>CM020219.1:35310364-40310364 GCA_009819775.1 Phoenicopterus ruber ruber
CAATCAGCTTTCCGAGGAACTGAAACCACGACAATATGTTTCTGATTAATTTACAAATATATGTATATATTTAAGGCTAAACTACAGAACCAGAAAATTCCTACTAGTTAGTCTATCACAGGCATTCTTACACTTTATTAGAACAGACATCATATTGAAATAATAAGCATGGGAGGCCTTCGTTTCTTCTTTGATCTATATTACTAAATGTCTGACTGGCTCAGATTTAAAATAAACTTTGGTATGTTTGCACTTGAAAACTGGAAAAAGACCACAAGTAATAATTTGTTGTCAGTTTCCATATTCTCTAACTAAAAACTATAGTTTAGTCTGTACACCGCTGGATGCCAGGCGATGTTAGTCCAGTCGCCCCTGCAGTGGCTAAACTTTCTTGTAGGAATACATGCTCTAGTATGGTAGCAATGATGATAGATCACTTCATCAGTGTGGAACTAGCTGAGATGAATTAAAGGTACAGGTCACAGCTTCACCTGCTTCCCAAATCTCTTGCAGGCTAGTGTCGTTACAGCCTTAAATACACAGGTATGTGCTGGAGAAGGGTACCACGGAGCTCCTTTTTCTCTAAACATCTAAGGATCGTGATTTCGTGACCAAAACCCTGTCAAATGCATCGCAAATGTGAAGGCAAGATTTTAAGCTGCTTAATGATGGCTCTTCTGTGTTGTCCTGTGTGATTTTCAAGTATTTTTGCTATATGAATGTTGTCGACTTGCTTCCAACAAATTAAATTATAATAAACCGTGGTGTTTAAGTACCATCTATGCCCAGCATAGTTGCATTTGGTTTTTGGCTCGGGAGTTTATGTATATGTAGGTAATAATTTTACTCAGACTGAGGTACAGGTTATAAAATTTCATCTAAGATTAGGTTATTTTCTCATTTAGAAAGCTGAATTCAGAGGAAGGAACACAGAAGGGAGTTTCTGATCAGGAGGTGAAAGAATCTAAATTATTCACCCTAAAAAAGCATAATGAGTACAAAATGCTACGGATTGTTACAAATGGCAGGATTAAAGAATACACTGTCATCCTTTAACTTTTCTCAGCCTATTAAAAGCGTTCCTTAATCGTCTGTTTAAAAATGAATCTCAGTAACAAATGAGTTAATGTTC
The DNA here is from genome assembly GCA_009819775.1 of Phoenicopterus ruber ruber. NCBI lineage: Eukaryota > Metazoa > Chordata > Aves > Phoenicopteriformes > Phoenicopteridae > Phoenicopterus > Phoenicopterus ruber. Next base: position 35,311,497 of record CM020219.1, read on the forward strand.
ATAAAAAAGGAAAGAGCTTTGAAAATCTCACCACCTCTAAAAATTCCCATTCTACTGAGCATATCTCATCACTTTATTGCCAAGGTAACCATGGGTATCTCATGAACTCTTCAGTGCTACTGGATGGTCAAATACCAGTGCTGCAAAACACCTAGTTCTCTATCTACAGCTGATAAGGCTGTGCTTCAGACACAGGACTGAGCTCCAAAACGGATGCACTTCTCATTCTATGTGATGACTGCAACTCATTTAGGAAGGAGAGAAAGCACTTACATTCCAGAAGTTTCAAAATTCAACAGCAACAGAAAGTGCTATGAGCGTATTCCCTGGACAGACTATGCATGGATAGGGGCTCCATTTAAATCATGGTCCTAGCTACCTATCACTTGTCTCATCACACCACAACCTTTTTGATTCCTTAACTATATAATGCCATCCAAAATGGTGAAGGAGAAGAATGGCTTTCATACACAGAAGCACAGAACCAAGCTTACTAAGCGTGCTTTTAGAAAAGATTAAGGGTATCTCCTGAACCAAAAGCTTTTCAAACTTTCATTAAAGCTTACCTCTTCGATCTAGCTCTCCTAGAATAAATATCCTTCTCTGTTATGCGCATACATCCTGCCAGACACGTTATAGTGATTCTCAAGCACTGATGCTACCATTTTGAGCACAAAGACTGTTATGCCTCTCTTAATTCCTAGAGAAGACCACCCGTATTAGAAATGGTGAGCACCAAATAAAGCACCTGGGCAGACAGGCAGAGCTGGAGAATCAGAGTGGTTGTGGTTGATATAACACCAAACACACCAACGCTCGGTAGCCCTGGGGCTTCCCTATCGAGAAAGGATAGCCATACTTACTACTGGGTAGTGTAGAGCTGACCTGAGCCATATTCTGCTAGTTGAGCCGAAGCAAGGAGAAATTAAAAAGCAAAGCTAGAATAGATATGGCTGAAGGGCCTAAACATCCCGTCTCTACAATATTCCTGACTCTTGCTGGTCTGATGAACAAAGGACCAGGAGACCCACTTTACTGTGTTTTGCCACTGTAAAGACATCAGGTAACACATTCAAAGAGACAAGCTGATGTGCTAAGGAAGTTCAATATACATGAGAGAGTTGCTGATGACATATGGCTGCTTTTAGACAGAACAAAAAAGAAAGATGACCAGCTGTGTGGATTGTAGAATGAAAGCTTGTGAAGCACATTTACAGGAAAAAAATAGATGTTCTAAGGAAGGGAAGAAGGATGATTAATAAAGTAATAACATGCAGCATCATGGTAAAAAAATTCCCATCGCATCGGAAACAGAATAATGACAGAGAACCATATTCTCCACTGCTGTAAGAAGAAAAACATTTTGCAATCTTTTGTACAAAATTCCCCGCCCCTGCCGAAAATTTTCCTTCAAGTAAATTAAAAGGATGATGAGTGGCCTGTACAGTGATTTTGAAAATGGTGAGAATTCACATGGACAAGAAGGGTGACAATGAGCATTATCACTCATCAAATACAATTTGGGTCTATTTCTGGGAAGAACTGGGGTTTCTGGTGAAGATGTTAATATATTACTGTTGTCCCAATTTCCAGCAAAGCTATCAAAAATTTCAGGGTTTTGATACATAAGAATAAGCAGATACTTTGGCTCCGGTCTTTCAATTCAGAATTTTCAGGTAGTGAGTTCCCTGAAAGTAGGATAAATAATGGGATTGTCTGAGATAAGAAATGGAGAAAAGAATCTGTGGAAAAAATGGAAGAATATCTGACAGGGATGGTAGGAAATTTAATGGTGTACTTTGTAGCTAGCAACTAATTAAAAAAACAAAAACAAAAACAAAACCAGAAAAGAAAATGCAGCAATTAGTGCTCTATAGGAACATATTAAGGTTGCTACTCAGAGGAGTATAAAGTTAGCTGAGATAACTGGAAACCGTTCTGTTGCAGTTGCATGACAGAAAGAATTGCAGAAGAGAGCGATGCTCGAAGTTAGACTTAAATTTTGCCCATAGATTAAAAGGAGGTAAATTTGGTAGCTATGGAAAAGATGAAATGATAGAAAAGATTTAAAAAATGCATTTTAGATAACGAGGAAGTACTGGAGAGAGGAACAGTGATATTGGAAAGATGGTTTTCAGGTCAGTCTCCAGGCATAAAGCACAATGCCTAGTAATAAAACCAAACAGTATTACAGTGATTTTCTTCTCCTAGATATTATATGATATCTCCTAGATGGTTGGATATAAAATCCTATTTCCATTGAGTCAGTGAGAGTTTTGCCATTATCTTCTTTAGAATTTGATTTGGAGCCTAATTTAAGAAACTTAACCTTTGAGTAAACATACGGAAACGTTACTTTAATCTTCTGAAATACAAAATCTGTATTACAGACAAATATTGAAGAGTTTTCTGTACTATTTTACAACCATTGTAGAAAAAGACTGAAAAGACAACAGGGAATGCATCTGTAGAATAAATTGATATACACCAACAGAGACTAAAATTAAAGACACTAGTTGAAGACCAAAATCTGTAACGAAGCCAACACAGAGAGTCTTTCAAACCACTAACCTATCAGTATGGTAAAGTAGTCTCAGAAGTAATGAAGGTAAAAAAAATTACCGTAAATGCTGACGTAAAAATCATATTGAGAAGGTCCTAAAGTGATGAACAGAATTAAGCTATAAGACAGAAATAATACTTTTAAATAGTTCTCTCTCTTATTTAGAATGAAGTGTCTCATCAAGTTCTGCTTCGTTAATCCCTTAAGAGAGAGCTGGAGCAAAGATGGGGGGTGAGAACACCTTACTTAATGCAAGCCAAGAGAATAATCAGCGCTACTAAAAATATTGTCCCTTTCATTAATATCAAGATGCAGAGCTGTGTTCCTTTTAATGGCATAACAGAATGGAACCGTCTGGTGATCCCTAGATTTTTCTTCTCCAAAATGTGAACCTTTACTTGTTGGCAGGCTTATCAAAAATCTTCATTTATGCTAAAGATCAGCCCCACCAGCACAATTTGGAGGCAAATATCCATTCTTGACCCTATACAGTCACTAGTTTTGAGGTAAGGTACTCCAAAAAAAGGGTTGTTGTAAATATCAGATGCAGGTATGTGACAGTTCTCAAATTTTGAAGATATTCATCTCCACAATGTTTTTTCAGGCTCACTTAGATTACTGGTTATGACTGAGGCAGATGATAATTTCATATCAGATCTTTTCACTTAGCCTTTCCAATTTGGAATAGGAATTTGTGAGACATATAGACACGTTTAGGAATGGAACCAACATTAAATATTAAGCAGTGGTATGCACACAGTACAGTTATAGCTGTCTTTGAAGGTTCGGCCATCTCACCCACTAATTCTTTTTTCAAGATTGGATAAGCTGAAGAACCTCAGATTATGTGTTTTAAAAGTTCAGGACCACATAAGGATTTTCACAAATGTGGTCCCAAACAATCCCAGTGCCCTGCCTTGCAGTACACCCAGGGAATCTGTTCCTACAGGGCTGACTTAATTGAATTTGAACCTCTATCTAACCTAACGGAGCTGCTTCCTTTTTGATTGCCCTAAACCAAATTTACAATTTACAAATAGTTTACAGATACATCATGAAAGAATACAGGGCTCACAAAGCCATAAAGATAAAGCTCAGTTTCATTTTTTCTGCTCTACAGACAGGATTTACAATTGATAGGGGAAAAAACCCATGTCTACTATGAACGATAATGGACAAGGAACTGGTATATTCATTCAGTTGCTGACTTCTGTTAGGTGGGATAGAGAGCTGCATAACCCAAGGATTCAAGGAAACACAGAAAAGGAATTCTATAACATGTAGATGAGAACAATCATGGCTGTGAAAAGATTAGATACCTTAAATACCCAAGAAACAGAAACATTTTCTTGATAATTTCAAAGGAAAGGAAGATTCGAAATTAATCAGATATAAACATGCGAAACTCCAGCAGAAGTATGAGTGTTAATGCTTCTCTGCCCTGTAAAAGAGTACGTAACACATTGTGGACTATTTAGTGAAGCATCCATTGCTGAATGTCCAGAACAGTTTGCTGAACTTCAGCAATACAATGAAAAGCCTAATTTAATGAGGAAGGCAACACGGATTTATGACAGCAAGGTCTTTCTTAATTAACTTGCTAGTGTTGTTAAATAATGTTATCACCAGAGCAGAGGAATGGAAATGCCATAGATATTATCTCTTTCAGTTTTATTACAGCACTTGATATAATTCAGATTAAAGACTATCAAGTAGAAAAATGTCTCATAAACAAGTAACAACAAGTGGTGGGTTAAGCTGACTAGTGAGGAGACTCTTCTTTTATATGTAATTGAGTTAGGCAACAATATCAGATAAAGCTAGAAATACAAAAGATTCATGCACTGTTAGGCATGAAAGGTATGCTAAAGGGCCAACCTACTACCCCACAAAGGCAATAGAAGTTCTCTGCGGACTTCAATGGGAGCTGGATTGTAAATTTATTAGCCTTTACTGATTAATATAGAAAGCCATTTTTTCTTGAGAGGCAGATGCTGTTATGTAAATTGTCAAAAAATGGTGCAGAAAGGTGTAATTGATGTTTTCTGAAACATCTTGGTATAATACATGAGTGAAAGTATCCACAGCCACAGAAACATCTATCATTATCTCCCTCACCATCGTCTTGCTGGATCATAGTTTAACAAGCTCTGTTACGGGTCTTTAGTTTAATTCACGATTCTTCGGTTTCTGCTATTTTGTGGATCTCAGGCTCATCTTTTGCTTCTGCTTTAATTCAGAGCCATTGTGCACCCACCAGGCTAAATAAAATCAACAAAGTTCAATAGCGCATCTTGTATTTCTTACTTTAATACACAGGTGGAGTAGGCAGGGCCAATCATATCACAAATGTCACGCTAAATACTCTGAAGCCTGTAGACCAGAGGCACCAGTCAAGTCACAAGTATGGACATTAAAATCTGCTCTGCGTTTGATGTGAATTAGGTACCAATACTGCAAAAGCTGCAATACACCTATCATTAAGGAAAAACTAAGCTACCCGGAACTGATTTCTTAAGCATCAAAATTTATAATCCAAGAGAATGATGCAACTGCCTTGGAAAACTAATACTATGATTTAATCTATGTTGTGTTAGAAATTAAAAGTTAGATTTTTTTAACACATTTGGTGCCATATCCTGGCAGTCATACTTACACTATGCTATTGAGCAGCACTTTCTTCCATGTGAGAACCCTTTGAGTTTCATTGGGTTACACACAGAATAAAACACTAATCAGTACAAGTAAGGTCTGGCTCTGAGTCTGGCTCATAGACAGAGGACCGGAGAGAGAACTTTGTTTTGGTTATTCTCTAAGTAGGAGACTTTGAATTTCCTTTTTACCTAAGCTACATCTGCTGAGCTAGTTTATTACAAAAGAAATGGGAACTATGGCAATACATAGCTCCAAGAGTCTCCCATTCATACCATAAATATGTGAGGCCATGGCTCTGGGCAAGCTTTTCAACACATTCAGTAGCAGGATTTGATAGAATGCAACAGCTAGCTCTCATTGCACCTCTTAATTTGCTTGCTGGAACTTGGCAATTTACCTTTCAAGAGCCACAGACCAAGTGGATATCTGTTTGGCACACACAAAAGTTCTTTTCAGGGATCTAGTGAAAGGGTAAGGTATGGTCTGCAGCTTAATGAAGTTATAAGCTAGTGACATATCTTGCCAGAAAATATTCATGACCTACTAAAAGGAAGGAAAACTAGTCATCACAAAATAAGGGATTATGTTTTAATTTTTAATATACATAGTTTAATTTGTACTTAGCTGGTTTTATATATATACGTACTGAATTTGCAAAGCAAAGGCAATGGCTGCAACAACTTTTGTAGTACAAAGACACCACGTTAATAAGAAAACCCTGAACCATTCATAGTTAAGGCCAGGTTTGTTGAAGAGTTCATTCGAGTTTTGGCAAACGTTGTAAGACTTTTGGGTGCAGTGCTGCAATTGATGTTTTCATGTGGCAACTAGGTGAAACTGCCGTGGTTCAGGCTAAGTCTCACACCAAGTCTGAACTCAAAACCTCAAAGATGAACTCTAAGCCCTGAATTTACATAGAGCTACAAACATTTCCAAAAGAAAATTCTGCAAAGGGAAGCTGCAGCTCAGTTCTTCAAAGGATATCCACTTTCCAAAGTATACGTAGATTTTGTTTTGCTGTTGTCCCAGTGAGGCCAGAAGAGAGGACTATATGCTATCTTCTTCCTGGAAAGTCTTCTTTTCTGCCTCTGGGTCCTACACAAGTTCGTTATTTTTACACTGGCAACTTGTGTACAGGATTTTGAAATTCCTGACAGAAGCAAGACCTGGAGTCTTGTCTCTTTGATGAGAAAAGAACTGAATTTGGCCAGCTTTTAACAGGTAGTAGAAAGGAAGAAAGGAACGTTAGTAGTCAATATTGAAATACCAAGCTAGTGGTCACTGTTATGAGGTTTAGAGCAGAAGTGATGAGGTTTTAAGGTTTGGGGGGTGGGGTGGAGGGCTCTGAATTGAAATAGTCTTCTTGGACAAGGGACAGTAGAACATGGGTCTAAAAAGAACGAAGGTCTCTGAGAAAGCATTATATCTGATTTGAAAGCATTTATTAGTGCACGTGCCTCTCATTCAATGTGCTATGATTATGATTACATTTAAATTTAATCAGCTTCTGAAGAGCAGCTCAGGTATGTGGGGTAAGAGGGCAAACACATGGAAAAGAGAGTAGCTGTGCAAGGTGCTTCTTGTATTTTTTTTTCCCCATTTCTCTTTTCATTTCCACAACTTGCCAGTAGTCTTAGGTGTAACAATATATACTACGCATTGATGTTCTGCCTACCACTACCACTGAGCACAACGTGCTCGTTTCCGCAGGCTTAGAAAGGAAAAAGCATGAAAACACACATACGTGCACATAACCCAGTACATGCGTGCTTAGGAAACAGTAGATAGCAACATCTGCCATAGATCTGTAACATTTTTAAAACATTTACTAGGAAAATGTTAAAAGAATGTATAACGTTTACACATGAGAAGGCCTTGATCTAAAGTATTTTCCTCAGAAGGCTGTACTGTTTTGCTATGTGGTAGGTGCCCTGAGCTGCCCTTAATCTGAAAAGAAGCAAGAAGTATTCGGTGCCGCCACAGGAACGTTTTAAGCACCTACAGATGCAGGCAAGTACGACGGAACAGAATAGGAGGTAGGTGGTTAACGCACCTGATTTCAGTGGGAGCTAGGCATGCGATGTATTTAGTTACTTTCTAAAATTTGACAAGGTGCTCATCTGCATTTTTAGTGACCTAAATATTTTTAAAATCTGATCTTAATGAAGCCTGTTGACACTTCCACATATATTGGATTCCTTCCCCTGAGACCACCATCTTGCTGAACATCCAGTGCACAGCTATCCGCTATCACTAAGCAAGATTAACCTATGTCAGTGTTTTGGGAGCTTGTGGAGCCCCCGTAAACCCTTAAGAGATTAAGCAACCTAAAATGAAAACTAAGTAATTTACTTGATCTTTTACTGCCGGTTTCTTCTGGGTAGCTTTTTAATAAAATCTCCTTACAATCAATAAAATATATTTATAACAAAGTACCACACTCCTACCAACAATCTGCGAGCTGGTACATACACTTCACGGCTTATAAACTGACACACTGTAATAGCTGCACAGTTTTTAGCAGCTGTCTCTCACACCATGTGTCCTGCCCAAGTGGAGACTGCGATTCAGACATGGTGTTCAAAAACTGGGATTATCCTGTAATTTTCACAATAGATGGCAACTGTATAATAATTAATTCCCTAAAACCAAGCAGGGAGAAACAGCTGAAGAGGAGAAGGGCTTTTTTCAGTGCAAAGAAGATGTACCACCCAGGAAGCTGTCAGATATTCTGGAGGTGGGTATAGGATAAGAACCTCAATAGTAAACAGATAAACCGATATTATGTTCCTACCCGCACTCCAGTTTTGGAAATGCATGTGTGACTTCCATAGCAAACAGCAGGTGAATCTGCACATCCATCCTTACACATGACTCTAAATGTGTTTATGAAAAAGAGGAGTCCAGAAATCTGAGTTCTACCTAGATTTTAAAGAATTAATCCTCTTTCTTTTTACCTGAATGAGGCCCTGCAAACTGCAGACACCTGGCCTTCTACCTCAATCCATTCCACACAGGAATAGTGGCATCTTTTTAAAATTATTTTTTCAGCCTTGAAAAGCCTATCTTTTCATGTTTGCGGTGATCATCCCTCTACTGGATCTGCAAAGTAAGTTGACAAGACGGAAGGTCACTCATCCCAACTGCAATCACAGAAAGCTATGACAGACCTTGGTACATGGTAAGAAGAAGCTACAAAGTCAAATATGGATACCTATTGCATTTTATAGCTCTATTTTTTAGCCCTGTATCTTAAATGGGGGCGAAGCAGCAAGATTTGGGCCTTTGCTCATAAGCAATACTAAAATGGTGCCATTTGCATCTCTTTTAAATAATGCAGGAACAAAAGTTTTGAGTAATCTTAATCTATATGCTGTTTTCTTGGCTTTCTAGCCACAGTTGAGTTGGCTCATCTAGTTATTGGAAGTAAGAACTGACTCTCAGTAAATCACTTGATTTGCATACCATACCTGCTTTTTACAAACAATTATTTCCTCACCAAAATGCTAACAAGTTGCTTATTTTTATTAATAAAAAAAAGAAGCAGCCAAGCTTAATTCCTTCTTTTATTCCACTTTTTGATAGTACAAAGTGGTGAAGTTGGCAGATCTCCTTTACAGGATTTAAAATTTTCAGATTCTGCCGGAATTCAGAAGAAAAGTTTCAAAGTGCTCTGTAGTGTTACAAAAGACTTGTGCCATTTTCATCTGTTAGCTTGAGTAACTTGCCAGTAATAAAGATGAAGGAATTATAATAACTTAAAATAATATTTTGTGTATTTAGAATACTTTCCAGACAGGGATTTCAAATTGCTTCATGAATGTTAGGGAATACAAGCAATGAAAACCTTACTACCTCACTCCCTGGAAAAAGAAAGCAAGCAAGAAAAAAAAGGATACTGTTTTGGGATGGAGAAGGGGTGGCCTAGAGATACCTAGTGCCTGACCCAAGGTCCTATGGGAGGAAAAATGCAAAGCTGACAACTGAACCCAGGAATGAGCTTACAGAAAATAGCAGCAGATTTCTGCACCAAGAAAAAAACACCACAATCAGCAATCGGATTTTTTAAGAGCACAGGGAGAATAGTCAAATTCCTCTCATTTTATAAGAAAGGCATTTAAGATCTATGAATGACGAATGAATTATGATATTTTTCCTACTACGCAAGGTAGTACTTGCATTTCTGTTAAGCGCAGAATAATTCCTGGAATAACTGAACAAACAAACAGAAAGACTTAGGACACTTTGGAAGGACCGACATTATGGCTGATTTCAAAGAAGTTTTAGGTTTCGGGGTGCTAATCCCATCAAAACAAAATAAAAATGGGTGCCAAACTCCCTGGGGCCTCATTGAATTCTCAGCTCATATCGTTCTAATTGATTGCATATGAGCACAAATTAGAGTTAAAATAGAATTTAATTCTCTCTCGTACATATGTTCATTTTTTTTCCTGCCGTCATTCATTCATCGCTTTTTTTTTTAAATGCACCTTTCATTGAGTGATTTACAGTAATAAAACAGCAACTACAAAGAAAACACGCTTCCTTCCATACCCCCCAAAATCCCAAAATATTAAAAAGCAATAATAAACAATGGACCATAACATCAACTGCCTTGGATTGACACCATTTCTCTGCCAATTTAAACTAGCTGAGTACGTGGCCTCCTGCATTTTTGTGTTTTCCAAGGTTATTCTCAGCAGCACCTGCACAGTAAATAAAGGTAAAAGTGCAACAAAATAGGCGCAGACGTATCAGCGAATGAGGAGCTCTGCTTCCATATACATTAGTGAACTTTTCTCCTGACAAACAGGCTATCACCGTATAATGGGCTTTTCCTGAAGTTTACTGCGGCACTGTTTATAATAACATTGCATCCAGCCTGCCTTGTTGGTACTTTTGCATTGCAGGGTAACAGTTCTGAGGTGGCAGCAAACAGCTTCCGTGCTTGTGTCAGGAGAAATAAAACTGTTATTATTTCATACACTTCAGAGGCCACACTCGAACTCAGCAGCTCTGCAGAGCTGTTGTGAACAGAAAGCTCTGCTGTAGAACACCGGGCTGCCCCCTCAACAATAAACCGTCTTCTCTCCCCTCCGTGTTTGGCTTCCCGCCAGTTGCCCATTTGCTTTACACCATCAATTTATATTCACTGAGATGGTGTAAGGTTCTAGAACAGCACTGATTATCAAATCTGCCTGCCAAACATATGAGCAGTAAAAGCTGGTCTTCCAGAGTCCTACATGTATCATCCAAGGGCCCGATCCTGCGAGCTCGCCCTACGAGGAGCGGCGCTCGGATCAGCCGAAGTCAACGGAGCCCTTCGCAACAGCAAACGCCGCTGCCGGGAACGAGCGCTCGCGGGACGAGGTCCTCGGCGGCTCGGCTTCCTCGCGCAGAGCTTTACAGGAGTGCTTTTCAATAACCCCACAACGGCGTAAGCCCCGCCGGAGTCGGTCGAGAGAGCTCGCGGCTTTTGTCACATCTTTTGATTACTGTTTCATGCGGCAGCAACTTGCCAGCTGATACTATCTCTTCCGCTATATGTGAAGCGGTTTTTAAAAAGGCTTTAGAATAGCCATGCAGCCACTCATTCCTTGCTAATCCCAAATATTGAAAAGCCAAAAAGCTCTCCCCCTCTTACCCCTCCCCGCATCCAAAACAATCCAACATCAGAGTTCAACAAAAGTTAAAAATCGTGAAGCTTTAGAAAAGGACTTTGAGAAGAATACAGGCTGATTTTTATTTGCCTTTAATGTCTAAGGAGCATGTAAACCCAACTTCCAAACCTTCTATTTAATCATGAGGTTCTAGGAATTTACTTCTTTAAATGGAAGTTTAGGATTCTCAGAGGAAAGAAAAAAGATGTTTACAGCTGGGATGGTTCTTTAGAAAGACACCAAATGTCATGAGAGCAGCATTCAGGAGAACTGAAAACACCGCATTAACAATGGATTTTAGCAAATTAATTAGCCTTGCCCATTTTAATTTTTCTTTCACAATGCTTTAAGCTTGTGAGAATCAGCCACAATGGGTTTTGTTCATAAGTTACTTTGCATCTAAAAAGAATTAGAATATTTCATGCTTCCTTTTCCATGCGGTCATATATTGGTAATCCTAATTTGAATCCTTTTGCCTCATGTGCAATTAGTTCTCACTGAAGCCGATAGACGTCATCTATACGTAAGGAAAGCGGGATGGAGCTTTAATGAGTGGGAAGTAAATGTAACAATGAAATAGCAAATGAAGAGGTTTTGCAGAAACAATACAGCTTTCTGGATGTGAAACAAACCTGTAGAGATAAATACATCTACCTACTCTTTGCTTAAGAGCTATAATGTTGAGCTCACTTAATGCATTCAGAAGCGCGCATGCATTTTCCAAATGTTTCCTAGCTATATTAATCGCATCTCAATCCTAAAATGAACTCTGTGCAAGAAGACTTATGCACATCCATAGTGTTATCTGCAAGATTACAGCCTTTATTGCCGACTATTTGTAAATAAGGATAAAAGTCAGCGTAGGCATCTCTTCAAATGCAACTTTAAAATACCATATGTCCTTATGCTTGTGTTATGTGACGAAACCTGACAGATCAAAGGACCAGATTTCCCACTCTACATTGATTATTTACTATCATTCATTTTCATGCATTTTAATATGTGGTATCTACATTTAGGTTCTTGAGAGCCAGAGAGAATTCAAGCTGCAATACTTGGATCCAGACTCTGAACTTCACATAGCTTGGGGATCTGGCATTTTGGTTCAGCTTTTCCTCTATGTAAACAACAATGTATCTCAGATGAAGTCCACGCTGCCTTCAAACATGCTCAAGCTGTCTTGCCCCTTTCCTCCTCTCCAATCTATTCACCTTTTCCCCTCAAAAAAAGGAAAAAAAAAAATCAGTTCATGGCTAGAAATTCATAACAGATTTTGACTGCAGGCATCAATCCTTCAATTCACTGTGTAAGTCGGTGGAAGTGCTCATGTTGTCTTTCTAAACATAAACTAACAGAGTGACCCAACAGAGAAAACAACAGGGCTTCTGACACTTCTCTTTATTGCCCAGTCATAAATTCATAAAGGGATGTATACTATCACCAATTGGTGAGTTTGCTAGATAAACATCAACACCAATTTAATGACTTGTGTACACGTTGTAAACCAGGGAATCTTTATACAAAGAAATCAGATAAATCAAACGTGAGCTGAGGCTTAGAGGAAAGCAATTAAAGCTTTAAGGTAAGGTTGCTGAGGGAGGGCCCTGTATCACATTATAGTGTACAATAGAAAATGTGTTAACATGGAGTACAGTATGTGAAATTAAATTAATTAGTAATATAAAACACTTCTAAAGCAGCATGTCCATTGACAGATAAATAGATTAAACATAAGAGATAAATAACCCATTCAGAGATCTCAGCTCTTTTTTATCAAAGAGAAGAAATGAAAAAAGAAATCAAACTTCCTAAAAGACAGAGGTGATAAAAGCATAGCTAAAATAGACATTTTAAAGCTGACTTGTTCGCCCCAGGCTAGTGATTGAAAAGAAAAAGCATAGCCGGACCATAAAAAACCTATTGGACCATATTTCATTTGCTATAGTATATTTAAATGTTTCACTGCACACCAATTTAAATCTAGTGCCTTATAGGCTGGTATAAAATACCTTAAGCTGTACTACTTTCTGGGCAACTGTAAGGAACCTTTCTTTGAGACAGACTTCTTATAGTTACCTCACATAGCCTTTCTTAAGGTTAGTAATATACTTAAGGTTATATGGGCAAATATTTTCTGCTATAGACAGCAAAATGAATTACAGCTCCTTCCCCCTAACAAAATAAACACATAATCTTCCGTTAGGATTAAGGACTATTAACACAATACAGACTGGAACAGGAAGAGCTCCTGGAGTCCACGTACAAAAGCTTAACATGTTCCCTAAACTCCAGACAAGACCTTTGTATCATGTACAGCTCTGCACGTAAAGCCGAGGCTGGAGATCCCTACTTGTGCTTTCTGGCGTGCAACTGCCACAATTCAAGGAACCATTCAATTAATTGCATACAAAATCCATACCCGCCTGTTACTCTTAGAGTCATAGAATGGTTTGGGTTGGAAGAGACCTTAAAGATCATAGAGTTCCAACCCCTCTGCCAGGGACACCTTCCACTAGACCAGCTTGCTCAAAGTCCCATCCAACCTGGCCTTGAACACTTCCAGGGATAGGGCAACCACAACTTCTCTGGGCAACCTGGTCCAGTGCCTCACCACCCTCAGAGTGAAGAATTTTCTCCTTAGATCTCATCTAAATCTACCCTCTTTCAGTTTAAAGCCATTACCCCTTGTCCTGTCACTACATGCCCTTGTAAAAAGTCCCTCTCCAGCTTTCTTGTAGGCCCCCTTTGGGTGCTGGAAGGCTGCTAGAAGGTGTCCCCGGAGCCTTCTCTTCTCTTGACTGAACAACCCCAACTCTCTCAGCCTGTTTTCATAGGAGAAGTGCTCCAGCCCTCTGATCATCTTCGTGGCCCTCCTCTGGACTCATTCCAACAGGTCCATGTCCTTTTTGTGTTGGGGGCCCCAGAGCCGAACGCAGTACTCCAGGTGGGGTCTCACCAGAGCAAAGTAGAGGAAGAAAATCACCTCCCTCGCCCTGCTGGCCACATTTCTTTTGATGCAGCCCAGGATACAGTTGGCTTTCTGGGCTGCAAGTGTACATTGCCAGGTCATGTCCAGCTTTTCATCAACCAACACCCCCAAGTCCTTCTCCTCAGGGCTGCTCTCAATCCATTCTCCACCCAGCCTGTATTTGTGCTTGGGATTGCCCCGACCCATGTGCAGGACCTTGCACTTGGCCTTGTTGAACTTCATGAGGTTTGCATGGGCCCACCTCTCAAGTCTGTCCCGGTCCCTCTGGATGGCATCCCTTCCCTCCAGCATGTCGACCGCACCACACAGCTTGGTGTCATTGGCAAACTTGCTGAGGGTGCACCCCATCCCACTGTCCATGTCCCCGACAAAGATGTTAAACAGCGCCAGTCCCAATACCAACCCATGAGGAACGCCACTCATCACTGATCTCCATCTGGACGTTGAGCCATTGACCACAACTCTTTGAGTGTGACCATCCAGCCAGTTCCTTATCCACTGAGTGGTCCATCCATCAAATCCATGTCTCTCCAATTTAGAGACAAGGATGTCGTGCAAGACAGTGTCAAATGCTTTGCACAAGTCCAGGTAGATGACATCACTTGCTCTTCCCTTATCCACCAACACTGTAACCCTGTCGTAGAAGGCTACCAAATTTGTCAGGCACAATTTGCCCTTAGTGAAGCCATGTTGGCTGTCACCAGTCACCTCCTCATTTTCCATGTGCCTTAGCATAGTTTCCAGGAGGATCTGCTCCATGATCTTGCCGGGCACAGAGGTGAGACTGACTAGCCTGTAGCTCCCTGGGTCTTCCTTTTTTCCCTTTTTAAAATGGGAGTTATGTTTCTCCTTTTCCAGTCAGTGGGAGCTTCACCGGACTGCTGTGACTTCTCAAATATGATGGATAGCGGCTTAGCAACTTCATCCATCAGTTCCCTCAGGACCTGTGGATGCATCTCATCAGGTCCCATGGACTTGTGCACCTTCATGTTACTTAGATGGTCTTGAACCTAATCTTCTCCTACAGTGGGTGGTTCTTCATTCTCCCAGGCCCTGCCCTTGCCTTCTACGACTTGGGCAGTACCCATACACCGCCAGGAACATGCCCGCCTGTTGCTCTTCACTGATTGCTTCTGTGTCTCTGTCTTCTAAGCTTCTACCAATTTCCCGAATAACTTTCCCAGTTCCACCTGTGATGGTAACGTATTGCTGACAGAAGCTGGTGGAGCACTTCCCTCATTCTGGTTTGCCAGATGAAAGAATATGATAGCACAGAAAGTGGGACAACTACTACTTCCCGCAGATTATATTACGGTCACTTCCTAGCTGAACATCTCTAGTTTCTGAGGTCAATGGTTTCCAATGGACACACTAAGCATTTGCCAATTTCAGGCACACCTTTGGTGGTCCAGAGCGTAATTCAAGGATCTCAGGTTTATGCCTATGGCATCCAGTATGCAGAAGTATCCTTTGCTCCCCACCACCTGAATTAGGTGAGTAATGCAGAAGTTACTGTGTGAATTCACAGTCACGTTGATGCCTATTCTAACCTGGAACTCGTGACGCAGAGGAAAGTAAGTTTTGTCTTGGTGAAAGCAGGCTTTCATTTATTCATCTTCACAGTGATAGGAGCCTACACGTTAGCCATCATAATACAAAATGCTTTTAAATCCTCCCTAAGGGAAATGCATTATCCACCATTTCTGTAAAAAAGGAGTGGGGGATGGGACATACAGGTAAGTATTCTAGCTATAGGTCAAAAAGCAATGTTTCTCCAGCAGCCTCAACAGTGTGCATCATTGCTTTGACACAGATCGTTAGAATTTGTGTTAGTTAGATTTGTCTAGGTGCAAAAGAAAAATGATAACGTGTCGCTCTTTTGTAAACACGGATGCAAAGCCGGTATTCACCTACTGGAAGTTTTGACAGTGCAGAGGGACGCTTGGTCAGTATGTTATGAAAAAAACAAGTTAGTAACCCATCCAAGGGTGAAGAGAGAGGGGATGGGACATACTTTGAATGAGTAAACCACGCCGACTCTACAATGCAAAGTTTAGAAATATTTTGAGCAAGTTAGGTACACAAATTAAAGCTGCCCTGAGGCAACTTTAATCCATGTGACTGGGTGATTCGCGATCACTATGTAACTGCCAAAGCCTCACTACATTTGGCAACATCACAGAAGTTACCTTTCCATACTGGCACATCACTCACTAGTAATATCTGCGCTGAATTAACCCGTGTAAGCATTTCAATCAATATGAGGTGTGTGTTTAAAGACAAATTCTGGCCTCGTGAGCACTGCTGCAGATCTGCAGTAACTTACTACCAGTTCCTCTCTTCCTAGTTTCTGGGAAAGGACTCCTAACTGACCTCCTTTCAGTTTAATATAGGCAGAACAGGTATTCCTCTTGCAAGACAGTATTTCCGTTTGCTAAACTTCGCTTTCCAAACTGATATTTACTCTGCAGAATGTTTGCCCAAGCCTCAATTATTTTGGAAAGTTTTAGCAAAAATGATTCAGCCATTTCTGAAAATGAAATTAAAGAAAAATATTGGTATGTTGTTTCTCGCTATATTTAATTGAGGAGAGCGTGCTTTGGAACAGAAGCATAACATTTGGAGAAGGGATGGCCCTGCTCTCAGGGATGTGCCTTTTGCCATCTCTTTGAAAATCCACCCACATTTGGCCAAGCTATAAACCTTTGAAAATTTTCAATTAGCACTAGTTCAGTAAAGACATTTAAGAGTTTGTCAGCTAAATTCTTCAAAGACTCCATCTGTACTGAACATGCTCCAGCCTGTACATGCTGGCATCTGCAGCACCCCCCACAGAACAAGGGAGCATGCGCTGCTCCAGCTCCAAGCAGGACTTCCTCCGAAACAGTCCTTCTCCGTTGCTGTGGACCTTCCTAGGCCAGGGACTGAGCACAGGGTGCTGTCACCTGTACCCTCCACACCCCACACCTATGTGGCAAGAAGGACACAGGGGAGTAATGTAAAGCCAGCTGGCATTTTTCTTTTAATGTTTGCCTTCAATGTCTGTCACTACAAAAAGCCTTCAAAAGAGTGCATCAGTGTGAGGCTCCTCTTTTGCAGCGAAATGCCAACTAAGAGACGTCCCAGCTCTTCATCCAATCTCCACCATCCACCTCACTGGCCCCGATGTTTCCTCTTCCCTCACCATTTCCCTCATCCCACTTCAGTCCCAGGGTCCAAGTCCCAGCAGCTGCTCCCTTCCAGTCCACTCCTAGCCCAATTAATTCTAGTCACCTTCTCCCCGTGCTCCAGCTCCACTCCTTTAGAGTCGGTGTCTCCTTAATTCCCAGTGTAGTGCCAGCCTCCTTACTCAGACAGCCCCCCTCCACCTCCTCCTTTGCTTCGTGGTAGCTCAGTCAGTGTGACACAAACTACATCTTTCTTGGACAGCTTTGGCCCCCTCTACATTTAGCTCTGGCAGCTTCCTCCACCGCAGCCCTGGGTACCAGAAGGAATAGTAGGTATGGGGTGATAGTTCGTTGTTTTGATGCCTGGCTATGACTCTCATCTCAGGCACTTTGAAGCAGCCCGCGCAGTCCCTCTCCAGCTTGAGTACAGTCTCACCAGCACGAGGTGGTGTGGGATTCACGATTATGGCTATTTAAGACAGAATTTCTGGAGGTTTAGCTATCAAAACCCAGGAAGTCTTCAATAAGCATCTGTGAACTGTGATTTTTTCCTAAGACTTAAACCGTGGCCAAATTTTTACATTTTTATAAGGGAAGCAAAAGCACACTCCTAACATTCACCTGCCAAATTTCAAATCCCCCCCTCTCACAAATGGGAGCACTAAAGCTGTTCAAAGAAAAGGTCTCCAGAATTATTTAACACTGTTAAATAATGTGCACCATGCTTCTTTATTTTTTTCTTTTTTTTTTCCCCCTGATCTCTTTTGCCTGAAATTTTTCTTGAGATTTTAGCTGTCTCTTAAAGGTCCTGAACAGGACATTGAGACTGAGCCTATGCTGCTATTCTGCAGTTATTGGTACACACTGTATCTCAGGATCAGAAACTAAATGTTTAAAATCCTAAGATTGGCAGTTTCTATAGATCTTGGCTGTTTATTTTAAGAAAATTACTTTAAAATAGAGCTCATTAAATATGTAATGTAAATATGTAATGTGTTAGGTACTTGTAGGACCTTTTAACTGGATCAAGTATTTTCTGTTGTGTATATCTTTACAATACTTCTAAGCTGTCTGAAAAGTTTAGCTTGTTTGTCTAACATGGTACAGTTTTTGCGAGCTGATACAGTTTTCTCTATTTACTTTCCCTGCTTTTCCATCAGCTGCTCACTAGGGTTGACTCTGAACAAGAGTTTGTTAACCCAGGATCTCTAATAGGAGCCTGGGTCTACAGGGCAGAGCAAATGCCAATTAGCGTAAATAGTCAAAGCAGTTAAGATACTTCTTGACCGTTGGATAATTTTCTGTCAGTAAGAAGAATACTGTTACTTTAAAAGTCTAACACAATACTTTGTCTCAGAGGTATTGTTTCCATTGCACTGCATTTCATAGATCACTAAGCAGCGTTAATTGAAGCCCCGTTCCTTCAATCTGACCATAGGAGGACTATGCACAACCCGGGGTTTTCTATTGAGGGAAAGAGAAAATGGGGACGAAAAGAACAATACAAATGCATTTTGCAAAATCACAATATTCCTCTTTTGCAGTTCATGACAACTGGGAGAGTTTGAAAGCTGAGGTTTCTCTGTCTACCCACTCCTCAAGCCTGCAAAGTTTCTGGCCTCTCTGTCTTGTACTTGTACAAACTGACAAACGCTCAAAGATTACCATCGCCTGAAATCGCCTAACTGATCTGAAAACGTCAGGGAAAACATGTAATAAGTTTTAATTTTGGTGGGTTGGATTGGACTGGCTGGACACATGAGTAAAGTCACATAACATTTCATCTTCTCCCGTTTTTCTGGGTTCTGGTTTGAGCTTATAACACGGATTCTGGGAAAGTCTTTGACTCCCTGGAAGGCTGGGTGGCATCTGGTCATAGGAAAGAATCTGTTAGAATAGGAATGAAAGGTTTGACAGAACTGAAGAGTTTGCTGCCGGATCAACTTATGGGTTGTAAGCAGGACAGGGTAATGCAGTAATGCACAGCCAAATGTTCTCGAGCTTCAGACCTAGCAGGCTATACGAGCTGATAGCAAAGTGGCTGTTTAGATTTTATTTCTCTCCAGGGCTGGTATGCTTACAAGACGGGATCAAGGCTGTACATTGGAGTTAGTTTGTCCACTCTGAATACTCTGCTTTTCATACACCTACATTTTGAGGAATTCCAGAAAAATGAACGAAACATAAACCAAGAAAACCAGATGCTTAACTGAGAGATTACGATTTTAAAAACAAACAAACAAAGAACCAGCAAGCAGATCTCTCAAACTTCACGAAAAAGAGAAAACTAAGGAAGAAAAATCATCACAAATGGAACAATAGTTCTATCGGAGATTTTGTTTTCCAAGAAAGCTTTTGTAAAAGTTTTTATACAGTCTTTGTAATTAAAAGTACCAAATCAGTATCATATTCTGGTAAAACACTAAATTAGCTTTTTAGGCGTTACATTCCCTCAAAATTGTCTGTATGTATGTTTTTAAGACAGGAAGCCACCTTCACTGAAATAGAAGGCCTTTTTGCTTAGAAACATAATCTTTTTGACACTTGGGGGATAAAAACTGCCTGCTGTAGAAAATGGTTTGAATATTGAACACTGTAGGAGAAGTAACAAAATGTTGCTTTTAAAAGTGCAGTTTGGTAATTCCTGCAATCTCTCCATCGCATGTCTGCGCGGAAATCTCCAGTTTTTTTAACGTCTTGTAAAAAAATTACAAAAAGTCGCACAAAATGATACTAAGAAAAGTCAAGGTCTGAGGCCCCATCTTCCTCCCATTAGATTCAATAGAAAATAAAAATAAATCCTATTGTTTCTCCATTTGTCTAAGACCAGGCTGTGAATGAGGTGTGGAAACTAAACTACATTCTCAAGCTTAAAGGTGGTCCCTTTAGGTCAGGGCTCTGGCACACCAGCAAGTCATTGTAGGAAATGCAAATTGCCACTTCTCATTGCAGTAACCTTTCTGTTGATAGGGGACTTCTGTCTCCAGGGCTGTCGACCTGGCAAATTTCACACGCATTTAAAAAAAAAAGGCACACAAAAATTAAACAAAACCAGAGTCTAGGAAAAACACATCAATGTAGGGGCTCTATTTAAAGAGGAATTTGGAACTGGACTTCTGTGACGTTTCCTGTACTTTAAACGCCTTTCTTTTTCCACTCAATACATTAAAGGGACATGATCAAGGCTAAAGAACCTAAAATTAGACCTGCCAGCTGTGTTTTGGTTTGTGAGTATTTGCAGGTCATGCTGTCCCTGTGCGCTGTCTGTCTGACCCATTCCCTGGAGGAGGCAAAACACTGGAACGTAAAGGAATTCTGATACCCCTTATACTTGGCAGTACAGTCCCTGCTCTCCTCAGAGTAAATTAGACAGACAGAAAGAAGACAGTACAGAAATACCTCTGATCTTGGAAATAGCACGGCGCTCTGGGTTTCTTGTTTTATACTTGGCATCTATGTTTCATCTTGCGTTTTGGAAAACTAATAGGTTTTAAAAGGTCATACAGGAAAAAATACATTAATATTCTCAAGCATATTTGATTTTGGGTCAACTGTGTGAGCTTTTACAACATCTTCTGAAAATATCTAAATCTTCCATAATCCTGCCAATGCAAGCTGAGTTTTTAGTGTCTCAGATTACTCATTAGTCTGCCAATTTTCCACCTAATAACTCATTTAATTACTGAAAAGTAGCTCTAGATAGTTTGCAATTGCTCTATAAGACTTACTACTAAAATTTCGAGGGGCAGTTTATCCAAGAGGCATTAATCTGACCTCTACTTTTCAGGCGGTACAATCCTAACTAATTTGTTTTCACAGGTCAAGTAGTCACACATACAACTGCATAGTTTGCATGTGTTTACGATCTTTGCATGTGCAAATCAGAGTTTTGAGTTGAGGAGCACAAAATTAGAGGCGGTTTTGGATAGTTCAGCCTTATAAACCTGCCAGATGAGCTCTGCTTTTGTCAGAACAATCATCCAAATGAGTCAGTCAAATAGACATGGGTGTGTTATTGCCCTGTAATTAGAGGTTGACAAAAATCTGTAGTTTTCAAAATAATAATTGAAAACACATGTGGAAAAGTTATACAGAAAGCTACATCTAGTAATGTTAAAAGCAGCACTCTTTTCAAAAAGAGGTTCAGATTTTGAATCAGAGTAAGTCTCCAGGAGAGCCAACATTTCTTCTACAAATGTAGCATTTTAAGCTCAAAATAGCGCATAACCCTGCTCAGGAAACCCTGGAAAACACCAGTTCAGAAGCAGTAGCGTTAACAGGACTCTTTAAATTGTCTCTCTCCCACAATCCCAAGATGGAGAAAGGAGCTGGACAGAACCAGAGCAGCTCCAGCTCCCTCCCCACTGGACCCGCTGTCTCAGTACTTTCTTCTGTAAATCTGGCACACGGGTGACAACACTGCAGAAATGGATCATGCTCTCCGAATGCACCTAATTAAATTCTGAGGGGGCACTGGAACATGCTACACTCATCTTCTAGCCCCTTTCAACTCCCTCTCAGTCTTTTGTGCATCTGGTCTCACGCTATGTAGATGGACCTCTGGCGTCAAAGAATATGGAGATCGTTATGTGAGCTGATCAAGGGAATACTTCATTACAGAACAGGAAAGGAACAAACAGGGATATATCACAAGCAAAGAAAAAATTTTGAAGGTAACGTAACAACTTTCTTTGTTGATTTGCTTTCCTATCCTGTCCTCTGTTTAAATTTAAAATGTATGTATCAAGGCAAAAGGATATTCAGCTCAATTACTAAAAACATTTGCAAATCATGCACACTCAGAAAGACAAAAACTCAGAGTTCTTCAATCAGGATGTACTTGGAAGAAAGAGAAGACAACCATATTATCAAGAAAGAAATAAGATTCTCTCTGCCACCATCTGATCTTTTCCATCCCAGAGTCTAACTCTTTGGAGTCCAGAGAAGAACGTGGTCAGAGCCCATGGGGCTGGTGAGAGCTCATTCTCTATGGAGGTAGGGACCTGCACATGAGATTCTTTCCATTCCCATTCAAAGATTTAGGGAAAACCATGGCAACGTCCAGGTGATCACCTTACAGTCATAGAATGACTACATTTTATAATACTAGAAAGCCACAGGACAAACATAACTTAAACACTGATTAAGGAAACAATAAGGTTAAATTAAATCTATGGAGTTCAGCATATTTGTATCATCTATGCTGTGTCATGCAAGTTGTGTATAAGGGTTAGCTTTTATGATTTGCTCTTGCCATTTTACTTCAATTCTACAGCTATAGAGCTTTTAAGACAGCAAATTCTTGATTAGTGTGCAGTGACGATGCAAAATTATAAGCGTGAACTAAGGTAACGTTATGCTACATTCATGCACGTATCAGGAATCATAATACACAATTCTAGTGGCAACTATTCAGCCACTGGAGTGACCTCACTGGTTTAATATGCTCAGAGTTGCTGTATAAAGTGAGAAAACAAGTGTATCAGCATTGCATTAACAATGTTTTGCTGTAATCATAAGCAAGCTTTGCTAACACGTAGTAACACAAGTCATCTTAAAAAGAATTGTAGATGCCAAATGTAAAAATGTTGTTGATATAAAATGTATATTACAAAGTAGCAGTAGTAAAATGAGATCTAACATTTTGTCTTTCCATAGATTAACTTACTAACCAGATTTAAAAAAAAAACACACCGCAAAAAGCCCCTATTTTGGCTATTCAGTTGTTAGCATGATTTCTGTGTAACTGTACATATGCTAATGTATACATTTACTGTGTGCATGTTTCTGTGCATATATCTTCACACGTGCACACACGCATACACATACAAAGAATAGAGCACATATTTTTATACATGTGTATATTGTCACATACAAACACATATGCTCCAGAGCTTTCCTTTTAGTGTTTTTCTTGAATCTTTACATGAATAATATCCAGCATCATGGACCTTGAACACTGATGACTCTGGTTAACGCTTTTATCCTTTGCTTGAAATTACAGGATCAGTCTAGCCAGAATTTATGAGAACCAGACCCCAGACCTCACATAGCTCACATATTAGACCATTAGGCATCTAACTACCTCTGAACAATTTCAATGCATTATCTTGCCTTCTCCCTGGGGCACAAACTTCACTCGTCCATACTTTTAATATATTTTGTCTGCATGAAGCAGATCGAGTTATTACATGCCAGCAGATCACGACTTACAGAAATCTCATTGCTCTACAGTGATGCAACTAATATCTCTCCCTTCTCCATGCTGAGATAGTGCAGTAAAGAAATGGTCAACGGTGCAATTTTCAGTAAATTAATTGATAACGTATTCAGTGCAGATTTGCTGTTTATGCTTATAGACAGGTTAATTAAATATTTCCACCTTGAAATATATTTGTGTGCACTGATATATCACCATACATATTCACATAGCTAAACAGAAGAATTTTTCAAATTGTTTAGAACACTCACTGCTGCACTTTACATAAAAACCGTGTCCCTCTGCTGTGAGAGGTTTTACACTTACTTTTCAAAGGCAATATAAAAACAGAGTGTTGTTGCCAAACATACATTTGCATTATGATACTGGGGTGTTTTTGTTTTGGGTTGGGTTTTTTTTGATTGAAATATAACATAA
Source organism: Phoenicopterus ruber ruber (assembly GCA_009819775.1). Classification (NCBI taxonomy): domain Eukaryota; kingdom Metazoa; phylum Chordata; class Aves; order Phoenicopteriformes; family Phoenicopteridae; genus Phoenicopterus; species Phoenicopterus ruber. The sequence goes on from CM020219.1 coordinate 35,335,168, forward strand.
AGTAAGATTAGAAATCAATTGACCTGTGAACTCTCCTGAACCTTTTACCTGGGTTGCAAGGCCATTACGTTCTTTTCTTTCATTAGCTTTTTGCTGAAGCAAGGCTGAACAGGAAACAAGGGTGATCCTGTCTCCTCCCTAGAGGCTGTTCATCAGCTGGCTCAGTTTACAGCAATAAAAAAAAAATAAAATTGGAAACATATAACGACTGAGAAACCTTATATTTTTCTTCATGCATTATGATCGCTATTATACTACTAATATTAATAGCAGAGGACAATCAGGGAATTGCACTCTTTTTGGAATTTCTTTTCTGCAAAATGATATGCACGTATTTTCCCTGCCTTTGTAACCTAGTTCTAGCTAATGAAGTGATTTTGTTTTGGATCTGTTGTTAAATGAGTTTCCTTTATAGCTTGCATCCTTGATGAACAGAGGATTACTCATAATAATTCTGTATTTCAAATTGAAATTCATTGTTAAAAAAAAACAGAAGTGAAAACCTTGTTTCTCCTTTCGAAAGCAGTTTGAAGCCCTATTCTGCAAAGTGCTCAGTGCCTTGACAGAGATGCTTAGCGCCAGAGCGACTGCAAGAGAAAATAGGGATACTCGGCACCTCAAAGAAGGCGCTTCACACTATACAGGATTGGACACTTAATTCCTGACTAAAACAAACTCCATCAAAAGGTCATCAGTCCCGGAGACTAAAACAGTTTTGATGAAGTCCAGTCTCCCACTCTGTTGACAAGCGTCTCAATTATTTTCAACAGCTCTTGGTGTCTACATCGGAAGAATGCAGAGCAATCATCAGACTGAGGTAACCACAGGTCCCTCGGTGAGAATCTGCAGAACATGCACATTGAGCAGCACTTTAAGACAGCTATTTTTTTTCCACCTGAGGTAGGAATAACTAATGATGTAACCAAGTTATCAGCTACACGTTTTGACATACCGGCAGTGCATGAACTAATGCCTTGTAACTGCAATGCAAGAAGTAATAGCCCCTCAGGATAAATTCTTTGGAAGTCTATGCGAGCAAAGCGATGAAATGTCTGGATGGAAAAATCTAGAACTTTTAAATAGGCCTGGATGGGACTTAACCCTGATGGATTTTACTGTGTGCTATACGACTTGAACGCGGTAAAGCTCGTCTGGCACTGATTGGTTCTATCAGTCTTTGCTGATTTGCCCTAACATTTAGGTTAATTTAAGATGCAAGCTGTAGAGAAGAAAATATCATACTCTTCCTCTTTGCACACCCTTGCTCTTAGTGACCAACAGCACATACCTCTGCGCACAATATATGCACACCTAGGACATCTCAGACTTCAACCTCCTCATCTTTGGACCAGGTGATTTTTCAATAGCTGCTTTCCTCCACAGCTCCCTCACCCAAAGCTGTGCCCCTCTCTTTTCAGAAAGCTGCCAGGTAGAGGCTCAGCAGCAAATAGTCCTTTCAGAAATCCAGCTGACATCTTTTCCTACCTTTCTCTCCAACTGCCTCCCTAATACTTCTCTCCAGCTGCCACCAATCGCACAGATTTGGGGGTAACTGCTACTCAAACTTCCCATTTTTCCTAGTACCTCTGCATTCACTGGAATGCCCCTGAATACCAGGACTATTGCTGACAAGGGATTCCAAATGCTATATGTTACTTTTGCATTTACGGCTTAGCTCATGTTGCTGTGATGGGAGGCAGACCTTCTCTTGGTTTCTTGAAAGCAATGTGTACTAACATTAAAGAGAGGCAGTGCACCTTCCTGAAGAATCTGCTGAGCTCTTCTAAGCCTGCAGAACATGCAACAGTTAGGTGTCCTCTAAAAAGAGCTATAGGATTCCCTTTCTGAAATGAAATTAGTTACTTCTTGCACATAGTTTAAAAAAAAGAAATACCAAACACCAACTGTCCCCCCCAAAGTAAAGCGTAATGAATGAGAAAATAACAAATGAAATTAAGACACAAAAAAAGATATTATAATTCACAGAATCACAGAATGGTTGCGGTTGGAAGGGACATGTGGAGGTCATCTGGTCCAACCACCCTGCTCAAGCAGGGCCACCTAGAGCTGGTTGCCCAGAACCATGTCCAGATGACTTCTGAATATCTCCAAGGAGGGAGACTCCACAACCTCCCCGGGCAGCCTGTGCCAGCGCTCAGTCATGTTCACAAAATGTTTCCTGATGTTAAGATGGTACCTCCTGTGTTTCAGTTTGTACCCTTTGCCTTTTGTCCTGTCACTGTGCACCACTGAGAAGAGCCTGGCACTGTCCTTTTTGCACCCTCCCTTCAGGTATTCATGTACATTGATGAGATCCCTGCCGAGCCTTTTCTTCCCCAGGCTAAACAGTCTCAGCTCTCTCAGCCTTTCCTTCTATGCGAGATGCTCCAGTCCCTTAATCATCTTCATGGCCCTTCATTGGACTCTCTCCAGTATGTCCTGGAAACACAGCTCAAAATGTATTCCAGGAAACATAGCTCAAAATGTGTTAGGTACTGTGGTGTTTTCACCATCTCGCCTGCTTTCAAAAAAGAGAGCGGGCCCTTGCAATGTTGTCTCCAACATGGTGTCTAAAAGAAGGTGTGGGAAGTTCAGTAAAGGATCTCTATTGACTAGGCTCAATATTCCGCACCAGTAAAAAAATATTTGTAGCACTGTTCTTCACAGATTTTTCTAGTACTTGCGGTTAGGTAGGGGTAAAATTATTTCCAAGTTTTTGCACAGCTATACCATTAATGCTAACTTTTCACAGCTGGGCAATTTCTGTACGTTTTGTCTTTGCTAGCATTCATTTTAAGCTCAGAAGACTCATTGGACACCACAAAAGAGGACATGAAGGAAGGACATAAATACAGACTCAGAAAAAATGAGATGACCGTACTAGCTGCTCGATAATTTATTTCTACTGTTTTCAGTGCTGTGTCCAGTGCTTATGGTCTGTGCTGGGGAGATGACAGAGGATTGTGATGGGTAGCAGCATCCACGAGAGCTCCCAGAAGCTTAACCTAGAAAGACTATTTCCCCTCTAGACCATGGCAAAAGAGACTATTACTCTGATTACAAGAAAATTAAATGAAGTCTCAAAGCTAACTCTCAGGACATGCTTCTAGCTGCAGAAGGTTGCCTGCAATCTATTTACACCTACTTGAGGTCGGGTTTAGTGCTTTTTGAAAGCACAGGAATGAATCCTATACCTGTGGTCATAATATTTATATAAGCAGCATACTCTTCCCAGCTACATAGCAGCTTTGTAGACCTTTCAACTTTTCAAGGCCCCAGTGCATGTGACCCTACATGTCAGGTCACTGCAGAACAAGAAAAAGGGGAAGAGTTGTGTGGGAGGCACATATCCTCTCACATAATGGCAGAGAGTCCATGTTTCAGATATGTCTCTGTCAGGGCCCTTTTGATTGCTGGATTTACACTTCTAAAGAGGAGCCCAGTGCAGCAGTTTCTCTCCCACTCCATGATTTCCCATGGCCCAGACTATAGCTGACTGACAGATTACAGATCAGGCTGCTTAGGTCTGTCTGGCACAAGGGATCGTGAAGCAGAACAGAAATTGTGGGGCCCAAAAGTAAAGCTGCAAGTGCATGACTTGTTTTCTGAAAATACATGGGACAGTGTGAGAGAAGTCAGACAAATGTCTCTTTCTCAGTGTTAAGACTTGGCAGGTCTGCTAGCTGTAGAGCTCAGCAGCCTATATAGCAACTTCTCTATGCCGTCCAAGTTCAGTTGATTATTCACTGCAAGGCGGCCAAAAAAAAGAATGGCGATAGAGGGCAATGAAGTCATATCGCTCCCCCTCCAACAGACTTCGACTTGCTCTCCCATATCCATATTTGGATTTTAACGGGACTCTCTACAGGTGCTGTGGATTCTGATATACGACTGCAGACAGGCTTTTCTACATTTAAATTTGTTGCGTTAAAAAAAAAAGGCAACAAAAAGAGCTACTTTCATTGACTGAAATGTAAATAGACAGATATAACAACTATAGAAATGGTAAAAATTATAACATGCATTTACTTTAGTATTATATTTGTTCATATGATGTACTTTTCTATATAGGTACAATTTCCTACCTTCAGCTTTTCCAGCTATTTCCAAACCAAAGCTTTTCAGGGGAGTTTGGAAGTTCAGGACTTTGAGTTCTATATTAACATTAAGGCCCTTCTTGAGCTAATGGACTTGCTTAAATTACTTTTGCCGGTTGCTATCACAGACATTATACAGCTAATAATATTTCCAGTTTATTTCAGAATTTCTGGCTTTCATAATAACAATAGTAAGTTTATTCTGCATAGATTTTGCCCCACCTAACAGGTGAGAGCATGACCTAACCTGCTATTTCTGATAGGGCTGGAGGTTGGAGGATAAAGGAATTCACATGGACTGCCTACAGTATTTTTCAGTTTCTGCTCAGGGTATTTCTTTCTTGCCAGTGCAATGCACCTGTTTTGATGATCTACCCTTGGAAGTTAATGGAGCCTGTGAACTTCCAGATGGCTGTAGAAAAGAAGGCTGTGTAGTCAGCAGACCTCTATACTGACAGCCTGATGAGACTTTCTATTGATCACTTATCTTGAGACATCAATTCACAATTCCTACATGATCTCCTACCACGTGATTTTTTTCCATCGGTCACTTGATTCACACAACACCGTTGGTGAATAATACCCAAAATCATATTTAATTTACATTTGTTTGTATTAAAAAAAACCCCAAACCTATGCTGCTAGAACTCTCATCAACTGCATGAAAGTAGTAGTAGGAAATTTACTCATTTTGAAATTGCTGATTGTTTTGAGAAGAAAACCTTTCTGAAGGTAGAAACAACATTTTGATGGATGGGGGTGCAAGGGAAAAATTAATTTGCCACAGGAGAATCTGCAGAAATGCTGGTGGGGGAAAAAGTTCCGTCTGAGCCTCCAACAGCTGCTGAACAGATACTTCTGGGACCCACAAAACAAACTGAAGAGAGAGAAATTAAGAAAAACTGTTGATTTGGGGGGAAGAAGGGCAACGTAGAAAGGGAAGAGCAACTGTAGTCTGTTGCCCAGTCTCCTCAATTCATGACATGTCAGTCTGGAAAAAACGTTATTAATATTCTTCTCTTTTTTAATGTAGTGGTGTAAAGTCAGCATGAAATTTCCTCTCAATAGTGCCTAAAATCAGGCACCTGAATCCATCTTTGATCATTCGTTATTCTTAATGATTTTAATTCAAGGGCCCCAACCAAGATTCGTCATTACACTCAGTGCTGCACAAATCTGTGTGAAGACAAAGACTTAACAACAACATGTGATCTGATTTTCTTAGTTACTAGGCACTCTCATATCTTGTGGATTCAGTGGGAGACACAGGGATTGAGCCTTAAGGAAATCAGGTGGGGCACTTTGCATTTTTTTTTTTTCAAACAAAATTTTAAAAATATTTTTGCCACTTTATCTGACCGAGCAGGTGTTAAGGGACAACATTCTATTACGATTACTGTCATTCACTATGTAAAGTCTGCAAAACACTTAGAAAATTATAAAGTACGAATGTTAACCATAGTGTCCTCACCGAGTTCCCATTGCCTATCTAGGTTTCCTCCTGCAACTTCAGAGGGGTGTCATCATGTTTACCCTTACTTTCTGTGCTACCTTGTTTTGTATTTTTTGTGCTTTGTTAAGAGAGTGAGAGGTATCATCACAGAAGTATCTGCATTTGAGTGGTGAGTGAAATGATTCCTGCGCTATTGTAAGAGGACATGTTGATGGTTCCTGCAGTTAGGTAAGCTAACGAGATTTAAAATTTCATTGCTTTCTTTTTTAATGTGTTGTTTGTGGTAGGCCTAAAAATCAGCAGCGAGCACATCATCGGACTAGGGAAATGCCTTTTCTTTGCCCCAGGAAAATACCCATTGTATATACATATCATGATGCAGTCTTTAATTGTATGAATGCATACAATTTTCTCTCTCCTCCAGTGAAAGGATACAGGCTTCATTCACCACAAAGGCGATACATAGAGAGTGGAGCTGAGAATGAAGAAAATATCTGGCATTCTCTAACTTCAAAGTCCTTCACTTAGCAACCTATGAAGTGTCCTTTGAGCCTGGCTATTGTTTGTATATGAGGTCATAACACTACATCAGGCATATCTGAAGTTGTATTTAGTTTTTGAATATGCAAAAGTAATATAGCTGGTTTATGATGGAACTTTGTTGTTGTCTCTCAGTGGTCTCAGAGAACCCCACTTGGATTATTTCTATCACAAAATGTTGTATTTCAAACTTTATACTGCTGTCATAGCCCAAACTCCCTAAATGTTCAGTCTTAGTAGATCCCTAATTTTGGCCACTGCCTTCAGGGATCCAGTATCTGAAATATCTGCTGGCCTAACAAAAACTTAAAATTAAAAGACTGAGCTATCTTGCCACTGCATGTGGTATGCAACTGAAGTATAAATATTTCACTCGATATTTGTTATCTTATTTGATGACTTAGAAACTTCAAGACAAGTTATCTAAATACCTCCAGTGTTACATTCCTATCTCAAGTTTTACGTCTCTAATACCTATCACACTGAACACTCTACAGCTTTCCATCCCTCCCTTCATCCAGCGAAACATTTATCTTTACTTCTCACAAAAAAATTCTCCCCTCAAAATAGCAGTATGTCTGTTAAACATATATAATAATAAAAATAGCCTTTGTAGAAATCTAACATACTACATGTTGATATAGTGCTCATCCAGACATTCATTAAAAAGAGCTTCCCCATTCACGTCCCATGCAAATATTTGAAAGTGGGGCCATCTAATAAATTTGTCAAAGGACTTCTAAAGCCGTGCTGCACCGCATGCGCACATGTCTTTATCTTCTTGTATTTCTGCTCTGACACTGACTTGAATTTGAATCAGATCAGTGAACCTATCACTCAGTGGCTGCACTGAGTGACCTATGTGAAAATAATTTCCAATCTGCTCCCATGGCCAGGTTTAGAACCAACCGCGATGTCAAGGGATGACTTTTCAACAGTGCTCACCACCTTCACTGAGCTCTTTTAAAAGCCTGGGCCCTGCGTACAAATGTTCGCCTCACATACCCTACCCACACTCCTGCTGACACGGTTGCTGTCTGTCTCAGCCGAAAGCACTGAAGAGCATTTCAGCCGAGCAACTTGCAAGACAAGTTTGATGCTACGCGCTGCGGAAAGGCTTGGATCCCTCTTTCCTTTGAACGACTCTGTTGGTGTTTAAGCAGAGAGATGTCAGTCTTTAGGCATCTCTGACAATCTTCAAGGGCAATTTAATTAAAATATTTATCTATTAAACCAAAAAAACTCTGCCAAAATCCAAGTCTGCCCTCTCCATACTGAAAGCTTGTGACTATCTTTGTTGGCTCCAGCTCTCAAAGACGACTCTCCATTAGCTTCTTTGGGACTTGGATCAAGTCCTAAGTGTATAAATCATGTCAAAAGACCGCACAACATATTTTATTTGTATGAGATATGCATGAGGGGTCACATCAGTAAACTCCCCATTACCATTAATGAATCACACATGTGTGACTATATATATATCAGGTCAAGCTTAGCCTGTGAACCAATGAACACACCAATTCTGAAATCCCTGCCAACTGCACACATAGTTTCCATAGGTCTGACTTTGTTCCTTCCCATTAGGAAGTGAGTAGAAACTCCTGAAGTGCTAAACAACTTTTAAACTGCTCTGAGGAATGTAAACCAAAGCAATTCTGGTGAAAGCAGAAGATCTGACAACACTAAATTTAGTGTAAGTGCTGCCCTGTTGTTTTGGGGTTTTTTCCCTGCAGCTCATACACCAACCTTAGTCCTTTTCATTTACACTTTTGTAGTATCTGCACAGATACTCTGGTTTGTTGCCTTCTAATGTAGGCTAAAAAAAGAAAGTTAATGTTTCACTATAGGAAAAAGCCCTCAACCAATGATGCATGTAAAGTGCTGTTATGTTGATTGAGCAGCTGGGTTTTTTGGTATGTATCCCAGATGTTTCATCAGTAGGGCAACACCTTACATTATACTGTCTCTGAAGATCTTGGACCAGTCTCACCTGGTCATATCCTTAGCCTGGAGACCTCAGCCTTAAAGTACCTCTCGTTACACAACGAACCTTAATGATTTTATGACCTAACATTTTTTTCCTTCGTATAATTTAAGCAAGGTGCATAGGCAAACTGCTAACATCTGTTATCAATACACTGTATTTAGGGACTTGGATTTATCAGATATATAGCTTCTCTAACAGTACACATGGAGATATTTCTAATAGCTTACAGTTAACAGCAGTCATTTAAGCTACATACATAGAGAAATATTCACATCTAACTATCATTTGTACAGCTGTGAATTACTTTCAGAATAGTCTATAGAAAGAACACTAAAAAGGAACAATCTCCTCAACATAAACAAAAAATAGTCTATTTCTTTAATTATTTCATTGTCAATTTTATTTCCATTTGCCTGGAAATGACGTTTTGCACAACTTGGGTAACCAAAGGGGACGCTTCCCTATTCTAAATCTTTACAGAGAAAATTAATCTGAATTCGTACCCCAAACCAGTCAAGCACAAGGATGTAGGACAGTGGCTCTCAACCAAAGGGTCATGACCCCAATTCAGGTCATGGCATTTCTGCGGTGGGGTCACGAACCTAGCGGAAATTCAATTGCAGAAATGGGGTTTGCAACCGGAAGTAAGGTCATGAGCCTGGAAGACCAACTGAGAGGGTAGTGATGTCATCTGTAACAGTGAAGCCATACTATTGCTGGACCTCCTCTCTCCGATATTCATTCAACAGTCAAAAATCTAGCTGGTTCACAATCAATAAGCAGGAAAGAAAGGGATTCTCAAATATAGGAATGATCACTGGCCTCGGCATATTAATATTGAACCTTGTTTTTAGAAACACAACCAAAAGCAAGAGAAAAATTAACAATTGTCTTTAAACTCTTTTGTGTAGTGTTCCTTTCCACCAGCAAGTTTATTCACATATCTACTTATTTCTATAATAAGCCACAGAAACAATTTTCTGGTAATATTTTAAGTGCTTCAGAAAGTCGAGTGGGATCTTTAGATAAAGACTTCACTCATGATAACACACTGTCAAAAGTAATTTTAAATATTTCTTGAAGTTTTTAACTGTTAAAAGACAAAGTTTGCCATTTGCTGGAAAATCATAAAAACTATTTTAGTTTATTTAGTACAGGCATTACAGATACTGATTCCAAAAAAGAAAAAACCCAATGGTTTGGGTAATTTATATGAAAAAACTTATAACTGCAAAATAACATGATAAGAATTAACATCTGGAAAGGTATTATGTTCTTTCTTTTTAGACGACACAGATTTTTTTTTTTAAAGCTCGATTTCTGGATGTTGGCTATAAGCCAAAAAACAAACCCTGGATTGTTCCTCATGGTTGGTTTCTGGAGATGTCATCTAAGCATCAATCAGTGTCAGAGGAAATCAAAGGATTTCCATTTCAGAAAAATTGGTTCCAAAAATTGTTCTCAAGGCATGAGCATGGTGAGGATGAGGTGACTGTAAGCTACTTTTGTCATTCCCTGATTCCAGGAACTGTCAGAGGCTACAACAGCCTCAATCTAAACAGTATAAACTGGAGGACTCTCAGAGCTGCTGTAAATCTACCAGCTGATAACAGACTCTTAAGAAGTTCAGCTAGAAATCAATGGAGCACATATGTGCTCTGGATATAGCCTGATGTGTATGCCCAATTTAGGGGTCTTTACGAACCATGGTGTTAATTGTTCACCATACAGTGACCATTGCAGCGTGCCAACATAGGTCCTGCTTTCTTTTGAGGTTGAGTTTGAAACAGATTCTAAAAGTGCATCAAAAATTTTTGTAGGAGCATCTGTGAATGCATACATAGCCACTGAGGAAAACAGTATCGCTGTCTAACCACTGCAGGCACAGATCCCTTCAGAGTTAAATTCAGCAAAGATGGAAATCAACAATTTAAAGGTGCCTTTCATGGCATTCAGAAAATGCAGATCATGAATCTCTGTACTGCGCAGCAGTAGGAGCCTAGTCCTAACATGCCAGCACAAAAAGTCAGTGCTCTAAAGCCTACACGTTAGATATGCCATCAATACTTGGTAAGCGCGTGCTGGCAAAAGCTGGATTTCAATGGAGCTATGTCATTTGCGGCAACTAAAGACCTTCCCCTCAAATCTTCCTGTGTCCAGTGCACAGGGGCAGAGGACACGGATGCTTTGCTGGACCGGGAGGCGGCACTGGAAGAGGCTGCTCAACAGCAGAACTGATGTTTGCAGGGAGAGGAAAGGCATCTGGCTAATGTGACACGAGGTGGTGGCAGCGTAGGGGAGGTGAAAGAAGCCCCGTTCCCCTGGGACAAAAACAGGGTCAGCTGTGCTTCCTTCTGGGAATGCTTCCGGACTGCACAACAGGATACCTCCGCATTAATAAACACAACATGTGCTTATCAGGTATGGCAAAACATATGCCAACTTAATTTTTCATCTTTCCTAGATGTCTGTCCCTATATCTACAGCACCAAGATTCATAAATGATAAAGACAGAAAAGATCTCATTCATCTGCACATATTTATTAACACTAGGATTTTACCTTGGGCTATTGGCTGAAAACCTGTTTGGTAATTTTTATTCAAGACAGATTCATGTGACCACTACAGTGTGCTCTGCTCATTGATGTAGTCTTGGGGCATCTACACAATTAACTCTCCCTCACTGCACATCAGTGGCATGTTAAGTTTTTCCTAACAACCTATGTGGATGCATATAATTTCACCACAGTATATGAAGCATGTCCAATAAAAGGAACATTGATAGGTACTTTAGTTCTACACTGCATCAAGATTTCATACAGGCTGGACCAAAGAGAAATAGAATTTGATCATTAGAGCAACTATATCCCCCAAGCTTTTCCCTACAGACTATATACATAGCTAAAACAGAGAAATCAAAATAAATTAAATCTGAAAGCTGATGCGCAAGACAGGGAGTGAAAGAAAACAAGATGTTTGCCGTATTAAGTATTTACATATGCTCACTGTATCAGCTGCATCACAGTGCAGCTCTTTGTAGAGCTGAAAGCAAGGATGCCCAAGTTTTCCGAAGATTTTGGTAGAGACTTACAGAGATCACCACACGTCCCTGAGACTGCATCATCTATGTAGCCTAGATTTCTCAGTTTGAGGTGACATTGATACATGCTTGACAAATGTAACTATTCCATAGTTACATGAAATCTAGCAACTAGATCTGAAATCGAAATGCCATTTTCTTTTCATTGTTCTCCCCTCCCTCAGGGCCCAGAGCATTGACCACTGCTGAGAACAGCGCCGGGACCCAGTATCCTGCAATTCCAGTACCTTGCAATTCCTAAAATGCACCAGTTCCAAAGGTTAGTCTTTCGGGTTTAAAATGAGGTAGATGTGGATGAGGCAGCTCCAGTGTCCCGATTCCATGCATGCCAACATGCTATTTTCTAAAACCAGCCAAACCCAAGCTTACTTTACTCTCCTGCCCTTTAAAAGAAGCACAAAAAGCTTTGGCACTTTGACAAATGACAAATCCTGTTGCAGCAGTTCTTAAAAGCCAGGTCAACAAACTTTGACATCTTAACTTAAACTCCTGATGAAGATGAGTGAGCCCAAAGTGAGAAATTAGGTGGGTAAAGGCTTTGCAACTCCTTTCTGACAACTTTTTTGTGGGAACATAATTCAAAACATTTCAACAATTCACTTTTCTGTAAAAGGCCACAATAAACTCATGGAAATTTAAAGACAGCACATGGAAGCCAGAAATATCCAAAGAAAGACACTCCTAGAGGCCAGGTTCTGCATATTAAAATGTCCTGGTTCAATAAAGCACAAAAGAGTACAATATAGCAAACAGGGTTTCATTCTCACATCTCTCCATCATTTATCATTACATTACTTTCTACATTCCTTGAAAAACTAATGTAATATTAAAGAATTTCCCAACTCTTAAATAGTAACATAACATCTTTCAGGCATTTAATAAAATTAAAAAAAAAAAAAAATAAAGTAGAAATAAGAGGGGTTATTTGCTATGTAATATTGCAAATGTTGATCTTCTTTTAGTACACACTTCAGTGATTCATGAACTCCATAATGCATAATAGAATAAATCTAAAACAGTCCGTTCACACAACTCTATTGTCATTCCGCATGACCTTCGCTCTACTTTCATTTACAGACTATCACAGGAAACTGTTAGTCCATGTTATAATCTCCCTTTCACCAACTTTGCATTTAATCTGATTTTACAGTATAAATTACATCCATATCAGACTCAGTGTACAATTTTTATTTACCAGCCATAAAAAGTTTTTTCTAGTAATATGCACTACTACCTAAAAATAGTACCTAAATTATATCCATAAGATCTTCAGTGTCCTCACTGAACATACAGTAGCCAATACAGATAAAAAAATGCTGTGACTACACTTTGGTTTAAGTTTATATGACATTTACCTAAATGAGTCGAACTCTTTATCACCAGCCTCTATCAGAGGACATGGTGTTGTGGAGGACACCATAGAAGCACACAGTCGCTTGCACAGGCAGTGCAATGACATATGCAAATGACATTTTCCTCTGTGATTTGTACATGCAATATGAATCTCTTTCATATGCAAGTGACATTGTGCAACAAATGAGCTTGTGCATCCACATACAGAACACTTGTGCCAGCCTCTGTTATACTGCTACTCTTCCTCACCACTGAAAGGTCCTAACGGGACCAGAAAGCAGACGGACTTACTCAACTGGAGGAGAGCCAGCAATGCTAGATCTACACCACAGTCCCCAGTGCAGTGGCATGTCAAAGAAAAAAGAAGAGCTGATCAGACCGCTGTTGCTTTCTGACACCTCCAGCTACCTCTCATCTACACCAGAGCTGGTGTAGAAACAGCATCCGTGTCCAGGTGCCACAGCCAGATGTTTTGTGGTCACTCTGCTGTGTCTTAGCAACAGCTGAGAATCTAAGCCCATTAGGTAAAGTGCCTTTGTATGTTAAGGACACCTCTCGCAATTTGTAGCTGGTGCACCCCTAAATAAACTTCGATGAGCTTCCTCCTAAGGGAGGAAAGTTAGGTACCATTTCAAACTACTGTATGCACTGCTCATACCACGGTTCTGTTGTAGTAGAGGAAGGAGTTGCAGCTAACATAGCTAAAGGAAGTAATGATTACACGAAAGCTACTTTTCCAGTTTCATTGTTGTATAAGAGTATAGCTACTCCCCGCGTTGATTCATTTGCTACCTGAACAGTCAAGACCTGTTCACCTTGCCTACGTGAGTAACCACAGTAACTTCAGTGGGTGTAGGTACACGCACTGAGTAGAACTTGGTCTTAAAGCAGAATATAAAAGCATTTTTAAACAGTTCAGCATCAAAGAGGCAGAGTAGCATGATAAAGGTAAGGGAACCCTTTCTAACAAACAGAAAATGTTCCTCTTCTGCTGTCAGAGGTATAGATGGGCTTGATGGACGCAGCTCTTCCAGAGCCTATAGCATGTCTCTGTCAGGAGGAACCATATTGACTTAAAATGTCTTGGGATAGTCAGCAAACTATGGATAAAGTAATGCATCCAGTCTCAGCCTCTGACACTGTACATGTGTAAGTATTTACAATGTCTCAAAAAAATATTATGTTGACTCAATCGGGGGGGGGGGGGGCAGGCAGAGAGAATCAAAGTAATCTTTTCAAGAATGAGCGTTCGACCTGCAAATTGGTTATGGCAAAAAAAAGGAATTCAAGAGTTTCAGAAGTATCATAACAGATTAGAAAAGGAGTTTCTGGCCAAAACTTTGCTTTTAAAAACTCAAGCGCCTTGAAGTTTGGATTATTGTTAGTTAAATACACATATACATGAATTAGCGGCAGTAGTGATGATGCCAGTGAGAATAAAATATCATGTATTAGACAGCATCAGTCTCTGAACCTTCCTAACACCAAAAGAAAATGCATATATCACAGGGCCACTGAGATAAAGTAACGCTCAGCCCTAGAGGGCACAGATTTCGTCTTTATGTAAATCAGTGCCTGTCACTGCATGCATGATTCACTGCTCAGAGTGTACTCTTCTGTGACGAATGAGTCCCGCTTAATTTGGCAGTGATTATGCGGGTTGCTGGCCCTCTAAACCCCTTTGAACTTGTAATTGCTGCTGGTTTAAATAATGAACATTAAGGGGAGGTGGATTCATAAAACTGTGGATAATTACAATTTTTTCTTTTTTCCTTTGTTTTTTTTTTAATGGAAATAAAAGGCTTCTGAAGCCGCTGATAACTGTATCGTACTAGGCTGTCACCGAAATAAAACTGCAGTCTTGTTCAGTCTCGAGGAAGGAAAGGGAATGGAAAGGAGAAGAGGAAAAAAGAGAGGGAGAGGGAGATCAGAATGGCTTGGATGCCAGTAGAAAAGGAGGAGCAATGGCATTCATGAATATTCATAGCTAGTCACATCTGTAGCAGGCTTGCTTTCCACCTTTTTTTCTTTGCAGTTCAACATGGACAAGAAGTGCTAACAAAAGAAGGTGATTGTGCAGTTCTATCAGGCTCCAGGTTTAATCTTTACAGAGCATATGGGTGAACTTTTTTTTTTTAAATTTTCAAAAAGACTCTCATTTTTTAAAAATTGCAAACGCCTTTAACCAAAGGAAGTGTTCCCGCTCCCTCCCCCCGCCCGTGCTGCTTTTTAAAAATTATGTTCCTGTAATTATGAATGTGAGGGAATCAGTTGCCAAGGAAGCATGATGTGTAACATGCAGCAAATTTGTTCCTCCTCCCCTTTATGAGCACTTTACTAAATCCTCCAATATTCTGTGATCCAGTAAAATTTTGATTTGCGTGTGTAATGTATTGAAACAACGACGACAACAAAAATTGTTATTGAGGAGGGGATAGAAACCAAAGTCAGCCAAGTCAGGCAGCAACTACCCAGAAACAACAAAGAATGAATGATAAATTTAGCAGCCTCATGTTCAATTTTCAAACAACACAGCAGAGATTTATAGCTGTGCTGCTCCCATGGTAAACGAAGCAGCACACAGAAAGCGTGTCTGTTTTTGATTTTGCTATGTTTTCCCCCTTTTTTTGTTCTTTGCCTATTTGCAGTTTTTTTTTTAAACTCTACATTTTCTTTATCCTGGTGTGAGATGAATATCAAAGGCCTAGTGCTGTTGGTAAGCCTCCAGCATACAACGGCAGCTCAATGGGATGTTATTAGAACCTGCGTCACAACATGGCAGACTGTGATTAATAGCAACTGTATCAACGGTAGCAACTTCTCAACAACGCCCTCCAGCAGCTCTAAAGGGGCCATGTGAAGAAGAAGGGAGGGAAAAAAAGGAAAAAAATAATGTCTGCAAGAACTAGCTGCTAAAGGTTCAGCTTTGCACACGATTAGGTTATGTCAAAACTCTGTGACTGCTTTCAACCAGAACGCAGTGGGGATATTTATTTAAAAGGACGCTACCAAATGCATGGGCTGATCAGTGTTTTATTTTACCAGAGCCAATCGTGTGAAGAACAGGATGAGAGTGATGGAGAATGGGATACTGAAAAGACCTGGACTGGTGTTAGAGGTGTAATCAGGGTTCCCTCCAAATGAAGAAGAAAAGATTTTCCCAACACTTCATGAGAATTTCTAAGAAAACTGCAGGGCTGCTAAGTTTTTCCTGTTGCTACATGAAAGAAAGCATTTTAAAACAAGTGTAAACTGATATCCTTGCTCGCTCTTCTCTTTTTTTTAAATTACAGTTTAGAAACTTAGGTCCACGCATTAAGAAATGTAAAGCTTATTCAAATGTCCCATTCCATATCAGAAAATATTCTAACAAATGTCCCCAAAGATTCAAACAATCCAAAATTAAGCTGTTCCAACTGTAGCTCATGAATACATGGTTTGGTCCATCATAGCAGGCTCAAAAAGAAAATGTAGATGCATCAACGGCTCTTAAACATTATGATCTCGCTATAAACTTCCAACTCAGAAAGTCTTTAAACTTCTGCCTGCTAGAAGCTTGGAGGACATCCTGGGCCTTCTGGGATCATCCTATACTTGCATCATTTCTTGGCCCCATCATCGCCCACTGCCGACCCTTATCTGGCTCAGCGGACCATTGGTGTGGCCAGTAGAGCAGATTTTATTTAGTTAAAACCAAGACAAAAATGTTTGTTAAAATGCTTTTAAAATATTTAATGTTACCTGCTCCTTCTCACAAAACTTTGCTGCTGCTAAGTGGTTTTCATTTCTGTTAACAGCGTTTAAAAAATGCTAATCATTCTGCCATCTTCTGTTTCTCAGATAGAAGAAGGGGAACGTTCACCTACAGACGTAAATGACGTTAGTAATCTCAGTCACAAATTAGGGTGTTGGCATAGTATTTACATCGAAAAAAATATGAAAAACTATTTTAAATGTATATATAACATTTCAGAAGATTTAATCCATATCTCAGTGAGAGATGCAGCAGAAGAGTAAGACCTGGAAGACTTGTAGTAGGGTTGATTAGGAGAAAAATAATCATCAGGTGAAAAGAAAAAAAAAGGTGGAAGAGCTCTGCAAATTAGATGAAAAGGTTAGGAGTGAATAGGAAGGCTGGGGAACACTGGTATATTGTACTGCCCTCCCTCAGGAGTTAGAATGACATAGTCCAAGTGCTCTGCTGTTGGCCAGTTGTCTTTGTCTAATGCTCCTCTCATCCTTAATTGTCACACAGTTAGTTCTACTGAGAGAGCAAGGGTTATCCAGTGTATCGAAGTCCAGAGGCAAAGGAGTGTATACACAATGCTGAAAATCAACACCTGCTGAGCTATAAATAAAAAATAATAAATCTTAACTACATTAAAAAATGCAAGCAACTTTTTATTTCTTTCTCAAAAACACACAACTTGCTCAACAAAGCACTGAAATATGCTGTATTTATGCCAAAGACTGTAACACTCCCTTCAACCTGTTTATCTTTGAAGACCATAATTAAGGAGGACAAACTGGTTTATAGTCAACACAAGTTGGAAAAGAACTGCACTCACAATTTTTCTCAAACACTCATTTTCCTTATCGAAGAATCTTGCTTGATTAAAATCATGGGGCAATTAGCAGTTGAGCGAAGAGATTACTTTCTGTTGCAAAAAGACAGCCAGCCTTTACAAGTTCTACAAATGAATAATTCGGGCTCCGTTCTCAGCTGTGTCCAAGCATGAGGAAACCAAACGCTTCTGCTTGTGCCTTTCTGATCCCGGGGCTGGCCGGGGACTAGTTCAGTACCTGATACCATTTAGTGCCAGCCCCCAGGTTTGTCGGAGCACTCTTGTTAAACCTTTGCCACGCAGGAGTCACCCCAGCACTTTCACGACTGCCCAGCCACTCTCTTTCACTCAGAAATGAGCGGCAGAAGGTGGTAAGATGACAACTCATTTTTAACAACACACACCCTCCAACCTGTCACAGTTGCCTCTGCTAAGAAGTATGTGATAGTGGCCTCGCTACGCTACCCTCAGTGTTCCTTATAATGGGGCAATATCCACACAGAGAAAGCCTCTGACTTCTTAACCCCTTAAGACACAATTCCACAGACTCAGACTAAGTTTTTCCTGTTGCTACATGAAAGAAAGCACGAGTGTAAACTGATATCCTTGCTCTTCCTTCTCTCCCAGCAAAAAAGACTAACTGAAGATGACCCAGGAAAAATCGGCAAAGTGGGACAGAGCATCTTTAGAATAACTGTCATAATCACGCAGTACCATAGTCGCTTTTTACAAAGGTGGGGAGGGTGAGCGGAGGGAGAAATAACAAGTTTATTCCTAATCCTTTTACTGAGATTCAGCCAAATACACCAAGATCTGTGAATAGTGCACATGGCATAGCAAGGAGTGGGGCCATCACTGAAAGCTCACCGCTAAAGAAGAAAAAACAGTGTAGGGCACACAGCCCTCCAGCAGAACTGCGACAGACCAGCAAGTGTCCTCTGAGTTCCCTGAGCAGGTAGAGGACCACAAAGCTATGGCAATATGGCTCGGAAAGGTTGATACCTTCAATAACAGCTTTTCCATCAATCTCTTATTAGCATTTCCAATCGCAGAAGTTTGCATGGCGCTTGAGGATTCTAGGGTGGATGAATGAAGATTGATGAGAGAGCGGGAAAGGAGATGTGGAAACCCTCGATTCCCTAAATTTTCATCCCCTGCACCTTTTGTTTTGCTGAGCAATAAGTAAATAATCAGTACTAATTTTATTAAACCAATTCTGCTATCTCAGGGTCAAATTCTGATAACAAATGCATGGCCTGACTGGCCTGCAGAAACGAATTTGAGGACAGTTTGATCCAATCTGGAATACTGGTGATCTGTAAGTTTGATCTAAACCAAAATTATTATTTCTGCTAGGAACATGGGAAAAGCTGGCATAAAGAAAAAGCTGTGACATGAAGCATTTGTTTGGATCAAGTACAACTTACTCCTGTCTTCTGTGATCCTCAAGTGTGATTTTCAGAAATAATCAAAACAAAAGTGACAAAACCCAAAAACCACAATGAGCAAACAGCAGCTTTTAAGTGCTGTGGGAACAGAGACATTTGTTTAAGTAACCACTGTTTAAAAAATGCATACATAGTAACACCAAAATAAACAGCTTGCAATGTTGTTTATTTTAAGATACACAATAGTAATGTAAAGTGCTGCATGCACTGAATTCAGGGTGTACTAACATTATTTACAGTTCTGAAGAGCGGTAGGAAAACTCAGCTCCATGCCAGAAGACTCCCTGTTCCGAGAGCAAAGGTCAGTACTCACTGCTTTTGCAGCTCGGAGGATTTCAACAGGCAGCCATAGAAAGCTCCTGCTCTCTTTTCTCATGCAGGTAACTTCTGAACTGTATATCAAAATCCTACAAAAGGCACTTCATGCCAATGGCATCTTTAAAATGGATACGCAAGCCCATTCCTGGGAAAGATAATTAAGAGGGAGAAAAAGAGATCTTTGCCCTGTCACTTCACTTTAAAAATCTTCCAAAGAGGCCTGACTCACTAGACTATGCTGAGCCAAACAGAAAAAAATCCCCAAAAAGAGAAGAATAGTAATAAAACTAAGCTGCGGTGTTCTGAAAAGTGACTGACTTACTGAACAGATTTATGTCCCTATGTGTCTGAATTGCATTTGATTCTCTGCTGACAAAAAATGCCATTGACTTCAAACCATAATAGAAGTTTGTGCTATTTTTCTTCATAAAGCCAGCCTAGCTATAGGCAAGAAAACTGGACTTTATTCTGGCCGCTCCATCGTCTATTTATTATTGTAATTGCATAGATTTACTATTGTAATTGCAACATTACGATTATTGTATAATCCTTGTGACTGCCAATAAATGAGCCAGAAAGAATCCAACTTGGATCTCAGATCTCAGGCTAAATTTGTAATTCTGGCAATGGGGGGGGGGGGGGGGAAGGCATTTTTCTGCCGTGCAAACTGAGCTCATTTGATCTGGAAGTCATTGAGACAAACGTGGAACCCCACAGTTACATTATTATAAAGTAATGTTCAAGAGTAAAATTTCATTTTAAATTCAAAATACAATCTCTTTCTTCTTGATGCTTTTGAGGAAAGCCGTGTGTGAAAATAAGCAGTTTGAGTCAGCAGGCACTCAGTCAATATTTTCTTGGGGTCATTCTGCCTCTCTGAGGGCCCAAGCTTTATTTTGAATCCTGGAGTCAAATTGCCATAAAAAAGTCTGTAAGAGAAAAACAGGTGAAAAGGCCACGTTTTTCACCTGTTTTGGCATTTGAATTTCGGTGGAAATCCATAATCAACCTCATTTTGCATTAAATTCGCGTTGGATCCATGTCCTTAAAAAGCAACATGGATTTTGAATGCTCAAACAACTTGTGGTGTTTTGGGTTGACTTTTCATAGAGCTGTTGTTGGAGCAGATGCCAGAAATATTGGGGAACACTAAGCTGGGTAAGGGTTGATTTTAGACTTATGCCTTCCCCAGATATTTGTGAAACTTCACATGTGAAGGAGAGCAACGCATGTGTCGTGACACAGTCTCTGTCTCTGAATATCTGAGCGGGAGGTATTTTTAATATAAGGTCCTCAATACAAACTCGCTTCCTTTGTTGGTCTGACAGAGCCCAAGCCTGACTAACCTTCAGCATCCACTCAAACTCCCAATGCCTGAAGGAACAGTAATTAAAGAGTTCTCTTAAGCTTAATTCTTCATTTTGGGTCTCAAGCCCATTTCTGGTTTGACTTTGTAACTTAATTTTGTGATTATTTTTCCCCTGACAGATAAATGAAATGTCATTTAAAAAGTTGGAACAAATAGAACAAAAACTTAAACCTGGAGGAAGTCGAATTTGGGAAGGTTTCCTTCTGAAAACAGCTCTAATTTCAAGATATTTTTCGGTTTTTAATCATTAATAAGTAAATGTGGAAATATGAGAAATGCTTCAGGCAACACTACTTTAGTGTAACCCCAGGAATGCAAGATGTTTCTCAGCAGTATTTCTTCAAATGATTTTTTGGAGTCTAGTTTTAAAAGTGCTAAGCAAAGGCACTTCCACAGATTGTTCTACGGTCTCAACGACTGGGGTTTTTTGTGGTTGTTGAATTCCATTATTCCTGCAAGGTGTTTTGTTCCCCCTCAGTAATTTCTCCTCTTGTCTGTTTGTAGCCTGTGCTTATTCACCGATTCAGTATGCGCATTCTGTGTCTGCGGCTAGATCTTACGTTTTGGGGATGGATGGGGAGAGCACTGGAAATAACAATACAGCTCTCATTTCTCTCATCTTCTTTCAGCCCCTGTTACACTTTTTGGGGAATAAGGGCCCTGATAGTCCAGGCTCTCCAAACATCCTTCTATATCTTTCTTAGACTCTCACCAGACTGGCCTCAGGCTAGTTTCATAATCAAGAAAAAAACCAGTCCTGATGTTCAGCATGAGATCATAACACGGTGATCTCACTCTGAACGTTACCTTTCACTACAGCAGCTCTATTGACTTCTTTGCTTCGAACAGTTTGAATTTCCCACCAGCTCAGTTGTGTGATATTTGGCCTCTTTTAGGCGAGATACCTTTTCGCGGAGTGAGCCTACAGGGCACTGAGTAGAAAGCTCATGAGCCCCCAGGCCTTGTTTGAAAGAGTTTTCAGTCTCAGCGAGAAGTTTGCCGCAGCGCTTGTTCGGGAGGCAGCAGAGCATGTTACAGCATTACCAAGTTGGAGGGTGCAGTATCATATATTTTCAGCTGGGGCTTTCAGTAGGATTCAGATCCCAGGAGCTAAACTCGGGATAGTTTAACAGTTCTAGGGTTACGTTTATTCGTACTCGTGCTGGCAAAACACCACAGTCCTGTTTGTTTGCTGACATTTTATTTTCCTGCTGCACATATAGTTTTGCGCTGGTTCATAGTGGGATTTAATCTCCTTTGCAAGCATTATTGCTCTCTAAATGGACAGCTTTTGGGGAAGAAAAGAGAGAGAAAGAGGCAAGAGCCTTTTTTCTCTGAAGTTTGTTTGCATCCAAGAGCATTGTGGGATATAAGTTCAGGTTTCACAGAGCCAGGACAGCTAAGATTAATTATAGCAGTGAATTGTCTGCAAATGCCTACGGTAGATATGCACTAAGTAGCGGGATTTTTCTGGTCTGAGAAGAGTTTGCTTGGCATTTAATGGCCACCATACAACACATGCATACAAAGCAGGCCGTTTAAAATTGAGATGTAAGTAGGCATACTACGTGGAACAACGTGGGCTTCTTAGGATTGTCCTAAAACGCTGAAGCTCATCCCGTCATCCAGAGGGAAGTTCATACCAACTCAGGAAGCACCTCTCTTTCCTAAGACATGTTAGTTCACGCAGTGAAGTGTCCATGAGGAACCAGAAGAAACAGAATTGAAAAGAGACAGACCGAGTAACAAAATTTTCGGAACAGTCTGCCCAAACAGTAAAGGAGGGTGGAAGGGAGAAGTAAATTAAATTATGTTCCCCCTCTTTGTTGTTCACAACAATTAACCTATTTTCACATATGTTTCCATTTCATTTCCTACTTTATATCTGAAAGGGATCATCAGAATATGCCTTTATAGCTGAAATTAAAGCACCCTTTAAACATTTAGATTTTGAAGTGATCCCTCAAATTAATCAACTTTCCTCACAATTTAGGAGTGCCACCGTTCCCATGCACCTATGCATTCCTATGCACCGTTCCTTTGCTGACTCCCCCAAATACACACGTCACTTTTCTGACCACATAATGCTCCTTATTACTGTTGTTATCACACATATCATGACCTTTCTCACTATTCACGTTCACATTCTATATCCCTGAATAGTCCATTTGTGGACTATCAAAACAGCTGTCAGCTGTCTGCATGTGCTCCTCCGTCGGCAGGGAGCTTCCCAACACGGACTGGGGACTTGGCAGTAGCCTTTCTGTCCCTTACTCTTCACTCTAGGTCACTCTCCTGCTTCCCATTTCTTCAGTTCAAGCACAAGTGGGATGCACAAGTGGGAAGCACCTGGATGAATCAAAAGAGGCGGCAGAAGGATCAGGACTGGCTGGAAAGCTGCCAAAGTCCTATTTCACATCAGGAAACTCCCTGGGCTGTTGAGGAGGGGAATATCCACTAGCGACTTCTTGAAGTACAAAGATGCATTTGTTAATACTATTGCACTCCCTCTATTCTGACTCTTGCCCCTGGGCCAGCAGTTGATGCTCAAGGTTCTTTCTCGTGCTGCTTTCTGGGAAAGATATTTGATACCATTTGCATGCAATAATCACCACTTCAGGTCACCAGCAAGGAAAGGACCTGACAAACGAAAATAACCCAAGCCTGAACCACTTGAGCTGAAGTAGCTTGCAGCAATCAAATGCTGTCATCTTCACTGTAGACCAGAAAGAACGTAACACTCAATTTTATATTAAATGCTCCCTCATAAAGGGAAAATCAACCCGAACTTTCAAAGTCTACAGAAGTTCAAGTATTTGTACAAGCATTGCATGACTGTCATGCTAGTTCAGCAGCAGGATAAAACCACAACAGAAGTGCAGGCCTCTGTAATTCAGCTGATGCTAAGTATAAGACACAGGTCTCATGCAGAGTTTTTCATCTGTAAATATCAAAAGCGCTCTGAAAAGCAGCCACCATCATTACGCTATACTGTTTAAACAGGGAAACTGAGGCACGGTGTCTTGCCGTGGTCACAGCTAGAAACAGAACTGAAATCTCCCCACGCCTGCCAGAGCTCACTTGTGCTAAAGCATCCTTGGGGACAGTAGTGAAGGTTCAGCCACAAGAGAACGTGACAAACAGCTGAGCACTCAAGAAATTTGTCTTTCTATCATAAAATAGGAGATCCTTGAAAGACTTGTTAAGTGTAATTTGTGGATAAAGTGGCTATTTAACGCTTATTAAGACGCAAAATTGTGTGTGTTTGTCTGTCTGTCTCCCATTATGATTTCACTGCTTCGTCTTGTCCGGCTTTTTCAAAGGGATCAGAGTTCCACTGGAATTAATGGAAGCAGGACTGAGAGGTACACACTGTTAGGCACTAATCTGTGAATTATCTGCAAATATTTGAACACAGAGAAATTAAACCTGCATTTTTTACCTTACCTGGGAGGAAAGAGAACCGCTTTTATAAAGATCCACATACGTTCACAGAATACCAACTAACAATGCCGCTTACATGTGCTTTGGGTTTTTTTTAATTGGCATAACAAGCTTCAAAGTAGTCTAGACTAGGCCATGATCTTACAAAACCCTACTCCTTTTATATACTTAGTATACATTAAGAAAGTGAACAGGAGCTTTCCCATTGCTATGCAATTTAGTCAGATAGTATTTCCACAGTATATCCACTTTAGACTATCAAGCTGCCACTTTGAAATGTACCTCAGACCAAATAAAAGCTTGATCCAGATGATAGCCAAATTTCTATAGCATTAACAAATTAATATATGCAGATTTTTTAAAAACACTAAACTAAAATATTTGCTGCTGTTTACTTGGCTATTCTGATTGATTGTGCTGAGATTGTATGAGCATGTCATGAGATGTTAAACATTTTATGGACATAAGTAGTCAACTGCTACAAATAAAATACATGTTTTAAACTGCCATCATAGAAAGGTAAAACCAAGATTTAAAAAAATCTTTACGGCATTATACAGTGAGTTGACAACCTATCATCCAGTATTAGACAAAACAACTGAAATTAGTTCTGGCAGGTTTGGGGCTAGCAGTTAAAAATAAAAATAGCAAATGTAAAAGCAGGAAAACTGTATTGCCATTATGCTTAAAGACAATAATAAATCTTTAAAGATGCCAATGATTGCTTTGGATACTACAAACGACTGCTGCCAATCAACTCTGAAATGTGTAATGTATGGTATTCTAAGTATCCTAACTCAAGGCAAACTCCACGACACCACAAGTAATATTGTCTGCCATAAACTACTCTCTTCATTAGGCAACAATAAGAATTGACATCTCCATTTCTTAGCAGTTGTGGAACTGTTGGCAGAAACAGGCCTTTTTTTTTACAGTATATCTTTAATTTTACAGAAAACTTCTTTGAAACCAATTACTCTGCTCATGGATCTTGAAAGGAAGGTCTTAAACAAACATGTCCTGAGGCAAAACTGAGAGGCAGTATCACTTTGCACAAACAACAGCAATTGCTTTTTCCCTAAACATATACTTTATATATACATATACGCGTGTGCACACACTATAGAGAAAGGGAGTAACTACGAGTTTGCAGACGACAACTGGGTTAGGTAGTGGAACTTGAACATACTCAAAAGAATTCTCACCTCTAGTTGACTGTGATCTTGATTTTCAAAGGCTGCAGCACACAACATTTATTAGCGCAACATTCTTGGGGTGTTTAAACACTATTTATATTTGCATATGCTTTAGTTAAATCCCCTTTTACCTTGCGAGCCTCGAAGTCACAACTCTATATAAATGAATTCTTGTCACTACTACCCTGTTTCAATTACTTTAAGGAATTCATTACTTGGACTTTGGTATTCTTTCTTCTTTTCTTTTCACTTAATTCTTATACTGACTCTGCAAAGCTTTGTAATCTGACAATAACAACCAGAAAACACCGGTGGCTGATCCTATCTTTCGCTAGGCCACATTCAGCGTGCTCAGTCGAGGCTTTTTAATCAAGCCTCAACTAAAATCATGCACATGTTTTTCGTTACACTCTGTTCTCAGTAATTCCCTGTTTGAAAATGGCAGGTAAAATACTAAACTGGGAAGTAACATCCAGCCATGTTATCTGATGGTTTGGCAGTGGCTGACCTCATATGCCACATGAATGAAATCCACCTCGCTGCAGCCCTGACACATTGCGTTGCCTGTTGAGGAGGAGGAGGAGGAGGCAAAAACAGGCAGGGCGGCGGGGGAAAAAAAAAGGAGAGGCGAAGGTAAAGCATAACTAGCTAACATCAGGCAGGGTAGTGTGAAAAACTATTCTAGCAGGCCTGGAAAAGGACCATTAGGTAGGCTCAAGAGCCTAAATCGTCCTGGTAGTGCTGTGAAAGGACTTTGCTGCAGCCCCTCAGCCTGCCAGGGATTTGGGGAGGGAAAGGGGCCGAAGGGGAAGGGAGAGCTGGAGGGGAAGGGTGGTGCGTTTCATTTCCTCGTCCCTTGCAGGATTCGCAATTCGGGGATTGTTTGGGGGGGGGTATGTGTATATGCGTGTGTGTGAATTTCACCCTATATATAACTTGGAATCTTATTAGATAACAACTCGGTGACACTGCAAATCCAGTATTTCTCAGAATGCTATTTTTGAAGCTGAAACACACAACATATTTTGATCTCCAAGGAAGTACAATAAAGATCTCCCCTTCAAAATAAAACGAGAAGTCAAAAAAAAAAAAAAACCAAATGCACATGTAATAATTTCCAGGCGGGCTTCCTGTGATTGTATCCGATTATTTAAATTTCGGACTGTCTCTTTAATTTGAGGAGCGGGGAGAGAGGCGACAGATGGCAGACAGAATTGACTTATGTCCTCTATTCTTCTGCAGAAGAAGGGGGAGTGCAGAAAGTTTGATCGAGGCAGAAGCTACAGTACGCAGGCCTGGCTATAACTATCTAATAGGTCTTTTGACGGATCGGTTCGGAATATTTAGGTTTTTTTCTCCCCCAGACAGGCTTTGTAACAAACCCACGGTCCTGGAGGTTGCCATGGGTGACGAGAGCGCTGACATCCAGTCCCAACTACAAATAAGCACATGACAAATGGGCCCGGAGCCCTCCGACAGCCCTGAACCTTGGTGACCCCCTAAAATACCCAGCCTCCCCATACTCGCGCCCAAAAAAAAAAAAAAAAAAGCATTACCGAGTATATTTTTTAAAACCGAAAGCTTGCACTTAATTGGAAACACTGCCATGTAACCGAAATGCTTAGGACAGCATGTACAAGTAAAAATAAATCACGCAGCATTGTTATTTAATGCGCTGTGACATCATTTCCTGAAATTAAACAGAGATGACACAGATTCAGACAGTCCCTGCTAAGGTTCAGTTCAAACAATTCACAGATGTTTTCCTCCAGCCAGCAGAAAACAATGCGGGGCTTAAAGCACTCCTCTCCCTCTCCCTCTCCCCCTCTCCCTCTCCCCCGCCTTTTCGCTGGTACGAGGAGGTATGGCAGTTTTATAATACATGCTCCCGCAAAAATATTCTTTTTTTAATTTAATTACTCAGGCTGTTGTACTAAATAGATGGATCATTGTGTCACAAAAGCATCAATTTTTCAGAAGAAATAACAGATGTCTATGTAACAATGATTAGATTAACCACTCCCAGACAAAGCTAGCTTTTGAGGCCCACACACCCCATGACCCCGGGGTTCCCTCTTCTGTAGGGGGTGGATGTAGAAATGTCAGATCTAATCTCAGATTCCATTTTTAAAACAAACAAAGCCCCACCCCCACCCCATTTCAGCTCTTTTCTTTTAAGATTGTGGCGTTTAAAAGGTATATGAACGTTCGGTCTGTTACTAAATCTTTGGGACTGATTTCGTGGCCGAGAACTAGGAGCACTCGGAGGACGAAACCGTTCGGCCTGGGATCAGAAGCGGCATTTTGAGAAAGATTTCCAGTTTTATTCTGTCCAGGCTGGTGACGCCGTAGCGCGGGCAGGCAGGACAGGAGGGGGATGCCGGTGACATTAGGCAGGGCTACGCTACCTCCAGCAATAAAACCAAATGCTAGCGGCAGCCGCCAGCTCTTCTGGTGAGCGACCAGAGCAACTTTGGGGTACAAAGACGCACAGCTCCATCACCTTGAGGACCACAGGACCACAAGTCATGGGAGTTTAAAGTTCAGATGTACTGATTTTTCTTTAGCACTAGGGTGAAATCATTTAACCTCTCCTCACAAAGTTTACCCAGCTGAAAAATGAGCGCAGTATTATTTTGCAGGACGTGCTTCCAGCTGGGCGGTGTTTGTACAGTCTGAGAGGTCTGTCCTGCACCAGCAGGCAACTTATTACCTGGCTGCAAACTCAGCACACAGCCAGCCCCGCCTAAAAAAGCAGAGCCGGAACAAAACTGTACCTTGGGCTCCTCCAACTCCCTGACTACGTGGTGCACCGAAGCGGAAAGGGCAGCCATGCGAACCCACACGCAGGTCGTTTTACAGGAGGATCAGAGGACGTCGTCCGTCTCCTCCGTGTACCCCGGGAGCGCATAGCGCGTTACCGTGCGGTCCAACACAAGCACTAAAATTCACCAGAACGTCTTCACATGCCTGTATTTTCTCGAGTCTCCCAGCCTTCTTGTCACCATTTTAACGGGACAAAGGTCTGTGGTATTTTCAGGTTTGTTTCTGGTTTTTTAAAGTACAGCAAAACCAGCAACGTGAAGAACGCTCCTCCTGGATCAGGACTCTGAGGAAAGCTGTTCTTCTACCGTTTGATATGGAAGTAAGCTGTTCAGTGTGGGGTGCAGTAGCCAGCTATGTTCCTAACCCTCCTTTAGGTATTATTCCTAAAATCACGATAGGGGAGGAGATATTTATGAAGGTGGGATGGTTTCAACTGTTTTGAAAGCTTGCTCCAAGATTGGCTTTGGTTGATGACATTCATCTCCAGAATCAAAACGAATGAATAAATAAAATAGCTGCCCTGTATAAAAGGCTTGGTAAGCCATTCATCAAAATATGATAGAGACACATTATATTCTCAGATACACCCACCTAAATATAGGGGAAAAAAAATCTGTTTCAGTGAGACTATTCATATTATCCAATCTGGCCACCTGAATACAGCAAGTTAAGAAAATTAATTCAGGTAAGTACAAAAGCTGTGGCTGGTTCATTTTAACACATTCCAGCAGAACTTACTCTAGCCTGACACCAAAGCAGATGAAACCAAAATCTACTCTACAAGAGACTGTGTAAAGAGCAAGATTTTCAGCCAGAAGATCATGGAAATCAGGCTAAAATGACACTGTTCAAATAAATGTTAGGAGACAACTTCAGCTAGCAAAAAAAGCAAAAAAACCAGCTCAACTCCACTGACTTGAGGGGACCCATCCCAAATACCATCAGCTGGGAATCTGGCACTGACAAAAAAAAGGTTTAGTTTGCAGGCTACCATTGGTATATCTGGTACTTTTAGTTAAGATATACATCTTCTTACAGACTGTAACAAAAGAAACAACCAAAATAGAATTTTAACAAAGGGCATCACTCCAGGTAAGTGTCAAAGAGTAAACGTGTCTCTGTTCTACCAGCTCTGTAAAAGAAGGGGGAAAAATGTTGAATGTAGCAAAAGTGTAGTCCTTGATACGCTGTGCCGCAGAGAGGGATGAACTACCAGAGGTACACGTCCATAGAACGGTATAATTACTTCCTTTCTAACTTTGCTCTCTTCTGATTATGTACATGCATTTTAAAGGTCCTCCATCCTTCAAAAGGGCATGGGAGGAGGGGGGCCGGCTCTGTATAGTTGCTGGTAAGAAATCCTAATCTCAACATTGGAGTAAGCTAGAGGTGTCTATACATTTGAGCACTTCCTGTTTTCACTCCGTGATCAAATATGTTCTTTGCAGGGCAAATAGGGGAGCACTTGAGGGAGGAAAGCAGAGATGTCTGAGAGGCTAATTGAGTGTACTAAGGACTCCTTGGCATAGAGGAAAAGGAGTCTTCCAAAGCTATGAATAAACTCTCGGCTTGGGTCAGATTTCTTGCTGTTTCTTTTCTTTAACCACCTTTGAACTCAAATAAAAACAGCCTTAATGTCAGGTTTACCTTTCTGATGTTGTAATCTTTATGTACTATTGAAAAGCTTATACTACCAGACTAGGATTTCCTCTACTTTCTTAAACACTGGATATTATCCAGAAAAAGCATACACATTTCCAACCAATTCATCCTCAGATCTTTCATCTTCCAGTACTGTTGTAATTCCAAATGTAAGACAGAGCTCAGTAAGTGAAGGAGAACACGACAGAAGCTCCTACTCCTTGCATTTGATTTCAACAATAAAAACATGCATGTGTATCCTATTTCAAATATAATTAAAGTTACTGCAAAATGGAAGCTGTGATAGGGGTTAGAAATCGTTTGGAAAGACACAGCCTGTCAGATACATTCATTCTACATCAGAGTTCAAGTGCCTGTCTCTTCAAAAAAGCCACTTAGGCAATTCAATTTTTAAAATCGGCTACCTTAGGAGCTTGCAAACTGACTGAATAAAGGCAAAAAATAGCATTTTATTTAAAATCATAAGTAAATACAATTAGTCAGCACTGAGTTACTCTCTCTGAATTTGAGAGTCTAAAGGAATTTCAAGTTTAATCCACACCATAAGAGATGGACTGCCGCTGCCTCTCCTTCCAGGAAAACCAGAGGTTAATGATTTTTGTCATATTGAGACTAACAGCTAACAATTGCTACAGTTGGCCTTTAGTATTTTATTTGTCCTTTTGAGGTATTCAGAATAGGTGACAATGGCTTGGAGTTGAGAACATATGTAGAGAGACCCCTGTGGCTTATGGAAAAGTTGCTCCATGCTGG
The DNA here is from genome assembly GCA_009819775.1 of Phoenicopterus ruber ruber. NCBI lineage: Eukaryota > Metazoa > Chordata > Aves > Phoenicopteriformes > Phoenicopteridae > Phoenicopterus > Phoenicopterus ruber. Next base: position 35,365,279 of record CM020219.1, read on the forward strand.
TTGGGTGTTTGAAAAAAAAATACAACCAGAGCTCTTTTATGTTCCTCTCCTTAATGAATGCATGAATGTCAAAATGTACCAATGGCCCATTCAGGGGGCAAAGCCTAAGCAGCTCCTTCTTTAAGAACACATCCTGAGATGTAAAATACATTTGCTTAACAAATTAAAATAATGAGATAATTCAATTAGTTTCTTTAAAAAAAAAAAAAAGAGAGAGAGAAAGAAAAAAGGGTACATCAGGGGATTATTGTAATACAAGAACAGGTCATACAGCACAAAGGAGGAACAAACCAGTTTGAAATAAGGTTAGAGTAGTAATGAAGGAATGTACATTGAATCATGGACCGCCATTGTAAAGATATTTACTTGAAACAATAAAATTGTACATCACAGATTCCCCCGTTCTGGCTCAGCCAGCGTTGCACTTTGAATGGACAAGCTAATTTGAGAAAAAGTGCGAGATCTTTAAAAGAAAGGAGTTCTCTTCCTTCCCTGCATGTGTTTATGGCAAGAATCTTTCTGAATTTACATTGCACTGGTCAGGGGTCTCCATTATCAGTTTGCAGGTCTGAGAATTACAGCACAGTAAATCTTTCAACACCTGCAAACTCATTAAAGCTTGGACGGTAAAAGGTTTCGGGCTTTTTTGTGTTCATTTAATTTGATTTTTGCGAGGCCATCCTCACCAGTGATGGCAAATTTCCTCAATTCATGCAGGATGGAGAGGGTCAGGAGAGAGAGGATGGAAACAAGGAAAAGGGATTTCAAAAAGCCAGGAGGACTTTCCTCAAGAGAAGCGAGAGGCAGTTGACTGTTTAATAAGCATGTGTCGAATGCTTTCAGGGAGCACGTGAGAAAGGAAAGCAGGGAGAAAAAACCCAAGATATCACAAATTTCCTAAGAGGAAATGGAGTTAATACGGAGACATGTACAAAACAAACTGGTTTATTTGTGGCCCTGCTTTTTGCTGTCTGCCTGAACTACTCCTCTGAAGATACCCTACAGCTAAATGAAAAACCCTCCACTCACACTCACTCGACTTCCAAATTAAAAACATTTTACAGGTTAGTAAATCTCCAGCTGAGGTGATGTAGCAAAGAACAGCTGTGAAGTAATTTTGATAATGATGAGAATAATAAGCACATGGCAAGGTTCAGGGCTTTGCTGTTGCAGCTTCAGTGCTCCTGAATAGATAAAAGTGATTAAATACTCCTGATTATCCCTGACCAATATGTAATGGATTTACAGCCCTTTCAATTAGTCAGTATTTGCTTAGGACTCATTATTTTGTCTTTGGTTAAGTAATCAGCCCAGAGACTCATGTTCTGTCTAATTCCTCTGAGCCAAGTGGGTACAGGGCACCTGACCTTTGAAATGGCCATAGCTGGGAGGCAGGAATAACCACTGCTCCAGCAGAGACACTGGCTATTCCAGCTAATCCTGACCCCACAGGCCAGATCAATGCACCTTAGTTTGCTACTAATGTCCTTACATCAAAATGATGGTTTAGAAATGTGGATCTATCGCTCCCCCCTTTAGCTGTGCTGCTAGCAGAGCAGTTCGATAGTCCCTATCATAAATAAATCGGGTACCTTGTCCTGAAATCATTACGCTGTAACCAACATCAGCTACCGTGGAAATTTATAAAACTTTGGTAGAAGAAGAGGTAGTTAATAACAGTTAGCATTTTAAGCCTTATCAAGTGAGAAACAATTTTACAGTGAGAGGAAGAGGAAAATCAATTGATAATTTTACCAGTTTCCATTATTTCCCACATGAAGTAAACTACAAAGAGTGTTACTAGGTTTTCTGTGGAACCGTGTTTTGATGCCTAAGTGAAGCTATAATAGTCAACAGAACACCAACACATAAAACCAATTGCGAGCGGGAGGATAAAGATAGCCCATGGAAAGTATCGCTTTTTCACATATTTAATCTCTCTCCCCCAAATGTGAATATGGCTAGCTTTTGACATAACAGACTTGAAGAGAAGCTAAAAAGGTGCTTATTCTCTCTGTTACGCCACTGAGGAATAAGGGAACCTGCAAGCCTTCTATATTTCTCACAAGAAGTAACAATGACAAGTTTGCAAGCTGCTGCTTTGACTTCTCTAACATCCACAGTGTATGTCAGCACACACAGACTGGGGCTCTCTCTTCCACCACGTACATATGAAGTTTGTGTAAACAGAGACCAGCAATAAAGAATCCAGAAGGCAGAGCTTTATATATGCTAAAGCAAGAAACCCTCTTTTTTGTCCTTAGGAACCTTTTGAATAGTTCGAAGCAAGAAATGGTTACTTTATATGTAGGTGGTGTTCCATGCTAAGGCCTTGTACACTCTCTCTCTCTCTAGGCATGTATGTGTGTATATATATACATATATATATAGGTTTCTTTCAGATTTGTCATGATTCCAAGAGCCAATAAAAAAAAATCTTGAAGGGAAAAAAAAAAGGCAACAATAATTGAGCCCTAATAATGGTCCAAAAATTATGGGGACAATTGATTTCTAATAACGATGAATAAACCTCATTAGGCACATGAATAGAAATCTATTTTGGTTTTGGGCACCACTTACTGTGAGATGCTGGAAAAGCCACGCTCTCATGATATTTGTTGCTACTTTGGGGAAAATGCCTCTTTTCTTCTGACGCTTTTTGTCCTTGTCTGGGTCATCGTCGTCCCCTGTACCAGGTGAGGCTACACTGTTGTCTAAACCGTCTCCTACAACAAAGAGAAAAACAGGAAGGAGGAGACATTTAATGAACAAAACATAGAAGCCAAAAAGTATCATTAATTACCAAGGCACTACCACAGTTTTATTTTGATTTGCTAGATCAGGCACATACAGTTTCTCATTATATATGAGTGCTGATACAAATATGTAAAAATTAGAAACCATGTCTCTCCAAATACTAATTTTGCGTTTCACACATGCATATATCATTAATTCAATTATAATTGTGTGCTTGACATAGTGCAATAGCTCTTTGTCAATTATGGGATTCAATGTGGGAAAACCTGCCACAAGAAAACCCATTCACTGTAAATGCATCCCTACAACCATTCTGAATACGTACTATAAGTAATCAAGTTAAATGTTCTGTAGTCTATATATTCGAGGCCCTCTGCAGAGGTGGCAGTAACCATGTCACCGTTCAGTGCACATAACACACTGTCAGATGAGCCCCTCCCCGTAACCATCACCTCCCAACACACATACATACGCACGCACAAACACGTACGCCTAGTATGACCCTGCATATAGCATTTGCATGACATGAAAACTTCTACATCTCTGCATCAGTGATTATTATCATTAAAAAAAAAGATGCACATCAAGGTAGAGCTCTCACTTAATCAGAACTTTCCATCAACATCTTTCTCTTCTGTGCTTTTCCCTGGCATTAATTGTGCATTAGCAAAAATCATTTACTTTTAACAGTCATAGTTATTTTTTCTTGCCCTCCAGCAAAAATGCCTTGAAAGCCTGCCTGGAGGGCATCTAAATTATGTATCTGAAAAACTCTTCTGGCAAGGCATTGCAGGACCCCTACTTTCTTAAAATTCATACGAGCACGTCTTCCTGTTTTTGGGAAGGCATCAATCAAGAGCAGCAATATATGCCATATTCCTACATTAATATTTGAACTAATAACTTTAAAAAAAGGAAAGAAACAAGATCCGACTTGTGGCATAATCAAATGCAAAATAAATGAAGAATACTGGGACAGCACTGAGACTTTATAGATTGCTGTGTTTTCCTTACACATCATTAGCCCGGAGCCACACGAAAGAGGAAAACAGAGAAGTGGAGAGTTTATGCTCCCTGCTGGTGTTTAAGAAGCCGAGGTCCTGGAAGGACATCTGGGAATTGTGCTGAGACGGTGGTTTTTGTAATTTAAGAATAGACATTCATTAGCAGTAAATGCCATAAATCCCATGCTAAGTAAAAACCTTGTCCAAGAAAGCCTAAAACAATAAACTCTGTGCTCAATGTAGCCTGAGCTAGACGCTCCATAGCTTCCTGAGGAATGCTATAGATTCACGAGCTAATTCCTATAGCCTCGTCTAGCTCTGTAGTGCTACTAAACGAAATACGTTGCTGCTACATACAGTCCATTTGCTTCAAAACTTGCATTTCAGCTCCATCTTCCCTCCTATGCCAGAGCACCCTGCTTCTACTGCCTCCCCTCTGAAAAACCAACCCTTTCGGACCGGAGAGACAGAAAAAGCCACAGCAAAGAGCTGGCAGATTAATTTTATTGACATTTCCATTTTCACTGCAATGTGATACCCTCCATCACATGGAAGAGATGACCCTCACTATTTACAGACTGACAGGCCACTTCATTACAACCACCCTGCCCCAAGGCAGAGCAGCTCCTTTCCATCTGCCCAAACACCAGAGCAAGACCCTGAAGTCGCTGCTCTCTTTCTCATGCTCCTTTTCTTTCTTTTTTTTTTTTTTTGTTTATTTCTGTTAACGATAGAGAAAGGAGAGTCGAATCACAGAGAACTAATCGAAGAGATTATGGAAGCCCTAAACGCTGTAACCAACTGTTCACTTTTGCAAGATGTTGGTTATTTAGAAAGCGCTCCTTTCCGTCGCTCTCTCCCCCCCGTATATTCCACCCTGCCCCTCTCTCTCTCTCTCACACACACACACACGCGCGCACACACACACACTTTCCACTATGCCAAGGAACTGCTGCAAGGCAAATTCTCACAAACACTAATGGCTTCTGACTGCTCCTTGGCAACCCCAGCATTTTAACCTGGGTGGATATGCTCTCCAAAATACAGACACTGGAGCTATCTCATCAGCTGTTCATGTGACACAGATGGAGAGTGGCTATTAGGAGCCAGGCAATGGGCCTTGGGGATCTGAGGTGCTGTACTGTAGCCTCAGGCAATTTTGAAAAGCAGTACCCGGAGATGGGGGGAAAAAAATCCCTACTGAAAGTGCAAGTTTGAAGTCAGTCAGTCTGTTTGTCTATCTGTCGTGCAGATAAAGATATCTTTGTCTCTTTATGTAAAAGCTATGTGTGTATGCACAGGATGCGTGGAGCTGTAAAACTTCCACTCTGCACCATCCTTTTGCACCGCAGAAGCATCGGTTCACTCTGTACGGACAAATTCCTGTTTCTCTGCTTATACATACTCTCCTGTTTGTGAGCATCCTCGGCAGGAGTCACCTACATGCTAAATCAGTGCTTAGACCTTTTGGAGAGGTTGTTAATATCCTGTTTTTAAAAAGCTAATAGCAGCCCAGGAGACGAAAGTTCAGCTAAAGCTTCCACTGCCTTCCCACCTCAATCAGCGGTTGAAACAGTAAGTCAGTGCTTCCCTAATCTGTTCCATAACCTCATGGAAAGAAATTCAAATATCGTACCTCCAAATGACCTCAGAAGACAAATACAGCAAGATTTGTTGCTCCTGGTGAACTATAGGCCCAATCCTGCTAAACTCTGTGGTCATATCTTTAATAGCACTGCAACTGCTCACATTAGCGGATATGGTTTCTAGTGGCAAGAAACCATAGAAGTAGCCCATAACTGACTTTTCCAAGATGTAATGATTTACTTCTTGGATATGGAGGGCCTGATCCTAGTTTGCTGTATCCAAATAAACATGAGTTACTTTAAATGAAGAAAATGAAATTATCAAAAGTGAAATAGAATGAACAGACATGAAAGTCACTCTACTGAAGACTGGATTGAGTATACTTTTCACTGCTGTATGAAGGAATGCAAATTTAAATCATTTAAACCATCATTACAAGTGATTCTGCTTATGTGAACTGTTCGTATCCTGACTTGGATGGTAATTTGTAAGAAGAGTAGAGTCAAGTCCTAACTTGTATGGAAATTACAATTATATAAGCATAGTTATCCTGATTTTATAGTGGGAAAATTAAGTCTATATTTTGGCCCACTGACTCTCTCTTTCACACAGCAGCAAAAAAGATGAAGGGTGACTTTCTCCTGCTTTGCACACTGTCCACTCATTTATTCTTGTGCAAAGAGTACAAGTGATTGCAAAACCCTATCACTGTTCTAGGAAAGTGGAGAATTCTTAAGTGGCACTCTCTTTGTGGAGATGTCAATGACTACGCAGGATTCAAGCCCGTAGAGAATTAGGCGTATTACCCAGCTTGTTTAAGATTATATCAATGCTATATAATAGTCGCAATAACCCCTATAAAAGGTGGAGAGAGTTTATAAGAAACTTTGCAAAGTGACCCACACGGGGTTCCTTAGAGACCTTCTCTTCTAGGGGGAGGGTTTGTGGAGGAGGCTGAAGATGCAGGTCTTCTTTACACAGTGGGAAGTTGCGCTTCCGCACTAGCTCTGTGTGCAGACGCTCTTAGCACGTGCTGAGGATGTCTTCCCACAAGATAAATTATTTTGCGTTGAAAACGAGGGAGACTACCCCTTATTTAAAAACTACTGAATAAGTAGTTAGAGCAGGGTTTCCATTGCACCGTAATTTCAAACTTCACTTGCTGCAAACTGATTTCCTTAGACAGAGGAGCTTGCTGACCTCGATGTTCATACAGCTAAGGACTCTCCGGGAAATGGAGTCCAGTCCTACAGAAGGCCAGTCCAGCCTTACTGTATCCATGAATTCCTCTTTGACAGTCCTCCACACTGTCAGTATTATCTCAACCCTAGTCCTTGTTTGTGTTCCTCACAGAATAAAGACCCAGCAAGAGATGAAGCGAGTGCTGCTTATAAGCCGCTCATCTAGTCTTTTCACCATTTGTGAACAGGGTTAATAACGGATTCCCAATCTATGCAAAATGATAACTGAAAAGGATAACCCAGTCAAGCCAAAGCACAGAAGCCCGGTAACAGCTCAGATTCAAACTTTAGAAATAGTTTCTATTACCATCATAACAAGTAGAGCAGTAAGAAAAGTGATTTCCGGAAAAATATATTTCAGGACCCAGTTTTTGAGTTTCTTCACCATCAGAGGTCCCTTACAGCTTTACAGTTTGTCATGCTAAAGGAAAAGAGATAAGAGCAGGGGTATCTAAGGCAGAGGGAAGACAAGACGCTTCACCATTTTTCTAAAAATAGTGCAAGCAATATGAAAACCAAGTTAAAAGATTCTGAAAAGGAAAGCTGCAGCGCCCTGTGCTGATCTTAAGTAAACTACTCTACAATCTTTCAGTCCAGTATTTTGATGGAGTAGAATATGTAGATATAAATGCAAAACAAAGAGGAGAATCTGCATGCAGCTTATATTCACAATTTGCAATTATTTGTTTGTACTTATAATGTGTCCATCTGGACACATAAGTATTGTAAACCATTATTAATAAGGATGTTCAATTTAGTAATATGATACACATCACCACCAGAGAAGAATCTGAAAAATCTGGTTAATTACCACTGCCAAAAAGGTGGAAAGAGAAGCATTTGAATACGTTTTGAAGATAAGACAGTCTGTGCTGTAGGGAGGACTAATAGAGAGGGAAGGTCAGCTCCAGAATCAAAGACCCTTCAGGAGAACTCCTTATCTCCATTCCACCCTGTTAAAATCATCAGACTTTTAGCCTTACAGCTTCAGCAGATCACAGCTCTTTGAATGAAGCGCTGGCTGTGGGTTTTTTTTTCCTCCTCCTCTTAATGGTCACTGCTCATGGAAGTTGACTTAGTCTCCTCACACCATGGAAGCAATACTTACTGACCGAATCTTACTGCCTAGGGAAGCTGAGTTAGAGTAGGTTATGGGTGGCAAACCTGGGACTCTGAAAACCACAAACAGTTCAAGTGGGCATCCCAGCTTAGAGCTGTGCCACCGTCAGCAGCGCTCTGCCAGTCCGTGCGTTGTTTTTGCTGAATTACTTGACTGCAGGAGGACAGGTGCCACCAGAAGCTGTGAAGCTGTTTAGGCCTGACACAGGCATCCTCGGCTGACCTGCAGGCTCAGCCACCACTTGCCCCATCCTGGAATGGGGTGTCCTCGAGTGAGCTGCTGTAATCAGCCTCCTGCGTTCCCTCCCCTTTGGTGTCCCTGAGACACCAGGCACGTGTCATGGCATGGTGCTACGTCACAGGTTTCAGTGAGCATCTTGGAGAGAAAGAAAGGTTGGACACTGGTGAAGGAAGACTTCAGACCTATAGCACTATCACCTCTCTTACTACAGAAGATACTATTCTTTTGCCCTTCTAGCAGCAGGGAGGAGATGAAGAGCTGGCCGCCTCTCTGCTGTTCTTTTGGAAGCTCTTTTGCTTTCCAGAATATAACCCAGCAGTTCCACTGGGCTGATGATACTGTAAAGATGACATGTACAAATTTCACACAGTCCAGGTATTCATAACTATTGTAAAGTCAAATAGGAAGAAAAGGAAGAGAACTTAAGGCACTATCAGACCTTACCTACAAAGCTATTCTGCTCGGTCTAATCACAGTTTAGCATAGTTTGTCAGTCAGGAGCAAGTCCCTATTGCCATCTGGCAGTATGTGCTAAAGGCTTAAAGAGTTGCATGGTATCTAAAGTGTATTCACAACAAAAGATAGAATAAAAACTGTTCATTTTTTTTATTTCTGGATAGGCACCTTTCTATAATCACTACTTTATCTTATTTTCAAAAAGGCATTTACAAATATTTTATTATTTCCTCGAAGGCAGGAATGACATTCCAGCTATGTTATTGTTATAGCCATGCATGCTTTAAAATTGGTGATTCAAATCTTTCGAAATTATTTGCAGAACTGTAATGTTTCACATTTCCCCTTTTATTATTTTCCTGTCCAAAATTAGGAAAAAAGACTGGCTTTTTTGTGCCCTTAATTGTCTGTGTTTAAAGCACATGCTTATTTGTGAAGTGAAGCGAGAATTCTTAGAGATTATATTCAATAGCCAGCAACATATTTTTCTAGCTTTTTAAAGACAAAACTAATAAACACCAGTTTAAATTTAAAGCTCTTTTATGCAGCCAGCAGGTTTGCGGTTCGTTCATTATAATCCAACATTTTTTCGCATCAGGTGAAAAAAGTGTTCCAATGCAGACAAGGGGAACAGTAAAGCAACCTGCTAATTACTGATCTCTCTTACGTTCCTGCTGTGCTAAACTGTCCGGACATGTTGAAGTGAAATTTTTCTGCGATTTTCAAGTGACTAGTTCATGGCCCACTGCCGTGGAGTGCAGGAGAAGGGATGAAATGCTTTAGTTTACATGCAACATTTACTAACTGTGTGGGTTTTCCGACATTAAAGAGGGGACAGTGACCCATGCCACCTTTTTCACACTCAAAAGAGCACTGAAAAAACAGTCTTCATAGGCTTACCTCAGGCTTCCCTGGCCCTTAACACCCTCCCCCCAGGGTAGGAGCAGAAAGAGAAAAAAGAAGGGATTTTATGCTCCTTTCTCTTCAACTTTTCAGGCGGTATAAGCAGCATTTAGCAAATTCAGCCTCCAAATGGCTCCAAATGCTCCGAGCTGCAGGGGCTCATCCTTTGTTAGCCTCCCTCTATTTACACAGGATTTACGCAGGCTCTCCACTGAAGAGACCACATGTTTCTGACAGAAAGCACTTCCATTCACACTGCATCAGGCAACAGGATTGTAACCACTGCAGCTTCACGCTGACCTGAGATTAGGGATTTCAGCAACATTGAGATGGTAACAATCTGCTAACTAACGAAAATTATCCATGGAGAACTCTGCTGCTTACTCCAGTTAAAACTACCATGGCCAGATAGATTAGGTTACTTAAAAGGACAGTTAAGAACTAGCTACTGTCAAGAATATGCGTGTCCATCTACAAATAACATACACACACAGAAAAATATCAGCAGGGAAAAAAAAAAAGAAAAAAAAAAATCAGACTGCAGCTTGGATTAAAACAATTTCACCCACTGGCTGAAGACATAAAGTGTAAAAACAGACAGATGGACACATATGTAAATGTGGCTGCATTTGTTTCTCTGGAGCTGGCAAGTTAGTAATAACAGTATAGTTTAATAATTTATTTTCCATGGTATTTTCACACTGGTTAACTGGGCAGCGGCAACATCCTTGCAGAACTTCAGGAGCAGAGTAACTCCTTCTAATTGCTACTGGGGCAAACAAACTGAACCAAGTGACCTCTCTTGGCTCTACCTACAAGGACCCAGTTCTGGAACCTGGTATCAGTCTGAGGATTTTTAAAATTTAGGGGTTTTTTTTTTTTAAACTCAGTTTGGCCAGTCACGATTTCCGCACTGAGATTTTTTTCCAGATTTAGTATTTGTGTCAGGGTTTTTTAAAATGGATTACCCACACACACACAAGCACAACAAACGTTGCTGGTTGGAGCTTGTGGTTTTTGGCTCAATAGCCTTTCATGGGGCAAAAGAAAATTAGATGGGAACACAGGGCCAGAAAGGACCACACAGATCCAGTTTTTGATGAGTTTTATTTTGTCGTCTTAATTCAGTGAATTATTTTGCTTCTGCAGTAAAGAACAAAACAATTTACTTCTATAATAGTAACTCATACATGCATCCGATAAGCACGTAAAAAAGTACACGGTATATTCTAAAGTTCTCCATAGTATATCATAATAAAGCTCTTCTGGCACTCAATGATTCATTTTTAGTGATCTCTCAAATGCCCTTATCCACAGTTAACACTCAGATTTTATTAAGGAAGAAAGCAGGGACAAATGTCCACTTAAGTCCCAGCTCTCAAATTCAACTCTGCTTGCGCTGCAGTACCTAAAGCTAAAGCTTCTTTAATGTTCTATTCACCTCCCCTGTGTGGCATTTCTGCTAACACAGAGTTCACAATCTTTCAGCCCCAAACACAGAAGGCTGCTATCTTCAAGTCATCCAAGGAATGTGCCAGATACTATCATCTCCCCTGAAATACAAAGAACCAGAAAGAGGCAGAGACCAAAAGGAGACCGTACTGATCAGGTTACTAAAGTCCAGAAAGTCTTTCCCAGAATGCTAAATGTTAATCTTTGAACCAGCAAATGTTATAATTAAGATCCTTGTAGTTGGAGGAAATGCTAGCTCGAGAAGTCAAAGGTACAGCCATTTGAAGTTGTACTTTTTTGCACGTTTATCCTAATCTCGCACCCCTCACGCTGGCATAGCCGCCATCGAGCACTTTGTTCTATTCAAGCAAAATTATCATTAATGTCAGTGGCAGTTTTGCCTGAGTAAGGAGTGTAAGACCAGATCCTTGTCTTGTTCACACAGAATTGCAAGCACTGCACAATTCCAGAGGAGATATACTCATTAAAACTTGTGGTTTATGCTGATTTATGATGCGCTTCTGTTTAAAAGTGAAACTCACTTTGTACCTCACCGAGAAAGTGTTCAATGCACTTGTTTCTACACGGTTTTTACTTCAACTCCTCCCCTCCCCACCTCAGCACAAGTTGGGAAGTTTACTCCCAGGTTTTGGCACCTAGGCTGAAGGAAAGCATTATTAAATTAGGTTTAAGTATTTTGTCTGCTTCGGTAATTACTTTGCAGTGTGAATGTAAATAGCTGTTATTCTGTTTAAATTTTTCATCCTGCTAAACGCTGTCACACAAAATGTCCTTGTGCTGCAGTCTAAATGGAGTTCTTTTTAAATCGCTTTTTAATATATTTTTAGAGAAATATTTTTAGCATTCTTGTAGTAATTCTGTTAAGAATACCAGCTGCAGACTTTGGCTACAGCTGAGACAATAACAAGTCATTAAAGAAATCAGGAGACAAAAAACTTTTTTTTTTTTTTTTGCCTAAAGCACATCTTCTTTAAAAGACCATTTTCTTTTTTTAGTTCTCTGTCCCTGTTGGAGTAAGTGGGATAATGTTTTTAGATTCCTCAAACAACTATATCAAAGTTAGTATACATTAAAAAGCTGTCTTTTATTTTAAGTACCATTTCTTATTTGCTATCCTGTTATTTTTGTCATTAGAATAATATCAAATGTGTGCAAAATAGCCAAGTTCAATTAAAATTCTACCTGCAGTTGAAGTTAAGTAATTAAGTTCAATAGTATCTCATCAATATTTAACCTTTAACATTTTGCAGTTGTTTATATATAGCAGAATGTGGAGAACTTAAAGTAGATAATGGCTAACATCCTGTACTGTTCTTCTTCATTAAATCATTAATGTAGTTTCTTCAAGAATAAAAATGGCTTTTTTTGAAGAGGAAAACAGCCATCAGATCATCTCAATTTTCCTTACAGCTGTTACAAACTTACAAACTGTGAGATATTTTAATGTCTTGCAGTTCCCCTTAGACAACATGCTGGTGGACACAACTGCTTGTTCAGAAGGCATCCCTTAAAATGATGCTCACTAATACAGCAAGAGTCCATGTACTGTCCACGTTAGAAAACTCTCTTTTCAGGGTTATTTAGCTATTAAAAAAGCACCAGCTGAAATATTGCTTACAAGCACACATTCATAGGATTTTTTCATCATTTCCAAAAAGAGTTAGGACTCTCAATGTAACAGACATTTATTCCTGAGAGATACTAACTTAAAAGCTTCAGTTATCAAAAAGGACATTTGTTAGGCCACAAGTCCAAAATGCACATTAGTCTATTTTAAGATGCATTAAAAAAATGGAGGATGGCTGAATGCTTAAAGAAAAAAAAAAAGATGTTTTAATAGAAAAGTGTCAAAATGAACCATAAAAGCTTTTCCAGGTGATAAGATGTACACAAATGTGTATGTTACGTAAAACACAAATAAGAGTACCATCTCGATATGCATTCACAAACACCTGAGCAGCATCAGAAAAGATGCTTGCTGTGAATGCATAGTCCAGAAAAAATAAAAAAAATACAAAACAACTCCAAACTTGGCAAGTCTTACATACCATAAGAGCTCCAACACCTATGCACAGTAGGGTGGATTAACCCGCTGGGTGCTGCGGACATATATATGCACCTCCTCCTAAAGTGTTCATTTGGCTGGCAGTCTGGAAAATGCCAGAATGTGAAGGGTTACGTGGGAACACTGACAGTCTGCTCTTGTAGGTTTAAGTTAAAGCCCATACTTTAAATATAGTGTGCTAGGTATTTGGAAACATAACGAACACTGTTTATAAGCAGTATGCTATTTGGTGCTCACAACAAAGGGCTCGATCCGGTGCTCACTCCCACTGGTGAATCACGTTCCAGCCAACAACCGTGTGCTTTCGATCTGCCCGCATTTACTTTCGGGGTAACGTTTTCAGGAGCCTTTTCCTCCAAGAAGCCTCGTAAAGGTAAAGTGTGAGCCATTTATACCTCATCCGCTATATATACTGGATGCTTAAAAGTGGTTACTGGAAAGGCCTGAAATGTCTTGTCTTTCAAGTTCAGCAGACAGATTATAAGAGCAAGCCTTTAGGAGCCGACACCCCTGGTTAGTCCCTGCTAGTTTCTTACAGTCTGGCTTCAGCCATGAGGGAAGATACAGTTAAGAATATCCAAATGCCTCAAACTAGAAGCAGCAGCAAGTATACAGATATGTGAATTCTGGCCAGAAAATTTCAACTGGTTGACAAAAGAAAACCAAAAAGAAATCTTTATGATATCAGAAAGGCTTACAAGCAACTTTTCTCCCATCTTACAGTTTTACTGGATTGTTTCCAGTAACCAGATAATATCATAAAACAAACAAACAAACAAGAAGGGAAGGCCATGGCCTTCTCCTGTCTCCGCACCCAAACTATCCCATACGACGCTTTGGATCCGCTTTAAGCGATCAAAAGAATAGACAGAGAAATGGTTAATTTCATAGAAACATGGGGAAGAGTGACTGACAAAAGTTTCCATTAATTTGATTGAAAAAATAAGGAAGCATAAAAATAGCAAAACCACGGGGCACTGACTTGTTATAACACTATTTGCCTAAAAGTTCACAGCACAAAACTAAAAAGCACAGATCCCCACCCTGACACCTGATGCTTTGCTCTTCTGTTCACAAGCCTGTAATTTCATTTCAAGTCCTTCATTGTAGCAGAAAGTGTTGCAAAAGACAAATATGCAGTGCCTACAAAGTCTTCCCAGACTGGTTTGTGTCCCTGAACTGTTCTTAGGGAAGGACCTCACAGGCTGGGCTCCAGAGAACTTCCATCACCCCACTCCCCCCTTCAGAGGCGATAGGGTTGGCTATACATAGGAACCCCAAACCCAAAAAACCTGGCAGGTTACGAGACTTCTCTTCGTTCAGACGGGTAAAACTGAGTTTCCCCCTGGACAGGCTGTTCACCTAGCCAGTTAGAGAACTGACATGTATGCCATAAGATCAAATCTAAGCCCCACCAATCAAGTAGCAGTCTGAGCTAAACGTGCTGATGCAGCACATTTCCAGATCTTGATCACACTAGGCAGGGGAGTCATTCTTCTCAGTGATAAAGTCACTGAATGCACTCTTGAGGAGATAAAAAATTAAGAACTGGCTGACTTTGCACCATTTGAGTGAGGTATTCACCGCTGACCCAGAACAACAGAATTGTCACCAGCTAGGAATCACCGTAGACATGGTCATCTCTGACTCCTTCCTTACTGCAAGGCTGTTCACAGGAATCATTTCTCAGCTGGTTAGTGGCATCAATCCGGAAACTACAGTGTTTAAATGCATTATGCATTAGAAGAAACTTCACACAGTCCCTCCATCTCTCTCCTTCTCCTTCTTCTCTTAAAAACTCTGTGAAATGATGCCAATGAGAGGGCTCGGTAGTCAAAAAAAAGCAAATAGGATGTCGGCAATTAAGACTTGCTTCAAAGACATTAACCCCGCTTTTGCAATTTTATAGTTAAGGTATTTTTACCTGTGTTTTACTATGTCAGCTTTTAAAACTTACCACAGATTTATGCAGCAGCTAAGAATTGAGATGCTAATAGTGTTGGAGCATTATCTAACACAAGATATTCTATTCCCTTTTCTGTTACTGGCTCAGAAAGTGACCTTCAGCAAACTTTAGGCATAAGGATTTTCAAAAGTGCTCAAATGAGCAAGGAACACAGCTTTCAATGAAAACTGCTTTAGAAGTAATACATAATATTCCTTTTGATAGTAATTGGTGGTGGCTCTTAGATAAGCTAATATTATATATTATTAATTTTGAAGACAAACATGTCAATGCACTCCTGTGCTCATTTGAGCATTACATTTTTTCAAGTCTGAGTATGGTTATTGTTTTTACTAATTCTTCTTCATCTCTAAATGTGTATCTTAAAGAGAACGTGCTTTCTTTGCATCCTGAAATACTCCATTAGAAGGCAGATTCTTGGACATAAGTACTTGTGATCAAAATAGATGCCCAAGGACATCTCATTTCTTTTCTCCTTCAGCTAAATAGCAGTATTTCCATTTACATTACGAGGAGCAAAAATCAAGTCTTAGTGCTGCAACTTCAGTAAAGAGACCACACAGGTTTTTGTATCTATGGCCGATCAAAATTGTGAAGTACGAACAGTATCGTCATCCAGTCTTTATCCAGCTCTGGTTCCTGTGGCATACAGGGGAATTTGTTCTGAGAGACCGAGTGAAAAAACTAAAGATTTGGCATTTCCCATTTCTACCTCCAATGAACTCAATGACAAAACACTCCCTGGACCTCCCTCTTCACCTGCCGCGCACGCTGCGTTTCTGTCGGCGTGGATGACACGCGCAGAGCGAGCCAGCTTTCCCAGGGAGGGGGAGAAGTGCTCAGAGGGACGGGGACCTGCCCGTGCTGCCGGTCTCTCCGCGGCGAGGACACTTACATGAGCACCAGCCCTGCACGACTGGATGGAGATAACTTCCCTCTGGCTCTCAGAGCGCAGGAAAGAATTATCACATGGAGTGCAGGTCTGGGGCCATTTTTCCGAAATAAGAAACGCCAACGTTAGTAATTCATTCACGAAGCACTAACGAGGCCCCTTTTTCAACCCCGTTTATTTCTTACCAAATAGATTCATCTGGACAACGGCAAGAGAAGGTAAATCAAGGAGATGAGCAGGCCATCCTTTTCTCCTCACCCAGTGCTGCTTTCTGGTACCCACGGTGGCTTTTCCCGTATGTGATAAAGGTTTGGTAAATAACGCAAGCCTGGGCCCGGGCCGTTGATGGTTCACAGATTGTACGTCCTTAGCAGCACCACCCCATCTATTACCATGGAATTAGTTGACAATACTACTAGTTGTACCAAAAAAATAAACTAATTGGTCCCTGAGGATAGCTAGGTGCTTTGGAAATCTTTTTAACAAAAAGAAAAAAAAAAAATTATCTCCCATAGTGATTTGCCAGCCTTCCTATACTCTATCCAGCACATTGGGACTTCTAAATTACATACTGTAATTGACATCAAATATCTGTCCCATCAGTGAATATCTTTATTAGCATCAAAATCACTCACAACTAGAGTTCCTCAATGTTATTAAACAGAACTTGTTCTAGGTGTTGCCTTACTAATTAGTCAGGATGAGCCCGAGGAAGAAAAACTGGGTCATGTTAAATTAATTGGAATGAGCATGAAAATTAGCAGAGCAAACTGCATCAATTTTCTATAGAGAGCCTTTCTTCATGTTGAGAATAAAAATGGATATTATGAGGCATTAACCAAACTGCCTTCTGTGACTGCCAAGAGGTGTGTTACAGTAGCCCAAAAATATCATGCTCACAGATTTTCAGAAGTTAATGAGACATTTCCAGGAATGGTAAATACATGGTATTAAAATGGGTGTGCCTCTTATGGGAAAATGCCAAGTCATTTCATGTTTATTCAGGCATAACAAGCTCCTCAAAATGAGCATAATTTAAGAGGTGAATAGTGCAAAGAGGGCTAACATTCAACTAATTTTCCTTAAGAAAGAAAAGATTAAATTGAACAAAAAATGAATTAAGAGGTTTACAAATCAACAAGTCAACCATCAGATTGCAGCCTCTGCTCAGTATATTCTCATCAGCCCCTGCCACGAAGTTTTCAAAAAATGTCCCGAAGGCAGGGAACAAAGCGAGCAGAACTGATTACAGCCACACTCACCGCCTTGCTGTCTAAACTCTGTTTGGCTTCCTAATGAGCTCACTAAAAACCTAATTCATCTCCCATAACCCTTCTCAGCCCTCCTTGAAATTCACCATTATGGAAATTGCAGATGAAACATTTACAGGCTGTGTTCAAATTACTGCTTCTTCAACAGGCAGGTCCCTGACCCTCACAATGAACACAATAGAGGTATGTCCGGCATGAAACCACTCGAGCCGCAGCCTATAGAATAAAGAGGCTCAGGAAGGTTAAGACTTTTTCTCATGGTGACAATGATTTCCACATTAATGCTTTCAGTTCCATGAATATGGGAATTTTGTGGGTTTGACAGTATATCAAATACAAATTGTAATTCAGAAGGGGAGAAATGAGTTGTACTGATGACAAATAGCTGAAATAGGCTAATGTGAATTCCCAGCCTGTTCATGAGGAAACTCCCTCAGTTCCTCATTACATGAAGTCAAAATGATCCTCACGGCACCTAGCCTGTAACTGGAAGATTACTGAATTGATGGATCCTTAGTTTAAAATGCAGCTGTTTTATTCTGCTTTAGTAATTAATTCTTTTTCCAATACCATATTGATTAAGCGTAGACCCTGATAAAGTTCAAACTGAGAAGAATCTCTAGTGGCTTCCTTAGTTGCTCCAGAGACTCAATGAAAACTTCCTACAATTCCACCTGCCTCCTCAGAGTGCTGATCCAATGAACAGAACAGGTTTTTTTCTCATAAATTAGTTAGGCCATGTGGAGCTGTATTAGCTGATCGTTGCTTTTGTCTCTCTACTTGCTGACTTGCTTTTCACTTTTGCTGTCCTTTGTGCTGTCACACACAAAGTCGGAGTGCAGCTGCCATGCTGAACCCAAACCAAGGTAAAGAACAATTCGTACAAACTACATTTTTTTTCCCCCCACTTTATACAGCTGCAACTCCCCGAGCAGCGCTGCACTCAATAAAGCCTCCTGGGATCCAACTAGCAGAGAAATCTGTGCTGAAGCATGCAGTCGTTCTGTGGGACTAGAGGGTGTTGCGGGGGGAGTAACCTCTTTTCTTCAAGACTGCTTCTCCTTTTGGGACAGAATATTTGTTGCTTTGTTTGTAGCAGCCAAAGATCCTTATATTATCTGGGTTTTACTTTAAAAAACGAAACAAAAACGAAAAAAAACCCACCCCACAAAACCACCGAGCCCAAACCACACACCTAAACCACTACAGCCACTTGAGACAAGAAATCACCACTTCACCTATAACGAGTGGGACGTGGGTCCTTGTTGACTAGCAGGCAGCCAGTGGCTGACCATGAATGACCACCGCAAACACAGCAGCACATCACAAGAAGCAGCAATCACCAACACGATGCTGCTTTTCAGAGAGTCACCTGTACTGGGAAATCCAGGCTTGTGAATTAAGAAGAGCATGATAACAGAAAGTTTCTCAGATTACAGCCAGTACAATGGATTTTATTTTCTATGAAAATCAGAAATACATTGGTCTGAAAACATTCCCAGCACTTTATTATTTCTTCCCCAGCCTACCCCAAGCCCTTCTTCTCTTCCTCCTTCCCTTTCCCACCACCTGAAAAAGAAACAGCTGATGCCTTCTGTGTCTGCACACTACAATTTACAACTTGAACCTGTGTGTCTGAAGGGTAACGTGCTGTATATACTGATTTCCACAACATTGGTAACAAGTGATCTACAGAAGCAAAGGATCTGAGGGAGCGGCAGGCACATCAGATATTAGCAATCCTTCTTCAGGTGACTTATTAGTTAATAAGATTACTTAAAGGCTAAGGGTCTCATTCTAATTTCATACTGTCCGAGGCCCCTGACTTAACCTCTGCCTTCCTACCAAGGTGAAAGCAAGTTGGCTTTCAATATTTCTTTAGGAGAATCTGCTCGGTTTTGGCTCATCCGATTTGTATTTGAAGAGCTACGTAACCAGGCGGGTGCAAGGACGGCGGTGGGCAGCCCCTGCGCCTGGTGGGCCAGGACAGATAACGGCATTCCCCACCTTCAGAGCATTCTTCCTTAGGGCGAAAGGTCACCCCTCACAGATGTCTCCAGCAGACACCCAGTTGTCAAAAGGTTGCATCATGCGATTCACGCAGTCACTGCTAACAATGCACCGTTCTCGTCCAGATACGTAAACACGTTGCACTTCTAAATAATTTCCTTGTTAAGGACAACTTGGTTTTTTCCCCCCGAGTTTTGTTCAGTTATCCAAAAAAGAAAAAAAAAAGGTAAGGAACACGGAGGAAAAAACCCAGTCCTACCCCCCCTTCGCCAATTCATGGTTTAAGTATTCTATTTTCCTTTTCTGTCAGGCTATTCAGCACAAGAAGATGCTTCTGGTTTATTCCCGAAAAAAAGAGAGAAATAAAACCACCATATCCCAAAATGTCTAACAGTAAAGCATATAGTTTGGAGGCAAAAAAAGCACGCATTTGGTGAAATGGAAGATAGTAAGCTTTTTGTCAGAAGACTTACACAGCCAGAAAAACTCAATGAAGAAAATTCTGTTCAGCTTAATATAGCCTATTCTAATTTCTTCCACTTAAAAGTAACAAACAAACATGCACCCTATGTGGACAAGTGCAAAAAGGAAAATTACGTGTGCTCATGTCTTTGTTACGAATTCATGTTTGCCTGGTGCAGAAAGTTTATTTCTCGAGGAGCACTTCAGAAATAATAGGTGCTAGTTGCTACAGTAGCTCAGATTTTTAATTTCCAGTGCCTCCAGATGAATAGTATAACAAAGATTTCTTCTTTGTTGAGGACAGTTACTCTAAAGCAGCTTGAAGCTATCACACACAATACAAAACAAGTAATTTCATTCTAAAATGGATTCAAACAAGCTTATCAGGATTCTTATCTATTTATAAATTATATATTTAACAGTAAAGTAAGACAGACATGGCTGGAATGTTACACGTGGGGAAACACGATTAGAGATATGCCAAATTACTCAACCTAATCCCAAGCAATAGAATCTTAAGGGCACGGGGAATTTCTAGAAGAATTAAGCATTATGTGTTGTAAAAAGCTCAATTAAATACCCTTAGAAACCACCAAGCAGAGATTCTTTCAGATCTGCCTACAATATGTAGTCCTTCCAAATGCAGAACGCTTGCCTCTCCAAGCATCCCTTTTCTGCTCATTCCTTTAGCCACTGAACCTATGGAAAGCACACTTTCAGAAGGAAAAAAAAATCTTCTTCAGTGCTTTCATGTCTCATATTTCATACACTTGGCCATCTTGAATTAATAGGAGTCAATGAAGATACACATTCTTAAAAACGGCTGCAGCTTCATCGGTCTAATCTATGAACTTTAAAGACCTTCATTTTACGAGCTTTCCTCAGGGTAGGTATTTCAGTGTTCTAAAAACAGGGTTATGGACTGTTAAGTTAAGCACATGTTCTGCATCAACATTTTAGTTTCAGCAGGTTATTTGGTGCCAAGTTTGCCAGTTAGTATCATCAATCCCGAAATATGTGCTTATTTGTTTTAACAGGTGTTTTGAGAACAGCACAGGACAGGAGAAAAGCACTGTTAATATATTCATTTAGTATCTATCCTTAATTCTGAAAATCCCCTTGCCCTTCCCCCTGAAACATGACAAAATTTCCCCTCAAGTGTTTAAGACGCAAAGAGATGGAGTTGAAAAGGAGTGTAAATGAGTATTTCTGGTATTTCACCAGTCTGACAATTTGTCCGCTCATTTCTGTTGCACATTATTTCTCATCTAGTAATCACAGACCTGGGTTTACATATGGTATGACCTGTCTACTTACAGAAAAATACCTTTTATTGTGCAACTGATGTTAACTGTAGAAGAAAAAAGTAAGGCTGAAGCAAAAAAAAAACCCCAATACCCTTTAGGTAATGAAACAGAACCACGGACTTTCACTCAGTCTGCTTTTCTGGAGACCATTTGTTAGCGTTTGCATCAGAGGATGTACAGGGAGAAGAAACTAAAACAATCTAAAACCAAAATTGGCTTACCCACATCAGTTGTTCCACAGAACCAAAATAATAGTTTGCTCTTAAAAATGAATAGCAGCGAAACATAACAATAAGATTTACATGCACACCCCCCCCCCGCTGTCACATTTGTGGGTCAGTTGAGATGGTGCATCACAATTTTCACAAAATCCACACGCACAGATACACACTTCTTGCAGGTGTTATCTCAGACTTGGTCTGCTGAGAAGCGAAGTGAATCCCCGCAGCGACGTTTGAAGGTTTAAAAGCTCAGTTTTTTGTTTCTAAATGCCTATGAAAACATTGCCTATGCTCAGAGGCCTTTTAAAACAAAACCAAAGCTTTTAAAGCTTCAAAAGCGGTCATGGGAATTTGCTCATCAGGAGGGAATCCTAAATGAAGGCCAAGATTCAGTGGATTCCCCTGGACGTGACAAAAGCCGTAGCCTGTCTGCAGATCTACTGTTTCTTATAACAGACGTGGGCTGATTCAAGCAAAACCTGACAAACCTTTGTCCATGCCCTACATTTTACAAAATCTATTTTTAAAAGGTTTAATCCTCCCCAGTTACATCCTACTATTCTCTGCTATACTATAAAAAAAAACAAAGCAAACCAAACAACCCCCCCCCCCCACCACAAAACCCTACCTTCATGGATACTTAATGTAACTAAGAGAAAGACCACCCCCAAAGTAATCAACTTAAAGAAAAAAAAAAAGAGGGTGAGGGAAAAAAAAAGCTAAGCTTGGAACTTCTATTGTTACAACCTCAAATACGTACAAAACAGGAAGGAAACCAACTGACAGTTGCTTTTTAATATATGAGAGATGATTTACAGAAGGAAATATTCTAATGCTATGTTAAAGGCCTAAACTACTTTGAAAAACTTTTTTTTGAACATCAATGTTTTCTACCTATAACAGTCTAAAAATAAGGCAAGAAGTTCCTAACAAGTTGTTTAAAGGACTGTTATAAAAAGGCAGCAAGAAAGTAACATTTGAGTAGATCGAGGCTGCCGAATCAGTTATTTAAAACATAAGAAGCCTGGTGTAAATTAAGTCTTTCTTCTGAAAGTATGAGATATAGCTTTTACCTAGTTTTAAGGTGGCACACAAGTTTAAAAAATCCATGGTTTCACCTGAATTTAACAGCAACATTCCTGCCCATTGCTGGCATTGCCCCTTTTCTTTTGGATGCAATAATCTCATTTCATTCACACAAGTTACACCTCGCTCCCATGAAATAAGACAGACAACTCAAGAACAGCTAATCGGCATGGAGAAGGCACAAGAGCAGAGGGCATTACGTGGGGTTTTTTGTGTTCAGAAGCAATATCCTTCTCAAATGATCAAAAATAAAGTGAATCATGCTATGACAAAGAGCTGTTTGATGGAAGACTGGAACAGAAGACCAATACGTGGATCCTCCACCGGACTTCTGGCCACGCGTGGGTATATCCTGCTCATTACAGCCACAGTTTGAACGAGGACCCTTACCTCCAAGAGTACTACAGTGGCAAGCAAAGCAGGTCCAAGTGAATTGTTCTAGGGTTTGCCTCAGCTGGAGGGTGCTCTTTGCATAGTTTACAAATTACGCGCTAGACAAGCTCTTAGTCTCTTAAGAACAACTGAACTTTACAAAGAAATTCTCTAAGGAAGCATGTAAAATGTTTATATGTGAATAAACAAGGAAAAATATATATATATACACACACATCCCTACTAAGAACGTAAGCAGCTCCTCTGAGCTCATGTAAGGCAATCATAGAAAATAACATGAAAAACAAACTCAAATTCTCTGATTATATGAAGACAAATTATATAGAGATAAGGGTTTTTTTGCTGCACAGGCACTCTAAGATTGAATCAATTCTACTTTCAAATATACAGTCTGTGCTCCCGTCAACTCCCACTGAAGTCAGAATTTGACCTATTGTGTACTTTACATTCACATCAATGAAGACGGTAAGAATGCAGAAAATTGCTTTAGAAAGATGTAAAATTCGTTACTAGTTCTAAAATAAAAGGACAGCTTATTTCTTTTAAACAAACCAGATTGATAGCCATTTGGAAGAGCTTAAAGGAGGGTTAATTGGCATACAGTAAACCTGAATTCTGACAGTGTGGACTTCTAGCTAAAATGACATTCTCTTTGGTGGTCCTAGGACTGTAGGATTAGTTTACAAGAAAGCAGAGAGGGGTTTGAAACCAAACCCTGAATGTCACTGATGAATTACCAGATTAGAAAGGCCTGACTATATGAAACATATTCCTGCCCAAATTCAGATTCAGAAGAGAAAACAAAACAAAAAAGGGGCAAATCTGTAGTTGAGTCTGAGTTATAGCTTAATGGAATGAATGAAAGGTCTTTAAAAAAAAAAAAAAAAAAGGAAAGAAATCAATAAAGCCCTTCTTTCATAAAACCTTGCTCATAGACAGAACTTTATGCCAAACTATGCTCAAAGCTGGGAAAATGAACTGCTAATAAGACCTAACTCAGGGAAATAATTAGGATAACCAATTCACAGCTAAATGAAAGTGTTTCATCTATCATTGCAGCTATGCACTACAGAAGATTTTCTAGAAATGGATAAGGTAGGATGAATTTCACTACTCTGAGACAGAAAAAAAAAAAACCAAAACCCACAAAAAACCCCCACCACACAGAAAGAAGAAAACAGGCCCATAGACAGTGGTTAGCTATCAACTACGTCCGACTCAAGTCACTAAAGTAAGTTTGTGAAGTTCAGATACGGTCCCTTCAACACACTGAAAGAAAACAGTAAAATCTATAAGTAATTAAAATCTAAGAAACATTCAACACTAATAAGATAGTCTTTCTTATGTCTTTTTTAACTGGAAAACCACATTGTTACTTCTCCCTTGGACTGAAGTACGAGTACTGAAGTCATCTTTCTCTTTTTTTAAATCCTTGCACATGAAAAGGGCAGAAAACCCAAAACTGTAAGTAAGTCAGCTGAGATGCTAGCACAGATCAGCCTATCCCTGTTTCCCTAAAATTAAAGGCATCTATATGCATTAAGCATTTTGGTAATTTAATTTTGCAATACTTCAAACTTATGGAATCTACCATTTCACACAAAATGGATAAAACACCACTGAAGAAAAATAAGACTATCAAAACAAAGCATTAATTAAGTCTAGTGCTTCTCATCTAGAAAGATACGTCTAAATTTACCACACAAAAAAAATAAAAAGTGTTATGAACCAGGAATTTTTTCTTACTCAAATACACTTTCACATGGTGACAGATGTTTTCACAAAATATATTAAGTATCTGAATACACAAAATGAATCTTAAGTGCATGGACTCAGAAGCACATGAAATCTAATCAAAAGTCTAATAAGTTAAAACAAACAAAACTTACCAGCTTTCTTTTTAAGGAAAATATTTGTAGTTTAGGACTAGAATGAAAGTGTCAATTGAAAACATAATTAGGAAGTTTTCCTTTCAGTAGTTTTTGAGAAGGAACTTGTAGTATTCCTGTGTTACGTAGCCAAAATGCTGACTGAGAGCACAGTTCCTAGAATGACTTTCAGCCGGATTATCCACATTTGTATGAACTGTCTGCTTCCTTGTAACTGGTATTTCATCATTCAAGCACAAATCCTACAAAGGCTGAGGTGGTCAATATTAAACCTACCGTGACTCTCTTTATTTCAGTAAGAGGACTTGCAATATACAGAGTTAAGCAATGTGTAAGTCTGTGCCAGACTGAGGTCCTACTTTGGTTGTCGCAGGCACTTCTGAAAATGGAAGGTCTGTGCTGATGTACACATAGGATCTTTTCATCCGTTGCCATTTCTTGCCTAAAAATATTTGCCATCTCCACAATGTTAATTATTACATTAAAATGTTTAACAAGTGGCACATTATAATTTGGACTTCAGTTTAACACTGAGAAATAAAAATAAAAGGCAGTAATGAAGAAATAATGAAAAGGTGACAGCCTTTTGACTGTAGAAAAGACATGGGGCTTTAATAATTTTCTCAAGGCAGTGAACTGACAGTACAAGTTACACTCATTGGGTTTTACACGTTCTATGGACTGAGTATTTTTCATTCAAAACAGCTTTCTTTATAATCTGATAGCATAGAAATATGAAAAAGAGGCGTTTTTTCCTGATATAAAAACTGTCACCCTCCCTTTTTACTTTTCACAAGAAATTTCTTGATATAAAACGTCAGAAGACCAAAATAACGCTTGGGCACGAGGTGGATGCGCAGCTTACGTGGTTGTTTTAAACAACTGAATTATGTACCCAGCTGAATGGGAGTCCATGAACACCAAGTAATGTAATCAAGTCAAAATTATTGTTGTCTCAATGAAGCACTTGGGAGCACTGTTTGAGCACCAGGACCTCAGTGCGTTAGGTACTGTACAAATAAAGCAGGAGGACAATCCCTCTCCCCCCTTTTTTTTGCTAGCAGAAGCCCAATGTATCTCCATTGATTTCAGATATATTAGCAACGAAGGGCCTGATGCAAAGCTCACTGAAGTCAACCAAAATCTTTCTGTTGATTTAACAGGCTTTGGATTAGTCCCTAAATAAGAACAGATTTTGGCTCAGCTAAAGGATTTCACTTAAGCCCTCTGCTTGTTCAAGCATCTAGTAGGAGCTAAGAGAACACCGCGGTCCTACCGAGTAGGAGGCTGTGTTCATCCTGAACTATCCCCTTTAACAGATGTACGGGGTCAGGAGTCCCACGAAACAGAGAACCGCCAGTAAGTGGTAAATCTGAGGTGGGAGGAATTAGGAAGGAAGCTCCAAGCTGAAAAATTCTGATTTGTGCTATTTAAGCAATGTTCCATCCTCTTTAGGCAGGAGTGTAAAATTAGACAGGGAGTTCATGCGAATTTCCGAATTTTACGCTCGTAAATTATTTAAAACCTTAGCACCAAAGTCCCGCAATAAAATTCTATGCGTGTATTTGTCATATTCACTTCTGCTGGACGTTCTGCAAATGGGGGCTGCCTTAAGCTTAGGTATCACCAATTTACAGCTGCATGTGGAGAGGCCCAAGGAAACTTTAAACAAATGTAATTGCTTAATCAAGGGTAGCCGCAATAAGCTGGTGGGCATAACGTAAGGTTATAAGGAAAAGAGCACTCTTTACTTATTTAAGAATTAAATGCTGGGGTTGTCAAAAAATTTCATGGTACAAATCACATCTTAACAGAGAATTTGCTGAATTCCCCTCTCTCACTTTCATGGCTGCTCCACCAATCCTTGTCAGTTATAGCAAATGCTCTGTTTACACAAGAAAGTAGAAGACCCCGATCCTAGCCTGTGCATGAGGAATGCATAGTGCCAAGGGTGTACAAAGGTAACCATCCATAAAATAATTTGAGCTCTTTCCACAAGTTATGCGGCCAGCAGTCTAGGATACCACTCAGTGCAAGTTCGAGCATCTGGAGTTAGCAGTGGAGTTCAGACTCGGAGCAGCTGGGAAGTCAGTGGAGCACGGGGAAACCACTTTGTCTTGCTCGTTCCTGTGCTCGCTGCCCCGGCTGTAGGCAGGAACAGGGGCACCAGGGCCATCGTGCCAACTCTGCCACCCAACCGTTTCCCTGTGTTCGCTCCTTATGCTGGGGTAAAGACGGCTTCACAAATAACCCAAACACAGCCAAGCTTTGGGGCTGTCACTTGTAAGCCACCCATAAGTAACAGTAGAACACGAAGAATCATTTACTTCCTCCAACTCCACACATACCTGCACGTGAGGTGAATTGCTATATTGAGTACGATCAAACTGCAGCAGTGAAATTCCTTAAAGTTAATTTTGAGTTTACTGCATAAGTTTATTCTCTCCAATAGATTTGAAAAAGTGTTACTATTTCAAGAAATGAACTGAACGGAAAACACAAGTTTATTTTTCTCTGAAGCTCACTAACATTTAATAACCACCAGAGGAAAAAAGTGATCCAAAACTTCCCTATGCAAACAAAAAAGCTGGTGTTTATTATTATTTGTCCTCTAAAATGTAAGTCATGATGAAATTTTGTTCAGAAATATTAGGAAGTATTAAACCTTTATGGCTGTCTTTTTGTAGATCCTACATGTCTTAATGGCAGTAGTTTCTATGGGAATTGTCAAAAAATTAACAGGGGTTTTCTTGTGTCTTTGTTTTTTAAGATAAGAGAATCATGCTTTGTTTTCATTTATTTGGATGTGGGTGACCCAGATTTTGTATATCTGAAAGTAGTAGTGCCCCTGTTATTGCTACTGATTCCACCCAAGAGGGATCAGGATCTTATGCGGATAGTGTCTTCTTCTTCTCTCCTCTGAGGAGAAAGAACTGCTTTTAACCAATTCCCACCCCATTCCTTCAAACCTTCTCTGGACAGTTCACCACTGACTCATAAATGAAAGACAGATCTTTCACGAGTACTGTAACTATGATCAAGACACCTAGTTGGTGCATTTTGAAATGTTATTCTAAGTTCTGTAGAAACCCAAGTTACTAAATCTAGATTGGTATTTTTATTAAAAATGAAAGCAGTAATAAACAATAGTAAAATAGTTACACAAAAATGTTATAAATTCTCCCCCAGCTAAAGGGATATGCTGTATTGCATAGTGAACAAAAACCCTCTAAATAAGAAGCAGACTATTCATGATACTGCTGCTGGTTCTAATGTCCTAAGCCTTCATTCGTAGCCACCACTGGCTGCGTACATGCTGAAAACTCTCAGGCAACAGCGCAGGGGGGATGCTAGATCTTCTCATGCCAGGATGAGAAAAATCAATGTCCGTGTTTAAAAGACAGAACTACTGATGTGCAAGGTCACTAAACATCACAACTTGTTCTATAGTTCTAGAGTACTAAGGAAATCCTAGAGGGAGGGGGGAAAAAAAAAAAAAAAAAGACGATGCATTACACAATCTTATTCTAAGCCAACATTACCCTTGGATCCCTAAGACCTAAATATGAACACAAAATCAAGTTTTCCTTGGTCTACGTTTACTATGCTTGTTCAGGGGGAGAGGAAAAAAACCAAACCAAAACAACTACTAAACAAAGAATACACATATATAGTGATGCAACAGTTTTTTGAACATTGGAAACATCACTTTAGACTTCTCATCTTTATGCAAATATCACTAAAGAACTGGTGATGTGATCCCTGTCATCTTTTATTGCTCACTTCATAAGTCTAATTAATTAAAAACAATAGAGTTAAAAGTCAGGGCTATTTCATTCACCTTTTAAAATCTTTGTTGAAAAAAGAGGAGGTGCTAAAATAAACAGTACAATTTACAAATGCAGTATATCCAGTGCTGCTTTTATGAAATTCAGAGAGGCCAATACAAGAAGACACTTGAATTTTCTACATAACCCTGCATTGCTGGAATATCGGAGCCGTCCACTGACAACAGATGACCATTTCATAACATCCACGCAACATCTAAGTACTCTTGTGCCCATTGTACAGATGGGGAAGAACGCACATCAGAGGGCACGTAACTTACACAAGGTTCTATTGGATTCGGTTCTGCGGTTAGTTGCTCCTGGGTAGACAGCCATATCCTTACCTCATGGCAACAAACTGAGGAGCTACAGGCAGGCCACCAAAATAACAGATGTCTTCCCAGTGACCATACTTGTTATTTGGATCATGCCTGCAGCTAGCAGGGTAGTTAAGGTGGCCGTCACTATTTCCTAGTATCAGCCTATCCTTATGACTATACCGCTTTCCTATAGCTCCCGTAACACCAGAAAGTTGCAAGTCTAAGTTTCTACATGTGTTTTCACAAGTACGTTTTTCTTCTTGTAAATATTTTAAAATATTCATTCACATCATCTGTGGTGTGCACAAAGACAAGCCAGTAGAAACCACTGGTCAAAATGGTAAGCATTTATTTGAAGATGATACCCTAAATATATAGGCATTCATCTGATTTTAAAAATCCTCAGCTTATCAAGACTTACACGTAGATGGCCTGATTTTTAAGTGAATGAAAAACCTACCCGAGTGATAGAATAGTTTAATTGAAGAAAGGAGAAGGTAGAAAATAGGAGAAATTACTCCCTTCAGCCTACAGACAGCTTCCTGCAACCTCAGCTCCAACTTTAACAACCGCTAGTACCAGTTACTTAAAGGAATCATACAAGTTTGAGAAAGAATAAAGTATGTTTAGACATCAGACCTGGGTTTATTAATACCCTGCGATCAGTTACGTACATGAGAAGCAATTTTACAAATTAAAAGCAATGTTTTACAGTAATTCAAAACCAAATCGGTTTCAAAAATTCAGAACTACAAACAAATGCATCAAACCATGTTAAGAATCACCTAAAGACGGCTGTAAAATTTCCTTCACCTGTCCTACTTCCCCAGATTTCCAAGCTGCTCAGAAGCTGGAGCAATCGCGGAGTGGTTAGCACTCCTCTTCTCAGGGAAAGGAAAGACAGTAAGACAAAAGGCCCACATATTACCATGTGTAGTGCCATAATGCAGTGTTTGATGCTCTGGAGGGCCTTCAACAAGTACTGTACAGCCAAAAATCAATTGAAAATCAGCATGATAACAGAGCATGAGTTGCCCTGTAATAGCCTTAAGCCCCCCAAGGCTATGTGGGTCCCTTTCATCTGCCACGCTGCACTGACGCTAGGGGAGCCTGGCCTCCCCTCCCCACCACTCTGGACATGTCTGTGCCTTTTACCTGCTGCCTTCGCCTTGCACAGTAACGAGAGCTGACAGCGTCAGTGGATCTTTTAAGCTTTCAAAAGTGGAATCTGATTTTTCTTGGCATAGGTTTGGAAGCTTTACATTTTCTCCCTTTTTTTTTTTTTAAATAAATTTCTCCTCTAAGTAAACCTACTGATTTTGGACTGTAAACATCCTCAGCATGAAGAAGATCCCTCCGATCCTATGGCTGAATACACAGAGGTGATGCCTCTGTCGTGTTTTAACAAAGTACAACTTAAGAAGTAAAAGAGAAGGAAACACTGTTCAATTCCATGCAAACTGTTATGCATGCAACAAAGTGGGCCTACAAATATTTCACTCATATGGTAGGTTTAATTTCAATATTTCTTTAATTACTTTCCAACAATGTCTGGTTTCTGTTGAATTTACGCTAGTAGTTGGCATTTGGTGCAACCCCAAAAAGATAAGATACATATGTCCCCTATTCACAGTCTTGGCATTTTTACCTTAACTCAGGCATTGAAGTGATTGCTTTGAAAAATTACCTTGCTGATTAGCTGGGTTTTCTGGTAAATATATAGCGTTAATCCTTAAATTCTGAATATGACATAAGGTATACAAATGTTCCGTCTGACTCAACGGCAACATATCACGGCTTAAGGAGGACATGTACACTGATCTCTGCGAGCGAAGAAAGAGCTAATTGGGAGTTAGATTCAGTGTGATTATCAGCTTGTTTATGATAAGGGAGTACTCTTCTGAATAGCACTGTAAATTCATCCCTGATTGTGGTGTTAAACCACAGCTCATTCTCCCCCCCCCCCCCCCCTTTTTTTTTTGTTTGGTTAGAAGGGGCTTTAAACTATTTTCAGCAGATGACAGTATCATGCTTTGATTTTCTTCCGTCTTAAAAAATAAATCAGCCACATGAGCCCGATGTCAAATTTCACTTTCTAATAGGAGAAAGGCACATTTTAAGTGTTTACTATAAGAACACATTTGGGTAATTTTTCCCCATGTCATTATGAACATTAGACTGACCCAATTAATATGAAATGTTTCTATGCTGCTGGAACAGACCGTGTTACAGAAAGAGCCATTTGCACAACCTGTTCATGATTATGGGCCATAAGGACACAAAGATGGCATAGACATTTGTGGACCATCTGAATTCTTACAGGGGAAGGGGAAAGAGGGAAAAAAAAAAAAAATGACGTTAGCTGACTGTTGTGGGTCATGTTTTTTAATCCAGAGTATTGGACATGTAACACAGCAACAAGAGCTGATCATTTTGTTTAATCACCTTTTGGATCTTTGCCAGATGGTCTCTATTGAGAGCGCGGCAAACAGAGAGAGATGAACTGCGTCTAACATGCCACTAGAGCTTTCCCGTAAATGTCTGAGAACTGAATCCAACAAGAATTTAGTCTCAGAGCAGAAAGGGATACATTTAAAAACTATGTGCATTAACTATACTTTTCCCCATAGAATCCTCACTTGGCATGAATAATTTACCCACTCTTATGCTAATGGGATCATGAAAGTATCCCTGTGTCTTTAGTGCAGCTATTCTCAGCTTTCAGTAATTACCCCACCCAGTGAAAATAACATGGCTTCTGCAGCCGAGCGGCCTACTACTACCTGGCAATTAGAAGATCATGGCTGACAGCGGAGCGGTCCAGAGATGGACACGCGAGCTCCGGCAGCCCGAGGAGCAGTCTGAAAAATTAAAAGCCCTCCACTGTGAACGTTTCCTTACTTGCTTGGGATCAACATGGAGAGAGCAGGTCCGGCAAGGGCATTTTTAGTTTTAGTTTTTCAGGAGGACACAGAACATTCTAAGGTACTGTCCGGGCACCCTAATATTAAGAAATAGCAACATTTGCTGGTCATCAACAGTTAGAAGAAAGTTTGTGGACATTTTTAAATAAGTGCTGTCTTGTTAAACAAGAGGGAGAGAATTAAAGAGTCAATTAATGAGTGTCCTTCAGTATCTGACAATTTTATCAGCTACACAAACGAGAATTCTGTAGTATTTCATTAACAAAAAGTTTTTAAAAACCCATTACAAAGAACCAGGCTCTGACCTCTGTCCATAGCACTCCGCGCTAGGTAGTTCACTATGTAAAAATTATCAGGCTAAAACATCTGGGAAAGAAAGCTATGAAACAGCAGGGAACGTGGCTGGTTTATTGTTTATCTTTTGTTTATGAGGCAGTATTCAAGTTTAATTACTACTCTAAATTAAACTCTAACAGGCATCAGGAGACATCCCTTTACACGACTAAGTTAAAAAAAAAAAAAAAATCCAGAGATTCCAACACTAGATCTTTCAAATAAGTTGGCATATATAGGAAGAAATTAGTCAGTCTGTAACAACACAGGAAGACATTTAAGCACTTGCTACTGTATGTTTGAATGTGTTGCATTATGAAACCATTAATATTGTAACAAACATACAATTATAATTTAGCAAATGGGATGTTATCTAACATTTGGAGGCAAATTGGGTTAGGCTGAGTAGGATTTGAGATGGAAAGAATGGCCTAAGGGGGAGCCCTACCTTTTTCATTTTGAAATACAAATATATAAACATATGCACATATACACATATATATATTTAAAACCACCCAGAAACATGAAGTCAGAGGCAAACATCTCAACAGTAACAATCTCTTAAGTAAAATTGTTTAGTTATTTTCTCTGAACATTCACGGACAAAAGGGAGGAAAGAGTTCCCTATGTTTACCATAACAGTAAGTGACCAGTTTTAGATGAACTTAGCTGTAGGAAAAAATAAAAGTTGAAAGCAACTAGCAAAAGATTATTCCAGATGGCATCTGTCATATTGTATTTAGGGTTATTTTAAAGAGATTACTGCCACTATGAAAACATTCCATTGACGGAGTTTTCCTAGGCTGCATTTGAAACCCCAGCACAACATACTTCAAATATGGAAGTAAATGTTTTCTAATGCATGTATAGATTTTTATCATCTGTATCTAAATATAAAAACCTACATGGATTAAAAGCTAAGAGTGAGGTGAGAATCTTAAATACAAGTATAATTTTTTAACACACACACACCCCCACCCCCCCCCCCCCCGCATTCTAAGCTTTAATTTAATAAAAGGTGAGGAATCTGCAGTTGCCACCAGCCTGATTATTAGAAAACTGTATAGTGAAGTGAAGATTTGCTATGAAATTTTAATGCTACTTATTGAATAGTGGGTAGGGACATAAATGTTCCGTGACTCCAGCAATCAAACAGAAACTGCAAAAAGATGTATTTGTTCACGCAATAGACGGAAAGAAAAGAAAGGATGGGAGGATACTAAAATGTGCCTATATTTAGCTAAGCTGGTTCTGGCATCATTATGGTTAATGTGCATGTGGTGTGCAGTGTGAGCTCAGCAGTTACTGGGCCAACTGTCTCAGTATTTCTGGGAATTCTGCCTATTCACAGTGCAGGGATTGTTCAATTGCTGCAAAATGTACAAAATGAATTTTACAAAAATGAATTGTAAGGAAGGCCCCATTACAACGATTTTACAGCAAAGATGTCAACATCAATTTTTCTTTCATGCATAGCTAATGATTAAAACAGCATATTCCATTTGCCTAAGACAATTTATTTCATATTGGCACATCAAAATATTGAAATACAAAGTTATCTTTACTCTACCCTTATTATTCATTGCTGCTGAACCCACACCATTGTTCAAACCATGAAAAAATAAAGCAAACTTGGCAAGAAATACTTAAAACAAAGGCTCATCAATATTCTCCAATTTGTCAACATCTCAATTACAGCAATGGAAAAAATGTAAATTTCGTGTGCTTTGAACACTAAGGGGTCTATTCTTCTGTCAGTGCACATGCGTAACTCCCATCACCATTAATGGGAATTACTCATACATATCAACACAAGGACGGGCCCCTCAATCTTGAAAGGAAAAGATGAATTAATAAGGGCTACTCTCTTCCTGTATCTTCCTCAGCTGAAAAAAGTCATTGTTCTTTAAGAGTTTTTCATACTTCATACAGTTCACCTTTATGAGAGCTGTGCCTTCCGAAATAATGCATCTCCAGTGAAGCATTATTTATTAGCAAGTTTGATTTTTCACAGTCTGGATGTTTGAGCCTTTCTATTAGGAATTTCCTTTCTTACAAAAGGCAGCTCTCTTCCAATAAAACCCTACCCTATAGCTTTATAGGTAAAAATACAAAGGAATAAAAATATGTTCTGAATCCTTATGATGAATATGCATACTAGCCTCAGCAGGCTTACCTATACATACAGCACTAAGAAAAAGAAGTTTTAGCATTAGCTTTTGCATATTAAACTTCCAAAGACTTTGCATGAATATGTTTGGGTTTTTTGTTTGTTTTTTTTTTTTTATTACCCTCTCCTTTTTCTGACTGTTGGAGTTTGGTTCAAAGCTTATGTAGTTTCAGTAGAGTTTCAATACTAGGACAGGCCTTTGGGCATTATCAGCTAGTTTTGTAAACAAATTTAATTTATATACCATCATTATTACAAGATGGTATATAATGAAGAAGAAATAGACTACCTAATTTTTCCAACATGCATCAACCCAGAGATGTAACCTGGGATGAACACATAATTTCAGCTAATATCTTAGTTGACTTTGCCCTGAACGAGATGATGAGTCTTTACCACAGAAAGCTATTGTGGAGAAATTTGTGGGACAAGCATCGAGCTGTCACAAAAGTGTTTCAAAACTACTTTAAGATATTACCCTAGAGAGTAGCCTCGGAAATTATTTATAAAAGGGCAGATCGTCTTCATTCAACACAAGTAGTTCCACCAAAAAAAAAAAGTCATCAAACCAAAAAACCACACACCAATGAACTATTCACATGGATGCCCGTTTATTACTTTTACTGCTCTGCAACCTAGAGGAAGTTTCTTGTCTCTGGCTTCTCACTTATGGTCAAGTTCATCACCCCAGGCCTAATCCTAAGAAGATGCTGAACTTCCCGAAAGGTCCTGAAGAAACACAGCCTCCATCTGACTAGTCTGGATCAGGCCCTTTGAGTGACTGAACTAAGAATATGACAAATCAGGTATACAATCCCGGTATCATAAAATATGAAACCGAAATTATTCCCTGGTGCTTTCCTGTAGACCACATGTTTTTAAACCTTAAAAAGATTTATTTCCCACTTTTCATGCATAATCTGCCATATTCATTATTTGAAATATCCCATAAAGAGATTAAATAGGAATTAAAGTCTGGAGCATCATATCCATCACTGTGGTACAAACGGATGCTGAATTCTAGAAGTCGTTTAGCCTTGTATGTAAAGGCAGTGACCATTTTCACTTTGTTTCACAAAGAATAAGGAAAACACAATACCCCAGAAGACTTTTAGATGTGTTTTTTCCCCCTCCAAAGAAAAGGGTGGATGATAAAGCTACACACACCTTTTAATCTTCCGCTTAGGGTTTTTACACATATATTCGCTGGCAAAAACCCCAGGGTCTTCTCTCTCCCCTCCCCTTCTCTCAGCCCCTTTCCTGCCATCTCCCTTGCTATAACTCAGCTAACCCAACAGAACCAGTCAGTTTTAAATTTCAGTTGGGACCCCGGTGACCTGTTAATGAATCTACAGAGAGGAGAAAAACTCACAGTGTTGAGTTATGCCTGGTGTTGCTAGCTGACTTGGAGTCAGAAATGCTTGAAGCGTTAACGTAATTGCAAGAATGTGAAAAATGAAGCGTTGGGCTCCTGAGCAAAGCGAAAGGTCAAAGCAAGCCCTACACAAAACAAGTCTCTGGAAGATGGCCTCATTAGACCATTAAATCAGCTTCTTTTTTTTTTTCCTCCTTTGTAAGATGTTTAGAGTGTTTTATTTTTATTATTGGATATGTTTAACTCTTTCTTTTTCCAGGGCAGGGGGAAAGTTGATCAGACCTACTACATAATTACTAATCTCTAAAATAGTATTACACGGCATTGATCTACATTTGTGGATCTAAACTGGGATAAAGTCAATAAATGCTTGGTAGATTACAGGTCACTAGTACTTCGGTTTGCTAGATGATCAATATGTTGTATAGCTTAGTTTTCTGTTGAACAAGTGAGGTGACATGTTAAGAACAACATAGACACTCACCACTAATAAAATTAGGATAATCTTTCAACATTTACTGCCTGAAGGCCCTTTCCTTAACTCTTTCAATGCCAGCGTGTTTCTAATAATACCAAACATTGACTAGATTAACCCTTTTGATGCCAAAGGGCAGTCATGCACTGTCGCGGAGAGACTGTCCTCCATAAACAGACAAAATGCCTACACCTTTTTTGTTCGGTTCTAACTTTAAGAATTATGGATGGATTCTTCTGTGTAATAAATAGATCTACCTCATGCAGAGAAAGTCTGCAAAAATAATGTCATCACTCACCCAACTCCTTTCCATCTCCCCCCTAAAAAAAAAAAAAAAATAAAATCACAAGCTGCACATCACAGACTTAAGGCAAAAGCAGAGACCCCTGGAAAGAGTGCTCCCAAGAGCCAGAAGAGACTGACTCTAGTTTGAATCAATCTCTGCTGCCACCAGGCATCAGTGGAGGAGACCATAAGTTGCTAATGTAACCCAAGACTCTCTAATGAGCTCCCATTCCCAAGAAATCCTTTGGGGCAAGTGGAATACTTGAAGCAGCATTTGTGGAAGGTCTTGACAAAACTGCAGGGGAACCAAGTTGACCCAAAGATACAGTAACTGCACCAGAATAGCTCAAGAGGGCGTCTACCCATCTTGGCATTGCCTGAGACCGACCAGGTCACGAGTTATAAAGTAAACTCTGCCCCCCTCAAGGAAGCGCAAGGAAAATTCAATACAGGCCTCCCTTTCTTTAGTCTTTCCCAGGGTTGAGAGGGGGAGAGCAATCCAAAGCTGTCTCCAATGGGAATTTTGCCGGTGCTCTAGGATCATACATCTTTCAGCTGCCAGCAGCTGAGTGGAATGCTGATTTGCCACTGGACGACTGCTTCCCTTTAAAGGCCCAACTGAGCACAAAGGGAAGCGTGCTAGCGATGTTTCGCCCTGCTACGCCGGGCAGCACTAGTGACCGATTTGGCCCTTCAGTGGTTGTTCCCCTTCTGCAGAAATGAGTGTAACAGGTTTGTTTAAATCATATATATTACCAGAAACCTCAGTCTCCAACGGGAAGTTGGTGTAGTTATCATCAACCACTTTTTCTTATGCTTAGCAGTATTTCTTGAGCACCTCGAGCTACATGACAAGGGGTTGGAGACTAGCGAAATGCAGGATCCCTGGATGTTGATACAAGGGATTTCTTTACATCAAGCGTGGCTCGATGAAGAAACTCTTTAATTGGTAATGGACAGAGCAGAGACACAGGTGTGAGGAAATTTCTTACCTAGGGGTGGAATGAACACGCTGTGGCAGACGACTCAGAGGAATCATTTTTAAATATGTAAATGATCATCTGCTACACTAAGCATCTTAGCCACAATATACAATGTAAACACTTGATCAACAGTAAAGGCTGTGGCCGGCTAATAGACACAACACCGATTTGCTGCTTAGCAGGCAAGTTCTCCCTTTCATTAGCCACTGAAGCTGTAATAGTTCACGCTTGGCCTCGTACGGCTCCAGTTCAACCACATATAGAAAAAAATCCCGCGTGACTCATGTTGGAGCTGGATCACACCCTGTGCCGTGGCTGCTTTCTATCAGCAATAAGATTACAAATGTATAAACAATCCCTACAAATAGGAGACAAACCCAAACCAGTCTACCAGAAACAAACTTTGCAAGTTCCTCGAATCGCAACGCGTACAACGCCAGATCGTGAGACAGACGAGGGGATCCAGCTCTGTGCCAAGCAGTGGGCCACGTGAGAGACGGGAAATCACATACCGGCTCCCCCGTCTAAGCGCGGCAAATATCACGGTGGGAAGCGCCCCGCAGCGTGAGGCTAGTCATGGCAGCTCTAGCCCTGAACGCTGCTCCCCTCTCCGGTTTTGGGATCCCGCGTGGCTAGTTGGAGCACATGAGGCTTACCATGTTTACAAAGAAAAACAAAAACGGAGCCCACCTTAAACTCTGGTCTTAAAAAAATCAGCTCTGAGTCAAGATCCAAGAGTGACAGTAGACCCTCTTTACCCAAGTTTTAGCACTGGAGGCTTGACTCTTACACCTTCTGGAGTCACTTATACTTCTAATGAGCAAGTGTAAAACACTATCATATCAGAATGACAGCCTTTGACACTCACTCAGCATGGATGCAGATGACCACACACAAGGTGCAATGCAGTAGGAAATAAAACAAAAACCCCTGAAATAACAATCAAACCTCCTGAACCCTGGAGAAGGCTTCACTGTATAGATCCAGCAGAGGTTTTGCAGTTCAGGTACATCTCTATTTACCAGTCTGAATTCAGATTTTCAGAAGCAGAAACAAGTCTGTACAAGCAAACATTGCAAGAAACATTTTTCTGTCCGGTTCGGGTTTTACTTCTACTTTGTACAATTTAGCAGCTTCATAACTTCACATAGGAGTCTCTTCCCCAGCTAAAACTACAGGTTAAATTCTCCATCTATAACCCAGCTCAAACAACTACATCACAGCTGGAGAGTATGTCTGCCATTATATTTACTTACACCACACAAAAATAAACTGTAGATAACCAAATTTGTAAAGGAATTGGCAGAACTAATCAATTGTTATTACAAAGCTTGTTTGAAGATTAGATATTTCACTTTGAAATAATAATAAAATGCAGCTAAGTGGGTTAGGAAAAGGAAATACCGTCTCCCTAAGTTACAGCTGATTATACTGCGAGTCTGCCACTCCATGTTTACTCTAAGGCAGATGTACTGATATAATAAAAAAAGCTGGAGTTATTTTAGTCATGCCTACTTTGCGGAGGGAAAAAGTTTGACCTTTTACCTTGCTCGCTGCTGTTGTCTCCGCTCTGGGAAGCGTGGCCCCCACTGGAGGGCCCCGGTGTGCCTGCCGAGTGCGTTGAGGTTGCATCATCGTGGTCTCTCCAAGATGAAGGATTCTGGTGTCAGAGTGCCAAGGAATTTTTTCCACAGTTCCCATTCCAATAGCAAATGAAGAACAGAAAGAAAACCGGGAGAAGAGGGGAGGAAGGGGGGAAAATTATACATATTAGCATTTGTGAAACGTGCCAAACACTGATACTGTTTGCACAGCGTAATAATTCTTCGGCAAAGACAAGCAGAGGAGGTACAAAGATTTACTTGGTAAAAATAAAGGACATATTTTTTTCTTTTTTAAACTTTCCAAAGAGTTGTCTGGATTTAATTCTTTGAATAGCACTGCAGAAGAATATTTCAGGGGAGGGAAAAAAAAAAAAAAAAAAGAGTTTCTTAATGATCTATACAGGGGGACGGGGGGAGAGCATCAACCTGCACAGTTTACGATGCTAGGTGTTCACGTTAGGATCAGGGTGGTTGGTATGCAAACTATCTCCCCACACTTTGTTTTTACAGACTGACTAGAGACGGGAGGGGAGAGGAAGAGGAGGGAAACTGTTTCAAAAAGTAGGGAATGTACATGGGAGAGGAGCGTGTCCTCACACCCTACCCTCTCTCTCACCCATTTAAATGCTGGAAAAACTTCAAGCAAATGCAAAGTTGTGAGGGGAAAGGCAAGCTTTCTCTGAAAGATGTTATATACCAGGAGAGATGCTTCCTCACCCCTCACCACCACCTTGATGTGACACATTTCAAAAGACTTTCTAGATGTATCGCTCTAACAGTTCGCTTACAAGTATTGTCAAGAATAACCACCAGGTGATTATATAAAATAACACGTATAGTGATTTTTATGTAATTCTTTCTACATTACTATGCATAAAACACGACAAAAGGGAATGCGGAAGACAGACATAGAAAGTTTTGCAAAACTTGGCTAAGTAAGACCTCATCTACTGTACTTTAGTCACATAATTCATGCGAGCTTTCTAATTTATTGAGTATTGGCTTTCCCGGAGCGAGGCGCTGCTATTTAAAAGGATAAGTGAGGAAAACTTAATGTTACAGTTTAGTGCTACTTTGTTGAGTGTATTCTCCTCCTGTCCTCCTCCCCTTTCCTGATCATTCCCAATACCCTGCTGTTGCTTAAAGGAAAACAGGAATTCTACTGTACAGGAAGAGCTTTATCAGCACCACATGAAGGCAGGCAAGAGATGGAATTTCCTCTGGCAGAAAAGGAGAGCAAGAACACATGAAACAGATCAGACTAGGGGCTGGACCTGCAGTACTTGTCACCTGTGTGTGACAACTTAAATCAAGTGCATTATAATAATTCAACAACAAACCAAACAAGAAATCTCCCCTAAAAAAAAAAAAAAAAAAAAGAGTTTCTTAGGTTTGATTGTGTTTTAAATCTGCATTGCGAAATAACACCAACTATTAAAGCACAAGGAGATCCTGAAAGCAGCAAGTGACAAGTTTGGATAAATTCTTTGAGTAGGACTGATTCTGACCTCATCTACCCCGACGCGTAGTAGGAATAAGTTCAACAAAATCAACTGATTTACCCATTGTAAAATTCAGTGTAAGTGTGATTGGAATCAGGTCCCAAAATATATATTGAAACATCTCAAAGTAATCTCCTAGCACTGATTAGTACCACATGCTCTATAGCAACGCAAAATAGAACTGCCAAATAACGACTTGCTACAATACCCAGTAACATAAATCTAACGGGCCTGACCCAGATAGCAGCAGAGACAAAGGGAAGAGCCCGTGACTTCAAAAGGTTCCCAGTAAAGCCCTAGGTGACCAAAGGGTAAGAAGGATCCAAATCCCCTTCACCTTACGCAGACACACACGTGCACCCACGTACACGGTTCCACAGCAGGAAGATACGAGTAAAATCAGAAGACAGACCAGGATCTGAAATTCACCTAACCTATCAGCACAACAGGCAGCACGACAGCACCTACGGCACAAAACCAGCACCCCCTCCAAAACCTGGAAGGCTGATCTACTTTTCCTCACTCAGAAAGACAACAGGAAAAAAACCCACCAGACGATAGCATGTTATACCCATTGAGGTCGTTGTATTAATTAGGTCTCAGAAATCACTATTAACACTGTAACCCCCCACAATTTCATTCAAATAACAAAACATCAAACATTTTACCATCATTTTACAGAGTCAGGTGGAAAGAAACACAAGAAGAAAGATGAGAAGTCCTGAAAGTTCAAGCAGCCCAGATGTTATTAAAAAAAACGCCAAAAAGTTGAAAATAAGGTTAGTAAAAAGTTCAGATGGAAATAAAACGCGAAAACTAAGCAAGTTTCTTTACAGCCTGGATTAAAACACAGTTGTGCCTATGAGCTTCTCTTTTTATCTCTGAGTTAGGAAGCCACTCAAATAGCTTCAAGCTGAAGGCAAACAGCAGACAGGAGCTCTTCAGCCCTCTGCAGCCTCTTAGCGTCAGCTGTTTGCCGGATGGTAATCAGATAAAGAGCTAGAAGAAATACATGAAAAAGGAAAGAAACAATAGCATAGCATGAGTTTAGCCCTCCAACAACACCAGGCTGGAACCTTCTTTCAGGAAATGTAATAATTGCAACATGTTCACCTAGGCTAAACTTTTCAGGGAACGCAGTGAGTTATGTTAATTTTATGCACTGCAGGCCCTCTTAAGCTGGCTGCTGTTGGAGCTCCTTATCGCACATATGAAAATTACAATAATTAACTGGTAACACCTCAGCTATGTTTTAAGGCAAATGTCATCCAAAACCTATCATACAGTATTTCAAAAGCTAGACCGGCCTTTCTGTTTCAAAACCGTAACGATTTGGAAAGGATCACTGAGTAAGACTTCCTGCAGCTGAAAACACTTGCTGTCTCTACCAGGCTGAGTTGTTCTTGACCTCGGTTTGTAGATCCCGTTTTAGAAAGACAGACTGTATTGACTGGGAATTCAATGTATTTCTTGTGACACAGTTTTCTTGAGGAAGCAGTTTGGCAGAATTTTGTTGAAGGACAGAAATAATAAGATGGGATATTTACAAGATGCGACAGTAGAATGTTGGAGGAATTTGAAAGGGAGGGAAACGGCTAGGCTTTAATATTATAAAAAATGACAAATAACTCTAGGGGTGGAGTTTACAGCCTCATAAAAAGGCAGCATTCTTTTGCTTTGGACTAAGATCATTGTACGTGTCAGTGAACTTCTCTTTTTCTCCCCTAGACAGTTTCCAACTTTGCATCCCTCAGGAAAAACTTCTTGGCCAAATGCCTAATCATAAGTAGTTATTTTATGTATGTCTTCACAAAAAAAGGAGACCAAATGACATCTCTAAAGTGTACTTCACTGGAAACACTTTATCGGTATAGTTTACGTACCTAAAGAGACCCTGATCTAAAGCCCACTAACGTTAATTGCAATTTTTCTATTAATTTCAATGAATTTTGTATTAAGCTATCACACTGTAAAAAAAAAACCAAAACACCGCAGAAAAACAGATAGCTTTAGATAAATTATACAAACTGTTAGCATGACTTCTCATATCTTCTTGCAAGTTTAGTAATATACTTTGCAGAAACACGTTGAAGAGTGTGGACGATGCCTGCCAAAATGCAATTGCCT
This sequence comes from Phoenicopterus ruber ruber, assembly GCA_009819775.1. Taxonomy (NCBI): domain Eukaryota; kingdom Metazoa; phylum Chordata; class Aves; order Phoenicopteriformes; family Phoenicopteridae; genus Phoenicopterus; species Phoenicopterus ruber. The sequence goes on from CM020219.1 coordinate 35,407,547, forward strand.
GTTTTGTGTACGTGTGCATACTATAAAGTTTTCACACACACATGACCTAAACTAATGCCAGATACCATAGAAGGTAAACAGCACACATGTATCTATTCCCAGTAGTTTTAATAATTGGGAGTCAAATATGGTGCTCCTCTTGCTCTTACCTAATTGTGTTAAAGAGCAGTGTTACCAGGAGAAAAGCAGCGAATACTGAGTAGAGCACAATAGAAGGAGATGGAAAATAGATACAAGAAGCTAGGTCTCCAGGGGCAGTATTTTCTATTTGCTGGGCTACAGACTCACAGCTGATAATGCAAGTTGTAATTAATATAAAAGCAGGAGACAATATGGGGAAAGCTTGTACTAGCAGGGCCACAGGAGATCACTCCGCTGCTATCCACTGTTTCTCATTTACACACACAGCCTTCCCTAGAAAACACAATTTTGCCAGGGTTTTTTCCCTTGAAAGTTAAAAAAAAATTGATTTAGCACCACCATTGAATTTTGCTAAATCTAGAAAAGAGCAACAGAAAGGACAAGAGTCTCCTGGTATACAAAGCAAATCTGACGCGTCACTCTTTTGTCGATGCTGCAAATCTGGTGGAAACTGTAAGTTTTTAACTGCTACAGGATTTCTCGAACAGAGATGTTGTAACAGAGAAATTTGATATAGGATAACCTTCTGTTAAATTGCAATTCTTACTTGGTATGCCCAGAATTTCCACGGGGCAAAGTCTGGCTAATTTTTTGTGAGTGTATGTAGTCCCGCCAGGGCTGATTCTGATCTCACACTGCTTTTTATGGTGATATTAAAGACTCAATTAACCATAAGGAATTTGCTTCTTATTTATAACTGGGAAGTAAAATCAATCAGGCCAGCTGATACCCATGTGAGTAAGCTGAGCGGGATTCGGCTCACAAACGTTAACTGAAGTTTTAAGTATACAACAGCGGCAGGATCAGGCCCTTACGTTTTGTCAGATGAAATGGACAAAACTGTTGATCTTGCAGGAACAAATAAAACAGAACTTACTTTCGTAAAAGAAACTACAACGGCTGTAGAGCTCGTTCTTTGTGAAGATGGCTGGACTCAAAGGTTTGGAGATTGCTCCGACAAATTAATTTTGCAAACACAAAACTGAACTGAACTACTGATACGGATGGCGTTTTGCCCCCCAAGTACAGGCCAAATCCTGCTCGCCTCGTTCTTACAAGTAACACCTGTAAACGCAGTGGAACGACTGACGTGATTGATACCACAAAAATCTGTATCTAGGTGCCATGGCATATCAAAAGATGATATACTACGCCGGACACAGAAACCTATGCACATACACGCACGTGTGTATCTGTGTGCGTCTGTGTCTGTCTATGTTTTGTACGTATAAAGTTCAGGACGGTATCTTAGAGACTGTTGTGGAGAGCAGTGATAATAAACTTACTATGTAAAGAAACTTCCAATAAGTGAATAAGCCACGAAAAACTCTAATTTGACATGATGTGTATGTTTTCTAAAAAAGACTACCCCTGATATTACTATGGTTTATTTTCTTACAGATGCATATTTAATATCATAACTTTTTTTGTTTACACAATTTAAACAAAACACAAGGCATTGTAATCTATCAGATATTTGTGTATGTACATATGTACAAGTTTTAATTCTTGTCCCTTGATTTTGCATTTGAGGAAAGTGTCAGGAGGAATTTTTGACACTCCTAGAACGTGGCAACGTACTGAAAAGCTGCGTGCTTTGTATTTTCCAATTAAGATTGAAATCAGACATGTAATCCACCTGTCAGCAAGGAACTGAGACTTGAAAAACCAGGGGTTTGTTGTTTTTTTAGTTGTCCTTCTACATCATTCTGTGTGGCTACACTTCAGCTAGACTGATAGACAACTCAAACCAAAGAGGGAACACCGGCATCAAACAGATAGTGAAATACAGTATCGGGTCAGATTGAGAGAACCCAGTTTAAAATTAAAACACTCAAATCTGAGCTATAGAGTACCTTTGGTTGTGGAGCACCTCGGCCCATCAAAAGGAGGAAATATACGGTATTCTCTACAGTCTCAGAAAGTTCCTGATGCTCCTTGCCCCTTCAGAAAGCACAGGGCCTACCGTGAGGTCCTAAGCCTTAAGCCACACGCTAAGAAATTTGGTTATTAAAGAAAAAAGTTTGCCTTATTATTGTTGCGGTTAGCTGCTTAGTTTCCCCTCTGGCACAAGGCAAACAGAAAGGGCACCTCTGGGGCCTGATCCTGCGTTTCTGGCACACTCAAAACTCCCGCTGAAGTCCAGCAAAGTATGGCGTATACCTGCAGACTGCAGCATCAGGCCCCCAATTACTTCCTCATAACTCAGTGAAATCTTACCTAAAGGTTTAATTATGTAACTGGAACAGATATATATTTTACTCTATTTTTATTTGTTCTCATCTGCAAGATGTCAGGAATTTGCACAGACCATTCTTCGAGAAGAAATATTAAACAAATCCAAAATGTCTGGATGTCCAAAAGTACAAAATAAAAGAATCTCCTCATTTGAGAGCTGAAAGGTTTAATATTCAGACTAATATTTCTCTTCTACAGCTGAGGCATCGGATTTCTAATCTGTCAACAGTCCTTTTATAAAAAAGAGATGTATGTATATTTCTATCCATTTTTAATTATATTTTCTGAATGATGATCTGTATATTATTACCTCTCAGCTGCAAATTGACTAGAACATATAAACAAATATCAAAAAGACTGGGGCCCTGATCCTGCTCCCACGAAAGCCAGCGGAAGGAGGGCCGTAAATTTCTACGGGAGAATTACTAGGCTTCAAAGTAGGTTTGTGCTAAAGGAAGAATTGTGTGGCACCAGGTGAAGCCAGGTAAAAAAAGAAATGTGATTGGAGTACAAAATGTTATCATATGCTCAAAAAAGTTTAAAAACCTCCAAATTTTACAAGCATTATGTTTTTCAGATTTGAACAGCTCAAAAGGAAAAAAAAAAAAAAACAGATTTGTTGGCAATCTCAACAGATATTTTGGGCTGAACACAGAATGCAGGATAGGGCCCAGAATGTTTATATTGAACAATAATAAATTGTCTGTGCTGGGAAACTCAACTTGAACTGCAGCTGGAAAGATTTCTTTCCTCTTTTCTTCCCCCCCCCCCCCCCCGCCCCCCCCAACTGATCTGGTGCAGCCAGGGCATAGCTGTAATTACCTTCTTCCCATCTACAGCTAATACCTCAGAGCAATAAAAAAATATGAGGGTGTTAAAAATTCAAACACTAATTATGGGCTGTTATATTTACTAAACACAGCAGAGTAATAACAAAAGTTTCAGCTTCGTGTGGCCAGCGCTGCACTATTTGATCTACCAAGTCCCTGGACCCTTTACACTTACTGTATTACATAACAGTTAATAGCACACTAAAATAAAATTCGATAAACACATTTATTACCAAACACGTATAGCACAACCGCTTACAGCTGTCTCCTTTTTCCAGCACAGGTATATCTCTGAAGAGTTCATTCCTTTGTTGATTTTGTTTTTGGTTTCCAATTAAGTTATATAAATAGTAGCGCAGTAGATTTTGAAAAGGGAAGCATGCACTATTTGAGTACCCCATTTAAAGTCTTACGGTAAATATTGGCTAATCCTACAATTCTTTCTGTTACTTTCCCTCCTGCTACGTTTTCAGGTCTAGCGAAGGAACAAGACCGAGAGCTGCCTTAGTCCCCAGTTCAGCACTGCCACTGTCACCGCTACCACCCCTCGCACTCACATTAAACGCGCACGGTGTAGCTTTATACCACTTAATAAGAAGAGAGGTGTATGGGTTTTGGGGGTGTCAAACAGCTGTCACAAACTGTCACCTCCACCAGAGAAACCCTGGCACACAACAAATTAAGCTACACTCGTTTTTGGCTATCCTTATTCATAGCCAATCAGTTGAAATGCTGCTAGTATTTCATGTGCAAATAAAACCATGAGGGGAAGACCCATGGATCAGAATAGTGGGCCAATACATAAAACAGAGGAAACAACATGCTGTCTCTGTCCTTCTGAAGTGGCTCATCATCACCCCTGCACCAACTTTCACCAAATGAGATCTAGCCTGAGGCTATATATTAAATATGCATATCAAAGCAAATGAAAAAATAAACCTGGAGAGTCAAATTGGACAAATTTGCATGCTTGAACTCCTACATTTTCAGGTAGATGCTCACAAATGATAGCTCGTTTTTTGATCGTCTCGCATGTTTATATTAGCCATTTTTTAAAGCTTTTCCTTCTTTATGAATAAAAGTGGATTTGTTCCTGCTGGAACCTTGTACAGTGTAAATATAAATGTGTACACACACGGTAGTTTGACTAAGCTATGAAAGAGTGTTAAAGTTTTGTTGGGAAAACAAGCTAATAGACAAAAAAAAAAAAAAAACAATAAGGAGACACATTTCCCAAAACGCATGAATAAAATGTAACTATGTGATACAACTCTTCATTTCCCAGTTGGTGTTCTGGTTGCACAAATTATTGCTTCCTTTCAAAACAAATAGCAGGGGGCTAAAGTAAAAATGTTATAGCTCAAATCTCCAGGAAATAAAAGGCTTTAAATTATAATACCCAATGAAGTGGTAAACCCTAACGGGTGCAAGATAAATGGGTTGTCATATTTACTTGAGTTTGTTTTTTGGGCCACAAAAGCAAGAGGAGATTCTTCTTAGGGAAGATAATAGTTATCAAATTATCAAAATGCTAACCCCCTCCACCCCTGTCCTATCATTGTGTGTGAATTTAAATATTATAATGGAGCACTGCAAATTGGCTTGAGCATTCGCCATCTGCCAGAACCCTAAACAGGCTAGTTTATCTAATCTCTTCAATATAAACATAAGCATGCTCCATTTCTACACTTCCACTTGAAACACACTCTTGTAAAGAAACTGTACTGGAGAAACATGTACTTTTTTTTTTTTTCTGTTGCTCTGAATTATACACAATGAGCCCATATCTTTCAGGTTGCCACTCATTTCAATTTCTTTTCTAGTACTCTCCCAGAATACTTATGCACACGAGTTTAGGGTTGTAAAATGCCATAAAACAAATATTTTTTAAATAGTGTCATGCCTCATAGAGTTTATTATCTACGTGTGAGATAGCTGATAAGCAGAGAAACTTTCAGGAACCTCTGCATACATGGTTTTTTTCTCTCGAAAGAATAGGTTTAAAATGTAAAACATCGCAAAAACCTTGTCCCGCAATGTTTACCGAATGCAAATGAGAAAATGAAAGCGAAGGCTTGGGTCCAAAAATATTTCCCGGGCTCTGGAACTAAGCCGTACCAGAAGGGGGGCATTTAGAAGAATTTCTTATTATTTTATCTCCCGGTTCAGCTTCAGTCCAGGTCTAATGTAATTATCAAATACACACACAAACAACATGTTTTCAAAGGAAACAAAAGCTCCTAGAAAGCTCATTCTCCCTGGGCTTACAGCTACTCTTCTTAACACCCTGGGAAATAGAGGCGGGCGCCTGTGCAGAAAGCATGGTTAACTTCACACCGGGTGTTAAATTAATATTTCAACCGCTAAAATATTAGACTGTATCATTTAGATTATGAGTTCAATTGAATCTAAAACTGTGTAAACCCCTTTTCCCCCCAGGGATGCGTTCCTATAAATAAACTAGAGTTCACACCCACTCTTTTTAACCAGAGCTATTCCTTCCCCTTTCTGCGGTACCAGCTGCAATCTCTCCCTTCACATCCCGAAGTCTCCCCGCGTCTGCATCTTCTGAGGGATCACAAGAGCCGCTCTAAACCCCGGAAAAACAAAGGCACTCTCCTTACCACGCACACCAGCGTCCCGTCCTACACACATCACACTCATTCACCAACTCCTAAAGTGTTAAAATCAACCGCTAACCTACGGTTACTCAATCATCATTCTCTCCAGCTTTCTGTAATACATTGTTAATAATTGCTTCATCAAGGTTACTGTCTTTTATTATGAAGATGCTTCAGGCGTTTGGCAATAAGTCCATATTCTGACAATAAGTTGCTATAAAGCACGAGCATTGGAAACTCTAATGTGCTAACCTTTTTTTTTTTTTTTTAATGCGATGTGGTATTGCCAATAATTCTCATCACTTGTCATCCCCACGAGAGGGGAGGGGGGAGCAAATCAGCAAACTTTCTCCCTAACTTTCCTGTCTCTGTTTCCTTACGTTGCTGCATTGATTACAGAGTTGGCAAGGAAGAAGAGAAAGCACCGATCCCCACATCAAACCGACAGTTCGCCTGCTCTCCGAGCCGCCCGGACCGGGAAACTTTACAAACCACTGCAAACTCGCTGCTTTACAGATGGAAACAGAGGGAACCTTTTGCATTTCTACAACTTCACAAAGCGAGAGGGAAGAAAGGGTAAAGATGGGATCCGGGCTTGCAAGAGGTTAAAGCAGTAATAATAACACTACTAACAGACAACAGCAGCAAAACAATGAAATCAGGGACAGGTCTTCCTAAGCAGGTTAAAGTCTTAAAAAGTGCCATAAAGAAATCAGAAGGACTTACATGATCGGCTAAATTTGTGGAAGATCCTGAGAGTTCTTCGTGGTCTGATTTGGAGCTGCCATCCCTTTCATCAATAACGAGGTCTATTGGCATTTTTCCTTTCAAACAACTAATGTACCGATGGCAGAAGTTATCGCACAATTCATGAACCTGAAAACAGTAACAAGAATAATAGTATCGATAATGCCAAAATATCGGATTGCAACTTTTTTTTTTTTTTTTTTTTTTTTTTGGGTAGCAAGAACAACCCTCTGATCTACTCCACAAGTAACTCTAATTAAGGGGCACAATAGTTGAAGGCAAGGAAACAATAGAGAAATTGTTGCAGCACATATTATTCTCTAGAGACTTGCCGCAGCAACAAGTTAGAGAGAGAGAGATAGTGGGCTCGGGCTGGTGTGCAGAGCAAAATCCGATTTGATGATAACATCAGAACGCCGGGAGCTGGACCCAGGCGGTGTCTCTGGAGCATACGTAGCCCAGACAGGTACAACTAGTCACTCGGGACGGGATCGGTTCAAACCGGGGCTAAAAACAAGGTCTATGTGGCCGGCAGCAGTCAAATGAAGCTACTCGCTGAGGCTGTGGGAAGAGCCGTTCTCGTCCCAGGGCACAGCCCCCTCCCCACGCCGCGCAGGGGCCCCCTGCCTCTTCCAAACATTTAGTGCTTGCTTGGGGTTAATACGCCTGCCGGAGCCGGAGAAAGGCAGGGGTGCTTTCATTTCTCTTTTTGTCAAACATACTATTTCCGAGTCAGAAAAAGGGCTTCTGAGTGAAGGGGCAAGAAGGATGGAAGGGGTTTAATAATATATATATTTAATGACTCGGTTGAAATTACGCTGGGGAAAAAAAAAAAAAATAATGCCGGGCTGGGCTGGGCATGGCTGTCGGGTGTCACATGCTCTGATGGCACAGGTTACAGTATCACACCGCGTTTCCCCTAGCTCCTCTGGCCGTGTTTACAAGTCATCCCAAACAGTCGGGGGGGCGGGGGGGGGGGGGAGCAGGAGGGATAGGGGGGACGGGGAGGGAACGGCTTGCCCCCCGCCCACCTCCGTGGCTCTTACCTTTTCTAATTCCAAAAGGTGAAACCTTAGTACTTGTATTGCTTGGATCATCTGCAAGAAAGTTTTGAGCAAGGGGTTACGCGGGAGACAGGAGCTCGGGGGCTGTGCAGAGCTGCGAGCCCGAGTGGGCGAGGGGGAGAAGGGGGTTGTCAGGGCGCGCAGTCATTATCCAGGATTTTAGCTCATTGGTCACGCTTGAACAATTTTGATCAACTTTAACCTAAGCACTTGATTTTTATCATATTTATTCCAGGAGCGGTGATTAGTGCTTTATTACCGCGATCTCGGAGAAAACCTCTTCCTCTTTTCCTCGCTCCCTCTCAACACCCCGGCCCTCATCTCTGAGGGTCCGCAGAGAAGTCAAACACACGCTCCCACCCCCCCACCGCCCGCAGGAGAAGGGGGGGGGGGGGGGGGGAGGATGAATAGTTTGGCATCTTCTTTACAAGCGGATTTAGGCACTTTGAATATTGAAATCGTTCACATTAGCAAAAGAATTACGTTAGAAATCTCCAGCTCTCTCTCCTTAAGCAGTTATTTCCTTCACTTTAGCTTCCCGTGGCTTTCAAACACAGCTTTGCAATGCATTGGGGCTCGAGAGTTTGCCCTGGCTCACTTTAAAAGTGGAGCCCTTTGAAGCCTCTTGACGGTAGCTTTCCAGCCTCCCGGCTCCCCCCTCCCCTGCCCGCGCAGCCGGGGTGCCCGGGCCGGCAGCCGCCTGCCCCGCACGGCCGGGGCGCTGGCCGGCAGCTGGCGCTGGGGTCGGGAAGGGCGGGAGGGGAGCGGGGCAGAGGGGTGAGCAGGCCTTACCAAATTGTCCAACTCTGGATTTGAAGAAAAAAGTGGTTTTTCAGCGCGGACCTGCGAGAAGAAGGAAAAGCGGCGTGAATTACAGCTTCTCTCCTCGGCCCTGTAACCGAATCACTCGAAGGGGGGGAAGAAGCCCTGTGACAAAACCGGCCGGTACAGGTCAGAGCAGAAGCCGGCTGGACGCCCCGGAGCCCCCCGTGCTGTGGAGAGGAGCCTGCTCCGCTCCCGCCAGCCCGGTGCCGCGCTGGCCGCCCTTGCCACAGGAGCCCTCTCTTTTTGATCTCCTGCCTTTCTCCCGCTCCCTCTGCCTCCCAAACTCGGCCACAGTTACATTTCCCTTTCATTAATGCAGGAGGGCGAGGGCCAGGAGTCCAAGCCCGGCGGCGTGCAGGGGCTCCCGGCGGAGGAGGGTCAGGGCCGGCCGGGCCGCCAGCGCGCACCCCCGCCGCTCCCTCCCGCCCCCCCGGCGGCCGGAGAGGGGGCGCCGGGGGGCGGGAGGGGGGGGCGAGGGGGGGGCTGCCCCCTGCGAGCGCCCGGCCGTGCGGGTCGAGGAGCTGAGAAGGTGGTGGGAGTGCTGGGAAGGGCCGGGGGCGGGGGGAGAGGTGCCGGACCTGTTTGGCGAAGACGGCGATGTCCTCGTTGAAGGAGTCGGAGGAGCAGACGTCCCCGCCGGCCACGCCGGGCTCCCGGGGCGTGCAGGTCGCCAGCTCGCACTTCTCAAAGACCAGAGCTAAGAGGGGGAACAACGGGTGCCTACCGGGCAGTGGCACACAAAGAGAGGGGAGGGGGTGGGGGGAGAGGGGGAAAGAAGAGCTCTAATCAACAAGTATTTTTTTTTTTTTTTTTTTTTTTAATGCACGGACGCACAGACACGGACACACGGACACAGCCACGCTCTGCAGCCTCGCGGTATCGCTTCGGGCAGAGCGGGGGAGATCAACATTTTGAAATAAAAATGCTGGGTTTGGTGGCGGGTTTTTCTTTTCCCCTTTTGAATTTGCAATGCCCGAGCAACGTCCCCCATGCAGTCCCCACAGATGAGGACAAAAGTGACCTCTCCTCCAAACGCACAAGGCACCAAACACGCTCACGCAGGCGGCAGCTCAGCTGGGAATCTTACACTTTTCGCCACAGCTTAAAATAACGCGAAACCTGGAAGATCCCATCCCTACCCTCCAGCTATGACCTAAAATGAGAAGCACGGCTAGGCAAACTGCAAACTACTTAATACGTAATTTTATTTTTCAAGGGGCCTGCTAACAAAAATGTGGTGAAGTTTCCTGGCTTAGGAAGCACACCCAAGTAAAATACCAGCTGTCCAGATAAGTGAGCTGGGGAGGGGGCGGAGGGAGGGAGCACTTCGCGAAGTATTTTCCCATAGTTGGTGTAGTCAGAAAAAAAAAATTATCTGCGTGCTAAGTAGTAAGCATGCATTTGTCTCTTTTCCCCTTTGGTGCCTGATCAAGGCCCCACACTCTGTCATAGATGTTACTGTCCCTCCTTTTAGGATCATTCAGTATTTTTTCTAAAAGGCACTGAAGGGAATCGGTGTCATTCCCCCCAAGCAATGCCCTGGCACAGGCTTGAGTTTTGCTGGGTACGGGTTTCTTTTTCCTCATGTTCTTTCTTTCTTAAATAGAGAAGTCAGCTCGTTGCCCCCCATGTATTTATTTCTTCTGTCTCAGGGAAGAGCTGCTTGCAAGAAGCGAATCCCTTTTATTCTTACTACCTTCTGCGATGTGAATAGCTCTTTATTTACAGTGTTGGAAGGGTGTTATTATGGCACGAAGGAGAACACCAGAACAACACTTCTCCGACTAAAATCCAGAGCAATGAGAGCCACCTCTCCTGTCTGAACTCCTAACTGGGGCCTTTCCGAGAAAGACAAAAAAAAAACAAAAAAAAACGACGGGGGGGGGGGGGGGGGGGGGGGAGAGGAGGAAAATAAAAAGAAGAAAATAGAAAGAAAGAAAAAAAAAAGAAAAGAAAGAGAAGGCAACACCACCTCCCCCCGCTCCAGCCTCTCTCCCCGAGAGGTCTGTTTTTCCAGGACCCGTTTCCCGTGGGTGCTGGCACCTCAGCTAAGAGCCGGGCTGGGCTTGCACTCGCCCTGGAATCGCCAGCAGTGGCAGTGCCACCGCGCGGGTCTCCCTCCGGAGCGGGCGGCTGCGGGCTCCCGGCCGCCGCCCTCCCGCCGGGCCCGCCGGGGCTTCCCCCCGCCCCGCTCCGGGGCTCGGCTGCCCGCCGCCGCCCGCCACCGCGGCCCCGCGGGAGCCCCCGCCGCCCGCCCGCCCCGCTCCTGCCCTCGCCGCTCCGCGGGCACCGGCGCTGCCGAGCCGGGCCATGGCGCCGGGCGGCCCGGCGGCACCTACCCGTAGATCGCATCCTTGTCCCGCTTCAGGGCGTCGTTGACAGCGGAGCCCATGCTGGCCGGCATGACATTGGGGTGCGGGGCGTGGGCGCCGTAGTGCTGTCCGGCGTGGAGCGGCGGCCCATGGTTGAGGTGGTGCACCGGGGGGATCGGCCGGGGGGCGTGGGGGTCCCCGTACATGGACGCCGGCACCCCTACTCCGTCCATCCCGCCGTAGTGGGGCAGCTCATCGTACTGTCAAAAAACGGGCCGGAAGAGAAGAAAGAAAGAGAAAGAGGGGGGGAGAGGGGGGGAGAGAGAGAGAGTGGAATAAAAAAACAAACAAACAACAACAACAAAAGTCAGAAGAGAGTAAAGCACCCGGACAGACACAAACAGAGCGAAACAAAACAAGAACAGCCACAACAGAGAGAGAAATGTGCAAAATGAAATCGACTGGGATCGGGAGCAGAGGCTGGAGAGGCTGAGGGAGGAGTGGGGGTGCGGGGAGAGGTAAAGGGGGAAAGTGTGTGTGCCTGCCTGTGTGTGCGGGGGGAGATGGTCCTCTTCAGCACGGGCAGGAGCAACCCTAACAAGGAAACGGGGATGAAAAGGAAGGAAACGGAGGAGAGAAGCTAGAGTTACTCTGCATTAGAAAGGAAGGACAAAAAATAAAATATAAATGAATAAACAAGCAGAATCAAAAGCAACTATATAAATAAATCAGCACTGGGAAGGAGAGAGGAAAGGTAGGGTGCATCGGGGTGGGGGGGAGATAAAGGGGGAAATAATCTGAAAGTTACCAGAAACATTATTTAGTAGCAATTCCCCTTGTCCTTGTCAAAGCCAGAGACAAAAAAAAAAAAAAAAAAAAAAAAAAAAAAGGCAGCAGCTATATGTGTATACATATATATACGTTCGTATATACACAGACACACATATGTATTTCTTAGTCTTTCCTAGGCAGCGGCAGGAACGGCGGCGGCAGCAGCAGCAGCAGCAGCAGCAGCGAGCTTTCCCCTGTGAAACCCGTGCTACTGAGCAGGCAGAGAGCAGGGAAATCGCGCTGCTGGGGGAAAAGCTAGAGAGGAAAAAAGCGTGGAACAATTGCAGAGAGAGACACACACAGAGAGACACTCACGCACACACACAAAAAGCTAGTGAATAATTTTTGCTGCTATTTTTTAATAGTGGCCGCCATCATCATCAGCAACAGAGGAGAGCAAATCGGACAGGCCCCTCTTAAGAGAGGATTTATATATAGGTAAGTGTTGGAGATTTAAACCTACCCTTTGCGCCATCAGTCTGCGCTCCAATAAACTCCTGGATGTGTCGTATATTTAATATCCCAGTCCAGCAAAGAAAGTGATTTAGAGTGAAGAAGATTCCTTTTTTTTTTTTTTTGCAACCCACTTAAAGACTTCTCCTATCCTCCAATATGGGTAAATAATAATAATAACAACAACAATAACAACAACAATAATATATAAAAAACAGTCAAGAACCACGATGAGTTTCTGTGTTTTCTTCTTTTTTCTCTCTCTTTCTCTCTTTCCTTTTTCTCTCTCTCTTTTTCCTTTTTTCTTTCTCTACGCAAAAAAAAAAAAAAAAAAAAAAAAAAATTGTCAAGCCCCCAAACTGAAGGTTACGATCGGCCCGTCAGCAACCCACATGTAACCAAACTGTCGTGTCTCATGGCTTTTTGCCACTCCAGCTGTCAATCAAAGCCAGGGAATGTCAAGGTAGTGAATGAATGATGGTTGATGATGATGAAGAAGAGAGGAGGAATCTTTTTAACCCCGGTTTCTTCTTCCAGTAACTCCGCGCTCGGGTTTTGCCTTTTAGGATCGCTATAGGGTTGTTGGTTTTTTTTGTTGGTTTTTTTTTTTTTTTTTTAAGTACTGTGAAGGGGGGGTGGGGAAAGATGCGAAGAAAAATTGAATAGTTTGCAAAGCCCGGACTTCCCCCTCTCTCCTTTTTTTTTTTTTTTTTTTTTTCCCCCTCCCGGTAGGTATTTTGTCTCCCTCTCTCCCTCGCGCTCTGAGATGAGTGAGTGTCAGTAAGTGTTGGCAGGTTGGCTGCTGGCTGCCTTATAGAAGAGGCTCAGTTTTGCAGCGCTGATCGGCGGGAGAATGAAGTGACGGAACCCGGAAGTAGTGGTGGCCATAGCCAGTCCTGCAGCGCGGCGGCGGCGGCGGCGGGGAGCGGCGGCGGGGAGCGGCGGCGGCGGCGGCGGCGGCGGCGGCGGGGAGCGGCGGCGGGCGCGGGGCGCGGGCGCGGGCGCGGGGCGCGGGGCGGCGGGGCGCCCCAGCCGGCAGAGCGCCGGTGATGCGCAGCGCGCCGGCAGGGCGGCCGCGGCGCCGCGCGGGGGGAGCCGCGCAGCAGCCCCTGCCCCGAGCGAAGCAACGCGTGTAGGAAGGAGCGAGCGAGCGTGCGAGAGAGAGGGAGGGAGCGAGGGAGGGAGGGAGGGAGCGAGGGAGGGAGGGAGGGAGGCAGGCAGGGAGGGAGGGAGGGAGGGAGGGAGGCAGGGGAGGAAGGACAGGGAGAGTGCGTGTGTGCGAGAGGGGGGAGAGGCAGGGGAAAACTGCAGAGAGCGAGAAGAAAAGTGCGATAGAAGCCCAGCCCCGGGTTGGTTTGCGCTAGATTATTTTAGCAACAAAATACCTTCCGATTAACCGCGATGTTTAGCGTCTGATTTATGCGCTGAATTATTTATTTAAATCGCCGGCTATCGCCGTTGCCGCGAACGGTATGCGAGTCCGGGGGCACGGAGAGCTACAGTGTACGGGGGGGCCGCGCAAAGTTGATCTTCCCCGGGAAGCGAGCCTGCTCCGGCCAAGTACTCGCGTCTCCGCCAGCATGTTATGTTGCAAGTGTGGTTTCTTTCCTCTGACAATTCATTGTGCTTTTCTAAAAATTAATTTTCCAGGGCATGAAGAGAACGCCTCGTTCAAACCGCGTTTGGCACCGCTCTTCATTAAGTGATCGCTGCTATCAAGCACGCTGTGGATGTCTGGGGGGGGGGGAGAGGCGGGGGGGAAGAGGGGGAAATCCCTTTTAGTTTTGCGACTAGGCTGCCAGGCTTTGAAAAGGGCTTAAAACCAAAGTCGTGCTCAGCCTTTTGTAGGAGAGATCCAGATGTTATGTAGATTTTTGTTTGCATGTTCATTTTGAGCGGATCCGGCGGTGAGCGCTGTGTTTACGTGTGTATGTTGCTGGACTTTGCCGTATATATCGACGTTGCGCTTGTGGAATGTATGCTGAAGTATTAGCTCGGTAATGCCTTCTAATGGTAGTGCTAATTACAGTGGGGTGATTTAGCAAATTAAGTGAGATGATGCACCCCCCACCCCCGAGCACCAAATGAACTTTTCCAAACACACACGCACACGCACGCACACACACACACGGTAATTTTGGTGTGTTTCTCTCGCCCAATCGCTTCGCTGGAGCTAAACCGTGCCTTACCTCAGAGCAGTCAATTACCAGAGCTACCCGGGATCATCAATCATGGGGGATGCTTGAAGTTTAGGGGAGGAGCGATGGTCAAACTATCGATTGCTGCAGTTTTGTCCTCCCCAACCCCCCACCCTCGTTCACGGTCCCCTGCACATAAAATCTAAACCAGACTATCCCGTTAATAGTGGGATTTATCAATGATTATGTACCCGGTTGTGAATGTGGCCTCATACATAGATGGCTTTTTAAAATACACGGCAGAAAAATACGATCTATTCAGATAGGTTTTGTTTGGGGTTCTTTTGCTTTTCGTGATGATGACGATGGTTCTAAGATTTTTTTTTTTTTTTTTTTTAAACTTTAAGCAAATGACTCAAGGGGTAGTTACAGATATTTGGCCTGATTTTAATAGGCGTAGGGAATGAGCTCCAGAGGTCAATAAACCCCTCCAAAATGATGAATGATTGAGTACCTGTGATGATGATAGTGATTACCGGAGCAATTAAACAGTTTGATTAAATGAGCCATCATAACAATGATGTCTGCGGGAAATCAGCCCTCACATATAAAGAAAGATAGTGTGGAGGGCTGACAAACGCCAGTGGGCATTCCTGCGTGTTCCGATAGCGCCGAGCCCTGCAGAGCAGGGCTCTATTTACAAATATGGGGGGAATATGGAGAAAAGTCCCTCTCCTACTTTTAGCCAGACTTGCACCCTGCTTAAAACCCGCCAGAAGCCGGAGAGCAGACCCGTTTTTTTTTCCTAGAGGATCTCCTCCAAGATTAAAGCTAGTCCTAAGAGCAACCGAATTGCTGTGACTGACTTTCACGGGACTGTAAAGAGAGGTGAGTAAAAAAGCCCTTAGTATGTAGATCTCTTTCAAGCAGTGGTTAAGTCGATTCATTTCGCAGGGAAAAAGCCAGTCTTCTTGTGCAGTATTTTATACTCTGTCGTATAAATCGGTAACGTAATTCAAGATATTCATGGTAATGAATGCTTGGCTAATCCTTTGGGTGCGCGGAGACCTACAGAGCAGTAGGTTATGCAAATCCTTTCCTACTTTTGCAGCTGTAGTTTTCTAACAGATTTTTTTTTTTTTAAGAGATCTAGTCATCGGTGAATGCTATTTGAGTTTTTTTCCTCCCTACCCCTCCACCCCCCCGCCCCAAAGATGCCAGATTTCTAAACTTGCGTGGAATCATTTGGTTGCGATACAGCCCATACAGCCAGCTTAGAGGACGTGGTTTAAATATTTGTAGCTTCCAAACTTGTTTTTTAACCGAGGCAGTGCGACCCCGGAGCCTTGCCTCTTGAGATATACAAGTGTGTCTCATTTCGAATAGTTTCGGTATCACCAAAGAAGAGGTCTTTCCTTGTAACGTGGCCGTGCAAAAGTAATCTAGCTCCATTGAAGGCTCCATGTATTTGTTCAGACCTCAAGCTGTGGGAGAAGTTCATCAGTTTTCTTCTCAAAAAGAAGTTTTTAGATGACTTGGCTCCCATAGAAGAAAGCACTTCATTGCTTAGGATATAATTTTAGACCTGATTTTTTTTTCATAATTCTGTTTTTCACAGAAGTCTCTGTAGATCTCGGTTTTCTTGACTAAGAAATTGTTAGAAAGCAATCTAAAATCAAAGCTGCAAAAAAAGCAGCCAAAGATTTTTGCAGTGTTCAATGCTACTCCTTTCACTCGTTCCTTTTTTTTTTCCTTTTTTTTTTTTTTTTCCCCCCTCCTAAACTAATTAACCCCCTGCGTTGGCTCGCCCTGCTGTGCATGTGTGTAATCTGGGACAGGGACCAACTTTTAAAAATTATTTTAAGTTGATAGAAAGTGAAATTTCATATGGTAAATGAAGGGCTTTCATGTTCCTCCTTGTGTCTTTTTTTCCCCGTGAAAAGAGTTGAAGCCTTTTTCCTCTTCGCTATCCCAGTGGATTAAAGCACACAGAGAACATGGTTTATAAAGCGCTACAGTTTAGCCATTAAAAAGGAATCTCAATTTAGCGCCCTTAAGTGAAAGTAATCAGCTATTAACAAAGATGCTGTTGGGAACTCGGAGGAAAATGGGATACGTGCGTGCAGGGGGTGGGGGCTTCCACATTCTTAGGTCATTTTTTATTTATTCTCCCCCCCCGCACCCCCCCAGCCTGCTGACATATTTCTTTTAAAACACAGTAATTCGGGAAAATTAAATTGGCTAATTTCCATTTCTCGTGCATCACTTTCACAGCGATGGCTGTTTCCAGGAAAAGTGCGAGAGACGAGTCGGTGGGGCGGGTGTGTGTGTGTGTGTGGGTGTGTGTGTGTTTGGGCTTTTTTTTTCCCTTTTTTTTTTTTTTTTAGATCGGCTCAAAAGTCCAAAGAGAAATGAGGTGTCCGGTATGGAAGTGCATCTCAGTCAACAGCCAGCTCCTTTTGCCGAGGCTGGAAATGGTTTTAACAGGCGGTAAAATTTCATCTTGTGGTGTCAAATTGGGGTCAGTTTGGGGTTAGCGCGCTCAGTGTCCGAGCAGGAGCTGTCCAGCTGTGCGGGGATTCATTAAGGGCAAAAGATCCGTTTCAAGAAAAACAATACAAAGACAATCAGAGGGCTAAAGATCCTCTTCAAATCGCATTTTACAAGTGCACCAGAACAAATATGGACGCTGAAACCTATTCCCTTCAAACTCCCAAATCGGCTTCTTAGCCCTTGGAGGGAGTGAGAGAGAAAATCCTCTAAAACTTAAGAAGAGTCTGTTTTCAATCAGCCTTTCCGAAGTGTGGCATCTTAGTCCTTTGCTGGCTTTGAGACATGCCTCTCTCGCTCGCTCGCTCCCCCCCTCTCTCTCTCCTGTTCCACAGCCTTGCAAAAGCGGATGGCACAACAGGTAATATTTCAGATTTCAAGAATATATTCCTCCGGGGATCTTAAACCACCGTTTTGTACGCGCGTGTGCGCCTAGCGCGAGATTTAACGCAAATAGAAAGTTTTTTGGGGGGGAAACAAGCCACGCTTGCACGAAATCCTATTGGACCCCCTCGGAAATTTTCCGCGCTCCGTGTAGGCGATGCTCTGGTCTGATGGATAATTCAGGCTAGATTGACTTTACGGTTCCTAGCATTTGTGGAAAGCACCTATTGCTAATCTGGTTTATTAAATTCGCGTGGTTTAAATCCTCTTAGCGTCCCTACATCTGTTAGAACAATTGACGCCTTGCTACAGGGACAAATAACTTGAACCTTAATCTTGTTTGTAACTTTATTCAATGTTTGTTTGTTTGTGCGCTGAGTTCAAGTATTTTTGGATGATGCCATTGTGTTCGAAAGACGTAGGCTACATTTGCAGGCAAAACTCCCCACGGGCGGGCTAAGGGTATCGCGGAACAGGATGAAAAATTTTGCGTATTTGAATTGGCATTTTATCTTGAACTATCGTTCTAGGAAATGTGTCGTATTTAATGAAGAAAGCAATCCGCCTGGTAAAATGTGGCTGCGGGATTAGATCACCATGACCCCGTAGCGAAATCCACGGGAATTTTTCTTTTTGTTTTGCTCGCAAGGCGAAGTGTGGGGTGTAAACAGTACCTTTTCCTTTTTGTAATCAGGATTATGCCACAGTTCAAACTCCTACCCCCAGAATCGCTCCTTACCACACTTCGCTTTGCCTTTACGGTTGGTTCTTACAACTTGAGTCACTTTTTATTCGTCTCAGCCCACTTTGATTCGCCTCCGACTTCCCGCAGCTGCAGGACTTTCGAGGTCCCATCTCGGGTGCCCCTGTGAAATCATGCACATTTCAGCTTCTGCAGATCACTGGGTTCATTTAGCTCCTCACCCTGACCCCCCCGCCTGCCAACAGCGCACTTCGCTTTTCAGCGATCTATTATTTTTCGAAAATCTTTCCAGTCCAGAAAGTCAATGGTAGCCCATCACGGTGAACTTTTCTTGACCTCGACTGCGGTATGACTGAGATCTTTGGGAGCTGGATTAGGAGGAGGTTCATTTACTTACCTGTTAACTTCCCTTTTAACTCTCTTTCTTCCACCCCTCCCCCCCCCACTTTTTTTAAAGGAAAAAACCCAACCAACTCCACGAAGCCAGAGGGACCCGGGGTCTCTCTCCCCTCCCGAGCCCCCTGTACCCCGCCCCGGGCTGCAGGGCTCTGGCCGGGCGCTTGCGGGATGCCCCCCCGGCTGCCCCCCCCTCCGCGGCGCGGCGCGGCGGTGCCATCAGCAGCCCTCTAGCGCTATCTGGCGGGGCTCCAACACGCTCCCGCCGCCCCGCGCAGACCCACGCGGGGCCCGGCCTGCCGCGCCGCGCGGCGCGGAGCGGCGCGGGGCCCCCGCGAGGGACACGGGGCGCGGAGCGGCGCGGGGGGGCCCCGGCCGGCGCGGAGAGGGCGCGGAGCGGACCGCTGTCCCCGGCTCCGCGCCTCCGCCTCCCGCGGGGCTTTGGGCGCTTGGTCTGGTGTGCCCCCCTCCCCGCATCCCACGCGGCCGGCCGGGCCGCGGGGCGAGGGCCGCGCTGAGAAGGGGCGCAGCGATGACCCCCTTCGTGTTCGGCCGGCTTATCTCACGCGGGTGCGTGCGGAGCGCTAGTGTCAGACGAGAGCTGGGCTTTTTTTTTTTTTTTTTTTTTTTTTTTACATCTTAGGCTGGGAGGTTTGTAAAAGTGAAGCCCATAAACAGCCAACGTGCGTATTTCCATCATAAACCAGAAAGAGAAAAATACCTCTCAGGGCTCCCCACTAACGCCGCGCAGGCTGCTTCCGCCAGCGTAGTTAAAAATCTAGTTTGCATTTGTTCGAAGAAGCCCCAAGCATTGACAAAATCCATCTCTCCGGTGTGACATCGTAACAAAAAGGACAGTTAGGGCAAACTAAATCGCTTTAGTGCAGTATCAGAGCACCCGAGGAGGCTCCAAACTCTGCTCGGAGCTCTCTGTTCTCGCTCACTCAAAATACTCACTTTTGTTCTCCAGCTGCCTATAAAACTCCAGAAGAGGAGCGCTCTCATTTTTACACTGGAGTTCTCGGTCCAGAGAGAACAATATCCTCCTACCTCTTTTGAAATGATACGGAGACTCTCACAACACACAGGCGATCACTCGAAGCACGAATCTCCTTTTTTTTTTTTTTTTTTCAAGAGCTGCTCGGCCCATTGTTTGAAGTGGGATTCAGCGCGCAGCCCGAAGAGAAAAGGAAAAAAAGAGAGAAAAAAAAAAAAAATCTTAGGAGCCCGATTTGGTGTTGCATAGAGAAAGAGCTGACAAAATATTACAGCGTGTTTCCTAGAAGTACGTGATGAGAGCCGGCGGTGTGTTCCCGAAAGAGAGGTGGTGGGTTTTTTTTTTCCCCCCTAAAAGATTGAGATCGCCTTTGTACGTCTTTCTTTTGATCCCACAAAGAGAATGCAATATACATATATGTGTTTGCTCTCCATACAAGAAATGCAAGGGACCGTACAATGAAATATACGGCCGGTTAGTCCTCATAATGCTTAGTTTTGCTGTAATTAATTGAAAACAGTTATTAGGTCGTCATTGGCAATAGCGTAAATAATTGCAGCAGATTTTTACTTAAAATTGACCGGTCACGGAGTGATAGATCGATTCGAGGTATAAAAATGATGTATCAAAACATCAATGTCGATTATTTGAAATATTGTAGTCGAATCTTTTTATTGCTTCATCGGTTAAGTGTCTGAAAGTGCTGTGTTCCAACATATATTTATGTTGTCAATACTGTCAAAACTGTCAGTTTTATTACAGTGGATTTGTAATACATTTCGGATTTGCTCATTTACATAAAATGTCCACCCCAGATACCCCTCCTTTTCCCCATCTCTGGAAATCTGTGTCAGTTTAATGAAAGGATTCAGGACTTCTAGCTGAAGAGAAAAAAAAAAAAAAAAAAAGTGGAGATATTGCTCCATTAAGTCCAATTTAAACATCCCTTTGGAAAGCTTAGGCTATTTCTAATTTGCCATAAGAGGGAATTCCCCCCCCCCCCCCTCCTCCGCCCCCCCTTATTTCCTCAGTAGGATTTAAACACTTTTCTACCCTCACACCTAGATTAAACCCTTCAGGAGACTGGAGAATCCGTACGGAGAGACAGGGACGAGCCAAAGCACACCTGTGAATGCCGAGACCCTCCCAAAGCGAGCAGCAGCCCCCGAACCGCGCACACACGCGCGGGGGGTTGGATCCTGCGGGAAAGAAGGAGACAAAAGGAGCAATAAATATGTGTGTGATCCTTTCTTAGCGGTTTGGAGCCCAAAGGAAAAAGGCAAATTGGAAGCAGGATTGGGCATTTGATGCCCCCCGCCCCCATTTTATCAGGGTCTGATCCGGTCTGATTATTCGCTTTAACTGTAAGCGCTGATTTTTTATTAGCATGGTCTCAGACACCTCTCTCTAATTTTCTCCGAGACCCCAGCTGAGGAATGGAAAAACTCAGGAATAAATAAATCCATTTACACACTAAACTCTCTTCCATCGAGCAAACAGTGAAATTAGCCAAGTAACTTTATTCCCCACCCCACCCGTTTCGGGAGGATGAGGTTGTTTTAAAGGCGTTGGTAAGATGGACCTGAGGGGGGTGTGTGAGGGGGGCCTTTTTTTTTTTTTTCCCCCTTTTTTTCTTTTCTTTTTTTTTTTTTTTTCCATAGAGATATGTATGTTTAAAGAGATGCTGAAGAGATTTCTGAGTTCACAGGGGAAGAAGGAAAGGTTGGTTTGGGGAACGGCAGCGCGCCTGGCAGGTATTTTAATGACCGTCCCTTCCTTTGAACACTTTCAATTTCTCCGCTTCTTTTCATCCGGAATATCTTCCCCAGACCAAGTATGATTTCTGTTGTAATTCTTGTGTGTGTTTGTGATCACTTCTGAGGCAAATTGAGAAGTAAGCTGCGCAAAAGGAGGAAATCGCCCCTGGGGTGCTTTGTTTACTTTGGTTTGTAAAATCCTGCTAGGAGATGGTTTCCTCAGTGTGTGGCAAGTGTTTCTTCAAGAAAATTCATCAGCCCTTCTACAATTACTTCGAGCTCCGAGGGAAGAGAGCTGCCATCACTTTCTCACATCCCAAGGTGTTGCACGGAGGAGAGCAGAAAAGGCTGGAGCATTTAATTATAATGAGGGGGTGGGGTGGGGGGAGCGGAGGCTGCAGAAAGCCGTCCCGAGCCTGTACCTGGAAAAGAAAAACCTGCAAGGGTATATTTGGGAGACGTGTGCCATTTAGAGATGGGGAAAAGTACCCCATCTTGTGCAGTAATTAGTCTGAACAATAAACATAATTGGAATAAAATCAGTTGGAAATTCCTGCGTTTTTAATTACGTTTCATTTTGTGGTAAGCCGTAAAATTATGAATGCCTCTCAATTAAACACTATCCACTTGTAAAGCATTTAACAACAATTATTCCTTAATCAGTTGGAATGTTAGCCACAAATGATGCTGTTAAACATCAAAGGGACGCCTTAGACGTTACCTTTTAGTCATAAGTAAGAGGATTAATTTCTATAATTAGAGGGGATAAATATGTGCATAAATACATCTAATTTTTTTACACGTTCTCATCCTACCCGGGAGAGGCGAGGATCTTTGACACCGCCTGCGCTTCTAGCTCTCCCCCGGCTCAGAGGAGGCGACCCCGGGCGCAGCGAGGTGAGCACAGCCCTCCGGGGAGGCCCGATCCTGCGCGCCGCTCCGCGCCTCTCCGCGGGCGCCGGCACACACCCTCCCGCCACCGCACCGGGGGCTCGGGCTCGGGCCCGCCATGGACACAGGGCTTCGGGGTCCTTTGCAGCCCTCCTTGGCTTTTATTTACCTTTTTTTTTACGGCACCTGGGGTCTACCTGGCGTTTCCGTTCCCTTGGGGACAATTTGCTGCCCCCAAACGAAGCTCGAGATTTGAGTTGAACACCGCAAATAAAATTAGCATGACCTTGATTACACCCTGTATGAATATCTCATTTACCTAATGACTTTATGTCACGTACGCAGAGGGTCAATTTCCTTTTAACCTTTCCCATTGCTGCAGTAAGCATTCTTTTATAATCAATGACTGTTTGAATAATCAATTCACATTTTATGATCCCTGACAAACTCAATATACGTGTGCCTTGTTTCAGCAAAGCAGCCGGCCCTTCTCCGCGCCGTTTGCACGTCCGAAGAGTTTGCGGCGGGGTTTCCCGGCTCCCCGGGGAGCCGCCCCGGGCCGCGCAAGGCAGCCGCTGCCGGGCTCCGCGGGCGGCTGCGGGGCGCTGCGCCCCCGCCCGCCCGGCCCCCCCGCTCCGCCGCCGCGGCTGCCTCCGCGCAGAGCCCCGCCGGGAAGCCGTGCCTCCCCGGGAGGGTGCGCCCCGGCAGGCAGGCGCAGGCTCGGGGAGTCGCGCCGGCGTCCGGCAGCCCCTTCCGTCTCTCTGCCGCTGGACATGCACTTTCACGTGTTTTTCCGATCGCTCAACCCAAAATAGGCGGTTTTCCCGCTCCCCCCTCCCGTCCCCGTTCCCGTCCCGCCCGGTCTCCTTCCTAGGAATGTGCACAGCAAAACCCGGTTGCCCGGGACTGTCCCCCCTTTCTGCATCTGCCGGGACAGCCAGCCGTGGGGGGACGATGTTCTCCCGGCTCTGAAGCCGAAGTCAGGCGGGTCCCGGCCGCCCGACCTCCTTAAGGACTTCTGAGGGGAGCTCGGTGTCCTCGGCCACGTCGGCGCAGGGGAAACCCTGAATCAATCTCTGCATTAGACTCACTGTCCCGCTGACGCTCACGAGTCCCTCTCTGCCACCAGCCCCCTTTGTCGTCGTCTCCAAAGTGCGGGTCGGGAAACTTGCCCCAGAAGCGTAGCCCCCAACCACAACCCGAGCGCAGAAGTGTACGCGGGAGGGGAGGGGGGTTAGGGCAGGCTGAACTTTGCAAATGTTTTTTCTATAAGTAGCTCACATTTGCTGTGATCTATGGTGTGAGTCAGGAACCGAGACTTATTGCAACCCTGTTCCCTCTATTGGATAATTAATGCTGATTCATAGCGGTTTCTACCTACGAATGTGTGTTTCGTTTTTCTCTGCAGGGTCCATGGTTCTTTGGTATGTTGTTATTCCCTGAAAGGTAATTGCACTTGATATTCTCTCGGGGAAGGCTCATTAGCCAAGGGCAGGGTGGCGTTGCCAATCTCAGAGTCTTTCAACAATTCAGTGCAAACATTTGCCCCAGAGGTTTAGTACAGCACTCCCAGCTCACGAAACAGCCCTTGGATACAGCATTTCCCCTAAGAAGCCTTAGGTCTAAAAAGAAGTACATATATATATATATATATTTTCTACCAAAGCAGGAAACATTTTAGTTTAGGGTTTTTTAGTTTAACTCCTCACTGTAAGTGGTTGAAGCTGCACAAGAAGATTAGACGTGTTGTCTTGAACTGCAGGACTTCGCCCTCCCTATTATCAGAAGATATCCAGGACACAATCGTGGATGAAACAGTAGAAAAAGCACCACATCTCCCACTCCCCTGCATGCACTCCTTTACTCTCTTAACATTTACAAAATGCATGTCGAAAGCGCTTTTCCACTGCCCACCGTTACAGACCTACACTTGACTTCTTTCTCACACATGCCTGCTGTCATCTCTTTGGCTCCTTTCATCTCTCCTGCTAAATTAATTACCTCACTAATGCAAGGCAATGAAACTCAGGTATAAGGTAAGTTAGGGAACATACATTAGTTAATACATACTATTTTATGAAGGTGAACCCTCCATGACTGTTCTAATTTTATTTTTCCCTCTGTTGTTCATCATTTAAAAAATCTTATTCTTCCATTTCAGTCTTGTCAGGTTGAGCAGGATGATTCACAGTAACATTGCGGAGAATGGGAAGGTCTGGTTCGCACATGAGAAAACGGTCCCCACAGGACCGATGAAGAGGAAGCAGAGGGACAATGCGTAGGCTTAACAAGTTCTCGGACATCACCAGCTTTTCCATGTTAGAATAAAAGAATCTGGGTATCTGTATTCATGGTGAGTTAGATGGTATTCTCTCCCTGGTAGTGGTGTTAAAGGGCAGAGACCGCTTTTAATTCCAAACAACAAACCCTAGGTCTAAAGTGTACATCTGTCTGTCTCTCTGTGTTTACATACTTCCACTCACCATGTTTTTCCCATCACAGTTAGCCAATAAACTCAAAGAGCAAAACTCATCTGTGCTGTATCACCACTGACTTTAATGTCAGTACACTAGAAAGGAAATTGTCCTACAGTGTGTGACTACACAACAAAAGTAGGTCCAAAAGAATAGACGCTGAGATGTTACCGGTTTTAATCCTCGCTCCTCAGAAGGGCTGCCAGTTGGTCCGTAGGCCTCACTTGTTAGGGGGACCAAAAATTCACTGAAAATCACCTCAGTGTGGTTTTCTCTGCCCACGCTGCTTTCCATGCTGATAGCCTTCAATATCTGCAAGCCCAAGCCTGTGTCCCAAAGTCCCGTTGCCTCAAGGAGAACTTCTATGTGAATGAAGGACACAGGACAGGATTCTGCAGGGTGATTTTGCAAGATGCCAAGCCTCCCTGTGCAAAGTGCTTAGCTTTCCAGGTCCTACTGACAGTAAACGTGGACAGTCACCACCCTTGCAGTAAGCCCTCAGCGCAAGAAAACATCAGTTCTCTAATTCATACTTTGGTGATTCACAGTCATGGTTTTTGTTTGACATTTTGAGTCTCTCTCGTGGCATAGTGGTACATTCTGCTTTTCCAAAAGTGTTTTTCAAAATGAACAGGCTTTTCGGTGATGAAACATGATCAAGTTACTGTACTAATAGATTTCATTTTTAAAGTACATGCTAAATTTAAAAAGTGTCTATTACTACTTCATATGCATTTATAAACCATCACTAATAGTTCTATTGATCAACGACATAAATAGCTCTAGCAGAAGCTTTTCTTTGATGTAGATAAACATAAACAGCATTGAAAGAATAACACAGAAGTGATTGTCCTGTACTCTTACCTTGAGGCTATATTATGATCACAATAAGACATATCTAGGCATGTGTCATACTGGATAATACTATTTCTTGGGTGTTTGAGGGCACACGACTTTACCTTGGACTTCACAACAGCTGAGACATGCCATTTAAAAGCATGGTCCTGGCATTACTGAAAAAAAGCCCTACTGAGCTATATATAATTATTAACCTATATAGGAGATATTTAAAAAAAAAAAAAATCGCTTCACATTAAATACTCGGATCACTTTGTTTCTATTATTCATGTGCAAAGCTAAAAATAAACGTCTGAAATATTTTTCTCTTTTATGGAAGAGCTGATAAAACTATTCATTTGAAATGAACTCTTGGACGAACGCAGCCATATTTTCTGGGCTCAGATCTCTTATTCCCAGTTGGGAACCCCACATCAGATCAGGGCAGCACAATCAATCCTCAGAGGGAAAGTGCTCTTTACTTCAAATATTCACCAAGAATAGCTTAGGCAAACAGTTTCCAGCCTAAGAGTCATTCAGAATATGTTCATTTGGGCTTTTCATTTCATTACTCTTGATGTGTCACTGGTCACCTATCACACTTGCTCTATTTCCCAATAGGTTCGTTGAAATTATTTAAACAGGAGACTAAATGAATAATAAAAGTGCCCGAGAAACATTCCTGTCTGTGTCTGCATGCTTTTGTTTTGTACAGGTATTCGGCCAAAGCCCGATTCTGCCTCCGTTCCACATGACAAGAGCAGGATTCGATCCATGAAGGAAGTGTATTCACCCAATACTTGTTCAAAGAAAAATCCTGCTTGCTTTAATGTTCACTTATATGGTCACAAACATGATCAAAACAAGACCCAGCTGAACCCCCTAGAGCTGCTTTGTAAATAGGGTTGCAGTATGAACCCAGGAACATAACCAGTTTTGTCGCTATAGGTTAATTTCAGCTTTCAAACATTATGGAAAATCACCAGTTGCCTTTCTTCCCCTCCCCTGGTTTACCTTCAGATGGCTTCCCCTGGCAAGCAGCTTTTGATACTCGAGCAGGATCATATTGTTTGATCCAAAAGTAAATTTCTTTTTGCTGTTGTTTCCAGACTTCATTCATTGAAGAAGGTCCTGTCTGCAGCCAATATGTTCACGGTAACTGTTTGTTCCCGAAATAAACATCTAGCAAGACTCTTTGTATTTGAGAGAGGCATTGCTTTCATTACATAATCCTCCCTACATGGGAAAAACGATACAAAGCCCTCAGCCCTGCTTTCCTTGGGCACCTAGCAGTTCAACAGACTTTTTTTAGACTAACAAGCATGCAAAGAACGGGATTTCAGACCCGCTGTGCTGCAACTATTATACTTCTAGATGGATTATTTTGTTTCCTGGGAAAGGACATATTATTATATTAGTATTCTTAAGTTGGGGAGTTGTTCTACTGCATTTACCATAGCCACAAAAATAAGTCAAATGAACTACTATTTTTCCTCTGATAATAAAGTGTTATCAGTGAACACTTATAAGTCAAAGGAATGAATTCTTAATTTTTACTCAGGTCTGAAGATCTGAACTGTCGTAAGGCTTGAAACATTAGGATGAGAGGGTTTAGTCTTGACATTTCATTCTGAATAAAATACTAAATAAAACCATTGCTATTCCAACGAAACATGCTGAATGATGTTGATGTGAACTCAGGGACAGATAGAAACCAGAAAGAGTTCATGGACCTCATTCTCTTCTCTTCACCTAAGCGGGAGAAACTCTGGTGAAGTTAAAGGAGTTACAGTGATATAAAACTAGTAAGGTGAGAATTGCACGACTTGTGTTTAACTAGACGCTGTTACTTTAAAAACAGAGTTTACTTCACTAAACAATCTGCAAATAAACACAAAACAAAGGGCAAATGAGACATATTACAAGTAAGCATGCATGCAAAAAAGGTAAGTGCAAATTAGATTTGAATATTCATGAGTCACAAATCATTGACAGTTTGAAATAATGCAAAACAGCTTTATAAATGAGGTTAAGGCAAGGGACATCAAAGAAAGGCATTGCTAAATCAATAGCAATTTGATTGTGCATATACTTGTAAATTGTGGTTACAGTTTTTGTGACATGGGAGAAAAATACCGCACATGTAGTGAAGAAGGGACACATAAATATTCTTTTTGAATGTGTTATATTTTTGCAATTCAGCATGTACTTGGAGAGCTGCCATGTATAAAGTGGCCAGATATCATTTTTTAATTTTTTCCCCCAAGAGAATTATAGTTTCCTTTGAGTATCCAATCTCCTGTGTTGTGTTGCTTAGTATGACAAAAAATTCAGTTGTCAACAATACCTGAACAGCAATACCGTAAAATAGAATAATTACTTACTTCACTTGACTTCGGTAGAAGGATCACCTACTAATCAAAGTACTGTCATAAAATCATAGCCAGTGGAGGTTATCTACTTGTTTCAGAGACTTTAGTTCTCAGAAGTGGGAATCAGATGAGTTGCAAGTCTCGGAGCAAATTGCTGGAGCACAAGGATTTAGAAGAATGATAGCTTGAAGGATGGCCAGCCTGACCATTTAAATCAGAGCTTCTTCACTTTTCTGGCTGTAAGCATCGGTAAAGTATTGGATCTCCTGTCTTATTTGTAAGTTCTGCAGGTATTTGAAATTGAATGGTTTAAAATGTTGATGAGAACACAGAACCAAAAGGTAAAACTGCCAGAAGTAATCTGCCTGTTTAAAATTACTCCAGGGTGTTAGTTTTTCCTAAGGGTTTATATTTTGATTACTTAACACTCACTCTAATATACCAAATGATTCCCTTTCTTCAATGTCCTTTACATCCAGTGCGACGTCCTTACTCTCTGGCATGACAGATGAAGCTTCACTGGGTCAAGTGAAGCTAAATATATACGTTTACCAATACTGATAGCAAAACTAAGCAGGGATACCAACTGGGAAATGGTATAGGGTACTCTGGTTCGTTAAGAAGGAGCACATGACTTCTTGTAGTGCTGCCTTTAAAAGCATCCACTCACATGAATGAAGCTGGCAATTAACTCGTGTCAAAACATTGTAGAAGGAGAAACCCAGACGTCGAATAACTTAGGAAAGGGATAACCTCATGTCCTCCGCAATCCCCTAGATGAGCTTGTCAGAAGCTGATGTGTCTCTCATGCCATCACAATATCAAAAGATACCTGTATGTGCCATGTTTAAATTCAGAGAGCTTTCTGCCATAATTCTTTAAACCTGTGTATTCCTCAGCATCGATAAACAATAGATAAGTTAGAAAGAGCCACTTAGGAATGTAAAAGGCCAGATTACCGTTGCAGGGACATTCCCTCCGACCTTCAGATTCTGCGGAGAGAGAAATGAATCTCCCTTTAGGAAGAGCAAAGGGGAAAATTATCTCGTGGGCATAGCAGAGAGCTTGAAATCAACAGCCTTAGCTTTCCTTCTGGCTCTCTCACTGTGACTTGCCAGGTTTATCAGAGGTGAATTATATGCCTCCCTCCATATCTATAAAATGGAGCTCGCAATACGTAGCTTTGTGGTGCCGTGGCATGGAATTCATAAGAGAACATGAGATCCTCTGATGAAGAGGTGTCAGTATATGCCCAGGTCATTAGCTTTGGAACCCCCTGATCAAACCTCTACCTTTAGATTACATAATACTGCAGGTTTTGCTTCTCTGTTTATAACCTCTTGCACCTTCAGTAAAGCACAGCATCTTCATTTAAATGAGAAACTACCATCTCTTTACATTAGAAATTATTGTCAAAACTGTAAGTGTGTGCCTATAAGCAAAGGAAATAAATACCAAAACTCTTCTATGCTTTTTAGACTCACATTGCACCCATCCATATGGAATCTGAATGTTGCTTAAAAGAAATGTGGTTCTCCTGGATGGGCTCAGCTCGGAGTAGCTATTGCATTACTTATGAAAATAGGGCAATGGTGTTACAGACCATTCTGCAGTTCAGGAGAAGAATATCAGCCTGTGCAAGTCAAAGTCTCAAAAGGTTGGGTTGTTTTTATTTTCCGGCAAATTCCTTTTTCTTGAAGAAAATAGAAAAAAATGAGCAAAAATTAATGAGGCCAAAGACTCTCTACAGCCCTCAGAAACCTGATTAATTTTATGAGGATTTTTACTGCTACTTCATTCCCAGATTTCTTTCTCATCTCCATTCTTTGTGGAGTTTTCTATATCTTTCCAACAAACTGCCTCTACTGGTCATCTGTAAGCCCTTCTTTAAGTCTACTGATACTGATTTCTGGCCTGTGACTGCGGATCTAAACTTTTACAGACCTAGTATGTTACATGTGACCTGAAGCAGGCCATGCAGAGCAGCTCATATTAGACCACCTGAACCCCGCATCTCTGTTACGAATCACCAAATCAAAGAAAGAGAGACCTGGCTCCTTGTATGTGATCTAGATTTATACCAAGTATGCCCCTTCCCAGGTTCAAGAGGGTAAGCCCTCTTTTTGACGAGAAAGATCCTGGGTCTGCATTTTTTTCTGCATGATCACCTTTGCCTGCCTAGTTCCCACCTCCTTTCCTCGCCTTGTGTCAGACAAAAAGGGACAGCAGGTAGCTCTCACTAGGACCAAATTTGCAGTAGTTAGTTTTTGAGTTTCCCATACAGTGTTTCACCTTCAGCTGCGTTTTGGGGAAAAATATATTTCTATTGTATTTCTAGGCTTTTACTCCTTCCATTTACAGTGTACGCCAGGTTTCTTTGGGGATGAGGCACAAAGCTTTAACGATCTCCACTACTCTCCCATGGTAGGTTCCTCAAACTCTTTCCTGAGCAGGACGTGGTCTATCCACATTTGAATTATTCAAGTCTCTTGTGTGAGGGAGCAAAGATATAGTAGTGGGGCTCATGTCCACAACTCTGCGGTTCCTGCCTACTTGGGTAGACATTCCTTCTGAAAACTCTCAAAACTGTGTTTGTGTGTGATTGCCTGGGGGAGATAGGGGAACAAGCTGGGAATAAGATGAGAAGACATCATAGCTACTTTTTATCTATCTCCCTCTCTAAACTAACCTGTGCCGGGATTTTTCTGTGGGTCTTTGATCAGAATCCAGGAAGGAAAAAGGAGAAGACCAAAGTCCAAAACTGGATCTCCTAGTCACCTCATCCACGCAATAGAGAGTGGAATGGAAACGAATGCAGCAGTCCTAACAATCTGGTACCCGATGAGGGTACAAGGAAGGACTGCTAAGGTGAGCAGAGGAGGGATGGCTCCAAACAGCAGGCATCAAACACTGTGATCAGCCAGCCGGTGAACCACTAGCACCTAAATCCGATAATGGAGAGTCTTGGCTGACATGTCAGTTGGCGACAAGGAAAATGATGCAAGCTATAAAATGTGGACCTTTGCGGATAATTCACCATCAGCGGTGACCTTGAGATCACGGAGGCACAGTGTATCCCTGAGGCACTGAAGGCCTGAAGACGAGTTTTTTGCACGTACATAAGTCCGTAGTGATTCAACTGAAGACAGTGGTGTTACACTATTGTTACAGTGAAAGAAATAAATTAAAAAATTAATAGAAATCATATAGGAAGTTCCTAGAACATTGCTTACATTTCTAATCAACTATAACGCAAGACAGCTTCCCTTAAATATGTAATATAACCACAAGTTCTTTGTTGATACGAGAAAACAGCACTGCTGTTGGGGTATACTTGTCCTATAATTTTTCCCTGCTAAATTTTGTCCAAAATGTTAATGCTTGTGAAATAAAGAATAATTACATAATACATTTTCTCTTTAGAGTAAATCTGGTAATTGCCAAATCCTAGTTGTCAATACAATGCTAGATCATGTGTGACCCAGACTTCACATGTGTCAACAAGTAAATTTGTCTCCTTCTGTTATTTCAAATTACAGGAGATAGAGGCATAATCCTCACTGATCAATTGGAAACAAAAATGCTTTACCTTTTGTTATTCCAATGCCATCTGTTAAAATAAACTAAATGCCAAATTTATTACATACACAGGGCACCAAAATGGCTTTTTAATTTGGCTTGCATATTTCAAGGAAAGCAATGCATTTCTATATACTCTGACTTCTTTACATGAATTATTATGTACTGCAAGTGACATCTACTGGAGAAAGCAGAGCTAAATGCCTACTCTACAAACTTTTTTTTGCTATTAAAAGGGCCTTCCCTCCAGGAAATACAGCTGTTATTTAATAGAAACCTTGCATCTGTGCCCATCAAAATGCAGTTACTTAAGTGCTTTCAGGATAGTTAAAGCAAAACTGTAGGACTGTCCTTTTGATAACACAGAAGGTACAGAAGGCTTTTTCTTTTGTCTTTTTCTTTTTTTTTCTTTATAGAGAGGCTGTTAATATCACAAATTTTCTGAGTTTACAATAAAAGACTTTTTGAAAGTAACAACTGTTTGATCACGGTGTGTAGTCATCCCTGGTGCTATAAAATTACTCAGGACATATTATAAAAATATTCACCAAAAGAAATGTGGCTACAGGTTCAAGTTTCAAGCTTGCATGCTAACAGATGTTATGCTTAAACAGAAATTCACTTGAAGACCTAACGCAGAACCATACTATTGTCAATAGTATTGACAATATTACCTAGAAAGTCTGACAGCCTGTGCATTTTTAACATCACTTACTGGTTGAAGTTATCTATGGGGACACAAATTCATAAATACATGCACTATGTTAAAACACTTGCAATCTGTACCTATCAAATGTTGCATGAGTTCGGTGCCTAAGAGCAGCATGTTTCAAAAAAACCCTCTTCTTTCAGTGAAATATGATAAAAATCCCAGAAACACTGGGAGTGATCCAGAAAGCTGTGAACTCAGAGGCTCAGTGCCACTCAGAGCTCCCGGGAGTGTCATTACTTCTTAATATGGGCTCTTGAATTCTTGCTTAAAAGCCAGCTCAAGTCCTTGGATAGATGAAGCACCAAACAATCCAAACTGTTCTTACTTGATTCCAACACAGTGAAGCCTAAACAACAATTCCAATTACTTTTAGAACTGCGTTGGCAAATCATTTCTAAAACCACTGACAATTTGGGAGAAATTTCCCTAGTGTAGACCAGACCCTAGGGTTTAAATGTGTATTCCCCACCAAGCGTGGGAAAGAGCTTCTGAGCCAGAGAAATCAGTTCAGAAAGTAAATCAATAGCTAGCAGACATTTAAGGATTTGTTTATCTAATGCTGGTCTCAATTTAGTTGCAATTTCCTCCATCAAATACATTTCCCTTTTATTTTATAAGGAAAATTTGATTTTGAAGGTTAGGCTTTAACACAGTGAAAAGGGACACCCTTTTATGCAGCAATCAGAAGAAGATACATTTGCCTGTTTGGAACAAGTGCAGGAGGAGAGATACCAATAACTGTTGAAATGAGATTAAGTGGATAATCTCTATGTAATATGTCTGGGCCTGATTGTCCCCTCTAGCAGTAAAAACCCTAGGGAAGAGGCTACAGGGACAATGTTTCCCAAAGGATTTCCATATAGAAATGGCTCTGAATTGTTCCAGTGCAGGTGAGTCTTTACCCGTTCTCTACTCTGTGGCAGAATAGACCGTGGAAACAACTCTCAGACCTGCTGGATTCCAGAGTCCAAAACCATCTGTGTGGAGATAGACCTTATGTGTTCACGTGTGCTCTAGGTTCTTGGCACCTCGCTCCATCCTTTGGCAATGCTGCTACATCCATATTCATTTCTCAAGCTTCCCTAGCCAGTGGCTGTCTTCTGGGATTCACATTTTCCACAATAGCTGTGGATGGATGAGAGGAAGCTACGTCTCACGTTTTGTCCCTTCCAACAGCTTCCTCTCTACCCTTTCTCTTTAGGAGCCCTCCGATTTCCAGAGTGCTCATATGGAGTCCTGAGAAAGAAGGATGGTGCAAAAAGTGATTGATAGGAAGAATCGTGATCTGAATATGCAGAGCCCTTCACCTTCAGTCTTGGAACTATAACAAGAGTTTTAGATTTTTGGATACAGAACTGGGGAGATTATGACAACACCCAAAATAGCATTGATTTTAAAGCATGAATATTGCCTGTTAGAACTGGTGTTCTCTGGACAGGTAGTATGCAAAACCGACAGTTTAGTCAACTAAACTGGACTTCAAGCTTTGGCTTAGGCGTGTAATTCATAGTTTACAATATCCTGTCTTGTCTAAATGCTCATTAGTGGAAATATTGCCAGAAATTCATTCCTGTTATCTGCATGGTTTGAGATATGTCCTTCACAGCAGAGGCTGAGCTCTTCAAATAGGTTTCCATTTCTGACCTAAACTAAGCTTTTCAAACGTTAACATTAAATTTCGCTATCATCTTCTAAGCAGTGCTTGCCAAATGCCTTACAAATGTCTAAAATAGACACACATTTTTAGAATTTGAAAGGGGTACATGTTCTAAAAAATCAGCCCTACACAATAATCTAGCTTTTTGCTGTAATAAAGCTTCAATCATTTTTGTTCAGCAATTTCATTTTTCTTATTTTCTCTAACAATTGCCAAATATAGCAGTTGCAGAAGTGAGAATGTAAATTGCCCATTGGAGAATTAGTTCTGATCAGGCTTTGCTTTTACATTTTGGTACGTTTATACTGGTGTAAGTGAAGTGTAAAGTGATCAAAAAAAGGATAAGGAGGCAATAAGAGGTGAAGCAGTACTACATATCTCATTTTGGCATTAAGCACCTATGCAGAATGATTGTAATGTACATGCTAGCCATCAGAAAGGAGAACGTGTCCAGAAAAGCAGCTATTTGAGGGATGAATCATAAAAAAACCTCCATGATGGTGACAATAAGAAATAATTTTTACCGGTGGAAAAAAAATACTCTGTGTGCTTGCTCACACATATTGTTTGACCACAGACAACAAGCCAAAGCCTCCTGACTACACTTTATAGTAAGGGACTATATGGCACTTGATTATGTGTGTCTTGACTTCTGGTGTGAGGAACATGAGTGCTATTTCCTGTGGTTTTGCATGAGACATGTGGGAGCAAGATTACATCTTTCATAAGCTGCCAACCTGATTTCCCAGAGTCCTGAAAAACATGTCCTCTGGGGAGGAGTATCCACAACCAAGTTGATGTTCTGGATTGCTCTTTGCTTTCTGACCTTTAGATTAGCAGAGATATGTTTGCAGGTATTTGTAAGAGTATATATGTCCATCCATCTGCCCAGTGTCTCTGCTTCTAAGGTGGCTGCTGTGCATCATTTACTCTACCTGAGGGGTACAATGTCTTTTCTGTCTGATGCGGCCTTCCTTTCAAAGGGTTTAGGATAAACAAAAAATCTGAATTGTGATGTAGTAGATTAAAAGATTCCTGCCTACACAGAGCACAGCTGTTTAGAAAACTCCTGAATATCCATTTTGAAAATCCAACACTGAGAGAAACTCATCGCTGAAATGCAACATCTGGAGAAGCTGTATTTCCATATAACAGCTAAATCTGCAGTTTACTTCAGATGCATCTTTTTGTGTTGGTGACATCAATGTGATCAAAGATTATAACCTAGTTTCCAGTCAGCTTTCACCTTCCAAGATGTGGCATTCGAGTAAGTATTCAAAGTTCATCTGTTTACCCAGAAGCTTTTTAGAGAAAGTCCTGAAGCTCTTTGATCTGCACCTTTGGATTGAAAATTTCCCAAGCACATGCTTTCTCTTGGATCTTCTGACATTTCCATTTCTAGTTCCAGCCAAAAGTACTGTAAACACAGCCTTTCTCATGATGTCAGCAGTCTCATACCCCTAACATAGGAGGGATCGTATTCTCTGGTGAAAAAGAGATACAACCTTATCTTTAAATATATCTCTGTCTCTTTCAGTCGCTTATAAATAACTGAAAAGGAGGCTAAGACAAGATAGGATCCTGGTGGATCCAACACAAGAGTGATCAAACAGGTAAGCAGGTCCTCTAGATACTCTTGCAGGGAAACTTCAATCTCTGCCACAGAGAAGTGTCAATATCTTATAATGCACAATATCAAAAGGGTCTATAGCAAGCAGATGACTGATATATCCTGTGACAGTACAACTTTTTTTTTATCATAACAAAGATAAAATATTGAGATGAAGAAACATATACAAATAACATTTCCATGTGCTTTAATTTAGTTGTATAAATAACCACATTTAAAAAAAATAAAAAGCTTTTAGATACATCATTTCTTAAACAGTTTTCAGGAACAAATGCACCAAACATTTCCTTGAGATATGTGTGTCTGATAGACTGTGAAATCAACTGTCCTGAATCTCTCCTCTTATATTGCATATTAGTACTGCACATCATTAATGAAGCAGGATGGAACTTGCTTATATAGAAGGACCTGAGGTTCCAGTATATAAACAAGGTTGCTTACACATTACTTCATACTTTTTGCAAGATGGTACCATGGTCTAGCGACTCAGAAATTCCAGATGTAATTTAAAAGTAATTAAAACACACATTTCATCAATAATGACAAATTTACATTATTTTCAGAGTTCTAACATGACAAAAAACAGGTACTTGTCAAAGATTCTTCATGCTGCAAGGAGGCCTGTTGCTGGAAGTCCCACACCATGTTGTGTAGAGAAAAAAAAGTCTATAACATACAAGGAGATTTCATAAACTCGAAGTATGATCAAGTGGTTAAACTGTAGACCCTGAAAAGTTGTTTATATTTGTTGCTATGCCAGAAATTCTGTAAGTCACGTTAAGATAATATTTTTACAGGTGACGACTGTGTTCATCATTAGTTGAGTGCCCCCATTGCAGTATTTTTGTCCTGCCTTTTGGAATAGCTTTCATGACTGCTGGTGGAAGATGTGAGTATGGCTGCCCCTCTCCTTTTGGGAAGAAATACATACAAGGTGAGAGCCAGGAGCTCTGGGCCTGCCACTGATTCACTTTGTGGCCCAAAACAAGCCACATTCCTTTCCTGTCTCGGTTCTCTCATCTGTGGAAAGGGAATTATAATATTTTTCTCTTAAGATGTCATAAAAATAATTAATGAGTCACTATGGAAAAGCTCATGAAGAAATGAATAATTTGTATATTTTATGTAGGGTTTGGATGGCAGGCTTGTAAATTAGGCTGGGACCCACACATGGAGTGGAAAAGATAAAAGGAAATACAGAACAGCAGCCTCATTCCAGCCAATACACAAAGTGGGGCGATAGTTTTGTGAAAAAAAAGGTGTGTGCATATGCAATTAAAATGTGTGGCATAATGCATGAAAATGAGACAACACAATGTTGCATTGGCAACTTTCCTTCTCGCATTTCCGATCTTGCAAGGCACTTTCAAGTATTTGACTCTGCATGTCATTTTTTATTTCAGTTTATCAAGAACTAGACAACTATAACGGGTCGAGAAAACTTGGAGCCAGAAATCAAATATGAACATACCTATCCATTCCTGTAATAAACCAGCCCAAGACATTTTTATGGTCAGATCCTCAATTGCTGTGAAAGGGTAAAACTCTGCTGAAGTCAATGGAGCTGCATTCAATTTAACCTGGCTCAGGACGCGGCCCCTAATCCTTTAACAAGATTTTAATGTTAGCCATGTGATTTCCATCTTAGAATCCCTGCAGGCAAGGCTTGGATAGAGCAGGGGTATGCTGGGGAAGAAACCTGGAGAATTTTTCTTACTTTTTAAAATTTTTATCTGAGACTGTCATTCTGTTCTTCAGAAACTCAATATTGCTTTGAAAATAAAAAATTGTACCGTTGCAGAAAACCCCTTGAAGCTGCGAAATGGAAGCTAACCTGTTTGGAGCCGCATTCTTGCATCTGCAGAAGCTCTGGAACGTTTCCTTTGTGCAGAATGATTCATTAGCTGAGACACCTGTTAACAAAAACATCAAGGTTCTGAAACCATCAGGCTCGGACTTGGGGCTTTCAGACACTTGCCTGTTGTGCTTTGCCAAGGATGTAGCTGAACGTCACTGCAAAAATGCCAAACCTGATAAACCCAACGGTGCCTGCCAGCCCTTCTGTTTTCCCAGGTCAAGCCTGATCAGCTTGAATTGGAAAAACATTAACAAAGCAAAAGCATACCCATCTTCTTGCCAGCCTTGCAAATACAAAAAGAATCTGAAATTTAGAAAATTAAAAGAAACACAGCACAACACAAACGACTTTGAATCTGGAACAAGTGGGAAAAGATCATCTAGGTAGAAAAGTCCAATGTCCTACATGGAAAGCTTGTCTTCTGTAAATGTCCTCGAGGTTTTATCAAATCTCCTTTGAAGCACACGTAGACGTGATGCATTAACTACCTTTAGGGTAAATTTTCCCTTCATCTCATTGTCCTTGTAACTTACATTTTGTTTTTAATTTTTATATACACATTTCCTTCGCCTTTCAAGTTATTGTTCCTTAACGTGCCATTTCCAACCTCAGTTAATCATCTCTCCCTCCTTTTGGACTATTGCCATTTAAATGTTTAAAGGCTGTTATCATAGCTTCTTTTCCTTAAACTCTACCATGAAGTACCCTTAGCCTCTCACAAAATAGATCACACCTTGTAATACTTGTTTCTGTCATCATTTCCT
The DNA here is from genome assembly GCA_009819775.1 of Phoenicopterus ruber ruber. Lineage (NCBI taxonomy): Eukaryota > Metazoa > Chordata > Aves > Phoenicopteriformes > Phoenicopteridae > Phoenicopterus > Phoenicopterus ruber. The sequence continues at coordinate 35,445,308 of CM020219.1, forward strand.
GGAGTCTCTCTAAGACACTTGCTGTGCAGACTGAACATAACAGCAGACGAATTTATTTGCAGAAAAGTAATGTAACAAAAAAAAAAAAAAAAAAAGAAGGATATTCTGTATAAATTGACTTCTCCAAATAGCAGAGAATTTGGCTAATGGTAAGAAGTAGAACACTACATCAACTATTAGCAACAAGCAAATCAAAATCTTAATTCATCTCTCTCTGTTTTCATGAATAGGTCTGCTACTTGTGCAACATCATTAAATTGAAACCTCGTGTCCAATATGTTCTTATCTCTCACCCCAAATCTTTTCCACATTGCTGTTTTTCCTGTAGAATGTTCCTTTGATTTTATGCCAGATAGTATTTTCCTCCACGTGTATTATTTTACATTTATCCACATTAAATCGTATTCATTTTAATGCTTTCTAAGCTCCTCTGATGTTTGCTATTTCCAGTCCTTCCCATTTTGGTATCCTCTCTAAATATATTCATTGTACAATTTCCTTTCTTTTTAAGATCAATAGGGGAAAATCATTGCTTTAATGGCCTGATTTTCAAAGATGCTGAGCACCTGTCTCTCCTGCAGGCTCCATTTGTATCTGTGTACAGAACTGAGCAAATAAAATTACTTTTTTTGGTTTGATGCTAAAAAAAAAAAGAAAAAATATACCTTCTGAGTCAACCCAAAGCTAAATTATTTTTTATTTTCTTTTCTTTCTGAAAAGCAAACTGGAAATCATTCATTTTGGGTTAACCAAAAGGTTTCTTTTAATCTGAGGAACAACATTTTGTTTCATTTTTCTTTAAAGAAAAGTTATTTCCCTCAAAAAATAAAAATAGATGCATTTTGAAATGAAATAAAATTTTAGATTTTCTTTAGAAAATGGTTAAAAAGAATAACCTTTTTCATTTTGACACTTAAGCAGGAGTCATGAATTTCACATGAATTCTCAAATTGTTTTATTTCGTTTAGTCTGCATAATGCAAGGGATGATAAAATCTGATGTGGGAAAACTAGGTGTTAAAACAATCGTTTCCTGAACTGATAGCTAAAAAATTAACTGTAGGAGGCTCCATTTCCAGCTGCTCTTCCAGGAGCTATGTCACATGTGCATGGCTCAGCTGGAAGCTTCTCTCCTCCCAAGCTGGGCCCCCAAATCCCTGCTTTGGCCAGGTTTCTGTTCCCAATTCTTGACTGACCCTGACCTGAAAATGCTTTTTTTTTTTTTTTTTTTTTTTTTGTGAAAAAAGAAGATTGAATCAATTCCAATAAGACCTATTTGCTGTGGAAAATTTGGACTCTACTCCACTGCTACTACTGCTGCTATACAGAATTTTCCCATTGCAGCACTGGTCCCAGAGACAACGTGCTTCAGGGCAGGCGGAATTTGCTGCACCCGTTACCCACGGGCGCACCTATTAGCTCATCTGTCTAACAGCTGGTGTAGGGGGAAGGTTTCTGGAACTGGCATCTTTTGAGCCAATATCCAGCAGCATGAGAATCCCATGTCCCTTTTGAACTGGAAGTAAAGGATTGAGATTTTTACCTGAATGCAGCTCATAGACACCAAAAATAGGTTGAAAAGAGTAATTTTCTCCTGTCTTTACTTATGTAGGTGGTCCTGTTAATTGTCAGAAGCTAATGAATTAAGTATGGACCTAAATTTTGATCTGTAGAGCATACTATTTTCTATCTTATTCCAAACTCATGAAGCACAGAAATACTAAAACCAGCTCTTAGTTTAGCAGAGGGAGAATAATCGAGACTCCCTGGCAGAAAAATCTAACCTCTCTTTAACATACAGGTGAAAGCTGTATCACAACTGATAGGTCATCTATGTAAAGATATTTTGGACAATGGTTACATGGTAGAATATTCAGCTTAAGCACTATCCCAGCACTCTCCTACCTACAATTAAAACATTATGCCCTTAACTTCCATGACAAGATGGGTTTTCAAAGACCTCTCATGGGAATCAAAACAGTAATTACCCGTTCATCAGGCACAAGAAGTATGAGCTCTCATTTTTATATAGAGCTCATTAAAATAGATTTGGAAGATAAATGCAAATATATGAAGAGGTGGGAAGAATCCCTAGGTAGAGAGATTTCATTCAAACAGTGGTCTGTAATTTGGCACACAGCAACTACTTCTTCCATAAGTATTATTAAAAGAAAGTCATGATAAAATGCTAGCTGAAGTTGTCTGTTATTTCTTCATGCACTACGAAAATACATACTGAGTTTTATGAGTCTGTTTGAATAGGATGAAGAGAGCAATAAAAGATTATTTTCTGTCTTTGGTAAGAATGGTCTTATAACCCAACCTGTCCTGGTTCTGGCTGGGATAGGGTTAGTTTTCACCAGACGCTGGCCAGGGTCTATTCTATACCATATGACCGTCACACATGCTATATAGAGGGGGCCAGTGCCAGGGGCGGGCTCACTGTCGGGGAGCGGGCTGGGCCTCGGGCTGCGGCGGGAGCAGCTGCGCTGGGGAGCACGGCTAAGTACGCGCTGTTGGTGGTATTATTGGGGTTTGGGTTGTTTGTTTTCTTTTCCTTTGCTGCCCTGTTAAACTGTTGTTGTTGTTAACCCACGAGTTTTGCCTTTCTTTGTCCCGATTCTCTCCCCCATCCCACTGGGAGGGGGGGAGCGAGCGAGCGGCCGTGTGGTGCTCAGCTGCCGGCTGGGGCTAAACCATGACACAACCCATGACCCAGTGTCAGCACTGAATTCTGAAGTTACAGAACTGTTGGAGTTAGGATGCCTCATCAAACCTCTGTTAAATTTGGGGAACATTCAGTGAGAGAGTATCTATCTGTCAAACTAAGTATTTTGAGCCCATTTCATTGACTAGAGCTTCTGGTCTGCTAGATTGTGACACGTGACTGTCAGAGGATGGTAGCACAGGTAGCCACAAGTGTCAGATACAAGAGTTGATCTGCATTGATGCAGACACCTTGGCCCCTTGTTTAGGAGATATATTGCTCATTCCCTGATGCTGGTACAGGATTATACTTGGTCATATATTTTCTAGTGTTCTGTTCAGAGTGGTTTTAAATTTCTTGTGCACTGGGGCTGCCTTTTTCTCTGCCTTTAGAAGATAGTTTTACTTCTACTAATAGGTCTTGCTGTTGGGAAGTTAATACCTTGTAAATAATAATAATACGAAGCCTTAAATATGGAGACAATTTAATTTCTGAAATTAATAACTGGATTTCAAAATCCAAACAGCTCAATATTTGGCCATTACCTCCATCTCATATAATCCTAAATGATTATCCTCAGTCCCTATATGAGGTTATTCGTATAGAAGACCTATTCCTACTGAAGTCAACAGCAAAATTCCTTTTGATTTAATAGAAAGTTTTGCAGATTTTAGGGCCATAAGACATGACAATCAACAGAAGTGCCACCTAACTTTTGCCCTATGCTCATAATTTCTGTTTAAGATACTGTGCATTTGGGGAAGATTCCCAGTTTTGTTTTGAAGATGGCAAATAATAAGAATTCACCATCTCCTGATAAATAGTTCCACTGTTTAAGTAGCATAGCTTTTAAAATATATTTCTAATAGAAGTTTATGTAACATCAGGTTCCAACTATTCATGCCATGCCTTTTTGTGTTGTGCTAAAATCCTTTCTATTATTAGGAATATCTTCTTCATGCTGTTTCTTGTAGACTGTAATCTAGTAATCTGTTATATTTTATCTTCACTAAGCAAACAGATTGATTTTTATTCTGACTACAACAGATGCAGGTATATTTAACAATCAAACCTGTAATACCATCAAAAAACAAGATGAAGATTGGTTGTTTTCCACACAACCACATTCCTCTACATTATGCTATCACCTTCAGTTCTCCACTGGTTACACCACATTATTACCATTACTTAATTCAGGATTCATGTCAGCGGTATAAGCTAGAGCCATGTAGACTTTTCTTTTTAAGAAGTTGGCACAATATTAACTTTTTCAAGACTTGTTAAAAGTCAACAGTGGAGTTTCACAGAGTTTCTTAGCCAACGTTTTTTCTGGCGTAAACTTACCCAGTCCTACAGATCTTAAAATATTTAATAGCTGTTATTTAACATCCTCCCTATTTGTTACCAATGGAAAGTATTTTGTCTTTTCTATAAAATACAAATGTATCATCTTCATAGAACCATAGAATGGTGTAGGTTGGAAAGGACCTTAAAGATCATCTAGTTCCAACCCCCCTGCTGGGGGCAGGGATACCTTCCACTAGACCAGGTTGCTCAAAGCCCCATCCAACCTGGCCTTGAACACTTCCAGGGATGGGTCATCCACAGCTTCTCTGGGCAACCTGTTCCAGTGCCTCACCACCCTCGGAGTGAAAAATTTCTTCCTAATATCTAATCTAAATCTACCCTCTTTCATTTTAAAGCCACTACTCCTTGTCCTGTCACTACAAGCTCTTGTAAAAAGTCCCTCTCCAGCTTTCTTGTAGGTCCCCTTTAGGTACTGGAAGGCTGCTAGAAGGTTTCCCCAGAGCCTTCTCTTCTCCCAACTGAGCAACCCCAACTCTCTCAGCCTGTCTTCATAGGAGAGGTGCTCCAGCCCTCTGATCATCTTTGTGGCCTTCCTCTGGACTCGTTCCAACAGGTCCATGTCCTTCTTGTGTTGGGGGCCCCAGAGCTGGATGCAGGACTCCAGGTGGGGCCTCATGAGAGTGGAGTAGAGGGGGAGAATCACCTCCCTCAACCTGCTGGTCATTCTTCTTTTGATGCAGCCCAGGATACAGTTGGCTTTCTGGGCTGCTGGGTCTGGACCCCAGTTGCTGGATCATGTCCAGCTTTTCATCAGCCAATACCCCCAAGTCCTTCTCCTCAGGGCTGCTCTCAATCCATTCTCCTCCCAGCCTGTATTTGTGCTTGGGATTCCCCTGACCCATGTGCAGGACCTTGCTGGTGAGAAAAAGGTCTAGCATAGCAGCTTTCCTTGTTGGCTTCTCTATCACTTTGAGAAGGAAGTTATCAACACATTCCAGGAACCTCCTGGATTGCTTATGCCCTGCTGTGTTGTCCCTCCAGCAGATATTGGAGTGGCTGTAGTCCCCCATGAGGACCAGGGCTTGTGAACGTGAGGCTGCTCTTATCTGTCTGTAGAGGGCCTCATCCGCTCAGTCTTCCTGGTTGGGTGGCCTGTAGTAGACCCCCACTACAATGTCACCTCTCCCTGCCCTCCCATTAATCCTGACCCATAAGCTCTCGGGCAGCTCCTCATCCATCCCCAGGCAGAGCTCCAGGCACTCCAGCTGGTCACTGACACAGAGGGCAACACCCCCTCCTCGTCTCCCCTGCCTGTCCTTCCATTCCTACACTCCAGTCATAGGAGCCATCCCACCATGTCTCCGTGATGCCAATGAGATCATAGCCCTGCAGGTGTGCGAATGTCTCTGACTCCTCTTGTACGTCCCCCATGCTACCTGCGTTTGCATTTAAGTTGGGCCCTGATGAAGCTGAGTCACTGGCTGGAGTGGCTGGAATTCCTTTGTGCTGCTCTTCAGGTGCTCTCCTGCTGACGGCGATCCTTCTCCAGGCTCTGGGCATCTATTGCTGGCACTGGCATCAAACTGGTAGGAGTGGGATGGATTGAGGTTCTGAATTATGTTCTTTCCAGAACATAAATAATTGTTGAATGCTTCTTCCTCTTCTGCAGACTGATAATTTTACACTTGTTGCATAGTAGACATCTGTCATTACTAGGTACTATTTTTCTGATATATTACAAAAACAACAACAATATTTTTATGAACACCATGGGACATAGAGATTTTAGATCTTTCAGTTATTTGCATTCTACTGTTGTTGATTTTTGTTCACTATAATCAATGTCTCATTTCCCCCCCTTATTTATTTGTTTCAAAATCTTTTCACTCCTGAGTGGGACAGTTTTCAGTTTTGAAACAAAGTTTGTGTTTTGTTCTATGGCTAAACATCCATCCTTCCTTCCTTCTTTCTTTCTTTCTTTCTTTTCTTTTCTTTTCTTTTCTTTTCTTTTCTTTTCTTTTCTTTTCTTTTCTTTTCTTTTCTTTTCTTTTCTTTTCTTTTCTTTTCTTTTCTTTTCTTTTCCTTTTCTTTTCTTCTCTTTTCTTCTCTTTTCTTTTCTTTTCTTTTCTTTTCTTTTCTTTTCTTTTCTTTTCTTTTCTCTTTTCTTTTCTTTTCTTTTCTTTTCTTTTCTTTTCCTTTTTTTTGTTTTTGTGGGGTTTTTTTGTTTGTTTTTGTTTTTTGTTTTTGTTTTTGTTTTTGGTTTTGGTTTTTGTTTTTTGTTCTTTTCTTTTCTGGTAATCCATAAGGTATTTTTAAGCAGTTCCCAATTATCATTTGCATCTGTCTTTTAAGTGCTCTATTCCTCTGAAATCCGTTGAAAGCTGGTTTTGGCTGTATATATGCGTATATCTCCTGCATCAGGGGTCAGCCACCCTCAGTGTGAGTGATAAATGGAGAGGTTTTGAATGTCACATAGTAGAGTTGGTCCAGTGCCACGAGCGATGAGCCATGAGATTTTGCGAAAGGTAGTGTTTCCCAGTTCTTAGCTCCTACTGAGTTCTGAGATCAGCAAGAGCTGGGAGCCCCTAACTCAAACAGAGACAAGACAAGATGGAAAGAAAAATACAATCTGATATATCACTCCTGAAAGGCTGCTGGCTGTTTTACTACCGGATGGGACTGTAGTTTGTTTGCACATAAAAATGAAGTTACACTGTGCCCACTACTACTTCGATAACTGTCAGCAAATCATTCATTACCCATAAGAACAAAGCCTCTTCTAGAACTTTCTTGAATTTCTTTAAATGCTTTTTTTAATTAGAAAGTTGTTGCGAGTTTTCAGAGACTCCAAGGATATTTCACTGAGTAAAATTTCCTACACATAACTCCTGATTAGCATCCTCCACAATGCAATTTTTTCTCCCTAGCCTTCTCGGATAGATTTTTAAAGAGCTGTTTATCCCCTTCCTAAATTCAATCTGGTAGCCTGCTGCTGACTCCTGCACCACTACTCCATCTCAAGATTTATCATCTAATATGTTGATCAATAAGCATTCCAAGTCCTTTTTTTTCAACTTTGTCAATAATTTTACAACAGATAATGCGATCTTTAGTGTACACTATCCACTGCTTGTCCTTTAGTTTCCATCTCTTTCCTAACAGGGTATAGCCAGTGATTTTAACATTCCAGTGATATGAATCATTCTATTGGATGCAGTACTAATCATATATAATTGCTCTCTATAAATTAGTGTATCTAACACATTTTGTTTATTACTCAGACTAGCATTGGCAATTAGGCAACTAAATATTTTTTAAATTTTTTTTATGTCTCTTGGTGCCTTAATTCTCTACACACACGCTGTTTTGAATGAAAGTTGCATGTCTGAGCACATACACTGTGTTCTAGCCGTGGGCAACATCCCTTTAGATGCTAACGTAAAGCCTTCCCAGCTACTTCAGCTGGTTTGTCACAACACGGAAGACCACGAGTGTGTGTGTCTGTATGCTGTTTATTGGACAGGTTTCCATAATTACTCAGCTGTTTTCTAGTACATTATTTTTAGAAGTTGGATTAAATGTTATCATAATAACATTAAAGAATTTTCATTAATTTAAGAGATTGGAGTTTTCTTCTCTTTACCAAGAAAAAGTCACGCAGGAGTTGTGAAAGCACTATTATGTTCTCTTGGTCAACGCACACTTTTTTCTTCAGGTCATTTCAATTTCTATACAAACAACATAGCACTAATGAAGAGTTTGGGGGTGGGATGGTGAAAAGGAAAACCAGAAATCTAATACCAAAAGGCAACAATGGACTTGGCTCTTGACAGGTTGAGGGATATGCTCTGAGTTTTAGTATATTACAAGAGCAGCACAAATATGCTGAAACATGCTCAAACATATCTATAGATGAACATACAGAGCTTTTTAGCTTCCAGGCTGCCAGCATTCTCCGTAGTTGGCTCCGTCTTAAGACAGCTTTACATTGTTAAAGCTTTCCAAGTTTATAAATATCTTGGAATCCATGATGTCCTGCCAATTTCCTTCATTTTCATTCTAGACATCGGTGGTTTCTGGCATAAAATTGGGTGTATGAACTGAGGGTCTGTCTACACATATGTAGGTATCCATACTCTCCTACGATCTACTCTTATACTTACCACAGTAATATGCACTAAGTCTGAGCAGACCAGCTCCCCTGGAAGTGTGGGTGAATTGCATTTGTTTTGCAGCTTGGATGTAATTTGCTAGGAGACTGATCTATAAATGGTTTGTTAGTAAACTTTTGTTTACAGTTACCTGTATCTGTGCCTTCTGGTCCTTCTATCTGCTTACTCTCTATTTATTTCCTTATTTTCCAGAATCTCATAGCCATGCAATTTTCTCCCTGCTTCACGTTTGATCTTTCAGTTCTCGTGAGCACTGTTCAAGTACAGACATAGCAAATCCCTGCTCTCTTTGCCAAACGAAAGATTACCTTCACACATGCAATTGGATAACCAGAGGAGCATATTAGGATTCTGGTTCATTTCTGGAGTTGATATTCATATGAGTATGAGTTAGCGTAAAAATATCTACTATTACTAGGCCATGGGAAAGCAACTGGTGGCATTGACCCGTTACTGGACCAAACTGCTTTGCTGAGTGTAAATCAAACACTTCCAGCAGCTGTACTACGAAACTGAGGATGTAAATCCAATGTTCAGCAACTTACCTGCATATTCTGGGGTCTCTGCTCAGGGGTACTTGACCGCAGTTTTTCAAGGCCTTGACGAAGAGCTTGCAATATGGGTCACCTGTTCTGTACCCAGCAGCGTGACATGAAAAAAAAACAGATGGGATAATACTGAAGAGGAATTCCAGGAACACACTGCATCCATCTCAGTGTAGGCTTGTTCACATCCTCATAGGGTCAGTCCCCTCGCCTGGATTATTTAGAAGATATCTGAGAACCTGTAGTTGAGTGAACTCACAGAGGCAGCTACTTGCTACATCTGTAATCATCTAATTTTAAAAGGAAGGTGTTTTCTGTGTTATAATTATAAAAGATGTTTAAGAGTTGAGCATGTTCAACTTCAGGCAGCAGCTATGCTATTCATTTTTAAAAATAACTTGTTATCTCCTCCTTGTCTGTCCTAAATGCATGTTGCAAAGTGGCCATCAAGCAGAGGAAAAGGTTCACATAGACAAACACTGCATATTTCAAAAGGCAATTTTTGCAGTGTTTAACACTCATAGGATGGCAGGCTTAACAGGTAAAGAATACTGGATTTTGTGAATAGCAATAATTTTTGCTCCAGTGCTACCAGGTGCTTGCCAGTAGTTTAAAAATCTCCAGAATAGAAACTGTGGTGTCTCTGCTGAAGTCCACAGCCATTGCGGTCCACTGCTCATCTTCCCTGCTCTGCCACTTCACTGAAATCCTGTGTGGCATTGGTAAAGTCACTTTTGTGCTACTAAATGCTCACTGTCTAGTTCAGCACTTCCTCAGAGTTCCTCCTGTTTCTCATCCCAGTCAGGACGCTTTTCAAGCCTCCAAACAGGTCCGTCTCATCAGCTGGTTGGCAATCTAGGTGTTCGCTCCGTTCATTGATACACTGCCCCATCTCCTGTGTTCCTTCTGCCCGCATGCTGATGCAGGCTTACTTTCTGCTGTTTTTCATCCTGGATATTCTGCTATCATTAAGTCCTTAATATTGTGGCTAACTAAAAAGAAGCCAGCCCAGACAGATTTGTATACTGGGAAGAGTGGGTTTGTTTGGACTTAACCTTCTTTTTACCTCAACACCCCAAACCCCAGATTTTTTTTTCCTTAATCTTTTTTTCTTTTAATTCTCTTTTCTTGAATTGGTAGGTGACGTTGGAGCAGCCATGAGGGTGAAGCTCAGCAGTGTCACTTCTTTATGTTGAAGATGACATGATTGCAAAACAGACCAGGAAAGAAGGAGGACAAGAAGCAGCTCTTTGGCCTGAAGAAGTAGGTGGTATGAGACACAGAAAGGCTGATGAAAGTATTGCATAGACAGATACAAATTCAGGAAAGGGAGGTAGGCTGTGTTTGGATGGAAGAATACACTGAGGTCTTACAGCTTTTCATTTGCGATCTACTTGAGCTATTATATTGATCTGTATCAATTGGTCAAAAAATCTTTTCCTTCCCCCTGTAATAATGGCCTTTCAGATGAACAGACATGCATAAATTAAGAAATTGAGTTTAATTTAAAGTGAAAACCTCCAACGCACCACTCCCTTAATACAAAACCCATAACAGGTAGTATCTGCATTCGGATAAACTGGTATAAAATTGTTTTCAACAGATCTTCTTCATAAAAGCACTGCCCAAAAATAAAAGCTTGTAATTACTAGAAACTTAAAATGCATGCAGCAAAAATAAATTAAAAAAAAAAAAAAAGAAGAGCACAGCAGTCAAATATAATTAATTAAGCTTCACATATCTTTCCCATCTATTACTCATCATCATCAACCTGTGTTGACAGGATGTGGGCACAGACGGCAGCCAACCTATCCTTTGCTTGCCTTGAGCCTATGCCAACGGTGGATGCAAGGTTAAGACAGGATAAATTCAGGTTACCTGTACTGGGCTAGCAAACTCACTGTCCTGGCTCCACCCACAACTGGTTAGTTACCATTAACCTCACCAGTACTGCGTGCTGTATAGCAGGTCCCAACCATATAGAAAGCCTCTGTCACTTTGGCATTGAACAGATCACGCCGGTGTCAGTGTATTCCCTTATTACCTGTACATGCCTTTTCCCGACAGTTTTAAGACTTACACTATAAGTGCTAAAATGATATAAAATATTTCTCTTGTTTCTCCGTCCCATGAGCCAAACCTAAAACTGAGTGAAGTCAATGAGAGCTTTCATTGACTGCGACAGACTGTGGTTCATGTCCTAAGAAAAACTCCTGACTTTTTTTTTTTTTTGAGGGGGGGGGCAGGTGGGCAGGAATCAAAACCAAAAACAACTATAAAAAAATCTTGTTCGGATATTTGTAATTTAAAAATGATGACCTTCATGGATCTTTATTTGATCTGTAATATTTCAGGCATCTATTAAAAGCCACAATTCAATATCATGGTCAATCTAAACCTGCAGGGGCTGGTGAAGTAGATTATATAGGATGCACTTATATTTCAACAATAGCATTTCACTACTTTTTCTGATATATTTTTAGATTATGAACAGGTTCCTCCATTTCACTAGTCTTATTCATTAGTTGTAGTTCGGTATCAGCGTAAGTATATTAACCTGTAATCAGGTATGTTTAGCATCCGTTTTAAAGCTTACATATATATATAATATACATACATATATATGTAGAAGAAGAGTTCTTATTATTGTCAGGTTGCGTTAATGTTCAGCCAGGGATTACTCTGCTTGATGGAGAAGCAAAGAGACTTGGATGTTTAATTCTTCATTAATCTTTTCCTTGCTGTAATGAGCAAAGGTGTAAATATTAACACCTCTGATTTTCAAGCATTAGTTTAAGCTATCATCCATAAATTCACTTTCATAAAGGCAACATACTTCAAAATTGAACTACTTTGCCCTTAGTGAATAATTTGACTCGAATCTTTGATTTACTTATATTTTGGTTTCCAAGATTTCTGTTTCTGAAATACTTTTAACCATCGTCTTTTTGATTTTGTTGCGCTAATTGGTAATATTTGAAACGGCATCTTCCAAATCACTCAAAGTTAATGGATTAATTTTTGTTATTATTGTTTGCATAGTTTTTCTCTTTATAAATTATTTGTTGCAGCCTTTGTATTGTTTTTCTGCTTGTAATTGACAGCTTTATAATACCTAGGGGCATATTTGAGGTCTCTTTCTCTTTTCAAACACCCTTCTCTATCCCCAGCAATGGCTGTTTTTCTTTGTTTCTTTGCTGTCTGTGGAAAGCAGATCAGAGGGTGTTACTGAATGTGGTAGAATATTACATTCTGTTGCAACTAGCAGTTTACTTAAGCTGTGTAACTAAGTGTCCTGTAAAAGCAAAATGCAGTTGCCCTGGCAAATTCGTTGTTTTCATAAATCATGAGCAAAACTTTTAAGGTTGTGAAAACCTGAAATATTTGTATCCACTTTTTAATTGTTGATGTGCTGATGTCAAGCCACCATGCAGTGTATTTTTAGTAGCTCTCCCCATGACTAGTTATGTGTAGAAATAAGAAGTAAGAAGGGGTATCACTTCTGGCAGAACTGGAGTGAATTAGAAATTCTTTTTTCAAGACATTTTAAAATATTCACTTTTTTAACCTCCTTTAAATCTACCTCTTGCTATATTTTGCAACTGTAGGGATTTAATGCATGATGCCTACATATGTGTACATAATATTCTCTACCTTTTGTCTTTAATATTCCTTGGTTTTTAATTATTAAAGATAAGTATTTGAATTATAAATATTCTAGTTATACAGGAATAGGCAAAGCAGGCACATACCCTCAGGCAAAATTCTTCCATTATCCATAATCCTTCTGCCTCCTGCCTCCATTTCTCTACCTCCTATCTTTATGTCGTCTCAAAAACACAGAGGCATTCTTTTAAACTACCCTTCTCCTCCCCACTTAAACCATAGAAATCCTTCTCAATATGTATAGGGGCCTTTTCCTTGAAGTGGGATGTCATACTTGTCCTAAATATAATAAAGTGCTATCTTCAAGGCATTTCTGCATCCAAAACACTCCCCAGAAACCTGCCTAGTCCTCCCATCTAACCAGCCTGAATGTCACAAATCATAGCACAGAAGCTGCTTTATAGTGAATCATTACATTGTCAGGAATGAGTTGGCAAGGAAAAAAAAAAGCTTTCCATTAGAGAACTGAGGGAGAATTATACAAATGACAGCATTGTCATTTCTCTTACATGTTTTATAAAGTGCACAACTGATTAGGAAGAGCTTATTATGGAATATATACGCTGTGTATGCATACATGACAATTTGTTTTCATCCTGTACTGTTTATAAGTATGTATGGATGTGCTTTAGATTAACTGTCCTACTTTAGTTTTTTTTGAATTATATGAGTACAGTTTCATTATGTGCAAAGACTGTCTAGCCTTAACAAATATATTTGGAAACTAAGAGGTACGAAAATGCAAGATATATGTGGAAGGTATTTTTAATCTACATAAGATTAATAAAGATATTCCAAACTCCTGTTAGGCAGTATCTGAAAAGGTCCTTTAGGATAATATTGCTTCAGTATATAGACGCGGTTATCTGATTACAACTTGGAGGTATGTAACTGCAGTGTAGATGCTTCTTGTCAATTTTCCTGTTTGGCACAGCTTGAATGGGATAATATACATTATAACATGCAATACAATTAGTCTCCTTTGAGCATCAAATATTGTAAAGAAAGTCATTTTGATCAATACATGTGATGCTTTTTTATATAAAACCTAATATATTTGTGTTGTAAATTAGGGTTTTTTCCGCCTTCATATCTTAAAAGGACAATTGCATGGAATTATACATGGCTTTTGTTGTTCATGGAGATAAAAACGTGTCAAACCATCAGTGGCAAAAAATGTGTGAGGATTATACAGTATACACCTAAAAAAAGGAAGATTGATTTTCAAAGAACAAGTTAATTTGCTTTGACAACACCGGTTAGCTTTCCTTAAATAGTTGTAAATACTAATGAAAAGTATGCAAAGTAGACAGTACTCAGAATTTCACATGCACTTACATAAATAATTTCAGCGTGCTTTTCTTTTTCTTAGGTGGTCATGCGTGCAGTTAGGTCATTCTGATTACACCGGTTTGGTGTAAACCTGGAGTATTTAAGCCATTTCAGTTGAGTTTTGGACTTAAGCTCATGCCACTGAGCTCAGGATCTGGCTGTATGCTGCATAGCAACTGCTAGCCAAAACCAACAATCCCCCAAACTTTCAGTCTCCTACTGGTATTTAGGTGTGGTTTGAGTGACAGCATTACACAGGCAGAGGGAATCCGTTTTTTTCTCCTCTCAAATAGGTTGATTGTGCAAGAGCTCCTTCAGACAGAACAATTTGCATGGTATCCATCAACACACAAACTACTTCCTTCACAGGGGAACTGCCAGGAATATATAGGCTCCAGAGTACTGGGAACGGCGCGATATCTAAGACATGGCAGTCTAATCATGCTAATACTTACATGATGCTGCCTCTATAATCACTGCAGCTTGTCCCAAAACACATTTGGGGAGCTGGGCAAAAAGGACACTATTCTTTCTAGCTCTCTGCTGGCGTGGTGGAAGGTGATCTTAAAGAAAAGTAAGATACGAATGCTAACAATAATCCTAATAAAAACACTAGCACAAGAGCGGGTCTTTTGCTTTGAACATTATTCACATCTTCCTTTAGGGGATCTTGGGAGATCTTTGCATAAAGCAAAGGCTTGATCCAATGGCTCGTCCACTCGCTTCCCCCAGTACTCTGTGAGGTCCTAAGAATTAAGCCTTACAGAGCACCGCTGTGAGGTAGCTATTATCTACTTGTTTCTTATATGAAGCCTTCATCTTTCTCACAGGAGATGAAACTGCTGGATCCAGAGCCACTAAACACAGGCATTTTATCAGGCAGTGAGACTTTAAATAGAAATATACCAGAAAAGGAAAGGAGACAGAACAAGATCCCAAACTCCATCAATTCTCCAAGACAGTAAAAGGCACGTGGAAGAATTCTAACTTAAACAGGCAGTAAGATTTTCCCTGCACTGACATACTGTTTGCTTGATCAAGAAAAAGAAAAAAAAGAGAAAAGAAAGAAGCCCAATGTGATTTACTGACTGTTGTTAGAGAACTCTGCCTGATAGGTAAAAAATGCATGTGTATATGTTTTTTATACATGCACATAATCGGACATCGATTATTTAATTACTGATAAATTTAAAAAAAATATAAATTGGTTGAAGTCCATCCCAATGAAATAACTGTTGCATCAGTTAGAGAAAATATAGATTTTTTTTCTTTAGAAAGTGACATTGCTAAAATGTTACTATTTTCTACATGTGCCCAGAAGAAAGCATAAAATATTTCCCCCCAGGAAAGTGGGGGAGGTTTTTTTTTTTTCCTTTTGAGATTGGTCCTGAGTACAAGGTGAATTTTATCAGAAAGCTGTGCAGTTACACAGTGGGTTATCAGGAAGATAGGCAAGCTGGATATTAGAGTTCACTGCTTGGCTAATTCCTCAGAGCCTGACCCAGATCGGTGTCAAACACCCTCAGCTCTCACTTAAAGACACTGTACAGGTTAAATACAATAACCTGGATTATTTTTCATTTTGCTCACCAGAACATGTTATCAGTAGCAACTACCTAAACCTCAAAAATAAAATCTGAAGGAATAATAGTCAAGAAAGTGTTGTGTCAGTAAACAAAAGCCCCAACCTCCCTCGCCCCCCAGTGATTCCGCATCAATGAAAATGCAGGACTGAGCCTTGAGTTTTAATTGACAAATGTAAAATATTTCCCAGTCATCACATAACCCATGGAAAGAATAACCGTCCATGCCCACATCTTCATGCTTACACATTCCCCTCCCCTCTTAATATAGTAGCATCAGTCAAGAAGGGGAGATGATAAAAATGAGTAATAGGTGTCAGTAGAAAGAAGGAAAAAAACTGTAAACACGTGAAACATATGGCTCAGGAATCCACTGGGAAAATATACCCAGTAACTAGCATCAGACAAACTCTGAGTAACATGTAAGAGCCACCAGCAGTGCACCGGAGCAAGAAGGCAAGAGGCAGAGAACAAAAAGAGGGTGATGTTGAAAGGCATGACTTCTGTCTCTGCAGTCTGTGCGTACAACTGATCCAACACCGGAGTACCAGAACCCGTACACACGGCATAGCCTTTGTGCAGCATCCTCCAGTGAGAGGGAGGCACCTCTCTGCACATCGGTTACCCAGTGGTGGAAAGTCTGAACGAAACCCAAATTGGAGAAGGACTTGCGAGTGGATTTAGAATTCAAAGTGGGGGAGAAATGCTGGATGGGGATGCAGGCTCGAACAGAGGAGAGCGGTATGGGCAGGCATCAGAAGGGACAGGGGAAGGAACAAAGATGCTTCTGTTCCCCTCCCTATCTGTTATGTTCTTTCTTTTTAGAATGCAAATTCTTCAGAAAAGCAGAGATCGTTCCTGCCTTTGCTCTTGTGTAGTGCCTAGCGCTGTGTTAGATACACCATAGCCTAACCAGACACCAGGTACAGATCATACTTTTCCACAGAACCATTTCTAATGCAATTGCAGATTTTGTTAGAAAAGCTTTTGATGAATCATCCACTCTGATATGCTGAAATTTACTATTTTAAAAGTGAAAATATTGGTTTTGGTAACATTAATTACTTTAGACATAGATTTTTTAATTCATTAATTTGATTTTTGTCTTGTTTTGAGATAAAAGGAAGCGTTACAATTTTGGAATTTTCCATAGGAGAAGAATCTACTGTTTCTTCAGAAAACCCAAGCCTCAGAAGATTTCTTTCTAAAATGCCTAGCTGATTTTTGAACTACTTTAATGCCTTCGTGTACGGGCTGACAGGTGATAGAAATATTCTTTATTTTGTACTTATTCAGTGGGGCTTTATGGGAAGAAGATATGGGAGATGCCATTCAAAGCCATATCATACCACTCATTTACCAGTTAAAGATACCTGCCGCATGGAAAAGTAATCTGAACGCAATCACAGTGTATTTTGTGTACTGTGTGCTGTGCACAATAAATAGAAATTCTCGCTTATGGAATCAAAGAAAAAATGCCTCTCTGTATTTTTTATGAGAAGAAACAAAGAGTCTTACCATGCCACTTTTCTCCCTAAGGGTGAGGCTGACCTAAACCACCACCACCATATTTTTGCAGAGAAAGTTGCCAACTTATTGTCAGAGAGAATTAGTAAGAAGAAATATGAACCTTTGCACCAAGATGAAAGGACCAATAGAAGAACTGGAAAAAAGAAAACAACCCCCCCCCAAACCATATCAAAACTTGATTGTCTCCTTTAGTTACTGTTTTCTTCCTTACCTAAGAGAATTAATTCCTGCTCAGTTACTTTTGTTAAATTTGGTAGTTCTGCTTTTCAAAGTCTGCAACCATTTTATCCTAATTTCATTTTAGGTGAGCCTCCATCATTTGAGTTCCACTTCTATTTCAAATCTAAATGATTCTAAGGATATACAAGACCTCTTTTTCAGGACTTTAACACCCTACAGGCAAGCTTTAACTCCTGTCTAGTCATTTAACTAGGTATCATGACTTTTAAAAATTGCTGATAGTAATGCTGAGCTCACTGAAATCCTACAGAGCTGTAAGGTGTTTAATAATTTTGTAAGAGTAAACAAGAGCATAAGTAATTGTCCTAATGCACAAAATGAACAAGTAAAGTTTCTTGCAATGTATTAAGTATATGCAGGAACAAACGATCAGCTCATCATGACTTCTCACTTCTCTGTATCTCTTATTCTCTATTGGGATGTAATTTCCAGTCAAGTCATAATGTTAGTCTCCATTGCCCATTTGTTACACTTTCAAGTTAAAAGCTTTTGTATTGAGCCGAATTTGATTTTCTATATAAATGTCAGGATTCTGTTAGGTTGTACGAAGGACATTTGACACTCTAGTCCCCAGTGAAATTTGACGTATTTGTGTAGATAGCACCCAATTCACATCATTACTGTACCGCTTAGCAGTCATGCCAACAGTAAAAAACGAACATAGAGTAGCAGAAGAATTTAGGTGCATAGACTTTCCCTTTCACCAAGGGTGCACGGTTCAGAAGAATGCATTTGTGCCTCCCTAAACAGGAGAGAAGCGCTGGCTGCTGCTTCTTCCTTTTTTTTTTTTTTTTTTTTTCCCATAGGAACAATGAAGCAGAGCAGACTAGGCCAGAGAATCTGGCCCGTGGCATGTTGCTGGCTCAGTCAGATATGATATCCATGTCTAGTCCCTTCATTACCTCATTCCTCCTACATCAAGAAGAAGCCAATGTAAATTACTAAATGAAGAAAGCGATGTGGTCTTTCAAGTTAACAAAAACTCCTTGCATAAATGTTGCATCAGCCATTCATCCACCAGCATATATCGTTTTGTCAAACAAGGCATTTTGATGAATCTCCTACCAAAATGTAAAACTGTAACAAAGATTAGTAAAGTCCAGAAATTTGCCTTTTGCAAAAGTTCCCTTTTTTAGTCTCCACTCTGGTTGCTTTATTATTTGCAAAAGGAATCTCGTCTCAGATGCAGCATCTGTTTTTTCAGTAAAGTCCTGCTTTTTAACCCAATTTTCCAGCTGGATTGACTGAGGCAAAAGGAGGTCAAGTGACTTGCCAAGGTCAGATGGCAATCCAGTGCTTTACCAAGGATTAGAATTTAGGAACCTCTGATTAATAGAACAAATAACCTCCATGCACCAAATCCCCATGGGATGGGCAAGTCAAGAATGGGTAGGATTAACCAGAAAGGACTTGTCTGCTTGGGTAAGCAAAATATACCCAGCTCAGAAGAAATACAACATTTTCAAGTTGCTGAGGCATAATCCTAGGAACCATTTACATGTGTGTGCTTGTGCAGTTTGTGGAGGTCTTTAAAAGACCAGTAAAGCATGAGGTAATATTTGAAGCCATTGCATTAAATAGCATACGCACATCTTTATTAAAAAAAATAGAATAACCCATCTCAATCTGCTATTATTTTAATTATTTAAAGAGGCTCAGCCACTGGCACTGGAGATTTGCACCGAAGAAAGCCCTATCTCCTAACAAAAGGGCACATGCTCAGAACGGCAAGTAAACAAACATTCCAGACATGCCTTATGTTTCAGCAGCAGCGCCTTTTAACAAGTCTTACTAGTTACAGAGCAAAAATGGAAACTGTCTGTTTTGATTTAAATCTGTCCTGAGCAATTTCCATGAGTTAACACAGCAGAAGTAGGAGTACAGGAACAAACAAACAAACAAACAAAGAAACTTGAGCTCGCCTCTAACAACTGAACCGCCACCAGTTTCCAAAATGCCATCATAGAACCGTCCATTCTTGCACCACAATTAAGAGCAGCTCACAATGGAGGCGAACCGCTCCACCCCAGCAAAGGGAGAGGGCGTTGAAATGCTAATTGCACACAAAACTTCAGTGGTGTGGTGATTAATATACTTATTGTTATTGTTAAATTGGAATGACAAAGAGTATAATATAGCAGTGCTTTTGTGTCCTCTGGCTGTTCAAAAGTGTCTCCTTGCACTTTCTTCGGGTGCCCAGAATTACTCAACTTCATTTTACGGTTTTCACTTGCATTGAATAGACAGGAGCTGTGGAAGAACAGCTATTGGAGTATTTTAAATAACGCAAAATAGGTAAGAATGTTTTTTTGTTTAGGAAACCTGTAGTGGGGAGGACAGAGGGAACTGATAGGATATGTTCTCCTAGGTGAAAAAAGAATGGAAGAAGACCTCGAGTTCATTTTAATTGACAGGGTCTTGATTCTCACTCTTTCAACTTTACTCAAGTCATAATCCCCTTACTCATTCCTATAAACTGCTGAGATTTCCAGCACAACCCACCAAAAGATTTACGTGTATGTTAAGAAGATGAACACCAAATTGGCTGTTACTGGCTGCAGTTATATGCTTAACTTAAAACATTTACTGAAAACATTTTTCTGAGTAAGGCGAAGGTATTTTGCATCTTGCAGAATCAAGCTTTCAGAGTCTAATTGCTGCAGAAAGATTTGAAGGGGCAAGTGGATGTTCACACCCGCTGTAAAGCAAGACTCTCATTCATTTCTGTAGGATTCATGAGAACAACAACTGGAGTCAGTATTTACAGATCCTGCTATATGACTAGGGTGGGACTGCTTATAATCCTGACCCATTAAAGGTGGGGATAACTATGTGGTGACTAGGGTATCCAGTCTAAGTTAGTCTAACCACTACAGTGTCTAGTCTAACTTAGTGTTATCTCAAAAGTAAGTAGCCTATTCTGTACTCACGTGCCCTACATAGCATAAACTAATAATTATATATAATCAATATTTAAGACAAAGGAGGCTGCAACAGATTATTTTAAGAGTGATACTTGTTAAGAAGAGGGACACTCAGCTTCTCTGTCAGAAGACTTCAAGTTGCTCACCTCAGTCTCAAATGGCTTGATTCATTGCCCTCATAGTTGTCAGTGGCTGTTTCCCGGTTGACGTTAAAAAGTATTGACTTGTACTTTAAATCAAACAAGTAAGTAAATAACAATATACCTATAACATACCCAGGACACTGTGATAATACGACTTCTGCAACAAAGTTCTTGCTGACTTTTAAAAATGAACTGATTGTCAGAATGAGGACAAGGAACTTCAAAGCAGGGCAAGGGAGTATTGCTTCTGCTCAACTGGATGCACAGCTGTGGAGAAGCAGGAGAAGGAGGAGGAGGAGGAAGACAGCAAAGAGGGAAGAGCCCCTGAAGGTCCAGGAACTGAGCTCTGGTAGCATAGCTCCAGGGAACGAGCAGCAATAGGGACCAGAACTTGCTGGAATTAGCCTTAAGCAGGTAATTTGGAAACAATCTGTGATTTTAAAAGATGGTTCCATCAAGTGGGGCTAAACCATAACAAGCTCAGCACAGGTATGTTGCAGCAGATATTATTAACTTGTGTAAGTCAAGATCTACTCAAAAGCTCACTTACTCTCCTCAGAAAGATACTGAGAGAATTACATGTTTTTAAACAACTGTTATTTATTTACTCTTGGACCGCTGAATAAAATGATGCAGAGAACACAATAAAACATCAGTAATTTTTTTTCCCAGGATTGTAAATGGCAGTTTAGCTTTACACTCTTTTAAGGATGCATACTGCCAAAAGAGACTCCCATTTTCTATACAACTCTTTGAGAACGATTATCCTTCTTAACATATTGTCCTACAGAACGATACATAGAAACACGTCCTACTCAAGGGAGAAGTAAACAAGACACTCAACACAAGACAGTCGGATCAGGAAATGGTACCTAGGCACAGGTTCCTTGTGCTGTTTTATATCATCCCCATGGGGACTGGCAGATATGGCACAGGATCTATAGAAGACTTGTTCTGGAAAGACAGGTGGAATAAACTATGGCATATAAAGTACAAGTAAATACTTACGTACACTTATGTGTATGTACTTCACAAAAGTAACTATATGAAAATAATTGTGAAAGGTGACACAATTATTTCAAATGTCCTTAGTACTTCTTAAGAGATACATTTTTTCCATCATCATAGCCTCAGTGTTAAATTTTTTAGAACGTACCCTGCCTTGAACAATCCTCTGTGTCTGGGAGATGCTATATGTATGCCTTCTATTTGAGCCTTTGTTGCAATAAAGGAAAATTTAGATGGTCCCATGCATGTCTGTCCAATTGTCCAGCTTCACTCCCTAATAGACATGCCGTAGACTCAATTTATATATCACAAACAGAACTACAGCTCTAAATAACAGAAGAAATTGAGCTCTACCCATGCTAACAAATTAAAATCCAAACTGTCTACACAGTGAGGCTCCATAGCTGTTGCACTAGAACTTGTGTCTCAGACCCAGGATACGATGAGCAACAGTAGGTGCCCTTGTCCTTAAAAACACGCGTGTTCTTTTCTTACCTGAAAGGCACTCCATTTGTGTGTCTTTGACACAAATTGAGAAACTGCACTCCTCGGCACACATGTGCGTACATATTTAGACAAGATGCGGCTAGCCTGGGTCTGCCTGCAGGGTGGTGCAGGCTGCGCACCTTTGTGGCTGTGGTTCCACCCCTTGACGTGGGAGCGCACGGTGCATTGGCTGGCGCTAAAGGCAGGGCTACAGCTTCCTCGGTTCCCCTGCTAAAGCTGCACTCACTTAACACAGTGGTTTTTTCCATCAATGCATTTTTCTGCTTGTGACTGGAAATAGGTGCTAATTTGCCAAAGGTGTGCATTCAGCATTAGAAATTGAACCAATTTATGCTTGCAAGATCTGGGCCTGATTCTGCCTGATCTGTCTTTGTTTAGAGTGAAGGCAGGGCAAAGGACTCCCTCGTTCCCATCTACCTCCAGAATCCGTGGTCCAAATTTGGTGGGGGGATTATGGGATTGCAGCATGTGGCCCGGTAAAATTGCTGCCCTCGGGTGTCCCTGGGGGTGCGGCGCCTGGAGTCAACCCAGAGACGGAGCACACCAAAGGTGCTCCCAAAGGTGCTCGGTCTGTCAATGTACGCACAAAAACCCACATCTGCATATGTGCATAGCTACCCATACGGAAAAAAAAAAAACCAGATAAACATGCAGATTATGATTTAAAAATATTAAGTACATCTTTCAAAAGCAGGCCACAAATTGGAAAGCAATGTTGAGAGATTTACCTGCATTGTTCTTACATAGAGCTGTACGGTAAAAAGTCCTCATGCTGGTTTCAAGGTACTCCCTTTAGTGGCACAAGGAATATTTTTAGCATTAAATGCAAGCAGGATTAAACAGGGATGGATGAAGAAGAAATGTGAAGATTTGTCCCTTAATACAGATGCATCTTCTAAAATATCCTGAACAGTCAGAGAGTACTTTCTTTGAAGAACCCCAACACCAGAAGCTGGAGGAACGGCTTTAACCTGACTTTCATGGCATTATAGGTTTCTGTCAGACTCTGTCTATTATTTTTAATTGTCTATTCCAGTTTAGTTAGCAAAATGAAGTTTAGTTTAGTTTACTGAAATAAAAAGTCAAGATATATGGACCATGAAAAACTGTGACCAGTGAGATATTCCACATAAACATAAAATAATGATGGAGTAGAAGAACTTCATAAAAGCTGTGTTTTCTTTTTCTGTACAGTAGTGAGACAAGGAGAAATTAAAAGCAATTGTTTGCTGTGGAGGTTGGCTTATTAGTTTTTATTAATGAATAAATTATTCATCATCAGCATGTGTTTAGTCATTACTAACCCCCTTCCATTTTTATTTTGGTAATGGCTAAGATATGATTTTGTGCCTAGAAATAAACAATAGATGATAGGAGCTGCTTTTCCTTAGACTTTAATAGTAGATTTCAGTTGCTGTTGTATACCACATTTTCTCTGACAGTGATGTGATTATTGCTGTCATATGTATTGCTATGCTAAACAACATATATCCCGTATTTTGTTATTTACATTTCTTATTTCACACTGCTTTGCAACCCAGACTTTGACTTCAGGACAAGTATTTATCATACTTTGTATATGCTATGGTTTAAGGATCATGACAGGCTGAACCAAATAGGTAGGAGGTCAGTAGTGGCATTAGTTCTTAATCTGCATACAACAGGGGTCAAGCATTACTATCAATGAAAATCACACTGCTGGTATCGACTTATATGGTTCAAACTTTAGGAAGGTCCTTTCATGCAAAGTGTATCCCTAAAGGCCTTCCGAAATTAATAATATGATTACACAATGAATGATGGCAGACACAGAGCCAAACTCAGATGTTTAGTCAATAAGCTGAGATTTGAAAGGAAGAACCGGTTACAACGAACATGATAAACCAAACTATTCCATGGGACAGATAGATCAGAAAGGAAGTACCTCACACACAGTACAGACAGAAACCACCTAAAGAAACTAGTGGAGAAGTGGCAATGCGTAAATGACAATGCTGGATGAAGCGCATGGATGCAACTTTTCAGGTCCTTGTAAAAGAGTTTGATTCAACTTTTACCAGTTAGAACTTATAATGTGTGCATCTTCCAGTGGAAACATTGCTACTGATCAAGCTGTGCAACCTTTTCTGGTGCAGACACCACAGTACCGTTAAATAGCACCAGCTTAGTCCTCAGATACCGATTCAGCATCTATGGAATACCTGCCTCACTTTATAGCTTCTTTATTCCAAAAAGTAGCTTTTGGTAATGTTGGGCCATTTTATTGGTTTTCCTGCTTCTGACAACAAGTACAGGGCTTCTGATGAGACTCACGGCTGCTGGACCATCTTGCTTGGGCTATAAGTGTCTTCTACATGTTAGGGTGGTTAGAGAGTTTTATGACATCTCACCCGTCTAACCACAAATATTTGGGTGCTACAGTTTGTGAAAGAAACAATGAAAACTAGAAAACGTGGAAAACTTCTGTCTGATTTTCAGAATTATTTTTTCCTTTCTGCACTGGGGTATACTCAAGATTTAAAAAACTTGTTCAACACAGACAGATTTTGAGCAGATTCAGAAGCGCTGGTGGAGTCATATTTAGGGCACCTACCTGTGATGTGGGAGACTGAGAATAAAGGTTTTGACTGTCACTGCCTTGGCTAGCCTGGTCTGAGGGAGACTCCCTTTTGCTTTGATTACCTTGACTAAAAGCAGTTTAGTCGTGCTGTGCTCTGTGTGTGCATCTATGTTGCAAATTCAGGCACATTTAGAAAGGTCAGTTTGGCTTCCCAATGTTTTCCACGTAATGTTGTTGCAAGGCAATGCAGGATCTGGTGTGGAGGACTCAAGTGGGAAAGCGGAGCCAGGACTATGACTAGTCTGTTCTTGCTTATGCTTGTGTTAGGGATTAGGACAAACTCAAATTGTTTCTCCTGACATGTTCCAGCTTTGTCTCGTGTTTTATACACCCAAATATAACCAATACACAGTAAATCTGGGTTCAAAACTGGACGTAAATTATAGAACAGTTGTACTCATTTTGACCAGGAGCTCCACCTTTGGCATTGGTGTGTTTATGTTCCTTCAGAAAGTCTCCAGATCGACATTTTCCAGAGAAAAAGAAAAGTCCTGTCCATAATGATGGACAAGACATGAATTGATAATGGCACCTTTACTTTGCGGATACCTTCATGTTATCTTGAAATATCTGAAAGCAGCCCCAGGGCTGTTTTTTACTCTACACTGGTTGATAGTGGCTCCTGAGGAAAGATCTGTCAATAGCCAAAGAGCAGCAGAGCTGCAGCCACGGCACCTCCTTCATTTGCAGTGTTCAGGCACTACCTCAGCCCACACTGAAGGAATTCACATCTGGGCAGGCTTGCTCAGTTTCTGGTCCCTTCCTGCCAGATGACACAAAAAAGCTGGATCAGAAGAGACAAATTGATCCATTTGTAAATGGAAAAGCAACATTTTCAGACCTGGTTATTTATGTGAAAGGGACAAGGATTTATTACAGGTGGAGCCAGCAGCGCTGCCTGCAGCCAAGTTAGTTTGATACTTCCCTTTAGACTACTATGTTTTCAGTTGCTTAGATCTGTGCCAAAACATTAATATGTTGGTATAAACTTTTCCTTGCAGAATTGTCTCTTTCAGATTCACTTTTTTTTCCCCAAAAAAGATTTGCAAGACCAGTTTGGTTGTTTCTAAATTTGAGAGAAACTTGTTCCACCATGTTTTAAAAAAAATAACCTGCATTTGGTTGAGAATCTGGGGAATAATAACTTGAAAGATGACTGGAGAGTATGAGAGGAAGAGTGTCTGTATATAAATAAGATGAACTGACATAAAATGTGTGGGGCTGAGAGCCAGGACATCTGAAGGTGATGAGACTAGGATGATGATATTGGGATGATGAAGAAGAGGAAAACAGGTATGGCACAGTGACAAACAGAAGAAAACACAGCCCAAAGTGGAGATTAGACTCAGCAGACAGGCAGAATGGTCTAAGCCCTAAAGCACTCTGTCCTCCCAAATGTAAAAATTAATCCAGAATTCTTGAGCCTTATCAGATTTCTGTTCTCAGCAAATATTTGTTGAATGATAATCACAGGGTCTGTCAAAGCACTTACTAGTGCAGAAGAGGACCAGAGAATCACAGAGAAAGTCTCGTTGGTAATGGGGTCTTAGCCCTCCCTTGCACTAGTAGGTGATGAGACAGATGAGTAGGTTGAAAGCTGGCTTTCTTGTTGATAACCAGAGTTGATGTCAGTATGATGCCATATGACAAAAATTCTGTTTTTCTATTACCTTACAAAGAAGTGCCTAGAACCTGCATAAAAATTACCTTTGTAAAACCAGGCACTCAAAGGTTAGGAAATACCCAAGTTTAATTATGCAGTCTTAGTTGATCACATAAGATTTTGCTTTATGATACAGCTATTAATGATATAATTTTCCTTTATGTTTCCATGGGGTCATGTCTCATGCAATGTACCAGCATGCTTGACTCCCGAGCGGGTCCAGAGGAGGGCCACAAAAATGATCAGAGGGATGGAGCAGCTCTCCTATGAAGACAGGCTGAGAGAGTTGGGGTTGTTCAGCCTGGAGAAGAGAAGGCTCCGGGGAGACCTTATTGCAGCCTTTCAGTACTTAAAGGGGGCCTATAGGAAAGATGGGGAAAAACTTTTCAGCAGGGCCTGCTGTGATAGGACAAGGGGTAATGGTTTTAAACTAAAAGAGGGGAGATTTAGACTAGACATAAGGAAGACATTTTTTACAACAAGGGTGGTAAAACACTGGCACAGGTTGCCCAGAGAGGTGGTAGAAGCCCCATCTCTGGAAACCTTCAAGGTCAGGCTGGATGGGGCTCTGGGCAACCTGCTCTAGTTGAAGATATCCCTGCTTATTGCAGGGCGGTTGGACTAGATGACCTTTAAAGGCCCCTTCCAACCCAAACTATTCTATGGTTCTATGTCCAAAAGGTAAGGATACCCTAAAGATGCCCTAAAGGCAGTTCTTCATATAATATACAAGAAGTCAAGAAGCAGAAAATCTTGGCATTACACAGCACTCCTTGATGGAGTCTAAAGAATCAGAGAAATTTAGTGTGCCAGATAGCCCTACTCTAGGGACGTTGAGATTTGTCTTATTAAGGATCTGCAGAATGGTTCTTTGACCATACAGGTTGTGTGGTGAGTGAGATAAGGAAATGCAAAAAAAAAAAAGAGATTATTTTAAAAATAAGGCAACTGATCCAAATAATTTAATTCTCTTTCCGTCTGTCCTGGATCCTCCAGATCCAGGACACTGACTATATCACTTAACTCAGGTTTTATACAGCTGGCTACGACTTGTGTTTTTCTCATTTTGTGATGCTTAGGATGGAATTCTGGTGCTGGACAGGCAAAAGTGCTGCAAGGTAAGTGAAGGAGAGCAGCCATTCTGACAACACGAAGGGACACTCTGTGTCATACATTCTGAAACATCAGGTTGTAGACATCTCAAATTGGGCATCCAAAATAATGGATTTTTTTTCAACTTTAGTCTTTGTGCCTTATTTCTCTATACGTTGCAAAAGGAATCATATGGAAACATATTCTCATCTTGCAGGGGTTTTGTAGAAGTAAAATAGTAAATATTTGTGATGATGCAGATACAGTTACAGAAAAAAACTCGTGAGGAAATTAATAATTCTGTCTTCATATGTGGATCTGAATAGTATGCGGTAAATAAGGCCTGAGGCCACCCATTGAACAGTAAGAAAAAAAACTGTATTGGATCACTGCTCATTAAGTGAGCATCCGTCCATCCTGTGCACAGAATGAGGCAGAGGTCCCAGGGAAACAATATGATGGCATCCTGTAATCAAAGCCTTTATCATAATGTACCCAAGAAAGCTGAATTAGCATAGCATGTATTGCCTTAATAATTCTGATTTTTCTCATATTCAAGAGTTTGCCTATTCAACTGGAACATTCTGTTACCATCGTTGTACATGTATGTTAAACAAACAAGCAAAAATAATCCAATCCAATCCAATCCAATCCAATCCAATGTGAGACACACTGCAGAAAGTGATTGTACATTATTGGTGACTTGACCATTTTATATTAAATTAGGGAAAAATATTTTTGATTCCTGTGAATAGGTGCATAAGGATATGTCTAAAATTTTTGGAAAGGCGAATAGTTCTGACATCAGAGTTTGGGGACGAAAAAAAGTTTAGTAAGATACATGCTGCTTTTTCCTTTTCTGAAAAAAAAAAATCAAGCCTTAATCCTACAACCGTATATTAAATCACTTATTCACTGTGACAGGCAGGAGAACACAGATATAGTAATCTACCAGTCTGGTATCTGGTATGCATTGGGAGTCATGAAATAGATCTCAGCAGGCTGAATGCTGTGCACCCACGCGTTGTACAATGCTGTGATTACAGTAGGTAGGTGGTTCAGGTAATAGTGAATTTCAGAGATGCAGGAGTCCAGTATAATGTGTGGTATGATTTGCAGGATTTTGTTAGGACACATCCTATAATTGTATGCCTGGTATAAGGTCTGATTGGCTTGCCTTTTGTGCCGTTGAGAATCTGGACCCCTTAGGAAAATGATGTCTTTTCCGCAAAAATTTTTGGAGAGTCCATTTTAAGAGAAATAAAATAATCAAAGCTGATCACATCGTGTGCACTCCACTTCTGTAAAGGAAATCAAAGCAAGTTACACGAGTCACATTTTGATTGCATGAAACATTGTAAAACACCTATAGAACAAAAGTCACTCATAAGGGGACAGTTTATAACCTCACAACTACCTTTCAATACCAACCAAAAAATTTTCAGTATCCTGCACAGGCAGCATCCCGTTAATAGAATATTGGCTGACTATTACTGATAAAATCCCTCAGGATTGTTAATGGTGTCATCCAACGGACTGCTCTTCCCTTCATTTGGTCATACCTTGCTGCTTTCAGGTATTTGTGAGTCCGTCTGTACGGTATGCTCGTTATGCCTTACCTTTATGTAGTATATGTTTTAAAAAATGCTGTGTTACTTACGATGAAAATCATAGGCACTACTTTATAAGTGGTAAGAAACCCTGCCAAGGAGTGCCTGCAAATGACTCGGTGGGAGCAGAGAAAGCTGAACCCTTGGTAGAATCATTCCCAGTGTTACCAGCTGGTGGCCCATACCACCTTTTGCATGAAACATTCCCCATAGGGATTTACTTTGAGGGGGCAGTGCCGCTTCCATGCTTGCCACCCTAAGGCACAGGGGGCAGGCTGGGCTGGATTTTCATAATTCTAGTCCAGAACCATGAGATCAGCATTTTCTGTATATGCTGCTTGAAAAAACCTAATTAAAAAGGACACACAAATCCGTTTCCTTGTAAAAGAAATCTTCCAAACTAGCCTTTCCTTTAGGTTGATTATGTCTTTCAGTTAAAGGGGAATCTTCTGTGGTATGTTGGGCCTGATGGCCTAGACAGCCAGACCTTTATTTGGTTGTGTATTTCAATAGTCATCCTTCGCATTTAGAAGAGGAAAGGTTTAGAGGCTTTTTTGAAGATGCAAATAGGCAAGGTAAGCATGCACATGTGCAAGGCATCCACCTGTTTCTTTATGCTCTAGGCATCATGTCACAAGTTATGTTAGTTCTCACCAGGTTGACCAAATAGTAGCTGCTTTTAATTTTTCTTCAACAGATTGTTCAGGAAGTTTTGTTCGTGACAGGAGAGTCCCATAGTCAGTCGGTTTTGACAGCGTTATAGCTAGAACTGACAAAGGCTTGGCCCAGTATTCTAAAATCCAAAATTGTGAAGAAATGGGTTTGGTGAATGTCAGAAATATTGCCGCTAGGAAAAATGAAGTGTTTTCAATGCTCTCAAATTTGGCTTGCTTATTGTAGCAACTTAGTAATTATTAATTGTGCATATCTTCGTAAGATAGACTACTCTCTTTTTCTTAAGCAGTAACCAAATAATGCTGTTGGCTTTAAAATACGCTAGATTGTAGATTTAGCATCCTGTTGTGATTAGCATGGCATTTCACACCTTTCTAGAGCTATTGTCTCAGATTGTCAGCAGATATCATTGAAACTGCTTACAAGTCATACTTGAAAGGTTATCTTTGTTGGTTTTTTGTAAAGGTTGGCAACTTCCAAATTAAATACAAACAAAAATTTAGCATAAATGTACCATCCTGCTCCTGGCTGCTCTGAGCTGGCCAGAGTCCAGATTCTCCTATACTTTACTAGGAAGGGGTGCTATGAATGTTGGGGGCTGTTACTTCTGAAGGTTCAGGATAGCACACCTCTGGTAGACGGGGACTACTTCTTGGGAACTTTTATTCTGAAACTAAAAATAGTCATACTTTCCTCTGATGAAATATGTGAAAGGGAGTATAGCAAGACATACAGGTCTGGCCAAAGGCTGGAAAGAAAAGAATTATCTCTTTCTGGCCAAAGAAAGGACCATAGCTACCTCTCCTGTAATAGGGGCTGTGCAGCACGGGAATGCTGAGTCAGCTGCAAAGAATTAATCAGCCTTTCATTGTCTTGGCTCAGGAAAAATGGAATTGTGCTGTGGGGAACTGTGATGGAGGTCAGTAACAGAATTATTCTGGAAAATCACTAAAATTGAAGGTGGAAAGGAATTTTATTCCCATTTATCTCCAGATGCAGATTAGAGCGACCCTTCCTAATTTCATTGACTTCAAATTTGGTTGAAACAGTCATGCATTTTAAGAGTGTTCCCACCCACTGGATCCTCTGGGCATTGGAAAATCTGGCCACTTTATGTGGGTGTTTGAATAGGTTCCAAGCTCATTCAACATCTGAGTCTATATTCTCTACTTTCATCCTATATATTTAGTTTGGCATTTAATCTTCTTCACCTTCAATTCTCTATCCTTCAAAACAACATGTAATAAGCTCCAACAAACACATAGCATACGAAATTCTTTCCTGGTCTAGACTCCTTTAATGAGAGGAACCAATCCAAAAATTAAATTAAAAGATTCAGAACCTCAGAAGTAAGGTGCGGATACACACCTCAAGGCTGAGGGAGAAATCCTTTAAAATTGAGGTACCTTAATTGACTCCAGTGGACCCGGGCTAATGTACATCAGCAGAGGATCTGACTTGAAATGATTACACGTCTTATCTGAAATTGTTCAGTACTGGAAACACTGGAGTGGAAATCTTACAAGCAGCAGCAGCATTATGAGATTTCAGTACCTCTCTCTTCAAGTCATGCTGTTCTGAAGGAAAATACGCATGCCAGGACTGGGTAATAACTCTGACAGATTCTCCCATTCACAGCATTGAGAGCTGCAGCTGGGCTGGGTACAGCGAGAATCCTTGTGATCTCCTGGCCCGCGAATTCCCCGCAGCATGTAGCCAAAAGCCAACCTCTCCCAGAATGCTAAATCCACTGAAGCAGAACCTCTGCAACAATTATAGCAGGTTTCTAGGTGCTTAGCAGCCATAGTGCTTTTCTTGTTTATGGCCCATAGTTTCCCCAGCCATACTCTGTAATTTCCTTACTGAGGTCTTACTCTCAGGTCTGCACTATATTTACAATGTTTTACTCTGTAAGCTTTTAAGCAGCAAATTATACAAAATAGAGGTGACACCTCTGCTAGTTGAGTCTTTCCTTTTATTGTTTCCATTGCAGTCGCGTCTGGAAAATAAATAAGTAAGAACTTGAATTGACATAAAATAAATGACAGTTCAGGTTCTATAGGTTCATGTTTATGACATGATTGGCCCACAGCCACTGCAGCTATTTCGTTAGTCTACAAGATGTCCTTTGAGTTGCTCTTCCACCAGTATGATAACAAGCACATATAATCTTGCATACGCTGCTAACAGGCTTCTAGCCTCTGCCTGATTTTACACATTCAGCTTTAACATTGTTCTTTGCAGAACTCTCTCAGCTCTCTTAATAATCCTTACATTTTTCATCTTATTGTTTTCATCTTTCAACCTGTTAGATGAATATAAAGAGAAAGCAAGTACATATGATAAATCACGAGCCTTGTGCAATCAGAATTAACAAAGTCTTCATTCATAAAAAGGATGTCATTTTTCTTCTGGCAATATACAGATTATCATAACCCAAACAGAGCTACCTTAAATATTTTCTGATCTGTAAAAAACACCTTCTTCTACTGCCTTTTGAGAGTAACTACACAAAAAAGCCATATAATGATGGTAGCAATAGAGGACTTCGGGTGCATCCATGCCAGCCCTGATTAGATCTCTCATCTGCTTTTGACGTCTCGGTCATGAGATTTTTCTGTTTTTATAAATCCTCGCAGAAATAGTTCTTGGTGTCTGGCGATGATTTCATTCCTTCCTCACTGAGCATACATTGGAGCCCGATGAAGAATTTTTTTTTCCCTCAAGGCCCATCATATAGCCTTCCAGGGCTCTCATTTCGTTTACCCTCTTTCTAGGAAGCAGACAGCTGAAATTTCAGCCTGGTGATGGCCCCTATTTACAACTCTATTGCATCTGACCTTGCTAGGGCTACTGAATGTGCAAGCAGCTTTTGTAAAGGGGGAAGGCATGAATAAGAGCTGACTGGAGTTCAGTAGAGAGAGACTGAGGCAAGATCAACAAAAGGGAAAGTAATCAGCCATTTTAACGAGAACGTTCGTCTGTTTGTCATTTCGCATGGGAGCAGAATTGTGGATTCTCAGTAGCTGATCCATAGTCAATAGCATCCTTGCCCAGGGATTCTTTATTTCTTTGCATTGGCCTGTCTGTAGAGATGACATCATTTCCTCCTGGTGTGGATATGGTTACTCACTCCAAGTTTTTGCTGGTTTCTGCAGCGTGCCACATACCGAGCTGCTCGTTATTTTATCTTGAAATAACAGCCCACTAATATTGTAGCTCACACCTAGAGCTACAATGGCTTCCTAGTTCTAGGCTAGAACTTCAACGTCCATTTTGATCTGTGGGATGATAAGTCAAAGATGGAATGAAGTGTCAAAATCCCACTGAAATTCAGTATGCTTTAAACTTTTTTTGCTAAAATCCTTTCAATTCCTCTGCAAATCTCTACCAGAAGAACTTAAACAGGGACCAGGCTATATGGTTTAATATTCAGGATAGATATGACTATTTCTTTTCCTAGAAGCAAATCTTCACAAACCGAGAATGAGGCTTGTAATTATCATCGTTACTGACAATCTACTTTCATTTCTGAAAATCCCGAGTACTTAGAATTCTCTCTCTGTGCGGTAATTAAGGAGGGTAAAGGTTATTTGGCGCTTTTGATTAAAATTGAATTACTTTGTGTTGATGTAAAAACGGGAAATGTAATAGCAAATTAGGTTTTCTTCTTTCCACTGCATTCAAAATTAATATTTAGCACAGATTTTCCTACTTCATTTTCAGATAATCAGAATACACAAAGCTAGTAAGATTGTATTGCCACTTACTCTCTCAAAGAAATTTTTGTAATGACATGAGAAATGAATCTATATTAACCTTCAAAAGCTACTATGCTTAGGTGAAGCACCAGAAGCCTGAGCATTCACGCGGTCGCGTTACGATTGGCTTGAAAGCACATATCCAGAATAATCTGAGAGTTTGGGCAGTTCAGGTAGTGGATTAGTTTAAGCATTCATAGTGCAGGGAAGCCAGTGACGTAGTTTACGGAACCATGTTAAGACAAAAAAAAATCCATAATGGGCTTTGGCAACTGGCAAGCGTGCTGCCTTTGGGCTGTCATCCAGAGAGCACGTAGTTTCAGTAAGCGAGAAGTGGGATTGCTCTCTGCGTCCAAGTGAAAATGAATGAGGTGAAGAGGTGTCTGGATGAGAAACATCTAATTATGCACTATAAGACTTGGGTATTATATATTTTATAGATAGATTGATTGATTGATAGATTGATCAATCGATCAAAGGGTACAGAAGAAGAGGCAGACTTAGAAACAGCATATCATCTTCAGGGCTAAACTTTATTTTCCTGAAGTTGAATAGACTGTTCAGAGGGAGCTATAGATTTACAAGCATTAAAGGTTGAGATTTTAGCTTCACAAAAGCCAGGAAAATCTGGACTTTGAAGTAGAGGTAGTCAGGAAATTCAGAGTCAAGTATTGATGTAACCTTTCAAAATGGTGGCAGTGAAAGGAGGACACAAAAATCTGCTGGAAATTTTATAATTGCTGCAAAAGAAAGCAGAATGTTTAAAATTGTCATTAAAAAAGCAAGTGACCTCCCACAGGAAAAAAAGAAAGCTGCTGCTATACTGCCTCTTACAAGGCCAAAATTTAGCCCTTTGCTGGGAAATTACTGTCTCTAAGACTACGCATCATGGTTCCACTCAAATAGATGAACTTTCAAGGATACTTTTTAATTGCTTAAAAGCTGCTTAGTCTATCGCTCATAAGTTGACCACTCTATTTCTTTAAACAATATACTTTATTGCTTTAATGAGTAGGCTGAGTACTTATAGTGTCATAGATATCTGAACTAGTTAAGTTATGGGCAGCTGTGGACAACATTTGCCAGTATTTTTCTGACTCTTACATAAGTATGTCAATAAAAATTTGCATTTGAACAAGGCCTCCCCTCTTCCTTCCCCCAGAGTAAATTAAAGGATCATAATGACATAAAATATCAATGTGTTTTGGGGGAAGAGCAAAATTACCAAGTCAGCTCATAATTCAGATTCACAAACATTGATGAAGGCTGCGAGACTGGCTTATAAAAGATATTTTTATGTTGACAGTCCCTTAATGACAGACTCCAACGAAGATTTGGCTTCAGTTTGTTAGATAGCGATATTCAACAAGCATGTCCGTGTTGTTTCCATCAGGAGACAGACAACAATCTGGATCACTTTGCATTAACAAAAAGAGAATTTCGCACTGGATTAATAGTGATTAAAAAAGTATTTTATAAATATTGCAATGATTTAGAGGTATTTTTTGGCTATTCCTTTCTGTTGCTTGTAGAACTGGGACTTACGATCAATACAAATAAATTATGCTAGATCATATCATGGGAAAAAAAGATTATGTATTAATTTTTTCATATTAATATTGAAGACATGAAATGGATGCTCAGAAAATATGAGGGATTTGAAGCCACTGAAGGCTAAAGTTATTTTTTTTCCAAAGATTAGATGGATATTTAAGTATAAGCTTTCACAGTCCAGCGTACCTTAACACTTCAACTGGAAATCTTTGGTACTTTTAAAAGATGAAAGGGTAATTCACTCATTCTGTTTCAGTCAACCTATTTTAACACAAAATACAGAAAAGGTCTCCATTTTTTTCCACAAGATTGCAAAGTACCTCACACATGCTGCTTCTTCAATTCGATTTAAAAGTAGGAAAAGAAACTCACTTGATTTACTGAATTTTCAGACATTGTGTAATTAGTACAACTTTTTGCCATTTCAGTAACAATCTAAATGTCACCTCTAGGAAAAATTGACAGCAATTCTAGTCAAAGCCAAAAACATTAGCCAAATATTCGTGTCCTTAACTACTTATATCGCACTCTTTGGAATACCAGAATAATGAATACAATGTATGAACGGAACAAGTTTTGTCCTGTTGTACATCCCTGTCTGCTGAAACAACAAACCATAGTCAGTGCAAATACATTTACACAGGGTGCTTTCCAGCCCGATAGTGAACTTCTATGTGAAGCCAACTCTGATTTTGCAGAATTCATAATGTCCCTTTGCAAAATTCATAACTAATGTTGAACTATAACAGATAAAATAAACCTAAATATTTTTTTTAAGAGGATGCATTTCTCGTTAAAATTACAATCACACTTTATACAAATTATTTTCTTCTAGAAGGAATATTTACACGATGTATTATTTAAACTCACCTTCAGTCTCCTGACCATTAACCAACCTATTTTTTCCTTAATATGCCACTGACTAATAAAAAATTGTCCTCTCAGCTGGTTTTATCCAGTTACCGGTGTAAAGGTTGCCAGAGACTTCAGCGGGAATCTAATCAAACCACAAATGTCTGCCCAACTTGAAACCAAGGTGCAAAAGATTAGTTCATTTTAACTAAATCCTCGGGGATGTGATTGTGTCTTCGTATGTGGTTGCACAGAACCAAACACAAAATAGCATGACTGGAGTCTTTGTGTGATGAAAACTGAATGAGTGCTCAGTCAAGACTTTGCTTCTGAAACTTCCCCCTACAGAGGAGAAACCACCCTGTGCTCTGTTTGCTGCCGCCTTTGCTCCTGGCACTTGGGTCCCACGTTAGCTAGGACTTGCCATTCTAGAACACGGTTGGTGAGACCAAAAATAATTAATTATTTTACATTTTATTCTCCCGGTAGATAGCTATCTCAAAGCGTGCAATGCTCTTATATTAATGAAGACTAAAATTCAGTGTGGATAAACCACCAATTTTCACCGTGTACGTTTCTAAAATCTCTTCTATCGCCATTAGATTTAGGCTCCATCCACATCTAAAGATATTGAAAATAAGGCGCAGGGTCTTGGTTGCATTTTTATCAGGTAAAAGGAATTATGTCGTCTACTTAATTTATGTAACAACTGACAAAAATAAGATAACTAAAACCAATGGCTAATAAGCCAGGCTGCTTATTAATCCTCTCTCTGTTGAAATTCCTACTTCAGATCCCTGTTGTGCGAGCAATTTGTAGCATGAATTCTTATGGGATGCAAGGAAAAAAAAAAAAAGACGTGCTCTTTTTCTGTTTATTTTGGAGAAAATGAATGTTGGTTTTTAAAGTTGCATTAAAAATCAGATAAAAACAGTTTTTATCTTTATGTGTCTTTGGGAAAAAAAATTCTACCTCAAGAAATTTCTTTAACAAAGAGAACATTATTTCAGACTCTAACATTTCTGTCTGCCTATTATCATTAGTCATAAGCTAAGCCCTGCACTAAATGTCTAGTGAGCACAGATAATGTTCATTTTGTCTGGAAGACAGGTTGCCGCCTGTCAAGAGAGATGGAATAAATGACAGGTTTGGACTCTGTGCCTTGCAGGCATATTAGGCTAAGAAATCGCCAACATGATGAAAAATTATTTTGTCAAAAATTTGTAGGTCACCCATCATTGTCTAATGTATTCTGTGATTAATTGCTAGCATAGATCAGCATTATGTCTTTCCAGTGAATCGCTTAATTGTTGCCTGCTTCATGCTCTTAATGTAATGACGAGGCATCTGGTCCTTTCACATGTGCTTTTAAATGCCAGCTTTTGCATCCAGGTTACGGGAACTGTAACATAAACTTAAAGAAACTAGTTGAAATTAAAACTTCCGGAAATCCGTCTGTTCTATTTTTTTTTTTTTTTTTTTTTATGGCCGTGTGCACGGTAGGCTGAGTGTTAGTGTTAATGTATGTAGATTTTATTTCTGATGAGTGATTATTTGACTGCTCATTTTACGAAGATTTATGGTGTGCTTTCTATCTCCTGACTGCAGTGCTACTCTTATCTTTAATAAAAGAGATGAGGACATTAATCAGCCTTTGTCAGGAGTCCTGACTAAGACATTAAATGTACTGTATGGGATAGGTAAACACGCTCCAGATCCTTCTCTACTCCAGTAGATCAGGCAAAAAAACACTCATTATATTTATCATAATTTCACATCTGCTGTTTTTGAAGCAATGTACCATGAGGCCATAAACTGTATTACAACTGTGCATAAATTCAACTGATTTGTGGCTGGAGTAACTAATTCCTAAAGTACATTTTAGAAAAACAAGCAGTGAGCCCTGAAATTGCAATTCCATAAAGGCACTAAATTACTGACTGCAGAATCAAGAATTGCTTGATGTGATTCTGCAGTGACCATTTTATAAAAAGTGACAGTGTGCCTGTGATTGAGTCAATAAAATAAGGACGAGTGAGCCGTACACTCAAACAAGATTAAAGAGAAAGAGAATGACAGAGGACAGACACATGGGATATAAATAGAGGAGAGTGTAATGTTCTCCCCTCCAAAAATGGCTTCAGGATGTAGCTATTAATAACAAGGACATTAATTCGTAAGTAATCATTTAACTATGTGAGAAAAATACAGATGCTTTTACCTAAGTTTTCATCATATACAGTATTTCTGTAAACAAAGATGTGCATTTTTATGGCAAAAGGGTTGTAGCTCTTATCTGAAACTGCCCCATATGTTTAAAATGACTGGATTCTCTCATTTGAAAATCGTAAATAGTTCGAGTAAAATCAATGGGACTATACCAGTCTCTAACTGTGGTAATCAAAGAGCAGTCAGGACTGCACCTTTCAGACTGGGTCTTTCCTAAATTGAGAAGAATGTTCTCTTAAGGAGTCCTGAGATTTGACATTCATCAGCGGCTGAATGGAGTGCTTTTCCCGCTATGTTTCAAAGCAAAATAGCGACACGAACAGCAAGATTGCACCTGGCTTGCCCCAGACCCATGCTTTACCTCTCCTGCTGGCAAGCGAAGAGAGATTAAAAGATTCAGGAGCTGCCAAAGCATGGGAAGTATTGTTCCAAACACTATCAATTCTCAACCTTTTTGATGTTCATTTTGGTGAGGCCAAACTGAAAAGTATTAGAATTTGAGTTAATGGTGATACAAGATGGTGTTTTCCTCTTCGTGACACCCAAAAGTTGACACATAATGCTCACGAGCAAAAAATTATTTCTCTTGGAGTATTTAAAAATGAAAATATTTCCAATCTCCAAAAGAACTAGCCTTCAGTTACGGTACGCATTGCTCTCCTCCTATCAGCAGATGTATAAAAACCAAAACCAAGCTGCTGTACGGGATACTTTTAAACATCCTCCTCTCAGGAGTTAACAGCTGTCCATAGTGTGTCAACAGCCCCTGGTGTGTGTCGGTGGAAATATACATTATGTTCACTTTGGAAAATGAGAGTAATATAGTACCCTCTGGTGTTGTTAATAAATGTGTATATAGCTTAGTTTTAGTACTGTTCTTGACCGCAGTCTGCTGAGCGTGGTCCACTCTTGTGGTTATAAATCTGTGGGGATTATGCTGAATATCTTTGTGCTCTGTCCATGAGAGCAAGACAAAAAAGTGTTTGCTTGATGCCAATGCATAGTTTCTATGTAATAGCATCAATCTGTGCATCACTGAGCGTTTCTTTCCTGACCTTATTACTTTACTGAAATTAAGCTTGAAACAATCTGATGTCAGATACTGTATATCTACTTTTATTGCTAGCCTTGCTGGGCCTCTCCATATTGCTAGTGCTGCATCTCATTTTAGATAGGTTCAACCACATATATATTCTCCAGTTTATGAAAGCCTGATGGATTGTATTCTGCCTTCCACAACGGCAGGCCGGTCTTTTTCACAACGTCGGAGAACAAATGTAAATTCACATGTACACAGCTGACCAAATTCATAGTTTTTTTCTTGGCTTTACGAATAAATCCAGCATATCGCTAGATATGAGTAAGAATAGTACAGTGAAGTTGGCTTCAGTTCAGCTTTTCTGATTCAGTGGCAGTTTCAAATGTATTTGAAGAATCTGTAAAAGTTGATTATTATGATAGATTCAAAAAGATTTGCTCAGACAACAGAGCCACACCAGAATGAATTGTAAGGATTGAATAAAATGCAAACCACCTTCCAACCGAGGCAAGCTTTCGCTGTCTCTCCACCCCCCACCTCCTTTCTCTCTCTCCCCATTACCATATAAACTTAGCAGCTTCCTGCAGAGTACCACTGCAGTCAAATAAAATTCAATGATAAAAATCACTCAATAGCTCCATTAAAACACAACTAAAATTATTCTTAGGACCACGTCTAGGGATTAATATATTTAGAAGCTATCCAACATTTACATAGCTTTTCCTCATGTTGAGCCTGATCCTGCTCTTTGAAAAATAGTCAAGACTCAGGCGGTGTAAGGGGAAAAGACTTTTCCCTATCAGACGAACCTCCCCTATTCCATATCCTTGTTGTACCAAACACCTGATCCACGCGGAGCAGGTTGGTCTGAAGGAAGGCTGATGAATCAAAGGCAAGTGTCCGTCCAGCCACAGCAGGTACAGGTTGACGAGGCATAACTGACCCAAACCTAGGCCGATTTCCAATTTATTACCCTGTAGCTGATTAACCAAACCGCTTTGAATGGTGCCGTGGGTGGGTCTATTGACTTGCGCTGATGTGGTATGTGAACGCCTACCAATGTCGCGTGGGGTTCCCTCTCTGTACCTAGAAGGAGAGCTGTTGTTTGAAGGGATGGAGCCTTCAGAAATACTGCAAAACCCACAGGTCAGGCTGGCAGGAGGAAGCAGTCTGGGAACCGTCAGAGTGCGAGGTGACTCCGGCAGTGTGCTCCCCGTGCCCAGCCAGCTCTGTCAGCGGCACTGCTGGGCGCTGGGTCGGGACCTTTCTTAAACGAGGGCAGGGGAAGATCCCGATTTAAAAAAATGGTTGCTGCTGCTCACTTGTTTGTGCAGCCGGGAGCATCTGATTGCTGAAGAGACCCACCCACGCTCCCTTCAAACACACCTCCTTTCTCACGACGCTTTCATGGTAGCAAAGCCAGGGAGTGTCGGGGTCAGGGGAGGTGTGAACACACGCTGAGCGAACGGCGTTTGATGCAACATATACTATCCCTGCCTGCTGAGACAGCATGAACACCTGCTCTGGAGGCCGATTCCTTTACTTAGCTACTTAAGCACTGTTTGACCCTCTGCAGGACTTCTCTCATCATGGCGTGTACTGAAAAATAAAGAAGAGCACCGGTTTCAAACGAATGCTTTCTGTAGTTTTGTCATTTTGCAAAAGCTGCTTTTTCCTGTTTCCTCACACACCTAATTCTTCACTCTGCTCCCAAGGGAGAAGAATAGTAGAATGAAAAAGAAGTGTTTACTGATAAAAATAAACAAAACATACTTATTCATGTGAAATAAGGCAATCTCTGGAATATTGTGCTGTGTATGAGTGAAAGACATGCCTCAGATTTTTAACTCTGTACTTCAAGAACAAAAACCATGTTCCTCTAAACAAAGGCACTTTTCCTCCCTCTGTATTTACTTTTATTGATTTTTGTTTCTCTCCGAATGCAACGAAACATTACATTTTCTTCTCCTCTAAAAACTGGCATGTTATGAAAAGGGAGAGAGAATGTGATGGCACCTGACTATCAGAGGAGATGGACTTGTTCGCAGCAAGGGGCGACTGGATTCT
This sequence comes from Phoenicopterus ruber ruber, assembly GCA_009819775.1. Classification (NCBI taxonomy): domain Eukaryota; kingdom Metazoa; phylum Chordata; class Aves; order Phoenicopteriformes; family Phoenicopteridae; genus Phoenicopterus; species Phoenicopterus ruber. The sequence goes on from CM020219.1 coordinate 35,486,134, forward strand.
ACTGCGGGAGTTTTCTTTTAGCCTGCTATTCTGCTCTTCCTGAAGCCTGAGCTTTAAGGAATTAAGATGCTACATGAGAGATGACTTACTGGTAGGTAATTAATTCACAGGAAGCCTTGTCCCAAAACAGCTATGTTACCTGGCTCTCTTACCTTTGAAATCTACATCTGCAGAAGGGAGGAATTTACGGGGGTTAGAATATAGGGGGTCCCCCACACAATGACTATACAGGACTGTAAAAGTCCACCTGGGAATTTATCTACCAGTTCTGTGGATAATTATTTTCAGGTAATCATCCATAAGAGCACAATAACTTTTCACCATCAATATAGAATATAGATTTCTATTCACAAAAGGCCGTAAACATATTCAGTTCAACGTGCCCGAACACCTGCTAAGTGAAATGGAATTTGACTGCTCTCAGTCATGTGTTAGATTTGCCTCATGCCTAATCTATATTTCATGAAAAAAATCTGGTTAATGTTGTTATTTACACTTAAATATGTATATGTGTGTAACTTAAAAGGAGACTGAATGATAACGACCTCCGAGTTAAGCAAATATATCCACAACCGGGTGTATTTTGGACGATCTAAACATCGACACACACATAGAGCCACTGGAACAAAGGGAAGGGCGACTACAATGTTGAGGTCTTTGTATGCGACAATACTTTAAGAGCACTTTCAGCGCCTTCTTGCAATTTTGGTTATATCATCTTGAGCTTATCTCATTTATGGAAGCACAGCGCTGAAGGAAGTGAGACCCAAAGCCTGAAGATTTAATCAGTTATTAATTAACATGTTGTACCAGTAGCTGTTGTGAAATGGAATGTAGCATATTCATCATTGTAAATAGCTGATTAAATTTATGGCGTAACGTGAGGTATTTGGATATTTCTGTCATACTGTTACTGTTCTTTGCTATGCTGACTGCAAAATATAATAACTTCTAAGCAGTGTGTAAAACAAAGTGCTCAATTCACTTTATTAAAATATCCAATAATAATTGATTTAAAGGCAATAAAATGTGTTCATTAGAGGGTTTATATTCAAGAAATATTGAAAGTATACCTAAAACTGTCACTTTTATTGTGAATGAACAGGATAATATAATTTGAAAAGAGTGTGATCATACTAAAGATTTGTCCTGCAGCATTATCTGATAGCTCGTAAAGTGCTGAAATTTAATATGATGCTTTCAGTCAGTTTAATTGAAATTTAATTGCCACTTTGGGCAGAAGGTTTAGATCTGATCAATAAAATATTAAAGATTTTGTGCTTTCGCTTGGAACAATTTCTTAGCCAATGCATCAAGTGTAGCCTGTTTTAGGAAATATTTGTTTGTTATAACTCACATAATGTTCAATATCACTTGCTAATCTGAATGTTTTAATGCACTGCGCAGATAAATAGTGGAAATAATAAAGCTATAGTTGATCCATTTAATTACAACAAGATGAAAGAAATAACGGTCACCTTCAGATTCATGAGAAAGGCATTAATGTAAAAGAGCTATAAATATTTTGAAATGTCAAACCTCAGAAAGACAGAGTCCAACACGAGCCTAGCTGTAAATCAGGCACATAGAAGGACCTTGAAAAAAAGATGGTTCTTTGGTATTTTAGAAATAATTACTAATACAAAAAGGGGTAATGATGAACCTATAAATTACATTAAAAGGGCCATTAGAGGAGGATTAGTTTATAAAGCTGAGAGATGGTTCCTGAAAATTATCCGCTAGTTATTTCTTCTTTTCATTTCATATTATTCACGATCCCCCAAATTATCTGATTAATGATAAACTAATTGATGCTACTTTGCAATTCAAATGCAATGGCCAACTTTGAGTCTCCCTTTACTGTAATCTATACCGTGCCTTCATTTTTAGTCATCTTTTTTGGTGGCACTGTGAAGAGGATTATTCTAACTTGTTCTCTATAATGTGTAGGGGCAACTTCAGTCTAAGCAGCACTGCCACAAAATTCATCTGTGCAGTTGGCTCAGGCCCCTGAATGCCGCCTCTTCATGTCTGGAGGGAGCCTGGTGCCTCTGCTCCTCCATCCTTTTCCCACCTAGGCATTCCTACAGGACCTTGGTGAGAGCGGACATAGCTGCAGGTGACGGGAATGTCACTCTCTTAATTTCTCCCAGGTCTTCAGCAATGCTCTCGAACCTAAAGCCCACAGAGCATCTTATCAAGACTGCAGTTCCCTGCATGAGATGAAACCATATTCAATGACTGGCTACTGTTCGTAAGAGTTTTCATCCTTTCAGATAATGAGCACTGCTTCGAACAGCAATGTCTGAGCTCGGCTCTGATCTGTCAGGAGTAGAGTAAGAGGCTGGGGGAGGATCTGAGGAACAGAAAACTGTCTCATAGACATATATGCTATGATGGCAATTTCATTGCAAGTTACTGCTTGTTTGAATAAACTGTAATTTCTAGTATATGTTTTTTTACGCAGGATTGATACAGGTGTGCATGGGGCAGAGGACAGCACTCAACAGCACAGAAAACGGCTGATTTGCGTTGCTGCTGCTGACAGAAGCACAAACACAGCAGGATCATCTTTTTGGCCTGAAATCAGTGTCATCTATAGTGCTATGTCCCAAGGATCACGAGAACAGACGAAAAAGTACAGCCCGTTCTCACTTCCTCTCCCACAGCACTCAACCATTAGCTGGAGGGTTGATGAAACAGCCCATTCAAAGGCCCCTGAAGACTGCAGTGGTCTGTTTCCCCCTTCTATGGGTTTTCCTGCAGGAAAGGAGTTGAAGTTGCAAACGCAGATCTCTGAAGATCATTAACTTTTCTACTGAGAGATTTCCTACTTCTGCTGACAGTTGTATATCTCTGCCCTTGCAAGGGGCAGTGTGAGCGTTGAGTGTTGGGAGTAATTTAGGTCTTTGGGAATTTGATTAGCATGCAGAACAAAATATCAACTAATCTGACAACTAATAAAACTCTCAGCCACATGCCTGCTAAAACGAAACATTTCCTGGCTTTTTGCCTTCAAACAGAATTTCAGGCCACTGATTATAAAATTAGCTATTTTGGCTCATAAATTTGAGTAACACCGGAGGCAAGAATCTTGGGAGACAAAATGGTTTAATGGGTAGAGTCTGGAAGTGGAAAACAGGTCTAACACTGTACTTCTGTCCTTGTTGGACTATTTGCTCTATGCCTTTCTCTGTCTACAGGATGGGAAGATGATACTTCTTCACCAACCCACCTGTCTGTGTAATTGTGATTATTGGAAGACTGAATAAAATAATGCTCTCTCAGGCTGTGCAAGATGTTAGGTGCTGCATAGCACAATTCTGCTCTCACCAGGACAGGCCTGTGGCAGCAGATTTTTAATGATCTTTAGTTCCCAATTTTGCAATTTTTACTTCAAATTCTCCGGGATGCGTTACTCTGGGAATATTTATTTGGAACCTATGATTCCTTTCCGAGGCTACTAAAGAGTACTGAAGATGGGGAGAAGGAAGCAGTAATTCCACATGGTGCAAATTGGACCTGGCTACTAGACCTCTAAGCAGCAAAACTGTCACTCCTCCTCACCAAAGCAGCAAGATGGTACAAGCTCCTGTTCTATAGTACTGAGAGAAAACATGGTTAAAATGCATGAAACATTGTGTCCTTTCAAAATACCAAATTTCTTTCTTAGCTTGCCATAAGTAGCTTCAGTTTCATTAAAAAATGCAAAGGATTTTTTTAAAGTCCTGTTGATCAAAATTCAGGCAGAAACACCCAAAATCTTTACTACAGAATCCCAAAAGTTTAGCAAAGACCAAATATGGATTTGGTTTGGATTACTAAAAAGGTAAAGGTTGACTCTTACATTCTGTTCAGATCATGATTTGGATTTTCAGCCTCCCGAAAAGCCTGCATTAGCCCTAGGGTTTTTTTCAGGCCCTTTTTAATAAGTGCTGCGTTTCAGCTTGAATTTTATTCGCTGTCTTTTTTTTTCAGACTAAATCACAGTCCTTAATGGATTTAAACCTTGTCCTTTGAACACAATATTTGTGTATACACTCAAGTAGCATTATATTGTAGACAAAAGCAATTCCTTCATTTGTTCCTTAACTTCCTCATATTCCCACTTCAAGGGTACATTTCTCACCTGGAAGACTAAAATCGGTGTTACCTTTCCTCTGCATTGACAGCAGAGGATTAAAATGGTTATGCTGAAGCACCTTGTATTTTCTCTTCTTCTCCTAATTTATCACAACCACATATTCCATGGGAAGCTAAGGCGGAGGGAGAGAGGGGAGGAAAGATGCCCAGCTGATAGACAGCACCTCTACCTTGCGGAAGATTCATTCCACTGCACATTTTGAATCTGCTGACAAGAAACTTGCAGCACAAGTAATCAGAGCCCTCACAAGATTGATTTTGTTCCCTGCTGGTATATGGCATATAGGGGAAAAAGGTTCTCATCTCTCAGTGTAATCTTAACTATTTAGAAGCCATTATTGCAGGATTACAAATCATCTGAATACCTTTCTTGTGTAACTTAGTTATTTATTAGCAAGTCCAGCAAATTAGTCAGGTAACATTATATAGCATTCTAGTCCTGAAGCTCTTACTCAGTGTGCTGCTGGATTATTCCCTCAATTTGCAAATGCTAGTAAATCTATGAAGTTCTGTAAACAATACTGCACAGTGCCGAGCGCAAATATTTAACAAATTTCTTCTATTTTTTCTAATTGCAGAGAAGGCTTAGCAAACTAGAGAGAGAGAGAGGGTTCACTTTTCAAAGTGACTCAAGCAAAATTGCAGATGTATTCTGTCCTAGGTTTGTAAGAAATGCTTAAAGTCAACTTGTCATAGACACTAAATTGAATCTACTACCTATACAGCTCTGGAAGGGAAGATGTAGGAAAAAAAGGAGAAGCATGAGATTTATCTGATGTTTGGTTGATGTATGGCTATATAAAATCTTAAGTAATACAGATAATGTCACACAATATTGCAACATATATTTTCAATTGAACATTCTAAGACAATAAGGCATAAATGGAAATTAAAGGAAAAAAATCTGAATGGTTGTCAGGGAACACTTTTTCATTCAGAGAATCATAAACATATGGAATGGTGTGTCAGGCAAAGTTTCTGAGATAAGAAGAAGGGAGTAATTACAAAATGGATTTATATCCTGAGGAATAAAGTACAGACAATGGAAAAGAGCTTTAAGTCAGATGATTTTTAACCCTCGCTAGAAAAAATGCTCATGATAATCATATTTAATAGGTTCCATCTAATTTGCTGAAGTTTGCCTTCTATTCTTTGGTCAGTAGTGGAATATAAATAGACATATGTAAGTCATTCACCCATGCTCAGAGCTACCATGTACTTATAATACATATCAGTATATCAAAACGCAAACATAGAAACTGAGATATGTTCTGTAGCTCTGTCCCTCCTGAAATGAATTACTTGTTGATGTGAAGATATTGGATACTCAAAGCATACAAATTTTTGATATTAGAAAATATGGCACTCAGAGTGACTCTTCTGTAGTGATGTGTAAAAATAAATAATCTCACTAGATAAATGTATTAAAAGGCAGCCTCCAGGGCAAATAAAAGCAGCAAACATATTCTCATGTGTGAAACAAGTAATTAGAGGAAAAGTGATAGAAAAATGCAAAAGAGAACATTTTCCCATCGCTATTCCAAAGCAGAGCAGGGATGGGAAGGGTGTCATTCAGCCTTTAATCCACTTCAAGAGACTCAGGTAGGAGCAAAAACCTTTGTAGAACATTTATAGTCCTCAGTCTCAACAGTAACAGTGGGTTCACAGATTCCACATTTTCTCATAATCTCCCAGTATATATACAAATTATGTTGCCAAATTAAGTAAAGCAAACTATATTTGCATTAAGACTCCAAAGAGCTATGGAAAGACATGAGTTTGACTTAATTAGTTAGAAGAGAAGCCCAACTACAACTCGCATATCTAACTGACAAATCCCATTAGAGGTGCGCTCAGTGGACTGCCCGTCTCTCAGTCATTCCTCTACGTCCCAGTCTTACTTGTGTGTTCGCTGGGCTGAACTCGCTATGTTTACCTCAGATTTTCTTCCTTGGTCAGCGAAATGGAAAGCAGAGCGAGTATACTATCTAAATGAAAAGGGAACGTGAATATTTAAATCTCCTGCATAACATATCCGAGCTTCTATAATTTTTTCTAAGCTTTCCTGGCCAGAAATATATGTTTATATGCTACACAGCTGCTGTGCAATGTGACTGCATCTTGTTGCATCTCGGACATGGAAGACCTACCACCAAAGTGCTGCACAAATGACTCATATATGGACAGTAAAGTCAAGGCAATCTTCTTGTCAGTGTAGAAATTTTTCTACAACGCATGTACAGTGAGCACAGTGTACCAAAATCACCGTATGTGAACTATGGCCATTTGTCTAGGACTCTGGGACACTGCGAACACCCGCTGGAATTATCCCTTGCCCAGGCAGTGACTCCAGAAATCCTAGCCAAACCGACAACTTTGTCATTTTTTACCTAAAAAAAATTCTTTGCGTGAAATATAGAAATAGAAGGGCAATATCAGACAGTGAATAGTCCTATCCTAAATAATTTCATATGCTAAGGATGAAGCAAGGTGAAGCCTAACAGAAGGGTACATGTCATGGTCCTTGAGAAGAAAAATATTCCTTTCATACTTCTGAGAGGAAAGAAATTGTCCAGTAAGGCAAGTTAAAACACGCTAATGAGCAAACCCCTGCGGTTAGAGATAGGAAAAGCTAGGTTTAACAAAGACAGCATGAACACTGTCTGTACCTATCACTAAGAGATCATCAATCACAGCTATCCCATAACTGTAACAAAATCCATGCTTAAAACAGCATGGCAGGAATCAGAGACACCTATATTATCAAAATGTGACCAAACTTACTCCAACATTACCTCCTAAATACCTCCAGCAAAATAGGAGACAGATTTCAGCACTGCTTTTTTACAAGTAGTGACGGGCAGGGGTCCAACTTGTAAATCGTTGGATGCAATTCCCTTAGCATTTCTAAGACTTCATTAAGAAAAAGGATGAAACTCAACCAAGGAAGCAGCACAGTTCAAACCTGTCTTGACTCCGCTCCACTTCATCAGTGCATTTAAAAAAAAAAAAAGAAAATAGATGTGAAATGCCTTGCAGGGAGAAAATATTAGCACTAAAATCAAGTCAAGCAAGTCACATTCACCGCAGCCTTCCATCTGAATGGTTCTGTCGGACAAGAAATTGTTGTGGCTGTAGCAAAACATAGTCTTCTCACTTTCACAGTTATTGGATGGAGGGTAAAAATTTCCTAGGCAGCAAACTGAGTTTTTGACATCAATGGGAATTAGGAGCATGAAATGCCTTTAAAATGTTACCCATAATCAATATTTTAAAAGATTGTTGATGCTTTTCCTGCCTTTTTCTTACAAACAAATGTTTTATCATAAAGGCTAGTTTTAAGTTTTGCCATGAATATGCTATTTGTTATTTAGCAGATACAAATTAATTACCTCAATTGAAAATAAAAATTATAATAATAGCAATAAAAAGTGTAATTGTATTATTTGGAAAACAAGTACTAAAGACAGAGGACATGACTACAAATAGAAATGGTCCAATAAGACCATACGTGCTGCTAGAGAATGTGGAAAGAGGAAGAGATTATGTGAATTTTGCTCTTCAGTAGAAGTGTCTTGCTTCAGATCTAGAGCAACGAGGCTAAATTTAGAGGGGATCTAACTCAACATTTAACCAACAAAATGGCAGCAATATTGCCAGGCTTCAAAGCTGGAGAGCTGAGAGTTTTAAGAATGGTTGAGAGGCGGAGGTCCCTCACAATTCCAAGAGTGGTAGAGATCTTTCTCATATTTCAAACAAAAGGAAAGGAAAAAATGTGAGTCATCCAGAAACTGGGAACTAGGAATCAGAGCCCAGGCTCTAAATTTTGATTAAGCATGAGACTACTTGAATGGAGCCAAATTACAAATGGAGCCAAATGGGCATCCCGTTATCATCTTTGTCGGTCTCCAATATGAAAGTGGTATTTGAGTTGTGGTTTCTTTAGAAATGATATGACCAAATCCCTCTCTTATTTAGCACTGCCTCCTTACATTTCTGTAAAATTGTACCAAATGCGTAGATTACTAATTTTGATTCCTTTAGAAGGTCTTTCTATCTTGGGGAGCTCATAGGAATGATAATTTCCATATGTAAAGGTAGAACTTGCATATTGACACTGCCAGTTTCAATCTGCTCCAGGTCAGACTTCTATTACTGAGAGCTAAAATCTCACACATGCCTGTGAAAAAATATTTGGAAATCCTATTTCTGTTTGACAGTGGGAAGTGCTTGAGTATACATCACAAAGCAGCTGTAACAATTGACTCTACCTGCACCTGTCTTGGCTCTCAGATCTCTCGGTTCCCTCGGATGATCAAGCTGCCATCTTTCATGTGGTTTCACTTAAAATAATACAAGAATATTTTCAGTTTTGATTTATCCAGAGAAGCATCAAAGCAAGCTGTAAAAATTGTGTCTGTATTCAGCACTGGAACATTTTGTGACACATAAGGCCAAAACCCAGCACCAATGAGGGAAAAAAACCAGGAGACTAGAATATAGAATGAAAGGGTAGTTAATTTAGGGCTCTTTTCATGATGACTTCCACAGACACGCAGTATTTTCTTTTCTGTTATTATCTCCAATCTGCCTCTAATTTTGAAAATCTCCTTAATGTGAAGAAGCCAGATTTTCACCAATTTCTGCACGGCTGCTTGACCAGTGCTCTGCAGTTCAGAATGAAGGACAGCAGACATCAATAATCGTCATTGTGTAGTACATTTAAACTGTAGGCAGCACTGTGATGTGAATGGAGGCTAGGATTTAGCCTTAGCAAATAGTTCCATTGAAGAAAAAAAAGTGATGAAACAAAGCGATATTTATTCGTGGGTTGCAAAAAGAGGGCTGTTTGTGCCAAACAAAATGAGTACTTGAACAAGACATATTCAGACTGTAATGCATATGAATCGCTTTGTACGTGTTGCTTGATAGCACACCCGTGCATGATGTTGTTAGTGTCACTCTAGGCGTGTTATGGATTTACTGTATTACATACAATGCAATTATTGATTTACATAAGTATTGCTATTTTTCCCCAAATGTAACAGATTTTAGCTTGAAAGGACTATAAACTGAGAGACTTGCTATAGTTTAAAATTGGCAGCTGGTCGGGAGATGAATGCCAGGCAAAGTGAGTGTACAGGAGGTTCCTGCTGTTTCCTCAGGGAAGCGTCCCTGGGTGAGACATCTGCTGTTCAAACTTCACCACACATTTTATCAGGTGACACTCTGTCGATACCTAATCCAAATGTCTTCTGTTGTAAAATGTTCTGGTTAAATGAAAATATAATAACTTTCCATTTTCTATTAAAAATATCAAATCTACTTGATCCCCTCCCCCCCCCAATGTTTTGTTAATGAATGTATCTTTTTATTGGTATTGCAAGTCTTATAAACAGTAACTTACTTTTCCATGCATATTCATAATTTTGTGGCATGAATCATAAAATTCAAACCCATACGTGCACATTCTGTTCAAAATACTTATGCTGCATTCACTACATCAGTATCTGAACGCTCAGTTTATCTGCACGACGGCTCTTTTAGGTAAAGTACAATGGAAGCAGGTTCAATACGGGACTTAGAAAGCTAAAATTGTCATTGCTCCCCCCCGCCCCCCCAATTCCTAATGCTGAGAGAGTTGCTTCCCACAGTACGCTCCAGAATCACGAATGGGATTCCCTAAAGCATACGTGGGAGTTAGGCATCCTTCTTGTCTTCCACAGGCAGTGGCTCTGGAATTTTTTCTGCACGGCAGCACTGCTTCAGCAGAAGAGGTGAAGAATGTTCCCACCCAAAATAAGCTCTAGCCAGGAGATTAAATGACTCTCGAGAGGTGGGAAATGAGAGGCTGAATTCCCTCAGGAAGAGAAAGAAACTAAATCTGTGTTTCACACGTCCTGACAAGAGCCCTCACCACTGGACTATTGTATAAAGGGGGCATGTCCTCTCTCTGTACTTTAAAATAGCAGCTGCAGCTGCATTTGGTGAGGATCGCTCTTCTGTCTGCGTACCAGATGCACGCTCAGAACCAGATGGAGCCTTCCAGTTGTCTTAGGTGGATGACCCTCTAGTTTCTGTATTCCAGCCAGGCTTAAATACAAGATTGGTGACAAGCTGCTCAGTCCTATTAATTTGGAAACACCGTAAAGTCACAAACGTAGGCACCCAGAGAACCTTTAAAGCTAGAAAGTAACACGCTCGTGTGCTGCAGGCACCTTGAGGGTTAAGAAGCAGCTAAGCGGGAGTTTTCAGCAACACTGTTTTTGAATTAGATGTCTCTGTTATCTGTGTGAGAACTGGGGAAGAAGGCGGCTAACTAAGGTCACGAAGGGAGTCTGTGGCGAGGCACAGTCCTGGATCCAGAAGCCTTAGGTTCAGCTCCTGGACTATTGTTTTATTTTAATTGCTTAACTATTAAAAATGTTTCTGTGGAAGAAGTATAGTTGCAAGAAGCAGTTGGTGATACATTCTACTCATTTTGGTGTGTTTTAGAAACACCGTTAGCATAAATCTTCTAGTGTGATTTGCACTTCACTTAATTTTATAAATATATAGACAAGCCTCAGTCTGCACATCAGAACCAGGAATGTTTTTGTATCAAGAACCTCAAATGAGAAAATCTGTAAATGAGTTGGCTGTTTTCTCATCTGTTCTGTGCCCCTCTTGCTGCCCCTTCTGCTGTCTAAGAGGAAACTGCTTTTTTTTCTTCCCTCTCCCAGGTTCTGTCTCACAACTGCTACTGCTTGACTGATGGATGGAGGGACACAGTAGAAAGAAACACAACCTTAAATCTGTAACAGTCAGCAAATAAGCATACCGTAGCAAAACACTTTAAGAGAAAAAAACCCAGCAGCTGAAATCGGAAAGTGATTTTACTCTATAAAAAAATTTCTTCACTCTGATCACGTCAATTCCCTTTACAAAGCCTTCCGCTCGCTTTAGCTTGTATTTTGGGCATACCTCGGCTCCTCATCCTTAAGTCTTTCCTTGGCTCTAGCCAAGGCCCACTCCTCAGTCTCTTATCATCTGCTCGGTTTGTTCGATGTAAGCCCTTCTCAGTGTGCTTGCTATTCTTATTTTCGAGGTGGTTTTTTTTTCCCATGTCTCTTTCCAATTTCTTGAGTCGACTCACTCAGCCAACCTTTTCCAAGCCTTTTCTTAGTACATGTCTCACTACAGAATAAGAAGATACATCACAAAGGCAAAAGCCAACATTTTCAGCTGTTGTTTATGAGAGTAGCTTTATTGACTTAATGGGCTAGCTGAGGAGCTGATCCCTTCAATTAGAGGGAAAAAAAGCCTCTCTCCCTCTGTCCTCCCACAGTGTTCTCTGGTTTTTCTCTGGAGTAATTCACTGAGGATAGTACTTGTATCACTTCCCTTGTCACACGCAGAGCTCAAAACACTAAGCCACCGGCAAGTGGTAAATATCACTTAGGGCTTACTTCCTTGACGTTCTTTTCTGAATGAATTGTTTATAAAGTATAAGAAATGCCTGTTGAAAGAAGCCTTCTATGAATCTTAACTGTAGATTTTATATTACGAGTTTGACAGAACTAGAATGGGAAAATATCAGATAACTTAACAAAATGTCCCCTCTTCTGCTGGGCACTACAAAATACAATGTATATTACTTCACAGATTCCACTTGCTACCTCTTGTACTTCTTGACGTTGAACTTTTACCTCTCCAGCACTTCTTTTCTACTCGCTTCCATACAACCTGAATGCTGACACGTGTATATGAGGAAGTGAATTAAGATACAGGACTTGTATTACTTTTGCAACTCAAAAGCTTGGAAGCACTGACAGTGTACAAAGCCTTGTGGACCCTTCGAATAATCTGTTCAGTGTGCTCGTGATGGGAGGCAAACCTTGGCTCAGATATGAAGATGACAGGGAACAGTTTTGTGGACCACACGACATGCAGCACATGGCTGACTTCAGTTACCTCTAAGCACCTCAAGTTCTGAACTCCTATGTCTGGGGAAGTCACTTCAAACATACGTTACCAATTTTATATTACTTGATGGATTGAAGTAAATAAGGAAAGATCCCCATGTCTACACAAATCAAAATGAAACTGAAATCAAATTCATTACCAACCTGATAATTAAGGTAACATCAGGAAGAAAAAGATGTTTTCTAGCCTTTGTGCGAATAGATCTTTTCCCTGTTTCAGCTGGATAACTAATACAGGAAGGGTCAAATCACTCCCAGCTCTAGGTTGATATTACAGCTACATCTTTAGTGCCGATCAGGCAGTTTGCCCAAATCATTGGTAATAAGACAATGGATAATCTTCTCTTCTTCAAATTATTAATGTTTAGATGATAACTAGAATATCTCTCTCAATAACACAGGGCTTCATGAAATATTCAAATCCCATTCAAAATGATACTTCTTGTTACATTAAAATAAAATAGTTTTAATGATGATAATGTCACTTTTCTAGCTTAAACATTCAACTCCTCAACCAATAAAACACCCATATGATCATTTTAAGAGTAAGATTACTTAACCTAAGGCTTTTTAGGTGTTTGCAACACTATTCTTTTAGCGCTGTTCTCAAATAGATTATGTGGTTTTTATCAAACACACACCCACTCTCACCATCTGCTGGAAATTTATAAAAAGTATAAAAATGTTAAGGTAGATTTCCTCCATTTATAAAAACTGGGAGAATTTAAATCAAGAAAAAAGATAGCTTAAGATGGCTGTTTCAGTTCTGAGGGTTTCTTTCATTTAGTAAGATGCTGATAACCATCTGAATCTACAACGGCATGCAATACTGACCCCAATGAACAGCAAGCTGGAAAGGGTTAGTGAAAGACATGATGGCCTTTCCAGGTGCGACCCCACTGCAGAGCAGGAACTGCCACTGTAAGAGACGTGAGCTCACTTCAGAGGCAGTGGTAGGTGCTTCAGACCAGGATAACAGAATAGTTGAGGTTTGGAAATCATCTAGTCCATCTACCCTGCTGAAAGCTGGGTCAATTACAGAAGGTTGCTCAGGGCCTTCTCAAATTGAGCTTTCAATGTTTTCAAGGGTGGAGACTCCATGACTGCTCCAGGCAATCTACACCAGTGTTTGACCATCCTCACAGTAAAAGTGTTTAAATAGAATATCGTGTATTTCAGTTTCTGGCCATTGGCTCTTGTCCTTTCAGTGGATACCACTGAGAAGACTATGGCTCCATCTTCTTTAGTCCCTCTCATCAAGTATTTATGCACATTGATAAGATCTGCCAGCTCCCCCATGCCCTGGCTTTCTCTTCTCCAGGCTAAACAGTCCCAGCTCTCTTGACATACGTCAGATGCTCATACCCCTTAATATCTTTGTGGCCCTTCACTGGACTTGCTCCAGTATGTCCATGTCTCATTTGTACTGGGGAGCCCAGAAATGGACACTGCACTCCAGATTTCTCACCAATGCCAAGTAAAGGGCAAGGATCATCTCTGCCAACTTGCTGACAAAGGTCTTCCTAATGCAGCCCAGCGTGCTGTTGTCCTTCCTTGTCGCAAGAATGCATTGCTGGCTCATGGTCAGCTTGTTGTTCACCAGGGTCCCTAGGGCGTTTTCTGCAAAGCTACTTTCTAGCCAGTTGTCCCCCTGCCTGTACTAGTGTGTGGGGTTATTCTTGCCCAGAAACAGAACTTTACACTTCCCACTGTTGAACTTCACAAGGTTCCTGTCAGTCCATTTCCCTAGTCTCTCAGGGTTCTTCTGAATGGCAGCACACCACTCTGGCATATCAACCACTTCTCATCTGCAAACGTGCTCAAGGTTTGAGCACCTCTGCCCCATCATCTGGGACATTAATGAAGATTTTAAGCAGTATTGGCCCCAGTACTGACCCCTGGGGTATGCCACTAGTAACTGTCCTCCAGATGACCTTTGTAATCCAGATCACATCCCTTCAAGCCCAGCAATAAGGCCAGCTTTCGATCCACCTCACCGACCACTTCAGTCAGTCAATGAGGATGTTATGGAAAACAGTGTCAAAAGCTGCACTAGAGCTGAGATAAACAACATCCACCACTCTCTGCTCATTCATTGAGCAAGTCATCTCATTGTATAAGGCTATTAGGTTGGTCAAGCATGAGTTCCCCTTCATAAATCCATGCTGACTACTCCCAGTCATCTTCTTGTCCTTAATATGTTTGGCAACAGCTTCCATGTGATTTGCTCCATGACCTTGCCAGAGACTGAGGTGAGGCTGATCAGCCTGTAGTTCCCCAGATCCTCCTTCTTACCTTTCTTGAAGACAGGAGTGGCATTTGCTCCCTTCTAGTCCTCAGGAACCTCTGCCAGTTGCCATGAGCTTTCAAAGATAATCTAGAGTGGCCTTGCAATTACATCAGTCGGCTCCCTTAGCATTCTTGGGTGCATCCCATCAGGATCCATAGACTTGTGTACATCCAGTTTGTTGAAGTGTTCCCCAGCCTGATCCTCCTTTACAAAGAAGAAGTCCTCATTTAGCCAGAATTCTGTGACTTGGGGTTCCTGGTAAAGAGAGAAACAGAGAGCCCTGAGTACCTCTGCCTTTTCCATGTCCTTTGTTGTCAGGTCCCCATCCCATTCAGCAGCAAGCCCATTTTTTTCCCTAGTCTTCCTTTTGCTGCTGTTAACCTGAAGAAGCCTTTCTTGCTGCCCTTCGCATCCCTCACTAGGTTCAACTCCAAGTGGGCTTTCACTTTCCTAACACTATTCCTGCGTGCTCAGGGTCTCTATATTTCTTCTGTCCTTGATTCCACCTCTTATATGGTATCCTTCTGCATTCCAGTTTTATCAGGAGCTCCTGGTTCATCCATGCAGGCCACCTACACCTGATTGGTGGTTGGCCAGACTGTTGGCAAAAATGCTTTTGCCCCACTTAGGCACGTGGTCCCATTTCTTCCTAGCAGTTCTCAGTCCTCAAAGAGGGTCCTGACAGTTGTAAAAGCCAAATCCCTGCTGTCAGCAACACCTGAGCAACCTGTTGTCGGCTTCATATGGTGTGCTCACTTCTCTTGAAGGTCTTCATCCTTTCCAGCAAGATCGAGGACAAACTACCTAGGCCCCAATGGTTTTGACACACAGTGACAGAGCCATATAGTCACATCTGATATGCTCAGGGTCACCCTGGCAATACCATTGGTGCCCATGCAGAAGAGCAGCAGAGGTAATAGCCCAGGGGTCAGGCAAGCATCAGTAGTCTCTGTAACGTCACAGATCTGAGCCCTTGGCAAGCAGTAAGCTTCCCAAGAGAGCAGGTCAGGTAGGCGGACAGGGCCTTCATCCCCTGCAGCAGGGACTCTTCCAATTCCATTACTCAGTGGCTTTCTCCTAGTGCTCCTGCGTGGCTCAGGCTCTGCAGGCTCAGATGCTTTGTTGGACATATTGCTCTCAGCCCCTCGTGTTCTACCAGAAGAAACCTCTTCTGTAGTTACAGATGGAGCAGAAGCCTTGCTCCTGGTGCCAAAAGTCACAAACATCCAGTGTTTGCCATCACAGGACTCTCCATTTCCTAATCTAGTAAGGCTAGACCTTGCCTGTCCCTCCCCCAGTACAGGTTGGGGATTAACGATCTTGTACCTGTGGAGTCTCAGAGAAAATCTGACCAATTTCTTTTTCCTCATCTCTGACACTGTACATACAGTCTGCTGACCTCCTCTCACAGCTCCTTTATTGGCAACAAACCCACCACCAACATACACCTCCTGCAGGCAAGGACACCATCTCTCCCTTCCCCAGCCTCTGCAGGAGGCCCCAGGCCTCCCCAAACCTGGAGATCTGCATCCTCCTGGAGCTCTGAGTTGAGGTCTCTCATGCGTGTCATGGTTTAACCCCACTCAGCAATTAAGTACCATGCAGCCACTCACTCACTCCCCCCGCCCCGTCCACAGTGGGGTGGGAAGGTGAATCAGAAAGAAAGGAAAACTCATGGGTTGGGATAAAGACAGTTTACTAGGACAGCAAAGAAAAAGATAATAATATTGTATATTAATAACGATAATAATAATAATAATATATAGTGATAATAGAATACACAAAATGAATGATGCAGAATTTCTCACTTCCCAACAACCCAATGACCGATACAGCCTGTCCTGAGCAGTGATCATGGAGTGAAACCAAGTGATCTTGGAACAATCCTGAGCAGCGAACTCGGAACTGCGATTTCCCCAGCAGAGATCTCGGAACTGCAAGTTCCAGAGAGAGAGAGTGAGGGAACAAACAGCCAAATGAACGAATGAACGAATGAATGAAAGCACAAATGAACAGCATCCGGCCCATTGGCCGACCCTGACTTATGTCCTGGGCATGACTGGGTATGGAATACTTTCTTTGGCTGGTTTGGGTCAACTGCACTGGCTCAGCACTCAGCCCCTCCCAGCTTTTTGCACCTGCACATTGGCAAAACCCGAGAAGCTGAAAAATGTCCTTGATCTCTTAGCAACAACTAATAACGTCAGTGTATCAATTATCAACATTCTTCACATACCAAATCCCATACTAAATCCAAACACAGTGACTACTGGGAAGAAAATTAGCTCCATCCCAGCCAAAACCAGGACAGCGTGCCAGCACCCAGCAGGTGCTGGGGAACATACCTTACAGTGAACAAAAGCTCAAACATCCTTTCGTCAAGAACAGCTGAGAGTTAGAAGCTGCTAGAGCTTCCTTGAAGTGACAGCCCCCACGGAGCTACCCTTTCCTAGCGGCAGGAGGCACCCTTAGTTTCTTCAAAGGATTCACAGGCCTCACTCACTGATCCCTGAAGACGTTCCCAGAAGATCTACAAGATCTAGAAGCAGAGCCTGGAAACTGCTGCACAAACTGCTGTGTCTGTTGGCTGCCTCTGTTAGGTGCACTCAGGCTCATAGGATGTGCTCCTGGGATGCTGGGGTAAGAACGGTGTGGGAAAACAGGCTGGCAATTAGGGGAAATAGGAAGGGTGAAGCACAGGAGTCCTCTGCTTTTTCCAGTACACTGTCTGGGCTGGTCCCTGAAGGAAAGAGCGGCGTTATGCTTCCTGCCTGCTCCAACGTGTAAAAGCAATGGCTCAGGAGACCAAAGACTGGGAGCTAGCAAGCAGCTACTATATCATTAAGCTTTGATTTGGACAAATGTTTCTCTGGGTTTGAGAATATGAGTTTTGGTACCGTGAAAATGAGGAGGCCTTAAGCAACAGAGAGTGGTTCTGAGTTTTTCATAAAGGAAGATGATCTGGTCAGTAACTGAGGATCTTGAGAGTTAAACTTTAGTTGTGCTTGGATACCTAAGCCAAAGAAGAGTCCCTCAGGTTTTCTGGTGACAACTTATGTGCTGGAAAATCCACTCATATAATATAGCCTGAGCAGCTTAATGTCTACATTTTACATAGGTTAGTTTACATCCATAAACTAAGAAAGCCATCATATTGATCTACTAAGAATTGATCTAATCTGTGCTTTCAAAATACCCAGTGAACTGATCTCTAGATGCTGCAATGTTTAGTTTCCCAGTACCTTTATTCCTTTAGGTCTCTTCTTCAGAGATGTAATTCTTCCTATATGCGTCCTGAAACAGCAAGCTGAATATTCATTTAATTTTTTTAAAAAATCCCTTGGCTTCCTTGACGTTTCCAGAAGATCACTTCTTATATCATCTCCTCTCTCATTCGTTCATATGAACACATACGCTTTGCACACTTGTAAGATTCTGCTCTTCCTCTTGTGCAGCATGCATAGAACCTTAATTATCATATGAATACTTCAGTTTATGAATAACATACATTATTTAACATCAAAATCGTGTCCCACAGTTGTTCTGTGCATGCACGACAAAAAGAGAGATTGTCTTCGAAGGTCTCAGTAAAAATATAATGTAGATACCATTTGTTTATTTAAAAACATCTTTTCTGTATGGACTAAGCAGTTCCAAACATTAATAATGAATATTTACCTAGAAAAAAATTACAATGTAAGAACTCTATTGCCTGAAGGACAATATGAATTAGTCATAGTAGTCCATAACTTTGTTTCAGCAAATGCCTGCTGTCTTCTCTAAGTATGTATGGAGCATCATTACGCTACCATTGGTCAAATTAGGCCACTTCCTCTGAGGCTTTGTAAATATCCAGATGTTATCGTGTTCACCTACACGGCTAAGACTGATTTTAGGTATTTTATTCCTTGTTGCAAGCCCCCAGTAAAGATGGAGAATGATCCTTGTGATCCTCTAGGGCGTATTCTGCCCTCTGTATGTCAGCTCTGCCGTCGAGGGCGGGAGCTGCACATTGGTATCTTAGAAGAGAATATAATCCCTAGGCACTGTGTTTTAAAATCAAGCAGTAAATATTCATCCCAGTTGGAAGCAGAATACATTTAAACTTGTTAAAAAGATTGTTTACAGAAGCTGGTGGAAAGAGTAGGTAGTATTTGTTTTAATTATTTATTCTTTCATTCATTTTCAAAGTGCTAAAGAACCCTTCCCCTTCTCATCACCCCCCCCCCCCCCCCCCCCCCCAAAAAAAAAGGGACCTGTTTAAAAGCATAGGTTGTTTAGGACAAAAGTAATATTGACAAAAATGGATCAATATTTTTTTTGCTATTGTTAAGATCCTGTGAAGATAATTCTTTAGCACCCTACACAGTGTTGTGACCGTTGCCAGCATTTAAAACTCTCACAGGTAAACCTCCATCTTCTTGATTTCAGACTAACCCTTGCAGAGGTTCCCTTTGTGTGTGAGAACACCTGGCCTAATGAGGTCCGCAAATGTAAATTCTAGCAACTATATATGCAGGTGATAGTGTTCAAAACGTATGTGTACAGCTGCTTTGGAGTATGCAAACAAAGGCTTTCCCATCTCAGACCCTCAACACTTCACGCATTTCAGGAAACCAGTACATAAATCCCGTGAAATTAAAGGCTAAAAAAAGTCAGCCAGAAGAGAATGCTTAACTTCTTAGGGTATATGTTACGTCAGCAACGGGCATTTTAAAAAGGAACATTCTTCTATAGAGACAAAAGTCACTCGCCCCTTCTTTTGAAGAAGAATTTTTGCTTCTTCCCAGCGTGGGACTCTGCTAACAGCAAGAGATGGAGGAAATACGTTTTTTCTAGTCGTGCTGAAGTTTCCACTTTATTTGAAAATAACTTTTTTGTTACAACTCAAATATCCAGATACAATATATGGCACCTCAGTACTGGGAAATTGATTTAGCGATAAAATTCTAACCGTTTCCTGAATTTGTGTCAGCCTTTTAAAATATACTCTTGTAGTTTAATCTCTTCTTGTTATAGTTACCTTTTTCAGCATTCACAACCTTGTTCGTGTTTTATACAATGTCAGATAGCAAGTGTCAAGAGAAATTCAAAATTATAGTTCATTTACTCTAGTTAAACATAAGGAAGCAAAAGCAATTACCAGAGCAAAATGATGGAATTAAAGATTCTTCTTGCAACCTAGTTAGGTATTTAGTGTTTGATGAGTGTTGCAAAAGATAAATATATTTTTCAGAGAGGATTGTATCAATCTGCAATCATGAATGAAAGCCACTGAACATGATTTAGATATCAAATATATGGTTTGCAAACAATTATCAGTCTTGGACCAGGAGGCTGGAGTTAGCTGAGAGTATAATTTTTCTTTGTTCCTCAAAAGATTTCTTTTCTTTAAGTGGTAAATTATCTTTTATAAAGCAATTTGCTATTTATTACTGAAAATATCCTTAAACAAAGATTAAATTTTAAAAGAGATCCTGCAGATGTTCTATAGAAGAGATGTATATATAATCCCACATAAACAGACTAAATGCATTCTTACTATGAGGATAAAATGTTAATTAGTTTAGTTTAATTGCAATCTTACTACATGCTAGAAGTTGAAATTTAGTGGATTGGTGATTCATTTTGATTGATCATAAAAAGTGAGCATAGACTTATTGTTGTGGTGACTAGTCTAAACTGTATGCCATGTGCATCTGTAATTTAATCTGTGATTCATACTATATGGCACATTACACATAACAAAATCTTTTTGATTGTTAAATATAGAGAACTTGAATTCATCTAAGCCTTACTTATAAATATCAGATGCTCTATAAGAATGAGGTATAAATTCAATGCTGTCATTATTTTGACACGGCTTACTGTAGTAACAGTTAACTGTATTCAGTTTAGGTTTACTCTGAGGTTACAGCAAGGCAAACAGTTGTGCTGCTCTGGAAAAAAGCATTAAAGAAGAGCAGAGCCTCATCATTAAAATTCAGAAAGACTGGGATGCTAGGGGAGGAGAATGATTTCCTGAGGTTTTTTTTTTCTTCCGAGTATAGCGTGCTGCTTTTTACCAGTTTCCTTTGGGCTTCTTCTTCTTTGCCACTGACATTCGCAGGCAGAAGGAAGAACTGGGCTTAAACCCTGCTCCCTGCTCGCCGGTCCAACGGCAACACAAGAAAGATCCACATTAACATGAAGAAATTAAAGCGACTTTGTCCTCCTAACTGCTCTTTGTGTCACGTATTCCGGCTAGTCCCCGCTCTCCTACCACAGTGTGGGGAAGCAACCAAAGCCAGGTCTCCACATACTCCCCATTCTACCCTTGTCGCTTGCCACCAGTGGGACATTTCATACTCAGCCTCCATACGTTGGGTCTGGAGAAAGGCAGGATACTTCTCATGGTGTTCGTATGAAGCAGAAGACCTCTTAGGAGTCAACATGTTTCGACCCAGTTTGGGGGAGGATCTACATATGTAAATTTTAATGTTAGAATTCTTGTGTAGAAATTAGAATAAGCTCTCTCTACATGCATCAAGGAATTAAGGGCAAGTAATACACTGGTTAGAGTGTGTTGGGCAGTTGAGTATTTCTGATAAGTTTATAATACGTTTGAGAAAGATAGTACAGGTATAATGACTTTTTTTTCCCTAGGTGTCGAACTGACATGCAAATATTTTTCAGCTTCCACCTTTTTTTAATGCGTCTAAACTTATTTTATTTAAATAGCAGCCAAAGCAAACACATTTTTATTCCTTTTATCTGCCCGTACAGTGACACAGTTCTTTTTGTAAAGAGTTGCTACAACTCCTCATATCACTAAAGTCTATTCAAGCATGCGTAAGGGTACCTCTGCTCCACCTCCGTCTCTGAATGTCTCCCTATTTTTAGATGTAACAAAAACGTACAGAGAGTTTCTTAATATTTTGAAAGATCTAATTGCAGAGAAATACAAGATCATTTTGAAATAGTGTGATAGTCATATTCTTACCTGTGTAACCAACTTATGTTCTTTCAAGATTTGAGACATAATTCGGTTTCTAATGTTGTAACTTGCAGTCTTGTTTTAAATCTAATTTTTGTTTTTGTATTAAAGACAGGAAAAATTATGACCAGCTACTTATAGATATACAATAGTAAAAGAAAGGGACTCAAATGATAAAGACAGGGAAACATGACAGAACCAAAGCATTATAGGTTCTGAGCTGCATTAAATATACATAGCAGTATTGTAAAAGTCGTATCACTGATTAGAAAGTGCTTTGCAGCCACTACCATCTGCCTGTATTGTTGTTCATAAGGTTTAGTATTTTTTTCTGGGGTCTAGCCAGCCCGCTTGTGTTTAATAATCTGCTGTCCTTTTATACTTTACTCAGCAATCATTCACATTCTGTTGCAATACCAGCAAAACTTTAAACAACTACTTCTCATGTTTAATTCATGCTGGGGTTATTCTCAGATGGTCTTAGAATGCACCCATTCACTACAACCTTCTTAAAATAGCCTGTGGATATACAAACTTACAGACTCTTTGCTCATTTTCCCAGAAGGAAGCCTTCCACTGTACTGTATTTCCACTGCACATAATGCAAATTAGGGAAAAAGGAAAAAAAAAAAAGAGAGAGAGACCAGGTTCCCATGCAGATGTTCTGCACCTCTTTTCCATGGCCTTCAAAATTAGTCCTCTAGCTAGTGTACAGTAAAATGTATATTTAAGAGAAACAAAGCTGTTATTTCTTTTCTAAGAAATAATAAAAAAATTTTCCCACCTCCTGTTATTATACTAACATAAATGCACTGACATAGATGAGTCTTCTCTGGGGCCAGTAGAGACATGCAAAAACTACAGACTATTTTCTCTTCAACAGCCTTTTGCTATGTTTGTTAAGACTAGGCGAAAAGCACCTTTCTTTTCCTCCTTCTCCTGCGACTGAATTCAACCATGCACAGCAGATTAGCAGATTAGGGCCTGAAGATTTTTCTAAGACTCACTTAATTTTTTTCAGTAAGTCTGATCAATGAAATAAAGGGGAATTAGGTACCTGATTCTTATCTGTGAAATACGAAAATCCCCAGGTGTTTGTAGAGGACATATACTTCCTCGTATGGAAAACTATTTCCATGGAAGCAAGTGCGGTACTGCAGAATGTCTGGCACCAAGAACCTCTGATAGAAAACAGTAATGAAAGCTCAGATCTATTTTACACTTTCAGCTTCGTGACTCTGTGATTGTATTTAATGGAAGCTGGAAAGATCACTATCCGTGCAAACACTTTGAATATTTGGAATATAACATGGAGGTGCTCTGTGTCTTTGCTATAAAACATATATATATATGAAAGACAAGTTCAACGGTCCATGAAATGATGCGCTAATCTCAAGAATTCACGTGTGATTTGGGCCATATTTTCATCTTCATGCACCTGCAATTGTAAAAGCAATTTCATCCTGAAAGTAAAGTAAACCTACAAAATACATACATTTCAGTTACAGCCAGAAAAGTCTTACAGAAAAATAGCTTTTTTCATTTTGAGGTAAAATTGACACAATTCTTGCAAAATAACTTCTATAGCTTATCTCAACTTTGTTTCGTTTTATTTTGAAATATGTGATTGTTGATTACCGCTTTATGTTAGTGATATGGAACTGTTGGGATATTCAGTCCTTCTCTTTTTGTAGATTTTTTTTTAGTAAATTCCTGAATATGTTTGTGGATTTTCAAAAATAATTTTAAAATCTAAAAAGATATAAAATAAATATTTAAACATAAACACTACAAATATAATAATAACATATATGTAAAAATCGGATAGAACTGAATGGCTTCTATGCTCTTCCAAAGATCTGATGTTGTAGTAAAAGCATTGGTTACTTCCCAAAGTGCTTGAGATTTATGTTGGTTAAAAATTTATTTAGATTCATTTACTATCTAGAAATAGTTCTTTGAAATGATGCAATTTGAAGCTATTGAGAAAGAGGATTTAGAAGGGTGGAAAACGAGAAAAGAAAATTTAAAATCGTTTTGAGAAATAACTAGATCTGCATATCTCAGAGCATACACCACTCTCACTGGAATTAGGGAGAATTTTCCATGCTGGCAAATTCTTTTATCACATTCTACCACAGGATTTCTTATGAAGCACTTGGAAGTCTTCATGGCCAGAACCAGAACAATGAACTAAACCTGGTGTGGGCACGTGATATTTGTAGCAAACCCTGTAATGTTCCCATGGATAGCCTTGTTTTAGAAACAACTGCCACACAGCAAGGGTTAAGACTTGATAAGACTTGAGTTGGTCTTATCCAGCTCTTGTTAGGTGTACGCCTATTGTAGCTTTCCGTCAAAAAAACTCTCACTACTGTTCCACCACCAGCAGCAGCAAGAGTAAAAACACTACTGCGGTTACAAATCCAGTATTTCCTGGCTGTTAATAGCAACCTTGCTCTGAGCTGTACCATGGTTAGTGTCAAACACTGTCAGAACCCAGGCTATAGTAAAGATGCAATTAATAACGTTGCAGCAATCTTTGCAGCGATGGGAAAGTTTTCCCGTAGATCTACGGTGTAGGCAGGACCCATAAAACCTTGGAAAAAGAATGGAAAGGAATCTGTTGTAGGCATCAGAACTTGTTGACATGCAAAACAATGCATCTCATTTGAGTATTACATACAGAGGTAATATTATTTATGTAAGAAAATGAATGTTTCTATGTAGAGAAATGCTAGATTTACCGACTTGGCCCTTTTATGACATGAGTAAGGCAAGGACCTAGCGGAAAAAGCAGTATGTGATTGGAGTTTTAAAAATTGTAATTAGTGCTGTTAAAGCATTCTACTAACTTTACAAAAGGGATTTTTGTCTATTTTTCCTAAATATATCTGATTTCCTCTTAAAACTCAAACACAATAAAATCCAGAGGATGAAAGCAGAAACCCGAAAACCAAATTTTGTCTCAGAAGTCTGTATTTGTTTGGTTGGTTTGTTTTCACTGAAAGCTCAAGCACTTTAGGAAACACTCAGGCAAGAAATGAAGGCGCAGACAGCTCTTGATCCTGGAGTCTACAACCGCAGCGTAGCTTCCTGCTCTCTCTCCTTCCCCTTACACCCAAGAGCTGTGGACGCCCGTGTCCTGCGTATCGCCTCTGGGCTTAGGGTGCTGAGGCCATGTGCTGGATGCGCAGATATTATCAGAAGACCTTCCTTTTACCTCTTATTCAGCTTGTCTTCCTGCTCTTAGGAATCCCTAGCAATGTCTACTAGGAATTCTTAGCAATGCCCTTCTGCTGCCTGGGAAAACTTATTTAGGACTTTAGGTTGACTGTCAGAATTTTCTTTATTAATGCAAGTAAGGAAAGGAAAATGGTGATTTTCTTTTTTCCTTTTTACCGCTTTATACGTCAGCTAAAACTAAATGAAATTAAACAGAACATAGGGGTGGCACATCTACAGCCTGAGGAGTTTCTCCCTGCCAGATATCATAAGCCAACTGCAAAGAAAGAGAATCCACAGAGTTTTTTGCAACTGAAAGTGACAGCCGCTTCGTACCTAGATTATTTACAAGGTTCACCTATACCGCATGTTTGGTATCTCTTCCTTATGGGGAGAGTAAACTGGTGTTGCTCGGTTGAAGTTAGTGTTATAAGTTGAAGTCTAATAAATGAGAATCTGGCCATTGATGCATGGCACTTAAAACTATGCATAAGAGAAAAAAGAATTGAAAACCAGTTGTGATAAGAAAGCATCAAAAATCAGAATTAATGGGCATAAATGTACCTAACTGTCACTTTCGTATAACATAGTGGCTCCAGCTTCTGCTATTCTGTGAAGATGGCATACTAACCTGTGAGAAGTTGTCTCGGGGAATATAAACAGGGGAGGGCTGCAAAGGGCTGCTAACTGGTTGCCCCTTTTATGATTAGTTTCTGGGAAGCTGTTTCTTATCATCTCACTGTTGATGCGTTTCTGACAAAATTCTCTACGGGGTACCTTCTGTTACAGGTAAAATGTATCATGTTTATTACTTCATGCAGTCCTTCTGTGGCATTTATTCCACGCTCATGTGAAAGTGTTCTCAGCATTGAAAGGGAACAGTAGATGGCATTAAAATTTATACCAGGAGAGTGAATTGTATTTAAATAACTCTGTCCTTATAGATAGCTAAATAAAAGCTTTTGAATGGTATGGGCCAGTTTTTTAGCTGGTGTAAACTGGCTTCTGCTTTTCACCAGTTGAGCATCTGACCCATTGCGTTCAGGCTGGTTAATGCAGCAGCAGGGAAATGCAGACTTATACGTCAATTGAGAATAATTCAAGTGGATCGATGACTCAGAAGGACAATGCAATAGCCCTGTATAGCTATTAATAAGGCTCCTTCAGTTGATCATCTCTGAAAGAGTTAGAAACATGTTACTTTCATGTGAAGAGCTCTTGACTCTTAACAGCCAAGAGCACTTCACATGAAATGTGAATGGATGTTGAATGTTTATTCTTTCATTAAATCATTCTTTGCTATTATCAAACCAATGTATTGTTATGGGATTTCCTTTTACTTTCAGCTATTTCTAGGTTTCAATACAAGTGTGGTTTGCTGTTAGTACTTGACTAATTATACTATTGTTGGTGTATTAGTTTAATCTAAGCCTGTCACCTTGGCTTTCTGTTGTCACGCACCCCATTCATTCAACAGAGTCTTCAATGGATTGGGCAAAATAACAGATGTTGAAACTATCTCACTACTGTTTTAAAAATGTCTATGAAATGAATTACAATCTAATGGAATCTCAGAGAGCACTTGTTCAAGGAGCTGCTCACGTTCGTCATAGTGAAATGTAAATAAGGTTTTAAGCAATAAAAACTTCACAAATGCATAATAATTGTTGTTTGCTTGAGAGGTTTTTGGGGAGCAAGGAGGTGTTTAAAATTGAAGTAATAGCAGTCAGGGTTTTTAACTTGACCTTCAGATAGAGAAAATAAGTGTTTTGCTTGGTTCCTGTGGATGTTGCGCTCTTTTAGACTCAAAAGCTGTGTAATTGAACTGAAATGCCAATTATTTTATATTTAAATATATGACATTGTGCAAAATCCTACCCTTTCTACAGTAGGCTTTTTAATTTCAGATCATTACATTTCTGCCACTGATTTTTATCCCTGTGTTACTAGCAGTGGTGGAACGCCACGTATAGCTGAGGCATATTTATTTTAAATACCAAAGGTGAAACACAACAAGAGACCTGAGTTCTTGAATAATAAATACCACCACTGTGTTCCAAATCAGCTACCTTCTAAGTATCAGCTTAGGTGGGGAAACAATTCAGAAACTCTACTTTTTCGCTCAGCTTTGATACCAAAACCTCAGTAGGAGTACTTCATCGCTCACCTTTAAAGATGTCCAGGCGCTGAAACTGAAGGGCTGAACAAAAGAAAGAACACAAACCACCACTTCCCACTTGTTTAACATCGTGCTACAGCTCTGCTTTCCTTCTTGCCCAGTTCTCTTGCGTGGGGCATTTCTCAGCCGCCTGATTCTTGCATTCCTGTATGCACAGTATTCTGTTCAACACAATTCTTTTTTAAAAAAATAAAATAGTACTGACTCCTTGCATTTCATATCACGCCTGGCACACTGAGCCAGGTTTGAACCAGCAGGCGATGTAGCTCTATTGATACTGACTCCAAGTGTGCAAAAGAACAAACAGGGATATTCAGTAATTGCATTAATGTGTGCAACCTCTTTGGTTTCCTGGTAAAACCTCTGAATGGTCCGCTCCTGTACATCTTTCCAACTACTGTTACTTAATTACTGAATTGAAATCCAAGAGCAGACAGGGAAAAGAGGAAATATTTCCAGTTTTCTATTAAATACCGGTCAGTACGTGGAGTCGTTTCCTCACCAACGCATGTCTGTCTAACAGTGTGCACACAGAATTGGCAGTCGATGGGGATAAGTTGGAGAACAGTGCGGAAGATAAAAATACCTGATGAACTGGGTTTGTAGAAATGTAAATAAGTGCATGAGTCACGATTGTCTAAAGTTAGCCTTTCCTCTAGGGAAAATGTTGTCTTTGTTGTCCAGTATAGCAAGCCCAGGTAACATATTACTTCAGCTGCAAAAAGAGATGCCATGTTACAGTTTTACCTTTCTTATCCCACTTAGAAATCGTCTCTGCGTGAAATTTGTGTGGGATTTGCTGAGGCCCAGCAGCCAAGTCAAAGCAGTGGCTCTGACCAAACTGCTTGGACATGACAGACAAGTAACCACAAGGCAGGCACAGAATGACTGTGAAGGTGTCATGAAAGTATCAGATTCTTTATGCAAACATTGCTTGATGTGGATGCCTAGATTTCTGCTTTCAGAATAAAAGATGAGCTTTAGCAGTAATAACTGTGCTTGAAATGTGCTTTTGTATTTGAAAGATTAGGTGTTCTCCCCATTGCTATCAACAGTACAGCTGAAACCAGAATACCAATGGCATTAAGTCTTAGAGGATAAAATATTCCTCATGGAGACGCAGCCTAAATTTCAGATAAGAATGACACCCATGCTACTGGAGTATTACTATTTATTGGAATATGTTAGCCTGAGACATAGCTGAAGCTCCTGCTGTTATACTTCTGTGGCAATGGCACCTAGATAAAAAGGACTGATTCTGGCAGCTAAATGCTCATGATGTTGTAAGTTAAAGTAGCATGTGACACCATCCAGTAAACACTGGGCACAAATCTTTCTGCTGTGATAGTACTGTTGACATGCAAATACAATGAGACATATGCTTTGTTTTGATTTTTCTTTTAAATACAAATCAAACATTGTAAACCTTTTAAAAATGTATGCTTATGAAAGCAGAGAGTAATGAAATAGAATATGAGCATAGTTATGGTAAATCATCGTATAATATGCAATAGTTTCAAGCTACTCACACGTCACTTCACCATAACATTTGCAGTGTAATGAAATGGTCCACAAATGATTAATATTCTTAAGTGCTTTCCTTTTTCTCTTAAGTGCTTCCAGGCAGAAAAAAGAAATATATTGCATTATCAGTGTTTGTATGTAGTTAGTGTCACAGTGTCTATTGATTTTTACCTCCTGTTACAAATGCACATCAGGAGGTTTTAGCTGCGTATGATAAACAAATTGGGGAATGCATCTTGAGCTACAACTGTAGCTGGTAAAAATGGTGGTAGCACCATTGACTTCATTTGAATTATGCTTATTTACATAGGTTGAGTATGTGGCCTTTGTCTTCCAAGTGAACTGAGAATATTCAGTAGAAGTAATACTTTATCTCCCTGTCATTTAGATGTCTCTGGGGACTCTGCTTCTGTTCTGCTCCCATGACTTTCGCTTGTATTTCTAATGATTAAAAATACTTTCTCCGAAATGAAAAATTAACAGACCTTGAATATTGGGAACATGTTAGCTTTTTAAAAGTGTCTGTGACTTAATTTTACTACTGTACCTTTCTATGTAGGTAACATTACAGAGTTAGGGTTGTATGAAATTGTTTGCATCTAAAAACGTGGTATGCCTTTCACAGCAACCCTTCACTTGGTCCCAGTCTCTAGGTAGGCCCTGTATTTTCAGTCCTGCTAATATGCAGATGTTAAATATTAGCATGGTAAAACATCAGAGTTCTGCTAAAACCACAGTATCTACAGTTACTGCAACCAAGCTCCAGTGTGGAGAGCATCACTTAAGCTTCAAGGGTGGCCTGAGGACGTCAATTTTCAGTTCAAGAAACAAAAAGAAAGTTTCTAATTCTTACGACTGTTATGAGGAGCTTGAAACTGATCTGAAATATTTTCAAAGACAGAGAGAGATTCAAAGCCCAAAACTTGTACTTTTGGGGAGAAGGAGCAGGAGGGTGAATGAAAAAAAGGAAAACTCATGATAATTAAGCCAAATCTTAGCAAGGCTGAAGCGTCTTCCTTATGCTGCTTTTTCTGCATTTGTTCTCACCATAGATTCATGAAGAATTGGAAAAAGAATCAGGAAAATTCTGGCAGAGAAAATATAGCGAAGAAGCAAGCCAGTCTTGGCAGATTTCAGTTAGCAGTAGGAATGTGGAATTCTTGTCGGTGCCCTCTCATTAGGTAATGGTGTCTTTTCCAAGTGAAGAGACTGAATAAAAAAGTCCTGCTACTATTGCTGTGGAAAAGAAAGAGGGACGTCTTTGCCATGACACTGAACCTCCATTCATAAGCACACTTTTTGTTTCATTAAGGGTCCTTATTTCACTGTGAAAGAGTAAAAAACATTGAATAGCATTAGTAAACAAAGTAATAAGTTTTAAAGATTTGGAATTGTGTTTATGTATGTATGTACGTGTATTGCTATTTCATGGAAGAAATTGCTGGGAATCTGTTTAGAGAATGAATGGAAAATCCTCGAACTTACAAGAGAGTTCTCTGAAGAGTAGTTTTTGAGAACATCAGGACAGAAAAGACAGCAGAAGACAAAGGGCAGAAGGTGAGATTGCAGATGGGCTTATGAAGAAATAGTTTTCTCAGGATGCATTGCTGGACGATGAAGGAGATCTCCTGCTGTCCTTCACAGTGAAAGGAGACAGAAAAGGCCCTGTCTCCCTAATGAGTCAAGGGAAGGCCTCGATAGGGATGGCTATGTTGGAGGATATATCAGGAAGTTCCTGTTTTTCAGTGGAAATATCGAAGACTAGTTTAGATACTGCCCAAAACTTGCAAAGGTGCAAAAAAATTTTCAGCTAGGCAGGTATTCTGAAGTCTCATGGAACAGATCAAGTGAAACAAGTATACATGGCATCAACCAAGAGCCAAAGGTCACTCATACGCGTAGAGAAAAATGAAACAAAATTAAGAAGGTTCATAGTCGCCTACATGACTGAAACCAGATAATGCTTAGTTTTTGTAAATCTGCTTTGTCATATAATGGAAGTAATGTTCAGCGGAAGTTCGTCTGCTAGAAAGTACTAATTGGTCAAATGTCTGAAGTGGAAGCTGTGGCCAGGCTTAGCAATGTCCATTGTCTGTGGTGTTTTGGAGATGAATCCGGAAAGGAAAACAAGAAGCCCCTTCATCCAGTCCAATGTCAGAGGCTTTGAAGGGCAACATCACTTTAGTGTGAGCACAAACTGAAAACACTTTTTTTTTGCCAAAACCTTAAAATTGTTTAAATAATTCCCAGTATTGTTTTTATAAATTGTTCTAAGCAACACAGACATTGTAAAATATTTTTTAACAGAAGATAGCAAAAATATTGCCACCCTACAGTGCTAAAGCACGCAAGCGCAGCGAAGTTACAAACAGGGCGACTGTATCATGAACTGCCTGTAACAATGCACTGTCAGACCCAGCATTCGCAGCCCTTAATGGAAATGCCACTACGTGTTTTCTTCCGTGATACCATGATGAGCCTTTGAATTGACAGAGCAATGAGGGCAACATTGTCTAAAGATTAAATGCAACCTGATTTTCATGCACAATCAGATCATTTTGTTGATATTGTGCCCAACAATGTTCTGTCAAAAGGAAGAGGAGATCTAAAACAAGCTTGGCAACGGAATGCAGTTATTTTCTATTACATTGGCACTAGACCTTTTTATTTTGGAGCTTTCAGAGATACATCTTACCAGAAGCTACTTTGAGAATACATGTTATTAGCCAAGAGCCAAAACCATCAAAATGTTGTACTACAGCACTATACAATTAATATTTTAAAGATTATAAATAGATTTACATAAAATGGGGACTCAATGATATCCCCATAGATATTCACATTTCAAAACAAACCCCCCATAATGCAGACAAGGTTATACACGGTGAGCAAAGGACGAAGTGAGACACGCTTCGTGTGTAAACATCAGCTTAAGTATGAAGTGATGCACAGTCAAATTACACATCTGCAAAGATACTAATTCACGAAGCCTAGTTTGTATCTTTGTAGAGAAGCTGCAGCGTGTGTTTCATTGGATCACTTTCCCTGTGGCTTTAAATTGAGTAGGGTTTTTAACCTGTAGTTGGAGTAGGAAAGAGTTGATTCTTGACTGTAGCTAATACATGTTTGCAAAAAGACTCTTTTTTGCTTGACTAAACCTTGTAGCAGTTAGCATATGAAAGTAACTTCTACTAAAAAACATATGATAAAGGTTTGACTACTTAAGGGCTTTTTCTAAAGCACATGAAAATCGATAGAAATACAATTGATTTCAGTAATCTTTGAATCTGGGCTTGTGCAAGAATGGCTACTACTCAATTAAAGTATAATAATAGTATAATAATATCTAAAGAAAGTATAGTGCAGGTTTAGAGGTGTGTAATTTTTACAATTTTTTTCCACTTGACTTGATCCTGACATTACTCAATATTAGATCAACATTGAGAGCTAATGAAGGTTTGAAAAGCCAAACACTTGGAGTCATGGTCAATTTTTTATGGTCATTGATCAACAGTTTGGCATCTTTGTTAGCATAAAAAGATTGAGATGGGATAAATAAAGAAGTTTAACCCATAAATCAATAACATTTCTAGAATATCCAACATGACTCTGAACATAGGCTTCATACACGGGGTAAACAAACTGTATGAGATGAAAAGGCAAAATCTTCTTTCTTTCTGTTTTATAGAAGGAATTTCAAGATTTTTTTCAGAAGTGGCTCTGGAATATTATAAGCAGGATAATACATCATCTTTATTAAGAAGACCATGGTGGTTCTTTCTTCCTGTGGATTAAGCTTCTGCAAACACGTTCACAGGTGCTGTGAATTCTAACACTCAAACTGCTAGAATTTGGTATTTTGCAAGCAATTAAACATAGTCACTGTTTCCTTTTTTTCTCTCGGAAGAAAATTCTAATTAATGTGTAAAAAAGATACCTGATCACATGAGCAAATCCTTCTCTTCTTATTTCCTCATTTTAAGTTTTTTTTTCTACATTAAAAAAAAAAAAAGAAAGAGAGAAAAAAGAGCTGTGGCACAAACCCAGAAGGAGTTCTGCAGCACATGTGAACAGTCTGCTGTGCCGAGGAGACTGGGCCAAATTTGTTCTTGCTGTAATTCCATTGAAGTCACTGGAGCTATTAATGGGGATGAATGTTGCCTTTTATCACTTTTGACTTTGTATGCTGTGAGAATTAGCTTTCACAAATTTTTGAGATTTCACTGGCTGGGCTAAAAATAATGTGATGCACAATTTTTTTCCCCTCGGATTAGTATGCTAAATGTAATACACCTTTCAGTGAGAAAGATATTAGACTTGATAATATAATATCTCCAGTAGCAGAGTATTTGGAAAAAGTAGTGATAGGCCATTTTCTAGATGTAAAAATGGGTGAAATTAATACACTTGCAGGTTATTTTGAAAAACAGTCAAGTACCTGGTTTATAAAATTGACCAGTGGCTGGGAACAGGTAACATCTATCCAATAAATTTCCTGACTGGAAAATGAACATACCC
Organism: Phoenicopterus ruber ruber; assembly: GCA_009819775.1. Taxonomy (NCBI): domain Eukaryota; kingdom Metazoa; phylum Chordata; class Aves; order Phoenicopteriformes; family Phoenicopteridae; genus Phoenicopterus; species Phoenicopterus ruber. Next base: position 35,518,953 of record CM020219.1, read on the forward strand.
GTTTTGCCCACCTCTTCACTTCAATGAGGTTTTAAAATGCCTAACCTTAAAAAGGGAAAGTGTATTCCTTTAGCAAAATATCCCATATATTCAGTAATTCCGAGTTTTCAAATGCAGCTTTTTAAGTTGTAAAAAGCACCTGCAAGGTATACAACTATATCTTTGAGACTTTCTTGGCCTAATTTGTATACTCATGTTTTAATACTTGTAAGCTGACATTCTTTGTAAGTTTGAGAGTTCTTTTGCATTTCTTTTATTGAATTGAATTTTGTCATTGAAAGGAAGCTGTATAAATGCCAGCGTTGTGGGTTTTATTCTATAAAAAGCAATATTCTTCTTTGCTTTCTCTTGCTGAATATTCTTATCGATTCACAGAAGACTTAGCTGATTTCAGGAAGCAGATGCTGAGTCTTGGGAACAGATTTTTTCCAACATCAACATCTGGAAGTGTAGCTGTCTCCACCAGTGGTGAAACTGGTGGCTGTGCAGAAGCCTTCAGGGCTAATATCCTGGGTCAGGCTGCTTAGGGAATTGCTTGAAGTCTTTCTCAGGAATATTTCTTTGAGTTACTGCTGACTTCAAGGAATCTGTTTCTACCCTCCAACCCCCATTAAATATGATGATTAAAAAAAAAAAGGCAAATAATTTTCTCAGTCAAAGAAAGATATTCCCAGGGAGCAAGATACTATTTTCTCTGGTTTATTTAAAGATCTCCCATAAATAAAATGGCTTGAAGTCTGACGGATTGGTTCTGAGGGCCATTTACCATCTCATTCCTATTAATTTCTGCATTCCTTAGAGTCGTGATGATAACAATGATATAAGTTGCATTTCTGGTGAAAACAGTGAAACAGGGAAGCTCATTATTATGAAGAATAAGTAACTGCTAAAAGTCAAATATCATTAAAAAGATCTTTGCATTCATAATCTCTGGATGACAAATTTTGAGCAATAAATTTTAAAGTTTTACTTAAATATTATTGTGCAGCCAGAAGTCCAACAAAGGACAAAACCTGAGCAAAGGATGGTGTACTTTACACATTCGCAGTGGCTACATTGTTGTCCTTGGGAAGTTCTACTATTTCACGCAAATTAGAGCGCTCCACTGCCTTATATTAATAGATTATAGGGACTGTATTGCCAGTGTCTGATTTGTTGATATATCTTCCAACACATGTGCGTGTGTTGATTTTTAACCTTTGAAGGCAATTACAGTACTTTAATTCTCATTGACGAAAATGGCACGGGCAATATGTACTTCAGAGAAATGATGTGCTAAATCTGTATGCCTCTTTCATGGCCGTGGTTCTACCACCCCTGAATCTGTATTGTAGAAGTGTAGTTATATCATTTACATCTGAGGCCTCTGCCCCACTTCTGCCTACTGATTTCATTTTATCCCCCCGAAAGACTACAAAGGTTGCGCTAAGCCCATTCCTGATACAATGACACCGTCTTCACAGTATGGATGTTGGGAAGAATTTAAACTGTTCTTCAGAAATAAACAAACCTTCCCTAACTTTGATTTCTGTGTGCGTTTTACACTTTGATATATCAAGTCACTTCTTAGAAAGGAGATTAATAACAAGGTTCTGAAGTTTCAGTGTCTGAGCCTGCTGCTTTGGTAATCCTCACTCTGTCTCATTGCTATTCTAATTATTATCTTCATTATCATTATGGTATGCTTTCTCTATAAGAATAAACAGCCAGGGTTAAAAAATATAAAACAATGACAAGTCTTTCCCATACTGCTTATGTGTACTCAGAACCTGAGACATTCAGAATGAGATTGATGAGCAGAAGTGTCTTTGCAGAATTCTTATATTACAATCACAAAAGCTGAAGTAATATAACTTACAGAAACTAATTTTACACCAATACGGCTATGATCGAACTGAAGACTTTAATTTGTTAATGAAATAAACGTCTACCATAGAGCTTTCGTTTACTTTGCTTAACATATAAACCTCTCCCATTAGGAAAACCTTAGCTTCAACATTCTGTTTGATTCAGCTCATTTTTGTTCTTGCATAGAGTATCTGCAAAGCAACATTCTTCCGTAGCCTCCGGTAGCCGAAAGTTTCCTCAGCAAAACCAGTATCAGTTTCATACGCAAAAAGACATGATTCTTCCATCCGAAAAATTAACCCAACCTAACTGCAGCGAAGCAGCAGTATGAGTGTCTATGGGGGGGCAGGCTGTGAAGGGGAAATAATCTCTAAGCGGCTTTTTGGAGCAATTGTATCATGTTGTCAAGTTTCTATAAGACTCCATGATATTAATATTATCTGATTAATTGCTGCATAATGGATAAAAATTGCCAACCCTACTATGAGGTTGCAGTTAAAAAAATAATCTTTTATCATTGACAATAATTTTACTTTATATTGATAACACTCTCTAGAAAGTTACTTAAATGAACATTCTTATAGTATTATTACCATTGACATGTGTCCTTTAAGAGTATGACTTGCGTTTGGAAACGGGGGCTCTACACTGCATTTGACCTCAATGATCTAACAGTACTTTTCTGTATTTCTAACTTTTGTGAATTCCCTGTATTAATTATTATGAGATATAAAAGGGCATGCTGCATTTGTCTTCCATGTGACATTCAACATTAAAGTGGCCAAAGAATTGTGGAGTGAGTGCATTGCTAGAACAATTGTCCGCTGGATTAGAGGGAGGAACAACATAAACTAAGGCATTTGCACTACCAGATGGTGTTCTGCTTACTGTGAGAGCACTAATACAGTATACATGTTCTTCAAACATACTTCCAAGCATGTATGTTCTTCCTGTATTGAATCAGTGGTAAATCTCTTCTTGACTTTTGTATGATCTGCAATCTGTAACCTGCTAACCAGACTCTTACTAAAAATTCTTGTAAACAAGGTGTTTCAAACTGTGACTCAATTAAAAGAAATTTCTGAAGCACTGTTTTTCTCGGGATTTCTTTGAGGCTTAGATTTTTTGTGAAGACATCTCTTCACTGCAGGAAAATTCAGTGAGCGTAATAAAGTTTAAAAGTGTTAAATAACATTTTGTATATCTTTCTGTAAAGTCTGATAAAACATGAGAGCTGTATGAAAATAGAATATGTGATGATAACATTTTTGCTTAAATCTATATTTATCTGCTAATAGCATCTAAATAAGTGCTAGCATTCTCTCCCTAAGTGATTGCTAGAAGGCTTATGAAAATTTTTGGTAAATAGAGAAAGCCAGAAAGAGTCTCTGTTAGCACAAGAGGCTGCAAAAAAATTTCCAAGAACGGTCCACACAAACACTACATGTGAACTTGTGTACTTCGGAAGCATTATCCACATTGAATACCTTACCATCGAGGTAAAGTATTCTTAAAGCTTATTGTTCCATTTTTCTTTTAAGAAACTGGAAAGCCCCTCTTTTTCTGTTTCCTTCCTGACTTTGCAGCCCAGATGTATTATTTGTGGAAAGTACTGGTTTTAAGTAATAATTTACCTTGGGGTGACTCTAAATCCTACTGCAAAATATTTGCATTAAATAAAGGGAAAAGATAATTAAAAAAAAAAAATCAACAGAAAAACTGCTAAGAGTAATAGTAAAAAACCAGTAAACCAGATACGAGTTAAATGCTTAACAACTCCCAAATCAAGTATTTTATATATTAGGCATCTCATTTAAAAGATACGAAGGTTAGCACCATTTCAATTTGCTCAGTGTTACTGGATATTAGGAAGGACAGAAAGAGAGCTCATAAAGTATTTCCATTGATAAGCTTTCCTTCCTGTATCCTTCACCTTTCTGTTATCCTTCACCAGAACACCCAATTCATGTTGAAAAAAAATAGACCAACAGAAATCAAAAGCTATGCAACACAGATGCTATTCCAGCCATCAGAATCAGGTCAGTTTTTAACTTCATTAAATTGCTGTCATATGGTGTCTGCTGACATGCATCAGACTTTGGAGAGTCTTACTCATCAGGTATTCTCTAAGATTGTTAACAAGAACAGCAACTCTCATCAGGGGTCCCCAAAAAGCAGCTAATTAGGGGACAAAGGTTGCTCAGATTGTGACAATTACACCTGTAGGTCCCTGTAGAAACACCAAAATCTTGAACAAATGTATGTTTGGTTGCTTAGTGCAAGAAATAAAGAGCTAGTCCATTAAAAAAATGAGAGGCAGAAACTGTCAACCATTTGAAAAGCTTTACGAAAATGATCATCCAATTAGTGGCTATGATCAAATCAGGCATGAACTCTCTCTGGATGGCTCCATAATTTTCCTTCTTGCATGGTGTAATTTCATATAGCTCAAATGAACTCGTGAGAGGTAATTCAGTTCCAAACAGTTTTCTCATCACTGCTAATTATACTAATACATTGAAATGCCTCCTACAAAATGCATGAGCCCTTTAAGCCACCTCATTAATGTGATATAATTTTTGCCAGAATATATATCAAACCTATTATCACCACAGGTTTTCTTTAGCATTTTTTTCAAAATGTCTATCAAAAAGCTGAAAAAGTAGATTTCTTTCGTCTATTCTCAACATAATTAACTGTTTCTTTGAACTGCGGTTGTCTATTGTGGTATTTTCTCTAAAGCGTACTGGCAAAATACGGTATGATAGGGGTATTCCTCATACCTACAGGTTCTTTTCCCTGAGTATTTGATTCCTTAAATCTTTTTTCCGTTGTAGCTGATTCTTTAAACGGCAAATGATGCATGCAATAATGTGCAAAAATGAGTTATACAAACTGAAAGCAGGGGTGTAAAAAGAAGCATCATCTGAGACTAAAATAAAGACAGATTTTATGGTATTTATGTCAGTTAATTTAACTGCTGGTAGGGGCTTTTGTTGAAACATGAGTTAGTTCCAGTGTTTAACCTTGCAGCATTAATTTATGCTTTATGGCATGAGTACTTCATCACTCCCTCCTTGGGAAGACAGTTATCTCATTAGCCAGAATTTAATGAAATGCAAGGATACACTTCTTAATTTCAAAGATTACTATAACACAAATCAGGTGTAAATCTCAGACTGACTGTCCCTTCCCTTTACCCGTTTAAAAAAATAGATTCATTCTGCAACCGTATAACAGAAATTCATCTGGTGGGATAAATTCCGCTACTGCTATTCTAAAGGCATTTCTCATCTGTGAAAGCTGTTTAACTTTGCATTCAGTAATATTGGTGACATTTAAGGTCTGTACAAAGTTTCAGGTTTCCAACCCATTGTAACTGCTGCGAACAATTAAAAATGTAGTTGTTGGTTTCATTGGGGAAGGATGTCTTGCCCAAGAAGTACGGAGAGGAACCTGGCTTCATTTTCATAGAACTGTATCTAGATCCGTAAGGATATGAGTGTGCACACCCTATCCTATGTAAGACTAACGTAACTGATGAGACTAATGCAGGGTTTTTGCACTGGTGCCTGTCACCATATCCAGAATCCCAGTAAACACACAACACTCTGTTGCCTTGTACTCTCATTTCTTTGAAAGACAGGGTGCTCAGACACGGTTTTACCATGTTTTTCATATGCCTTTCTTTTATTGCTTAACTGTTGTCATAAATTAACTTAGTTTCCTATTGAAATCTCCATCCTGCAGTTCTCTGCATGGGAGTGTACTTCACTGAACAATAGCAGAATCTAGAGAATTCATTATGCAAAATGTTTTTTCAGTGAAAAATGCAGGTGCTATGCTCTTGTTCATAATAGCAATTCTTTGTTTCAGTATCAAAGCAGGCAAATTTATTAAAGATTCTTGGTCTTATATAATGTTAATGCATATAATATTATGTTATGTAATATTTACTTACCAAATGCATCGGTATGAAGACATAAACACATATTTTCCCTAATGTTAACCAACAGTAATAGCAATGCTTTACACTTATAGTCAGTTACAAATAATGTCCCGCATTTACACTTATAGTCAGTTACAAATAATGTCCCACATTTCAAGACTGTGAAGTCTGTCCATGACCAGCTGGATACCTTACATAGAACGTGAACAAGAAAATATGAAGAAATTCAGAGCAAGTCTTGTATACTGGTATCAGGCTGGGTTTTCAGACTACGTATATTGCAGGAAGGAGGGAACATCCTTGTGCATGGTGTGGCTCTAAGTAGGGCAAGGCATATGCGTATTAATTAAAGATGTTTTTATAGTAGTTCATTTTTAAATTTTATTTCTATATAGTAGAAAATAGTAATCACAGCTTAAAGCCTATAGCAGTCTGAAATGTGATTATTTTTTCAGCAGACCAGGAAAGGACTGTCTGCTTCCAAACTAGAGTGTGGCCTTTGGTTTCTGCAGCCATAATTCCTGTATCTGTTTTCCAAAGGCAACCAAAAGTTTGGCATGACCAGGTCACATCTGTTTGTCATTAGACAGACTTTGAAACTGGACAACGCAGACAGCTCAGCTGTGAACTTCAGGAAGTGCCACTAAAAGTATAAAACCAGGCAAGTCAAGTATTCCGAGAATAAAGTGTTTACACTGCCTCATAGTATGTGGATCTACATACTTGTCCATAAGACTTTGGTATGGAAATCCATGCTGTTGGTCCGGCTCTGTACAGCAGTCTGTATGAAATAAGCTGCCTCATGTTGATTCAAGACTGTTAAGGAGGACATTCGTACAGAGTCTAGGGTTTTCCATCTGTTTTAAATAACTTCAGAATCTTGTCAGAATAGATCACTGCTTTTTCCTTCACTGGATCTAGCCCTGTCAGGGTGAAGTCCATGTATTGTGGCAGGGACTGTCATGTCATTTATTATGTTTGTTTAGCACACGGGAGTATAACCTGACTCTGCCAGTTAGGTGCCACTACATTAAATTGTAATAATAATAAGGCATTATGGAGAAGGGACATACTGAACAAGAATGCTGAAGCATATCTGTTTTCATTTGAAACTCGCTGTGCGAAGTCCAATAGAGTTATAGAGCAGACAGGACCTCAGTTGTCAAGATTTTACCTTCTACAATAAACTGCATTTCTGCATTGCCACCTAAAAAAACCAAAAAGGGTTGCTGCACCAGTCCTCCTAAATTCATACCTGTTTCAAAAGGGTCTGGCTTGTTCACACTGGATGCAAAACCAATTTCAAACATTATTACTTTATACAGCATTTAATATATTGCGTGACTGCACATATATTACTTGGTGTCAAAGGATGAATTGGCCCCTGGAGAATCTTGATTTCAAGAACACCCTTCGCTATGCTCAGCTTCCCTTCAGGCAGAAACGGAGAGAGCAGGTTGCGAGGAAAAGCACTTGTAAGAAATCCCAGGTTAGGTAAATGATCTGGAGGAAGATTTGCCATAGCAGTAAGAGAAAGGGGGTTGTGCTGCCATCCAGAGGGACCTTGACAGGCTGGAGAAATGGGCTGACAGGAACCTCATGCATTTCAACAAAGGGAAGTGCAAAGTCTTGCACCTGGGGAGGAATAATCCCACACACCAGTACATGCTGGGGCCGACCTGTTTAAAAGTAGCAGGAAAGGACCTGGGGACCCTGGTGGACAGTGAGTTGAACGTGAGCCAGCAACGTGCTCTTGCAGCACAGGTGGCCAACACTGCCCTGGGCTGCATTAGGAGAACCGTTGCCAGCAGGTCGAGGGGGGTGATCCTTCCCCTCTACTCAACACTGGTTAGGACACACCTGGAGTGCTGTGTCCAGTGCTGGGCACCCCAGTACGAGAGAGACACGGAGCTACTGGAGGAAGTCCAGCAAAGGCCACTAAGATAATTAAGGGACTGGATCATCTCTCCCATGAGGAAAGGCTGTGAGAGCTCGGACAGTTTGACCTGGAGAAGAGAAGACTCAGGGGATCTCATCAAGGTGTATAAATACCTGAAGGGAGGGTGCAAAGAGGATGCAGCCAGGCTCTTTTCAGTGGTGCCCAGTGACAGGGCAAAAGGCAGCGCGAACAATCTGCAACACAGTTCCTGCCATTTGGACATCAGGAAACACTTTTTCACTCTGAGGGTGACTGAGCACTGGCACAGGTTGCCCAAGGTGGTTGTGGAGTCTCCATCCCTGGAGATATTCCAAAGTCATCTGGACACGATGCTGGGAACTGGCTCTAGGTAGCCTTACTAGAGCAGGAAGGGATTGGACCAGATGTCCTCCAGAGGTTCCTTCCAACTTCAGTCACTCTGTGATTCTATGAAAGGCCTGGCTCAGAATACCTTACACATCTTCAGCTGTACAAGAAATCTGATGAATCGGAAACCAGGAGGCAAAGGTTGGGTTTTGATGTTGATTTGATTGTGACTTTGGACAATCATAAAACAAAGGTTTGGAATACTAACTTAGTAGCGGTTATGCTGGCTGCCTGACTTTTAGGATCATGCATAAATGAGGTGGACCTGAAATCCAGTAATGCACTTTGTCTGACCTTCTGATATATAGAAACAGTTTTTCTCAAAAGTAGGTGAAAGAAATAATAACATTTCAAATGAAATCAGGCAGTAGAGTATATGCTAACTAAAGCCAAACTCAACAAATGTTGCAATTTTTCAGATCAAGAAATCTTCTTTGAAAATTGTTTAATTTTTCCAGAAAAAAATATGAATTTGTGAGCTTTTCCTATTCCCTCCTGTTGAAGGATATATAAGGATCCATGCTGGTAAGAAGGGTATTTTCCTTCAGAATTCTTGTCAGTCCTGGAGTAGATTTAATCCATTCCTCTCCTATTTCTCAGAAGGACTGCTGATAGCTTTCAAAGGGAAACTTTTATTCATGGCTTCTCTTCAGTTTATTTTATTTTTTCCTTTCCAGCCACTCCTTTTCACATATCACTTTGCAACAAGTACTACCTCCCTTCCAGTGGCTTGTATACACAAGGCTCAATTGCTCTGGCTTTCAGAAGAAGTTTATTTTTCTTTAAAGTCTAGACACATATATGAAGGTGGAAGGTCTTCATAGATGAAGGTCTAGATCTCAATTTCTAAAGAAATAATATAAAGGGGCAGACACTGATTATTCCCTGTACTTACAGATTGAATGAAGCTCACTGCTACTTAGCTTTTTGACAACATACTTCCTTGCACAGGTAAATATTGCCTTGAAATCTATGAATCTGAATTATGTTCAATGATTACAACAGGGAACCAGAAATCAGCGGGACTGGATTCTAATCTCTGTTATTTAGGGCTCAGCCATTTGATCAAGTTACCATTGCTTTAAGAGGTACTATGTGAACTCGTAGCCTTTGGCAAATCCCAAGTAAAAGTGCATTATCATAACCTTCTTTCATTAAAGTTTAACCTAATGTGTTTTACCTTGTGTTTGACACAAAGAAAGAATGAATAAACAGCCACCGCAGCTCAGCTGATGCATAGTAGTAACTCATTAACCTGTAGGGCTCAGGCACATAACTGCTGCTGTTAGAATATATTGACTTAAATCACTCTTAAGTTTCAGCCAGTTTCATGAAGTGACTGGTTTTGGAGAATTTAAGACCTCTTTTTTGAAGTCATGTTGGAAAAAAGGGAGGTACAGATCTTTAGGAATTCAGGCAAGCCCAAATCAATCACCCTAAATCTCTGCACACTATGGAAAATAAGTGAACTATATATTCTTTTTATATATATATATATATATTTTTTACATAGCTGTAAAACGCAAATAACATTATTAATCACACTTAGATAACCAAAAATAATCTGAACTGCCAAAATTTGTTTACATTTTTTTTAAAAATCCTTCAACATTCTTCATATTGGCAGTCTGGATTTTAAGTTTTTAATATTCATGTTGTTTATTTTTAAAAAATAGTTAGATTCTCATACATTAATCTCAGATTGAGAGCTTTTAGGAAGAACACAATATTTTTCTGAGAACTGGTAACATTTACCATAAAATACTGTGAGATTCTCAGAGGTATGCGGCTATGCAAAACCATCAGAGTTTTCACTGAGGTCAATGACTAAACTTTCACAGATTTTGGCATATGGAGGAACAAGTCCTGTGTAGGTGAAATAACTGAGGTAGGAAAAATTCTTTGGAAAACTGATTTTTAGAAATACAAAGCAAGCGTCTCTTCTCATTTCTTCATCCCTTATGGAGATGATGCAAGGGATGTGCATTAAACTGAAAAGCTGGAAAAATTACCTTCCTGTATATGATATTGTGTTTGTGTAAAGCATAAATATATGCAGAAAAGTTGTGGCAGTAAAGGTTGTGTTTCTTTAATCCAGTATAATTTCTTGCCCAATGTTTGAAGAACGTGACCCAGTTTATTTTAACATTGCAGATGATCATTTATATACGTCTCAAAGAAATTAACATAGAACCAATCTGGACCTGCCTGCAAGAACAATTAAAAAAAAAAATCATGGCTTCTCCCAGTTTAATCTGATACGATGACAGACAAGGTGAGGAAACTGGTAGTTGGAAATTGAGGTCTTAGCTACCATTTTTCAGATTTGCCTCTCCTGTGTCTGTCTGAATATATTTCTTACTTTAACCTTCCTAGTCAAATAATAAGGCTGTTTCTGACTTTGTATTCCTACGGCTTCCAATTATGCTTATTTTCATTTGGCTAATCTTGTATTTTCTTGATAACCTAAAGCATCAGTTTTGCTTGTGTTAAGGGACTGCCACAAACAGAGGTTAAAACATTACAATAATTATGTACCCAGCAACATGACTCAAACTTGCATAGATCATCTGATGTTTAAAAAACCCTGAATTCACGTTAGCCTATTCTGTTGGCACGCAGGCAGGGGTCTTGATTTATTTGGGTGGGCTACTGAGAAGTGTCAGCTGACCATTAAGGCTATCTATAAATTTAATTCTTTTAGAGGTCAGGGAGCAACACTTAGTCTTGTAGAAATTAATTTTTAGATTTCCGTTGTGGCATTAATGAAGAAAAGCTGCAAGAGAAAACAGACCATTTTCAGGAATGTGATTCAGAACATTAACACCTTAATTTACATAAAATTAGTTACATACTGCTGCAGTAATTTAATTTATTTGACCAGGACTTTGCAACTGTGAAAAATATATTCAGAAAGGCAAATCAGGGCTCTTACATTTTTTTTCCCAGTGGCTGATTTCACAATATGAAATCAGAACGATTTAATTGCAAGACATCAAAAAATACAATGTGTTGCCAAATTTGGAAGGCTTGGATTTGGAGTAAAAGGTTTTAAAAATGAAAATTAAAAAAAAATCCACAAATCCTGTGCTTGAAATAATTGCTGTTTTTCTCATGTGTACTGAATAGCCAATAAAATAAAAAGTTGACTAAGATTTTGACACATGGCACTGAAAATCAGGCATGTAGGCAAAAGGCAAAAGCTTTTTTTGAACAAAGAAAAGACACATATGAAAGAAACGACATAACTGGGGAGGAAAATAGAGCTTTTTTGCTTTTTTTTCTTTTAAAAAAAAAAAAAAGAAGAGAGAAGCATTATTTTCATTTCTAGACTTTTCAGCTGAAAATAAAATACAAAGCAAGCTTCTGCATCCTGACTGTTCACCTCCTGGATTTGCAGAATTCACCTGTCATCTTTCATCAGTAAAAATTAAAGTCCGCCCTTCTTTATCCTTTAAAAACCTGGCTTCAATTCAACTATTCACCGGGATTAAGTTGGAGTGGTACTACACTGATGTAGTTAAAACAGTTAAAGCTATCTGGTGAGGGTTCATTTAGATCAGTAAAATGATGACTTATACTATTTAGCTGCTCACATATATCAGAAAGTGGAGAATAAGGTAGGCTGGATATGCAGAAAAATACTAGATGCAAAGGGTTATGGTTTGATTGTGTTACAATTTCATTAACTTCTCTGAATTATTCATCAATGATTTCTTCAGTACAACTCACCATTCTGAAACTCTTCAGCCTTATAAAACGTAAAGATGATTCCCCATGTCTAAGTGACCTGCAGCTTCTTCCTAGGATTCATCAGGTTCTTGAAAAGGACCCTACCTATTAGGCAAAATATAAAATTTCTCTTTTGGAGAATATAGGATCCTTGTCTCTGAGTAATTCAGATATCAAGCCTGACACTTTAGATGATAGGAAATTATAGATCATCCTTGGTTTGCCTCTTTCTTTAATCCTCCAGCAAAAGCCTGAATGGTTCCTGCCACCTGTTAATGTAGCATTTTCTTACTCTCACAGTTCAGAAAAGCACTCTGATCTGTCCCAAATCTCTCCTAACCCAGCTACAAATCCATGGTCCTTTGCAACTTGAGGTGGCCAGTGTACAGACAGGGACAGTAGCCATGTGCAGCCAGAGGCCACATCCCCTTTTGCTCTTTGCATTTGTGAAGCTTAGTTTTGGAGTGAGAGTTTAGGTTTGGAGGCCTAAAGTTTATATACTTTTGTCCCAAAGGTAATAAAGGATAATTTTATCCCTGCTAACTTGCCCTGAGGTGACGCATTCCTACATCTGCAAATCACCAAGGAAAGGGCGCTGCTAGGGACATAATCATTTTTTTAAAAAAATTCTCCTGTTAGGAGTGGGAAAGCTTTTAAAGTTGTAGGAATTGGCACGCTGATATAACTATGCATTAGAACTTTTACCGATATGAATGAATCATCAGGCAAAAACCCCTATACCCAGAGCTCGTGCAATTGCACTGCTGCAACTTGCAGGTTAAGAACTGGCTCTCACAAAATGAAACACTTGAGTTTTACTCGTCACAACAACACGTTACAAATACCAAATCAGCGACTCAGCTACATATCCCCAAAGACCTAAGTTCAGGGACACATTCAAAGGCAGAAAGGATGGTTTCTTTGGTGACCTACTACTATGTAACTCCTTAGCTATATCATTTTATAGCAAACCCACAAATTTCCATGAAACTTGACCAGCTAAATTAAGAAGCATAAATTGCTGCATTATATATCAGTTTTGTCTGGATTCCATACTATAAAATTTCCTTGATAGTAAATCTTACACGTGTTTATTCATCCTCAGAAAGAGCACAGCCCTTTGGAACATTCTTATTCTGCCCATATATTCCTCATAAGCAAGCAAGACTTGGGTATTTCAGAGCTATACCCCCAAAATTATGCTAGTGCTGAGCACAGATATCTTTAAATATGTTAATAAGTAAAGTGCCATTCAAATGATTTTTAGCTAATATTCATTATGTTATAAATAATGGGCCACATCATACTCATGAACTTCTAATGATTTTCAACAGAGATTTGACCTTCTTACATCAGTTGTGGCTCTACCGTGGCCTTTATACGTGGCGTAAGTATGCAGTGAGGGAGGCTTAGATTTACAGCGTGCAAACTACTATGCATTAGGTCCCTTTGGAGACGTCCTTAAAACACACCGGATACAATGCAACCAGCTTTCTAAACGGAGTAAGCTACCTCACGCAGAGGCACACTTACTGCACACACAGGGCAATGCACAGAAGAATAGTTGCAGCGTAACTCTTGTTTGGTGGCATATTTTTCCTTCATAGGCAGGTGCCCAGGAAGCGCCCAGCATGTAAACTGGTTAAATTTAGAGCAACAGATCTATACGGTATGGCAAATAAAAATAAAAAAGCTTCCTGATATTGTGAAATCAGTTGTTTCAAGAATAATACTTACGTGTCTGCTACCTGAACTTTTTTGACTTACACGATTGTATGGATCTAGTCTTCATTCCTCCGTGATCACATAGTTAAATGTCACGACTACGAGGCATTTGCAAGAAGCAAACACATTCACTGTTACGTCTCTGACATGGTACCTCGACACGAGAGCTTCTCAGAAGTCAGATAGTGAAGTCAGATATTGCCAGTGCTCTGTAAGACGTTAAAATGCTTTCATGCCTGTCTCAGAAATCCACCTTTATGTGTCCAGCCAGGCTTGCAGTCCATTAAGCATTACTCTGCAACCACTACTACCCGCAGAAGAAAACTACCGAACTATGTTACTGTCCCTGTCGCACCAGTGTCGATTGTCCTGGCTGGATTCACTTGAAGGTGCTCGTTCTTTCGGAATGAGCTACAAAGATGCGCATCCCTTTTGAAGCTGGGAAGCGTAATGAAATCTCTGTTAAATAGTAATATTAAATAGTGATGAGTGTGTTCCTCACTGGAATGTATATATCATTAGTTCAGTTCACTGGAAATCTGAAAAAATTTGTTCACAGAGTTCTCAAGTCTTAGCATGAATAAGAGCATCTCCTCTATTCCTAATTCTGAAGCCACCTTAATGAAAAAACATGAAGCTCTGCTCAGATATTTTTAACAACATCTGTTACAAAATCAGGACAGTAACAGTTCAGATACTCCGTGGCAGTGGCGCACGTTTGAAAATGCTATGTATACGAAATTGTAACTAAGGCCTGGATGAATGTTGGGAGAATTGGCTCTTCAGCATGATGAGAAAACCATTGAAGTATTTTTGGTTTTCATCAAATACTCTGAGTGGGCTTTTTAATTAATAGATTTGTAAGAATAGCATATGCAGTGGACTGAATCATACAAGAATATATGGAAGTCCTTCTGGAATAATATCAAATAAAAGAGTACACTTGATTAAAAACAATAAATGTCCATTGTGCCAAAAGATGAAAAAATGCAATAGAAATTTGAATGGATAAAAATCTTAGTTTTAATGATTTTTTTTCAGTGTACCAGATTAAAACTCATTTCACAAAACAGCAGAGGCTCTAAGTGAATATCTGCTAAAGGAACAGATCTGTGAAAGTAGTATTGTATAATTTTTGTGCAACAAGGATATCCATTTAATAGGTTTCCACACCAGCTTTGATCACATTTGGAATTACTCTGCTTTTTGTTACATTTTCTCAGTTATTTTTTAACTTTTTTATGCTTTCTTTGAAATATATGAACCTTTTAATGTATGGATAATTTATTCAGCTCCTAAATTTAAATGCCTGGTGGGCGTAATTTTCCTATTTTAGTTTACTTCTATAGCTGCCTTCACTTTGTCTGGAATATATTATTCATTGTCTCCAAATTATAACAGGACTGACGTGTTAGAGTATAACTCCTTAAATTCATTTCAATATTTTAACTATTTGCATAACAATCCAGGGGGGCAGAAAGCTTCCCTGGCAACCTCTTTGTCTCAAAGAAATTGTCAGAGACTCCTAATGTTGTTAACTGTGTTTGCAGGAAAGTGCAACGTATTTTAATATGACCTTAAGAATGTGAACATGAAGATGTTTGTGCCAGTATTGTGACTTCTTTTGTAATTTGAAAATGTTCTCACAAATCATGGGTTATTAAGTCTGTATAAAGATGCAGATCTTAAGCAGCCCAAACTCTTCATTGGCATAACTGGAGGGTCTCGCCAGAGTCAAAACCGATGGACTTATTTTCCAGATTAAAACACATTTTTGAGTGGTTCTTAAAGCGTACTCCATTGGATCACAGTGTTATTTCATCATAAAAGTAAGTTTTCTACATTTAGAGAGTGAAACGCCACCACCTGCAGCGGGCCACCCGCGAGGCTCCCTTGCACGGGGCAGCACGTGGTGGAAGCGGGAGGAGTTCGGCAGACGGGGAGACACAAAGTGAACCTCTTTTTGTGCTGGGCAGGGGTGGAGCGGGGCGGCGAGTAACGACGCAGCAGAACTTTGTTTCACAGCATAGCTCTTGGTCTGAGAGGTGTAACAGGACTTTGACTCTGCCAGAGATTTCTGCCAGCACCTTTTCCTTTAAGCCAACATCCCGAAGTGCCAAGAAAGGGTTGTTTTAAAACATGACAGCAAAACAACAGAAAAACCCCACCTTTAAAACTAAATTTTACTTGAACATAAACCCGAAGAACAAACTTAAAGAAAATTCAGAAGGAGGCAGAGCCTGTAAAGAAATCTTCTCCCCCCTTACAGCGGCAGGGGTTGGGTTGTCTCTTCTTCTCTATGACTCCTATTCCAGTGTCTGCTTTGCCACCTCTCTGCCTCTTCAAGGAAAGATTTTCTTTCAGTCCTGGGCTGCCTGAGCCACATGCTCTCACTTCTGTCAGCCCTCTTCTGCCTCCCTTCTGCTCTGTGGGCTGTCGTGGGGTCCCGGGCCGTGGGCAGGGTGGGGGAGACCCCCGGGGGAGGCTGGGCGGGGGCAGTCAGGGCTGTGGGTGCTCTCAGGGCCGTGGCTGTTTCCAGCACGAGCAGGTTTCCTTTTGCTGCCTCGGGACGCCTTTTAAAGGAATGCAACAAAGAGGCAAAATGGGTGCCAGCTGGAGGAAAGGGGAGAAGCTAAAGAGCTTGCTTGTTAGGACCTGCCAGGGTGTTATGGGACTTGCCTTGTGGATTTTGTTGTAAAATTTCATGCAAGTCTCTAGAAAATAAGATATATTACTATTTATGATGTAAAGCATGCTCACTGTTTACGCTAAAAACCAGCTGTGCCAAGACCCCCTGTTTATACCATCGTTCAGGAGACAGAGCACTTGACCAAGAGGCAGTAACGTTGATGTAGCAGATCTCTCAAATTCAGTTTACCATTTAGGACAATACTATTGTTATTAGGCCTAGAAACAAGGCTCCAGAATGTTCTGTAACCTTTTCTGGTGAAACAGAGCCACTGTTCAGAAAGAAATAGAGGATTCACAGAGCCTGGGGGAGGGAGCAACAGAGACCACGTGTTCGCAGAAGTCCTGACAACGTTCTCATGGAGACGTACTGCAGGATCAGCTTAGATCCTACAATAAAGACCATATTTTGATAAGTTATCCTATGTGGGGATGCCATTGCAGATCTAATCTGAAGTGTCTTTGGCACTGTAGGGAACTGAAGCTGGGGTCGTCCAAGTCCTAGACTAGACCTTTAGATGTGGACAATTTTTCATGTCTTGCCATGAGGAACGTAAGATGTTGAAAAGTACAATTCTGTACCATGTAAACAAAACCAAATTATATGTCTAATAGCTAAATATAGGTGTCCTAGTGGATTTATAAACTTAAAATAGAAAAAAGTTTCTGTTTTGAGACATGACACAGCAGAATGCAGTCATGGTAGGCAACTATTTTTCCTAGACACTGAAGTAATCAAAATGACAGTAATCATGAAAAGAGTAATAGTTATCCTAAAACAATATTCAAATGAGTAATAGGGCGAGACATGACTCTATTTATAGTCCCATTGGAAGACAGTGGGAATTTGGACTAGTTTCAATGGGGGCAATTACTATTGGTGATTTTTTAAAGCTTGTCCAGTCTGTGCATTCCTGTAGGCAAAATATTTGTTGGTGATTTTATTACTGTCCTACTTCCTAAGCTCACTGGATACTAGCTAAAAAACAACTTTTCTGGGAATGACTTCTACTGTAACTGTTCTTTGAATTTCTCTGAAAGCAGGTATTTGGCAGGGCAGAATGGGTGGCAATCGCGTGAGGAAGAGAGCCATAGGCTATGTAGACATCTCCTTTGCCATTCCTGTCACCTCCTCACCCCACTCTACTCCCTCTGTCTCTCTTTGGCAGGATTCTGAAAAGGCAAGGGCAGGTTTCTAACCAGAAATCCCTTCTGTAGAGGAGACTGGTTCCGTTACATGCACATGATAGTACAAAGAAACATATGGAGCTTCAATGGGGAGCAACTGAGGCATCAGCAAAAGGTATCTCAAAAAGAGTGGGACGAGTCAGCCTAATCAGATAACTTGTAATGGTTAGAGTTTCATGAGTATTAACACTACTGCAAGTTTGTCTCCAAGATTAAGAAATGATTGCTAAGTATATGCAGAGCTTTTTCTAAATGTTAAAGCAATATCTATTTTCAGTTTTGAAGCATATGAAGGTTTTATAACATTAAAAAAGTGTAGAAATATATTGAGCTGAAACTTAATTTATAATTTGTAAGTTTAGGCAACTGCATTTAAGCTTCACCACCAAATATAGGATTATAATTATTAAGCCATTTGTCATTGGAGGGAAAAATATTTCAAAAACAGCTTAACCTTTCTTTTCCAAGCAAAAGAATAAAATAGTTTAATTAAAAAATAAAATATTGTTTCTCAGTGTGATCTTAATAGGAACATTAGTTTTGGGTTTTTTTAAGAAGAAATATTCCAAAATAGGTTATCAAAATTTAAAGTGTAACTGTTGCCCACAGTGGTGGTGGTGGTGGTGGTGTTTTTAATTTAGTCTCCTGCAAGGATCAAAATGCCTCCTCCATCTTCCAGTCCTGATGGTCCCTTTCTGTTCCTCCCCAGTCTACCCAGAAGCTACATTGTTTCAGTGCTATAGATGCCTAGCTCATGTGAAGAGCTTCAATATAAACTTCAGAATTTTTTCATGTTTTTAAAATGTCAGGCAGATATTTCTTAGTTTCAGAATATCATGTTAGACACAATTCCTGCAAGACCACTGCTCCCAAACTCTTGATTCATAATGGATCTCATGATATTTGATATGCTTTGTATGAAGTAATAAAACCAAATGACATGTAATAGCAAGCGTCTGAAATTTGGGGATTTTGTATTTTAAAGTGCAGATCTTCCATCTCATGTGCCTGTGAAGTAAAGCTTGAAAGTCAGAATCGAAGGCTTAGATTCCAGAAGATAAATATAAAAACTTCCAACAGGCTAATTTCTTTCTGAATATTTCGTGTTCTAAAGTCAATTTTGTGATTTGAAGGGCTTGACACTTATTTAATATGTTGTGCTAAAGTTCTAATCTTGACATTGCTGCGGGAACAAAAATTGAGCTGAAGGGAATTTTGAGCAGTCATTTAAGGTAGCTCCCAGATCCAAGGCACGGCCAGCTACACCTAAACTATTCTGCAAGAAGTCTAACCAAATTCAGCATAGTAATACTGGGATGTCAAATAGTGCTTTGTCCTTTGTGACATAAGAAAACAGTTTCTATTTGAGAAGGATTTTGACTCAGTGCTAGCAGGGAACACGGAATTAGGGCTGTTGTGAACATGTTCCAGAGACTAATGCACCAAGTGATAAGATTACTTGTGTTATTTGGTCCTTGAGTGAGCAATGGTAAGCCTGTGAATGGCAGGACATCAAGCAGCACATCTGGAATAGGTAGAACTAACTCTTGGATCATGCTGAAGCCTGCCATGGATGACTGGCCCTTGAGCAATATATAATTCAGATGCACATAGATCAAACATTGCGTGAAGCAACTTGGGTGTGATTGTCTTCACTAGTTGGTAAAGAACGCTGCCCTGCAGTTTGTTGAAGAAGTTGAGAGATGTGGCAGGAGCAGCTCCATTTCAAACAGAGAATGCCTCTCTGAAGCTTGAGAAAGCCTTTGTCACTCTCTAGCAGGTAGAAGGAAATGGGTTCTTACAGCAACGGATATTTCCATTGTAACTTCCCAGTTCACAAGCGTGAGCGTGCCTGCAGGTACAGCCTCACGTTACCTTAAGAGGAGAGTAAGGGAGTGGTATTAGCCCTTCATATCTTCCTGCAGTTATGGCCTGTCCTCAGCCTGCTCCTCCATCTAGCTGTGCGACCTACCATGCAAATTTGGTCTGATGTGAAATGAGACATGTTCATTCTGTGGTTTAAGAGAAATGCCTTGCGTGGCTGGAAGAAAGTGAAGGGCTGGGGTGGTGAGTGCTTGTGAAGCCCTGCCATTCAGTGGGGTTGCATATTTATATGATCAAGCAGGTATGTTTTTTTAAATTAAAAACTTAAATGTAAAACCGATGCAGCTACCCTACATCAATTGTTTCGGTCGCCGTATGTAGCCTATTCCCCCTGATTAAAACATGTAGAGATGAAAGTGTACATTTGAGTCTCAAGTTTTGGGGAGTAGGATCCATATCCTCAAAATTACAGGAAGGCTGACATGTGGTTTAGCCATTGGACTGAGAATTGAGAGGTCTGGGTTCACTTTATTCTTCTGTGTGACATTATGGAAATAGCTTTCCCATTCTGTGCCTTAGTTTTCATCATTAAAAAGTAAATAATAATACTACTCTCTTGTCTGGTCTGTACTCCAAGCTCTTTGAATCAGTGGTGGGCTGTTTCTTATTTTGCATTTCTAAAAACGCCAAAAGGCACTTTATCTGTTTGACTTTCTTGGCAGTTCCATAAGGGAAATAACAATAAAATACTAAAAACACTCTTTTAAAGTAGTTACTTAGAAAAAAGTAGGAAAATTAATAAGTACAAAACCAAATAAAAGCAATTAAGTGATACAGCGAGATTCTTTACTTTTTACACGCTTTACACTTTTGAAAGCAAAAATATATGAAAGCTGGGAATAATATTTGAGAAACAGACATCTTGCAAAAAGGGAGAAGCAAAAATTTAGAAAGAAACTGAGGAAGTGGTGATTTGCAGTAAGTCTTCTATTTGTTTAACTCTAAGACGATACACATTAACTGTGCAATTTCAAATTACCTAAAAGGACATGATTACGAGGAGCACAGTAGGACATTTAAATTGTACGCGCTAACTATATTTTATCACAAATTATTGGTTTGCCAAGTACACCGATCTGGTTGGGTGAATGCAAAAGAGTGTGCTGTGCATTATAGCATTGATAGAAATATTTAGTGATCTATAACCGTATTCTAAGTGACGCTAGACTTGTTGATGGTTTTGTAGTGAACATGTCCCCTGCTATACAGTAGCTATCTGTAACTGCGGCTGGTTTGAAATGCCCTGGCAAGTCATGCTGTTGCAGCAGTCATATGTTGACCTGATCTACAGAGGCAGTGGGTCCAAGTTCTGTTGATTATTTGTCTTACTTAGCAGTAAGTTAAGCAGTGTGAAAAACTGTGCAAATGCTCTTTTGGGTCATTATGTTATTGTGCATCATCTACAATATATTAATATATTTTGAGCTTGTGTACACGTCTTGTTAAATTTATTTGTTTTTAACAAATCATTTTTGAAAACCTGCGCATTTTATCACAACTGCTTCTTAAATCTAACATATTTATCATAAAGTATTTTATTTATTGAATTTTATTTGCCATCAAGAGAGACAGACATGAATATAATGTTTAAAAAGATGTCTATTGATGTGAGAAAAATGCAAGCCGTGTGGTAGAAGCTCAGTGAGTGGGAGAAATGTAAATGTTCTCTGCATTTTATCTCACATGACAGAATGCATTATGGTCAAAATAGTGTCTTCTCAGAGACACAGGTTTCTAACATCTGCATAATACACACTTTTATGTAAGCTCTTTATTCTGCATGCAATTGTTTAGTTAAATGCCCTACAGTCTCATTTATAAGACCATCTTTTATGCCGTCACCTTGTATGGGTTCTGTACCTTGGATACATATAACCCAATTATAATTACCATGACAATATATAACACCTTTTTGAAACCCTCCTCTTGCGATATAGGGGTGTGGTACGTACCGATGTCAGAAACAAGCTATTTTCATCAGACAATTAGTTGTCTTTGACACAGGCCTCCATTTCCCACCAATTAGTACAAACGGCAGGGTGCATTTCCAGAATTTTGCAGAGCCAGCAGCTCGTGCTATTAGGGGGAATTTAGGATATTTAAACAAGTTCCAATACATATTCTGGTTTTCTTAATTTGCTAAAATCAATAGCTGCTTTTTGTCTGTGAATCATTTCTGACTCAACATAATGCACATAGATTAAAGGTCTTATGAGATTTATTCTTCCTGTCAACAAGCAGTTTTAGTCTTAATTTTAGTCTTTCATACCTGATGAGTGCTATTAACAGCCGTTGGACAAGAGCTCAAAGTTACAACATCCTCTGTAGTAGTTCAGCTATTAAGCCAGGACACGCGATGTTAACAATCAAAACAGGCGATTCTGTAGCACAGTCTTCTAATCAGATATGCAAATACAAAACTAGCGTGTTGGTCAGATATTAATGGATTTCCGTGTATTATGAGTAGCTATAAAGAAGTTGGACTCAGGTGTCCTTCGCTACTGTGCCATGAAATCATCTCAGAAACGTCTTCAGATGTTATGGATCTTAGTTGCACAGCCAGCAATATGAGTCAGAATAATTTAATGCTGCTGTGGTCCATTTTGCCACAGTGGCCGGCAGCGCTGAAGGGCTAGTGCCTGATCAAAAGCCATCAAAACTCAGCAGAGACTCCTGCTTGTGAAAACGGGCTTTCAGTGTGTCCCTGAAAAAAAAGGAGGGGGTGGGGAACGGCATAAGAACATCCTACAGACTTCTTCCCAGGGGTACTGTGGTCCACATTCAGGAGGGCTGTTAGTAGCTCAAATTGGCATGTTTAATTGTAAACTGAAAAGGCTGAATAACAACTGCGCGGTTGCACGTGGCCGTCTCTTTGATGAACCAAACCAACCACAGTTGTCAACGCCGTCGATGTGTTCAGATAGCACGTAGTGTGCTCTTACTGCTCTTTCCCTGCTCCTGCCTACCCCGACCTTGTTTTGTTACAGTGCTGCTGTTAGTTCGCTTTAGTTTTCTCATTTTTTGCTGCATACATTTTCTTGGAAAGCTTCAGTTAATTAACTCGGGTCCACTTTTCCGCACTCCCCTTCTCCCACACTTTCTTTAAGTGCCATTGAGGTGATAAAAGGCAGCCTAGCCGTACAATAGAGTTCCTAGCTGCTCCGAAATCTTGGTGCCCAGCTGGGCATAACTGAAGTCAGGAAATTCAGGCAGCATTCTTCGGAGCTCCAAGGGATCATTGCCGTGTCTGTATTTTCTGTATGGCTGGGGAACGGACGGCGTAGACGCGCTCTGCGAAGGCTGGCTTGGCTGAAGCCCTGACGGCACAGCCCTGGGCTGCGGTTCTCCCCCATCATTCAGCTGCGCAGGGGAAACCTGTGGAATTTCTTGCAGCTCAATATGTGCAGGGCCTCCGTTCTGCTCAGCCGGACCCTTAAATATGTGTTGTCCCACTGATGCATGGAAGACCTGGGCTCATAACACCCATCAGCAGTAATGGGAGCTCGGTAGCGAAATTCCTTGCACAGCAATGAGAGAATAGGCCCCTTTTGATTTTAGAATTCTTTCCTACAAGGATTTCCCTTGTGCCTAGTATGAGCATATAAATGGCCATTTTATTGTATTAAATATGTATCACATCCATCATTTTAAATGCTGTGCTGTGATGAAGGCTTCTCAGTCCCAGGATCAGTTCTGAAAATATTTAAACTTGGCAAGCTAAACATGCTCAGCTGAATAAGCCTAAGGGTCCCATTCATGGAAATGTTATATACCACTTACGCTTGTTTTTTTAGTTAAATTACACAGAAAAAGTTGGTAGAATATTGTTTCAGCATGAATTACAACATTTTAATATTCATTAATCCAACTTCTTGACTGTCTTTAGTGGTGATTTTTCCATTGTTCAGCTGAGCTGCTATGCAAACCTGGAAAAGAGAGGGGAAAAAAACAGTCTCAGGTGGCAATCCACAACTAAAACCACACAGGTTAAAGAAAAAATAAAATCCTCTTCTGGACCAAACAGTCAATGATGATGGTTTAAATCAGCTCTTCAGCTAGTACAAATAATTAGATTTATGCCTTAGTGTTCATTCGGTTTTGTTAAGTGCAAAGATCTCATTTTGAAAGCTTTCATTCATTAAAATTTCTATTTAATTGTTTAAAAAAGAACTCCAGCAACTCCAAAATCAACCAAATAATACCAGAGAACTGAGCATTAAGGAGGATTGGTACAAATAAGAATAACAGCACAACATAAACCAAATTTGTTTTCATTTTTGAAGGAACATTATACCTTTCAAGTGTTTTATTTGCAATTTACTTAACTAAGAATAAGTGTATTTCTGCAACACATTAGCTGTGTTATAACAGGTAAAGTTGAATGGGAAACATTCAGAGGTTACTTGTGGATCTATTAACTACCATTTTTAACACTGTTTTGTAGTCCAAATCAGTTTGTTTTTACTCGGTACCCACAGTTATGTATGTAATAACATTTTTATCCCTTGAATTTTCTACACAGACCATTTTTAGCGATTTTTTTGTCTACTAAGAATGGTGAAATTTTTAATTAATTTGTATGCAGACTTATTTTCCAAAATGAAGATTTTCTTTTAAATGAGGTTGGTTTGCGTACATTTCAGTTCATAGTTCTGCAATCGTATTTCACCGTTAAAGGAAAATGTAAACTGTGTGTAGGCTTACCAACCACAAGCTATTTCAGATTGCATGCAGCATGCGTTTTTTTTATGAACTATGAAACAATCTCCTTACAGCTCCTCTGACTCTGCTGGCGCGTACACAGTATAATATTCTACAACAGGAACGGAAGGTAATTGTAAAATTGAAAATTAAGAGTAATATATGCAGTAGTCCCATATATTAAGACTATCAGGACAGGATTATGAAAGAGAGTGTGTGTATATGTGTGTGTATGTATGTATCTTAGGAAGACAAAGGCCCAAGGCAATTTATGTTCGGGTTTACAATGGTTTTGCTGCAAGCATGCAGAACTAACTGGGTTTAGATTAAGGCAGTCTAATTAGTGTCATGTCAAACTGGCAGTGATCATAAGACAAGAGAAGGGTCACTCTTGTCATCTGCTTGGTCTTTTGCCCTTAAATATAGAGCTGCATAAAGCACAATCTCCTTCTTGTTAATGGAAGCAGAATATGTATAATCTGCACATGAAATGAAAAGAAAATGTGTAAGGAAATTTATTTTTCCCATTTCCTCGTCAGGAGCTGTGAATTTTAGTGAGAATTAAAGTAAGGCTAATTCTGCAGTCATCTTCTGACCTGTCAGGTTAGCTGTCACCCTCACGTCTCTCAATGCAGGTCTTTAGCTTCTTCTTGCTGAGTGCAGCCTTTGCCAACTGACAGAAAAATACCGACCATGACAAGAAAAAAGAACATAATGTCCTTTTCACCCATCACTACTCAAAATTGCTCAATCTTTACTGACATATTATTATACATTGTTTCTCTGAAAAAGCACTTGCTTTCTTTTCTATAAGAAGTATGAAACTTTCAAAAGACAAGTAACTGTTCTTTAGAAAATATTAAAGCATGTAATTATTTTAAAACGGCTATTAATATGCAATATGTTGTTCTTTAATAGGCGTAAGTTGTCGCAGATCTAAAGTCATTATGGTGGCGCCCACTAGTGTCCCCGGGCCCGCGGGGCCGGCTCTGCCTGCAGCACCCGAAAGCAGCCACAGTGGCCTCCGCCAGGGACACGGCCCCAGGAACCCGGGCTACTCGCTTCAGCCAGAAAACGTATCGTGAAGAGAAATTGGAGGCGTGCAAACTGCGTGAAGAGGTGCTAAAATCCTGTAGGATCAACCGCGGGAACTTTTGTTCCCGTTTCAGGGTTTTCCTCCAATTTTGTCACGCTGCCACAAACCCGGGGGTTAGACTCGCGTCGTGGTTTAACCCCAAATTGGCCTAAACCAGGACAACTCAGAAGCACGAGCTGCACCTCGTTGCTCCCGAAGGGCTGACCTGTGCCCGTACCGGCACGCAAACTGGGAATGTGCACGAAAACTCCCGTAACATCACCTGCCGCGCTGCTGGGGGTACGGGAAGGGTCTGAAACACGGGGAGCGCCGGCACGGCGCCTGTGCAGAGCAGCACCTCCGCTCCGGGGGGGTGGGTAGAAGATGGACTTTCAGCCATAAGTGTCAGGTTTTTTGCTTTTGTGAGTTTCTAATCTTTAATGTCACTTGACAGTTTCTTATGATTAACAGTTGGCCTTTTGTTTAAAAAAACCAGAAAAACCTAAGTGTTTGCTGTAAGTAAACGATTTTTAAAAAATCCAATTAGAGTAGTGGTGATTAATGCATTTACATTACACGGATTAACACTTTAGAATATTAATCTGTTTGCATTTTTTCCTAACTCATAATATTCCTTGATTTTTTTTTTTTTTTTTTCCCTGAGTGAAGCATGTGTTATTTCATCACATGACATTGCTTTGAAAAATCTTTCTAGTCTCAGATGTGGACCTTAATGCATTATGCAAAACCCAGGGATTTAGATTTTTGACATTGCATACACTCAAAATATATTCTAAAGGGAGACATTATATGCTAACTTCTTGTGAAATCCTGTAGCAGCTGCTTGGTTAATATAATATGTTGAAAAATATTTACGTAGTTTGTTTTCTTTTCTGTCAACCCCAGTATCTTATGAATTTTTTTCAAATGGCCAGTAGCTGAAGTAGTGACTTTAGTTTGACTTAATATTATGCCACATTGACAGATGAAAACTCCTTCTAAAAATGTCATTTGAGTGCTCTACTAATTTGCATTTAGCTCGAAAGCTTTTAGTGCTTTGCACATTCACATTATAAACATTTGGGTGAACATTAATACCCCAGCTAAACAAAAATGCTATTCACTTCAACCATTTCTTCCACTACATAAAAACTATAAATGATTCTCCTACAAAAAAAAAAAAAAAAATTGAATGCAACCCGAAAATCAATTATAGTAACTATTTAGAAATGTAAAGGAAAGGCAATGTAAAAAAGTGACAAAAAATCTTTAATTGTAGGGAAAATGTGCATCTTTTTTTCCCAATGTGTGAATAAAATGCATTTCCTTCTTTAACAATCACAGTTACAATGGATCTATGCATCTCGCAGGAAAAAATTGACAATTTGATTATGACTTGTACTTTTTGCCGGGGCCATGAAAGTGGTTTGTGTTTGAAATGTATCAGCTGGAAGGTACTTATTACTCATAAACGCTGCGCTATTTCACTCTCTGCAAAGTGAGCTGTTAACAGATACAATTTGAGCAGAATAGCCAGAGGAGGCCTTTTGATATGCAGAAGAGCTGACCCGCGTGCTGAGCCTTTAATTGGGTTTTTAATTTTCCAGGCCATCTGACAATATCAAACATGATCCCAGTGCTTGAAATGTTGATTGGAGGCTAAGCAGGATGTACTCCAACACGGCATTATGGAGAGACAGTGGAAAGGACTCAGGTAGAAAGGAAGGCACGGAGAGTTAAAATCATCCAGGTCTCCATCTTTGCTATTCTCCAGAACACTCCGAAGTGGTTTCACATTGCTCTCCATTATTTTATGGCTGGACTTTTAAATCTCTTGTAATATTTTGGTGGTATTGATCTTCAGCTCATTATCTTGACTGTATCTCTTAAAATGAGCTGAAAGCAGGCGCTGTGCAAAATAACCATTAACAATTTAGCACCTTTTCTTAAGGAAAAAGAAGAAAAAAAACCACCTCCCCCCAAAACAGCTGCAAGAAAATACTGTATCAGCATCCCTCCTCGTGTCTTGGATAAAAATCATGTTTACAGCCAATGTTTTCTTTCCTCTTCCGAAGTTTTCAGTTTGACTTTAAAGATGCGTTTAAAAAAGTAGCATTGCACATTGCCTCGTGTGTGTCTGTATTGCTTCTATCAAAAGGACTGGAGCCGAGTAACGTTTAATTTGTTACCTTCTGCCAGACTGCTCAGTAAACATTTTTTTAATTTGTTCATTTGTAAGGATGAGGCAAAGAATAAAATCTAATTTATCATTTTATTAGAACTGTGTATCTGAGTGATGCAGGACTGTGGATTTAAGAAATCTGTAAATCTCTTTAATAAAGGCCTGGGGAATTATTAGTAGGGACAAATGTAAAATGCCTGACAGTTACATTTCCAAAAGAAAACCACAACAATCTCATTAAAGAAATTACTGACGGCAGCTCACAAATGTTAATGGTCGAAGCAACGAAGGACGCACAATATCAGAAAGCAAAGATTTTTTTTAACTATTGATCTGCTAACTTAGGGAGCATATCAAAATAACGTGCTAGACAGTTTCGTAGTGAACAGACATCTTCCTTAGCAGTTCTAGACAATGCAGTGCCAGAAAAGCTGCTGACGTACAGTGGCTACTACAGTGTAAAAAGATAAAGAGCAGCTACAGTAATAAATAGGGAGCTTCTAGGAAAGACGAGGTTTTGTGCTATAACTTTGCTGGAGCCTTCAAAGATTAGAATGAAACAAAAAATTTCAAATGAAATATGTCTTGAAGCATACATTTGGCATGAATATTGAATATTTAAAATGTTTTTGCTTTTGTATAGCTGTGACTGGTAAGCCTTATAATGGTGACAATTGCCTATTTCTTTTAGAAATAAGCAAAAAATATTCTTTATCTTTTCGTTCATATTAGGTGAGCTTTTGTACAAGCACGTGTCCATTTCACTTTGCCATAATTTAGAACTTTTGGAATATTTAAAGAAAAATAAAATAAAAGGCCTGTTTCTGACCTGTTTATCTGCAACTGTAACTGACATGAAGGACTGCTTCACAGATATATCTGAGAGAATTAGTAAAATCTTATTTTACAGTTTAATTGTATCTTCTCCATTTTCTGCAGGCTAGGTTGCCAAATTATATACCCATGAACACTAACACCCTGTGTACAGACATGAAGAAATATAACCTCATTTTATCAAGGCAGTTAACCTGCTAGAGAATCTTCTCTATGTCCTGACATTCATGATAGACTTTTGGCCTTTTACCTTTAGTTTTTCAAAGCCCATCATAATATCCTGGTAACCGAGCAGGAATATTTTAGTAGTAATAATTATCTCTTTGGAGCAAAAGTAAAAATAATGTATTACATGTAAAATTACATATGCATGAATTTTCCTAGAAATCTTGAACATATTAATTCTCTGTTAATTCAGTTCATCATCTTTCTCCCTAAAATGTAAACCGTGGAATGTCAAGTGCATTGTTTCAAATCCTCTGTTTCAGGTCCTGATCCCTGCAGTATTTTACTCTTTATAAAAGGAGGTGGAAGAAGAGTGCCTAAGGAAGTGCGTAGAGATAGCATACGTAATAATAACAAATGACCTAGCTCATGCGTATCATTCATCAGGCGAAGTCCAGTATTTGCAGGAATTTCTTAGCTTTAAAATAGAATACGAGTTAAGTTTTGTTACCAGTCTTGCTATTTTTCTTTTTTCCTCCTATGAGCACCAGTAAAGGCGCTTCCATTTCTGCTTCCTCGGGATTCTATTCAAATGCATTAAAACCAGTCAGTTTGTTTGTTTCTTCAAATGTGCATACAAATCTCCCGGCACAAGCACCAAGGGCTGCAAATATCCAGGAGATTCACTCCTAAGAATGTTGCAAAAAACTTGATATTTTAACTTTATTATTTTAATGATAGATTAGAGCCTAAAGTTGCAAAATACAATCAAGGCACAAATGCAGACTCCCTTTACTGGCAGACTGATATCGTTACAAGTTCTAGTGCATATTTAGGATTTTTTTTTTTTATTCACGTGTTTTCAGACTTGTTTAAAATCAAAGAAAGCTTTAGCAGATTGTGACTTGACCACATCCGAATCTATTCCACGTAATATAATTAACTCCTCTTAGAATACCAAGGTTTTTCACATTACACTTAAGTAAAATGGTAAACATACCAGTTAATTTTTTTTTTTTAAAGGAAAAACTGTTAATAGCAAGTGGTAAAGATGCATACTGATTAGAAGAAATGGCCTTTTAATTTGTTTCACTCGTGTGACCTTCAACACTATGGTAATAGGGGAAAGCTTCACAGTCACAAATGGATTCTGTTTTCACGACATCTTGGCAGTGGGTTGTAGGGCTGTGCTTTGATAAATATTAAGCGGAAGCTTAATATTTAATAAATAGTAATATTTGATAAATAAAAGCAAAAGCTTAATATTTGATAAATACTAAGCAATAGCAGGCTAACGGTTGCAGAAAGCTAAGCCAACTGAGGAAGTGAACCCTTCTTGCTGGTCCCAGTTAAATTCTGTCTCCGTTGGGCCAGTCTTCGTAGCTCTGAGAAGACGTCTTTTATTGCATTCGTTGCATCTGCAGAGCAGTTGTGATCCCATGCAAACGACTCATGAGAAATGGACCTATCGGCCTTCAGCAGTGGGAGGCACTTCTCAGGCGCGCGCAGAAGGACAGCGGCGGTGTTACCAACGCGGCTGCGACCCCACTCATGCGTTGCACCTCCGGACATGCGCACTGTGAACTGTGCCTTTCTAGGACAACGAGCGGTCAGTTTGAGTCACTTGGTGCTTACGTAGATTAGAGGAAAAAATGTGCTGTTCTGTCTCTTCAAAAGATACAACCCGGGAACAGAACCGACCAAATTATTTGTTGTGAATATTACATAAAATTAACTCCCGTTCTTTAATCCCAGGCAATGTATTCATGTGAGTGTGCTTTGATTTATATTATTTAATCAAAGACTCAATAGTATTTGAGTAGCGTTTTGTGCTAACTTTTGTGCAATAGACTCACCAGTTTACAGAAATGAAGCCAGCAGTATTTCTCAGTGACTGCGGAAGAGGGAAGCTGTGGAAGGGCATTCCTTATGAAGCATTCCTTGGAAAAACATAGCTATTTCCACAGTGCTGTTAAATTAGGTTGGTAGCCCTTTGCAGAGATAGGGAGTTTACGCTGCTGAACGGTAGATACGTTCTTGGGAGAGCCAGTCACACGCAACGTGGTTAACCCATTTGTGGTGCAACCGTTTTTACGTTATGCCTGTGGTGTAGAGCATTCCCTAGATCGTATTTCCCAAGGTTTCACGGAACAAAGAGATCCCAGAAAAGCTATAAATGCCTGGATCGCATAGCCACAGGCACCGCGGCCCACCCTAGCTTCAGACCCCCTTACAAGATATAAGCTAGGAGAGAGGGAAAGACGAAATGTGGGAAACGCCCGTGGTTTTCTCCTGGCTGAAAGGAACGCATCACAAAAACCTTCATGGATAGGACCTTGCCCCAGACAGAGGTAGCTAGATGCTTACTCTTGATTTATGATGGTGATAGTACAGAGTTTGAAGATGAAGACGGGAGAGAAATATTTGATATCTGTGGGTCATGATTAACAAGGAAAGACCACATTATCTAAATTTCTACATTTCAGGACAAGATTCATTCATATATCTGTAAATTGCCTACCACACACTGGGAGCAATATAAATCATAATTATGAAGTAATATGACATAGTTGATTAATTGCTTAATTAAGCCTTAATTAATATTTGTAAAGCAGTTTAACATCCTTGGTTGAAAAGTCTTATAGAAGTGTGAGATATTAAATATTACTATTTACAGTCAGAGATTCTGGCCTGCCCCCGTTGAAATTTCAGAGAGATGCTTTGATAAATCAATATTAAACTGTGGTTATGATTAAGAAGGCAAGAATCCCTCTCTGTTTCTACCGTGGACCGAAATAAAGTCACAAACTCTTTGGATACACTGTGTATCTTTCAATGTCTTCTTATTTTCATAGTCCATGCTGATGCAAAACCTTCATTACACAGTGAAAAGAGGAAAATCTTTTTATTGACTTATTTCAGTATTTTATCTTTTGTTGCAGTAACATCTACTTTGCTCTAGGCCTCACCTATAATGCAAAAAACCCCGCAAACAGCAAAAAAACCCCCGATTGCCTGTACCCTGAAGAGCATACGATATATAGCCCTTGTCCTGCAATCAGATCCACTTGGGCAAACCCAATTATAGGATCAGGGCCTAAATAGGATAATAGGTATTGTAGAAACTACCATAAATTTCTCTCTGGTGTCCTATTTTGCCACTACTTGAACTAAGTGGATAATTCCGGTCATCTTTCTTGTTATGATGTATCAATTCAACACCGTAAATTTACTGCTATTGGTCTAATTTGTCCATAGAAAATCTTTGCGAAGCGAAATTTATATATATTTTTTCCCCAGAAGCTAGCTAATTTTGCTTGGAAAAACTCAACAATATTAGGCTAGAATTGAACAAACAGAATTTTTACAAAACAACGAACACGGAGCTTGGTAAATGCAAAAAGAACTCATTAAAGAAATATCTAGAGATGTGTCAAACTGCCCTCAAATAATCTGGATACTCAGTGAACCACAGTATCTGCTGGTTTGCAAGTAGCCAAGGCATCTCATTGTCTGCTCTGCGTGAGTCCACACACGTACTTATAATTAGATACCTGTTCTCTGAAATGACGGTGGCTATCTGATTTGAGAGTAAGGCTGTTGTTCTTTAAATGCATTCTGTTAACTGTATTGTGTCATGTTGTGTTACATAGCATTCAGTTACTTTGCATCTCATTATGACAAACACTATTTTGATACAAAGGAAAGTGAATGTTAAATTCTGAGGGAATGAACAGTTTTTAGGTCAGATTATTGCTGTACCATTGAGGTTTTTAAAAGAACATGAAAATTATTATTAAAATTGTCCTGACTGCTTTTTCTCTAAGTTCTGACACGCATTCTCTTTTATCACTTCCAACTATTTTCTTTTACTAACCTTTATTTTGAAGTTCGGTTAAAAAAATCTTGCACCACCCTTAGTAGGCAAATTGCATAAACTGTGCTTGCCATAAGCACCATTTACGTGTTATCAAAAGCCCATTAACATTACTCCTGCTGTTTTCACTTCACTGACATGAGTCAGTGAAAGCCCAAATAAGTTCTAAATTTAATTTAGATTCCAGGATGTGATTTAGAGGCGGAAACACAGGTATCTGGGGCCATTTGAAGTGCCCTGGGATATTACAAGGCATCTGCAAGAGCTGGCAGATGGAAGATAAGGCCTGCAGGAAGCCTGCACCCTTCTGGAGCGTGTAGGAGAGGCAGGGCACCCGAGCATCTCTGGCTGGCCGTGACCGCCTGTGTTTAGGCGTCTGAATCTCATCCTCTCTAACACGAGAGTCCCACCTTATCGCTTTTCCATTCTAATTAAGATGCGCTATCAACTCGTGAATTTCGGTATTCTGTTGTATTATTTCTGCATTCCAAAGTTTCAGGCACAAGTCTCTTTATTTCCGATGACATTAATCACTTCATACATCATTAAAATTAACTTCACTCTTCTTCTATGCCTGCAATTTGTTACTAGCAAAGCAAGAGCAATTTCACCTGCATCCTTGAAGGAAAACATTGTATAAATATTATGCTGAGCTTAATGTTCCTAAAAATATTATACTTTATCATGTCAAAGATGCTTCTTTCAGCTGGAGTCCAGTGAAAAGCTCCCTACATTTCTGTAAGGCCAAGTTTTAGGGCACAGGTACATACCAGTATGTTGACTAACAGGCTGGTTGTCTAACTGATTACAAATGAGTTTCTCTAGACTGCCCAATGTATAAATCAGCTTGCCTTATGTTCTATAAGCAGTGTAAGGAAACTGGCCAGTTCCTTTAGAAATTGTACCTTAGGTCAGCCAAACAAGCCAAAAATTTCCTAATTTAGTAGTCAGCATCACTTACCTGTAAGTATTCTGCAAATACTGAGTCCTGGTTCTTCTTTAAAGTGTTATTTGACTGTATGTTTGATACTATAAGAAACAAGACTCTAACAGCATTTGATAAAATGAGGAAAAAATCGGCAAGTATTTACATGTGAAATGTTGCTGTCATCTTCACGAAGGAAGGAAAACACTTTTGATTTGGACTTCTTTATAGAGGAATTAAAGCTGAATGGCTATGTATGTTCGGTATTTCTTTATCACGAAGAGGGACCGGGAGTAGCAAGTCCCCAAACAGAAAGTGTCCTGAAGAGGTTTATGCAACATAAGACAGAAAATGCTTGGTGACTCATTTGTGCTAAACAGAGGACTGAAGTGATTTCGAGCTGCAAAGATTCAGTGTTTTCCTGAAGCATACTGAGGTTAAGCAATTTATGCCATTTTAGCAAGTGTTCTAAGCAGTGCTATAGAGTAGAGAATACAGAATCAAAACCATTATGATCTGGCCTAACCTAAGATGTTCTTAAAAGCCAGATAATATAGAACATAAAAGATACACATTCCTCGCGTATTTGCGTGCACTTTCAGCATTTTACCAGTGTTTGGATTTTCTTGGTATAACTTTTGATTTGAGGAATTCTTTCAAATCTTGCAAAATAACGATAGGCAGGAGTTTTAAAATAGTCACTGATAACATGCAGGGATTAGCTTTCAAACAGTATCTTTTTCAAAGTTTGATAGGAAATAAAAGTGCCCAGTGGTTTCAGAATGAGGATGAGATAATACAAGCACGTGGTGAGGATGTGCTTATGAAGACAAGCCTGGGAAGAGGACATTACAATTTCAAGGCAATGACAAAAATTCAATTCAAGTCTATAGAGACTGTATTACAGTGTCAAGACGATGGCAAAATTATGCCAATGTAAGTCTATGGAGACCACTTTACTATGTCAAGACAATGGTAAAACAATGTTATATAAAATGATTGAGACCACATTGCAATGTTAAATTATGATGCCAAAACCTTGTCATTTCCTGGAGTAACGACAGAGGATTCTGCATATGTTCCTCACAGCATCGCCGCTGGACCTGGGCTCCAGCTCAGAACACTGTTGTAGCTCCAACCCTGGGTCTTTCTTGAGTAGGAACCAACTTTTCTCAGACTTAAGGGTGAAAGCTGAGGGCATTTGAGTTGTTGGAGCTAATTGTCTTTGCATTTGCAGATGCAGGGCTGATGAAGAGTGTTCTACCCTTATCTCTGACTTTTTAATTATTTTTTTTTAATCGTAGGACACAGCCTGACATTAGTGACTTTTGGGTGCGTTGCCATCCTGTCTAGATACCTTTTTAATGTGGGATTGGTTTGAAAGTAGATTGATGCCTCTGTTTGGGGAATGTTTATTACTTTATATTATGCCAGTTGTTTGTAGCATTACAAAGCTATAGTTACTGTATATGCACGCAAACAATCTTACAAAGGAAAGAACTAATTCCAAGTACTTCTGCTGAAATTTCCCTCTTCAGTGTGAAAGTGCATGTATTTGATGTTCTTGCAAAATGACAGTTTGAAAGCTTGATTTTTTCACAGGACAAGAAAAGTGTTGATAATGGTAGAGCATATGTTAGCTACCTCTCCTCCCAGTATGTTTCAAGCCATATATAGAGAGAACAAACTTTTAGCAGTTCAGTTCTCGTCTGTTCAGTTCTTGGTATCGTCAACAGAGAAACCGGTATTGATGTTGCTTAACATTTTGCTCACTCTATTATAATATTTTCTAATAAGAACAGCGGTGCCAGATCATATCAAAGGTCTGTCCATCCTAATATCCCGTATGCGGCAGTGGCCAAGAGTAGATGTGTAGTAAAGAGTACAAGAGCAGGACAAGCATACGGTGGTACATCCCTAGAATATTCCTCTTTCAGACTTTGCTGCCCAGGCTCTTCATTTGAAAACTATGAGAAAGGGCTCATTCCATATGAGACCATGAAATAAGTTGCACGATGCTATGATTACCTGATGGCTGTAATGACCTAATTTGAAAGAGGGAAATAGGCCATTAGATTAATTATAAAATTTTCTAAGCTGCTTTATTTTGCACAGTCACTAATATTGTCAAACTATCTGATAGACAGGTTCTGCTGTAAGTTCTCTTATACCTACAAGGTGCTATATATACTGATTAAATCATTTAAATGTGAACTTTTTTAAATGTGAACTTTTTAAAATGTGAACTTTTTTTTCACATTTAAATGTGAACATTTAAAAAGTGTGTGAAATGGTATTTACAGTTTGAAATCAGACATGTTCTAGTTCTAATCAGAATGTTCAAAAAACTACTCAGGGATAGCTATTAAGAAAAAACAAACAAACAGATCTTTCAAGATCTCCAACTTTAATAACACCCCTGACTTCTTTGTGATTTCAAATGGCAGCACTAGTCATTTCTCTGGCCATGAATCTGACTGAAAAGATAGTAAGAAGCAATATTCTAAGTGGTGTTGAAACTCTGTGTAATTGTGCAGAGACATTTCCTATCTGAATCAGAGGAGAATTTACCTACTACGATATAAAGATAATATGTGGATATTATTTCTCGGTAGAATTTAAAATCCAGAAGACCACAAGCCAGAATGTTTATCTGTTAGATATTACGCAGTGAAATGACTCTTTCTCATGTCTCTGTTTATGGTATTGTCAGTGACAGGAGCCTTGCTATTTACCTAAGCTTTCCAGGAAAGGTATATTGAAGTTTCTTAAGAGGATGAAAATCTTTTTCAGGTGAAATTTTAATTCTTTCCTGTTCTGCAGAGGTGTTAACAAAGCATTTCTCTGCATAATTTGGTTCTTAGAATTATGTTTGAAAAAGCTAATCACTGTGATTGTGTTACGAGAGTTTCTGCGTTGCTCCCGTATAAATTATCCCTCTATGCTTTGTGCCACCTCAGATGTCCTTCTCATTCAATACTATCAAGGAGAAAGCACTCTACTAACTGTAGGAATCATCACGAGCTTTTGTTTCATGTGAAAAGTTCCATGATTTCATGGTAATAGCAGATTCACAGTATGATGTCTTTTACAGGTCTACGCTTCTATAATATTATTTTCAGCAGCTTGTGAATATGATACGTTGGATGAGGGAGTCATGGTTGAAGGGATTACATGGGGATTAGGACAGAGGCCGCAAATAGCGAGTGACTGGACAGTGGTAAAACAGTGTTTTGCAAACACTCGTAGTGCCAAATATTGTATTAAAAACCGTGGATTGCTTAGAAAAAAATTTGGAGGCAGTGTTACTCAGCAAGAAGAAGATGGGCATAAAGCTTAAGAGGCACCGGTTATATTCTTGTGCTGCTGACTTATTTATTGCCATGGGGTATTAACACGCCCTGTCTGTACCTCACTTTCTCCATATAACACGGGGATAATGGTGCTTATTTTCTTTTGTAAAGCACTTCAAGATCCTTGCATGATGTGATAAGTATTACTATTAGTTTTACTATTACACACTATCAAAAACCAAAGCAGTCTTTTAAAGAATTCATTTAGAGGTTTTAAAAAGCTCACGTTACCTAATGTATTATGGGAGATATATAACAGCAAGTAGCTTCCCACTCTATTTTATACATATTAAATTTTGTTTCCAACATTTCATTGTGCGTGCCACCAACAGTAGCAAGTGTAATATGCTATACTTGGACAACTGCCAAAATTTGATTGTATTTATTAATTCCATTCTAACTACATTCGCTGCTGGACTTCTTTGAGCGGGACATACAAATTGTTGCCATTCAGACATTGTTATGGGCAGATATTTTCCAATAGAACATGAGAAGAATAAGTCCCAATGAGCCCGAGATTCATTTTATAGCTCAACTGAAATAAAAGGTTTCAACTCAGTGAAAGTCTTACTGTGCTTAAATATTATCTGGAATGGCAGAAAGATGTGCATGAATTTGCAGACAAATAAAATTTAGAGACCTCATATATTATACAGCTAACATGAAATGCAACTCTCCGTTCAGGAGGAGGAACTGAATATTTCTTCTCTAAGTACCTGAGAATAGATCAGAGAAGACAATATCCACAAATAGGAGGTTTCCGTCTGAGGCACCGGGAGTTGTTTTGTTTACTCTTCATCCAAGAGTACAAACTGTCCAGAAAATTGCTCGCCTAAAAAGAGAGGTACTTGACCAGAAGTGATTTCTCGTCATTGTTCCCCCACAAGACTACTGTCACCATGGCTAGTGGTGGCAGTGTTATTGCTTGGGCAAAGGTGTTATTACCTTTGATAACTGAAAAGTTGTCCAGCTCTTCAGCTATGTTCATGTCTTGATCTTTCTATATTTCTACCAAGGTACCTGTTTGAAGTGCTGCAGCTATTATAGTGGGTTTCCACAATAAACCTTTTCTTGATTCTTTGGCATCAGCAAAGTTTTCAGAAGATATGTAAGGGTTTTAAAACCCCGTTCCCTTAGATTTTATTCTCTTTCAGGGAGGGATTTAGGCTCTTTCATGGTTAACTAATTTTTTTAAAATGAACAATGATCAAACCATTAGGTATTTGGGGAAAATGTTTTGCAGGAAACGAGACCAGCGGTCCAGTTTGATGTGCCATTGAACTTCTGAGATGGTTTCAACTTTTAGTGTTAACACCACCATATCTGTTGCTGAGAAGAGGAAATGTATTCCCGCCCCCCCCCCCCATTTTTTCCCCCTGCACGACAAGTATCCAGTCCCCTAAGTGCATGTATTGCAGCTTGCTAACAACTATCGCTGTAAACAAAGCAACAGGCACGCCATCAAATTGGATGTAGTCCTTCACCAGAGTCTCCTCTGTCTTCTTTGAGAAAGCTAGAGATGATTACAAGCACAGCTCAGGAAATAAGCCTAGCAGAGCCTAAAGGTGTGTGAATTCACAAAGCATCTTACAGGAGTAAATGAGGCATTAGAATATAAATAGAAAGTAGGAAGTCAGTTCTAAACAAGTGCTTCCAAGGTCTTTGTGCGCTCTGATAGCTTCAGATATTCAACAGAAATGAATTTTACTCCAGATACCATGAACTCCATGGCTAGTGGTGGCAGTGTTGCTTCTTGGAACTTTTTTTCCTCATGATTTGAAAATAGTGAATAACACAGATTATATACTTTTCCTTCTTAACACTGTAAATAGTCTCGAATTGGCTGTATCTATTAGCAAATTATATAAAGTATACAAAGTATTACAATTATGTAATGAGATGGTTTCAAAAATATAAACGGGAATCTATCTTTTCTCTTTCACCGTCCCACAAGCAAACGGGAAAGTAGTTAGGACTAGCACAGGCATTTTATGAAGACTATGTAGCAAAAAAGTAAATGAGGAATTAATATGCATTGAGATCTTTCATTACTGACCTTGGCAATGTGATTAAGCAGTCTGCCTTGAATGAACCTTTGTATATTCATTTATTCTAGAATCCAACTTCAAATTCTATAGCAATAAATGAAGAGGTTTCAGTAAAACAAAAGGTGACTGGGAGAGATCTTATTTTTGGAGCCTGAAATTTCATTCTATCTATTTTCTGTTATCTACCCATTTTCATGTATTTATACTTCCTAGATCATGCTGTAAAGCAAATAGAGTAAATGGTAGCAAAAAATGATATCTCCAGTTCTGCCGAAAGGAGTACATTAAAGGAATAATACAAAACCTTCTGATTTTCCAGTCTCAAGAAATGAGACACATATCAGAGAAATCTTTCAAACCCAGGGAGATTTCTGTTACCGCTGTGTCGATGGGTTCCATACTTCTCCTTAGTATATGATCCTCACAAGGCATATGAGGATATTGTTACATCTGGGTTGCACAATTTCTCTGTTTAGCTCTGTTTGGATAGAGAAATGTTTTTACCCCCAGAGCTAGTAATCATCTGTGTTGATGTAATAGCAAAGGTGGAAGGTAATACATATGCTTATGTCTTTTTCCTTTGGGTGGAACAAACTCAGGAAACAAATTTTATAGCTAAAATATATTAGTTAAAACATTTTAACTTTAAATTTAGTTGCACTAAAGTGAAACTGGATGACCATATGGGAGAAGATTGTAAAACTTACTGTTCTGTGGAAATTTTGCTTCTTAGAGCTTCATAGTCAAAAATAATGTTTCAAGACAAAGCAAATAAAATCTTTTTCAGTGGCTTTTTTCCTAAATTCCCACTTACATTCTCAAATCTCAGCAGCTCCTCCATCATTTTTGTCCGTGTCCCTCAGTTTAATTAATATTCCCAAATCTGTGTGTTGGTGTGGGGTTTTTGGGGGGGGAGTTTGGTTTGGGGTTTTTTGGGGGGGGGGGGGGGGCGGTTAATTCTGAATGCAGTCCTCCCTCTCTAATTTCCTTGATTCAGGTTCAGTGGGTCCAGCTTTATCATGTTATTCCTCTTTTTACATTCATCCTGTTTCTATTCTACCCAACGCAGTTTTCCTCTGTGACATACTAGATGCACAATGCTGAGGTCTGTAAAATGTAGCCATTGTCAGCTTGCTTCTCCAGAAAAGCCGTCTCTCTCACGGATGACCCAAAATGAACTGTAATTCATGACTGGAGTCCAGGGTTTATAATTTGAAAAGAAAATTCTACTTAACAATATTTTGCTGGATATGAACTTTTAAATATGAGATCTTTCATTGGAGTAGGTTCTGGCTTGTTTCACTGTTTCTGAACTGGCTCAAGCAATTCTAATTATAAGCTACGATCTAGAGCTGTTACTATTTGCCAGATATTTCAACCTTGATGAGCAAGACCCTTTAGGCTCATTTGGAAAAGCTTACAAACAAGGAAATTCAGTGCTGTTCACCCGCTGGGCTTGGGACAAAAAGCAAGTATGAAAGCTGCCAATATTTCTATATTTGCTTGTTTCATCTGAGTGGGACCAGTGCAATGACACAGAAAAAGACTCTCTGAGCCCAGAGCGAAAATAACACACTTGAAGTGCTTAATGGGTTTCCTCTAAGAGATTTCTCCAGCAGCTTTAATAGAGCTGGGTGAACCGCTTGTACGGAAAAAACTTTAGCTGATGAATTTCAGTCTTTTTTTTTTTTTTTTTTTTTTCCCCAGCGTCTGGATTGTTCACTGAGGGATTTGATTTTGTTTCTGATTTGTAATTATTCACAAACCAGAGCTTGAGCGGTGCATGTTCTGTATATTTCTGATTTGTTACCTCCACTATGAGGCCATCCGCCTTTACTGCACGACGGTGTCTGAGGAAAGCAAGCGGGTGCCCCGCCAGAGCTGGGGGAAGGGGAAGAGCACAGCACTAGCTTATAAGAGAAAGCTTTAAAGACTTTGAGCACTTTGTCCTCTTTGGAGTTAGGCCAACAACATAGGAAACATTTTACACCTTACATATTTTAGCACACGTGAGTAAAACCTTGGAAAGCATTGTAACCTTTTAGTAAGATATCACATTTTAAATGAATGCTCCTTCATAATCAGTGCAAACTCGTACACACAAATGACTTAATGTCAGATCTTTGTCTTACGTATTTTGCCTTTGTGCAAAGGCTATGAGACTAGTATTCCCCCGACCCCACAACAAAGAGTATAGTTTCGTTACCATAAATACATTGCATCATAATTAAATCCATCTCACTGTAATCCAGAGCCTAATGACAGCGATGAAATCACGCTCATCGTTTGGGATCAGGTGCTTAGTGTTAGTATTTTGGCTCTAGACTCGAGGAACTGTCAGCTGAAGTAGTTTTCGCAGAATCACGGGATGGTTGAGGTTGGAAGGGATTCAGAATCAGCTTTCATGGAAAGAGACTAGCTAGGACCTTGGGTTAGTACCGGTGACTGGAATGGGTGCATTAGATCAATTCTCTCCTGGAGCAGAAAACATGAAGGGAAATGTAGTTCTAGCTGCTCTTGGGGGGGAGGGGGGCGACGCGGGGAGGAGGTGGGTCTAGGCTTGACTCCAGGGTGAGGTTTACCAGTCCTTTTTACTCAATGAAAGTCCTTTGCGAGTTTTTATAGAAATACAGAGATAAGTCAGCGAAACACTCTCTGAAAGTTCGGCAAAATGCAATGTTCAGAGGTTAAATCGTTCTTCTTTGCATGAATATCAACCTCTCCACCCCCAAATGTATATTAGGTTGAAATTGTGGGAGGTTCTTTTATTCTGACAGCCTTATAACTGAGATATATTTTCACCTGTCATGTAAATCAATAAAATATACAGTACTTAATACTTAAATGTTTCACTATTAGAATCATTTTCTGATCCCTCTGGATTAACACATTGTAAAATAGAACACTCAATTTTGGATGAATAAATTAAGTGTTTTGCAACTTACAGTAATGAGATAGTTGGTTCACAGAACTTTATAAACTGGTTACACGATACAGCAGTGCAGATGTCCAGTTTGGAGGTTTGCCTTCCTTAATGAGATAAAGCTCCTCTTTACTCCACCGACTGCTCTATTTGAGTAGGGACAACAAATCTGACTAGTGTTTCTACATTCTCTTTTTTTCACCTCTTATAATTCATACATTTTCCATCCGCCTTTATTTTTCTTTTTATTATGAATGCTTATGTTTCCATAAATTTCATAGAGAAGATAGCACAGGTTGTAGGATAGCCACATTAATTGCTTTGCTTCCTGAAAAGCTGCACGGAAATGCTTCCTCTTTAGAGGAGATAGTGACAGGTCCTAAACATATCTTTCATGGACTAGCAGAGGAAAGGTTGTAAAACCTAGTGGCAAAGATTTGGGAAACTATTTATAAACCATTTATGAAAATGCTCCTTGAAACTAATCTGAAGCATACAGATTAGGAGACTGTAGGGGCATTGGTAGAGAACATTTAATTAAGTTCCCTGAAGTCAAATGCTTTTGTAGATGAAGGATTCTGCTTCTGCTCACTTCTTAAGCAACTGGAGTTACCCACGACACCCTCACAGGCCTTCCCAGTGGAAGCACCTGGAGTTAGGGCTGACCTCTGCTACTAACAAAGTAGCAGAGATGTGAATATACACAGCATACACAAACAAGATGTAAGCAGCTCACATTAAGAAAGACTAGTTTATCTATCTTTATCTAACTAAATTAGGATCAGTTAGAACTTCCTTGGGCAATCTCGCCACGCAGCTAATTATAATGTAAATGTAGCAGAAGTTAGGTGACAGCTAGGAAAATACTGAATGCAACCTTTCTGTATCACAACTGTCCACTTGTTTGTGTATTGGCT
This sequence comes from Phoenicopterus ruber ruber, assembly GCA_009819775.1. NCBI lineage: Eukaryota > Metazoa > Chordata > Aves > Phoenicopteriformes > Phoenicopteridae > Phoenicopterus > Phoenicopterus ruber. The sequence continues at coordinate 35,561,272 of CM020219.1, forward strand.
AAAGAACCCCAGGTTCTGTAATACAGTGATTAAGATTGGGTTCAGAATTTGTTAGTTATATGTTAGCAAAGATATCTGTAAATAAAAAGGTAAAGTCATTGTTATGTAGGGAAGTATTACTGCGAAGATACCCTCTCTAATCTTTTTGAGGGAATTCCATGGTAACCGCATGGCAAATTGGAGTGAGAAGTTCATAGATGTGGTAAGTTTATGTAGAGTAAAAAGATTTTCATTTTCATTTCTCTTTTGGATGTTAAGAATTTAATAGAGGATTTCCCATCTTCTTCCTCATTTTTTTCCCCCTTTTGGGCCAAGGATGTCTTTCAAGGCATGCTATGTAAATGATGACTTTGTATTAGTATGCATTCTATTCGTTTTAAATCTTAGCTGTAAACAGATGGTTGGCCAGTGACAGTGACCCAGGACCATCAGACCTGCAGTTTCACCTGTTTTGATTGGGTAGCTTATATACACCCCAGACATTTTTGGTTTAGCCGTTTGTAGCCATCTTTCCATTTGTCATGTTGACGTCTCCGTCTTACACCGGACAAGATCTAGTCAAAAGCAGAGTGATTCTTTTTTTCTTTTTTTTTTTGAGCATGCTTTCAAAGAAGAGAAGAATACTGGCTAACGATTATACAGTTTGGATCCGAGTTATATATGTAAGCAAGTTTTTGTAACTTCTTTCCTCTCTCCTCTACTGGCTGCCCAATGTCAAAACAGGAGGTTCTCTTTTCTTTTGCAGTAATCATCTCTGACATGCTGTTGGCAACGTTATCCTCCAGGTTCTTTCTGTTGTCTTCTAGAAGACATTTTCCCCATGGGGGAGGAAAAAAAAGCACTCTGTCTTTAAACAAGGAATTAAAAAAGCAAAGCTAGAAAATACTTGTTGGAATTCAGTGCCCTGACTCTTTCACACCTGTTAAAAGTAAAGTTTTATTTCACCAGCGCACAGAGGACTGTTTAAAAGGGTTATGTATACTTAGCCTTTTATTTCCTTTAACATAGTGTTAGCAAGATTAAAACAAGGTTTTCCAATAGTGCTATAAAGAGGAAAAATGGGGACACTGTTGCTCAGAGTGTTCGAAAGAATATAACACATGGTCCTTGTGATGATGTTGTCTGAAGCAATCTAGCGTTAGTAGGGAGTGGACTGAATAAACTAAAAGCATTTTTTTGTTGGCTTTTTTTTTTTTAACACAGCAAATAGAGACACGGGGCAGACAATCCACAAACACACCCTTTTTTTTTAAAATAAACTTGGGAATCAGAATGCATGTCAGCACAAAGAAGGGACCAGTCATCTAGGTACAACTGTCTTTTTACATTTTAATTCAAATGAATGAGAACAAACGAAAAGTACAGAAGTTTCTTTCATCATAGGACAAATGATTACAGTCCAACTTAGAAATCACGTCTTAATGATTCCCTAGCACCGCTCAGTCTAATAGACCTGCACCTTTCAAAAAAGATGTAACTCTGATGGCAGAAAAATAATGAAACTGGTTTGCAATGGCTTCATCCTCTATTTCCTGCATCTGTCAAGAGTAAGTACGCCAGGTTTCCCTCAGGCAAGGCACTTTACCTGGCTAAGTATTTACACAACATCTGTCAAGTTTGGTTAAAATTTGGTCAAACTCAGTTAAAAATCATACACGGTTAAGAGAAACAGACATTGATACAGAGGATAATCAGATCACCATTTTTTCTTAAGGAAACGAGATTAAAACTCTGAAATTACAAACTGCTTCCATTTATGAGATAGAAGAAAATGAGAAGCGTGAGATTGCAGTCGATAAATGCTGGTTCCACAGAAGCTGGGGGAAATTTTGTTTTATGTTTTTTAGTATTGCTGTAACCTAGGCCTTATTCTTCTATATTTTCTCCAAGTAAACCATCCCTACTAAAACCAGAAGTTTTTCCTGTCTCAAGGTCATAGGGTCGGTCTCCAGAAGTCTAACGCCCGTGTTATATTTGTGTTCGATAGAAAGGGTTTCAGTTTCCCTATCGCATCATTGTGCTTTTGTGACCTTCCTGTGAACAGCAGAGCTAAGGTGGCTACGAATAGTCATTTGCACTTTGTGTATTTCTACTATAGTTGTATATGCTTATATGTATAACATGCTCACAATACAATGAAGAATGATGTATTTACCAAAAAATCGCTAAGTAACATGAAAAAAAAATTGTTCTACAGAATTCCATTTATAGAGGAGAAATGACTGTTTTTTAGCATTTATGATTAAATAAATATTCAGTATCCCAAATATATATATCTTCATGTTCTTACATGCATAAATGGTTATATCGAATAACAAATATTTTACTCTACCAAAAGAAACCCAAAAAACCAACCCAGCTTGAAAGAAGTCAGACGGTCTTATTAAGGGTATAACTACAGTTATAGACAGTGTCCTCTTCAGAGGAAAAGAGAAAAGAAAAAAATCCTTGATATTAAAGCTGATATTAAGCCTTTCACCTTATGAATAACCTTTGTGGATGCTAATTGTTCATTGTGCTGTTAAGTAGTAGAAGATGAGTCCAGCCTCATCCCTGCAAAGGAAGTCTTTGTGGTGGAAAAGTCATTGTAGGGTAGAAAGATGATTTGGAATGATGTCACCTTGACAGGGGCAAGTCGTGCAGTGTCATTCGCAGTCACTGCTACTTTTAATGCCTGCGACATTCCAGTTTGAAAGTTCATAGAAAAACAACCATTCTGCACCAGGTTTTTGGAAAAAGGGCCACAGACTTCGAACGAGGAACAGGTGCAATGCAAATCTGCAGAGCACAGCTGAATGATTCCAAGGCAAGGAGTAATCTGAAGTGCTTGGGATCCTCCAGCCTAGTTCTTAAATACGTATATGCATCCCTGTCAGAAATGGACAAAGTACCTGTCGGTTACTCCCATCTTCCTCTGAACCAACCCCGTTGGCAGTCGGCAGATGCCAGAGAGGTACTGTACGAGAGGTGTGCGTTAGAAGAGATTTGAAGGACAAGAAGGTAGTGGACTTGCAGACCAGTTTGGGAAGAGGACTCCGTGCCTAAGGGGAAGAAGGAGCACAGACATTTCGGTGAGAGGCAAATGAGGCCAGTATCGTTAGTGGAGCAGAGGGGACGAGGGACGATGGCGGAATAACCTGCTCAGCACACTTGGGGACATTTCTGTCAGTGACTGGCCCTGTCCTCGCTGTTTGTCAAAGTGCAGCCGGTAACTCTTCTGACCAAACAGCTCCTCCCCGCTAGTTACAAAGAACTGGGAAGAATGAAATGGTCACCGGGCACTCATTTGCATCCACCGTACTGCCCTTCTCACAGCGATACGCTGGTCAGACATCGTTGCTGTCACATCACAGCTATTCTCATTTCCTGCTCAATGAGATGCAGATAAGTGTAAGTGCTTCACCCTTTTAAATTTTCCAAGCTTCATGCACTTTTTTCTGTTCGTATGAGAAACATGATTATAGCACTTTGGTTGTCCGCAATCCTTTCTGAAGGCTACGGGACAGAGAAAGAAGTAAAAGAAGTAATCAATACTGTTGTCCGATGCAAAATCAGATATAGAATTCCAGCATGTTAGGGCAACTTAGCCTGGGTTTTATATTTCATTATCTAGGAAACTCTGTGGTTTTGTGTATTCCCTTAAATGTTTCACCAATGAGAAACACTTTTAAATAGCACATAGTAAAAATTAAGTCCATGTAATTTTTTTACTATTGCGGATTTCATTATGAAACATCTCAAGATTAAATTTATTCCAATAATCATTACAATGATGAAAAAATTCCTTGCTTCAATAATTGATTTATGCTTCATTTAAATGTACGGAGTAGTTTCAATATCATTTCTTATTAGCTCTAATGACAAATTTTAAAATAGCAGGGCTCTGAAATAAAGATGAAAATTTGCCATACAAGTTATTACATTTAAATGGACTTAATATTTAATATTTAAAAAATCATTTGATGTAAATAGCCATCATGAATCACTGCAAATATGCTTAGATGTAATTAAACTTTTTCTTTACCCATATCTAGTTGCTTCATAATAAATTATTTTCTTTCCTCTTTTTATTTTTTTAGGATCTTCAAGAATTTGAACTGGAAAAGCCACAGTTTTCTTCTGACATATCAGCATTGCTTATTCAGATTTTCATTATTGTATTGGTCAAGAAATTAGATGCCATGTCATACATATTTTCTTGTGTTACGTATATGCTATTATTTTATACATAATGCTAGTATTGTCTCCCAGTTTGGAAGTAATATGCACATTATACTATGTATTCCACTATAAAAGAAAAACAAATACAACATAAAGACATAATTTGGCAGAAATTGGTGACATTTCTAAAAAGTTTTAAGGTATAATGGCAGAAATTAAAAAAAAAAAAAAAATCTGACTGGCCCCATTCTGTAATTTGTCTTCTCTTCATATGAGATTTAAAGGGAAACGTTATCCAAGGCAGGATCCTACAGGCATGGCCAGAAGGCAACTCACTGTCTTTTGAGACGCCTGACATGGCTGCTCTATACTGACCACAATAGTCCCAGCTCAAGTCGCAGCTGCTGTAATGCAGAGGATGTCTGTATGCTGAATTTACACCGCACAGTTTAGCTGCTGAGTAATAAACCATGGCATTCGGTGAGTACTTTACTAGAGCAGTAGTCCCAACAATCGGGGACTACTGTTTAAGCTTAGACGTGCGCAAAGGTTTTTCAGTGCCACAAATTTTGTGAGAGTACCCATGCGTTGACAGAGCCGGTCAGGTAGCTGTCCGATGTCGTCAGTAGAAAATGCATTTGTAGAGAAATTACGCATGTGCTTGTATTGGCGATGCTCTAGCTTTACCTCCAGCTGTTTAAGAAAATTGTATCAGTTCCATGCAAATCCTGAACTGAGAACGTGACATTATTCTAGCTTGACAGTTAATTTCTTTACTGTTTAGACCATCATTTTTAGATGAAGTGTCCAAAAGTAACGCAAGTAACAGGGGAATAATTGGGAATGATAAACCTGAAATCATTGCACTAAACCAGAAACAGGCTCCAGAGATTTTTCAGGAAGAAGACCACTGGCGTTTACAGTTTAAATACATAAACTATTCAAAATTTATTTCCTTTTAGAAAGAAAATCTGCTTAATTCTAAACAGAAATGGCTTCATTAAATGTTTTCTGCTTAAAAAACATAACAAAGAGAGGAAAAAAGTAAATGACGAGTTGTACTGGAATTCCACTGGGATCTGAAACCTGTTCTGCTCAATATAGGTGATTTGGGAAAGGGGATGAATAATGTGGTGGCAATTTTCCTGATGATACTAGGTTATTAGTAGTCAATATTAGTGCTGACTGAAGAACTGCAAAGAAATTCCTAAGACCGGGTAATAAAATGGCAAATGAAATTCAGTGTCAGTAAAGGTAAAATGATATACCTGGGGCAAACCAATCCTAACTTCACAAATAGAATTGATGGTCCCTGTCTGACCATTGCCACTCAAGAGCCAGATCTCAAGGTTATAATAGATAGTTATAACCCAAAGATCACAATCATCTCTGTGCTCAGGAGTGAAACTTAATGGTAGGAATTATTAGGAGGAAAATGTATAACAAACCAATGTAAATCCATGTTTTTCATCTGTATCCTGTAGGCAGCTGTTAGCCCTTCCATCTCACAGCAGTGTATGAGGCACAACTGAAAAGGAGTAAAGGGAGAGTTGGGAAGGTGATCAAGGGTGTGGAATGGCTTCCCTGTGCAGGACATCTTAGTAGGCTGGGACTCTTCAGTATGGAAGAAAGAAAATCTATAGCCTGATGGGCTATAGATTAGGTTGAACAAACGTATGATACGGAGCATCATGGAAGGGGGGAATGGGAGTGACTGTACTCTTTCACTCCCGGCACAAGAAATAGGGGCACCAAGTGCATCTAGCAGGTGGCGCATTCGGAACGAGCACAAGGGAACCTCTGCCCCGCGTGTACAGCAGCTCTGCTCCTTAGTAGTTCAACGAGAAAGACAGAACTTCTTTGAAAAATATGACTGATTAGTAGAGATGTAGACCACTTTCTTTCTGAAGAATTGTTTTGAAAATTATGTGTGGCTACTTTTACTCAGCTACTGCCTGTCATGCTTACATTTTTTTGCGGTGACTTCCACTTGCCATAACAACAGAAGTTTAACAAACAGTATTTATGTGCTGCAGGCATAGAATTGTACATAAACATAAGAGAAAGTAACAGAATGCAGGTTGCCAATCACATCATTCAGTTCTCCCCAAAGCTTCCAGATAGTTTTACTTTGCTAAAAGTTTCCTTCTTTTGTAGCTTTCTGAATTTTGGAGAATCTATATTTTCTGGAGGGAAGTTAGTTGTTTTCCACATGGAAAACCCAACCGAAGAAAAGATTCCTCCTCTTGAAAGCACGTATGTAGTTTATACCTATATTGCAAGTAACCATTTTGGGTGCCTGTTAATACACTGCGGAGTTGTACTGCTTTAAGAAAAAAAAACTTAAAAGCCAATTTTAACCGTTTAACGTTCCTGATTCCAGGGCATTGAAGTAAGTGGATTCGAGAATGGGCTGGAGAATTGCACATGTGAATACATCTGTCAAGCTAGCTAGTTACAGAATATTTGCACCTTTTTCAGAAAGGTTGCATCAGCACGAGCAGCGTGCATATTCTGCCTTGAGCATTTGCTTCTCAGAAACGCAGAAAGAGAAGCTGGAGCTGTGAGGGAGTTTAGCCATGAGAAATAAGTATTTTAAAATTCCCTTTATGTAGATGAGAAGTATTTCTGGCCTGGCAGCTCTCTAACAAAAACTAACAAATGGAAGATAATCATGGGCGAAACACAAGAAGAAAGTCAACCTAAGATAAAGTGATATAAACTGACAAGAAGCACAGGGGAACAGGAATGTGTATCGGAGAAAGGCATACATTAAAGCACATAGGATGAATTCTGGAAAAACTTGAAATAATATACCTATTGTAGGGGATTATTAAAAACATGTCACCTCAAAATACGGGCTAAATATGTCCATGTCCTAAGCTGGCCAGCCTTGAAAAAATTCAGTATTGCATTTATGTTGAATTTGTCTGTGTGTCCATGATTTTGTCCCTAACTTTGCTATCATAATCACCTTAACAATTTGTCACATCTAAGCATTAATTTGAAGTTAGCACTAAACTATTATTCCAAAGCAAGCACTCCAAATATACTTTCCTTTCAAAACCTCCAGTCTTAAAGGCACGTATATGCTGCATATCTAACTGAACAAACTAAAACCTTTTGTCACTTTCTAAGTTTCTGATTTCTGATTAAAATTATAATATGTTCATCTAATTGCCTTAATAATCATCTTTGACAATTATATTATGTTAAGTTTTCAAAACACAGTCATCCGAGCTTTATGCAGAAATCGTGGCATTTATGGGTTTTTGTGTTTTTGGAGCAGAAGCAGCTAAATCTCTTCGATTTAACTCAATTTCACTTTTTATTTTTTCTTTTAAAAGGAAAGGAAAATGAAATACAGTGGAATGTTTGTGCTGAATCTGAGCACTGACACAAGATTTAAACAACCTAGCATATGAACTTTTAGATTATCCATATAAATAATAGAATGTTAAATTAAAGCAAGTACTAAAAAATATACTAACTTATAAATTAAGTTGATCGTTTAAGGTTCACTATGCCTAAACATTAAGAAGTTTAGCAGTATATAGTAAGGTAATCATTTTATGCCATATATTTTATTAAGATGGTGTAACAGTTAAAACATATTTCAAATGCAATATATATTTTTGGCATGATAAAATAATTTGAAAGATGTCAACTTGAATCACACAACAGTGATTATTTACTAATGTAAGATAGAGTCACTTTGATTCTAATAAGAAAATGCCTGGCCTGCAGTCACACCTTCATATGCATCTAACGGTGCTCTCATTTTATCATATTTTAAAAATCCACACCTCATATTTTCTGTTTCCTTATATGGATGGTGCTAATGACACACATAGTAAACCTTCTATTAGCTTTGTACTTCAATAGGATTTGTTTAATTTCAGCTGTCAAACAATACGGAGAAAAAAAAATCCACTTTTTTGATAACCCCAGGATTTAAAATGCATTATCAGTATGACAGCAGTAAATGTTTTCCAAACAATCTTATTTATGGGCCGCGTTCTTTCTTGGTGTATATACAAATCCGAGCAGCATGTGAAATCCCTCATTTGTTTGCCATAAATTGTGCGTGTTACCAATGTAAGATTTATTAGGTAAGAGTGGTTGGGTAACCCAGCATTGGTACCGTTGATACGCAAGGTTTTCCCTCCAGCTCCCTTCCTCGGATCCGACGGGAGCTGGTGCTACCCGAGAGGCATTACCAGCTGGCGACTCTTCAGCAACCAGTTCTGTGCAAGACCTATATGCTAGTCCACCTCCTAATGGAGAGGTTCTTTAAACATGTTATATGCGAGTATGCAAGGACAGCAATGAGAACCGACTTCTCATCCCCAGAATGGATGACGTAAATTCTGCTCTAAGGGCTGGGCAGTACCGGAACCCACATTTGCTGTTTGTACTCGGAGAATGGAAAAGCTGCTGTTTCCACGCAAGGGTCCATCAGGCGCTTCACTGAGACTGCTGACAATTTTTTCATAGTCATATAAATTTACTTAGCTTTTCCTACAAAGAGGAAGTTTCTGTGAAAATTAGTCCCTGAAATGCCCCCATTCCCTCCCAATACGTTTTCCCCCTCTGGTCCCCGTTTACAGAATGCGTGGCCGTTTTACACTTTGATTGTCCTATTCAGCTCTGTTGAACAGAGAACTTTGTGCAATCTCTGACATATGAATTCTGAACAAATATTATCAATTTTTTAGCATAGGCATAGTGTACAAAAATAATATTTCAGTGCTCTTGATTTGCCTTTTTAATATTACATTATATTTCTTCTTATGGTATTCATAAAATCCTCACCATGATGGTGCCTGAGAATCTGGTGTTACACTAATATCACGTAATAAATGTAATCGTATTTTTTTACATTGGAAAAATTATTTCATATTAATATGTTACCAAAATCAGACAGTGTGACATCCACGCTTCTTATGATTTTACCACAGCAATGTGCTAATAATGGAGGATTGTGAGATTTTTTTCTAAATGGTAAAGTCCATCTGTCTTTACCCTACGAAGACATTCAATAGTGAGAAAATGAGATTTTTCCAACTGCATGCCTGGTTCAGAGGAGGCTACAAAGACATTTTGAATGCATCCTCTGCTCCATTAGAGTAACGGAGCACTTGTAAAAACATTTTCTAGGCTTTCCTTTACGAACGTGAAGAAATTGTAGCTACGTGTCGGTAGTTCTGCAGCTTTGTGAAGGATCGATACGGTTTCTGATGCAGGACCTGGCCCTAAAGGCAGCTCTCAAGTACAAATCCCAAACTGCACTACGGAGCCTTTCTGCATAAAAGACCGCACGTCGTTACTCAGAGAGCGGCTACCCTCACGTCTGCTTTAAGCTACAGAACAGCCCTTCAGGAGCCAGGGTCCCAAAGTAGCAATAGGAGTTTTACAAAGTACTTTTGTACTTTGTATTCATTTCGTATTTCTCTTTTGTACTTTTTGTACTCATTTCATATTTAACTTTAAATATACACATAAATCCCACTGAATCAAGATTGTTTTGAATAGAAATGGATTTAAACGTAAGTTCGATGTTTTCCTGAGGTGGTAGATATATGTTTACAAACGTTTTCTGAGGCTCGTTACTTTTAGCTGTTTTACCGTTCAGTCTAACAGAAATGCCGACTCCTAAGGGCTAAGCAAAGGCACGGCGCGTTGGGTACAATTATTTGAAATTCCAGGCTGGGAAAAGCGGTGGCTGCTCTAGTGTGTCAACTGGAAGTGCCGAGGCTGCTCTGCCGGGACGGCTGCACTGTCACCACCGGGAACGGCACGGTCCTCGGGCTCTTTGGCTTTGTGGCTGCTCAGCAGTACTCAAAAATCATACCTCCAGCCTTCACCGTGTTTGAAGAAACTCTCTCTGTCTAAAGTTACAGGCTTCTGATTGACCGCAACCAAAGAGAAACCAACAGGGCTGCTGTCACTCCATCCTGAATTCGAACTAATAATGTATATTGCACAAAGAGATTGCAGACATCGTGAGGTTATACTCCACGCAACCTCTCTCTTGTTTTCATCTGCGTTTTCTCTTTCTGACCGAAACGCAAACTAGCCTTTTCAAGCTCATGCTCTCTGCGAAAACGTGGAAAACACATATATAATATTTTTCCTTGCACTTGAAAAATGTGTTTTAAAGGTTGGTTTTATCATGTAGATTTAATAATTCTGGATAGAAGAGCACGCTCGTGACAGGTCTGTATTTTCTTGGACATATTGCATTTGATTCTGAATGCAGTTTTTAGCTTTTTTAAATGGAATTTTGTGGGGTTTGAGCGTTTGTTTTTCATTATGTTAAACATAGAGCATCCATATGTTGCTTTCCTTTGGAATCTTTAAGAAAACATACAGTCATTTAAATCTGGGCTATTTTATCCCTGCAGTCATAAAATTCCTGCAGAAGAAGACTTCTGCCTTATATGATATATTTTTCCCCTTCGGTTGTTTCAAATGTGTGTTCTAATTCATTTTCTTCATTATACTTTGCATGACAAAGTTGCTGCAGGTAAGGAAACATGCATAGGCTATGAAACAGACTCTTAACTCCTGTAATACACTCTGTAACTCAAAATCCTGACCAAGGTGCTCAAGTCACATCCTTGGTTCATGACCTTCAGGTTGGTAGAGCACAATAGGAAGGATAATAGCTGGCTTCCATGGTGTAATCTTTATTGTAAGAATAATACATGAGATCTTACATGCTTCTATCAGTTGCAAATGTTCTTGTAGCTCATTGTACAATATGTCAGATGAAATGGATTTCATGATCTTTTGTATAATGCATATGTTCCAATAGTAATTTCAAACCTAATTTATTTCCTTAGAAATTCATTCATCTTTTGGGTGCCATTTTTAACCATCTTAATTTTCTATTATACAAGCACAGGGGGTAAATTCTTTGCTCACGTGTACATGTCCCACTCGCATTGGATTTTGTACAAGATTTACAGTATCTAAGGGGAAAATTTAGCTTAGGAGTATTTTTATTTTACCACTATCATACGAGCCCTTTTTCTGTTCAAAACCTAGTAGTTATTTGGCAGTTGTGTTTCATTTTGGTCTTGTTGCTATAACTAGAAATGCTTTTAAAGATATCATTTTTTCCAGACAATGTACCTCTGTAAATGCCAAAGTTGACTTTGTGTCTTTCAAAATACGTGTATAAGTTATTGGGAGTTTCAACATCAGCTGCAAGTGTGTCACTGAAAATAGTTATTGCATTCTTCCTTTTTTTTTACTACGGTGGTTGTTGGTGGATGATGGGTGTAGAAAGTGAGGAAAAAGGAACCTGCCACATTTCATTGACTGCAAATTCCAAAGAGCTCCTAAAACCATGGGCACAGTTGTTCTTACGCTTTTGCTTTTAATAGGAAGAATAAGAGAATAGGGGATTAAGGTAGCCAAAAGAGCTTTTAGAAAGTATATTTCTTTGGGAAGAGTGGCATCCTGGCAAGAACAAACACATTAAGCTGCAGGGCATTGTTAAATAGAATAAATTTTTTGGCCAAGGACAATGTAAAAAATGACAGTGCTGGAAATTCTTTTTTTCCCTTGGAAGAGAGGTTTTTTTCAGAGAGCAATATAATTGGCAAGTTTAAATACCTCTTACATACAGTAGGATCAGTTTGTCCATTTGTTCTGGAAACTACACGGTAATATTTCACTCTCAGCTCTCTCTCTTAATAAGGAAGTGTGGGCTGAGTATGTCTCTAAGGTTTAACAGCTACAGTGCAGTCGCCTTCCCTTAGACTATGAAGTAGTGTCTGTAATTCATATCTACAGTTTTATGCTCCACATTCTCCTCTACAATATTCTACTTCTTTTACTTGTCGTTATGGTATATGAAAGCCCATCTAAGACATGGCATAATTACCTCGAGACATCTGTTTGGATAGTAAAGTGGAATGAAATAATTTTAAAAAATCAATGAAACAATTAGAGTTGTGGGATTTTTTTTTTTTTTTTTTTTTAAATCCGAAGGTGTAAGACAACCAATACCTTGGATACTAAAGAATAGTTTTCTGTATCTTTCTCAAAACTCCAATAGAGAAAAAAATGCCAGAAAGTTCTTAAAAAATAATTCATAATTCAGGATTTTAGAAGAGTACATAGGCTAAAATACTCACACACAATCAAATAGGCTTGAAAAATTTGGTAAGAAATAACCTTTGCCCAGATCTCAAGTAGGAAAAATCATACAAAGTATGAAAATAAAAGTCCAAAGCATACCTAAAGAGAGGTACAGCCTGTAACAGAGCGTGAGTGACACCCACGAGCACCAGCTTATGAAAGCATTGGTTCCCTAGCCCATTGGTGTCTCTTTCTCACAAATACACAAATAATTTATTTCATCTCAGACTTGAAATATTTTCTACTTTACAATATTGATTCACATGAAGTCCACCCAAGCGGATGGTGACATTGCTCAGCAAGTGTTAGTGCCTGAACCACAGACATCTATCAGAAGGTTTCCTGGCCAAAGTTGGCGAGTAATAAATGCCAGCTGCAAGAGTTTATGTATAGACACTGGTAGTCAGTCTGGAGGAGATATCGGCTGGGACAGCCCTACAAATTGCTATGCCTGGTGGAGACAAATGAGGGAACCAGCTGTTGATATACTCCGTGACATACATATATGAGAAGATGGTGATGAACTTGGGTGGAAGAGTTAGATATACAGAAGCAGGTTTGTTCCCAGTGCAGTGCTTAAGTGCCTGTAAATGTTAGCATTCCCACCTTGATGGTATAATAACGGGCTACACTTCTTTTGGTAAACTGCATTAGCATCTGTTCACACAGTTTCCTGGTAAAGAAATCAATGCAGTTTAAGAAGGCTCAGAATTACTTTTCTTTTCCTTGTTTTAACACTTGAGTGTATCGGTGTTAATAATATCTAGAATCCTAGAAAACAGAGTGGTCTTATATACATCATTATCATCAGCTTGTGAGCTGAACATGTTGTCTGCTATCCCTGTCTTTTCAATGTATGAAGATGTGACGAGGCATATGATAGTACTATTCATTTGTTCATATTTTTCATAGTTTAGGTAAATTGAGACTGTATCTTGAGTCGTAGCATAGTCAATCAGAGAATGAACTGTGGCAGGGTTTTTTTTTCCAACTGGACACTTTGTGCATCTCCACAGTCTTCTATTTTGTATTAGCACAATCTGAACGGATTATTTGGATGTATAACCACAGGTAACTGCTCCTTCCTAGAGTCTCTATGATCACCATTCTGTGTATTTGCAAGTGGACAACTCTGCTACACGGATTCTTCTCAGGTTTAACAAGTACACAGCTCAGTTCACCTGTTCCATACGTCCTGCTGACGTGAATTTCTCTTTGTCTCCAACAGTTACCAATGTCTCTTGAATCTTTGTAGCTTTTGGACTCCAAGGATACAGGAAAACATCCTGTTCAGTTTGCCTGAATCCTGCTCGCACATGCACATTTGTAAGTGAAAAAGGAAGGACAAGTTCCATTATATAGACATGAAGTATTTCGGTTTGCCAATATGTTTTGGAATATTTCCCAAACTGGTAATCTCAGTGTTCACCATGATCCTTAAATAAAATAAGGAATTATTTTGACAATTTCACTGCTGCCTAGTGTAAGTGCCTGTCATTGGTGTTACTATTACAGATCACAGATTAAGCTGTTCTCTGCATATACCTAAGTAAGAACAACAAACGGTGGTAAATGAAAATTGTGATGTCCCTTTATAAAAATACACGATACTCATGGAAACCACCCCCCCCAACACCACCCCCCCAAAGCACCGATCCACATATTTAACACTCAGAATCCCATTTAGGCAGAAAATTTTAAAAAATAGCAAGAAGTAACCTTAAATATTACATCACGGGAGGTATGTTTTTGAAAATGACCAGTGTGATTCAGTGATCCATATACACAGTTGCCTATGTTGATAAGGTGAAACTGTTAGAATGTCACGTTACAGACAACGAATAATTTGTCAAATTTATCTTTTTCCAACAAAGCTGTTCTGCTGGCTGGGTCTGCCCGTGTCTCAAATACTGCTACCACCAAAGCCGCGTCATTGGATTACATTCAATTTTTGTTTTACTTTGCAGTGCCTCTGCATGGCATAATCGGGCAGCGCTCTTTCGCTGTGCCTCCCATTCCTCTTCCTGATGGCAATGGTTCATCGCCAGCTGCTGCACGGCTACAATTGCCTTCCTCTCAGCGCTGTTTACTCCCGATTCTTCCTGAATGTGGTACATTTTGTTTTATGTCGTGTCACTGTTGTTATACTTACATAATGTACTTAAGTATTGTTTAGATTGACACAGGGTTAGTACTAAAATTGAAAATAAAATGTCATTATTGGCAAGAACAGCTGTTTTCATGCACATCATTTTCTGAGCTTCAGTTTATTAATCAGGCTAAGCGGGAGTTTTGTACAAATGGTAGTATTTTTTCTTGAAGTACTCTGTGGACTTTAGATTTCCATCATAACAGAATTGAATAGTATAATGTAGCAGAAATGTTTGATGTGATTAAAAACTGTTTATTCTGGGTTTGTAATTGATTTAATTGTAACATCTAGAGGGCTGCAATTTTGAAAAGTTTCAGCCCTGATTGCCTATTATTCACATGACAACGCTGAAATAAAATGACACTATAGTAAATGAAAACATAACAAATAACCCTGGTGGTTCAATAACATTTTGAAAGAAAATCAGTAGATGTTCTGCTGAAATCACCTACGAGAACAGCAGAAAGAAAAGCCCATGTTTTAAATCAGCTTTTATAAAAACCTGCTAAAAAACTGACTATTGCAGAAACTATCGTAATGTTACTCATCCAGTAAAGATGTTTTGATTGCCTTCTATAGTATTAAATAATACCTATTTGTGAAGTGCGATCAAACATTAGGAAAAAAGGCTTATTATCTATGCTGAAACAGAAGGGCTGCGTATCCCTACCTCTCCCCCCAACCTTTACTACCCTCCACGTAAAAGTCAAATGTAAAATTCATCAAGTTCACTGGGAATGTAGGAGTGCTTAGATTCTGAACCTGCAAGAATTTTATCTGGTCCTTGATCCCACACAAAGCCTGGGTGGTTTTAATTGGCTTTGCACAATATCTGGAAGCTCTTCTTATGAACTGACTTTATAGAATAGGAAAGCCCTGGATACAGTACGTTGCAGCACTGCCTCGTTAATTGTATCGTGCACAGTATGTCCCCATTAATTCCTGTAAAGAGAAAAACAAAAACAAGAATCAAATTATTAACAATACAAGTGATGATTATTTACCAGCCGTGTTCCTCTAAGAACAAAAAATTCATTTTATGTGTTTCACATATTACTATGAATGCTAGTGTCGTGTTTTAAGTTACTGGACTGACATATCTTACAAGTATTTTTCGTTTCCTTGGTGGCCATTGCTTGTATACTCTACATTTTGTGATGAAATAGTAGGAAAAAGTTATAATGGCTCATCTTTTAGTGTTATGTGTTATTACATACATTTCTGTTTACACATGAAGGACCAAAATTCAAATTCTGAAATCCAGGCTTTCAAATTTAAGCCATTCCTTCCTCTGTTGTTTCACCGCTGTAATTGTAATAAGCTTTTTGTGTGTAACTGGGTTTTATGTAATTGTGTTGTAATATATAAAGCCCGGTAAACTCCATTGGCACATTACGCTGGGACAGACCTTGAACTTGCATGGTTATTGATTTTACATAGTTCCTTGGTGCTTTATCTGTAGTTGTTAAGATCACATAAAAGCTTTATATACTTTGCTTATACTAATCTTTTCTTTCTTTTTTTCCCCCTGATTTTATTGACTTACAATCAATTCTGATTCTCACCAATGGTTAGAATCAGGTTAACATTTTTCGGAGCTGTTTAGATGACTATGACTGGATCTTTGAGAATGCATGGGTTTCTTGAACATTACTACATGTAGTCAACCTAATCTTCAAAGAGAAAATAATTTTGCAAACTGCTTCTAATTGACATTAGGAGGCGATGAGTTAGATTTTTTTAACTTGACTAGTTCTGTTAAATATTTACTGGAAAAACATTAAAAATGCTTCACATGACACTGGATGAAACATTTGCTGTTGTTTCATCAGTGTTAAATGATTTGTGTAGCTGTTTCATTGAGCAGGTCTAATTCTTTCACTCTTTGGAACAA
This sequence comes from Phoenicopterus ruber ruber, assembly GCA_009819775.1. NCBI lineage: Eukaryota > Metazoa > Chordata > Aves > Phoenicopteriformes > Phoenicopteridae > Phoenicopterus > Phoenicopterus ruber. Next base: position 35,577,633 of record CM020219.1, read on the forward strand.
GCACTTAAAAACTTAGAGCGATGCTGTTCTTCCATTGAGAGGTGTTTCATAATCTTTCATGGCAAAAATGAGCCATTAGATTTCCATATCACCCAAAAAGGAGGCAAAACGTATCTCTAAACAGACTTCCTCTGTACATAAGCAATATAACTTTTAAAAATTCAGTATTTATTTTTTAATATTTGCTGATGTGGTTTAAAGTATTCAGGAGTTAAAAGGAAAGGCAGAGAATTGTCAAAGAAATTGAGACTAAAGCTACTCCGCTTTATTTCTGTACTGATTATTCTGAAGTTGCTGGAATAGTAATATTACCAAGGGAAGGGCAATTGGTCAGAAAAATGGGAGCACAAAAATGTTGAAGTGAAAGTGGCACGATGCTACGTATACTCTGCAGTCTCAAATCACAAATGAGAGATTACAATATATAGGAAGAAATAGAACAGAATGTAAGATTCAACAAATTCCTTTGAAAATATGATCTTTAGTACCATAAACCATGTATGAGTAATTTTGAACTAATCTTATTTTGGTTTTGAGAGCCTCTGAATCATTTAAAACATACTATCCTATTATGTCACTATGCATTCAGCTATGCATTGCCAAGAACATAAAACATGTTTACTTTAGCATTCCTGAATAAAGGTTAATGTTCAGAAATAGAGGGATCCATTGCCATATAGTATCAGAGAACAAGAGATAGTCTAATCAAATACGATCCTATCCTATGGACATAAACATTTCTTTGCATACTGTATGGAAAACTTACTACAGATGACCTGTTACAAGAGTCTGATTATTGCCTTTTACCCTTTTATTTTTTTTCGTACCCTAGAGTAAGATCACCTGCTCATTTGGGCTTTTTCTTAATTTATGTAATGAAGGGCTCACACCATAAAGAAGAAAATATCCCCTCCTCCTGTAGAGGAATGATAGGCCACCAGAATGTCTTGTTTTACAAAAAGTACCTGTCCCATGGTATTTGTAACTTTACTTCTCAGCTGGTCATTGCCTTCAATAGAATCTGACAATGAAGTTGCTATCTGGGCTGGTGCTCGCAGCGGAGAAACTCTACGGAACTGACATAGGAGGTGCTCCTTCTGTAAGATCTGTGGCCTTTCCTGGTAGCGCTAAGCCTGGCCAAAACCTGCATAGGTAGTTTCTACTGCCTAAGCTGTTTCTTGAAGACCCGAGGCTTTAGTCTCGCTGTGTAAAGTTTTCTGTGCCTTCTGATCATGACAGTTAATTTTGAGTCCTTTAAATGTGACTGAAATATTTTTTCTTCTTGTTAGAAACCAAAGATTTGTGCCAGAAACATAAGACAATCAAAATGGCCTAGAAGAATGAGCATCCTTTTCCTCCACGAAGTGTACCACCCTGTGCTTACCGCTGTACATAAAGGGAAAGTGAATTATTACACCGAGACTCAAGTAAGCCGCCTAATCACAGATGTGGTCTAGTGGAGCCTTTGGGGTCTCATTTACATTCTTCTAGGAAGTTCTACAATAGTGTAAACAGGGAGTAATAGGTCTCACTAAATAACATTTAGAGAGTGTCGTGTAGGAGTAACATACTGTTAAGCTGGCCTTGTAGGTCTAAGAGCTCACTTCCCAGCCTGTCTGCAGGATCAGAAAGTGAACCGGTGCTCTGTAGAAAAGGAGATGGAAGGTAGCTGTTTTCTGGGAGGCCATTTCAAGCGAGCGCTGTTGCTCGCTTTTCCTTGCTCTTTCTCAGTATGACAGGGCTTATAGCATATCAAGAGTCACTATTCTTTCAGTGATACCAGGCGCAAATCCTCTAGAGGCTATTGAAAAAAAAAACTTCTTCAGATCTTCCTGGATCATGGAGGAGAAGACACAGGGCTCGAGGAAATACAGAGCTAAAGGGACATTCAAAAATGTTAATGGATGCGACCTTTTATTCAAGATATGTCATAGTAGGGAGAAATCTTTTAGGACTCAGTGCTGCCTGAAGAGGCATGGAACGGAAATATACCTTTTTGTATTCTCTGTACATTGCATCGAAGAAATATTTGCATTCATTTCCAATTTATTTTTTCCAGAGTGACTGGCAAGAAATTTTGGCTGAGATTAAAAGGAGTAACAATGAAGGAGTTATGTGATCATTTAAAATTGGCACAAATAGCATTTGGATGTCATTTTGCCAGAAAGTTTACTTGTGTAACTAGAAATGCAGTACAACTAAAAAGGGGGACAGTAATTGCTTGTTATCAGTGAAATAAGGTGAACATTTTAATCTTTATCAGTGTTTTTGTGTTCATATGAGTTGTAACAGTATGGGAATGACACTGGCACTGCTAATACTGAAATTTAGACTTGCAGAATTTCTTTGCTATGGTTTATCCTCCACCTACACACTGAAGTTCAGACACTTGCTATTAAGTTCATTGTTCTACCTAAAGGATTAATTTCATACACTGCTAACGAGATGGCCCTCAGGAAAGATGGGAAACTTGAGCCGTGTTAACATACAATAAAATACATTTCTGCAAGATCTGACAAAGCTTGAGAAACTAACAAACATGAATAAATTCAGCATTATTAAACACTATTTTAAAATAGTGTTTAAATTTTGGACACGAGATAGCTTATTTAGCTTGCTAGAAGTTATCCACTACCTATTGCATCAGAAATTAGAGAGCATCTTCAAAGTTGTCCTTTTCCCCCCATCCAAATGACAAGGATTTACAGTGACAGGATAGTTCAGTGATTTGGGCATAAAAGATTTGATTCACTGTCTCCTTTATAGAGGTGCTCTCTTCCTTCTCTGGAAAGCTAGGATATAATATTTCTCCCTTTCACATGAAATAAGCACTTTTCGTGTTGTGGAATGTTATGGCAATGGTTGCTATAAATACATCTGCACGTACACATTAGAGATGCTATACTCAGAGTAACTAACATGTCCTGATTTTTCAGAGCAAGAGTCTCAAGCTGGAGACTGAGTGAACTGAACATTTCAGTGTATAAACACTAAAGGGAACTGGGAGAAATTCTAGGGTCATTGATTAGGGACAAAATAGGAGAACACTTGGACAGGTGCAGGCTGGTCAAAGACAACCAGGACATTTATAAAGGGGAAGCCATGCTTGTCAAATGCTATTAACTTGTTTGAGGAGGCGACAATGAGAGCTGACAGGGGTGAAGCGACAAACATAATCTGCTTGGACATCAGGATGGCTTTTGATACTGGTACACTGAAGACCAGATACAGGGTTAGTAAGCATCCGATGATGAAGTGACTGATAGAATGTCTCTAAAATCTCTTAGACTCAACCCTGTTGACATACCACAGCAAAACCTGAGAGAAGATGTACAAAAGTGATGGATATAAATGAATTTGTAGGGATTTTTCACACTAAAAAAGAGGATGAATGAATCACGAAGTTTGTGAAGGAGGGAGACAGAAAAAGCAGAGGGGTGGGAGAGGAAAAGAACTGACCTGTTCATGTATTTTAAAAGAGAAAGGGCTGTGAAGATGAGTTTATGGAAGATCACTGTAGAAGAGATGAGCACAGAGACACCTGACATCTCCCTCCATGTCTGCTACATCTGCCCTTAACTTTGTTCCGGACAGGAAGTGGTTGCTGGAGGGAACAGATGATTTTAAGTAGATGTTGGGTGTCTGCTGGGAACAGGCTCGTAAGACCTTCTTGTTGAAAAGGGCAAAATTGAGGGTTTATTCCTACCTAAATCAGATTTAATTATTAAATATTAAGCAGTCCTGTGCTCGATACCTTCTTGTTGTTCCTTTTAATGGAGAACAGAAATAGAAGCGTAAAGGATTCTTGACTTCAGCTTTCTATGTAGTCATTTCTTCGGATGTGTCCACATCTTGTTGTGCAAGACAGTGTTTGCCTTTCATCCCTTTCCATTTGCCAAGGGAAGTAGCTAGAGTATTTAGCAAACAGGTACCAACTATAATAGGTCTTAGATACAAAAAAGTTAAGCTATTTTTGAGACAAAATTTGTAGTGGGAGTGGATAACTATACAGAAAACCTGAGGCAATAATCAAACAATATACGTTATGAGATCTTTCCATTCAATCATATATTCTTCATTTCCGGAATGCTGCATGAAGTTACAATATGCCTTTTAGTTTGTAGATAATTGGTGCATTACAGGCATAGGCAAAAATATTCCGTTGTGAATAGTGGAAGCTTAGATTACTGGTGTGGAATAGCCATGAGCAAAATCAAAAAGGACCTAATCAGAAGACCTAAATCCTGACTGTTAAGTTATTTGGTGGTTTTTTTTTTGCTAGGCATTTTGGAATGCTTTTCAAAATTTTTGACAAAATTTGTTTCGTGTCCTGTTTTAAAATTTACAAAACAAGAAGAAAAGGGTTTGCAACATATCCTTTAAATGAATTAATTCATTTTATAGTTTTTACATTTAAAAGCTTACATTCTAGCTCAAAATGGTGGTCTAATTGTTATCATTCAATTCAGTAAACAGAGGCAGAGAATAGCGATCAGCAAGCTGGTCCCTAAGTAAGAAACAGGAACAGTCCTTTGCAATTGAAGAAACAGTACAACAGGTACAGGTCCTGTTTTGAACAGAAATGCGGTGGATCAAGAATGCAGAAACAATGTGAGGCTCAGATGCACGATGGTGGTGTATCAACTCTCTAAGAGAGGGCTGAGCTAATTTCTGACCTACTTAGATGCATAATTTGGACATCTTCTTAGTTCTAAGCAGCTCCACAACTGCTCTCCATCTTGACTGAAAAGTCTTATTTGCATTTAATTTTTGTGAGTAGAATGAAAAACAAGTCTAAGTTTAGGAAGACGTTTGCTTTTGTGGGTTTTCTGCTAGTTAAGAGAGAAAGTTATGCCATGATGATGGCTTAAGTGGCCAAATGTACCAGAACAAGAAGAACACAGCTAGAAAATAAAGGACCGTGTTCTTCTTCTCACTTATTTAATGCTTTTGATTTTCTCGGAATCAGCCCATGTATGGAACAGTTCCAATACCAAATTTGAATAAGGGAAGGGTCATCATGGGAAGTAGGCTAACATTTTGGGACAACAGGAAAATGTAACTCCAAATTTCTTTTTTTATTTGTTTGCTTGTTTAGCCCTTTCATCATCACATCTTTCATGTGTTTTGATTTATATGTCATTTGAAGCAGTTGAAGTATAATTACCACGTTATATCAAATACAAAATAGGTATATTTTTGAATAAGGAAACTAATGCATACTGGAATAAAACAGGAAAACAAAAAGATAAACTTGTGAAATAGGGAATATTGTGCATTTATATCCTTCTCTGCATTTTCTTAACAAACTGAATATTTTAAAGCTACTTTGGATGCTGAAAAAAGACAAGCAAATGAATATTTTTGTAATATAGATGTCATCTTATATTTCATGCCTGATTCATTTGAAAATGTAGATTAATTTGCAAACAGTTTAGAGAGGTGAACTATTGAATTGAGTCCTATAAGATTTAGGATTTGTCATCTTTTAAAGTTGACACCCAGTGAGAGCTTGTCAATTACAAAGAAGTGAAATGAAGTGAAAATAAGCCTCGTCTTCATCTTCTTGTTATATGCTTGGTTGGTTATAGAGAGACACCATTTACAAGCTGAGAATAATTACTTGCAAAGTATTTTTCACTTTAAACCAAAATTATTTATTATTTTTTGTCACTCCATTATAATATAGCAGTTACTGTAATTTCCTAATCTCATAACCAAAATAGTCTTTCAGTACTGGTGCGGCCGCCTGAAATGTAAGTTTGTTTGAGTTAAAAATGAAAAACGCTGTTTAGAGTGGGATTTTTTTCTCAAATGTTACTAATCCTTTTGTGGTGGGTTATTCAGAATTTCTTCACTTCATAAATCTACAGCAGCATGTAATTTAGCAGATATACATATGATACAGAGAGAATGTCAACAGTATAAACCTTTTTTATTTACACGCAAACACATCAACAGTCTCTTCCAGCTTAAATGTGTATTATGTTATCAGTTTCTTGCTTATAGATTCGATTTTTGCACAGCTCCTTCTTTTAAACCTTTCCATAGGCTGCAATACAGCCTTTCTGATGCGGTTTTCTCAGATTGAAGTGAGTTAGCGCTTTTTCTCCTATCACTTGTATTCAGCACAACGAATGCTTAGAGCAGTTCTGTAAGCGTATCACTTGTGTCATCCCGCCTTCTTTGCATCCAGCATTCCCGCGCTTCATAAATTTCTGTAGTGAATGCTATTTTATCAAAATCCACTAGCTGTTTCAGAAGAAAATGCTCTTCAATTGAATTATTTTCTTTTAAATAAATATAAAATGGACCTGTTCAGCAACTCTTCACTCGAGTGTTACCTCTGATTTTTAACTGGAGCTCGGAGCTGAGTCGCTTTCTTGTTTTTCACAATTTTTCATCGTGACCAACTGGAAACCAGAGAGGCCAGAAGACATGTCTATGGTGCCGAGCAAACCAGTAGCTCAGCCTGAACTAGAAAGAGTCATCTCCCAGCTCGGGGGCTTGTGCCCAGACCACCGAGCTCCCTAACGCGAAACACCGCAGAAAGGGTTCTCAGGAAAGCGTAGCAGCCTCTTCCTGAACGGGAACTGGTACTTGATGCCAGTCGTTTTATTCATAAATGCACACAGAACTTAGTGAACCCATATGCAAAATATTAGATGTCAGTTATTACTTCAAGTTTTTAGATGATATTTAGCTTTTTTTTGCCATGCAGTTGATTTTCTTTATTAGTTGAGCTGGATAATTGCATTTGTGCATCATGTTGTGCTAGTTGATGTACAAGGCAAACCTTATAACACCTCTTGCACTATTTCAATTTTATCTTATAGTACTCATGCTATTCCCTAGTACAATTCAGTTATGCTATTTAAATGTACAGTAGAATATTTGCTTTTTATTGTAGAAGAATGCTTTGATCTATCAAAAAGTTTAATTTCATTTCACGTAATAGTTCCTATTTGTAATTAGGTATATGTGTGGCAGTTGCTAAATTTTTCTTTCATGTCCTTCCATTCATTTTTATAGCAAAATTTCTGTTACACCATCACATATTGTACAGTAGGTGCTTCGCTCAGATCCTGGAACTGCACATGTATATCCGATTTCCCCAGTCATCCATGAACTGTTTTGGCAACTTGGCCTTTGACTATTTTAATTATTCCCTTCCTGTTTGTGAAGGACTAATGTATGGTTTTATTTAACATTGTTGTATCTCTGACTCCGAACAGGGAAACAAAGACCAGCGTAACTTGTTACTGATAGCAATAATATAGTGCAGGCTGTATCATCCCTTTCACTTTTTTTTCTTTTTTAAATAAAACCTGAGAAAGGAAGATCAGTTAGTATTGAAGAATTGTTAGAAAATGCAAGACAAACAAACAATAGATCATTTGGAGATTAACCCTTAGGTTGACATTGTAACATTCCTACCCTACTGAGTAGCATGCCACGTCATGTGGGATCCTATAGAAGCAGAATTGCTTGAAGAAGAAGGAAGTAAAAAACTGAAAAAACAATATTTTGGCAGTCTAGGGATTGATGACTTATAGGGTATTACTAAGAATATAGAAATACTTTCTGCAAAGCATAAAAAATTACTGAGCATCAAATGGGCACTGAAATGTTTTTTGTTGTATTGAGACTTTACTCTGTGATATCACACTCTTGTTCATACATAACATCCTTTGTCCACTGCTGGAGAATGCTATTTGCAGATTGCAAAAGGTGTGGCAAATTGAAGTATATTTGTACGCCTAGATAAATGGCATTTATTTAAATGCCATTTAAATGACAAAATCAAATTAAAACTACTGATTGGTCACACTTAATCAAGACTTCAATTTTTTTTATTTACTCTTCTGGTACCTGCGATATGACATTTTTTTTTGCTAGCTTTTTACTCAGCTTTTCTTGCAGTTCTTTCTTATTCTCACTTTTCTTCTCCTGTTAATTTACGTTGGTACTTTCCTTTCCCCAGTATATTTTCTTACTCCTATGTTTCAACTACTATGTCCAAAATTTACTTTCTAAATCTAAGTCCTTTCTCAGTGTTCTCTCATCTGCAGCCTTCATGCCTCTTTGTGGCTGCTTGGCCATTATTTCAAAGCTGTTCGTTGAATAAGGTGTGAAAGAAAAGTGGAATGAAAAAAAATGGGAGCACACTCAACTGAATCTCTGAATCAAGAAGCAAAAGTGGCATAGCTGGCACCTTAGGATGGGGAATCCCAGGGCTTAACAGTCAGTGCCCTTTGGTACATGGAGGTAGGTGGAATTTTATAGGGTCTGGCCTATCTTGGTATTTTTTCTAGAATATAAGCTCTGCAGGTATAAAGCATTATGTAAATCAGCAGCACTACACTAACCTCTCTCATCAGCTGTACTGGGGCTTCCTCAAACGAAGGAAGGAAATTGTTGCCAAAGTGCAGGTTGATTGATAAAAAAGTAGTTTAGCAATGCCATTGATCTCTCCCTTCAGTTAAAGTATTTAGATTAAGCCGAGGCCCAAATGAGAGAACAATCTGGTTTGGGGCAGCTGAGTACACAACCAGCTTCAGACGGTAGCTGGAGAAACTGGCTCCTCAACGTGGCCCTGAGAATTAGGGATCAGGGTGAACTGTGGTGATCAGTGGCTGACCAACTGATGAGGCAGGTGGCTTATCTGCTAACGTGCTAACATGCTCAGAATTGCCTCTTGACATCAGGACAGAGAGGTGGGATGGAATATCAACAGAAGGTACACGATATGTACGATGACTAAATAAATGGCCCATTACAAATCTCATTGCTTTAGTGGCTTTCGTGTTGGACAAAAGAGAGAGTAAGAAATCTTCAGTTTTATTTTGGACAGAATGTTTTCCGTAGAGCGTGGATGCCAAAAAAGAAAATTTTGCAGGTTTCTGAACAAAATTTATGTCAGAGTCAAGGACTCCGAGGAAAGTGATTAGAAATTTCTTAACAAAAAGGGCTTGTGAAAAAGCAGCGTAATCTTTTATTGCCAAGGTAAATAGGAAAATTTGGACTCTAGCTGTAGAGAACATAACGTTCTCGTCAGTGTCATTAAACGTCTGTATCACTTTTTTAATTCAAAAAAATGTTTCAGGCCTTTTCTATATTTTTTCCTTTTGTAGCCCTGCCAATAATTTCTGAGCAGTCCAAAATTTTGCCACAGGAACTCAAAACTAGTATCTTTGGCTGCAATGCATTAGATGCTGTTGGTGAACCAGAGGCACTAAAGCTTCTCTCCCCCCACCCCAAACCCTGGTTCAAGATACAAAAAAGCAGCAGCAGCAAAGAGAAGCATGAACTCTCTGAGGAGAAATGGAAGCAATTCCAAAAGCAATATGGGTTTTTTTTTGCATCTGAATGAACGTTTCTCATCTGATTTTGTTGAAAAAAGACATCTTAGAATTTTACGCGGAAAATTGAATCAAATGACGTAAGTGAAGGATAACAGAAATGAGAAAGTTCTAACAGTGTGCTGTGAGTATACAATGTAGTTGCCATGCACCGGTGATAATGATAAAGAAGACTGAGATTGTTTACTCTTTCCTTTTTTGGAGTGAGTGAGCTAAATACTGTGTAAAATGGTTTATCCATTCCGCAAGAATTTTATGTTTCAACTTGTTAAAATGTGTTTCATATATGAGCAAGTATTTATAACTTGTTTTTCAGCCCCCTTCAATTTTCCTTTCCAAAATTGGAGATTAGGCTACTCAAATACCTATATATTCATGCAAGTATTATTTACTTCTTGATTGAAAAACACAAAGTCATTTCTATTTATGAACATTTTCTTGTAATGCGACCTGGCATTTCTCATCACTACCGCTTGCAGTCTAGTCTTATAAAATTTAATGGATGTCAAAAATGAGCACAGTATGAAAAATAAATAGACAAAAGAGAAATCCTTTACATGTTAACAAATGTCACGGAAAGATCTCTTAAAGTTAAAATTCCTGTGGAGAAAAACAGTTTGGTCTCGACCAAAAGAAGTACCTCTTTAAGATATATGGCTGAGGCAAATCTTGGAATTTTCTGTCTTTTGAAAAGAGTAGACTTAATTTGTATGTCCTCTCAGACTATGCTTCATCTTTATTAGAGAAATCCTTCCTTTCCAATGGTTTTAGGCAGATTAACTGGCCTAATTGGACCTAAGCTGCTGTGAAGAGAGAGGAAAAAAAGGTGGAGGCACAGGCTCTCCAAGTCCTCAAGTCACATCCTCCTGGTTGACTGGTCTGCTTAGCCAAGCTGAAACTGGTCTTATTGTCATGTTGGGTGCATTAATTGGAGTGCAGACTAATTTGCAAGAATGCTTTAGTGCCCTTTAAAAGGTGATTTAAAATTCAAAGTGATGGAAATTGTATAAAAGCATGCTGATCTGATCATTACCCAGAATTCAGTTTGACATTTCCTCTATTTATCTGTTTTTATTGTTTAGACTTTAAGTTTACTGTGAAAGACTTAAGAGACTGAAACAATTCATGATATTCTCTGGATTGGGTGATAACCCCTCCGTTTTTTTAAGCCCAGGGAACGCAGTGAAAGTAAATTGGTTAAGCTCAAAAACGTCTTGTTTGGGGATGACAAATTAAAGAATATTTTTAGATCACACCATGTAATAATAATTACAGCAATAGCTTTCCCTTGTTTCCATCAAATACACGAAAATATACTCTCTGGAACATTCTTACGAAATAGAGACATTAGCACCTCATTAACATAGACTTGAATACAATGGTAATGAGGATAGTGAATTCACATTTTCCAACCAAAAGGACACAAAACCAAAAGAAGGCACTGTTTTTGCAAACTCTGTAGGTATAGCTATAGCCATTGCTGAAGTCCAACTATGTTCATGGGTGAAGAATGGTTTCTGCCAGCAATACGAAGCAGCTCTCCACAACACTTAACAACAGGAAAAAAAGAGTATTAGTCACATGAAATTACAGAAGAAGCCTTAGTGCATTAATAATAAAAATATACAAATTAGACTCTCATGTAAGCAATGTAATAAACATGAAAAATTTCCAGGGATATTTGAGTGATGGACTGTAGGAAACGGCAATTGGGACCTTTGTTCTGCATTTTACTCAAAGCTAGCAAATAGGTTTTAGTCCTGACACAAAGCAAGTGATGCTTTCCTGAAGGGAAAGCAATGGATGCTATCCCTGAAGCGTAAAGTACTTGCCTGTACCAGAAGCTGGTAATACTGGCTCATACTAGTACAAAATCCTTAGTAGCTGGTGCTATTTCCCGAAACATTTAGATGCACTGCCCTGAAAACGTACTTTTATTTGGAAGTTGCCTCCTATTACCTCTCTGATCAAGAGAGATTGTGTTGGCAAGAATCTCGTGCAGTAATTAGCACATTTGGATTGCAGGCTACCCTCTACTTGAGTAATGTCTCCAAAGCCATTGTGCTCAGTGAAATTGTGAGGAAAGGCCCCATTGTACATCTGGGAAGGAGAGGAGGGTGGGCATGGAATGGCTTCTTTTTGCACGTATCTAAGCTCCTCGCTCTACTGGAAACGAACGAGGAAGGCAGCATTTATCTCTTATTCTGCACAGAAGAGAGACAGAAAAAAGGTTCCACCTTCCAGTGCACCAATCAATCCTTTCAAACTTTGGGTTGAGAAATAGGTCCATGTCAGAGTGGGCTGAAACAGAGTAACTCTTCTTTGAAGAAAAGTTCTGGTGCTGCTTTTGCCTTTTTTCTGGAGCTGTAATTTGTTCAGGCTGAACTGTGAGATAAATATCCAGTTCTCTGCGATTGCACTTGTGTCAAGTTTGCGGCACTACCTTCAGGTGCCATGGCGAGGCGGAGGCTGACTTAGAGATTCACTCTTGCCAGTAGCAATACATCTGCAAGGAATAAAACGAGGACGTTCAGATCCTAAGTTGAGTTCCTAGCCTGCCTGCAAATGTCAACTGTAAGAGTGGTAAGTGTGAATATTGAAAAGAGAAGTATGGAACTCCGTGACACTACTCAGCAATTTTCATTCTAAAGGGTGAACACTGAACTTCTGGCCTCTGTGTTAGCTGAATCAAGCTAGTACTTGTATGATGTATTATGATACATACGCTTTCTTCTCTGCTCCTAGCATAGCTGTCTTTTGGCCTTTTCAATTATATTGCACTTGAGGAATTTGCATATTTAAGGAAGCCTATCAGATTTTTTTTTGGTGTTAGTTTAATGGAATGAAGTATTGGGGTTTATTTACTGAAAAACTCCAATACTGCCACACTTCACGGCTTAAGATAGTGTTGCTTAACGTAGTGTTTCTTTCCTTAAAAACAAGTTTTACATGTATTCTTTTCTCTATTTCATTTTATTCTCTATTAAAGAAGAAAATATTTACCATGGTAACCTGGACTATATAAAATACGTATAATTTGTTCTAAGAGTCATGGTGATGTGTAATGAAGTCTGTCCCTGAGATGTTCTTAAGAATGTTTTCATATCGTGCAATGTGCTCTCATTGCTAGTTGCACGAGATTACCTGTGGGCAAAAAGCAAAGCATTAGAGGAAGCCTAAACACTTGATTAGTTGTAATATCATACACTGAAGACGGACAGTCTGTATGACAGGTTGTCTTGTATGAAAGAATTGGCTCTTTAACACACTCTACTTCTATTATCACATTCGGTAACAAAAAGAATACATGCAGAGCACATCTCAATGAATGCCTCAGCTTCTGTTATGCAAACAGCACACACTTATTGTCTTTTCAGCACTATAAGATTTTAGGAGAGGAGGGACCAAGGACAGATAAACAACAGTAATGCAACTTAAGAGTAGGGCAAGTTTCACTAGTAAGAAATTAATGGTAAGAAAAATGTGGTAAATAGATGCACTTACAAGCGCAGAATACAGTCCTCTGAAAAAATTACTTAAGTCATTCAGTCAGATATCCACTGAATTCTCTGTGTGAAAGGTATATATTAGCTATCCATGTGATCTTGAATATGAATTCAGCTTTATGTTCCAACGTAGGTAGGCACAGCTCAAGCGCCTTATGTATAACAAATCAATGAGCAATTCTGGCACCTTGGAAGATTTGCTGTGGACCTCAGTAGGGTCAGGAATTTGCCCAGTATGTCTTCCATTTGTATGAAGGCTTAACGTAAACTATCTTTTCACTGACACAGTATTAAACTCTGGAATTTTTTACAGCTGTTTGACCTAGCGGCAAATAGCACTACCTCTGCATTTTCACCTGAACAGACTGACAACTGTGGAGTACGGTATGTTGAGATTTTCCATGCAAGCACTGCCATGAACCGTGTCCTCTTCTTGCATAATTCTGAAGAGCTAGCTTCTGAAGAACCTAGTCTGGTATTTACGCTTTATTGCACCCTTTGGGAGCCAAACCTTAGGACACACGGCTGATGTAGCCAGGCTACACAGGGGATCACTATATGAGAATTAGAGATGGAGGAACCCTCCCCTCTGTGCAGCGCAGCACAAAGTCAACTCCACCACACTGATGCTACAGCCACTTCTTCAAACTAGTGCACTGCGTGGTGGTGTGGGAAAGAGGCAGATGAGTTGATTTCGTCACAGACCGGTTGGACATGCCAACTCTGCTTCCAGAGTACCTTCTGTGGCTCAGAATACCTGCTTAGGTCTCCACATTTTGGACTTTCCCTATACCTTCCGGGAGTCTCTCTTCCGGGAGTTCATCTACATTCAAGGCCAACTGATAAGAGCTTTTGGACTTCTTAAAAAGATGTGTCTGCTCAGCACTACTATGGCCTCAGAGTGCTAAGGATGGGACCTGAAGATTCACACTGCTGGAGACAATGTAGAGAACAAAACCAGTAATGCCTGTAAGTTGCGGGAACATGATCATGACTGAAGGAATGGGCTTTCTTCACCCAGGAAGGAAACCAGCTACAAGCACCTAGAAGGTTGCTGCAGGAATGGAAGAACTATCTATTCACAATGTCCTTTGTAGAAAGGATAAGAAGCAAAGGGCTTAAAATCATGAACAAAAAAATCAGATTAGGCTTTGGGGAGAATTTTCTGATAGTAGAGATAGTGAAGGTCCAGAGAAGATTGCCTGGGGAAGTTTCAAGAATTTCCATCTTTGATAGTTTTTAAGAATGGGTTCGACAAACAACTGCCAGGAATAATACAGGTATATTTGATCTTCTTTTAGGCAGTGGGTGAACTAAATGTCTTCTTGAAGTCCCTTCCAGCCCTACTTTTCTATCATTCTGTGATTTTAAAAGATGGCCAGTAGACAAAAGAAATAAATATCATTTAATGCATGAATAGAATCTATTTACTGAACACAATGTAATGTGATATTTCAGAATATGGGAAGCAAACGGCTTGTTGTGTGTTTAGTGACAAAGACCAGTTGGTGATGAAGTACAATTCACGATAAGTCACTTGGAAACTAAATAAAATTTCCAGGACATCCATAGCTTGAAATGCTTTATATTTTACAAAGAAAACATTATAGAAAAAGAACAGAGTATCTGATACTCAGGGACTCAAGGTTGCCTTCTACAAAACCTACTCAGACAACCTGTGTTTCCTGAGAACAGCTTTTGCTATAAAATTGCATAGTTCTTGGTTCGAGCTTTAAAGTAAATTGTCTGTTATGAAGATACTACAATATTGATCACTTCCTAGAAAAAGAATTAATGCAGTTAAAAAAATACATTATCTCACACCATGTAGTCTACTATTTCTACACATAGTAATCGTACATATTAAAATACTTAAGGAAATAGCAACCATCATTTAAAAAAATGAGAAATGTATTAAAATCATTTCAGTGATGAAACCACATACATAGTAGGAGATCACAACATCAGAAATAGCATTCTGAAATTCATCCTCGATTTCTCTTATTATAGTACTTATCTCCAAGCACGGGCAGGACTTCACAGTGCAGTATGAAAGATAGATGGCAAGTATATCAGGTACAGCATTGTATAAGATGAAAAAAATAGAGACGAATACAGGTAGGAGAGCATTAGGATGCAATGTCAGTAGCTGATATAATGTGACTACACATGAAAACAACTAATGTTCAGTATTTTGCTTCTTATAGAAGTGGAAATCTAACAACTAGTTCACTGAGGAAAAAAAAGAACAGAGGACGGCACTTTTCAGCAATATTAGTGCTATTCCTTCATGAGACTAAAATCAGTAGAAACTTTAAAAAGTAATATGAAAATTTACTGAAAGTCCATTAAAAAAATTTACATACCATGACAGATTTCCAATAGCTGCTACATTTTGGAAACCCTATCTGTGTAGGATATTTCAGGTTATCTGCTGTTACTACATGAATGGTGCTACATCATTCATTCTAAAAGCACTTGGAAAATGAAGTTTTGTAAATGTTTGACATATTATGTCAGCTCTGGCCATGGAAGATCTCAAGGCTTGACAAGTGACATAATGCTGGGAGATGAGTGTTGTGTGCCAAAAATTAGCAAGTGCTGTGTTCATCTTGAAGGAATGTAATACCTCCCCCACTAGCACTTTTTTTAACAACAAAAAAAAAGTCCTAAATATATCTTTTTACCCACATGAGTGCGTAGAAATCAGGCGTAGCAACCAAACTAACAATACTGGCAAGTACTCTTAAAAATGTACCTGAATGTCCTCACTAAGATATTTAAACCCCAGCACAAAAGGCTACATTCAAAATGAAGCACGTTTCAACATCAGTAGCACAAAGGTTAAAGTTAGCAGCCACTGCAAAGCTGTAATACTGCTACTTAAATTATTCGAACAGAACATAATCTAAAACCCACGGAAAATATTGGAAAGGCAAAATGTAGCTTGTGCAGCGTGTGTCTATTCCTATTAGCTGAATTGCCAATGCCCATACATACGTATATATTTACAATACTGTGATATCTGAAGGGAATCTGGGAAGATGGTTAAAGTGTTAAGGCAGTGTTTGGTAAAGTAAGGGGGAAGAGATTACCGTGGAAAATATTTTGACAGAAAGATTTTCCACCTTTTATTTTAAACTGGAAAATTAATTGAAAGCTCAAAAAACCAGAGGACACAACTGAAAACTCCAGAAAATTATACAGGGTATACATTATTTATTAGAATAATATGATGTTATTTGCATATGGCTTTTGCTGTTAGGGCAGCTACTGAAGTTTTTGAGGTTTTACCACTGACTGTAATGGTGATTGTAATTAAAGGAAAACCTGTAGAAATAGAATAAAAATAAAATGAATTTGTCCTTCCCAATATTTGAGTTGCTCTTGTGAATTCAGAAGATTTTCAATTTTTATATACTAATACAGGTGAGATAAAAAAGCAGAGCTAAAGATGGTGAAACAGTAATTTTTCAATTAAATAAAATCTTTCAAGAATTTCTAAGCTGGTTCCATCTTTGGATAGACTATTACTTTTAGAGGAAGAGGTTCCTTCCCCTGCAGAGGAACTACTAGTTTAAGATTAATCAGCTTTGGCACAGAATAGCAGACAGTCTGTTGGTTATATTGTTCCCATCAGAAGGGGTTCAATTTTAAAATCTGGCAGGACAGAAACATGAATGTCTGTTTATGCACCACCATTAAATGTTCTAAGGATGGAGGAACTGGCTGTACTGCAGAGACAGGTACAGCTGAATGTAAAGGCAGTCAAGTGGATTGCATACTATAGGACCTCTTCCCATGAGCATGTTGGTAAATCTGGGCCAACATGAGGTTGCGTGTATCACATAGAACATGTCCAGAGTCCCAAATATCAGAAACAGGTTCCAACCCTGTTTATGTGAGGTACACTTAAGCCGTTAAATTTGCACTAGTCATTTGTTTAGGGAAATGAAAGTCACTTTGAGCTACCTCTCTCACCAAGTTGTCCGTCTCCTGAAAATTTCAGACAAGTACAGGGCATTTCGTGGTGTTAATAAAGAAGGTGAATTTTCCTTAACCCCCTGTAATCAGTGGCCTCTTTTGAGATCAGATTCCGCCTCCAGTTTTGATCAGAACTCCCATCGTGCTGCAAAGCCTCCTACCAAAAGTCTCAGTTTTGACAAAACCAGGTTAGAATCTGTCTTGTCAGAAAATGTCTGACTAACACTAATGTTCATTTCTTAGGCTACATTGGAGGGAAGCTGCTAGTGCTGAATATTCCCGTCATATTCTTCAGTGTCAGAAGCTTAAAATTTGCCAAAATGTGATCTGAAATTTCTTATGCTCTACAAGCAAAAATGCATCTGAAGGGATTTTCCGCTAAAACATCAGATATTTTCAAACAGATGGATTTTTTCATTAGCCTTTCTTTATCTGATTTTGTATGTAAAAATTTATGGCTGATACAACTAATGCTGATGTTTGATTTAACTTCAGTTTTCACAGATCCATCTCTTAAATGATTCCTTGAAGCTGATCATCTTCTTACGGTAAAGAACCTGAGTACTTACTACATTCTTAGATGTGATAGGAAGCCATAAGCACAGGAGGTTGATAAGAGCTGCAAATGAGCCAGGCATCCTCATCCAAGCAAGAGTTATTCATTGGTCTTGGCATAGACTGCAGCAGCCTACGCACTGCTTTAATATATGCTAAATGGCTGTTGACCCACAGTGTCATTTGGCAACTAGCATTGTGCGTTCTGCCACAATTTTTTCTGCCTCCAACAACTCCTCTTTCTAGGGTGAGTTGACTAGTGTGTCCCCATTGCCCAAAAGAGGGACAGAAGGCCCAAGAATCCATTCTCAGGAGTTTAAAGCATTATTTTAAATAGTAATTTTAAATATTAAAACATATATTTTAATGCAAGAAGAAAAGATGTTTAACATGAATAATATTTAGGATAGGAAATGATTAATTGAAATAAATTATCCTTTTCAGCTTCATAAATTCAGTACAGTAGCCTGCAGTAAAAATAAGCTCTGAGTTGATTTGTAATGTATGGAAGCAATTAAGTGAATTTCTTCATGTAGTAGGTATTGAAAGAAGACTTTTTTGTGTGTGTGTATGTAAATATACGTATCAGAACTGGCAGATATTATCAAAAGTTTGCACAGAAGCGTAAGTTGCAGCTGTGCTACTAAGTAGGATATGCTATATAGTTCAGTTACAGAAGCATCCTGAAAGAAAATTCTCATGGTCCACGCAGTGGTTTTTGTCTGTCTGACTGCAGGAGAATTAACCAGTTTTTTTCTTCACAGACATAAAATACAGTCTAACATTTTGTGTATCATCTTGGTCACAGATCTGGTCCAGGTAAACTTCTTAAGATCGGGAATAATAAGGGATAAGAATATTTTACTTTTATTTGTTCTTTCATTTTCTTCCAAGTCATCTGTTTTTCTCCCAAAGTCCAGCTGTAACTCAGGTTTTTAAATCCAAAACTCATAATAAGTTAATCACCAACTGGAGAAGTAGATCACTGACTTCTACTGGTTAATATTGGCCAGGAAGATAATGGCAGCATTCTACACTGAAAGAGTTATTAATATTTACTAAATGATTGCAAGATGTCACTATGTACTTTAATAGCACTTCATAAAAGACATTATAAACTGTACTATCAAAGCATTTTCAAGAAATTCTATTTTTAAGGCCTTCTTAAGAAAGTGAGTAAACCCAAGCAAGATAAGCTAAGCTGTGCCTGGTCCTGCAGACACTCTAGCACGTGACCATTCAAATGAACAGCCAGTGGGTAAAGGTATGGACATGCATAAGGATTTACAGGGAAAAGGAGCCAAGCATACTATAAAGTTCCATTAAGATGATGAGGTGGATTAAATGGTTTGGGAATTACTTCATTGCATCTGTGCAACTTTTTAGAAGAGAAATATTGTAAATGCAATCTTGATATGAGTATAATTGGAAGACTATATTTGTAATTCTTTAGCACATAGGCATTTAGCCTGCTGCTTGTCCTTGAGGATAATAAAATGTAACAGAATATATAGCTACCAGCGTGAGATAATAATGACCTTTTGGCATCTAGGTACAACCTTTAACCTTGAATCTCAATGGTAAATGAGCTCGTGATAACCACTCTGCCCGAAACTGCTTTGCTGCTCTTATAGCAATGTTACTCTAGGGGGGAAATGTCTTTTCTAGTGGAAAGATGAACTTGGCAAACTGAAATGTTAAACGATAATGTCAGCACTTTTATCAGAGTTGTGTGGTTTGTGTTAATAATTGTGTTTACCAGCGAGTCTGAATTTTGCCTCTAGTCTAAACAATTTAATGATTTTATTCTCTCAACTTAATTCTGCACTAATTTTAAAACTAGCTTCAAAGGATACTCTCTGATTTTTGTGAAAGGTAGGTTTAGTAAAGTGAACCTATTTTTTCATTTAACAGACATGCAGATTAAGTCATCAATAAGATGCAGAAAAACTAAAGACATTAATAACCTGGAATTACCAAACATAACAATGCTAACAACCTAGTCATTAATGAGAATTACTAGTCTTGTTACTATAGAAACAGGAATGAAGCAAATAGAAATTATGTGTAATTTCTCATTCCCAAAAGTGACACATATTATGTCATTACCATAGTAATCATATTATTACCCCAAATGTAACAAACTTAAAAGC
This sequence comes from Phoenicopterus ruber ruber, assembly GCA_009819775.1. Taxonomy (NCBI): domain Eukaryota; kingdom Metazoa; phylum Chordata; class Aves; order Phoenicopteriformes; family Phoenicopteridae; genus Phoenicopterus; species Phoenicopterus ruber. The sequence continues at coordinate 35,597,193 of CM020219.1, forward strand.
TACTTACCATGAGAGGACACCTCCACACCTGAAAAAGCTGACATGTACGTTCTGCTGTTGATCTTCATTGAAGCTCCACAAACAAATAGTGAAACCGAACTGACAAATTTACGAAGCAGTGGAGATGGTGGAGTCATCTCAGGACACTTGCCAATAGTTTGCTCTTTTTACTTATGGCAAACCCAAATTAAGCTGTCAACCATCATAGATGATAAGAGGACAAAGGTAAAAGTCAGTCTAGTCTGCTGTCCTTTTTTGGTATGATCAGTAGTAATTGTTGGCTCAGACTGGGAGACAAGACAAAACTGCGCTCAGAAAGGGTTGGCCATTGCCACTGCAGACAGGACTAAGCGAAAGGAATGTCTGTTTGCTTGGTTACTCTTCCTCTAGCTGTGTTGGAAGCCAAACTGAGCATTTCTGTAGGAATGAAAATACATGTCTTGGATGTGATGCATTAGATAAACATACAGGAAAAGATTTCTGAGAGTGGGAATAAAAAAGATTGCCTTGACAAAAGAAACCACTGGAAACTTCTCTAGCAACCACAACTAGCCTTGCCGTTCCCCATCAGGTTCGATGTTTTCCTGTTTGGGATGAAGTATCTTGCAGGTCAAACATTTTGAGGATGGTATCTTTCACTAATTGCTATTACCTTTCTTGTCTTCTCTGTAATCACTTTTTCAGTGTCACCCCTTACATTAGGAAGCAGAAATAGAGTTACCGTGGCTAAGGTTTGATAGTGATATCACCTCCCACATTTAGAACAGGAACGAAGATTATTCATGCATGTGTTGTCACTGAGTCATTCATCAGGTGCTTGTGATTTCAGGCAATGGGTTTGCTGTTATTCCATTATTAATTATTTATAATAATTTTATTGTTTTATTTTATTTTTTATTTTTATTATTCATTGCTCTAGGACTTGACCCACTTCTATTGCCATAAAAATGAAAGTTAAACTTTACGGTGTCTCACTGTGGAAATTGTAAAGAAAGGATCACAGAGAACCTGGGACTTAATCACTCCCAGCTTCCGCTTCTCCTCATCACCTCTTGTTAATCACTCCTATTTTTCTTAACGGAATTTTTTTTTTTTACTGTGAAGGTAACTGAGCACTGGCACAGATGATAGGTCGCGTAGTCTCCATCCTTGGAGATATTCAAAAGACATCTGGATAGAGTCCTGGGAAACCTGCTCTAGGTGACCATGCTTAAGCAGGAAGCGGTTGGACCAGATAAACTCCAGAGGTCCCTTCCAACTTCAACCATTGTCATTCTGTGATTTTTGAGATTTCTAGAAAACCTGGCGTAGTAGTTGGTTAACTGCCTAGATTTGCCTTTTGGGGTGTCTCAAAACATTGTGGTAACTCATGTCTCTTATTGATTCAAGTTGGAAGCTACTATTATTACTTTGGTAAATCAGGCTGATCATGAATTTATGAACTCATATCTTGGCACAGAAACCGAGTTCCTTGAGGGTAAGGGCATGCAGGTAAGCAAACCTCCAGAGCTGCTTAATGCTAAAGGTGTGTAAGCATTTTCTGTCTTTTTAAAAACTGTCCAAGTTGTGTGAAAGCACTTTTGCAAGGGCCAATAGTAAGTAATAAATAGAATATCAATAGAATGTCATAACTGACAAATTCCTGAAGATATTTTAACAGTGCCCAAAAGAGTTTACAGTGTCATTGCTTCTGTTGACATGGTAGAGCTATTACAAGAAGGGAGAGAAACCCAGGTCTCACTCTTGTCTTCCATTGCAAGTTTGTTTGTGGTATCCATACAACTTAAGAAAATCTGCACTAAAAAGCCCCAGTATGCTTAGAGAAATGATATGCAATGCAATTCCAAATGAAGATTCTGTTTATGATGATAGAGAACAATTAAACAAAGCATCCAGGTGTTTTCTGTTACAATTTTGTGTCTTAAAATGCCAGAAGATTTAAATGCAACTGCACATAGCTCTTTTTTTATATGCCTCTATTTGAACTGAAAAATACGCACCTTCTACTTCTACCAAATGCAACAAATGTTTATTTAGCAAATGCATAGTCTTGTACCTTTGGCACAAAACGTTGCTCAGTTTCTAAGGCAATGCAGATGATTACCTATAAACTTTACATACACAGAAGTGTGGCTGCTTTCCTCAAGCTGTATGCTTAAAATTCATGCAAGACAGCTTTTGCTTGCAGAGCCGTGTTGATCTATCTTGTGGTTTGATGTGCTACCAAAACTGCAAATCATCTTCAGTGATAGCTCTGCCCCTGAAAAGCAAAGGAGTAGAATGAATGAGAAAAATGTTGATTTTGCTCAGAGCACTGTAAGGGAAGGAGCCAACAATCCAGGCCTCGAACAAGCAAACGGTATTTAGAACTCCCTGTGCATCGCTGAGTTACAAAAACAAGAAGAGGCATGATGAGTATATGAGCTGAACGGAACTTGGAAAAAAGCCCTAATGACTGACAACAAGCGTTACTTTAACGATAATACTCCAGCTGTGGTGTAAGTTGCATGAAGATACGTGCACGCGATATTCTGTCACCATTCTTGGACATAGTGGCTAGCTAATAATTAATGAAGCAGCAATTCATGTCTAATGGCATAAACAGTTGGTTATTCCTTTGAATAAAAATTTGAGTTTGATTGACTCAGATCCACTGTTTGCAACCTCATAAAACCACAGTCATGAGCAATAATCGATTTTCTCACCTCTCCAGTTGGCAATACTGTATATTGAGAAACACCGAAGCGAATAAGTGCCTCTGATGTACAGCTCACAAACTGAATTAAGGCCATTACCTCTATTTATGAATCATAGGATAATGTTACATTATTTAATAATTCCCTTTTTCAGTGGAAGAAATCTTGAGCAGACATTACTGAAATTGCAAGAAGCACCCAGAATACTTGGGTTTTCTCCTAACCTGACTATTTCACTAACCAGCTACATCTTTTGGGGCACATTTGAAATCTTTTGATTTTGCTGGTCACGTGGAGCAGGGTCTCGTTAAAACCGTGTTCTAATATTTGACTCTTGTTGAGACTTTTCAAAAAGACTGTCATTATATATGTATGTAAATCAGGTGATTTCTTGCCTGATATTTTAGATCATTTACTACCTTTCGAAGCTTTTAAAGGTGAATTTAACTAGCAACTTCTGCTTCCATCAAATAAATGGATTTAAGCATGAATAACACTGCCATCTATATCAGTATCTTGCTGATGCCAACACACTGTAGCAAATGAACCAGGAAGCCTCACCTGTATGCAAGATACAGCTGAAGGCATGTAAATACTTGGTTTTGATTGATAAATTAATCATCCACAATCTGATTCTATAGTTCAGAGAGGGCCAGTTTACTCTCCTGTTATGGGCATGTGCATTTCTGCTCTACAAAGAGATTTAATGCAGAGTGTGAGCGTATTTCCTCCTTGGGGCAGAATGTACAGTAGACACAATAAAGTAAGCAGTTGCAGGCCAGGAGAAACAAGAAGAGTCTGTGTTAAAAAGGTGTGGTTATATTAGTCTTATCCATGTATGTCAATCTGGCAAAACTATTACAAAATTTTAACAATGCAAGGCACAAAATCAACTTGCTCACCACAGTTTTGAATGAAGAGGAGAAACATAATGTCATTGTGCTTATCAAAGGAAGAAAACCCCAACAACCCTTTCTGGGGAGAATGCCTTTTACATCTTCTGTATCTTCAAGATTTTCAAGTCAGTGCTACAATTACTGAGATTGCAGAGTCTATTATTCTGGTATTAGGAAATACCAGTTGTACAGCTGCACACTGAATGTGAATTATATTCCATGGTGTAATGCATTATTATGCAGGCTTTAATTATAGGATAATTGACTGGTCTTTTCCACAAAATACTGACCTCATTTACTTTGATTCTAAATATTTGCAAAACTGGCTTTGACATAATCATGAAATATCTATGGTACTTTGAAGTGTATGACCTGAAGAAGGTCTTGCGTGACTGAAAAGGTTTACATTCTCTGGCTGTCCTATTTGGGCTAGTGCATTATTGTACCTTTTTTTACAAACCTGCTCCTGTCTATACACTTAGAAGACGTTGGTAACAAAGAAACCCCTCCTTGCTGGAATAATTGTCTTTTCTTTGGTATATGAAGCATCTTCTGTGTTTGCTTAGCGTTTCATGCTAATCCCAGTGCCCCAGTTTATGACTGGGGCATAAAGACACTGTCTTAAACAAGTAGTACTTTTAAATTTCTGTTTTATATTTGTCTTGTAGATAAATTCAGCGACTTCATTATATGGCTTTTAAACTGATGCTTTCCCTCAGGCTTCTAATATAGTACAGTTTTTAAAATTTCAGTTTTATTTTTTTAGGTTCTCTTTTCAAATTGCAGAACTGATTCCTTTCCCCTTTCAAACATGTAAACCAGAATTATGAGTTTCAGGAGTCTCAGTCATGCAAAATGTCACTAAAAGAAAATAAAACTAAGAATCCAGTTCTGTATGTGACAATATTTAAAACTTCCTTTATACTATTCACTAATGAAAGCTGTTAAACAAAAGATTAGTCTCACCTGTATCTGTACAGATGTTCAAACTGCAAGTTTTTGCTTGGATGTTGGTTTCAGACTATAAGAGAAATGCCTATATACTTTAAAAATTTGTTCCTAGGTTTTTGAGTTCTTGAATTTTCTTTTTACAGCTGGTTTTGGTTGGGTTAAATATTTCTTTGCTGCAAATACAATATTTTCACATTGCTGAGTAGGTCAAAATATATCTTATCTGTAATAATAGTCCTTAAGTCAGCAATATTAAAAGTTTTTTCATATTGGTAGTCAGCACTGACTTACTCTTAAAATATCTTCCTTTTATTAAAGACACAAAACCCACCCTAATCTAGAAGAAGCCAAATACTATCAGACAACTAGCCAGATTAAGATTTTTTTTTGAAGTTGGTACTCAGGATGACAAGTAGGCTTGGAGAGAAAGGAGATTAAACAAATCCTATTCCTTACATGGAGTCAGGAAAGCAAGCAATCACAATGACATTAATAACAAGTCATATTTGAAATACAGTTGAAGGAGCATATAGCATGGACTGGCTGCTCTTAAAAAGTAAAGAAAAGTAAAGCACTTATTTGAAAGCTAGGTAGAATCTCTACAGTTACTCTTCACTTCGAGTATATTGAAATTTCCTTCCAGGTTTATTGGAAAGAGAACTTTTATCTAAGTAATATCTGTTCACGCAAAGCTTCATATTGTAAGAGTGTCAAAATCCTAGATGGATTTTTGGGTCACAGCTAGAAAGAGATTAACTCCAGAAACTTGTGTGTTGTTTTCCCGTATTCCTCTGACCATTATGTTTCATCTCATTGTCACATTCTTGGCTTCTCTTTTTTCTTTTAGAAAAACTTTGAGAACTTCACTTTTTCTTAATTAGAGCAGGCTCAGGGTTCATCAGTAGAAGAGACAGTGGAAATTTGCTTTTCCTGAGGATGAGGACAAAATGGTTTGCATCATTCTCATTCTTGGAATCAGAAAATTCAAAATTGTTGTAGCAAAAGAGACGTTCCCAGGTGCTTAGGAGCAAGGACTGAGAATCAGCAAAGGTGGTCTGGGGGAAAGTAAAGTGAGGAGAGAACGGATAATAGGTCTTGGAAGGTCAGGAAGATTTTGGAGGGCTGTTGGAAATGAGGCGGAGATGGAAAGACCACACGCTTCATGTATCAGTCTGTGCCTACCTTCCTTCCACTGCCAGTAGCCCTTCCCTGCGCAATCTCCTGTGTGCGCAAACAGGAGGGAGGGAGTGCCACCGAAGGAAACGGGAGGAAGGAGACCTGGGCAAGGGAGGAGAACGCCTGGACGAGCCTGGCACAAGGTGAGGCTCAAGAGCAGGCTGGGCTCTGACAATGGTACGAGACGTTTCCACCACCACTGCTTCCTTTAGCAGGACCTACCACCTTAGCCAGCCCTGCTGTTCCCTTGGGAAGCTATGTCCAGTTGTTGAGAAATAAAGTGGGTATAAAATGTTTGGCGGTGCACACTACTCAAGCACCTGCAAAGTGGTCATGATCAGGGCTATGGGCACCTGTTAGCAGAATTGGCTTGCTATCCCAAGAGGCCAGGAGACGGCTCATTTTGCATAGCACTAAAATTAGCGTTAACCCTAGAGCAGAAAAGGGAAGCAAAAAAAAATCTAAAAAAAAAAATTCTTAGGTTTGGAAGAGAGTTTCCTGATTGGCTCTTTTAAACTGTGATGTGACAACTCAGTAAATCCTAAGCTTTTAAAAAACTTTAACCGCTAAATAACACGTCCATACGGCCAGTGATCTAAACTGTTTAAATGGTTATGGCTGTAGCAGACCTCTACAAATGTATTCCTCAGTGGAAAGCTATGTATATAGGAGCACTCTGTCTGATCATTTTCATAAGAATTATTTTTTTAATCTGTTAAAGAGCACATGCATGCAGATTAATAGAACTCAGGGACAGAGCTGATGAATGAGCATTTTTCTGGAAAATAAAATGCATACAAATACGACCTTATTGCTCTGGTGGGGGGTGAATTGCAGTTCAGTGTGAAAATCTGCAAAAGTATCTTTAAGTTTTAAATAGAATTCTCTTGGTTCACTGAAACCATGAAATGGAATTGAGGATATTTTTTTTTAATGCTGTGATCTTCTCCCAGACAACTATCCTCTCATCCCACTTGTATCTGTTATGACCTACAGGAAGCTCAGCAGTGGCATACGTGGAAAACATTCATCACTGACTCACAAGAAAAATCGGACTCATTCATTTTCTTCCTGCCAAAAGAAAAATCACCACAAAAGACTATTTTCATTTAGTGTTCTCTTTCCTAGTTGCCGAGTGCTGTTAGAAATACCATTGCCACATCTCAACGGGAAAACATTCTGCCCATAGTTTTCAATAGACGTTATACTATTGACTTAGAGATCCTGTTGACTGTTCCCAGCTGTTTTTATTTATTTGTTTAAAATATTGCTACTGTGGATTTCATAATCACTCTTTCCTCCTGGCAATCAGACATTAATTTGTAATCTGCACAAACACCGCATCTAAGGGGAGAGCAAATGCAAGCAGTGTGCGAGGGAAATATTTGGGAGTTTTGAGTAAAAGACCTTGATAGATATTATGTACCAAATTGCATTAAATTAAAATTTGGATAAACAAAAACATGATGTAACCTCAACACTCCCCAGGTCTTCCGAGACCCAAAGTTACAACTTAGATTAAACAAATATGGGAGCTTGGCTACAACTGTTGACATTGCATAGGGCTGGGCCCAGAGTCCTGGTCACGAGAGGTGGTTCAGTCCTGCCTTTCTATCCTAATCTATATTTACTTAAAGATTTCGTATGTTTCTGCAGACCTTCAGATAGACACGGTTGTGTTTTATCAGGTGTTAGATAATTGCCCTTACTAAGCCCAGAGCCGGACTGAACCAGAAAATTCAATGTGCCTGATTTATGCACTCACATTTTCCAATATAAAACTGCCTTCAAAGTAAAAGAAAACTATCTAAATGTCTTATTTACTTTTGTGTTTGGGACTAAAGATACGTGACTTTGTCATCAAAGGAACTTGTGATGTTGAAGTGAAATTAAATTTGTGCCTAAAATGCCTAGACAGTATACAAGATTTTCAAAAACAACCTGAAAAGTTTTCATTTCTTTCTTCTTTACTCATGCTAAGGACAAGTGACTTAGCTATCAATGATGCTTATTAGAATCCTGTAACATAATGAAAATGAAATGCATTGTGCCCAATATGCCTTAGTTTTCATAATAATGACAACACATATGCTGTATTTCTTTCTTTGTTTTCTTTGTGTCAAGGATATAAACTGTCTTTCTGCCATCACAAACTGTGAATAATGTATGAAATAAATAAAAAAAAAAAAGATGCAAAATATGAATAGAAATAGGCTGTGCAGGAGACCCATATGTTCTTCTTGGGGATGGGCTTGATTCACAGCCTATCAAAGTCAATGCTAAGACTCCTATGGAAATTAACGGGCTTTGATCAGGCCCTATAGTCATATATTTTGGGCCCCGGATTCTTAAGTAATAATAAGAAAAGAAACAACTCGTCAATGAACAAGTTGACAATTCTTTTCCTTTGTGTTGCTCTTCAGGTGCCAAGAGCTCTCTTGACACCCGAAGTTTGACTTTGTTGCAGCTTCCCGCAGTTGGCCCTGCCACCTGTGGAAGGTCCAGGCTTAAGGATATTGCGTATGATATTTAGATACGAGGTAGGGTAATCGAGCAGCTGGTATCAGACTGGCTGCTAAGTTCAGAGGATTCTTGGTAGTTAAAGGAGATACATTACCATCTAACTCCACGTTTATTAGACAGATGAGTGCCTCTGTTTTGAGCTTTGATTTGTTAGTCCCCTGAGTCATCGCTTAAAGTTGACATTTAGAAATAATACTTCTCGCACAAGGGGCCAGCTTGTGTACACCAGGCCTGGAGAGCAACATGTCTGCTTTGAGCTCCCACCCACAGTTGTAACAAAGCTAATGAGTAACACGTCGTAATGCCAGCTCCCATGAATTAGTGATGAGTAACGGGCTTTTGGCTGAGATTGCATGATGACATGGGAACCTCCAGGCCTCTGAAAAATTCTGGCTCCGGCACAAGGAAAGCCTTTCATATCGCCTGCCTTCCGAGCTCGCCTGCTTCCTGAGGAAAGGAGCCAGTGAAGCCTGCTGTGGGAGGGCTTTCTCTTCTCCTCTGAGCAACCTGATGCTTCTCAGAAGAAAGAAGAAGAGAGCTGAAAAAAGCATGTTGTGATAAGGTCTGTTCGCTTCTTTCCCCACCTTCCACATGCAGTGGGGCAGGTCGTTTGCTTCTTGCTATATCTACTTGCTGGAAAAGGGAAAAAAAAGGATCATTCTGCAGTGCTTATGCCTAGTCCACAAGAGCCGATAAAAGAAAAGGGAAAAAAAGGTGTCTACAAGGAGCAAAATAGGGCTAGTGTGCTGGCAAGAATTGACAGGAGGTTGGGAACAGGAGGTTGAGAGAAAATTGGAGACAAATGTGAGCTGAGGGCAGAGCTTAAGGTGAGAACTGGTGGTCTGCCTGCCTGAGCGCTGGGCACACGGGGGTGCAAGCGGGGCCGGTCTGACGGAGGAGGGGACCAGGCTGGTGCAGCGCCGAGGGAGCTAAGACAATGGAATTAGTCACTGAGAAGCTCAGCAGAGTAGAGGAAACGAGAGATCCTGTGGTGCCAAATGCTTAAAATCACATCGCTAATTTCCCTGTTTCTCCCTTACAATCCAGACAGAGGGAATTTGGAAAAAGAAACACAGGTCAAAATCCCCAATACTATTATTTTTATGATTTTAAACAAAGCATAAGAACATCAAAGTACCATTTTCCCGTTTTCTGAGGAGGAATATCAAGACCTAGAGGATCTCTTGGAGTTGTCATTAATGCAACCTTTTGTTTCCGAGCAAAATACAAAGACTCACTGTTTTTTTATATTTATGTTTCTGTATATTTATTATTTTTCATGTACAAATTGTTCTGACTCAAAAATGGGGTAGGTTGAGCCATTAGCAGTCCAGGAACTCTCACTCAATGTAAAGAAGCCTTCTGAGGAGTATAGTAAGAGGAAAGAGCATCACAGCAGGTGCTAGACAAGGCTGACCGGACCCTCCCACCAGTCTGGAAGTGCTGCTTGGATCAGGAGAGTAATGGTGCTAAAAGAAACCTACATCTGAAGCCATCCATACTATGGGACCAGCATAGGTCTAAGAGAAGTCCTTTAAAAATTGCTGAAAAATGTCAAAAAGGGCATCAGTAGATGAATCCTGTCATCGCATAGTTGATCTTGGGCCCCTTTTCTGTTAGAGACAAGCATTCTTTCAGAAACTGATATTTCTGCCACCCCAGACAACAAATTAAAGCAGTACAAAACATTTTATTGAGGAGATTCAGTTTCATGAAGAAGAGAGCTCACCTTCAAATGCTAATTTATGTGAAATCATCCTACATAGTCTCATTTATAGGCAAAATACATTTTTTATTTCTAATGGAAATGTGGAGGTGAAAAATACCGGTGTGGATTTGTGCTATATATACGTAAGACAAACTAAGATTTTTCATCTTCTTAAACATTCAAAAATAACTGCTTCTGTCCCACATTTGCAGAGTTTCTAACTAGCAGTGATGAAAATAGAGGGAATTTTTTTCATGGAAATTAAGGAATAAAAAACTAACCAACTTTGCATGTTTTGTACCTGATTTGTTGCTTTTTAAACAGAAACCATTCAGTAACTCATAAAACCACATTTTCTTTCCATCTGAGCAATGTACTGACAATTACAACAAAATATGTCTGAGTAGCCAGTAGAAGAAAATAGACCATAAAATAAAAAGGACATTCCCCAGGTATTTAGCAGGAGAGAACCATTCTTGTCCATTCAAAGAGTGTGTACAAGAGTATTGCTTAAATGCAAAGTAAATAAACCACATCAAAGTAAATAAACCACATCTAATAAAAATGTTGCTTAAAATCTCTAGGAACGTAGACAGAAAAGCTTTTCAGACTATTCCTCCTCTCTCCAAACCAATCTCTAGTCAGACATATGCCCACTTGTGCTTTAAAGTCAATGGTTTGCTGAAGCTACTTGTAGGAGCTTTTGGATCAAATCTAGGACTTACATGATGCTGCTGTGAAATGGATGTAAAATAAATGATCAGACAACACCTATAAGTGAATGTACTGGCAAAATAATGGTCCTCGTATTGCGGATTTGGCATTAGTTATGTGAGTAAATGATTATAACAAAGGGAAAAAGTGCACAGAAGGAGACACTACTATCAGAAGGACATCAGATAAAACACATTTTCAACTTTAATCACCTCCAAGCCGTAGACTGACTGGGTAGAATAAAACTAAAAGTGGACCATATTTTCTTTTATTTCTGTTTTCAATAGAGGAAAACCTTTGGCTGTATTTAACCGTGCACAAATGATTGACTGCATACTAATACACAGTCACACATGCAAATACCATTGGCATGCAGAGCTGACAAATTTATGAAAAGAAATATTGTACAAATATTTGTTACTGAGTAAGTGCCGTAGAAGAGGTATACAGTAATAAATATAGACTATTTTAACCCTTTACAGTCAGAGTTGGACCTTCTAAGGTGTTAAAATCTATTAATGCTGATGGAAATTGACAGTCATAAAATACGGCTGAATTCAGCCTATATAAGCATTTTAATTACTGTCCTTAGTTTAAATAAACAAAGGCTGTGAGTTAAACTTTCATACAGGGCAGGTATCTCAACATTTAGGTTAAACGCAGAGCGCTCAGGCATGAGATGTAAAGTAGTAACTCTCCGCTGTGAATCTTAAACGGTGCCATATAGCAAATACTGGTTATGTCTAACGTTGTTAGATCTCCGTTGATTAATTCCATATTTGAAATGGAGTATAAGCCAATTGTTTCTTATGCACGGGTGGCATGGGTGTTGACATACAGTTGAATCCTATTTGATGAGTTTTGCACTTTTTGGTAGGCTGCATGTTTCTCATTTGCAGTTACAAATGTGAGCCTGAAATGCGAGCACTTGAAACCATGCTGCAAGACGTCACAATTCTTTATTGACCCTTATTACAAGTGCAGTGAACACATATCTATTATAGATATTTTATATAAATACATAGAGGGATAAAATAAAGAGTCGGTAATTCACAAAAATTGAGACTAATATACAAAAAAGTCTTACTGTTTTGTCGGGGATTGTAAGCACTAGATTTAATTTGCAGAAGGCAGCTTCTAAGTCATAACGGAAGTGGTGCATTGTTAAAAATAATCGATAACCCATCTATAACAGCATTTGTATTTTTATTTTAAAGCGAAAACTGTAAATTGTTTCTACTTAGCAAGCAAATATATACCCCATCTCCTGGTCCCCAGGTCACAAAAGAGGGTTATCCTGTCACCACCACTGATTTCTTAAAAGTGTGACATGTATTTAGTTGTCAGTTCCTATCAGCAGCATTCACGAATCAACATTACATCAGCAGCAAAGCACACCATTTTATGCTCTTTTTGAAGATAATTAGAGTTCCCTTTTGTTGCAAATAAGATGTAAAACAGCTATAACTGCTGGTGAACGTGATTAAAGTAACCTCTATAGAACCCCATTATTCTAGACAGATTCCTTCAGATGCATAATTTCCCCATTTTAAGAAAACATAATGCATGCATATAAAATTCAAATTGTCGAGACACCTCTAACAAAAATTAGTTCTCTATTAAGGCATTCTTAGTAGCTGGTTAACATGTAAAACTCCTTAAGTGTATTTTAAAATAATCATGAAATAATAGTACATGTCATTAAAGGTAAACATTTTACAGTGAGAGGTTTGTTCAGACAAGAGCTGTGTATTAAACTTTTTCTTACAAAACTCCCATTAGAAGTGTATGAAGAATATACCACATTCTCATCTCTCTATCAGGTATGTGCTGGAACATCCCCCTTCCCCCCAGCTTCATAATCGTGCATCACTATACACAGACAAATTAGACAGCGTCCTCTTTTTTCAGCCCATAAATTATAGCTGAAATGTCCTCATTAGACCTCCTCTAATACTGTAAAAATTTTGTTCAGAGAAAAAGTATTCATGTACTGTTGGACAACATACATAACTTAGTTATTTGGCGCATATGGTCTGATCACCTACAGAGATAGCTGAAGAGTGGAAAGATTGGCCACAAATATTTTTTTTTAACAAATGATAGAAAAAACTAATCAAATAAATTAGTGAATATTAGTCCACAGGTTCTCTCTATAATCCCACTTACCAGTTTTAGAAGGTATTTTTAAAAACCCTAAGTATCTGGCTTTCAAATATTTAATTGTGATTTGACAGCCTAGAAAGGGAAAGGGTAACAAATTATTTTAAAACCTGTGGGTGATGTTGCTAAATCTCCAACATATCATTGTTCTTTAGCAGAAGATGCGACATTTCTCCTGAACGCACCTTTGCGCCCGTTACGACGTGCGGTGCGGAGAGCAGGCACTGGGGCCGGCTCCCGACCAGTGCGGGACGCCTCGGCGCAGCTGCCGAGCAATCTGATTTCGGAAGTGGGTGGACAGAGTTTGACTCCAACCACACAAGGGCAATACACAGTGTAGTTCCCAGAATCAGGTCCCTGATGACAGTTTACCTTTGAATTATGTAACAGATAATTGTTTATTTGAAATTTTCAGAAGATAATGAACTATGACGGACGAATTAGGCAAAGATTGTCAATAGAGTGACCATTACTTTTGCTGGATAGTTATAATTATAAAATCGAATCCTGGTTTGCTCTGTTGGGTACCTCAACATCTAAAGGAAATGTTATTAAAGAAGCTTACAAATGAATAATCATTCCCAACAACTCGCAGCAGCACTCACAGCATGAAAGTGTAAGAAATAGGGAAAGTTTTCAAGGAGGGAACTGATTAGGGTGAGGATGATTCTCTGTCAGAAGAATGTATTGTGCAAGTGTCCTCCAGAGAAAAAATTTTCACCTGAAAGGAAACAGCATTACGAACACTGCAGAACTGTAGATTGCAGGACACTGATCTTATTAAGAACCAATGCTAATTTGCACACTGTCTCCTGCTGAACTAGAAGCAAGTTTACCACTGGGTTTGTTAATTTACGCAGGACACCATTATCTTTGGTTGGACTTAATGTATCAGAGTAGAGGTCATTAACTGCTGGGTTCATGATTATCCAGCATGAATTACAGACAGTATCACAAAAATACATTTGTTCTGAAGCTTCATTTCTCCTCATGTGATTTTTTCCCTATTGGTGTTTAATTTCATTTTCAAAACCCTGGGCATTGTGTATTACACATACACACACACACTCTGTCAGTCTTTTTTTTTTTTTTTTTCTTTTGCTTTTTCTTCATTAACCATTCAGAAAAGTAATGCGATTTTAAATAAAAATGAAGTGCAATAGTATGTGCTTTGCATTTAATAGAAGTAGTACATAGTCAGCTTGACTTTTTCAAGTCACAATAGTAGGCATAATTACAATGTAAGCTCTAAGCTCCCCGTTATGAGTAAATCAATGATTTAGGTATCACAGTATTGGGGAAATAAATGGATAAAACTCTGCCCTAGATGCTATTCCATGGATTTATCTAAACTGTCCACTGGACTTCTGAAGCTTTTTACCCTAAAATGTTGGAGAAAGAGACTACAGACTGTTATTGGAATACTCTTTTTAAGTATAGCGCTATAAAATCATACATCCACGAGAAATCAGGAATTTGGAGTTAAACTTGAAAGCATATTTAATAGAAATATTTGTGTTTTCTGGTTAAGTAAACACATTTTCATAAAGATCTATGCTCAGTCTATTTTACTTAAATGGAACCAACCATCTACAAATTCATTTACAATTTTTAGATCTGTACAAGCACATTCCTAATAGCAGGGAACACTTTTGTGTCTCGGCATGATATCTTTAGAAAGAGGTGAATTTTCATTTATTTAATGCAAATATTCATACAAGGTAAACTGCTTAGGCATATATGGAGCATGTTTTCATGGAAGCTTTGTGGCAACAGGAAAATAATATAACATAATTGTACAATAAATGGAATGCTGCAGTTTCAAAATTACTCATGCTATGGTGCAGTGACTAAAAAAGAATATAGGAAGATTGAGATATTATTTGCTGGGTTTTGAGCTGCTTTGCTTACAAATGATTTCATTCTAGTTTTACATGTATTTTAGGAATATCTCTTCTTTTGTACTAGACAAATATCAACGGGGAAGACATACCTGATCTTCTCTGAATACTTTTAAAGCTCTGGATACTGAAAGTTGTTTGCATCGTTACTAGAACTACTTCATCTACGTAAACTACTCACAGCAGCTCTTTTTTTTTAATAAATTTAGCCCCTTTTCAGTTCACAAATTTTATATAAATAGGGAATTTGTGGGTTTAAAGTGATTTTCATTCCAAGTTGTTTCTCTTTCTTATGCAAACAATTTAAATCTTACAGTTTGTTATGAATTGCCTACTATGACTATAGTTTTGATTATTTCTGCCTATTGTTATTCACTTGATGTTACTGGTTACTTGAATAACATGGTGTTTTTTCCTTCTATCTGCATGGTTGAAATATTCATGAGGAAGAGGAGGACTTGAAAACTTAAGTGTGGTAAAGCACACGTGCGCAGGTGTTCATGCACCCATAAACATTCTGAGAAACAAAGAATATCTTGTAAGAGTAGTTGCGAAAAGTAAATAAAGAGTTTATACACTTACCAAATTGAATTTGTGGCTCAAATTATTGCACCCATAGAATTCTGTGTTTAACTGGTATAACTCTGACGTACACAACACTTTAGTACCATTCCGTCAGGTCACAGGCAGTACAAGAACTGCTCTTTTGTTAGAGTATGACCAGAGCAAACAACGGCATTTAGGAAGAGATTATTGCCGCTGCTGTACGCTCTCTATACCATTGTGACCATGTATAGCAAGTGTAACGTTCTCTAAGTAGAGAAGTAGATCAGGAGGAACTCTGCTTCCTGAGATCACTCTAATTCTTTAATTTTTCAGCATGGGGATGTGTTAGTTTAGAGCACATGTATAAAGTCCTACAGCCTTTGTTAGAAACTCTACTGGGCTCAAGAAGAAATTCGCTGATGTCCTAGATAATTCTCCAGATAATAGACATTATGGATATCTCAAATAGAGATTAATGACTATAAAGCTAGTTAACTGCTAGCTGGGGACAGTGTCTTGTCCTTTTATTGACATGAAAACTGAACTTTCTTGCTTGAAGATGTAATGGCAATGAGGATGGAAAAAAGAGAAAGTAAGACGTATTGTATACTTCATTTCATAACATTTTTACAAGATCTTTTCAAACAATCTATGCTAATATACCATTTTTATGGACCATTTCAAGACCAGTATCCTCCATATAAGATAAACAAAGTCAATTATGTGTTTACAGCATTTTCAGTGTTATGAAATGTCATATGCAGTTTCGAATAACCCTTTACTACAAACTTAGGCTGTGAATAATGAGTTAAATTCAAAAAGTCCATCGCCAGCAGCTTTTAAAATTTAATCTTAGTGCAGATAAAGACATTTTGCTTGCACATGGTGCTTAGTTAGGATTTCATTTGTCTTAATCCCTTCGGGATATGTCATCCCCACACTTCGGTTCTTCACTAGACCTTACAAGGAGGTTCCCCCCACAGCTGCCTTCTGTCCAGTTAACCTTAATAGCCACCACCCTATACTGCCTCTTTCCTCTTACAGATCCCTCCCTATCACCTTTACCTTTTATACCAAATCATATTCATTCCTCTGTGGACCTCCTGGCTCAAGGCCTTTAACATTAAACATCTTTATATGAGACACCACTGAAGAAAACAAGGCAGACTGCTGTACTTGTGACAGTCATCTAGCTTAAGATTGTGGAATACTAGCTATTCACAAGGCTGCCAACAAAAGAAAAGCAGTGAGTGGAGGTAACGGTGTACCACATGGATAAAGATGAGACTGAAGAAGAAAAATTCAGGGCTGAGCTCTTTTGTTTATATTGAAAATTGTTATTTGGTCTTCTTTCTACTTTTGAAACAGTTCAGGTGGATGGAGAAGAAAGGGATGGAAAAAAGAACAAGAGAGGAAGGGCTTTTCATACCCTCAGATCTCAGTCAGATGCTTAGTATTCACACGTTTCCATTGGCTTAGGCAGTCTCTTTCTTTTTTATAACAACAATAAATTTTCCACTATTGAAAAAGAAATTCAGAAGGCCTATACATGTCCTTTTCTAGAGAGGGAACTCTTAGACAATATTACTTATGTCGAACTGGCACTAAATATTCTAGTGACCACAACTACGAGGATACAGAAATGTATCCCAAGAAACTCATTTACTCAAATGTTGTCTACCTCAGGAGAAACAATGTAAAACTGAATTAGGAGAGCTCCTCTGGCAAAACAACAGGAAACTCACAGACGAGACCTGTTAGCAGTATTGCATGATATACCACCTAAAATAGCTCTGCTAAAACTAGCCTGGTAGAAATAGATTCCAATATATCCGTGGTTATTTGGTATCATGAAGCATAAAATAGAGTGCTGACTTCTTTTCCATTTATGAGCATACCATATTTGTTTTGCTGTAGATATCTGACCCAATAAAAACGCTTACTGTGTTGTAATCCAAAAATGATTGCCAGGAACGATTTATCTCCCTTGTGTTTGCAGTTTTAAATAAGAGTAGAAGGTTATCAAAAATCATAGCGAATAAATTTGAGGAAGTGCTTATAAACATCGGGGAGTTTGCAGACAAGTTTTGTTCTATTGTACAAGGACAAAAAAAAGGAGAAGACTTCTGGCATAAGAACTGACAGATTATGTTACTGTCCACAACTGCAAAATTAAAAGGACTTAAGCCAAATGGTGCAGCACATGTAGATGACGTCATTCTTCACATCCAGGAGGAGGTCACTCTACCTGCGGGGGAAGTGCTGACAGGATGTTTATGTGGGATTGAATTCAGATATAATTCAGGCAAATGAGGGTGGGAAGAGGGTGTGTCAATAGGAAGTCCCTTAATTTTGTTTAATTTCCTTCATTCTCTTTTTATTGTAATTTCTTTCATACCTGAAAAATGAACTCTTTTCCACGCAAGAATGATAAAAACATAAAACAAATGAATTGTCTTCATACACTTCAGCCATTTGTATAAACAGTCACTTTATTTTTACCACCTTCTTTATTTACATTATTATGAAAATGTAAGCATAAATGCCACTGTCCTTCGGCTATATTTATTTATTCCAAGTGGTGGTGTAAGTTCACCAAATCTTTAATTGTGAGTTGATTAGTTTTTTAAAAAGTATAAAAGATGACACTTTATACAGCATTATTAGCACTGCTGTTAAAGGATTCAATGAAAGATTTATTGAGAATGATTTTAACTCTAGTCACTTAGAAACTGATGCTTACTGACATATTGCCCTCAAGTAGTTACAGTATAAAACATGCAAATGTAATGATAGCTTTGTTATAGATGATGAGTTAGAGGGAAAAAGAGTTTTGAAATAATTGCAATACCTATAATAAAACCATAATGTTAGTTTATTCCCCATTTCTCCCTCCATTTCATTAATTTATTTATTTGAAATATACCAAAGAAAAATACCGAAAGCAAGATGAGGATTTTAATGAATGTTTTCTTTTGCTTCCAGACAAGTATACGGAATGGCAATGTGCATAATTTGCTGTTACATTACGATAGAGCACAACACACAGACTGAAAGAGTTATTGTGTGACCCCTAATGGAGTTCTTTGACATACCACTGGAACTGGCCAAATTATTCCTTACAGATACATTATCCAACATATTTCACCTTTTTTAATGCTCTTGAACCAAACTTGACTGCTCTAAATGTCCGTATTTGTAAGTATTCACAAACAAACTGCAAAAATAGATTTCAGCCACTCTTCATAGATTGTCCACATTAAAAGACTGGCATTTATTTCATTGACTAAAACATTTGTAACAAACAAAAAAAAGTATTACCTATACCAGATGGTGAATAGTCAATAGCAAATACTTTTGCTATTGTGAAACTTCAGTGCATTGTCACTCTGTATACCTTCATATAAAAAAATCATTGCATACAGAAACTAAAGAGGAAATAGACAAGTAACGCAAATGGGGACTGTGAATGCAAGGATGTTCACAAAAGGAAATCTGCTCCAGCTGCTTCTTTTCTCTTCTTGTTCTTCCCTACCCTGCCCTGCCCTCCCTGCCTTTTTCCTTTTTCCATTTTCCCTTTTCCATTTTCCTTTCCTTAAATTAGGCTGTAGCTACCTTACATTGTATCCTAGCACAGGCTGTTGTTTCTTTCCCCTATAAATAGACAAGATGGAAAGATACTGTACAGTTCCTATAAGAGATAGGGCACTCCTTTTGTTTCATGACAGGTTTCAGTAGAGAGGGAGACTTACATAAATGTCCTTGGAGACTTACATAAATGTAAGTCATGATTTAATTTCTTAAAACTGGATCTTGGTCCTGCAGTCAGACAGTATGTTTCGGGACCCTGGCTGACTTCAGCAGGTAAAAATACTGGCCACTTACAGAGTCTAGTTGCAGCAGGATAGCTTGCTATGCTGGAGAAGAATATCCTACAGAAGAGGGAAACCTGTCAGAGCTCTCATGACCAAAGTTTCATTTTCCCAGTTTACTGCACTGTATTATTTACAAGCTTTTGGTTAACCATGGCATTTTTTTTTTCAAATATTATTTTACTTCTACTTAGTCCATCCTTGCAGCATCAATGTATTATAGCGTTTTGTCCATAAAATCGTTTGTATTAACATGTTTCCACTGTCTGATGGTTCTCTTTTAAAACTAAGACTCTAAAGAGAGATGAAGAGATGTTTGAAGATAGCAACCATTCCTCCTTTGAAAAAAAACAAGGATCATATAGTAGCACCACTCTGTTCCCTAAGACAGGTTAGAAAAATTTTAAAGCTTCTCTCAACATCTTCATGATCAATAAGAGTCACCAGGCTACTGGAAAGCCAGCATTGCTAATTTCAAGTCATTGTCTCCTGCTCTCAGCTGTAGAAAACTGGTGACACCACCAGTTTGAGGTGGTGTCATACCCTGATTAATCATACCAGGAGGTAGGGTTAGTAGTTTCAGCAGTTGAATGTTATTTAGTTGAGGAATGTAAACTGGTGACCAGCAGCCCCAGGGAACTGAGGAGAAATTCTGAAGAAAATTTTCAGTTGTCACCTGTTCTTTCATTCATCAAGTTCTTCTGAAGAACCTACTGCCAGGATGCAACAACATTGTACAGCTACTTATTAGCAGAGTCCACAAGCCTGAAGTAGACACTTGGGGTTTCTGACCTGTGGTATACCAACACATATCCCTCATCATTGAGAGTAGTTTGTTTGAAAATCAGTCCTTTTTCAATCAATATTTTGGTGCCCTACAAGGAAATACGTATCTTCTTCCACTGAAGAGTCTTAGCTTCAAATATGTACCTCAAAGCAGATTTGTAACCCCTTTTTTTAAAAGAGTATGGGTGGGAGGTGAAGGGAAATCATTCCCCACAATCAAAATACACCCACCTGAAGAAACGTCAATGATGGCATCTCACTTCTACCCAAACAATAGTTTGATAGTTTGTGCAATCATCCAGGGCAGACAATTGTTTTTCAGTGCCTCCTCACTTCAACAGGTGCCTTATGCCTCAAATCATATATTCTCCTAAAACGGAGGTGGGGATTTTAGTCCAGCTGAATATTCTCCACTTTTCATGCAATACTTCTCACCCAGAGACTGAATGTCATTCTTTAGCCTCATGACTACAACACTCACCTGGCAGTGGGGAGACTGGGATTCAGTTCTTTTGCTAATTAGTTCCACTGGTTTCCTCAGTGAAAGCTTTCGATCTGTGAGTTAGTCTTGTTTGCTTTCACACTGTCTCTCTCTGGCCTCACAAATAGTTCTTACCAACTGCAATTCACCACGCTAAAAAAGGTACCGAGGGTTGTCTTCTCCAGCAGCCCGGGTGGCATATGCTGTGTGTGTCACGGTGGATCCGGGTGGGCTCTGATCAGGTCAGATGCAAAACTGCGCGGTGCTGTTGCATTGCTGTATGGCAACGCCCTGTAGCTGGTGTAGGAGTCAAATGTAGTGAGGAGAAGTCGTAACAAGGAACAATATTTGGCTCAATATGAAGCAACCGGTCTCTAATTAAAAAATTACCTAAAAAAACCTTCAACTGTGTTTACAGCAGTGATCTGAAATTCCTGGCAAAAAAATGATTGGAATGCATCATACATTACCCAGGCCAGGACAAATTATTAATTAATTCTTTTTCAAAGGTGTGTTCATCTTTATATATGTGCTTGAAGGCTCTATTTGACACAGCATACTAGGATTAAAAACACAGTGCTGCTGGGCCCCTTGCTAGTATCAAAGGCTAATCAATTATTGCTATACTATTGCAATAAAGCTTTATTATAAAGACAGTGAATCTGTTTGATGAATTTCAGACTGCAAGAGAAATGTAGGTGTATTTGTTTTGTCATTATTTATGAAATCTGACCTGGAATGAAATGTTACCTTTTGTTAGTTTCTACTGATGACTGGATTTTGTACTACTTACGCAAGTAAAATTCCCCGTAACTTCATTGCAGAATTAACCCTGAACCAATAAACAAAAAGATTAAGTAAGAGATTTGCCTTGAGCTGGATTATAGAAAAAATACGCTGCATCAACCCCTGCTCCATTCATTCATGCATATACGTTTCTAGTTAAAATAATGGCGCTATACTTGAATGAACAGGACTTGCCCCTGCCAGAGGACCTGATCATTAAAAACGAGCTCAAAGGAACAAGATCTGCAACATTAGAAGTACAGCAGAAGTAACTGAAATCAGTGAAACCAACAACATAAACAAGAGCTTGCAAAATCAGGTGCTTTGTTTTTGAGAAAAAGAAGAAAAATAGAAAAAGGAAGTAAAATAATAGAATATTAACCACTCCTTCAGTGAGAATAAATATGTTTTGGAAAGAAAACAGTTTCCCTATATCTGATTTATCCGGCGTGGCAGAAGGATTTACACAACAAAAGACAAAACCATTTTATAAAATTGGATGCAATGTGTGTTTACAAAGTGGACATTTCCTCTTGTCCCAATGAATAACATAAGGATCTCGTATGCCATTTTAGTTCACAACACCTGTGATGAATTATTTGTAAATGCAATGAATAACATTACTAGGAACATGTCAAATTATACGTTGATAATGAATTTTTGGATGCATCTGCTATGTAATTGTTCCCAGCGGATGTGTATTCATCTTCACCTGGCATTATTTTCCTGATTTTGGGGTTTGTTTTTTATTATGCATTTTCATTTCTATCATAATTGTTACAGTGATCCCTGTTCCTTTGTTCTAATCGGGTCCCTCTAATGGTGTTGCCCATTCTGAACAAAAGAGGAGGGGAAAACACACCAGGCTATTGGCAAAACAAAACACTGGTCTTTATTTGTGACTTTCTAAGTGCCTGCTTGGCCTCAGAAGGTTGGGTGGTGTTGACAGGGACCAGTTGTTTCCCTGAATGTGTCTGCCAGCTGCTCCAGGCATGTGTTCTGCAGAATAGGAGGTGAATAAATGCTAAAGGCTGCTCTGCTGACAGACAGGTACACGCTGCTTTTACTAAGTGCATCTGAGATTTTTTTCAAAAAGGTAAATAAAGCAAATTAGTAGCATTAGACGGTATGTTTTTTTCACCACACTCTGATATACAGAAACGCTTGCAATGAAAATATCTGTCATCAGTTTATGGTTTCAGCAAGCAATCTTACATTAATTGTGTTTACACAAACTTTCTGTGTAACGTACTGTTTATCATCCAGAGGTCATTTTTACTTTACAGAGTATACTTGTCTCTCCATACAAGTAATTTCAAAAAGCTGCCAAAATCAACTGATCAAATACTAGATCTATGTGTGCAGAACTTAGGCTTTTATTAAAATTTTACCTTTTTTTTTTTAATTCAGTAAATCATTTACAGCATCTGGCTGAAACTGTTTTCCACTCGGAAATATTTGCTCTACACTTTACACCCCTTTGACTTCTATATCGGTGCACGCAGCAGCTGACATTTCTCTGTCTCACTGGATAGTGGAGTGAACTACACGAACAATTTTAGCTGCGGTCAAAAGAACAGTCTGGTTCTGGTCTTTTCCAGAGGTTCAGGGTTTCTGTTCCAGGGCTATTTTTGAGAGAAAGGAAATCACTGAACTTCATATCTAGATTTTTTTTTTTTTTTTCTGAATTCAGAGGGATGGGTTTGGTCCTGTCTATGAAAAACATCAGGTGGAAATTTTTAAAGAAATCATAATTAAAAAACAAAACAAAACAAAACAAAAAGCCTGAAACAGATTTCTTTCTTCCTTCGTTTCTTTTTTTTCTGTCTTTCTTTCTTTCTTTCTCTTTCTTTCTTTCTTTTTCTTTCTTTCTTTTTTCTTTCTTCCTTAAAAAACAAAACAAAGCAAAACAAAAAGCCTGAAACAGATTTCTTTCTTCCTTCGTTTCTTTTCTGTCTTTCTTTCTTTCTCTTTCTTTCTTTCTTTTTCTTGCTTTCTTTTTTCTTTCTTTCTCTTTCTTTCTCTTTCTTTCTTTCTTTTTCTTTCTTTCTTTTCTTTCTTCTTTTCTCTTCTTTCTCTTCTTTCTTCCTTCCTTCCTTTCTTCTTTCTTCCTTCCTTCCTTTCTCTTTCTCTCTCTTTCTTCCTTTCTTCCTTTCTTCTTTTCTTCCTTTTCTTTCTTCCTTCCTTTCTCTTTCTTTCCTCCTTTCTTCCCTTCCTTCCTTCTTTCCTTCCTTCCCTCCCTCCCGCCATTATGGTAATAATTAAATGGTTTATGGCTGTTATTTAGCAAATACTCCATTCTCTTTTGTGGAAGACTAAATTGGAAGGTACTCTCAGCTGAGCTGCCTGATTTTGAAACACTCATTGGCATTCTAGACTTTTTAATGTTTCTTTTAAACATGTATAGATTGCTCCATTCAGCCCGACAGTTCCATGGGGTCTCATTATAATCATTTATACGATGCTGTTCTTAAACAAAAAAATATATTTCTAAATATTTGGCTTTCTGAAAGGGGATATAATACGAAGGTAAAATACAACTGGGCTCTTTAATCAATTGGGAAATGTTTGTATTCAGAATAATTTGAAACTATTTTTCCCCCAGTGTTTTAACATCAGTCTCCCTGCATGTGGCACGGCATGCAGCTACACAGTACGCACCTAGATGTTTTTTCTTTAATTGTGAATGTGAAGAATAAACTTAGCATTACATCACAAACATTAGTTTGCAGTAATTTTTACAGGGCTACAGAACATGCCTTCAAAAAGAGCACTGCATGAATGTAGATTACATTGCATTTATTCACATTAAATAATTAGAAAGTGAAGATTTAATTGACAGTAATGTAGAAAGATATTTATTTATAAGGCTTAACAGCTACAACGCCATACCAATACTTTGTACATGGACAGCACCTCTTAACAAGGAGTATTTTCAAAAACATTAATGAGCTAAATGTTAGGGGCATGTGGAACTAAATTTTTCTCTTTATTATGCTGGCCTGAACTAAGGAAATAGATGTATTTAACCTCATAGTTACTTCAGGAAAATTGGGAGCAGAATCCAGTCAAACATGAGCTGTTTAATATCAATGCTTTGTAGATACATTGCAATAGAACTTGGTTTGTACTTACAGAATATGTTTGTATTTCGCATGCAGATATAATTGTTTTTCTCTTCGCTATGACTTTGTGTCAGTAGGTCTAATGTAATCAACAACACAAATATCTGTTCACAGTGATTTAATAATTTACATCAGTTTTTCCTGTTGAAATCTAGACTTTGAATTTCTTCAAAAAAAGATATACAGCTACTGTATGATGCATATTTGGGAGTTAGCCTGAATTGCAGCAATAGTCATACATAGCAAAATATTTAATTTAATCATTCATTAGTCTAATATATCTGTTCCTCCTCTGATCCTGCAAATTTCTAATGAGGCAATTGAACATCCTCAGTTTTTGTTCCTCTGGGATTTTTTCATCTGTCAAGAGAATTTTGCCCAACTCTTTCCAAAAAATGATGAAAATGAAAATCAAGTGGCTCGGTTTACAAAAGCCATAATAAAATAAATGCCAGTTTCTTCATTATGCTAAACCAATTAAATCTAATTTCTCTTCTGTTTCCATACATAAGCAACAGCTGTACATGCCATCCATGGGTAATTAATTGCTTCCAACTGCCTGCCAATGAAAGTGGTATTTCTTTAAATCGGTGACACAGCACAACACGGACCTCTAAGTACGTCAGAGCACATCAGATCGCGCAACATGTGTGACATACTACAAGGCACATGTTTCTGCGCGTACAGCTGAAGAGCAGCACACGCCCCTGCGGTCTGCGCCCTCCAGCTGGGCTTGCTTTAGCTGTGGAATGACCATTGGCACCATGGGGTCATGGCACACAGACTGCCTATAGGGCATCCCACAGAGATGGACAGCAGACGTCATGGTTCGCACCCCCGAACCAAGCAGGTAAGATGCACGGCGCCTTTTCGTGGTGCCCCCAAACACAGCCACCTTTGATCAGCAGGGAGCCATGGCTTCAGAAAAGTGACTCGCCATCAGAGAAGGACCAACACAGGTTTTACCAACTTTTAGCAGTAGTTGAAGATCCATAAAAAGTGGGGTGAATTGTGAAACGGAGACTGGAATTAGCGTCCCAAATACCCCTTATCAACCTCTTGCCCCCTCAGTGGATAAGGTAAACAATTTTCTTTTGGAAGAGGACTCAGAGCCTGAGACCCTACTGCTATAAACAGATTGTGTCTGGTCTGGCTTGTTATAGAAATGAGTTTATATGATCCAGACACAGCAAGGTAGCCATGTGGCTCATAGTTAATAATAAATGACATTTTTTTCTTTTTTTCTGTTTGAAAAATTCATTATAAAGATTTCATGTAACAAGAGATTTTTTCCAGCTCCATTAGGGAAAAAGTGAAAAATGTTCGAGTTGGGGGGGAGGGGGGAGGGCAGCACATGGAAACAGCTTTTATTGTTTACTCTTGAAGTTCAAAAGAAGTAGTGTGTGTGCCAAGCCTTTGTAAAAGCAAAGAATAAACAAATATTTTCAGTGAAAAATGAAAGAAATTGCAAGGGTTTTTAAAAAGGTACATTGTTTTTTTCAGGCTTAAGCCATCGAGTTGAAGGTTTTAGTCTCTTTATTCTAACATGTTTTTCTTTATTTGGATTTTCAGGTTTTGTGCTCTGTATGTATGGATATGAGTACAACTTTTAAAACTGTATGTGCATGGAAGAGAGGAGACCTGATCCACCTTTTAGATACACCAATATGAAGTAGGAGAGAAAACACAGAAGTCTTTGAAACTACGCAAATGTAAAACTGGAGTAAATGAGAAGAAAATTAGACATATGGAACAAAATTAAGACATGTTAAGAACATTAGAAGAACCCTTCTGGTTCAGACCCATGGTCAACATAGCCCAGTATTCTGTCTCTGACGGTAGAGTGGGAGGCATTATTAGGGACAACGTACAAGCCCTCAACTTTCTACAGTCAATTCCCCCCATACTCCCCCAGTGCCCAGAACTGCTGCATTAGGGATATTAGAAGGTACGTCCCTGCCTAGTCTTTGTAAGAGCCCTTCATGGACCTGTTGCTTTTCTAATTCCTTCCTAAGCCTATTTATACTGTCTGTCCTCCACAGCCCTCCGTGGAAGCAAGTTTCGGAGCTTATCTACTCTCTGCATTATTTGTTTTTAGATGGCTCCTTACGGGTTTTAGTGAGTGGTCCTTGCTCTTATATTGCGTAGAACTTGTTGAACAGTTCCACATTCAGATTATCCACTTGGTAATAAACCTTGGCTACAATGGTCCTCAGCCATCTTTTCAATCCCAGACTTCTTAGCCGCTCCATATGCAGTTGATCCATCTTCTTGATTATTTTAATTGCCTCCTCTGTTCCTCCTCCAGTTTCATGGCATCTCTCTTGAAACATGGAGACTAGTACTGCACACATTACTAAAAAAGTGGGCACACTTACATTTTTATATAGCAGCAAAATTATATCTTCTATCTTGTTCTAAAAAACTTTTCTGATGATGTCCTGCATTTTGTTGGTTTTGACTGGTACCACACCCTGAGCTCAGGACCTCAGAGACTTGCCAGGGATGACCCCAAGATGCCTTTCCTGAGTTCTGAATGGTCATTCTGAGTTCAGCATCACAGGGCACAGCTCACATTAGTCTTCCCTGATACGTTACCTTAAATTTATCTGCACTGAAGCTCCTTTGCCATCTTCCTTCCGTGCTCAGTTTTGCCACCTTTCTTAGCTCTGAAGTTCCTCCAGCCAGTTGGCAATGACATTTGACCACACAGAATGGCTTGATATCATCCTCAGACTTGGAGATTTCAATGCACACTCTCTTCTCCAGATCATTGATGAAAATATTTAATAAAACCAGTGTCAGAGTCTATCCCTCAGGAACCTCACTGCTGAAAATGAACTATCCATCCTGTAAAACAACCAAAAAGCCCTACTCTTTGCTTCCTATTCTGTAACCAGTTTGCAATCCATAAAAGACATTTTCTCAACACCTGTGGGTAACTGGGTTTCTTTACTAGCCCTGTCAAAGGCTTTTTGAAAATCCAAATATATTATGTCCCGTGTATCCTCTTAATCCATGTGCTTACTGAAACCTTCACAGGACTCCAGCAGGTTAGAGAGGCAGAATTTCCTGTTGTAGAAGTCATGCTGATTCTAGACAGTTTCAATCTGTGTGTTCACTGATCTTACTCTTTATTACAGTCTACCCTCTTACCAGGAATAGAAGAATACGAGAACAGCTCGTGATTCCTGAAAGGCTTAATGAAAGATCTGTACAATTTTTCTGTAAATCTTGTCATGCACATGCTCTTTGTAATGTCTGTGGAATACAGCTTTTTAATATCATAAGCATTATTTATTATTACAAATTCATTAAGAATGGAAGTTTTCTACTTGCCAGTTTTCATACCCCGCCACAGAATTATCAATTATTCAATAAACTCTGAAGGAAGAAGTTGGAATAAAAAGGTATGGACATGGAAAGAGCGTGGTTGTGCATTATGCTTCCTCTGTGCACTCCAGGACTTCTCCAGAACCCAATCCTGCACTCCGTCCAGCAATGGGAAATTTGCCTTGTGTAAGGAGACCAAGCTCTGGCACCCCTAACTTGTTTCACGGAAAGGCATAATAGCATATTGGCTTTAGCCTGAGCAATTTTATCCTGGTTTTCCTATAATAAGAACCCATCTAAAGAATTTCTATTAAAATTATACTTGCAAACCACTATTCCTGGTTAAGTTTATCGTTAGAGCCTACAGAGTTTTTTCCTTGACACTTGAAACACCAAGCTCAGTGTTTCTCCTTTAGTACAAGCAATAAAACAAATGCCTGACCTTTCCTACTCAAGGCTCTGAAATACTGGTCTTCTTTAAACCAAAGAACATGATCAATATTTTGGTAGTTTGCATGTGTCTATTATGAATATATTAAATACTCTGCATATGCACAATAAAAATATACTCACTTCCTATAAATTCTATTCTGTGTACACATATAAACCACTGCAATTTAGTTATTTACTGGCTACTACAAGAGCTATAAAATGCCACTTTCTAAGAATACAACTGAGGCTTAAGTCAGCATTTTTATGATATCATCTGTACTGGGAAAACATTAAAGGCTCAATATTTAATAAACATAATAAACATCCCCATGAAACAAATTGTTCATAAACTACCTGTTTAATTTTTCAGGGTTCCTGAACCACATATTTTCTTATTAGTTGTGAGCCTGCTGGGTTGCAGGATAGATAGGGCCTGTCAGGGATAGAATATAATGTAGCGGTTTTATGAATTATTTCTGTGAGGAAAAGCCTATTACAGCTGACAAGAGGATGATGATATTAGCCCATCATCATTCAGATGGCACCACCCTTCCCCCTTTCATCCATCAGAACTCTTGTATGGCGGCTGAAAGCCATACAGTCTTTGCATAGCCAACACAAAGACAAATACTGCTCTTTTTCTGCGTCCATGAAACATTTAGTATTTCATTTTGAATCATGGCAGATGACAGTAACAAATGGCCTAATGAATCTCCCTTATTGTCCCTTGTGAATCTGAAGATGAGCTAAAAGTAAAATCTCTGTTTCTTTTTTTGGACATGCTCGTTTGGGATTGAAAGGTTTTTGCTGCATTCCAAATAGCATTCCTCTGTTACCGAAAATTAGACCAATAAACAAACAAGCAACTTCCAAACTACCTTAGACCATTCTTCACCCTGTACCTGACAAACAGTATTTTGGGGAAAGTGCTGCAATCAACTTTGGCACAATTATTTAAAGCAATGTACATATGTAAAACCAATAATAAAACTACATAATGAAGTTCTGTATTAGAAAACAAGACTAATACATCAGTGGGCATCATGAATTATAGACTTGTTTTTAATGCCTTTTTTTTTATTTAAAAGAAAATACACTAATGATGTCCACACTTTACTGCAAGATTATGGCATTGCCTGTATTAATTTAGAAGATGTGATCATCTAAACATGTCTCTAAAGAGGGTCATCACTAAAAAATCATTACAGATGATCATTCCCGTCTTACCGCCACTGCCTCCCAACCTACAAACTGAACATCGTCACACAGCCATCTTGCCTTCATTTGCCCATGCAGGAAATCTTGCAGGCAGAAATTAATAATGTGGCTAGAAATAGTTTAGTGAGCACTGTGTGATAAAAAGCTCCTGTCACAGGACCTCACTCTCCTTGATCCAGGTGTTACACAAGCTTTTCTTTCAGTTGTAGGGGTGATTGCTGCGCTTGCGTCTCACCCTCTGCTGTAGCTGTCTCGGGTGCAAGCTGAACACCAGCTCAGTTCACACTAGGCTGCATGGTGCTCCCCACCGCGCTCATGGCATTCACTCCAGCCTGACCACAGCCCAAACCTCACGTCAGCCACGTCTGCCCTACTGGGCAGATATGCTTGGGGTGGGCCGTATGGTTTTAGTTCCCCGGCTGCATCCTGATTCCAGGTCAGAAATAGAAATGGGAGTGCAATCCCTCAGTGTGCTTGTCTCCTTTCGGTGGACACCTAGACAGGCAAGCACAGAGGGAGCTGCAGTGCTCTGCAGCACAGTCCACCAATCTGGATGATGAGGAGACCAAGACTATGGACGGCATCTATCCTGCAGCACAGATACAGGAAACCTTGTTCTCATTGGCCCCATTTATACTTCAGTCTGACTCCAAGATGTTCTGATGTTCTGTACATGCATCTATATCATGACTAAAGCTGTCAGGGTGTAACCTATTCGCTCATGCTTACCAAAGAGCTATCATATCCCTGTCATGGATGTATATAACGATAGCAAGCTCACATTTGCTCCCTTTTCCTTGAAAAAGTCTTCTCTTCTATTTATTTCACTTTTTTTTTCCTTTTAACTGGTTTCATCTGTTCCCAAAACATTGTGATTCACTGAGCTTTGCTCTTCCGTAATATCTCCCCTGATTCCCTCTCATGCAACACGTAGGCTTTCCTTTAGCGAAGCACAAGGCAGAGGAATGGCAGGAACTCCTTTTCATTTATTATGAAAAGTTGTGAAAGTACTTCAGCAGCGAATGCTTGTTTTGTTTTGTCAGGGAAGCTAACAAAAATGGCTTGCTTTATGTACGAAACTTTTTGCACAGCTCTGTTTGTATCTACTGTAGGCACATGTGCATTTTTGACATGACAGATCATAATGGCTCTTTCAGAGCCATTACAGTTACCAAGTAAATCCTTCTTAGTTCAAGTACATATAATTGATTCCCATAGACTGTAATAGCTCCAAAACCAAGGCAATACCCTTACCAAACATAAAAGCAGTGGCAGGACTAATACATAATAGCAGTCAGTTTTTACCACCATGGTACTAGAAAATGATGCAGTGCTAACAACATGGCTTTTTTATTTGCTGATTTTTTGGCACAATAGAAGGGCAATAATTCCATGGTATTACAGTGGTATCAATCCTGCATAGTCCTGGTAAAGCTGTAAATTCTCAAGTATCACAGTAGTCATCTCAGTCTCCATATGGAACGTAAATTAAGGGCTTGTCCATTCAACTTCTATGCATACAAATATTCCTGTACAGTTTACTGGGGCAAGTGCATGAATAAGTTGGGTTTTTTTTCCTCGTAAATTAGGGATGCAGAATAAAAGCCAAAAAAACTGGTTAACTTTTTAAAAAATGGTACCACAAATTATAATGTAACAGTAATTTAAGTAGCATTCAATACACTTTAAACTGCAGGAAAAAGGAGAAGAACCTCAGTTATGCCCTACAGTCCTCTCCTGTACTCAGAATGCTGCAGATTTGTATTGCTTGTGGAGGAATTGTGCAAAAGCCTTTCCCAAGCAGCTTGGTGAGCAGTGGTAATACAGAGCAGGCATTACATTTTTTAATGTAATAGTCTGCTCCTCCTCAGCATGTCTGATAGATTCAATAAACAGCTTAGCAACATACATCCCTGCCTTCCTACTGCATAAGGGTATGCGAAAGGATAATCTCTGTGCTCATGAACATAGATGACCAATGACCCTAAAAGGAAGGAGAGCACCAAATGATACATTGACAAGAAGGGCCATTTTCTTTCACATACAGAAAATAGGTAGAGCACAATAAGAACCTTCTCCTTCTCTTTCTTTTTTTCTAAATGACTTTTGAAGAAAAGACAAGTTTTTAACTTTTTTTTTTTTTTGTTCTGAAAGAGTTTATATTACAATAGAAAAAGGTGCTGTAAACTTCAAGGAGCTAATGTACCTTCTGTAAAGAAGTCTCAGTGGAGATCATAGAAATTTCACATGACTCCCATATGTTAATAATGTCTTTGAATATAAAATCCAAATTAAAAACTGAAGCTGAATAAAATACTTTTGTTAAAAGTAACATTTTGAAATGCTGTCAGTAACTATCATAAATATTTGAGAAGTTAATATTTTAATCTTCAACTATAGCTCTGAAAACATTTTTAGTGACAGACAGTGCTTCATTAATAGAGTTCTGTATGTCTAATTGCTTTAGGCAAAGTGGGTTGCATTATTTTGACACATGACATGCAATTAGTACATGGTCACACGGCTAAAGGAAGATTTTACACCTTTTTTCCTTCTACATTCAGAGCGGATAATTAGCATATTTTTTGTGCTTAGAATAATCATCAGAGCCTTAGATCAGAAATTGCCTAATGAGGTAAAATTCCAGTTGTTGACATTAATACATGTGACATTTTTTTCAGTTGTAAAAGTAAACCTACTACTGCCATTTCATTTACTCTTTCCAGCGTGTTCTTAAGATTCAGCTATGGTTTTTTTAGCATCAAGCCATTGAAGAACCATATCTTTTCAATAGAGAGAGATGAATGATGTCTTTATATTTTAGCATATTTGTTTGATAGTGATATTTTAAGAAGATTAAATTTGGCTGTAACCTGCAGCCATCCTACATAGATTGCAGTTCTCTTAATACAAAGGGTAAACCATGATCACAATATACATGCTCCTTGCTTATGAACTTTTTTTGATATACTATACAAACAATGGGAACTCATTTTGCTTGGTTATAAGACCCACTCTATAGGCTGTGCGTAACACTCCTATAATGAAAGTCTGTCTTTTTGCATAAAACCATTTTGATTACGTTGTGTTGAAGAAATAATGAAGATTTATTATAGATAAGCTGATGTAACAAAATACACTTTGGCTACAGAAATGTTTTCCTAGAGAACACATTCGGAATATTTTAAAAAGGATTATATTAGGTCTTTTTAAGTAGATTTTTTTTCCCTTGCATTTAACACAGTTGCATATAATCACCTTTTATGTTCAATTTCTAAAGAGCATATTCATTTGGGGTAAAGCAGTGGTTTGGATTCTCATTCCTTCACTCCTTATTCAAGCAAACTTTCCTCTGAAAAATTTGCACGAGGTGTGGGATCTGCAACTGAGCCAGGTTTTCTGGATATGAGTTCTCCTAATAGTTCTGAGCATAGAACATACAAAGATATTCTTCAGAGCTGAATCAGACACTTAGTGGTACCTATAACAAAGAGCTGGCTTAAGCATGAGGTGGACAGATTTTTTTTTTTTTTTTTTTTTACTTTTAATATCCTGCTATTCATTTAAATACACAGGAGAGAGGAATCACAGAGCACACTCTTGCGTTATTTCAGATATTTGATATTTGCCAGGATTGAAACAGCTGTAGGGTTAGCACTTAACATTTACAGAGAACAAAAAAGGCAAAGATATTTACCCTTTTTTCATAAATTGGGAGGTAAATGTATTAAAACCAAGCTAGCTAATTCCACAGGAAGGATGAGTTTATAGAGTGACCTGACTACTTCACAGATGTCACAGGAGACTAGGATGCCCATCCTGCTCCAAGCATGGTCAAAATTTATTTTTTTCTTTTGAGTTTTATTATTAAGTTAATTAAAAATGAGCAGTACTAAGGTAATCATAATGTTTTTATTCAGCATAGGTGTCCCTGGCATTCTGTTCCTATTACTATTTACTTTGATAGCAATGATTCCTTCAACATTATTTCCTTTATTACAATTTCCAACTTCTCCCTACACGTGTACCAGTCAGATTGATTTTACATCATCTTAGACGATGAACAGCTTTAACGACTCCTGACAATGCTAGCCCACCTTGTAAGACCTCTGTAAAAAACCCCAAAAAGTAAAAAAAAAAAAAAAAGCAAAACCCTGCACTTCAGATCATCGTGTGTGTGATGAGGACCAGTGAAGAAAGATACAACTGTATGCTTTTAAAGAACCAAGGGATTCTATTGAATGGAACGTAACAAGCCAAAACAATAAGGCAATAATATATGCCAGCAACTGACAAGGAACAAAGTAAAGAAAGTCTCTTTTGTCACCAGCTTCACCTCCTCTTCTTAACTCATTTCCAGTGAGTAATGTGGAGGTCAAAGAAAAACAGGATAGAAGAAGAAGAGATTATGCTAGTCCAAAGTCCATTGGTGGCTACTGAACATAGAGGTAAAGATGAAATGTCCACCTTTGACTCAGAAGCCCCCCTGCTCCAATAACAGCCAGATGCTTGGAAGATATGTTCCCAGAAGATGATAAACTTTACACATATACTTACTTTCACTCTTCCTTTATCTTCTGCTCATTTCTCAGGCTAGATGGGCTAGATATTCTAATCCAGCCTGACTACTTTTCTATAGCATCCATAAAATGGTATATTGAAATTGTTTAGAGATAAATTTTGATGAGTCTTAATTAGGGCAGATAAGCTATTACATATGGCCATTTTTATTCTGAACATGTGGCAGGTAGGATTATTTTATTGATATATTTTCTGCTGTGCCATAAGGTGGTCATGCGTCCCTGGTGCTACAGGTAGGATAATACAGGGGTCAGAGAGCTCGTTACTGGTGGGTGTATGTAGCATTAGTTACTCCATGCATCTTCCGCTGCATTTTGGAATTACATTGTGCTGCTGTCTAAAAATGTCCATCTAATAAGAAAAAAAAGCTTTTCTAAACTACATTTACAGTTGCAATGAGACTGTGACAGTGGAGTTTAGTGGCAAGATGCAGTCATTCAGCAGCAAGTCAACGAGAAACCAAATGTCCACAGATTATATTACACTGCCACAATCTACCACATCACACCAAATCAATGAAGATCAAATTGGCAACCAGCAGTATGCAGGAAATCAGAAACACCAAAGAGGGTGTCTTTGACATTTTTGTTTAAGCATACATTCACTGATCTTACTCATTTTGTAAAAGCCAGAGAGACTAAATAAAACAGATTAGAAATTCACAGACTAAACCCAGACATAGAAAGATCCTCACAACTAAAGAAATACTGTTACAAATTCTCGGAATTGCCTGAAACCAAACTGAACACATACCAGCAAGATTTGTTTCAACCAGGCCTACACGTAAAAAAAAAAATGTATCTACTCAACATGTTTAGGATGGTATTCAGCTAGGACCATGATATAAATAGTTAGATTTTTTTGTAGTGTTGATTCTGATCCATTATTTCTTCATTCTCCTATTATTATCACTGGTACCAGCTGGTAGATATTTGAAATTAGAGCTGAGCAAATAATTGGATGTTTTGCTTCACTGACACGACTGAAAAACTGGAAGTGGGGGGAGGGAATGATCATTTTAGATTGACTAAGAAGGATTGTTTGTTTGGTTTTGGTTCTTCTTACCCACAGAACAATCAGGAAAAAAAACCCACTTCTGGTAACACAAAATGATTATTTCATTTTCAGGTTGTGTGCTTTATTTTAAACTTACGAATATTAACTTAAATGAAAATATGAAATATTTCTTTACAGAACCCTTCAATGAAGAATATTCTTTTCTATTTTTTCCATTTTGTTGCTGGCTGAAATTGTTCACCAAATTTGGCGCTATTTTTACAAGCATTTTTATTGACATAAATCTTTTTTTAATTTATTGAATACAATATATGATCACAAATGTTTGCCTAGCTCTACTTGAAATATCACTGGATTAATGGCTTCCAGATGATTAAGTTGGAATCACATAGGAATCATTTTGTGCCTCTCTTATTCTTAGACTCCTTAGGAGAGTCAAGTCCCTGGGACGCATTAGGGCAGCTCTGGGAACTGCCATAATATCTACTTCCTATTCCCTGCCACAATTCCAGAAGGCATGTAGCAGTGAAGGATCATTGAGACACATGGAAGACATTATACCTACACTATGACCCTTTTGGCCAGCTATATCTGGCACAAAGAGTGGTAGGGCAATGCTGAATCTTAGTTTTCTGTAATCACATATAAACACTTCTCAGAAATATGATCAGTTGCACTAGGCAATGTTTAATGTACTTGCATATTTTAGCCTTTTGAGTAGGAAATTAGGTGTGTGGGGAAATAGTGCAGATGCTTTTCTGATTTTCTAGCTTTGATGAGTTTTTTTCTTTGACATCATCCATTTTAGGGTCACCACATGAATTCCTGTACTCCCAGATTAATGCACAGGCAGTCACTCCGTTGCTGGCTTGACTAAACTTCTTTCAGTACTAGCTACAGAATTTCATTTCGGGAAAATTTTTCAGAGGACTCTGAGATTAAAACTGATCAGATTGCCTCAACATGCATTGCTTTCTATATATCTAGTCTTTTAAAATGTACAGGTATAATTAAAGTGGTATACGATCCCTATGAGAGAAATACAAAAAAGAGTCCCCTCCAATATTTGTTTGTATTGTTGCTCTGAAAACTTTCTACATATCCTTAGTAGAGAGAAAACTAAGCATTCGTCTTGCAGATACATTGAATTATACTACTTGTTTTACTCTCAGTTGTCTTGCTGATTAACATGTTCAGCAGAAAGATTCCTGTAATATCTAATATAACATGCACATTACTGCTTTCAGGCTGGCGTAACAGTTTCCCCCAGATTATGATGTTGGTTTCCCTCTTCTACAGCTGGAGCTCTTTTTGAACATGTCTTTCCCTTATCTTTCATGATGAGAATGCAGTTTCCTCCACAGTCCCTTTTATGCAACCTGGAGGACCCTATTTTACAATGCCAGATGGTAAATTTTGACTGAAAACGATTCTTATGAAACAAGGTCAGCTTCTGTGTGTTCATGCACTAGGCATTATGTGCCTCAGAATATTGTTCGATGCCTACATCCTGTTATATAGCCACACAACAGAAAAGGATGCAAGCATACTAACTGGGCAAGGGCTCAGAAAAACAGAAAGTTGTATACAAAATTTGCCAAAATTAGAGTCTTATAGATCGATCAAAACTAAAGATTTTTTCTCAGTCAGAAACTTCTCAATAAAAGCCATTTCCCATCCTGCTTTTGGTTTGAGAAGAGTGAGTAGGCAGTCAAGATGCAGAAAATAAAACCTTTTTATTTGTAATTTCAGAATAGCTTTTTCACTCCCTTTATTCTGCAATACTGCCAGAAATTTCCATGAAATAATTTTTTAGTACATGTGCATACACACACACAAGTCCCTGCTCTTCAAAGGAAATTAATCCTGTAAAAAAAAAAAGCATCTAAATCCAAAAATTTTCACTATAAGAAGAAGTATCTTGGAGGTCTTTTTAAATTTCATAGGTCAAGCTTCTAATGAGAACTGGAACATGGGAATTGGAACGCTCTCATAAAATTTTATAAGAGCCACAATATTCAAATTATTGTGCTATATAAATAGATAGATACACTAAACGTAAAAAGGTGCATACCGTTGGCTGCCACCTACGTTCCACAGAGATCAACGACAACTTGAGAAACACTACAAATGTATGTACACCAGCAAAGCAAGTGTCCTTTGGCAGGATACACTAGTATATTCCAAAAAAGACAAGTGCTTAATATAGGGGACATAGAGACAGAAAAAAACCTCCCCCCGCATAACACCATTAATATTGTTTATTTTAGTTCAATCTTGAGTTCTAGTGTTAAAAAACCAATCAATGCCACATTCACAATTTCAATGTTTCTCATTCCATGTTTTGATTCCGATCTGCCACAATTGTTAAATGACATTAGGCTGCAGTTACCTCAACCAGAAACACAAAAAGGTTATGACTTTTTTTATTTCAAAAGTCAGAACTTATAGCTAAAGGGCCTATTGTTCTCTCAAAGAGCATCTATAACACTAATTAAGGGCAATGGGAATGACATGTCTCTACTAAGAGGAAAATGTAAAATTTCATTAAAATATTTGTTAGTAATAATGCCAATTATTACGGGTTATAGCCTCATTTTAAAAGAAGTAGGTCATTTTGAGAACTTTTTGTAATACTACTTTTTAACGTAAATTAAAAAAAATCTGCGAACCATTTTAATAGTAGTGAGAAGGTAGGATGGGAAAAGGTACATTTAGCCCACAAATAAATGTTAGAAAAGAGCTTTACAGCTATTTCCCCTTGGAAAAATTCTTTTTACAAAGTAAAAGATATCTCAGTATGCTGCTCATTGATATAGCTGTATTGTTATAGCATATTCAGTCCCAGTATCTTGGATTTCACAATTTATTATTTTTCTTCTTTGAATGATCCAGTATTCATTAATATAATTAATTAGTAAGATTAAAATCATAAAAATATTTTTAATAATTCAGTTTGTATTAAATGCTTAACTGCGTGCTCAATGCCTCAGTTAGGAAATTTTCTGCATTCAGTTTTTAATTTTACTTTACATGTCACTTGGAGAAATAGAAATGCTTGAAGCAACAAAATTTCAGTTAGTTCAGATTTAGTGTTTATTTTGTAATGCATAACTTGTTTAAAGGATGGATTCTAAATATTTTGTAATTAGGCTCTTGAAAAGTTTTTGAAATACGGTATTTCAGTAAGTAAAAACTTTTCTTATAGCCCATATATAAATTATTTACTTCGATCATTTGAGAAACTAGCCATAATTATGATGACTATTTAATTAAGGCTTCTGCAGAACTTGACAACAATGCTAATAAAGCAATTGAGGAGATACAAGTAGTTGATCTTAATTGGAAGAGATGACACTATTTACAAGAGTAAATGACGGCAGCTAATCTCACATTCGTAATTATCAGTGATGGGCCTACTTCAAAAGATGTTGTGGTTCTTGTCTGCTTTAGCTGAGTCCCCCAAATATATATGTTTATTCAGAGTTTATGTGTCTATCTGAATTGTAAATGTAGCAATTTTTCTTACAGGAGGCAGCTGAGTTGCCTCCTGGACCTGAACGCTTCAGTGACAGAACAAGAAAAAGCTTTTATATTTGCCACCCAAACAATCTCTCTTCCCCTTTTCATCTTTTGGAGTTGTAAGCTCTAGCCTTGCAGTTTCCCAATGAAGAATGCATTTGATTATCCAGAGCAAATGATGCCTGGCTGCTCTATAGGAATACATTGAGCATCCATATCCTCTGACACCATATGTCTACACCTTGCCAGGTGGAGCTCCGTGTGCCCTCTGGAGTACTGATATCTCTCTCTCTCCCTTTCACAGACCTGGCTGACAAGCCTGGTACATCAAGAATAGTGCCTTATAGTTCCTGGCATCCAGTCATTCCCTCTATAGCAACTGCAAACCTGAATGGAGGTCCAGGAGATGATGCCATTGGGTCAGCATTTTCAAAATGAGCTGTTTTATTTATATGATCAGATTCAGGGAAAAAGAATCTTATGTGGCTATTTTTTCTTCACATTAGTTCAAACTTTATGCTGTGTGTTGAACAAGGTCCTGTAAATACAGTTAATAATAAAACCAGTACTCATCTCTAGGCACATTGGCCTAGATCTTGGCTGAAACAATCATAGAATCATAGAATAGTTTGGGCTGGAAGGGACCTTTAAAGGTCATCTAGTCCAACCCCCCTGCAATGAGCAGGGACATCTTCAACTAGATCAGGTTGCTCAGAGCCCCGTCCAGCCTGATCTTGAATGTTTCCAGGGATGGGGCATCTATCACCTCTCCGGGCAACCTGTGCCAGTGCCTCACCACCCTCATCATAAAAAATGTCTTCCTTATATCTAGTCTAAATCTTCCCTCTTTTAGTTTAAAACCATTACCCCTTGTTCTATCACAGCAGGCCCTGCTAAAAAGTTTGTCCCCATCTTTCTTATAAGCCCCCTTTAAGTACTGAAAGGCTGCAATAAGGTCTCCCGGGAGCCTTCTCTTCTCCAGGCTGAACAACCCCAACTCTCTCAGCCTGTCTTCGTAGGAGAGGTGCTCCGGCCCTCTGATCATTTTTGTGGCCCTCCTCTGGACCCATTCCAACAGGTCCATATCCTTCTTGTACTGAAGGCTCCAGAGCTGGATGCAGTACTCCAGGAGGGGTCTCATGAGAGTGGAGTAGAGGGGCAGAATCACCTTCCTTAATCTGCTGGCCACGCTTCTTTTGATGCAACCCAGGATACGGTTGGCCTTCTGGGCTGTGAGTGCACATTGCTGGCTCATGTCCAGCTTTTCATCCACCAGTACCCCCAAGTCCTCCTTGGCAGGGCTGCTCTCAATCCCTTCACCCCCAGCCTGTATTGATAGCGAGGGTTGCCCCAATCCAGGTGCAGGACCCTGCACTTGGCCTTGTTGAACCTCATGATGGCATCCCGTCCCTCAGGTGTGTCAACTGCACCACTCAGCTTGGTGTCATCTGCAAACTTGCTGAGGGTGCACTTGATCCCACTGTCTATGTCACTGATTAAGATATTAAACACTACTGATCTCAATACAGACACCTGAGGGACACCACTTGTCACTGATCTCCATCTGGATATTGAGCCATTGACCACTACCCTCTGGATACGACCATCCAACCAATTCCTCATCCACTGAACAGTCCACCCATCAAATCCATATCTCTCCAATTTAGAGAGAAGGATGTTGTGGGGGACCATGTCAAAGGCCTTACAGAAGTCCAGACAAATGACATCCGTAGCTCTTCCCTTGTCCACTGATGTAGTCACTCCATCATAGAAGGCTACTAGGTTGGTCAGGCAGGACTTGCCCTTGGTGAAGCCATGCTGGCTGTCTCCAATCACCTCCCTTTCCTCCATGTGCCTTAGCGTAGCTTCTAGGAAGATCTGTTCCATGATATTCCCAGGCACAGAGGTGAGCCTGACAGGTCGGTAGTTCCCAGGGTCCTCCTTTCTACCCTTTTTAAAAATGGGTGCAATGTTTCCCTTTTTCCAGTCCCCAGGGACTTCACCTGACTGCCATGACTTTTTCAAATATCATGGAGAGTGGCTTGGCAACTACATCAGCCAATTAATTCAGAACTCTGGGATGCATCTCGTCAGGTCCCATAGACTTATGTATGTTCAGGTTCCTCAGGTGATCACGAAACTGATCTTCTCTTACAGTGGGAGGGACTTTGCTCCCCCAGTCCCCATCTTGCGGACAGTCCACTCAAGAGGTGTGGGAAGAGAAATTGCCAGTGAAGACTGAGGCAAAAAGTCTGTTGAGTACCTCAGCCTTCTCCTCATCTGTTGGTACCAGTTTGCCAGTCTTGCTCCTCAGTGGGGGTACGCCTTCTTTGACCTTCCTTTTCTGGCTGATATACCTGTAGAAGCCCTTCTTATTATTCTTTGCACCTCTTGCCAAGTTCAGCTCCATTGGCGCTTTGGCCTTCCTGACCCCATCCCTACACAACCGGGCAGTGTCCCTATACTCTTCCCAGGATACCCGTCCCTGCTTCCACTGCCTGTGCATTTCCTTCTTGCCCTTTAGTTTGACCAGCAGGTCTCAACTCAGCCATGCTGGTCTCTTGCCTCGTTGCCTGATTTCTTACCCTGGGGATCAAGAGCTCTTGTGCTTTACGGAAAGGATCCTTAAAGATCTGCCAGCTCTGTTCTGCTCCCTTGTCCCTGAGGGCAGTTTCCCAGGGGGTCCTATTGACAAGAGCTAGAATTTTGCTTTCCTAAAATTCAGGGTCCTGACTTTACTCTTCATCTGACCCATATTCCTCAGGACTGTGA
This sequence comes from Phoenicopterus ruber ruber, assembly GCA_009819775.1. Classification (NCBI taxonomy): domain Eukaryota; kingdom Metazoa; phylum Chordata; class Aves; order Phoenicopteriformes; family Phoenicopteridae; genus Phoenicopterus; species Phoenicopterus ruber. The sequence goes on from CM020219.1 coordinate 35,638,392, forward strand.
ACTCCACCAGCGCATGATCACTGCAGCCCAGGCTGCCTCCAACCCTGACATCGCTGATTAGCTCACTTGTGTGGATGACCATCAGGTCCAGTATAGCATCCCCTCTGGTGGGGCTGTCTATTACCTGGCTTAACAAGTTCTCCTCAATGCATTCCAGGAGACACCTGGATTGCCTACAGCTTGCCGTGCTGCTATTCCAGCAGATGTCGGGGTGGTTGAAGTCCCCCAGCAGGACGAAAGCCTGCGAGCACGATGCCTCCTGTACCTAGAGTAAGAAGGCTTCGTCAACAGGCTCCCCTTGATCAGGCAGCCTGTAGTAGACACCAACCTCAAGGTTCCCTTTGTTGCCTCAGTCTCTAATTCTTACCCATAAGCTTTCAACCTGCTTGTGGCTATTCTTCAGAGACAGCTCCTCGCACTCTATCCATTTCTTGATGTAGAGGGCAACCCCTCCACTCCCCCTCTGCCCCTTCTTCTTCACCTGTCCCTTCTGAACAGTCTGTAGCCATTGATAGCCACACTCCAGTCATGGGATTCATCCCACCAAGTTTCAGTAATGGCAACTAGGTCGTAGCTTTCTAGCAGGACAGTGGCTTCCAACTCCTCCTGTTTGTTGCTCATGCTGTGTGCATTGGTGTAGAGGCACTTCAGCTGGGCTGTCGGTTGTGTCACCTTTTTAAGGAACATCCTTTATTTCCTTTGAGGTCTTTCACTGGTGTTTCCCTGTTGGGTCCTATTACCTCAGGAGCCCCTGGCTCATCTCCATAAGTCTTCAAGTGTGCTGCAGTGTAGCCAGCACATCTCAGAGCAACAGGCTGAGGGCCCTTGCTAGCACTCCGTCCCTCTAACCTTGGTGTGTCATCCCACAGCTTGTCACGGGCAAGCCTGATATTATCCCCCTTCAAGTCTAGTTTAAAGCTCTGTCAATGAGCCCCACTAGCTTGTGAGCAAACACCCTCTTCCTCCTTTGAGAAAGGTGAATCTCGTCTGATGCCAGCAAGCTTGGTGCCATGTAGGCCATCCCATTACCGAAAAACCCAAATTGTGGCAGTGACACCAGCCATGGAGCCACATATTAATAGACTGGGTCCATCTGTTTCTTCTAATGTCGCTGCCTGCAACTGGAAGGAGAGAGGAAAAAATAACCTGTGCTCCAGATTCCCTTACCAGCCATCCCAAGGCCAGGATGTACATTGATCAGCAAGTACTGTAAATGAAATCTGAAAAGAACACTGGGAACATATTTTCTGCTTGAAAAGGATATGACTTCTCCTTTGGACGACTACATTCTCTGCAAGGAAACATGGCAGCAGATCAAGAGCAAACACTTTTACTCTTCGCTAGTCTCACTGATGACTTTGGTAATATTTAAGTTGTTTCTTGAAACCTCTGGTGATTTTCTCATTGAAACCTCTTATATCAGGATAACCTAGTCACTTTGTCTTCATTCAGTCCCAGTTGTTCACCTCTTGCTTGACGGCATGCAGAGACCTGGAGGAGTAATAGTAGCAATGCTGGTGTTTGATAACTAGTGACACAGTAGCAGTGAACTGTGACAAGTCTATTACGAAGCAAGAAGTACCATTCCCCTCCCTGTACTAATTTTTCAGTTATCTTTCACATTATACATTGCATATAGAGAATTTTGGTTTGCACTAAGGATATCTCCTATATCTAACAAAAATAGACCATCTAGGATCATAATGTCTCTGCTAGGAGAAGACATTGCAGCTGAAATTAAGGTGCAATTCCTACCTTGATTAAACTCAAATTGGTTTACAACCTCATTTAAAAAAAAAATAAACCTTGAGAAAAATTCTCCATGCAAGGAAATACCAAAAGAAAACCAAAAAAGGTCACACTGCAGTCTAAATCATCCTAAAAGCATTTTCTTAGTCTCAGATCCCCAGTAAATAGTATGTGAAACACTTTGTGAACAATGGTCAAGCAAATAAGTTTTAATGCTAACAAATATGCCTATCAAGCAAGATCATTTTTAAAAGAGTGATGGATCCATGGACATTGCTGTTTAGACTACCTGTTCTTTGGTTCTTAGGAGTCAATTGCTTTCCATCCAAGGAATTTGTATGCCTCCCTTCTGTACATTTTTCTGTGGCTTGCATTATTGTTTTCTAAACAGATTATCACATGCTATTTATCATGGGAATGACTTTGATACCTTTGTGCGGGCTCCACAGACCCCCTCTTCTGATGATTAAATCATGGTGCCTATTCCATTACATCATATTCATAATGAATTACTTCATCCATCAATTATTGCTGAACTATTCTCGTATCGTGTGATAATGATATGGACTTTCCACACCATTCAAAACAGAGTGTATAGCAAACAACTCTGCCATCAACTAAATATGAAAATGAAATTGAAACAGCAGAGCAGTCAGCAGCTGTGACATCTGTGAATGCACTGCCAATAGTTACATCATTGTGAGAAATGACACACTTGCTTCCACCAACACAAATACTGCGTAGCATATTATACAGGAACATGACAAATCAAAAAGGTACAGCATGCAATAGCACGAGATTCTACAGATATTTGCCTCTTCTGAATCAAATCCTTCTAAATCTTGTATTGCTAGTGATTATTTCATTGCTTTAGATGTAGTAAATAGTCATTTAATAGAAGATAAATTGGCAAAACTACTTTTACAGAGCTCTGATTCTTTTTGCCCTACAAGTGTTTTTGTTTAACAGTTCTGAGTTAGAAGCAATTTAGGGATGTTTTCAGAGAATCATAGAAACGCTGGGTTGACATGGACCTTTAGCAATATCTAAGCCTTTCCTCTACTGTGAGCAAGTATATGTATACAAATGTTTGTCTATGTTATTTTCCAAAATCTCTAGTTGACCTGTTCTAATTAAACTATCCTTTATGCCAAAACAGTTTTCCTTACATATTTACCCTAAAACTCTGCAGTTGGAGATTAGCTTTTCTCTTCCTCATGCAATCTGTCTTTACAGGTCTTATATTCCACAAGGTGTCTCATGATTTTTCTTGCTGTTTTCTAGAGCTTCTACCCTACTTTTAACTTTATTCCCTGTCCTTAACCCTGTGCTACTCAAAACAGGATACAGAATTCCAGTTGCAAACTCTCCGGTGTTTAGCAGAGTAATAATTACTTCTGGTCTTACATGCAACAATCTTACTGCTATGGTACAGGATGACATTTGTCTTTTTTTTTCTATAGCATTATTTGTTTTTTCAGCTTGCATTCAGTTTCATTATTGCTTCTAGTTTTCTGCCCATTTTTATTCATGCAGCCAGGTGGGGGCAGGGGGAAGATTTCCCCTTAGTACTTTACAGTTATTTGTACTGAATTATATCCTATTGATTTCAGAGCCTTCTTGCAATTTATCAAGATCTCTCTGAATTCTAACTATGTTCTCCAGCATACTCAGCATCCGCCTTGGCTCGATGCCACTTTCAAATTTTACAAGTAGACTTTCCATTCAGTCACCCAAGTTGGTAATCAAAATATAAACACCTGGACAATGGGATAGAATGTCCCCTTTTTCTACAGACTAACCTTATTAAGTGGAATGCAATGGAGAATCACACCATGGTGTGGATTGAAATTCTATTTCGCTTTAACATCCTTTTAAAAGAGACTTAACATTTACATATTCTGTGGTCAGTTATACTGTCTCTATTGTTGCAGCACGTACAATGAGTAGTCCTTGTCCAGGAGCCCTGTAAGTGTGCTGTATGCCTAAGGGGTTAAGCTTAATAGCACAACGATGTTGAGTCTAGCACCATTGCATCCATTAAAAACAGTATCTATATTTTAGTAGGTGATAGCAACAGACATAATACTTGTCATTGATTTTATAGGTTGAGTTTGTATCATAATATATTGACATTGTACTTTTATACAAGACTTGCTTCAGGGTGTAGCTGCATTCAGCACTGAATAACAGGCTAATAAAAACTGTAGCAGAAACAGCTTTACGACCCTCCATTGACTTGTGTTTTACATTGTATTATCTTATTGCAGACATCTGAATTAAAGGTTAACAAACACTATTTAATGGGTTGTCGGAATGAATGTACAGTACATGAATACATGCCTAGCAATGTCTATCAGTTATCATACTGTACATGCATTGTGATTTGGGTGAAGACAAGACTGTAAATGGGTGATGGCTCCTGACTGACTCTTTTTAGTAGTATGAAATAGCACATTTTGTTATACTTCCTCCAATTAAGTGCATATCTACCATTAAAGCAATCTGTCATCATTTTAACAATGTCATTAACTTCTACAGTGTCTCACAGATGCTTTGTTCTTCCTTCAAAATTAGCAGCACATACATTTATATAGAAACTTCGAAATGCAAAATAGGGAAAACAAGTTTAAGAAGCCATCATCTGTAAATTATATAAATAATAAAAAAGTGGTTACTGAGGAAATGTGACTGCTTTAAAAAGAAAAAGTACAAAGTACTTAATCTGCAGAAATTGTACAGTAATAAAAATGCACTAACCTATAAAAATATAAATTATTTTTCTCTCTCTGGTAATTATAAGGAAATATGGTTTACCATACTATAAAAATGTACTAACTCTATAAAAATATACTAAATTATTTGTCTATCTATAGTAATTATCAGGAAATATGGTTTACAATAGAACAAAATGTACTAAGCCTGTAAAAATACACTAAATTATGTTTCTATCTATAGTAATTATTAGGAAATACGGTTTACAATGCATAAAAGTAGCATTTTAAATATGATAAGGTTGGCTACAGAACTACAGAATCAAAAATGAGACTGATCCTTTCCTATTTTATGCTCAGACAAGCTAAACTTACTTTAGATGGCTCCGGTAAACAGAGGAAAAGCTATTAAACGCCCTGCTCAGCAACGGGTGTTTAAAACAATTGATGGATAAAACATGAACACAGAAAAAAAAAAAATAATGGGTTATTTATTTCCTGAAAGTTTCACATTCAAATTAATAGTGATATGTCAGGCTGATGAAGTATCAGCTCCAGTGGCTAGCTTCGTTAACACTGCACTATATTTTTCTAAATATAGTTAAGCTGTTATCCTTTTAAATTTGATTTCAAACAATATAAATCAAGCATCCTATTTAGTTAAAAACTAAACCGCAATAAATTCATCTGCATTACAATTTTTAATTCCTTTCAACTGAAATGGTGCAAAGACACCAAAGACTACTTAAAAATATATTGCACTGTGCCAATAATATATTGCACTTCTGCGCTTGCAGCCCAGAAAGCCAATTGTATCCTGGGTTGCATGAAAAGAAGCGTGGCCAGCAGGTTAAGGAAGGTGATTCCGCCCCTCTACTCCGCTCTCATGAGACCCCTCCTGGAGTACTGCATCCAGCTCTGGAGCCCTCAGCACAGGAAAGACATGGACCTGTTGGAGCGAGTCCAGAGGAGGGCCACAGAAATGATCAGAGGGATGGAGCACCTCTCCTACGAAGACAGGCTGAGAGAGTTGGGGTTGTTCAGCCTGGAGAAGAGAAGGCTCCCGGGAGACCTTATTGCAGCCTTTCAGTACTTAAAGGGGGCATATAATAAAGATGGGGACAAACAAACTTTTTAGCAGGGCCTGCTGTGATAGGACAAGGGGTAATGGTTTTAAACTAAAAGAGGGAAGATTTAGACTAGATACAAGGAAGAAATTTTTTACAATGAGGGTGGTGGAACACTGACACAGGTTGCCCGGAGAGGTGGTAGATGCCCCATCCCTGCAAACATTCAAGGTCAGGCTGGACGGGGCTCTGGGCAACCTGATCTAGTTGAAGATGTCCCTGCTCATTGCAGGGGGGTTGGACTAGATGACCTTTAAAGGTCCTTTCCAACCCAAACTATTCTATGATTCTATGAATAATGTGTATAACCTATAGGGAATATCAAGGGAAAATTTTTCAAAAGTATCCAAATCACTTAGGAACCTAAGTTCTAATTTCAGAAGTGACTTAGGACTGGATCTTTAAAAGTATGAAGCCCATAAGTTGTTCATCATAGGTGCTTAAATGCTTTTAAAAACCTGTAATATAAATAAGGGCACAAATTTACTAGCTTTCAGTGAGGCTTCTGTCACCCACTGTTGTCACTTCACACAATGGCACACAGAGTCTCAGGTCACTTTTGGGAGCTTCTGAAATATTAGCCCAAGTTCCAATAGTAGCCAGTCTTTTGACTCAAGCGCCACTTTGCATTGTTATCAGCTTCTTTAAGTACTCTAGTCAAAGGGACTATGATTCTCTTATTCCTCAATACAATTTAATGTTGGACTCATTGCTGTCAGGAAACTGGCATTGTTGCATCACTTCAAATGATTTTTTTGTAATGTAGATATTTGTCATTCTCTATATTCAGAGTCTATCATAGCCTAAAATAATATTCTTCTCAAAAGCTCAGAAGAACTCAAAATATTCTTCGGTTACATAAAAAGCTTATAATAGTCTTCTTTTTCCATGTAATGATGATCTGATGTGATAAGAACATTGTGTTTTCTTAATTACAACCTACAGATTTTACAGGACATGGAGAGGAATTTATATTAAACAAAATTTTCATAGGGCACATGTTAGACAGGGATAGATTTCTCATTATAACTCTGAGAAGAATGATTATCTTTATCTTATTTTAATACCTTGGGTGGGGCATAATTTCCTTATTCATGAGTGTAACTGTAGTTACCATTTCATTTCAAGCAGTGGAAATGAAAACCTCATGGGGTAGAAGGAGCAATTAGAGAAGGTCTCAAATACTGGGGATGTGGATATAAGGAGAGTTATTGAGGTCAATACTGAAAATCTAGTGCCTGTTCCTTTTCTGCCTTGTGTGAGATCCTTCGGAGAGGAGAAAAAGAGTAAGAATCTTTTGCTTGCAGTGTTTCAATTTCTGCATAATAAAATGGATACCCTACTACATACTATCCTCCACAGAAGCTAAGGGAAACAGAATGGCCTTGTCAGTATCTTGACATAAACCCAGAAAATTCGAGGGGATGTGCCAGTAATTCTACAAGAGCCTATTCCTTGGCTTTCGTCCAGCTTGATCCTACAGAAGTTTTGACACCAGTCCAGCAAGACAGAAGGCCTGAGTCAGTTCTCCAGAGAGGCCTGTGCTTTGACATCACTGCGCCATTCAATATACTGATGAGCTGGTGACTTCAAGGACGCATGACAAAGTCTACCACTTTTAGAGGCACTAGGCTGGAGACCTCAGAGAAACTTATGCTTTCAAATCAGGATGGCAAGCTAATGTTTCTGACCCAGTCACTTCATTGTTACTCACCGCTTGGCAGCAGACCAGAAAGTTACATATAATAAGCCAGAGACTTCATAGTGTTTTTTCCTCATTTCAGACTGTTCCTGGTCTTCTGCCTCAATATCAGTTCAGGGAAGTTGCTGAACGGGTTCTGCCTTGTATAGCCTCCAAAGTTGTATGTTCTAACACCGTGGCCTCTCAAATGCTTATTCTTTCCCATGTGGCCACCAAACTAGGGCTGCTGAATGAGACAGTGCATGAAAATCTATGCCTTCATATAAGGCTAATAAAATGAATCTGGAAACTGCAGCTTCACTGAAAAAAAGTAACTCTGTTTCACACAGAAATTCAATATCTAGCATCCCTGGGATATTATCCCAGGTACCTGTATGCACTGAGCTACTGACTCTGTATTAAACAAGACAGAGATCCTCAGAATGGTCTTTGCAGGAGGGCAGGAACCCCATATGATCTGATGACTTGATATGAATATGGTGTAAAAGTGCTCAACATTTCTATTTACATTCTTGCAAAAATTGCACATCCTTGCTTTCAGCTACTTTTTTTCCTTCCTGATTTGCCACCTTTGAGGCAAATTAGATTAGCAAAAACTGAGAGGGTATGCCTTCCCTGATGATGAAGATTGTATCATGGGGAAAAGGACATGAGGGAAGAAGGAAACAGCTAAGTGCGGAAGCTGCTGAGAATGATTCAGTGTATGTAGAGAGTAAGAGGTGGCAAGGAGGATGGAGTAGCAATAAAAAGGTGTCAGCCTGTTGGGTAGACAGCAGGATTTGAGTGAGACAGAAAATATCATAAAAAGTCTCTCAGCATTGCGACTGTCTTTCATCCTGGTGCCAATCCAAGAGGAAGACAGTATGGCTGGCAGTTAGCAAGGGCTTCCTCTTATCCTGTTTTCTCCTCTAACAAGCTGAAGCCTTCTCAGAGCTGTTGCTTTCCTTAATTGCCTTTTTAACCAAGTTACCTCCTTCTGACTGTATGCATTACTTTCAGGTGCCCTTGGAGATACATTTCATGGGTGGTATGTCCCCAGCTTGAGAATCTTTGCATTCATAGTTCTCACATTACGGGAAGTAGGTACAATGTGAACTCTGGCGTGCCGAGGGAGTGAGGAACAACCTCCCCCGCCCCGTCCCCCAGCCCCAACCTGCTAATTTAGAATAATGCAGCATCCTGTGTGGTTCTTGAGCTAACAGCTTTCATCACTGGAAACAACAGGTTTCCTACAATGGTTGTTAATTTAGGAAAGTGTACGAGACAAGTGCAAGCATATTGCAGTATTTCCTCAATGTACACTCCTAACTTCTGGACATTTCACTCTAACATACTGTCACCTACCAAGATGTACCAGAAACTGAATTTAAAAGAATGGTAGATCCATATCCTTACTTGGCTACTGTTCCTCCTGTATCTTCCTGTAAAGGATCCATGGCATTGTCACTGTAGCATTATGGTGGTAGCTTTTGAAAAGCTAGATCAAGGAACAAAGATGTATCTGTTAATACTAGAAAGATTCACATTTTGTCTTTGTTTATTGGCAGTAACTCACTTGTGACAATTGAAAAAAATGTTTTCTAAACGAGTGAGGAAAATGACATAATTACAGGAAAATGTATGGGGTGCAGTATATTTTTATTCTAATTATTTATTATGTTATTAATTATATGCATACGGCACTATGAAGAAATAGGTTTCTATCCATTTTCCTAGCCATATGACTGAATTCACCTATAATACATTGCCCTGTTGAGGATACGGTGTGACAGTCAGTACTAAATGATATATGAGGAACTTCAAATAACCAGACATCGTGTCCTATTGATTGACATGCCAAGAGCATGGCAGCTTAAGATACTATAGACAATGCAAATTGCTATCTTCCTGCAACATCACTTAAGTATCTTTCTGTTGATGTAATTAAACTGAAGTGGTATCTGAAATTTATCAAAAAAATCGATGTCTTATAAAGATTGTAAAAGATTTTTGAAGTTACATTTTGCAGCTTTTTTTCTGGAAATGTTGGTGACTTCAGTGAATTAGATGCATTTTTTATTTTATGGATTTTTATTGTCCTCTGTTGCTAAATATTTTTAATATTGGTTAGATTTTAAGTGATAATATTGGAGTTTTCCCTCAGTGGATTACTAAATGTTTTTTCTGGTATATGAGTCAAACATCTGCTCTTATAAAATCCTTTCACAGGTAACGGATATGACTGTTTATATGCAGAGGGCAAAAAGGCATAAAGGGAGCATAAAGCCCTCTTACTCTTATTTTTGCTGAAGGTATTAAAGGAGATATCTACAGACTATCTTCTCAGGAGCTTCTGGAGTGGGGGCATGCCACGGCCAAGGCCCAGGAAATGAGGTGTGTAACAAGCTGGGAACGTGTGAAGCTTTACTAGAGGATTCTGTGCAGTGTTACTTCCCCAGGCAGCTGGTGACAAGGTCTTATAGCTAAACCATTCAACCTCTAAAGCCATCAAAAAAACAGAGAACACAGAAGTATTTTACCACAACTTTAATCCTATTTCCCTAGGGTGTAAGTTTAGTGCTGCACCTCTTCCCACACAGCAACTTACTCAAGCTTTTAATTGCTATCCACATTCAGATCTAAAACCCACAATATTGCTGTTGGATGGAATAAGAGAACAACTTTTTTTTTTTTTTTTAAATTGAAACAATGAAAACTGGTAAGTCAGAAGCTTACCTGCTGTCTTTTATGTGCAACTGAGAATATTTGCCCTGGTTGCTTTAGAGTTATCAGATAAGCAGTCTTCCAAGCACTGTCTCCTTAATGTATGTTCTTTACTCATGAAGTGATGTGAAAGGAGTTATCAAGAACATGATTTCATCTATTGTATGGAAGATTACAAAAAAGAAATAGAACTTCACTCACTTTTCCTTTTTACATTGTAGGCAACAGCATGTCTTCATGAGCTGGGACCAGCTACCCAGAGCAGCAAAGGCAGATATGAAAACTGTTGAAGTTGAGGAAAAAATTCACTTCAATACTTGATATCCTTGAATCCTGCTAGCCCAAAACATCGGCTGTGGTCAAGGGTATTGGCTGCAATCCAGATGAGAAAAAGAAAAATAAAACAGTGACAGAATGAAGTGGGTCAAAAATAATCCTAGTTAGACGAAAGAGTTGTTCCAGCTACCACTGGAAGTTCATGTATAAGGCCAGGTAAGTTTCTTAGTTGGCAAACATCATGTCACTGAGGGAGGCATACAAGAGAAACACTTTGCTGGGATGAGATGTCACATTCTGGATCATATTGTATCATAAAATAAAATCTCTGTCACTACCCAACTACTGTTACTATTCAAGAGGGGGAAAAGGAGAAAGAAAAAAAAAAAAAAGAATCAATTCTTCCAAGTTAAAAGAACGATCTTAATTTAGCAAATATATAAAAAAATGTTTTGTACGTTAATTTCATTTTTTTGTATTCCACAGTATACAAATCATGTTGTAATTTCAGTCCACTAAACCGCTTTACCAACAATAGAGTTTAACTGGCCACAGTAGCACATCACAGTATTATCCAGAACAGTGAAATCTTTCTTTTGCTATTGTCTTCCTTCCACCAGACCATATATGTATTAATTTACTATTTATATTGGGGGCTGATGTAATGCTCTGTAGTCACTGTAGTGTCTTTCAACTAATTTCAGTGGGTTTTGCTTCAAAGGCTTTTTATAGAGTTTCCAGTGTATGTAAGACAAATATGTTGTTTGCTTTACCTCGCAACCAGACTTTCAAGCTTCCTCATTCATCCAAATTTGTCTTAATATTAATCATATTATTACCGAACTGTCCTAACTCTGTCAACAAGAAGAATGGCTATGATAAGTAGCAATATGTCCTCTGAGAAAGAGTTAATTTTAATTAATCAAGAGATCCATCTGACTTTTAATAGAAAAACTGGGGATTGTCACAAGGATGACTTGTTTTAAAACTCCTTGCTCATAGTCATGAAATGAGTCCAAGCCTAGCGCAGTAGCAGGAAGGTTTAGGAGGAAACAGAGTGAGCTGAAATGGAACAGAACGGATCAAAAATGAGGACTGAGGATGGGTTCAAATCTTCATGGCTTAATTTTGCTATAATCTGGTGCTAAAAAGAAGAGACTATTCAAAATGCCATGGAGTTAATGACAAAACTACTCCCTTGAACCCTTGGGTAAAAGCTTGAGTATGTAGCTGACAGAAGAGTTGAGGATCTCATTTATGTCAATATACACTGTAATTTTACAGCTTTTGTGCAAGTGTTTTTAAGAATACAAATTTGAATGCCTATCTGTAAGTGTGCCAGGTCCCTTTCTATAAATTAAGAAAAGCATGATAAACATAAACCTGAAGTTATAAATTTCAAGCTTCTCTTGTGAGAGTCTCCATACATTGCAGTTAAGCCTGGTAGCGATAACGATCTTTTTAACTCACATTCCCTCCCGTAAGACTGTGTGACTCCGTACAACAATAATTTTGTGTTTGATTCTTGTGTAGGAATGGTCCTTTTGAACCACAGCATCTTTAGCAGACGATTTAATGCAGCAATTTTTAAAGCAAAGGAACTAGCTGAAACGATGCTGAGGTAATTCTCCAAGACTATGCTATTAAACCAGCCACTTTCTCCATTTCCTGTAAAGTGATGCCAACTGCTCCTCGCTGAATGTAGCAAAAGGTGTTCAGTTACTTAAGACGTGCTATTCCATTACATGGTAGAGAAAAATGAAAAGGGATACTATATCAGTCCTTGTTTAAAAATACCTCCTCAAGTATGCGGTCAAGGAAAACCTGCCCAGATGTTAGTTTATACACAAGCATTTCGAATGCTCTTTCAGATGTATGGCATCTAGCCAGCGCACCTGCCCCATGGGGAAAATACACATGCGTAACTCAGTTAATTAAGGAAAAAGTATGTAAACGGTGTCAAAGAGGGAAAAAGGCAATGTATCTAGCCTAGAGCAGTCTGACCCTGAAAGGCATTCCAAGGATTGATTAACGAAGAGGCCATCAAGCTGTTGTATAAATATACCCTTTCCTTCATTTTATCTACTATGCTACTGATCAGTTGGAATATCTCTTCAGCCGCAAGAAACAGCCATTTGTGGCACTGAACAGTTAATCCTGGACCACAAGACTAAGGAAACAGAATTTTCGGAATAGTAATAGCACCCTGGTATCTGCCAAGCAGGCAAAGTGTAGTCTTGATTTTAAAATGGCTACCCTACTGCCGGGCAAAGCTGAAAGCAGTTTAACTGACGGATGATTTACTTACTAAGAAATACAGTTTCACAGCACATGTAGCCTGTATGCACAGAATGGGTTTGGATACGACAACTGTGTTCTGGGACACATTCAGATGGAAGATAGCAGAGTCCTCTCACTCTGTCTGCAACCAGGGTGGTACAATCACCTTTCTTAGGTGAGGGAGCACCTGGGTCCGTTGCCTTTATTCTTCTCATTGCCCCCTTTTCTCATGTGTAGGTCAGTCCCTAACCACAGCGCTGTGCAAGTTACTCTTAGTCTTTCATACTAATGTATTCTGAACACACACAATGTTATCAATCAGGCTCACAGTCTCAAGTCCTTTTCACCACCTCCCAGCCAGCAGGTAAATGAGAGAAGGCCCGTGAAACCCCTCCGTGGTGGGACCACAGTTTGGCAGAGGAGCTGCCTCGGCCTTCGGCGAGCCGGGAGCTCCTCAGGGGTGACCAGCTGCCTTCCAAGCTCAGACCTCCCGCCTCGTCAGGCCGCCAGCAGCAGCGCTTCGGCCTTCAAGCCGAGCAGAAGCGGGGCGGTGGCGGGCGCCGCCCTCCCGCGCCCCTCAGGAGGCTGCCTGGCGCTGCAGCGGCCGCTGCCGGCCCGCCCTGCCCCCTGCCGCGGGGGGCGGCCCCGCGTCAGGGCGGGCGGGAGCCGAGGTGCGCTGCGGGAGCCCGAGGAGCTTCTGCAAGGTCGGGTGGAGCTTGGCTTTCCTTTGGCCTGGGTGCAGTCATACCCGTATTGGGGTGGGCTTTCTCGCGCGGCCTTTGCGTGGTTTCAAGCAACAGCAGCAAACTGTAACAGGGGCACGGTGGTGGAGGGAGACCCACGCGGCGACCGTGGGCTGTGGCGTGACCCTCTGCCGGGCGGGGGGGGGGGGGAGCACCTTCTCTCACGCGTGGGACCCCAGCAGTCCGGGGAAGGCAGGTGGCCACCTACTCCGTCCCCAGTGGCTTCTGTGGACTTCTCCCTTTGTTTCCTGGCTTTCAAGTTGAACAGAAGCTTTTTTTTTTTTTTTTTAACTCACAATTTAATTTTATTTTTGGTGAGAAAACCTAATTATTGATTTTTATTTTTTCATTTCAGTCCAGTCTCTCCATACTCCTCTGTGGAGTGGCTAAATACTGGTAGATTACACATGATGAGACGGATGCACTATTAATATCAGCTGTCATAGGTCCGCTGAGTTCAGTCAGGCTGTTATAATTTACGGTCCTAGAGGATATGATCAAGTATCACTAGTCCCAGAAGAATGAATAATTTTCTAACCTCAAAAAATAACAATGAGAAATTAGTTTAATCTGCAACCTTTAATTCATGTGTTGCCGTACTTCGCTTGAGGAACAGATTCAGAAACTGAACTGGGGAATGAAAAAAATGGCAGTTGCCCTTGCTTTATAATGGCCCAGATCGAAAGCCTTGATTAAAGCATTGCTCATGGTTTATTCGAGAGGTGAGAACCAAATGTTGCAGCTGGTGGTTATCTCTCTTTTTAAAAAAAAGAAAATTTAATAAGAGACAAGTTGTTAGCAAGATCACTCAAATCTGCCAACCGACAAGTAACTGATAAAACTGGCCCATAGATTTTTTTGAGAGAGTAACATAAATTAAAGTTTGTTTGCAAAATGTACCAGTTGGCAAAGTATTCTCAGTTTAATTTTAAAATATATTTATTTGGTCTGCCTAGCTGTTACTAGTTGCCAGCTCTCTTTCAGCTGTATGACAACATTCCACCTCATCCCAGCAGGTATGATGCTGTGCTGTCAGAGCTGCCATGGAAATTGCTGGCGCCTAGGGGGACAGGTAAATAAATGCTGCTTTTTTAGTATATAACAGTTTTCCCAGGTGGTGTATCCCAGCAAACTGGGAGACAGTAAGCCACAATGCTGAAGGAATCTGAAGTGTGTGCTCTCAAAAAACCAAGGCTATCATCACTTTATGTTCTGAACACCTTCCCCAATATTGCTGGAAGAAGAATGGGGTCTAATATATCTTTTCCAATTAATAATTCTTCTCTAATACTAAGTTATTAAGTATCATGTTCCTTACGTATAACAGCCAGCAACACCCCAGAGACTGAAACAATAATGGTGTGCATGCAGTATCTGAAAAATTTGGAATGCAGTTTCCAAGTATTGCATTTCCACCATCGGTAGTATTGGCATAGCCATGATGTTACAAAGAGGAGAGTAAAGATTATAGGGAAAAGTAAAATATTTAATAAACATAGTTGGAAAAAAAAGCTTTAAGGCAGAGAAGAATCTGAAGAATGGCTTGTGCAGCTGAAGGTTTGTTTGCTTTCTATGGCTATATTCAGTGAGTCCGATAGAAGAAATTACCTCTTCTTATAAATTATGCCTCATTAGATTTGAAGCTCTTCAGCAGCTTTTGGCTGCCTTTAAATCCACACTGTTATGTTGTCCTAAAAATATTGTGTCCTAAACATGTGCTAACAATTCTGTGTTTTGGATTGTGACATCAAAGAGCTATCAGTAGAGCAAATATTTAATCAAGAGTGAATGGTGAGTTTAGGTGTATGAGTAGAGACTGCAAAAGCACAAAGAAATTATTCAAATTTAAAGTAAATGGGGAATTATTCCTAATGTTTTAATCTCTTCAATATTAGAGAATCTTTATTTTCTTTGAAATATTTTCTGCTTAAGAAAAATTGTATTAATTTCTTAAAAAGCAAAAATTTTCACCTGCCTTTGCTGGTGTGTTGAACCTGACCAATACTAAGAAGGTAGGATTACTCTTGGTTTTATGTGTTTGTGGAAAGAGTCTGGAATAGAAAGAAAATGTAAGTGACCCAGCTATGCGAGTTTGAAAAAGAAGTGGAGCTTTCAAGTTCCTGAGGAATTCGATAAGGAGAAACTGTAGCTGAAGAGAAGGGTTGATGAACAAGGAGCTGGGATAGAGTGCTTTGGAGATATAGCTAGTGCTGAGGTGTATATCTATACACAAGGCTCCCCCCTGAAAAATGCTTAATGTTATTGTACCTTTGGTTGCACATAACTCTGTATTCCTTCCTCTAAAAGAAATAGACATTATGAATGTAAGATGGGTCTAAAGAACTTTACTAATCAAATCTTGCATGGCACATGCACCCCATTGTGTTTTGCTTAGCCCTACCAATAGATGTTATGATAAGGATTAAAATTTTGTCAGTGGTGTCAATTATTTCTTCATATGGTCAAGAAGGAGATAAGAGAGAAAAACAAGTGTGATATTGCCATTGTAAAGCAAGAAGCAGTCACAGCCAGCTCAGAAGTATGAAAAGGCAAAATAGAGAAAATTTTTGTATGGGTAATAGGGGAAAAAAATCAACTCAGATATTTAAAGAATTAATTAAAACCAGTTTATAAGTATGTTAATATTACTCTTAATTTGGGAGTAGACATTGTTGCTAAAAGGAGAAACAAGCTGTAATCTGAGAGGCCTCGACAAAGAGGAACTGCTTCAGATTCGTGCTGATAGACCTCGGAAACAGAGAGGTAAAATCTGACAGGTTTTGTTATGAGTACAGCCCTTGAGTGTTACACATAACCATAATGCATAAACCCTGTTTACTTCTTGGAAAATACCAACTGATGGTAATTTCCTATCTAAGAAATGAGACAGAGCAGGTGTGAATCGCTGCCGAAGGCTGGAGGAGGTGAACTCGAGGGCTGCCCGCAAAGGGCCGCCTGGGGCAGCCCATCAAGTGGTAGGGGAAGGGCTCTGCCCGTCGCACACGGACACCCAGTGCCTGGGCTCCCTCCGCTACAATCCCCTCCACATCTCCCACCGATGCAGGAGGTAAAGCCATCCTAACGGAGCGTACTGCTATTTGGAGCTCGACAGCAACGTTCGCTCTCTCCGTGTCGTCTCTTCGGTACGAGCAGCGGGCAGCGAGTTGGGCGAGCAGGCGCGGGGCTCCTCTGCGCAAGAGGCGGCTGTGCCAGTCAGGGGAGCCAGCGCCGGAGCTGCCGCCCCGCTGCCGCAGCAGGTTCCGCCTGAATCCCTGCCACAACCGCCAAACCAAGGAGACAGCTGTAGAACTAGGCTCAATTGTTCAGAAGAGTATTTGAATCGCTTGGAAGTGCAGATTTAAGCTGGCTACCATTATTCACAAATTAGTGTTATTTCATAAAATTCTAAAATTCTGAAAATTTAAAAAAAATAATAATACTTGTCTGGAAAAAAGTGGAAAAAAATCAGAGAGATTTGGGTTTTTATTTCTTAAAAAAAATTACTTGAATATCCTTAAAAGGATAAAGCTAATATTTATAGCAGGAAAGCAAAACAATTTCATTTTGAAGTTGCCTGACTTTTGCTGTTGTAGCACTGTTTACAAAAGGCTGGTGATAGGATTTTAATAGATTGTAAGGCAATGCACATTCTTTGGAAAATAACAGTGAGGATCATCTGTGCTGCTTCTTGTCTCCTATATTTAGACTAACATGAGCTACTAACATGACCGGTATTGTAATACTCAGCACTGCTCCACAGTTTAGTTATTTTCTAATCTCTGCAAATACAGTTGAGCTTTATGAAAAGTTTAGCAAGAACCAGCTCCTAAAGAGAACAACATGGGAAAAGCCACAATTCACTGAGCACACACCAAAGGAATTAATTTTAATTAGATTTAATACATAAATGAGTTTCTTGAAAAGTCTCTGAAACTTAATTTTTGTTTAGAGATTCTGTGCTGCAGATTTGAGCATGATAAACTGTATTTCCAGGCAAACAAAGAGAATGAATTCTCTCTGTTTGAAAGTCTTATGTCTCCCTGTTCAAGCCCTGGATTTAGAGTTCCTGTGAACATTTGACATCAGTTGCGATGATTTATGAATCAAGTGACCTTGCTGTTGGGATATTTTCTTTCAGTACTGTTGGGCCTTTGGCATGTTTGAATTAGACATATGACATTTAACTTAATAGAAGCTTATTGGGGAAACTGTAAGGCAGCACAATGCTAAATATAGCAGGAATTAGTAAAAATTTGTGCCCTAGCTTTTAGCTACTAAGGCGCTATTTTGAGGATCACATCAGTGTTACACAACTTCTTTTGTCAGCACTAGATACCACAAGATCAAAATGAGCACGTAAATGTTAAAAAGTCATGCTTTTGGGACTGGGAGGCTGTTGTCATGCAAAGCAGATGAACACAGATTGGTGCTGCCATAGGGACAGAAGAAACTAATCTACTTTTCAAGCCACCGGTTTCTTTTACGTTGGTCTTTGTTTTCAGCGTTAACATCACACAGTATTTTGTGTTAAAAATCTATCTTGTTAGCTGTATTAGCTTTTGGACGTGAGTGCCTCAAAGAAGACTTGGAAGTGCAAGACTTGGAAGTCCCATCCAGCCTCTTCGCTGAGGGTGAGCTGGCTTGACCCATGGCACAGACCAGACAGCTGCTTACAGTGGAAGATGGCACTGGCTCCTCGGTAGCGGCAGAGGAGCTGTGCCAGCCCCTGTCCTCTCCCTTCAGCAACGTGGAGCAGCTCCCCAGGCACACTGCTGTGCTGCTGTAGCCCTGCTTTGTATTTTCTTCTCCTGCCTTTCGTTTCTAGGTGCTGGGGACATTGGGGATGGTTTCACAAATAGGGAGCCAGGAGGCAAGGAGAGGATCTGAGCTACTTATGTTACTTTCGTTACGGCTGAGCAGTGCTTACACAGAGTCAAGGCCTTTTCTGCTCCTCACACCACCCCACCAGCGAGTGGGCTGGGGGTGCACAAGAAGTTGGAGGGGACACAGCTGGGACAGCTGACCCCAACTGACCAAAGGGATATTCCATACCATATGATGTCATGCTTAGCATATAAAGCTGGGGGAAGAAGAAGGAAGGGAGGGACGTTCAGAGTGACGGTGTTTTGTCTTCCCAAGTAACCGTTACGCATGATGGAGCCCTGCTTTCCTGGAGATGGCTGAACACCTGCCTGCCCATGGGAAGGAGTGAATGAATTCCTTGTTTTGCTTTGCTTGTGTGCATGGCTTTTGCTTTACCAATTAAACTGTCTTTATCTCAACCCACGTGTTTTTCCACTTTTACCCTTTCAATTCTCTCCCCCATCCCACGCGGGGGCAGTGAGCGAGCGGCTGCGTGGTGCGTAGTTGCCAGCTGGGGTTAAACCACAACAGTCCACCACCTAAGGTGATACGATATGGAAAGTTGCCACCACTAGCTGATGTAGATTTTATAGCAAACCCCTGTTTCTCAAATGCCGTGTTGTTGTTTAAACTCCGGTGACAGTGACTGAAACTGGTGGATTGCCTTCTGGTAATATTTCTATTGGACAACATGACAAGTTGAATTACTGCTGTATAACAAATTCTACATACTACCACAGCTTTTAGAAAATTGTTTTTGTCAGCTAAGAAATTATTGATTGAGTAAAAAAATATATTTAAAGTCAGGCAGTGAGACAACTGGTGAAAAGGTTAGGTATAGTGTACTTTCCCAGAAATCGCCCCTTAAATTCTTCAGTGATCAACACTAAAACCATGATACCATCTAAACTTCCAGGTAATCAGCTCTAGCTACAGAATATATGCTTTAAGAGACTTAATTTTGGTTGTATAGAAGAGAAACCAATAAATAAAACTTCTTACAGAATTAAAATTACGTAAGTGAAACTTGTTTATGTCCTTCTAGCTAAAGGAAAATGAAAAATCCCACAGTCATTAATTTACAGGTAAAATGCAAGACTTACTTTATTTGGCAGGTCAGCAAAGTTAAAGGGAAAAAGTGTAGTTAGTGAAGGTAGTAAATACTGGGCTTACAGAGACATAATTGTAACTAACTTCACAAACACCCAGAATAATATTCCTAACAAAAGCCTTACACAAGACAAAAAGACGTGTTTTCTAAGTGCAGTTAAGGGACCTGGTTTAAGTCTGTAGTTATGAAAAGTGTTAAGCTATGGAGCAATGGTTTTAGGGTATTGAATTGCTCAGCTTAATGGGAACTTGTATGAGTAGGAAGAGACATAAAAGGAGCACAGGTGATAGAGGGGGAGAGGAATTGGTTTGCAAGGCATGGCACAAGTGAGAGGGTCTGTTTATTCAGACTCTTCGCATTGAATGCAACAGCGCTCTCTCTGCTTCTTACAGAACGTAAGCATGGGAGCCTTCAAGAAGCCAGCAGGGTAGTTTCAGTTAGGGTGTCTCATTAGTGCATTTTGTGGGCCATACTACATATAAAAAATACATCTGTGTTACATAATGACACTCATTTTTAATTGTCCCACAAATACAATTCCTTGAGACCTTGCAACTTGGGACCTGCAGACTCTCCCCTAGTTCCTGAAAAAAGTATCTTACTGGTTTGAAGAAAACTTTGTAGATAATTCCAGCTGTCAAAACCACTCCATTTTTAAATGAATCCTTCATTGCTTAATTTGCTTGCTCTGTGTGGCCTGATAGTGCATTTATGAAAAGCTTAAAACTTCTATTATCTTCCATGGGAGCAGCGGGTGAGCAAGTACTGCTGGGCTGATGCTTTACCGCTTTTTAAATCTTTCCTTGTGTCTTTGCCCCTCCTCCAGGATTCTCAGAGGTTTCTGAACTGGCATGTATACAGAATGTGTGAGCTATGTAAGCAGTTTGAGCGTAATGTCTCTTCTAGCTTCACTTGCTTTCACCAGCTAGAAATTTATTTAGTTGCATATTCTAGCCCCAGATTTTTTCTTTCTTTAACAATATGATAATATCAGGCTATCGGTGTAAATACACATGCAATTGTCAGTTAACCTTATGCTATTATTTCCAGAGTGCCTGCGGCACTGTATCAGTACTGTCAGAGGAAAAATACCACAGAACAAGGTATTTCCACATTCTTTTCCATGAGCCAAGACACAAAATGGGCTCATTACCAACATGTGGTTGTCTGCAGTTCAATATTAATATGTCTGCAGCTATCCAAAAAGCGTAGTGTATTTGTGTAATTCAGCAAAATGTAAACATGTGTTCCTAAAGAGACCAGGTGCTGCCAAAAAAAGACATTTCATTTCTTTTTAATCAGGCGTAAAGAGTTTTTGTGCGGAGCTGTTCGGAAGGGCTTTGGACTAAGTTCAGTGTTGGTGTAAGCAGTTACAACTGCTCCGGATTCAGAAAAATTGCAGCTGCTGATGGCAGCTGAAGGTGTGGCCCAGAATTGCTTAAAATCATCAGGTAACACATTGGTGTACTGGCTCCGAGGACTGAAGAGAGGAAACCCCAGGTTCCAGTTCTAGCTCTGCTGTGAACATGCAGAAAGGACTTGTTTCAAATTCTTTATGACACTTAACTAATCTGGCTAAATGTATCCCTACTGTAGCTCATGTACAAAGTTGGCCTTCTGTGTCAGCTTCACCACCTGTAAATGGTGATGATTATAGACACTTACCTCACAGGGATGTTGTCAGGATTCATTAGTTAATGTCTGTGTCGTGCCTTGAAAATGTTAAATGCCACATGCTGCAAAGCAAGGTATCATTAGAATGGTTTAAAAAGACCATTTTAAAGATCTTCTTTTCTCAATTTGTGTACATACCTCTGTTGATAATGGGGACTTCTCATGTGCCCCAAGAGGGGAATAACATATAGGGGCTTAAACACTGGGGGACCAGTTCTCCTGTCATGGAAGAATGACCTAAAAATTTAGTCACAGGACATCTGGAGTCTTGCTATTTAAAGTTCTTATGACAAATTTTGAAGTTTCAGCGGGCAAGATTGGATACAGATGACTATTATCATATCAATTACCATACCTAATGCCTGTTTAAAATGTCATTATGAATCAGTAGTAACTTCTTTTCATTGTTGTATGTCCTCACAGTATGGGTGGAGTTTTTGTACCCTTCAATGTCATATATGGTGTAATCACCTCTGATAAAAGGTGCTCCTGTTGTAGACACTGACAGAATCTCATTGTTATGAGACACATACGTTTTCATGCTGAGTAATGGTGGTCAGGTTATTCTTAGCAATTACACAGCACTGTAGGCCTCATGATATTTTATAAAGACAAATCTCCATTATATTTGTGAGGTAGATGAGATAACAGAGGTCAGAAGTTCTACCTAAAAGGAAAGTAGATCTTCTGGAGTGTTGTCTAGTACTCCAGTCACTGAGCACTGTGCAATGAAGTCAAGCAGTTACACCAACACAGTAAGTGTAGCCCTTTGTATTTACATTTGTAGGGGTTTTTTTTCAGTCGTGTCTTATAAAAGTCTGAATATCTTATATTTTGTGGAAGTCTATATATATTTTTTTCAGATAAAAGTAGCCAGTAAGTGCACTTAGATCTGGACTGCAAGGAAAATATTGTAATATAGAAAAAGTAATGCGGTCTTTTCTGGGACAGGGTTGTTCTTTACAAAGCTGTAATCCCACACTGGGATTCAGATACTGTTGTGGTTCATCTCCTGCACTAAGTGTTACCAGGGTTGTTCATACAGTTCATGGTAAGAGATAGGCATCCAGTTGTTCTGCTAGACGTGCAATGATGACTTAATGAGTGAAGTTGTTCCCATTCTTAGCCATTGCTCTGCCCTCCGAAAACATTTCCAAGGTAGGGAAGTCTGATCAATTCATAATTGGCTCTCAAAGCATTGTAAGTTTTAGCTTAGTAGATTAAGAAAGAGCATAAAACTAGCAGCAAGAACTTTTTCATCTGTCCAGCTTTATTTTGCCACTGTTTATCTGTTGAGTCCTCACACAAATGCACACAGAAGCTAATGAAATGAATGAGGATCCACCCTGCTAATGAGCAAGTTATACTGAAGAAGACAAAGCGGGGTACTTATCAGGTATCTGAGTGCCTGAGCTAGATCATCTGTTTTTCATTTTCAAAAAAAGGGGGAAAAAGATCCAATAACCACTCACACACACAATTGCCACGTCTTGTTGCAATCAGTAATCCTGTTAGGAGGGAAGAGACTTCAGACTCGAGGATGCGGAAGAACAATTTGAAAACATTTCACGTGTCTGGGAATGTCAGACCATCACATAATTTTCTAGTTGTTTTCTCTACGTCCTTTCTGTTGAACTGTTTGACTTCAATAAATTAATGTTGTTTGGAATAAGAACCTTAATCTGAGGTTCATGTAGGCAGTAGAGGCAATATTTCTCTTCTCTCTTTTTGGACGATGTAGTCATGTCAAAGTTATAGAGAGCAATACAGCTATCTTTGTGATACTATTTCTCACTTACCTAAGTTTTTAGTGCTAAAGATCTGGCTGTCAAAAGCAGACAACAAAAGTTTGACAAGTGTGATACTGCCACTCTTGCACCTCGGTGTTGGACTTGGATGCCTAACATGACAGCAAAGTACTTGTAATTTACCTATAGCTGTTGACTGCTGGCTGGCGAAGTGTAGCGCTGAGGCCGCGTTCTTAAAGGAAAGCGTGTACCCTTTATGCTTACAAATAGAGGACTCCCATTTTAATGGTCAGAGTGCAATTTGTTCTCTGCTGTTTAAAAATAAAGATTCTCATGATCAGGATGAGAAAACTCTCATGCCTCTGAGACAACATAACTTTGACTCTGTGAGCGCACTCAACTATGAATAGAAATACCCACCTGTCAGTCAGTCAAGGTAGTTTAAAATACCTGTGCTGCAAAAGCCTATGTGTCATTATAGATTTAGCAGTACGAGCAATGTTCTCTTTGTCAAACAATGAAGCAATATGACTAATTAACACTCACTAGGGAACCTGAAATAATGATCTCTCTCTCTCTTCCTAGAGCCAATTACCCCAAATATTCAGATTAGCTACCTACTATTTCTCTGAAAGAAATGTCTTGCTTTCTTTTTCTTTTTAATTTAAGGCATTATGTACCATGTAGCATCATGTTATAGGATGTTATGTCACATCCTGACAGCTTACAACTAGGGATATGCTGAATTTATTGGGTAGTTAATACCTTCCTGAATTAACAAGATAACCAACTTTTCAGGAAAAGGAAATCTGGGAAATATTTGCAGTACCTCCTTCTGTATCTGTAGGGAGAATTTACCTGGTTGATTTAATCAGCTGTAGTATTTCATTATGGCTTCCCACTAAGATAATGTTTAAGTACATATGTTTATTTAGGCAGACGTTTAATTCACATGAGTGTATGATCCGATTTTACAAATGTCTACAAGACCTATAAACATACATGCTGGTCCAGCATTGTAACATAAAATTATGATGTTTGAAAAATCATTGATCAAGAAGATATTTCCAAGAATATTATTTTGGTCAAAGTTACCAACTTCATAAATGACAAGACCACTTACGGAAGTCAATCATCTCTCCGTTATATGGTAATTGTAAAGCATTACATCAGAAACTTTCTTATTCCGCATGGAGAAGAGAAAGGTTTTTGGTACGTATCCTCTCCCAGGTAAAGTGAGAAATCAGGAAAGTAGTTAGGCATGACAGTTCTCAGTTTGCAACAGCTAAACCTTGGGCACCTGGATCTCATGTAAAAAGCAGAACAGTGTTAGATGTGAAGGCTACCAGAGTTAATGAATATAATTAATACAGAGCTAATACAATCAATGCAGAAAGTTAGACTTCACAAAGTAGGATCTGAAATACATGGAATAAAGCCCTAAAAGCAGAAAACATTTTAAATATCACATCTTTCCAGGACTTAATCAGGCATGAAGAAAGATGCTTTTTGTGAACCAACAGCTGAAGATCCTCCTGAAGGTAAAATTGTATGCTCTCGTTTACAGAAATGGAGCAGGCTCTTTTTTTTCCCCCAAGATGAGAGATTGGAGGGGTGTGTTGCCTGTGAAGCCTGGTAATACTAGTGGAGGGTTGCCAGTTGGACTGAAAGCAAGTTGTATCAAGAAATTCAAAACCTTTCTCAGCTGTCCTGAGATTGCTCTGAATACAAGGGTGTTTTGAGATGTCTATGTTGTCACTCCTTTTCTATTGAAGGTTTTCCACTGGGCTGAAAACAAAAAGTCATGAATCACTGAGCTGAAAGGAGCGATGAGCATGATGAAATTATTTGGAACTTATGAGGGAAAAAAGGCCCAGAACTTGTCCTTGTTCCATTCTTCCCTTTTTTATGTATTTTATCTAATAATTGTTTTATGTGATTTATACAGAGAGTCTTTTGAGCCAAGAATGAGGTGGATGCCCTTACCACCAAATTACAGTCGTGCTCATTTAATAAATTGTGTATTTAAAAAGAAATTTTTATATCCCTGTATTGTAAATTTTGCACATTTCTTTTAAGAAGTGGCAGAAATTCAGTAATAGGGTGGCATTTTCCTTTTTAACCAACACTGTTGAGAACCACCTATCTTTGCAAATGCCAAAAAAATAAGGAAACTAAGTTCCCAGAGTGATTGCCATCCAACTTGTACTGGTGATTACTCTGAACCTACTGATCAGATCTAACTTTTAAACCATTTTCTTCTGTCTTTTATGCAACTGGAAGGAAGATCGGATTGGATTCCCAAATTGGACTATTTTAAGATTGTATGAATTAGGTGACACTTGAGGTTACATTGTCACACATTGAACACACGTGTATTCATTGTCACACATTGAACACACTTGAAGTTACATTGTAAAGGTTTTGAAAAATTTTAAGGACAGGTTTTCATTTTCAGTGGAAAAATTGGAAACGCTGTGTGATCTGATGAACCAGGATTTCTTGCGCAAACATTTCTTTCTGATGAAAAATACCTAGACTCGTAAACATTCTTATTTCTGCGACTGTTTTTCAATTACTCTGTTACTGGTGCTCTCTATATGTATTTAAACTTTACTGTCACTAGTTAGACTGTAAAATCATTCTCTAGGCCAGAGGTTTGCATAAGCAGTCTTAGCAGTGCATGACACTGATACAGAAAAATGCTGTTTATTTTCTCACGTCTACATATTACAACGTGTAGCAAGCGTAATCAAGGCTTGTCAGTCTGACGTGATCGGGTGGATTAGCAGAAGTTACCCAGCTAAGGCTTGAGCATTTGTGCGCTAACTACAAAAATAGTCTCTGTATCAAGCTTTGAAAAGAACATATGTGGGCATTTTTTCTTTTTCTTCTGCTTGTGGCTGACAAAAAAACTGGCTGGGATTGACAGAGGTAGTGACATTGAGGTGACATGAGGCTGTCAAGTGGGAAGTCAGTTTAAGACAAAAAACCAGGGCAGCTTCCATTAACTTGACTGGAGTGCACACTGTGCCTTTAAGGGGAAAAGTACGCTATGTCCTCAGTGTTTACAAATTAATTTAGGGGTAGAAAGTGCTTTTAAGTTGCTCTGGATGTCAAATTGATAACAGTTGTATAAGAAAACAGCAGCAAGTGTCGTGTCCTTTTAATTTGACTCAAATTCATGTTATCTTTGTCACACCTCTGCTCACCCTGCCTCTGATTTACCTAAGTTTAACATCCTAGAACTGATCGCTCTTAGGGCAGATCTATGAAAAATCAGCTCTGTCAAGTTTAGACTTCTTCACATGTGCCATTCTGCTGTACTTTTCTTATTTAGACAGACTTTTTCTTATGAAAAAGGTTGAGTCCACCAACACCGTTTGAAGTGGCAGCATAAACCCGTTCCATAGAACCTAAACTGCTGGCACTGAGGGGCTGCCTCTGGCTTGTTTTGCTGGCTTGCCACAACTTAGGTCTTTCAGATGTTTGCATAAAGTAACTAGTAGCAGCTCATCCTGTTTCGGGATTTTTGGCTATCATAGTACCAGGAATTGCAAGACATGGTAATATATATTTTATTATAGATATTTAGTGATTAGTTTCTTTGTCTTCCCTCTTTTTCTAAAACAAAACAAGGTTTCTTAACTGTTTCTTTGCATACTGTGCTTCACAGAAAGCTGTTTGCTGGCTGGCGTCGTAAATGGAATACTGATTTGTTGCAGCTTCCATCCCTTACTAGTGCTCCTGCTGCTCTACTCTTCTATCTTTAGAAACTTCCTTTTTAGACGATGAAAACAGGATAAAAAGACAGAAATGTACTTAGTTTATTCATTCTTTTTCTTCGGGCTGCATCATATGCCCCATATTACAATGACTAATGTGATAAATTATATGGCATTGAGACTGAAACAAAGGTACTTACAGGAATTGGAAATACAGCTCTACAAATAATTTTCCATTACCTTTTAAACTAATAGTTCTATAAAACTTCTTTAAGGTTCTTAGGATTCAGCAGACTCCAGTTAATGCATCTTTGTTCAGAGTTGCATGGGATTTGGCTGGCTTATTGGCCACATGATTACAAATCAAATTAAGAGTAACCCCTTCGGCCTGTCTACTATGCGTGTATAGGAACCTGCTGAACCACGTCACTGTTTCTGTGATTGCTTTAAACCACAGAGAAATACTTGGAACGCCATATAACTCTGGAACAGTTTTTTTAAGCAACTGTGGTAAGTTAACACGCAAAACAGCATAAGATAGCCCAGGAGTCTTTTGTTATGTGTAATGCTGCTCACTGCTCCCAATAGCGTTTGCTGCCTTTAGTTTTCTGCTTGACTTCTGCAAAAGCAGACTATCATTACTGACTAACCACACAAATATTTTCTAAAATTATTATGGAGCTTATTTTACTGAGCCTCAGAAATGAAAAGGCCAAAGAGCAAAAGCATCTCAGAAACAGCATATGAAATGTGTATAAAAATAATATTTCTGAATTTGTTATATGCTGATCTCTCTCAGTTCTTTTTGAACTCATTGCCATAGACTTTTTAAAAGCACAAGCTTTTAGAACCATGACTCATTCAGATAGAAGTTAATTACTTGTGACTTTTGTGAGCAAGTATGAACAAAGGAGAGTAGAACAAGCACAGTCTTACGCAATTTAGAAAGAACATTTCTACATTTTAGTTTGAAAAGCTGTGTTACTAAAAATGTTACTGCCAGTGAAGCTTTCCAGTATGATAGCACTGAGACGGCAACATTTTTCCTTGATAGCAATCTAATCACTGCCGGATAGGAAATTATTTTTGAAACAGGTGTTTGCTGTCCTTTTCTTGTTGCTGTGCTTGCTACCAGGGAATAACAGAGTGCAGGTCAAGCCAACTATTGTTCTTCTATTCCAAATGAGAAATAGCTGCTTCTAGCAATGATAATTTTAGAAATTACCACTATGGTAAGAAAAAATGCATCAATATTCTGCAGTTTGTGAATACATTTGAAATGACTGAGCCTTGTTAAGAGGACATCATTTTTGTTGGGTGTTTTTCAGAGCTGCATCAACTTTTGTATTGGTGCTTCTTTCGGTATCACCTTTGGTATTGTGTTTGGCTTTCTAGCAAAGCATATTCAGTTCTGTAGAGTGGCAGTGGTCTGCTAGGAGCGTGCTGGAACCAAAGTTGATGCATGTCTTAAAAGTCAACTGTGAAATGAACACGATGGTAGTTTTTCTTCTCTGCCATCCTGCCCTGCGTGGCAGATGGGCTGTATACACATGGACCTTTGGAGCTGGAGAGCTGTTGAGTTAGGAGGATCAGGTGCTCCCACTGCTGGCTCTAGTTAGCACAAAGCAGAGAGAGGAAAACCAAGAAAACTCAGTGCTGATTACGGCTATTGTTGAACTCTGAGTCCCCGTCTCTGCTATCCCTGCTGCTGTGATTACAGCGTTAGCCCCTGCAACCTTTCTGGCTCGGCAGAGTTACCTCGGTGGTAGTCTAGGGCAAACTTCCCCTGTTGGCTCGCACTCCCTGAGGTGTCACTCCTCTTGGACTCATTATGACATTCACAAACCGGAGTATTTTGTTTTATTTCCTTTTTTTTGGGCAACAGTATAAGCTCTCTGACAGAGTTTATGCTTCATGCTGTCACCCTGTGGAGTTTGCTTGCTCTTGGAGGTCACTGAATCAAACAGTTTGGCTGTATTTTCGTTTAGGGGATGAATACTTTTATTTGGATTATGAATGCATGTATTTTTCAAGACTCAATAAGTGTAATGAGATGAGATGCTTCAGGGTATACGTTTGTCACTACCTAGAGGGGTAAGGAAGGAGTATGTTGCTGTAATGGACAACATTAAAAATTTGAGGACTAGAAGCTAAGGACGGTCACTCTTGACTAAATACGCGTTCGTCATTGCAGGATACAGGAGATCAGTGATGGAAAAGGTACGTGCTGGAGCTGATTTGTTCACACGGTTTCTGCTTATGTTCAGAATTATAAAAGTTAAACTGTGAGGGTTTTTAATTTTCCTTATTTCATTGCAATCACATGTTGATTATACCGTTTCAATAAAAATATTTTAAAGAAAACGGTGCACACAGTAGAGATGACAGATGGAGAGGCAAATAAAGTCCTGCATGATTTCAAGTTTTAAGTGATTTATCTTGCTAAAGGCTGCATACTTAGTGCAGGTAACCACTTCAGTTAGATTGATACAGTTGTTGTTTCAGAGCTTGTCCAAATAGCCTTTTATGTTGCAATCAAGTAATAGATGCAAGATTGACAAGTTACAAAGAAAAGGAGCTTTCAGTCAACAAACAGACTAAAATCCATTATTGTGGTGTGTACACTGTGTCCTGGACCTGTAAACACATCTTCATTGATCCCATAGAAAGATAGAAATATCTCCCCTTGTATGGTTCAATCAAGACCCTTTTCACAAAGGCAAAGTGCAAACAATATTGAAAAAGCAGAAAAAGACTGACATTACAGTCAAACAGTAAATAATGGTTGTGCTCAGGAAGCCTATCTATAACATTTCAAACTGCTGTCAGCTCAGATGAAATGTATAACCTCTCTATTACAACCTTAAGAAAGATCAAAACACAGGTACTGTGCATTCCCCTTACTGTCATACCCTTTTTACCAACTGACCAAATCAATAAGAAAAAGAATCTCATTTTTTTCAGTTTTGCATGTTTGTGGGTGTTTCAGATCTGGAAAAATCATTGAGAAAAAGCTTTGCTCTTTGTATGTTTTTTTTTTTATTCTCATCATTGCAGTGTCTGGCAAAAAATGAAGTATTTTATCTGAGTTTCATATGGCTCAGCAAAGGCATATAAGACAGATGACCTGATAAGACATTG
This sequence comes from Phoenicopterus ruber ruber, assembly GCA_009819775.1. Classification (NCBI taxonomy): domain Eukaryota; kingdom Metazoa; phylum Chordata; class Aves; order Phoenicopteriformes; family Phoenicopteridae; genus Phoenicopterus; species Phoenicopterus ruber. The sequence goes on from CM020219.1 coordinate 35,667,948, forward strand.
TTCTTTTTATTGTTTTTTTTTAATATCTTTTATCATCTACATTAAAATTATATTTAAAATTATATGTACAGTCAGAATTTATTTATATAATTAATAAGAGGCATATTCTATTACTTTGCATATTTAGGTCTAGAAACCACACACAATGAGTTCACAGCAAGTGCACCAACCTGGCAAATGACTAGCTTAGCCACCCCTTTCACTCCACATCCCAAAATCCCATTTAAATCCTTATTTGAAACCTTAAGTGGAATTGAAATCTAGCATGAGCTTTGGTCTGTCTCAACAGTGGCAGCGAATTTTATGCATATTGCACCAGGTGGTGCTAATAACTGTAAGGTTCTGCCCAAGGATTAAGCGTGGTCTATAAAAAGATTAATTTGCTATTTAAAGTTAATATTGCTCATCTTGAACTGTCATCTAGATAGTACGAAGCTGCTCCTCACTTTTTTGAGCACTGAAAAGGGCCCTTTATGTAATGAATAATTACAGCCTCTGGCTAAGGTCACTGGAAATCTGTCCTGCAGGAAACTTGTGCAAATGCATGGAATTATGATATCTTTTGGAAATATTCTTTTATGAATTGGATTGAGGGGCAATAGCCATTGCTGGCTGACACCTTAGGAGGTACTGCAGGGGGCTGTGATTACCCTGCTTTATTAATCTACTTCTGTAGAGGTATTGCAGGCACCTTTTCTTTGCAAGGTCAAGGTAAAAATTTGATTGGTAGTATGTGGTAAGACAGTAATAGCATTAACTTGGGCCAAGTAGTCTAAATCCATTGGGCGAGCGTTACAGAATCGCAGAGTGCTTGAGGTTGGAAGGGACCTCTGGAGGTCATTTGGTCCAACCCCGTTGCTCAAGCTGGGCCACCTGGAGCTGGTTACCTAGGTCCATGTCCAGACAGCTTTGGAATATCTGCAAGGATGGAGATACATCCGCAACCTCCCTGGGCAACCTGTGCCAGTGCTCAGGCACCCTCACAGTAAAAAAAGTGTTTCCTGATGTTCAGGAGGAACCTCCTGCGTTTCAGTTTGTGCCCATTGCCTCTGGTCCTGTCGCTGGGCACCACTCAGTCGTTACCTTTTATCTCATTGGTGTTTGCTTTCTATCTAGAAACAGTAAGTATGGGAAATCTTACAAGACAAGTCACTTTATTATGAATTCCTTTTCGTTTCACAATCAAAGCGATTCAATTGTTGAAGGAAATTTCAGATTAACATCAGGGGTGAAATCCTGGCTACGTTGACATTGAGGGTAATGAGACTGTTGCCAAGGCTTCAGCAGGGCTGAAAAGCTTTGTATCACCAGATCAGTCCTGCTTATCATTTGCTCAACAACATCTGACTTCCTCACAGGAATGAGGATATTGTGACCCTAGACTAAATTTTGAATGTATCCAAGTATTTAAAGTCCTTCCAGTAAAGCAAAAGACAATCATTATTTTGTATGATTATTGTAAATAGAAGATAAAATAGATAACAGTATTTTCATTATGATAATTTGTAGGAAAAATTTTATAGGAAAATGATAGTGTATGTTACATACTGCAGCTGTTTAGGGCGAGGGAGGGGGAGAGAGTGAGAAAGAGAATTACCATTAAATAGGCAGAAAACTGGATGGATAGATGGATAGATGGTTAAATACCCACGTTGGGAATCTTGAGCAAAAATACGGTCAGATTCCTTGCCAGGTGTTGTATGAATTACTGGGTGTGGTTGTGTGGCCTATGCTAGGTAGAAGTCAGAGCAGGCTGGACTTAATGGCTGTGCATCTGTTAAACTCTGAACTTTGCACTGAAGGTTCCCGTTTACTGTTTATTCATGGATGGGTCATAATAGCTAACTCTTCTGTTTGTTAGTAACTCCAATTGTTAAATGTAATCATTTTCTCCAGCACCTCTATACTTGAGGCAGCTCAGACTGAGGGAAATTTCTATGAAGTGTAGTAATTTCTGCAGTTGCTTGCACGGTAAAGCTCTGGCTATTAAATTAAGAGACTTAATACATGATGGCAACTTTTACTAAAAAAATTGTATGGGAAAAGTGAGGCTACTAGACAGAAGCTGGTAGCGGCTAATATTAGAGCTTTACAATAGACTTCTTAAAAAAAAAAAAAAAAAGATGCGCAAGGTTAGAACAACTCACAATGTAGCAAACACTTGCCTGCATGTTATGTGGTATCTTTGGTAGATGGAAGACCTAAATTAAAGACCTTCTTCTGAATTAGTCTGACTGGGTCACCTGCATTCTGTGTAGGTGCAACAGTATAATGAATCTTTAATCTTTTATGAAATTGAGCTAATTGGAAAAGCTTCATTCTACTCAGATATACAGCTGGGTAGTTAAAGAACTTGTCTAGAAAAGGGAGCCTAAGGTTAATTGAGAGCTTGAACCAGCAACTCTCACACGCTACATGGGTATAATGGATACTCTTACTCATATTTGGAACTTGGTGGTCTTTTCCTCCTTGTTTTTCATTTTTGCCTTTCTTTCCATGAAAGTCCTTGGAAAGTATTGGATTCTTCCTGTAGTGAATTAGTGGAGAGAACTGTTAAAATCAGAAAAAATGCCTATCCAACTCTCTGACTATAGATCTAGTTAAGAACCATGGGGGCTAGAACTGATACGTAATTTTGAAAGTTGTGCTCTTCTTGCTTATTTGTTTTCCTCCTAAGTAATTTCTAAAGGACTTGCCTTACCCTTCCATAAAAATAAAACCGGAGAGAAGGTTTTGCTTTTCAGCCTTGGTTGAACACTGGATTAATGTGTGTAGAACAGCAGTGCTGAAAATCCTAATGGGATGTTCAAGATGAAAATAGCTTTGATTAGCAAGAATTGACCTCCAAAGTGTCAGATGTGAGTTGTGTGCCCTAAAATATTTTGTGGCAGGTTGTGAAATCCAAATTTTGAAACAGTATCTGATTGTTTTGCAGTTGCATTCTTCTCTGTTCATGGTAAACCTGCTATTGTAGGACGTGTCAGGGTTAAATGAAACAAAATTCCTGTTTGAGGCCCAATATCTGTTCGGCAGCAGTGGCCTTTATGCTTTGGTTAAGGTGGTCTCATTGAAAACTGCTCATTTTTCAAAGTTTCTTTGCTTGGCCATCAAAATTCACTGTGTGCTGGAATGAATTTGTTTTTGTAGCACTGTTTGAATGATAATACAGATTGACCATTTTGGATTCCAAAGTGAAAAGAGTGTTCTTAGTTATTTGTTTTTCTTTTATTGCTAAATATATATATATATTGTGTTTAAAATATTTTACTCTCTCTGTTTTCATTTTATACTCCCTGTCTAGGACCCCCCTACCTCCTCCTTTTAGGCTATTTCTCAGAGAGAACTCTACAGGCAATCTTTTTGGAAAAGCAAGAGAGTACCGAATAGTCTTTCTGTGTCATCAGGATAGAGGGATGTATGTGGTGTTTGAAATGGAGAGAGGGCTGTTGAACTATAGGTTCATAAATTTACTGCATAAAGCAGTAACCACATTGGTTTAAAAAAAAAACCTCTCACAAGAAGATGCTCTTCATTTTTGTTCTTTTCTATAAGTATTAAAAAAAAATGTCCTGGATATTGCCAGATCTTTTAAACTTCGTATTCCATCTGTGAAACCTACATTAATTGGTAATCTCCTAGTACAACAGCAATTCCAATATTGAAAGTAAAAAGGCAAAATTATCTGTAAGTTGTAGAGCACCAGCCTCTCAGAAGACAAAAGTGGTCACACTGGGTGTGTCTACGCTAGTGTTCTGTTTTGGATAAGAAACATGTGAATATCCCAATAGCCTCCACTTATCGTGCTTTGGCCCATGTCTTGGCGTGGCTTCTGAGTGTGCCAGCTGGACTCTTTTTAAGGTGAATGCTAAAAAAGAGTATGTGCTCCGTAAGTGCTCCCAGTGCACTCAGATTACTAATGAGCAGTGAGTCCGAGGGAGGAGGCTAGAGATCGCTGATGTAGACTCACCTGGTACATGTTTAGTATATATAGTGGGTCCTTGGCACAGGCTGTTCTGCTCCACAGAGCCGTTCTTACTTGATCACTCTACTTGCTAATGCAGGCACAGACACTGGGCCCACAACCTTTTCTCTGTCAGTAGCCAGCGGCAGATGTGTCCAGAGGGGATGCCAAGAGAAAAGCGAATATAGCAGTGCTTCTATAATGTGCTCTCCCAGCCACCAGCAGTCAATGTCCCACTGATTTTCTAATCCTGGTCCTGATAGTCTCGTTCATGCTCAGTACAAAAAAAGGAATTTTGGAGCTGTGATACCAAACTCAAGTTCTTGCTTCAAGTGCTTAACCTAGAAGATTGTGGCATTGAGGTGCCTAAGAGGTGCTGCGAGAGGTCTCAGATGAGAGTCTGAAAAAGAATGGACAAAAACCTTGAACAAGCACACTCGGTCCAGCAGTGGACCTCGGCCTAGGCTGAAGTCACACCCCTCAGGCTGCCTTTTCAAGGCTCAGAGCGGCAGTTCCTTCATTTGAGACCCACACCGCTGCACCCCCTCCTGTAGCTAGGTCCCCAGGCCTCCACTTTCAAAGAAGTAAATGGGGATTGTTTTTCCTTCAAAAATGACAAGAATGGAGGAGATGGCACCTCTTAATGCAGTAGTGCAGTGGTTGCAACATGCACACGGGAGGGTGAATGTCTTGGTTTGGTTTCTTAACCTGAGACTGTTTAACCAACAACAGATAGGTTACTCAGGGAGGGAGGGTTACTCAGAGAGTCAGGGGAGATACCTTAGTTGATATCAGTGGGATTTATACCTAGAATCTGAAGAAACAAATGCCCGCCCTAGCTGCACTGAATGAAGAACAACTTCTGATCACTCAGTATTTATCAGTCCTGCCCACACCCCCAAGTAGATCCCCAAAATAAGATGCTTAAGAGCCTGTTTGTAATATACAAATAGGAAAAGTAAGTGAAGTTCTCAAATAAGCTATCTGCCCATCTGTAATGAAGGTATCTGGCACTATTATGATAATAGCTTTAGACTATATTGAAAAGAATGCCTGGATATACAAGACTCTAGAAATTCGCTGATGTTGCTTGAGAAACAGTAGATTTTCAAGCACTTATAGACTGTATTGTAATGAGACACCGAGAAAATTCAGTGCAAAGCTGTGGTTTGGACACTGGATTTTTTTTTTTTTTTCACTGGATGTTGACTTTGTGGTCTGGAAATATTAGTTTTCTAACATAATATTATAATATTAAATATTAAAAATTTGAGGATACGTATTTCCCCAGAATGTGTGTATAATATACACCCCAAGATAACAGTTAAGCACTCAGTTGAAGCACTGAGTGTACAAGCACACTTACCCTAGGCTCCCGCTATGGAAAATGGAGGTGGCAGGCACCCCAAAGGGTAATTCCATTCATCTGCGATCTGAATTGCCTTTTGGCAGTGCCTATCAGTCTTCATTGACAGTATAGAGAGCCTCGGGACAAATGTGGATCTAAATCCATCCACCTAACTCAGGTGCTCCAGTTAAACACTGAATGTTAAGTGGCATAAACCTGAGCACAGTGAATTGTGTAAATTCTCACTGATATTTAATTCAGTCCTGTCATAGACCAAGGTCATTATAATAATAAAAGTGAATTACAATCATTTTTCCATAGACACCTGTATCAGATAGCCTCAAGCAGTATTACGTACAATAATTAAACAGATACTAACCAAAATAGCGTATTCAGTTGGACAAACAAGTAATGCAATGTATGAATATTGTTGTTGGCATCAGAAGATTTTACATGCATATTTATTTTTTAATTAAGGGAATAAGAAATACATACAAATTTTAAAATGAAGGGTTTTTTTATTTCTGGCCTTTCCACAAAAGATTTTCTTTAATCAAATGATAGAAATTGCTTCTAGCTCGCCTTCCTATTTTATTTTTAACGATTTGTTTTTAATCAACTAACAATAAACCTTTCTATATCTCAGCTTTCATCCAGTTTCTTTCAGTAGCCTGTTCTTTATTGTTGTGTGACATAAGCCTGGATAATTTAGGATTTTAGCACTGGACCAGTGCTGAAAAATGCACAGTACAGCATGTTCAGCCTCTGGGAGACAGACACCGACTTAAAATAATTGATAAACTATCTCTGCTGGGTGATCCTCATTTGAGGTACACTCACTGCTGTGTTCTCACAGAGAGGGTAGATGACTGTGAAACAAAGTACTTGAAAAATGGCTTGGATTTCCATATGACACCCAAGAACAATATGACTTCCAATAGTCAGTAATGCAGTAAGAATTTTGTAGCTTGCTTTCTGTAAAAAATATCAATCACTTGTGATTGAAAAATGAATCTGTAAAGTTAACCTACTCTGTCAAATTTGATTTATTCAGAGGTAAACAACATTCCAAGAGGATTTAGTGAGCCTGTGTTTGGCAAAGGGGTATGTTCAGGTTGTGGCACTACATAGATTGAATGTCCAAACATTTAAAAACTCTTTTATCATTGGCCTGAATACAAAAACGACAGCCTTCATTTGGTGACCTTAGAATGTCCCTGCTATTTGTTATGGGCTTTCTGTATTTAGTTTAACCTTCCATCATGCTGGGGTTAAATAAATGACAAGTTGTTATTTTTCTGATTTTTAGATTAATATTGAGCCATTAAGCTATAAACATATTGAGCAAGATCTCAAGCCAGTGTAAATCAGTGTAGCTTCATTGTTTCCAGTAGAGCTTTGCTGAATTGCATCAGCTGAAGAGCTATCCTGTTATTTGGAACAGTGCTGTATCTTGCTTTCCTACACAGCTTCTGGCTGGAATGTTTGATCTGTAAATCACAATATTGTCACTATATTTCTTATCCTAAGCTCTGCCTGCTCCTTCAAACATGTCTTTATTCTTACTTACAGCTGTTCTCCCCTTCTCCTTTCCTTCACTTCTGAATATTTGGAAACCAAATAATAACCCCAGTATATTTATGAGGAGCAGAATTTTGGAATGATAAATCTAACTGTGCTCTTATAAATGTGGACCACATTTAAAAAAACAATCAAGGCCTGAGGTCAATTTCCCCACTATATTTGCACTTGCAATTACCATAAGTGTGCATGCAAATGGGGTGGCTGAATGCAGAACCAGTGAGATAGGTGTCCGTCTAAAACAGACGGATGGTAATTACATGCAGAAATGTCAGGGAGCAATTGCGCACAGACATTTAGCCTCCCTTTCAGCTGAATTTAGCCTTTGAACTATTTCCCTTCTTTTGCGGGCCACAGTACTCCCTTGTGATGTAACTTGTTGTCTTGAGGAAAGCAGGCGGACACACAGATTGTCTTCTTTCATCGTTTATTTTTATTTGCACTGTTGCATGTGGTTGCTGTTACTGTCAGGAGAAAAGTAGCAAAAAAATTTGCATACAGATATCCTTTTCCAAATCTCTAGCACAACGTATTTCTCTGTTCAGTATCTTCAAGCTTTTAGGTACCGTTTCCAACTAACCTGGCGTTGTCTCAGATCACTCAGAACCCATTATGCTCTGATTGTATAAAAGCATATGCCTGGCCTGCTACTCTGAAATTACAACACTCGCATGGCTTTGGCCTTATGGTTCAGAGAGTTGTGAAAGTGGGGTGTTTCCATCAGACAAGTGGCAGGAGTCTGTGGTTGTGCTGCTATAAAAGCCGTTTAAAACAATTACTTCTGAGAATGAAATTGCCTTTGAAAGAATAGATAAGGAAATGAGGCGGTTATTGTATAAATTTCGTATTTGTGTGCTTTAAGTCATTAATATCAACCTATAAAGCAAGAGAGCAAGTTAAATTGATGTATTTCCGTTTTTTTCCTATATTTTTACAATTATGTTACAATATTTTGGATAAATGATACATGTTTGTGCTAAATTAATTTTATCATATTTATAAGCCTGTCTTAATACATAAAACCAATTTCCCCCTCAGAGAAGCACGTTACAAGTTTCTGGTTTATTGTATTCCCTCTTTTCCTTCATAGCTTTATTACAAAACACAGCCTTAGCTCCTTTTTGAATACTGGATATGTTGAATGTCCAATACAAATCTCTAAATACTTATCACAACATAACCAACATTTTTTTAATGTCAAAGCCTTTCACACTGCTACTGTAAAAATAACAGTTACTTCAAGGAAACTGTTGGGCATGGCTAGAGCACAAGTGTAGGCAGAAAAAAACATTACATAATTTTGAATATGTTTCTGTGAGCTTTAAAGTGTGCATGAAATAGATGGGTGCTTATGCTTGCATGTAAAAAAAAAAATAAAAAATCACATGTTTATCAACTTTGTTACTTCTACATTTTTTCGTTCGAGTGGATCTGGTCCTGCACCTGCTCAAGCACTGTTCAGTGGGGAACGTGATTCACTGTATGCTTTACATCACCATCCAGTGATGTGACAGGGCTTGGTCTGCGGACCTGCTGGAAAGCCTCCTTTTAGGGGTTAATCCCAACTAGAAGCAGTTGCCAGACATCTTTGTGCCACCTGCTTGGTTCCCTGGGCAGCAGATAAACTTACCTTTCTGTTTTCCCAGTCAACTCACTTATTTTATTTATTTTTCATTCAGTCTAATCCTCCCACTCCTGAGCTGTCTCCTCAGCACCATGCTGGATGGCACTCAGTAGTGGTTACTGTGCTCCTAACCCCCGCAGACCTCTCAAGTACTTCAAAGAAAGCAAAATGCTTTTTGAGGAGTTTCTGTGTACCAGAGTTGATCTTACCGTTGTCTATTCGTGTGGGTCCTTAAAATGCCATTAGCCATGCAGCCCGATGCCAGATGCTTCCGATTAGAGGTTGCCAGGCGCGGATGGAGGGTCCCGTGGGGCAGCGTGCTGCCTGGCTTTAGGAGCTGACCTTGGTTTCTTAAGAATATGCTTAGTTTGCACATTGGTACAGTGTCACGTTACGGGTTTTATATTATCTGGGGAAGAAAATACATTTGAAAAAGTAACCGATTTTTTTCCTTCCAAAAAATTCTTGTTCAATGAAGTGATGAAAAATATGCTTACCATTAACATGACATATTTCCCTCAGGTTTAGCTGTTCAGAGTTTTCTTCAGTGTTGTTTAAAAAATACTACATCTCAATGTGCTGTTTATGAAAACTGTAGGACTGGTTATAGACAGGCATCGCAAGAAGATGGGTCCCTGAAAAGTCTGTAGCTTCTGACCTGTGATACCGTTGCTGTTCGCATCCTGGGCCTTTCACATGGAAAAATAACAACTAGGAAGAGACATCAAAACTCAGTTTCAATGTGACCTGAGCAAAGATTTGTATTGCAGTATTTCTTAAACAATAAATGGACACTGTACTAATTTATTCTGCCACTAAGTCCCTTTGCTCATTCTCTCATGTAAAATTATGCACAGAAATTCAATTATGGTGCCATTTCCTTTATCAGCGTCAGTGTAGGTGGCTGAGTTGAGCTGAGAGCCTGAACCATTCCAGGTACAACACATGCTCCACCATGACACGTGGCGATACGGCCTGTTCAAGCTGTGTCTCTGGGAGCACTAAGAAACTGACCAGCCACTCACCTTCAAAACCCTTCCACGTACCCAGGAAGCTCACGTTAAGATACTTTTCTGTTGTAACCTCCAGTCCCGTTCAGCCACTGTTTTCCAGCATGCAGACAGTCTCTTGTTCTGAGTATTCATTTCTTGTTCTTCAGTGCATAGCTTTGCATTTAGTTACACTGATACTTTGCATGAAGGGACCCAGCATACTACGCCATCTTGACTGCTAACCGTGGCCTTCCTGATCTCTATGTTACCTGCCAATTTTATCAGCCTTGATTGTTTATTTACTGCCAGATGATGGATGCAAATTTTAAATAGGGTCAACCCCAATGCCCATTTCACACAAAAGAAACACCATCATTCGGTAGTAATTCTTCACTGAAAACCGCCTGTGGGACCTGTCAACTGGTCGGTTCTTAGTCCTCTTAACTGTATAGCTTACCCTGCCCTAAACCAAGTTTACTGGACAAAGCTTATTTGGATTACTATGTATATGTCAGTGGTCTGATATCTGTTTTTCATGTTTGTAACAATTGTGAAAAATTCTCAAGCCTGGTTTCCTTTTGAAAACAGGTGTACTCGTCTCCGTTTTATTGTCTTCCTATCTGTGTCCTCTGCTAATCACTTCTGAAACCAGTTGCTGATTTCCACTGAATTTCATAGACAGTAGATATTGGATAGGATACCAAATAAAGTGTAAAATGTCTTTGAGGTCCCAAGTGAAGGAGAAGGCTGCTCTGATCATTCACTCCTTAAAAGAGACCAGAAAACCCATCTGGGAGAGATGCTCATATAGTGGTCCCAATGCAGTTGAGGTCTGTACTTTCTTTGATAGCAGAGTCAACAATAGAGAAATCCATGGAAAAAGGCATTTCATTGGTTCATGATGAATAGATTATAGGAATTTTTACCACTATTCACAAACACAAAAACAAAGACATTCCGTAATTTTTATTCTTTGGAATGCCCCAGAGGGAAACAAATGTTGATATGGGAATGTAGGGTTCTGCAGAAAAATCTTTTCAAATCAGTCTGGGAAGCACAGACAGTTTACGCACACTTGGCCCACACTTGACAGACTTGACAGATTTTTTGGCGAGGATACGGGTGGATCCATAGACAAGGGGGGAGTCTTATCTATAGCAAACATAGCCACATTCTGCTAATACAGTTTGTATCTTCTGTGGTTGAGGTTGCAAGTAGGATGCTTCTGTAGTGCAGTATAAGCCTGAGAGCTCTAAAGGCAGAAATAGTAAGAAGAAACTGCAGATTTCAGAATAGGGGGAAAAGTTTGTTGCCCATAAACCAGATCAGGCAGACTAAAGGAAGAACTGCTGGGTTTATATGTGGTGTGATATCTACCTGGTTCTTTTTATGGTGTCTTAAGGTGCTTGGGAGAATGTGTTTAGTGATTTAGATGTTTTGATTCTTTAAGCTGCTGTTTGTTTCAGCAAGAACCGTTTAAAATAAACGTGAAATTACAAAGCCAGTTGTTGCTGACCTTAGCATGGATCATGTGTGGAGTCTACAAAGATCCATTGCACTCTGGCCTTGTTGCCATTTCTCTGGCTTTCCAAATTCCCATCTGGCAACTGAACATCAGGTAGTGTTGATGCAGAGGAGCCTTCTCATCTGTCCCCTGAAGAAGTAAGGGCAAGTACCAAGAAGTTCCACAGAGAACTTCAATATATGATGTGTTACAGGAGACAAAAAAGAAGGGGAACGTAACTTTTGGAATACTTGCACTAGCCTATGTGAATACACTGTGCATAAAATTGCTTATTTTCGTTCTTGTTCTGTGGTCTTCCTATTTGGACTGGACATCAGCTGCATACTGCAGAGTATTTTAAAACAACTTTTTAAAATTTTCCTGAAATCGCCAAAGGTTTTTTAAGCACCAGGTCAATCAGGGCCACAGGACACAGTACTGGAGTCTCGTTTCATTGTAACTTTTCCAGAGTCCATCTTTTTTTGTTGTTTTTTTTTTTTAACATATGGCCATAAATTTTGAAGGGATTATTTTCAACATTGTTCTGCATTTTTCAGCATTATCTTACTTTTATGATAATAAACTATCGCATAATATCTAAATGGAATAAAGTGCCAGAAATTGAGGCACTAAATCTTGTTACACCAAAGAGAAATAATTAAAAAAATTATTTTCACCCAAAACAGAACCTAGAAATATTTAATGATGTTCAAATTCACTTCAGCTCATCAGAACTATCTACCCAGCTGGATTCCTTCTCCCATATTTTGGATTTTTTTCTGACATTTGAGGGGAAAAAAATGGATCAAGAATTGATGAGTAATCTTGGCTAAAGAGACCCAGCTGGCTAAAAGGGAAAGAAAACTCTGCTTCATTTTAGAGTTGAGCGCTGTCTCTTAGCTTCAGACTGTATCTACAAAACACTGTAAGTCAGAAATGGAATTCGGTGTTTCAATATAAGAAATAACTACAAACTCAGATCCAGAGTCCAGTAATCTAAAATGCAGCTACTATACCGTTTTAATGGTCTTATTGAGACAGTTTTTATGAGAGTATAGATCTCTTAATTTATAGTTAACTTTATCACATAATCTGTATGTGCATACACAATGAGTTCAGTGTTTTCAACCCAGTCCCTCATGGACAGTAATCTACATCAAAAAGCCACCACGTATAATTCACCTAAATTGACAGTCTTTCCTCAAAAGAGTTTTGCTCAGACTTGACCTGTGGCAGCAGAGGAGCTGAACTGCTTTTGCTTCGTCCCCATTGCTCCTTGTTTAAAGCGTGGTGTGCCCTGATTGAAGTTGAGGTCAGTGACAGGGCAGAGCCAGAATAAGTGCCGTTACTCCGAGCTTGTCCGTTTCCCCCCTGTCGGGTTTGAGGCTGGATGTGCGACCTTCCACATCGACAGACCCTGTCAGTGCGTAGACATTGCACGTGATAAGAAATAGAAAATATTTTTTTTGGTTATTATATGTAACAATGAATTCTCATTCTGTGCATTGCAGTTGTAAAGCAGGAGGAGAACGTTAGGTGAGCGTTACACAATGGTTGTGCTGTAGGTACTTTGTAAGTAACGGAGTCAATCAATGAACAAAATCCTCATCCTTCACTGCTCAGCCTATACCCTATTATTCTATATGTAGGAATGTGTAAAGTACAATAACCTGCCAAACATTGACATGCCAGTATGTCATACGCTCTGCTAGATGGTTACTACTGGATATGCTAGGTCTTAATCTCTCTCCTTCACACTTTCTTCTTCATCTCCTATTGCATGGACTGTAAACATGACTCCAGAGTCTCTTTGCCTGCTTCATGTACCTGGTGCAGGATGTGCTGCTGGGCAGGAGGGAGCAAAGGCCGGTGTTGTACCCAGGGGCTGTGTTTCTTAGTCATGCCCTGGGCTGAAGCAGCATTAGGAGCCACTGTCTCCCATATATTCGTATGTAGTAGCCCTTCTAAAATTGCATGAATGGATAGGGTGCATCCCTTATGTCCCTCCCCATGTGGCTGGGGGGCATATTTACCCCTACTCCAGTGAGATGGGGTTTCATACCTTGGCATGTTAGAAAGTTAAAAAGCCTACTTCTGGGCTGTGGAAAACCTTAGTTATGCAACTTCCAAAACACTACTGTAGAGTAGCTAACCACACTGGAGTGAGAGAAAGCCTCAGATTTGAAGAGGAGATGGGGCTGAATTAGGAACACAAAGTGGTGGGTCTGCTGCTGAGGGACAGGCTGCAGAGCCACAGCATAGAGTACAGGCTCCTGAGCATGTCTAGTAAAGCTGCGGTTAATACAACTCTGCTCGCTTGTCATGTCGCCTAGGACAGTAATGAAACAAGTGTGAAGCCCCCAAACCTGCAGACAGACCTGGAACTGTAACAGGAGATGACAGAGTGCTCACTCCACCATGCTGCTTTGGGGACCTCTTCCAAATGTTAACACGTCTATCAAGGAGGCCATGCTGTAATTTAAATGTTCTTCTCTTCAGGGATGCTTGATAAGGGACTTGAAGAGACATGAAGTAGTTAACAGTGTCTTTAGCTAAAGTAGCTTCAGTATAGAGTTTTGGGGTGGAATATCAAGGAACATGCCAGAGGAAATCATATCCATCACAGATAACCTACAGAGTACTAAATGCATAAAGCAAACACCACGTTTCCTAGCTACTGATTTTCACTCCTTTTTGCTCTTTTTTTCTGTGTTAATATAGTAGAACAGAACATGGGCTTTAAAGGAGTCTACTTTGGTTTAGCTTCTATTTCAACAGAAATTTCTTTTTTACTGTTTGGGAACTATGCACATTATAACTTTCAAAGTGCAATGCTTGCAGCACTGAAATAAATAGTGAATCTCCCATTGGCTTCAATAGAGCCACAACTCCAGTTTTATTTAGCTTGTGTTGCTTGTCAGGTTGTAGGCTTTGTTGGGTTTTTTTCAGAATATGCAAAATGGCTCAAAAGTATGATTTGATCAAAGTAAAAATGTTGCACAGATCTTTTGTGTGCAAAATAAATGTGGACTGACATCATCTGACTTTTTCCACACATAGACCAGACCACCACTCTATAGAATATTTACAAAACACTCCTTGATCAATACTGTAACAATTACAGAAAATGCATTGTAAATATAGTAGGGAAAGAGGCAACCAGATCATAAATTGAATGACTTTGTTTACTTGAATAGTCCCTGAGCAAATTGTAGTCCATGAGAAAAAAATCCATAATTTCAAGCCATTTTGCACAATTGACAGCCCCAGGAGAGGAAAAGATTAAGGAACAGAAAGATTCCCTACCTTGATAGTAGAGAAGACTCACTTGTTTTCCCTTTGCTTACCGTCATTAGCTTGGAGCTGCAGACTGTATTATTCAATTATTGTATATCTCTGGTAAATTATCTTGAAATGTCTTGATGTTTCAAAGCACTGTACAAACTGGATTTTGTGTTGCACAAGATAGTTGCTTATTATTGTACTTACCAAGTTTATGTGTGGCAGGACCCAATGTGCACTACTTAGAAAAAATTATAGACTTAGCCTGACACTTAATCTCTTGAGTGTGCAGTGCAAGGTCCGTGGTGTAGGTGCATTCCGTATGGTCTTGTGAACAGGCATGATGAGCTGAGGCATTCTGGTTTTCTATTAACAGGACTTTCTAAAAGAAATATTCTGTAATACTCTTTATTCTAATAGTGGTTTCTTCTCAAGCAGATCTACACTTTTTAATCAAACCAGGCAATATCTTTTTTGATACAAGAAAGAAGTTCTTTCCTTTCAGATGTGGTATATTCTCCAACACTTTCTATTTCCAAGTCTATAGAAAAAAATCTACCTACACCTTAATAGAAAGAGGAAACCTCTACTTGTATAACAGAAAGTTATTTTTGAAACTTGCAGATTTTGTTGCTGCTGGAGTGTATATACATCATCATATTTTTATTAGAACTGTCTCAATATTGAATGTGTCTGAAGATGTAATTAAAGTCTAAAACTTCTGAAATTGTTAAATTCACTTGTACTAGGGCCTCTTATTTGCAGTTTTTGGGAAATATTAAAAATTGCAAAATGCTTTATTGCTGAAAAAGATACGTGATTTTCCTCACTTCCCTTGTAAGGAGTACAAAACAAACATGGAACAAATGTTAGACATGGCTTAATACACAGGAGAAAATGCCACTTAATACACATTCAGAGACTACTGTGGTGAGTACAGTATAACAGGAAATACAGGGAGAGAATGTCATGAATAACTGCATTTGTATGGGAAAGATGCAGGTATGAACAGGCATACCCATTGTTCGCTGCTCATAACTTGCTAGTCTTATGTCCAAAACATTTGAGTCATCAAAAAGAGCTGCAGGAAAAAAAAAAAGGTGACTTGGATGACCAGTCACTCTGAAGAATACACTGCAAAGAGTAAAAATTAGTATATTGCGAATAATCTGTAACCAGATATTCATTTAAATTAAAAAATAGCTACAGATGAGAAAGTAGGCAGCAGAAACCAGCTTCTTCTTCAGGGCTAGTATAAAGGTCTGTGTTGCACAGATTATACACAGTGAATAGTTCAACCCAAGTCTCATTTTTACACTCCTTTAATGCTTTCTGGTCCAGACAATTTTATAAGGTACCTATGTCACGTGATGAGTGACGGT
Source organism: Phoenicopterus ruber ruber (assembly GCA_009819775.1). NCBI lineage: Eukaryota > Metazoa > Chordata > Aves > Phoenicopteriformes > Phoenicopteridae > Phoenicopterus > Phoenicopterus ruber. The sequence continues at coordinate 35,683,622 of CM020219.1, forward strand.
GATGCGTTAACATAGTATTTCTGTGGCAATGCACAGACAAAGGCATCGTTCTTACTAGCTAGTTGGGATTTTTTAACACCATACCCTTGGAGATGCTTGGTGGCTACAACACAGTGACCTCAACTCTGAACAATAATAGAAAATGTGTAAATTTATTCCTGGTGTTGGGCAGTTCATGGAGGTTCCCTCCATGCTGGAAGCATCATCGCTTTCAGTGGAGAGAGACAGAGAGAGTCTCCACAGATTGATGGCTGGCTGCTAGAGGAAACACAAGACATGTATACACCTAAATTAGATGCCCAAAGTGAGGTCTGATGAATCTAGGACAAAATCCCCATAGAATTTAAATGTTTTGGAATAACTGTTTGCAGCCAGTAGGCTTTCTTAAAGTCAAATTCAAGTTGCACAAATCAGATGTACTGACGTCAGAGGGGATACACAAGTTTATAGCAGCTGAGAATCTGGCCCTTTGTATGATAAAAATGGAATTAGATTAAGTTCATTATTCTAAATGTCACTTTTACAATAAAAAAAAAAGAACTTGAGAGTGACTGCATGACAAAACCTGCTATGAAAGGGTATCGAGGGGTAAAAGACAAAGGAAATCTAAGTAAGTCCATTTACCACAAGACCAGAGAAGAATAAGCAGAAATGAAAATGTATGTAGTGGAGAGAGAAAAATCTATATTGTACAGTTTTTCTGCTTGGACAAGATTTACTTAATTTAACAGGGATTAAACACAATAGGTTTCTATGTAGTCTGTGTAGGGTTCTTTAAAGTTGTTGTAGGGGAAAAAACCACCTTAACACAAAGCGTGTAAGGTGACAATTGCCACTCATCAGTGCAGTAGCTTTGCTTTGCTTGCGCGTTGCTTCTCTTCCCCCACTCTTAGCAGTATATTCACAGAAGTGGTAGGAGAATTCATTTCGGTACAGATAGGCTTCTTCAGCTAGCTTTAATCTCACTAGCGTGGCTGACATTAGCTAAGAAGCAGTGACTTCATTTCACAGACTAGCCACCTGAATATGTTATATTTTTGGTACGCCAGAATGTTCCCCAGGACTCCTGCATTCCTTGATTGTCACTTTTTTTTTTCTTTTTATTGAAGAATGTCCTGTCTCCTAGCTGCTATCCTCAACACCTACCAGTTGTGTTACTGTTTATTGTTGTTACATTGTCTCGCATTATCTATGGGAACCTGTGAATAGTGACAGAATAAAAGAATTATAATGGTATTTACCATTATAATTTCTCTCGCTTTTCCCTTCCTTAAAAATATTATTAATGAATCCTAAAATAAGATTCCACGCTATTGTGGCAAACTGAGAAAATTGCCATTTTAGGTTGCTGGGTAGTAGTGAAGGATGCTTCGTGTCTGGCCATTTATTCCAATCCGCCCCAAACAATAGCTTAACAATATCTGCACAGTGTTAAGAGAAAACGGGGAAAGCTAGGTAAGAGGAATATTACTTTCTGTTATTTGTATTTATTAGTTCCATAGAGTTTCCATTGTTCTGTGGGAAGGTGATCAGTTAAGATTAGTGGACTATTAAGCACCAGTGTACAAAAAGGGTAATATGGATTCCCCTTTGAGAAATAATGATTCCCATGATGAGTTCTTTATTTTAAGCCAGATGCTTAGATTATGGGCAATACATTGCTCATTGTAATGCCTATGGCATGGTTTGCATATAATGCTGGTAGAAAAGCCTACCATATCGCTCTGATGAAACCAACCTACAAATCAGTTTCCCAGAAATGAGAATTAATAGAACAAGCAATAACATCCTAATTTCTACACGACAGCTAGAGTAACACTTAAAAACATTCTGCATTACCAGATAAATACACCATTCATTTTCACAAATGGAGTCTGTTTCAATTCTCAGCTGTTGGATGATGATTTGACTTGGAGCAAAGGCAGCATAATTGGGTAACAGCTGAAATGTGCTTCATTGAAAAGGGTTGAAAGATCCATTGCTGGATTTCCAGGAGTGTGAATTACAATTCCAATAATATCAGAAGCAACTAATTCTATTCTTTAGAAGTGAGGACATAAAAGAAGTTTTAGGTTTTCTTATTTCAAGCTTTAATTGAGGCCTAGGTTGTAACTCATTTTCATCCCTGAATGGGTGGTAAAAACATACACAGTAGGTAATTCACACTACCTCAAAAACTGTTAGTGCCATGAGAAGACTAATCAGGGTAAGCTTCCAGTGGCAAATTATCAGCTACAAATTAAAACCTTGCCGCATGTCTGCTAAAAGCAACCTTTTTTTTCCCCCCGCTAACATACATTTGTCTAGATTAGTAACTGTTGGATTACTACAGGATATGAAGAATAGGGAGTGATCTGAGCAAGCCTTCAAAACATTACGTTTCAGACGTGAACAGGGAACAGTTTTAAGCTCTGACTTTTGCTTGACTGCCACATTTACTACAGTTTGAAAATCTGCAAATTTTTTTTAAAATGACACACTTGAAAATATGCGAAGGAAGATTTTTTGCAATTAACGTATTTGTTTTATTTAATTTGTAATGCATCTTTCCAGTCTATGAACTAAGGGAAAATATACATACATTTGGCAAAGCACCTACACTCCTGTGGATACATATTCAGGAACGGTCCCATCCACCGTTTAAGCCCTTTGCCCTTTCCAGGGGCACCTTAACCAACAGACTGCGGTCTATCATCAGGAGCCCTGAATTCGCTGAAATTTTCAGGCAGTTTCCATACCCAGCAGAGAGTTTCATTCCCTTTGTGATAAACCATTGGGTTCATTTGGCCCCTGAATCTTCGTTTCTAGTTTTCTGTTGTGTTTGTCATAGCGTTCTGGTTTTACATCAGATTTGAAGTCAAAAGAAAATATAATTCCTCAGTCCCATCAATAAGGGAATGAAATGTAGAAGAGCAGGAAGTGATCAAGTTAAGGGCCATGTGTCGTGTAGTTTCAAATGTTGTCATTTTGATCTTATACCTCTGAATATCTTTTCTGAAAGCATCCTGTTTAAAAAAAAAAAAGGCGGGGGGGGAACATGAATCTTTGAATGTTTGTTTTCAGATTGGTCTTACTGTTCTTTTTCCTAGCCCACGAGTTGCTTAAAAGTGCAGGAAATGTTTGCATGCTGTGTTTGTGGTGGTAGAGGAGGTTTTTTGATATTGAGGGCAGGGGTTTTTACAAATCACAGGAGACTTGCTCTCTGCCTTAATCTCTCCAAGTAGAGTCAATTTATGGTGTGTGTTTGTTTGATATTGGTGTTTAGGTTAAAAGAACAGTGATCCCTGAAAGAAAGGATTATCTTGTACTCTTTGCGAGCGCCTTATTTATGGATTGCTGTATACATAGTGTGAACAAACAAGTTACAATCAGAAAGTGTCCTGAATATCTTTCCCAAATGCTCATTTCATCCTCTGAATTCTGTTTCATAGACCCGAATTCCACAAAGCGCTTAAGCCTAAGCTTAGTGCAAATGGTCTGTTCACTCTTTAGCTTTAACTGGGGCTGCATGCTGTAAGTCGTGCTATAGGTAGCCATGATGAACCTTTTTGGACTCTGGTGATAAAAGAAATGTAGCTCGTTAGTGCCAGGTGAATTCTTATCAGTGGCCAACATGACAGCAATGCGAGCAGGTACAGCACCATTGTTACGGAGGGTGTTTTTCAACTGAAGGTAGCTTGTGTGCAACAATTGCAACCTTTGCCCTTTGTCCAAAGCCTAATCAGAAAAGAATAATGCTTATTTATGTATGTATCACACATGGAGGCTTCCTGTTGTGTATTTTGTATTTGCAAGTGCTTTATGTTGGTCCTGATAGCAAAAAAAAAAAAAAAAAAAAAAATCCAGGATACGGCTTATTCTCCTGCTGGTTCCTCTTTGTCTGGGAGCAGGTAGCACTGCGTAATTCAATGACAATGAAGTGTATGCTGTATTTAATCAAGTCAAAGAGAACTTGAGCCAAATTAAATGAATTTGTTATGTCTGTATACTTCCAGATGCTTCTCTTAATTAAGCTTCATAAGCGTTAGGACTTTTCATCAAACTAGTCATCATCTTGCATCATGGTCTGGGTGAGTCTCAGACAACCAAGGTAATACACAATACTTTTATTTTTGAGGTTCCTGACTGTTCCTCATATGTGTTAAGTTATACATGAATGCTCATTAAATCTACTAAGATAACTGTTTGATGTGTTACTCAATAGATGAAACATAAAACTGTTCTTTAAAAAATCAGCAAAATTGCTTGGAGGAACAACAAATTCATACATCAGCCCATTCTTTATGTTCTAAAGTGCAATTTACAGGACTGAACTAAAGCAAATGTCATACCTTTAATTTCGTAAAAAGTTATGTACAAGTCTATTATTCAAAATAATCACATAACTGGGAAATTCACTGAACAGCTACCTTTCTGCTCAGCAGGGTGCCATTTTATAGACTTTAAAATTCACTAAGTTCAAGCAGCTTTCGTTCTCAATAATACATGTGCTAAATATGTCACATTAAAAGTGCTTTTGGCATGTAAATGATCCGTTTTCACATAGAAATGCTTTTAAAAGAATCTGAGCTCACTTTTTTTGGAAATTATAAGTGCATTGAATTTCATTGTCCTACAGAACCATGTAGAGTTGATCGAAGTGAACTACAATGACAAACCAACCCTTGTCAGCCCTTATATTTATGTATCATTTGAGCTGTCAGAAGTATATATAGTTGCATTTTCTTCTACATATTTTCTACTCAGTTCAAAAAAATAAAAAAAAAAAATTTGGTGTGAGGAGGGGGAGGTGGGTTTGCTTTTCTAGGCCTAAGTGCTCACAAGCACTTCTGTGTATAAAAAGTTAACATTTCACTGGAAGACTTGCAGCACGTTAAACTGATTTCCTAAGCTTGTTAATTTTTTCTTAGAACTCAGCAGTACTTCTACCACTGCTTTAATGTTGAAAGATAAGGCAAATGTTTTACAGGTGATTTAGGATGCTTATCCTCCAAAGAACGAATTCTGAATTCTTATGCATAATATGAATAAAACTGAAAGCATAATCTCTGTCTCTCACTGCTTCATTATACTGCTGCATACTGAACAAATTCTCCATACTCTGTATACTTCAGAGCAAGATTCTTTCATGATAAATTGATTGTACCTATTCCCATTCTCTGTAACTCCATGTAAGGGACCTTGATAATGTCAGACACATCCTGCTTTTAAAAATCTTTTGTTCTTTCTTATTAGAATAAGTAAAGCAACTTGAATGCTGTTTGGAAGTCATTACGTTATTATTCTGGTTACCTATAATACAGTACATGGCTCCAGGGTTCTCACAGATACTTGTTTAAGAAAACAAACTGTCAAAAATGTTCAATTCTTATTTTAAATACGGAAACAAAATTTGTGAGACGACTCAAAAAAAATTAAACTGGAAAGACTTGGTTTCAGGGAAGGAGAAGGAAAAGAAAAAAGGAAGAAAACATATGTATTTGTTTGCAAGGTCCAAATGAAGTAGGATTCTTTAACTCACTGGAGTGGCTATATATTGGAAACCCTATACAGGCCTCTAGTAGACGTCACTGGGGAGGCATTAATCCTGGGTGCCAAAACCTATGTGGAAGGAAAGGTGAAGAAGTCCATTGCCCCTTTTTTTCCTTCTCCATAGCTGTAACTCTAAAGTCATAAGCTGTAGCTCTGTGCTAGGTGTAGGATTCTATTTAATTCTCTTTCCATAAGTGAGATGTGTCTTGAGTATACATTATATATATAGGTGAGCATTACTGCATTTCTGTTCTGTGTAATTCATAATGTAAATAGACAAAACAGATTAAAAGTGGGGGAAAGTGATGTGACATAAAGTGAAAGCAAAGGCTGAGTATCTGTATTTGATACATGTTTAATTAACATTTTAAATTCTTTTTTTGTGCATTTATAATATAATGTAATCTCAATCTTTTTAGCATTTTGATTTTTGGGTAACACAAGAACTTAAATATTTTTCTGTGTTTAGTGCTCTGAGGCAATATAAGATGGAGATGAGGGATTTAGACTCACATTTCTCCTCTTTCTTGGAGACATTCCTTGTTTATTATGTTTTACCTAAGATTAATCTGAACTGAGAATACAGGTTGATCCTTTGAACATGGAATATCTGACAGAAAGAGCTCCAAAAGCGCTCAAGCACAAATTCTCCATCCTAGTAATGGCTGGTGATCGGCTGGTTATGAGCAGCCCATCCGCTCAGGGAAGTCTGCCTCTGGAGAAGCAGTTGGCCAAGGCGTCCTGAAAGTTGTCCATTTTGCTAGATGTCAGTAGCCATTTTAAGCATTCAGGGCTCTCAGATTAACAATTGTAGATTTTTCTTACTGAGCATCAGATTGCTAGATTTCTACGTGCTTTTGTAATACCCATTTAATAATGAAGAAAAGCATTGTATTGAAGTGTCAAATATTTGTTCTACCATCCTCCAGCCTTGTGTAATTATTTTAACAAAAGCCATGACCTTGTCTTCCAGATACTAAAACACAATAAGAAATGTAAAGGACATTAGCCTACTTAATCCTGGTTTTCCATCAAAAGATTCTTAATTGATGTTTCTTTAGGATCTGGCTCTGAACTGAAGGTGTCCACATACTCCCATCTCTTAAAAATAGATAAACTTCTACTTAAAGAAATGCTTTTCAACTTCCATTCAAGAAAACAGCTTCTGAAGAATGACCTCTAAGCATGTGTCTAAGCATGTTCATAGCACAAAGGCCCACTAAAATATCCTGAAATGTGAAGTAATTCCTTCAAAAATGCTACCCTTATATGTGAGATATTTATAAATTCTAGTTCTCAACAGCTATAGCTCCGTATGGGATATTTCTTATAGCTCATATATATGATCTCATATACCCTATGGAAATGTCATACAGAATAAATAACAGAGATGCAGCCAGTAGGAGTCTACAGACATTGAACTGACTTCCTTAGAAATTAATCTACAAGCTGATAGTCTTTAGTAAAGAACTGGACCTTTTTGTCTATTTCTTTTTTTAATCCTTTGGCATAATATTTTATCACAAATCGTGTTTCATTTTTTATTTCATGGGGGTAGACAGGTTATAAAAAGATAGACTGTAATTTTAAATAAATTCTGTAGAACTTTTTTATAAGGTTTTGTTAATCCAACTCAGCCTTGGTGCCAATAAGAAGCACTTTGTTTAATGTATTTCTGACTTCATACAAATTCTAACTTTGTGCCTGGCATTCAAAGCCATTTATGGGGATTTTTGAATTACTGACATTTTTAGGCTTTTAGATGTTGTGGATACAACACTGAAAGTACTGATTTACTTTTTAACTTTCTGAGGTATGTTTTAATAAAAAAGAAAGTGAAAAACATTGCCTAACTTTGAACATAAAAGAAATCTCGGTCTCATTAAGTCAACAGTAATGCTCTCCTTAACTTCAAAGGAGACCATGATTTCATCCAACATATCTAACAGTTCCATAAAACACACAATGAAAATCACTTTACAATATTGGCAGGCAGAGCATGCATTTTGTATGCATCTCAGTGAAGAAAAGGCACAAGCATTCTGACTTATACTAACGCATGCCAGCTAGAAATTAAAATAGCGGAGGATTTTTTGAGAGACACTGCGTTATAACTCTCTGGGAGTATTAAAATGTGTTTAATACTCTGGGAGTATTAAAATCAACGCTTTGAAATTACAATTATGTCATTTTGAGTACTCCCTTATTTGCTGGCTGTGAAGCGCGGTGCGTGATTTCTCTGAGTGGGGGCAGAACGTTCAAGGCGCGTGAGTGAAATACGCACACTGGCAGCAAGCGTCCCGATGAGCTCAAAGCTGAAAACACGCCAGTACAGGTTCTGTACGAGTACAATAAATTCAGTCACCTAAGGTTAAGTGAGTTAATGCATATTCTGTTAGACATTTTCCTGTGTTAATGATAAAGCAAGTCTAAAGCCATACCTTGAAAGCAAACTGGAAGAAAAGGGAAAAGACTGGACAGATGCATTTTAGTGAAATTTAATATTGATAAGTGTAAGTACTTTAAAATATATACCTTAGCTTAAACTGGAAGTGGAAGAAAGGACTTAAGAGCAATAATTTCAAGGCTGCAGAAAAAATATGTAGAAATTTTTTATATTATGTAGAAACAATGAAGAAAACTCACCAGAAAGCTAGTATTTTCCATCACTGGTTCTGATGGTATCACACTTTCCTCATTGTCAAGAACAGCTTTCTAATAATATAGGAATCGTTTGAGAGGATTAATTGAATTCATGGTGTTGCTGACCTTCTGGAACAAAATTTTACAGCTCTGCTCATGTGTCTGAAGATCTTAATTGCATATAAACAATTTCCTTTTCATAAGAAAAGGTTTCCAAACCTCTGGTGAATTATAGTAATCTTTATCTGATAATATTTTCTGCTCTGAAAACTGATAGGTGTTTGGATATAACTTGATTTCACTTGAGTCCTTATATCGGTAATTGTTTCCAACCTTCCCTTCTCATAGAGAAAGAGATCTAACACTTCCACATTTTTACCTTAACACTAGGAGAGTCATCTGCTTATGAAAAGCTTTTTTATTCTCTACTTACAGGGTATGTCTGATAACAGGGTTTTAGTAAGAGGGGTGTGGAATGATGATACAATAAATCATCCTCCTGAATCTTACAAAAACTAAAAGAAAGTGTTGTAAATAGCGATCGGAGATTGTGTGGCCGTGTCTTTGTGAGCCACGATCCGTTCTTCAGTCCGAACAGCGTGCCGACCAACGCGTCGTTACTGCGCTCTCACCAGGTATGTTAGCACACGCTGGTTCTGTCCCCGCACCTCCTCTTTTGTGTATAGCCTGTGTTTCCGTGTTGAATCCCTCTATCTAGATCTAGTTTATTTATAGCTGGGAGGAATTTTCAGGAATTCGCTCTTTCTCTTTCTCAGCTGCGAGGTATCACAGTCAATCATGTGAGCCGTGCTGTCTGCTTACATGAGCACTGCTAGGCTGTTTCAGCAGAAGCCAAGCAGGTTACTTTAAACCATTGCTGAATCACAAAGTGTGGTTTAAGCTAACATGTTTGTCTTCACATGGGAAAGGACAAGAAGTGCTGAGATTCAGGTATCACGTCACAGATGGTGAAAGTCAAGAGCAGAGTCCACATTCTTCCTTCTGCTGTGTTACTTATCTCTCACTCAGCTCAACCCCGACTACGCATTAGTGTTTGATGTTCAGGTGATTCCCAGGGGCACTGCTAGGACAGATTGAACATCACTGCAATTAAGTGTGTAGATATAGCTCTTTTAAGGCTTTTTGATATTTTGCAATAAGAATATAAAAAAGGCGCTGACATATATATATCCTGCTGGCATTAAAAGCCAACAAGTCTCCAAAATAAAGCACAAGGAAACAAAAAGGCCGTCATTAGACAAGGGCGCAGAACTAATGGTGTATTCCATTTTTCATTTCAGAAGGGGATCAAAGAATACCGTATATCCGTAAAATCACAGAACCTACCTTTTGAGGATAAAATGAATTTTCTGATCTTTACAATAATGTGTTCAAGAGTACTGCGGAAAACGGTGTTGGTACTTCCAGAGGTAGTGCTATGATACACGAAGAGTGTTGTATGTGCCTGTGGCATGGAGAAATTCTTTGTAATTGTTTAAGTGACTGTAATACCCCTCTCTGTTCTGAGGTTTGGACAGCTGAGAACTGCCGTGGGGGAAGCCTGCGGCGTTCTGCAAAATCAGTCTTTGGCACAGCAGCTACTCACTTGGACCGCAGCTTCCTCCAGGTTCTCTTTTCGTATGCTTTGACCGTGGGGATCCTAACCTCTGACTGGCGCCCAAGAGTGCTACTACATTATAACAACTGCTAGTAATGGTTAGGCAGTTTCTGGCTGTATATTCACAAGCAGCAATGGCTTAATTTAGGATGACTGTGGTGTTTCCCCTTCCCTCATGTTAATGTTGCTCCTCTCCTAGACGTTCCTGCCTCCACTGTGAAAGACAGCTCATCTGCTCACACCACAGTTGTACCACTGTAGTTCAAATACTTGTGTGTCGAAGTGCATTAGTTCTCATTTGGGATACATTAGTATGCTGGGACTTGTTTGGCAATTGTGGATGCTCAGTGGGTGGTGGAGTATTATAGAAAGCATGTAGTCATCTCTGAGGTGGAATCATATAGTCATCTCTGAGATCTACTAACAGAGGGGCAGGAAAATTTACACATGTCCCAGGATAAACAATTTCCACTCCTGAATCAGGACATGTCTGTGGATTAGAACCGCCTCACACGTTGAGTACATGACAACTCGAACCACTGGTTTTCAGATGCTGCAGCGCCTGACGATATGGCTCACGTTACTTGTGCTTGATGAGTATTCTGGCACACTTCAGAAATAACAGAATTTGTAAAGCTTGCCATTCTATCTGAATCTGAGTAATTCCCATAGTCTTGAATTTTGGGATCTATTGTCTTTCTGTTTGAAAAAGTTTAATAGGTTTTTGTTTATTAGAAAGCATAAGCTGCGCTCCATCTCAGCAGTGTCAAATTTTAGTTATATTGAAGACAAACCCATATAGATAACATAAGGGAATAATGAGATACCTAATGGGAGCTCAAACACACACTTTTAATGTAGAGGTAGTTTTGCATTTTAAGATTCTTCATTTTGTTCTTGCAAGGTTTGAAAATGTGGTTTGAATATGTTTTGAGAAAGGGTGTGAAAAATAAGAGATTACATAACGTTTTTGTTTACTATGCAACTCCCTCCATACGCACATATTCAATTAGTAAGAACACTAAACATTTTCTGGTGCTCTTGTTTTGCAATACAGGCTTTGCCTGCTTTCTGTTTGCTGCTTACAACATAATGACATCTGCTGGAAGAGGTCACTAGTAAAAAGGTGTTAGCAACTGAGAGAGAAGTTGAAATCCAATCTGGATAAACGTATGTTTGAATCTCTACCAGTTATCACCTAAACGTGTATTTACAGCAGATAGATAAGTAGGTGAAAACAGTATAAAATAGTACTACCTCAAATGTATTTTTAAAGTGATATTTAAAATCATAAGACATAAAAAAATGTCTGTGCTGATCTTAAAGGGATAGGGATGCAGTCCAAAATGCAGTTATAATGATTTGACTCATTTGGGAATAGAGTTGATCAGCAAAGGCTGGTTTGTTTCATGTGAAATATCTTGGGGTCCACACAGTACCACTTAACCCAAGGAAGGGCTCCAGTGGAATTTGCATGGATTCCGGGGAATTTCTCTCGTATCTGGAGCAGGCTCTTTCTACATTAGCAAGTGATTTGGCACAATACCAATTAATCAGTAGATTGATACAGTTGGTGCTGAGGCCCTTCACATCTCCATTACATGTGGTTGGAGGAATTTACATCAGGTAGCATTTCGTCTGGTTACCAGACCAAACGTCTTTGGCACACAAGGGGTTTGCGGCGCTCTGAAAGGAAAAAGCACTGTGTTCGCCGGGGAGAGCCTGTGGTGGTGCAGCCCACACCCCTGACGTGGGGCCTGCCTGGGGTGCTGCTGCAGCAGAGCTGCTGGTTGAGCTTCCCCAGAAGGACTCCTAAGTCAGCAAAATCACCCTGTGGAGCAAGCCAGCATCTGGTGAATGGAGATGATGAAAGGATTTGCATAAGCAGAAGTTTAGCTTCAAAACTCACTGTTATTCTGAACCATGTAGCTAATATAGACCTAGCTTTAGAAACACTGTCTCAGGACAAAGTATAGTTTACTTGGAGTGACTGTAAAATATCATCAGTAACTTACAGGTTTATAGGAAATTTAATAACTGGGTTTAGACAGGTTCAGAAGAAAAACAAATATGAAATATCCTACCAATCTGAAGTCCTGCTTTTCATGTTTTGTTGTTTGTTTCTTTGCTTTTTTTTCTGGGTACTTCTAGCAATAACTTGACTTTCTGAATTATTTGAAAGGAGATGAAATAGTGATGAAATATCTACTCATGTAGATACCTACAACATGGATGTAATTCTTGACTTGCACACGAAATGTTGTTTGCTTCCATTTTTTTTCTTCTTTTCTGATACTATTTTTTATTGTAATTTTATCATTCATGTGGAAGAATTGCCATTTAACCGTAAGTGTCATAGATGTGTAATTTCCATGCCTGAACTCTCTAAGGTGTGAAAGTAAAGAGTAAAGAGTTAGGCTGCCTTGTTAGGTACCATCTGAAGTTGGAAGGTATAGTTACTCCCTTTAACACTAATATACTAGTATACCAGTTCTGCATATGAAATATTCTTCTTTCTGCCTTCGAAAACGTGTCATACTCTCTGTTTCTTTTTTCATGTCTATCTGCATCAGCGATCTGTTCAACTGACAAGTACTACCGTCGGTCTCTAAAAGCTTCAGTCTGCATTTTGCGGTATCCAAAACTATCCCACACTCTTCAATCTAGTTGGGTCTAAGTGATGGACTTCTCTTTGGTGGTCTTCAAGAGACTCTTCAGTTTTCTCCACCCTGTTGGAATGGCTTGTTTACATTCAACATACCATATATTCATAGATTACTTATTTGGGGACTTTACCATTTCTGGGACACTCAGCAGAGACATAGAAGAGTGTTCTGCCTCAGGCCACAGAACAGCTTCAGAAGAATCAGCAGGGAGTATTTCAGCCCACTAGCTGACTTCATCTTCATAATGCGTTTGTGGGGCTTCTTCATCAGAGGAAATGAGAGCATTTGCCAGATAGCACATCCCCTTAACATATTCTTGTCCAAGTCACTGTATGGATTATAGAGAGCCATAATCTGCCCCTAACTGGGTCTTTTTAGAGACAGCATCCTTTTTACCTGGGGAAAGAAGGTACACATACTCCAAGAAAAGAAACAAGAAAAGATTAATTTTGCCACCAACAGCTGAGTCATACTGCTGTTCTGAGACAGCAGAATAGCTTGGAAAAGTTGGTAGCAGAAACAGTTTGTCCAAGTAAGTCCCTGTAGCTAGAGAGCAAAGGCTGTTTCCAAGGCTACTTAACTCTTCTGACTTCATGCTGTCAATCAACGTTAGGATAGTTTTATGTTAAAGCTTTGAAAAATTCAGCAATATACAAGCAGGATGGAATTCATATTTACCAAAAGAGTGAATTTAATAGCAGAGCTGTAGATAAAACATTAGAGGTCAGAAATACACAGAAGAACAATAAACACCACAGTGATACAGGAAACAGTATAATGAACAGAATAAACACTGTACGAGCAGTTGAAGAGTAGTAAACACTACTGAGATATTAATCAGGAGGGAATGTGGTTTATGGCTGGATTTGCCTTGAGACAGAGTAAGATATAAACCAATTTATGTAATATATTTTTGTTTCTAATATTTTCACAGCCACCAAAATGAATATTTAATAAAACAATTAAAGACTTATCCTTTTTGATGTGATAAGAAACTAAGAAACAAAGGCCCATCGCTAATAGTTCATCTTTGTGGGAATACTTATCATTATTTTGACATGAAGCCTGAATTATTATTGAAAGCAAATAGAGAAACAAGGTCTCAAAGCTCTTGGATTTTTCTTTTATTGCTGTCATTGTCACTGCGTATTCTGTGGCAATGAAACAGCTGATAAATTAAGGCTCACAGAATCAGATAATCTCTAATGTTCCTTATAAGAACATCTTTTCCTTATGAAACTGTGCAAAGGATGCATTTAATTTCCCCTTGTTCTTATATCTAGACTTCGGGTTCTTTGATACCCTGAACTTGGAGAGATTTAACTGGCTGAAAAACTAGGTGCTTTGAGTCTGTACTTCCTTTTCTACTCCTTATCAGTCATTTACAGAAGCTTTTTCCCCAAGGACTTGTTTTTACTCAGGGAGAAATGTACACCCGTAAGAAAAAAAAAAACAAACCACCAAACCCAAACAACCAAACAGGACTTTTTCCCTCTTACAGAATTCAGGGACAGGAAGTCTCTGAAACAATGCTTAGATAATACCGACCCTCGGCAGCACACAGCTGGCTGTGTTTAAAGAGCTGCAGGAAATGAATCAGCGTCTAACTAAAACTAGGCATTTCCAAAGGCCGGAGGATGGAAAGTCTTTCCAGAGGGGAAGGCATCGCTAAGAAGGTCGGGTAGCACAGCAATTCTGTAAACTGGCCTTCGTCCTTTTACTTTAGGAACCACCTAAAATATTTTTAAGCCACCTAGAGATGACACAAAAGCCTTTGTGAGCAACTGGTCTAAATATATTGCAGCAATGAAGCCAGGTCGTCGAAAGGAGTTGCTGGTGTGAGATGACAGTTCTGCTGATTTTACATATCAAACGGAGAAGGAAGCAGCAGAAAATTAACACCAGTTAGTGCCAAGAAAATACTGTTTAAAATAAGCAATCCAGATTTTACATATGTACTTTGTAAATGTCACAGATGGACACTTAACCTCCAGTCTAGAGGTTTAGCCTTTAAAACACAGGACATAACTTTCATCAGACCTTATCCTCCCTTTCCTAACCGGGCAGCAAAGATGCTAAAAAGATAATTCCGTGTCTGTGATTTTTGTGCACGGCTCCTTACAAGCCTCAAAAGTTAGTGGTAGAAATAGCCAGCATTAGAGGCAAGGGAGGAGTCTTTTCTCTTTTTACTTTTGCAGAAAGTCACCTTAAATTCATGGTTGTTTGTATTACAAAAATAAACATGCCAGCACACATTTGGAACCCCATATGACTATTTTCTTCCCAATAAGACAGTATGTTCAGAGGAGTATAATATTTGACAGTCGTTAGCAAGCAGAGAAGTCCATTTTTCTTTACCAGTAATATCCTTTCACCTCATTATAAAACAAGAGTTGTCACACCAAAATTGAAGACTTGTCAACAGAGTGGGGAAAATAATTTTTAATTACGGTCTGGATAAAGCTTCAGAATGATAAGAAGCGGGGAAGGGAAGTGTGGTAATTGAAAGAATTACAGGGAATTCTTGAATTAAATCTTGTATTTTTAGTTGTTAAATTTCTATGTGTTTCTATATTAAGAACAGTCAAAAGATTTGTTGGTAAGTCAATGTGCACGATAGATTCTTTTTAAGTGTTTCCATTGTTATTACCATGTGTGCTGCAGCCCTGAAGCAAGCTCAGGAATAAGTACACTTTGATTCCGGACTTCAGCAAATATTTAAGGGTCAGTCAGTAGCGAACGTCATTCATCAGGAAAAAGATACTCAAATTTGATTAAAAATCAGATGTATAAAGTATTGCCTTTTAATATATAGTTTTGAATATTGGAATTGTTGCCTCTGTGCTTTAGCAGGTCCTTAGATGCTTTTGTAAGATATACAATATACAGTAAAAAGAGTATTAATATTAAGTAAAGTTATAGAAAGGCAAAAGCAGTTGAAATGCTATTGATTTAAAAATGTTTTTTACTGATAAGGGTGTGTTTACTAAGTGGAATGTCATTTTACGTTTTCTCTTTCAGGCATGAATTATGCAGCATTACTAAAATACTTACTAAATTGAAGAAATTAAAATTAGTAGTAATTAATAATAGTGCACTTACAGCAGCAGAGGTACAAAATTGCCATTAGTTTCTCTGTATCAACATGCACATTTTATTATGTTCCATTAGTATTTTATCTTAGTCCCCTCACCGTTCCTCCTTCAGAGAAGTCTATAGCATAAAGTAAATGGGCCACATTAATATGCCATTTCCACCTGAGCCAGTGCAACTGCACTATAGATAACCATGGCTGGGTGCATTTTCACTAGTAGCTGCTAGGCATAATTTAATCCTTTTTAATAATTTTATAGATATAACCTTTTATTCAACTGCTCACTCTGTTACATTAATTATTAGTAAGTGAAAATATAATTTAAACATAAGTCAATAATCTATGATATATTTTTTGTACATTTCCTTCTTAGGGAGCCCTACCTAGCAACAATAATAAGATTTCTACAATATCTCGGTATATGGTTTAGCAATAAATATTACAATGTGAATGAAGGACAAATACTAAGCAGGATATGTAGAGAAAAATCAGATTTATTTTCCAAAAGTAAGGCGTTCAGCATGGAAGCTTGAGACAATATGCGTATATTAAGACAATCTGTTAAGAAAAATGATACATCAAAGTCCTCAAAACTTTAACATCAGACTATTTTAACATTTGAATTAACGTGTTTCTAAAATTCAGTTTTTACAGTGCTGAGATATCCTGGCTGCATACAGCATACAGAAACATAGCCTTCCTTCAGATTGGGAAGGTTTTTTATCATATTGAAGGCTGTGTCTGTCCTTCCCCCATAATCATTTTCCCCTGCTTGCATTCGGGAGCCTGGACCTTTAACTTCCACGAAACCAAGGAACTGGAGCCCTGTGGTGGCTATTTATAGGCTTTGTGCCACTTGTTGTATTTTTCTTTCTATTAGCTTGCTAGCTTTTGGCTTTTCTGTTTATTAGTTTTGTTTTCATTTCTTATTTCAGGAGATCTGACAGTCTTTCTTATGAGTTCAAAACATTTTACTTCATTTCTCAGAGCACAGAAGAACTGAGGAAAAGTGAAGGATGGTATTTTCAAACATAGCCTGTAAGTTTGGATATTGAATTGGGAAAATGTCTAAACTGAGATATCCTATACCTGATTTTTTCATAGGCAATTTACCAATTCAGCTCAAGGTTATTAGGAACCAGTTGGTAGTTGGTATGGCTGAACACAAATCCCATTTTTGAAACTGGACATGAAAAAGTAGAGAGAATTTCTGAAAATCTTCTGCCATTTTATTTGAAGCGGTACTAAGTGCCTGCGGTTCCCAGACTTTTACCAATTTAAAATCAGTAAATGTATTCCATCTAATTAGTATTTCATGTCAAAAACATGAGTCCTTTGAGAGTGATAAGAATCCAGGTCTCTTCCCAGGGAAAAACATTCATCCCATTCTCCACGAGAAGAGGGAATGAAATCTAGGTCTCCTACTTCCCAGCCTCCGGCCACCAAGATCTTAAAAAATGAGGCATTGCTGCCTTCTTTATTGTGCATATATTAAGAGAATTAGATGTGTAAAAGCAAGTCATGCTAAGTCAAGCTGTAAGAAAACTTACGGAATAAAATCCTTTGGGGAGCTTGGTCAGAGAAGCAGTAACTTCTGGATCCAAGCTGGGCTTGCATGAATAAAACCATTACAATTCAAGACTACCTAAATACGCAGATGTGAATCTGGCACCCAGGTCCTGGTTTTAGGATCCTAACCACAACGTCTGTGATAGCGTGGACTTTGCCATTAGCTGAGCAGGGCTTTGGGGGTCATGATTTAGTCATATACACATCAGTCCTGCTTGCATCCTTGTCTCTTTGAAGTTCTTAAGCTTAGAGCAGAAACCACCAAAGGTGCTGCTAAAATGCAACACACTCACTAAACAGTCACTAAACAACCTAGGAAAGTACGTTATAAAGATTAGATAATACAACTGATCATTTAAAGGGAAGAGCAGGCAAGTTCAGCTATTCTGCAGATATAGAGAAGTTTATAGAAAGGATAATGAAAAGATTCTTCTTTGGCGGGTGAATATCTTTTTTGTTCTTTTTCTGGACACAGTAAGAGGAAAATAGCTACACACCTACTAGCCCTGCCCACACCTCAGCTATGGTTGCCTTGGGATCAGGGATAGGGTTTCTCTACTGTTGGAGAAAATATACTGCTTGGATGGATGGATGGACAGATGGATGGTAAAAACCATTGCAGTCTTTATTAGGTAAAAAATTGCAGGAAGGAAGGAGAGAGTCAAGATTAATATGAAATGACTAATTCAGCATGTTTAGTGAAAAGCAAGTCCTCCTGCTGAAAAAGATGCTGCTTGAGTGTTTAGAGCCAAGACTGAGACTCAGATAAGAAGCAGTTACGAGCTCAGAGGCTTTGTCTCTGGGAATTACAAGCACCAATTTGTGGACATGTGTATATTCCTTAATTTGTGATTGCATCCATTAAATATGTCTGTTGAATTAAATCTGTTTAATCTGTTAATTATCTCTTTTATCCATTTTGAACTAGTTCTGTTTTCTCTTGTGGTGGGTTGACCCTGGCTGGACACCGGGTGCCCACCAAAGCCGCTCTGTCACTCCGCTCCTCAGCTGGACAGGGGAGAGAAAATATAACGAAAGGCTCGTGGGTTGAGATAAGGACAGGGAGATCACTCGGCAATTACCATCATGGGCAAAACAGACTCAACTCGGGGAAATTAATTTAATTTATTACCAATCAAATCAGAGTAGGATAATGAGAAATAAAAACTAAATCTTAAAATACCTTGCCCCCACCCCTCCCTTCTTCCTGGGCTTAACTTTACTCCCAAATTCTCTCCCTCCTCCCCCTGCAGCAGCACAGGGGGATGGGGAATAGGGATTGTGGTCAGTTCATCCCACGTTGTCTCTGTCGCTCCTTCCTCCACAGGGGGAGGATTCTTCATGCTCTTCCCCCGCTCCAGCATGAGGTCCCTCCCACGGGAGACAGTCCTCCAGGGAATTCTCCAACATGAGTCCTTCCCACAGGCTACAGTTCTTCACGAACTGCTCCAGTGTGGGTACCCCAGGGGGTCACAAGTCCTGCCAGCAAACTTGCTCCAGCGTGGGCTTCTCTCTCTCCGTGGGTCCACAGGTCCTGCCAGGAGCCTGTTTTCCAACATGGGCTTCCCACAGGGTCACAGCCTCCTTCGGGCATCCACCTACTCCAGCGTGGGGTCCTCCACGGGCTGCAGGTGGATATCTGCTCCACCGTGGACCTCCATGGGCTGCCAGGGGACAGCCTGCCTCACCGTGGTCTTCACCATGGGCTGCAGGGGAATCTCTGCTCCGGTGCCTGGAGCACCTCCTCCCCCTCCTTCTCCGCTGACCTTGGTGTCTGCAGAGTTGTTGCGCTCACGTATTCTCACTCCTCTCTCCAGCTGCAATTGCACGGGTGTTTTCCCCCCGCTTTTTAACTATGTTATCCCCACCATCACTGATGGCTCGGCCTTGGCCGGTGGTGGGTCCATCTTGGAGCCGGCTGGCATTGGCTCTGTTGGACACAGGGTAAGCTTCTAGCAGCTTCTCACAGAAGCCAACCCTCTAGCCCCTCCATTACCAAAACCTTGCCACACAAACCCAATACATTTCTTTAAGGTAAAGCTTATGGCTCTGATAGGTGACTGAATTTCTTCATCCCAAGTTAGTCCCTATTCCCATGTCTCATTCACTAGGTTGTTTTCTTTCTATGTTCACATTTGTAAGGTACTTTACAAATTGTAATTACTCTTCACAACACTCCTTCAAGGGAGATAAAATACAGAAAAAGGGATGTATTTACAGTAGATGTTTCAAGGAGAAGAGAACTTGGGCATTTCTGGCTCCTGGGGTCAGACTGCATCACTTATTAATCAACTGAATGAAAATTTGACTGTAAAACAAATGATAAAGTAAACAAATATCTACTTCATGTCCAGCTGAAGAACACGATCATAGGATAGGATGCTAAGAGGTTTGTAATGCTGGCAAGTTGCAAGGCAAAATGGGTCGTATCTTCAGCAATACAAATAGCATTCAGTGTCCTGCCTTTAGTGAAAGCGTTGTACGGAGAGCAGAGCTAACTGCGGCGCTTCCTGATTTGAACAAATGTTTGCGTCATTTAGTTGTGTGACATAAAGTGGCTACTCTTTTTGCTGATGACAAGGAAGGTGCTCAAGTGATCTGCTAGGTAAGTCATTGCTGATAAGACAGTGGAAGTGAAAACCCTCTTCTGAGTGATCATTACCTGCTGATACGCTCAGAAAGAGGGTCATTTGGGTATCATTGTGCAACTCTTAATTTCACTGAGTTTTGATCTTAAGACTATGGTCAGGATGGTAAATAACATAGCTTTGGACATGAGGAGGATGAAATTTACTGAGTGTTGTTCTGAGATCCCTGGTAAAATTACGCTGGTCTCCACTGATAGCTTGTTAATAAGTAAATCTCATCTTCAGATCTTCCAAGTTTTGACGCCAGCTTTGGGCTGTGTAGAGCAGGAAGCTGGGCTCTGATCTATAAGGAACCAGTCTAATCTATATGCAGTACTTGAGATTTGGGGGCAAAACAATCATGTTTTCAATAAAAGGATACAGTCCTGATCGGAAGCGGGTAAAGGCGAAAGCTTCCCGGCTGTGCAGTCCCAAGCAGATTTCAGTGTAAGCACCACACGTCCTTTGGGGATATAATACATCGTGAGCTTAGCTGGTAAATGTGTGTGTGGACTACACTATGTTGAACAGTGGTTTTGCAAATCTGTTAGTTCACATCAAATCTGTCCTGTTTCTAAAGCACTGTACACACCGTGACAAGTGCTGTTCAGGAAGCAACTGACTCTGACAGTTATGAATGTTGACTACATTTTAGTTAAAAAACTGAATAGATACCTTTTTTTTCTGCTTTGTTTAATTATGTGGCACTTCCAAACATTTCTGTTATAACCTCACTGGACCTGAACGATAGTATTACTTGCATAGGCTTGAGAGTTTTACCTGGCCAAGTGGGGTTTATATAATTTGGTAAGTTTTTTCAGTGTATTTTTGCAAGTTTCCAAGTGATACACATACCAACGTTATGTACAAAACCTTTGAATGATTCCTAAGGGAGAGATTATTGGTTGCTAGGCTGGAAAAATGAAATTCTGTTTTTTCTGTAGAGTCCTTTTATTCTAAGTCTGTAACCACAAGATTGCTGTGCTATGAGAAATTAAAATAAAACTTGTGTTCACTGTGACTAGCCTGACATTATCTTCCACTGATGGAGTTTAAGAGATACCACTTCGCCACATGACCCTTAATTGCACTGAAACTCAATGCTCTGTTTTAAACAGACCAGTTTAGTAAAATAAGTAGCTACTAAGTACCTCTCATCATTTTTCTATTTTAACTGCACCTCAAGGTTGAATGACAGCTCATATTGATATGTGCCTTAATATTCTAGAAAAAATTCAGATGCAGCCTGTGTAAAGGACAGCCTTTCGTGACCTTTATTACCCTTGATAAAGGCCATCAAAGGATGCTCTTTATTGGATGGTCCTTGAGCTTTGCATATATATCAAGAAAAAAAAGAAGTGCAAGTGCAGGGTGTGAAGCAAGATATTTGTCTGTATCTTTGGGCACTAGAAAAGAAATGTAAGAAATTAGAAATACAGTATCTCTGCAAATTAGCAAAAAAAACAGAACCAATAATGCATTATGACTTTTTTTTTTTTTAATTAGGGTGTTTTCTCTGAATAGTTTAGTATTGTGAAAGGGTATTTATTTGAAATTGTCACTGTTCACACAGGCACCATGTTTCTGCACTTGGATTGAATAAGCATTCAGCAACCTTTGTGTAATATTTTCATTCCAAATTAAACAAATGTATGCTTTAGTATTGTTTGATCTGGTCTCTCATTTCTTTTTCTACGTAAAGCTGTGGTGCTGTACCATGGGTCCCTAAAACCTCTAAAGATACTGTTAAAAAGTTAAATTTATTTTTAGTTCCTTTGATTTCATTAGGATTACTTACACAAGGACCTGGTCACATTATGAAGAAAGGGTCACAGTACGTTCCTCTAAAAGGAGTCTTAGTGATTTCGAGGATCTTGTTCTACATTATTAAAGGGCAACGCTCATACTTACTTTGAAATTAAGGCACCTAAACATTATCTAGGTTTTATTTCATTATAGATTTCCATTTTATTTTCAGGAAAGTTCATCTTTCATCTTTCTTCTGGCCAAGAAAAGGAGGACTTCAACGTGTTACTCATCACTATTTCATGTTTAGTATATTTGTGAATTGTCTAATGGCCATACATTTTTAATGAGGTAATGTGAAAAAGCAGAAAACCTATTTGTGAAAAGGTGTGTTTTTGATGGCAGCCTACATCTATCTCAAAGCAAGTGATCTTGCCAGAGGTTCAAAAGAAAAGCAACAAGTTGTCAGTTGTTTTTCCCATGTCTTCGTGCTTTTCCATAGACTTTTAAGGTTAAAAAAGGATCAGATCATGACTGCTCATCAGCATCTCCTCTTCACTCCGGTCGTAGAGCCCATCTTTCCTTCCTGTCAAGCACTGAGAAAAAACATCTTTCACTGTAGTTATGTTTTAATCTAAGCCAGCCATTGTGCTCCTCCTTATTCTTGTCTTCAAATGATCTTGCTTGTATATCTTCTGACTTGCCATTTCTGCATCTACACTATGTAACTTCCTCACATCTTCCGTCCTTCTTCACAATTTCTGACTTTTCTCACCTGTTAGGGACTCCCTGCTCAGAAGTTTTCTGTCCACTGTTTCACCCCTTCAGTCCCCTATTATTACTCTGTGGGGTGTTGATGCAATACAGTTAAATATGACAATTTTTTTTGTACTAAAATAGCACTTACAAGTCGAAATCAGGAATCAGAAACTCCTTTTGGCAAGCTACTGAACCTGCTGATAACAAAAGAAAAAAAAAAAAAAACAGCTTCTAGCATGCTAACTTATGATCTAAGATAACAAACAAGATGTAAACAAACAAGCAAATGAGATGAGTAGGACAAGATAGCAGTGAAATTACAAATTTTTGCCTATGAAGCAAAAGTTCTCTCACACCCTAACTTGTGAATATTTAGCTCCAGGGTGATTTTATCTTGACTTCTCAGATCAGAATCAGCTCTATGGGTTTTATATAAAGATTCTTTGTTGTAAATGTTACACATGAAAAATTAGGATGTGCATTTTCTTTTTTTTGAAGAGCAATCATTACTGCTCTATAACAGAAAGAGCTGTGTAATAAACAGATTTGTTCTTTTACACCTGTGCAATTTTTCAAATGTGTTTTACTGATGCAGCTATGTAAATATTTCTGTTGCTCTCTCCACTGTTGTAGCTGGATCTTTGGCTTACAACCAACTGTTTATTTATTTATTTATTTATTTATTTAAAAGCTTACAGAAGAAATATTCCTAAACCACAAATGAAGTTTTACTTACATGAATATTTTATTGTAAATCTGTAAACATTTTATACAGAAATGAAAATCCTTTATGGGGCTCAAGTGCAATTTCTTAAGATTTTAACCTAAAAGAGATTTCCACTTGAGTAGTGCACTTCTACAAATAGTTATTTATAATAATATAATATCTAATATAATATTTACAATATATATACTGGCATTATATATGTGAGTGTTGCTTCTATGAGGATATGGTTTATTAGTTAAGTATAAACAACTTTTGGAAGAATTTAGTACATATTGGTATTTAATATTCATCAAGTTACCGAAAGTATTAGTAAGTTTTGTTTCTTTTTTGTGCACTTTGAATAGCATTTTCGTGATCAAGTTTCATCAGCAAGAACAGTTAGGGGAAGAATTTGTCTCTTTTTTTGTCTCCCAGTAAGGAAGACCCATGAAATGTAATTGCCTGCTTTTGCATAACACAAGGTACCATTGCTTAAACTAATACAAGAGAAATGTGTATGATATTTTCATGCTCTTAAAACCAGTAAAAATAGCTTTATTTGGTTCAATCCTCTGGACACTTCAGATTAAATTAAAAGCAGTGTTTTGAGGAGATACAAGGCACATGCTTGGCTTTTCATTAATAAATACATTAATTGTTGTTAAAAAGATGCAAAAGTTTCAGAGGTTCGATAATACTCAAGTATCAACTAAATTGGCTGGCAATTGCTCTCCTATACATTTTGTACCAGCACTAAAGACAGAAACCTTTGCTGCTCTGTACCCAAATGTTTATGCAATCTATACACACAGTGGACATCTGGTTTTCTTACAATAACCTACATAATTGACTTGCTTTGTCTAAAAAGCAAGGAAGTAATTTTGGCTTGCATTGGTAAATTATTGGATCTACTGTAAGCCATATGGTCATGGAAAGGTTGTTGAGAAGTCATTTGGTTAAAACTCTCACTCAAAGCGGGACTGATGCCAGCAATAAATTGGGTAAACCATGTCTTTGTCTAGTGAATCTGGATAACCTCCACAGTCTGTCTGGACTGAGAAACTGTATTGAGTCCAGGAGAGCGCTACCAAGATGGTCAGGGGCCTAGAGAACATGTCCTCTTAGGAGTGGTAGAGGGAGCTGAGCCTGTTGGTGAAGAGGGACAATCTAAAAGCTCTCTACAACTGCTTGAAGTGGAGTTACAAACATGAAGAGGAGTATCAGACTCCTCTTAGTAGTGGCAGATGGTGTAACACCAGGCTGCACCCTCAGGGAGGTTTGGTTTAGGAAGTTGTTTGGTCATTAGGAAGTCGATGACTCAAAAATTTGTGAAAATTTAATTGTATTAGTGTAATATTACATTTTAAATTTGTTTCAGGTTTTGTTTATTCCTCTGGTCTTAACGCTTTATGATGCTTCTCTGCAACGAAAACTGGGTAGGTGGGCCCTGGGTGAAATACCATCCTGGGTTCATTTTTCAGCCCTGAGGGTGAGGAACACAACACGGTATTCTAATTTTTATTACCCGTGGGGAACAGTCCTGGTCTTTCATATCTCCTGAGCTGTGTCTAGGCATTGGTGGGAGAATGTAAATTGACATGGGCTGAAACCATGAAAAGGAGTATGAGTGTGTACTCAAGCTCAGGCCCATCTCTGGTGGGATTACTAGTATAGGTGTAGCCCCAGTGATTTAGAACTGTATTCTGAGACACAGCCTTAAGTGTTGGGGCCTAAATCCATTTCTGCTGTTACTTTTTTAAAATTCAAATTAACTTTGTGACGGAGTGCCGGACTCCTCCAAGCATAATGAATATATCTGAATTCATTTATGGGTGATGCAAAAATAATAATGGGCATCTTCAAATTACCTTCAAATTTCACATCCGGTTTCCGTTAATATAAATCATGTTTCTTCCATAAAATATTATAGTTTTTTGAAAGCAGGTTAAATATTATCCTGGAGATTGGAGAAAGACAACACCATTTGCATTTGCAATATCATTTTCATGTAGTGACTCTTCAGATTATTGCTATATAGAGAGTTATAGAACTATCTGAACAACACTGTTCCCATTTCTGGTGAATGGTAATTAACCTTCAGGTTATGAACTCATATAAAATATATTAAGGTTACTGTTATCCAAATAAAATACCAAAGCAATATAAAGTTTCAGGGAAGAGGATCCAAGATGTTCACTGTGGAGAAAAAATATATTCTATTCCACTTTCAAAACTGCTGTATTATAATCTGGTTTAGACTTCATCAGCTTATTTGTTTGTGTACAGGAACAGAATGTATTCGTACGTGACAAAAGCAGGAGTGTAAGGGTGGGTTTTTTTGCATGTATCCTGTACTGGATTCATCTGTGTGCTGTTAAACTGATTCATTCTTTCGCAAGGGGAAATGACCGCTCACACTACTGACCATACACTGACCTTTCAAAGCAAGAATATAGGACTGGAAATAAATGGACCAAAATCACAGCCTATATCTAAAACCATATGTATTGTACTGTAAGGGTTTGAGGTGGCCCTGCCAAGTTTTTGTAAGTTTGGGATACAGTAACAGACACCAGACCAGCAGCTTTAGGGGTAAACAGTTTATCTCTAAATAACAGTACAACGACAAATACAGATCAGTAGTGAAATTATCTGGGTCGTTACAGTAGCAAATCCAGTAATTCATCAATATTGGGCTAAAATTAATATCTAGGCACACAAAGACTTCCATAACCATGGTTATCAGGAAGGTGGGCAGGAAGCAGGGCATGGCTTCATCTCCAGACAACGAGCGACTCAGACCAGCCGACGGGCTCGGGGAATGCCAGGCTCCCTGATCGGACTGTCCTTTTTTGTTGTTGTTGAGTGGCAGAAGCACTGTCTGGGCTTGTTAACCAGTCCTTACATCCCACCTCTGCTTCGTTTCTGAGCCATTCTGTCCTTGGTGTGCACAGGGCAGGAAATACCATACGAGGCAATGCTAGCCCCATGTGTACTATGTGAGACATTTTAAGGATTGTTACACACTCTGACCTATTTCTTCAATAAATCTTCACAAAATTACGTGGCACAGAAGTTTTTGTAATTGTGATACATGCAAGAAGCTGAGAGTTTATTGGCCTTTAAAATTCTACTTAAACTGTCTCAGTATGAACTTCTGACATTAAATATATCCTCGTGATAAGAGAACTTTATTCTTTTACGTTATCAAGTACTTGAAATTTGAAAAAAGCACATAACTAGATTTGTTGGGTCAACCCATCACTTGTTGGATACAGTAAAATGTCACTTATGGTTGTTTTAGAACATTTTTATCCAAAGATTAAAAAAAAAAAAGCTTTGGATTTTTTAATTTATATTTCATTCGGTTTTTTAGTCCTGGTCTCATGTAGACACATCATGGTGAGGTTCCAAGTATTCTGCAAGTCACTTTTAATATCCAGATCCTGGCCCAAAAAGCTTACAACTAAAAAAGAGGAGGAAGAGGAGGGAAGAGAGAGGAAGGGCAACCATCAAAGAGGAAGAGTTTGTGTATGTGCACCCTCCAGCGGGACAGGCCCTGTGTGCTACAGTTTTCCCCATTGAGACAAAGCTGACATGAGGTCACCATTGTTCTCTTTCTTCCCTCTCCTCTTCTTAGGTTCACATTTCACTTTTTTCTCTTTTCCTCTGTTTTTCAGCTTTGAGGACTTTCACTCCCATCTTGGCTTCTATCCATTTTCCCTACTCTCTTGTACATTTAAAGTCTAATTTGTTTGTAGACGTCCAGAGAACAGCTGCTCAACTCAGTAAGGCATTATCCAGTGAGACTCCTAAGCTACTGCAGACCATGTCAGCTCCAGATTTTAAAGAAATGTAGGCATTTGAGCACAGTTTTGCACCTGGAGTAATACAGTGATGGACAAGGTCGATTAGCCTGAGAGCAGAGCAACATTAAAACTGCCGTTTTGTTTTTGGGAGCTGGGCTATTGGTGCTGTGTAGTGGTGCACTGTGACATCTAATGTAGTAGGTTGCTCAAAGCAATCATCTCATGAGTCTTTTTCACTTGCAGCATAGAGTCATGAAGATCTGTCCCAAGATATTTAAATAATTACCAAGTTTTGGCCACAGGAGATGTTTTATGAACATTCTGAATGGAACCAGATATTTTTCAGGGAATTAGAGCACAAAACAAATCTCACTTGTTCTATATTCCCACACTTAGAAATCCATGAAGTCAGTCACTTCTATTGTGCTCAGTATATTTCATGAATATGAAGAAGAGTGATGTATTGTGTGCTGAATTGAAGAAGCCTAGAAGTGATCATCAGAGGAACTTCAGCGAGTAACGCGGAGAATCCCAGAGAGCACTTACAAAGTAATAGCCTGTTTTGCAGCTGTTTGAGCTCTTATTCTTGAGTATTTCTGTGGAATTACAAATCAGCTTCCCTGCTTCCCAAATATCTGTCCTTTTGCATGCAACATTAATGATATAATGGAATAAGTAAGCCTTTTTGCTGGCCTGTGAAGGGAATTAGTGCTCATGTCTTCAGAAGTCTTGCAACTGGTTTGGACTAATTGCAGAATCAGTCAGACAAGAAATTAAGAGTTACTCTTTTCTAGGCTTTTCCTTTCCCTTCTCTCTTTGCCAGACTAGGGTTGCTTAAGATTTATTTCAAACACAGAAAATTGGTGAAAAGCATAGGTTAGGTTGGAAAGCTTGAAGCCCAGGAAGAGCGAGAAGTATCTGTGACTCCCTGCTGATTCAAGAAGGAGCTCATTCTTTAGGGGATTTGTCATACTAAAAAGGATTGAAAGAGAGGTTTGCCTGGATCCTCTGTTATGTGGTCCATCTTTAGAGGTCAGAAAAGAGGTTTAAATTCAGACTGAAAAAGCAGTACATTGTTGCAAACACTGTGTAGATATGTATTTATTGATTGTTTGCTAAATCTTACCGTGCTTCGGTGGAACTATCACATCTCTTAGGCTCAGTTAAAGTGCTCTCATAAAATCAAGAAGCTAGATTGGATTTTTTTTGCTGGTAAGAGGCAAGGAGAAAAAATATGTTAGAAAGAGAAAATAAAGACTTTCAGACTGTTTTTGCACCCCATAAAATTGGGAGATTGGAGAGGAGGAAAACAGCTACAGAGTCAAGTCACCATTAAGCACCTGCTGGGCAATGAGCTTATTTCTCTGTCTCCTGTGGAAGTATCCTGAAGGTTCTCTATCCATCTCCACTGGTAGCTTCCAGAGTTAGGGTTGAGAATGGTGTTGCTATTTATGGCGTGTTTGTTCTTTAACTTTGTGCTTGTTTTATTTTGCCTTGTAATAAATACAATTGCAAATAGGCCTTTTTCCTACTTATTTATAGTCAGTGAAGGTGTAGTTGCTTTAAAGGTACCAAAGGTTAGTGTTAGCCTGAAGATTTGTCTACAGGCTTGTTAAATTAAGAGAAGTATTACAGGCCTATCATGAGGAAGGGTGTCTGCCTCTCTACAGTTAAAGCGAATAGACATTGTTGGTAGCAGAATGCGAATGTAAAGATAACTTTGTTTGTCACAACCTAGTCAGCACCTGTGGGTGACATCCCTGACAATATTGCTGCAGGTTAAATAGTTCTAATGCTGCCTTTTCCTTGGTTTCTATTGTGAGTACTTTTTGTTGTTCTTTGGGAGTTTACCTGCTGCATGTGACTTCAAACTTTTGCCAAAGCTTTTCTCTTACTTTATCCTTTAGCCTTTTTTTTTTTGAGTCAAACATTCAGGCATAGATCATTTTACATGCATGCTGCCATGTGCCCGGGTTTTTTTTGCATAAAAACAAGGATTTGCTCAGTGTAATCAAGATTTCCATAAGTAAAACATGGGTAAAACTTATGTACATAAGGGTTTAGGTAACTGACTTCTGGCTAGTAACTCTTAAAGTTGCTTGGCAGCAGATTTGACTCATTAAAATATTTTAGGGACAGTTTAGTATTCACTGTCCAAGCCCACCCATATAACAAGCAGTCCTTTGTTCAAATACTAAATGGCTGTTTGGGTCATTTCTTTTGTTCAGTGTTCAGGATTGCTTATGCTGCCAGACGACTGCCCACGTGTAGCTTTCTTCCCTCTGTACTTACCAAATGGCAGCCGCACTGTCCCCACATGAAAAACGATGGCATCAGGTGGTGAGGAAGTGGCTGCGTTAGGAATTAGAGCATGGCACATCCTTATCCACCGCTGCGGCGAGTAATCCCGCTCTGAACAGTGCAATGCTGTGAGGATGCGCCAGTTCAGTTGCAGGTAGAGCCTGGCTACACAAGCCTGGCACTGCGTGCGTTCAGGCCGGTGAACTCACCAGCGTTGACTAAGTTGGATTTGTGAGTTCAGGATCAGACCCGCGCAGCTTTGGGTGGATGGTATGTGTTACGTGCATGTTTGGATACGTTACTAGTATGTACGCAAACCTGCCAGGCCCCATCTCTTTACAGCGTGCAGCCGTGCAGTAGCTTAAGACAGAATGAGATGCATCCGTTTGAAGAGATTTAATCTACGTACAAGACTGCATGGGAAAACCATTACTAAACTGGGAATTGAGGTTTGTGTGCAATGTTCTAAGGCAGAACATAAGTACCACCATATCCATAATCCTGAATTGAAAACGTTGTTCCATCAGAATGGGTAAAGCAAGCTTTGTCTTTCATCTTCAGGTAGAGACATTTGCACCTGTCTCTATTTCTCTGTATTGCACTTCTGTTGAGAACAAGTAAGGGTATTTTTAAACACGGACATGGTCATGGTATATTAACAGTTTGAAATGTGACTCTTTGGAATAAATATGCTGAACAGAATAGGCTCATAAAGGGCTGGATCTCTGATGATCAATTTCATTGAATTTCTCATGAGTCTTTTAATTGCCTTTAATGGCAACTGAATGAGGCCGAATATGTAAAGTTAGGAAATAAGTCAGAAAAAGCCGAGTAGACTTTTTTTGCCTTTTTTTGTTTCTTTTTGCTTCTGTTGTAGCTTTCCAAGTTTTATGACCTGTAGCTTTAACACAAGAAATACGTATCTAGTGTCCTATTATTCTTTCCAAGCTCTTACCTCTTTCTGTGTGCTCACGGAGCATTCCCTTGACATACAGCTGGTGCCATGGTCTTGGATCTCAGACCAGAAGGAAGCACAAAAAGTCCTCTCTAAAAAAACTTTCCCAAGTCAGTGAAAAGGGCACAGGTAGTCATACAATAGACATTTTCCTACATGCATAGACGTTCACAAGCTTCCACAAATAGTCCGATAGTCACTCGCTAACGATGAATGTGAGTGTTTGACTATCCCAATGTGAATGTGAATATTAGGCTATCCCAAAAATAGTGTAGTGAGTCAAATCTAGTGACAACTAACTTGAACAGCTACTGGGTCAAATCAGTTAACTGAAATAAGAACTACTGGAGGGCAGGCCAGTGAACAGAGTTAGTTAGCTTGAATGGAGAGGTAGTTAAATATTATGAAGTCTCAAAATAGTGCTTATACTTGTCATATTTCCTTCTTTTTGCAGATGCATTCTTACGCTAAGACAAAAGAAGGAACTAAAATGGGATTGGGAAAAAAATAATTGTTACCAATAGGTGTGGAACAATTACTTTGGTGTTATGTTGCAATGCGATAATTTTTAGAAATACGTTTTTTTCTTTCTTCTGATAAGTTTCACATTATTCTGTTGGTAATTCATGCACCTCTGTTACCATCAGTATAAGGCAAATAGACATATCTGCTCACGCAGTGGCTCATCAATAGAATAATGACAGTCAGAGAGGAAGAGCTTGTAGTTGCAGAGATCTAGGCAGGAATATCTGTGTGAGCTCTGAAACGTTCTGCCAGTCCACCCAGACTGGTGATGGGACTACGTACTAGTTAATATACCTGTCTATATGTCTGTGTCAGTGCAGCTGAAAAAACAGCTGGTTCTGAAGAATATACTTGAAATTCCTGCTCCAAAATGAACTAGGCAGGCTAGAGGGCAGCACCGTCATTGTGGCAATCTCCAGCTGCGTGGGAGAAGAGGTTTCTGATAAAACCTACTGTCAGTTAATTCCACAGTTCATGCCCCTGGAACTGACTTTTAAAGGGGCCTCAGAAGCAGCATGAGTGGGCACAGCTAGGCTTTCCATAGGCCTTTGTATCTTCCTGGTTTGAAATACCACAAAATTCAGCTTTACACATCAAAATAAATTAGGCCAATGAAAAGAAAGAAGAAATTAAAACAATCACCGATTGTTATACTGATACCTTAAGGTATTTTTTCTGTTAAGAGAATGACTCTGCTTTTACAGCAAAATGGGGAGAGAGGATTTGCCCTTCAAGTCAACCAAAGGTCTATTGCTTTAATTCCTTATTGCTGCCTTTTTTTGGCCTTTAGCATCAGTCACAGTGTTTACCAGTCAAAGTCCCAAACCATACAGCAAATATCAATTCAAGAGCTACTTAATCTATGGAAAAGTAACTGAGACTGTCTTTGTATTTGACTGAAGCACTGTGGGGAACTAAGAACTGGATTGACAAATTAGACAAAAGATATTACTAATCCTATTCACTGTATACTGTTAAATATGTATGAAGAGGATTTATAACCAGTTCCTGAAGAGTTACTTTATCATCAGTTTCATTTGTAAAGAAAAAAAGTCGAACTATTTTGCAGCAGACTTTTTCCCTGTGTTTTGCTTCCAGAGTTCGCTTACCTGTACCCTGTCTTCTGTCGACAAAGAATCACTTGCTAGGGATCTGCCAAGGAGTAGCTTATTGACTCTCTGAGTATCTTAGTAGTGCCAAGTGCCAGCTTACTCATATGATCTTGAAATAAAAGAGCTTTTAGCTCAGGAGTGTTAAATTAGCACAGGCAAAACTAACTAAGACAGACTTCTGTTCTTACATCGTTTGATCAAATGCTGAGGTGGTGGTGTAAGCATTCACTTCAGTTGACCTTCTAAGTACCCAGGTACCAGAAGAAAAAGAGCAGATGCTGTAAGGTTGCATGTGCTTATGAATGTGTTTGTGAAGAAGGAAAGAAAGATCAGGAGATATGACCTGCTGGTTTTAGATGACTTCTGGACTTATCCTGCAGTCCTCGCTCTGGCAAAACAGCCATTGAAGTCATTCAGAGCTGCTTGAAAAAGGAGTAACAAATTTTGCTCTGATCCAAAGCCCATTGAAGATAACAGAAAGATTTTTTTATTTTGAGGATTTGGTTCATGCTCTGCATTTCATAAATACATAGAAAGAAAGGTGTGTTTCTACAGATGAACCTAAGGGACTTAAAAGTCAAAGTCTCATTGAAAGTCAGTGGGACCTAAGTTTCTGAATAATTTGGAACCTTTAATGTGAGTGAACTCACTATCCAATTCTACCTGAAATGCTTAGAACTGTTTTTATCATTAGATATTCCAGCAAAATTTAAATTGGTACCTGCCACAAAGTTCAGCCAGATGAATTAAAGTCATTAATGCAAACACATTATTCATAAAACAGGATTTATTTCCTTCCCCAAATCAATCATTAAACCAGAAATAATTTAGTTCCTAGCAAGCAGCCCCTACTTGCTTCATCTCAAAGAAAATTAGTGTTATAGACACAGTTGCCAAAACTGTCCACCGCTTTGCGTACTTCTCCGAGGCGTTTCCCCGAAAACCAGCAGAACATTACATTTCAAGACCAGATTTCTTTGGAGCTGTTCTTTTCTGCCGAGGGAGTATCTCTATTTGAACATATACAAATGAACGAATATGGGTTGTCTTGATGCTACTGTGAGTCGGCTCAAGAAATGAAAAGAATACTCTCCTTTTGTCTCTTGAATAGCTTAGGTAAGGCTTATTGTAAGCATGGCATATCATCCTTTCATTATGAAATACTGAGAAATATTGAAAGTTTTTGTCCAACCAGGATGTCTGTATACACACACTTACGTCTTTCATTGTTGTGCCTCCAAGACGTGATAACATTTGCAGTTTCTTTGTTTTCCCGATAATATTTTCATTGTAAAGTTTTTTATAATTTTTCTCTCTCCCTTTTTTGTTTTTTTTTCCCCGTGTATTTCTTTTCAGATAGTCTAGCTGAATTAAGTGAAGAATTAAACTATATAATACAGCCTTATTATAGTCAGAACAAAATGAAGATGATCTGATGAGATAAATCGCTGAAGGTTAATAGCTTTTTTAAAATCAATCTTCCTTACAAAGGAAAAGGGTAAATGGCTTAGTGGATGAAGCCTTGGCCTCTCACCTTTCTGACCATAGTTCAAGTCTAAACTGTGAGGGTCCCGAGTTACATGCTTTATTGGGCTGAGATCAGTCTCTAGTGGGCAGGAGTCTGTATTACAAGATTCATGGATGTATTTTTCCATACAGGCGGTAGCAGCATGTGAGGCTGATACAGACTACTCTGTCATCTCGCTCAGCAGTGAGGCTGACGGACCAAAGTTAGTGTCACCCTGAGCAAAGCGTGAGGACGTTCCAGCTTGCAGCCCCCTGCTCTGCGTCCGCGCCGTGCGCGGGTTACGGGGACGGGCTTCCAGGGCACCTGGCAGCCTTTTGTCAGCAATAAATATAACGGTCTCCATTGAGCAAACAAAAGTGAGGTGACTTTTTTTCGCAATAATTAACAGATTACCAGGGAACTTTAATAATTATAATTGGTCATTTTTCATATCGAGTTCAGGCAAAGACATAATTTATCTCAGCTGTTATTCATAAGGAAGGCAAAATTTCAGAGAACAAAATAATTGAAGTGTCAATTAGGAAGTTTAAGTAAAAGTGGGGAAATTAAAAAAACCCCAACATTTCTAGCATAATTTATTAGCATGTTAATCAAGTTTTAATCAGATATTAGTCTGATAATTTATGTATTCCCATCAGTCATGTGCATGAAATGACTATTAAATAAGCTTCTTTCTGATTTAGTTTTAATAATATGTTTTAATAGAAAAGCACACTGCATTCTGAGCAGCAAAATGAGCAACCCAAACTGTCTACTGAATAAACATACAAGGCACACACGTAAAAAAAGCTTTCAGTTAAGGAAGCTGTTGTAAGCGTCATTTTTGTAAGCAAAGACATGTTCCCTTGGGACCCAACTAAAAGCAGAATTTCTTAATCTTAAGGGAAATTTTATTTTCTAAGCCAAAACAATGTAGGAAAAAACTGTTATTTAAATGTAAAAGGAAAGTGTTGTGGTTTACCTGTTTGGCCTTTGCGGCAAGATACATAGATGATAGAGTCTTGTGTGAAAGTATTCAGCTGTGTGTCTGTGTATTGGGAATGTTGTGCATAAGCTTAAAATCACCTATATAAAATGTGTGTTGTTGCTACTGAAAACACTGGGCATGCTTGTAGTGATTAATAATTAATACACAAATATAATTTGAAAGTAATGTGTACGTTGAGACTTAGGAATTGAGTGTATGTTAAAATGTGCATACGTTCACGACACTGACATACTCATCCCAGGGATTTTTAATGATTATTGCTTACTGTTAATTCAAAACACCTGCAAGTCCCTTTGTTTTGATCAAAGCACTTTTTCTCCCTTGAGACTGATGGATGGCTTTGTAATTTGTGAGGTAATATGTTAAAGGTCATGAGTTAATATGTCCTATGGAACTTGTTCTTCTTCTTGCCTTCGTTTCCCAAATGGGTGAAGGGAATAGCTCTATTTTTCTGTGTGTGTGGAACTCCTGTTCATATGTACACTAGATGTGTGTGTGCTCACATTTATGCGCGTGTTTATGTGTGTGTATCTCTGTGTGTATACATACATACAAATGCACAGAGTCACCTTTAAGACAATTTTATGCAATACTTCTTTTTGTAACAATCTATCGCTGTCTGAATCAAGTATTATTATTATCCTTTTTAAAATTAAACTACCCACAAAACATGCATTTACTTTCAGCTATAGAAAATGCTAATAATGCTTTTAGAATGGTCTTTAAAAAGTCTAATTATATCATTTAAAAACGGAGAGACCAAAGGGCAAGCTAAATTCTCCTAACATAAATCAGACTTTTTTATTTCAATGACTTTAAAAACCTCAAATGCAGTAATTTTAATAGCAATGAAAGAATGAATAAGTCATAACTCCGCCTGATCACATAACTGTCTATAACTGTTATTAAATGCTCCAAAATAAGTGAACTCATTATGTTTCTGCACTGCTTTTAGCTAATCTAAGATTCTGCTCACTTAATCATGCAGAAAAGGCTTTAGCACAGTTTTAGACCCTCAGCAAGGTCACTTCAATGCCTTTTTTTTTTCTGTTCTGCACTGATCATTTAAGAACAGCACTTTGACCCGAAACTGATGATCTCTCATATAAGCTTGAATGCTTAACCCCGAAAGGGCTGTGTTTCAGATGTACATTTGCACAGCCTATTGTCATATTTGCTGCAAACTGAGCCAGACTCTCTTTTCAGGGAGGGAGGAAATGCCAATCAGAATTTGTAGATGTCGCGCGCATGATGAAAGTACATTTTATGATACCTTCAGAGACCGAAGTAGCGATTTTTAAAACACATGCTCCTGCTGTGAACTCTTTAATGAGTTCTAATTGGCTCTAGAGGTATGGCAATTAAATGCTATATTTTACTATACGTTTCTGTCAGACAATATCTAAATCTTACATGTAGAATTTTCCTAGAAATCTAATTCATTTAGGCATGATAACCCATTTAGACAACTCTTGCCTACAGTAAAACTGTAAACACATCCAAAAAGCTAGGGAACAAATGTTGTCCCTTCTTCTCTTCACGGTGTCAGTGCTACAAAACAAAGTGCTTTTTAATGTCAGTAAAGTGTCTTCAGAAATCAGGAGTAGAGGCCAAGTCCTACACCACTGTAGCTAATGGAAAAACTCTCTTATTGATTCCGTGGCAGCAGGCTTGGGCTTTGAATCGCAAATGAAGGCTGTAATTCTCAAACGCTAGTGCACATGCTGAACTTTACTCATCTGGTTTGTGCTGTTGATATCAACAGGATGACTTCACCTGAGTAAAGTTAAAGAAAACTTCATCCTACAGGCATTTATTTCCCGATGTGCGCTTTCCTTTCTCTCCTCATCTGTGCACACAGTCGGAGGGAGGCATAGCGCAGCCGTAGCGCACATGCGGAGTGGTTATCAGGTCTGTTATAAAGGTAATCGTCATCCAGCACCACTGTCTTCTCTACACACGATGAACAAAGGTGTTCTTTATGGTGCTATAAGGCTGTTTCAAAAATAATGTCTTTTTTCTCCTTTTTTTCTTTTTTATGCTTTAGAGGGAGAATGTGTTTGGCATGGATGAGAAATCATTCACATATTTCCCTCCCCTTTTCTGAGGCTTAGCAATGCAAAAGCAAAATTTTGTTTTACTACATTTAATTACATATGAGGATAAAAATAAAAGAAAATAAATCCGAAGGAGGGCATTCAACCAGTTCTACATTGCCCAGTGCAGCTTTTCCAGCTGTCGTGGAAAAGCTATAGCTGTGCTTACCTGCTATGGAGAAGTCCCTCACACTTTCCTGGGAAATGAAATTATCTTCTTTTCTACAGATATAAAATATACTTTGCGATTGTATAATTTCTGGCCATTCAATGCTGCCTGGGGTTAGAGTCATAAAATCTAGATTGTAGATCTATTATGGTTCTTCCCCAGAGACAGCGTCGGTGGGAAGAAACCCTCC
Source organism: Phoenicopterus ruber ruber (assembly GCA_009819775.1). NCBI lineage: Eukaryota > Metazoa > Chordata > Aves > Phoenicopteriformes > Phoenicopteridae > Phoenicopterus > Phoenicopterus ruber. Next base: position 35,720,255 of record CM020219.1, read on the forward strand.
CCGCCCCCGCCGGCCCTGGGATGGGGAATGGGAGCAGTATGCAAAGGCATTTATACTTCATGGCAGTGCATTTGTTCCTCAGACTACTTGAAGAATAGCAAGGACTTGTAAAATGGTGTCATCACTCCCTCAGACTGTGGGATGATGGGTGCATTTACAAAGGAGGTGTGCTTTTCAGCTGTATGGAAAGATGGGTTTCCCTGTACTGCCATAAATCTCACGGCTATCACTGCTCCTCTGGGCCTTGCATTGGCCATGTCTGTTAGAGAGCCGCAGCTGATTGTTTAGAGTCAGTCTACGGTGTTAAACCATAAACTCTTCAAGTCACAGACTGTTCAATGTTTTTACTGTACCTAAGCACAACTGGTCCCAGGCCTATAGGCACTAATGCACTTGATATCAAGGCAGTATAGTAATTTCGAATGTCACACCCTAGCTCTTGATGCTTTTGCAACGCTTCAAGAACCTAAGATAAAAAAAAGCTTTAGGATTGTAGAGTGTTAAAAAAATAGAATATGTATTTCTTGTATAAAATTGTACTTTGGCATATAATAAATGAGTATTGTTGTGTTTTCTAGGAAGACCAACACAAGAATTACATTATGAATATTCCACAATGGAGCAGCAGGTTCACAAAAACAAAAAAAAAAAAGAAAAACAAAAACCCAACCCAAACCAATAAATAATGGAACAACCCTTCAGCTGGACGTAGAAGAACAAAATAATATTATATTTTAATATTGTTTGCTTGAGGACAATTAATATTTAATTAAAATGTAAATTTTGGTTCATGCTATTTAGATAAATGATTGAGCCTTGAATCGGTGCTCCATTTCTCATTTTAGATAAGAAAGTGTACAAATAGAGGTTTGAGGGAGACAAGCTCAAATACGCCTCAAGAAGAGGAAGGAATTTGCCCATTTCCCACTGGAGAGGTGTTGTAGTCAGAGCCCCATTTTTCTGTCTCTTTCCTCATGTCCATTCAGGAACTTCAGAAGACATGTTTGGTGAATTGTGTAACCAGGGGTTTGTAGGGCCCTTTGCAGTTGTTGCGCCCTGTCCCACATTCTGCCTGTGAAATAAGGCCACTGAAGCACTTAAACAAGTCAGATTCATACCACCCTGTTCTGCGTATGATAAATTGTTGTGACACCATGGTACTGCCACTGGGCAGTGCCACGGAATCGCTGCTGCAAGGAGAATCTCTTCTGTTTTTCTAAGTCTGTGCTCTCATCTAAACAGGCTAGCTCTTCGCTGGGAAAACAAAATCCAGCTGCTTAGCAGCAAGAAAAGTCACATCTTGGACTGAATAAATAAAAGCTAAATATTACTACTGGAATGGCAAATGAAGAGATTTTCTACAGGCAAGCACAAAGCAAAATCCCATTCTAAGCATTTTGGAGTATAAGCAGTATCTGCATCCAAATCAGAATTGCATAAATGTGATCCACATTCTTAATTCACTAAATCTAAATCCCAAAATCTGATGACTCTGTGTGTGTGTGTGTGTCATGTGGATGGGGGAGGAGGAATTCTACCACATTTCGTCTCCATATTTTGCTGCTTGAGTCCATCTGAGGTTTAGGAAATGCTTTAGGGCCAGCCAATGAGCAGGTCTGCAAGCAAAATTACTAAATTCACGTGGTTATGATTTATGAGGACATAACATTATTTATGCATATTTGGGTAAGTGCTGTGTATTAGCAATCATGTTTATAACCCCCGATGTTTAGCACATTTTAGCATGAATTATTATGTATATGAAATACCGTGAAGTTGTTTTAGAATATTATAAAGTATTTCCTCCTAATAAACATGTTTGCAAATATCCAGACTGGCCGGTGAATTAAAGCAGGGTGAGAGGCATGAATCTGTACAGTGTAACTCCAAAAGAAACCACACCAAACTCTAAAACCTCTTTTTTCCCCAGAGGACTGACCAACTATAAAAACTGAAACTGGTTAAACTGAAAACACCACGAAATAAAAATATCCAGCCATGTAAAATTCTGACTGTATAATCAGTTAGCCGCTTGTAACTTTTTTCCTGCTAATTTCGTTCATAGTGTTGGAGCACCAGACCCGACTAGACTGCTTGTAGGATTTTGGAGCAGAGGCTATGCAGGATTTTTACCTGGTACTTTCCAAATGTGGTTTTTTTAGCAGTAATTCTTCTGATTTACCTTGTCTATCCAAATGTTTTTCACACTAAGCTGGAGCACAGACAGTTATGATTTGAAGACCTTATTTGAAAGAGAGAGTCTTATTTAAGATGCCAATCCATGCAAGTTTTGATTTGTATAAAACAGGTTGGTTTCACATCTGCCGGCAACATAGAACTTGGACATCCATGTTTGTAAATATTTCAAGTGAATTGTAAGAAAATTTGTGTTGATTCAAGGTTTTTCCATGGGAATCACTAAAACTACATTAAACAGATGTATTCATTGCGGTTCACATTTTGTTCCTCAATAACACCAAAAAGAGCTCAGGATCTCCTGTATCCAGTGTAATCCCAGCATGAGAATGAAGAAACTGCTCAGAGCCCCTAACAAACAATTGAGATAAACTATTGTTCATGTTTGTAGTGTTTTATAAGATGATGCAGTGCAGTACGGATACCATTACAGCCCACTGGTATCCAGAACCTTTTAAATGAAGTTACAGATAAGCCCAGTTGAAAAGTGGCAGTATGCTAAGGTAAGGTAAGAATGGACAGGGATGCTCGCAGTCCGAATTATTGAATGGATTTGCAGAGAAGCAGAGATCTGCTGGAGGAAACAGACAAAGGTGGCTGAGAAACACACTGAAGCACACAGAGTTCGAACGGAGTAGGTAGACACGGCTTCCTCTCCCGGTTCGGAGACACACAATTTAAAACCTGTACAGTACATAGCATAAATGTATTTGAAAAGTCAGTCAAATGATCAAGAAAAGGCAAAAGGAATGTGCTTTCAATAGCACCCTGGAGGTTGCTAGGTGTGTGTTCTATCAGCTTCAGTCAAAGGGAGTGAAATTTTTAGAGGGATATGGCGGGAGAAGACATTAATCTTTGTACTTACATTAAAAAAAAAAAAAATAAAGAGTATGCTGTATCTTTAAGAAGCAAATAAACATGTGGTTTTGCTAGACAGCAATATTTTGATGAATTCTTATTAATTAAGCTAATTTTATCTAAATTATTGATTAATCTATCAACCTCCTACAAATATTTCTTTCAAAATCACACGTATACACTATGGTGATGCATTGAAGGAGCATTTCACATTACCTAGTCAAATAATGTGAAATATTTTTTCCAAAACCTGAAATGAGAAATCTTAATTTTCTCCCTTTCTAACGGTGTATTCCTGTTCAGGGAGGAGAGGCTAGCCAGCTAGCCCTTCTTTAGTGTGTCTCCTTTGGACACTAGTTACTCCTACACTGTATTCCTATCTGTCCTGGTCCTTTCATCAGTCAAGAGTCTAAAAGGGATTTGGAGATCCCTCCATATAGTCAAGGTGCTATAGTACTTAGAAGCAATTTTGCACTGCACAGGCAGCATAAAACTCCTCAAAAGTTGGCTTAGCATCACTCCAAGGTCACTTTTGGGCTGACGATGTATTTAACTATAGTTAACTCTGAGCTCGTGTTACCCCTTTGCCTAAGTGCCACTATAAGCAGCACAGCCAAAATGACCTTCTACCGGGCAACCCAGGCAACAGAAGAGTGCATCCAGACTATTGTAGCCAGTGTAATGCAGAACAGCTTTTAGATTGCTGTAATTCATATTTTGGACCTATATCTGCACAGCTTCAATTTTGGAGGTATTTGAAGGTCAACTTTACATCTTCTTTTCATGTGTGACTCATGGCTTTTCCTATTGTAAAAGGAAGAGAGATGCTTCCAGTTCTGCTTCTCCTCCTGTGAGAAAAAGGATGAGTGGATTCTACACTTCCAGCAACAAGTAGTCCTTATATAATGAGTATACTGGTGGTAGTTTTAGCCGTGGAAAGTAGAGGGAAAATATTTTGATAGCATGGAGTTAGTATAGGATTCTTTTCCCCCCACTCTGAAAAAGAGAGGGAGTAGAAGTCACTTTTCTTCTTCAAGCCCATCTTGAATATCATCAAATATCATCAAATCAACTGGATGATCTTAGTAGACATAAGGAAAAAAAGGAATTATTAATCCAAGCTTCTGACCGATGATGATGTCAAATCCATAGCTTTCTAGAATTTGGGATGAGCATTAGAGAAAAAGAGAGCCTAGAGGGTTTTCTATGTTTAATTTCAAAGCAGACTGCATTTTCTAGCTTCCAGTCATTTTATTGAGCTTCCACTTAAATTTCTGTATTTCGATAAAACAGAAGTTATTCAAGTACTTGCAACCACAAGAGTGTGAAGAGACCTAAGATCAATGTAGATTAAACTTCATGTGAAATTTATGAAGACTCATTGACCTAAAATCCAAGTCCTCAGTTTTGAGGCTTGCTAAGGATCTTCACTGAAATCTCTTTCACATTATAGACTGTAGTGATTTTTCTTCACTAGTTAAGTGACTGGTGCTGTACAGACCATTATTATTTTTCAGATATATATTATTTTTGTCTACATAATTAGTGTGACACAAGGAAAGACAATAAAAGGTTTAGCTTGCCCATAGGTAGGGGATAGTCCGGTGAACAGGAATGCAGTTAGTCATGTCATTTATTACTTTTTTGTGAGGAGTGGGAGTGTTCTTATCCCACATCATTATCAAACTAACCATAAATTCTAAATATATTAGTATATATTAGTAAAGATCTTCACTGATTGTGAAAATATGTTGAGCTGCTTATAGGTGAAAGTATTGCTGTAATTCTCAACATCTCCTCACTCATCTGTCCCCAAATTCCTTGATGATTCAACTAGCTGTCTGTGAAAGAATAGTTTAGTATCCTTGTTTCCACCTATTCTTACTTAACTTTCCCAGCTTGTCCAAGGATGGCCACTTGAGTAAATTGTGATGAAGGGATTTTTTAACCATACTACCAAGCTTTGAAAAGAACCCATCTATATGATTCTTTCTCAGGTGATCTCTGAAAACCTGTAAAGAAAGTATACTCATCTTACAGAGGACCTTAATTCATCCTCCGGGATATTTTTATTTACTTCCATTCTTGCAATGTACCTGCTTATTTGGATGAATTTACCACAGTAGACAGAAGAGGCTATTTACTTCTGAAATGTGTCGTTGATTTTTTTTTTATGGATAGAGTGTGATTTCTAAGTCAAGAGCCATTTTCACAGATGTAGAATCTTGTCAAAGGGCTATTTCACTTCACAGCAAACACACTTATCTCTGCTGGTGTGGTCATAGTGCTACCAGACTTTAATTTAGGCCCTGTAGTGAAAAGTAGACTTAATCGTATTCAAGTGGATAACAGGAACCCCGAAGATATTCCAGGTCAACCAGGATGGCAATGTCCTGTCTCTTTGGCAATAGTGGCCCTCTTACGTCCATGTCAAGAAAGGTCACATTTACTGTCACCACAATGTAAAACATGGTAAACAAGAGATTAGTATATTCTACTAGGAATAAATTGTGCTTTTTAAAACAAAGTTTAATTGGTTTGTTTTATATTCAGCTGAGTTGTTAGAGGAAGTGACCAACAGGACATCACACAGCCCGTGCTGTGAACCAGATTGACAGAACATTATTCTATGTGTGCCTTGCAGACAAAGGTCCTAACCTAAGGAACAGTTTTCTGACGGGTGCTGTGCTTTCAAAGAAAAGGGTATATCAAAAAATTCTTATGAGAATTTCTCCTTCTTGCTTTCCTACTAACAGATTTTTAGCAAAGCGTACTGTTTGCTGGATATACGTGACAAAAATCATGCACAGGGATTCCCTTTAATTGGTAGAAACTGATTGTTTCTCTATCCATATGTTTTAGATAGCAGTAAATGGGCTATTTTTAGCAACTATTGGGAATGTAAAACTCCTTCCTTTTCTTCCTCTCCCACCCGTTGTCTTTCGTAGGAGAAAGGCCAGCTTCCCTTACACGTCCATCGCTTGTTAAATTCATTCATGCTGCTAGGCTTGGCTAGTGTCCTTAGACATAATATCTTAATGTACATATGTTTTTAAGCAATGACTTGCCTATCTTAATAACATCACTAACTCGATTTGTTCTTAGGAATATATGGAGACCAAATATTACAGTAATAGAAAATGGGATTAAAAACAAGGTGCCAGGACTGTGTTTCATTTTTAGCTTAAGGAAGTCTTGGTTTTGTCATGCTTTCTCCTTCTCTCTCCCCTCCTCACCTCACCAGAATTGTCAGCACTGTTTCAGAACAGTGTAAGTAGTCCCTTTGTGAGATTCTAATGGTCTTTTTTTTAATTTTGAAACTTAGCAGGAGTTAAGCGATTTGTGGATGCACATGTGCATCTGCTGATAACATCGTTCCGTTTTCTCCAGTGAAACACACTGTAGTTTTATGCAGTGTTTAATCATTATTCCTGTTTTCAAGAATATCAATAAAATGTGTTGTAATTGCTTACATCAAAGGCATTCAGAACCAAACCACCAGTGGAAGCGCATTTAAAAAGATGTCAGCTTACATTTATGCTAGTGATAGGAACAATCCACTCAAACTGGATGCAAATGGCTAGCAAGTTAGAGTATTTACAAACGCCTTGGACATTTTAACATTCGCACTCTTTCTACCTGCCACAGCAAATTTGAACTAGATATTCCAGCTGCTGTCAGATCCAAAACCAAGACTGTCCTTCATCACGAGCACCCCTACCAGGAATCCTTGGCAATATATGCCTATCTTTCCCGTGTGTTCTCTGCCCTGTAGCTTGCGATCAGTTGATAGAGTAGAAAAGGAAGGACCGCAGCATGATAGAAGTGCTGATGCTTTGCCTCGCCTGGTGGAGTATGAGGGTCTTTAGAGGCAAGTTGGATGTCAAAAATGGAGACCACCCCTCCCTTGCTTAAAGGAACAAAAACAACTCCAGGAGAGGGTGTGCATGTTCAGCTTTAGGCATCTAATTATGTAATAGACTACAGGGATGAGGAACAGCTTGTATTTGGTGTGGCAGGGGTAATGTAGTACAATGATCCAAAACTCCATCCCGAGCCACCACCTTCGCCTACGCCGCTTTGCACTTCATGCAGTCGTTCTGATTAGGCAGCGTTTTCTTCCTACTTTAAGTAGTTGTTATAACAGCTTAAATAATAACATCTAAATTAGGCCTATTGCTGTTTTTTATAGTCATAGGATTCTGGCGGTATGTATGAGTGCCTTAATAGCTGATACGTTTCCCCATAATTGTTTGGGTTCTGAGAGGATCCTTATTTTCGACCAAAACAAGTTAAGTCAAACTTGACTGAAGTCACAGTACTTTTGTAAACATTCCAACAATTTCTCTACTTTTGACACATATCATCAGAACCTTTTGCTGTTGGCAAACTATCATTTAATGAAACATCGGGAAACACACTATAACATTCATCTAAATGAATCTCTCATGCCTAAATGGGTAATATTGAAACAAATATTTTTGTGTTTGGGAGAGTTTCCCTCGAGACAAGCATACATAAAATGGAAGCTGTGTGAGTAATGAGTGACAGTTTCTTAAAGGTTAATATTTCCTTTAATCTATTTCCATAACAGGAGAAGAGAAGAAAATACTGTGCTAAGCATAAGGTGTGCTTTTGGGATTAGAGAAACAATCTCCGCTAGTATGTATATCTCAGACCATAGGGAACAATACGCACACCACAAACACATTTTTATTTCGTTTAATCAAATATAGAAGTGTCTTAAATATTTTTTCCATGTTATTAAAAGGATTGAGGATTCCTTCGATTTTCTCTTTTTTCCTTTTTTTTAAAAGAAAAGTAAAACTGCCCTTAATGCTGGACTAGACTCTGTGATTGTCATGTAAGGTAATGAAACCATTAAATGCACAGTATTAAGAAGAGACGAGATGCAATTAGCCAAGAAATTACTCTGATCTCAGTGACATTTTCAAAAAATCATAATACAATATACATTGCAGGACATGATTGACAGTCTAATCCAGTTTTGATGGAACGTAGTCCACATACTGAGAGTAAAGCAGTACACGGCCAGATAAAGCTCACAGCTGTGAATCCCTGATATGTCCTTACAGTCTTGTCACCCAGGAAATTCCTCAGGTTTAAAAGATGATGAAAGTATCGACCATTAATGACAGGATCATCTCCTACCCTGAAATAAAATGTACTAATCCCTTTTGCTAGGTCTATGAATTCCTAATATAAATTATATAAACTGTAGTAATTCATCTCTGTTAGCACAGTTGTGTTTGGAAATTGTACAGCAGTCTTTGCCCTATTTGAAATGCTAGATGAAAGCAAGACATGTTCGTTTAAGCTGCAGCATAAAGTAATTTAACACAGGGGACAGAATAACTTCTGGATAATGAGCAGCAGATATGTAAAAGAAGGAAGTTCTGAAGTTCTAAAGTGGCCTGATGGATTTATGCCTGATCTTAGAAAGAGGCCAAAAATGTAAATATAGGAAGTATGGTTAAATGCAGGTGCTTTGTTAGACATTTGTAAGATGATTTAATGATTGAGTCATACAGAATACATGCTCTGACTTCAAAGAGACATACAATGGTCATTTGTGTCTTACAAATAATTTGGATGGTAACCTATCCATCATTTTAAAATACAGTAATGTGGATCATACTGGATTATACTGCAAGGGGGGGAAAAAAAAAAGTTAAAAATGAATTTGAAGTGACATTAAAAACACATTTGAATTTCTGTAATCCATTTTTGATAATACATAGGCTGCACATATCTATCAAGCTGAACTTGCAGCCTTGTGCTCATATGTCATTGACACCTGCAACATCGCATAGACAAACAGTCATTGATGAAGTCAGATAGTTAGCCTTCTAAAGGACGTTCAAGGCATCTGCAAATAATACAAAGCACAAAGCTGGATCTCGGATATTTTTCACACAAGTAATGACAGTACAAAAATGCAAGGTTATTAAAAGAAATATCTGGGATGTGTGGATGTAAAGTAAAAGCATTCGATAAAATATATGTATGTTTCAGCTGCGTGTACTGCGCTCGTGCATAACAATATATACTAGTTTTAAGAGTAAATACAGCACAGAGAGAATATTGCTAATAAATAATATTTACATTTTCAAAACCCATGTTTGTCGTAGAGGTAACTGTTAAAAAGGATTCTGTGTTTGCCTTTCTGTATTCTGAATCTGGTGGAAGTCTGCAGTGGAAATCATTGTATTGCACACGCAGACAAAGCAAAGCGTAATGTTATTCAGTGCTCTGAGAACACTTTAGGAAGCAGAACAAGGGAGAGTCAATTCTTTTATGTCTGACTAGCATTGCTTTTGCCAGTTATGTTCAGAATCATTGTAGTAAGATCAAAAGCTAACAGTATACATAAGTTCCCACAACTTGTGGGATTAAAGATATCCCACAGGTATGATGGGTTACAACTGATTCAAACTCTTCAAATTTCAGCAGGTTTCAGCATAGCTTGAAATATAAACCAAACCACAACTGATTGCATGCCATTCTGAAATCACCTCAAAGAACCCAAAAAAAACCCCAAAAGCAGCAGAGGTCTATTTTGTAATAGTCATTTGAAATGTTCAAATACGAATTCAACAGATAATGTCAGACCAAAAAACAGAAGCCAGCTTTGAACATCTACCCTAGCTTACTTGTGAGGAGGTGATTAATGGATTGTGCCACTTTATGAGTCAAACTTAAAGAAATACTACATTTCCATTCTGAGGATTTGATTTATTCAAGATGGGTGGTTGTCGTGGTTTAACCCCAGCCGGCAACTGAGCACCACACAGCCGCTCGCTCACTCTCCCCAAGCAGAATGGGAGAGAGAATTGGATGAGTAAAAGTGAGAAAACTCCTGGGTTGAGGTATAGACAGTTTAATTGGTAAAGCAAAAGCCACACACGCAAGCAAAGCAAAACATGGAATTCATTCACTACTTCCCATGGGCAGGCAGGTGTTCAGCCATCTCCAGGAAAGCAGGGCTCCATCACATGTAACGGTTACTTGGGAAAACAAACACGATCATTCCGAATGTCCCCCCCTTCCTTCTTCTTCCCCCAGCTTTATACGCTGAGCATGACGTCATATGGTGTGGAATATCCCTTTGGTCAGTTGGGGTCAGCTGTCCCAGCTGTGTCCCCTCCCAACTTCTTGTGCCCCCCCAGCCCACTCGCTGGTGGGGTGGTGTGAGGAGCAGAAAAGGCCTTGGCTCTGTGTGAGCACTGCTCTGCAGGAACGAAAACATCTCTACATTATCAACACTGTGTTCAGCACAAATCCAAAACACAGCCCCATGCTAGCTACTGTGAAGAAAACTAACTCTACCCCAGCCAAAACTAGCACAGTGATACTGGAGAAGCTATATTAAATTCAGGGATTGGTTTGGTTTTTTTCAAAGTTTACTAGAAATTGCAATTTAACACTAAATTCTGTTGAAAAGATATTTGAATCCCAAATAGCCTCTGGATAATTTTCATTTGTCTATGTTCTATTTATACCACTCAACATAGACATATTTTTTATGATCTTATCTACCAAGGTCTTGAACATTTGGAAACACTATTGACATAAGGCAGAATTAGAAAGCACAAAATGCAGCATTTAATGACAAGATTTTATTGCAATAGTGTACATACACAAGAATACAGTTTAGATTACTATCATAACTAATAAATTACAATGCTGATAAGAAAATACGAGAAAAAGAATGCTTCATAAATTAGCAGCTTGAAACTGGCAATGTGACAAGTACCTTTGATTTCACTAAATTTGGTAGTAATCAAGGGCTCTCAGCGACTCCCAGAAGGAGCTCTGTGCCCCACAGTATCTGATCCTAAGCCAGAAACATTGTAAGAAATTAGGAAAGTGTATTATAAAGCAGGGCTGCTTCTACTGCTGCACAGTATCTTCCACAAGCCTTCCATGAATTACTTCTTAAAAGTCAGTGAGGCCTCCTCAGGGAAGATTTTTCCATTCCTGTTCTGAGTCAGATACTGTGCAATCTTTACTCACTGTTATAAATTAGCTTCGAATGTATCTTGCCTACACAGCTTCATGTCACTAGGTTCTGTCTTTCCTCTTTTTTTTTTTTAAATGAACAAAAAGTGAAGTATATTTCATTCAAAATCAGAGAAAAATGAAAGAATACCTGTTTTTCAAGGGCTAGTTTGTTCTTATAATATGGGTTCTCCCAAGTAGAGATGCAGGGGAATGAACAAGAATGTTTTGTGGGTTTGTATAGTAAGTATTTTTACGTTCAATAACGGTACAGTTGTATTCTTTGTTTTTAAGTATGACTGTCTTTATTTGAGGTAACTGAAGATTATTGGCCCAAATTGTTTCAAATTGTTTTTGATTGCCTATGCTCTAATCTTTAGATGAACAGATAATCAGAACTGCCTTTTCCTTTTCCCATGTGCACAATGTGATCATGGTTTTCTATTTTTATTATTACTTAGGGAATATAATAAAAGAAGATGGCTTCAATTTTAACTGTTTTAAAAGTAAACAAATATGTTGAGCTTTTTAAAAATAACAAATACATTGACATTTTTGGATGTCTTCCTGGGTTTCAGTACTTTGCCATTTATATTCAATTTTTAGACAATCAGCTTCAATTTTGGCATGGTAATTTATTAGAGAACCCAGATTCCTTCGAGAAAAATCAAAACTGATGATGCCAGCAGGCTTAACATGAGAGTGTAATGCAAATGCTGCTACTTTGCTGTATGAATGTTTAAAGGGAGGGAAGAGGAAGATACTACTGAAAAAAAAAAAAGAATGCTTTTATAGGTAATGTGCTAACTGTACAAACTTTGCTCTTCATATTCTTCTTGGGCATCTTAGATTTTTAATACATATAAAACTATATGATGCCTAAAATCCTAAGTTTTTTAAAAATAGAATTGTACACACTGAAAGTTAAATGGTTGAATATCATTTTGTGTTTAATTCCAGCATCAGCTGCACTAGATATCCTTTTATATTTTGCCACTTTTATAACATGGGTATTGTCATGATCTGTTGCTATTTCTTCAGCAAAATCACAATAAGAAAAGCCATTATTTGTTAGTAATTTTTATGAGACCTAAATTTCTGATAGTAATAGTCTAATAATAAAGAAGATTATAGATGCTGCTGCTACCAGTGGTGGAGTAACTGAATTTGCTCTAAGGCTAAATATAGGATGATGAGAAATGCTCTTTATATTTCATTCAGAAGGCACCGCACAATGTTTCTGTTTGGCCCAAACTCCTGAGTAACTCCCTACAAATGTTATTATTTTGCTTAAACAAAAAAGCACTGGGGTTAATGTATTCTGAACTGTCAAGCATAGTGGATAAATTACTACACAGACTTGTTGATGTTATGTTCAAGGGGGGAAAAAGACTGGTGATGGTCTCTAGCCAACACTAGATAATAATAGTTCGCAGTCTATAGCGCTTTACATTTTCAAAGATCTGTACAGTCATATGAAAAGCACCAGAAAAATATGAAAAGAATAAATCACTCTCAGTCTAAAAGGATTCTGTGTGCTTCTACAATTAAAAGAATGTAGCAGAAGACCTGAATGCTGATTTTGGAGAATACATGCACGTGGGGGGGGGAACCTTGTTCACTGAAAGGCAATGTTAAATATTTTTCAAGATTTGAAATCAGTTTTTGACAGATCTGTTATGGTTAATTAATTACTTTCATTCGCTTTAAGTTGTATACTTGAAGATGAATAGTGCACGATAACAAGGCTAGGCTGCGTGAGGACGACCTTTGGTAGTCTATACAGTGTGCTGCCTCATTACAGAGCTAGCTATCTGCAGGAAGCCTGACATTGAAAGGTACCGCACATCCCATAACGCCCTCCCTTAACTGTGATGATTGTAGCTTCTTCCTAAAAGTGATGATTAGGAGAGAGAAAAGCAAAACTGAATGCTGTATGAATATTTCATGTAAATGTAAGCAGGCACTTACTGGACGTAGACCTTGATTGATGCTAGAGTGCCTCTAAATGCCTTGACATTGAAGGGTTTAGACTCCCCTTTCCACAATGACTGCTTCAAGAGCTGCAGTTAATAGTGGAATATAGCTGTATTTAGCTGAAGAGCTCTTTATTACTGGCTGATATTAAACAAGACCACAGGCCTTAGGTTTGAGTAAGTGAATCTAGATAAAAGAGTTAGTGGATATCTAAATGAGATAAGATACTTAAGGTTTCTTCTCCTTCTGCCTTCCCCTTCTGTAGCTCAATTGCTTGCATTACTTTTAAATTCCTTCCCATGCTGAAGTGAATCAGCAACACGCAAGAGGAATCAGCCATAAATTGTTTTACAATACCTCTGTTCAACAAAGCACCGAATGGAAATGTCTAAACAATTTCTTACAAGGAGGCAAGTGTTTTTAAAAGGTACTAAAATTAATATAATTATTCAGATTTTAAAAAGCTAGACTTTTAATATCTTTCCCAATAAGCATTTCAAACTACCATTGAAACACTGATCAAAGAGAAAAATATCTACTCTTTCAAGGATTGATTTCTCTGTTGCTTTCATAGGGACGCAAATATTTCTATGCATGTGCTAAGTAAGAATCTGATTCTGTCACACTTTTGAACTGACCTCTTGAAAAGAGAGTGGCCTTTAATGCGTACCTTTAAATGGAATAGTAATGCATGCAAGTAATTTAGAAGCTGAAATCAGCATCATAAAGGAATTGACTTCCAAAATCAGTCAAATGAAGGAATGATATTTTGAAAGTTGACACTGAGAAGTTTCATAGTGAGAATGAGATGATGGTCATAATAGGTGTTTTCCACGTCTTATTAACAGACAAATCACCCTTTGAAAAAACCGCCGTGATACCATGCACTTTTATCAGGATTATGGACTGCACTTTCCAAATACTTATTTTTAAGCATGATATAATAAAATGCCATACTTTGAGCTCTGCTGCATTTAGGCATAAATTTTAATTGATAAGGTAGTGAAGGAAGTGGAATGATTCCTCACCATGAGTTGAAGAAAGCAGAATATACCCACCTGCAAAGTGTGTTTGACAATGTTTTGTACCTACTGAAATACTTTGCCCTTGAAATCTACATAAATGAGACTCCGTATCAACCACTAGCTTTCATTAATTGCAAATCTCAAAACAAAATATGGAAGGTGAAAAGATAAAATAAGCAGAGTTGTACTTCCCGTAGGAGTGGGAAGGCAAGAACCGGTGTGAGCCATCTCCTCTGCCATTCCAGGCATTTGTGAGTAGTGTTGTAGCGGCACTCCCCGTGGCTCTGAAGGAGGAGTAGGAGCTGCGTATCCATATGGCTTCCTTCTCTGTGCCTCCAGGCTTCTAATGTTTATACAAATCAGAACGGCAATTATAGCTACCCTTTCTTTTTATGCCACCCATCTCAAATCCAGTAATCCATAAATAAGAGGACTATGGGACCACCTTTTCATCCCCCACACAGGTTCCCTCGGATGCATAAAGGACTGAATTGGCCCTTTCCAAGCATCCACGTAGGTGTGTGTTCTTAAAGCTCTGTTCTTCTGCAGGGCTTCCGGTAACATGATTCCTCAGGTGGTTTGAGCTGGGAATCGGCTAAGCTGGTTTTGTCCATTATTATCACAAAAGCTTGAGTGAGTTTTCCATAGATTTTTTCTAGCAAATTACTAACTATACCAGCAGAAGAAAAGACATGGCTTTTTTTTTTTTTTTTTAAATCATTACAGCACGTCATCTTCTTTGCTCTAGACTCAGTCACTTTCTCTTAACTTGTGTTTTGCCAACAGATGTCCACTACCTAAAAATAAAATAGAATTAAAAATATATTTTAATTTCTCTTTCTCTTGCGATACACTGTAAAAAATAAAGCAAAAGTGAAATAGTTAGGACTTCTTCTAAAGGAACGTGTTGCACCTTGGCTGTGTATAGGATAATACTCTACATGTAAACAGAGATTTTTAGCCACTTTCATCACATAGATCACATCTAACTATGCTTTCTTGTGAATTAAAGGGCCTGGATTCATTTCCTGATGAAGTCAGCAGGACTTTTAGCTATTGACTCTAGCAGCAAGTGGCTTAAGCCTAATATGTTTTCCAGTTTCCCACATATTTGTTTTTTACTTTAGGAGTTTCTGTATTGCGTAAAGCATAATGTGAAGAGACGTGAACGGTAGCTCTAAGGGAAAATTGTAGGAGCTGCCACGTGACAGCCACTGCAATGTGATTTCATTTTTTCCAATAATACATTAAAATTGCTGTTAACTGTGTGCTAGTTAATAAGGTTCTGAGCACTTTCCAGCTGTGAATAGTCCTTACGTGCTTGCTCATGCCCACAATTGATTTTGCATGTTACTGAGCTGACCATATATTTTGAGAACACTGAAGTCCATATGTACCCTTATGCATACATAAAAATTCCATACGACGCTGAAGTTAAGCTTGTGCAGGTAGATCATGGGCACAGAGTGAACTAGCAGAGCAAAAGCGAGCCTTGCTAATGTTGCAGTCCTGCTTGTTTCTAAAGCAGAGTAGCGAGCCAGTATTACGCACTAGAGACAGGGAAGATAAGACCAGGAGTACAAAGCTGCATAGAGGGACTTGAAAAAAAGACAAGTTAATGAATACTGGATGCCTTTGTTATTAAAAATAAACACAGATTTAATCTTAACATTTTGTAGTCAGTCATGCGTCTGACTTTAATAACTGTAAACTTGGACTCACATCTTTGTGCACTAAAACTAATGCTCTAATTACCTACGGATGCTGCCTGTTCCCGTGTCTCTTGAGCACACGAGTGTAGTCGCTCCACTACCTGCTGGAACTACAGTAGATGGTTATTCAGGCAAAAGCAGTAGAATTTTGATGCCACAGTTAGATATTTATGAAAAGAGATGCATTGAATTTTATCTCAGTAGATCAATTTTCAGGACAGAGTTCCTAACAGTGTATTCATAGGCTGGGTACAAAACCAATTTTATCTGCTTCAGTGGTGTGTGAACTGTATAAGGAAAGACATCTCTTTACTCTCTGATAGCTTATCTTCCCTGGTGACCATTTATGCGTGCTCTTGTAAATATACATATTTTACAGAAAAAGCTCTTTAAACTATCCTTTGAGATGACCTTGAAATAGGAGCATTTGAATCTTCCAGGAAATTAGCAGCAAAGTCTGTTTTGATAATGATTGGTAGGGTGGGAAGTGCCACTCAAAGCAGAAGTAATAATCAGTGCAGCAAGCTATTTAATAGTACAGGTCTATTACAGAGTAAGTTTTTTACAAGGAAATACACAAAAAGAAAAATATACCCACTCTTCCGGCCCTGAAAAATTTCTTAGAGACTGGGAAATCTTTGGAAAAAAATCGTTTGGCAAAGTGGGGCTACTGTTTAAAAATATTTAAAGTAAACAACAGGAAAAATAACCATAACATAAATTATAATAAAATACCAATTTTTTGTCCTGCTGGGCACATAAATACTGACTAAACTTAGTTGATATCAACAGAGCAAGTAATGATGCTTTTCCAAGTGATACACTGAAAGCGTAAAATTTTTTAACAAGGCAACGTAAGGAATTGCTTATTATATCTTAGTGTGTAGTTTATTATTTTTATTTTCATTTCCGTTCCCGTCTTTCTACGTTGCTTTCCCACTTGTCCACCAGTCCAAGCTTCTTACAGATACATCCTTCCAATTAAAATTTTAGGTCCGTACATTGTAAATATCTATGTGGAGTGAACATTGATATCACCTCACTTATATCCCTGCCCTAGCTTATACACAAATTCAAATATTCTCCTTTTATCTATACATAAACAGGCTTGTAACTCCATGCCCAAATTCCCTCACGCAGAAGCATGCACTGTACAAATACTCTTCTCTATAAAAGTCTGCAGGCATACGCACTCTTGTCCCTAACAAATGCATGCTTTCCATGTGCACGTGCACATTTCACAGAGCACGCTTTCCTGTGTTCCTCGCCAGCCCACGTCAAATGCCTCTATTTACTTCTTCTCATGCTGTCTCTTCAAAGATGCCTATATAAAAATTCTCTCCTTGCGTTATGCCTATAGCCTGTACTATACATAGATATATTCATTTTCCATACACCAGCACACACAGTCCTTGTAGCATTCGTTATGTGCATATGCAATCTTGTGTAGTAGCAGCTTGATTAACCATGAGCCAATGGTAAAATTCTCTACGTAAAACTTTGAAGCGCACCTCTATAATGGTACAAGGTATTCCCTTTTAACTTCGCTGACAGTGTCAAAATAACTCATAAATAGTTTTGCAAATGCTCAGGAAAGACCCTAGCAGATCAGCTGACACAGCGATAACTCACTTGTTGCTGTTTTGAATTTCGCTCATTGTTACCGTGAATTTTACTCATTATTAACATTTCCGAAAATATGAGGAATCAAAGACAGGTATCAATTCCAGATACCAATACAAGGTATTGAGCAGTGACTCTGGGACAGACTCCCAGAGAGGAACATAGAAATACTGCTTGGAGGTGCGGAGGAGGCAAAAGCTCAGCTGGAGCTCGAACTCACAAAAGATGCCAGGAATAAGAAGAAAGGCATAAGTATGTCAGCAGCAAGCGGAAGTACAAGGTGCAGGTCCACTGCTGAACAAGTTAGTACAAGCTGGCAGGTTAATGAAATACGATACAGAAAAAGCTGAGATACTAAATACTTTCTGTGCCTTGGACTTCAAGGGTAACGTTAGCCTCCAAGTCTCGGTGCCAAGAAGCAACAACAGAGCAAACAGTGAACCCCCAAGCGAAGAGGAGAGTCAAGAGCCATCTGTACATTTTGGACATACGCAAGTCTATGGGACCTGGTGGGATGGTTCTGAGGGTGCTGAGAGAGCTGACTGACAGCACTGCAAAGTCACTCTCTTTCAGCTTTGAAAGGTCATGGAGATCACGGCAAGTCCTGAATGACTGGAAAAGCGCAAATACATAGCTGGGAAAGAACAGACCAGTCGGCCTCGGGTCAGTCCCTGAACACATTATGAAACGGGCCCTCACGGAAGCTGTTGCCGTGATCATGAAAGACAACAAGGTGATTGGGAAGAACCAACATGGATTTACCAGTGGTAAATGCTTGACCAACTGATTGCCATCTGTGATGAAACAACTTGCTCAGTGGATGAGGGCAGAGCAGTGGTTGTCATCTGACTTCATTTTAGCAACATATTTGACACAGTCTCCCATAATTCTTTTAGGAAATTACTCTAT
Organism: Phoenicopterus ruber ruber; assembly: GCA_009819775.1. Taxonomy (NCBI): domain Eukaryota; kingdom Metazoa; phylum Chordata; class Aves; order Phoenicopteriformes; family Phoenicopteridae; genus Phoenicopterus; species Phoenicopterus ruber. The sequence goes on from CM020219.1 coordinate 35,738,577, forward strand.
GAAATGGATCCTAGTTGATAAGGACCTCGTCTATCAGACAAGAGAGAGTGGTAGTAACCCTTTAAGAAAGGAAGACAGTAAAATCCATGGGTTTGTCTCATATATGCCATCACTGACATATTACATATACCTAAATAATTCAATGAATTTTTCTAAAATGTATTTTTTAATTAAAAGCTGTGGATTTTTCATGCTATTTATGAATATAGATGCTACAAAATTTAATAGCCAGTAAAAAGAGGTTGGGAGGAAGAACAGTAAATACTTTTGTTTCTTTTTATCAAAAGAGCTAGCTATTAATCACCTGATAATATTTTTCTTTTTAATGAAAAACACTGATGTATCTAAACTAGAGCTGATGGGAATCCATCAGATTTAATTATGATTTCGTTGGGAAGGCTTCCTGTGTCCAATAAATGGGGATAAAATGCAACAACCCCATAATAACCAATAATCCAGTAATCTGAGAAGTAAGTGACTCAGGTGCAAGTTCTTGTGCCAAATCAGTGAGAAAAAGGACTTTTACTTCTATGTGGTGTCCATCAATTACATTTACAGTTGTTTAACTCGGAAATAATAAGATGCTGTTTCAGCTGTGCGCTTCTAACTGCGATAATTTCACATGAAAGGTAATGATAGCCCCTTCTCAAAGGCTAGTCGAACAGCAACCCTACTCTGAAAAAAGACACAAAGGGAACAAGAGTTTAGGCTGTGATGGCTGTGCTGCACTGACTCTTATTCAATTACAAATACTCATTTCTACTGATCATACTTCTCTCGAAAAGACTTATTAAAATCTTCTTTCTTGCACTCTTTTCGTTTACTTCACCGTTTCTCCAGCTCCTGAAGTAAAATCCTCACTTCAGCTATATCAGTGACAAAACTCATTGACCTTCAATGAAGAATGGATTTCAGCTCCATTGGGTCCAATGATTTTAAATTGGACTCTATAGGCTTTCAGGAACGTTTTGATGCTGATCTCAGACCAGGCTTACATTGTGTAAAGCAAGAGTAGAATTTGGGTCGGTCAGCCTAACTTAAAATGCTTAAGGACTAAACATGCTACATCTAAACAAAGGTCGAGTGACTCTAGATGTAACCAGAGAGAATGAGAGTATTTTACCTCTAGAACTAAATTCTGAAATATTTTCTATTTATAATATTTATGAAAGCCCATATGTATAAGGTCTGAATCCTTTGTGAAATTCAGAAAATTATTAAATTTGCATAGCTAAAATAAATGAACATAGTTTTAAAATATAACAAAAATACTGCTTTTTGACATCTCAATTTTCAGATGCCATCAGCAAATATTCAGGTATAGAGACAGAACAGGTTTTGTTCATTAACAGTTGCATGGATTATCATAGACTAACTGTCATTGCTATGTTATTTGGAAATTTGTTTCTAATCCAGCAGCACCATATTGCTAATGATTGAAACATCTACCCGCGGCATCTTTTCTAACAGCAGAGAAATGCCATGGAATTGATTTTAATTAGCCTTTGGAAAAAAAATAAATTATGTAGAATTCAAAATCCATTGTTCAAGTCGTATGCCAGCCAAGCTGTGTAAGAGGTTTATACAGCTAACTGGACATTAGGGACTCATGTCTGTGTTCAGAAATGTACTAACCATTTAATAGAAAAATGTAAGGGATATGTTCACTTACAGAGCATCTATCTAGGTAGCGATTTAATTATGATTATAATTGTAACCGAGAAACAGAGACAAAAACAGAGGCCAAATTCTTATCTCCAGAGCAAAGTTCAAAAGGACTATAGGGGTTTTTTTAGAGATGAAGAACATGTGTCTGCATCATATGTTAAATATGCCTGCATCAATGCATGTGAGCATTTTACTAAAATATGGTTGTGGTGTTCTTAAAATAAGGTCCATTCTCTGCTGAAAAATACAAATCACAAAACAAGTTGTTGACTGATATACCATGCCAGATCCTAGGAAACCAAAGCCAGATACTTTCATGTATTTTAATTTTTGTTAGTAATCTATGAGGACATCAAGCAAATATCCATAAAAATGCTTTCTCTTTGGCTAAACGACATGCATTTTTAGGCACTAAAATGCTGATATCGCAAGCTGAACAGGCATCGGCTTTCCTTGCTGATCTACAGGTGTTTGGATAATCCAACCACAGAGAGTAGAACGTAAAGAATTCTGACATACGCAGCTGAGCTTACAAAATTTTAGGCTTCTGAGTACAGATTTCAAAAAACTCTGAAATTTCATTGTGAAAATAAAATAGGCTACAAGCATTGAAGAAAATGTTCTGAATTGCAATAGGAGCGCCAATTCACTACTGTTTTTTTCATCTAAATGTCATTGCTTTGTAGGACCACACTGAAGCACTTGTTAAATTTATTGCAGTTATACTTAAACACTTATTTCCACTTCTGATGGTTCAGAAACTCTGGTCCCATTTTTTTTTTTTTTTCTCTGCATACTCTGCAAAAGGGTCTTGCTGGAGCTATGTGGAAAATTTGCTTTGGATACCGAAAGCTGTCTGAGTTTAAGATTTATTATGTTTATTAACCATAGTTCATGATAACCAAATGTCAAAGTCAAGTATGTAGGAATTCTGTTTTGTGATCTGGTGAAATTTTTTTTAGAATACTTTAGAAAAAAAAGGAAAGGGGAAAAAAATTAGACAAGGACAGAAGACGAGTAAGAGATAGAAAGCCCAGCTACAGGTTGAAATCATCACCTGGTATACTGAAGACCCAAGTATGTTAATATGACTTTTCTAATGGTGCATCCTTCTGATCTGGAAAGGCAACTTTTACAGTTCTCCCAGCCTACTCCAGTCACTAGGCTAATGCCTCTAATCATTAGGTCAGCAGAGATAATATTTCTCAGTCTTTTTAAACCTGGCTGGAAGGGGTTTCTGGAAGTCACCTACTCTAACCTCCTACTCAAAGCAGGACTAACTTCAAAGTTAGACAAGATTGTTCAGGGCCTTTTGTGGTCAGGTTTTGAACATCCCCAAGAATGGAGGTTGCTGAGCCTCTCTATACAACCTATTCCAGTGTTTAATTTCTCTTATTGAGGGTTTACTTTTTTTTTCCCCCTGATATCCAATCTGAATTCCTCTTGCTGCTGCTTCCAGTTGTTGCAATTTATCTTTCCATGCATGCCTCTGAGAAGCGTTTTGCTCCCTCTTCTCCATAACCTCCCTTTAGGTACAAAAGACTGCAAATAGAACCCCGTCAGCCTTCTCGCCTGCAAGCTGAACAGACCAAGTTCCCTCAGCTTCTATGTATTTCTATACAAATCATATATACGTGTGTATATACCATGTACTCCAGCCCCATACCCATCTTGATGGCTTTCTGCTGAACTCTCTCCAGTTTCTCACTCTCAAGGGAACAAAATAGGACACGGCACTCCAGGTGCAGCCTCACGGGTGCCAGGCAGAAGGGAATTACCGTTTCCTTTGGCCCGCTGACTACATTCTTGCCAACGAAAACCTGTCGGTGTGGTATCACCTCAACGGCAGGTCCCTGACTCATGTTCAGGTTGTTGTCCACCAGAGCCCCCAGACTGCAGAGCTGCTGCGTTGCCAGTCAGTGCACAACCTATACTGTCGGATGGGATTATTCCATCCCAGGAAGGATTTTGCATTTGTCTTCCTCTTCTTTATATGACTGGAAAAGGCTTCAGTGAGTACTTCTTCCTTAATATTCCCATCTTTTTTCTCTAAACAGTCCTAGAATATCCTTGAATTAAGATAGCATCACGGAGCCATATGGACTTAGCACCTAAAAATATTCAGAGCAACGACGTCTCTCCTCTTTCTACCAACTTTGACACAAATAGTCTTTCTATCTTTGTGATATTTTATCTAATAAAGCTTTGGAAGGGATGCAATAGAAGCAATATCTGATTTTACATCTGTCCGGTCTTTTTTGCTCTTTTTGTAGTTAAAGCTGCCCTCTTACAAAGGCATTTCATCCAATATTCCAATCAAGGGTAGCCCTTTTAAATATAACACAGTCAGGCAGCTGCTCTCTTAAAATGCGAGTTTTAAAACCATCTGCTATCAGTGACATCTGCCCATGTTCCAATTGGTAAATGCTCTTCCTTTTTTTCCTGGAACGATGCTGCTTTCTCTCACCTATTTCAGAAATATCATACAAGCCTGGCAATATTAGAAGAATTTCCCATTCATTTCTATGGCAAGCCCACAGAAACCCGTGGATAATGTCACTGTCTGGCAGCTGGCTTTGCGTATTTACATATATATGGATGGATGGATTTTCTTTTCAGTGTTAATTTGAAAAGGAATTCAGAGGACTGACACACAGAACTTTGGTACTAGTTTAGTTTAAATTGTTGAAGCAAAATAAAATAGTAATCTATCAAGACAGTTCTCTTAGGCAGATTTTTCCTTAGAGCAAAAATGACCATCTTGGTAAGGGTCAATAAACCAGGTCGCAGTTCGGTCTATGCAGTCTCTTGGAAACAGCCTTGTTACATAGATGAAATTGAGACACATTTTGGACAACAAACTTCTCCTGAAAACAGCTAGTGAACTGCTTTGCCAGTGTTGCACTGCACTGTAATACAGGGCAAAATACATTTCTAGCGCAGGGCTTCTGTCAGTGTGACCTCTCCAAGTGTGCAGAATCAATTTAGTCCAACCATGTTAGCATAAAAAACCACACAAATCACTGAAAGGGGGAAGGGAAGAAGTGTTCTCAAATATTGTAGATCAGAGCATATCCACAATCATATTATGAATGACGAAAAAAAAAAAAGCAGCAAAAAGCAGTGAAAAAGCAGTATCTTTATTTTGATTGCGCAAATGGTGATGGTGCAAAAATGTTTGTGTCATATATGATGAACACTTTGCCATTGAAGCATTTTACCTTACGCAACAGCTGAAAAATTAAACTGTGCAAACCATGAGTATTTCACACAGCAAAGATGATCAAAAGCTACGATGTCAAGATCTGTCCAAGCTGCTTGTGAAAACCATTGGGAAGGTTATTTACTGGCCTATCTCATATTTTCAAGATTCGATTTTCCAACTGGCTCTACCTTTTTAAGAACTTTCTAAGAACTTTCTTCTGTTTGTTAATTCGCAAATTGAAGTTAAGACCCAATATATTCTTCCCACTTTTCCCCAGTGTGTCTTACCTCACGTTGCAAATACTGCAATCAGAGGCGAGTAGAGTGTACAAACATTTTCAAAAAGAAACTGCTTATGCCTAAATTTAGACCTTAAAAGGACCCTTGAGTATTTTACACTATATAACAAATTACAACTTCTACTTTTTTGACCTGACAAAGGTAAATTATGATCAAGTCCAGAAAAGAAGAATTCATAGCAGGGAAGATGAAAGACCCCTGAGTGGGAGAAGTACTAATGGCCTTTACAGTAATGCAGCATCAAGAAACTTAATTCCAGAGAGCTTTACACAATTCTTTTAATATTTCTTTTTCTTTATCACAGCATAATACCTGGCTTGACAACAGAAATGTCAACAGTTAGGGCTCTATTCTTCAAATCGTCATGCTCTATTAACGCTGTTTTTGTGTGGGATTTACCCTGTCAAAGAAGGAATCACCAAGGAGTAAGGTCTATGGTTGTCTTATTCACTAAATCCCTCTTCTCAGTGATGCACAAATGACTAAGTACTTTTGGTGCCACTGCAAGACAGAAAGTTAAAACAGGTCAGTCTCAGGTTAGAGTGACAGGAAGTTTGTCCTGCACATGCAAGTTGTTTTGTATGCAAAAGAAACACAAAAACCTCAGGTGTTTCAAGAAGTGCATAAAGAGTACGTGCATGAGGGCAGCTCTTTCTGCCGTCACCTCGATTTGACTACGTGCAATTGTACACAACAAAATTACTCACACACACACGCTTGTATCACCTGTACTTCTGAGGTACGCTAGCATGAGCAGTGTCCTTTCGGTCTTTCCAGGATGCGCAGCTCTGCTTCACTAGTGCTCTTCCCGACGCAGTGGTGCAAGGTGGGCCTGCGTCCTAGGAAAGGAGTAAGATGAGGTCCCTTAGTAGATCTCTGCCGAGGCCCATTGCCTCGTGGGTTCCCAGGCAGCTGCACCGCCTCTACGTTTACATACAGCTACATACCTTACCTGTATGCACTATAAGTCTTACGAGGAAGCCTGCTATGACACTGTACTACTGAGGAGTATGTGGATATTAGCAAAGTCAGGGCTGAGGTTAAGGACCTTATGTGTAGGACTTTGAAAGGATGGAGTGAGGCTATTTTTGCTGGTAAGTTGAAAGTATCTCCCCTTTTGTCACGCCCTGCACCTCCAGCATTTGGACTGGCTGCTCAGGCTGAGAAGTTAATTTGCTCCACAGTGCACATAGTCTGTGGGGAAAAAAATCACAGTAGAAGTCAAATGAGGAGGGGCTTACTATCAATGTAGAATTGTTTTATAGAATGACCTCTCCAGTGCTGAGCAAATATTGGTTTTGGAAAATGAAGTGGGAAGTTTTACTGCTGTTGTCATTTGACTGAATTGTATGGCATCATGTTTGGATAGAGGCTTTTGTGCTGCCTCGAGTAATAATTATTAGTAGTATTTATGAATGTGAGGAAGAATGGGAAATGCAGATGTGAACCTGTGGAGTAAAACCTGTGTGTGAGCAGCTACGTATGAAGATGACTTTCTTCGATTTTCTATTAATTACTTATAGCTATATTTTGCCCTATAAAAACTATAGGACATAACCGTGAGAGTAGCACCTACTTAAAACTTATTCCCTTTCCATTTCAATCCTTTTAATTTTCTGTCCTGCAAAATATTCCTTCTCCTTAAAAATATTTCTTCTGCTAGAATCTAGGATTTAATAGCTACACAGAGGCTTTAAAGATGAATTTTTGGTCACTTAATTCCCCCTACAAACTAGTGGTAAGATTCTCTTTCTTACATCAGCTTTATACTGGAAAAATGCTGAGCAATAGTCAAATAAAGTGCTTCCTGTTTTGTACAAGTAAGAAGAAAATTGTACAAGCTATTTAGATGCTAAGATACATCTTAAGGAGAATATATTGGAATAAATGGAGAGATTTTTAATAAGGGAAGAGGGGGTGCACTTAATAGAAAGAGCATATAGAGACCCTGACTGTGGCTAATGTGCATAAAAAATTCAGCCTGTCAGATCCTCACTTTTCTAATTCAGTAATCTAAATAATTTATTTGACATTTTAGCTCAAGATGACCTTTCTTGGGAAAAAATTACTGTTTTAAACTTTTAGCAAGTGCAACCACTGCAGAGGATTGCTGTTGAAGTCTGCATTTTCCCAAACGAGTAAAGGTTAATCTTGTACAGCTCAAACACATTTCTGACCCTTTTAAACAAGTTCACAAAAAGTCATTTAATTTTTTTAATATAATTTCAATTATATTGCAATATTTGTGTTAAACGAGCTTCCTCCCCTCCTCCCCTTTTATTTCTGTTGCTGAGAAGCCATTTCCCATGTGTTCAGATGGATTTAGGCAAAGGACTTGTTTTGAATGAGTAAAGGTACCATTCTACCAAATGTTACTTATAAGGAAAGTTCCATAAATCAAGTGGAAATACATGGTAGATTAATAGGTGAGTAGGTTAAAACAGCCACTAGTAATAGCAAGAAAATGACTGTCCAGAGGTTCACAGTTCCCAGATTGGTCACTTGACTCAAGTAATCAGCCTCAGAGCTATGCCACAAAAAATGATCATGTCTGTCCCTGGATTCTCTTCCTCTAACTAAACAATCCCATATTTTGCAGAGGGCATTTCAGTGGTTCTACTAAAGGACATTTAGTGTAATTTTACTTTGCTATTTCTGATAATTTATCTAACTTTCCGACAGGTCACTAAAAAAATCTTTCAATGTAAGGATTAATATACCCCCAATTGTACATAATAAAGGCTATAATTCTCTCAGGGTGTTCAGGTGACTTTATAGGGGTACATTATTTATTATTGAAAATGTGAATTTGCTAGAATGGCTGAAATATCACAAGGGTTTCAGAGACTGTGGAAAAGCTGCAGTGCAGCTGCCAGCTATGAGAGGATCTAAGTAACTAGCTATCAAAGAAATAGATGACCAGCCGTACTTTGGCCACTCGTGTGATAAAAATGCAGGGTCTAGTGTTGTCGTCAAATTGGATTTTTTTCCCCATGTTATTTTTGCCCACTAATTTGCATCGTTTGTGCGGTTTGAGGTCATCGTGTTACTCGTATTGGTGTGCAGCTGCAAGAACTTCAGTGTAGTCAGTATGAAGCCAGTGTAAGTTTAATGTAAGAGGAAAAGCAGTGTACTCGTCTCTGCTGTGATATTCTCGCCTCGTGCCTCCACTGATGTCAGTTACTGCTTTCTTTTCTGACATAACAGTGGGGGTTTGATCTGATACGCCCGCACATACCAGTCAAAAACTGCTACAGAAACAGGGAGCTGAATGATCAGCGAGGCTCATGCACCTAAGGCATTTTGGCAGTTTTAAAATCCAATGTAAGTGTAATCAGCCTCTTAAAGGCTTTCAGTACTGTTAACTCTTAATTAACAGTGGTGGGATTATCTGCCTTGCAGATAGTGTTAGAATTGCAGCTGCAATTTAGTTTGCGAGACTTTATTAGATCAGGTGTGATACTTTGTGGAAAACTCTGTATTACTTCCAGGGACAGCTTCTCACTAGAAGTGGCACGGCTGTTCTTGTACCACACAGGGATCAAACTAGTGAACCAAGTGGAACCAAGCTAAAGCCTGGAAATCCAACCTGTGTTGCTCTTCCCCACATCCCAGTAACTGGAAGCACTGGGCAAAAACATGCCAACACAGTACAGGGTGAGTTTACCATAGCTTTAGCTGACTCATTAACAGCTAGAACATTGCACGTGCATGTATTACAGTTGCTCCATTAACCAGCAAAATGGAGACTGGACTCACGTGGGAGCTACCCGTACTCACTTCAGGCATGCCCACTGGCTACTTTAATTTAAGGCATCCAAGTTTACGGAAGATGACCTAGAGTTACTGAACAGGCAGCATTGTATGCATTGCTGGTATTTTTCTGTCTGACGTGCTTTTTGCAGCTCTCAGCCTTCTCAAGGAGATGACCAGAGAGCATAGCCCTGTGCGGTGAAACACTACAGGGCTGTAGTTTGTGGAACTAATGAAGTGGTATATTGCACCATATTTGTGAGATGAGGATGGTTTTCACTTTACGCAAAATGTAAAATGTCATGGCGAAATACGAGTAGTAAAGCTCACAACAGTATTAGACAATGATCACTCCACTGTTAAATTTCTCCAGTAGAGAAAAGCTTTTGCTTCGTGGTTCTTTATTGTCTGACTACCATAAGCCAAGACGTTACAAAATACTGCTTTGGATACCACAATTTTTATCATTCAGTCTGAAAACTGTTAAAAAGGGGTTGATTTTGAGTAAATTAAATTGGACTAATAAGATCAAATTGATAATTCAAAACCAGACATGTTGAAAATGTGAACTATTGCTAACAGGAAAAAATGCTTTCAGCACTTTACCGGGTAAAGCTAACAAAAGGGAATTGCGAGCAATAAAGTGCACACGCTGCCATATGAAGTGTATCGCTGTTTGGCATGATTGCAAAGTTAGTGGCTGCACGAAGAAGCACTGGTATACTAACATTGGGGCATGATTGAAGTATGAAGTAACTGAACTGTAGCGCTCTGTTCAGAGAATACCTTGAGAAGAGAGGGACTACTCAATTTTTCTCTAAGCTCTGGCGGGGTTTTTTTGTTATGTAAATTGTTGTCCTGTAGCCCATAGGCTGAGACAACTGCCAGACCTCAATGACTTCTAAGGAACTTGAGTCTGGATTTGAATTGGTAATCTAAAGACGAAAAGTTTGCTCCTCCCATTAACAGTTCTCTATAATATCTAGATTTTCTGTGTTGTGAACCTGTTGCTGTTGCATACAGTACTGAGGCTCTGGGAATGTCATCGTGATAAGATGGTAATGAAATTATGTTTAAATCTTCTTCCTTGTTTTCATCCTCATTATGCAAATTACATGTCTCAAAACTGTCTACCTATCAGTTATGAGTTTGGCTGGTGCTCACATGACTTTTCTTGAAAGATGTTTCTAAACATTTTTTCCAAATTGATTTTCTTTACCCTTATTTATTTCCTATGCATCTGTGATGTCCATGAGTTAAGTAAAAACGTTTTAGGGCTTTGGTGGTGATGTGGCAGATGGTGATGTTTGTTCTAAAGTTATTTGATAGATATCTCAGTAGTCTTCACATGGAAATACATGGAGAAAAAATACTGAGAGAAGGACTGGTCTGCTGTGCTTTTGGATACTGGTGCTGAAGGGCACTTCTTGGTATTCCTATCTCCAATTCACTTAGCCGTGCAACCAACTTGTATTGAGGAAGATGGCATTATTCCTCATGTTCATTTCCAACATGCAATGAAAATACAGAATTCTCAACTCACTAACCGTTAGTTCCCACGCAGTGTTGGGACCCTTTTCCCTTCCTTAAAGCAGTTAATAAGAAATGCTGATAAAGCCATTTGTCAATTCAAAGGAGTAAGAAGAAAGTATTACCAGGTGGCACGTGAGCTCATGAGAAGGAAGCTAACAAATCTATTTCTTCCCATTGCATAAGAAGGTTTCTTAAAATTTGCCTGTGCTTTCAGGAGATCCTTCAGACCAAATAAAATCTGGAGGAATTTGTCTCACCCATTGACGCTGCTTTACATGAACTCCTGCTGTGAGTGCAGTTTTCTCCCTTGGGTTTGTGTGGCCTGCACAGCAGGGCAGGATACAGTCCTGATTGTAACAGAGGCACCATGTATTTCTGAACATCCATGAAAATCTCTATTGTTCCTTAGGTGTAGGGCAGAGATATGACCTTACATTTGAGGGCAGTATAGCGCTTGAAGGTCTGGCACGAAGAACGGTAGAATTCGCACAATAGATTGCTATCTGCTGCTCCCCAACTCATTCGGTTAAGGTCAAGAAGCTGCTTGTAAACACACAGTATGATTTCCTAAAAAGGCATCTCGTTCTTTATCCCACTGAGTGGCACCATGACACATAAAGGTCAACCTTAGTGGCCATTAAATGAGCAGCTACTTAAGACGGTGAAAGACAAAACTGGTTTCCAGATGCAGCTGGGAAAAGGCTGGAAGCAAGAACTCTGAGCACTCCTGATGTCTAGGAAACACAGGGTCTTACTCAGATGCTGAATCCCAACAGTTTGTGATTTGTGCTACGCATCGTATGTCTGCATTTCTGCTTCAAATAGCTTATCGGGTTATGGTATTAAAAATGCAGTTCTACGTTAAAATGGTCGTAAAAGTGATAGGGGTCTGAAAATTGTATCAGATCCAAGTTTGTCTTATGACTCTATTTCCTATAATGTGAACAAGCAACAAAAGAATATAATATCGTTCAATTTCTAGTTGCTGTGTTGTTTTTATAAAACCGTAGTAAAACTAAATTTGTGGACCAAATTACCAGAATATTCACAGGTAACATGTTTGTGGAGTAGAATAGGGACATTCTTACATTTGTGCCTTCCATCGGCAAAGAGCACTGTCAGAACATCTCTACTTGGTAAGCTGAAGCGGAGCAAGATGGGGGGGGGTCTTACTAGTGATCTAATTCTTACCGGTGGTCTAAAATCTGAGTCCTCTCACTCAGCCCAAATTTGGGTAGTTAACCCAACTACCTCGCTCAGGTAGCTAACAACCCCAGCCAACAGAGGAGAGTCAGTTAAGAGTACCCAACTTACAATTTCCAAGGGAGTTTCAGAGTAAGGACCCATCTCTTTTCAGTAACGATACAGTATGATTACAGCCAGCCAACAGCCTGTTAAGCCAGGTGCCTAAAATTTATTTAACTTCTAGAGGTTTTAGTCTAAAAATGGACTAAATACCCCCTAAAGCTATGTATTATTAGTAAAAACTTTTGCCTCTCTGATGCACACAGAAGTCCATAGATCTGTGTTGTCACTAAAGAAATAGGAACTGTTGAGCATTTGCTGTTTCTGACCTGTGATGGATGATAGTGGTTGCTATTTTTTTGTTATGACCATCACAGCTTGAGACTATGGCACACAAAGCATTAACCTCAAGCCCTGCCTGAAAGTTATTTACAAGATACTTACACCTCTACACACTGAGGAAGTCAAAAAACAATTTTGTATCAGAAGGCTGAGCTGCACTTCTGTATGTGAAAGAAAAAAGTTGGCTTGGATTTCAGCCTCTAAGTGGAATTACTCAAAACGTGCGAGAGGTGGAATGAACCATCATCTATATAAAATAAACAGAGAATGTGGAGATAATTAGAGAAGAGAATTTAAGGTCTCTTATGTCTATGGCACGTTTAAGTTCAGTCTGTACTGCTAGCAATACCAAGTTACTATAAACTTGGCTTCCTGGTACACTATGTGAAATAAATCTGGTGACCTTCATCCAATTTACACTGCCAAATAAATGTTCCTTTTTCATGGAACTTATACCAATTTTAGATACTTATTGGCATCCTTCTTGGAAATCTCCTTGTGGCACAGGACTGGAAAGAGCTGGACTGTCTAATAATACCTGAAAGTGCTTGCTCCATTTCTAGCCATCTCGATTGGAGTCTGTGTGTGTGAAAGATGCAAACAACACAGTACATAAGTTTTCTTTCCCCAGAGATACCAAGGTGACCCTTTTCAAAGCTACTCAGCTTTCAGGTTTTTTTCTTGTGCGCTGAGTACATGTCGGGCCCCATGTTCAGACATAGATTGTCTGGCTGGAAATGTTTCCTTCTTTCCTGGGAATTATTTTTTCATTATTTCCCTGTCATCACTACTCCTCCTTTCTTATTTAATGAAAGAGTGTGGTGGGACATATAGGTTCACGTGAAGTTAATCTTGAGGCTGAAGTAAACTTTTGGCCTAAAATTCTCTTCCAAGAAGAGAAACACAAGAAATAATACCATCACTTATGCTCAGATGTCTGCATGGGCTTTTGTGCAGCTGTAATAAATTATTTACTAATTTACTTGTAATCAGACTATTTGATCTGCTGTTTGATGGGTAGCCCAGTAGGTAAAGAAAACCACAGAGAAGGAGCATTGCATTCAAACGTATTACAACAGGTCAGGGACCAAAAACGAGAATGATCACGTGATTTCTATTAAATTGAAAAAGCTATAGCATTCCATTGTGCTATACTTTCCAAATGTCACTAAAACCACTTACGATGCAAACTTAAAATAGCTACCTACGTCTACACCTACATCTAGCTGACGCTAACCCGCTTCCTTTGCAGTTACTGAGTGGGAAAGGAAATCCAGGAAGGTGAAAATTTTTAGACAGGCGTAGTGACTGCTAAGGGAGAAAAACCCAAAAAATAAACACATATGCACCCACACACCCCAATACCTTCATTTCCTTTCCTTTCCTCCCCCCCCCGCCCCCCTCGCCTGCCTTTTCTTATATGGCTGCTTGATTTGATTTGAGAGATGGAATTGCCTTCAGAGTATATAGAAGCCAGAATTTTTAACCATGAGTTGCAGCGAGCCAAGGACATTTCTAAAAAAGCTTCATTGGGCAACTTGTTCAGGTCCTCCCAAAAACTCACCTATGAAGCAGCGTGTGTTTGCAGTGCGTTTCCTCTGGAAAAAAAAAAAAAAAAAAAAACAAGGACAAGCATATGGCAAAAACAACCAACCAGCCAAAGCTTTGACACACGTTTAGAGAAGACGGTTTTCACCTGAGGGCAACAGAGAGTGTTTTTAGGCTGAAGGCATTCAGCCTGTTTTCTGTTATTCGGAAAGAAACAGTAATATTTCTGGTCCACCCCGCAAGCTGCTTCTCCTCAGCGCGGCACTCCTCCCTCCCCCCGCCAGTCACACTTTGCTTAAAAACAATTCATTGTGGTGTGCTGTTTTATTTTATTTGCCCAGACAGAAAATGTACTGTTATTCTGTAAATGTTTTCTTGCTGTCATACTTCGCAGACGATTTTCTTCCTATTTTTGGAGGCCTGAATCTGCCTTTGGTCACACTATTTGCTCCTCTATGGTCACCTCTGAGAAGATTAACCCTTTCATTAAAAAAGCTTGGCCAGGGTCAAACTACCGCCTGGCTCCGGACTCTTACATCCCTTTGATCTCCCAGCTATGGAGAAATTATTAGCAAATTCTAAGCCTTCCCATGTGATTTGTTTTTGTAAATTTGTAGAAATTATTCCTAATCCTATTACGTGGCCGAGGGCAAACCTGCATTAAATATATGAGACTTTTTGTTATGTGGCAGATGGATAATAAAGGAATGCTGAATGCAGCCCATTCCAAGTTATGGGAATCTGGACACTTCATCAGCATTCACTTAATCCTCTGCCATGGCCTACGCCTTTGATGAATGCTCTCATTTATGACCACTGATGCCACTCACTTAATTTCAGAGAAGAAAAATAATACCTAGCTGTTAATGTGAATATTTGAGTTTATGGCTGTACAATGAATAATTGTGACATTATCAAGGGAACATCTTCTTATGCATTATTCACTTGTATAGACCACATTAACCAGAGAGAGGAAACTTGCAGTTTTGCGTCTTCCATCTTCTTTGGAAGGTAGACACCATGCAGACAAAAGTCAGTGTCTTAACCCAAATTCTAGCTGACAGTCCGTATCAGCCCTCACTATATTTTGCTCATTGTGGTGCCAATCTCCTATCTCACCAATGACATTTTTTCAAAGAAAGAGTGGATTTCCTAGAGACTCTACCCCATGCAACTTCCACGGCTTTTTATTGAATAGGAAAATGTATCCCTCCTTTTTGCTTTAGTACTGTTGCCATGTAGTACGTCTGTAAATTTAAGCTGAAAATTAAGACAGCACACAGTTTTTGCTTGTACTTTATAAAAATATGTGTCCTGTATTAATAACGTTCTCTTCATGCAGTTAAAAATAAAACTAAAATTCATAAATAAAAATAAAATTCACAAAATGAGATCTTCAGAGTTTCTCATTTATCAACTTACAGCTTTCACACTCAGAATCACAAATATTAAGGTGTGGAAAACATATTAACTTGGTTTGTAGAAATCTATGTTATCTGAGGTAGGTGGGGTTTTTAAGGATGTTTGTACTATATCTGATCTCTCTTCAAGTTTCCTTAATTCACTGGAGAGAAAATGTGATTACATTCCTAGTGTAAATATTATTTTTTAATTGGAAACACTTCCACATTTTAAAGTGTATTTATTTACTTTTCTGACTGTATAGCGATATTTAAGAGTAGGAGTTTGCTATGTTTTTATCCTCCTTTTCTGCAAGTATAGTAATTTTAGTTGGTATTTAATGGTGCTAAAATTCTAAAAGTAGAACCCTGCTGTCCCTTTTGGTTTGCATGTATAAAATTCAGAGGTAAATTGAAGTTCTGGTAAATCATCAGTGTGAGAAACGTGTCTAGATTTAGTAAACTGTAATAAAAAAACCCAGTTAAACATCTTTCCCTGGTGGGAGTTTTCACACACTGTAACTAATTTGCTGGAATCAACTAGAATATTCAACGAGAATAAAAATATGTAGTTTATTTATTTATAGTATGTTTATTGATCACTACTTTGAAATGTAGTGTAGCAGCCTATCGGGACACCCTGGACTGACTGCTCCGAAATGAATATGGATAGGGGTCCTGTGTAGAGTAGCTGCTTCGGTTCTCCTCTTCCGTACCGTCACCAAATTTAACACACATGCTGTAGGAGGCACATGCGAGCTTCTGCGCACAGGTTTTACTTTGTATTTGCTGTACGTAGCGAGGGGCCTGTCAGAACCCGGAGCACTGTCAAAGCGGAAGGTTCTATTTGGAAAAGGGTTTGCAATACCTTGTGCAGTCTGTCCATATAATTATAATGATCCAAGATCTACTTTTTAAGGTAGGAAGAGATGCAAACTGTTCTGTGATTGTAAAATGGTACGATGATGAAAGATTACAACTTAATCGACTTCAGGGAGAGCAAGGCATGGCCTTAATTTAACATCATAATGTGCTGAGCTAAATTCTTCTCACTCGCTTGCATCTCTATGCTGATTTCAGATGCCTCTGTTTTTTCCCCCAAGAATCACTAATCTAAACATTGCTGCAGAGTCACATTATTATTTCTAAAATATTCTATTCCCTGTTAACCAAACTGTTTGGCAAAAAAAAAAAGAAGCTAAGGCATAGGCTTACAAATGTAGAAGACAAGAATACAAAGCCTATTAACAGTGGGTCAAATCTTCCAATCCACCTTTTGGTGAAAACCTCTATAACTCCAGCCAGATATTTTGCTTGAAATAAATATCCCCAAAATTGACCTCCCCTCCAAAATTATGGTATAGACCATAGTAAAAATTTTGTTGAAGGAAATCTAAACTGAAACCCAGAAACTAAAAGAGAAAAAATACACATGGATGGACTTTAAATAGATTTTATTATATATAGATAGATACTTAGGTGTTTAGATTCATTCCTTGGTGTAAGTAATGGGCAATTAAGGAAACCTAGATTGGATCAACTTTTGGAACATCCTCAGAACGTATGGGGTTGGAGAACTAGAGTCACGATGTATATTCCTCACCAGCAGGATGTCAATGGAAACATGTAACGTTTACCTGCGGTGTGGCCAACCTACTTTGGCAGTCTACTTCGCAAAATCATCTTTTATTACTATACTAAGAATATAAAGGCTTCATTATACATGATATATGATCAATGTCTGGGGATTACTTGCTACAGCAGTTAAGGCTTTACTGAACAGTCAGCTAGTGGTCAAACTCCCTGTTTGCTGTTAAGTACAGATCACTCTACGATCATGCTGTGAAACGTAAAATGTGTAAAATGTCTTTCATAAACTATAAATTGGAAATGATTATAAAAGAGAGCAGGGGCAGTATAAATATTTTTGTCGTTGTTGTTTAGTAGCATTAGGGCTGACAGCTAGAACATTTTATTTTTCAGAAAGTGTAGGTGGGGGGGGCTACATTCTTTTTTACAAGCTGGTTGATACAGATTGGTAGGTTGTTCGCTGAGTTTTTCCTTATGTTTTTAAAGCTCCTCTTACAAGGTCTCTTAGAAGAATTTTAAATGAGTCTAAACAAAGCCCTCGCTGAATGTAATATTACTATAAAACAATGCATTCTTTTCATATCTGGGATGGGAAGGTAATGAAAGCACGCTGGTGTTGTGGCTCCAACCTTGCAATCAGAGGAGCTCGCTTGAGTGTAAAGCATAAGAAGCAGGAAGGGTGAGCCACAGAGCCAAGAGAAATCCCATCAGCCAAGGCACTGGCCGTTTCGTACTGGGCACCGAAAGCAAAGCGAAAATGGCCTCCTGCCCACCACTGTGGGTTCCGCGATGGCAGAGTAATCCTCCAAACCCAGGGCCTGGAAAAATGCTTTCCCTGGGAAGTGAGACACACTCTCGGCTTCTTTTTCATGAGTCTGTTTTCCAGTGTGATTGTCTTTGAAGCATACAGCATATATCATGTGTGATAAATTATACTTTGCTGTAATGTTGCCGTGCTAAAATATGCTAAGAAAGCTCTGAGCAATATTTACAAATAGTTTAAGTGTCACAACAATACACCCACTACTCAGGCTTCCATCGATTTTACTGTAATAAGAGTTGTAATAAAGGATACCACTTTTAAGTATTATGAAAGTATGCTTTATAAAGAAAGATAATTGGGAGAAAAATCCCTAAAATCTATATCAAAATCATTTTGCAGATTCTGCAATCACAGCTGTCAGAAAAAGCAACCACAATCTCTCTTGTCTAAGAGGAGTCATCTGGTTCTGTGCTGTTGTTGCTTCTCTTTCTTTTTGGCCCATCTAAGTAGTTAATTTACTCATAAAGCTCAAAACTCAGCTACTGCCACTCTTCAAAAAAACAAACAAACAAACGAAAACCAACACCCCCCCCACACCCCCCCCCCCAAAAAAAAAGTTGCTATAAATTAATTTGAGTTGTGCTATTGGAAAGAACAGCAGCCTTACTTTCCCATTCAGGGTAAACTTCAATCCTGTACACCAAGCGTTAAATTCTGCTGCCTGGTACGTGAGTGTAAAGCTGGTGCAATTCCACTGCCACCGAAGGAAGCCATTCAAATTTACATCAATTCGAAAGAAGGAAGAACCAGACCTTCCCCTGAGCATTTGAAAATCGCTCCAATATATTAATGAATACTTCTCTTGCATCCAACTTTATTTTTTTAAGATCTTCCTTAGGGAAGGTAAGAAAGGCATTCAAAAACAAGCTAAGCCTTTTTTTTTTCCTATCCACCTTTATCTTTATTTGCTCTTTTTAATGGAGTGTGGAATATGCCTGCTATATTTGCCAGTCGCAAGGGCCTGTTTCACCCGCTGGCATCAATGAGTGACATGGGGGTGAATTTAGCTTAGTTAGTTTTGTTCTAGCGGGTTACTATAGCTGTTGATCCACACCACTTAGGTCTTGACAGAAGCATAATCATGTTATATGGATATATACGGAAGAAGTAGTTAAAGTATATTAGAAAACATATACGCTGAAGTGGATCATTTTTCGCAGTCTAAGCAAGCAAGGCACAAGCCGAAGGCTGTTTCTCTCGTCGGAGCTTGCTGTTATTTGGTTAACCAAAAGGAAATATGGTGTAATCTAGAGAACTCCTGCTCCGCCTCCCAAACGCATTGTCCTGTTTTCTGCTAAGATGGGTCTGTAGATTCAGGGGCTTCTTCGAACCTTTTCTCTTGTGCTGAAAGTAGTGCTTGTGAAAAGAAAAGCCTAAACACCCAGCCCACACCAGTGTCAGGATCTCGAGTCTGACACTGCCGATATGCCTTACATTCTGGCTGCATTTTTAGCATAGCAACTGGGGGTAATACAGTCAGGTGAAATCTAAACTAATTTACCGCACCGTCAAAATTCTTCCAAAGACCAAGCTGCGTTTTCATATTACTAGCAATGCTTAGACCTGCTGCCCCCCTACCGTGAAACTCACATATCTATGGAGATCTTTTAAATTTTTTTTTTTTTTTTTTCTGGCAAAAGCAAGCAAAGTCCTCTAACGGATGTTTTGTTTTTCAAATTATGTGTACACGTAGATTTACACGCAGTTAGTAGAACTTTCAGAAGGAAATAGCCCTTGCATTTAATAACAAGCCCAGAGGAAATGTCCAGTGAATTCCAGGGCAGAGTGTTGGTTCAGATGAGCTACAAAGCAAGCTGGGATGGAAGGGAACTTGTGGGTCCCTGTTTAGTATTAAATTTTCAGTCTTGATGTGATTGTATTATTTTATCTCTGTGAATTTAGCGCGTTTGATATACGGTTATAGCCTAATAAATGTAACAATAAATATCACATTTGTATTCAATTTCAGAGGTCTCCTTCCCTCCCTCACACCAGCAGCAATGGGTGTGATCTTGTAAGGGTCTGACTGTAAATAATCTGGTTAAATACAAGGTTACTGATGCACTGACAATATAGAGAGTCACAGAGACTGTGGTAAGATTCAAGCCCCCAGATGTGTCTCCTTGCCTCAGTCAAAGCAGATGTATTTGATTTTGAAAAAGCAATGCATAATCCATTTTTGTTTGTTCAATAAAGGAACTGTATATTTACCATATCTTTAGGGATTACTTTTTGTTGTTTTCAAGGAAATAATTTCAATGCTTACAAATTGTTGGATGACATTCCCTTGTACATTTTTAAATATGATATGCAGGGAAAATATTTCTAGTTCTAATCTTTTTATTTAGAATAGAAAAGCTATGTGTAATCTAGGAGATGAAATATGATATCTTTATTAAAGTGGCACATGCTAGCTCTATTACACTTACAGGTCTGCCAGTATATCCATTAAGGAATCCATTTTTCAGACTTTTAACACTTGTCTGTATTCATACTGGAGTGAAACTTGGCACTCAGGTTTATAGCCCAGGAGCAATTTGTGCTGCTATTTACAAATGTCTCTTGGTATTCATTTAAAAAAATGTTTTTCTATTAAATGCCTGAAAACCATTTGGTTATTTAAAATGCAAATGGGAACAATATTAAAAAGAGCACTCTTGACTGCTCTAAGAGTCCCATGCTGTAGCCTGATAATACTTCTGCTGTATGAAGTTTATCATATTAAACCATTTTGGAAAGAACTGAAAGTCAGGAGATGGGGCGTTTTTGGAGATTAGAGACCTTATATGCCCCTGAGAGAGCTGCTTCGGTTTATCATTTAGCTAATACATACTTTAAAAATTATGTATGCCCTCATTTGTGCATTGTAATGCTCTAAAGGTCCTTATACTCAGGTAAACAACAAGCTTTGTAAAAAAAACCCCAGAGTATGAATTTACGTAATTCAGTGGTTTATTTCAGTACTGAATCTATTAATAGTCCATCATTAAATAGGCATAGTGCTGGTTATTGTAGTTATTTTAGGTTTTTCCTTAAAATAAGTAAGTAATTCTGCCGAAGTATGCCGTTTTACCTTAGCAAAGCGTGGTGGAGAGAAGAGAGCACATCCAACTTAAGTCCAGTCATATCTCCCACTGTCTTACTGTTTGAATGTAAATTTACAGTGATTTAATTCAAATATACTTTTGCTTCTTTGTTTATACATTATCATTTCTATTTGCTCTTTAGATAAAAGTTGAGTTCTTCTGAAATGAAAATAACGATCACCATTTCATTCTGAAAAAAGGGGCTTTATCCTCAACTGATGTAAGTCAACAGCTCTGTTGACTTTGTGCTATTTTACACCAACTGAGAGATTACCCTGGACTCATAATAAATACATAAACTTCTTAAATAATTTGAGAAAAGTTGAAAACATAGCATCTATAAACCATTGATATCAAACCCCGTCATAAATAGAGATCTAGTCCTACCTCCTCATTTAAGTTCCTTTTTTGACAATAAATAAACTTAAGATGATGAATAGAATTTTAATAAACCCTTAACAGACTGGGTTTCTTAATTTTGTGTAAACTATTGTAGTACAAGCTCGAAGCACTGCAGAAAATGTTACAAATAAAAGAAACCCAAAGTCAAGCGTTCTTTGTACCTTCAGGTCATTCCAGATTTTAGGGGTTTAGAAAAGCCCCATCAAGCTCCATTTAGACTTCAGGAATAATTCCTTCAAGCAGTTCTGTAAACAAAATGATTCACAGCGTAGATTTTTTTGTTCAATTTTGTAGTTGCTGTTCCTCAGTTGTGAAAAGTGTATAGGGTTTTTTTCAAGACTGTACTTTTCACTTCTGCAAACCTAATTTTTAGTCTTGGGTTCTGAAAAATCAGAGGCTATTTAGAATACAATAAAGAATAAAAATGTGATCAATTGTAAGAAGTATTTCTGTGAAGTCTGAACAAAGTGGGAATCTGAATTGCAGCCCCAAGTATTTAAATAAGCTATTACAAAAGGAGTGCTAGGAACCATTATATTGCATGATTTCTTGCGAATAATAGAAATGCTCTCTATCAGGTATTTTTACTTAAATGGAATAAATGTTTGAGAGAGATGGTGTTCATCCATTGTAACCTTTCACGCCACTACTGTTGGTATTGTTATAACTTCATCTATTAAAAATCTGCCTTGAACCTATTAAAAATACTCTAAAACTTAGAAAGAAGTGTAGTTTTAACCACCATACATTAGTATCTCCATCTTTTGGTAGTGTGTCATTTATGCTTTAATGACATCAGTGTAGAATTTCAGCATTCTTATACTGAAAATGCCTGTCATATACAAACAACATTATGGCACTTTTAGTATAATATGCCTACAGTAGTGCTATTATTTAATGGCGTGCTTTTATATTGCTCAAGTAAGTTTTTAAGGATAAATGTGCCTACATCATATACTAGTCCTGGGGCTAGTAAATGGGATTACTTGCTGTTAATAAGGTGAGCAGGCGTTCATCTCTAGTTATGCTGGTCCTGATCCAGTGTCACCGAAGCAGAAAGAAGTGTCACGTTTATGACTTTAATAAGAGCATAAGCAATCTCTGAGTCCCGGTTCATCAAACCTCCTGTTTATGTCCGGCGCTTTTTAGTGGTGGGACGCCCTCGTGTGCTGTAAGAGTTTGGCTGAATGGGGCTGGGTTTGCTCAATCGTCACTTAGGAACAGAGGTCTGCTCTCTGTTTGGGCTTAATTCTTGCCAGTGTCCACACTCCTCTTGCCTTTGCCCAAGGAACAACCAAATCAAGTAGTGTCTTAGATTTGTAAAGTTGAATTTAGGAAGTCTGCCCGTAGTCCCGTATGACCACACTGCAGCCAAGGGTGCTGCTTAGGTACAGGTAAGACCCTGGCTCAAGTGGGGATCAGCCAAGAGACAAAATGAGGAAATATGTTTCTTTCCAAAAATATGGAGCGGTGTTACAAAACCACGCGTGCCATTGCTGTTTCAGCAGTATTACATGAAATTACAGTAACACTGCACGTTAGGGTACTATTTATTGGATTTGGTGAGATCTAGTATCCCAAATACACGTCCACTTCCTATTCCTCCAACGTGACCAATGCTTATGAACTGATGGAGAAATATTGCTTTACTTAATTTGTTCTAAATGCCAAAAATATCCTGAAGTGGGGTTTTTTTTGGATGGAAAGTTAGCCAGTAGAAAGAATTGTTTTGTGTGTTTTATTAGTGAACAAGGCAAAAAATATACATTGTGTCTTTCTAGTAATGAGCACTTCATTTAGAGTATTATTTTCTGATGTAAGATACAGGTTTATGAAAGTGTTTTTTAATACTTGCATTACACAGTTATGAAAGTGTTCATAATACTGTGTGGGGTTTTTTTAAATTTTGCATTATATCTACTCCTTCATATTTTATACAGTCATAGTTTGCATATTCTTTCGACTACGTATGAATTTCCTCCCTGAAACCACAAACAAACTGGCTTTCCAGCTAAAACATGAGATGCATTCTCTGGGCTCACATAACCAATATGTATGCTCTTCAAAAAGTAAATAGTTGAATAAAAGCTCACTGCGAGAATAAAAGAAGATTCATTACCATTAAAACCTCTAATAAATTACATTTTTAAGATACTAAATGCTTGAATTTAAATTGGCTGGATGCGTAAGGAGTCTTTGGGCTCTAGTGAAATTTGAGAAATAGGGGCTAGGTGAATGTACCACATCAAAAGGGAACGTATCCTTTAATAATGACATCAGTTTCACGTCCACTAATGTAGTTCGAGTGCTGTAGGTTATTTAACTCCAATGGACCAAGCTTTCAAATCCAGTTAAATATCTCCTCGGTGTTCTTTTGGGAATGACATGGCACGGTCTTGGGAAAATGGAGCCCTTTTAATGCTGCTGACTTCCGTCACAGTCGGTATCCACCACTTCCAGGTCAGTCTTGGCGTCTGCCGTGGGAGTCCTTGTCACGATGTTAGTTACGCAGATACCTGGTCACGACTCGGGCCTGCAGCCGATGCGCTTTGCGTGCACAGGCTCTTTGATTCTTAAAAAAAAAAAGTCTTGAAGCTGTGGCTGTAGCTTGACGTAAAATCTTACTCAGTTTTAATAAGGAGTATTAATTGTGATATGTTTTCACCAATTCTAGGGTAATTTATTTCCACAAACCAGCGGATGATAACTCACTAGTTAGCATGCAGTAAAGCTCTTTTGTTCTTCATTTAGATTAACTCATATAATATAAAAGTGCAAGTCTGCCACTGTAAGAAATAATTTCATATACATTTGGAAGGAGATGCTGGTTGTTCAGAGAAAATAGACTCTTCAGCTGAGGTGCTGGGATTCTGATCCCATGACACTTAGGAATAGTTACTAACTAGACACGCAACAAAAGCAATAGCAGCTTTGGTACATTTAAACCCTCGTTTTAGCTTCAAACACCGTTACTGGTCTTTAAGCTAAACCAGGTGGGTTATTCAGGTGAATAGGAGCCCTTCATTGCATTGTTCAACACACACCTGTGTGTGTATTTGGAAAAGAAAGTCTCTCTTGTTTTGCTGCTGAGGCAGCCACAAAATGTCAAGATAATCTTAATTTATCCATTAAAAATGTAGGCCCATATTTAAGAGTCATCAGCAATAAAGGAAAATATACTGAATCATTTCAAGTGCATGCTAATCATTTAATGTAATAAATGGAGCAACTCTAATTATCTCCCGAGGAAATGATTTCACACTAAAACAATGGGAATGAAGAGGTTACTTTGGGAGCATTATACACAGCTGAAAATTACTCATGTGAATCTAGAGGATATTTCAAATAAATAGAAAGGATTGCTTATGCCTTTGCAGTAATCATATAATGCTATGAGAGAAACACTAAATGATGGTAAAGATATTTAGTAATTTGCACTCAGCCAGCGAGGCTTTCACAGGTACCGTTATGCCACCAAACACTGTTCCTTTCCACTGAGACGCTGCTTAACACAAGATCAATGTCGTAACTACAGGTTCGTAACGCAGAATAGTTGAACAGTGAACAAAAAAAGGAATACATTTGTCTTTTATATTTATTAATTCCAGTCGGCATTAGAATTTATAGATTTGTAATTGATATTATCTGTGAGACTTTCCCTCGAGGTCTCTGAGTTTCTTTATTTTTAAAAGGATAAATAAAAATCTTTCTGTTTTTTGGTGTGTCGTCTCCCCCCCCCCCCCCCCCCCCCCCCCCCCCCCCAGCTAAATCCCATGAAACGTTATTTTGGAAATTCAGCACATTTTTAGCCAACAAAGAAGAAAATGAAAAGCAAACTTTTGAATAAGATGTAAAAATTTCTCAGGGAGTGGGGTTAGAATTGACTTTAATGATTCAGTCCATTCCCTCCAAGGGAACTGATTTCACTGCAAGCTAAAATGTTTTGTTAAATTATGTACTTCAGTTGCTTGGGTGTTATGTCTCTCTTGGAGAAGCACATGAAATGAGCACTATCCTCCTAGGCATTTTAAAAACACATCCACATTAAATAGAATATATATACAGTGGTTGAGCATACAGTCTTTTTAAACTAGATAACAAAATGATTTTGACTTGTTTTAAAATCTTTTTCCTTAAATGGCTCTAAAGCTAAGACTAAAAGATAGATAATGTGGACTGAAAATTCTCCCCCTTGCTTTCAGTTTCGTAGAGAATAGCACATTATAGGTACTTTCCTTTGTGCAAGAACCACATCAAATGCCAGGAAAAATACATCTGTTTTGGCTACATATTTAACAGCATGCTTTCCAGAACCATCAATTTGTCTTTATTAATACATCAAGTGCGATTTGTTTAAAATGTTTGTCCATTCCACTGCCACGCTACCGCAGATATTATTAGCTTATACTTATTACTGAAACTGGGTAAGATAGAAGGGAATACAGCTCTTCCACGTAGTGAGAGATATGACCTAGTTCAAGACAAATTAATGCGCGGCGATTCTAAAAGCATAAAAGACGACGGCAACTTTTTGAAGGTCTGCGTTTATTCTGCAGCTGACACGAGTATTTCGCAGGAGACCGGACAATTGTTTTTTATCGTAAGATTGCCGTTCATCATGTACAAGAAAACAATTGTTATCAGGTATGAACTTAATTGGAATCAACTGTAGCAGTCTTTACAGGAATTTACCGAAATGTCTGCCATTCAGAGCTGGCTTACCATAATATTCTCTATGGGATAGTTGACCACAGGATTCTCATTCACAAACAGCCAGGTTAAACAGTTAAATGCTAGCAAATCCTGCATAGCCCTGTGGGAAATTTCACTTTAATCCCGAACTTATAAGAGGACAATCAAAGCCCAAAGCCTGGGTAACAAATCTGATCCTCTGTTGCAATCTGTGTCCTCATGGGAAGGAGAGAGATGCTCCCTGTACAAGCCTGAGATGGATAAATACCTAAATGATGAGATAGATGGGGAATGCAGAAGAAGCGTCTGGCTTCAGCCATTCGCTTCCAATTTCACATTACATTGTGAAAGGCAATTCTTGTGCAGCTCGGGAACAGCCAGTCCTGATTACTATAAGTTGAAGTGTGGCTTAAGGAATGATTAATGACAGTGTCAGGAGAAAACAAAGCACAATGAGAGTTATCTCTAATCCACCTGCTTGCAGATGCTACAGTAAGGGAATGAAAATGGCCCCGGCGAGCCCTGATAATAAAAAAATCAAAATAGAAAGGTGCAAAGCTGTAGATATGTATTAATCTGATATATAAAAACTAGGTCTTAGCTTGAATAAAGCATTAGGCATGAATGGAGCCCCATAGGTGATAGATATTAGAGCATAGTGGACTTCACATTGTCTGTATTTTTTAAATCAAACAGAACTGTTCCCTTCAGTATTGCCTTTGACATTAATAGGTTGGTATTTGAAAAGTCACAGTTCACTAGATGAGCAGGCTTGTGAGTTCAAGCTCATTAAACAAAACCTCTTTTTGTTGTCGCGGCGCCAAAGCGACACCATACCCCCACCTTGCGGCGCGGCCCCGCCGGCGCCCGGGAGCGGAGCACCCGCCGGTCCCAGCTCCGCACAAGCCACACGGTCACATCGAGCGCAATTGCGAGATCTCCTTTCTTTTTGAAACGCAAACAGCTCGCAGGCCCCCTCAGCTAGCGCAATACATCTGAAAGGCGGCTAGGCCGTTTCAAAGGATTCGCGGTTAGTTTTCCAGCCGTTCCAGGTAGGTTTGCTCCGATTCAAGACTGCAGCTATTGCAGGACTAAGGGGGTCACTGATCACAGCTACGACTCAATATGCCCATTACGGTAGTTCCCTTCAACTGGATCGCAGCTGCTCAGCTTCTCTCCCTTCCCGATCTATCCGTCTTCCTAAACTTCAGGTCCACTGGGAAATCTCGCACGAGCCGTGTGGTGAGCTGAGACCTGGGGAGATTCACGACATGGAGCTCTGAGACACCCTCTCTCACCGCTCGGTGCTCTGGGGGGTTCATCAGACGGGGTGCGTCTCTCCAGACGCGTAACAGTGACAGTCTGCTCTTTGATATAAATTACAGCGTTCACATATGAGCTACTTGCTTGCTTTGCAGGTTTCATCTACTGAAAAGTAGGTTTTGCATCGTGCTAGAGAGAATGCCGCTGTGTCTTGTCACGAGGTAGAATTGTTCAAATTCAAGGCACACCGTAAGGTTTCCTGAAAAAACTAAGCTACCCGGGAATCTAAACTTTTTTCACTCGTGTTGGGACATAGATTCCCCCCATGTCGCCAGGGATACTTTGAAAATTTTAGCCATCATCATGCGAGTCAGGAATATAGACTGAAACAGAATACTTCCAGAGACCTGCTTCGGTCTTAGATTTAAAGCTACTGCCTCCTGCTGCCAACAGGGAGGGAATTATTTGGCCCCACTGAATTCAGAAACAAAAGTCTCATTGATTTAACTGGGTCAGGATTTCATCCCAATGGTTTCCCCCCCCTCCCTTTTCTTACCATGACCAGCAACAAGTTAAATGTTAATTTATATTTCATGGAAGTATTTTAATATTGAAAAATCTAATGAAGATTTAGCACTCAGTTTTTAATGAGGCTGACATAACTGTCGAAAGAAAGCAAATACATTATTTTAATTAATATCAATTCATAAGTGCTCCTGATTTATATATTAAACAAAAAAGAAAGTGTCTTGTCACACACTACAATTTATTCTGTATTCACCCATCACTTACTCAGAATCTTTTCTTTTTTTTTTTTTTTTTCATGTGAAGGGTATGATGGAAGCTGCCATGTAGAATTGTACAGCTGCTGCATATGCTATAAGTACTGTGATCGCATCACCCTTATTTTCTGATGACGCGCCTCAAATCAATTCTATCCATGTGTCTTTGTCTCCACCTGACACCTCCTGCTATCATAATAATCATGCTGTATGGTTTAAAGCTTAAAGCTTTTGTATACTGTATTTTCTTAATAACGCCAGGGAGCCAGACAGTTTCTGTGCTATAAAGATACAGGCAGCAAAGGGTCTCAGTTGAAAAATTTTTGATCAAGGTATTGAAACCAACAAAAATCAGGCATGTTACAGCTGAAGTTTTGATTAGTCCGTTTTATAATCTGCCAAAAAAAAAAAAAAAGAGATCTGGCTACATGTTTGGGTCCTGATCTCTTTTCCAGGCATTAGGGTTTTGGGGTATTTATTCAAGCTAAAGGTTGGAGTGGAACAGAACAGAGTGGAATAGGTTATGAATGCATTTGGAAATGTTTTTACCTGTGTAACAGAGCCGAACAGGCGAATGATTTAACCAAGAAAAAGTAGTGTTGTAACTACGATGTTTTATATAGTCACGAAAGATGAGTTAAAATTTGAAAAGTAATGCGTCAGCGTGATTAGACAGACGTTTCACTGTGAAGATGCGATAGGTTGAAGATCGCTTTCAGATAAATGCAAAAGCATTTAAGGGTTAACTTCTGTGCTAGCATCCCAGCATCGAAAATATGAAGGTACCGTTGTCAAATGGTTGTCTGAGATGCTTTTATACCCATCTCATACTCCTCCCTGCTTCTCTGTTTTTCTCTTCTTTCCAATCAAATGCTTCATTCCCTTCAACCTCATCCTCCCTTCCCATGACACTAGCTTCTCTCTTGATCCTGAGCAACCCTCGGGAACCTGAAAGGTTTCCTTTAAAAGATTGCACTGAGCTTTCAAATGTCTCCTCACGAGCGTGCTACCTTTGGATGAAATTCTGGTCTTGATGCATGCTCTATTTTAGGTCTGTCTTCCTGCTTTCTTTACAACGTGTGCACCCAGGGATTTTCAAGCAGGATTCCGTTCTGAATGTACAGTTCCTGAAAAACATTGAATCCTCGCATCACTCCCTGTAAGATCTGAGGGCAGCAGCAATCTCAGCAGAGATTTACAGACTATCACAAAATGTGTTTTCATGGAAGCTCAGAGTCCTGTTATGTGGTGTTAAAGGAAAGGGATGAGAAAAGGTAGAGGATTAGCAGATCAAACTCCTAAAAAGGGGGTTCAGATTGATTTTGGACACCCGATGGAGATTTAAACTCGCTCTTTCCAAGCTGTTTTTGCGCAAGCAGGTTCATCTCTGAGCTGTTAGGAGTGACGTCTTCTTTTATTCAGAAAGATCCTCAACCAGTTATTTCAAAAGATTTTGCATGAGTGTTCTTTCTGGCCAAAACTCATTCCACCTTCCAAAGTCAGAAACCAGCCAAAAGCAAGAATGAATAATTTACAAAGGGCAGCTGGCCTGGTTCTCGCAAAATCAAACTAAAATCTTGGCTCCAACCCTCCTTTAAGTTACTAGATCCAAAGCTGAGCCCTGCAGGTCAAAACTATTCCTACATCTGTACTCCATATCTGCCTACATTCCCCATCTTCTACTGTATGTGGACCTCGGGTAAGGTATTCTTTTTCCACTCACTTCCTATCCCTAAATTACATAGTGCTGTTGATGCAGTCATAGTTACTTGTGACAATATGCTCGAAGAGTAGGTGAATATTGTATGTCGCCTGCAGAGGACACTCGGATTAGCGCCTGGTAGGGAATTTAAAATACAGTATGTTAAAATAGAGCTACCCTCACTTTCTGTAAAACAAAGTAGCACCCAAATTTCTTGCTTGCGTGTAATTATGGAGTCTTTGTTGGAGTTACCCTGCGTACGGGGCTGCTGCCATGTAGCAGTTTGGTAGTAAGCCATTGACTCACTACTGTCACCGCTATAGGGAGCGTTCTGAGACGGGAGATAATATGGCACCTCGTCTTTGGTTAAAAATCCTAGCAGCCGGTGTGAGGTAATGCCGAGATCCCTGCCTAAATTGCATGCTAGGAATGTTATTTAAGAAGACCTGAATATATTTTCAGTATATCACATAGTGACTTTTAAGCCGTCTCCTTTGACGTATGCTAACCTACAGCAAAATAAAGATTTCTCTGTAGAACTTAGCTAGACAGCATAATATCAAGTTCCGTTGTATTTACCTTAATTAACGATAATTCCAGTCATTTACGTGGATGCTGCTCCTGCTGTGACTGCATAAAACAACAATAAAGAGCCATACAAACATTTGGAAACGGGATCACTCCTTGGCGTTCAGTAGGTGTTGAAACTCAGTGTACTTCAATTCTAATTTGAGTGCTTGTTCTTTGTAGTTTGAGGTTGCGTGTGCGACTGTTCGTGACAAAGTATCTGCCACCGCAGTACAACGTTCAGAATTCTTGTGAAAGAATCCCAACGCCAACAGCTGGTCCATACGCAGTTTACGATAGACTGAATGTCTTGGCTAGATGCGTGATTTTCTCTAGCAGTACGTCTACAACATGTACAGCAATCGTCAACGAAGTGTCAGTATAAGGCCTGGTATACTCCTCAAGGGAATCACCTACACCAGTATAAACACATTTATGCTGATAACTTAGTCCATGCTGTAGCCCTTTGTGTGTTCAGAACATTTAAAAGAAGCTGCATTTTTATGGAGTGAATTGAGGTGCGTAGTCTGGAAAAGAGGCAGAAAGAGAGCATAAGATGAGGGTAGCTCAGATGCATTTAGCATCTGCAAACAAAAATCAGCGTTCACTCAGATAAATGGATTTCCATGTGATGTTCCTTCCTTCTCTCTTTGTTAAGCATGAAGCTTTTTTTCCTTTTCTATTTTTTTTTTTTTCTTTCTAAAGCTAGTGGTATATCTGCTCCTGGCAGTATGTTATGTTCAACCATTAGTTTATTTTTTAAGACTAAGAAGAGATATTTCTACATTATAAATTATTTATAAACATAAGAACAAAGGGAGGCTGTCAGGGCTGCTGGTACTTTGAGAAAACAAAAAAAAAGACGATGAATTTATGAAGAATACAATTTTATGAAGGAAGGAGGGGGGGGGAACGCAACTACTAATTATTAACATTCATCTGCAGACAAAGACCTGAAAGGATAGGATTAGAGGGATACATTTACATCTGTCTGTCACAAAAAGAAATCTCATTAAAGGTTTACTAGACTGTCATAAAACTTCTTCTAATGTTAAACTTGAGGATCTCACGGGGGAGAGGAATATCTCACTTTTGGCCCATTCAATAAAGTGATATTAAAAACAATAAAAAAAAGGCAAATAAAAACACCCGCATTTTTAGTAAGAGCTCCAGCTGAATCTCCTTAGGTGACACAAAGGTTCATATGCCACGGGAAAAGTTTTACATGTCAGTACAAGTTTCAGTAGTTTCTATTTACGTAGCCATGTGTACTTTGAGACATGATATGACTGCCACAGCAATCACTTTGTGAATAGCATTCATCATCTGGACGCTTCTTTTCATCTATAAAAAGAAATCTGCAATAGGTTGCTTTGACAATTCAAGATGCTGAGCCACAGTTTCTCTGCTTTAAAGAAACAGACATTAAGGTTAAATACATTAAAAGTGCACAAAAATAAACATGCTGTGTATGTACAATATGTTGACAATAGCAAAACTTCAATCTACTGTAGTTTTTGATCAAAGAACTGAATCTGTGGAAAAGAAATCCTGAATCTAGCTAAAGCTGTCACTTTATTTTTCATAACAAACTAATTTATATTGAACACACATCACTGAGGAAAAATCTAGAACACTTTTATATTACTTGAGCCATTGTACGTGGCTGTATTAGTAAGGTAGTCAGACAGCTACTCTCGGGGTCATGCATATCTTTTCTAGAATTGTATTCTAGTTGATTTTATTGTGATTGATACACTGGTTTGATTAACGTATGCAATGGCTTGCAAGGGAGAAAGTTTTCATCTTGAGCATTTTATTAGAGGTAATCAAAACTAGCAAAGAAAAACGTCAAAGGTTCCTCTAGATCCGTCCCTTGCCACGTAAGGACAGTCCTCTACGGTGTACAAACCAAAGCCAGGTTAAACCCTTGAGATTCAGCTGCTCCAGTCAGTAAGGATTTCTTTTCGGGTTTTGGGTCAGATTCAAAGAAAACCTAGAACTCTAACCTCTGACTTTCCACTCATTTATTTTTCTAAGTCCGGAGTGGAGAATATCCTCCAGTCTCTATTTTCAAACCTGACTGGTGATTATTGGTGTCTACTTTTATAAGCAAAAGTTGAGACAGCATAAAAAGGCCTGATTTTCAGGGGCTAATTCCCAAGGCCTGCTGAAGTTTCAGCTCTCTAGGTCTCTCAGCTTGGGCACCCAAAACAGATGCATCCAAATGTAGGCCCATATGTTTGAGCATGTTGCACCACTATATATGCACTCCCTGGCACTGTTGAAAGGCATACATTCCCTGCAACCCTCCTACGCTCCTCCCTCTGTTCTGCTCCATTTAGGTCTGTGCACAGAATCTAGATTTCAGGTAACTCGAATGAAAACGTTCTTTTTATTCCAGCAGCTGAAAAATTAGATGGTCAAGACGGGAGCCTACGTGGTAGCCCACCTTTCAGCACGTGAATTCCCTGTGCATGCAGTATTTGGTTACCTGCGAAGGACGCTGGCACTCAAAGGAAGTGCAAAAACGACGGCTTGTAAAACGGGAGTTGTATAAGCAGTAATAACAAGATATTTTATTCTGAATATATCTAGAAGCAGTAATAACAAAATATTTTAGTCTTAATATATCTATTTCCACATTTTCCTTCACTCAAAGCTTCTTTTACTGAATGCAACTGTATAATCCACCCGAGCTATAAAGGTAACGAAGCAAAACTACCCTTGCAGCTCTAGGAAATACCTTCACACATTCTTGAATGACTTTTTAAAAAATAAACCAAAATCCGTGCAGCAATGTCCAGCAGACAAGCGCTGAAGATATAGAAAAAGAATACCAGTAAAAATGCCCAAGAAATGTGAAATTATAGATGTCAAAAGCAATTGGACTCTTATTCCCCTTTTCTAATCACGTATCTCCCAGACAGCTCTTCTTTTACGTCCTTTTTGCAGTTCTTTCTTGGTATTTTAGGGGACAATAACTCTGGTTCGATGAAGGGTATTATTTAAGAGGGCCAAAAAAATTTTCTTTTTTGAGTTCCCTATCATACAGTACATTAGCACTAATCACATTATAAACAACAGGAAAAATATACGGTCACTTAATAGGGGATTAAACTTCACATCTTTACAGTTGGAAGTCTATTTTCTGTTACTCATAAGGCAGGCATAGGAAGCCAATTTAAGAAGCAAATGGTGAGAGATTAAAAAAGCTACACTAAAGCTACAGTTGAATATTTACTTTGCACCTGTTTTCTAATATACATATACACACGTAGATATGTACTAAAGGCAAGTGGAAAAGAAAATCTTTGTTTCTTTTTCATTTGATTTTTTTACCTGGCAATTAGATGTTTTGCATTTTTGCATCTGAAATAAACCTCTCTGGGAAGGGTAACCACATGAAATACCTTTCCAGTCTCCAGACAGAGCAGATCTAGTGAAAAGCTACTTATAATTGAGGATTTCTGCCAAATGCACATTATTGTAGTTAATGCCTATATCAATATGAAGAGTATAATACACTCTTGTGCATTGCTAATATTTGCTATTGTAACGTACATTGCTACAAATAAAACTTCAAACACATTTTCTATACGGCTTAAAGTAATCTATGATTCAAGTGTTCTTATTTTTATATAATGGGAAAATATGTAGTGTAGACAGGCAGGTAACAAAATAATTGCTGAAACTCATCAAAGGCAGGGCTTTCACAAGGCAATTATTGGATCTTATCAAAGTTTGGAATCTGACTCAAGAAAGATCTGTTTTCAAGTGCCTATGCCTCATTCCTCCTCTGAAGTGAGCCCTTTGCTGTCTCTGTGCAAGGGCAAGACACACAGCTCTAGAATTTACTTTCTGTTTGCGAGCAAGCTAAAACTTGTGGGCGCATCACAGAGCCCGTCGTGTTGAAGCCTGACTCCACAGCAGTGCTGACTGCGGTTACGTAGCTGGTACACGTGCATGGGGCTATACGTGCGAGGAAGAAGGCTGCACAGCTACGGTGCTCAGTCATCTTTTCTGCCTCCTGCCGCCAAGTGCTTCTGGTGAATTTGATCACATTTTTCATGAACTCCATATTTGCTCCGACTTCTCGTTCCATGCTTTACATCATTATTTTTTGTATAGATAAGTTGTGAGGTGGAGATACTGATGTTCCTAAAGAGGCACGCCAGGGTGTTGATAAGGGCAGCAAGTGGTTAGTTTTGCTGATTTGTGTGCCAGGGTGGGAGAATAAACAATGAACTGTTGTTTGCCACCAGCATCTTTAAGAATCTGTTCGTAAAAGCCCATTTTGTGATTTGTATTTGGCCTTGAACAAGCACACAAGAAAGTAGCCATGAATGGGTATAAAATTAGATGTAGGAAAACCAAAAGTAGTCAGTTGAACTCTGGCAGACGTCTGCAAAGTGAAGACAGGAGCATGGATCATGTGTGTAAGATCGGGGCATTTGGGCGTGAGGCAGCCAGTGAAACAACGGGGTTTGAAGTTTGGGTTCCGGAACTGCTCATGCAAACACACGGCCTGACCAGGGAACACTCCTGCTTGGGATTTGACTCCTCACAACCTTTTGCATCTTTATGGCACAACATGGAGTGGGTAAGCCTCTGCTTTTGCTTACTTGTCAGATATTCTAGAAGGCTGGAATTCAAGGCCTGAAGTTCAAATTGTAAGTGGACTAGAGATTTAAGAAAGGTTGAGCCATTTCTGCAGTTCAGAAGTGTAGTAGATAAATTCCAGGGTTGTGGTGGACATATGAACCTAACCTTCTGCTTGTTTTAGTAGTAATATTTTCCCTCTTGGAAAAGGAAAATACTGTTTCCAATCCTTCCAAGAATACCTAAATGGTAGCATGAATTTCCAGTGGGGACTTAACTTCACTAAGGACAGCAGTTTGGGAGATGCAAAGCAACAAAGAACTTTGTATGACTGGTGCCTCTGTCATACAGGCTTTCTGCTTAGGGATGCCAAAGAATTTCTAAAATTAGGTCCATTTTGCAGACAAGGAAATTGAGGCACTGCGTAGTGCAATAAATTGCCTGAGGTTCAACTAAAGGCAAATAGTCAAGCTGCAAACAGAGGACAGACTTTTTGTTCCTTTCAGCTACTAGATACACTAGGCCAAGGCAACTGTTACTCACTGCTTTAAAGAAATATTCCAGATGTCCTTAATTGTGCACCTTACTGCAGGCTTCATTCTGATTTAATTATGGACAATGAATAAGGGGAGCTAATTTTTGAAAGTTAATGGAGCTACCCAACAGTAAGAACTTGACACCAAAAATGAGTTAGGAATTTTAGATACCTTTTCAATAATGAAGGAAAAGTCACTGAAATTATTCAAATGCATTGTTTAGAGTCCGTAAACACTGGCAATTCTAATGTCGAGTTAGAAAATTCTTCTAAAACAAATGATCTCATTCAAAAAGGAATTAATGCAGGACATTGTATAAGTCAAACTAGGTGATCATAGTTTTCCTTTCTGGCTGCATAATCTATAAATAATGTGGATATGTGAATATATTGAAATGTTTTCCCTTAAAAGTAACTATATACATTTTCCATGTTATATCTCATTGTCTGGTGACAGACTTTGTATTTCTGCTTAGTATGCTGTAAAGTGGGAGATGATTTCTAAAATATTGATGGAAAGTAATCCAAGTTCCAGCAGATTTCCCTGGGCTTTATACTGAAAGCTTTAGGTGCCCTCTTTTGGTATACCGCAGGACTTGCAAGCAGACTTTGTTTTTTAAAACAACCTTTTGGGAAGCACAGATCTCCAAATTATGAGAATCCTATGGTGAATGTTATACAAATGGAATTTTCCCACAGAAAAAGCATTGTATTTCACATGAAGTCCTATTATATGGTGTACTTCAGTATTAATATTGCGTATACGATCAGTTCATGCTTTGCCATTAAATTCTCAGAGTGATGAGTTTTGATTGTGGTGCTTCAAGAAGTGTATATGCTTAAAGGCAATATACCTGGAATGCATATGTGCAGGGAATGCAGA
The DNA here is from genome assembly GCA_009819775.1 of Phoenicopterus ruber ruber. Taxonomy (NCBI): domain Eukaryota; kingdom Metazoa; phylum Chordata; class Aves; order Phoenicopteriformes; family Phoenicopteridae; genus Phoenicopterus; species Phoenicopterus ruber. The sequence continues at coordinate 35,774,497 of CM020219.1, forward strand.
ATTATATTTCACAGAACATTTTCCGCTGAATTGAACATTATAGTTATGTCATACTGTCTCTATGGCTTTCTGTAGCATGGGAGCTCATTTATCAACACTAGCTAAGTTCTAGTTCCAACATCTACGATGCAGTAAAAGGTCAAAACCCTTTCTTTTAAGAATATACAGGTACAAATGTGGAGACTGTATAAGTTTAGCTGATACCTCTGTGTTGGGCCATCTGACTATATGTAGTGTGCTTCTATCCGTGTTTCTGACTGTCTAGACCAGCGATACTCTAATCTGTGTAACTTTCCTTTCCTCTGGTTCCCTTTCTGGTTTTAGTTTGGGACCTTAGCCTGTCTTACAAAGACAAAAGAATCTATCTCCTCTTTTCTTCTTCCTCAGTAACACTTGCTATTATGATATTTTGAAATATATTCAGAGTTATTGCTAGTAGTTAACTCCAAACTTGTGCTGTGTGAGAGTGAATCTCAGATGTAGTTAACGAAGTAGTTAATGTCAATTTTAAGTAATATTTTCTGCCAAGTACATTGCGAAAATCAGTACAAACTGTTGATTTAGAGGGCATCAGTAGGACAGTGTTTTTTCTTTCAATTTTACCTTTCAGTTAATGGAACATTGTCACTGCAGGAGAGAAAAGGTGTACTGAAAGTACACGCTCACCAAATACAGCAAGAAACTACAAGGGAGTGCTTTACAAGTTTTGCACTGGGCCTTAGATATTCTTCACAGATGTTCTCATATCCTTCTACACAAGTCAACCTCTGTTTCTTCGATCACACCAGCACTGACCAAGAGATGTAAGATTCAGCTCTTCCTTAGCAGGTAGTCCTATTGAGTCCCAGTTTCTGTTCCTGCGAGGGATGTTTGAATCAAAAATCTTTTTCAAACAGGTAAAAGTATGAAGCTTTTAGTAGGAAGTGAATATGGCTCACAACATCTGTTTCCAGCCCTTCCTCATAAAAGGAATGGGCTTTGTATCTGCTTGTTGCTGTTGGTATTATCTCTAAAAGCACGAGCTGCAGTTTTAACTACAACTAGCTGAACAGCGGTTGAATATGAATGACTGTAACTTTGCAGACGTAACATCAGTACGAGCTTCATGTGCAGACTGAGGGCAATAGGGCACATTGTCACATCAATTTTTAATCAGGATTCTCCAATTAAATCAATGGACAGTACTGTTTAAAAGTCAATAGTACAGTAAAGCCCGGTACTTGGCTCAAATCGACAGATTTAGAGGACAGTCAAATTCAGGCTGACTGTAACATAAATAATGGAAGGTGCTTTCAAGTGCTCTCAATCATTTAGCTCATTCTAAAATGCAAAGTTACAAACTGCATATCTGATGATGCAGTTAGACTCCATTTGTAAATACATTTCCTATAATGTGGGATGCAATGTATTATTCATAATGTGCTGAAGAGCCAGGTAGTATGGAGCAAAAAAGGCAGTTTTGTAAGCAGGTAGGAGACAGAGAAGTAATTTGTAATAGTCACAAATCATTGTTGGCCAAACAAGAAGTATGACAATATATTATATTAAGCAATTTGAATACCTTTTCTGATATTCCTGTGCAACAGCACTTTTAAAAAAAAAAAAAAAAATATTTATAAAATCTTTACCATACTATTTCCAAGTAGCTAGTATTGTGGCAATTTTCAAAATATTTCTTGGCTTTGCATGCTAGTGAGGCAGAGAATGAGAGGACTATTACATGGCAATGTTACCTAGTGTTTGGTAAAATCAGAAAATATTAAACAAGGCCATTCCTTAGTATGGACAATAGCTGGAAATAGAAATAATTATGCTGTCAGGGATGTGAGAGAGACTTAAATGTTCCTTGAATAAAGCAGAAACTAATAAAGAACAAAAGGGGTAGTTCTGACAAGGAGAATTTACTAGTACCTACATAGAGATTTATTTATGAGTACACTAGCATTTTAAAAATACGTTTATTCAGGACTTAAGAACACTCTAGAAAGGTTGAAGTTAAGAGGTTAGCAAGATTTTTTAGACCACATTGATGACTATCGGATCTGTGTTCTCAACAAACAGTTCAGCCCTTAAAGCTGGGAATAACAGGAGCGTTTGCTTGCAGACCAAGAGCAGTGTGTTTCAGCACCTAACTCTGAAGCCAAAAAAAGGAAAAAAAAGTGGTCCCAAGTTTTAGTCTGTCTAACATAAATAGAAAAATTATTAAACATACATGCCTTCATTGTGGGTTTTTTTTAATTCAGTCGGTCAGGATTATAATCCCATTTCTCATTAGCTTTTTTCAAAAAGAGCTGTGTTCCTGTGAGGAGGAGCATGAAGTTGTTCAGAGGAATCTGTATTTGTCTAGAAATTGTTCCCCTGAAATGAGGAATAATCTGGAATTGACAAGTTAAAGCTAGGTGGACTAGACATGCTTCCTTTTATATTTCAGAAGATACGAAATTCTTGATAGTCTCCAGTTCAGTGTCAGAGACCTGAATCGTTTGATCCCACAGATACAAGTAGATTGTCTGTAAATTTTCCCGAGTGTCTGCAAGAATGAGAGGGTTCGGGGGTCAGATCTGCTGATTTTGCAGAGACTGGCAAAACTTACATTCACTTTTTTGGGAGCAGTATTAGTTTCATCTACACTGGTTGATGTTCTTGGAAAACACCGAGTCTTGATTAGTACTGACTGCTTGACTGCATCACCCTTACTTCTTGCCCCCTGCAATTAATGATTTGGCAGTGTTGGCTCTTCCAACCATTCAAAAATCTTGATCAGCCACCCAAAAGTATTGATAATGTTTTGGCAATTACATTTACAAAAATACTACGCTTGGAGGGTTATTTATCTTCTGGGTTCGAAGTGTTAAGAGTTCATATTCTCAATCTATTTTGGCAACTGTGAGGCCTAATGATTTTTTGTTGGAGTGAATGAAAGCCAAGAATCTCATTTAAATCACAGTTTCCAGGATTTGACATTTTAATAAAACAATAAAATGAAATTTTGATTTTGGTGAAGTCCATGAGGATTTTGACACTAACATCTCACTGGTCAAGATCACCCATAAACTCATCAGAATTGTGAGGAATTTACAAAGCTGGCAAAACTGACTGAAGATAAATGTTTGGGAGTTAAAGGCAGGAATTTGTTGCTGTTCTCCGCAGTTTCTATGACTTGGTTGTCTGCACTGAAGCATGGAGTTCAGGGGGTTCTGTAATGTATTTCAGTGGATTACTAGGAAAGACCAGAGTTCAAATCTGCGTTAAACTCTAAAGAGAGCAATAAATTTACCTAGAGGTGAGTGTCGTTTAGTTTATGTACTCATTATTTAGCATTAGCATGGCGAGGTATTGTCACCTTGTATAAAGAAAGATTTGTAGTTGGGTAAGAGAATGATGTACCTAAATACCTGCCTTCCCCACAGGGTTCATCAAAGGGGGACTACAGGCTTAGTCACCCTAAGAAAGGGGACTGCAGGTGCCTGCAGCAGTGATTATAAAGAATCTGATGACAAGAAGGAGGAAGGAGGGACATTTAAGAGAAGACAGAAGGACTCAACATGCTAGATTTGTCCTTTTGGTCTCATAATGGATGAGAGAATAAGAGAAAATTGTACTTTGTATTTTATGAGGTCAAGAAAGAGGACAGTGCAATATAGGCTAAGAAGGAAAACGATGGAAGTGAGAAGGCATTATTTACATATACAGACCCCTTGTCTCAAATCAGGGCTGATGGTATTCAAATGCAATAGCACTCCTTTGTAATTCTAACCATCCTGGATCAGAGCTCCAGAGATCCCCAGTACTTCCCAATACCATCTCAACATCACCAATTTACATCTTACATGCTCAACCAAAGCCATGGTTCCAAAGTTTTTCTGATGCCAAACTGCTCCCACCCCTTTACCAGCCTATCCTACACCCTTTACAATATTCTTTTGTACATCCCACATCTTTCTTAGTCTTTCCACATTAGTCTCCTATTCTTTCCTATCTATGGATTTCTGAGCTTCCAATCCATCCTGTAAGCCTTCCCCATTCTCCCAATTCTACCTCTCTAATCTACTCTGGTCAAAATTCATCTACACGGAGATGCAGCATCATCCTGTGGAAGCAAAATGGTTTTTGCAGGAGTTTCGTAAAGCCAGACATAGGGTGTACTTATCAGAACACCATCTCCAGAAAACTTTGTTGGAGATAAGAAAGAACAATTCCTAGAAAATACAGATGTGTGGTCGTTATAGCTCAGAAATGATGGGTTTGTTACGAACCCTTCTTTTCAGCAAAGATTTAATCATCTACTTTAGTCCCTTCTCATATCCCTATAGCAAATGAGTACAGTGACTTGAATTCCCTTATCCAATAATTAGTATTGCTCCATCCCCAAACCTCAAAATCAACCCTGGTTCCCAGACCCCACATCAGTCATGACCCATCCCCATCACTATGATGCCATTTCAGATCAAAACCAACAGAGTCATAGCTAACCTCCTAGTGGTTTGGCTATCAATAAGATGTGGGAAACCCACATTCTTTGATTTCAATTAAGGGTAGGAGGGTTTTGATATTCCATACAGTATATCGGGGGTTCCAGCCACTGGGAAGGCTGTTACAGGGTTCCTTGGTTTGGGGAAAATTCTTGAAATCTCAAACATTTTAACAGGCTGAGAAAATTGTTTTCCACTCAGTTCTAATTAGATCATAGGCTCAATGGAAATTGTAATAACTTCTGACTTTGAAAAATGTGATGTCTCATTGGCTTGAACAGTTAATCAATGACTGAATTCACTCGATATAAGTTTACTTAAGAAACCAGAAAACAGATGTTATGTCTCATTCATTTTGCTGTATGGGCTCAGAAAGGTAATTACTACCAAAACTTGGAAATCCTGATCTCTGAAAACTAAATTAAGTTTCTGTGAGCATATACCGTGCGCTATGAAACGTCCAGGAGTTGAGAGTTACACATTCAGGAGCTGGCCTAAGGGAACCTTTCAAGACTTGAGATTTCTACAGGGGTCAAAGATTAGTCGCAACTGTGACCAGTTAAAAGTGCTTGATGTGAAATAAAAAGAAGGTAAGAAAGCCATTTTGCATAGAATCAAAGTGGAGATGTTGTAAAAATTAGGACAAAGAAAACACCCGTGTGGTGCTAAGATAAATTACCAAAGGTATTTCTGGATCTGTAACTGTCTTTGTAATAACTTCCTGCTTGCATAATCAATAATTTTACTTTCAAAATATGAGATTGGATACCAAGCTTACAGTGGACATTCATGAGTGAACACAGAAGATTAAAAACATAATAAATAATTATTTCTATATATAAACTCTGTTCCTCAGCACATCTTATGACAAATTGCACTAACGCAATAGTAGTCAGGAAGGGTCTTCTAGGAAAAGGGAAAACAAAATTTTGTTTCGACGGGAATCTCCTTTGTTACATATCTGAACTTAATAGAACAGTGATTAATTTGAGGTCTATGTAAAAAAAAAACCAATGTTTGTTAATGTTGATGTGAAACAAATCTTTTGTCAGTCTAGAAACTGAAGTCTTTGCTTTACATGCAGCTTTAAAGGTTATTTCACTACGTGACTTTTAACACAGCGGTTACATTTAGTTCCTACTTGACAATTCCGATGATATATGAGCCACAATAGCTGCTATGATTCTTTTCCTTTGTTGAGCAGTTTTGAAAAGGGGCTTGAAAAGGGGAAAAAAAACTCTGTATTTTTGGCACTCCAGTGAATAGGTCAGTTGAGTAAGAAGTTGGTTTTACACAGAGGGTTTTTTTAAGCATAAATGTGATCTGAACCATACTATTAGTTAAAAGATTTTCATTGGTATTGGAAGGAGTTGAGAATCTGGGAAATCCACCGTAACTTAGAATGACTTCCTGAATGAGCACCAAGTTTTCATGAAGTCAGCTACTGCTTAATCTTGTTTATAGAGACAGTCCTCTGATCCTGTTGGAATCTCAAGAAAAAGGATATTGTCCAGAGTCTTAAGTCATTCTGAGATGAGTAGACTCAAAGAATTACATCATGATGCTTGGCAAATCCTATGACCTTCTTAACTCTTTCATTGCCTTAGGAGATTTGATTTTCCTCCAGGAAAGTACATCTAACTCACTCACTTAGTCTAGGGTGAAATACCACTTCATTTATGAATCTGGCACAGACAGAATTATAGCGCAAGATAAGTGGCCCTTGTCAGCCCTCCAAAGAAGAATGTGCTTTTAGAGAGGGAGCTGATGCACATTTTATCATGTGGTAAAACACCCCTCCTTGAGGCTAGCAAGCCAGGAAAGGCTGTTGTACGTCAAACGGTCTCAACCTGCGCTTCAGTTACTCTGCTGACTTTTTATTGTTTTATTTTGTTCCATTGATAAAGGTATGCAAGATTAAAAGCTGACAATGTTTGGCTAAGAATATTCCATCCGGAGTCTAGTCAACAACAAGAGGTGGCAAAAAGTTAATGTGGGTTTATATCACCATTAAATAGTACAGCTAGAGAATGTGTAAGGGAGATTTTTTTTGTCAAGCATCTGATATATTATTTGTCACTAAAATATAAAAATCTGTGCAACAGAACGGAAGAAAAAATACATAATCTCCCTGATGAATTTAGCCTTTTTTCTTACTGGTGCATTGTTCTTTATTACATAAGGTGACACACAGATTTAGGCGACAATCCAAGGATTTCACAGATTTTATTTTGATTTTTCAATATCTTCTTACTTGAATCACAGATTTCTGCAAATATTCAGTGTTTTCTATCCGTATCATTTTACTTAGATGTTAGTGATCGAAGTGGTACATAATTGTGGTACGTAACTGGGTGGCAGTGCTCAAACACACCTGATTGAGGCTAGTACTGTTCCAGTCAGGTCCTGCATAGATGGCGTTGCAGATTCTTACGAGAAATCTTGTAAGTACAACTTAATGATACAGATATTGTAAGGAAAGTATCTGCAAAGTGTATCCATTTTTTTAGAAAGGGAATGACCTTTTCTTTTTCCTGCCAGAGAAGTCACGCTCCAGGAATGGTGATTTCTGCAATGACCTATCTGTGCTGGTTCTCTTCACAAACGCTCAGTTTTGGGATGTTAACGAGGCTTATGTGGTAATTTTTGTGTTTTGACTGGCATTTGCTGCAAGTAAAGTGACTGGAGAAAACTGAAAGAGAGAGAGTAAAGTTTTCCCACGTAATTCCTTGTAGCCTGGGGAACATTCAGTAAATTGGGAAGCCAGGAACCATTGCCCTAGCACCTTTTCAAAACTTTTGCTAATGCTTCAGTACCTTCAGTACCTACCTCTGAGCCATACAAAGCTGAAAGCCTTAGCACAACCGAGATAACGTCATCCTCTTTTGCCATCACGGTAAATGAACTCTTCCTGTAATCTACGCTGACACAATCAATCTTTACCCAGTGTCAGCCGAAGAGCGCTATTTCTTCATTATTATCTCTTATTGCATGTTACCTGTCCCTCCGATCTATCACCTAAATTACTGGTGTGAGGACTCCCTCACATACCAGGATAGCTCCATCGGCTAACTCGTCCTAAGGGAAAAGGGAAACGTTCCGGCACGGGAGTGCTCACTTGGCAGGTCTGAGGAGGACGGGGGTAATCAGGGGAGGGCAGCGATCATCAGGTGGGAACTGCTATTTCTTTGTCCGGCAGAGATGGAGCTAGAAGAGAACACGCACCCACGGTCCAAGTTTCTCTGTCATTCTCCTAAAGGCTAGGCTACACGTAAAGTTGTGTAACTGCTATCATTTCCACAACAAAAATTCTGGCTCTTCAACTCAAACGAGAAAAAGTCATGTTTTTTTCATTTAGAGATGCCTAGCTCAGGCGCCACATGTGAACCAAACATGAGCGCTGTGACATTTAGCTGTGCTGTCTGTAGCCACTAAACAGCAATCTGCCGCGAGCTGAAGCCGAAACACTGAACTGTTCCACTGCTGTCTGACGAGCACCCATGGAGCGACTGGCAGAGCAGGGGCTCCGTCTCCTTCTGCAGGCTCGCTGCTCCTGCACTCCTCTTCAGCACTCCTCAGTATTGATTTGTACGTGAAGCGGAAGAGGTTAACCGTATGGTTTTGAGGGGTTTGGACCAAAATATATAAAAATTGGGTGAGGATCTTTGAGTCAATAATTGGTATTTATTGCACAGTATTTTATTTAAGTAAAACATTAATTTTACTTTTCTGACTTTAGTACTTCCAATTTATTTGATTCTCACTGCTCCCTTAAAAACAGAAGAGGGCAGCTATTAACGGCTCTGTTTCAAGAAGATTAAAAGCAGCATGTGGGAAATTCTGTCTGTCTTTAAAAGAAAGAGAGTCACTGTTGTAAGGGTATTTGGAAGGTGAGAGCATCTGCTTCATTAAGGTTATTCAGTCAAGGACCTTTCAATGCAAAAAGGTATAACAAGAACTCACAGAGACACAGACCTTGTAGACAAGGGATAACAAGGCAGTACCAAAGACCAGAATTCTCCAGTCACTAATTGATGGGCCATTAAGAAACTACCGGGCATCATGTCAGAAGGAGACAACTTGGACCTTGTAACTGATGAAGAGGAGGAAACAAGATGAACATGAGAATTTGGGATATTTGAGGGGGATCCTGTGGGACTATGCAAAATTCATGCAGTAATGTTTAGGGAAAGGGGACTGGGGAGGAACAAAGGGTGGAATAGACCGAAAGGGGTATAAAAGGGGCCTGCTGCAGGTAAATGGTTGCTGCTCAGTACGCTTGTCTGACCGAGCCCTGCACCTGATCACTGCAGTCTGTCCTCTCCTATTATTAAATACTTTCTTAACTACCTCTCTGTGTAATCTCACTCTGTTCCCCGTGAGTGTGTGCGTGCAGTAAGGGCTAAGTGGCAGCTACTGGGGGAACAGGCTTCGAGTGGATTTGGTGCCAACAACTGGAGCAAGTGAGGACCTCAGTGCCAGCTACTGGGATGGGAACAGTGTGTCCCGAGTGCCAGCTACTGGGGGAACCAGTAGGAGTGACATGAGTAAGGTTCTTAGCACTGGTGGCTGGAGTCACAGCCAACGTGCCTGGTGCCATCAGGGGGGCAGGGAGAAGTGCTTGTATCTTCCCCAAACCTGGTGCAGGTGGGAGTGCACATGTGTAATTTGCTAGCAAACTTGATGGGGAAATAGCAGGTGAGTAGGGGGCCCAAGGTTCAGGCAGGGGTTTCGAACAGTGCTGGTATTCAGGGTGACCCACCCGTGTGGGGTGCCTGTCAGACAGGCACGTGAGCGCATGCGTCTGTTTGCTGGTGAGCATCAAGCTGGACGAGCTGGTGAGTAGGAGATCCGTGGAGCGGGTAAGAGGGCTCAGCATCCAGGCTGAAGAAGCTGTCTCTTACCTGCAGAACCTATAATCAAAGATCCTAGTCTTGCAGCCGGATCCTCACATGTGTATCTATAGATATTCAGAAATTGACATGATTAACTTGATTTTAAGATCAGAACATAGGACATGAGAAAATAGGAAATCCCCAAGAAAAACATATATTTCAGTGTCTTGCCATTGCAAGATTTAAAGGGAAATTTTTGCAAGGGTTCAGTATTTTTGGTTATTTTTTAAGGATCATTAAAAAGGCATAACTCTAAAGTAATGAGATTTTAAAATCATTAAATCTTAAGGCAGGACAAAAAGTATTGTATACATGTGTGTACTGTCTAGTAGGGAAAAAATATCTTGCTTTCAGAGAGATTAGATTAATAAAACAAACAATTTCATTACATCTCTTCTGTAATAATTTAACTAGGAGTTTGGAGAGAATATTCATTTTTTTAAAAAGTAAATATTATTTAAGTATTAAATCTCTATTCAATACTTCTAAATATTGACAAATGAAAGATTAAACCCAGGAAAATACAGCTGTTTATATCATCTCAGTGTTCCTTTGAATGAGATCACAGTATAATTGAATAAAATATGTATCTAGAAGGGCATTAATTAGCCAGCATGTAATAGTTCGCAAGACCTGCTAATATATGGGACTTCTGGGATCTTTTTCAGATTGCAGCAATTGATTTTGTCACAGAGCCAAAAAGTGGAGAGGAGTTTTATTATTTTTTTTCCTCTTCCAGAAACATACCTGATAAATCTGGCGGTGGCTTTTCTTTTCTTACCCTCTGTTCAAATCAGACCGTAATTACTCTGGCATCAAGGTCAGGCAACTTGGCTAGCTTTGAAAGATATCAGCTGTTTTTCTCATGCTTGCTGAACCTCTCTTAGACAAATTTTGCATTGTTTTTTTGTGTCAGTTTTATCGTGGAACATCGTGCTGCCATCTGGGAAGAAAAACACCATGGTACAGGAGCAGCTGGTGAATGAGAATGGCCAAATAAACATTGGCACTCACTCTGCCATTAGGTGAGATAAGAGGGCTGAGGCCAAGCCAAAGAGACAGCCCAAACTGCTGCCATTATCCTTCGCTGTCCCCTTTCCCCTTATCTCTGTTTAAAAACACAGCTATCGTTCATTTTAGAGAAGGGAAACCAAACCTAGCTATCAGGTGTTGGACATACCCTTCTGAAGCCTGGAAAACAGAGATATCCACAGTCAAAAGCATCTGAAGTGTCTTGCCAATTGGCTGAGTGACTGGATACTTTTATTTCCCTGGAAAAATAACAAGAACATTTCATATTTCCGTAATGATTCCTGTCATAGGAGCTCAAAGCACTTTAGATGTAAATTAATTTTCTAAGCACTTTGAGAATGGGTAAGGAGCTATTAGCTTCATTGTCATAGGCGGGGAAGTTGAGGCACAAAGAAACAAATACATGATTTGTTAGATATGAGTTAGATACAGAGTTTGTTAATGCCAGGAATAAACCCTAATTCTGAACTGCTTTGCCTTTTTCCTTAGTAGCAGCCCAATTTTCCTTCCCGAGACTTCAGGCCAGCCCAGAAATTTAGGGAGATAATGGACTTGCCCAACCTTAACCTCCAGAAATGCAAAACACGATGCAGGGTTGTATTCTTGTTTATTTGCTGGAGAGCTGACTTACCTTCTGGGGGTCCCTTATTTGCAGACACATGGCAAAGTAGTGGACAGAGGAGCTACATCCAGCTATCCATGGCACAGACTTTCTGAAAGGTATGGGGGGCTGATTCTTAACTCCTAAACACGGAATTTCTGCAAGTTTCTCCTCTGATGTCAGCATATGTATGCTCACATTTGCAGCTTGGATCAGTTGAGAATCTATTTACATTTGGCACAGACTGGACATATACAGCACTTGCAGCCATTAACAATGCCTAAGATTGCCTATCAGCTAATAGTTCTGGGAAGTTTTACTTAAAATATCACTTCTTTTTTTAATAATTAGCATGATTGCTTGTGAGACAAAAAGCTGGAAATTTGAAACTGAGAAAAAGTAGCCTGTATGGTATTTAAAATTAAGGATGAATTATTCCTTGTCATCCATTATGTCTGTCTTGCTGTATGACATAAAGACTCAGTTGTCCACTCGAGTTTGACTGCCAATAGTCTTTACTGGCTGATGGCTGTTTGGGGGAGAGTTTAGTAATCTCAATACACTTCCCGGTGATAACAGCTGTCTTCCTCACAAAATCACATATGGCGCTAACTGGCATGCCTGTCAGCCCTAGCAAGGCTAACATCGTGGTGTTAGCATTGTCTTTCCTTCGCAAAGAACACCGTCGCTAAGGTACACTAGTGAGGCCTTCTAGAGCGACCGAAAAACCAGTGACCCTGAAACACTTGTTCAGACCTAACATCCCTCACTGCTACAGAAGTAAGAGCAAAGATTAGTCCAATCCGAAAGCACCTCCTTTTGCTTTCTTATGTCTTCTATGCAACTGCAAAAGACCAAACAACCACAATTCATGGGCTTTTAACAGTAGGGAGAACTATCATCAGCTCTGACCTCCTGCAGTAGCACAGGCCACAAAACTTCACATCATTTATGTGGACTGGGATTGAAACTAGGCAGTTATTCAATGATCAGGGGAGCTAAATAAGCCTTGCTTCCTCTCAGTCTGTACCACCCATATGCAATCCACCCCTTTCTCAGCTTCTTCCACTTCCCATGGCAATTCTTTGTCTCCTGCCCAACCCTTCCAGTTCCTTCTGAGGAACTCTAATGGCCACATCTATTAAGGTTGATTCAAAGCTTCCTGTATATATGATGTTTAGCTGTTGACACTGTAAATAGCTACAATGGGCTGAATTCTGCCTGCCTTTCTCTCAGTGGGAGCACTGTTTTAGGTCTCTCTCCTCTACTGCTCTATTCATATTCATGAACTTGTGTCGTTATGCCTTTACAAAGTTGTTGGAAGAAGAAGGAAACCTTGCAGATGGATGCAGTGTGCTGTCACATTGGCCTCATTTCTTTAGAAAGCTAAGCTACTTACCAAACACCAACAGCTTTGGGTGCAGTCAGTCATGGAGAGTGCGGACCCAGCCCCACAAGACGTGAACATCAGGCAGTGTTTTTAAGGTGACCAACTGTCCTGTTATACTATACTTACTACAAGAGATTTGTCCTACCTTTGCTATTTTCCCAGGACAACTTCCGTACACCATGGAGAATGCTGATATTGCCAGCTGTTACACTTTTCCACTGAAAGAAGAGTAAAAAAAAAGAAAAATTAGACAGTGAAAGATGCAAAAGAGAAAGAAAGAAAACAGAGACTAAATTAGGTGTTTTCAATAAGTATGCTTGTTTAAACTTAAAAATGCTTTACATAACTGATTTGACTCTCCCAAAGCATTTGCAAATTGGCATTACGTGTGTTCTACAAACCTTGAACTCTCTTACCAAAAACTTCAAATCCAAACTACCATGAATTAAAACCACGTAAAAACCTTTACAAACCAAAAAAAATCAAAAATATGTGCCTGTGATTGGGGCAGTGCCTGTGATTGGGGCAGTGCCTGTGATTGAGGCAGTGCCATGTTCCAGGATTAAACTCAGAATTTTAGTAGGTTGATACTGGTTTTGTGTGGAAACTACTGAGATACTGGCTAGTTATGATAATATCTTAAAAACATGTCAATTCCACACAATAGAGAACACCCCAGTGGGAATCTGCTGTGACCATCTGGTACAGTATAGCACCATAAAAAGATACCATTTCAGGTCCTGAAAGTAATTTAAGTTTATCAGTTTAGTATTACATTTAGATTAATTAATCTTAATAATGTTAATAATAAATTTAATAATTTAATAATAAAGCTAGCCCTAATATTATCTAATTCCTCTTTCTGGGTACAATATTATCTGCAACTTCTTTTAGTAAAGTATTTCAGTTGGTTTTGATTGTAAAGACAAAGTGATGGTAACTAGCAGTGACTGAGAAACATGATTTCTACTTTGAACTCTAAAAAGCTAGTTTGTTCGGGTTTTAGTTTCCTCCCCCCCCCCCCGCCACCCTGCCCAGGTTTTGTACTATAGAGTTGGAAATTCTGAAATTTTGCTTTGCAGGAAAACTATGTAGCTTGCTTGACTGAGCAATCCTTTGAAACTTCCCTTCCACACTTTGCTGCGCTCTCAAGCTTTCCTTTTATTTTAATGTCTGATTGAACTCAGTAGCTCAAAGAGAACAGCACTAAAAATGGTTTCTCAGCAAAACTCATGCGAAGTTTGCAAAAACATAAACAGTTCAGAAAGTGGCTGAACACAAACCTGTTGTGATGGTGGCATCTTGACTGTATGGTGTGACAGCATCAGGTCACGAGACAGAGGGGAGATTATGAGGAGGTTATGGTCTTGGATAAATATGATTCTGGACTTCCAGATCATATAACAAGTGAAAGCTTGATTGAGGTACTAGGAAATGGCATTCAGCATGTTCCCCAGCTGCAATACCACTCTTCTACTCAGAATCATGGATCTGCTGGTTATTTGTGCTTGGCCTATGAGCACTCAGACTAACAGTGAGATATGCTGCAGATATGTGAAATGCAGGTGCAATGGTTGCGAAGCATCAAGTGGGGGCCAAACGAAGGAATATATGCTTCCTGTGCAAGACATGGCATTGAAAGGGCAACAGTGAGTATAAAAGAGCACTTAGAAGAAAAGATATGCTATGGATGTTATTTCTCTTTGTCATTAGTGTTCTGGATGATTCTCAGCAAATCACAGTGTCTCTGTGTTTAGTCTTGACATCTGTAAAACAAGGATGGCCTCAGTAACAACCCTGATGAAATGCTGTGGATAAAAATGCTTTGAGATAGAGGGGTTTTTGCCAATGAAAGCAGTATGCAAGACCTAGGTTTTCCTATTGCTTATCATACAAACCATTCAGTGCATACAATCTCAGTGTCCATCTTATGACAAAATTGCTTCTGTTGTGGCTCCCTGGTGAGTCAGCAACCTGCTTTTCCCACCAATTGTTTATCACAACTCTGGCAATTAATCCCATGGGTAGGTTCTGTTAGGAAAGTATTAAACTTAGTTTTGGTTTAGATATTTTTAATGCAGAGATGCAATGAGAAACAAAAATAAAGAGCCAGCGCTGTGTAAGTGTTCTCAGCAGGCCACTGATCAGTGTCTCCCAGGGCCATAGTTTGTCAACCACTCATTTGGGGGAAAAAACAAAACAAAACAAAACAAAAAACCAACCAACCAAACAAACAAAAACAACCACAAAAAACAAACAATATCTTACTCTAGGTTCTGTCATAGCAGAAGATCCAGAAACTCCACTACCTCCATATGGTAACTCAAGGCTGGCTTGTTTGTCCTGAGATCAGCTAAGTCATGCTGGTGCAAAAGAGCCCTTCAAAACTGATGGTCTAAAGTGAAGGCCCGCAGATGCAGCCAGTGTGGAGCAACTGAAATCTACGTTGCTCTGTTCCCTTTTATTTCCTGGAGATACCCTCCACAGAGAGGGAAGGAATGAATGCATGAGAGGAAGGAAATAATAGTGATGGGGAAACAAACTAGTTTCTGTAAGTAAAATGACTTAGTTGCAAAGAACAGTATGAGTCTGCCCTTCCACAGTGAATAAACGGAGGTATTGCCTTAGCTGGCTATTCCATCATGAAGATGTCACAACTGTGCACCTTCTTAGGCTCCTACACACTAGGCACCTGTATACTGCCGTTGCTGCTGGAACCATATTGTATAGTCATGTCCAACTTAGTTTACCCACAGTGTCTCTGGTACCAGTAGAAGTCTAGCTGCAGCGGCACAGAAATCATTGCAGGCTGCAAAAGTATCCAAACAAACTAGATAAATATTCAAAGGTTTTCCTTCAGAAGAAATCCATACTATTCTGAGTACAATCTTCTCAGCATCAAGCTAGGTAGTTTGAACTCAGCTTATGTATGTCCTCAAATACTGTGTTTATATTGCCGTAATATGTACTGGCAGTAGATACTGATGTGTTATATTCTTTTTGTCCACAAGATGTCAATGCATCCTAAGAATTCTAGTGCACATAGCCTAGTTTCTTTAGGAAATGAAGCCTAAGTATTTGCGTGTTAATGTTTTGTGTAACTACAGTGCCTACGCCATCATAGCCACGATTCTTACTGGGCCCGCTGAGCAAATGTCACTGCTAATAACTAATAAGCAAATAAACAAACAAATAGAAAATAAAAATAAAATAATAATCAGATCAACATAGATTGTTCTGTCCAGCAGTATCTTTGGTAAGGGTCCAAACCTTCATGAAGACCTTATGCCACATATCTCCTGCTTGTCCTGTTTGGACACCTGGGGGGTGGAGGGGGGAAGATACATCAGGATGTGGTGGTTAGGAGTGCACATATGCCAGAAGGAGAGGCAAAGTCTGTTAACTTAGGCATTGTGCCTATTAGCTTGAACTCCCAAATGGGAGCTGCTCAACATCTGACTCGCTCAGAGCGTGGGTGGAATGAGTCTATATGTATCAACAGCTGTCCGTGTTTACTGATACATTTCAGTCTTAAAAAGGATTAGAATTAGACTTATGGAAATACACATTATTGCCTGTCTTTACTAAAGCTTTAACTTTGCTCTCATTTACATTATAATATTATTGGAATAACATGAATGCACTGAAGTAAAATTAACAGGTTAAGGAAAAGAGGTTGTTTCTTCTGATTGTAAAGAACTTCTGAGCTCCTCAGATGATAGGCTTTTGGGCTATGCTAGTTTTTACTGTGGTTTGCTGCTTTACACTTCTTTTATGTATCCTGTAAACATAGCTGAAGATCAGAATATACCTGTCTGATATCTGAAGTCACAGATACAACCTAGATGGACTGATGTGGTCCTTATTTGCCTTGATTTAGAGTTAGTTGGGAGGGCACAAAAGGCCTACTTTAGAATGAATTTTGATGTATGTCAGCAAGACCTAAGAGTGTGGAATTGGTGTATCTGGAAAGGGAGACGCCAGGGTGGGTACTTTACTGGCATTCCTCCAGGGAAGAAGCAGCCAGCATTTATGAATGTGTTTCAGTAATGCAGTAACTGCTGCCAGTTTGTCAGAAGCCAAGTTTTGCCAAATGCCTGTTCATTTTTTCCATAGACCTTTAATATTTTCTTTCAAAAAAGGAGGCTGGAAAATGAACTGAATGTCATTTTTTTACAACAGAGGAGCTAAACTTGTTCTTTCTTGAATCTTTTAGAAAAATATATAATTGTTTATGGTTAATTTTAAGTAGTGTAAACTACAATTCAAGCACTGTTATTTTCTTACATTTTGAGTAGGAGACTGATACTGTTCCCTGCTACCTGCATAAATATATTCTAGAGTCAGTGGAATTAAAACAACATAAAATAAGTTTCACATCAGTTTTCTGTAATCTCATTGGTTATCAGGTGCCTAATACATGATGTCTTGATTCTGCTTTCACTGGGATAAATCTGGGGTAAAATTCATTAATATTTCCTTTTCTACTAACCAGCACAGAAAGACAGGGAGGCCTTTTTTTGTCTGAGGGAAATTTTACCAACTGAATAGTAATACCAACAAAAGCTTACAAAGTATCTGTATTTTATTATATATCTACCTTGTCAATGAAAGGAGGAAAAGTTAATGTCCTTTCCTACAAATGTAAGTGATAGGAACTACAACTGGATGTGATATGTAGGAAAATGCATCTCCTTTTTTCCCATTACAAAAATGGCATCTTCTAGGAACAGTTCAGACACAAAAAGTAAGCTCATGGGACCTGGTGTTCTAAATGCCAGGCTCCCACCTGTGGGACCTGAGACCGCTTCAGGTTTCGGAGTCTGGCTGCTTCTCGTACTTAGTATAAGTCAAACATTTACCTGTTCTCTACAAACTGGTGGTTGCGATCTCTAAGCTTTTAGAGCGCAGCTTTTATAAAGGGTGAAAATGCTATCTTCCCAACCCTGGCATGTTTTGGTATTGGCTTTTTTTTTTTCTTTAAGTTGGCTGGGCTGTTAGAGCTGATTGAGAACAGATTGGTTGCCACTTCCGTGTAGCAGATACAGTGCTGCCTATGAATTCATACCCAACTGTACCTACCTGGCACTCCCTGGTTGTGCCAAAGGTCGTGCCAAAGCCAGAAGTGCCAAAAATCCCAGAGGGAGCTCTTAACTTCTGACCTGAACCGGTGGAAAATCTGTTTAATAGAACACAATGGAAAATGAGCTGAACAAGAATTACAGACTATGAAATAGGAACTAAACTTTCTTTTGATTCTTTGATAGCATTTTAATCAGCAATACATTAATCTCTCCTAACTAGGAACATCCTCAGATCCACCTCTGGCAATCTGTTTTCTGTCTCTGTCTCATCTCTCCCTCTTTCCCATCCTTGATGTCCGGGAATATTTCTGACAAGTCACCACATTAACAAATTATTCCTTTTCTTTCTTTTGTTACTTTGACAAATGGTGAAATAACAATGTGTTGTCCTTTAAAAAACATTATCTTCACTATAAGGTGACAGCTAATGGGACAGTTTATCTCTTAGAGCTGTAGTTCCAGGCTTTAAGCAAATTCAGGCATTTCCGCATCTGTTTTACTCCCTTCACATTTTTATGATCTCCATTAAGACTACAACTTTTGGAGGATTATTTTCTTCTTTAGGTGAAAGCTGAGTGTCTAAATAGCACTTAAAACAATGGCTTTTTTTCCTAATCTCACACAAGCATTTTGTCTCTTGTTTCTCAGGCATGTGCCTTTCCTTGCACGTTTGCAAGTAAAAAGGGAGGTAATGTAGTTTACCAGCATCAAATGGCAAGACTCTATGTTGAATGGGGAAGACAGCTGGGAAGTCACGTAGCAACCCAACAAAATCCCCATTTTGAACACAGTATAATATAAACAAAATGAGAAGCAGAGTAAAACCTACATTTGTGTGCCCAGTAGCCTACATATGGCCTCCTCTCATCAGGAGAGTGATCTTTAAGGAAACTTTAAAGATGTTGTTTTCATAGGACAGTAAAAGACAAGGATAGCTTCAAACCCTCTTGTTAGACTGCTCCATAGGGCACAGGCATGCATGATTTCACTTCCTTCCTGTAATTAATCATTAAGACTTTTTTTATTTAACAAAAAGACCTTCTGTATGCAGCATGTGAATTTGTGGCAATTATAATGTTTATTCGTTTCCACCAGACTGGTAGGGAAGACAGATCAATAGACAACATTTTGACCTGAGGCTTGTGAGATGCAGACTTTGTGTCTGTACTGTGCGAGACCTCAAACAAATCACTTTGACACAGATATCTTCAAAGATATCTAGGAGTACCTACCAACTGTAGTTTGTTTCAGGTGACTGACAACCTCTGTGGATCTTGGTTTTAGTCCGGGTATGCCTATATTGTCTTTTGATGGCAGTTTTCATGACCAGAGTAGGGCATGAGATTATCTGACCAGATGTAGAATTCTCTATCCAAATAATTGTCTAGATTTTCTACGGCCAATGAAGAGAAATAGGCATTGGAGAGTGTGATTCATCTGTTCTTTAAGCAGATGATTCATGCCCTAAAATTGTCTATTACTCTCCATTGACTAGTAAGGAACCTCAGTCTTGACTATAGTGACCTGTAGTTGGATGAGAGGCTGTGGGCAGCAGGTCTGAAAGCGTGGCCCCTGGAACATCTGGACGGTCACCATTAAAGTACATAGTGATCACCTAACTGCTTTAATTCCGTGGCTCGTTATGGTCAGGCAGGGTGTCAGCAGCTGCCTGAAGCTTCCTAGCTTTACAAGACAGCTATGAAGACATGAGAAAAGGGAGAGTGCCAACTTCATAGCCATGCTTAAGAACATTCTTAAAGAACAGTGCAGAGTATAGCACTTCTATATTTCACTAAAGCATCGAGGACGAATACCCAAAAGATTGTGAGGAGCTTAGCTGCTATAGTGTGGAGGGCCATATAAGGGCTAGATGAGATAGATAAAGGCTGCTGTTTGGAATTATGTGGTTTTGTACATCATGATCTTCTGCACAGTGGTGCCTGCCAAGTGTACTACAAAAGCATTTAAAGTACTGAGACATTAAGAAAGTCACTCCGGAAGCAGCTAAATTGTTGCTGACCAGATATATAAACCCTGAGAATTAAAATCTTTTTTATGTTTTGAGGGTTTTGCTTGTTTGTTTTGCTTTGTTTTGTTCTCACCACCCCCCTACATAGTCTTTTTTCTCTAGAAATTTTTCAGATTAACAGAAAACTGTTCAGCATGTAAGTAGCGATCCAGAACCATTATTAAACATCTGTTAAATCGGGCAAGAGCCAGGAAAAACTTCAGCTGGATTACAATTGTTCTTGAGAGGGTCAGCAAGGGAGTGAGAAAACACACAGAACACAGGAGGCAGCCAGAGTCTGTTCACATTTGGTTTCTTCCCTCCTGGCCCCCAAATCATTACTGTTAGGAGGAAGCAAATGGCTGAGGCTCTCACATCCCAAGGGGTGTATAGCCCTTGGGGCAGGGTAAGACAACTAACTTGTGTTCCAGCCCTCCTGCGCTTTCCCATTTTGTGAAGTGCACAGATATGAAGAGGGTTATGGAGAACATAGTAGCTGCTGTTCCTGCATGTTTTGTCAAAGTGCGCCATTCACATATTTCCCTCTCCAAAGTGGCAACACTACATTAGCTATGCACCGGCTTAGAAACAGCTTTTATCTCTGTAGAAGGAAGCTATTAACATTTAGAATTTTGAGAAGCAAGTTCTGGCGAATCCTTCTTTTGAAATTAAAGATGTTTCTGCCTCCAGCTGTCCATCTCATTCCTCTGCCAGGAGTTACCACAGAGTCAGTAGAGGGGAACATGTGTAGCACTTCCGCTGAAAAAAGCCCGGTGTCCTAGGATAAACCACTGTGGAAGATGGATGTCAGCTGGCACCATCTAGATGGAGTGGTTAAGACACAGGCATGTTATTTCTGCTAACTTCGATCCAGGAACTGTAACCTTTGGCTGGGGGTGGGGTTGACAGCTACCAGTGGTAACGTCTTAACTCTAAAGCAGCTCAACTATTACAGCTCCAACTAACTTGACACTTTAGTAACGGAAACTACCATGAAATCTCCATACACTAATGCATAGAGCCTTAAATGGTATTTGCTTTCATAATGGCACAGTGTCTATCCAAGTGTGAAATCTGAATGAAGCTATTGCAATATAAACTGGAGGCGCGTCGCTTTTCATTCAGAGGAGCCGGGGCAGAATGCTATCAGTCTGCCTGAATCTGTTCAAATGGAGTTGCCATCTGCTATCACAATGCCATGTTGCCCAATTAAAACAATAGGACTGGATTACAACATTTTGAATAGTATTTTCTGCTAGATTGTCCCTGATTCTAAAAAATCTACCACTCCTTCTGACTGCCTCTGCACCTGCTAATGCAGACAGTGTAAAGAAATTGGAAGCTTCTCATTTATTAACTGTATGGCCATAAGCTAGTTCTGAACCTGAAAATATTTCTGCATTTTAAACTTTGGCTGACTTTGTCCAGTAGTCATTTCTCCATTTTTTGAGGAAGTGCATAAATTTAGGTATGAGAAAAGTTACTGCAGAGCTTCTGTATACACATGGCCCATGGCTACTAAGGATGTAAGTTCATCAAGGTCGATGAAAATATGTTTTGAAAAAATAATTATTTTTGCTTTTAAATAAGATTTTTAAATGTAATGTTCTTCACTTCCTTCCTGTTTTAGAGTCCTAAACTGATAATTATGAATGTCTTTTATGTGTACGTTTAACTCATTATGACAGAATTTCTGACTTTACAGACTTCTAAATTTATCATCTTTTCTGTACCGTGCAGATGAATATGCATTTTGGGGTTAGTTGAGCTTACGTTTTTATATTGCATTCTTTAAAAGACAAATAATAGTAAATGCAAAATGGATACTAGAAACTGAAATCAGTGTTTTCAAGAATAAAAACAACTATTGATGGGAGAATTAACATGATGACTAAGAGGCTAAGGCAAGCCTGTTAATCAAAGACTCTATTATTTTAGACCTCTGAAGCACATTTATTTTATTTAAATAAGATGTTCAGTTTGATAACTGCAAAACTTATATCAGTACTGGAAAAAAAGTCTTTCAAAATATGCTTTATAACTGTATTCACATTTTTGCTTATAAAGATTTTAATTTAAGGAAGCTAGAACACTTACCAGGTTGGATTTCTGAGTTGCTGTCTGGTCCTGAATGGCACCATGAACATATAGCTCCTTGAACTCTCACCCAGCTTAAGCCGACTTGCTCGTCGTAGTGCAGTCTTTGGCTACTGATGGGTCCCTTTACAGTTGCAATAGCCACCCTTGGGCCAAGCACAGGGGTGGACTGCATACCCGTAAAACACCTTGTTCTATGATTCTGAAAGTATATTATACCGCATCGTGTTAGGTGTCAATACCGCTGCTGTTATTAATGGAGTTAGTTAGCCATGGCGTTTGCTTTGTACACTACCCTATGCCTTTTTCCTTATGCTGAATCTACTCTACACCTCGCTGTGCTTCTCCTTTTGCTCTCTTTCTATCACCTTTAGAGATCGTCAGTGTTACTCGTGTGGTTTTACTATTCTAGTAGTGAGAGGGAAAGGAACCAAAGGTTGGTCATGCTCTATTCCCGTTCCTCTGTCAATCAGCACTCCTTTAGAGCTGCCACAGATGTGGGTGGGGTACGAGAGTCCCAGGTAAGGACTGAATGAGGAAGGGGGACTGGATAAAGTATTCCTCTGCTTCCAGTGGCATGCAGCATCCACTTTGCTCTGAAATCCTCCCCAGATGGGTTTTGACCTCCAACAAAATAGTAATATGCTCGGATTAGTAAGGAGTGAGACAGATCCCCACTCATAGGGGTTTTTTCCCCTTCTAAAACCCCACTGACCTTTTATTCAAAACGTTTAGGATTAAAATACTCAGTGGTAATATGAACTTTGTATTCTGAAAAGATTCACATGGTGTCACCAACCACTAGTCCACTACAGTTTTTGAGCCTTGTTTGCCTATGCTTTATTTTTAGGATGCAACCTTTCTGTGGTTTCTTTCCACTAGTATTTTCTCAGTATCCCACCAGCACAGAACTGCTATTTGGTTTTGAGGATTCTAGGCAGAAAATAAGTAATGAGGCTCTGAGTAACAAGTCTGGAGTGAAACCTGAGTCCTGGACTTCCTGCTCACTTACAGAGGCTCTGGTTAACATTTGCCTTAAGAGATTTTTTTTTTTAATTTGTATTTTGTATTGCCAGCTTACAACTAGGTCATCGCATCTGAGTGAAGACTGCAGGCTCCTGAGGACTTTTAAACCTGTGTGGAGTACTTAATTGAGAACGATTTAATATTTTGTAATTACACTTCCCCTTTGGAGAAAAGCACCCTGTATTTGCCAGACCTTTCTGAAATCGCTTTCAATGCTAGGAAGGATTTGACAAAAAGCTAATCTCTAGATCCAGAAACAAATGCAAAGAACAAAAACAATAATGTGCTTTAACATGCAGCTTTGTTTTAATTTTGGATCCTCATTGTGTTTCATTCAGCCAGAAGATATCAGGCATGAACAGCAGGACTAGCAACACCATTGTCATGACCAACAGACCTCTGGCATCCTGGACAAGACACATCTTCTAAGCACACTGTCTCTAAACAAGAATCTCTATTTCAGAGAAAGCTTTCCATCTGGTATCTGCTCTTCTCTGTGGGTCCTGTTTTGTTCACATGTACTCCTAAATATTTCCTGAGACTCTTAATCTTATTAACTTGAAATGGCTTGGCTGATGATGCTGGTTGCAAGCATTAAGCTTTGATACATAAAAGTGTTTTTGAAAAGTTCATGATGGAACATCTAGACAAGATTATCACCTGACTTGTCAGCAAACATGGATTCAGAAGGTGTCAGTGCACTCCTTTCTGTCAAAGTGGTGAGGCTTTGAATATTTCTTAAGAGCAAATTCAAGTTTGATTTCGGAACATACTTTCCATAACATATGAATAGCTACTCATAGAGCTGCTAATAAGAGCTACTTATTTAAATAATGAAAAGCAGCGTAGCTCTTAATCACTTTTAGGAGATTAAACATGGCATAGGAAGTCAAACTTGAAGGATAGTAAACTTGGTCAGTTTTTCTTGGTTCTCCTCAGACTCTCCTACCCACACATGAGGTAATTTGCCCTGCCACCTACATAAGCTTCCCAGGCATCCTGGCATACCGTGAAACCCATAGTAATTGTCTTCTAACCGCATCTGCTTCAAAGAGATCGTCTACCTTATTTTCATATGTCCCATTTGCCTTTTTTGAATTCTTATCTCAAATCTACTTCCTTCCGTCTAAGCAGGAGTACCAACACTTGAATTTTCCACAGAAAATTACCTAAGTTCTCGATCATCTCACGTCCATCGTTCTGTTTACCACAAAACATATCTCAATCCTTCTTTATCAAACAAAAAAGATTTACAGCTTAACTGAAAATGGCAAAAGCACTGAACAAAAATAGCAGTTTTATGATGAGGTGAATCTGGACAGCTCCACACACTTCTGAAGTAGCTACTTGACACCAGTTGTGGTTTACAGCATTTCAGAAGTCTGCTGTCTCTACTCGCATCATCAGAATTGAAAAATGTTTCAATTACAGTGCTACATGCACCCGAAGTGTAGTGGACCTCTTTGCTTATCCTCCCCACTAACCATGAGGAGATATAATTGCTGCCCAGTCTTGTAATCCATACACAGATACATCAAATGCCGTGTCTCTTGCTGTAGTAAGTCAAAGGAGCACCAGGTGCAAGAAAATAGATTTTCAAAATCATAAGAAGATGGTGAGAATTTTTCATCATGAATTACTAGTAAGTGATTATAGTCTTCAGTAGCTCATTTTCTGTGATTTGGTTGCTATTTTTAAAACACACGTGAATGATGTCACTGACTCATCACTTTACTGTAAAGTTACATAATATCTGGCATTTATACTAAACCTATACCTTCTGGATTTAAATCTCTTAAGTGAGAATCTCAGTTTCCTTTTGAAAACAAGGAGTTCTGAGCCTGCATAGCTACACAGAAAACTTCAAAACCAAATAACCGTAGAAGCTACATGAGAAAAATCTATTTATTTATTTATTTATTTATTTATCTGCTTCTGAGTGCCATAATAATGAGGCTAATCTCAAGGTGTCTGTGAATCTCTGTCTTGATTTTTCAATGATCTGTGCCTTTTAAGTGCTCTTCTAGGGAAGGAATCTTCTCGTCTCCATGCTGGGCAACACTGGGCTTAGTGTTCCTCCCAGATTCCCATGCTCGCCAGTGACACTGAGAATAAAACATACTCTTTAGGCCTACCAGCAACATCTGAATCCCAGTGTTAGCAAACAATTGGAAGGAATCAGGAAAAGTCATATACTCCTGAATTACACCCATAGGTCAGAATCAAATGCACTGCATATGTAAGAAGAAAAATGTTCCGTTCTTATTTCAATTTTCTTCCAAATTTGTAATTCTTTCCCAAAATGTGATGAGATTTTCTAAGTGGAAAACAATCTACAAAATGGCTAACAAATCTATCTTAAAAATTCTAAGAAAATTGATGTGTTGATACTGCAAATGGAAAACAGTAAAAACAGTTTAAAACTGTTTAAGACTATTCAAGTGCCAAATCTTGAAAGTATTCCAGCAAAATCATCATGTTCTTGAGAATTTTAGGGAAAATCAGATATAGCTTAAGAAAACTTAAAAAGAAATTAAAACTGGTTTTGCTTCTTATTTAAGCAGCGTTAAATCCTCTGTAAACAATGTTTAGGGTTCTTGTTCTCTGTCAGGCAGTAACACATCTTTTTTTCCCAGGGCAGGAGCAAGCAGCAGTAAAAAAGTTGTTTTGTCTATTTACTGTTTTGAAATCTAAGCTTAGGGCAAGAACTACATGAGCGTAACATGATGCTCACAGCATCCGGTCGTGATTAAAGCAAAACCAATATGGAACAACAACAAAATCTCTTTCTATTTTAAGAATAGCTTAATGGGAGACATGGGCTTTTACAGTGGCTCCCTGGCAGACCAGTCACTGCTGCTGATGATGACACTCTTGCAAGCTCACCTTCACTTTGGTTTGCGCTGAGACTGCTACAAAAGATCCCACTTCAGCTTCAAGAGCCCAGCGCCAGCAGCACAGGATGACTCTTTAGGGGGCTGGAGGGGTGGAGGGAATACACCTAACGGTGCATGTCGCTAGTGGGATCTCACCTGCCTCTTGTGAAAGAAAAGCTTTCTACAGGTGTTAATTCCTTGTTGGGCAGTTTGGAGTAGGTTTGGGAGGGGAAAGGAGGAAGGAAGGGAAGGGGAATAGCTATAACTGAAAGACTAAAACAAATATAATTGAACAGTACTACCAAACAGGCCACTTGCAGCTCCTGTCGTCATTTCTTCCTCAAGGTAGGAGGGAAAAGTAATCCCTCTAGACCTTTAATTGCCTCCCTCTGTCCTGAGCTGTGCTCTACCCTCCCTTACTAAAACAGCGCTACAGCTCACTCCTAAGCATATCTGCTCTATGATGGATGAAATTAACACCCCAAGTCTAAACCATACTCCAGCACAAACCCAAATCAGAGCTGTCCAGCTCAGCACGTAGGGAGAACTGATC
Organism: Phoenicopterus ruber ruber; assembly: GCA_009819775.1. Lineage (NCBI taxonomy): Eukaryota > Metazoa > Chordata > Aves > Phoenicopteriformes > Phoenicopteridae > Phoenicopterus > Phoenicopterus ruber. Next base: position 35,800,531 of record CM020219.1, read on the forward strand.
GGTGTCAGCACACTTCTGTATAGGCAGAGTCAGGACAGAAGAGAAAGGAAGCGTGTGCTAAGTTGCAAAATGGGACTGAAAATGCACTTTTGATGCTTTGGACCAACAGCACATTCTGCAAAATGATAATCTCTTCTCTATATTAATACTTTATCAGCACTTCACCGTTGCCACTGTTGTCCTTGTCACTTCTCTCATAATAAATTAACGGTGATTGGAAGTACAGCTTCAGAAAATTTCTTCACAGACTCCAAGCACCTGTGAAACTGGGTTGGCCGTGGATTAGTCAGAAATACAAAACTCAGCTGCCGTTAGCAAACCCTTAAAGGAAATCCTGGTGTAAGTTTTGAGTGAGCCTCGTCCTGTTTCGAGAGTTTCATCGAAACCACATGAAACCATGTGACATTCAATGCTTTTCGCGGTGTTTTGCTTTGAATGTTGAGTTCATTTAAACCCTAAATTAAAAAGGAACCACAACGCTTGGAGTCTGTACGAAGTGACTTTGACTGTAGTGGACGCTCAAGTCGAAATGAGTGAGTCCCATACTCAGCCATGCTCGGTAATTCTGCTGATTCATTTTGCGTGCGAACAATTGAAAGCCACCATGGTGCTTTCACTGTCAGGAATGGAAGTCAGATTAGGGTGTATTTTGCTAGGTAGAGCCAGACAGGAGTTCACTCCATCGGCACAAGGAACTAGCAATATGAGGCATGAACTAGCCCAGCCTAGCTGGGGGCTAGCTGCATCAGCGGGGCGCCCCACCTAAGCTGGCAAACCTTGACCAGACTCAGCTGGTTTGTACAAAATAAATGTGTCCACTCCCCTAAGGCATTTCTTCATCTTTTCTTAGTGCACTTGCCCCTGGCAACAGGAAATGAGCTTCTGTATTTTCCTAGACAAGTACAAAGATTCTCTTGTCTTAAACTATCTCTGTGAAATGAAAATAATCGTATTTATCGAAGCGCTTTGAGATCTGTGGATGAGCAGTCATATCACTGAAATGCATCTTCGATGATCAGATTATAAAATAAATCTGCAGTGCTGCTAATTGTAACAGTGTTTATAATTAGGAGGGTCTTTAAAAGTCTATTTACCCTTCAAAAGAATATAGAACTTCCGTATACTATGAATAGTTCATAGTTCATAAAATTTTTGCTACTTTATGTCTTGATATTGGTCTAAATTAATACCTTGACAAAAACGAGTGCTCTTACTAACTGTTCAGATTTTAACCTCTTTCCACATTTGTATTAATCTTTGTCTGTAAGGATTGTTGCCTTTCCTTTTCAGTTTAGTCTCTCATACAGAAACATTCCAGCAATTGAAGCAATTGCAGCTTTACTAAAAATCACCACACAACCATTTCTAGGGTCAGAAACTGCCTCTGATGAAAGACTTGGGGCCAGCCTTTGGCCCACGGTGCCCGCCCCGCTGGCACAAGGACACCGCAAGGTCCCTTCCCGCAGAGATGCCACAGTTCCACCTGCGGACAGACCGTGGCGAGGAAAGCTCCACATCTCAGCAAACTGGCGGGAACGTGCCTTCCTGAGGACACCAGGGAAGGCCCCGCTTCAGCCCCGTGGCCGTCCGGCGTGGCTGCTGCCCTGCCTGGCCTTCTGGCGGGCCCAGGGGGACGGGGTCAGGGCGCTGGGCCAGGCCCTCCATGGCCAGCGAGGCCCAGCTCCTCACAGCGCGGGGGCCCCCTCCTGCCCGCTCAGCCGCGGTCGGTCAGGCCCGGCCCCAGACCCGCAGGCCTGGTGGGACCCGTAAATGAATTGTAGTAGTGAATTGTAATAGGTCCTTTGATCTTTTTCTGGTATCCTCAGTGAAAAAAAACCATTATTAATTTAGACTCCTCCTGCTTGCCCTTGGGCTCACTCCAGTTTGCGAGATTCCCTCCCAGCACCGCTGCATCACTGACGTGTATGCGTACCAACTTACGCCGTTGTGAGATGCCATTTCTGGCCTTGATCCAGCAAAACACTTAGGCACGCGCTTCACTTTGAGACAGGTTGTACGCTAGGCCCAAATCCTGTGATTACTGCCCTAGGAACACAGCAAGCAAAGCAGTAAAAAGAAAAATGTACATTAAAAGTCAGGGCTCTGCAGTTTACAGCACGATGCTGCAGAACCTGGGCTTTGCGTTTGGGTTTCTCAAAAGCTAAAAAAAAAAAAAAAAAAAAATCCTCCTGAACATAAAAGAGCCAGCGCTGTGTGAGCCCCTGGGGGCTCTAAGACAACGGTGGACCTCCGTGAGAAGAAAGCCAGCTCTGTAAGGGGACTGTACGGATGTCAGAGCGGGTCCGGGGAGAAGCCATTGGGATTCAGCACATCCCTCTGCAGCTCGGCTGTGTCGGAGGGAGAGCTGGTCTGTGACGCACTGGGGACATTTGGCAGATCCTCCTGTGTTAGCCAGATCCTCCTGTGTTAGCTCCTTTCTCTTCCTGTTGTGGTCTGAATGAATAGCCATTCTGCTTAATTTAACCTATTTCTGCCTAAGTAAATACCCTGGCTATCTACCCTAAAGCTAGATCTGAGTAGTATTTGTACACTACATTTTTTCAGTATCTAGCAGTACTGATTCATTTGTGATTTCTTGGCAAGACTTTTATTCAAGAAAAATCCCTAGTGTAATTACAGTTGTACAACATTAATGTGCTTTTTGCCATCATCATAACTTATTTTGCTCTCCCTGGCAATATGAATCTGCAAAATCGTGTTTCGTTGATATAAATTATATCTGCACAAAGAGAAATTACTGCAGCAGCTTCATCCACCGAGATGCAGGCGACTTAGAGAGCAGCCAAATCGCTACAAAGGCTTCTGACATAATATAGCCTCTTCTATATAAGGAATCAGGCTAGTAAACAGTTTAGGCTAGCATATCAGTAGAAGTCTGTTGCTGAAACCTGCATTGCATATTTTTCCAACATGGTAACAGATCAGTTCCCAATTATCCATACTTTACATTGCAGTCCTTAACACAGTACGTTCCTTAATGAACAGCATAAGCACAGTAGCTCAGCGCCAGATTCCACTAGCAGGCGCCACCCTAAATAGAATTAAAATACCACAAATTAAAAGAAACTTTGGCAGAATTTAACCGTAAACACTATTCCAGTAAGTGCTTCTCTTCTATTCTGTCATGTAAATACGTTGCTCGTACAGCCTTTTCCTTAATCGAGACACAGGAATGTGACAACTTTCAGTGTGGTAAATGGCTTCAAGATATTACATATACAGGAAATTTTGTCAGCATTTCTTTTGAGTTACATGTTTTCCAAACACAGTTTAATATTGTTTTTCCCAATACAAATCTGTCTCAAGCTCCGTCATGTCAGTTTATTGTCATCTACTACTGCAGAACTCTGGTGAGGATAGTCAGAATAAAACAAGATTAATGCCTTTCCCCATCTAAATCCGAACAGGTTCTTCTTTGGAGAAGTCTTACTAATGTAAGTGTTTCCTTTTACACCAGATTTTCTGATTGCAATCAAAACCAGAAGTGGAACTTCTAGAAAAAAAAAATATATTCCAGAGAACTGTCAACATGTCAAAGCACTTTATGAATGAAATAACTCTTATTAACTTTTTGAGATATCAAAGTGTTACTATTCTCATTATTGGACCTAAGGTGACATAGTGATCTGTGAAAAAGCCAGCAAGTCAATCCACATCCTCAAACTCCTCTTGATCATAAGGCTTTCTTCTTCAAGAAAATTTTTGCCTGATTTTGAAGACCACAAATATTCAGATATTCAACAGAAAATAAAATAAAGATCAAAACATTAGATGCTTGCTAAATTTTATTCTTAGGGGAAAAAATAAAGTATGCATATTTTTTATTTTTATATGGCAAAATTAATTGAGGAAGCATTACAGCATTGGTACTGACAGAATACAGAGTAAACTTATAACCATCAAGGTAATCTAGTGTAATTTTTATTTTCAGATCATCAAGACAGCCTGGAATTTCATCTTGTACAGGCCAAATAAATATAAAGAATACACCAAAATGTAGCTTTCTTTTCTAAAGCTAGCAGTAACTTCTCTGACAAATCATGCTTGCCCTACACAGTCTTATGTATGATTGGGCAGTTCAAAAACTTTCAAAATCTTATTTTGTTTGCTATGAGGGAACACCCATATTGGTATGTTCATAAAACAAAATGACTATGCATACAACAAGCATTTCACAAGATTTTTTTGTTGAACAATATCGGACTTGCTGTTGTAGCTGGTGAGCAAAGTCTCACTGCTATCCCACCAGGCAACTGGTGGTGTAAAGCACAAGATACTCCTATTATGGAGAAAAATATTAATAATGGCTAGAACTCTCTCTCTTGTCTTTATTCGTGCAAAAATCCCCTTCCCAAGGAGGAGAGTAATTTCACAAATTATTATCATTATGGGCACATTGTTCTCCTATGTAGCACTGGCCCGAGACAGATTTTTTGTGAGTGGAAGGGTTTTACTTTTATTGAGCAGTCCATTGCCAGTTAGTGCCTCCTGTGTTGTTTTTTTAGTTGTATTTGTATCTCTTTAAAACAATGTGCTTCTTTTGGCCCTGATTCTCATTCCCTGCCAATACTGCAGCAGAGTTTTAGAAACGTTTCATGGCATCCTGTCCTTTCCCTGGGATTATCTATAAAGGCAATGGTAAAGTTTTGTCACTAGGTGGAGCTTGAAGCTCCACTCCTCAAGTGCTCATCAGCTTAATTTCCTGTCACTTTAGCAAGGAGTTCCTCAACCTTTCCAATCCCGTAGCTAGGCAACTTCTAAACCATTTGAGGTGAATTTGGTTGTATAATCTGTTGTATGTTACAAGTCCTATTAGAAGCGGTTTTTTACATATTGAGTCATGTTTGCTGTGACTGAAGTTGGATAATGATCAAAGGGAAAAGAATAAAGACTTTCCACATGTGGGCCTGCAATGTAACTCATGTAGTAAATTGCTCCATGTTTGGCTCTTCTAATGCTCTACCAGAAAAGCAGACTGATTGCAAAGTAAATATGGCAGTGCCGGTAAGAGAATGCTATTTTATATTATTGTCGGGCTGTGGGTGTTAATCACCTGGATCAGAACTCTGATATAGTGGTAGACTGACAGATAGGATAGCTATGCATCAACACCCGGTGGCACACAGCTGGGGCTTCATCAAGTCAACACAAACAGTCCTTATGTCCTAATATATTTAATGTGCAGTAAAAAAAAAATATTTCCTTTATGCTGCAAGCTGCGCCAGTTCAGAAAGCTCTTGGAAGTACGCAGCCTCACATATGGTAGCGTGACATTTACTCTTCCGGTGCCACATGGAGTGGAGGAGGAGCTGCCTCATGCAAGCGGAGAGCTCTGTTGTGGTAATAACTTGACCTCACTAGGGAATCAGGAAATCTCCCCTGATTATTGCAAGACTCGGTAGCGTACAGACATCTCCTTTCCTAGCAGGAAACCTCTTTCCCGTGCTCTGTTCAAACACGGTATGAGCTTCACTTTGTGAAAAATGTGGCATATTGAATCTTGAACTAAAGCTTGGCCAAAAAGACCTAATCAGAGCTCTTAATTTGTACCTCTTACTGGTAGGTTGAGTTTTCTGACCTTTTAATATTACTGGAAAGATAAGGGAAACTTTCAAGAAAAGCAAACAACATTTATATTTAGGGCAGTAAATAACATGCAGTGGTAAAATTAGGACTTTAACCCAGAATGTCCTGACTACACACTATTCCCAGGGAAGACTTCTCCAGGCAGGTTCCAGAAGAAGGAACGCATTCAATGCAAAGGGCGGAAGCCTGATTGGCACAGAGCAGAAAGCATCCCGTGAACAGGGAGATGGTCAGAGAAACTTCTCCGAAGAAAGCAAGAATGTTTAGCTATTTGTTCCAAAGCTGCTACTTTAGCCTAACAAATAGATTGAACTATTCAGATAGGGGAAATCCTGACAGTGAATAGAAGTAGAGGTAGTAGTGGGGAAGCAGTGCTTAGACTTACACACTGTTTATGTAAGCATTTGGGGTCATATTTTTGTACAACAAAAATATTGCAGCAGTCAAGCTTGTAATTAAAAGGTTTTCATCTAATAAAAACTGACCTGAAAGGGAAGCGGCTCAAGTTACCAGGCAACGATTTGCAATGGATCAAGGCAAAACTAGATAGTGCCTATCTCTGGGGAGGAAGCTCTGCTGATCTGGCAGCAGATAAATTGATTCTCAGTGCTCTTTTATAATCTTTGACCACTCCCTTTGTCCTGTCAACCATTATTTCAATTAGAGAGTAAGAACTGCTTCTTGCAGTAGCAGACTAAGGTGTATGTTCTGCAGAACCTTGATAAATTTTATCCCAAGTGAACTAGAATTTAGCCTATTCTTGAAATGTCTAAGCGCACATGTTCTTTTCTGCACATGCATTTTTGAAACTTTTACAGAAGTTAGTGTCATTGCAGAGCAAAATTTCACCATGACTAATTTCTCTTATTTACTAGTTAAAATGATGCAAATTTTGCATAACAAATGAGGCCTATACTGCATGCATTTGTACCTTTGGCATATGTTGCACTTACATACAGGATTTCCTTTGACATCAAAGGCCCATGGATGACAGTGCTCTCAAGACTGGACTTGTGACTTGGACTTTCATCTTTCTGTACTCTCTACCTTAATATGATATCAATAATTGTGGTATAAATCCCTGACAGTATCAGGGCTGCTTTTAATTGTTACAAGGGCTGGTACAGTGCATATAGAATAATTAAGTAGTAGATGTTCTCCCTTTTTAAGGAATAAATATCTCAGCTTTCAGGAAACGTTTTGTTTGTAAAAAACCAAAGGCATCAGTACATTTGAGTGCCTAAAACTCTACCACTTTAAAAAAGAACAATTACTTTAGAAGTTAGTTTGGAAGCTATTAAAGTAGCTGGTCTGTTATACAAGCCCAAGAGTAGTACATGCAGTAAGATTCAGGCACATATTAAATTATGTTTAGATAGGGTAGATTTTCCTGAGACTAGTCCTGACTGTAGTTTGAGCAACAGAATTAATGCAGATTATGACGTGCACACTTACAGATACTGACTTATGAATAAAGTCAAATATATTTCGAGCACTTCTTTATTTACAAGTCCACGAGATTTTCCACTTCTGCTTTCAGCGTTTTCCCCATCTACCTCCAGAAAGGCTAGATAGTCTTAATGTTTAACCACAGAAAGGGGTAAGTATATGTGCTTAACATAAACTTAATACCTTTTCTTCCTTTAAGTTTATCACTGTGACATTTGGCAGCTGAGGTTCTGTTGTTTGTTGAATCTGTTGTAAGAATCTTACTGTAATTTATTGCTAAGTGCATGCCTGAATTGCTTCAATATGTAGTACATTGATTTGAATTAGGTACGAATATAGCCGTACTAGAATGCCGGTCACTAAATTTGGGAAGACAACTCTCAGCACTCCGCAGTTAAGTATGAAAAAATTTATCGTTCAGATAGTAAATGGCAGTTGATGCATTTTAGTCGTGTTGCAAATACAGTCACTTATTGAATATATTGAAGACGTGTCTTAACAAAGATACGAAGATACCTCTTTGAGGGAGCAGAAATTTGTGATAACATAGCAGTGCATGTGGTACAGGTCCTGCTGGGAGGCTGATGGAGGCAGCTGTTCCCTTTAGTCTTGGTCCTCAGATTATTATTGAGCTGGTTTTGTATAAACTTTGTATGCTGTGAACACACAGACTAAGGTGAGACCTTCCTTTCTTGTGTCTTTTGCCGTCTCTTCCCTGTTCTGAGATCTTCTGTAAACCAACACTTTAGCAGGAGTTGAAAGCCTTTAAGATTCGACAAGGAGCCTCAGTAGGTCCAAGCTGAAGCCCTAATACCTCTGTGTTACTACCCAGACTTTCTCTCATTTCACTGTTCTTTCATCTTTGCTAGTTTTTCCTTTGGAAAGACTGACTACTTTTCCAGTTTAATTAATTGACAAATCTACAATCTGAGCTCCAGTTCTCACATTTTCACTTATTGTTTTAATTCTCTTTCTGTTGCCTTTACAACTCTTCCCATAAAAAAAAGAGGACAACAACAAAATGCAAAATTACCTTCCCTCTTTCCTTGGCCTAACTTTTCACCATACTCTTTCTACACTTTCATCTTTTGTCTCTCTTGTGCAGAAATAGAAGTCTGATACCTGATTGCCTCTTCCAATTTCTCTACACAGCCCAGTGCACGCATCCCATCTCCTTCCCATCCCACCTGTTCCCACCTCTCTATTTCTTACTCTCATTCATAGACAATAGTCATGTGTATGTTTCCCATCCAAAAAACCTGTTTTGTTCTTAGTTGCCTCTCCAACTGCTTGCTGTCCTTCATCCATCTTTGCTAAGCTCAGCAAATATTCATGTATTACATCTAAACAATTGAGGCTTTATACTTTTTCTTCCTGTTCTGTGCTAGATGTTCTCTAGTTTCTTGCCACAGCACTCTGGTGAAAGTGCTCCCAGGTAAGCCTATACTTACATCTTCCTAGCTAAAACTCAGGATTAGTATTACAACTTCATTCTCTGTGACTTGGCAGCCATTTTTGACAATATCACCCATGTGCCTCTTGAAATCCTGTCCTCTCTTTGCTTCTTTGAGACAGGTATAATGAGAGTTCCTTTGAACTGCAAGGTCTCAAGACATTCTTCACATGCCCTCACCAACAGTCTTTTCAGAATTCAATTTCTCTTCTCACTTTGCGCCTTAGCTACTGACAGTCTAACGCATAAGCACAAATTCAATTGCTTGGCGTCACTGATGCTTCGTACTGAGTACCTGACTTTTGTTTCCTACAAATTTATTTCTTATCCAAACTAAAATTTCACCTTGATGTACCCACGGAGGTTCAGCTCAAGCTCAACATGATCAAACCAGAATTTATTATTCCTTCCCCACAGCCTTCCTCGCTACTGCCTTTGTCATTCATCCTGAGCAATGCCACATCCTGCCTGTTCAGGCTGTTAACCTGAGCATTTTTTTCAATTCTGACCTCTCTGTAAGTTTTCATATTAGTTGAGTGCTTAGGGTTTGTTCATTCTTTCTGCGTAATTAACATAATTCTGGCCACTCACACAGCAAACTCTTGTCCCTATTTCCATCATGTTGTATTCATTTTTTGCTCTCAGCCGTCTCGCACGCTTTTCTCTATGCACGTTTTTACAGCTGAGCACCTACACAGAAAGTTTCTGCAAAATCATTTCCCTAGTTCAGTACTTGACCGTGTCTAAGCTTCTGTACCGACTCAATTTGCATGCAGTTTTCAAGCCCTTCATAAGCTCTGCCTCACAACCTGAGGGTATGGGATCCCGCCTTTAACTGGTCCATGGCATTAGCTTCCATTTGACTCAGAAACATTTTTAACATATTTACATATTTGTGTTTTATCTCATGCTGTTTCTCATGCTTGAGAGGAAGTCCCCATGGCCATCCAAAAATGGTCATATATGCTAATATATTATCCTCTTTCAAAACTAGGAAGGGTGGGATGTGGTTCAGTGGCTGAAACTACCATCTGTCTTTCTGAAGAATATCGTCTCATCGTTTCACTTATACTTTTGATATCTCTTATTTCATCTTCACATTGTAAGCTGGGGAAAGGTATTGTTTTGGGTTTGTGTTTGAACAGCATCAAGCACAACTGGGACAAGATCTTAGACTAGGACTCTTACACATGACAGCAATATAAATAAATAGCTGTGGTAATATATTTTTATGCCAGAAAGCGGTCTCTCAAGCCTAATTCCATCTCCTTGTGGGGCACTATGTGCCATAAATACAAACGTGAAAACTGGAGAGTTTTCAAAAAGCGGCTTAGGAAATAGATTTTGTCCTGAGAAATCAAAGGGAGAAGCATCGATTTTGTTTTGTCGTTATATCTGTGTTCTGCATATTTGCAATTGCGAGGCTGCAGAGGAAGTTTAGCTTCCTTTGTATTTCCTGTCATGCTGATATCTCAAAGTGCATAGCGTAGCAGACCTGACCAAGCAAAATATAGTGGGAAGAGCCCTTTTCTGGTGATAAACGTTACAAGCTTTCTACTTTCCAGGAGAGAAACTAATATTTAGATTGATTTATTGTTTTCTGAGCTTTTTTGTATACACCATACATGTTCTAATCAGTATTCATGTTGCTACGATTATTAAATCACAGTGTTAAAAGTTAATTTAATACATCAAATTTTGCATTTATATTTGCAAGTGTTAGTTACACAGATCTGATTCTAAAACAAATGAAAGCTGACTAGCTCATACAGATGACTATCCTATAATCTGTAGAATCAATCATTTTGAATATAAAATATCACATACTCTCAATGAGCTACGTATGAAAGATAGATCACCAACTATTCATAAAAATGCATCCAGAGCGGAATTTCAAGTGATGAACACTATTTAAAGTTGCAGCTTATCCACAAACTAAGAAAATCAGAGATTGGATGTATGCATATCTGTATATGTTTTTATGGTTTACATAAATTCTTGCTAATGAGGTTGCATTTCTGAGAAATAAGAATAATCTCAGCACTTTTTTCCAGGTGGATTTAAGCATGCCATCTTATGTTATGGCATGTTAAAGACTTCTATTTTAAGGACTGTAAATATGGAAAATCCATTATCATTTGTTACATATTTATCTGTGATTATGGGGCAGTCTACAGGAATCTCTTTTTTTCCAGAAAAGGGCAAAAATACAAAATGCTCATATCATTCTCTTGGCCTGTTTCTGTGTCAGAGTTGCCCAAAATGCATACTGCATTTGCCATCATTTATGCTGTTAACATATTTATACTAGGAAAACTTTGCACTTGTTAGTCGCGTCTTGCACCAACAGGACGTGCTTTGGCAAAGGCATTTCTTACAGATAATATGGAACTGGCAAGCGTTGTGACAGAGAGGCATAGGTTATAGTCAGTTGCTTTTGAATTGCTCCTCCATCTTCTTTATGCACTGTCTTCCCTACAACTGAGTGCAGGATCGAGTGGAAAAGAAGATTGTAGCTTCTTTTCGTGTATGACTCAGAAGCCCAGCTCGTGTTTAGCTGTCGTATTTCCTTCACATTCCCTGCTTTCTTATAAAATATTTTCAAGTGGTAGATTTTGAAAATATATAAACAAATGAAATCGTGCCCAGAAATTACCAAGCTCCACAATTTTAGGCATAGCAACCTTTAATGAATTGTGGGTAGACGACTTGGCAGAAAATAATTAGCTGGTTTGGGTGTTTCAGGAAGAACCAGTATGCTAGGTCATTGCTAAATCAGAAAAGTTGTAAGCAGGATTTAGTAGAAAGGACGAATGCCTTAAACATAAAGGACACATCTATTAATCCTTTTAATGTCCTTATTACAGTGACAGGAGAAGTTGGCGTTATCATTTTTCCTGTATGAGAAGACACTTTAGGTAAAAATGTTAGGGGAAACTTTATAAACCTGCAGAAATTAATGTAAAGATTCTGTGGGGTATTTCTAAAAAGATTTTCAGTAATCTAGGTGTGTTATAACAAAAGAATGGATGAACAATTGTGCATCTTCCTTCATATAGAAATCTGGAACAACCTTTTCATGTTCCAAAGATGATAAAGTACCACTTGGCATTCAAGTCTATGATATTCTTGAAAGGCTGAGTGAACTTAAGTTTTTCTTTTCTGTCAATGAAACACAAAATGCTTACTCATTACTGAGTAGAAGGAATTTTTCCAAGATGGTCTCAAGTGCTTACCAAAACTTTAAGGTTTGCCAGTGCTAACTAATTCTCAAATGTTTTCTTGTCAGATAATTTTGAGAAACCAAAATATACTGTTTATCAGAAATTCTTTCAGTTCTCCTATTCAGCCAGTTTTCAGTACTATTGACTGAAAGCGTGAGAAAAACCCGTGATGTGCCCTAGTGTACGCATGAGTTATTGACTTGGTTGGGGTTTCAACCAGAGATGTTGTCAGAGCTCCACTTAAACTATGTCTAAAGTGTATTAGTTTAACTGCGTTTGTTTATGCTGTTATATCAATTTATTGTAGAAATATGACAACGATAGGAGATGTGTACCATACTCACCGTACGGTGATATGAGACCAGTCTATGAATGTATTTTTTAATACACTAGTCTTGTAATACTTCCACATTATTTCCTCTGAATATCGAAATGGTCTCTCTTTTCAATATTACAGGTAACTCCAATCAAAGTACATACAGAGTAACACAATATTTAAAGTATGACCGGCAAACTTGCCCTTGTGGCTTCACCCAGGCTATAACCAATACAGCTGTTACAGGGGGAGGGGAGGGATTAGGGTGTAGATCACTAGCGTGTGTGTCCTTGACACTGAGTAAGGAAAATGGCTCCATGTTCTGGAGTGTTGACAGGCACTAAAGATCTCAAATGAAAATTCATCTTTTCTTAAGCCAAACTGAAAGCTTGCTTTAAGGGGAGGATGGAGGGTGGAAAGACCATTGCAGATTTTTGGTGGATTGTCATCCCCTCCAAATGTCTCTATATCTGAAGTAGATGCCAAACCAGAAAATAATTCAGAGCTTTACAGTTTTAGAAGATCAGGTCTGACCTGATCTGGTCTGACCTGATCTGACGAGATCTGACAGCGACCCATTGCTGTTAAGACTCATGTTATGTATCCTACAATTGCAGATAGCGATGAGGAAGGTGAGTAGTGAATCGTTAATGGTGGATGGTATGGATTTTCTTTGACATCCACTTAATATAGCAGGACCTACATTTGTTTTCAATGGTATAAAAATTTGAAGGTACCATTAGATGATCAAGTCTGAGCTCTTATCATCAGGACATCATAAGGCTTAATTTTTATGCATGTATTTTCACCCTAGTATTATTTTTTTTTTGAAAAAAAGAGATCTATAAGAAGTCGGTTTCTAGCTTAATACTCCACTTTTTTTTTTAATCTAGTAGTTATTTAGCTTTCTTCATCAGATTAAATAACTGTTTATAGTTAGTATTGTCTTTCAATGTATTTTTTACACATCACAGTCATCTCTTCTCTCCAACTTCCTTCTGAAAAACTAAATAGATTGATAGATTAAATCTATTATTGTCAGTCATGTTTCTTATCCCTCAGCTCATTTTTCATGGATTTTTCTCTGTACCCTTTCCAATTTGAAAAGATATATCCGTCAGTATACTATGCATGGGCAAATAAAGCAATCAGATGTGACCCAAAAAGGCTCACCTATGAGCAAGTAAGAATTAGACGTAGACTATAGCAACAAAGATGGATTATAACATTAGTATACATGTTTCTGATTTCAGAAGTCTTAGCACTAAGGGAGTCTTTTTTTCATTTAAATGGATCTTTTGGAAGGAAAATGCTGTGGTTGGCCCTCTTGTAATTAAAAAGTTTGAGAAAAACGGCATTAAGGTAGCCATTGTAGATCAGGAAAAATGAACCAAGATCTAAGAGTGAAGCTTAAAGCTTAGTGCAGTAGTTGTATGAATCCTTAGGTAGCACAGTTAACTTGGTATTGCAGTGTCTGCACTGCAGGTACTAGTCCAGAAGGGACTGTTAACTTGGAGTGGAACACAGGAACCCGTCTGCCCACGGTAAGGACGCAGGGAGTTTCTGCGGTCCAGGTTCATAAGGAAACTGTGTAGATCCCAGAACATTCAAATCTGCCAAAACTGGACCGGTAGTGCTATAGCATGATGAGAAGAGACAATATGAAAGAGTTGGTATTTTTTTCTGTTCAGTTCATCTTACATAACTGTATTCTGTTGGAAAGTCATCATCTCTTCACTTACTTGATCACTGGTGGTTTAATCTCTTCCAATACTGGGATTTTTTAAATATCTGCCCACCTTTACTGTGGAATTTAATAACTGTAATAGTGTCACCAGTAACTGGTGGCTTTGCAGACTGCTTTCATCTGAAATGAAGACTTTATCAAGGATTGTTCACTCTCACTGAAGCCATCCATGTTTTACACACGTAAAAATTGCTTTCAATGGATGATCTGAAATAGTTCTGTTCTGCTGGTAACATTTGAGAAGAGAAACATTTTACTGGCATCTAAAAGATATTACTTATGTATGTTCAGTGTTAGTGAAAGCAAGGACAAATTGACAAAAAAGAGTATCTCAGAGTCTATCAGGGTATCAAGGTCTTATTGGTACAAAGATGGATTTGCAGTTTTGATATGTGTGACTGCATAAACTGGACCCTCCAAGCAAAAGAGAAACAGATGGTGTATTCTGAAATGTAAAATTGCTACCACATTGTGAGAATATTGGGAGCAAACACGTGAAAAATAATATTTTATTCAACTACACAATGTTATACATTAAGATATCAAAATTATATAAAAACGCTCAAGTAACATACTCAAGCTAGGATAAGTCTAAGAGACATAGAAAGAACATCAAAAGATCCTACATCTTCATGTTTGGCTTGAACAAGAAACTCCACTGCATCCTTGAGAGTATAGATGTTTATTTTATTTTATTTTGAGTGACAAAGATCATGAGGCTAGAAAAATATCCAGAATATTTGTGACACCTCTTTTAGAAAACCAGCTGTCTGTGGTAATGTAGATGCTGCAAAAAAAAGCTGAAGAAAAAGATCAAAAGAAATGGGAGACAGTATCATTAGCTAGATTGCCTATGTAGCAGAGTAAAGAGTAAATGCCAAGTAGCGATAAGGACCACTAGTATAACAAGGCACAAATACAGGCCTATTATGATTATAGCCAACTGTCACTGTAATAAATGTGTTCTAACCAGTTTTTGAGTAAAAGTAAGCCTTATCAACCAAGTTGATTGTTATCAGATGGTCTTCAAGATAGTGCTTTTAGCGGCATGTATTAAATTTGATGACAGATTGCCCGTGGCTCCATTGTAAATGTGTTTTAATGCCACTCTGCAAATGATCCAGTGGTTTACACAAGCTGTCTGCCAAAATGCAACTCTTCTACCTTATACATTCTGAATATTCAGATATTCATAGGCAATACAAAGAAAAGATTCAGACTGGCAACATACACCGCACCACTGTCATTTTGTTACTAATCTTGATTTAAGCAAATTGCCTGACGTACTGGTAGAAAAGGCTCTGGATATCAGAGGTGAAAAAATAATATGGATTTTTGCAGATAAATACAGATAAATAGTGTAAATAACGTTACACTAACCAACAGAGAACTGTTATATTTCATTTGGTAATGCAGCCCCTATAAAAATCTATGATCATCACCATTTGCTCTTAAAATCAGGCATTAATGCAATGATTCCATATGTTGGTATTTTGATAATTCATGCAAGTTATGCTTACTGTGAACAATTTAACACACACACACAAAAAAGATTAACATGAAATGGAATAGGTTATAAAATTGCATATTTGAGGAGAAAAATACTTCTTTTTTATGACTTTTCATCAATATGGTGTGCAGCAGACCAAATTAAGCATGCAGATGAGTAAGGTCAAAATGTCTTCACACACCTGTTAATTATCTCTATTATATGTAACAGCTTAAGTTGAATATTCCACTAATGTTCCAAAATATTTTCTATATAGGATAGCAGGAAAATGTCTGGCACTCTTCTCTCCTCTCCTCTCCTGAAAGGAATGAAACTGCTGTGCTTACTGGAGTTATTAACTGAGCTTAGAATTGGCATGTATAATTTGGGTAAAGCTCACACACTTAAGTGCATGTGTTTGTATACTTACATACAAACACACACAAACTCATATATACACACACATGAACAAATGGAGGAATGGGGCCGGGATTATACATCATAATCATTCTGGAGTGGGACTGTGGAAGTGCAGTACTCTCAGGATTTGTTGTAAATCTCCCATTTAACCCAAAAGGCCTTAGTTTATTTGATATCAAAATCTTGATTTAATTTGTTGCCTTAACATTGTTCTGTATTAATATCTGGAACAAAGATCCTAAAAAGCACAAAATACTTTTTAAAATAGGATAACCTGAACTATTTCCAAATAGTATTACAACAAACATTATTGCTTTAATAGCTATAGGCTTGTTTTATAGGACTTCATTATGTTACGAATTTACCAGACACATTCTCAAGGGGTAATGAATAAGATTCAGGAAGCCATTTTCTCATTGTTAAATATCTGTGATTAATAACATCTATCCATTGCCAAAGGTTAAATGTGAAACACTGTGAGATAACTCCCTTTTTTAAATCTGAAAGCATAATACCATGTCGTCCAAAACCAAGAGCTCCAGATCTTAGGCTGACTGTAAGTCCTTTAACGAATGCTGAGAGATTAGCGATGGGTTAGATAGCTCTGGTCCAAGCCATTGCAAGTATGTTTATAACAGAACAGAACTTTTACATCATACATTACATCTATTTGTGAACTGAAATACAGGGGCTCTGTTGAAGAACTGACTGATGTTTTCTGTGCTGCCTAACAGGCTATCAATGTCTTTTTACTCTGACATGAAGTTTTAGTGTAAGTTAGAGTGATTCACATAGTCTTTCTTCATCCTGAATTCCCTATGTGTAAAACGGTGATGATACTTCATTTCACCCACACATTACTTAAATTCCAGACTGTTCAAGGCAGGACAGTATTATCACAGCTTTCAACAAAATTGCACCACTTTTTTTCCAGTAAAACTAATAGATCATTCTTTTAACTGGATTAATTAAATGAATGAATGAAAGTGGAATGCATCCCATTTAATTTTAGCAATCTAAATTTAGGCGTTGAGTCTAAGCTAGTCACTTGCACTTCTGTAGTAAATGAAGAGAGGTAGAGACTCCCAAAGGGTGATTCATCCCATCCGAAGATAAGCGTCTAGCGTAGATGGAATGAATTGCCATCTCTCTCTTTCCCTGCCCCTGCCCTGAGCAGAGACAGCTGCTTGACTACATACGTACCTCTTCACAGCTGAAAGTCGTTGAAATGACTTGCATTTTTGAGTATACTTTTTAAAACTACTGTCATTAATCTTTCTCAGATTCATTTGTAGTAGATATAAACCCAAAGAAGAGACTCACCAGCTTAAGGTTTCAGACGGCATGTGGTTAACGTTCAAGTGTATCAGTGTTGATAGGAGAAACGTACACTGCTTTGTTGAATAGGACATAATTATTTGAGGGACAAAGTTAAGCACAATGGATAACTGAGTTGAGGCCTACCTTATCTTCACTTTTGCTTTTGAGAAACAGAAGTCAATACAGCCAAGTACCTTTTAAACTTTTATTTCTTTGCAGATTTATTTAAAACGCACACTAGTAAAAGATGAAACTACTAGCATTACTGAAAATCTTCACCTACCATATATCGCTGTGTGAGTCAATAAATCAAGGTTAAAAAAATTAGCTGATGCATCCCCCTGAGGTGCAAAATTTGGTGGTGCGTTTTGAAGATGTCTGCTTGCAGGATTTCTTAGTTGTAATAACTTTGGCTGAGTGGTTGCTCAGTGGTAATTTTGATACTAACAACAACAACCATCTACCATACTAAAAATGTTTTTGCATTATAAGAAATAAAGAACTAAAATATTTTCATTGTTTAACTGTACCAAAAGCTATAAATACCTAACACAATATTATCCCATTGTAAAGGCATATTCAATATACTAGAGACCAGATTACTGCAATTATTGTGCTGAGTGTACGAACATTTGCATTTTCATCACTGATATGTTGGTCAGTCCAGTTTTAAGCTCATACTTTTCTGTCCATTACTAATGCATAGAAATGTATTGCTTTTAAAGGAATGGACACAGTTGCATTTCTAAGCTTCAGGTTTGCTTTGGGTACTGAAAATGCAGTCACCTACCACATTACTGAAATTCATTTTTGCTTGAATTATCCAGCCATATCTTGTCTATATCACTGCAGAGATTGTCTCCAAATTCCTGCTTGAGCCTTTGCATAAGTACATGGTAAAATAGACAGTCTTTGCCTGGTGATAATTATGTGGAATCAGTTTCACATCTTCTGATAATAGCTGATAATAGTATATTTTGAATCAGTCATCAGGCCTCTACAGGCATGCTGAAGTCATGTCCGTGCCTGCTATTTCTAAGAGAGGTATGGTAAGAGCTCCTGTTGCCCAAACTCTAAAGTATGAACTCTGCTCCCTTTGCATAAATATTTCTTTTGCCTGCAAAAGTTCTAAAAAAGTTATAGTTCAAAACCTGAAGAAAACAAAACAAAACAACAACAAGAAACAACACCCAACAGAAAAATCCAAACCAAACCGAAAAGGCCACGCGGTCCAGTCAATGCTCTCTGACTCCCGAGACATCGTACTGGTTTCTGTGTGGGGTCTTGTCCAACTCTTTCTCATAGACTGGGCAAGACCTTGCATTGTCAAACCCAAGACAGCACACAAGGATGTCTCTGTCTTTACCACTAAGTGTGACTAACTTTTCATTTCAAACATGGGAATATGTGCAGCAGTAGATACGAAAAGCTTGTGCATGAAGTTCTTGTATCCCTCAGAGCTGTCTTACGTTAGCTTGAAGCACGTTATGTAGAAGCTTGCTTCCTGTGTACAGAACTATCATGTACTCTGTGTTTATAAACTTTTTTCATTCTTTAAATAATTATTTGGTGAGGCTTCTCTCCACTGTTGCTGTTTTTTGATCTGCTGCAACATTCCTGAAGCAAATCTGATGTTAGGTCTTGCATCTCTTTTTCCAGTAAATATCAAACACAGCCTAAGTTCCGTGGCTTTCTGTACCTTTACATAGTACTAAATGCTAAACAAACGCTTCATATTCTCCAGATGTGTCATGAACACTTCCCTCTCTGAACCAGACCTATTCCATCAAGAATACAAATAGCATGGAGAGAGTTTCAGTGGAGCTGTTCTACTTTCTCTACTTATGCTTGCCTTCATTAGTTTTTGTAGTGATCCATATATTTCTAGCATCAGGTGGAGGCTCGGTAGTGCATGCCAGTAATTCTCTAATGTCCAGGTCTGAGCTTTGAACAGCAATTATGTTTTCAAGTAAATTCCTGTCTGCTTTGAATATGCTGTTTCCTTTCCTCACGTGAGATTGTTTGGCCATCTGTTGCTTTTGATTTGGCTTTTTTCAACTCTTTCTTTAACGCTGTGAGAACATATTTATGGAAAGCTTATCCATTAACACATTTTTCAGTATATGTTTCAGTACATGTTTCAGTATGTGTTTCCCTGTGACACCAGCAACACTAAATGCTCTTCCAAATACAGATTTTAGCTTGCAGTAAATAGTTTTTGCTCAGAAATTTTATCTGTTGAGTTTTATGTGGTACCTTACATGCAGCTTGTCTTTCTATGAGTTAAATCAGTACTATCACTTACAGATATTAACAAAAATGGGGGGTTTTGATTCATGCAGCAGTTCATGGTATGCAGTACTGTCTATCTATTGAGAATATTCACTGTCTTCTCCCATGTTACTTTTGTTCTCTTCATCTTGGTGTACAAAACCGTAGTAAGGATCCAGCCATCAATTGCTTTGGCGCAGCTTTTTGTACTTATGCATTTGCATGGTGCACTGTGCTTAACTATCTCTCCGTGAGTCCTTCTTCTCTTCCTCCCAGAAGAAACATTTCATCTGTTGCTGTTGAACTGGTTGAAGGCTTTCTTTGTTTGTGCCTAGCCTGAAGTACGCTCCACAGCTTACCCAACAATCCTGGTCCCGCAGCTACTCAGATCAGAGCCTGGAATGTGCTGCGGTCTCTAGCCTATACACCTCTATTTCCTTCCCAAGGAAACCCAAGTATGGAGGAAGCGGAAAGAGGAAGGTGGTGTTATTGTTGTTGAACCCACACCTGGCAACTAAGTCGTGAATTTTACATGTCTTCTGTGGTCATGTGTCTGCTAGCCCTGCCTTCGCTGTTCAGCTCAATAGGCGTGACACAAATGACATGTATTTTATACTGTACAAAAAATAACCAGCCTGCCATTAGGAGGATTAATACTAGCAAATGTATATTATGGAATTGAGCTACCATTTTACACCTTGGAAAATCTGTAGACAGGCTTTTACATGTAAGAAGACTCCCCTAAACTATGCTATCAACCCTGTCCACCTCAAACTTCATCACTTTCAATACTACTAATCATCTGCCTGGTTGCTGAACCATGTGAGATTTATAAGTTCAATGTTCTAGTATATTTTCTCACCTTTTACTCCATCCAAATCCCACTTTCCAAAGGATGTTTGCTGATCAGTGGAACAAAGGTAACATTTCCTTTTATGAAAAAAGTGAATAAGCAGGTATTTATCAATTCTGAGACACCATTATGTATTTCTAGGAATAATTAAATGACATAAGTTTGTATTCTAAATCTAATGTTCGCATCCTTGTGAATTCTCCATTGCCAGATACTCAATAAATATATGTATTCTCATCCTGTGAGGAACAGCACCTTTATAAAGCTCCGGCATAATCCAGTGAGAATGGATTGTTACATTGTGTAGAGACTTAAATTATGCAACATATATTAGTAAGAACTGAGACAGTTAATGAAGCAGACGTCCTTCAGTTCCTTGGCTCTGAGTAATTTCTGAATAGCACATAGTACCGGAACAAAAAAAGGTGTTCTGAATGCAAAAGTAGATCAGCTAAAAAACCTAACACAACAAGAAAACAGATTTCTTGGGATGATGAAATGCGAAGAGATAAAATGTGCCTAATCCAAGTCACCAAACCAGCAACCTGGGAGTATTAGTATGCAAACATGTTCAACAGATATGAAGCGTTAGTAGTAACAAAAATGCTGTCTTGCAGCACTCAAAGAGGCACTAAGGTAATGCTGGATCATACAAAACTAAATTGTCCATGGATACTTCAAATTCAGGCTATAGTATCTTTCTTTCATCAGAAGTGGAGGCCAGTACTTTATGAATACAGGCATTAATAATAATTAATTGTCAGTGTACTCACAGGGAATATGACGACTCTGGCCTTAATCCCTGACCACGGAAAGTTTCACCTTATTTATTATTACTATTCCTCTTTCATTTATAGGAGGAGGGTGTATTTACAGAAGAACGCTAACCCAATTACTGAATTGTAAACTGTGTCCAAGAAAGCATTCTTTTTAAACTAAAAAAAAAAAGGTGTGATTTGTAAATTTAATACAAGTATAGGAGAGATTTTATGATTCTGGGTAGCCGTTCTGGAGTATTTGACAAATATAAACAGAGCAACAGAGTCTAGTAAAAAATCTAATTTTAAATAAACCTATAAGGTTTGATGAAGCATGGACTGTGACCACCAGAGCAGCTATTGAGAAAAGGTTTCTGGAGTCAGTAGTTACAATTATTTATACCTGGTAGTTGTGCAGTATATTTCTATCCCCTCCAGATAGTTTAAAAATGATCTCTTAATACTGTGTGAGCTGTTCTTTAAAGGTGTCGGATCATGGTTTCTTGAAACAAAAAAAATGTAGAAACTGCACAAATTCAGACGTTTGTTTAGCAGAAAGTAAATCAAGAATGCCAGCGTGGATAGAAAATGGTGTGTTGATCCTGTGGACACATATAAAACAAAGAAAACCTAATTATTGCTTGGGAACCCAATGGTTGACCCTACTGGAAGAAGTGTTGCTTGTATTGGTTGGATCCTGTAATTACAAACAGCAACAGC
The DNA here is from genome assembly GCA_009819775.1 of Phoenicopterus ruber ruber. Taxonomy (NCBI): domain Eukaryota; kingdom Metazoa; phylum Chordata; class Aves; order Phoenicopteriformes; family Phoenicopteridae; genus Phoenicopterus; species Phoenicopterus ruber. The sequence goes on from CM020219.1 coordinate 35,822,158, forward strand.
ATCACAAAAGACAAGCACAGGTTTGTATATGGCTGTTGGTTCAAGACAGACACGTTATCTTAAAAATAGGAGGCACAGGAGGGGAGAAGCTCGCTGTTGCTTGGGTAGGGTTTGAAGCAGGCAGTCTCCAAAGCAGGCTGAAATAGCTGTACATCAGGACACCATATCATTAAAATTAATGACTTTACCGACATTTTGAAAACTGTATTCTTGGATATGTAGTGTCCTTAGGATATGGTCCGTATTATGACCTTCTGTGTTATTGTACATTTGGCTGTGCAGGATGTTTCTCATGGTGAGGGAAGGGAAGGGGAACAGAGGATTATTTAATGTGTTCTGTAGCCACTTTATATCAGCTTTGCCAAAACAGAGGCCTTCTAAATTCTTTTCAAACATCACACCTGCCTGCCAAATACTGCTAGAGAACAGAATACAGATTCCATACTTTTTTTCTTCTCCATGAATAAGCATACCGGGAATTTTTAAAAAAAAAAAAAAAAAAAACAAAACAAAAAAAAAACCAAACTGTTGTGATTTACTGCTTTAGATGATGACTATATGAAAACATTTTCCTTTTTTCTTGGAAATGTCATCATTCCTTTGGAATAGATCAGCCATGCCATGAAACTATTTTAGCTGAAGGACATGAGACATTCAGAGCTGTAATAACTTACTCCCAAGGCTCAGGCCTTATCATCATAACTAATACCTAGAGCACTTCAAACTGTTCATCATTCTTCAAAGTAGTTGAAAATTCTTGTCATTGTAAACGACACGACAACTTTCCTTGGTTAAAGGTCACAGCAGCTAGACACCTACTCAGTTAAAGTTTCCCTTAAGTTATTAAGCTGTAACTTTAAACATACATTGTGGCAAGAACTGCATTACATAATGTCTCTCTCAGTCTTACAACTACAATTATGAGACAACATCTATTCAAAGTAAGAAACAGGAAATTTTTTTTTTTCTCTGACAGTGTAGCAGACCGGAGAGAGAAATCTTAAAGTTTGTCTGCTTAAGGGTGTGATCTGCATCCCTAGTTACTAATTTAGCATCAAGCAAGATGATGGTTTAATTAGAAGCAGCACATTGCCTTTGATAAACAGATGTTCCCTTTATTTAACTGCTGCCCGCAAAGTTAGCACAAATAGATTTTTTTTTTCTTTGTCACAGGCTGTTAATTTCCGGCCTCTGGTCGTCGCATCCAGATATAGTTCCCATAAGCAAAACATTCCCGATTAATACATACTGCCATAAATAAGTATTAGTTCATTCTTGCATGTCTCTATAATTTCCTTAAAGCACTGCAGCTACGAAGTTGAGCTTCTCTGTCAAAGCTGTATGAGTAACAATCCAATAGAGCCACACCTAGTTGTCAGTGGACCAGGATTTGGGTAAACACGGTCCAACCCAGCACTCATGTGTCCGGTGACTTGGTAAACAGTGAAGCATTCAGAATTTTAGGGTCCTACCTACTGAGTGAATAAGACCCCACCTTGCTATTATTGCTGTAACAGCAAGGCAAACAAAAACTCGACACGCAACTCAAAAGAGCTGCCATTGGACCTACTTAAAAATAATTCTGTGCAATTGCTTGATAGGTTACTAAGCAAATAAAGGCTCGGCTTTGTTCTGCTTTTCTAGCCTCTAGGTAAATAACAAGTGTAGAAAAGTACTCATGAGTTAATAAGCAAATAAAGCTTTTAACTTTTCAAAAATTATCTGAGTTAGATACTGTAGCAGATGTTATCATGAATATATTACTGATTCCACTAGTTTATGAAGAATGCTTCGCTTTATTCTTTCAGGTTGTATTTTATCTTTATGTGTCTTTAAGAGCTAAAATCTTCAGCACTGAGCTGCAAATGTTTAGCATCAAACTTATTCTTAAGTTGAAAGAATGACTAGACGTGCTTTTAAAAATTGATATTTACCATTTGTTTATTTTGTTATTTCAGTTCAACTTCTATCCATATATAGCCACAATATTCATGTAGCTTAGGACATTAATACTTACCAGGGATGGTTATGAACATATGTGTTTACGTTGCCGTCTGTCGATAGCTACCTCAATGGATTTGGTTCAACATACATTTGTGATTGCTACGTTCCAGATTTTCAAGGCTCAGCGTCTAACATACCAGTTACCTTTGAAAAGTATGCTTTTTGATTATAGCTTTAAAGTTTCACAGAAACCCCATTGGGAATTCTGCCATCTCAGGTTCAAATTCTGCATTCACATTCACTGACAATGCTGATGTCTAGTGGGCAGAAAAATTTCCTCTCAAGCACTCCATCCACCTCTAACTAAGAGCATTCACTTTAATGCTATTTCCTGTAGGCACATAATAGCATGGTTTTGGTTATTTTGTGCTCATGAACAGTTAAATATTTATGACCTGATCTTTTGGGCAGCTGAGCACCTCCTTGAAGGTGATGAATGCCTTTGCTCCGGTCAACATGTTGATGGCTCCTTAAAGGTTGCAAAGTAGAACTGCTGCTGTGGTTGTGCTTGCTCTCGTGAAATACTTAGGCCATGCAGGGGAATATAAGAGTTTCTTACTTTGCCTTTACTTCCCTGAGCAAACACACAGCTGGGGCCTATAAGTGAACTGTTACAAAGCAAGAGTTCTATCTATCCTACATCCTGTATTTATTTACACCAATGGGACTTCTTGTTTGAGTAAGGGCTGGTAACATAAGCATTTCCAAAATTAAATTGTAAGGTTTTCCATGTGACTGTAAGGCTTTTTTCATGAGTACTTTTAACTGAAGAAAACAGAAAAGAAAGCATACAGGCTGTAGGAACCACTATGAGTCAGAAAAACTACTGTGAGCCTTACAACTAGAACGCACACATTGGAATCAAGCGAGTCATAGCTATGTGGTGAGCAAATCAATGATCTCGATAGCAAATAGCTCTGCAACTGCAACCAAACTACCCTTTTATTACATAAAATAGTATAGAAAAGCAAATTAGGCCACAAGTAGTAACATAGTTCAATTGTAATACGTGATACAGATCCTGCTTCTCATTTGCTCTACAGCTCTGGTTTCTCTGACAAGGCTATCCCAAAGTCTCACTTTTAAAGAAATGTTGATATTTTATGTCACCATGAGTATGAGCAAGGTCTGTGTGGAAGAAGATAATTGTGAAAAAGAGCTCTCAATGTTGCTTTTCTAAAATGAATTATGAAAACAGAGGAGAGGGTTCTTTATTAATACGCTAATTCCTACTACACAGAAGCAGGAGAAGGAGACTCCCTACCTGTAGGTAGGAGATAATATGACAACCCATAGCTTGCTGCCAGTTTACCCCAACTTGGAAGAACTCATCCTACGGTCATTTTATGACAGTCGCCTTTTTTAGCAGACAGAGATTTTGGCCCAGAAAGAGATTGAAAAGGGTGTACAGATCAAGGGCTAAACTGTTTACCTTTGTGACTGGAACATACTAAAGAACTTGTTTAGCAAACAGATCAGCCCAGGGTGCATTGCAATTCTGCTGTTATTTAGGGCTTAGGTGAATTTGCAGGTAGTTTGCAGCCACTGTACGGGTTTTGCCTTCAATTCGCCAGCAGGCCTTGGTTCTGTTTTGCAAGGTAACCAAGCTACAAAACGTTCATGTACGCCCATCTACGCTGTATTTTAGCTTCACTTTGTGCTTTTGGCTCCTTCGGCTTTTAGAGGCAGGAAAATATTGCTCGATAGGAAGGGTTATTTTTCGGTTGCCAGAATTCCTTTGCAGTTTTAATGGAAAGAAGCAGGACTTTTTGGGGGGAGCCAGCATCTCATTTCCATTCCGCTCTCATACAGCCACTGTTGTATCTGCAGGGCCTGCAGAATGTAACTGCTGCGGCGGGGCAAACAAAGACGCCATTCAGCGCGGAGAGCAGCTTCCCTTCCGCACCGCTCTCTGGCCGCGGCGCGGCTGGCTGGAGCACGCTATCTGACCGACACGGGATTCGCTGCCTGAACAAAACTCCCCAAGGACGCCCGTTCGGCATCCCGAATTAGTCCGGCGGGATGAAGACTTCCTTTTCAGCGCCGGCGGGAGCGCCGAGAGTCAGCTGTGACCTCCTTTTGTTTCCCCGCTCTTTACGTACGGACGCGCATTCTTTGGGATCGTACTTAACGAAACTATTGCTCATTAGAGCTCAGGTGGCCGGTTCCATTACCCCAACTGTGTTCTGGGATGGTACGTTCCAAAGTTACAGAAGTTGTAAGAGGACATTGTTTCTAATCTGCCGCCTCTGAAATCCCATCGCAGGGGTCATTTCCTGACTTTTGTGTCGTTTCGGTCCGGGCCCTTGAAAGTTCCCAGCCCCTGTGACTTTGTAAACTAAGCATATAAATGAGGTATTTTCCCATATCTCTTTCCTAGGTTATGCACGTAAAAGAATTTACGTTAGTTTAGGATTTTACTTAAGAAAATTAATGTAGACATTTGCTGATTTAAATAATTAAAATTGGATGAAGCTATAAACTGTTTAAAGAGAAAGGAACACCTTATTCATAGCGTTTGTTCATTTTCAGACTTGAAGCTGATGAAGAATATACAAAAATTGTTAAAGCTTCACAAAATGCTTAACACTTCTTAGCGAGAACTCGTGCCAACCTTCCACACGTCTGTTTCTTTAATGAGCAAAACCAAGTCACAACTTTCATTTTCAAGCCCTAAATTACATAGTACCCACACTAGATTTGCAAGTCAGGCTTTGCTTTGTAGATAAACAACAGATACGGCTGAGAGAGGCTAAGCCACCGTGACCATAAACACCATTTCAACACAGAGTCGCCATTATGAACTGTGCCAGTACAACATCAGGAGCCAGCGATTAAAGAGAAAGATGAGTCAAGCTAGGATTAGCGGATCAACTTTATTCCTAATGAAATATCATTGAAGCAATGGAAGTTTATATCATGGATGAATAAGGCCCAGTATGTCTGCAGTTTAACTACATGTCATGCACAGATATGGCAGAAACCTTCTCCCAGTTGAACCAGTTTAGGCCCAGTGGCTTCAGGGACATACTGTTTATTTAAATCACTATGATCAGTGCAATTGGATGTATGGTAGAGTTCTAATTTGGAGGATAATGCAAGCAAACCTCTGATTTGTGTAGTATGTTGTGTTTCCTCCTTTCTTTCCCAAAGTAAAACTATTTTATTTATACTCATCTCCGCAAAACGTGGACATCAGTAAAGGCTGAGTCACAAAGATTTGGCGGTTCAGTTCAGATATACATCCAGAAGTTTAGCGGTTTCCAGAGTTTACCTGATCTCATCCAAACTTCTCCAGCCTGGAAATGAGACGGCAGTCTCCTGAACACAGCCTGCCTTTGCAGTACTTCCTCGTTTCGCTCGGGTCAGCCGTAGTGCAAGAACAGCCTTTCTCACAGTATTTTGGCATTTCCGATTTCAGTTCTGACTGAAACAGAGAAGTGCCAAGGCACGAGAAATAACTTTGCAATAGCTTACAAAACATTTTTAAGAGATTAGCTTTGCTCCCTGTTGGTTTGAATTTCATGTTAGTTTTATTCTAGGTAGACTGATCTAGCTATTTCCACACAATAATTTCCCTAGTTTCTTTACTGACCGAACATAATTTGTGCAGTAGCACTTTCCAAAGAACAAAGCAATGTGAATAGAGTGCAAAAACTAGCTGGCACGCAATTACATAGAAAGATTACCGGACTGTTGACAAATGGGTTTTTTCTGCACTTTTTAACCTAGCTCTAAGTTGTAGTATACTTATCCTTAGAGTAAGTGGCATAGCTAGATTTATTAAGAGTACTGTTACTGACTGAATCATGTATACTACAGCAAACAAGAGGCAGAATCCTGTTACACCTTACCTGGCAACGTTCTCCTATACTAGGAAGTCCTCTGGTTGCGTGAATAAGGATTTTTGAAACAATTACATCAGCATTCCAAGCCAAGATTGGAGAATAATCTGTAACAGTTATACTGCCTAAAACTTCTGACTTTTGATTTATTTCTATTACACTTCTTATATTCCCTATAAAGGAATAAAGGGTCCTCATCCGTAATTGAAATGGGTCAATCATTTGCATAAACTTATTTAGGTAATCAACTTTTATGCTCTTCCGAACCAGCTTCCAGAAGAGCGAAGATAAATTGCAAATAAGCAGTTGAAGAAAACAATCCATGGCTGTTTGATTTATCCTTCATTATTTCAATTTGATACTCCCATTTCCCGTATTTGGACATAAACACATACACACACGTGTATTAGAACTTTTATTCGCGAAATCCACCTTCTGCAGGCTGCACTTGAAAGGCACACACCTACACGGCTGTTAAGCAGCACTCCCTCACACAAGTGTCCCAACAAAATTCATATATAACACTTTCTGCTGAAGAAAGCCTCAACGATGTGGCAGCCTTATACTTGCAGGATGCACAGACACGGTCAGTGAATTCTAATGGAATTTAATAGAGGCAGTGCTGTCCAACTATACAAGTGCCTGCAAATTTTGGTGGCTGCAAAGCTGTCTGATTGTTTTGATTTTTTTTCCTTCTTCCCTCATACTTTCAAATGATCAACTCAATTCTGTTTGGGTGTTTGTACTGGAGACGTATAAGAAGGAGGAGAGAGTTTGATTAAGAAAAAAAAAAAGAGCTAAGCTATAGATAGCACTTAAGAAATGAAATGATGCAGCCAATATGCTGCTACTGTAGTAAAGAATCCTTATCTGGCCTAAGGAGCTGCAAAGGGCGAGGAATTAGTCTGCCCGGTGTCACCAAGATATAGAGCATAACCAAATGAAAAGTCCATCTACTCTATTTTCTTCTCTTCTGACCTTGCAGATTATCTATAAATATATTTAATGCTAGTTGTGGCCAGTAGATTTACAATCCTTGGGACACAAATTCTTTTGTTAGCCATTGTTCAGATAAATGAATCAAAGAAGTAGTCATGGAAATGCAAGCTTTTGCTATATTGTCTACTAATTATCTGAAAAAAAAGACCCTAGGATCTCTTACCATAGAAAAGTCTCCAAGTCAGTGACTGACCATCTAACACCTCTAGAAAAAAGTGCTAATTAATTCCAGCTTTTCCAGCTTTTTATTTCATCGAAATTCTTGGCCATTAAAAAGAAGTTCCTGGTATATTTCATCTTGCTCACACAGAAAAAAGAAGCCGTGAGATAAAAACAACCTTGTATCTTTGTTAGCCTGGTGAAAACTTTTAAGCCACAGTCAAGAAGCAACTTCTTTTGGGTGCTGTTGCCAATAGGTCTGGCCTGCACAACTGTCATGGGGTTTCATATACCTTAAAGCTGGTTGAGGCCGTTGTATATCAACGTGTTTTGTGCTTTCTTTTTCTCCTTATAGAAAATATAGTGTTGCAATATCTTCTGGGCTTTTTTTTTTTTCCCCCCACAAGAGAAACCTTTTGTGTAGATTCCCTTCATTTTCCCATCAGGAAAACCAAGAAAAGAAATAGATTCTTTCCAGTTGGCTGAATATGAAACCAAATATTCTGGTTTGCTGAACTAATCTGAAATGTTTCATTTTAAGTCAGCACATACTGAAATGCATATCCCTCTGCAGCTGCTTTGCTATATATGTCTCATACCCATGTTCCCTCTTGCGGGCTAGTGTTTCTTGGCCAAAGTCTCTCTTTTCAAATGAGATGGATGGTGCTTCATCAAAGACACATGACCTGTGTATTAAGGAAAACACTTCAGTTTGGCCATATGAAACTATTTCAGGTGTGAAAATGCTGAAGTTAAGTATTTCCTTATTTCTGCACTGGAATTTTTCAAAATATTCTGTTCAACGCAATAAACGGGAATTTCAGCTTTTGTTTCACTCTGAGATGAAAGGATGTATTGCAATATTATTAGTCTCAAACAGATGACGCTCTGATTTTCATTCAGCTCAAGCATGATTAGAAAGAATTTCCCATCCTATTAGTACAAACTAAATCACTTCAATCTGTGTTCTTTGGTCCTGAGTTTTTCTTAAGAATCCCGTAGGTTTCCGTGAGGTTTCCATAACCAGAAGAAGATAGCAGCTTATGTGTTTCTTGCACTAAGGCCTGAGTCTGCTCCCACTGAAATGAGTGGGAGTTTCGTCACCGACTTCGATGAGAAAGGATCATCTTAAATGAATATTTATGGATATAAAAGGAAAGCCACTGGGCATGTGGTTATCTCCCAATAACCCACATCCTGCTGTGTTTTTTTCGCTTACACGCATTATAAATAGCCACTTTATAACAGAATTGAGAGTTAGCCACAGTATAACAAAAGAACCTTTTAAAGTGGAAGGGCTTTTACTTTACTTGTGATTAGAGTTGCTTGCTAACATGGCTTGATATAGAGAAGGAATAGACCAGTAAAAACCTGGCTTTTTTAGGGTCTAGTCTGTCTTCTGAATTGCTTCTGCGAAGGCAGAGGTACAGAATCTGCAAGGCTGTTCTTTAACCCTCTTGGGTGATATGTATAGAAGTAAAACGAAATGTAGAATGTCCATCGATCAGAAGAAATACCTACATGAACTGATGTTGTGTTGGTTTTGCTTTTTATTCAGAACAGTTTCTGTGTAAGAAACACAGTTTTAGGGGTCTGCTTAAGCATTTTATCATTTGTTTTCGTAAGAACACTTACAATTATTTTTCTGCCTGAGCCAACAGCAGTTGCCTGGAACAAAATGTGTGAGATCCCTTTGATTTTTCTCTTTGTGCGTTTGTTTCTCTCTGCTTCGTCACTGACTGGGAACTACCAAGTATTTTAGAACAAACAGAGCCAGAAATTCATCATAAGGTGATCAGGGCATTTACATGAAGTCCTTAAGCTTCCTGGGGATGAAATGAAACCGGATGGTAAAAAAGAAGTTCAGTTCAGTAAAGTGGGTGGAATTATTTGTGCATTAAGGAAACGTTCAGACATTTGATCTGTACAAAATAATCCTCTAATTTTATGGTGATACTTTGTTTTTAGCCGGTCCCTGACTGATTATAGAATGTACAGGTCTTTGTTTTAGTTGAATAAAGTGATACGGTTTCTCTTCAAAACCATTTTTATAACTTTGATATTTACTGGTGTTCTTTGCTTACATAGAAGAATATCACTTGTTCTTTAAAGATACTACCTGACTCAGCAGAACCTCTTGTTCCAATAGTAACAAAGAAGGGAGTAGAGAGAAAGAGCTTTTTGGATGTTCAGTTTTGTAGCATGTAGTTGTCCCTAGTGAACATTCCTCTTTAAGTTACTTGATGGCTAGGAAAACATTCTTTGCCTGCATGCTGAACGAATTGTACATAACATTTCACAAGTTCTGAATTTAGCTTCCAATGGCTTTTGGCAATAAACTATGATACTCATAAACAAAATACCGCTGGCCCTACCAAGAAGCACTGTGGTTCATTCCAAGTTATGAAGATCATCTTCATTAGTTTAATTCAAAAATCACTAACCAAACAAAAAGAAGATGTTATGCTGTAGAAATAATGCAGAGAGATTTCGACATCTTAAAAAAAAAAAAAAAGAGAGACATTTTTATTTGTTTATTTTTAAAAATGCTTTCCAATATCTACAAAAGAGAGAAATAATGAATGCTTTTTGCACTGATTGATTACTACAAAGAACATCCTAGTGCATCATATGTCATGTATTATTATATGAGGTATTATCAAGTATCATGTTTTGATCAAAAGACGCTTTTTTGTATCCACATTCTATCACACTTTTTTCAGTACACACTTCAGCTATTTAAATCTGTTTTCCATAAATCTACATTCTTCTAGTGGGAGAGGGGTAATTTTTCATTTACCATTGTATTCCATATTAATGAATAGAATATTTTACACAAATCCTGCTCTCAACTGTCATACATGGTATGTGAATGACTTTGGGATTCATCAAAGACATCATTGATGGTCACAAGCATGAAATTTCAGTAACAGCCCTTCACTTTTGTGTGCTTTTTGTTTTAAGATAAAAGCTTTTCTCGTATTTATCTTGTAACTTCAACTAAAGAATTTAATTTTTATTTCCACATACCAAAAGCAAAAAATCAGGTGCTAATAGACTCTTTAGTGATTAAAAAAAATGGAGACCGTGTGCAAAAGGCCACACAAAAAAGCAAGTGGTAGAACTGACAGTGGAAGCTGGGAGGTCTTACAGACTGTTCTTTGCTCTAACCATCTTTACACTTCTTTGTTTCCATGTCAGCCGTGTCATCAGTGTAATCCACGATGACTTTGTAGATTTGGAACACCCAATCTTTCTTCGTTCTCTAATGCTGCTTAAGGAAGTATTTTTTCATAAATATATAGCTTGAGTATTTGTGGAATTGTTATTTATTTTTATATATTTTTAATTCCTTTAACGGATACAAGCCTGAAGCTATGCACACTGCCATAACTAAAAACCAGCTGGATTTATTATCGGTCTCTTTATTTCCCCTGTTTTTTCTTTCTTGCATTTGCCATTTCATCAAAAATAGGGCTATAAGCTGTCAGAGGGAAGCATTCTATCTTTCTCTGTGTTTTTCAGGTTTTCTCTATGTTTAAATTCCGTGGCTGTGTTACGCAAAAGATTGAACTTAATGTTAAAAATTATGCCTCTCGTGCCATGAAGGCTTTAAAACAAATGATCAATCCTTGCTCCATTGAAATCAATAGCAACTTGCCACTAACTTCAGTGCATCCAGGATTTTATCCTCTGAATCTTTGAATCAGTATAAATTTAAAGTATGTTCTTAATTGCTATCTCTCAGCAGAGAATACATTTATAATCTGCCTACTTTTCACTGATTGCTTTGTGGTTTTCTGTCACACCATCAAATTAGAAGGCAGTGCATTGGCAAACATCCATTAATACTTCTTATGTATAAAATTTATTTTATTTTGTTTTAAGTAACTATTGATCATGTATGGCATGACAATGGAATAAATTCAGTGACTGATTTACTTTGAGGCTTTTTCCAGAAAAGTGTTTTCTTTACTGGCTTTTACTAGTTTAACACCTTTTTTCCTTCTTAGCATCTCAATTTATATCTACATAAATGCACTATTTCTTCTCCTGAAAATATATCATGGTAAGTTTTCTTTAATTATGTTTAATTTCTTTTTTGCAAGTGCAGAAGTATTTTTGTTCACGTTGAGCTATCATGTTTTAAAATGAGACGTGTCTCATTTGGTGTTTTAGTTTTTTTCATGAGTATCTGAAAATAATGCTTTCTATATTTGTGTTTATTCATATGTCTCTTTGGTGCTTGTTCTTCCTAACTTCCTTCCTTAGGAAATTGGTTTTTTATGGGGATTTTACATTTTCAAATGTTTCTTCAGATAATTTTAGGATTCAGTAGTTCCTTACAGTTCCAACAGCAAAGTTTCTATATTATTCTATAGTGTGTGTGAGTAAAATAAATTGGTTTTTTATTAAAAGATAATTTCCTTCTCTTAAATATTTCCAGTTTCTTACTAATCACTTAGCTTCTTTGACAGTTACAACTGATCTCACTGGAATAATGACATATTTTAGTGACCAAATGTATTGATTCAGAAATGTATAAGATTCAGATGGACTATTATGATCATCTAGTCTTACTTTGTTAACAATGCAGGACAGAGAACTCCGACTGACCAAATTCTTGCTTGAACTAAGGTGTATCTTTTAGGAAAAAATAGCCAGAAGATATCCAGGACAGAAGCAGAGGCATAGGAAATACATTAATGGCACAGCTCTATAGGCTGCAGAAAGTGTTGTGAGCAATGAGATGATGTAAAATGTAGGGAGGAGCCTGAGGGATTGAGCTAACGGCATCTATCAGTGTACAAATCCACAGAAATCCAAGCTTCCTTAATTGTGGTACTCACAGAACAATCTGTTACTGTTTGATTTCTTTTTTTTTTTCCAGTATTTATTTGAATGCCTTGTAAAAGTTTAAGACTGTTCTATCAATGTTATTAACCTGTATCAACCAAACTTGTAATATTTTCTTTATTACTACCGTATTCCTTTTTCTTCCTCAAGCTGGAATCTAATTTTTAGCACTATGTGGAATCAAGTTCTTTCAGAAGGACAAAGTAGGCTCTGATCTTGGTAGTCCTGAGCACTTCTAGCAAGAAACTGCTGCCCTGTGACACTATGGTATATTGAGTCCTGGTTTGGGGGCAGTCCAGGTGCTCAGCAAGTTCTCCTGAGGCAAAACTTATACAAGAAGTGGACTTGAGATTCCATTGTGCGTATCATTATTACCATTCCACAGCAGCAAAATGCCATCTTTTCATTCTTTTGTAGCACCAAAGAGCCGGATTTCTGACAAGCTGAATTCCTAAGACTAATATTGTGACTGACAAATAACACAAAGAACAGCAGCCTTAATTTTTTCACGTTTGGTAGGATGCTTTTGGGTAATCTGCATGACTTAGAACAGACACTTCTGTTTTCTTCATGGAACCTTGGAGGCAAAAATAGAAAACCATAAGGCAATAACCATATAAAAGGAGGATACCCACCCACATTAAAAATAAGATCAATGCAATAATGTCTTATATTCAAATCTTTGACCCTAGATGGACTTCAGCTACACAATGCTATGAGCATCCTGTATGTAATTTGGATAATTGGTAAAAAAAGCTACCTATCAGTTTTTGGCTAGCGGAGCTATTTTACAATCCATTCTACACCATCCTTGTTTTCTTCTCTACTCTGGCTTTTCTGACTAACTACATTACACTGTTTGACTTCTTTACCACGTAGTGTCAAATGATACCTGGATAATACTGTTATCAATTGTTTTCTCTTTATACCTGTTTTCTGGTGCTTGTAAGAAAAAAAAAAAAAAAAAAAAAGAAAGATAATTCCAAAGCTGTTAAGTCACTGATTTCATACTTTTTTTTAGAGTCTTCATCTTTTTCCACACCCATTTCCATGAGTATTTGTAATGATGGGAGACATTCTTTTTCTTGGTTTCAAAGTTACATATTCCAGTTTAAAATATCTTTTGCTAATCCAGGAGAAGACAGAAGTCTGAGTCTAATGCAATCAACTTTGTATTACCTAAAACTTCTCAGGACGAGCCTGCTGAGTCCTCAGTTTTAGGACAGAAACCACGGTTCTATAATTTGTAGGCTAAGTCATTCCCATAGAAGCTGCGTTTTTTTCCAGGAGAAGCCAGACCCTGCACCACTAAAATAAGACTTGAGGACACAAAAAAAAAAAAAAAGAGATGTATGTCAGGCGATCATGTTGAATCTCATCCCCAGCTGATGAAACACAGACCACGGCTGCACTCATCTCGTGACAATTTCAGATCAGAGAGAAGTTACGGGAGTTACCTTGCTTCCTCAGCATCGATGGGAGTGCACCTTCCCTGACTCGTGTCCGTCAGTTGGCACTCAGTCAGTACGTGCTGATGGAAACCGTGGCTGGGAAGACTTGTGTCAGACTGCAGGGCAAGCAAGGAGGCAACACAACGAGCAGAAACCAAGAAGGGAGAACTCAGCTGGAGACCTGGTGTTCAGTGCTGCATTATTACCACTACGCGCCGTTCCCCCTTAGCCGTGAAGTTGCCATGCCGCTTGGTTTGCCTTCTGTTCCTTCTTGTTGGCAATTACTAGATTATACAGGATGAATTATAGGAGCATCTGAAACGCAGTTAAAGCTACATTTACTGAAGGGAAGAACTCTGGTGTTATTGCAGACACTGCACTTACTCAAGAATATCATTAGCACTCATTTTGATAACAAGGGCTGCACTTGTCCAGTGCAAGTACCTGTATTTATTCATCACAATGAAAACATCAAATCAGCATTTCCTTTAACTTAGTGTTTGTCTACAGTTTGCAGATCCATTTAGAGTGTAAAAGTCAGACTTTACAAGGAATCAAAGCCTTTATGCATTTGACTTGCGGCTTTTGGCAGCCATGTATATAGACCATTAACAGTTTACCATAACCTCTGCGCAGAAAAAGTATTTACAGTTGTAGTGTCACGTAACATAGTTCAAAACCAAAATATCTGTGACAGATACCCTAATACTGCCAGAATTATTAATCTCAGCATTTAATTAAGGATCAAATTTCAGAGGCTCCTTTAACTGGCCAACTAATTTAACAAGTTGCTGTTACAAGTTGAAGTAATTTACACTTCCTTAAATTGACAGCATTAGGTGGAATTTTTCAGAAAACACTTGCTACCTGCACAATTTTTTAAAACTCTAAAGATTTCCAGCTTTTATCATTTTTCGTGTTACATAAAACTCACAATTTTTTTATCATTTTAAATAAGTAATCTGCTGGTGCATCGGCGTAGCAGATGTTTTCCCATTTCGTAATGTGTGACTAGATTTAGCTGATTCCATTGAGTTGATTACTTATCTAAATGGAAGGATGGCTTTAAAATAATTGTACTCGTGTGCCCTGTGGCAACATAGTTAGCAAAAAAGGGCAATGCTTTCACCTAAAGGGGTTCAGAAAAGAATTCTGTTACTTTTCTGCCTGTCTCTTGCTGGAGTTCATGAAGGACGGTTTACTTTGTAGAGTCTAATGATCTAATCAAGGAAATAACGCCTGCAACGTTTCTCCCACATTCAACTTAGGAGCAGTTTTAAAAGATACCTAAAAAAGGAAATGGAAGTCTATAGGAATCAATCATGAAGGACAGCCTACTAAACGGGCTATAATTCTGAGAAGATTTTAAGTGGTTGGAGGAACAGCAAAAACAGCTGTTAGGTAACTTAAAGCAATGCAATATGTTGACAAGACTGTAGCATTTGTGAAAGTTGACACTACAGAGGGAATGCTGTCTCTTCTGCCTAACAAAAAAAAAAAAAAAAAAAAAAAAGAAGAGGAATATAGTCTTCTTGTCTGTGCCTTATTAAAACTAAATACAGCAGCAAATGCTAGCCATGGACTTAGATTGAACTGGCTAATCATCTGCAGGTCTCTTAAATTCCTTAAGCAGCTTTAGGCCAGGTGACACTTGACGGTTTTGCTATGCAGGGATTTGTGCATATTTCTATAGGTTTTATTTCTTGCCATGTGCAGGAGAGTTAAGATGAACTACAAACCTCAGTGCTCAGACTGCCACGTTCTCAGTGTTTTCCCATGATATTGGCTCTGGTTCTACTGGAACTTCCAGACACCTTGTCCTTCTGTAGAATTTGCAGTAAGACTCTATGTTAAAATTCACTCTCTGTCCATTAACACTCCAGAAACATGAGCCTCCTCTAAACGGGATGATCCTATACTCGTTCTTACACAGAAAGCAGAAGTTGACTTGCTGTCAGTTATGTTTGTGATAATGGTTAGTGACATTATTTAGGACATAGGAGATGGAGGACTAATGTCTTTCTCAGCCTGAGGGTTTTTAAATCTACCTCTCCCTCCTCTCTGTGGCAGTTCTGTAATCATCCACTGCCAAACCACGCTGGGTGAGATGTGGTGATATTGAATTACGCAGAACTACCAGATAGGAAAAAAGTTACTCTACTCTCATAGTGTAAAACTCAAACAAGTTCTTTTACAGCATTGAATTAGCTGAATTAGCCTGATTTGTAAGTACAGAGACATAAATAAAAGTGATTTTGTGACTGTTGTGGCAATGCAATAAAACCACTTATCTGTTCACATAATTCTCAGAAAAAAATTGATATTATTTAGACATCTGAAGCATCTAGCGGCCTTGTATATTAGACACGAAGATCTGAAACCTTCATCAGCGTAACATGACACGTTTAAATATAGGTAATTGTTTAAGTACTTTGTTGCATTAAGAGATGTCTAGCATCGGTTTCCCATCAGACGTGGTAGTCATATAGTCAAAGTATATTATAAAAGCTTACAAATTAGTTGTCTCCCTGTACTTGTGAAATTAGAACACTATCGTCATCCTCAGTTATAAATGGAAAAGTTGACAAATTACTTTTCCAAGTTTATGCAGCTATGGTGACAATGTTAGAACTCAAGTTCTTCTGACTGCAGAATCGGTGTGACTTTCTTCACACCGCAGAATGGTCCTGCAGCTAATTTCACCTGTAGAGAGTTCTTGTGTTCAAAATCTCAACCATTATTTTTAATGGTATTTTACATTCTAGAATACCAGTTCTGCCTGAGCGCCTTACCCTTCTTTAGTAATACTCTCTAGTTCTGCCTCTGCCATAGGTGCAGCAGTATGAAAGGATGGCAATAGTCCAAACTTTAGCTTAATATCTAAGAGTGCATTACAATACCTGACATAAATTATAGTATGCCTGTCTCAGTCAACTGATACTTGCTACTGCAGTGGCCTAGGAAATATGATGTAGTGCTGCAAAGTTGTCTTAATTCTTTCTGTACCCTCACGGAGTTCAGCAAATGGAGCACCCAAAGGATTTTGATCTTTTAAAGCAGTTATACCGTCCCTAATTTTAGGGGAATACCAGTGTTCATCTACATTGGTCTGAGTAAGAAATCAATGCAACTGCCTATGGAGTACTATGAATTTTATAACAAAGTGAAATTACAAATGAAAAACTGTAACAAATCCATGCGTTTAGAGAATACCAGTCCGTTTCAACTGAGGTTCACAAACAAATCTGATTTTAGTCACGGGCACTATGGTTTTATTGAGTTTTGGCCAGCTTCTGTATACAGAAATTTCATCCTTGTATGAAATTCTGTCTTCATCTGTGCAAGATCATGATATTATTGGCCTTACGTGTCTTTAAAACTTGCAACTAGAGAAGTACAATAACAAAAAATCAAAATCTCACAACTAGTCGTATGCTTGGAGGCAGCTGTACCAAAGAGCTTTGTGACCTTGGTTCTTCCACAGTTAAAAAAAAAGTCAGTGACAGCTATTTTTTTATCAATATTATTTGAATCATTGCAACACCTTCAGGCATCAGTTAGGAGATCCATGCTCCACTGTCCTCAGTATTGCATGCACATAAAATGAAGACTGTCCTTGCCCAAAGTTTCTTCCTGTTTTTCCATCTGATGTTAATGATTTGAAAGGGATTTTTTTTCTCTCTCTTTGTTTGTATTCAAAATAATACATATCAACATCTTTTATGGTGGCTGGGATTCTGTATTTAGCTTCATGTAAACAGATTCTTACTTCCGTCAATTCAGTGAAGTTCTATATAGGAAAAAGAACCAAATTAAAAGTTCAAGGCTTATGTGAGCGTCACCGCCAATCTGTTTGTGGCACATAGCACTGTTGCTGTATGCAGGGTGACACGGAAAAATTAGTCTAGTAGAGACAGAAAAATCCTGAGCGCTCTTTTCTTTCCACTCTAGTTCCAGCTTCCCTCTTCTGATTGCACATATCTGTTGGGTTTTGGTTTGTTTTCTTTTTTCTTTGTGCTAATTGTTGTGTTAGAAAAGCCTGCCCGAGGCAAGATTGAGTCCAAGTCCTGCCTGTTAGAGCCAGGTAATTACTTCAAGAACTGAACATCACATTCTAGGGTTTTTTTCCAGGTAACTGGTAGGTCAGTTGAATAGGTACTCGATTGCTTCTCTGTAGTTAAAAGCGTTCTTGAAGGAAACTGGTATTTAAAATATGTCTGATCTCTGTAGTAGGGTACATCCTGGCCAGGTCATTCTTGGGAGGGGAGAATGGAAGAAGGTCTAGAAACTCCAGGGCATTTAAATGAGGAAAAAAAAATAATGGAGCAAGGGATCTGTAAGAAGTTCAATATTGTAATCCACTTGCAGGCCTAAAATCCAGAGAATTTTCCTAAGTCTGTAAATTTAATGAAATCTGTTGTAGCTTTGAATAAGATAAGATACTTCTTGACCCTCGTTTTCCTATGGTGGGGACAAAGAAAAGGCAATAGTGACTGATCTCACAGGTGAGCATTCAAGATGAATAAATAAATGTTTATATAAGGCTTTGTATATGAAAAGCGGTCAACATTTTAGTAGAATAAGCAAAAGCCAGGCACAATGTATAATTCTAGTAGTGTATATGCATATACAGTTACTATCTGTTACACAAAATATCACAGTTATTGAAATCTCAGCTCTTTAAAAAAAAAAAAGAAAGATTTAAAGAGATTTCAAGTACTGGAGTATGACTCAGAATCCTGTTTTCCCCTTAAGATCCTTTGTGCTGTCTGAAAGATCCACAAAGCAACAGGGGGGACAGACTTTATAGGAGAAGAAGCGAAAATGCTGTCAAAAGCTAATGTAAACAAATTTAAAATACAGACAAAAATGTATATGTTTTGCCATTCCCTATGACTCAGTGATGTGTTACGTTTAGTATTGTCAAGCATATGTGTTTAAGGCAGAAATGCGATTACATTTCAGCTGATGCTCTTTCTTTGATTTCACAATATACTTGAATTCTGCACGGCTCTGTATTATTCACTGAGATAAAGAATGATAGCAAATGAATTGAATCTACATCATTCAATACATTTACTGTTAAAGACAGCAAGAGCAAGATAATCAAACTCCTTTCTGCTTTTCCAGTTCATCTCTTTGGCCCTGTTTTATACACTTCATTTTTTTCTAGTGAGTGTAAAGGGTAGTTAGCAGGCAGTGTAGTTACAATACCAGTTTTACTGTACCGCTCTGAGTCACTAAGAATCCTGAGAGATGATGGTATCTGAATTTGTCAGCTTTGTCCCCCTCCTTGCATCTGGCCTAGCGTCAGTGTCAGCAACAGGAACAGAGAGTGGTTTAATACAAAACGCAGCGAGCAGCAGGACCAAAAACTATACATGTGTATTAAGAATGTGCACAGCTTGGGAAAATAGTCTCTTTGCCCCTACGTTCTCTGGTTCATCCCTTTCTTAGGAAATCACAGCTGTTTGAGTGTACAGTGATCTTTTTATACGCTGGACATTCAGAGATTTGTGAAAAGCTGACTTAAATTCGACAAACAAATAGTATTTATAGCAAGATGAGGCCGGCTACTTTTAGATTTTGGTTTACTGAAAAAGAATGCCAATAGATGTTTTTCAGGATACAATCACCTAAATAACTAACTAATACGTGATTAAGGCAGAAGCAATAAAAGAGGAGTTATTATTTAATTCCATAGTGAATGTTTTTGCTACCAGAGTGGCTTCTGTACTTCACCTCAGAGATGGCTGTAGTGCAGTGACAGATATCTAAGTTTTGGTTGTGAAGTATCTGAGCCCTTCCAAAGGAGGATATAAACATTAATGCAATGAATAAAGTATTTTTAAAGAAAATGTTCCAGAACAAATGCTGTTTAGAAAACTTGCTTTCAAAAGTGTTTCTTCAGAAAACAGGAAAAAAGAAAGAAGTAAACAACAAAGAGTCAATAGATTTCTTTTTCTTCAAAGGTAGAATACTGTGCCCTAGAATGTTTCTTCCAAAAATGCTTTCTTGGTTTTTTGTAGAACTTTCTTTGATAATTGGATAAGTAGGTATATCACCAGTGAGCTCCAATGCCATCACCAAGGATAAAAAATGTATTTTCTGAGGCAAGGTTTATGCAGAAGGTAGCTTACAAGATTATTTATTTACTGACCTAATTTCCATAAAGAAAAGTATTATTCCCAATATGCTGTAAGGCTTAGAGAGGTTTTGTAATCAAGCCTGATGACATGGCCCAAATCCTAAAATGAACATACAAGCAAAGAGTGCACGGGGGTTAAAATGAAATAGGAAGGCTCTTAACCTGAGCTTTATGATTCAGTGTTTCTCATGCAAGTAATTTACTATAATTGAAATGAGAACACTGTGTCCTTACATGCCTGATGTAAATTTGGGTCTAAAACATGGGATGTCCCTCATAATGAAGTATGGGTTTGGGTGTGTCAGATATGTGTGTGGCTTCATTTGAAATTAGCTTCATAGCTGAACGTTACAGGAAAAGAATATGGTGAAGTTTCTTCTCATACCATAGCAGAGAATGTCACAAACGCGTGACTCACTGCCTGAGCTATATTTTCAGTCTGTGTTGTGTTTGGTCATCTTTCTGCTGTGTGGGAAGGATGGCACGTCTGGTCTCCAAAGCCCCACTTTACGTGTTGTAGCTGAAACATACCCAGCCGCAAAGGTGAAGCACTTGTAAAACGTAACTCTTCCCCTTATCTTTCCACTGGACACATTCGGACCTATGTCAAAAAGCTGGAAGACTTACAATGAAATTTCGTTGAATGTGTGCTTTTCCACACATAGTCTTCAAAACAGAGATGGCAGGAAACTTCCCATCGGGTGCAACCCTATAATATACCATATAGCGTTTCCTAGGCGGCACTCAAGCCCCCTAATGAGAACTGAAGAGCTTCCTGGCCCAATCACATCTGTGACAGTCTGTATCCCATTTTTTTGTTTGTTTTTTTTTTTTTTTAAAGAAAAGATGGCATATTTATGTCATTTCAAGCAGGAGCATCCTTCATTTAATATAAATAACTATATTCTCGCATACAGAGAGGACAGCTGGTGCTATTTCTGATTAAAAGAGGAATTTTTAGAGAAAAGAAATCTTTCAGGACCCTTCACGGTAAGTGGCAAGCATCAAAATCGTCATGATTGCACTGTAGATTTTACAGACCACATTCTCTCTAGTATCTACTTCTACCAGGGTACAAAAGTCACTGAATTGCATGGAATGAAACCTGAGACAGACTTTCTGTCCAGTCCTTTCACCAAGCTTTGTTTAGCCAGCTTCAGATCCTAACCAGAGCCCTCACTATATGCAAGCTGCACGTGGATATTGTGTATCCATAACTCCTTATTGTCTGATGCTTATATTTTATTATTTCAACAGTAGCTCAATCAGGTCTGTTTCAAGCAATTCTGCCAAGTCAGAAGCTGCAAAGGTCCTCAGGTCAAAATGACACCGTGGGTTCCCGTGTACTGTTCGCTACTCACAGTCCAGTATGCCAGGCTGTGGAGAACAAGCTCCTTTACGTAGGTAGTACTTGCTGGGGATAAAATATCATTCCTCCTCAAATAATAAAACTTAGAAATAGGTGAACACACGGCAACAGTAGAAAAAAATCTGCAGGTGATTTGCATGTGAAACCTGATTACTTCCATTTGCATGACAGCCTACTGTCTGTTTGCTCTGAACTAGCTCATTCCTTTTATTCCTACTTTTTTTCTCTTCATGCTGTCATACAAGTCGGCTAAGTGTTTTACCGTGATATATTCTGATATTTATGCAAGTGAATTGAGTACTTGCTATACTTCTTTGTGCACTAGAACCTGAACTTCAACTCCACTTTTGACTGTTGACATGGACAGTGGGATTGAGTGCAAGTTTGCTGATGACACCAAGCTGAGTGGTGCAGTCGACACGCTGGAGGGAAGGGATGCCATCCAGAGGGACCTGGACAGACTTGAGAGGTGGGCCCATAAGAACCTCATGAAGTTCAACAGGCCAAATGCAAGGCCCTGCACATGGTCACGGCACTCCTAAGCACAAATACAGGCTGGGCGGAGAATGGATTGAGAGCAGCCCTGAGGAGAAGGACTTGGGGGTGTTGGTTGATGAAAAGCTGGACATGACCCAGCAATGTGTGCTTGCAGCCCAGAAAGCCAACTGTATCCTGGGCTGCATCAACAGAAGCATGACCAGCTGGTCAAGGGAGGTGATCCTCTCCCTCTACTCCACTCTCATGAGACCCCACCTGGAGTCCTGCATCCAGCTCTGGGGCCCCCAACACAAGAAGGACATGGACCTGTTGGAACAAGTCCAGAGGAGGGCCATGAAGATGATGAGAGGGCTGGAGCACCTCTCCTATGAAGACAGGCTGAGCGAGTTGGGCTTGTTCAGCCTGGAGAAGAGAAGGCTCTGGGGAGACCTTGTAGGAGCCTTCCAGTACCTAAAGGGGGCCTACAAGAAAGCTGGAGAGGGACTTTTGACAAGGGCCTGTAGTGATAGGACAAGGGGTAATGGATTCAAACTGAAAGAGGGTAGATTTAGATGAGATACTAGGAAGAAATTCTACACCATGAGAGTGGTGAGGCACTGGAACAACTTGCTCAGAGAAGTTGTGGATGCCCCTTCCCTGACAGTGTTCAAGGACGGGCTGGAGGGGGCTTTGAGCAACCTGGTCTAGTGGAAGGTGTCCCTGCCCATGGCCAGGGGGTTGGAACTAGATGATCTTTAAGGTCCCTTCCAACCCAAACCATTTTACGATTCTATGATATGATTGTGTGTATGTATGGAGAAGGGGTAATTTAGGGGCTTCCTCACTATTTACACTGGTTTTCTGTTCCTTTTTTCAGCTTTATGTATCCACTAATTGTTGTCACAATAGCATTTCTTCTATGTGACAAAAAAGTATAGTAGCACAAGGAGATCTATTTCATATCTCCTTCAGCACCTCATCTTACAGCTTTACATGTTTTACATCTTTTGTGTACTTAACACAAAGTGCACACTTCATTCTTTGTTCTCAGATCCCACCCTCCCTGCTGAGACTCAGTCTATCTCATATATCCACCCACTCCTACTGGACTTCTTTTTCACTAGCATCATGACAGATGATAGTGGGGCAATTTGTAATAGGATGATCTTTCTGGCTTATTTCATTTCTTTCTTTGCCTTGATGACCGTTTTAAGAGAGACACATTTCTTCCTCTCTGCTCACAGAACTCATTATTTCTTCATGCCTAGATATTGCCTTGTGCGCTCAATCACTTCCTCTCTGTGGTAAATTTGTTAGACACAGATACAGTCACTTATGATATTTCTTAAATTCCGTTGAACATGTATTTCTGACAAATGCTACGTGTTCACTCCAAGGCATGATGCGGTGTTAGTCATCTTTATGTATTCATACTAAAAATAGTCAACCCCACAGCCAGCTACCTCTCTGTTAGTGGAAGCCAGCTCTGTGACTGTGGAGGGGTGACTAACTCCTAGAGCAAACATTCTCCAGAATGCCTCCGCTTAGTCAGCTCAGCTAGGACGTTTCCTCCACTCTCTGGATGATTAATGTGCTAACCATTGTCTTAAACATTAGCTTTGTATTGACAATGGTAATGAGAAACATTTAATGTGAAACTTTGCTCCAAATTTAAAAGATGCTCTTTAGCGAGTTAAAGAGGATATCTTTATTGTTTGTGCTGCCTCATGTTCCATTTTTGCTGAAGCAGATGGGATCAAAGCACACCCTAAGGCACCTTACATCCCTGCTACAGCTTAAAAACTGTGCGTTGGCCAGTAACAAGCAACAATTGATTGCTGAGTGTCCAAAGCCACGACTGCATCACCCTATCGCTATAAACCTAATGGTGGGGTTTTAACAGCCTTGAGGAAGCAGTTGCTGATTGTCACCACTTTGCATTTGTCCCACAGAAGACTGAAGAGATAATTTGACCCTAAATACATTGACTAATAAAAATTTAAAACTGGGTAGGGACATGCATAGTGTTGCTTCACAGCTACTTCTGGGAAAAAGCAGAGTAAAACAATCTAACTAGAGAGGAGGTTTGCTAACTAACTTGTAAAATCGTCCAACTTGTAAAGCAGGGGGAGGTCTGTCTGATTTCACGAGGCACCACAGAAAGGGTCAAACTGATAGAAAATTTTAATATCTGTCAAGAGAAAGTGAGAATCTTCCTGGGAGCAGAGAAGACAGCTGCTACAGACTTTTCTGTTCTGGACTAAGCCAGAATGCAATGCAATGCCAAGTAATGGTTACAGTAGTAACAAAAAGTAAATTGTCATGCCTATTATATGTAAATGCATGGTTTTATACATACATATATATGCTCATAGGTTTGTGTGTGTGTAAAATTATTTCAGTATAAATAAACACATAATATAGATGAATCCATATACATAAAAGAATGTGAGTATGGACAAAAACTCCACAAAATATCTGAGGTTCTTATAAACGTTGGTGAAAACATTTTTAATCATCTTATGGAGCTGATATGTGTGGTCTCCAGCTCTTACCTATGGCAAACTACGTTCCAAGTACTAGTTCTGAGCCTAGTGTTGTAGGTCACTATTCGGCTGAAATATGTCAGAATCCAGGCTAACAGTTGACAAACCAAACTGATTAAAAGAAAACACCAGTTTGAACTTTTATCCAGAACTTTGACAGACCTGAAGCACTAGCTGTAGGTTTAGAGCCATCAATGCATAAAAATAATAAGTTCAGAGGAAACAGATCAAAAGTTATCCTACATGCGGGAATGTTTTAGTGAAAGGTGGTTAAAAAGATGTCAGCGTGAAAAGGAGACTGAAATTTCAATCCTTATGTTTAGAGCTAAGTACCTGTATTTATATTACATTACTATTTGAAATGAAGGCTTGTCCACTCCATGAATCTTGAACAGTTTCCTTCTAGAATTTAAACAAATAGAGATGACAAGAAGCTGTTGCTACGTCATTTTGTTTCAGTACTAGCGGTTCTAAAAACAGTTATCTCCACAAGGACCTCAGAAATTAACAACTATTGCTCTTACTGCATCTTCAAAGTAATTATTTTTTATTGTTTCTAACTGTATTTTTTGTCAAGGGCACACCACTCTTGACTAGTTTCCTGACTGCAGTTGACACAGCAGAGATCTAGAACAATATTAGCATGACAAAAAAAAAATAACATCAAGGGGCCTTATATACAAAATAAATTACTTGCTTTTACCTCGTTGACTGCCCAGAATGTCTTAATAAGTAATACTCTGGCTCCCATTCAGCTCCCTCCTTGTGGCCCTAATAATGATGTCAGAGACTGTGTTTCAATGTATATACTGAAAAAGATAGATACACACTCAAGTGAAAAAAAATGTGGAGATCAGTATTTAGCTATCTAAACAGAAATAATTTCATTTCTAATCTGGCCTTGGAAAAGAGGTGCAAAAATATCCCTCATCTGGTGTGTACAACACAGTTTTAAAGTAGTATACTCCAGAGGATCAAATTATTCAGGCAGCAGAAAAAGAGGCGAAACAAGCAGCCAAGGATTTTGAATAAATACTACAGCTGTGGGAAATGAGTTGCAGAAATAAAAGGAGGAGGGACCAGCTAGTTTTGAGGGTAATAAGCATATGAAATCTAAAGGAAACAGAGCAAAACTGACTCTGATTTATACCCTAAATAACTTCATTGAATTCATTAGTGTTCCATAGGACACTGAATACATCATCTCAGATATCGGTTAGTGTATGACGGCTGTGAATAAGAAAAGGGAATTCTGCAGAAATACCACTCCTTTTGTCTTAAGACTTTTCTATTATACTTTTTCAGAAGACTTGGAGAGTGTCGGTCTCGGAGCGGTAGCTAGCGCCAGCAGTATTGCAAGCAGGTGTTACACAACTCCCCAGCTCCCCCAGCTCTAGCGCTCTGCCTTCGTCCACAATTCCTCTGCCGCTCTCCTTTTGGATCGCTCACGAATAGCTCGAGGCTGTTAATTCTGTGATGAACTGGGTAGTGCTTTTGTTACGCATACAGATGTGGAGCGCTGACTAGAAATAGGTCTCAAGACTGTTTCCACTTTAGGTATGTTGACCTTCTTTTGTCTCAGCCTTTCTGTATTTCCACGCTTTCCAGTCCTCCCTGTTTGTAAGGTGAAAAGCAAAATGGGCTGAGCCACCCAAACGTGATTCTCACCTGGGGGCTGTTCCTGCTTCTGCAATTCTGTTTTATGCACCCTTCCTTCCCGTTGACATTGCTGCTTTGGATCTCCCAAGCTAGTTCTCTTGTTGTCAGGGAGAGCATTTCGTTGCTCTCCGTAAGTCTTTCCTCCCCACCAGCCCCATATAAGTATATGTCTGGGCATGACTAGGAGTATTGCTTCGTACAGAGTCTTGCCTCCTGTCTGTCACAAAAAGAATGCATTTCTCTCTTCAGCCAAAAAGCAGAGAAACAAATAGTTAATCCTGACGCACAGGGAAAGCGTGTTTTATTTAAGATATTTTGTGCCTGAAAATATACACACAGCAGCAATTGCGACTTCCTACAGCAGACGTAAATGTCTCTGTGCCTGAGCCATCCATCTGAAGTGGTCCTTTGAAGTTTTAATTATTTTAATTATTTCCTATGAGCTTCTACAATTTTTCCTAGCTTTAATGGAGACTGGAGATGGAAATCTGACATAATCCCAAAGAAGGAGGCCTACTATTCAGAAAGATCAAGAACCACATAGACTTATTTTCAGGTGTTCTCTTACCTGATTGTTAAACTGAAACGGTGGAATCTGTGTCAAACCCACCCTTTCATGTCCAAAGGATCTCTTGGTGCAGCTTCATCAGAATCCTGAAGTTCTTAGTTACACTGTATTTGCTTTTTGTATACAACTCAAGCCAGGTCCAGCTCTCCAAGGTTGGTTAAAAACTAAAAATACTTCAGGACAGGACTGCATAGAAATAAAGGTTGGCACATTTTCAGCCCGTGTCCTAAAGGTTAGGAAATGTTCTAGTTTATTTGAAAGCAACAGTCTTCTAAATAATATTGTAATCTTCAGTCTACCTCAGACCAGATACCCCCAGAAGTTCCTGTGTTTAGAAATGTAAGGCGACTTCAGCATTATGGTATATGTCATTTCAAAGCTCCAGGCAAATTTACAGAGGTATTTTACCAAAACTGAGAACATAAACATAAACTGAGAATCATTAACAGGGAGCTAATCACTGGGACAACAGACATGGTAGCTGAAGCATATCCCAATCTGCCTGGATATGGTAAGGCTACATTGTCATTTGTATTAAGAATAGGCTATAAAAATAATATGTTGAGTTGGAAAGCAGGGTTGGGGAGGAAATACAGTGGGAGACATTGTATTGTTGATGAAAGATACAGGGAAAGAAACCACACTAGGATGAGAGACTGAGAAGTCATATTATTACTCGTCCCGCTGCTATTCAGTGGCAAAACATTGTTTTTGCTAATTCCCTTGAATTTCAAAACACATTCAAGATCTGCAAAGCAGACATGGGACGTACATACCTAGGATGCCTGGTTAATGCAGGTGGTCCAGGTATTTTGGCCAAAATCCACTATTGATAACTCTGAGAAAGGCTTAAAATCAGATGTTTCTTACTGATTCATTCTGCTGTTGTACTTGCTACTTGCTGAATACGATGTTCATGAATAGTGCTACTTGTAAAAATCCTCTTTTCTGTTAGTCTGGCTTTACAACGTGTAGTAAACAGTGGGGGCAGTCGGAAGGGGCTCGTGCATGGAGGGAGACTTCACTGCTAACATCAGGCAGTACTGATAGTCAGCTTAAGGTGTTACCGTTTAGAGTACAACTCGTCTTTGCAGGAGACTGACTCAGCTTCAAGTGCCGAATGTACTGCAAACAGAACTTAAGTCATGTAATAATGTGTTGACTTTTGCATGCAGTTTCTTCAGAATGGGAATTAACTCCATATGTGATACTTCAGTCCCAGCCATAAATACTGGGAGTCCAATGTGTTTGGCACTCAGGGGAAGGGTTAGCACAAAGAACAAATTAAAATAGAGGAAAGGATAAAGCAAGAAACGTTTTCTACTTATCACTCACATTTATAGAAGATGAGAGTTCAATAAAATGCAGTGAAAACATGATCTGGAAGGAACTTTTTTCCTCACTTGAGGTATTTACTTTCTGCAGTAAATTGCTAGATGCAGTATCAGTAGCATTAGCATCCTAGAGAGCAAGCAAAAGAAGCAGTTGCAAAGTGAGCTGTTCAGGTGGGAAGATCTTTTCAAGAAGAACCAGCAATCCAAGACATTTGTCACAAAGGGCAGAAATCAACATAAGGGAAGGAAACCAGTATTTGGTGAAGTACCCTTGCAAAGCATGTCATTGCAGTGACCTACTCTCATGAAATTCAGATTAAATCTGTAGGAACAATGAATATGCAGGACTTTTAGGTCCTTACTTAGATGCTTAAATGCAGAAATGCAGCTTTGAAAACTTCATGTTTTTTTACTATGATTCATTGAAAAATATTGTGGACATACTTGGAAAGATGATGGACAGCTTCATGCCACTGGATTCTTCCACAGATCTTGTGACTTTTATCATCTTTAACTACACCTCTCTTTATACAGCATTCCACCATGACTTCGGGAGAAGACCAAGATACCAATTTTATCTTCTCTTCCTTCCAGGGGCTTCTCTCCCAAAGCTGGATGTGGTCAGTATTTTGGTAGAAGTTGCCAGTTTCTGCGTGGCAGGAAGGAAGGAGGAGCCTGTATCACATGTATGAAAGGAAGTTACAAGAGCGTTATTTTTTTAAGAGCAATAAAGGTAGGGTTTCTTTTGTTATTCTTTCTTATGTTGCCATTTTAAATATTTTCTATAGAATTATTCTTAAAGTATATGCACATACATACACTGAGGAAGTTTACAGTCCACACATGAGAATTTCTTCATGGACCTCAGAAAAAGGAGAAAATACTACTCTCACATCTGGCAATCATTTGTTCATCACAGAATTGTGCATCTGAAAGTATTGCATAATAGATACGCAGGGCCAAAATCATCCTGGGTGTAACAGTACTGACGTCAATTCCCTTACACCACGAATGAATTTTTTGTGCAGAATGCAAACTGTTTTCATGAAACACAGAGAAACGGTTTAGTATGGACGCTTCTCTTTATTTTCTTTAAGCAGCTGGCAGCTGGTAGACACTGGCGTGCTGGCCAAGTGCAATAAATGAGATGGACCATGAAAAAGAACAACTACAAGGAAAAATGAAGAAGATCACTCAGATAGGAATGGGACTGTATTGAGTTTTCCTACTAGGAAGGAAGAGGAGAAAAGGGGGGGATGGTGTAGAAAAATGATAGCATCTCATCTTTTTTAGGAAGTAATTATAAAATCATGTTTTTCACTACAAACAGAAGCAGATTTTTATAATCCATTGCAGCCACTTCCAGACTAATGTTTTTCCTAGTGTGGTCATACAAATTAGTGCTAATGCCCCATATTGTTTAACATCTTCATTAGTGATCTGGATGATGGGGCAGAACGTACCCTCAGAAACTTTACAGATGATACACTAGATGGTTGTGCTGCCATTAAGAGAAATCTCAAAAGACTGACAGGAATCTCATAAAGTTCAACAAAGGGAAGTGCAAACTCCTGCACCTGAGGAGAAATAACCCCATACAACAGTACAAGCCAGGGGCCAACTGGCTGGAAAGCAGTTTAGCAGAAAAACATCTGGGCATACTGGGGGACAAGAAGTTGAAGACAAGCCAGCAACGTGCCCTTGCAGCAAAGAAGGCCAACAACCAACATCCTGGGCCACACGAGGAAGACCATTGCCAAAAGGCCATGGGAGGTGACCCTTTTCCTCTAGTAAGCATTGTTGAGGCCATATTTGGAGTGCTAGGCCCAGTTCTGGGCTCCCCAGTCCAAGAGACATAGGCTTAGTAGAACCGGTCCAGCAAAGGGCCATGGCAACGATTAAGGGACTGGAGCATCTGCCATACAAGGAGGGGCTGAGAGAACTGAGATTTTTCAGCCTGGAGAAGAGAAGTCTCAGGGGGGATTTTATCCATGTGTATAAATACTTGGGGGCGAGAGGCAGTAAAGAAGACAGAGCCAGTTTCTTCTCAGTGGTGCTCAGTGAAATGACAGTAGGCAATGGGCAGGAATTGAAATACAGGAAATTCCATTTACACATAAGAAAAAACTTTTTTACTGTGGAGCAGGTTGCACAGAGAGGTCATGGGGTCTCCATCCTCGGAGATACTCAAAACTCACCTTGACAAAGCCCTCAACAACTGTAATTGTTGCTGTAATTGACCCTGCTTGAGCAGGGAGTTGGACTGGATGATCTCCAGAGGTCTCTTCCCACCTCAACCATTCTGTGAATCTACAAGATTCTGCTAAGGTGTATATAAGACACTGAACAGCCCAGGGGATCATTACAAGGTCATATGGGTGTGGCCAACACATAATATAGGAAGAAGATTTTATTTATCTTAGATTGAAATGTGGTACAGCTGAATCTGGGTGGCGGCAGTATTAATCGTGATTAATACTGACTCTTGGCCTGATAATGTTTTTTAGCTAAAACTGTGTTCTCGTCTTACCTACTGTAATACAGTTTTTGCGTTGAGAAGGTGTGCATTGTAAGGAGGTCAAATGACACACAGAAGTCAAACAGCCATGTTTTCTGATGATGACATGCTTCATATCTTCAAATAATCATTATATTTTTCTGTGCCTTGGTTTACCCAAGTTGTACTATAGGGATAATTATAGCTACCTGTATTTTACAAAGCAGTTTAGGATGATTACTGCATATCTGTTTGTCTGAAAATACAGAGCACTCTTTTGTATGGCACGTGGAAAGGTTTATGAATATCTCAGAAGGCAGGATTTTCTCATCTGTACGTAATATGGGGTTGACATTTGATGTTTTGACATTCAACAGCTGACAATTCTAGTTGCTTTATCATCCTCAGTCCTCCCTCCTGAGGCTTTCTCTCTCCATTTAATGTAGGTGACTAGGAAGAGTAGCCCTATGCATTCCTAAAGTCAACTTCTGTGAGCATGCCCCATAGTCTTTGCTAAGCAGTTGACTGTTCTGATAGGAGCAGAGATAGGTCTCCAAAGACCACAGGGTTCACGAGTAGCTGAAAGAGGCTAGAGGCATATGGATGAGGAAGAAAAGGCTATGGCATAAATGTGAAACAAATGCAGTGGAGCAGCTGTCTAAATTGCATTTTGAAAGACTATTTTGGAAAGAAAGCTGACAAAACAATTCTGATTTGTTCAGAGCTAAAGTTGCTACCAGTAAGTGGGGAGGCCAAAAAGGAGCAGGGATATGGAGAATAAAACAATTGGTATTGAGGATTTGAAATACTGTGTGTATTTCAAGGAATACTGTTTCAGACTGGTCCCTTGAATTGAATACATACTATAAGCTGGAAAACACCAGGTGTGCTCCTGAAATGCCTAAGATCTTCCCATAATTAACACGCTTGGATCTCCTGGAAACATGGATCATTTCCTACTAATAAAGGGTAAAATTTTCAGGAGTACCTATGTGACTTAAACAGCAGACATATACTCTTTTGAAAAGGGCAGAAGCAATTTGCAATTCTTACGCTGTTACCTAGATTTTATATCTCCAGCTGCATCAGCTTGTTTTTGAGGTCGCTGGTCCTCACCGCTTGTCAGCAGAGAGGTTCCTTGGAGCACCCCCTAACTCACCGTGACAAAACCAGGCAGACTACTTTTTAACTACCACTTGAATCTACCTCCTGGTTTTGCCTGATCTGGATTAGGAAGCATCTCTGTGAACCGTTCTACTGGTAGAGAAGTAGGAAGGGGCATTTCTTGCAGAGAGGTCATGACAAACTTGGGAAAAATAATATCTGGAAGCACTGACTGATGACTGCAAAATTAATATTTCTGTAAGTTTTGTGATGCTGAATTCTGGTTTTGAAAGCCAGAGTTTTTGTGGGTGAGCCTTTGTGTTCTAAGAAAGGTACACGTACATCTTACAAAAAGCAACCAAGTTGTTTATCAAAAATTAAAAAAATTACAGTAGAAACAAGTAAGATTATATAGGTGTAGGCTCCACACATGCAACAAAATTATATAAACACTTATTAATTGCACATCTCAGTAAACCTCAGCCACAAAATTTCAGGGTACCTTTGTGGCTTCAGTGCAATAAATGGAATCTTTGATGAAACCAGAACTTTAGCCTTAGCCCAAAATCAATTTAAATTGTTTCACAGCTCACCTATGTTTTTTGCAAATAATGCCTATAATTTACTAACTGTATTGTCCTGTGCAGAGGAAACAGCATGATTCTGCTTCCTTCCCTGTCCCTCCGTGTCTCTGGGCTTCTGATCCTGGAGAAAAGGAATTCCTGAACTTCCCCGAACAGAGGCTGCAATTGCTGCTGGTACTTACAGCAGCCACAAAGCTGAGAGGAGGTTATGGCAGTCACAGCTTAACCCAAAATGCTACATCAGGTCCTTGCAGCCACGAATACTACCAATTTTAAAAGATTTTTTTTAAAGCTGTATAGGTCTTTTTTAAAGACTTAGCATTTTAAATGTACCTGCTGAATAACTTTTGTGTATGTTTTTCTTAAACTTCTGTTCCCTTACAGTATTCTCTGCTTGATTCTCTTTAGCGGGAACAAGATCAGGGTACAGGATCTGGATCTGTATACATATATGTAAAAAATATATTAAGGGTATATCCTTAATAAAGGTTATA
Organism: Phoenicopterus ruber ruber; assembly: GCA_009819775.1. Classification (NCBI taxonomy): domain Eukaryota; kingdom Metazoa; phylum Chordata; class Aves; order Phoenicopteriformes; family Phoenicopteridae; genus Phoenicopterus; species Phoenicopterus ruber. The sequence continues at coordinate 35,854,253 of CM020219.1, forward strand.
CTGAGTTGGCTGTGAATTTATATTTTTATAACATTCAGCTAGTTTGCTTCAAGAGAAACTTAACCGAATTAAATTGAGCTACAGCAATATAAACTAGTCACCGGAAAGTAAAAGGAAAAATCTGCGTGCGTGCATACGCACGGCTTTGAATTAAAACTGAGATTATTATTTCTTTAATTGAGCAATTTCAGACTGCAAAAATCAACGTTTGCAACTTCAAACACAACACAAAAAATAACATCCTCAGTCTAGTCACAGTTAACCACATAGTGACTAAATATAGCATCAGCTAGTCTTCAGGATGTGTCCACAATAACAGATTACTCAAAATGTTCTGCTGCTATTCCCTACCTAATATTATGCCTACAACAAAATGTGGAAGTTTAAAATATCTCTGTAATTATGGTAAACAGACAACAATCACTAAAATTGCAGAGTACTGTCTGCTGTTCCTAACCTACAGGCTGTATATAGAAAGCTAAATTAAACAATTCTGCCTACCACCGGTAGTCAAATACATACTAGATTCCAGGTGTTGGTGAAGCATAAGGACATCTGAGTGGGATATAAACTCTAACCCAGATTTTCGTGAAGATTTTTAGATGATTTCTAATTCTGAACAATCAGTGTATGTTTCCTTACTAACTGTGTCAAGAATGTTCACAGATACTTTAAAATGTTGGAGTCATTAGATATAATGACACTATTTCCTCTTACTTTCTTCCTTTGGAATTGGGATATTACTCAGTGTCCAAAAACCTTTATGCTGCACTCAAGTCAAATTCCTCTCTGAATTGAACACAAAAAGAGGCAGGTATCTTCTGTAAGCGTCTCTCCGCCTGCGTTTTGAGGAAAGCAGTACTTCTTTCCGGGCATGGCTTCCACCCCTCCCTCCCGCGACCCCACCGATGCCCTTCTGCTTACGTACGGCAGCCTTGGAGTGAGAACAGGAAGAGGCGAATCAAGGAAGCAGCTGTTCTCTGAATCACAATCCTCTCTGGATTTCTGTATCAAAAACTAATAGGAAGATAACGCAGAGCAGAGGCATAATATTCCTTGAAGCTACCTCTGCAGCTGCTACCGAGACTCACCAGCCTGGTGGTAAAGACGGACGCAAGTGCGTGCAAAGAAGTTTTGTCTTCACAGATTGAGGGTCTCTTTCACTTTGGTTTGCGCAGTCTACGGGGCTGGATGGCTACGAATTCGTGGTCTCATCTGTATGAACGATCTATTAGAAGCCGCCTTAGTTTGCCTGCAGAGGTTTCCCTTCTATCCCTCCCTGAATCAAGACTTCCCAATATGGATTGATGGGAAATTTAACCTAACAATAGATGAAGCAAAAAAGTCATTATGGATTTCTGCGTTCAGTGATCAAAGGGAAAGTCTGGTTTGGTAGCAATTCATATTCATCTTATATAGGAATACATGGCCACACTTTACATAACAGAGAAATAAAATCTTGATTCTAGCATCTCAAGACTGAGCATGCAACATATTGTTGGTAAGACTTTCATATTTACTGACACATTCTGTATTGCTCTGTCTAGCCGCTGGTAGACATTATCAAAAAAATATTAGGGTAGGCTTTTATGTGGAGAGACAAATTCCTGGATGTTACATGTGCAGATAGCATCCTGTTTGTGCTTTCTCGTAAAATTTTCAGAATTCTTCAATGAAGTGGTAAACATATGTGACTGAAAGCTAACTCACGGAAATACTTGTTCTATGAAGGACGTCTAGGAGACATCAAGGAGTACACGAGTCTGGTTCCTGGAAACCCTTGAGGTGTGTTACATACCCACTGTACTGTAGAATTTTCCCAACACTTCCTTAAGAGGCTCCACTTTTAATATTTTCAAGGTTTGTATTTAAGAATCACCTCTGTCTTAGCTACAAACCCATTCATCAATCTACCTGCTTCCCTGTTTAAGCGAGCATGTAGGGGCCAAAATCTAACATCAACAGCTGCAAACAGTTTTCTGTCAAGACACCTATGAAAAATGTATAGGCTTGAATAAGAATTCTTTTGCAAATTTAGGAAAACCTGTCCTTTTTCATTTTAGAAGAGACCAACTTGCTCTGTATTCTTCTGGAGGCAGACTACAGGTTTCTTAATTACTTCAGAGGCTTATTCTATGAATGGGGCTGTAAGATATACTGAATTTCAGAGGAAAACTTTCTTTTGTCTTTCATCTCACAGATGAACTAGATCATTTCTGTACCAGATACTCTCAAGATATTTGTAAAATAGCCAAAAGTCTGAGCTGTATGTTCCAAAGTGCTTAAAAACAGGACTGAAACTGTAATCTGCAAAAATAGCTGAAGTTTTCTGGTCTGAGACCTGACCTTCTATTCAGGTGTCACTTGGAATTTTATCAGCAATTAGAGGTAGCTAGCAAGAGCTGAGATAGCAAAATGAATGTAAGCACTCCTACATTATCAGAGTTATAAACGACTGTGCTTTTATATCTTCCTCCAGTAAATTGTACCAAAAACTGACAAGTACATTCATTCACAACTGATCAATTCCCATGCAAACTCCCAAAAGCTTCTTAGACTTAATTCCTTCTCTCAGCTGCCATTTCCCTTGTGCTATTTTGAGAAAAAAAGCCATTAATGGCTCTCCTTCCCGGCTCATAGTTCCTTCCTTTCTTCCTGCCCTTACTGAGAAATTATCTTCTGCGTGATCCTCTTGAAAACCAGAAACTCAGTCTTTGTATCATTTATGTATAAAATCAGATGCAGACTCGCTTAGATGAAGGGATTTTAATGCTCCCTAGCAGTGCCACTTGTTACATGCTTCCACAGTATAGCCACATGGGTCTGAAGTTTTACCTACGGTCTCCCTCTTTCCCATTTAATTCAAGATTTTTTTCATGGTCTAATACGTTTTCATTAAAGGAATCCAGGAACTGCTTTCAGCGAGTCAATATGAAGAGAACTGCTAGAAAGCACATACTCAAACTACAGGAGCAAGCTAGCGAACAATGACATTTAGTATAATAAATCCCTGCCACTTAATTTAGCAGCCTCTGGTAAAACTACATTCATTGTGCCTTCTTGCAAAAATCTTTACATGTCTTCAATGAAATAATAAAAACATATGACTAATAGTTACACTGCAGAATACTTGCTCTTTTGAGCATACAGAACGGGCTTTTTACGCGTTGAGGACAAAGTTTGACACTCACATTTTAGATTTACAGTGTCTGACATGAAACCAGAAAAATGCGACCACAACTTACTTGCAGCACGTTCATGGGCAGCATGTAAAATACATAGACCTCACTGGATCAGGGGAGTGCCGCATTCCACCGTGACTCAGTGAAAAAGTAAGCAGTGATACGTAGAGGACCTTTGCTACCTTGCTGCTCATGGTCATTAAAAGTCACCGTGGACCTTTGGAAACCTTTACTCACCATGTTTTTAAGCATGGATTTTAATAAATTTCATAATGTAGAAGATGGTGAAAAAACAAGTCTCTCTGTTCTGACACTATTAAAATTGTATTTTAAATTCCCGTTCTGGTAATTTCTGTAGACCTTTTTCCATATATTTTGCACGCAGTACTAATATGGGTAGAAAAAAGCCTTTCCTACAAGTTTACTTGGTGACCTTAGATGACGCTTTACATTTCAGTGTGAAAACAGTCCTAGTTAATTACTTAAAACATTTATTTCCTTCATTAAACATCTCATGAATACATGACTTTAATTTTCTTTGGAACTTAGTCTTCTGAATGGAAAAGTCACTTTTTCAAAAGAGCTTAAATGCCTGACTTGGATATTTTTTGAAAATCATCCTTTGTTAGTTTTAGCATTTAAAAAAATGAAGCACACATTCCTGTAATATTTCATCAAGTTCTGACTAACAGAGAATCAGAAATGTTCTAAAATGTACAATTACAAACAGGCATAAACTTTGAGACATTTTTGTGGTTTCAGAGAAAACTGACTTGAGTACATACGTCTGGAAAGTCCCACCAAGAAGCCACTTCTGTATTTTCAGGAAATTAAGCAAAAGGGCCTACTGCAATTTTTCTATTGTCCTTTGTTTATTTATTTCAAGCCACATAATAAACAGAAATTTGTGATCATAGGTACAGTATTTAGACCAAAAGACATTGTCTGAAGATAAAAGGGTTGTTTATATAAACAACTGTTCTTAAAATTTTTGAGACCGATTGTAATGGTCTTATATTCTGTGAGACTGTGAATAATGGGGAGTTTCAAAGCTTTGCAGCTGTGGAACCAAGCCACGATCACAGTCATTCTCCTAAGTATTCTGGTTTTACTTCCTTTTTCTGGAATTACCCACGGAGATTACTTGACAGATGAAAAGTAGTAGGATATGCCAGAAGATGCCTCTGAACAGTCTGGATAAAAAAAGGTGAGTGGAAGAATAGTATCCTGAATTAGGTTGCTGTTCTTGAGCAGGAGAACAGCTATGCTAGATCCGAAGGTCCATGTAGCCCCACATCCTGTCTCCAGCACCGGTCAACAGCAGGGACCTACAGAAGAATATGAGAATAGGGTAAGTGTATTGTCAACATTCCCTGGTATTTGGAAGATCCTGATAACCAGCAGTTTGTAATTCAGAAATTTCTTTATATAAGAACAGAAGAGCCTAGGGTTTGCCTAGCCCCATATTGTATCTCCAACAATGTCCATAACCAGATGCACAAACCCCAGTAAAAACAGATCAAACATATACTCTTTAGCACTCTCCCATCCTCTTGATTCTTTCAGAATGGAAGACTTCCTAAGCCAGATACCGTTTGTTCAGTAATCCACCAACAAATCTCTCTCCCAGTTAGCCAACACTTCCCTGAAATCCTGTAAACTTCATGCATCCACAGTGTCCTTTGGTAACAAGTTCCACAGGTCTGCTACCCATTCTGCTTTGGACTTGGCTGCTGATATCTTCATTTGATGGCCACTAGTTTTTGCATTTGATAGAGACTGTGAACAGTTGGTCCTTGTTAATAAATGTTGGAAGGATTAAAATTACAGTCAGTTCTAATGTGGCTCAGAATCACATTTCCCCTTTTCAAAAAGCAAATGGCTCCATCAGGTCTACTGTCTGCATTGACAGAAAGAACAGTCTCTTTCCTTTCTTTAAGAAGGTTTTCCAGATCAAAGGCTCTTCCCATTCCCTCAGAGCTTCTGGATTTCAGCAGAGCTTTCTGTCTAATGCCCCCGGCAATCCAGGAGCCAGGCTGTCCGCTTGGAAGATTTCAAGCATGAGTAATGAATCTTCTTTCGATCCTGAGAAAACAGCTCTAGAAGACTTGGAAACAAGACATTTTGTAATGATACCGGTATCAGACAGTTAGGGACTCACCGCTGCCAAACTGAAGTCTGATCGGTCAGGATACTTTGACTCTGTCCCGGCTGACCCCTCAGCAATATTGCAAAGCTGTGAGACTTTGAATGAGCCCTAAGCCACCCAATTAGTGATCACGATGGAGGGATCACAAGTTAAAGCGTTAAATAAAAAGTATCCGTTTCATACCATTGCTGTGCAATCTTTGCTACTTCATGGTGAGGAAAATGGGAGTTCTTTAGGACTAACAGAAAATGGAAGGAAATGAGAATATTCTTCATATTGGCGTAGCAAGTACCACTTTATTTCTGCCATGTTTCTCCCACTGAAAGAACGCTGCGCTTACGTACTTCATACAATCACGTCATATGCGTATTGTGGAATGTCCAGCAGCAGTTAACGACATTGTTCCCTTGTTCAGCTGCGGCTTTGGTGTTGTGAAAGCAGCTGTCTTCTGATAACGTAGGATGCTTTTTCATATGAATACCTTACATAACAGTTCTTGTTTTCTGTTTTTAGGGAAAAGAGCCCAATGTCTTGCCTTGCTAAAGGTAAGAGGTTGTACAGAGTAGGCATTTTTGTAAGGTTTTAATTCTGAAAAATGTAAGCAGTGATGAGGATTTACAGCAGAACCATCCTGTCCTACGCTACCCCGCTACTCCCACATAGAGCGCAGTGCTACGTGCAGTGCCATGTCCTCACCTCGCGTAAGCCTCCCATCTGACAAGATACGACAGCTGAGCTTGCACACACTATTATACTTTACTGAAATATTAGGATCTGTTGTGCATAGTGACATGCTGATAAACTCTTAATTAGCTGCTGTTTACGAATGTCTGCTTTTACAGTAGATCCTAATTCATTGGCCTCTGCCTATACTATGTCTCTATACGCCAAATATGGATTATATTGCAACTGGTATCCTCTTGTGTATGCACATACAAAGGATGATTAGCTGTAAAGCCTTCTGTGAGACATTTTATATGGAAAACTACTTACAAAATATATCGGGTTGCACCAGACAGCTGCCTAAATTCTGGAATGAATATCTGCTAACCATTTATATGCCAAGATTGTCATATCTGCTAACCATTTATATGCCAAGATTGTCATTCACAGTTACTTTGTAACTGTATCCAGACCACTAAAGCAAAAACATTATTTGGCAAGTAACATTTTTCTGATCCACAGTTGCCCTGGTACTAAATAGTATACCAGCCTAACACAAACATGTTATTATGCTTTTTCCTCACTTTACCAATTTCTGTGGTCTACCGTGCCCTCAGTTGAAATTTCAGATGTCTGTTTCTAATTGGATGCTTCCTTTTGTGATAATAAAGATGATCCATATAGTGTCCTAAACATTATGTAGGTTTTTTTCAGAACACACTGGACACTTTTGCTTTAAGGCCACTCAGTGCCGTTCCATAATTATATACGGTTTTCTCAAAAGGGGGTTGGGAAAGGCTGTACTTCCCTTAGAACTGCAAATAACATGATCTCTAAAGAGATCTATGCGAAAAAGATATAAATATAAATTTGTTCTCTTTGCAGTGGAATCGGTGAAAGCATTTCTGACACAATTCCTTTTGTGACAGTACGTAATATTCTACGGTGTCTTCCCTCTTTCAAAGAAACGTGACTTTCTTTTAGAACACATTCTTCTGTAAAGATGCTGAATAAAATTAGGCTGTACTTAGAAGCTCTTGGGGGCAGAGATACCTGTTACATTCTGTCTTTGAGCAGCAGTGAACACAGCGGGAATCTGCGCTTCTACTGGAGCCCCTTGTCACCCCCACAATAAAAACAACAGTGACTGTGCTGAGTAGATGTGACCTCTACTTTTATTTATACTGCCTTGTTTTTATTTACACTTGTATTTAAACTTCTCTCTGCTTTAAACTCCTCTGCCACAGGTCATAATTTATGTTTCCCCTCCCTGACTTTTAATTTGCATCCCAATCATAGTAAAGCTTATGAAAGAGAACACTGTAGAGAGAAATAAGAGAGAAACAGTGCAGGCTGTTCCACTAGAACAAGGGGATTTTTCCCTCTTCAGATACGAAGAGGCTTTGTCTGTGAAACTAATGGGTGGCCTTATCTCTATAAATGCACAAACACACTGAACTCCTGATTCCCTGCCACTTTAGCTCTGACAAAGTAGAAAGAGTCACCAAATGATCGCTGTGGCTTGTGACTTAATTTACCTATCCAGTGATTCCTCTCAGCACTTCAAAGGACAGGTAAATATTCACCCCACCTTACCACCCACCTAAATTGCCCTTTTTTACCCCTGCGCAGCTTTTCCTTGTCTAACGGACATGGGAGCGATTGCAGAACTCCCTTAGCTCGGCTGCCAAACCCTCTTTTCTTGTGGGAGCTGGGAAACCTGCTAGTAAAGGTACCTTCTGCGTATTCAATATCTGACTTTGTGTTCAAGATACGCAGCAAGCTCAGTGCTGGTAATACAGGATCCTGTCTTTGGCGCTTTAGCCCGAAAAGGCACCATTTCATTTGGCAGCAGTATCTGATTCACATGTTCACTGAAGTCAGGCTTCCTCTTTTGAGAACTGGAGGAAACTAGATTTGTCATTTGAAATGTCAGCAGCCTTTTACGTAGCAAAAAGGGAAAAAAAAAAAAAGCATGAAGAGTAAAGCCAGTAGTTTCTACTTCTATCATAACAGTGGCAAGATCTCTGAAAACAGGAACAAGAACAGGTCTTGGGATATTCTAAGTGTGGTGCCAACTTAGTTTCAACTTTTGTATCTGTTAAAAACTACAAGTCATCAGGACCATAAAACACTGTTGATTTATGTTCCTTATTCTCCTCCCAATGTCATATTATTCTCATTATACAGTTCGCTTTGCAAGCTCCAGGAAAAGACTGACATCACCAAGGCCTATGGAAGGCTCTGTATACGTACATACACACACAGAGAAAAGGAATGTCTCCTCCCTAAAGAGCAACCTTACCTGTTTCGCTCAGTGTGAGACTGAAACTGTAACGTACTCACCATTGCCAAAATATGCTCTAAAAAGAATGAAAATTCAACACAGAACTGTCTTCTATAAACTATTTTGCAAACAACCTGAGGACATTATTAACATGTGGACAGAAAATCAGTTTTTTTCAGAATAAAGTTAATTACAAAATGTAAAGCAATAGTTACAAGCACAACTGCTTAATGGCAATGCAAAGAACTTCTGTGGGGGACAATTTGTGATCTATTGTCTATTAAAATGGGATCATTTGGCCTGATCTCAGAAAATCTACCTTGAATCAGGTCAGCAGTCTGGTGACTTCACCCATTACAATCACGTTTTAGCGTACCCACCGCAAGAGACTGAACACATGAGACAGTCAGACATGAAACTGAAGAATCAATAAAAATAAGATCTGTGGAAAACGTAGTCCGAGAGCAGCACTCAAAAACCCAAAGTGAATGAAATGTTTGTAGATATAGGAGTGCCACTTCTATGGCACAGGATGGCAAACGGGTAAAGGTGTGATTCACGAGCATTTACTGAATAAAGAATTAATCTCAATATTACAAGTGAATTTGTGCTGCAGAGGGAAGTCTGAGAGAGACCATATGGCTTTAAGTCATGAAAATAACAGGTTTGCTGCCTTTAAAAAAAAAAAAAAAAGTTCTCTTAGTGAGGTATATGGTTTTGATGGCAGATTTAGAAAATGATTGGCACACTATAATAGATTGTAATTTTAAGAACTACTGAATTGTCCTACATTGGTGGTACATGTCTTTTATTGTATGGGCTGAAGTCTCAGCCTGGCTTTAAATGTTTGTGTCTACTCTTTTGTGTCTACTAAAAAAGTGCTCTTTTTTATATTCATTATTCATTTTTTTGCACAAAAGATATTTTTGTTTGAAGAGATGTGCAAAATGTCGTTCAATTTACCCACTGAATTTAGCTTTATTAATTTGGGAGACAGTCTCTAAAAGCAATTTATTTCCATGTGGAAATGTGAACAGCTAAGAAGAAAATTCTGCTAGTTTTGCAATTAATTTCTTTTTATGGATGCCTAAGTCAAAATTTGAAAAAAATATAAAAGTTGGACAAATTTTGTCCAGTTTTGGAGGTGAGATCGCTTTCCTTCACAATACTTGAAGAAAGAAGGTGAGGGAAATCACTAATGTGATTATTCTAAATGTGTTCAGTGTGTACATAGGAAAAAATATCTAAATTGCATCCTGTTAAGTATTCATGGAAACTGGTGGTGACCGCTGTCAAACAGGAAACGCACGTCAGGGGACAGAGCATGACGAAGTGGCTTCCAGAAGCGATACCTCAGCTGCCCAAGTGGATTTACGCCGTGTTTCGACTAGAGAACTACCAGACAAGTGCACTTAGTCCTTTCCACGGAGAACACCCACTTTGCTTCCTTCTCCAGGAGCAGTCCCCAAAACCCGACGGAGCCCCAGTTGTGAAGGTGGCCCCGCGTCGGCTGGCTCCGCGTGCGGACCCACAGACATCGGCACTGTGTGGAAGAGGGGAGTCCGGGGGGTACAGCGCCCAGTGCTCTCCTGACAGACGGCATTGCCAGGCCCAGTGGCGCTACATTTTCCGGCTCAGCTAGGACCCCATCTTTCCTAACCATCCCTACACTAGCAACAGACCTGAGCAAATGACGTGTGCGAAGTCCACCTTTAAGCAGAATCCCTGCAGTGATAGCGACATAACTTGTGACGCGTCTTCTCAGTAATTCACCCAAAAACAGACCAAGCAGCTGAGGAAGAGAAATGAGCAACAGTAATTCCCCTCAGAACATTTGCATCCTCTTCCCGGTACTTCCTCATGTTCCTCGTTGCCATCTTTTCTTTCTGAATATAGAACTTCAAATATACGCATGCGTAATTGAATTCTTTTTTATACAGCTTCTTTTGTGATTTTCCCTACTGTCCTTCTTCTGCTTTAGCAAGAATCTTTCCATGTTCCTCAAACATGGGACTAATCACAGCCCTTTTTTCCAGGAGTAACATGGAAAAATAAATCTGAAGCACTTCCCAGCAACTTTGGCATTTCCAGGATGATCTTCAGTCTTCTCTGTAGCTCTGAAGAACCTTTATGTAGTTTCTCAAAATCTCTTTTGACCACTTCTATAAATCTACTAGGGGTACCAACTTGAGCGCATAACAGCAGTCCTAAGTGCCCCTAAATTACCTTCAGAAAATACCTGAGATGCCTCTCTTCCATTTACATGCCTGATTAAGTGCTTATTTGCTATGCGGAGCAAAGCTCTTGCTTTGAAAGTTCTGTTTACTTAACAATTATCTTTTTGAACTAGAGCAATGCTAGAGGTTTCTACTCTGGTATTTCTAAATCCCTCCTTGGCACGGTTAATCAATCCAAAAGCCTTTTTCTTCTTTAAATAGAAGACTGGATTTATGAAGGCCACAAATCAGGTTTCTTTATGCGATGTTGTAGTTTGAGTAGTCTCTAAATTTCTCATCTGTAATATGAAGACGCTGACCCTCAGGCCAGCTTAGCAGCTCTGCACTACTCTAGTGAGACAAAACAGTTTTAACTGCTGATAGACATTATATAAGGAGAATTCCCAAGTGGTCAGAGAGTGGCTACAACATCTTCAGCTTTCCCTTTTCCAAAGACTTGGCATAAACAGCTCTCTGGGAGAAAGTGGGTATGTTCCTGTCAGACTCACCTCTGCCTGAAATGTGCTGTTTAAGTAGTGGTTCTTTAACTTCTCTGAATGAAAAGTTTTTTCTTTGGCCACTCTTTGTTCTTTTCCAGAATCACTTCATTTGAAGGAAAATGTGACCTGTCACCTTCTGGTGGGACTGGGTTGTATTCGAGCCCCAAAATTTAGTAAACACAAGGACTTTTTTTTTAGCTGTGTTCACCTCCCTCTTAAGCTACCTTCTCTTCCTTGTGATTTCAAGCATGCTTCAGCATTAGCCAATATAGGAGACACAATATGTATATTTTCATTCTTCCAAAAATAGCCTATAAGCAAAAGACTTTTGTTCAGAGATGTTAGTTTAAAAAAATAACCTCCTCTAGGTTAGACATTACATTAGACTCGGTCTAATGACTATTCCAAACTATTATTTAGGTAGTAAGGCAACAGATTTTTAAAGCTGGATATTTTGTAAGCTTAAGATATGTATGTTCATCAAGGTAAGAAGTAGGATGCCAACCGTGCAAGAAAAAAAGAAACTTTTTTGATGTGCCATTCATCGTAGGCACAAAAATAAAGCATTTTTGTGGGTGTCAAAACTGGCTAGACCGCATTTGTTGCCCTCCCAGTAATTACCCATTCATGAGTGGTAGACATACTTGCTAGCTGATATACGGCATGAAGGAGTAGTCTATCTGATGAGTTCCAGCAAAATGGATACCCTTGCTCACCTTTAGTCTGTGATCTGGCATATAAATGAAATGTCAGAGGATTTAAAGGGTTTCCACATTGGCGTGTATGTTGGTAGGATTAAGACTGGAATTTGCCAAGTGAAGCATTTTTTCAGCAAAAAGTACCTCCACTTTAAAAGGCAACATGCAGCTCTGGCAGATGCCTCTCAACACAGGACAGCGAATGAATCCTCTGCAGCTTTGCACATGCAGTTCACTGCCAATTATGTAAATGGGGTAGATAAGAAGTTAAAGAATCTTAGACTGGGCAGCGCTCTTTACTAGGATAAATAATTTTACAAATATAGAAATAACCAACCTTGGAAAATTAGGCTTACTTTTTAAAAAATACCATTTTTGCAGTGAACTCAGTTACCCAGTCCTTGCATCATCTTGCCTTACAAATTGGCCACACGGTCATGCTGACCTAAATTACTGGTTTGTAATTGGACACAACCTTTGAAAAGTTTCTCATTTAGGATTGAACTTTTTATGACCTGCATAGAAAACTTCTATTTGAGAATAAAAGCCACCATTTCAACTGATGAGTTTTGTTCATAAGGAGGCAACAATTGATTTGGGAATTCAATATACATGGAGGTCATTCCAGAAAGTATTTTACAAATAGGACAATTATAGAATGTTTTCTGTAACTAAAGAGTTAAATTGTTATGGGTCAGCATTTAAATCTGGCCCTAAAAAGTATTTAAAACATTTTCTGAACTTTTTCTTTTGGCTTTCCAGTCCTTTCATGCTATATGCATAAGATGCATAAGAAGTCCTTCACCTAGGATTCCTATGCAAAGACAAGGTCACCAGCCTAACTGCTCAAATTAGTTGGTAGGAATGGGCTTCGTCCCAGTGATAAGTTAGTGATTTGCTAAATAAAACCATTCTGTGCTGCAGATTTGCTTGCCAATGCTGGGTTTATGTACGTGGACAACAAACCTGAAAATAGGGATTTCGTTGTCGCAAGACAAATCTGGATTTGAATGTGTCCAGAGGCTTTATAACCTGCCAGCTAGATCCAGACAAACTGACTATAGGTAATACGTACTCTTTGCCCGCAAAGTAGGGGTGCAATGGGTGGGAGTCACTTTCCCTACAGCTTTTCTTCAGGATGCTTTCTCAGGATGGTGTAGAGAGTCATTAAGATCAAAAATCTGCTCAGCAGAGTAAGGGTGGCTCATATAAGCAAGTTTGCTGAATCATCCATTTTTACAGTTGAAGGGCTTCACTCATTGTTCTTCTTGCACAGCAGTTGCACAAATGCCAGCCTAAACTGGGTATAAAATGCTCCTAAATGTGGAGATGCTATTTGACACTCTCTGCACTCAGTTAGTTCAAGTGTAAATCATTAGTCAAGATGAAGAGCAATGGTGACCAGGACTTCAAGAAGAAAAGTCAGGGCAAGTATTATTCTGCTTATATTACATGCTCTATGGGATAAAATATGTGCAAATTCACACACAAACAAAGGATTTTTTACTGTCACTTATTTTGCAGCTTCATTATTTGTCATATTGCTTTGGGCCAAAGATTCTATTAATCTGGGTTTAGAAAGAATTTTATGTTTATGAAAAAAAGAAAAAGAACACATTTGAAATCAGTTACTAGTGCTAACTTTGCCTTAGAAAGATCCTGTTTTGAAAAAATTTGAACATGTTCGCTTCATTAATTTTCTGTTAGTAGCATCATTTCTGAGTTGTAAGTGCTCCTGGTAGTCAGTACACAAGTGAGAACTTAGTTTCTTCTTCTGAGTTGTAAGTGCTCCTGGTAATCAATACACAAGTCAGAGCTTAGTTTCTTCTTTGTAATTGACTTACAAAATAGGCAGAAGGAAATCACGTTTCACAATATCAAAGGATCATCATAAAAGTTTCATTATTGAAAGTAACTTCTATCGTCTCCACTATGCCTTTTGCATAAAAACTTCAAGGGAATTCTAAGGGACGGTACAAATGTTCTAAATTAAATCTTACAACCCTCGCATGAAATACTGATAATAGCATGGGTTCAGAGGTACAGAAAGAGCACTATGAGATACCAGGTTCACTGCTCATTGTTGTCACCAGAACACCTAGGACTGAGAAGAAAATCATTTGAAGAGTGCCTTGTATCTGAAAGTCAACAAGGAAAACATCAAGGAAGGTGCCAAGTTCAGCTTGGCTGGATTCAAGCTTCCAGCCTGTTCAGAGTTGTAACTCCATGCATCCCAGGAACCTTTTTTACTGATGGAAATCTTTTCTCATCGATCAGTGATGCATGTTTTGCATTTGTCTATTTTATTATAATTGTTGTTGTTGTTGTTGTTGTTGTTATTAGTACTTGTACGCATTATTATTTCCCTCATGTGCAAAATACCAAACAGTTTCTGAGTACCAAGAATATCCAAATGTTCGTGGTCCCAGAGCTGAGAAAAGTTGGGTTACTGGACAAAAGCTGACGCGTACTGACTTACAGCGGTGTGGAAGCGCATAGGTTACTGTGGTTACAGAATTACCAAAACCTACCTTGGTTCTTTGCCTTTTGTCAGAGGAAAGTACTGTTGCGAGTTTCTGTTTAGAGCTAAGCGTGTTACCAGCAGCAGTTTTTGTAGGATGTATGTCCTGAACTCTTAAAAATAACGTTAAGATAAGTGCTAACACATTAGCAGCCAGATGCTGCTCTTCGGGAAAGAAGGGTGACTAACCTGGAGACTCTGGCAGGTATCAGAGCAAGAAAAGCTTTTATCTCTGTATTTCTTTTCTTGTGGGGCAATGTGATTGGAAAGCTCCATTTCAGAAATACATAATTGGTCAAGCAATAGCTGACAATATATTTGTGTTCAGTTATAAAATACGACCGTTTGAAACTCCGAAATGGCGTTTGGTTTTTTTTGATATATTACCGGCCCGAAATTGTTTTCATTCATGAATAAAATCAGTTAACCTATTTTCCATCCTTTAACCAAAACTAAGCACTCCCTGAAACCCTTGGTAACTGTGCTACCTTCAGTGCTTTATTCCCTGTGCCTAAGTGGGGAGAGCTGCTGCTATTCCAAACTTGACACAATTACATTGATTCTCTTTTCCTCAGCACTAAAAATAGGCTAATTCAGGCTAACGGTGAGCATAAACTCCTACAGCACAGGAACTCCTTCAATGAGCTTGTCTAAATCTGCCTTAAGGGGGCTTATCTGAACATTCCTATCCTCATTGTAAAAAATATACAGTCAACATAGCCTCCTCCATTATGGCAAAGCTATGGATAAAGCTTTTGCATCGTCCTTAAGGCAACATTCTCTTTGTATGCAGGTGTCCCATCAAGTTACTTATTTACAAGTTACTTACAACATTCCTCTCCATTTTCTATTGTATAGATATATGTGTGTGTGTACAGAAACACACGCATACATTAAGATGAAAACTGGTAAATATGCACAGATATCCAGTCCACAAACAGCTCCCTCTAACACTTCAGTCATAACAGCACAACCAACCTGACTGATCCTTGCTAGCAAGCAGAAGTTCCAGATTAATAATATGACACGCAAGCAGAGTTATTCCCTGCTTGCTGCACGAAATGTGGATTTCAAACTTAGGAAATCTTTACTGTATGTTTTCGTATACTCAAATGTAGTTAAAGTCTTTTATACAGCAAGATAATTGTTAATTAAATGATCAGGCTTCAGTTCATTTACCATGTGTAACATTTGCATGATAAGGTGTTATGCATTTCATTGACATTCTTACACTTAGCCAGAGAATATGCCATGCAGAATTAAGGAAAGAAATTATATGATTTTCTTTGTAAAGTTTATTCGCTGTATTATCACCATATGATTTAATTATTCTGATCAGTCTAGGTCTGACTGTCATTCCACTCGTGCAGAGGAAGGGCAAACATTCGGAACTATAATGGTAATACTTTAACCGCTTTGCATGAAATTATAGACAATATTTAAATTTCCCTGCAAACTTAGAATACTTTCAGCCTGGAAACACATTTGTTACTTTAGGTTTTCATGGCTTGGGGTTTGCTTATTTTCCTAGTAATCAGAGTTATTTCTAAGTTATTTGAGTTCCTTTAGAAATTAGACTTTTGCATACATATAGATTTGTTCTTGAATGTCTAATAAACAGCTTTGATTTGGTAACTAAAAACTGGCCATCGATCAGACTGCTCTAGAGCACAATAGAGCTCCCTGCACTGATCAGAGCTATTCATATTGTTTTTACTGAAGTAAGGAGATACAAATTGCAGCTTGTATACAAGCACCTTTCTTAGAGGGCTAAATGACAGATACTTGTCCTTTCACAGACTTGAATTTATCTGCAACCAGTAACATAGAAGTGATAAAAATCTGGGTAGTAAGTGCATTTGCTTAGATTTCCAATGGCTTGTTTGAGAGCCAATCTTGATCTTGTTGAATTTGCTGGTAAAATTCATGTAAACATCAGTTGGATGTTTAATCCTTTTGTGGATTAAAACGTTCTTGCCCATAAGTGGAGATGTCAGCCATTGGCCCAGCTGAAAAAATATCTGTATAACAATATATTAACAACCCGAGTCTGAATCAGATGGCTCCTTCAATATTCATACTTGTGGCTTAGCGGAGGGGGAGGCTATCTGTCACAACATACGGTAGCCAATTATTGCTCTATACTTACTGAATAATTCATTAAAAAATGAATAGTGGAAGAAGTGTGCTTAATGCTTTACTCAATTCTGAAAGTTTGGTTAAAATGTGTGACTGAACCAAGCAGAAGCTTGGCACTAAATCTGCTTATTAGTACTGGCACTAGATACGCCTTTTCTAAGAGGAGGAAGCTCAAAAGAGCTGGAGTATTTTGATTTGAAAATTGGCAATTGTGATTGCCTGGGGGGTGGACAGAGGTAGAAACTGTTTTATTGAGCAGATGAGAATTCTGAACCCAGCAGGAAACACAATCTACAAAGCTTTCCCAAAATGCCAGCACTGATATTAAACATGTATGCCTCACCCCATTTGAGTAATACCAGTACTGCGAGTTAAATTTATTTCTCATAGTGGGCAAAAACACGTCCCACTCAGATGTGATAAAGCACCAGAAGAACAATGAGACAACCTGGAGGACGAACACCGTGCTGTTCACAGCGCGGCTGACCTGTGCGGTGCTACCAGCCGGCGAGGTCCCACGGCCCCTCCATCCTCCCTCCCGCACTCCTGTGCCAAATTGAATCCTGAGGAAAAGACTGCCGGCGATGTCTCCATGCTGCACAACTCCCAAGCTGAAGCTGTAGCTCATGAGAACTAATGGCAACAGCATCAACTATTTAAGCACTATTTGAAAGCTAAAAACATGAATTCTAGGTTGTTTCATACCTCCGGCTCCCTTTTCCCTCCTGCTGCCAGGGGAACTGCATCAAAGGGTCTGCCCCTGTGTTTCACAATCCTTATTTTATAATCCAAGAGAATTTAGGATACTGTAAACAGTTATGGTCAGTGGGAAAATATCTCATCAGTTTCTCCATAACTGCAAGGTCCATTTTCTAGAGCTTGCCTGGCACAGTTCCCTAAACACGGGGACTCTACCACTTCCCCTGGGCAAGCTCAGCACGGCCTCGTGCATGTGTCCCGTCGGCAGGAAGCTTACCCTGGCCCAAGGGCTCTCGCAAGGACAATGTGGTTTTACTACTGAATCTTCGCCAAAGAAAAGAAAGAAAATTTTGTTGCTTAAAGCACCTCTCTAGGTGCCGCAGGCAAGCAGCCCATCCTGCACAGTAAGAAACACCCCATGCTCTCTTGTCCTTCTCTCCATAGACTCTACATTAAGCTGTAATTGGAGGGAACTGGAGGCACGGCCTTTCCTTGAATAAGAAGAAAACACTGTTATGCAGTAGTCCTTGGTGATTTATCACTCTTTAAACAGAGATATGTGGAAAGCAACCATCAGAAAGTTCAGCCAGGACAACATACTTCCAGTTGCATCTCCCTGTGCTTGGCAGATGACAAAGGCATTGAACATCAATAATTAGACCATATGGACTAAATTTTTTACCCACTCCACTCCCAGCTCCACACTTTTTCTTGTGGCAAAGTATGGTTTTGGCATTTGATCTGTTTTAGTCACCCCTCCCATCCCTTTGATTAAATTAGTTACATGTGTAGATTTGGTTTTGTGTGTTTTCTAATCTCAGATAGCATCTAATACTGCATTTCAAACGAGGAAGCAGAACGGGCACACGTTACTTTTTATCAGTGTGTTTCACTGCCGACTTCTCACAGAACATAGCACTGGTCTCCTCAGACTTCTCTTCATATATTGTCCTGGTTTTGGCTGGGGTAGAGTTAGTTTTCTTCCTAGTAGCTGGTATAGTGCTGTGTTTTGGATTTAGTATGAGAATAATGTTGATAACACACTGATGTTTTAGTTGTTGCTAAGTAGTGCTTGTGCTAAGTCAAGGACTTTATGGTTTCCCATGCTCTGCCAGCAAGGAGGTGCACGAGAAGCTGGGAGGGGGCACAGCCAGGACAGCTGGCCCAGACTGGCCAAAGGGGTATTCCATACCATACAACATCATGCTCAGTATATAAACTGGGGGCAGTTGGCCAGGGAGGGGATTGCTGCTTGGGGACAGACTGGGCATCGGTCAGCGGGTGGTGAGCAATTGCATTGTGCATCACTTGTTTTGTATATTCTTTTATTATTATTATTATTATTATTATTATTATTATTATTCTCTTTTCTTTTGCTGTCCTATTAAACTGTCTTTATCTCAACCCATGAGGTTCTTTTTCGATTCTTGCCCCCATCTCACTGTGGGGGTCAGGGTGGGCAAGCAGCTGCATGGTGCTTGGTTGCCAACTGGTGTTAAACCACAACATATATCTTGAATAGCTTTTTGTGTGCTGGTTTCTGGTAGCTCACACTCCTCTATGGAAAATACAAGGATTGTAAATGAAAAAAAAATACCGGAAAAAAAAAATACAAATGACATTAAGAAAACCGCAACAGGCAAATGTGATCCCACATCATTTCCTAACGTGTGGTGTATGAGGAGGTAGTGATGGACTTCATGCTGTGTGTGTTTTATAACTATACTAAAAAAAATAGCGTTTTATTGTAGGGTTGTTTCAGACCTCAAAAGTCTAATGATGGTCATGCCAAAATAGCACAACATGGAAGTGGTAAAATAAACCCCAAGCAGATGCCTCACAGGAATATTCCGCACTGTATGATTTCACGGCTTTACTAGGGACGGCTTTCTCATGCAAATAGTCTGATGGAAGTCTAAGGGACCATTAGTGTATTTGCCAGTCTCAGTGGACATTTCTGCTCTCTGTGAAGATATAATTCCTCTTTCTGATTGTTAGGAACTTGTTTATTCACGTAGTTTTGCATTACAAAACCTGACAGATTTATACATCATACTCAATATACTAAATCACTCATATATGCAGAGGAAGTGTGTCTAAAGTAGTAATTAAGATCTCCAGTGAAACCATTATGAAAATGTCAAAATTTTGTAGCTTTTTCAGGAGCATTACTCCAGTTTTCACCATTCTAGTTGCCGTGTAAGAGTTACTGGCCACATTTGGTTGGAAGATAGGATGTGTAGTACACATGGAAGAATGATTCACAGAAGAAAAGGGCAGAAAAAGAAGAGAGAGAAAAATCTAAAACTGGGAAATGGATGGGATGGGAAGAACAGAATACAAAATCAGAAAAGTGTGAAGCCAAGTCAGGGACAGTTTTGAAATCTAGAAAGAGAGCTTTAAGCAGACACAAACAGAAGTAGAAGAAGTCATATCCTGTATAGGGGATCTCTCCTTAAAGTATTTTTTGCAGACAAGATGATCAGAAAAGGGATTTTACTTTAAATGCTGATCACACTTTGCAAGGTGCAGCCTGAGAACCATGATTTATGTAAAGAGCCTCCACATGAACAACTATACACTTACTCAGTCTCATATTAAAAATGTAAGATTGAAAATAATTATTTGAAGTTAGAGAAAAATACTCCAGCTCAGTTATTCGTCATATTGGCTGATGAATATTGACTCTCCTGCCTTTTGTGTATTGCCTGATACCAGCTACTGCTTTTTCCCGCTGGTGATTATTCAGTCAGCAACAAGAAGAGATAGATAGCATCATTTCTATTATCCGGGTGGTAGTTATGTGATATTAACAAACTTGCTGAAAAAGATTCAGTGATTCATCCAAAATCATGGAATTGGGGTATCCTGATCAATCTGAAGGTGGCACAGAAAGGGCTTCTGAGTCTCTGTGGGTTTTGAGATGAAGAAGGATTTATTTGCGATTGTACAGCAAAAGAAATGTTCTCAGAACTGTTTCTAAGAATAGCAGGATGACTTCTTTAGCAATCCTGTGAGTAATTTGAGAGCAGCATATATTGTGTGTTTCTGTATCCCATGAGAGCATTTTAATCATAAATGTATATATTTTTATATCAGCATTTTTTGCATCTGGTTTTTTTTTTCATTTACAATAACTTGACTTGCCTAAGAAATTTGCTGTGGTCTACAGTGTTTGAAGAATCTTTGTGGGATTTGGAAAGCAACAGCATGCACCAACTCTTGGACTTCACATTTCTTCACTTCATCTGTGAGCAAATGACAAAAGTCTGTGGAAAACTAAGTGGTAGATTTGAAAATGAAAGATCTGGGAGCTACAGCAAGGCAGCTGAACCACAAGAGAATCGTTCTCAGAAGATTCATTAAGATGCTGGCAAAGCTTCCTCCATGTGTTTCATTTAACATAAGTAATCACCACACAGTAGCTAGCACGTATATAAGCAGTGAAATATGGTCAAGGCCAACATAAGAGATACTAGTGGTCTGACAGCTCAGGGTAATCTCGAAGCAAATGTCAGCTGCTCACCAATCCCGAAAGCCATTGATTATGACTCAACTACTAATGGAAAATAAAATAAAAACCAACAGCACTGACATTATCGGAGGAAGTAAGAAGAGTTGTGGGAAGATTAAAGGGCAAAGGAAAACCACCCTGATCTAGCTGAATGTAATTGAAATGTTCGGAGGATTAGCAAGAGGCTGCTCCTTTGGCATTCCCCGAGCCTTGAAGCTGTTGGTCCCAAGGTCAGATCGCTTCAGGGCTGCCTTAACTTATAACTAAATCACGAGATCAAGAGAGTGTTTTGTTAGCAAATTATTGCAAAACTACATATTCCCAGTAACAACCTCTTTCCTCCGGAAATGTCCCTTGCACTGCTGGGTTGGCAGAAGAAGATATCAAAGACCGTATTTTCTGTAATCTAGAAGAATATGTTTTCTTTACATTTCATATACAGTTATGGCTGCCATAAGCTAATGTTTCTCCAGTAATATAATTTCACATTCTCACGCCAGGCAGAAATTTGATCCCAAACCCTTTGTAAGCCATACAAAACACAGTAACATTTCTAAAAGCAAAATTGAAAAAGTACATGTAAACATATGCATATTTGGCAGTTTGAATATTTGTAACATTTGTTAGAAAAGTGATACAGTAGAGGACAGAAAATTCCTGCCAGTAGGACTCATACGACATAGCACTTGAAAACACATACATGAATAGTAGGCCATACACAATTATTGCCTGAAAGTCCAAGTTAGCTCTTACAGTCAATGTTAACTACATAAATGCTAAACTAATAAAAACCAGCAAAAACTTATTGCCAGGTATTGTATCCAAGTTCTCCCCTGCAAAATACAGCAGCTGATCTTTGAAAGCTTTAGCACCAGACCAAGCAAAATGCTCTCCTTGATTCTTTCTACTATTCTTTGTCCCAGTGTGTCTATTCCTGGACTTTTAAAAACTTTTTAACAAACAAATACCATGTGTCCTATCAGCCCATTAACACCGTGAAACACACCACAGCAAAATCTTTCTGGTGGTTTCAGGAGATCAGGGGACATAAAAGAGACAAATGTGCTGAATGACTCCTCCTCATTCCTGACAAATGTTTTGCTTGACTCCTCCTCATTCCTGAAGAGAAATGTACTTTCTTTTTCGGTTTTGAAACCTGAACTGTGGTTATAGGAGTGCTGCTCAGATGGTATTTGCTATTTCAATAGAGGTAATTACTGTGTTCATTCAGGAGGGCATATCAGCAAAGAGATGGTATCTCGAGACTTCATTGACAGGAAGCTAAAAAGACAAGAGTCCAAAGAACATCCTCAAAATGTATTTTCCACTGTATGACCCTTTGCAGCTCTCCATGTAGTCTGTGTCCTGTGAACAGCAAGTTTCTTTCTAGTCCAGTGACTGAAAAAACAAAGGTTATTTGCTTTTACATTAACAATTGCTCTTGCACACTAGGTGGATTTGAGTTCTCTATAAAATGTATGTCAATCAGCTGCTCTCTCCATTGACTTCCAAGAAAGTTTTGCTCTTTGATTCTCTCTTGGGGCTTCTAAAATTTCTTCATTTCCCCAAATGCTTTACCAATCCACTTTTAGTATGCCCGCTCTTACTGTTCTAAATTGATTCATAGCCAGTCAAGCCAAATAACAGTTCCCAGCAATCTCAGACACACAACAGTTTCAGGTACATATTTTCTAGTAACAGTAGGAGAATAATGTGCGGTTAACATATTAGACTGAAATCAAGAGATCTGGAATCAATTCATGCTCTTACCACAGAGACTCGGTACAACCTTGGGCAAATCACAGCAGGAAAAAATATACAACACATATCTTCAGGCGTATGATCTAGGTGCCTCACTTACAGTCTAGTCTCCCTATCCATCTCCGGGCAATGGACAGATAATAGTTGTAGGTGCCTCCCATTCTGTCTGCAAACACTATTGGACTTCCACTTTTTGTTGGATGATTCTTCTCTGTGTGCAGATTCAATGGCTAGTGCAATGAAGCCCAGATCTTTGAGTCCCGTAGAGGCTCTGACACCAGCAGTATCAAAGGCTGCCAAGCAGGTTTAATATCATGGAAGAAAAATAGCTGAAAAGGTTTATTAATTTATAAACGCTTCATTTTTCAGGAACAACTGAGATATGTGCTCGTGCATATGTATGCATATCTGTGCACATACGTGTATGTGTGCATGACTATACCTACCTGTGTGTCTGTGGATGAGTGTGTGTGTATGAAAGACAGATTAAAAACAAGGGCACTTCACAGACATTTAGGAGAAGAATGATTTAGCGGTGGAAGAATTCCACCGAAAACCCAGAGCACATTTCCAACCATGTGTTCTGCATTGTACTTGTCTGCATTTCCCATCTAGAATGAATAACTGGAAACACTCTGTCAGTACCCCAGATCACAAGAGGAGCAGGATGCTTCTTGACTACCACACATTTCGTAAAGGAGAAAAGGCTGTTTGCTGTAGTGTAAGTCAGATCAGGCTGAAGAGAAGCAATTCTGTCTCTTCCTCCCACACACAGACAATTTACACCTGCACGATTCAGCTGTGCTGAAGCATTTTAATCAATCTCAGAAAATCAACAATAGGGTTTAAAACCCCCTTCTCCTCTTCTACAGATCAGAGATGTAGGAATGTCATATCATACGTGTTGCAGCTTGTGTGTATGATGGAAAGAATTAAAAATAGTTTCTAAAACCTGACTAAATTTTTTGTATATTTGTGAATTGGATTTAGTCATTCCATTAACTGAACACTGCTCTTTGTACAGCAAATACATGTACTTTGTTATTTACAGTGGAAATATTTTTTTTTTTAAAAAATCTTTACAGAATGTGGAGGCTAAGAGGAAATATGTAAAGCATTACTATTATCCATGATTCATTGACAACAGGGCAGTTTTTGTCCATACTTCTTCAGAAATGGTGTTTCCTACGATAGTGCCAACTAAGAATAAGAGCCCATTTTTCTAAGCACTATGGAAACAGAATAATCTTAAAACTAGCCCTACCTCAAACAGTTTACAATCTAAGAAATGAGAGAAAGCAGATAGTAGGTGTTAGTTTAGTCTTTATGTCTTGCCTTGTATACTGAAACTGTAAAGAATGATATAAATTGTTGCTAGTTCTGATGCAGCTTTGTGATTTGCAGATTAAACTGAAACAGTAAGTATGGTTTCTGCCTTACTGTTCCAAGATGTATTGGAACTTCTGGATCTGAATGAACCTGACGACCTTCTTTCTTTTTCTAAAGGCTTTTAGTTTTACTCTCACAGTTTGAATAAAAACTTGGATGAAAACGCAGACAAGCTGTAGGTTTTCTGATGCCTTCTACTCTGAATTCTAAATCAAATGAAACATCAAAATTAGATTATACTTCTTTATACTTAATCTCAATATTAATATTGTTTATTTGCCCTTAATTGTTCTGAAGTTGTTAAAATGCTCTCATATAAACTAGTGAATTGCCTGCAAATGTTAGCAGCCTGAGGGAGCAGGGGGAACTTTGACGGACCAAAATAGCTTTAGGGCCTTGAATGAGGATTCTCATCTCTTTGACAAAAAAACCCCCAGTTATCCTATCTCTGCTTCTTCTGTTTACAAAATGCATCTTAAAATCTCATTTAAAAATACATGCAGGAGCAGTGGTCTCCATGTCACCTTACCAAGTGCAGATGTTTCTCACCAAATGTTGAAAGCAAAGCATCAAGCTGGAGAGAGGCAGCTAGTGGAGCTCCTCAAGCGCTGCTCTTGGGATCAGTCTTATTTGCATCTGGATGGATGGAGACGTCACAGAGAACATCTGTGGTTATGAGATGGACTGACAAAGCAAAGTGATCACAACAGAGGAGGATATCGCACCAGAAAAACTGGGTAACTTTGAGGACTGGAGTAACAGAAATGAAGTGAAATTCAAAGGCCAAAATCAAGCATTTAGAATCTAAGAACAAAAGTTTTACTATAAAATCTGAGGTCCTCAGCTAGAGACAACTCAAGAGGAGAAGGACATGTATACATTAAGCAGATACAAAACTATCTGAGCTACCAATCTGCTACAACCAAAGAAAAAGAGAAATTCATTCACAGGCTCTATCACAGACATGGAAGGATTAATACCATTAGTGCAGAGCCCTGGCAATACCTCATATGAACTATTCTGCACAATTCCTGTGTTTCATGTTCAAGAAGGATGAATTCAAGCTAAAGTAGATGCAGAGATGGGCTATTCAACTAGTCTTGGAAATGGAGAGCCTGGTATACGAGAAGAAAATGGAAGATGATGGTCTGGTTCATCTAGAGTACGGGGACTGATGTCATGATGGGCTATAAATATATTAAGCAGGAAAATAACCATTTAAACTAGCAGACAGTGTTGTCATGAGAACACGTGGGTATAATCTGATCGTGAATAAATTTAGGTGGGAAATTAGGATGTTTTCTCCTAATTAGGGAATGAAGACTTCCCACTGTGAGTATGGAGGAGAAAAGAGTTGGGTTGTTCTAACGCAAAGTTTAGTCACTACAGAAGAAAAATTATATAACATAGGTGCTCATGTCAGCAGAGCCACATACATCAAATTAATGTCTTGCTCCTTATTACTTTCTAGAATACTTTTAGCTTATCTAATGCAAAACTTCATTTTTAAATGGAAGTGCTGTTTCACCAAATGGACTGAAACCTTTAAAAGTTATCTATATACCCAACTCCCATTGAACTCATGCAATTAAAAAATATGGGTTAAAACACCGGGAGCTCAAGTATTTTTTTCCCCAAATGACTTATGTGAGCCATGTTGTGCTGTGGAAGACAGGGAGAAAACTTTTTAGTCAGTCATCCAAAAAGGCTGTGATATTATTTTTAATAATAGTGCTTTCCAGGGCTCCCCAAAAGACAACAGCTTAATTCTTTCCTGCTTGGTATGTATAAAGATCACCCATATAAATGTTACTGTATAAAGAAATTTGTTAGTTTTATTGTTTACACCCTGGAGATGTCAAATATTCCTAGACAGCTGGTGAGCAGTCCCTTTACTGAGAAATAAATAACACTGAAATACACTGAAAGTAACCAAGAAATTATTTTGGCGCATTTGCCCCTAAACCTGTGTGTCTGTGATCTTTGCACTAACAGGTACTGCCTTAACATCTGATGGGCTACAGACAGCTTCAACATCTTTTTCGTTTGTAGCTGCCTGTGATGTCTCAAAAGGATTAATTTCACCGTTGATAACTCATTTCTTTCTTGAGAAAGTAGCAAAAATACTTTTTGAATCCACTCTTTTTCACGTGGATTTAGTGTGTCCTTTTCCTTTCTAATTCAGCTCTCTCTGAGATCTGAGACTACCTTTTTATGGTTCACAAGTTGTTGTTGTAATCAGCTTGGCTGCAGGCCCAAAGCAAGCTGTGTGACTCAGTGACAGTTGCAATCAGTGCAACCAGGAAAAAGACAAAGAGCTGATACATTTGGAACCCACAGCGATGGATGAAAATGTTTGGAGAGCTTTTCACGAAGTCTATTGGTTGGAGAGCTTCAGATTAATCTGATGTTTAAAATATTAAATATCATTACCAAGGAACATGTATACAGCATCTAATGCTGCCAATATCTTATTTAAAGAGCATTACATTTCAATTAGATATGGTATTGTTAACGTCCCACAATCAAATGTTTCTCTGTGTTGCTGTGCTCTACAAGACTTTTGTTTAGGAAATGCTTAGCCATGTTTTAATACAGGCAGCAAGTTACATATTACCCTAAAGCCGCAAAGCGGTCAAGAATGCGCTTAGCTTTGTGCATGTGCTTAATTCTTAGAAACATCAGTGAGATTTAAATATGGGCTAGAAAGGAAATACTTTGATTTAAACATGACCATTTACCATCCCAGAGCCTAATACATTCTTATGAAAAATAACAGGTTTCCTATCTAGGATTTGAAGATTGCTTTGAAATCAAAGATGTTACTTCAGTAGAAGGTATCTACAATTTTTCTTCCTATAAATGATAAAATCCCCTGATACAGATCTCTTGTGTAAATTCTTTCACAAGCATTTTAGCAGCATTTGTACGATCTGTTTGTGAGAGTAACCGGGAATCCACACTAGCTAAACGCTGTAGGGAGGAGGTGAATCCAGGGTGAGATACAGCCGACGTTAAATAGTTACACCTGTTCTGCCCTTTCTGCGAAGAAAGGAAAAATGCACAAAGCATACGAGAACGAGTTAAAGATATCCTGGATAGCTCCAACTTATGTAATAGTACTCCCACTTTCTCTGCTAGCAATTCATTGCTTCTTCATGAACAGAAATGTACTTAAAAGTCTCCCACAATCACACATATGAATCCAGTCCCACTCGTTTGCACGTTTGTACAGCGATTCCTACAGTATTACCTTGTATCAAGCAGCTTAAAAATGAACTTTTAAGGAAGAACATACAATACACATTTTAAATAGCCCTGGGAACTCGGCAGATACATCAGCGAGAACCATGACACGTCCTCCTGTCACAAAGAGCCTTCGGTTACATAAAAATTGCCAGATTGGCTCAGATTAGTTGTCCATCGAGTCTCGAATCCTGTTTTTGAAGGTGACAAGTACCAGATGCTTCAGAGGCAGGTGCAAGAAACCCCCATACTGAACACTTATGTAATAGAGAGGGTTCTTCCTAAAATCAGGCAGTTGGTGGGTGGCTTATGCTTCACAGCAGGAGAGTTTATAATGCCGTGAAATGTTTATCTTCGTTATGTAACCGTGGATGTGATTACCCATCTATAGTCAGCTCGGGCAAAAAGTGCCACAGGGCTTTTAATAAACACTGCTAATCAGGACCTTGTTTTATTTCTCAGCCGAGAGACATCAGAGCAATTCAGGATCTGAGAGACCCTAGCGTATTATACCAACTTGCTAGACTGATCATTTTCTAAAGTATAGAAAGCGCTCGTAAGTAGGGTTCGTTTAGCGCTCGTAAGTAGGGTTCGTTTAGCCATCTAAAAGTTGAGTGCCTGGTCTAAGCTCGTCACTAAACCAGAGAGACATCCTAGTCCGAGCGCTGATAACTAGAAGCGGTGAGTTTCTAGGGTTACGCATGATGAGCTTGAATTGGGGAAGTAAGCAAGAGGGCTTTTTGCTTCAAAACTTTCTTGGGCAAAAGGAAAATCTCTTAGGCAATTGGAATTAAAAATAGCCCAGATCTGAAGTACACAACAATTCTAAAATAATATTCAGGATCTCCATTACTTAAGAAGAAAGACGGTGATTTTTGAAATAAAAGGACGAATTTGCTTTGTAGTAAAGAAGGAGGAATGGAAACATGCAGTATAAATACCAAAAAAACCTTCTATACCGGATGCTTAATTTTTACATTAGTTTATATTGCTGTTTTAAATTTTTGCTCTCCTTCCCTGAGTTAAAGCTTTTCTACAAGAGGCAGCATGCACCTATAACAATTTAATTGAATTTGTTTGATGGTATAATCATGCCATTAGTTAATTTAGCACAACTCTGTGTGGCTCCTAGAAATAATGGCACATACGGCTTAGTTGTCACAATGGTTTGCGGCACAAGCCCATTTGTAGGAAAAGAAACAAGCACAATGCAGAAAGTCTCAGGTTTTAACATTCTTTTAAATTAAACAATTTCAATAAAATGGCAATAATAAGCATGGTGGAAGAAGATATTGGAGTAACTGGGTGCCTGATGTGGTGCAAGGCAAGTTCTCTCTTTGCAATCCTGGTACCGCGCAGTCTATTTCCTAAAGCGAAGACTACGTGCAACATTCACTCGTGCTTGAGCTACCGCTCCACTCAGACCTTGCATATCCATTTTGCATTCCTTTCTGCTTCTGTTGGAACAGAAAAGCTTGAGAGAGTTATGTATCCATTTGAATCTCTGAGGCACCTTTAAAAATCATAGTGGATATTTCCATTCTCATTTCTAGAAGTGAGAGAAATCAGGGTGGAATAAGAATTGTCCTCCCATGGAAGTTGAGTGATGTAGGCGCCTACTTCCTCATGGCTGAATACATTAAACGGTTGTGTAAATGCTCCTTGTTCATTTTGCTGCAAAAGAAACAGGTTTGCTTTAACTCCCTGCAGTGGTAGGTTGAAACTAATCTCCCAGCTGTGCCCTGAAATGAATTAAAAGTCTGCATACAATTGACCACAGCGTCTCAGCTGAAATCTCTTCAACTACATTGCAAGTTCTTGTTCAATCGTGCCATACCCCGCAGATTTTTAAATGCATTGCCAAAGATCGCACAACACGGGGATGGGAGGGCTGGGAGGAGAACCAGAACTGCTGACGGGCCATTCTGTGTTCGGCGCATTAGACCACAGTTTCCCCTGGACAACACGTTTCTGCATATGGAACAGAAATGTGTCTCCAGTTCCTATTTTATATAGACTGAAATGACTGCAATGAATCTGTCCCCAGTTGCTGGCCAGCAGGCACCACTGTAATTTCTGAATATGTTATTTGGGACTTTCCCTTTGAAGGATCCTGAGGCCTGATTTTCTAGGTGACTATTGATAATAATGGGCCAAAAAGTCCAAAAAAAGAAACATACAAAAGATTATATTAAATTTAGAATGAGATTCTAAATAAGATTTTTGCATGTTCTTCACAGAATACTTACTTCTTAACATTTGGAAACAAATGAGATTGCAGTCATTTTCAGTGTACTTAGATTGTCTGTTTTCCTCCTTTTATTTACCCCAATTTTGTGGTATTTTACCAAGCCACGCTTTAGGTTGGCACAAATCACCACTGCCTCCATAAAAAGCAGTTTTGCACTGCCACCATCTTCTTGCTCCCCCCTCCATGTTATCCATTCTTGGGCGACCATGGGTGTTTATCTAGTCGCATTGTTAACTGCAAATACTGAAAGACTAATCAGTTTTTATTTCCCACACTAGTTTGAATCTGGGTGAATTTCCCGGTGCAGTTCATTGCTCAACACACCAGTATTTGGGCCCCCTCAGGTGCAAGATAGGGAAGGGAGCAGAGTAGGAGGAAGGTGAGGCTGCTTCTTTCAGTGGCAATGCTGCCCTAGCTGGCCATACCTTAAGGCGCATGAAGTATCGCAAAAACTGAACATATGCTTATCCCAAAACATCCTGTGAGCGTGCTCAAAAAGGATAGAATAAAGTTACTGAACAACTGATTCCACGGATCACCACCGTGATTCCTGTGCACATCAGGCACATCAAAGGTACAAGAGCTGATACATCTGAAAACACACAAGATGTCCCCCCCATCCTCGCACCTGGATCTCTGTTTTTCCAACACGTAGCAGCAATTGCTAGCATTTTTCTATCTATCTAGTATAAATAGTTCTAGGTTATTACAAATCAGTAACTGGAATAATTTATGAAACTCTGATATTCTGATGAGTTAGATCCATCTCAAATACATTGGAAGTGATATGGATTTGACTCTAACATGGTTTTGCACCTTGCTGGAAAACATTTTTTGAGACAGTAGCATCAAGTAAAACAACTTTTTTATCCCATATGCAATAACAGGATTCCTGGTTAGAATTTAACAAAATCTGACTTTGCTGAAATACTAATATAGATTTCATAGAATCATAGAATGGTTTGGGTTGGAAGGGACCTTAAAGATCATCTAGTTCCAACCCCCCTGCCATGGGCAGGGACACCTTCCACTAGACCAGGTTGCTCAAAGCCCCATCCAACCTGGCCTCGAACAGTCAGGGAAGGGGCATCCACAGCTTCTCTGGGCACCCCATTCCAGTGCCTCACCACTCTCATGGTGTGGAATTTCTTCCTTATATCTAATCTAAATCCACCCTCTTTCAGTTTGAACCCATTACCCCTTGTCCTATTACTGCATGCCCTTGTCAAAAGTCCCTCTCCAGCTTTCTTGTAGGCCCCCGTTAGGTACTGGAAGGCTGCTAGAAGGTCTCCCCAGAGCCTTCTCTTCTCCAGGCTGTCCAACCCCAACTCTCTCAGCCTGTCTTCATAGGAGAGGTGCTCCAGTCTTCTGATCATCTTTGTGGCCCTCCTCTGGGCCTGCTCCAACAGGTCCATGTCCTTCTTGTGTTGGGGGCCCCAGAGCTGGATGCAGGACTCCAGGTGGGGTCTCATGAGAGCAGAGTAGAGGGGCACAATCACCTCCCTTGCCCTGCTGGCCACGCTGCTTTTGATGCAGCCCAGGATACAGTTGGCTTTCTGGGCTGCAAGCGCACATTGCTGGGTCATGTCCAGCTTTTCATCAACCAACACCCCCAAGTCCTTCTCCTCAGGGCTGCTCTCAATCCATTCTCCACCCAGCCTGTATTTGTGCTTGGGATTGCCCCGACCCATGTGCAGGACCTTGCACTTGGCCTGTTGACCTCATGAGGTTCTTATGGGCCCACCTCTCAAGTCTGTCCAGGTCCCTCTGGATGGCATCCCTTCCCTCCAGCGTGTCGACTGCACCACACAGCTTGGTGTCATTGGCAAACTTGCTGAGGCTGCACTTCATCCCACTGTCTATGTCACTGACAAAGATGTTAAACAGCGCCAGTCCCAATACCAACCTCTGAGGAATGCCACTTTTGTCACTGGTCTCCACCTGCACTTTGAGCCATTGACCACAACGCTTTGAGTGCGACCATCCAGCCAATTCCTTATCCACTGAGTGGTCCATCTGTCAAATCCATGTCTCTCCAATTTAGAGGCAAGGATGTCATGTGGGACAGCGTCAAATGCTTTGCACAAGTCCGCGGATGCATCTCGTCGGGTCCCATGGACTTGTGCACCTTCAGGTTCCTTAGATGGTCTTGCACCTGATCTTCTCCTACAGTGGGAATCAGCTCATTTTTAAATTTAATCAGCTCAGTTTAGCTAAATCCTTATTAAGATGTGTGTAATGATCACCCAGTGTTTAACTCACACTAGGATTCTGAATGAAAGCTATTACAAAAGAAATTCCCAAATGACCTCTAATAGTTTTCCTCAAAATGGCAGAACATCCACTTGATCTCCGTTTTTTGTAAATCTATTATTAGCATCCGGATATGAATATAAGCATCACTGTGTTTTGTGGAGGCAAAGTTCAAAACTTTTATATTTAGGAGTTAAAACCTCAACTAATACTTGGTCACTTAAGTTCTGCAATGACCAACTAATCTGGATGGCATTACTTAACTTCCACTGATCCTATTATGGATTTTAAGATGTGAATGCCATGCCAATCAGAATTATGCAACCTAACCACCCTAATACATCTTCTATATATAATTCTTCTGCTGCAGACTCAGAGTCCTGCTACACTCCACAGCCACTCCTGACCAGCTCTTTCATCAGAGACATTCACAGACACACACGGAACCATTTCAAGGAATGGTGAATGAGCATATTGGGCCAAATGTATGCTGACTCTACATTCAGTAGTAGCATACGACAAATACTTTGGTCCTGCTTAGTCAAGTAAATATATTTTGTAACAGAGCAGGCTGCTGCCTCATCATAATTACTCCTGGTTAACTTAGCATTTTTAAGACTAGTGCTAGTCACAGGCCAAACGCTGATGAGTTTGGGATGCATACAAGCGTGAGAATTACAAAAATACAGAAATTCAGAATACAGATTACTATTTCACTTACGTAGATTTCTCCTTGTCTGTTACATGGCTTCCTAATTACATACATTCCCTTCATTTTCCTTTAGCACTAACTGTTGCCTCCCCATTTCTCATTTAAAAGGGTCTCTGGAAGGAAGGCCAAATAGTTGCACCTCAGAGGTCCACAGCTATTAAAATGTTACAGCAGAGCAATGGCATTGAGATATAAATTAGCTTTTGTAATGTGCAACTAAAGTAGGTGTTGGATGTAGGAAAACATTCAAAGCAATGTAAAAAAATCATAATCGTTAACCACATTTGTCCCATTCCATACTGGGCATATCTTGTCTCTAGCTAAGGAGTCACCCCTGTACCTACACCAAAGAGCGAGTACACCAGCAGCTCTAGTGAAAAGTACTAGAAGCTTTCATTTTCAGAGTTATCTTTTCCAGGTCATATATAGGAAGGACACATTTCAACTCAGGATACTTAAATTGTAAAGTCTGGAACATTAGAAAGCAAAGAGGCACAGAATGTATGAAGAAATAGAAGACCCCAAAGCATGTGGTGCTTGGGACACGAAGCGGCCATTTGCCTGAGGTTTCTGAATCGTGTCACCTGTGCCTAGCCCACTTCTGCCTTGTTTGCACAGGCAGGGCTCACACGTACTTCTGAAATAAGCCATTTATGTTGAAAACACCTGATCACTTATTTCTGCTCCAAAAAAAGGCCCTGAAACCAACTGCTGCTCAGCAACAGGACACCAGTACTCCAGGATTGTGTTCTCTGATCTTTCCAACCTGGGCAGAGGTAAACAAACAGGATTTCAAAATCAAGACACAGAGCAGTGCGGATTTTCTGTCCTCTTTACGATATTCAGGTGAAGGGAGAGAAAGTGCTTGCAAGACGTCTGCTACACATACTGCAGCATGAGACTGCTTGCAGAAGCTGAAGAGCCACCACAGGTGGAAAAGCGGTGGGCTCTTCCCTTACCTCCTCCACAGACAACTGAAAGTCGCAGGATGAGTCTCACATTTCCAGTTGACAACTGAACACCTTTCATTCTTAAGAAAGACACTCACGAAAACCTTAAGGAGACGGAAATGATTTGAAATTTTTTGTGGTATATCACAAAACAGTTCATTTTATTGAATTGCCACGATGAAAATCACTTTTACATTAAATATATTTAAGGAACTGAAAATAAAACCCCAGATTAATGCTCTTTCTTGTCACCACCGTGTCTCTTTTTCAGGTGCATTTGAATAGAGCTATACCACCATCTAACAAACTGAGCTGATTCTTGAGCATTCCTGTACAGGATCATATTAATCAGATTATCTTAATAAAACCATTATCTTACAGAACATTAAATATTTCAACTTTGAAGCCAGTAGAAAATGAGAATTAAACTAGCAGGAAGTCGCATTATCTGCCAGTCACAAGACAGGAAGTTCTCTGAAAGGATTCTCATTGCAAAGTAGAATAATACTATGTCCCCACAGCCGAGCTTCAAACCGCTTGAGGAGGGTCCCATCAAATACTCCACTTGACTCACGTGAATTGTAAAATTGTACAAAAAATGGGTTTGTAATGTATTTTTAGTATTTGGATGAGGTTGTGCCATGAATAACTGATCCATTTTTGAGTGTACTTTTAGAAAAAAATATATTTTTACAAAACAATTGGAAATTTTCCTCCAAAAGCCTCCCAGATAAGGAAGCAAACATTATTACAGCAGGTCTGAGATGTGTGCTGCTTGAAACGTGTGCCATAGGTTCTTTATTAGAGAGAGCGTGATGGCAGTTTACTGTCATTGTTCCATTAGGCTTACAGTAGAACCCTCTTACAGAAACATGGAATTTCAATCCATAGGAACATTGCAACGACCATAAACTATCTAGAAACTAAACGTACGTTTTCTTGCCTGCCGTAAGATAAAAATAAATTTATGCTTAAAATGCTTTAACTAACCACCCCTCAAAATAGAAACGGGACTGAAACTGTATATGCTTTTTCCTCACTGCAACATCTTGTTATAGTTTTCAATCACATAAAAAAAGTTTTCAAGAAAAATCTTTGGACATCACCAGGACCCACAGACAAATTGTACTTTGAACCTTAGGTGAAAAGGAAGAATTTCCTTAACAAATACTGCCCTGCTTCTGTGCATTCAAACAGATGCTGCAAGTTTGTGGTCTGGCCTACGATGATGCAAGGCACTCCAGGTTCCCTTGAAACGGTGAAAACTTCTCCTGATTTCCCATGTTCCAGTCTCTCCCTTCCTTGGGAACAGCAGCCAACCAAGGGTAGTGTGGGAATCAGACGCGTTATTATCGCCAAGGGAGCTCGCCCCATCTCTTTGAAACAGGAAGAGAGAACAGCTCATCGCTGCTCCTATGAGACCACCAGAGTTGGGAAGAAATCCTGCAGTTACAGGAAAAACTGAAACGGGATTAGAGTTGACAGAGAAGGATCCTGGAAAGCAGCTGTGGAAAAGTGAGGAAGTACCCAAGAAGCCAGGGATAACGAATGTACACCAGGGAAGTGATGTCTCTTACAGTAGCACTACAATATTTTACTCCATACATTTCGGACGAGATGTATCAGTTGGCAAGCACGCATACAAAGACTAGGCAGGAAGAAATCAAAATCCAACCAGCAGACAAAACCACAGTATAATCTTTTATTATAATCTAATTTACTTGATGGTCTGACTCATGATTTTTGAGTCCTCAGGGTGTGCAGCACTGCTCCACTTTTCCATCAGATCAAGCAGCACGCTTACCATGTAAGCTCCTGAAAAGGGATTTGGGTTCGGTTGCTGCTGCTTCTTCATTTCACTGCTTACCTGGATCAACTACAAATGCTTCCATCTCAGGGCGCATTTAGAGAGAGGCCACGTCAGGGTTTCATACGGAGTTAAGGAACTAATTACCAGCGGGCTCCCCTTTCAAAGGGAGGAGGCGAGCCGCGCACCCCACCTTCCGAGGCGGCACGCTGCGGACAGCCTCACTCGCCACCGCTCCGAGCAGCGCAGATCCTGGCTCACACGACGGCGTCCCTGGGCTCGCCAGTCCATCCGCTCTACCGGCGCGTCTCTGTCGAACACGGAGGCTAACGGCGGGCTGCAAGGACGGAGACACCGGTGCCGGCCACTGGGAACGGGACATGGGGGGTCCCGCTCCACCAGCCCCCCGCACTCCCCAGCGGCTGCCGCGCGCTTAGCGTTTACATTCACTTCGGCTTAAAA
Source organism: Phoenicopterus ruber ruber (assembly GCA_009819775.1). Lineage (NCBI taxonomy): Eukaryota > Metazoa > Chordata > Aves > Phoenicopteriformes > Phoenicopteridae > Phoenicopterus > Phoenicopterus ruber. The sequence continues at coordinate 35,889,652 of CM020219.1, forward strand.
AAAAAAAAGTAGGAAAAGAGTGGGAACCCGGCCCGCAGGCGGAGGCGCCCGGGCACGGCCCCGCGGAGACCCGCCGGCGCTCAGCCACGACCGCCCCCAGCCCCCCGGCCGCTGCAGGCCGCCGCCGCCGGGCCGGGCCCCCTCTCCACCAGCGGCCCGCTCTCGCCACACCCCGGGCCGCCCGCCCCGGCCCACGGCGGCGGCCGCGGGGGTCTGCGCAGCCCGCGCCGAGCAGGGGCCGGGGGCCGCGCCGGCCTTGCGCCCCCGCCTCGGGCCCGCGGCACCCCGCGAGCTCCCTGCCCCGCGCCCTCGGAGCAGGAAGGAGAGCGACGCTGGGGCAGCTCGCGTATCCCTCCGCGGCGCCGTGCGTGCGTGTGCGGCGGGGCGGCTCCTTGGGAAGCGCGTGAGGCAGCGCCGGGGGGGGGGACTACTTTCAAGAAACTCGAGCGCAGGGCAGCCGCGGGGAGGGCGGCGGCGCGGGCCCGTCCGGCGGCGGGCGCAGGGTCAAGGGGATTACTTTCTTCCCCTCGCTCTTCCCTCCTCCCTTTCCCCCGTGGTTATTTTGGATCAAGCTGTGGCCGCGGAAGGAGCTTGAAGTCAACGCTTCCGCCCAGTTTTCCTGTGAGGAGGGGAGGAGGCGGCTGCGAGGAGCCGAGGCGGCGGCCGCTAATGGAGTTGCTGCCGGGGAGGGAGCGCTGCCGCTGAACTTCCCCGCGGGCTTTCTCCCCCCGCTCCCCCTCAGCCTGCGGCCGGGGGCTCCTCTCTCGCCCTGGCAGCTCCTCTCCCCCTCCCTCCCCGCTCCTCTCCTCACACAAACAGCCGTGACGCATCCTCTCTCTCCTCCGTCCGTCCCCCCCCCCTTCCCACCCCCAGGCTGGTTTAAAACGCCTCCCTCCCCCCGTCACCAGCCTTCTCCTTGGGGCCGGCTCGTCCTCCCTGCGCAGTGCTCGGCGTCGCTTTGGAGGGGGTGGGCGAGCCCAGCCGAGCCGCTCTGCCCCCCTTTCCCCCCCTCCCGCCCGCCCCGGCCTGTGGCGGCTCCGGTGTCTGGAGGAATTTCTGCCGCCGCCTGCCCCGGCTGGGCGCGGGAGGCGGGCGGGCAGGGAGGCGGCCGAGCAGCAACAGCAGGAGGAGGAGGAGGAGGAGGAGGAGGAGGAGGGCGGCTGCAGCGGGAGATGAGCTGCAGCGGGAGGACGGTGCGGTGCAGCTTTTTGCGGCGGGGAGCCCTCCCTTGTTTGCACCACTCTGTTCCCCTGTAACTGGAAGCAGCTCAAGAGCAGAAGATCCGTGGTTGTTGCTGCTGTTTCCACCACTACCTTCATCATCATCATCATCTCTAAAGACAGGGGGAAATACGCTCCGGCGCCGGACAACAGGATTTCGTGTTTCCAGGATAAAGATCGCTGTTCCCCCCCCCTCCCCCGTTCCCCTCCCCTCACTTCACAACACTGCCCGTGCCCTGGCCGGGGGCGGCAGACCGGGGGGGTAACAATGGTGAAGTTTCTGGTGAGTTCTGGCTGCGCCCTGCCTGCCTCGGTGCTGCTCCGTCTCCCTGTCGGATCGCGGTGAGGAGAAAATGAGCGAAGAGACGGCGACTTCTAACAACGAGTAAGCGGCCGTTCCCCCCTCGCCGCCGCGGCGGCTCCCCCCTCCGCCCCGGGATCGCGCTGGGGCTGGGGCTCGGCGCGTCCCCCCGGCTCCGCGCCCCGCGGGGGCCTCTGCCCGCGCACGTACGTGTCCTGGCCTCGCCGTGCGCGTACTGCGCATTTCTGCTCGCGTACATGGAAGCCCAGAAGCTCGCTCTTTGTGAGGGAGCTTGGTTTAGAAGGGCTGCGAGCCAGCGGGCAGAAAAGCGTGGTTTAATTAAAGCCCGGTAGAAAGGGGTGCAGGTAACGATGGTGTCTTGGAGGGGGAGGATGGGATTTGGATGCCCAGAGAGGTATCGGCACGTACCACCTCTGATAATATCCTATTACTTGTAGATATTTCACATGGAAACTAGTGTGTGGGAGCTTCATCCTGCAGGAAACTGCTCCTGAATTTTAATTGGATGAGTCAGTCAGTGTAAATACAGCTTAAACCTACCCTAAAGCCTTTTTTTTTTCCCCCCCTTTTAATGAGCACTTGAGACTTCCTTTTTTTTTTAAAAAAAAAAAAAAGAGGAAGGGGATAGTTCAGGGATCTCTTAATATTTTTAATATGACTGGTTTGGAGGAAAACCAGAGGAGAATGTATGTGTGCGGCTGTATCCTCCTGCACGTAATCTGTCTTTGAAATACATTTTGGGTCGGAGGAGATAAATATTTGTCAGAAAACATCAGACTTCTTTATATTTGTTTTTCAATGTGATGAAGTATTTTGAAACTTTTTCTATTATCGGGAAGTTTAAGGTTGATCGCTACAGCTTCGGAGCTTTAGCGTTACGATTTGCGGTGTCGGTGTTTGCCCAGGCCGATTTTATGAATGATGCGGGTGCCGGCAGCGGCCATGGCGATGAGGAGGGAGCGTTGCGCCCATTGTATTTGTAGGTAGCGGTGGGTGGATGAAGAGCAGCCCGGCTGACAGGCTGCGGACGGGTCTCCTCCGGCAGGAAAGACGGATTTCCCATTTCGCTGCCTTCCTCTGAGCAAAGCTGTCGCACCTTGCCGTGCGCTCCCCAAGCGCGACGTTGCGATCCCCGAGTAGCGGCGCGGGCGAAGCCCCGCAGGGGAGCGGGGCCCGGCAGCCCCGGAGCGCGGCGCGGAGCGGGCCGGGCCGGGCGGGAGCCGCTGCGGCGCCCGCGGGGCCGGCGGTCGGGGCCGCCGCCATGTTTCCTTTTTTTGTGAATCGCTCTCATTTGCATACCACAATCTCCATTCATAAAAAAAAAAAATAACAAAAAAAAAAAAAATCGCTGTCACCACCGCTGACCTGCGGCAGAACCTGCCCTGCAGAGGTGCCGAAAGCTGCTGCTCCTGTGCTAAGGACCGGCCTGCAGGCAGCGGCTGGCGGCGGAAGGGCTCCGGGACCTGCTGTATTAATATGTGCTGTTCGCTGCTTGTTGACACAGTTATGTGGGAAATATCAGCTCGGGGAGGTGCTGGGAGCACGTGATCCGCTCCATTCATAAAATACCTGGCTGTCCATTCACAGTGCAGTACAGTGTCTGCATTCAGCAGCCTCGCAGATCAGACCTGCATGGGAAGGGAGAGGCAGCCAGGCCGGCAGGTTTATCAGAGAGGGCAGCAGAAAAAGGGCTCATGGCTGCGAGCATGGGAAGTTACTGTGAGGATGGGGGGAGGGGGGGAAGTTGTTTTTATGGTTTGTGTTTGTCCTTTTCCTGTAAAGGAGCGTTAGTTCAGAAGTACCTTCTCGCTGTAGTGTCTAACATTTAAGCAGAGTAGTGTTTTATTCAGAAAACGTTGAAATATTTTCCCCTCTGGAAATATTGACTCAAAAATAACATACTGAAAATCAAATTCATTATTATCAACGTGTTTTCAAGACAGTATGTTAATCCATTTTGGGTAATTTACATTTTATTGAACAATACTGACTTACATCTGCAAGATATCAACATAATGTAGAAGGAAGTCAGTCATACCTAATGAGACATCTGAAAACGTTGCCTGTTATAAAATACAGGTAACACTCAAGACAACTAAATTGATAGAAATCGGCAGTGCGGTTAATTTTTCTGTTTACTTTGAGAATTTTACAGCAGATTAGCTATCATCATTTCTCCTTAACCTATGCCGTGGCTGAAGAGACTTCTGAAATATCAGAATAATAGGGAAATGTTTTTAATATGGCATAAACTGTTTAGAGGTCAGTGTATTAACTTTGATTTTAAATATTTTGAAATCTTTCAAAAAATAAAATTGAATGAAACATACTGACGAAGGATCCCTGAAGCAGACAGTGTATTTGTTTGATGTAACTGTTTTGTGGTTGCCAGTGTTAAAATGGTGATGTGCAGTGCTCATGAATACACTATTTCATTATCTTAACAAATTACACTAAGGTGATCCTTAGTGGAGGAGGCTTTGTTGTTAGTGCAGTCTAAGAGAATACCTGAAGGATTACTAATCTTTACTTAAAATGAGAAAGGAAAGCTCACATAAATTATTTGGTTTGAGTTAATTCAGTGTTGCTATAGAGCCTAATGTGTATAACCTTACAAAGCACTATTAACAGTGCTTTTTCTCAAAGAATAGATTTTTTTTTTTTAATGTTGATTATTAGAATATCAGGAGAAAAATAAGAACAAATCTCTCTCTTCTTGGTTTCATTTGCTTTTTTTGACAGCATTTTTGGCGAGGCCGGAGTCATCGTTCCTCTTTGGTTGATTTTGCACATAGCACAAGAATGTCACTTTAAATTATTGGGAAGTATGATTGGAACTCCAAATAAACAGTTTGTGAAAATAGGGTAGATCTACAAATTGAAATTCATCATATAGTAAAAGTTCACTGAGTTTCATTTTATCAGTATAATTGATGACATCAATGGCCTTGAATTCATTAACAAATCTCTCGGCATATAAGGGCGAATACGGGTACTTTGCAGTGCATTTTCTGTCATTGTGACTACCGGGAATATTCTGGTAATTGAGCATTATTCTTTGTTTATAAAACTTCATTTTATGGAGTAAGATACAAATATTTGTGGTGTCTAGAGTTTGACCTCAGTTAATAATGTTAAATTCTCAGTGGTGGTGGGAAAGATTAATTAAAAAGCTGCATTAAGGACTACTAGGTTTCGTGTCAGTCATGAACATATGGAAGGCAGCCTTATAAAATTCTGATTGCCACAGATGAATCTTCGTTGGTGATTTTTACATTGTTCTTGTAATGATGTTGTTATATTTGTCAGTTAGGTATTAGTTAAATGAGAGTATTTCTATACCTCCAGATATTTTTTTTTTTTTTCCTCCCCTCAGTGGTGTGTTGCAATCAGTGTGGTCAGCACGAACACAATGTGGTGTTCACAAATACTATCAGTTTTTAAATGAAGGAATTAGTAGGATTTGTGGACTCGTGGGTCAATTTGCTGTTCATGCAACTTAATATAATAATGTCAAAGGGGGCAGGTCAGCAAGCACTGTACCAAATTCCTGTTTTGGTGGCAGATTTTATTGCTGTCTGGAAATGCTACTGAATTTCAGCATTAGGTAAAACAGAATAATTGTTACATTATGTAGTCCCCGTTCAGTATGAATGTAGTCCCCATTCAGGGATGAATGATGACAGGCTTAAGATGGAGTCTGAGTTGCTGCTATTGAAAAGTAGGAGCACAGCTTTATTGGCTTGTTTACTTTTCTCTGTATTGCAGGTGGCCTCCTTTTTTGGGGAATGCTTGTGCTCTTGAATTATATTCAGAGTTGGTTTTACATGCTGTATTTTTACAGATTCAGACTGTCATAGGCTAATTGTTTTGCTACATAAATATAGGTAATCTTACACTCATTTTCCTAGGTAATTTAATTCAAGAGATTATAAATTAAAGAAACACGGAGTGTATACTAATGCCGTGTGCTTAACAGCCTCTAGATTATGATGTTATAAACAACCTCAAGTGTTGATTTGAAAAAGTAAAGCTGAACTAAATTTTTAAAATAAAATACTTACTTGATATGTTCATGTCTTCCTTCAATATTTATGAAAACACTGTTTATACTTCATTTGTGCTTCAGAACTTCTTGTATTACAAGCCCAAATACTGAAAGATGAAATCGTATCACAGAAAGTAAAGCCAACCAGTTTGGTTTTATTAGTTCTGGGAGGTTAACACTTTTCAGCAGGCTAATTTTCTTTCTGCTATTTAGGGCATATATAGACTTTGGAATTCTTCATCCCTTAATGTAAGGAATTTGTAAAAAGAAGTAAGACTTTTTTTTAAGGAAAGCATCTTCTAAACCAATTGATTATATGAAATTGTTGCAATTCTGATATATTTTCTTTTGGGGGAATGATTCTTTACAGAGTCCTGGGGAGGCTTTTCCGGTCTTATGCACTGCTTCTTGCTGTCTCTTTGGCTTTATGTTACACGACACTGTTTTGAAGGTGAAACTGAATTTGCATGTTACATAAGCTGAGAGGCAGGGATTTTTTTGTTGGATTTTTTTTGTGTTTTGGGGGGGGTTGTTTTTTGTTTGGGTTTTTTTGTTTGTTTTTTTTTTTAATTTTTAAAAAAAGGTTCACCTTAGCAACATTCCTTGATTACTGTGGTATTGCAGAAAAATGCTTTCTGGATGTTTCAGCGTAACTGGAGCCAGCGATAATATTTGAATTAAAAAATGACGAGTGTTTCCCTTGTTTGTTCATTTAAAATTTATGTTCTTGAAGTGTTAGAGTGCCAGTGAGGACGTCAGCATATGTTTCAAAAGTAGAGACATTTCTTGAAAGGAATATATCTTGACAGGATTGGAACTCACAGGATTAAAGCTGAGGGCATTCCTGGTGGTTTTTAGGCTAAACACTGGCATTTTTGTTTGTTATTTACCCATTCTTGTGTGTATCCAGAGAAATCGTATGCATTGATGATGACTCGATGGGCTATGACAAACACCAGAAACAAAAAATACTTTTCAGAATATTGACACAAGTTTAAAAAGGAGATAAAGGAAATACTTTTGTCTTTTTTTGGTTTTTACTCCCCTGATTCAAAAAAAGTAACTATGATATGGCATACAATGTATGTTAAACGGTGCGTTGTTCTAATGTTTAAATGTCTGCTTTCTCCCTCTTACTCTTCCTTCTCGACTGGAACATGTTGCAGTTACCTTAAAGGAATTTGAAAGATGGCTGGGAGTTGCCATGTTGTTGAGGATCCCAGTTTCTTTATGGATTCTTCTTATTAAAGTTCCTTATTAAGTTCCTTCTTATTGAAAAGGAACTGTCTTTGTCTTTTTCCTCTCTGTTCTAATGTGCAACAACATTTAAGCAAGCAAATTTTAACTAGCACGGTTTGCACAGTTACTGAATGGCTGGAATTGGTTGTAAACAAAAAATTAAATGGTCCCTGAAAATATAAAATTTATTCCTCCTTTCTCTCCCTTGAAAATATTCATTCCCCTTTCTGAAAGCACTTCTAGTTGTGAAGTATTTATTTAATTTATGGCAACTAATGCGGTACAAATACTCAAAATTAAAATGCAATAAAATGTAAACATATTTGCAACATTTTTTATACTTTCTAATATTTTGTTAGGCATGTCTTCTAACCAGTCTTGGTATTCGGCAGAAATAATCTTCAGCAATGCTTGTTTTTGAGGGAAGGAAGGGGACTGGATGCTCTTTTGTACGTTGTATTAACAAATATTTCTAGACTTAAGACAATAGCAATACATGCTTTTGTTGCACTTACTTTTCCTGTACTCTGTAAGAGAATATTTTTTTTTTTTAAATTTTTTTTTTTGCTATTACTTAGACTTATGATCTATTAAAATCTGTTGGCTGGCACTACTCTCTGTGGATTTTCTCATACATAAGGTGGTATCATGTTGTATATGGTAACATATACTATGGTATATGGTACCAGGGTGAACATGGTATCTCTCCTACTTGAAAAGTATCTGTAATAGGAATCAGTCTCCAAGACTGTGGTGGTATTGAACAGCACTTACTTGTAGGAAGTAAGCAGACATTTTAAGTGCATGTGTTTTCACATCTTTTCAAGCTTATCTTTTACATAATGTTCATGCTGATATCTGTGATATCAGTTTGTTAAAAGAATATATATTCATTTACTTATATTCAGTGCTTTATATTCACTGTTTTTCTCCTACGTATAACAAGAAAAGATTTTTTTTAAATAAACAAATGACCAACAAATCTTTAGATATGCTAGGGACAAAAAATATGCATTCAAGTGCTTTGAGTACTAAAACTGTTTGTAAATGTGACTCCGATTAAATAATAACTAACTTGCTACACGCAGTTGCAGGCCCTAATTCCCAATGCTCCAAATAAGGTGGGGAAAGTAAATAATAATAATTATAATAAAGTCCCAATATAATGATGATAAATGCACCTATGTATGCAAGGAGATCACAAGCATTTTTTTCTCTAAGAACGCACTGTCATATGACAGTAAATACTTTAATTCAAACAGGGAAAACAAGTCATAGAAACTTCAGCAGTTACTGTGCTCCATTCTGCATTGCTGCCTGAAATCCAAACTTCCATTCAGAAGAAAATATTTTTCGTGTGTGTGCTACACAAGAATTCCCCAAACATGTACTGTTGAAACATCTAAACCATCTTAAAAAGGAGGTGGTAAAGATCTTTTTTTTTCTTCTCCCCCTCCCTGATGTATTCATTCTTGCGTTTGAAAATTTTGACTACTGCTGTTTGTGATATTTTAGTTAGGTAAGGAAGTCTTGTGATCCGTACTTCTGCTATAGTCAGTCAAACATTCACCTGTTCAGAACCCCTAAAGAAATTCTGTGAGCTGACGTTTGGCTTGAATGGTTTGCAAGAGCAGACATCATTAAAGTCTATGGAAGTGTGGTCCTTTTTTTTTTTTTTTTTTTTAAGGAAACTCCAGAAAAACAGTACCAAATAAATAGGTCTTCCCCAAGATGATCTGACAACTGTTGACAATTACCCTTTTTCTTTGACTTGTACTGACGAATTGCGACACTAACTGAAGTTTGTCAAAGCAAAAATGAAACTGATTTATTTCAGTTTTAGTAAAGTCAAATGCTGTGAATAAAAAAGCGTAGCAACAAGAAGTATCAAGAGTTTCATTAATAAGACAAGTAATTACTGAAAACTAGTGTCAGGTTTATTAAAAATTGTTACAGAGACTGACTGCCTTCCCTAAATAAACCCAGAATTGGTAAGATATAACTTTCAGTGAGGATTCCTGCCTGGGATTTTTTTCTTTCAGAAAATGTGCAGAACTGTTTTGGTGAAGTGGTATAAACCGTGAGGGCAGAAGTGATTTCTCTCTCTTTAACCTTCTGAAAGGATTAAGTAACAGTAGTGAAAGGTGGGAGTACAGAGCCTGCTCAGATTTAGGAATTTTTATGTAGCTTCCTAGAAACTTTTCAGCCTTTCAGACATGATGATGTACTCTGTGCCCCAGGTATTTCTGTGCATGGCGTGCTTACTCTGGATCCCAGTACAGCATGCCTTAATATGAAGCCCGAGATTGCGGCCAATACATGTTGAGCCTTGAACAGGAACATGTTTTTGAAAGGTGTAAAGAAGCTAATTCAGGATTTAGAGTTAAGGCCTATACATTTAAAATGGGAAGTCCTGTGTTTTTTTAAATCTGTGTAAGTGGCTGACCTTATGTACCAAACTTGTATGTTTTTAAGCAGTTGTTACTGCTGCTAATCACTGGTCTATGCTCCCTTTAGGACCAAGAATAGATTGGAAGTTTCCTAGTAAGGTAGACTTAGGATAGGTATGTTTGTGCCCTCTTCGAGGGGCAATTATCTGTCTGATTACAAGTTCCAGTTGTAGTTCAAATGCTACTGATCTATGCTACTGATGTTATGCAAAAAAACGTTGGGGTTGCTGTCTCTTACTTTAATTTTGCAAGATTTTTTAAAAAAAAAACAACAAACCTGTAGAAGAAATTATGATTGCTGGTACCAGTGATCCATAATGAGCGTGCCAAGGGAGTGCAAAGTTGTAAAACAAAATGCTTGAGAACTGAGATGGTTTGTGCGAATATAATCCATATGGCCAGGGGGTATGAATTTCGATGATTTTGATAATGAGACAGAACCAGGAATATAATCAGATTGCCTGGATTCTGCTCTCAAACCTTCAATACTAGGAAATGCCCATTTTCTGTTTTTTTTCAGCCCTTGCCTCATTTGCTGCTCATCCCATACCAGGGAGGAGGACTGCACCTTCTGATCACACGCAGGTGGTGCTGTGTAATTGAAGACTGCATCTTAATAAGCATTAAAATTCCATAAATACTAATATTGAAAAGTAAAGCAAAGTTCTAACAAGTTTGTTAGGGGTTGGTTTGTTTCTGCACTTTAGTCTGGTTTTAGTCTTCAGATTTCAACTATGGGAGTATTTCAGATGTTGGTAATACTGCTGTAATTCTATCCAGATTTGTAGCGTCCTGTTTCTTATATTCTTTCTGCTAGCGTGATTTTCTTAATCCTTATCTGAAAGTTGGGGGTTTGGTGTTGGGTTTTTTCCCCCCCAATTTGGAAGCTCTCTCTAATGTAGTATGAGAAGTTATTTGAGGGAATAATAGATTTGTTATGTTGAACTTGCTTTTGGTTTGGTTCTTCTAAGGCGATAATGGCATCTGTTATGAGAAGTCATGACGCTACGGGATATGTGTGTCTAGCGTGCTAGTCGCAGAGTACCAGTTAGGCTGTTGACATGTATGGGCATATTTGCTGTGGAGGCACCTAACATATGGATTACCATTAAGCCTGGGTTTCTGTGATGTCACTCATGTATCCTACAGGAATAGTGTCACACTTTAAGTGCAAAGTACTTGCAGCTCTCATTGAAACAAAAATGCCAGTTGCTTGTCATTTCTTAATGAGTAAACATGTTTTTCTAATTGGATCTTTTTTCCTACCTTTTTTTTTTGGCAATTGGTAGGTAAAGTGTATTGTTCTTAAAATTTTTTACTGTGTTCTGCTCTGTGGTTCCTGAAGAAGTTAGAGAGAGTGTCTAAAATCAGGCTATTACACAGCTGGTTTTATGCATTAAGGCCCATAAATGTCCTGACTGAGTCTTGCTTAACTTCTGCTTCTTTCAGCCTCCAGAAAACTTTTTAATGGATGTGTAACCACTGCTTAAACAGTCCCGTGATGATCTCTAGCACAGTACTTTCATGCTTTCTGTATTTGTACTGAACAGGTCTGGCTTAAAATATCTTATATTGTCTTAGCTGTATTCAACTTGACACATCCTCTAGAAGAGCCCCCATATGCACCTTAAAATGTACGTGCTTTGTTACTATGGTGATGGAAAAGAATCGTGCATGTTAACAACCCCTCCTTAGGTAATGGAGGATTTGCAGAAATCAGTTAAGCATTTGCCCGGGGCACTGAAAATTGAGTTAGTGACCATACCTCCACCCCAGCCTCTTGGTTACAGGCAGGCTGAAGGAATCTTGTTATGGGATTAGATGCTTCTCTTCACCCCTCAAACAACCTGAAAACAGAGGACTTATTGGAAATGGTTTCAGAAGAAGCTGAAGTAGTGTTGCCTTATCACATGCTTTTAAGTATCTTACGTCATATACTTAGGGTGCTCTGCACAGTGTAAAGGAGGTGCTTGTGCAAGCATGTTGTATGTTTGTCACTGGTACAAAACCAGTTCTATTTTTCTTTGAACTCCCTAGGTTGACAGTGCAGGAATTCACTGCCTTTCATTTCCCTGTTATGGCTGCCTGCAAATCCTGCAAAGGGAGAACATGTCCACATTCATTCCCCTGGAGCAAGGTAGAAAACATGAGCTCTTCTTCATCTATTAGTTGAATTCTGGATGAAGAACAGGTCTATTCAAGGAAGCTATTCCAGAACAAGACATGAATTTAGAGTGCTGTAGTTTAGTATATTGTAATTTCTGTGGGGGCCTTTTATTCTCCTTCTGGAGTAAGTTGTGGTTAACTAGAGGAAAACTGATAAGCTTCGTTGTCTAATTAGAGGAGCTTTTCAGGTTCTCCCCTCTCTTCTTCTCTGCTGTACCTTTTTAAAATTGTAGTTTTCTTGCATTAGTTGTTTTGTTATTTATATTTTTTTATTATTTTTACTGCTGAAAGTGACATACCTTTCTGTGTTTTGAAGTGTGTTGGCTTTTAGAGAGGCCCTTCCTTGTAGGTTTTGTTTTGATTTTAGCATTTTTAGGAAGCATTTTTCTGAGCATTTCTCTGTATTAGTGTTCTCATACAGCTTATCCTGAAAAGCTTCTCTGGAAAGTAAGACGCTGGTTAGTGTCTCTTTGAGACATTTTGACTGGCCCACTGAGCACCCTTACAGGTCTTAATACCAGGGTTTTACCCTTGAGCAATGCTAGCAAGAAGCCTGTTTTTTGCCACTCTGGGACAACAAAAACATAACCCAAATAAAAACATGTGTTTCCTTTGCTGTAGAAAGACAGAATGCTTCCCACAGGCTACAAGTTCATCCTCCTTTCAGCAGTGAAAGGAGAAGCCATTACAGAAATGTTGAAAATCAATGTTGAGTGACTTCTCCGCTACAGAAAATTCAAGTTTTTTGACGTTTGTGAACAAATCTTCCTGAATTTGAACTACAAAATATATGTATAGCTTCTTTTCTGAACAAAATCAAAATATGTGGATTAGACTTGTGGAATAACTGGAAATAAGTTTAACAAATCTGTTATTTCAGATGGGTTTTTTAGGCCTGAACAGCTACTGGGAGGTTTAGGATTGGCTTTTCTGTCTTTTGGCAAATCTGTGCTGCATAAGCTTGATCCCTACAACTGAAGCTCAATGGATGAAGTAAAAGCTTTAAGTAAGCTTTAAGATCCTCATGCTCCTTCCAGCTGGAGGGTGCAAACAATGATATTTGATCAATGTATCATCCCAAATAAGGCACGATGATCCAAATCTCTGCCATGTGCTTCAGGAAAAGATCATTTCAGTAGAGAAGTTGCAAGAGATATCCTAATTAACTTTCACATGTCAAAGGAAGGAACAAGTGTTACTTCTCAAGAGCAAGAGGAAATTTGGCCAGCTTTTCTGAGGTTGCTTCACAGTTTGTTTCCAAGGCAATTACAATCAGATAGTGCAGAAATCATAGTATCCTACAGTAGGAAAGGATCTACTTTCTACATCTTTTGTTCCTTCTCTAACTTATAGGTATTTTACAATGGAGGAAGCGTAACCATCATTTCCCAGTTACAGTAATATCTATGATCTAGGGTGTATTTGGTGAGAGGGGATTTTTTTGCAGTTTCGGTATTCCTTGATTGAGACAAATATTCCCATATTTTGTCTATATCATAAAATGGTATATTTGATTCCTGAGAAATGCAGTCTTAACAGTTACATTGAAAGATGCTGTTCAAGCTTTTATTACTAACCAAGAAAATCAGTTTGGTTGTATCATGTTTTCAGTAGGTTGCAACTTCTGTTGTCTTTCTTTACATTGGAAAATGATGTTCTCCAAAGGACTATTTTTTGCTTTCCTCCGCAATGAGTTCTTATTATAGCTCAGCAAATAATTTTGTCAGGAATTGCTTCTGTTTGACTTTGTTATTGCCAAAGGACATATCCCAGCGCCGGTCAAAGAGTAGGAAGTTCTCTTGGCCTAACCCTTCCTTCATGCATTATTCCAGTAGATCACAAGAAGCTCAGATTGATACTTCTCAAGGTTTAAATAGCCAGGTAGTATTTGTATGCCTTTAACTTCCTTAGAGAGCACGATCAGAAATTGCTCTAATGTCTGATGGCAGAAATAGGGAGGATTATGTATTAATTCTGCCTATCATTTTTTTTAAGGTTTGTTTTTTCCTAATGACAAAAATTCTGTTCATTCGTCTTCAGTCTCTTAAGCTTCATTATATACCATTTCCTTCACAAAGGAAAATGTTCTCTGTGTGGTTCATTCATTTCAATACATAGCCTCGCAGCAGCAGTTGCCCAGTCTGGTGGTTGAGGCAGCTACCAAGTGAGGTTCCAAGATCCACAGGATTAAGTTGAATTCAGTATTAATGATACTATTTGGGATCACATGAAATTATTGGTTTGTAGCTCTGAAGGTCTGGAAGTTGATGCTCCTTTATAAAACTATACAGAAGAGGGTACTCACAAGGAAATCTTCATATTCTGTGGGTGTTTTCAAGAGATGTAAATCTGAACTTCTTTTTAAATGCCCCTTCCCCCAAATGGTATGAAGTTTTGTAGTAGTATAACTGATATGTGGTATGGGTGAGTTTGTTTTAATGGTTTTTGATAGATTATTTACATAATTTGAAATAATTAACTCTTCAGAATGGGTTTGGGTTTGGGGTTTTTTTCCCAGACAGATCCTTTCTGTCAACCTGTGAAGTATTTCAGAATAAGCTAAAGTTGCATAGGTACACAAGCCATTTAAAATAGAAACAAAAAGAATTCCATTAATACCCTGCGTTTTACCAACACTGACAAATCCGGTTTCACTAAATAAATAGCACCAGTGCTGTCATTTTGACACACAAAATAACTTTGTCTCTATGTAGTTAATAGCCACCTCTTAAAGCATCTAAAGCAAATTTACAGTTGAGATCAGTTAATGAGGGAGAGTGGGAGTAGATTTATTTAAAATCCACTGAACTTAGCTGCTCACTTGTTTGCTTTTTAATGGTAAAGCAGATTTGTGGTTTGAAATGGTTTGGGGAAGTTTTTGTGACAAGGCAGATGATGGTTCAGAACAACTTGAAAACCACAAAGGGGTCAGCTACAGTTTCTCCTTTCTGGGAGACTGAAAATCACAGAATCATAGAACAGTAGGGGTTGGAAGGGACCTCTGGAGATCATCTAGTCGAACCCCCCTGCCAGAGCAGGGTCACCTAGAGCAGGCTGCACAGGACTGCGTCCTGGCGGGTTTTGAATATCTCCAGAGAAGGAGACTCCACAACCTTCCTGGGCAGCCTGTGCCAGGGCTCTATCACCCTCACAGTGAAGAAGTTTTTCCGCATATTTAGACAGAACTTCCTGTGTTCCAGTTTGTGCCCGTTGCCCCTTGTCCTGTCGCTGGGCACCACTGAGAAGAATCTGGCCCCATCCTCTTGACACCTGCCCTTGAGATATTTATATGTGTTAATGAGATCCCCTCTCAGTCTTCTCCTCTTCAGGCTAAACAGCCCCAGCTCCCTCAGCCTTTCCCCATAGGAGAGATGCTCCAGTCCCCTCATCATCTTTGTAGCCCTCCGCTGGACTCTCTCCAGTAGTTCCTTGTCTTTCTTGACCTGGGGAGCCATGAACTGGACACAGGACTCCAGATGGGGCCTCACTAGGGCAGAGTAGAGGGGGAGGATAACCTCCCTCGACGTGCTGGCCACACTCTTCTTAATGCACCCCAGGATGCCGTTGGCCTTCCTGGTTGCAAGGGCATGTTGCTGGTTCATGGTGAATTTGTTGTCTACCAAGACTCCCAGGTCCTTCTCCACAGAGCTGCTTTCCAGGAGGTCAACCCCTAACCTGTACCAGTGCATGGGATTGTTTCTTCCTTTGAAAATGTTCAAGAAACTTGATAACTGAGGTATTGAAGATCTTCAGAGATGCAATTAATATCTGCACAAAGTGTTCCAAGGACATCACAAATTAATAATGATTTAGTACTATATTCTGTTATCTTAAGATGTTAATGCTGCTATTACCTTAAGATATTAATGCTTTATGTGAAAACATTACCATAAAGGATCTGGCAAGAATTCTTGTTGACATCCTTTCTCTGACTTCTCCACTTGCTATATACTTGGTTAAATTCCATATGCATCTGTTTCCTCATCAGGAAGTTTGAGCTGAAATATATTATTTGTTTCTTGATTTTTTTGGTGGAAAACTTTACCATGTGGTTGTTTGGTAGGACTTTATTTTACTTTAGCAGCAATTTAGTTTTGGATGGCTTATCTGTTCTTAAGTGTTGTGTTTTCAGGCATTCAGAAGTTGAAGCAAACTGAAATCGCTATGCCAGATTATTCAGTTTTAATCTTTTGGTATAGTTTGCTGTTCATGTTTGCGTGTTAGAACTTGAAATTAGTCTTAGTATCTAAACGGAGTATTTCAGAGCATTGTGTACTGCATGGATATTTCTTTTCTTGAAACGGTTTGTCTCACGAGAGCCATGTGAATAAGGTGATGAGATAAAATGGTAAGCATGATGTTCTAGGGAAGAATTCAGTGTTGTTAGGAAATGCATTGAATTTATGGTCATGTCAGTGTGAACTGCTCACTTTCTGATGCTAAAGTATTGTTTTAGCAGAAGGAGAAAGGAGATCGGGAGGTGCTGGTGCTCTTACCCTTGTTCAAAGCCAGAGCCCCTCATGAAGTGGGGAGGGGATTGTCTGTGTCGTCTTCCTTCAGTCTCCATTCAGTCAGGGCTGGCTCATTAATACTTGGAAATGGCTTTGTTTCTACCTCAGCTATCAGAAGGGCAGTCTAGTTACGTTGCAAAGACTGTGTGTGCTTATGATCAGATCTAACCTACTTTCTGAGATGGTACTTTACACTAGATACATTTGAGGTGCAAACAAAAGATTTCTTGATTAAAAGTTAGGTAAATACTTCAAAATTTATCTGTGTGTTCCATTTACCTGTAGGTCTATCTGTCATTTTTGTACACAAAACAAAATGGGCTTAATAGAAATCAATTGAATGCAAGGAATTTCTAACTGGTTGTTTGGGCCAAGGCATTTACAAACTGTAAATGTGAATTCATATGGGTTTGAGAGCGCTGCTGAGGATTTTAAATTACTTTTTCCCCTCATTGCTGATAGTGTTGCTGGACTTGTGGTAGATGATTTCTTAGAAGTAAATTGTTCCAGGGCTGCTCTTGCTGCATGCAACGCTTTCGCAGCTGTAAAATCTTGATGATGTATCATCAGTGAAACTGTCTTGTTTTTTTCAAGGTGGGATTAGAGAGCTGAAGGTATCAAATGAAAATAAGGGGAGGGGGGAATGGAAGGGCAAAAGTAAACCTGCTGTAAGAGCTACCTATGTCTACAAAATATATTAATTCCTTTCCCCTTATTAGAGCTGGGCCTTCTGCCAAGACAGATCTGCTGTTCCAGCTGGGGCTTGCAGAAGCAGTAGTGACTGCAGGAGGTGATATATACCATTCTTTTAATTCTCAATGGCATTGACAGTTGCCAAAGTTCCCTTTCTTTGCTCAAGTTTATCCTTGCTAGAAGTTAAAATGAAAGGCAACAGAGACAGTAAGACAATGTTGAAAAGATAAAGACGACTGACAAGGAGAGAAATCTAAGGCCTAGTTTTAGGTATGCATTTAAAAGTCAATTAGGCAAACTACTGGCATTAAGTTTCTAAAATTATTTCAGATGCCTGTCTTGCTATTTGAAAGCTCTTCTTGTAGCAGATTTTTAAGCTTTTTCATTGAAGTATAGTACAGTGAACATTAGAGTCCTTTATTAAGACTGCTTCTCATATTGAGTTATTGCCCTGTCACCCAGTGCATTGGGTTCTGGAAAAATACCTAGTAAACTCCACAGCCTAATTGATGTACTGTTTGGAAGTGTTGGAAGCTATAGATAGTTTGTCTAAGAATTGCTTCCAGTCCTGCCAGTAGTATCCATGGCACTCGTAAGAAAGCATTTCTAGGCAATTTTTATCGGCTTCACTTGTTAGCTTTCTTGCTACTTTTAAAGAATGCCCAAACACTATTCTGAAACTTTAAAGAAAATGCAAAGAGAAGTTTAAATGTCTCTGTGGGCTATGCAGCTGCCACTCTTTATATGAAGAACGACAGGCTTCACCAGAATGCCTGGTTCTTAAGGCAGGAGACCATGATGCTGAAACACATTAGAGCAATGTTACTTATATTCTGCCAAAAGCAATTATCCTGCAAGACTTATAAATATGTGTTAGCTTTTATGTGTGTGATAAACTCTGCAGACTTCCACAGAGATCTGTAGGTCTACTCAGAGTGATATATTTAAATTTTTGCAGGACTGAAGCCCAAGTGCTTGCATAAAAAGATGTTTCTACTTGCAGGCATATGCTGATTATTCAGTAGTGTGGCAGAAGTGTTTCTTTGGGATTGGTCTGTTACAATTAGGATTGTTATTATGCCAAGGTAAAGAGTTTTTACATTTAATAGTATTTGATAAGAGTTGTTTTAAGAAACCTGTTTTGATCCACCAGTATTTCTTTCCAACAACTTCTTCTAAGGTCCCAAGGGCTCTTACCTGTCCAAGAACCCTATTTTTAATTTCTACGAATCCTTTACTTTTCCTCCCCGTGAAGATTTATTACTCCTTAAAAGTATCTTCAGTTAGCTACTTTAAGCCCTAAAAGTGGTCTTGTTCTGTGCTGTGCCTTTTCGTCACCCTGTGACAGAAAATGAGCTCCACTGTTTGAAGGGAAAGGCCTATACTTTGGATCTTGGCTACCAAATAGAGCAGCTTTTCTGTTCACCCCACAGCTGCTGTTAATGTTTCATTCTGCGACTGCTAGAGGATGGGCAAGTAACCGTCCTCATACGAGACAAAAATATAACTCCATTAGTCAGCTGGCGTGGGTTGTTGAAGCAGAAATGCAGGCAGTATTTTCTCTTGGTGGAGAAAAATCCATCACATCCTATTAAAGTTGCCATTAGCTGACTATGGGGGAATGTACATTTCCTGAATCCGTGATTGCCTGTTCTCCTTACTTTGATGGCTGTCTACTTTAAAACTTGTAATTTAGTCATAACTATTATAAGATCATGTTACATCTCTGGGGTTAAATCTATTTGACACATAATCTGTCTGAGAAAAGCCCTTAAGAAATAATGGTGCTTGACACTAACTGAACCTTAAATTATTGTGGCGTGAATTAGAGAACCTTGTTCCTAAAGAGGTTCTGTGAGCTTTCTGAAATCTATATCGCCCTGTAGGACTTCTAAGATTTAGTATTTTAACTTTTAGACTACTTAGTATTTTAACTCATTGCTGTTAAGCATGGACTTCAAAGTTTCTTTCAAAGGTGGGTTGGTTGGTTTGTGATTTTTTGCTTGTTGGTGGTGTTTTTTGGTTGTTGTTTTTTTTTTTTTTTTACAGCAGTCCTGTGAAGGTTGAAAATGTGATAGGCTAGTGGCATCTTTGACATCCTCTTGCCAGTTTTCAGTGTAAGGTTTAAATGAGGGAGAGTTATAACCCTTCAACTTTTTCATACTAACATTTGAACCCTTAAGGTTTTTGGATGTTTAATCCTCATAACATGCAATTCTGACATAAAGCAGAACCAAGAAAATACAAATGTGCCTTCTTTTCATAGTTGCTTATCAATGAAAAGAAAATCGGTTTTCTTTGTCATTCTGGAAGTGGCAATTTTTAGTCATGTCTAGAGCAGCGTTTCGGTAAAGGATGCCTTTTTTTCTCTAAGGCAAATATAGATGTGGTCAGGCTTCCTCTTAGTTTAGTACTTAGTTTAGTTTAGCGCTTAGAGGTTTTGTTAAAATCTCTTGGCCACCTCATGCCTTATTTCTTTAATTGCTTATGTCCTTTTTTTTTTTTAAGGAGTGTGGACAGAGAAAAGTTCAAATCTCTTAAATTGAGAGGGAAGAATATTTAATCTTAGTGTGAGGAGTGAATGGTTCTTTACAATAACACTTCTGGTATTAGTATATCAAATGTCATGGATCTGTGATTGCAGATTACAGGTGCATTAACACCTATAAAATAAAGGCAGAATATTATTCAGTCTTATCCTGTATGGCCTATGTCTGTCTTCGCATTGTGTACAATATTAAAGTTGAAGAAGAAATGATGCAATGGTAACTGTAGTCTAGTTTTGATTTTTATTATAGTTATGCTTTAATATAGGCAGATCCTGGATATATCTCCAGCTAGTTGGCAGTTGTCTGGTGTTTTTCATGTTTCTTTAGGGCAGGTAATGGGCAATGCCTTACGCTGTTTTTGGTTTGCTCCCTTCTCCCTCTGATACTGAGAATAACAAGAAGCAACTATAAGCTATCTATGTGGTAGTAAAGAACTTCAGAACATAGTAGTGAACAGTAAAGTTAAAATAAGAAAATTAGATAACTGTGTTGTTACACAAATATAATTTAGTTACATACTTAATGACTCTACTAGTTGAATTAAACTAAAAAGTAAAAATTATGCAGCTCCAGCTGAGGGAGCTATTTTCTGTCAAGTCAGTTCCTTGTATGTTCATGTAAGTCGTGTTCCCTAAAACTTAGTATGGAAATGTAGACAAAATTTTGTACTATTTTACCCAAGAATTTGGTTGCTGGACTAAAAGCTGTTGTAAAATGCAATGCTTATTTTGTAAGATTGAAAATAAAGTCTCTGTAAAAATCTGTTTTAATTTTCCAGAAAAGGAAACAAGCCAGGTCCTATTCCAGTGTATTTGATCAGACAATCCTAGTTTCACCAAAGAGCTAAACACAACTTCATGTAGTCAGAGGTTGGGCCCTTGTGAGAAACTTAGCCACTCTTCGCTGAGAGTGAGTAGTGGAATTTCTCCTGAGGTGCTGTGTCTGGAGGTTGTTTTCCTATTGGATTTTTGCACTTTGGTGTTCAATAAAACTTTAATGCTTTCCCCTCACGAAAGGAAAATCCATCTCCACTACGTTTCTGGTTGGCCTGCCTCCGCCTGTCAGCTTCCAGCAGCTACAGAGGTTTCTTTTCAGCTTTCAACCTTTCTATACTCTTCAGTTTCACTCTCCTGCAAGTAGGTTCATCCTCTGCATGCGTTGCTCATTAAACAGGCACTGTTTTTCCTTCCATACAGTAATTTGCTTTATGTCAAAGTCTTCCTGCATGCTGAATAATGCATCTGAGTCTTTGGTTTTTCTCCAGACTATTCAAAGTTGCTTGTAGGCAGCTGGCTGGTTTTGTGCATGGTGGAGAGAGAAGCTGGAGCACACTGTAAATGCTTGTATGAGTATGGGCAGGGCTGCTCTTATCCTTGAAGCAACATTTTCCTACTTGTTACTTTAATACATTGGAAGAATTTAGTAACTGGTCTCTGTGAACACGGAGATGTGAACACTGGTATCTGTAGGTCTACCTGGATCTCATTGGATTGGTAGGGAGCTTGTTTTCCCTCTTAGGAATTGAAAGAGATTGCCATATGGTCTGGTATAGTTCATGTACACAACTGTGATCCAGTAGAGGAAAGGCAAACTCCCAACCCCCCTACTGCTGTTTCAGAAAGGAACAGACAGGAGGAAGTAGGAGTGAGAACAGATTTCTGGATAGATCGGTAGGCAGCGGGGTGAATTCTTAGCACTTCCCACCAGAAGTTTATTCTAATAGGCACCGGGTTTTAACCGTGTAACTGCTGCTTGGAAAGCTGGAACATGAGGAAATGCATAAATAGACTTGTAGGGCTAATTTCAAATTAAAATGATAAAAGTATTTATTTCATATTCTGAAACAACACAGCGATGCTCTCAGCCTCTAGTTGTGTGAGGTTAATAACAGCTTGTGTTTTTTGTTTTGTTTTGGTTTGGTTTTTTTTTTAGATTTCTATTTTTTTCAAACTTTATGTGCAACTGAATGTAAGCACTACTGGCTATATCTGGAAAACACTGTTGTGGCAGTATCCTGACTGAGTAAGACTTTCCTAAGATTCACACCTGGTGGTGGAAGTGTGTGTATAATAGATCTATAGTGATTGAAATATGTCAAATGCAACAGAAAATTTTTCTTAAGTTTCTGGGCCTTTTAAACTAAAGGGATAATTTTCTCTATTTGTTCCCATACTGTACAGGAGGAACAAATGGATTTTTATGTTGGACAAATGGCTACGTTATTGGGCATCAGTTTCTGACTGATGTAAACCAGAGTTAAAGCAGTAAACAAAGCAAACAAACAAAAAAGAAAACTTATTTAGAATTAAGATTTGTGTATGGACTAGAGAGCAATTTTTATGGCTTTCCTCTGGATTAAAGATGTATAAATCCCCCCCCCCCCAAATGAATAGCTTAGATAAATCTTTAAATAATTGCGTAAATCTGCATTTCTAGTGATGAAGTATAGTTTTGGGAGGCCACTGAAAGGGATAGTTTGCATTCACCTACACTGCCTTGGCCTTAGATCTAAGGGGCACATGACTGCAGGTGCTTTGGGGCACTGATCTGTCAGAATGATCTTTTGGGGATGACGGATTTTCTGTTTCAGTTGCACAACCAGCTCACTTCACAGTTGCACACTGGTTTGAGTTAACACAAAGGAAGTAGCAGAATTGTGCCCCAAGTCTGGAGGAGAAAAAAGAGGTAGGGATTCAGGCTGGATTTAGGGGAGTAGGTTTAGTTGCCTTCCCATTATCCCACAAAATCAAATATTTTTTGCTGCAGACCTACAGATGTTGAATCACTGGTAGAACTCTACATGTATGACTGTTTAGACATCTCCTATGAATAAAACCTTGTAATTAATAAGGACCTCGCAAAATGAGAGGTCTATGTAGCATTTATGTGCTATGCATAGCATACTGTACTCCTATCATGTAACTGTTCAATGGAGCATCGCCCTTTAATTTGTCTCGTGGAGATGCATTGTCTGTCTGTGTCAAAATGCTTGCATGAGTGTAATCTGGAAGCTGTTTTTCTTCTGAGTGCCAGTGTACTGGAACCCAGTGTTTAAAGCTTGACATTCATGGATTTTGTATTTCCTTGCATTCTCGACAAATACTGAATAACCTTCTGTAAATAATGATCCTTATTAAAGGATGAATAGCTGCAAAACTTGAAGGGTTTTCATGTTTGGGTTTTTTTTTTTCCTTCTTCCTCTTTTGAAGAGGGGAGATTTGTATTTCCTCTCTCTTATGTGCTTGGCATAGTAATGCAGGAGCACAAACTAAAAAAAAAAAAAGTGGTAACAAGCAACAGTGTTCATGATGCCAATAGTACTGCAGTTTGGAAAATGTGTTGTACCAGTAAATTGGCTAGTCTTAATTAAAATTTAAAGAGTCTCCATTACAAGTAGTTAGTTAATGGTATAGTCACTTTATTGATTTTTGTTAGTCCTTAAAATGAATAAATGTTTTCTAGCAGCAAAGGCTCAGTTGTCAAATGAATTTTTCTAGGTGGTTCGTAAAGGCTCCTTTTCTATTTTAAAGCTTTTTTGGGTTGATATTTCCTTGAATATTGGTGACTGTGCATCAATGAAGATGAGCTGATGAATCACTTCAAATCACGTTTGTTTGGTATATATTAAACTTCTTCCAAACAGAGGTTGCTATAACTCCTTTCCAGTAAAAAGATCCAGGTGGAGTACTCTTAACCCTTACTGAGTCTTACTACAGTTTGCATTCAGACATCTGAACTCATACAGTAGGACTACAATCTTTAGTGTTACTTTATTGTAAAATTATTGTTTTATGAGTGTAAAAGTTTGGCCAGATATGCTGTATCAATGTTTTAATCTGCAGCAAGATAGTGCTGGTTTCTTCTATCTCCATGTTGAAAATACTGGATTTTACATGGATTAATGATATCAAAACTAAAAGCTACATGCCAGTTAGATGTGCTTATAATTGATTCTCATATTGTGATGTATTTTCAGTTGTATTTCTTGAAAATTGTGGTTTCTCTGCATCTCAGTTTTCACCACATTGTGGGATAAACTTTTTGCAGCGTTCAGAATATCTGTTTTCTGTGCTACCAGAGTTAATCCCCTTGCATCTTCTGGAATCAAGAGGGCTTTCCCTTTGTGTGTTTGGCCATTACATAAAGGAAGTTCAGTCTGTTTTCTTAGCATGTAAACTGCGCTTTTCTAAATAAAAAGAGGGCCAAAACCTTTCTCAGTAAGAATTTAGAGAAAGAAAATGTACGTTTCTTGGGAGGAAGAAGACTATTCATAACTTTGTTACACATTTGGTGCTCATCATTCCACTCGTGTGAAGCCAAAAAAAAAGCAAAATTTTTAAGACTTAAGTTACTTTGATACTGCAGAAAGAGATCAAATGTGCCAGACTTTGTGACTTAAATCCTAGATGCTCATATTGCTAGTTGTGGCTTAATCTCAAAATACATATGTAATATAGAGAAGCAGTGGAGCTCCAACTGGGCTGTAATGTGACTGACCCCTTCTTTTCCTGATCCATACAGACTTAAGTGAACGAGAGTTTGGCAACAGTTGCTGACGGTGAAGCACACACTCATACACATGTTCAGACACTGCTCTGGAACTTGTGTTGAAGTATTGTATCTACAGAACCACTTTGAGCGGTTAAGAGAGAGCCTTTTGACCAAAATCAGTCATTTACTGATTAATGTTGGATAATTGTTCTGGATGGAAGTAAACCTTTCTTCTGCATTACTCTTGATTCACATCAGCTTCCCAGTGTTGATCACTGCGAAGTTGCAGAAGGGGTGCAGAAAGTGCATGGCAGGAATAAATGATAAGGGAAAGAGAAGGAATGGAGAGTGCTTCTGGCAACAGTGCCAAATCATATTACTTTAAAGTGCTTATAACGGTAATGGTAGTGCAGGTATGAAAGTTGCCTTGGACTTGTTAGTAGAACATAGTATAGAACTGTCAGTAGTTTTGTATTCTCACCAGTCTCTGTTAAAGGACCGCCTGAAATCAGGCTGCAGAAAGTGGTTGCAGGAAAGATAAGAAATCTGATTGCTGTGCATTTTCATCTGTCTCTGCTTACCCACTGTGGAAAGCTTCTTAGAACCTTGTGTTCCACTCATTCATGATCCCTAGTAGTTTTCCACCTGTGTTTCTTAAAACTATTAATATCATATAGATTGTAATACAATAGCTTGTATTTGCTGGAAATTACTTGATCCATATATAGTTATAAATGAAAAATGTCAGTATATTATTGCGGGGTTTTTTATTGGAACCTACCTACCCAAATTTTTACTAGTTTAGATTTAGCTACAAGATTTTATACTTCCCTTTTAATGCAGAAAAAATCAATGTATTATAGAAAGCCATAGCATAAGAATTGCATGCTGAACAGTGATATGCTTTGTGATTATGCTTCTCTCATACAGTTAAAACCAAATACTCTGTCTGTGCTGCACGCATTGAAGAAGGGCACCCAGTTTTTCTTCATGTGTCTGCTTCTTGTTTGGGAAAAGGAGATGCTATTTCCTCTGTCTCCTATTCCCCCCCCCCCCCCTTTTTTTTTTTCTTTAATGTTATTTACTTGATAGGGAAGAATTTATGCAAGCAGTGTTCTCCCCTCCTCGATCTTTTCATGTCACTGACTTTTGAAATATCTATTACTTCATTTTTGTTACTTGAGTTCTGGCATTTTTAGCTCCCCTTTCTTCCCCTTAAATAACTCTTGGGCAATCTTTTCTTTTTTGTGCTTCCTAAAGAAACAACTGTGTCAGCTGTTTTTCTTTAAACATCAGCTTTTTATGTGGAATAGTCAATATCAGTTTTTTACTCAGTCTTTTATGAAAATGCCTCAAATAGATGGTTGTGTTGAGAAACGTTCACACAACACTTCCCAGTCAACATATGGATGAAGAAAATGAGGATAAGCTACTTCAGTCATCAAGTAGTTACAATTGCAGAGTGATGGTTCTAGAATCCTTTAACCCAAACCATAACTTCACAGAATCACAGAACGGTAGGGGTTGGAAGGGACCTCTGGAGATCATCTAGTCCACCCTCCCTGCCAGAGCAGGGTCACCTAGAGCAGGCTGCACAGGACTGCATCCAGGCAGGTTTTGAATATCTCCAGAGAAGGAGACTCCACAACCTCCCTGGGCAGCCTGTGCCAGGGCTCTGTCACCCTCACAGTGAAGAAGTTTTTCTGCATATTTAGACAGAACTTCCTGTGTTCCAGTTTGTGCCCGTTGCCCCTTGTCCTGTCGCTGGGCACCACTGAGAAGAGTCTGGCGCCATCCTCTTGACACCTGCCCTTGAGATACTTATATGCGTTAATGAGATCCCCTCTCAGTCTTCTCTTCCTCAGGCTAAATAGCCCCAGCTCCCTCAGCCTTTCCCCATAGGAGAGATGCTCCAGTCCCCTCATCATCTTTGTAGCCCTCGATGCTTTCTCTCGATTTTTTTCTTTTGGTCACTAGGTTTAAAAATATAATAATAGTAAACAAGTCTTTAATAACACTGTGATGAATGGATAAAAATTACAGACAGATGTATTCTGTCTAGGAATTACTACCTGACTAGGGAATATTCTTTCTTCCCTTCAAACATGATAACTTTTTGATGTTTGAGCAACCAAATTCAAGAAGCAGAGGCCTCAAAAACACTGTTGTATATCCCATATGTAAAGCTTATATGTGATGAATGCATTCCCAATGTTGGGTTATGAACACAAAGTCTAGAGAATTCTGTCAGATGAACTTTTACGATACAGCGAGTACTTTAGGCGTAGATTCCTAAATAGTGCAAATTTTGGCTCAAAAAATAGAGATTATTCGTTAGCATCACTAAAGAAGTTACTTGTAATACGTTGTTGGTCTTTTGACCTCACTTTTCAGGATGCATAATAAAATGCTGATTGCTTTTCTTTAGCTAGTAAAGCAGTTAATAACTTCTCCTGGTTTATCGGGATTATTCGGACAGTCTCATTGCAGATAAAAGTACTCAAAATTCATTGTTATTTATAATAAGGGAAAATTATTTGTAATTTACTGTTTTAATAATAGACCCTGTGCTTGGGATATGAATAGAGAAAGTCCTTCTATTGCTGGAATAAGGGCAAAAGTAAATAACAAAACACATGGGTATAAATAAAACTGATGATGGGCTAGATTTAGATTCCTGTTTCTTGAGTTTGATCTTCACCATCTATACCTGTTTGTCCATTTCGCCAGTTTAGTTTCTCCTTATATTTGTTGAAAATATATCATTTCTTCTGTCTCTCTAAGCAGGGATCTTTAATTTTCTGTTTGTATTTCTTCAATTCAATTAGGATTCACTTTCTTTGAGTGCGGTTAAATACAAGAACACAAATATTTGTGGAATGGCTTAGTGTTTATCTCATTGACTGAATAAGATTTCTTAATTTTGTACTTTATATACTATAAACTATTTTATTATACTATATTTTGTGTAATAGAAGTGGTAAACAGCCACTTAAAATATTTTTTTAGGGTGGATTGCAATCTGTATTGTCTAGTAAAACTAGATGTCAGAGCTGCACCAAAAAAAAATCTGCCTAGTTGTTCCTACATGACATTTTTGTCTCATAGATTGACTGGAGTAGAAAGACCTTTTCTTTAGTCCTTGCTTGGATTCTACTGTCTAAAAACTGTTTTGAGCTTGAATTGTGTCATGTTGCACTTGCTTTCTTGACACTCTAATCATACATTTTGTGCAGGTTGACCTAACTATCTCCAGCACCCTTTTCAGAACTTCCTCCTTATGGTGAAGTCCCACCCCAGACTCATAACTTCTAATGGCATTAATGGTTTTGAAAAGTCCAAAGAGGAAGCAACAAGATGTAATCATAACACTAAATCATCTCATGATCTCAGTGTTGTAACCCTTTGTTTAGGACTTTGTTGTTGCCAAAACAAGGAAAATCTAGCTGGTGGATCCCTTTTCAGTTGCTGAGCAGACTTTGAGAGATTCAGTAATTATTCTAGGAGTTCTTATGACTAGCTATTATTTATGAAGTGCGAATGTATTCTTATTTTGCTATGTTACATATTTTTGGTGGGGGGGGAATGCATGTACACTTTTTATTCTTTTTCTGTGCAGTTGGTTACAAGTTTCTAAACTTTTCTGCTGGAACAGCAGCAAATAATACAACTTAAATAATCTTCCTTTTGAACTGAGAGGCCTTTCAAGTGTGCTATTTTGCTCAATGTTATGTTCATGCATGGCCCGTGTATTCATTACATACAGCTTTTTGTAGAAACTTGTGAAAGGTATTACTTTAGCAGTAGTTGGAGCAGGGAACGTAATTACACCATCTTTAGTTAGACTTTTTTGATGCACTATTAACATTCCTATGTTCTCTGACCTTAGGACTTGTGAATCACTTATTTCTATGTTTGAGACTGCTAGATAGGATGCTAATTATCACTGAGATTATTGAACAGATCATACAGTTATATATTGGCTATGTAAGTCACATTGCTCATGCTGATGTATTGCAAATATGAAGGGCATACCATTAAAACATTTTGTATAATCTTGTTAATCTTTTGTTTCCTCTCCTTTGATGGATTATTGTAATAGAAGTCTTTGCATTTCTTTCACTTGTCTGTCTCAGGTTATTTCCTCTATCCCAAATATTCACGGTTTGTTAAAACTACAAAAAGACTGATTAAAACCACAAAGTGTGGTGCTGCATAGCAAGGGAATGGTAGCTTCCTTTCAGTCACTGAACGTAGACCTTTAAAATAGATCTGTAAGTTCACAAGCTATCTTCCTTAAGGCTTGTTTAGATTTTCTTTTTTACTCTGATTTTGGTGCTATTTGTTAAGCATTTTGCAGTTTGGCTTGTAGTCTTCCTGTTTTGTTAGTGTGGATGTTTATGATTTGTCCATTCGTGTGTGCTTGAAACATCCTTTTGGATGTTTGTTGTTTTCTTATTATGTTAAAAAGAGCAATTTAGCATTAGGGGTTTTCCTGGAATATAATTTACTTTGCAAGATCACTTTCATATGGGTAGGTTAAAGTCCTTGAAAAGCCACATCAACGTAAAAGTTGAGACAAGCTTTAGATTTAACAGTATCAACAAATGATACTACAGTTTTAATTCACGTAGTTTTAAAACACTATTTCTTATACAACATTCATTAGCAATCTCACAGATCAGCGAGATAGTTAAAGGAAGATTATTTTTATAAGCGTGGATATGCTTTATTTGGTTTCTGGTTCTGTTCCTTTTCTGTGCAGACTGAGTGGGAAATGCATGCCAGGAATGATCTGGACCTTTGATAAATTTGTTTTAACGTGATAAGATTCAAATTTAAATTTTGTGGTTGCCTACCTAATACCAAGTGTTGCTTGAGGTGAGTAAACTCAGTGGGACTGATGCTTTTTTCTTCCATAAATGTTGCCAAAAGATTCAGAGTATGTAGCAGCTCACCAGCTAAACTCTGTGTACCAACATGCACTCAGGTCTTTATTGAATTACGCTCATTACAGATGGTCCCTGTCCCAAAGAGTGTATAGTCTAGGACAAGCTGAAAGAAATTCAGACATAGCAAACATAAAATCCGAGACAATGTTTTCTGGTGTGTTAGAGAAAGTATAGCAGGGTCTACTTGGTTTGTCCTTTATTTTAGCTAAGTAAGTTCTTGGGTGTGTTAGGAGGAGAATAATAGCTTTTTGGACATTTGTGGAGCACTATTCTAAAATGCAAGGAGCAGTGGAATAAAAAGTACGCAGGTGCTTGTTTGAAAATAACATATATTCAATACAGCTTGTCATACCTTCTTAGAGTAGCTAAAATTGTTCATAAGGAATCTTACTATGGTCATCTTTCAATTTATTAGTTACCTTCATCTTATTTTAGTGGTCAGAAACTTTATTACAAAATGTCTTGTTGATTAATGCATTCACATCCCCTGTTAACAGGGTCTCCAGAGTCCTGCTATCCTTTATCTTGATGGCTAGATGACTAATAGCTTTGACTATGAGGGTGATCTAATTGTACTTGCATACTTGAGTGAAGCTCAGGGACTTTGTGAGTATGTAAGACTGGAGGAAAATGGCCCTGAGAGAAGAGAGAATTCTGACTTGTTCAGATATAACTATTACATAATTTAAGGAAAGTTTTTCAGGTATTATAAACTGTAGTAATCATTGCTATTCCAAGGAAAATAAAAGGCACAACTGAGTCTGTAAGCTTCATTTAAAAAAAAAAAAATTTCCTTCTAGACTGGATGGATGTTGTCTGATGACATTTACTGGAAGTGTGGAGTTGTCTTAGTTTCAGTGGAATCTGCCTTAGGCTACAAACTTGTGCTTGTCCGAAGTTTGCTGAAGTGCTGGAGAAAATTAAAAGCTTGTCTTCCATTGTTTCTTTAGATATTCCTCTGGTTTTGCAAGGTTGGAAAGAAATGGTAACTTTTCTTATCTAAAAAATTAACTCTTGTTTTATTTGTGGGCTTTTTCATCTTTATCTACATGTTTACATGGTAAGAAAGTCACAATTAATACATGCCGTCAGTACCCAATAGTTTGATTGCTACTTGATAAGAAACAAGTAGTGATTTCACAAAATTAGAAGAGGTACAGACAGTTCTGTGCTATAAATGGTGTGAAGAGATTCCTTTGGATCTTTAGAAATTCTGGGGTAAGGAAGAAGAAAAAAACTATGAGAATATATAGAGAGAGGAGAAACCTAGCTGGGATGAAGAGTGGATATTTCTGGAGTGCATGACTGTCAGCTTGTAAAAATGCGGCAAATTTAGGGTTTTCTGGAGGAAGCCCATTAAACGTGGGGGGCATATGAGTAGCAGGATCTGACCACTCAAATTCTGTTCTCCCATCTGCCTAAAATTTGATGGAATTTAATCCAGGAGTCCCTGGTACCAGTAGTCTCCTGTTGTTAAGCAGGCAGCTGTGGAAGACATTAAAAAGCATCTTCCATGTCCAGCTCATCTCACCAACTCTTACAAAGAGGAACTACATGCTATTTACTATTCTTTTAGTTCTGCTACATGTGTTCAAAACCTGTGGACTCGTCTTTGAATATTACTTTGGTTCTTTTTAACTTCTGTGGGGAAGGGTAGAAAGAAAAATAAGTTTGTTTGGGTTTTTTAGTTGCTTGTGTGTTTGATATCAGATGCCATTTTCTAAGTAATATGCCTTGACTGGACGGTGTTACAGAATCCATACTATTATGAAAACTTAGGCCTCTAGAAGGCAGTTTCTTTAAAAGAGGTGGAACCCAAGTATGTGTTGTGATTTCCTTTAATCTGCTAAAGTATTACTTCATTTAACCAGCCCTCATGGGTGACATACAGAAGTAATAGAAACAATTATTAAATCAGAGGAGGTGCTAGGGAGCAGGGCTAAAATGTTATTTACAGAAATGTCAAATATCTACTTAGTGTGTAATTTTCATGATTTTCAAATCTTTTTAACAGCTTCTGTCCTTCATGTGATCTTGTGCTTTGCAAAAGCTCTTGTGGTAGTAGCCATTCTTCCTTGCAGCATCGGTTACTTTACACGGTCAGAAATCTTAAGTTGTCTATATTCAAATAGGAATGTGGTTCTGATGCAGCTTTTTTTTTTTTTTTTTTTTTTTGATGTTGTGTCCAAGAGAACACTTCATAACTGCAGTATACTGTTTTGACAGTTTCCTATTCTGGACACTTGTTCATTTGTGTCTCGTTTTCCCTTTTGAATCGTAGATGCACTGTCAAATACCTTTTTTTAAAAGCCTCTCCTGCTAAATAATAATTGTGTAATCAAGTATTTTCTGCTCTTTCAGGATACCAGTTATCTCCTCCTTATGTAGTACAGTTTCCCACATAGCTTTTTCCTTCTGCCATTTTGGATTCAAACCATTTTGCTTGGTAGTTCAGGTTTCTGTAGGTAGATTTTTTTTTTTCTGTCTTTCTGTCTGTCTTTCTGTCTGTCTGTCTGTCTTTGTTTGAGCAGAAATGTCCCATTCAGGTTTTTTGGCAAAGTCAAAAGCTCTTCATTTGTGAATCAGTGTGGGTACCTGTATCCTAAACAACAGCATTTGTCTATAGTTCCTCCTGGAAATCCATGTTGTTTCTTGCTAAGCTCCTCACAAAAATAAATTTCCTAGGCATAGTAGCCGTGTGTCGTTGCTGTACTTCCCATCTTTACTGTGAAGAATACCTTTTGCCTCTCTCTTAAAGGAGACAATCTGCAAAGTGTTGCCTTCTACCAGCATAATAGTTTAGTGTATATTCTGATCTGCTGGTATAATTTTGAGAGGAGAAAGGTAACAGTCATGTCAGGCAGAGCCTCATATAGTAGTTGTTATTATGGCCAAAAATATATATACAACAGTTTCCTTTTCATAAAAATTAATAGGATATGCTGTCATATGTTTTCTTGATGTAAATTATGTCATCTTTAGTACTCGTGCTATATTTGTATCTCCTTCTGTTGTAGATAAGTCACTAATGTTTTGTTCCAGTGGCAGTCATTTTCTAAACCTTTAGTAACAAAGGGCT
The DNA here is from genome assembly GCA_009819775.1 of Phoenicopterus ruber ruber. Classification (NCBI taxonomy): domain Eukaryota; kingdom Metazoa; phylum Chordata; class Aves; order Phoenicopteriformes; family Phoenicopteridae; genus Phoenicopterus; species Phoenicopterus ruber. Next base: position 35,921,372 of record CM020219.1, read on the forward strand.
TTATATCATCAGCAGTGTACCAATATGTTCATGTGATACTGGTGAAATTAATTACTTTTTTCTAAATTGAGTCAATACTCAACAAATGTTATCTGCAAATAAAATAGACTTTAGCTCAGTGGTTTGGTATTACCTTTTGGTACTCTGGGCACGCACGTACTCATGAACACTTCTCTAGCTGGGAATCATAAAATCTTCTGCTAAGCTGTTTGGATAGTAAGAACCATAAAAAGCCAAGTGTGGTTCATGTATGCTCTTTGGGTGAGGCTACAAACACGTAAGTATATTGCACCGGAAGTTGGAGGGGTTAAAGTACGTGTGCAAAGTGCCAGTCAAAGGTAAAGAGCCTTGAGCCATGACCAGTTCACATTCAGAGATCAGCCTGGAGCTGTTACTTGCGTGCCAGCAAAGACAATGTAATTTCATAGCAGAGTGTATTACGATTTTTCAGAATGTCTTTTTTTTTTTCTTAGCCTTGTCAGAAGTGTTTAAATAACAGTTCTGCACAGTGACAACTCTTACTTCAAAGTATCATGAATTCTCATAAATTAACCCATATTAGTTATATTTATAAAGTTGTAGTTAATTAAAATTGCTGTGCTTTAAAATATGACGTTAAATAAATGAAAGAATCACAGAATAATTGAGGTTGGAAGGGACCTCTGGAGGTCATCTTGTCCACCCCCCCTGCTCAAGGAGGGCCACCTAAAGCAGGTTACCCAGGACTATGTCCAGGCGGCTTTTGAGTATCTCCAAGGATGGAGACTCCACAACTCTAGGCAACCTGTGCCGGTGCTCAGGTACTCTCAGAGTGAAAAGGTGTTTCCTGATGTTCAAATGGAACCTCCTGTGCTTCAGTTTGTGTCTGTTGCCTCTGGTCCTGTCACTGGGCACCACTGAAAAGCACCTGGCTCCATCCTCTTTGCACCTTCCCTTCAGGTATTTATATATGTTGATAAGATACCTCTGAGTCTTCTCTTCTCCAGGTCAAACTGTCCTAGCTCTCTCAGCCTTCCCTCATATGACAGGTGCTCCAGTCCCTCAATCATCTTAGCGGCCTTCGCTGGACTCCCTTCAGTAGCTCCATGTCTCTCCTGTACTGGGGTGCCCAGCACTGGACACAGCACTCCAGGTGTGTCCTAACCAGTGTTGAGTAAAGGGGAAGGATCACCTCCCTCGACCTGCTGGCAGCGCTTCTCCTAATGCAGCCCAGGGCAGTGTTGGCCTTCTTTGTCTCAAGGGCACATTGCTGGCTCATGTTCAACTTGGTGTCCACCTGAAACCCGAGGTCCTTTTCTGCAAATCGACTTTCCAGCTTTGAAAGAAACCATGATGCTAAATGTTTTTACTGAAGCTAAGAGGATCAGTTTGTCGTATGGTTCAGTTTACAATTCCACTTGAAGATCCAGGCTTCTTGATGGTGATGGTAGTAGCTTTATAGTACTAAAAAACAGTTTGCAATTGCAGTTCATTTGTCTTAACAGACATTTCCAAGATCACTGTTGTTATTTGTCAGTCCTATATTAAAATAGAAATGTGCAAGATGCAATGCAAATAGAAGAATGGTAAGGCTTAATATGAATCTAGGAGAGGGAAGATTTGCATACTGTTGAAGCTGGGCTAAAATAAATGTAACGCAACAAGATAGCTGCTTTTTTTTTTCCCCTCCTTCAACATCTCTTCCCCTTTTTCTCTGGGAAAAGTATTTTGGCAGAAAATTCTTAACCTTCATTCTCTTTTGGATCGCTAATGGAAGAAAGGACAAATGTTGTAATAATGTTTGGTATCTTTAATTGGCTTGATATTACACATAAGAAATACCCCAAATTATCAAAATAATTTTTTACAAAAAAGCCATAGTGATGAAATTACAATTGTGCCCCTGCCCTCAGCCACCAAAAGCAGGATTGTTCATTAGTTGCTGAGCTGAAGGTCCCAGCCTGTCGAGGTCAGTGGAGTGCTTCCTAGACTTGAACAACAGTTTGGTCATCCAGGTCATAAGTCAGTTTGGGCCCAAGAGCATTACAACGATATAAACACACAGCTTTTGGAGGGAGGAGAGAGCCTTTAAAACCTGTGGTCAGATTTTAGTGCTTCATTCCCTTAAAATAAAATTGATGGCAGGCAAGGACTGTAAGGTTTGTATCTTTCCTGTCCACTTAGGATTTGTAGCCTTTTGTTTTGCCCCCCTAATGCTTTCTCAGGCTTCTTAGTTCACCCCACTCCAGCTTTTGATTTTTGGTGCAAGAATCATCTTCATTTGCTAATACTTTTAGAATGAAACTTTACACAGTATGCTATGCTATCTTAAAATGACTTCATTTCAAGTTTAATAGGTATACCATTCAGACACATGCTGTACTCTTCAGTAGCTCTTAACCACTAGGGGAAGATAACACTGTAGATAACCTTTTTTTTTTTCTTTTTTGTTTTTTCTGCTTCATCACAATTTATAACTCGCTGTAATCACATAAGAATACCATACTCTCATCTCCTTACCTGAGGCACTCAGCTGTTAGAGAGAAGATCTGTCTCCACAGTTGTTAGGAATTGATCTTGGATTCCGGTGTGGTTGTCCCGTTTTCACTGGTGCTCAGCACTGACCCTTGGGAAGCAGCATGCTCCTATGGACAGAATCCCATTTGGTTTTTCCTGTAAACCTTGCTCTGCCTCAAGAGTTTCCAGTGGCCACAGCCAAAATCAGGGGGTGTCAGGAAAGGTCAGATGTGATACAATAGGTTTGGGCCTGCTGTTGAAATGCTACTCTTCATGCTACATTTCATGTGCTTGTAGTAGCTCTAGTAAAAGGTTTCATAAGACCGATGCTCAACTGATTGCCCAGTTTGCTTGGTTTTCTTTTGTTTAGTTAGTCCTGATAGAGCTGCTAAACATGCAAGAGGAGGTAAAAATGTCAGGTTCTAGGAGTAGTGCTGGAAAAAAATGGAGCCTCGTCTGCCCTTTTTCCTACAACTAAGCTACACCAGCAGTTTAGCAATTTGTTCCAAAATTCCCAAAAGTAGATGGGGCTATAACGCTTAGAGATACAAGAAGTCTGGGTGGTTTCGGTAGCACCAGTAGTGTGACAGGCAGATGCTGTTTTGTTTGCAGAGGATTCTGGAAATGGAAATCACTCTAAGTCCTGCTGCTGCTTTGTGGCTAATTGCAAACCAGCTTGTATTGTTACTAAAAATAGCTGTCATTACCAATTGTGAGTTCTTTTAAAATATAAAAAATTATATTAAAAAACAACCAACAACAACAACACAAAACTAAGCAATCTCTTCGTAGTCTTTGGCATCGTTGCAAGTACAGTAATGAATTTGTCTCGTTAACTTGAAGGGTATTTATCTGGAAAAACTGTTTTGTTTTAATTTAAGAGGTTATTCATTAAATGTTACCTGTTGGGGAATTTTATTTTGGCTCTTGCGCTAATGCAGTGGATTTGACAGTAGTTTCTGAAATGTTTGAAAGGATAAATGTTGTTTAAAACAGTTTAAAGAATAGAAAATATGGGAGCAAACCACAAGATTGTTAACTAGACCAGACTAGGCGTCTCACTATAGGGAAGGGGGGAAAAAACCCAACACTGACAGAAAACTTCTGGCAAATGGAAGTAACTAAGCCATTGAGGTATGATGTGTATCTTCCATCTTTGCTTCTCCTTAGCAATTCTTGAAAAGAAAATGAATGTGGAGCGTAAACTTTTGTTTTAAAAAAAAAATTAATCTGTTGTAGTTCAAGTTTTCTCACGTAGCCTAAGTTCTGTGATACCCCTAAATGATGTTTAACTGAACTCTTGCTGCAGTCTGTTGGTATACAAAAGAAAGCTCTAATATTCAGATTTACAACCAAATTTATGGAATGAATACCTTTTAAAGCTAAATTTGTGGTTCGCTTGAATGGAGAACAGCCAAGAGAGTATGTAGGTTTAACCAGTTAGTGCATCCTGTTTCTTAACTGTTTCAGAGGAAAGTCCTGGTGTCAGAAGAGGCTCTTACCTGAGAGAAATGAGTCAAAAGACTACCTATGTCTTACGTGTACAACTACAGTCTGAACTTATCTCTGAGTGAAATACAGTGGTAGAGGCCAATGAATGATTCAACTTTCAGTACTATTATTAAGCATCAAGATATAGCCACTTTTATTTGCAGGTATTAGAATTGATAAATCCAATCCTTCATTGTATGCATCTTTCTTGATTATATTTGTCTGCTGTGTGGGAGGAGTTACTAAAAGACATTGGTACAGAAATGGTGAGAAACATTGACTGAACTGTCATTTTAACTATGAGGTTTAGGGGGAGGAGGAGGCTGGTTTTTTGCTTGGGGGGCAAACAAAGTCTCTATAAACAAATTCACTTGCCTGTAAGCTAAAATTGGATAGTCTTGTTTTATTTCCCATTTTGCAAACTGTTATGTATTTAAGCGTTAGATGCTTGCAGCAAAATTCTTTTATATATATATATATATATGTGAATCATATGTGTGAATCATATGTGTGTGTGAGAACGTAATATATTAATTACGCAAAAAAGCCTACCTTCAGTTATTTTGGGACATGGGGCGGGGGGGGAGGGGAATAAAGCAGTGATCATTTTAAAATACAACAGTTGGTGAATGGTTATATCACAAATAATTTTGTACAGAAGGAACAACTTTGTCCTCTTCTAATATTTCGTGTTCAGTCCTTAAATTTGACATCACTAATGCTAACTGACGTAAGTACTTAAACCCTGAATCAGAAATATGTTGCAAAAGATATTATGAAGCTTATTTCTTTCGAAGTGTTGGAACGGTCATTCATGGACTGCTACATTCATGCAGTAAACCGTACTTCGAATGTAGGATCTTATAACGTCCTTGGTAAACCATGGGGTTTTCCAGCTGATGTAGCAGCAAATTCATAACCAAAACTAAAATGTGTCATTTAATTTAAAAGAAAGAAATAAAAGCAGAGAGAGAGAGGATCACCAAAAACTCTTTTCCCGAGACCTTGAAAAAGGAATTTGACTTTTAAGTAATGAAGTGATAACCGTTTGTTTATTTTATAAAAATGCTAAATGATGGAAAAAGCTGTTAAATTGTAAAATGCAACTTTCCACATACTGCGAATACAGGAGAGAACCAGCTAGTAGACACTGCAAATGTTAGGTTTTAAGTAGCCGTAACTGGTTCTGCTGTCGAGCCCCACAGCGTGTGTGTCCTGACCTACCCTTGCAAAGGACAGGTTATGTGGGGGGGGTGAGGGGGGGGCAGGAGGGAGGGATAGACGAAGTGAAGCGGGGTTTCTGGCTAGAAGCCTGTTCTTGTTTAGATTTCAGTGGCAGAAGGCCTGACCTCTTTCTGCTTTCTTGTTCTCTTTTCTGTGCAATTTCATGGTGGCTGACTGGCTTCATGATTAGTCTAAAATAAATCAGGAGTTGATTCTTACTCTCTTCTCTTCCCACCCCTGGCTCTCTCTGCCTAGATCACTGACTGTAGAGTTTTTAGAAGATGATCAGTTTTGACTCTGAGGAACTGTATTGTCCGGTTACGTTTCTTTACAAGGTATCGCATGTAAGGTCCAAGAAGTCCTAATGAAGGCATAAAAGTACAGAGGAACATTTTTTTAGAGGGTGGTCTTAGACTGGTTTCTTCTAGGTGACGGTTATGGAAGGGCTGAACCTCCACAATGTTAATTATCGTGATCTTGGTTGTGGGTTTGTTGTTTTGTTTTGTTTTTTAACTAGACTTAGCTGGTTTGCATTTATGGAAAACTAATTTCTTCTTTTGCATCTCTTCCAGTAATAGTTATGCACGAGTGCGAGCTGTGGTGATGACCCGGGATGACTCAAGTGGTGGATGGTTACCACTTGGAGGGGGTGGACTAAGCTGTGTCACAGTCTTCAAAGTCATTCCCCAGGAAGAGAATAGCTGTGCTGATTTTCTTATCCATGGAGAACGACTCAGGGATAAAACGGTAACAATTTGCATCCATTTAGTGTTCCTATTAAAACTACATAGGACCTAAGAATAGATGTTTGCTTATTGTTGCTTGTAGACTAGAAAATAAATTTATAGTCTCAGTCTAATGCTGTTGCTGAGCTTTTATCCATATCAATGATTATATACCTAAAAAGCCAATTATTTGTTTTAGGTATAATACCATGCATTTCTAGAATTAAGCATGTTGATCTTTTAGAAACTTTAAAATATTTTTTTTTTTCATTGCAGATTTCCATCCATTTGGGAAACATTTTGCTATTCAGGTTTTTTTCCCAATGGAGGGTTAAAGTTAAATCTTCTTGTTAATCTGTTTATACACCAATGATACTGTGTTTAATAGGAATGTTGGAAAATGAGAACTCGTTAAAAACACAAAATCTGAAGGAATTCCTCCATAATTATTCAGTTAGCTGTGGAATTCGGCTACAACAAAAAGTAGCCATTTTACACGAAAACAACTTCTGTATTGGAAGAAAGCATGAAGCTGATAGGTCCAAGAATTGATCTGGTTTGATGAACACATAGACAGTATTCATTTATCAGCTACCTTAAATAAAATATCAGTAATAAATGTGTCTTAAATAGCATCACGGAAGTCAGCCTCACAAAAGGAAAACTGTGGTGTAGGGTCTCAGCCATTTCTACATACAGACCTATGGAAGACAAAATCAGCTTACTAAGGCTTGCTTGGTTACTTGTGTGCCAAATAGGTTTCTGAAGGGGGGGGTGGTGTCTTACTGTGGGAACAAAGAGAAGTGGAGAAAGCACAAAACCTCCATCTTAATGACTTTTATCAAGAGCTTACTCTTTTCTGCCAATAATTTGACTCCTGTATAAGCTTAAAAGGTAGAATTGCCTCTTATACCGTACTGCTGATTCTTTCTCAAGCATACCAGTTTCTCCCTTGAGGCAGGACTGCTGAGTTTTCTGCCTTGACTGTGACTGTTGTAGGAAGAGAGCATATAAATAGAAATTCTGCTGACTCAGTTGTTTCAGCGAGGCGTAGTGCTATTAGCAGAGTACCCTGTGTTCCCGCACAGCTATGTGCACCTGCAGTTCCTTCCTCACTTTGCAGTAGTTCCCTTTTGAACTTTTTTTAGCTTTATTGAGGCTGTTTTTGAGGAGCTTAATTGCATTTAGAGATACTTGACAATTTTCTCTTAATTCTTAATACTTTCGACATTCACAGCTTGCCTTTAGAATCTGAGGGTAATAAAATGCTCAGAACTGAAGGCTGGTTTAATGTTTCTCTCGCATGCATATGAAAATGTTGCAGCCATCAGCGTCCTGATCTGTTTGCGCTCGCTCTCCTGCTTCCCCTGGGCAAGCCTTGTTTCGTTTCCACTTCTGGTAGAAGGCTTAAATGTCTCTGCTCCTCTTCCTGTCCAAAATTGAGCTCATGTTAGTATAAATGTTTTCCAAACCTTTATTGTCCTGAACAGGTGGTTTTGTTTTGGTTTTTTTGTTTTTCGTGTCCCACCCTGTGTCTGTCTGTCCTCCCCTTACTGCCCCCAAATGTGACCTACTAGTCGGTCAGGGCAGATTTTGATCTTACTGCAGTTTTAGGAAGTTGCTGTTGGAAGTCAGCCCCTCAAAAACAGGATAAAAGATGGAAGAAATGCAGCTGGGAAGAACATCTATCCAGTGTATATCGAATAAAGCTCAGGGAGCTAAAGCATACAGATTTAGGCTGTGGGGAAGAATACTGTAGAGCCATTGATGCTTTGGTAATGGAGTAAAAGGAAGCTACGTATGCACGTATTTCCTCAGACTTCAAATAATGCACTTATAAGCAACAGCTAATGTGTAATGAATTAACAACAAAGTGTACAGTATGCAACAAGACCCCTGTTGGCATTCAAGAAACAAGATCCTACACCAAAGTATGTGAGGACACCGTTAGGTCATGACACTTTTTCAGAAGGACCGTAGCAGAGACTGGAAGAGAAATTCTGTTGGACAGGGATCCAGTCACTGATTCTAAAACTCTTCTGATCCTTATGCTTTCAATATAGTTAATGGTTTTACGTTTGTTCTTAGGATATTCCTGTGGATTCACTGTTAAAGCATGATTTTTAACCTTTTCTTTAATGAAGCCAAACCATTGGGTTTTTAGTCCAAATAGAATTGACAGGTGACTATTATATATCATAATACCATGAAAAGACCAAGAAAAACAACTCAAGAAGTTGAAATGTAATTGTCTGTTCCAACTGAAAGAGTGGAGAAGGCTGTGTTCTCAAAGCGGCAACCCTGAAAAGAACTGTTGAAGATTGCTTCAGTGGCATAAAATGCTATTCATTTTTTTTATTTAATAAAGTAAAAGTGGAAGTTGTTATGGGTTCATCGTGTTTGTTATTGAGTAGGAACCAAATATTTTGATGATCTTCTGATTTTGAGTAAGAGTTATACTGAATCTGCCGTTTCTGTGCTGCAACATCGCTCTAATTTCATTTTATAATGGCCTTGGTATGTAAATCTGTATACCTGAATAATCTTTGAAGTTAGTCATACACTGTTTAGTTGGTTGCTCTGCCGTTGTATTTGCAAAGAGAAAGTGGCGATATTGTTTTAAAAAAGCTTCCTAAACCATTTTGAACATATCAGTTATTCAGACTTTGAGTACATGTGTCTTCAGGAATGTTTAATCTGTTGTAGTATCTAGAAGTTGTTACGGCTCGGTCAGCTGGACTGCGATTTCCAGTTCACTCATGTTTTTGCAAGGTACACACAGCCATTTCTGAAAATACTTCTATGGATTAAAAAACACAGTAATCCTTACAAATGGAGTCGTCGTGTGTGTCCCCCCCCCCCCCCCAAGTCACATTACACACTGTTAAAATACCTTTATAACTAGATTATATTTTTATTTCCTCTGGCCAGTAAGTCTTTCTTTTGTGAACTGGCTCAGCTTCCAGAAAAGGTGCAGAAATTCCCTTATCCTGGAAAACCTGTAGCGTGGGACTTGGAGCACTTTTCTGGGACACAGGGAAGCATGGGTTTTGAAAAACCTCAGGTTAGAGAGCAAATGAAATTCAGATCTATGGCTTTTACCTAAGATGTATGGGAATCATAATGCCAGTATTACTCTTCAACCTATGTGTCAGTAGAAAGGTGGAATTTATTCCAAAGCAACTTGAAATCCATAGGTGAGGTATTTGATGGAGGTATCTTCCAGATGCCTCTTAAATGGTTATACTCAAAAAGAATGAGAGATCTTTTCTCTTCTCTTATTGTTTCTTGTAAACTAGCTTTAGTTGCTGCTTCTCCCAGTATTGCTTCTGACACTACGTTGCAATTCCATTCCAATGTGTCAGGTGCCTCCATGTATTTTATAGGATATGCGGGCATGTAATTAGGACTATAGATCTCAGTCGGTAAGTCAGCTGTATAAATTAAATACTTTGGGACTGACCATCAAAATACTGAAGTTCCTTATTGGGAGGGTTTCTCATTGTTTCTTTATATACTTGAGAGTTAGGTTGCTATCAGCCCTTTTACGAACCAGCTTCAGGCTACATGTAGAACTTCCAAAATTTTCATGCAGTACCGAGCTATTTAGAACATCTCGTGGGGTTCACAAAAAGCATCCTAGTTGTCTGAGAAGAAAATCAAAGTGGTGGCCCAACTGAATTCATTTAGGACAGAGAATGCTCCCTGCTAGTTTGCTCAGGTTATTTAGATCTGTGTTGGAATGTAAGGGTATTTCATGAAGACTTTGACATAATTACACATTTCCTCCTTAATTATACTCACCTTCCTAGATCTGGCTCCAGCCAGTCTGCTTGGAACAATTGCATTCCCTCCTAACCTGGTCAGGTCTGCTGCTCTCTTTTACTGTGTTTACGGTAGCTCTCTTCTATCTTAACAGCGGTAGTGCTAAACATACATTAGGCTCAAGCTTACAGGTTTTCAGGCTTTGGTGAATTTTACATTCTTGAATGAAAAGTCTGATAGACTTCTCTGTTCTATTTTATTTTCTTCTCCAGTCCTTTGCTATGCAAATTTTTACAGAAGGAAAAAAAAAAAGTGACTAGTATCTTTTGGATCGTGAGTCAGGAGTGACAAATCAAAGTTTAAAGTCTTTCTTTTGAACAACAGGTAATTGTGTAAAGGGAGAGATACAAAGCTAAAACGGAATATAAATACTGTTATCTTCTAAAAATCTGCTAATCAAAAAATTAATTTATCATTTACTTTTTAAATTTGCTTTAAAGTTTGAGAAAAGATTCATTGTGATGGGCTGTAGTACAGTCCTTACATGATTTTACTTCTTGAATTGAAAAAAACCCACACACAGAATAATAATCATGTCACGGTGGCACTGGGCCCACTTGCTCTGTATCATCAATATACTCGGGTCATACTGCTTGGTCCCAAGACTAGAGAAAAACCTTTGATTCTATTTAGCAGAAAAGGCATTCAAAAGTTTCATCAAAAACTATATGCTTATGCGTGTGTAGATTTGGGCTCGGAATGAGAAATTGTGAAACTATGTATCTACATGTAATGTTGTACGCTGTTGAAAGTACAGCTGGAAACCAGTAAAATAGTATCCAGTATCTAGAAACATTCAATTATGGGATATGTTATCAAAATAGAAATTTATATCAAATGCAATAAGGGTTTTTTCGTATTTGTTTCTGAAACAAGAGGTAGATAATGATGCTAATATCTTAAATACTCATTTTTTTAAAAATGTTTGGTTTTGAAGTGTTGAAGTTTAAAATTTCTGACTTTAGAGCTTTGTCTTATCTACGCAAGCCAAATAGTTTCTAATATCTTTAAAGAACGTAGCTTGTAGAGGTGAGAAAAGAAACATGTAGCAAGGATTTTTATGAGTAGCTGTGAACTCATTAGTGTTGCACTTAATGACATCTGGATATTAAAAGGATTTTTTCATTTAGTAGTAAGTAGACATACAGCCCTATGTATGCTCTGAGAATTTAGATCTTGATCATGTGGATCTAGAGCTCTTCTCTCTTGAGTCTGAGAACTCTGCAACATTTCCCGTTACGTGCTAAGGTGGCTGCTTCATATTGACATGGAAGTTTCATATTAACTCTCAAAATGAAGAAAACCTTCAGCATAGCAACCCATGTTTATTAAAAAATGCAATTTTGTTAAGCTGTAGTCACTTAATTTACAATTTTCCAGATTTTTGTTGTGCTTATTACTGGAGATCTTAGGGAAGGTCTACCTAAGAAGGTTTGGGAAGGCAGATTTTTGGTAACCATGTGGGAGAGTATGATACCATCTTCACATATGATGTGGAGAGCTCTGAACCATAGCATAGTGCAGTAAAAAATGGAGTTTTGGGTATTTGAAGACCAAAAAAAAAAAAAAAATCTGTATTGCTAAAAGCTTGGTTTCCATTTCCAGGCTTTGGAGATACGTGTATTAGGATACTTCCTCCCCAGCCCCCAATGATAGTTTGCATGCTTCAGCATAAAGAAGTCTTTGACAGCAATATGCTTAACAGGGAAAAAATACGTTGCTGCTGCAAAGCATAGAAGTGTTTTGGGGAGGAAAAAAAAATACTTCAGGGGATAGTCGGTACGTTTTTTTGTTTGGTTTGGGTTTTTAGTATTTCTGGATGCAACAAAAACTATTGAAGGCAGGATGTTTATAGATTTGTGTCCCTCTGCTAATTCTGACCTCCCGTTTTTGAGTCTTCTCTCACGTGGGACAGGCATAAAGTCTCGCCTGTATGGATTCTTATGTCTGATAACACATACAATTTTTGATGCAACTAAGTTTTCCCCTTTCAGTGCCCTTAACCACTTATATCTACTGTGTTAACTGATCTGTTTTCATACAGCTTTAGATCTGAAAAATCAGTGTTGTCCTGTCAAATTTATTGTTTCCTTAAATCAAGCTGAAAACAATTACGGCGTTGGATAGGATGTTTGCTTGTTTTGTTAACGATTGCTTGTCTTCTAAAATGTTGTGAGGGTTGGGGATAAGGGGGTGGATGGTAGTGGTGTTGGTTTTGGGGTTGGGGGGGTTGGTTTGGGGGTTTTCTGGTTTGGTTTGTCTGTCTTTGAAAACCATAGCTTCTACTCAGTAAAGTTTTACTCCAGTAGTTTATCTCCAGTGTTACTATCTTGTAAAAATATTTGTCATGCAGGTATGAATTTTCAGTATAAAGTAATCTGGACTAACTCCTTTGGGAGCAGGTGTTCACTGAGATGCTATAAAACCAGTCTTGCAGTACTTTTTGTTGATATTTTGGGTGAAACTGCACACACAATATAATGTGAAAATAGCTGGTGTTTAATATAGTAGAGATCCCCCAAAAGTGCTCACAGATCTAGAAAATGCAGCGATGTGAGAAATCTTCATTTTTAACTCCTCTTTTTAGGAGGAAGGAAGTTTAAAATCATTAAAAGGAACAAAGAATGATTATTTAATACACTTTAGAACTGCAGAATGATACTTCTGGGGTTTTTTTTTTCATCACCTTTTCCTGCACATATACTGCAAATAGTTAGATTCCTTCCTATACTTTCTTGTAGGCCGTTGTACCTACATATTGTTGACCGTTTAGGGAATTCAGAGCAGAGTAACAAAAATTACTTTAATGCTGAAAGAGTTTATATGTGCAGAAAGAATGTCATCCTTCTAGAGACAGAGCTAAAAGGCAGTAAAACTCAAGATGAGATGATTAGTGGTGGGGTGTAGGGTAGGGGGAATAAATAATAAAGAGCAGGAGAAAAAACCCTATTCGCCTATCTAATAATTAGACAAGGAAAGGAGAGGAAAACCACAAAGGGATATGCAAGAATAATCTAAGTACAGACAAAATTTTTTAAAACTTGGAGATTTTTTTTTTGCAGTTATGTTTATAATTAACCTCATTTTTCCACATACTGTAAGAAATTTTATGGTTTTGTCTCAAAGAGCTGAATATGTAACAAAAAAACGAAAATTCTGAAGATACAGTAATGTTGAAATGATAGAATATTAAAATTCCTCATTCACCTCTCAGTGTAGGTTTTCAGAATCTCGTCGTAATACAGAGATACAGGTTGTCTTGTTGTGCGTTTTATTATACCTAGTGCTACAGGAGCAGATCAATGCCTGTCCTTCCATAATTTCTTGTTCACCTTGGATTTTTTTTAAACCAAGAAACATTCAATGTAACAATGTTGCATAAAATAATTTTTGCAGGTAAATTAAATATGCAAATATATTTTAAAAACCAGCCAATTTAAAGCAGGGAAATGATGTGAAGACTGCAACTTTGCTTCATAACTGAATGTGCGTGTATACCTGTAATGGTTTTGTAGCCAAAAAATTCTGCTAATTATTCCTAATTACTGTTTTCATTATAGTTGAACATGAGCCATAAATATATTTGTGTCTAGGTACAGGCAGCAATACATACAAAAAGATTTTAGTTTTGATTAATTTCAGTTTTTAAAACAGTCCTCCTGTATTATTTTCTCTTGTCTAGTAGCCTTTCTGTGAGAAAACTGGTATGGCCTGAAAGCAGCATAAAGTTAGTCCAGTACTCAAAATTTTTATAGAATATACAAATAAAATTCCCAGTGATACAGTAATACTTGATATCAGCACAACAATGTTTTTCTGAAGTGTGGCCTGTGTCATTTGCTGAACTTTTAGCAAGACTGTACTGACAGAAGTGCTTGCTTCAGGTATGAGATACTTTTGAGACTGGGAAGATTCACTCAGTATACAAATAGTGTCCTTAGCCCATACTACCTATCACCAGCTGTTAGTGAATAATTTGGCCATAATGGCAACAAAGTTAAAATTACATCCTTGTAACAGGAAGAAATTTAAACAGAGACTTTTACCTGCTCTTATGATGTATGTTTTCAGGTAATTCATAAAGACTACATTTTGTTCTCAAATTTGATATATTAGTCAGTGATATCTTTTCCTCCTGTCTTCTTTCTGGAAGGTGGTCTTGGAATGCACATTAAAGAAGGACCTCGTTTACAACAAAGTTACTCCTACTTTTTACCACTGGAAGATTGATGACAAAAAGTTTGGCCTCACGTTTCAGAGTCCTGCTGATGCAAGAGCATTTGACAGAGGTATTCGGAGAGCAGTAGAGGATATTTCTCAAGGTATTTATTTCAGGTGAAGGGGGGGGATGTTGAGTGTTTAACAAATGAGATGAGTCAAAGAACTTTGCGTAACATTAACGCTGACAGTATTTAAGGATGTGGATTGATCTATAACGTATTGAGATTTTGACAGTTTTTAAATAGTACTTCTGGCATTTCTAAAGTGCCATTAATAAGTCTTAAATTGTTTCACAAATACTAATAAGGTAATTTGCCAAAACATCCCTACATAATGAAGCATCGCCTCTTTTTTTTTTAAAGGTGAAGAAATGGAAGAAGCTAGAGTGTTATAGTGTCTTACTTGGATCTTCTTTTCAGAGGCTTGTTACAGCTTCTGTGTTCTTAGAGCATCAGCTATGAAGTTGAATGATTTGAGACCCATTGAGTTCTCTTTTTCTCTGCGCATACTTTCAGTTAATAGTTTTATTTCTTTACTAACAGCTGACAGAGTAGTTCTGAGGACAAGTTTATATGGGATGGTAGAAGAATTTACTCAAATAGTAATATGACTAACTGGTTCCAGAGTTTCACTGACCTCATGGAAACTAGTGAGAGAACTGAAGATGATCATCAAGTCTCAATTCTGAGATGAAAATATGATAAATGTATTGCTGGATGGGGGGAGGGAGGGAGGAAAGAGAACAGGTGTCTATTGAATGGAAAGAACATCTCTTTCAGGCTTGTAAAAAGTAACTCAAAGGGAGAAATTTAAACAAAATATTCCGTGCTGTGATGTGCTGTAAATTTAGGGATTTAATGTGTGTTATCATATTAGCAAAGGGAGAAACATGTTTCTGAAGGGAAATACTTTTTGACATACTAGAATGACTTCTTTTGAATTGTGCTGATATCATCCATATTCCTGCAAGAGAAATAATTAGAGAACATATGAGTCCTTTTCTCTCTTAGGGTCTCACAGTTCCAATTTCTGCTGATTTATAGCAAAATAGAGCACAGCGTGCATTCATGCCAACCAAATTTATCTGCCTTTAAGTTTCAAAATGCTACATTAACAAGAATATAGTCCTTTGCTTCTGACTTCTGATGACACTTTGAAAATGCTTTTACAAGAAAGATGTGAACAAGATAGAGCAGTGTGGCTAAGAATACTCAGTATGTAAAATATAGAATGTAGAAATGAATGGTACTTATTAAAATCAACTTGAAATACAGTGATACTCTGGTTAAAAAAGTAAACAAGCATATTTATGTCATCATAGCTGGATATTGAAGGATAGTGTGGACTACTGGAAGCAGTAAACTGTAAACAAAAAGAAAATAATCTTGTCTGGTTTGGGTTTTTTACTTTTTCTGTAGGTTATCCACCCTCCCAAAATGATGTTGAAGTGGCAGAAGACTGCTTTCAAGTGAGTATTTACATTTTTAAACTAATTGTGCAGTTATTTTTTGAAGAAGTTCATTGAACAATTTTTGTTTTCATTAGTGAGAATAAGCAAAATAAGAGCCATAGCAAAATTCAGTTTAAGGAAATAAGCTCCAGAACAGTTATCTAAAGGACTTACAATATTGTCTGTTGTAAACTAAGTAGTCAATATATAATCAATAGCATGATTAACCATCCTGAGTTTAATTTTTAAGTTTACAATGTCTGTTCTAGGTTATGTGTTCTTTTTGAACTCATGGGAACATGAAATATTCGGGGGGGGGGGGGGGGGGGGGGCGCAGGCGGCGGGAATAGAGGGGGTCAGGAATCTTCTTTTATATGCACGTCCTATTTGTTTTCCTAGATTTCACTCTGCAGTGATAGACACTTCTAACATTGTATCATTAGAGTTGAAACAATGCTGAGATAATGGTTAAAAGAGTCTAGTCCAAATAAGGGCAGAAGTTCATATAATTTTTAAAAACACACTGAAGATAAAGCAGTTGTTGAGATTCAAATTGTTATTGATCCTTATTTGCACCGGTCAATTTCTATAGGTTACAATGGCATAAGAGGTAAAAACTTACCTCCTCCTATGCTTCAGAGTTATAATACTTTACACAAATACCATATCGAGTACTGTAACACTGATGTGTAGATCTGCCTGGTAACACCCAAGAATAGATGTAAATAAAAAGCCAGTATAAACAAATATTATGGATACATATATACAGTAAATAGCTGCAATATAACTGAGTAGAAACCTACTTGTGTCTATGTGTGCTTGTCATCTCTTCTTTCCTATTTACAGTTTCAGGGAAAGTCTTGGCTTTATTCAAACATACGTTCAGTTTTCAGAGTGCAGATATTTAAGTTAATATGAAGCTGATATAGAAACAAGTTGACTCGGGGGTCTTAGTGAGTCTCCAGAAAACGGATAGTATTCCTAAGTGGTTTGTTGAGGGAAAGAGTTTTGTCATTTATGCGATATTAAATGCTTTATCAGTGTAGACAGATGCAGTGTAGAACTTCTGCAATACAAAATCAAGAAAATTAGCAGCGTACTTTGAAGATATGGGTAAGAATCAAATTATGATAGGAGACAGAGTCAAATATTTAGAAAGGATACTGAAATGCAGTGGCAACGCAGAAGAGTCTCCTGATTTCTTTCCGTATTATGGTAGAAGAAACGTATCTCTTTGTTTGAGGAGTTGGCTATGCAACCACCTGTTGTTCTTTACTTGCAGTGCTTTATTTTAAGGCACTTTAAAGTAAAATTGCTATAAATATTAGATATTTTGGATGTAAAAGAGGAATGAGATTTTGACAGGGTGGAAGAAATGTGTGCCAAAGTTAATGCAATCCTTAATCAGCTTTTAGAAGACTTGTTTAAACACGCTTTGTTGCAAGGATTAATAATTGAGCAATTTCTACAGGCCTAAGGAGATTAGAGGAAAGTAATTACCTCTTGATTATGCTGCCTAGTTATTACGTTTCTATATAAGGATGCCAAAATTGAAGCAAATATCCTGTGATTCTTTATATTTACAAAGTTTGTTATTGGGAAAGTGGAGAAAAGTATATTTACATCATCTATTCTATATCAATGTAAATATAGATGTATTTAGGTATCTAAATAGATGATGTAGGTTTACTTTATATATTTTAAAAAAAATAAATACATATATTATTAAAAATACTCTCTCTATATATAATATATAACTTACAGGTACAAACAATCCTGTTTGGTGCAAACTGCGGGTAGAATTATCTGTTATATTCCAGACAGGAAAACGTATTTCATGACTTCACCACAACACACGTTGCATACCTGTTTCCTAGAGGCCAAAAAGCTAGCCAATCTCTCTTACCATATCTCTGCATACCAAAGTAAAATAAATTATACTAGAATTGCCTATTGATAACAATACGGGGGGGGGAGGAAATGCAAGGAAGGCTGAACCCACCCTAGTTTAGCTATGCTTCATCTAAATAAGGTTTATGTATCAATAACGAATCCATAATTGCAGGGTTGTGAATGTCAGTGTGGAAAGGCTATAGCATTTTAGTTACAGAAACCAGGTCTAGTCATCAAGAATATCTTGGAAATACCCAATGGTGTACATTCTCCTCCAAATGATTAATTCCTTTCCTTTCCCCTTCCAAGATTGATACTGTTGTAAGTGGAACTTGATACCCCAGTATTTTTTAACTTGAAAGACTGGTGAGATCATTTTGTTTAAAGATAATATATTATGTATTCAAAGAGTCATGTTGACTTGTCCCCCCTTCTTCCCACCCCACTATAGTTTTAACAGCCTAATCATTTTTTTTTCCCCCCCTAATTATTCTATAAGCTGTTTTCCCAAGTCTCTAACAGTATTTTTGAGTAAGTTTTGGAGTATATCTATGCAAGAGCATTTTAGAGTGTGGATAGAATGTTAAAGAGCGCTTGGATATGAGGGCAATATGTTTGTTGTTTCATCAGAACAATCTTCCAGAATGGTAATTTGTAACCTTTAAGGAATGACGTACAAAAGATCAAGCAGTGGAGCTCCTCCATTTAATTAAAAATATTAAGTAGTCATAAGTTGTTTCTAAAATAGCAGAATATCAAAAAGAGAAAAGGGTTATTTCACACTTACTTTTTCTAGCACGTTTGTTAATGCACTTCTATTTTTGCCTATGCCCTGTAGTAACTATTACGTGTATTGGTATTCTTTGGTTTCATTTCTTTTTTCATTAGTGAGTATGGTAGGCAAAGTCCCCAGGATGTCATCAAGGTACATTTGAAAATATTAATTTTAATAGGTCCTTGTCAGTTACATCATCTGCTGTCAAGGTGTTTTGCCTGTGCTGTTCTAGTCATCTCACACGGCAGGAATCCTGTATTTAGTGCATATTTGAAGTATGACTATTATATGTACTTGGTACATACATTTCATTAACAGTGGGTTTTTTTTAAATGAAGAAGATTACTGATGAAGAAAGCAAAACATGCTTCATAAGTTATTTTACTGGCTGGTTATATTCAGTGCTACAGAGAGCAAGTGAAGTGATCCAAATAAGATCAAAACACACAGCCTGTTGATCTAGTCAGTTGCACTGCTGTTAAACCTCCATGCCTACTTGTAGTAAGTATTATCACATTTTATAGATGTAGCA
Organism: Phoenicopterus ruber ruber; assembly: GCA_009819775.1. Taxonomy (NCBI): domain Eukaryota; kingdom Metazoa; phylum Chordata; class Aves; order Phoenicopteriformes; family Phoenicopteridae; genus Phoenicopterus; species Phoenicopterus ruber. The sequence continues at coordinate 35,940,004 of CM020219.1, forward strand.
AGTAGAAATAGGGGTTGTCCAGAACTTGTATGTGCAACTCTTAAATGCAAATCCAAAAATCGAACTCTTGTGCTTTCTAGGCTAGGATTTTGCTCGCTATATTGCATCTCAGGTCACTAGATATTGCGCCCCCCCCCCCCCCCCCCCCCCCCCCCATCCCATTCTTTAACTAAGATCTCACAGAGAAAGCATTCTTCTTACTGAAGATCAAATATGTCATTTTAAGAAGACGTAGCTTCATTATAGCTTCTTTAGATGCTCTGCTGTTCACAAATAATGTTAAAATCTTGATATTAAAAAATACTGTCATTTAAAGATGTTCATACTTGCTTGTAAAGGTTGCTTAAATGATTACAATTACTATTAGTTGTTTAATGAACATCTTATATGCAAATTGTTTATATCATTAAATAAGCCTTAGTCTTACTAGATTAATTTCAAATAGAAATACACAAATGAGTTAATGCAGAGCTATCTGACTTCCTGTAATGTTTGTAAATGGATTCTGGGAATGTATATATACTTATATGGAAATATACACTGGGAATTTGTTTTGGTAGGAGGTTTGGATTTTTTGGTATAAAACCAAGCGTTTTGAATGCAGTAGACAAGCAGCTTGTTTAAGTCAGTTTGCTTGTTTGTTCAAAGATTGGCTCAGATTGTTTTCCTCTACCAAATATAAACTTCTTGCTCTAAAACTCATCTAGCTTAACTGAAAAAATGTAAAAAACAGTTTGTTTTTTTTTTTTCCTTAGAAGTAAATCTAACTAAATGAAATTTAGAGCTCATGCATTTAGAAGTATTTTTATGTGGGTTTTGGATATTGAAATGCATAAGTCTTGCTTTTGAGAACTGAAAAATAGAGCAGTTGAGTCTTAACTTTCAGTTTTTGTTGATTCAGCCATACTGGTGTTATTTATAGGCTACCAACACATTTTAACAGATTGGAAGTAATAAGAAATGGAGCACTTATCCTTTTGAGTTTCTTACTACTGGCAGAGGAAAACTGAAGGCTAGTAAATTATAATGGGGAAAAAAAAAGTTTGGCTTGTTCTTTCAGAAATAGGTACATTGGGGGTTTTGCCAATAGGAAGGGGAAAAGGCCTGCAACTTACATGCATCTTAAGTGGTTTTGGTGCAGGCAAGGAGGACGTAAATGGTTCATGTGCCTCTTTGTAAATGCACTATTTAGTGACCATTCTGTTTATTTTGTCCATAACAAAAGGTTCGCAGAAGTTTTATTTTAGAAAAATAACTTGACATTATGACTTGTAAGGAAACATGAAATAATTTACTCTTGACACTGTATTGTTTTTATGGAGAAGAAAATACTACATGATAAAACACTGAAGATTAGCAATATTTAGTGCATATAATAAATTGGCTAAGAGTAGTTCCTAAAAGTAATTCTAATTTATATTGTCCATTTAAAATAAATTTAATAATATATTGTGCTAAAATTATTTGGGTTTATTAAGCCTTTTTATGGAGTAGTAGTCAAAAAAGAGGAGGATATGTATTATATATTTTTTTCCCCTCACCAGTATCCCTAACAGCCTGTTTACATCTCCATCTCTCCTTATTTCCTCAGAGTTATGCTTTGTGTTTTAATTTATTAGTTCCTTCCTTGGAATCTCTAAAAACCTCTAGTATGCTTTATATATTCAGGTAGAACAGCCTTGGAAGAAAGAGGCACGTCCAATGCCTTATTTTTTACTTTAAACTGTACAAAACATTCAGAGTAATCTAGATAATATTTCAGCCATGTCAGAAATACATACCTGATTATAATAGAGTTTCTTTGCCAAATATGAAAATAGTTGTTCATCAGTCTCACAAATAGCTAAAGCAGAAGGAAGTTATTCAAATGATTTGAAACCTGTATCGTTTATTCACAATTAAAATTTAAGGAAAAAAACGTTTAAACTCTTCTTGTGTTGGTTAGCATCAAACAGCAGATTTTCAGGCCTCATGGGAAGTAAATACAAGAACTGGGATGCAACGGAAATGTGGTCTCTCATCCATCCTTCTGTGTAATGATTAAACTTACTTAGAGCAGAACATTTTTAACAATGTTTGCAGAACAATGTTGAATTCTCTCCCAGACTTAACTCTGGCAAACTGGGAGAAGTAAGGAGAGAAAATTTGAAGAAGAGAAGCTCAGTCTGGTTTTCATTTTCTCTACAGCTGTCATCTGGCTTTGAATTCTGCTGGAGAGCTACAGCTGGAGTCATTTTATTGCTTTACCCAGCATCCTTTTGCCTGCGCGCACAGAAATGTTTTAGTAGTCTTGGAAAAAAATTCAGAGTATCTCTTAGCAACCATAGGACAGTAATTATTATACCAGCAGCTGGGAGCAAACCAGATTTCCGTTGTGCATTAAAAACTGGCGTAGGTTACTTTACAGATGATACTGAATAACCTATGCCAGTACTGTACTTTGCAGGCTGTGGTTAAAGGATATTGAATGTGGGCGGTGTAATTGCTTTGGACAGTAGAAAAGGGGAATGTGCGCATCTGTGTTTGTGTGTAATATTCTGTATACTTAATATACCAAGCTTAGTTCTTGTGGAAAACTTTACATGTTTGCTTTTTACTTAAATGCATTCTCAATACAATAGCATTTTTGTTTCTAAAGCCTCTCTCTTCAGGTTGTCATTGTCTCCATTATAAATGTGGGGTTTCAGGTGTTTATGGCCTGTCATAAAACATCACATTGGAGCAGGAAGTGTCATCCAAAGAAAGACTTTTTGATACTAATAAATGTGGTTTGGCTGTATCTAAGCTATCAGTTTAATTAAAAATACAGAGTTCAGGATATTCATCTGGCATGTCTAGTTCTGCAAAATGAATATTTATATGCTAAATAAGATCATAATGACCTTATCGCTTTTCATTTTTCATAAATACCAGAAGTTAGGCTCTGTCCACTTACCTGTAGTGTCTAGGTTGGTAGGCTGAGCGTTGTGCTTTCGGAACAGCTGTCTTGTGAGTTCTTGCCTTACAAAGGTCAGATGCCTTCCTCTGTCTCCTGCCACCCCCAAATTTGTCCTTGAAGTCACTTAGCTTGAATTGTGGTGCCTGCGTTGGAATTTTATAAAAGCATTCCTTTATCATTGCTGCGTGTAGGGCAGAAGGGCTTGCTGTAAGATTAAGGTTTGTATTTCGTACATCAGTATCTGGCACTGCTAGTTAGCACTGTAATAGATGATCAGTGCCTATGTCCTTTATTAGATGGAGCCCTTCTTGACTGCCAAGGGGACTGCGTATGTCTGTCTGTGTGAGCGTGTGTCCTTTTTGCTCTATAGTGTAGGTAGTTTATTTCTGAAGGAAAAAGGTGTGAATCACCTGCAGGGACAGGAAATAATGCATGCTGTTGCAAATCTCACCCAGGGAAAAAGACTGGCTTGTGGGTAGCATGTGGTTTTTTTCCCTGGGAAGGAAGGAGTAGTAGTTCTTGCAGCTCTCATCCTTCTCCCTAGACCACTCAAATTGATAATAGCTGGGGGGGCAAGAGGGTTAGGTAGTGCTTATCACTCCGGTTTCTGTAAAATGGCTTCTAGCTGTTAAGTGTGTTCCTAGCTTAAATAGTTTCTGCTTGTAAGCTTTTATAACATTGCTCAAACCAAAAACAGTTGTAGGCATTTCTTCCTCATCCTGAATGCAGCTCTCCTGTGGTTTGAACCAGTGTTTTGGAAGCTTGTATGTCATTGGGCAATGTACCTGCAGGAGTACCTCCTGCTAGGAAGATGTTTGATATTGCACTAATATTTGATGCTTTTTGCTCTTAGATTTCATGGATGTATAGTTATTTTAACTCTTGCCAGTCATTTCAACATTTCTTTTGTACTCCTTTCCCAACAGTGTTTGACCAGAAAACTTAATTTTGACAACAACAGGGTCAATTGCTTAGTGGTGGTGTCATGCTCAAGGATCTGCAAAAAGTACTTCCTTCTGGAGTTTTACCTGTCTTCAGAATTTTTCAGTGGAACTTTAACCTGATTGAGCTATTGTCTTTCATGGGGTGTATGCTCTCTAGTATTAATTCAAGCTGATCATTAATTAATTATTAATTTTAATGTTTTTCCACCCAGAATATAAATTCTTAGTGATGTGATGATTTTCTTTCTCCTAAAGATCAGCTACAGAACAGCTACTTCCACTTTATCTAGATGTCCTAGAACTTGATAGATTAGGCTTTTATGTACGTGAGGTGCTAATGTAATCCCAGAATAAGTTCCTTAAGTATTTTGATAAATGAAAACTAACGATTCAGTGTTAGTACTTAACCTGCCAAAACTTCAGGTTTACCTCTGCCTCAGTAGTTTTCTGCATATTTTTGTTGTTTCCCCCCTTAATGTTTTCTTGATATATACAAATCCTTATAATAAAGCTGAAACATTCTCATTGCTGGAAATTGGATGATGCCAGAAATTTCTCAGTGCTATCAGATGATGACAGCCAGTTAACTTTACAGCGTCCCTCAATACAAACAAAACATTGTACAGTACATTTTTTTGGCAGCCCAGTGGGATTTATATCAATATGCTCTACTGTATCCTAAGTATATTCCAGTCAGTTAAGCTTAAAGAATGAGAACTGTTTGTTTTTCTGTTCTTTTCAGAAATTGGATCATCTCACAAGCCAATATTCCATCCAAACGTACTTCCTCTTCCTTATTCTGAGTGGCACACATCCTGCAAATATCTCATTATATATTGCCACATGGTCTCATCTTTGTATCAAATTGCCTGATATAACCTTGATTTCAAAAAGACAGTCATTAGTTGTTTAATACACACTTGCTGTAATTAGATATTTTAATTGATCCAGTATATGTTAAAACTAACTTTCTGTTCCTTTCCAGCTGATCTGTTAAACAGTCTCGCTTTTAATTTATTAAAAGGTCCGACTAGCTTTTGCCTTATTAGTCTCAGCAATTTTTTCCTCCAATTGTATATTTGTAAATATTGGCAGGCTCGTGGGTAGTTAGAGAAAGCATAATCTCAGAGACTGGGCTAATCTCACCTTCCTTAAAGAAGTTCCCCAGCCTGATTTGGCAAGTGAGTTACAAAGGCATGTATCTCTAATGCCCAAGTTGTGTACGCTCTGCAGAGAAGGAACTCTTATTTTCCAAGGCTGACTCATAGTAAGGAAAATACTTGCCTACTTCAAGTACTTTAAAAATGTGTATTTAAAAATACTTGTGTTTATAGATGCCTCTAACACATTGTGCAGAATATGAATGCATTTATGTATGAATTTGGTGGTTTTGGTGTGGTTTTTGTATAAATGCAATTTCAAGGGAGTTCTTATGTATTCTAGACTACTCAAGAAAATACATCAGGTTCATTAATGAAAGATCACCTTTTCCAACACGAAACTGTAGTAACCAGTGAACCTTACAACAGTGCAAATTTAAGACCTTCAGCATTTGAGGATTTCAACACCAGGAGAGCCTGTTTTCCTAGCCAACCTAACCAGGTAAGACTACCAACAAAAGAAGCGATTCTTACTTTGCTTGCTGTATTAATGGCACAGTATGTAATTTCTGACAAGAAAGCACTTATGATTCTAAGTCCCTGTATTATAGTATTATACTCTCAACTTCTTGAAATGATCAATGTAAGCTTTGCAGCTGAAATATTACAGCATTATTATGGCAGAGGTAAAGCCTTGTGAAGGTATTTACCTATGCTGTAGTGCGGCAGACTACATGAATAGATCTTTCGCTTTCTTTGAAGTCAGATTTCTGAATTACAGACTTCTGTATCTGCAGCGTTGAAAAGCTGTTTAAATTTGTTCAGAAAATGTTAATTGGCCACGAGCTCAATCTCGGTTACATGTATACTAATATTGTTTTGATTAGAAATATTAAAAAGCATCTTTAAAATGGATATCTTGGATGCATTACACAGTGGGGCACTTTTGTGAATTATTTTTAGTGAAACCTTGTTTATGATTTCTAACTGCCTATTTAAACTAAAATACTCTGTTTTGGTACAGAAAGGAAAACAGTGTATCAGTTATGCATGAAAAGTATTAAGCTGTTGGTAAACAGATTCTTAAAACAGGAAAAAACCCACTAACGTGAGGAAGGCTGATGTACAGACATTTTTTAAAAGAGGTCATACTTATACAACATTAGACTGGAAAGGCAATGTTACAGCTTTTCCTTTAACAATATATATTTTACTTTTTTCTAAGCCTCAAAGAACTGCATTTTTTGTAGACTGTAGAGGTAGACTTAATAGTGAGTCGGATAATAATTAATTTGAGGGTCTTACGCCTAGAAGCAAACACATGGGAAGCTCTTTAGAATAAGCTTAATAACAGAAGTCAAAGCAGAATGCAAGTTCAAGTAGTTGTGAACACTTCATCAGAAAATATTTCTGCTCCTTGAAATAAAGCTTTTTAATACCCTCGGTCATTCTTGCAAAGAAAGATAGGATTATATTAAAGTCTTGTATCAGCTGCTTTCTAACTGCTTTATTGTGCAAAAGAAGCAAACAATGTTATCTGGAGAACTAACTGAAGAGCTTGAGTTATGAACTTCTGATTTTTAATCATTGATCTGCTCTAATTGTCTCTTTGTCTAAGTCACCTCATATATTTGTTTGTTCTGTTCGTCAAGAGGTCCATATTCTTCCCCCTTCCCATTTACTTGCAAAGAGAATTTAAGAATTTCTTAGAATAAGAATAGATGGGTGATTAGGTTATTGCAGCTTATTAGCTACAGTAACCAGTGATGTATGTGCTTAGCCTCCATCAAGTTGTAAAGAAAAGTGCAGTAGCCTAAACTGTGTTTATGTTTTAACAGCACATATAGATTTTGGCTACTGACGAAATGATAATTTAAGCTGTGGTATACTAGGTAGTGCCTGTCTGATAGAAATTAAATAGGAATTTCTTTGAAATGACAATGCTAGAATTCACTTCTTGTAGACTGAATTTATTAGAGATTCCATGGAAATTTAAGTAGATATTCTTTAAAATATTTTTCTCTGATTGTAGCGCCATCTGCAATTTTGTTTCAATTACATATAAATAGATTTGAACTCTGTTACTGTGCTCCTAAGTCAAATAGCATTAAGTAGTACATGGAAAACTAAACAAGTCAATAATGACAGTTCAGATCTTTACCTGTAATACTTTGGCTATTAATAAAAAAATACCCAAGTCCCTCAGCTCCTCAGCTTCTGATACACTGATGTGTGTTTAACTTATATTTAGTACTTGGCGATGATATATTCAGCTGCCAGTGTCCTCATGTTGTGGAGTTGCAGGCTGAGAAAAGTCAGGTATATCTGTTTGAGGAGAGACAGTGAAGGCTACAGGACCGAGCAAGTGTCCATGCGTTGTTTAAAGGTGCACCTCTTCACGTAAGGTGTAATACGAGTGAGTTCAGTTGTGTCAACAAAAATTTTCCACCTAATTTCCAGTTGGCTAATTACGTTCATAATGAGATTCTCTGTGGAATTTGTTTGCTGCAATATTCTTCCTCCCTTCCTGCTTCAGCTGTTACACAGAGATGGCACTTGTACTGAGTTATAATTTTGAATGGCTAGAGGACTATGTGCATTGTTCTCAGTGAATTTGGCTGGTATTTGTACCTAACTGAATCTGGGTTGTGTATTGTTCTTAAGGTTTTATGTACCTCACACTTTCATATAGGTCCCATTAAACGCCCAATACGTAAGCACTTTTATTTATAAAGCTTTTCCAACATTTCTCCTGTTTGCTTGTTTTTCAGCATTTCCCACTTGCTTTCTGAATTCTTAATGTAGGTTGCATAAAGAATGTAATGCTGCCGTGTTTGTAACATGTCAGACCTCAATCATTTTAGTAGGTGTTTGGCTGGGAACTTGAAAAAAAGAAATTAGTTCTATGTATGTGTTGTGTTCTGCTCAAACAAATAAAAAGCCTTCAAAGACTGAGGAGAGGTCAGATTTTACAGTTGTTAGTATTTGTAGTGATCTTTAATGGCTATTAGCTGGCTGGGGCGTGGGAAGTTGAGGGTGGGTTTTTTGGTTTGAGGTTTTGGAGGTGGTTTTCTTTTGAACAATGGGTTTTATTTAATGTCTTAAATGCATGCGTAATATTCTGTGTGGACAGTGGGGTAAGGATCCTTTATGCATATAACATACAGAATTGTAATGACATTTTGGATGCTTTTCCCCTTAAATAAATTTATGCTGTTAACTGTTTAAGAAAGCCAGTTATCCATAGCTAGTTACTGATGCTAAAACAATAGGCTGTTTCTCTTGTTTGAAAACAGAATAGAGTTGAGAAGCACTCTGCTTTTATAAGCAAAGGGGAGGCCTAACTGCTTGTATTGGAGCCTGGGGAAGTATGGAAGAGCAGTGACGTTAGCTGAATAGGATATAACCTTTCTTCACCCTGTATCCTTCAGACCTTGTGGAAGTCCAGCTACATGGCTTGGAGCCAAGAGAAAAAATTCTTCTTGTTAGCATACTCCAGTTGAAACTCTCAGGGCAAAGCAGCTCTAATTACAGTTCTGTACTTAAAATAGATCACACAAGGATTATCAAGCAGGGAAGTGATGGTTAGAGCAGGCTACAGATATTCTTACATAATCAGAAGCTGGCATATTTTAAGAAGCTGTTCCTTCCTCTTCCCCAGCTGCCGTCCCTCTTCCCTCCTCTGCCTCCTACCCCAAAACAAGGGCATGCAGACTTCAGTATAGTAGGAGCATAGACACGTGCGAAGTGAAATAGAAGTGTGCTAACTTAAAACATCATCTTCAGTAGTGCATTGTTTCACACTGCAACAGATTAGGAATATGCAGTTCAACTGTTGTCCTAGACTATGGAATGGTGACACATTAATTCTCATTAATTTGATCAGTACTAATAAGGTAAACGCTCTCAAAACAACGATACTGATGCCAAAGATACATTCCCAAATAATTCATGATTCTGGAAGAATTTGTAAGGCTAATGGGTTAGAGTGTGATTTCCGCCCCCCCCCCCCCCCCCCCCCCCCCCCCGGTCTTTTCTGTGAGATGGTTTGCAGGCTGTGCACTTGACAGGAGAAAAAGGCGGAATTTGACTTGAAGCTCGCTTATATTCTGGCTCCGATTATAATAGCCCTACAGTGTAGGAAAATAATTGCCTGTCTGTAAGGCAGGAATACTGGGAAATACTGAGACTTTTGCTTTTTTGCTGAACTATCTGCTATTTAGGAGCTCCTTCCACACACATGTACTAAATTTTTATCCTGTCATTATTTGCACCTTTTCTTGAAAGTCACTTTTAATATGATTTCAGTAACATTCAGTGGTAGTCCACTATCTTACGCTTGCGTCTAAGGTCTGCAGTATTTCAATTCGGATGATTCAAATTTGCCACCTTCAACAACTTTTTCATGCCCCCGTGCCCTTTCATCGTAAGGCGGAATAAACAAGAACTCTTATCTTATCTCTCTGCTGTTTGTTTTGTATGTGTTTAGCACGTTCCTTCTTACTTGCCTTTTGAGGTAAAAGGTCTTGAATTATGGTCAGTTTGTTACAAGCTGAGAATTTAAAAAGTACTTAGGCGTTTGCCTGCCAGTGTCCTAAACTAACCGATTTAAGTAAAGTACTGTTTATTAGCTAAGGGGAGACACATTTAGAAGCCACTGTTATTGATCGATCATGCTACTGAATATTATTCTTCCTATGGCAAAATCCTTATCTAGAATGCAGCTTTGAGAACAAGTAACTAGTATTGAATACTCTTGTTGCAAAAGTGGAAGGACTTTGAAAACTTAGAGCAGGACTAAGGGAAAGCTTCTCCTAGATAACACGAGTAACTCAAAGTGAATGTATCGGGGAGTTAATCCTAAAGCAATGGATCATCGCTGATGTGAAATCAGCAAATTCACGTAAGGCGTAATTGATCTGTAGAATTAGTTGCCGCTGTAAGATGTTAAAACCTGAATTTTGAGCATAATTCAAAGAATTATTATTACCAAGTTTTATATGGATACCAAAATATCCGAAGCTCTTACGAGATACTAAAAAGTCAGGAAAGAATACTAAAGCTCATCATCCTAATATCATGCCAAAGGCTAATTATTGTGAGGAAGTCTGTAAATTGTACTAGTAAGAAAATAAGCTGAAATGTTTATCTTTGAGCAGCAAGGAAAAAAATACTGGTTTTTAATTTTCTAATCTAAGTTTTAGATTGTTGGTGGACATAAATTTGGGACTTCACTACAGTAAACTTCTCTTGCTTTGCCATTTCAGGTCCCACTGAAGTCAATCAGACACGTTAGTTTTCAGGATGAAGATGAAATTGTTAGAATAAACCCTCGTGACATTTTGATACGTCGTTATGCAGACTACAGGCATCCTGACATGTGGAAGAACGACCTGGAGAGGGATGACGCAGACTCAAATATACCATTTTCTAAATCAGACAATAAAAAATCTGACTATTTATACCCATGTGGGGATGGAACTAAGTTGAATTCCCTGAAAGACTCAAAGAGTTCTGTGGTATTTAAAACTCAGCCTTCCTCATCAAAATTTAAAAACTCAAAAAGAAGAAAAGAGGATGGTGAGCGTTCCCGCTGTATATACTGCCAGGAAAGGTTTAATCATGAAGATAATGGCAGAGGAAAATGTCAAGATGCGCCAGATCCTATTAAAAGATGTATCTACCAAGTTAGTTGCATGCTTTGTGCGGAGAGCATGCTGTATCACTGCATGTCAGACTCTGAAGGAGATTTCTCTGATCCTTGCTCATGTGACACTAGTGATGACAAGTTCTGCTTACGCTGGTTAGCACTGGTGGCACTGTCATTCATTGCTCCATGTATGTGCTGCTACCTCCCCTTGAGAGCATGCCATCACTGTGGTGAGGTGTGTGGGTGCTGTGGAGGAAAGCATAAAGCTGCGGGATGAATCAGTCGTGTGCCAACAGAGCTGAAAAATCTTTGTTTCCAGGAAGCATCTAACTTGGATTTGTGGAAGCTTTTTGGCAAGCTGAAGGGAATCTTCTTTCATGTAAGAGATGCTTGATGTGGAGGAAGCAACAAGACTTGTCAGACCTTGGCATTTTACAAGTGCTAGCCATGCCTAACTATTTCCTTTGAGCGCGTGGCATTTGTTGCAAGTTGTGAAGGAGATTTTGCAAAGGAAAGCCTATTCTTATTATTGGCTATAAAATGAGTATATAAACTATGATTATACTAAAAGGGATTAACTTTTGCCACTTTGTACATTCATGGTTTAGGTGAGGGGGCTCTTCTGAAAGGATTAAAACTTACCTGAGGGGAAATTTTAACTAAAAGTGCACTAGTGACAGTTGATTTAAGATTAAGAAAAGTTAATACTCGGCAAATGAGAAATGAAACTGATTTTAAGTGCAACTAAATCACTTATTAATAGTTTTTTGGAAGCGACTTTATGTATAAATAACAAATGTTTATATTTAACTAAATGTGTAAGGTACGAATTATTACATGTTAAACTTTCCTTCCCTCTGATATAGTAGGTATGGACCATATCTACTGTCACATTCCATGGTAGTATTTTAAATATTTAATTAGTTAATTTAGTCGCATTTTTATTCCAGATGGACAAATTGATATTTTCAGTCCTGTTTCCCTTCAGCTACAGTTTGTGTTGAGTTGTATCCATACATTCTGATAATCTAAAAACCTTTAAAATATTAATTATTCTAGTCTTGAGTGACCAATATTTTTTGTTAAGCACAGATGTAATTGTCTAAAATGTTCTTGTTAGAACATAACATTTATTTTTATATATAAATGACTTTGATTTCAACATAATAGCAAAAAGGAAGCTGTTTCTGTTGCTCAACCAGCAAGTTGTTTTCTTTTGGGGTGTCCTCCAAAACTACTTTATTGCATATTCAACTGTTCATTAAGCAAAAGGTACATTAAGGCAGTTGTAACAAATTGTCATCAGTGTTCTTGTTTATCCTTCTGTTAAACTAGGATCCTGTTCAGCTGTTTATCAAGTACTATGATTAAAACAAAAGATTAATAACAAAAGTGAAATTGTTTTCATTATTTTGAACTGCAACTTTTCCTTATTTGAACGGGCAAGAACAAAAGTACTGTGTGTTTTGTTCAAAAACAACAACAAAAGGCTTAGCTTGAGAAATAAATTACAGCCCAGGCAAAATTGGAGTGAACTTTTTAATTGCGTAAATTTGGAGGGAGGATGGGAGAGGGAGTGGGGGAGGGAGGGAGAGTGTGTGTGTATGTATGCGTATGCGCGGTGGTATATTGTGTATGGTATTTCTTACAGCTTTGTGCTTACTAAGCGTTTAACTTTCAGATAAGAATTAACCGATTGACCCATAGAGAATTTTTTAAAACATTACATGATTTGCTCTGTCATGAAGTAGGAAACATTTACTTCTCATTAAAGATACGTGAAACACTAAAACCAGTCATAATTCATTAGCGAAGGTGCCTATTTGATATCCTGGCTGGAGTGGGACAGACTGTCCTCAGTATATACTCTTGTTACTAAACAAACAAAAAACCTAATCAATTGATTTTAAAAGATGCACATGACTGACTTTTCTCACTTCCTATGCATTTCTTCAGTATATTTTGTGGAATTTTTCTTTCTGCATGTATCAGGGCCCTTAATTTTCCTTTGTAGCCCAGAAGTAAAATGAGCAAATGTATATAACATTATCTATCTGTAAAATACTTTTTAAAAGAAAACATTTATATTTATATTACAGCTTGGATTGACACCTTGTGTACATAGATCATCTCAAAGTATTATTTCACATTGAAAAGAAGACAAATATATTGATAACTGTAGAAGTTATGGAAGAGCTTCTAGTTTTGTATTGAGTTGATTGGATGAATTAAGTCCAAGAATATGACACGGTAGCAGCAGTCTTGGTTTTACTGTTTATATATTTGAAAGCTGCTACTCTGGTTGATTTTCATGCTTCACACATTTTCAGCTAAACTTGGTTGCCTAGAATAGACTGTTAACTTTAAAAACAACTTTGATAAAAAAAGGGTGATGTTTTTCTAGTGAATGCAAGGAATTTAATATTTGTAAGTCCTAGGTTCCTAATTCAAGGTGAAGAGAGGTATGAACAACCTAAGAAAAGAACTTGCTGGCTGTATAGGAGAATGCTATGGAATCTCTTTGTGTATATACTTCAGAAAGAAATGAGTTTAACAATTTCCTCTGAGCACTGTACAACATACTGAAACTCCTGGTCCTGTACTGTATTTTATATGAAACATATATGCTTTAATATTTTTATTGAATGTGTGCGTTAATATTTTCACCTTGCATTTAACCACTTCGCTGCTAAAATGTTTTCACCTTTTGCTTTCCTCTTTGAAGACTTGATCCATCTAAAAAGGGCGACTGAACTGACGTATGTTCACTTTTTCTTCTTGCGCTGGAAGTGCCGGCCTGCATGCCCAGTTTGAGAGCGACTGAAAGAACAGCACAGATACGTGGTTACGTCAGGGTTGATTTTAGTAGGATGCACACGTGCTTTTTATTCTGGTGTTAGGGATCCTACCCACTGTTGCAGTTAGGAGATGAGTAGTGGAAGGTGGGCACGCAGCAAACCCATTCCGGAATGAGCTGTTACATCTGTGCGTCTTTTTGTCTTTGACAGCACGTAACATTTATTCTGTCTCTTCTGAAATACTTTCTTAAGCATTTGGGAAAAGAGAGATTTCTTCCCCAATCCTTACTCCTCCCCTCGCCCTTACCAGAACTGTAGTTTGTCAGGCACGTAATAGCAGAGCTTTGTGTTGCTTGGAGGGGAGACCTGAGCCTTGGGAAACCATCAGTGAATACTAAGTCCCTTGCTTGTTGAAAGCCTGAGTTACCGTGAAAATTAAGTATTTCCCCTTGAAAGTGGGGGAAGAAGTTAAATGCTAGCAGCACTCGTGCACCATCTACTGGGGGAAAAACATGCATAGAATCGTTTAGGTTGGAAGAGACCTTTAAGATCATCGAGTCCAACTGTTAACCTAACGCTGCCAAGTCCACCACTAAACCATGTCCCAAAGTGCCACATCTACACGTCTTTTAAATACCTCCAGGGATGGTGACTCCACCACTTCCCTGGGCAGCCTCTTCCAGTGCTTGACGACCATTCAGCTCCATTCAGCCACAATATTTGATTACACAATAATTTAACTGGCTATCGGTGCGCTACTTAAGCTACAAAAATATGTTAAGCTTTAGTTACGAATTTACAAAATAGTAATTTGGACTCTTACTGTGATTCTTTATCTCATCATGCTTCTTAAGTTTCATTATTAATATTGATTGAAAGTAATAGATAGAACCATAAATTTTGTTAGGTTTAAAATACTTACGATGGTCTGTTATGCAAGAGCGTAAAAATCAGGAATGAAATGAAAATTCTTTTGATTCTGTCACTGGGTTCATAAGAAAGATTCCCTCCCACCCCACCCCACCCCCGCCCCTTGAAGTTCTTTCCCCCAGCAGAGTGATCGAGTTCTGATATTCGTGCAGAGGGAATCTGGCCTTTTGGTTTGTGACACAAATAGAGTTCGAGTATGCACAGGTGGGTCTGTCGCTCGCGCATGCTATTCAGTAGCTGTGAGGGGTACACCCTCAGCTGTCCGCAAAATTAAAGCAATATTCTGATAATAATCTACAATTACTATGGTAACTGTTTAGTAAGAAAATAGCAGCAAGTGATGGCATAAAACTCGGATGCTTTTCCAGAGCTCATGTATGGGATGTTCCAAACAGTCTTAACCAATGCTGTTTTCTCTAGAGAAACAAGGGTATTTTGAAGAATGTCTTAATTTTGCATGTTGGAATATAACATTCCCATTTCAGATGTGTTCTCTTCAGAATGATCTGTTCATGTGTACCTGGAGGATAATGTTGAACTCCCGTGTAAATAACGCACAGGTTTAAATTAGACTTTAAATCTTTTCGGCGCTTATGGCACAGTATGCAGCCAGTACAATGATACGCTCATATTAATAAAATGAAGATCAAGGGTGGTGGCGGGCAACAAAATAATAACTTTTAAAAGATGCCTTATGGTACTGTTAGTCCAGCAGCTGGGTGGGTAAAACTTCCATTTCCTTCGGTGCGCTGATAAATACAAGGAGGGGTTGGGGGGGGGGGGGGTGGTTTGGGTTTGGGGTTGTTTGGGTTTTTTCCTGAAAGCTTCTCTTTCTTAATTGCAAAAGTTGTGGTTCCTTTAAGAAATCAAAGCATTCAGTGAAGAAGAACCTTCATGTTTAAAGCTGCAGTATAAGCTGTACGTAGTTTTCCTCCTTTCGCTTGGTGCCATTTGCTTTCCACCCTAATGACCTCAAAGTGCCTCATGTGTATATTGTTTCCATTAAACCTCAACTGCTATTTCTTTCTACTAAATGATGTATAATTTAGTTAACTCATCCCATAGGCGTTTCCTTTATGAATATGAATATAGCTTGTTACTTTGAGTATATAATGTAAATATGCCTTTAAGTTTGTAACTGGTTTGTTACATCATATCCTTGTAAGTTGACATAGCAGATAACACCATAAAAAAATGTTTAAATGTTTCTTCCTGTAATTACCTGATTAAAACTATCTTGAAATGAAACAACTGACATGTTTTTCCATTCTGTTGGGATTACTCAGAACAGCATGTATGAAAATTAAATGTTGCCGCTCAAGAACAGAATAAAAAGATGTAAATACAGGTAATCACTTTGCCGTAGTATTCTGCTTACTGGTTAAACACAATGTTAATCAGCTCATTTTATGATTCTAAGACTGGTCAAACAGACTTGGTATTATCTTCAAGCTCCAGCATCTTTCATCGTAAGAACCATTTTTAAGAGTTGCTATAATGTTTTAAACAAAGGTGTGCCTGTACCAGCTTGCTTTGTATCTACAGCAGTACTTGTCCTTGGCATCATGCTATGGAGGTCAAGATTCCTTCACATAAACCATGTTTATTTGAGCTCCCACTCAACGCCCACCACAAAAATGTGTATGTTTGGATATAATTCTAAGCTTTGTGCAAGTTGAAGAATAAGATATACATCAGAAAAGGAAGGAAAACTAATCTGTCCGTGAAGGAAAATGAACACGTAGAAATCTGTGAGACTATAGTTTGAAAGCTCAGTGGTCAGAGTTCAGGATGGATTACTCTAAACTGAATTGTATTTGCCTCTGCCTTTTGCAAATGTTTTCTTATTGGTTAAAAGCGATAAAGTAATTCTCGCTGTTCATCTCATCAGTTTCTAACTTGAAGAATTTTATTATTGCTGGGTGTAATCATTACAGGGACTATTAACTGTTGATATTTGAGCTTTTAACTGATGATTTGAAAATGCAGCTCTACCAGAGAAAGGAAACAGGCAAATGAGGGGGACAAACAAGGTGAGGGATTAATAGAGAATATTATAGGACTGTGTGAGGACCACATATGAGAAAGTGACTCATTTAAGCATTAAAAGCCTAGTGTTAGATCTCAGTCAGATCCACCTTAACATCATGGATAATGCACAATCTGGTTTTGAACAACAACAACAACAAAAAGGTAAGAGGGGGCTGCTTTGTTTGGTTCGTTCTTTGTTGTTGTTTTGGGGTTTTGTTTTTGTTTTGGACAGGTAAGTCAAACTCAAGCGCTGGGGTTTATAAATTAAATCCAAAATTGAAGTTAATCCAGACCTAGTGGCCAGTTTCTAAAAGGAGTTCATAAAAGTATCCCAATTAGTCCTTGCCATATAGCAATTAATTCTCAGTATTTTGTATCGCTGTCCCTTGAACCTTTTGGCTTACTGTCATGTGTCACTATGCGCTCCTGTACAAGGACGGAAAGACTTTAGTCTGTAGGGTTATATCATCACTTCCACCACTTGGGAACACTGAGCTATGTAATGTAATAGCCTGGAAACAGACATAGCAAGTAAATGGATGAGAATAAAATATAATCCTGCATTTCATACCTTTAACTTGAGGTTGGAGAGTATGTGCATGCACACACAACGGGATCTGACTAAATTATGCTTTGAGTATTGCATAATGTGAATGACTTAGCAGTATTTGGTTTTACCTAGAAGGAAAAGAAAGGAAGAGAGAAGTCAGTTCTTCACGAAACTTGTAGCTCTAGAGTATGCATGCCCTGACTTGAGAAATTTGGGAATATTTGAGAAGATATAATGACTTTCACTGACAGAATAAGCCTCTCAGATGAATTGTGATTTCAGCTAAGTGGTGATTTGGCAGACTTCAGGGACACCTCAGTACCCACCAAATCATATCCGAAGTGTTTTTAGCAATGTACGGTTATTTATGTCAGTTTAAAGTGATGTACAGGAACAACTATTTCATATTTGGCATTTACTATTTTTTTTTTTAAACTACTAACAAAAAACTCTTCTGCATTCTGATTTTGAGTAATATGTATCGGGGTAAGGTAAGCTGACCCAAAAGCTCAGTGTTTGGTGGGAAGATGGGTGGAGAGGGAAAAAAAAAAACATGGCCAGGAAAGCTCCTTTTAGTTCCTACGCAGGCCTACGTGGTGGATAATGAAGGAAATTCTAACTACAAGCTGTTGCAGTATGACCTGCTGTCTGAAAATGGAGACTTCAAAGAAAGACAGATTTAGCTGCTTTCCATGATAATGAGCAAACTTGCTAAGAGATAGTTCTGATTTCGCCATGAAGGACAACGTGTAGATGTTAACGAGCTTGTTAACAATGGAAAATACTGGGGGGTTTGTGATGGTAGAACCCTATTTAGTGGGATCAACAATGAATGTTTGAAAGAGAAGGAATTATCCTTTTAAACATAGATCCAGTATTGATTGATCAAGTCTGTTTCTCCAGCCGATGCTACAATTAGCTGTAAGAAAGCCTGTTAAGATGATTAAACTTCCCGCTGCATGCAAAACTGGCCTTGAGTTATGGGCTAATCTCCCCGACTCCAATATCCCAACCTGCCAAGCCATTCCTGTATGAGCGCTCTCCTTCCACTACTCCGTCTGTAGAAAACAAACGCGTTTACATGCATTGCAGACCTCGTAGCTCCCAGTGCAGGTGGCTTGCCCTTTTGTATCCCATGTAAACAGCGAGTAGTGCAGCGAACTACTTCTGTCAAACTGAGGATGTGAGACAGTTTTCATTATTTCTGAAGTAAAAGGGGGTTGTGAAAACATACTACTGCTGTCAGCAGCTATCACTGTCCCTTTGCCAGAGCTGCCCGTCCCCTCATACCTGCCAATGTGCTTACGTGCTGCTTTGTTGTTGCTTTATATT
Organism: Phoenicopterus ruber ruber; assembly: GCA_009819775.1. Lineage (NCBI taxonomy): Eukaryota > Metazoa > Chordata > Aves > Phoenicopteriformes > Phoenicopteridae > Phoenicopterus > Phoenicopterus ruber. Next base: position 35,958,277 of record CM020219.1, read on the forward strand.
GCTTATGAGGGAAGTGTTACAGTGACTTGATCTTTCCTACGTTTTTTCCATAATTTGTTCCTCCTTCCTTTTATGTGGTCTGAAGTCGTCTTCAGCTTTCTCTGTTTTTACAGGCTGCGTGTGCATCTGATGACTGTAGCTGCTGATTACTGAATGCCCATTATAAATAGTATTTAAAAGTTGCATTGCAAGGGCCAAGAGAGTATGAAATATTGCGTCTCTCCTGAATGTGGTAATGCTGAGAAGTTTGCTGTGTTATGTGGGCATCCAGCCACAGGCTGACCAATCCAAAGAATTGGTTTCTGAGTCTGATATGGTTTTACCTAAATCTTCACTTGTCTCTTGCCTATTTGCATATAACTGTCTATAAAATAATGGGATGAACTCTCCAGTACATTATTGGGCAACTCTTTCCAAGGGAGGGGGGAACCAAACCCGGAAGCTCTAAACAACTCTTGGTTTGCTCTCTTGCCCTAACAATCGCATCAGTAATACAGTTAAATAATTTTAACAGTTGTTGAAACCAACATGGTGGAACAAATTAGTTTGGGAGGGTTGTCACTGTTGGCCTTCAACAGTACTAAAAATGCTGTTGAGTCACCAGCTGTGCTGGATCCACTATTCTTGTTTTCCATGACGCTACAGCTATGTGTTAAAAATGCTGCTTATGAAGGAGAGAGCTCTTCTTCTTTGAGGGCTACTTCTGTCACGAGAATGATGAAATGACTATTCCTTCTTCCTTGGGCTTGGTGGTCTTCAATGATTTCTTAGAAGCCTGGTAATCGGTGGAGGCATGAGATGTGAGAACGGTGATCCCCGAGCTGAAGAGGTACAGTGTGAGACAGAGGTTAAATTTTGTGCGTGTGGAATAATGGGAATGAAGAGGGAGAGCAGAGGAAGAGGAGCATCATCTTGGCCCTGTTCACAAAATTAACTTCTTCGGGATGAGTTGACAAGTGATAGAGTATTCACAAGAGATTTCATGCTTTCTGAATACAGCTATGCAACTTCTGACTTCCCCAGGGCCTCCGAGCCTCATTGTGTACCTGAATAAATATGTAAAGTCTGTAACAGTCCAGGTCCTGGCTCTTCCATAATAGACACTGTCTCTGAAATCCACCAAGTCATAGTACAGAACACTCCTCTTCATAAATAGTGCTTGTCTAGGATTTGCACAGATGAATAGCTAATTGATTGATATTGAAGGTTGACTGCTCTCCAGACATTTCAATTAATGCCCTGTTCTAAAGTGGTGGTGGCGTTCAGACTTCTGAATAATTTTAGCTTGTGGCAGACTTGCATAGACATCTCTGTGTTGGGTATGTTAGTAATGTAAACTTATGTTGCGGAAGTCATGGTTGTGAAGGTAGCATCCAGAAGGCTTTAGTGCATTTGGAGCTGGTTGCCCAGAGAGGAGGACGAGTCTCCATCCTTGGAGACATTCAACACTCAACTAGGCATGTCCCTGAGTAAGCTGCTCAAACTGACCCTGCTTTGAGCAGGTGGGGTTGGCCTAGGCAATCTCCAGAAGTCACTGACAGCATCAGCGATTCTGTAGCTTGTTTTTCAAGGAAATGAAGATTTTGGAGAAGCAAGAGAGCAGTCCCAGACAAGTTATGCGATTTTGCGCCTGCTAAATCTGGCCTCTGATTTGGAGGCAAATCCTACTGTAAATGCTTGAATATTTCAAGTACCATAGAAGGACTGTCATTTTAGTCATGTCATCGTTATACCTCAGTATTTTTCACTGACAGAATTATTAAAATACGAATATATTTCATGAACAAAGGCTTCAATACAAGTAATAGGTATTAGCCTAGTATTGAGGTGAGGGGGGAAAGCTATTCCAGCTGTTAGTAAGCTTAAAAGTATGCACAGGTGTTTGCATAAGTACTGAACAGCTGCTTCACATGCTCTTTTGGCAAAGAAAATGTTTTCCCAGAGTTGCTAACGAACTTTAAGATAGTTTAGTGAAAAAAAAAATAAAATAAATAAATCAGGCCCTCCAAACCTTTTCCAGATTACCAATCTAGCTTAAAAGCATCTCTAAAACCTGGCTGGAATCTGAGGCAAGTTTCCTGAGCAAAGCCAGGCGAAAATGCCTGAGCAGAGCGTACTTGGAAGGCGTACACGCACGCTCAGGCGGAAGCATCAGCAGCAGGGTGAGACTGGACACGGGCGTCCTAACGCACGCAGAGCTAGCAGCTAGTAATGGCTGCGGCTCTGGGACCCTGCACCTACTACAAAATTCATACTGTGCTCAGCAGCCAGAGCCAAAGGATGGGTGGGGAGTTGAGAAGATTGAGTCATTCCCCTTCACGCCTCTCCTAAAAAATCAAAGTAACGTTACTGCACACAAACATCCATCCCATTTTTAGACAGACAGTTGTCTCAAACGGTTACTAGAATAGATTTTTAACTATATAATCACCAGTTCACATTTTCTAGCAATGTTTCTCTCTTACAAAGTTTAGAATCGTGAAATATTCCAAACACTTTGGCCCCTCCCGAGTTTTTAGAGAATTCAAAAGTACCTGAACTGCGTCATTTGCTCGTCAGGTATCTGGTTGTCTATGGCTGCCTGCTAGCTTACCTCCCGCCAGTTCTGAAGCGGTAACTCTGGCTCATCAGCTTACTCAGTAACGTGCTGATCGTGACTCAAATCACTGTCCTTCGTGCTCTCTGTAGCTTTTCTCTCCACTGATCTACCAGGCTTTCCAATAAGTGCTTAATTATTTGCTGAAGTCTGTCTTCCCTTTGTACCTGTCACCTCTTTGCTTTCCTCTCTGTCCTCGTTTGTAGCCTCTGAACTGACTCGTATATTCATAAGCGCGGTGGCAGTTCTGGCCACTGACAGTATTGTCTCCTATATTTGTTAATTGCAGATCTCATGTCTGGTGGCAAACGCTGCCTTGAGGTCTTACAGTAGTGTAATTAAAGTAGAAAGTTTTTGCCCCGGGATGAACAAAAAAACCCGTAAAGCAGCTCGGTCTCTCCTTCCAGCAAGGGGGAAGTAAGCTGAGGGAAGGTGGGTGTGGGTGTGTTGGCTGTACTTTTCCGTGCTATCGCTCCCCGGTCTTGCAGGGATGCACCTTTGGGCAGGAGGAAAGGTCACGCAGGCACCAGAGCTGCAATTGTCAGCCGCTGGAGCTGTAACACTCGCTCTGACACCTTGGACATGTGGCCCATATGTATCTACTGAAACTCCTCCACTGCCAACAGTTACCTCCATTCTCTCTCCAGCTTCTCTTTTCTAGGTTTCATTTTCTTTAAAATATACATGTGCATGTAGAATGAGAATGCTAGCAGAGAATTCTAGCAGATTTGTATTGTAACAGTATGTTAGGGCAGTTACTAGTATTTAGAAGAATTTAGAAAACAGGCTCAACCAGCTGAGCGTTAGATTTCTAGACTTGGAGTAGTTTCAGATGTTCCAAACTAACCTTTACAATGTGCTTTGTCCAGTGCAGGTATTTCTAATTGGCTATGTATCTGCTGAAGCATGACCTAGAAGGTACCTTTAACATATCCCCAGGATTTAGGTTTCAGTTATACCTCGAGTGCAAAGCTACCTGCACTTGGCAACTGCATTTTTCAAGTCCTTGATCCCTTGATTTGTAATTTTTACTCTCTTCCTAAGGACCTGCATTTAACAATCTACTTTTAATCTTCTGAGGATGATATAAAAGCCTTCCCCTTCATGGAGCAGGCAACCTTCAGGTAATACAGTGGAGTCCTTTTGTAGACCTGGACAGAACACCGTATGGGCTTGCTCTTCAGTTCACAAGTAGCATGTACTAAATCAATGACGGTTTGTGTTACCGTCATTTATCCACAAATGAACCTGTAACAAATGTAGGCTTCCTTATCAGGATGTTGGTTAAAGAACTGCTCTTTGCAAGATACCGAAGTGATATGGATTTGTAAAAGGTCAAACTAGACCCTGCTATGTGTGTGGACCTCCTCTGGGATTACGTGCCTTCCGAAAATTTTGCATGTGTGAAAAATCTCACGTTGTGTAATTAATGATTAGATTGTAGAAGAGATCTTTAAGCATGCCCAGTTGAAAACTGTGTGTGGTAATTGGACGTAAGAACATTTAAATGAAACTGCTTCCATGTGTTGCGAAGGTCATTTAGGAAAGGTTGACATCATGAGTGATTCATGTCTGCAAAAACAGAGCGACTGACATACTATCACAACATCACTTGAGATGAAAGTCTTGGCTGTCAGAGTACTTGGTGAACACGCTGCCAGGACTTGGTGGAACTTTGACATCTGTGACGCAGCCCAAGGGGAATTTCAGTTTGCATATTTACATGGATGATCAGATGGCACCTCATCAGCCGCAGCCCATCTTGCAATGATTGCCCCCCACCCGCCCCCCCCCCCCCCACTACGTGGGGTAGTTAGGGCTTAACTGTACCTCTGACTTGGAAAATCACCTCTACTTGCACTAATCTCACCAGCTGCTGACGTGTTTGGAAGTCACTTACCAGACTTTAAAAAACTTCTGAAATGTGGCTGGTATCAACATCCTAATACAATTTTTCAGTGAGTTCTTTGCTTCCTTTTTTGGACAGTAAGTAGCTTGTCAATAACACGTGTACAGTGACAGTTTAAAGATGATCATGAAAGATTGTCCGTTCACTCTTGATTTGTTAGAAAAGTGGAGAAAACTAGTCAAGAGGAGGTAGGTATCAACAGGTGCTTCATAGTCTCAGTGGACATAGCTAGAATGCACAAGTATTCAAAAGCCTGCCACGTCATGGTGTATCATCACAACACCTGAAAAATTAGTGTCTTAGCTTTCTCTGTTTATGATACTAACTGTCAGATGACAGTTGACAGTAATTTGTGGTATCAAATCAGGACTGAAGCAAAAATTCTTCCCAAATGGGTTTTTTTTGGTAGCATCCTCCAAGTGAATTATATGTTGGAATATAGCAACTTATAGTGGTCATAGGTATTAGGCATTCAGGATGTAAAACAGCTTAAAAAGTTAGCTGGGCTCGTATACAACACGGTAAACACAATTGCTGAGTGGACAGTCTTGGCTTCTTCCAAAAACTTTAGCTTGCTGAAGACTTTTACGTCTTGTAGCTATGTCAGTGAGCAAGCAGCAGTTTATCAGTCAGCTAGATAACACTGTAGACAATGTCCTAAAATGGCTTATTGACAGTCGTCTTCGGGTGAAATAGCTCCTCATGAGGTATTGAGGGCTGATGCTGAACATCAACCATATAAGGTTGTTTCCATTTTCCCAAGCCATTAATGGACTGGAATGAGAAAGCTGAGATGGGGTTTACCTTGGCAGTTGGTATTCAACCTTGCTCAACCCCTGTATTAGTTCTGCTCTTGCATTCTACTTGATCACAGCCCTTCCAGCTCTTTTACCAACAGAAATATCTCACACAGCACTCTGCAGTGACGTGGCATGAAAAGCTGGGGTTTTTTCAGTGGGGCAGAGCTTATGAAACACAACATGTCCCCAGGAATGGCAAAAACACCCACTCCCGTGTCGAAGCAGAGTGCGGTACCTCAAGCACGATCTCCACAGCCAGGTGATTCTGCTCCTCTCCCATCACCAAGTATATCCCAGAAAAGTGGGGTTTCTTTTCTTGTTCTCAATCACTTGCTTGCTTACGTACAGTGTTCCCTGAGCAGCAAATGTACATGGTTAGGCTTTTTCTTATGCTATTTGCCACCTGTAGCATTAGAAGGACACCAACTCTGGGAATGTTTGTGCAAGCGTCTCCCCTATACGCATGCTGCTTTAGACTCCTTTTGACAGAGTCGTGGCTAGCTCTTTAGGAGACATGTTATGAGTCTGAATCTTTGGCAACAAATATCAGACAAGAACATGATCAATATCACTTGTAGTCTTACAGGTTCCTGCAGTGTGACTTGAAGCCTCCTGATGCTTTTAGTCTAGCAGCGAGAGCGTTACATTTCATCAGGGACCCCAACGATGAAATTGCAATCTTGTGCTAAGATGTACAGACTGTGACAGGGTTTTCTACCAATCATCTCCTAGAAACAAAGAGACAAAACTTACCAAAAAAGCATCTCCTAAACCATGTGTCAGCAAAGATAAAGCGTATATTAAGGTTTCCAACAATAATATCACAAAATTCTTTAGTTATCAGGTTAGAGGTCAGTGTACCTTCAGCTTGAGGTCCCAGCAGAGGAAATTGATCCATTCCTTTTGAAATGATGAGGTCTGATTAGATGGGCTCCCTGATCCCATCTTCTTTTTTTACACCAGTTTCTTTTTCTTGCCTCAGAACTCCCATTGGGACCCTACTCTATTGCCGTTTAGTATTTTCATTATTTAAGTACGTTACTAAGCACTACCTGCGCAGCTTCCCATGCCGCAAGGCTAATCTAGCCTTCTACCACTCCCCCACGTGTCCTGCCAGGCCAGGTGGGAACCCCTCACCCACTTCCTATGCCACCAAAGCTCCCAAATACGAGCTTAATCCTTATAAATTGGATCACTACATAACCACCTGGCAAGGGGCGCAGTCAATGCATGACCCTCCTGTGTGTTGTGTTCCCATGGCCTTGTTCTGCTTCATTTTTAGGTCACTGTCAGACTGTGGTTGTCCCAGTTCCACTTTCCCTCTTTCTTTGGTCCAGTACACCCATTGCAGCTGGTAAGAGGCCTCCGAGTTTGTCATTGCTCAATGAATGAACCACATTGATAATGTTTTTGGAAGTTGCATGGAGAAACCCTGTTGTGCTTTTCCTCCTTTACTCCCTCTGCTGTAAGAAGCTTGCATAAATTTTAGTGTCACTTAGTCACACATGAATAAGACTCTTTCAGTGCTGTGAAAAAAAAAAAAAGTCATTGAAAGGCCAGTTATGAAAACAACTTGAATTTTCCTGAAATCCAGTAGAAGCTGTATATATTCATTTTATCTCTGGATCAGCCCTTTAGCTAGTAGAACTTCTTATTTAGGCGCTGTTAATGTGCTGTACATTTCAAGTGAATCCTTTTTTCAAGCAAAACTGCGTAACTGCATGGGTTTCGATGTATGGATTGAGGAATGTCAACAGAGAAACACACTGAATATTTCCAAAATTGTTTTAACCCCTAAGTGGTTAATGTTAACGTTTGTCTAGTGCCAATAAAGTTAAATTTATGTGGCACGTAATTTAGGAAATTGAGTAGGCAGAGAGCTGGTGGATGCCTTCTTAGCTAAAAAAAAATGTTCACTTTCCGTTAAACGCTCACACACATTTGTCATAGCAACCTTGAAGGTGGCCATAATGCTAAGCAAAATAAACAGTGCTAGCATAATGTTCACTGTAATAACATGTCTCATGAGCTAGTTCAGTACTCCTTTTTATTACCTTATTTTCATTGCTCATTCACTGTGTTGGAGTTCTGTTTTGTGGTTTAATCATTATTACATCATTTTCCTTTCTTAATTTAAAGCTGCTGCCCTTTTCCTGTCATTCCGTGCCACCTCTTTACTACGTGCACGTATCCCTCTTAGCTTGCTTTATTTCTTAATAGTGAGTTCTCTACTCTATTAGCTCCCAATAAAGACTAATAGTTGGATAAATTTTGTATAAATCTAACTAGACGATGCTTTGTCATTAGGAGAAAAAAAAAAAATGAAGGATTAACAGGAAAAGGGCAATACAGTTAGCAAAGTATGACAATACAAAATGCACAGAAAGGTTAATCAAAGTCCATCATAGTCACGTCTATGCGAAACAAGACAAAATTCTGAAGTTTATAGCTAATGCTCATTGAATTTCATAAATCATGGTCAAAGCACCCCATATTTTGCCCAAATTCTGAGTTTAAAGTACAAAAACTGTTCTCTCTTCCAGTCTTCTTCTATCCCCCCTCTTCCTTTTGTAGATGAAGAAACCTAGGTAAAATGGAGCGTCTTTACAGAACAACGTACCAGAGAATTCCAGCAGATGGAGAATTGCTACTCTATGTGCCTTCCCAGCCACTCCTAACATATATATGGCAAAATCCCCGCTGACCCTCCCTGGGAAAGGCCACCTGCCAGGTCAGGACTGAAGAGGGACAGGGACTCAGGGCTGGCACCCTATTTTACTCCTTTTACCCTTTAATAATCAACATAATGAAATAACTGAACTGCTTATTCTTAAGCAGCATATATGAACTGTACAAACAGAAAAAAAAAAAGAATATACTCTATTCCCCTTTCCCTAGGAAAAACACGCTAGTTCTTCATACTAGTAACTGGTTTTGTCTGGTAATCCTCCTCACCTGAGAGATGAAACTCTGTTCACCTCAGATGGCTCGAGTAGACGAACAGAAATACTCAGTTTTCAAAAACCCTACTCAGTCCCATTCACTCAATTCTATGCAAATTTGTGAAAATAGGCAGTTGTAAAAAGGTTTCATATTGTCCGTCTTCTGATATTCTGTCCAAGGCTGTCTGTGTGAAGATGTATGAAGAAATGACCCTTGTCACATCCAAGGTGCATCCCATAATGTTTATCCACAGTGCTATATTCACAGAAAGAGTATCTACAAGTGACGTAGAGTCCTCCGGGTTTTCATGAACAGCAGAAGGAACCAACAGGATGACAAGAAATCAAATTTAATGATACCTTATGTATCTTTGCTTTATAAAATGCCAAAGAAAATGTCACAAATCCTTCCCCCCCCCAACCAGAAATACAATCCACAGAAAATATACTTGGTTTTGGGAGCTTTTCCCAGGTGCTGATGCTTCACCTTCAATGATTGCTGATACAAATGGTGAAGTGCACCTAAGCAGCAAAGTTGCTCTCATTTAACTGTCTGCACTGAAATATGATATCGTTATTATTGCAATGGTTGTGTGGTTCCTCTCTTTTCTCACTAATCCCCCTCTCCCCGTGCAATGCTCATCCACTAGAATCATGGGGAGGAAATGCCACTAGGCAAAACTCATTTCCAAGGGTCTATCTGCAGGAGAAAGGACTTGCTTGCAAGAGTGCAGATTGAAAGTCGGGGTCAAATTTGGCTAAAGCACGATAGCTTCATTTAAAGCAAAACAAACACACGCGCGCACACACCCCCCCTCCCCACTTGAATTCTTATTCCAAATGAAAAGGAAACCCATGTAAGCAACATTCTATAAATGGAACAAAAGGTCTTTACTGATATTTTTTCAGCAGTACAATGTGACAATTCATTTATGGAATTGGGTTTATTTGAGCATATACGCCCTAACCTTTTCATGCAACGGTATTCTGAAGAAAATAATAGATTAGCCAAGAGCTGGTGGGCTAATGCTGTTTGTCTTTGTTTTATGCTGTTAATTAGGTTTACTTGATTGTCTGCCATTTACCTCAGACCACAGGATTAACTGAGTGCCCTTCATATTAACTCTCTCATCAGATAATTATCATTGCTTTTTCCATGCAGTATTATTACATACAACATTTACTTTAATTTCCTCCAAATATTGAATAAAAAGTGTATTCATTATATAATGTATTTACTCTTAGAGCCATGAAGTCATGAACTCATTTTAAGGACTGAGGAAAAGAAGCAAATACGAAATGATTATGGGCAAGACATGCTGTCTGCCTCAGCAGTCAGTTTAACGTCTATCATGGAGAAATGTATTTTCCAAGGCCAATTGTGGCACAAGTATTTTTAACTTGCCCTTGCTTACACTGGTTTAAATCTGGAGTAACTCACTAAAGTTAGAGAGCAGAAGCCTGGATGAATTCCACAAAGTGAGAAAAGAATTTGGCTGCTAGCATATAAAACTAAAGCTGTTAATCTTTCTTTTGATTCTAGAGTTGGTCATTTCTTTATAAACGTTTACTGTAGTTGTAGTATCTAGGAAGAAACTTATTTAACATATTCGGCTGAAAATATATTTTCTTCTCCTGAAATCTGTATCTCAAGAAAGTGTCTTGTTCTATCAAATGCATTAACCTCCCTCCCTTTCCGTACAGCTGTGCTGCTTCTACACTTCTCCGTCTTCCCAAGTGGTTTCCTTTACAATACTTCAGGAAGGAAGGATGTGATAGTATTCCCATTTCACGGACAGCCAACTGAGTCTCATAGGGATTGTGGGCTAAATTCAGAGCAAAGACTTTTTCCTCAAGTGTCTCTGCAGACACTTACAGACACATTCGGTTGCCTTATCTGCTCAACACGAAAAGGGACCTAAAGTCACTCAATACCTAATATTCCATGTGTGAAGTTATACTCTCTGTTGGACTGACATACAGACACATCAAGTTGCAACCATATCAAACAGGTAGCTGCTGGGCAGCTCCGGAGCTCTGCCAGGATTCACAAAACAGAGGTTCCTCAGCATTTTTTATCCATGATTCTTGATTTACTACCTAAATCTGGAGTAAGCAGGCAAAACCTAGCTAAAGATTTGAGCACCTCCATTAACTTGCCTGCAAGAAGACTGACAGAGCTGAAAACTGACCTGGGAACTCCGCTCCAGCATGTTCTCCTGATTTCTCCCTTCTGTTTCTTCCTGAAACACAGCAGTGTCTCAGTGGAATCACAAACTAAAACCTTTTTTTTTTCCCCACCTAAAAATACTTTTTTGCTACCTTTATTTTATCTTTATGTTTAGAAAGACAGCAAGGAGCACCAACCCTATGTGAGAAAGGAGCGGTGAAAAGATCCGCGGGTGCCCCCCCGGTGTACTCACTTTGTCTTAGAGTAAAGGAGCTTTTCCGTTGACACGGTGGGACCGGAGTGGGCCACTGACACCTTGTGTGCTTTGTACAAGCTGTGATTTGTAACTGTTCCCAAACAAAGAGCTTCCTGTCCTGCAAGATGCTGAACTCTTCATCTCAGTAGAGCCAATAGGAAACAGCACACCTCAAGGTTCGGTCACGTCTCAACACTACTTATTTTTTTATTCGTATTTATGATTGGAAATTTTCTAGGTAGTCTGGAGTCTGAATGGATGTCTATATTGTAAAAAATAAAACAAGGATGAGCAAAAGCTCCTACAAGAGAACTCCTAAATAATTCTAACGTGTATAGGTGTCACCTAATGGTGGGAACAAATAAGGGGAATGATAATTTGTGAAGATCAGCATCAAGAGCTAACATAAAATGCATTAAAAGTAAGTTTATTGCTAAAATGGGGGTTTTGAAAGACTATTAAGGAATATCCTTCTCAGATAAAGACCTAAATGGATCTACATATGGAGCTACATGTAGCTGTGGGTATGAGGGTTACAATGAAAATCGGTTAAGTTGTGAAGCAAACTTATTTACTGGTTTGGTTTTATTTACTGTCTTATATGCTGATGCAGAAGCCAGAAGATCTACTGAAGCAAAAACCCTCTAAGAATACACCTGAACAGAAAGAGGAGTTAGAAAGAAAGAAAGGGGCAAAAAGTATATTTTTAAGTTGATATAACTAAAATTATAACTAACTTGAACTTAATACACTTTTTCTCCCCGGAAGTCTTTCCCATTCCGCTAAGGGAAGGCTACATAGCAATCATTGTCTATGAAACCACTCTGTGCACGTACGTTGCGTGTGTAGACAGTACACAGAGCACCATCTACTGACATACAGAGAGCATGAAATAGTCTTCCTTCCTACATCATCTTCCTTGCAGCTCGTAACTGTTTGTGATTTTAGTTTTGTTACACCTCACAATCTGTCCTTCATTTAGCTATGTCTTCCAACTCTAATTCACACTATAGCATGTAAAAGGACTATGAGGCAAATAAAAATATGTTGGGAAGTAATCAGGCTAGAGACTTGCTCTTCCTATGTCTCCAGCCAGCACATGTCCTGAATGTGATGATTTCTGTGAGTAATCACATCAGGTATATGGTAATAAAAATGTGACTTTGAAAAAAACCCCAAAATCTTCTTGCATTGGCAGGGAGTAAAACATGCATTTGCAGAGGCCATAATCTCGCATTCACCTTCTCAGTCTGCATAATTCACACCAAATCCCAGCTTGGATGAATTCATCTTTCACGGCCGTAGTCCTAAATTTGCTTGCTTGTGGGAAGAAACAGTAGAAAGTAGCATATTACAGGGATCACTGTGACTGCCTCTCCTGTTAAGCTGAGTTTAAAGGTTTTAGTAGACTATTTGCGAGCTGTTGATTAAGTACCGCTGGCCGTGCTTCCCTCAAACAAGAGGAAGCGGTGTGTTTCGCAGTTCCGATTCCTCTGGCTTCCACCAGACACACTGAAGTTGAAATTTCGAGACTGCTCGTAGCGGTCTTACTGCTGTCACCCTCTGGATAGGAGCCCGTGTTCCTGAAGTGGCTCAGATAACGAGAGTTTGCTGATACGAGATAGTGCAGCTATGTGAGAGCTGTATAGAGCTCTGTGGGCTAAATGTTTCTAAGGTAGATTTCCACACACCCCCCCAGTTTTATCGAAATGAAATGCAGCTCCGCAGAAAGAAGGTATGAATGACAAAAGATGTCTTGGAAATAAAAAGGAAGTTGAGTCTTCCTTACTTCTCTGTTCCACAGTGTATTCAATTTTTTAAAAGTGAAATAAAAAAACAATAAAGGGAGCAAGAAATCCAGATACTTTTCCCTATCTGCGTAGTTTAGCCACTCGTTATTTGGTGTATGAATTAGCAATGCAAATAGTGAGAGGGAGAAGCGTATTTACAGAGTAGCTGGAGGATTTGTGGAAGCCGTCACGCATGCATGATGACAGTGTCTTGCTTTCACCCACATTACTCCCTCTTCTCAGTTACAGAGCCCCCAACTCTTTGAGGAGCAGCCATATGGTTAGGGAGAGGGGAACTGATGCTGCACAGACAGGATTTGGGTTTTTTTCTGTGCTCTCAGACAGAGATCTCCTTGGGGACAAGCTGGGCTTAGGTGGTTGCATAATTTTGCTATATTTCCTAAGCAATTTTTTGCAAGATCCTTTTCAAAGGCTTGCACAATTCTACTTTTCTTAGTTTATAATCTTATCTTTTGGTTTCTGTCTTAATAACTAACTCATGTGAAGGTATGCTATTGGCAAAAATCTGCTATTTAACAAAGGCAGTCCGTCACAGCATAGCCAACATTTTAAAGGATTATACTAATATTAAGGCGACGCACAAAAATCCTGCCAGATTCATTCTGAAAGAATTGAAAAACTTCTGAGCTTCCTGAGTATTCCCCAAAGGCATTTTAAAAAAAAAAAAAAAAAGTCATTTGTGGATGACCCTTCTCACCAACAGTATGTTGAGGTCATCTGAGATTCATGCAATGCAGACATTTGGGGAAAGGGAGAGGAGAGTATTCTTAAAGAGCTTCAAGGGTGCTAACAATTATTGTCATTATGTGTTACCAGTAAGCTCAGAAATACATTAGAAGCCTTCTAAGAGCATCAGCCATGATGTTACCATTTGAAATTGGACCCCTAAAAAGGAAAGCATAAGCAACAAATATGCTGGAAGGTCAGAGGAAGAATTTGGCACTGGCAGAATGGACTGGGTCTAAGCATTTTTCCTGATGGGGAAAAATAGCCATTAGAAAAATGATTGTTGCTATTTATGAACATCAGGTTGCTAAGTGACATCATGTGATGTTCACTGCTTCATCGGCCACCCACAGTTCTCAAGGAATAGCAACAGAGGGGGTGAAAGGGGCGAAAGAAAACCAAAAGCCTGAGTTACTATTAAAAAAAAAAAAGGCCTACAGTTCAAGGCAAAGCAAAATAAGCTGTCTAAAAATACCTCCTTTCTTTTTCTAGGAGAATCCAGTAGAATTAGGTTAAGAACTTTTTACAAAAGCAGTACATAGGTGAAGCATTTGAAAGAGAGAGCCCAAGAACCAAAACCTATCCCCAACCTCAAATATAAGTTAGGGACCTGCTTTTATATATACATATGTATACGTATGTATGTATGTGTGCACATATGTGTGTTTGTATTAAATTTTCCATGAGAGGAAGACTGTATGCATTAAAGGCCACGACATACATTTTTTAATTGCTTCTAATGTTGTCAGGCTTGAATCATTTGGGCTCAAACGCTTCATGCTCTTTTAATTTATTCATCTTTACTTCATTCTCTCACTTCAGCCATGTCGGCTCAGCTGCTTCACGTAGATTAGATTATTTAAGCAATCATTTCACTGAACCTTTAGCACTTCCCGTGCTTTGCAGTCTCTTGAAATTCATGAGGGGAACTGGGACAAGGACAAGACTGAGATGGAGAGGAGAAAAAGTCTAGATCAAACACCCCGGGAAGGCATGCATGAGAAACTGATGAGCTTGGACGTAGAAACAGAGAAGATGGAGAAGAGACAACAGACTGGACAATTCATTTTCTTCTATTGTCTCGTAAGAAAACCTCTAATGGTATGGTTTGGAGGCCAGCATCCAAATCCTCACCTCTTCCTATTTTGGATACTCCTCGCACGCAGGACTTGAGAGGCGTGGGGCATAAAGCAAGCATGCTCAGCCTTTCTAGCCTGTGTATCTTTTTAGGTGTTAATATTTCATAAATTTTTTAATCCTTTTTTTTTAAATCACCTCTCCCATTGCGATTTCTCTTTGATGGCTTTTTGAATGCTTTACTCTGGACCACAAGCATTCATCTTAACTTTATTGATGCTTTGCTTTAACCTTTAATACTAATATATAAAATGATCAAAAATATACCCTAAATGTCCCTTCTCCCACCCTCTCACAGCCTCCTGTTGTCTCTCTCCTCTTCTGATTCTTTCAGTCATGTTATCCACAAGCTCTGGCAGTTTTCATTTTTAATGAGCATAAGCACAACAGGTTATTAATTTGATGTCTGTTGTCCAGAGAAAACCGTTTAGGATATTGAATTAATTTTCTCTGTTCTCACATACAGTCATTAGAAAGGAAAGGCAATTTGGCAGTAGTGAGTGCTGGGATAAATGTGTTAGCCAGATAAGTTAAGGGGAATGTTTGTTGGTTTTTCCCTCACAACATGATTATCAATAAGTACCCATTATTGATACGTCATTATTAACTTTCCGAGTTAGTACGCACAGAGGTGAGTAGCCTGGTTACAGTTTCAGAATCACAGGTTTATGCTGATTTACATTCAGGACACACTTTGAGTTGGAGCTTAATTCCCTACCTAGAAGGGAATTTCTGTCAGAGAATGCAAAACGCCGGGTTCTAATCTTGCTTGTTGAAGCCTTTCCCTTACCAGGCTCCCTGAAAACCGCTCGTGTAGCACTACTGAAGCCTTTAAATTAGAAGCGTGTCTTCTTTTAGAGAGGGAAAAGCAAGAATTTCATTTCACGCACACTTCTTTGTTGACATTTTCATTTGTGCTGTTGAAAAAAACACCCAACAAAAAGACAAATATGCCCTCAGTTCATTTTCCCGTGCTAACAGAGTAGCTTTTTTTTCTGTGGCAAACACACCTTCCAGACAGGGAGTTGCTTTCGGACTTTAGCGGTTCACTCCCTTCCTGTTTGAGACCAATTACGTCTCATTTGCAATACCATTAGTCAAGGAAGTGGCTACCCTGAGGTCACTTCTCAGCCCACCCTTCCTAAATGGCACTGGTACGCCTTTCTTCCAAGCCACCGGGCCGTGAGGTTGGGCCCTCTTTGCGGTGTAGGCTCCTCCAAACGTACAAGCAATGTAAACCTTTCAGGACCGGCCACAACTAGTGCAAGTCGAAATTCTCCAAACTAATTTGAAAGCTGTGGTTTGAAAAATGATGCTGGCTATTTATTAAAACAGCAAGCATGATCAGACCAAGCCAACTTGCTGGTTTAACAGATGGAAGCTTGTTAAAAATCTTTATTCCAATATGTTAAGAATCCAGTTTTGCTACAAATTGTGAAGTATGACTTGTGAGTCAAGCCCCAGTGGAATGGATGTCTCATACTTTGAAAGTCTCAGCTTTACACTCAAGACCCAACATTTGCCATGTTATGATGTTTTGATTTTTTTTTTTTAAAGAAGTAAACCATTCCCATCATTTAACAGTATCCCATGTTTCCTGTCTTTTATTTTAACTAGGACAGATATTCTGATACTTTACATTTTATCAGTTGAGGAGAGTATGATGATTATTATTATTTCTTAAATTTATTAAGTTCTGGTCTACCGTCTTTACTACCCAGATAACACTGGTTTTTTAACACCTGAAGCACAAAGAGTTTGAAGTGATTTCCCAAGGTCACACCGCGTACATGACTAGCAGAGAAATCATTTTGTCTCACTATATGCAAAAGATCTTCCTTTCTCTGATTTCTGTTCTCCTCATCAGAAAGAAGCTAATAGGGGGAAAAAACCCACAGGAAATTCACTTAACTGTGGCAAATCTATGGAATAAAGAAACAGGTAGTGATAACAAAAGGAGCTGCGAGCTGGAAGAGGGAGCTTTTGCAAGCCTGTATGCCTGGTTTCCCCATGTTGCCCTCGCACACACGCTTTCCTGGAGAACTCTGCAGCCCTCCGGTGCCACTGACACAGGTTGTGGGGCCTCGGTAGCACGTTTCTGACCTCAGAGAATCCCTCTCAGGCAACTCACACACCTGGTCACATACCTTCTTCACCATTTAAATATTCAGCATATTTTAATTGAATTGGTATTTGCTTAAGAACTGTCATAAGACTTTTCTCTGTTGTACTTTCTTAAAATGAAAACAGAGAAGTATCAAACAGGCACCTACGACTATATCACACGTGAGTATAAAAGCTTAAAATAAGAGTTTGTGTACATTTACGAGGAGATTAATTTTCAACTAGAAAACCTAAAAGCAGGAACATTTTGTGCTTGGTTTTTCACTCCCGTAACTCTAGTTTTGAGCTGAGATGAATAAAGTTACCTCTCAGTGAAAGGAGCGAAAGAGAACCGAGAACGGCTGCAATACATGAAGCTCCTCACAGTGAAGCCCCACCACTTAACTTCTAAGAAATAATGTCAGTGTAAATCATGATGTGATGAATGCTTCACTGAAATGATTCATGCCATATGGTCTGAAGAGCAAAATGGGCACAGTTTATTTTTAAAAGAATGAGAAATATGAACTTGGAATATTCATTGCTTTGTCCTGCCAGGCTGAACATTTGCTGTAGCAGGGGCCAGACGTACTGCAGGTCTGTCTTTTTTTGCTCACTTAATATGTTGCACTAGTTTGAGGCTTCAGTCTCATTCATAATGGAATAATGTCCACAAAATTATGACCAGTACTGAGCACCCTCTTCTGCAAACAAATGTTCACTGGGCACCTACAGACTAAATCATCGTCTCGCTTTCTCTTCAAAAAAACCCATGAGAAACTTCAGAAGTAAATAGTCCTCACGATGTAATGACTATCTTGGTACTGAGAAGACAGTTAAATTCAGTCCCCTGAGAGAGGTGAAAGGTGCTGGCGATTCCAAGAGTCACTCAGCTTTCCCTTTTGTAAAGCTGCTTACGGCCAACATCTTTCTTGCTATATTGGTGTGTATGAATATATTCAAGGTGAAACTCCACTTAAGCAAAAATAAATCTAGGTTCTTTCAAGTCATAACACTTCTCTTGTAATGCACCACCAGAAAAAAAAAAAAAAATGAAGCAAACAAATGTGGATGTCTGGGCTGCAAGGAATTATTTTTTTTATCAGTGATGCTAAAAGATACAAGCACATCCCACTGAAATATTTAGGCCCCACACCTACTCCTTCTGAAGTAAATAGAAAAGTCTCAGTAACTTCAACTATGTGCAATTAAATCTATACATTACAAAGCTAGACTGTGCCTTATTCGTTCTATTCCAACTCAAGGACAATGAAGAGCCACCGTCTCCTTAGGCAAGGACTGGAAAAAGAGGACTAGTCGGCATGTTGCAGTCGGTGTGCGAGGCGCTGATGACTGCCTGCTTCTGACCTCTCCGCCACCGCCTGTGCAGAGGCGCGTTCCCGAGGAAGTAGTCTGAGAGCAGTCCACTTGCAAGAAATGGAAATTTGCATTTTGCAGAATTTATCACTGTGCATACTTTCTCAAAAGAACTCATTTTGGGTTGAAAACTTCAGTGTCGCTACTTCAGGTGGCTTAGCTTGGTCTG
Source organism: Phoenicopterus ruber ruber (assembly GCA_009819775.1). Lineage (NCBI taxonomy): Eukaryota > Metazoa > Chordata > Aves > Phoenicopteriformes > Phoenicopteridae > Phoenicopterus > Phoenicopterus ruber. The sequence continues at coordinate 35,976,273 of CM020219.1, forward strand.
GGAGATGTTAGAAGGGGGCTTTCTAAATAAAATATTTATGATGGGAGGTCAGCTTCAATTTCAGTAGGGTAGCTCTTAAATTGATGGGCAGGATTCTTGTACCTAGTATAAATCCGTTCAGGTTCAATGAAGTTAGTATACCTATCATTCACATCCACTTTATTTGCAAGATAATTTACGTAGAGACCAATTTTAACTTGCAGTCCAGTTCCACAATGATGTAATTAAGTTGATACTGCCCAGGGTGGGTACTCCCAAATCATCCTTAAAGATAAGAAGGAGTTTATAGAAGGATTAAAAGCAATTTAGCATTAGTTTTTAAACAAACAAGCTATGCTTGTTTAAATGTTGGCAAGTCTAAAGAACACTGCCTATTTTTTTTTTAATAGGTTAAAAGAATGGCTAGTACTTTTTTACAGATGGAAGCTGAACAGGTTTAACCTGTATAAATTAAACTGATGCAAAGCAATCCATGTAGAGAACTTATTTCATTTTAACAATTAAACCTGTTACTGATTTATTTTAAACTCAATTAATATAAGCTTCTTATACCGACTCAAGCATGCATAAAGCACTGTCCTTTCTCAATCATTTTTAAACTGTACAACTGTACGTCGCACGTAGGCAAGCTTGTGTTAGAGGAAAACATTTATTATGTAGTATATTCAGTTCCTTCTCCACTCCTATGATCCCCTCTAGCGGTCAATAATTGTCTGCTAACCGTTTCTTAGTACTACGGATTATTTGTACCTCTTCTGCAGTAAAACAGAGACTGTCTCCTCCTCATTTGAATTCAAGAGATGTGGGGTTTTATTCCTGTGCTGCATACAAGAAGGACAAAGCAACCGAATCTTTCAAAACATGGAGCTAGTGCATCTGTGGGCAGTTTTACTTTCCCTACTAGGAGCAGATGGATTGTGCACACCACGTACAACCACAAGCCTGCTCCGTTGGCAGCGCAGACCAGGAGGTGACCGCTCTGCTGCAGCAGTGAGCAGGACCCTTCCAGCCCACCCTGGCCATCAGGCAGTACGAGAACGGCCGGTGCCCGTTTGCAAGCCTGGCGGTAGGAACACTTTTCGAGCAGTTTTGAATAGCGTAACAACATATGACTTGGCATATTCATACAAGTAGTTTGGTAAGTGGTTGAGATTTACCTCAGTTTAACGTCAATAGAAAACTGAGTTATGTATTTCGGTTTTCAGTAAGATTAGAGGCAACTTGTAATTGTAGAGTTTTAATATGAATTGGCAGAAGACCTATCTCCCAAATCCCTATCTTCACCTTGCTTTCAACTGAGGGTACTTTCCAATATATTTAAGAGAGGTGTAGACAGCCGCAGCTGCACGCTCAATTAAGATGCCATTTCGTATCAGTTCAAGTCGATTCAAGCCAGTGCTGATCCAGTGCCATCTTCATTTTCTAATCTGGGCTGTGCATTTCTACTCCTTCCTCACGCTAGCACCGGGACTCACCTGACTGCTGAGGGAGATGGCTGCCTGGCAGGCTAGTGGAAAAGAAATCCTGACAAAAAATGAAAAGCTCTAGGGCGCTGATGACCTAGTTGAAGCTACGTACGCCTTTCACATGAAAGTAACGGCTGTTTGCCGAGACCTCTTCCCTCGGCGCTATTGTTTGTATATTGCAAAGGGCATGGGGCAAAGGCAAAGCCCGCTCCCGTGGGTGTAGGCTGCTACAAAATATTTTTTAGCCAGCTTTATCGCGATTTTTTTTTTCCTCCCCCAGGGATGGGAAACTCAGGAATGGACCTGGAGAAAGTTGTGGACTGAATGAATGGCAAAGTTGTGAGAAGGTGTTAGGCAACCTAAGTATATGATCACAACCAAAAATGTCTTCACTTGTGGGTCTCAAGACACAATTTGTGAAATTCAGACTTGTATTTCCTCATATACGTAATATCTCTAGCATACAGAAAACTTAGGATTTTTTTAAAAAAATCTTGTGGGATTAAAACAGTGATTGATGCATGTGCTTGGCTATCATATATATGCAACATTATCAAAAGACAGTAGGAGAAATTACTAGTTTATGTATTCTCCTGTAACATAAATTAGCAAAATACATTTATGGCATGTAGCAAAATTTAGAGAGAGAGAGAGAGACCCAGGGAATAATGCTGCCACCTACTTGTACCTCAGAGTACCTCTTAAATTACCAGATTACTTTTTAGTTTTGATAGATTCTGTTACGCTAGTTTCACTTCCAGTTGTTCCCAGTTCTTTTTCTTAGCATGCACTGTTGGGTGATACGACAACTACTCGGTTTCCCAGAACAACTGTTCAGTGATGATTCACTGCGGGTAGCATAAAGATACAACTTTAGAAAAGAAAGGGAAAGAAAACTGGCTATTTCTGGCTATTTCTGCGTATCTTGTTTTCTCACTGTATTAATGGGACACTCTATTAATTGGACATTAGTGTTGTTTAAATAGAAGTAAGAGTTCTTATTTTCAGAATCTCCACTCTCAGATGCATGCTCCTTCATTTAGAGAAATTACTATGTTAACCCATTTGAAACAAAAGTCCTCTTAAAGCTCAGTCATATGGAGAAAGACATGGTTGAGAGCTGTGAAAGAGACCGCTGAGCTATTGGCACTGATGTACATCATATGGTCGGCATAAGCCTATCAGACTTTAAGATGCTCTTTCCACCAACTGCCATAAATAACGTTTCTAATTTCTAGATTTCTGTCTCTACATGTGGGAGGATGTCATGGCTGTCCTGATTCCCATTTTTTTTAAAGCTTAGTACTCAGTAAAGCCATGTCTTCTGCTAAACGGGAATAATTCAGAATAGTTGCTTCAAAAATTGTGCAGAATTCATTAAGAATATCTATGTTGTAATTACTTCCATCTGATTGTATGCCTTCACAGGTCTTCATCACAGATTCAGCCGCTGGATTTTCTGAAGGTCCATATAAGACAACACTAGTTAAAAAAAAAAAAAAAGGCAGAATTTTCCTTCTAGTTAATAGGAAAGATAGGGGTCTACAGCTGAGCTAGACGAAGTCAAAAACTCTGAGGAGCTAATGTAGCAATATTGGTTTAGAGGGAATTCCGGTGACGCTTCACCAGAAGTGGCTCTGAGTGAGGGACAAAACAGGGATAGTTTGGGACCAAACAGACAAAAAAATGTGGTGCTAGTTTATGTCTTCCTCTCAACATTGCTGTCGCTAAGAAAAGCTTGGAAATGAGAACCCAGACATCTCAAAAGAGAATACAGAAGAAAATCAAAGATCAGACAAAGTCATGTGTTTTGGGAGACCTGCCTTGTAGTTTTCCAATTAATAGGTCTAATATTATTGAAACTGGAAATCCCTGCAGGTCACAGGACTGAAAAGTGATGTGCTCAGAGAGACCCAGCGGGTCATCCCACTCTATTACATGCAGTACGCAACCCCACACAGGCTACAAAGCTGTATGCCGCTCCCAAGGTCTTCATCACAACAGCCACATCCAGCTGGAAACCCTGCACTCCTCGGGCAGGAGCAGCTGGTCACGCTCATAGCTGGCACCATTGCGTCTGTCAGTACAACACAACCCGCCTATCCCAGCTTCTCTCCGAAATTTATTAAAAATATCGTAAACACCCTGGATTTTAAGTTCAGCCAGGCTCCGGGAGCTGGTCCCTGCCAGACCCGCACCCCCGGGGCAGGGCTGAAGCCCCTAGTGGAAAATCGGGGCTACAGGGCCCTGCAGTCGCGGTCTGCACCACCTCCGGCACAATTTCAGTTTGAAATTCAGACACGTCCCAAAAATACTGCAGAGGCCCAGGCCTAAACCCCTGCTATTTTAACCACGTCCCAGACGAGGCGTGGGGCAGGCTGTACGGGTCTGTGGGTGGCAGAGCTGGCTCCCCGGGCACAAGCCATGTCCGGAGGCCGAAAGGGCGGCCGTGGTCGCTCCTGGTGGTGTACTTCTCCAGGTGGCTGGGACCTGGTGGAGCGGGGGTAGGTGACGGGGGAGCCGACTGCGGCGGCCGGTGCTTGGGGCCAAATCCGGAGCTGGGCAGCAGGGCCAGCCGCAGGGCCTGGAGACAAGCCCCGCCGGGGAAGGGGTAGAGAGCAGCCTGGACGCTCCTCAGTAAGGGAGGAAAGCAAGGCCCGGCCTGTACGGAAGGCCATCTCCAGCTGTGTGCGACTCGGTGGCACCGGGCGGCCGTACACCGCCCGAGCGGCGGAGGCAGGCGCCGCGGAAGGAGGCGGGGGCAGCTCGGGGCCTCCCGCCGGGCCCGCGGCCTGCGGCGGCAGCGGAACGCAGCGGCGGGCGCAGGTTGCGGAGGGCCGCTTTGAGGAGGGCACAGCGCGGCGCGGCGGGCGGCGGCGAGCCGCGGCGGCGGCATGAGGGAGCTGGCGCCCGGCCCGAAGATGGAGTGCGACATCTTGGACGCGCTGGAGGCCTTGGGGTAATCGAGGAGCAGCAGCGGCTCCCCCTTCGCGGGGCGACGGGCCGAGGGGAGCCCGCCGCTGCCGCCGCCGCCCTCCCCGGCCGTGCGCGGAGCGGGGCCCCTTCGCCGCGGGCGGGAGGCTGGGCCGGAGGCGGGGGGTGGAGGGGAGCGGAGCGCGGCGCCGGCCGCGGCGGGGAGCCGGGGGGCGGCGGAGGGACGGGCCCCGCGGTCCGGCGGGTGCCGGGGAAGGCCCGGCGGCGGCCGGGGCTGGACCTCCTGCCTCACCCGGGAGCGGGGTCGCGGCGTCTGCGTTGGGCTCGCCCTGGTTGTAATGGGGGTAAGACGGAGTAAGCGTGGCTGCATGGGCCTTTCCTCGGGTACAGAGGGTTTAAAAGCGGTGATGTTGAGTCACGCTGGGCGGCCGGGGCTGGCCGGGCAGGCTGGGCAGCACCCCGGGGCGTGTGTGCCCGCTTGCCGCCCGCCGAGGTGCTTCAGATGCTGCGCAGCAGAAGCAGTGCAAAATTTAGTGTCGTTTTCAGTTACCTTATTGCCAGTACTCCAGGGCAGTGAGTTGTTAATGTCAGAAGGAAATTTGTTTGACTAAACACTTGAATTAATACTTGAAGTCTTGTCTGTTTAGCATGTATTGAGACATGAAACTCTGTTTTCACATACACGTGATATGTGAAAGTGCCTGCCTCCTTTTTTCTGACGAACCATTTTGTTTATAAATTACCACTCATTTTTTGGTGTGCTTAAAAGAAGTGTGAATTACTCCTTGACAAAAGTAACTTACAAAGGTTAATTCCTTTCAGTGTAGTTACTAACCAGCTTATATTAAGATTATTTTAAAATGTGTATATTTTATGTTAAACTTGCTTTTTGTCATTAATGTTTATCTCTCTGTGCAGGTACACAGGTCCCCTGTTGGAGGAGGAAGCCCTGAACAAAGCAGCAGAAAATGGATTGTCTTCACCAGAATTTTTGGAGCTTTGCATTTGGTTAGGTTCCCAAATAAAGTCACTTTGTAATATGGAAGAAAGCATCACTTCACCAGATGGTATATGAATGTTCATTTGTTGAAGCAATTTAGTATTTGTTCAGTGGACTTATACCCATATCGTATAGCTAATAGCGAAATTGCAGTGTTGAAGTTTAGAAGATAGCTGAAAGGTAGCCAAACTGAGGCCGATATTTGCGTGTATGTGGTTCTTAGATTAAGGTCTTGTCTTGTGAAGATTCTTTCAAAAGAAAAACAAAAGGTGCTTTGGGGTTGTTTTTTTAGATCTATATAAGTATAAAAAGTACATTCATATATCCTATGAGTGGTTGTTACATGTAATCATATTTTGATGGCTTAAATTCCAGTGCCTGGTATTTTCAGCTAGTTGGTCCAATGCAGCGTTCCATTCAGCACTGTGTGTAGATACGCGAGTTGCTCATTAGCGCTACCTGATTTTTTTTCTGTTGAGTGCTGGCACTTGCATGAGATTTTATATTGCTTATGTTTTCACAAAAAAGGAGTAAAACTAAAAACAACCATTGAAAATAATGGGCTCATGACTCCTGTAACTTGTTCGTCAGAAAATTAATTACATTGGTACACTGTTTTGTGACATAAGCTGTTCACTTCCTAGTGACGTTCATTTGCGTTCATGTCTTCAAAGACTGCTGTAGCATCACTTTCTCGCTCAAAGTGTGAGTACAATATTGCTGTAGCTATTAAAGGGCTTGTCTGCTTGTATGTAGGACTTCTTTAAGAAGAAAGAAAATGTTACTAGGGTGGTAGGTGCTAAATCTTGGTCTGGGCTATTGAAACCTGCAATTTAAATATATAACTTAAGAAAATTAGATTACAGTTTGATGTTTTTGTAAAAAGCCATTGGCTTTGCATTTATTTATTCCCATAGGTGATAAAGATATAGAGAGCTTCCAGCTTGAGATTAGTGGCTTTCTGAGAGAACTGGCTTGTCCATATTCATCGCTTATATCTGGAGACATCAAGGACAGATTAAGAGAGAAAGAAGATTGTCTTAAACTCCTCTGTAAGTTATAACCATTTTTCCCATTTATAATACAGTATTTTACGTGCATGCTCTATTGTTATTGGACAATTTACATTAAATAGTTCTTTATATGTATTTAAGTATATCTGTACAATCATTACAACCTAGCTGAGTACGCATCAGCTCACTTGTGCAGAAGTGGAAAATAGAAAACTATTAGAAAACTATTTTAGTAGAAACTAAAATTTTTTTGTGAAGTATGACTCAACCTACTGAGGCCTCCTGATCCCTCTTTTTGTCCGATTCCAGCTCAGCTGAAACTGAGACCTTGCTTTCCGTGTTTCTGAGAGGTTTCTGGGCAGCTTAAAAGAAAATGCTATCTGATTAGAAGGTGCTGAAAGCAGGGTTGAGAGAAGTAAAGTCTAGGTTTAAGCTGGACTTGGACAAAGGAGTACCAGTTGAGACTAAGTATGGAATGAGATTATCTTGAGAAATTAGTGGTGGCAAACACTTGAGATCTGACAGGAAAAGAATGGAATAGCAGCAGGAACCAGTGTGGTAGTATGAAACTAGCCAAGGAACTAGGGGTCTGGTGGTAGAAGTGGATTAAGCACTTAGATACAATGTGTAGACTGAAGGTAGGAAGTCAGGTGAGAGTTAGTTCAGTTAAAGAATGGGAAACTGATATTGACATGTCCAGGAGAGAACTGAGAGTGAGCCTCCCTTTTATCAAGGTCTTATTATAAATGTATGTATTGTATTTGTATATGAGAATGTGGATGCAGAAATATTCAAGTGTGTCTAAATCTGCCATTATGGCACTTCTGTCTCTAGTATTTCTAAGTACAGAACTTCAGGCTTTAAAGATACTGCACAGCAAGAAAATTAAAGGCTCTCATTTGGAAAAGCACAATGAAATTTATCAGGAAGTGCAAGCTATTTCCAATGCACTGGGCCTGCCAAACTCCTCGTCTTCTGATATTCCTCCTTTGTTAACCAATGTGGAACAAAAGGTATGGGCCTGTGTGTGTTCTCTCTGTTGTTAGACTGTGAGCATTAGCTCTGTAAGCATTCATCTTAGAGTTAAGGGCCCAGCAGTCTCATCCATAAAAGCCCTATCTGACAAGTGTAAAGGAATTTTTATTCTGAAAGCCAGCTTAGTGTTTAAGTTAAACTGTTTTAGTTAGGAGGTGAAGTATTTCCGCATTTCCCTGAGGATGCAGTGTGCCTGATGAGGCATACTTGGCCATGCAAATTTAAGGTATGAGTTGACGTAACATAGTTTTCTTATTACCCATTCAAATATGCTGCAGCAAGCAGAAGACTTTGGGTAATAACTGATTGCATATTTATGTACCTGTAGTCATTTCTGGGATGTGTTTAAATTTAATATCTAGAACTTAAATTTTTGCATTTTAGTTTATGAATTTCTTAATTGCAAGTATTGATTTGTTAGTGCCATTTTCTTAGTTGCAGAAGAGGATGAAAATGCCTGAATTACCAATAGCCAGTGAATAAGCCAACTTAAACCTTATTCAACAGGATAGTTCTTTTCAGTTGTGTCCCATCAGTTTCTAACTCGTTTCACTGATGCGATCCTTAATCTGACTTCCTCGCTGCAGAATGTAAATAGGCTCTTGGGGTGGAATTTATCTTCTCTGTCAGGCAGCGAGAAGTTTTGCTCCTTGTTTCTCCCTAGTATTTGGGGAGAGAGTGGGTGACCGATCCCCTTTAAGAATTATGGGAGATAGATGGAATGACTCTCCCTCTGCTGCTGAGTCTTGAGTTTAATAATTTTACATGATTGTGCTGCTTTTTTTCTTCCTCCTCCTCTTCTCCTGATCGGCTAGTGGGCAGTTGAACATTCAGAGGTTTTGGGGAGAGGGCCGGTTACTTGCATGGTTTTCTTACATCTGTACGTCTTTAGTGTGACAAGACGAAACCTTTAATAGATTCATTTATAAAAAGCAGCATCCAGGTGATGGTGAAAATGCCTATTCCTGCACTATTAACTGTGCTTGATCTGTTTATTTCTAATGAAATCTTTATATCCAGTCTTTCCATTAAATATTCTTGAAACGATGAAGAAACAATTCTAGCACTGTTTTCTGAGGATTAAAATGTCAGAGTTCCAGCTAATAACTAATTGATTGAAACTTGCCTAGTACTGTTGATCTTCCTCTGTGGGTGCTAGCTGTGTTTGCATCCATGTGAGTTTGTAGGCTGCAGCCATGGGCAGTGGCCTTCCTTGCTCACTTCCTTGCTTCGCTCCTTGGGTACAGATTTAGTTTTCATCCCATGTTAAAGGGGTAGGACTCTAGTTCTGCAGTTGCAGGACAGCGAGACCAGACCTGGTGGGCCAGTTCCTTCACACACATATACAGAGTCTAGAAAGTTTTCTTTGAATTATTAGACTCCCAGTATCTGCCACCTTTTGCAAAGTCCGAGATTTCCTTTCAGATAGGATCACAGGCTTGAATTGGTGTGTAGGGTGTTACTGTTACAGTTTATGTAAACTCTTACAGTTTCATAAGTACTAAAATGAGCAGAATTTTTAAAGCGTGTTACCTTTTTTTATTTTTTTTTTTTTAAATACTACTGCGTGGGCTATTTTGCGATGGTTTTCAGGTCTGTCAATTCCACAGTGGTTATACCACTTGTACTCACTTCAGAGTGTAGAAAGGTGGCAAAACTAGTTCATTCATCTTCTGTGACTCCAAATTAATAGTGTCATTTGTTCTCTGCATATTTCATCCCTCACAAAGGATTTTTTTCCTGCCTCTCAGGAGATTTTGTAGAATTTCTATTATGTGTTTCCTTGTTCTTCATCCCTTACTTTAGAGACTTTAGACAGGTTCAGAGTTAATTTGATACAGTACAGAGTTAGACACCTACATTTGTAGATGTAGCTGTGTTAGAATGGTGATACCACCAACTGGAGTTCATTGGCTTTGTAAACATTTTTTTCAGAGTGCCATTTGTTACTTTTTTTTAGATTCTCTCAAAAATTCACTTGAAATGATCAATTTCTTTTTCCAAATATTTTGTTGCTTCTGAGTTAATTAGCTTCTGTGTAAAATTGCACTGTTGGTTTTTAGTATTATACTATATCATTTGTAATAGAAACTTACATACTAATCTAGTATTTTTCTTGAATTTGCAAATGTATCTGCAGCATTTCAACATGTCTACTCTTTGTCTCTGTCTAGCATCTTCAGCATTGTCAGTAGCTGTGGGAATAGTTCTGAGAATAGTTTGGCTGTGCAGCAGCAATCTACCAAAGGGACAGATCACACATTGTATTTTGGTATGGAACGTTAGAACATTGATTGTTTTTAATAATTTATCAGTTTATTTAAACGACTGGTATAAAATCAGGATTGCTTTCTTCATTCAAACTGTTTGAGTTTTATAGTAGCTCAAACTTTGAATATGCAATCATAGGAAGTACCTTTTAAATTTGCATCTCCTGTAATAAACTGAGGTAGTGGTTATCAACATACATAAGAAAATGCGAGAGATTAATTGACAGTATTACTGCCTCCTAGCACTAAATATATTTTATTTTATTCTATAGCACTGAAAAACTAATAGTAATTTTTTAGTTGTTTTTTTAAGATGCTGTTCCCTTGTAGAGTATATTTACAAAGGGTAACTCTGGGAGGCATTCTGAAATTTAGTACCAAAAAACCGTATAAATTCTAAATGAACATTGATCAAAGATTCAGAAAAGTTTATGCTGGTGTTGTGCTTTGTAACTCATGCTCACATCTGGCTTTTTTCCAGTTGGGATAGTGTGAATTTCACACATAATTACAAAGTGACATTCTAATACTGTTTATTTGAAAGACTTCTTAATATGATATTATGCAAAAGACTTCTAAATTTTTTTTCCCCACATTATTTATTTTCTAATATGTGAAAAGTAGTCCCCTAATAGTAGAGAAGGAAAAGGAACTATAAAGGGTTACTGAAGAAGTTAAATCAAAACTAAGCTAAAATAACATTTAAGTGAAATATGAGAAGAATATCTTTAAAAATATTTGGGAATACTTCCTAGAATTTATTCTTATTTAAGTTAGTGTGTTGCTTTTAACTGTTAGAGTTTAATAATTTTACAGACATAATGGTGCATGTACATTAAGTATCAATGTAGTTGCAGGGAACAAGATGATAGAGTTGCCCTGTTCACCAGATGTGAAAGTCAAACAAAAATGCCTTTGAAGTTAGATAAATATTGAAATTAAAATGATCTGCAGGTAAATGGAAGAGAGGCAGAGGATGGGTTAAAAATATTTTGTGCTTAAGATTTTAGGTGATCTTTCTGCAATTGTGCACTACACCTTATGACTAATTAAGACAATATTCCTTCCTTAAAGTGTTGATAGTTTAACTTAAATTAATAAAATGACACCTCTCTCCAGCTCAGGTTTTTCAAAATCTTAGAAACTCTGGAGGTGCATGCATATATGATGTTTATCTGTGCAAATGGTGTTAAACATAAAAATTATTGCTCTATTTTGACAGAGGGTAAAGATAATTACTAAATATATGTAACATGGTAGTGAAATGTGAGCTAAAATTTTTTTGAAGGAGTATAGACTTATAAAACATGAGAAATATCATGTTCAATATATGAAGATATGCTTTATTTGGTAAAACTAGAATAACTGTATGCTTTTATACAGATTTTGAAGTAAATATTTTTATCTTAAACAAATCCAATAACTGATTTGATTTTAAACTATTTTTAGAGAGTGTATGAACTTCGAAAGCAATCCCATAAATATTTAATGTTACCAAGGTCATCGATTACACAGTATGTCGAATAGTCAAATATATTCGTCTCCATCTAGCTTTTAATTAACTGGTTTGCTTTTTACAGCTGAGTGCGTGGGAACTTTAGGATGATTTGGCTGTTACAATTTGTGTTACATTTCTATGAGTATGTTTTCACTGCTCTTTTATCTGCGCACTGCTTTTGGTATTGTTCGCACTTACAGTCTTTCTGGGTTGTGGTGGTGGTTTTTTTAATCTCCTGCTTATCCTTCTTAATCTAGGGCAACTGTCATGTTTAGGAATGTGGGTTATAGCGTAGATTCTCACATCAGTTGTATTCTTGTCCTCTGGCAGACACGGTGTATGTCAAAGCTCTTGTGCTCATAGCCCTGTCATCAGTCAAGGCTGGAGGATGTATTCTGCAACTGGAAGGCAGCTCAGCTTATTTCGCCATTATAGTTGTAGGATATGCCCTCAGAGTCCTGCTGATGGGAGTGAGGGAGTAAAGCGGAGGTTCAGTAACCTGGGTATGACTTTACAGTGTGTCACAAACATGAACGTAGACCAGTTCATCAGTGAAAAGATTCCTCCTTAAATGTTACTTGATTAATAAACCTGTTAGTGGATAAAATTACACAGGTAGTCTCTTTAACTTGGAAAGAAAAGGTTGCAGAAATCTGGGGGCAGTTTTCCAGTCAGTAAAGGATTGTCACATTTAGCTGCTCCTGTTTCTTCTAGTTCTGATTTTCACCGATTCTCTCGCTTGATTGTTCTCTCTAAACTTCCTTTCATTTTTCAGTTTATGGAAATCAGGAGTACACACTGCTGGGTTAGGTCTTTTAACTGTGATCCGCTTGTGATGGCAGAATGTATGGCCTTTGTATGCGGAGCCCAGTGTTCTATTTACCTCTTAGCTGCCCTTGCAGCTGCAAACGTGTAATAATTCTAACTTCTAGATAGTATCCAGCATCACTGGTTTCCAGGTTTTCTTTCACTCCATAGCTATAAATTACATCGAGGATTTGTTTTGGGTTTGGTTTTGGTTGGGTTTTTTTTCAGCAGCCAGTCTCGTTTTGATAGACTCTCTTCCTTTCAACTCATTAGAGCCTTTGGGGATATATTTCTGACCTCAATGGTATATGGATAGACACTTCTTGCCTAATAGAATTTCTCATTCATCTGCTGTTTATTCCTTCTTCTATGCTAATTACTGATTTCGTCATCGCTTGCTGTCATGCTGATCTTATTATATTGTTGATTATCAGCTTTAGGTTTTGACTCTTCAGACATTTATTTAAATTCAGGCATGGTTTGTGCTTAAGTACATTTGAATTTTGAAGTAGATTATGAGAGGCATCATGTATGTGCTTCACTGACATCAAAACAATTGGCTACATTTAGAAGACAGACAAATCAGACAACGCTGGAGGGCTTTTTGTAAAGAAAATAAAGGTTGCAAAGAAGCAAGAATTAGCAGAGAAAGAATAGTGTAGAGATTAGTAGGGTACATGGAACTGAACTTTACCCCTTTTTGAAACCCCCTTTTTGATATGAGTGGAATATAATAGCAGGGAATATTACAGTGTTAGATGGCCCCTTTTCAGATACTACTAGACTGTCTTTTCTGCTGGAGTCAAAACACTGTTTTGCCATAATTTGCTTACTGCACAATATCTTTTACTTCAACCTTTTTCTGGGAGTATTGTGTTTTTAACCTGCCACAGTGCTGCCCAAAGGGGATGTAAAAAGAACAAAATATGCACCTTGGTCTTCACACAAAATTTGAGATCAGATTCTTCCCTTGGTATATGCCAAAAAAAGAAAAGGAATTAAGTACAAAACCCCTGAAACATGAGAGTTGATCTATCAAGTATTCCTTTTCAAGTAGCTTTCTTTAATCAGTTAACTAGGTGCTCTAGAATTTGATTTCTGTCTCCTAGAGTTTTTTCTCAGTGATCACTGGAGGTGATATTTCTGTAATCTGCAGAGCTCAAAGCTCTGACAAGATGAACTAAGGTAATACCAGAGGAGTGAGCTTTGAACCATACCTTTATGATAAATTTAATATAAATGCCTGCATGCCTACATGAATTCTTCTAATTGTTGCAAATGTAGCTGAGGAGAGCCATTAGATACAGGTTTTACTGTAGATCATGCACTGCCTTAATCCTTCCTTGTAAAGAAAATTAACTCTAGTTTTAGTCTTGTTTGACTTGATTCCCCATGATTCTTTACAAAAGCAAATGAAGATGTAGTTCTCCCAATCAGAGAGAAGTTTTGCAGCTCCTGCAGGAACAATAATATATATGCAATCTACTCCAGCTGAAAAATGGGTTCGCTTGAGAGTTATGTAGGATTGTTGTGGACGTTCACGGTAAGGTTTGTAGAAGACCTGTGCTGAAGGAAGTTCCTTCAAGCAGAGGAGGTAGAAGCTTCTTGTAATGAGAGAGGAGGATGCAGTAGTTTGGAAGGCAGAAAGAGAGAGCATACTTCATCTCCAAATACTGGGAGCAAAAACTAATGGAAGAAGTATAAGCAAGGTTGATTTAGAGTGAATGCAAAAGTCTTAAACATAATGTTAAATGGAACCAATTATAGGATTGGAAGGAAATTAATGAGAGAATGACTGCGTATCTGTCATATCTCCTGCCTTTCTTCGTAGCACCGCACCCATCATTGGATTTTTTTGGAGCCAAGTCTAGCATTTGCTAAAAGAACTCCTAGCTTTCAGTTGTTACATTTCCTTAGTTGTAGTTACAATGCTTGCTAATAAGTAAAACTAGTAGATTTAGCTAGTCCTATTGCATATCTGCACTTGATAAATTTGCCATATAGATGTTGTTTGATTACAGTTGGGAGGAGAAGTTGTGTGCCATACAATCTTTTTGTATAGAGGTTGGTCATGTAGTGAAAGTATTCAGGAAATCTTCTTTTTGTAACGGATGATAAGCCAGAAGATGCGTATCTGTTTTTATGAGTCTGCTAAAACAGATGTGCTGTATTTGATCTTACGAGTAGCAAATTGTGATTGAAGCAAATTGTGCTGAAATAAGTGTAAATATCATTTGTATTCTGAGAAGAAGTATGTGTTTTGTTTCAGATAAAGGACATTCTCTCAAAAGTTCAAAATAACCATGTGGGAAAATCACTGCTAACAAAACCTCTGAATTCTGACCAAGTGGTAAACAAAAGTCTCTTCATTTTCTTTTCTGTATTTTACAGGATGGTCAAAATTAATGCATATGGCTTCATCTAACTCTTATCTATTTTACAGTCAGTGTTCTATTGCTAAATATTAATAATGCTAATCAGATACTTTCAAAATTAATGTTATAAACAGACTTTGTATTCATCCACTTACTAATTTTCCAGATATTTTGTATATACATACTACTACTACAGACTACACAGATGCACCCCTAATTTTATGTAGTTTATAGTGGTCACCTGGGGATAGAGACCGTAGTTGCTGAATGGGGGTTAACTGTAAATTGACTTCTGTAACTTTATAGATTTGAATGTTTGGATTTTTTATTGTAACACTGCAGGAAAGATTAGAAAAAATCAATGATGCTCTTCGCAGTGAATACGAATGTCGTCGACGTATGTTAATGAAGAGGCTAGATGTGACAGTACAGTCTTTTGGCTGGTCTGATAGAGCAAAGGTAAGCTTGCTGTATTTTTTGCTTCCTGTAGGTGGGAGTCTGCTACAATTCTCCAGGTCTTCCTACCGAATATACATACCATGTAGATACACTTCCTTTAGTGCTGTCTTCTTTCCAACCAGTTTCTCATCCTGGGTTGTAACATCCAAGTCCTACGTATTGAGGAAGGGGAAGGATTTGACTAGATGGCACAAACCATCTTTTTGTGACTGTTTATAGGTTCACAAATATAAATTCTAGCATCCTCTGTTGAGGTTTCTCATTTCAGTCAGTCCATACCTCCCCTTTTTCTTTCCTATATCCACCCCTCTCGAACCAAGTAAAGTAGGAGGAAACCTCAGCATTTCTCATGCAGATGCAAGAGGAAGACATACACTGGGCCTTAACATAGACTGGGTACAAAGAGTGGCTGCCCCTACTGTCAGTGAGATTATTATAGTGACTGCTGCCTATCTTGGATTCAAAGCTACTGAATAAACAGATGGTCACTTGAACAGGTTATTTGAAGAGCAGGTTGTATGAGAAAAGTATACTACAACTTGTAATCCTTCAGGTGGCTAAAACTTCCCAATCACTTTTGTGGATTTTCTCTGCTGATACAATTTTAATTGTGATAATTTCATTTGTACTATTTTCTAGCACTCTTCATAGTAAAAATACTCATGATTTAACCAGTCTGACATTTCTGAGCTAGAAATGTATATTGTTACTAGCCAAGAGAGCAGGGAGATAAGATACAGGAAGTTTGTAATGTGATGAATTCACATGTGTGAAGCTGAAGGCAGATGTTTTTGCTCATGAGCTGCAAGATCAACTTTTCTTCCAAAGGAAGGTTTGCGTAGAAAGCTTAAGATGGATAAGTCTCAAAACTTTGAAAGCTCACTGAATGTATGGGTTGTTACGAGCCTTTCTGGTGTCACAATTTGGCATTGACACACGCAGACCGAATCGGTTTCATGAAGCTCACTATCACTGGAAGAAGACATGAGTCTAGGTCCTGCCGTGCTGCTTTTGAATGGCTTAGTATTGAATTTCTGCAGGAGTTGTGAATGCTTTTATTCTGCAAGAGAGGAAAAGGAGGACATTCAGCTCACAGAAGCCAGGAGATTCCCCTGCATGTATAACTTCCTCAAAGATGGACTAATACGACTATAAATTTTCAAATTTAAAGTATACTTCTAAAATGGAGTTGATGTTAACTGATGACTAACTTAAACAGGCGAAAATTTTAAATCACGTGATACTATTCCGTGTTGTTGTGTTCAAACAACACAAAAAACAATGAATACACTTTCACAACAGAACAATAAAGAGATTTTTTAATGATGCTAAAGTAGGAAGATGATTCATTTTACTGTCTTAAAAAGACTGTTGATGCATGCAGTTCCAGAAATAACCATGGTACATATTAATGCAAAATTACATAGACTTTTAGTCCCTTTTTCCTTATTTCTCTTGTAAAAATATTTCTTTATAACTTCTCCGAGGTTTTGGGGATTGAAAACGTTTTGGCATTGAAATAATTTTGACTTTTTTTTTTTTTTTTTAAGCCAGGAGGCAAATTATTGTCCTTTTTAAATTTATTTGTTAGCTTGCCTTTTTTTCCCACCATTAAACAGGTATTCATACCTTTCTATGCTTTTGATGGTGTGGGGTTTGTTGTGTTGGGGTTTTTTTAACTTGTTCAGTCCCCAAGAGGGGTGAGTTTGTAGATCGAAGTGGATCTATAAATGGTGTAGTAATTGCCTAGCAAAACAGTCATGTAAAGGAACAGCACCTGTTGTCTGGTCTATCCGAGATCAAATATTTTTTTTATTCTGAAGATCATTCTAGATGTTCCCAGACAGTGTACTTATTTTTCTTTTTTGTTAAAAAAATGAAACATCAAAGTGAGTTTGGAAAAAAACCTCTTATTTTCTCCCCTTCTCAGTTTTACTTGTTCATGGCTTGCAGAAGTGTTTTGCGTCATTGACCCATTTTACATTTTTTTTTTCTGCAAATTGACCTTACCTAGAAGCTGCTCTGTTTTCATCGCGTTTAGAAGTGATCTGTTAAATATGGCTATGTAAAGCTCTTGAGAGAGCAGTTTGGGCTCTGAATTTTAGTCTTTAGATATGTTGGAAAACATCAAAGAACCTGTTTGATGGCAGTGGATAGGAGAGTTTCTGTTGTAATGGTACTAAGTTTCAGCATCAATTAAACATAATCAGCAGCAGTACAATAGCTCCATCCATATGCAGAGAATTGGTAACAACTGGCACTCTGTTTTGTACGATAACCTAGATTTTCAGATGTTTACACCCTGTTTTCAAATTGAAACTTACTGAAACCAATGCATGGCTTACAGTAAGTGTGTTTGTGTGTTTTATGCCTAGCAAGTAAGTTGTGTTTGATTTTATCATTTAGGTAAAAACAGATGACATAGCACGAATCTATCAGCCCAAGCGCTATGCATTATCTCCAAAGTCAACTATTACACTAGCTCACCTTCTTGCTGCTCGAGAAGATTTATCGAAGATCATAAGAACAAGTAGTGGATCAACACGGGAAAATACAGTCTGTGCTATCAACAAGGTATACTTTTTCTTTCTGGGATGTGATAAAAGGACATGGGAGTTTGCAGACCTATCAAAAGTAGTTCTGGAATTATACTCTCTGCTTAATATTTTAGTTTCTTTTTGCAAGATGGTTATACCTGGTGCTTTAAGAAGGAAGGTTTGCAGCATTCCAATAAACATTGCCACAGCTTCTTTTTTATCTTATCACACAGTCAGTCATGCAACAGGATGAAACAGTGGTCTAGATGAGAAGGAGCAGTGGTGTGGGGGGTGCCCGTGTGTGTAAATGACCTCTTGAGTTCAGTGGGCCCGCACACCTCAAGTTAAGGATGCGTGTAAATCTTTCTGGTACCAGTTCCTGGCCTACCTGTTGCCAGGATTATGTTGTTCGGTTCGTAAACCAGCATTTTTAGTTTATCAGTATATTATAAATCACAAAAGGTTCTGTGGAAGTGTCATTTTGCTGCAAAGTAAAATTATTTGGTTTGGTTACAGTAATTAATCAACATTGTACTGCTTTCTTGTGTATGATAAAAGCTGAAGCTTGTGAGTAATGACATTAGTTTCACTATTCAAATGGTAACTAAGCCTGTTTTTATTAATCCTTTATTTACAGATTTTTCTAAAGTTTTGTGCCTCATTTAGGTATCCTTTAATATGTTTTGATCCCAAAGATTCTGAAATTTCTTAAGTATTGTAGGATCTCAGAGAAAGTTGGTTTTTTTCTTGAGAGGACTTTAATTGGAGTGCCTGGGACTGACCAGAGTACGTTAATATTCATCACACAGAGAGTGTAGGAAACATGAAAACAACAACAAAAAGACCTACTTGGATACCTCTTTGTTCTTCAACTTCATGTTTTGTGTAACTTTGTCCAGTACAGTCTCCCTTTTTGTACACTGAGTAATATCCACCGAAGTCAAGATCCACCCCCCACCCCCACCCCCTGTTTATTTGTCCTTTTCTTGGAAGTGTAACTGCAGCATGTTAGGTATTTTCTCCGTTCCAGCTCTCTACTGAGTGTCAGTAGTTTCTAATCTAAGGCAAACTGGCGTTCCTTTTAGAGTTGCACATCAGTTTGCCAATTTATGGTTTTTTGCCAGCTGATTAGGTTTGAACTTGAACTTTGAAATTTAAGTAGAAGAGCAGCGTCATAAGGAGTCTTTTCTGTATGAATAGATACTTACATACTCATATTGCTTATTGTAATACTAATACTTCACATGCGTGTGGTTTTCTTCATAAAGATTTCACAAAAGTAATATGAGCTAGCTAGCTGCAGTTATTTCAATTCTACAGGTGGCAAATGGGATCACTTGCAGAGTTCTGTTGCGTTGGGGCAAGTTACAAGGACAGGAAATAGGTATTCTACTGTCAAGCTCCACACCGAGGGGACCATATTTCCTGTAAAGAGCAGGCAGCATGTCTTTGTCCATAGGAGAAGAACCCTGTGTCCCTTCAAGTTGTTATCACTATTTTTTTTAAACTAAAAATGACCTGTTTTTCCGTATAGGTTCTGATGGGGAGAGTACCTGACCGTGGAGGCAGACCAACAGAGATTGAACCACCTCCTCCCGAAATGCCTCCTTGGCAAAAAAGACAAGAAGGTGGTGGAAGAGGTGGCTGGGGAGGTGGAGGTGGAAGGGGCAACTGGGGGGGTGGAGGGGGTAGAGGAGGAGGAGGTGGGGGTTTTGGAGGTGGGGGTTTCAGAGGTGGTGGAAGAGGTGGAGGTGGCTTCCAAGGTGGCCGGGGAGATTATGGTGGCCGAGGAGATTATGGTGGCCGGGGAGGTTATGGTGGCAGGGGAGGCTATGGTGATCCATATGGTGGAAGAGGAGGGGGAGGATACCGAAGGTACTAAAATACTGTAAATGTTAACAGAGTAACTGGCAAAATATAGTGGTGGTGTTTACTGGTGTCAGGAATTTAGATGTGTTAACTTGGGTTTAGGTTAGAATTAAGGATGACCATATGAATCATTGCATTAGACCAACCAATTCAATGTTGTCATTGAATTCTTTTAGTTAACTGAACAGAACTTTTATACTAAAATGTGATGACTAAAGTCCTTGTTTTTCATACTGCTCATGTGGTGTTTTTTTAATATGTCATTTTATTTAAAATAAGCCTCAGAAAACTGAATAAAACCCTTTCTAAACAAACAAAAATTATATTCTTTAATGTTCAGGCCTCTATTGCATGTTGCATGTCCACTCCCCTGCTCCTAAGTGCTGTGTAGGAAAGACAAAATAGGCCTAAGAACCGGATGGAAACACTTCTAAAAGACTCTAGAAGGCTGCTTTCAGGCTTTTTCTTTTCATCTAGTTTTCATGTGGGACGTGTAAACAAATTTTAATGTCAGCTGTTATAATCTTTAAGGCTTTGGTCAAAATTATTCCATTAGGTTTCTTACTCTTCCAGAACTTCACATAAAAGTAACGTTCTGAATTAATAGTCTACAGAAACTAATAAAATCAGGTTATTTTGTGTGCTTATAAATATATCAGAGACTATTTGAAGGTCAGAGCATGTACCATAAAGTCGGAATCATGGTAAGTTTTGATAATGTCTATTTTCATTTTACTTGTTTTTCATTTTATTGGTGTTTCATAAAAATATTTTAAGATCAGATTGGGCAGGAAACTTCTGCAGCCATCATGTCTGGTAAGAGTTCATTTATATACTCCTCCTGAATCAGCCTTGAGACGTAAAGGTTGAATAAGCTGAGCTTCTTGAGAAAGAATGTACCGTTTCTTTTTTTTCTTTCCCCCTTTTTTTATTTCTCCCTCGCCTGCTCTATGTTTGGGAATTGCCAGCTGCCCAGCTAATAAGACATCTCATACAGCAGTTGCCCTTAATGACTTCTCTCTCTCTTACTCTGCCAACCACCTGGTCTGATAACTTAAAAGAAACTGTCTTGATGTGGTGTGGGTGCCTTCTCCTTCACAGACAGTGTTACTCTAGAAGGAGTTAGCTTTCATACGGTTATGGCTGTAAATACATGTAGACAAGAATTAAATTTAGAGCTGTCAGTTAAAGACGACAGTTTCTGTTGTCCAGCATCTTTTAGATCTCCTTCCCTGCTGTGAGGCCACTCCTGAGTACAGAGGTGGAACAGGGAGATGATGCCCAAGTGTATACTCATGACTATTTATCAGGGGCAGGTTACTCCAGAGAGATATGGGAAGGCATCTAATAAACCCGGGGGTGTCTGTTGATTGCATAGCATAGCAACCTTCAAGCACTTTAAGTATGTAGCTGTAGGCTTAACTGCAGGTTGAACTTCAGGATTAGATTTCGGTTTTATGTTCCACAGTTATGAGTTCTTTCTGCACAGATTTCCTATTGGTATCTATATTTGGTATGTTTTAAGATGTTATTTTACCTTCAGGAACATGTGCATCATGTCCTTTTTCATAGGCGGCTTTATGCATGAATGTAAAGCTCTGTTCAAAATCAAATTACTGTCTCTTTCAAGAGCCTGTGTCAGATTTTATTAACTAGCCATCACGAACCTTTTCATTTGAAATCCAGGTAAGCGTCAAAAGTTTCTCTCCCGTTATTTCCTCTCTGATCATAGTCTGCTTGAGAATGCTGCTTATGATGTGATAGATACGCCCTTACTTTAGGGTCCCAGCGGGTGCCTAACAAAAAAGGGCAGGAGTTTTGCTTGCTTGAAAATTCTGTTTGCTCATCCCAATGTTATTTTTTGCTACAAGTAATTCCCGAAGAGCAGTCAAGCATTTAGCGTCACCAGGGGAATATGCTAGGAAAATCAAATGGCTTATCTATGCATAAAGACTTCATCAGTCTTAAGATGTGAAGTTGCACGGGGAAGTGGTGTAACTGTGGATGTGCCTTGGTGCTTTTACACTCATCAGTTTATCCTGTTTGTAGCAGGCAGGACAGTTCTGAATGAAGTAAACCATCCAGTGAACCAGCTATGTGCCCACATGTAATTCTAACAGTTACATTATTTCAGTATCGTATTTCAATTATATTTATGCAGGCTATGTAAAAGATGGAAATTTAAATAGGCTGGAGATTTGGGGTTTTTTTAATCTGGCCATTTCCGTTTTTCTTAAGTAATTCCAAAATGTGAAGCCAGTAGTTGAAAACTAAAGTAAGCACCACCACATTTCATAGAGGTATCCTTTTCTGTTGTCAGAATGTATGCTTTTAATTCATCAAAAGATGCAATAATACCATGAAAATAATTGATTTAAACCTCTTCTCAAATTTTGTATGTTTGTCTTGAAAAAAAGTATTTTCAAAAATTCTGTTGTAAGTAAAAGATTTTCATATATGATTGTGAGCATTTTTGTGTTTATTCACACGTAGTGAATATCTACCTGAATATTGTTTTGTTTGATCAAGAATTGAAAAATAGCTTGGGGTTTTTTTCCAGGATTTGAGAGAGACACTTTTGTTAACAGCTGTGAACACCGAGGAATAAAGTACTGTATTTGAAGTTATTTGCATCCCTTGTGTAGTGTGATTTGGATCCACTATCATACATTCCTCCTGTGTTTGTAAGGAAGAATTCCTGCTGGTGATTTACAGTAGTGATGAGACTTACTTTTTATGATAATGAAAAATAACTGATGTATTTTGACCAAAAGGGAGAAGGCTGTAGATAACAATCTAGGAGAATTTCAACAGACAGGGCATGTCACAAATATATCCCTATTACATTGTCTGGGATTACTAAGGAATCTCAGTTAAATTTTATCTTAGTAAAAAAAATTACATAGGTCTATACAATCATTACTTTTGTCTTTATGTAAACTAAGAAAATATCCTCTAATTACCTCTTAAGTTTTCTTTTTTTTTAATTTCTATAATTATGAACTAAAACACAACTTGTTTTGTAGAGCAGATTTGCCTATACAAATAGGAATTGTGTTTTCAGTAGTTAGTGTGCACTCGTCTTCTTCCCTCACCTCCCTCAGATGATTGAAGATAACTGAAAGAATGTTCATTACCCCATATAAAAACATGGTTGAGATGATAAGGTATTTTGAGGTTTACTACAAGGTAAAGAAGAGCAAGTCTTCAGGGTGATACAGTGCTCCCTGTGTAATAGCCAGCATTAGCAGGCACCACCGAAGCCTCGTTTAAATGTAGCTATCGTGCTGCGAAGTCTTTTCAGAATTAGCGTTCTAAACAAAAGTGAGAGGTGGTGCTAATGAAGAATTGTGCTTTGTAGCGCTTGGAATAGTGAGGAGCAAAAGAGTGTCTGTACTGCGTCAACCACTACAATACGGAAAGAATAATCTGCAAATACCTAGCTGCTTAAGTTTTCTCAGGCAACGTTGCAAGGCTCGCAGAAGGTGAAGCTAGACTAGGGACTCTGGTACTAGGTTAATCTTGCAGAAGTGTCTCAGATGACAGAGTCAAGGAAGGTGAATGTAG
Source organism: Phoenicopterus ruber ruber (assembly GCA_009819775.1). Taxonomy (NCBI): domain Eukaryota; kingdom Metazoa; phylum Chordata; class Aves; order Phoenicopteriformes; family Phoenicopteridae; genus Phoenicopterus; species Phoenicopterus ruber. The sequence goes on from CM020219.1 coordinate 35,999,103, forward strand.
GTGGTTTAGATTTCTTTGAGATACAAACTCAGAGGCATGAAGTGCAATTTTAATATTTTTTCTTTTATAAATATTAAACCAAAATCTTACAATTTATATAAAATCTTTACAATCTGTACACTTTTTCAATCTTCTCAAACAGCATTAAACCACAAATTTTTCAAGTTGCCACAGAGATCAGTTACAACAAAATAACACATTGCTACTGTAACAAAACACATTTCCAAAAACATACATAAGCTACTTTAAAGGCAGTTGCGTTTAATCTGAATATGAACAGTAGCCCTGCCTTGTTAATTGTGATATTAATCTATTTGCTTTTATCTTTAAACAATCGGAATTCACACTTAAACGGGGGGAGGAGGTGTGCACAGCATGTGTTTTTTCTTCCTTCCTGTAAGTACATGAAACACAGCTGAGCCTGGAGAAGGAATCAAGGTGAGTGCTTTTCATTTAAATTAGCCATGACAAGATAAATTTCAGTATCAGTGTTTGCTAACGTGACTTTTAAACAGCACTTAGTACTTTAATTGTATCTTTTTTTCCCTAGCATAAGGCAGCTCGAGGATTAATACAGATGAGAGTGATTTTTGTTCAGTAGCTTTGTCAGTTTTAGCAGTATCCCTGTAGTCAGTTTCTGCTATTAGTCTTTTAGGCAGCAAAAAGGAACTCCCAAAAGAAATAAGAAGGGACTACCACCATTAAAAAAAAAAAAAAAAAAAGAGAGAGAAAACTGTAAGGGGCTTTAGGCAAACAGAGAACCTGAAGGTACTTTTCGAGCTCTGAAATTCTCCAGGTATCAACTGACTTCTTTGAAGCAGAAAGTTTTCAGCATACGTGAAGCACCACAGAGTTGTTCTGTAAGACATTCCTGCCAACAGATCTCTTTTAAGTCATTCAGATTGTAGGAACAAGAAGACAACACCGAGACACGTTAAGTTAGCATTTAAGACTGTACAAATCTATGGTCATACCTCAATTTTGAGTGTTAAGTACTCAGCCTAGTACCACGTTAGCCTTTGGGCCAGCTGCTCATGGTAGGGAATTTTCTTTTTAAATAAGAGTTTGTTCATGATCTCCACCCCCCCGGCGTAGACAAAGTATATGCATACACACAAATTCTATTAGAATCCAGAGTTGAGACCACAAGCGAGCACTTATCTTAGCTGCACAGCAAGATTTATGAGTCTTAGCTGCTCTCTTGGAGTATTTTGGAAATATGTGAAAGTATATTCAACTTTTATCTTGTTTCATTGTTACAGAAACAGACTTTTATTTGCTAAATGCCTATTAGAAATACGCCTTGCTCTGGTTCCCTGAATAGAGGACAAAATCAAGAAGCTTGCAGAAAATGGGCAAATCAAGTTTGTAGACATGACCTGAAAGCCATTCTGATTGCTTCATTGATCAAAGTGCAATTCCAGGTTAATTACTAATAAATCAGGTTTAGTGTATGAAGAAAAAAAGCTGCACAATCCTTGCAGCTGCTGTTCTTTGTCCTATGCATTTCAGTTATTTACAGTAAGCTAACAGAAAATCTACTACTACTACTATTACTATTTCCCTCCATTTGTTTTTACCTATGCATGGAGATGCAAGCACAATCCAAGTTCAAAACAAGAATTTAGAATCACTAAACTGGCAAGTAGTTTCAAATGGACTTTTTTTATAAATAAAGCATTCATATATTTGATAATGACTGTAAATTGTGGATGGAATGTACATTTATACCACTTTGAACACAAAGCACGCATGCTATTGTAATAGGTTGAATAAATTTCCATCTATAATGGACTTGTAACGTACAAGTTTTGAGGAGCATTAAGTGGACTTTGTAAGTAAATCAAAAGTCATCGGTTTCTGATGTTTAAATGTGTGATGACAAATCCCTGTTTGATAAATGCAAGCAAGTTTTATACAACTGTAAGTGTACAGATTGTCTTGGAATGCAAATGCAGTTTTTAGCCAATTTTAATTGGCTATTCTGACAAGTAGATTTATCAGTAACTTGAAAGACACTTTTGTTGTCTCAACAATATGTACACTTTGTAGCTTTAAGAAAACTAAGTTACCTCCCTAGCACCTTTTACTATACAAAATTTACACACATAAGAGCACGCTCATCTTGACCCTTTACCTAAAGTGCATGTGAAATCTAGGAGAGAGAAAATGGAGAAACCTTGGTTAGAACCAGAAGATGTTAGGAGCTCTGCAATACGTAACTGTTGCGCCGGGATTATTGTACAGTTTCCCTCATAATATGGCCCTCGAGGTTCTACTCAACAATGGCGTCCACTTTGACATGACAGAAAAATAATCAGCCTTGTCCCATATGTGCTGTACGTGGACAAGAAGTTATCCCTTAAGCCAAGTAAGTAGGGCTAAGTGTTTCAAGCTGTGGCATGGAACACAAAAATGGAAGTAGTATTCAATGTAAACTCTCTCTAGTCTCATCTATTTTACCTTAACAAAGGTAAAGCGTTTGAGCAGCAGGACTTCTAAAGCTCTGAAAGAGGTTTAAAAGAATTGTCAGTTTGTCTTAAAGTCTATGAATCAAATAATCAAATATCATTAGGTTAACTATTTTAATATTCTTGTTAAACTTTGGAAATAAAGATGACAGTTCACTTCATGATTTTAATTGGTTTCAGCCACAATGAGAAGGAACTGTTTCTTTTAAGGGAATATTTCTTCAATTTTACTTAAATACTTAGCTTTACTTGAACATTTGTTTCTACAAACCTGAATTTGGGCCAAATCTGAGGTGACAGTCTTATGAATAGCTACTTTGTCAGAACACTTACAGAGTAAGGTGTGCTGCTGGCAGCCAAGTCACTGGGGAATCCACATGGTCTTCATCATGAACAGAAGCTTCAGCAACAGTGTCACTCCTTTTCAAAGCAAACCCAGAAGATACTATTTTCATTGCACAGATAATGCTAAGTTATCTTCAAAAGTCAAAGGAACAGATTTATACATTTGGGAGTGTATGTTTAATACGGAAATGTGTTGAGTAAAGAGAGTATTTCTGTTTAACATCCTTCAGACTCTTGTCTCCAGTTCACTTGGTAAAGCAGCTTTATCACAACCCCTCCTTCAGTCTTACATTCTCCCATAGATTTCCTCTCTTGTCTGCTAGGAGCAGTCTCTGTGTTGTACGTTGTCAACTACATGGTTTCTTCTCTGAATTGTGAGAGATTCAATTGTTTTATGTGCGTGTTCCAGTTGGATCTTTAAACCTTCATTGTCTGCCTTTAGAATATTTATTTCCTAAACAAAAAAAAAAAAAAATAGAGAATGGTATTTTATTTTTCATTTGTTTCAGGACTGTCTTGTTGTATGTTTAGGCTGACTGGCATAAATGTAAGTTGGTGTAGCTCTTATCAGTGGAACAGAACCTGTAACTTATTTGAACGTTTCCATAGTCACTGGTCTATCCTTTGTGTATGCTCTTAAAACTTTCTAGCAGCTGGTATCTGACAGTCATGTCCACAGCCTGCATTTATCCACCCTCCTTCACTGCTCCTCTCCTAACAGCAGTAATCTAGGGGAAACAAGAACACAGCTCACACTTTACTCCTCTACTAATGCAGAAACTGATGTACGATAATCTTTCTAACATCAGCTGCTGCTCAGTAATTGAGGTCAGGATCTGCTGAGGGAGCAAGGACAAGTGTAAATTGTGGGACTCGCATGAATGGGACATTTTAAAGAACCAGTTCTTACAAGTATGTCCGCACTTCACATCCTTGTCTATATTGAATGTACTGTTGACTGAAAGAGAAGTGGTCTGTACTGGAAGATTCTTGCTAATTGTCTTAATCTCTGTCTTAATAAACCAATCATCTTTCATAAAAGATGAGCTCACTTTATTAACGAAGGATACTTTGAAAGTTACACCAATCATTCACAGATCAGGCTGTGGTCCTGTTGTTGGACTGTTTCCATGTTGGTCCATTTCAGAATAGAGATAGCAATGAGTAAAGCATGAAAATAAGTCCACCTTTGTTCCTCATAATCATATCTGGATCCATCCATCAGTTGCATTGTCAATATTGCAATAGTCTCTTTAATCTGTCTGGAAAGGTGGTGTTTCTACAAACCTCAATTTGGGCCAAATCTGAGGTGACGCAGTCTTACGAATAGCTACTTTGTCAGAACACTTGTGGGCTGATGCAGGTGAAATCTAGCAAGAGGCATCATGTCTGTTCACACAGCAAAATTTCTTGGTGACTTAAAGTTATCAAAAAAAGAAAGGATTCACTGTCAGTTGAACAAAAGCAGAGCTCCCCGCCCTCCCCGCCCTGTATATTCTGTCACTTAGGGGAGCAGAGGCCACCAAAAGCAAGAAGAAATTCTGGACGACGTTACTCATTTTATGGAGTAACATCCTGTCGTAAGCAATCGGATTATGTTCACATTCTTGCCTGTCACTTTTAAGACTGACAGTGATCAGCGTAATCATAACGAGGGCTTCAAAATGTATTCCCTAAGCCCTATACTAGTACTAAAATTATGCTTGAAGTGAAGCATAGCTGGAGTTAAAGTGGCTAAGAATTTATGATGCCACTCATGGGTTGTTCTGGCAATTAATTACACTGGAGTAAGGTGACACCTTCCCACCCAGCCACTCCCTCACGCCCCCCAACCACTTTACAGTACTGTTGTGTAAAACAGAATTTGTTTCATTGTGTATGTACCTGCTCAAGTTCCTGGTATGAGGGTTTACAGCTGTGATGCTCCTCCTTCATTTTCTGGCTGGAGTCCTTGTTTTCCCATTTAACATAGGCCTTTTTGCGGCCTAGAATTGGGCTTGGACGTGGGGATGGTGGAGCTGCCTGGAGGTAAGGATTTTCTGGCATCCTATGTTCTTTCTTCTCTGTCTGCCTATGACATACATCACCAGCCAGCAGTACGGGATCAGTCTGTGTACCTTTATGAACCACAGCTGGTTTCAGTCTCACTGAGATTTTCTGAGCTGAGGAACCCATGAGCATAATGGTTCGGTCCTTGCTGTCTTCATTGTGTTCCACTACTTCTCCATTAGGAAATGTGAACGGTTCTTCTTCTTGTCCTGTAGAGTATATATGGTAAATTGAGTCAAGATTTTATCCCAGGAAAGGAGAAACAGGAGGCACAGTAATTAAACGTGATTTTAATAAATAAAAAAACATTTATTCTTTATTGATTTTACATTCATTGCTCTCCAAAACAGGTGTCACTGGAAGTTTCTCAATGTTGTGTCTCTTGGAACAACTCTTTGCCCTGTCTCAGTAACATAAATATGGACCAGTAAGAGGAAAACAGGCGTACCATGAAGGTCAGCTAGAGAAAGACCTCTAGATGGCTAAGAGGTTTTATATAGACCATTGATCTTAGTGACTGGGCTGGAAAATTAAACCTGGGTGTTAGTTCAGCATTATCACAACTTGCAGCTGTAAGATACAACTTACCCACTTTATGAAGGTGAAATAATGACATGAAATACACTGCTTTTGTATAGGTCATCCTAAAATACTTTTACTTTTGCAGTTAAAAGTAAAAACTGAGGGGGGGGAACCCACAATGTTAAAAGCAGTGGACAAAAGATGCGATTGAAGTATTTTAAAAAAGACCTGTTTCAGACAAAGTAATTTGTGGTGTTGGGAAGAAAACAAAATGAGACTGCATGTTCAACACATGAGGGCAAAGAACAGCAGTCCAGTAGCTGCTGCAGGCTCTGGAGAATTAAATGAGGATATGGATGAACAGACAAGGCTTACACCTTCAACCTAGACCTCAATTCTCATTCTTCGACATGACATAGCATTGAGAGGTACCACGTTCTGGCACACTGGATGATGATGGGGCAACATGCTACAGTTCAATCTTTCTGTAAGAAGTGTGACATCCCACAAGGTGGTTATTATGCAGTGCTGCAGCCATTGCAGGTGCAATCATGGAGATGCACATGGTCAGTTATCAAGAGAAAATGGCTGCATTGTGCTCCATGTAAGTGATAATAGGAAGCCTAAGATGGAATCCAGCAGTATGAATCTTAAATACAACGCAAAAGACCGATATCAAAGTGGCAAGACGTAGATTTGAAGAACATTAGACACAGGCAAAGAGCAGGAGAGAAATTCAAAGACAGTGAGTATGGAGAAAGTTGGAACATCAAAACCAAAAGAAAAACAAAACAAAAGTAGCCTGAGGTCTTATTCAAGGTCAACACTTCCTCTTTTGGAGGCCTACGTGGTAATACACAATATGAGAAGTTTATACAGCTTGTTTGATATAAGGAGAAAAGAACAGGGATGTGTAGATTTTTCATTTCTGATTAAATGAAAGATGGACGGATGATGAGGAATTGTAGATTCAGCTGCTGAAGTGGAAAAAATAAACACAACTAGCTCTTGGTTTTCCTAGCGCACAGATACCTAAGTAAACCCACTTTATAAATTCCACATTGAAATCTGAGTAGAATTGTAACAGTGCAGTAGTTGCTTAATGTGACAACAGTGGTAAAAACTGGAGTGTACCAAGACCTGCTCATCACAAGGTGAGAGAGTTAAAGGAACCTGTCAGCTGTTCAAGTTCATGTCATCTAGTTCTCATGAGAGTCTGGCAGAAGATTTACTCAGTTTTTGTGGAATTTGTGCACCACACATTGTGTAGTGTGACAAAAGATATCCCGGAAGGGGTGTCCTTACTTATTCAGACTAGAACTGGAATGGTGTTACTTGGTACAGGCTCACTTACGCCTGGTTCTAGTTTATAGCTTGATAAAACACTGCAGTTAACTAACAAAACCTAAAATGATGCTGTACAACTCAGCTTTAAAAAGAAAAAGGAGCAAAAGAAAGATTATCTAGATCTTTTTAATGTGATCTTTTCTCACCATGGAATTGCTCTTTGACTCCTACTGGGCAGAGGCTTGAAGCAAGAGCAGATGTTGGGCTGCTGTCTGCAACTGAAGTTTTGGGTCTTCTCTTGCACTCTATCACAACCAGGTCTTTGCATTGCTTGTGACAGTTCATTCCGCAGTCTGTAAACAAAACAAAGTTTACATGATTCAGTGGCTCTGTTGTAGCATCTAAGATCAGCTCTCACACTGTGTTGCCTCCCCAAGAAGCAAGAAAGCTTCTTTGGTGTTCTCTGCATGCGTTACTGTCCTGGTTTAGGACAGAGCTAGTTTTGTCTTCAGCAGCTCCTGTGTTTTGGATTTAGTGTGAGAAGAATGGTGATAGCACACTGATGTTGTTGGTTGCTGCTAAACGACCAAGGACATTTTGCAGTTTCCCAGGTTTTGTTAACGTGCAGGTGCAAAAACTTGGGAGGGGTATAGCCAGAATAGTTGATCCAAACTGGCCAAAGAGAGTATTCCATACCATAGACGTCATGCCCGGTGTAAGTGAGGGTCGGTCGGTGGGCCGCTGGCTTTTAGACCCTTAACTTGCCTTAATTGTTAAGCTTCCCTTTGGGTTGCTTTTTGTTTCCCTATTTTCCCTTTTTGTTTTTCGTTCGTTCATTCGGCTGTTTGTTCCCTTGCCTGCTCTCTCTGGAACTTGCTGTTCTGGGACAGCTGGGGGGGGGATACCTCTGCTCCCTGCCTGCTGCTCGGGACAGGCTGTATCGGTCGTCGGGTGGTGAGAAATTGTGTATCATTTGTTTTATATATTCTAGTATCCTTATATATATTATCATTATTATCATTATTAATATATTTTTATATTTTTCCTTTGCTGTCCTGGTAAACTGCTTTTATCTCAACCTGCGAGTTCTCCTTTCTTTCTGATTCTCCTCCCCACCCCACCGGGGAGGGGGGGGAGTGAATGAGCGGCTGCATGGTATTGGGTTACAATTTGGGGTTAAACCATGACAATTACCTGTAACAACATACATCTGGTAAACAGACCAATGACATCCCTTTGCTATATAAGCCTAAAACAACCTTTCATTGTGAAAATACGAAATAGCAACATTCAGTCGCAACAGCATTCTGACTGGAGGAGTTGCAGAGAAAGCAGATACCTGTATGAGGAAGAAAACTCTGCAAAATACATGTTGTGAATGCGCTGCACAGTTTTCACAGTGCTGGTGTTTGCGCCCATTGGAATAGAAGGGTCTGTTCCCAAACCCTCTGAATTCAGTGATGTTTTGCAAAGGGTTAGAGTTATCAGTTATGAGTTCCTTCATCTTTGCATTTCTTCTGGACCATCTGTCTGTCATACTATTCTCGAATCAGTCTTCTCCTCCCTAAGAGGTCAGATTAAATAGGTCCATAGACAATAGCAATGAATCTCAGGATGATCAGTTTTTTTGGTCATTCACCCTCAATTACAGACTAAAATTAACAAAGTATAAAGTACCTTACCTTTGCATCTGTATCCTTGTTTAATGACTCCCCATAGCTGAAATTCAAACAAACAGAAAGACTATGTATTAATATTTTTCTCTGCACATATGATACCTCCAGATATAAGAATCCACTAAAAGCTCCACTCACTTCTAAGATCTGAGCACCTCCAGAATACCTTGTTTTTCTACCCTTTTAATGGTAAGGTCAGAATATGAACTATTTACCTATTTAGCATAAGGTAAATAAAATATTTTATGTGTGTTCCTCAATCACAAACAAAATACCTTGAGCTCGTCTCTAATGAATACATCAGCAGATCTGACAGCCCCCAGAGAAGTTGTGGAGCTGGAGTAGATGAAGAATTCTATCTCAGCACCCTTGTTTGATCCCAGCTAAACTGGGGATTGGTAGGACAGTCCGTTTTACTAAATCTTTCTGTGCCATAGGCAGGGGGCATGTCGTGTCTGTACCAGGACATGAGTTCTAACAGCCCCATGGAGTGGAAGGTTCTGGATTTGGAAGCCTTGCCGGAGACTGTATTTGGTGACACAATCAAACACCACAAGGTAGGAGGCATGTTTAAACAGGTAATAGTACTGCCAAGAGGGGTGTAAAGGGTACCTTAAGTAGCTACACAGGCAGAAGCCTGGTGTTCTATATAGCTTCACTGGTGTTTTATATAGACCCATTTCTGTATATGACACATGGTGATTGCGAGATTAAAAAAAGGCATTATTCCAAACAACATTAACATAATTTACTAAAAAGTAAGCTTACAAATCCAGCACAGTTGTCGCAGAAAGTAGGCCTTAAGTAAGTGGTCTCTTGGAAGTTGTGAGCAAAGCCAAGTCCTAATTTGGAATAGATTGAGCTAGCCCTCATAAAGTAAGCTGTTATTTCATCCCTGCTAATCAGACCTTCCCTGAAAAGAAACAAGAAAAGTTGTTTGTGAGACACACATTTTCTTAAAAGCTTAAGAATTAAACATATCTTTCTTCACAATTTATAATGGCAATAGCTTCATGGGCCAAAAACTACGGTCATCTCAGTAATCTTGCCAACTGCTCCCAAAGTCTACAGAAGCTTATCTACACATTTAAAATGCAGCCTGTAAGGATAAATGAAATATGTGCATGTGATGCAACCTCAAAACTACTTCATAGAAAACCTCTGAATAGTCACTACTGTATTTTTCCATGCTTTAATACGTTAAGAAAAATGTTCTTAATTTGACCAAAATATACATTTGCCAATTCTCTATTTTTGAGGGACAGGTTCATCTTAGGAAAGTTGTTTAGTAGTATATACTGAATATCATTCAAAAAAACATTTCTTTTTCTATTATCTGTTCTTCCTCCTACATCAGCCTGGTTACCACTGCTGTAATCTCATGAAGATGTCATTCACAACACATTTAGAAGATGCTTTTGTCACTTACGTTTTCACTTCTATTTGCGGGTGAAGAGGATAATTTTACCACTCTAATGGTAGAAATTAAATTTAAAAACAAAAACCCAAAACCCCCTCCTGAAACAGATGCTACAAGGTTGATAAGCAGAACTAGGTACTCACCAATCCTTAGCCATTACACAAAACGAGAAGGGAAAACTGGCGGCTATCTTTTCAAATTCTTCCTGGGAAATGTATCCATCCTGATCATGGTCATAATTTTTAAAGACAGACTGTGCAAGACAATAGTACAATAGTTTATAACGAGGATGGGCTGAATTACCACTTTAGAAAGTCTCCACAATATTTATGGATTTCCTCTCCCACTTTCTCCCAACATCTGTTAAACAATGCAACAGTCTAACTGCTTTTTTTTCCTGAGACTAAAGAAGCATTATGATTTCTTGATTTGTAGAAAAATGTAGGTAAGTCAACACAGGCTGGACTAAATGCTTCACTACACAGTAACAGCTTTTTTTTAGTTTCGCTTTAAGATCATAATGTCCAGGCCTACATATACAACTTGTACTAACGCTCTCCGTTAGTGCTCTCACTGATAATCTCTGTGGCCAAATCTGTGTAGCTGCCTAGCTTATTTCATCAGGTTAGTGTTATGTGAGAAGTAGTTACATGCCAGAATTGTCATGTAGACACACCTATTTCCACTTGTGGAACAACATTACCGTCTGTCTCTGGCCCTGAGGCAAGGAGCACACCTAGGCCAAATTTAGAAACGTATTCCAAACCAGCATGTATCAAAGGATACCTAGCAGTATTAGAAGTGTTTAGAAGGACAAGAGATGAAGCAGGGATGCAAAGACAAACTCTTTACCTCTCTCTCTCCGTCAGTTTTGGAATCAATCACCTGAGCTTGCTCAATGGTTTGCAGTAAAGCAGGTGACCCAAAGGAGAGAGAAAAAGCAATGGCTGCTAGTAATAAGCTGTTGAGAGGCCCACTTTCAGACTCCACCAATAACATGATGTTGGACTCCCTGGCTCCTTGGAAGAACGACTGTGGAAGTATACAAACCAGCACACACACTCCCCGCTGGCTCCTCAGCCATTTACGGAATTTCCTTCCATGCCTCACAGGCTGCTGCTACTTACAGCTAAGCAGAAATATCTATTTGTGAGCACAGAAGCGCTTACAAACTCAGCACAGCTTTGAGTCTGTCCAGTATTTTTTACCCTTCTTTGTACCTTGTTATACCTAGAGATTAAGGCTGTGACTGATACGTAAGGTATACGGGCCAACCATACTTACATCTACCATCCTCTGAACATGTTTGCTGATGGTTTTTGGATCAGGTTTTGGGGCTACTCCTGAGGCCCAGTCCGCAACCACTGGTGGTCTGTAAGGTGTCAAAGGCTAGAATAAATTGAGTGGAACTTCATTAGTACCGCATGGAAAGATTTTCAGTATTACACTTCTTTCATTCGTGAGAATGGACTATGTGATACAGGACTGCAGAAACGGCCTGTGGGACCCAACATCGTACTTCTGGTAATTACGTGGTACTTCAGAGGAAGCTCTTCCATGAACTGTCCAAAACAGTGGTCGTTCCTTAAATTGTCACAGTTCACTGACAGCCCTGTAAATTCACCATCTTTTCCATATTTATAAAACAGGAACAAAACTACAATATAATACTCATGGGTTTCCTCCTTTGAATCACATAAGAATTCTTCATTTAAAACAATTAGTATCAATTGCCAAGATTGAGCCTGATGTCATATCTCTACACAGTAACTCCATTTGTGTTTGTGTCCATATTATAAAACCTGATATGGTGTCAACTCTCCCATATATTCTAGCTTAGGCTTCATCATCAACCAAACAATTTATGCTTTAACAGATTTTGCTCAGTCTATAAAGCTAAAATGTTTTCAATTTAGCATAAAATAAAATAAAATGAATGCAAGGGATAAAAGTTACGTTACTCATAATAAAAAAAAAAAAAAATCTTTTTGTTAAGAATCTGGAAAGGCCCTTACAGCAGCTCGGTGACTTCGTGGCTCTCGTGCATATGAAAGCTCATAAATTTCATCTTCAGTGTAGTAAAGATCAAGGGACAGCTGAAAACAAACACAACATTAGTTTAATCCCAAAACAGTCACTGCTACTTGATGAACTTGTTCCTGGCATGCATTAGTATTTTTTGGTGGATTAATTTTTAATTTAGGTTGCACCTAGAAAAAATGCACTTGAGCTGCACAGGTGTTCACAGTGATTTGAAATGGGTACATTTCTAATTTCCAGACTGTTATCGCCATTGTCCGGAAATCTGTAACATTACACAGCTACAGTCATTAGCACGGCAAGTGCCTGTAGGCATAATTAGCAGTCAGTTAATACGTAACCTGAAAAAAACCTGTTACTCCCATAATATTCGATTGGTCTATCGTGCAACTAAGCACAAAAGCACCATTCCAATGAAACTGTCCATCAACTCAAATTCTGAGAAAATTCTTGTTTAAACATGTCATATTTATCCAATTCAGCTGTGACCATGTTGAACTAAAAAGTATATGACGAGGATAAAAGATGGACTTGCATATATTTAGTGACAACCTTTAGCTGTCAACAGCAGTTATAGAAAGTGGGAAACATTACACCTGGGTAAATAAAGGAATTTGAAAAAATTATCAAATTTATACTGTTGCTTTTGCATGTGTCCTGGAAAATAGTATAGCAAATATTTTATTGACTGGAAACATTTCAAGGTAAGATTAAAGACTGGTAACATGACACTTTTTGAATATTTACATGGAAATATTCACACTAGACATGATTGAATAGAAAAGCCAGACGTAAGTGTGTTACAAGCCTCAATCTATGGTAAATCCAAAGAAAATATAAGCTTGTTACAGAGAGTCAAGATTACAGCAGTCATATGTATATAAACTAAGAAACCAAAATATGCTATTTTATCCAATGAATAACGTTACTCAAATTGCAGGTATGCAATAACTTTCTTGTGAACAACTGCAAGAATTAGTGTTGTAGTTATAACAGTGGATAATTTTAGATTCTTGGGGAAATCTTAAAGTAGTTTCTGTCCCTCAAAAAAGAAAAGTCTAAATGTTACAATACTTCCAAGAATTATTGACTTATGTATGTAATTACTGATACCTCTTCAAACTGATTTGTCTGCTAATGGGAAAGCATATGACCAAAGGACACAGAAGAAGGAGAAAGACTGTTGGAAAAATCAGGGAACAAACAGGAAAATTATGTGCCCTGGAACATTAGCAGATTAGAAGCTCCTGCTTTGAAATGAAGTATTTATTTTAATTTACGTCCTGTCATATATAGCTGCATGAAATTGTGGCCAAAGTTCTACATATTTGTAATAGTCATTTTTATAAAACTTTTTTTTAAAAAAAACAAAAACCAACCAACCAACCAAACACACACTTAAAATAATTTGAGATAAAACATTTAAAACATTTAGCAGGAAGAAATTCACCACTTTAAGCACATATGCCCAGGGCTTGAAATAGAGCTACATAATTTCACACACAAGCGCTCCTAGGGAGAACAAATAATCTCAAGCACATAAGCATTTTTAACTATTAGCTTTTTGCTGAAACAGGGCTTGTAACCAGAAAGTGGAAGCAGCCTATCTAGTTTTTCCAAGCTGAGGTACTTGTTAAGGCCAAACAAAACTGAGAAATAAGAAAGGTAGATTTACTATTTTAATAAAAGGTAGTATTTTAACTTACTAGGAGAAGCTAAAACTATAGTTATGACATACGTCCTAGGTAGTATCAGTTTCGTTAGCACCAACTAGATATGACTGGAAGAGTAATGCAACAACTATATTTGTCTAACACTTATGTCAGACAGTTTTTTTAGTACCAGAAGAAACTTGGCTAGAAATGTGGTATGTTTAACCCTACACATCTTGAGGGACCAAACTTTTATGTGAAAGTTTGTGTTCAACACAAGGAAGCTTTGTATGCAATCTTCTGCCTCCAAGGCGCATCTAAGGAAGCTTTCTACCTTTCTCCCTATTTCGGTTTAATCAGCAGAGGATTCAGAGCACTTCCTTAGTGAAAATACAGAGCATACTACTATAGCAAAGCAGAAATAAACATTTCCTTCCCTTATAGAAATAATTGGAAGCATACTGCTGAACTGGCACCTCTACCCTTGCTGCCAGATAAATCAGTATCACTAACTTTTTCTCCTGTTCTATTACTGTACATTTCCTTAAGGAAAAAAAACAATCTTACAATATTATGTATTTATAATTAATGGCATTCTCTACTTAGTTGTTTGAGATGTATATGAAATTATTTTTAAAATAGAGGTATTTATCTCATCTAACAGACTTACTGTAAGCAAATGAACAAGGTCCATATTAGCCTCCAGGGGAAGTCGCATTTCCTGGAGTTGTATCAGCTCATTTATGTGGTTATATAGAGAGTACAGTTTGTATATGTTAATTTTTTTGTCCTCTAAGTAGTCTGGCATGCCCTCATAAAGAGATATCAAGTCTTTCAGGTGGACCCCAAGGATTGGGATCTTAAAGTTACTGCACTCGTTATATGCACGTCGGTAACTATCATAATTTCTGTAAGATGAAAGCAGTTCTGTCATTTCATTAAACACCTAAAAATAAAAAGAAAACAAAACATCAAAATTGGTTACTGTTTTTGTTCTGGTCATACAGCACATGAATTTCCCATGTTATTCTTAAGGGGTTTACTCACAATGACTCTTGAAATTGATTTTCAAACTTTAGGCTGCAAATGAAATCTAGGTATTCACCTCACCTAATTCAACTATCAATAATACGTAATTACAGTTAGTTAATCTATAGCCTAATCTATAATGCTGGTCTTCCTACATTCCCTATTTCATCAATGAAAAGAAATAGGATCCTATCAAATCAAGGGGATGTGTATGCAGTTAATGCATAAGCACAGCACAAGCTCTCTGACCTTCATAAAAGCAACCACCTTCACCTTAAAATGTGGAATGCACTTCTCCAGCTTCCAGGTCACCAGCTGGAATTGGAAAGTCCTGGCAGAGAAACCCTACGCTGTGCTATGGTCCCATCACAGTGTGACCGGAACTCCTACTACAGTTCAAGGTGACACATCTATGCTTTTAAGAAAACTCTTTTTCCATGGAAATGAAGAAGAAACAATATATTGGACTTGTAAAGGCCAAATGAATCTTAAGTCTAGCATACAAATATTTCCCTTGTTTAAAACTATACAGGTACAAAGGTGACTCTTAACATTATAAAATCAATGGACCAATGCTTTCTTGCGGAGGTTCCTGTCTAACCCCTTGATTTTTAACCTTCACAAACTGTTCATGATAGTTAAAGTATATTCTCAAGTCACTAATTACCAGCCTTTATTTACTTGCTTTCTATTAGTGCTTGTATACAATTTCTTGATGCAAATAGTGATGGACACATATGCAGTCCACTCCTCATAATGACAGAATGTGTAAAACAACACGCTTCAAAAATAAGCTTGCTAACTGGTTTTATAGATGCTGAGAGCTGCAACCATTATCAGGGGGAGGTCATACTTCTGGTCTATACTCCAGGTATGCACTGTTCATTCAAGCTGATCACACTGTGATCAAAACAGGTTCATTAGATACCTACACGAAATCTGTCAGGCCCCAAGCAAGATAAAATAACAAAGCATATTAGTCTCTTAAGAAGCCATTTCATTGCTAAAAAATATGCTTCCTTTCATAAAACTGTGAAGGAAATTGCAGCAAAAAATACATCCATCTGTATTTGACAAGAATTTAACTGGAAATTACAACTGATTCCTAACACTCCACTGTATTATAATGTGTGTGTGTATTAGGGCTAAGTTTGTTCAATTCCAAACTAGACAAACTCTGTCATAGGGAAAGATCAGATAAACAAAACCAGTCCTTTCAGTATTATACTCAAAGTGCAGAGCTCTGTGCTAGCATTTCATAGACTCAGAATGGTCAATGTTGCTATGGATGACAATAGTTTTGTTCTCCAGTGTTCTAGGATCCAATTCTCTGCTTTCGTGTTTGAATGCTATTCTGTACTACTGCATATAAATGAAAATGCAGTTTGTCACATCTGAGTATTAAAAGAGAAACTTTAGAGGAGCTATACAAATCTTGAAGAAAGGTGGGTTCGGAGTGTGGGAGTAACTGGTGTCGCAGAGACGAAATGACAAAGAAAAACCCTCCAAAACCAAAGGAAGTCATCTTTTTTCTTTTTTTTTTCTGTCTTTCTCTCCATCTTAACCAATGAAGTAAGGCTGGGTTTTGTGGGTGCAATAACAAAAAAGTTATCTTATTTGTAAAACTTAGAGAAGCAATACCAACCTTAATTACATCATGAGGAACACATGAGCTTGTTTCCTTGAGTCTGGAAATAGAACTGTGACAGAGACCTCCTATCACTGCCATTAATGTATTGAAATTCTGCAGCTGGTGGAGCTTCTGTGTTGACATACAAAAAAAAAAATCAGTATTTATTATTTAAAGGTTCAAGTTGCTCAATACGCACATCCAAATTCTACATTTCCTCTATTGTCGTCTTCTAAAGTCTTACAAGCTTTGTGTCACTATCCATTTGACTTCATTCATTTTGGTAACGAGTTGTGATGTTACTGGGTGTAACATGTACTTATTCTACTGTTATTAAATCAGATATTAATTCTGCAGACACAGTAAGCCTTCAAAGTACTTCCTCAGTAATTCTCCCTCTTCCTACAGTCTACCACAACTAGGAAACACTGCCTGTTATCTTGGTTATGACTGCCGTTGAATTGGTATGCAAAGAATACCAATAGGACCATAGTTCTGCTTCTGTCCAGTAAGGCATATCTGGTAGAAATGCTTCTAATTACGGCCAAAGGCACGATAGTGGTTCATGCTTTGGAAAGGTACGCATCCACAGCTTGGAATCTCACCAGCTGATTGAAAAGCAAGTCTAGTTTTTCAGTGAAAACAATTTCTTCAGAATGGATATGAGAAAGCCATGGTGCCATGACACTGTAATATCTGATTACTTGCTATGAAACCACAGCATACACAAATATGCATGCTGTATGAACCAGGAGACCAGTGCCAACACTCCCATATGACCCTACAGTAGTAGCATGGGAAGAACAACTAAAGGGCTGTATCAGAGAAAGACAAAATAAACACCATACGTGTCAAAAATTAACTGACCTGTGCAACATGAATGAACTTGATGAACACTTCAGCCCGAAGCTGTGGTGTTGGTCTGCTGAGAACCATTAGCTGCACCCACTGAGAGATACCATTGCAAAGAGCAATTGATCTTTCCATTGTTGGATTCTCCTTCACACAACTATTCACAATGTAGTTCTGATAATCTGAGAACTTAAAAAAACAAAAAAAAGTGTAAATGAAAACTCAACTACAGTTTCATATACCTCATGATGTGTGTGTACAGATACAGGTCTGCGTTTCAAATGAAATAGACAAGATATATTTTACACCTTAAATATCCATAAGACTGAAATCTCTCCTTTGTCAAAGCTTTGTTCAGTTCAAAGCAGAAGGCTTCAACTAATTGAATTAACTGAAAGCATCTTTTCACCATAATTTGTATCACATCATTTACATCACTTATATCTCAGAAGCCTTGGCTGTTACAAACACTAGGATGAGTAGAATTGGGGCTTTCCTCCCAGCCTCAGTGACTCCATAGATTCATTGAATCTAGGCTTCTAGAGGGAAGGTTAAACTGAATTTAAAGTGTAATCTAGTAACTCAGTGACAGTTTAAGAAAGTTAAGTGTTCAGTTTATGTAGCGAGGGCACACTTCTGAATTAAGCTACACTAATACAAAAAGCAAGTTCAATGAGATTAATATAAAAATGAGATAAGACCATTAAGAATGAGAGCTACAGATTCCTTAATATTTTTAATACAGCTTGTGAGATTCTCTTATTTAACCAAAGCGACCTAAAATTGTTCAGTAGACACCTGTATGTGACAAATAGATTTTTTTTTAAGCCATTCTTCCCATTAAGATCAAAGAGAAGGAATCATTTGCTTTTGTTGATGCAATGTTTATCCATTCTCTTGATTTATCCATTAACAAGAATACACAAGAATTTGAATCATCAGAAAATGTGACACGGGATTTACACATCCATTCGTTACTATGACCACTAATACTAACATCTTACCAAAAACATTCACAGCTGTAATAGACACGTATTCCTCTCTAAAGGCCACAGGAATATGTTGAATGGCATTGATCCTTAAGAAAAGGCCATAAATTGTCAGGCTGCTGTTTGTTTCTTCCTTTCCCTCTCTCACTTTCTCCCCACCTTTTAACTTTTTTCCATCCATTTAATAAGAACTCTTAACACTTTAAAAAGCAGATATGACAGCAGACATCTCTGGATTTGTCCTCTTATTAAATTAAAAATGGAAGAAATATTAACAGTAATAAGTAGAGCTGTCTCGGAGATTACATAGTACGTACTTACAATTATTGTTTGAATTTTGAACCCCTGCCAGATTTGGCTGGATCTTGAAATTTAAGCAACTACTTCATACAGATAGATAATTTTTCAATATCTGACTACATAATTATGGACTTCATAGCAGTTTCAGTACAATTATGAATCAGTTTGATTAGTTTATATTTTGTTCTCAGCAGCTCCCTCCTTCAGAAAATAATTTTTTTTAAATGCTGAACAAATTTATATCTAACATACTAAAAGTTTTGAAATTATTTTGGTGCAAGATTTTATTAACAAGGTCAGCTGTAGCAAGATTGTTATTGGCAGATATGGTAAAGAAGTCCAGGTACCTAAATAATGCAAGAGTCTGGTATTGCAATGACTAACTTACGAGCCTCAACAGGAAAGCAGAATCCAGATTCCTACAAAAGAGTGTAACTTCCCTGTATTTTATAACTATAAATTAAAATGGTTTCCAAACACCAGCATACCTGCAGTCTTTGAACACCACTCCCTGCATTTTTCTTTGCTGCGAGATACATGGTGTCTCATGGAAGATTTTGCTGTGTGCTGTATATGTTCAGGGGATCAAGTATTCCTTCCTGACTTTCAAATGACCAAACCTATGAATAGTTATTCCAGTGTCTGATAGGCTGCAAATGACCTGCTGCGTTTTCTCCCAATATATGCTGCCATGTTAGAATAACAAAAGGATTCTGTGGCTTAGCATATCATGAATACATTCTGCATGAGTTAATGAATATAGCTATTTATTAACTAAACCTTATTCTCTGATCTGAGGTCTCGGTAAACTCAATTTATACCAAAACATATGCAGGGACCCTGCGTATAAAATGTATACAAGTACGAACTCTATGACACATCTGACACACTGACTGCAATCATATTTGTTATGCTCATTATTCATTAATTACTTTATGTCTGCACAGAGCTTGGAAATGTTAAGAGTTATATAAGCTTTGCATATTATTACTGCCTACAGGCAGCAATCTGTGCATGACTTTGGTTCTATGGCTTTTTGAATTTAACACAATACATAAAGAGTCATGTACTGTCAGCTCAAAATAAAGTACACTAACACACGAGGGTGAAATCTTCCACAATCTAGTGAGAGCCCCTTTCCTCGCAAGACTTCATCTACAAATTGTAGTGTGTCAAAAAACCCCCACCAAATAACCAAAACAAACAAAAAACCCTAAAAAAACCAACTTTGCCTTCACTGTTATCATCACACTGACTTTGCAACCATCTTAGATTTTGGTCTCTAATGTTCACTTTTCTTTTCCATGTGTGAACTGTGTCAGGTTTGAATAGCAGCAATGCTGTAGCATACAAGGATGCAAGTGAAGCCAAGGTGCACAGGGAAGCTGGCATCTTATCAGCTACCAACATAGCTGAGAAAACAAATCAAATGAAAGAAAACATAAATGAGAGAAATCCTTAAGAACTGTTTGTGTACCTGAGAGCTTGTCTAATAAAATATTTTAAATCCACTTACGTTAAAAAACGGCATTTTATCAAGTGCTTTCTTATCCCTGGTCTTTATTTTGCTACGCACAATCAAAAATGGCAAGCAGAGCCCAGTGGACATCTTCTGTACAGACAGTCCATTAGTCACTGCACAAGAATGCTGCACTGTTCCCTACAGCCACAGGAGGTTAGCATTCTGGGAGAATATTCCAAGTTTCCTTCATCCCATTTCAGCCTGATTACTGATTTGAGTCTAAGGAGGCTGCTTGTTCCTGTGCCCAATAACATCACTTGTTCTAACAAAAAGAGATTATTTGGAAGAAGATCAAATGATTTACTCCTCTTCCTTCCAACTGACCTTGCCCCGACTCTTTTCCACAGTCGCTTAAAAGGTTCACTCTCCCTCTCTCAAATGACTGCAGCAAAAGGGTATGTACTCAGAATAAGTACCACTGGCCACCTTCAACACTAGTAAAACAAAAAGAGTCTGGACACAGACTCAGCTTGTCCAACAGCTTGCACTGCAGGGTTAATCTTGTAATACTACCCCTCTCCCATCTTTTCTACGTCCTTCCCATCTTTGTTTAAAGTTAATCAATTCATTAAAACAAACAAACAAACCAACCACTTACTGATATTCTTCTGAAAGACTTAAATTCAAGATAGGTAAGGTGGTCTGACAGCTCCTCTGGCTCAAGGTGATCAAAAAGAAGAGAGACTTTCCGTTTCTTACTGGTGTTGGCCTTTACACGCTGCGTCAGCTTTCTAGACCAATCCCTAGAATTTCTTTTAGACAAATTTAAAACAGAATTACCCCGAGTTATTTTCTGAAGAGCAAACTTTTCCTCTCTCCCTAATACAAAAGTAACATTGTTTTCATGCCTTACTGCAATAAAAAGTGAATTACTTGATTTCTAAACAGCAAGCTCCTTTCATGCATTAGATATTATATGCCACAACATTATTGTTAGTCTTTATTATATTGATATAGCACATAAGTACAACACAACTATATTACTAAACAGCATGAGATTATATATTGCACTTCCAGAACTGCTGTCCATAACACTGTCTTCATTGAACACATTCAGTGCCCCTCCATTTAATAACTTACAGATTTCCTTGACCAGCCTTTGAGTGTGAACTGTCCCTCTATGCTATTCGCCCATGGAGTAATGAAATTTAAGTGGATTTGAAAAACTAAATATCCTCTTTCATAACCAGGTATAAATGTATGCCAAATTCTGCTCTGCTTTTGCCCATGCATTTCCAACCAAAGCAGGAATTGACACTGTTACGCAGTTCCACAGAACTATCTTACTCTCATACAACAAGGAACGTTCTCTTCCCAAGAACGAACTAGGTGATGCATACCTGTAGGATTTATTCTTGACAGGACAAGTAATTTTCTAACTAAAATCACATAAAATAGTATCCAGAGATAGACAATGTAATGAACTGTATCTTCTCACTTACCTCTGGTGTTAAAAATATAAACAAACTTTTTTTAACCTCATCTGTTACCCAATCAAAATGTATTCTCCTTTCTCATTGACTTCAAGAGATCTTTCAAAATCATTAGGCCTCTACAAATTTTCTAAGTTCCCTGGATAGAGTAGAATTTATCTAGCATAGACAATCAGCACAATGTCTACACAGCCATTAAATTCAACCTAAGTCATTCTTGAAAGGCATTCTGTTCCTCTATGTAATATATATTTCATCTATAATGATGTATAAGCTCTTCTAAGGATAGATAACATATGACTTATTAAAATTAACCCACTATAGGACTGTTATCCCACTATACTGGAGAGACATTATATTTGAATGAAGGAAATTCAGAGCAAAAGTTTGTTTTTCGAGCATATTGATACTTTAGCACTCACATTTGAGTTGTGTCAATTAGACGACAGTGTAACTCCTCACCATTAGCTTTAACCAGTTCTTGAAATTCCTCCATAGTTGTGGATAGTTTAGAGTCCATTTTGAATGTAACCCAGAACTCTGTAATCCAGTACCTATTGCACATTGAAAATACAGAAACACAAAAATAAAGGTTTTGCTCTAACATCAGTAAGGCTGAAATTTAGATAGTTGCTCCTGTTTATGAGTTGTATTTCTTCTTGACCAACTTCAGGGGATAAATCTTGCCTTTAGATGCTTTTGCTAGGCCACCTTGATTTTATCAAAAAATCAAAATTCCAAGATTAAAAACAAAGTAGAAACTACCTGGCTTAATGCTGTATAGAACTATACTACATACATGTTTGCAATAAATTCAATATTAAAATTTCTAGTTTCACATTAAACCTAGATAATGTGCATGCTGATTTTTTCTTCATGAACTTCTAGATAATTTTACATATTCCTTTAAAACTTGAAATTATTTGGTCTGAACATCAAAAGAAAATGCACTATGCTAGTCAGAATTTTATCTGTTAACTGAAGAAAAATGTACTAATTAAATATATTTAATAGTTTATAGGTGATTCAGTCTCACATGCACAAAATATTTTCAGAGAACTACACTCTTCTATGTTGGGCATTCAAATTGTTTCAGTCATATATTTTATATTCCAATTCCTATATGTGACCTGTCACCCATTGTGGTGGGTTGACCCTGGTCAGCGACTAAGTACCCACCCAGGTGCTCGCTCACTCCTCCCCCCCACAGCAGAATGAGGAAGAGAATAGGAAGGGCAAAAGTGAGAAAAATGTGTAGGTCAACATAAGGACAGTTTAATAACTGAATGAAAGAAAAAAGCCAACCAAACACACAAACACGTGATGCAAAGGCAATCACTCACCATCTCCCACAAGACGCCCAGCCAAGCAACAGCTACTTTGGAACGACTACCCCCCAAGTTTTTATTGCTGAGCATCACGCTGTATGGCACGGAACACCCCTTTGGTCAATTCAGGTCAGCTGTCCCAGCTGTGTCACTCCCAACCTCAAGCTCACCCCAAGCCTACACTCTAGGGGGGCAGAGTGAGAAACAAAGTCTTGACACTGTGCAATCACTGTTCAGCAAGAGCTAAAACGTTGGTGTATTTTACTCACAGATGCAAAGCACAGCATCATAGGGGCTGCTATGAAGAAAGTTAACTCCATCCCAGCCAGGCCCAGTAAACCCATACATGTAAAAATCTGTGCTTGTTGGAAAAATGGAAATGCACATTCTTATGGATGCAGGTATGCATGAATTTGCCTAGAAGCAAAAACGTTCCCAGATCACATACAATACCAAAGCTTTCTGACCTAACCAATAACCTGCTTTGAGATAATAGAATCATCACCATTTAAAACAAATTTTACTTTCCTGTTACTACTCATTTCCCATTTTGTGTAAAAAAAGATATATGCTAATCTATTACATATCTACAGTTCCATCTTTTTTTTCCTCTCTTCTGTTTTCTCTAAACTGAGATATCAAACTTTACTATACTTAATTAAAAAACAAAATGTGATCCAGGATCATTGCAAGTGACTAAGCAGAATTACTAAGGAGAATTACCTACCAAATACAATAGAGTTTTGCTTAATATAAAAATAGCTGCAATATCCCACTTCATTTTTTTAATAGACCTATATAATAATTAGACACAATGCTACCAATTCCTGAGCACTGTCATTTTTCACTGATGTTTAAGATACAGATTCATACAGACTCAGTTTAAAACTGTGACCCAACAACTCAGGCACTGACTTCAACGGATCTGCACAAAGCCAGTTGGGCCTTTTGTGTAAAGCTGCTAAAGTGAACCTTGAAAAGCTGAAGCAGTATAGCTGTTTCTCTTTTTAATGTGAGCTCAAGATACGCAAAAGCATTCTTATGTACGGCACATGGATAGCTGCAGACTAATAGCTACCAAGCAAGAATATTCTTACCTCACAAAATAGCATATCTTTACACATAGCATGGAAGATTTATTTTCTAAAGCATTAAGATAGGTAGAAAACTGTTAAGGAAAACCACATTCATTCACACATGATAGGAAATGTAGCATGCTTGATACTTCCCTACCTGTAAGCAACAGGAATCATTCTACTGATGGCATATAATATCAGATTAGGGTTTTACACAAGTGGATACAAAGTATATCCCAAGATCGTTAGCAAAAGTTTATTGTAAATATGACTGCTATGAATAATACCGATGTAGCTCCCCAAGTGCTGAGTAGTGTTAAGTAGTGAAATGACTCTGCTTTCTACACGTGTTTCTTTGCAACATGCCTCACAATTTCTAATAAAACTCATGCACTTGCATACCTCACTATAACTTGAAACAGTAATACCAAATTTATCAATTACTGCTTTTATGAAGAAATCCTTTTCAGTTAATTACGATTCACTGGAGCTTTTCCAAAAAAGACGCTATTTTCTTTTAAACATAACCAGTTGTATACAATGGTAGAGAAAAATGTGAAATGCCTCTCCTTGCTAACCTCACCTCTCTAACTATCCAACAGTTTTCATTTGACTTGCTGTGATAACTGGAAAGAAACACCCATAATTTTTAGTCTATTAGCTCTATAAAACATGTTTAGATATTGTAGCCAATGTCTTTTGAAGATATGGAAAATCCATTTGGAAAAATGTATTATGCATATCGTGATTCTTCTGGTATGCAAGTCTGATAAAAGTTTGAATCACTTCTCTGACTGTAGAAAACATTATTTCTCGGAAACATGCAAGCAATTACTTTCTTCCGTTTTCAAAGAGCGCACAAGCCTAAGTTAAATGCAACACTACATCACAGTTGTAGCTTAGCACGCTTGATCTAACACTTCTGGTTAGAGAAGCAGCAGGACAGTCAGAATCCAACACTACAGTAAAGCTCTGTTGTAAACGATGCTGCTTTTAAAAGCCAGTAAGATACAGAGTTTGGGGGAAGAAAGGATTATCTAAATTAAATTGTACCAAAATTGGCTGGAGATTCTTAGCATGTCAAGTCTGCTTCCTGTACTGTGCTCATCTAATTAGGAGCAAACATTCTGTAAAGCTAAGAAGTCAGGTAATATATTCCACAATTAAAAATTCCTAAGAAAGGCTAGTATTGCCAATATGATCTAGTAGCTTCGTTGTGAAAAATCTAATGAGCCAGAAACACGCATGTATGAGTCCGCGCAGTCACCTCAAAATGGGAGCAAATAGGAAGGAAAAGCTTATGATTTATTTCAGTGCATTGTAATTTTGAGCATGTGAGTGAGAAATAATGCGTGTTGAAAATTTTCATCTCCAGATGATACAATCAGAATATTTTCAAAAATTACACTTTTGTTCTTTGCTCTTCTACTTGCATGGAGGACAGAAGGAGCGAGAAAGAGATGTGAAAACTCAGGCACAGGTTCACAGTACCTAACTGAAGGTGCCTACATTAATCTAACACCTGCTAGATATTCCCTCCACGGCCAATGGAGGGTGATTTATCCTACCTAAAATCTGAATTGGAGTTTCATCTTTTTCTCTGTGGATGATAAGCTAAACCAAACAGACAAACAAAAAACCCCAACCCTGAACCAAACAAAACCACACTATACAACCACAAACTGTAAAGAACAAGTATATTGTTTAATTAGTGGAACAGTAATACACCCATAGATTAAATATCCTCTACTTACCCATTTCAAAGTTGTCAAGTTATCTAATATTACCTTAACAGCAGGTGAATATTACAAAGGATATAGATCAATGAGTTTCTGGAGCATATCTGCAGAGGAGATGATAAACTGATGCATGGCCAGAATGATCTTTAGCAGCTGGTTGTTTTGACACACATTTCCTTCTAAATCTGAAAAAAAAAAAAAGGAGGAGTATTCATATTGAAATCTTGGTATACCTTGGTAAATAATTTACAAAAGGCTTTTTCAGAATACTAATTCTAATCAAACCTGTTCACCTACGCTATTCCAAAGACAGCAGTAACTTACTAACTTAGGAAGTGCATCACTTTTCTGATGAGAGCTATATAACCACCATATTTCACTGCCAGGATTTGGAAGACCCTTACCAAAAAAAAAAAAAAAACCCACACCAAAAAAAAAAGGGCAAGCAAAAAAGCAGTGTTTCAAAAGCACTCAAAATATCCAGATGATTATACATAATGATGTCAGCCCAGCAATGCACTTAAATGCTTAGCTTTAGGCAGATGAGTATAACCTTTGAAACAAATCAATGAATTGTAGCGCAAAAGAATTCAGTTACTGATCTACACCAGTCAGTCAGTAGCACGATTGAACTTATCGACCAGAATGGCAATATTTTTAAGTGTTTGTGAAGTTTTTTGTACAGCTGACATACATAACATTAAAGTACATGCACAGGTTAGGATCTATACTTAGATGCATATGGAACGAGATATAACATATGCAGAAGCCCAGAACTTAACCTATGCATACTCCCAGTGGTGGACCTAAATGTCCTAACTTATTTCCTTGAACTATATGCGTTACAAGGATTTCACCTGAAGAAGGTTTTCAGACTACATCTATCTTCTGGGTCTTGTGGGGTTTTTTTCCATATTCAGAAAAGATCAAGGACATCAAATGTAGCAGAATGTTTAAAAAAGTTATGATTTCTGTAACAAACACAGCAATGAAAGTGTTTGTAAATATTAACAGACGATTATTTTCTACAGCCTGCCATGAAAGAACCTAAGTAGCTGGAATTGGAATTAGACACCCTTTCAAGCACAACAGAAAATGTACCTTTTTGAATAATTTTAAATACATTGTCCTCTATGAGTATAAATGTAGTTATCACTTAAAATAGCAATAACAGGAACAATATACAGAAGCAATGTACAATAAGGCAAAATGGAAGAGGTAGGTGAAAGAGCAGATTTGCAGCATGTGAAATGACATCTATTACTAGAGGGGAAAACCACCACGTTTTTAAATTGCACAACACCAAAAAGGAACATTAAACTTACAAAACAATATAATCCTTGTTAGTCATTGAGCAAGTCTGCATGCCCTTCTACAGGAAGATACCGAATGTGAAGAGAGAACCCCAGAGCCCAGACCTTTCCTTTTGAACAATACATTGGATCTTTGGTAGAACTAATAAAGACCGATTTCCTCTAGATCTGTCTCCTCTGTTCTTCACTCCACAATAGTCCTATTCATGCCCGTTATCACTATACTCTCCCCTGAAAGTTTTTTCCTTCTCTTCCCCACAACAATGCCGTAACTCCTCACTCGTGCTTAAAGCTATCAGCTACATAAAAGCAATACACGCTATGGTTGAACCCAGGCTGCCTGGCCAGACAGCAAATCAAATCAAACCAATGCTGGGCTCACACAGCTGCCCCTACACCAATGTGGGCACCGATCTGGATGTCCTCTCTTCTACACAAGCAATTCTTTGAGATTCCTATCTTTCCATCAAATTTAGTTTAAGCTGGCAGACAGGCTGACTCCATTTCATGCAGAGTAGGTGTCATTTAGTAGGAAGGTGACTCAGAATGGCCTAGATCTGTAGTTTACAAGTGAAGTTATTGTTTTAGCTGACTGTTTGAAGCCCTGAAAGCAGAAGACATGCTGGGTATCACATGCGTGGTGTGGGTAACTTCATTCTTTTAGCAAAAGCATAGTCAGTTTGGAGAAAACTCAGTACAATAATCAGTCTTGAAACATCTTACTACAGCCAGCCTCTCAGGCAAGACAAGCAGAAAAATCCTGATCAGTAGATTCTGGCAGAGCCTATGTGAACATGCAGTAACCCACTCAGCACTACCAAGCCCAGAATGAGAACTTTATGCATCGGGTGGTCTTCAACACTGAACATGAGAGACCATTTTCTGAATCTACCTTCTGTAGTTACACTTAAATTGCAAGGAGCAATTCTACCTACAGCGACATGGATGAGGGGAAAGTCTGCCTGTCCTACAGCCCCATCAATGAGAGCAGTATAGACCCCAAGTAAACAAGAGTTCTTGAGCTGCCTTTTGACTTACACTACAAGTTCTCAGTTTTATAGCATGAACCAAAGTTTATGCATTCCTTGTTCATGTTCTCACATAATTTCATTCATTACCTAAAGAATATTTCTGTGCTATAAACACCTAGGTATTACAGCAGGTGCACTGAGGGCAAAACAGAGAAGTCTTCAGCCAGAGAAGTGGGAAATTTGCAGAGGAAGGCTGGGACATCAGGAATCAATACTTATTCAGGCCTTTAGTATTTGGCATTTTGTACTCTTCCAGTGTCTTCAGGAAGAGTAAAATTATTTTAGGCCTTGCACACAGAGGCCTGTATCAATTTTCATCCATTTTACAAAACTTGGTGTTCTGCCAGAGCCTCCATCCAACAGCTCGTTTAATCAGAAAAGCAGTTTAATATATGGTTAACTTGGAAGCCAAATAGTTATGTGCACACATACTATTAAGTATATACAGCTGTAATTAAATCACCAGCTTTTCAGAAGTGCTCAGTATAGATCATCTCCAGCTGACAGAGACAGCAAATAACTTTCACTCCTAGCAGTTTCTCCTCCAAAATCTTCTGCCATAACATAACACAGGTACCACTTGACACCAGGTTCCAGATTGAATTTCTGTCCTCTAGAAGGTCTCTTTTCCATTTACCTTTTCCATTTTACAAAGATGCAGAGAAAAACAGTATGTTCTGCCTACTATCAGTGATTAGGTCAACACATTTATGGTATTTTCTTGCATAATAAAAGTGGATTTATGCTTCACAACATCCAGACCTAATTATCTCACAACAGAGATAGACTTCATTATGACGACATGCAATTATTTTGCACGCATTAAAGCAGTACTAAGTTTTGTGCTATCCATTCTCTCACCGAACTAAAAAGCTCATCTCTACAAAGAAAAACATTGTATTAGTGATGGTTTAAAAACCAAAATAAACACTCTGCAGCAAAAAAACCCGTAAGGTTCCCAGTACAGTTCAGCACTGAACAGCAAGCCTGCATGGAATTGCAGCAGCACGTGATTTTACAAACACATGCAGTATCAAATGTTTAATGTCATCTTCCTGCCCAATTTTAAAAGGAAGCACTTTTCAAGTGCATACACCATGACACAGCAAATGCTACTAAAAAGAAAAATATTGAGTCTGATTCTCCTTCCATTTGTATTTCACAAATTCATAATTTAAAAGAAATCCATGGAGTTAAACTGGTAAAAATGGGCCTTAGGTGAAAAGAGACTCCAGCTCAGTTTTGGTTTCAGAACTGTCATTGAGTCTTTCACATCTCTGACCACTAGGTCACTTCTTTTCAGAGAGCTAACCTGCTAAACATAGCTGTAAGGAAGTCACAAAAGTTACGGTAAACTATCTTCGTGCAAATGGTGGAGCCAATAAGAGGGCTTCCCTGGCTGTGTTGCAAGAATGTCTCTGAATGCCTCTTAAACCTCCAGCAGTCTGTTTTAAAACTTCGAGACTCATTTTCATTTCCGTTCGTATACCTGTATCTAACCACACACCCTGCAGAGCAAAAACCACTAAGTGAACACCAAATAAATTGGAATGGGTGTGTTTCAGTTAGTCAATTTACCTTAAAGAAAGCTGCAAAATACTGCATAAGCCTTAGCTTTGTTTCACTGCGGCAAAATACAAATAACCCACTGGTTACATGCTTTTCCTCCTGTAAATGCCCTGATTGTACCAAGATGTTTTAATAAATACTCTCTGAAACAAACAAGGAAGCAGGAGTTGAATATGCTTTTCCAGTATTTAACTACATGAGTGAAAGCACAAAAATATTTAGGGCTAAATATTTTATTATCTGTGTAGTAACACAAAGCCACTAAAAACTACAATCACAAAAGTTCCATCGCGTACGTGAGACTCAGAACACACAAGGGTAAGAACATCCTAATCTAGGCCCATCGGCCACTCTCTTGCACGATCCAATTGGTGGCTCCCTGTAATCGGCGATTTAGAAATAACTGAAGTATCACTTGTCCCTAGAATAGCTGAAAGAATCAAAGTACTCTAAAGCCAACAAGCAAGGCTTTAAGAGCAAACTGCCTGCTTTTCAACAGGTCTTGATGGCCACCAAGCCTGTGGTAAATATACTTAACAGAAAGAGTATGTTCAATAGACAAGATCGTTGTACTGAGACCTTCCCACTCATGAGTGCAATGATAAGGCAACAGGAAGAATGCCAAGGATGTCTTAACTGAACTGAATTTTGCAAGAAAGAAAAGTTAGCTTTTCTAGGTCTAAGAGGCCTTTATTTCATAAGCACTGTCTTTATTTCATAAGCAGGTTTCAACTCTATCACCTAGTGTACAATTTGAAATGAATCAGAAGTGAATCACAGAGCAGTGACATCACGTGATCAGTGACTAAGCTATTAAGAACATGAAAAACTTCTTGTAAACTCCTTTAAGTCTTCCAGTGGTTATCAAAAAGTAGCACCAAAACCAATGCAATGCAAGAAAGCATAAAGCAATTGCCAGGTGGTCTTAAGTGCAAAGCTGAAAGTCGTGGGTTGCTATACTGATGCACTACATAGAATTCTTCAAGATTTCTGTAAAGTGTGGTTTTTTTTTTTCTGGTGGCTTAAAGAAGATGGTGTGTGGATGGCATTATAAACGTCTGCAAAGATCATTAAAGCAGCATGTGATTTGAAAACTGGGGGAACTGATTGATGGTCTTAAGGTCTCAAAGACCTTGATGAAACACACAGACATGTATGAAATATGGAGGTACATGTGGGAGTATACGCTAGGGTTTAGTGAAACAGCCATAAGTCAATGTCTCTGCCCCACATGCGAGGTGCAGTACTACGAGATGACCTTAGAATGGCTAGAAGCAACCAAAATTGAATGAAATATTTCATGATTATTTCATGGATACTTCCTGGAACTTCCCTTCACAAATAGGAAATGCTTTGTTCCCCTTCAGCTTAAAACTTATGCAACACATAGTATTCTTTGTACTACAGGCTTACTATTGCCGTGTTGGAATTTGGTACCCTGTAACAGAGACAGTCATTTAACTCTCTTCATTAAACTGATCACATTTGGTCAGAATCAGATTCATAAGAAGCCACCATCCTGCTCATCAGTTATGACACCATCATTGGGGGTTGGCAAGCAGATTAAACTAAGGTGTTTACTTTTTGAGTTGGAAATAGCCTTTATTTTTTAATGACAGCTGAAAGCTCAGTTGATGGCAGAAATCAGGGCTAGGAGCTAATGTACTCTATTCCCCTGCTCCAATGCAGAACCAGCTTTCTCAAAGCTAGTATGCTTCAGTTTCATTTGTTGTTAAAATTCTATAGTGATGAGAATTTCACAGCCTCTGTAGGTGACTTATTCCAGCACTTGACCATCTCTGTCACTAGAAAGTTCTCCTTACTGTCTAATCAAAGGCTTCAGGCAACTCGGGCAGCTTAAGCCCATTAGGCCTAGCCCCCAGCAGACAGAAAAAAACCCCACACCATTCTCTTTCCCTTATCCATATGTTTTCTCTATTTAAGGATTGCTTCCCTCATCTCTTTTCTGAGCTAGGAAACACCAAATTTGTCAATTTTTTTCCTCAGAAGCCAGGTTTTCTAGATCTCTGGTCAACTTTGATGTCCTTTTCTGAACCCTTTACAGCTTGCACCTTTATGAAGCAAACCGGAATATAATACTCCAGAGGAAGTCTTAGCATCAGAGTTAGAACATTATTTTTAATATCCTGTACATAATACCTTTATATACATATACATTTTATATATGTAAATGTACATATATAATGTATATATATAAAAAAACAAAAATAAGCACACATATCCCTCTATGCATGCACTTGTCTCCTTAGAGTTTCTGCAGTGGTACAGTATCATTAAACCATTTTCAGTTTTAAAAATCCATCTTCATATTGAGATCCTTTTCTGCAGAAATGCTGTACGTCAAGGACTTGACTGTACTGTTTTTACAACTGATTACCCTAAATGTAAAACTTCGTACTTGTCCTTGGTGACTTTTTCTGTATTTCAGATCATTATTTTAAATGCTTAGTATCTTTCAGAAATAACATAACTTAATTACAATGTCCTTACAAAGATGACGCACTAACTAGGTAAAAGAATTATTGTTTTAATTTTAGCTGCAGCAGAAAGCAGGTGGAGTCTTGAGCTCTCCAGCTTACATTTAATTCTATACAGGATGGTGGTGTTCCCCCTCATGCAACAAGAATGCTATAATGTTTAGCAGACAGCACCAAAATACTCAGGGAATTGCGCTAAAGCTTTTTTTTTTTCCAATTGGCTTATTGTCCATACTTGCTTGTAACTATTAAGTGAGTCATACATAAATTTATTTACACAAGTAATTGGTCTTAGAGGAGGAAAAATTCCAAAATTTAAATGAGAACAAATCAATATTTTCCAGAGAGGAAAGAGTCATACTACTTTGTGATCAATCCTGCACCAACAGAACCCTAAACAAGCCAAGTAAACACAGATGCTGGAAGAAACCCTATAAACTTGATGTTTCTCTAAGTCTACTTCCCCATTCAAACTCCCTACAGAATTTGGGGGGGGGCATGGTGACCCACTGCTGTTGCTCCAAATAGTCATTAACAATGCCGATATATCCAAGACACAAGTGAGTCTAATATGCATCCAAAAAGGATAAGACGACTGTTCTGTGTGAGGGTAGGGAACATTAGGAGAGAAAAACCTCAAGGGAAAGCCATTACCCTCTCTCAGAAACAGCTTTTGGAAAGCTACATCTTGCAGAAAGAGCTCTGGGTGGGTAATTCTTTGAAATGAAAACAGGAAGATAAAAGCTCTTGTCAAGGGGAAATGGGATGATTTTGAGAAATTAAAATGTACTTCGAGAGAAACCAAATGAAATGTGGGTGGAAAGCATTCCATTAGCCTTGGAAATTCAGATCAAGTACACAGAACAAGATAAAAAGTTAACACCCCCCCCCCCCCATTGTTCTACAGCATGTTTAAAATATTGATTTTAGCAAATTTAGATGAGAACTTTTTAATCAAATAGTCTTTTTCTCCAAAGCCTATAAAACATAATTTGAGCATTCAAGATTTTTTTCAAAGCTTTAAATCATGATACTGGAGCCACGTGCAGCTTTTGAGCTGCAGGCAACTCTTGAATAATTCAAGTGTAATGGCTGGCAACACAGCTGTGCTGGCATAAGCACTGATGGATAAGACAAATGAGACTTCCAGAAGAGAATCAGAAACTTCTGAGGCCAGTATCACTATTTGACCACTGAACTCTGCTGCATGCTTAGCACTTACTCATCCCACAACTGCAGTACTTTATAATAAGCTTCTCTCTAACTCATGATTGATCCTGGGGCAGCCAGTCATCAGATCCAAGGAAGCACGAAGTCAGCCCCATCCAAAGGTTCAAACTGTAATGGACTAGCAGGCACCAAGCTGCTTTCCTCTCAGGGACGTGAAGATGTTACAGATCACTTAGATCCCAGTTTCTGGCCTTGATTTTCATTACTGACGCATGCTCCAACTCTACTCCTGCTCTAATATTTCTGACTTATTGTTTCAGGTTTCCCTCCCTTACACACCTCAGCCTCCCAGACTTTGCTCTAGCTTCTAGATATATTTCTGGAATGAGTGTTTACAAACTCTCTGGCAAACTAGCTTCTAACCCAGCAGTTGGGGCATGGCTTCTCACACTGCCCCACGAGCAAGTAGGCTGGGAGTGGGCAAGAAGCCGGGAGGGAACTCAGGCAGGACAGCTGACCCCAACTGCCCAAAGGGATACTCCATACCACATGATGTCATGCTCAGCAATAAAAACTGTGTGGAAGTTTGCCAGGGCTGCCACTGCGCAGGGACTGACTGGCTGGGCATCAGTCGGCTGGTGATGAGCAATTAGGGTTTTTCACATCACAAGTTTTTTCTTGGTTTTGTTTGGATTTTTTGGTTGTTGGTTTTGGTTTTTTTAAACTTATTAAACTGTCTTTATCTCAACCCACGAGTTTTCTCACTTTTACCCTTCCAATTCTCTCCCCCACCCCACTGAGGCGGCGGGTAAGTGAGCAGTTGCGTGGTGCTTGGCTGATGGACGGGGTTAAACCACAACAGTTCATCCTTAGACTGAAACATCTGTTGCTCACCATGGACCAAAAGAATCAAAGTTCCAAAAAAAACGCCCCCCAGATTCACTCCAGACTTAAAACATACCTAATAACCAGGTACCACTACCAAAAATCTGCGTACAGAAGCAGCACCCCAATTGCTGATTCAAGCTAGCTGCAGTATGCCAAATTTTCATCAGAGAAACATTCCCACATCCGTTCAAGTGTAAGCTTCACTGGCCCCATTGTATCAGTTGGTCTAGCACAGGGCAAGAGTCTTATGCCTCCTAAGTACAGTTGCAGGGCATTTCTTAATATTACTAATAAAGGTATCTGATCATTTTCTGTGTTATTCAACCTAAACAAGTACTTTCTTTTTTGTTTTTTAAGGTACACTTTTAAAAGAGTAACACTAGATACTGGAGATCGACATTAAACATAACTGGTTCTCCTGAAGGAAAGGAGAAGACAATCTCACCTATGCCCAAAGTGAATATTTTGAAGGTGAATCTTTTTCCAAGAAAATATAAAGGTTAAAATAGCAAAGAAGCTCTTGACATCTCACACTATTGTTCTCTGCCAGACAAGTTCCATATTTCAAAAGGAAGATATTATGGCATATCTCTAAATGATCTTTCATCACAATATAGGTGGCACGAGGCACTGAATTTTTCTTAACATGACCTCTATATACATTTGAGTATTAAAACTGCAGTGTTTGGGGATTCCTAAAGTCATCTCCAATGCAAGTGTAATCTTAATAGCTCCTAACCGGTACTCTCTTATCTTTGCCTTTTGCCAGCTGTTGTGCTTGCACCTTCTTACCTCAGTAATGGGGGGAAAAAAGTGGTATCATGTTTAGAAAGTTATCTTAGCTTTTAATCTCCAGACTGTCCTGCATAACAGAAAGATCTACTGAACTATGTAACAGTCTAAAGGAAGCCCTTTCTTTTTCAGGCTTTTAAAAAAGCAATGCAAAAATGTGTCTTCACACTTGGTGATACACAGCAAACCACTGAAAGACTTCACACTAAAGCACACAAACCAAACGCAACAGAAGGTAAAATGCACAGGGAAGCCTAAAGAACAAGTGACTTATTTCTTGCTTCAACTTCATACATAGATTGAGGAGAAGAAAGAATTAAATTCATACAACATTCTCAGAAGAATGCATTATTTTCTATTGCTATCTAAGTTTTTTTGCATTGCTAAATAAAAGTTACATTGTTTGGTCTGAAGTTATATTTAGAGGTATGAAGACAGAATTTTCTGTCACATCCCTGTGGTAAGTATAAGTAAATGGGAGACTGCTTTATAAAGCAAGAAGTCTAAGTTTTCTTCATTTTCTTTTATTCCTTATTACTCGACTTTGGAAAATTATATTGAAAAGACTTAAGTCTAATTAGCTAAATAGAACTTTAAAATATATATAAAGACATCTAAAGTTTCTTTTCTTTGGGAAAATTTTTTCCACAGACATCAGGTTAAAAAAAGAAATCTATTTTCGTTTTGGTACAATCACAATTAACTTTAATAGTTAGCTAAACAGCACTTAGTATTCTCCAGAGCAGTAACTACTCTTCTGTTCCCACAATGTCATGCGTTCTACAGAGCAGTAATGACTCTTCTGTTCCCACAATGTCATTAATTGATCATTAACATAGTTTCTGTTGCCAAGCAATACTAAAGTTTCTGCACTGTATTTGACCAAATCGCATCTAGATTACTTAACACATAATGATTAACATTTTAATACAGAACAATACCTTGAACAAACTTTAACTACTTTGGGGGGGACTGGAGACCTCGACATTCAGCCTAGGTTTCAGGGGCGAGAGGTGGAACCCTGCAAGTTTGTGCAGCATGAGATAAAAACAAATTACTGTTGAGGCAAACCTAACAGAAAAAAGTAAATGACCAAAGTTACCTTCTGCAGGTGTGCATATGCCTTGAAAGATGTAACTACTTTTGAGTCAGAATTCTATGTCAGAACTTGGTATACAGTAAATTTGGTAAAAGGATAAAGATAAACTTGGTACTTGAACTGTGATTGTTTCATTAGTTATTGTGTGTTTTAACTAGATGGGAAAAATGTACTTATGTTAAGAGTAGAGTGTTTTTTTCTAGATAACTGAAAGGGGAAAAACTGGATAAAACTTTCAAATTCTCTGTATTTTAGAGAAGATGGATACCGTTCTCCTAATGAGTGAACTCTAACTTGCCTGTCTTATTGTTTGTAAAATGGATGCAATACTTACCTGGCTCTCAAAGAATTTCTAAGACTCAATATATTTTTACACAATATTGATACAAAAGTGAGCTATAAAAATATTATCAGTTCACAGAACTAGACAGCTCTGCTAATGCAGTTATTTTTTTGTTCTAGAAAATGTTAACTATGATTAACTTGTACAGTTTTAGGCAGCTAGCACCAGCACCTTTACCAGATTTCTGATTTCTAACAAAACAATTCCGTGGCATCTTTCATCCAGATCAGTCTGCCAGTGGTTTCCAGAATTTCTAAGGTTTCTTTACAAACATCTCACTTTATCACACATTGAGGCAACAAGCTAGTTTAGCACTGATCAGACACTGCAGAACAATTTACATCACAACCTACTCTTAGGCCTAGCTGTTTAAGAGTATTATGACCACTAAAAGTTGCAAATTGCAGTAGGTTCACATAAATTCTGCTAAGAACACTGCTAATCTTTGAGGTTATGATTTTTAATTTGTTTGAAAAGTAGTAGCCATGGGTTTAAATCTTATTTAATTTTTTTTCATATTGAAGATTGACATAATGGTATTACCAACTAACTCCACTGCAAACAGTTTATCGTGGCTGAGGTTCCACACAGAATTATGCTACATGCTCTAGGAAATACTTCGGTTGCTTTCCTAAAGCCCTTTACTTACATCTCTCCTGAGAAACCAGACACAGGGACACTGCATGGTGACATGCATTTAAAGATGATGTTTCATCATTTCTTTTCTCCATTGAGCACTCTCGTCTTGTCTAGCAGTAACTGAAGTGCCTGAATTGTAGGATAAGCATAGGTCTTCTGTGTGCTACAGTAAACATGCTTCCAATACTCAAACGTAAGAGGCGAATGAGTAAGATCTCACACTCAAAGGTTAAGGACAGAAATACCTTCGTAATATTAAAATTTTGAGATCTTAGGGATTTCTCAGCTCTTGAATGACCCTCAGATGTTTTTAGGAAGACACGAGTGTTTGTATAAATTATGACTTTCAAGTGCACTCTTGGAATTGTTTGTTAGGTAGTTCTAAGTAACTTTCAGGACTTCACTGCAGACAAAGCAGGGAGATAGCAAATTGACATTATGCTGAAGACACATTTTGTCCCAGTTGCAAAAGAGTTTTTAAACACTTGCAAAAACAATTTAAACAAACATTTTGTGTGGCCAAGGAAAAGGCCCTCTGACCCTACATGGTCTATAAGCTTGAATGCATGTTAACATAGTTCATCAAATCTGTGAAAGGTGTATTTGTTTAAAAAAATAAGCACACTTAAACCTTACTCAAGATTAAAAAAAAAAATGTACATTTATAAGATAAAGATAGACGCTTACAATCAAAGGAAAGAAACAGGGACCTCCTACCATGCACAAACATATAGCGAAGATACAAATAGAAAAAAAAGTCTGCTAGAATAGAAGCCGACTTGCTAACACATAGTCAGAACATCAAGCTCCGAGTAGCATGAGGGCAGCCTAGGGTGAAAAGTGTTATGAACAATTATTATTTCATTTCTATAGTTAGCAGATATACAGTTAACAAATCAAGATATTGAGTGAACACTGCTGATATATTTTTCCTCTCTGATCTGTAACTCTTTCTGGACTAAATATATGTTAACATGCATTTATGCAGTCTCACAAAGATTACTATAAGAAGAATTAGCAAAAAGTAGGGCTGTGCTACTAAGCATACGCTTCCTGTGTTCTACTGAGCTGTCAGCATTAAATAGTCAATATGGCCGTGGACCAGCAAATTATACCCTACTCCGTTGGTTTCAACAACAAAGCTGATAGAATAAGTGTCTTTACAACTAGCAACAAAGTAGGAGACAAAGCCATATTGACTTTCAGAGAACTGTCTGCCAGTCAAAAGTACATTCTTTTCCAGGCATTTTATATACTATGTAATGGAAAAACATGGATGCAAGGGGTTAAAGTCACTGTTCTACTTACAATTCCACTCCAGAATCACAGTCACTAAAGAAGATTTCCTCCAGAACAAATTATCTCCCTCCTGAAGCTGTCATATTCCAAGCCAAGATCTATTAATTACTTCTTTGCTTCCCTGAACTCACAACTTCAGCCATCTTGTTGTCAATTGAACACCTACCTTTAATTTTCTCTTTATGACCATTCGATTCCGAATTAACCTCTCTGATGGAGACGTTTCACTGAATCTAACCTTTCTACAGCCTCTGTATTTTCTAGCCTTTTCAATCATTTTACCCTACCTCCTGCTCTTCCTCTCTATGCACTCTCCTCCCTTCTTTGATTTCTCTTTTCCTCTACTTCCCTATTATGACTTCTCTTTCTTTCCAATCACTTTTTCATCTTTAAAAGTTATTGCCAGCTCCACTTACACGCTACACTTCCCCTTCTTTTCTAAAGCAATCACATGTGATACATTTACTTGTGCTCTACAGCTCTTCTTGTCAATCCAGATCATAGCAGTAACAGCATCCTGTAGCTACTTACAATGTTGAGAGATCTTCCAAGTCATGTGGAATATGTTTTGAATCACTGTCCTATGTAACCAAATCTCTTCTCTTTAACTGATGAGAGTGGTTTCAAGTCTCTACAAAACTTCTCCTAATTTCAGGACCAATATTCCATTCTAAGACACTTCCTGCCTTCAATCTCTCATCATGCTATTTTTCCTGAACTCTTGCTCTAGCTTACATCCTGGCTTTTCTGTTGCCTTTATTTTTGGCAATTCATTTACAAGATGATTCATCTTACTCATCCTGATGCAACCTTTCATGGGACTTGAAGAAACCTCTACTTTCAGCATCTCCTTCTCATCATGCTATTGAATAAACACTGGTGTGATGCTGATCTCTCAGACACAGTGATCATCTACATGACTTCACGCTACCTCATATGATCCTCACTGTTTCTATCTCTAAAGCACATGCCTATCATTCATCAGTTCAAGTTAAAGACGACCAAATTTGAGAGGTGAAAGAGCACATGCTAATCACCCCAAAGTAGATGTTTAAGTTAATTACACTGAATAAGCTTTTGATCTTTTCTAAAAAAAAAGGGGGGGGGGGGGGGGGGGGACACGGACAAAAGGCCTCCTAACTCTTTACTTTTGCAATTAGCAGGTACAACAGCACCTTTGTAATTCACACTATTATGTCCACATTCTAGCTTCATCTTCTACCCAGCACTGTTGTAGACCCACAGACAATATCACTAACTTCAAGATCCAATCTTTGTTCCTCACCTCCTTAGCATAGGTTTTGGATTAACTTGGCTTTCTGGACAAAACTTGTCTTTCTACAAAACATCCTGGAATCCATTTACAACACCGTGACAAAGCTCAGCCTTCTCACTCTTAACTTCAACTTAGCATATCCCCCTTTCTCATTTTTTCCCCTTATCCATACTGTAAGATAAATAACTTATACTTGTGTTCTTCACAGCTCTAAGTGTGTATTAATTCTTAATACCTTCTTGGTTAGACCTTCTTGTGATATTCTCTGCGTATATGGAAAAAGGCTGCCAACTTCCCCTTACACACCATTGTTGACAGCAGCCTCAGTTACACGTTATTTGCTTTTTCCAAACTTGTATAATTGAGTCCAGGAACATAAATTCAGCTACATACTTTATATAGGAATTGTGTTTGTAATTGTACACGTAATATTAGCAAGTGTAGCATAATATTAACATGATGCAGTATATATTCTGAAGTGTGACATATCATCATCTCTATCTACTGCCTACTGTTCTCCTTAACCCTAGACAGCAAATGAATCAAGGGCTTTTTCCAGAAAGTAAACTTAAAATACAAAAAGGAAATCTGTGCTTATGTCTTGGGGGTTTCTGTATTTTTAATATTGAAATAAAACTTGCTCAGACCACAATAATGAATTTCTAGAATAATATATAACATATTATAGGTCAGCATATCTGAGACTGAAGATACAACCTCAGTCTGAATAGAACTATTAGAGTACAGGGTACTACACATGGGAAGAAACTTGCTCAATTTACTCAGTTTACTTGTAATCATTGAGCAACTACGCTTTTTTCCCCACCATTTTTCACCCTACCCCCACTTCTCCTCAAACTCCCAGATTAACGTTTTTTCCATCGCTTCCTGTATTGGCATGATGATGTGAATGAATTTTGCACACTGTTTTTGTTGGTAGCTACAAAAACCTTCTTTAAGGAACTTCACTATGTAGGTTATCTACAGTTGTAATAGTTGCACTTTACAATTTATTTAAATACCCTATTGGGAAATTCCAACAGGGCTTAAGAACATGCATGTCATAGAAGATGTACAAATACAGACACCACTATGAATTCCCCAATGAAGAGTCTAAACTTCTGCAGCACACATCATAATTCTAGCAGTCCTTAGTGAGTTTAAGATTATGTTTGCAGATGCACTACACTTCACTTTGCTAGACCTACATACCACTTGTCAAGATTCAAGAAAACCCTATTTAGTAGACTATGGTAAATTTTCTAACTGAAGTATGAAACCCTTTAAAAAGATTCACGTGCATATATAGCTGAACTGGACAAGTACATTTGCTTTTCTTTGCCACCTTAGTCCTTATAATATATGGATGCCCTGAGAACGCATAAGCATGTGTATGCTGATATACATAGAGTATTAAAAAAGTATTAAAATAATTAAGCCAACAATACTCTCCCATTCAGGGTTTCACCTACACTACTTGAAATCAATCACTAATCATTTTACTAGATTTTTATAATGTTTAATTTTTATAATACCTTTTTTTCATAAAAATGTGGACACATTAATATTGGTCAAGTAGTCACAATATTAAAATTGTATGAAGGTCTTACATGCACTTTAGATGTCTTATCTCATACCCAGTGAACAAAAACATATAAAAATACAAATCAACATTTGTTCAGGAATTAGGGCTTTATAGCAGTTCAGTGGATATGTTCTTTACAATAATTAAATGGAGAAGAGAAGCCAAAAAGAAACAAAA
Source organism: Phoenicopterus ruber ruber (assembly GCA_009819775.1). Classification (NCBI taxonomy): domain Eukaryota; kingdom Metazoa; phylum Chordata; class Aves; order Phoenicopteriformes; family Phoenicopteridae; genus Phoenicopterus; species Phoenicopterus ruber. The sequence continues at coordinate 36,040,142 of CM020219.1, forward strand.
TGTTACTGACAGTTACATGTTTCATCGACTTTTCTTCAGACGTGCATTTCTCTGCACACGCTGATTAGAAGGCTTTAAGGTTAAAAAAAAAAAAAAGGCATTTCCAATGAATGTGAAAGATTAGTCACTGTTTATACAGTATTTATGGGCTATATCACTAGATCAGCACTATGTGTTACTATTTAACTATATAGATTAATTATTTCAGAGCTTAGTGGGTGTTCAAGTACATTTATTTCCTAAGGACTACTCTGCAACTAAGACTTTGCCACATATGCTTTGGGAATAGCTCATAGCACTGAAAGACACAGCATTAATGAACACGTGCACTACTCACAAGCAAATTATTCAGAATCATTTTGAGTGCCTTCAGTATTGACATATTTTAATAATATAAAAAATTAACACATTTACTAATGAAGAAGTTGGAAAAGGAAACCAGGGATATAGGGCTCAGGCAACAGTCATGCTTGTCCATATATCACAACTCTTATTGTAAAAAGACAAATGGATAACTGATAGGCTCAAAAAGGTATACAATTGTGATTTTTGTTTGGATTCTCTCTCTTTTGTAGAGAAGGAATTTTAAATCTATACTGATAATGCAAGAAGCAATCCATTACTATTTCACCTAGTTTAAAAATAGCCCTGCTCATTTCAAAATGTTTAATATGAACACATTGTTTACACACATTATGAGAATATTACTGCAATATGCAAAATACAATGATTACTTGCTAAAGTTTACCAAATTGGTACTTGAAGGAACAACAAAAAACACACAGAAGTAGAGGTGACTGGCGTTCGTCTTATTCTCTCAAGAAAAAGCAGCAGTCACACTAATCTCTTAGCATATATTACACACATATGCACGAACAGATCCACAAACCTATAAAAATACGCGGTCACCTGCAGTGTAGAAAATTCCCAGTTATGCCTTTCTACTCCACTAATAAATCAATGTAATTCACTAGTACGTGACCCAAACGTAGCCAGGACAGAAACAAATTAATACAATTCAAAAAACCCCCAGACACTCACCAAAAGACTGAATGCAGGTTTCAAGAAGATCTTCCAAAGTGGCCCCTTTGGCTAAGTGTCCCAACGGCACCATCGTGACCTGGGTAAGATTTGAAAGGCTGGGACAATGACTGATCTGCTTCAGTTCAAGTGCTGATTCAGGGGCAGTGCTGCATGCTTGGGCAGGTTGCCTAAAAGAAAGCACAGTAGTGAAGTAAATACAAGAAGATCGAGTGGTAAATTTTACATTGCATGGGAAAGGAGGAGAGATTTAAAGGACAATTAACTCCCCGTAGCTAGGGTGCTGAAAGACACAACCCTCCCACTTAATACGTACACCAAAGAGACTGCTCGGTAAGTGACTACTTTTTTTTTTTCTGCTAAACGTGGATTGTAGAGCACACGGTTATAGAGCTCCTTGAACGATCTGTCAAGAGTATGAGAAGTCTTGTTTCTTTGTTGCGGAGTTATATTACATTACGATTTCAGCACAAGCATAAAAACCCTTCAAACTATGTAACAGAAATATTGTTATGCAGTAATTTACCACCACATATTTGTGTGCCCACCAAAAGCAAAGGAGAAAAAAATTATAACTATAATCAGATATTACACACATTGGAAAATGCCAGACTAGCTTTATTAATTTCATTTGAAAAATCACTATTAAGTAAACAAAATATCAGTGCAACTTTACAGTGGAATATTTCACAATTTAAAAAAAAAAAAAAAAAAAAAACCCAAACAAAAAAAAACAACAAAAAACACACCCAAAACAACCATATTAATTTGCATCCATTCTATACTATTATTTCCTACTAAGTTGTTTTAAAATTGCATAGATGACTAAATTAATGTCTTTAATAATAAAGGTAAAAGAGACCAAAATAAAGCACGCATCTAGTTTTAGGTTTGTATTTTGATCATATAATATCTTAGATCTCGAGAATATGTATGTTTACAGATAATATTAAAGGCTTTTCATTGTTTGCATACAAGGTCATAATTCTGTATGAAATAGTAAATAGGCACATTATTATACGGATGAAAAGTGCTGAAACATTTTTGCCTGCAAATAACAGGAACCAGTTCAAAATCTGACTTGAGAGGATAACCATACAGTTCACAAAGGGGCAACAACCACTGCTGTTTCAGTAAAACTTGGGTTTATTGCCGGGACAATTTACCCTCCACAGTCTTCCTAGCCAAGTGACTCCAGCATCTTTAAGATGCTATCTTAAGCTTTCATACAACTTTTCTTGGAAAACTATGCAAGACTTTATTAATAACTGACAGTCCTGGGAAGAAAAGGTATCGAAATTTATCCAGTGTGCATATTACATACAGGTAGGGAAGGTAAAGATACAAACATCCCTGCATAGGCACTCCTGGATGAAGCTGGAAATATGCATGCCTTATGAGGACAGACTGGACCCTACCTCATCCCAGTGAATCTCAAGCCTTATCTTAAATTTCTGTCTCATCTGAATGCTGGGAAAGCCACGAAACTGCACATGATGTCACTTACAACCCAACACTGACCCCAGGCCCCCATAGTTTCAAAGTCGGGAAAACACAGGCCTGACCCTGCAGAGGTAGTGACTATCACTCAGCTCCTCCGTAGCTAAGCTGACAGTGGCTATGCAAAGAATGTTCTCTTCCCTTCCCCCTTTCTCTAAATTTCCCTCTTAGTTTTGTGATCTGACTTCCTGTTCTCATATAAAAAGAGCAAGAGGCCTGATCAGCTCTCAGGGTTTTCTTTTTACAAGCTTAAACCCCCTCTCCTAACTTTATTCCGGTGCCTCTTCAACACACAGCAGAGGATCCTAGCAATGCAAGAGTAATAAAGAAGGAGTTACGACAGAAGATATTTTAGGTCTGGGCAAAGGAGCGCAGAAAAACTGAAGTGTCCACACCCCCAAGAAAGTTTACAATAACACTGTGGCCGACTTGGCAACACCACACAGGCAAAAATCGCCCGGTGACGTGTCTGAAACTAACCATTCATTAGAGCAGATCCCCTTGCAGCAGTTACTCGACATGAAAAATAGATTAAAGCCGCGAGAGGGGCGGCGGGCGGGGGGCACACCCTGCATTTGCACTCCACGCTATTTGGCGGTGAGGAAGAACCCACAAACAAATGATCATCAGCTCGCGAACTGACAGCCGGGGCAGGTGGCGCTTCCCCGGCGAGGAGCGGACAGCCTCGCTCCGCGGCCCCGGCCGCAGCTCCTCGCTCGGCTACCCCCCGGCAGACCGCCGGCGGTGCCGCAGGTAACCGGAGCCCGGGCGAGGGCCGAGCCGCCCCTCCCGCTCAGCCGTCACGCCGGGACCGTAACGTGAGGCGCTTCCCAGGCCGTGGCGACCGACCTGCCCGGCGCACACTTGCACCCAAAAGAGTGAAACAAAATCCTCCCCCGCACCCCCCCTCCCGCCCTTCTTTTCCCCTCTCTTTCCGACCCGGGAGGGCCCCAGCCGCCCGGACTACCGCCCCCGCGCCCCACGGAAGCCCACGCCAGCCCCGCCGCGAGGGCAGCACAGCGGCAGCACATCGCACCCGTCCCCACCGCCCCGGGCGGGCGCCTCACGCTCTCAGGCGCGGCGGCGTGCGACCCCGAGACCCGCCGACCACCGTCGGACCGCAGCCTGCCCCGCGGCGGGGCACCGGGGACGGGAGCGGGAGAATAAAGCAGCAACGCCGAACTCACTGGTTTTCTCTCTTTTTCCCTAAGGTTCCCATGTCGGTGCCAGCCGCGGCTCCGCCGCCCGGCCGGCTCCGCCAGCAGCGCAGGGAGCGGGGCTACGCGGGGCGGAGGAGGCCGGGGGGAGCAGCGCGGCCCCGCGCATCGCCTCCTCCCGCCTCGCCGCTCTCCCGCTCCTCGTCTCGCCTCGGGAGGAGTCTGAAACCAATTCAAGTGGGGCAGCAGCAGCAGCGGCGGCGGCGGCGGCAGCCGCCAGCCGTGACGAGCGCAGGCGAAGATCTTATCGGCAGAAGGAAGTACTGAGCTACTAGGCTGCTCTTCTCTGAAGCCACCGGATTTACCAGGTACCGAAACACGCTCTCCTGCTCACACCGCCTGGCTCTAAAGCGGCCGCAACTTTTTCCACGGCACAACTTCGGCCCGGCCCGGCAGGGCAGGGCAGGGCAGGGCAGGGCCGGGCCTCCCCTCTGGGCAAGCCTCCTCCACGCGGCGGGCTGAGCCGCCGGGGCTCACGCGTGCCCCACCGCAGCCGGCACGCCACCACAGCGCGCCGGCCGAGGACAGCGGCTGCCGGGGCACCTGGGAAGGCTCTGCCGGGGCGGGGCGGCCAAACCCCGGCCGCTCCCCGCGCCGCGGGCGCAGCCACACCTCGCCTGTAACAGCCCCGGCCGCTGCCGGGCCCCTCTGCCCCCTCCCGCCCCCCCCGGGGTTACGTGACTGCGGGTGGGGTGGACCCACGCGCGCCCTGGACCCGCGCGCGCTGATTGGCTGGCTCGCCAACGCCGGCGGAGGGGTGGGGTGTCAGCCGCCGCCGGAGGCCCCTCCGCGCCGCTACCTGCCGCCGGCTGCGGCGGCGACGGGATTCGAAGGCCGCGGGCGGCACGGCCCCCCCCGCACCCCCAGGGCCTGACGAGAGGCCTGGCCGGCGGAAGGTGCCCAGGTCATCCAGCTCTCGTCGGCAGGAACACGCTGCGCCCCCCCTCCCCCCCGCCCTGTGCTCCGCGCAGCTGGAAGGAAGCGTCTGCGCGATGCTGGGGTGGGGGCACAAAATTGAGATACCCACATTGACAATTATTACTTTAAAGCCTCTGTGCTTATTTAGCACCTTCTGCTGTCCCTCCAGTTTAATCGCAGAGCAAGGAGAGGGGACCCAGTAGTTTTCATGGTCCTCGTGTCACAATTACGAGTTTCTGAGAGCTCCTCCAACTCAAGGCTGACAGGTCCTTCACTTCTGAGGAGAAATGACCAGGCAGAAAATCTAAAAGGGCAAACTCACCCCATATCCTGTAACTTACAGTTTGGCCAAGTGGCCTTTTGTTGAGAAATACACTCAACGGAGCAGTACAAAAGTACTGGGTCGCGGGGCACTTCGGCTGCAGCACTGTCAACAGCTTATTTTGAGAGCTCAGTTTATGTCTTTAAAAATTACTTAGGCATCATAATGCCATTGTGCCTCACACCGAGATCCAGACAGCTTTCTTAAACTGTTCCTTCAATTTTAAGACTAAGTGCTAAGGTTCAGCTATTCAAAGTAATTCTTGGCCAACAACCAGGGCACATTTCTCTTTAGGTCTCCAAAATGATCAGTTTTGCAAAGGACGCAGCTCGCTGGCATTTTCTCAGAGGCAGTGGTAACTACCATTACCACAACAGGAGCTGTGCAAACCTGACTTACTTTGCTGAAGGCCTCCAGGTAAAAGGAAAAACCCGACATACTCCTGGAAATCACATCAGTGATTCAGTAGGTGACATTCTTCTGAGTAAGTTTTAAGTTCATTCCTAGCATAGAGCTTGAAGGTCACTGTGGTTTAAGAAACACAAATACATTAATACATATCCAAGACCACAGGTCACGTGGCCTGTGATATTATCGGTAGCAATTACGTTGTTAAGCCCATCTCCTGGCTGAATTCTACTTCAGAGAAGTACATCCCAGCTCTCTCTGCTTTTTCTTTAACACATTTTCCTTGAGAAGTTCATGTGCATGCATACACATGCAAATAAATGGAGGTTTGACAGAAATAATACTCTCTAGCTTTGTGGTCAGAAGGTAATCCGTATGTAAGTCTTACCGTACACAATCTCATACAAAAATTCAATTGTAACTTACATGCCCACACAGCAGTCTGACGTACTGATGCTTGAATGTGACATTCTTCAGATGAAATGGTCTCCTACTGTAAAGTAGATTCATGCCTGTTTTGTGTCCTCAGAGAATCAGAGATTTGCTCTGTGGAAAGGCAAGATATTTCTTCTGTTCTCAGAGCTTCAGTAGATGATTACTTTAAAATATAACTTATGATCCAAAGGAGCCATGCTAACAGAGTTGCAAGATGATGATGGCTAGGATGGGCCGTATTGCTCCCGAGGGAACATGACCAGCCAGGCGTTTTTATACTGTTGTGCTCAGATTCCTGGAAGATCTTGCAACAATAGTAACTTTTAAATTGGATTTTACCATTGGAACCAAGTGAAGGGACCTACTTACTGCCTCAGTGCAAGCTGGATCTTTGAAGTTCTGTTGTACTTCAAGATGTGCCTTTCTCCCTCCAAGTTAGTGTGAGTCCACAAACCTAACTTGGCCTTGAAGTGGAGTGAAAATAATTTTCTTAAGCTGTTTTTTCATATCTACTTTAAGTTCATTTAATTTGCCATCTTTCCTGGGTCCATATTCCTGCTCTTTACAATGAGACAACTAGTGGAGCTTGTACAACCACACAGTGAGTTGCACACAAAAATTAATCAAGGCAAAAAACCCCACCCAACTAAAAATGATACATGTTTTGCCATACAGTATCAATTATTTAATTCATTTCACCACCCACTCATATTAGCTCAACTGCTGCTACAACCAAACAATGGCAAGAGAGCAAGACCACACATTCTTCCAGTAGCTTTCACTCAGATCTGTTTTACATAGATCATTGTAAAATCACAGCCTGATTCCGAAAGCTTTTTGGTGTCCTTGTGGGATCGTGAATGAGAAGGTTCCTTGGTGCTGACAGAGCATCTGCTAGGTGGCGGGGTCAGTAGACAGCATTAGAAAGGCAAGCCAGACAATCTAGTGTAAGAAGCAATTCCAGAAAAGGAGAAAAGCTCGCTAGCATAATTGGAAAGAAGGACAGCAAATGGAAAGCTGTGAAGAGTCACTGTATGAAAAGTCAACATACGTTATGCAAACTAGGTAGTAATCAGAATCATTGGGTTTAACAAGTTGTCATCAGTGAGGGCCTGCTCGCAACTGCACGTGAAGAGGCCTCTTTCATCTGAGCTGTGATACGCCAAAGATGTGGCTGTCCTGTATGATCAGCTGATAGGAATAGCAGCCCTATTTAAGGCATCATCTAAATGTACTTCCCTGTTATAATTAAAGTTTGTAGCTGTTAGAACAGTTTTTGTTAGTGTGAATGTCGGTTTCTGTTACAGCTAGTAGAGCATTTCTAGTGTCTTGTTCCAACCCTGGGTCATAACTTTTGATCAGGGTGATCTAGGCTTTGGGTGCTTTCACTAATTTATCAAACATTTCTATTTTTAGAAAGTTGCAGTGTTAGTCAAAGTTTTGGTCTGATAACCCCATTGAGGTAATCAGACCGTGATAATTCCTTGCTATTTTTCTCTTGATGCACCTTTGCCATGGTGGCCAGGGATGGAACGTTCCGTTTTCTGAAGCAATGTGACCTAGAACAGTGTTAGGTTTTGTGACTTTATCACAAGTATCTTCCTTCAATGGTGCATGTTCTCGGGTGACTTTTTGGACTACTACATCTTTCATTTATAAGTAGGAGGCAATAAAACTCATACTCATGATTGCAGAATGGGACCTGAAAGTGTAAGACTGTAGGATTGAGAGAGTGGATAGTAAATTAAGAAGAATGTGAATCCTCTTTTTAAACATAATCTTTAAGTCAGGTTGAAGAAGACTGGACTAATCTTATTTGAGTGCTTTGGGTTGTCAATAAGGTACCTCTGAGCTTCTCTGCAAGAATAGAAGGAATGGAGAGCACCCAGTAGCCACTGCCTCCTTACGCTGAAGGACCATAGGTGTGTGTACATTATATGCAAGACATCTTACAAAGTTAGCAGCTATGCTACTAACAGATCTACCTATCCAATCTACCTCTATACTGACATTTCTTCTGTAAAGGCTGCTTCTGTTAAACCTTATAATGTCCAGCAGTCAGCCTTGAGCTGAACAAGGTGGAAAAGAGACAAGACTAGAATTCATGACAGAAGAAAAGGAAAAGCTTAGGAAAATTGTCAGAACCTAGAGTAGAGCACAGAGTACCTGGGTCTCACTGGTTTGGCATTTTGCTAGAGCATTTCTTAGGTTATTTGCCAGCCATGGGTTCCCCACCACTCTCAGTGAACACTCAGGCTGATCATTACAACTACTGTGAGTCATTTTGTCAGTTCAAATGCCAAAGGTCTGTGGGATGGATTGAATGAGTCCAGTCCTAGTAATGATCCATGTAGGTGTAAACATGCTGCCACTTGATGGAACATCTGTGGTTTTTAGTCTTGGAAATTACAGGTAAGATACAGTTTGTAGGTAAAGGCAATATCTTTTATCAGACCAACTGGCACAGTTAGAAAAAGACGAGGTTTTGAGTGGACTTGAAGAGGGTTTCTGCAGAGAATCACAGAATCACAAAATGACTGAGTTTGGAAGGGACCTCAGGTCCAGCCTCCTGCTCAAAGCACAGCCAACTGTGGGACTAGGCCTGGTTGCTCAGGGCTTTATCCAGTTGGATCTTGAAAGCCTCCAAGTCTGAAGACTGTACAGCTTCTCTGAGCAACCTCTCATAGTTTAAAAAAAAAAAAAAAAAGATTTTTCCGTATGTCCAATCAATATCTTCTCTTACTTCAGTTTATTTGTTGTCTCTCATACTTTTGCCATGCACTGCTGTGAAGAACCTGGCTCCTTCTCAATAACCTTCTCAGAAGTACAGTCAGTCTGCTATTACATCTCCCCCTGAGGCCATCTCTTCTCCAGGCTGAAAAGGCCCCGGTCCCTTAGCATCTCCCCACAGGGCAAGCGCTCCAGCCTCCAACAATCTCGGTGGCCCTCTGCTGAACTCACTCCAGTTTATCAATGTCCTTCTTGTACTGGGGAGCCCAGAACTGAACTCAGTCTAGAGTGCTGAGTAGAGGTGGTGTGATCACTTCCCTGGATCTGCTGGCTCTGTGCCTGTGAATACAGCCCAGGGTGCTGTTGGCCTTCTCTGCTGTCAGGGCGCGCTGCTGGCTGGGGCGCTGCTCCTTTTCAGCAGTGCTGCTCCCCAGCCAGTTAGTCCCCAGCCTACATTGGTGCAAGTGTCTCTTCCTTCCCAGGTGCAGGATTATGCATTTGTCCTTGCTGAATTTCATAGACATTCCTGCCAGTCCATTCCTCCGGCCTGTCTAGGTCTCTCTGAATGGCAGCCCTGCCCTCAAGTGTACTGAATTGTTGTCCCAGTTCAATGCCGCCTGCAAACTTGAGGAGAGTACACTGCATCGCCTCCCCCAGACTATTGATAATAGTGTTAAAATGAACAGGTCCCAGCATAGACCCCTGTGCTACTCACTGCCAGCCTCCAGTTAGAGCACACCCATCCCATAGCCTCCGAGCCTAACCATTCAAACAGCTTTTTAGTAGATGGATATCTACTTGTCCACCCATCCAGACCTCAATGTCCCAAACTGAATGCAAGAATATTGTAGGAAATGATGTTGAAAGCTTTACTAAACCTAAAAAATAGCGACATCTGGAAATTTTTCTGCTTTTCCCTATATTATACTAGTTGGTCTAATAAAAGGCATTATCTCTACCTATAGATCTTGTCTTGACTGTGTCTTTACGCCATTGCAGTTATGACAGTGTTACCATGTAGAGATGCCCTTTGAAGAACGGTGTACTCCAGAATCAGGAGATGCATGTTTCATTGTGTGTATGGATGTCGATACCGCCTTTAACTATAAAACAAGACGCAATTTCTTTCATAGCACCTCTGCTTCCGTTCAGTCGTAGTATGGATATGTAGTAGGGGCAAATAAGGAGGCATACTGATGGGAGTTGTCATTTTCAACTGCTTTGGTTACAGAAGGTAGATGGCTTGTAGTCACTAGGGGAAGAGGATTGTAGAAGTAAAATTGTGGTCTGATGGCTGAGATAATCGAAAACTGCTTGTGCATCTTCTATGGACTCTCCTAGAGTCCCTTGCCCTTCAAGTGATGATGCTGAAAAAGAGCTTTTTACATATCTATTGACTGTATTCCTCAGGTTTGGATGCTGGCTGGGCATTCTTTTACCTGCAGAAATTGCAGAAATCTGAGCATTCACTAGTGAAAATTAAATAAACACATTTACTTTGATCATGCAAAGTACTAAGTAATGTTAATTAGCTTTTTGGAAAAAATGTCCTCATTGTCTCATTTCGAGTACTACAACTTCTGTGGCCTTTCCCTTGTGTCTCTGCTTCCCCTTTTTAAATGGGAAAAACAGTCTCGCTGTACTTCACAAAGATGATTGATAAAGTCTTTTCTTGACTTACAGCTGTGTTGGTGAGAATTTATCCAATTGCTTAGTAATACTCTGAAAATAATTGTATTTATGCTTGTGAAAGTGCTCATGTATTCCAGTGATGCACAGTATACATGAGTGCATGATTTTGCAACCCAAATAAGAGGTTTCGCATTCAGTCCAGGAAATTTGACACTAATAGATGGATATGTGCATCAGGCAGTGAATACAGTGCACCAGTACCTGAGTTTCATCAGTACCTTAATTGGGATTCTGAGCAGAGACGAATCCCCCCCAAATGGCCAAATTCCTTTCCCTTTTTATTCTTTTCAGACAAATCTTACAAGATGAAGTGAGCCAGTCCAGGAAAATGTAGATATTTCATTATTTTTAATAACTTAATTTCTCCTTCTATTTTCACACTGGGCTCCCTAAAGGACTTAAAAGTCATCAAAGAGTCTAAAATTTACTTTAAGAACTATGCCTAAGTTTATCATTAGTTGTTTGTACAGATAATTTGCAAGCTGCTGATTGGCAACAGTCTTGCACTGTCAGCTATGTGTAACTGAACCTGTTATATTGGTTTTGGTTGGTTTTAATCTGGAAGACTTTAAGTAACAGTGGACTAAAATTAATTGTTCCAGTAAGAAAAGCAATGAACACATATCTTGATAATATATAAAAACATCAAGTCTGGTAAGTCAGAAAATGTTATGAGCTGGTGGCATTCTTCTGAGTAGAAACACACTTTGATTTGTGTGGCTTTGAGGCTCAGTCCTACAGCTAATACCTCAGCCTTTCTGTTGATTAAAGATTTTGATGTTTTCCTATTTAGGAGAATGCTGAAATACAGTAAGCACTGATCATCTGCCTAGAACGATCATGCACCTACCTTGCACTAATGTCCAGCTGTTTCAGAAGTAGCACACGGTGGGGCTATTATGATACTACAATATGCAGTGAAAGGTAATGGTATTGCTAAGCGAAGTCTGTGTTCTGTATCACTAAAACCAAAATCACATTTATTTCTGGCATGAGGGAAAGATAAATCTTTTATTCACTATAACGGAGTCCAAGAGCATTGTCATCATAACTTCTGTTTCCCTCCAGTAGTCCATAGTAAAATAGTTTTCATTCCTTTATGGTCTTTCAGAATTAACGTACTTAATCAGTTTTGATTCAGATCATCAGGATGCTTATGTGTATGTACAATTTACCAATTGATTTTGATAAGAATTGCACAAAAATGAATCTCCTTCCTTTCCTTCTCCCACTCCCCCCAAAACCCCAACCATGCTGCGACACTTTCTTTCTTAAAATGCATGTGTTTATAAAGCATGGATAGATAAGGTGAAAAACAGCTGGTAGTGTTTAAATAACTACTGTCCAGAAACAGTGAGACTCAAGATGCAGAAAGGAAAAGCATAACAATACTACTAAGAATGCTGCTTTTTGGTTCACCATCTGATTTAAAAGAACAAAACAGCTACTTAAACAGGATGTAGATAACATCATCCCAAACGTCCCTTTGTAAACATTTTCCAAGGAGACAGTGATTAGCTACTTCCTTTACAGGATATCTCTTGGTCAGCAGCAAGAGGCAAGACAGCACTCACTAGAAATATATTAAGTGTATTGTTTTAACCTTTTAAAAGTGGTTTCACAGATAAATTGTTGTGGATATAACAGTCCCTTTGAAAGTATCACAGGATGAAAGCTGGGCTCACAGAAGTGGATTTTTTTGTTGTTTAATGCAATATTTACTTATTTTTTTTCTGTTTAGCAAATAGCAGCTAAAGTTACAGTGCTCCTTCAAGTTGGAAAGAAATGTCAGCATGATTTCCATGTGGTTTGTTTCTGACAGAGCTGCTTCAAAATTTCCAAACTGAGTGGGCAAAATTTAATTTTGCTGCTGCTGTGTTGAAGGCCAGTATTAATGATTGTGCCCTTGTTATTTGCAGTGACAAAGTCAGTGGTAGGGATTGTGTGAAGAAGCGGGAGTGACAGTTGATGTGCGGAGAAATGAGGAGTAATCACAGGGGTTTCACAGGATGTGGGTGTGTAGGAAGTGGTGTTTCTCTGATCTCATCTGCAGGGCAGGAACCTTTTCCAAGGGGATTTGACCCTGAAGTGCAAGGTTGTGCTGATTTGAACTGAACACCGAATCGAGTGCTGAAAATGTAGGTGGACATGATACGCCACATAGACCAGGCCCATACTACTTCTCTGCTGAGGGACTCTCTTTCCTTTTGCATTGCTTTAAAGGAAATGCTCTTTTCCCTTCTCACCAGGTTTTGCTTGCCCCTCTCTCTGTTTCTCTCGGTTTGTGAGTCAGCTGGGGAAGAGAGGAAGTGAGAGGAGAGGGGAGGAAGAGCATCTTCCCTCAAACCCATTCCAGCAACTCACTGGAGCCCTTGGTGCTGGAGGATCAGAAGGAAACAGAACAGGGCTAAGAACAAAGGCAGTGTGGCTGCAGATAATGGCAGTGGCTGCCAAGGGCTTTTTGTTGTTGTTGATACAAGAATTAACACTAAGTTGACCATTATTTAAAAGGAAAAAAAGAGTCTTAGTTGTGGGCTGAAAATGGTAAGTTTACCAGCCATATGTATGCATGAAGGGAAAGATTAATCTTTCTAGGACTCCATTTGTCTCTCACGTGCTCTCTTGTTCTCAGTTAGTCTGTATACTTATGGCTTGACCTGGAGGCTATTTGCTCCACATGTACTGCAGAAGGAAGGGTGGTTGACTGAAGAATTTATTTGATGCCCTTTCAATTGAACAGGACTGATATTTCATAACACATTTGGAATTAATTAGAAAAAATGTTGGTTTTTTCAAAGCTGTTTACAAAAATTGTTACACACAACAGTACTTTGTTGAATTTCTTCTTTGTCCCTGAAGAATATCATCAGGATAGGTCAATGCACTAGTCAGTCTCTATAGTTCTTAGGGTTATTGAGAATGAATGGAGAAAATACTTTGAACAGGTGGGTGACCAAAATACCAGCAAAACTGTGCTCAGACTCTTTATAGGAGAATACTTAACACTCCTATGTTGATACCATCAGACTCCTACTTACATGAAGAGAAGGTAAAACCTGTTCCTCAGTTTGCTGGATTTAATAGATGCTTTGCAATAAATTATGTTGGGAACAGGATCAGGCAGATGAATGCAATAAAGAAAATTTTGAGTAAGCAGAGAGATAATGGGCCACCTTCATTTGTGGTCCATTGTGGCTAGATGTAAAATGCATACAGGGAAATGTCCATTACTTAGACCTAAATTTTTTCCTGACCTCCTGAGATCTTTTCCTTCTCCCAGTTTTATACCTCCTTACCTTCCCAGCTTTAAAGCAATATGTGTATTGTTTCCTATTTTAAAGGACCGCTCAGAATAACAATATTGTCAAGCATTACTGTCACTTTTCTGGATTAGAAGCATTATCTGTTGCTGGCTTCAGTTTTAATCAGGGAGAGTATCTATAGCAGTACTGAACAGAATGTAATTGCGAATATATACCAAAACCAATGTTCAGTACCATATCAATAATCACATCATTTGAAGGTATTTAGGTAACACTTCAGCAAACACATTTAAACCCACTCTTATTTGAAAATGCCAAACAGAGACAGGCTGAAAATTCATATGCTGAAAATTAACCTGTTTTAAAAGAAATCCTTATTTGTTAGGAGCTCCTTGAGGGGCAATATTAAGGGGTTCTTGTAAAGCCCTAGCCCAAGTACATTGTTAGATTCAGGAACTTAGTCTCTAATTATAGGTGTCTCTGTGAACATCTAACTTAGAAAACAATGCACAACTGTCAAGATGTGCTGAGCACCTTTAGTGCTAAGATTTCTGGTAGTCAGGCTACAAGAGGTTTAGGTAAAGTATCCAAAACTTTTTGTAGCCTCAACTAGAAGGTTTTTTCAAAATCATTAGTTTGCAGCTTTTTATTTTGCACCTTGTATCACCTGTAAATAAGAGTTAATAGTACCTTTCTTTAACACTTTTGAAAGCTTCTAAAATCCTGTGGTATAATCATGAACAGTGAAGTCTTATGACAACCTGAAAATAATGCGGTAGTGAAAGTTAGAGATTCTATTTCTATCTGAAAAGTGGTTGTTTGGGTGTGTTTTCTCTCTTCGTATCTACCTGTCCTATTTTATCACTTCTTTGGAATTTTGAAAGGAAGGGTTGTTAATGTTTGTTCAGGATGACTCACAGGTTAACAAAAAAATGTTGTATGCTATTCCTTTGTGAAATACAAGCACATTTTTAAATTTGAACTTAAACTTAGTGGTATCTATCTTTAAAAGGTCAGAAAACAAAGAGGAGAAGGGAAAAACATTGTCAATAAATTGTGTGAGTAATGAGTCAGAGTAACTGAGCTAGTATTCTTGATGCAGACTGTTTTACATTGCTTTTAAGAACATGCCAAACACTATTATTCTCAGCATCAGTTACAGAATATTATTTAAGAATGTGGACAAAAAAGTTTAATGCGTGTTTCCATACTAGAGAGAAATGACAATAAAGAAGGAAAATTGTGCTTAAATGGACATGTCAGATTCTACCAATATTCAAATCACTATTTTACAAGGTGCAGACTATTTGTATTCAGGCAGGAAGGTTGTTTAAGTGCTTTTGTCTCAGTCTGTGGTTGTGGCAATGAAAAAATATTTCAAACTCTTAAACAAAATAGGTCTGTAGATCCCTCAGCTTTTTTGCAGGATAGGTGGCAAAAAATAGATAGTAGCACTCTGTAGGAGTAATTGCTGATTGAGATTCAGAACCTTATACCTCTTTTACCTAGCTTTTATGATTTCTCTGGCACGCAGTGTATTTATGCACTAGTTACTGAGGATTCAGTTTGACCCACCAGTGGGAAGCATTCCCGTGCCGTGCTGACTTTACAACCTTGTTCATCACCATTAGAAGCTGGGCAACTATGTAGATGTGCTAGACCATTTCATTTTCATACAAATTTCCAAGACTGTGCTATGCTAATAGTTGTGGTGATGATGCTCTGATAAACAGATACAATTTTAATGTTTGACCTGCTTCCAGAGGAAGTTGTTCCTTTGGAGCTGTGTAGATTGCAGAACATGCTCAGCTGTACCACACAGGACTGAAAGAGTTATTTCATTGGTTTTCATGTTTTATTTTAGCTGCCTGCATGTACTTATGTACAGTTCAAGTTAATATGTAGACACCTTTTCAAGCATTGTTTGTGTCCCGCAACACTTTCATCATTTACCTCATTCTCCCGTTCCTTGAACTCTAATCTCAGTGGTTTTGGAAACGTCAGGGCTAAGAGGAAATTCAGGAGGTCACCCCAGCTATTTAACAAGCTTATCTCAATCATGTGCCTTCTCTCTTTCATTTTTCTGCCATTTATGTATAGACCAGAACATGTTGGGGTTTTTTTCAATTTCATTTTATCTGTTGTGCAAATATCTCCTTTTCCTTTTTTTATTTCTTTGTATCTCATCTGTCTCTTCAGCTCTCACAAGGCAAATTATTTAACAAGACAATTATTCAAAGTGCTCTGCAATTAGTTTATGGAACATGTTTTGAAAAACAACAAAAACTTCCTACTATAGGAAGTCCTTTGCTATCTTTTGACTGATTAAATATTAGGCTTTTTGCAAGCTTAATTCTTTTAATCTTTTTGATACTTTGAAAAAAAATGCTTAAAGGAATCTTTTAATTTGAAGCTGTTCAACTTTGTTAAATCTCTGTCAGTTGTATTTTATCTTCCACGGCCATATGGTGGTAGTTTCTGATTTTCTCATAGTTTTAATGTAGTTAATCACACAGAACCTGGGGCAGGTAGGTAACTACCAACATTGTCATTTTACTAACGGACAACTGTTCAGGAACATTGATGTCTCAGACCATAGAGTATTTTGTATTCCAAATTCTTTAGATCTAAGTTAAAATTCTTAATACCCTGACATAGCTGCTTCCTCAATCTGGTGGCATCTAAAGCTCTGTTTCTGGACAGGCTAGTAAGCCCCCAGCAATCAAAATCCATAGGCTGTTTGCTCCCCTGGCCTTGTTGCTTGAAAAGCTTGATCCAAGGACTACTTAATATTAAATATAACCGAATGAAACCTAATTTCTTCCCTTCCCAAGAAAGCGTTCTGGTAGTTGGCTGTGTTAATGTTTGTTGTGTGCATTCCCCGTGCACACAAGGTTCTTTAATTATTGAATGGGAGAGAGTGAGAGCATCTCATATAATGATATCATGAGTGCTAGAGCACTCTCTATGAGTGAGAGCATCTCTACGAGGGCTCCTAGCATCTGAGCCATTGAATTTAAATACATTACAAAACCAGAGTGTTGACATCCTTGCCCTTTGAAGGGAATCTATCTTGAGGAGACATTCCAGAACCTCAAGTAAAAGAAGTGCCTCCTTTCAGCAAAGACCACTTATGCATGTCAGATGATGTAATTTAAGGCATGATCTCTCAGAAGGAATTACTATTAACTATGTTCAGCTGCTCCCAGCTCAGAATGCAGCCTGTTGTCAATTTGAGTAGCTTAAGGTTCTGGATTCTGCTCCATGGCCAAGCACCTAAAATGGCTTGTTACTGCTCGTAACTTTTAGTCAGCATTGTGTTTCACTGGATCTGAACTGCATGATATGGTCAAGGTCACAAAAGAAAGCTGTGGAAGAGCAAAATACTGAATTTAGATGTCAAAAACCTGGTGTTAACATCTTAACCAAGAGCCAGCCTTCCTCTCTCAAATATTTCATCGTAACCCAATAAACAAGTCATAAGCATGCTGTTGACTTATGCTTCCATCTTTCCTTGATTACATCACTTTCTCGCATTGCAGTTGTATTGCTGCTGTTTGAAAGTACCCGCCTCTTCAAATGTGGAATTGCAGTGATTGAGCAATCAGCTTTATCTGTATTCATTACTATAGCAACCAGAATAAAAATGTTCCCTAACACATACCCTGTAAAAAGGTCTTAGAGTTTCAGCTTCTCTCCTTCCGTTTTATGCTTATGCTGAGTGAATGTGCGTGACACAATGGAAATTGTGTGCTTTGGTTTGGTTGAAGGCTGCTCACATTAGTAAGGGTGGAAAACTGAATTATACTGGAACCCTTGTTTTAAAAAGTGAAATAAAATTTCTGACCTGCTCAGCAGTTCCAACATGAAACATATGTACCCTCTCTCCAGTTTCATTCACACACTCTTGGCAGGGTATGTCACCAGCTAGGAAGAGAAGCAGTGCCTGTAAAGGAGCAAATAAGTTCCAACATGAGATAGATGCTCAAACTGCATATTCTAATGTTAGAAGTTGAATCATGGCCTTCCCTGAGCCTCCATGAGGCCTTGTCCACGCTGATTGTTTTGAGTAGATCTTGCCTGATTATAATGTCTGCGATCACTAACATAAATATTCTCTATCACGAACATGAGCTTTGCCCCAGTTTTCATCTCTGTTTCCTCCTTCTTCCTTTAAATACAGCAGTGAGGCTTTCTGCTACCACCAGTTTTACCCGCTGAAGCACAGAGGAAATCTGAATGGTCTTGTGGCGATTCATAAAGACATGATACCCACAGGCTGAAAGGAGAGATCCATATGCCATCCATGCATGAGCAGTTGTTCTAGTTCATTATTTTGTTATGAATAACACTGTATTTGGCTTTCTTCCTTTAAGCTTCAGTTCCTAATGTTGCATTGTTTCATGAGACTCCGTTTTGTTATTAGGTTTTTAATTAATACATTTCTTAATACGGAGGAAAACTCTAAAACCTAACTGAAGAGGTCAGTGAGTGGTTCTGTTAACATCAAAACTAAAGTAGTATGATTTCTATCAATCAATCAATCACATGAATTTTCGTGCTCTGAGGCTACAGTCTTGCATCTACAGTTGTCCCCCTAGTTTCAGAGTGTTTGTATTACATTATCTTTGAGACCAACACCTTTGATTTACGTTACCTTTGAGACCAACACTTTGAGTCCGGTTTTGCTACAGTTTGCCACCAGGTTCAAAAGTTACTGCTTGAACACATGTGCAGCACCCACACACGCCCTCAGTGATTGCACAAGTTTCATTTCCTTAGGAAACCAGACTGAAAACAAGAGGCAAAACCAGAGAACTCAAAATTGTGTCTCCTAATCCAATATGCTATGCACATTCTAGCAAGTGAAAAAATGGAGTATTTAGTTTCCCCTGTAAGTTCTACAGGTAAAAAGCAGCCTGATCCACTGCTTATCGGGCTTAAATGCAGGAAACGTTGATTCCTTTGTTTGCTATTAGTCAGTTGTGTAATTTTGGTCAAATTCTCATCTCCCATTTCCCCTTTTGCATGTTTAGACGCAGTTTGGTCAGGCAGGAGCAAGCACTTTGTCCATGTCTTTACAGTGCTTAGAATGCTGATGCCCATGAAAGACTAAAAATCAATTCAAATACATAGTGCAGCGTTCCTCTAGTTGATTATTATATAATTAACCAGAACAGAAGCAACATCTGCGGACTTCAGTCACCAATACATCAGAAAATAGAGCTGTTCACAGCGAACATTTTGAAATCTTCCTGCAGTTTAGAGGGGATTTGTTTATCAACTCTGTGGACAATTTTAAACAGGTACATCTTTTTCTGTATCATTTAAAAGCGGGGGAAAAAATCAAATAAATTACTCCTTATGAAGAATTAATCCAAATGACTCGTTACTTTTACTCTTAAGCAGTCTTCTTAAGGATTCTTCTCTTAGGCACTCATTTCTTTGGCCATTTAGAAAACGCAAGGATCCTAAGAGTGAATTACAGTCTTAATTACTATTTCTCCTTGTTCTAAATTGAGAATGAAAACTACATTGAGAAATTCTGCCTAGTTTTGATGTTGCTGGTGGTGCAAGTGCTGATTTTTTAAGTGAGTTCAAAAGAGCTATAAAAGCCTGGCTTGCTCAGTACCTTACTGTAAACAGACCCAGGGATGGGTTCTATGATAAGATAGTAAGGGCACACCACACCCTAGATTCAGTTACATCAGAAAAAGTGGCAGGTTTTCATTCACGCTGCCTGTCTGAGTTGCTGTTTACCTCTGCTTTTCTTTCAGCACAGACTAAAATAATGGATTTGTGCCTCGAGTTTTAACGTCTATAAATAAGAGTTCTGGACTGTTAAAAAGCCATCCTTGCCTTAACCATAACTGATGTAGTCTCATTTTGCATGAAAAATATCTGCTGTGCTTTGGACTAATATAACAGTGATCTCACAAAGCCTGTGTGAATTATGAGGAGCAGTCAGGGAAACTTGAGCTTAGTTTGGATAAGAAGTCCATCATTCTCAATTTATGTTAGATCAGTAACAAGTTTTATATTGACAAAGCCACCTCCTTCCTCCGATTACTTTTAGGTCTCCTTCTTCTTATGTACAGTGTGTTTACAAAGGCCTGTCTCTCTTTCATCCACTGTTCTGGGAATTTCCAATGTTCAGAAACTTCTGATTGATCTTCCTACCTGATCGATAACTAACCAGAATTTGTTCCTGATTCATAAAAGGAATTTTAAGAAAAAAAACTTTGACAACAAGATATGACTACTATACACAGCATCAATTAACGGCTGAGTACTAAAAAAAACTTTAAGCTGGCATTAACTGATGCTCTATGCAAATCAGCATGAAATGCAGTAGCAATGAGTACAGTTAAGCTGATGAATAGAGGTTGGAATAGTCAGAAGCAGCAAATCTGTTGTCTGTGCTAGGAATGTGAGAACTGTCATTCTAGAACGCATCAATGCTCTTTCCTTTCAACCTCAAACCTTGCGTTTATTTAATATATTGAGTACTTCAAGCAAGACTTAAACAAAAAGTGCATTTTTACTTTTACTGAAGCAAACATTTCCATCATGTGTTGTTGTAGACTTTATAATAGGGTATTTTGCACTTAGGCTGCTGCTGCATAGGAAAGAATCCCAAGTAGTTGGGGTTCAACCTTGTAACGAATGCAACAGTACTGTCATGAAACAGGACCTTTTCAGATCCCCGAGGTGGAAAGATATCTTACTTTGGGCCTTAATTCTATTTCCACGTTTTTTTTTTCAAATGCCTTGTGATGATCTTTGAAGCAGCACATTGTGCAAATTGTGTGCAGTAACTACAGAACACAGTTTAAAAAAAAATGGGTAATGCCTCTGTATATCGAAGATCAGAGCTGAAGCGTCAGGAAACTGGTGTCAGGGAAGGCATATAAAATACACTACATGGATGTTTTCTGTAACTTAAGATATATGACACTTGTACCCACACAGCTGTACGTGGAGTAGAGAAGACTCTTTTTCAGGTTTTGGGCAGGGTAAGAGAGAGACGATGTATGGTTTTAGAACAAATCCTTACAACTGAGATAAGTGAAGTTGCCGTGTAAAAAGCTTCAGATGATAAATAAGGGAAATAACTTGACAACATAGAAAATAGTACTTAACATTGTTTTGAAAAAAAAAATAGCACAGATATTTATCCTTTCTTATCAGCACATTTATGAACAAAATTAATTCACCAAGCTTTGCGCATTTATAAAATCTAGCTGGTAGCTTACTGATTCTGCCATTCATTAAACATTCATTATTAGTCTTACTACGTCTCTTAAAATGACTCATGCACTTGTATGTAGAATTTCAATAACATCCTGGTTGCTAGGGTACATGTGATCACTCTGACATATAAAGTATCTGTTAGAAATAGATTTTTTTAAAGTGTATAATGAACAAATCTGTAGGGGTTTTTATTCAATAAATGTTTCTGCCAGTAGTTAGTTATGCAAAACAGCATGACCTTTTATGCCTTCAAATAAATACTGAGTTGTATTGTACACAATCCCTAACTGATACGTATGACAATTTTTTTTTTTCCATTACAGTAAACAACTTTTTATTTCTGCCATATGCATATGATACAAGAGTTTCCTGGGTGATTTTCCTTGACTTATTTTTTCCCCACTGGCCCACTCTGTCAATACTGTTGCTTGCCTATAATCGGGTTTTATCTTTGTTTCAAGCTTCTCCTAGCTTTCTCTGAGGACCGGTACAAAAACATGACCTCAAATGTGCATATGGCTTTTGATATATGCTTCTATGTCTTCATCTTAGAACTACAGGCTTGTACGCGGCACAGGCTTGTACGTGGCATGTACTTGTACAGCACATGGCACTGTGTTTGTCCCTGCGTGAAATGCCTCCTTGCAGAGACTGGGGAGATTTGCAGGCGCTGTCACTCCGCTATTAGTCCAGCCTTCTCCAGAATTTAAGCTCGTGGATAGTGTGACACATTCTGAGCTTTAAGACCAGAGCTGTCTCTGCCACACTGCTATTTAATTTTAAATTGCGTCCTGAAAAATCTGTGTTAAAAGAACACTAAACCTGCAAAGTGATGGGGTCGGCGTATGAGGAGACCAGAATTCATGCTGCCTATAAAACTAGAGGTGGGTTAAATAATTTTTTTTTTCCAGTTCCGTTGCAAAATCAAAACAATCAGAAAGTACATTCATTTTATGTCAATCCAAAAGACTTTTTTTTTCTTTTGACTCAAAATATGTTTTTCTTAGTTTGAATTCACAAAAAATACTTCATTGTGAGTCATTAAGAATTTTATTCATTTATTCCATGTAACATTCGGGTCTTTTCAATTGTTTTTAATTTAGCTCGGTAATGAAACAAGGCATGATTTTTCAAAATGAAACATCAAAAATATTTCATCATTTATGAATTGAAAACTTTTGCCTTAATAATAGTAAAAAACTAGAGTTTAATACTGCATACCTCTTAGTATTATGTATCAGATTCAACTAGTGTTTGCAAATAGTGTTAGTACAGTAGAAAAAGACATTTTTTATTATTAAAAAAATTCCCTAGATTTATATAAATCCTTACTTTAGTCTCTAGGTAAACAAGCATCATTAGACAGTCTTTACCTAAATAAGAACATATTATTTCTACAGGACTCCTGCCTAATGGCTGTGCACTCAGTGCACATGATAATCACCGCTCACTAATTATTGAAAGCACTATATTGTGAGGGAGGAAGCTAGCTAGAAGGAAGATAACAAGTGGCGTTGAAAGGAAAAGTGCTGTTACGAGAGTATGATTACTGGAGCTCTTCAAGGGTCAGTCTTTAAACAGTTCTTATTTAATAATTTCATTAATAAGCTTAGTATGGAGATACAAGAGTGCGATAATTGAGTTTGCCAATAGCAAAAAAATACGTCTATCATTAACGCAGAAGAAGGCTGCAATATCCAGGAAGACCTGGACAACTGTAAGGACTGGAATAATATACAAGGGATGAAATTTAATAGTATGAAGCTCAAGTACTCTTTGGGACTAATACTGAGAGTTTCTGTTAATTTGTGAGCTCACTGACTGGAAACAGCTGTGGTGGGGACAACTCTAGTGAGTGGTTGATCACAGAATGATTTATGAGTCACCAGCGTGATACGGCTGTGGAAGAGGCCAGCGTACTAAATGACATTGGTTACAGTAGTGTTGGAAAGCAGTTGTGTTATTTGATGTGCAGGAGCTCTCTCGTCTACAATAGTTCTTGGCATCCAAGCTAAAGAGAGATGAATTCAGAGCGAAACAAATGTTATGGAAGGAGGTGCTCCATTTCTCTGCTATATTCCAATCTGTCATAAAATCTTCGTTCATTTAGCTGAATATATGAAATTTCATCCTGAAGGAAAACATTAGCACAAGAACAGATAGAAACTTTGCATGAATAAATTCAGATTGAGCCGTAGAAGTTTCTGGCAAAATGGTCAGTAAAATCCAGAGATGGCTGAGTTATGGCTTCTTCTATTACGGGCAAGCAATTCAATAATCCTTAAAACCAATAAGACCAATTTGGAA
Source organism: Phoenicopterus ruber ruber (assembly GCA_009819775.1). Classification (NCBI taxonomy): domain Eukaryota; kingdom Metazoa; phylum Chordata; class Aves; order Phoenicopteriformes; family Phoenicopteridae; genus Phoenicopterus; species Phoenicopterus ruber. The sequence goes on from CM020219.1 coordinate 36,063,229, forward strand.
CGTTTAGGAAAAGGATTAGATTCTGTGGTTGGCTGCAATTGCAGGAAATTAGATTTAGTGACCCATAGCATAATTTAGGTCTGATAGTTGTATGGTCCTATGAACAGTTTGCTATTTTCTGCAGTATACTGCTCCATGAATTATTTACAGTTTATTGCAGTCTGCACTGAATACAGAAAAATTAGCTTCCATTTTACAATTTCTGTTGTTATTACTTAATTCATTTTAGTAAAGACTGAAAGAAAAACTATTTATGTTGTATATATGGAATACCAAAGTACTGAGAGTAAACCCCAAACACTTAAATCAAGTAATGTTGGGTGTCCCATCTAAGATATCTATAATCTGGTTTTCCAAGTATTTAGAAATTTGTATTCAAATCATACTTATCACTAACTTCTGCTGAGGAAACTCAGTTCTGCTGCAAGTCAGACCACAGGTGCCTTTTTTCTTTTTTGCTATGTCTTGAGTGATACTTAGATTGAAGGACTGTATGGAAGTGGCAATTTAATATAAAATCCTCCATTATGTTCTGTAGCAAAAGACCATATTTCTTTTCATCTGATTTGTCCCTAACAAGTAAAGGTGTTTCTCCAAGCAATGCTTTATCTCGAGGTGACTGTTAAAGGTTGAAACTGAAATGGTGCTGATATGCAACTTATGCAAAGGACTTAACTAGACAACATGGTTGAATTAGTATCATTTGTTAGCTGCTCTACCAGTCGCTGTTCTTATCCCCCTGAGTTTCAGTTTAGAGGATAGCCCCCCCAGGCTCTAATTCTGCTATACAGGGCTCCAGTGGTAATACCAGTCTGAGGCATTGTTGTCTTTCCCATGCCCGGACATGCATTACTCCAGTGCTGCAGCTCGCGTCCCCTGCCTCGTACCTGCGTAGCCGACGGTGGGACTATGTTGTGAACTAAGTCAGCCAACTGATCTGCCTTGCTTGTGCACGTTTTCTTTCTTTCTAACATAAATCAGTTAAGTCCTCCAGTTCACAGAATGACTTACGAACTGTTGCTCTGGCTTAACCTAGAAGGGGGACATGCACTACTGCATGAGTCCGGGAACAATCCACCTGCATATCTCCTCAAGCCACGGTATCATAGAACAGTGACTTCTGGGTATGTCTGTGTTGGACACTAGATGTGTGACCATTGCTTGGGTAGACATAAGAGTTCAACTGTGAATTGCTGCTTGGTAAAAGTGGCTGTAGTCATTACAAAATTATCAGATGAAACAAGTTTTAATCAGGGCACGCAAATCCACACCATCACCTCGGTGAATTTAACAAAGCATGAAAAGATTGATTGTATCTACTGGTACTGTGCATAGGTTGATCCTATTATTTGATCTTCTCAGTCTACAGAAGTCTAGAATGTAATTTAACACAGACAATACAATGTATTTTCTCTTGATTTTGCTCTCAGAGATGGTTCCATTGTGGTAGCTGACATTTACAGAAATACCCAGCTAGTGGCAAACAGTGGCATGAAGAATTTCAGCCCAAATAGTTGCAGTTTGCTAGTTAGAAACAAGAAAAAGTAAGTTCTTACTATGGAAAACTATAAGCATTGTAACACTTACAAAATGCTAACTCCATAAGCATTGCACTTACTGCCCTACTTAAAAAAAAGGTAGGAATGTTGTTTTTAAGCTGTGGTTTTACTCTGTCCTTACACGCTCTGCTTTGATTTTGACACAGCCTGTATGAGCGCTTCTAAAAACTGTGATATGATAGGTGTTTTTAAAGTGTGCTTCTGGGAAATCTTCGTGCCTGTCAGGTAGTGCTTTTGTAAAATCTGACAAAAATCTCATCACCAGATACCAGTTTCTTCTTTAAGTTTCTTTCTCAGTCATGTGCAAGTAGTTTCTATTTAGTCAGAATTCCTGAACAGTCAGACCTGAACTTTTCTCACACTATAAGGTGCTGCAGGTTGCACAGGTGCATTTGAGAAGTGTTTTCTCTCAGATGTTTATTGAAGTCTTGGATCTAAGCCACAATTTGTATGTTTATGAACTTCATGTTACAGTATTCTATCAAGCTCACCTGCCATATGCTTTAACCAAGGGGGTCATTCTGCTTTCGGTACATTCCTTTCAAAGAGAAAGTAAAAACTGGAAATTTTAACAGATGAGTTAATTACTGTAAAACAATTATCTTCCTTTTTGCATTTGCTTCTCATAGGTATCATGTAAGGTAAGTGCTCATGTTTTTGTTTTACCTAGTGTTGAGCAGTGAGTGGTAAGTTGAAGGATAGCCCTTCAAGTTACTTTAATTATGGAAACTGGGAATGACTGCTTAAAGATGAATCTGTCTTGCAGTCATTTTGTATTTTGTCTGTTCAAATTTTGCTCACCAACTTACTTGCTAACTCAGTTGTGGTCTCATATTGAGTCTGAAAAAGGCACATGTGACAGACGGTTTTCAAATGAGTTAATTAACTAAACTCATCTAACTTGAATGTAAATGCTATATGCTACAACGTTGCGACATCTAGAAGTCTTTAGCTCCTTTATAGACCAGGTTTGTGCTTTAGAAAGCACTTGTTTCTGGTTTGAAAATGGGGAAAACTTGTAAATAAATAAAATAAAAGCAAATAGATATTGAAACATGAATTCTAAATGAGTAACAGCTGAAGTCCCATTCTCAATCCACGCTTTTGTGTAAAGGAACACCACCTATATTTCAAATAGTAAATCCATGGGATGAAAACTTAACTTCTTTTCCTCTCATTCCAGCTAAAAGTGCAAACAAGGCTCCCTGTGACGTAAACGCTTATCCAGTAAGAAGTGTGTCATGGAAAATTTACATTTCTTTAACTGATAGACTCTACCTTTCTGTTGGTATGGTGTGTAACACCTGACAAATAAGACTGGACATTTTTTAAAGAAATTCTACAATTGAAAACTATATTTAACTCATTGAACAAATTATTTGAGGGAGAGAAGGGAATAAAGTTCAGTGCTGCATGCATCACCGAGTGGAGAAGACACAACCACATTTCTTATTGAAAAAATTCCCAGGCATTGGTTCACCTAATGCAAAATTTATCCTATTAGAAATATTGCTTTGGTTTCACTTCTCTTCTTTCTCTGCCACGCTCTCCCTCTCCTCTCAGAGTAGTAATTTATTTGCTGTCTTTTAAGAAGTCACAAATGTGTCCCTCGTTATATAAACAAATAAATTCTCTTTAAAGAATAGATGGGAACAATATCACAGTAGAGGAGGAGGAAGGAACCACATGGACTTTCTGCTGAGGTGGTATGCCATGTGTGCTTAATGGGAGACTACAGCCTTCCTACCCTAAGTCTATGCCTAAACAAGTCTGTACCTTGTAATCTCCATGATTCACTGATTACTTTAAACTTAGCCACCTAAGCATATAAGTAACACATATAATTTAAAAATTCAATTCAAAAATCAGCCTTAAACTCTAGCCTACTGTCTGAGTAATCGTCTGTATTCTGGTTTCCACACCAATATATACATAAGCATTCAGATGAAAGACCAGGTATGTGGGCCTCTATCTTGCTCTTGGGTCAACACCATAACCAAGTAGGTGCATCTCTTGCTGAATGCATGAGATAATGCACAGGCCTGTATATTGTTTTCCTACAGGGTGTCAAAAACTAATACAAGAACAGACTAGATGATACATCCTCCTATTTTGACCTACTTTCACCCTCACAAGAAAAATGTAATGTATGTATTTGTCACAGAAAAAAGCCCTTTTAGTGAGAGCCTAAGTTGCCTTGCATTCAATATTTAATTGCATATTCAAGAGACAATCTCCACTATATACCTTTCAGCAGCAGTGCAAAGAAGTAATGATTCGGAAGAAGCAATTTTCAGAGATTACTACAGATGATAGGTACATAAAGTTTCAGATGTTATCAGCAGTGTTTTTGAGCTTTGTAATGGTTGATTAAAGAAGAAGCTATGTCGCTCAGCATTGACCCAAAGATGAATACATATCCTTAGGCTCTGAAGAGATCTTAAATAGATGTTCCTTTCACAGCCTGAGTAAGTGTTGGAACTAAAATGGAAAGAGAGGAAAAGAACAAAAAGTTCTGTAAGGAAACATCAAAGGCCATTAGAGAAAGAGCTTTTAAAAAGGAGACAGTAGCGTATGGCAAAATGATCAGGCACTGCTATATAGAGAAGAATAATATTCAGCTATTAAATGGAACTGACTGACTATATTTTGAAAGCAATAGAACATTCAAAATGTATAAAACTTGCCTGTGTTTTCTCTTTAGTTAAAAGCTATTTTTTAAAAGGTTTACCAAAGGATAAGCATTTATTACTTCTCTGAATTAATTTATTATATTTAATGGAAAATAATATTTATTGTTCATATATTGCATATAGGTAATGTCTGGTTGTTCTAGGCTGAAAAAATACATAGATAAAAAGAGTTCAGCAGGTGTACCATTTTAATGTATTTGAATAAAAACACCAGAAACTCCAAGTGGCTTAGTAAATAAGAGAACATTTTAATTAAATGGAAACATCGGTTGACAAAAGAATGACCACTTTTAGTCATATCACTTTAATGAGGTCATTTTACAGTTAATAATTCAGACCATTTAATGCTGAGATTAATTGATAAATTTTTCTTAAAGTTATTGCTAAACAGTATTCTTCTCCATTGAACCTAGTTAAATCTTTCAATGTATATTCCTGTATCTCTACTTTATGCTAACAATGGCCTGAGAACATACTGACTACATGGCAAATTTTTAAGTATTGAAAACTTTAAAATGGCCTAAAATGCAAAGTGTTATTCTGAACCTAGATCCAAACTCTTTCAAATTGTAATGTTATTTGAAATCTGGACTCATTTTGAGATGCACATCCTTCATTTTAGAAATGCTTTCTCTAGTAAACATGGAAGAGCACAACTTTATCCAGTCATCCAATATTGCAATATAGTAAGAGAGAATTCGGCATGCCGGTTTCTCTTAACTGAAGTAATCTCAGGATGATGCAAAGGGTAAACAGCAGGGCACGTTGCAAAAGGAAGTACAGGGCCCAGGAGGCTCTTCATTCCTGTAGGCTCTTTAGAAAATTCAGTTACAAAGAATATCTAATCAGGCATATGATGTTTTTTATATAGCATACCATAATTTGTTGGGTTTTTATCCAGTTCTTAATCTCCTATACCATAAGCTTGATGTGTTAAAAATAATAGGCTAACGTATAGCTACAATTAATCGCATTAGTAATTGAAGAATAAATTCAAACACTGGGCTTGGGAAGTATGTAATCCAGAGTAAGTCTAGTTATAAATGAGGACATTAATAACTCAAATGTTGGTAGACACATTATCAATTAACTGCTAGGAAAAAATGTCTTTTAAATTGAGGCTGATTTTTGACATTATTCCTAGATATTGCCACATTTTAATTTTGTATCATTTTATTATCAATATTTCAGAATAATTGAGTCTGTAGATAAAAATCAATACACAGTGTCAAAGAGTGTAGAAATACAAATGTAAAGAAGTAAGTTCCTAATTTATTTTTCTCAGCTCTGATTTTTGTTTGAATTGCTGTTTTAAGGCTGCTCAGTGTATTTGCCAGGGGATCAACAACTCATATTTGACTGAAAGAAACAAGTTATTTACAATAGTAACCTGAACGCATGTTAAACTGGAAAGCACATGCATCTCATTGGATGGATTAGAAATGATATTTTGCACAGTGCCTGGCCTGAAAAAAGAAAAGAATCTCATTCTTTTTTTCAAAATGGTTCATGGTTTTGGTTCAGGTGACATGTGACGAGTGAGGCACAAGACTGCTTTGTTCTTCGCAAGACTCATCCAAGTCCTTGGATAGAGTGAATATCATGTCCTTTTGGAAGATCATGTCTTCATCTCATCTTCACCTTGATAAAAAAGCAAGGAATAAAGTTGGGCAAGCAATATGGGAACCAGAAGCCTCAACTGCATTGGCTGTGCCACATTGAGCAAAACTGGCAAAATCCTGTTTGACTTGGAAAAAAAGGCTACGAATCAGAGAGAAAGGTATATCAATACCAGTGTCCACAAGATCAAAAGGTTATCAGTTAGGAATGAGTTCAACACCACCCAAGATCCAGAGAGACTTGGTGCTTTTGTTGTTTGCCGTTTTTTTTTTTTCTCTGAAAACAGGTTTTTCTGGGAAACCACCTGTCTAAATCATGATAATTTTTCATTTATATTTCAAGAGAAATTTCTGTTCATATTGCCTCATGCAAAGTTTATGGTTGTCGTGGTTTAACCCCAGCTGGTAACCAAATACCCTGCAGCCGCTCGCTTACTCCCCCCCACCCCTCCACCCAGCGGGGTGGGGAGGAGAATTGGAGAGAAAGGAAAACTCATGGGTTGAGATAAAAAAATCCCTTAAGAACATGTGTCCTGGTTTTGGCTGGGATGGAGCTAATTTTCTTTCCAGTAGCTACTGTGTTTTGGATTTAGTATGGGATTTGATACGTGAAGAATGTGGATAATACATGGATGTTATTAGTTGTTGCTAAGAGAACAAGGACATTTTCCAGCTTCCCAGGTTTTGTTAATGTGCAGGTGCAAAAAGCTGGGAGGGGTATAGCCAATATATTTGACGCAAACTGGCCAAAGAAAGTATTCCATACCATAGACGTCATGCCCGGTGTAAGTGAGGGTCGGTCGGTGGGCCAGGCACCTTTCATTCGTTCGTTCATGCTTTCATTTGTTCATTTGTTTGGCTGTCATTCCCTCTCTCTCTCTCTTGGTAACTTGGGTTCTGAGATCGCTGCTCAGGATTGTTCTGAGATCGCTATCGGATTTGCTCCATGATCACTGCTTGGGACGGGCTGTATTGGTCACTGGGTCGTCGGGTGGTGAGAAATTGGGCATCAATCATTTTGTGTATTCTGTTATTATTTTTTATTGTAATTTATTAATTTATTATTATCATCATCATATTTTCCTTTGCAGTCCTAGTAAACTGTCTTTATCTTAACTTACGAGTTTCCCTTTCTTTCCGATTCTCCTCCCCATCCCACTGGGGAGGGAGGCGGTGGGAGTGAGCAAGCAGCTGCGTGGTACTTAGTTGCTGGCTGGGGTTAAACCACGACAGCATGACAAGTAAAGGATCTGTAGAGCATTTCCAATGATGTAGGAGTCTGTCAGACAGTCAAGGCAATCAGAATGCATGGTTCTCTCACACACAAAGTAACAGATGAAACCAGACAGCCTAAACATCTAAGGAATTCTTTTTGGGAAATGACAAGGAAAATCAATTGGGAAAAAATCAGGAAAATATATCTTTACTATGCTAGCTAACCAGGAAGTCCAGGTGCAGTTACATGAGTTAGGAAAGTACAATAATGCCAAAACTGAAGCTCCATAGAAGCAACCCACCCAGGTAAGCGTTCTTCTTGGTTAAGAGTTTGCAGAACAAGGACTCTCATACTGTAAATTTCTCAGATGTGACCTGAAATGAACACATTTCTGAGCACAGGCCCTTATACTCTGACAACACTGTGTGGCATTGTGCAATATGTAATATTATAAAGTAACAGAATATGTATACAGATTTTTAAAAGTTTATCATCTTCTGCCCTTCCAGCCCTCAGATTTTAAAAATACTAGGAGGAACTCACAGCCAGCTTGGATACACATACTTGTGCAGCGGTTTTAGCTCCCGAGCACACAGACGGACATGATGTCTTTATTGCTACAGCTCAAAGGAAGTGTTCATGTCTTTGTGTACAATTAGCTCCACTGTGAAGAAGTCCTGAGAAGAAAAAGGCTTGGTTAGTTTGTTAGACTTGTGGTTCAGCAGGGTGGGGGTTAGTGAGGTAGACGAGAGGGTTTTGCACTTAGTCATAAGTGGTGGTGGAGGCAACTAAAATGATTAGTATAGACTGGCTGTGTGTGGGATTCCATTACCAGCAGAGAAGGAGAGATTCACAACCCAAGAGTGGTTTCAGAGAAATGCTGCAGGGTGGAAATTCCATTCTCTCCTGACCTCTGGACCTAGGGGCTCGTTTCCCATTAGGGAACAAGAAAGAAGAAGAAAAATAAATTTCTGTGCAGAGAAACAACACCTGTGCATCAGATGATGCAGCTAGACACAGATGTGAATGACATTCCTGATGATAAGAATGAAATTTGTTTTCCTTTCAGTTATTTGGTGTTTTGTAGTATCTACCAGGTAAACTTTGGCATGAAATGCCACCAAAGAGGCATATAAGCAAGTTCAGCGTAAACACTTACCTATATTTAAGGAAATCAATTGAGTTAGTATCTAGATAATTTGAAAAACAAATTAGAAATAAAATTAGGTGACTTACCTGTCTTTTACTGTGATCTCTGTGGTTTTACCTCATGTCATTTTAATGTTTGTTTCTCCTCTGTTGTTGTATAAAGTAGAACATAATTGGTAGGTCCCACTTGACTAAAGTATATCTGATAGGACTTGATATATCTGATTTTTCAACAAGTAACACATAGCAAAACAAAGAAAACCTTTTTCATCTTACTCTTTCAGTGGTAGTTAGCTAAAAATAAAGACAAGCAGATATTTAAGTTGCAAAATTTTTAATAGGATGCTATTTCTTAGGAAACGGGGCTTAAAAAAATCTTTTTTAATTAAAGAAGGAGGAAAGAATACTAATAAACTAGAGCTCTAGTCCTGTAACAGTAACATGCATTAGTTGTTTTATTTGCATTATTTGACTACATACAAAATTGGTAATTATAAGAGTATATAAAACTACATCTCCACCTCAAAAATATATAAAGCTACATCTTCACTCCATCACAAGTACGCATGTAATGATGTTGATACAAAGATACTTGCACAAAAATACATTGTTTAGTATAATACTGTATAGATTTAATTGATTTGATGAAGAGTACTTGGAGCCATACTGGAAATGGCTAACTTCCCATAAAGTAGCAAAATGCTTGAAATGCTCTGCCTTCTCATCATAAGATCCTCAGGGCAGGAGCTTTCCTTATTCATGTCTGTACAGATTTTATTTGGGAAAATGAAGCAGAGTTATTTCCACTCTCAATTTTAGGTCCCCAATTTGGAAGACTAAATAAGTGCTCTACAATCAATGACAGAAGGAAGGCACTTCTCTGGGGCTATTCAGACCATCTGTGTCAGAAGTCAAGTTGCTGCCCCATTTTAGGTCGTCTGAATTGCCTTACAGAAGATTCCCATCTTTCCCCATTAACACATGTAATTTAGGAAGCCTGCTCACCTGTATAGAGACTTAGTGTAGCTGCATATAAATTGGACAGCACTATTAAAATTTCTTTCTACAAGACCAATAAAGTACAGGTATGCACTTCACAGGCATGAAATAATAAAAGCCACTGCATCATTTTTACTCTACTGTATTTATTTGCAATTGAACTTAGTCTTGTACATTCGCTTACTGCTCTCCTCCATATTTATGTTTAGATGGCTGAGGATATAAACACATGACCTTATTTGTCCTTTAAAAATCTGACATGACATTAATGATTCACTTTTCTACATAAGCCCTTCTCTGTCCCACCCCCCACCCAAAGAAAGAAGTGGAATTTGGAAACATAGGATTAGAAATGACTTTTTGAGTCACTCAGTCTAGTTCCCTTTTATAGGCAACCATGAAATCTCTCTTGTAATGAAATAAGGTGCCATCCTAAAGCCAGTGAAGTTATTTACCCAGTTACTCCTATTGTAAGGCTACCTTGGAACCTTAGTTTCCTGACGGTTGGAAATTTTCTTCTAATTTACAATCTAAATGTGTTCATACCACAGACATCCACTTGTGCCTTGACTATCATTAGCCTTAATCTAAATAATAGTTTATCTCTGAACGGTTTCTTTAACTAATGCCTTTCTAGACAATTGAATTTGTTCTTTTTTGTCACACAAGCCAATTCTTTTAGTCTCCCCTTGCAATACATGCTCTTTATTCCTTTCATCACCCTAGGAGCTCTTTGGATTGTCCTGTCAGCAAAGTATAAATGATTGCCAATGGTAGCAAGATTCAAAGGATAAGAAGGGAAGCCAGGCTTTTTTTAATCTGTCTAAAAAAACCCCAACAAAATATTTACACCAGTCTTGCTGCCAACCCTTAGTTTTGTAGAAGGATGGATTTTCACAAGAGTGGCACATGATATTTAGAAGATATTTTCTTTTAGAAGGAAAGCTGCTATACAAAAAGTATACAAGGAGTTTACTTGTTATAGTGAAACCTCCACGATGAGAAAACGTTTGCAATAGACCTGAATGAAGATCCTAATTTAGCTCTGCTTGTTGTACAACATGCAGATTTTACATCACCTGACAGAGAACTTAATCTAAGAGTTATATTTTTCTAGGCCAATAAGGACTATAGTGAAGTTCTGCTCCTACCTAGTTAACATAAACCAACTTACTTGACTTTACTGATAGCAGGTGTCTAATATTGATGCATGTGAACAACCATATTAGTTCCATAGCAAAAGTTATATAGGTATCAAAAGTTGTGTTAGAACTTCTGTAATGTCATGGTTGTACAATATTAAAGTCTACAGTTATTTCATCAAGATTTTATGAGTTCTGTTCAGCTTAATTTGAAATGCTTATATATATGTATAAAAAATATATTTATATAAATGTAGAGAAAGACATTTAGTATTTTATTTTGTCTTAGACCACTTAGAACACTACAAAGCCAGAAGGATTTTAATGGAGTTGCTGTTGATTTACAAGTTAATTAGGCTGATAATCAATAAGAACCAGGAAAAACAAGAGAGTGCTGATAATAATGGATGAGAAGCATTTTCATATCCACACCCACAAGTTTTGAAAATCTTTAAATGGATGAAATCAGAGCATTTAAAACCTTAAATCTACATCTGGACTTTTTCAAAAGTGCCTGTCACTCTGGATATTTCAGTTTTTTCTGCACTTGATTGGCAAATCCAGGTCTCTGGGGGCACGCATTAGTGACTACACCAGTTATTCTTAGTGCTGACTATTGCTGTGCATGAGGTCTTAGATATTTTGAGATAATCAGTCAAAATGGCATTTAAATTCAAACAGCTCCTAAAACCCTACAGCCCTTCTTATAATTATTAAGTACTATTCCAGCCAACTTTATGAAATCCATTTAGCTTTGGGGCCCAGGTCTTAGTGGTAGAAGCTAAACTGTATTGCCCTGACTGTGCAGACTGTCGGTGAGATCATTTTCAGCACCTGAAGCCCTGTAGCCCCTTTTCTTCTCTCCTGTGCGCACTTTGTCTGTGCGCCCTGTCCCTCGGCTGGCCGTGTAACGCTGCCAGAGCCACCCCTGCCCCGCGAAGCAGCCATGTCCCTCCATCACGGGACTGTATGTCAGAGGTGCAGCAAGCGAAGTGCGGATGGATGGGAAGCCAGGGCCAGCAAGCTGTGAAGTTACTTCCACTTGGCTTCCTGTGCTCAAGCCCTTCACACGCAGACAGGTTTCAAACACATAGTGGGGAGGAGACGGGAGAAGCTTGGCAGAGCCACACGACTGACTTCAGGCCCTGGCGTGAAGCAAAATTCCTGGGGATTAGATTAAGAGACCTTTCGTGTGGCTGGTTAGAAGGTCTGGGTTTAAGTGCATCCTATCGTATTTCAGAATGAAACTCCCATCAATGTCACACAGACCTAGCAGCACTGAACGCAGTGTTGCCTAAATAGTTTTAGGAGCTGAATACCTAAGATAATGAAGCTGTTCTCTGAAAATATATTTTTAAGGTGTTAACGTCTAAGCTATTTTCATTAATTAATCATAATCATTTTAATTATGGAAAAACTTGAGTTTAAATTAGACATTAAATACTCTGAACATTTGGCTTTGAAAAATGAGTAGAAAACTAGGAGTCATCATCACCAGACAATAAATAAATAATAAATATCAATGAATATATTTTAATTTTTAAAAACCCCACAAAACCAACCTGCTAAGTACCACAAGTTACCTGTTGCTCTCTTCACGTTGTTCTTTTCATTGTCAGTCATGTAACAGACATTATCCTGGCACCGTGAGTTTGAATCTTGGTAAGTGACTTGAAGAGAGTGGGAAGGATTTTAATTTTTCAAAAAAGCTGCAGGTGGAAAGTGACTTGATAAAGATGACAGTTGACTGAAAAAAAAAAAGCAGCTGCCTACCCTTTACCCAAATACGTGCTCTTTGGAGCAGCTGAAACTGAAAATTTTGACAGTAAAGGATACAGCTTGCTTTGCTTCATGCTATATCATCACATCCAGCAGTATTAACAGCATACATCAACCAGAATATCTTCTTCACAGAACATGCAAAACATTTACAAAGTGCTCTGCATCAGATACGCTTTAACGCAGTAACTGCTGAAAGTGGAGGACCTCTCAAAACATACCTTTTGTTCTGCAATTAGCTTATGGTTTCTCAAGCAGGAAATCGGCTTCAGGGGTGGTGGTTTTTCTGCAGCTAACATCACCAACGTAGGAATTGTTTGATCTTTGCAGGTTTTTAAACGGATAGTTTTGTGCAGAGTCAATGGAGAGAGTTAAGTATCTCTGTAGCTACCTGAAAATGTCTCATAAAGCTATAAATAAATGGATGTAGAAATTACTGAAATGAGAATGTCTTCACATTCCAATACTTTTTTTTCTTTAATTCTACATTTAGCTGTCTTGAGAGCTCATATACTTATGAAAGATTGAAACCAAATGGAAGAAATAATATGTTTATGCAATAATATGCTAATAACTTTGTTTTCTCTAAAACATGAACAAGGGAAGTTTTGCTTGTTTGAGGATTACACGATGTCGGTTACTTAAAGAAGCATCTGACTGGTAAAGGGAAAACTACCTAATTTTAAAAGGGGAAGAGCAGTCCTACATCTGTGACACTGGAACCAGTAGATGCCAGTATTCCATTCCTGGCAAAATTTCCTCCGAGAGCATGTGCAATTCATAGTTTGTTTCTATTGGAAATGTCTCATTTTCACTTTTCCTTTCTGCCGAAAACAGTTACAAATACCACAATCTGAAAAGTGCAGTGTTTCTTTATTTCACTGTATTCCTTTATTTTTTTATTTTTGAAGGAAACGTGGATTATAAACATTTACTTGATAGAATACAGTACTCAACAAGATATTGTGGCAATTTAAGAGTAAATCAAAATTGGATGTAGTGTGGGAAGCCAGGATGACATGTAGCGTTTTCACTTGACAGTCTTTCACTGGAGGTGGCACAGCAAAAGATCTTGACACATCTTGACACCAGTGTGAATGCCTTCAAGTGGAAGGCAGGTAATTTTTTTCAGATGCATTAAGAATCTAAACTTATCTGTAGTCATGAGACAAGAAAAAACAAAAGAACTTCTGCATTTCCTAGATGACTGCTGATCTTATGTGTATTTTTAGGAGCAAAAGCAAGTAACTAAAAATAAAATAAATGTAAAAATAACATATAAATAACATATATGTAAAAATATATACATAGTTAGAACTAGTTTGCCTAGTAGAGTAAAGCTGTGGAAAAAGTCCAATATGGCAATTTGGAAAATTGAGATATTTGGGAATGTCCTGTTAAAACCAGTGCAAAATTCCAGAGATCACAAAGAATGGAGGAAATTTAAGTATACAGCAGTAGGTTCTTATTTGCCTCTTTCGTTAGCTGTCTCAAGAAACTTTTCTGTTCTTTTTTCTTCTGAGTTGCTGCCTTAAGTTCTCATTCTCGATTATTTAGTCTCTTTCAGTCATCTTTTATGTTTTCTTCTAAAATAGTTGAAAATAATAGATGAGCAGGCACTTAATTCTAATCCTGTAAAATAAACAGCTTTATTACATGAAATTTCAAGTTTATTTTAATAGGATTGCTGACTACGTTAACACTAAATACGGCCACTTTTCATTTATCTAAGGTGATGAGGAATGAGATAACACAGTTAAAACATACATAATACAATACTTTGGTAATAAAGCTAGAAGAATATACCATGAGATGTAATAAAGAAAAGATTACCCAATGAACAATGCTTAGCTGTGAAGCGCAGACAGTTTCAACGGCCTGCAAGCTCACACAATGAGGCATGCCACATACGTGGGTATCGCCGAGGGAGGCTGCAGAGCCATGGTCGTGCGGTGCCGCTCCCAAGGGACAAACGCCGTTCCCCCGAGGCTGGGTCACATATGACCGCACCAGACATGCCTACATGCAGAGATCCAGTTCCCGCAGTCGTACACAGAAAGCGGACCTGAGCTTCTCCGTGCGCACAACATGCTGAGTCTGTGAAATGGATTAAGAGCCACCCACAAATAATAGAAAGGTATCTATATGTGTAAGAGGTTTCAGGATTGTGGCTTTGTAGGTAACAAGACTGTTTCTAACTACATTCACATATAACCCTCATGACAGTGACATGTCAGTGCTATTTGTACAAGTAACTGTAATAAAAATAGGAGTAATAAATGTGACCTTACTACTGCCACCTACAATAATGCTGCATGTTTGTGTCTGTTTTTTTCTAGAAGTTTGTCAGTAGACCACTCAGATCCAAAAATGAGTGCTAAAGAAGTCATATGGTGGTCTCTTAAAACAGTTGCCATTGTCTAAATCAAGGTCCGTTTGGTTTTTTCTCCATCATATTTACTAACCAGTAAATGTACTTGGTGCATTGGTTGAACTGTTTGCATAAGCCTATTTGAAGGTATGCTCCCTTTACCAATTTGCTCTTCAATATGAGCTGGACTCAACAGCCATTAGAAGTCTTTGTATTTATTACAAAGGTAACAGGATCGGTCTGTATAGGAGAAATGTACGTCTAAGTCACACTGTACCACTGTTTCTATCCAGTTAGAATTACTGATGCTTAATGAAAAAAAGAGGTTGCGTAGGTCAGTGGGTGGTTAGTGGGACTGAATTTCAAAAGACATGGATTCTATATTTAGCTTAGCCATTGACCTTCCTAGACAAGCCGTGTCATCGGTCTGTGCCTCTTCTACCTAAGAACACGTGCGGCCTTGTTTATTCAGATTCCAAGCTTTTCCTAATAGGTCCTGTCTCTTAGTGGACTTACGTAGCATCTAGCATAGGGAGGCTAAAATGCTAGCTAAGTCCAGCAGGCACATCTGTAATACAAATGTGTAAAAAGAAAGGGAAGGGGAAAAAAAGAAGTAACAAAAATAACAGTGAATATTCTTGTTCATATACAACTATCTTTTCTACTGGAGGAAAAAAAAAAGTCACTTTGTATAAAGAAATTAGATTAAAGCAACTCCAAAGATGAAAAGAATGGAAAAAGAATTGGGGGAATATATTAAATAAACATACAAAATAATTATCTACTGTCCTTTAAACATTCAGTAGATAGAGAGCCTTTTACAGACGGAGGTTTAAGAGGAGCCCAGGACCACACAGCAGGAGAAAGACAGTTAGAAATAGGGGCCAGATTTCCCATCCCAAGCACTGAGGTATTATAACAACCCCACAATGAACAACTATGTAACTGATAAGTATAGGATGACTAGGGGGAAAACTGAGGAAGAAAGCCTGTGTGTGCTCTTCAAAATAAGTTTGCTTAAAACCATACATCAGGTGGTTGTTCCTAGGCCAAAGAGTGCACTTTGATGACAGATATGCACAGCAGAGCCCTCCAGTGACAGGTACATCGCTATGCAGTCTGAAACGAAACAACAAGGCCATCATGAACATTACCTACAGACTTTATTTCTTTGAACACTCTCACTGTTGGTATGTTAAACCAGCTTATTTCTGCTTCACTGCACACAAGAAAACCCCATTCCGTAAGAGAAACAGAGAATGTGGTTTAAAAAGGGAATCTGTGGCTTCCATTCTCTGCTGTATTCCAGTAAAGTTCTCCTTTGAATTGGCAGATGAAATTTAGTTACTGCTTGGTTTTGTCCAACCCCAGCTCTAGCCCTAGATACAGCAGCATGACCCTCAAGCCTGCACTGAGTTCCTAAAACTCCATACATTCCATTGCAAAATGATCTAGTGATCATTGTATCTAGCGATATGTTACATTTGTAAATTGTTTAAATTATAAGGCTATTGTGAAAGTAGTTTGAGACAACTGATCTGTAGTGACGAAAAATACTTCTATAACATTCAAATCCTTTAGCACCCTTCAAACATTCCAAAAACCAAAGGACACTAATTGTGTAGGCATAGCTTTAAGCTTAAAAACCTTTTTATGCAAGAAATTAAGTCTTCATCAAGAAAATAACTGTTGAAATTTTAATATCTTTCAATGACAGCCACGTTTGAAGAGCAATTTTATAGCATAATGATCCTTGTTGCATAATTTGGACAGGCTTTTGTTCTCATTTTAATTTCCCATACACAGCTTGCTTTACCATCTCTCCTTCCCACACCGATTGAAAGGGAGAGATCAAAAGTCAGGAGAGAAGAGATCAAGATTTGGGTCTGGAGTTAAACTTCTAAAGATTTCAGAACAGCTCCTACTTCAAACATGTTATGGCATATCTGACTAAAGCCTTGGGTGCCTCGTATAAGACTTGGGCAGCTGCATTCCACCTGAGATCCCGCTGTAGGCACAAGTCCAAAATAACAACTTTAAAACCCCCACTCAGCTTCCACCCAGGACTAGAAGTATCTAAACTTGGTCTCTTTGATTTTTATATTCTCAAGGCGTCTAGAATATGAACCTGCCCAGAAGATGTGCCAGAAGGAGAGGCATTTTTTTTCCTTCTACTTTACCTCATATCAAATGTTGTCTGAAATCTAGAAATTAGTTACTTGGTCTAAACCTTTCTCCAGTAATGATGTGACACGCTTCCTCAAAATAGGCCTATAGGACTGGGTAGACTATAAAATGGAGTTTCAGATTCTTACTTTATTGTCAGTGCATCTGAAGGAGAGGTTTATACCCATCTTTTATACAATTTCCTAACAGTTACAGCATTTGCCAAGGAATACAATTTTCACTTTTTTGTGCCCAAGAGAGTCAAACACATATCATTTTCCCATTAGAAAAACTGTCCAACTGTCAGTTGTTACCCTTAGTAAATAAATTGCTGGATTGTGATATACAAGAGGGTGGGCTAGACAACCCAAGAGTCATTTCTGGCTTTAAACTCTACGATAATCTATGAAAACTAATGTGTTGCCATAAGTAAGTAAGTCAGTAAGTAAATAAATAAATAAATAAGGCATTTTGCCTCCGAGTCACTACTTTCACAATGTGATAACAATTTGCTAAGGCAACAATGAAAAACTAAAATCTTGTCCTTCTGGAATATTTGTGACAAGTTTTGTGACACAAGACATGATGCTTAGTGTCCCATTTAACTTTTGCCTTGGGGTCTGCCCAAGTCAATGCCTTTGTACTTTCAACTGACTGAAGATTTCAGCAGGTGAGATGAGTCCTATATATAGTTTGTGAAGCACTTCTGATCTCAAGTATTCTATACATGTGGAGTAATATAAAAGGAATCTTAATTTCCTTTCCATGTACAGAATTATACCAGTCTGAAGCTTTTATTTCCTCCCAAGGAATTTTTATTAACCCTTAAACTCTAGAAATAGGTCTTCAGAATGAATGCATTGTCTCAGTAATGCATTCTCAGCATGATTGCTTCAGTGGATCAAAACCATACCTCTTCAGAGAAGAAACCTGTATTGGGTTGGCGTGGCAAGGCTTTGGTAGTGGGGGGACAACAGGGGTGGCTTCTGTGAGAAGCTGCTAGAAGCTTCCCCTATGTCCGACAGAGCCAATGCCAGCCGGCTCCAAGACGGACCCACCACTGGCCAAGGCCGAGCCCATCAGCGACAGTGGTAGCGCCTCTGGGATAACACAGCTAAGAAGGGGAAAAAAAACCTGCGCAACACCAACAGCAATTGCAGCCGGAGAAAGGAGTGAGAATATGTGAGAGCAACAACCCTGCAGACACCAAGGTCAGTGGAGAAGGAGGGGGAGGAGGTGATCCAGGTGCCGGAGCAGAGATTCCCCTGCAGCCCATGATGAAGACCTGTCAGAAGGCTCTGTCAGACATAGGGGAAGCTTCTAGCAGCTTCTCACAGAAGCCACCCCTGTTGTCCCCCCCACTACCCAACAGCCGAATGAATGAATGAAAAAGGCCCCAATGAATGAAAAAAGGGAAAAAGAAAAGGAACTTGGCCCACCGGCCGACCCCCACTTACACCGGGCATGACGTCTATGGTATGGAATACTCTCTTTGGCCAGTTTGGATCAACTATACTGGCTATACCCCTCCCAAGTTTTTTTGCACCTGCACATTAGCAAAACCTGGGAAGCTGGAAGGTGTCCTTGATCGCTTAGTAGCAACTAATAACATCAGTGTATTATCAACATTCTTCACATACTAAATCCAAAACACAGGAGCTGCTGGAAAGAAAATTAGCTCCATCCCGGCCGAAACCAGGACACTCCACATAGCAAATACTGACAAAATTGTTCAGTGACTTGACTCCATTAATAACGTCATAGAGCCTAGCATCTGCTCCCCTTACAGCTCAAGTCAGTGTCACACAACTGTATTCTAAAACAGTGGTTACCCAAATAAACGGGTATCCTGACATAGAGAGTTTTTAAAAACCCAGACTGTGCCTTCAATGAATTAACTATTTATTATTTCAAAATTAAAGTATCCTACCAGAAACATTCCATAATCCTCTAAATGCAGTCTTTACTTTCATAGAGTTGAGAAAGGGAAACTAAAATTCCTATTACCTGAGTATTGTCCCTAAATTCTAGGATTCACAAGATATTAGGAGAAGCGAGGTGATAAAAAAAAATCAACTTCTCCTTTACCTACTAGGAAGTTTATGAAAGGGATGTGCTGAAAAAAGAGCTCGTTTTAAGTAGAATTTAAAAAGAAAATGGAGGGTTAGAAGTGAGAGGAAGAGATTTTTTTTTCTTCTGAATGCCACTATAGACCCTTGATTCAGACTTGGTTAGAGGAAACTATTATGGTTTGGGGTTTTTTTGTCTGATAGCAGCACTAAATCTATGGTACTGCATCTTTTTCCCCTTTTTCTCTCTTTTTTTTTTTTTCCTCTGAAAGGGAAGTAATTACCACTTTGCTCTGCCCTGAAGACCTTGCTTGAGACTGAATAAGCTATTGTTGTCCCTGCTTTTAGAGAACAAGCAGACTTGCCATAGATGCCTTGAGAACTTGCTGGGGAAGTCTGCAATCTTTGCTGATGAGGGAAGAGGTGCAGCAGCAGCTAAGACCCAGATTTCCAAGTAAGCTTGTATCTCTGCAAGACATCAACAAACAAAAGCATAGCTGTATGCTAGAGGCAGGGTAACTGTCATTACCCTACCTATATCCTTAGACCAGGTTTGTAGATAATAGCTGTGGTAAGACCAACTGGTATAGGTGGGGAAAAAAACAGTGCCTGTAGGCACTCAGGCTCTTTTTCAAGTCTAAAATAAAAATACTAGGTATAAAAGCTAACCCCCCTCAAAAAAAAAACAAACCAAAAAACACACCCTCAAAAACCCCATCCAAAACAAAAGTTAGAAACTATTTTAAATTGTTATTAAATAAATCTATCACACCTGGATTTCAAACTGGTTTTGCTTTGTATGTCTTGAAAGTAAAAACCTAAACATAGAACTGCTATCCTGAATAGAAACAAAAGACTGCTATGAGTATCTTCTCTGAGAAATGGAGTACTCTAGGAAAATTGAACGGGGGTAAAGGATTATCCTTCCTGAGGCTACTTATCCTGAATTATCAATATTGCCTAGGACATCAACAAAGCACTGACTATTTTTTCTAGGTACTATAGGCTACTATTCATAGAACTACTAAAACTTTGAAGTTTTCTAGTGTTTTTGTTAAACAAAAGCATGCTTTCCAGGACAGTGGTTTGAATTCTGGGAAATCTTTCCTGGGCTTTTGGATGTATTTAGGTACTTGGGTCCTCCCCCAGATTCCCAGTTGTCATACACATATGCTAAGGTGGAAATATGCACCATCAACTTCTGTGTTAGCTTTAGCCTCCTTTTACCTTTCAGATTTCTGTTAAATAAACCTTATTTGAACTGGAGAATGCAACCCCTGCCTTTCCATATTGACTTTTTTCTTTCTGGGTACCTCTGTTCTTTTTAATGCTACTACTAAAGTAGAAAGCAAACCAATTGGTAAAGGGAGGAAAGGTACGCTGTACACTGCTGTTCTCCGAGAGCTGTCCCAATATTTCATTAGAAAAACTTACTTGACTACAGTACTAGTGAATGTAAAAATCAAATTCAATTACTACTTTTCGCAAAATCAAGTTTTAGAATATTGCAGACAAAATACTGATGATTCTTAGTGTGGAATATTCAAACTTGAACGAGTTAGCTTTTATAACCTATCCCCAAGAAATCTCTATATGGAGGAAGCTCAGATATAGAGTTAACAATTTATACAATTGACACTAAGGTTTTAAGATTGTCGTATCTAATTTTCTGCAATAGTCTCTTCAAAAACCTGAAGTGACAACATGGTAAGTTGAGACCAAATTCGTAACCCAAATGAAACGTGGGTTAAATAGAATTATTCTATCCTCAAACCACGGTTCAGAGGAAATTCATGTTGAATGTCAGTTTGGAAGACACTCTTTCTAACCTTATTTTCTTACTTCAAATACACTTTAAATCCTCTTCCTTACTATTTTCTTGATCTGGAATTAGTTTTCATCCAGCTAGTCACCGAGGTAGGGGATATAGTTAACCTTAAATGTTGAAGGTATTCAGAGTATCCAGATTGTTTTGCTTCTGACGTAATTCTGAATGGTTGCAAGTAGGGACACCGTTGCATGAGACTGATCCCCCCCCGCACTTTCAGTCCTAGGCAAAATTGTTTACTGAAGACAAGACAAAGCAGCAGAGGGAGTGGGAGACAGAAAAGGGACATAACTAACGTAAATGCAGGCTGAACAGCATGGAGAGATGACAACTGGGAATTGGAGTAAGTAATTCCTCATTAAGAGAGAAAGCCAGACAGAGACAAGAATGAGTAAGGATGTTCAGAATAAACTGTACTAGTAGTCAGACTCTGAGGACATCAATGCGTAAACGTCCCTTGTGCAGCTACTTTTCACAGCTTCTCCTGGACGGTACAGTCTGGCTTTCTGCTCTCATAATCCTTCTTTTTCATGATCTGCCCTTATGATCTTTCTGCCCTCAGCTTGCTTGGTTGGGGAAGTAAGGCAAAACCAGCCCTTGTATTGCCAGAATGAGGGATACTTACACTCATTCCCACCAAGTTCTGAGCTTGTTCAGGGAGGGGTACCTCAGAGTAAGGTCTATTTTCCGTACTACTCATGATGTTGCTCTGCTTGTTGAAGTAGCTTGTTTCTGCTTCCTCTGGCTGAGTGTCTGGTTGGTTTGAACACTGACTGTTCTGAGCGGTTACTGAAATGAGACTATTAGTAAACATTTGACTTCTTTTTAAAGCTCTAATTTCTGGAGCAGCTTCCAAAATTCACAACATGCCACACTAAATGTAGGTGCTCATGGGGTTTTTTTCTCCCAAAATGTAAACATATACCTATATATGGATAATGCAAAAGAGTATCTGTGTGTGTGTGTACAAATACATTTGTGTATTACATGCTGAATGCAAAAAGGAGGGTAAGCCTGGCCCTTCTGATGACAAAAGAGAGTTATGCCATTTACTTCATTCAGGACAGGATTTCACACAGAGCCTCTGAAAATTAGAATTATTTAAAATGCCAGGAGCTTGGCATGTCAATTCTTAGACGATTCTGTGGGGGGAAAAAAGTAGCCAAATAGCTGTTTATTTTTTCTAACTCAATTTTGAAAGAGTGTAATATATTTGAGTTGGGATGCTACAACTGGTTCTAAAATTAGACGCCTAGTTCTTATTTGCAAAGTAATTTTTCTGCTCCAGTCTCTACCTGTAAATAAAGCAGAAATATGTTAAAATAGTCACCTAAAGGATATTAAAATATTTGACGAATGTTTTTGACAAAATTACTAGACAATACTGTCACTTTAAATATCTTCTGCAAAATGTAAGAAGATTACCTCCATCACTTTTTGGGAAAAAAATACAGCACGTACTATCATCATGTGTTTTTTTCTTATGTGAATATTGAATGGTAAATACTTGACATGAAAAGTTTTGATATATTTATCAGATCACAGCTCCCTCTTGTGTAATTCATCATTACTACAGAAAACTATGTTGGATAGAGATTGCTTAAACTAAAATCTATGCTACATGTTTATTTTATTCTGTTACTATTACTTTTCTCACCAGTGATATTTTAGGTTTTGGAATTTTGTATTTTCACGTAATTTCAATTCCAGGACAGATAATAATACTTACAGTAAGGCTGCACTAAAAGTACATTTAGAGGAATATTACTTTTGCTCAATGATATGATTTTGATGTCCATAATCAAAATCCTGGGGTTTTACTTAAGAAAATTCATGTCTAATCCGCTATTTATTATTGCTGCTAGGTCTTTCTTCCACATAACTTTCTAAGGGTTTTTTCTGTCTATATTCTGATGACTTTTGGAAAAACTCTAGCTATTCTCCTTTTGTTTTATTCTCTCATTTTTGTGTCAATAGGTGTTCAGAGCACCACAACATGGTTATTATCATTCTGTGTCTAAGCTTTGTGGTATTCTCTTTCTCTCAGTGAAGTAAGACTCACTTTAGAACTAATACCAGAATACATATAAAGGAAAAGCTGGAAAGCTTATTTTTGCTACAGGACTTATTTCTGACTCTACACAGAATGATTGCATTTCATTAATTTGACTGTTATTAAAACTTGAAGAGTTAACCTTTGGAATAGAAACTTAAAAATGATGCAGTTCTTCCTATAACAACATAGTGCAAAACCCCAAATAACCCTCCTGGAGCTGGTGTATGAGCACATAGTATAGAACAGGTAAGCAAACCCAAATTCAGAGTGTGCAAACAAACCTGGTGCTAACGGTTTAACTGCCACTTAAATTGTGAATTGTGGCTTTGTCCACAGAGAATGATGCATCATCTTAGATGAATCTGCACAGACCAAAGCTAAACGCCACGGACTAAAGTAGATGTGAAGCTCCTTAATCTTTTCTGTATCCCGACATACACCACCGTAAGGCTGACATCGCATACTCATTCCTCCTTGAAGAATTCAGGTTATTCACAAAACTGCAGCAGTTTACTATTTTGAATTGAAATTTAGTTACAAAGAAACAAACATTCATTTATTTTCAAGTAAACAACCAACCCCGAACTTGGCAACATTGGCCTGAAACTTGCCGGGGGCAGGCGAAGGAAACGTGGCGGGGTGAGGGCTGAGCCCCCCCCCCGCTTGCTGCGCCTGTTGTTCTCTCCCAGCTGCTGGCTCGCTCCCTCTCCCACTGCCCAGAGACCGGGCAGCCCCGGCAGCGCTCAGCCCCTTCCCGACGCCGACACCACCCGACAACCGGCCCCAGGAGCTCCTGGGAGACACCGTCCCCCGGCTCCCGCCGCTCCGCGGCCGCCATAGCACCCCCACACCGGCGGCCTGGAGGGAGCGCCTTTAGGTAGCCAGCGCGATCGCCCGAAGGCGGCGCGCGGGGCCTTGGGAGCTGAGGGCGGCCGAGAGGCGGCGCAGGAACCAGGCGCCGCCGGGGCAGCCCCAGCTGGCCGTTGGGCGGCTGGGGCCTGATTTCGAACGGCGAGCGGCCCAATCAGAGGCGCGGGCGGGGTAGGGCGCTGGGTTTGAGCCAGGCGGTAACCGGTGGTGCCGGGAGCGGGGCTGGGTCGGGCTGGGCCCGGCGTCGGGAGGTCGCGATGGTGCTGAGCAGGGTCTGAGAGGCGGCGGCGGCAGGGGGCTGGGCAGCGAGAGGTCGGGGAGGCGGCGGGC
Source organism: Phoenicopterus ruber ruber (assembly GCA_009819775.1). Lineage (NCBI taxonomy): Eukaryota > Metazoa > Chordata > Aves > Phoenicopteriformes > Phoenicopteridae > Phoenicopterus > Phoenicopterus ruber. Next base: position 36,087,075 of record CM020219.1, read on the forward strand.
GCTGGGATGGCGGAGCAGAGGCGACGGCTGGTGCGGCTGGCGGTGCTGGAGGAGCTCCGGGCTTCTTACGGGATTAAGGTGAAGAGCGGGAGCTGCCTGGCAGCGGCCAAGCAGCCGGGAGCGGCGGCCTCGGAGGTAAGGGCGGCGGTAACGCTGCGGCGCTCACGGAGGGCACCCACTCCTCGGGCCGGGCAACAGCGGAGCGCGGCGGTTGCCGCTGTGGGAACAAAGCTTACACAGGTCCGGGAGCTGGTCTTACGTCCCCGGGGAGGCCGGGTGGCCACCGATTCTGGCATCAGTGACGGTACCGTAGCGCTGTTGCTCCTGCTAGCCCCTGACAGGGCACAACCTCCCCTCCTGGGGAAGCGTCTTCATCCATGCAATGGGGAAAGTCATTTTTCCCCCCCTTTTCCTCAGCGAGCAAGTGCTCCAGGCGGTCGTCAGCATAGCCGTGTTGTGATTTAGGAAGATAATGGTTTAGTGATGCTGAATTCCCCCCTTCCGTTTAGGACCTGAATGTTGCAAGGCAGACCAGATGGTGAACGAGATGTGTTCCTCTTTTTGTTAATGCAGTTGATAATCTCTGAAACATGCGTGCATGCCTCTAGTCTATGCAAGAGCTTTTTACACTTTACTGTGCTTAATGTCACTCGCTATGGAATTTAAATCTTAGTCATTGTATTATTTCTTAGAATACATAGCTACTGTGCAGTTTCTAAAAGCTTTATGTCTTTTATTTTACTTGATTCCTTAGATTTTTGGTTTGAAGGGCTCCATTTGCATGGTTCCTTAGTATGACTGCGGGTATTTTGTTACAGACAGATCTGGCCTTGATTTGCCTGTGCTGTGAGGAATAAAGTTTGTCCTGTTATCTTAAATACCTACTTTGAATTTGTTGAAGGAAACAAATCTTCTGGTAGACTCTAATTTATAAAGCATGGACCGCTATCAAGATCCTAAACAAGATCCCTGTGCAACTGATACAGCACAGAACTAACTGAGCATTCTCAGAATGAGCTTTCTGTTAGGCTGAGAAGATACTACAAAGTGCTGCAGTAACCCTTGGTCAATAGAAGCCAAAGAAGTTGTGAAAACATATGCTTGAGTTGGGTTGTTTGGAAAGGGAGAGAGCAAGAGTAAAGTTAGAATTAGTTTCTACCCCCTTGTCAATATCAAGCATATGGTTCCAGACTTTTTTTTTCCCCATTTGAAGGGAAGGTAATAAGAACTGTGAATAATAGATGTATGTCATAATAAAAGATGTCTATATAGCTGTCTGTAGTGCTTAGATTTTATACAAGGAAGAAAATGTATATTTAAATAACAACTGAGCAAGATAGGAAAACATACAGAATAACATCTGTTTTGCCAGGGGGCATTCTATTTCTATTGTATAGGAACAGACAACTTTATTTTAAGAACTTAAATCACAGCTTCTGATATTTCAAACAAAACCTAGTGGAGTGAGGATATCAGTTATGGATTTTAAATGTTGAATTATGAGCCACTGGAATTCTCTATTACATAATCTTGTAAATATAGAAAAACATTATATCTTGGTGTTAATTTTCTTTTTGTACTTTTAGTAGCAACCTGGAATACAATGACAAACATGTTGCTTCTCTATCCTTATCGTGTTATGCTTGTTTTCTGTAGGACAGATAGGCCCAAGATGGCCTAATAGCTTAGTTATTGATTAACTATTTTCCCGAGGTACCCAGCACTTTGAATTTCAGGTATAAATAACCAAGAGTTTGCATTCGTCTCTGATAACAGGTTGAGCATGATCCCAGTCCTCTTCTGGTTGGGGAGAGGCTGGCTTGCATGTTCTGTAAATATAAATAAAAAAGAGGTGGGGCAAAGAAATAAAAGTACAAGTTGTTACATTGAAATGTGGGCTTTTATAACAAACAACTGTGCAGTAGCCTCTGATAAACACTTTAAAAAAATGCTGTAAGTGAGCATCAGTAGTAATGACTGAAGAAATTGCTTGTTTTCTAATATGTAACAGATACTCTGATGTCTTGCTATAAGGCAATAAGATTATAACAGTTTCTTAAATACAAATGCTAAATGTGAGAGTTCGGAACAGTTTTCTAGACTATTCTGTTGAGTTTAATCCTCCCTGAAACAGCAATCTTGAGTGCCTCAGATGAAGAAAAAACTACTTAAAAAAAAAAAAAAAGTTATTTCAAATGTGTTGTGTTGATTTTTAAGGAAAATAGGATTTAGTCAATTTGAAAAGGTAAGGTGAGATTCCAGAACAGTCTGTTTAATATCCTTACTGTTTGGGGACCTTATAGGAAAACTGACTCCTTGTAAAATAAGAAGTGCAAAACATACCACAGAAAGCCTTTCTATTCTTTCACAGTAATCTAGGGTGTTACCTGTAACTAGAATCAGATATCTAGAGATGATAGTGCTTAGAGATGATAGTGCTTTTCCTGACAATACCTCTTATCTGAAAGATTTTGTTTTCTGTTTTAACTACCCTTCTGTTTGTACTTTGTGGAATACGTGCTTTTCTGTAATATGTAGTTGGTGATCCTATCAACTTTTGAATAACATTAATTGAATTTTGTATTTTAGGGTAAAATCTTTGGAATATCTTTTCATGCGTTACCACAATCACTTGTGCCAGAATATGGTTATATTCCGAGGTAAATTAACACTGTATATTTAGATTTACACTTATTTTGCTCTCTTTGTAGTATTGAATTCTTGTGAGAACAGGGAACATAATCTTTATTCCAGGCCTGATAAAGCTTATGGGGGATATAAAAGTAGTTTCAGTTGGGGAAGGAGGGATGCAGAAATTGGGTGGGGAATTCAGAGCCACAGCTATCATTCAGTTGTATTTCTTTATGCTTCTTGTCATTGGGGAAAACTATCCTATATGTTATGTTTTATCTATTTATCATGAAATAGGGGGTTTTTTGGAAAAAGCAAGCTTTATTCTGAGTGTCAGAAGTATATTACTGTTCTTTCCTCAGCTTTCTTGTTGATACTTGTGAATATTTGGAAGAACATGTTCATACTGAAGGACTCTTCAGAAAGTCTGGATCTCTTGTTCGTTTAAAAGCTTTAAAGGTATTCTCTAAAGCTTCTCTTTTTTTTTTTTTTTAATAAGCTGCATTTCACTTGATCATCTGTACGTTTTAGGTTTTGGACTCTCTTCAGTCGTATTTGAGTTTTAATATTGGAGGTAGACTACTAACATTACCTGCTTTAGAAATGAGAGGAGATCTAGTCCAGAAACTGGTGAACTTCAACCTTTTTCTTCCCCGCCCCCCCCCTTGGGAAATCTTTAAACTTTCCAGATGGTGAGAATACACTTGTGAATGAACAAACTTGTTAGCCGTTATGCACGCTGGATACTGGGACGATATTTGTTTAGCAATGTTTTTCCAGAAGGATGCGTACATGGGAAGCCTGTAAATTAACATACGCGGTCTGACAACATCCTCTGTGTCTCTTTGTAGATACTGTAGTTAGGTAAAACATGACAAGGACTAAAAATGGGAAACGTGTGACTGTCTTTTCTGATACGGCTAGAGGATTAATGCCTGAACTTAGAAATCTGACAGTATGTTGAAGACTTTAAATCATGTTTCTTATGAACAATTTCAGAGTAAACTGGATCAAGGTGAAAACTGCCTCTCAGCTGCACTGCCATGTGATGTTGCGGGGCTTCTTAAACAGTTCTTTAGAGAGCTGCCAGAACCCATCCTTCCACCTCACCTGCAGGAAGGCCTTTTCAAAGCTCAGCAGCTAGGAAATGAGAAGAAAACTGCAACCGTGCTGCTGTCGTGTTTGATGGCCGACAGAACAATTGAAGCTTTGAGATACTTTTTCAACTTCCTGAGAACTGTGTCCCTAAGGTCAGTGTAAAAAGAGTGCTTGCAAACAGCTCCCAATTCGTTTAATGACTTCTCTTTCCAGGCAACTGCTGTAACTTTCAGTGAGTGGTTTGTGACTTTAAGCTTTCTTATCTGTGGTCATTCACTAGAATTCAGTCATGGTCTTTTCTTTCATAAGTCCAAAGTGTTTTCTTTATGAAACCTTATTTTGCTGGAGACTTGACTTTGTTCCATTCTTTCATAGCTGTATTCCTCATTCTTCTTCGGAAAGCAAAAGGAGTGACTGATAAAATTAACATAATCCAACCGATACCTTGCATTCCCCAAAACTGACCGGGGTCTATAGCCTCTTGATTTCAATAACATAGTCATGCAGTTACCTAGCCTGGGGTTCATAAGTCTACACATTTATCTCAGTATGTGAGCACTCAGGTGAATGACTCTGTATTTTTTTTTTCAACGGCATTTGTCTTGTTTAGTCTTTTCTCTCTGCACTGCTTCTGTACTGATAATTTATGTAAAAAAAAAAAAACCTTTTCTTGTTAAGATCCAATGAAAACAGAATGGATAGCAGTAATCTGGCAGTGATTTTTGCTCCCAACCTCTTGCACTCGAATGAAAATGAAAAGATGTCAGCCAGCACGGAAAAAAAAATTCGCTTGCAAGCCGCTGTGGTGCAAACACTTATTGACCATGCAGCAGAAATTGGTAAGATGACAAATGTTTATCAAAATGTCTTGTTGCACATACTTGTATACAGCTTTTCAACTTATTTAAATAACTTAAAAAAAAAATATTTCTCAACTAATTCAGGACAAGTACCAGAATTTATCTTGGAAAAGATTCCTGCAATGTTAGGTGTTGATGCCTTTCAATCTACTCCCTCACTGTGGGGCCACGAAGACAGTGAAAATGAATCTCCCAGTGAATGTAAGAAGAGGAGGCACCGAAGTGTTGGGGGTAGGTATGTTGTGTGAAAGTTTTGGCAACTAAAATAGAATTATTTTGAGACTTCAGGTTTGCTGATCCTAAGCACTTGCTTCTTCCACAAGCAGAATATATGCCTGTGAACTTTGTTGGGTTTGATTTGCAAAATGTATATAAGACTTAAGTAATCACATCACTTTGTTGTATATTTACTCTGAGTTTATTCTAGTGTGTATGTTGTCTACCAAAGAAGCTATTTTGCTTGTGTTCGGATTTGTGAAGCCAGATTTATGTTCCAGCTTTTTGTTGAGTCGATTTCGGATCCTGTTGCAGAACACTGATAAAGATTTTTTTTTTTTTTTTTTTCCCTGCTAGTTTTGAAATTATACTTGTACATTCAAAGACATTGCATACTTTAAGTCAGGTCATGAGAGGGCAAGGATATAAATGGCATGTGTGTTTTGAATTAGAGTAACTAATTTGTGTTTTGAAGTGTGACTTTGAATTGGATATTATTGAATACTGTGTGCTCTGATATCATGCATCTGGGGGTTTTTTGCAGTTTAGCTATGCAACGGGGGGGGAGTTTGCCAAATATTGGACAAACAAATGGTATATTCCCTGTTCTTTTGCATTCTCTTTGAGGAAATACTATGGAATACATATGCTTGACTTGGTTCAAATCCACTATAACACTGATCTTGTATGTATCGCTATAAACATATGAGTATGTATTTAGCTCATGTACCTGGAATATTATACAATAATAAATTCTTAATTTCAATTGCTGTTAGGTTTATGTTTAGCTGAGGCAGGGGGGGTTTTTTGTGTAATATACTTTTTCTACTTTGAAGAAGGGACATCATCCTGGAGTTGCAAAGTGATACATGTTTGTGAACATAAAATTTTGAGGAGAAGGAGTTAGAATTTGTTAATTCTGTGGAATAGGTTCTGGTAGTAGGCAGCTGGTACTCTTTCTCCAGATGTAGTAAAACATAGTATTACTCCACTTTTATTTATTTTCAAAGATGAGTTGTTAAAAACTACTTGATATCTACCAGACACCATAAAAGCAGTACCCCAGGCTTGCAGTTTGCTAAGCTTTGCTATGAACGCATAGAAATACAACTGTAGGTTGCAATAGCACTTAATAAAAATACTTCCATTTTACACTTTTAAAAGCAGGAAAAACAGTAAAACTTTATGCATATACTCTGCTGGGTTTAATTTTGCCTTTAAAAAAACCCAACACCTCAAAACAAAAACACATAGTTAACAGAAGAGTTGTACGTTTGCAAGACCAAAATTTCATATTTCTATTTGGGCCTGACTTCAAAGCTCTAAGAGCTTTTCAGCTTCAAGATGTCCAGTAAAGTGAGAAAGTCTGTGAGACTTTCTGTGAGATTCCTTCAATGGATACCTTCTAGGTTTGCCTACAAGAAATCGGAAGGCATGTAATTTTATAATGACCAGTAGAATTTTCTACAAGAAACTGCTGTTGTCTGTGCATGAATCCCCCCCGCCCCCCCCCCCCCCCCCCCCCCCCCCTTAAGGAAAATAGAATTTTTCAGCTATTGTGAAAGCAACAAAAACTATGTTGGTGAGAAGATCTGGACTATAGTTTTCTTTACATAAATCAACCATTTAAACTGATTTGCTTTACTTCTCTCTGAAAGAATACAAGTTAAACTTCAGTAGGAAATAGAGCAAGACAAACTTCATATTTAAATTTGATTGCTCGGTGTGTCTTGCATTTCAGATATTGTTAGTGGAGCATTGAATAAATTTAAATCTAACAGAACACCCTCCACTACACCTCAACAAGACAGAAGCGGTAGGTATTGGTGTATTTGTACTAAATAAAGCCCATGCAGTATCTTCTGGATTTGTCTACTATATTCCACAATTTTTTTAACTGAAGAACTAGAACTTAGTTGAAGAACAGTGATTACGTTTAAATTGTTTAAAACTTTGGAATATAGATAAATATTTATTGAGGATACTGCATTTACTGTAGTTCTTGGAGCAGCTAAAATCATTGCAGCAGTGGGCTGTGCGGTTCTAGGATTACATAACTGAACTTGCGCTTTTTATCTAATGCACACTAAGGCTTCAGTGCAGTAGTGCAGCATTTTATCATGTTGGGAATGAATTTGCCAGGGCTGAAATTCTTTCACTCTTACTCTGTCTCTTAAACTTACAGAAGGTGACTATACTTGTTTCCTCCTGATACCTATATTATTTTATTAATGTGTGGTTTGGGATTTTCCTTTCTGGTACTCTAACTTGCGAAAAAACAACAAACTAAAAAACAACAAACCCTGAGCTATACTGATTGCTTTGCCTGTTCAAAATGCATGCACTTTGGCTAAGCTTTTACAACAATTTTCTTTGAGTTTAAAAAAACAAAACAAAACCCAAAAACCACACACAAACAAAAAACCCCAACTGTTTATATTTCATTAAGCTCTCAACCTTTTAAACTGTAATTGCAAATTTGGTTTTCTTAATTTCAGTCCTTTCATCAGTGACTCCGGTGGTTCTTACTCCAAGTACCAAGCGTAAACTTCCAGCTGATTGCTCTCAGGGCTTGTCCAGCAAGAAGAGACGATCTTTTAAGCATAGTTTTGCTTTTGAGTTGTTACCAAGCAGCATTTTTAACAGCAGTTCAACGCCAGCATCAGGTACAGTGCTTTCATTTTTTCCTTGCTGCTTGAAGTGGTTGTTTATGACTTTTAATTTAAATGTACAGACTTTTGTTCTTGTTAGGCAGTCATTGATAATCTTCACGTAACTGTTCCTTTCACTACTTTTCCATGTTAGTCTATGTTTATGTCCATCAGTGACTGTCATGTTACATGGATTGAGCAAAAGCAAAATTGTTTGTTGTTTTGTGTTAATTAATCTCTCAAATCTGCAATCTTGTTGTCCTTTTATCTTTTTCAGTCCCTCTGTATCACCTAGGTTACAGTCACGTTTCTGTCTTAGCACACAAATCCATGAAGACTGCCTATGTTTCCCACCTTTTGAAAGTTGTAGCCTTCTTCTGACTCCTAAATACTTAAATAGCTGGTCTTAGCTCTATGTGAAATGTAAATTATAAAGATTCTTTCTTGAATCCAGTCACCTCTTGTTTTCTCTAGATGCTAAATAATCTCAAAATACTATACCAAAAAGTTTCACTTTTGTTTGACAATTCTTTAATACCACTTCATTCTGCTAGAGTGCTTCCAACTGTCAGGCTCTTCTGCAAATCCTATTTTATTTTTGTTTTGGTTCCTTAATGTGCTGCCAACTGAAGTTAGAGTAAAAAGAAATTTCTAGATTGGCTATGTTTGTTTTGCCTGAAGATCATTTTGTTTTTTTTCCCCTCAATTGAGTGGTATAAAACTTCTTGCTGTTGTTTATTAAATCATTTCATGCTCACCGTGAAATTATTGTTTCTATGGATAAGCAAACCAAAGCAATGACATTTTCTAAAGATAGTAGTAATGCATCTGTTTCATAAAAAAGTAATAGAATAGCAACTCTTTCATTTATTGTTGCTTTAACTGTTCTGGCTAGGTATGTAAAAAAGCACACTGAAAATAGTATTAAGACTGAATCTAATTTTTCTTATTAAGCTCTTAAATTTGAGGAACTGACCTGATGATAGCAGCGTGGGAACTTAATTGAGGTAGTGATATCAGTAGTATGCAATTAATTGCAATCCAGCTGCTTCTATGGATGCTATAAGCAACAGCTTCATTTAATATTAAATAAAAGTGGAAGTCAAAGTAATTTCAAGCCAGCACTCCACAAATCTGTGCTATTTAAAAACCTATTCTTTACTGTATTAACTGTTAAGTCTTTGTCTGAAAAAATGTGACTATTTTAAGGTCATGTAAATATTATTTTGTTCCTGTAGTTCAGTTTGAAGCAAGCCCTTGTGTGTCTCTTGAGTCATCACAAACCTCACTGTCTCCTTCAATTGGTGGTGAAAATCATCTGTCTAGTACAGGGCACAGAAGAAGTAAAAGACGTGCAAGCAAAAAATTGTACAGGTAATTTGCCTTAGCTCTCAGAAACTAAAGATAAATTGGAAAGGTAGGTCTAGACCCCTTGACTAATGACGTGTAAAATCTCAGTCTGTCTTTAAAATGATTTTTTTGGTGTTCAAAAACATACCAGATTTTTATAGTAATCTTAAAATCACCACTTCTTCCAATGTGGCAAAATGGAACTCAAAGCAAAGATCTGGTATAGTAGCCTCCTGTGCCTATTAAAAAAGCTTGGCAAGAAGGCAATAGAAGAAGTAAACCTACAGGAAATAACCATAAGTAAGTGTCAGGATGTTTTCATTGCCTTCCTAAAGAGATTTTTGCCTCACTTCTTCCCCCCGTCCTCCTAGGGCCGAATCAGGAAAGACAGGTTGTTTTTCTCCAAAGATTAGCCGCAAAGAAATGGTTCGTAGGTCATTACGCTTGAAGTTTGGTTTGGGGAAAAGCAACAGAGAAATGGTAAGTATTCTGCTTCTAACCTGGTCTTCTTGTTACTGTGCAAATTTTAATCCTAAGTTTTGGGCACAGCTTTTCAGTGGCAGGAAGGACTTATTTGGTAACGGAGGAGGGATCACAGCATAACTGGACCTGCTATCAAGTACAAGAAGCCCTAGGTTTATTTTCATAGCAGTAACTGATCAGCTTGTGTACTGGCTTGGGCGGGGGTGGGGCAAGAGGCTGAGGGAGGGGACAGCTGGGACAGCAAACTTGAATTGACCAAGGAGCTGTTCCATGCCATATAATATCATGCTCACCAATAAAACTGGGATGGTGGGAGTTTTTGCAAAGTAGCCTCTGCTCAGGAGCTGGCTGGGCATCAGTCTACTTGTCGTGAGTGATTGCTTTTGCATCACTTGTGGGTTTGGGGTTTTTTGTGTGTCCCCCCCACCCCCCTTTGTTCTGCCTTTCCAATTCTCTCACTCATTCTGCTGGGGAGTGGAGGGAGCGAGCAAGCGGCTGGATGGGAGTTTACCTGCCAGCTGGGGTCAACCCACCGCACTTGTGACCAGTAGGTCTCACAGTTCCTGAAATTCTGATATTATGGAGCCTATGCACAGAATCACTATGCTCAGAGTGTGGTTAAGCCCACCTTACTGCAGGTGGGTTGTTCCCTACCTAAATCTACACAGAGTCAAGGGAAGATGAGGTATGACCAAGAAAAGGCTGCTATGGCTGATTTGCACAGCCTTTTCCTGGAGGTTCCTCTGTAAATGAGATTCCAAATTACAAGTTTATATGAAAGTAATTAACACCTTTTGTTTATTCCAGAATATGGTATCAGGATGTGTGGTTGGTAATAGATCTGAAAATATTGGAAGGCGTCTTGCAAGTCAACAAGTTTTGGACAGCAGAACTGAATGTGCAAAAAGAGATGTACTCTTCAGTCCATGTGTCAGTGAAAAATTCCCTAAGAAAAGTAAGTATCGAACAATACATTAGATGGGGAAAACTTTTGCTTTTATAAAGCAAAAGTAACTTTATGGATAGAGATATAAAAGCAATTGGGTTGAAAGTGCTTCTAGCTAGTAGGACAAAGGTTACTTGAGTGTTAGTGGCTCCTGGGGAAAAAGAATTGGGCTAGGACAGGCTTGTTGTGTTTCTAGTGGTTTTTAGTAGTTCTCTTTTGTTAGTTAAGCAAGATGAGATACGTGATTTCAGTTCTTTAATGTTATGAGCTTTTTTTCACATCTCTGAAACTTAAGGGAGTAATGGCATCTTTAAATTCAGTGCTGCTTTGATAATTAGGGTTTTTTAGCAAGAATTTTGCCTATAATCATTAAAATCACAAGATGATATGTTTTAACACTGTGATATTTATTTCAAGGTTCAAAGAATGTGAGCAAGTCAGAAGAAAATTTGTTAACTCCAAAATGTCACGATAAAGTAGTGCACAGAATGTCATGGAATAGTCCTACTGTTACAGATTCTCAGGTGATCAGCAGGAATAAGGGAACTCTGCCAGGACACCCTGAAACGGGAATCAGTTCTTCAGAATCTGTTTTGATACTTGGAAAGCCACCAGTTATTCCAGATGCATTCAAATCCACAACTGTAAGCAAACAAGACAACACCTTAGAACTTTTGCTTTGTGAAGAGGAAAGCAATTCAACTGCAGAAACGTTACTGAAAGTTAAGCAAGCCTTCTCTGCATCTGGAAGTAATCTTCACGGTTTGATAGGTGATACAAAATCTTCCTTCTCAGATGTAGCAGGTGAAACATTAAAGGAAACTCTATGCCTCACAGGGCTCAGTCCAGAGAAAGAATTGTTAGCTGAAGGAGTTTCTGAAAATCTAGCAAATACAAAATCCAGAGAGCTGTTGCACCAATTTAATCAATCTTATGCTATTGATAAACAGGAATCAAAAAATGGTGAAATGAAAGTTTTGGAGAAAAGAAACTTCAAAACTTCTATTGAGATTGAACTTCAGGTCCCGAAACCAGATATAAAAAAGGTAGCAGAACTTCCTGTGCCTCAAGTACTGGCCAAGGAAGACAAGTTGACTGCTCAGAACAGTTCATCAAAAGATGACTTAAACAAATTAGATTCCTTTGGAAGAAAAGAGGAAATAGAATTAACACACTCACAAACAGCTGAAAACTGTATGGTAAAATGCTGTAATTTGGAAGAAGATACTGCTAAACTTTCTGCGGCAGGACAGCTTCCTACTTCGCAGTTGCCTGAATCACAAAATGAAGTGGGCAACCAGTACTTGCAAGCTGAAAATTCTGATAAAACTTTAACTAAAACATCAACTGTTTCTGACCATGGAAGGGTTTCTGACCACATACAATGGTTCAACAAGCTTTCATTAAATGATCCAAATTCTGCAAGCAAAACTAAACCACCTCTTAAATTTCAGCGTACTCCTGTTAGACAGTCTGTAAGAAGAATTAATTCCTTATTGGAGGCTAACAGACGATCTGTAAGCTCTCAGCTGCTTAAAGCAAGTGATGTTGGTTCACCACTTGTTAAATCTTTGAGCTGTGATTCTGCACTATTCTCCTGCACAGAAAAGCCCTCAAAGAATTCCATGGCTTTGCCACTCAGGAGTGAAAGTACATATGACCAAGTTTCTATATCTCATAAGCAGCTAGACTTAACATCCAAATCATGTTGCAGGCCGTTAAATCCATCAGACAAGCCTGATTGTTCTGTCAGAACTGCTGGAATCCATGAACAGAAAGCGACTATTCATCCATCAAAGTCTGTTCTAGAAGATCTAACCAATCATGAAACAGTGAAATCCAGTTTAAAAGTTAATGCAAATATAAATATTCCAGGTGCTGTCCCAGAAAAATCTACAATCACAAGAAGTGCTCCAGGAAAAGAAAGAGTTCGTTATAGAGGCTCTCCAAAGAATCCGATATCTAAAGTGAAACTACTGCCAACTGCAAAACCAGTAGACTTATAAGATCAAATATGATGGCTAAATGGGGTTATAGTAACTTGGTTAACCTTTGGAAAAATCTAAATTTGTATGATTACTTTTTTAGCTCCAATTATTTGTATTTTTTTGATTTTTTTTTAACTGTACGAGTCATGGACTTGTACAAATAACAAATTGTTTTATGTTGAGGTTTTCTTAATTTACTGAAACTTTTATAAATGCTAGTCAGTTCATCCTAATGAATTTGACTCCTGAAACAAAAATATCCTGTTTTTACAAATGTTTGTGTTAGATCTCATATTTGATTATCTCAGCTTCTAAAAACATGCTGCGTCTCCCAAAACAATTTTTGCAGTATTTAGAATAAGTACCAAGTTTAAAAAAAAAACAAAACAAAAACAACAAAACATCTCAGACATTTAAAACAAAACTAACAGACAGGTGAAAGAAAATGTCTTGATGCCAAGTATTGGTAGTTAAATTGATTTACTTCTTAGTTTTAAGTGTATTGTAGCACTACTTTGATATTTAAGTTGGACCTTACACCAGCTCTACTTCTTTTGAGACAATGGTTTTTATTTCTACTGGAGTAAATTGGGAGCATATTTTCCTTGTTGAGTACATAAATTAATTATATTTTCATATGTGCACACACACACTGCAGAATTATTAGAACAAATGGAAAATAAATGGGCAGTGTATTCAAGAAGTGAAAAGTCTTAAAACTTTATCCAGCAATGTGTTCTGCAATAGGTACCGTGTATTTTCAGTTGTGAGCAGTAAAATGTTTTATCTTAATATGAAAGGATGGTTTTAACTTATTTTTAGAGCAATAGAATAGTGTTAACTAGATAGTGCAGAAGCAGGTTTTAGATGCTGATAATGTTGCAAGAGATGAATGTAAGAAGCCATAGTGTGTAAAAGTTGATTTGCACAAGCAAATGTTTACATCTTTTGGAATTAAAACTGTTTATGTCTGTCATCAGTTGTAAAATTATTTAATAGTAAACACTTGAAACTGTTTGCTAGCTTTCTGTATGTGCGAATTGCTTATTGGCAAAATGTCAGAGCTGAAAGCACTGGATAAACCATTGGTTTTGTCCCTTTTCTGAGCCTGTTCTTCTATAATGACTTAGAAATTTAGATTATGTTGTCATATGTAGACTGTGGACATCAAAAATGAGTACGTCTGAAAATACTGAAGTCAGAAGTGATTCTGTTCTGGCTCTCCTTGTTCATCTTAGGTACACGTTGGTGATTCTCACAACGAGCAGAAGGCATGGTGCAACATAACTTAGCAGGAGTAGGCTTCTAAACTTCTTGAGTAATATGTTAATGAAAGGGACAGTTCTGCTTGCTTTCTGTTCCCTGCTTCCTTCCCCGGATACCCAGCAGCTTACTAGCTGAACTGGTTCAGCTCGGTGATCTGGTGGAAACCTCCTGCTCCCGTCAGCCCAGCTGAGCTGCCTCACTCTGTTGCCACATCCTTGTTAAGATCTCACACTAGGGAATCAGCCATGAGAGGATCTTAACAGGATCGCTTGGTGTTGTGGTTAAGTATTGGTAGCTTCAGTTTCATGAAATAAGGGAGCCAACATGACAGTTCACCACCATCCAAAGAGGAAGCTGCTTCTCCCCGCTCTCAGCTACGTGCTCCTCCCCTCTGCCTTTAGCCGGTGCTGGCAGATCCTTCAATAGGCACCAGAGCACCATGGTTTGTGTCATTTCACTGAGGTAAATAAGGCTCAGCAAAGCAACTGCCAGCTGTCATAGCTGGTGCAAGGAAGCAGGAGATGGAAATAGGACAGGAGGAGGCAAGGACAATGTCATGAGGAAGAACACGAGATCTGACTCCCTCCGTCATAGTGAGCTGTCACATCAATTAGTGTATGAAAGAGCAAGACTAGAGATTTTTTTTTTTTTCTGTTAATGTGTACCAAATATTTTGAATGCTAATGTAGCTTTGGCAATGTGTCATGGATGGAGCAGTGACCTACTTTTCATCATCAATGCAAGCCAGTCTTGGACCAGTAGACTTAAACGTCAGAAAGGGAGATTTTGGTAGGGGCCTGACAAACAAACCCTTGAACACCAGGAGAGGTTCTCAAAGCAAGTTGTAATCTCTGTTTTTAGAGGTTTTACAGAACAGTTCAGGCACACATCCATTTGCATAAAGTTGATCATGTTTGGAGAAAGATTAGAAATGCTAGATGCCCGATGGAGGTGGGCAATTAATCCTGCAAGTTGAACATGTATAGTGTGCTAGGGACCAGCAAAAAGAGAAAGTAATCTGCATTTGACAGTGTAGTTTATGGATCTGTTGTGGTTTATGGGGTATAATCTTGGAGCTTTTGTGTAGGTAGTTATCCTAAAATGGAACATGTCATATTCATGTCGATAGCAGTGAAGATGTGTTACATAAAATAGCCTTTAGAAATTACTGTTTTGCCAAGTGCCATTAAATGATAGATGTCATTTAGCAAGGTCTTTTTAGAGTTGTTTTTTTTGTTAACCACGGCTGTGGATGATGTATATAGATTTGCTTAACCTGGAGACCTTTACCTGCAAGTGCTTAGAGATGGTTGCCACGTTGTTACCTTGTAACCCTGCAGTTAGGTAATACTGTTGTTCTGTAAGTAAACAGTTGATCATATTATTCCGGGGAGAGAAATTGCAGCAGGAGGACGGATACAATCCCAGGAATACACAAGATCTCATTTCTGTAACCGTTAATCCATCAACAGCCTTCAGTTTATTTTTAGACTATTGTGTTTAGCTGAAAAAGGAGATCTTGAATATCCCCCCCCCAAGCTTTGTGTCGTCGTCTTAACCGGACGAATCCACGCAGCACGCACACGGTCGCGGCAGGTACCTACGAGGAGCTGGCGGGGCCCGGCTGCGGGGGGATGGGGAGGGCCAGGGGCCGTGGCTGCGCACGGAGGGTGCGCGCCCGCGGAGCCGCCGCGCCGGGAGCGGGAGGTGAGCGCGGCGCTGCCGGGGCCGGCGGCGGGGCCCGGCCCGGGGGGCTCCGTGCCGCTGCGGAGCTGCCCGGGGCGCCGGCGGCAGGGAGGGCGCTTACGCTTCGGCCTCCGCGGGCGCCGCGCAGAGGCGCAGCCCTGCTCGCCTGCGTATTAACGGGGACTATTTTGTAGAAAGCGGGCTTTCCCCCTCTTCAACAGGAGAGGGGCGGCTCGCCGCGCCGGCAGCGCTCTGCTGCGGGGGCTGACGAAGCGGGGCCGGGCGGCGTGGGGTGGTGGAGCCGCGCACAGGCGCAGCGGGGAATATTTCCAGCATTGGCTTTTTCAGCCATTTTTGTCTCAAAGACGTTTTCAGGTGCCTTGCGTGGGGCGGTTGGAGCAGTGGAACGTCTTTAAAGGTCTGGCGCGGAGAAATCAGGCAGCTGTGTGTATTTTAAGGAAGACAAGGGGGACTTGAGGGTTTTTTGTTTATTCAAGGGATTGGAAGTGATGCATTTTAATTATTCTCTGATGTGAGGGGAAAAGGAGCTTTAAGAAACAAGCGTTGTGATTGAAATTCAGCCTCTCAAAAAGGACAGTAAGTGGTGCTTGGTTTTGTTTGTTTGTTTGTTTCCTAATTCAACTACACTGTGCAGCCATTTAGTGAAAGGGATTCAAGGAAACCAATGAAACCTCTTTGCTTCAGGTGAGGCAGATGATGCATATGAAGTAGGAAGCCTCTTGTCTCAAGGTACAAATAAAATATAATCCAGGTTGTTCAGCAGTTTCTAGTGATTCATTTTTCAGATAGAGAATAGAGCTTGGAAAACACAGTTCCTGGCTGAAGAGTTCTTTGCTTCTAGCCCAGAGCTTTATCAAATAGTGTAATAAACGTAGGAGGGAGGGAGGGGAAATGTATGGCCATTAAATGAAACAGTGGATCCATTTTGTTTGCAGTGACTGCTAATGAATGTTATGGGCAAATGCAAACCAGAAAATTGATTTCTGCAATTAGCTACTTAATACTTTTTTTAGAACCGAAGAACCTATCCACTCTATTTCTCCTCGCTCCCCTCCCCCCCAGGTTTCAGCTGGCTGGATTTTCAGCTGCCCCTGGAAACTGTGGTAATAAACTCTGATGTTCAGTAGTCAGATCAGAAGTTGTTTCCAGCATGCATACTGGACTTTTTTTTTCTACTATCATTTATAATCGAACTCCTTTCTTTTTCACAGGATAAAAGTGGCCACCAGAATGACAACTACCTTGCTTTGTAACATGATATTTCTGCTGGCGTTTGGATTGGCTTCAGCTTTCAGCCACAGCCCTAGGACCCCTGACAGGGTTTCTGAAGCAGATATTCAGAGGCTCCTCCATGGGGTTATGGAGCAATTGGGCATTGCCAGACCCCGGGTAGAATATCCAGCGCACCAGGCTATGAATCTTGTTGGCCCACAAAGCATTGAAGGTAGCTAATTTCTACTTTGAATTATGATGAATTTATTAGTATCCTTTGGTAATAATTATTCTTTTGCACATATATGCAGAATATCCTGAGCTTAAATCATGGACTACTTCACCATGTTGTTGCCTGATCTTTGTTTTAAAATCATCATCCATCTTTTACCTTCATTAATGTAATAATTTTGGCAGAAGCAGTGGGGTTTTTTTTTAATGTACAGGCTTTGTTGAAAAAGTCATGTTGTCTTAGAAGTGTCTGGTCTCTAGTACCTCAAAACAACGGGTTTACTAAATTCTTCCCCAATAGTTTGTATAAATGTATCGCGTATACATTTCACATGCAACAAATGTGAGCTCTAGAGCTCAAATCTCATGGATTTTGAGAAACATTTGCAGACCAGAAGAGATCAAATGTTTGCGGTGTCTTGCGAGATAAGGGGAGAAACCTTACATGGGGGGTTCTTCCTACGTGGTGCAGAACGTGTGCAGCCAGCCCTCCGTGGGACAGGCTCCGTGCCGGGGCTGCAGGCAGCGGGGAGCCAGGGCTCCGGCTCCCGGGGTGGAGAGGACACAGGTGCTCCCCTCCCTGCGTCCACGAGCAGCACCTCAGCGCTGTGTTGCCGTGACGAATGCTCTGGGCTCAGGTTTGGTTTTTTGGCCAGTACTTCTGGTCTTGCTCCGTGTGAGTAAATTTTCCTTGGAATCAGTCTTTTATAACTACGGAAACTGTCTGAAATATCTGGCTCAAATGTTAGGGTATTGGGATAATGTTGCAATGTATTGCCATTTGAATTGTAATAAACTAGCTTTTAGTCTGGGATTACAGTAAAAGGTTGAAGGTATGCAACTCCAAATAGTACAGTTTATGTGTGAACAGCAAAACACAGGAGAAACTCTGAACCCTTCTCTCAGAATTAAACCAATTTGACACAGTGTAGCAAGACTTCACGGTTCAGAAGTCTGTGCCCTTTATTTTGTCCCCATTCGCATCTACGGACTATCCTAGCCAAAGAGATACAATTCCGTTAATTACCGCTAAGGAGAAGATGAAAGCTGAACAGGCATTTCTAGCACGTAATTGCAGACCTAAATTTATATATTTTCTAAAGAGACTTTGATGGACATATGCTTTTCTGCAAACTTAAATGTCAGAGATTAGGCTTAAGGAGTAAAATCTGATCTGTGCTCTTTCCTCATCCTTTATGAGTGTTTGTATGTAGAGAGATCGGGACAGATTGGTAGAAGTGAGTAATTTTACTTTCCATCTCCCTCTTTTCCCCAGACGCTTTTTTTTTTTTTTTTTAAACCTTAGAAAAGATAAGCAAATCTGGATCTCTGACAAGTATTTCATCCCAGCTGTTTGCCATTACTTTCTAATTACAATGTTAGCAAAACCAGATTAAGAATCTCTTCTTTTAAGTATTGAAACTTTTCTGGTGCTTGTGAGACTCGAGTAATGCTAGTTTTCCAGTCATCCCTACAGTCTTCCACAAAAAGCAGGTTGGACAAACCTTTTTTGTTTGTTTTTATCTTTCTTTTCTTTTTAAAATAAAAATACCTTCTGTGTATATAACAGAGTAAAACTGAAAGGTGATAAATCCAGTTCCTTTATCATATTTAACATTCCCCTCTTGATCAGATGAGGATGAGACTTTTTTTCAGGTCTACCATGGATATTTAACAGCCTATTGAGAAATTTCTGCAAAAGCAAAAAAGCCTTGTGAGGTGAACACTATCAGTCGGTGTAGAAATAGAGATGCAAATCCGACCTTCATGTCGAATGTTGCTTTTCATAGAGTGTTTTGCATTAAGTTTTTCAGATAGTAGTCACTTCCACTTTCTTGTGGTGGTATGTGTCTATCTATAGATAGATAGACAGATATCTCTTAAAGTATCTGGTTAGAAACTTCAACTTAAGAAAGTGTTTTGAAAGTGTTGGTTCCAGTTACAAGATTAACATGGTCTTATGTCATTCTACACAGTATTTTCTCATACTGCTTTTTTAAAAAGTACATAGAATTCAGTAAATTTTCACCATGAGTTTATCTTTAAATATAGACTATGTATTACAGGATAGCTAATCCAACAAAACTTGCATTTCATTCTGTACCAGTGATTTTAACTATTACATTGTGAAAGACTTCAGAATTTAATATACTAATTAATAATCAGTTAACAAAGCTCCATTTCATCCTCTTTGAATATTTATTTTTGCATAATTTGGGGAAAAACCTGCCCAATGGGTTTGACTTTCTATTAGGTGTCTACTTTGGAAACAGAACTGTTAAAATGTCACGGTAAGACATTTATTCAGAACAGTCTGGTTCTGTAAGAGATTCCCATACATAATGCTTCCACATATGGTGTCTGCCTGAAAAATCCCCACAGTCTGCTCGCTACTTGGTTATTGCCAGGGGACTGATATTTCTGACCTCCCAGCGGCTCCAGTCAGCCAATATTTCCTGAACAAAACAGAATAGGAACTGGATTCAGGCAAGGACCTTGTCCTCTGGAGAGGAATGAGGACAGGAGGCGTTTGAACGAGGACTCCCATGAGGCATTGACCTATTATGGGCAGATGAAGTGTAATGCTTGGTACAGTAAAAATATTGTGACCTTTCTGAAGTGTGTTTTTGGGGGGTTGAGGGGGCTGGATCTTATATTTTGTGAAATTCTGTCACATGATGTAGAAACAGAATTTCCTCAGAGGAGGAAGCTCCAATCTCTGCTCTGGTAAACACACCTGCAGGACTTTCTGGAAGAATGGTTCTGATGGTGGTGAGCTCTTACGGCTTTCTTGTGTCTCAGATACTTCTTGGCCAATGTGCAAGGAGGTGAACTGAGCAGTGCAAGAAACAGTGTCATGGGTTGTAATGTTTAAGCAAAAACCCTGTGCTTGTAACACAGGTGTCTCCTTCTCTGGAGATATTCAAAACCTGGCTGGACGCAGTCCTGTGCAGCCTGCTCTAGGTGACCCTGCTCTGGCAGGGGGGGTGGACTAGATGATCTCCAGAGGTCCCTTCCAACCCCTGCCATTCTGTGATTCTGTGTGTGATTCTGTGTCATCTGACTGGAATATTGAGGAGGACTGAGCGAGGACTTGTGATTAATGTTCCCAGTGGAATGCATATGAACAACAAGTAATTTGTGGTTGAACTATAGAAAAAGTAACTGCATGTGTTTTTAGAGTACGTCAGTACAAGGTTTCAGATTCTGAAGGATTCACCTGTGGGCTTTCCACAACACAGTTATGCTGTTATCACTGGCTAATAGTTCTGTGTGCAAGTGCTTAAAAAAATCTACAGGGTAATAAGAGGGGAAAACTAAAGGGGAAGGGAAGAAAGAGGTTTAACAATAATGGGAGTTTGTCACAGCAAAATAGGAGTTTCATCCTAAATACCATCATGGCAAAGTGGTAATTCACTAACTACTCTCCTGAGGTGCTGTCTTCACTGGGAATTTTTGCCTGAAAGTAGTGGAGAGTGAAATTGGGTATGAAACTCTTATTACCTGCGAGAAATTCTGAGCTGCCAAAAGTGTTGACCTCCAGCCATTTTTCAGACTGTAGGTTGCAGTGACCAATGTAGACAGTTTAAAACCTGGTTCATCCCATGCCAGCATCCTCATCATCGACCCGTTGACTGTTCTGGAATGCGTCTATTTCTCATTTTGACCAGAGATTGCATCTCAGCATAAAAAAGCTTTCTCAATCAGAGCTTAATAAACTTAGTACGCTCCTACAGAAAATTGTTTTACTTAACAAAATGTTTTTGTCAGAAATTGCCCCAGCAGTGTAGACCTGCAGCAGTGCTGATAGCTGCGGATGCCGTCAACTTCAGCCGAGCTAGGATTCCAGAAGTACCACTGATTTTCAGAAGGCCAAGATTTCCCCCGTTAAATGTGTACACTTGCAAACGAAGTGCTGTCAGGAAAAATTAATTTCTGTGACTTTGGAATTTGGAAACAAATTTAGGCTGCCATAATATAGAGAAGTTTATACTAGCAGCCTGATTATAATGAAATGTTTGCGAATTTGAGTGATTATTATAATAACATTTTCCAGCTGAATAAGTTCTTAATAATTTTATATGTAACAAAAATACTATTGCTATTAGTTCATAAGCAGATTTCCTAATTATGCACATTTTCCATCTTCAGCTATCTACATTTTTTATGGTGTTAATAATCATATTTTGACTTTAAAATGCTAAAAACCAGAGAGTGGATGTGTTGCAAGGAACTATATGTGGTCTCCCCTCCCCCTCAAAAAAAAAAAAAGCTTAGGGCTGCCTTGGCTGTAGTGAGTGAGTCACAAACTTGCTCTGTACCAAAGACAACTAAAAGATGGACACTTTTCAGAAAATACATGTGGCAGCATGTGTTCCCTTTCCTAAGTGACCAGATAGTTTTCTTATTGATGGATAGAGGAAAAAAAAAGTACAGCTTGATAATAATTGAAAGAAGTTACTGTCTTGTCTTATGTTGAAATCTATAAATACACAGGGTTTTTTTTTTTCTTCTCCTTCCCTTTGCATTTGTCAATTTACCTGTTACCTCAGGTCAAGCTGCTAAAGTGGGAGTAGAACCTAGAAAATGCCTGAATTTAATCTACCAAGAAATTACTGTGAAGTTCAAGCTGTGTGTAACCCAAGGAGAGCCCGGCGGTCCAGGGGACCGCAGGCGCGCGGTGGCTTTTCTCTCTGGGAGGCAGCGCGAGCGCCTGGGGAGGATGGCTCCTCCGCCCCAAGCCCACGGGGAGGCGCGGGGGCAGCGGGAGCCCTCCGCCTTTGCTGGGGCTCCGTTAGCTGAGTGGAAGCGGTTCACAGGATAAATATGTCGCGAAAATGGGAATTTTCTGGCTGATTCCCTGTACTTGTGTGCCGCAGCCGGCAGATGGTGCATGGCGGGTCAGCGCGGCAGAAGCCAAACAGATCCTGCGTGATGAGTGTCAAGCGAAGATGGTTTTAACGCCCGAGGTGGTGTCTTGGGAGCAGCTGGTTTTTGCTGAGCACTTAATAGATTTTTTTTCTGCACACCCCCCAGTTCCTAAAAGTCATAAACCCATATTAACTGCTTTAATTTCTCTAATAATATTCACTCTCCTTGTTAATTTATCTCTTCAGAAAGCTATATTGGAGTCACTTAGCAGTATCTATAAAAAGATGAAAAACATAAAAAAGCAAAATAGGAATTTTTAATGAGCAGCTGCGTTTCTGTAGTTCCTGTTTAGGTTTATCACTAAAATACTGTGCAAGCACCATTGGGCTATATTCAAGTTTTCTATAGACAAGAAGAGGGCTGTATCTATGTTAACAGAGGACAAAAGAATAAAATAAAGAAATGCCTTCAACATTTCAAAAACACAGAAGTTATTTTTTCTGCCTGGCAGGGAGTTTATAAAGTAAGAGACCGCATGGGGTTTTTTCTTTCCTTGCATGCTTATAAGTTTGTGCCAATATTTAAGGGTTGGGGGGGGGGGAGGGAGTATGTGTATAATGCAAATTTCAAGACTATTATACCATGCATAGGAGAACAGTAAAATCTCAGTTAAACACACGGGGGCACCAGTAGCTCAGCTCGGGCAGTTTATAGCGCTTAACTTCACCACGGGAAATGTGAAGTCCTATTTTCATTTTGCAAATATCATCTCCTTACATTCTCATTGCCTCCTGTACAGTTCAATACAACAGAAAGCCTCCTGAGTGGTTGATTTGTTTGTGTTTGATTTGGTTGTTTTGTTTTTATTTCTTAAAAACGCTTCAAACGTTGCTAAAGGTGCTGGCATGACAGCCCAGAGAGTCTGAAGTTTTCAATCTGCAAAAGAGGCATAACGCTGTCAATCTCAGTGACAATATTAAATGATGTCTCTTAAATCCTGATCGTTTGTAGGAATAAGAAAATATGATGCCTCTTTGGGAGGCTTTTGACTCTCCTGCAGAGACTGCTTATAGCTACTGAGAAAAGGCTGGGGTTTATTTGATTAGTTTGAAAGGACATAAATACCTGGTTATTGGTTTAGAAAAAAGGTAGTTACTGTTTGCCTGATTGAGAAAATAAAACTCAAAAGAGTCTGGAACGTTATGCTAATATTTCTATTAACAACTGGTAGTGAATGACTTGTCAGCACAGACTCTGTACAAATAGCACTTTGCATGAAATCTACTGTCTGTAAAATTATGCAGATTACTTATGCATGTTAATAATGTCTATTTTGTTTACGTTTTCCTAATAAGAAAACTAAGACAGACAGTGCTGGATTATCTCGCTGTCTGGCCTGTAACGTATCTGCAAGACCGCTACTTGTTTCCTACAAGGACAGTAAAATCTTCTCATTAGAAGGTTGCCAAAACTTTTGCTTATGAATGCCCTCAGTGAAACCAGTGCAGAAATGACCTTTGCCCTCGTTTGCTTTTGGGCTAGTGTGTGCTATGCTTATACCCGAATATATTTGGACCTCCTTGGGTGACTAGAAGCAATAACCGTTGACACGAGGGAGCCTGATGCCTGGGGGTCAGCAAACAGGGCAACGTGATGGCTGCGTCCTCTTTGCTCGAGGTTGCAT
The DNA here is from genome assembly GCA_009819775.1 of Phoenicopterus ruber ruber. NCBI lineage: Eukaryota > Metazoa > Chordata > Aves > Phoenicopteriformes > Phoenicopteridae > Phoenicopterus > Phoenicopterus ruber. The sequence continues at coordinate 36,110,270 of CM020219.1, forward strand.
CCTCTGTGCCAGCCCCTGGGGGAGCAGGGCAGGAGTCCCTGGGCTGGCAGCGTCCCACCGGGCTGGGGCAGACCTCCCGCAGCCGATTCTGCTGCTTCGGGGCCGCTTCGTAGTGTCAATTTAGTGCAAAGAGACCACACAATCGTTTGGGATTTGGATTATAGTATCTGTTCTATAGAGAAAGTCCTGCTGCAGTTAAGACGTAAAGTTACATTGACTTCGGGACTGCTTTTGCTGAAGCACACATGACTTTAATCAAACGCTGCGTTATGGGCCTGACATTTAACAAACAAAATCAAACCCCAACATCAGTCTACTAGTCTCTGCTTTCAGGGGGTTTTTTTTGCAAATTACTGAAATAGTCCAGGAAATATGATTTCAAAATTTAATGCGGACATCTCAAATTTGTAACATGAAATGAAAATTACAAAGCTACTCTTTTTTTATACATTAATATGGTAGACATCTGGATTTGTATAGATCTGACTAAAAATACCTATCATTTTCTTTGTATTTTATTCCCCAAATTGTAATGTCAAATGTAACCAGAATTTGAGTATCAGGCAGCGGTACATGTCGTAAGAGAGGCAATTTAGAATGCTAATTCCTGAATTTAAAAGCTAATGACAGTGCCAAATGGCAGTGGTGTTCTACAGTGGATTTTCTTCATCTGAGTAAGTGATATGGCACAGCTCTGTGAAGAAATTGCATGTAAAACGATTATGCTTGTAACTCCACAAACAGGAAGGTAATGAGGTGGAATGACTTCATTTGTCCTCTAATAAAGAGAAGTGTTTGAAAATTTGGCCCGTAATATCCTTGCTTCCGTATGAATTTATAAGCCACGACAAGCAGTGAATAATAAGAAACCAAAGCTGGTGTTTGTATCGCTGTGTGGAGATGGTGTTGTGTTACCTCAAGGAGTTTGACAGTCTTCCCTCTTGAGGAGCAAGGGCAGGATCCAGCGCAGGCTGTGGGTGTTACCACTGTGGGCTCTGCCCCTTCTGAATTTGGGGAAGTGCCCTTCCTCGCCGCCGCCGTGCTGCGGAAGGTGCGTGGGCGCTGCTCCTGTCTCCTCGGTGTGTCTGGGGAGAGGCAGGGAAAATTCTCAAACTAGCGGGTGCTTGTCAGAGAAGTCAGTCAATGGGGAGCGCAAGAAAAGTGTATTAATCCCTGTTTCTCTCTAGATCTTTGTTATTTGCATGTGGGTCTGACTAAGGGACCTATTTAGATTTGAGGCTTTCAATGTTTTCTTGAAACGACATGCGTGTAGCAGTTCTTTTCTCGTGCTGCAGGAGGGAGTGCAGGTGTCGCATCCCTCTTCTGAGGAACCGAGAAGATAAAGTGACTTCAGCTCTTAAAACCTCCCACTAACCACTATACTGTGTGGTATAGACTACTCTGCTAGTCATAAAGTCATCTTTAAAAGATGCCACCAACGGAGAAAGCAGTTTGAGATGGGACTCTTTCAGGGAAGAAAGGTGGCAGGGCTGCAGGGATTTAGAATTAAGTAGATTCTCATGTACCCAAAGGTAATTAATCAATTAGAATGGGATTTGTAGCCACAATTATTTTTTTTGTACATGTTACTAGAGGGAAATAATCCAATAAGAGAGGTAAGAAACCTGAGGAGAGGAAGGAATATGATAGCTTCTGTATTGTCTGATGCTTTATAGTACTTCTGTTTTCTAGTGTTGGCAGACGGTATATAGAAATTTAATATGAAACTGTAAAATTTTATCTAGCAATGGAATATGGTCCATAAGTATTTAAAAATCTACCAGTGAAGATCAGCCAAATTATGATGAGCTCTTGTTTTCAAAGATTTTTTTTCTCTGCTTGTCTTTCACATCCATAAAATAAATCCTTGGGCACATTTGTTAAGATTTATACCTTTTTGTAATTGTTCTCAAAATCATGTGCATTTCCCCTGCTCCCATCTGAATTTTAAATTAACTTGCAGTAAGAAATGCTTTTTAAATTTATTTGGTTCTATGAAAAGATATTTTAGCAGTCTAGACAAAGAAGAGGTTCTTGCTTTTCTTGATTGTGGTGTCGTGCGCAGGAGATAGGATCTCTGGCACGCTCCGGAGGTTTCCAGAGCTATTCTCCCTGTGCTTCCCGTCGGGCGTGCTCTCAGCAGTGCCCTCACAGCTGCTGCAGGGATGAATGAGAAGAGGAACGCTCTCAGCCGCTGAACAGGAGGGAGGAAGAAGCTGGTTTCTCCCCTTGGGATGCTTTAGTACATCAGGTTAGCTGGCCTGAGTCCCTCTTGCAGCACCGAAGAGCAGCGTTGGGCCTGGTCTCACCTGGCAGGGCTCTTCATCTCACCGCGCTCTTGCATCTTCACCGCATGCCCACGCTTTTATTCAAGGGCAAAAGAAACCTCATCTTGACTCGGGCCATGTTGGCAGAAGTGTTGAAGAGGAAGGACTCTGCCTTTGGAGCTGTGAGGTTATACCGGCTCAGCAAAGCAGAGACTTGGGAGCTTGTAGCGTCACACTGGTGTTGTTCACGATGAGGTCGTTTGAAAATGTACCCCGGTGGCAGCTGTCAGAGAGGCACGCGAAGCTTTTAAACACTTCTGTTGAAGAACCGGCTGGGACTTTGAGCCATCTGCATGGAAAATGGAGTTGAATGAATATGAATGGGGAAATGAACAGGAAAACTTTGTGAAGTTCAGTGGAACAGTAGACAGAAAACGTGGTCCCATTCTGGACAACTGTGGTGCCTCCACGCTTCACATTGCAGGAGTGAAAGCAGTATTTATCTGAGTGTGTTGACATTGATGGAGCATCTAGGCTTCTCATGTAGCATCTAGGCTTCTCATGTAGCATCTAGGCTTCTCATGTAGCTGGTGTCAATGCCAGTGAATAAAGTGCTCCAGTATTTTGTTGGCGCATTTAATTGATAGGATTCAAAGTGTCCCATCCCTCGTGGGATAAAGTAGGTCACCGGCTTCCTTTTGTTGCCCTGTTTCATAGAGCTGTGCACTGCACGCGTGGTCCTTAGCAAGGGAATGTTATGGCAGCTACAGGTGTCCTTTGCAGGGCGTGCTTTCCCTTGACTGCCGACGCGTGGTAGCTGGAAGTCAGCGGGGCAGAGGGGCCTGTTGCCGCACACTGCGCGTTGCGCTTGGCTTGTAAAAAGGGTAAGCTTATCCACGCGGCGAACTGCGAAAGCTTTCCGCTCAGACTGAAGGGCAATTAATGTAGTCCATTAGAGGAATTGAACCAAGAGAGGCATAAGAGATTGCTTTTGCGCTCTGTCAGCAAGTGAGCTGCTGGGGTTTTTTTATTGTGTGTGCAATTTGCATAATGATTAATAATGGCATATAAGATACTGTTATAAATTTATTGTGAGAGGGGCATGGGCGTTACTTTGGTCCTAACCATTTCACAATAAAAGCATTTCATATCTTAAATATTTGTACTGTTTGTAATTAAAATATGGGATAAAATGGGATTTTTCACTGAAAGCAAGGTCAGTAATTGTGTGATGTGTGTGCTTAAGGCTTTAGAAAACACATTGAAAGGGATTCGTCCCTCTGCAAGAAAAAGGAAATTAATCTTTACAGTTTTAAGAAACTTTATGTCATGAAGGAGAAGACAAGCTGACCCTGGAATCTGGGATGTTTGAGTATGTATAGCTATAGTTTTCTTGGGTTTCCCGAGGCATGCTCTTGAATGGTTAAGTTGGCTAGGTTTGCATTTTTCCATTCGTGGTTCTCCTATACTCTTTCTCTTTCCCTATTCTCTTATTCAGCAGCTTCTGCGGAATAGAGAAAATGTGATAATTTATAATTTTTTCAGTGCCTCTCATTTCCTGATCTTAATCGATCTCAGCAACCAGGATAGGACTCTCTAGGATGAAGCTAACTGAAGATGCACGGGGAAAATGGCGTTGGGACTGTAAAGCTTTTAGTGATGTTAGAAAGGGTAAGGAAAATGAAAATGCATTTGTTGCATTCAGGATTTTTTTGACAGTTTGAGTTAATCACATTACATGGTGGGGAGTCCTGCAGATAATAAAGGAAAGGAAAAAGGAAGTTAGCGATTGGTGTCCCATTTTAAGATACAAGAGCACCAGAAAGCATTCTGCCAAACTTGCCTTTGATTAGGGATGCGACATCACTTTTGAATGCGACAACAACACAGCAAAGGTAGATACGGCAAGATGACTGGGGACGGAAGTGCAGGCTAGTATGGAAAGCGGTCACAGTGAAAGGAAAAAGAGCTCGCTCTGTACCGGAGAGGACACACTGGAAATAATTTTGAAGATTTTTTCCCAGTGATAAGAACTAATAGTCTAGATTAACAAAAGATTTTGCAAAGTAGCAAAGATGGTATTGCATCTCTGATTAATATCTATTTACTCCCTCGGGAATCTTACACAAATGGGATAAGGTATACCAGGCTTCCCTTGCAGCTCATATTGGCTTGGAGTTTGTACAGCTCAAGATCACAAGAGGTGTAATTCTTACTCAGGGGGAGTGTTCCTCTGTGCATCTGGGAAGGGCTTGGGCACTTTAAGAATCTGCTTCATGATGTTTAAGAGCAAAAATATGAAAACTAGGGCATCTAGCATGACTCTGTAAGTAAAGAGCTTTAATTTGGGATATGAGATTTATTTACTCACAACAGATACTCATGATCCATTCTATTTAGTATCTCCTTGCTAAGATTGGGCAAATAACCTCTTTTCTGAATTTGGAAGTGGGGTAACCCTATCTACACCGTGATGTGGGAAACTGTTCCAATCAGACTGAAAGGCAAATTTGTCCCATTATTTGTCTTTAAATGTTCTGCAATCGTTTTACACTTTTGAAAATTGATTCTCACTGACTTTCTTAAAATGACTCTTCTGGGGGGCAGCATTGCCTGTTTGTATTTGGTGTGGAGGATTGCTTCTGAGAGCAGGTTTGTTTCAGTTGTGCTTTATGCTACCAGTAGATGGGTAGCAGCAACTAGAACTTCCGTGGACTAACAGCATCTCCATTGGATGTGTTTGATCAGGAGAATACTCAATACTGGCAGGAAACCAGTTGCTCTTTGTGTTTTCTTTTCCTTTTTTTTCTTTTTTTCTTCCAAGACTGGAGTGGTGGTGGTGTCCTCCCATCCATAGAGACAGTATTGCTCCTACAAAGAAATGAGCTAAATGTGTGCACTTTAAATTTTTAGTCATTCCAAGTATCTCTAATTGAGATGATACCAGCAGTTGGTGAGATGATTAAAGACTTTTCCAGAATTACAGGAAAGGGGAGAGGCATTGTTCCATTTTTGTTTTCCACCCTGCAACAGTTGAAGACCAGTGCCAGAAGATGGTTACATATATGCATACATTTTAAATGAAATCCAAAGCTTACTTATGACAATACTGACTTCAGTCCAAAAGACCTAAACTTCTAGTTTATTCTGTAGGGGTGTAAAATAACTACATGTTCACACAGAAATCCTGCACGCGAAAGGGAGCTGATTGTTTCGGAGGTTGTTCTTTGCTAGTATGTGGCACAGAAAAGCCGGTTCATACAAGAAGTAAGGAGAGATGGGAAAACCACAGATTTGTCTAGCCCATCCTTTCTCAGTACAAGGGTGTTCTCTGTACTATTCCTCTGGATTTTTGCTAGTCCGGTTTCAAATAATTTAACAGTGGTGTGTCTCATGCTTCCCTTGGATCAGAAATTACGAAAAGTTCCTTGATATTGAGTAGTCTTGTCTTTTTCTTTCAGTCTTTGCCTTGAGGTTCAAGAGACCCATCTTGTGATATTTTTGTAGCTGACTGTATATGTTTGTATTACAATGTTTTGACCTGGTAGCTGCAGTGTATTTAATCCCAATATGTTTCTTTGAGTCAGTAATATTACAATACCAAAACTAATGCAGCTTGTGAATTACTGTACATAATACCCCTATCTGGTATATTCATAGCATTTCATTTTTATTATTGCAGTCTTTACTGAGTGCACTATCTATCAGAGTTTATAAGGAATGAGCTTTGCTAACACTATTAAATCACTCAAGTGTGCTAAATTATGGCACCAGAGCAGGTGCTATTGTCTCCAGCTCTTTTGGAAAGAAAAGAAAAACCCTTAAACGATCTTGGACATTTATACCTAAAGGAAACAATCCTTTATATTAATATAAAAAGATCGTTTTGTACTCAGTCGAGGGAATTCTTGGCAGTCGGTTTAAACTTACATGTATATATAGCACACTGGAGCCTGCTAAGTACCTCTGTTTTCTTTATGGATGGAGCTTTGGTGCCAAGAGGTCTGCACCACATGCAAGCGTAGATATGCTTCTATCTGATGGATTGTCCCATAGTGAACCACATTGTATACAGGATGTTCAAACACGTATTGATTATGCGGTTCTGTAGTTTACAGCAGAATCATAACCTGATGCTTTTAAGTACATATACGCAATCAATCTTCATGTGAAGGAGCTCAGTACAAAAGAAGTATTTTATGCTATACGTTAGATGTTAGATTAAATGACATTAGATTAAATGTATGTTACATGTTTTTTATCCTCATCACCATAGCATTATTGTGAATCTATACAGTTCTTACAAGCATCATTGTGTTGACTGTGGACTGTAAATGTGTAATAAAGTTCATAGTGTGTATAACGGTATTCTGGTTTTAGTCCCAGGTCTCATGGTCAGCTACAAGGGAAAAACCTCATATAACACAGATAAAAATTTCTTATAGGGCTACTTTTATGTTTGTTACGTATCTGTAAAACTTTCCTTCAATATTGCATTACAGAATAAGAAACTTGTACTTGAGGGGGGAAATTAGCATATTGGTTAGATTTTAGTCCATCATGCAAATAAAATTGATATATATATGCTTACAGACTAACTTGCTTCTGGTACTATAATGCCAGCTTCCAACTGATTATTTGCAAAATATAGACAATTTGCCCCAACTACCACTTCTAAATGTAGAAATGAATACAAAATTTGTCAAGACTGCCTTATGTTAGCCATTTTTGAAAGTGACTATGTTAGCTTACAATGCCTAGCTGTGTAAAAGATGATTTAGGCTGGTAGTATTTATTTGTCAGTTGGGACAGGAGTACTTGATTCTTCTGGAGCAGCTTTCATGTTCAGAAGCTTTGTTCCAATCTTTTGGATCTATGAAAATTACAGAAATTTAAAATAAGACTATTTGGTGACAATACGGTGATTGTGCTATTTGCCCGAACAGTTGTGTCTGCGTTCACTCTTTAACTCACATTTTCCAATCATTCAAATTCCTTTTCCTCTCATTCATTGTTAGTGGAATTTATATGTTGACTGTACGTTGTTATCTCTCATTATATAGGGTTTTAAAATAATGTTGCTCTGCTGTCACACAACCATCTCAGAACTCAGTAACGACATTAGCTGTTGCTGCAGTGTGTGTGGTGGCTGTCTGATGGCAGGGAAAAAGAGCATGCTTGAAACTAAGTTTTTATTTGTCTGAAATTCAAAAGAATACTGTACAATAGTATTTAGAAAACTCCACAAGCAGCTGGGTTTTAGCCTGTGGATGTGTTTGGCCAGCAATGTGTGCAGAAAAGACCTGGAGCAGATAAATACTTGTAGAGAGGCATATAGAGGGAATGGCCTGAGCTTGGTTCCCAAACCAAGAGAGTGGAAGACTCTACTCGTCAAAGGCAAGGCACCCAAGCTGCGGGGCGTGGAAGAAGGCTGTAGCACGCCGCTTCTGTGGGCATTTGCCCAAGAACAGGAAGCCCATCATCGTGTCCTCCGCCACCGAGTTGTAAAACCTGGTGCGCGCTGCTGTTGTAACCCTGCAGTGATGGCGCTCCGAGTCCCGCGGGGCGAATACAAAAGCCTGCATCAAGAACTGATCTATTAAGTAAAGGTGTAAAAGTCACTGACTGTGATGTTTCATACCGTAATGACTACTGTGTAGGTGTACATGCACAAGAATTCCCATCAACAATATGGACTTTTAATCACTTTTCGCCATTACTGCAGGAAACTCAAATTTGCATTTAAGAAATGGTTTGATTTAAAAATAACTTTCCTAGCTGTATACAACCAAATTTGCTATAATATCTTGGGTCCCCTCACATGACCTTAATATATTAATGTATTTCTAGGCTGTGCAAATAGTATTATTTCTTTCTATGGTGTCATTAACTTTGTAGCAACTAATAATTGAAGAAGATGTGGCAAGACAGCATCATGGCAGGACGGCAATGAACAGTATCAGTGACTGAAGATGATTGTGCAGTAAACGTATTAAGTTCCATTACTGTCCCATGTTTCTCTTTCTTTGCATTTTCTTACCTATAACTTACATAGTTATAGCAAAAAACAACCCTAAGATTAATAATAAGTGGCTGATTTTGTTTCCTAGTTTCATTTTTCATTACCTAAGTTCTGTGATTTAGGTCACAGGGTTATGTTTCTAAAAGAGACGTTTGAAATCTAAACTTGGATCTGTCTCTATAACAATTATATATATATTTTAAATCTAAGTCTGGATTACTTGAAGCAACTAAAGCACTTATGCTTTTAATCTTGTAAAAAGACATTGTGTGCAAATTGTCTGTGCTAGGTGGTGCGCATGAGGGTCTCCAGCACTTGGGTCCTTATGGCAATATTCCAAACATCGTGGCCGAGCTGACAGGAGATAACGTACCAAAGGATTTCAGTGAAGATCAAGGATATCCTGACCCTCCAAATCCCTGCCCTATTGGAAAAACAGGTAATTCTGCTGTAGCCTTTGCACGTCTGTCTTCACTGTACATCTTTCAGTCTTTCAGCATTGTACTAGGCAATACAACACTTCATCAGCAATGGGTGTTTTCTTTCATTCTCTACCCCAGGAGCAGAGCTGTTGAGTAATCAGGTGGTTTAGATGAGATTTTTTTTTTTTTAATATATGCACCTTCTGCATTGCTATATGGCTGCGAGAGAAGGTCAGGTGGAAGAAATCATCTTGACCTCGGAGTAGAAGATAGTGAGATTTATGATAGCGTCTTGTTCCTGAGGGAGTTCATTTTTAGGCTGGCCCCTGAAAAAAGATATCATTCTGTACAGATGAGATTTACCCTTATTTTAGAGGCTTTCATTGTGCCAAGAGGAATGAAACTGTCTGCCCTGATCTCCAACCCAGACCATGAGTCAATATTTAAGATACCTTGGCTCCAATCCATGTGGCTTTATAGCTCACTGAGGGTGCATCCGTGCCAAGAAATGGAGAAGTACGTGGACGTACCCCAACGCGTTGCACGCAGGCTCGCTCTGGCAGCGGAGAAGCGCAGCCTGCGAGCGCCAGAGCGGTTCGATACCCGAGACACCCGGTACGTCCCTCAGCTCGCAGCTGCGCGTATACCAAGCCGTGCGGGTGGCTAGCGCTGCGGGATCTCTAACGCAGCACTGCATGTGCATGATATAGACATACCCTAAAGGGAATTTATCTTTTTCCTGTTATTTGAGCCAAGGAATGACTTCCAGTACTGAAAGTAGTAGTAAAACACCCATTGGCTGCCTTGGGAGCTGGAACTGGGAATGAGCACTCTATTTTTCTCTCATTTTTTATTTGTGAGCTAAGAGATCCTTTCAAAATCTTTTCTGTTTAGTCTTCTTTTATGTTATTTGGATAATGCAAAACAGTTGTCTATATTCTTATTAAAAAATGTTCTAACTAGCTTAGAATTGATCAAAAAATAAATATTTGTCATGGAAAGTTTTGCAAACAGTGTTTTTACATTTCATTCAAAAATATGACAAAATTTCACATAGTCCTCCCTTACGGTTTTCTATTACAGCCCATTTGGTTATGATGCCCGCATGTCTTCTGAAATAATACCTAATCTTCCATTTTTTACAATATAGCTATTGTCTGACAGGTTGCAAATGATGGGTTTAGGTTTTCTCACACACACAACCACACACACAGACTTTCTATCTTCCGTGCTTGCCCATTAGACTTCTGTTAGTGATTAGATAAATAAATTAAAAACTTGGCATCCAGAGAAATGCCTTTGAAAATCCCTTCAATTTTTCTTTCTTAGGTGAAATAAAAGTTGTTAGCTAAGCTAATAGAGTCAGATCTGAACACAGTGGGAATTCTTAGGGAAGTGCTGCCTGCTCAGATAAATGGCTCTGTCGTAGGTACGCTGTGAGTGAAGATAGTATCTACTAGGATTAGACTAAAATGTTTTTCAGAGCCTTAAATGGAAATTCAAGTGGTGACTGTATTATGCATACAAATTACCAGAGGCCTTCCTCAATCAGGTCTGTGGATTTGCTTAATGGAAAACAATTTTTCCAGTCAGTGTCTACATATGCGCATTCCACAGCAGGAATACATAAGCCTGGAGCACTTGAGCTTGACGACTTTTGGGTTAAGCAGTCGCAGAGGGCACACATATGTCCAGCTGCCCTTTGTGTTTTCTAGCGAAAGACACAGATGCTCTGAGAAGGTCTACCACATTTCTGTTGTCACCTGCTTCTCTCTTGAGGTGACCCTGTCCCTGCTGAGGCTGAAATAATTTTTAAGTGCTTGTAGTTAACTTTAATGGTTTCCGAGTTACTTAGTCAGTATGGTTAGTTTTCCCCTGTTTCCTATTGGCAACTTTATGGGTTTTTTCCCCATTCTAAGGAGAAAAGAGAGAAAGCAGGATCTGTTGGACTTAGAATAACCTCCTCAGGTCATTGAATCAACTCATTTTTAAGTCAAGTCTTTACCGTTTCCCACATCTAATGGAAAAAGATAATCCACCTGCAAGTCTTTTTACATGATGATCACACAAGGACAGAAGGGAAAGTCCACAGGTGTGTCCTCTGGAGTGCCTGTGTTCTGGCAGATGTAGCTACTTGGGTGCCCAACTTCATGCCCCGGGTGGTAGGATCTCCTTGGGTATGTCTGAGAGGAACTCAGACTGCAAGCGCCCCATGAAGAGATTGAGAGCAGCCCTGCCGAGAAGAGCTTGGGAGTACTGATGGATGAAAAGCTGGACATGAGCCAGCAATGTGCACTTGCAGCCCGGAAAGCCAACCATACCCTGGGCTGCATCAGAACATTGAAGGAGGTGATTCTGCCCCTCTACTCCGCTCTGGTGAGACCCCACCTGGAGTACTGCATCCAGCTCTGGAGCCCTCAGCACAGGGAAGACACAGACCTGTTGGAGCAAGCCCAGAGGAGGGCCACAGAAATGATCAGAGGGGTGGAGCACCTCTCCTACAAAGACAGGCTGAGAGAGTTGGGGTTGTTCAGCCTGCAGAAGAGAAGGCTCCAGGGAGACCTTATTGCAGCTTTTCAATACTTAAAGGGGGCTTATAAGAAAGATGGGGAAAAACTTCTTAGCAGGGCCTGCTGTGATAGGACAAGGGGTAATGGTTTTAAACTAAAAGAGGGGAGATTTAGACTAGATACAAGGAAGAAATTTTTCACAGTGAGGGTGGTGAAGCACTGGCACAGGTTGCCCAGAGAGGTGGTAGAAGCCCCATCCCTGGAAACATTCAAGGTCAGGCTGGATGGGGCTCTGAGCAACCTGATCTAGTTGAAGATGTCCCTGCTCATTGCAGGGGGTTGGACTAGATGACCTTTAAAAAGGTCCCTTCCAACCCAAACTATTCTACGATTCTATGCTGACAAGGCAGAGGGAGCTCCAGGAGCAGACTCTATCCAAAGAGCTACTCTGGCCTTAAGTTGCTGGATCTTTATTTAATGTAAAGATGACTTATTTTGGTAAAAAGTCCATAAGCTGATTTTTAAAAGGGTATTATCCTTGATGTCACAGTCTGCAAAACCATCCATTGTGATTAAAGGAGGTTTCTGGACCCATCAGATTAGTTACCAATCTGCAGAAATGTCTTCAGCATAAAACTTCTGCCACATTGCATTTTTATGAGATCTTATGATACGTAAATGATTTTCAGCCATTTTGAACAAAGTAGCAAACCAGAAAGGGAGTTCCAAGAAGAGCTACTCAGTGAAGGAAATTCTGTCTTTGCTCACAGCATCATCTTACCATAAGCTTCAAAGGTATTGCCAAAACAATTTCTGCAACTTCATGTGGGCATTTAAAAATGAAAAAAGGATCCATTCTGAATCAGAATAACATGCAGTTCTATATAAAATCAAGCTCAATCACTAATTTAAAAGAGAAACAGAAAGGAGGGGGAAAGCTTGGAAAATAAAGTTTGGTTTTGAAGTTTCATTAAGATGTGGGTTTTTTTAAAAAAATATTTAAATATATCCTGACAAACTTCTTTCAAAAGAAAAAAATACCTGATACTTTCCAGTCTTTCAGTTCTTTAAGTGTTGTGGGTTTTTTTAATTGCATAATTGCATTTAAGAAGTTGCTGATTAATGTGGTATATATTGTGTGTTTCAAAGCTACTAAGCACTCAGTGCTTTCTAACGTATTTTTGCAGTTGATGATGGGTGTCTAGAAAACACCCCAGACACAGCAGAGTTCAGCAGGGAATACCAGCTGCACCAACACCTTTTTGATCCAGAGCATGACTATCCCAACATGGGCAAGTGGGTGAGTATATGCTTATTGCTTATTTTTTGTTGCATGTGAAACTGGGTATTATCTGCTGCGCGGGATACTATGAAACCACAAGGAGAATACTGTAGTTATTGCTGGAAAAATTATCGCCCTAAGGGAAACTTCTAAAAAGGTGAACTTGCTCTTAAAAATATAGAAATGATGCCTGTGATTGATGAAAAGCCCAGAAAAATAGAAAATAGAAATCCTTGTCTTATTACCTGTCCCAAAGCATGACAACTGTGTATGTGCTTGATAAATGCAACAAACCACATTTCAAACTACAGTAACCAAACAGAACATGGAACCAAAATTAGTGCAGATATTAGCGTAAGATTTCAAAACATAACAGGGTAGCAGTGCCTAAACACCTTAAAAAATCTAGGTCCAGACAACTTGCTCTAAGGAATCCTCTCTGGCTTAAGGATTTTGGAGGACTTGATGCTGCTTCTTCCTCTAGCCAGGTTGTGCACTATATTATATCGAAAACCTATTTTACACATTGCATATAATAAATGCAGCGAGCTACACTAAGGGCAAAAATCTTGCTCTGAGCGTACAAGGACTTTAATAACTCCAGCTAGACTATTTCTGCAGGCTAGAGGCTCCAACGAGAGCTCTGCCGCTTAATCTTAGATTACATCAGTTAAATGTCCAATCACAAATCCATCTTCAGGCGCCAGGAAAACAATAACAATGATCATAATTTATGCTTCTAGAGCAAATCATGAAATCTCATTTTACATTGTTATAACACTTTACTTAAGATTGCCCTAAACCAGTGCTCTGTAAGCATATATCGATAAATGGACATGTTTGGCAGCCTCTTCTCCTGCTGTAATTGTGAGACAATGATTCATCGTTCATGATCAAACCAGTGTAAGATTTATAGTCTTAATTACTTATGTGAGTGCTAAATTTCTAGAGAGAATCATGCCAAAAATCCAGATTTTGGAAACTCTTGTTGCATTCTAAGTAATTACCATCAAAGGTTTTCATTTTAAAAACACCAGATGGTGAACTTTCTTATTTATGCCAGATAATGCTGTTACTTTTCTTATTATTCATAAGTAATTTACTTTCATAATACCATTTTGAAGACTATAAAAGCACTTCTGTAAATCTTTGGCCTATGGCAATATTTCAGAATCAAGCATACATACTGCGTTGTCATCAGCAACATATATACTTAACAAATGGTAGGTAATCATTAGTAAATACTGGCCTTTTTTCATTTCTCCATCCATCACTACTAATTCAGGGGAAAAAACTGCTCACGCATGGATTAAAACAGACTGTTAGGTCCTAAACAGTAATCATATCTAGCTGCGGCGTAGCCAACTCCAGATCTTTTTAATTAGAGATGAAACAGCTGGTAATGTGCATGAGCAAATGTTCTGCCGAGATCCAGGAGAATTGCCCCGATTGCCTCCTCGTTGTGTATTACTACACATTAAAAAGATAAATACAACGGTATCTGGTTTTATGGCTGGCTTTGTTATTTTTATCTCTCTGGAAAAATAAGAGCAGAAAAGCACTCTAAAAATTAGCTGTTTGAGACTTTATAAAGCAGAGAGAGAGTAGATTAGATCTTTTAGGTCACTTACTGTCATCTGGATTAGGTCATAAATGACCGACACAGCCGCCTGCGGGCTGCCCGGCGGGTGACTGTGTGCATCCTCATCCTCCCACTGCCCCCAGCCACCAGAATCCCCTCTGCCCGCCAGCAGCCCGTTCCTCTTTCTCCCGTGGAAGAGCCTGGGACCAAAGGCCCCAGGGGCTGCAACGGCTGTGTATTTACAGACTGCGTTTCCACGAACTCCTGCGTGCTGCGAAGGCACTAGGCTGTCACCACCGTCTGAAGCCCTCGGAGCCAGCGTGTCTCCTGGACCCGCGCGAGCTGGCGTGTGCTCGCAGCTCTCGGGGGAGCTTCTCCCCTGCCTCTTCCTGCCACGGAGCGGTTGAGGCAGTGTTACAGTTCCCACTGACTTGTCCTTCCAAGGAGCCAGCACGCATTCCTTAGCGTAGCCACAGTAAAACCCAAATTACATTAGCAGGTGAGGAAAAAAACGACCTGCTTGTTCATGAAGAATGGGAAAGAAACAGGTTGGTTGGTTTGTTTTGGTGACAGACTGTCATGCTTGCAAAGCTGTGGGACCTCCGCGGTACCCTGTGAATAGTAGAGACATTTTACAAGGGTAAAACAAGTCTAGAAGCTGCCTCGTGCAGCAAAGTGTATGATTCCATGTAGATGCTAAATATTATGTGTAAATACTGCTAATACATATGAAGATACAAATATACAAATCATGATAAATGTATACTGGGTCAGGAGAGGGAAGAAAGAGGAAGAATTTTCCTGTCTTTGGGACAATTCTCCCTATATCAATATGCTGACCTGTGGGAAGTCTCGGGAACAGACTCTGTTTATAGGGCGAGATACACAGCTTATACTCTCCTCCCCAGCCCCGAAGACTCTCTTTTTCTCCTCATATGTGGAAAACACAGAGGGGACAGTGGGAATAGTAAGATGAGGGACTTTTGGAGGTTTCTACCCTAGTGTGCAACTATAGTTTCCAAGATTTCGGGGGGAGGAGGGGGTTTCCCCCTCAGTTCAGATTTTTCCTTACAGGAGACAGGCACTTTCCATTTGAGTCTGCCTTTTCCGCATCTTGCAGCTTGACTCTGTAGAAGGTCTGAAGAAGCGTTGTTGGCATCCAGAAAGACTTGCACAAAGATAGTTTACAATATACAATTTACAATACAAATCTAAAACCCACTTACATATAAGTTATTATTTATTGAAACCCAAAGTGTTAACCACTACCACGTGTAGGGGTTAAAAAGAGGAGGGAAGTTCAGCTGTGTTTTCTGACACCGGTATCAGTACAAATAGAAAATTAAAAGCGACTACGTTTTTCAGCAACACTGCTTTTTATTGAAGCAATGGATAACATTTCACTCTAAGAGTAGAAATAATGTCAGTTTTCCTTATCAGCTACAGTGGAGGGATCCAAGACAGTACAAAGAAAGGCAAATGGGAAGCAGGGATAAAAATATTTGACAAAGTTGAACGCCTTGTTAAAGAAGCTACCATCTCTGGCTTCTTAATTTTGATGGGAACCTGAAACTAGTCACTCAGATTTTATTTTATTCCAACTCCAGTTATATTGAGCAACATTAAGTGCATCTTTCTTTACCAACTGATGTTGTTAAATATCTGGATGGCAATGGTGATTATTAGGACAGGTTATGGTAGGTCTGGTCCCCCTCTTCGACTTCAGACAGTACAGGTTGTTAAATTCAGTGTAGTATGCTTGGTGTAATAGACATTGTCATGCTTGATATTCCTGACAAGACTGTGAATTGCCTGGAAAAAAAGCCCTCCTGCAAGGGTGCAACCTTGCTAACGCAATTTTCCTTTTCAGTTTTGCTTAATAATTGTGCAGGTCCAGATTACAGAGCTGCTGATTGTTACTGAGTTAAAGAAGTTTCAGTGAAGTCTGAAAGATCTAAGGGTAAATCTCTCTGGCATTAGTTAGTTGGGTGTAAGCATTTTAGCTTCTGAGTCCCGTCCACACACCCCCCCACACCACCCCCCCCCCCCCGCCCCAAATCCCAACCTGTAGTACCCTAATCCAAGTAGCAAGGAGAGTGCAAGGAAAGCTCCAGGAGTGAAGGGAAAGTAGCAATTCACGTGCAGCATGTCTCCATATGATCTGTATCTTTAACTGGAGAAACTCTGTGCCTTCATTCCTAACAGCTCCTAGGTGAGGGATGACGATGGTGAGCACTTCACGGGCAAATTTTGGTGGCTGATGAGCTCAGGCCCTTACGCAGTGGAACATATTTTCAGGATTGCTATTACCATACAAGCACACTCTTAGCTCATGCTCCATAACCTCATTTGCTTTGCACTCTACATAATGCTTAAGTAGTAGTTACGGTCTTAAAACATTCCCAAACAGACTAAACAAAATACGATCTTCCTGAGCAGGAACAGTTCAATTGTAAGGAATTTTCCTGAGTGACAGAAATGTTAGCTCCAGTAGTCATTAAATTCTTTTTATTTCACAAACACTATTTTTCCTCTCATGAAAAGTATAAGGTCAAATAGTTTACAAAGAGAGGCTTTGGCGATGCTTTGTTTCCTAAAGAGAATAATTTACGCACCCATGGGTTTCTTTAAAATGTTAAATTTAAGTTTTCCCGAAGTGAGTTTGCATAAATGACTAGCCAAGAATGTCTCCCTTGGCCAACTTCGTCTCTGTTCCCTTTTGGCACAGCTCAGACAAAATAACTGAGGTTGGGCAAGAGATAGGCCTTGTGAATTTGGGGTTTAATGAATATGAGAAGTACAAAACAGACAATTTTGGCAGATTTCATTGTAACACTTGAAAATGTTTGTTTTTTCTCATATCAAGGCTGCAGAGAGGGTAGAAGTGTTTGGTGAATTTGTCTTGCGCTAGAATTACACTTTCTATTTATATAATCAATGTTAGGTCAGTTGTTTATAGCAGAATTAATGGCCTTGTCTATACAGTGTTCTGCTTTTATCCATGTAATTCTTCTCTCCTTCCATTTTCAGGTTAGGGTTTGGTTTTGTTTTTCTTCATAATACACAATTGAAACAAAATGTGTTGAGCATGTGTGTGTTATTCCAGACTTTATTAGAATTCACTACTTGTATGAAATACAACAATATGTGGATGCACTTATGTAAACTATGGTCAGAGGGGGTTTTTTGTGTTGTGTGGTTTTTTTTTTTTTTTTCTTTTCTCATCATCATAACTTTCTCTTCTGCCAAGATGTTTTTGGCAGTTTTTAAAAGGTTCGCCATTAAAAATGTTATAGACCAAATGGTTTTTAGAAACTTTATTGAGGGCACTACTTAAACAAAGGAAGAGTTGGCGCTGAACTCCTTTCAGCAGAACTTTGCACTGGGAAGTGTTGATATCTGGAAGGGAATAAGCAAAGACAACAAAACAGTAGGAATGACGCTGATTGCCGTTTTTAAAAGGAATTAGAAAATCCCTCGTAAAGCAAGTATTTTTTGCTCCTGTTCTTGTGTCACCTCAAACATATAGAAAGATGTACCAGAAGCAGGATTCCTCTTTCCTCTCCCTCCCACTCTTTTCTTTTTTTCCTTCTTTTTTTTTTTAAAAAAAAAAAATATGTATTTATACCATATATCACATGATGGGGAACATCCATTATAGCAGCATCTACTTGAAGCACTTACTGCCTGAACACAGATGATAATATAGTGCAACATAGTGGAAAATTACTGGCTTTTTAATTGTTGATAAGACTGTGACTGCTCCTGAAGAACTGCAAAATGTTAGCAGAAATATCCAAATATTTATTTGTGGTTTATCTTTCCTGTAAAACTACACACCCCTCTAAACCTGCTAATATTTAACAGCAAAAGGAGTATTTTAAAAGAAGAGTGTAATGAATTTGATGACTGCATTTTTTTCCCCTTCCAGAGCAAGAATTTACTCTTCGAGAAGATTAATGGTGGTCCAAAAAGAAGAAAGAGGGTAACTATCAGAATACTTTATAGCCCATATATCGTCTAGAGAGCTAATAAGAATTAAAGTCAATGTTGAAATGAAGAGTTAGTCTTAATGCATCTGCATTATACCTTAGATAATGCGTGAAGTCAGGGAATCTCTGATAAACTACTACAGCAGGCTTCAGGACTGTCCACAGAGTGCAAGATGTATTTCTCTAAATAGCCCGTTGCTTTCAGAAGATGCACTTCAATGCAGAGCATTAATTTAAGAACTTTATATTATCTGTATTTTTAAATTGATCCTATTTGCATAAAACCATTTAAAATTATTTAAATGTCTTTAAAACGGAATTTAAAAGTTTCCTACTAAAAATACTGGTAAAATTAATTACCACCATGCATGCATGTGAATATGTTTTTGGGTGTAAATGACAGTAGAACTGGTTCTTTAGCTGATGTAATTTGATTCACTTACACACTTAGATTTACCTCAGATTAAACTCCTATCTCTGTGTCCCACTTGCTTGAAAGACAAAGATGAAGGGTTCTCATCTTTCTGCCCCCAAAACAAGGCAGGCAATCCGTATCTGTCAGAGAACCTCTGCACAGTCCACCTCACTATCGTATCTCTTTTTTTGGTAGTGTCAGCTTTTCTTTTATCAAAAAATCACTTTCAAACAGCGTCCAAGTCTTTAGCTTTGCTGCTGGTATATTTTTTTTACAAGAAGAAAAAGTCTAGCTCTCTGCCAGAAAGTAGCTTTTCAAAATATGACAGCACAGTTTATATTGTAAATGAAGTAAATTTGGTTTAAAATAACTGATGCGTAAGTGAAGATGATTTATTTATTTATTTATTTATTCATTTAACTCTCAAACCTGAAGTCTTTGCTAGAAAGGGAGAAGATGAGTTGATTTCTTACTGATTCACACATCACTGGTAATAAATACTGTTCAACCATAAGTTAATGATTTATCTTGAGCTTAGTATCAGCCTCCCACTTACATTTGATTTTCGAGTTTGTTAGCGGAAAAGGAAAAAGGGTAGGCACCAGATCTTAACTCTAAAGTAAGCAGAATTTACTCTGGAAATAGTGATGTGGAATATTTATTAATAGCTAGAACAGCATGTTAAAGTAGGATTAGTACAATATATACGTGAGAAAAAAAAAGAAAAAAATAGATACATTTTCTGTCTATGTGCTGACTGACATAATCAGATACAAAAGGAATAACGGCTGGAGAAACATGACAGCCACATGGCCAGGGGCAGCCCGGAATTTTGGAGGTGAAGCTTCAGTTTCTTGCTTTGCAGATTTATTTTCTTAGCACAGGCGTGTCACTTAGTGGTACATTCATTATCATTGAAAGTATTTTATTGCTTTGAGAGTAATACCATAATGACTGCTAATGCTTTAATGAACAATTTAGAATTTTCACTTTGTCAGCAAAAGGGTAACCTAGAGCTGTCAGCAGCAGAGTGTATTTTTCCAGAAACCAAAAAGCTCACTGGATTCCCCTCCCGCCTCCGGTGGTCCCTGCTGCTCCTCCATGCCCTTCCGCACAGACAGGGAGTTTAGGGAGGACACCTTCTGCCAACAGATTGGTCTTTTTAGGTCAGAATGTCCCGATTTTAGCGTAAAGCAAGTCCCGTGTAACTGTGTATGTCGTAACTGTGTTGTGTCTATACGATGCTATAGTGTAACAGTCACGGAGGCACTACTGGAGTCTACAAAGCTATGTATTCTAAGTGTGTCTGTATATTCATATATTTGTATGTGCGTATATAAACACACGTGCAAGCATACATACACATAATCGGTATATATATAGCAAAGGTATGTATTTACCATTTGCTGCTGTGTTCTTTTTTTGCAGCATTTGCAGTGCAAGACAAGGAAGCCTACGGTGACCTAATTTAACTAGCAATTCTCCCCTTGTTTTAATTTCTGTGCATGAGCATAGCCTTGTCCAGAGTCTAACACCCCAAACATGACAGGGGTGCTTCTGTCCTCACTGAGTCATGTTGCCGTGGGCTCGGGGCTGTGCACAAAGCTACTCGGGAACCGCATTACTTTGAATTCAGCACAGCTGTATAGGGTTAAACATTTTTTAGTCAAATCAGCCAAAGATTTTGCATTATATTTTGTGTTTTGTCAGTTGAGAAGGATTCAAATTTTTATGTATTCTCATTCTCTTCTACTCTATTTCAAAAAGTAGCAAGCAAGTACCATTCCAAAAAAAGACCAATTAATCTTCCTAAGAATCTTCAAATAATTCCTAGAAGTTTATGCAACAGCCGAATTTCACTAAATTAACATTAAACAGAACTTTTTAAACAAACACAAACAAATCATTTACATGTGTCTTATTTTTAACAATTTAAAGCATTAAATTAGTGTTAGTTTTATTTTCAAAGATTTTTCCACATTCATTTCTGGTTCTTAATATTTTTATGTTTTCACTTGGAGCAGGCAAAGCACTCAAAAAACAACAGAAGTAAGCAAAAGGGCTGCTCTACGCTATGATTAACTATTAGTGATAGCGTCTACAAATCTGGAGAAACCCAAAGGCTTAAACTCGAAGGCAGACAAACCCCAAATCTTTTCCAGAGATTTGACAAATACTTGGGATATTTGAAAAATAATTATTTCATGCCTATTTTAAAAGCTTTTTGTGTGTGTGTGTAGTTTTGAATTCCTACGTTTTGGTGAAAGAAGCACGGAAATATCTCAAGAAAAGTAACTTCTGTGACACAGTCAGCCTGACAAGAATCAGGAGATACTGGAAAATTTGCATTCCTCCAAAGTTTGTCCTTAGGCAAACAATTTTTGTTGGCATCAAAAAACAGCACACTAGAATTTTTGTCTGTATCTGTGAAGGGGAAAGTATATACTTGAATTTTGTTTACACTGATGCTGTAAGAGGCCAGAAAGTGAGTGTAAATATTATTTAAGTTAATTCTGAAGCTCCACTAAACTACTTGATACTTGCAAATAGGGTAAATTACATTTTATTCCATTGGTATAGATAAAATTCAAGCATAGGCTTTCTACATTACTGTGATCTCCAAAGAGCTTTGAGACAGGATCTGTTCATCTTCAGTCTCACGTTGTGCTGCTTGCATGGCGCAAAGTGAAGTTAAACCCTCTCCGGGGATCTTCTTTCCAGCATTCCCTCCTTCTGGCAGTGGTATAAGAGCCGTTTCCTATGCCAGAACCTTGCTTGGCTCTGCTTCTGTGCCAGCAGTTTTTTATCTCGGCATCAGGAGAGGAAGCGAGGAGGGGTTTCCTGGAGAGGAGATGGGCTGAAGAAGAGACTTTGGTCAAGAATGGTATCGTGGTATCTAACTTGTCTCCCAGCGTAGGTCCATCAGAGGCCAGTGACTTAAGCTAAAGCTTACCTGTACTTCTCTTACAAGTTCTGTCCTGCCTCGAGAATTAGGGAGTTGGATCTGCTGCCACTTCTCGCTGAGCTGAGGAAAGGAGTGGAGCAAAAAGAGGGTTTCATTCAGACCGTCCTATATTCTCGATAGTCCTCCTTCACTTATATTCTTTTTAGTGGTTTGGATTAAATTCTTGCACACAAAAAATATTAGAAAACAAAACATTGATTGACTTTTAGATTTACGCTCTGGGAACAATTTATTTTTCTTTTTTTTTTTTCCAGTCTGCAAGTATTTGACAGACAAGAAATATGTAAATATATCCACTAATCCTACTTACCTTCTACGTGTTTCCCTGTTTCTAATAAGTATAAATAATTTTAAACTTTTTCAGAGTGTGAACCCGTATCTGCAAGGACAGCGACTGGATAATGTTGTAGCAAAGAAGTCTGTTCCACATTTTTCAGATGAAGACAAGGGTCCTGAATAAGTACAATAAAAATGAATGATGAAAACTCACGCCATCCTCTGCTAGATCGTAATATTGCTTATATATAATCATCTATTAAAATCCTTGTGAATGGCAGCATGTTTATTATTTATATAATTGTAGATGAAAAACAGCTGTATTTATAACAGTATGTTCTCCTAGATAACAAAAATATGGTTCTGCTTTTTGTTAAGTTATGGTAAAAGGACATTTCTGTTGTTTTTATTTTAGTCATGGAGCAAACTTTAAAAATGTTAGTCATTTTAATAGCTAACGTGAGGTAAATGGTCTTAATGAGCAGCTTGTAAATAGGAAGATGTAAAAAAATGCCCGGTCTGAATCCAACATTTAATCTTAAATGTTACTATGTTTGACACATGAAAATTATAGTTTTATGTTTTGTTCACAAATATTGTTACTTAGCAAAGACAAAGTATTTATTTTACCCAGAGAATTTTGGCTTTTGGTCCATTTTAATAAACATTTAAGCAATCTACAAGGTTTGCAAAGTGACATTTTCCAAAATATTTCAGAGGCTCATTTGTCTCGGTTATTGCTGTGCAAATTTAAAAATTAAAGAACTGCTTTTTGACTCTATCCACTGCAATATTTTTCTATTAGTTTTAATCGTTCCATGTCCACAACTTTCCTGAACACTTGCACATCTTTCTTCCTTATCAATGGTACTGTTGTGTGGAAATTAATCTCCCCCGCGGTTCTTTGTCTTAGTAACAGCAGCATTTGTGCATTATAACGTTCTTAAATTATGTGTCCCTGGGATATTATAAGTGAAGATGGAGACATTTGTCTGTGTTAATAAGGTTGTGTCAACATCCTCTGAATCTAAATCCAGGATATGAAGGTCATTACAGTTGATGATCTTCTGAAAAACTATGATACTCTAATAACACTGGTAGGTATCACTGCTCTTGAAGTTGCTTCAGGAAGCTTAAATTGCCTTTTTGCCCCTAGGAGACTGAAGAACTTTATGTTCTGAAAGATGAGAACGTAAAATTACCTGAAATTTTGTTATTTTCAGGGTGTATCTGAAATATTTCAAGCCATATGCATGGGGCATTGGAATTATGGAAAACAGCATTAGCTTACAGCTTTGAACTTCAAATCTATGGAAAAAAAAAATGTAGTTCCTTCCCCGTCCTACAGAAAGACACAGTAAAATAATGATGACCCCTTAGAAAAAACAGATAAGAAACTAACAGAAACTAAAGGTCCTAGCTACGTAAGATTAAAGTTAACAGGATGGCACAAATATGACTGTGTATGGCATTTGCTTTTTCTATCCCAGCACTTACTAATTTGTAATAAATTATGTATGCAGAGAGTCGGTCCTCTCACATCATTTATGGGTAGATTGCGAAACTCTGTAACATTCTAGGCTGAACTATCATGCCTTTCATCATATTTCCTCTTTCAAAAAACTCTGGAAGGGAGAACTAAATAGTATGTAACGCACTGGGATTTATACTCACACATGACATGAAATGGAGGAGTTTGTGAGAATCGCAGACCTCCTTCCACTTCCAGTGCCTGGAATGGGATGGAGTAATCCAGCTGTTCACACGAGAGAACTTGTATTCTCTGCTGCTTAAGCTTACTCTTTTTATCTGCACTCCTGCTTAGCCTTCACACAGGTATGCAGAGTTGCAAAGGTTGTCTCCAAAACCAGAAAAAAACCTATATATCCTGGCAGGAATCTGAAATCAGAACTCACTGATGCCCAGTGGCCCAGAGTACGTGGAATGGTCGTTCCTCCCACCTAACCCCACCGCCAGCCGCTAGTGCTGCCACGAGGCTTCCAGGTGGTCAGAGGCTAAATTTCCATTCCGAAGAAACTGGTGCTTCTTCAGGTACTCAACTGTCTTATCAATACTTTCAAAGTCGTCTGAGCTACATTCTGTCCTCATTAGCTCCAGTAAAATCCAGTTCGATCACAAAAATGAAGCAACCATGAAGGCAACTTATTTCATTTTTTTAAGCTCTTAGTAAGGATCAGCACATAATAAAAGCAGTATG
Organism: Phoenicopterus ruber ruber; assembly: GCA_009819775.1. Classification (NCBI taxonomy): domain Eukaryota; kingdom Metazoa; phylum Chordata; class Aves; order Phoenicopteriformes; family Phoenicopteridae; genus Phoenicopterus; species Phoenicopterus ruber. The sequence goes on from CM020219.1 coordinate 36,134,221, forward strand.
GGCACTAAATGGGGGGCTTAAAAAGGGAGGGGCAAGGAAATATTGTTTGCTTAATAGTATCAGAAATCACACATCCGATTTCTTGAAGCAGTGTAGCTCACTACACCCACAGCGTGGGGATGCAATAGTCTGGCACTGCAAACTGGCCAGAACAGGGCTCCTGGGTGGCTGCCTGTGACTCTGGTGGGGCCCGAGGAGCCGCCCTTCTGTCTATGACAGATCTGCACAGAGCAGGAGAAGGACAAATTACACAATTTAGAGATTTTTTTTTTCTTTAAATGCAAGTAAAAACACCTCTTTATGCTGCACAATACAATGATGTGTCTTACAGGAACCGTCTGCTGGAGGAAATGGCCCGCGTGGCGGTGAGCAGCCATCTGCTGAGCCCGTCAGGCAGCTTGAGTGTTTCGCCAGGGAGACTCAACAGCACTAGCGTGAGATTTTAATAAAATACAGCTATTACACGGTGATAATGAGATTAATTAATTTCAGTTTCATAGTAGAGCTCCCTTTCTGTATGGGGATTGGTAGTCCCGTATTAATTAATTAAAAAAAAAACCCCAAGCAAAATAAGTTGTCCCTCCTACTGCTCCAACAACAGTGCAAACAAGTATATGTAGCTTTTTATAAAGAATCATCACAGTGCTGGTCTTTCGGATCAATGAACAAAGATACCAACTATCCCCCTCACTAAGAGCTCACCCCACCAAACCTGTATTTACAAGAACGTGAATGCTGCTCAGCTCTTACAGGTGTAATCACCCTTTTACATTTATGATGCATGTGAATTAAGGAGCGTGTATATTGCTATTGTTTAGAATTTTCATTAAATTAAAACCTTTTTAGATTAAAACCTGCAAGTGTGTCAATTACCTCTAACGTATTTGAGATGCAATGTGCTTGAAAGAAGCTATACAAAATAAAGTGTATTGCCATGCAGCATTGGTTTTGTCTGGTAAAGAAATATTTATCACCCTAGTTTAAAAAAAGCACTGTGTAACTGAGCAGATTATAGTATTTGATTTGTGACACAAAACGTACTCTGGGGGTGCATGTGTACATACATACACACACACACACTTTTTAAAAGAATATAGTCTTATAATAAACTCAGTAGTAAAGAATATAAAGATGTCAACCCACAGAAGAAAGTAATATAAAAATGCTTAGTGGACTATTTAGGAGGGGAAATAGCGATATGCTGCTTTTTATTGGCACATTTGCATTCACCTAACAAAACCATACCGCTAATCTATTCAGCAGCTCATGAGCAAACCAAAGAAACTTGGAGCTAGTTCTGGGAATCTGATGTCAAGAGTCTTGGCAGTCACTTACAGGACCGTAAGTAAAGCTGATCTGAAGCTTATTTTATCAAAATATGATGAAGCATATCTTCATCTGTGAAACTGAGGAAGGCCACAGGCAGAAAGACGACTACCAAGTCAATTAAGTTTTTGGCTGTGTTGTGGACAAAGTAATACTCAAGCCCCTTTGTTTCCAAATGTCAGGAGCTGGGGATGAAGACAAGTATTTTTTTGATGATGAGGAGGAGACTTGAGTCCACGCCCATCAAATCAGGCCTCTAACCAGTAGCTGTGTGAAAGTGTTGAAAAGGCTTTGTTTTCATTTTCATGCTGTACAAAAACTAATTTTTGAACATTTAGATTTGTGGGGAAAAGCCCATAACAACATCAACCCAAAACAAACTTGGAATCTTCTGGCCTTTTTGCTGGTAAGCTCACTAAAGCAACTCTTACCTCATTTGTAATGCTGTAACACTTGTCCTGTGAATTAATTTTTATACAAGTACTTATTTTCTTACATGCAAATCTGGAATGTCTGGATTATTAGGACAAAGAGTTCAAAGACAACTTTCCAGTCAAAGTCACAGACTCAAATTTATGTAAGGAGAAAGGGAAAGTAGGCAGATTCAGAAATGCTACCATGACCACCCAAAAATTTAAAATGTACAAGGAAAGTACAGTTTCACGTGACCCATAGGGGAGGTGAGTGTGTTCACTGTTTTATTAGCCAAGTGTGCAACAGGTAAGATTTAAGGTACCTCTCCATCCAAGTCAGAAGCTATCAAGGCTATCAGGGAATCAGAGGACATTAGCTCCAATTTTGAGACACCTGAATCCAAGGTTTCAAGCTACTGGAGTTGACAATTAGATCGAATTATGTTTCCACCATGCTTGATACGAATAGGATGGCAATCTGATATGCCTTAAAGTAAAGACAGCAGCAACAAAACCCAAACAGAACATATTGAATCCATTGCCACATGTATACATATGCATACACTTAAAAATTCGGGTTTGTTTGAAGTCATGCGATTACCTTCGATACTCTTAAATAAGTATCATGTTCAGGAATTATCTCAAATAATGTCTTCTTTTTAAACAAAGAATTACTGTGTCCCTTAAAAGGTCTGCCTGTTTGTGGTGCCTAGAGCCAAAGGCAGGTTCTAACCATGAGCAAAGACGACAAGCTCCCTTAAAGTGCTCAGCCACTGACAATGACCTAGTTACATGTAAACTAAATAAAAACGAAAAGGAAATGTAGAACAAGAGGGCGCCATCATGAAGGGCCCCATGAACCACAAATATGGCTGACTGGCACAGGATTGGGTGCTAAGCCAAGATTTCCAAATATGAGACAATGAAAGGGTCAAATGAATCATTTTCCAAGTACATGCATGATCCAGGCCTACCACGCTCGAGCCTTTTGCTGTTAGGTGAAGAATGGCATCAAACTCCAGTTCATCATCCTAATTCACCATGAGAAAGAAGTATGTAGTATCAGTTCATGTTTGCTTTATTGATGATGCTAACTGCTTTGCTGCAGTTACATGGATCCTGATGGTTGGAAGAGCTGCTAGCCATGTGTTCAACACATGGGAGCACAACAAGCTTTAAATGATGTGAGTGTCGTGGCAGCAGCATTACCAATTGGAACTAAAAGAGCTTAAAAAAAAATCCCATTTGGCTAACAAGGTATCTTTTTTTATGTGGGGCAGAGGTGGGGAAGGGATCGGAGATGGTAGGAACTGAGAATGGCTTCAGACTTTAAAGATTAGGTAGACCTGAGTCACCTCTTTTTATTTTTTCCTATAGTTCCTGTTACCAAAACACATGGAATCCAGCTCCTATTGCAATGCACGGGTGTCATTTACATTTAATCGCTGTGTTTCTTCATCCTACTCTGCTCTCCAAGCAAAACAGTGGTGGGAGTCAGTGGCTAAGTTTCATTGTAAACTGAGTGAGGCAAAGGAGAAAGCACAAAGAAAAATAATGTGCTATTTGCTACTAGCCTTAAACTCTCCCTCATTCCCTAACGGGTGTCATTCATTTACAGACCATTAAGCCCTGATTTTAAATGTATAAACACTGACTATGTTTATTCCAGGTCTTTGTTCTGAACCTAACCGCCATATGACAATGTAAATTTCTTGGGAGCCACCAAAGATCTCCGTTAGAGATGGTAGCATTTTTTAGGTCGGGGCATCTGAGTATTTGTTAGATCACAGAAGGTGCATATGGCTTTGATGCTAAATTCAGTCTTAGCCTCTTTTAATTAATCCTTTATTGTGAGAAACAAAAACCCCCCACCCTAGCAGTTCTTCAGTGCATTATCTACATTCTGATGCCCCAAAGTCCTCTAAAAGTGGCTGAAATTCAAGTGGGATAGCCACTTTAAGTGGGAAATGTGGTCCTGATTCCTCATCCTAACATAGAACACCTTTCTACATTGGGAAATAAAATACCACACTGTGTGGCATTTTGTATTTCCAAACGGACGAAACAGACTCATGAAAGAACAAGTCAGGTCATCCAGAGAAGGACTCATAATTCACCATTGGTTAATTTTCCCATTTTTTTAAGCAACGCTGCAACCAGTGACTAACTCAATTGCAAAACTTTAAGTGACTCCAACGGGTAGTGCAATGGCTGTAAGATTTATGGGCTTTAAAGCTGTGTTACTGCAATTGAAGTAAGAAACCTATTTTTAATGCTGCATAAACCATTTATCAATTTAAAAAATAGTCATAACTGATTTAAGTAAGTTCTTTAAAAGTCATTGTTAGAACAGATAAGCATTGCTGTCGTAGTTTATGCCTAGACCCTGGCTACCGGTTACATTCCCCAACAAGGCTACGACTCAGCTGCCATAGGGGTCTGTGTACGCGCAGATAAAGCGTGAGCGCAGGTAAAAAAGCATAAAAGTTTGCCCTGCTTCTCATTCCTTAGAGCTTTCTTCTGCGATTCCCATAGTGTCTCCAGCTTTGCTGCAGCCTTTCTGATGGTTATGATGGTTCTCATGGTCTGAAGTTATGGGGGCTTAGAAGACTTGTTTTCAAGGGCTCTCATGAGTGCAAGTTATCCAGCATGCAAACAATATGTGTCCCAATGATCTACATTTCTTTCGGTTTAAAATACATTAATTATTTTCTGCTTTTGTAGTTGAGGCTATATTCTGATTTCTAACCATATTGGCTATTTCCTGCTGTGTTTTTATGTTCTCAGCAGCAACCTATGAACCGTTAAAAGGACAAGAATTACCCACAAACTTGAAGACAAGACCTTCATAGACTGCCCGTAAAATATCAGTTGCTTGTTGAAAACACTTTGTGTCTATTTTGTTGTGTACTTGGAGGTTCTTGATCTGGAGGTTTCTAAAACTGGGAATTATTTCCAATTAACAGATGGATGAACAGTTGCAAAGAGGTTGAGGGCTGGCTCCGCTAAAGGCTTAAGTGCCCACAGTTGGCCTTGTGTACCATACAAATACCAAAGTCCACACACATGATCCTCAAACCTTGCCTCCCTTGCCCCATTCCTTAGGCAGCTAAAGTCTATACACAACTATGTTTTCTTGTCAATGACACACCTCAGGCACCTGAACTTCTACTTCTGTGCATGCCTAGGACTGTTTGAAACTTGGTGAACCTGCATAGCTCTACATCTATCTCAGTCCTAAACCCAGCCTGAATCCACAAACTTGGCAATTCCTCCCGTATATTCCCTGGGGGAACCAGCCTGGTAAGGACCCACCTCACACATGTCTACAGGACCAGGCATTGCACAAAATACCACAGCAGAAGTAGACAGTTTAATTAAAAAAAAAAAAAAAAAAAAAAAAAAGGTGTCTGGAAGAGGTATGGCAAAAGACTCAAAGCCCTAACGGTGCCAGAGAAGGGGATCAAGAATGAATACAAATTTGTCATCTAGTGGTTAGTAGAGCTGGGTGAACACGAGGAAGGACAGAGTAACACCTGGGCTCTAGCTAATCCTGAAGGAGCGTTTGGGGAGCTAGCCAGACACTGGATAAAAATACAAAAGTAGACTTAGAGTATGGCAAAAACAAGGCAAGCGTCCTCCCCCATCCTCCCCAGGAGATGGCTTATTTTGGCTCCCTGTCTTGATTGAATTGTTTCCTGAATTGTTGAACAGCCTCGGCAGGGGAGGCGCAGAGTCCTCTCGTACAAATAGGCTCCGGCCTCCTGGCTAAGAGGCTACACCTCTGGAGGTGCAGGAGGTACAGATCTGAACGCCTCCAGTGAGTAGATAGACACCACAATCTTTTGTTTTCTGATTCCTGAAACAATACTAGCCTTCTTTCACTCACTTCTAATGTATTATTTTTTCAGGAAAATTAGATGTATTTAGCTGCTACCCAAACAGTTGGAAGAATGTCACATTTAGCAAGACTTGGAAATTAGCAAGAGTTCATTTACTTGACTGTGCATTCTTTATTCCAATAACTTTAAAAATATCTTGAGATCATTTTGCATCTGTTGAAAAGGAAGCATTTAAAAACCCCGCTTCCTTGCTCACTATTAGCATTCCGGTGACCAATTTGATCTTGCAGTCATTGTCACTATGGGGTTTGCTGTGATCCCAGTGATCCTAAGGGAACCTGTTAGTGTTGTTAACAGGACATCTCCTTACAGCAAGATATGTCATTATAAGCATTTTCAGCGTTGAAGCTAAGACACAATCTTTGTCTCCACACCAGCAGGAATAATTCTTTTCAAGGTGATTTCAGGTGGAATTCTCCCTATTAAAATATGCCAAATATTGGGCCAAAAGGGCCAAATACTGAAGGGGTTTTCAAAGCTTTTCCAGAAGCTGGTGGTAGTACACTCAAAGCAAGAGGGATCTTGACCCCAGATAAAACAAACAATTTGATTGGAGATAGTAAAACATAAAAGTACTTGGTCTTACAAAGTACTTCTCTAAATTAGAAATAAAGAAGTCACATTTGGTTATGGTGTTATTTCTCCGTCTAGGAAGGAGGTTTTGTTACACCTAATTGTCATAGTCACCTCCCCCCTAATGCGCAGAGGCTTTCGAAACAAATCCTCCTATCTCCACTGGATAAAAAAGTGCTTTCTGCCTCCAGGCAGCCTCTGCCCTCACCTGGATTTATCTCAACTAACTACATCCAGATAAAAAACACTGTACCTTGTCTCCAGTACCTTCTTACATCACGATAGCTGCCTCATTGTAACAACTTCAGCCTACAGGAAAGGCATAGCCAAAAGAAGTCATAAACTCTGAATCCAAGAATTTACTATGTTAAAGAGGAGGATTTCTTCTTTGCCTCACAACGCAGGAAAGTATCCTCTTCGTTTCTGTTTTCTCTTTGATCAGATCAGAAGAACAAGAAATAGCTACAAGGATCTTTTCTTTTTTTTATTTAATGTGTCTGATAGCTTTTGGTGACGCCAGCTCCCGAGGATTCTTTCCTCTAAATGTTCTATTATATTTTTCAAAAGGAAAAATATGTTTTGTTTTGTTTTGTTTTTTACTGTGAATTCATATGTTCATTTTGAAACCCTGACAAGAAATAATACTACCCCCTTCACAAGGAGTCTAGTTCCATCTGGTTGAGAACCAAAAAGCCCTGCCACAGTCTGATCTGAAGTGTAATTGATTTGATCACTTGCGCTTTAACTTCTTCGCTTACGTCTTTAGTGCATTAAGACTTCTTGGGGAGGGGAAAGAAAACTGTTTACATTTTTAGACTTTTTAAAAGTGCATCCAAAAGCTCCAAGTGTTTGGTGCCTGATTAATTACAAACACCTAGGCGATTGCTCCTGAGCCTATTTACAGAATCTCTCCTGACATCAAGTGATTTTACACTTTTCCAGGCACTTTGAATCACATGTTATTTGGGGCAGGGGTGGGGGGGAAGGGGGGGGAAGGATCATTTAATCAAGCTGCCAATGAAAGCAGCTAATGGAGAATTGCTGGGCAGTGTGGTCAGCCCCAGAACGTAAGATGACAGCTCTTCCATGGCTCTGAACAGCTCCGCAGAAAGGGAAGAGCGATGTCTGGTGTAGCGATGTTTGGAGAAGAAAGTAAAAGGACTTGAAAAATGCTAATTAGAATTCAAGATACCGTAAGAAAGAGAAAGATCAATGAATAAATATCCAACTGCCCTTAGCCAAACAGGCTAAACAGGACACTTTTGACAAGAAAACAGAAGCAAAGCAGAGCAGTTGGAAACATCAAGACAAGAGACTTGGCCCTAGGCTCGCCTGTGTAGTTTCCCAGAAGTGATTTTTTTGGGGCAATTTTTGAAAGAGTAAATTTTTGGTAACCATACAGATAAAAAATAGACTATTTTTGTATTTTTTTATTATTATCGCATTGTACTTCTAATTCTTAAGTTTGTAAAGTTTAGCTTTTTAATATGCACATCAACTAGAATGCCCTTTAACAAGGGAAAGATGTATATATGAATTATTTTTGGGTCTTTTAGAAAGGCTCGCCTGACTCAAGCCTCTTGGATTGTTGTGTGCGCTTCATTTTATACACTCCGAACAGCCCCACTGAAAACAAAGTCAAGTATCTGGCAAGTCCCTGCAGGATTCGGGTCTGAATCTAAGTTTAGCAAAAAGCTGAAGTATGTGCAGTAGTCCACCTTTCTTACCAAAGCACTTAACTATCTGTTTGCATTTATGTATATAGTTAAAACGCTATTCAAATCAACAAAGACTGCTAAATCGGAGCCTTATCTTTAGCAGTTCTTTTAGATAACCACAATTGGTTAAACACTTCTTTGTCTGCCTTTAGATTTTTTTGTTCACAACAGTGAAAACTTGGCTTATTCACTGGAAATATGATTTTGTTTATTGTCGAGAATTACAGAAGTTAAAAGGCCTTCTTCCCCATTAAAAGCTTTTAGAAATTCCAAAATGGATGCATTCAAGCACGTAGACACAAAATAGGTGAAAGTTAAAAAAAAATATGATTTATCTTCCCCGATTAAGTCAAACTCTCAACTCCTCTTACTAACTGCTTATTTCGTGGGAATTTTGGTACTGAACCAGCTTCAAGGATTTAGGCCAAAATTATTCTGGCTCCTTTGAAAATGCTGTTCCTTATTGCAGTTTTATACGTGAGGAAACGGAATCAAAAGAAAAATCCGTGTGAGTGAAGCAGGGTAAAGGATAAGGGTGGGGGTGGGGTGCACTTGTGCCTCTTACACCTCGTCTTCTTGACATAGAGACCGTCTAAATAAAAAATGGCAGTGAAGGAAGAGTTCTGTTTCTTCCCGCTTGCGTTAGTATTCACTCCGAGAAGTGGCCTAACCGATGCTGGAGCAGTACAACGGTTTAACAGAGTTCATTCCTTCCCGTAACACAGCAGCCATTTTTGTGACACCGAATTTCAAACATAAAATGCAGAAGTTCTACACAATCTAAGTCCTTGTCTCAGCCAAAAAAGGGCTTCAGCTCTCTCATTCTTGCAAAGCTACTTTTTTATCTGGTATTCCGTTTTTACCTGGATATTGCCAGCAAAAACAAAAAGAACAGATAAGATTTCAATTCTGAAGAGAGGGCAATGGGATAAGGAAAAAAAACCCCAACAAAACCCAAACCAAAAGCCTTGCAAATCTTCTTACATAGTAAAATAGTTCTCCTGCCTCTCTTACCCCTTTTTCTTTCGCTAAAGGCAGTAAATGGCAGAGTCAGGAAAAAAGCCTAGACTTCCTAACCTCCAGCTACCAGCCCTACCTGCTAGGCTGACGCGTACGCTCTATAGGTGCTGCACAGAAGCCCCCCCACTCCTCTTCCAGGTGACACCCGGAGTTACAGGTGGGTGCACAACAACGAAAGGCCTTTCATCTTAGTAAGAAAGGAGCAAAACGGACTGTTTTGCCAGAATTGTGTATTAGATACCTATACGTGTCTTAAAAGTGCATGTAATCTGTCTAAGCTGTTGGGACGCAGTAAGACGCGGGCAGGGAGTCTTTTAGTTTTGCAGCATAACTGGAAACTGTATTTCATAGCTGTCATACCCTTGGAGTGAAATATGTAAGCAAATAACACATTGAGCTCCTTAGATGCCTCCTTTCATAATTCCCAGTTACGACTTCGGACTATAAGGGCTTCTTATGCTCATACAAACTCAGTTTGCTTAGCTGAGTCACTTCTTGTATCGCGTTGCTCCAGAGCTGCCCCGAAAGCAAAGCATGTCAGCAAACACCTCCTACAGCTTCATGAGACAGACGAAAAAGAAAAGCAAATGCATGAGGGCAGAGGAATTTTTCATGGATGTTTTATGGCTTTCATTTTCTTGGCAAATTCTTCTCTAGCCATCAAATACATAAGATGCATCAAAAAAAAAATTGTGAAAAGAGTTATAAAAAGGTTAGCTTGACAAATGATATTTCCTCATTTGGCATGAAAGTTTATATTTGTCCAGCAGTCAAACTTCATCCTAATAAAATAAGCTTTTCTAAATCACTTTTGAAAAATAGTCACATATGGATTGTATTATATATGTAGGTGTTTTGAGGCCAGAAAACATATTTTTTGTTCTATGTCTGCAGCACATCGCAGAGTGGAATGCTGGTGGGTGACCATGGCTCCTAGGTGCGGAGATCATTACAAGCTCACAACTTGAGTCTACATGTAGTATATGCTAAACAAGAAAGCTTTTCAGACATACCAGGACACCAGACTTTTCAGAGAGGGATCCCAGGCTTCTAAAGTATTTAGATGCTTAAAGCTTTTATCTTGAACCCATTTATTCTTTTGATTTTCAATGTCCTGTTCCTGAACATTCGCAAATTATTCCTAGATGAAGTAATATTTTGAAATTGAAAAAAAAAAAATTCATTTAAAAAAAAAAAAACAACCCCAAAATAAACATTTTCCTTTACTTAATTTTCTCTCATTCATCTGATGGAAATCTACACATTAAAATGTTGATGTTCTGTCAACCTAAATCTAAAATCCTGCTTTTTCAACAAGTGTAATATTATCCAAATCTTTCTTGTCAGTCTGTGGGGTGGAGCCTCCGCCACAGGGACATTAATTCTAAAATTCAAATAAGAGAAAGATTAAATTCTTTAATTAAACAGAATTTCGCTAAAGTGAAGCACAGTCTTAAGCTCGATTTTCTAGCAGATTTTATGAGAAATTTAACTCAATTCAGACTAACCTCAGCCTTTTCTGGTATTATTTTATACGGCTTGATATGAAGTACAATGCTATTTAAATGAGGGGTTTTTCATACAATAATCTGTGACAGGATAAGCAGTGGAGTACCTGAACAAGAACCACGGGACTGGTGTGTTAATAGAGTATCCTGAAACCAGAGCCCACAGTATCTCCTTTCCTCATCTTATGCCATTTATTACTGGCTGCCTACTTAGGTTTGAAATAAAAAGTGAAAAATCCTTTTCCTTGTTGGTTTATCATAAGGCTTTTTGTCCATTATTTTGGATATATCTAAAAGCCACAGGGAACCGGATTCTTTGAGCATCACTTCTTTTCTACGACAAAACATGGGGTTTTTTTTCCAATGTAAAGCAAAGAAGCTCCCACATCTGGGCAAGAATGTAACGATGGGCCATTTCCGTGCACAGCTCATCCGACACACACTACATACGATCTTGCTTACGCTCCAAGCCGTGAATTACTTCTGCCACGCTGCTTGTCTTGCCCATCAAGTCAGGAAGATCAGCAGTGCGCACCACCAGAAGCTCGACGATCCCGATCATGTGAAGATATCCCTCATCTCTGAGAGCATGTCCTGCAAAATTCACTTCTGAAACCAGCCACCTCTGCAACGCACACGTCTTCTGTCGCATCGGGTAACAACCGCGCCGAACTTCATCGCCCCACGCCGCCCCTGGACAGCTTCAAATCCCCCCGAGGATGGTGGGTGGCGAGCAGCAGACTGCCGTGGAAGCCGGCGCTTGCTTCTAGCCTTGTTAGAAGCTCAGTAAGAAAAGTTACGGTTGTGTTGCTGAGACAAATTCTTCCTTAACACTTCACTCCCTTCTTTTCACAAGTTTTTTTCACGAGCACCACTGGAATTTTAAAGGGCAAAAAGCACAGCAAAGCATCACTCCCTCTGCATTAACAAGAAGGTGAGGCACGCTGGGAGGTAGGCATGTAGGTGCATACACTCGTATTTTCTACTTTAAAATACATGACTAGAGTGGTTTGGCATTACTCTTCTTGAACGTTACCAACAGAAAGGAAACATCTCAAGTCACTGCCATACAAAAAGCACTGAAAACATTAAGATTTTGTCATCAATGGCTGAGTTTTATGTACCCTTTTAGTTTTTCCTCTGTAAATTAGTGCCAGATTCACAGCCCTGTAAACCAAGCTCCTTTCTCTCCTTAGCAGACCAGTTCAAAATACCAAGTACAGCAGTTCAGATGTGCCCTGTGTCTCCCGGACAGCTTGCCTTACTTCTGACCTGGAGGAACATGTCTAGGAGTGGGAGATGTTGGATTTCTAGGTATATTGGGGCCAGATTCTCAGCTGGCATAAATCAGTTACATCTCCCCGAAGTTATTATAAGCTATTCCAATTTACTCAAGAAGAGGATCTGGCCCCTGTCAGTCTTTGGCTTCTCTGCAAAGGCTTTTAATAAGGCGCCAACTGTCCTGGCAGTGAGGATATATTGAGTAGCGCTCAAAGTTAGCAGTAGCAGACAGGAGCTCAGCCCAATAACATTTTTCTCTGCAAGAATTAAGTACAGCACTTCTTTTAAGCTTAAAACAATTCTTACTGTTCCACTAAAACAAAGAACAACTCACACAGCGAATACCAGCAAGAAATGGGAGAGGAAATTTAAAAAAAAAAAAAAAAAAGCCCAACAAAACAATAGCGAGCGGGGGTAGTTGAATCCAGCCAGGTTCATAGTACACGCTGCTACTGCCCGATGACATGGGAGCTCTTCACCTCAAACCTAAGCCACAAAAATATGCAGATTCCCATAGGCCTCTTTTACACTACATAATTACACAAAATTTCCCCATCGGTGTTCCAGCTCCCGTTAGCAGCACTGGTGAGCACCAACAGAATTTCAAGTGTGGGCGAGGTAGGAGGAAGGGGATGTATTTTCTTTTTAAGCAGTGGAGGCTTTTTTAAGCCAGAAGATACCAGAACCTCATCTTTGGTTGGGATCTGACCAGCACAGCTGAACCTTTGGAGTAAACTCAGGGAATGTTTTGCTAAAGAATCCAGCAGTAAAAGGAATACAAACTTCCAAGCTGGAAATGATCTGGATACCTGATGTTAAAAGAACAATGAGGAAAAAGACATCTTTTCCCCACCTCCCGCAACCACAAAGAAATAAAAATAGACATAAATGTTTCTTCTTTTTTGCCAAGTCTTTTTTTTTTTTTTTATTTCTACCTTCTTTCAGTCCAAGGAAGCAGATACAGCTACAATTATTTACCTTCTTGGTACCCAACTGGATTATTTTTCTGAATGAGCGGGCAAATGCTGGCAGGAATAATTCTACTTTCCAACTATCAGAGAAATCTGAAGAGTTGTCTTGATGGACCCAAGATGCTAGTGCCTACTTGAAACACACTGTGGATTAAACTGAGTGAAAGAAAACAGATGGGAAAATATGGTGCAGAACATTCAATTGCAAGAAATGAAGATAGATCGTGAGGCGGGAACACACCTTCCACACCAGCAAATGCATCCTAAAGGATTTCTTAGTTTGCTCTCAGGGTGAGACCTACTCCAGATCAGCCACTCTGGCTTGATGCTCGAGTGCAGTAAGGCATTAAGTGGAGATATCTGCTCTGCAGTAGATGCCCAGAAGTATCATCATCTAGGAAAGTCGATGCCAGAGTGGCATGTAAACTACATCCCAGAAAAATACAGCAGAGATGCAGCCATGCCTGGAAGTGCGTGCAGTGCCAGTGCCATCACCAGGCACCAACAGGAGCTCAGGGAACCGCTTCCTCCAGCACCAGCCAAACGGCTGGACCACGGCCCTGGGGAAGGGGCAGCGCGGAGCAGCTCCCCAGGCCCCCAGCCCGGCTCTAGGGCAGGTAATCGGAGTGAGAGACGGAGAGCAGAAGAGAGGCGAACAGACCCCTTCCCCACCCATCAGTACAACTACTTAACAGAAGAAAAAGAAAAGGAGCATAAAGTCTGTCAACACACTGAGAGGTGGGAATTGTGACTTTTTCTTTGGATTCACAAAGGAAGGACCCCAGTTAATGAAAAACATCTATTAATTTTAATAGCACTTTTTTGAGTAAAATAACAAAAAATCCTAAAAACTCCCTAGGCCTCTCCTTCCATCCATCTAGATGTCATTTGCTGTGATTCTTTGCCAGCAATCCTCCCCCCCTTCATTGTATTTGAATTTCAATGGCCCCTGCACACCAACACATTTTCTCTCTCATGCTGCCACCTACCACTGCACTACTGTTGCTTGCCCTGTTGCTTCTGCAGCATTTCTACATGTCAAGTAATTGAAGAGATTATTTTTTTAACAAGTTATTGCTAAATGTGTGTGTGAGTTACAGCAACAGGCCTAATTTACTACCTAGCTGAGCACTCACCTATGTAACTGGCACTCAGTGGAGCCATGCTTTGGCCTTAGCGAAGAGCAAGCTGCTGCTCAGTACTGTGAAAAGTCAGAAACCTGGCATCTTGCCTACCCCTGGCATCCCTAACGGAGCGGTTCTTTTCATTTTAATTCATCTCCCCCATCTGCAAAACCAGAGACAACAAAAATCTCTGTTCGCCAGGTGAGACCCGGGCCTCTCCGAGGCCCAAGGTGGGTGCTGACTGCCAGGGCTGGGTCACTGAGGTGCAGGGCTGGTTTGGTTCACAGGCAGTAATTCGTGCCGGACAGTAAGGAGAAAACAAAAGGGTGCTTCCAGCACCACCTGCACGGCCCGGGTCGCTCGCAGGATGCTTCTCTTCGCTTTGCTTCATGCTGGGTGAAGCCCACCGCTGGAAGCAGCAGCTGACAAACGTCTCAGTTTAATTAGCAAGCCCAGAGGTCAACCCGTATTTCAGAGGCTGCTCCTGCTCGTAATGACTCTCGGTAGCGTTGCAGCCCTCCGTGCTCAACAGCCGACGGGAGACGAGCGCCGGTGCCGGAGCGCCTGGCGGCCGGGTGGCTCCGCGGGAGGTGCGGGCTGCCACTGCGGGGCTGCGGGGTCCCCTCGCCCCCGGCGCTCAGCCCCTCGATGCCCCAACCCCACGCTGGCTGAGGACGCGGAGTAAGCTTCGGGCAGCCGCAGCGCGGAGAGGCGCCCACGGGTACGGCTGCGAAGGGCTCAGTCCGCAAAGCCGCTCATCCCCCGCCGGTTTTTGCCTAATCCCGAGCGACCCCTGGGATGCCGTGGGGGCTGGCCCGGGCATCGCGGCCGCCTTGCCTAGGGGCTCCGGAGCGGCAGCCTGCGGGGCGGCCGCGGGCGCGGAGCGGAGCGGTGACTCCCCCCGCGGCCGCCCCGATGGTCGGGCGGCTCCGGCCGGCTCCGCGCTCAGCCCAGGCGGGACGCGCCGCTCCTGCGCCGTCCCTGCCCTTCGCGGGATGCCCGAGGAGCCCGCAGCCCTCTGAGACACGCAGTGACGGGAGGGGAAAGAGCCACCCGAGGTGTCCCGCCTCTTGCGGGACAAAAAAAAAAAAAAAAAAAAAAATAAAAAGGGTCTCTCACTGATAATGAGCTATGAGCGCGGCTGCGGATCGGGAGCCACGGTTTAACATCCCGCCGCACGCACGGGGGGGGTTGCCAAAACTGCGTAACTCCCGGCATATTTGCAGAAGGCAAATCTCAGCAATGCCAATCTGTAACAGGGAGGGCCGGAAAGGTGGCGGCCTCCCTCCTGGCCAGGGCAGGCCGGTAAGGGGCTCCCCGCGGCGGCCCCGCTGCGGGACCGCCGGCCCGGCCGGCTCTTGGGCAGGGAAGCGCCCCAGCAGCCCAGCCCGCGGCCCCGGGCAGCGTCCACGGAAGGGCAGCGGAGGCGGGGGGCGGATGGGGGCGGATTTAACTCTTCTTAAATGTCATACTTTAATGGGGATGGAAAATGTGGATTTTCTGTGCATTCCAGGAACAATTCCTTGGGGTGGTGACCTTTAGCACCGATTCTCTTAAGAGAGGAAAGTAGTCGAGTGTTTATCTGGATGACTGAAAGCTTTCCCTGGTGGAAGTTTATGGAAGTGTTAAAGGGGGCGGATAACACGGGCTTTGGAGGCGCTTGTCCAATGATCTGGAGGGGCTTGGAGAGCAGATCTCAGCTGGCAGACATTTAAATGGGAGACAGCTCGGCGCTGCTGCAATTTGTAGGCAGGATCCGAGACACTCTCTCTATGGACTCCCGGGCAGCTTCGGGCTCCCACGCCACCCGCTCCGCCGAGTGACCCGCCAGGCAGAGCCCCGCAGAGCCCCAGGCCCGCCGAGGAGCCGCCGCCGCCGATCCGGGCCCCGCCGAGGAGCCGCCGCCGCCGCGCAGGTGAGCCGGGACGCGCCGCGCCGCGCCGCGCTGCGCGCACTCACAGCGGGCGCGCAAACGGGTCCGGCAGCTGCAGAGTTCGGCCGGTCTCTGTGGGAGGCAAAATTTTAATCTCTCTATCCTACCTTCGGGGAGGGGGAAGGGGACGAGTCGTTCATCGGTGTCTAGCAAAACTCCTGGGAGCCTCGGTTTTGCAGAGGGTGACACCCGTCCCTCCCGTCAGCGGGAGTGCGACGGACACCGACATTTCCGCGGCAGTGCTGGGGATTAGGGCACCGTTACATCCCTCTGCCCTGACAAGCACAGGGATTGCAAAAGCCCCGTTAGCTCTGCCTCTCATCTCCGCCTACAGCATCACTCCCGACAAATTGGATTCGGCGCCCACCCGACACACGGCAAAATCCCGGCCCGGCCTCTGCGCGGAGCGGGGCGGGGGCAGATCCCCAGGTGCCGGCCCCGTCCCCTCCCGTCCCGTCCCGTCCCGTCCCACCGAGCTGCCCTCTACGAGACCGCTCAGCCCCCGGCTTTGCCTTTGCAAACCTCTGCTCCTCCGCGGAGCGTGCGCCTGGGCCTCCAGGAGCTTCCCGGGGCGGGGGCCGTACCGCCCGGGGGCCTCGGTGTGTGCCGGCGGGGTCGGGCGCCGCGGAGCCGAGGGTCTGCACCGGCTGCGCGCCCGCGGCCAGCGCCGCACGTCCCGCAACCGCGCGTCCCCGGGCGCCGTCGGGCGGGACGGACCGCGGCTCCGCCGCTGCGCTCGGCGCCCCTCCGCCTTCCCCTCCGCCGCCTCTCCGCCCTGCTCTCCCACCTGACTCGGAGCCAGGGGCGTTTTGCCGCCCCGACGGCTCCGTGCATCCATCGGCCACCGCTCCCCTTCCCCGCGCTGACAGGCCCCAGGCTCGGCTCGGCTCGGCTTGGCCGGAGCGGCCGGAGCCCTCCCCGCAGCGCGCCGGCCCGGTGCGGCCCCGCGGGCGCGGACTGGCTGCGCTCCTCTCGGCCCTGGGCCCGCGGCGCGACCTGGCGCTGGGCTTTTCCCTCCGGGAGGACGTTTCTTTACTCCCCCCGTCCGTTTTAATGCGATCCCCCGGGGCCTCGGGAGTCACTGCCAGGGACCTCGTCCTCCGTTCGGTAAGCCTAGACCGCGGCCGCCCCCCGGGCGGCAGACCCGGGCGGTGTCGCCAGCCGCCGCGGGGAGCGTCCGCACCCGCGGGGAGCCGGGTGAGCCGCTCCCGGCCGAGCCAAGCCGAGCCGAGCCAAGCCAAGCCGGCGGCCTGTCCGCCCCGACGGCCGCCGGCGATCCCGCAGCGCACCCAGGCTGCGCTCAGCGACAGTCCCGTCTTACCTCGGCGGGAGGGGCGGTGCGGCGGCACCGTCCTGCCCCGGGCGGGGCCGCCCTGCCCGGTGCGGGGCCGCGGCGGGCTGGGAAGGTGCGCGGCCCCCCTCATCCCGCCGCGCTGCGCTGCCCCGGTCAGCTCTTCCCAGCCGTCGCGTCCCTCCCCGGCCGTCAGCTGCGGCCTCGTTCCTGCTCTCCCGCTCGTGGCTCCTCTCGGGCGAGTGAACCCCGTTTCGCTCATCGGGGCTGAGCTCCAGTGCCAGGGAAACCTCTTGTTGCAGAGCCAAGGGCTGTGGGACACCGACGTGCGTTCGGCTCGCTCCGTCTGCTGAACCGACGCGGGGGTTAGTTGTGCCCGTTCTGGGAGGTGCGCGGCGATCTTCGGGTGCGGCGGCGGTAACCCCCGAGCCCCCGCTGCCCCTGCGCTACGCCCGCTGATTCCTGAGCCGGGGAGCCCCTGCTCTCCTGGCCCCGCTCCTCGCTGCGCCGAAACAGCCTGGGGGGACCCAGCCAGCCTGCGGCGGAGGCTGTGTCTGGGCGGTAAAGGGCGCCAGTGCCCCCACCTCTCTGTTCCTCTTTAGGATTCGGTCCCGAGCTCTGCTAAAACATTTCTTTTTCTCCCGGCGACGTCACTCAGAAACGTGTAGCTTCTCCTGAGGACTTTCTCCCTTTCAGCGCGCGTGGCTGTGCGCAGGAGCAAAACTCTTCTGGTGGTTTTAGGGCTCGGTGAGCAAATCCGTGTGAAGGGAGTTTCGCTCCGGGGAGCGGAGCTGTCAGGCTGCATGGGCGACTGCAGGGCAGGTCCGCTTCGGGTTTGGTACCAGCCATGCCCACCATGATGATCAACTTCCCTGTAGTCCCGTAGGATGTCCTACAGGGCGATGCTTTCTTACAGGGGGAATTCCCAAAGTTTCAAAGGTGTTTTTTTCTTTTTTTTTGTGTTGCTGCCTACACTCATTACGTGTCTCAAAAAAAAGCCATCTCCATGACTCGCAAGAAGAAATTATCTGAAACGTAGATGTATCCAAATTCTACCAAACAGAGATGTCAGTTTTGCTGTCTTGATCTCAGAAAAAAAAAAAAAAACCCCAACACGGTTCTCTGGGAACTGCTATTGCCATGCCTTTTTGTATATTTAAAAATACAGATCTATGAACTATGAAAACATTACATAAGACTATTTCTGTAATTCATATATAATAAGCCAGGCATAAAATTATTCCGATCCTTTGGGACATAAACCGCTTCAATTTTCTCAGTAGTCAAAGGGTTGTGTTTTGCCTCTTTCTTTGGCTGGTATTTGAAGCCCACCAAATAGACCTTTTTTTTTTTTTTTTAGGTCTTCATCAGATTATTTTTCATGTTTTCTGTGAAGCACATGAGTCCAGTGCTCATCATAATATTTTCCTAGTAAATATGGTTCACAGATGAAATTATGGGCCTGCTGAGGTCTGTGAGAATTTTGCTGTATATTTCAACAGAACCAGGATTCCATCCAGTCCTTTTAAACCAGTTGCTTTGTGCTAAAGATTTCAGTAATAACTTTCTGACTCTGCCTGGGAACTCGCAGGGAAGTGCTGTTTACGAACTGACATGTGGAGATCCTTAATTTATAGCAGAAAATGTGTAAATGAAAAAATTACAGTTTAATTGTATGACATAAGAAACCTGAAAGCATTTACACTTCTCTATGAATGGTTGCTAGGATTAATCCCCCAAATTCCTGATCTGTTTTAGATGATGAGATCCCAGGCTCTAGATAAACCACGTATGAGGTGATGTGAATGTTAGGGCCCAATTCTGCTCCTGTTTGAAGTCAGCAATAAAACTTCTCTTGGCTTTAGCACTAAGAGCTTACAGATGATGAAAAGTAG
This sequence comes from Phoenicopterus ruber ruber, assembly GCA_009819775.1. Classification (NCBI taxonomy): domain Eukaryota; kingdom Metazoa; phylum Chordata; class Aves; order Phoenicopteriformes; family Phoenicopteridae; genus Phoenicopterus; species Phoenicopterus ruber. The sequence continues at coordinate 36,153,176 of CM020219.1, forward strand.
AACTCAGCTTAGCAGTGAAATATAGAAAGAATAGATTTTTGAAGCATTCGGTTACTTTTAAAAAATAAATATTAATTCTAACAGATCTCTCTGGATCTGAATGAAATAAGTGGGAAATGACCACTTTGGTTATAGTCATCTGTTTGTTCAAAGGATTCTCAAATGGATTTGCAAAAGGATTTCTGGTTATGCCAGTGTAACAGCCAATATCAAGTACTGAAAATTTTGCAGAAATCTGGAATATAAAATTTTGCAGCCTGACTCCTCACAGCTCCTACCCAAGCTCCCGAGTTATTACTTCTGCAGAGTAATGGCTGTGACAAGGAAAAAAATACTTACTTCAGGAGAGATTTCTTTTTGGTAAAACTTTGGGTATGGTAACACTCATCTAGCTACTTGTATTCTTCCGTGTTCTATTTGTGCCGCAGTTATAAAAAAAAAAAGCCTGTTAAGGAAACATTCACAAACACTAATTCATAGATGGATGAACCACTCTAGTTCCTCACGTAAGCAAACAGAGGTGGTGTCTTCTCTCATCAGCAAACGCACTGCCCTGGGGCCAGAGGTGGTGCAGAACGCTCACGCTGCGTTTTGGCCGCTTTCCTTATCGAGGCGTACCATCTCATTTTCCTTTGCATTTTGCGTTTTCAAAAAATAATCTTGATTTTTTTAATGAATGTTTAATAAGTTACTATTAGAAGAAGGTCCTGCTTGAGCTGCCGTGGGGGTCATGAAGTTCACGCAGCCTCTTCTGTGGTCTGGGTTTAAACTGTATTTAGCCCTAAATGATTGGATTACTTTTACTTTTAGATGTGTGTTTTGGAAGTGACCATAACAAATGTTTTTGCTGAGATGCTAATTTTCATTTGAATCACAATTCCTTTCATGAGCATGTGATATAGCTTCTGCCTTTAAGGCTGTAAACAAACTCAGTGAAAAATTACCTTTCCTCCCCCAGTTTAGGACTTTATTGAAACACATGCTTGCATTTCCTTAGGCTTAAGCGCACGCTTAATAAAGATGCATGAATCTGGGATACAGATCTTACAATAGCAAACATTACCATCAAATTTCCCCCAGATTCCCATCCCAAAGTACACCTCATTTTCACATGACTAGACCTTACTGTGTCATCAATTGCACATTTATGGGGGGGGGGGGAGGTGAAGCAATGTGGAGGTCATCAGTTTTAGAAATAAAAGTAGTCCAGGAATATGCATGTTGGTGGAACTTCAGCTCAGTTATGAGACACTAAACAAACACCTGAAGTTTCCTGGCACTGCTTATAAACTAGCAATTTATTTTCAATTGCATGCAATGACTTTTTTTTTTTTTTCTTTTAAGGCTCTGGCACCATGTTGAGTAAATAAAGTGCATATTAAAATACTGTCTAAATACAGCATGGGTATACAGTCGCTGGAGAAATAGGAATAGTTTTGGAAGGAGTCATTCTGGTCTCTTGAGGAAATAAGCAGTGGTTTATAACTCTTTTTTAAAAATTATTTTAAAGACAAAATTAAATTTAAAAAGAAACATATTTAAGTAACATTCAGGTTGTAATAGAAACGGGGAAAACCCAGCAAATGTGACACTTGAAGACGACACTTGAAATTATGCTGCATTAGTCTTCAATTAGAATTCCCAACTTTTTTTTGTGTTCTATGTCAGAGCCTTAAGGTTATTCAAACTGCGTGTTCTGTACCATATTTCATTTAGATATTAAAAGCAGCCGTTCCAAGTTGTCTGCTGGAGTCGGCAACAGTGTCATTCTTACATCTCTTGCTTGAAGTCTGAAGCTTCTTCCAAACACGGCACATACCGGTACATAAACATAAATGAATAAGACGAATGCATATATTTATTGTATGGATTATAAACTCTAGGTACTCTAACAATCTGTAGACAAACACTTAAAATATTAGATCCACAAGCAAATCCCTGAATACAATGGAACCCCCCTATGATACTTTTCCACTCCAGTAATTCCTTCCCAGCCCATTCGGTGAGAAACGCTTTTTGGACAGTAAAATATAACATTTATTTTCTCCGTGCGACTGGAAAGCCCTCATAACTGAGACATTAACAGTTATCTTTTATAGCAAATGGGACTTACCCTGAGCTGCTACTGAGTCTCTAGGTGGCCCTCACAGCGTTGGCATTTGGCTGCTTTCCTGCCTAGTTGTGTGGTCTCAGGCAGAGCGGATAAAGCCATCCAGGATGGTGCCCTTGGTTTCACATATGTTTCTTGAGTAGTAACACGAGCAGGACTTTCCAGTTCAACACTAATTTTTTGCTTGCTGATGAAACAAGTCAAACAAGCGATAAACCCGCAGCACTCTAAGCAGGTAGAAGACACCAACGTCCTCAGGTTTACTCCACAATTCTTTCCCTTTTTAATGCATGTGCCACTTTGCAGTTCTCCTGGTTTACGGGTTTTTTGCAAGCAGTCTCTCATTTCTGGTGCTTTCGTCCAAGCTCCTCACGGGGAGAGTCCCCTGAGAGCCTCATTCCCCGATCTGTCTGTCTTGCTGCCACATCCCTTGCTTTCCAGAACAACAGGGACACCACGGTACTTCTGGAAGGGGGAAAAGTGTGACAGCTGATGAGTTTCTTCCCGGCTGGTTGGTTTCTTGAGCTGACTGAGCAGCCAAAAGAGCTCAGAGCTTTGGGAAGCAGCAGAAATGGTGGAATAAGGGAGGCAAGAAAGGCTGTTCCTACACTATTAATTAGGTTTGGAGCAGGCGTGCAGTCTTGAAGAACCTGATAGTCTCCACTTACTGCACTTGTTGAAGTAGTTTTTTTTGTGTGCACAAGATACAAGATACATGATACTTAATGTTGTATACAAAACTCCGCTGTCCTCATATGTCCTTTCAATATCACGCTGTATATAATGAATAAAATTCAGAGAGCTGAAAAATTCTTAACACTGTGACTACATCTATAACTTCTGTCAAGGATTCAGAATAATGTGCGAGAAGGTGTAATTTGAAATTACAGATGCATCTCTTTTAACCTATACCTAAATATTCTTTTATGTTAGTTGCCTGTCTTGTTGTACATCTCTTACCTTAAGCATCATTACACTTGGACGCATTGGACCAATTCAGAGGGGCAATGTGACAGAGCTTGGGATGCTGTAATTCAGACAACAGGTGGATATAGCATGCACATTATGTTTGGGATGTATATTATGCAAGAAGCTGTAGAAAGCTTCTGTGTCTGACTAAGGAACACATAGCTAGACTAGATCTCCTGTGTCAGAGAGTTTAGTCCTCTGGTATTGTAGATAGCTATGTCACATAAATCCCTGTGTAGCATAAAATCTCTTCCTCCACCAGTGTAAGTCAGGAGCAGCCTTCCTAATGTCAGCGAGCTGTAAGAAGGGAATGAGAACTCTTAACTAGGGTAATTACATGGAGAAAAGAGCTGGAAAAAGATGCATGCTACACAAAATGAAATTCTGTTTGGACTTACTTTAGCCTCTGACTTTCAATCGCTGTACATTAAAGCTTTTATCACTTGGTAATTTGGAAACAGCTTTCCAGCTGGTAAGGGCTAAATGCTTATCTTTTATAAGTACGCGCGTGCACACACACATTTCTTTTACGCAACTGAATATTTACTGCATACCTGACTTCTGTTGATATCTGAAATCCACAACTGTGCTTTATTCCCTCAACTTCCTCCATATAGGATGGTCCGCACACTGTATGCCGTTGGCGCCGTGTTTCTTCTGATGGGATTTCTGCTACCGGCAGCAGAAGGGAGGAAGAGGAATCGTGGATCTCAAGGTGCTATCCCTCCTCCTGACAAAGATCAGCCCAATGATTCAGAGCAAATGCAGACACAGCAGCAGTCTGGCTCTAGGCATCGAGAACGAGGAAAAGGCACCTCCATGCCTGCTGAAGAGGTGCTGGAGTCTAGTCAGGAGGCGTTGCACATCACTGAGCGCAAATACCTAAAGCGGGATTGGTGTAAAACTCAACCCCTCAAACAAACTATCCACGAAGAAGGCTGCAACAGTCGTACCATTATCAACAGGTTCTGCTACGGCCAGTGCAATTCCTTCTACATCCCCAGGCATGTCCGTAAAGAGGAAGGCTCCTTCCAATCTTGTTCCTTCTGCAAGCCCAAGAAATTCACCACCATGACTGTTACGCTCAATTGCCCTGAGCTTCAGCCCCCGAGAAAGAAGAAAAGAATCACCCGAGTTAAGGAATGCCGGTGTATATCTATTGACTTGGACTAAACTGAGAAAAATGTTGTACCGATTGCACTCTGACTGTACGCAATCATTGCCAGCGTGAGAGTGAGTGGCATGAACTAGCATACCTTCGGGGCTGGACAAAATTGTGAATTACCTAAACCAAGCAAAAGCCAAAAAAAACCCAAAGAAAAAAAATTATGTAAGGGAAGGGCACGCATGTGCATGTTTGTGTATAAGAGAGAAAATGGATGTGTACAAGCAAATGTATGAATGTTCACTACACCAAAAAAATTCAACAGGGGTATGAAATATTAAAGAAACCTATTTACCCGCAGTCATGAATTAGGTTTCCTAGTGTATATTCACATTTTTGCCGCTTGCTGGGAAAGTGGAGCTGTGGCTTTTGCTAATGTTCACCTGCCGTGCTATTTGCTTTTACCGTATTAAGAGAAACATCAAAGTGAGAGGACAATATATTTGAAAGCATGAAACTATTCTGAAAGATGATGTAGGCAAAAAGCAGTTTAAAGCGTAGCAAAACCATCACTGAAAATAGCAGCTGTATCAAGAGTTTGTAACACGCTTCTTAAAAAAAAATAACTGTACTCCAGAAGCCATGTCTGGAGAACAATGGGGGGGTGTGGGAGTGTTGAAAAGTCAGTATAGGTGGATGGAAAACAGAGCTACAGCAAGTTAGAAAGCAAAAGGCCAAAGTAAGTAGACAAGGGGAATACAAAAGGGAGTAGAAAAAAGAAAGATACCTAAATAGGAAGACACAGAGGAAGAGATATTGTCTTCTATGTTTTGCTTTAATTTATATACCTAGTCATTTATTACATAAATTAAAGAGAAACTATATACAAGGCTATAAATATACTTCTGAATTCTAATGGCTCTCTAAATCCAAACCCATTCTCATGCCACTAGATCCATTTGATGTCTTGTATTTCTGATATCAGTTATTCTTCATATCTACATATATATGTATATGCAGTATCTTTTAGCCATTGGTATCTATACGTACATACAACGAGTATGCATACTCCACTGTGTGTATCCGAACTCTCTCCTTCTCTTTTTCACACACATACATAAAAACATACATAACCACAGCACAAAAATCTTGCTAACCAAGATCAAGTACAGAATGGCAGTAATTTAGTACATAAAGAGCAAAGCAAAAATTAAAACAAGCATCATGTGACTGCAAATGCAATAACCACACAAGAGACAAAAGACACGACATTCATGACTAGTAAACATTGCATTGTTATTGTTATTTTAGCTTTGCCACAGGCATGCGGTTTGTTGAAAAAGAGATGCAGAACGTTGCCAGCAATAATCCTCTTTTTATATCTTTTACCACAGACTTGCATTTAAACTGGATTTGGACTAAGTAAAGAGAATTTCCTGAAAATTAAGGGCTAACTGCCCCTCTCATTTGGGGGGAAAAAACATAAAAGGGGACACACTACTTCCAACAGCTCGATAAATCTCACCTGTGAGGTTCTCCCGCCTCTTCTTTCCTTCAGGATTAGGAGCTTAAATGTGATCAGGGCTGCGGGATTTGGCAAGCGCACAGAAGGCCCCGGAAAAGACGTTCATTTAGCTAGGTGGGCCCTGGGCCATCGGACCTGAGAGATGGCCCTTCCACGCACGTCGCTCCTGCTTTCCCGGGGGTCCGTCGGGAAGCCGGGGGGTGTCTCTCTGGCTGCATCTCACGCCACGTGGGGTGCAAACGACTCGGGCTGTCCTGGGTGCTTTGCAAGGGCGCCTGCGGGCCGGGCGGTGAAGAGGTGGCAGGGAGCTGTACGCCTTCCCGCCTCTGCCCCTGCCCCTGCCCCTGCCTGCAGGGCCCCGACAGCCGGCCCTGTCCAGCGGGGTGCCGCAGGAAAGGCGTGTTCCTGTGCTAGAGTCAGGCCCAGGCCTGAAAGCCACCCTGACGTCACTGACGTGAGCAAAATGGGGGTTAGGTCCACGTTAACTGTGTGACGGGGCTTGGATAGTCCAGGACTCGGTTTCCCCATGCAGTGGTGATGCTCTCTGGTGTCCACCATCAGCGTAACTTCTCCTTCTCACACCAGATGCCTCTCAGCAGCAAGGTGATTGCCTTGACAGCATTTCTGTCTGTTGAACGCTGAGGAAGGCAATTCTGCTCTTACTAACGTGTCCAAAGGGAAAAATACACAGTGGCACGTCACAGATGTGCCCTCATTATATCACATGCCCCAGCTGTTCCGCAGTGCATCACGCAGTTATTGGCGATATCCTACATCTCTGCAATTAATATATTTTTACTGCAAAATGCACTGCTGTGAGGTCTGCGTTCGTAAAATTAAGAGGTTGCAACTCATTGATATTATTAAAATGCATTTGATCTGGTGTACTCTCACTCAGCAGGTTTGACACATTTCTTCATGGATTTTAAAATCCAATTTTAAAATCTGGAATTACAGGAGGTAGATTTCCACTGTGTGGAATGTGAATAGTTAAACAGAAAGATATGGATATTTAATGTTATTATTAATACAAATTCTCTTTCACTGATAATAGGCAGGGGTTGTTTTCCTTTAAAATACTTTTCCGAGTTGGTTTGCAGGTAAAAGGGCCAAATTCAGTAGTTGCTGAAAGTTTTGTACTGGCCAGGGTTTCTGTTCAAGAAATGGGCACACCTTAGGAATGATTTCTTTTTCTTCATGTGAAGTTGACAGCAAAACTCCCATTGTCTTTTACAGTGGCTGCTATGTCCCTAAACCCTTAGCCGTTAAGCAAAGCTTCAGATGTTACTGACCCCTTTAAGATTCGGCTAGCGTTCTGAAGGAAAATTGATAAAAGTTTTACAAATCTTTATGTTCCAAAACAGCCTGTGCATAGATCACGATGGAACTCCCCTTGAGGCAGACCCCCCCCCCCCAAATATGTAAATTTTATACAAAGAATTTTTATGAATTGCTAGTTATTGCCTGAGACTAAGAAAGTTCTGCTAACTTACAGTTGTATGAGATATTTAATATCAACCACAATATGTATTTAAATGTCTGCTTTATTCTAAAAACAATGGACTATATAACCTAAGGCTGCAGTATTTTCATGCTCGGTCTCACAAAGCAAAACTTGGTTTAAAATGAAGTTTTAATTATTTTGTAACTGAATAGAATTGGAGTTTTTTCTTCCCAGCATTTTGTACGTCATTTTAACTACTAGTAACAAATAAATAAAATATCTTCTCCAGCCCATGTCTATTGTTGGTTTTTTTTTTTTTTATTTCTTCTTTAAGTTTCCAGCTCTTTCTGGATCTGTTGTATTTTACTCTGACTTCTGTGGTTTCTTCTAATTATAAAAGGGCTTACATTATGACAATGAGACACAGAGACAAGCAATGGCACCATCATTCAACACGGCTACTTCAATAAGGTTTTTAAATGAGATCTGTCACTTCCCCCTCACCCTTCCACAATTTATAGAAGGAAAATCTCAATCTTTACTCGCACTTTTCCCCTTGTAAACCATATAGTGACAGGTCAAAATATAAATCAGCCTTGAATTGTTGTAGAGTTAAAGCTGAGGCGGCATGCCTGCCTTACGCCTTATCTCAGGTTTTACGTCTAGCTAGCAGTTTACTCCCGCTTGTAGAAAAAAAGAGTAAGGAACGTCTTTACAATACGGCGTGTCACCAGCTGCAAATAGGGACAGAGGAGACGAAAAATAATTCTGAAAGAGAACAGGAAGGTCCGTCGTTTCCTTTTACCTTCTCTGTCCCTGCTGGCAGCGCTTGAGCAAGGCCAGTGTCGAGGACAGACTGCAACCGCAGAGAACAGGTTTTTTTGAAATTTCCACCTTGCTGGTGGGAGATGGGCAGTAGCAGTATAAATTCTGCCTTTCCAACCTGCCACCCTGTCAGATGCGTGAGGGACTCTGCCGATCGTCGCAGCCCCCTGCGCAACCCTGCTGTCTGCAGCAGTGGTGCCGCTGCCTGCCCTTGTGAAGAGAGCGGCTCTGGCGGGGACGGCCATCTCGCCGAACCGGGCTGATTTCGCGTAAGCCTCTGAGCGGTAATATAGGCCTATTTCAGACAGACACCTTTGAGTTCAAAGGACTGACCATGCCGTAGGCAGCTATACAATCTCATGAAGGAACAACGTGTAGTGTTTTCCCGTGGCACACACAGATAACCAGGGAAAAGGGTCAGGTGTCCCGGGTACAGCTCTGAAAAGCCGGGTGCTGGTGAGATCCCGTGCGTTCTTCCTTCATGCAATAATGGAGCTGAGCAGTCTAGTAATCCTGGGTAGCTGGGGTTTTTTAAAGGCTTTTTGGTTTAGTCTTCCTTCTTTTCTAGCTTTTTTGTGCTTCTAAAACTTACCGAAAGGCTAATAACATTAAAGTCATTATTTTTAGAAGGCAATTGACTTTTCCTGGTCTGAGATACGGGCACAATTGGACAGAGTAAGTTTCCTTGAAAAGCAGTGCATATATATATCCTCATTTGAATATTCAAAATAGAGAGAAAAATCTCCTAGACTTACCTTTCTAGTACTTTGTAGTACCATGGTCTTACTATTCATATGCTAACAAGCTCAGATATTCACTCTAATTTACATTTGGCCTACATACCCGCTTTGAATTGAAGACACGTCCACTGTGAAGTCCCGTTTGCTTTATAGATGGTTGCTGATCAAAAGAAGCTACGAGAGAGAGAATTCACACACCTTAATCAGCTTTCAGAGACACAGATAGAAATAAGCCTTTTTTTTTCTTTCTCCCCAGTGAGGGGATTTCTGTTGGGGATTTCTGCGTGTGCTCTGTCATCCATGTGCTGCGCAGCCGATTCGCACACGCGTTGTAGGGCTGGGGCATCAAGAGCGCGTCAGATTTGCTGAGCGTGTGCAAGACATCTGAGCAACACATGCGCACAGTAGGTATGGTGCGTCCTGGATGGGTCAGTGGAAGAGACAGCATCGTGGCTCTGCTCCAGCTGCCTGTCAGCGGCGGTGCCTGGCTGGGAAGAGGGACGTTGCATTTGCGAAAAACGATGCAGTAATTTAACCTTGTAATTTACCTTCTCCTGAGGGGGGGTGCTGGGGGAAGAAGGACTGGAGAACTGGGGACTGATGTCTGTGCTGTCTGGTGTGCACGAGTGATCTTAGAGTTGTCAGTTCCAAAAGGTTTCCTAAAGGAGAAGCATCAAGTACCTGGTAGAAGACCAAGATGAGAATGCTGATTTGCTTAACCCAATGCTCCATTTACACCCTGTTCCTTCGCTTTTTAAAGAACATCCATCTTCTTTGCTCCAAATAACGTAAACCTGCCTTAGAAATAACTTCATTGATTACCGAAATACAGTAGTGAATATTGACAGAAGAAGGTACAAAATAATTTCTGAGTCATTCTCCTTACCTGGATGGTTGCACTAACCAAAGGCTTCCGAAGGGGAGAGTTGCATCTTTTAAAATTTCAGGGAGTGAAAAAATTAATCTGTACTTGGATTTAGTCAAAACACTGGAGATATCACTCCTGTATATTGTTAATAACCATCAGATCTTGGCCTTAAGGTATCAAAAAGATTAACCATAATAAGATTCAGACACCTTGCTTTATTGTTTTTCATCAGCTGAGACTGAAACCAGAAATACACAGCAACGCACAGGTACCGTAACGAATCCCAGTAGTGCAGATTTTCGATGCTACCTGGTAATGCAGCTTCATAAAAACATCTGAAGCCTGTCTGCACTACCTGCCTGGGAATGTAGCTGATGACTTTAAGGTGCCCTTTGACGATGTGTGGCTTCTGGCTGCCTGAATTCCTCCCCTCGCTCTTACGGGGCTGGGGGGAGGAGTACAGAAACTTTAACTGTCACTTGCTCCCTCTCCTATTATTTTCTAAAAAAATCGAAAATAAAATTCATAATCTGCCTTTTTTAAACGATCAAGGAGCATGATATGAGGATCAAATTATATACTGACATAAAAGAAGGTTTGAGATCACATTAAAAAAAAAAAACCTTCTAAGTTGCGATAAGCAATAACTCCTCCTTGCTGTGATACAGATGTAAGTCGCATAGCTTGGGGATGAATCAAATGGAGAAGTTACACTGACTCCCAATAAAAGTTCTGCAAATAAAATTTGAAATCGCCATGTTTGCATTTCTTTTTTAAAGAATGCCTTATGGAAACAGCCATATTCCAATTCATATTACAAGAGATCAAAAGAACAAAGGTTAAAATAATAACTCCATCTCTGTCTAGAATAATTGAGAGCTATATCTTATCCTTCTGTCTAGTAATATCAATATGGATTCCAGCAAGAAAGCAATTGGAAAGAATTAATGTGTCAGTTACAGCTCATCTGGGACACCAACACTAAAATTCATTAATCATAATTTTATAGTTATTGCATGGCATCACTACAGAGCACTGTTAAGTTTGTTGATTTATTTAATGATGAATTTGCAGACCTCAATAATGTTTTTCTTTTAAGTTAAACTTTACTGATTTTCTATGTTTTTTAATTAATTTGTTGAGTTATAAAGCCACTGTCTTTTTTATATTTTAAAAAAAAGAGATACATATTCTCAATCTTAGTGTATTCTTCTTTTCAGAAAATAAAAAATTGTCCTATATAGATATAACATACATGTATTTATCTCTCTAAACAAAGGTATCAAAAGCCTAGGAACGCATTAGCTGTATTTAAAAGTCTGAAAAAAGTACATTTGATAAGTTTATTCATAAAAGTATGGGCCAGCGTGCCAAGCTTCCTAACAACATGCTTTATGAGTGATTAGTATAGAATAAAGTCAACAATGGCAATAATTACAATAGTAGGCATGAAGAATTGATTTTTCAAGGAGGGGGACAGGGTTGTGTGTACTCAGCAAAGTTTATTTCTAGACAATTACACTTAATGGCAAAGATGAAGGCTAGCTGAACCTCTCTCCTTAGGATCTGAAGAACCTCGAATGTTCCTTGGGAACGAGATGTTCGTGAGGGACATATATTTCCACTTTTGTTCTTAATTTGTTTCAACTCCAAATGAATGAAGAGGCTAGATTTTGGGTATTAAGTTAGATCTAGCAAATAAAAAGGAGAAAGAAAACTATGCGTACAATGGAAAGAACTTACTGAATGGATCTAAATCCTATGGTAGGTAATTTGATCTAATTTTTGCAGAAAGGCAAATGCCAGATGTTTGCTCCACTTTGATCTTAATAACACTTTAGGCTGCAGACAATAAGATTGGTTTAAAATTTATTGTCTCTTTGATTTCTCCATTCTAATGCTTTTTAAATTCTTTACACAAGACAGATCTATATATAGGCAACTGGGGTGGCATCAGAAGCGTTGTATACTTAAGACATTCTTGAAAACCTCAGTATGGAACAGTGTTTGCTGTTTTATGCATCAAAACAAAGCCAGATTTTATACAAGCAACATTCAATTTTCTTTTTATTATAATGTCTCTTTTTATTTTGCATATGAAGTTCTGACTGTCGCATCTGTGGCACAGCTCCTTATATGCTTTTATCTTTCAATAACCTTATTAAATCAACATTAAGCAGCAGGAGTTGAAAGAAAAGTTAATCCATTCCCTTGCATTGGGAGTGTAATCTATGTAGATCTTTAATTTCACCGTTAAGTTGCTTTTAGGATTCTTTTTGTACAGAATATGTTTTAGGAGGAGAGCTGCCACTGAATGGACGCCAATGAAAGCCTCTGAGAAACCGTAACGTCCAAGAGGCATCCACCTTGCCTTCAGTTTGGGTCTGCACATTCAAGGAGGCCATTGCTCTGTGAATGGGGCTTGAACTCAGTTTACGGTTGCTTATTAAGTGGCCTCAAGTTTCTAGCGGAATATCTCGTATATTCACTATTACTGAGAAACTATTAAAAGCAAGTAAGACTGAGAGCAAAGGGTGGAGCAAGAATAATGATTAAAAAGAAAAAATTGGAAGAAAAACATCCTGCTATGTAGCCTGAATGTCTTATCATAATTCTCTGGCATAGTTGAGAGCCATCTGTCCCTTAGATCTATGCATGATGTCTCTAAACAATTGTTTTCATTCTGCTCAGCCCAGTAGTCTGAAAGTTCAAAAAGTCAGTCAGTTTTGCTGTGAAGGAAATTCTGAACTTTGTCTGCTGATGAAACTGCCATCGCTCAGCCAGCTGAGGGAACAGCTACCCCGGCAGGTCTCCTTAAACTGGCAGTGTCGAAGCACTGTCAGAAGTCGGCAGCCTCCCTACTCCTGTACCACCAAGTTTAGTTCTTGCAGCAAACTCCTTTGTAAACCAGAGGAAAACTCCTTCCTTTAGAGCAAAATATTTTAGTTCATTACAAAGCACAAAACATTACACACAGATACATGGCAATAAATATTCTTCTCTTCCTATCGCATAACCGCGACAAGCGAGAAGACTTTCCGTTACATCACCCCAAGAGAGACGCTGGATAAAGCGAAAAACTCTTCCAATGAGAATTGCCTTAGGTTCGAATGCATCTTCACGGCTTTTCTTCCTTATCTTTGCTACATGTCCAGAGCTAAACCATCTTTACTGCACTCTACTATGTTTATCACAACTACATTGAAATACTGTTTGCATATTTCCAAGGCACATTTTGTCAGTCCTCTCCGTGACACAATATACCACCTGTACCGTTAGAGAAGGGGCTGTTTGGAAAGACTGGACAACTAAGTCACAAAACACAGGGAGGTTTAAATGGCATTTGATTTCAATTGAGAGGAGTCCAGAAGCACTGGTTTCCTAAAAAAAGCTATGATGTTACGAGACTGCGAAAATCTTTGCAACACTAGCCTTTGTGCATCGTAGTTGAAAGGTGTGCAAATGCTACCCAATGGAAGTTAATGGAAGCCACACAAGGAAAGATTTTACCCTCGACATTTATCTTTACCAACACATGAAACCACCTTGATCTGTTTTACTGTTGGTGAAAAAAGAAGGTAGTGTCTGTTTCACAGGAGAGGATAGGAAGTAAGAGTCAGTGTGATGGATGGTGGAAAGAAACAGAGGGCAAGAGGGAAGAAATATGAGCGTCAGGTACTGATCTCAAAGATGAGGTCTAGTCTGCTGTCAGAATGTGTATAAATAGCTTATTAATAACAGGAGAGATGTATTGGCATTAGTATGAAAGGAGGAGGGTACTCTGTATTGTGTTGTCAGAAATAAGCCATCTGGGTAGAGTACAGTTTATATTTGTTAGATATGAATAGAATACGCAAGTACAAATCAAGTACAGATCAATTCCTGTGAAAATATTCACTCACCTCAAGGCATTTACCCAGCAGATGACACTACAGCAACCTCTGCCATCTCTGTCAAATCGGTCACATCCACTTACTGGGGCATTGCTGCACTTCAGTGTAGCACAGAAATCCCAGGTAAGTTCTAACCTCACAAACATGGCTACAAGCAATAATTTCGTTGTAAAAGCCTGAAGTTTATTCTTTAATTAGCAGCATTCAATGGGTGAGGCAAGCCTTGCTTTCTGTCCCAGCACAGGGAAAACCAAGCGTTATCGGGGAAATTTTCCTTTAATCTTCTATACCGATTACATCACATCATTGCTGAATGCACCAACATTTAGGAATGACGTTCTATCCTCTCCCCGGTTCTCTTCCCACTTAATCTGCCTGTCCCAACAGCAGCTCAGCTTCCATCTGGGGCTGACGCATTGGGAAAAGGAAGACCAAAATCACTTGATGAGGTGATGCTGAGGAGGGGATTTTAGTGCTGAGGGGAACCCTCTGCAGAGTGGGGTTTGGTGCTGCTCCCGTCTTGTTCTTGCTGGCAAGAGAATGAGTTCAGGGAGGAGTGCAATATCAGAAATGTATCTGCAGGGCATCCTCGACACAAGTCCAACAGCTTGCTGCTGGAATCTCTCACTGTCAGTGCCAGTACAACCAACATCTCCCGGGAAGCGGTCTGGTTTGTTGCTCCACGCCCAGATGTTTTTGTGATATTTAGGAAATGCTTCATTCAGTGTTGCAGGTCTTGCTCGATTTAGGCACCTAAGTCTCATCTCTAGTGACTTGCAATAAAGTAAGCTGTTCTTTGATCTGTTATTTCTTTTCCAAATAAAATTAGTATTGGGCTATATATTTTGGTTGTGGATTTTTCAGATTTCTGAGGCTTAATTAATTGAATTTGCTGCTGAACAAGATACTGCCTGCTAACTATGGAAATAGGTTCTCCAATCTGTGGATTGTGCCTCTTAGAATAAACTAAGCATAGAATCTATTCAAGTGAAATGTTACAAAGGAGGTACAGACCGTAGCCTTTCCTCAGGGCTCATTGTTGGTACAACGATGTGAAGTATACATACGGTTTTCATTCAGGTCGAAGCAGCCTAGAAGCTGGGGTGGCAGCTCTAATTTTTCCAGCTTCAGCCTTAGTCCGTTTGGCTTTGCATAAAAACCTAACCTTATAGCACAACCTTGGACAGGACTTGTTTTATGCAGGTGGTGCAAGCTGCCAAAACGTATACGTAGGGCTGTGTTTGGGGAAGGACTTCCATAACGTAAGGCCTGGAGTGCTTATTACCCTCTGAGCTGAAATCGGATGTTACTCCCTGAGGCACAGGTCAGCACGTCCGTCATGCATAGACGAGACCGTCTGCTCCTCTCGGTTGGAGAGGGATGTTATTTTCTTAAGGAGCAGGATGTTATTCCTAGAGGTCTGCCCCTTGGTAGGGTCAAGAGTAATATTTTATGGTTAATGTTTATGATTAATTTTGGCTGTGGCCTTTCCTTTCAGAATTTGTATGGTGTCAGTTCAAGTCGGTAAGGGGGAAGCTTGACAAGGTTAAGGCGTGAACCGTATACTCACTTTTCCTTCCAAAGTAAATACTACAACAACAATGCACATGGGAACCAAGAAGCACATTCCTAAATCAAACCAGAAGATTCACACAGGGAACTAAAACAGTAGGGTCCAAGAGGGTGGTTTTTGCCTTTTTTTTTAATCCAAAGGATACGTTTTCAGAAGGATGCCTTGGGAATTAGCTCAGCACAATCCCAGGAGCAACAAGGGCAGTTTGGCATCAGATTTCTTGTGCTCACATTACTTAAAAATTAATATTGCCTTTGCCCCTTTTCTCTCAAAAAATGTCTGCTAAAGTAAGGTGAATGATTCTCAGCTATTCAATGCTGCTGAAAGGAAAGGACATGCTAGCATCGGTGTGATGCAAGTTTATGTTGAATCTTACTTTTGGAAAATATCCAGATTTTTGATCCTATCCTTTGAATAGGATCTCTAGGGTCATATGCAAATTGTTCTCTTTTTAAGAATCTTAACTCTTTTCTCAGCTTCTGAAAACTGATTTCCTTTCACATTTTTTATTAATGTAGTGGTTTCACAATAGGCTTGCAGATGGATTTGGTTTGATATTTTAGAAGACATTTAGAAGACCAGAAGAGATGGGAAACTTCTTTTAAAATCTCAAGACATTCTTTTTGTTGTCAGGACATGGCATATGGTCCCATAACTTGCTTTCTGTGGCAGTATCACCAAAGAGAGAGCAATGAGTAGAAAGAAGAGTTATCCTTGTGATATGGTGAAAACTTCCAAAAATATGCTATTGTATGTCAGCAATAAAGATGACAACTTCAGAAATGTGTGCATGAAGCAGTCTCAGAAACCCATCTTGGATCTGCATCATCATTTTGGAGGTTTGGAATGCATCGTCAAAGCGGGGGGTGGGGGGAAAATCATTATATGAGAGTTTCTGATGATGACTTTAAATCAGGAAAAAAGAGAAGGCAAAATTCACATGGTGAAACACCTTGTTTCTCTCTCTCTCTCTCTTTTAACTCTTGTCTCTTCTTCATCCTCTAGGAACTAATTTCTGTAGTCAGAGAATACATCTCACATTGTGTTTTCCTTTAAAATTCTGAGATCTTTAAAAATCTTTCAAATCTTTAAAATCACTGAACCTGAGACCCTAAGAGAAACGATGTTTTGGGAATGCATGCACCTCAAACATCTGAAAGCATTTTGTGACCTATAATTAAAAGCCTCTTACCCCACATCATGAATGCACATCCTCCTCGGAACATTTGCACGATACCGTTGCATCTCTCAAAGATAGGGTCATTATGACTGCTTCAAATCACGTATGAAACTAGCACTGCCAGTCTTCTTCAATACTTCAATGGAAATCAAAGATGCTCAAGGAAAAAAAATGGGGCACAGCACACTTCTGTCTGATTCATAACCAATAAACAGCGCAAAATACTGCTATGGATGCTGCGAGACTCGCAAAGAGCACTTTCAGACACCACCACGGTGCCATTTTTTGAGGTTAATAAGAGAAGTGAAAGATAAAAAATACAGACATCAAAATTTAAAATGTTTTCCTTAATTCCCACACGTGGTCCTTTGGAGCTTACTTTATATGGCTATTTGTGGGTCAAGCTTTTCATAGCAAGTTAAGTTCAAATTTTACTGCTCAGCTAATTATGTAATTGTAGAATTCTCAATGGTTGATTGGCACTATTTTGATTAGTTATGAATCGTGTGGTAGGTTTTTGTGCCTGACTCTGTGACTAATTGAGTCTGAAATAAAAATTTGTAAGTATTAACAGAAATACTTACAAGTATGACCAATAATCTGGCTGAGAACTTTGGAGATCAATTAATGGAGCCATTTCAAATGGCTTAATCATTGCAGTTCTGGAATTCACAGTTTGAATAAATTTCATTATTAGCAATGAACAAATGTTGGAGCTGGATAAATGCACATGAAACTCGCAATGGTTTCTTAAACAGGGAGGGAGAAAGAGGAAGACAGAAAAATTTACAAAGAGGAAACAATGCAAAAGAAAAAAAAAAGAAAGGAGAAGTCTTATAACACACTGCGATTGAAAAAATTATTCCTCACTCGCCCCTCACATTCTTTTTAAGAAGCTGCAGAGGGTTTTCATGAAGGCCCAGCATGTCTAAACAAGTTTCACTCAGAAAGAATAAGTTGTAAAAGTTAAATCACCACTCATTTCTTTTGAGCCTGTCTTCAGCTGTGATCTGTGGAGCTTTAGTTTCTCTTGTCAGGGGTAGATAAAACAGTACTCTAAAAGACTAAACTTGAAAAATCCTAACTGTTCTTAAGTGGGTGGGAATTACCTATATAAGAACAGTATTTCTTCCAGCAGTAGCCCATACAGAGCCAGACTATATGGAAACCAGAAACTTCCGCAGCCCATACACCTGTTCATCCACCGTCTTACAGAAAACATTTGGCACGTTTGTCACAGATTGTATGCAAGACGCAGAAAACCTCGAGCAAATAGACACAGCTATGTAGAATGCAAAACCAAGCCTTGCAAACGGTTCAAACATTTTTTCATCCTTCCCAAAAACAGGGCACAGAGGGGAGGGCAGAGATCCTGTTTGGCTGGCTTTATGGCCTGTACTTTTTTTGCATCTGGAATCTCTTGGTTTGTTGACTCATGGTAGTGGCACTCTCAAGACCGAGGACTGCTTTGTTTGACCTAGTGGATTCATCAATATTTGCATTGTTAATTTCATTATTTTGCAAAGCACCTTGGGATGTGTCTCATGAAAGAGGTTACACAGAGAAATCCCCAGTCTGCTTTGATTAAAGTTTTCTGACAAGCATATCTCAAATGCTCCTGTCATCGGCTCATTTGCTTTTAAATTATTTCAATAACTACAGTATTCCAGCTTTTAATATTGATTTTGTGCTAACTACCCTTTCCTGAACTAATGGATATATGAAAATTTCATTATATATTAGCAAAATATAGATATTAGATCTATGACTGGATCCATTTCTTTTGCCATATAAATAGCATAGCTTGTATTAGAGATGTGTGTGTGTATAGACATATAAAAAATAATATACACATGCATATATATGTATCTGCATATTTATAAACAAAATAACTTAGGAATAATTGCCTGCTTTTATCTCCAACTTTAACTCATGGATAAATAGTTGTAATAGTTACAGATAGGAAACAGTGCAGCTCTGAAATGATTTAATTGTATGAATTTTACCTGCCTATTAATTAGAAGCAGACCATTCGTATTATACTACTTAACAGCAGTCTATCATAAATTTATTCTGTATTTATGAAATAACACTTTTCAATAACCCTAGAGCTGAAATACACTGACAATTATATAATGAAGAAGTCTACAGCAGAGAAAACAAGGTTTATGTCTGATGAGAGTTCTGTATGTTCAGAAGAACAGCATTTATTTTAGAACTTCAGGATCGGTCTCCCTATTTTGGTTTTCTATTCAACTTTGGTCTTAGCGTGTAGGTTTATTCTTGGAAATAAATTCACTTTATATCTGATGTATTTGCTTCCCTGCATGTTGTGTTTCTCCCTGAGAAAAACTGGCACAACACTATGGCAAATACTGCTCTTTGGCTAGATCTTGGCAGCTGCTGAAAAAACCCTGCATTCCAAGAAGCATAAAGACAGTTCAAGAACTTCAGGACTTCAACGCTTCTTTTGGACCTGAGGGTCGAATATAGGTTCTTAGTGAACACTAAATCAGTTGTTCATGTGGATAAAGAAAAACAATCTGTCATCTGACATCTTGGCATATCAGTAGGATTCCAAGCAAAAGAGCTTGTAACATCCGTCTCTTCAACCAGCAGCACACCATTTTATTGTCTTAAAGGATCAAGAAACTGGACAATAAATAATAAAAGAAGGAAAAGAGAGCAACTGTCTCTAAGTTGGATTGCTTTGGCTTAGCTAATTTTAATTAGGATGACCTAACTCATTACATACTTGCTTAATTGTTTAGTGTCTTATCTAGATATTTCTAACATGCTCTTCATTGTGGTATTTAAGCGTCTATCATGTCTTCCCAAGACCTGTGTGTCCCCTTCTCGTCTACAGAACATTGATTGCAAACAGTTCTTCATATTTGATTAATGTCTACATCTTGGTGATTATTTCTGTCTGGCATCTCCAATTCATTTGTGTGGCTGAAAGCCTTGCTCAGGCTCGTCTTCTCCAGTCTCAATGCAGTTGTCTCTTCTGTGATGAGAAATGGAACTTTTCGAACAAAAAACCATTGGTTTGATCATGCTGCTGTAGATTTGTTGAGTATCATCTCCACTAACTCCCTCTTTTAACCTGAGTAGTTTGCTATGATTCTCAACGTCCTTCATAGTATGTCTTTGCTCTTATTCTCTGTTGACATGAGCACTCCAACCTCCGATTGCCTAAGGATAATGATTTTCAAACAAACATACCAATGCTGTTCTCAGAAACACCTAAAACCAAATCACATTCTTTCTATTTTACATTTATGTGATGTGTGATGCCAAACCCCCCTCAAAACTGGCTAAAATATACCAGTCTTCAGAGAGCTGCCGAGCATCCTGGTAAAGGTGCTGCCAGTTTCTGTACTCCCCCAATGGTCAGTTGCTGGATAAAATTATAATGTTATACTTAAATTGTAGTTGCTTTCTATTCTGACTGTAGCGAAACTGAAAAAAATATCTCTAATGACCTACAGTAAGGTTTCCTAGGCTATCAGTCTAGAGGAATAAAAGTAACAGTAAAATATACGTAAAATTCTAATGTAATTTACAGATTTTTTTCCCTTAGATAATGGAACCCAAATATTAGTGTCTGGAGACATGAATGATACATACCTTTGAGATACTATTTTAATATCATTTTGTGAGTAGTATGCTCCAAGTTACTGAAAAGCATTGAAGAGCAGTTCAATATTACGTATTTGGAAATGTGACAAGTTGCCAAAAGCGGCATGAGAACTAAAGGAAATCCACATCCCCGGACGTGTGTGCAAATTGTTTCAGACGCAAGCCCCCCCAGCATTTATTAAAAATACCTTCAAGAAATTTACATCAGTAAGGTACATATCTGAATTCTTTGCAGATCCCCCAAATATTGTGTATCTTTTTAACAAGCACGCTGAACCTGGAATATTAACTGGATCAGTAAAGCAGTGTAAATAAACGACGTTATTTAGACAGAATTATTTAAACAAAGAAACCTAAAGTATCTCAACAATAGATTTTGCATAAAAAATACAATTGATAAGATGAACAAAAATACTGAGGAGGAAAATATAGTCTTTTATTTACAGTCATTGGTTCCTTAAGAATTTAGTTTAAAAATAAATACTCCATTCCACTACAATAACTTTTACAAAGTTAATCATGTGCATATCTTGTTTTTTGAGAAAATTAAACTTTCAGATACATAGTAGAAACACACACACATACACACACACTCGTGTATAATTACAATGTGAAGGGGGGAAAAAAAGCACCTGAATCTATTTAGCTTATTCTTTTAGGACATTATAACATATTTAGTGAAGAACTACCCAAAGGAGTTTGATTCCTGAAAAACAAAAAAACCTAAACCATACTAATATTCCATTATTTTTGCTGTACATTTTGTGGGATGAAAAATGCAAAGTTGAGCTCAATACAAACGACAGCAAATATATAACTGCTGAGTGCGTGTGTGAACATTCAAGCAAAACTATGATTTTGTTAAAGCAAATCTCATACGGACATGAGAGACTTAAACCCTGTTATGTCTGTGAAACTTGCTAGGTACACAGAGAATATTAATAGCATTGCGAGAGAATTTGCCATTTTGCTACATCTTCAAAGAGAAGTTAACCAGCCAAAGAGGCCTGTTTTTTGATGGTTTTGAGTCATATGGAGAGAAGAGAGGGAAGAGTACCAACAACAATAATGTTCAACAGTGCAACTATTCAACTCAAAATGATTGGAAAGGAAAACAACAAAAAAAAATCAAAATAACTAAATGAAAGTTGAAAATCATACTATAATCCTACTAAAACCGCTTTCCAGAGGCCAAGTCTGATTCCTCCCAAAATAATATTTCTCCATTTTTCCTTCCTATAACTTCTGAATATGGCGAAGCTTTTAGCTTTGTGCTTCAGAGAGTAATAGCTCAGTACAATGACAGGGGCAGCTTTTCTTCTTGAGGCTGATATACCCCCCAAAATAAAGTGTCATTATAATAAGTATGTGTTTTCAAAAAACTGTAAAAATAATTCTGTTTCTCCTGGGCAACATATTTGCCAGTCATCAGCTGGGCATTCACAGCTTTGCTGAGAGCTCCTACAAGAAATAGTACTTTTACTAACTCTCTGTAGAAAGCGCTTATCCAATCCCATGTGCCATGGAGCATGAGCTGTCTCTTCCTTCGCAGCAGATGTCGTTGACATTCCAAAACCAGCGCAATATGACAAGAATGCATTTCATTTGACATATCTTTTCTGAACTTGACACCCTCTCAAGGCTCTCCTTTTACCGAGCTATATGCAGGCACACAGATTATTTTGTCTAACTAGTACTCAAGCCCCCGCCCAAGACAAGCTGGCTTGATTATCTGATATAAAATCACCTCTTAATTAAAACAAACAAACCCCCAACACTTCAATAGGAAGTTACGTGAGGATGGACTTCTTCAAATGAAAATCCACTAGAAAGGCATAGTGAGCGCTGTGTGGTTTCAATGGCATTTTTTTACCAAAATTTTCACTTTAGGTACGTTACAGAGTTTCTTTACTTGGCCCCTGCATAAGCGATGGAAAATATGTATAAACATAATGCCAAAACACTCAGACGCGTTTCCCATATCACACATACTTCTGGTCTGGAATAGCGCAGAAGTCGATTACGTAAGTAAAAGCGCAAGTTCTGCCTCCGACTCAGAGAGACAGGCTTTCCTGGTGTGAAATGGTAACAGAAATGCACAAAAACACTGCACTGATTGTCTAACTCTTTGAAACTGAGTTGTGTTGAACTTTGGTGAATTCTGAAGGTTCAACTCGTGCTCAGTAAAGCAGCGTAAGTCTTACTGTGGTTTGGAGGTTAATTGACCTCTCCTCAACCAGTAGTTGAGTTTTTCTTGGACCTTTAGCAACGTTTGATAACTATGTGACTTTACTTTTAATAAAAGAAGGGGAGTGGGGAATTCTATGAATTGCTGAGGAAAAATGGTGATAGGGGAGCAGTTCCCCATGCCAGTTTGCTAAATTTGAACATTACAGAGAATCTTTAAGGAATAAGATTCATAGCTGAACCTTCTAATTTCTTTACAGCCCTTCTAAAACACGCAGGACTGTATCACAAAATGAGTAACTGAATGAAAAGGAATCAGAAGAAAGTACTGGTTTTATGTGGAATGAAAAGAAATCAGTTTTACTCCTTCACCTTCCTGTCAGATATGAAATAAGTATAGAATAGAACTGTGACCTTGTTCCATTTTTATTCATTACAAAATGGTATCTTTCCCCCTAAAATCTAGAAGATACCCACAACACAAAAACTCATTCTAATAAAGAGAAAAAAAATAAGTAGTATAAGAAGAACATGGCTTTTATCCAGTTTATAGTGATTAGCTGCTAATGGCAATACATTCCTCAAACTACTTTACAACTAAGAAATAAGCATCAGGTGCTATACAATATATATGGTCATTTGCTGACTATTGATGCTCCAAGCAGTAGGAAATAGTGCTATATTCTTTGATGTCTACACAGTTTCTGCAGTTACTATAACGTATTATCTGTGGATAGTTGCTCAGGATGAGCGTTTGTCCAACTACAATGGAATGTATTTACAGCATGCCAAATGAGAAAGTAAAAATACAGAATTACAGGCTTGGTCCCTCTGCGAGAAGTCAGAGAGAAAATGTACCATTTAAATTTTTCTAATGCATAATTCACAGACTGACAAAAATCCTCTTGCTGCAGGTTCAAAACAAGATTAAAGAAACACTATCGACCAGTGAGCAGATATTACAGCTCCTCTTTCTAAAGTCACCAGAGCTTAACCTATAAGGATGCTGTGTGTCAGAGTCATTATAGTACATGAATCTCAGACTGTGTCAGTAGTCTTTAGGACCTTGAGCTTATCGAATACATTACAGTTTAATGGGTATCACAAAAACACCCCACCTGCCATCTTTAGGATTATTTTGTGCCCCAGTTAACTTCTAATTGCAGTGAAGACAAGAGTTACCAGCGATGATAGAATGTGGCCCCATCATTTGGCCCTAAACTACAAGTACTAGTTTCTGATTAGGAAAGGCTGAGAACTCAGAGGGTACGGCAGCTGAACTCTTCTTACCTCTAGGAAAATACGAAGGTTCCTGGCAGGACAACACCGGGAAACCTGAAATACAACTGCCTGTCGGGACTCTGTTAATGGATCTCTCTTTCAACAGTTTTTCTAGTCAACATTTCAGTGGTCGCAGCATAATAAAAGAGTAAGAATGTATAAGTGATTCTGTTCATATTAAATAATCATACGAGCAATAAATACAAGAACACAGGCACAGAATGAAGTTCATATATGAATGCAGAATTTCTGAAATCTATAGAGCCTAATTAAAGGATACATAAAACTACACAAAATTTCTGCTATTTTGGAAGAGTCGGCTAGCTTTTACTTTAATCTGGAAATATAACTTTGATCTCTTATACCAAGCGCTTACATTTTACAAAGAGGCCCTAATTTAAAAGCTTGAATTCTATGAGGTATCAAATCAAAATCATTTAAAGCCGGTTGAAGCTTGCCAAATTTACTGAAAATATTACAGAGTTTAGGTGCACCACATTTTAAACAAGTGGAAAACACCTAACATCCATTTTAGTAACGTTTCTAAGAAGATTTTATTCATTGAAAAATATGTAAAAAAAAAAACAAGAAAGAAAAAAGTTCTTGCAGGCATTTTGAAAAAAACTTGCAAACCCAAGTGTTTTTGAGGAGTTCTACCAATTTTGCTCGCACAACTTTTGAACTTCAGATCTCTAAAACAATTGCATAAAATTGTTATGGTTCAAAACCCATTGAGCAGTGGAAATGTTTGGTAATGATGTTAATAGGCCATATCTAATAATTCACTGAAAGGAGAGACTATTATTTAAATTTTGCATCACATTAGCTGTACCCAAGGTAAACTCCCTTGCCTATGCTCAAACCTTTGACAAATATTAAGGAACTAAGGTTTCTGTGATTCTGGGATTTCACATTGTGCAATCCAAAATGCCAGTTTCCTCAGACCTAGCTTGGGAATCTCTAAATCAGTGTTGAATTCCTGAGCATGTAAATTTGCTACCTTGTAAATACCACAAGATGCATCAGACAGATATTAATTAACTAATCATTTGAAATACAAATGTTTATAATTTGGCAATGGTTTCCTGCATTATGTTGTTCCACATCACACTACTTGTGATATTTTAAATTTAAAATCACAACAAAGAGCTCTTCTAGCTCGGATAAGAATATTTCCTTCTAGCTGAGAAAAAAATATTTTATTAGGTCTTTTGACTTACTTATTCTTACATTTTCCTCTCTAGAGGAACTATTTGAACTGGTGAGTCAATGGATATGGGATGCCACTTAGGTACATCTGAACGGAGTCCAATAAACTGTATTAGACTACAGAAACCTCTCAGAAAAATGTTCCATCCTGATTTGAAACCACCAGAAAATGAAGAAACCACAACTATCTTTGCTAACTTCTTCCAGTGGTTAACTAGTCTCATTACTAATAGTTTGGAATTTATTTCTAATTTTAATTTATCTGGTTTTAATTTTTCTACTGTTTTTGTTATATTTTTCCTTGCTGGCTCAAGGAACCATTTAGTTCCTAGTATTTTCTCTCTTTGAAGCAACTTATCGACTAGAATCATTACCTCTTAACTTCCTTTTTTATTTTCTTTACATTTATATGCAAATACATAGGCTTATCTTCAAAAGAAGAATGCCAAAGAGAACTCTCCAGACTGCAAATCCTGAAATTCACTAACTGGCATTAATGAATTCTAAAGGCATTTAAAAAAAGAAAAAAAAAAAGAAAAAGAAAAAAAGAAAGAGTGAGATCCATAACAATGTTGAACAAGATCGAGTCAAGGCCAAGAATGAACATAAACTAGGTGGATAGGATTTTCTGAAATTATAAACTTAGACTGGTGCCTAAGCACAGATTAAGGAAGTGGATTTTCAAAAACACATCAATGCTGTAATGAGATGAGTATTTCTAACGTGTTTGGGTGTTCCTGAAATTCCACACCCACACAAGATTAAGGCATCCATTTTTAAGATATTGACCTGAAGCAATGAAGAAATAGTATTACTAAATAAGTAAATACACAGTCTTCCACTGTCCCATATTCATCAGCTAGGAAAGATGTTTAGATCTAAGAAAGAAATTGCTAACAATTTACTGGAAAATCAGGGCAGTGAGAACCCTGTATGTCATATGGAAAACAAAATATTTTATTCATGTTTCATGTAGAAAAAAACTAGACTGGTCAGAGATACCCTGGCTGTTTATATGTGGTTGGAGGAGATATCTTAAGCAATTCAGAAACGTTGAAATCCTATGTAAACTTTATCCTTCCTAGAACTGCTTAAGATGTTCAATTATTTTTCTCTCTACTTTCTGAACATTCCATCCATTCTACTTTCATTTTCTATATGTACAGAAACTGAAGATCATACAAAACTATAATATTATTCGATCTATACATTTACAACCCTATAATAAAGCACATGATAAAACATTTCCATGGGTTAGTCATGGCAAAACACCTGGGTAGTTTTCATAGATTAATAAAACCATAATGAAAATATAATTTATATTGTCAAAATATCTCAAAGATGCTAAAAGGTCTTCCATTTTAAAATCAGTAAGGGGTAATGTTGTAAATAAGGTAAAGAGCACTTCACAAATTATTTATATTTACTCATCTAAATCGAATTCTTCCTGATAATTCCATTTATAAATCAGTAATGTAAATAATTTTCCTGGGTAATAAGCACCTACTGAGTAATATGGGTTTTAATAGTGCTTTGCTTTACAGACTTTGAGAAGCTTGGCAATAATAGAAGCATTGAAAACAAAACAAAAACCAGGAAAAAAACCCTCTTAAGCCACATCTAGTTTGTGGTCACAGAAGTGACTTCTATTAAAATACATAGCCCGTAAAATTGTAACTGTCTAGCTATTGCTGCTTGGCTTAATTTAGTCCACTCTTTACTTTTACTTCCTTGACAGCAATGTAGACATGTACCAGAGACTTCTGTTCCGTTCCATCTTCTTGTTTTCTTTCTTTTCTCCTTCTCTCCCCCCAAACTAGAAAGCTCAGGATAAAGTCAGGCACCAAACTAAATACAAGCTTAAAACATAACTTATGGTGACACTTGGTGACCTCACGATGAATGCTGGTTGATGCCCACTCATTATGTCTGTAGTGTCTAAATATTTCATAATTAAACAGCTTACACAGATATATAATATCTGTTAATATCTCTTCTCTAATACAAGATTTTAGTTCAGGTCAGCAGGTTCACCATTTTCACTTCAATCACTGTCTGAAGACACTTTTGCATATCACTAGGGATGTAAGTCTGATATTTAGCTGATGAATTCTATCCAAGAGTCCTAAAGTCTTGATTAAGAGAGTGAATCAAATAGTCTGGGTGAATTCTTTGTTTCACTTAAGAATAGTTTAACTAGCAGTAGAGGATTTAAGTCATGGGTGAAGCTGGAATCAGAATCTCCACCTTGAGAGAAAAATTGAAGATGAGGAAGAAACGACGTCTCTGTGCTATATAAGTTTTTGAATCTTCTGAAAAAATAACCTAAATTCTCAAAACTTTGGCAAATTGATAATCTGAAAAAAGAATTATAAATCTGATCAAGGAATGCTTTACATCAATAATTTTAATTTTAATCCCTTTTTATATACATTTTTCAACATTTCAAAATGAAAAGTCAATTTGAACTGAAAAATGAAACTTCACATTTAGAAATTTTGAAACAGGATATTTAAATAATTTTAAAACTTTTTTTCCATAATATATTTCTAATGAGAATTTTCAAGACCAATCCTTTTTCACAAACAGTGCCACTCTTGTTGATTAATATTTCAAGTAAAACATTTCATTGAAAAATTCCCGATCAAGTCAAATGGCAATATACATTATCTTCATGATAGACAGAAAACCGTATCAAAACTCAACACTTGTTTGCTTAAACACTCATCAGAATTGCCTTGCTTGCTGTTGTTCTTTGGTTTTATAAGCATTATTGCTCCTGTTGTTTATCACTAATAATATTGGAAACAAATGTACTTCACCTATTTGGTGGAAGACAGAAAACTTAAATGTTCGGAATTTATTTCTCTGCAATGGGAACAGTCAAACTACAAATCAGATTATTTTTGCTGGTATATTATTGACTGTTTTCATAAGAACTATGCTTACACATCTTGAGTATATCTGCAGCAGCTAGAAACTCCAAAACATACAAGGGAATCTTGATTCACTTATTTTTATTTGTGCAGGAATGAGAGAGATACTCATTTAAGAAACCTGCAATATATGAAATCTCCAAGTTAATTCATGGACAGAGGTCTCCACAGCTGCTGTTTTCCTTAATAAGTGGACACTTCTAGTGATGACTTTGCCGTAGGCTTCATCACAGTTTCTCTGTCTAATTTGCTGGGATTAACTCTATCTAATTTGCATGGGGATAACCCATGTCTGTCTCGTGTATATTCTTTCCAGCTTCTAAGCAAAGGACTAATACCTTCCCCCCATTACCTTTTTGTACTTTTTTGCTTCACCTAATTTCTCTTTGTAACCAACTTCAGACACCATTATCATAAAGATGAGGATTTCTCTCTTATGGACAGCAAGTAGAAGCATGTTTTCTCCAGTTTGTTGTTCCTATTTATAGGCTGTTACCTACTTATATTTAAAAATCACTTTTCTGTTTTACCTTAAATTAACTTCTGCTTCAAAACCTCTCTGTTTAAGAGTCCAAATCCTTAAGATGCAGCAAGAATCTTCAAAGTAACAGTGGATATTCTATGGGGTTTTTTTCAGGCTCTGCTACTTTATGGGCAATGGTTATAATGTTACAGGAGGACAGCGAGACTCTTTTATTTCTTCCTCAAGTTTTACTTATTAAATTTTTTATATCTATCTACCTATATATATGTAGGTATGCTGGACACATTCTTCATACAAATATAGGGGGACAAGAGCAGGCTGCATAATATATTTTAGAGTGAGATATTCACTGTTTAAAAGAAAGCTTTCAATAGAATTGAAAGCCGGAGATATAATGGCAAATGTGTAACTTCATGGAGACATATTCTTGTATTTTAGTTCAATGAATAACTAGTAATAAAACCATCATTTTATGGAATTGATATTTTCAATGTATACTGAAATAAAAATACACATTTTTATCATTTTTCTTTTGAAGCTCAAAATTTAGGAAATGTTAGGTTAAAACCATAAAAATAATGAATCAGTTATGCCATCAATCATAAAACTAAAGAATTTGAAGCTATTCCTTTTCATGTGCAAAATATTGTTTCCATTTCGATGTATGGCATAAGCTGAAGCTTCTATAAAAATATTTATAGTAAAATACAGCATAAATCTATAATTACATTTAATTAGTTTTAGAAAGATGCATCCAATACTTAGACACTGTAAAACTGTTTAGAATCAGTCAATTTTACCTCAGTTACTGCTGAAGTAATAAAAAGTATGATGTAATAGTCTTTTGTGAGCTGAATGGCATATTTGCTCTCATCTACATAAAGCCCTGTAAATAACCTACAGGTTGTTAGTCATTACTTAACTCAGCATCCACAATGCTCATTTTAGCTCTTCCACATTAATGCATTATGCACAGAGTACCTTAAATAACCATTAACAACCAGATGCATTTTAAGCAATGTAAGGAAGAGTTACAGAAAATAATTTTGACTTCCCATGTAAAAACCTTCTTAGAATTCCCTCCACTGAATGTACAAACCCCTCTGAAGGAACTGGAAAGTCTTTAGTGGATTGTCTTGGAACAGATCAGCAAAGCAGAATTCAGTATCTCATATAAGGTGCTCCCTGGGCCATGGATGTAGTAAAGCATCGTGCAAGGTATGAAGTCACATCATCATTTTCATCTTTTTTCTTTCAGTTGGCAGTCACATTGGCTTCCTTTTGACGTAGTCTTTCTTTCTGTTAAAGAAAAAGAAGGAGTTTTATTATCATTCTTGTCTATAATTTTCCATCTCAAGTTGCCATGAGCATTTGGTCTAGAAGACTGAGAAGTACTAAACAAGTCACAGTACATTAAAGTTTTCTTTAATTAAAAAAAAATTAATGCCTGGAGCACTCAAGGAAGGCTCAGAACCAGTTCATTACTTGCTGTAGAGAAACTGAGCTTTCTTTAGCTATACACTTGTCAACTACTGTGTACCTTTAAAAATATGCAGCTCTGTGAAGACCAGTGCAGCTACAGAAAACCAGATACATTTCAAATTCATGTGAATCTAATACCTTCTCTTGTCTGGAATGGTTTCTGCTGACATAAAGGCTCTAATTTAGTATTAGCTAGATTATGTTGTTTAACGACCTCTTCCCAAGCAAGTGTAGTCATTCGTATCTCTGCTGCCTGTCCTGCAACTGATATGCTCTGCTGGGAATGGAAATAATTTACTGATTCCTTCACGTACATTTCCTTCCCTTAGTCTCTTGCTTCCTACAGTTTGAGAAATGCTGATCTAACCTATGTGCCTTGCACACAGACAAAAAAGGTTTTATCTACAGTGTAACGTTAGTCCTCTATTTGTGTCATATCAAAAAACCTGGGAAACAGCAAGGAAGAAAATGGGGATTTAATCCCTTCTACCATTATTCAACAGAGCAAACAAGATTTTGTAAGCTTTTGAAAAAACCAAGACGCTCGGCCATTGGACAAATGTATGCAGCCTCCACATAGCATGGAAGAAAATACAAGAGCCTTCAGTGGAAGCAGGGAAGAAACCAGAAAAGCAGCTCTTGTCATATTTTGTTATCTGAAATAGCAGAGCCATGCTTAGGCACAACTAAACTAAGTTTTAAACTTCACTATAGGACTACCATAGGGCATAAGCTTAAAGATTTCTCCTTGGGAAGAAAATCACTCTGCTACGCTCAAGCTAAGCATACTACATCACATTTCAACAACAGCAGAAATGCGCCATCATTCTGAACGATGAGAATAGTGTCACAAACCCCCTTCGGAATGTCATACTGAGAAACACATCATACCAGGCTAGCTGTCGGATTGATTTTCTTCGTTTCAACTTTCTTCTCTGCAGTTAACTTGCTTACTGATTGCTGAGCCACTTTAATTCTGAAACAAAATACATAGAAAAGACATCGTTAGATTCAAAGAAATTAAAGCTGTTCTGGCTCTACTTGGCATATGCTCTATCTGTAAGAACCATCGCCCTAACTTTTTTTAGGCGTGTTAGCCCAACAAACTGCTATTACTATTCAGATGCACTTAAAAGTATCAAAAGTCAATCAGAGTACATTTTTAAATAGAGAAAATCAAAAGCAAAAGGACATCTGCCTGTATTGCTCACTGAAAATGTGACCAGGCAAACCCTTTCTCTGTTCTTGCAGGATCTGCGTTTTAGGTAGTATCTTCCCCACCAAAAAGGCTGCAGCGTCAAGGCAAGAAGATACTGCTCTGAAAAAACCCAAAAGCTAGCTGGCTAAATCTGTTGTATATATAGAATATACTATTTTAGTAGGCCATTTGCCAGGCTACACATTATATTTCCTCTAAAAACTTTGAAACGAAAGCATCTGCCAGTTTTTCCTTAATGTTTTCCCCATTGCTTTACATGGAATAGACTGACCAGCCTCACTGATGTGGTGATAGGAGGAGAGGCAAATTAGAAGAGGGTCTCGTCTAGGGGTAGTCAAAGCTTGCGTTTGTCTTGTGTGCAGCTACAGAGCAGTTTACTAAAAGCACTATAGAGATAAGGGGAAAGAAGAACACAGATCTGATTCCTCAGTTTCTTGCCTTTTGCTCTTAGGGTCTTGTGTACAGAACCCTTGTTTCTGTGGGGACTTAACAAGAAGAACAGGATCAGAAGTTTAATCAGGAGGAAAAGAAGAAACAGAGAATTTAACAAAAAGGGACTTGACTCTCCTCTTACAGACAGTGGAAAGGGCAGGGGAAATTATATGCTAAACAGTGATAAAAAGGAAAGAAAATTCTTGGCACTCCTAAGACAGGATCTGCCCAGCTATCAGTGCCTTTAAAATGCTGATGCTATAAACACCTACTTTACAATTCTATATGCAAAATGCAGAGGCAAAGAAGTTGCGAGCGAATTTTTACAAGCAAGGAGAATTCAGCAAAGCAATTTTCACTAATGCACACCAAATCAGTCTTTCACTATAAACAACACATTTCTTGGCACTCTTGAACTGAAAAATTCTACTTTCTTCTCCTATTTAATTTTTTCCACTGGCAGAAATAATTGCAATGGCCAGTCAAAAAGTATTTAAAATACCATGTCCAGTTCAAACCACTTTCGACACACTCCATTTTTGAGGAATTTTGGAAGAAAAGCAGAAAGGAAAGTGGATTATAGCTGCAATTACTGCTGTGTACTTCCTTGCTGTAATACTAGCAGCAAACTAGATTCTTTTAAAAATATAGAACACATTCATAAGTTCATTACTATGTTTATCAATGCTCAGTGTTGGAAACTAAAATTCCTTCTCAGAGCTATGTATTTTAGAAGCATCTACGGGGTAGTTGGTGGTGGTGTCTCACTTTCCAGTGCTTAAGAACAGAAGGAAACAGTTATGCTACTTTCAAGTAAACTTATTTTCAACACTGTTTAGCTACAACATTGATTCAAGCTGCAAGCACACCCTCAAACACACAAATATGAAATTATTATTCTGTACATTTTTGTATATATCTGATCTGAAGTCTTTTTAAAACTTAATTAGTGTTCCCTGTTTCTACAGGTAAACAACTAAGCGGCAACACACCATTCCATGTTTTTTACAATTTTTTGTTCATCAGCACAGTTTACTTCTTAATGACGGGTGATAGCAGCCACTGGACAGTATGCTAATCCTCACAGCTACAAAGTTTATGCAAAGATGATGATGTATTTGAAGTGACAGTGTTCAGGTTCAGCAGAATCACGCCGAGGGATCAGCTTCGAAACCCTTCCCTGTTTTGAGCACATTTTCTTTTTGATCACATTCTCTTTGGTCCTAGGAGTGTTTTCCAAATAGTCTTATAATGTTTAAAGTCCATATTTTCATCTGAAGGGAGAATTCTAGGGATTATAAACTTTTAGACTTAAAAAGAAAATTATGCCTGTCACTGATTTAGGGCTAGCTCTGTGTATTTTATTCCATATTTGCACAATTTCCAGGAAACCTGGATTTTTAAAAATAGAATGCATAATTTGGAATACAAAATAAAAATAAACCAGCTCACTAACATGATTTGAATCATGTGATATTTGGCTCATAAAAATGACAGACTAATTATATATTACACTTTGGTCTCCTAGGGAAAAAAGACATCACTTTGCTAACGTATGACATGATAAGATTAGCAGGCATTATCAGAAACAGAAGTGCATAATTTAAAAGGAATGTAATTCTTTGGGATCTTTTTAAATTAGAGGGCTCAATTTTAAGAAAGTAGCTAGCTCAGTAGTTACCTCAGTGAAGCACCCATGCTGTAAAAGTGCCTTATAAATAAAAATAACTCTTTGTTAAACATGGACAGGATACTAAAACTAGCTATTGTTTGAAAAGCTTTTCATTAAAATACTAAAAATTAGAAGTATATTAAAATTAGAAGTAAAATTAGAGATGAATAAGATACAGAAAGAACAAAACTACAAATAAAGTACATTCAAAAGGGTAGAACTAAACTACTAATTATTTTCTGATCTTTTCTTAGACCCATATATTACGTTATTAACCAATCTACAGATATACCACACAACATACTATTATTTTTAGTTAACTTAAAATAAACTATTAAATGTAACATAAAGCATTAATTGTAGTTTATGAGAATTTATATAGATGTAAATTGTTTAACAACTTCTTATAAAAGTATAAACTTCCTCGACTACTTTTAATTTTTCAGCAATTACTTGTTCAAACTCTGTTTGAAGTAAAACAAAAGCTAAGTGATATAGAATGTCAAAATGTAGGATAAATAAATATTCTGTTAAATTGCCCTTCTTCCTTGTGAGTAACTGCAGTTAGATGATAATGAAGGTGGCCAATTTTAAGATTTATACTTTCTAGAAATCAGGTGGAACAGAAAAGATTTGAGTGAATATGGGAAATCGACTTAAGTCTTACGTTCAGTGTAAGGGCCAACAAAACATCTAACGAGGACTTTGAAAAACGTTACTAAAACATTTACTGTGGATTTACTAGACTAAATGGTGTCTTAGTGACACTGCTTAGGGGATGAGATTTACAAAGTATGGACTTAAAATGTTTACTCATTTCATCTTGTTACTTAAGCTCATTCATTACTTAAGTGTTACACAGGACGCCAAATAGAAGTCGGGAGAGGATGCAGAATCTTACATAGTAAAAGGGCTCCCTAGAGAGGCAGGGAAATCATTAAGATAGTACAATAACCAGCTGGAAAGATAATAGGGATTGATAAATTCTTCAACTTAGGGAAGTTCAATTAATATGTGTTCTGACAAGAATCTCCTCAAGAGTCTTATCCTGGAGAAACAGTAGCAGAATCAAGCCCTGAGATAGAGCTCTACAATTTACAACTCGCAGGCGTAGGCTGAACCACATGAACTAAGCATCCCACCAACCACTCTATACCCCTTTCTTCAGAGCTTTTGTCATGTGAATTAATGCACAGGGGAGCAGCTCACGTGAACTGGACATTTACAGAGGCATGACCATGAGGGGGAGTTTGGAGATGTGCAAAGGAATGGACACAATGAAAAGATATATTTTCTTCCTACATCAGTATAAAATAGCATGGATGGACATGCTAGTCTAGCCATGTTTTAGAGACTTCATGGAAGAGAAATTGGGACTCAATCTAATAGATGTAAAATCAAGGAGGAAGAAAGGGGAATAGAAAAGTCAGCAGAAGTATATCTAAAACAGAAAAGCAAGAAGGGATAGAAGTGGGTAGTAAAACACGCTAGAAAAATAGTGACAAGGACACTTTTGAACAGAGCGCGCTACAGAGGACAGCGAGACCAGAAAGGATGGTAGAATAGCTGAATCACAACACAGAGAGAAAAGGTGTGCAGTTGCTAGTTTAGCAAGCAATAACACGAGGCCAAAAAATTAAGGAATGCAGGTCGGTTAAGCCTTGAAATCTGACTAGCTGGAACATGGATATGTTCAAAAGAAAAGTTACTCTCCTTCCACCGTGAGCAAAAGAGGTCAATACACCTTAATGAATAAAGATGTGGTGTCAACTATAATAGTGAGCAGTATTGCACATTACCAAACAATATAGAAAGCAGAATTGAGTGAAATTATAAAACAATGTATTTTTAAATAGGAGAACCATGACACCAATAGTGCATATGGATCTTTACTCTAAGCAATGGGAATATTATTGGCTTTTTCCTGCCTCTATGTGGCAGGTGGTGTCTTCCCCTGTGAACTGGATGCAAGTCAGGCCTCTTAAATTGGAAGATATTAAAAGTATAAAGTGGGTGAGAAATTTTAGCTCTGTAGTCATAAGATCCACGCTTATGCCTTTAGGAAAGCTGGTGCATAAGAAAAACCAATACGAAAAAAAAGGCTACACCAATTCAGATCAAAAATATGCTCCAGTCCACCTGAGCTGGCCACTGGCAGGTAGCTAGGAGCATATAAGGACAGCCAAAGCATACAGTGATAATCCCCAGAACACTTTCGTAGCTGGAAGCTCTCTCCATATGTAACAGTCCTTCATGGATATTTCTAATATGAATTTGTACTGTCACCATTCGGAAGCAAAGGAAGCTTTTGACATCTGTGATATCTTGTGGCAAAGTGTTCAACAGTTTAAGTATGCCTACTGTAAAGAGGCATCACTGCATTTGGCTTGTACCAGCCACTTGCTAAGTTCATTTGATGCTCTTCAACTGTTGTATTAGATGAGGTATGTAATGACTATTTCCCATTCACCCTTCACGCTTGTACAGACCCCTATTGTATCCTTTTCAGTAGGGTCCTTTCCCAGCCAAAGAATTCCCCTTTATTTAAATAGTTCCTTATGCAGAAGCTATTCTGTACCTAATCGTTCTTATTCTTACCTCTCCTAGCTCTAGCACATCCTTCTGGAGAAGAAGTACATATGGGTATCTGTAGATTCATATAATGATTCAGTGATGTTTTCTGTTTTGTTGTATAGTGCTTTCCTAATAACCCCTAAAAAGAAACACTGTTTTTCTTTCCAAGAGCGAGAGCCTTGATGCACCACTTTGCCAGATCTGTTGTATGCTCTATGGGAAACAGCCATTTCTGTTTTGCAGCACAGGCCTGTAATTTGTAATTATCTCCTCAATTTGCCCCATAACTACACCTTAACTTCAGAAACATGTAAAAATCCTCCCTTTTTTCTCTGTCTGCATTGCTAAACAATCTAGTACAACTCTTCTTCAATTCATGTATCAGCTACTTCAGCCCTGCCTTTCTGGTATAGACAAAGTCTACATTGGCCACCTAAAATCCACTCAAAATGCATGTGGAATGTAGACATGTAGAATGTCACCTTCCCTTCTCTTTCTTCACTTAATCACAATTAACTTAAACTCACCCCAAAAGCTTTTATATGACAATGAACCATTAGCCTCCAGCCTGGTAATGCTGTAGGGCTCATATTGATCAAATTTTCTTACACATAGGTTGCCTTTTCCCAATGCTGCAACTATGCGTACAAAGAACTCCCAGCATAAATCCATAAAGTCACCTAGTGATCCTAATGATCATATTTCAAATATTTCCTTAAAACTCATTTATGTTGTGATGTCAGTTCGCCTTATTAGACCATTAGTTTAATACCAAATGAAATAAACAACATCTGTTTTATAATAACATTTCTTTTGCAAAACATACAATCACAGCTTATGGTGAAACTACTCACTGCAAACAATTAGTATTTTTTCTGTATTTATACTTTTTTCCTATATTCAGACTTGGCTAGGATATCCTCTTAAAATATACTTTAACAGATCCTGAATGCTTTAATAGACTTATAGATAGGCATTCATATATATATATAATGTATTTAAGTTGTTATAAATACATATTTGTTTTGATTCTGAATTCATAGACATGCCCACTGCAAATAAAATCAGTAGTCTAAGAACAGGAAGCGAGAGTGGAATTATATGCAATCTACCATGGTGTAAGAGCGTTGTTGCCAAAAAAATATACCTTGGTTTTAGTCTTCAATTCAGTTATCATCTCAAAATTTTATAAACAGAAGAAAGCATAAAAGCAGTTGATGTACCTGGATGCATAGACATACTAAATTACAAAGCTGTCAACAACAAAGCTGGGTTTGGATGCAAAACAAAACAAAACAAAAGTCTCCAACATTTGGTGAGTATTATGGCGCATTTACATTGAACTGTTTGTCAGGGATGAAGAGGTGATCGTCAAAGCAAATTTTATTGTATTGTAGTTGCATTCTGGTATTGAAGGGACTACTATGTCTGAAAGAAAACTGTCATCATATTCCTATCAGGAATACGGCTTTGAAAATTTTCTTCATTTTATCCCTATAGTAATTTATAATCATATCATATCATACCATACCATATATCATATATCTATCTAGGTTTGTTATCTATCTGTAACTCTGTCTTGCATTCCTAAATGGTGTGCAAATTTTGTTCAGGAAAGAGACAAAGATTCAACTATATTTTCCAGGCAGCTAATTTATTTTCACGGTAGGTTAAATGCAGGGCAGCTCAGTTAAAGTGCTTCCTTTACTTTAAGAAAAAGTCTCATAGAAATCTAATTAGATTTCTACAGTTGTGTTACATTTGGGAGCCAAGTAGTTTTTAGACAAAACAAGCTTTTGCAGCTGAGACTGTCATTTAGTTCAAGGTGGTACTCTTTTTCCCGCAAAATTCAGAGATTTTAAAGTTGTCTGTTACACAATGCAAAGTAGTTAGTTTTGAGTATAAAATTTTAATTTTGGAATCTTAGATCTCTTGACCTATTTCTACACTATTAATGTTAAGCTAATACATTTTCAATTATACCTTTGCATGATGACAATTCTGCATATTATAATTAAATTTTGAATTTTCCGAGCCATATGTCTTGAGAAACAAATTATAATCCAATATTAACATTCCTATATAAATGAAAACAATGAAATCCATTTTTACGTATCTATGTGACTAGCTAATTCAGACACATTTTACGCTGAGTTTCTGCAGCTCCTCCTGAAATTTGAAGGGTAATCTAATTGTAAACGTGTTCACACAAGGATACCAATGCCTCAGTTTCAGAACCCAAGTTTGACAATATTAACTTACACTGCCAATTCTTCCTATTTAAAATTTCCTTCAAAACAAAAGAATTGGTTCATGATAAACAGATTTTTTTTTTATTAAATTACAATCTTTAAACATGCAAAACAAATAGCGCATCCAATTAATTAGCCAGTTAAGGAAGACAGCTGTCCATTCCTGTCATACTGAGGTTTTTAGTTACCAACGTGCATAATGACTCTTAGCTTGCTTTCAAACTTTTTTGGACAGCAGCTCTTCAACTCTTAGTCTCATACTGTGTAAAACAGAACCCTTAAATGGTCATGACTTTACAGGACATTTTCAGGTGATGAAAATAGCTTTTCCATCATTCTAATCTACTGATTTCATGACGTTCTTCTATTCAGTAGCACATTACAAAACAATTTAGGATGATGAAGACAGTTTTTCTGTCATTCTAATTTACTTATTCCACAAGCTCATTGTCTTGATGAATCACCCAAATTTTGAATGTAAAGGACAATGAATTGTCCTTTTGAGATTAATGAAACTTTGTAAAAATAATTTGAAATGAAGTCTGAAAAACAGTCTATATAATCCAGAAAGAGTCAGCACTTTGAAGTGTTATAGTAACTGGTGCTCTGCATTCTACTGGTATTGTTGTACATTTACGAATAGGAATAAAGGTATCCATCAAAGGAGCTGATGAAATATTTGTGTACATTTTATTTATATAATTATTAAACCATGAGAAATTCTCATCTCACCTCAGTAGGAAAGCACGGAATATAGTAGTTTACTTACAAACAAAGATTTCTTGAATATTGTATGAAGAAAGTTTAAGAAGTTATGTCGTGTTAAAACATTTACAAGGCATTTTAAATCCATTTCTTTGAAGGGATCATTGTATGCCATCAGCAAGGTGGTAGTTACATAAAAAGGAATGGATGTATGGTCTAGATGGTTTTTTTCCTTGGGTAGTTAATTTCTATTCCTCCTAACTGCTTTTGGAACAAAAATAA
The DNA here is from genome assembly GCA_009819775.1 of Phoenicopterus ruber ruber. Taxonomy (NCBI): domain Eukaryota; kingdom Metazoa; phylum Chordata; class Aves; order Phoenicopteriformes; family Phoenicopteridae; genus Phoenicopterus; species Phoenicopterus ruber. The sequence continues at coordinate 36,191,765 of CM020219.1, forward strand.
GTCATGATTCAGCAGAAAATATATCCCTGAGATGATCCTTATCATGATTATAGCAATCTGCTAGTGACTGTTTATTTTACACAGTTTTTAAACGTGTAAAACAAATTTGCATATTGATCTAGACACAAGGAAATAAAAGATTCTTTGTAAATCTTTGCAGTTTTCAGCTTCTAAAATAAATCTAATTATAGCATAGACCGTACAAAAAGCTACAACTTTCAAGTGTTTAAAACCTGTAATATCTGTAAAACAATGTTGCTAAGGTTGCTAATTGGGAATTTATGATTTCTACATCTTGTCCTTTAAAAATCTACTTCTACATGAACCTAAAAGCCCCACTGACTTGGAGCAAAATGGAAAATGTAAGTGTAAAAGAGTTTACTACTTCTGATGATAATTTTTAAGACATTTTTCTCTAAATCTGTGTCAATTTGGGATAAGCACCTGGATTTATATTTCATGCTGAAAGTGATTAATCCATTCTTTTCCAAAGCATGACCACATTACTACTCTTTGGGTCTTTTCAAATGAATTGAGATATGGTAAGCATGGTGTGCTTGTAGTAGAATTGGTTTTTCTTTGTAAAAGATTTTAATCTTTATGAAAATCAAGCAAATAATTGAAGGTTTTTTTGGGGTTTTTTTGTTTGTTTTTTTTTTTTTTTTACTCTCTAACTAATAAAATCAGGAGACTGTGGTGAGATCTAGCGGCAAGTAGTTTGATGTCCTCAGCAGGACACCAAAAGTCAGAAGTAGTGCTGTAAATTCAGTGTGGGGCTTCGACGCTGTGCTAAGTGTGGCCTGAATCTCTGGGGCTTCCCTTTGATGCAAGTGCAGTATATTAACTGGAAAAGCATTCACTTTTATTTGTCTGTACTGTCTGCGACAGCAATATCGCCTCATTTAGGCTAGTTCAACATGAAAATGCACAGAGAAGCAATCTGTTACAAATTAGCACAGCTCCCCTTTCATTTTACTAGCTAGTAATTGGAAGGGGTTACAAAAGTGTAATTTATCAGATTATATGTGTTTATCTTTTTGTGGGGACAGCATGCCTTTGGTGAATTTTCCTACGCACCCTGAGGGAATAATCTTTCCTTGATGTCCATTAGATCTGAAAGAAAACAATGACGCCTGTGAAATATAGGAGTATAATTTGTTGGGTTTGAGAAGGAACAGTTTCCCAGACATCTAAAATGGTATTAATGACTTTATTAGAACCTTACCGTTCCTTGGAAATGCTTTTGCTTTCTCGTTTCCAAATGGTCTTGAAGTCACTGCAGAATTCGTACCACACCGTGAAAACGTAGTTTGGTGTGATCTCCTTCTCGCCAGGCTTTGGCTTTATCCCAAAGTATCCCACTGTTTCTTCAAAGCTACGAGGGAGGGGGGGAAAAAACTGTCAACACATAAGCCCACTGGGGAAACAGTTTCTCCGAGGGCTGGTTCCTGATTCAGTAGTCAAGGCTGGTAATTACCATAACTTCCCCTTAGCCTTGGAAATCATAGCAGCAATTCATGTGGAGTATAACTAACCTTCCAACACCTACCTCGTTCCCAGGAGGATAACTTACAGACGCATGAGCCATCGTAGAGATATGCCGCACAGGCAAATCATGGGCGTTCAATTTCAAGGAGAAAAACTTAACTTCTTGCATTTCAGGAAATGCTACATTATATCTATTTCTTTAATTTTATTCTCCAACTCTCCATGAAGATCTTATTCTCCCATTTATCTTTACTGAAGGACTATGGAAGGGTCACATGCCAAGTCAGGAAAAAATCTCCACGCTTGGTTAAAAATAACCTTCAAGTACTTAGGGAGCACTGGGAGTAGCAACAAAAAAGGCACAGACAGTGCCAATAGTCAGTTTGCAAAGTTTTTAACTTAAAATAAATCATTTCCTTCCACGTGTGTCAATAAGCAGATACTTAATTTTATGAAAATACATTGCCAATATTTTAATGCTTTTTTCTTTTATAATGTGGCTACTGAATTGCTATACAGCTGGATATTTTCAAAGTAGTCTTTTATTACAGACGATACTTCCGATAGCATTTTAACTGATCGTGCATTTTTAACCTTTATGATATTGCTTTGTATAGATAAAATGGAATGTTTCACATGACTAGGTACATGGAGAGTTATCTAAACAAAACAAAATAAAAGTATGTTTACTTTTGTAAAGGTTGAATCTCTTTTCTCTGCAAAGTAGATGTAACAATCCTGAAAGATTTGGTGATACTTACGAAAAATAATGCTATAATTTAAAAAGAAAGGTAACAACATATCTCAAAATAACTCATTTTTCTTGAAACATTGATTTTATTTAAGCAAAAGAAAGTTATATTCTTCTTTATAGTTGCCAATAGGTCCTAAATATAGAACACAGGAAGTGTAAATCTTGAAAATAAAATAAATAAGAGGTATTTTAAAGACTTGTAAGGAGTCCCCAACTATTCAACAGATGTTACTTGAGCAACAGATGCAGGTTCAGCAAATACTTCTTTCTTAACTTATACTTGTATTTGCATAGTCCACATTGCATGTTTTCATATGGAATTGCCAAGGTTAGGGTCACGTTTTTCTGCCTTAGGTTGAGGTTCAAGCTTTTAGCTAGGCTTGAAGAATATAAAGTAACTATCAACAAATAGAGAAGTTATCCCCCAACAATAAAGGAATATATACTCCAGCTGCTTCACAAAGTAAAGCAGCTTGGATTTTAGCCACACGAGCCAATATGCTCTGTTTTTGTTGATACTTGAGAGATGGATACAGCTTCTAGGACACGCTGAAAAATAACACGTATTGCTCACGGTGAGCTATTAATATAATAGGTTTTTAGATCCTCATATATGATAACCTTAACCTTTTAAATTTCTTACATAGGTTTTGTATGAAACATGTAACTATATTTCAAGTTAATTGGTAGTTCATGGTACAGGAATCACAATGGAGTAAGTATGAATAAGCCCATAACATTCGGAGTTGAAGAGTCCTGTAGTGACACTACAAGGAGAAAAGAAAGAAGGAAAGAAAAAACTAATACTGCTTTAAATATCTGTGTAAACCATTCTGGGATTTCAAACCCTAAAAATACTAAAATACCTTAGTCATAATCACATGGTTGAAACAGTTTATGTCTACTGGGCAATGTCATTTCCATTACATTCACTTGGGCCAAATGTTCCTCAGCTGTTCATACCCCTTGACTAGGATAGCTGAGCCACGGACAGCAAGACCAGAAACTCTTCTCAGGTTTGCTTCGTGTACCGGCAGCCCCGGTAACATCATGCTCTCTTCTTCCTAACGGAACCCTTCTCCATCCCAGCTGTAGCTGATACAGTCGGCTCTGCGGGCCCTGGGAGTCTGAATTCCTGCACACTCTCTCGCACCCTGCCTTCATCCTGACACTCATTCCTCATCCCCTCTTCATGTTTCATCTTCAGCCCTTCCCCCAGTAGCACTGTTTTGCTTTCAGCCAGCTTAATCTAGCTTCCCGGGCTGCTTTCTGACTTTCAAAAGTAACAGATCTTTTTAGCAGTGATTTTAAATACCGAATGTTTAGTTAGCAATTGAAAAACCCAAACTCTGTATCAGACAACTAATTTCTTAAGTTAACTGCAAATTAAGTGTGCCTCCATACCTTGGAGAGTCTACCCTGCTCCAGAAAGCCTGCAAAGCAGGTAGAATATGAAAGAACCTGTGGCACAAAAGGTAGGTTTGTAGCTAGGTAGAAAGGAAACAAGCCAGCCAGCCACCCTTGGCAACTGAAATCAAGAGATAAAGCCCCAGTTGATGTCAGCCAATAGTTCAGCCAATTTAGGCACCTTCTGCAAACAAACGGAAACAGTCCACCTAAGACTTGAACTGCATTGGGGAGGTGCCTCTCTCTCTTCTCCTGACTGTCTAGGAAGACTACCCTAGGTGCCTCAGGTGGAATGACTCTGGGCTCAGAAAAGTAACATAAAAATCCAAATTACCTTTAGTGACCATGAAGAAAAATACTGATAAGAAGTTAAAAATCAATTTACCCCGGTTGATTTATAGCAGTTCCACAGCTAACACAAATAAGGTTAAAGGCAGATCCTTCACTCTCACAAAACTATAATTTGGTAAAGAAAATTTATTACACATACTAACTTATTAAATATTTTACTATCTATCTATAAATCAATTTACTCACTTCTCCTCCTATTTTGTCTCCTTTGGCCTAAGTAAGGCACAGATATTCAGGCAACAAAAACATGAGGATTCCACTGGTTTCTTAGTATACTGCATTCAATAGCCTAAGTGCTGAAAATGTTCAGTGACGATGAAATACATTTTTACTACATTAAGTAAGTAGTTAATCAGTTATTACAATATTCTGTAAAACTCTGATTCGATTCAATTCAATGTTGACAGTAATTAAAACTTCAAACATAGTACACTGTTTGGCTAAAAACTCAACTGAAATTTTTCCTGGAAGACTACATAAGAATTTTTCAGAAAGCATATTACTTCTTTGAAGTACAGATCCTTTTTCCTATTTAATGTAATTCCTAAGATCAATAACATCTTTGACCAAAATAAACTATTAGAAAACACTAGCAAAAACCTTACCATTTTTGTGCATTTTCCAAACTGCTCTCTTCTTTTTTACACTCTTCTTTAGCTGCCAATGAAAAACATTTCAAAGATATAAATTACTGCCTTACTGTTTTAGAGATCCCACAGATTAAACATCTCTTACATTCAAAATTGGATAGGTTGTATACTGAATATAATAAAAGTGATAAACATTTGCTAATTTTCAATTTTTATGTGTTTCTTGTACCTAAATGAATGCTTCTAATGTACCAATAAATTGTATCAGATTTGAAAAATTATTTAAGATCCATACTACAATATATAGTGGTAGACATTAATCTAAATAAAAAGCAAATAATTAAACTTGACGTTCAGATTTATAAAAAGAACATCAAGTTGTGTATGTTTCTTTATTGTTGCAGACCAGAACTTACAAATTTAAACCTGTTTTTGCAGCACAAATAATTGGAAGTTCAATTGGAATTGAACAGGTACCAAACATAGTTAACACCAACTGTTCCATATAGCTATCACATTTTGTTCAGGAAGCTGGAAAGTGAAAACACATGTACTAAGTTTTAAATGTATGGTATGTACATGATTTTTTTGAAAAAGCAGCCAAGAGTTTGAAATATGGTTAGTGAATCTGAGCCCCTCTGTTACAGAATGCTCACACGAACGACTTAAAAGGATTCGATTTTCAAAAGATGGGCATTCTCTACTTTTGAAAATGTTTCCTGAGCTGGATACTCAAGCAAAAGCACTATTTTTTTCACAAAATGTTGATCAGTTCTTCTTAATACAGTGGAGCAACTTTAGCTGCGGCAGAATATCACATATGTAAAACAATACTAATGTGGAAAAGTTATTCCTATTCCACCGTTGAATAATCCTGTAAGTGCGTATGTTAATATAAACAGAATTCAGAAACTTCTTTATACAAAGATAAAGAACTGTATCTTTTTGCTGCCCAGTCTATAGGAGTGCATTGGCTGGTTGAAATACAGTTACAAACTTGAGTTCACAGACAAGACCACTGAGAAATTGATCCTGAATGATTCCATTTTGTTATAAGGCTACCGACACAGAGGTTTGTACTAAGACAGTTAAAATAATTTAAAAACTGGATTACTTCAGCACATTTGCTGTTAACAAAACTAATTTCAACTCATATCTTTACCTATATTGGGCAAGTGTGTTGGAGATACTTAGTCAGATTATTTCAGTACGGCAAAAGCCAGAAACAATGTTGTGTGCCCTCTGCAAGGAAAACAATTAACTCTATACCATTAAATTCTCCATCTCAAATCTCAGCGGCAAGACATCTGCAATTGAAATAGATAGGGCAACTCTGATTTATTGCGTTCATCTCAGGCTCCTGAGAAATTCAGCTAAAGTTAGCCTACCATACTTAATTCATTATTTCCACAGCTCTTTCATTTTATATCATTAAAAAGTAGAAAACATAGGTTGGAATTCTGATGGTTCATCATGATACAAAGTTAACTACATATAGAAAAACAAAGATGGTTAAAAGCTGACCTGTGTATAAAATTGTACACTTTATGATTACATTAATAATTTCTTTCTGGTTGTTAAGGAGATGAAGAATTGTTAAGTAAGTAAGGCAAATTTCCCAACATAGCTACATTCACAGCTACAATGGACATTGAATATCCTCAGGTCCCTCTACATGAACAAGAATGCACTAACTAACAAGGACAACATGCTTACACGTTTATAGTTGGGTGGTAAGACCTGACTTACTGTTTTTTAATCTTGTAAGAACAGAATAAGGGAAGATAGAGGAAAGAAATTTCAATTTGTTATAGAAACTAGAAAAAAAAGGGTGACTTCTAGGAAGGAACACACAAAGTTTACATTAATATAACTCTGTGTGTGTTTGTGTACCAATATAAGGGAAAAGAGAAAGGAAGAAAATAACTCTATTATAAGACAAACAGTATTTGCCATATTTTTTAACTACAAGCATGTCTACCAAGGAACCATTCAAAAGCATTTATTTGAAATTTAGATGTTGAGGCTTGTTAAGAAAACAAACAACTCTATGCAACAAATTCCAAGTAAATAGGAGTTACAAATACTACATAATGTGTAAGACAAGAAACCAGAGCAATTCTCTAACCTTCTATACAGTTTCTAAGTAATCTTCCAGTCAGAATTTGTAATATCCTGCTCTTTTTCTCGCCCTCCACAACCTGCAATAACTAACACTATCAGTGCGGTCAGTAAAGGTTTCCATGAAACATTGTATTTTCCTCAACAGAGTCCTCGAAGCCCCATAGTCAAGATATCAATCCTCGTCTTAATTCATGGAATTACTGAAGGCAATTAAAATGAATTACATAAATGAAAGAACTTCTTTCTTTTTATTTCTCTGGCAACACCACATTTGCTCACATAGAATTTCCTTTTTGCTGAAGTGGGATCATGTAATTCTTTCATCCTTAGATTACATGCTTGATTTCAGTTTCCTCAGTTTCCTTAAGTTAAGAATGTAATAACAGCCATATCAGATTGACACAGGGGTTCATCTAGCCTAGTATCCTGCCTCTGGCAGACACCGAAGCAGGTGCTTAGTTAGAGTTAAGGACCAGGACGAACACACGATCCTTCCCCCTCAGTGTTCTCTCTGCCTCTGAGGTTCTCTAGTTCATACAAAGTGCTTCCAGCACTGGCTGTCATTTCAATGTAATTCTCAATGGATTCTCTCCCAAGAACTTGCTCATTCTCTGCTTAAGCTCTTATAAGCTTTTTAGCTTCCACAAACTGCTGTGGCACGTGTTGTATGGCCTAACTACATGTAGCACGTTTTGTTTGTTTTGAAATGGACTCCTGATATCACTCTCTATTTTTTGCATTGGAGAAAAGCATGACTGCAGTGAACATTGAAATATAGTGATTATTGCCATTAGTTTTCCTGATTAGGATGCTTTTGAAGCAAATTTCCTCACTGTCCCCATTTACTGAGCATTGATTTGGTCTGCAGATAAGTTTTAGTGCTTGTAAACTAATTTCCATTAGGAGGAAACTAACCAGGAAGCTCCACAGCAAATGCACTCCAATACTTAATAGGGACAAAAGGACCAAAATAATGCTTGAGCCTTCAGGCAGCTTTGAAACACATGAGGTGGAGATATTCACCTCAGATTAAATCTAACTCAAACCTTAAATCTCCACTGTAAACACACTGGCCTCTGCTGCTTCAATCTGCTGATCCAATCCTACTGCACCATAATGTAGCCGTAGATGTTCTACATTACATGTATACAGATTACATAGAGGTCCTTCAAAATGACTTCCCATAAGCTGCATTTGGTATTGAGACACCCTTCTGTCTGGCCTTGGAGTCATTAGACTTGACCAGCTTTGAAAATGACAGGGAACTGTCAAATGTAAAGTTTGCTGTCTGGTCTCACATCTAAATGCAAGTTCTTAATACGCTCTACTGTTTGGATTCGGTTAAGTCCATATCCTGAATAAAGTATCAGATCCTGTCCTATGACAAGCAGACAATCTTAATCAATATATCTTCTTTGAAAATAGATATGAAAGCCAGGATCAATTAAGAATTTCTGTGACTTTCTACAGACAAGAGCTTTGAAAGGAAAACAGGTATTTACAAAACATGCAGTTCTAATTTGCTGTAAGAATAGTCTTTTGTAATATGGACAGCTATAGACTCTGAAGACCAGCCACTAGTCTTATTCATCTTGCTATCCATAGCTAGCTCAAAGAATAAGAGAATAAATGGACTATGATCTTATGAATTGGCCTTATGAATCTGAGATATTTCTGGTGACTTCCTTTTACTGAAATGCAGAAGTAAACATTTGAAGAGTCATGATCCTGTAACAGTTCTGAATGAAACAGTACTAGAGTGAAATGGTAAAAAAAATCCCAACTTATTTCTTCTGCATATTCTACTCGCTGAGGATGGAACAGCATGCCAAACACTATTTTGAGAATGAGAAATTACCAGAAAATATTTATTTTTAATAGGTCTAATATATGCATAGCAGCTTCCAGTTACAACAGAACCAAGACCTCTTCATGCATCAGGCTGCTATGAAACAGTTCCCCAAAGAACAAAGGAAAGAAAATATTGGATACTGGCACAAACTGAAAGTTGGAGAAGGTCAGTAACTAACAGAGGCAAGCACAGAATGATGAAACTACTTGCTCTAAGAGGGGAGGACAAAGAAAGAAAAATGGGTAGACGTAACTGCCCAAAAATCTCACAGTTACTTCTGCCCCTCTAGTGAAAATTTTTAACACTTACTGAGTCTGATTGGATACATTTTATGGTATTTCTCTCTGACCTTAAATATATGAATGCTTGTAAGAAGGATAATTCACACAAATCTACTGATCTAATTGTACCCATTACAGCTTTTTTATTTTTCAGTATCTTACTATTTTCAAAATTGAAAGATTCGATGCATAATTTTTATAACTTTTCTAAGCACTCTGGAGCAATGACAATCTTCAAAATTATGAGAACACTCAGACAACCAGCAGTTAGGATGGAGACATCAGAACGCTTAGTTTTATATTCCAAGGCTGAGTTCATGTGGTTCAAAAATGTATGCTTCGTGAACTTCTAGAGATTGGTAAATTATAGGTTTTTCTGTGGGGGAAAAACTCCACACTAAAACAAGGTATTTGATTTTTTTTTCCCCAAGGAAGGAAATAGGTCTTTTCTGACTCATGTCTTCCAACCAACCACAGTTAAGATTAAGATAGAATCTAGGATAAGCCATAGACAAAAAAAAAAAACCCAAACCCAACCAACCAATCAACAAAAAACACCAAAACAAAACATGCAAAACCAGAACAAAACCTGTAATGACATTCCTCTCTGAACTTCATAGAGCCTGGACAGAGGCTGTTAAAACAGTGACAAAAGGTTATTATGACATTTTCTAGGCTCACAAGAACTCACCTTCCTTATTAGTCAAGACGAAAACCTCTTAAGTAGTCCTGCTGAAAGGCAGTCAAAAGATGAAACCCGTCCTAGAAACATACTAGCCCCTTAATCAAGGGTTGAGGAAGAAAAGTATATCCCCAGAGAAGTTCAGTTGGGTTATCGTTTTCCAAAGTGCCAAGTGTCACATTCTATGACACTGCCGAGTAAGGAGAACAAGTGACAATAGACCTTATTTTCTTGGCCTTTTTAAAGCACGAAGACATACCATCATTTGATAACAGAGATCCAAATCTCTTACAAACTTTCCATTGCTGATATACTTGGGTATCAGAAGCTGAACTCAGAAGACTCTGTGGCTGAAAGTATACTATATATATTTCCACCCTCAAGTACAATTGTCATACAGGAGAAACTTTTTAATAATCCTGTTTAATCAGGGACTATGCAGAGTGGAAGAAAAGCTCAAAGGTGGCCACCTAGGTGGGTAAAAAGACTAGAGAGGATCATCAAAAGCAATATAGATGTTCTCTGGTTTTGTACAAAATGCTGGACATGCTTAAACTCCTAGATACTATAGCAGTACAAAGAACAGCAGGATCAACAGTGGTATGAATTTAGCCTTCTCTGGTTTTGGTTTCAATAGATCTGTTGCTAGTGAAACTTTCCAAATAGACTTAATTTTTAAAAAGAAATCCTTTACTCAAGACTTACTGGACTACAAGTAATAATATGGAAAACAAAATTTTCACAGGGGTGCGTTTGCTAGCACATGGCAGTTCTTTCAGCTGTAAAGAACGATCATGAGCAATCTAATGAAAGCATGCTTTCCTAAGGATTGTTATTTTAGAGTCATGGTGGGTTGACCCTGGCCAGTAGCTATGCACCACACAGCCACTCGCTCACTTGTCCCCCTTTCCCCACGGTGGGATGGGGGAGAGAACAGGAAGAGCGAAAGCGAGAAAACCTTACGGGTCAAGATAAAGACAGTTCAGTAAGTGAAGAAAAGGAGAAGAAAAGAACAAGTGATGCAAGGGCAATCGCTCACCACCTCTCACAAGTAGACTGATGCCCAGCCATTTTTGGAGCAATGACTACCTCTCCCAAAATCCTTTCCCCTCCTTTTTTATTGCTGAGCATGACATTACATGCATGCAACATCCCTTTGGTCAGTTTGAGTCAGCTATCCAGGTTGTGTCCTCTTCCGACTCTTGCCCACCCCTGGCCTACTTGCTGGAGGGACAGAGGGAGAAACAGAGAAAGCCTTGACAATGTGCAAGTGCTGCTCAGCAATAGCCAAAACACTTCGGTGTTATCAACCCTCTTTTAGACACAAATCCAAAACACATCCCCATACCCGCTGCTATGAAGAATATTTACTCCATCCCAGTCAGACCCAGTGCAACCGCACATAGCCATATAGAAAAACTGTAGATGAATCCTAAGATTTAGATCCGTTGGATCATTTGGACAGTTTTCATGCATAAAAATCAAGTCTATAGTTATTTTTTACTATAGCCAAGGTGTCCAGCCACTTGGTTTATCATGTTAGACAATCTACAGTTTTCAATGCAGTATGAGGTTTTACTGTTTAGCTGATGATAGCAAAGCCAACTGCATGTGGCTAACAATTTATATAGCGTGTTCATAAGTATCATCAACATCCGTTTAATCTTTTTATTATTAGTGTTATCTTACTGTCTAGAAAAAAAGATAGGGTCCTGCATAAAAAGTCCATGAATAGAATACATTGCAAATGTTATAAATGATGAATTTGTACACTGTAACACACGAAAATACATTTCATTACCTGACACTGCCAGAATCTGCTTTCTTGAAATGTGAATTTTAAAGGAATGGAAATCAAATTAATAGAATCTTTTAACCAAATTAACAAATGTCAATTGCAAATAAACAAGTATTTGTGAAAATACACCTGTGAATGCAAGAGAATGTAAAATCAGAAAATGGATCATCTCTATTTTCCTTTTTTTTTTTTCATTATCAAACTGGAATATACTGTAATTTGAAAACATGGCTTGACTAACAAGAATAAGTATGATACCAAGTATGGAAATTGGGGGTTTAGATTTGTTAAAGACATGGAAATTCAATTTCTAATTTGTATCATATGCTACTGGGATGAAGTTTTACATTTCATACAGACCGAATCCAATTTTAGAACTGTTTTACTTTTTGAGAACACATCCTATAATAAAGCATATAGCAACAGAGGGTATAAAAGTTCTCAGAAATTAGGTACTCACAGTAAAAATGAATTTTGTCATTTCAGACATTTATACTTTTCATTCTAATTATTGAATAGGCTTTCTCAATAACCTTAAAAGTTTTTAGCAAATTACAAAGTTTCAGAAATTCTAGAGGAGGCATGTATCCTGTTCTAGGAAGAGATATACTCAAGAAAAATCTATCTATCTAGAGCTATACATAAAACTTGAATTTTCTGCTATTTCCACATTATTATATTGAGTTACTTTTAATATAACTCTCTCTTTTGAGAAACAATATTACTTTTAATTTAGTTCTATACAAAAGAATTCTAACTACTTAAGAATTGACTTCATATATAAACACAGCAAACAGGAGAGAATACATACAGTGTAAAACATTTTCCATTTTATTTTGTTTTTTATTGTATTGTATTCAATTTCAAATTTGAAAAATATATACTTAATATGACTGCAAAATATTTCACGTGGCTACAGTCCACCATTCTCATGCAGGAGCTTTTTTGTCTTATAAAAAAATTATATTTCAGAAATAATATAAAAACTTGTGTTGTATGTACAGATTCCTAGCAACTAATTTTTTGAATATGTACTACTTGATTAACTTTCTTTAGCTAGTTACTAACTTCTAATTGGTAGGCTTTACGAACTCATGGAATTCAACAGACAGCCTGGAAATTACATGTAAATATTTCATTGTATGTCTAATACAGTTTTCTAATTTCAGTACATTAGAATGCAAAAAATCCTCAAAACAAATGATCCCATGCCCATAAAGAGATCTTTCTTCTATGGTATCAGTTAAGAGGAAGGTCTGGGAGCAATGGAATCAATGAAATTTGGCCTACTGTGGATCTGCATTTTAGAGTTAGTTCCTAGATGGATTCATAAATGTTTAATTAGAGTTGAGTTCATGATACAGCCTTTCTCTCCCTGGAAGGCTAATAGGGTCACTCTTGTCTATTTAGCCACATATTTTTATTGAGATTTCAGGAGCTTAATATCTTACGATCTCTAACTCTGTCACATTTGATCAGAATTGGCCAATGTATTAAAAATTATTGGCAGGGGAACAATCAACGGGCAGTGTGATCACATAAGCCTTGTTTCCTTTACCTCTTCTCTAAATTAGAAAATGTCACATTTTTAACAGGGGATTTGGCTATGCATTTTTTTTAGATGGTTTAAATACTGGTATAGACATCTTAAATCCTTTCAAAACAATCTTCAGAACACTTGCTGCCATGAGGTCTTAATCATGCTTCCCTGAAATGGTCCTAACAAGTTTATTTTCCTTTCCAATGGTACAAAAATTGTTTTTGACTAAGAAACCCTTATCCAATGATGAAAATGTACAAATATTTCTAACATAGAAAGAGTCTCTGTGCAATTTTGGAAAGCTGCTTAACAAACAAGTTTCCCCACAAGTAATCAGGAATATTAGTTACCAACCTGTATCTGAGGTACTCAGCAAGGACTAATTAATTAACATTTACCATACAGAAACTGTTAAACATTACAAAAGATTCAGTATTTTTAATGTTACCAGACCATAACAAATTGTAGACATTTGTACACACACAGAGGCACACAACACCAGCAGAACACACTCAAGCAACACGTTCAAGAAAGTGTTTATTATCATAGGTAATAAAAAACCTAGGAAATTATGTTTTCTTTTAAAAGTGATAATGCTGTCTATAAATGTGCCAGAAAAAGTGTTGAAGGTCATTTTACCAGAACATTAGAACTAACTATGAAGAAAAAAAATTTTATATTTATTTTCATGAAGTCCTATATTTCTTAAAATGTATGTTTCTTAGTACGATGCTTCTATTGTATTCTATGAGAGTAGCTTTTTAAATTAAAGCTATTTTTTCAGTTAGCTTCTACACAAAAAGGTAATTGCTTCATTAAAATTAGGACATTACTTCCCTGTGTTCTGGAGTTATTAATTACAAAGCAAGAATTAGCATTACATTTTTCAATTTATTCCAATTAAATTATTTGAAACTGCATTCTGTTAAAATGCAATCAAGCCATTAATCTCTCATTCCACACTTGTGGTTTCAGAGAATCAATATTTTTAAAAGTCTATTAGTACTTAAACACTATAGAAATATATTCTAATTCTGATTTCTTTTTAATAAACTCTTATAATGTTGTGGACTAATTGCAAGATTAATCTTTGAGATGACTGAATGTATCTAAACAGTTTATGGAACCGAAAAATTAGTTCTAATCCTTTCAAACAGAACAAGGTTAAATCCAATCTGTTCTGTGTTTGGGAAAACTAACTATCCAGATTATCTGTAACTACAATCTCCTGTTGTAAGCAGAAGTAAAACTTTTAAGGATCAGCACATTTTTATACCCAGGACAATACTTTAAAATAGTTGAATGATTATTAAAACCAATAAGAAGCAGGAGTTCTTCTCAAAAACGTAAGAAGGATATAAAAAAAAAAAAAAGTTAATTCAATGGTGAACCAACAGCTAATCTGGTGGGTAAAGAATGAATAATTATACAAATATAATTAAACGAATTTCAGAAAAGCTTCTGAAATTTGTGGCCTGAAAACTTTTAGGAAAGAAAAGCCGTAGCATTGCCTCCTCCTGTGGAATGATAACAATGATTTATGAAGCTAAAGTCATTTCTGCTGATTGAGCTCAGTCAAGATTGGTTTCACATGATCAGCTAAAGTACAGCAATACGCGATGTGTAGTGGCCCCACATGTTTGAACACACTAGGACATGCTCTTCTAGGTGATCCAAAGGATGGGGGTGGGGGGTTAAAAGCTGCTGCTTTGTTTTCCATACATTTTCCCCTCATTAGGATACACTCCTCCTGCAAAGCAAGCCACTTCTGGTGGTCGGGAGCAAAGTCTCATTGTAAATGCACAGCAGGATAGTGGCAAAGCTGAGATTAATTCTCCATAGATTTATATAGACCTTTCTCACTGTTGATTGCTTGTACTGTTTCAAAGGTGCGCATGTTGCCTTTTTTTATTGCTGGTTACTGACTTTATTCCAGCATATGGTGGTTGGCGCCATGACACAAAGTGAACATTTTATACTAGAATTAAAGTGGATATTTGACAGTTTCTGTCAGAAAGTTCAGAGCAAAGAATTTGTGAGACAAGATTTATTGCATATTTTATATGGGACACATCTGTTTCTTTGCTACGTTTTTGTTTAAATAAAAAAAGCAATGAAGGTTCTTTAAGAAACAAAGACTGTCAATAAAAAGCATGAACAGAAAAACTACATTATTGAGAACGAATTTAATCATTCTGACCTTCTAAAAATGTGCTGCTTGGAAGTATGACAGTCACCTTCCCCTTTTTGTTCAGCCGTATAGACAGGATGGGGGAGGAGAATTTCAAGCCCAAACTGATTCTCAAATACACAGCTACCCGTATTTAAGAGTAAATCAAATCAAAATGAAAATCAAATTAAATCTAAGTATTGATATCGAATATTGACATTTAAAAGTAAGGTGAAATATTAAGGTAGATTTTGCCTATTACTTTCTTTTTTAGCATCCATAAATGCATTTTAGTGATGTGAAATGTGCT
Organism: Phoenicopterus ruber ruber; assembly: GCA_009819775.1. Taxonomy (NCBI): domain Eukaryota; kingdom Metazoa; phylum Chordata; class Aves; order Phoenicopteriformes; family Phoenicopteridae; genus Phoenicopterus; species Phoenicopterus ruber. The sequence continues at coordinate 36,207,112 of CM020219.1, forward strand.
AAATGAACACTCCTTGTTTTAAAAATTTCTTATAAAACCACAGATCAGGTATAACAAGGTATACAGCAAACTCCTCCACATTTATCTGTTAACATCACTGAACCTGATATAGTTTGGCCTTTAAAGTTCAATGTTTTAGTCTTCATCATACCTGAACCAAAACTGAATTTGGAGAACACCTAGCAGGATCTTGTTTAAGAAAAAAAAAAAAAGTATGACTTATCCAAGAGAGAAAAACTCTTTCAATAAAACTCTGAAATTTTTAACTAACAACCTTCCTGTTTATAAAGATTCATATTTAGTTTGAAACCCTAAGATTCAGCTTGAGAAATATGAAATTTAAATAGGTAGAATTAAACAAGAAAGAACAAATACAAAATAAATTATATTGCTCAAAAATCACATATGTCTTTATGAAAAAGCATGCGTGTCTTATTTAACTTCTACTTAAAGAACACATCAATAGAAAAATCACCTCTATTGGACTACATACATTCTACACAAATAGTTATGATAGATTGTTAAAAAGATATATATCATAATATAGGCTCAATAATTTCCTAAACAAAAATGTAGTCATTTCCTCTACAAAATTCCAAATATTTGTCAAATGATTTCATACTACCAATGTATTTAATTCTTGTTTTTAACTCAAAGTTCTTCTACAACTTAGATTTATGCAGGAAAATTTATTTAGCTACTAGTTTGAAACGCTTGTAATTTGAAACAAAATATAAAAAAGAGGCAAACTTGGACCTGCAATATTTCTCCTTCTTGCCACAAATAAAATACAGGATACTAACTTTAAAAAGTATTTTGTGAGGATTCTTTTAATCAATGTTTTTACAAGAAACACCAAACTGCAGTCAAGTACAAGGCATACATTTTTTCTGAGCTTGCCTTCTTTGCGATAAACACATAGAAGAATATATTTTAAAAAAGGATCTCTAAATTTGTAAATAAAAAACCTACTATTCTCCTTATGGGGAAAGGATGACAGAAAAGTAAAGCATGCGTGACACATTAGTCAAGCCATTTAATTCATTCCTAGAAAGCACTCAGATACTACCATGATGAGAGAAATGAGAGTGTATACAAAAGCAAAAAATCTCATGTTAGCTTAATTTAAGACTGGGAAAATAACAAGAATTATTATTTTTTGCATCTACCCGATCTATTTTGATTTTTCACAGCTTGCTTATTTTCTGTTGAACTCTATGCTGGGAGTATCCAGATTTTTTTCCCCCCACAGTGGATGTAAACATTTTCCCATGTTCGTGTTTATCCTCATGTAAAAGGAAAGAAGAGAATATGGGTATTACACAACGGGGCCAGGGAAGGCGAGTGCAGCAGCTAAGCCCATGACCACAGACTTTCTGCTCATTGAACCTCTGGTATCACCTTACTGTTTATGAGGTACCTCCTATCTCTTGGAAATGGCTTTTACGCATTAACAATAGTAGGTGCATTCAAAAGGCTGAGAGAACAGAAATACATGATAATGATCATTTATCTGAAATCCTAAAAAATGGAGGCAATTCCAACTGACCTATTAGTAGAAGAGTTAAATATAATTGTAGTCAGTTTGAAGTTTTATTTGACTACCATTTTGATTCAATCTTATCTATTAAAAACTACAAAAACTGTTTCTGAGAATGGTAATTAACACAAACCATACCAATATCATTTGTATCTAAATTCATTCTGCTGTAATAACCCAGTCATAATGAGCTTAATTCCTCTTCATTTTTTCTCCATTAGAAGAAGAAAGTCTTGAATGGACATAAAAAATCACATGCAGAGTAAAAGTAATAACATACTTTGGAATTTGATGCATCTGCATCTATAATGGCAGAATATTCTTAACATCAAATATTTCATAGGACAACTTATTTTACATTTTTGGAAATGTTATAAAATGTTTGGAAATGTTTTTTTAAATTTTAAAATAAATTTTAGATCTTGAGACAATTTACTTCATTCACATCAAAACTAAACCAATATCAAATTACATTAAAATGAAAAATGACTGGCATTTAAAAGGCAGGAAAGTCAAAGTTCTCCTACTATTATTTCAAACAGAAATGTAGAGTCAGCTCTCCTAATTAAGCTTGGGGATTCTCTGTCCGAGGAACTGCCCAATTACACGTAAGGAAAGAACCCCTGATGTGGAAAGCTTAAATAATCTTAAACATAAATATGCCTTATCCAACTCCCATTCAACTCTAAGTCAATGCTGAGTCAGGCCCTTTGTACAAAACTCAAGGTAAGGAAAGGCATTATAAACATTTACTGATAAACTGTGCCGATAAGTCTATTGGTAATCAAACCAAATACATTTTATTAAGCAGTTTTTCCTTTTAGCATTATATTCTTTGTCAAAGTTTTCTGCTTGGCCACAGAAGCTAGACTGTTGTGTCTAGTCAGGTACCCCCGCCTGTCTTAGGGCACTAGGACCCTCTCTGATACCACGTTCCCTTCCAAAGATGGTAACACTTTGTGGAGGGAATTTTCAGATTGTAAGGCCTTCTCAATATGAAAGACTTTACACACACGCTTTGTACAAACACTTATATCCTAAAATGTGCTATACAGTAGCTGAAAAGAAGTCCTTTAAGAAATAATTTTTTGGACACTTTCAAAATAGCTGACTTGGGACAAAGTTTAGATAGCTGAAAAATCCTGATGCTGTAAAGTTTGAATTGATTTACATGCCATGAAAGAAGTACTGTTCCAATCAATTCTATACATACATCTCTTAAGAGAAATAAAACTACTGATTTCTCCACCTCTGTCAAGGTGTTCACAAAGCACCACTGTAAGGGCTCTTCACAGGACAAAGGTACATTTTTAAATATCTTGCCCTGGCATCTGAAATATTTAGGCACAAAGATATCACAGAAGTTGTTGCAGGAGAGGTTGAATGATGACCTAAAATCAGACTTCTCTTACATTTAGGAGAAGTCTATCTTTCATCACAGCTGTAATCTTACAATACTGTACCATCCATATGTTTTTACTCTGTCATTCTCCAATTTTGAGAGCTTAGTAGCAACCTGGTGCTTTATCTGTTAACTAGCTTCAAATTTCTGAGAATCGCCCTATGAACATTGCAATTGTTATTTTTGTTCTCAAAACAAATGGTCCTGCTACATCCTGTTCAACAAGTTTGTGTGTCAAATTTATTTATCTTTTTTTTCTTAGAAAGAAGCCTCCTTCTGATGGCTATTTCCTGTCTGGCCCACGGATTTTACCTGTTATCTTTGCTTAAAAAAGGAAAACACAGTTTACACCATAACAGAACCTAATCCAGAGAGCTTCAATTTCCTGCTGAAATTTTCAGCATCTAGTATTTTTATCAATCATCGTGCTCAAAAGCATTAAAACAGGATATTCATGTGTTTGCACAGGTACAAAACATAATTGAGAAAAATGATCAACATACCAAAATCACAAAAGTCTACAGAGAAATTCTACATAAATGCATATCAGATTAAGCATGTTATTGTCATAACCAGTCTGTATTACGGTAACAGTGAAGGGTATTTCCAAGCTTAATCCAAAGACTACGGTGTGAAATTACAGAGTACAGGGGACAAACATAAGGTGAGAGTGACCAATGTGATGGGAGGTATTAAAGTCTTTTGAGAGCAAGTGTGTTTGGGCCTTTCATTATTTACTAAGTGCATTAATCTCTTCTATCCAATCCTTTCCAATTCTTGACTCTGCTCTTTCCTTGCAGTAATATCTTCCATATATGTAAACACTTGCTCATAGCATATATAATCTAAAGTAATGAATCAGTGAGCATCCTGATTTCCTGCCAAGGAAAGCTTTGACAGGGATTTAAATTCTATTAGTTCACTGACTTTGAATATCAGCACAAATAGGGTAAGACAAGCATGTCAACAGCAGAGCAAATCCAGATAAACTGCATGCTAGTGGAGTTGACTGCAGTACAGAGAATAATGACACAAGAAGATAAGCAGATAAATAGGAAATCATGCAGGAAATGCATAAGAATACAGTAAAGAAGAAGAAAGCAGCTGGACTAAAAGAATAGCCTAATAGGATCCCTGTGAAAAACCAACATATATAACCTATGGTTCTGTTTACCTATAAGCCTATGATATAGGCACTGGAAGAAATCCAGTGGAATTGAACAGAAAATAAAGGTTTCGATGAGAATTTAAAGAGAATCTTAGACTCCAGACAGCTGACAGTGGTTATACTAAAGGCATCAGTAATTGCAGGTATAGATTTTATAACTATCATAGATATCATATTTTTTTGTATTAAATCAAAGGTATCAACACTAACATTCATCATGTCACTCAGCTGCTATTAATAGGAAATCCTTCTCTACCAGGAAATGCCAGCGCCTTTGCAGCAGCCACAGTAATTCACTATAACACAATCAAATTGAAAAGAAGCTGGAAGGAACTCTTGTCTCTAGGAGATTCTTTCCTTGTCTTCTAAGAGAGATGACATTGAATTTTTAATTACAAGTCCTTCTAAATTACATTCATATTACACATTCTAATGGAGTGCAACCCTCCAATTTTTATAGTAAGTTGTGATATAGTGGAACTGATTATAGCAATTTGATGTATATCTGTCTCAAAAATAATCAATTGAAAGTTTCCTGAAAAGTCATAATTTTAGTTAACATCAATTTTCAGGACTTCAATGCTGGTAATTCTTCTGGTAGTGTAGGAGGAAACATTCATTTCATAGTGAATTCTTGTTCTTTGAATCAGTTCACTGTCAATATTGCATTAGTTAGAGGCATATGGATGCAATCACATTCCAGGACACCTTATTTGGTGTCTTATGGACTGAGGCTATTGTCTAACTATACAATCTCAAAGTACCACAGCAATAAGGTTCTGTGCTTTGCAGACTCATGCCAATTTATGTAAATCACTCTTTCATCTGTTTAAATACAACGATCTTTGAGTGATGAAAACAGTTATGACTGTCACAAACAGTTTGAAAGATTAAAGTAATTCTGCTGCTGGCATATAAAATAGCGTTCCAGATCTAAACACAAACTTTGCCTGGTCTGTAATGTCATTGCTGGGAAGGATGAAAAGTTTTAAGCAAACATTATCACTACAAGGAAGTATGACATATTTTTCATGTTTGACACTGGACATAAATATCCTCCCACACTGTTTAATGTGAGAACTGCATATGTGTGGCAGAGATAATAAAACATCTCAGTGAAAACAAATGAAGGGAAAAAAAGAGTTATGATAAGTAGAAGAGAAAATAAAGCTTTGAAGTTAAAAGTCTTCATATTTGTACAGTTTGTTCACAAAAGGAAGAATCAGTATTTGATATGCAGACTGGATGGTCACAGAATCTGCAAGAGAGTCTGATGTCTTGCAGACCTGGTTATCTTTACAGAGATATGATTTTTGGTTGACAGAAGCAGCTTCATAATTGCAGGTAACAAAATCAGGACAACTGTAAGATCCTTGTAAGTGCTATTGCTCTTCTGCTGTTGTTTACACACCATATTCTAAAAGGGAGCTGTTACTGAAATTGGGTGCTTTTAAAAATTATTCTTGATTTTCACTTACTGAGCATTAAAACATTCAAGAGCTTTGCAAATAAAATGGAACACAAGTACTATAATCCGATATGTAGATTAAGGTAGAGGAGTACACCACTAGTGGGAAGACAAGTATGTGACAGTTTCATACACAGTTTTAGAATATTTTTCTTTCTTTCCGTTAATATTCTTCTTGGGGAGAAAAGCTATCTTTTTATTGCAGAGAAGTAAGTTTTAAATATTTCTCAGGGGTTTCTGGTGGTGGACTTGGTAGTGATAGGCTAACGGTTGGACTTGATGATCTTGGAGGTCTCTTTCAACCAGAACGATTCTATGATTCTATGTTTTGGGAAGTCATTACTGCCAAGCTCTACCAAACTGCTATGAATAAGGATTTAAAACATAATCTCTGTATCTGTTTTAAAAACAACAATATAATGTTGTTAGACTATTAAAGGAAATAAGTGCCAATGTAAATTTCTTTCTCATCTTTGACTGTATTAAAATTTATGAAGGTATGTCTTGCTGACAGTAAGGGAGAAATAAAGATTATTGTATTGTGAAACTGGTACTGATAACAGTATCTTGGAGTATTCTTGACTTCTGATTCACTGCCACTAAATGATGTTAGCATCCTGCTTTATACTTCAGAGACTGCTTTGATTGAGAAGCAGTAGAGTTTTGAGTGCAAAGACTTTTTTGCTGTAATATAAGAAATTATACTATCATCCTCCTACACTCAAAATATGTACGGGGCTATAAACTAAGAAAGGAAGGTTGCTTTCCCTGGGTTAATACAACAGGTGCTACTAGATGAAGAGAATAAATCACCATGTACGAGCGCCTATAGCACAAGGACAACATTTAAGATGGAATATTTATATACTCAGGAACAAGTAGGAAATAATCAACAAGAAACTGAAAGTCTGGCAGCCAAACTACACTACAGTACAGTTAAAGAAAAGTTAGTGGTGCAAATTTCTTATATGAAAGCTATTATAAGATGGTATTTTATGCATTGTTGAGGAAGAACATGGAAACAAGTAAAGTTGGGTGAAAATAAATTTAAGATAGTAACAAGTAATGTGATGATAATAAAATTATTTGAGTAGGGATATTAGGAATGAAAACCAACAATAATAAAAATATCTTCCTGGATGCTAGCTTGAAATCAAGATCTAAATGACTTCTCGTTTCAGTTATTTGGTTAAAAGAAGTCAAATATACTTCAACAAGGTTTCACTTATAACTCTGTGATCTAAAAAACAGCGATTCCAAATAAAGAATCAGTATTTCATCTTCTTACTGCTGAAAAAAATGGTAAGAAAATACAGAATTGCAGTATCGAATGAGAATTTGTTACTTAAACAGAAGAAATTATTTTTCTGGAAACAAAGTTACGAAGGTGGTACTGACAGAGAGGCCTGAAGGCACGGAGACACGCACGAGAAAGGACGTAACAATTCTTTATGTAGTTGCAGTAACCTAGATCAAACAATTCATGTGAAATTGCTTCACACGTTTGAAAAGGCCAGGAGCTAGCTCTCTGCCCTTTTGGGCAGCCAGGTATGTTACGGAATCACACAAGTCCTCCTGTTTATCCTCCCTGTTCTCATGTCAGAGAGTGTAGCAGTTTTGATCAGAGTTTCTGGCCACGACACTTGGATGTTGTTTTTTCATGACATTTCTTAATTTTTTGGTATAATCTCCCCAAGAATAATATAAAACAGAAAGTAGTTAACATACAAGTGAAGGGAACTAGCCTTAATAGAATTTATTTCTTATTTTCTTTCCCACTGGACTATCTCAACAATCCTCTATGGTGCATTCCAAGAGGGAAATGAGGAAATGTGGATCAAAGCTCCTGTTCTGCACCAGAAATACATTAAAAAGCGCAACAGACTGGATGCATGCCCAGGTAGCTACTGCAGCCTGGCTAAAACTATTAAGAAGAAATCACTCAGCAGTAAAAATCAGATTTACTGACATTTTCCATGTGGTCGCTAACCTTGTCTGAAAAACGCACTACCTCCTGACATAATGCTGCGGTGAGTAGCTTGGTCTATGACTCTATTTGTCTATTGTGCAGTCCCATGACTGCACAGTGTTGATCTTTTATGTAGTATAAGACACCCAGCAGTTGTAGCAAAGCAATGAACTTAACCAATGTTTCCTAAGTTCTAGGCTAGAATTCCAAACACGGGACAATTTCTTTTACTGTGGGATTAATCTCAACAGATCTACTCTATTTGGCAAATCCCTCCCCTCTCTATCTTGCTTGTTACCTTGGTCACTTCAGTGTGTCATGCACCTTTCCCAAACAGCTTTGCTTTCCACTATTAATGATTTTCAAAAACTGTTCTGTCTTGACATCAGACTAATTGCTTTCCAGACTCTGCTATAAACTAAATGAATTCCTTTAATAGCAAAGTCTTCATCATCAAGATGCTTTTATTCTTAGAGAAATGAAGACAGGGAGCTATGCTCTTCCTATGCTCACTGCTATGAAGCCTAAAGACTTTCTGATTTGCACATTCCAGTATAAGAGGGAGGAAATCAAGCTTAGATTAAAGTTTTTACATACTTTCTGACCTGGAACCAATGAAGGGGAATTTGGAACCAGATTTTGCAAGATCCTGCATGAATCTTTGTTATGCATTTCCACGTTTATTAAAAAGGACAAACAATATGAAATAGTCAAGTGGAAAAATAAGAAATAAATTTTATTAAGGACAGTCGCCTACTCCTGTATGTCATTTACTTTCTGGTTTGTATTATTCTTGAGAGAATGCACAAGGAGAATAAAAAATGTCATGAAAAACTAACACCAATGGCTACTGGCCAGCATCCCTTCTAGTGAGCTTCATAGCTGCAGTAACCAATTTTTTTTCTTGTCTCCTTTTGAAAATAGAGTATTTCACATCTTTCTCATATTCATCTAACTATTCTAACTTTTTTGTGTGAGATAGCTTTTTATCAGAAGAGGAGTTTTCTTCTAAGCAATTCTGAGCAAGAATTTTATAAATTAAGGAGCATTCCAAACCAACCATTAATTTCATTATTTCAAAGTTCTTTTGGCATATCATGGCAATTTAAATGGAAAACATTATGAACATATTTCTGAAAAAAACCCCATACAGTAATTCCACTGGAAATATAGTAAGTGTATAGTAATCTACAGTAATTTTTAGGTCTCCATATTATAGTAAAACTAATATAATTTGTTGCATATAATACAATTAAATCTACCAAAGATTAATTCCACTGAGAATAACCTAATCCCTTTTCAAAAAGCATGGGCATATCAAATACAGCTAGTGAAGTATTAACACAGTTTACACATAATGTCTTTCATGTGGGAATCACAAAGTGCTTGACAAAGATTATCTTTCACTACAAAAAAGCAGTAAGAATCATTATTTAACATTCTGTGTACCAGAAAAGTGAAGCGCTCTCTGAAAAAGAGATTAACCAACTATTCTAGCATCACATGTCAAGTAGCTAAACTGGGAATAGAACCTAAAGGTTCTGGCACCTAATTCCCTGTTGAAGGCACTAGGCTACATTACATCCAGTTATACAAAACAGCACTGACATCAGCAGAAGTACAGTTTATCCCCTCTAGCATTTTAGAATGTCAGTCTCCATAACACTCTCAGTGTTTTTTGTTACAACACAGCAAGTATTAGATTTAATTGGTATTAATTGTAATTAGGAAATGTAAACAGTTCAGTTTAAGCAGATCAATATGGTTTTTTTCTTACAGTACTTCCAACTTAGCATTGACTAGAAATGATAGGAAATTGTGCGTGTGAGAAAAACCTGAATATCTACGAGTTCCAGCCCTATTTTCAAGCCAGAAGTTTCAGAAAAGCCTCTGAGCTTTGGATACTTGCTGTGAGCTGGCAGAAAGATAACAGGCAATTTTTTCTTACATTTGCTTAAACCAGCCACAACTCTCGTTTAAACAAACAAAACTGGAAGCAGATGCTTAACGGATGCTCAGTATTATCAGTTAACTCCTAATTTCAGAGAAGCAGCTAAGTTTCCAGACACTTAGCTAAACTGAACGTCTGAGCTTGACAATTGTCCAATGCCTATTCTAGTACCATAAATCAAGATGGGGTTGTGTGTTATTTTTACCTATCTTCAGTGTAGAATTTTATAGGATTTCCATTCTAATGCCACAGAAAGTACCACCCACCAGTTATAAAGATTCAAATCAATCAGGTGACTGCAGAAGAAATAGAGTCAATAATTATAGGATCTGACAATCTACTAATAACTCATCTCAGAAAAAGGTAGATGAAACAGAAATGTCAAAAGATGAGAAGTTAAATTAGACAAAATTAAATGTGTATGATTAGCTACCATAAAACATAATATTATAAAGCACAAGGAGAACAAGAGAACATAAGAAAGAAGTGGACAAGTAAGTAATCCATGTGGTTTTGCTCTTTCTAGAATACAAAAAAACCCTGAAACACTAAAAAGTGTACAGTAAATTTAATTATTAATTCCATGGGAAGCCCGCACTGGAGCAAGCTCCTGGCAGGACCTGTGGACCCGTGGAGAGAGGAGCCCACGCTGGAGCAGTCTGTTCCTGAAGGACTGCACCCTGTGGAAAGGACCCATGCTGGAGCAGTTCATGAAGAACTGTAGCCCGTGGGAAGGACTCACGTTGGAGAAGTCTGTGGAGGACTGTCTCCCATGGGAGGGACCCCATGCTGGAGCAGGGGAAGAGTGTGAGGAGTCCTCCCCTGAGGAGGAAGGGGCAGCAGAGATGATGTGTGATGAACTGACCACAACCCTCATTCCCTGTCCCCCTGTGCCACTGGTGGGGAGGAGGGAGAGAAAATCATGAGTGAAGTTGAGCCTGGAAAGAAGGGAGGGGTGGGGGGAAGGTGTTTTTAAGATTTGGTTTTATTTCTCATTATCCTACTCTGATTTGATTGGCAATAAATTAAACTGATTTCCCCAAGTCAAGTCTGTTTTGCCCGTGACGGTAATTGCTGAGTGATCTCCCTGTCCTTATCTCGACCCACGAGGCTTTTGTTGTATTTTCTCTCCCCTGTCCAGCTGAGGAAGAGAGTGATAGAGTGGCTTTGGTGGGCACCTGGTGTCCAGCCAGGGTCAACCTACCACATTATTCACAGACATAAGTATAAAATTTTCTGTTACACTGACAAAGATAAATATATCACAATTTCCATGTCAATAGGCATAAACAGGGCAAATGTTGGGAGGAATATGTTTTTCTAGTTGAAATGATAATGCACAATTAAATTGCAATTGTCTCTAAAGCACAACTGATCTTCTTCCAAGGTCAACTGGGTATTTTGATCACATTCCACTGATCAGAAAGTAGGGTAGCTCAGCTTTGCAGGAGAAACCAGGTACTATGTTGCCTTTATTTTGGGGGACTGCGATATGCATTTGCTATTCCTTCTACTAGTTTTAGCTAGGGTGGAGTTAACTTTCTTCAAAGCAGCTCATATGGTGCTGCGTATTGGATTTGTTACCACAACAGTGTTGACAACACACCCATGTTTCAGGTATTTCTGAACAGTGCTTGCACGGCATCAAGGCTTTCTCTATTTCTAATGCTGACCCCCAGAAAGTAGGCTGGGGGTGCACAAGAAGCTGGGAGGGGCCACAGCTGGGACAGCTGACCCCAACTGACCAAAGGGATAACCTATACCAGACGACATCGTGCTCAGCAATAAATCTGGGGAAAGGAGGAGGAAGGGGGGAAGTTCAGAGTTATGGTGTTTCCCCAAACAGTGGTTAGGCGTGATGGAGCCCTGCTTTCCTGGGGATGGCTGAACACCTGGCCTGCCGATGGGAAGGAGTGAATGAATTCCTTGTTTTGCTTTGCTTCTGCATGCAGCTTTTGCTTTCCCTATTAAACTGTCTTTATCTCAACCCATGAGTTTTCTCTCTTTTACCCTTCTGACCCACTTTCCCACAGAGGGGGAGTGAGCGAGCAGCTATGTGGTGCTTAGCTGCCTACCGGACTAACCACAACAGTCCTCAAGAGATCCAGGGCGTAATAAGAATTACAGAATCTGTGATACGATCATGGTAGACACCGTTTGGTTAGGGTCTTGGCAAGACCTGGGCAAAATTGAATTATGCTTCAGATCTATACCTGAGTCTAGCATTTTGACTGGTCTTCTCTGATGAATTTCTGGCTAGTAGTGAGGAAAGAATACAGACTGTTCATTTCTGAGTTGCTCTACCAGGGTAATTCATACAGTACAATGAATCGATTAATCTATACAAGATACAATTACACTGATCTGCTACAATACTTTGGTAAGCAAGATCAAGAAGCATGCTGGAGATCATAATGGTACTGTAGAAGTATATATAGTACTATCTCAAACTTGATGTTATTGTTAAACTGTAAGTGAAGATTTCCAATTTAATAAGTTGGAAAGATGATACAACTGTCCTGCAGTGACATAAAGATTTCCATTATATATTTTTCGGTTTACAAGTTCTGTGGCAAGAAATTTGCAGCTTTAATACTGTTCAAATAAACTTGCAACTAAAATAAAAAAATATATCAAATAAATATATCCATTAGCTCCATGGCCTGGGAGAAGTGTGAAGAAGAATATTAGTTTATTTAACAGTACAATTTAACCAGGACTGCTACTTTTAAAACATCCTATTTTCACTTATCAAAGTATTTAATAAGATAGCCTCATGAAATAAAGTTTTTAATAAGACATTAGGACAATCTTTATAAAAAGGATTAAGCTAATTCATAAATTATTACAACAATCTGAATAATCACTAATAGTAAGTAAACATTCTGCCTGGATTAGTAGATTCAGATACAACAGCAACCTGCGTTTACATTATTTTGAACCGATCATCAAATTGTGCCTCAGATCTCAGCTCTGTTATCTCCAGACTTTACCCTGGTAAATCACTTTCTTACACCTATTTCTGTTTCACGCAAGACAAAATCTTTAAATCTGAATTAGTCAGTTAATAAGCCCACACTATTGATAAAAGATGCCATTACTTCAGGTATATATGTGGACTTTCTTTAGAAGGGTATTTTTCATTCTAGTCTTTTATAAACTTCAAGGTTTATATTCCCTCTGATAAATTTGGTCTATGCTGAATATATTTTTCATTTCACCTACAAATAATGATAAAGAACAAAGCAGAAAATAATCACTAAGAAATGGGTAAGATCAAGGGAACAATTATCTTTGATAAAGTGTTGTCCAAGATCTGTGTAACCATTATTCTTAACATATATTAGGCACATTAGAAACATAATCCATAACAGATAGTAGGAGAATTTTCAGAGGCAACAGATATTTAATGCAGCTTACATTATGTATAACTTTGTAAACCACTACCCTATTTGCCAATAATTTTATTTTTTTTTCAAATGTGGTTACCTTTCTGGAAGAATTCCTCTAATTTCTCCTTGAAGGGCTGGAGATACTCTTCAGAAGACTCTCTGCAAACTAACTTCATTTGCTTTTCGGAGGCTACAAAAAGAAGTTGAGACACATTTGTGGCAGAATTTGTCTATCAGAAGTAGATGTCAACACTGTAGAAGCCTACACCTAAGTTAGTCACCTAGACTTACTTTAGAGGAAATGGAAATAAGCAAGCACAAAGGAATCCAGCAATTACATTAAAATAAAAAATACCAATACTAGTCTAGCATACCAAATAGAAAATTCTATACATGTTTAAAGAGTGGGATTTGTCTTTAGTAATGGCTTTGTCCTAAAACTCCAGCTGTGTGCCGAGACTTACCACTAACACAGCCTGCCACACAGACAAATTCTAGGTGGTATTTAAAGCTCTAAACTTTGCTTCTGTGGTGAGTGGAGGATGCCTTGTATCTGGACTGATTTTAATCAATCAATGCCAGGCATACTATACTCAACCATTTTTCCTAACACAGATGCAGGAATTCAGCTTTACTTAAGTATTCAAATTACAGGCCATGATACGAAATAGTAGAAGTGTGTAAGAAAGTTAACTTACATCTAACTGCAATTTGTTTATTATTTAATCTATCTGTTATTTTAAGACCTGATGCCATGCCAATTTCTAAAAACTCCAAGTTATTCGCCAATGAATTTTAACATTCCTAGAACTTCTAGTAAGCTTTGTAGACTCCAATGTTCCACATTAAGGATGAAATGAGACTGTTAGAAAGCAAAATGCAATTACCTTCCATTTAGCAACTGAATTTATGAACTACTATTAGATTTTTTTTTTCCACAACTCTTCATTCCCAAGAAGCTAAATTTAGATGGAAATTTATTCTGGAGTTAAACCCAAGAGTTACAGTTTGGCTGCATGAAACATATTCACACCATATTGCTACCACCATTATATAATTCAACTTATTGCGGCAAAAAATTAATACAAAACTGTGGAAACAGAAGTTGAGAATTTGTAATTAAAATGTCATGTTAATGTAAGTTTGCAGTGCAGTGAAAAAAGCCAACAGAAGGTTGAAAACAGATGCATACATTTTATTGTACAACTAGTAGGGTGCCTATAATACTCTTGGACCACCAGGACTTCCTAAAAAGACAGCTTTTCAATTAATTAAGATCAGAAATACATTTAGATAGTTGTTATTACAGAAAAATGCTGAAAAGATACCTGTTCCCGCCTAAGTCTATTTTAATTTAGCATCCCTCCACAACTCATGTATGTTGTGGACTACGACATTATTGGGGAGCTCCAGAGCTTATGTAAAATGGCTTGGGCTACAGTCTAAGTTTATCTTTAACCTCTAGTCTTGCAACCTGTAGCATAAGACAGACCTTTGAAATTGTTCAGAGTAAAGTTAATGGATATTTTTTGTATGCCAAATAGTAGGCAGAATGGAGTGTTTATTTAAACATAACAGATTGGGAAAGAAAGTCTTTTATTTGCTGCTCAGTTATGTGTCTTTGATAAATTAAATTAAGCAACACAAATCAGAAATCAGGGAAGTTTATACGACTTTTAAAGATTATTTTCTTATGATACGTGCCTCTTACCATTAAAAATTTGAACTTTCCATGACTGTTATCATACGTTTATGCATACTTCACATACATTTATGTATACTTCACATTTATGTTTGTAGAATTAGAAGGAGATTTCTATAGCTATTCAAGTAAATTCTAACACTTCGGAAGAAGATGGACACACTAGAATTGTATAGGGGCAAAAATCTAGCAAAGTAAATGCGACAGTTGTTAAGTTTCTGATTGGAAGTTTGAACAAAGTAGCAGCTACAGGTTTGTGTTTATTCTTTGTGTTTAAAAAAATCTACAGAAAATTATATAAAGCAATATTTAGAAATTATTTTAGATAAATATAAAATGGCAAAAGTGTAAAAGTATTAGTACACATATTACTTTCAGGAATTGGGTATACAGTGACTATAGAATGCACATGATTATTACAATTATGTAAGGCTGCAATGATTACAAGTCAATGATTATTTTATAATAATCTTACATAAATAAATTTGTATAAATCTATACAGAAATAATTTCTATGAATATGTATTATAATAACAAGCTTGTAGCTACAGTAGTATCTAAACATACTCTAAAATACTCTAGAAAGGTGTTTTCCCAAACATATGGTGTTGCTTATGCCTTGTCTGGAGTATTGAAAGCTTCCTAGATGCTTTCTACAAGTGTTAATAACATAAGATTTAGAAAGGTTACTCCGATATGTCCCACATAAATGACCAAGACTAGGATGAATTTTTTCTAAATTAAAAAGAAAGCACATATAAAACACCTTCAGTATTTTTTTTTAATAAAGATGACTAACATTAACCTTAATCAGATGACAAAAGCTACAAGAAAATATGGACAAGAAGAAGTACCAGCGTATAGAGAAAAAGCTGATTTGGGTAGTGAATTCTTAAGAAGAATCCTAACATCCTTAATGAGAAGATTGGTATGAGGGGAGAGGAAGAGTAAGAAGAAAGGCACAGAAGAGAAGAGCAAATGAGACAGATGACACAAAGTAAGTGATCACGGGTGCTGATTAAAACTCTCAAAGTTTGAGACAAGATGAAATGAGATGAGATACCAGTTTGCATTGCTTAAGTCATCTTGAAACAATGAAACTGAAAGAGACAAAAGAAGTCAAGTAAATGCTGGCAGACTCTAAGAATTTACATTATTGGAAAGCCTTAAAAAGAGACCTTTGGACGATTCTCTCTGCTGATATTTATCTAGATGATATCTAGCTAAAACTAAAATCTATCAGTTTACTTCCTGAAGTTCTTTCAGATAACTGCCAAAATAGACTGAAGGGCTTTGAGAAAGCTTTAGCCTTGAGCTAAAGGAATCAAGGACAAGGGTGATGAAGTGAAAATCTGTTAATCACAAAAGCAATGTATTTGCCCTATACTGCTTAATCCTCCTTTCACTGACTCTGAATTTAGGTTATACTTCACTCAATAACCTATACTTTTGGTCTACAAACAAACAAAAAAGTATCTATCTGGGCCACTGAAGGTTAACTAATTCTGTTTAAACTCAACTGCACTGAAATATTCGAATAAAACTTGAGTTTATTTACTT
Organism: Phoenicopterus ruber ruber; assembly: GCA_009819775.1. Taxonomy (NCBI): domain Eukaryota; kingdom Metazoa; phylum Chordata; class Aves; order Phoenicopteriformes; family Phoenicopteridae; genus Phoenicopterus; species Phoenicopterus ruber. The sequence continues at coordinate 36,223,264 of CM020219.1, forward strand.
GCTAATGTTAAAAATAAGACACATCATGGAGGTATGGAGTCACTGGCTGCAGGCAGTCATGAACCTCCGCTGGAACTGCAGTCTTAAAAAATTTTGTATTCCTGCAGAAATCTCTTCAGTCTCAGTCTTCCCTTCAACAATGAAATGTCCTATGCAGAATAATGATTCCTCGTCCAATACCTATAATAAAATGGACCATCAACCAGATGTATTTTTTAGGCTGAAGAACTTTGGAACATCATCAAATCTGCCTGGGGATAGATATGGCAAAGAATGGTCGAAGTGGGTTCAAAGGAATCACAAATCAGATACAAATAAAGACACACTTGGAAGAGAAGAAAGATTTTCATGACAGGGCTAAATCAAAGGTTTTGATTAAAATGGCAGTTGTAATTCTACATATCAAAGTCTGCTCGTCTTTGTCAACCTAGATTTGTAATATTGCTGAAAGGCTACCATACAGCTCTATGACCTGCCTCAGTTCTACACAACTTAATATAAAGGTTTCTGGTAACTAATATTAATTTAATTTCCTGTTATAGAAGTTCTTTTTTTTTTGTTTGTTTGTTTACTCAAAAATTTACTTGCAATATATTGTTTAAAAAAAAAAATTACTAATTCATGCCAAACATTATATAAAAAAATGAAAACTGAAGAGTCGTGTTCCATCAGATGCTGTGATTTACTTTGCTAAAAATGCTATAACGTGTGTGATGGAACACTAGATGAATTTTTTATATTTTGTTCTCTCATTCACTACAACAGAAATCCGTTCCTTTTTAAAAGAAAATTATTTTAGCAACGTTTTTTATTAGAATGATTCTGAGGTAAAAGATCCTATTATGTATTCTTTCTTTGAAATAAATTCTGAAAAGCTTCTTTCTGAAAAAAAATTCTTTCTGAAATTCTGAGGAATCTGAAGGAATTCTGAGGAATCCAAAGGAATTTTGAGGAATCTGACAGCTGGCACACCACACATACACTTCTCCTCTCACCCTCTCATTCCAAAATAGTCATTTGGGAAAATAAACAACCTGTTTCAGCATTACTGAGTTCAAACAGATGCAAATTCTCCATTACTGTAATAAACTTTTGGTTCATTTTCTTGGTATGCATTGTATGTTAGTGAAATTAAATGTAATATGCTACTTTGAAAATTGTTTATTTCTAAATGAGCTATTGCAAAAAAAAAAGAAAATACGAATGTGCAATAGTATTTGAAAGCCCTTACAAATTGTTGGATGTACATCATTCCTCACCCACTGCAAATCTTGGCCACAGAAATGGAAACCATTAGCAAAACATTAAAACAAAGCTGGAAACTGCTGATTATCAGTTTGCCACTGTCTTCAGATTTAATGCAGTACTTGGCTCAAAAAGTTCTTTAAAAATCCCCAATATAAGTGAAAATATTTACAAAATAGAATGTCTCTCACTTAATGCTTATTGGGCAATAGTCTTTTAAAACTCCACAGACACTTGTAAATCTGTCAAAAGACTCACTGCCCATAAACAAACTTTCACGTAAAGAGCATTTCCGTGTCAATCAGACAGGATTTGGAATTTTTTAAGCACCATTTTTAAAGTAAACGCAAACCCAGAAATAGTTTAATGTTGATAACAGTGAATTACTAACTATTTACTCGCCAGAACCCACCAGTAGCATTTACAGGAATCCTCCTGATAGTGAAACCAAGTATCAACACCATGAATTCCTATAAACCTGTCACTGACACTATCCCCCATGAGTTATGCCACTGTGAAAGCTGCTAAACGCCCTCCCTCCTCTTGCCTGTTCAGAGCCTGGCAGGTTATACTGCCAAGCTTGCTATTTTATTTTCTCGTTATTAATGCAGGCTTACCTTGACAGGAGGGTTACTGTTCGAGAATTCTTTTTCAGAACCCTTACCTTTTCTGTTTCAAAGGGGATTTGGAACCATACCACAAATGAATTCAATGTAGCACTAAATAACCCCATATTTCTGTATGAGAGGATTCATGATTTTTCACAGTGCAGAAGCCTGTTACACTACTTGAGCCTATATACCCAAATAAGAATCTAATAAACTTCAGATAAAATGCATAAATTTAAAGTATTCAGCAAGTGCTATATAACTTCCTCATGATTTTGTTCGGTTTTGCTTTATTACATTTTCTTACTTGCAAACTACTTTCCAAGTCAAGCAAGAAGTTACAGGAGATGCATGCTTACCCGTTGGACACTGTTGCAGGATTTGGTTATATTCTCTTGTTATTACATGCAACTTAGATACGTATTTACTGCAGGTATGCACCTAAGCATGTTAGCTTTATTACAATACATTATATCTGTGCCATCTACAGCTCTTGCGCTTATTTATAACCTTGCAAGTAAATGTTTCTTTTCAGATAGAATTTTAAATATGCGTGGAGAAGAAAGGAAGAGATGTATCTTGATTCCTTCTGAGTACAGCGTAAGAATTTTGACAACTTCTAACTGCAAGTAGTTATGCTGCTACTGACTCAGAAGAGTTTCAGAGACAGTATTTTATTTGCATTTTTGGACACACATTGGTAATCAGTGCACATCTCAATGATGGCAACACGCCAAGGTTCAAGCACTAACACCCTAGCCGGAGCTGGGTTGACTAATACAGAAGCTTTTGAACCAAATAGAGAGGGAAATGCCACGAAGTGGGGTGTGAGGTTTTCTGAGAAAAAAGTATCTGAGAAAAATGTAGAAGAGGATCAAATTGTCATGGTAGTCTATTCTCAAGCTTCATTTTTATTGTCTTAAATAAAGGTCAACAATTTAATGCAAAAAATTGTTAGTGTGCATAAAACTAAATACCCCATTCTAACCTATTAATCACTTGCATAGTTACTATTCTGTGAAGTTATTTTCAGCTAATTTAGAAGAAGAAATGTGCTTCTATGCACAATTATTTTCTTCACTCATTAGTAATTCAGTTTTCCTAAAAAGCTGTTTCAGAGGGTAGAAGCTAGTAAGTAACACTTTAAACAGTCTGCTTGAAATACATTTTCCTCATGACACACAGAAACAAGTATCTCTTTAGGTGTTCAAGCTCTCGCATATAAATTAGCCAGAAAAACATTTCAGTGATAAGTCCTAAGCTGTGGAAAGTGAAATAATTGAATTAGTGGCATACAAAACACCCTGTAAAGTTCACCTGTTCTAACGGAGTTTTAATGGAAGCCAAGAGTCAGGCAGCTTGACAATTCTTACAAGGTTGACTGCATATTCTGGCTTTGTCTTTCAGATTTAAGATTTGTGAGGGGTTTTTGTTTGTTTCTTTTAAGTTTAACAACATTTTGAACTTTTACAGTATGTGATGGCATGCAGAGGAACTGTCAGGCCTATATTAGTTTCAACTAACCTAAAAGAAAAAATTTTTTTCCTCCTCGTTTTATCAAAAGGTATCAACATTTTACATAAATCGTTTAAAAACCTTTCTGTTAAGATTGTTTCCTAAGAATACATTTAACAATATGAGCAAAGATTGCTAGTAAAACTAAATATTTTTCACACCATAGCAACATATCTGAGACTCTGGTTAATGTATTCTCTCTGAAACGGTAGTTTACATTCAGTGCGCCCTTCAGCAGAGAAGCATACTGCGAGGGATGGAACAGCACATATAAATGAATATAATGACTAAACCCTCATAATTTTCCAGTCAAGCCTTTGCAAGATTCCTTAAGTGATTCCAACACACATTATTAGTAGAAAGCTTTGGTTTAGCGTCGAGATCCAAACATACAGACCTCCGCACATCATTAAGATCTGTCGGGAGCGTAGAAATGTGCGCTAGCAGAACCCGCCGAGAAATCGGAACATTTTCCTTCTGTCTGAACAGTACAAAAAAATGAATATTTTGAAATTGAAGAGTCTTGTCTGGCTAATTTAGAGGCAGACAAGGTTTTTAAGAAGCGACAATAATATTTTTAATCAGATAAGCTAAGATTTTTACAGTGCTAGGAAAAAAAGACCTTTCAAATACACAAACACATTATTACTTAGCGTACTGAACAGGGGATCAGATAGACGAGAGTTGGTGGGCAATGGCTGAAACAGTAAGTCTATGAACTGAAACTGCAGAGTCAGGAGAAGTGATCTCCCGTTTCCCTCTGTACTGCTGGATCTCTGATTTTCTGTACAAGACATCATAAAGTTCCACCTAATTAATTCTTCTACCAAGTTTATGGCTTTCGTTCAGCTAGAGCATCCTGCTTAGATTTAAAATCATGTAAATTCATAAACTACCTACAGTATTAGCAGGAACACTTCTCTAAGTGCTAATCAGCCTCACTACTACTCATTTTATCCCACTGTCTGAATTAATGCACTTTCAATCTTTGATCATTGGCAGTAAATACGTAAGCAACTGCCTCAATTGTAGCAGAAATCTGCCTTTTCTTTTACTGCATACACCCTCAAAGAGGAAAAGCTGATGAGATCCATAAATATGAAGTCACTGTTCCTCCCAACGCTAGATTACACACTCTCCAAACTCCATCATTCATTATCCACCATACACATTGATAGGGATAAAATTCCTCCTCTTCCCAGATGTACAGTACCTGCTCCCAGATGTGTACTACATAGTTATGTAACTAATGCTTAACACACACACACACACACACACACACACACACATATATTTATTTATTCACTTATATAAAAGGGCACACAGAAGAGCGTGCAGAAAATCATAACTGTGGTACTTCCAAGATTCGTTTTAGAATCTTAACATTTGCAGAATGATTTTTAACAAGAAATTTCCAAGGATTCTTTTGCCAAAGAAAAAAAATATAAAAGAAAAAATTAACAGCATGCCATTGTTTAACCAACAGAAAGCTTTCTCCCTCGCCTTTGTGCACACATGCAGACATCTGCTTCCAGGGAATAAACTCTTCTAAAACATCATTGCTTTGCTCCTCTGTTACATTTCTGAATCTTATTAAAACCATTCCATACTATTCTCTATTATCACAAACTAGAAAATCTAATGGAATCTTAAGAAATGATCCACTTAGGAAAATTTCCACTTAATGTATTCACATATGAACATTACCAATGGAACACTGTCAAAATGTTAGTTTTATTGTAAAATAGAATCCAGTGCACATATACAAAATGTGTTTTTTAATGCCTGTGTTGTATCGTTGCCAAATCAAAACAAACTGAAATATATCTCATCCTGCTGAGGCAAGAGACTATTCAAAAAGAGGTCAGAAAACTCTGAGAGGGAAAACAGTGTCATTTTGTCAACTCTTGAAAACAAAATAACTGTTCCTGTATGAAGTTATCCTTTGTTCTTTTCCTTACACCATTCTGCATTGCCTCAAAATATATCATGTAAATGTTGGACAGTGCAAAAATACAGCAATACTCACCAGGTACAAAACAATGTGCTCCATTTATGCTAACGTCTAGAGAAATAACACATGTACCTATTTGGCTCTTCATGTTCCACCATCCAGTTCAAATTTCTATTTGCTTGCACTTCCAAAATTTTAAGGTGAATTTTAAAATTCAAAGGTATAACTAACATGAAGAAAATTAAAGTGACTAGTTCCTGGAAAGTATCACGCAACTTCTCTGCTTCTGCTGGGAAAATCTTTCTAGAACATGTATGTGACTCAGATGTCTAAACCCCACTTTTGAATTGACTTAAAACATTTCATTTAAATTACACTAAGGCTTCAATTGGTTGGAAATATTTTAGAAAAAGGCCTTTGATACTCTTTTGAATACTATCCTCCTGGAATGAATAATCAATCACCTTTTACTGAGAAATATCTGTTGATCCAACAAATTATTTAGAAAGTTAACACTCAAACTGATATAATATTTAGAATTTTCTTTATGTGATCCAGTAATCTTACTGTCTATAAAGCAAATCAAACAATAGACAAAACCGCTCAACTTTGTAATAGTTACCCTATTGATAATTACTGTATCATGATTATACTAAAACTCTATTCCAGAAAACAGACTTTATCTAAGGCCATATTATGTATGAACTAAATATATAATTCCATCTGAATAAATAATAACACGTTCAATTAATTTCTCCATCTGTGCTTACATAGAAATCCACCGAAAGCTGAAAATGTCTCAATTCATTAACTGAAAACATCAATTAATCTCTAGAACAAAAAGGGTTTATAGTTAATTAGTGGACATTTTGTTGCAAAAACCTTTAATTCAGTTTGAAGACTCTGATGGGAACACACACATTTAAGAATTTTAAACTAACTTCTTGTGAATAATACTGATTAAAATTTTCTGCTTTTGTGTACTTTCTTATTGGTAAATATATTCCCTTATAATCCTTTATAAAAACAGATGTTGTTCAGGATTTTAAATCAGGAAAAACAGAGAGTTTTAGTCTTAAATGAGCACGAACTGATTATTGTTTCTTTTTGCAGATTCCTCCTTGTCTCTATTTATAGTGACAGTGGCTGCAAGAATTGAGAACGAGTGACCCTTTTCTCATTTCCACCCATTTCTCCTCTCTAAATCCTCTTCCATTCTTGTCTTAAATTTGTAACATATATCCATTTTGCAATATAATGTGATACAGAGCTCCCTGAAGAGGCACTGAATGAGAGCAATGTAGATGCAAGAGTCCAGTCTGGTCTAGTCAGTCACGCTAAGAGATGGGGTTAATTAGCTATGATGCTGGTATCAGTATGGTAACACCATGCTAGTCACATCCAGTGCACTGGATCTGTTTCTATGAAAAGTAATATATATAGATGAATATATACATACATATATTCATGTCTGAAAAAGAATATATATATTGTCATGCCATTTGAGAATGAAAATAAAATGAAGCACTTCAAGAAGAGGCAGAGGAAGCCAGGTATGTTCAGCCTGGTGAAGAGAAAGCTAACCGGGAATCTAGTTTTTCACTTCAACTATCTAACAAATAGCTATAGAGAAGATGGAGCCAGACTTTTCTCAGAAACGCACATCGAAAGAAAAAGGAGCAATAGTCACAAGTTGCAGCACAGGAAATTCTCACAAGGGATAAGGAAAAATATTCAAGACAGTGATTCAGCACTGGAACAGGTGCCCAGAGAGGTGTTGGAATTTCCATCCTTAAATTCAAAACTGAGCTGGCTAAGGCCCTGTACAACCTGATCTAAATATCCTGTTAGTCCTGCTGAAAGGCTTTGGAACGCAGGACCTCCAGACGTACCTTCCAACCAGCCAACCAGCGTTTCTCTATGATTTTAAGATACTTGTAATGCTTCTGTATGAAAAATAATGTGAAAACAGCCAAGGTAACATTGTCATTTCTCAACTTTTCATGCGTAGTTTTACTTGCTTCCCTTTTAATCTTTTTATAAGGATTATACATTTTACAAGGTGGGGTTGCCATAAGCTGAAGTTTTGATGAAATTCCACTACTTAAATGTGGAAAAGTTGGGGGTAACATACTTATGCAAGATACAGATCTGTCAACAATTAGGTTAAGAGGCCCCCAGTTTGAAACCATGTCTCCTGGAGTACTGAAATCCAACTGATTATTATAAGTAGCTGATCCATGAAGTCTTGTTTCTATTTTAGATTAAATTATTTCCTTTCAGTCATATATATGTGTGTGTAAACACCTACATATATACTCATATACACTCAGTTAAGTTACTAAAAATTTAAAACTTATATACAGTACTGAAAAAATATTCGTATGAAAATGGCAACTAATATCTCTACTGATGGCCATGAAAGAAGGTGAAAGCAAAACGTATGCGGATTTTCAATGGGATCAGAATGTTACAATCTCATAGGAAATTTAATTAATTATGAGAAATAAAGGTGTGACTCTTGAAAGTATTCAGAGTGTACCTACCTTGGTTTCCATTTTTAACCATTCAATAAATATCTTTGCTCTTTCAGTTGTTAAAGTCAAGAATACTAAGAAGTTATAATGAACATTACAGTAAATGATACAAGGAATCTAATATTGCTTTCTTTTGACTAATGGAACATCATTTTAAAATTTTACAAACTGTATTGCAAAGAAGAGCAATGAGTATGACAGATGGAAACAATCTACAGTGCAACTAATTTCGAATAATTAAGATTGTTCAGCTTTGGAGAGAGAAGAATAAAAGGTTCATGGTAAAACTTATGCAAGTCTATCATACTTTGGTAAAGTGGCTTTCTTTCTAAAAAATTTCTTATGATCACACATTCCAAACATTCTGTGCTTATTTCAGAAGAATACCAGTCAAGTGGCATTGTCCAGACTAGAAGGGAAATCATGTTTGGTCATAGGGAAAGGAAAAAGTGGAAATCATTGCCCTAGACAAGGAATAAGATCTCTTACAATCTTAAAGTATTGATGCAAAGTAAACCCTTTTTTTCCACAAATATAAAGATTAACTGGAAAGCTAATACCTGTTAAATGAATAAATGTGTCTGCTTATGCTACTATGCAATATTTGAAAACCTTGGAAATACACTGACTATACAGACCTGGAGTGAAAATCCGAGCTTACAGAAAACACTTTTTTTTTCCTGTGACTTTAAAGTGGAACCAGATTTCACTCTAAAATTTTCATCTCACTATTTAATATTGCATTCCTTTGCACTTCTTTCCTCTTAAAAGCCTATATTAAATGCATATTTTTGTTTATCATTCTTTTTAACCTAAAAATGCTCATGATTACAAAGTTTGTTCTGGAATATGTGTTAAAAACCTGTTGGATTAAGGTTCTCCAAAAATTGGTTTGAATTTTTGAGCCAAACTTTAGTCTAATCCCTTTAGACTAAAGTTAGTCTGTCCCTTTAAAGTCTAATCTGAAAGACTTCAAAATAGCAAAATGCATGGAACTCAATCTGTTTATCTGAAAAGGATGAAAGGCTTTGAGCTCCATCTAGACTTGAACTTTTGGTTCCACAGTGTCTAGGTATTTCAAACCAGAGGTTTACACCATTAAGACATGCCACTCATGATACCTCAATCTTTCCTATGTTAATATCCATGATAGAAAGATAAATGAATGCCTTGATAAAGTAGTAAAAACTATTTTTAAATACTAAATAACAACTATTATGAAAAGTGTCTCTCAAAATTGCCATTTCAGGCACAAGAGGTGATGTTTATCTTTTTTTTTTTTTTAATCATTCTGTACAAATCTCAGCAAAACAGTAAGTCACTAACAGGAGCATTAGTTCATCCCCTAATGGCACACAAGAAAACCCCTCTTTCATTCATTACTTTTGTCTCATCCCACTTCCCAGGTAATCTGCGTAACACTACCTTAGCCATCCAAACTGTGAAATAAATCCAATGTAGCCTATAACACAGGCAGCCTCAGTTAATATTGTTCAAATTATTTACATCTGAAGGGCCGCGCCTGTCTGGATAGCTGGGCCCGACGCTTCTCTGGACTTGGTTTCTGCGACTCACATCTGTTTCAGCTTTAGACTTTCACTGGTATTCTGCCAGCAGCCACAACTTTTTAATGGCTACAATAAACTACAGAGACTCATCAAATCTTTGTTGTACGTGTTAAAATTATAACCTCTTCAATTAAAATTTTGATTTAAAAATAAACTACAGCACTATCTGAAGAAAAAAAAATTGAAAGGGAATGTTTGAAAAAGATACAACATTTTTATATGAGTGATTGTTTCTTTGTTTAAATATAAGAGAAACTAATCACAGGAATGCTTGTTAGAATTCTGCTGCATATTTCTGAGTGATAAAATACCAACATCTGAAAACATTTCCACAATCTCTTTTGTTTCAAATCTTTGCTGTCATTAACTTTATATGTTAATTGGTTTGGCTGGGTTTCAAATACATCTTTACAAAGAATTCTGAAAACAGCCTCAACATAAAAATGTTTCTAGGTTTTCTATAAATACCTAAGAAAATTTGTTTTAGAAAATAGAAATCAGTGATTACAAAAAAGCTGCAGTTTTTATTTTAAGAGTTAGTTAAAGTGTTTAGCTTTTCCTACTTGCTGTCCATCTCTTTGCAATGTAGAACAAATATGATGTGAATGTCACAGCCTCAATGCAGATCCTGCAAGACTAAGATCCATGACAGCAGGACTACATGCTGAAAAAGTACAAGATCAAACACAGATCATGTTTCTGCACAAACTAGCCCAAAAGAGGGCAGGCCAAGGGGTTTACAGGGCCAAGCGATGAGAGGAGATAGAGCACTCACTTATGCCCGGGTCGAACAAACAACAACTGATACTTTCCTACAACTATTAACCTTTGAAACTGTCCTAAAGACAGCAGTGACCTAATCCAGCAATTTCTAACTGTAAGGATAAACTATTTTGTAACGGTTTTCATTGCCTTACATTGAAAAAAATTAAAAACAATCATCTGTTCACCTTTGCTTCTAAAAGGACTCTTCCATTTTGATGCAGAGATGTAAATATAAATGGAGAAGTTTTTATAGGCTTTTACGCAGATTCTCTCCGTAAACTCCATTTTCTACACAAAACTGCTTCAGTAAAAGTAGTAACTTTTCCTTAACAAAAAAGACAGGCTTAAAACATTCAGTCATCATTTGCTGGATTTATTTTAGAAAGTCATATGAAGCACAAAATAAAAATGAAACTGCTTGGAACACTTAGAGAGCAACCCTTCCTACTTTATTTCCACTCAGTACCTTGATTGATAGATGAGTTGGGTTTCTGAGCCCGTCTTTATAATAAACATTTTTAAATGTTTATTTTATGTCCCAGGGTGAAAATATTTTGAACTGGAGCTTTCCATTTCCCTTTGCTGTGCCTTGGCAAGCTGTGTTTTATTTCTACATTAATAGTATTCAACTCTTTCTTGTAGCTGTTAAATTGTTGTTATACAAGTACCGAAGAAAGTATTTATGTTATGGAACTAACAGATATCTACAGTTAAACACACAGTTCTGGAGAAGCCAGAGGAAAATTCACACATAACTAAAGAAAATTTCAGAAAGATTTCTTCAGGGGCCTTTCGATTGTAAAAGGGAAAATTACTTTTCAGTATCTTTACTTTCATTTTTATTAAGTCATGAGTTTGAACTTTTTTTTCTTTCTAATTTATGTGAGTAATTTGTGCCACAGTGTAAAAACTCTAAATGAATCAACACTATAAACCTAATTAGCAATAAGAAAACCTCATAAAGGTCACATTTTAAATGGCACTTTGTTGTTAGCAGAACAAATGTGAAAGTTCCCAGTTACCTTCTAGATCTCTCTTCAGTTTCCTTAAGTCTTTTATTAGGTCTTCAAACTTAACTTGGGAGGCCTGGAAAAAATCCTGTGGTTCTGGTAAAGGAAAAATACTCTTGTCTGTTCCTGCTTCCTAAACAAACAAACAAACAAACAGGCCACTATGAAAATTGAATGCATTTGCAATGAAATAAATTAGTTTTTTTTTAAATGTCATCTATGAAACACTATTATAAAACTGCAAAAATAATATATTTTAAATCATTCTTGTTAAAACAACATATATATCATTTAAGATGAAATCCTGACCATTCTGAGTGTTGAAATTTCCTTTTAGATGTTGTAAAGCAAACTGTGCTCAATTTAAACTATGAAACTATTGAGCTCACAACATTTCAGTTCATTTTATATCAATAAAGGTTTAGATAAGGGATTAGAAGTTTCTTAAAGACAGATAACATGAATGCCTATTTTAATGCAACAAGTGATCTTATGCCAAAAGTTTGCGGTTTCACTCTCTCCCAATTCATTAAATATACACACACTTTATAAGCATAAATTGAAAACAACATTTATATATTGCCTGAAGTATTTTATACAGACAAAAATATACAGTTGAAGGTTTATGCAGCTAAATAAATCACATGGGTTAATGTCTGTATGGAACTCCTAAGTATATACTTTCTTTGTAGCACAGTAAGAAAAAAAATCAGAAATAAAACAAAACCAAACCAAACCAAACCTTACAAGGTTCAAAGCAATATCTCCAGTGGAAATTTAACAAGTATATAAATGGTATCAATATGACATTGCTGTGTATAAGCATATACTTAGCGAGTTTAAAATACTACCTATGCACAGATTTCGGTCTGTAATAAAGAAAAGCTCATAGCTTGGAGAACTAATTGTTTTGTGAAAGTGAAAAAATAATTTTATTATTATAAAGATATGAACATTCGGGAGGAAAAAATACAGTGGATGACATTTACACTGTGTCCATTTCCTCCCAAGGAAGATAAACTGTTTTGTTTTACAAAATTCCCTGAAGTAAAATTACAGTATAGTAGAATGTTTGCAGAAATATTAAATATTTAAATAAATGAATTAGAAAGCATTAGCTTCGGCATTATTTAAAAAGGAGAAAAGAATATATATGTCAATACTCTGAGAACTGAGAAAAATTGCAGGCTAGACAAAGTTGGTTTTGTTATGAGGCCTTTTACAAGATAGGTACTTAGGTTAAAGTAATGACACTTTATTTCCCTACTCAAAAAAAAAAAAAAAAAAAAGGAAGAAGAAAAAAGAAAAAAAAAAGAAAGAAAACAAGTCTACATATCTGCTAGCTTTTTATCTTCTCTACAGCTTGGTCCCAGGAGCTGTTCCACAGGCTCCTGACATATAGACCCTCCAGCGTTAGAGATCATAGAATCAGAATGGTTTGGGTTGGAAGGGGACCTTTAAAGATCATCTAGTCCAACTCCCCTGCCATGGGCAGGGAAATGTCTTCACTTACTTTAGTCTTACTCCTGGAAATACTCATGACTACTAACTCATCAATTCAACCAAAAAAAAAGGGGGGGGGCGTGTGGCGGGGTGTGTTTTAAAAAAATTATTTGTATTTAACCAGACATAGGGCTGTGAAAAATTACACTAGTCTTAAATTCAAAGATTTGGTAAAGGCACGTTCTTAATCTCAAAAATAAGCAATTCCATACTTAAAATCAATTAATAGTGATATTTCCATTTAAAAAACAATAGTTCAAATTTTCCACTCAAAAACTTTGGGCACTGCTGATCTCTATCAAAAAGCCTCATAAATGTAACTCGCTCAAAGAAGCAGCCATGCCTCTTCCCACATTTTCAACCTCTAACTTCATTCCCATCAGCTCACACACCTATCTTAAAATACCAACCTGTACTTGCATTCTGTCATGAGAGAGAAATCATGCTTCTGTCTTCCATTATTACCACATCAGAACAAGATTTACAACGTTAGAGTAACCATGATGCAAGAAGACAGAACTGGAGTGGCCACCTGTCCAGTGTGCAACAGTCACAGGCAATTGCCTGCAGTGGTTAGTTCCACAGTTAGTGTAAAATTTTCCAAAGCCCTATCATAGAACCCATAGCAAATTCACGACCTATTGAGGTCCAAACTATTATAAGAAAGCAAAAGAAATGGATTTTATTTTTCCAGCAGAGCTACTGTCTTCAGATTTTAAGAAAGCTAACACAAACCCTGTTACAATCTCTTAAAGAAACCTACTTTTGGAGAGGCTGATACAGTAAATGAATCTTTTACCTTATCACAATGGCGTAGGTAATATATGACGACATAATCCACAAGATTAATACCATTATCCTAGGAAAAAATAAATATATTCTTAAACATGTGATTAACACTGTTTCAAGTGAGTGAAAATTTACTCTATTTCAAAATACATATATTATTATTTTATATTGTTGTGAGAAATAGGACTCACAATATCTTCAGCCCTAGCAACACTGACTAAAAATCACATCTTTTATAACATAGGCTTGATTGTACCACCACATGACCTAGAGCTTCTTTTGGTTGTAAACACCAGGTAAGAAAACATGCATTGGGAGAAGCTGTTCCCATATCTTTTTTTAATAATACAAGGCATTACTGAATAATAATATCAACTTGAATAATAATATTAATTGATAATAGCATTCTTGAATATAATATTAACTAAATATTACAGTCACTTCAGATATATTAAGGTGAACTGAATTGTTTGATTCCTCTAGTTTCAATTCATCTATAATGAAGATCTGAAAGAGGCATAAATATTTTTCATATTTTACTCCAAATATAAAACCAGACAGCATGTACCTGACAAATACATTTCATGCCCTGTTGTCTTATAAATACAAATCTTAATATGCACTTTGTGGAATCACCATTTCTATGGTCCTGCATACAACAATTGTACACAACATCATGTTATTTTGTTGTATGTCATTGGGTCAGCATGGGCCAGATGAACTAAAGGAAAAGTGTAAAACTGTGACTTATACATTACATGGTACCATTCAACAACATAAAAGAATCATAATATAGGGAATCATATCTGGAATGTCTTTGAAGGTTTTTTTGATGTGTTTTCGTATTGTATATTGACAGGTAGCAGGACAAACATTTGTATGTGAACAATGTCTGACTTCCTATACAGAGCTGCCTTGCCTATATAACAGCCTGCAGCACATTATATTTTATTAATATCATACATCAGCAAAATTCTTAACTAAGCAAGTCATTGCTGTCATGGAGACAAAGCCACTCTGCTTGTATAATGGTCTTAAGAGACATTGCTGGCAGGTTGTGTGACAAAAAGGAACTGAGGTGACTCATGAACATTTGATTGCCCTTTTAGAGTAAAATACACCTGTTACTCTATTTTTTATGTGCTAAACTATCAAACCTATTACTTTGGTTTAAAGATTATTTGCAGAAGACAAAACACAGAGATTTTGAAGTGGTGAGCTACATTTTTTTTAAAAAAATCTCTATATCAAGTAACTTTCTAGGCTCATGTGACAACAAATGATTTTCATGTGAAATAACAGATATTTAACATTGACTCTTTACCTTAGCTCCTGGAATTCAGCTTACTTAGATGTAATATTGCTTGCTGGCAATTCCCAAAAAGGGAATAATGGGACATAGGAAGGATACCTTGGTGTTCAAATATACAAGATCCTGCATTCTTCTTCCTTGCAAATATGGTATACCAACTATCCCTGAGGTTTCATGTCTGCCTTTAACAGCTGTCCCTTTTGAGTTTTTATGCATTTTGGAGACTAGTCTAAACTAATAATATATTTATTTTGGCTACCAGGAAACTGTAAATACTGTAAATTTTTAGCTTGTTTTGCTAAGGAACAAGTCTTATGCAATTATACTGTACTTCTGTCACTCCTTTTCATAACTCATAATTTTGGAACGTGCTGGCTAAATTCAGCCAAATTGGAAAGTCCCAGAGATAATTAATATGGTTAGATAGAAGAGCAAGACTAAAATTAGTACTTCTGCTGAGAAAAGTCAGGCAAAGCTCAGTTGTTTCACATTTTTCTTCATGGCAGCTGGCCAACCAATGACCACCTGAGTACTGGGAAACTTGGCCTAGTTCTAGTTTAGCTGCAGCCTGTACTGTGTCTTGTCCATGGAGTAGGACTGGAAGAAAAGTGGTCATAGGGAACAGCTGTACCATTGCAGTGAAGAGGAAAGTAAGAATTGGAATCATAGAATCATTTAGGTTGGAAAAGACCTTTAAAATCATCAAGTCCAACCATAAACCTAACACTGCCAAGTCCACCACTAAACCATGTCCCTAAGTGCCACATCTACAAGTCTTTTAAATACCTCCGGGGATGATGACTCCACCACTTCCCTGGGCAGCCTGTTCCAGTGCCTGACAACCCTTTCAGTGAAGAAATTTTTCCTAATATCCAATCTAAACCTCCCCTGGCGCAACTTGAGGCCGTTTCCTCTTGTCCTGTCGCTTGCTGCTTGGGAAAAGAGACTGACACCCACCTCGCTACAACCTCCTTTCAGGTAGTTGTAGAGAGCGATAAGGTCTCCCCTCAGCCTCCTTTTCTCCAGACTAAACAACTCCAGTTCCCTCAGCAACTCCTTTGAAGACTTGTGCTCTACACCCTTCACCACCTTCGTTGCTCTTCTTTGGACACACTCCAGCACCATAATGTCTTTAGGAGACAAAGGACTCAAATCCATTGGAAAAACTTTCATTAATACAGTTGCTCACTGAACAATTCATTAAATGTGTTTTTACACTTTGTTAATGATGGTATTCACAAGTGAAATAAAAAGCTCCCTAGACATACTGCTTTCCTGACATTGCCTGTCTCACAAACACATTCCTATGTACATGAAGCATAACTGGGAACAAAAGCTTAAAATCTACCTTTCTTATAGTTCAAGACGGCAATTCATGTAGGAAAAGAGCAATAACATAAAAGAACAGGGTGTTTTCACACCCTCCAAATCTGCACCAGCATCAGCAGAAAACACCTCCTATTCTTTGCTGCTTCATATATCCATGTGGTGTCTAGGTATGCCTTGGCAGAGAACTACTTTGAGCAGTGTTTCCGTTGCCTACATTATCTAGCACCTCTTCCTCTGCCCTACTGCAATAAGGAACAAAGTAACCTCATCTCAAAAGGTGTCCAGAGTTTGTTTGAGCCTGGCTTTGATCCTAGCGTGACTAATCAAAAACGTGCTAGTGGTTCTCAATTTTTCACAAAATAATTTACTACTATCTGTGATCATTTTCTTGTGCATGCTGTTCAGAATTCATGCCCTACATCCATTTAACTGCCAATTAAAAAAAAAAAAAGGCTGAAAGTATCTTGTTGGGTGTGACACACCTCTTTGAAGAGGATTAAAATCCTGTATATTATATATTTACATCCTTTACATATAATATCTTACTGTATATCCTACACTGAACCTTTGCTGCTATTTTGTTTTTAAACCTGATTTTTAAAACATTTTTACTCACATAGAGCTACCTTGAAGATGAGAGCAAGAAAAAAGAATGGGGACATTTACTGGAGAAGACTTCAGCAATCTGTGCTCTCTCACTTCTCTCTAACCTACTGTAATTAAGTCCGTACTAGTAAAAAAGACATACAGAAGTTCTCACATAAGATAATTATCCTAGCAGTACTGAATATGAGAAATTGGAGATTATGGAAATATGCACACGTGCAGGAGAAGGAGGTGAAAAGTTGGGAGAAAAAAGCAAGAAAATGCTACAAAGTGCCTTGCTCTTTCAAGCAAGAATGGTAAGAAATAAGAAAAGATTAGCATTTGACAGATGATGGCACAAAAAAAAGATCACTCAAGAAAAATTATCTTTAATTAAAACTGAGTACTTACTCTGCTTTTGACATCCTTTAGTTTGGGGAGTATTTCCAAACCAAATCCATCAGCTTGACCTCGGGTCCTATTCCCGCCATTCATATAATTTCCAAAAGCCAGAATCAAACCTAAAATTTCCTTTACAC
Organism: Phoenicopterus ruber ruber; assembly: GCA_009819775.1. NCBI lineage: Eukaryota > Metazoa > Chordata > Aves > Phoenicopteriformes > Phoenicopteridae > Phoenicopterus > Phoenicopterus ruber. The sequence goes on from CM020219.1 coordinate 36,240,523, forward strand.
TTGTCATTTTCAGCAAAGCCTGGAAAATGAATACTAGTCTGTAACTTCTGTTGGCACAAAAATTCTAATCGCTAATATAAAAGAGGTTTTCTTTATTTTATTTTTGCTAGAGGTTTTGTTCCTTGTGTGTTTTTACCTCTGTAGGGAAAGGAAGCTAAAACTAGTACAAGAATCAAACATTTAAGAGAAGCATTTATTAGACTGTATCTGCCTAAGATACTATGCTCAACTTAATCCACATGAAGCAAATTATATGGCATCATATACTATGTAGACGACAAAAAGATTAATGGAAGATTACTAAACATTCTTAGTAGCCTTTAAAAACCCTACAGATGAGGTGGTTTATCATGAGTTTGCATAATGCACAGTCAAATGGAGATGTGCTCTTTTTGCTGCCACTAGGTTAGACTCAGACTGTCATATTCAGTCTACTTCTTACTGGTCCCGGTGCTCTGGAAATTCACATTTCTGGATCCATACCTAATGCTGATATACCAGGGCTAAGGACTTAAATTACAATGCCTCAAAACAGAAAAGAAATCTAGAAATACAGTGGAGAACTAATAAATTATTTTAATTTACATATAAAGACTTCAATCTTGTCAACCAAGAATCTGAGGCCACAGGTCTAACTCTTAACTATGTAGCCTTATACTACACATTGGATAAATCAATTGTAGTGTGAGCTCCTTGTAAGTATCACTTTCCCTATCTCATACAAAACTGATTCCTTATTTATATCTCCTTTGGAAAGGAAACACTCAGTAACTATTTTTAGTGTTAGAATATGCAAAGAAATCCAAAGGGGTAAAGCATGGGTACTTTGTGGCAGCAAAGCTAATCAAAAGCTAATCTTCAAATTGGAAAAAAAAACCCTAAATACTCTCCTAGACAGGATGTTATACCTTTAGGTGACTATTTAATTTCTCTTTTAATTCTTATCTCATCATACTTTTCATGGTTTATTTATTATAATTTCAAAATCTTGTCTTTAGTCATTCATAGTATCAAAATCTTAGGTAAAACTTTGTCAGGTACTAAAAAACCTGCTGTATCGGGGGTAACAGAAATGTATAGACACCAGGGGAAAGTAATAAGCTAATGAACATGACAGACATCTATTGCTGATGGCATCAACAGTGATATGCAAAAAACCTAAGTTTGCAAGGCCCTGTACTAAGCTAGTCTGATATTTAATTTCTATTTTAAGGAGATTATCTATTACTCTACTTAATGTGCAAAGTAATAAAAAAATCTTCCACTCAAATAAAAATAAATTTTCCTATGTAGAGCATAGGGCATCACATACAACTCACCTTCCCTCTTTCCTCCACCTTTTGTTCTTATAAGCAGCTAAAAAATTTAATATATTTTTATTTTCCTGAAAAGCCAATAACCAGGCTTAAGGTTCATCACTTATGGTAAAAAAAGAAGCATGAATAGTCTAAAATATATTTATGTTTTAATTTAGCTTTCATTAGGACTTACCTTGGAAACGCGAGTTATGATATCAACTTTTCGGTGCACTGATGTTATCCCTTCAGAGAAAACTGACTGGAAGATAATACACTGAGCTCGTTCTGTGAAGTTGGGGATCTGAGATAACTCATATAAAAATCTGTGGAAAAAAGAGTATTAATGAACCTTTATATTTCTTATCTGTGGGGTACATAACGGATCAAAGCTGCTGTATCATGAAATATACATGCAATCTTTCCTACTTCGAATCAAATCTGACAGAATTTATAATTGTTATATTCTTTATGCTCAGTATGTTAAGAAATACTATTAATATCAAGAAAAAGGTAAGACATTAATCGTTATCACATTAATCCATTAACCCACTATCACAGCTGCATAGTAATAAATAAAAGAATCATAAACCTAGATCATAGGTTAAAAAAAAAGAAAAAAAAAAAACAGAGAAGGAAAGTGCTAGAGAAACACTATCTATTTACTGGTTTCACTCATGTGTTTTTGCTTCCCTTAAAAATGTGCCCAGCAATACGGAACTCAATATATTCCTACAAGGTTATTTCATAATATAAAACGTCTGCCAATAAATATCTTCTGATGCTCAGCCTCAATTTTCTTTTACTAATTTGCACCACACTTGCAATTATATAGCAGCACGTTTCATGGTAATGCACCTAGTCACGTATTTAGCTCTTAAATACTTGCAGATTATATGTCTCTTCAGTCACTGTTCAGCAAAGTTACTAACTCTTTATCTGCTCTTTATCTGTCCTCACATATACACTTTCCTCATGAGACTAATCCAGCTTTCTTCCTTTAACTCTTTGGTAAATAAAAATAAATAGAAGCACATTCAACAACTCCAGTTCGGATATCACAAAATGAAAGCATCCCAAAGGCATGAGTTAATTCCTCCCTTTTCTCTTCTTCAGTTTAAAATGTAAGAGCTTGGCTAAATAATACAAGAAGCTTTAGCATTTCTTATAATAGCAGGGTTTGCACAATTTGCTTTGTGGGTTTCGAGTCTAGGATTTCAGTGATGCACATGCTTTCTTGAAATCCAGAAGCAAGCTGTCTTTTGCTCCAATATCACTTCAGAAACATTCTTCTAATCTCTGGTCTACAGATACCCTTAGATCCCCCTAAATGCAATGCTGTAAAGATTTTTCTACCTCACTGAATTATGGGATACTTTGTGAACTATTATTAGCCTGAATTCTTATTAGATTTATTTTAATTATTTAAGCCAATACAACTGATTTCTCCAGATTATTTCTTTTTCATAATAAATAATATCAGTATCTTCAAACCCACTTTATAAATTTCTCATGCATGCAATGCTTTGCTGAATACATAGTCTAAAAAAATCAGCAAAATCCACCTGTGGCTGGTGTGAAATACTACGTTTTAATTGGAATATTATCTTTTTCCTTCTTTTTTCTTTCTTGTCTGATGAAAAAAATCTATTGTGAGAGAATTGGGGAGGCCCGGCTTGGCTCTTACACTTAAGCAGTGGGAAAAAAAGAAATGCCAAGCTGGTATTAATAAAAATGCTTCCTATTGGGAATGAATGGTATTGCCAGGAAAAAAAGAGGATACTTTGCACTTGGTGTGAGAGAAACAAAAGAAAGAAAAACCCAAACTGCTTCACTAAAGTTCTAACATACATACACTTTAAAAGTTTAAATGTAAAAAGTCAAATGACACATATTGTTGCCTTCCCTTGAAAAGAGAACTATCTCCTACACTGCTGGTCATCAGAATACAACATAATTGTGCCAAGAGTTAAAAGAGCATCAGCATAAAAAGAAAATGTCTCCAGATTTTGGAATTCAAAGTATTCAATGTAAATACCCAGACAGAACACTTACAACTACATCTGTCACCAAAAGGAATCTTAGTGACTACAAATGTAGTTACTAAACACAAAGTCATGGCAGGAATCTGTGGTTATCAAAGATAAACCACCAATTCAGGTAGATAGAACTTTTGGAGAGCAAAGAATATTTTTAGTTCAGTCATTTTTGTAATTTTAGTCAGAGAAAAGTATGATTTTGACTTAAAGTAACGACGACATGACCGACATAGCTTTTTCATGGGTTTCTCATTGCTACACTTCTTATGGCCTAAAGTAAACATAGAGAATTTGCTGTTCATCTCTGTGAGATCCATTTTACTCCTCTCCTGCAGAAACTGTAAATAAAAAATGCATTTACTTGAGAACTCTTTTATCCTACCAGAGTCTTGTAGTAAAGGACTTGCGAGTACTTTCAAGCCAGGCATATAACCATGTTGTTAGTGTAACAGAACATTCTTCCAGAAGATAGACAAAGAAGGCTGATTCTATGGAGGTAAACTATTTATCAGTTCACATTTATCCACATTCGAGGAATATCAAATTTAGAAATAACGTTTGGGGAAAAAGGTGTATCTAATCCTGCAAGCTTCTAAGTAAGCCAGTAGGATTTAAACTGAAGTCAAAGGAAACTGGTCTTCAAAGAGAAGCAAATGGCGTTACTCGGACAGCAATTATCAATAACTCACTACTTCCTGAATTCAAACTACATACAAAACAGAAAAGCTCAGTACCATATTTTGCTACTATTTCCTCCATTAGTATTTCTTTCACAGTAGAGAGGACTTCACAGAGATTATATTACAACTAAAAGGGCCTTCTTGGAAACTAGCTAAAGCATCTGTATCTTGCTAGCAAAGCCCCAAATTGTGGCCAATTGTGCATATACATCTTTATCATGTTAATGAATATTAGCATTTTAACAACTATTATCATGAAGCATAATTTAGGGGGATATTGTCATGTTGCTGTCATACTTACAGTTTGTGCCAACAATAGCAAATTTAACAAGCCAGCAAAACAAATCAAAATCACATGTGCAGGAGAGCATCAGTGATACCACTAAAGCTTTCTATTTGTCCGGTAATCCAAGCATTTAAAAATGGCAAAGGTTTCCTTTACATTTCAGTGAATTTACGTCAATGGTTTCATTATATGAATGCCTATTGCTAGTATTTGCAACCATTTGATAAATGGTTTAGTTTGCACTTTTTTTCTGATCCTCAATTAAAGAAAATACATGAGGCTTACGCCCTGTAGCAACTATTTTTAATCACGCATACAAATTTAGCACTATTCTGTCTTTAATCTTTTATGGAATTAATATGAATAGTGCAGTTCCAACAAATCTCCAGTTCTGCATTTAGGTTGACTTAGAGGCCGACTTGGACAACAAAACCAGCAGCACCTGATCTACCGAGTTTCCAGAAAGGACATTATTTTGAAGGTCCGATAAAATTTACATAAGTGCATCATTAGCAAATTGTTTCCCTCTTGAGGCAACATTTTAAAAAGCTAGTTTTCTTAACCCATGTAGTTTAATAATAGGGTAAAAATGGGATAATTAAGACTTGCAGAGAGAACACAAAGAGTAATAACTGATAAAAAGTAGCTTTTGTCTTTGACACTACTATTTCACTCTGAATTATCAGGCGTAACTGCTTTATTTACAGTTCTTTACTTTTAATTATGGAACAATGATAGCATAAATCCAACTTTGTGTTTAATTAAGATCAACCTCTCTCCACTATAATTTACAAAAACAGACAATCTTTTATAACTCTAGAGCTCTACAAGATTCGTATTCTCCAGAACACAAAATGCATTAATATTTATTTCACTCAGACATACAGCAAACAGATTGCCAAAGATTCAAGCTCTGGAAAACATCAGCTAGTCACACGATGTATTCTTGTGCCCCAAGCCAATGCAATGAAAGCCATGGATATGGGATGCAAGAACACGCTAGTATATACACTTTACAGATATCTGTCGTCTTAAGTCTTACTCAAGAATGATAGCCACTCTTAATCAAGAGTAAGCATGACAGCCTCATCTCCCAACATTAACTGACTCCCTAGTGGGGAGTCACAAATGAGTAGTTAGCTCCCTTGTGTTAGGAGAAAGAGAAAAAAAAAAAAATCTGCTCTTCACCACTAACATTTTAATGGGAAAAAAAGGTATGAAAATGTAATACTTCTGACATCAACCAATCGTATAGTATCTCTGCTGTTTCAGTTCTTCCTCCCCCCTACCCTTTCTTATGCCTAAGACAGCAGAAAAGACAAAAACAGACAAGAGGGAAAAGGAAGCAAGGCAGCAGAGAGGCCTCAGGGCAGGAAATTGCACCGCGAGTAGAAGAAGAGGATGGAAGCACAAAGGGAAAAGTAGTAAAGTAGCAGAAGACAAACACCACTGGCAGGCCAAAATCTCAAATAAAATGTATACACTAAAATAAAATTCAGGATTACCATTCTGCTCATGGATTCTTGTGATCTTTACATTGGTCTAAGGTGTACCACAGAAGGAGCAACAGTTAAGTTTTTCATCTTAACAGCTGTCACTGACCACAACAGTCGCAGGAGATGAACTGTGGAATCAGCCCTTCAATCAGCATGACCAGAGTGTACATTGTGTCTTTGTCACAGGACTCACCAAAACCCTCTGTTTGTGTAGCTCTTTCAAATAATCAACAGCCAAAGTCAGTCTGGCCCTGTTTTATGACACGTTAATTTAGCCCTAAAAGCTCTAAGGGAAGGATAAGCCTTTTACAAATGTGAGAATGGGAACAGAAATTTTTATTGATTCAAGGCTACATATTTTATCAGTTCTGGTGGTCAAAGTTGACGTAGCAAAATCTGTCACGTCTGAAAAAAGTTGTGATAAAGGCAAAGTTTACATCATGCCTTGAAATACACAAAAAAGTTAAAAAATAGCTACCAAAAATTATGTAGCAAGATCTCTTTTAACATACCAGCAAAGGACTATACTATATAACGACAAAATATTAAAAAAAAAAAATCTTACTGTTCTGGTTTATCCAGAAGCTTCAGTTCCTCCTCTTTTGAAGTCTGATAATATTGCTTGATTTTCTCCAGTTCATCCTTTTGTGCTCTCTGAGTGAATTAATACAAAGTAATTAATAACAAATTAATAAATTACTAATTTACCTGTTTGTCTGCAAGTAACAATTGTATTTTTTATTGGGAAACATTTAGACTATGCAAAAAAGTGAGGCATAAAGATCCATGATAAATTCCTTCAGTGTCTTGCAGTGCCATTTACTACCCATGGCCACAAAGCAGAGCGTCCCTGTAGAGCACAGTACTGCAAATACTCCTATAGGATGCTTCACACAGTTTGAGTTGGAGAGGTAGCTCTGCTACCTCTACAGCCAAGTATAAATGTATTCTTTCATGCAACTTCAGAGTCACACAGTTCATGGACGCTATCTACTTAGTCTACAGAGCAACTTGGATAAGAACAGCAATGCAGTAGCCTGAGTCAACCATTTTAGCCACTTACCTCTTGAATGACAGAAATTCAGCACATTAGCAAAAAACAGGCCTTAAGTAAGGACAGTATTTTTCAGGCAGTTCAGAAGAGAGCCCTGCTAGATGTTACACCTGTTGTTACATTTTAACCTGATTCCAAAGGCACTCCACTATTTTAAATTTCTGACATTTAAGAACTAAGCCTGTAAGAGAAATAAGCATGTCAATGGGTATTTTTTTATGTTACCTATTTTATTACTGTTACATTCCCTAAAGACTTTTTCTATATAATGTCTCTAGTCTAAAATGACAACATAAAAGTTACTTATTCGGTGTCTTGAATACTATGGTGATTAACCACAGCTTTACCCCAGCTTACTTACATTTTCATATAGTGCCTCCAGTGTTTCCAGATCTACTACGGAGTCATCAACACACAGTATAGCTGTATAGAATACAATCACAAATTAGATGCTAGAAAACATACTTAAGAGTTCAATTCTGTTTCCTGAGAAATGTACTAAAGAGATCTGACCTAGCTAAAGGACATATTTGTATCCAGTTAATATTTTATTATTTTCAGCATTTTATTTTTGGTCTGACTTCAAGTCACAGCACTCACGCAAGAACGTACAATAACGTCTGTCTCAAGAGAACGGAGTTCTACTTTTCCTCTCCAGTACACTCAGCAGTCAAAGATATGACCTGCCAGGTACTCAGCCGATTGCGTAGCTGGCCAGGCAGGAGAACATGCGAACAGCTGATACCAGGCAATGAACAGCACAGGTTTCATGGTAGCTTAGAAGGCTGGATAGGAAGGAATTGAGAGTTAGGGTATTTAGGTCTCCCTATGTGCATGGTTGATCAGGGAGCTATGAAAACGGGGAGGTCTGCTTTTCTTGGGGCTAGCAATCTTGGGAAGTAGACAGGTAGGCGAAGTTGCAAGATTTGCAAATTGCAAATCGCAAATCTGGAAGCACAAAAGATCATGCTACAGATTTTTAAGGTATCTTCATAGAGAAGCTCACATTTGAGTTAGCTTTCTCCACTAGAAAACTACCCGCATGACAATTTCCAGATAAATACTTTTAAACATCACACAGAGACACCTAAAGTATACTCTTCAATGATTAATTATGCCTCATTACCAAAAATGAAAAGTCTCAAAATGTTTCCTATCTTAGTTCCAAATGTTTCTACGTTTGCGGTATATGGCATTATGTGTTTCCAACATTTGCAAATCCCATTACAATTTAGGCAATGATGTATTGGGACTCTTCGGAAAACTAAATAGGACTGGTTCACGATGCTTTCTTATGCTCTCTAATGTTAAATCCCAGTAAGCTACGAGATGCACAATGGAATAGAAATAACTTTGGATGTTTAATTTTTCTGAAACCAGCATTTCATCACAATTCATAATGGGACCGGGCACAATTTCTGCACTCCTGACTTATGTTTAAATGTTACTGGGAACATTAATCCCAAAAGAATCAAGCTTAAGGGTTCTACCAATTTTCCACATAACCAGTGACTCATCATTAGCTAGTACCTGATAACTTTTAATTTCAACTGTATTATATTTCTTCAAAGGAAACTTGACTGTCTGTGAGTTTAGAATATTTTAAAAGCCCTTGCTGCATTTGCAATCCATGTTTGAAAGGGGAAAGGCACACATCTTTAAATAATTATTTAAAAGTAATAAGCTTTCGCCTGCTCTTCCACCTACCCCATGATTTTACATTGTGAAATTAACCAGCAGGCTAGTAAATTTTCTCTGTGGCAGGCTAATTAATTTTATTAAAAGGTCCAATGACATTTAGAATGCTTTAAAATTTTGCCTGTCAATTATGATTCCATCTGTTGACATTACACCTTGGTTAGAAGTAAAGAATTATACGGAAGAAGACAGTATCAGTGAAAAAAAGCAGTATCTCCAACTATTTTTGTCCTGCTGCAAAGAATCAAAAAAGCTCAGGAGCGTAATCAAATATAAAACCTGAACAACCGAGTTTGACAAAGTTCTTTGTTTAAAGAAAAATCGTTAGGGATTGAATCTATGATATTATCTGTTGGCTCTTGCAAGACGGTTCCATGAGTTGCATTATCTTCTGTGTTATCCAATGAAATTTCAAAAGAATCTAAGAGATCAGAAAATCTATTGGAAAATTGGTTTCATAGTCCAAAACATTTAATTATTAAGATTTTAAAATACACATATTTAGTTCAAAAACTTCCTCTTGTGGTTTTGCTTTCATCCTATTTTGGAATATTCTGAAATCTGCTTACAAGGAGAAATTTATTTGTCCAGAGTTATCTAGAAAAGCAACTTATTGGAGGCAATTTGAACTCGTACTAGAAATGCAAAACCTGTAACTAATAGTGGATTTTTTTAGGTATAGAACTATTATAGTGAGAGTGTCAGGTGCCTTACTATTCTTTATGTCCTTCTTAAAATACGGCATGTGCAATACATTCACAGTATATTGTGTAAATTAATTTGAATTGGGGCAGCTGAAACCCCCTCCCATTACACTAGATCAAAGAAACTAATTATTTTACTTTTTAGTTAGAGTTACAAGGAACAAAAGCTTCTTAATTTTCCTGTGAAAGACAAAACCCAGTTTTAATCATATGTATATTAACATTATTAAAATGAATAAAAAACTTGGTAAGTTTTTCAAAATGCTTTTCCTGATACAGTGAATTTAACCATGATACTTTACTGCATTAAATTTCATTATATCAAGACTCACATAAGTGTAAGTAATATAGGTGAAGTATCATAAATCTACAAAAGAGGCTCCAAAACAATTAATAGCTATTACAATATCAATCATCATTGGTGGTTTTTACTTTTATCTTGCTTTCTAGTTAGCTGTCTTCCTTACACTGTCAGTTCAGTTAGAATATTTCACCTACACCTCACAATATGTCGAAAGGAAGTAGACTCATGCTGTGAAAAGCTGGTAATTTTATTGGGTTCCTCTACCTTTAAAAAATCTGTTACTTGGCCAAGTCTGGTTTCTGAGATCCTTTTTTGCAGGGAAATTGAGGCAAACATTTTTATGTGGCCTATGGTGTCTGCTCACAACAAGAAGAATTTATATACACAAGGATCATTAGTGCAGGGTTGCACCCATTAGGATATAATAACCGTCAGCTAGGACAAAAAACAGATCAGCATCATGCATTCAAACTAACAGGCACACATAAAAATACTTGCCAACTACATTTCACATACTAAGAGTATTGCTTCAAATATAAACTTGTACCAAAGGTTTTTAACAGACTCGCTTTTTAAAAATTAATCTAACTGTAAAAAAGAGAATCCCTACTGCACAGATTTTTCACATACTCTGTTTTATCACTTCAAAAATGTAAACCAAAGAAAAGCTGAGAATTTAAAGCATACTGTGTGCAGTCTACATATAACTGTAGAACTTAGAGGTTAAATATGGAAAAGATACTTCTCTGCTCTTAACCAGCTTAAGCCTTAAGGCTGACCCTGATATACAGCCTCACTCCTACCAAACACATTTTGGTTAAATCACGATTTAAGTCCTGCTGACAGAGCTTACTATACTCAGCAGTATCAAACTACTTAATGTGACAATTAAACTATGAAATATGAAGAAATCACCTTAACTGCTCCCTAATGATATACCAGAAATATGTTATTTAAATCAAAGGAGCTTGGCAAAGGTACATTTATTTGACCTGGAAGTACTTCCTTGTTTTATGTAGTACATTCTGTTGAGTAAGGCTTGATTTCATGGGAACATGAAGCCCATCACTGGGAAATTTAAACTAAATTGTGACTGATCTAGTCAATTAGAAAATGACAATGATTGTTAAATACAAATCCCTACTTGGCAAAACTGCCCAAAATATCCAAATTGCTCTGGTTTACTTCTCACAAATTGTTATGTTCTGAACTTATGTAAAGGTTTTCTCCAGTATTTAACTGTCATGCAACACAAAAAACATTAAAATATACATTACAAAGAAGCACCATGGGCACAATGTAGGTTTAGAAGACTAGGAAAGCTCAGCTCCTGCAAGAAGTCATGAGCAAAAGCCTCTGGCACTAATGTTAACCTACCCACATGAGGCTGGATGCCCAAGGCAGATTCACAAAAACATATGTTGTGAATTTTCCAGGACAAAGAAAATAACTTTTAAAGAAAATTGTTTCCCAACTTCTGAGATGGGTACGCAGCTATCTCTATAATTCATGCATAGTATACAGTATACACAGAATGCATACATGTAATATTCTGTGTAGGCGGCAAAGCCACACAATTTTGGAGTAACGGGTTTTAAACCTTTATAATCTATACTTTCATCCTGTGAAATATTTTAGTCGAAACCTCAATAAAACTCTTTGCACATAGTGTAAGAAATATTTCAAAGCATTTATCTTCATGCAGAAGTATTTCCAAAATATGATAGAGAAAGGAACTTGGCAACTATTTGTGCTGCGTGATGTGGTTAAAACACAAATTGGGATTCAGAAATTCTGAGCACGCTAAGGTCTGCAGATTAGAGTTGCTTTGGAATAGTTTGCCTTATACATAAAAAACATAGTCTTTCAGATGCTAAGAAAAGTGCCTGGTTAACAATGATACAGTTCTCTACTGTTTAGATGTGCCATAAACCATAAATTGCACTAAGACAATGCAACCTATTTATATAACTTCTATGGCCTCTCATTAGAAGAAGACCACACAGAAATCCCAGGATGATTAGAAACATAATATAGAATTAGAATGATTATTGGACCGATCATCAGTCTGGGTGAGTTAATCTGCTGTTCACATTCTTCCAATTATTCACTCCAATATGTTGACAGTGGAGGGTAAATCACGAAGTTGAAGACCGCTCAAACACTTTTCAACTGATTGACTGACATTGTACAATAGTATCATAACTGTGTTCTTTCTAGAAAGTTGCCACACAAAAAATTTTGATGCAGAGAGGCATGATAGTTTTTGCATTGCTCACCATCACAATATCATTACTGTGACACTATAATAAAAATATATTACACATTTGAGGAGCAACCAAAAAAACCCAATAATTAAGGTGAATCTACAAAAGCAGATGGCATGACCTAGGCTTTTTAACAAAATCCCTTCTAATCCATCCCATCTAAGTGTGATCAAATATATTTCCCTAATATTTTCAAAGCTTAATGTGCCTCTGCATAGATCATTTACATCATTGGTGAACACAAGAATGTTCCAAATGCGCAATAAACATACCAGGTCCCCATATGTGTTATTATAGGTTGGCCAGTGTAACTCTGATTTAATAAATGGAGCCTCAGACATTATATTTAATTGCTTAAAATCTAGGAAAGAAAAAAAAAAAAACCTAAATTAGCATTAGAAATAGTCTCAATGCCAAGGATCAGTGTTAAATTCTCCCCTTTGCTATATAGGCTGGGTTCTGTCAGCGTTGCAGAGCTCTTGCCTTGGTAAATGTACTAGCAAAGCCTGCAGCTGTTCTGCATGGACTAACATGGCACTTTATTGCCACAAAGAGTGCAATAAGCTACAAACCGTGCATCTGGTGGGATCTACCGCATCTCATAGATTTGGTCCCAAGGAAAATATACCAGCACGTGAGACCATCTAGTTAATGCATCCTGATGGAAATCAGTGGTATTAGACAGTGAACTATTTCCAGCAATGTACAGAAGCAGAACTTCTGGTGCCCCACAATTTTAGTGGCAAAATGCAGGTGCTATGGAGGTAGGGAGGGATTTGGGAGAATCGCTCTTTTGGATATAGGCATCTACATTTTATCTACATCCCATTTTCTGTAATTATAACTTTTTTGCATCTGGGCTGCCCCACAATTTTGCCAGTTTACTCTTGAACAAAGATCTCAGTAGCTCGTGGAAAGCTGGCACAGATGATGTATGCTGCAGAAAAGAGTATTATTATGTGTTTTCCAGCATACCGCTATTGCTAGCTACTATACTGGGAACTGCCTGAATAACTGGAATGTTGCCCTGTAAAAACTTGGGACCAGTGCCCACAGAGGGTCTCCGCATACAGTTATAATCAGCATTTCCCATTAGAAACAGAACTGAAACACCTCACTGTGGAGTGAGTTGTAATATTTCAACAGCAAAGCCACACAAGTAGCCTTGAGCCACAACTTAATCTCTCAAACTGTAATATTTCAGCTGAACAATGATAGGAAAAGTAAGACAGAAGTGCATTGATACAAAATGGAGATTACTTCTATAAAGTGTGCAGTGTTAAAGCAAGTTCCTTACCTAACAGCTGATCTCCACTATTCCTCATGTCTTCTTTATAAAGGTTTTGAAAAAATGCTGGGAAGAAGCCTTGAAAATAATCTCAAACCTACGCACAATTTGATTATTGCTATTTGATTTTTAAATATAAATACAGATCCTATATAGCATACTGAGACAGATTTTCCCTCTGCTTCTTCTGCTCAGGAATGAATATTATTAATAGTGGTCTAATCAGAAACTATATTATCCTCTTCAGTACCAGATTCGCCAGTAAAATTTGTTAGTGTTCCCAGAACATTACAGCACCTAGGACTTCTCCTCCTCTCCCACCTACCAAAAAGCTGAGTATTAGGACAGGTGCAGCATGACAATGTTAACTTTCCCTCTGCATCATATAATATCAACACTAGTCAAAATTATTCAGTTTTACATTGTCTTCTCCCTAGACTGTACTCAGATACAGCAAGAATTTAAACTTATCTGCAAAGGATGAACTTCACTCTCTCAAACAAACATGTGTGGGAGATTCCCTTCCTGAAGTGTGGCAGCTGGCTCATTATCAAATGCAAACTGAAACATCTGGGTGCCAGATATGGTCACTTGCTTGTTTTGCACTGCTGAGCTATCTACAGAATATGCTGTGAAGCTTTTTACTTAATTTGAGAGGATAATCCTATAGATGCAGAAATCTCTCAGTATTTTAGAGGAGGATGTAATTTTTCCTGAGATTACCCTTGTTTTGTCTTCTCTACTATTTTGCATGCAAATCTATATGCATAGGGCAGTTCATTTGAGGATGGTTTTTCCGTATCTGTATTTCTGTAACTGCTACCTAAGGTAGAGCAACCAATACACTATACATAGACAGTAAATTCATTTGTACATGGCTTTTCAACAAACATGGTCAGAAAAACTTGAAATAAAATTAGATATCCTTTTTTTTTAATTTCGACTTTCTTTTGCTTCAAGTTTCTTCATTCTCTGTTGCAAGCTGCCAAAGACCATTAACTTTTCTCTTCCCTGTCTTTCACGTACTGAATTATGCAATGGAAATTGGCTTGAAAAAAGGGATGAGCACTTAATTGTCATGTTTCTTAGAGGTAGCAATTTGTAACTTCACCTTGTAAAAAAAAAAAGAACTTTGACATTCATCACCCAATGATCATACACTTTTTTGGTTAGGTGTCGTCATGAGCTATTTAGCTTATTATGATCTTTTTTTCACCCAGTACGTTTCATCCAGCGGTCTTCAAAGACTTTGTCTGCTGATAGGCAGAACTGCACACAGATTTAAATTAAATGAAATACTAGGGGATAAACACACACTAAAAGAGAAACAAGCATAATTCTACTGTTGTCTTCATTGTAGTATGCATTTCTAAAGATCCTCTCTACAGAACAGATGTTTTCCCTGAGTCCAGTGAACTGGGTTTTTTTTTTCCCTAGATAGTCTCTGCACAGAGATCTTGATTAGAGTCACTCATCCTGCTTTGTAATATATTTAAAAAAAAAAAGTTCCACTAACAAGTATTGCCAAATCCCATTTGTATCTCGTAGCTGCTTCCATAAGCAAGAGGCAGCGTATCCTTGAGCTGCCTTGAGCAACACATGTGGTGACAGGCCAGTCATTTGCTACCTCAGAATAGAGAGGGTGATGAGTTATAAACTTCCCTTCAGTGACAGCACTTGTTTTGGTGCCTCTCTTCTACCAACACTCTAATTTTCATTAAACTTGTAGAACTACATTAGCTATGTCTACGACTGCAAGTAGTGTAGTCTTTAGAAATGGATTTGTAGACAGCAACAGCTGGTACTGAGGATCCAGTGTTCACACTATACACATTTAGGGAGTTTTACTTTTAACTGCTCTCATATGATCCTGTGGAATTTAAAGCCTGCTATAGGTGGAGACTGCTGGCATGCTCCTAGAGCACATCTTCTCATTTAATTTAATTCTGAAAGACGTTTGTGCACTCTGAGACTGTTCTGCATTGCTCTGCAGTGCAAATGCAACAAAGGGGAAAACTGGTAGATTTGATTCAAAAGTGCACTGCTGATTCAAGCTGAAATGCTAGTGTCTACATACCCAAACATTTGACTTACTCTTTTCTCTTAAATTTGGTATAAGCTGGCCAGAGGGTTTCAAAGCTATAGAAGTACGGCAAATGACAGATAGATAGATAGATAGATAGATAGATGGATAGATAGATGGATAGATAGATGGATGGATGGATGTTCTATTTCAGAAGAACATCATGGCATGGAAAATAAAAAGTAATGAAAACACGTCTGAAGATACTTAAGAATACTACTCAGATTTTATAATACAGCTGCTATCCTATCCTATGCTCCTGT
The DNA here is from genome assembly GCA_009819775.1 of Phoenicopterus ruber ruber. NCBI lineage: Eukaryota > Metazoa > Chordata > Aves > Phoenicopteriformes > Phoenicopteridae > Phoenicopterus > Phoenicopterus ruber. The sequence continues at coordinate 36,255,980 of CM020219.1, forward strand.
AATTCCTGCCAGCAAATTATTCAGACCTTTAATAATAGCAGGTTTTTTCCATCTCATTCTGATACCTTTCACACAATACTGGCAGGCACAAAGCTATTCCTTCTTTTCGTTGTTTCCCTCCACCCAAAGAGAGACATCTGTAAGCCCTTGTGCTTTTAAAGTGCTAGATGCTCAAAGGCTCTTCTGAAATTAATAATAATCAATGCCAGCAGCATCTCAACACCCTACCCAGTATTTGCATGTGATGGAGGGAAAACAATAGCAAAAAGCAGACATCAACTTGAATTCTTCCAGCAGTTGTTTTAAATGGTGAATATTTTCCTTTTTTTAATGTGAAAAAGAAATAAACAATATCCTTAAACAATATCCTTTTAAATCCAGAACATAAGCAGAATCTGAATTACCCCAGTGTTCTGAAAAATCTGTACTTCTCTACAGTTGTGTTGGCAAGCTCAGATAGTTTCTACCAGTAATGGAATTTATACACTGAGTAGCCCTGCGCTTTGAAAAATGCCATCCAGTAATCATCCTTCTGATTGCTACATGGTAGCTGCATCAGTTTGGGATGTGCTTTTAATACTAGTAATGAAGTAAAATTTAAACATTCAACAAATACCAACTGCATGTTTGAAGCCCAAAAGATTTATATATAAGCCCTCCACTTAATTTTTGTCAGTGGAGGACTTGCTTAAGAAAGAGGAGGGAACTGTAGGGGAGGAATATGAAACAGTTTTGAGAAAACACTGAACTGAAAGTGATACGCGAACTGAAACGGTACAGAAGGAGTTATACCTAAATTCAATTCTGGTTATTTAGGTGAAACTTTTACATATACTGGAATATACTGGAAGAATGATTCTTCTAATATCTTAAAGAGGACTGTAAAGCACATTCTGTAATGTAAGAAATTGTCTGAAGTGGGCTATGAGAAAATATCCATGCAAATATGATACACTAAGTGTAAGAAACACTTACCTTGTTGAATATCCTTCATCTCCAGGTGCAAACTGGATATTAAAATTCCTACAGTTTGAGACCGTTTTCCATCCAACAATTTGATAATCTAGAAAGATGATGCAAAATGATCTGAGATCAAATGAACACTCTACAAAGGATTCATTCACATTGACGACAGAAGCTAATTTGTGAATTGAATTCAATGTCTCTCCAAACATCAAACCTTTTTATTAACTAAATGTGGTAGCAAGACCTTCATCTTATCTCTATGCTCTGCATCTTAACAAATGGCTGATAAATGTAAGCTTGAATTCTCATCAGGTCTAGTGAAGAACATCACCTCTTACTTGTAGGATGCTAAGGCACATCAAATATTTATTCTGGAATATACTTTTTTCCTGTTCTTCTTAAGGTGATCAGGGCAGAACTATTTAAGGTACTCTGAGTACATCACAAGTTCCTTACTTTGTCTGCTAGTTTATATTTCAGTGTGACCACATTTAAGTCTATCTTTTTGACAGAGGATCAATTCCTGGCCGAGGAGAATTGGAGATATGTCTTCTTATGCCCTCTCAACACTATTTCTGGAACACTAGGGGTTACTGAAAGGATTTCTTTCACTCTCGTCTGAATGTGCTTCTTCCACACCCTTGACACTTCACAAGGATTTGAGGGTTTTGTTCACATTTTGGGTAACAGACACGTGTTAGCATAATATGCTGACATTCAGATTGTAATCTTTTCAGATGTCGGGTGGGTGGAGGAGAAGAAAAGGGAGGGAGGGAAACTTTGAGGAAGTTATTTTGGCTGGTTGAAATTAGTGATACTGATGTGGATCAGTCCATAAATAAAGTAACGAAAAGTAAACCATCAGAATTTTAGAAGTGTAGTTCAGATGTTAGGAAATGTCAAAACTTCCCACAATGTTTGGACGGTTGGTATTTGTGATTTTGATTTATGTCATAAGGAAGATATGACAGCTGCACACCACAAAATGCAATACAGTCATAAGTTCTTCAGAATAAGAAATGTTCAGATCCAAGCAGTTACTTCATAGTGTCCATGAACAAATACTATTAAAAATACTAACTCTCATGTAAAATGAAAACTAACAACAGCTAAGTTTTCCCTAAATTGATACTCCCGGTACCTAAACAATATTAAATCTATATGTATCCAAACCTAATTTCAATATTTGGGTAATACTAATATTTGGATATTTAAGAATATTAAATACTTTAAATAATTGTTATTATCCCTGCAATATTCTTATAGATGCTCACATTACAGACAGTTAACTGACAAAATTTATAATAACTAATACAAATGTTTCTTACCTATGTTTTATGTGATTTAGGGATATTTAACTGTGCAATTACTTAGTCATTCACCTATATAAAAGTAGATTTGTAGTTGAAAAATACAGGAAAAAGAAATGATAGTGACATTTTCACCTGAAAATGCAAAGTTAGTTATTATTTATAGAGTACTGAAATTGGACAATACATGAACAAGTTGGAATACGTGCTGTCTTCAACAAAGATCTGACATACTTTATGTCCCTGTTGTAGGGACTTAACATTTAATGAACTTGTGTTAAAGTAGGTGTTGCATATTTTCTACCAAAATTGGAAATAAAATCTATCCTGAGAGTTTTTTTCAGCCTGTATGTACAGCACATATGCTGGATATTAAGAAAGTAATACTATTTAAAGTGTTTTCTTCAAATGAGAAAGAATTCAGGCTCTTTATCTGCTGAGTACACAAGCAGACAAGATGATTTGGCTACAAGTTACCATAAACGAATACTCTGTAAGCATCACATCCTGTTGACTGTGATTTTTCAGAGCAAATGTAAGTAACTGCTCAGTTTATCATGGTCATTTCTGAAGCTTTACATGAATTTGCTGAACTCCGCAGCACATTAACTTCTTACGGGGATAATTACAGGCTTGAGTAGTATGCAATTTGTATAGCATTCACTGACCTCCAAGTTGACCTTGTTCAGGGGCAAATTCATAGGTTGTCATAAACCCCATTAGACATGCCTAGTTTGAGGCAAAACCTTTCCAGACTATAGCTGTTGTAGACAATATGACATTTGAAATCATTCTATTAAAGTATTTTGAAGTGCTACTATATTCTCCAGACATGATCAAACTAGCTCACATTGCTAAGCAAGACTTCCTCCTTAAAAGATTAGCGAAAAAAATTTTAAGGAAGAGCCTGTATAATTTTAAAAGCTAAAACAGAGATTCATGTTTTAAAATGGCCAACTAACTGTACGTTCACATGCATTTTAGACAAATGTACACATGGTCACAATTACCAGGCATCAAACTAGACTCAGACTACCTGAAATAGCTTCAACCAACTGAAATCTGTAACCGAAGGCTAATATTTTATTCATTAGAGAGCAAAAATGGAGCAACAAGACAACCGAATAGCTTAAATTGGGCATAAAACTACTCTAAAAACACAATTGTAATGCTAAATAGGACTTTCGTCATGGAGTTTTAGCACCAATGTGTACCTTGAAAGATTTTGCAACGAAAATATATAATCAGTGGTAAAACAGAGAACATATTTTCAGAGATACTCATTTTGCCCCAAATTATAGTTATTCTGGGGAAGTCAGTGACAGGGAATTAAATATGTGTGTGAATTCCAAATGGAAAGGAGACACAAAAAAATCAGCACTTTTCCAGGTCATAAAAACCATAAGGCAAATAAAATGAAAGTTTGTAAAGACTGCATTGAACTATTTAGTCTATGCTTTTAAAAGACAAATCACTGATCACCTCTCAGCATATTGGGACTTGCTTGGATCTGGCAGTGACAGGTAAGCAGCTCAAATCCAGCTGACGCCAGTTGACGCTGCTATGCCAGCTGGCAGGGTTTGCCAGCTGCCTGCCGCTCCTCCAGACTATGAATGTATCGTTGTAATGGATGCAGCATCTTCTGGCTCAGGGACAAAACTGTGACTGCTGGTGCTAATTCATTTAATTCACTGATCCATAACGTTATTTGCTCTGTGTGGTGCTCTCCGACTATGTTTTAATGTTATTAAGTTAGTTGATTTGGTGTACACAAGTGCCCCTTCTACATCTTTCAAATATTTATCATCTAATTTAAAAGTGGAGACACACTGAAGCTTGAATACATTCATAAATTATTCTGTCATTCCCATTAAAAGGTGTTTCTCTAATGTAGCCAGAAATGTATTTCATTAAATATTATACGACAGACTTCACTGTTTTGTCTAACTGTAATGTCTACATTCTGTCCAGGACACTTACTGGTGCTGAAATCTGAACAGATTCAGTTTACTTTAGTGATTAAAAGCTAAATCCTTCCTCCTGCTGGTGCATGGATTCTTTCCATAATATTTAAATTTACTGAGAGAAACCATAAGCTAAAAAGCTGTCCTGCATATCACAGTGTTCCCCTCCATTCCCACTCATTAACTTTTATGGTGAAGTCAACAGCCTGGACCCATAAGTAGTCTGCTGAAACCCTGTTCAAACAGAGGAAGAATATCCTGCACAAGAAGCAAGTAAGTATGCCCCTCAAGCCATTCTACATAAACACCCCAAGAGTTACCAATGAAATTTCAGAAGCTTAAGACTAGACATTCTCTCTTCTATTCCTACTCAAAGGAGAGCCAAGTTTAACTATTTTTTATTTAACATAGACGAACCATAGCTTTATATTTTTAAAATATTTTTAAAATATTTTTAGAGACGTGTAATTCTATTTGCAATTCTATTGGATGAAAAAAGCCCACTATTTTTAGCCTTTGGCTAACGACAAGCAAATGGCAATTTCTCAGGATAAAATAGGAGGTAAGAAATGAGCTAGTAAGAAACTTATTTCAGTATCTTTATTCCTACCAAAACTGTAAAAATGAAACAAAACCACAAAATAGATATTTACCCTTTATGGATACTGTCCATATTCTACATGACAGCAGAGCTCTGTGATAAACAAGTTAATTCCATATTCATTCTTCTCAGTACAGCACAAAAAATAAAAAGAAAGTGAGAGTGCCTCGGAAGAGCACGCACTAGCATTTTACTACTTCTACTCAAGTTTGAACACTGTTTATTATCTTATGCAGACAGCTGAAGACAGTCATTGTGTTTCAACCCTGCAAAGCTTCCAACATTTTCTGCAATATCTGCCCTTCTCGCGGAAACACAAAATTCATTAATTGTAATTCCTCATTTAGTTAGATGGACAAAAAACTTGCTGACAGACATATCCCTTTCAGTTAAAAAAATGCAATTCACTCAAAATATTGACACTCTTCTTAAATGAGAACACATGTTAATAATTATGTGAAGTCTGTTAGAGATAATAGACAACAGAAAAGCCATTATCTTTAATGTCCTCCTGCGTCTTTGAAATGATAATCATTGCACTAAAGGGCCAAAAATGATTGATGGACTTTCATTTGGAGCATACACCTGACACGAATTACTTGACATTTACTCATTTTTTTTGTAAGATGAAGACAGAGTGGCATCACAAACATCCAACTATCCTGTTTCTTGAAAAAGTTTAGAAAATACTTGAGTTTTTGAGGATAAGTTACTAGCAAGTGCTCAAACATATCGGACAAACTAATGCAACTTCAAAATATGTGTAAGTCCAGCAATGGAGCTACAGAATGCACACGGAATAAATCACAGCAAAGGAATGTTCTTTTCTAAATTACCTCTTTTTCAGGCTTACAGGGTATCATAGCTTAATACATAATGAATCATGTATTTTATTTCATTCCAAAATATATGTCCTAATTCTGCCTTTCTTCTGTTTGGTACTACAAGAACAGATTTTGGTTCTGCAAATTTAACAGGAAAGGGAGAACCTGTGGCTCGAAAACAATTACATGTGCCTATCAGCTTAAGAATTTGCATGGATATGTACAGACAAGAAATGTTAGCAGTTTAGAATGAACGAAAGCAAAATTGTTTGCATGTAGAACCTCGGTCCTTCATCTGACATGAAAACATCTATAGAAGACTTTCAGAGTCTGGGAAAGATGTTAGATCCTTCAAATTATATTTAAATCTATTGAAAGTTGAGTTCTTTCAAACACAATCGATTTTTATTTTTCCAGAAAAATAGGTTAGAGTTTTAATATGCTAATTGTTTTCAGTTTTCATTGTTTTCATAAACAGCTATGGACCTTAATGGTACTGTACTGAATCTACCTACAGTTGAACATTTTTGGTACATAAAACTTTATAGTTGAAGTCCATCTACAATTTCACAAATACAACTTACAATATGTTTTTTTAAATAAACCATACATTCCTAGACAAATGCTTTAACATGAGTGTTAGTGAATAATACAATAGGTGCAGAAATCATTTGTCCAGAATGCTACAACTGAAATCTAACTGCGAGAAAACATAGAAATGATGATGAAAACAGTCTAGATTAACAGTTGCACTTTCACAAGCATGTCAGTGACACTTTAAATATAGGTGTTAAAAATAGGAGTCATATTCAAAAGGCATGTAAAGTCTAAATATCCAATGGAATCAATACCTAAATTGAAGTCATGTACTAAAATAATCTGGTGTAAATACTTTTAGATCCAATGTATACTGCCAAGCTGCACCATACCAGTAACTTACGTATTTAGATTAAGCTATCTGAATTAGCCAAAATCAGAGAGAAATTTATTTGATTCATATTCAGGTGCTAATGAACTTTATTTTTGTCCAGTAAGTTCAACTTTGCCTACTGCAAATTCAGCCACTTCAGGACTATCCTAGGAAATAAATCCCACTCCTTCTATACATTATTTATCCATCTAGAGGCTCTGGGAAAGTCAGGATGTAAGCAATAGTCTCTTTTCCATTTCATAGATATCACATCCAAAAAATCACCGCATTGTATTGCCTCATATAAGATTACAATGCTTTTAGTCTTACATTTCAAAAGCATTCTTATGAGAAAAGAATTACATTTATTAATTCTTAAATATATTACACACTCTTTTGCTCTAATATTGGGACATAACTAATATATTCAGCTAGACAGTAAATTCTCCCCATCCAGAAAAGACAAATTCTACTCTCAAGACATAATACCTAAAAAACTAGAATATTTATTTTGATCATTATCTACATAATACCGTAGAAATTTTGTTTACAAGATTCCATATACACAAAGCAGATAAATGCACAAGAATAAGAGTTTCCTGAAACATTTCAGAGGCTGTAGAGTTGGAAAAAAAATAAGAGATTCTTCCGAAGCTGCTAAATTTTCCAAAGGAATGCATGATTGAAGAAGCATGAGCAGCCACACACTTTGCAGACTTCTAAGCCCAGATAAGCATTACCATAACAAACTTCAAGAATATGTAAGTGTACCAGAAAGGGACATCTCACCTTCATTTAAATCATGTTATTTTTACATTGTATCACTATCAAGTGAATGTACTATATTTTTCCAAAATAAGTTAATATATGCCTAAAAATAAATAAAATCATGCTCTATGCAGTCCTTTAGGAAGTTGTATTATCATTGCTGCTGGAAGGTTCTTAACTTTTCTTCCTTTTTTCCCACATATTTGTTAGAAAACCTTATTTTTTAATAGTTGCATTTCAAATTCTAATAATTTCATGCTCATGTCAGGATGATAGCCTCAAGAAACTAGTGTAACTCCATTAATAAGCCATTTTCCGGCAGGCACAAAAGCAATGAATTTGGGAATCATGATAGTGCTTCCACTCTGGAAAAAAGGAGAGCCAGCTGTTTCCATCCATAGGAAAATGGACAGAAAGTGGACTTTATGCCTTTTAATTGAGTAACAGAACCATGATGTTGGAAAGGCATTCAAAATGTCATCCAAAGCATTTCTGCACTTCAAGACAGCATCAACTATAAGTGTATCATTCTAAACAAATTTTCTTAAAGATCCCCCAATACAGAAACACTATTTCCCTACCCAAAATTGCTCTGCATTCCCTTGATACCCTTACTCTTAGAAAGCTTTTCGTAATTTTTCTTCGCAGCAGCTGCATGCCCTTGATGACACGTACTGTGTGTCCCAATCAACCTTCTCTTTTCTAGACTAAACAATCATAATAACTAAATTCTTTTCTCAGAGACTACTTTTACACTTTTCATCATTCTCACTCTTCTTGACTCTTTACAGTTAATAAACATTTTTAATGAAGGGCTGTATCACCAAAATCTAGATGCAGTTCTTAACTGAGACATGGCTGAGTAGATTGTCTTGCAAGCTATTGATCTATCAGAGTTTTGTTTGCCCTTTTTAGTAGTACTACGATTTGACAATTCATGTTCCTCTTGTGAGTCGTTATAAGCCCGAGATCCTTTCTGCTAAACCGTTACCTAGTCAGTTAGCCAGTGGTACCCCATCTTATTTTTACGTGGCTAAATATACCTAAGTGTATTAACTTTGCGCTTAGCTGTATTAGCTTTGTGCTTATCCCTATCTTTCAGACCATATCTCTGATACATGAAAGCTTTCTAAAGGGTCTACTCCAGTACATTTGACGCCTCTCGCAACTAGGTGGTGGCTGCAGAGTTAATGTTCCATTATCCAGGACAGAAGTGAAAATACCGAGGTAACCAGACCCAGCATAGATGCCCACAGAATTCTCAATGTATTCTCCTGTTTTGACGCTGAGTATATGTATAAGTATAAATATATTCTATATTATAAATATTTATTTTATAAATTATACATTAGATTGTAAATACATTATCTATATGAGTATAAATATATATGAATATAGACTCAGAAGTTTCCCTTCTGAGCAACTTTCCAAAGGGTACTGGGAAACAGCCCATCCGTTCCATTTATGTAGCACAAGATTTAGATATTTCTGCCTGAAAATGGTAGATGTCTATCAGCTGTAAGCAACAAAAGCACAGCATACAGCGAACATTTTAATCTGTGTTGCCATAAGGTGTCTACTATGTGGACAAATGGGTAAGAATAGAACAAAGTGAAATTTCTATGGGCTTAATGTGATGCTTTCCACGGAAGCATTCATTTCACAGACTAAGCATACAGATTATTCTGACTAGTTTCACAAAAATAATAATTCTGAGAATAAATTGAATAATATTATTTTATTTGGAACTGCAAGAGAAATGTAAATAGATGGTAAAGAAGTCATAATTCAACAAGCCACTAATTGTTAAAGTCTCCTTAGTTTTATAAAGAAGACGCAGTTAAATGAGAAACAATTCCCCTCTAATTTGAAAGATAGAATCTTACTTCCAGTTGCATAAGGAACTTGATTGTGACGCACTGATGCAATTCTCATTCAAGGAGAAAAGTATTAAGTAATCATGTTTTGACACGCAATCCTGCACCACCTATTGGTCTGTCATTTCTCTAAATACCAAGCAGGCTGAATGTAGCTTGTATAAGACGGTATGAAATAGGACAAAGTTTGCGTAGAAGAGAAGAGATTTAATGCCGTGAACAGGTCAGCACTAATGTGTATTATTACATAAAATAGCTTACCTATTCCAAACACAAACTACTACTCCAGATTCTATCACTGTACCTATATCTTGCTCCTGAAGGCTTTTTTTATAGAATATTAGAAATGAACTTACAAAGAAATATAAAATGACACAGCATCAGCTAAAAATTATAATATACAATGAACCTCTGTACTGGGTTGGCATGGCAAGGTTTTGGTAGCGGGGGGCGGGGGTTGCAGGGGTGGCTTCTGTGAGAAGCTGCTAGAAGCTTCCCCTATGTCCGATAGAGCTAATGCCAGCCAGCTCCAAGACGGACCTGCTGCTGGCCAAGGCCAAGCCCATCAGCAATGGTGGTAGCGCCTCTGGGATAACATAAGAAGGGGAAAAAATAAACTGCTGCAGGATTATAGCGGCAGAGGAGTGAGAAGATGCGAGTGCAACAACCCTGCAGACACCAAGGTCAGAGAAGAAGGAGGAGGAGGAGGAGCTCCAGGCGCCGGAGCAGAGATTCCCCTGCAGCCCATGGTGAAGACCATGGTGAGGCAGGCTGTGCCCCTGCAGCCCATGGAGGTTAACGGTGGAGCAGATATCCACTTGCAGCCCGTGGAGGACCCCATGTTGGGACAGGTGGATGCCCAAAGGGGGCTGTGACCCCATGGGAAGCCCATGTTGGAAAACAGGCTCCTGGCAGGACCTGTGGACCCGTGGAGACAGAGGAGGCCATGCTGGAGCAGGTTTGCTGGCAGGACTTGTGACCCCATGGGGGACCCATGCTAGAACAGTCTGCTCCTGAGGGACTGGGCCCTGTGGAAAGGACCCACGCTGGAGCAGTTCGTGAAGAACTGTAGCCCGTGGGAAGGATTCATGTTGGAGAAGTCTGTGGAGGACTGTCTCCCATGGGAGGGATCCCACGCTGGAGCAGGAGAAGAGTGTGAGGAGTCCTCCCCCTGAGGAAGAAGGAGTGGCAGAGACGATGTGTGATGAACTGACTGCAACCCCGATTCCCCGTCCCCCTCTGCCACCTGGGGGGAGGTAAAGAAATCGGGAGTGAAGTTGAACCTGGGAAGAAGGGAGGGGTGGGGGGAAGGTGTTTTAAGATTTGGTTTTATTTCTCATTTTCCTACTCTGATTTAATTGGCAATAAATTTAATTTTTCCCCAAGTTGAGTCTGTTTTGCCCATGATGGCAGTTGGTGAGTGATCTCCCCGTCCTTATCTCGACCCACGAGCCTTTCATTATGTTTTCTCTCCCCTGTCTAGTTAAGGAGGCGGAGTGATAGAGCGGCTTTGGTGGGCACCTGGCATCCAGCCAGGGTCAAACCACAACCTCATAAGATTCATATGTCCGTCTTAATGTCTGTAGAAGCATCTTTAACCAGACTATACAATTCCCTACACCATGACACTTGTAGCATTCTTAAGACCAGATAAGCACAAATTTCGGTACTGAAGCAAAGAAAAAGATTGTTGTTAAAACCCTTGTAGATAGATATAATTGTTAGAAAAAAAGGCAAGAGAAGTTGAGAGCCGAGAAAACACATGAGAAAGCACAAATGAAGCCAGAAGAACTGATAGTTCTACATTAATCTACAGGAGCTTTCTGTTACTATCTACTAATAAACCCTCCTGTAACTAAATAAAATGCCTCCCTACAACAGTATCGCTCGCAGCCCACCAAGATTGATCCATTGGAGCCAGCCTGCAGACATCCAGGCTTCCAGAGAGACAAAGAAAAACACAGGACCATATAAGAGGACCAACTGTCTGTAAAAATATTCAGCAGCTACTGTGAGTCATTTAACAGAGAAAGGTGGAAAGACAGAATATAAAATAAGAAAATACTTCTATACCCTATTAAATTCAAGTTTCATTTGAATTCTAAAAGCTGATTTATTTTTAATTTTTAAATTGACCAAATGACAGAAAGTTTAATATTGTTGACCATGAGTTTTTGAAATTTTCACAGAAAGCCCTACAATTCACATGGTTTGTAACACCACGATCATAATCCCATGAGTTTTACCAAATTAAAGAGACAGTAACAGGTATAACTCTTAATTTATCTCATAGGTGATTTGTTTTTGTACTTTCTCACAGTACTTTAAAGGAACTTTTTTTATATCACTAATTTCAGTAAATATATCCCTAGTCTTAAAATAATAAGTTTACATTTAATAACAAAACAGAATAATTCAAACACTGACATAAATAAAGAAGACATGTTTGTAAGAAAACACATTGGTTTCTCACAAGAAACAGTACTTATTATTATACCATTATTTCCTATATTGTATAGAGTAACTATTTTCCAGTTCGATTTTGGATAAAGTTAAGAGACATCATTAAAAAATGGTGCGGCTGTAGCAAATAAGTTAGTTTACAAAGCAGCAACGAAAAAGAATAATGCAATTTCATCTTTCAGAATACAGGCCTAATTCTCCACCTGGTTTGCTGTCATACAGCTGGAGAAATAGTTATATTCACTTAATTATTGAGATTTTGAAATACAAAGGTCACTATTTGTGCATATTATTTCTCCATTAATGTTATATTGGTTACATTCTTCTTCAAAGTTCTTCAGAAACTTGTATTTCCTATTAAATAATTCTTTCTGAAAGAGGTAAATTAATGAAATGTAAATACAAATTTTAGAAAGAGGGCATCAGAAATATGAACTAATGGGATTTACAGAAACAGTTGAGTACTACATGACATATGCACTTAAAGCATTTGTCAAGTAAAATACGTCAAAATATTTTTGAGAGAGATGTTCATGTCCAACTTCAATCTAACATTTGAAGGACTTTAACAATTAATAATTTTTTTACAGTGTATTTACAAATGCCAGCATGCCCCCATCCTGGCCCCATTTTTCATTTTTCACTTTTTGCATGACGAGTTTGAATTTTATCAATTCTATAGCCTTATTTACCCTTCTTATTAACTATTGTACTAAGACACAATGCAGGAAGTTTATGATCAAAGATGTTTTGAAAGTTCTGATTGCACAGATATGTATGTATATATATTTCACATTGTATGTATTACAAAATTTTAAAAGGTAGATAGCATAGTTTACATACAAAGTGCCCTCTTGTGGTTCCAAGCAGGTAAACTCAACCAGATTTATGATACAGTATATATGTAAATGGGTTTCTAATATATAACCACATTGTTTTAGGAAAACAGTATCAATTATTATTCAGCCTAGAATTTATCCTGCAGCAAACATTAATAATGTCATTTCTTTGTCCTGTCTGCACATAGTGATTGACAAGTACAAGCTCCCTCTGTAATGGACCGTGTCTGATGCAGACAATATCTGCGCTACGGTAATGACATAGCTGCTGCAGAAACTTTTGGCCATTAAAGACACGATCGGCCTGTCCCTTCTTGACACAGGTCTTTGGCTATATTGGAAACAAGGTTTTTGGCATTCCTTATTCAAAATGTCTAACAGTCCTATCTTGCTTTATACTTTATTTTTCCAGTAAAATTAATCTCAATGAAAGAGAGGTTTGCTAGAATAACTTAATGACAGCCTTTAATTATAAATCTGTTCAAGGGCAGACATGGCCTGAAATATTGGCACTTTTAGATATGTATTACAACTTTCATTCCGTTCTTCTGTACAGTATTTTTTCTGCTTCACTGGGATATGGAACTTTCATTTTCAAAGGTAAGAAATCTTCCAAGGTAAATAATAGCCCCGCACTCTCAGCAGAGTTGAATCAGCAATCTACCTATTTTGCTTTAAAATGAGATTTACGAACCCATCTATTACCTGTTTGTTCAATAATAAATAAAAAGGGAGTTTTCTTAAAATGTAAAACTAAACAGGTGACACAAAAAAAGCAAATACAAAGAAACAATAAATACCTTCTTGGCCTTGGTTTTTTTTTCATAAGTCTCTGATAATGGTTTTCTTTTTTCCTGAGTGGTGTCTTTGGAGAATAAATATTCAAACTCAGTAGTATCAAGTATATCAGGTTCTTCTAGTGATTCCCATAGTGTTGGCATAGCAGTTTTCCTACAAAGGAAAAGGTAATAATAAAATTTCCAATAAACACTTATGAAAAACCATAACAGATCTAACGATAATAGATGAAAATCCATAATAGATTTAAAACTCAAAGCAACATGCACTGCTGCTATACAAACAGCATTCCTTCCCTATACCTTGCTCTTGTAAGGAGTCAAAATGTTTTGCAGAAGGCTGTGCCAAAAAGTTTAGCTATTTAGTATCCATGCCTGCTAGACTATCAAAATGCATTATCGGTTTGTACAGTTTGTTGTACAACAAGCAAATATCACAACTGCAGCTTGTGCAAATACTTCTCTAGAGAGAATACTTCAACTAGGATTAGGATTATTTCAACAGCAGCTTCTTTGAGAAATTCCCAGTAATCTATTTAGACCTATAAAACTGAACAATATCAACAAATAGTGAACAAACTTTATTCAAGCATGTTTTAAGAGCATTTGGGGTCATTTGTACAGGACTTGATTCACTTCACTTTAGCTGCAGATGTTGTATGCTCATATTTATCTTTGTTGCAGTTCTGAGAAACTAGAGTAATTATGGGTCTTACATTTTGGGAGACTAACCAGTATTCTGCTCCATTCAACCAACTGTAAATTTTAAATGTGGATTATCTTTCCTTCTTTTTTTGCCTTCCAAGAGCAGATTTAGTTTTGAAACACTTTGGAACTTGTTTACACAATCCTCTAGTTTTATGTGGATTTGGGGAAAATACTATGCAGTGCTGCAAACAGGGCACTTCAATTCTGAATGAGCTTTGTTTCAAAATTTCAATACTTCAGGAAAATATGGGGGATAAAACTGAGTGCTCTTCTCTGTTTATCAGTAGGTGGGCCCACTTCTTCCAGCAGATGTCACTAAAAGGCAGTGAAATTATTTGCAATTAAAAAAAAAGTGATGAAAACCCCTATAAAATACAAATGGCTGATGCCACTAAACATACTTTTATTAGATGTAATATGCAATAAAATGCAATACCTACCAAGGTAAGGGGAATCAAAATTAATTTTTTTTTTTTTTCAAATTTCGGATTTTTGCTACTTCTCAACTGTACATTTATTATCATGAATGTTTAAGGAACTCTCATTTTTCCATTAGCATCCACTGATGCAGCATATTCTGTGTCACGGGACGTGCTGACAGCTTCACACTCCCTGATATTAGCCGTAGCGTCAGCCACACCAAAGAAAGAAGGATTCTTTCTGGCTCTGTAACAAGAACTTGGAGGTCCTGGATAGCTGCTGATCTGAGCATTAGACCCTTGAAGAAGTTTCCAGTTCTAGTGCAGACCATGAAAACGCTGGACCATTACATCTGGCGACCAGCAGTTCACCAGAAAGCTATGACTTAGATCTTATCTTGCATTCAGCCAAAGCTTGATGAACAAGCAATATTCCAGAACAAACATTTTGATTTCAGTGAATCAATAGGAAGAATTACAATAAGGTTTATTTATGGACCAACTATTTATTCATTATGACACAATTTCTCACTAGTAATTTGGGGAACGTAAAACTAAAATGCTCAAACTTCTGGCTCCAAAATATTTCAATGCCTTTAATTCTGAACCAATGAAAGAATACAACTGACATTTCATTAACTGTTTGTTCCTGTCAAACACTTTACATAAAATATTAACACCTTGCAATGCTTTATTATACCAGAATAATGATGCTTTCTCATCAAAATAAATTCAGACAAAAAGCTGTAAACTAAAATAAAACTCATATTTAAACACATTTAAATGCAGATATTTACTTTGTTTGAATAGAATCCTAAAAATAACTTAAAAGATTAAGAATAATCATAAATAATTTGTAATACTTAAATAATTTATAGTGACTTATTATTATGATAACATAATAAGTAATCTGTAATAATCGGTAATACAATAACTCATAATATCTAATATAATCCCAGTATATAATATAATACAATATGTATTATAGTGTGTGTATATATAGTATAGCATATATAATGTTATTTTATTATATGACTATAAGTCATATATAATAATAGAATGTAATTTAATAAAATGTTTTTAAAAAAGCTTAGTATCTTTGTAACCGCACTTATGTTAAAATAATTTTGAACACAGATAATAATGAATTGAATTTTAAGACCCAAATAATCATGTCATTTCATTACTTGCATACCACAGGGCCTGAATTTAATTTCATGATTCTATCAACTCCTTGTCAAACTAGAAATAGTCTGTGTCGCTTAAGCATCCCCCCAAAATACTTTTTGAGACAACTCTCTTAATGGAGCTCTACGTTACATTAATAAACACCTGAAGCAAAGTTAGAATCAGCCAAAATCCAAAAGAGCAGCTGAGCAGCACTGAAACCACATACCACCGTGGCGGTAAGGTATGCATGCTGTCCCAGAAAGTGTAACTGGGAGTACTTCTTTTCTCCTGCCAGCTGAATAAATGGATAGCATAAACAAAAGCTGTGGGATCATTTCAAAAAGACTGTCCAAAAATTATTTATGCCTGGGCACCAAATGATCCCCTTATAAACAAATCAATAAAACAATATGTTTCATAGTAACTTCAGATTTGCTACAACCATATATACTATTAGACTACTTTCATAGAATCATAGAATGGTTTGGGTTGGAAGGGGCCTTTAAAGATCATCTAGTCCCACCCCCCACCACAGGCAGGAACGCCCTTCACTAGATCAGGTTGCTCAAAATCCCGTCCAACCTGACCTTGAACACTTCCAATGATGAGGCTTCCACAGCTTCTCTGCGTAACCTGTTCCAGTGTCTCACTAACCTTGTTGTAAAAAATGTCTTCCTTACATGCAATCTAAATCTACCTCCTCTCAGTTTAAAACCATTGCCCCTTGTCCTGTCACTACAGGCCCTAGTAAAAAGTCTTTCTCCATCTTTCTCATAAGCCCCCTTTATATATTGAAAGGCTGCAATAAGATCTCCCCGGAGCCTTCTCTTCTCCAGGCTGAACAAGCCCAACTCTCTCAGCCTGTCTTCATAGGAGAGGAGCTCCATCCCTCTGATCATTTCTGTGGCCCTCCTCTGGACTCGCTCCAGCAGGCCCATGTCTTTCTTGTACTGGGGGCCCCAGAGCTGGATGCAATACTCCAGGTGGGGTCTCATGAGAGCAGAGTAGAAGGGCAGAATCACCTCCCTTGACCTGCTGGCCATGCTTCTTTAAGTGCAAGATTTAAAAAAAAAAAAATCTTTCTAATCTCTTGTCTACCTTTTTTGACTTTAGTGCTAAGTCTAGGAACCACTCTGTCACTACAGTTGTCCATGGAGTACTTGGATTTTGGGGAAAAAACCGACAAAATTTCTTTTTGTTCTAATGCACATAATTTCCATTTATAATGCATATAATGTCAAGTTATATTTAATATTTTAAAATAATTTCTTATGATCTATTTTCAGACTTCCAGAACTGATTCAATTTTTTTCATAAAACACATACATTCCATGCCTCTACACTGATTTTGTTATACATTCCCAGACTGTTAACTTCTCATTATTAAGTCTTAAATAGTATACATACCCTTGTATCATGGTCTATAAATAGCAACTCTAAGTCCAAATAAATATATTTTACCTGCTGTCTTGCAGTTGTATCCGTGTCCAATACAAAGGCTTCATGGGACGGCTAGGTTCAATGGCAGGTTTTCGGGGACCTTGGTTTGAAGATAAAGTGCTATTAAAAAAGAACCCAGGCCCAGGAGGTGGAGGGGGTGGAGGTAACCCAGATCCAGGCAGTGGAGGAGGAACAGGAGGTCCCAACCCTGGAAGCGGTGGTGGCGGCGGTGGTAGTGGTGCTTGAAAATTCCCACAGCCTTCAGACAGTGGAGGTGGCAGTGGTGGACCAGATCCAAACTGAGGTGTCAGTGAAGTCGGACCCGTTGGCAAAGGTGGTGGTGGAGGAACTAAACCTGGTAGTGAAGAATCAGGAAGGGGAGGAGGAGGAGGAGGAGGAGGAGGAGGAGGAGGAGGAGGTGGTGGTGGTGGTGGAGGCAGCATTTGTTTTGGTTGACAAGATAAGACACTTTCTGAAGGCTGTACATTGTAATTGTCCTTATTTTCACTTTGGGCAGAAATACTATGTGACAAAGAAGAAATATTAAGCTTTTTGGGTACTATTTGGTTATTTTTCACAGCTCTGTTTTCTTCTTCACTAGGCTTTATGAAAGTTTCTCTGTCAGTCTGTATACACACATTTCGGTATGTCTTTGGTGGGTTATCATCTTCAGTAGAAACACCAATATCCTTCGCTTTTTCATTTCTTCTGTTTAATTTATTATCGAGCTCATTCTTCAGATGTGCAATGGTTTCCTCAAGCTGAGCAGTTGATACAGCATGTTCTCCACGAATATGGAATACCCTGAGTTCAAACTGAGACTGCAGAACAACAACAAAAAAATTCTTAGTGCAAATATATCTCTAAAGTGTTTATTTTGTAGTAATTAAGAATCTTCACATTTAGACAATGTTCTTACTTTAAGCAAACCATAATGACAGAAATACTTCATTTTCCCAGTTCTAAATGGCTTTATTGCAAGCTGTTACATAACTGGATGATTACTAATCTTTAAAGAAATGTAAGCAGTGTGTGTTTCAACAAAACATAATGAGTAAATATCCAGAACATCAACTTAGCAAATTCCAACTTGTACCTTGTCTTTAAGCAGACTTACTGGGTTTTAATTGATGAATGCAATAATTAATAGTTTATTATGGGAAAAGGTACCTTTTTTGAATGATATTGTACTTAATGACATGATTTTATTGATGTCATAAAACCATTTCATTTTATAAATATGCCATATATAGAGTTAACATGTTAGGAAGTAAAAAATAGATTAAACACAACAGAAGTTGAAATTCCTCCCACATAAAACATTAAATAAACGAATTAAAACACTTTCTCAATCTATTAAATGTGTTCTCATCAATTAAATTCACAGAGGTAGACATAAATTGTCCTTCAAATTTATCTTTATTATTAGATTAAAAGTTCATTTCTACCAGATACATTTTAATCCATAATTCAGGAAAATAAATCTTAGAACCAAGAGGATCAAGAGGATTTCACTGAGGTATATGTAAGTAAGGAAGAAAAAACCCCACTTTTCCTACCATATATCAGAAAAATACAAAACATTTGACACAGAAATCTCTCCTTTAAATAATCCAATCCAACACTGCTATTCCAGATGATTAAGTCCCTACACACTATTTTCTGTTATGCCATGATACTATCAGGCAGCCGACCGGTGTTATCTTGTTTCTTTGCAAGGCAATGACTCCCGAAAGAGCATTTCCCATGGTTCTTTCAGGACCTCTGTACAGAAGGGAGCCAACCTTTCAACAGAAGCAGCTAATGAGCTGTGATTGTCCCAGATTCCTGCAAGCACAGCAATTCACACTTTAAAAATTCCCACGTAGTGCTGGTCAGAAGTGGCAACATAGCAGTCCCTACTTATCATTCCAACTTGAGTATCAGGTCAGAGTTAATAGTTTATAGCATTAATTAATATGCAAGTCATGCATGTGTAGCTCAGTATGGCAAATACAGTAGTGTAATATACTGTAATTTTCTATCATACAAAGAAGCCTGAATAGATATGCAAACAATATATATTACTTCTTACAGCAATATGATCAGTTTGTGTTCTAATCAGTTTGTTAAGATAAAGTCCAAAGTAAATACTCTGAAAATATTGGATACAAAATACTCCTTTTCTTAACTGGCAAGTGTAAAGGTGGGAAATCAAGTTTAAAGTCCTGTGAAGAGAACCAGAGATTTGTATTGGAAACAACCCAATTTCTATTAGTTTTACAGAAGAACTAGGGCTAATATGTACTAATATGGCTTTTTTTCTTTACCTACTGTTACTCTATCAAAGTTTGTTGTCGCTCAGCTTAATTATTAATTCGGTTCAACTATCACAAGATTTTCTGCCATTTGAATTGCTCCAGAGCAATCACCTTCCTTTTTAAACTTGCCATACAGATCCATAAATGAGGTAATGAAGTAAGTTTGCCTTAGGGAATTTAGCTATTTTGTTTATCATAGTATTTTGTCCCTCTTGGACATCAAAAACTCCCCGATAGAACAATTTACTTTGAACGTTAAAGATTTTCCCAGCAGTAAATCTGAAGTCACCTTAAAAACACACTGTAAAACAAGCACAGTATTTAACAAAACTACTTATTACATTTAACTGGCCATGAAAGCAACTGTGGTCGTATTATACACCTTTTCAACTACAGATCTTCAGTCTTTAATTTACAATATAAAATCGGCGATTTAAACTCAAAATTATATTTGAGGTAATAGATTTATGCTTTGTCTTGCTTTTTACTCTTTCACATTTTCAAAATTATTTTCTGTTAATAAAAGTAATAAAATTATTAACATAAACAAGAAATAAAGCTAAAATTACTAAGCACAAAAAAGGCTTAACAAAAAGGACACATTGGGAATCTGTGTTGAACGTCTCATCAATGGCAAAGATCAGTCTTATCCAACTGACTGCAATATAAAAGAGCAATAAGTAATAAAATAAGTTTTATTACCTTACTTCTCAAACCAAATCTTGTTCACCAAAATAAGATTAAGTAATATTGAAACCTTTTCAGTTTACATAACTATGATAGTATTTTCAACCAAATTTTTAAGAATACGTATATTAATATGTACTATTTTTATATATATATATATATAAATACTACATATATATTCTTAATAAAGGTCTGCTTCCTGGCAAATATTTCTTCAAAAGAGATGAAATGCTCTAAAATCTTATAATGTATCAAATGGAGATCAAATAGCATCCAGTCATTCCATGCAGGTAGAATTTAAACATTTTCTTTCTGTTATGTACTATGACAAGTATGTATAAAGTCTATTACATTTTCTTTATTATACCGCAAAGGACTAGTTAGGTACCTTATCAACATATAGTATTAAATAATAAAGAAAACCAGTGTGTGCTAAACTTCGGCACCTTTGACTCCTGAAATTAAGTTAATAACTAAAAATAATTTTTTTAACAATTACAATTTTCACTTGCCTGCGGCTTAAACCTTTTTACATGGTACTAAAACATGGTAACATAGTAACTTAAACTAAAACTAAATTAACTAAAATTAACTAAATTTAATTAATTAAATTAAACTAAGTTTAAGCTAAAATAAATGTTGATGCAACCTTTTTATCAATACAACCATTCATTATGCAAGATGATTTCTTGACTTTACAAATGGGTTGTTCTTTAGAACTTGTGGGATTTGTATTAGTTTAGAATCCTTCTGATGCATTATACATCAAATTTATAGTTAGTATTTTTATTATAAAGATAAGTCACTAAATTTTGCTATAGCAATTGGTGATACAGCACATATCCAAGCAAATCTTTTCTTTCTTACAATTCATAAACCAAAGGATAGGAACAATGGAATCTTTTTATACTTTACATTATTATAAACAAATCTAACATACTGAAATGAAATACAATAGAAGTATTTCCATCTCACAATTTCAAGTGGGAAATAAATCAATCAAAATTTACTTTATACTATATGCTGTCACCAGAATCCTGAAATATTAAAAATATGTGAACACAGAGACATTTTATTGAATAGAAATTAGTGCTAGAAGGACTTGTGCACAATCTTTCCAGTTAAAATACTGTTTTCATGTAAATGGGAACCAAAGTTTTTTTACATATGTCTACCAAAGCTTACAGTTTTATTTTCAGGTGTCTGTCAACACTCCTTTAAAATGTTTATGGTGGCTACATAACAATACCTGTGGCTGCTGGGAAGAACCAATTTTTAGCTAAATTCAAATCCACAGGGATTTGAATAGACACAGTTCAAATCATTCAGCTGGACAGATACAGTTCAAATTATTCAGTATCTTGTTACTGAATCATGTCAGCAATTACTACTATCATGTTGGCACATACCGAGCCTGTTTTCATGGCATGCCATGCACCAGACCCCTAGAGTCTTGGGGAACTGCTGTTTAAGATGAACAATGACCAAAGGCTATCATCAGAATATAATAGTTTGGTCACAGCTATCTTAAGCAGAATAAATGGAAAAAGAAAATTTCAGCAGGAAACAAGATGTCTGAGGGAGGGAAGGTGTGGGAAGAAGGCTGGAGGGACAGGAGCTATGGGAAGAAGGCTAGACACTAAAGCTTAGAAAGCCACCCTATGCAGCATGAATGAACATGATTTATTCCTGAAGAATGGTAGAGGATTTGGAAACCTAACAGAGTGAAACGTCTGTATAAATTTCTGTATAAAAAGAAAGCAAGACATTACGAAGAACAATCTGAGAGATGTTCATCAGCATGTTTTAGATAAACAGGATAACAATTTTTTTCATTTGAAATATGCATTTGCCACTCTGCTGACTTGTTTAGAGGCCTGGTTGCCTGCTTCTCAACAACATTCATGTAAGAAATCGGGATTGTATATGTAGACTCAACAGCCAACAAACTAGTGCAAGGAACACATTTTTCTACTCCCCAGACCATTTCACTTTCTTGCAGCATTAATCCATTCTTTCAGGGAGTATATCAAATTAAGCCCTCAGGCCTTGGCATGTAGAGGATCTCTGGTTCTCGTTCTGTCAGTGGCTCTTGCCAGCCAGTCAGTGACATTATCTAGTTTTTGTTACATATTCCTCCCTCTCCTGTACACACACACACAAAGTTGATACTTGCAGCTGCCTAAATTTCCATGACAGTAGAGATATATTTTCTGCAGATTACTGTTACAAATACCAGATTAGAGGCAGGTACATTTCAATAAAACCTTATTATTACTATTTCCTCTTCAAATTGCCAGCTCAAAAGAAAATATAAGTATATAAATAAATGTACTGTAAAAGCCTTAATGTGCTGAAATCAGATTTCAATCATAAATTTGAAAGTACCTCCTGAGTATCTTAAACCTCATCCACACAGTAATATGCTACCGTAAAAAATTGCCTTACCTTGGTACAATCTTTCTTGCATTCATTGTCAATATGCAAACAACGCTATGCTAGTATGCTGAAGAACACTGTTAGAATTCAGAATTAATAATAATTTTATCAGACAAGGAAGCGGTCTGAAAATACATGCTACGATACAAAAAAGAGAACCGCAGTGTACATACCCACTGAAGGGACTGATCAGTAGTACAGCAGTCCTAGGGGAAAAGGATCTGTGAAGGACTGCATATCACAGACTGATCATGAGTCAACAACTCCGTATTAGAATATATAAATAGAAATGTCATATGCAA
This sequence comes from Phoenicopterus ruber ruber, assembly GCA_009819775.1. NCBI lineage: Eukaryota > Metazoa > Chordata > Aves > Phoenicopteriformes > Phoenicopteridae > Phoenicopterus > Phoenicopterus ruber. Next base: position 36,278,764 of record CM020219.1, read on the forward strand.
AAAAGCAATCCCTGTGCTCTATTCAGCTACTAAAAGCCGTGTGTGTGTTCAGTTTATGAAAAATGCTGTCCCTGTGTTCACGATCACTGCTATTGAAATCTGGGGCAGCTCATTATTAACTTTCTAGGTTCAATCTGGGCAGCTCATTATTAACTTTCTAGGTTCAATCTACATTGCCTTTTATCTCCACCTCACCCTTACTGGATAACGCCCCCCCTTTTTCCTTAGTTTCTTTCTGTTCCTATTGCTGAAGAATACTTCCAATGTACCCTTAAATTTGCTTTGCAAGATGTAATTCAGCTTGAGTATCGTCAGCTGTCTTTTTAATCCTGTGATTTTCTGACCTTTAAAACTAGCCTTCCTGGCTGACGTACCTCTTTTTCCATGCTTCCATAGGCTCTCTGCTTCCACCCAATACCCATTTTGAAGAGGTTGAGTAAAGACGCAGTTCAGTCTATCGCTCTACCTGATAAGTCTTATTTTGCTTCCAAATCTGCTCGTGCTTGGAACGCAGGTTTGAGTTTTTGCACCTCTGATTCTGACTAAATAAGGTTCATGCCTATTTGCTATTCAAGCCTCACCGGTACAGCTGCACTCACAAATGAGTTTTCCTTAACTTCTCAGGGTTTGTCTGGTATCTGCCATTGGAATGGGCACGATGCATTTTCCTTGAGTAAAATGACCTCACTAGAGCAAATGATCCCAGCTGACTCACAGTTCCCTTAAACACAGACATTTATATATAAGCTTAGAGGACCTGTATTACCCTCTTCCTAAAAATATACTGCTGTTAATGGGTAAAATAAAAGACACCTCTCAAAAAAAAACCCCAAAAAACCCCACCTCTCTTACTAAAATACATGATATTGCCATGATACAAAGATGATTATGCAAATATCCAAAATATTGATACACTGTAACCTGGAAAACAAGAAGAGTTTTTGGAATGTCTTTGTGATGTCTTCCTGTCTTTTCCCCTTACACCCAGCCCTCTGCCGTGTGACTCCAGTGACTTCCTTTTGGCACATGCTAAACGACTTGACACAACACAGAGAGAAAAAAGGCAAGATATCTTTTCTGAAATAATGCCAACAGCTCAGCCTTGGTCCCGTGAGACTCAGGAACATAAGAAGCATATGTTCAAAGGAAGAAAAAGCCCCAGAATTGAATCAGTGTACTGTACTTCCATTAACCATTACAGTCTCAGATGATAAAGCACGTAATTAATCACAAAATAAAAAGATTAAATTGCCTCATTCAGAATGTAATCTACAGGTGGTCTCAATGTCTTTGAAATGATAATGTGGATTGACATAGACAAATCTCCATACCAATGTGACAGCTTTTCTCTGTGCTCTGATAGGTTACAGAAAGATTACAGTCTCATTTAATACAGTCAATATAGTCAATTATAGTCTATATAGTCAATTAAATGCAATATCAACTGAAGTGTATTTGTTGTGTTACTGCTTTATGTCATGTGATTTTATATGGACAAAGACTTTCTAACCTGGACATAGAATTGCTCTAGTATCAAAAGTTTTAAAACAATTTGTATGTATGAATATGAGGAAATCATAAAACTCTGCAGCAATCTACATTCAAAAATCAGTTGCTGGCTTGTTATTAGTCAAGACTTATTTGCACCATAAATGTTTTAAAAAATCCTCAGAAGTGTAACAGTAAGACACTAAAAAAAAAGTTCTCTAAAACGCTGTTTAGAGCAAGCAACATGCAGAACTTTTGCTTTGAAACTAGCAAGTTAATGCTTCACTGTTAATGCATAATATTTCTTCACTAGTGTTTACAGTGCAATTCTACTCTAAAGAGAGACTGTGTAAAAATGGCACGTCTTTAATGAACAAAGCTGTTCTATGCATATCAGAGACAGACCTCGTCTTTAACTGAGAAACACACACTTTTACTAGTTTTTACTCTAATTAGCCTGGAAAAACAACATAGTAGAGAGAAAGTGAGCTCGATTTTATTCCCTTCTCTGACTTTATACCCTGATTGTTACATATAATTAGTTACTTATGCCAAGCCATGAAAATGAAAAAAATGGGAACAAAGAAGACACAAAGTATCTAAGGATATGGTTTCTAGAAGTGGAAATGCTTGGGGGGGGGGGGGGGTGAGGGGGGGGTGGAGGAAGGGAGATTAAAAAAGAAAGAGAGGAAGAAAAGAAAAAAATTTTGAAATATAAGAATTATTGAGTTGCCAATGAAGAATATTTTTATAGACTTTACAGCTTTTTTTGTCTTAATAGTATTTTGGCCATCAAAGTACTGCGCATAGAAAAGAGAGGAAAAACACATTTTTCACAGACAGCCTCTGACTTTTTGGTTTTGTTCATTCTAAGTAATTTCATCTTCAGTTTTTGGAAGAGCTCACACTTTTTATTCTTGTATTGTGTTGACAAAGAAAAAAAAGTCCTTTTTTGTTAAATCTCTGTCCTTGAAAAAACATACATTTGTTTTAAATTTTAACAACAGTCAGAGATTTAGCAAAGGATTTCTCAATGAAAAAAAATTAAACCTGTGCCAATTTACATAAAAATCAAAATTCCTCTCTAACAAATACCTCAACAAATATAATCAGTTACATATGGTGTATCACCATTTTCAAGGATACGCAGTAAGGATTATTCTTACACCTCATAGTAAAAAAGTAAGCTAAATGATTCACCATTCTCAAACATTCCCAGAACTCTAAATATTTGTATAGGCCATGTATACAGAGCCCAAATCTCTTTCTCGTTTAAAAATATTAAATACATAGTTTTATACAGGAAACAGCAAAAGTAGTTGGGAAGAAATTTGACCATAGCGGGTGTGCAGAACATTGCTTTTCTATATATTTTTCAATATTTAGTTATTGAACACTTATTAGCATTTGGGTAGTTGAGAACGAAATACAGCCTTATAGCCAGTAATTTTGGAGTACAAAATTATTAGTATAGCACATCATTAAAATACACCCAGTTACACTGCAACATACAGATTTTTTTTTTTTTTTAAATCACATAATATTTTAAGCACTAATTCACTTCAAGTTTGATAATTTAAATATTTACTGTGAAAATATATATCATGTTTTATATGTTATAAAATACAATTTCTGATTTAACAACACCTGCAATTACTCGTAAAGGTTGGTTTGTGATTCTTTGAACAAGTACCATTTCTACAGGGATATATTATGAAGAGGTCCTTAATCTCAGGTTACACACTTACATAAAACCTATGAATAGACACCAAGCATGTAGCTATTTGATCACACATTAAAAAAATAACACATTATTCTTCCAACAACTAAGTCACACAACTATTCAACACTGTAATTAAATTGCATTTTGACATGCCAAGTATCATTAAACATGCAAAACCCAAACTAGATCTTTAATAACTTAACTATCTAAGTTACTATTGAGCATTCCAGTTTAAAATAGAATAGTAAAAATCTCTATTTATGAAAAGGAAACCTAGATGATCAAGTTGTATATGTAAGAATTTTAATTATTAAGTACTTGAGTATATAAGTTACACATTTAGAATGGCTCAGAATGCATCTTCCGTAACAACTTCCTTCCTTACTTAATATTTTATAGCCATATTTAACAGATAGATTGCTATATTTAAACAATGCATATTCATATAACAAGTGAAGTTGTTAAAAGCTCTGTTTCGATACGAAACGCATATTACTGTGAGCTTAAGGAAGTTGTTACAGAAAGTGTAACGGAAGACAGCAAGCTTGAGCAGTTAACATGTCCAGCCTCTGTAAGACTCATATTTATACTATCTGAAGGTCTGACTCTTTAATGTAGAAAAGGATTGTCAGTATAACTGCACAAATCGTGTGAATTGTCTACCAGAAAGAACAAAGTAATGCCATCAACCTGGAATTTTGAATTCACTCATAAATTTCTCCTTCCTATGCCACCAATCCCGATGGATACAAAATAAAATAAAACCTTGTATTTCTAGACTGGTATAAAGGGAAGGAAATGGTAAAGAACTTTTACTACTTCTTCCCTCTCTCATCTTTTTGATTGTACTGAAATAGGTGGTATGATACACTTCACTTCATCTTTTTCCTTGTCCTGTCTGGAAGAAACACCATCTAACCAAGATCAACTTCCAAAACACAAACAGGTAAATGAACATCTGAATGAACGTATGAGAAAGTAATACACTCAATACAAATAGGTATTTAAAGGCAACCAAAGGAAAAATGATTTTTGAGAAACACACTATGTTTTGTACTCCATCTGCTGCTATTTCTGGTTTTTTTTTTCTTATTCTTTGTTAGAAAAACTTCAAAATCAGCAAACTGCACTTTTCAGAATACAGAAAATCGATGAGAAACTGAAGGCATTGACATTATAATATCTACTCTCTCTACGGCAAAAACATTCAAATCAAGCATGGTATTTTTATAGTGAGTATTTAAATTAACATATTCTTACGTTTTCTTGCATGTTAATATGTTTCTAATATTCTTTGAATTCATTGTTCCAGTTTCAGTCAAAACTATTCTTGATGTAGCCAGTAACATGTTCTTCATGCCACTTCAGAATTAGTTTGCATTTATAACACATTTTGAATACTTCTTTTCTATAGACTCAGTTCTGCATACAGAATTAAGAAACATTTATTAACATCTTCAGCTACTCATCACTCTCCTCTCTCTGTATAGTATGTCAGTTCTATTACCCCTTTGCTTTGCTCCCTGAACTCATTTCCTAGCAATGCCCAGTGGTGGTTTTCTCTTCATCTTTCCTACTTCATCTTCTATGCATATTCAACGCTATACTACATGGGAAACGTGTCACTGAAATGGCTATATTCATTATAGGCTTGTTGTCGCCCTTCACTTTTATTATACTACTATAAAATGATTCTTCTCGTAAATTAAATCCCATTCTTTAGCAATTTGATTCTTTATACATGCTTTCTGTCTTGTCTTCCATCTCTTCACCATTTTCCAGGACCCAAAATCAGTAAGAGCCAGGCTACCATCCTTCCGATTGCAAAGCCTGCATGCCTGTCTCCAACAACAAGTGCCTGTCAAGAGATTTGCAAGCTTTTGGCCAGTACATTTGTACATATTGAGTCTAGTGGCTCTATAAAGACAATAAATAAGAAATAGGTGGGATTTTTTTTTTTTTTTTTTAAATCTATGTACCCTAAGTTTAAAAAAAAAAATCCACAACTGGACCTTATTAAGTAAGTCTGCTGACAATGGAATATAGTGGGAGCAGGAATTGAATCAGCTTCTTCTTTCACACTAGTGCTAAGGTTTCAGTGACCATGTGAGTACAAAGGTAACAAACACACCTCCATTTTTGTCACTACAGGAAGAGTATGAATAGCCATGCAAAGCAGATCTATGATACAAGGACTCTGTAGCTGTTTTCTGACAAGGACCATGTATTTCAAGGGACTATTCCATACAAGATACAAACCATCCCTTGCATTATGGACTGCACACAGTCCTATATTCTTCTAAGCTTCAGCATTTCCTCTTCCAGCTGTTTGTGGACCTTCAGTTCTCTCTTAAAGTTCTGTCCTCTTTTCCATGCTCCTCACAGAGTGATTTCCAGGCTGCCTTAAAGTTTGCTTTCCTCATCCTGATTGCCTTGTGTCTGCTCTGTAAATGTTTCTGTAAAATTACATTCACCTAGGTTTTGTTTCCTGCAATAGACATATCCTCGTCTCAGTCCTTTCCCTGTTAATAACTACCATCCAACCATTTTAGATTACACAAATTAACTCACTTGGAGAATTTTGTTATACAACACATAGCTCACAACAGCTCATCTCTAGTCCTTGCTTTTCTACAGATGTCCTATTTACATGTAACTTTACTCAGACGAACATTCTTATTAAGAGTAAATCCCTCCCCCTCTCCGCAATCTCTAATCAAACACTCAGATAGAACCCTTGATGTGTCCTTGAAATTTCTTGGTGATGTCTCAAAACCCTGCAAGCATTAGGAATTCCAAGATATGGAAAAATATCTCTAATAATGTCCATTGTACTCCACAGCATACTCCACATTTACGGATCCTATCATGTCAATTTTAGCACCTGGTAAGTGATGTATTCTACTGTGACATCTCTGTGCCCACAGAGAAATTTCACTGGAATCTAAATCCTTCTTGAATCTGATATATATATATCAAGCAGAAAATTATTAATGCCTTGGATTCACCAACTTCTTGCCACAGGCACATTTGCTAAGCAATGTCATCCCTTGAGATGAATGATAGCACCTCTAAAAAACTAGACTAAATATTACTTAATAAAGCCAACTATTAACAACATGTGCTTAAAGGGGTAAATTTCAGGTTATTAATAAATAAATATTAACAGTAGATAATTTAGCATTTTATGTAGATTTTATATGTTTGGTAGGTAATTTATAAAATTCCCACTAATACTGAAGTTTCTGTTCATTTGAATGAATGTTTTTAAAAAGAAAAAAACTATTAAAATCTTCAACTGACAAAAACAAATATAAGCCTGCATGTATCTCAGGTGGCAGTGAGAAGGGAATACCACACCCACGAGAATTTTGCGAGTAAGTAGTGTACAGCAGCTACAAGAGGCCATGTAACATCCAGTACGTGCCGTGCCATGCAGAAAGGAAGCGATCCTTGCAGAAAGTGACCGTGTGTTGATTCTTCCTAAATGTAAGCTAGCTTATGCTAGGAAAAATTAGCCAGCTAAATTGAGACCTTCCTGTAAATTTCAAGGAAAACTGATACTTTCATGGACAGTTCACTGGTAAAATCTCTAAATATTGTTCAACTCTGTTAAACATTTAAATTCGGCAGAATGGAATGAGGCAATTCAGCATACAACACATCAATAAATGTAAATGATACATTGCATACAACTTCTCTGAGGCCCAGCTAATTAAAGAATGAAACCACAGCATATGTTAAAAATTCATTTCAAACTTTTGTTGAACTAGGACCATGAACAATTGGCATGCAGAACCCAAACGTGATAACAACAGCCTTTCCTATCACAAACATTGTAGTTACTTCCCTATCCTGTTTCTCACTTGCAGCTGCTACCTTAGTCTTAGGACAGCCTAGGTTACTATGTCTATAGATACAAAAATGCTAACACCTATGCTTTGTGGTTGTCTTCAAAAGATTATATCCAAGGAGAAGAAAAAAAAATATTGTTGTTCAAATATTTTAAAATACAATATATAAAAATATAGACATATTTAAAATTCGATTTTATTTAATCGCTTGTTTTGATGACAATTTACTTTAAAGAAGTTACAGCATTTCTCATTTGCCAGGGAAATTATATGCATCATTACTTTTACTGATACATATAATGATTTGGCATGTAAAATGTGAGAACAATGCAAAAAATGGCTGAAAACAAGTTGAAGATGAAGTTTCAGTGACAAAAACTACAGAGGCAGTATGGATCCAATAAGAAAACTGATTGTAGTAGAGAGCAAGTTGTCTCTGATCTTGGGAGAATGTTTTTGGACACCTAACAGCTTTTTTATTACTGTGGCTGATTAAAATGAAAAGCCTTACTACTAAAATGTTCTTTTTGATGAGTTTTTTTGCCATGAACTATAGACCTTGCAGTCCAGTGGGATACAAATCCTTTGATCCTGTGCAGTCACATAAATTCAAAGTCGTAAAACAACATTGAATTTGATTTTATTAGTGTGGCTGATGTTGCCAGAATTGTAATGCAACCTTGTTTTTCTTCTCTTTTCTTCCTTTTCTTTTGGGGAGGGGGTGGAGAGGAAAGGAGAGTTTACTCCTTTCAATGCAATGTCAACATTGCTTCACAGTATAAAGAACTAATTTCTTTGGCAACCAGACTCCAAGATTAAGCATTATAACAAAGCTTTGTAACTACATAGGAAACTAATGATATATATCACGTTCTGCTAAGTAGCAACCAATGATTTGGTTGAAGCAAAATCCGAAGCAGAAAGTGATGTAAGTACAGCACATGGAAACCAGTAAGCAAAGATAAAGTTATACATGTATAGAAGGATAACAGGCAACACTGAATACTACTTTTCAATAGGAAATATTCAGCCAAATAGTGCTATGAGTTTGCTATGAGAATGAAATAAAGTAACTCTACACTTCTAGAAATTGAAGATTTTCATTCTGTATGAATACAATTTTTGGCTACAAATTCTAAGAATACCTACACTGCGGAGATGACTAGCCTCTCCACCAGTATATAATGAGTTCACACGTGCAATGAAAACAACTAAAATATTTTGAAGTGTAGCAAGTCACTCACTTCCTAGCTATGGAGGGAAATCAATTTTCTGGGGCCTTTTTGACACCAGATATCAAAATAACAACAGAGGTTCGATTTTACTTTAAGGAACATAGTCACCTAAAAGAGTAATTCTCTGATGCTTACAATTATCACATTTCTCACGTGTTATACAGAGGGACCTCAACACGTCAAAACAAATGGATTGCTTGGTGAAACAGTCCTTCCTTCAACATAAAATATATTATACTACAAAAAATACTACCTCTTTCTCTATAGCAAGGAAAATGAAGGCAGAGGTTAATTTTACATTCAGCTTCACATTCAGAACACAACAGTTTTTGTTAAGTTGCACGCTTTCTACGAAGGATGAAAAAAAAAAATCTGTTCCTTTCCTCACAACTTCATTATAGAAAAGATTTTTTCATATTGACAGTATAATACTTGCCTCAATTACAATGATTAAAGAGAAAATTCAAACTGCAGATATCCTTGTCAAGGCAAAGTATATGAGAAGATCCTACACACACAAGGTTATCTTTCATGACTTCTATCTTAGTTTAACCAGGAAGCTTCCAGTTCTGCAGATAGTATCATAAACTTTAGTGGTAAAACCAGAAGTCAGTCTTTAAACATTCACCAATCAGGTAACATTTAGAAGAAAACCCAACACTGTGTTTATAACTAGTCTTCTTTTTAACATTGTAGGGATGTTTATGCTACACCTAGCAGATAAAGATACCAGTACACTTATCTAAGATACAGCTTATGAACCCCAGAGATTCTACCTGGATAAACAGAAGTATAACATCAATTATGGAAATGACTCTGTAATTGTGTAAAAGACATACCTACTTTAAACTAATGTAATGCTAATTATGCATCGTCACATTATTCTAGATGTTCCCATTACAGAATTTGAAGAAAATATTGCACACACAAAAATGTGTTAAAAAAACAACCCTGGTCAATGACTCAAAAGGGAAAACTACAAGTGTGGTTGCCAGAACAACCTTAATTTTCTCCCTCTCCATCAATGTTTCCATGTAGTGCAGCTACACAGAAACTTTCTCTTCGACAGAACCTGTAACCCATTCAGTGAACATGACGGGAGATATTCCAGACAATAATTAAAAATTGTACCATGAAAAAGCTGCAAGCTTTTAAGACTTCTGCATTATGTATGCTGAAGTTGAAAGGTATATAATGAACAAAGCATGGAACGTCAGGAAGAGACACAACAGTATTACAGTAAAGGCACGATAATGCTGACCTGAAAAAGCAGCTTCTATACTTGCTTAAACTGCAAAGTTTCTGCAAGATGAGTCACAAGTCATTTTAGTCAGTGTTCCTCAAGTGGTAATCAATGATACTTATTTTCTAAGCAACTATCTTGGAAAATCCATAATGAAACTATCTATATTCAGATCACATTTTGATTAATAAACAAGGGAGGGTATTACTTACTGACCAACAAAAATAAAATCAAATCCTGAACAGACTGCATTCATTCTAGGATACATATTCTGTGGGAAATGTAAGTCCACTTGTAAGTGAAACCTGTATCGTGATGCCCAGATCCAAGTCTCTGCAACCTATGTTCTACACTTTTCTGTCTTCACTTCCAGACTACTTCTTTTCCCCCCATCTTGTCAGTCTCGTCCTAGTATCTCTACTCACCATTTTCTACCTAAACCTCCACCTCTCCCATCTCCATACATCTTTCCACCTCTTGTAGTCTGCTTCAAATTCCAGTGGCTTTTCTTTTACATTGCCTCATCATCAAAAAGGGGGCCAGGAGACAGGCTCATAGCTTTCAGTTTCAAAGCATCCTTGCAAGGGTGATCCTCACCTAACCAAGAGCAACTTGTGGCACCCATTAATCAGTGGAACTTAGTTTTGCCCCAGTGTTATTATATAACAACTTTTGTAGCTTCGGTAGCTTCGGTGGCTTTGTGGAAATGACACATGACAAATTTGGTTAGCACCAGAAGATGCAAGATACATTGAGCACTAGATCTGCAAAGTCAGAAACTGCTAAAATCTGAAGTCTTTGCTGAACATGAGAAAAAACAGTTTTGTTTTGAAAGTTTTAACTTCCCATTTCAGATATATTTTCACTCTATCAGTAAAACGTTCATCCTTGCCAAATTTGTCCCTGTTCTAAACCCAGGAATATTAGTTCTTATTGAAGGAAAATATGCCAGAATTTTTAAACTACAGAAAATTACGTATTTCATTCAGAGAAATGGCTTACAATTATTAGATTCAAACAAACATCTGGTGTAGTAACTTTCAAAAAGCAGCTAAGTTTGGCAAGGAGGCATGGAGTATGTTTTCAAAATCAAAATGGTAAGATAACATTGATACTACTTCATTTTTAGTGGCTTTTATACTCCCATGATCACATTTCACTTCATTTCTCTTGTAGACAATTGTTTCCTATGTTACAGAGGTCTTCCAAATCTGTCAAAATAAAATGTCATCATGTTCACAGTATGTGTTCTACTTTATTCTCCTGAGTGCATAACATATTTATTCAAGGTGATGGGATAAATTAACTTTCACAAACTATGATAAATGCAGGGGTTTATAATGAACTTTTTTAGAAGAGTTTCATTTTAGCCCTAATTAAGCAAAGTGTTTTGTAATGTGTCTAAATTTCAGCAGGAGCACACTCTTGCTGAAGTTTTAAGGCTATAAATTATCTTGTTGATCCCTATGCACGTTTTAACTATATAATACCATGTTCGTGTCCATGTGCTGAAACAGGGTTAAAGAGATTTTCACTGTATTTAATATACAGAATATGGTCTGTGGTAACTTGTTTAAATAAACAGGACAATCCTTGGATCAACATGTAGAATTAACAGCATTCTCCAGCTGACATGAAGTCTAAACAATCCAAGTTCTTACAGTGAAATTGTATTGATGAAAATAATAGAGCAGCAATATAAGACGTAGCAAGTAGCAGTGGAAAAAAATCCAACACAACAAAAGAAAAGAGTCTTCCTGGATATTCAAGCTATCTGATAAGAAAACAATCACAATTTAAACATATGATTAAAGGACAATAAGGATGAAAAGCACCCATTGCGTCAAAAATATGGAAAATAGGAAGTCAACGGAGGAGAAGAAGGAAGAGAATTTTGCGTAATGGAAGTATCAGAGCACAGCAGAGATACTTACAACTTCATCAAGAATTTGATTATAGATTATGACATGACGATAGGCATTATAATGTGCAATTTTTTAAACATACAATTAAGCATTGAACTGAGGAATATCATCATACACCATGAAGAATCGTTCCAAGCTTCCTTTCTGAATGAAGGTGCAATTGTTAACAAGTGGTTCAAAAGAGATTAAAGCGCTTCTTGCTAGCTCTTTGTGTGCTTGTATGCACCCTGTAGAAAGTTAGTGTTTTATTGCTCTTGTCCTTTGCTATCACTCCCTAGTCTGCTACTCCACCTTCTCTAGTACTGGCCATGCAAATTTTTCCTTATAGGGTGATTTTTCTCCTGCTGGGATTTTTCTATTTCAGAAAATACACACTCCAACGATAAACTTGCTCCCATTGTCTGGGAGCCTTAGGAGTACTGAAATTGATATTTTAATACAATTTCATAGGCTTTCAGTCTCTTCTTTCTCATATTTTTTATGCTTTTCTCAATCTTTATATTTTCAGTCTTGCACTGCAGAGAGGCTCCACACTGAACAGGAAGAATTCCTTCATGAGGACAAAGTAGCCAAGAAGAAGATTCATAAAGACACACAGTACGCACACAGTGGTGAAACCATGCATTTAGCAGCTAAGCACAGAAGACTGAAACATTTCAAGTTAGGCAAGAGTAGTATCAATAATTAACCACAAGCTGGGAGACCTTCATCAGTAACACCACATGGAAATGCTGAAAAGCCTGAACAGCTCATTAGGAAAGACTGACTAATAAACCCTTCTGACCTTGGCTGCTCCTTTGAGCTGCAACTCCATTTCACCAGACAGAAGCATACATGACACAGATTTTCTTCTACTTGTGCATGCTGGGACATGAAAATCCAGCGAAGAAAAGACAAAGCAGCTAGCTACATTGTGGATGCATTTCATCTTGTAAAGGTTAAAAACAACAATCTCATCATCCTGAATCAAAATTTTATGACTAAAAGTCAGCATATTATCCACTTCTTAAATGTTGTTTTGTTAAGTACTGTGGCATATCAGAGCTTTCAACACTAATCGTCATGGGCCCCCATAATTTAAGAGTAGATTTCAAAACATAGTGACTTCTGAAAAATTGTAAAATCCCTATCCTATGCAAGAATTCACATATGCACACACAAAACTGAGGGAAGAAGAAAAAATGAAAACATTTCTTTTTTCGATAAAAGAATGATAAAGATCCCTACCTAAGAGCATCCAGGTCAGAAATTTTTCAATTGAATCTGTTCAAAAAAATTCCACTTTGTTGTAATAGACTATCTACAAAAGAGAAGATTTAGACAAATTCAAATATTTTTAAATGTTTTGATTTGGTGTTAAAGCATCTAATTTCTGATGTTCTTTCTGAAGCTGAAATGAAATTTCATTTTCACATATAAGGAAAAGACATTTTAAATTGTCAAAATAAAAAGTGAAATCACCCACTTCTATAAAAGAGGGGTTTTATAAGCATTCTGGCATACTACAGCTTTCAAAACTATTCACCATTGCCTCCCAGAGTTGAATTACAGATTTCAAAATGTAGCAGGGAGAAGCAGTACCTTTTGTTACACTCATATTATAATTAAAGAGCAATGGAAGCATTCACAAATGGAAGCACATTGACCATGAGGGAGAATGAATGGGAAGGTGAAAAGACAAAGGGCCAGGGGAGGACTTGTGAAGCATGAGAGATGTAAAAACAGATTTGTAAAAGAATGAAGAGGTTGTCACATAGGTAAAGCTTTATTACTTCATTCAGTAACTGAGAAAATGTTTTTTGGCCTTTGTGGTCTCAGTACAAAATAAAAATGAATCATTTTGAAATCATTAGACAATTTTGAGTGGTGCTATGACTTTCCCTTTCACATTCCTTTTTTTTTTCTCCACATTTTTCAACCTTTTTCTGTGGCACTTAGAGGCACTGGTCTTTAATCTCAATTTATGATATGAAATTGTTTTCAAAGTTAAGCAAGTTCTTCTGTGAAAAGGAAATTACTTTCTACTCACTTCTACATTTCAGCTCTTGAAACCTTTACAAAAATGCAAACATTACTAAGGAGACCACAAGGTCACTATGAACACGCCGTGATACATTCTTCTCTAAATGAGGTCAGCCTGTCCTTTCATAATGTCATGGGCAGTTATACACCTTTCTGAAGTTTCAATAATGTGTTCATAACTGTGTTAGACGCAACTACAGGTATTTCTTTCTAAAATTTGCAATGAGATACCTTGAGAGATGTAGAAATATTATTTTATTATATAATATTTACTGTATAATTTATAAGCTATCTATGGCTTACATTTTATTATTATCAAATAGCTATTATTATTTATTATAGAGTATAATATATAATGTGCATCATATAATATACAGTAATATTATTTTTAAAACCTGTGATTTATGGCTAAAGATACTGTTATTCTCAGTTTGAGAACATGTAAAAGATAGAGTGAGTTGGTGGAAGCCTGATAACCTGTATCAGAGAGAAAGATCCATGTGTGGGGTACAGAGGAGTTATAGGACAGCTTAGGACTTTGATTCCATCTTCCAAAAGTAGTGTTAAACTTCCGTGTAACTGAAGATGAAGGGATATTTGGTACCCTTGTGCTAAAGGGAAGAAGGAGAAAATAGGGAAAAAACTTAACATTTTTACTTATTTTATCAAATGAACTTACGGGGGGGGGGGGGGGGGGGGGGGAGTATGCTACACCCTTGTGCAGCCGTGTGTTGGATTGACTATTAATTCACATTAATAACTTCCTTTCAGAAGTCAGCAGCCCATTTACAATATTTGATTTAATGTTAAGTCGTTGTTATCTACTTAGTTGGTTATTAGATACTGTAGACTTGGTTCTGTAGGGAAAAATACTATTAAGGTGATGACAGCTATTACTTATCTATTGAACAACTTCAATTTTACTTCCATAATGTGCAAGCTAATTTCTGACCTAAAACTAAGACTGTGTCAGATCCACAAATAGTGGGCAGGATGTTACCACCACAGATAGTCTCACAGTTTCAAAGTATGAAATTTGCACACATATAGAGAAGCTTTGGCATGCTTTGGGAACTTCTTCTGAAAGACTTAGCTGACATCTAGCGGCAGGAGCAGGAAAAGTAAAAAAATCAACTGGAGAACAGAAATAGTTTAATGTCTTAAAAATATATAATTCAATTTTTTGTAAGCAATAGGTGAAAAATTCAAGAAATGCTTTGAACACAGCAACTAGTAAATGTAGTTAAAGGTAAATGGGTAACAACTAAATATTTATCTCTACTATATTACCCTTTCTAAAGATTATCTTCACGTGGATGATTCAGTTGAATTATGCACATGAATGAACCCATTAAGACATGTTATGAGTTATTCTGACTGTTATGCAATATGATATGGTACAGAGTCATCAATAACTGACTTGGTGTAATAAATGTTGTAATCTTAATTTCATTAATATGAATGTTACATGACTAGAATTGATTTCAAGTGACATCAAAAAAAGGAACAAAGCTTCAAGTTACTGTGATAACAAAGATGGTAACGTAAAATAAACACAATACTGTCATTCACCCTCCCTATCCAGTGATTGTTTTGCATCCTTCAAGACTGCTACATTCACCGCAACTTCAACTGTCTACAGAATCAGCACCAACTCTTTCAAACCGGTGGTAGGGGTAAAGCTCTGGTTGTACTCCGGGTATTCCATATGAAGTTTATAGGAAATGAACAGAGCAATAACAAATCTTCAAGAATAAAAATCCATTAGAAATTTAATTCACATAGTCAAGGAAAAAAAAAAAACAAAACCCTTCCAGAAGAAACTGAAACATAAAAGATTAGGTTACATGTACTTCAGGATAGAAGTACAGGACACTTTCTATTGCTAAAGAGTAAACAGATCTCTCACTTCTAAGCCAAAATATACAGCTTTCAAGGGACAGATTCTGGATAACTTTGCTTAGTTTCACCTTCAGAGGACAGTTTAATGATTTTTGAGAACTTTCCCCTACACATACATTCTACGGCTCCTTAAGATTTTTCTAGGCATTTTGGGAATAACAAAGAATAAGGGTTTCACTCCTAATCTTTTATAGAGAAGGTATGATGATAAACTTCTTCATAAATGTAAGACAGGGGATTTGGATCAGTTTGCAAAAGAGCTGGTTCAGAGAAATTTCTGTCTGTAGGTTCCTTCAGTGCATAGTACAAAATCACATTTAACCCAAGCATTTCCAATAGTTGGGATATCTAGAACCATATTTTTCTGTTATACCCTTAAAGAACAAAATGCAACAAGTTATTACATTAAATCACGACACAATTTTACTTCTCTATATGTTCCCATATGAAATTTTATAATGTAAAGTTCCATATGTATAGCAGTATGTAGTAATTCATATTTTTTTATCTTAAAATATATCTTTCCCTTCCTTCAAATAATGAAAAGCCACAAGAAAGAGAGCATACAGACAATGTCTGGCCTTCTCTAATGCATTCCTTTTTCGCCAGTGCAAATACTAGTGACATAAAGAATGAACAAAAATCATGTGCCTTTGCTGTTATATTTAAATATTACAGACTGAAGCGATTTCACGGAAAAGCAATAATTTTTAAATGAATCACAAAACCCAGAAAAAATTCCTTGGAAATTAAAGACAAAATAATAAAGGCTAACAACAGGGATGTGGAGAAAAGAATTTTGTTTTTTAAAATGTTTGAACATCAGAGACACAGGAGAAAGAACCTCTTCAAGTAGACAGGTTATAAACAAGGGGGGGAAAAAAAAGTTTGAAATGACACCCTTCCATTTAGAAAACTGTTAAAACTTAGAAGCAGAACTAACAATTTATGATTTACCAAAGCAGCAGGACCATGTAGCGGCATCTGACTCTCAGATTTCACCCACTACAAAAAATAACACGCTGCAGGAAGACTTGACATTCTCTTCACAAAATTAATAATTTAGTGTTGACCTTCTTTGGACACAGCATATATTAAGAATATAGGAATTCAATATTTTCGGCCTATATGTTTTTTAGATTATTGATTTGGCATTGTATAAAAATTTTCACATGGCATTCTAGACGTTCCAGAGAAATAAACAGCTCCAAAACAACTGTACAAACAAAAAGGATGCATCTATGACGGGTCACATTCTAGTACAAGGAATTCATTGTCAAGGACATACAGAAAAAGAATTGGAACACTACTCAGATGGCATAGCATTCAGAAGTCACGGAAGCACGTGATACCATAATTTATTCATCAGTACTATATACCATAACCTGTGTGCAGACTCTGTTTCAGGAAATCCTTAAAACACTAATTGCTGGAAATGATATACTAGGGCAGCATTTCTCAGTAATTTAGTCACTATGCATCTTTTATGAACCTGATGCCTTACACCAGGCTGGGCTGAGGTCCAAAACTCAAGCAGCATACTGTTAAGGAAGGGGCACGGAGGCAGTGGCAGTAGAAGCAACAAGGAAGATACAATGAAGACATTCAGACTTGCCAAAAAAACCCAAATCGAAACAAAAAGCACCGTACAGGAAGAAGGCCCTTACATTCTGTATTTCTTATATGTGTTTTCTAAGCACCCACTGCTGGTCATTGCTGGAGACAGCATACTTGCTTCAACCGGCCTTTGAGATAGGAAGTTCTTGTGTCCTTCAGTATTGTAAAATGAAAAATCACATTATATCTCAGGAATCATCACTCTTACAAACAGAACTCCATGCAAGGTCTCCAGTAACGTATGAGTAACTCCAAAATGGTAATCCAAAAATCTTGTTTGAATTGCGTCTTGCATACAATGAAAGTATTATTTTTCTGAATCAATTATTTTTCTGATTATCATGATGTAGACCTTACACTTCACTGCCGTTACATAAAAGGCCTACAAAACATTCATATCACCTTTTCTAGTTTGCCTTTGGAACAAAATAGTGTAAGATAAAACAGTACCAAATGTCAAAATAATCACCAAATGCATGCAATATAAGAAAACATTATTTGTAGGACATTGCTGCTAAGAGTGCGTAAGTCTTCTACTGATCATGGACAGCAAATATTTGCATTTTAGCTCATTTCTAATTATATTTACATACATATATAAAATGGTGAGATTTTATGGTGCTGAAAGTTACATCACAATTTCACTTTCCTGGAAACAAGCCACTCACAATTTCCTTACTACTAAACAAGATAATGTATAAACATAATTAATCATTAAGACACAATGACATTTGAGGAAAACTCAAATAATCCATATAAAAAAAAATTGATTTAAAAGAGAATGTTTATATCATACAAAGTTACGAGCAGCAAATAAATGAATCTACTTCTCTTCCAGTGTCTTTCAGATGTACTCTTATGGAAAACAAAATGCACAGGACAACCATTCTTTTAATGAAAGATGAAACTGGTGAGATGTGCGATTTTTCATGGATGCCTGCCAGTACCTGTCTCCTCTGCCTCTACTGTTTCCAGGGTTGCTGGAGATGTACAAACACATTTTTCTCTCTCACCAAGACTATGTATTCTCTGAAATACCCTCTCAAAATGAATAAATCTCCTTTGCATCCATCTGCTCTTCTTGTGTGGGAGAGTTATGCTATTCTTTGTAAGAGTTATTATTAATAATATTTATTGTACTTTATTGTTATATTTACTTTAGCGCCAGCTTGCATTTCCCTGTGCTGAATTTTAAGAGATGCTGTGCACACCAGAGGCTCTTTGCCTGTCCTGTCCACTCCACAAGCTGCTACCATCATTCCACCCCTGTCTACTCAAAGACCTCATCGAGCTTTCTCAACTTCATAGGTTTTACGTCCATTATGTCCTGGCCTTTGTGCAGACACAAAGACATAAATACTCTGTGTAATACAAATACTGTACTTGCACTAGTCTGATGACTGCTATACATAATCTGCCTAATGACATGGTCAATGTATCAATATACTGGATTATCAGACTCCCTGTGTTAGTAAATTTGGTTTTTTCCATTCTATTTGCCTTAATGATGACAAAGAAAATACGGAATGTTTTGTACTTGATGATTTGTATACTAAGGATTTAGCATATGGACCTGTATTAGAACACAGTGCACCTACACTTAAGAATATATCACAATTGGCAAGAAAAGGAAGATGCTGCTAATTTTTCTTTAAACTAGGACTGCTCAACAAATTCACTTTAAGTTATACTGCCATTTAAGTTCCTGCTTTTATGATAAAAACACTTCCTTGTAATATTTCACTTTGCTTAGTAGAGTCAATCATACCAAGGGAAAGTGAGTTCTAATGTTAAACTTTGCTATTTCTGATTTTGACAATTAGACAGTTGGTCAAGTTTACACTTACAAAACCAGATGTTAATAAAGAGTGTTCAATACAAAATTTCAGAGAGTCTCACAAATGGAATTATCATGTTTATTTCTCAGTCTAAAATTACAGAAAACTGCTTCTACAGAAGTATGTTTCACTAAGAAAGAGTGAGTAGTTAAATGCCAGTGCCTTAATATAATAAGCAAATGTGAAAGGACTGCACTGCTGAGTTAGAGGGAAGAATTTAAGAGCACAACAATAAGCAAAACTACAAAGGGGAAAGATGTAAAACTGCTTTTTGCCATCATTTAGGAGTGCATGTATGGATTTTAACTAGATTAATTTCAAATGAGTTGGCAGTCAACTGAAAACAACTTTCAGAAAGAAACAATTAAATTCTTAACATTTGATAGAAAGTATATGTTTGCTCTACTTAAATCTGTAAACTGCACTAGAGTTAGGGAAAGAAAAAAAAGATCATTAACAAAAGTATACCTTTAATGTTTCAATTTCGTCTTTGTGTTCCCTCTTTAAATGCAGAATGGCAGCTTGGTACTCTGTAAAAATAAAAAAATTACATTCCATTAGAGTCAGAAAACAACGTGCCATCTTCAGCATAGCATATTTCATACAACACCACTGGGTCCAGAATGCAGATGTAGGCTCTCAAATAAAAGACCTTTTACAATGGTGATGGAAAAGAAAATCTGAACACAGTAATTAGCATTATCTTCTAAGACCACATGACCAGATTTTCCATGGGGTTTCTGAGAGCAGAGGATAAAGCAAAGAGGTCTTCCATGCTGAGAGGGGAAAATGGAGGGGAAGATACATCAGACTGAAAGAACAAGAGGAAACTTTAGTTTTGCTTAGCTTTGCAGATAAATGTAGAGCTGATAGGATATTATGACATATACATGCATGCACACCCCCCCCCCCCGAATTAAAAAAAACCCATGCTTTAAATACAATGATTTAAACTGAACTGTAAACATATAATCACTATACACAGGCAAATAGGATAAAAGAGCAATCACAAATACGAATAAAGACCTGGAAAAGTACCCAACAGCAAGAGACACAAAGAATTATTTAACTCTATCAGATGTAGATTAAATTACAGGGTTTAAGTACCTTCACAGGGTACTAAATAGCTCTTCCATTTAGCAAGAATATAACAAAATCCAAAGGTATAACAAAATTGAAAGCATGAAACTTAAAGCCAGAGAAATTTAAATCAGCAATGAAAAAAATGAGGAGGCTGGGCATTGATTACACAGGTTTAGTGATGGCTGTAATGTTAACATGTAGATTTACCAAATGGACTTTTAGAACCTGGGTCTCATACTATGGTTTCCCTCAGTCCATACCATGGCTACATTTGGCCAGATGAAGAAAGAGAAGACCTTCCCTTACAGCTGTGTAATGATTTAAAAGAAACCTTTCTTCCGTAAGACATTGGCTCAGAAGCTACAGCCCTCCTAAACAAGCAACTGGAGTTCATTCTTAGACCATCAAGGCCCCACTTCTATCTGTTTCCAAATCAAAATTAATCCAAAAGTATATTTCCAGTTCCCTGGCCTGGCTTCTGCTTCCTCGACTGAAAAAGGAATCAAATCCCAATTTAAACAAGGATTGAAAATAGTCCAAAGAGTTTAAATTTTACTGTCAATGTTCTCTAATGCTAAGGGGTTTGTATAATCCCTGGAACAGCAGAACCAATAAAACAGCATTAGAACATCAAAGCATGGACCAAAGCGCCAGATCAGTAAAATATCCCAGTGCTTAGGTGGAAAATATTCCAGTGCTTTCGTTTTTTCTTTTTTTCTCTTGACAGCACAGGGAGGAAGGAGGAAAGGAAAGATAACCTGGTCATCACCCTGAAATCTGTACGACATGGAAGCTTTTAATGCAAAGCTATGTTTTTTCAAACGCAGGTGAAGCTATATGCAAGCAGCTGAATTGATATACCAAATCAAAAGGAAAAGGGATTGATATTTTACAAGACACAAAATAAAAAACTCGAGTGATTCCAACTAGTAATAGGATCTATCTAAACTCCTCCTTCCTCTCTAACGAGCCTCTACTTAGAGCTTTCCAGTATGGGAAAATTGCCTGCCTGCTCTACTGGAATCACAACTGGTTAGGTCTACGGACTTCTAGGTTTTCTGATGTTAATTCCTTTGACCGGTTGATATTCCCTCTGGACACAGGCTCTGCTTATCCGTTCCCCTAAGCAGGTCTTAACAAAACAGCTGCCTCGGGTCCCTGGAAAAAGCTGTGGCCCTTCTGGCACCTCAGCTGGTTAAGCACTCACGCAGTTTGCAGGGCATGAGCCTTATGAACATCCTGACTTGAAGTTTAGCTCTTTAAGGTCACATGATAACTGCAGTAAACAACAGCCTTTGAAAATGCTGCTAACAATCAGTTCTTAGTTTGGCTAACAGAAGGATACAGAGCTACAGATCTATCTGTACAAAGGATCTACTTTTTATGTGGGATTGCCCAATGCTTAACATTCTTTGGGATTTGGGTAAGAGAGTCATAGTTCACATATGCTGACATAGACCTGCACCGGCACCAAAAGCAGATTTTTCAGCATGTCTACTCATTCCTAACCCTCTGCTGCTTATTTTCTTATCTTGGCACAAATGTTTGTGCAATCAGAGAATGATGGAAGAACCCCCATGAACGAAATCTAACACAGCATAAAAAGTTAAATAATTTTTTAAAAATTAAGTATATGTCATTTTTGTGACACACATTCTGCAAGATACCATCATTTTAACTTACTTAAGATTGCACATGTTTTTCATTACTTCTCCTAGCTGAAAGCTCCAAAATAAGTTCTAGACATTGCTTTGTTTAATCTTTGTTCTAAAGCAGAGGTAAGATAGAGAGCAGTAATTCTTTTATGGTTGACTTATTCCTAAAAAATATGCTTAGAAAGTACTAGATTATAAGAATTAATAAACCTAATTCATTACTTGAAACACTGCTACTGCATAAAAGCAAGTGTAGCATAAATTGATATACTGTAACATATTTAATAGATTGTCTACTATGCAATAAACTGACATCCTACAGCATAAGCTTCTTTTGTTTCTTTCTACCATTATATTTCTTTTTTAACTAGAATAAACTATCTATTGGATAGAATCTGACATCTGGAAAAGTACCTTTTTAATTCTTCTCAAGCAAGCATTTATTTCTGTGTGTAAGATATGATAATGAAAAAGAAATCACATCACAATTATAGTTTTGTATAATACCAGGTAACTCATGTCCATTCCTTTCATATTTTTTGTGAAGTCACCTTAATTTGGTATAGTTCTACATGGATAGTTAACATCACAAGAAAATATCCTGCACATCTGAATCATTAAAACACTGAAGAATTTGACTGAAAGTATAATCGCATCTATATAATTCCAAAAATCAGTTTCCGAACATACTGGCAACAGAATAATAAAGTTAAATTATGCAATGGTGTCGGGATGCTGCTTAGAATAGTAAAATCACAACAGCAAAGTAAACAATAATGACATGTTAATGGAAGGAACTGTACTGCAAACAAAATATAGGTCGAGCTTTATAAATTATTGCGTTCTTAAATTCCATTTAACTCACAAAACAGATTCATCTAAACTACAGAAACAATCCAGAAATACTGTAAACTCTAAATTACCAGTAAGTGATTTGTCTATGTTACAAATTAACTATGCCAGAGTTTAAGAAATCCGATAGGGCTCTGTGTGTAGCCAGCCTGATTCTTGCATAATCATTGTAACTCCTCCAGCCTTAACTGCTAAGACACACGAACACATGCGGAAAGTTCTCAGAGCCAGCTGAGATATAAGGTTGCAACTGAACTGTACGACCTCCCACTTCCTGGTGCTGCAACACCTTAAGGACCTTCAAGACCGACATGGAAATAAAGCTTCTAATCACAGAGCCACAGATCAGCCGAGGTTGGAAGGGACCTCTGGAGATCATCTGGTCCAACCCGCTCTGCTCAAGCAGGGCCACCTAGGGCTGGTTGCCCAGGACTATGTCCAGACAGCTTTTGAATGCTCCCACGAACCTCCATCCTCCTCAACCTCTCTGGGCAACCTGTGCCAGTGCTCAGTCACCCTCACAGTGAGAAAGTGTTTCCTGACGTTCAGTCAGACCCTTCTGTGTTTCAATGCGTGCTCACACTGGTCCTGTCACTGGGCACCACTGAAGAGAGCCTGGCTCCCTCTTCTTTACACCCTGCTTTACAGATCCAAGCTGATCTTGTGTCACAAGGCGACTCTTTACTGTATTCCATGCCAGCACATCCCCTAGTTTGTGTAATGTCAGGGGGGTTGTATTTTCTGAGGTTTTAAAGTCTTTCATTACGCTGGATAACAGAAGACTGATTGTGCAAACATCCTGTTGTACTTGCCTGGTCTCCAAACAGCCTGCCAGGAAGACAGTGGCCGCAGGGTGTAAATAAGTTAGCTATCTCTAATGCAGATATTACTCTGAAGGGCTTTTGAAACAAACAAATCAGATACAAATCAGATGGCAAGTGCTCTTACCCTGAAAAATGACCACAAGCAAATTATTATTTCATTACTGAGAAAACAATTAAAAATGTTAGTCCTTTACATAAAGCAAACAAACAAAAAAGTAAACAATCTCACTGCATAGATTCAGCTCCAACCAGCTCTAACTCTTGATTTTCATTTACTACTTCTAATTTACTGGATTTCCCTTTGTTTTGAGAGGACTCCATCCCAAGAAAAATTTAATAAACGATGGAATTTTTTGCCCATTCAGGCCTACTCTTTACTTATGAAACTTGATGCTTCCTTCAGTCAATAACTATAACCCACTGTGGCTAAAGCAAACTTTCATAAAACTAGACGTTTTTTCTAAGGTAGCGAGATAAAGCAGATATACATTATAAAGTCTTAAATAAATACAAATATTTGTTACATCTGCTGGTAGTTAGCAATGTATTTTAAAACACCAGGTTAGTGAAAAATGTCTCACTAAAATACTTTTTTTAAAGTAACATGAAAGTTGGCAAAGCACACGGGAAGCTGGATAGAGGCCTCGGTGAAAACTATACAGTGACATGACAGTGCGAAGTTTCCCTTTCTATGTTGTTAATGGAAAAATAAATCTGTTGGTAATTGTGAAAAAAAATCTCCTTACTATGAAACTTAAATTTCCATATTTTTGCTGTAGTCGGTAGATAAGACAGGTATCTAACACAGTCTTGCTAATCATGCAGATTTATCAGATAGACCAAAACTCTGCTTGGACCTGATTATTACGAGAACGATAATGATGACAAAATGATCCTTCCCTCCACCACCACTACCACTTGTCTGCACTTTCATCCTTTACATTCGTACTTTCTGCCTCTAGGACTTGCCATATGTATTTTGCATCCAATGTGCAACATACGCCAGCATTAAACCACGAAGATCCTCTCTTCACATAAAAGCAGGACAAAGAGATGCCTGTGGTCTAGATCAAATCACTTTTCCAAGTTCTGAGTTCTATCCAGATCACTTTCAGGGGAATAGTTATTACCCAGTGAAGGTACCTGGGGCTTATCCAGTCAATCAGATTTTACAGAAAAGCTGTACTAAGGCATAAAAATGGAAAAAATAGCTACATAAGTAAAAGAAAATATCTAGTTTGGGAAGATAAGCTTATTGTAGACCATTGAAGGAGTAGCGTGCTGGAAAAAGGAGCTGGAGTTCTTAACAGAAACTTAACTGATTCCGTTTCCAGAAGACACACCAAAGTGCAAAGAAACAAGGACAGTGAATTAAGCAAAAACACCTTACTTTGGGATTACCCATGTCACATATTCCTAATTTACAGAGGTTTGGGGGCACAACGGTTTTGCTCCTGTTTCTACAGGCCCTTGAGGAGGTAAACTGAGAACTGCCACAGTGCAGAGCAGTGGGACTGTGAAATAAAAATCATTCAGCTTCATAGTGAACAAAACTATATCTGTATTGAGACAAGCCAAAAGCCTATTAGCCTAGTATCCTGTCTCAGTAGCCAAAAAGCAGGTGACATGTAAAAAATTAAGAACCGTCAAAAAGGTAGTCGTACTTTTCCAGCACACTCTTCCAGCAACCTGATTTGCAATTCAGGAATTTTCTAAACCAAAGTTGTTTGCGTATTTAATAGTTCGCAAGTGGATTCCTTTTCCATGAATGTGCATTGCTGACTTTAAAACTCCTGCAAGCAGACAACGTCCTGCAGCAAAGAATTAATTGCACATTAGGTAAAGACCCTTATTTTTTATTTTGAATATGCACCTGTTAGGTTGATTTGATGTCTCCAATTCCTGTGCTGGAAGAAACAGTGAACAAACGTTCACCATTTACCCATTTGCTGTTTCTTATGATTTTAGAGATCTCCATCATATGCCCCCTTGATTGATTCTTCTCCAATTGAAAGAATATTAGCCTACATAGTCTTTTCTTATAAGGAACATATTCCATATTGTCGATCAAAGTTACCATCCTTCCCTGAACCTTTTACAGTTTTACATTACCCCTTCTGAGTTGAGGAAACTACAGTTTCCCACCAAATTCAAAATGAGAACATTTATACAACGGCATTATGATGATCTACATTTTATCTTCTATTTCTTTCCTACTACTTCCTACCACCTCAGTTGTTTTTTTGATCACTACCGAGCACGGAGCTGACATTTCCCAAGATCTATTTCAACATCAAGGTCTTGTTTTTAAAGAGTAATGATCAGAACAGAGTTCATTATGCTCTATATGTATTTAGGATTTTTTTCCCTCAAGCGCCTATCTCAGTAGTTCTATATTTTGGATTTCCTTTGCCATTTTATTGCATAGTCCCTCAATGTTAGGTATTTTTTACCTTTATTTTTTTTAATTGTCATGAAAAAAATTTGCATTCAGGTCTTATCTTCACTACTCTTACTAACTTCGTATCAGCTGCAAGCTTCCCCTTCTCAAGTCTCGCTTCTCCAGTTCATTTATGAATATGCGCAGAGCGTAGAGTTGTACAGTTTGCTGATGATACAAAACTGGGACGAGTGGCTGATAAGCTGGAAGGTCATGCTGCCATTCAGAGGGACCTCAACAGGCTGGAGAAATGGGCTGACAGGAACCTCATGAAGTTCAACAAGGAGAAGTGCAAAGTCCTGCACCTGGGAAGGAACAAGCCCAGGCACCAGTATACACTGGGGGCCAACTGGCTGGAAAGCAGCTTTGCAGAAAAGGACCTGGGGGACACCAAGTTGAACGTGAGCCAGCAACGTGCCCTTGCAGCAAAGAAGGCTAACAGTGTCCTGGGCTGTGTTAGGAGGAGTCTTGCCAGCAGGTCGAGGGAGGTGATCCTACCCCTCTACTCAGCACTGGTGAGGCTGCACCTGGAGTGCTGTGTCCAGTGCTGGGCACCCCAGTACAAGAGAGATATGGAGGGGGTTTTAATCTAGCTCCATATACGCATTCCAGTATTCACTGTACATTAAATGTTACCTCTTGTAAAATCATAATTGTCCTTTTATGTATTGTTTGTTTGAAACATTATTCTCTACTATAGGTAAATATAATTAGGATTAAAAGAAGAAAATTGGGAATAATTTCCATAATGAGTATATACATTACACATTCCAGTGACAAGAAAATAGATCTCTGATTTCTTGAAAACCTGAAGGAGATTGAGAAAATGTAAAATTAGCCACTTCCACTAGGTGGCAGTTTTGTATGCCAGTAATAACTTTTTTCTTTTTTCTTTTTTTTTTCCTGAAGTCAAACTATAATTCACCAATTTATGGATATAGATACACTGTTCTTTCATTCTGGATGTGAACTTGTTATCTCAAGAATTTTTCATCTAGATTTTTACTTTAATACAGTTTTTGTTTTACCTTTTTTCTAGTGACTAGCTTGTTAAATTTTATTTGATAGTAACATATACGTGTGAAATTTCCTCATTCAACTGTATGTTTTTAGAAGATGCTTGGGGGAAAAAAAAAAAAAATCACAATTTGTGGAGTGATCAACTAGACTAATGTCATGATCCTGTTCTGCCACCCATAGATATAGTTAATATTAGAAAGTATCATAACTTTGCTTCCAGTCATACTGTATTTGGTTCTGCCTACACACAACTGCAGGAAAAATTAATTATAATTAGTATTTTATCTGATTTTAAACAAATACTTTAGCATTGAACATTGCAAAGACAGAACCAGTGCAAATCTGATAACATTCTTCCTTAGGTAACTTCCATATTTGGTATCAGTCTGCTTCATGATTTTAAAGTATGTTGGCAATATGAATCATATAAAGATAACATTGACTAAAAAGATATCAGTATATTAGGAAAAGAAATCTGGATCTAAAAGCAAGGATTTTTTTACAATATTTTCTTTGTCATAAGGTACTACAACATTTGAAATGCTCCAGTTAAAACATGGAATTAACATCTACAACAAAGTAACGGGTTGCAAGAAGGAAATGAGGTTGTGTTTTAACTAAATACCCACTGCGAGGAGGAAGCAACTCTGTGTCCTGTAATTGCATCAAACATAGTATGTAAACAGATAAGAGAATTATTGTGGAAGCACAATGGAAAAGCTGAAGAAGCAAAACCAAACAATTAAAATTGGATGAATAATTAAGATGGACAAGAGGTGAACAAAGGGCTTAAAATGCTCTAAGAAGGCAGAAATTGAATTCATTATAGAATCACAGACATCAACTGTGTGAAAACACCAGAGTATCACGTATTGTGAAACAGTGGACAAATGCCTACAACCATTTATACATCACATCTGCTGGAGCAAAGAGCATACAAATACACTAAAGAACATTAGGGGTGTACAGATATGACAGCAGAAGGTTTTATGCATGTTCTCTTCAACAGCAATTTAAAAACAAAAGTACCTGGAAGCTGACAGATACAAAAACTTGTATATGGGGAAAAAGGTAAGGTAATAGAGAAAGGTTGCTTATCCTGATGTAAGTTATAGAAAAAGCACATACTTTTTAATAGTTATTGTATTTTGTAACTACGTGTCATGGTTTAACACCGGCTGACCCCCACTTACATACTGGTCATGACATCTACGGTATGGAATACATCCTTTGGCCAGTTTGGGTCAACTGTACAGGCTATACCCCTCCCAGCATTTTGCACCTACACATTAGCAAAACCTGAGAAGCTGAAAAGAAGTCCTTGATCTCTTAGCAACAACTAATAACATCAGCGTATTATCAACATTCTTCACATACCAAATCCCATACTAAATCCAAAACACAGCAGCTACTGGGAGGAAAATTAGCTCCATCCCAGTTGAAACCAGGACACTATGAGTTTTAAAGTTTAACACAAAATAATCTGAAACAAAGGAAGATGTATTCAGTATATTGGACTAATTTTTACTGTGTTTTCTAAAATTTTAGCCCTCAAAGCTAATCTTGCAAATAAAATGTATAACACAGGACTGCTCAAAGCTGTTTGGGTCTATGGTTTCTACAGAGAAAGTTGAGCTAGGATATCGAGGTGTTAAGGATATTGAATGGAGGGTTTAATTTGAGCTGGCTTCTTTAAAACACACAGAATTCCCAAACAATTACACCTTTATTTTTAGTTACATATTCAGAAGACCTTCAAAATCTCAACCGTATATCTGTATGATCAGTAAATATTAACTGTGTTCAAGAAGTTGCACAGGCCAGAATTCCTTCCCCTCAGAACCCCAGCTTTTTAGGGTAGAGATGAGTGGTAGGATTTTCTTTTTCTGTTCCATGAACAATCCTAAGATGTTGTTTACTTATTTGTGCCATTGGAAAGGAGGGAAAAAATAAGAGATTTTTATGGGATGGGCAAACGTAATCGCTTGCTCATTTAGCCAGTCTCCAAGCAGGCAGTAAATCACGAGTGGCCTGTAACTCTAAATACCTAGTGTTTCTAGGACCTCCACCCCACCACCAGAGCCCTGTAAGGCAGGGCCTACTTCCAGTGAGGGAAATGGGAAATGCTGGCAATTGAATTGTCAGGGAGAGATGAGTCTGCCAGACCAGACACTTAATGACAGTTTATATAGACAACTTAACTTTCCTACCCTAAGATCATTGATGGTATGTGTAGGGAAATTCTAATAAATTCCAATATAAATTGCTTTAATATATGCAAAAATGTCTGAACATTGTCTTATTTCCTAAGAAGCATTCATGCAGCTGTAGCGAACATGAGTAGACTCTCATTATGAAACTTCAAAGGGAATAGGACAGGTCTTCAAACTCCTTTGGATTTATTTCTTCTAATATGATGTCCACTCGCATCATCATCTAAATGGTGTTTCATGGAAGAATTAAGGACTAACTTGTTCTTCAGTGATATAATGCATCAAGAGTTGATCCTGGTCATAAGGTTTGTTTGTAAGTCTTGCAAAATAATCACATTGAACATTCACCAACGCCACCTAGTATTCCTAACTCAACTACAAAAAAGGATCAAAAAAAAAAGAGAAAACAAATCTTAATCCTTAGAAAGTTTTAACTCAGCAGATTGCTATACTGTAATTGTTTGAAAAGCTGAGAGCAGGAAACTGCTTAATGAATAAACAAATAATGATCATACATACACAGTATAATGACCTTTTCTTAACTTAGAGAAATAAAGGAGAAGACAGGCTAGAGATACTAAGGCAATACATTACACTAAAAGGAGGACTCAGAAAGAACTCCTTGTTCTTCAGAAAGGGTGTTTGAATCACTAGGGAGTTTGTATTTCATCATTTGAGAGTGTCTTTAGGAAGCTTTTATTCAAATATTTATTTTAGCAGAACAGGCAGACAGAAATTTCAGAGTACTTTATGTACGTTATGGATTATATAAACTCAATATCAAAAAAAGCAGCACATTTATAAAAAGTACACAGGTCACCACCTTCATGACACCAGAATAAAACCAGTCAGTCTTCACCTAAAATACCACAAACCCCCCTGCTATCTCAGCTGTCACAGAAGGACCCTCCAGAAGATGTCACTTTCTCTTATTTCCATGCACAGGGAAAAACATAAATGCTTTGAAACATGCCTTATTCAGCTATGTCAGTTACTTCAGCAAGCAACTGCAGAACTGACAAGTCACTGTAGAAAAAAGAGGAATACTATCAGAAAATTCTCTTTTAAAATAAACTGAGTCTCAACTCAGCTTCAGTTAGTTATCACACATTCAATAATAATTTGATAATTTGAAAGAGCTGCTTAAAGGGAGTTTCCAAGTCACAAGAGTCTGTTCGAAATAAGTTCCTTAAGCTTCATTTGAAATCCAACAATGGCCAGGGCTCTGTGTGTCCTGCTTTTAGTGGGATACACAACTGAGCAAGAAAACACAGAAAGACACAGCAGGGGCTATATCTGAAACAAACTTCCATAAATCAGGTTAATATCACTTATTCCCTTTCTTGAAGCACAATTAAATCTCCTTTTCCTTCAAAAGACATCCCTACTGATTCATTACTAATGGTGTTATCAGTTAGTATCTAATTAGCCCTAGTTAGTATCTAATTAGCCCTCACACAGTTTTCAATGGGATTTTATTGTATTTCTTTGGCAGTGTTAAACGTGCTCTTGTTTTGAATAAGGACCAGTGTGTGTCCAAATACATCAAGGTTATGGAAAAGTAAAAAGCTATCATCCCTTTAATCCTGCCAAACTGACCAGTACTAAACTAGTAAACAGGGCAAATTTAGTTCTTGTACAAAAAGCTTCAGTTCCCATTTTTTATATTCAATATTTATTCAAATCAGTAAAAGTATGGTGCTATAATATTTCTCATCATTTATTAATTCACTTCACATTGTTTTTTTGCTTAAATTCAGCTGTTACCTCAGTTTTATATAAGATACACCTCACAATGGAGGACCATAGCCCACCACCACCAACTCAGAAAGAACTTTTCCAGCTCAGCTTTCACTATACCTACAGTCTTTGCTTCAAAGATTTTAAGAATAAGTACTGCCAGATTATAACAAGCTCAATTATTGGGCATATTAGATTATCTCTAAAATGGGTTACATTTACCTGGAGTTTGCTCAGAGACAAGAGAAATGAGGAAAAAAAAGAAAAAAAAAAAGAACAAGAATAGAAAGTAATACACCAGTTCTCGATTGCGATATTCCTCCAATCAGACTTCAAATCTAAACTTCGCAAAGTTTCACACTCAGCATTGTGGGATGGATCTGAAAGTCAGAGAGATCAACCTATATTCCACTCCCTTTAGTGGGATGGTGGCCACTGAAACTGAAGCCACATAAGCTGGTATTCTGAAAACAGTTCCTCATCTATTATTACAGAACTTCTGCAGTCTTTATTAAATTTTTAGTCCTAAACAGTGGTAGGTACTGCAGACTCTGCCTTTACCATTTTTATTCCATCAAGGAAAGGTAAATACTGCCTTTACAGTAACAAAAGAGACTGAAGACTAGACACAGACGGACAACATTACACTGTTCCACCCACCTGACGGTCCCTCCTTGTAAAGCTTTAGGTGAGCTAGAGACAAAAGCATAAGTAAGATTGTGTTTAAGCTTCACACAGGGAATTTACATTTTTACACTCATTAAATACATATCCTAGCAGGGAGTCTGGGAGACTCCCTGCTTTTTATTCATTACTACAAACATATACCTCAGTCAGTATTTTCAGCTCCCATTTATATCATTTTGTCATAAAGCTCTCAGCTCGATATATAAACAGCATTGTGTATCGCACACTGTAGAATGATTAAATAACTTATTTTATTCATTCCTCAGGATTTTCAATTGGAAATAACAATGGTGCTCACTCATTATTGTTGTTTCATGTTGCTTGGTAAGGCAAGGAGAGCAATGCCGATCAGAAAGCTTAGCCTCTTCTGACAGATTCATTCCATACAATATGATTAGAATACACAAGTTTGGGGTGGGAACGCTTTCAAGAATTCTTGTTCTGCTTTTTAAGTTGTTTCTAAAACATGCACTTTAAAAAAAACAAATTATAGACTGTGCAATAACAGTGGCCAATGTATGACATATGCCACTGGGTGGTAGAAATAAAGCATATAAGATATTGCTAATGATTAGTAAAGTATGAGGTATGCTTCACTGTTTTGCAAAGAAAATACACGGTATAGCATGCATGTTTTTCCTTAATGCATAGAAAACCAAACATGAAATAAAATCTGGATATTTGGACAACCTATGTAATTTATGCAAATACCTAACATATGTTCAGTTGTATAATCACATAGAAATTATCTGAATGCAGAGCAGCAATAATGTTTACAAATATACTCAATACATGTTCATGTAAATCTTTATCATGACACTGAGCAAGCTGCACTGTTCATCACCATTTCTAAAAGAAAGGCTACAAGCATTCACTGGTAAATCTTGTGACCTGAAAATGTAACCTACAACTTTGGGAATACTGGGATACAGTGGGTCACAATGTTTCAAATGGCAATTTTCATTCTCCAAAACTGCTGCAAAAATTAAGTATACACACTCAAATATTATTCAGTATTATTCTATTTGTGTTCAAAACTGTGCTGTGCAAAAATTACCTTTTCGTCTTTGATAATAAAACAACTTACCCACTTGAATAATTTTAAATAAAATCTTATATGAAAACCTTTCCCACAGAAATCTCCATAACTCACATTTCAAATAGATGAGTTACTCCTCAAAACTTTACATAAGCAATTTAGGAACCTCTGCCATAGTCTCAGAACTTTAAGTAGAAAGTAGAAGCTTTGAAGATAAATTACCTATATAGTCGCTTCTGGTCAGTACATTCATTTTTGTAAAAAATCTTACTTATTAAATTTAGCATGTGGAAACATGCAAAATAATGTTAACACAATTTAAAAGTAATTAGAGAACAAAAGCTGGAAAACTTGAGTGCAATCTACCTCTCGAGACATACCACCCTGTAGCATAAAGGAAGCCATTAACTTTTAATTGAGCTGATTCATTAAATTTCAGAATAGTGAGGGCTCCTTAACCTTTTCTCTCTCCTTGGTAACCCTTGGTCTCATCATTTTCAATATTCCCTTTTACTGTAGTCTTTGTTTCGTCCTCCATTATTTCCCCATGTAGTTTTCCCCTGTAACCACCAGGTGTCAGAAGGGAATGCACTCACCACAGCTGCACCTTTTTTTATTATTTATATATTTATTTTTATAGACCCATTGATGCAACATTTCAGGCTTTTTCAGGCTACAGTCCTAAAAAGCAGCAAATGTTCAGGCTTTTCTTCCAATAAACATATTCATGAGCAACTTTCAAAACATGTTATTTGTTCAGTCTTGGAATGGTGTTTATAAAGCATAATTTTCACACAGAAGTATCACTGGGAGAATTACGCACATTTATTTGAAATGCTACATGAATGCAACATTTTAAGTAGACAAATTGTGGCTTACACATTTTTTACAAGGTGATTGGTGACTGAAAGCCCAAAGCTTAGGTTTATAAAAAGTTGACAGACAGACTTCCTTAAACTTTCTGAAAAATCAGTTTGAACAAGTTTCACATTTAAGCATCCTTTTAGAACTAGGAAATTTAAATTGATTTGTGCTTAAAGAAATTCTTAGAATTATCTGGTTTTTAGGGATAAGGGATTGGCTAAAACAATACTGAATGTAGTTTTGACATATTATTCTAATCCTTCCCTCACCCCATTCCATCTACTCCTATCTGTCCTCCTTTCTTTAGTTCCCATTGAACCTGAACTCTTTTATAGCCCCATAATTCAATACATACAAGGATGTCAGTTCCCCAGACT
Source organism: Phoenicopterus ruber ruber (assembly GCA_009819775.1). NCBI lineage: Eukaryota > Metazoa > Chordata > Aves > Phoenicopteriformes > Phoenicopteridae > Phoenicopterus > Phoenicopterus ruber. The sequence goes on from CM020219.1 coordinate 36,312,405, forward strand.
GGGAAATGAGCAGACATCCTTCACTTCAACTTAATTTTTTTTTTTAGAGTTTTAAGGGGAGGAAGAACCCTCCAAGCCTAAAATTTCAATGATTTTCAGCACCTTAAAGATTCTGGTACAGTGAAACTACGGAAGATGTGAGGAGAGGGACATGTGGAGAATAAACAGTCCTAAACAAGCTAATAGTTCAGCATCTAAATACTGTCTGGATATAGAGACCTGTACTGTTACAGAAGATATAAGAGTTAACTCAGTACAGCAAATGAAGTAACTTCACAACACACTGAATTCCCTGAGAACAACAGAACAATACCCACAGAAAAGCAGCCTCCTGAAGGAAAAACCAGCAACCCCTTGCTTCTCTGTTATGGAAATGAAGAAAATAGTTCTTACTCTTTCTGACTGCAAAGCAGTAAAAAGCACTATTCAGAAGCAGTCACCTGAGTAACTTCTACTCGATCATTCCTCTCCTGTCACAGGGGAGGTTACAGCTACAGTTCATTTACCTGATAGCAGAAGTGAATAGTTTCGCTTGTCATTTTCACCCTCCCATCAAGGCAACTTTAGAGGTACTGCTGCTGGGGACGTTTAACCTGATTTCTTTCTCAATAAATGTCCTACTTCATATTTACAAAACCAATCTATTACAGGATTACATTCACCAATGCAATATGGTAAACAAGTAACACCTTATCAGCAAAAATTTATTACAGAATTTCTTTGATGAGTTACAGAGACTATCTACTTCATCTAGCACAAATTTAAAACACAAAGCACTTATTCTAGATCTATAACACTTTCACAGTCACTGTATACTATTTATAGTAAGCATACATTGAGAATGCATGTACACTATACATGCAGTGTAAGTGTATATTTATTCAAATATGGGTGGGTATCTAAGGCACACTACATATCCACACACATCAGCACATCGCTTCCCCAATATATTCTCAGCCATTCTCAAGTTTAGAACTGTTGACAAACTTAAAACATGGATATATACAAAACTAAGAAACGTACAATAAATAGGGTTGATTTTTTTACAGATAAGAGTATGGGTCTGTGTCATAGCAGAGGGGGCAAACTTGGCAGGGGTAGTGAATTTAACTAAAAAGAAACCCAAAAAGCAGTTCTAAATCCAGATGCAAATTTTCAGAAAGCACCAGGGTGTTCAGACTCAGGGTTTCATTTAGACTACTATCTAAATCTCTGATGGTCAAATGCTGGGCCAAACAGAACGTCAGATCACGTGAACAGTGAGACTGGAGAACAGGAAAGTGAATTCAATAAAACTCAGAGGCATTTCTGTTATACAAAGAGCCTCATATATTTTGAAATAGAACCATGGAAATAAAATACAAAGTCGCTCTTCTTGTGCTGTACACAATTGTTCTTTCACTGTGTTTCAGTTATATAACAAGAATCATCTCATAAAACCCTGTGACCATTTTGGGCCTTTGCAATGTCACATTGGTAGGACCCATAGGGGTGCCTACATTTCAAAATAAAAACTACATTAAAAGAAAGAAAAGAATTCACAGAACTTGCCTTCATTATATTCAGATAATAGATTAATCTTCTCACTAGGAAAAATGTAGTTTAAAAATCAAGTTTCTGCTTTGAGTGGACCAAAGCTGTTCTGTATGTGGATTCTTAAGCACACTGGTATCTATGGCTACGCAGAGGTATACATCCAGATATGGCTTTGTATACTGTAAAACATGTCCTTGTATAGGCATCTGCTGCAATAGATGCATCCAGATACAAAAACAATAGGTCTCCTAAAATTACTACGTTTCTATAGATGGTATGCATAATGGAAATAAAGCAGGGATTTTTATTGAAAAAGTGGAGCATAACTCTTCTTCCCCCTCACCTTGTAATAATATAATCCTCAGTGTATAGGAAGGCATGAACATTTTATCACGGCCTTAGGCACAGTTACCATACTGTAAGTGTTATTTTTTTGCAGATTTAAGTATAGGAAGTCAGTGTTCTTTTCCATGCTGCAACTCTATCTAATGGTAATAGTCTATAAACAGAAAAGGAATTGAATTTGGCTTGAAAAATAGGTCAGGATTCTTATCCCAATTTTACGAATGTGTAAACTGAAGCTTGGAAAGGTCTCACAACTTTCCTGAAGTCATTCCAGAAGATAGCAAAAGGGCTGGAAATGGAACACAAGCATCTTAACAACGAATCTTCAGCATTAACAGGTGCCTGTCTTTTTGTTCCTGTCTCAAAAGGCACAGTATGAATGACAGTATCAGCTGAGATTGGGAGAGAAAAGCAAAGGAAATTTCTGTTGCTTGCTTGGTTTTGAGGTTTTCTTTTAATATTTTCAAAGTAAATCTTAGCAGACAGGGCTGCAAGATACCTGCAAAAGTGGCTGCTGCACTGATCAGCACATGCACAATCCGTTTGAGACTGTAGAGATTTCCAAGCAGCCCTATGCCCAATACCTTCCAAATCCATAAAATTATAGCTTTAGTTGGCATAAATAAGGGGAGAAAATGTCATTGTTACTCTAGAGGAATATAACATGGCTACAACAATCTGGCTTGTATTAAAAAACTCAGCTTCTCAACAATAAGCTAGTGTATTTGTCAGAATATGAAACAGTGACATAACATGGCCAAATATGCCTTTCATGCTGCACAATAAATGCAGTAAAATGTAGTAAAATAATTTACAAAAGCTCTATGCAGCCCACCTGCACTCTGAGGTCACATCAAATGGATCAGTGACCATCAAATCACAAAAACACTATCTTCAACCAATACATAATATCCTGCTTGCTGTAGTCCTGCTTTATCTAATTCATTACAATAAAATTTATAATAGAATCCCAGAACTAAACCCCAAATACCACACTGAAATCAAATAAGCTGAAATTACTACAAAAATGGCTTTTTTTTTCATTTTAAGATGAAACCAACTGTTAGCAGCCACTGTTAAAAAAACTTCCTTGAGGACACTAACAACATCAAGCATTATGTCTTTTTTAGAGACAAACACAAATTGTTCAAGGCCATAAAGGAAGTTCATGTTAAAGAAAGATAAGAAATCATATTCTTATCTCTAATCTCTTTGTTCAGACCATTATGCCTCTCTTTCTCTCACATAAGCTGGTTATTCTCTGCATTTACATCATGACCATAAAGTGATTTTCTCACTGAGAACTCAGAGCATAGGGGACCAAGGCTTTAATATATTTGAGTCTTGGCAATAAACCTCTGCCATTATTTTGTATTTCATTCACAATTTACTTAGACACTTTTTGTTTAATAAGAGCTTTCGCAGTCACCTCCTGATTTTCTTATTTGCCCTGAAAATTGTGCTTACAGCATCACAGTCTGTTGTTATAGAAATTGTGGCACCATAGAGACAGTATTACCTCACTGCAGATTTAAGGATGATGAATAGACAGACTGTGAGGGAACAGGGTTTTTTAATGTTAAATACAGACATTTGAATTAACAAGAAAACAAGTAATGAAAAAAGCACTAAGTGGATTAATGTTTCAACTTGATTTTTTTTTTAACATTTTCTCCAGCAGGAATGTCAAATACTTCTCTCTTATCACTTTTAAAATTTCTGTTCTGCTTAAGCAAAAGACTAAACTCTCTCTGTTTTATATGAGAACTATTTTGATCCTAATGGCTACAAATGCATTTTTAATAGGAATCACAGGATCTGTATATCTATACCACCTAAATATGGAGACTGTTCTTCAGACATAAGTAGTTCCATGAGCAGCAGAACTCATGTCTAAACTCCTCTTCTTAGATGTGAGAGGCTGCAAGTGCTGATCTAGTCATACGCAGCAGCTGAGACATTCATTATATGTGGATTCTATGTGATCTAATATCACACATGAGTTTGCTCAGTGTAGACATGAATTTGTTTTCTCTACCTGGCTAGACATTTTCACCATACATAATAGCTGACACATCTACCCTTCTATCAGATTTAATGCTTAAAAAAATGGGAGAAATCTCTCTAAGAATTATGGAGGAAAAAGAAAAAGAAACTTTTAATGAAAACAGAAGAACAGAACTTCAGGACCAGAAATATGCAGAAATGTCTTTGATTACATGGGAAAGATTTCCATGGAATAAACCTATAACTATAAATTAAAATACTCTTTTTCTAGTCTTCCAGGATATAAATGATGTAGTGTACTACAGACTTTCTGAACTTCAATTATTTTAGACTGACACCCTTCAAAGAATTTCCAGTTTCTCTGGAGAACCGTGTAAGCAGTTTCTGCTAATTACAGAGAGCCAGTTGACAATGCAGTCACTTGCTCTATGGAAACAGAGGAATTAAAGGATTAAGAAAACATAAAATATGCCAAAATATCGTAATATCATCCCTTTCATTCAAAATTTGCAACTCAAGACTTGAGTGTTGAGGGTGACAATACTCTGACTCCACAAGATGTTATCAAAGGCATGAAAAAACCCTGTTGCAGAGTTATATTTGCTCACTAACTTCTTTCACTTCTAATATTCCTAACAGGCCTAGTCAGCCCCACACACGTGTTCCTTGTTATGTCCATTTGCTTTTCAGTTAGTTTCCCACACATCAAGCCAGACTACGAGCCTCAGGAGGGAGTTAGCTGCTCCTCCAAGCTGCTATGAGTCACTGTGATGTCTGCCGCGTAGGCCAAATTAAGCCTGAATTTCTTGCTTCCACTAGGCAGCAAGAACAATGAGGAAAAACACGGCAAGGAGGTGAGAAAAGATCAAAAAGCCAGGAATCCTCTCCCTCAGTATCTCTACGTTCCTGTCATAGCTGCCATAGTGCATGGTGATGAAGGAAGTAAATCAAAGACTTAGTGCAGAACTGAAAGAAAGATTACAGTATTCCAACTTTCAAATCTTCAGTGTTACTTGAAACACTAATTTCTCATGACAAATGAAAAAAATCTATGCTACCTCATAAAATAAGTACATATTCTTCTACCCTGTTAGAAGTTCAAAGACTTATGTCCACAGATTCATCCTTGGATGTGATCACACTTGTGACAGATGTATTTTGTTTAAACCTAAAATAAAGCTGTGCTAAATGAATACTTACCTGATAATTCGGCCTATTATTATTGTTTGTATATACATTCCTATTGTTTTGGTAGATGAAACTCTTAATCACAGAAATTACATCACTAACATAAATCACTGACTGAAAGTTAAAACAAGTCACTTCAGCATTTTTCATGTTACATATAATCATTTATTCAGGAACATCAGTGGAGGAAGACCGGAATCACAAACCTCCCTGCCACACACAATTTTTGAACTCTGTTCTGAAATCAGGAATTTTTCATTTGATCTTAGCTGTCAGGACAAGACACTGGGGTAAGAAATAGGGTTTCAGGTTGAGACTGGTTGAGACTGGTCAATTTAATGGTGATCATAAACCTACTTTATATCATATTTTTAAGAAGCTCACTCTGTGGACGAGAAGTTCCTAAAGTACTGCTGGTTGGGAGGGAATTTTGGATGAGAAGGGGCATGAGGTGAAATGCCAGTATACACATGCACTTTGAAGGTACCAACCACAGTCAGAGAGAAGATACGGAGTTTAGAAGTAATGCTGTATTCCCACTTTCATATTCATTAACAAAAAACACAAACCCTGCCCGCCAGCAGTAAGGCCAGCATTGAATGCAAACTTTTTTTTATTACATCAGCACTACTGATGAACAGTACCTTCCTTCACTTGCAGGAGACCGTATAAATTAATTCCTGCACATAGTGCTTTAAAACAGTCACTCTACTCCTCAGAGAAGCAGATGTAACTGATCCATCATACGCAACTTACAAATGCTTGCAGTGTCCTTGCTGCCACAACTGCTTTCTGGGCATCCATGAACTAGCTGAAAGAAACACAAACCTGCTAATCACTGAGGTACACCTATAACTCTACTGCACTCTTAACATATGTTGCGCAGTCTTTGCCTATTATTTCCTTTAAAAGCACTGCCTCTGTCTCATCCTAGCTGAATCACCAGCCGTTTGTTTTCATTCAGATTCCTCTCTCTGCCAGACACTGGAGTGACTAATGAACTGCAGAATCTGGTCTGTATAAAAATTTGACTTAGCAACTAACCATCAGCATGTTGATGACACTGCCACCCAAAATATCACAGTAACAAAAGAGTAACAATTTACATGGGCCCTAAGCCAGTCTGTCCTTCCTATTCAAATTTCAGGAATGCATGACCTAATTTCTCCACAAGTAGTAGAATCTGGAGCTTTTGTTAATTCAGTTTCCTTTCCTTTCTTTATTTCACATATGGTTTTGCCACAGATGATTACAGTCATTAGGAGAAAAAATATTTATTTGGGTAAAATTAAATACGGCAAGCATATAGCCTATAATAAGAACCTAAGAGTAACAGAAAGAGCCTGTAGCACTCCTTCTCAACAGCTGAATACCTGTGCTGGTCATCTAGTTAGTGACAGACTCCCACACCTCAGACAGATCAGATGCACTGTAAATTCAATTCGGTCTATATTAGAATCATGTTGTTCCTGTCAAAACCAAGTTTTCCGAATCTCCCAGCAACTTTTAAGCTTCCAGTATCATGCCCGCTTGACAAAAAAGGATGATCAAGGCAGAGAAAACTGAGGAAAGAGGGAGAAAGAAGCAATACACTGAACAATACAAAGCACTAGATCCACTACTCCTATTTATTCTTTCTCATATACAAGGCCAAATGGATATCCACTGGAATTGGAAAGAACCATACACCATTGCCCTGTACATTTCTCACAGTAAGGTAGTATAAAAGCTTGGGTTTTAATTCCACTTAATCCTTTCTAGGGGTATTTTCTAAAAGCTCCAGGTACATAAAGAACAGATAGTCTATTGCCCTTCATTTCGATATTTCAGACAATTCCACAGTGTATGACTAATTTCTGAGTAACAAGGACTTCCTGTTTTATATTTAAGAATACAAATTTGAAACAGAGTTGCGGTGGCTACAATAATAATTTTTCCCTTGTAAATATGTTATGTATTTATCTAAAATATTAACAAAAAATTAAGAAATATTTTTTTGTGGAAAGCTTATCTAATAACTAGTTAGCATTGTGCTTCAGATATATCCTCTCATACATTTGTATAGAACAATATACATGGCTAGCTATAAAAGTGATCTGAGCGGATATGAGTATTCCTCTGTTTATACACAAGTTGCAATAATGGTATTCATTACTTTCATTCTGGGCACTACCTGAAGAAAATCTGCAGCCAGACTAGAGTCTGGCAGGTCACTGCCCCCCCGCATTCTAAGGCAATGGAAAAGGCAGTCAGGTTTCCATTTGTTCACTATTCTGTTGCTCATTTGAACAGAATCCCATTAGAAATGGATAACTCAATTTATCAAAAACCTCACTTATTTCCTCATGAATTTGTACAGGCATGCATTTAGATTTCAACACAGATTTAGTCATTTATGTTTAAAAATCAGATGCTTAACAAGTAGCAGTAAATCACACAACCAAAACATAAGGTCTGTTTTTCCAGATAAGAAAATACTATGACTTATCGCTATCTCTGTATTAAATAAGATTAAAAACGTCAGAAACTAATTTCTGCAAATGCTTCACCTCTTTTTTTTACCTGCTTCTGTGTACTTTAATCCTACTTTTACTTCTTCGTGCTTTGCTTTTGGTGGCGGCCAGACAGTCTGGAGTCTCCCTGGAGTCTTGTCATCTTGCTCTGAGGGACTCAGGTCAGGCTGTTAAAATTACGCAAGAAAAAATTAAAGTCTGCAGTATCAATGGATTCCAAAACAGCAACCACCATGCTCAGCTCTACATGTGTACTCCAGAACGGTTATCTGCCTCATTCCACTGATTGAAACAGTGTTCAGTTGGTTGGAAGGGATATGAAGAAATCAGTGTAGAAAAATAATTTTGAGGAGGAAAATAACATAATGCAGGTAACATACAATGATTTGTTGAAACTGTTCACATCAGTGTGGAAAGCTGTCTATCCTTTGGTGAACCATAGAGGTGGTCAAGAACACTAGGGTTTTTCCTGTATCTTTTTTTTCAGAGTGAAAAGACCCATCTGGGCTCCTCTCACAAGTAAACATTAGTAGGATTCACCTAAGACATCATTTGGCAATATAATTTTCTGGAAGCACAGCTAGTTTATGAAATTCCTGCCCCACCTCCAGCAGCTTGCTCAGTCCACATACCATGTAATACTGCCACATCAAAGTGCTGCTGCAGCTGTTAATGGGACTGCACTGTCAACTGGAATGCTAAAATAACCTTTTAAATGGGGAAAAAAAGCCCCACTAAACAAGCATTCTTTTAGGGGTTTACGTTTTAGTTTAGTGGGGTTTTTTTACACCTCTAACATTCCTGTAATCTGATTTACAACATGCTACTACGAGTAATAGCGTAGGCACAACTGCAGCAACCGCAAAACCCTGTACGAAAGTAGCCCCATAAATGGCCCACATGAGCAAGGAAAAAGGAAAGGCAAGACCCTTTTGCTCTGGCTTTGCCCTGAGAAAATGTACATTTGTACTACACTGGATGTTAAGCAGAGATTTATAAAAGCTACTCCTGCTGACTCCTGTGCTTCCTCCCTCACCGTGTGTGATGACACCTTCCCAAATAGGTTTGCTGTGAGCCACGCAAACGCTTACGCCAGCACAGCGCAGGGAATGGTGTAAGCAGGAAGAAGCAACCCAGGAATGGGAAGGGCACACACCAACTGCAGTTGCTGTACATGCCACGGCCAACAAGTACGTCTTTTCTCCTCTCCGTAGGTAATTTACTACAAACTGGTCTACCCAGCTGCCAGACAAGAGTTTTAAAAAGTTTTTAATTTTATGTAAGAATAAAAATTTGAAAGAGAGTACAACCAACACAGCAAATTAACTTAAGTAGCTTCAGGTTTAGGGTCCAATCTGCAATTTAATCATTCAGATAATTCCCCCTTTAGCCAACAAGAACAATCTTCTGGACTGATTATATCTGCCAGTGATGTAGCTGTAAGAATTTTGGGTTGGGGGAATGCCAACCCAAGGGTTACTCATTCAATTCAAGCGTTCAAATCACACCCAAATTCATTTATCATTACGGTTCTATGAAAACTTAGCATAGATTTTTTTTTTCCATTTCTTAAAAATATACTAAATAAATCTCCATATGCATAAAAATATTAACCTTGCAAATGATTATATTAAGCCATAACTTGAGTAGTCTAATTGGAATCACTAAGTTATACTCGGATAAGGTTAAATGCTTATCAATATTTGCAAAGCCAGATATAAGTATGTAAATAAAAAAATTACTTTTAAATTCTATGTCTTGGACAAACTGAGTTGAAAAATATCCATAACTTCTTGTATCAGCTTTTATCATAGAATTACTCCTAAAGATAAAATGAAATATTTTAAAAATAAAAAACTCAATGAAAGAAAACAAAGTGAGATTGAGAGACTATTAAATAACATTACAGTAAATATTTGCAGCATCAAACTGATTTAAAGCCGTACCTCACATATGGGCAACTGTTTTGTATTGATCTTTTAAAATCAGAAACTGATTTTTAAGTTCTCTCTTCTAATTGAAAGGCTGTGACTATCACCAGTTCTCACTGAATTCTGCTACAACTTCAAATGATCAAGAATTTTGAAAAATTAGCCCCAAGATTTCTTCAGTTGGGAATCCAAAATTTGAGATTGCCAAAAGAAGAGGACAATTCTGACATTTTGACCTTAAGTCCCCACCAATAATCTGTAAAGAAATTATTTTTTATCCATCTACTTCCAGATCTTAGGAAGAAAAAGTAATTCAACCTACAGATTTCTCTGATGGTCCATCCCCAGGTTTTGATTTTGACCTTTCAAATACAGCTTTCAAGGACTCTTTTTCATTTCTCATTTTGCGTTTTATGGCTTCCAGCTCTGAAGTATCTGCAGTTGTTTCTTTTTTGGGAGGCCGTGTGAATAAAGCTTTAAAGACGTCCAGTGCAGATTCAGCAGGGCTTGATTTTACTTCCTCAGAGGGAAATCGTGGTTCTGTCTGGCCAGAGGCTTTGTTCTCTTGAGCTTCATCGCTGTCCTCAGTCTCCCCAGATCCCTCACCAGAGTCCTCGGTTCTGTCTTCATTCTTGGAGACGTCTATGTTTAACAAGTGCGAGAGTTGTTCCAGGAAAGTAGGACTCGCTTTAGGTTCAGCTGATTTCTTTTTAGTGGTCAAACCTGAGGTAATACTGGATTTCTTAACAGGCTGTCGTAATTTAAGCAGAGCTAAATCATTCTCCCTTGGTTTAATTTCTGTAACAGTTTCCCCATCCTCTGTGGTTAGTCCCTTTTTCCTCACACGTAGTCCACTAAAGAAAGCGGGCAGCTGGAATGTCTTTTCAGCCAGTGCTGCTTTTTGGAGCGATGTATTATCAGCTGAAGGTCTTTGTTCTTCATCTGGAAGTTCTTGAGGGCATTCCCCTGCAGCAAGCAAGTGACTGAACTGCTCATCCATTAACGTTTTGTCTTTTCCATTGGAGTCATGCTCCAGAATACCATCCAGCTCTTTTGGGAGCCGCTCAGAAACCGGTGGGTGTAACTCCATGTCATCTGTACCCACAGTGTCATCGCTGTTGCTGTGCCCTTCTGATTCTGACTCTTCCTTATTTTGATTGTTATCGTCCAAAGCCTCAGCAGACAAAGCAGCATTATTTAGCCCAGATTCGCTTGTATTGTTTTCATCGGTGTCTAGGTCCTTACTCTCCGTGTCCGATTCTGTATCACTTGTTGTATGAACCAAAGTACCTTGTACGAGAATAGCATCCTTGTCATCATTGTCAGATTCAGACAAAGAAGTCTGTACAAACCTTAAATGGTGAAGAAGTAATCCATTTTGTTCAGCTAACTCCAGTTCCAGGTCAGTTTGCCTGCCAGACATTGGGTCAACTTGGCCACTGGTACTATTCATGCCGTGCTGATTTTCTGAGTCGTCATTATAATCATTATCATTCCCCTCATGCCAGGTGTTAGCATGAGTATTTATATTGGTGTGCAAAGGCTGAAATGCGTTAAGCACTGCTTCTTCCTTGGAAGCTGTAGATTCAAATTTAGTTGTAAATCCAAAGAGTGTTTTCACAGAAAATGTAGTGAAAAGATCAGGTTCGCTTTCTGCTGTATTCTCCAGGTCTGAAAGCTCACTGTAATCAGGCACCGCATTTTCTTCTTCCATGTTGCGTGAAGTACAGAATAGGTTTGCTTCTAGCAGTGCTACTAACTGCTAAACAAATATTTACTACGTGCATTCAGACAGCAGACTGACCTCAGCAGAGGCACTGCGAGAGGCAGTGCCCCCCTGCCCTGCGAAGGCAGCAGCCAGCCGCCCCCAGGTCACCCTGCCCCTCCTTCCGGGTCCAGCGCTGCAGCTGGCAGCCAAAGTCTCCGTCAAGTCCCCAAACTCTACTGCAGGAGCAGCAAAAAAGACCCACCGTAAAACAGTTCTCAGCAGCGTCGGTAACTTGTTCCTTTACACAAAGGGCTTTTTGTCACAGCAAATATGCCAGCGCACTAATCTCGGTTGAAACTTCGACCAATGGTTACTGCTGGGACTCCTGCAATCCTACTGGCTGCACACAACTTCCTACGTGCTAAAAAGTGCAGAGCAGCTATATAAACAAGCCTCCCGAACAGAACTGGGCGCATTTGTAGTTTGCTACTTCCTTATCCCAGTACGCAAGCTGTGAGTGGTTTGCAGCAGAAAATTCCTGACGGATTCTTTTGCATAGTCTTTCCACTTTGACAAAGATCTTCTTTTGTAAATCCATAATCACCAAAAAATGTCAGATGGAAACCCGAAGTAACGAATCTGAAGCTTCCAGTGCCACTGCCCAGAGCCTGTGCAGAGTCCTTGGTTCCCGGCCGGCCAGAGCGAACTTGGGTGAGCGCCCTTGAAGCCGAAGAAAGCAGAAAAAAAAAGAGGCTCTCTTCTGATTTGCTGCAGGTTTCATCTGGAATGCAGATTACAGCCTCCAGGGCCATGAACAAAAACCAACAAGACTGGTTTCATATTACTACTGTCCTAACTCTGCACAGCTATTTCTGTGAACTGTACGCAGGTACTTATCAAAGGCTTTCGCCACACCCAGTGACTAGGAGCTGTTTGGGTGGGCAGGGTAAGCAGCCAGCCCTCAGGAATGCCAAGTTAACTGTTTAGAAATCAGGCAGGCTGTCCATCTGCACTGCACCCAAGCTTGGATTACTTCAAACCAGAACAATCTCCGCTGACATATTTTTTGATAACTCTCATCTATATATATTGCCACGGTAACACTGTATGTGTGAGATTTGTTTTAGTTAATACTGGCAAAAACACTTGAAACTTGAAATATTCAAAACTGTATAGCTCAATATTAACAGAAGCTGTCAGGGATAATACATACTTTTTTTCCTAACACACATACAAAGAAAGTACAAAATACTCTTAAGCACCTTTGATATTCAGAAAGTCAGTAACATTTAGGTCAGGTTCCAGTCAAAAATATTCACTTTTGTTCCTTTTCTTATTTTTGGAACTACAGAGACTGCAAATCTGCAGGAATTTATATTCTTGTTATTCCCTGGCCTTTAAGAAGTTGTTTTAGTTGAATTTGCACATTGGTACCTTAGAAATCCAAATATACTATTCTTTTTTTTTGCACCCATGTTAGAGGGTTATTCTACAGTCAGCCATTTAGCTGTGATGAGTAATCTTAAACAAGCAACATAAGGAAAGCCGTCCTTCACAGGGAAATCAGCTGCAGACCACACCACTGTGTCAAATTACTGAAAAACATTTACTGAAAGGCTGAATATTACAGACAACAAGCAACAACAAAGTATCCCAACACATTTAACTTTTGGTTTAATGTTTAAAAATGTAGACCATACAAAAAGCACGTGTTTACCTTTTCGATATACCATATAAAAGAACATAAAGTCAACCGCAAAAGTCATTGGTATCAACTGCAGGAAGAAAGTTTCCCAAGAATCAGATCATAATACTAGGGGCTTAGGTGAAGCTTACAGACACCTTTTCAATTACAGGGTGGCAGGCATACCTATAGACAAAGGGCACTGGAATCATTCCCATCTTTGCGATTTAACACAGAACAATGTCTTCTCCCTTACTGCCTGCCATTTCCTGTAGTAAACTCCGGACTTGCTTCTCCGCTATGCTTAATCATCAGGTGCCCAGGACAGAAATGACTGACAGGTCACAGCTCCCATTGTTTTCTAGGTTTAATGTAGATTAATACCACAAAAGGAAGCTCTACGTAAGGAAAGAGACAGTCTTTATCGCTCCCTATGCCAACCTACTCTTATAACCCAGGGTTAATAAGACAAGGGGAAGGCAGCTACCTCTGCACTGGTGATTTCCCCTATGACAAGATTTCTCAAAGGCAAATGTACAGCAATTCTAAATTTCATTTTATGACAAAATAACTGGGGCAAAGTGACCCTGCTGAACCAAAGTTTTCTACATTTAAATTTACATCTATTTTTATGTTCAACCACAGAACTAATTGTTCATTGTCCTGATAATTTCTATGGTTATGCCTTTCTTATTTATTTGTGTACCTATTTATTTAGGGTTTGGTTAACTTATGATGGATAAACATTAAATCGTATTTTTCAAGAACAGTTGCATTGGTCACTAACAAAAAATATACCTATATGAACAACTTCATGGTACCTTTTAAGCTAAACATACTTAATCAGATTATGCCAAAATATTTATTTATCTGTTTATGTTAATGACAACCCACACTTAGAATAAAACTTCTCTGTAATAATCTATGGTCACCAAGCTGTAACAGTCCTATGAATATTGTACATAGGCAGGTTACTGAAAATAGCCACTATCTAACTATTTAAGATTTTAAGGGTATGTATGGAAGCTTAGTTTAAAAGTGGACTTAAAAGCAGGAAAACCGTACTTTACGCCTGAACAACATCTCAACAAAATTTACGAGACAATGCTCAAATTAGTAGTGAAAAGGATGGTGCTTTGAGTGTCAGGCCAAAGTTATGCAATGTATTGAGACGCTAGAAAACGCAGAGTTAAACACTGAATAACTAAAACTCAAGAAGTAGAAATATACCTTATAAAACCAGAGGTAATCTCACAAGCCTGCAGAAAATGATAATGCTTTATATGTACCTCTTCTCTTGATAATGAACTCTAGGAACTGAGAAGAAACCTTCAAGCTTTTTGAGCATTACGATGAACAAAGGAACTCGTCTCTGTATCTACCCCTGGAGAAATGATCAAAAACCGGAAGCCAGCCAGCCTCTCAAATTCACCACGCAGTCCATAAACCCCCAGCCTCAAATAACGCTTTTGTAAGGATTTGTTTCTCACAGTCTGATGATCATCCCAGTGGACAGTCCCCTGTTGAGGGACTGGATAACTGACAATGAAATATACATTGGTACTTTATCCAGAAACAAAATTTTGGTAAATAGAGTAAAAAATTGGTAATAGAGTGTTTCTGGGTAAAATACATATCTTGAAATGTGACCTTAATATTTTTACACAAGGAGATCATCATATTGTGATGTGCAAATGAGATGGAGCCAGTTTGTTGGCAGAGGTGTTTTAATGCTGGGCAGATCTATCTCATAAGGAAAGTCTCTCTGAAGAGGCTGTAATACTGCATCTGAAGGAAGAAACAACTTCAACATCTCTAGAAACAATCAGTTATGATAATGTTACAAGTCTCTTAGCTTAATAAAACTGACTCTCTGGTGCCTCAGAAAAGCCCCTAAAACCTGTCATAGCAACTTTCAGGGCAGTTAACGCACTAATTATACAAAAGGACAATCATTCCTTACAGTTTAAAGCACATTTAATAATCCACACCCTTTCTGACCTACATTTCATCACAGACAGAAGTCACACCTACAACTCACTCCAGTTCTGCTCTTGAGATGTCTAAGAGCTCCCCTGAAGTAGGTTTTAAAACTAGCTTTGAAGAAAACACAATATAAGACAGAATAAAGTAATCTAATTTCTATCACGATCATACGGCAGGGCTCAAGGCTTCCTGACCCCATATCTATTCAGATTGCCTTTTCAGATCACTGTAAGAGCAAACCAGAGAAACATGAACAGGGCATGAAGACACAGTCTACAAAACAGCCAAGTGGCTAAACTGTATAGAAAACAAACTTTCTACTGTTTTTTCAACATAAAGAGCCTTAAACCAAGAAAATTTTGCATAATTTCTTGAAAATAATCATAGAATCAAATATGCAGGAATTGTGTCAGGCTTCAGAAGAGCGACAAAGCAGCAGGCTGTGGTTGTGGCTCTGGCAGTTTGAACTGATCTGAAGCCCAGCTAACACAGTCCTGCCCTCTGCCCCATCCCCAACCCAACGCTGGCTGTGCTGACTGATAATGATCTTAACATTCTCCTGCTCTCCTGTCTGTCTCTCCTGCTGTTTATCTTGCTTTATACTTAGTATTTTAACTCTTTAAATGCTCTGAAATAGAAAAGGCAGAGAAGATGGAATGAAACCTGCAAGTCCTGGATTTTCATCATTATTCTCACTATAGACTATTATGTGAGCAATTTTCCTGAGGTTTGAGGGTCTGAGTATCACCATCACTTTAAATGAAAACAATTAAGTTTAGACCTAGCAACAGAAACATAGATATGATAATTTATATCAAAATTCAGCTTTCCATGATGTTAACAGAATGAGTGGACACCAGATACATTTGGTGTAGGGGGCTGTAGAAATGCAATGTGGTTTTTAACGTCTTCATCAAAATTCTGCTTGACATTGAGATATGGACTACTTTAGAGAATTAGAAAACAGATTGTAATAGTTCTATGGTTATAAAACCAGAAAGCACATTAAGAAAGCCAGTTTACTATTTTGAAGGAGTGCATATTGTATCAATAAATGTATGGAACAGTTAGCTTGTAAAACCCATCATATGAAAAACCAATGGTAGTTCTGAGGCAGAACTTGTAGAAGAGATGTATTGGCTGATCTCCTGGTTAAAACCAGCAGACATACAAGTAACAAAGACAGAGAACAGAAGATCACTGTAAACTGTGTAAGTAAACTGAGTAAGATCTTTGTGCATTAAGGCACAAAGGCCGGCACTTAGTGTAACAAAGAATGGAGATGAATCTTTAATCTTTTCCCTTTGTGCTTTCCTTTTCTAGGCTGCTCTCTTTTCACCTTGGTTTCATTTCAACAGGCCTTTTGCTCCCCATCTACAGTATGATATAATAGTTTGAAGATTAAACAAAAAACTTTATAAAATAAAATCCACAGTCACATCAAATAATTTCCCAGAATTTCTTAAGTAATTACTAGCTATTAATAGTTATTTTAGCTGCATTTTCCCATCTCATTTATGTGCTTTTTTATCTGAGATGAAATGCTCTATAAAGAATAGGGTGGAGTTGCATTTCTATTTTGTTTCATTATCTTCCGCATCTCTATATCTTCTCTATGCTGGATTGTGGATGAGAATGCAGCATGCTCTAACTAATATTTAAAATCTCATGCAGGATTTTTTTTCAGGCTTCTGATACAGATTGTGCATTTGAAATGCCTGTCAGAGCAGAATTCAACACTCTCTCCCTCATCTACTTTATCTACCTCCTTCCAACTAATAGAAACATAGAAACATCTTTTCAATAACATAAGCAAACACTAGTATATCTATATATGCACATATACAAATATATTATAAATTTACGTAAGGATGTTCCTAATCCATAGAAAGCAGAGCTATTCAATAAGAAGCTTTGTTTTTCACATTGTCACTATTATGAATATAACTGCATTTTAAAACAGTGGTGCCTAACTTTTTGATCAGTCAGGCTAAACTTTTTCTTCCAACAGCAGGAAAGGGCCATAGATCACATGGCTGGATGTACTGCGACTATGAGTAAATAAATTGGTCCATTTCAGTTGCTGTTTCCCAGAAACATCATCTTTGTTTCAGAGTTGCTCTTCAGACACAGGCATATTTTTTGACCACAGCTGTCTTGCTGTCTGGTCTGAGGAGTGCGCAGGGAACACAGTATCTGGGAACATACTGCTGTCACCAGAGCAACTCATGCAGCCCATTTTTGGCCATTATCTATCTTACAGGCTGCTTTTAGCAGCGCTGCAGTCCAAACGAATTCTGATGGCAGCACCAGCAGCAGCCTTCTCACTGCCATTCTTTTGGCAGCTCCTCCTCCAATCCCTTGTCACACAACTGGACACGGACCCGTCTTGAAGCAGAAAAACCAGTCTTTTTGATGCAAGGGCTCTGCAACTAATTCAGCCTAGAGTTCTGTTCTGAAAGACTTTCAAGAAAGAGAGTCACAGGCAGTGAGCTGCAGGATAAAGTTTCCTGGTGCGTCACTAACAGCCCATCAGCCCATGCTGAGCACCCCTTTTTTATAGAAATTGAGGCTTTTGTTCTGAATCTCTTAGAAATAGTGGAATTAATATTCTTCCTTGATAACTACAAGAAACTGAAATCATTGCCTTTTTCATAATACAGTTAATTAGATTTTTAGACAGAAAATGCTGCTTAAAAAAGAGTAAGAAAAATGGAAGCAAACTGCTTACTAATCTTAGATGTCTCTTATTTTACTCAAATTATTGTTCTTATATGGCTTTTAATTTGGAACTCCTCCTGCTCTATACAAGGACTTTGTAAATGCAGGCAAAGTACCCTCATGGACTGGATTCTTCCTGTTGTAGCATATATTTGTAGCAGTGGTAACAACTATGTCACAGTTCTTTTCAGTCCAGTTATTTGTTTTCATCTCCACATTTAATTACAAGGATAAACCTGTGCCTTCACAGTACTACAACAACATTCTAATGAATTATTTTAGGAAAAGGAGGTTAGGACAAGAAATCAATTTTATAACAAGCTCAAGAGAATAGCAACGGTGAGCGTAAGCATCATTAAAAGCATTTTAAATGTACTTCTAGGGTACTTGTGGTATTTCTACCAATAGGTGTCACTGTTACACAAATTTGTGTTAGTGTTTCTTTGCACAAACTGTGTTATGTAGTCTAGTCTTTAAAGCATTTTCTTTCAATCATTCCATCCTTTCCATGTTTCTTTCCTTTTCTACTACATTCTGTTCCCTTCTCCCCCCAGTTTGAAAACTACTGCCAAAACCTGTCTATCTGTAGGCTGGTTACTGCTCGTCCCGGGAGCATATGAGTATTTCCAGCTAAATTAGGATGGGCCATGTTGAGCAAGTGTCTCACATTGTGATTAACTCAGGTTCCCACCTGAAGCTTCAGTGTCCTATATCCCAGGAAGTTTAGAAACTTTCCCTGTCAAATTCATGGCCATCTGACTCCACTGCCAGTTCAGCTGCTCCAAAACTCTGAGAAGCAACAGCACGGCTCCCAGCAGTCCTGGGCTGTGCACATGCGCGCACGCACACACACACGTGTGCACGGGTGCACACACTCACACACGTGCGCACACACACTGCTTGCTGACTTGAATCTTCCTGGTACCTATTCTTATCCTTGTCGTCTCCCATTTGCTAGCTCCTGCAATTCGTTTCCAGGAAAACAACTAATTTAAACTAAACACCTACCATTATTTCAGAAATGACACGTCATGTATCTTAATCTATTTATATAATTTTAAAAATTTTCTGTATGTATAGCTCTCAGGCTTATCCACATATAGGCATATGGACTCACAAACCATCTGCAAAACTGTATCCCATCCAAAACTTTGCAGTTTGTCAGATATTTTGGAACATGGTTTTAGACATACCAGAAATAAATGCATACCAGAAATGTAATTGTATAGAATAAATGCTTGTTGAAAACCAATATAGCATGAATAGAGTCCTACTCACATTCAGTTCCAGGCTCAAATGCAACACATTTCTGTTGATCTTCTCTTTCTCACTTGAATGAGCAAATGGGCTTGAGTGTCCCAATCTGCAATCCAAACCCCAGGTATCTTCATCTCTGTTTGCCACATCCAAATTAGTCAGCCGTTCAGTGAAGTCATCCTTTAAAGCAGACTCTGCTGAAATGTCGAAGTGAAATGAAATGAAATGAAATGAAATGAAATGATTTAATCTGCAGATAATCCCTGCATATAGTAAGTTCTATATCTTTTTGAAATTCTGGTACACACTACCAACACATGCACTTACAGTTCTCCTGTTTGTTTAAAACAAAACAGAATGGCATAAATGGGGTACATACTTTGTTTTAACTGAGAAAAAATGTTTTTGTACTTAAATTTTGTGGGACAGATCTAGCAAAAAAAGTGGGCTGCTTGTCTTTCCCCGGTGCACAGACACACACTGTATGTAAGGTGCTTGAGTTTTCACCTCCTCTGCCAATGCACTCTTACTTGCCCTCCTGAATGCGCTTGTTACACACACATATTTCAGAGGTGCCTGTGAAGTATAAAACTAAGTTAAGGAAGCTCAGCAGACTGATTAGATGATAAACTTTTTGACATTGGCTAAACACAGCCTTAATGGGGACCGTGCGAATCCACATTAGTCCCTTACACCAGATGCATAAAAAGCAGTCTTTCCATCAGAAGTGATACTTAGCACTTTACCTTGCCCCAGTAACCTTAAACATACTATCATCAACCTAGTTTTGCAACAGTTCAGTTACAAACAAACAGGGGTGAATTTAGTGGGAGGGGTAGGAGCAAAACCTGACAGCCACAAGTACACGCCTCTGCGTCATGCACTACAATCACCCAGCACTCTCCCTCCCCTTCGCAGCATCACTGGTTTATTAGTCCCCCAAAACAGTAGTAAGTCTTCTTCAGTGTGTTCTCTGAAGTGTAATGTCTGACAAGGTATAGGATATATACACCTCTTTTTATATTCCCGAGGCTATATACCCTCTTTCACAGACACATCCCTCTTGAAACTTTCTAGTAGAAAATTCAGATACTAGCACAATTCCTGGCTGCTACCTATGGTAGCTTAGCATTATACAAGCAACTGCACTTGCAATTTTGTAATTTATTTTTAATTTTTTGCATTTTCCCTAATTTTAAAAAACCACATTAAAAAAGCGGCACTGGGATTGGAATTTGTAAGCCTGTTTGCTTAAATACAGGCTGATTTTCAAACTTTCTGAAAGCTTATAGCTCCGAATATTTTAGGTGCCACATTGTAGCAATAAGCATAGTAAAGTAAAATACTTGGTAAAACGGCCAACAATCCAAAGTACAAATCAGTTGTTATTGTGTGAATAAACTCATCTTTCTTCTTATTCACACAAAATCTCACAATGAGATCCTATCAAAAGACAGCATTTCTGCAAAAAGAGTATTACACATACCTTACCCTTTTTGAAATTACGCACTGCATATAATATGAAACTGCATCAAGATACTCAAACACAAGACAGCATATTTTAGGACATACTCAAGTCCAGACATGCCATCTTAAAGATCAGGTATCTAAAGAGAAACTTGCTTTCTGACTTTCTGAATCATTGGTTTTCTCTGTATTTCCAGTCATTTGATAAACTATTTTTCTTGTTGGCCCTTACGTCATTATAGAAGTCATTCTGATATTTAGAAAACTTTAAGTTCAGAAATACAAGTATTGTGCTTTGTAGTATAATAAGCTGAATAAAATGTATCAGTTGAATTCTGACCTCATCTTTATTGCTCCATACAATTAGCCCAGTTACCTCTGGCCACTCTAAGTTACATGATTATACATGTGGAAAATACAAAGAAAGTTCCAGGTGACTGGAGAGGAAAAAGTAAAAATCATAATTTTTAAGGTAAATGGACCTAGCAAACCTATCATGCCAGCTTTTAGCCTTTCTCCTGATTTCTGTCACATACCAATGCTACAGTTTTTGTGGGTATCTACTGACTTTACATTGCAAAAAAACTGGAACCTTGTCATATACCCTATAAAAACCATACATGCTTCCATAAAACAATGTAGCATTACAACAGCATAAAAATGCAAATATACTTAGTAAAAAACAGGAAATACTACCATTATTAATTCAGTGGTCTTTGCGAATTCATTTTGGTTTTGTAATTACCAACTCCGCTCAGCATTACTTCCAATACTTCAAAGCTTGACTACAGTTGCGTTCCGCAGTCAGTTTGAATCAATTATTTTTATCTGTGGCCCCTCTGTTTCGAGATGACTATTCTAGGTCAGCTACGGCTAAAGAGAAAATTCCTATGTGGCAGTGAATTTTACCCATAATATGGTTACTCTAGCAATTTTCCTTGATTCATAAGTGATACAGAGCTGTAGCAAGAGGCCACATTCAGAACTCCTTCTTGCAGCAGCTGGTATTTCCCATAATTAACTGTGGCACAGCTAAGAACAGCCAGCCCTGCCAAATGCTTTCTGGGCTACTAGAAAAATGAGTACCTCCCTCAGCTGCAGAGATTCAGGTTTCGTCCAAATTTAATTTTATGCACCATCATATTAATTTATGGCATTTTTGCTGTTGGTAGACTGCTCCCAAGTCTGTTACCAGGCCTCTACTCTCCACCCTCTATTCTAATTATTACTTAAAGTTCTGTTATCTATGGGTTTACCCTGCTAGCTGATGACCCCGTTCTTCCCTGAAGCGGTTCTCCCCTGTACACACTATTGGCATACAACCACTTCTATGCTAAGGGACCCATCCGCCTCAGCAGGGAGTAGAACATGAAAGGAGAACTTTAACCATCTCTCTAACTATTCTATTTTAAGCAAATTCTTAAATACTTGGCCATATTTTTCCCTTAAGTTCACCATTCTGTCAGCTCTGACAGATGGATTTTACTGCTACTTACACTTATCCAGGAAGCATTTTTTTTTAAAATGGGCAACCCACTGTAATCCACCAAAAGGAAATTTAGATTGTTTCTATAATTTCAGAGACTCTGGTTGAATCAGGTTTATTTGCTACATAAATTTATAATGAATGTTTTAAAATATCTGAGTGTGTGTTTAAAAAAAGGTCATATATATTTTATGCATGTGTATGCAAACACATGTATATATCCATCCAATCATAGGCTAAATTTAAGAAGTTTTAAAATGCATATACTTATCCTTTAGCCACCTTAACTGATCTGACAACATCTTTTTTTTTTTTTTTCCTCTGGAAAAAAGGCTTCCAAGAGAGTCCAATTGCTTCTCAAACTGTCTTCCAGGTTTTACAGTTTATACCAATCAGGTAGTGCCTCCTAAGAACACTCCATGCAGGAAGGAGACTGCCCAAATACAGCTTTGCTGCCATCTATTGTCCCAAGGGAATGGAAGGCAGAGCAAAGCAAATGCAGGAAGACCGAGTACCTAGTGCTTCCTTGACAGTTCTTACCACACAGACTTTGCGAGTGTAAGTAAACAACTTTTTTATCTTGTCAAATTTACAGGTAAGACAAAAGAGGCACTGAAACTTCAGGGATACAGACACGGCCATATCCTCAGACTGTGATAATAAATAGTACAGCCAGGATCTCCTAAACCCTCTAGTTCTATGCTGAACCCAAATAATTATAAGGCAATCACACCTGTCTTTTTTTGTACAAATGACACATTCTTGTCATACAAAGTCTTTTAAATTAGCAAATCTCTTAAATTAGCAAACAGGTGTATTAGATAACATGTAATACATTTCTATTAAGTTACCATTGTGGAATCCACAGTTCTACAGTTTCTACAGGACATAGTATGTTTGCTCTGGGCAGTCTCTTCCTATAGAAAGCCTGTTTGTACTTTCTCAGCTGCCTTGGAAAAAGAACTTGGGGGAAAAAAAAATCAGCTTCTCAAACATCTTTTTTGTTACTCCAAGGAATTAGGATGACTCATAATATCCATTCCTTGTGGGAACATGGTTTGCTTAACCACAACACACTTAAGTCTGAGACCAATGTTTACACTGTGTCTTTTTAGCTTTTGTTTCCTGATCACTGGTCATTCTATATATTAATCTTTTAATCGCACTCCATTCTTTCTAGATTGTTTTGTTATATCACACATGATAAAAATATAACGGTTACTCTTTTTGTGTGGTGATTCCTACGTAATGTACAACTCTATTGCCTATTTGATTAAATGTTATAAACACTCTTATATGTGAAGCATGAATAAAGAAAACCTTACATTAATTAGATACTTGTGTTCACTGCTTGCCTCTTGGAAGGAGTGAAAAAAAAGTAAATAAAATAAAATTTAAGTCTTTGTACAGCACCTGAGAATGAGTCTCAGAATGCCAAGTTTTGTGGACCTTTAAGGTTTTGGGGGTCTTAAATTTTAGAAACAAACAAACAAAATAAAAAAACAAGTAGATTTATTCAGCAAGTGGACCACAAAACTGAAACAGTCTAAGTGGCAAAGTTGCTTATTTAAAGGCACCATTTTGACAGCAGAGCTGAACACTCCGAACATCAGAACTACATTTAGAGCACTTATGGTATTACTAACTGAAGACAATGATATTACTGCAGGGATTTAGCTATTGAAAGATCTTACATCAGCAAGTCACAGCATGTTAAACAATCTTTGGTATACTTCCTTGCCCACAGAGATTAAGCTTGACCAATGCTACTGAAAGCATTGGTGGAATGTGAGGGTAACCTCAGCTGAAAAGTCAACGTATTTTTTAAAAATACGGAAATACAAAATATGCAGATCCTACTAAAATGATTTTTTGCTGTGTGCACATCAAATTTTATGATCCGTCCCTCTTGCCCGATCTTTTTCTTTCTAAATCAAGAACGAAGCAGTAAATGCTTCCTGATTTTTCCTGTTTGAAATGTCTCTTTTCTCTTTGTTGCTACAGACACCAATTTAACAGATCTCAATTTAAAAATAGCATTGGAAGTAGTCTCAGCAGTTTCAGATTCTGTAGGTAGATGATATTGCACAGTTCCATGCACACGCCATCTGTGGTATCTCAGATCTGTTAGTATATAAAGACATTCATTCTGTATAAACATGTAAATTCTACACCCAATATTCCCATGTATGTAGCTAACATAGAGGACAGTAAGATTTGCTTTTCTGGAGTTAAACTCTATTTTAAAGTTGAAGAAATATGAATAAGTAGGGAGAAAAATAAGAAAAGCTGAAAGGGAGTTAAAAAATTTAGATGGAGCCTTCCTCCTTCCCTTTTAATTTTCCAGATTTCCTTTATGGGAAGGAAGCAAATAGAAAGAACCTGTTTGCTCTGCCAGAGATGAGAGAAGACTGAAAAGAAATCTTCGTATCAATACAGTTCTTTCTATCGTATTAGACAGAATGTAAAGCAGTATGTAGCTTTCTGCACAGAAAAGTGAACATCGTGCACTAGGTATACTAATAAATCCTCTTAACACTAAGAAAACCTGTAGTTAAGTGCAAGACTAGAGAAACTGGAAAAAGATGCTAAATGCTGTCTTTGGGAATGAAGACATATGCGACTTTTTGTCATCTTTCCCCCTATTGCCTATATTTCTATTTAATCTGTATCGGAGCATGAGGTGATTCATACTATAAGCAGTTTAGCAAAATCCTTGCTGAAGATTGCCTATGTTTCCACAGTACATTTAAGGAATTTTTTTTTATGATGACAAACTGTGGATTTTAAACAGCAAATGTTAGGCCTGCTACTTGCTATACTGCTCTAACAAAGAAGCCTGAATGGCACAGTACTGAGTACAATTTTTAAATCAAATCCCTGAAAGCGGTGAGTGTAGGAACAAAGCCCTGGAGCAGCAACACCCTGCAGTGGCAGTTGAGGACTGGGGTTCTTGTAATGCTCAGAGAGCTAGAAGGTCCTGGAGTATCAATATGCAAAATGATCAACAATTTATTGTCTGTTGGCTGTGTCCTATTTCTCCCAGCAAACAGTAAGTACAATTTAGCGCTGCTAATAATGGAGAAAAATGTTTAAGTGGCTTCAAATCCATCCAATTATTAACAGAGAAATCTATTAACAAGTAAAATTAAGACCTCCCTCTCCAGCTAGCAAATAAAGATTAGTGTGTTATTCTGAAGTGTGAATTCAAAGTAGGGTATCTTCCCACAGGAGGAGATAAATTGTACATAGCCTTGACATCAACCTGTAACATTAAAAAAAGAACAACAACAAAAACCAGTGAAGACAAAGCTCTCTGGCCTAGAAAATTTGAGTGTACAACCACTAAACATAGGAATGTGGAGGAAATCCAAAATATTTGTTTTCTTGCGAAAAACATTTGTACAACTTCTCAGTGCAGAGAGCAAGTGATACAAGTCAATGCTTTTCAAAAATGCTTCAGAATGGTCACAAACCTAAGAAAGATTAGCAACATCTATCAAATCCTATAAATTACTTGTATAAATTTCATGGGTTTGTAGTAAAATAACTTTCCATTTAGACTGTTGACATTGAATTTCATTTAATTTTTTTTTTTTATTAAGGGTTTACATTTACAGTAATTTATATACTTTATACTGCTTTTTTCCTCCATCTCAATCTATTTATTCCAGACAAAAAAATCCCAACCCCTAATAGAGCAAACCCTAATAGCAAAAATGAGAATACTTATCACTAACTTAGTGTAAAAGAACTAGTATAATTTGGAGGGGGGGGGGGGGGGGGGGGGGCGGATCATGAGCTTAAAGATGAGAGAACCATATTCAAGTTTCAATACTGTGCAACCCTCCAACAAGTGCTTAAGAAACCTGAGGAACAGGAACTCTAGTAAAAAGTACGGAATGTCTTTGCTGAATTAGGACACAGTCCTGCAAGCTACTGAGTAGTTTGACCCCATTCAGCATACTGCTTTAGCACGTACTCAAATTTAGGAAGTTTAGTAACACTTGAGTGAGTAAGGAGCAGGACCTGCCTTGTCACTTTCCAGCCAAATCTTGCTTTCAGATGCAAGCAGGATGCTCTCCCAGTGTTCACAATTGGCATTATAAGGAAAGAAACAAAGATACAAAAACCCCCAAGAGGATATAACACTGGAAGCAGTTGGCACTTCAGTGCAAATTCTGAATCTCTTACTATTCCCAAAGGAGTTTCACGTGTCCACAGCCAAACCCCACAATCAATGTTCAGGCCAAGGTTCTGAGCTGCAATGCCAGGAACTTTTAGCGAAAGGCTCATTTTTAATGCCAAAGAATTTCACTGCTCACAGTAACTTCCAGATTGGGATAATACCCAAAGTGATCTAGCTAAATGTCCAATCAGCGTATAACAATTATACAACACTTCCCAAGTTAGCAATTTGTGGACATACAAAAATTACATACTACACAAGGCTTTGAAATATCTGACAATTCAAATATGCTTTTGGTATTAAGCATATGCTGAATGTCTTGGGGGGTTCTAAAACAGATAATGATCATTTTCCAAAACCAGTTTACAACTGTTTCTTTCATTACCTGAAGTAAATTCTACACAATCATAGTACATACCATATTTGTTATAGATTACACTCAAAGTAACCACCGAAAACTGAAGCATTCCTAATACTGTAAATTGCTGTCTACTACTTGGGGAGTGTTTCACTGTGTCTTTTTACAATCCTTTTTCTGATCTGTGGCCTTAGCCAGCGAGCTAAAAGAATGTGGAGGAGGAGACTGATGTTCAAATTCTTTATTCCTTATTTTGTTTAGCAAGATTTGACCTTGCAAGCAATAGTCTTTGAAAAGATTAGACACCTGTGGCTAGTGCAATAAGGAGAATAAAGAAGTATATAGAAAATCCAGACAAAAAGCTACACAGCTGAAAGCTAACATCTTTTAGGCAGCAACCTAGGAATAGAGGCTACAAGAGTCCTTGACCACAATGTCAGCAGGTTAAGTAAATGTAATACGCTATTTAATGACTTAAAGTGTTAACATTACTTGTCTCATGTGCTTTTTAGAATACTTCCCCTTACCCACTGGCTCTCACTCTTCTGTTGACTATCAGAAAGACAAAGTCATCACAGACAAGATTTGGTTTGTGCATTAGATAAGTGAAAAAGCATGACGTATGTAATAAGATTGATTTTAAATAATCCACATCTTTTACAATACATTTAAAAATGTTGAAAGCTGCTAAAATCACTTCTACATTGCACAAATGTTATTATATAAAGATTTTTAGTACAAGTATTAAGATTGTAATTAATGAAGTATGGATAGAAATGTGCAAAAGCACCAGAACCATCAATTAAAAG
Source organism: Phoenicopterus ruber ruber (assembly GCA_009819775.1). Classification (NCBI taxonomy): domain Eukaryota; kingdom Metazoa; phylum Chordata; class Aves; order Phoenicopteriformes; family Phoenicopteridae; genus Phoenicopterus; species Phoenicopterus ruber. The sequence continues at coordinate 36,339,590 of CM020219.1, forward strand.
AAGAGCCGATATAGATAACCAGGGACACTACTGACAGCAACAAAACTAATTAACACTGAGTGTGTTATTTATATCTAGACCATGGTGCATATGATTCATCAGTGGAAAACTGCATTCTGATAATAGGAGAAGGATGGCAAGAGGGTTACACCACATGGCCTGTGCTGTTCCTCCTCATGGAATAACACTGCATTGTGTGTAACATTCTTTTGCCTGTTATCCAACAGGAAGACACACGATAGCCCGGAAGATACTGAAAATCGGAAAACAAAGACAATGGGCAGCAACCTTGCTTAACATCCACGACAGACAAAAGACACAAGATTTTGTGGCAAAAGGATCATGCTATACTAACTGTTGACTCTTAGGGGTAAAAAAAAAAAATCTTTTTTATCCTTAGGGGATAAAACTCCCATTTTGTCACCAGTCTAGAAGAACCCAAGAGATGTAGTGAGGATTTGACAGCTGGTGTCTCTTGTTCTCTATAACCTCATTAGCAATGCTGGCCAGACTGCTTTAGCGTACGCATTATCTTGAGTGAGAGTGACAACATGCTGTGAATGGGCAGAACCCACTTACACAGGGATCTGTGAGATCATTTTCTTCTGTAAGGTCCCACAAAAAGTTTTGTTACACCAATTTTCTACATCCAACTGGAAGGATATCTGAGATAGTGGCATCAAAACTACTAATCTAATCGCTAACATTACTAATAAATAGTACTACTAGCACAGCTATTCAATGCAGCCCTGCATTCTGTTTAACAAGCCCTGCATAGCTGTACTGTAGTACACAGCTATAGTATATAGCTATACTAGTTTCAGACATAAATTAGTATCTCTTCCTGATTTTGCACTATGTCATGCAGGCACGCCAGCTGAACTCCACCCCAGTTGGCTATTTCTGCACTGTTACACGGTGTCAGTCTGTCCTCTGGGAGTTAATCGCCAAGCTGTTAATTCAAGAATGAGCTTGAGCACTGGCTCCTTTACTTGGTTACCTTTCCTTACTTCTACTCCAGCTCTTGTCTTTCATTTAAAGAAAGGTCACAGCTTCTTGTACACTGCCTAGGGCTGTGGTGGTAGGAAGAAACAGTGCAGGTTGGACGGAGCATGGGCCCTGCAGATGTAGTATTTTGCAAAAAATGCTAAGAATAAGGCTCCATGACGTGTGCAAATGATTTTTCTTTTTGAAGTCCCATTACTTTGTCACATTTGACAGAAAGAGAAATATATATTCCTACCAAAAATTACCTTCCAGAAAAAAATTAATAGCTTCTTTCAAATATTTTTTTAATATAACAATTTTTTTTTTGTTGCAAACCAATGTTTTTCTCCAACTTGTTTCTCACAAGTAGGTAAACAATTTCAGCTAACATTTTAAAAACCTCAATTTAAGATAAGCACACAAGATGTATAATTTTATCAGAAACTATTAAAGTTTGATAAATTCATGAGAACCAAAAGCCTAAGTGACAGGCAGCAGTAACAGCTCCAACTGTAGTCTGTAACAATACTTAATACTTACTAAATAACAAAATATCATCTTACATGGCTTCATTCCAATGTGTAACGTGTCTTATCCCTACTACAGACAGGTCCAAATTCACATCTGCAGGAATGCTATCTATTAAGTTACAGATATGATTCTCAGTATATACTCCCATAAGCAATGATCAAGACACAATAATCTAGAAGAAATGAAAAGGTACTAAATGTAGTGTATTTTAGCTTGATGTTTTCCTGGAAAGTGGTAACAGATATTGTCCAATGAAGAAAAATATAGAATTAATTATAATAATGAAATGCTTCTGTTCAGTATTAAATATTTAAAAACAAAATATTGACATAGGAACTGCCAAATCAAAGAGAAAGGTTGGTGAAAAAATTTTTGCAGGATTTAAGCATTTTTTTTGTTTTTATTTTTCTTTTTTTTTTTAAGATCTATCTTCATATGTACTAATCCTGTAATTTACCACCTACAGCTGTGCCAGGTGCTTATAGGTGGAAGGATTTAACCTATAGAATCAACTAAAATTTTGTGCTTAGCAGTGTGCTTAATGCTAAACAAACAAAATAACATAGTACACAAAAACTGACAGTTTTAAAAAAGAAAGAGGCAATATATTTCAAAAAACATAACACAGGTCAGGCTCAGCTACTGACTGAACAAGACCGAGAAGAATAATCTATTTTTAATAGGAAAGGACCTACATTATTTGTCCCCAAACAAACACTGAAACTTCTCAAAATATCTGAGGTACAAGGAGTGAAAGATGTGAGTGAACAGAAGGCAGAAAGAAATGAGGCAGTGACAGTGTTTGAGCCAGTCAATTTGCCAAGCAGAGAGACAAAGCAGAGGAAGTAATAAATGGAGGAGTTGGCTGAAAGTTTCCCAGAGTCAAGGATTAAGATGAGAGGAAAAGGGAGAGGGAGAGCTACGAGACAAAAGACAGCGAGAGAGAAAGGTGATGGAGATTTAAGAGAAGAAACAGACTGTGAAAGGATTCCAATTAAGAAGATTTTAGTGTACTTTAGCTACCACAAGTACCACTCAGAAAGATTTTCTTGGCAAAGTGTATAATCAAACAGCTTAAACAGCTGTACTTCTCTGGGAGGGCAGGTCCCTTAGGATAAAAGCAATAAAAAATAATCCTGATACTAAGAATTTGCCCGTCAACACATTTAACCGTGTGAGTACTGAATGTGTGCAAGTGGAAAGACAACAAGCCTGTCACTTACCACTCAATATAAGTCAAAATACAATAAATTAATAAGTGAAAAATTGTGTTCAAGACTAGTAAAAATGCATTTCTGTAACTGTAGGATCATACAGTTCAGAGTCATTAAGGAATCTCCATCCTCTTGTGCAAAAGCAGCCACATTAATATTTACATCTAATTATAAAAGAAGCAAACAAGCCAGTCTGACACCTAAAATTATTTGATAATTCACCTCCCAAAGATCTACAGCTACGCTATTTCACATGTCCTGTGACAACTGATAAATACTTTTTCTGCTTAACCAAGGCGGGAACAGAAAGCAAGCATTGAACACCTCTGCAACGGTCAGATACTCTAGTGACATCTCAGCATTACTTTGGTTCACACTCTTGTTAAGTCTGGCATCAGTACACCCACTGTCACTACTGACTGAGTCACCAGGAACCTAAGTTGGTCTGCATCACACAAAATTTCAAAAGATTCAGCTGACTTATTTTTAAATGCAGGTATCTCTGAATGGCTTTTTAGTGCCTCATGAACCTATGGAAACTCCAAAGCCATGCTATGCTTTTATCAACTAAATCTTATCATTGTGATGTTTGAAACACTATCAAATAAACTTACAGGCACAGACAGACCTATACTGACTTCTGCAGTCTTAGGAAAACTGGATGACCGAGCAAAGGGAACTGATGACCAATCCTGCAAATCCTCTGAATTGAGTTTTCACATATGTTCAAGTCCCGTCACCAATGAAAAAGATTCTGGATAGGATACAATTTTTGGATATGCTCGCATTCAACTCTCAATTAAACATGTGGATTATCTGTACTGTGGCACACCATGATTCACAAGTGGGCTTCAATTCATCCAAAATGTCAGGAAAGCAGTATAGCCATATTCACAGAACACCGAGACGTGTTTTTCTCAGTTCCAGTCAGCACTTGTATGAGAATCTGAGCTGTGTCAGTGACATTGCTTTGCATCCTTCTTTCCACTAAACATAAACGGTAATACTGAATGGTCTGGTTTACATTATTTTATTATTATCCATGCTTTTATTTTATCTAAGGCATTACAAAGCCCCACTTTCCTCAGCTAATCATGAGCTGGCTGTATTAAACATGGGACAATGAAGCAGTTAAAACAAAAAACAATCCATAGGCTGTCTTCTTTCTCAATTAATTTCCAGAAAAATAATTTTCTTTATTCCTTTTCTTTGGTACCATTTCTGACATAATCATTACACACAACCACTGGACATTTTTTTCCATTTTCATAGCTGTTGAATATTCCCTGCTTTCATAGATTTCACAAGAAGCTAGAGGTAAACAGTACTTCTGAAAATAAATTATGCCACCTATTTAACATCTTCCCTTGTGAAAACATGGGGGTGTGGAAGTGATAATAGATGATTGCTTAAAATATTTTAGCTTTCTTTGAATAAATTAAGGTTCAAACTATTTCCTTTACGTTTAAGCTTTTCCTGGCATCTTGGGTTTTTTTTATAATATGCAGCGAGATGTACCCTACATGAATAAAATACTATTAATCATATTTGCCTCCTGAAAGCTAGATAATATTTGTAGAGAACTCAGGAAGTAGGTGGGTATAATATGATATCGCATATCATAGCTTATTAACTGAAACAAAAATTAACAAAATTATGTAAAATAAGGTTATTCCAGACCAAAGCACAACGTAAGAAAGCCAATGGTTCCTCCCTTTATTTCTACCTGACCTAGGACCTGCCACAGGATTGAAATTCTTACCTGCAGACACGCTTGTATTCTAATATCAGACCTTTTCTAGACTCAAGTCTCAAGTCCATTGTAGCTGAAACATGATCAGCTAGCCAGGCATTAAAAAGAGAGATCATCTGTTCATTAGTCTGAAGAAAAACTTTAGAAAACAGTTATAAACTACTTCTGATCTACATGATAAGAAAGGTATACATAGTTTCTTAAAAATAAGTGTTGTTTCTCAGCAAGGGAAAGTTTTCAATTCTATATATTGACTGATATTAGAACAGTCCAATATGAAACAACTTAAAGTGAGTAAGATGTCTAGCAGAGTAAACTAGACTGCCTCAGCTTTTCCCTTTCCTTTCTGCCCTGGATCAGTCCTAAGACTGTAAAATGAAATCACTACATGGAATTAAATATTGCCCCAAAATAATTTGTCCAGCAATATTTATTTTATCCCTAACAGCATATCCGGGAACTGACTGCCTTTCTGAAAAATAGAATTCTTTTCAGATTAAGGACACACTGCCAAACATTCCTAAACAGGACTAGATCACCGCAACAAGACAGTGCATAACATCAGTATAAAGTGTTATTAACTGGGAATATTTTTTTTTACAGTATCAGAGAAAAAAAAAAAAAAGACGAAAGAAAGAGAACATAAGAGTCCAATGTCTGACTCGCTCAGTGTCCTACATCTAACAGAGCCCTGTTCCTAAGGAATTGTGTAAGAACATGCAAGCACATATACTTCCTCCATGTGCTCTCCTGTCCTCCCACCATGTACAACTCAGACACCCGTTTTGTGCAAGCTGTTCAGTAATCCTCAGCAGACTTCTATTCCTAGTGTCCCCTGCGCTGATGTAAATGCTGGGCTCTGCAGTATCCTTTGGCAAAGCTCAGCTACACCCTGCATGAAGGACTATGTCCTTTTGTGTCTTCTGAACCTGGCTCCTACAAACATGCTTTGGTGCACTTCAGTTGGTGTACTGGAGAGAGCGAGTGAAAAATCCAGCCCTATCTAACCTCTCCAGCCACTCACAGTTTTACAATCTCTATCATACATCTTGTCCGTTATCTCTTTTTTTTTTCCCCAGGTTGAAGAGATTGTTTCGTTATTCCTCACATGACAATTTTTTTTTGTGCTTTAAAACATCCTGTTGTCCTTCCCTGAACATGACCCGGTTTTACCATGCACTTTATGAGACGAAGAAATGAGAACTGCAACATATTTGAAGCTTGACAGCACTAGATCTTGTAAAGTGGCACAATGTTTTAGGATTTTATTTATTTTCTAAAAATTCCTAGCATTCAATTTGCTTTTTTTGAAAACTATTGATTTTTCAACAAATATGTACAAGGAACTATCTCTCATGACTTGAAGATCTCATTCCTGAAAGGTAACGGTCAGCTTCATTTTATATATGAAGTGAAATTGTATTTTTTTGTGCATAGCTTCATATTTATTTCCCTGAATTTCACCTGCCTTTTTACTGCTCAGTAAGTGCTTTCTCCAGTCCTGCATGGCACTTCTCCCCAAATAGCATGATACGATATGCATTGGCTAGAGCAGTATTCCTGCCCCTCAGAGAGATCAGGTCAGATATCAGGATATGCATCCTCAGGCACAGCAGCATTGATTTTATAGTTAGAGATGAAGACGGACTAGGACTGGAGGAACTGTCAGGACAGTGAAAAAGAGGGGGATGAAAGGAGAACATTAAAATGGAGGAGGTTTCAGAAGTCATGAGGGAACACTGATTGGAGTTGCTACTCTAGACTAGCTGCCTCTCAACGCCACTCATTTCCTTTGTTTTACAGTAAGATCAACAAAGGACTGGCTAATTACAGCAATCTTAAAACTACTGATCAGAAACAATGCAAAAAAGGGCTAGAAATTTACATCAATAGTTACCACCTAAATTTCTTTTTAATACAGTCTATATTTATTCATATTTTAACAAGTATCTGCCGAAATGACAAGCAACATTTCACAGTCTAAACTCTGACACATCTACACATTAAAACCAGTCAAGTTTGGGGACAGCTTTTTATTTTTTTTAAAGTGCTTTTTTGGAAAGACTTTTTTTCAGGCTTAGTGTATGGCTGATCGTATAACATTTGCAAGATACTACATGCATGTTCAATAACACTTGCACATCAAAATAACTGTATAAACCACCAGAAGAAGCAATAAGTATCTCAGCTTTATCAAGGCTTTCTTGAACCCAAAGGATTCTATTGTGAAACAGAAGAAAACACTTTTCATTATGTAACCTGGCCCTTTTTATTGGCCTCAGTCAGGCCTGGCAGAGCAAAACAAAGCTTTAGATGTTTAAGCACCTAACAAGTAGTCTGCTTAACTCAGTTGAAAATATTTCTGTCATTTAATTCATTTTTGCAAGTGTTCCATGCAGTTATATTACATTACTGAGGAAAAAAAAAAAAAAAAAAGAGCTATATTCTTTTGAAAATTCAAGGTCTAATTAAAAGGTGGTTCATTAGCCAAATGGATTTTTGTCACATGAAATTTTTCACTGGCATGCTAGTGAACCAGATATAAATACCAGTCATTACTGCAATCCAGCAACCTCAAGGCTGCCAGTATTACATTTACTTTAAAAATAAAATTACAACTTAGCAATTGTTGGCCATCTAGCATATAATTTTGTTCTGGAAAGCATTCCTATTTAAATCGATCATAAGCACATGCTTGCCTTCAGTCTTGCTTCAAGTTAAGCATGCATTCAGTACTGTCCTTGAAAAGGGTAGTTTTCTCTTTTAGGGCACAGTGATAACATACGCCATGCTAAAGCATACCACTATATGAATGTGACAGCAAAATGCTATTGCTCATGTTTCTGATTCATACAAAAGGTATACTTTATATTTTAAAATTCTTTCATCTTCAACATGTGGATGCCAAAGGAACAAAATGAGAGGCATAACTTCCTTTTATTTCTGTTGCTCACAGTTCTGTTGTAACAGTAAACCTGTTATGCAAATTGTGCACATTGGCCAAGGACCTCTAAGGTTCATCCTCCTGAGCCCTATACTTGTGTCACCAAGAAGTACAGTTAGTTTCACTTCACCAAATTTGCTACTAGGATTAAAAAAAAAAAGGGATGTGATTTCCATGGACTGAGGACCATAAAATCATTTTCCAGAAAATCCCAACATAGTCTGTTAAGTTTTATGGTTAAAAGTCCAGTGAAGTGCCTTACTACGCTGACACAGAGACAACGACAAAATTATACTTAACGAGAAATGTAATATGGAAACACAGGTAGTTCCCAGAAGAAAGCATGCAGAATTAAATAGAGCTCAATTTTTAGAACAATGAACAGACTACAAAGTATCAAACTGCATGATGAGATTCTAGAACAAAATTCAAATGTGTTTTGTTTTGTTTTGGTTTTTTTTTCTGAAGGAATAAATCCAATTTTGATGAATTTGGCTTGATGAAAGTTAACAGCATCGCTGCAATAAAAAGCCGTCACATCATTTACAATACAATTTAGTGGGGTTCAGTTGCCTAAATGAATGTTAGATGCTGAAACTAATTTACCTCAGCCCACAAAGGTGTGGATCATTCCGGGTCAGATTTGCCAGCTCTATGCCTGTGCCTCAGACACCCTAGGGCATCTAAAACTGTGCTTTTTCCATTCTGCACACTTTTGCATCCATTCCAAAGATCTTGTGGAATAGGGAGGTAACAGTAATTCAGAATTCCTTCCCTTCATTTATGAAATGATCTTACAGGTAATTTCCCAGGGTATTGAAACGGGTGGCAGAGATCGTTTCTTGTGAACAACTGAAGTATGAGCTTTCTTCTTTCAAAAGGTATAGGTAGGAAAGCGTAAGTGACATGAAGGAGAAAAGTAATAGGAATAAAGCAGAAGTGATGAAGGGGATGTGGGAGTGTGGTAAGAATGATTGCTGAGAAAGAAAGCAAAGCAGTATGCTATACAGCTGGCTCATGAACACATCACCAAGAAGATGGGTGGAAATATTTCCGTGACTATTCAAAGCCATGACTGTTTAAATATTAGTATCATTAGACGTTGTTTTTAGCAGCCCAGTGAAAGCAGACCTGAATTCCAAGAAACCTTTCATTTGTTCCGCTGGAACACCCAGCTGTCAACCCAATTTGCACATTTAACATCAATTTCAATGAGAGTTACGCATAAGAGTACTCAAGCGTCTGATGACAGAGCTGCAACTTACTTTATAAAGTTAATTGAACCTGCTTTTATGCTCTGTCTCATTGACCATGCACGTTATTAACGCCTCAAGCCCAGGCTATGTCACAGCCTTGTTTGTAGCCTGAAATCCCCTTTGAGCCTATAGTCACACCTAACCCACATGAAGAAAGCTTAAGGTCCTTGCTCTATGCCACAAGGGTGGAATGACTGTAACTCATTGGAGTGAGAGAAGCTGTGTAATGCCAGCACTGCTCTGAAGATTTTGATAGATGTATGAGGTCTGTGCAGACATATCTTAGCACCTGTAACTACACAAGAATTGTTCAAGCCCAAGCTATTCTTTGAACTGCAAGAGTATTCATCCAGCGAGTCTCATAGGCCAAACTGAATAAGTAGTGGGTTGCTAGCGTGGACCAGACATGCAATGCAAACACAGCCCGTCTGACTGCTCTCATACAAAGCATCTACATTACTCTAACCGAAGTACAATCATGCAGAGGGGAAAAAAAGTAGGACTTGAAAGTAAATGAGTATGGTCAGAAATACCATGGAAGACAGAAAAAAACCCCTGTATTTATTTTAATTAAAAAAACCCAGACATCCGCCTGTTCTGGACAAAAAACATTTCCTTTTGGAGCTGTTACAGAAGAAAGTAATCTCACTGGACTTAACTATCACAAAGGTAGCTCTTTAACAAAAGATACACCTCTCGCTAAGTTAATGTCATCCTGGAAATCTGAAATACCTTCAAACTATAGCCCATTTTCTGCTAACCTTTGAACAAAGCCTTTAAACTTGAAGTTCTTACTGGCCACCAAAATCTTAATAGAATGGAAACAAATCTTTTGTCCAGGTTGCAAGGTGAAATAGTTTAAATGTTATCCAAGCATCTTGATGAAAAGAATTGGACAAACATTCAATGCCTGATGAAATGAAAAATATGGCTCTTTGGGGTAATTAGGCTTGGGCTCTTGCTAATCTATAGACTGGAGAAAAAAACATCAGGATGGATTAAGACTGTCCAACTAAGCAATAAAATTAGGAATATCTTTTTTTTCCATGACTTGGAAAAATATAAGAAAAATATTGAAATGGACCACTGCCTCTCGGATTATAAATTAGATGACCAGATAGAAGACTGAAGGCTAAAATGTAAGAGATTTTTGAGAAAAAGTGAAAAACTGAAGAAGTATGTGCTAACATTTTTCTTCCCAGCTTTGGCTAACAAACATCTTTCATTTTTGCAGAATTAAGTCTAACTTGCATAAATAAGTATAAAAATGGAATACAAAATTAATCACAAGAAAGAAAGCTGCAAACTGTTCCTGAGAATTTATATGGTGGTATTTATCTTACTCATAATATTTAAAACTATAGTTTTGCTGTGTGTCAGATTTAAAGAATAACCTGTTGTAGTAACCTAGTACAAAAATTATTAGGTCCATATTCCATGAAAGAAGCATATGAGAGGAAATTAGAGTACAAAAGCATTATAAATAAATAGGTCTTATACGAGAATATTCTGCTTATGCAAAATGATGTATTACCAGCCAAAGTTGGTCTTTTGTTCTTTGTATATTAGCTGGGTTTTATTATTCACCTAGAAAATAATTTTCAGAAGGCTGCTATCTGGCTAACAAAAAAAAAAAAAAATTTTTTTTTTTGTTTATTTTTAGTTTTATTTCTATAAAAGCTGACATTTTCCAAAAAGAAGAAAAAGCCTGACTGGCACGGATTAGCATAGCTGTCAGATATATGCTCAAGTTTAAACTGTAATGGCTATTTAAAATTTATACATAACTGTAACTTCATCTTAGTATACATTTATTTAAAAATATATACTCTCCAAAATTGAATAGCTTTTATTTTAATAACATGTTTTCAATACATTTTTCTTACTTAACTACTTCAATTTCTTAAGACAAAACAAATCTCATTTTGAAGAATCAGATATTAGTAAACATTTGCTCAAGTATACAACGTATTGACAACTACATTACTGACAGGAATATATACTCTAGAATAAACTTAGAGAAGATAAACTCTAGATTTTAATTATTGTGAGATGAAGTGGCTCAATGCCAGCAGCTTTACAGGTTATATATATGTCTTAAGTTAAATAAAATTAACACAGGAAAAAAAACACAACTAAAACCTTTGCCCTGTCCAAAGGATCAAACAAAGCTTTAGATTTCGCTTTTATAACAACAGTAACTATCAGACTCAAGTATATGTTAACAAAATGTGAGTCAAAGGGCTGCAAAAACACTGACTTCAGTGCTGCATAAAAAAAAAAGCAGCCATTTTTTTTAGTAATTGTCCCAAAGAACTTGGAATGACTTCTGCTGACTAATAGTCATAATTTACCATAATATGCTGAGGAAAATTCTGCAGTTTTTAGACAAGTCTGCCTTAGTGGCAGTGTTCAGTTTCTCTGGACATGGAAATCAAGCTATTTGTTATAAATAAACTGATAATATGAACCAGATCGAACAAGATCCCATATACAAATTATGTATATGGGTTAAGCATGATTAACATCTTAGGTCACACAGAAGCACCTGGTATTTTGCAAATAATAACAGCTAAAGCTGTCGGGAGCAGGTCGGGAACCGAGGGTGTGCCCTTCCCGCTGGCAGGGCCTCCTGGGGCTGTCCAGCCTAGCTGCTAAAAATGTGAAGTGTGAGGGGGTAAAAGGAATGGGAACAACCAGTTTCAGCCTTTCTGAAACGTCTCCCTCAAAAATAATTAGTAACTTCATACATTCACAGAAGTAATAACTTGTTACTGGCCAGAGTCCTCTGTACTACAGTTTTGTTATTTTTACTGATGCTTCTATAACAGAAACACCAAAGCTGAGAGAACGAGAACTCATCTACTTCAGTTTGTACACATAATAAGAATTGTTTTCTCTTCTATTCATAAATATTTAGTGGTTTTGGTGAGGCAAGAAGTTCCAATTTACAGTGGAAGACAATGAGGAAATATTTTCTACTCGTACGGTAGACATACAAATACAGAAATCACTAAAGAAGTTATAGAACAGAAACTCAGAATACCTTTCTCCATAAAGTCAGTCTTTTTAGTACACACAAAGTTTTTCCAGCTTAATTTTCCAACATACTAAAGAGAAATGAAAGTAAACATGGTCACATATTAGCTAAACCATTCATCAGTTATACTCTTAATCTTTGTAGTTTTGAATTATCCAAGTCCAAATCATTAAATTGTGTACTGATAGCAAAGAAATGCTAAGTGATTGCTTAGCACTATTTCAGAGAGCCTCATTGTATCCAAAATACAAAAATGTCCCATATGCCCTTTCATTATAACAGCAAACCTCATGAAAAAAATGGCACTTTTCATTTTAACACTTCCAAAACATAAATGTAAAAAAAGGTAGACTATTACAAAACATCAAAATCTTTATCACACAGGACACTACAAGTAGCAGGATATAGAGAATGTCACTCAGGTGAGGGACTGTGAATTATTTATGCTTCCTTCCTTACTCACCTCTTGTTCTGGTGAAGAGTAATTTTACTCGGCCTTTAAAATTCCTCTTGTAAAACACATCTCACAGTTCTTGACTTTTCTCTGTCCTATTTTCACCTCACTGATCCCAGCAATGTAACACATAACCCTGAAGAGATCTTTGACTATGCTCTGGAAAATCCTAAACACTTGGAGTGAATGAGAGGCTGCCATAATCTAAATGTAAGGGTAGTCATAATCTAATCCCAAAGAAAAATTCCTCTGACACAAACAATTAAATACATCATTAAACCACCAGGTGCAGTATTTTAATGCTATGACTCCTAAATAATAGTCACTACTTATAAGTATTATTTAAACGTATTATTATAGATTTAATGTCACATCTAAATCATGAAATACTATTCAAAATTATTTACTGATATGATATACCACAAACACATAAATGACATCTTTATTCATTTTCATTGCATATATTTTAAAGTACATTTTTAGCAGGGAATAGGCAGAATTTTTTCACTACTTTTACAAGTAGGGTTTGATGCAATGTCACTTTTTCAGAAACAAAATACCAAAGAGTAGCTGTTACAGCTTTTATAAATTCCTATATACATTATTAATTTATACTTACAGAGGTAAATACTTGAATTTGATCTCAGCTTATATATCATCCCGATCCATCAAGAAAAATGTCAGCTGAACCACTTCTATCAACTTGTTTGAAATGGCCAACAGAATACATACAGATTCAATAAATGACTTCCACATTATGCCAGTATTTTACTTCAAGAAATTCTTTTTATGCTGATGAAAAAAGAAGTCCATTTCATTACAGTAAGTCTCTTAAACTGAGTGCACAAACTATAAACCCGTGTGAATGTTTTGGCCTTTTCTCCCTCCCATGAAACAGAAAATTGTTAATCTATGACCAGCATAAAACATTAAGCTGTCTGTTTTTTCACTCCAATTTAATTCACTCGGTTTCCCCTCACTGATTGCCTTTGACTAAAGAGTCACATGTTAAAGAGAGATGAAAATATAACTGTTGCTTAAGTGTGTCATGCTGGGAAGTCATTCAACTAAAACAGGAGCTATTTGTCCACAGCATCTATCGAGGTCAGTCTTCAGAGGGTCTTTTTAACTCAGAGACTTTGTCTTGAACTTCGAGTCTTGTCAACATTCATTTCAAATTGCCATAAAACTACAATTTCAATGCAGCATTGCCTTATATTGTTTACACTACTATGAAAAAGATTTTGGCTTCACTGGGAAGAAGTATTAATGATCTTTTATCATTACCATGTGTCATAAGACTCAATAGAGAACATATGATGATGTCCTTGAAGGAAATCGTAATAGACTGTATGATGAGTAACTGCACTGAATGTAACAGGAAAACAAAGATCCATTAAAGAGCTATATATTGACTGTGATTTTAGTTTGACATACTATTAGTGAACTTTGCAAGATTACATATCTAGAAAGGACATGCAGACGTAACTGGAAAAATTTAGATACAGCCTGTAACTGTCTGCAGGAGGACCAACAGAAATCCATACCAAAAAGGATATCTATCTTACAGACCTAAGGGGCAGTCAGGATAGTTGTGTTACTCACTATGATTCAGAAAGCCAGTATCTAGAAAGATGTCAGAAATAATTACCTTCGTTTTAGCCATACTGAGTCTTTAGGTAACACAATTCCCATAAGATATTAGAGACACATCAAGGTTTTAGATTGGGCAAAAAGAAACAAGTTTGGAATAGAAGTTAATGGTATTGACAACACTGAGATGGTAATTGAATTTTGCAGAGATGATAATCCACAGGAAAAACACTGATGGAAAATAGAACTCATGACTGCTACCCCACAAGGGTGTATAGTACTAAATTATATTGGTTCTATTAAGACACTAACAGATTTAACATAAAAGTTCATTATTGTTGATCCAGATTGTAATCTAAAGAATCATTTCATAGTCAGAAAAGGAATCCAGTAACTTTAAATAATCAAAATCGATTGACAGGATTTATATGATCCAAGTTTGGATTCCAAACTTTTGAACATCACTATCATAATTAATCTTAGAAATTTCATATGCTTATGAGCTTGTTGTTTGTTTAGAAAAACTGTGATAAGACTATTCAAGTTTGGAAAACCATGAAAAATTATCATTTAATTAACTGATGAATGCAGGAGGGGAACTGGTGACAAATGACATGGAGAAGATCAAAGTACTCAATGCCTTCTTCACCTCGGTCTTTACCAGTAAGACCTGCCTTCAGGAATCCCAGACTCCTGAGATCAGAAGAAAACTCTGGAGCAGGGAAGACTTACCCTCGATGGAGGAGGACTAGGTTAAGGGGCATTTAAACAAACTGGATGTACATAAATCCATGGGGCCAAACAGATTGCACCCACAAATGCTGTGGGAGCTGGCCATTGTCTTTATGAGGCCACTCTTCATTATCTTTGAACAGCCATGGCAATTGGCAGAGGTTCCTGAAGACTGAAAGAGAGCAAATATCACTCTTATCTTCAAGAAGGAAGATCCAAGGAACTACAGGCCAGTCATTCTCACCTCAGTCCCTCGGAAGGTGATGGAGAAAATCCTTCTGGGAAGCATTTTCAAACACAGGAAGGACAAGAAGGTGACTGGGAGTAGTCAGCATGGATTTACAAAGGGAAAATCACGCTTGATCAACCTCACTGCCTTCTACAATGAGGTGATTAGCTTGGTGGATGAGGTGAGAACGGTATATATTGTTTACCTTTATTTTAGTAAAGCCTTTGACACTGTCTCCCATAACACCATCATAGACAAGCTGACAAAGTATGGGTTAGATAAGTAGACACTGAGATGGATTAAAAACTGGCTGAACGACCAGGCCCGGAGGGTTGTGATCAGTGGCACTAATTCCTGCTGAAACTAGTGGTTGAAACTAGGCAAGAAACTAGTGGTGTATCCCAGGACTCAATACTGGAGTCAATACTGTTCAACATCTTCATTATTGACCCAGACAATGCGACAGATTGCACCCTTAGCAAGTCTGCTGATGACACAAAAGTGGGAGGAGTGGTTGATACACCAGAGGGTCGTGGTGCCATTCAGAGGGACCTTAACAGGCTGGAGAAATGGGCTGACAGGAACCTCATAAAGTTCAACAAGGGGAAGTGTAAATTCCTGCACCTGAGGAGGAATAACTCCAGGCACCAGTACATGCTGGGGGCCAATCGGCTGGAAAGTAGCTTTGCGTAAAAGGACCTTGGCATCCTGGTGGGCAGTAAGTTGAACATGAGTGAGCAAGGGACGCGTGCAGCAAAAAAAAAGGCTAACAGTGTCATGGGCACAAATTAAAATGTATGTAATTCCACCGGAACATAAGAGAACACTCTTTTACTGTGAGAGTGACCAAGCACTGACACAGATTGTCTAAAGAGGTTGTTCAGTCACCATCCTTGGAGAAACTCAAAACCCTACTGGACACAGTCCTGGGCAACCTGCTCTAGGTGACCTTGCTTGAGCAGAGGGTTGGACTCGATGATCTCAAGAGGTCCCTTCCAACCTAAATGAATCTGACATTCTATGATTAATACTCTTCTTTTTTTTATGTAATTCTGTTCTTACCCCAGTCTCTTAATTCTTAACTCCTTTATAGCATCTTCAAAGAACATGCACTCTGAATAAGCTGTTTTTAGTGTAGCAACACACTCATGTATACTACTTTCATGTGAATTACCTGTGAGAAACTATGCATCATGTTTCCATGTGATCTATATGCAAACTTACCTCATGAAGTGCATACTTGTTATGGACAGAACGCTATAGTGCTTTTAAAATGCTAATTAGCAATTCTCTGAACCACTTCAATAAGAGAAGATATTTATAAACCCTTCCCTTCCTTATAAAAGGAACATCAAAAACAATATAATATCATCTGTCTCCTGTTATAAGAGCCTTCAAACAGAGTTTTGTTTATATGAAACTTCATTTTCCAAAACCATGGTTCAGGAACACATCATAAGGTCTTGTTATTGAATTTCTCTTAACTGACTGTATTTGTCCCTTTCAGCTTAAAGAGTTAGTTAAGTTAGGAAAAGACAAAATAAAATTCAAATAGTATCTTTATATTCATTATTTTTGCCACCTTCATTAAATATCTAGGATGAAACGTTGCCTGTATCCCATTTTTCAATTACGTGTCTTCTAGCACTGGCACTGCAATAGATTAATTTTTTGTGGTTAATGATAATACAACCAAACAAATTCAAAACTAAGGCTTACTCACATGGATACTTCAACTTACTACTTTAATGCTGGAAATTTAAACAGAAGTGTAGGACTAAGACTATATAACTGCTATATTTGTAGAATCAGAGTATTCTTGTTCAGATGGAAGTAAGCTATATTCACATTGCAAACACAAATGAACCCAGGAAAACTGGAAAACTCAGTTTTAACTGGCAGTTAAAAGCCCTGAGGAGTAGGGCAGCCCTCAGAGCACAGTTATGAAAACTGCTCGTCCCACCACCAGTGAGTGAAGTACCGAAATAAAAATATCATTTTATGCTTTTCATTCCCTTAAAAACCTTTGGGGACTAAAATATGAGGATTCACAATCTTAGACCAACTTAAGAATAGTACTTATTCAAGTATTTATCCATATTATAGTAAACAATCCTTTATAGGTTGAAGTATTTTTATTATATTCTGAGACTGTAAAATGGATCTCCCAGAGATAGCCATTAGCAGTTGGCATGTTTTCAAATGACAGTGCATAATTTTTGACAACCACACAAAATTGCCAGAATGATCATTTTCAGTTCTTTCTAATGGAAAGTGAACTGCTGCCATAGAATTCTCATTGGCAGTAACAAGCAAACAAAACATTCTCCGTCTAATAATCAGCAGGGATAGGTGCAGCTACAATTATGTCCAGAATATATTACAAGGAACTCTTGGGCATATATCTTACTAGACAATTAAACAAAATTATTTGAGAAATAATCTGAAGAATTGTATTCACCAATCTCTTCCAGCAGCTAACATGCCTTCCCTACATCACAATAAGCATTATAACTTCTAAGACTTTAAAACCAACCCCCTTTACCTCATCTTTCTTTTTCTTCCTCCTTTCTCTTCCCTGCATCTCCAAAATTCCATATGGTATTACACACTGACTTTGTGGATCATCAGCAAGACTGTTAGGTTTACATCCATGACGTACGTTCTAATGGTTACCAATCCTTTTGCACGTTTTCCCACAAAAAAATAATTCTCTCAACTCTAATCTGCCATGCTCTACTTGTTTTGTGATACTCCATTCATATTCTCCATCCTAGCCAAGGCCACAGGCCCTACCCAGTCCATTGGAGTTCCCCTTTCTCGATTGTCCACCTTCTCTTGTTCTTCCTGCTTCACTATTAACACCAGCCACTTAGAAGATCACAGTCTCTCTGCATCCTCATCCGACTTCATTCACCTCTTATCTTCCACTCCCAACAACTTCTGTTTTAGCCAGTCCTAGCCAGCCTCCTGGCTTCCCGTTTTGGGATGCAACTGAGGTTTTTGAGATCTACTGATTCCCTGCTGCCAGCAGGGGTGGTCCTGCTCACTTGCTCCTTCTGCCTCCTGGCAGCACACTTTCATGTCCTCCCTCACCCTAGCTTTGCTTTTCATCAGCCCACTAGTAAACTGTTCAGCTCACTAAACCAGCAAAAGCTACTCATCTCTCTCCTTGCTGGCTCGGTTCTCACTTGCTTAGTGATCTGACTCAAATTACCAAAAAGCAAGAAAAACACCAAAGTTGTTCCAAAGAAGGGGAAGGATAGCGGGAGAGGAGGCCTTTGCTGGGAGAAGGGAAGATAATAAGGAGAGAACAGACCTATCCCTTTCAGGGCCATAGGCTCAGCCATTTTACCTGGCACAAGCCTTAATTTAGTCAGTTCTATCCCACATTAGTTTCAGATTCTCTACAGTCCTACTAACTTTGGATTTCTGTGTTTGTTGGATATATTCTTCTTTCACAATGACTAGATACCAAAAAAGGAGCAATCTTCATTGGCTGGGGGGAGTAGGGTAACACCAATCTTCTCATTTGTTCTCTTTCTTGCTTTTACCATACCCCCTTGCCAGTTTTTTATTCTTTTTTCCACAGCAGCACTAATACGTAAAACAGAAACTGTGGTGAATGACCCATCACAGTCTCATCCTGACTCAAAGCACTGTTACCAGTCACTGTCCTGGAATAATGGGATGTCTTGGCTGACTTGTCTTCAGCCACAGAGGCTACATCATAACCAGAGATTTTTATTTTAAGTTTCCTGCTCTGAATCAAATTCACTTCAATAACTGCTAAAAATATCAATAATCTTCCTCCTCTTTCAGATAATACTTAGTATTATATTAGTATAATACAGTACATCGGTGTCATTCTGTACTAATTAAATAAAACAGCTCTGAAAATGTTCTCCCTCGTTTCTTCTACCACCGTGAACAACTTGAGAGAGAAGCACAGTCAGGAACTAAAACGTCTCAGAAAATCTTTCCCTGAGACAGATATTCAGACATATTGGGGATCGTTTCAAAAGCAAGCTTGCCTTCTCCAGGGCTATAAAAGCATAATGTATTTTATGTTAGAGTAAAAAGAACTTTGTACAGAAATGCAGGAATTATGTTTCTGAGGATTTAAGAAACATCTTTTCATGAGAAATCTTAGTGTTTGCACTCTTGGTTTTGCTGCTTGAAGCTGAACAGTTTATTTCTTGAAAGCCTTAATTTATTGAAAAGCTTTTACTTAGAATTTTGAGAATTCAGATGAAACTATTACATGCAAATATAGGAATGTTAATTCCTAGTCCCACTTACAAAGAAAACTGCTAAATAATTATTGTTGAACCATAAATTCTTCCCAGTTAACTATTAACTTGCTAAGATAAAAAGCTGTGGCCTGTTCCCATGGCCACTAGTTGCACTTCAACAGGAAGATCCAGAGAACTGTACTTTCAAGTGAATTACTGATAGAACTTTGTATAATGAAACTATGAGATTTGTGCCATAAATATTTGCTGTAAAGAAACTGAACTTGCAGAAAAAGTGGAAGTACAGAAATAAAGTCACTCTGCCTTAGCTAAATGTTTCTGTTCTGACTGCAGGAATAGTCTCCAATTATCCAGAAAGAGAGTGAAGAATCATGATTTAAAATGATCAGAAAAGAGAATTAAAATTACGTGTAGAGTTGTATGATGAGTTCAATTCATTATTTAAACTAATAAATTAAATATTTTAACCCATTCATGAAATTTTCCAAATACAAAGTTACACAGGTAATAAAAGGCTTCAAATGTTTTGCAGTATGAATTAGTGCAAACTGTGACAGTAATATAACTTTGAAAAGCCATTCATAAGATGAGCATTTTTGACATGAAATAAATCCTTCAACCAACCTGACTGATAAAGAGTCAACCAAAATTCTCCGTAATTCTTAGAGATTCATTGTAGATACTTACACAATTTAATAACAGACTAGATTTGAAAGAAATCATTTCACAATAGCACCCTATTAAAGACAAATCTGAACAATAGTCTTGAATTTTGCTCTTCACACATGGAAGGAATCTGATAAGGATCAAACCAGGACTGAAAATTTACAGCTGTAAATCTTAAGATCACTTACGTTGCCTAAATTTGGAGATACATCATTTGCCCCAGTTAGCTATTACTTATGTCAGTTTACAGAAGAGTGGTACTCCCAATGCTCTGTCAATAAGAATGATTCCACCCCTGGCTCAGAACAAAAAGGGAAGTCATATTATCCTAGATCCAGAGACATACCTAGAGTGTTATATATGCCGGCAGAGTAGGAAACTTTTCCTTAAAGTTACACATTTTCTCACACACCAGTAATAATGCTGGCATGCAATCATACATGAAAATGAAAAAAACCACAACAGAATAGTATTACATCTTTCAGAAATCTCCAGTGATATTTTCTATCTGTATTAATGTTGCAAGATAACTGTAAACAAGAACTAAGGTCTTGTTTTTTCTGCACTTTGTTCTCTCCACAAAGATGTTTCTGGTTAACCTCAGTGAGCAGATAAGCACCACACAGTCACTCACTCACTTCCCCCCCACCCCAAGTGGGATGGGGGAATGAGGAAAGAAAAAATAAAAATGAGAAAACTTAAGGGTCAAGATAAAACAAACAAACAAAATTTGTTTAATAAGTGAATGGTAAGTAGAAGAAGAGGGAAGAAAACAAAACAAAACAAGTGATGCAAAAGCAATCACTCACCGCCTCCCATGAGCAGACCAATGCCCTACCAGTTCCCAAGCAAAACATGGCTAAACCTCCTAAAGCCCCCTCTTTCCGCTTTTATTGCTGAGCATGACATTATATGGCAGGGAATATGTCTTTAGTTAGTTTGGGTCATTTGCCTGGTTGTGTCCCCTCCCAGCCTATTGTGCACCCCTCAGTCTATTCACTGGGGGCGCAGAGTGAGAAACAGAGAAGGGATTGATGCTGTGCAAACCCTGCTCAGCACAAGCTAGAACATTAGTGTGTTATCAACACCGTTTTCATCACAAATCCAAAACGTAGCACCATACAAGCTACTATGAAGAAAATTAACTCAATCACAGGCCAAACCAGTACAAGAGTGCAGCACAATAGGTACAGTTCCACATCCAATGATCCTAAATGATAAATTAATTAAAAAAAAATACTAACACAAAGCAGGGAGAAAAAGATTGGCTGTGCTACTTTAGTTTTATAATGCAGTGAAATTTTCTGCTGGTTTCATGAGCTAAACCAGCTCACCAAAAGGTACGACAAGTGCAAGAAGTAATGAGAGGGGTAGGACAACACAGCACAACAGGAACCGAGAAAGGAATGAAAGAACAAGAGCATAGCACCCATCTTCTTTGCTGCCAATGAGTGTTTGCATCAGCTTTGTCAACTCATCAAACCATACTCTAAATTTGATTTAGTCTTGAGTGGAACTAAAGCAACTTCTAGGAGTTGCAGGCATAAATGCAAGCCTCATAGGCAGTATTCAACACCCTTTGGCTAAGGTAATGGTTTCACATCCCTACACACCCCCCCTTTGGGAAATCCCCTTTCCTTATGCCCATGTCTTACTCCCTGGTTTAGACTGCAGAATCTTGTAACTCATCTTGCACCGGCTCTGGCAGTCACTCATTGGGCCACCCTCACAGGGTTCACAGTATAACTGTTGCAGACTACCCTCCGCCACCCCCTCACCCCCCCAAAAAAGAGAGAGAGAATATTTTTGTGCCATTTTAGTGAGCTGAATCAGCCAAAGGTATGGCAAGAGACCCAAATGCACTTTAAAGGGAAGCAGGGGTGGAAGTGGGAAGATGCATCACACAAGAGGCTCAAGTCTAGGTAAATACCAAGAAATACAGATATCAATGGGTTTTTTCCATATTTTTTTCTAGTTTCCCTTTTAATGTGAGACTATATAAAATTATCCTATTTTCCATGAAAAGTGATAAGGCTGCAAATTAGCAGCTCTTTCCCTTT
Organism: Phoenicopterus ruber ruber; assembly: GCA_009819775.1. Lineage (NCBI taxonomy): Eukaryota > Metazoa > Chordata > Aves > Phoenicopteriformes > Phoenicopteridae > Phoenicopterus > Phoenicopterus ruber. The sequence goes on from CM020219.1 coordinate 36,361,305, forward strand.
TATAGTGAAATCATGTCACTTTGCACTGTCAGCCCTTCCTATAACACATAGGGACCAGTCTAAGCTATGGCTAGACCACTATAGAATTAGGTCCTCCAGCCTTCCCACTTCTTAGAGAAAAAATGAAGGGTATAGATGTTGATGTTCTAGCTAACAAAGATAGCTATTCAGTATGCTATATATTTAGGCATTTTTATAGGCACAGTATATATTTATAAACAAACCCATGCACTGTGCTCAAATACATTGTAACATGACTCCTGCATGCAATCCTTTTAAAACCAAGCCTTTTGTTGTTACAGAATTTACATCAACCTCTTGTAGCTAAATGGTCAAAGCACCAGTCCTATCCATAAGGCAATGTAAATTAGCTTGCCCAGACAATATTCTATCAGTTAAACCAAACAAACTAAAAAGAACATTTTGGAAAACAAATGTTATCATAACATTTTGACAGACTAGAACACAGCACAGAAGAAGCAGGAAAATAAGCATGTAAACTTTTTTTCATTTTATATAGAAAAAATATTTAACTAACTTTGTTTAAGAAGTCATTCAGTAACAACAGGACTGAATATAAGCTGACATAGAAATGCATCTGAAAGGAAATCTTATATAGCTATAACTTTTGTTTAAAAAATTCAACAACTTTTCACTCAATCCTTAAGTAGTGAAAAATACTTTCATTGCAATCATGCTATTTATTATTAAAGCCTAGTATTAAAAAAAACCCCCTCCAATACTTTCATGGTTGGTCGATTCTGTTAGTTTAAAAATGTATGAAATAGGACTGACCTGGACAGAAATTCTGCTGTGTCTGAGTAGTTAGTTTTTCTTGTACAGCACGCTTTTCAAAATGCCCTGCAGTTGCATTCTGATGTAGGCCTGGTTGTCTGGTAGCAAATCCCAATTCTCCAGGTTCAGAAAACTTCAGATAAAACTGTGGCTCCAAGTCACTGAAAGAGAGGTTTATAGCACCATGTCTCCTACTGCCATAGTCACTGAACATAGATTCGTCCTCAGTGTTCTGTGTTGGTAATGGGAGAATCCGATGATGCAGCTGCGGGCTAGGCAGTCTCGAAGATAACGGAGAAGGAATAGGTGACATTTGTTTGTGTGTATTAGATACGGAATATGAATTACTAAAAACATTACTCACTGCTACTAACGAGGGTGAATGCAGCCTTTTCTCTTCCAGTTTAAGATTATTACTTGTCTGAGAAATATCAGGACTTTCATTTACAGGCAGGTTCAAAAATAAATGCCTGCTGCTTCCCCGGGACACCGTGGTTCTTTTCTCATATATTGAGCCTGGCAGCCTTCTGTCTACTCTTGTAATTTGTTGCAGTCTCTTCCATTCTGCAGCTTCATCTAAACTGTCGCTCCGTATAACTTTCAGGAGAGCTTTATTGACTGCTCCCACAAGGCTGCATGACTCATCAGTAATGTGCACTCTCTCTGCTTTGTACTGCAAACCAGAGCTGTCTTGCTCCTTTTCCTGCAGCACAGTGTTTTTAGAGTCTCTAGCAGCCTCATCGACAGAGTAGACATCAGTTCTTGATATAAACTCGTTATGTACTGTTGTGAGAACAGGAGAAATGGTTTCTTTATCTCTGTGAAAATCAGGTAAAGACTCTGCAGGGGGCTCAGCAACTTTTTCAATACAAGGTTCTGAATCCTGTACCTCAGCAACAACTGCAATTCCTGGTTTCTCCTTGCATACTGGCTCAGTATACTTGCTACCTTTGAAGCTTTTGGCAGCTGCAGATTTACTTAACGTCTCAAGTTTGTTAGATAGACAGTCCTGAGATGACTTTACCAAAGTGATACTCTGTTGTACCTTCGTAACTTCAGGAATGCATTCTCCATTATCCACTAGTTCAGCTGTGACCATGTCACTGTTGTCTTTTGAGCTACAACTTGGTAAGTCAGCATCCAGCTTCACAGCTTTGTTGCTCTCAAGAAAATAGCCCTCTGCTATCCACCTTTCTGGTCGTATACTATTGTCTACTGGTAAATCATCCTTACCTTTTACTGTTAGCCAACCGGAGGCAGAAAAGGAACTGGGAAAACTCCCGGTAGGAAATCTTGTGGGGAGCATCTTCTTACTTTCCAGTTGCATGTCTCGCGCAGTCAGCAAAGAAGGATGCTGTTCATATATCTTTTTTACTCCTTTCCGGTGTCTGAAATCCTCAAAACTCTCTTTCCTTCTGTATTTTCTCTTTTTTTTGTGATTCAAATTGTCTCTATTTGTAGAATCCAGAAAGAACTCCTGCTGATGTGTAAAACTGGAGTAATGATCACCTTTAAGTTTCAGCACTCCAGGAACATCCTGTCGCTTTCCCTCCTGATGTCCTGTGTTAAGGCCCAGAATATGATGTGATCTCAAAAGACTGGATAACAGTTTTTCCTTTTCAGCAGCTAGTTTGTACAGTTCAACGAGAATGTCTTTTGTGGTAGTTTGCTTGAAAATAATATCTCCAAAGTTTTCATAGGGCTGTTCTCTCAGCTCCATCTCTAAGCTCTCCCTTACTTGACAGCAGCTACAGAAACGTTTACTGGTTCTATCCAGAGTTACACAGCCCTTGTAAGTAAATCCTCTGACTTTTCCCTCTGGAAGATAGAAGCTGACGTAACAAAGCTCCATAATGGGTTTGTGCAATTGAAGGATAGTATGCGTGCCTTCCATTATGCTTGCCAAATTAGTCATTCATTTAAATTACGTGCTAAGTGTTTCAAAGCTTGCATGACATAGCATGTGAGGCAGGGAATGGACAGAAGGCATCTGACTAATCTTCAACAATAATATTGTCTGCTGGAAAAAATAAAGAGAAGCCTGTCAAACTTGATTATGGCAAATTTAATATGACAAATAACAAGCTTGCAGAAGCACAATTTTGTCTCAGTATTTTCTGATACAAATCTTTTACCTTGAAAAATCTGACACAAAAAGGATGGCATTGCTAACACTTATAGTTGGAGTCATAATCCTTTTCTCATACATCATCCCTCTGTCTCCAGGATTCTCAGTCAATGTTATTCCAAAAGGTCACAAGATATTCACTAAAATACCCATTTCAAATAGAATTTACTTTTTAATGCTGGAACCTATTGCCCTCTCTCTGTTAAAAGTTAACTTGCTGTTGAACATTTAGTCAAAAGAACCATTCAAGCATGTATGTTGCCTTTTTACTCAGTCAGCACAACCAGCAACGTAACACCATCACAATGTAATTAGCTCTCGCTGCTTTATTTACCAAGAAAACATTAAAAAAAATAAAAAAGGCTGAACATTTTCTTCTCATATTTATCTGTGAAACTGCCCCGACATCAAGAAAACTTGCAAGAAGAGGGGAAAAAAAAAAAAAAAGGTTCTGTTTACTTGGCTAACATATAGGTACTGTATAAATCTATTTTGATTCAACATGCAATAGTGTAATTGTACTACTACAGGCAGGTTTATTGAGCTTTGTTATTTCCTTTTCTTTGCATCACATTGTATTTTCTTGCTACAGATTGGATATATTTACATTCTTTTGATACATTGTGATAGAAGTTGGTTAACTCCTTTTGAGCACTAAATTGGCTTTTTATCCAGAAGGAACTCTGCCCCACAATTAAAGTGGAGAAGTCTGCAGTCACTAGGAAATGCATAAGCACCAGGGAAAGACCTAAAGCTCAGCAGCAAATCCAGCAGCACACAAAGCTGGATAGCACCTGCTCTGAAGCTTCTCTTTGTTGAAAAATGCAGGAATTTCAGTTTTTAACTTTCCAAGCATAAATACAGCAGAACTTGCCATCATTTCAAAATAGTCAAACTTAGCCTCAGACAGCAATAATTAAAAGGAAGCTGTTGCATTACCATAGCATACATTTCAGTTTTACGTATTTTTTCAATATACAATTATTGTATCAGTTTCTATTATGCAGGGAGTCAGATATAAAATGATGCCAATAACCTTATCATAAGCAATTACCAAATCCTGACTCTAAGCAGCATTTACCCAAAACATCCTATCCCACCAGCAAGCAGTCATTTGTTGCAGTGATTTTCATCTAAATTTCGTTAAAGCATTGCATCTGTTTATAATGTTCCTTAAATAGTTTCAAACTTTCCATTTACTTTGAGTAGTACCACTCTTCATGCCAGCAAAACTCTTAATATGCACACATAATCCTTGAAGACAGAGGAGATACCCTAGGGAGAGAGCCTAACGGTAAGAACAATCTTCCATCAGAGCCAGATCAGTGGCTTCAGTCTGTTCACCAGCAGTCAATAGGTACGTGGCATGATTCAGAATCCCGTCCAGGTATAGGCAGGGGTAGGAAAGGTGTAAAAACTTTAGTCAGTACTTCTGTTGAAGACTGGCTGCTTGTTTCCTAGACCTACAAGAGTTTCTGAGAGAATTCTGCCACACTGTTTCTTCTTGTATTCTTATTTTAACTCATTGTCTGAGTTTGGAGTTTGAAATACAGACAAGGCTGAGTACTGCCAAAAAAGCAGCCTCACTTCTAGTCTTCCTTGTCTTCAGCTGTGTACGCCTGCTGCTTTTCTAGTGTAGAACTGAGTGATCGTGCAGCCACAGGGTGTGTCACTGGCAGATGCAAGAGTGGTTCCGCACACAGAAATAACAACCATCAAAGAACATTTTTCCATCACAGGAGCAGTCTTGAGCCTACTCACTCTTCACCCAAGCAGCAGGGAACAACCCCTTGTGGTAGCAGTATGCCACTGCATCAGCTTAGCCATAGCACCAAATTGTTCCTCAAGTAATCTACTGTGCTGAGCTCCATCAAATATGAGCTGGTTAACTTGTGGACATTTCCATAAATGAATACTCAGCAGTCTCAGCTAATGCATGCTGACTCAGTTTTTACTTACAGGAGAACTTTACTGAGGAGCAGAATTTCAAGGGAGTTACTGGGCAGGGAAAAGGGTGGCACAGTCCATATTTTGGTCCACTGGCAACACACAGCTGTTAAACTAGGAAGCAGAAAGAATAGACACCTGGGAAAAACCTAGCTAAAGTGAGGGTGGCTATCTCAAGGAGACCAAAACCTACGCTTAGTATTTACTTAAGGAAGATGATGCATCACATCAAAGTATTGTCAATGCATTTGATTTAGAAAATCATAAAGGAACAATAGGAAGAAAGGGAATTGTTTTTTAATACACGGAATAAGACAGTCTGTATTATGTGTATTTCACAGTCTTATCTAGGAAAAAAACCTTAGTGTTAAATGAGTCTCAACTATTTTATGTGTTCCTCTGTTTCACCTCCACTGGCATGGCATTTTCCCATTGACATACGACTAAGTGACTACAAGGAAATAGCACCATGGAAACTATAGACCCAGTAGCTATAGACCCAGACATTATGATCAAATTTAATATCCTCAAATGACATCTATGATATCATCAGGTGCAACTCAGCTCAGTTCTGAAAAGTACATTACTCTTGGTAATATGCATGCGCTTTTTTTTGTTGTTTTTTTTTTTTTGACAAAAGAATATATGTGTAAAGGAGAGAACTAGATAGCCCTTTCCTCTGCCACACAAATTTGCTAGGCCATGCCCCTCCCAAAACACAAGCAGCTTCTCTAATCTAATCTGAGCTCTGAATCATTACATTACTGAAATGAGACCTACAGCTCTCCCTTAAATCATATTGCAACTAAAAGCTCTTTCTCAGTTAGAAACAAATAAATCTATTGAAGTTTTTTTTTTTTAATCTTTCCATCTTTGACAACAACCTGTTATGCCAGCTTAGACCTGTTTTAAAGGCTACATCCTATTAGATCTCTTCTTAGTTACACCAAACTAAACATTGGGTTTGGTGTACACATTTTGACACATTAACACGTAGAATCACCTTGAATAGACCGTAAACCCCCTACATATGATGGAAAAATTTACACAAACATTGAAATTAAATCATATTAAAAGTGAGTTTTAGAGAAAACTAGTAATAGTAACAATAGCAGATTGGACACTTTGTTACTATTAGGCCAACAAAATATTCTGTATGTTGTTCAGCTGCATTTTGAAGCTCATTTATATTAATAGATACAATTTTTACTAAGAAAACCTTACTCTCTTCAGTGCCTTCAGCACCTTATTCAGCCTTTTTATAATCTCCCATCAGAAAACAAAGACATGAACTCCCTGCTCCATAAGCAGAAGCATTATAAGAAACTATTAGGAGAATTATGTTAAGGAAGGAAACTGGTTAAGGACTTTCAAACTTAATTATGGCATTAGTTCCCCAACTTTTCTGTTCACCTTGCAATCTCTTTATAACCCTACTTCCATTTGCAAACCTTACTACAGGGAGTGAATTTTTATAAATTAAAGCCACGTTCAGGCAAAGTTTACAGCTTAAGTAAAATGCACATTAATCCAAGAAGACCTAAAATTTTAACTATAGAACGTATTTCTTGCAGCAATGAAAGCAATCTTCAGTATCACTGCTAACTGTTTCTCTCATGCAGCTGTCAAATGCATAGTAGCAGAGCACTGGGATTCAGGTTGTGAGAAATACTACTTTAAGGAGAAAAACAGCTACTCAGAGATAGCTAGCCAACAACTGGAAAGAACAACCGAAATTGTTAAATAGGTGGCTGAGAAGCAAACTTGCTCTGCTGCTGGAACAAAAAAGTCACAGACTTAGTTCTCCTCAAAGTCTAGGGCCAACACATCCATCCATTTTGCTGTTCAAAATGTGCTTAGGAAGCCAGGTCTCCACTGCTGCAGTTCCTTCTCTCTAGCAGGACACATCACTTGCTGCTCAGCATGACAGATGGTCTTCCTCCTTTCCCTGATCTTTAAGCAAGCAAGAACTGGAACTCCTTACTTTCCCAGCTCTCCCCAATATCTGATTGTTATTAGGTGGCAATCATGTTCCTGAGTATGATATGGGTAACTTTCTGTGCTGTGTAATGTAGCTACTTAACACACCAAAACAGAAAAAGTATGGTAGAGGAAAGGTAGTAAAAATGTGGACAGAAGAAGGATCCATGTCACAAGCTAGAAGACACTGAAATGAAAATGCAATAATATTTGTTTACTGAGCACCACTTGGTTGGTAGAGACAAACTCCATCATTTTCTTCTTTTGCTTAAACTCTTATGTTTCTCTGAGGTTCTTTCAAACTATCATTCCACTTACAAATGTTATCATTAGAAAGACAAAAAGTGATTATCTATTTGTGAACAGAAAATGTTACAGCTCCTTGCAGCAGCTTAGACATAAAAGCATTTCGTAACAACACAAACTTTCCAACTATAAGTCTACATTGTATTTACTGGATTGTGGAAAAAAACCCACAAAATTACAGTATTTAATTATATGTATAATAGTTTGAACAATACCGCATATTGTTAGCAATGGTAGTTTAAAATACCGCTCTTCTCAACTGAACTACACTAGCAAAGAGTTGTTAAGGAATAAGAAACAGAATCTATGCCAGACAGAGAACTGCTTTATTAAATTTCAGATCTCATGCAATGGCACTAGGGAAATATTAAAGCATATTAGAGTCTTGCCAACAAGTTCAGATGAAGCATAAAGGGATAACACAGAACATAAGGTTGAAAGTCATTAAATTAATCCACAATGCAGAGCTTTGTATACCAAAAATAATTTTTAAGCATAAATGCAAAATGTAATAACCATACAAACAAATAGATAAGTAACATGGAAATAAGCAGAAAAGCATGTTAAAATGCCTTGGATCTTTTACAATCTTTGACTATGTCATTCTGTTCAAATTAATCCAACACAGGACTGAGTCCATGAAACTAATCTGCAACCCAGCTCCCTGAATACACTATCTTTGTAATATGAAGATAAGGAAACCTAAACGTCTTGAAATCTAAACCCATAATTTAACAAAAAGATAATCTACACATGGCATGTAAAGTTAACTAAAATTGTTTTTAAAAGTTTCTGGATGGACTAAATAATATGACGATGTCTCACTAGAAACAAATACATTCTCAGAAGCCAAACTTCCCCGTACTTGTTCCTGGTCCTTTACAGACCACTGTCTCATTTGAAATAGCTGTAAAGAAGTATAGTACCTTTTTAGTGCACAGGAGATGGAAAAAAGCAATGATGATACTTTGGGGTTTAGAACTAATGCTCACCATTTATACTTAAAATTTATATCACATTTGACTAGTCAGGCTGGGAAACAAACATAAAATACATATAATACTCATACCACCTGGTTTCAAAAATTGTTTAAAAAACGCTAGACCACAAAACTATAACTATATGGAAATTACTGACTTCACTAATAGTTTAGTTTCTGAAGTGACAAAAATATTTCTAAAACAGTGACTTACTTCACTACAAAACATCACAATTCCTGACAAATATTTTCAGTTGTACTCTTACCAACAAAGTCTCTTTATTCAGATTTTTGCTCCTATGATTTGAGCCAAGTGACCTCCAATACAATTTATCTAAGTTAAATGCCAGACATAAATGATGTTTTCCCCTGTTACAAACACGTAGTTCTAGTTCCAGCTAGTTCCACTCATCTGCACTAACTTGTTAGTGATCCCTTTCCAACCAAGGAACAGGGAATTTTAAAAAATTGTTATTATAAAAGCAGAAAAATTTTAAAAGGATACTTTAAAGAGTAATAAATATCATAAAGGTATCTTTAGAAACCTGCATTTTCAAAGATTTCAGAACAAGATGCATATAATGTCAATGATATCCTTGAAACTGATCGTTCCTGTTCAGTGCATTTCTTAATAAAGGTTGCTTATACAACAGCTAAGCTCTCCATAGTATTCCTTCAGTAAAAATTCTGACATGCCCTTGTGTTAGTAGCTTCCTTTTTTATAGTAGATACATGATCCTAAAAAAGAAAAAAAAAGGTTTCCAGCACTATACTTCCTGTAAAAATGTTTCTCCTGATATTTTGCATTGCAATACCTATTTAAAATCAACTATCTATCTGCTATAAACTAAAAAAAAAAAAACATTACTTAAAATATACTCCTGAAAATCCATGTTTTAATGCCGACTCCTTTCCTTTTGGACTTGAAAGACAGAATGACAGAAAATAGAAAATCAAAGGAGAAGACAGGAAAATGAGGAGGGAAGGAGATGTTAAAATGGGCAGCAAAGTGAGGAAAAGAAAATACCCCTTCAATCTTCAAATGCCAGAAGTTAATCAAAGATTTCTGAAGATACAGATATGTGCTTGAAACCCCCCTTTTCAAATACAAAACTTTGAGCAGTCAAATCATTACCCCTCTTTTCTATGCCTAGTGACAAACCAATATTCCATCTAAACAATGTAAGGTATTTTCCTGTAAGTGCTCCTCTAGCATACCCATCTTTTTCCAAATTGAAACACTTCCAGATCCCCAAACCATACATTAATTTTAAAGAATATATCTGTTACCATATGAATCTTTGTACCTACTTACAGCAAAGTATTGTGCCAAATAATTCTCCATCTTTCTTCCAACAGTCACAAAAATGAACCAATATAGCTGTAAGACACTAACGCTTTTGTGGCAACACGCGTCAGCTTAGGCAGGACCAGCGTGAAGCACTTTGTTCTGCTAGATCAGCCCTGACTGTAGGCAGGAAGGACAGATTTAAATGTTTTGTAAGGAACTTACCCATTGGTTTTGATTAAAAGGTATACAAATATAAGACTTCATTTCAGATCTGTAGGAAATTATATTAGGCAGAATCTTTTGATTCACAGTGTTAACAAGCTACAGCTAATTAGGTGAACTAATGGTGCTCTTGCAACACTGACAGAAACTCCAGGTTACCCGGCACTCCTGATGCAGTAGAGCCAAATACATCTTTTCCAAGGCATACTTAAATGGCCACTAGCATGGTACAGATGGACCAGGCAGTTTATATAGTGTTTGAAACAACACAACTTAATCCATAAAGAGATAAACTATCCTCTTAATCATCCACTAATCAAAACACATTCATAGTTTCTTATTGATTTCCAAAGTACAATATCATCACATGACTAGACCAGGATATTTAAGCTCTGCTACTACAAAGTCTCATTTTCACTCCACTGCTTCCTCATAACAGCGGTATATGTGAAGAACCACCACAACCAAATGGTTCTGGTTTCTCACAAGGCTGTCTGAGGCCACAACACAGCCTTGGTAAATCACTTGGTAGCAGCAGAAATGATCTACACAACAGCAATCAAAGAAATGGATGTAGGGTAATGATCTGACAAAAGAACCCTTTCTGTATTACAACCACCGTAACATGGATGAGAACAGATGGAACACATATGAAAAGGAAATATAATTCCCAGATAACATGCACTTTTAGATTTGCTATTAAATTTGGCCACCTAATCCATCCCAGAGTTAACAGCATGTTTCACCTGTCTTCCGATTAGACTAAGTATTTCACTGAAATCTCTTATAACAACACACAAATAATATCCCAATTCTCTGTCCGTGACGTCTAGGCCATGAAAATGTATTGGGGTTTTCACAATTTTGTTAATAATTTTATTTTGATCACTCTCTTCACATTCTATGAGCAATAACTCATCACTGTTTATTATCAAAAGAAGAAACTATACACAAGATTATGGAGAACTATTGTCTTGAAATGTATGACAATTATAGGCTATATAATACCTATATTTTATCTAAAAGGTGATGTACATTTTAACAAAGATGCTGGAATGAAGATCACAGAACAGAAATCTCTCTTAAAACACCATTTTCTGCTGATGATTACAGCTGAAACAGAACATTACCATTTCACAGAAATATTAAGACGGTCAAAGACTTGGACTGAATTTTGCTTGTTAATGCATTATTACAGAATAGAGCACAGGAATAAGGAAAAAGAACAAAAAAGAGAAGCATGGAGCATATCTAGAAACCTGATATGAAATATGTAAAATATTATAGGATTATTCCCCTAATTCCTCAAACCCATTTTCTGAGATAGCTAAGTACAAAACAAAAAAAACCAAACAGCTGTCCAGGCTTTTCCTACATTCTAATTGTTCCAGATATTCCCAACTTAAAAGTCTTATAGAATTTCACTGAATTATGTTTTTGCCATTAGATTTGTCAACACTAGAAAAAATTATACAGCTGGAAAATGAATAAATACATAAATAAATAAAAATCCGGGATGATACTCCTGTCTTTTACAGCAAAAAGAGAAGGGGAAAGAAGGAAAAGAGCATGTAATACTTAAAATTTGTATTTTTAAGAATCGAGATAAGAGTTTTATTACTATACTGCAAGTTGAGCAAGAAATCTAATGTATCATTTCTTTCGTAAATAACTTTCAAAAGAAAATAATTTCCTGTCAGGTCTAGTTTTGATCTTGGAGTACACAGAAGGAAATAACTGCATGGAACTACTAGTGATTCAGAAAGACATAATTCTGCTTTTAAAGAGCTTAGTTAGTGTATGAGTTGATTCTTGGAGAAGATAACAGTATTATGACTATGCAAACTGCAAAGGAAGTGCACTGGAAGCACAGGCAGATGCTATGGAAACTCTGATAGCAAGTAATATGTTTGCTTTTTCTACCTGCAGTACTTTCTGAACACAACCCGCTACAATTTGGAAATACACAAAATAAATTGTACAAGTAGATTTTTTTTTCTGTTAATGTTTATCTGTTCTAACACACCTTTTGCAATTTTAGTTACAGAAAGCAATGAGACCTCTCCCCCCTAAAAGAGACTGACATGAATGTTCTCATCCTTCTGTAGCATACTTCAATTTAGCAAAGCAATATGTTGTTTTTTCTGACACAACTGCGTCAGCAAGTTAAAAAAAGAAAAAAAGATGACACACAACATGTCCTCATTTCTACTGAAACTGTGTTGGCAGAGTTCAACCACACCACAGGACGCATTTGTCCAAAATGCGTTTGAGAAAGATGACTAATTTGCAACAAGTTACCAAATGAGATTTCCATCACAAAGTCTCCCATTTGACTGTTTAAGAGGTTGCTAATAAAAAATTCTGCAATGGATATTATAACGATGAAAAGTCTTTAATGTAATAAGTAGTAAACCAGCAGCCATTAAAGGGGAGAAAGAGTAAAGGCAATCCGTATACATATGCCAAAAAAATCACTCTTAACACAGTAACAATCTGTTTGAAACAGAATGTTTCAAGAAGTACAGCATTTAAACAAACAAACAAAATCCCTCTGCACTTCAGTCAGGTTTTTACATCCTCCACCTTGCTCCTGGGCACTTAGCAGGGAAAGAACCAAGAGAACTGATGAGTCAATCATCTTGCTCGCAGGTTTTTTTTGACTGGAGTTTTCTGACTGCTGAAGAGGCAAACTGCAAGGCAAGTATCACTAAAAACATCGTGTTCCAGATAAAGATACATTCAGCACGTAGGACTTGAAGCAAAATGTCATTCCCAAGATTGACAGCCTTATAAATAAGGGATTTTTTTCTAAGTGATGGAAACAGCCACTCTTACAGAATTTAAAGATATTAAATGGGTTTAATATATTATAACACTATTAAAATTGTATTTGTAATTTCTTGCCCCAATCCTCCAGTTTTACTTGCAAAAACAATTGCCTTAATTTTTTACTTAGATTTTCCTAAGGAAAAACATTTCAGGAGGCAACTCTTGGTACGGAGAATTGCACCTGAAATAATTAGTGTCACAAAGTTATAACTGAAAAGAGAGTCTTATAATGAAAAATGCCTGAACAGCTTCAATATAGATTGCAGTAATCAGTCGTGCTGATTTTTTAAATTGAATGTCAGAAAAAGAGGTTTATTTTACATGACAGATGAAACAGAAAGAAGCTCCATTTTGCATGATACATGAAACAACAGCCAGACTTTGTTTCAAGCACCAACACTGACCCTCAGATCTTCTCTTCTAAAGGAAATTCTTGGAGCTAATAGATATTACAGTACTTCAGAGAATGAGGCTGCCCTCCTGGCCTAGGTCTCCCAGTCCAACCCAGCAACAACACTTAATTTCCACTTTCCTCAACGAAGACCACAGACATCTTCACCATACTCCAGACCATGTTTTCTTCATTTCCTACCACATAAGGAAATGAAAATCCGTTGAGTATATCTATCCAAAATTCAGAAGGGCTAAGCTAGCAGATGATACAATATTATCATAGCAACTTGACTTACGCTCTCACCATATGTAGAGGATACATGCACAAACTGTTATGATTCAGAGACATTCTTATAAACAGATACTTATAAACAAGCAAACAAACAAACAATACCCCGAACTCTCCTTGCTGGTAAGAAAAGAGTATTTTGCCAAATCTGGAAATTAAAATGCATGTTAGACTTATTTCACCTATCTTAAAATAAAGGCAGAGTTTATTCCTCAACAACAGCATTACACAGTATTCTGTGCTTTATTAATTATGCATTAATGTAATATATATACCTTATTCAAACAAATAACCCTCCCCTACAACTTTCTGTACCTAAGATGAATATTCACAATAAATCTTTTAACTTAAAATTGAAACTGTTCCTGGATATGTGTACAGGTGCATGTGGCTTATATTCAGCTGAACTCATATAGTGATGTAAAAATTAGTAGCAGGCAAGAAGAAAGATCTTCTGCCTCAGGATACAGAGGTCTTAATGAAAAGCTGCAATAGTTAATAGTCAGCTGATTTTCAAGGAACAAACAAAAAAAAGCCGTACTAGACCAAAACAGCTTGTACAGATCTCTATTCACATGTCTAAAATGTAATCTTTATATATTTCAACAGAAACATACTGTATTATCAGGAAAAGTAAAACAAAAAAAAATTGCATTGATAGTGAACAAAATAATATAAACTTCGAAGATCGTATTTGTATATTTTAGACTTGGGTCATAAACTGCACACACGACTTTTTCCCAGTTTTACCCTAGATAAATAATCCCCCATAAAATAAAACATTTTTTATTTAATACTTTATCCATAGGTAAGTTTTAGAGCATACACGGTAACTTGTTGCCACTTCTGGGAACAAGTACAGGATACTTCTACAGAAAACCAATGTGAATTAAATAAATATTTTTTAAATAAAAGAATTGTCTTCTTGTTAGTCTTTGTCCAAAAGCTTTAATTTTGCTTGTCTGGACAGCACTCTTCAGGCAAGAGCTGCATCTGTTTTGTATTGTTCAGCATCTTTAGTTTCACTAAACCAAGACATCAGATTTTTATTTATTTAATTATTGCATCATTTTCAGAGACACATCTGGCATACCCATACATTCGGAATTTTAAACCTAATACAGTATTTAAGGAAAGCAAAGGACAAGAAAACAAAAAGGCTACGTTACAGCAAATCTTTGAGCTATTTCATGAGCAAAGAAAGTAATTCCAGCTGCAAGAAGTTTGGACCAACCGCAAAAGGAGGTGTAAATACTACGGAAGCTTCAGTAGTGAAGATGGAAGAGAAATGTAATTTAAAAGAACAGTAACAGCAATTAAAAAACCCTCTCATAACAACATTTTATACCTTTAGAAGAACCCCTCCATAAAATCCAGCAAGCTTTGAATATATTTTTCTGCAATGAAAGGTCAAAGATGCTGTCCCACATTAAGTTCTTAAGAATCAAGAACAATTTTCTGAAATAACGTATTTGACAAGTTAACAAACCTATTTTTAACTATGCATATTTTAAGATATTTCAAAAAATTATGCAAAATTTGAGAGTAAACTCAGAAAGCTTTTTTAACTTTTCCCCCTTCCCAAACTTCAGTGATCTTGGAATTACTTTAGCCTTAAGGAATTTTGGGTCGCTTCAAAAATCATATTTATCATTCAAGTTTTGAAAATCTTGGCTGCGCTGGATGAAATGGGATGTAATGACTTGTGATGATCATATTAACACTTCAAAGAAGGAAGTGTTAAAGCAGAGAACTATGGTTGCATTTGTTTTCTTCAGTGCCACTTTTTGCTAGCAGCATTTCATTTAACACAATTAACAAAAAACTATAAACCCAATTGCTCTCTGTCTGAGAGGAGAGAATATAGGTTTTCCAAAGGTCTGTTAAACAAACAAGTATATTAAGTATTGCGTTTTATATACACAACATTTAGTCTGTTTTATCTGTCCTAAGTGCAAATCATTAGCATTAAAAAAAAAAGTCTTGAAAATGGTTAATTGCTTATATGTCACTGTGATTTTTCTTGGTCTGTGCCCTATCATGGAATTTTTATTAAATTCAGCAAGTCTGTCAACAGGCAAATGCACTCATACCAATAATAATGTTTAAAAATATTTATAAAACTCAAATTGTTTTAAGATTAAACAGGTTGCATAGATCCCTCAGGGGGTTCTAACTTTAGCAACAAGACAACCCTCACAGGAAGAAAGCAAGACGATTAAAACATGAAGACACAGTATTTCAGTGTAATAAGCTTAAAATACAGCAGGATAAAAAGAATGGCTTTGAGAAAAATGTCAACTTAAATCTTGACGTAATAAATACCGATTTTACTTCAAGATTTTGGCAATACCATTTAAAACCATTTATAAGATTTAATGACTCTTTAAATGGAGGACAGACGCAATTCAATATCAAGAATTTACAGGTCTTATGTAATTTTTTGAGGGCCCAACTCAACAAAATATATACGGTCTTGTGGAGATACTAAGCCCTCTATTATCACCACATGGAACTGGATTTAAAATCAAACTGAATGTCCAAACTAATGATTAGAGGTTCAACCTTCCCTGTAAAGGGAAGAAACAGCAGCATCTGCATGACTAGGGGACAGTTACTTGGATGAGAATTCATGCATCGCATTTTGTGTACTTTTTTTCCCTGTTCTCAGGCAGAAGTGCTGAGACTCGCTATACATACTGTATCTCTACTCTGGCAACATGTATAGGGTAGCAAAATCACAAATATTATTCTGGAAAGATGTTATGAAATTGCATAAGGCTTTAAATGATCATGGCAAACCCTCCCTCAGATTCCCCATTGCAAGCAGCTGGAGGCTCTGCAGGCTCCACTGTCACAGAGGAAGGTTGAACTAAACAGATCATTAGGCTTACAATCAGATAAAAAATAATCAGCAAAAATCACAAGGACTGACTTGTTGTGCTTGGTCATTAAAATATTAATGCAGCCGTTGCTCCTACTGTCTCCAAGTGTGTGCAAATAAACATGGACGGTCAAAACTAGCAATGATAGCAGTGAGATATGATTATTAATAATAAAAAGAGGGGTGGGGCGTAAAGGAATAATGTATAAACATATAAAACATGCTGAAACGGTAGAAACAATTTATACTTGGTTAAGGTTCAGATTCCATTGAGTTATACCTATTTGATCACGCCACGATGGAGTTTCCTGCCTTTTTGGTGCTCTTCATGATACCTAAAAGCTAATGGAATATACATTCAGATTATGTATTTTTAAAGTCATATGAGATCAAAGCTAGAAGAATTTATTTCATGCCAAAATAGCTAAAGTAAAATTAAACAGCTGACAAATGTTCTCAGATGCCAGGAAGACTGGGTGGAGAACGGGATGCAAACTAGCTTTTGAAAACAGCAACACAGAGGCACATGAAATTTTTTTTCTCATTCAGTTCTTAAATACTATAGTAAAGAGCAGAAAGCTGTCCCACCCTAGAGCCTTAACAAAGACCTCTATGATTGTTCTTGCTTTCCTTTTCCTACTCTTGACCACGGTCTACAGAGTACCGTTTGGGGTCATTTCCAAAGGCCGCTTTTCACTTTTGATTGCACTTTGAAACATTTTATGTGTGTAAGTTAAAGCAGGATCAAAGCTTCAGAAAGGAACACTTCGTTAAATGATATTGTAAAAGCCCAAGATTACATACTTCTTTACACAGACAAATCATCAAGAGCTGTTCTTAAATAAAGCGGAAAAAATATCTTTTTTTTTTTCTGCCAGAGGAAAAAGTGGGATATTAGTCTTTTCCTAGCTACCCCCCCCAATCCCCCCCTTCCTTAAAAAAAAAAAACCCAGTAGTTCTTCATATCCCAGACAGAACTGGCTCTTCCCCATATTTTTATATCCTGAGGAATGTCAGTACAAAGTTGACATTCATTACCTTGGCATTTATTTTGAAAAGCAGCCATTTCTCAATTTTCTATTTGATATTTGCCTATAGCTTCCACAAAAGGAAAAAGTCTTTGGTTTCTAGTAGCTAAGCTTTCTCAGAGAGAGATTTTCTCCAATTTGTTGTCATCTTCTGGTAATACATTATTTTCTTCTTTGAAAAGTATCAACAGTTTATTTTAAATTCAGTGAACAAGGATTGATAGGTGAATCTGTACACTCTACAGATATGAAAAACTGAAAACAGAAACTGAAAGGAAAATTTTAAATTTTCTGGAAATACCTGTCTATGTAAGAAAACCTCTACAGAGATAATATACTTTTACCCATGCCTCTACTTCAGTCTTATCCTAACAAGTTGCAAAATATGAGGGAAACATTCACCTACTGTTCACTACTTACTACCTGATTAAGTCACCTGTGCCCATGTAGCTGTATATCTTACACATACATCTATAAAAAACCACAAGGGAACATGCATGTTCATGGCACTTGACTTTTAATGAGGTAGGTTGCACTCAAGTCAAAACTAATTTCCATTGTTAAAAAGACACTTCACAAGATGGTTTGATTTCATACCAAATTGCAACTCTCTATTCCTAGACATTCTGTCTACAGTCCTTTAAATTAATGATGTTATGGGTTGACGGTTTCTTTTTTTAGCAATACAAAAAGCATTTCTTCTTCCTCTCTTCCACTCTCCATTTAATCCAAAGCGGCTGAACTGTTTCTGCTGAAACTTACCAAAACAAGCCAATTCACCTGCAAGCACAGGCCAAGCTACCTGAAAAGTGAAAGTTTCAGAACGTTATGTGTAAGTGATTTACCTGAACTTCATAGCAATACTACTGATATACTTGTAGAAATATCTTTAATGTCTACATAATGATTTAAAGATAACACTTGCACAAGACATTTCTACAAGTAAAATTATCATTAAACCATCATGAACAATTCCAAGGATGGATAGAAATAAATAACTAAAATTAGGAAGGTAATCAAAATGTCTCTATAATTCCTCATCAATTTTTAAATATTAATTTTCTATGACGCTCCAAGAAAGTAAGGACCCATTATGATTCTTGCTACACTCTTGGGAAAACAAATATCACAAGGCAAGACAGCGGGACAGCCAGAAGGACTAAGTATACACAGTTCCCAGACCAACTCTCTGTCAGCTGTCTCAGAATGTGATTTCATATTGCAGCTGAAGACAGGAGACTGTGCAAGACAGCAAGAGAGGGGTTTCTCCTGAATGTCAGTGTGTGTCCTTTTCCTACGTGTAAAAGATATTTGCAAATGTCATTATATAAATGCATTCTAACTCAGGGTAACAGTTCAGTAGCTTCATCTGCAATGGTGACTCCCATAAGCTTTACAATATAGAGTTACAGATTGTCTGAACGCTGTAAATATTAATCACGTGTTTTGCACTCATCTGCCCTCCTGAGTGCATGAAGATATTTGCATCCATCAAATGGTACAGAATTATAACAAGCTGCATTCCCCACTTCACTGTACCTATCCCATACATTAGACTACAAGAAAAAGAGCATACAGTTTTAAGAGTCATTTTGGGGCGCGGGGAAGTAATCCAGTAACAACTTACATTAATAGCTCTGACAGGAAAGGGGGAGGGAGGAAAGCTACGGACTTTCTTAGGACTGCAAGAGAAACTAAGAGATCCCAGCTTCTGTGATCCCGCAGAAGCTATTTATAAATGAGCAGACGAAATTCTAATGAGGACTAAATAGATCCCTTCTCTGCAGTCTTGAGTTAGTGGTTTTATTTTTTAATCCATTCGATTGCGGCAGCAGCCACCGCAGGGAACCGAGCAGATGGGCAGAGCGGTAGGGACAAGCCAACGAAAGGGTATTACCTTGCGAGAAGCGGAGCCCCGGGTTCAGATGCTCCTGCTGCTGTTTCAGGTGCAGGGGAGGACACAGGATGCTGAGTGGCCGCACGACCGCAGCTGCCCCGTGCTGTTCCCGGCCGCCGCCGCCGCCGCCTCCTCCCCTCCCCGGGGTGGCCGCCGCTGCCGGTGCCGGTGCCGCCGAGGCCGCCCGCCGCCCCTGCCTTCGCCTCCCGGCTCATGCCCGGCACGGGAGCCCCTCGCTGTGCGCGCGCCTCACCACTGCTTCCCGGCGGGGGAGGCGACACGGACGGACTGACAGGGCAAGTGACCAATCCTCGGGCTGCGCAGCTTCCCCGCGGCGGCGGAGCGGGACGCGCGCCGCCCGGCGTCGAAGGCAGGCGGCAGGGGGGCGGCGGAGCCCCCGGCAGCCGCGGCCCCGCCGCCGGCCGGCTGAGGTTACGTGCGTGCGGGGTGGCGTCCTTCTGTTCCCGTCCCTCTCCGGAGGGGTCTGGGCGGGCTGGAGGTGTTCTCGGGCTCTCTGGAAGGGCTGTCGCTCTGCCATTTAGTCGTGCCGCTTGATGTGTCAGAAAACAGATCCTCCAGCGCCGTGTGGGTTTCCGGGGAGCTAACACATCGAGGCTTCAGCCTGCTTATTTTTATCATAAACCGCCTTTGCATAATCCATCACATCTGTTCTCCTGGAAGAGCATCACTGCCAATCATGGAGCTACCGCTTACCACAGTAATTGCAATACGGCCCTTAAGCAAACCAGGCATAACTCTCCAAACCGCAACATTAGAGGACAAGGAATCCTACCCTTTACTCCTAACACTGCTTGAAGAGTTACATCACAATACAGGCTGGTTTCCTAAACTACCTCATAAAATACCTAGCTATTTCATAGGGCAGGATTTTAGATGGAGCAAGAAAAAGACCTAGTTTATTGGTCTGAATGTTCTTTTTCTACAAGTAATCTTCCTGCTACTCTTCACTGTAAGTACTCCATTTCGGAAGGCACCATAAAGGAGGCAAAAGGCCTTTGGAGCAACTTACTTAGGTGAAAATAATAGAGACAATTCAGAAGTAACAGAGTTAAGGTTAAAATATTTCTAGTAACAGACACAATTGGGAGAAAGAAATGGTCCTGTGATTCCCATTGGTGTTTAAGACCCTTCTCGATGTTGAAACATTGCAATGCAATACTTTTTCTCGCTGTAACTTACAGCCTCCTGAAAATCTCACATTTGGTTCTGCTGAGCTTCATTAATATGTGGTACATTTATGAAATTCTTTATTAGCTCACTGTGCAGATTTTTCATAAACAAATGTGATCCTACTTAAACAGAAATCATCCTCCTCTATTTGAAATACTGGGGATTGTCAGATTCCTATCACTTTAGGCCACTCACAGCACCGTTTCCTTTTGAAATCTTAAGAAATTGAGTTTTCTCCTTTTTTTCTGACCATCAACCAATACATAAATACTAGCTCGTACTCTGCATATTGAGACATGTCTGCAGACTAGGGAATAGAAAAAACCCTGGCTGAAAGTAAGGCTTTCTCTTCTGATGTTTAGTATTTTCAAACAAAGTTTAACAATCACTGTGTTTGTAACTTCCCTTCTTGCAAGCACGTGGTTTACATGGAGACAGAGTTCACAAAAAAGCAACCAACATGAAATGATTATGTCCGGCTGCAATGTAGGGCACACTGAGAGCAAAACCTAATCTCCGAGAGGTTTCCACTTCATCTGCACTCATCTGCGTAATCAGCTTTTCCTCTTGTCATAGGATAAATGCAACCTGCCTTCTGCTTCATTTACCCTATATAGAACACTAGTATAGATTTGTATGAAGCAAGCGGTAAGAGCTTATGTAGAAATGTATTTGAAAAGGAACTTGAAACCATTCAGTTTTTACAGGAACATTAAAGGTTGGAAGTCATCGATTTGCTAAATTGATACACTAATTAGAGTTGAAAGCTATTCACTACATCTAGTATGCAAACTGACCCTGCTTTAGATGAAACAATCCTTACTTTCAGCTACCATTTAATTTCTTAATCTGTGACTTTGTGGATGGTAAACAACGATAGCTGTTGCTTAAACCTTTCAGGAGCTTTTATAAACTGTTAAATTCTAGTGAATAACCCAAGCTGTTGAGTGGAACTAGTATGATTATCACTTGTTTTAGTCTCAGTTCAACTGAGTGTGGAAGGCCGATACAAGTGAAGACCTTCACGGAACAAAGGAATGAGTAACAGCCGCCTGTTCAGGATGCTCCTTTATTTGGAAAAGTGTCACCAGAAATCATAGCTAAGCATCACATGAAACACTTCCAACAAAAATATTCTCAGAAGCCATGTCTGAATTGGAAAGGTACTGACTGACTTTGATGTCTGGAAACCTAAGTCTAAACTAAGTTCTAAGGGCTAACAATGAGGATACAGGCTGGCCAACTGAATGTTTATGATTCTCTGTGCTCTTCTCTCAAAGGATGAATATTTTTCTGTACTATTGCCAGAAAAATATTCATAAAGATGTATGGGTAATCTCCTAGAGGTACATGAGGAAAACATGAATTGTATGATGCAAAAAGGGGAGTAGGAAAGGTGTCGCAGCTTGCTGCCAAAGCAGTTGTTACTGGTCTATTTAAACTTGAAGAACTAAAAAGCAAAAAGCCATCCTGTATAAGCCAGCTCCATTTTCCTTTTTTTTCATGCCCGCAGCAAATTCCCATCCCTGGACAGGTGTTTCCATCTTTTAATATGTTTATTTTCTTCTCTTAACATTGCACATCAGAGCTGACACTTCAGTATAACAGGGATATAAGATTTCGTATTTTCAACTTAAAATTAATACTTTGAATTCTCAATAAATTCAGGTCCATAATTCAACGATTCATTGTCTACTCATATTTGCATGGCCAGTTTTGAACCCAAAAGAATTAAATTTTTTCCTGACTTGTTTAGATACATAAATTGAATGTGTTTATGGCATAGTATATATGCCCCAGAACTCTGTATTCTTCAGTTCCTCTTCCTGCACCTCCTCAAATCCCCCTTGTGTCGTCATCCCACATTCTTTAATCCATGCCACCCCATGCCTTGGAACAGCAATATGAGCTGTGCTCATGCACTTCATCATTTCAGGGATTCCATGCACTAACTACTACTTCAGATTGTGATCCCTTTTCTGTCCCCCCTGCCAGTTTTTTTCTCATGTCTAAAACTCAGTAGAGATTCTGCTCAATAATACTGAGAATAAATTGTGAAATTTCATGGAGTCCTTAACAGGATCAATTACAATTCTGGCATAATTGATAGTCAAAAAAAAGAAATAATCTAGTTAAGTGTAAGACACCATATGTTTTCTTAAAAATTATTAAAATTATTAAAATTTAACTTGTAGGACCTAGATTACTCTGTATCTTCATACAGAAAATAAAAGGCAATAGCACTATTTATACGAACAACATAAATGCAAATATATTGGAATGCATTTATAAAATGGATCGGATGGATTTTTTTGAGCAGAGTGGTTTTTTTGTCTCTGCAACATATATTATACTGCATTGTGTTAATTTGGTTTATTCATAAATTCTTGACCCCAAAACAGCTAATACAGAAATATTACAGTTTACATTAGCAATCCATTTGTCATGCATCAATATCAAGGATTTTATCCTAATGAGAAATACAGATTTGCCCATTTCAAATTATACCAAATATGATTTTTCAATTCACCCAAATGATGAAGTAACTTTGGCCAAACTGGCTTTCTGTCTGATTAATAAATATGGAACTACAAAAGTCAGCAGAGGAGAATCTTTGTAATTTTCAAAATTCTGAATGTATAAGACTTTGCGGTGCTGCCAACTCTTGCTATTAAATGACCTGATTTTGGACAGGAGAGAAGCCAATCTTACAACAAAAGCAAATGTGTGTTTGCAAATTTCTGAGAGCAGCGTGAAAAATGACATATCTTTAGGGGAAAGGAACATGATCGGGACTGCCACAGAAAGCAGAGAAGATGTTACAAAAAACTTAATGCAGAAGATCTCTCTGGAAATGAACATGTATTTAAGTGACTAAAACATTGCTAATGGTAAGGGTGTTAGTAGGACCAGTGTCGTCAGTTCACTGATACTGAGGTATTCTCTGCCAGGCTTGAGTACAAGAAGGACATTAAAGAAACTGTGGCAATTAAAATGTGAAAATAAAGGAATAATACCAGGAAAAAACCCACCTGGTTCACATACTGTAGTCTGAAAACACATGCATGGAAATCTCAAACATTCTCTAATGATTATAAATACAGACTATTTGTCTGTTATGATATTTTAAAAAGGAGGAGTTTACTTTTTGGCATACATTAAATACTAACAGATTTACGTGAAGCTATTACACAATCAAAACCTTATGAAATCAATAAAATTGGCATGACTACTTCTCATGCAAACTAAACAGATTGTGAGAAAAGTGTGTATGTGTGTGGTATTAAATACTTTCTAGGAAAGACTAACAGCAACTGTAGATACAGCCATTTATTTAAGTGAGGCTATCAGTGGAGTGCTGTGCCAAAAAAAAAAAAAAAGTAGTATGTAATGACATGATATACATATCAGTTATACTGGCTGAAAAATTGTGGAAACAAACTGCCCTCAGAAATGGTCTTAAGGGAGAAAAAGTCTTAGGACAGCAGAAAGTCATCACCACTCCTACTCTCTGCCTCTCTTTCTCTCTTCCAGATACATATGCAATTTTACAGCCACTAGAGAATCAGGAATCGAACATGTAACATGACAGGTACGTTTCCTGAAGCAGAAATGGATTCAGTTTGCATAGAGATGTTAAAAAAATAGTTATAACTAAAAGCCCAATTATTGTATGCTGAAAGGTTATATTCAAAATAAAGGCTAAATGAAAAACAGTGCAGAGCACTGATGGAGAGTCTCTTGGTTTCCATGTCACACCCAGCACACTAAGCTATATACTGATAAAAGTAGCTATACAGCAGTTCAGACTTCTGTCTCCAGTATGCCACTGTAGCATTTTTGTACTTGAGGTATATGCTAAAGTTTAATATTAAAAAGGTCAGGCGAGAAAATAAAGAGACTAAAATAATAACAAAAGCTTACTCAACAGATACACTGTCTCTTACAAATGCTTACTTAAGAAAAAACCCCAAACTGAATGAACCAGTGTTTTTAATACAAAACAGCAGCCGGTTCTGCATAATAAATAAAAGTATGAGAAAACAAGCAATACTCTTTCTACCTTTATCAAAGGCTTTAAACACATTTTAACCAGATGCAGTTTAGCAACAGAAACAATAAAGTAAAATTAATTAGATGCAAAATTAGAATTTCTCAGGGCTAGTAGTCTGAAAGAAAAGGTGGGAGAGAAGAAGAAAAGTAATATATGGACAAACAAAAACCAGTTGCGCCTTTTCTAAAATGTGTATGTTCAGCAGAGTTGTATGAAAATAATTAGGAAATAAATTCAGAATGACACAATGGCTCTTGCAACATCTCTGAAAATAACTGAACTTAATTCAAACTACTTTTGGTAATCTGAAGGTGCTTACAAAATTTAGTTAAACTATTACCTTGTGAGAATCTCCATTTCACACTTTGGAGAATCAAGGAACACACTAAGGGAAAGTTGCTTGTCTAGGGTCACTGCAAGTAAGTGGCCGAGATGAAAAACATCCAGTTCTCTGCGTATTTTGCAAAGATGGACCGTTACTTCTTGCTATGTGATGCAGAAAAAAAATGTTAGTCCAAACAGTGACAGGAGCAGATCACAATATAATACTCCCAGACCACAATTAGCTACTAAGTCTAGAAATTATATTCTTTATGAAAAAAACTTTATTCCAAACAAATTTCTCCTTATGTCTCTGTTTTGTCTTTTTTCTTAATTTATTCAGATTAAAAAAAAAAGAAATCACACATTCAGCTGCTCTGAAAACACTATAAATATTTGGAAGGAGAAAAACACCGATAATATTGCATGATTTAATCACATGAGCCACTTCATAAATTGATCATGTGAACTTCACATATTTCTCACAAGAACATGCAGCTTAGAACAAAAGTAGCTTTATTTACTGAAAGTTACTAAGAAATGTTTTATTTACAACAAACATTTATGTAATCTCACCAAAACAAAATCCCAGTTCAAATGCTTCAGACATTTAACAACTGTATTTCTTAAAATTCTGTCTCTGCCTAATTCAAACCTTTTGTAACCATCTGATGCTGGCCAGACTTGGCATGCACACTGTCTACAAAAAAGCAGAGCATGCCAAGTCTAAGGCAACAGAGAGGAAAGCAATTAATACTCCCAATTGTTCCAGGAATAGAACTGATATGTAGCAGTGGTACTAGAACTGTAAATACTACTTATTTTACCTTCAAATTCTAAGCAGTTGGAAGCTTTGTAATCCTAACATTGATCCCAATAGATTTGACCAGAGCGGTCACAATGTTATCATCAGCTGATCAGTCATTTGTCAGACTGACTTTGTTTAAAAAGTAAATTTAACTCTAGCTTGTTGATGGTTTTTGTTTTGCGTACGAAAAATATGAATAAATACAGAAAAAAAACCTCAATCATAACTGACTGATTTGCTTGCTAGTGCTTTTATAAGATATGGTGAGCCCCAGACCTCTGTACATAGTAAAATCACCAACTGCACATTTCTTTTTTAATATACAGAGAATAATTGATGCTTTTCTTCTTAATTGAGTAACTGCTGTAATTTTCACTTGGTGGTGAGAATTTTATTTTAAATTTCTGAAAGCATTATATAGGAGGAAGTTTGTTATGGTTTCAGCAGTGAAATATCATTTAAAGCCGCACCAATCCTTACTGCTAGATTTCTAGCACAAACAAAAGCAGAAAAAAGTTTATTCCTTTGCTTCATGAAATTGTCAGCGTCAAGGAAGAAACAGTGGAAAAAAGAAGGCAGGGAAGGAGAACAGGAAAAGAAACATAAGAAAGCGAGGTCAAAATACTTAATAATAACAAAAAAATAATTTGCTTCTGTGCTGGGAAGACAATACATACAGCAGTAAGATGAGTGGCCCTAGAATCTGAGAAGAAGAAGAAAGCAAAGTTCAAAAGCAGAAATAAGAGTGAACTCAGCATATGAAAGCTGCAGACAGAAAAAGTTGCACTTAAAAATTCCCATATAGAATTCTTCCATTCAAACTGAAGTAAAGCAACAATAAAGTTATCATTGCAGATGCATCAGTCATGTTACTTGTGCGTAACTTCGCGTCTGTTTAGACTTACCGGCAAGCAGTTTTAAAAAGAAAAATCTTTGTGCTGCTCTGAATCCACAGTTCACTGCCTATTCATCAGCACTGAAAACTTTTACCTTTAGAACTGCAAGCTTGAGATAGATAGAACTAAGAGACACTGCTTTTTACTACAGCCCTTTTCCTGTCACATGGGCTGATACCTTATGATCGCTTTTCTGCGGATCATGGTAAACCTAGCTCCATTTTAACCATTTAACCATGGGAAACCTAGCTCAGTTTTTAGTTTGCCTCAAGGGAAGCTATTCAAGACCATTGCTGGTGTCAAAGCTCAAATTATTCTCAGCTGTGTCATGCCACTTTGTTCTGGAGTGCACACAAAATTTTACATGTCCCAAGAAGAGACACCTATTTCTATTTTCAAGAACAAATGTGGTGATACATTATATTCACTAAACTTTCTTCTGTAGGAATGGGATTGCTCCTGATTTCAAAACATGCTGATTTTGTGAAGTACTAAACATATCCGATTTTCTGGGAGACTGCAAAGCAGTTGATTCTGAATCAGTATACGATCCAGACATTTATCAAGACTGCTAAAAAGATGTTGGATGTTTTCCAATAACATTAACTTAAAAGCTACCTAAATTTTTCACTGACAGGAAAGGCTATGTCTAAATGAATCAGTTTACAAGAAAGAAAGAAGAATATAATGTCTCAGTAAGCTGCAAAATTTCAATGTAAATATTCATTACACTCCATACTTTGCTATAGTGTTTTCTTCCTTTTTGGTTTTGTGTAAATTACTCTTATCATAAAGAAGTGGAAAAAGTGTGGATTTTTTTAAGTCAAGGAAATTCTTTCCAAAAGAAGAACTCTTAATTATTACTACCTTTATTTACATACTGTTTGCTTCACAAATTTTCTGTTGGTCCATGCTACAATAAATGTTACAATCTAAAACTGAAAAATGTTTCCCAGATTGATCACACATTAGTCACTGCAGCTACTAATGAATCTTTTTCCTACAAATTTTTTTAAACACTGCTCTCTAATTGGATAACCCATTTCATTCCATTAGATCAGCTACGCCTACAATTCCTTCATCTGCATGCCAAGATGGATGCCAACAGCAGAGCATTCCAATTCAAATGAATATTTCTAATGAAATCTGAATTTGGTGGTATTAGTACTTTCCTGTTTACTACACGGAAGCATACTACATGCTTGGTAGTGTTAATCAGGGATTTTAAAGGTAAGCAAGTTTCTAATTTCCATTCTTTCAATGTAGACTCATTTTACAATATGTTTAAATCTGAATAATATACAGGTCTATGGCATCTTTTCTAGATATTTTATAAACCCAAAAAAAGACAGCAAGCATGTGTCTTCACAATGTCATTATTTCATTATGTTATGTTTTCATTATGTTCAACTGTCAATTAAGTTGATCAAGAACAGACTAGCAGTTTCTTTGTAGCAAGTTCTTTGTATGTGTTCGACTTTTCACTTTGAAAAGAAAATGGCAAAACTAGATCATTAGCTGACAATAACACACTAACTGCATGAAGATGTAAAGACTGGATGTACAAAGTAAATTATCTAAACTATTAATATTCTTCTTCCAAAACATACTCGGATTTTCCTAAAGTAGACTGACTTTGCAAACATTGTCACCAGCTCTTTAGTGTCAAAAACATGACAATTTAATATGAGAATTTTGCTCTGCACACTATGGCCACTTGAGATACTTGTATGCAGATGCAGCAAGAGAAGTCTGCATAGACGTGTTCGGAACACTGCTTTCAAAATATTATCCTTATACTGTGAAAGACAAAGTTCTGCAGAGATAGTGGTCTCTCTGGTGGTGGCCTCTCCATTCCATGGAAAGCTTCCTATTCCTCAATGGAAACTAAAAAAAAGTGGATTATCTCACACTCCCTGTGCTCTTTCATGCTGGACAATCCTAGAAAACTCTTCCCCTTTATTATTTGCCATTCTCTTAATTATTCCTTTAAATCTCTCTTTGATTTTTTTTTAAAAGCTTGTGCTATTTCTTACCCCATTTTAAATCTCACTTAGTATCTGCAACTACTAAGCTGCATCTGCTGTTCTTATTTCAGATGAAATAGCTATTTCAGAATTCTCTGTGTAAATAAATTGTTTTTCTCACCTTAAACACAGCCTTAGAAATTTCTGTGGTTTTCTCAGGGAAAATAATTTAAAATTTTAAATTTAGTGTAATGTTAATATTATATGTGATGCCAATGCCTCGATGTTCTATCATTATAAGGAGTTATGATCTGAACTATGTGCCATAATCAGATTTATAGAATTCATCTGCTACTTCTGTTGCTCATGGGACCTTTATTTTCCAACTAGTAATTAATAAATGAACTAATTTAGTGGAAAATAGAAATGAAAAACCAAGAGTTAAAGTACATTCCCTTTAAAGGAAGGCTGAGCATATACTCAGGTAATATCATAGAATCATAGAATCATTTAGGTTAGAAGAGACCTTTATGATCATTGAGTCCAACCGTTACCCTTACACTGTCAAGTCCACCACTATACCATGTCCCTAAGTGCCACATCTACACGTCTTTTAAACACCTCCAGGGATGGTGACTCAGCCACTTCCCTGGGCAGCCTGTCCCAGTGCCTGATAACACTTGAAGTGAAGAAATTTTTCCTAATATCCAATCTAAACCTCCCCTGGCGCAATTTGAGGCCATTTCCTCTTGTCCTATCGCCTGTTACTTGGGAGAAGAGATTGACACCCACCTCCCTACAACCTCCTTTCAGGTAGTTGTAGAGAGTGCTAAGGTCTCCCCTCAGCCTCCTTTTCTCCAGGCTAAACAACCCCAGTTCCCTCACCCGTTCCTCATAGGACTTGTGCTCTAGACCCTTCACCAGCTTCGTTGCCCGTCTCTGGACACGCTCCAGCATTTCAATGTCTTTCTTGGAGTGAGGGGCCCAAAACTGAACACAGTACTCAAGGTGCAGCCTCACCAGTGCCGAGTACAGGGGGACGATCACTTCCCTAGCCCTGCTGGCCACACGATTTCTGATACAATCCAGGATGCCCTGCTGGCCACATGATTTCTGATACAATCCAGGATGCTGTTTTCCTTCTTGGCCACCTGGGCACACTGCTGGCTCATATTCAGCCGGCTGTCAACCAACACCCCCAGGTCCTTTTCTGCCAGGCAGCTTTCCAGCCACTCCCCCCCAAGCCTGTAGCGTTGCCTGGGGTTGTTGTGACCCAAGTGCAGGACCCAGCACTCTGCCTTGTTGAACCTCATACAATTGCCCTCAGCCCATTGATCCAGCCTGTCCAGGTCCCTCTGTAGAGCCTTCCTACCCTCAAGCAGATCAACACTCCTACCCAACCGCAAACTTACTGAGGGTGCACTTGATCCCCTTGTCCAGATCATTGATAAAGATATTAAAGAGAACTGGCCCCAATACTGAGCCCTGGGGAACACCACTTGTGACTGGTCACCAACTGGATTTAGCTCCACTCAGCACAACTCTTTGGGCTCGGCCATCCAGCCAGTTTTTTACCCAGTGCAGAGTACGCCCATCCAAGCCACGAGCAGCCAGTTTCTCTAAGAGAATGCTGTGGGAAATGGTGTCGAAGGCTTTACTAAAGTCCAGGTAGACAACATCCACAGCCTTTCCCTCATCCACAAAGCGGGTCACCTTGTCATAAAAGGAGATCAGGCTGGTCAAGCAGGACCAGCCTTTCATAAATCCATGCTGACTGGGCCTGATCGCCTGGTTGTCCTCTACGTGCTGCATGATGGCACTCAAGATGATCTGCTCCATAACCTTAAGAGAACTTTAAGATAGTATGAGCTCTCTGCCCAGCATGGAATTTATCTGAACTGAGAACGAGGAAAAATTTAAGAAAATCCTACCAAGTCTAGTGCACTTAGAAGAAGAAAGAAAATCTCCTGCATTCTTTGCACCTTTGACTGAGGTACAGCTGTTATACAGACTTGTCAACAGCCTGCCTCATTTTGCATCAGTGGATTAGTGTATTTTTTCCACTCGTTTTTACCTGTTGTGTAAAGCATATGGCATGTCTTTACCATTGTTCCAAACGGAACTGTGATTGTTCAGTCTGCCCAGTAGACGGTCTGGGTACAAGCAACACCAATCTGGGGTGTCTGCCTCCAACCAGATGGTTTAACTAGCACAATATACCCATGATTCCATGTTGGAAAATTTTTTTCCATGTTGGAAAAATCCAACATCCGGTCGTTATTAATCAATTTAAGTAGTTACAAATAAGGTTTGTTTTACAGTTTATAGTAATAAATACATAATATCTAGTTACAAATGCTTCTTCCTGCCCTAAATAACCAATGAGATAGCTCTATCCAAGCTGCCAGCAACTCTACGTGGTCTTTAGTGTATATGGGACATTGGAGGTATTAGGCACTTACATGCACATTTCATGAGCTACCTCCGAGCTAGAAAAGTTTTCCAACATTCATCACTCTCTCTGTAGCTCTTGTAAGGAGCTGGTAACAAACTGCTTCTGCTTGGTTTCTAGAGATCACACACTATACCCCTCCGTTTTCTGTCTCCTCCCTTCCTCTTTCTCTCTCCTCCTCCAAAAAAAAAAAGAAAAAAAAATGGTTTGATGGTTTGTCCTTTAATGAAAGTGAACAAGATAGCTTGTTAAAATTTCAGCTGAAGTATGACAAGGATGAAATTTCAATTTTATTTTGATCATAGGCTTCTTTCATTGCTTCTCAGCAAAGTACTCAGGACTCTTCAATGCCAAGCTAACAGTATTCCTACTCTTCTTGTATATCGCATATAGAAGACAGTATCTGTAACGGACCTCAGAAGTGTAAAGTGTCACATATTAAATCACTAATAACACTAATTACAGCAGTCTTATTGCAGGCCTCTGAGTTAAATGATTCAAATTAAATGATTCCAGCTTTAGAACATAGTAACTCAAAAGTCATAGCCAGAAGTAGAACAGTTTTTTTTTAAAAAGATCAGTCTTAAAGAAAGCTTTTTAGTAGGGAAGAAGAGGAAAGTAAGATTTTTTCCCCCGGCTATTCATTTAAACAGACTTACAAATCTCTTTCCTGTTTGCACAATAGGTAGATTAACTGGGTATCATGAAAGAGAAAGAGCACCTGAACACTTACATTCCTAAATATCCCATTTGAATACACAGCAAGAAGCATCAGTGATTCTCAATGTACAGCTACATACCAACTGTTGTGGTAAGGGAGTGCAAATCACAACAAAAGAAAGGGTAGTTTAAATGTGCATATAATTAAGATTTTGCCCATTTGAAATGGAAGTTCAAGACTAAGATTTTATTCTTGAAGGCTGCAAATGCTGCTGAATTATCTCTTCACCTTATTTCCACCATTAAGTTGGAGTATCAATACATATAATGAAGACTAATAGATAAAACTTCAAAATTTAAACCTTCATTGTAAAAGAGTCAGCAACTTTATAAAAATAAAGAGCTGGAAAAGACAGATTCCCTATACTCTTTCAGAAGAGTAAGGTAATTCAAGCTTGTGTGGTATATTTCATCAGAAGTACAGCTGAGACAATCTAAGAAGTGGAAGAATTTAAACGTAAAGTTTTCATGCTCCCAGAACCAGTTCTCAACAAGTAGTTGGATTACCTTCAGATTTATTGTTGCAGACCTGTACTAGAACTACTCAAACAAAAATTCATCTTCTGCAAAGAGACGTATGCAAAATTGACAAATATTCAGAACCAAAAAATTTTGCAGCACAAGGTATAATTGAATATTTGAAGTTGAATTGTGGCTTAAGGAAGCACATTTCAAGGCTGAATTGACACAACATTCTGGAAATAATGCTTATCAATGGTATGCAAATACAGCTAAGAAATAAGAAAAATCTACTTACAGCTTCTTCATTCCATGATGTGGTTCATGATTACAAAGCTTCAGATCAAGTTATTTTGTAGCCACATTGAACCACAAATTACTACTAGGTTTTAACATTATGAATTCTCAAGTCACTTTTCTATTTAAACCACACAGAATGTATTTAATTGTTTTATTTTGTTAATCTTACATTAGAAGTATAACTTTATCTGATATTTCTTTTAATATTTTTTAATGTAGCAGAATATGTAAGGAATTAATTTTATGCAATATGATAACACAAGCTGAGTACTCCTTTACATTAATTAGAGGAAGATAAAAATGCTCTTAACTACTCTATTAGGTTTCTGAGATATGCTGGCCACATGTTCACTCTTGTAACTCTCAATGTCTATGAGAGTTAAATAATATTTATCTCTCTGTAGATCTAGTTCCTTTACATATACCCTTCAGTAGATCATTTGAATGAAAGATACTGTGGTAGAATACCCACTTTCTAATTTAAACATGTGACAAAAGCAATAGTAGGCAGGTGGTGTTATCACTGTCTGAACAGAATAATTACAAATGGTCAGTCTCTTGCTTTATCTCCTGCGTTGTCTGGAAGCTAAAGAGAAGCAATTCTGCTCCAATAAGGTTTTGCCGA
The DNA here is from genome assembly GCA_009819775.1 of Phoenicopterus ruber ruber. Lineage (NCBI taxonomy): Eukaryota > Metazoa > Chordata > Aves > Phoenicopteriformes > Phoenicopteridae > Phoenicopterus > Phoenicopterus ruber. Next base: position 36,394,069 of record CM020219.1, read on the forward strand.
TTACCTCTATAAATCAGCATTCTGGGGTCAAAGTTAACAAATTCCAGAAAGTGAGGTGGGTATAGAATATGGGAGAAAGCAAAAGAGAGAAATAGAGAAACAACCATGATAGATTTACATATGGGAGCTCAAGCAACTAACTACATTTTCCCAATTTGTTAACGTAGTATGGAATTTCTTAACAGGGAACCATGGGATGCAGATGTGTTAAGATAACAAGATTCATCTGTTAAAATAATTACTCATTAAGTCTTTATTCTTCTCTAAGCTATAAATATTTCAGTGCAACTGGCTACCAAGATATAAATCCTACAAAAAACAAAAAAAATTGAAACATTTTAAAATAACACTTGTTCAAGTATCCTTGAGAAACACAGGATATCAACCCTAGAGAATTTTCAAGTAATTGATAATATTAAAAAAAATATTGCAGTTTAAAAAGGTAATTTGATGGGGCCACAGTAGATTTTTTTTGTTGTTTGTAAATTGGAGGGAAGGATATTTTTACTGTAAAAGGGGCTAAAAATTCCTGTCTTCTATAAAAATAAATTTGAAATTCTCATACAATATGAATCTAGAAACAGGGATATCAAATGGGCAAATGAAAGCAAATCAATCTTAGCCCCTTGACTAAAAAACATGATAATGCTAAAACTGAAATAGGTATAAATCTAGCATCAGTGTAATCAAGAAAAACAGCAAATATCAAGATTAAGATAAATTAGTCAAAGGCAAAACAGAAATATAAATGTTGTAGAGATCTTAATGTCCAAATTCACAGGGTCAGGTGTACATAACCTTGCATATGTAACTATGAGAACATGCCAAAACTTCCCAGATGGTTTGTAAATTTAAAGACATATGCATATTCAGGTCAAGAAGCAATAAGATAATGTCCACATTTTTGCAAATTCAAGTCTCTTGAACATATATTACTGAAAAAGGAATAATTAAAAACACTAGGACCAATACTATGTGGCTCTTTCTTTGACCGAGGACCTAAGTAGATTCAACATGACAGTTTACAGTATTTAGCCATGACTTTCATTAACTCAAGAACGCGATTAGTGTTTAATGTCTAGGTGATACATTATCCTTCTTTACTACCGTTTTTTTTCGCTCATGAAGAAATCTGCTACTGATTCTCCTCTCTCAACTTTTATCCTTCTTTCACACCATGTTTTTAGACACCCACTATACTTTAAATGGTATCACAAAACAGTCCAACTTGATTGAACTACCATCTTTCTTCTCCATCTATAATTAGTGGACAGGAAAAGGGCAATAGCACTAGAAAATATTTCCCTAATATTTATGAAATAAATAATTTCTTGTAATAGATCTAACTATGCATGCTATCAGTTGACTACCATCAGTTTCCTAATTGTTTGATTTTTATTGTTAACTTCCCTTTCACCAGAAAACAGGATTCTTGTTTGTTACTGCTTCGTGAAGCATTAAAGTGCTAATTGCTTTGGAACTGATTCACAGTTGGGATGAATTCTTTTTTTAGAACTTGCAATGATAGCTGGAAACAACACGTTTTTTGAAAAAGCACTGATAACATTAATCAAACTTTTCATGAATTTCATTGTAACTCCCTTCCTTTGTGAAGCTATACTTTGTTTACACTTGGGATACTTTTTTTTGTATTTTTATTAGAAGTATTTGTTGGAAACACTGTCTAGGGAAGAAAAGATATTTATTACAATGTTCTACCCACACTATACAGCATCACGACTCACACACAGTTCATGAAAAACCACAAAATTAACTCAGTATCAGCTTTCAGAACTCCATGAAACTTCAGTACCTGCTAGTTAAGGTACTGAGGAGCTATAAAGGTAAATACAGAGCTATAAAATTAATTCCTCAATCCAAGTCACTCAATCACTCAACTTAAATACTTTCCTTATTTTACATATGAAGGAGACCAGTCCATAATAGCTTTAAAAAATGCAAACCAAGTTCAATAAAAAATTAGAATCATATTCTCATCCCTCAACTTAAATTATGGTAAGCCTTACCACATTTTCAGCAAAAGAAGTTATAAAATGTATTTTTCTTAATGACTGCTGTTATCTGCTATGCATATTCTTTACAAAGACTCTGCTTTGACGACATACCAATAGCCTTACTGACATTCAGAGCTTTATAGAAGTTATCTCAAAAGCAGTAGATTACCTTTAATTTGCTCTTTCTCCTCAAGGTCCTCCTCTCTAAATGGGCTATTTAGCAGTGGAAAACACCTTCTTATGCCTCCATCGTCCTCCTGTTTTATTTTAATCTAATAACAATAAATATTTATTGTCAGTGTTTAGTGGAACATTGAAGATCCAAGACAGGTCAGCAAAAGCTTGTCATCTTTGGTTTGGTTTTTTACTTTCCTAGTAAGAAGACACTCTGTATTAAAAAGGTTTAATTCTTAGAGGGACATCTTACAATCACAATTTTCTGGACATGAAGGTCTATATGAATAGTGAACACAAAGTTTTTATGCTAGCAGAAGGAAGCAGTATCTTTGGTAGTGCTGAGTACAAATATGTTCAGATTTCACAGTGACCAGACACCTTCTGCATATCATCAAGGACCTCACAACAGACATATATATTTATATTCTGCTTCTATTTCCTATGATATATTCACATAGAAAATTATTATCTATTTCTCAGTAATAGCACGTTTTATAACAGGGTTCTTGGCGGGGCAAGACTGAACAAGAGCAATTAGGTAAAAAGACCCTTTTTAAGAACAGTTCACACACAATTACATATTAAATAGAAGGTTTCAAAACCAGCTGGCTGAGAATTTGTTTTGGTTGTATCCAAAGCAAGGCGCAATTTGGCAAATCAAGTGGGCTATTTAAAACACATTCATTTTTGGGAAAAAAAACCCCCAAACAAACCCACAAAATATAAAAAGCTTCTGCATGATAAAAAACCCCAAATCAGAGTCATAATCCTTGACAATGATTAATAACGTGTTTTCAGAGACCTCCAACTTATTATAAATGTTTCTGAGCTAACCAGCAATCATGTATACTGCCTCTCTGTTTAAACTTGACGGACTGCGACCTTAATACTGGTAATATTTATAATACGCTTCTCTTTTACAATGAAATTTTATATTTCTCCTCTTATTATACCAGCTAGTGGAAGTATTTTATAGAGGCATAATTATCCTAGGTGTTATTTTAAATAAAGAAATCCTCCTGCAAATATACTTCCTGCCCTGTAAACATTAATATATTTAATTTGTTCACTATGGATGATCCCACTGTATGAATCTTTGAATGGCTGCCTCGATTAAGTCATATGAGCATTATACTAATAAGAATTCAATTTTATTTTGAGATCTTTGTGGAATTATCTGGAGGACTGAGACAGAAATAACTAGCTGAGACTAATCCTCCAAGTACCAGTGAGCAATAAATTCACATCAAATATTTAGAAATTCATGTGACCATCACGCATTTTTTAACAATTGCTGAATCACAACATTCCTTTTATAATTAAAAACTCCAGTTTCAAGAACTCCATATTTACTGAGAATTGTTTAAATTTTACTTTTGAACAGCACTTTAACTTGGGAGACACGTTATTTTAAACACTTGTTGTCAACACTAAACTTCCTGTGAGAAGATATGTAAGGCCTCTGAGCCTAGGACTGGAGGATCACTCCAGGAAACTACTACCCCAGTAGCAGTTATGAATTAGGATATTTTAACTCTCCATTGTTATACCTAGTGAGCTAACAGAAAAAGAATACATATGATTAATTGCCAACGGGAGATAAAGGCAAGTCCTGCACCCATAGCACGTGGTCATTTTTACCTTTACAGTCTTTTACAGATTACAGCAGCTGTCTTTATTTCACCTGCAAAAGCCATAACCTTTGTTTGGCTGCAGAGCCGATTCCTGAGAGTTTGGGCCAAAGTTTGTAGCATTTTGTGACTTATCTCCCACCAACCTCTCTCATTTCAGCCTGTAGCGGTTTTGAACCTTTCTACGCAGGATTCAGGAGAGTGAAAGAAACTTGAGAAGAGTGAGGTCTCCTGTCCACTGAGGCAGCACAGCACCAGCTACCCCAGATTTGCTCCCTCTGTTCCCTTAGGCAGCTCACTGGGGAAGGTGGCGTCTAACTATGCTCCTAAGAGTCAAGTAACCAAGGATTTACTTTTTCTTTTTATTACTAAACATTTGTAGATGGCAGGTCAAGCTACCTCCCGTGAAGCCACAGTGCCTGGAGCAGTGTTGCCTGGCGGTCTTTCCCTCAGCAAGCAGGGGGGTGCCTGGCTCCACGGCTGGGAGGTCACCCTCAAATGGCACCCCCCAGCACTGCTGCTGAACCTCTGACAGCCTGGAGCACCATTATTTTGAACGTAACAGCGAGACCTCTCTGCGCAATTGGGACTAAGCTGCCAATACCAAGACTGTCTAATAGCACAGAGACTTCACAAACTTAAGTAAATCTAATTAAGCATATACTTCATAAGCATTTCTTCAGGGACCAGTTCGGACCTGCCTGTGCCCACCACAACCACCACTGGCAGCCTTGCCTTGTGCTGGGTAGACTGAGACGGTCCTGTGCCTCCTTCACTCCTCCCGGGCCCGTCGGAGCACCCTGCGGGCAGTGGAGCCAGGGGAGAGCAGCACCCTGGGCTCCCTCTGTGCGCCCGCCGCTCTGCCCCTGGGCAAGGGTTGCCCTCTCACTCCCGAGTCCTTCCCTCGAAAGCCTTTCTGCTTGGCGGAGGCGACGGGATGTCTATATGCTTGATCTAGGAACCAAAGTGATTCTGCATTCCTGGAGAGAAGGGCAGGAGAGGGAACAAGGCAGGGCAGTTTCCTCCACCGGTGCCCCACGTCACGTCACGTCACTCTGTTCAGATCACGTGAGTACCCAGGTTCCCGCTGCATGACCACCACAAAGCCAGTTAGTTAAGTCTGCTTGTAACTCGTCACAGGATCTGCTGAAGGTGAGGGGGGCCTTCAAAGAGCAGGACAAGGTTCAGCTGTCGTGGCTGGGGGAGTTAAGGGGTAGGAAGCACGTGGGAAGGCCGGGGTCTCCACTTTTTCATGACTTCTTAAATAAATACATATATAAGATTCTTAAAACAGGTCTTCTCATGTAAAAGCACTGTATGGTTTCATGAAGAGAAACAAAAATGAACTGGAAAAAGCAGCAGAGGAAAGGTGTGTGCAGTCCTGAAAGAGCAGCTGCAGCCTTGAGCAGAGTTCAGGGTCTCCAGAAATGCAATGAGTAAAAGGTGAGGGAAAAGCAAACAAAGTTTGTCTGTACTAGTTAGAAAATAGTTTCTTGGTGGTTGTTTTTTGGGGGGGGGTTGTTTGTTTGTTTGTTTGTTTGTTTTTCTCTGAGTCATGAGATTTAGCTAATACTCCTGTAAAGTTGGGTGAGATTATTTCACTTCTAAATAATTATAAAATTATTCTAAAACAGTTTTGAGGTATATCAACTTAAACTACGAATTAAGAAATAGGAATAAACTTTGCAGACACTTTGAATATTTTGAATGGTTGAGGTAATCATGGACTGCTGGAATTTTGCGGAACCCTATATGAGACTGGATTGTAGTGGGAGCGAGACCCAAAACAATGAGAGTATTAGAATGCGTTGTTTTAAAATTAAAACAAATGCAGATCAGACTGCAAATTTTGCCAGGGATGATGTAATGACAGGTGTCCCTCTGAGAAAATAGACTGATATGGTTCTAGCTATGAAGCAATAAAGGAATTTGGAGATCTCTCCCTCTCCTTTGCCTGTATATTGTTTAATCTGCTGTTAAAAAAAAAAAATCTCTGACCTTATTTTATGACCTCTTAATTTGACATTCTTTTTAACCACCGTCCAGTATAATGGATCTGAAAACATTTCTGTGGTCAAGTTGAGATACACTGAACCTAAGGGATTAACTTGACTTGGTAGAATAGCGAACTAATTTAAACAGGTCACAACATTTCCTTGTCCTATTTTTTTCTTTTGTCTCGTTATTAGATGCCTTAACATAAATTTTGAACAGTTTTCTTTGTTGAAGGTAGTTAGACCATCTAATAATCTGAGTGATGGTAGTCTTCCATACCTGGGCTAATGCTTGTTCTTACCTAAGCTCTAGCTTTAGCTAGGCAAGGCTGTATCTACAGTGCAATGTTTCTTTATAATTGATTGAAGTTAATATATTCCTTTTCTCATATCCAATATACGAATAAATAATGATTAAATTACATGTTTCTATAGGAGCTGTTGAGCCTAAGTTAATCCAAAGTAGTAGATGAAAGTAGAAATTCTTTTTTTTTTTTTGCATTTTAGGCATCTTTCTTTCAGATTTTGACTCCTGTATCTTGGGGATATTTGGAAGAGTTAATTACATAACTGGTTTCTACATTTTCCCAAGAGGTCATATCTAATACTTGCAGAATCTTGTGACAACAGTTAATTAAAGCATCTCCAGTACATCTTCATTTGCTGCAACACACGCAAGATTAATAAATTTAAAATGTCTAAGCTACAGTTGAGAAGAAGTGTCAATTAACAACTTGTGACAAAAACCCTATATTTGGCTATTAAATCACCTCTTTACAGCTGTGGAAAATTAACAACAAAACTTGAAAGTAAAACCAAGTAAACAAGAGAGGTGACATAAAACGGAATATGTGTAAAGACGTGAAAAAGACTGCTTCTTTCTAAAGTACACAGCAATTATTTATCAATAAGCTTGTGCTGCACCAAAAGGCACTCAGTGCAGTACAAGTCAGTTTCTGTACGGAAGAAACCTTTTAGGCTTCTTGTTTTTTAATCATTAAAAAGTGAGGGAGAACTTCTGTGAACTCTTTGCAGGTAATACAAGATTTAAAATTGAACCAAAGGAAAGTACAAAAGAAGCACAGCAATGTTGGATGAAAACAGGGAATTTTGTTATACAGTAATATTTTTCTAAGGAGAAAGAATGGGAGAAAGTAGAGATAAGGATGAATTTGTCCCTAAAGGAGCTGTGAAACAAAATCTAGCCTTCTGATGGTTATTCAGAAGGGAGTTTAGTAGCTTAGAGAAATTGTTGAGAAGCTACCAATTGGCGGAAATCTAATTCAGTATATTCACGGATCAAATAGTGTAACTGGGTTTTTTTTATACAACTGAAGTAAGAAGAAGAATCTGCGCAGGCAGTTCAAGGCTTGCATGCACTTGTTGAACAAATGTTGCCAGCAGACAGATCCTTTCATATGTAATTATGGAAATTACATATGTAGAGGAGGTAGAGGAGGAGACCTCTGGTGGAGGAAAAATACTGAAGAACAGGTTTGTTGCACTGGAAAATTAGGAGACGAAAAACAATAACGCAGGAGAAGCTGGCTATTTTACAAGCCCTAGATATGGCTCATTTCAAAATACAGCTGTAAATCTTAGCTCCCATGAGCATTCTTTGGACTATGGTTAAGCTTACCTCATTTTTTGTTGCTCTCTCGAAATAAGGCTGTCAATATTTCTGATCCTGGAAGTCCAGAACAAGTTGAGACATGGAATAAAAAGCATGCCTAGGAGACAAATTTGGTTAAGGTAATGTTACTGTAAGGCTTTATAATTCTGAGACACAAATTCTCTTAAATTTCTGTGCCAGTATCATATTATTTGCAATTCTTTTTTTCTCAAATGCCAGGTCAGGTAGTTTGTTACGTGGACAGCTGGCAACTTGATCAGTATGTGGGGATTTGTCACAGAAATAAATGAAAATGTTTGAAGGCACCAGAAGAAATGGCAAAACAAGGGTTAAAAGAATGGCCTGAAATAATAACAACAACAACAATAATAAGGAACACTGTTCCCAGTGGTCCACTGATTTCAGAATAAAATTTTATATCAAGACCAGAAAGCCTGCTCTCTCATGAGAGGATAGCGCTTGTCAGCAGACCCTGCAGTCTAACAAGAGGGGCATGGTAACAGGGTTGCAGAATATGGCACATGCTCTTCCTTGTCCTGTTTGCCTACCAGGAAAATAGACATTCAAACCTACTTTTCAGACAAACAGAAGAAAACACGCAATGAACAGCAATCTTGCCTAAAAGGTCTGTTAATAACCTACTGCATTGTTGCTGATTAAGAACTTCAGGGATATGATAAAGACTTGATAGCTGGCATCCCTTGGACTAAGCAATGTACATAAGTGATTCTGGCCAGGCTGCTTGGGTACACATATAATAATGTTAAGTAAAAACTTGCACTGAATGTTGTTACGCAAATTTTTCTACGAGGAAAACAACCTCAACCCATTAGCAGAAACATGGAAAGAATAGGCAATGGTTCAAAAATTATGTGTGTTATAACTAAATTTATTATCAAAGTTTTATGAAACATTGTCTTTAGAAACATTAAAGTTGCTAGGACTACGGAATGATGGTTTGTTGTGAAATTATTGTTAAGATCAATTCACACATAGTCATTTTCATCCTTATACCCGAATGGTCACTGCATTCAGATTCTTCAATTAAGATCTTCCCAGTTAAGGTACAAATAAAAGCAAGCTTGCTGCTTAACAAAGATGGAAGCAGTATTGTGCAGAACGCCTAATATTTCTAGCTGCATTTCCAGTCGCTGCTACTGCCTCACAAATATGTAGTGCGCATTCCCAGCGTTAGAAAATAGCTTGCAGAAAGAAACATAATTCTGTTGAATGATCACGACAACTGGGGGTTACAGACTTCCACTCTGTGACTATACTTTTAGAATTTAATACGGACACTTTATCTGATTAGCAAAGCCAGTGGGGTGTACTTGCTTTGATGCGAATTGGCCTCTAACTTGTGAAAATAACTAAGCTCGATGTTTATGGAAAGCTTTATGAAGAAATGCAAAGGGATAGGTAAAAATACCCATTATTTCTAAATGTAACATTTTTACAAACAAGCATTAGTTATTCTAGGAGCTATTCTGTAACGTTCGCACATATACTCTGCATATTTTAAGTGTGAAGTAAATGGGCCTGTAAGTACCCCAAAAATTTTCACCCAGCTCCTGTAGATACTACTGGACCTGTGCTTCCAGACCTGCTGCAGCTGGAGACTGGCATTCCCTCAGCTCGAGTGAGTTTGCAACTGAGCTTTCAGCTACGCTAGTTTGAAAACAGCAGCATTGCTTAAGGCATCACACTTCTCTCCACACCCGGGTACAAACCTGAGAATGCTCTTAGAAACAAACGCAAGATGAGATGAGGGATACTGAAAGTAAATGCCCTTGCAATACAGCATTGGGGTGTTTTTTTTTCCCCTTTCTCCTGGTCAGAGGAGCTCGAACAGGACGAGGCCGAAAATGAGAACACAAGATGGCGGCCAGGCTTGCAGCAGCCACGCGGCGCCTGCGCGAGGCCGCCCCGCCAGCAGGGGCCGTCGGCGCTGTTTGGCCTTAGGACCGGCCGGGGTGGGGGGAGGAGGCGGGAAGGACGCTCCGGAGGAGGTGGCGGTGTTGGGACGGGGAGGGAGACTCGTGGAAAGTCTCCAAACACCGTGAAAACTGAAGAATAACAGAGAGGGAAGGTGCTCCAGCGAGGAAGGTGAGTGAGAGATGGGGTGACAGCTGAGGGACACAAGGAGGGGGAGAAATGCAAAGCAAAGGGGGTGAGGGGAGGGGGCTGCTACAACAGAGGCGGGGAGGGAGGCTGGGGCTGGCAAGGGCAAGTGGCAGAGAGGAGCTCTGCAGAAACACGAGTTTGCCCCATGAAAGTCACCATAGCAAAGATGAAGTGTGGAAGAGAAAGGCGGTGTAGGCTCACAGGTGCTGGAAGCTTTCAAATAGTTTTGGAAAAGAAGAAAAAAAATAGCAAGAGCGGGCTCTATGATGTGTGTCTTAATAATGCCTCAGAAAAGAGACCCGAGCTTGCTTTCCCTCTCCTGCCAGTTAGTAGCTGGCAATTCAGCATCCTCTGAGAAGAGCTGTGCTTAGGACCTGTGAAACAAGGGCACATGGAAATACAGAAGGAGCAAAGATGAGATTTGGGGTGGAATTTCTGAGGTCTTAGGTAAGCCAGAGTAGGTAGCAAGTGGAAAACCAAACTATTGTCAAATAGTTGTGAGAAGGTGGGGAGAGGAGAGTGGGTATGACACCTCAAATTAGCTTCACCCTACTTGTAACACTGGAGGGGTGCGAGGGTGCAGAGGTGGTAGTACTCTCCCGTGGGAATGAAGAGGCAAGAAAAAGCAAGCTGTTTGGACAAGGCTGGATCAACAACAGATGTGAGCGAGTTAATGGGATCTAAAAGCCCCTGTTGTTTGTGGGCTGGGAAATCTGACCGAAACCAGAAAGTAAGCAGGAGAATCAACTATTTATGTTAGTTCAGATATGGGAGGGAACGATACTTTAAAAATTACTGGAAGTTTCCATGTGGATGATGTTGAAGACCTGGTTATGTAAAGGTTGTATGTGTACTGTGTTTCTATGTATAGTACTTTATGCCATTTCCTTAAAATGACTTCTGTAGTACTTGAATTTATTTGTGGACCTATAGTAAGATCAAAAATACGGCACTGTGGCTTTAAAAGAAAGCATTAGCTACATTAAACTTAAAATTGCAGTCCTTCAGTGCCCCATGTGTAAAGTGGTTTTTGTTGTCGCAGTGGTGGTGTAACATTTCCTTCAGTTGTTTTATAGGCAGCACTATGTATAAATTCTCGTTTATTATAGGTTCTTTTACTAGTGCATGTGAGGAAAAAGATGTGTGGGTTTTTTTTTTTATTTGGTGTCTTAAGAAGCAGAAGTTGGAATTCTTTATTGAATGACATACGAGTCTTGTTTAATTGATTTTTTTTACATCTTCATATTATTAGTAATGACAAGTTTGTTTTTAAACAGGACTAAGGTTTATTTTCTGCAACTGAATTGTAGTTACTACATACAAGTGTTCAAATACAACTTTCAGGTTTTGAAATCCTGTAGTTGTAGGTTAGCAGGAGGTGGAAGGTTTTGTGCGGAGACTATTGTGGCAGACTTGCTCTGTTCTATTACTATTTTTCTGAAGTATTCACAAATGGTGCCAGAAACAGGCAGCTGGGCTGAAATGAGCTCTACTTTGACTTAGCAGTCCTTATGTAACTTTCTAATTTTATTTACAAATCTAATATAAATGTTTATATACCTTTTGAATTTATGTGGCTGTCCAATTTGAGTTAGGTCTCACTAGAACTGGCAACATAAAGGCCATTGTGGTTTGAATAAATAATGGTTGTATATTTGGTATATCCAGAAATGATACCTGTTTATGCGATACACGGTCTAATTACTAAATGTCTAATAAGCTAGAGTAAGGTTATGGGCACTTAAACTTTGTAAGACTGTACTGTCAGCATGATATATAAGGCAATTTTGATTGTATAGTAATACTCAGGATCCTTCTGAAATGAGTGGAGTTCAATATACAGTATATTCAAAATTGTCTTTGACTATTAATCTCTTCTTATGACCTTCCTAAAGAACCATTGAACCAAGCTGGTAAAATGTCACTTGCAGACATTTTTCTCTTTAAAATTACACATAAGTGATTCTAATTCACTTTGGGACCTGATTCCAGAAAAGTGCTTTGATTAGAATTTGGAATAATTGTACTCAGTATGTCAATATGGCCTTTTCAATCATTGATTTTAGCATTTTCTGTATATAAATGGACACTGAGAATGTAGTCTTGCAGATGACTGCTTTCTTAAATATGCTAATTACTATTTTTTTTAATTACTGATTAGTTTTTTTCATAGAATCTCCTTTAATATTTTATGAGTCACTTGCCATGGTCAGTAGTCATGCCTGTCAGTGCTAGCTCATAATTGTTCAAATCTATGATAATTTCATAGAATATGAAAAAAAATCTAACCAGTAAGAATTCTATTGTCACTTTTACTGAATTTTACTATCGATATCAAGGTTGTAATTTGTTACTGGAGGTGCTGTGTGTACAGAGTGTATCTATAGCTCATTTTGGGCTTGTGTGTCTGTTGCATGATTGCAATTATGGTGGACTTGACTTCACAAGCGTAAGATCTCACCTCTCTTTATATTTAAAACAATTTATCTGACATGGTTTGTGTCAGAGTAACTTATCTGCTGTCATGCATGGTTCCAGGATCTTATGTGTGGGTGTGTTTTTTCTTTATTTTATATTTCTCTCTCCCATCTCCTCCCCTGCCCAACAAAATTGTCTGAATGTTTTTTCTGTACCACCAAAAATCTGATGAATGCTATTAGTGACAAGCTGTATAATCCATATTCTCCTTGGTTTAAAGTCTTCAGGGTAGGGTTTTTTGATACAATGATGTTTTCCTTCCAGGCACTCCAGTTTATAAAATAAAGATACTTCTTTTCCATAAAATATCTTACTTTTTTTTTTTAAAGTAAGACATTGTGTATAAGGAAAAAACTTTTTGGACCTATCTTTCCTTGCAATTCCTGGAAAATTAAAACAGAAAAAGCTTCCAATGCTTTACAAATAATGGCTTGTGTGTGGTTTTCTACTGTACATAGGATTTTCTTCAGAACCGTTATTCTTTAGTGTGTGTTGCTATTTAAAAAAAAGTGAGAAATCTTGCACTTTATTTTGGTTTCATAACTAATGGGAGATTTTTTTCATTCCACTTGCTTTGTCCTTTATAGCTCTTACTAAGAACCCCGTGCTTTTTGTATAGTTGTAAAATATATCTAGGAGAATTCATGTTACCATTGTGTCAGTTTAGGTCTTGTGCTTTATGAAGTATGACATGGCATAAGACAGATCTGGATTAAAGAAGCTGGAAACTCAGCCATTTATTGAATTGAAGACAACTCAAAAAACCCTGACCTACTTGTGCACATGGAAATTACAATCTGTAACCACACTTGCGCATAGAGTTTCTTTTCTTTTCCATGTACTTTCAAAGATTGAATTCATATGTACTTTTTTGTGAACAGAAAGTAGGTTTATATCAAAATGTCATTCTATTCCTTTGAAGTCTAATAGATCTATTTCATTATCAACATCTTTTGTGCTAAGCACTTTCCCAAGTATGCAGATGCCCCCACATAGTTTGTAAACTTTGTAATCTGAAATTTTTAATGGTACACAACAGATTAATAAAAATGACAATTGAGAGATGGTTGAAATAATAGTAGAGACTCGTCTGCTTTCATGAATTATTCACATCCATCTCAGTAGTCACAGCTTGTCAAATTGTACCCCATAATGTCAAATTATATACTATGACATGCAAAACTCGTAATTGGCTTTTTGTGAGAGGATGTTCTGAGAAAGTTGAAACTAGGCAAGCCAGCAAAGCTACCAGGGGTTGGATCTGAAGCAAGCTGCCAGAGAATCAAGAGGATGTTCATGTTGTGCATTCTAAAGTTAATTTTATCATATTAATAATGTTTATATAGTAAGGAAGTGATTAGTGTGTAAGTTTGGTCATTAGGTATAACCAATCTAGTGTGGGGCATAGTGCTGCTCAGTTCTTAATTAATAATTGAAATACTTCAGGATTGTTAAAAGATACTATTTTAAGTTGCAATATTTGTAAGGGGAACTTAAAGTACATTCTCAGAGACTCCTTGGAAAAGCAAAACAGAACTACATTGCTGACTATTCTTATACAATATACAATTCATAAGAAAGCAAGCCAGCCATAAATGCAAGCATCAATTAATAAAAAGGAGGATGTATGAAATAGGCAGTAGGAGACCCAGAAGCATAAGGGGTTAGAACTTAAGCCACAAAACAAAATACTACAGGGAAGAGTTAGTGTAGAGGAGTAGGATACTATCAACTTACATTGTAAGTTTCTCTGGTTCCTGTCCCAGTCACAGCTGTCCTTTCTTCTGCGCATTTTTCTGTAATTAGTATTTGACTAGGATTAATTCATGATACAGTAAAAATTACTTGCAACAGAAACTACGCATTTCTTAGACGCTAATTCTTTCTACTCTACAGTGCAATCTCAATCTGAACTGGCTTTATGTGGAGTCACATTAGTGGAAAATATAAAATGATTAAAGATGTTCAGTATTTTCAGTAAATGGCCATAAGTCATTTTCTCTAAGTCAGAGTGTGTATTAACACACTATTAATTGTCTTCAGAGGAGCAGTGACTATTGAAATATTCCATGGAGTTTAATAATGTGGATTAATTTTTGTATCATCATTTTATATACAGTAATTAAGTGTTTATGTAGAAAAGCTCTGAGAAAGGGAAGGTAAGTCAGAAAATGCAGTAAATCCAATGGAGAGTGCTTGCACAGTTTTCTCGGAGGAAGTCCAGAAACAGTATTGGGATGCTTACTTTACCAGTCACAACTGAACAACACAGCTGAATACGAAGCATGGTATATATACAATCTACTCATATTTAGCTGTTCGGATTAGAAGAATTATAGTAAATGTATTGACAGCAATTACAATGGTCTTGCGAATAGTTAGCAGCTACAAAACATTGAGATTTGTAGAGAAATTAAAGTTATTTTTATAGCTGTAGCTCTATAATTAGCTGATATTGTCTTGGCATTTTATGGTGGTAATTCTTTAACTACATGGTAGATGAAAGAAAAACTCTAACTACATGCGTTTTTATATATACATATATATGTATATATAAAAATATATGTCATGAATATGAACCGGCAGTGTGCCCAGGTGGCCAAGAAGGCCAATAGCATCCTGGCTTGTATCAGAAATCGTGTGGCCAGCAGGACTAGGGGAGTGATCGTCTCCCTGTACTCGGCACTGGTGAGGTCCCACCTCGAGTACTGTGTTCAGTTTTGGGCCTCTCACTACAGAAAAGACATTGAGGTGCTGGAGTGTGTCCAAAGAGCAACGAAGCTGGTGAAGGGTCTGGAGCACAAGTCTTATGAGGAGTGGCTGAGAGAACTGGGGTTATTTAGTCCAGAGAAAAGGAGGCTGAGGGGAGACCTTATTGCTCTCTACAACTACCTGAAAGGAGGTTGTAGCGAGGTGGGTGTCAGTCTCTTCTCCCAAGTAACAGGCGATCGGACAAGAGGAGGCGGCAGCCTCAAGTTGCGACAGGGGAGGTTTAGATTGAATATTTGGAAAAATTTCTTCACTTCAAGTGTTATCAGGCACTGGGACAGGCTGCCCAGGGAAGTGGTTGAGTCACCATCCCTGGAGGTATTTAAAAGACGTGTAGATGTGGCACTTAGGGACATGATTTAGCAGTGGACTTGGCAGTGTTAGGTTAGCAGTTGGACTCAATGATCTTAAAGGGCTCTTCCAACCTAAATGATGCTGTGATTCTATGATTTTGATAATTTATCATTTGACTTATGTCAATACTCTGTGTTTACGACAGTCAGCTATTCAACATTCCTACTTCAGAACTTTTTTCTGCCTCAGTTCTTTGGAAATGGTTAGTCATGCTTTTATTGCAACCAAACTGAATTAGTGCCGTTCTCTGTTGGCCGACGGGCTGAAAATTTTTTTCATAAACTCCAGGTTGTTCAGAATGTGTTGCCATAGGCACGTCTGTAAAATCATAATTTAGTTACAGTGAATTCTGTTCAAAACACTGAAAATCCCTCATTAAAATTTCCTAATTGGTCATTAAAACAGTTTATATTCATATAGAATATTAGTGCTGAAACTGTCATGATTGATCTGTGCCAGATGGGTAAGATTTTGGGACTATATGACAGGAAAACAGACATTTCAAGAGTAAAGCAAGCTTAAAAATACAGGTTTGTCCGTATTATATGCACAAGAAACGTGGTCCTTTGGAGCAGAAACATCAAGTTTGGTATTGGTGTCGTTTTGAGATCACGAATGTTGTCTTGTGTTTTTTTCCCCCCTGAGATAATCTCATCGTATCTTGTAACTTTTTGTGAGTTATAACACACAAAACCAGCATTTGTACTTACTTGCTCTAATTAATTAAATTCTTGTTCTGCTTGATCAAAATTCACAGTCCTAGTGTTTTACACCATGTAAGCTCTTATTTATTTGCTATTCCAAGTGTTGGCTTTAAGAAGCTAGTATGAATTAAATCTCTTTGTGGAGTTCAAGTGAAATATATTTTCCTGTTCACTCCTTGAGCCCCAGACACTGCGCTGACTGAGATTTTTAAAGTCTTGCTATTTGGTGTGGGAATAGTGTCTTGTGTACAAGAATGTGTTATTGTTGTATTGAGATGGGGAACTGAGGTGCAAGTTATGACCAAACAGTGAAATATGCCTGTTAGTGTTTGTGAGCTCTGCTTGGGCCATCTAGAACTGGAGATTTTGGAGAGATGTAGAAAATCTTTTTTTTGGCAGACTTAAGTCAACAGGGATTGGAGTAACTGTGGTTTTGGAAACAAGAGAAAATCCTACTCGTGTCGGCATTTTAGGTTTAGGAAGAAACTTGTGAGCGTACTTCTTTGTGTGTGTTGTGGGTGGCGGTGGTTTTTTTTTTTTTGCTTCTTTTAAAGAAAAATGAAGAAGATGCAACGTCAAAGTTCATGGCATCATAGACTATAGTAAAAAATGTGTTGCATAATCTATAATAAAATTGGAAATAAGACTCTTAATGTCTTAGGTTAAAATAAAGTGAATGGTTATGCTTATTAACTTAAGTCACAGATGATTTTTTTTTTTTAACTTAGACCACCAGGTGGCAATCTAACATAAACTTTGGAACATCAGTGTAAGAGAATGAGTTTTGAGCATCTGTTCTGAGATGCTGCCTTTTCCTCATTTTGAATTAAGTACTGTTGAAGTTGCTTGGAAAGTCACTGAATTAGGCCTTACAAGCAGTACTGATACTATGCTATGGATTCTGTAACACTGTAATACGCTCTATTCTTTCTGTATTCATAAAGAATTGCATCAAAGATTGCCTCAACTTTTAAAAACAAAATGAGACTCTGTGCTATGTGACAAAGCATTGACATAGGGTCTGCATAAAACCCCAACAAAAGTAATTTTTAAAAGGACAGGAAAAAACGTAGATGGAGTTTAGAAATATGTGTAAATTAATGAAAGTATTTTCTCTTTAAATTACTCAAACTAATAATCTTCTGATGAAGATTTTCCTCAACTTGACTAAGATTCTACATTTTCCACTGTAAATTGTAATTTAATTCTTCTAGAATAAAACAAACAAAAACTTGTTAAGTGCAAATTCACAGGAGTAGTTTTCTGTGAATGGAATGTTAACTTGTATGCTGGTTTTGGCTGAGAGAGAGTTAATTTTCTTCATAGTAGCTAGTATGGGGCTATGTTTTGGATTTGTGCTGAAAACAGTGCTGATAATACAGGGGTGTTTTCATTACGGCTGAGCAGTACTTACACAGAGTCAAGGCCTTTTCTGCTCCTCACACCACCCCACCAGCAAGTGGGCTGGGGGGGCACAAGAAGTTGGGAGGGGACACAGCTGGGACAGCTGACCCCAACTGACCAAAGGGATATTCCACACCATATGACGTCATTCTCAGCATATAAAGCTGGGGAAGAAGAAGGAATGGGGGGATGTTCAGAGTGATGGTGTTTTGTCTTCCTAAGTAACCGTTACGTGTGATGGAGCCCTGCTTTCTTGGAGATGGCTGAACACCTGCCTGCCCATGGGAAGGAGTGAATGAATTCCTTGTTTTGCTTTGCTTGTGTGCACGGCTTTTGCTTTCCCTATTAAACTGTCTTTATCTCAACCCAGGAGTTTTCTCACTTATAGCCTTCTGATTCTCCCCCTGTTCCCCTGGGGGGGAGTGAATGAGCAGCTGTCTGGTGCTTAGTTTCTGGCTGGGGTTAAACCATGACAACTTGTAATAAGTGCCTAGTGTTTGTGAACTGGACAAGTAGTTGACTGCCTTAATTCATGGGCTGAAAATAGCCAACATAATGAATTTGAATACTTTTGTGAAATTTTTGTAAAGGAAGCAATGTGTTTCTTTTAAAGGCTTTTTAAAAACTGTGTTTATACATATTTTCGTACTTAAGTGGAGCATAAAGCATGCAGAGACATGTTGGTCTTTTAAGCAGCATCTAAATTTTAGCACTTAGGCTTGTAATTATCAGTGGAGAATACCCTTTTGACTCCTCACCCAACAGACACTTAGGTAACTGATATTACCCGTGCTTTTGAAAATGCCAGCATGCATGTACTTACCATTACAGATTTTGTAAATATTTTCTACTAGGTATTTGATCCATCGATTGGTGGTGTAAGTCAAACTTCAGAAAGGTAAAATACACACAGAAAAAAGTGGTTTAGATTCAGATATTCCTTTGTTAGAGCAGGATGATTGTTGAGTTCATTTTGTAAAATTCTTGTTACTATTTTATTGCCAGGCTACTGCCACTATAAAAATTCTGAGTTATTGTTTGGCGGCAGCAGCAGTAAAGCCTGCCAAAAGCTAACCTCGAATCAAGAACTCATGTGAAGAGTCAGTCAGCCTGAATCCCTTAGTAAGAGGGAAGAGCTTATGCTGGAGAATAAGCAGGCAGCATGTTTGTGCTGAAAACAGAAAGGAAATCTTCCTTAAATTGTTTTGGTTTATATGAATTTTGTAGACAAGTTTTCTTGATAGCTTTAAAATACTATAGAGTCTGTCCAGAATATATTCAGCAGCAAAAGTGCTAAATTCTGGATTTACAATTGATTGACATGAGTAGGATATCATAAAATACACAGTGGTCCCACTTCGGTTTATTTGACCCGTGTGGCTTTCACAGTGGAATGCTACACCTTACAGTCATCTCTCGTAAAGCAGAGTCACTGTATATATCTACATGCTGTGTGTGATATGTGATTATTTTGGATTGATTTACTGCGGTGACCTGAAGTCATTTTTTCAATCATAGCTTCAGTAAATTAAAAAAAAAAAAACAACCCACATTGGAAAAGATTTTTCAAGACAAGTTAGTGTTAAGAAATTAGAAATGCAAGGCATTATACTTCATGTAAGTGAGACTTCTGATTAAGTGCGGTTCCATAAACAGCCAAATGTCAATCTCAGAGCACTGGGGAAGGCCTGGAAAAAAACTAGATGTGTCTTGAGGAGATGTACATTTCATTATGCTGTAGCAGCTGAATATTTTTCTCATTAAACATACAGGGATAATACCAAGCAGAACAAAACTCTAAGGAATAGAAGTACTATGAAATGGTTTTGCACTTGACAATTCTAAAAAGATGAAATCTAACCGAAATATTTTGCTTGTTGGGGCAGGAAATTGTTTTTCAATACAATGCACAGGCTACTTTGTAAAGCTGAGTATCAAAGAAAAATAAATGGATTTACAAAGAGAAAAACAAACCTGCTGGTGAAATTTGACATGAGTCAGAATTTTCAATGTCTTGTGTGATCTCTGTTACAATGCTAGGGGTATTACCAATATTCCTTTTTCCATATGCTTTGTCTTTTGTTTAAAAAGGCAAAGTGATATCCTGGCATGTTAACATCTGTTTAAAAAAAAATATTGGTAACCTCTGTATCTGCCTTATTAGAAGTTGCAGACATAGGTATCTATAGCTATTTATATTAACTGATGTAAATATAATATTTGACTCGAGAAGTGTCTCAAAGTTTCATAGGAAGCGTTTTGATGGAATACCCTAATTTACAAGGAAAACACTTGAAAAGTTACATTTTTTTTCCCCTTTCCATTTGATTCAGATGGATTAATCTCAGCTCTGCATGTTCAGAACTTACTATCTGGAAATCTTACTGCAGTAACTGAAATAAAACTTGACCAGCAGATGTACTGCATGACATTGATTTCTATTTGTGAACGAAGTACAGCACTTGTACTTTTTGTGAGCCTTATGACTTGTGCTTATTTTCTCAGGTTTTTAGGTATTTCTTGTTTATAATCTTTCAAAGTAAAGTAGTATGCTTGAAAGGTTGTTTCATATAAGATGTTACAGAAAAGCTATCCTTCATGTAGATTTTGCCATGCAATACATGTATCAAATCCATTCTAAATATAAATCTATGGATAAGCGTGTATCCTCAGTAGGCCTCTCTATGTGATCTGTTTTTCAGTAAAAACACTGAGTGGCATGCTTTGACTTTGGGCAAGTTTTCCTCACTCCTCTGATTATTTTTTATTTTTCTGGAATAACTGTATTCCATAAGAAAGATCTGTTTTGTTCTTTGTATTGATGAGGAAAGAGGTTCAAAGATGGAGTAAAAAAACCACCACAAAAAACAAACACAAAACTGGATGTTCAGAACACCAACCAAATCAGTTTTCTGGCACTTCAGAGAAATATTTTTCTGCCACATTGCCTTTGTCTTGCCATCTTTTTCTTGGCCACGGCAGCAGACAAAAACCTACGGGATGGGGGAAGGGGAGTGAACGGACTGGCAGGGCCAGCCTGTACGACTATGTCACCTAGAGGCTTCCAAGTTGCTTTTGGCCCAAAATTGCCTGTTGCTGAGTAATGGGATTGTCATTATTTTTTGGACAGAGTTTCTCAGGGTAGTAAAGAGGGAGTGAGACAAAACATTTCTCGAAGCATTTTGCCCTTCAAGGAGAGAAACTATTGGGCATCTCATTGTTTGGCTTGTGTCTATGTTTAATTAGTGCAAAATGAGAATACTGTTATTGGGGGGGGGGGGGGGGGGGGGGGGGGGGGGGGGGGGGGGGGGGGGGGGGAGGGCAGTGTGCGTTGAGTTCCATGTCCCGAGGACAGTTGTGTATAAATGTATTAGCTTGTGGACGTAGAGAATCCAGTTTCAGTTTTCACTGTGCTGCACTTGTCCTTGTGACGCCAAGAAAGTTATTCTTCCCTTACCCTCACAGAGTATCATACGTATAGAGTCTTTTTCTCAGTAAAATCATGTTTTTGTTTTACAAATGAGAAACATAGGCATCAGGGTATGTATTGATGTAAATATGGACAGCACAAAGCTTGGGTAATGCTTCTCAGGGGTGGAATGTATGGGTAGGCTGTGGTTGCAACCTTACCACAAAAGGCAAGTTCATATAGTGAATTAGCTGGCTAGAGCCTCCTTGGTGCTCTCTTCTCCTGTTTCCTTGCGTCCTTTCTGTTTTCCTCCCTTCGGTTAAGTAAATTTTGTTCTGCAGTTGATCTGTTTTTTTTCCTTGCTCATTTGCTGAAGTAATAACTAGCAATCTTCATTAATTACAAATTTCTTCATTATTTAACTAGACTTTATTTTATTTTAACATAACTGTGGTTTATAGGTTTTGAAGTAAATTTGTACCATCCTCTATACATATTTATGTGCAGTTCTGAAAAGGTACAAATAAAAACCTTGCAGTCCTTAGGACAGATGTATAAATACCATTTAATAGGGTAGCACAAATAACTACACATAGGAGGTTCTGATCATTAAGTCATCTTGGAAATCAGATTTGCAGCTGCTTATGCAGAGGAGCAAGAAACGGAAGTTATTGTAAGCAGGCTGAAAATATCTGCTGTCAAAATCAGCTTGTCCTGTGATCATCTGATTTACATCCTTCTGCTGCACAGATCAGTAGGTTCAGAGTTGCTGAATTTGATACATTTCAGTGCAAAATTGGGTACCCTGATCTGTGAAAATGGAAGCGCAAGCTCTGCTTTCATTAACGCTTCACCATTACTGCTGTTCTGACCAGACAGTATCTGGGGGAAAAAAAAATCAACACCTAGTGATGCATGTAATGCTTCCTGCAATACCTTAACAGTAGGGGTTTTTTGCCTCTAAGGTAGAGAGAAAAGGAAAAGAATTGCTTGCTATGAGCTGGAAAAGCAGCGCAATTGGCTCTGGCAGTGAGGGGGTTGACTGACAGTCTGCAGTGCAGTGGAGTTAGCTGAGCTCCCTATATGGCTGTGGATTAGCTATATGCTAATACTGATAGGAGAAGAGGAGCTGTACGGAGTGCAGTGAGCTGCCGGTGGAGGCGATCAGAGTCTCAGCAGAGCTGACTCCTCAAGAGCCATGGCTGAAGGGGGTGAAGGAGGGGAAGATGAAATACAGTTCCTACGAACTGTAAGTATCTGCTTTTTATAGGTCATGTAGTACATGATTGTATGTCTCATGTCTATTCCTTTTCTGTTGTATTAAAAATAAAGTGTTATTTCTGTGCTGGGCTTTGCTAAATGGGAGAATTGATTTAGTCAGTGGAAAAAAATAAGGCAAGAATATGAGCTTTAATAGCATCAGGCGATCTCAGTGTGTATTTCCTTGAATCTGCTCAATAGCCCATTTGGTATAAGGAGACCTATTTCCGCTGTAATCCCCTGTGTTTGAAGCGTCCTCGTCAACTTTGTACTTGGGTTTCTAAATGTAGCATGCCAAATATCTGACCTCTGAAACTTCTGTCTAGGTTAGATTTCACTGACATTAACAGAAGCTTTGCAAATAGGAGAGCCTTAAAACGATGAATAAACCAAGCAAGCCCTTGATGACCCCTTCTGATAAACATGCACACAGAAGCACACTAGTGTGTAGGGAATACCAACAGATGTTGAAGTCGAGGCTCTGCAAATGTTTGGGGTCTTTTCTCTGCTTAAAAGAAGCTTATTTTAAAAGGAGATAAGGGTTTCTTTGGGAAGGGGTGTTAATTAGTGAAATAGCCTTCACTTGGTGTAATTTTCTATAAAGAGCTCTCACACCATTCTTTCCTAAAGCTTTACACAAACGTAGTGTGACAACCAATTTGGGCTTTTAAGCAAGTAGTGTTCATGCATTAATTTTGGGGAAGAGGGTAAGATCTTTTTCTTGTGTCATCTTGTGTCTCTCATTATTTTTACCCTGCATGACTAAGAGTGTGTTGTTGTGTAACTGGCATGAAAAAACTGCTATTGATGTGTGTATTCCCTCCTCTTCCCATAGTATCTTTACTTTGCATTTGTCACAAATAATGTTACAGAAACAGTCTCCTCTAGAGTTGATACAACTTTAAAAGGATGACTCCCTAAAATAAAACATGCTAAGTGCCCAAAGTAGGAAATCACAAGGCTAATTTCTGGGAGACTGGGAATATTTATTTTTGGGAATTAAAGGTTGAAGAGTGGTGATGGCTGCTGCTGCTTATGTAAATTGTTTAGGTGTGATGAAGTGTCATTAGCACTTTTAAGCCTGGCAGAATTTCCTGGGGAGAGGGAAATGGATAATCACAATGAAGTATCTTTTCCAACATCCCTTCCCTCCACTCCACTTTTCAAAGGTATCTATATTACATAGTTTAGTAGATTTCTCAGCCTTTAGGAGAAGGTGCTTTTATCTGAGACCAGAGCTTTAAATGAATGTCCTTCATCCTTTCGCTTTCTAAGATGTTGCCTTGACTGAACAGTCTTCCTCAGTGATGAAGTGAGAAGCTTTGCCTATTCATAGATACCCTGTGTGTGCTACATGAGATGGCAATTTCTACTGCTGTGACCCATTCTCATGCTAGTAGAATTCTATTGCACTTCTTTCCAATGGGTAAAATAAAGCGCTAAATAGAGGTGGGAGCCGAAAATGGAAACAGCAAGTGCCGAAGTGTTCCTTCTACTTGATGTTAGGAAATCTTAAAGGGAAAAAAATGCACTAGATTTCTGTCTTGGAAGCCCCAGCTTCTGCTTGCTGCGAACAATCATATCAGTTAATTGCTGTTTCCTCTCCATTATAACTTCCTTCACCTTTGTGGAGAAGGGATTGATTGTTGTTTCACAATATACTGAGAAAGGAACCATTTGTTAGGTACTGAGTACTACAGTGATGTAAGCCTTCAGAACTTATTACTTACAGCTTTTATTGCTGCCTAAACACTGTTTGTACATACAAACATGAAGTACAGTAGCCCTTTAGGACTCTTCCAGTGAAATTATTGATCAGTCAGGGTCTTCTCCAGATCAAAATGTTTTCTGGGAATTTGGATTGCTAGTGAATGTTTCCCAGGCTCGTGTAGCTGAATCTTCCTTTGAAATTGTTGCTCTCCATATTCTTATTTTTGAGTCTGTAGGCAGAAGTGCTCTAGGATGTTTCAGATTCTCAGAGATAACTCTTTCTTGGTGAGGTATAAAATAAGATTAGATCTCTTTTGATCCAAAAATATACTACAGTATTTTTTGAAAGAGCAAGCGAATTAACTCTTAGAAGTCTAGTAAAATTAATTTTTGCTTCCTTAAAGGGAAACTTTCCCTTTGTCCTCCATTTTTTTTGTTGGTTATGATGGGTTTTTTTCTTCCAGATCTAAGTTATTGTATAGTTTTGTGCATCATTTTTAGGCTCTCAGCTAATATAGAAGGGCTAGAAGCTCAGTAATGCATAAAAATGATACCTGTATTTGTTTCTAGGGAGCAGCAGACCTGTGGGCATATTTATAGACTTTGATGGAAAGCTTTTCACTACCAGTTTCTGTTCCAAGACAATTACATTTGATTAATTTGACAGCAATGGGAATGACAAAGACCTTAAGAACAAATTCCAGAGAGGAGAGGACAAGAAAACTTTCATTGTCATCATTGTTGTAGTAGTAGTATGTCTTCAGTACTTGTTTCAAGTAAGTCCCGGTTCTTGTGTGAAGTCTTTATGTGCACTGACGGCATTTAATGGAAGGTGTTACTAATACGGTGTAATTTCCTTTCTTAATTTTTCCCTGACTTGTAATTTCAGAATGAATATAAATAAATATATAAATATACACATTTTTTTCTTCTACTGATACTCTACTGCCGTGTCTTTGTTATAAAATCTTCAATATTTTGTTTCTGTAATAATGCTTGGAATTGTTTTTCTAGTTTTCTAGTTGGTGGCTTTCGTCTGGATTTGACTCTGAATATTCAGTGTATGTGTGCCTGCTTGCGTGTCATATATGGAAGGGAGAAGCAAAGCACTTGTTACGTGTGTGTAATACACAATACTGGTGTCTTTTAGTTTCCTACCCTCGTAAAGTTCTTTAGGTGCCTTCCCCTTATTGTTGGTTTGTTACCCCTTCCTAAGGTATAAATACATGAGAAATTAATGAAGGTAACGTTTATGCAGCATTATGTGAGCACACAATGTTAACCTGTGCTGTTTTGAAATAACATGCTGAGGGATATAGAGGGAACCCTGTTGCCCTTGGCAATGTGGATGAGTGAGTGTAAAGCATTTTCTTTGGAGCCTTTCCTAGCTACTGGGACTTTACTACTGTGACAAATTCACAAAGTCCTCTCCTCTTTGGAAATTATTCCCAAGCTCTCTGTCATTCCCACTGCTGCTGAATTAATCAAATACGAGGTGATGCCTTGGAGCAGAGAGCTTTTGTCTTCCTTCATCAGAAATACCTATATAGTCGCTTGCTAACATGATTGGGGAGCGCGGGGGGAAGTCACACCCCCGCCCAAAGCATAGGAGCAGCTTAAATGTACTTGTAATGAAGCATGTCAAATTTTTTTGCCATCTTAGAGTCCAAATTACGGTGGTAACATTAGTTAATAGGTGTATTGCTTTGTTATTTTTCCGGAAATTCATCATATTAACAGAAAGTGTTTCCACTTATTTTAGTACAAATAAATATTTTTTTTTTTTTGAGATGGCTCTTAACACATTAGTCAAGAAAGTTTTGCCTTGTTTTCCATGGATTTGAAGAGAGTGTGTGTTGGTGTGTATGGATATTAGTGTGTGTATGCCTTTGTGCATGTGTCTGTGTATGCATGACTCTTTCCCCAACTGCTTACAAATTCTTCATTTCTCCAAGTGACAAAGGCCTTAACAATAGATTCTTCTTTGACTTTTGCTCCTTTAACAGCTTGTCTCAATGACCTAATTTTAAGTGTTCTGATAAACCTCTCCAATCACTATCTAAAAATTTACAGACAGGAGTGGGAAATTGTTTTCTGTCGTAGACTGAGTGTAGTTATCTGCTATACTTAAATAGCAAAGTACTGTTGTTACAAAGACCTAGAATAGAATATTTGGATTTAATTTTTTTCAAGATCTAGTCCGTGTACATAGATTTACACAATTAGTTTACAGATTTTTTTTTTTCAGGATGTTTTGATCATTTGTGTGTTTAAATTGCTGCTCGGAACCAAGACAGTTGGGTGGCTTGTACACATTTATATGTGGGTACACTTTCCTATCTATATTGCATGAAAATGAGCTCTTCTCCTGTTCAGATGTTACAGATGAGATGCGAAGTTATCTCAGTTTTATAATATGAACTGTCAGCTCTAGCACGAGTTAGATTTTTGTTTTTTCAATAATTTTCACTGCTGCCAAATATAAAAAGTGTTTATATCATGCCTTGTTTTATTATTTGAGAGTTGTACTAAAGCACTTCAGTTTACCCAGGATTAGTGTGGCATAAAACCAGTTCTTCTTTAGGTGCTTTTAATACGTGTTTTTTTTATCAAATCTGTGTCCCTAGTGGTGTATCCCTAGTGACATAACAAAGAATGTGTGAAGTGGAAACATTAAAATAATTCATCCTTAATAGTCCAACTTAGAATATCTAATAGTTATGCTACTAATTGCATGCTGATATTCTGTAGCACAAATCTCTGTGGCTTGATTCAGTAAAGTACGAATATCTGCTATATAATGCTCACCAGATAAATACTTGCAAACAAATATATCAGACAAATGTCAGACAATAATGGAAGATGTTTCTGAGGAGAAGTTTTTAGCAGTGGTTAGTTAAAAACTGGGACAATATGGAAATTGTTTGCAGTGAGTTGTGTATGAGATTATATAAAAGCGATATAGAAATTTATATATAGTAAAAGTCACAAAGGCTAAGGGACGCCTTAAGATCAAATCAGTGGAATTTTCCTGAAGCCCCTTTTAAGGGAGCTGGCGCAGGTTTTGCATGCTGCTTGAACAGCTGATTGTGTTCTGTGGTATTGTTTTCAAATTAATTAGGACATTTTGTCTGTTGTCACTGAAACGTACTGCAATTCATGATACAGTAGTTGTCCATTAGCCAGCCAATTCCTTTTAGGAATAGGGTAAAAAGAAAGGAAGAATAATGTTACATAAAACTTGAGTTGCTTCTGAGGACCAGTGTGTATTACGAGCTGAAGTGATTTTTGAATTAAATGTTTGTGTCTGTGTATTGTATTTATCTCTGTGCACTAAATCTCCCCCTTCTGATCCTGTTGACACAATTTTTAACAATTGTATAGCAGTCTATATTTCTAAGTCTTCTAAGAAGAAGAACAGAAATTGTACAACAAACAAAACAAAAAAAAAACCCTTCACCATGTCTTTTCCACTCCATCAAAAAAAAATATTTCAAATCGATTTATTTTTGCTTCTTAAACTTCAGGCTATCACCAGTATAGCTACTTGCAATCACTCTTCTTGCCGTATTATCCTTGAGTTTCTACTATGGAAATCATGCTTAATTTTATGAATTTATCTCGAGCTAAGTTTCTTAGAACTTGTAGCATCCTTCTTTGTAAGTAATGTTGCTCTGTTTATTTTCATGCGTTGAATTGCCACTTCTACTCCCTTGCATGTGTTCTCAACTTTGTGAATAGGTTTGCCCACTTTGTCACTATATGCAAAACAGATAGCTTTGTGCTCATTCTTTGCCTAGGACTATTTCCTTGCTGAAGGTCTGGATAATATTATAAGATAGATTTACAATATGACAAATTTTCCAGTGCATCATATGCTGTAGTATGCTGTGAGTGTTTATTTTTGATGAAATAAAGGTAAGATCTTCTGCAATTAATTGCAACCCCTTTTCAAGGCAGAATTTTAAGCAAATGCTCTACCATACTATAAACGCAAGAGTCATGCCTTTGGACTGTATAGTGTGTCTGTTTTTTAGCTCTGGACACACTGGAGTAGTGGCTTGATATCTGTATCAGAGTTATTCATTTGTAACAATTTCCCTCTTGGAGTGAAATCATCTCATTTAAGCAGATATTTCAGGTTCCTGGTAAGGAATAGTTCTTTGGGAAAATTGCACTATGTTTAGATAAAAAGGGAAACACTTAAGTAGTTTGTTACGTTTAATATAATAAAGTTGTTCGAAGTTTAATTAATGGTTGGAATTTTATAGCTGCTGTTGAGGAAAAGAGGGGTAAGTGATACAGCCACAACTGCATTATAATTTCATAGAACTTCACATGATTTGTCTTGATATACTTGGGTCTTTCTCATTCTCTGAGTTAGGATCTTGAGGTCTGTTACCTGCTTTTGGTACAAATACAGAACGAGTGGAATGTTTATGCCACCAAAAGCTTGCAATTAAAATAGAGGAAAGATAACAGAGGAAGGCAAAAAGGGAATATGAGAAGGCAGTGAAATGATATCCAGCATGTTCTTAGGTAGTAATTTTTACATTATAGTTACAGAAACAATTATAAAGTAGATTTACTTGTGTCATGAGGAAAAAAAAAAAGACTTCAATAAATATTCTGGGAAAAATGCATTTGCTAGGTAATAGTGTATTGAAAGACTGTGTCAGGTAAAGGGGAGCAGAAAGGAGAAAAGGCAAATAGAGTTTTTGCAGATATAATAGGTGGGCAGTGAAGACTTGCATCATGATTAGTCAGAGCTGAAGGCTGATTTTTCTCTATCAAATTGAAGGTAGTTGAGTTAGGGACACACTTCTAAAGGTCCTGACGTTACAGGCTGCTGTTGGAGATGGTACACTGTTTGGTCTGTTTCCCTGATACCTTTCTTACGTTTTGTTTAGCATGGATCTATACAATAGACTGTAAACCTAGTTTTTCCTACAAGGACGTGAGCAGTAATGTTCAGAGATGCGTTGTACAACATTGCATGTTGTATTATATGTAATGGTAGTACATGTATGTATGATATATGTATGTATACATATGTCATATGATATATACATAATATGGGATATATGTAATAATACCTAATGAGTTGCGCTTTTGCAAGCTGCTTCATATTGGCCCAGTCTACACCAGTTAAAAACATAGCAGCATTGCACTACATGAGCTCAGCATCATGCTTTACTACTGTTGCTTTCTGCAGCTTAAATTAAAAAAAAAATGTTATTTCAAAAAGAAATCAGTGCATGTATTACAATATTATAAATACGGTGTATTGTTACAAAATAATTGCAAGATTGAATGTAGTCATGATCGATTTAACTCCTAGGATAGATCTAACTAACTCCTTGTCAGTTTCTTTTCCTTTTTTTCTTTTTTCTTTTTCAGTTTTATTTTTTGGGGGTATCAGTGTCAATGCAGGTCTGCTGAAATAACGTCAAATTTGTTACAATCAAGCAAAACTCTTCAAATCTCACCTTAGACTGTTAGTGAGTTAAAAGCCTTTTTGATAGGATTTGTGACTATGCAATAATCCTAAATTAATACTCCAGGCATACATTTCCCTATTAGCCCCACTGGTGTCTGTTGTGGGGATTTGTCTTCTGCTCAAGTTCTGCTTTTTGGTGTCTGAAGGGGGATTAATATCTTCGGTAATAAACAGTGAGTTTGCTAGTGACATTCCCACGTTTTTACAGAATGCAGCAAGTGGGTTGCCTGATCTCTGTGCCTTTTTTTCTAATCCCCTGCCATACTAACTGGGTATGATTCATATTGAAATCCAGCTGTGAGTATTGCTTCTTTCTCAGTTCCCATGGCAGTACTGTGACCACATAGCCAAGTGCTGCCAGGTGCATTAGATACAGATTCCAAAAATTAAGAGAGAGATGTGGGCAGGGACGAAACGAAAAATAAATCTGGCACACAGTTATTTAGAATATATTGAATTCAATCACAGGACACTAGTTTAAGGCCATGTATTTCTTGACTTAATTCATGAAACACATATTTTCCCAAATGGCACATAATAACAGTGCAGATATATAATAAGCACAGACCCCTACAGACAGTAAAATTAACATCTCAATTTAAGAAAACAATTGTTAACATAAACACACTTTAAAAGATTGAGAAAGAAAACATGAGGCTTTAATGTACACCTCAATGAATTTTTGGTTTATTTGCTCAGTGTAGAAATATTAAATTTAACATTCTGTCTTTAATGTCATGAAAAAGTCACCGGACCATTCCTTATGTCTATGAGTTAGTGGGATGTAGTGGTTTTGGTGCTGGAAGATTTAAAATTGTGTACCAGACATTTGTTAAAAAGAATGTGTGTTGTTCTAGTTGCAGAAGTCATTTTCCTCTTAAATACTGAATTCGCTTGGGTAACTTTTGGAAACTTGTTTTCTTAAAATTACAGTAATGTTCTGAAGCACAATTGGCAAATATGTGACATGCTCAGAGTGTGTCTGAAGTAGTTCAAGATTGGGATATGCATAGGAATTACAAAAACCCACAGGAAAATTGATTTATCTTTTTTTCCCCTCTTAGATCTGCTTTTTGGTAGTGTCTCACCTGCAGTAGCATGCATACATATATGTATTTGTCAGCCAATGTGCCCCTGCTGTCAGTCAACTCTCAGTCTTAAGAGATGTGGTTCAGCTGTAAGTAGGAGCTGATGGCTGGCCTGTTGATCAGGTAACCTCTCTTTTCCAGTCCCCTCTTCTGGCACATCATGTCTATGGTAAGGAGTGGCAGCTTCCGTCAGTAGAAGCAATGGCAGGGACAACAGCAACATAAGGTGAAAGATTCAGTAGTAACATCAGGTTTGTTCCTTCTACTGGGCTTTTATCCAAATAAGCAAGTGCTAGTTCCTCAGTAAGACGAGTAGTCAGCACACGCCTGAGCTGTTTTTAGTCCACCACAAACATCTCTGTCAGTCTTGAGCATTTCAGCTACTTCAGCACTCAACCAGGTTCTCCAGTACCTTGTACCAGAAAACCCACTTCCCTTGACCCAATTGCAACAACTTGAGTTCTCTCCAGTAGCAATATAATACAAAAGAACTGCAACTTAAATAAAATCCTTTACAAATTACTTGCACAAACAATAGAATTTCAACTCGGAGACTTGAAACAGCTGTTTAGCAGCAGATGCAGAACTAATTTAAAACACTGAAGATTTAACATGCTTTCAAATTGCATCAGCAGTACCACGTACAAATGGGAGTAAAAGGATCATCAAGCTTAGAATATATACTAAAATGCCTCAGATGATTCACTAAAATGCTTAAGGCCAAATGACTTCCATCTCCCAAGACTCTCTCTGAAGTTCATTGACTGCACTGTCTCATCTTTTCTGTATATGGAAAATGCCCAGAAAACCTATACACCTGGTACATGTTAAAGATACTTAATGTCAGTAGTTTGTAGAATTCAGAAGCTGTTTGATAATGTATAGAAATGTTGATACAGTCAGTGCACAGTCAGTTAACATTTTGATTTAAAAAAAAAAAAAAAAAATTAAAACCCCCAAACTGTCAGTATTATACTCCAAGCTACTAGCATAACCTTCTTCTAAAATGTGTGTCCATTTGTGTTGCACTTTCCAAAAGATCAAAATCAGTAGACTTTATAGTTCCTGTATAGCGAAAGCTGAGAAAGGTAGACTTTAGAATTTGGAAGACCTCAATCTGATCATGTATGTCACGCCTGCATTTGTTGTTACCAGGTAACCTTTTCGTGAAGAACATTTGCATGACAAAAGATTCTTTGCTGCATGCATGTTGACCATCACAGGAAAAAGTGCTAATAGGGATTAATAAGATTTGATTTCCTGATCAGTCACTATCTGTGGGAAGTAAATAGTGACTGTATTAACAATGTGTGCTAAACCTTCACTTAAAACTTTACATTTTTTCCTTTATTTTATGTGCTATTTACATACATTAGAATTGAGTGAGGCTTTTAAAATGCATAGAACAATATTAACTTTCTAATGTACAGACCCTAAACCTTTTCTGTAAGAGCTGTGAGTTGCTGTAGACTGAATTTAAGACTCCTTATTTGCTCTCTTAGTAAGGTTTTGCAGATCTCTCGGAAATAGTCTTGCCTGAATAATTTGGAATTCAGCCTTCATTATCTTCATTTATTTTAGGTACTTTATTACCATGCCTGGAAATAGTTGTAGGTAGTCTGGTATAGGTGAAGTTACAGGGAGTGGCTAATGGTGACTAGCACTTTTGATGGCTGAATCACCCAGGTGTTTCAACTGGGATGTTAGATGCTTTTTTTTTTTTTTTAAAAAAAAAAAAATTAAACACAATCTAACAAAAAATGTGAGCTCAAAGCTTTCAAAAATGTCAAGAGTTTTCTCTACTTACTATACTGGATCTTAGGTGACTGTCTTAGGTAATATTAAATTGGCCCCGTCTTTAATGTAACTCCGTCCCGTGAGTGGGTAAAGTAGTTGTGTGCTTGAATACTGAGTAGTACCTCAATACTAACACTTAAACAAAACTTTTATTCTAATGGATAGATATTCTCACTGGAATCAGTGATGATTGATGATTATTATAAGAGTTCCAATTAAGCCTCATTAAACTGAAATATAGCAGTTTTAGTGAACCTTCTGCAGTTACAACCCTTTAAAGAAATTCTATCAATCAATATAAATCTCTTCCATCAGTCACTGGGAATGCCAATTATACATGTTTGCTTTAGGTGTTTGGTTTTATTAATGATTATTTATTGTGCATATTGTGGTTTTGCTTAGCATATCCATAAACTTTTAAAAATTGCTTCCATAAAATGAAAATAAGGTAAAATTTTTAGATCCTGCACAGATCCAAAATCTTTCCACCTGTACAATTAAGTGACATTGCATCTCATATTGTACCAGGTAATATGAATGTAGAATATTTGGATTATAGGATTATCTTTGAATTTGTATCTAATCAAGCCCATAACATTTTTTTCTCCTGTTTTTCTTTATATTAATAAAGATGTTGATGTATTTTTTGTAGAGTAACGATGTTGGTGTATTTCTTGTTGTGTTTAAAACTTTCTTTTTAATATTTTGATTTTTATAAAGATAGAAGAAATGGTTGCTTTGGACATATGTAATGAAATCAACTATAATAGCACTTAGGAAAAAAAGCTTCAATAATAGAAGCATGTTAATATAAATTTGTGTTTTACAAGAGAAGGAAAATCCAGCAACTACTATAGGAGTTTTTTTCCACCCTTACGATTTGGAAGCAATGATTTTATGCAGCACTGAGAAGACAATCTTACTGGCCAAGGTTTGTTTCATAGAAGTGAATATAATGGTGTACTGGAGAAGGGTATAGGATGTGGGATTATATTCTTCACCGGTGATGTGAACATTCTCCCATTGTTACTTCAGTTTAATGTGTGAAATAGTAAGAGTTCAGTATATCAGACTTGGCTCCGTGAAGAACTGTTTTGCTTTACTTGCACAAATCAGCCTGAGTTTCAGAATTGTTTCAGTTACGTGTTTTGCACCTGATATTCTCTATGCACAAAATTAACTATGCTGCTGTATGGTATGCTCGTATGATTGTGAAAGTTAAGAGCAGCATGTAGCAGCTACTAAACCAGCTGGACATAAACAAACGGTGAGGTCTGGAAGAAGAACTTGGTATCATTTGTCATTCGTTGTAAACATTGTTGAAACAGCTAGATTGTTCTTCCAGTATAGAATACATTCTAATCGCTAAGTTGTTACACAATAATGAGTTTCCTCAAGGAGGAGAAAAAAGTAGGTTATCACCTGCATTTAAACTTTCCACTTATGAAAATATATTGATAATGTTAAATAATTTACTTCATTAAGGAAGAGAATTTTATCAGAAGAGAAAATGTTTTTCTTACTCAGACCTTTGCTCATTTTTGCATTGAAATGCCACAATTTGATGACTCATTGTGAATGCCCTAGCTAGCCTAACTGCAGATAAGTTACAGAAGCTGTCGTTAATGACCTTTTACCGCTAACCAGAGTATAGTTCCTATTTCTTGTCATACCACTGCACAAGCAGTAAGCTGTAAAGTTGTATCCGCTGGTGCCTTGTTACTGAAAAAACACCAACTTTGAGAGAAGCTGGATCGGGAAATACAGTCTCTACGTGATTAATGTGAAATTCAGGAAGCTTGATGGTATGGAAGATTCTAGATGCATTCCGAGCGTGTGACTTTCATTTCATGACCGAAGTTTGTTTTTGTTAGAAAGACTTACCCGTTTTTATTTGCCAGGGATCTTCCCAAGTCAGCTTCTCTCAAGGTTGACCTTAGGCTTAAATAACATCATTGACTAAATAAGGGCCTGTATATAAGGCTTAACTTGCCAATTAGAGTGGTAATATGACCTTTCCTATCCTTGCCAATACGAAGACCATTTAGAATCATAAATCACAACATTCTAAAGGGTGAAATGTGTTCACCACAACATAGAAAATGGGAGGCAAAATCTTCAAGGAAAAAAAAATGATGGCCAAAAGATGATAGTGGTGATATTCTGTTACAGGCAATCTGTGACATCAGTAGAATGTTTCTAGTGCTGTTTAGAAAATTAAACACATAATTGCATAGCTCTATCATGTATTCATGCAATCTAACTTTATCCTAATCCATTTACTACTTTTATCTTTCACATCTGTGTTTCTTTTCTTTGTTTATCTAAAAAAAACAGACAACAGCAGTAATAACAGAGCAACATGGGAGCTGATAGAAGATTATCCTGACCTCAGGCTACTTCCAGGCATCAGCTAACAAGATCCAACCTCTTTATTTTTGTGCACTCCTTAAATCTCCAGCAGCCATTTCTGTAGGGAAACACCCTATCAGCTAGCTGTATGATTTAGCTGTCTCGGAACACGGGATTCAGGTAGCAACTTCTGTGTGCTCTGTTTTCTTTTCCTATCATTTCTTGAGCCAGGTGTTTTTGCAGTAAGCTGGAGCTTGCAAGTTGTTACCATAGAAGTCACTGAGCTATTCCTCTCAAGTGCAGCTGCAGAGGACAGAGGCAAAGACACAGTTGTTTTTTACTGAAAAGTAGGTATATTGTATAAACATGGCAAAAGTAGCGAGCTTCTAGCAGTGCTGAGTTAGCCCTCATCAGATCATGTCACTGTCTGAGTGCTGTTTTCTTTGATGATTGAGGTGGTGTCTCAAGGGTAACTTCTATCTCCTTTTGTTCAAGCAGAGATTTATGTACTCAGGGTTCTTGGTACACATTACTGTTGTCTGGTTTCTTTAAACGATTGTGGGTTCTGTACTTTTTCATACTGATCAGATGCAAGGTTAGTGGTTTGATTGTAGGTTAACTGCGCATTGATCATGTAAGCGTTTTGGGGGGTTACACAGGGTGAAGAGTTACAATGTTTGCAGAAATGTTGCCTTAGACAATGTTGGGCAATGTGCTGCTGTCCTAAAATAGTGGTCTGAAGCACTGGCAACACCTGCTTCTTCCCAAGTATTTCTTCTCCTGTTACAATATTACATATGTATAGCAATTGCCGTTCACTCTGGTTACTCTCTGTCTAGTACATACATAGTTTGCATGATTCTTGGGACTGCTAGCTGTGCTTGGATTACCGACTCCAGGCCTTGGCTTCAGTTATTTGCAAGTTAGTGTAATGTTCATATGTAGAAATCGATAAAACGTTACAGCTCTGTGTAAGGGTCAGTCCTTGGTAGTTACATGTGATGAAAGTGTACTGTTGCTAAATAGTAATTAATTGAAAGGCAAATGTGCTAAACGTGAAGGATTGCAGATTCAAAAAGGAAGGTCTAATGCATATGTTGAACAACCAAAACTAATCAGAAATTTAATTTCTGTGTTTATATAAAGATTTGCTTGTGAAACAATGATTCAACATTAAACAAGTAGAACAACTACTCCTTATGTTACACTGAGCAGTAGTAATTTCAGTCCAGTGATCTAATGATGGCCAAACTTGAGAGAATTATCTTAAACCATCTCAAGTGAACCATGATTAAAACCTGGGGTGTAGCCTAATTAATATGCTCTGAAGGACTCTATTAATGTCTGCAGCTGTTCTTCTTCAAGCTGTGGTGTTAATGTAAGTAAGCAAAATAATGTCTAGTACCTGTGATTGAATACAAATATATAGACTGTCTTGGCAAGCAACTTTTTTTTTAATATTTGAGTGGTTTTGATTTAAAAATTGGTAATACTGTTGCATCCAGACAAGGGCTAGGGTCTACTAGGTTCTGTACAAACACAAGAAAACAGTACGTTCTCTGATACAAAGAGCTTACCTTCATCTGAGGATGGACAGACTGCAGATAAGCGCACAAGGAAAATGAGACTTTGATCAGTATGGAAAGGAGTAAGTCATAACACAATTGAAATGTTGTTACACTGCAAAGTGAAGGTGTTAAATAAAATCCATCCCTGGAAGTGTTCAAGGCCAGGTTGAATGGGGCTTTGAGCAACCTGGTCTAGTGGAAGGTGTCCCTGCCCATGGCAGGGGGGTTGCAACTGGATGATCTTTAAGGTCCCTTCCAACCCAAACCATTCTATGATTCTATGAAAATAAAGGGTGGGGGGTGGGGGGTGGGGTGTCAGTCAGAGCGGGAGAAAAGAGGTAGTGGGTTATGTCTGCAGGAGATGTTCCATCTGTGGGAGATGATTGATGACTCCCTAATCAAAACAAAAAAACAACCCCAAACTTGAATATTTTGTAGATGGACATTTGTGATTAGTACCAGAAATTTACGAGAAATGAGAATTGGCTTGATTGAAGGGATGGCAGGTAAAGAGGGGATGAGTTGTAAAATAATTATTTAATGTGATAAGAAGGAAAAGGGAAGAGTAAGGTGCAATTATCTCACAGAGATGGATTTTTTTAGTGTGACAAGAAGGATAGTAATACCATAGTGATCAAAAAAAAGGAAGTATGGGGGTAGATTTGACTAGGGAGAAAAAGAATCCTTATGTTCAGTCACTGTGAGTATGCATTAATAGCAAATATTCACAAGGAGAGATTGTAAAGAGAGAGAGGCTGAGGCACCAGTTCATTTCCCCTTTAGCTCTACCTGAAGCTGTAAAAACTAGAGTGAGAACTGTCCTTCCGTCTCTTGTTGCTTGAAGTCATAAAAAATTCAAGAAATTATAAGAAACGGCAGGCTTTTTATTCATTTTGACATGCATGGCTTGCCAAAATTGGGAGTCTTAAAAGGAGTTTGCTTGCTCTTGATGGAAAATTACAAATAAGTAGGTATTTTTTGTGGAAAAGAAAAACTTCAAAGTGGGATCTACATTCAAAAATGAGCAAGGCTCCATCTTCTCGAATACAGAAGGAATGCAACAAACAGGTAAAGCTGCTTTGCTGAGAACACTGAAATTCTTCTGTCATTACTCCTGAAAGTTCATCTTCATAGGTTCTTTTTCAGACTTGTAAAGTTGCTGAGACTTTCCAGTCTTTCTGTTTGTTTGCTGTCTCTGCTTTATTTTTGCCACACAGCATCTATCTAAAATATCTTTGCTTAGATTAGTCTTGCATTCAATTTCATTTCATGTACATATCACAGGAACATAGAACTGGAAGAGCTTTTTGAGTCGTTGAATCCATTTTGATGAACTGAAGTTCAATTTTAAAGCTAATTGTATCTTTTCCCCTGCGGCTTTTATCAAGGTACCAATCCATTGATCTAGTAATCTTCCTTCAGTTTTTCAGTTTAAAGGTATTTATATATTTCTAGGTTTTTTTCATGTGTGCCAGCAGTGCCACCTATCAATATATTTATAAAGAGGAATTCTATTCCCTCTCCAGTTTGACTTTTCTGGAATAAGTAACCTGAGTTTGTTTAGCTTACTTTCATATGACTGGATCTTTGGTTTCCTCACAATTTTCTTCTCTCTTGTTTATACTCCTGCTGGCTGAGTCTCCCTTAAACGTAGGTGACAACCACTTCTTGGACAGTGATGTATATATTTCCCAGGTTCATGCTGAGTTAAATGTGTGGTCTTGTGTCAGTGCAGTTGCTCTCTGTGGTGTTTTAGAGAAAGTAGTGAAATGTCAGGCACTCAAGTAGTCACTATTCTATATATTGGCATCTGTTAAAGAGGAGCTTCATACTGCTTTTGATACTCTTAAGGCTATTCTTTTTTGGCGGTTATATTTCTGTTCAGTATCACATTTTACTTTTGAAGGAAATTTAATTTTATTTCAGAAAGAAGTAATTCCAGGAATATGCTTTCTCCTTATAGCATCATAGGGAAGAATCATAGAATCATTTAGGTTGGAAAAGACCTTTAAGAATGTCACGTTCAACCATAAACCTAACACTGCCAAGTTCACCACTAAACCATGTCCCTAAGTTCCACATCTACACATTTTTTAAATACCTCCAGGAATGGTGCCTCAACCACTTCCCTGGGCAGCCTGTTCCAGTGCCTGACAACCCTTTCAGTGAAGAAATTTTTCCAAATATCCAATCTAAACCTCCTCTGGCGCAACTTGAGGCCTTTTCCTCTCCTCCTGTTGCTTGGGAGGAGAGGAGACCTACTTGGGAGAAGAGACCGACCCTCACCTTGCTACAACCTCCTTTCAGGTAGTTGTAGAGAGTGCTAAGGTCTTCCCTCAGCCTCCTGTTCTCCAGGCTAAACAACGCCAGTTCCCTCAGCTGCTCCTCCTGATATTTGTTCTCCAGACCCTTCACCAGCTTCATTGCCCTTCTCTGGACACACTTCAGCACCTCAATGTCTTTCCTGTAGTGAGGGGCCCAAAACTGAACACAGTACTCAAGGTGCAGCCTCACCAGTGCTGAGTACAGGGGGACGATCACCTCCCTAGCCCTGCTGACCACACTATTTCTGATACAGGCCAGGATGCCGTTGGCCTTCTTGGCCACCTGGGCACACTGCTGGCTCATATTCAGCCGGCTGTCGAGCAACACCCCCAGGTCCTTTTCTGCCAGGCAGCTTTCTAGCCACTCCTCCCCAAGCCTGTAGCGTTGCCTGGGGTGGTTGTGACCCAAGTGCAGGACCCAGCACTGAGCCTTGTTGAACCTCATACAATTGGCCTCGGCTCATTGATCCAGCCTGTCCAGATCCCTCTGTAGAGCCTTCCTACCTTCAAGCAGATCAACACTCCCTCCCAACTTGGTGTCGTCTGCAAACTTACTGAGGGTGCACTCAATCCCCTTGTCCAGATTATTGATAAAGATATTCAAGAGAACTGGCCCCAATACTGAGCCCTGGGGAACACCACTTGTAACCGGTTCACCACAACTCTGGGCCCAGTTTTTTACCCAGCAAAGAGTATGCCTGTCCAAGCCATGAGCAGTCAGTTTCTCCAGGAGTCTGCTGTGGGAAACGGTGTCAAAGGCTTTACTAAAGTCCAGGTAGACAACATCCACAGCCTTTCCCTCATCCACTAAGCAGGTCACCTTGTCAGAAGGTGAAGAATCCTGTGGATGAAAATCTCTGATGTTTCTTAGGCTGTTTTATAGGAATCCATTTTAGGACAACCACTTTCATAATTCTGTTGAGAAATGCCTGAAATCACATTCTTGAGATGTGTAGCCATTTTTCACCATTAGTTATGAACTAGTATTTTTTTAAAGATCTGGATAGAACTTCTGCAGACCTTCAGATTCTGAAATACTTTGAGGTGAGGTACGCTCTGCTGTCTCTGACTGTCTTCAGTGCATCCTGTTCAGAGACTTTTCTCGTGAGAACCTGTTACAACAGGTAGAAAGTTAAAATGATTGAAATTCCTCTTTGGTTTGAGAAAGAGAGTGTTTCATCTTCTTTTTTTTTTTTTTTCTTTTTTCCCTAATTCTTCATAGAAACAATCCTGGTTCCTGACCCTAGAGGTGTAAGGGTGTTTACTTAAGAGAAAAATGATGACTCTGGCTTTGGCAAATTATTCTCTGGAACTACTGAGCTGCTTCATAACTCTGATACATATTTCAGTACAAAATATAAATAATTCTACAATCTCATGTTTTCAGTATAGCATCTTACTGTTTGCCTTTTCATTGTGAAGGTAATAGATAAGAGATGAATAACATGAGAAGCAAAGGTAAATTAACTTGGATGGAGCAGTCTATTAACAGATTACGTGTTACCACTGACTAACCTGGTTCTTCTGACAGTGTTTACTCACCCAGCTTTATGTTGTACAAGGCACAGGACTTTTCTGGAAGTGTACCCTCTGAGACAGAATCAGCTGGCAAAAAAGTCTTTAGTGCCAGGTCAGAAGGAAGAATTTAGGAATAGCACTGTAGCTTGTCTGTAGACAAAACTCTCCAAATGAGGTTTACAGTCTTAGTTGGATTTCTGTCACTGAGAGAACCGTCCTCAAGTAGCAGGAAGGGCATTCCTGACCACTGAGTGTTTATGAAGAATACGGTGTTAAAAGAAAATGTAAGCAAGTCTCTGACTTACAGGGATGTCAGTCTTTTAATATGCTTATCCTTGCTATGTGAGATAGTGAAATATTTTTGCTTATGTATAGTGGAGACCAAGGGTAGCCGTAAGGTTAAGTGACTTGTGCTCATGATGCACATGGTGAAAACTTGTATCCAAGCTAGAACAGGCCATCAGGGACCATTAGGGCAGAATGAGGGCTAACTGCTATACTACCCTTCTCCATGAGTGCATGATAGTTTACTTCTGCAGATTATAGAATTATAGAATATATATTATAGAATTTTAGTTTATGCTAAAAACTTCCCAGAAAACTTGGCTATGACCTTATCACCATGGCTTTAGAGCTGGCAAATCCTCTTTTCTTGGAGTATGCATTAATTAGATCTGAGGCAAAAGACAAATACATTTCACGAAAGACAGTGTCTTGCCCAGCTACTTAGAAGTAATTTTTATAGCTGTAATTCTTTCAGGCATGAGACACCATTTATATTATCAAACTCAACAGTAGAAATGCAATTCCTAACAAAGAAGGGGTAAGATTGAAGTCAGCATTCTTTTGTCTTTTTTTTTTTTTATGTTTTTTTTAACATTCACAGTTAAACAGTGTTCCTCAGTTTACTTGGAACCATTGATAATAAGCAATTATATTAATATGGTAAAGTCTTGCATTGCACAAGAAACTTATCTGCAGTTCTCAGGCAAAGATTTCTAAATTAGAAAGGCTATGGTTGAAATATTCAGTAAAAGCCTGTAAAAATCCGTCCCCTGAGCTTCCACTTGCAGGTAGAATTTAAGTGACCTATTAAAGCCTGAAAGTGGTGCAGTGTCATTTATTTGGCTGCCTGTGTGCTTCCAACAAATGTTTCAAAATGCTGTAATTTTTTTTTCTGTGGGAGTCTTAGCTCCATGGTAACCATATCCAGTTTAACTCTTAAGGAATCTTGTCACTGTAGAGAAACCCTCTTATCTAATGATTAAATCTACTCCAGTCTCCTCTTAA
Organism: Phoenicopterus ruber ruber; assembly: GCA_009819775.1. Taxonomy (NCBI): domain Eukaryota; kingdom Metazoa; phylum Chordata; class Aves; order Phoenicopteriformes; family Phoenicopteridae; genus Phoenicopterus; species Phoenicopterus ruber. The sequence goes on from CM020219.1 coordinate 36,435,168, forward strand.
CAGTCTGCCTTTCCTTCCCACCTCTTCCCCTAAGCAAGGTTTTGTCAAGTGTGAATGCAATTGATCCTCAGGTTTAGGATGTCATCACTTCAGAATAATTCTTCGTGTTTTTCTCCTGAACAAGCAGAGAAAAACAGGGTAAGGACAAAGGAGTACTGAGATGATGAGTCAGACTGTAGTCTCACAATTTGCAGGAACAGTGCCATTGCCACCTTTGAAGTTCAGGACGTGGGAAACAAAGTATGATGAGTATGGAAATATTCTTGCATGAAATGATGCTGAAATAATTGTGACCTTTAGAAAAGAAACAGTGCTGTGACAGAGATAATCTGTAAGTTACATAGGATTGCCTTTCATTCTATTTCATAGCATAAGATAAATTCTGAAGGTGAAAGGTGACAAATTCCTTTCTAAAGAATCATATTGAAGTAAAAGTCTCATGTTCAGAAAGAATTAAACACGCTAGAGGATACAGGTTTTATAATAAGAAATGTACAAGGGTTTTGCAAGGAGTTCGGCACTTTAGTACATGAGAGAAATAAAGTAACTTCTGTACATTGAAAGATTTAGGAGGAAGTTTCCAGAAGAATGTTTTAAGATAACTGACTTTTCAGATTTACTTGGTAATTTGTGGAGTGGACAATGAAGGGGAAGGTTGTTTGTGAATATTTTCTACTTTCCTCAAATCAACAATTTTCACTATAAGTCGCAGTGACATGTCAGTGGCTAGACCACTGATCTGACTGCTTCTGATCCAAAAACTTAATGATATATATATATTTTTGTGGATTTTGGTTATTTTCAGTCAGCTGTCTGTGTATAACCAAGGAGATAAAGTTCTGTCTCATCTTGAAGTTTGATGCTTGGTGCATACTGAATATAGATATTTCTAAATACCTGTTCTTTAGTAAGCAGATACCATGTTGGCAATCCACAAGGGCATTAAATTTAACTGATATTAGTCCTTCTGCCTGCACTTCCATTTCACTATCATTGTACTATTGCTTAGTCATTATAATGAAGCCATGCTGAAATACTGATGGCTTGCCTGAGACCTGCACATCATTCTGTGTTGAAATGAATCTGTATGCTACTATTCTGAGTCACAATAGACGGAATTTTTTACTCTCCTTTTTTTTTTTTAAGCTGTTATTCAGAATTACTTTTTTTTCTACTTAGAAGACATAGGTATAAAAATTTAGCACAGCTTGAAAACTGTGCACGTTTTATTATAGCTGAAATTGTTTTGTTATTTGCTTGTATCACTAGAGGCTTTAATGGTACTACATGTAGTACTCTGGATACAGCATTTTTAAAGAATGACCCACTTCTGTGGACCTGAATCTTACTAAACCCCAAAATTATTAACTAAAATATTTTTGTGCTAAATACTCAGAGTATACTCTCCTCTCAAACAGGAAAAAGCACAATTTTAAAGGGTGGTAGTAGTTAGAAAGGAGGACCTGTTGTCAGGTGTTCCAAGAGAGTCTTTTCCTTATTTTTATATGCAGTTATATGATGAATGCTCTTTGCTTATTTAATGAGTGTATTTTGAAACCAATATACAAATGACAATGAAAGTTTCATAGCTATGATCTCTATGGGTTTTTGGTGTTCTAAATTGTTTTTTAAGACATCCTTTAAGACCTTTTCAAAAACTTGTTCTCCGGATTAAAATTTCAGTGTGACATGAAAAAGAAAATTATACATATTTTCCTGCCTCCTTTAGTCGCCCTTACTGTTACTTCAACTGATGATATGCACTAGTTTGAATTTGATTTTTTCATTTCTTTTATGTTTTTGGTGTAAACTTTTGCTAAGCAGAGCTTATTGGTTAAGAAATGAACATAATCAGAAATTGCTGCTGTGCCACTGTGATTAGTCTTTATTCAGTCTTTTAACTGAGAGTGTGATGAGTTCTTCATGTCTTAATGTGTGTGACAAACATAACTACTACTGTTCAGTGAGACTAATTATCTTTTGTAAATATTTTCAGGCATACAGGGAGAAAATTGAGACCAGCAGTTTTATTACCTCCTTTTTTTGAGGAGGTAGTATCTCCAAATTTGATATCTGTTACATTAGCATAGTAGAACAAATGATAAATGAACATCTGATCTATTGCAGTATTTTCTTAAGTTTGGTGAATGCAGGATTTTATTTAAGATTATTAGAGCCTGAAAGAAGAGGAGGGAAGAAAATGAGAACATTAAGTCTTCTGAGTAATAATTTTTGAATTCCCTTTAAAAAATCCCAAACATACCTTTAAGAGATTCTCCTTAAGTAAGACAGCTTTGCTCAATTTTTTTCTTTTACAATAATTGAAGCACTAAGTAAACATTCTGTCTAGCTACATCTCTATTTCTGGGGAAAAGAGTAGAATTAGATGGTTTCTTCTTCTGTCTCAGATGACCCATAATCCACAATAGATTTGCAAGTCATATAACTTCCTGCCTCAACCTCAATTCACCAACTTCCTAATTCAGAACAGAAAATTCGGTTTACTTATCTGTCTGTATTGTGTCAGATGTTTATTTCTTTTTTTTTATTTTTATTTTTTTCCATGTAATTATATCAAAGAGTTAAAGCCTTGGACTAACATTTGACTGTGTGTGGTGTGTGAGAATCTCAGACCACAAAGGTGGTCTTAATTCAAAAAACCAATAATCTTTCCCATCTGTCTGGTAAATAGCTCTTGTAACATTAATCAAACATCACATGATAAAATTTAATATAATGCAAATACCATTATTATCTTGATTATGAAATTAATTGTCTTGAATATTTTTTTGCTTTATCTATTTATTTTTAAAAGTTGTCTGTGAAAGCCAAGAGGAGACTGAGGTCTAGGAAACATATTACTTGGAAGGTAGGAAGCAGAAAAGAGTAGGACATTAGCATGCTTGACCAGTTCCAATATTAAAAAGAGCTTTAGTAATAAAAAGCATTGGATAAAATAAAATAGTTACTCAAGTAAAAGCATTGGAATTAAAATATGAGTTTAGCACTTAAACTGTGGAGAGACACAAAGTTATTTACTTTCTGTACAAAACACAGAAAAGTGCCAGTCGAGTCACTGAATTTGTGCTCTTAGACATATAAAAGAAATTTAAGCAAGATATATTGGGAAGTTTGTCTGCAAGGAAGAAGACAAAGAGAAACAGAAGCTTGTAGGAACAAGGGAGGCAGGAGTCTCTTCAAATGCAAACCAGTACAGGCCTCTATTGTTGCAAAGTCTGTTGGTCATATTGAGAACAGCCAGTTCAGTTCTGAGATGCTGAGGTTGAGATGTTTAATCAAAACTCTGAGGGGAAGCACTTTATTTGGGAGATGGGCTTTATGTTAAGTTCTCAGCATATGTTATCCAGTGCAGGGTGAAATCCATCTTGGGACAAAGTGTGTTATACTTTTTTTTAAAATGAAGAAAGATTAACATGAAGGGTATCCCATGAAGGCTGCTGAAGTCATGAACAGCTGATTGATCTGAATGTGTTAAGATTTGTGGAATATATGTTTTTCCCCAGATGTGGGGTTTAGAATATGCTTATGTGAACAAATTAGCTCTGAACGTTTACCTTGATAGCCATTTTATGTTCACTAGAGATACATATAGAATACTTGAACTGTAGATTGTACTTTTGCTAATGATGTAATTTCCCTGAAGCATGCTTCACATGTTTAAATAAAAATACAGTAAGATCTCTTAAGCAATTTCAGGCTTAGCAAACCTAAATGCCAGTTTTTCATTATGGGTCGTAAACTATCTCCAGTTAATGCAATATATTTAAAAATAAAAACTATTTTAGAAATTTGAGTCAGTTATTTATATAAATGACATATAATCACCATGCAATTATAGTGCTAGCTGTAGCAGATGACTCTGTAGTTTCTTAAATATTTTTGTCTTTTATCAATGATGAGAGTTATTCCTTTAATTGAAAAATATTTTTGTTTGGAGTTATTAAATAATTCTGAAATTATTATACTCAGAGAATATTCTCTCCCAACTCTTCTAGCATGCAGTAGAACTATCAAAGAGTTTTTTACACTTGATGTTAAACAAGTGACAAGCCAGTCATGCGAAAAGAAATCTGATGTCCCAACTTTCATGACATGGAATTGGAAAGTTCAGCAAGTCTCTGTAAGGGAGTTTTCTCAGGCTTACATAGGAAGATTAGTTCAGATCTTTCCAACATCCACAGCTGCGTTTTGTTTATGCTGATTTTACATGTTAATCCATGTCCAACCTTGATAGAACTTGCAGAAGTATTTACATATTCTTACTGTCTGGATGACCATATAACCCTTTTCAATTTTTTCTGTGTATAAAAAGTAGTTTATGGAATTCACTTAGTAAAGCATACTGCATTTTGAATCGCAGTTGGCTGAAAAGCTTTAGCAGCAATTTTATGTTAACAATGCTTATTTTCTGCAGTAAAAAACTTTTTTTCATGCTTTGCTATATAATTTGGAGCTTCATGCACAGAACTGCTGCTTTCTGAACTTTGTTGTGATGTCTCTTGGTGGCTTATAAAAACTATTGCTAATAAAATTAGTTTGATATGAAAACAATGTAACAGTGTATTGGCTAATGGTTATCCCAGCTATTCTTGCAGTATAACCAGAAATGCTTGGAGGTTTTGTGTATATTTGCTGTATAGAATTTCCACTAAGAGTAGGGGAAAGGCTCAGTTTTGCACCAGATGATAATCATCAAGCCTGTGATTGGTTTCACTGTAAGTTAGCAATACCTGTCCTCCATCATATGATGAAGGTATATAATGTCAGGTCATCATGTACCCTAGTTTGTGATGATCGTATAGTATATGATGCAAATTTGTCATATACCATAGTGTTTCATAACGTCTCAACAGAGTTATGAAGAAAACATTAAGAACTAGGAAGTTCTAATATAATAACCTCTTAAAAGTATTCCTTGTTTCTGTTGGTGGCTACAAAGCAAATCTGCTTTTTTAGAGTTGAATTTGTTAACAATTTCAAAGATTAATATTTCAGTGCAGGCTATTCGTACAATTGTGTATGATCTTAAGTGTATTGTAATGCTACATATAGCAGACGCTTAATTATTATTTAAATTTTAAATGAGCATACTGATAAACAGTAGAAAGCACGAATACTATATATAAGCTCTATTCTTCACTGTTTTATACGATTTGGGGAAAAAAATAAATGATATTTTTGGGTTTTAATTCAGGTTTTTCAATAAGTTGATATAATGCTTTTGAGGCAGAATTTTAATACTGCCCCTACAATGGTTTTCTGTCATATTTCAGTTAACAAGGTGTTGCATATGATACTCTGTAATACGAGAGAAGCTTTTTATGCTGTGTGGACCAGAAGACATTAGGAAGGGATAGTACTTTTCTGACCTCTGAAATTAATGCGCAGTGTCTCGCAAATATGCTAGAAGCTTTCTCAGACTTGAGTTTTCACATATTAAAAAAGTAAGTATGCTGTCTGGTTTATTGTATAGGTGCTGCGAGTGCTTACGTTTTCTGATGTGCTTCTTAGACTGGAAACGAGATCTCAATTTTATCTCAATTATTTGTGCACTGGAAATGCATAGAGGGAAAACGCTCAGTGATACAAGCCCTTCAAATTTAGTTGACCCCATTGCTTGTCCTGTACGTTTAGTGAAATAAGTACTGAAGAATACTTTTGTTTGATCACATCTTACTTTGCTGCCTGTCAGGTTCTGTTATCTGCTTTTCTGTTTCTTTTTCATTTCTGATAAATTGAGATGGAATTTCATCTTTTTCTTCAATTTTCTTTAGATGGAAGAAAGTAGAATGTCAGACTGTGTTGAGGCAGGAGCTCATATCTTGGTAAAGGGGAGATAATATTAGGGTAGGAGGTGCCAGTGCAAGAAGTGACTCGATGAGGAAGGAGATAGATACAAAAAAGAAGGGTGCTGCTCTCTTGCAAATAGATCATATTCACCCATTTGTGCTTCCCATGCAGAACTGGGAAGATAAGAGGGGCAGAAATAAAGATCTAGCTAAGCAGTAAGGGACTATATAATAAGGTAGAAGGAAGCACAGTGACAGAGAAGTAGAGAAAACTGGGACAGTTTGTTCCTCTAGGCGTTTGGGCTGGAGAAGGGGGCATGGAAGAGGTGGTGAAAGCCACTGTCCCTGACCTTCTTTGTCACTAGTGACCATGAGAATACCCAGGCTGTTTGTGTTTGGATATGTTTGTATGACATGGAGGCCTTTTGATTGGTGTCTGCCTCTTAAACAGATGCTCCCAGACTCTTGTAGACAAGCTGGGACAAGCTTGTGGTAGACGAGTCTCTAACCTGTTCCATTTTGCTGATCCTGACAATTGGTGGTCAAACAACTGTCTTCAGCATATGTGAAGTGAGCTTTGAATGGAATATATGTGATGGCATACCTCAAAGAACAGACTTAGTGTAGGGATAAAGAGATCTCTGTCTTGCGTTTGGGACTATTTACAAATAAGGAACAGATTAACTCAATTAATGGAGCCCTATTAGCACTACCCAGTACAGCACAGTTACGTATTTTTCAGTAGAGTCTCAGTTTAGTAACAGACAGATCTGTATTTTCTCATGCTTAAAGAAAGTGTTTATAGCTCTATTGTGTATTAAGTTGTGCATATTTGTTTATATGCTGTACTGGGTCTGGCTGGGAGATTTGGCGACTATCAAACCACAAAACTAACAGCAATTTAGAGTTTACAGCAACTTCTTTGCATACTTTAAAACAATTTGTTTACTTTTTTTTTTTTAGCTGGGTATAAAATTATCACACAAGATGTGCCTGTTTGCATTGTGAAAGACAATTTAAGTTTTAGAAACAGTAGTTGGACATTTGGTATGCCCACGCACATCAGAAGTAGCCAGGATGCTCCTTTAACTGAAACAAAAACAGGTGTGGGGTGGAGAAGGCAGACAGAACACAGACAGAGAGAAGAAGTTATAAGATTGACATGGTAAATGAAGAGTGAAGAAAATCAATACGTGACAAAGACTGAGGTGGGAGATGATGCAAGGAATGGACATGAGACATGCAAAACTGAAAATGAGGAATGGATAGCTAGGCTAGGTAGGTTCAACTTTTTGAAAGCTTTCTTTTAGGATCTTCATGTGGAAGAGCAGCTGTTAAAAACACATCTGAATTCATTAAGATTTTGCTGATTCTGTATAGAGTATAATTGATAATAATCTAGTGTCAGGTAAGTTGCCATGAATCTTTGGAGGCACCGTTTTGAGTTCCCATTAAAACAAAGACCATGAAAAATATGATTGGTATAGGCCTTAAGTTGATGTTCTGTGAACTTTGTAACTAGTAATGCAACCTTTTGAAAGAGAAAGAATAGCTGAAGTTAGTAGTGATGCAGAAAACTTCATGTAGAAGTAGGAGGATACTTCAGGAGTTTTATTGTTCACATAAGCATATTTTCCCTTAGTGGACATGACTGAAAATACAAGAACAAAATAATTGTGTTGGAGCTTCAGATGTCTTTGAGCCCTGTACTAATGAATAGATACAGAATCAAGACTGTAGAACTGAAGGTTTTGCTAAGTTTGGGTGTGTAGGTTATGGGTTTTCTATTATTCTAGCCAATTCTAGTTTGAACTAATAAAACTCTGCTCTGTTGAAAACGGAGGAGAGGGTGTGAGAAAACTTGACCATGGCAGAGAGCCCTTCTCTGCTTTGTTTGCAGTATAAAACACTTGATAGGTAACATCCTTATTTTCCTACCTGCCTTTCTGCAAGTATATGACGCTTTCCGTACGCATATCACCTTTGTAGGGGACTAACACAATTAAGCTTCAAAGAAGTCTGAAATATTTGTCTGTATGTGGGACAGACAGTCTTATTTGAAATAGCTTTTTCTTACTAATTAAAATCATGTCAGCAGTATCATCTGAACATTTTAAAAAGAGAGTGTGGCTGGTGTCTTTGCAGTGCAATTGCTTTTTCTGCAGTATTAGGTGTATGTAATTTATTTACAGTATGTCTACAAATAATATCTTATCTGACTGCATTAATAAACTGTAGCTGTAGTATGAGGAATGAAATCTTGTAATTCCTGTCTTGCTTAGAAGAACTGTTAGTGGGAGACATGACTGATTCCAGTCACGTCTCATTTAATCGTGCAGCAGATTTAAAAACTAACTCACTACCTCACTGTAAAATCTGATTTTATAGGTAACAGTATTTGGAAAATACTTGGTGGGGGAAGAGAGATTTATTTTTTATCAGATACAGCTTTAAGTAAAGTACTTTTTTTTTTGAGTTCTCCTATAAAACTGCAGAGTAGTAATCATTAAGGATGGTTAGCATCTTTGTAATCTTTTTTTATGAATGAAAGTGCAGAAAGGCTAATTTGTTTCATTCAGTTAATTGTCAAAAGTGTCTGTCTTCTAATTTGGGTTTTCATGATGTTAACTGTCAGCCCTATATACTTATTATGCATTTGTCTGCTGTGTTTATGATTCAATAATTTGGCTTCTTGTCCCTGTGAAGGAAATATTATTCCTAGCAATTAGCTCAGGCTTATCCTTAGGGTTTTATCATAACAACCACACTCAAGGGATTTCATGCTACTGAAGGTGACTAAAGATAATATGTAGCCTCCTATGGTGATCTGAAATTTCAGTTTTTCTGTATCTGGTTATCCTGCTGTTCGCTATTTCTGCCTAAAAATCTTGTCTGAGGAGAAAGAGATGTTCCAAAAGATCTGCAAGCATCCAAACATACAGCCAGTTTTCACCACAGTGCATACATGTATACATATAAAATTTATCCAGAATTTACATGAAGACAAATAGATTCAATTCTGTCCTTTTATTGTGGCTTTAAAACAGTTTCCGGTGGATGCTGAAAAAATACTTTGTAAGGCAGAGTGCATTATTGACTACAGAGAAGAAAGAATAATGTAAGGGTAATGTGGCTTGCTGGCATTATGTCAAATAATTTTTACTTTATTAATAATCTCTGTAATATCTTCTGTGACTGTAGGCAGAATATACTCGAGGTGTGTGTGGTTTTTTGTTGTTTTTGTTTTGTTTGGTGTTTTTAACATTTCAAATATCCAGTCATTGTCGAGTCATAGTTATAATTTTGGCTGCCAAGAATGGCAGGGCTATTGCCACTTGCCAAGTATTTCCTGCCTGTTGCTGGTGATACTGTAAATCTTCTGTAATGTCCTCTGTATTGTAAAGTAATAGTACAATAATCAAATATGAATGAGCTGTGCTTTTTCTGAAAGTACTGCTGACATTTAGCAACTTCTCTCTGACTAGCTTTTCGGGTATCAGCCAAAACTTTTCCCATTAGAAAGAATTATACAGAGCAGTTCTCTGAAGAGAACTGCAATAAGGTAGGTGCAAAAGATGTTTGTCTTTTGTTTTCCATGGGATATGATGCAAAACAAATTTTCTAACTTTTACTGAATTTGATAACTACAGGAGTTGCCCTTTGCATTTGCCCTCTGAGTGACAACTTACACTTCTTACTGTAGGCCAGTTGACTAAAAGTCAGGAAACTTCAGTCTGAAAATATTTGGATTCTCTGTGGTAGTTTAGATTTTTATTTCATTTTTTACTTTGTATTCATATTAGATTGAAATATCAGTGTTAACCAACTAACATGAAATTCTCAGTCTGGTTCAAGATCAACTTGGAGCCCCCTGGGTCCTCAGATTATATTCAAGTCAAATATCCAACCAAGCTTATTGTTAGATTAAAAAGCATTTTACAGATTTCACTATGAACAGAAATTTATACAAAACTCCAAGTGTTTTCTGTCCAGAAGGGTTCCCACCCACCCCCAGATAATAATAGTAGAAAGTATTATGGCTCATTTTTCCCTACAAATGGGTCAGAGGCAGGAAATTTAGATTCAGATTTTCAGGAACTTTAGTTAAGATTGTGTTCTCAGGGATGCAAGTTAAGTGAACCTAAACAAGAGAGTTCAGTCAAGAATCTGTCTTTGCTTACTAATATTTGTATCTGACACACATCATCACGTGCAACTTCAAGCCTGCATTTTTGAAACTTGAATGAATGAAATAAAGTCCAGTAAAGAGTTTGTTTATATAATATCTTAATTTTCAGAAGATGAGTATGACTTTCTATGAGTGAGACTTTTCTGGAGGTTTATTGTGACTTCCAGGTCAAACTACTTGTATTTTCTAGACAAAAGCTACCAAGATGGCAGTGTCAGAGAACATGTCGGTAATAACTGTTGAAACATCTCTGTATTATTTTACTTAAGAAGTCAAATTTTTGTGCCTTAGCACCAAAGAAAAAAGTTGTATACTAATTTGTTTTTGAGATAGTGTGGAATTTGAAATAAATAAATAAATAATTTGGCCTATATTGTTTATTTAATCATCTAAAAAACCTCAGAAAATTCCATGGCGGCAAAAATTTGTTGGTAGTAAAGTATAGGTTGGCACTGAATTGGTAGAACTGATAAGGTAGATGTGTGCAGATCTTATTTAAAAAAAAAAAAAAAAAATCTGATAACCTAATTTTAAAGATCTGTGCTTTGTACTTCATTCTAATGATTACTGGACTTTTACAGGAATTACAGTTATTCTTTTCAGCTGTATTCTGTGATACCATTTTGACTCATCTACAACCTCCTGGCTTGTTTGTAGCTCCAAGGTGATAATCTGAGATGATGTTTATATGGAGATAATAAGAACTTTGTAGTAGACCCAGAATATTTGTTAATCCAGGGTAAGGTGTGAAAGGAAGCGAGTACCAGATTTTACAGAAGGGAGGAGGTGGTGCCAGGTGTGTTAGTTTGAAAAAATTTTTCTCTGTACTACTATTGTATAACTGTGTCTTCATTGTTTAATTCAGTGGCTCAAATTCGTACTGGCTTGTTTGTGCTTAGGAAATTGCTGTTGTGTTCTCTCCATGTAACTTCTCAACAAATGGATCATTTGTTTGTACTCACATTTTTGGCCTCAGTTCACTCCCATTGAATAAGCTCTGTGACTGATATTTTAAAACACAGTAGTCTCTATGTGAAATAGAAGGTATAGAAATAGAAAAATGCAGTATCTGAGTATGTATAGAAACACTGAGGCTATAGCGGCTGTGATTTTTGCAGATTTCCAATCCTGGATTTAGTAACATCTCAGTGTTGCAAATGCAAGTCACAAATGATAGAGCTCTTGCCAAGTGTCACGCTAGTTGCTCTAGTAGTTGTTTATTTCCAAGCTTTTGGTCTTGTCTGGACTCAGCTATACAAAAGTTGGTGCTCATCCATTCTCTAACTTCAGACACCTGCTTTTGTAAGCACGTTAATTTTCAATCTGATTTGAGTAAAATCGTCATAATAAATGCTTGGCTGCGTGTTTCTTCTCTAGCTTTCCTGATGTGAATCTTAAACAAGACTAGTAACAAAACTGAATGTGCTAGCCTAGCTTTTGTTCAGAACATATAGTTATTTCCTGAAAATCATCTTTGATAGGCAGTATTTGTTCACAGTTATTTTCTCTTAGGAATGGCTGAGTTGGGACTGGACTGGACAGACTGGGAAGGGAAGGATGGTTCCTTTCTTGCTTCTGAACTTGGGAGCAGTGAGGGGAGGGAATTTTCTCCTGTGGTGTAGCAGTAACTGGGAAATAACATGCAAGTGGGAGGCTACAGCTCAGGTAGCAGCTTCTGAAAGGAACCTGGTGCAGTCATTGAAGCCTCAGTGAAGACAGAAAGAACTTTCTGAGCGCTTAGATTTGCAATCAGTCAAAAAGTAATAGATTTTTGTAAAACCAAACTTTTAAGCAAGGACCTGTATGCAGAGGCAAAATGGGCAGGCAAAAATTGTTTATGATTTTCTGTTTATACTCTGGGGTCTTCCCTACTAACTTAATTTTTTTTAAAATTTAGAATAGAATTGAATAGTTCGGTTAGAAGTGACCTACAACAATCATGTAGTCCCACTGCCTGACCGCTTCAGGGCTGACCAAAAATTAAAGCATATTATTAAGGGCATTGTCCAAATGCCTCTTAAACACCTGACAGGCTTGGGGCATCGACCACCTCTCTACAAAGCCTGTTCCTGTGTTTGACTACCCTCTTGGTAAAGAAATGTTTCCTGATGTCAAGTCTGAACCTCCCCGATGCAGCTTTGAACTGTTCCCACGCGTCCCGTCACTGGATACCCGGGAGAAGATCTCAGCACCTCCCTTTCCACGTCCCCTCCTCAGGAAGCTGTAGAGAGCAATGAGGTTGCCCCTTGGTCTCCTTCTCTCCAAACTAGACAAACCCAGAGTCCTTAGTCACTCCTCATGGGACATGCCTTTCAGCCCTTTCACCAGCTTTGTTGCCCTCCTCTGGACACAGCCAAGGACCTTAACAACCTTTTTAACTTGTGAGGCCCACATATTTTTCACTATTTAAATTTTACTATTTAAAATTATTCTATTAAAATCTGAAATTTTATTTATCTGTCTATATTTTGGTTTAAAGCCTCTCTGTTTTTCTTGTGAAAGTCACTATGACAAGATGTTCTAGCAGATACGCTCCAAATCTCTGGCTGTGTCACCACTGCTTCTGTTTGTTTTGAAGTATGAGTGGAACTGTTAAAGTAACTTCACTCATGGATCTACCCAGTGGTAATAAAATTAGAACAAGAGGTTTTGCTTATCCATTGCAGGTTTAGATGAACAAAAAGTTATAGATTCTGTATGAAGCAAAGTGTGGATCTAGATTTAAAAAAAAAAAAAAAAGTAGAGTGTCATGCAATACTTGAAGATTAACTCTAAGTAATTTTCTTACCCCAGATGAGTTTCATATACATGAACATTTTGAAATCGTAGATGTCAAGCAGTAATTTCTGTGGCAGAAACCCACAGTGGGAATATAACAGTTCCCCTGCAAGACAGCTTGAAGTGGTGATAGATTTTGTAATTTCCTTTTTCTTCATATGTCAAGAAAGATATGAATCCAATTTAGCACATGCAAGCATAAAATCAGCCTCAGTATTCCTGATTAGAAAATGTAATTCATCTCTCCAGTGATAACTAAGCTTTCATGGAAGCAGGCAGTATGATTGTGAATTTTGAAAGTTCAAGCACACAGTAACTTGTAAACTTGAGGAAGAAAATTTGTAACTCTGAAACAGAAGAGTGTCTGCATTTGAAATAGGATATCGAAAGTAAAACTTTCATCTGTTTTATCACTTACAACGGTGTGCTGCATTGTATCTGCTTCAGCAATCAGTTGAAACTGCTGTTTATGACGGTGTAGCGTTGAAAAAACACTAGTGTTGTATACGTCTTGGGTCATGTATTTTGATCACATGCAAACCTAACATGCTGTGAAGCCTTTAGCTTTTTGTGCTGTATGAAGTGTTCATCAAGGAGTGCACCTGTTGTAGCTGGTGTTGAAATGACAAACTTTCAGCATTCTATGGAGTCTTTCCCAACTCATTTCCTTCCCCAAGTAGCATTAAAATCTTTGCTGAATCTTTTTCCTTAAAACAAGGACTAAGTGGAGAAGGGGGAGCGGAGGGGGGGGATTGGTAGATACACAAAACCAGAGATACAAACCTAGTAGACATGGGAAAGTAGAGACAATGTCAGAGACCAAAGCTCTTCAGCTATTAATCGATGGTCCATTCAGAAACTACAGCCAGTGCTTTGGAGAGGGCCAGTCTGGACTTTGTAACTGATAAGAAGGCAAACATGAAGATTTTGCATATTTGAGGGGGGTCTGAAGGACTCTGCAAAACTTAGGAAGAGATGTTTAGGGGAAGGGGACTGGGAAAGAGCAGGGTGGTGCTAGGGGATAGAGAGGAGGGGATATAGAAAGGGCTGGTGTATGTAAACCGTGTCCAGTCAGCATGCTTGCCTGACAGCCCTATGCCTGATCACTGCAGTTTATCTTCCTATTAAATACTTTCTTAACTATCTTTCATGTGATCTCGCTCTCTACCCTGTGCATGAGTGCTGTAAGGAATGACTGCTAGCAACTGGGGAAACTAGAGGGAGGGAATTTGGAGCCAGCAACTGTAATCAGGTCTCAGGTGAAGCAGCCCCTGTGTCTGTGGTGCCAGCAACTGGAGCAAGAGTGTCTCTGTCAGTAGCTGGAGGGACCATGGATCTTAGGAGGATTGACAGCTACTGGACAGACTGGGGTGAGTGAATTTGAGCCAGCAACTGGAATCAGACTTTGGGTGAAGGGACACTTGTATCTGTACCAGCAACTGGAGCAAGAGAGGGTTTCAGTGTCAGCTGCTGGTGTGGGACCATCATAGGTCCTGTGTGTCCTAGGTGCAAGCTGTGGGGGTCTGGGGTGAGTGAAATGAAGTGAGGGTCTTAGCGTGAGCAGCTGGAGTGGGAACTATGGCTCACAGGGCCCATGTGCCTAAGCACCAACCGCTGGGGGGACTGAAGTTTGTATTTTCCCCTAACCTGGGGTGCATGGGCACGTGCGTGCAATTTGCCTAGCAAACTACAAACTGGACTAGCTGGCAAGTATGAGGCCCAGGTATTAGACAGGCGGAGGGCCTGTGCTGGTAGCTGAGGGAACTGCAAATTCTTGTGTGCTTGTGAGTCTAGAGAGTTTCACTAACAAACTTCAATCCTCGTTCTGAAAATAATTTTTTTTCTATGGTGGGGATAGTCAAACACTGGAACAGGTTGTCCAGAAAGGCTGTGGAGCGTTTGTCTCAGGAGATGTTCAAAACTTGACCGGATATGGTCCTGAGCATCTTGCTGCTGTTGACTCTGCTTTGAGCATGGGGTAGGACTAGACAATCTCTAAAGGCCACTTCCAACTCAACATCATTTCATGTGATTCTGTGTGATTAAAATTTTTAAAGTGCAAAGGATGTAAGTGATTATTAAATAGTAGTAAAATTTTATGAACTTCTCTGCTGAAAACTTACCAAGGTTTGACTCTAATTTGCTAGTGAATGTGATGGCTAATTTTTGGTAGAAGAGATATTACACACTTCATAAGTGAACCCTATGAAGGGATTTGCAAGTAAGCAAGCACTGCTAACATCTTATCTGAGATAGAAGCAGTGGGAAATAAAGTGATACTGACTTTTCTATAGAAATCAACTTAATTACAAAATTAAGTGCCCTTTCCTTTGGCAGGATCCACCATCTAATTTATGAAAAAAACAAAGCAAATTAACATGTCTTTATTATGCTTTGTAACATTAATTAGGTAGACACTGAGAAATATTTGTCTTAATTTTATGGGAGGTCATTCTATTCCCATTAATTGTAGATGTTCTCAATTATAGATCCAATGTAATGGGAGCATGGTTGACACAAGACATCTATGGCTGAACATGTAGTTAGCTCGCATATTTCCACTCAGTTTGCTGGAGGGTACCGACTGATTTGTCGCTTTTTTTAAACACTGCTACTGCTTGCAGATTTGTAGGTATCTCCTACTGGAGTAGGAGTAACTGTAAGACATCTTGTAAAATCACTATGTAGGGGAAACTGCCATGCAGCTATTTGGTGGTAGTTTGAATTTTTTTATTTTTGAGGATATATACAATGGATGTGATTCATATATGCTCTTTTAATATCCTGTCCGTGCCAGTTCTTGTCTAAACCTTGAGTAGTCCACTTTCTGTATTCCAGCTTGACTAATACATATAAATACTTGACATGTGATGGACAGTGGTTGAATATACTTCAGTTTCCATGTTTTATTTCTGTGCCATCTTTTCTACTTTACTCTGTCCTTTTTCATGTATTTTGTACGACGTCTGTTAAAATATCTGCTGTGTTTTTCAAATCTGTTTGAAAGATTTCTGTTGGAATTTTGCCTGCATCTGATGCCTTTTCTCTTTTAAACTGTAACAGATGTGGATGATTACTGAGTATAGTGAGGTTTTTGTTTTAAAGAATTGCCAAAAATATCAGAGAGCTCACTTCTGAAATAAATTTCCAGCAAGTCGTAATTCAGGATTGTAACAGATAGTTAAGTTTAAATATGCATGACAGTAATTTATGGATTTCAGATTTTTTTTTATCTAAATAGGAGTGTAATTCATCTTAGCAGACTCTTGTTTGAAAAGTTTTACTGATAGAAAACATGGTAAACTAACAGGTATGTGCATATACATAGTGCAGTATCAGCATATGGACTAAGAAATGGAAGATGTAGCTGCATTTCAAAGGCATTATATCCTCATATTAAGCATATTTTAAAGTAATTTGTAGGAGCTATAGCTCTGTTCAAAAATGTTCTTTCAATTCTGCAGTTTAACATTGGGGAGGTAATTACGGATAATGAGTCGTATGTATATAGCCTCTAGGTCCACAGAATGGAATGTGCCATTGAAATGTACTAAATTTCTAGTAAGTTTTAAAAGCTTCACCCAGAATTTAATTTTTTTGCTAGGTAACATAATGCCACCATACATATGGTAGTATATGTGCCATTCTGACTTTCACTCAATAAGGATATTATGAGAAAAGTTTAATTGTTTGAAGAGGAGCACTGCATGTAAAAGCTCTTCAATGTTCTCTACATCCATTAATATATCTGCACATTGACTGAATGTACCCATATATGCCTGTACCTTAATATATAGTGTATTCACTATTATAGAATAACCATAGGTATTGTTGTTCCTTTAGAATTGTTCCTCTGTATAATTTATGATCCTCCCTGTGTACATGTAAACATTTGAACCTGATTCATACCTATTCCATGCAAGCCTGGCAGCTCATTTCCTATATATTCACAGCCATATTTCAGTCTTGCCTATAGGAAGTTTGGGGAAGAAGCCTGGGATTTAGTCTAAATTTCTGCTTTCATGATTGAAAACTCCTTTAAAACGTATCATTGTTTTCCCCTAGATATAAAGTAGTTATGGTTAAAAAGACAGACATCAAGTAATTCCAGTCTGTGGTCCCCTGCATTTCTGCTTCAGACCTATCTTGCCTCATTGTTGATGTCATTCCATCTTTGGGTCCTTGGCAAAAACTTTTTATTTATACAGTGACATTTCAGCTCACGTCCTGTGTTTTTTTTTTTCTTGCCCCTAAAAACTGGATAAGTAGTATTTAACTATTTATTGGCTATTCACAGGCTCACTCTGGTCCCGAGACCTGGTGCAAAGACTCGGATCTTGCAAACACTCTGTATGTGTTTAAATGCTGCTGCCCATTTTTCTGTGGTTCTGCTGCCTACAACTGACAAGGACAGGAGTTAAATTCAGAGTTACTCCTAGAATACTATTTTAAAAAAATATTTAAAAGGGTTTCCCCTATCTTTATGTAGAAAGCAGCTAGCCTATGCCTTCATATACTGACTGATCAAATGTCTGCTTTGTTTCATCTTTTTGTAGAACCTTTTCCAATTTGTTTTGAGGTCTGTGCTGGTTTTGGCTGTTAGAGTTAATTTTCTTCACAGTAGCTATCATGGGGCTATGTTTTGGATTTGTGCTGAACACAGTGTTGATAATGCCAAGATGTTTTCATTACTGCTGAGCAGCGCTGACAGAGTCAAGGCCTTTTCTACTTCTCACACCACCCCACCAGCGAGGAGGCTGGGGGTGCACAAGAAGTTGAGAGGGGACACAGCTGGGACAGCTGACCCCAGCTGACCAAAGGGATATTCCACACCATATGACGTCATGCTCAGCATATAAAGCTGGGGAAGAAGAAGGAAGGGGGGGACGTTTGGAGCGAAGGCGTTTTGTCTTCCCAAGTAACCGTTACGCGTGATGGAGCCCTGCTTTCCTGGAGATGGCTGAACACCTGCCTGCCGATGGGGAGTAGTGAATGAATTCCTTGTGCTTTGCTTGCGTGCATGGCTTTTGCTTTCCCTATTAAACTGTCTTTATCTCAACCCACAAGTTTTCTCACTTTTACCCTTCCAATTCTCTTCCCCATCCCACGGGGCGGGGGAGTGAGTTGCTGTGTGGTGCTTAATTGCTGGCTAGGGTTAAACCACGACAAGATCCTAAAATTTAAGATAGATAATAGTTTGTCCTATTGTAGGTCCGTAATTTTCAAAGCTGTACCCTAAGTATCCCTCTTGCCAACAGTTGGTATAGACCATGTGTAAAACCCTGAGTGGTATTGGGTTCTTTAAAAAGATCCACAGAATTTTTGCCTCGAAGTCACCATTTAAGTTTCCTAGCAAAAACTGTTAGTCCAAAAGGGAAATCTTACATTCCTTTACAAACTGTGATGTTAAATAAACATCTGAGATATTTATACTTGATAGTTTAGAGATAACAGTGAACTTATATACAGAATACATGATTTAAAGAATATGCTAAATAACTGTGCACACCTATTCTCATTTGAAATAGACATGACCTAAATGTCTGCTGCTATTGGTATCTTTACTAATCTGGTAGTGGTCATGCACTAAGATTCCAAAAGGCTGACGGCTTCTATTTGGATTCCTTCTTGCTGTCAGGTGCCAAGTTTTTTAAATTGGTTCATCTGTAATTGAGACAAGACACTGTCTATTCCATTAATATTTCTGATCATCTGTTAGACAGTAAAAATTTATAAGTTAAACTCTGCATGTTGAGTTTATTATGCCAAAATTTTTCTCTTATATTTGTGAACTCCCGTTACCAGTTAATTGCTGAAATGAAAATAAATCTGTTGTTATGGGTGCCCTATGTCATATCTTTCTGTTGCTACCTGGTCTGCCGGTATATCACTTGCACCAGATGTAAAAGAAATGGGGAAAACAAACAAAATATATGCAAGTATGTACATACACAGTAATGTTTCTTGCATTCATTTCTCTCTCCAAAAGGATGCTCCATTAAAATGAACTATAATACCCTCCTTTCCTTATAAATCTTGTCATTTCTTCGTTTGCTCATATAATATTATGCCAGAGGTCATGAATGTCAGAGGTGCAAAGCATGCCAATACTGACACCACAATTCATAGAATCATGGAATGGTTTGGGTCAGAAGGGACCTTTAACGACCATCTAGTCCAACCTCCTGCCACAGGCAGGGACGTTTTTCACTAGATCAGGTTGCTCAGAGCCCTATCCAAGCTGACTTTGAACAGTTCCAGTGATGGGGCATCTGCAACTTCTCTGGACAATATGTTCCAGTGTCTTACCACCCTCATCCTAAAAAAATTCTTCCTTGTGTCCAATCTAAATCTACCCTCTTTCAGTTTAAAACTGTTGCCCCTTGTCCTGTCACTACAGGCCCTGGTAAAAAGTGTCTCTCCATCTTTCTTATAAGCCCTCTTTAAGTATTGAAAACCCGCAAATAAGGTCTCCCCGGAGCCTTCTCTTCTCCAGGCTGAACAACCCCAACTCTCTCAGCCTTTCTTCATAGGAGAGGTGTTCCAACCCTCTGACCATTTCCATGGCCCTCCTGTGGACCCGCTCTAACAGGTCCATTCAGTAGGTAATGATAAGGTACTTATGCAGGATACACATTTCTTGGCTGATTCCACTTCCTTGATCAGCACGGAATACATCTTGATGGTTTTAGTCAATCTACCAGTCAGAGAATTAACGTGTGTACTTAAAGTCACTTCATTTCTTAAAGCAAGACAGGACTCTGCCTGATAGGAGAGGACATATTTATTTTGCCACTGATTTGCATCAAGCCGGTCTGCGTAGCTAGTTCACCCCGGCTCTGTTAGTAAGGCTTCTTTTTCTCCTGCCCTACAGTTTGAAATCAAAGGAGTGATTTTAAAGAATATTTAGTACTCAGCTTTTAGGACAGATAATGAATAAATATTTTGGATGTTACTTTTGATCTTGGTGTTTGGTGCAGTTGTTCCTTTGTTGTCACTATCTCGTGCTATCTCATTTCCACGAAGAACTGGGCGAGGGGAGAGGCGGGGAAAGCTGTGATACAAAAGACAGCAAACTCTGTAAATGCTTCAATGGCAAGTCTACAACCTGGAAGTTGTATTGAAAAAAGAAGCAAAATGGTCAATACTGAAATACTTAACTTTTTGAAGCAATTTGTCATTCAGGAGTATTAATTTTTGTGAAAAGGACTGACTACATTTTGTTGCTGTCTAATGATTTGCTTATTCTGCCTTGCTGATGACCTGATATAAGATATGGAAGTATGTTCCAGAGTTGAGATTAGGCTTTGATCCAACCACTGCTGAAGGAGTAGACTGACAACGGAAACCCCAACTCTATTTTTAAAATCTTCTGAGAACCGTCAGATGGTGGTACGTGAATTTCCATCAAATAACTGCTGTCATCATAAGGATCTGTTTGCAGTGAACTGGCTGTGTTTATTGGGAGAAACTCGTATACTTACTGGGGGAAGAAGGGCCTTGGTATGTTACTACCAAACCAATAAAGGCTTTTAATTTATAAAAAGATGTTAAAAACAACTGATAACAAGTAATGAAGGTAAAGCTAAATCTGCTGAGAATCCACCTCCCCACCACCGCCACCGATTTAAGATCTGCTCTGGATATTGGTTTCCTTCATTTGTTTGTGGTTTTTGTGATGATTTACAACATGACAGTTGTGTCTAAGTACACTTTTGTTTTAGAAATTAACACATACTGCTTGCCAGAAGATTTATTTATAGATGTTTAAAGCAAAGGAAAGCCTAAGATGATATAGTCATGTGACCTCTTCCTAATTCAATTGCATGACTGTGATGTCTGTATTTTGGGACCAAAATATTTGTGTAGTATGCACTTCTGTGTGGATGTCCTAAAATAAACTTTATCGAATTGCAGCAGAGCTGTATAAACTTCTTAAATTACAGGAATGAAAAACATAACTTTGACTCTTTTATGAACTTTTTTTGGTTCATAAGTTTACTCTGATATTAAACTTTGCGTTGCTGCTTGGATACATGCTTTAGTAAACAATATTCCTAATATTAATTTATGTAGTAAGTAAATTAGAATTTATTGAAAAATTGGATCTTCAATATTGTAAGTGGATAGTGTGGGGAAAAAAGTGCTCTTAAAAGATGTACAGAAGAGTCATGTCCTTTTGGCAGAATGTAACTGCTGTGAGACAAAATTGGGAGTTTTGTAAATGGGAAACGTCTGATTTATTGGCATGTATGTAAGAGAAAAACCAATACAAATGTTTTCATGATTGGCAGTGTAGAAATTTTTTTTAAAAAATGGTAATAATTTAATTTATCCTGATAACTTGATTATCTTTCTTAGGAGTTTACACTTGGATTTTAATTTTTTCCATTATTATTATTTTTGATTTATGTATTTTTTGGTGAGCAGTTTGGTGGTTTTCCCCTGCTGCCTGGCAATATGACTGAAACTCTTAAACGTGTGGAAACACTGAATAAAATATGGCAGTATGAATACTTGTTATACAGCCTTTGAAGTTGAATAGAAATACAAAGTTATCTATAAGAACATTCAAATTAGGACAATTAAGTATGTCCAAACATAAGGTTAAAAACTAATTATTCAAATTTCAGAACTTTTAAAATGTTCACACAGCTTCAATAGGGATCGTATGTATTGCATATTGCTTCCTTGTTCTGTTTGCTTCTATTTTTATGAGTAAGTGTGGGATTAAAGTTCATATTACTTGGATTAACTTACTTTCTTAAAGTAGTGTTTTGTTTTAGTGATACAAATGAGACAGGGAAGGGTCAGCATCAACTAGTTCCTGAGACAA
This sequence comes from Phoenicopterus ruber ruber, assembly GCA_009819775.1. NCBI lineage: Eukaryota > Metazoa > Chordata > Aves > Phoenicopteriformes > Phoenicopteridae > Phoenicopterus > Phoenicopterus ruber. The sequence continues at coordinate 36,456,781 of CM020219.1, forward strand.
ACAAGAAGGACGCTTTACATTCATCTTCACCATTAATTATGCTATTTCACATTTGGTTTTCCTGAGGAGTTTACTTAATGTTTTAATACTAATTAAACTGAGATTTCTTTACGTAGCTTGTCTCTTAATTTGCAAAGGAAACAGAGGTCATACAAAATCTCTTTCTGCCCATCAGTTTTTCAGTAATGTCTTGAATTTGCAGATGTTTCTGTTCAGTTTAGACTTCAGCCTGTGTAAGCTGTATTGGCCGAAGGGGCAAAGAAGTGGCAACTCTGATTTAAAAGCAAGGTATCAGGTCAAGTCATACTATCAGTTTAAAAAACAACCAACCACCCCACGCACACACGCATAAACTAGGGAAGATAAACTTAGAGTAAACTCGGTCTTCCTTTACCTGAGAATGTATCTGTAAATGACATTGGGGTTTGAAAGTTTAGTACTCCTCTGAGGAGGAGAGAGGGGAGAGAAAAAAAAGAGGGACTTGACTTGTCAATGAACTGGATGACTTGTCATCGTTTTGATCTGAAGAAGGAAAGAAAATAGAAGAATACACAAAAGAATCTGTCCTGGAAGAGATGATAAAATTTCTTTCCCAAAATACATTCCTAGATTATGTCCAAAGAGGAGATTCAGATCACCTCCTCCATTTCCAAGTTTACAGACCAAGGGTAGTGGTTCCTGCTCCTTAACATAACTGTTTCAGTAATGTACCTTTCCCCATGTGCTTGGTAAGGGAAAGCTGCTTCTAATAAGTAGTCGGTATTCAGTGAATCTCAGGATCCCAGTGGCATCTGTAGTCATTTTTGGAGGCTGCTGATCAATGTGGAGTCATCGGTAAGGACATACTATACCTCACCAATATGTTGCATTTATAGTAACTACAGCTAAGTCTATAAGCTTAGTAGGGTGTGGTTATTTTTTTTCTTTGTTTTTGTGCACGTGTTTTGGGTTTGGAGTTTTTTGAGACTTAAGAACCTTTTTTGAGGTTTTACTTGGTTTCCTGTTTCTTCTTTTTCATGACTAGTCCAAAAAAAAAGAAAGTCATTGACAAAGAGTAGGCAAAGCAAAAAATCCATGTCATACACTAGTTTTGTATCTGTAATAAACAGTTTTTTTCAAGGGAGTCATCTACTCTCTTTCAACAAAAACAATATCCAAAACTTAATTAGTCTGATGTATACTGCATACTATACATCAGTATCAGTCATAAAGTTACAATAAACAATGTTTTTGTTTATTAAGAATGGAATTGCCCTTTGCACAATAAATAAATAAATATATAGATAAATAAACACAGCAGAGCTTTTGGGATTTTCCCCCATGGAATTTTTTGTTGAGAGTCATACCTCAGGGGGATTTAGCAGAGGAAAAGTGGTATGACCGTGCAGCAGGACTTCTGATACAGAGATATACTTTGCTCTGAATCTAGCTTCTGCATGGACATGGGATACATAATTACCAAGCTATTGTTACTAATTACAGGAAAATTACACTGTTTTCTCAGTACAGGAACCTAAACAAATTAAATTGTTTTAGCTAGATGGCAGGCGAATATGTTAAGTTATTTTTCTGGATCATAGCCTCAAAACCAAAACAATCCAAGTAAAATTTAATCAAAGAAGCTTTTCATTTTTATGAACTAATTAATTAGGAAGCCTAAATAGTTAGGACTGTGTTGCCTTGGTAAATAATAAATTCAACAGCCAAAATTTTCCACATCCTCCATCTGAAGTAGAAAAGCAGTAGCAGAAATAAAAAGCCATACCAGAACTGTTTTCTGTATCAGTTATATGCTAATGAGTTTTTCACAATGTACAAGAGAGAAAGTATACAAATCTTGACTTACCAAGTGTTGCAATAATAATTACTGAAGTAAGAAATCCTAATAGTAATGTATGAGATTATAGATTTGAAAAGTTTTGTTCTTTTCAAATGTGGAAGTAGCGGAATCCTTTAAAGCAGCATTGTATGAAGCTTCTGTTTTAGAATGAGTGGAATGATTGACTATACCCATTAAGAAGTTGGAAACTAAGTAAATTATGGACTTTTTAATTTAAAAATGGATCATTTATTCACAGAAACATGTAAGTAATTTTATTTTTATACTAGTATGTAGGAAGCCTTGGTATGCTTCATCAACTTGCTAACTTGAATCACCTTTCTTCATTTTTCTTCTTTAATGTAACAAACCAAGGGATGTGTGTCATGGTTTCATATACATTGTTAGCCTTACACCAGAAGGTGTGAAATTCAACTACAGCAAAGTGAAAATACTGTCAGATCAAGTGAAAAAGTACTTTGACTACTCACTTAATTCTATGCTTTTTTCTATTGTCTCATGATTTAGAGTTGCTCCTGAAAAACACTGTTGAGAAGTTCAAAGGTCTAACCTACAGGTTTTATTAAAGCTGGAGTATTACCCATGATGAGGATGGATATTGCTGTATCTCATAAGCTGTATGATCTTCCTTTTTCATAAAAACTGACTATGATACTTTGGGATTTTTTTAAAATAATACTTAAATGCTTTATATAATTTTAATGGGCATCATTCATACTTTTTTTAACATTTATGTCCTGTCTTTAAGTGAATTTGCAATACATTTTCTAAAAGAAAAAAATCTGATTCCTCATGAATTTTAGCATTTGGTATTCTATTCTCAGACTCAGTTTCTGTTTTCCCAACGTCTTAGAGTCATACTAAACCTGTTTGGAATCAAATATTTTTTTTAATCACAGTTATACCTTGTTACATGGCCTTTTAGTATAGGTGAAAAGTGCTGGGCAAGCAGTATGTATTTTGCCCTATAGATCGTGAAATCTTTAATCAGAAACAGAATTGCAAAGGGCAAGTACAAAATATTTGCACCTGAGAGCATCAGAATTAAGTTATCAGCAAATGTTTTGACAGGGAATATCTCTATGAACACACGTTGTTTTAGAATGTATATTGATTTTACTTTATTTTAATTGTGGTGTCGCATTTCTTTCCCTTGTGGAAATGAACAATTGTCTTGGTTTATCCTCCCAGTCTTCGTCTCATTTTTTCTCTTCAAAGAAAAGTCACTGGGCTGGGTTTTGCTGGGAGAACTACCCTATGAGTAACAAAGAACATAGAAAAAAAGAGGACTTCTGTTATCAAGATATTCAGACATTAGCATGCACAAAGTTTTAAAGTTGAAACTTTAGTTCTATATGCGCATTTTGTAATAGAGTAAATAAAGCCAGGATGTTTGTTCTCTGGAACTCAGCAGTATGAAATCAGTGGATTTCTGTTTTGTTAGCATCCTGACTGATGGTACATTTGGTAGAGAAGCTAATTGTGAGATGTAGTGGTAATCTTTTCGAGAATATTTACTGTAATTTGATTTATAATACAATTGTCAAATGTTGGTGGATAAAGTATGTGAGCACTAATGAGGAAATAAAGCAGTTAGAAATTTAGAGTGCCTTGTTTCTTGTGTGCTCAAGTATTGTGAGAATAAAATCATATAAATAAAACATATTCTGAACAAGATAGGGAGAAGATGGAATAAAAAACTGTATTTCCTATTCTAATGTCTTCCTTCAGGTTGTGCATTCCTTCTAATGAGACAAGGCGAAAACATATATATGTAGAAAACAGGGGGCAACATTACCTTTCAGAGTCAGGATCAACCCAGCAGGAGGATCTGTTGCAGAATTAAGCTGTGGATACTCTAATGTATATTATAAATCATGTTCTAGCATACAGTAGGCATGAAGGATTATGTGTCAATTATGGGATCTTGAAAAAACAGAGCTTTAAGAGACTTCATGGCGCATAGATTCCCTTACCTAAGAAAAGACTGACTATGCGCATGCAACAGCATACCCACAGATGTAAATGTAACCTGTTTTTAAAGACCTGTGGTGATACAGACTCTACAACCTACCCAAAGAGTCACTTTTAGTGCCTTGCTATCCTTATCATTAGGAAAGGAGAAGGAAACCTTTTTTCTAATACCCAGCCTGAATCTTGCTGGGGTTTAAGATTTTATTACTAGTTCTGTCTGTTACACATGGGAAACATAATATTCTCTTCCATTTTGGTGCAGCCTCTTGTATATGTTTAAAAATGATTTATCATGGCCCTCCTTTTTTTTTTTTTTTAAAAAAGAGAAAAAAAAAAAAGTCACTAAACCACAGAGTCACTGACATTAGAAGGGATCTCTGGAGCAGGTTGCTTATAACATTGTCCACTTGGGTTTTGAGGTCTCCAAAGATGGATACTCCCCAACCAATCAGTGTGCTTCACCATGCTCGCGGCGGGGAGGGAGAGAGAGAGAACCTGGGAAAAGGGATACGTAGGTAGAGCACTCACGGTAGGAAGTTATTTAGGGTAAAAAGGATGTGAGCAAGCTGTGGACCATTCTAGCAGGACTTTCTGAAATTAGGTAACTGCAGTAAAATGGCAGATGGAATTCAGGCTAAATGTGAAATTATAGACATGAGGAAAAAAAAATAGCAGTCCAGCTTCATGTTTAAAATGATTGGCTCTGAACTGAAAAGCAAGATCTTGGTGTTATAATAGTTCAATGAAAACATCACCTTCATACTCATTAATGGTCAAAAAAGGCAATAAAATACTAGAAATTACTAAGAACAGAGTAAAGAACACAACAGAGAACATCTTTTTGCTTCTGCATGCATATGTAGATTTTTCCATACTTTGAATAGTATGTAGAATTCTGGTTACCTCATTTTAAAAAGAAACCATTAGAACTGGAAAATACTCAGGGAAAGGTCAGATGAGCATCAGGATGACGATCAGATGAGGAACAACTTACTAGGAGGCTCTAGGACTTTTCAGCTCGGAAGAGACAGGCTGGGTGTGACATGATGCAGATGGACAATAATCTTCACTGACTGTTGTGATGCGGGAGCTTGGTATTATTAAGTGGAGCTTGTAGGAACCAGGTTCAAAACAAACACAAGAATTTGCTTTTCCTGTAGCTGAGCTGTATCACTGTAGAGCAAAGGAGGATGTGAGTTAAAATTTTACATGGAAGTTATATCCACTTCATGTTCAAAAACTATGTCTGGATCTGAAAATTTCCTGACCTGAAAAAAGTGGTGCTCGTCCACCTTGAATCCTGGATAATCAGAGGCAGCATGAGAAATTCTCTTCTGTGCTCTGAAGTCAAGATCTTTGCAAAACTAAGTTGCCAAACTTTAGCAAATGTAAAATTCTAGCAAGGATTTGTGTGTTCCTCTATTGCGATTTCCAACATACCACCCTCACCCCCCATCCCCCCTTCAAATTCTTCTAATGGGGTCAGATAGATTTAGGAGAGATTTTTTTTTCCCTTAGGAAGAGGAAAATCCAGTTCCATATCCTAGGGCAACACTTGTTCAAGCTCCAGCTTAAAAGTAGAAATACTCTTCTATTTCTCAATTAAAAGACACTAAGGTTGTTTTTAAAATGGGCCAAAGACTGTATGTTTCCTCTACTTGTTTTTAGAAATGACTGAAAATATTTTGTGTCATTAGCTATGCACCGAAGCTGCATGTTTTGGACAAAGTTCTGCAAAAAATAGAAGTGCATGGAGACAGCTTTGCAGTGGGACCATTCCCCTTGTGAAAGGAAGTGGTGGGCACCCACAAATTTACCAAATCCATCTTCGGTTAGAGCATTGGCAACTGTGCCTGTAATTCCTTATTTTGTTAAGAAGAATGCAGCCACTGTAGATGGCAATTTCTGGTGAATTTTACTTGTTCTCCAAGATTATTCCAGAAAACTTGAAAAGAATGCAGTCCTGTGGAAGAATGAGTTTGTAGCTAGTGTTCAAATGGTAATCAAGATGTTTGTTTGCTTATATCCTGTGCTCTGTGATACAGTAAGATACATGAGTAGGATGTTGTCTATCAAAGAGTGAAGGCGGCTGTGGATTTTTACTTCATACATTTCTTTGCAACACTGATTTATAATCAGCCAGTGTCACAGTCTGACAGTAATCAGGCCTGTAAAGAGCATCAACTTGATATGCCTGCTTGTTTTACCATGGAAAACAGGAGCTCTGAGTTTCTTTGTTTAACAGATATGTTTTTTTTTTAAAGTAACATACATTTCTTTGTAGGAAGGATATATTATCAAATAAAACTTTTTCATGGTGTTACAGAAGAACGTATTTTCAAAACAGTTCCATATCAGTTTTCATTAGTCGTTCATGTGCAAGCACCCACTTGCATGTTTGTGTGCAGCTGTGAGTAAAATATAAGCAAAATATGTATGCTTTTTTAGGAAATAGCTTCTCCTTATTACAATCTACAGGTTTAATAGCAAAGCTGATTAATTCTCTAAAGCTGATTGTTTTCAGTGTCATGTCAATTTTATCAGTTCTTTTTCAGTACTGAATATAATAGAGAATATAGGGATTTGGTAGATGTAGAATCAGTAGGCAACAAACCAAATCTAGGGTGTCATTTTCCAGCAAAATTTGTGTATTTTATATGTACGTGTAAATGTGCATGCATCTATTCAGTGTATTGATGGTTTTGTGCTTCTTAATATGAAACATATAGAAGTGTGTCTATTGTTGAAAACAACCTCTATATAGACTTAAACGTATCATATACATGACTATAATTCTTAATTCTGGGATAGATATGCAACATAAATGAAGGAGTTTCGTTAGCTGTTGGAATTTCTTTATTCTCAAGTTCTGAGTTGAAAAACTAGTGACCTGAGCAGAAGCAAGGTCATGCCTATGATGCATTGATTCACCTTGATCACTGACTCACTTTGCAGCAAGTCAAGTCATTGATTAATTAAAATCGATTTTGCTTATGTTTGGGCTTATTACTCCACCACAGGAATCTCAGTTTAAGTTCACAGTCACTTTATTATGAAACCTGAGGAGGAAGACAGCCTGAAGACCAAGACTATATACTCTCTGGTAATGAACCACTGGACTGTGGTTCATTAAAAACTCTTTTTTAAAATTAGATAGTATGCTGCTTAATGCTACGTTGCTGAAGGCTAGGAATCACACTACTCAGTTAAAGAAATTGTTTGATATTAGATGTACTTTTGCAAAGAGCCAAGTTCTATTTTGGTAACTTGTTGCATCTTAAAAGCAGAAGATACTGAGTAACTGTCATTTAGAAATACCTTTGTTTCTCAGCCTATGCAGATGTTACTATATAGTGCAAATTCAGATTGCAGCTTCAGCTCTGACCAAAGCAAATAGAAATTTATGTTTTCAGTACACACAGTTATGCTGTTATCTACTTTCAAAAAATGAGAACAAATCTCCAAAGCGGTCTTTTTTCTTTTTGCAGAACTCATGCATTTGTGTGAATAGATGAATAATGCTGGACAGAATTACAACATGTTAGCTACATGACACTTGGTAGATTCTGCAGGATTTCAGATCACCTGAAATATATTTTAGTAATATCAATGTGTGTGCATGTATAAACATTCTTAGAATTGGCATTGGAGTTACCTGGTCTGTGTCCTTTTGCTAAAGGACTGACTGATGAATCCTAATCAGATGGGAGATTTCTGGACAGGAGAAGGGGAGAATTTTCACTTCCTCTTCATTCAGACAAAAAGTTAAAAATTGCTATTCATCTGTATTTGTGAATAGATATTAATTATGGTAGTACAAAATGGATCTCGTGGTTAACTTTATGTAATTGTTGTTGATGCTACTGGTGGAAACCAGTTATTAGTAATTGACACTGAGAATGTGTGTACTTTTTGAGGAACAATAGTGAAGGCAGTTTCTTGTACAAGGCCTGGTGGTATGCAAATTTATTATTTTTAAGTGTGGTTAGTAAATCATGGAAGTATTTTGATCAACCTGAGCATATCCCCCCCATTTGCTTGGTGAAGCGAAACCTTGTAAAATTTAGAGCACATTCATAATATGCAACAGTCATATCATTTTGATGTGAAGAGGTGTAATATGTGGTGGAGAGAGAGGTAACAATACCTTATGCTGATCAGAACATTGAAGTGGACTTTCTTCTTAAATTAAGCACATTAGATCATCTGAGAAACTTGATCTAAATTAGCCTTTCTCTAGTGAGGTGTTGGACCATTGCTTACAGAGATCCTTTCCAAACTGTGATTTCATGCGCTCTAAACCTGTTTTATTTAAAAAAAACAAACACACACACACAAAAAACCAAAAACACAAAACAAAAAACACCCAAAACAAAATGAAAAGGACTAGAACAAAATAGATTTCTAAACACGGAAAATGAGCTGCTAGATGAGAAAGATTGCATTTCAAACACTTACTACATTTAAAACATTTAAATTTATTAAATTCCTGGTTGACAAACTGGATCTCAAGGAAGTTGTGTGCAGTTGGCGTTTTTTTTTTCTTTTGCTTTGCTTTTGGTTGTCTTTGAGAATTGGCTGTATGTAACTTAACTAACAGCTCATCACTGCTCATCGCATGAGTTTCCGCATGTCGTTGAGCTTGTAGGCTTCTGTTTGTCGTACTAATAAAGATATCTTGAGGTAAATGGATGAATTTCTGTGTAAGAGAAGTGAAGATCAGGGTTAAACGGCTCTGGCACCATGTGTATTTAAAAACTAAGGGGAAGAAGAAAAAGAGTTTACCCAGAGAAAAGTTTTACAGTATCAGAATTTGTGTGAGAGAAGACTCAAGAAAACGAGATACTGCTGAGACACGGTCTGCAATTTCATTATGCGATAATGACTCCATAAAACTCATTTCTATTAGCATCTTCAGGCCAGAAAAGCTATTTCAGGCCTCAGCTGGAATGATCTTACTTCAGTAAGTACTCTGTAATACCGAGTCATCTAAACAGCGAGTCATTGTCTTATTTGCACATTATATAGATTCCACTAGTTCCTTATGCTCAGTCCACCTGGACCTGAATGATAAACTCTTTAAAACTCTGCTCAAAAACATTCTGAAATACACTATTATTGCCACTTTTTAGAAACTCTATTAAAGTTGTTTAAATTTTGTAGCACAAATGAAAGTGTACATTGGAAATTTAGGGGAATAATGTAAAACATCGATGTTGAATGCTGCGTACAAACAATGATAATGTCTTAAGTAAGGGCTGTATTTTGGGATTACAGCATTTAATGATTGATAAAGAGTTTGTGAAGCCAGTGTAAATTCTGAAAAGAAATGTTTATTTTTTGATTTCTATAAGATTAAAATACTCATTATGCTAGAAACTCTTTCCCTTTTATGCATATAGATTTAAAAAGAATATAGTTCATTTATGTAAGTAATTCTCATTTTAAGTAAGTTATTATGTATGTTGTCTGAAGGCATAGTTTTATTTTTTAGCAAACTGTGAATTATAAAAGATACGATGTATATGCCTCTGTGGAATGATGAATAATGTAGTAGGCAGAATAAATACAATTTCAGCTATATATAAGTAATTTAATGTAATCCACTGGTAAGTGCAAGCTAAGTGGCAAATCTCATTTTTATTCTAAATCTTGGTATTTATAAATTAATGTTTTAGTATTTTACTCTTTTTTAAATCTCTGAAATATGTATGTTCAAAGATTGATACTGGAACCAGATGATGAAAAATGTTTTAAATATCTTTATTTTTATCTTATACATGTTCTGATTTTTCCCCCCAAATAGATATGCTTCTGGTGCCAATTTTTAAAAATTCATGAACAGAGGGATGTAGTAATGAGTGCTTAATTGTATTGTTTATATTTTGCAACTTATTACACTGAAGTTTAAAAAGCAGAAATGTTTTTACTAATGAGTTTGAAAGCTGAGAATTTCAGAGAGCGTTTTGCAGAAATGGAAGCAGAAGCAGCAGGGGAAAAAGAAAATGAATTTGTTTAGCATTAATTAGCTAATTCTGTCTACCTCCTACTTGACTATACATCTTAAAATTGTTTATAAAAGTTTCTTGAATTCCCATTCTGTACTGTTAAAACGGCTGTTGATTGTTGTGCAAAGCTAGATAAGGAAACACTGTCTGTAACTGCTGATTAGTCTGAAATATAATAGCTGTCCAGTTTAGTAGTAGTAAGTAGACAGTCAAGTGTCACCTAAAAGAAAGCCATGTAACTTGCACACGCTTGCAAAACCACACAAGTGAAAAACCTGCTTTTGAATTCCCATTTTAAAGGGCACATCACTTAATTCCTTTGGTGAAAATCACTTTGTCACTCCCAGCTTTTATTTCAAGTGTCAGTAGCTGTGCTGCAGTCATAGTATTGCAGTTGCATAAGGGGACTGGAAAAAGCAGTGCTGCTTTTAGAACATAATTGTTCAAGTGATCTCTGAGTTCAGTACAGGCGGCTGTTGTGTATCTGCTTTGACAATAATAATTGACACCAGTATAACTTCATAGCTGGATGGGACACGGACATATCATATCACTCTTGTTTTATCAGCTTCCGCCCCCTTAAAAACTTCTAAGGCAGTGTCTTTCGGTGAACAGTTACATACCTGTGTAAAAATAAGTTCTTCTACGTGCTAGTCTGCAAGTGGTGTTTTTCTTGGTTAGTGGACAAGTTTTGGAAAAGAAAATGATTTTTAATTTTGTATATGCCTTTGACACAGTTGAACACTAAAAATAATCTGGTTTGGCTCACTTATATCAGCTTTAGTATCACATGTCAAGAGGTGAATAAGGGCTTGGCACTTTATAAGTAAGTGTGTCTTTGGCATTGCGTTACGTAACAATTTGTAAAAGAGCTTTTAGAATAATTAGGATAACTACACAATAGGGCTGTTTCACGTCACTTTTCCAGAGTGTTCTTATTCTTGGAATATGTCTTCTGAGGAGCAAATTCCTATGACTTTTTTGAACCGTCACTTGAAAAATGCCTCTTGGATCTTTGGTTGTACTCAGAGGTTTCTAAATTAAACGAGACCTTAAAAGTTAACATCATGCATTCAGAGGACTTGTGTTGAGGGCTTACTGTGCTAACAGAAGAAATTCGTTTCTATTTAGGTTACTGTTGTTTGCAAAAATCACAGTAACAGGTTTTTACTGTAAACATTAAACGTGTTTTACTGAGTAAAACCAAGTAACAGTGTACTTAGTTTTTTATGGCACCATAGCAAGCCACTGCTAAAGCAACAGAAGGACACACTGTGAAAGCCCTGAAGACAGTATGTAGTCTTTGTCACTTTGATATAGGCTTGAATATAAATCTATACATAAACACCTGTTTACATACGCATCAAAAAAACCTCTGCATATGTACATGATACCGGTTATAGGAGTATAATATGTATTTGCAACAGGTTCTGTGTTCCACGATTTCTTAGCATTATAGTGTATATGTAACTTCCAAATATTTACTTTTTTCTCGTACCTTGTTTTGTGACAGGATGACGAAGTAGTACTTCAGTGTGTTGCCAGTATTCACAAAGAACAAAGGAAGTTTTGCTTGGCAGCTGAGGGACTTGGGAATCGCCTGTGCTTTTTGGAATCAACATCAGAAGCTAAAGTAAGAAGTCAATACTCTCAACTGATGTAACTGATCAGTGAATGTTAACCTACTTATTATCCACGAATACATTTAATTGCTGTTTCTTTAATGTGATGCTAGATGCACCTTTTGTATGCTTTTCTTTCTGTGACTGCAACATGAGATTTCTTAGAGATTCTAAATATACTTTGAGGCATACCTGTTAACAGTCAAAAGCCACTATTCTTTAACTGTCTAAAATAATTCCTGTAACTGAAATAACTTCATATTTTCAAGATTAAGTCTCCAGACTGTTGTTAAGATTTAAGTTCACTAAAAAACTTATTCCTATTACTGCTGGGGGTTCAAATATCTTGATATACTGAATTGATAATTTTAGAAGCATTGTCACCTCTTACTGGCGTTAAGTGTTGCTTCTGACTGTGTTGATTAATCAGAAAGTTGAGAGTTCAGGGAACAGAATTATTAAGTCATTGAAAAGTTTTAAAGGTAACTAGTGGCAAATGAAAAAAAAAGACGCTAGAGCTGTGAAGAAAAAATAAAAGAAAATAGAGTAGTAAGAGGAGCTTGAGACGAGAAAGAAGAGATGAAACTTTAGACCTGTGCTAGAGCAGAATGTTAAGAATAAAGGCAAACAGAGGAGGACCTCCTCCCTCTCTTCTTTGTTTTCGCTGCATCATTTTCTTTGTTTTGTGTCTTTATCAGGAAGAAGAGAAAAGAAATAATTCATTTCTCCTTCTGATTTTTTTTTAGTTCAGTCTTTGTATCTTTTCTCTTGAGATGTTGCCATGTTGTCCTATTTTTAGTCTAAGTATTATGACCACGTTACATCCACAGTGTTTATTTATGCAGTATGAGAGGTCCTTGTTCATCTGTAAGGTGAAAAATTATGCTGCTTCTAAATTTGCATTTCTTTGCATTCCAAGAGTTCAGTCAGATAATTTGTCTCCGGTGTACTTTACAAATCACCAATAATCTTTTCACATGCTTAAGTAAAAGCAGCTAGTTTTCACATACGTATTTTCAACTATTGCCTTAAAATCTTCAGCAGTGATTGGGAATCTTTTATTAGTTGACAGCTCAACTGCCATGTGGTCTGTCTATTACTGATGATGACCATCTCAATCTGTAAGACAGCGTGTTGCTCATCTTACTATAAGAAAAGGAGGAATGGTATGTGTTACTGTAGAATGCCATAGATCTACTTTACATTTCCTAAGTGTCTTAGTAGCAGATAATGCTACAGAAGATTCTGAAGTTTGTTTAAAATTAAGAGGTTCAGAAAGCTTGTATGTAACTACTTTAAAAGAGCTTACTGAGGAGCTTTCTGAACTGCTGGTCTTGACTAAGGACAGTGAAGAGTTTTGGAAAGAGGCATGTAAATACATCAGTTTGAAAAATAAGAAGTGTAGAAGGTTGATCTGGATGATTAGAGAGTACAATACTTACCAACAACTCTTAGCAATGACATTTACTTTCATTTACATTAGGACAAAATTTTGGTTGTGAAATAAGAAAGAGAAACCCAAAATGTCACACATTCAGTGGATTAAAAAATAATTATTGAGTAGATGTGTTTCTAATCAAATCCTACAGGATTCTGTTCTCACTGCTGGGCTGTTGAGTATTTTTCTCAATTAAGACATCATTTAAATTAACATATGCAATTTTTTCAGATGATAAAAACATTTGATGAACTCATGCCACACATAGGAAAACTTGTAGTACCTTGTATATTAATAGAAAGTAGAGGTATATTTCAGTGCTGCCAGTGTAAAGTCTAATAACTGAGCATGTAAATATACTTACAAAATGGGAAACTATTCTTGTCCCCTGTAAGGAATGTGAAGGTCATGGTGGGTGGTTACACAGTCATAAGTTCCCTGAGTGATGATATGCTCAAGGGATCTAGCATAGTCTTTAGAGGTATAATTGAAAGAAACTTGGTAGGAGATAGGAAGTTATACTACCTCTGCAAATCTGGGGTTTTTTTTTATTATCTCTGTGGCAATGCTGCTGGAATACAGAGTCCAGTCATGCATTCAAATTCAAATTCATAAGGTTGTCAGTAAAATGGAGATTGCTCCATGAAGTGCTATGAGAGTCATGATTGGAGGAGGATACAGTCTGTTTGGTTTAAAAAAGGAAAGCATGGACACTGCCCATAAGCTTCTAAAATGGGAACGTTGATAACAGAAGTCCTTTTATTTTAGGCAGCAGAAGACTGTCCTCCCTGTTAAAATGGTACTATTTACCTGAGATGGATTCTTTATCCCTTCCTTATGCCTGGAAATTACTTTATAAAGCTAGATTTCTTCTATGTATTAAGAAGAAATTGCATTTAAAGAAGATCTAAGGCATGTTTATCAACAGAAGTCCAGAACAGAAAATCACAGTGATACCTTCTCCTACCTTCTCTTCTCCAGTTGACCACTTTACCAAAGCCAAAGTCTATTTGCAGTACACGTGGCAGCTTCTTCACTCATTCAACTTTGGCTAAATATTGTTAAATCAAGAAAAGAAATGCTTTTCTATTAAAGTAATTCTGGAAAGCATAACAAGATAGACAGGAAAAAAACCTCAGTATATCTGTTAATTCCAGAATGAAAAGGTATAACTTCATGATTAATTTTTAAATCTCAGTTGTATGTAATAAAAGTCAGAAGATAGAAGAAGCTAAAAGGAAAGGGAGGCAAGGAAAAAGAAGGTATATTTCTTAAAAAGAAAAATTCTTAGAAACTTAAAGAGGAAAAAATGGGGGTTCTGTGGTTGGTCATTAGCTGTTTTGGTAATTTTTGTGACATGCTGAAGGGAATAACAATTACGAATACTTCTGTTCAGATTGTACTATAAATCCATAAGCAAGTTGCGTGTTTTTTCTTTACAATTTATTAGTAAAAACTATTACAGTATTGGTTTGCTAATAATTTATATTATGGTAACTGGATTTTAAATGCACTTTTTAAAAGCACTTTTGCATTAATTTAATAGTATGAAATTATGTTCCTCCTGTCTGTATGGCTCCTTTTTGAATTATCAGATGTTTGCCCAAATAATGTCTGATATTTAAAATGTAAGGGGAAAAATCTAATTAACTAGAAGTGAAAAATTGTATTTTTTTTATACTAAACAATAAATAGCCAAATTGTTGAACAATGTAATCTAATTATATTACTTCATTGCTGTTTTCCTTGTTTTTAAAGTGATACTTCGAAAGATGATATATTTCAAAGCTGATAGTCTAGTGCAGCAAGGCTAACATCTACTGATACCTAAGAAAAATATACCTCAAAAGTAATTGCAATATACTAGCATCTCTTTTAGTAGCAAAATTGTCAAGTAAACTTACATGCCTGAAGGGAATTATAACTAATTAAGATAAGATTTCTGTTCTAATGACAGAATGTAATCGTTTACAAGTCTGGTAAAGGTAAACCTAGTAAATCAGTACCCTGTACCAGCTTATGTCATTGTTTTTTACACTGCAGACCAGAAGCTGTGGGCAACCATTTGGTTAGCAAGCATATCACCTGCAAGAATTTAATGTTATGATAGTGCCTGGAGGAATCCAGAAGACTGAATTGCATTGAAAGTGTAATGTGGGAGCTGGGTATTCCTATTAGCTATTTTATGGGCCTCCATTTCCCCTATGCAACCTGGCACAAACTTAGCATAATTACATATAAAATGATTAAAACTACCTACAGCTATTTGTACAGCTATTGTTTTTGTAATAACTGATAATAATTGCATATTGCCATAATAGTAGGCTGACAAAATAGACATGAAACTGATGAGAAACAAGTTTAAACTTCAGCATAAAGCTTATCTCAGTGCTTCCTCCGCTGCCACTTTGTACTTGCTCGGCTGTGTCTCTTTGATGTGGAAAATACTTCCTTGAAATCTTTTGATATGAAGGTCTCTTCGTCAGAATGTGCTTGTAAGAGTGTTTCAGCCAGCATTAACTGTGTGCATTGAGTCAAACTGTTACCCACCTTGGGGCTGTATGTAGAAGCCTGGTATTAGAAACTTCATTGCAGTTTACTCTTCAGAGAATCACAGAATGGCTGAGGTTGGAAGGGATCTCTGAAGGTCATCTTGCCCAACGCCCCTGCTCAAGCAGGGCCACCTAGAACAGGTTGCCCAGGACCATGTCCAGATAGCTTTTGATTATCTCCAAGGAGGGAAACTCCACAACCTCTCTGGGCAACTTGTGCCGGTGCTCAGTCACCCTCACAGTGAAAAAGCATTTCCTGATGTTCAGACAGACCCTCCTGTGTTTCAGTATGTGCTCATTGCCTCTTGTCCTGTCACTGGGCACCACAGAGAAGAGCCTGGCTCCATCCTCTTTGCACCGTCACTTCAGTTATTTATACACGCTGATCATCATTTGATCTCTTCCTCATATGAGAGATGCTTCAGTCCCTTAATCATCTTAGTGGCCCTTTCCTGGACTCTTTCCAGTAGTTTCATACTGCTTTTGTACTGGGGAGCCCAGATCTGGGCACAATACTCCAGGTGTGGCCTTACCAGTGGTTACTCTTGTGGCCTTATTTTTTGTCTTGCCGCATTTTACTGTCTATTCTAAGAAACTGCAAGTGCAAATTAGACCGGTGTGTGTTATTGACTGGCTTAGAATGGGTAGCTCTCCTTCACTACGGATGATTAGGTATGCACATATCTTTACAATGTTAATAAATAATACTAAATTGTGAAAATACTATGTTTTATCAGTAAATCACAGTGTACCTTACAGGAGAAAATATTTCTCCTGTGTCTCCCTTTTAAATGGAGAACTACGGCACATAAACGTGTGTATGGTCAATCAGAAGTCTGTGAAAATGGTGGCTTGCTGTTCTATTCTGTACTTTCTTATAAAGTATTTTGAGCTGTTTGAGAGAGAAATCCTACATACTGATAGTTTGTTTTTTGTTTTTTGTTTGGGTTTTTTTTTTTTAATTTATTACAAATTGTGGCCCCTTTGCATTGCTGTAGGTCTTCATTTTTTCTATAATGGCTTGTGTTGCTCCTCTCTAGCTACTGTGTAGCTTGTATCTGTTTGTTCATGTCGCATCTCTTCAGTCAACTTTGACCTATTGATATACTTTACCTTCTCTCTGCTCTTCCTCCAGAAATCAATTTAGATGAAAATAAAGTGATTTGACCTGGACTGTGATTCATTTCTGTGAGAAAATAGAGTTATTTTAAGACTCAAGTTTTTTGCAGATCTATTGAACATTTCCAGTTCAGTAGCTAGTTTTAAGTCTTAACAGCTCATTCAGAAAAATGAGGTATATTTAGTGTTATGAGTGTGTTGATGGAAAACTGGTAACTCTACATGGAAGACCTGTTCGGAAATAATCTCAGAAATAAACATTTTCTTCTCATAAAAAGAGCAGCTGTCGGGGTGGAACTGTCAATTGTTTCTTCAGATTTACTTTGCAAATTTGTGTAGGTTTGCTATATCAAATTTATCTTTTTGTTTATCTTCCTGTACGTATGGACAAGACTGTGCAGAGGTGTGCTGGAAGAACTCCCAAAAACTCTCATTGACTTTGAAGAACTATTTATTCCAAATTCCTGCTTTCTTTTATCGTATATCTTATCAGTCTACTTATTCTGCTACACAAATTTACTTACAGTAATGCTTGCTCGGCATATCTTTAAATGCCTGTAAAATAAAATACTTTATTCTCCGCTTGAATTTTTTTCCTTTATTGATGATTCTTGAAAATGATGTTGTCTTAATTCTGTATGTTCATTTCAACTTCCCATAGCCAGAAGGGGGATAAATACCCATGCCTATTGTGACTATTTACAATTATTTAGTCACGCAAGAAAGATGCAAGAGTTCACTTTACCTCAATAATATGTGTAACAATTATATATATATATCTCTAATGCATACAATTTCAATGTCAAGTCTTTGGTCTAAAAGCCTTTTCCAGAATTATGCGTTTGAAAATACCAAAAAAACCCCCCAACTCCATAGTAGAGATCAAAGGGTGGGAATTCCAAGACTGTACTTGATTAGCTTGCTATAAAGACTTCACTTCAGCAAGTTTAGAAATCTCTTAGTTATATCATTTCCCTTTTCACCACCTTAAAACTCAGCATTATCAAGAATTTTATTCCCTCCTATCACACTGATTTTAAAAAAAGAAAAAGGAGTGTATATCCACTTTAAAGCTCATTCATAGCCATGATCTGTATCATAAATCACAGAATACTGAATCATTGAGACTGGAAAGGACCTGTGGAGATCATCAGATCCAACCCCTCTACTCAGAGTAGGTTCAGCCAGAGCAGATTGCTGAGGACACTGTCCAGTCAGGGTTTGAATATCTCCAAGGATGGAGACTCCACAGCCTCTCTGGGCAACCTGTTCCAGTGTTTACCATGCTCACAGTAAAAAAGATTTTTTTCCTCATGTCTAAATAGAATTTCCTGTATTTCAATTTGTGTCAATTTCCTCTTGTCCTTTTCAGTGGGTACCACTGCGTAGAGTCTGGCTCTGTCTTCTTTGTACTTTCCTGTCACATATTTTATACATTGATGATTCCCCTTGAGACTTTTTCTTCTTGGACGCATCTTTTCTTGGACACATCAATGCCAATAAATCGGAAAAAAGTCTACTGTTCTTGAAGTGAACGTGAATTTCATGTTTCAAAACTAGCAGACATATTGATCCAACAATTTAGAAGATCTCCTAAGATAGTTCATCTTCTTATACCATAAGATTTGGAATCTTTGCCATTTAGTGGCAGCTATAAATATGTTCAGAGTGTCAACCTTATACGTCAAACAAGATCATACACCTTCTCTTCTGTTTTGTCAATGGTGTTAGAGAACAAATACAATGTTCATGGTGTAATTCTAAAAGACGGGAAAGCAATAATACATAGTGAAAAAATTTTCACTTGTGAACCTGAAGAAGTTTCACTTCACTGTGAGGAATACAGCTCTAGCAAAAGTAAAGTTACTGCACTGACAAGTTATGAAGTATGAATTTATATTATTTTTATACAGGGAAATAGCATGTATCTCAAAAACAAATAAGTAAATGGTAGGTATGGATTTTAAAATTAAAATACATGGGTGTTCAAACACACTTTTCATCCCGTTTCACCTGCTCTGCTGATCTGTTCTTACACTGTTTATTTTTACAGTATGTTCCTCCGGACCTTTGCATCTGTAATTTCGTCCTTGAACAGTCCCTATCTGTCCGAGCCCTTCAAGAAATGCTGGCCAACACAGGGGATAATGCTAGTGAAGGGGTAAGTAAATTAACATCAAAGAATATTCAATTTCTGAATATGGATTGTTCTCATTTCTTTCCTTGCTCCAAGATTTTCTAGGAGAGGGTCCTCATGTCATAGCAGATGCTTCAGTTTTCCTGTTTTCCTGGGGTGCTCTTGCTCCACTACTATAATCATATTCATTTCTCTGTAGCATTGAGGAGCAGGTGCAGTTAGTCTTTTGACATATTTACAAAAAACAGAAACATCATCTTCAGAGATCATTTCTTACCATCATTTCAGAACTGGATACTGAAAAAGGAGTAAGAGAACCCTTGGACTGAATCTGGCTTTTATGAACTTGAGGACAGTATATGAGATAGGTTTTGTCTGAAACATAAATCATTGCCATAGAAGCATTATTGTATTATAGTGCTATTTATTAATGGGGAAAGCAAAAAAATTTTCTCATCATGTAAATATTCTATCTCATTTCACTGAACTAAGAAAGTATTTCAGGTATTTGGATTTAATTTGATTTATCCTCACATGAAATTAACAACTAGAAATTAAGTCCTATCAATGAAACAAAGTGACAAATTTAAATCTATTTTATTTTAGATATAAAAATACAGTATTTTTCTTTGTAGTTGTGTAGCTAAACTGTTTCAGTATAATTTCTAGTTATTTAATCTGTGGTAACAAGCAAGAACTGTTGCATAGAAGAGAATTTTGAAATTACTATTTCTTCGGGTTTCTTAATCTTTTACTATATTAGCATAAGCATACTTACTGGAATGCTTACAGCATAGTGTAAAGTGAAATGTAACTATGCTTTCATTTCATATTACTAAATTTTCAATTGAATTATTACTTCAAATCTAAGATATACTAAGACTGACTGAAAGTGGACTTCCACACTGGAACAATCAAGATGCCAAAAAGCCCCTGTGCGCTTTATTATACATTAAATAACTTTGTCAATAATAAATAAGAACTATATTTTCTATAGAACTTTTAAGCTGTTTGTTTGGCAAAAGGTGATGGTGTTATAAGTAAGAATTAAGCCTAATCCAAATTTTGGCCTAA
Organism: Phoenicopterus ruber ruber; assembly: GCA_009819775.1. Taxonomy (NCBI): domain Eukaryota; kingdom Metazoa; phylum Chordata; class Aves; order Phoenicopteriformes; family Phoenicopteridae; genus Phoenicopterus; species Phoenicopterus ruber. The sequence continues at coordinate 36,476,545 of CM020219.1, forward strand.
GCCAAATCCAGATACAGATTTGCCTGTATTTTCAATGATCTGCATGAAGAATGATCATTTTCCAATGATCAGCTGAACCTCATTGCTAGTTGTTGAGATGAGACAGACTTATCTCTCATCTACACACTAATACTTCTGGAAGTTTTAGAAGTTACACTTGCTGTTGCATCTGTGAATCGCTTGTAAGTAGGTAATTTAGGTAAATTGTCTAGTTATATATACTTACGTAGAGTTTGTGTTTCTCTGAAAGTAAATGAAATTGACCTATGATCTCCATTCAGTTGGTCACTGTTCTGTTATATTCATGTGTATAAGTTTTAGGAATTTAAAATAAAATATGACATCACCTTTATTGTTTTCTTCTATTCAGTGAATAACTGAAATCTGAAAAAAAAATGGAAATGCCACTTCTTAATGTATGGGGTGAAGTATTATTAACAAATTAATATTAAATAAGACTTTACAATGTTTATTTGTTGTGACAGATTCCATAATTGCTTTCTGTCACCATGAAAACTGCAAAACTTGTGTAAATAAAAATCTGCATTTCACTCTCACTTAGAGTTAAATTTGGTAGTATTCACATGTACGTCTCTTAAAGTTGACTGAACTCTTGAATTTGTTGCGGGCAGTCTCACTGCATTGATGTTTACCGTACCTCTCAGATTTTTACTGCCTGATCAGATCATCTTGCTATTATCTTCTATGATGCTGTGCTTCAGTTGATTTCCCAGCATATTCCAAAAGCCTGGGTGGAAGACTTATCTTAATTTGATTGCTTTGACCCTAACTCTCCAATTTCAGCTGAATTGAATTGAATTGAACTTTTATTCTCTTACGAACAGAGCATGATAAAACCCTATGGCTTTACTTATTTTATGAGACTAAATGGCAACTAATTATGATGCAAATAATCTGCAGAGCTAGATAGTCTGTCAGTTTTCATTTTTATTTTATGTAGAACCAGAAAACTTTTATTTTCTTTGAGTTGTAATTTTTATTTTAGTGTACTTACATACAGAGTTAAGACTCCCATATTAAGTAAAAGGAAACATGGATATCTGAGGAAGAAACCAAACATAAAAATACAAGTAATTTCAGTATTATCTAAAGAAATTTATTTAAAGATAACATTTCATTATAGTATTTTTTTTGGTCAAATAGAAATTTATGCTGAATTTGTTTCATGATGAGAGATTTCTTTTGATTTCTTTCTGGGATTCATATACTGTGCATACACTTTTAGTGTTTTCTTTCTTTTTTAGTATAATCCTAGAAAATAGAATAATATGTGGGAGGAGGGGAATTTTATGATTTAAGTATATATCCTAGAAGGGAGAATCAAAAGGGTGTTTTATCTACTTGAGGCTAATTTTTTGAATGTCTCATTCGTCTATGCAGAAGTGATACATTCAAAGTGCATATTATTTTTCTAAAGATGAAAATGGCTATAGAATAAATTTTTGATTTTTTTTTCTCTTGAATTGTAAACTGCCATTCATCCTGCAGTCTCTTCATTGTTGTGCAACAATTCACCATTTTAAAACACTTTTCAATTTTATCTTTTTGTAAATCAGATGCATCAAAGCACTATTTAAGCATTTGTTACCCAACAGGGAGTCTTGTTTTTTGCAGGAAATCTAAGTGTAACTCTAGCTGTGACTGGCTGTACAATGATTGCTTATTGAAACTTTTAATAGACTGTATGCTCTAGGTAATAAGGAAGGAAAAAAAATTGTTTGTGAAAACATTTTTGTTTTTCAAAAAGATAAAAGTAAAGGTGGTCAAATATATATCTTATTTTATAAAATTTTCATTTGAAATCCAACAATTTGATTTCAAATTGCATCATTAGTGTTAGTTTCTTTGGGATGATATAAAGCTCATCTCAAAGAAATCATGCCAAAGAAACTAACACTAATGATGGAATGTTCTTTTTTTTTAAAAAAAATGAATTAATTGCTGCAAGCATTCAAGGTGAGCTATGGAGTCTCATTTCTGAGGGAGAGAATTTCACTTTGCAAGATGGCTTCTCAATTATATAAAATTATAAAGATGTTTAGAATGCTTCTGGATTAGAACACCTCATGATTTCATGCAGATCAGTAAATATTAAATGACTCAAAACCAGGATTTGTTTTTATGGGTGCAGAATTTAAACTTTAAAAAATGAAGAGAAGGTTGCTATTTAAGAATGATTGACAAGAAAGTGTGAAACTTCACAGTTCTATGCTTTCACAATTTTATGCCATCTTCAGTACCTACCTTTCATTATATTAAAGAATATTCTTTTTTTTTTCTCTGTAAGCTTGTTTCTGTTGTACTTTATGTGTGGAAATCATATCAGTTCAATTAGGAGATGTTTATATTCAGAACATGTAGCACCAAGGTATGTAAACCATATTCGTATAGTAATGTATATGTACATGCGTAGAGGGAGCATTCTTACTGTTTGTTTCATGCTCTTTTAATCCTCTAAGTTAGGTGAAGTTCAGCATGCTAAAATCATGAGATTCATTTTGTATAATAATCAATGGATAGTGGCTACAAGTCTATAGGAGTGCAGTTTAGGATAAACTACAGAAAATGGCTTAAAATGCCCTAAGGTATTGCATGCATTGTGAACACTGCATAGTATACATAGTGGGATAAAGTAATTTCTAATGAGAAATTTTCTTATGTGTTGAGAGAATTGTTGCAGATTCATAAATTTAATACTCAAAACTTCAGTAATAGTAGTCCAGTAGGCCTCTCTCAGGTGGTTGTTTCAAATGTATGAAACCAATGATTTTATTATTTTATTTACTGTTTTAAAAATTTCTTTCATAGTACAGTATTAAAATTAAACTATGGTAGTAAGTGATACATCAGCATAAATAGCAAAATAGAGTAACTTTGTATGTTGAGATATTCTTGAACACATCTCAGGAATTAACTCGTTTGTACCCAAGTGGGAAAGCATCTAAATAGTGTATAGACTAAATGATATAACCATGAAATTATCGGATACAAATTTTGGCCTTTACCATAATTAACAATTATTATTATAGTTTATAAATCAAAATCCCTTAAATATTTTCTGACTTTTTTCTATCTTACAAATTAAGAGAGAAATATGATAGTGAAATAACAAATGGATTCTATTTCAAAAGTATGTCAGCTTGAAAAGGGAAAGGGAAATAAATTGGTATCTTATGATCACTCATTGTTTTAATTCCATACTAATTTGTCATTCTTGTAGCCATCTTTCTTGCTTAGATTGCCGGGGGATAGATCTGTGCTATAGAAATACTGTATATTATATGTACTCAGAAAGACCAGTATTTCAGTTAACGTTTTCTCATCACATGCTGCTATTTGGTTCACAAGTCTTAAATTCTTCCTTCATTTTTACTTTTTGAGAAGTAGAAGAACCTTTAGTTTTCTCTGTAACTTAGTGGCAGGATAACCACAACCTACTGGCTTATTCTGCACTTCAGGTCTTCAACTGGCCCATGTCATGGCAGAGCTCAGGGAAGCTGGAGTTCTGCTCTGTCACCTCCGATCTTGCAGTGTCAGCCTTTGCATACACGGTTTTCAGACCTCATTGTTATTGACCTCTTGTTTTCCACGGTTTTCTCCAGTTTAAAGTGTAATTTTTGCAGTTACGTTGCTTTCTAGAAAATGGAACTTCTGATGAAAAAAGCATTTCCTTAGGGAAAATAAGATGGATTGAAACACTTCTAGTACTCCTAAGCAATAACACAATTTTTGGTATTTCCAAAATATTCACCCCAAAACTTAGCCAAAAGATTTAATCTGAGATTAGTAGTAATATACGAATATTTATATTTGGGATTGGCAGTAGAGGACAAATAATCTTGTCAGTAAAAATGATCGTACTGTTGCTTTGGGGGCAGTGGACAACAAAAAAGAAAATGTAGTCCGTTGTGCCATGTTTATTTCAAAACTATTTTGCCCCGCATTTATTTTGAAGCTGGGTACCATCCATTGGGGAAATTGTAATGGGAACACAGCAGTTCATATAAATAGCAAGGATGAAATAAAAAAATGAAAGCCTGAATGATAATGCAAGAAAGTTTCTTTCTGGACCACAAGGATTTGTTACATTCAGACAAGGTGGACTCTTAATTAGCTTCTGTCAACAAGTTGTTGGTAAAATGGATGGGTTATTTTTTGAGCTACAATTAACTGATTCTGTTTTAAGACATATGTCATAACTACCAATCAACTTAAATATTTTGAGTTATGAGGCACTATCTTTAGCACCATGAAAGCAAATTGATATGGTAATAAGTCATTTCTATAATAGATTTCAGAAAAAGCTATTTTTGAGATTAATAATACAAAATGCTGTCTTTTAATAGTTGTTATATATGTAGAGAAAAATGACAGCAGGAAGTGTAGCAATGCACATCTTAAAATGTGCATTTACATTTTGTTCTCAATACAAATTCTAATTATAGAATTTGGCCTCATATAATTAACATTAATCTTTTATTGGTTCCACTAGTCTATTATTCCATTGAGTGGTTTGCTTTCCATATTCAATTTAGTTTGGAAGAGAGTTCTGCTGTTAGCTTCAGATTTTTCTGGAGGAAGAACATAGCTTATTTTATTTGGGGGTTTTGTTGTGTTTCTTTTAATGAGTCAGCCTTAAAATTGCAAGTGGTTCACCTAAAAGCTTTCAGTAAAAAAATAGCATGATGTGTTTTATTGTTTGTTCTTGGTATGCGTATATTTGTTACAAATTGACTACATATAATTTTCTCCTGACAACCTGTGTGTAATTACAGTTGATTTTGCTGTTAAGGTTTTCCGTGTTGATTAAAAAAAAAGTTGTAATTTATAAAAGAAGTATTATATACACTGTTACATGATGTTTTTCTGGTTTTCTTCCCCAAGCAGTGATAAGTTCCTGCAGGATATATTATTAAAACCATTTTTTATGGATGATATATTTTGGAGGAGCTCTTGGAATTTTTTTTTTATTGTTTCTGATCAGCCTTTTATAATGATATTTAAAAGTATGCTATGTTCTCTGAATGACCAGTGATAGCTATCTTATATTTGTCTCCAATTTTTTCCAATAATCTAACGTGTTTTCTATGTGGGTCCAAAAATCATTATCCAGGAGTTTGGGGTTTTTTAGTTTGCTACTGGGTGTACTGAGAAATTTTACATAATTATATGGATCATATTGTAAAAGAGAGTATATATAGTATCCATATAATTCTGAGAAATTTCTCAATAAAAGTTACTACATAAAATTACATAAGACTGTCTGCTATCTGTTAACAGCATTAAGTTCCAGCATAACCAGGTCCCAAATCCCTATTTGTTAATGTCTTTGTTATTAGCTAGAAGAATAGAAGTAGGATTTTTATTTTATTGCAGTTGTAATAAATAGACCTCTGCTGAATTGCTTTTAGATTTTTATTCCTTCTGTTTGGACAAATAACACTTCATTTTTAGTTCTTTGAATTAGTATTAAGTATTCTATATGTCAAGCTACAGAATCTAGTAGTTTCCTCAGCTTGATGTCTTCTAAGTTGGGGTTCTGTAGAATACAAGTTGTACACAGCTTGTAAACCTATTGACCTAATTGGTAATTTAAGCAATATATTGTTCATAGAGTGCAAAATCATTTGCCTACATGTGTATAACCATTATTTGAGTTCCTGGAACTACCTTTAATTATTTTGGTCCCTCCCACATGAACCCAAGGAAAAGATTTGACCTTAAAGGCAGTCCTTTCTAGCAATATGCAATGTACTAGAGATGATCCTTATTATAAAGTTATATTTTGGGGAATCATCTTTCATAGTTAATGATTGCCTAAATATACCTGAAACAAGAAGACCATAAAGTAGATGCTTTTTTAAATGGAAAAAAAGCTCTGTGTGTGTGTGAGAACAGTTTCAAGCAATTACATGAGAAGTTAGATATTCTTAAATCAGTAATTTCTCTTTCTTTTTTATCTCTTTCCTTTTTATTTCTTTATTTTCTTCTTTATTTCTTTCTTTTTTATCATGATCCTGATGTTGGACCTTTTATTATTACTCAAGACTTACCAGATACAAATGTTATGATCTAGACTGAGAGAAAAAAATGAAGTATAATGTTGCCCATCATTGTATAATTAGCATTAACATTAATCATGATATCCTTTATTCTGCAAAATTTGGAGATCACTTTCCTAAAAAAGTGCTGCATACAATCTGGGATCCAGGATCTAAAAAAAAAAAAAAACCAAAAAAAAACCAAACCAAAAACTTAGTTTCAGTGGAAAGCACCACAATAAATCAAGATTTTAATTTCTTGGTCATATTATTTATTTAAGTTTGAATAGGCTTGTTATTTATAAATAACTAGGAAATAAGATGCTAGATGAAGAAAAAGGCTGAGAGGCAGACTTGAAAAGTTACAAAGTTGTTGTCTGTTGTTCCATAGGTAACTTTCTTATAAAGATTCTTCCTTTGGAATTTATTTTCTTCTGGTCATCAAAAGGAACTCAAAAGATACGTGTTAAATTCTCTAAAGGAAGCGTATGGAAAATCCAGTTTTGCCTCTCTCTAATCTTGTCATAAATTTCCATTTTTGAAATTAATAACTGTGCTTGGTTGAAATTATGGATGCAGTTGCTTTAATGAATCTGGTAAATGCTTAAGATAACATTAATCCTAGCAAGTAGATATCCTTAGTACGTGTTTATTCTGGGCAATAGGTGTGTTTTTCCTCTTTCAGATTTCAGTATGTGTATATATACTTATTTTATTATTATTTTTTTAATGCATCTGAGAAGTTTATAAGAAAGGTAAGTAGTATCTTATTTAATTTAAAACATTTATTTTTAAATGCTATGTTTTTACTTAATTATAATAAAAATTAGGTCACAATAAGACTCTTTGACCAAGAACAACATTTGTTCCCTTGGCAGGTATTTGGCTATTGCTGTAGCTACTTCGTTATTATGATTCTTGCCCAGCATTTGCCCATTTCATAATTTGCTCGAATATTTGCACTTATTACTTGAACTGTAGTAGCTCTTCATGTTGTTACATAATTCTGATTGTAGTCCATGCAGTGCAGTGGAGTTCTGACCTTCTCTGTCATGTTCTGTAGGCAGCTCAAGGGGGTGGTCACAGAACCCTGCTATATGGCCACGCTATACTACTTCGACATTCGTTTAGTGAAATGGTAAGTGAAAGAGCACTTGCGCAGAATGAGTAACATGAAACTCAAATAAATGTCTTTTTATCAAAATAAAAAATATATAAATTCGAAAGAATGTTCTTTCTAAGTTCTCTTCTGCACTAGATAAAAAAATATGAATAGCTTATGGTGTCTCAACACAATGGAAGTGGCCCTTATATTTTAAATTCAGATTCTTCAATCTATTTCTACTCAGAAATGTAGCTGAAAAGCTCCTTTAGCCATGGATTATTTCTATGTCCTTAAAGAATCCATTTTAATGATAATTCCATTAGCAAGTTGCTGCTGTTGCAAATGAATTTGTCATGATATGTGTTATTTTTTCCATCATATTTTAGAAGATGAGGTATTTCTTTTAACATCCCATAGTTCTCAGAGACTATGCCCACAAACATTCTATCTTCAGGTTACCTTGTATAAATTTTGTTTCACTACATTGTACAACTGGAAAATATTAACTGTTCTGGATCTTTGACTTATTAGGGCCCATGCCAGTATACCTAACAGGAGGTTGAAGAAATGAGAAGTCAAGAAAACATCTTCCCTCCTTTTTCCTGTACTGGAAGACCCTACATTAGTCTTTAAACTCTGTTACTTATGTTTATGAACGATACAAATTGTAGTTGCCTTGATATACCAGAGTTGTAAGTATGATTACTGCCTTTTGGTATGTTTGCTATGTTTTCATGGAGCAAACTTATTACGGTAATGCTGTAATAAGATGTTTGCCCATTCCTGTCTGATGAACTATGTGAAACTTTGGAAGGTAGGAGCTAATTTGCACAGAGAAATATGTGCTGAAGTGGAAAAGGATTTTGAACTTTTAAAGTCAGGAAGAAGTTGTATACAAATAACATCATGCTTAACTAATTAGAAAAAATTAAGCACAGGCTGATAGTAAGATGGAGTAATGTGAATGTATTAATTTGGCATGTGTGTTAATGGATACTGTTGGTTTTTTGTTTTCAATAACTTCACTGTTTTTCAGTATTTGACATGTTTAACATCATCAAGATCCCAGACGGATAAACTTGCATTTGATGTGGGACTACGAGAAAATGCAGCAGGTATGGCAAGTTATTTTTGAAGAAAAACTTGTCAGACATTTCTGTTTTTAGAAGAGGCATTGAGATTAATGGCACTGTAAGCTTATGAATGTTATGTTTATGTATTCATTAGAAATAAGATGACTGAAAGTAAATGATAACTGCCAATGCTGTTGACTTTCAGTAAATTAACTGACTTTGTGTAAGAATGTGAGAGTGCCTTGCAATTAAACTGAGTTACCACAACTGCTATAACACTGGTGATTAATGGTCAAAGTAAACAATTTCCGTTGAATAAAATAATTTTGATGCATTTGTTTTCTATTTGTATGGTTTGGCACTTTCAATAGAATTAGAGTATGGAAAAGTCATATATCGGTGCATTCACAATATACATTCTAACCATGCAACAAAAGAAGTATGCAGCTTATAGCGCAGGAAAACAGAAAAAATGTAATGAGCACATTGCTAAAAGAGCTGAAGAAAAATAAAAGCATAAAATGGATCAAAATAATGATGGGACAGAGTGGAAGAGATATGGCGCAAACAAGAAATGACAAGAAAGCTTTAAAATCTAATTAATAGGTTTCCAGGAGTACTGCCAGTAACAGTGCTGCTGACAGAAATATAGTAAACCCCCTCTGTGCTTCCATGAAATCACATATAAATTATGAGATGCCACTGGGAGCTATGTTAAATGAATTTAAAAGCAACTCAGCCACAAAGAGCCACAAATAGGTTTATGTGCAGACATAGTGTTAATAGTTACTGAAAGTGATGAGTAGTCATCAGAAAGTAACAGGTGACCCTGTAGTGCCCAGGCCCAGATATATATCTTGAAGGGAAAAATCTAAGTACCTGTATACACACCTCATTAATGTGAAGCTTCAAATAAAGAAATGCCAATTATATTAATATCAACCTGTGCTTTCTGTTGTTTTTTCATTATTTTGAAAAAAATTTAAAATCAAAATAGACTAATTGATGATGCAGAGGCACTGCCAATGTAGATGTTAAAATGTTTGTGAACCATGATCTTTGAAACTTCCTTTCCAGGTGACTGATTATCTGCATGAGCGTCTGTTTTGAATGAGTGAAGTTTGTCTTTCAGTTGTTTCTAGCCATACAGAAGATGGTCTCAGACAAATATTAGCACCCTGTTACTTGGTTATATCTTTGGTTGCTGCCTTAGATGGAGACCATTTTCTTTAGGCATGTTGATAAAAGGAATGTACGTGTTCTCTCTCTCTGAAAATAGTTTCAGTGAAATCTGCCGTTATAATTTTATAGGTTTTTTTCGGAGTTATTGTGCATGTGTCTGCTTGTGCCCATGAGGTTTTGTAACAAATATCTGTAGTTGTCTCATATATTGGCATTTGCTTAACTGTACATATACAAAAGGAAGCTTGTACACATAGGTAAGATATAAAAAGCAACACATAAAAGGAATGCTTAATTGTGTTTCTGCACAGAGGACTTTGATAACTACTGCATGTTTGTAAACCTCATAAACTGAACACCGTAATTTCACTTCCTCTTGCCCTACTCCCCCACCCATGATACTGCCCTATTGAATCAATTTCAGCTGCAGGAAGTATTCTTCACCTAGCAGGTATTGAGTGAAAAGCCACTGGATATTTAAAATTATTCTCTTTTAAAGATTTATCACTTTACACTTTTACTTTTAGGGATGTAACTTTTATTTATTGTCTTCTTTATAATTAATTTCATAACCTTCACATTTTGTGTTAAGGAGGTTTTACGTGAAATTTCTTAGTTGATCAAACAGATTTTTGTGCTTTGCTTTATGCTACCAATTTTGCCTTTGTTTAATTTTCTCCCACATTGCATTGCCCAGTGAGAAAACTGTATTCAACTCATTTTCTTCAGGGTCTTAACTAAACCCTGAAGGATGTGAAATTGTGGAACAAATTAGGTAATCTTCCCATGTGTGTGCACGCGCAAAGTAATCTGGAATCTTATATTTAATGTGTAGGAAATGTTCTACGGTTGTCACCCTTAGGCTTGGCTATCCTGTAGTCCTATGGTCTGTAGTGCTAATAGAACTGCTCCCAGAACTGATATTTGTAGTGTAGCAATATTGTAAGGTTATGGAGTATTTGTTTCGAAATTCTGTACTCTACAACATAAATGTAGCTTAGAGTGGAAATGATACAGAAGATTGTGAATTAGATATGAACATGAGGCAAAAGAAGACACAAAAGGTGATAATTAAGACTGAGGTAGCTGTCAGCAATTTACTGGCAGTGAGAGCCTTGAAGGGAGGGCAGTTCTGAGCAGTGTTTTGTAAGTGGTTAGTTGCTTTAAAAAAAACATGGAAGGAGAAATACCAGCTTCAGTGATGACAAAGACTGGTTGACAAAGTTTCAAGGAAAAAGAAAAAAATTCAAATGGGTTGAAAAGAGGAATGAGGTGGTTTTATAAGGGTAATGTCTTGTAAGACACAATATTATATTATTTCAATGTTGTATAAAGATATCCTTAAATTTCTTGGGAGTTGTCTGTTTTGTATACCCTTGATAAGTATCTCTGTCCTTTAGGTGAGGCATGCTGGTGGACAATACACCCTGCTTCTAAACAAAGGTCAGAAGGAGAAAAAGTTCGAATAGGTGATGATCTTATCCTGGTCAGTGTGTCCTCTGAAAGATATCTGGTAGGTTTGTTTGTTTGGCAAGTGGAGACATGGTGGGGAAATACAAAGTACTGTGAGGCGTTGCGGAAAATGGTTGGGATTCTTATGAATGAATTTTTTTCTAATCTAGGAAATAATGCTTGATTTTAATGCACTTTTTTTTTCTCAGTGAAAGATTTCCTCCCCCCCCCCCCCCCCCCCCGAACAAGACTGTTTCCATGCCTTTATCCCGAGGCGTACTTCAGCATTCTCCGTCTCGGGAAGTTTTTATTTCTGTAACTGTGAAAGATTTTTAAGCTGCAGCTGGAGTCTGCTGATTAGATTTAGAAAAGAGTTCATTTTAAAAGCAAGTGACTACTAATTTTTAAAGAATATTTGTTTATTTACTTTATTATGTATTTCTATTTTGTTGACAAATTAATATACTAAATATTTTTAAGCGCATAAATTTCACTGTTTCCTGTTACTGTCATCTTATTTCAGCATTTATCCATGTCAAATGGAAGTATTCAAGTTGATGCCTCCTTTATGCAGACGCTATGGAATGTACATCCTACATGCTCAGGAAGCAGTATTACAGAAGGTTTGTAATTTTATTTATTTAGAAATGTATATAATTTAGATGACTTTGTATTGCTTTTCATAAAGAGTGAAAATGAAAAAACCCTACCCTCAGAACGTCAAACCAAAGAGCTTAATGAAAATAAAGAAAATGAGCATAGGACAGAAGAATAACAGAAGGGAAAATGGAGAAATACAGATACATCAGACAGATTAACTGAAGAAAAGCTAAATAAGTGCTGTAACTTTAGAACAGCAAAGCATAAAAAGCTGCATGAGAAGTGAAGACTAAGAGAGCAACAGATGAGTTTATTGTCTTCAGTTTAATTTGGGGGAGTAGGAGCTGCAGAATGACTAAAGCCAGTAAACTTAGATTTTTGTATAGGATTTTCAATCACCTTGTAACCTATATAACAGAAGAGAGATAAAGGTACATGTAAAATGGAAAGCAGCTTTCTCGTAGCTCCTATTTCAGTCTCTTAGTTGTGATTTTTAAGGATATTTGCTCAGTATCCTTTCTGGATCTCACAGCCGTGCTTCCTTATTGTCTCTCTGTAATACTCAATGAAAATGAGCTCTATAAATGCAAACTCTTAATCATCCTTAAATCCCACACCGCAGGGTGAGGATTTCTTTCTTAGGTACTTGACTGCGCTTTACAACCATGTTTGAGAAGCATGACCTTACTCTGAGGAATGTCTTGTTCTGTAATGAAAGGCTCATCCACTCAATATTGCTCCTTATTTCAGTGCCATACTCTGTCATTAATACTGTCATAACAAACATTGTACTTTACCTCTGCTGTTCTCTGTTCTGAGTATCAGCCCTCCACATTCATGAATGGTAAATGTCTTTAAGTCAGGATCTTTTTTTTTTTTGAGTCATGTGGCCCTAAACCGAATCACTTATGATATGATAATATACAGGATCATAGGAAAAAATGGAGCTATAATGGACCTGAAAGAGACATTACATTTCCCTGGGATCAAGTCTTGATAGAAGTAGACTACTTGGTGCTAAAGACTAACAATCACTAGGCTTATCTGAACTATGGTCGGGCCCTTCTAACCCCACGTGGTTTAAATCAGCATCCCACAGTGTTCTTGTGCACTGGCCCATGAGAAACTTGTCTCAGAGTGTTTGTAGGTTTTCACTGTAAGAGCATGTGGGATGTGGATTTTCCTTGTAATATTTTTTGATTGCTTTCTGTTGCAAGAAGTTTATTATGCTGGAGCTGTATATTTATAAATGGCTGTCTCGTCCCCTGCCATCATGGGTCATAAATAGAATAGAGGTTAACTCTGGAAAAGTCCTCATGTTCTCAGGTATCACAGGTAAAAACAAAACGAAGCAAACAGAAAAGTCATCCTATAGTAAAATTAAAAACTTGTAACAGATGACAAACATTTAAAAAAAAAAAAAAAAAAGTGTTTCCTGATGTTCAGACAGACCCTCCTGTGTTTCAGTTTGTGCCCATTGCCTCTTGTCCTGTCACTGGGCACCACTGAAGAGAGCCTGACTCCATCTTCTTTACATTGATGGGATCCTCCCAGAGCCTTCTCTTCTCTAGGTCAAACAGTCCCGGTTCTCTCAGCCTTTCCTCATGTGTGAGATGCACCAGTCTCTTCATCATCTTAGTGGCCCTTAGCTGTACTTGCAACCCTTGTACTGCGTAGCTCAGAACTGGAAACATAATCTAAAATTGCATAATCAAAAAAAAAAAAGAAGAGTGGATAAGCAGAGAAGTAGGTTTTCTGTGTGTCAGTTTTTTCCCAACTAGTTTGGCTTAGGTTTAGCTATATGTACACTTCTTAGAATGGTTTACGTGAGGGATGATCATATGTCAAAAGACTTAGCAGCCTGGTTCAAGTTGAATGGACAGACTGAGAAAGTGGGATTTCCTGAGTCTAAACTTGGACTGGAAGTCCAACAGACTTTTTGTGATGTTTGTGATGGAATATAGATATCAGCAAAGTCTATTTTTTTTCACATTCTTTCTTTGCTTTGACCTTTATATTAATTGACAACAGGATAATTGTCAGTTACCGTTTTCCTAATTTACAAATTTATATTGAATCGGCCACACAGTACGTAAGTTTCCTTCTACCCTTCCTCCTTTATGTGTGTTTGTTCTTTTAAAAGGCATTAATTTCACTTACAAGGTCAGAACAGTTTGGACTGTGGGTCTGATGAATCATTCTCCTCCCACACCATTTTTTTCTTTTCTTTTTTTCTGTGAGGCAAAGTGCCTGGTTTTGACCTGTAGTCTTTGTGTTAAATGGTTTGGAAAGTTAGCTTCCATTAAGCTTAATCTTCAGAACTGCTAAGTGTTTTTCTGTCCTCTGTCTCCTGCTGCTGCTGTGCAGTTTTGATTTTGACACATTATAAATGTCAGAACAAACTGATGAACTCACCAAATTATTTTGTATTGAGAACATTTAAATTGTATTAAGGGGGAGGAAACTGTGGTATTATGTATTTGATTTGGCTTTTACCTAAAGCATTCAATTTTCAAAACAGTAATTGTTGCTGAAGTTTTTATTTTCCTTTACTGTCCCAGAATCCTAATTTGATTTTTAAATGTTAAGAGACTGCTTTCTTTTTGTCCTCATTTTCAGAAGAAATATTTTTAACTGAAAAAGATACTAGAAAATAATACGTTGTCTAAGCTGAAAATTTATGAAACTAAATTTGTTCTTCTTGTTTAATTTTGAGTGAAGATTTGGAAAACAGATTTCACATAGGTCTTTCAAATTTTTTAAGGTTTTTTTTGAGGGTGTTACTTTCATATTGTCAATGTTTAAGCTAATGAGTAAATGTGCTTCTTCTACAGGATATCTTCTTGGTGGGCATGTAGTACGTTTTTTCCATGGCCATGATGAGTGTTTAACAATTCCATCTACAGATCAGAATGATTCACAGCACAAGTAAGTGGTGATGCATTTTCATACATTTCCTTCTCTCACAAAAGATTGTTGATTGTCTGTTGAATTTGAGGTTAGATAGGTTAAACAGTCTTTACAGCAATCTTTAATTAGGCAGTGAATTGTTACAAGAAGTTGAGACCTACTAAGCAGAAAATCAGTCATGAGTTCTTTCCTATTATCCATTGTATTTCCTATATCCATTATATATGAGAAAAGTTATACAAATTCTGGTGCTCAGATGACAAGACATGAATGATTACTGAAAGATGAAAAACTTCCTTACATGTGGTCCTGTGAACAGGACTAATCCACCATAGTTTGTAATTGTTTGATTATTGAGTAGAATGTTAGTTTCAGCACTAAAACATGTCACTAACCCCTAGCCAGTAATTCAAGAAAACTAGATTATATTAAAGGCTGAATCCCTTCACTTCCTGTTTTTTATTTCTCTGAGTTTCCTAAAACTAATATATAATTTTATCTGTATTATCTGTTCTGTAAGGATTACATACAAAATTTTTGTTTTACCGTCACCATTTTTGTCTTTTAATAAGAATGTTAGAAGTAATTCTAGGAATGAAGTCTCTGATGTTGTATTCATGCAGATAATCATTAATATATGCAAATGTGTATATTTTAATATTGTGTTTATATGTACTTAAGAGCATTAGTACTTTAGATTAATCTCTTGGGAACTGTATGAATTACGTATTTTTATGACTGATTAAGGAACAGCAAAAGTTTCTCAGCCACTTTGAAGGCAAAGTATTTTATCAACTCCTGAGAGATCATAGCTTAATGGAATTAGCCTAATTTACCTGGGACATTCGGATTATGTATTGTGCTCTCACTGATGAGT
Source organism: Phoenicopterus ruber ruber (assembly GCA_009819775.1). Taxonomy (NCBI): domain Eukaryota; kingdom Metazoa; phylum Chordata; class Aves; order Phoenicopteriformes; family Phoenicopteridae; genus Phoenicopterus; species Phoenicopterus ruber. The sequence continues at coordinate 36,491,806 of CM020219.1, forward strand.
AGCGATCTTCTGTTCATTCAACTCCATCTGTTTAGCTGGGGAGAAGAAGCGAGTCCTATACAGTTTGCAGAGGAGTAAGTTATAAATACTGTGTAGCACAAATAAACACAAGAGGATGATCTTCTGAATCTTTTCTGTAGGAAAGTACTTTATGAAACTGGAGGAGCTGGCGTTCGAGCAAGGTCTTTGTGGAGAGTAGAACCCCTTCGAATAAGGTACTGATATTTTTTGAACTTCTTTGTTAGCAACTCTTGTTATGTTAACAGCAGTTCCATTGTTACAGACCCTTAAGGCAGAACATGAGTAATATATTTCTCCTGCTATATGATGTATGTTAGTATGTTCATTATCAATAATAAGAAATAATCTACCATGATATAATCATACAGGGAATGTCAGTATTTTTAAACTTTCTTGATGGGGTGGTTTTTTTGGTCTGTGTTCCATATCAGAAGCGGCGTTGCCTATGAGATACATCTGCTTGAGACATTGCTTCTGTCCAAAAGTAAAATGCTTTCCTAGTTTTCACTTGGAATTTTAGAAGCATGGGTGGAAATCAGAACAGTAGTATCCCTCCTGGGTGTCTGTGGTTTTTTTTTTTAGACTCTATCTCCCTCCTAGATGATTAATTATCTGTTACTTGTTGCAAGTGAAATTTCAATATATACCATAAGGGCGTACATGTTTTAACTTTGATGGCCTTCTGAACTTTATGTTTCTTTTACTCTTAGTGTGTTTGTGATTGAAAACGAAATACCACCATAGCTAACAGAGATGTAGGATAGTTCTCTAGAATGTTGAGTCCTCACTTAGGTTTAATTAGTTTGTTTAGGCAGTCAACTGAAATACAGTAGTTAATTTACACTTTAGTATTTTTCAGAAACATGGACATCATATGTAACACCTTAATAAAACAGAGAGAGGGTATAGAAACAAGAAAATTAAGGCTTTCCAAGGTTCCCTTTGCAAATGTATTAACAGTTTTGCTTCTGCAAATATTGAAATCAAAACCAAAAAATGAATATATGTAGCACATTCTATTTTCTGAATGTCCTTTAAAGCCCAAAATAGAGGTAGTAATTTTGCTTACTTTGTAAATTTTTTTTTTGATGTCTCATATGTTTAGCTGGAGTGGAAGTAACATCAGATGGGGACAGCCTTTCCGTCTTCGACATATTACAACAGGAAAGTACTTGGCTCTGAATGAAGATGAAGGTCTTGCAATGTTAGACAGAGAAAAGTCGGACACAACATCTACTGCCTTTTGTTTTAGAGCATCAAAGGTAAATAACATCAATGCAAATTTGTCTTAAATGTGGAGCACTCAAATACTAGATCTGAGTTGGTTCAACGACTTTATAAATTATTTGTAGTTTTAAATGGAAGCAATTGACAGGGATTATGGATTTAAATACAAAAGTATTTAACAACCTGAGTCGAGAGTAATAAAGGTTTCTTTGAGGAAAAATAGGGATGGTGAATAAATTTGAGAGTAAACTAAACTGTTCACAGGTGAAAAAAACAAGATTGAAAACTAATACAATGCAAGATACAGTGGTTTAATATGAATGTTTTAATCATTATAGAATCATTTTGGTTGGACAGAATCTCATTAGAATGTTATTCATTCCAGCTCTATCTGTCGTAATTGAATTCAATTGAATTCAGTTCAGTTGGGCAAAATTCTACCCTTGCTATTCTTTGTGCAGTGTGTTGATAGGTGAATTGCAAGGAAAATGTAGTCAGTGATTTCTAAACCATATGTTTTCAAACTGTGCTCTTTAGTGAGCTGCTAATTGCATGTTACTAGCTTTTTCATCGTTTCCAGCTGAGAAAAACAGTACAAGTGAGAGAGAATGAAGAATGATTTTGGAGGTAGGCGAAATTACTAACTTTTTTCCAGAAAGTGAAAGGTTTCTACACCAAAGATGATGAAAAGTTTTTACGTGCTTTCATGATATTACTTATGAATAGTTGCTATGGCTACTACAATAGAATTTTTTATTAAGTATGAGAAGTTAAATGTTCCATGTAATTCTGAATGCTGTATGGTCCCTGAAGGGCAGTGAAGAAGAATCTTTAGAGTTAGATATATGCTAGATAAAATCTAGCATTAAGGGTCTTGACAGATGCTAGACTTTTGTTAGTATAATAAAGCAAATACTTCTTTTTAGCATGTTTAAAATAACAATGTTTATTTTATTAGTGTGACTGCATATGGTCTGCCAAGAATTTTTATTTTAAGCAATCAAAATAATTGAAAAACTATCAGGAAATTTCCTTAGATTGCTAGATGCTCACCAAATAGTTTTTGGTTCTCTCTTCGGTGTAAAAGCTATGCAGTGTAGATTGTACGTATAATGTTGTGCAGGGGCATTTATTACAGCTGTAATTTTTTCCCATTTTTGGCAAATCATGGCACCCTGGTAGGAATGGTGAGTATGCCAGGAATGCTGCCGTTACTGGTTTAACATTGTGTTCAAGTCCCTATAATGTACTCACTGCCTAATTGGACACTGGCTGTCCTGCAATTTCTTAATATTTTAAACTGTGCATATAAATGTATAAATTTTAAGTATATAAATTTTATGTTTGTGTATGCATACTCATAAAATAAATAATTTGTTACATTGAAAAAACATACCCTATTTTCTTACTCTTTTTGTTGAGGTGTGCCTCAAAGGCGTATTAGTGAAATTTGTTACAATCCCCAAAATGACTAAGGTGAAGTACAGTAGTAATTAATTACGCAGAAGTCAATAATGACTGTGTAATGCATTCATCCCTTTTACTGTGTTTGTACATAATATGGTTGTTAATGTACATTTTTATATGAAATAAAAGTTCAGTGTCTCATCATCCTAGGTTTTGTGCTCTCCTATATAGAAAAGAGTATTTTTATCCTACAATAGGTTATATACTTGCTTTTGCCTGTGCCAAGAATAAGAATAGTTGTTTATTGTCTGGGCAGGTGAGAGCTGCACTGGCCCATGGGTAGAGACATTAGTGTTTCCAAAGGTGAGGGGAACAAACAGTGATAACTCTTCCTGAAGAAAGAAAGGTGAGGTTTTGGAAGTGAATAAACCCCAAATCTGAACTGTAAGAAGGAAAGGACTCTTAAAGCCAGATGCTGATTGCATACAGATTGAGGTGAAAAAGAACTGTAGAACTAATAGTTAGACTAGATATATATCCAAGTGTGATTATCTTAATTTCTACACATATGTATTTGTAAACCTTTGTTTTCTCTTGTTCGTTTTCTCAATGAAGAAATATTTTCACTTGCCTGGACGTTAATACGGCATGAATTAAGGAAAATTTCAAGATAACTGTCTAATACCTTCCCATCCAGCTGTGTACAGATCCTTAAAAATAGGGTGCTGGATTACCTGGCTGTTTACGGCACTCCTGCCCTTTAGAATCATAGAATAATTCTGATTGGAAAGGACCTTAGGAAGTCATCTAGTCCAACCTTCTGCTCCAGGTGGGGTCAACACTGAATTCAGACCAGATTGGTCAGAATATACATTGCTATGGGGTATCCAAAAGGAAATAAAACATTTCTCCATTGAGGTATTCTTTCCAGTTTGCACGCCAGCACAAGACTTTTTGTGGAAAAAAGAGATTGTCTTTGCCAGTAGGCAGAGCTATGTGGAATATACCAAATCCCCAAGGCTTCCCAGGAGCCTGTAACAAAACAACTGTTGGCAAAATAAGACTTTATAGAGTCCCTCTTGTTGAAAAAGCACACCTTCATCCTCAGTATTGTTACATACCACTACAACAGTCTTGTGTGTTCCTTGCTTTTCAAAACCTGTGATTGCATTCATAATGTATTTACTTTCACTGTTTTGTTTCCTTTTTTCGGGTAACACTGGAAATTAAAATAGATACTTTAAATTATAAAATTCAAATTAGAGTTTTCCTTAATATGTTCTTATGTAAATAAGAGTAGAAGGGAACTTTTAAAACAGTGAAAGAATATGCTAAAGAACATAATGCTGCTAATTTCGATGAAAACAGCATATGCAATATATGTCTATTTGCTGCAAATTACTGCAGACTAAGCTTACAAGTATCAAAAATTGATGGAAAACCCCCAAAATTACGTCTTTTTGTTGGGTTTAATATGCAGCTGACTTTTGACAAAGTTTTAAAATGTCAACCTTTATATTTTAAGGCAACAGTTCTGTAATGCCTTGTGACCACAGAGACAGCAGTTTCCCTACAGCAGATGGAATCCTGTTTTGAAATGGGATGTTCTCATTCCAGCACAGTACTTGGCTCAGTATACTCTGCTGAGCAGAACCTTGATTCTGCTTATAAATTTCTTTGAGAACAAACACAGTGAAGAACAAGAGCATATTTAAAAATGTTTATTTAAAAATTGTTGTAGCCCAGAATTAATATTTGAGATTTCATATTTTGTTTTCATGATGGTATATAAAATTGATAATGAAGAAATTATTGGTGTAGTCTGCGTAAGTAACATTCTGACACATTCAAAAGTCACAGATGACTCATGCAGAAGGATTTGATATCATTTTAATATTACTGCCAGCATGTAGCTATCTTAGGGGCTCAACATGGCATTAGGATGTCGTAATAGTTTAGTAGTAATCGTAAAGTTTAGTTCGTTTTTGGAATAAGATGATAGGTATTACAGAGCCCTTTACCTACAATTGTCTCTAAAAGTTCAAGTATTTATTTGTAACTTCATATTTTACAATATCATTTCCCAGTAAGCACTGCATTTCAAATACATTATTAAGCTATTTTTTCTACTTATTTTATATGGGAGGAGAAAGTAGAAGGTAAAATTAAAATCACCTTTTTTTTTTTCCTTGCCTACTGGGGTGTAGCAATGTATACAGCAAAGTATACAGAGTACAGCAAGCCCACTAGCAAGATAGGTAAGATCAATGTATCAGTCCCCTGCCCATAGATTTGTAGACCTTTTATCTTTTTCTTCTGTTAAATTGGGGTAGCCTATGGCAGTACTCCTAATGCAATAAAGGTGTGAGACACCAAAAGACACAATTTTAATTAGCTCGCGTAGGTGAGATATAATAAGAGTTGAGCAGTCAGGTTGTCTTACCATTCTTAGTGGCATGTAAACAAGCCTTTAAAGTATCGAGGTTTTTTTCTGTACTGTGTTTTTACAAGACGACTGTTGAAAAATCATTGTAAAGACAGTTGGGTTTATTTGTCCTGTTCACACTGCCATTCCTTACCTTCCTTCTATCACATAGGAATCTAGATTCTGTGAATTCTCTTATTTTCGAAGTCTTGCCCTTCTTCTAGTATATTAAATATCTTGTAAAAATTGCATCTTTGACAGCTTTGCCCTCAAGTGCCTTTGTTCATTCTTTCTTTCTTTTTTTTTATTTTTTGTTACTGTTATTTTGCCTTTACCTTCTTCCAGACCCATGATGTGATTTGTTTTCTTAAACTTGATTCATTCATGGCCTGAGGAAGTTAAAGTGAGAATAGGTTGTGAAGAGAGGGTTTTGAAGGAGAAAGCGTTTGGATAATTTGCTGCTAAGATATGTCAAATCCCTAGATAAGAGATTTTTTTTTTTTCCCCTCTTCCCCTGATAATCTTTATCTGACTATACTTTTCAGCTGTTAGAAAATACACCTCCTCTTTGCCCACTGCTATCAAATGACTTGGCTGAAATCCTAGAGAAACTGGACAGAGCACAAAGAGCAAAACATCACGAAGAGGCATTTATGCTGTATTGCTTAAAGTGAGAATAGCCTTCAGGCCCCCAAAGTCATTCTAAAGCTTTATTTCTGAAATTCAAAACATCTTGGGTTGTCTTTATGTTTAGTATCATTAGAAAGGATCAGTATCATTCAATTTTTTAAAACAGTAACTTAATTAGGATCACTTGTTACCGCATTATGATTTCTTTCACTGAAATTTTCGTTGATGCTTGATTCTTGACGCAGACGTAATACTGGAGAAAAATGTTTTAATCTTCAGGGTGCTATGTAAAGTCCGATAATTAATTGCTGACAGTTACTGAATTTGTGCTGTTTAATTGTATTTTTCATTTAATGGCCTCACCGTAAATGTGTATTGAAAGAGTTCATCTTTATCTGTATGTGATAGTGCAGTCTGCATAAATGTGATGTGACATGATTTCCCCGTAGTCTTGATATCGTAATGGTGTCCCCAAGGAATGTCTTGTAATTGCATTCTGCTTTATCTTGGCATTATAATGCTGTCTGTTTCAACTAAAATTATTGTTGAAATGTGACAGCTAAATTCCATTTCAATGAAAGTAGATTAGCATAGTTAAAATAGAACTTTTTACTCCACGGTTGTTGGACATTGAGTAAACTGAAATGAAATAAAACCTGTTACATATTATAATGTAAACTGTGTATCAATGTCTAACATATGAGCAACAAATGAGCAACTATCTACATTCAAGGCTAAGTCCATCAGAGCATTTGAAATCATAGAAAAATGATATAGTTTAATTACTCTATTTACTTAGAGGTGTTTTTGTTTAATCACACACATGCACATGCATCAATAATTTGCTATTACAGAATATGCTGCATAATTCTGTTCTTATTCCTGAATTCAGTTTTGAAAGGAAAACTATTGTATTTTAAAGAAAAAGATACTTGCTTTTGTGCTGGAGACTTAAAATCATCTGGTTGTGAATGAAGAATAATGGGTTTAAGAAATAGGTTGGGCTTAAAAATTGTACTGGGTATTCCAGCCAAGCATTGAGCAAAGTCTTTAAAAGAGATTTGAAAGAATCCAATTCCTCTTACAAAGAGGATAAATGTAAGAATAAAATAATATAAAAAAAAAAGAAATGCAAAAGTAAAATAAATGTAGAAGCCAAGTTGTACTTATTTTAAAAATTACTATTTTCTTCCTTGCTGGTTGTTGCAATACAGAGGCATCATTCCATGTGAAGTTTTTATCTGCATATACTATTTATAAGCAAAACAATTCTTTAGCATAAAAATATTTTAACTAAATTTCAAAATATGTTTCTGATCATTTTTCTTTTTCACATTTAAGCTGAAATCTGAACATTTTAGTGATGTAGAATTCTACAGACTACTAAACTGAGACTTCAGTTACATCAGTAACTCAGTTATTGATTAGGTTAGGTTAAATATTTAAAGTTTCTTTTATTTCTTTACATGGTAATGGATTTTACTTGATTTTTCTTGCTTCAGTGAAAATGATGCTTCAAATTTGAAATGATTTTTAATCAGAATCTGACTAATTAATTTGACAGAAACAGAAAGTATGCAAAATGACATTTTAGCTGCATCTTAACAATGTGAGTAGCATAAACATTGTTCAATATTGGAATGTGTTTCAGTGTAGAATTTAATGGTTTGTCCTATTTCAGTATGGAGATTAAATGCCAACTTTTGTTTTATCTTTAGGAGCTAAAAGAAAAGCAGGATTCTAGTCTTAAACGTGACATTGATGGAATGGGAGTCCCAGAAATAAAGTACGGTGATTCAATCTGTTTTGTTCAACATGTGGCCAGTGCCTTATGGTTGACTTACAAAGCACAAGATGCTAAATCAGCACGTTTAGGTCCCCTGAAAAGAAAGGTAATGTTTGGGGTTATTTTTAATTACTTGGAAAATTAACATTAGTTGCATAACAGTTTTGATCTGTCCTGGTTTTTACCATTCTGCCAATGTGGCAATTGTGGGTTTAATTGTTTTGTGCTGTTTTATTGAAAATGGTGTGAATGTTTCACTGTAAAAATGAAAACAATGGTGAATATTAACATAACTACATACTGAAGAAAAACTTTGCTGCTAAGAAATGTATTTAGCTATTTTTCTTCCCAGAAGAAATTATTAATTTGGGCTCAATTTTTATTTTGGATACTTCAGTAAACGATGGAAATTCCTGATTTGGATGGTCAAATCACTTTTTTGAAAATCTACATTTAACTGTTTAAGGGCGTAAATTTGTAAGTCATCTTACATTCACTGTTGGTTTAGATTTTTTTTTTAATTGAGTATGTTGCATGAAATGGCAGTTAAATTTGTTCCTTAAGAAATGGCCCTAGAAACTGCTCAAGTTTCTTAAGGGATATTAACGAACAATTTCCTGCCAAAATGTTAGATGTAATTGTGATGTGGCATCACAAGGTCTTTCTCTTGGCCTTTTGATTATAGGGTATAAGTATATTCTTAATTAGGGGTATATGACCTGTTACCTCTTCAAGTTATATTTACATTTCATTCAGAACTAAGGGATTTAGTTCTAGCTTCACGGAACTGCATCATTACCAAATGATTCTTTGACTCTGTATTCATAGATTTTTACAATTTGAACCTATCGTTAGAACATGAAAAAACCCAAAGGTCATTACTGAACAGAAGTTGGAATTCTTCTTCAATTACTTGTATGTATGTACATTCACAAGAGGATACCCATACACAAGGACTGTAATACAAAAAATGAGGTCCTCAGCAATACCCTTGGCACAATCTCATTTATTTATGCAGCACACACGGTCATAAACGGGCAATGAGTGCCCATCCCCTTCACTTCTTCTCGTCAACCTGGCTGATCAGAGAATTTCTTCATTGTACGCCAGTCATTCAGTATTTTCTTGATACGAGATTTAGTCACACGATGATGGTCTCTTCCTTTCGTATGCCAGTATTGGCTATGGGATTCTGTTTCCTAAGAGAGTCAAATTTTACTTCTTGGAAAGACAGCATGTAGATTCTTCCTCTGTATTCAGTGGAGACTTTTGTAATAGCTTTCTGTGAAGTTTAGTATTTTTTTTCCCCAGTTTTCTGCTCAGCAGCAAGGGACTAAAAGAACCTTTATAATTGCCTGTCACTGTTATTCTCCTTTCAAACTGTTTCATTCATGTTCAAAGTTTCCAAATCTTTTGTTGCCCTGTCACCTGGAGAATTCTCTCCTGTTAAGTGCCTTCAAACAGAAGAAAACCCAAACCTTCTCACTTCTTGTAATTGATATTCCTGTGGAGGCAAGAAACAGTTTTTCGTCCTCTGCAAAATATGGTACTAGCCTATAATTTTGTAAGCAAGTTTAGAGATATATATCCCTTTAAATTTAATATCAGATTTATTTTTCTACGGTAAAAGTGAAGTCATAGCTTTTTATGCATCCTCCACCATCATTTTGTCATGAGATTTTCACTTTCAGTCACTGTAATCCTTCTCACGCTGACCTGCACTTTCTGTAACACGCCTCAGTAGCCCTGGGAGGATTGAGAAATACCTTATTTTTGCAAGAGGCAAAAGGTTTTTTTATTCCCATAACCTAGCTATTATCACTGACACCTGCTGCAGATCTAGAGAGGTGAAAACAACTATGGGGTTAGTTCTGTTATAAAATACTCAAAATGCCAAGTAAAAATTTCTGTTGTTTGGCTTTGGTGTAGTTTCCTGTATCTAGTTACCATGCAAGACACAAATATGTAAGAAATTCTGGCATCATTTATGAGGCTTCGGTTGAATGATTTCTGCCAGAATTTTGATCTGTTGTCTCCCTCTTTCTGAGATCTTGGTAACCAAGGGTTCAAGACTTTGCCAGGGAGTGGTGATGTTTACAACGATTTTCTATCCAATATTCCTCAACCATCCAGCGTGAGTGCTGGATGCCTATCTTTTCAGTTTGAGAGCTTGCTTCTGTGCTTTAATAGCTCTGGGGTTATGAGCTCCTGCAGAGCTCCAGAATGCCGGAGCTCAGAGAACGGAGAAACATATGCTACATGTTTTGCATTCATGTCCTGGACCATTACTCGGGGTGTTGGTCAATACCAATGCCCTGCTGTACTTCAACAACCAAGGCAGTGCCAAATGCCCCTTTATATGCAGGGAAATGGTTTATCTGAGGAATTGGAATAGGCAGTGCTGGGTGCTTCTGGCCATGATCTACTTACTGGAGTTCTAAATAGCACTTTCCTGTCATTGTGGTGTTTCTGCAAAATTTAGTTGGTGTTTGGTTTTTTTTGTGTGTGTTAGAGAAATAGGGAAGATTAGGTCTTTCTAAAAGACTTCCCCTCTCTTCCCTGATCTACTGCATACTTAGGGAGAAGGGTGCATATCTGCTACACAATGATGAAGGTGCAATTACTTTGCAAGGCGTGGCAGCTTTAATATCCTATCTGTCAAATATTTTAATTCCTGTACCATTCCTGTACAAGCAACGGCCTGAGGAAACATTATCTGATTGTCAAATGTTTTCTTATTAGTTTTGTGATGGGCAGAACAGTTCTTTAGTTATGATCCAGTTAAGAGACGCCCTGGGGTCTCTTTCTTTATGGGAACAGTGATATTTCAGCTAACAAAGTCACCTACAGTGTGACTCTGTATAGAGAAGTACTTGAACAAAGAGGAAAGATGACCGATATGTAAACTAGTCTCCTTTAAGGTAATATTATCAATATACCAATTCAAAAGTGTCTTCCTAGTCTTCTCCATCCCATTTCCATGGATTCTGGCATCCAGATAAACTCATAGGGTGATGTGTGCCTCTTTCAAAAGCACTTCAGCATCTTGGAAGGAACAGAGTATATGTGTACTTTGGATCCTGCCACGTATACAAAACCATCACTTTCTAATGCTTTGGTATACCTATATGCCAGTATGTACAAAAAGTTGCTGGTAAACAACCTTCCCATTTGTGGCCGTAACCAGTTGTATAACATTATTACGTTCTTTGTTAACTATTCAGTGCCTACAGAATTACTCAGCCAACAGCAGGAGAGTAAAGGTACATTAAACTGTTTTCTCTGAATAACTTCTATGTGAGACTGACAAATTTGTAATTAATTAATAAACAGGTGTTCAGATAAAGTGATTGACAAGTGGTAGCTCCGTATATATGCAATTACTGTTTTCAGGGCAATATTGAAATAAGTTACAAAATATTTAACAGCACAAAGGTGTATTAAGTAATTATTGTGATAATTACTGACTTTCAATAGGTTATATTACACCAAGAAGGCCATATGGATGATGGTCTAACCCTACAAAGATGTCAGCATGAGGAATCGCAGGCTGCTCGAATCATTCGCAATACTACAAGCTTATTCAGCCAGTTTATAAGGTAGTTGTTACCATCTTATATACAATCATTTTTTGTTTGTTTGAAGTATTCTGAAATGATAAAGAGTTTCTCTAACAAAACCCTTATTTCCTGCTTTCAAGCATTTGTATTTAGAAGCTATTAGCAATATTTTTTTACTGACTTAAGTTTGTCATTCTGATGAGTAATGCCATTAAACAGATAAAACAGTTTATTTAAGATTATTTACATGAAATCTAATATCTTGAAGCCAGAAGCAAACTGGATCATAATCCAGGTTGAAGAAAACATGCTAAATGATCTCAGTGTAACTCCATTAGTAAGTATTCTACAGTAGCTAGAACTTCACAATATTCATAAAAGGGTTCTTATTTTTCTGTTTTTCTTGGTAAACCAAATATCATAGCTAACTCTGTTCAAATTTGTCAAACTAATTGAAAGGAATATTGATGCCTAATATGGTTTAACTAAGAATTTACTTCCATAGAACCCTCCATATGATACTGTCTTTAAAACATTACTTCTCCAGTATCACAAATGACTACACTACTCATTTGGACTTTCTGCGCTGGAGGTATAAAAACAGAGCCACCTCTGCCAGCAGTCACCTCACGCTAGATTATACTATTTATAATAGTGAGTCAGACCCTGAAAAATTGGGTTGTCACCCAAGACTGAGCAAATGGTTGAACAGGAAAGAGACATTATTTTACTGACAACTGGGATTCCTTGAAATGTGTTATATTTTTATATCCTGCTTTTATTTCCTATATAATGTTGATACAGAGACCTAATTAATGGTTAGGATTACCTGTTATTTTTGTATTCTTTGTCTAGAAGACTGGGGGAGTACAGCCTCAATAACTGCTACTATTTTAGACCATCTGCACATTACACCTGTATCATCAATAGGATTTAAAGTAGCTAAAAAAAAAATCAGTTACTGTAAGAAAGACCTTTGCTACATCTTTCATCTCCGTTTCATCTTTTTGCTGATTTATATTGTTTCTTTTGCTCATTTTTTCAGTTTTTTTAATCGTGCTCTCTCTTTACATCACTGCAGAAAGGGAAGCATGATTCCACTTCAGGAAGCTCTGAGCACTGGACACCCAAACAGTAGATGTTTGAATGATTTGCAATTCAGATCAGCTGTTGCTTATACACATATGTCATGTGTATAACAAGACTTGATTTAGATACAAACAGAAAATAGGCTGCTACATAATACTGTAAATTACAGTGTGAAAATGAATAATGCTGCCAGTCTTTCTCATTGTTGTTTTCCTTAGTGGGAACAACAGAACACTATCACCCACTGCCCTGCCTGTTGAGGAGATGGCTCAGACTCTGCAAGACCTGATTACTTACTTCCAGCTTCCCGAAGAAGACCTGGAACATGAAGATAAGCAAAGCAAGCTTCGGTCACTCAAAAACAGACAAAACCTATTCAAAGAAGAGGTACAGAGAGAGGAATTTTATTGCATTATTTTAATTTTAAGTGTATCATGTCACAAACATTGAGAAGAACCTAAACATTATCATCTAGATGCATGCATATAATTTTTAACATGAAGTTCTGTAGCTTTTATATATATATATATAAAAAAAAAAACAGACTGTAATGCCACGTGATAACTTGCTGTTACGTATTTTTCACTTCCACACTTCTCACAGGTCGCAAGCTCTCTCTCATAAAACTCGGTCTTAATACTTTGGAGCATCTTTAAACAGATGTCATTTTTAAAAGAAACGATTGCGACAAAAAGAATTCCTTTTTCTCTGTGTGTAGTTATACATTCTGGATACCCCAAATGAATAATAAAAATAGGATCAATGATAGATGTTATTTCTGATGTCATGTCTGTCCACCAGGGTGTGAAACAGGAACTTTTTATCTCTAAAAACTGGAAAAATGCTGGTTTTAGAGAAGGATATACATTACATACTTGTATTGCTCCTCTCTGAAAATGGAATAATTACACTTCTGTATATTTAGGAAATATACTTTATAATGTTTTTAGATATATTTGGATTGCTTGCAGGTTTTCAATACCATTTTAGTCTCCAATCAAACTGAAGTTAAAAATCTATTCTAGTGTTTGAACTGGTTTGTTTTACAGATATTTTATTGGATAGTAAAATTTCCACCTTTTTTAATCAACAAAAATTCCTTTGTATGTAAGTGTAAAGTGGGGTTTTTTTTCCTATGTGAGGAAGATTCTATGTAAAAAAGAGTCTATTCACAAAAATTATAAAAGCCTTTATTGTCAGCTTTGTTTATTCCTTACCTTCTGTAATACTTAGCTGAGTAATGAATAGTATAGAATCATTCTCTAAAATAGATGATTTTGATATAGAAAAATATATATTCAAATCTTTTAAGCACAATAGTTTGTTGTTTTTTTTAATCTAAGATGATGCAACTTTTAAATGTGTACAGGAAAAAATCCTTTAAAAGGACAACAACAAATGCTTTTTCATGGACAGTTGGTTTCCCTCTCTGTCATATGCGTTTAGGGAATGCTGGCACTAGTTTTGAATTGCATCGATCGCTTAAATGACTACAACAGCGCAGCTCATTTTGCAGGAATTGCAAGAGAAGAACATGGTACAGCATGGAAAGAAATTTTGAATCTCCTTTACAAATTGTTAGGTAAGTTCTTCATAATCTACTAATGTAAAAAAAACGGGTTATATATTCTTTATATTCTACTTGCTGCTTCACCACCAAAGAAGAATACTTGGTGTGTTATTCATTCTATCATGTAAATTACAGAACTTCTTCCATGTACTTACTGATATTTATTACAGAGAACATTGAGCAATGATACAGCAGAAAAATAAATCTCAGCTAGGAAAAAAAATGGTGCAGCATGCCAAATGCATTTTTTTTTTTAATGTACCTGTGGTATGCAAATTGGTCTGAATTATTATTTTAAAAATTAGAAAAAATGGAAAACAGTCTTTATATATGAAGCTGAAGAGAAACCTAAAAGTAATATTCAGAACTTGGAGGTTTACTGAATCCATATTTGTCACTTGAAGCTTAGATCTAAATGTTAATAAAAATAATTACATAAAACAGAAATGAAAATACTTTTTCAATTTCAATGCCATGCTTTCTGGAGCGAACTGCTACTGTGTTGTAGTAGGGCCAAAATTATATAGTAGAGTAGGAGAAGTATGTGTATGTGTATTTCTTTAAATCACTAATTTGATGCCTAAGTTGTGTAATTCCTCATATAGGAGAACTTTGTCTTCTGGTGGAGTTTAAATGCATTCTAATTTCATTACAAAGAAAGTTAGTCCTGAACCGTAGTAAAATATGCCAGTCAAGGGTTAGGACAAGAATAAAACAAACCAGGGACAGTGCTTTGAAGCATGAGATTATTCACATAGCACAGATGTGCAGATGCTTCTGGTGAAATCTTCACATTGCCTTAGAAAGTAATGAGATACCATTGCTTTCATTTTACTACAGTCTTATGAGTTTAAAGAAAAGTAGGATGAAAAAAACCTCTTTAGTCCTATGCAGGTCTTTTCAGATTTGTCTTGATTTTCTTCTGCAGGTGCATCTTGAACACACTTGTTCTGATGTAATAAATATTTAGTTAATGCTTCATAATAAAAGTCCTTGACAATTGTATACAAAAGGCTTTTCTTTGGTTTTCTATGATGAGTAATAACTTCTGTAAGAACAAAATCAGTACTGCTTGAAATACTTGAATACCGATGAACTTTCAAACTGCAGTCGAATAACATTGTTTTCTGTGCTGCTGAAGACCAAAAGCTATCCATTCTGTAACATGTTTTAATCAGAAAGTAGAGTTAAAGAGCAGTGCACCCAACCTGCACTTGAGCTTAAACTTCTGCATATGATTTTCCCACTCATTGGTAGGAAGAAATAGAAAAAGAAGTGTTTCAGCCTCTTCATCATGACAGTGCTTGACATTTGCATCAAACAAGGGTGGTGGATAATTTCTATTTAAATTTATCAATAAAATAGAACATAAATAAAAAATATTTTTTGCTGAAATCCTTGTTTATCCAGTAGATCCCTGTCAACTTCAAAAACTAGATGGTCTTTAGAATTTATGTCAGTTGCTGATATTCAAATCAATGAAAATCGTAATTCTTTATTACCATTAACATATGTGTATTTAGGATTTGTCTGTTTATTATTTTGTGAATATGTTACAAGAAGTGCATTAAAGTACGTATGATTAAGATTGGCGATTTAAAAAGGAAGTCTCCTGTTATAAAATTATACCTTGTGGGTTTTTTCCAGCTGCTCTCATTCGTGGCAACAGAAACAATTGTACTCAGTTTTCCAGTAACCTCGATTGGCTAATAAGTAAATTGGACAGATTAGAATCTTCCTCAGGTGAGACTCACTTTTATCAATGTAAATTAACTATCAATACACCATACACAGCTGTCTTACGTTATAAATGTCAGAGCAGTTTTCCTTGAAAACAACATGCGTTAGAAAAAGAATACACTGCATTTTTTTAATTGAGCAAAGTATTACATTTAAAGAGACATTTTTGTGGCATTTTTTGGTTCCATACATTTGGTATGTGCAATACCACATCCAATCAGTGTTGAATGTGACTTCGGTGAATTAATGGATTGGGTCAGACAGTATCAAGACTACTGTCCCATTGCTTTCAAATCACACCAGAGTTGTTTGTGGGCACAAGTACAAATAACATATATATAGGGAGAAAGAGAGGGGTTTTTTCATTATGGGGCATTCAACAAAATATCAAAATGCTACACAATGCTCCCTACTAAAACCTTTATCTCTCTCATTGAAAAGAACTTAATTTTTCTCAAGTGATTTTAAAATTGTGGCTATTTTCAAAAGAAAACAGAAATTAACATCTTCATAATGCATTTATGTCTAATATGGTTCACATCATAGTCATATCAATACTCTTTAAAAGTGTTTTCATTCTCTTTTTAGGCTGGAGAAAAGATAGCATCTCTTAAGATACTCTGTTATTTCCTGTGCTTTTAGATTGTGTTTGGTTGTGCAAATGATTTAACGACAACATTATTTCTGTGACCTTCATACAGGTATTTTGGAAGTGTTGCACTGCATCTTGATTGAAAGCCCAGAAGCTTTAAATATAATAGCTGAGGAGCACATCAAATCCATTATTTCATTGTTGGATAAGCACGGGCGCAATTACAAGGTATGTTTGGAAAATCTAAGAATGTATTGATAATCTTACAGTGATTTGTGGAAAAAAAACCCAGAGAAATGTCTACATGGAAATATGTGATTCTAGTACCTTTAAAAGAATAAAATAACCTTGAAGTATATCTGCAAAGTTACTTTGTTGAGATAAAAAAAATGTGTAATATATAATTGATTTTCAGTTTCAAATACAGCAAATATGTATGACAAGCAAATAGTTAAGAAATCTTGATAACCAGTCAGAACTTTGGATTTGCTGAGAAAATGAAGTATTCTGGTGGCTGTAAGCATGTGGACAGAGTAGCTTGCTTTGTGATGCAGGGCTCTGCAGAAGCAGTTGAACTACCATTGTTGTATCTGCAGAAAGACAGAACTAAATCCTGCAAAGTCATTCCTAACTTGAGTAATAATAATAGTAGCAGAAAAGAACAAAATAAAATGAGAAATAAGAAAAATAATCCAAATATCTGAAAACACAGGTGTTCAGAAGAAAGAAAAGAACCCTGAGTTATAGCAGAAGAAATAATGGGGGAAATTAATTTAGACATCAATGTGCAATTTATTATGACAGAAGAAGGTGAACACAGTTTCTGGCTGTGATCAGGATGACATCACAACACAGAGAAGGATATAGTTTTATGTGTGATTTTCTGTTGCAAGTTTCCTTCCTCAATTAAAATTTCATTTGAAAGACTGACACCCTGGAGGAAGAACAGAGAAAGTTTTAGTGAGCTGAAATTACTGATTTAAAGCAGAAGGTAATATGGAGAACCTGACCAGCCACAGATATGGAAAAGGAGAGAAGTATTTTTAAGCATGGTTAAGGAGTATGAACTGATATAAGTAGGCATAAGAAAAAGTTGAAATTATAGCAGTAAGTTTAGTTTACTATTTTTAGCTGTTAGCAAGATTATTGTGCTGTGCCAGTCACTTGCAAAGAGAACCTTTCAGCTGGAACATCTTAATGTAACCCTCACAGTGAGAACTTAAAGCAGAAAAGGAAAATGTTCTATACAGGAGAAGAATTAGACTGGGTAACAGATTTGTACATTTCCGTTTGTAATGTCTTTGACTAAACATCAGTAAGTAATGAAGTAATGAATTTATTTGTTACTCTGGAAACAGTATATCTTGTTCACCTGCTAGATTAGAAATTCTGTTGTGATTTAGGAAATAAGAAACAGTAATATTATTAACCAAAATTGTCTTGGAAATTATTGATCTGGAGGATTTTTTCAATGAAAAGCCTTGTGTCAGAAATATGGTCAGTGAGTGCATAGAGATTATTTAAATGGTTTATATGTAAATTCAGAGTTATTGATTCTCATTAATGTTACTAAAACACTTCACAGATGAGTACTGGTCAGAGTTTCTGCGGTTATTTAAGTTACTACCTCTGTCCTTCTGCTAGAGGTTTCTGCCCAATAGCAAAGATGGTAGAAAGGAAAATGCATGGGCTGGGACATAGCAAAATTGACAATATATTAGCTTAAACTGCTGTTGAGGGTGGTTTTGTGCTAATCCACTGGGCAGAGAACAAGCGTGGCTAAAATAAATGTTCTGTTCTGCTGCTCCTTGTGTTGTACAACAGTTTTCAAAATGATAATCAACAGTGTGAAGATGGTGCTTTGTCTTGGAGATGGTCTGTAAGAGTTTAGACCGTTTGGGCTCATTGCCTAATGATTGCTTGTCAGAGTTCAAGTGCATCTTTAAGCTTCTCTGTTTTTTGCAAAAGTGTGCAGCTTTATCCCTCAGCATTGAACAACACTATGTTACTGTGTTCTCTCTTCCAAAATCTTTTGCTCCAGTAATCTGTGGGAGAATTATGTCAATTTCTTTCACTTTTCAGATGGTGACCAAAAAAAAGAAAGCTGAAATTTTAGAATAAGATCTTTCTGAAACTCTATTCTGCTTTATAGTGAATTCTTTTAAATGGTTTCAATTTTAAAAATAAGTGGATTACTTCTTATATTGAAAACATGCTTTCAGAACAGATTCATATACAGTCTGAGAATTGCAGTTGAGAATTGTCCACTAATTTTGCTCAGAAAGATTTTTTGGGCTGCAGTAAATTTCTCAAAGAATTTCATTTTACATTTCAAATTTTTAATTAGATTTAATTTAAAAAATTGTAAAGAGTTGACATACAGCTGTTCTAGCTTTGCTTTTTTCTAACAGAAATGAGAATAAGGAATCTCAAAGGAAGGGGTTTTTGAGGCATTTTGCAAACCGTGTGTTCTGAATTTGTGTTCCATGAATGTTTGATAACCTTTATCACTAGTACAGACTACATTCAGTCCATGTATGTGAAAAGTATTTAGAAAATAATGATGATGTGTATTATATTCCTTCCTTTAGGTCTATTCTGAATGTAAATTAAGCTAACAACTGAATAATAGTATACGCAGCTGCCTTTACCCAACTTTCTTTGAATTTTTTTTTAAGGTTCTTGATGTGCTTTGCTCTCTCTGTGTCTGTAATGGAGTTGCAGTTCGTGCCAATCAAAATCTGATCTGTGACAATCTACTGCCTAGAAGAGACTTGCTCTTGCAAACACGTTTGATTAACGATGTAACAAGGTATAGTGACATGTTTTATATTAAAAAAAATGGAACTTACATGTCTTCAATAATTAATTGAAGAAAATACTGTAACCTAAGAGATGTTCGATAGCTTTCAATATTGAGACGTACACTTTAGGAAGTGTTTATGTATTAACTTCTGAAAAATCCATTTTTACTAACAATACGGCAATTGTAATGGAAACTGCACTCAAATAGAAATGTCTAATTAATAGTAAGATATGTTCTGAAACGGAAAGATGAAAGTTGCTTGTTTCTCATTCAAAACAGAGCATGGTTTTACCTAATAATTACTATGGAGTATGTAAACATACCGTGAAGTATTTGTGTGTTTTAAGAGGGATTTGATTTCCTGGCAACCTCACTCCTGTTTTTGTGATTTTAGGAAATTATTTTTGTTAATTCGTCTTTTGACTATAAATTTTTCAAAGCATGGAACCTATACCTTAGAAGATGATTCTACAGCAGCTTTATAAAGTCATAAAATGGGTCACTTTTTAAAATACTATAAGCAAAATACAGACATCTACACTCTGACCATCTTTGCAAAGTGAATTTGACTATTATAAAGCAATGTAATTCGTATGTCACATTTTATATTTACACTAACTGGCTTACATTTTCTTTCTTAGCATAAGGCCAAACATATTTTTGGGTGTTGCTGAGGGCTCTGCACAATACAAGAAGTGGTACTTTGAGTTAATAATTGATCAGGTTGATCCATTCTTGACGGCAGAACCCACCCATTTACGAGTTGGATGGGCCTCTACTTCAGGTTATGCTCCCTATCCTGGAGGTGGAGAAGGATGGGGAGGCAATGGTGTTGGTGATGACCTGTACTCTTACGGTTTTGATGGCCTTCATCTGTGGTCTGGTAAGTACTTCGTTCACTTCCATTTACTCCTACATTTTGGAGTTACCTACCTTTATGTTCAGCACCTGGGTGTACTAGCATGCTTTTTTATAGTGAGCTACATTCAGAACTCCAGGATACCAAGAAGTTATTTAGAATTTCAGATCAGGGTTCTTGTCTGAGATTTTAGTCAATATTGAATTATACCAATTAGGGTTTTTAGCAGAGAGTTGCTATTTTCATGATTTTGATCAAAAAATGGCATTTTCTGGATCTAGATCAATACTGACTTAAGTCTATCTGTTCAAAATCAATGGATGTATTGATCTCAGATAAATTCGTTGTATATGAATCTACATTTGCAGTATTCTTTGACTTTGTATCTACAGTTGAAGTACAATGACATTATTATCCTCACACTTATTGATAGATTTAATAAATGGAATTTAAATTTTTATAAATAGTTTCATAAAAGATAATTTTGGCAATTAGAAATAAGAATTGCTACACTATTACCAACTTGGGTTATTTTTAGAACATAGATTTCTGTGATGTAATATCAAACTGAAAACCTTTAGTTGCTATGCTGTTTGAAAAAATATTTTTCATATTATTATCTAAAATAGGCTTAGCAGAAAAAAAATAGAGTTTTTCTAGATGTGGGTAGTATGTGATGTGGCTTATATAGATGTGGCTTCTTGATGTGGGTAGTACTCTAGGAGACTCTCAATTAGTACTGCAGTGAAGTGGTTACACTTGCAGTTTATACAGGAGGGAGTTAATGGATGCCAGCAAGTGCATATTTTGTGGTCACTTAAGGATCAGTGACAGTAAACTTGTGGTCTTATTAGCCATTCTTTGTTCAAGCAAATGGAAGATGATAGTGGGCTGAGTTAACAAAAAAGTGGAAGTCACCACTCATACAGCTCTTACTAGAGCTCTAGAAGAGTAAAAGGAGTTTACAGGAGGGTTTATCTGAAGTGTTGCAGTTCAAATATTTTTGGTAATGATGTGTTATAAAGAATAACCACTGAGGAAGAAGGAGAAGACAGAAGAAGCTGATTAGGATGCTTTGGAGAGGGATTAGTGAGAGCCCTCTGGGGCACATAGTTAGCTGGAAAGTGGCTTCGGAGCTACGAGCAAGGCTGTTGGTTTTTTGTGTGTTTATCCCTCCCCCAGTACTATATCCAAGGAAAGGGAACTAGAATATACTTTTTGTAAACAGGCAGGTTTGTCACAGCAGACTACCTTTTGGCTGTGTCAATGTATGTTCCTATAGAAACCACCAGCGAAGTGCTATTGGCTAATTGTAAGAATCAAATGGCAATGCAGGAAATGCTGGTGGTTTTTGCTTTCTTAAAGTTCCTAAGCATTCTCTAAATAAGGAACATTTCAGAGAAGAAATAATGCATAAGGCTATAAAATAAGAAAATATTTAGGTAATTAGTTGTGAACCCTTAATTACATCTTTGTGACATCATTCTTAATCAAACTATCAATAAGTAATGAAAGGAGAAAGAAAAGCAGTAGAAAGCGAAACAGTTGCTAAAATTTCTAGAAGATTTTGCATATGTATCCTACTTACATGAATATTTAAAACAAAGCTCTGGCAATTAGATTTTGTGCCTAAAATGTGTAACAATCTATCTTAATTGGTAAAGGTCTTCCATTCATATAGAAGATTTTGTTAAGAATATAGATGAAACCGGAGGATCGCCTTTTATTAACATTGTATTAACATAGTCTAAAATTGTATTTTCTCTGTCTCATACCTTTGTTAATCATAAATTATTTGAGCACAGATTTTATTGGCTGGGTCTCTGCCTCAAGATAGAATTGAGTTGAAAACTGAGTTCATTTTCTGGAATGAGATGTGGACGTTTTTTTCCAAAGTTAGACAATTCTGGCCACCTTTTCTCTGAAATGTTCAACCTTTGACTTGGGAATGTAGCATTTTGTTGTAAAGGACATTTTGTAACAATTTGTTTCACCAGGAGTTTAGCTTTCTATGTTTCCAGTAAAAGTCTTATTTGTTCAAAAAACTTCAGTATGAGCACACTCTATAGATCTGTCTTAACTGAACAGTTTTGTTTCTCGAGTGTGTAGCCATCCATGGGAAAAAAACCAGACAGTATTTCAGTCCTTGTGCATGCAATCTTTAATTATGAAGTAGCATGTTATTTTTCCTTCCAGATCTCTCTTGCATACAGTAAATGATGGTTATTTTTTAGCTTGTTCTATTTGTGGCTTGTGCTTTATTTAGTGTACGCTATTCAAGGCATGTAGGCAAAATCATTAATTTCCTCATATTTCTCAGTGCCTTGAAATGCCATGTACAGCTAAGTACTCTTTAGTCGCTCAGAAAAGAATAGTGTGGGGCCAGGCAATTAAAAGGTGTATTATAAATACAGCGTACGTAAATACGCTGAATTTGATTTTATGGCCTTAATTCTAACTTTTCCTAATTTGGGTGTGTTTGACTTTTCAATTATATTAGCATTGTTCTAGCATAGGATTTTGTATATAAAATATCTCTGTGTGTGCACACACATAATTCAGTATTTTTTTTCAACACTACTGAACAATTCTCAAATGACAGAAATAATGATTTTTGGGAGTAGTCTGGGAGGCATCTGTAACATACTCCATTAGAAATGGCTGAATAAATCATTAATACAAAAATAAACACTAATTGAACCTCAGAAATACAGTGCTGGAAAGTCTCTTAAATCTCATCTCCTGCAGTAAGGGAAAATTCAGAGTACTTAAACTGTCCTGAACAGTTGACTTTACTTGTTCTTAAGAAGTTCCAAACACAACAATTTGGAATAGTGCTTAACTGCTTAATTAAACTTGCTTTACACTTCAAATACAATGTTTTCAAGGGAATTCTTTTGAAAGGAATTCTGAAGAGATATTCCTTGGCTGAAAATATACCCTGATACTCAAGTGCAATTGAAAAACTGCAGTTACCTGTAAATGTGTGTAGTTAGATACTTCAGGTATTTTATCTCTAGTTGTTATTATAATTGCTGTGTCCTGTGCATGACTGTAAGGTTCCACCTTCCCAGGCAGGGAAAATGAAGCTCCCTCTGTTTTGTGTATGACTGTAGTTGATAAAGAAAACCTGGCCCATTGAATTCTTGATCCATTTTTTCATAACTCGGTATACCATTCTGCCTCTTGATACTGTAAACCTGGATGTTGGTCATAATCACAGCTCCAGTAGAATTATCGAATCATAGAATGGTTTGGGTTGGAAAGGACCTTAAAGATCATCTAGTCCAACCCCCCTGCCATGGGCAGGGACATCTTTCACTAGATCAGGTTGGTCAAACCCTGTCCAACCTGACCTTGAATGCTACGAATGATGGGGCTTCCACAACTTCTCTGGGGAACCTGTTCCAGTGTCTCACCACTGAATATTCACAGATGCATGAATCTGATATTTCACAAGTAACTAAATTATAAAAAAATTGGATATATCAATGTTAGCTTTATAAAGAGGGCATCATTTACTGTGCTTCGGTACTCTTGCATCAGGCTGCAGTGTGAACTTGCATGATTTCAGCTGAGCATGTTCTGTCTTGCGAACAGTATTAGAGGTCTCAAGTGATTTGCTCAGTTTATGTACTTTCCTGCCACATATCAGTTTGAAGAATGTTGTCTCACTGTCTGTGTCTAAAAGCAGAACCGTTCATAAAACAGATGAAGGCAAGATCGTGTCTTCGTGACTGCAAACAAAAAACTTGATGACGTTTTTGAGGAAATAATTGCATTTTTAAACATGTGAGAGTCTGCTTGCAGCTTCTGATTACTGAATACTTTTGTCCTAGGTCGAGTACCCAGAGCTGTAGCATCTGTCAATCAGCATTTATTAGCATCTGATGACGTGGTTAGCTGCTGCTTGGATTTAGGTGTACCCAGCATTTCATTCCGCATTAATGGACAGCCTGTACAAGGCATGTTTGAGAACTTCAGTACAGAAGGGTTTTTCTTCCCTGTCGTAAGCTTATCAGCAGGTGTAAAGTAAGTACAACTTAATTTTAAATGTTGTTTTCTTTGCTGACTTGTCACGCAAAATATTGTCCATATTCATGTATGATTTGTTCTGTTTTGTTGTTTCAGTTCTGCCCAACCAGCAGTTGGGAGGGAGTGAGGCAGGAAAGTACTGATTTGTTTAGTGATGATTTCACTTAAGGGTGAAATGTGAGTCTGTTAGCAATTTGACCAAGTCACAGTGTCTGAAAATTATTGTTTTATGGGTATTTGGTGACCTATGGGAAATTAATTTTGTCTCATTCCAATTACCAGTGAAAAAAAAGCACATTAGAAACACAGAACCACATTTGGCACTAATTAAAATCCTCACTGGCTTTCTCAGTAGGAAGTGAAAAAATTAAATCGTCATGAAAACTAATACTATATTCACAGTAGGAAACACAAAGAACTAATGAGAAGCAGTTTTGAAATCTCATTACTAATATTGCCCATTTTTTACCTGTTTTGTAGCTAAAATACCGAGATTTGAACTTACAGGCTTCTATTGTTATCTTACATTTAATTCATTCAGAAAATCTTCTGCAAATGTCAGTCTACTTAAGTGGCCAAAATACTTGCGTTAACATTACCAAGCTGACAACAACAGAAGGCTAGCTCTTGCACTGTTGTTATAACAGGACCAATTTCTGTTCAGTTCATCTTAGAGCATCTTTATTGCTGATATTGACAGGCAACAATTTTAGGAAGGCAAGATATAAAAATAATTAAGGAGAATTCTTCAGTAAGAAAGGTTAGGATTTTTCTGTCTTTTGTAGGCTGAGCATGATTTCCACATAAAATATGGATAAGTTATAAAAATTTTTCACTATGAAAAAATCATAGAATCATAGAATGGTTTGGGTTGGAAGGGACCTTAAAGATGATCTAGTTCCAACCTCCCTGCCATGGGCAGGGACACCTTCCACTAGACTGGGTTGCTCAAAGCCCCATCCAACCTGGCCTTGAACACTGCCAGGGATGGAGCATCCACAGCTTCTCTGGGCAACCTGTTCAGTGCCTCACCACTCTCATAGTGAGGAATTTCTTCCTAGTGTCTAATCTAAATCTACCCTCTTTCAGTTTAAAGCCATTACCCCTTGTCCTGTCACTACATGCCCTTGTAAAAAGTCCCTCTCCATCTTTCAGTCTAGATGCTAATGGTCTACATGTCAATAGCTGCCAGAAACTGCCAAACGTAGAAGAAATAATCTGGAGCGGAGTAAGAGATTGTGGTGAAGGAGTGAAAAGATGCAAAGGGTTGGCTTTTATTTTCGGAGGGTTTCTTTTATATATGGTAATTTTTGAGAAATGAAGGTTTCATATGGCCAGAATAGACAGTATATAGCTTTCATAAGTTAAAGAAAGTTCAGGTTGTAAATGGCTCATACATTTAGCAAGTAAGAAAAAAGAAATCTTTGTTTCTCTGAGGTGAAGTAAATCAGATAACTAGTTCTCTGTGGACTTTTCCTTCTGTGAGCAATACATAAATACTTTGAGCATCTCATGTTTAAGAGAACCTCCCGGATGAAAATACTAACAGAGACCAAACAGAATAAAGGAGGCCTGGGAAGGGCTTAATAAAAAATCAGTTTTCATTTATCCTCTGGGAGTGACCCTCCTATGCAGCTGCATTAGTACAAGAGCTTTTGAAAATGCTCATTAGTTTTTTCTGTAAGAAATCTGCCTAAACTGGTGTCATTATTTTTCTTCATTCTTATTTGATGTTGTTTGTGTATTTTGTGAGAGCATTTTCCCTTGTAGTTAATAGTAGCTGATGGCAGTAGCAGGGTGTATGTCATCTTCTGTGTCTGTTAGCATCAGAGAAATTTTATGTGGAAATCCCGAGTTCATGAGTGGAGGAGAGTGTTCGGCACTGGGCACAATCTCTTATGTTTCTACTTCTGTTGTAGCTTATCTGCTTTTCCTCTGCTTTCTGTGACTTTCTCAGTCTCTGATTCTGGGTCTGCTTCATCATTCCCACATCAGTTTTTCCTCTCTCAACCCATGTCAGCACCTGTTTACCCACACTGTCTCTTATTCTATTTTTTAACTGTAGGCGTTTTCTCCCTATCTTTCCATTTTTTCCTCCTTCTACCAATGGTGCTATGAGCTCTGCTTGTAGTACTACAATATGACCATTCAAATAATCAAGGAATTTATACAACAACTCTGTATTGAGAATTCGTTTTCTTTTCTTCTATTTTTCTTTTCTTCTATTCAGATTTATTTAGTCTCTTCTTAAAAACTGGGTAAACACAGAGATGCAGAAATATGAGATTAACTTTAAATGAGCCATCCAACATGTTTTTAGGGAAGTTAAGGGTCTGGATGTGTTGACATGAAAAGTCAACATCTTAAAAGTAAATGCCTGGCGCTTTTAGTAATTAAATATGAGTTACATTAAATACTGTTATCATGGGGGTCTTGTCTTTCATAGGTAGCCTTTGTAGTAAGCAAAAGGCTATTTAGCGGTCTTGTTATTCAGGCTATGAAAACTAAGTACAGCTGCTAGCAAATTGCTAGAATGGTAGGCACAGTTGCCTATTGAGTGCTTTTATGAACATATGTACAGCCCAACTCCAAAAAGAAGCAAAAGGAGTAGTAATTAACCTAAATCAATCTGTTTAACTATTTCTAGCTGTCTTTTAGGAGTTATATTGCTTTATATTTTATTTTCAGGAGGGTTCTTTTTAAGGTTAAGGTCAGATAAAACAAGTTTTTCAAATTGGAAGATCTGAACGTTTCCTTTAAAATGAGACAAAAAGCCACAGCTTCTTGGAGTGTTCAGGATTTTAAGGGAGTGTGCAGCATTAGGAGGATATAGCCTGTGTGGAGGTTTAGATACTGCAGTGAAGAGCAGGGAGAAAGCAGGCCTCGGAAGGAATGAGAACATCATAAAGATCATGTGAGATTGAAAGGTTTGCTACAACTCAGAAAAATCGACCAAGTTGGCAGGAAGCAAGGAGCTATTTACTGGGATGTGGTTGACAAGGGAAGAATTGCATGAGAGTCTCTTCATTTTTATTCTTTCTTTGACTTTTGTCTATTTAGGAAGTTAGACTTCTAGGTCTTAAAATCAAATTGACCTCCTTTTTATTTTCAAAGTATTTTGATCTGTGTGGGGGCTTGCCATAAAGAGAGGCCTAAGCTCAAAGTTATCTCAAATATTTAGCTGCCTTGGTGTCATTCAAATATTTTAAATGATGACATTAGAAAGTTCAAGCTTAATAGAAGTAATCAATAATGATATATTTCTTCTGGACATTGAACCGTTTCACATATTTGTAGCTTGTGCTTATGTACATCCTGTTTGAGAAAGCTTGTGTGTCTTAATTTTTCTCCTCTTTTTATATTATTAATGTCTCTTACTGTCAATGAAATATGTTGATCTGATAGTTCTAATATTTCTAGAAGTGTAAGTAAAAACTGGTATAGGCGGCTTCTGGTAACCCCATCACAACAAATGTATGGGCTGTTTCCTAGAGATAACAATTGTTTTAAATTTTCTGTGGTTGTTTACCTCTAGAGTTTGCCTACGTGAGGGCCAAAGTATGAAGTTGGATAGTTTTTATCTTTGTTGTTTTTCCTGGTATACTCTCAAATTTCTATGAAAAAAATGTATCTGAGGAGGAACAGAAAACTTTAGGGGTTTAACAGGAATCTTAGTTACACTTCTGAAACTCATTCCCAGTTGTAGTATTCGATATAATTTTGTTTGCTTGATTTATGTATTATGATTATAGTGGGTCTTTTTCACCATATCCTCTGTGTTTTTTTCTCATGTGCCAACTGCCTGCATGAGTGCACTGAGAAGTTACTTTAAAACTTTTAAGTGGTATATAAATAGTCCCTATGGGATTTTTTAGAGTAACAGTAAAATTTAAATTAGATTTGTGTTTCCAAATCATTTTAATGCATTAAAAATTTCACTCAATTTACAACCATTTGATTTTAAGTAGGAAACAGTTTTTTTGAAAATACGCTACTGCATTGAATAATTAGTTTTGCTTTGGCCAAAACAAATTTTCAAAAAATAGTGGGTAGATGATGGTGTTATTAATAGTGTCTGCTAGTATGAATGCTTGGTAACTCTTTGGTGTTTATCAAAGCATGAAATACACCTGCATTTTTGTAAATGCTATTCAAAAAAGTGTTTTAAGTTTCTAAATTATTTATTTATAATGTTAGTATATGCTGACTATTTAAGAGTATAATTTCTTCATTGAAAATTGCACAGAGTTCGTTTCTTATTGGGTGGACGTCATGGAGAATTTAAATTTCTGCCTCCTGCTGGCTATGCACCCTGTTATGAAGCGTTGCTTCCAAAAGAGAAGATGAAACTGGAACCAGTGAAAGAATATAAGAGAGATTCTGATGGAGTGAGGGATTTGCTGGGTACAACACAATTCCTCTCCCAAGCTTCCTTTATCCCTTGTCCAATAGACACCAGTCAGGTATGTTAAGTATTCAATAATGGGATTGTGAAACATGTCTTAACAAAATTTGAATTGGCAATATAAAAACTAAGTTAGCTTGCCCCCTTTCTTAGCAATTCATAATTTGTGTGTTGTGGTGTATTTAACTGAACTAGGTGATCTTGGATCTACAAGGTGTTGTAACTGGAACCTTTTCTTATTTTTGGAAATGTTACGCTCTTTTCTTAGGTTGCTCTTCCTTTTCATCTTGAAAAGATCAGGGACAAACTAGCTGAAAATATCCATGAACTGTGGGGAATGAACAAAATAGAACTGGGCTGGACATATGGCAAGGTATGTTTTGAATGACCTATCTGGGTACAGTCACCTATATTAGGTTAAGTCTCCTACCAGAAAACCTGGATGTGGAAGTTGAACGGAGTATTTAATGGTGGTCTATACATTACTAATAATAGATGAACATGTAAGCCGGCAGGAGACAGTGATATTAACTGGTGATTAGAAGGCAAATTTGGCATATAAATAAGGCACATATTTTAGCACTATAAGTAATTAACCATTTGAAAAAATACCTTAATTGAGAAACATGCTAGCTATACCAAGATGGAATTCTACTGAAAATCACACCAATAGTTAGCAACCCCTCAACTAACTTTGGTTACTCTAGTGTTGGGGATCAAAGAGATAACAAGCAAAAAGCCCGTTGTGGAAGATTGCTTCTGTTGATAATGGAGACAGGGTTTTGGTGACTTTTGTAAACATTCAAATTCCTTAAAGCTCAGGTTTTTTATTTAATTAGTTACACTTGAAACTTAGAACGATCCCTTATAATGTGGTGTAACCTAACAGCTCAAAGACAGTAAGGCCATCCAACATTATTTAGATGTATATGGCAAGGCATTCCCTGCCCAATGGATGTCACCAAATGAAAAACAGTTAAAAGGATAGGTCAAAAATATTATATTCAGAATATTATATTAAATTTAACAATTATATTAAAATTGGTACCTTCCCCTAGTAATATAAAATTCTAAAGGCTGAATTTAGGTTATTTCATCTTGCTTCTTTTAAAATTCAGATTTACTGGGGTAGTCCACCATGTGCCCATCACAACTGTATTCCTACCTCGGAAGAATCTTTTTCTTTCTCTTATCTTGTGCTGTTTTTACTTACAGATTTGATTTACCTTTTTGTTCAAGAACTCTATCATACTATCTGTTAAAATGTCATTGCTATTGAAATTCTGAGCTTTACTAACCTTTTTAATGTTTCTGAGCTTTGGCAATTGAAAAATGTTTTTGTATGTGAAATGTCATGACTCTTAGTTGCCATCAGGATAGAAGCACTTGGCATTGAGTGAAACAGCTTGTTTAACTAAGAGTCAGGTAAGTATTCAAAGGCTTATGTCAATATCAGAAAAAGAATTCTCTGCTTTATTATTTCAGTAGAATTTGGAAAACATTACCAAATGATTCTTTAAGGTTTTTGAATCAGAATGTGTACAACAGATCAGATTGTGCTCTGTTGGGCATATATTGCTCAGGCATTCAGCAGAAATGTTCATTGAGTTTACAGCCTTGCTTTCTTGTGTTTCGTGTATTTATGCAGAACACAGAAAATAGCTATGTTTTTTCTGATTTTGTTGGTTATGGAGGAGTACTTATAGTGTGCATTATAAATGAATCATGGAAAAGTTCATTTATATAATGATGAGTAACTGTCATTGAGCAAAGATAAATGGTATTGTTCACAATGTCTTCATTATTGCAAAGAATTAACTGATTTTTTTGGTCTGATTCTGACTTGAATCTGGTATCAGGAAGGTACTCTTTTCTGTTGCTTTGTTACAGATACGGGATGATAATAAGAGGCATCATCCTTGTCTTGTGGAATTCTCAAAATTACCTGAGACAGAGAAGAATTATAATCTACAAATGTCAACTGAAACCCTCAAGTGAGCTTTAAATTTAAAAGAAAATAAACTTTATTTTTTAAATTTTTATTCAAGCACTTCATACCGTTGTAAGATGTAAAAACATTAGAACATCTCATTCAAAGTGTATTCTGCTAACTTCGCTAGAAGTTCCAGGAACACTTTCAGAGTGATTTAGAAAATTCTGTCTCTAAAGAGATACAAAGAAGAAAACAACACCAAATCCTGTTAGTTTTAATAAAGTGACATAACTTTCAAGCCACAGATTTGTAACTTTTTAAACTTTGAAGGTTTTATTTATTATTTTTGACATGTGAAATTATTTGGGGTTGGAAATTCTATTATTTTGAATTTCTCTGTTTTTTAAATATCACTAGTTCTGCGTATTTATACTAAAACCAAAAGAAATTTATAAAATGGGTGAGCACTATAATGTTGTGTTTCACTACTGCCATTTTTTTATTTTGGCAGAACCCTTTTGGCCCTTGGATGTCACATTGTTCATGCGCATCCGGCAGCTGAGGAAGATCTTAAAAAAGTCAAACTTCCTAAAAAGTATGTACCTTATGATAACTGTTATATTTTGTTTGTAACTATAGGGTAATAATTAAACAAAAATATTGTAAGGTCATTTAAAAAATGCTTGATATGAACCCCATACCTGATATGGACTTACAGAGCACATTGTTGGTCCATTACCTTGCCTGTGATGACGGCTGACTGTGAATGCTGCTGCATTACATCACCTTGTGGAGTGATTCACAGAGACACAAATAGTTGCATACAGATATAACTGCATGTGCTTTAAGTGTTACATGGTCTTAGAATAGATACTCCAAAGTTAAAAGGAACATTTCAGTGTTTTTCTATCGTGTAGCAGAGAACAGTATGTGTAATATATGATGGTAAATCCATCTACTTGAAAGAGTAGTTTTCTTCCGCTAACTCCTGTTTCGATTTGCACCTCTCCTTCCCTTCCCTCCAAGAAAAGGTTTGTCCAACATATACACATTTCCAGAGATGATATTAATGCATTTCTTTAAAGAAGAGAAAAAAATAGAAAATGACTGTTCTTATGATGGTGCATATTTCTAGGAAAGGTACATATGTAGATTATTACATAAAATACAATTGGGTTTTTGCTTTAATTTTTATTTGGTATCTAAACTGTGGCAGTCAGGGAGCTAAAATAGTTGTGTGGTCTTTTTTATTTAGACAAATCATCAGTAGTAATCACCCCAAAAGTGGCGAAGATTAATCAAGGATTACACCTGTATTTTAGCCTTGTCTGTGGGGATTCTGGGACACATTAAAGCCCTGTCCTGCAAGAAAACTTGAAGGCAGAAACAGTGATTTGGATATTTGCCATTTCACATCAGTTTGTCAACCCACAAGATGTCTTTTTTTCCTGAAACAGATTTATCCATGAGAAAAAAAGTTATGTTTTTAAAGAGAGCAGTAAAATAAAATAGTTTTGTGATATGGGAGATGGTAATCTTGATCCAGTTGATGGCATTAATTAAAAAAAGGAAAGAAGAACCTTTCCCAAGGTTCATACTGCAGGCAGTCTGTCATAATACTGTTTTGATACTATTGCCTTCAATAACAGAACAAATAAATCTTAGTTTATGGCTCTTGTTAAAATATCTACTGCCTACATGAATCAAACTAACAAACGGAAATTATCTGACTTGAGCAAGAGAGAGTCTGCATATGTCTAAAACAGCAGAGTAGTCTTTATACTATGTGGAAGGATTGGAGAGAGTAATACCTACTACTAAAAAACTACTAAACTTATTCTTCAATGAAAAAGTGGAAAGAATAATAGTTAAAATCTGTTTTCTTCTGTTGGAAAAATGGTAATGCAATCTTTACAGACTAGTATATAAAAAATACCATACTTAATGCATCAAAAATAATTTCCTAAGAAGTTATCATGCAGATCTTTAAAATAGAAATTACTTGAATGGTCTAAATGACAAGTATAAAAAAACAATTAAAGAGTACTCATTTAATAACAACTTGGTTTTTTTGTAGCAACTATTTAGGGATGCACATATGGATCTGGGTCACAGATAGGATGCAAGTAGGTGGAAAATGAGACTCTACTAGAATACAATTTATATCCTAGTCAGTGACCAAACGCAATGCATAGTTTTTGCAAAGAAATGGGAGAGTAGGAGATTGAAAAGTGGAGAGAGAAAGTGAACCCTACCCTATGAATGCCACATAGAAAACTTTAAATACCGTCAGTGAGGTATCTTGACTCTGTGTTTTCCGTTGTTGACTTACAGTTACATGATGTCAAATGGATATAAACCTGCCCCTCTTGATCTTTCTGAAGTGAAATTGTTACCTTCTCAAGAATTTCTAGTTGACAAACTAGCAGAAAATGCACATAATGTCTGGGCAAAAGACAGAATAAAGCAAGGATGGACCTATGGCATTCAGCAGGTAAGGACTTCTTTAGGTGCATTTGGAATAAGTAAGGAACATGAGATTTTGTTTTCTAGAACATCATTTAGGAGGGTTAAATAAGAAGACAAATACTGAATGTCATGTGATGTCTGGAAAAGTTAGAGGGGGTGGGGAGCAGGGAAAGAAGCCTTACCCATGCACGTCTGAGTAGATTGTCAGACCTGCATGGCTGCAGCTGCAGGATGTATGAGAATATATTTCCATACTTCTCTTTCATTCTTGTCTGTAGGTTTGTCGTGGTTTGACCCTGGCTGGACGCCAGGTGCCCACCAAAGCCGCTTTGTCACTCCCCTTTCTCAGCTGGACAGGGGAGAGAAAATATAACAAAAGGCTTGTGGGTCGAGATAAGGACAGGGAGATCACTCAGCAATTACCGTCACGGGCAAACCAGACTCGACTTGGGGAAAAATTAATTTAATTTATTGCAAATCAAATCGGAGTAGGATAATGAGAAATAAAACAAAATCTTAAAACACCTTCCCCCCACCCCTCCCTTCTTCCTGACCTCAACTTCACTCCCAATTTCTCTACCTCACCCCTGAGCGGTGCAGGGGGACAGGGAATGGGGGCTGCGGTCAGTTCATCAGTTGTCTCTGCCACTCCTTCCTCCTCAGGGGGAGGACTCCTCACACTCTTCTCCTGCTCCAGCGTGGGATCCCTCCCATGGGAGACAGTCCTCCACAGACTTCTCCAACATGAGTCCTTCCCACGGGCTACAGTTCTTCATGAACTGCTCCAGCATGGGTCCTTTCCACAGGGTGCAGTCCTTCAGGAACAGACTGCTCCAGTGTGGGTCCCCCGTGGGGTCACAAGTCCTGCCAGCAAACCTGCTCCAGCGTGGCCTCCTCTGTCTCCACGGGTCCACAGGTCATGCCAGGAGCCTGCTCCAGCATGGGCTTCCCATGGGGTCACAGCCTCCTTTGGGCATCCCCCTGCTCTGGCATGGGGTCCTCCACGGGCTGCAGGTGGATATCTGCTCCACTGTTAATCTCCATGGGCTGCAGGTGGATATCTGCTCTGCCGTTAACTTCCATGGGCTGCAGGGGCACAGCCTGCCTCACCATGGTCTTCACTACGGGCTGCAGGGGAACCTCTGCTCCGGCGCCTGGAGCACCTTCTCCCCCTCCTCCACTGACCTTGGTGTCTACAGGGTTGTTGCACTCACGTCTCACTCCTCTCTTTGCTGCTATATTCCCGCAGCAGGTTTTTTTTCCCCCTTCTTAACTATGTTATCCCAGAGGTGCTACCACTGCTGCTGATGGGCTCGGCCTTGGCCAGCGGCGGGTCCGTCTTGGAGCCGGCTGGCATTGGCTCTATCAGACGCAGGGGAATCTTCTAGCAGCTTCTCACAGAAGCCACTCTTGTAGTCCCCCCACTACCAAAACCTTGCCATGCAAACCCAGTACAGGCTTTTAGTATTATTAACAATTGGGCTTGCATTCATAGAACTGTTCTTCATCAATATTATTTCTCTCCTGTAATTTTAACATTATTTCAGAATACACTCTGTCTCATTATATAAAATCTTCGTGATGTTTAAACAGTTTTCTTCTTGTTCTTTTTTATAACCCCTTTTAGGATCTTAAGAACAAACGTAATCCTCGGCTAGTGCCATATGCATTATTAGATGAACGTACGAAAAAATCAAACAGAGATAGCCTCCGTGAAGCTGTTAGAACATTTGCAGGCTATGGTTATAGTATTGAGCCACCTGACCAAGAGATAGGTATGTACTTTCAATAAGAATCATGGACTTTTGTTCCCTCAGTGCTAGGAAAAAAACATAAAACACTGAAATAGACAGGGCAAACGTAAGGTGTGAATTAGCAGTAGTGTATTTTTGCAGTGGACTTTAATGAAAGATGCAAATATACTCTGTAAATGACTTGTATATTACTTAGCTATATTTTTTTTAAAGGTTGGTTGTAGTTAATAATATGATAATTCTAATTTCCATGATTTTTAGATTGGAGAAAATCTGGAGTGTGAGTGGATATATTGGTTTTCATTTGGAGATAATAAAAGAAAGAAAATAATATGGGATTAATTTAAAAGAATTTTTTTACATGGTATGCAGATTAGATTTGACTACTTCAAGTCAAACTCAGTTCTTAAGAAGTAGTCAAAGAAGTGCACCAAGTTCAATAATTTTTTTTTTTATTGAAATCAGGAGCAGAAATTTGTTTAGAAGTTTTTCTTCATATTTGCTATACCACTGTAATTTCTTGACAAAAATCCAAACCAAAACAAAACTTATTTGATAATTTTTTTTAAATGTTCTAAATGTATTGACTTATGTAGGAAATTATTTTGTTGTATTGTAATACTGCATTATTGCATTGGATTTTATTGCATGTGGTAATCTTACACTTCTGAGGTTTCCTCTAGTCAGTTTTGTGTTTGGGGCTCTGCATTGAGTGATACTTGGAAATGTTCTGAGTCTAAATAGTGGAAAATCACCTATCCTGCATAGAATTAGAATGTGCTCGCCTCTGTATGCTGATTACTGTTCCTTCTGTTGTAACATTTACTGTGAAGGTCCTTAAACATGCAATGGTAGATAATGGCTGCTTTCAGAGACAGAAAATACCGAGGACAGATGAAAAGCTAAACAGTAGCATTTATAGTTTCATCTAGTTGTAAAAGGTGGGATTTTTTTCTCTGTTTATTTTTACAGCTGACCAAACATTGGAAAAAGTCAGCATCGACAAGATACGATTTTTCAGAGTAGAACAGTCTTACGCAGTGAAGTCTGGAAAGTGGTACTTTGAATTTGAAGCTGTGACAGGTGGAGATATGCGTGTTGGCTGGGCCAGGCCGGGCTGTCGACCTGACGTAGAGTTGGGAGCTGATGACCAAGCATTTGTATTTGAAGGAAGCAAAGTCAGTACATGTTTATCTTTTCTGACCTATGAACAGGCTAGGCAGAGAACTACAGTACAGGTTTCCTCTGTATACTCCAGATCAACTACTGTAATATTTTTGATTCATATAAAGGTGCTCTGTTTCATGCTGGATAGTATCTGCATGTCGATTCTGGCCATTGTAACTATCCTGACAAAGGTGTGTTGGTTTATATCTATCTTTCTAGGATATACCCAACTGAGTAAAGAAGTCTGTTGTAAGCATAAACAAAATACAGCATTCACTTCCTTTTTTTTATAAGTGGTGTTTCACAAAAGTAAGACACAGTTTCTTCAATGACCGGAAGACAGAACCACAGTTCTGTTTTCCCTTTTCTGTCTTTTCTGCTTTCTACACGTTCTTTCTTCCCAAACTTGACTCCTAAAGGACCGAAAGGACGATAATGACGCGGCATGTGAGAAGTGGAATCCAATGAACAGTGGTTATCATCCAGGTTCTAAATTGCTGTTTGCATCTTACTGAAGTTAGGGTGCCTTAGTTTCTCTATGCGAAATAACCAAGATAATAGTTAAATTAATTACCTGAAAGGCATGATCAGTACTGTTTGCAAATTACTTTGAGATCCTGGAAGGTGAAATATTTGTTTATTTTATTTTATTTATTTTGTGTTTTATTTTTAAATGTTAGCATAGTGTTTATTTACCTGGTTTTTTTTGTGTAGGGCCAGCGTTGGCATCAAGGCAGTGGATTCTTTGGACGAAGCTGGCAACCAGGAGACGTGGTTGGTTGTATGATAAACTTGGATGACAAATCAATTATCTTTACACTGAATGGAGAGTTACTTATAACCAGTAAAGGTTCAGAACTTGCGTTTGCTGACTTTGGAATAGAAAGTGGTAATTTTCTTTTGATAGTTACATGGTTATGAGAAGACAAAACAAAACAAAACCCAGAAAAACTAGTCTGTCATAATGCCTTAGTGGGCTGAGAAATGAGAGTTATTACAGTTGCTGATGAGTGATTTTTTTTTTTTTTTTCCCCAGTTAATTCTTGAACTTACTTGTACTCTTGATTTTGAACTCCTTACACCCTAGTGCTAAGGAATATCACCCCACCAATTTTGTACTTCCTGTTGACCTTATTGGCTACTACAAGCCTAACAAGTTTTGGTTCTCACTTTCTCCAGCTGCTGGTCTGTTCCTGTCCAGTACTTCCATCAGTGCTTTTACATCGTATTTCACTGGTGTGAGCCTTCAGACAGTGCTACACATTAACTTCATAAAAAATTATTTTAAGAGTGCTTATATGGCACAAATTGATTTTCTTTTTTTCTTTTAACCACAAGTAGATATTAATGGGATTTCAGGAATCAGAATGGATAAATTTTCTTTGAGCCTTGCTAGGCTTACTCATGGGACTAAACTTCAGCGTTAAGAAGTGGTAATAATAAGGACCTTGAAAAATTCCCAAAACCGGAAAATGTAGTCTCTGATTGTCTCACTGGAGCATACACATATTACATTCTTGTCTGTGAAGGACAAAATGAGTACTATGTGATGAGAGGCTGCACCAAAAGAACAAATCTTTGCAACATAAATTGAGTCTGGTTTGTAATTTTATTTTCTCCGTCCTATTCATAGCTTATCTGCATTTCTCCTTTTCCTGGGCTGTTTTTTCCTCTTCTGTTTTTGGCCTTTGCTTTTTTGAACAGTAGTATCTACATGACTGTGTTGAAGGAGGCAGGGAATATTCTGAAACTGTTTTGTTTTATTTTTTAGTTGACATTTCCTTTGGAAGCTTATCTCCTCCAACCAGTAGTATCTTCATGCCCGTTAGTAATTGCCAGAAGACTTTGCAATTGCTCACTGTCCGTCTTTGGTCCAACCACTGATTCAGTTTTTCTAGTGGTAGAGAATGAGAGACTGCCTTAAGAGACCTTTTCTGAAGGCTTAAAGTTGAGGTGTAGGAGAGAGAATTTCTCCTTTAGAGGTTGAACTGTTGGCTTTTCCCTGAAGTTGCTCCAAGTTCTGTTTCTTGAGAGATGGAGAAATAATTCAAACGCCTTTCATCCCAGTGTATTGGCTGCTACAGGTATATGGAGACCCAAAAAAGTTCAGTCATAAAAAATACCAGCATTAAAGAAGTGTGTATTTGTCCATCATGAATGATGGAGCGATGAAGGTTTGCAACAAATTTATAGCTACTGATGACAAACTAAATTTTAAACAGATGTACTGAGATACCTGAACCTCATCTCAAAGTCCTTTTGAAACTTCAGTGCCCTCAGAGAGCATAACTGACATTTGTTAGTAACTTTGATCTAGCCAAGGTTGTCTTCTAGTGTCCAACTGATTGTATAAAGGCATATTTATTAGTCTAAAAAAGATGAAAATAAGTTATTCTTCTAATAAATGAATAATTGACTTGAACAAATCTTGTTTTTTCAAATCTGATTGTCCACAAAACTACTTCTTGACTTGACATTTTTTTGTTTGTTTTTCACGCAAATCTACTAGTACTTTCTAGTAACAATTGTTAAACTGATCTAATGTTTAAATAAATAGGTTAATGTGTGTAATGTCCATTGATTGCCTAAGTCCTCAGGGTTTTTGGTAGCAACTATATTGAACTTAAAGCCACCTTAAATACTAATCTCTAAGTGCTTGTTACTGTCATCATTTCATGTGCATTACTTGCAGGAGCTAAAGTTTAGTTCACATTAAGTGGTTCCAAAATAGAATGCTTGTGTTCTCCAAATGAATTACTGTTGGTTTTTTGTTGTTGTATCGTTTTCTTAGGTTTTGTTCCAATTTGTGCACTGGGTCTATCTCAGATTGGTCGTATGAACCTTGGAATGGATGCCAGTACATTCAAGTATTATACAATGTGTGGCCTTCAAGAAGGTTTTGAACCTTTTGCTGTCAACATGAACCGAGATGTTGCTATGTGGTTTAGTAAACGCTTACCAACATTTGTCAATGTGCCAAAAAATCATCCTCACATTGAGGTAACATTACATGTTAGGGAGACACCTGTTTATCAACTGTTTGTTTAGCAAACTGAGACATTAAACCCTTACTAATACTTACTGTCATCAGATAGTTTGTCCTATAAATCTATTAAGTCAATCTTGGATAATTCCAGATGATCGTGTCTATCTCCAACTTCATTTATGGTAGTATTACCATTTATATGGATACACCTATCTGTTCTATGATATGTCTTGCTAATTTATGTTGTTGTTGTTAGCTACTTGAACCATGTCAGTTGTGATTTGTTTTTTATATTCTATCTTACATTCTCTTTCATTTTTTTAAACCTCCTCTACTATACATTTTTCTTAAATATCTACAAATTGTTCAGCTGAATTCAGCATCACTTAAGGTAATAGAAGTGTGAGCTAAGCAGAGACTGATTTAGGTCTGAGGGACATTTAAGTGTACCTGTGGTGTCACTGAGTGATATCTGTTTCATTCATTCTTGTGATGCACTAGTGATAGGAATCCCACAACACTCTAACTAATCTACTCTAGAGCAGAATAATATAGCCTATGTTTTGTATAAAATATTCCATATTAATATATTCTACAATGATATGTTTGAATTCCTGATCAGTTTTTTTACTATAGTCCTTAGGCCATATACTTTAATTGAGGTGTTTAGCCAATTATTCCCTAATACTTGTCTTTGAACATTTCCTTCTTAAACAAAATACACTTCACTGAGTTCCAACTAAATAATCTTAGCATTTTTTCAGTTTATCAGGATCATTTCAACTGTATTCCTGTCTTTAAAAGTTTTTGAAATGTTCCTATTACTGAGTTTAAAAGCATACTCACTTTTTCAGCACAAGGGAAGATCATAATATCAGACTTCATATGATCATCTGAAGGATTCTAGTTGATATTTCTTCTCATTGTGGTAGAAAACTACTGATTCTTGTGAAGCAATTTTTCAATGACTTGTGCACTCAAAGTGAATTAATTTAATAAAATCTAGACTTTTTTTTTTTTTTTTTAAATGCTGTATGGAACAGCTTGGCAATATTTACTGTAGTCAGGATATACTGAGTGTGTTGCTTTCCTCACTTGTCAGGCTAGATTCCCTGTCAGAGAAGAAAGTTGCATAGTTTGGAAATTAATTCATTTTTAAAAATTTAAGTTTACTCTTTCAGTTATCTTATCCTCTCGTTACTTAATGAAATTTTTCAGCATTTTTCTTGGAATAATATTATTTTAAAATTATTTCTATTATTTTTAGATCTGGAGAATTGATGGAACCATTGAGAGTCCACCTCGGTTAAAAGTTACTCACAAAACATTTGGCACACAGAATAGCAATTCAGACATGATATATTGTCGTTTGAGTATGCCCATTGAGTTCCGCTCATCATTCAACTTCAGCATGGGTGTGGAAAATGCCTCATCTGATGTTTTCCAAAAACGGTTAGTTACCCTATTTCATGCTCTCAATGTAAATGTAATGTGTTCTATTATTCTTTCTTATTGTACACTCAAAGATTTCATACTTGGTTTTGCACTAAGCACACACTAGCATAGGATGCATGTTACTGAGATTTTTTTGTTCTTGATGGTTTTAATAAATTTATAACACAACTTTGGTGCAGAATGCTATATCCAGACAAGAGAGAACCGTTTCTGAAGAGGTACATCACAAGGTTTGGAGTTATTCATTGCTAAGCAGCTGCCATCCGTTCAAAATCATTGGGATTTGCAAAGCTTTTTAGCCAATCTAGAAAACCAGCTCGGAATCTTTTGCCCACTGGATTAATGTTCATCTACATTATTGTTCAATAGCTCATTGTTATTGGAAAAGTGATTAATCCATGCAAAGAAAAAAACATTGTGGGGCAGATTTTTAAAGATACCAGGTACTACTGAGTTCAGCACTTTCCAGCATTGCCTTCATCTTTAGTTAATTGCTGTAAATATCTCTCTTCCCTCTCTCTCTGCCTTAACTGCAGTCAATTATTTTGGGTGTATATTTGTATCCTGTAAAGTCTCTGCATACTTAATTTACTCACGTACACTCAGTACCCAGCAAACATGAGTTAGCTTGTAAGTACACTTAGTTTAATAATGAGTACGTTTTATACGACTTTTTTTTTTTTTAAACTAATTTACTGATGTTTCTTTATCTTTAGAAAGCACAGCCAAGAAATTGCTGCTCCTTCTACTACAGTAAGTAAATATGTTGAGATGCCTAGTTCTTCTTACTTTTTGAAGTAGATTTTGTCGTGGCAGCATGTTCAGTAGAAATTAATCTATTGAAAGAAGCCTTTTTAATCATTTGGTATGATGTAACACTGTGTATAGATAGTAATGCCCAGAGTTGTATGACTTGAGGCGTAAACCTCACTATCTTAAACCACTAGTCTGTTGGTTTTTTTTTTTTTTAATTTATGAGCATTTAAGATGACTTAGTAAGAGAATATGAATTACTATTATTAAAGTTTGATATATAGAAGGTTTTTTAAATCACTATTTGAGTATTCCTTGATAAAATAATTTACATTTCTATTACTAATATGTTCTTTTCCTCTTTTCAGTGTTTTTATTCACTACGGATATTTGCTGGCCAAGACCCATCCTCTGTCTGGGTTGGCTGGGTAACACCAGACTATCATTTTTATAGTGAGAATTTTGACCTAAATAAAAATTGTACAGTGACAGTTACTTTAGGTGATGAGAGAGGCAGAGTTCATGAAAGGTATAGATTTATTTATCACTTATTAAAGATTGTATTTTAATACTGTTGTTCAAAGTGAATTATTCACAACTCTGATGATATTTTAAACGTTAATTTAAAGTAATAAGAAAATTGATTATGGAGTAGGAGTGTTCTGTGCTTGTTTAGATATGAATGTGTTTTACATAGACTTGTAAAGTGAGTATATTTATCATTAATGTTCTGTTGGAAGGAATGTTTTGTGATGCTTCTTTCTTGTAACATCCATATTTGGTCACTGTGGATGAACCTGTTATTTGTTTTAATGTCTTACATAAGCACACAGAAGCATGTGAAATTGTTTCATAATTATAAAAAAGGAGGAAAAAAAAAAAAAAGGTGCACTTAGACTGATCCCTTACCTATGATGATTACATTATTAAAAAAAGGGGGGGTTGTTAATGAGAAAACAAAACTAATAGCAGCACAAGCACCTTTGAGGATCTCTAACTATTACTCCATTGAAAAGTACATCTTCACTGAATACTTAGTCAAGTTCAGTGTGACCTATGATTTGTTTTCTTTGTTCTTGCTCTTCTTTCAGTGTGAAGCGCAGCAATTGCTATATGGTTTGGGGAGGAGATGTAATTGCTAATTCCCAGAGATCAGGTCGCAGTAACGTTGATTTAGAAATTGGATGCTTTGTTGACCTGGCTACTGGAATGTTGTCATTCACAGCCAATGGAAAAGAGCTTGGCACTTGTTATCAGGTATTATCAGATTTTGAGGAAGCTATCTAGTAATCTGGTTGTTTTGATGCTATTACAAAATTATTTTTTCTTGTTCAGAAATCTAACTGAACACTATTCGTGTGACAATAACATGTTTTCCTCTATTATTCTGTTTTATCTCTCTTTCTCTCTCTCTCTCTCTCTTTTGTAAGGCTACATTTTTCCAACTTCTTACAGTTGTTTCAAATGTTGAGGAAGGACCATTGGTAGATATGTTCAGAAAAATATTTGTTTATCTCTCAATTCTTGTGCTTCAGAATCTTGATTTATAATGTTAATTCTTCTTTAAAATACTTTTTGTCAATGAAATCCATTATAAAATATAGGGGAAATAATTATTTAAATTAGCATAAGGTCAAAATTTGTCTTTATATACAGTAATTTTTGGTATGGATTAAGAAAATCAATTCAATTTATTTTTACCAGGGTTTGTGTCTTCTGCAGATAGCTATGATTTGGAGATCTTGTGATTTGATTAGTTTCAAAACCCAAAATTCAAATATGCATTAATGTGCAAAGCCAAAATAAATGGGGTGGGCCCTAGGTGCTATCAGTATTCTCAAAACGTGGAATCATTATGCGAATGGATCAGTAGTTGACAGAAGTTTTCAGCACTAGATTGATGAAATTTGCTCTTAGTAAGATCAGTTGTCCATAGTAAAGCATCCACTGTGGAAGAGATTATCCAGTGTTAGGACAATGCGTCACTTTCTTCTATGCAACAAAAACCCCACAAATCTGTAATACAGATAAAACTTAAATGTTATTCACCTAAATTTAATGGAACTTTGTATACTGACTCAATTGAAAATTAATGCAGCAGGGTTGCACACAGCCTGTAAATGAGGGTGGGAGATGATCTTGCAACTGTAATTTTCGTATATTTTGTAAGAGTGGTCAGAGAATTCAGTGCCGTGCTGGGAGCATGTTAAATGTCAACGTCCCGCGAAAAGAAAACAGGAGATGAAAGTGCTTAAGCCCTAAGCTTTGCTGATTTTTTAGCTAGATACAAATCCATATGACAGCTTCTGAACAAAACCATGGAGGTTTGGTGGGGTTTGTTTTCCACAGAACAGCCTTTACCTTTTTTTCCTAATTTTGCAAAGAAATCTAGGAAAATACAGATGTAGAAGATGCCTGCTACTGCTTTTAGTGTAGTAGCACTTTCAGGTTTTTCCTCTTATGACGTGCAATTAATGTAACCACATTCCTTGTGCTAAATTTAAAATAATCTCAGAAGATACAATTATTTCTCTTCTGTTTCTTCTCTTTTCCATGGAAAAATACCTGGAGTTGCTTTTGGAAATGTTTTTCAATAAACCTGTTAGCACCTGGTCCGTTGAAACCAGAACACCCAGCACTTCCTGTAAAGATACAATGGTATATTCCAACAGGAGTGTTATACCTG
This sequence comes from Phoenicopterus ruber ruber, assembly GCA_009819775.1. Taxonomy (NCBI): domain Eukaryota; kingdom Metazoa; phylum Chordata; class Aves; order Phoenicopteriformes; family Phoenicopteridae; genus Phoenicopterus; species Phoenicopterus ruber. The sequence continues at coordinate 36,535,161 of CM020219.1, forward strand.
AGGGTGAAATGTTTCTCAACTTTTGCTTATTTTGAGTAATTTAAATGTTTTCTCTATTTCTGAAAGTGGTGAAAATAGTCTTACGTAGTTTTCATTTTCATTTCTTGAATATTTTTACCATAAAATCTTTAAAATACTTTAATTAATCTCTCACCAAAATTGCAGCAAATGACTTGATATTTGTCTGGTCTAGAGGCTGCGAGATAATTATTCTAACCGTGTCCAACCATTTGCACTTTTCAGTTTTCTTAACTGAAGTAGAGGGACAATATTTGTATGCTGTTTTCATTCTAAAAGGCCCACAGGTCAACATGTTGAGGAGAAGAAATTAATTTTGCTGTAGCTCTTGATCTAACTATTAAATGGCATGATCCTATTCAGAAAAAACCCTCTGTGTATAATAGAAAAGTAAATGAAAGATAGTGTATACATATATATTTGAGATTTTGTCATTAATTGTCAGGCCAATGTTAAGGTATTCGTAGCAGAAAAGAGATCCTAAATATTGGTTTACAAGACGTTTTATTTATTCCGCATTAGTAATGGTTTTCTGACCTTCAAACAAGATTAGAAATTACAAATTCAATTATTGTTACTAGGACATATCTATCTTTGGTCAGAGGCTGAGAGTTATATTGTCTCAGTTACTTTCAGGCTTTAATGAAATAAAAGACACATTTTAGTAGGAGTGTCTTTCAGTCCAGGATACCTTTTTTTTTTCTGGATTTGGGTTTATGGGTTTTTTTTGTTATAGAAGAGATTAGAATGTACATACCTGGCCCTACGTTATTTTGTCTATCCCAATAGTCATAGTTCTGAAAAAACTTTATTCTGCATACAGATTTTTCAGTATATAGTATTATTTTACATTTTGTTTAAATTATGTTGTGTTTTGGATCTGTTTTCTCATCTAAAAGAATACGTATTTTTTATTTCTTTTTCATGATTCTCAGTGTATTGTTTTGCACTTTTTTGATAGTTTGCTATCCTCAAAGTTAGGAGTTGCACTCCTTCACAGCACAAGTGTTGTAATTGTACTTAGTATGTATAATGTACATGCATAGTACACAAAATACACAATAGTGTGATTAAAATATTTAATTGAACTCCTGAAACCTTGAATTGATTGTATAGAGTGTACCTTTTTTCAGCCACCTGGAGCACTGAAATCCTTTTAATAATGCACTATCCTATAAGTACCTTTTTAATTCTTTTTTTTCATGGCAGTAGTGGTGGGTGATCTTGTAGAGAATTGTTCAGAATTGTTACTACTCTGACATGTACTTTGGGTCCAGCTGTAATGGGGAAATTAAGATAATGTAGCTGTCAAAAAAATCCCAAATCCAACCAGACACTTGAAAACTGCAGCACTGTGATTCAGTGTGATTCACTGTGATTTTATAAGACTGGAGACAAATACTAAGCCTGGAAATAAAGGGATCTTTGAGATCTTTAAAAAAATTACGTTCTTCTACTTTTGGAGTATGGATCAGAAATTCCCTAATCTTAATAGGAAATAAAGATTTGCACTATCCTGATCAAATGATGCACTCTCACCCTCTTCTTATACCCCTCTGGTTCCATCTCTCTTAGAAATTTGTTTTTGAGCTTTTTTAGCAGTGCATTATTTTGTCCAGCATAAAATGTGAAAGAACTCCAAAAGATGTGTGATGGTCTGCAAAGCTGTATTCTACCCTCAGTCTGTGTTGGGGGTGCCTTTCCTAGAGCAAGAGCCAAAGTATGTAGCTGTAAAGTGTCTGGATTTTTAAGGAGCTGCTCTAGAATTAGGTGTTGGATTTGGATATGTTTGAGAAGAATCAACATGTAGTGTTACCAGAGTTCTTGTTGTAGGTGTTGAGAGCACGTAAGGCAGCAGACACACCTGCCTGAATGTTAGGTGGGCCTATCAAGATAACTTAGAAAATGCTTTATTATATTAGAGGTAAACTACAGGTAGACACTAATCAACACTTTAATACAGTGTCTGCAGTTATTTGATAATGAAGTGTAAGCTATATAGTATTTACTTTATATCTTATCATATTCTGGGAGGAGATTCTTGTCATTTTTAAAATTTTTAAAATTTTTTAATCTCATTTCTCTTCTAGGTTGAACCAAACACAAAGCTTTTTCCAGCAACTTTTGTACGGCCTACGAGCACTAACTTGGTTCAGTTTGAACTTGGTAAATTAAAGGTACAAAATATTTTCAATAAAGGTGCTCTTTTATTTCCATGGAAATTCCTACTCAGTTGAGTTTCTTTAGGAAGATTGAATCAATGGCATGACTTTTTATTTCACTTCTACATTTACTTCTGTAAATATAATTATGTGAAGTTAATTGTTCAATAAATCTAAACTGCATTTATCAAAATAAACTAAAGTTATTTGGGGAGAACACCCTTAATGTTGGGGGGGTTTTAATGTAATTTGTTTATTGCAATAGCTTATGTATTTTGAGTTCTTTGCTATCAATAAATTTTATTTCCTTTTGGTATTATAGGTTTATTCCTAATTAAATGTTACAAAAATAATTTTAATACACTTATTTGTTTCAGAATACCATACCTTTATCAGCAGCAATTTTTAAAAGTGAAGAAAGAAATCCTGTTCCTCAGTGTCCCCCTCGACTTGATGTGCAAACAATTACCCCTGTTTTATGGAGCAGGATGCCAAACAGCTTTCTAAAAGTAGAAACTGAGCGTGTCAGTGAACGTCATGGCTGGGTTGTGCAGTGTTTGGAACCTCTGCAGATGATGGCACTTCATATCCCAGAAGAAAACAGGTACATTTGGAAGGAACTACAGTGACTTGATGGGGACAAAATATATTGAAAGCTGATATCTGGGTATTAAACCTGCCTTGGAGAATATTTACCCTAGAGTTGTTTAGAATTTCAGATCTTATCTGCTAGAATATCATATTCGTGAAATTTAAGTAGATACAAGAGGCTGAATAATTTTAATTCCATGTGATGACATTTGCATACATAAGAGAAAACATGACTATTTGATTTTTTTCAAATTACAAAATAATATCTCTTAAATCTCTAGGTCTTTTAAACATAGAGGTTTTCTCAGCTTGAAAAAAAACAAATATAAAGAACATGCAAGTACTATTTTGCTGATTTTTTTTCTGTAATAAAAACATGTAATCTATTCCTGTTTCATCTGCTCTGAATTTATGTGAATTAAGTTTCTATGTTCTTATTGACAAGATCTTGACTTTGTTAGATTTTCATTAGGTTTTATCTTCAAAGTGAGGATAATAAAGATGTATCCAAATATCAAATATCATAACCAGTGACAAATGAAACTATAAGCAAAAGCGTAGCAGAAACATAATTTAACGGCTGTATTTTTATCAGTTATTTTGCCGCTTCTTTTAATAATTTAATAACCAATTTTATTTATCATTAGTAAAACTGAATGAAAGAGTAAAAAATGCTGTATTTTGTGGAAAAAATGAAACAGTAATCCTCAATAAACTATAAAGGCACTGTTTAGTTACAGTATTACCACAGAGTTTCAGCATTCCAAGTACATTTCTTTTAAAAACAAGCTCTAATTTACCATAGCTTCCAAAGAAGCTTCTCTATCTTACATTTTTCCTTTTTTTTTACCTATGGAGTACTAAGTGTAAATAAGCTCATAAAATTATTATCGCCATTTACTATGGTTTAATGATGCACATGTTAATATTAGTCAGTATGAACCTTAATATTAATGGTTTAAAGTGGAACTGACCATAATGTGCGGAGATTATAAAACTTTTATTTTACAAAATTATTATTCATGAGATTGACCGGTGTTCTGTTTCTGTATTTCATAACAGATGCGTTGATATTTTGGAACTATGCGAACAAGAAGATTTGATGAAGTTTCACTACCACACTTTAAAACTCTATAGCTCAGTTAGTGCTCTAGGTAACACTAGAGTTGCTTATGCACTTTGTAGCCATGTGGACATATCTCAGCTATTTTATACAATAGATAATCAATACTTACCTGGACTCCTACGTTCTGGATTCTACGACTTGCTCATTAGCATTCATTTGGAGCACGCCAAGCAAGCCAAGCTCATGATGAACAATGAATTTATCATTCCAGTTACAGATGAAACTCGAACTATTAAATTATATCCTGATGAAACAAAGAAGCATGGTTTACCTGGAGTAGGGCTTAGCACTTGTTTGAAACCAGGCTTTAATTTTTCTACTCCATGCTTTATTGTGACCAGTGAAGAACGTCAGACATCCAGCCCAGAGATACCCCTTGATACACTTAAATCCAAGGCCATAAGTATGTTAACAGAGGCAGTACAGTGTAGTGGTACTCATATACGAGACCCTGTTGGAGGACAGGTTGCATTCCAGTTCGTTCCTGTTCTTAAACTGATAGCAACATTGCTCATAATGGGGGTTTTTGATGATGATGATGTGAAGCAGGTGTTACTCCTCATTGATCCCAATGTGTTTGGAGATCACAAGGAAGAAACAGAAGAGAGGACAGAGAAGGAGGAAGTTACACAAATTGAAGAAAAAGCTGTAGAAGCTGGGGAGAAAGCAATAAAAGAAACGAAAGCTCCTGCAAAGGGCTTATTGCAGACAAGATTACCAGAATCTGTTAAGCTTCAGGTGACCATTTAATATAAATGTATTGCATGTGTTCTACTAGTGATGAAAGAAAGGTAGTGCTTTTTGTCTGTTGTCTAATCTGTAAGATTTGAAATCCTAAAGATCTTTATTCCTCTTTGCCTTATGACCTCATATTAATAACCAAATTTGATGATGATGCAATTCTTTCTACATGTATCTTCACACGCAAAGTAGATACGCAAATACTTACTTATTTCATAGGTGTATTTTAAAAGAGGGAGAGTTGGACCAGACCATCTTTAAAGGACCCTTCCAACCCAAACTCTTCTATGATTTCTACATGTTTTGAGTGCATGGAGTGAAAGACTGTGAATACAATATGGTATTATTGATCAGATAATAAAACTGTATAAATTTGTCACATTTACACTGTTAAAAAGAAAAATATGGGGAAAAAAGCCTCTCATTTTTGCAATCTGTTGCAGTGTATAGTGTCCACTGCAGTTCTTCCCCAATTTGATTTTGTTAAACTGTTGAACTTAAGTCTGCTTTTTTCTATCCTAGATGTGTCATTTACTCAATTATTTCTGTGACTGTGAACTACAGCATAGAGTGGAAGCAATTGTATCATTTGCAGACCGTTACGTATCAAAATTGCAATATAATCAGAAATACAGGTACAATGAACTCATGCAAGCCTTGAACATGTCTGCTGCTTTGACTGCCAAGAAGACTAAAGAATTTCGATCTCCTCCTCAAGAACAGGTAATATTAAACAAATGGTTGAATCTAAAGATAAAAAAAAAAAATTATTTATGATGATGGAATAGAATTCTGACTTCTAAACTACCATTGGAACTGCTGGAGAACCAAAATTGAATTTGAAATAAAATCTATTAAGATGCCACAAAGTACCAAATGTCAGAGTGGTTATAACTGTACTCCAGAATTCAAGCTCTAAACCAAAGTTGACTTAGGATTTCTCACCAGTATAGAAAAATTGAACATTACTGCCCAATCCTGAGGAGCTGAGATTCATCCAGTTCTGCAAGATGATGATAATTTGATAATTTTAGTTGCTAAAAGTTAGCATGAAGTTAGTGTTGTGCTGACATCTGTATGTTGGAAATAGTCTTTTCTGCCTCCAGGAAATAGCTTTATCGTTAAGTGTAAATGTATTTTGATGTTAATCATAATTAAAGCTTACAAAGTACCATTGCTTTAGTATTTCCGTTAAGCTGTATTGGAAATCTATGTTTTATGTTAATTTGATTATAAAATTGATTATAAACAGGTAAAGTATGGCTATATATTAGAATGTATCTTAGGCTATCTCAGTGTTTTAACTACATTTTAATTCCCTTAAAGATTAATATGTTGCTGAATTTTCAACTGGGAGAGGATTGTCCCTGTCCAGAGGAGATTCGAGACGAGTTATATGAATTTCATGATGATCTTCTAATTCACTGTGGTGAGTGGCAAGGCTTTGTTATGTTTTTTTGTTTGACTTTTTGACACTTTACGTGAAAAAAGAACAGATCAGTTAACAAAAACCCCTCATACTAGTATTTTTTTAGGTGTTATTACTGTCTACATGGTGACTTTCCTGACAGACTTTGGTGCATATTACAAAAAATATGGGAAACCTGTGCATGGTTTTAAGTTTCATTGTTATATATCTATTAAAGATTATCTGGTATTATTCTGTTTATATACCAATTTTAGACTTAATTAGAAAAATTAAATATGATCCAAACAAGAAGGATGGATTACCTTAACAGATTTATATAGGCATGTGTATGTGAAAAAGCAGATAAAAGGTATTGAAAGAACATTATTGCTGTGAAGTTGAGCAGTAGAAAATCTAATAAAAAACACTAGATGAGGGATGCTGCTGCTGCTTTAGCTTAGTTTCCTGGTGTATACAAAACTGTGATGGTCAACCATTATAAAACACTATTGCACTGCAGATTACAGCTTGAGTTGCCCTAGTCATTGAATTGAATTTTCCTAGGGTATCCTCACGGATGAACTATATCAGATACCCTGTGCAATTTATTTGGGTTAAGGAATCACATTTTATATGTGATGCCAAAAATCTTGTCTTAGTCTATTGAGATCTTAGTCTAATCAAGACAATTGTGGAATTATTAGTCTATTTACAATGATACTAACATTTATAGTCTGAGTCATCCAGTTATTACTGCTCATTCCCAATAATTATGCAGTTAAAACTGATGTACACAAGCTTTTTCATATCTGCCTACTTGGTAGATATATTAGTAGTCACTCCTTCAGTGCATTTCTTGGTCCTATGGTTGATGGCACCCAGCTTGTTCAAGAAGAAGGGGACAGGGTCATTACAGCGAATTGACAGCATCTCAAGTTCTTTCCCAGGAAGAGCACAGTGATGTTAATAGTTTCTTCCTCATCCTCCTTCTGTTTGCTTGAGGTCACTTTCAAATGTTTACTAACACAGTCTGCTGGTTCTTTCTTCGCTGGTTATCCCTAAAACCAGTTTTACTCAGTTCATGGAATTGCATTCTCTTAGTGACCTTTAATTAACAGTTTGTGATTTCTGTTTGTAGCCATGGTGCCTCCCATACCTCATTATCTGTGCTTGTATTGTTAAGGCTTCTGCTGTCATCTTGTACTGCTATTTCTGAGTACCCTATTAGAATCTCTAGCCACCATCAAGCTGTGATTTCATGATAAGCCAATTACCATTTTTCAACTACCTCAGCCTTAGCCTCAGCAAAAGATGAATAGGTCAGTGAGTATCTATATTGTGTTTCATCAGCTTATTTCTGAGGATATTGTTAAGACAGTATTAGAAGTTCTTAAAATCAAGATTTGTATCTGTAAGGTTAGCTACATCGTAGGTGGAAATTTAGTTGGTTTAATGTAATTTGCTTTTGACAATCTTGTATTGATTGGTATTCATCCTTGCTTATAAGTACTTACCAAAAACTGCTTCTTTCATTCCAGCATTTTTCTTCCAAGCATTAAAGTGAACAGTCAATATCCTCATAGCTACTCCGCTTTCTCCCCATTTTTATTAAGACAGATACTGTCATCTCCATTGTTCAGTCACTTAGCACTTGATCTGACCTCTGCTTTTCAAAGATAATGCCTATTTGGCATGAGAGTGTTCTCTGAGTCTCCAGGATGAAGATTATGAAAGACCCCCCCAACTTACTTGGAAATGTCTTAACTCTGCAGTATATTTACTTTACCTTGAAGTCTTGTTGCTGGTATTATTATTGAGTTAGCTTAGCTCCTGATCACTCTTCATCTTTTTATGAGATGAAACCCTACTGATTGTGGGGGTTTTTTGTTTTTTTAGGGGTGTACTTTTATTATTGGTTATTACATTATAAATGTGTATGTTGAATGAGAGAGAGAATTGATGATAGAGAAAGCACAGTCTCTTGATTAAAATAGATTAATGATCCTCTGGATTCTAAACAAAACCATATTCATTACTTTACAGATTTATCATAGGTGGTCACCGCGGATAAATGCTCCTCATTATCTGTGTCCTGACTTACTCCTGAAAATCAGTACTAAGCAGTCACAGCTGCAGATAAAATCAATAGGAGCTGCGCTTGGAATATTTAATCAGCTTTTTAATAATAAGTATACTTTGCAGTCTAAGTGGAAAAATATGTATGCAATCAAGTAATTAAAGGCTGTTTCATAATGAATATACGCAAATATTCTGAATTAAAGTTACTCAGGCAGTCTTAATCCTAGCAAGTCCTAACTGTGAGTGGTTAATTTTGCCAGCAAAATAATAGTCCTCTATCATAATTTTTGTGTGTAATTTCTTGGTTATGAACAAAACAAACAAATTTACAACAGATTTGATTGCATAATATCAAATTGACACTTATCTGGGTTGGAACCATCTGTTCCAGTGCACAGACCTCTGTCACTTGAATTAAGTGATTAGCCACTAGCAACATGAGATGGTCAGCTTCTGAATGGATTGCAACTCTAAGAAGATGCAGAATGAGTAATCAACGATGTGGAGCAGTGAATGAGACCCCGTCTGGAGCAGTCACAGACCCCATCTCCTCCAGTCCAACACTGTCTTAACTCATCATCCCAGTGCATTTTTTCTTGTCTGTCCATTTCAGCTTCTCAAGAGTTCTCCTCCCAGTGTCTCTCTTTTGCTTCCAGGGCCTAGGGGTTTTTTTTCCAATGCCGGATAGTTTCTTTGTTTCTTTAACATCTTTGTCTGTTTTTTCTTTCCTCTCCTTATTGGCTACATTTACTGTTCTTCCAGACTCTGACTGTAGCCTTCCTTCATTCTTAGCTTTTCATTTTGCCTAGCCAGTCTCACTTTTCCCATTCCTTAAATTCCATATGTAGTCTCCAATTTCAATTTCTAGTTCTCATTCTCTCCCACTACCTCTGAATTTTTTTCTTCCTAGTCACTTAGTCACTCCTAGTCATAACTTTAACTCCTTCCCCTTGGTAGCTGCCAGTGGCAAAGTTTCTCCAACCTGATACCGTATTTCGGTTCTTTTATCCTTTCTTAGTTTTTTCTTTTAATACTAGTTTTAACCTCTGCAGTTTGTTCTTTTCCCTCTGCTCCAGCTTAATTCTCTTTAGTATTCTGTCTGGAAATCTTTTCCTTTTCTCAATTTCACTTTGACCAGCAGCCAAACAGCAAAAGCTTACATTTCAGCTCGGCACAATTAGCTCTGGTCCAAAGGGAACCTGCTTAGATGTTCTATGCTTCTGCACATAACACGTGTGGTATCTGATCATTACTAAGAGGTATGAAAGATTTGAAAATGCTTTGAGTGGTTGTGAAGCAATGTAGTGAACTGAACTGTATTAAACTACCTTGTAAAATGGCATCTCATTGTATACATTTTCATGTAAAGCATGTATTGCTAGTATAAACTCTGAACGTCAGCCTTCTTTACAGTTTTAAATTCAATTAATGTTTGTTTATGACTGGTAAATATCTTGACTGAAAAATTGTGCTATATTGTGAGATCCAGCCATACATTTCTTTCTTTAGCTTACATTCTGCAACATGAAACAAAGGATCACATGTTTAATCAAATATGACTCTGAGTAAAAATTAATTGCCATCTTCAGAAAATACCACCTCTTTGGTCATATTACTGAAAAAATAATACTGTAAATCTGGATATAAGAAGTATGTGTACTGAAATAAACATAATTTGAGAGGTGCTACTGTAGCTAACATTTTAAAGCTGCTGGCCTTACTACATCTTTTTTTCCTGTAAGAAATTTGCTTGTTAAAATAAACATCCTGTAGATATTTTGGTATTGTTTAAATATGGAAGGAGTTAATCTTCAAAGGTTAAGTTTTGTTTCTAACCAGTTTTATTATCTGCTAAGGTATTCCACTAGAAGAGGAAGAAGAGGAAGAGGACGATTCCTCCTTGACTGGCAAACTCCGCTCATTAATGTACAAAATCAAAGGTCCACCAAAAACAGAAAAAGTAGAACCTAAGGAGGAAGAAGAGAAATCTCCTAGTAAGTTTTCTTTCCACATAAATACTTCTGTGATGCAAGTGTTAAAGGTGTACGCAGTCAACAAGAGTGTATTTTCTAATAAAACTTCATAGCGAACTGAAGAAGGAGATTACCTGTTTAAGTTCCTTCTCCCTCTTACAACAATTATCCTACATACTGAACATCTTAGATGCATTATTAAAAAAGAAGTTAAAATGGGTGGAAGATTTTGGATCCAGATCATTAAGTCTGGGGTTGAAAATTTGCATATTCTTTATAATATATATACAAAGAAATGTAAAAAGTTAATTATGGCACAATAATCTAGACTCAAGCATTCCAAATTTGAGAAGTTTCCATTTATATGTTCGGATTTTTTAAATGCAAAAACTTTGTTCTTTACAGCTTAATTCCATTTCACTTTTCTTTGTTACATGAGAAGCTGTATGCATCTCAGTACCAAGATATATGTGACAAAATGGTTTTAACAGTTTTTGGTTTTTGTATGGAAAGGGATGGCTTTCACTTATTTCACTTGGTGATGGTGAATACATACATTCATGAAACACTAATAACCTGTTCTGATTTATGTTGAGCATTACATACGTGCACATATATATCTCCATACTATATCCTTTCTGACCATATCCTTTCTGAATTTAAAGAAATATTCAATCTACTTGACTAATTAAACAGAAGGAACATCTTTATTTTCATATATACAAATTCTGTATTCATAAATGCTTGAGTTAAAAGAATTTTCCAGAATTTAGTATTGGTATTTTTTATTCTGCTCTTTGCTTCTATAGATCTTTACATGTGTCTCTAAAATCAGAGGGTAGAGAAAAATACTGTCTAGATATCATCAGTTTGCCTGAAAACTTTTCTTTGTAGTTTATAAATCTCATTGCCCTTTACAGTGAGCTTTTCACATATACAGACACCATTTAGCAGAAAAATTTTTAATGTTCCTTTCTGCAGCAGACTATCATAGAGGAGGAGGACTGGGATATCCCTGTGTGTTTGCTGAGTAATATTGAGCTATTAACATTTCTTAAAAATAGAACTATTTAACTCAAAACACTCAAAAAGTCTACGTATATGTTTTGAAACTAATGAGATAAGAAGAGAGACAATTTAATCCACAGACCTAGGAGCAATATATACGAGAGAATCACTGAAAACAATCCTTCCACCTAGCACAGCTGAATAAGCACAACAGAGAACTGAGAGTACCTGTTGAAACAATACAATAATTTATTTAAAGTTAATTAGTTTAATGGTATGGAAGAGTAAGCCAATAGATAGTCTTTATTCCTCTGTTTTCAGATCTACAATACCCTGTGGCAGTGATTCATAGAACCACAGAGTGGCTGAGGCTGGAAGGGACTTCTGGAGGTCATGTGGTCCAACTACCCTGTTCAAGCAGGGCCACCTAGAACAGGTTGCCCAGGACCATGTCCAGATAGCTTTTGGATATCTCCAAGGAGGGAGACTCCACAACCTCCTTGGTCACTGTGTGCCAGTGCTCAGTCATCCTCACAGTAAAAGTGTTTCCTTTTGTTCAGGTGGACCCTCCCATGTTTCAGTGTGTGCCCATTGCCTCTTGTCCTGTCACTGGGCTCTGAAAGGAGACAGCCTCTGTTTTCTTTACACCCTCCCTTCAGGTATTTATATACCTTGATGAGATTGCCCCTGAGCCTTCTCTCTCTAGGCCAAACAGTCCAAGCTCTCTCTTAGTTGATGCTGAGCAGATAGGTTGTTGAGCTTTCTTCTTAAAAAGGCCTGACACTACATGTTGCAAGGCACTGTGGAGGTTGGTTGGACTTGATTCATATGATGTATGTATCAGCTGATTTTATATATATATATATATATCTCCATTTTGTATATTGTATTAAGAGAAAGCAGTGCAAAGCTTGACAGACGTTAATGAAAGTTTTTACTCTTGAAGTAAAGTTATTCTTGTAAGAAACATAAATGTAGTTGAATCAAGGTTATTCTACGCACAGATGAACGATGGATAAACTTCGCACTGTAATTCATAGTTCTTGTAATACAAAAAGATGGAAAGTTTGTCTTTTCTGTAGGAGAGTAAATTGAAATGACTTCTGTTGTTATTTATACACAAATGCCATATGCTTGCCATATTTCATATCTGTCTTCTTACTACTTTACCATGCTTAATGGCATAAAACAAGCAGAAAAGGAGACTAAGAATTTGTTTCAGCAAGTTTTCTTCATATTCCTACAACCAGATTCAGAAGCATTATTCAGCAAGTATTTGAACACTTACAGGGTATAATATGTTTTGTTATATACCTTTATACAGAGGAAATAAAAGAAAATTATTATTTTTTACTACATTCAATCAATTTTAACTTGTAAATGCTGCCAGAGCTTATAATAAACGCTATACTGTATGTGAACCATTTTTGGTTCTCAGAGAAACCAAGCATGTTCATAACCACAGAGGGATGTCATATATAGCAACTAGTCATTTCTTTATAATACTTTGAGGAATATTATTTAGTTGGTTAACCAATTTAAGAAATAATGCATGTGCATTAAGTAATTGATAATTGCATGCAGTCATTTTAGCAATAGAAAGCTGAAAATAGACTATTGCATGTATTACTGGTGTCTCAAAGGCACACTACTTTTAATTAAAGGAAGCAGTGAAATAAGAAATGTTACAGATACCTTCCTGTAATGTTTGTTACAAAGATTAGTTCAACCTCTTTGCTGCTTGAGAGCAAAACAGAGCTTGTTTGTAAGTGGAAGACAGGAAAGTCCTACATCCTGAAGTTATCTCAAGTTCTGTCTGCTTCACTTGAGTAGCAATTTGTCATTATTATTTCATCTCTGCAATATTTCACGTTGCATTTTGAAGGTATATTGTTCTTTTGGCTCCACTTCCTCTAATAAATTATTTATTGTAGCTGCTTCTGTTACTGGCAGGGAAGGACTAGTAGTAAAACAAAGTGTTCATATTCTTTCCTACTACTACCTCTTCGTAGGGTACATATACACACAAACATACATACATGCACATAAACACCCCAAAAGACCTGAAATCACAGACTTTTTATTCTGAGCAGTATTGCTGTACATGTACATTCTCATATCCTATTCCCTAACACAGGAGGGGTGTTGATGGTATAAATAGGCAAGATGGCTTCTATGCTTGCAATCCCTCTACCATCTGCATGAGCATTTTGTTGAGCCTCTTTGAACACTTCACTTGGCTTTCACTGCCATGTATTACTCTCAGTGAGGTTGATGTGTAATGTGAATCTCAGAAATTTTGTCTTTGCTGTCATATGGTTATGAGTTTTCAATCCTTAGTAGTGACTATGGATGGTGAGGAATAAGTAAGGCAAAAAGCCAGATTCCTCCAGGGCTTCTTTTAGGACATAAATTTTTGCTGAGGTTTTTCATTGCCTTTGCGAATCAAGGTTGGGTTTTGCCAGCTCTAAATTTCTGTAACATCACCCAAATATCATGTGCAGAATTGTGCAAGTGACTTGAGGTTGGTCTTCCAACTAACAATGGTAGTAAGTGCTTCTCTTCTATTTCCAGTTTACTCAGTTTGGCAATAGTCCTTGTACAGACCCAGAACAGTTAATTTCATTTCAGACTTAATCATTTCATCACGAGTTGTGTGAGATTAGACAGCAATGCGGTTTTATAACTCAGGACACGTCTCGCATGATCTGCTTGTTCTGTAAAGCACCGGAGATGGTTTATCCTGCCCTGAAAGCATATTTTGGTCTGTTAAGCTTGATACTAGGTTGTAAATACATTAAATCTTATAATAATCTCATGTGCTGCATGAAAAAAGGGTTTTATTCTCCAGTGACTCATCTGTTAGCATCTGCTTTCTCTTTAATGGTAGTAGGACCTACTCAGTATCTGGGAAGTATCATTTCTTCTTCAGGCTTCATGTGGATTCTGTTGTCATGAATCAGGAAACATTCACCCCTAAAGCCTCAGGGCACATGGTGTTCGGTCCTTGGAACAGAGGAGTTTACGTATTTCATATACTGGAGAGTTGAGTCGCAAGAAATGCAGGTTGGACAGGTGATTCTGCGGTGTCTTCTGATTTTCTAGAAATTTCAGACAATCTCTTCAGGCTTGGGCTTCTCCTTGGAGTGATGCATAGTACAAATATACATATGGACAAAATCATTCAAAGGACAATGAAAAATTATATAAATTATATTATATTATATTACATTACATTATATTACATTCTATACTTGACTGTAGCTGGAGACTGTGAGATATGTAGCACTTCCCCTTTACCCCTCAGGAGATTTGGAATTCAGAGAGTGAAAGGAAATGGGTGCCTGAGGTACCCCAGTCCTCTTATATGCATGAAGAGGGGTGGTGGTGTGCATGGCGTGTACCTGTTGCCAAGGCTAAAAGTCTCTGGCCTTGAGCGTCTGGTCATACATACTCAGGAAGGAACTATTTTCTACAAAGAAATATTCCTTTCCTCTAAGCATGCATTCATATCTACTCACAAATGGACTTTTATCTTAGGAGAGGAATGCCAGCAATTTAAACTAGTGTTAATGATGAATTACTAAAATTTGTTTTTAAAAACAAGCTAGAACTCAGAGAAAATAAACACATGGAGGCAATAAATTAGTGTTAATTGTGATGACAGGACTTTTGTAACTGTCAAGTCATAATTTAGGTAAGCTTATATATGGGGGACTCATCATGCAGCCTTGAAAGATTGTTAAGGCACTGTGATTTCTTGTTAAAAATTGAAAAAACATTAGCAACTATTTTAGCTGGTTATCGATGTCACCATGGCCAGTATTCAGATTGCTCCCAGCTTCCGTTACAGGTTAATCTGTTGACCCTGCCCTTCACCTCCTTCCCCAAGCCAGAGGCTTGCGCTGCGATAAAAGGGATAGTACCCCTTACGCACAAGAAATGGCAAAGACAGACTTTTTATTTAAGATAGTGAGTGATATGTCTGCTCTGTAGTTTTTCTGTAGGTAGAAATGAAAGGAGATCAATGATGTTGTTCATGCATTTTGGGAACAGGCTGTCAGGCTCACTTAACTATGGCTCTTCAGGTGCCTCTAGCTTAGGGAGGGTATCTGCTATTATAATATGAATCTGTCATGTAGGACCATATATTCTGAAGGTGTACACTTGATTACTGGTCCCAGAACAGAAATCAGGAAATAGAATTTACTGGCTTGAAAAAATGCCCTAATTCAGTTCCCATGTTAAAACAATGAACCATGGATCTTTCAAAGAGATCTTAGTGTGGATATATGAGAATGTTTGTGTGAAAAGGTTAAGTCTCTGTTGAATGACATCCACTGTATGTTCAAGAAAAAAAAAAAGATGCAGTCATAGCATTAAGTTGAAGAATCATAGAGTGTGTTGATTGAGACTTTGTTCCTTAGAGTGCTACTTACACTGAACCCACAGAATGTTATTAGTTAGGATAGAGACCTTCCACTGTCTGTTAACTCCATTTTTTTTGTTGCTTGTTTTTTAAATTTTGGTTGCAGAATGTTTGGTTGCAGTACCGTACATTTATGATTTATTAGCATTCAAAAAGAATATCAGGCTATTGCTGACTATTATTAAGATCATACTGGAGTCATCACCTTTGATTGTTTCTCATCCATTCTCATCTTTTGGCTAAGTTGCAAGATCTTTTTCCTCAAGTGCAACAAACACAGCAGCTTCTCTCTTTCAGTATAGGGCAAAAGAGAGTAGAAAGGATTAGAGGGCAGAAAACAACAGATCACTGTTACAATACATCTGATTAGAAAAAGAGCCTCTAAGCAGGCTGCTAAACCTAAACTAAGATGCACAGAAGGTGTAAGAGCAGCCTAGAAACAACTGTATTCTTATTTTCTGAGGTTTTTAACTCTAATGCCTCTTAAAGGATTATTGATAAAGTGTTTGTCAAATTTTGCAAGTGTTTCTGGCTTTCCTCTTTGCAGGAGTTCAGCTATAAGTCCTGAGAGTATACTGCTGTACTTAGATGTGGGCGAGTATATGTAAGTGGCTGGGAGTGGCAACTTGAGAAGTCTCTAGTTTTAGGCAGTACAAACTGGACTGCAAAGTTCTGTATCTTTAAGAAATATTTGGATAAGAAATTAATCCTGGGAATGAGCCTTATACACTCAGAGCTAGAAACACTAAGCAGACTCTACAGTTTTGGAGTAATACGATGGGTAAGACAGGCTGTAATGATTCAGATCCATCCAACCCAATACCATGTTTCAAACAGTGAGCACAAATGGTTATCTAGAGACAAGTAAGAATAAAACAATCAGATATGATTCTTAGAACTTTGATGCTGTCCCAGTCTCCAGTTATCTTCAGCTCAGGAGATTTCAGCTCAAGAGAGTTGTCTTTTTATATCCCCATTGTATCCTTCTGATAGATATTTGTGTAGTCTCCACTTGAGCAAATGTGAACTTTTAGCCTCTGCCACATTTTTGCCAGGGAGTTTCAGGGTTCTGGCATCCATTATGTGAAGAAACACTTTTCTTTTTGGTTTAGCTCCTGCCTTGTGAATGGGCTTCACTTGATGGCCTCTTCTTGTGTTGGTTGAAAAGGTGTGACTGAACTATGGATTAACATGATGGCTTAATGTACTCTGCTTTAACCATTCCTTTCTTAATAAATCTTGGCTTTTGATTTGGTTTTTTGACTGCCAGTGAATTTGAGTTGATACTGATAATTGAGCTGATATTTTTATGAGTTGATGAGGGAGGTCTCCCTCTTAGAGATATTCAAAAACCATCTAGACACAGTCCTGCACAACTAGCTCTAGGTGGCCCTGCTGGAGCGTGAGGGTTGGACCAGATGACCTCCAGAGGTCCCTTCCAACCTCAACTATTTTGTGATTCTGTGATTTGCATGGATCTATCTGCCAGAACATATCTCTGTTAACATCTCATCATTCTATTTATAAATGAGGACTATATTTTCCTACCTCGTTTTATTTACAGTGACGTTATTTAAAGTGAATTTTACCACCATTTTTTTCCCAGTTTCGTCCTTTTAAGTTCTGCAGTTTTTTTTCAATTACACTCATATTTGCTATCCTTCATAACTTTTTATCAATAAACTTCTGTGCATCTTCTTATCCCCTTCTTTTAGGGAAGGAAGGTGCTTAACACTGGGGACTTGGTAGTGATAGGTTAATGGTTGGACCCGATGATCTTGGAGGTCTCTTCCAACCAGAACAATTCTATGATTCTATGATTCTATGGATATATGCAGAACTTCACTGCTGTTTCTCCCTCTTTGTGACCGCTGTATCATTTAGTTCTGCCCTCAGTTTCTTACCTTTCGACCAAAAATTCATCCATGCAAGGACATGGCTAATTGGTTTCTCGAAGGCTAATTGATTTCTCCTAAAAGTAATTACAGCAATTCTAGCAATATAGTACTCTAAAAGCTTATCAGAAGAAAAAAATCGAAACCATCAAAGGTACTAAAACCTAAGACACACTAGCACTTGTTATGGAGAAACATTTTCAAAACTCCAGAGAGAAGCTCTGAAAAACATAGGACCATTTTGTAGCACTTACACATGGGAACCTCTGCATAGACAATTCAATATCAGGGAAAAAATTTAGGTTTCATTTGTTCATTTAATGAGAATGTGTTTCTTGTGGAATATTATGTTTGTACTAAAAATGTTAATAATATTTTAGTTACAAATATCTGATGGTTAACTCAAGTGTATAAAATTGCACTCATAATTGAGTCAGTGCAATTAATATTTTTGTTGCTGAAGTGGAAAATATCTATTTGGAGTGAATCATATGGTGGTTTTCCTCATTAAAAAAAATTCAAAAATATCACATTATTTTGAAAGTAATATTCCTTTCAATCCAACAAAACGTATGTATTTCTGGCAGTACTAAGGAAACGAGGAACTAGATTTATAAAACAAAAAGACAAAAATTTGCACACATTTGCGCTCCTTTAGCCTTGTGTGAGGGGCCATCACCTGAGCTATCAACGACCTAGCATAATTTCACAGGAGGAAACCTTAACCACTTCAGGTTGCTCTTTATCCCATGTTTATATCCCCCCCCCATCAGAAAGACAAAGTAAGTAATTATATTCTTTAATAAGATCATTGACTTTCTGACAGAAGTAGTGTGTTATATTTAAGTAACCAGAAATCAGTGACACTCAATGAGTTGGAAAATTATTAGTTATTGTAGGAAAGAAGAGTTTAGTGCAAGAATCAAAGAAGAGGAGATCGCCTTGCTGCACTGAAAGAAGAAATTATCCTGATTTGAAGAAAGTTAGACAGTGTTTTGGAACAAAGCTTGTTTAATGTTTTCATTCATAACATGCCTCTAAGAATAGAGCTGTCTTAATGAAATACAGAATCCGTCCCCGCAGAAAAGAACCTGTTTATTGAACAAAATCTGAGAACTAATGATGGTTTGCTATAAATACATCATTAAGTAAACTGTAAGGGAGAAGAGTTAGCAAGTGAAAGGGGGGTGTAAACACAAAAATAAATGGATATACACTAGCTATAAACACTTTTGTGCTGGAAATTGGAAGAGGGCAGTTCTTACCATTGGAAGACATTTGGGAAAGTCAAGAGGTAATTTTGCTAGAAATAGAGGAAAGAAACTTGGTGTTGCTTTAAGAGGGAAGGTGATTATTCATGTTCTACTTGATACCAATAATGAACATTTGTTGGAACAAGGACTGGAATATGTGTTTAGTTTTCAGGTAAATTTCTTAAACTCTGGGCTCAGAAAAATTGTTTTCAGGGTCATTGAAAGTGTAATGTATACAACAGAACTGCTTCAAGAAATATGCGTTGCGTAGTTCCAAGCAGTACAATTTTTTTAGGAAGTGTATTCCCAAGTGACAGTGACTTTCCCCAAACAGATGGGAAATACAGATTAAATTCCCCTATTCTAAGTCAGTTTGCATCTCCTACTCCTTAGTGTGTTTGCATCATCATAAAATTCTGAGTTGTTTCCAGGTAGATCATCTTTTTGAAGACAATGTAGATCCTTTGTTTGAACAACAAAATAGCTAAATATTCATTAACTGAATGAGCAGCAAAAGCTGCTCAAGCCACCCTGGCTAGGCCCTGCATTGGATATTTGATTAAAAAAGGCAGCTATCTCATCCTCCTTTCTGGTAGTTTTGTAAGTTCAGAACAGATTTTATTTCCTCCTCCTCCCTGGCAAAACTGATTGGCAAGCTGAGCTCACATTCATGAATATTTCTGCTGTAATTGAATTCATGCTTGTCCGCCAATAAACTGTTTACTGAAAACTTAATTACCAATTTCTGTATTCCAAACCTAGGCTGATGATCATCAAAAATATGATGTTTCTTTGGCATTATAAAAATAGATTTCAGTCATTCCTAATGAAAAGATGTTTGTGTTAGAAAAAACTCTGCACTTACTGCTATTTTATAAATCTTGATGTAGAAATGAAGGATAAATTAAAAGTTTAAATATAGCATTTCACTTACAAGGATGATTCTTAGAGTCATGATCAACTAAGAAGTTTTCATTGCCAACAGTGCTGGTATTGACTTGAATGCTAAGTTGATGTTTCTTGTTTTCCATCTCTCAAGAGCATCACACATCTTGAAAGATCTAAAAATTATTTGTCCACTTGAAAAATCCTATTCAGTCTGTTTGTGTTCTTTTGCTCTCTTACACTGCCTCATTGTCTACTGTTATCTAATATTTTACTATAATACGTGTTTGACATTTTTTGTTGTTGTAATAGCTAGTAACGTTTTATGTATTTTATTCTTTTAGCTACATTGAAAGAACTCATATCGCAGACTATGGTGCGCTGGTCCCAGGAAGATCAGATTCAAGATCCAGAATTAGTTCGGATTATGTACACCCTCCTTCGTAGGCAATATGACAGCATTGGTGAGCTACTGCAAGCTCTGAGGAAAGCATACACTATTAGTGCTGCCTCTGTGAAGGATACCATTAATCTGCTTGCAGCACTGGGCCAGATTCGCTCACTTCTCAGTGTCAGGATGGGAAAAGAGGAGGAATTGCTAATGATTAATGGATTAGGGTATGGAATTAATATAATTTTATTTTTAAGTTTGTGTAAAGCTTTTTGTTATATGATTACATCCTTTCATTTTGGATCCTGGATGAAAATTACTGCTATACTAAAATGCAGATATGTACCAGAAATTTTCATTTTCACAGATATTTCTAAGATGGCTGCAATTGATCTCTCTCGCAGTATCAAATGTGTCAAAAAAAGTTTCTGTGAACTAAGGTGTTTTCTCATCTAAAGAAAATGGACTCTTTTTACTATAGTTAAGCCTAATGCTTAAAGCTTTGACAAAGTACATGTTTTAGCAGCTCTGGAGAACACAGATAACTTAAATCTTTGTTGGTGTCAATACTACATCTTTCCCAAACTTAAAGCTCACATTATATTTCATGCATGAGTCAATAAACTTGCTGGTGTCTTTTTACTTGGAAAGTTTGTGCAAGCAATTAGGTAGAACCTGCAAAGTGTTGTTGTGATCTGAAGTATTTCAAACTGGTTAGTATTTATTATGTTATCATCAGTGGCAGCTTAAAGTATTTGAACATGGAAGACTGCTTATTTTATCCTGTATAACATTAGAATTATAAGAAGTTGCCTTTATGTAACACCTGCTGATGTGAGAATATTTTTTCTCCATCTTTGCTATGAAATTACCTTTGTTAAGCAGCAGTATTATGGTGCATGCCTGCATGTCTATTACTCCTCTTGTGTGTATAATTGCCGGATTAGGCTATTTAATGTTAGAATGAAAAAAAAAATGCACAGAAAATTACTTCAATTAAAATAGTGTATTTAAAAAGCGAGAAAACGATAGTAAGGTTACCAGAGAACTGTATTTATTTGGCCTCATCAACAACATTGAACAATTTCTCTCCTTTACAACAGTCGTAAGGAACTTCCATTGTTCTTACTATTTCACTGTAAAAATTGTAAATTTTTTTGTAAAAATTGCAAAGCCTAATCTCTTCAGTTGAATCGAGCAAGTCATGGTAACAACTCGTTAGTTAGTATGTGCCAGTATTACCTAATTTGTCCCTGATGCTGAGTTTGTAAAGTTGCTGAGAATTCTAGGAGGGATAAAGGGTTAAGTTTTGTCTAAACTCGGCATGTGTGTAGCCCCCTTCCCAGAGGTGCTGCATTGTGAGTCATCTTCCATTCCCAGTTTTCTATATTTCTTTAAAGCAGGCATGATGTCTGTTATTTGCCATTTGTTTTTAACAGATTGACCTAAAATGTTAGAAATCCCTGGATTCCCTATCGAAACACATAAATTGTGTTCTGGATTATGAAACCAATACAGTGAATTCCAGAACATGTTGAGAGGATGGTGGGCAGAGTGAAAATGTTAAAATATTCCTATTTAAGGGGAGTGTGTGTCATTTTACATCTTCTGACAGATGGTCTTAATTTTGGAAATATTGATGAAACACATTTAACAGATAACCTTGAATATTAAGTCTATTTATTGTCTTCTACTTTGTGAACTGAGGAAATTAATTAAGGGATGTTACTGCAGAGGCTAGATTAGATTTAGATTTCTTGATTTCCATTCTTTACTTATAACAGAATATATTCTTTTCCACTTAGATCATCAAAGAATTTTTTTTTTCTTTAAACAGAACAGATGGTAAGAGCAATTTAAAGATGAAGAAATGCCATTTTGAAATAATTTTAAAGTTTAGATTCTTATTATATAGAATTCATGAAAATTAGAGGAATGACAGCATGTTGAAATGTGAAGCATTTAGTTGTCAGGTGTTTTTGTATTATACTGAAATCTAAGGATTTAAAATGATGTTACTACAGTGAATGCATATTTCTGAAATCTCTGATAATGAATCACTAATTTAAATTAAAATGGTGTTTCTTAAAAACACATTGTTGCCTTTTCTTCCATTTTAGGGATATAATGAACAACAAAGTGTTTTATCAGCATCCTAACTTAATGAGAGTCTTGGGCATGCATGAGACTGTTATGGATGTGATGGTGAATGTGCTTGGAGGAGATACGTCTCAGGTAATTTCACCGTAATTTTATTGTGTCTTTTGCATTTTGAACCTTTCCAAAAGTATACTAGGATGTTTAAGAAGAAGTATCTGAAGAAAAATAGATCTCCCTCATGTAAGATAGATTTTGCTTGTCCAAATTGAAATATTGATTAATGTTAAAAATAGAACAGTTTTTTATAGTACTAGAGGGAGAAGCCCAGCATTCTAGGACTTGATTTTTAAAAAGTGACTGAGAGGTTATAGGTGTTTCATTTGTCCTTTAATAGAATTTTAAAAGGTTTTGTTCTTATTTTAAATTAAATATGTATGTTAGCTGCATTTATGGGAGCTGTAGCTCTGCTAGGACAATATACCTCCTCATCTTAGATGAAGTGTTGTTAGCAGTGAACTATAATAAGAGATTAACACCAACTTAATTTTTAGGGATTGGGCATTTTCCTCAGTTGTGGCAGCGGATAGTTTAATCTAGATCTGTAGCTTCTTGTGTTAAGTGATTTTATCATAAGGCTGTATTGAAACATGTAGTGAGAGTGTCATAGCTCACACTTCTCTGAAGGAATGGTGAGAAGGTAAAAATTTGTCAGTTCAAACTGAAGAAAATTTATGCCAGGCTTCTTTCCAGCTGTGCTATTAATAAATGAGTCAGAAACAGATGAGGAGATCTGTGGAATATGGTGTGGCTGAAGATCTCTCAGTACCTTAGAAGTATTTTGCTAGTACTGGCTGACAAAACCCTGGAAAGGTACTTCATTGGTAAAATGTATATCCCAGAAAATACTTGGGCAAGCTTTCAGCATTTCCATCACAGTTAGGTTTTAGGGTGTATCTTCATGCCTAAAACAGTTACTTTAAAAACTGTGTCTTTAGATCTTACAATTTTGGACTCTTAATGTCATGTTGGTTTCTGGTGCTGGTTCTTCGTTCATTCTCAGAGAAATCTGAGCAACACCCTTTTGTCTGTCAGAATTGAATCATTTTACTTCAAAATTATTTCTTACTGATTGAAAGTTTTAGAATTCCATATTCATACATATTCCTGTCAATAATGAGGAATTTCTAAAAAGACCATTTTTAACAGTATTGCTGTTACTGTAATTTTCTAAACAAAGTTATGTCACACATTCGGTTAAAATCCTTGTAAATTTGGGGGGTGGAAGCTTTGTTGAATATTTTCATGAATGAATGAATGATGTTCATTCATTTTCATCTACCCTACATTTAAGAACAGAAATCATACAAAATGCTGCTTGTACATAATAGCTCCTTCATGACTGAAATAGACAAATGAGCTGCGTGTATTAGCAAAAAACCTGTGCCGAAGTAAAATTACAGTTAATCAAGTCTCTGGAAGTTAGGAAGTGCACCTGATGTCTTGAAAAGATAATACATATCATATAGCTTTTAATTATATTGTCACTTTTTTTGCAAGATTGTTATCTCATTAAATGAAAAGGTTGCATTTCTCAGAATGAATTAGAGTTGTGTTGTAAAGAAGGCAACATTTATTAGACCTTGTTATAATAAAGTGTAAGCGATATTATTTATAGTTGAAAGGTATGAAGTGAAGGAGGCAGGATGTCATAGGAAGAAAAAACCCGATGATACTATGATTAAAATGCTCGGATATCACCTTGGATATTATAGAATATATTTATAAAATATATAGAATATATTCCTGCTTGTGCCTAAAGGATGCTAGTCAGATTATTCCAAAAAGAATTCTCCTTGATGGTCATGAATTTTCTCATTAATTTTGTGAGTATCCTTAGGACATAGATCTGCAACTGAGCTTGACACTTTTTAAAAAGTGCTATATAAAGGTAAATTTAATAAATCAGATAGAAAATCCTTTAAACCAGCATCAAAAATCTTTCCCATGATTCTTGATCTTGTTCTTTCAGCTCCTTTCAGTAAAATGTGAGAATGGCATAACTTGTTCATCTCAGATGATGTTATGACTAATTGCAACTTGTGAAACATTCTTTCATGAGTGCTACAGATGAAATTATTTTATTTTCAGAGGAGAACTCCTTGTACATAATGTGCAGCAAGTAAAGTATTGGGAGGTTTTTTGTTTGTTTTTGGTTTTAAAAGCATTGGATAGTTAATGCAATTTAATGTTTCATCTTGTCAGGCCTATGCATCGAACAACATAGGAGTCTTGTAGAAATGTTTTATATGAAGACTGTATACTTTTATTGTAATATGGGAGGATAAACTAAGGTTCTTGAATGTTCTTTATTCTGCTGTGACCTAATATTGGGGGTTGAGCTTGTTATCGTAATGCTGTTTAGAGTTTTTGTATAACTGCATTTGCTAATCTGCAAATTGCTTTGATGAGAATTATTTCTCCATTTTTCCCCTTATATGTCCCATGTAGTCCTCTGCAAAATGATTTTTCAACATTTTAAGCCTAATGGCCTGATGAATACAAAAGTTAAGAGGGAAATGTGGGTCCTTTCCTAAGTTAGAAGCAAAGCAACTGTCAGCTGCTTATCACCTTGGTAACTTCACTATACTTTCCTTGTTAGGAGTGCAGGAAGAATTGGAACAGATTGGTAATTAACATATTTCACTGCTTTGTCAACTTTCTTCTTCAGCAGATCGTTTTTCCTAAGATGGTGGCAAGCTGTTGTCGATTCCTGTGCTACTTCTGTCGAATTAGTCGTCAAAACCAAAAGGCCATGTTTGAGCATCTTAGTTACTTACTGGAAAACAGCAGTGTTGGACTGGGTACGTCATGTAGCTGTAACAGCTAAAAGCAAGACCAGGAAGAACTGTGATATCACAAGACTGGTATCTAATTTGTATAGCAAGTTGAAGCATGTGATGAAGCCTCTCTGAAGCTTAAACCACTTTGTGGTTTCACCTCTAACTCTTTTTTTTTTTTTTTTTTTCCCATTTTCTTTTCATCCTCATATGTCTGTGAATTGTATTAGAAACAGAATAGTCTAAATCTGTGTTTTTAAATACCTTGAAAAATTTAGGATTAAATTCATACACTTAGACATTTTTTCCATTCAATATAGTTGTGACTGGAAATCTAAGATTAAATTAACCTTTTATGGTGCTTGTCTGTTTCATTTGGTTTCATTTCCCTTCCCTCTAAAGTTTAGGCCACTGATGTGAATTTCATATTTTTCCTTCGGAATGCTGAATGCATGTTTTTTAATGTGTGTGCATTAGATTTTGTAACACAAGGGAAATTGTCTTGGCTAGATAGATGGCTATATTAATAAGGTATAGCAAGGCAAGACGGCGTGTGATTTCAGTGTTTTAGCTGTTCATGGTGACCATTTTGATGCCTGCATTTGCCCGTATTAAACACAGAAAATGGAATAAGACCAAAAGAAAGAAAACTGGTAACACTGAAGCTTGAAAGTGTCTGTTTTAGCTGAATATAGGCATATTTTAAAATCTTGTATTGGTAGGGTTGTGCAGAATTACATAGTTAACATTGCTCTGCTAAAGAAATAGTATAATATTCCTCTGATTTGCTATGTTGTTAATACTGATTTCTTCATCTGCATTTAAAACCAGTGTGGTTGAGTATGTTTATAGATATGGATATCAAGTCAGAAAAAAATTTCAGCATTTATTTTAACATTATTCAAAACAGTTAACCATATTCTTGATTGAAGAACAGCCACACAACGTACTATTAATATATTTCTGTTCTAGATTCCAGTGTGATTGCTGCCCTCTGCTGCATGACTGTAATTACTGCAAACTGAATTTAATTATTGAATATTAACTTTCTTCTGCAGCATTTCCTTCAATGAGAGGTTCGACACCACTAGATGTTGCAGCAGCCTCTGTAATGGACAACAATGAGCTTGCACTAGCATTGGAGGAGCCAGATCTCGATAAGGTAAGTGATCACTCTGACCTATTTACCTATTTATTAAATAGTGTACTTGTGCTAGAAGGGAAAAGAGCAAGTTTGATCATAGTAATTTTGGGATATGATCTCAGAAATACTTGCTCTGGGTATGTGCTGGCTCAAGGTAAGATTGACTGAGCAGTATTTTCCATGATTTTGCTTTACGCTTAGTGGGAATCATAGCAAAAGAGACTTTTTTCTATCTTCTGCATTCTTTCACTATTGTTATCAGGTAGAAAGGATGACAAGAAAAAAGGTGTGAAACAGGAGAAAGGCATATCAAGAAACATTGTTTGGGGAGGAGCAAATTTGAGAATTAAGAGGAGAATGTGAAGAAGGGAAGCAGGTCTTGTGGCTTAAATCGTAGAGATTGGTGGGGATGGAGGTAAGAGCTAAGGGAATGGAAGGGCAGGTATTTGAAGAAGGGAAGTTGGAACAGGATTTTAAGGGTGGTTGCTGTAGAAAACTGAATCCAGGACTCAGGTCATTGGCAATGGTTGGGAATAAAGGGAAATGTGAGGAGAGGCAGGATGAACTAGAAATGGTGGGTAAAAGGATACAAAAAATGACGTTAAAGTTCTTTGTATATCCAGGAAGGAAGACAGATTAAGAGGTGGAAGATGAATGCACAGTCAGAAGAGGAGGAAAGCAGGAAAAGGAGGTGATAGGTGCTAGCACAGCATTGAGGAACAGAAAACAGAAGGCAGGGTTTAATATAAATGGAGGAGAACAGTTAAGCACCTAAATGATAGCTTAGCACAGGAAAGCCTCTGTGCAGTATGGGAGAATCCTGTGATGAGAGTAGAACCATTTGTGGGGGTGTTTGTGATCAGCATATGCTGTGGGAGAGGAGAAGCTGGGAAATGGAAATAAATGGACGTATGATGGGGATAGCTAGGAGAAGACAGAGACAAGAATATGAATGGAAAGGCTGTGAGAGAGCACAGAAACAGACTTATTAGGTAAAGGTAGTGTTGAGAACAATTATTAATTTTGTATTACCTGCAAAATTGCTGAGAGCGCACTCTGTCCTGTCATTAATAAAGTTATTAAACAGTATTGGTCCCAGTGTCGACCCTAGGGATACACCACTAGTGACTGGAATGCCACCAGTGACTGTCTCATATTTTCATGGAAAGTACTGTAGGTTAAGTCACTTAAGCTGAATTTCACTGTTGACCGTTAACTGCATGTTCCTCATTTACTGATTGCTTACCTTGGAATACTTGGCACCGTACAAGTGCCGAGTGTTCAAACAGTAACAGATGTCAGCTGCAACATACACAGTATTTTATGCTGAAAAATCAGGCTATATTTGTCTCAGACTGGACTTCCCGAATTCATCAGTCATTTTAGCTGTAAGAATGTTAATGTATTGGCTGTAATATATTACAACTTTGGTGAGTCAATAACTTTATCTAGTGCAGTATGTGGATGTTATTCAGTAAATAAATCTATATACTGAATAACAAGAAAAAACAAATACTGTATAACTATCAGTTCGATGAATGTGGCATACATACCCTAATCACAGAATGATACAGTGTTTCTGTGGGACTAAAGTTTGTACCGTAAAGCCTGTGTTCAAAGCAAATAAATTACACATAGACAACTTAACTTTTGAACTTTTGCCACTGCAAATTTGATCTCTTTTTACTGCGAATGTGTGAATGTGTGGAAGGTAGATGATGGAACAAGAAAAGTATCCCATGGCCTGATGACATACTGTAGTAAACTGAGTAGATTAAAATTGTGGGCTTTGGTGGTAGCATTATAAAATCTGAAAAGAGATGAAGAGGTTTATTCTACCGCTTTTCTCACATTCTGTATGAGCTGCATTTCTAGACTCCTACAAGTGTGTATTCACTCATATCTTCTGAATGGATACTAGAAAACTATCGAGTCCTGTTAGGAATTGCATACTTTTTTCCACTGAGTGCACTGAGTAACTTCCTCACTGCATACTGTAATAAGCAAATTTTTCACATCAGCCCATTTTTCCTCTGTTGCAGCCTTTTGGAGGCAACTTGTGTAGTGTATCAGCAGAAGTATAATTCTTTTTCCTGAATTCATAACTAGTTTCTCTTTTAGGACATTAGCTAATGTCTAAATAGGAGCTCATGGATGGTGGAATTGCTATAGGACACTTAAGCAGAATAACATATCTCCCTTTTCCAAACAGAAAAACCTATCTCCCTTTGCCACCTGTTTTTGGCTGCCTTCCATTGTAAGAAATGATAATTTGCATCTCTTTTTACAGGTTCATGAAAGGTTCTTGATGTTCACTACCTATTTCAAAATATATTTAAGTACTAAATCATGTTCATATGTTGTGCTTCGTGTATAAAACACAAAAATAAAAACAAAAATCGTGTTTGTGCAGGTATCTGCAGATTTCCTTTTAAATGATTGAGAAATCATTCTGTACATGTTTCAGAAATTCAGTTTACTATAATTAATGAAATTTGTCATCATTTCTCAAAGATTTCTCTCAGTTAAAGATATTCCTCTTGATGAGAAGTGCTGTGTTAGGAATTTACATATTACCAAAAATTTTAATCTTTCTAGTTATCCAGACTCTTGAAACTGTTTACTGATATTTATCAGTCTTCTGAAAAATGTAATTGTTTGCATATCTATTAAAATTGGAATTACAGTAAATAAACTTTTGATGCAATATTTATTTTGCTGTTGTAGCAAATTAGCCATAAATGGTTATTGATGTGATTTTTAAAGTTGTTAAATAGTATTTTAACTGTTGTTTATGTACTGTGAAAAAAAGTCTGGATTCCACAATATTTTATTCTACTTTTCACATTCCACATTTGTCATGTTGTTATATTGTTGTGTCATCAGATAATTAGGTAACTTCAGAAATAAAGAATGCTTGACTTTTTTCATCATCATCAAAAGCAAGACCTAGAAACTAAGACTGATGCAATAATGAGCTATGTTGGTAGTTTCTCAGGTGAAACACCTCGTATATAAAAACCTTGTTATTAAAAGAAAATGACTACGTTTATTTTGTTTCATACTTATTTTTAGAAATTTATTTCTAAACACATGAATAAACGATTGCTTCTGTATTGTAGGTTGTTACCTACCTGGCGGGTTGTGGCCTGCAGAGTTGTCCAGTACTGCTGGCTAAAGGATATCCAGACATTGGATGGAATCCAATAGAGGGTGAACGTTACCTGTCATTCTTAAGATTTGCAGTTTTTGTTAATAGTAAGTGTAATTTCTTGGCATCCAAATTCCATCAAAAGGCTTCCTTAAAATTACTTTTCTAACCATAAAAATGTGGTAATGGATCAGGAGAGGTTAACGTATACTGTTCTTATTACAAATACAAGATTATTGGTGTATGCTACTTATTGTAATTTTTTGCATCTTCATAGTTAGTTGCATTTTTTCCTTAATCTTTTTGCAACTTGCATAATTTAATAGAGTAACCTGTTAAGGTAGCAAATGATGTTAGGAGTTCTTTCAGTAAGTAAACTGTGGTATTTACATATACCACATATAGTGGTTATAAACATAACCAGTGAGCACTGATTTTAGACCTTTCTTGGCCGCTATACCACTGGGAGATTTAGAGGTTTGTAATTAAGCCATTTTGCATTACAAAAAGCAAATTTCCAACAGATCACCTGTTTACATAGTTCTGAGGGATTAGTGTTTGTAAAGCACCCTGACTATGTACCTTATATCTGATGTCTTAAAAAAAGAAAAAAAATCTTCTCCTTTGATAACTATCTTACACTTACTTCTGTGGGCAGTTTCCTTTTGAAATTTATGAAACAAATACGCTAAAATCAAATTTAGATTATCTGAATGCGACTAAACAAAAAGCATCCTCCAGTTCATATGCATTTTTTTCATCAAACTAGTAATTTAGATTAGAGATTAGATGAGATCAAAAGATTTGTCTGTTCACCACCTATCTGGTCTGCCAATAAGGGAAGTGTTTTAAAGGACAGATGGGGACAGCCAGAAGGGAAATAATTACAAACAGTCTAATTTTTAGATTTTGCTGTTCTATTCACATACTATTGGTCTGAAATTAGCAAATAATACCTGAAACAGAAACAATAAACATAATTACTGTTCTGTTCAGCAAACATGCCTGAAATATGTTCATTAGTTGATAAGCCAGTAGCTATTGAGCGAGCTGCTTATTTAACTTGACAGACTGCTATGATATAAGAAATATAGAACAAGTAGTCGCTGAGTTAATAAAGTATGTGTTTTTCATTGTTAATTTTATAAATGAATGTTAACAGTGCTCTGTATAGTTAGATGAAGATAACTTTGATATTACTTGCGATAGTTTATTTAGTATGAAGAGTAAACTTTGCTGGATGGACTGCTAGTCAGTAGAATTAAGTTTTAGTTTCAAGTGTTTCAGTTGCTTTTTTTCTGAATAAAACAGTTATGGTTGGGGTTTTGAACCTTCTCATTGTGACAGTTTTGGAGACAGCACTTTTGAAAATCAGATTACTAATTTCTCTGTGTCCTCTGCTTGAGTGGGCAATTACAAAAACGAATTACTGAATATTTACCCCAATTATTTGGGTTGTTGAGATAAAAGCAACAAACAGACACTTGTAAACACATGAATTAATTTTGATTCTGGCCAATGAATCCTTGGAATAAGCAAAACTTCTTTTTTCACACAAAATTCTTCATTAACTTGACCTGTGAGGTAAATTAGAGCAGGCTGCAAGATATTAAAGGTATTTTCAGCAGATTGGTATCCCATCAGAAGGGATATAGAAAAGAAATATATATACAGAGAAGGTCAGAAGATTCTAGTGGTAAATGCAGTGTACAAGAACTTGTAAATTGAAAATGTAGACTGATTAATTCTTGATAAACTTTTAAGGACCTCGTTAGAGCAACATTAAAGGTTAATTTGACCGCCGGGCTTAAAGTAAGCTTCTTTCCTGCACATTCTAAATTAAAACTACTTGCAAGGGGCTTTTGCTGATATGCACTTCATTTTACTCTAAATTGCACTCCTCACAAAGCTATCACTGGTGTGTCAAAAACTGCCCAAATTAAGATAAATTTTTAAAACCTAGATTTAAACTGTATTGGAAATGAGCCACTGAAAACAATATTGGTAGTGCTTTTATTAAAGTAAAAAGTAATTACATTTTATCATTTTATTTGTATTTGCTATTTGATTCTGCAATATGGATTCAAACAGCCCCTTACAATTTTTAAGGGGGCTTTGTATTTGCCTCCTCAAAAGATACATGAAACATGCAAGGATTCAGGAGCATCTGATAACTGTAGCTGAATGTTGTGCATGTTTTGATGATCATTTGCATATCTATAGAGAGGTATGTAGTGAATTTTTTTTGAAATGGATTTTACTTAATTCACTATTTAAAAAATCTTCACTTAGAAGGTTATAACCAAATGAAACTAAAATTGTTGACTTTAAGATTTAAAATCCTGCTTTTTCCCTGCAGTATGAAAATAAGGTGAATGAAAAGGAGAAAGAAGGCGGGGGGGGGGGGGGAGAGATAGAATCTGTGCAAAGTCAGTAGTTAGGATATAGAATTACAGAATCACAGAATCATTTAGGTTGGAAAAGACCCTTAAGATCATCAAGTCCATCCATAAACCTAACACTGCCGAGTCCACCACTAAACCATGTCCTTAAGCACCACGTCTACACGTCTTCTAAATACCCCCAGGCATGGTGACTCAACCACTTCCCTGGGCAGCCTGTTCCAATGCTTGACAACCCTTTCTGTGAAGATATTTTTCCTAATATCCAATCTAAACCTCCCCTGGTGCAACTTGAAGCTGTTTCCTTTCATCCCATGTTCCATATCAAGATCATACCGGTGTTCTAAGTGGGAAAAATGCAAGATGGAAATGTTTAAAGTGTTTAGCTACTCCTTCTAGAACCTGTCAGTCCCAGTTATCTCACCAACCATTGCCCTTCATTGACTCTGGCTTCCTGGTAGCACCACTGCTCTCAGCTAAAACACAGCTTCTAATCCTACTCTTTTGGTGGCTGCTAAAGCTGCAAAATTCAGTTTAATATAAACTTGCTACTTGAGTTTTTGTACTGGTTTAGTATTGTAGCTTGCATGTAATATATATATACTGATGGTCCAAGCTACTAACATCACAAGTTCAGTGACTGAACTGTTTCTTTTCCTGTAATTTGTTTTCTTCTTACGTGCCCCATTAGTTTCATGTCTTCCTACAAATTATCAGTATTCTTATGAGGTAGCCACTGTGAATTTCTAAACAGTTACATTTAACCGTAAGCTGAGTTTTTGACCCAGTTATTGTTCCTGTCGTGCATCCACGTGCCACTGACTGCCGTCCACGAAGCAGTTACTTACAAAGAGTTCATTTATATGAAGGTTCCTTTTCCTAATGACTTTATTCAGCAAGCATCTAGATCACGACCTGTCTGCCTGTACTGAGTTTATACAGTAATTTAAACCCACTCTTTTCCCTTTCAAATATACATACATTTTTCCACACAAAGCTGTTTTAGAGGGGGTTGTTTCAGGCAAGCCGTGACCTTTAAAACTGATTTTAATGTGATTTTTGTATATAGCAAAGATGAAATATTCAATTCTGCAAGCAGAAGATTTAACGAATATTTAAACATGCAGTAGAAAGAATCAGGAGATTTTACTCTAGGCATATTTAACCTAAAATACAATTTGTTATTCTTTAGTCATATCGAGAAGATTAAACTCTGAGATGAGTTTTCCATTGATGAAGTACTAGGGACATCATGCTAAGCGCCATTCCGTGCTTCAGTTGGCCCGTTTGCCCTGGCTCCGGCTGGGACAGGGTTAGTTGTCACCAGACGCGGGCCAGGGGCTGTCCTGCACCACGTGACCGCCCCGCGCGCTATACAGGGGGGCCGGCGGCAGAGGCGGCCTCGCTGCCAAGGAGCGGGCTGGGCCTCGGGCTGCGGCGGGAGCGGCTGCGCTGGGGAGCACCGCTAAGTACGCGCTGTTGGTGGTATTGCTGGGGCTTGGTTGTTTGTTTTCTTTTCCTTTGCTGCCCTGTTCAACTGTTGTTATCCCAACCCACGAGGTTTGCCTTTCTTTTTCCCGATTCTCTCCCCCTGGGAGGGAGGGAGCGAGCAGCGGTGTGGTGCTCAGCTGCCCGTTGGTGCTAAACCACAACACCATTAAAAGTCAAATAACTCTCACACCCTGTACTAGGTCTGGCTGGGATGTCGTTAACTTTCTTCATAGAAACCCCTATAATGCTGTGCTTTTCACTTATGGCTAAAAGTGTTGATAACATACCAATGTTTTAACTGCTGCTGAGTAGTGCTTGTGCAGCGTGAAGGCTTTCTCATTTTTTTTCCCACTCTGCCCCTTCCCCAGCTCCACTGAGTAGGTTCAGGGTGGGCAAGAGATTGGGAGGGGACACAGCTGGGACAGCTGACCGAGACTGACCAAAGGGATACTCCATACATGACGTTGTGCTCAGCAATAAAAGCTCAGGGAAAGGAGGAGGAAAGAGGGGGACGTTTGTGGTTATGGTGCTTGTCTTCCCAAACAACCATTATGTGTGCTGAGGCCCTGCTTTCTAGGAACTGGCTAAATATCTGCCTGGGAAGCAGTGAATTAATTTGTCTTTTTGCTTTGCTTGCATGCATAGCTTTTGCTTTCTCTACTAGACAGTCATTATCTTGATCCATGAGTCGTCACACCATCCTTCTATTTTCTCACTGTCCCAGAGGAGTGGGGAGAGAGCAAGAGGCTGGGGGCGTTGGCTGCAGTCAAAATTTCCATCCCCTCCTCCCCTGTAGCAGAAATGGGTCTTGCTTCTTGGGTCTATAAGGCTTTTTACCAGAGAGAATAGTCTTTGCCATAAAAGGCAAATTAACCTTCTGTCCTGGTTTAGGCTGGGATGCAGCTAGTTTTGTCTCCAGCAGCTCCTGTGTTTTGGATTTAGTGTGTGAAGAATGGTGATAGCACACTGATGATGTTGGTTGCTGCTAAACGACCAAGGACATTTTGCAGTTTCCCAAGTTTTGTTAATGTGCAGGTGCAAAAACCTGGGAGGGGTATAGCCAGAATAGTTGATCCAAACTGGCCAACGAGAGTATTCTGTACCATAGACGTCATGCCCGGTATAAGTGAGGGTCATCCGGTGGCTGGTTATTTTTCTTGTTCATTTGGTCCTTTTGGTTTGTTCATTTGACTGTTCATTCCCTCGCTCGCGCTCTCTCTGCAACTTGCTGTTCTGGGATAGCTGGGGGGGGAATACCCGTGCTCCGCGACTGCTGCTCAGGACGGGCTGTATCGGTCGTCAGGTGGTGAGAAATTGTGCACTGTTTGTTTTATATATTCTATTATCCTTATATATTATTAATATTAATATATTATTACATTTTTCTTTGCTGTCCAGGTGAACTGTCTTTATCTCAACCTGCGAGTTTTCCTTTCTCTCCGATTCTCCTCCCCACCCCATGGCGGGGGGAGTGAGAGAGAGAGAGTGTGAGTGAGCGGCTGTGTGGTATTTGGCTACCAGCTAGGGTTAAACCACGACACCTTCTAAAGTGGACCTTTCTAGATTGAGTGTAATAGAACTTTTGCAAGACAAGTCTACACTGTCACTTTTAAACCTCAGTATATTTTTGATAAAGCACATCCAGTGCTGCCGACTTGATACATTTTTGTTTTCAAAACTAAGGAAGAGGATTCAGTTTATATTTTATAAAATTTAGGGGAAAATGCAGTTGTCTTCTGACTTAAAGTTACCTTTTAGGAAAAAGTATGTATAGTGCCAAGATTTCTTTTTGGTCCTCAGGTGAAAGTGTTGAAGAAAATGCAAGCGTTGTTGTCAAGCTCCTTATTCGACGGCCAGAGTGCTTTGGACCAGACCTTAGGGGAGAGGGAGGAAATGGTTTGCTGGCAGCTATGCAGGAAGCTATCAGGATCTCAGAGAATCCTACTCGTGACCTTCCCTCCCAGGCATATAAAAGAGAAGGGTAAGTAAATGTGAATGTTTGTTTAGCAAATGGTGATGTAATAGCTGGTTTAGTCATGCTTGCAATATGTGGATGATAGGCCCTGTTGTGTAAGGCATTATACAAACATAGAGCATTAGAGATTGGCACTCACAAGCAGTTGTCATATGGAATTCATAAAGCATGAGCTAGATAAAAGTGAAATAAGTGTTATAGAAGAGAAGAAGCCTGAAGGACAAAGCAAAGGAGAAGGCTGTTGTTGGAATCAAGCTGAGGTAAAGGTAAAGTGAAAGAGGAAAACAGAAGGCTTGTGTGAAGTCAGTTATTACTTTTCAATTGTGTACTTTCTCTAGGGATAAAAACCCTGTAATCCGGAGCCAGAGGAAATTAGTATATCTGATTAATAGTCTTTGGATCATGGATCTAGCTCCAGAGAGGAGCTTATAACTTAGATTAGCAAAAATGCTCACTGGTATTGTTTACCTTTTAGTGATGATGAGGAGGAGGAGGAGGAGATTGTGCACATGGGCAATGCAATCATGTCATTTTACTCAGCTCTCATAGATTTACTTGGACGCTGTGCACCAGAAATGCATGTAAGTTCATTTTGTCACTTGCTCAGAAAATGTAGATTTATAAACAGAACTCTACGTGTCTAACTAAGCTGTTCTCTATTCAAAGACTTCTTCCCTTCAGAAGGTGGACTTTATTGCATTTCTCGCTGTATCTAGACAGATATGTTCCCTGCAAGCTGTTTATAAAGAATCATGGTCATTTGATTCCTTATACTTTTTTATTTATCTAAAATTTTGAGAATTTTTTTATCACTATGGAATCAAAGCAAAGATGAACTACTAGTTTTGCACATTTTTACTACCAATGAAATTTCTGAAGCTGACCCTTTACTGTTCTCTAGAAAGCCATAAAAATAATTTTCGTAAGAATGTGATACAGAACTGCTTTTGTATGCACTGATCAAATATATCTACAGCACATGAATACATAGAAAAATATGTAAAATAACTGTTTTGACTGTAATGCCTGTAACAGCTACATGCAAGACTTGATTTTACTTAGACTGACTTTTGTTTGTCAGTATTTAAAATTCTTTAGTAGCACAAATCCAGCTGAAAATGCAATATGTATCTCGATAAAAGAAGCGGCAAGAAATTTGGCTTGTAGCCTCCCTACTTACTATTAGAAAGCTATTAACTTTATTAGCCATAAAGCTGTATATAGCCAGCTGTTGCCAGAGATAGTAGTTTCATGTTAAGACATTTTCAGAGACACAGATTGTGAATACCTAATATCTGCTAGAAGCTGAAAGGAATTGGTCACCTCGTTGTTGTTAACGCCTTTTGAAATTTTTACCACATGAAATAATAGAAAAATGCGTAGATACATCAGACAGGTTCGCATCTGTTCATAGCATAAAGAGGCAAGCTCAAAACCTGGCACTGTAGGTTCTGTAAGTAACATGAGTCTTTCAGAAATTTTCAGTTTTGTCACTTTATCTGATCGGTTTAGGAATCTTATCCATGTGGGGTTTTTTGTATTATTGGAAATTTATAATATTGTGAAATTATTGATATGATATCAAAATTAGGACAGATTCAAAAGTATGATCAGCTGAAAATTGGCAGCTCCATTAGAGTGCTGGGATAAACTGAATTTCTATGCATTTTTTTCCAGTGTTTGAAAAAAATCATATTAATATCAGTATTTTGAGGAAATTTTTCTTCTGTTCCTCAGTACTATATTTCTTAATTGATAAACTTTTTCTAACAGCTTATTCAAAGTGGAAAAGGGGAAGCTATTCGAATCAGGTCAATCCTTCGATCTCTAGTGCCAACTGAAGATTTGGTTGGGATTATAAGTATACCACTAAAGCTGTCAACAGTTAACAAAGGTAACTTCAATACTTTTATAAGACCGGTTCATCTTTTTATAAAAATGTTTTGGCACGTAAGCCTTCAGGTGTAAAATAGAACAGTTTTGTTAGAGTTGAGTACAAGCAGAGAACTGTTCCTCAGATTTTAATTAGATATGTATCAGTTAGAGCTGCTTCAGTAGAACAGATACTTACTCCCGTGGAGCAGAGAATGTAAGAACATAAGAAATACTTCACAGGACCATGCTAATGGGCCATCCACCCCAGTACTTTATCTCCAGCAGTGGCTGTAGAGATGCTATCTCTTTAGGTAGAATGTGTAAGTTTGGACTCAGTCTCTTTGTACTTCCACATCATCCAATCGTTTGTTTAGAAAGATTAGAGTGTACCTCCCCGTCCATTAATACCTGTTTCTGGACCTGGTGTCCAAGAATGTATCTAATCCCTTTGCAATAATGTCTGTACCCACAAACTCCTGTGGCAATAAGTTCCAGAACTTCGCTATTTGCTACATAAAGAAGCATTTTAAGCATCTCTCTTTTTTTTTTAAACTTTACTAATTTTAGTTAACACCCTTGAATTGTAGTATTTTGGGATTTGATGTATAGCAGTTCTTCATTCACCTTGTCAGCTACACTAATCATTTTCTAAATCTCAGTTATATCCTTTCTGACTCCTCATTTTGCCAAATTGAAGAATCTCAACTTTTCTTAGTCTCTCATCATAACTACTCCATTGCCTGAATCATTTTAGTTGCCCTTCTGTGTACCTTCACTATCTCTATTCTGCAGTCCTGAGAGGTGGAAAACAGCTGTGGGATGTACAAAAGACGTGAGAAGGTTGTACTGATAGTGTGGGCACACAGTAGTTTGGTTTGTGTATTAATTTTATATTTTATATAGCAGCAAAATTATGCCCTCTCTCATACTCTGAATAGCCCTTTCTGATGGTGCTGAATATCTTGTTAACTTACTTGGTTGCTG
Organism: Phoenicopterus ruber ruber; assembly: GCA_009819775.1. Classification (NCBI taxonomy): domain Eukaryota; kingdom Metazoa; phylum Chordata; class Aves; order Phoenicopteriformes; family Phoenicopteridae; genus Phoenicopterus; species Phoenicopterus ruber. The sequence continues at coordinate 36,573,079 of CM020219.1, forward strand.
CTACACATTGAGCTGATGGTTTCACAGAATTTCAGTGATGACCTCAGGACCTCTTTCTAATGTTCGTTCCAAGCTCAGCATCATGTAGGCATGTCTTATTTTTCTGCAGATGCATTAGCTTAGAGTTTTCTGCATTGAAGTGCCGCTGTCTCTACTTTGCCCGCTCAGTTTTGTTAATGATTTAACCATAGAGAAGAACTTAGTGTTGTATACAGACTTTTAGGCTCCTTTGTTTGCTTCCTTCTCCAGGTCACTGGTGACTCGCTGTAGAGTCCTGTTTGTCCTTGCTTGATTAAAATGTTGCGTGTGCACATTGCATTTTAATTGCCTTTCCTGTTTCTTGGAACTCTGCTGTTTATTTCTTCCCTGGCCTTTTTAGAGGAAGTGAAAACCAGACATACTTGCTTTGGGATTGTTCTGATCTGAGGAAGGTGCTGCTTCACACCTATTGTCTTTTCCCCAATTTCTAGGTATAATGTTCCACTCTGACCTCTAATGTTTAATCCTAGAAGCCTGATTTCTTTTTTATTAAGGTGCAGGCTATTTCTGTACTTGTTCATCTTGTCCCAAAAGAATTCTCCCTTTTATAATCAATCTCACTAAATCTGTCTTCTCTACACCACTATCTCACCCATCCTTTGAGACTTGAGATCTCTGCCTGCCTCCCACAACGTCCCCCGATAAGGTATAGGCAAGTTATCATGGAATCCTCTTGCACATCATGAAGCCACCCAGCTTAATGCCTAATGCAGCAATCTTCCACTTCCACTGCTTGCTTCTTCATATCCTTGGAGACCCTGTCTACCACAGGAGAATCCTATGTGCAATGGGACATACTGGCATAGGGTGGAGGAGTGGTTCTCTTGAGAAATTAGGTCCTTCCTTCCCAGGTAGATACACTCCTTCCCCAAGGCTTACATCCTCAGTACCTCAAGGGTTGCAACTGTGGAGTTGAGGCTGTGCTGCTGTGTTGCTGTAGGACCTGTTTCTCTTACTACTCTGATTCATCCATTCTTACCTCTGCAGAATAAGATTACTCTCTGAAGACCCAAACATTGTGTACTGTGTGCACACATAGAAAACCTGAACCCAGGAGATGGCACGGACCTGCTGCTCTCTCTGCATCAAACTGCATAGCTTCCTATCTGTACCTGGTTCCCTACCTGTCATTGAGGTTGAAATTGAGTTTTTGTCAGTCAGTTTTTTAACAACCTTCTTAACACTACCTGTTAAAGGGAAGTCAGTGAAGACTCTTGAGTTTTCACCCTCTTCAGTCTGGAACTCAAAAATACTACAAAAACAGAGTTCATAGTGCTGTGTTTTGATGATGGTGTTCTTGCTTGTTATGTGACTATTGGTTCTTTCCTAGAAGCAGTCAATGTGATTATCCAGGGTGGATTTATTTCCACAAAATAACTTCCAAGATAACAATACAAAGTGAAATTTTCTATAAAGCATAAACTCAACAGAGGATGAAGTTTTTATGGCATATGATCTCCATGTTTCCTGTTAATTTCTCCATGTTCCATGGACTATGAACTACCAGTCTGTCATTTTCTTCTAGGGCGAACTAACTTTATCCTCCTTCCCCTCCTTCTGTTGTTCTTTCTGTTTCACAAGAATTATTTATTCCCCTTTCCAGTCAGAGATGGTTTATTTGATATACAGTTAACTTCTGTGTTTATTGTTGTCTTCTCCTTGGATTCCATGTTCTTTCTAGTCTAGTTTACATGAGACAAAATTTAAAATTCTTAACCTTCTTTGACTTCACAGTTACTGTATATTTTTAATATTTGCAGGATTATTTATCTTTAATTTTACCATATAAACATTCTCTGTAATAGTAATGAAACAAGTAGAATACTTTACCATTCATTCTTAAGCTTTCATTTAAGTGAAAGATTAATAAATAGCAAAATAATAGGGTTTTTGAAATAAGAAAAAAAAGTATTGTTTTTCAGCATAAAAGAAAACTGAACAAGAATATAATTTTCATTGAACGTGTAATTTTACACATTAAATGTAATTATAGTGTCTTTCATTGTCTTGGTGTTTCTTGTTGTATCAGTTGTCTACTATTAAAGATTGCATTATGTGTTTGTGTAGATGGCACAGTAAATGAGCCAGACATGTCTGCAAATTTCTGTCCTGATCATAAAGCGCCCATGGTACTCTTCTTGGACCGTGTCTATGGTATTAAGGACCAAAGCTTTCTCCTTCACCTACTGGAAGTTGGATTTTTACCAGATTTAAGAGCCTCGGCCTCTTTGGATACAGTAAGTATTTTGCTATGGAGTTTAGGTGCAGTGGCTGGATATAGCAGCTCTGTAAGTGTAAGAAACGGAATTTCAAGTCAAAAAAAAAGAAAGGCTAGTATAGGCTTGCTATAAACACAAACAGTAATAATTCAGTTACTATTATAGTGCTTAAGTCTGATCATAAGCATTCAGTACCACCGTATGAAGCAACAGTGCAATGTAGTTTAAAAACTTTTAATACAGGCTTACATTAATGATACAGTAAGTACATTGGCTATACTGTAATAGGCCTAATGATTACTTTTGTTTCATGTATGCTTCCAAGAATTACACTGAAAATTCATATATGTGTAGGTATGAAGAAATTAAGTGAGACGAAAAGTGCTACTTAATGCTTTGTGATTTTTGCTAACCTGTTTAAAGAAAGAAGCTGCATATTCTTTTTTGCTCCTATTGGTTCAGAGTGCAGTGGGACAAGAGATGGGAGATAAGTGGATGACTTGGATTTTCTCAAGTTCAAAAAAAAAAAGCTTTTGTCCTCGTGTATATACTGGGAATATCATGTTAGCACCCAGCCGCTAAGGGGACTTAAGGAGTATTTCATTATTATGTTTTATAGACTTCATATTTAGTAACCTTCATTCCATATGATACTAACAATCATTTACTGCTTCATACAGGTTTCTCTAAGTACCACAGAGGCAGCTCTCGCACTAAATAGATATATTTGCTCCGCTGTGTTTCCGTTACTCAAAAGATGTGCTCCCCTCTTTTCTGGAACAGAGCATCACGCCTCTCTGGTTGACTCCATGCTTCACACAATATATAGGTTATCCAAGGGACGTTCCCTTACAAAAGCACAAAGAGACACTATTGAAGAATGCCTGCTTGCTATTTGCCAGTATGTATGATACCTGCGTACAAATTGATTTTTTGTTTTTTGTGCCGTATATGTATTTTAATAATTTCTTTCTTTGTGTATAACGTAGAACTAAGATTATTTTATTCTTGCATTAAATAAATGATCAGAGTGTATGATAGGATGTTTTTTTTCCAAAGAGAAAATAGATTTGATTTTTCTATTATGGGTACTGCGTTATACAGGCTGTCATGTTGATATGAGCTTTGTGGTGATACACGATAAATTCTCATTATTTGTAAAAACAAACCCCCAGTAATTACCAAAAATGTTCTGGCAAGTCTGACAGTGAGTGTGTGTTGGGGAGTTCAAGGATTGACGTGTTCGTATTTCTGATTGTGGTTTGAAGAACCTTGGCCATAGTTTAAAAAAAAAAGAAGAAAAACTACCCCCCCCACTCTCCAAATCCTAAAACTGATCCTAAAACTGAACTGAGCACTGAAGTTATGTCAGGAATTGAAATGTAGATTTGCCAACTGGATCATAGTTCTTAATCTTTGTCATAAACTGTAGTGCTGCTTGTCTGTGCAATGGACTGTGAAATTGGTAATGCAGTATGCGTTTTCAGTTTGTGCATAGCACTAGACCTCTGCCAAAAAGGGGATGTAGTAGAAATGGAAAAGATTCAGAAAAGCCTAACAAGAGGAATCAACATAAGAAATAATTTCGCTCCTTTGGAATGACTTAGTAGACCAGGAATCTTCAGCCTGAAAAAGTGATGACTAAGGGGGAGATATGAAAGGAGCATTTTTACATTGATTTTGAGTCTACAGATCACTGAAATTAAATAGCTAGAAAAGAAATGCTGGGTAATTTATTCAGTCTTCCAGCTGAGATTTATTTCTTATAAGAATAATCAATGTATTTCCCAGATCAGTTTCAGTCAGGAGTGTTTTGTTGCTTTTTACTGTCATATTAGAAACCATTCTGTTAGGATAATATTCTGTTTCTTTTGCTTAGATTGTCCTCTCTGTGTATTCTGAAAAAAATCCAGCACCCTTCCCTCTGCTGTCATATGGCACAATCATACACATTGTGTATTCACTTAAGAGAGTCCAGAAGTAGCACCTTTCTGTGCTGTATCCTTCTATACGTAGATGAGGCATAGTGAGATTCCTTAAGCACCTACTGTTGTTTTTTCAACATACTTTTAATGAGTGATTTGAATTCCAATATGCAAATTGATTTCAATTCTTATTTCATTTTCACTGGACTGTATGAATTTTACTAAAACTTCTGTTTTTTTAAATTATAGCCACTTACGTCCATCTATGCTACAACAGCTGTTGAGAAGGCTAGTTTTTGATGTGCCCCTACTCAATGAATACTGTAAAATGCCTCTCAAGGTAAATGCTTTACTTTCTGTACATGCATTCAGCGTAAAACTTACTTCACAATAGTCTGTCATTGTCATGTTTTTAAAAACAGAACGGGGCAGGGTGAAGCAATGTGAAACGACTTCTGAATTGAAAATAATGTTATTGTTTTATAAAGTCTTTCAAACTGAATATAATGATTAAAGGTTTTGTGAAATCTTGCGTAATGCAAACAGTATATAGTAAGTTGATTATGTGATTTTGTTCAGTGAACTGTTGACTTTTTCACTGCTTCAGCAAAAGAGTATTTGAAAGTAGCAAATTAAATGTTAGCGTTATCTTGATATTTCTTGGATGCATAGTCCAGGAATAAATTCTGAGTGAAGTCCACAGAGAACAGGATACAGGGAACAGAATTCACCTTGTATTTTTGAGCAATCTTTAACTGAAGACTTATGCATCTTCTTGTTCTGCAAACAGACAATTATAATTGTGAGATAATAAATAACTTTTATTTAGAATTTTTCTGTCAGGTTTGCCTCCTGTTCCTGTTGGGATAAAAGGGCCTGATCTTAGGTCTGCAGGTCTTTTTACTGTCATACTCTAAAGCAGAGCTGTCAGATTCACAGACATATTCTGGAGCATCAGTAATTTTGGAGCAAAAGTCTTGCAAAGAGGGAGTGTTTGATTTGAGTGTTTTATTATTTTCCATTCCTAAGCAAAATTGCAGGAAAAATTAAAATGTGAAGATTCTAGTCTGATGCTAAAAGAAATTTTAGAATTTCCCATGGGATAGGAATTTTTAGTTCTAAAGAAGAAATCAGTAGAAATTTGAAATGATGTGGAGAGTGCACCAATGATCATAGAGACTAGCTCTTTCACTGGTATGTTACAGATTGTCTGTACAGTAGTTCTTTCCATAGGTTTTTCCAGACATGAGCAGGCATAGCTAAAAGGATGTACTGCAGGTGTCTTCTGCAATGCTTTGGATAATACCGAGGCCATCAACTACAATTGACAGAATTAAAATCAACTTGAATTTGTAAAACGTTTTACCAGAATCTGTCATGTCCTGTTTCATACCCATTTCATTGTTTCTATTTCTATCCTGTGAGCAAATCTGTACTCAGATGGTGACAGTCCTGAAATTTTGTAATTTTACTACTCACTGTCGTCACTGAGAATCCCACAGCAGCAGCTGGGGATAATACAGGCTTTATACTTTCACAGCATGGCCTCTATTGCTCTCCCAAAAAGAAAGAGGGAAAAAGGAAGAAGATTTTTATGAGCCATTAGAAATGAAGAGACAGAAATAAATAATTATACTCATGTAACTGTTTGATCAGATACTAGCAATTCAGACTTCACTAACCAGTATGTTATTTTGTTAAATACCAGTGTTTTACGTGCATTTTTATTTTTTTGAAAATCTAGCTTCTGACAAATCACTATGAGCAGTGCTGGAAATATTATTGTCTGCCTTCAGGAATGGGAAGCTATGGAATTGCAGCAGAAGAAGAATTACATTTAACTGAAAAACTTTTCTGGGGAATATTTGATTCCTTGTCTCATAAGGTAATGACTGTAATTCACATTACAGTATGGGATGACTATAAAAGCACTACAATGATAATTTGCCATGCCAAGTGCAGAAAGTGCCTATTTTAACAATTCTTTCACCTAATATGGGAGGTATGGCAATGAACGCTTCCAGTGAAGTAACTTTCTAATGAAGAATTGAACGCTGAGTCTTGAAAGATTCTCTCCAAACTAATGAAATGTCAAGTCTTTGTCTTGGTATACCCATATAGCCTTACACTAGTAATGAGGTGGATTGCTTGCTGCACTAAAAAGTCAGTGTTATCTCTTTTCCTATCTTAGCTCTACTAAACTTTTAAAAATACTTTTTAGTGACATAAAATTAATTTTAAGAAATGTATGTATATGCTTGTCAAATTGTTGGTGTATGCGCAGTAAATTTACATTGTCTGTTTTCAAACATACACTTGTATTTTGTTAGTTTTCTGGTTATTGCCCAGCTTAAGAAATGCAATGCAACATTCTTAGAAAGAAATATTTTTCCATTTTCCTGTTCCAAAGTGTGATCTTGGGATTTTTTCACTTACTCATTTTTTCTCCAAGTAAGGAAAAGTTACATTTCTGATAGGAGAAATACCTTACTGAGGAAATACTTTTGTACTTGATTGGGCTCAAAAATCAGGTTTTCATTATGGGACTATAATGAATTGCATCTCACTGAATTTATGTTCCAGTTCTAATCAACACATTTAGATGATTGCTTGTCTAGGCATTCTGGTTTACAGTATGGAAATGAACATCGTCTCTACATTATTCTAAAATGGCTTTTTAAGCCTTATTTGTATTTGATTGTACTGACATTTACCTCTCTCTTACTGCTGTCACGAGTGCAAAGAGTGTCAGGAGGGCCTGACACAATGAAATCTTTCCAATGAGCGTGTCTTAGCTTTTTACAGATAAATGAAAATGATATGTTTCTGCCAATATTGGTGACCTGTTTTTCCGTAAATTATTGTTAGTCCGATGAAAGGAGAGTTGTGTAAATCTGCTGAGCTACAGTGTTCTCCATTGTTCTGTTTTGTACTGAGATACTTACAGGTTTGATGTTTTCATGGCTTCCAGCTGTTTAGTGGAAGCAATTTACCCTTTGATCTCACTTCTTTTATTTGTGCCGTACGCACTAAAGAATGTTGCAACAAAACTAGAGGAAGTTAAAGCCTCAAAATTTTAGGCATTCTGCTTGCTGTGATATAAACATATAATTTTACCAGCAAGTATTTTCAATGGACCTTAAAATTGCTCTTGAGCGTTTTCGTGACACCAGATTACTAAACAAAGTGGTCATTCAGATTTATAGAAGCATATAGTCTTTCTATTTGCAGTGTAAATCTTTTTGCAGTGTAAAATTTTTTTCCTATAAATGCTTGATTGGTGCCTGTGTCATAACATCAAAAAGATGCCTGTGCTATCAGAGTAAAACTTTATTAAATAATTATAGCAGCATGAAATCTGGCACTGTACTGTTCATCAGCAGGTCTTAAAGCCTTTTAAAGCTGTATCATTATGCTCATTTTATAGATGGGAAATCTGAAAGATAGAGAAGTGATTTTTTTTTTTTTTTTGCTAGGCATACTAAGAATGTTGTTTGAGAGTTGGAAGGACAACCTGTGATCTGCTGCCACTTTCTCTAGCACATGTTTTTTTATAATCTACTGTGTAACAATTGATCTTGAATATGTTTCATGGCACGTTACTAAGGGCAGATTCTTCAAATGTAATTCCACCTTATATTTTTATATATCAAATACTCCTCCCTTCTCTCCAGAGTTAAAATGACTATTTAGAAGAGCAAATGTGCTAGTTCACCTCTTGGCAGGACAATTTTGAAAAATTGTAAACTGACTTTGCTATAGTAGAACACAATTTCCTTTAGCCAGCATGATTTAAACAAATAGATTAGGGGAAAAGAGGGAGAAATGACAGTGGCTTCTGCAGTTAAAATAGTAATTAGTCATTTTATAACAAAGACAGTATTTTATAGATGATCGTACTTCTATAACTAGGCAAATAACTCTTGGCCCTTCCTATGTAGGCCTTAATGGCCCAAAGAAACTTGAGTCATACATGTACTGTGTATACTTATACAAGTGTCAGCATACTCTTATGTTAATTTGAGTAGTCTTAAAAATCTACCAAGTTGATATCAAGAAAAAAAAGATGTCATGCATCAATAATTTTGCTCTATGCTTAATTTTTAAATGTGCTTTACTGTTTGTTTGCATCTTCTAATATTTGTACATATGGCTGCTGGGTTTTCACTAACATTTTGCATGTTTTTCTATTGGCTTTTCCAACCAGTTCCTATCTCTCCTGCAGAAGTATGATCCAGAGCTCTTTCGAATGGCTTTGCCTTGTCTAAGTGCTATAGCTGGTGCCTTGCCCCCTGATTATTTAGATACACGAATTAGGTCAACTTTGGAAAAGCAGACTTCAGTGGATCCAGAAGGAAATTTTGATCCCAAACCCGTCAGCACAGCAAAGTGAGTCATATAAATCATACTGATTTCCTTCCCTTAAATATTTTTATACTATTCGTTATTAACACTGTTTTTCTCCTCTGTAGGGAGAGTTGGCTGGTGACTGACTTTGTAATGGTATTAGTGCCTTTCAGAGGTAGTGTAGGGATTTTTGCTTCCTCCTGCCACGTACTTCACTGCAACATGTCCTGTTTACCAGATATAAAACATACTCTTCTCAACTCTGTACAGATGTTAAATATTTCCACATTATATCTGCAGAGTACATAGTAAATTCTGTACTTATTATGTATCCTATTACCTAATAGTTCAAATATTTGGGATATATACACCTGTAATACATTTGATACTGTCATTACTTAGAGTGTGGTACAGTTATGACAAATGGTACCAGATCATCAAAATCTGGTGATTCAATTAGCCTATTGCCAGGTTTTTATAAAATCTTCACTTAGTTTTGAGAATTGATCTGTAGCAACCCAAATAAGCAGATCATGTGTGATGATTTAATAGAGACTTGGCCTACAAGTAATCTTGTGCTTTTAAAATAGATTTCTAATACTTTTATATTCAAGAACTGAGGATCACCAGTTGATTATTGCTGTTAAAGTCTTACCTCTCCACCACCCATCATTATGCAATGTGAAACATCCATACTAATATTATCCTGTATTAAGACTTATCAAGAAAAATACATGTAGGTTATGGTGAAGCAGGGTTTTTTCCTTGTGATTTCAGTTGTTAATAAGTCCAACTATTATGTATTTGAAGATGCCCTGTAAATGCCGTTACAGCTCTGCTTTGGTTTGTGTTATTTCTTCTAAAGAAAACGTAATTGCAAAGCCAAATGTTTTGTCTTCATCTGGAGGTGAAGTGTTTTGATTAGTTCTATATCATACTGACTTTTTTTTCCATAAATCAGACTGCAGTAACTTATGATTGAATGACTATACTCCCCTTTGTTTACAGCCTGGTACTTCCTGAAAAGTTGGAGTATATTGTCAGCAAGTATGCTGAACATTCCCATGATAAATGGGCCTTTGATAAGGTAGGAATTATTTTAAGACTGGCAACTGTCAGAAGAGGACTAGTATATAATACCTGGGGTGAATATTGAAAGAAAAACTGGACAGTTTAACTGACAGGCCCCTGTTTGGAGTGCATTAGTGTCTGCATATTTCTTTAGCGATATGTGAAACAAGCCTTTTGCTCAAGAAAATGCATTGAAATTTGTCACTTTTTCAAAGTGGCCAGAATTTATTAGGACAAAGATTTGAGGGGAGTGAAAAAGGGGCACTTGGTTTGGTTTAGGTTTTGTTTTCCCTTTTTTTTTTTAAGTAAGAATATATAGATTTTAGCTTCATTTTGCCTGGTAATGATGTTTTTTGACTGGCAGTCAGAGATTCAATTTTGCTGCAGCAGCTCTGTGATTTAAGAGGGTACCTGGGAAGTGTAATGTCTTTTTTTTTTTAATTTCAGAAAATGTAGTTATAGCTTTTCTTTCTTTTTAGCTTTAAGAAGGCTGTTATGTATTGATTTCCTCTACAGTTTTCCAAGGGCTCTGTCACTGTGTTGTATCTCTGTTTCACTACTTCAAAATAATCTGTAAGATAAAATATACTAAGTGATTTTTTATATCTTTTCAGTGAAACATTTAATAAAGGGCTTTTTAGTGTTACACTTTGCAAATAGGTTTTAATGTTAATAAATACAAGTTTTAGAGTTAAATTGGAGCAAAATGAAGTTTGATGGAGTTGTTGCAGTTTTTGATAACTAGGTTGGAAGTGTTTGGATGCGAGTAACTGAATCAACCCAAGTATTGAGTTTTAAATTTCATTCAAGGAAAAAAAGAGAGGTGAGGTTAAGTAGTTTATTATAAAAATTAATATCAAATTAATAGAAATTTTATAGAACAGTTATATAGAAATAACAATTCTGTTGTGTGGGGCTATGTATGCAAATTCGTAGAGAAAGGTATACACATATATGGATATGTAAATATATACACATTAATCTCAAACCATAAATTTCAGTTAATATTGTTTAAGGTAAAGGATTCATTACAGTTACATTCTTTAGTGCTTGATCTGATAATGTTACGTTTTCTTCTCTGTATTGCTGACTTCAGCCTCCCAGAGAATAGAGACACTTTTTTTACCTTAACCAGTACCATCTTAATGCATGAGTCCATTTGAAAGGGGCCAATGTATATTAGGCTCAGAACTGGCTGCATGAGACCTACTGCTCATAGATGGCATCTAATCTGTCTGGGCCATGTTTTGTTCCAGCATATCCACAGATGGATGCGTGCTCTTCTAACAGAAATTTCTGTAGCACTGAGTAGCTGTTGGAGTAGATTAGCAGTTCAGTATGACAAACTAAACTACCAATTTGCCATTACTCATCTATATTGCTCTCATCTTATTTCAGTATAATTTTTTTTTTTCAGACTAATAGTGGTTGGAAATATGGTGTTTCACTGGATGAAAATATGAAGACTCACCCATTAATAAGACCTTTCAAAACTTTAACTGAAAAGGTAATAGAGGAAATTTCAGCTGCATTAATACAAAGTAGATTGATTTGTGTACTTTTTAAAATCCATTTCAAATATATGCTATAAAAGGAAGAGAGACAAAGTAGAATTCTTACAGTTCAGAATAGCGACATCTATACGCTAAAGTGGTTGTTTAGTTAATCTTGCACAGGGTCTTGTATAATTTGCTTCCATTAGGCAGTCTTCACAGGCCTGGACCAATTTGTATTCAAAGTATCAATAGCACAGGGTTTTCAAGCCTTCATGGATGAGGAATGACTGGCAGCAACTCCAGGGTTTTAGATGAAAGTGTAATTTAACATATCTGAAGGCAATTTTGTCTTCAAGAAAGATGGTAGAAAAATGTAAAGAAAGTGTAGGAGATGCGTCAGTTGAAATGGAGAAAAACATTTAAACTATTTTGAATGCATTTTTTATTTGAATTTCTTGACTAGGCATGAATGTCTTCTAGTTGTCAGAACAGTGAACCAAATTTGAATTCTGTTACATATTTTTGCAATGATTCATTGGGTGACTCAAATAAGTCAATTACATTTGTCCATCTTTACCACGCTTTTCCTGTTCAGAAAATAGAGATGACAAAAATCAAGAGGGGTTCAAAAGGTTTAATTTCCCAAGGTTTGTAAATGGCTTTGGAATCTTTGGAGAGGAGCTGAAGAATTGTTGGTTGAGTTATTATTAATGCAGTTCAAAGAGAATTTTCTAAATTGTCTCAGATTAGAAGTTTTGAACGTAAAAATCAAGTCTTTCCATAAAAACAGTCATGTTAAGTAACTGTCATAAAAAATTATTTATGGTAAGAATTGAAATACTTTTATTAGGTTGATTTGAGAAGTCTTAATATGACATACTCAGAATTTTTTTTGCTGCAACTTTTCAGATTTTCTATAACACCTTTACATTTCAAAGGAATGCTGGAATACAGGCTCTTGCCTAATTTTTTGTCGATGGCTGTATTTATATGAAGAGACGTATAGATCAGTAATGTTCTGTATCCATGAATGGATATAAATATAGGAAGACTAAAAAAAGGCCTTGTGTACTGATGAATTCAAATGTACGTACTTGCCTGACCAATTTCGTAACTGTACTGGATTTGAGTGGCAAGGTTTTGGTAGCAGGGGGGCTACAGGGGTGGCTTCTGTGAGAAGCTGCTAGAAGCTTCTCCTGTGTCCGACAGAGCCAATGCCAGCCAGCTCCAAGATGGACCCACTGCTGGCCAAGGCAGAGCCCATCAGCAACAGTGGTAGCTTGTAGTGCCATCAATTTTTTGTTATTTTGGGCTGGAGGAATCAATGAATGAGTTTCCAGATACAAACTACATTATTGCTTCAGAGCTCAATTGAGTGCTCTTAGTTTCTAACACGTATCTCAGCAATAAATGCTACTAAGAATAAAGCCAAAAAATTTGTAAGTATTTTAAAAGCTTCTTTCCCATGCAAAAGAAGTATATTGTGTCTTTAGATATAATATACAAATTTTGTTTACTTTTGTGGCATGTGACAATTTATAAAGAAGGACAGAATCTTTTTATTGAATTTTTGCTACTTGCTAAATACAGAGAAATTTTACATTATTTTCTTCAAAGGAAAAGGAAATTTATCGTTGGCCTGCCAGAGAATCACTGAAAACCATGTTGGCCATGGGATGGAGCCTAGAAAGGACCAAGGAAGGAGGAGAAGCAATAATACATCAGCGTGAAAATGAAAAGCTCCGCAGCATATCTCAGTCTAGCCAGGTAAGGTGGAATTGCTTAAATTCAGAAAGCAAAAGGCTTATTTGTTAATTTACTAAGAAATTATACAAAATAATGTTAATTTTATATTCCTTTTAATGAAGAGAAACTTTTAATGTTAGAGTTCTGGAAGTCATGTCATTATAATGAAAACTGTGCAGTAACACTAAAGATGGGATTGCAAAAAGATAACTTTTAAGATTAGAAGGCTGTCAGCAACCAGATCTGTTAATTTTCTCGGAAGACCTGAAGAGTTTTCATATTCAAAGAGTACATGGCAGAGTATTTAAAGCCTTTTATTTTATGATAAGTAAATCTAGTAATTTTTTTTTTTGGTCAAACAGAAGAGCCTGAAACAGGCTTTTGTCAAGATTATAATTATGACTGACAAATAAGATTGTGTATTTAATACTTTTTGCTAAATCTACGGGCAAAATTTGCAGGTAATTATATAGTACCTAGCATTTTGACGTGATATAGACTATTCTTTTCATTTGAAGTTGTTTGTAATAACATGTTGAGACTGCTGCTCAGTATGTCTGTGTCTCGGAGGGGGGAAAGCTGTTTAAAACTACGAGGAGTGTTGGGGAATTTTTATTGTACCCCTTGAGGTTAATTAAACAGACATTTGTGCTTAAATATAGTGAGATTTAATGAGAAATGCATTGGGCAGAATCCTCCCGCCATAAGCAGTTCTGCAAGGAGCGTGCAAAGATGTGTCACGAGCTGATTCCTTATATACACTTGCACCAGCGCTGATCCTGTGAGCATCAGCTGCAGACACATTAAGCCTGTGTTAGGTTCATTCCCCAGCACCAGTTTTGCTTACCAAAAGTGGCCCCTGAGCACTTTGTTACAAGACAATACTGCAGCATTTCTTATCTCTTCAGAAAACTTCACTCCCTTACAGGGAGTCCTTCTGTCTCTGGTCTCTCTGCTTCCAGCCAGTTGAACCTGTTCTGCAGCTGGGCCTTCTTGCCCAAGAACATGCACCATAAAGACATGATTGAGGAGAGGATTTCAGCACATGTTTAACTTCAGTACATTATTGAAATTGCTGATTTACATGTGACCGCTTTAACATTTAATATTTAAACATTTAAAGACTGCATAAATATGACACACTCCTCCTTTTTCTTAGTCTGTAAATTCCATGAAACAATAACCTATTTTAACTTTGTGTTGTGATATCTTGTCTTTAGTATATGGTTCATTGAGGCTGTTGCCACACTGTTCTGTCATGTTTTGAAGGCACATCTTGTATGCCTCATGATTGGTCTCCTCTCTTAGGCCGAAAAGTATAGCTCTTAGCAGCTTGCCATGTGTTGCGAATAGAGAGATCTAAGTATCTGCAGCAACCTTCTTATTTCCACATCAGCAGATGTAGTCTGTTAATCATCCTGTGAGTCTTCAGCACATTGCAAAGCAAAAGGTGAACACAGTTTCTACAGGGAAGTTTAAAAATGTGAATGGTGTTATTCTAATCAGATCAACAAAAGAGGTATTGTAGTTGAATAATTGATTCTTTTATCTGAAAAAAATTCCTTTTTTTTTTTTTCCCCGCAGGGAAATGGGTATAGCCCAGCGCCACTTGATCTCTCTAATGTGGTGCTTTCTAGGGAGCTTCAGGTTTGTATTTGTGGTTTGCATATGTTGTGCTGAAAAGAATTAGTAGATTTAGTTTTTTGTAATTAATGAGTTGAATTTTGTCAGGTGTTATGAGTCTGTTTGTGACTGTGGTTGTGATATGCTGCTGTAGAAAGGTACATGCCATACTATTTACATATTTAAAGAAGAGACTTCTACTGTTTATCCCATTGGTGCTTCCTCAGTTCCTAGAAAAAGTTATCGTGAAGCTAGGGAAGGGGCTGTAAACAGCATGTGATATATGTGTATCCTGTGCCTGTGCTGACTTCAAAGAACAGTCGAATGTAGAAATGACACTTAACTGTGATATTTCTTTACCACAAGAGTGGTAAGACAAGTCTTTACTCAAGACTGTAAAATTATGTAGAATTACAGAATTTTTAATTGTCACCTTTTAATTTTGCATCTTGTTTTTTCTGATGGTAATGTAGGGAATGGTTGAGGTAATGGCAGAAAACTACCATAATATATGGGCCAAAAAGAAGAAAATGGAGTTGGAAAGCAAAGGTAAGCCAGAATCCTGTAAACCACACAAAAAAGACAAGGAAAATGAGGGAGAAGAAACAATCTGAATGAAGACAGTGTAAGACAATCAAAATCGAATAGTTCCGTTTTGTACTTGAAGCAAAATAAATCTTACAGGAGAAAAACTTACAGTTCTTTCAACTTACTAAAGGTGGAGGTAATCATCCTTTATTGGTACCTTACGACACATTGACAGCCAAGGAGAAATCACGGGACCGTGAAAAGGCACAAGAGCTGTTTAAATTCCTTCAAGTCAATGGTATTATCATATCTCGGTAAGTTGCATGTTTTTTTGAGATACTTACTTACATTCAGTGCACAAATCATTATGATTGTCCTTTATCTTGCTGCAGTCTGTTGGTTATTAACATAATTACCATTTGGCATATTTTCTGTAAATCAGAGTCCTTGTTGTTTTTATGTTCAGAAAGACCCTTCTGAAATAGTGCAGACAGGTAACATTTTTAATAAGTATGTGATCATAGTAAATACAAAGTGCAACAGTAGTGTAGTTAAACAAGCAGACGATTCAAAACTTCTAAATGAGCAGCCAGCGGTGTCAGTAAGGATCGTGGGAAAATAAATCTGAGGTTTGATACTGAAGCACATCTGTGTAAAAGTGCTTTTTAATCCAGTTTTTAAGAAAAATGTTGGTTTGAGTTCTGTGAAGCAGTAAGACAAAGTGGCTATTTTGTGGGCATTTCATCCTCCTGCTCAAGCAGAAGAGCAGACTTCATTAGTTGTACTTGAATTGCTATGTCTGGAAGTAAGTTGGCCTGTGGGGACTTAGACTGTCAATGAAATTAAAATAACTTATTATACTGCATTTTTGGCTTTATATGATGGAATTATGAGTTACTATATTATAACTATCATCTTTTATTGTATGTGAAACATCTGAGCGCATAGGAAGCTGCAATTTTGCTGGAATTAAGCATTTTTGTAAAGTATTCATGAACAAATTTTTCTGTACGTGTGTAGAGTCAGATCTTGGTTTCATTTATTTCTGCTTTTCAAGTCTGTGTCTTTAGTGAAAGTATACACTCGGAAATTTATACAAATTGATATGATGATTAGGATCTGCAAAAGGTAACTTTGTTGGTTTCAATTGGCTTCAACAATTAATAACATTTCTTAAGATATTAGAAGACAGCTCTAAATATACATTTCTGCATTACTACAGAGAAAAAATTCCCTCCTGCCATATATGTAGGCTCTCAGCCTGAAACCAAAATGTAGGAATGGCACCAAACATTTTTATATCCTCCATAATTGCTTTAGAGCCATTGAATAAGAAAAGCAGGTTTAGTTCCTGCAAATGAACAGTCCTTTGAAACACCGATGGAATTGCTCAAATATTACTTTTAATATCTCTTTGCAGCTGCATCTGTTCAGGTTAGGAAGACAATGTTTTTAGTGTTAACTAATGGGACAAGTCAACTTGAAAAAGCCTGTTCAAACTCTTTATGGGGTATGGCCAAAGAGTTTGCAGTAATTGTCTATATCAGGGTAAATCAAGATTATCCTCTTCTCAGTGTTTTCTTCAGATGAATATGTGCATATTTAAAATATATATGAAATCTTTTGAAGTACTGATTGCAATTATCACATTTCCAGAATGTCATTCTTAAAAACATTGAACTAATCATTAAAACGTGGAAATTCTTTATAATTGGAAACGTATAGGCGGCACAGTGTGTGTACTTTACATATGCCATCTGCCTGTGTTTTGATTTTTGCTCCTCTTTTTTGTTGAGAACACTTTTGACGCACTTTTGGGTGTTTATAACATACATATAAATCTCTCAGGCCTTAGTCAAGTATATGCCAGAAACAACACGGTATTTTGTTAAGCATCTTTAAACCTCTACAAGTTCTTTTGAAGTCGCCTTTGTTATTTAACAGAACTACCAACATCTTTCAATATTTAGGAAAGTACCTGTAATCTCTTAGCAACCATGACTTAATATAAACACAAAAAGAGAGTATTTACAGTGATCTCACTGAAAATACAGATAAATACTTAGTTGCATTATCCTTTGTGAGAGTGAGGCAGCAGGAGATGCCTGTCAGCCATACGTAGCTGTTAATACATACCAAATAATTTGATTACACATGTGATATTTCAATTAATAGGAGGTTATAAAAGTATATAAACTAGGACTCTTCAAATAGAATTTTTTTTTT
Source organism: Phoenicopterus ruber ruber (assembly GCA_009819775.1). Lineage (NCBI taxonomy): Eukaryota > Metazoa > Chordata > Aves > Phoenicopteriformes > Phoenicopteridae > Phoenicopterus > Phoenicopterus ruber. The sequence continues at coordinate 36,590,299 of CM020219.1, forward strand.
TTCCCAAATGAAACTGTAAGATGGGAGGTTAGAGTCCTTTTATGTTTATGTGTAAAATGGGATTGGAACATATTACTTGGTTTCCTGGTTCTGTTCCCCCAGGCTGTAACTGTTCCTCTCCTCTTACTATGTTCTGACATGGTCAAGAATATGTGTCATGGTCACTTTAGTATTAAATGGTTTTGTTGTTAAAATTTCTGCTGCATCAGCCTTCTCCCAGAGAATGACTTTTTTCCTTGGATTCACCTTGTAGCTGTTTTTCAACTGTTAGTCTAATCTTCCATTTATTCTCCCTAATTTACTGCTACACAGTGCTAAGGAATCTCAGGACAAATGATCATTTCCTCCATGCCACAATAGTGAGTCCAGCAACTTTCCTGCTTTCTTGTTCCTTTCTTGCTTTTGCCTCAGGGCCATAAACTACCAGTTCTTCCCTCCTTCTGACACACTGTTTAGCCCCTCTGTAGTCTCTGCATCTTCTTTAACCAGGTCATTTTCTCTAATGGATAAAGGGAGAGTCTTCCTATCTACTACTATTTGAAGAGTCTATACAGAAGCTAATGAAGTAGCCATTATGGGTAACCAGAGGTTTCCCTTAATGTTAGTCAGTTAGTTCCTCACTTGGCAAGCCAATTAAGTGTCCTGGGTGTAGGCCACCATCTGTCAACTGAAAATCTCAGGTATAGTTTAGTCCTTTTAATGTTGGAATAAAGAGACTATGAAGAAGTTGCAAACTAAATAAATGTACAAGAAAACCTCAAGGAAATGAAGAAGAAAGAATTAATGACTTGAAAAACCAAGTATGTTTGAAAACAGAATAAATTAAAAATCTATAGAGTTATGTGGTTTCAAAAAGAAAAAGAAAAAAATCCTTGTTCACATCCTGGATAACGAGACAGAAGGCATCCTTAGCAATTTTGTGGAATGAACCCTTAGCAATAAATTGGAGAGTTTGGCTCCCTTTCAGAGGAAATTTGATGGGCTAGAGAAATGGGCTGACAGAACTCTTGTGAAGTTGAGCAAACATAAATGCAAAGTCCTACACCTGGGATGGAATAACCCCAGGAATAGGGAAATTGAACCTGACTGCAGCTATGCAGAAAAGCACTTTGAATTCTGCAAGTTGAACCTGAATCAGGAGTGTGTCCTTGTGATGATGAAAGCTGACTGCATACTAGACTGTATTAGGAAGTGTAGCCTGCAGGTTGATGGAGGTGATTTTTTCCCCTTCCATTTTGCAATCATGAGACTGTATTAGCAGTATGTTGTGCAGTTTTTCGTTCACTGGTGCTAAGGAAGACCTTGACAAAAGAGTTAATCAAATGGAGGGGCACCAAGATGCTTCTGGGATTGGCATGCATGTAATGCCAGGAGAGGCTCTGAGGAGAGGCTAGATTTTTGTCAGTATTGAAACAGAAGGTTACAATGGGATTTTACCACTGTCTTCAACTACTTAATGCAAGGTTATAGAGAAGATGAGGTCAAACATGATCTCCTCAGAAGTAACAAGTTGTTACAAGGGAAATTCCAGTTAGATGTATGAAAATATTTCACCCTTATTTTTTCGCAGTGAGGGTGGTCAAACATTATAGTAGGCTCTTCAGAGTCATTATGAGATTTTGATCCTTGAAGATACTCAGTACGTTATTGGACAAGGTTCTGAGCAACCTGATCTAACTTTGGATTTGACTTTGCTTTGAGATGGGACTTGGATCAGATGACTTTCAGAGGTTCCTTCCAACCTACATTTTTCTGTGATCCTAAAGAATTTTAGAATTTCAGTGAGGTAGGTTTCATTTGTAGCTAAAATAAAATCTGGTATTTTAAATCTAGGCACAGCCAACCACACATGTTTTTCTTCCTCTTTAATATCTTGCATGCACCAGTCATGATTTAGGTTATGAATTTGTCTCAAAGAATAAATAATACATGCTGCTTTAGAAAGTGTCGCATACTGTTGAAATTTTTCAAATACTTTGAATAGTGTAGTAGTTAGTTACTTTCATTTAGGTTTTCATTTAGTAGCTTAAGTCATTTTGACTTTGGTCTTTCATACAATTCAAGGACAAAAATGAAGTTTAATAGTGAATAATGAAATGAAGTGTAGTACTTAGACTGATTTTGTAAAGCTGTAGTTGCTGACTTCCTAAGCATTTGGCACTTTAAACTGCCAGCAGTAGAAATTGAGTGGCCAAAGCATTGCTTTGTTAGATTCAAATGTACTGTGGCTTCATTTGTGCAGTAAGATAGCTCTTTGAAGTTCTTATCCTAAAATACGTATATTTTGGATACTTTAATCCAAAGCTATTATACCTCTTAGAGAAACATGAACTGATTTTAACATTTCTTGCTATGTAGTTGATAACTAAGAGTTAAGGTCATTTTCTTATGAAAATTTATAATTAAAAGATAATAAGGAATGGAATGCTTCATAGTACTGTTATCATTTGTACTACTGTCATCATCAATGCTATTTATGTTAATGCTTTCTAAAACAGGGGTCTAAATGACATGGAGTTGGATGCTTCATCCATGGAAAAGAGGTTTGCCTTTAAATTTCTGAAGAAAATTTTAAAATATGTTGATTCTGCTCAAGAGTTTATTGCACATTTGGGTAAGCTGCAGGTTTTATTTTGAAAATAATTAAAATAGTTGATATTTAAATATTTGGATTCATATGTTTAAATTTGTAGTGACCACTTTTTTTATTGCATTTAAGAAACTTAAATTCTGTCTTTTAATTTGCTGATTGAATTCTTGGACATCTGTAAATAGCTAAACTGTTTCTGCTGTTGTATTTGTATTTCCTCAAAACTAGGTTTGCAAGGCTATATCAAAGAGCTATTGTGTTATTTATTATTAGACAACTTCTTATTTGTGTCTGCCTTGATTGTATCCTTGCAGAAGCCATTGTAACCAGTGGAAAAACTGAAAAATCTCCACATGACCAAGAAATAAAATTCTTTGCCAAAGTGAGTGATTTACTATTTCAAGTAATGTACATATACCTTCCATTATACAGAACATGGAAATTTGTAATGTTAGACTGTTTTTCAGGGAATAAAAATATATCTTTCCCATTTTTTTCATGGTAAGTAGTCAATTAAATGTTATTAACAAATATTTCAAAGTATCTTCAAAAATATTTCAGTATATTTGCTGGATTCAAATATTTCAAAATATTTCAATATATCTGCTTCTACGTGAGAAGGAACATAGAAATTAAAAGGCAGCTTATTTATTATATGAAACTAAATACTCTCACTGAACATTTAAATTATGTCTGAAAATTTTTGCCTCGGTATATCAGTGAAGTGCATAGTATCATTTAATTAACAGGAAGAAGTATTCCTATGCACAGTAATGTCATACACATTTGTGTACCTAATAAGAAAAACGTTGTCAACAATCTGATTTGAAGTAAGGAACATTTAGGATTTAATTTAGGATCTTAAAAAAAAAAAAAAAGCCCTCTCCCTTTATATCTGTACTGGACAGTTATGTAAATAGTGGAGAGGAAGAGTCCTCTTACTTCAGTGATATTTATCACTGTTGAATGTGAGAAGAGTAAGCCTGCAATATTAGATCCAAAACAGATAGATCTGTGTAACTCTGTTTATTATTTACGTAACTTTTAAGTAAAATTGTAAGAGTTAAGGTTTTAATTTATATGACTTTGTGTCTGAAATGAGAAAATACAACTGTTACAGAACTTCTAAAATTCTTTGAATGAGCTTTGACCAATCAGAGCATTGTTGCTACATTTGCCATTGTGCTCTGTGAAAAATACATTTTGTATCTATTTCTTAGGTTCTTTTACCATTAGTTGATCAGTACTTTACAAATCACTGCCTCTACTTCCTGTCTTCTCCAACAAAAACACTCAGTAGCAGTGGATATGCATCAAATAAGGAAAAGGAAATGGTAGCAAGGTAAGTAGAAAATTAAGATATACACAGGAGGGTTCTACATAGATAATTAAAGGTCTCTTCTTAGGTTAAAGAGAAAGATAGTTCAAAAGTTCAGCTTCCTCAGATAGAAAGTGAATATTTTATCCTGTATCAGAATGGCAGTGAGTGAATAGGATTCCTCATGTTAGTATTCTTTAATATATAATTAAAGGATTAAGTATATATACTAATTATATATGTTACAATATATAGTTGTGGATGATAACATCAAAAACATTAATAAATGATTCTGCGAGCAGTGGAACTAATAAAACTTAGTTTCTGATGGGTTTGTGTTTCATTGTGGCAGTTTCTGGTTGAAGCTTATCCCACTGTTGGGTCATTTAAATGGTCTCACATTTAAATTTTCAGGTATCAAAAAATGTGAAAATACCATGATGCAGCTTTTTAGGGGTAATTATGGATTCTCCTTTCTCTACAAAATTACTTCTGCCCCTGCACAAAAATTGCTGGAATTTAGTAATTTTTAGACATCTATACTGTTTCAGATTTGGTTGGAATCAGCCATTTGAATCAAAGTTATTCTAGAAAACTCAATTAAAAAGAGACAGTTGCCTTTTAATTTATAATGTGTTGCCTTTACAAATACACGAATTTCATTTTTCTGCAATTAACATTTAAAAATTAATATTTAATTTCTTTTTAACTATGACTGTCATCTATATATTTTTGTTGCCAATTTTTTTCTCCCCCTTAAAGGTGTGCTGCCAGGGTTTTTTTTGGAAAATTTTGTATCATAATCTTTCAAACTGTATTTTACTCTCGTACTTTCTTACTTTAACTGTCAGTTTCTCAAATTTCTTTTGCTTTCCTTCACTATGTTGACTAGAGTTGACTGCTTTTTCCAACAGAAGAATAGATACAAAATTTGAAAGTAAAGGTCACTTCTTGTTACGTAAGGCTAGGCCTAGCACTAAACTTCCTAGATTCCATTCTTCAGTTTATCTTCCAACATATTTTTGCATTTCTCTGAACTGTTATTACCCTTTTGTTTCCATCTTCTAGGTGGGTTGTAGTCCTTACATAGCAGTTGCCCGTAAGAGTTCTTATTATGTATTATGTACAAATGTGCGAGAGAGTCCTCCAGGAGCTGGGGAAGTCAGCTCAGGTTCAGGAGGATGGAAGTTTCATTTCATTTCTTTTCAATGTCATGCTTCCTTTCTGAATACTCCTATTACTTCCCTAAAGTCAGTCAGGTCAGCTTAATAAAGCTGGAAAGGTGCTTACTAGGGTTGTACAAAACACCTTTACAGAGGCACGTGAAGGAAGTTAGATGTCTAGCCTGCATATCTGCTATTATAAATTCAGAAATGTCTTATAATTCTGTGTCCATTCTTCACTGAGAAAAGTGACTATCAGTTATTTTCATCTTACAGGAAGTATAGTATTTCCTTACTATTGTGAAAATAACAATGACAATCTGTTATTAGTAAGAGACCATACCAATTCCTAAGGTATATTTGCTTCATTTGTAAAGTACAGCACAGATGATAAGCAAGTCTGCCTAGCTGTCTTTGTCTTTAGAAGTCAAAGTAGCCCCTTTAATCTTTAGAGAGTTGGTGATTATTCCTTTCTCTTAATTATCCTGTTATTTTGACAGATAGGTTAGATATGCAAGTTTCTGACATACTTGCCAGAAGCTATTCTAGTCTGTAACTATTTCAGGATCCATCTTATCATCAGCAGTGGCTAAACAAAGTTAGTTAGTTATTTACAAAAGATATCTTCGCAAATTGTTTTAAAGAGTATGCAGATTTGTAACATTCGTTTCCTGCAGAATGCAAAGTAAAACACTAAAATGTTACTCAGTTTTTCTTGTTCTTACAAAAAAAAATTCTTACCCAGAAATAATAGCTATAAAGAATGACTCAACCATATAATATGCAATTGTTGGAAACCACTGTAATCAAAAGAAAGTTTCACATTTCAAGTCATCTCTGAAGTAGTGAAGCTTAGAAAATGAGAGGATTCAGAAGCTTCAAAAGGTTATTCTGCTTAATGCAGTTATTTGACTGACTGTTATCATCATGTATGACTCAAAATACACTTTCCAGGAACTATGTTGTGTTTTCTCTTTCATATTCCTACTGCTCTTTACCCCGTATTCTAAATAAATCTTTAATCTTTGTCTTGTCTTGTCTTGCTCTTTCTGTTCTTTTCTACTTTAGCCTGTTCTGCAAACTAGCTGCTCTTGTTAGACATAGGATCTCACTTTTTGGTAAGTTGTTAAGAAAGATCTTGATGAAGTTAAAAATATAAAGAATGTATAACCATTGCTTCTATCTTACCTGAAGCCTTCCACAAGCTATAGGCAAAATTCTATAAAATGATGCATAAACTTCCAGTACAATTAGTGAGTGCCTTGAACATGGTTCTGAAGCTAACAGTTAATAGAATATGTAAAGTGTTGGAGCAGGAGGAAATAGCAGCTTCTAGGATTTTCAAACTCCTTTAAAAAAATCTCATGCCTTTGCAGTTCCTTTTAGCTTTTCAAAAGTCATCTTACACTAATTGTTTTGATTTCTGTCATCCAACTGTTGAATCCAGTAAATTTCTCAATAGGCTAGGGGAATGTAGGGGTAAAATAACATACCATTTTCAAAGGTATTGGTAAGAAAATTATAAAAGAAATGTAGGTGCTACAAGATACAAAGTTCAGAATGTTGCAGGATCAAGTGATGAAAATGAGCCATAAGTAGATACTAGTTATTCTTTTTAGTTCTTGTATGGAAATGGACTTAAGAAATTGAAAGTTAGTTCTAGAACCAGACCTAACTCTTCCTCCAGTGACCTAAGATGGGAGTCTTATGCCATGTCTTGTTTAACCTGTGCATCTCCAATAATGACATTTTGGATCATTAGATTGTCCTACATTTTCTATACTATTGTGCTCTCATAGTATCTCTTTCTAACCAGGTAGTGATTCTGCTACAATGGTGAACTGCCTGCACATCTTAGCTCAGTCCCTTGACACACGGTAAGTTTGCAACATTTGCACCAACTACAAACTACATTGGTGTTGCAGAGCTTTTCAGGAGCAGTTGGATTGTTTACGTATTTTTTATTCCTTATTTGTAATTATTAGCAGTATCAATAGTTCAGATATTGACCTCCATACTAGCAGATTTCGTCTAAAGGGTTTCATCTCTATTTTTCTGTTCAATACCTGTCATTAAAACATTGAAAACTTTTGTCACTCTTTCCAAGGGCATTCGAAGACTTTATTGGGAGGTATAAATGACACAAATTTTGGAACTGCAAGTATTGATACCTGTAGATATTGAGAAAATTTACCACATGCTGGAAAATTTGGCATTAGAAGTATACAGAATGTATTAATATATGGGCATAGTTACATTTGCTAACTTTTGCTGTTTACCATTGACATGCTTATGTAGAATAAAACACAGACCAGGATAGTTTTCTCATTTGAGCTGTTTTCTGGCCTGGTTATGTTATACAGCAGCCTGACAATGAACTCGTGAATAACAACACTGGAAAGCTTCATTAAGGGGTTGGAGAAGAGTGCAAAAAAATTAAGGAATGAGATTGTGATGCTGGTATTGCAGTTGCATTTTCTAGATTTAGGGTGCTTTGAAGATAGGTAAGTATGTATCCTGACTTACATACCTAGTTACTGTGGCTCTCATAAAAATTTAGGGATTAAGAGTTATTTTACGTGAGCGTATTGTACAGAAGAGCTTTCTCACCACCTGTGATGTTTGCTGAGAAGGCATTACCTTATTTGAAAGCAGGTCACAAAAACTGGGAGGACAAGGCTGAGGAAGCAAGTTCTTTGTTGTTATTATTTTGTGTGAAATATTCCAAGCTAACTGTTGCTTATACTGCCATGTAGATGTAACTGTCCTTTTCAGTTCATAATGTGAAGTTCACCGATACATGTGTGTGTCTTCAAAGGCTGACAGAATGTCACTAACATGTACATATATACCTATCAACTACTAAAGATCAATGCAGTTAGTATTTTTCACTTATTATTTTTCAGAACTGTTATGAAATCAGGATCTGAGCTTGTTAAAGCTGGATTGCGTGCCTTTTTTGAAAATGCAGCCGAAGACCTGGAAAAAACTTCAGAAAATCTTAAACTTGGAAAATTTACCCATTCACGAACACAAATCAAGGGCGTTTCACAAAATATCAATTATACTACAGTAGCATTGTTACCGATCTTGACATCAATTTTTGAACATATTTCACAATATCAGTTTGGAATTGATTTACTTTGTAAGTCTTTTCTTTTACTTTTGAAGTTTATTGTGTTAGAACAATACAGACGCTTTTTAGTAATGATTGCATGAGTTCAAAGGATGAAATTCTGTTTTCAGTAACACACACATTTCCAGCATTAAATCTGAAATTTATCTGCGTCATACCTTGTCTCTATTGCATGTTTCAAAATAATACACAATAAGTTTCAAGTTAATTATGTACAGTATTTCTCCAAACATTGAGAGAGAGAAATTAAAATTTCCCCTTAAGTACTTGCTTATCCACTGTGTGGATGAGACTAGTTTCCTGTAGAAAATTAAGTTATGCTTATTTTTGTTACATATTTTTACTTCATTAGATTAGAGGAAACAACTCATTATTATTAATTCGTTGTGGTTTTTTTCTTACATTTGACAACGAATTTAGTTCTTTTAAGTTAAATTTTCCTTATTTTTAGCATCATTTAGTTTAAAATTACTGAAATGCCTCCTTGACATTCAGGAATATACTGTTCCAAAATTTTGTATATATTTGGGTGATCACAGTTCCAAAGCAGAAGATAATTAAAAGATTGATAGCAATGAAAAGACTTTCTTTAAAAAGGTGGGGAGACTTTAGATCATGTTCCTAGAGGTTAGACACACAAACTGATGTGGTTTACCTTAAAATTGTACTCTGCAAATGCGTTAACATATCTTATTGGCAAGTATCTGCTGGCCTCTTGGAATGTCTGATGATCTGTTAGGTTTTGGAATGAATGTAGATGACAGACCAGGTATCAGAGAAATTGAAGATAAGTAACATGTGTGGAGTATTGACAGCCTAGAATGTTCAGTGATACATATGCTAAAAAGTTTTAGACACTTTATCAGATTGCATGAAACAGATGTTTAATATTTGGAAAGTAGTCTTTAGTTGAATAAATACTGATAATCTACTTCTTATTTTCTTCTAGTGGGTGATGTACAAGTTTCGTGTTACAGAATTCTTTGTAGCCTCTATTCCCTTGGGACTGGGAAGAACATCTATGTTGAAAGGTATTGAGTGAAAAACTCAGCATGTAAAATTTTCTCTTCTTTAGGAGTGTGTTGTTTAGGTAATAGAGCGGTTTGAATGAAAGATGAATCTGAAACAGTGTGAGCATGTTTAAAATACACTTTAGCTGCAATGTTGTTGCCTATATCTTAGGGTTCAATTCCACACACAAAAAACCCAACCCAAAACGAAACAAAAGTAAACAACTCATCCTGCATATGGCAGTGTATCTGCAAGGAGTTTATTCTTCCCATAGGGAAAGCTAAAATTTTCCATGGGTTGCCATTAAGGTCCCCAAAGTTTGGCTGCTGCACATTACCAGACACGCTGCTGTGGTAAGTAGGCTGAGTACTAAGTAGGCTGCATCTGTCTCACACCTAAGTCTATACAGAGTTCTCAAAATAGTTGTCCTGAGCATAAAATCCTGAGCATATGTAGAGCATTCTGACAGCCTTTACCTCTACAAAGGAAACCACTTTACCAGTTACTTGCATTTTAAAAAGAGTAAGGTCTACAATTCCTTTGAGCATCTAGTTGCTATGAGATGTTCCAAGCCCTGGATTTTAGATCCTCTTCCATTTAAAGAGACTTAAATCTATATCTGCTACTTCAGAAAAGAGAACCCTAATTGTTGGTCTGTCTATCACAAGACAGGAGCCGAGGTAATCATAACCCTTCCTTACGCTTCTGAAGGCTTTAGGTTAGGCACTTTACATGATCTTTCTTATAATGAGAAGTTGAAGATTCACAGGGCCTGAGAGAGACTAAGCTGGAGAAAATATAACTCTGTGGTCTGGTTAGGAGAGGCTTTGCCTAGTATGAGGAATGCTGGTCTCCACTTCCTTCCTTCCAGAATTTATTCAGTAATTCTTTCATGCAAAATGCAAGAGCAGTCTGGTGGGCAGATTGTCTCTTTCCTCCCACTCTGCATGTGTGTACATGTGTGCGCAAGCTCATTCTTGTGTATGTCCACATTCAGTCATTTATACGTCCATCACTGAATTACAAAGCTATACTCTTTCTTCTCTTTCTGGGCCTGAAAATCTTAAATACTCCTTGACACATATCTGATAGGCAAAATAGGAAGTGCCTTACCCCTACTCTGACTCGCAGTCAGGGTCTTCTCACGGGAAATAAAAGGTGATTTGTGTTTGAGTTGCCTTTCGATGAGAAGAGCTCACAGCACTTGATTGGCAAGAGCTGGACAGTTACATTAAATGTTGATGTTAGCAGCATCACCTTTTCCTGCTGCAGTTGTCTTCTTAGAAGGGAAGAGTGATCAGATCAGATATATCTGAGCAAATGAATTTGTCTCCTAAGGCTGTGTGAGAGGTTTCCAACTGTGGATTTCATTTAGTTTGGTTTTCACTAGACTGACTCAGGCTTGTAAATTAAGGCTGTAGGCAGACATCAGTGCCTAGGTGGGAGGTAGGATTTCAAACACACGGCTCAGTATTTCAGCAAAACTTAGAAGTGAATGATTGAGCTGACTTGAACAGTTATTCAAGTTAAACAATGCTCAGATTTAGGATCAAAGTGCGGTTTTTCTCCTAGTGAATTTTGACAGGGACATTAAGAAGTTTTACCTTCCGTTGCAGGATGAGTCATAGTTCGCTTTTCATAGGTGAATATCACTTTTCATGGCTGAAATATTTCAGCTGATTCTACAAGATTCTTGGCTATTGGGGCTCAGGACTATGTTGGATTGCTGCTGTTGCCTTATTGTGACAAACTTCCATTGTCAAGGGTTTTATCCGTTGTACAAAGAGTGTTTAGCTTGTTTAGGATGTTTGAGGTGTTTCTGATTTCTCTGTGGACCTTTCTTCTCTAAATGTCTCTGTGGTTCATAAATGTTGAGGACTGGATGCAAAATGCAGTGGTCATTGACTACTTTGAGCCCTAATGCTCTACTGGTAAGTGTAGTAGTATTGCTACAGGCATTCTGACTATGAATTCTATACCCAGGTACCCATTTCTTTTCATTCACTGCATCAGAAATTTAGGTCCTAAATTTGGGTTTGAAAACTCTCTCTTCATACCCAGTACTCAAAAGTTGTATGTCCCTTTATGGTGTCTTGATCTTTTCCTGGTTCATGTATAGAAACACATTTGCAAAGGATTTTTAGCACAAATGATGAAATATCTGTGTCAATAATAAGAAATACAAACTTCTGCGTAAGTTAAGAAATTATAGCACTTTTTTTTATGTATGTAGTTAACTATGACAAAATTAACTGCTGTATTCAGTCATACATACATATCCAGATTGTTCAGTTCAAGATTTCAATTTGACCTATTTGAGGCTTCTCAAAATGAATACTGCCAAAGATGCAAGAAAGTCTGTTATAACAATGGTAAAATAGGAAATGCTTCTTCATGACTACCATCAGTTGGTGGTCTTTTATCTTGCTTAGGCCTTTCAAAGTGTAGATTGATTTGATTACATTTCAAATGTTTTCCACTTCCTCCAAGACTTGCACATCAGCCTCTGACAGTTCTTCCTCATTCTTTGGAGCAAATGTTTCCAATTAGTTGTCTTCCTAACATATTTTGTCTAAATGGTTAATTTGGCTTTTCTTTAGGTACCTTTTACTCCATTAATTCTATTGAACCACTCAGTTCCCTGACTGATTTATTTTATATTATTTGCTTTTTATGTCAGTGACTATCGGCTCTGAAATTCTTTTTTTCTTTTCTAATTTCCATCCTGCAAAATTATAGGCTTTCCCTTGGTTTCTCATATTTAGGACTTCCATATGACAGAAAATATCTGTGTACTTAGAGTAATTTTCTTAGCCTTTTTGTGTAATTGTTCACCTTCTCTTCTTTCAGTTTCTTGGTATCGTCCTTTCATATAGAAAGACGAGTATGCATTATGACAGTCATGCATGTGATTAGCCTCAGTGCATTTGATGTTAGTCTTTTCAAATTACTTTTTAATATATGTTTGTGTACATATATATACACACACCAAGTTTTTCCTTCTTGATTCAACAGAAGGCAAAGGTGTAGTAAAGTTTCCTTTTTAGGAAAATTTATGAAATCTCCTCTATAGATATAATATTGCATCTTTCATTACAATTTAAACTGGAAGAGAACATTGCTGTGCTCTGAAATATAGTAGGAATTCTAACATCAAAAATCTGTCTTTTAATGAAATGTTCTGTGGTTGCTATCTGTGGCATCATGAATTCTGTTGCAAAATGTGTACTATATGGATGGTCAGAATGTAAGGTAAATGACATAGAATCATAGACTCACAGAATGATTTGAGTTGGAAGGGACCTTAAAGATCATCTAATTCCAAGCCCCCTGCCATGGGCAGGGACACCTTCCGCTAGACCAGGTTGCTCAAAGCCCCATCCAACCTGGCCTTGAACACTGCCAGGGATGGGGCATCCACAACTTCTCTGGGCAACCTGTGCCAGTGCCTCACCACCCTCATAGTGAAGAATTTCTTCCTTAGATCTCATCTAAATCTACCCTCTTTCAGCTTGAAGCCATTACCCCTTGTCCTATCACTATATGCCCATGTTAAAAGTTCCTCCCCAGCTTTCTTGGACGCCCTCTTTAGGTACTGGAAGGCTGCTAGAAGGTCTCCCCAGAGCCTTCTCTTCTCCAGGCTGAACAACCCCAACTCTTTCAGCCTGTCTTCATAGGAGAGGTGCTCCAGCCCTCTCATCTTCTTCGTGACCCTCCTATGGACTCACTCTAACAGGTCCACGTCCTTCTTCTGTTGGGGGCCCCAGAGCTGGCTGCAGGACTCCAGGTGGGGTCTCACAAGAGTGGAGTAGAGGGGCAGAATCGCCTCCCTCGACCTGCTGGCCACGCTTCTTTTGATGCAGCCCAGGATACAGTTGGCTTTCTGAGCTGCAAGCGCATGATGCCAGGTCATGTTGAGCTTCTCATCAACCAACATGACATAGATATATAGGTGGAGCACACAGTTTCTTTTTAATTTTGTGGTAATTGATTTCTGCATTTTCTGTTTCTTTGATGGCAGTAAACCAACAGTAAACTCTAGTAATTCTGTACAGAGAACAAATGAGCATTCACCCTTGAAATAGAGTAATATTATATGAATCATGTTACATGAAATACCCAAGTGAAGAAAAATCCTTTTTTATAATGTTTTTCAATTCTGTAAGGCCATTGCTTTTGGTAATTTCTTTTGTTTCTCCTTCAACGAAAGAAGTTGGAGGGTGTATAGTTGCATATCTGTTCACATTCCAGCATGGTTGTGAAATAAAAATTGACATAGGCAGTTGATGATGAGGTAGTAGATGGGTCACAATCTTTGACTTTAGGTCATACGAGGAAGGCTTTGTTGACATGAAGGGATCTTAAAAAAATTGTTGGTATTCCTGGAAGTTGAACAATGCAGTGATTTGTTCCATTTGGTGTGTATATATATATAAACATAGGATTAAAAACTTATTTTATGCCATTTTCTCTCAAAGCATCTCTTGCTAAAGAGCTCCGCTAATAATTTTCATCGCTATTCTAAAAAAACCATGGAGCTTCAAAGGATGAAAGGTGTGTGCTATCATTATCCAATCTGTATGTCAAGTGTAACAAAATCTGCAAGGCATCTTCTATAAACAGTGCTTCAGAATTTCAAAAGCGTACCTTAGCTTTAGTTTTAAGCCAATGTGAGTCTTGTCTTATGCTGAAGAGGACTGTCTCAGCATCTCTTGCACCTTCATCTGTACGTTTCCACCCCTTTCTTTTTTTTCTGGTAGATAGCGTTTATGCAGCCAGATGATGCGCATGTTTTGTTGCTGTTGGTTTGGCTTGGTTAGTTTTGTTTTTATGGTGAAGTTTATTTTTAGCTGGGCCAGTTCCTTCATCCAACTTATCAAGATGCTATCTGAGTTTTAGTAGTAGCATAGAACAGACAAATAGGAACATGGGAAGGTTGTGTGGGGGAATGCAGAATTGCCCCTTTCAGAACACACCAGACAAAATGCCATAGAGTCATGAAATCAGTCTTTGATAAGTAGCAGTAGTGCTTCTCATCATTTGACTATGTAGATGGTATAATTTGTGAAGCAAAAGAAGTATATATATACACAGATATGAAATATTGAAAAAAGGTATGACTGCCAAAACAAATTCCTATTGATTATGTGCATTTGCTCCTTGTTTAAGCAAACCGAAGGTATAAGAATATGCAATTACTAATCTATTCTTTGTGCATGTTCTAGACGTGTTTTCTATAGTTTGTAGTCACACAGTTGCACTGTGGAGCAGTTTACCTTTAATATACCACACTTGGTGGAGGGGTTTTTTTGAAAAACTGTGTTTCTTATACCACTGTAATTTCCAGTAATTTTGTTCATGTGAGAAATACAGTTTTTCAAAATTGTCAAATAGTTCCTAATGTATTAAAAAGATAAACTAAATCAGCAATAAATGTTAATGCTGCTTTATAATGCATGCTAGACATTGAAAGCCTAGTGAAAGTTTTCCTCTCAGATAACTTTTAGTGTCTCTCATATACAGGCAGCGTCCTGCACTTGGTGAGTGCTTGGCATCTCTTGCAGCAGCCATTCCAGTAGCATTCCTTGAACCTTCTCTCAACCATTACAATCCATTGTCTGTCTTCAACACAAAAAGTGCAAGAGAAAGAGCGAGTAAGTACTGTTCCTCACACAAAAAAAGAAAAAAGTGTTTGCTCCTCTCCAACTAACAGTAATAGAAAGAAATTGTAATAATGAAAAAAACCCAAATGTGTGCCTCAGTAGAGAACTCCTACTATTGCTCTTTCATCACTTGCCATTTTAGCCTTGCTCTGTTTTGTTGAGACTGTGATAACATTGTTCCCTTTCTCCTAGTATATTTGGATATTTTTCTGAACATGTTTGAATGCTTTTCTGAAGCTTCATACTGTAATATTTGAAGCTTACCTGAAGATCATATCTACATACAAAAATTTTTAGCAAATTCTACAGTTCTTACTAGCGACATGCAACAGGTGTAATATCTTATTTATGGGAACAGGAAAGTTGTCTGTATTTTTTGTTGTCTTAGCAGTACTGCAGTGCAGTTTGGTATAGGGAACTCCTGACAGAATATGACTTTGATTCCATGAAGCGTTAATCAAAGGAGCATGAGTCCTTCTACATAGATTTTCTTCACTTGCTTCTCTGCTGACGTACTCTTGATGGACTCTCATATCTTAAAGTATTTCAGTATTTTCCTTATTGATCTGTATAAGAGTTATTACCTGCCAAAATCATTGTTCCTTTAAATAAAAAAAAAAAAAGTAGGTAGATTGATTCCATATGCTTCATAAGTTTTTCCCTATAAAAGCAGTTATGGAAAACCTTGAGCTTGCCCTTCCTTCCTGTCAGCTCTACTTTATGGAAGCAACACTGGTGGAAAAAGAATTTTGTTAGAGTGACTCGTATTAGATTATGATGGGTTGTTAATTGCTGAATAAGCACTCTTCAGTTTTTAACACGAGCATTTGACAACTGGTGTTCTTTCCTGGCATTTTTGTTAGGAGATAGATGTGCAGAGTTCATGAACTACGTACAGTTCAATTTTAATCTCGCCCATAATTTTGAGCTGTTAGTTTCCTTTTCCCTGAGGTGGATTTAATCTTCTGCAAATTGATGTGAAAGTTGTGAATGATTATGGAAACAATGGCCAGAGTTTATCCAGTATTGATATAAGCTCTCAGTTCTGCAATTTTGCATAGCTGGGCTGCTCAGCAGATAATTGCAGGACACCTTATGGTAAAGTCATAGCTCTATGGCAGCTATTGTCTACATCAGTGCTATATGCACATCATCAGAAAGATATAATTTATTAGATGAGAGACCCGTGTATACCCCAAAGTCTTGCTACAGTTATGTCTACCCAAGATGGTGACAAAAAAAAAAAATCTGAGTGACAATGTTACTTGTATTTAGGGTTTAAACATGGATGAATGTAGATGTTCTCTTTTATTTTGTTAATTAATCTTTTGCTTTTCTATCCTTACTTGCAGTTTTAGGTATGCCTGATACAGTAGAAGAGATGTGTCCAGAGATCCCTCAGCTGGATGGACTAATAAAGGAAATTAATGATTTAGCAGAGTCTGGAGCAAGGTATACTGAAATGCCTCATGTAATTGAGGTTATCTTACCCATGCTATGCAACTATTTATCCTACTGGTGGGAAAGAGGGTCCGAGAGTGTTCCTCAAAGTGCTGGGCCTTGCTGTACAATGATAACGTCTGAGCATCTGAGCATCGTTCTTGGAAATATTCTGAAAATCATTAACAACAATCTGGGAATAGATGAAGCATCTTGGATGAAAAGAATTGCAGGTACTGTAAATGTTATTGAAGACTAATTGTACCTAATAATATTTAATTACTTTGCTACACTTTACCATATGACTCAGTCATATAATAATAATAATAAATTGTAATTAAAAACAGCAGTAAAGAAAGATAATGAGTAGATAAGTAACAATAAGAAAGATTTTTTTTATTTTTTTATTATTATTTTTATGCATGCATTGTAGCATCACTGTAAGAAGAGAGCTTTCTATACAACATAATGGATTTTGAGATTTTGAAAATCTTACCTTGTCTATGCACTGTATAAAAGCCTTAGCATTTAAGTCAGAGTTGTGAATTCCACTGATTTTCAAGACACCGAGAACTGGGTATTGCCGAAAAGGGTGTAAGTCCTGTGAATTCTGTTCATGAAATATCAGCAAAAAAGGGAAGGAGTGTATATGGTGAAATAATCCCAGGAGTAACCCAAGTGCAGAATCAGTTGCTTTGTGCCAGCTATTAAACAAGCAGAAGGATTTCTCAAAATGTCCTGTAACGTTTAGTAGCTGGCTAGCTAAAGAAATTTCCTGTATCCAAATTTTATCATTCATCTTAAACAGTGTAAGAGTATAATATGCAATAAGGTGGTTCAAGAAAATCTATGTAAAGGTAATAATTTCCCGCTAAATTTTAATGCCCCATTGGTACTGGGTTTTCAGTATTATTTTAAATACTGGAAGGTCTTTAGCTTATAATAAGGATTCCATTAAAATTTAGTGAGAAGTTTGCTGCTTAATTGTAGAGACCACTGCTTGCAGTTCCAGAGTGGCTGCTTATCTCTGTAAGGAGATAATGTACTAGTGTGATTCTTGCAAGGATTTTTGACTCAGGTGGTCTGCATTTTATTACTAATGCTTGTACAAAATAGATCTATGATCTTGAATTAGTCATTCATTCTCTGCATTTTAGCTTGCCCAAGGCAAAAGAGGTAAAGGAATTCTTCCAGAACACTGTCTTCTATTTTCTGACACTGTATACAAAAAACCCCTACACACAAAAAAAACCCCAAGAGACTTTGTGTCTCAATCCCTACTTTGTTTAGATTCTAAGTTAGAGATGTGACTTGCCAAGCCTTGGTAGTTTAATTGATGTAAGACTTGAAATACATATAATCTGAATTCCCAGTAACTAGCTTTTAATCTCTCAATACACACAGTTGTTGCAAAGCTATATTCATAGTTTTATTAATAATTTTATGGTGCTCCAGAAATGTGAAGCACTATGACCTTTATGTTTTCTAGAACTGCAGAGTTCATATTAATATGCTGAAAAACATCAATTGTGCATTAATCATAGGATTATCTATATTTTTATGTATAGTTTATGCTCAACCCATCATCAGCAAAGCCAGGCCTGATCTGCTCAAAACTCACTTTATTCCAACACTGGAGAAATTGAAGAAGAAAGCTATAAAGATTGTGATGGAAGAGGAGCAACTGAGAGCAGATAGTAAAACTGACACCCAAGAAGCTGAGCTACTCATTCTTGATGAGTTTGCTGTTCTTTGTAGAGACCTTTACGCCTTCTATCCAATGTTGATACGTTATGTAGACAACAACAGGTAAATAAAAACGAATAATTAAACTCATATTTATTAGTTAATGTACTGGAGTCCACGACCAGATAATCAGAAGGAACACAATGCATTTAATGTTATGCTGAGAATCAGATCCCGAGTATTTTACGATTCTTAACTTACAGAACGATGTACCTTGAATTCATACCTTTTTCTCACATGCATTTTGCTTATTTGGTTGTATCGTAACTGCGCTATTATCACTGAAAATGCATATCCTGACCAGACTTGTTATATATGCTACCGCAGCCCAGTGACATTACAAATGAATATGCCTTTCAAAAATTAAAAAATGGCTAAAACCCTTAACTGTTAATGAAGGAGTGAAAAACTATTTTGCCTCAATTGAATCATTCTATTTGTAGATAATACCACAAAGATGTTAATCTTTTGTGTTGTTTTTTTAAGGCGGAAATAAAAAGTATTTGGACAACGTGGTATTGCCTTAGGAATGACCAGAAGTTTTTCTCCTCAACAATTTACTGAAGGATTATTCTGTGCCTTCACTTTCCCTTTCCTTTGTCCCAGAACATGACCCGAAGATGCTCTTCAGAAGAGTATCTGAAGTATCTATAGTATCCCAGTATCTACAGTATCTTAACCCTGTCCTTAACAACATTGTTCTTCTGTACGCAATCATTGTCCACTTATATTTTTTAGGTGTTAGTACATACTGGGCTAGTTAGGAGCATTTTCATTGCATGCGTGTTCATTTATGCTGTGAACCAGTTTACACTGAGAATTATTTGCTTTTTCTAGATGAACTCAAGGCTTTACTATGTCAGACCTTGTTGGCAAGGAAACACTTCACATTTGTAAAAAAACACAGATTTAACTGGGCTGTGGAGAAATCCAAGAGAATCCAACAGAAAGACAGAGTTAATGAGCATAAGTTATAACATAATAATTCCTTCCATGTCTGCTGTCAGATGCCCACTTTATGTATGGTCGTATTAATGCATTTTAATTTAGAGACATTTAAGAGGGCTGTATCTCTTAGTTCAGTTGCCCAAGATTTCTGAGCATCCTTGTGCAGACAGACCCAGACTGAAGTTGTATTAGTTCCTGGATTACAAAAACAAACCAATTGAAGCAGTCAGTCCTTACAGCTCTACCCACTCATTCATTTCCCTGTACTCTTCTTTCTCTCCCCATTATAGTGTTCTCTTTTGGATTAGCACAAAGTTTTGATAACAAAGTTTTATTATGGGAATAAAAAAAGAAATAGAGAAATACTCGGAGAAAGAGTTTTGCTTTTCAGCCAGGTCTGTTTTCTAGTCTGGTTCACAGCATAAGCACAAAAACATGTGTTGGCACCCTGTGAGGAGGAGGAGCAAGCAGAAATAAGTAGTCAAGAATTAGGAGTTTTGTTGGAGACGAGTTAAACTGCCATGAAAAATGGTCTTTCTAACCATGGTCATGGAAAATTGAAGTGATTCTCATTAAATTCCAAGATTAACTATACAAATGTGACTTGATCTGTTAAATAGAGATTGTTATAATCAGTGATCCTATTTTAAATGTCTTATTTTAAATTTCTCCTTTTTTGTAATTAGAGCCAATTGGCTAAAGAAGCCAGATGCAGATTCTGATGAACTCTTTCGAATGGTAGCTGAAGTTTTTATCCTGTGGTGTAAATCACATGTAAGAAAAGATATATACTTTTTCTTCCATTTCATCCTGTCTTTAAATATAAATGTGGTACATGCAGATGAGTTAAACTTCTGGTGATTTTTTTTTTTTTTTCATCTTTAGAATTTCAAAAGAGAAGAACAAAATTTTGTGATTCAGAATGAAATCAACAATTTGGCATTTTTAACAGGAGACACCAAGAGCAAGATGTCTAAAGTAAGTAAATAAAAATTTGTAGATCAGTTAAATCTTCAGCATGTGTTCAGTATGTTGTAAGAAGGCTCTGAAAATCTACTCAGATTGCAACTGCTGTGCTGGTAGAAGAAACAAAAAATAGTTTTGCTTCTTGATGATAGACATGACAACTACTATGCAAAATATAGGCTATGTACCTTAGAGTTACTTATTAAATGTCTGCTAAGTAGTCAAAAGGCACAATATTAAAATAAAGGTCTTGATTTCAGAAAGTTACACATTAAAGAGAGTATGGGTTGTAATATATAATATGGGTTGTTGATCTTTCAGAAAAAAAAGGTAGACTGTTTTATAAAAGCAAGTAAAGAAACATTGGTTGCCTGATCTTTTTCTTGTGAACGTCAGTCAATACTGTTCTGTCAACTTTGGTGCAGGAATGCTGTCTTTGCATATACCTCTTTATTCATACATACAGCGTGCCACATATGCACTGTTTTCTTGTTTCTTATTAATGACCACATTCATTTCTTTCTTGCTCATTTTCAATATGACAAGATGCTGACATGATGGCTGGAAAGTACATTTGTTACCTGTATATTACAGAAAATGCATGTTGTCAAGGTAAAAAATGCCACTTTGATATTAGCTGAGGAAGATTGCCTTACTCAACTAAAGCCAGGTGAAGTCTAATTCCAAATTAGTGTTGGTAAATGTATCAAAGAACCCTTTGTTTTATTCATATTTGTAATGTGTTTGGAGTAATCCTATTTTGAAAGAGTTCCAGAGAAGTGGTGGGGTTTATTGTTTTGTATTTCACTATATTTTGATTGTCTGTAACCTAGCTACTCTAAGTCCATCTTTAGAGAACAGAGAGTTAGCTACAATGTGCCATTACATTTCTTAATTGTCTTAAAAATCATGTTTGCTTCTTTTCTATGCTATTTTTTTAAGGTCTGAAATTTGGTTAAGACAAACCCTGGTGCTGGAAAGTTTACAAGCAAAAATAACAGATTTTCTGCTCATTATTAGTTTATGACTGGCACTGAACAGCATTTCAAACTATATAGAGAATTTCATATTTGGAGAAAAGGAAATTTTTAATGTGTTTTCTTGTTTTCAAGATGCAGCTCCTTGAAATTGTGTTGATAGAATTGAAATGTTTGTATTTTCTTCATTAGTGAGATGAATAGTGGACACATTCCATGCTATTTGACCATCAATTGCACACTAACAGTCTAACACATAGCTCTGTACTTTTATCATATGGCAATCACTACACATACATTTAATATGTAGACTTCAACATTTATATGTTAGAATTGGCCTAAGGAGCCAAGAATTAGGTGTACTTTTTTTAAAAAACATGATAGATTAGAATCAAGTGATTCATATTTAATCTGAATTGTGTCCCGCTGCAGTATTGATAATAGGATAACATGATGTAAACAGTGTCATATTTTAGTCAGTCTGGCCTGGCAGGAATGACAAAATAAATCTTTACAAAATAAAGAATAGATATCCCTCATACTGCTCCAATTTGGATATAATCACAGGAATTTAGCATCAAGAATCTATATGACCCAAATTTGAAAGAGTTTGGTTTTGAGATTACATTTTCAAATGCCTGTTGTGTATATTTAAATATACAGATATTTTATGTTCAAGGACACTGTGCATGGTTATTTCTAATAGAGGAAGAAATAAAATATTGTATTCATGACTGAATATTTTATTAATATGGTACCGTATCTGCAGGAGCAATTGCAGAACAGTTGATTATTTAGATAGGTATTTGTTTCGTGATGGCTTAAATACCATGATATAATAGATGAGGCATCTTTTAGAAGTGTTGGATTGGTTTTCTGTATATGGTTTCTAAGCAGGAAATTGATAACATTTCATAATATATAATGTAAGTGCTCTAAAACCAGCACATTCATTAAAGTATACATTTAGATCTGAATAGGTTTTTTTTTTTTTAAGACTGCATAGTTTAGAATAAACAAGAAATTCTCTAAGTAACTGAATTTCAGGGTTTCTTACAAGGTTTGATACTTGTTTGTGTCCTCAGAGAATAATCAGTAGAGGACATTAGGGAACATTATTTTTATAATTTCTTGCTTTAATATTAACATTCAGCTCAGGAAGTAGTATGCTAACAGAATAATTAGCACTTTCCTCTTTATCACCAGTTCCTCTCTATTCACACTATTTTTAGTGGAAGCAGTCATATCCAGTATGAGAATGTATAGATAAGTGTGAATATGAACATTGGCTACTAACAGTTGGGCCAAGACAGAACAGTTTGGGGTGTCTTAAAGGAGTAAGGCCTCATGCTGGTCTCGGACTGCTTTAGACAACTGTCTGTCTTGCAACAGAGACTTAGTACTTTTCCTAAGACACAAGATCCTGTGATAGTACTAGTGTGTAAGGTGTGATATATCATGTGTGGAAGATTCTATATCTGTACATGCCATATGCAGAAAAAAAATATGCAGAGGATGAAGGATTAGGATTACCTTGTTTGTCGGTAGCTAATAGCAGTGTTAACAAATGATTCATCATTACAATCAATACATTGATTAAGTACCCATTGTATTTTGATTATAATATATTAACTTTGTTAATATCTTCTCAAATAAATGTATTAACAGCTGAGCAAGTTTTTTAATTTTTCTTTTCTAAAAAAATGGCAGCAGATTGCTCGGAGGGGAATGGTAAGTTAGAGAACTTTCAGTCTGAGAGAGACTGGTAACTCAGATTGCATTGAAATAACAGATTTGTGATAGAAGTGTTGAAATGGAGAATTTAAACACATTCAACTCCACTAATCTGTTATTTTTTAACCCTTCATAGGTTTGTTGATAAAATAGCATTTTGATTAAGATGCAATGATGTCCTATTGTGTTTTACAGTTAATTGGTATAAAAGACTGAACGTATAGATTCACATGTACATAATAAATGTGTAATACATACGTGGGCAATTTTTCTGTGTAAGTTTTGGTATCTAAATGAATGTGTGGCTGGATATATAACCTCAGTTGCTAAGCACTTGCATACCGTACTGAAGCTTTATTTGACTGGCCCTCATTATTAATTTTTTAGTGTCTATTTTTAAAAAGCATTTGGATAGACCTATTATAGAAGTTTGAGGCAGTCATAAAATCCAAGTTTATATTACAAAACAACATTGTGGTTTGTGCCCATTTGTAATATGTAATACATATTATTTGCAGATTTACAATAACTAGAGGATTTCATGTTAGTATTTTCTGCAAGAATTTTAGATCTCCTCTTTGAGACTATTTCAATTGCATAGAATACGTTTCCTTTAGATATACTATGGTGAATCATGCGTGGACTATGGTCATCTCTAATAAATGAAATATAATTATCATCTGGTCTTTACTTACCTTCAGTGTATATCTGCTGAGCTGTGCCTGTGCAGCATCTACATATTTCACGCAATTGGAATTTTCAATTAAAATTTGCTATTTGTCTGAATAAGGTATTGAAGATTCTAAGATGCTTGACACTTAATTTGATGATTAGTCTTTCAGTCTTTCTTGACTTTTAGCTGGTTTTCTTCACTGTGTGGTGTAAATATAGTAGGATATAAAAAGAGATTTTATTAAATGCTTGGCTTCAACATTTTGAGGCTAATTCAAGTATCACAAGAAAACAAAGTTACTATTAGAGCTGTCACAGAAGGGGAGGCTTGTTTGTGTTTTTTTCTGTTTGTTTTTAACCAACAGTTTTCTATAGTATTTTCCCATGCCTGATCAAGGATTCTTTTGAGTAACAGTTGAATTTTTTTGCTGTTTTACCATAGCGACATGGTTTTGTTGTTATCTTCTTAATTGCCTGACACAATGATAATATAGTGTTGACTATGGAATACATGTTTATTTAAATGTATTTGTGGTATTAACATAATAAACAGGAAAAAAACCCTGTGTATGTATGAGAGTTACAGTTGAGTTTATAACGGTGTTCTCAAAATGGGTCCTGCTGAGAGATATGAGCTTAAGTCAAGTTTTCTCTCAGGCTGTCTTCAAAACAGTAATGAGCTATGCAATGGGAAAATACATCTATAAATTAAACGCTGCTTCTTCACAATGATAGTTTGATTTCCATTTCTAAGCATAATTTTTGTCAATCATATTTTGGTGGAGAAAAGAGGTAGAAAGAGCTACGTTGGTGAAAATGTGTATATTTTTCATTATTGGACTATCCAGAGCTCCAGACAACCTTCCTCCTTTTAACAATATTGGGAAAAGATGCAGTAACTGGTATATTGATGTGCTTGCTTACTAGATGTACTTCCTTATGTGCTGAAGCAACAAATGCTAGTGCTGAATAGCGATAGATAAATTCAGAAGTTCAATCCTTTAATAAGGATTAAGCTGAATAAGAATTATTTCACTAAGATCTCATTTGATTATACACTTACAGTCTATTGTTTTAGCTGCTACAAACTAATAATATTTTTATTGTCCTGATAGAACTGAGTAAGTTTATTACTAACTTGTAAAGTTACCATCGTCTCATCTCTTTTACTTATGTTTTTTTCCCTTTATTTTTCTTTCATACAGGCCATGCAAGTAAAGGTACAGGTCAAAGTGCATGATGTGTCTTTGTTTTAGATTTAGAGATGATCAGGCTCCAAGCATTCTTTCCATTGATCATAGCAGTGGCGTCACAAAGTGAAGGCCTAGGTTCTACCCACTATAAATTTTCTCCGAGTTAAAGTGGCAGTATTTGAGCAGAGCAGCTGAAATTCCCTTTGGCACTCCCACGTATTGCTTAATGTGAAAATGTAGTAAAGTTACCTTTTGTAATTATTTTAGATGTATATTCCGCCTCTGCTGTCTTTCTGCATTCTGATTTTTTTACTAATATATTAAAGCAGACATTGTAAAAGCAATGCCTAAGTAGAGTCATCAGGAACATGTATTTGGCTTATGATATTGAAGAGAAATATATGGGAGAAATGTGCTATAACTTATACCCTGTCTGTAGATGAACAGAAGATTGTGTTAGAACCAATAAGTTTAAATTAGATACAGAGTTCAAATCCTACCTTTTTCCAAAATTAAAATGATCTTTACTAAAGATGTGAGGTGTGACAAAGCTTTTGAATAATCCTTGCTCATTTATGTATTTAATGTATTCAAAGCTTGCTTTGTCTCCAGTGAACCATAGTTCACCTTCCTTTGCATCATTTGTACTATCTTGTTTTAATATGAATTTCTAATATAGATGAATACTTTTTGACCTATGGTGTGTTCTTCGTTGGTGAAGCAGAATGAACAGCAAAATGGAGCATAAACCCTTTCATCTTTCCCTTCACCCTGAGAAGCACACGTGATGCTGTGAAGAGTTTTAATCAATTAAACTGAAAGCATAAGTTAAAAAAGTGAGCAGTTGTGTTAAACTAATAGACCTGATTTCACACTTTGCTATTGTCAGATTCCCCAGGTATATAGAGTAGGATTTAATGAATGCTCTCATGATAATCTCGGAGAATTGAAGATTTAAGGAGGGTTGCAAATACTAAAAATATTAATTCCGTCATCTTAACCAGGCTTTTTTTTAGTATAAATAAATTCTTTCTTCTTTTTGATTGGATATTGAATTATTATGAATCTACTGGAGAATATGTAATTCTTTTTCTGTATATGCTTGTTGAAGAAATCTCAATTCGTGTGTTTAAATCCTCAGACAAGTAAGATCATTATGTGCTGTTAGGTAATCAGATTATATCATTCTTCTTGTTGAGGTCCTTTTAGCACAGTTAATTATTTAGGCAAAATATATCCAATTTAATGCTTTTTACATATGAAATGAAGGTATTGTGTTTACTCACATAGGTGCATATTAGAACTGAAAGAGATAATTTTATTGTGATTTAAGTTTCTGTCTGTGACTCTACTTAGACATTTATCAACAGGAGTTGTGATTTCACAGACAGCAGAATTTGATGGCAAAGGCAGAATGGATCTTCTTTTCATGTTTTAAAAATGTTCAGGTTTTAAGGTTCACCTATCTTGTTCGTACCTAGTTGTTAATCTCAAATGAAAATAAAGAAAATTGGGTGTGTAAAATGTCCTCAAGCATAAAGATGCAGAAAAGTAAACCAGTATCTCTCCTTTTCCTCCTTTTTTTTTTTAATTAATATATCTATTATATATTTTGTTATTCCTTATTTAAGATGCATAGTGACGCCACTGGAATACAGTGATACATTGTGGGATTTGTTTGTCTGCTGTCAATGTAGAGTACAAATAATGTCATTATTATAGCCATTACATCACTGCTATTTCTAAGGCACTTCCAAAAGCAAAGCTTTGAGGCAAAGTACTCTCTTGCAATTGTTAGTTCCTTAAGAAAGGAAGCCACATCCATTGTGCGTTCCCTCTGACCTGCAAAATGCTCAACACCAGCTACGTACACAGAGATTCGCCATCTAGAAGACAGAATTTGCCAAAATTTACTACTGACTAGAATGCGTATGGCTGCCTTTTTTTCTTCCAGTGATTACTGTGATAGTAGTGTGGTAATAATTGGGAAATAACGAATTGCAATGGATTCTGCTGTATCCTTATGTTGGAACTACACAATGTATTACAAAAACAGTAGTCAGTAAAACTTAATTGACAGAGGGAAAAGGATGTGGAGGGTTAAATGCAAGCATTTGCTGTTTTGTAGTGTTGTATAAGCCTGGAGGCCTAGTCCTGAAATCTTATCTTAGCCAAAACTCCCTTTGAGTGTAGTAGGAGTTTAATCTAGGTACAGAATTCAGAACTGGGCTATTTTTATGTTGTTGTTGTTTACCATATGTTCATTAAGTATATGGGTCTGTTCTAAAGATTTTGGTTCACTGTCTCATAACTGAAAAGTTGTGTGTGAAATGTTGTTGTATAGTGTCTGTTGTAAGAAGATAGCGCAGATGTTATTCTGTTGTGCTGTTTACTTCTCTGTCTCTTTTGTTTTCCTATTATTCATGATCTCCAAAGATGCAAAAGATTTAATTTTTCATCCAAGAGTTACTTACATTAGCCAAAGCCAAAGGGCAGCACTTTTCCCAGAGGCACTAATTCATTGGCATTTTATTGTATTGAATCAAAGCCTTTTAGATACTGGTATTTTTTCAGTTGAGACAAATCAGACAATATTAATTCATTCAGACCCTGGATAGCTATGTTTATGTAAGTTTCTAACAAAAATGTAAATATCCTGAATTTGTCTCTGTAACATTGAAAGCTAATAGTGTCCTCTGAGACTGACTCAGCTTTTAATTTTAGGGTTGTTTCTGATTTGAGAGGTAAGATCCAGAAAATACAGTTAGATTCATATGTATGAATGCACACAAAAGTATGTGACTGCTATTAAAATATTATTGTTATTGCAATTTCTGCAATGGCGCATACCAGAAGTATTTCTTTACATTTCCCACTTAAGACTGTACACACTTCCTCTAATGTAGCATTTTTAATTAATTGTTCTACATGAAGAACGTAGTTTCGTTGGACCGTTAGGGGAAGAACGTGTTGGAAAAGTGTGTGATCAGAGAAATACAGTCATTTACTTATCTATTTTTTTAATTATAGTCTGGAGGACAAGATCAAGAGAGAAAGAAAATAAAACGTAGAGGGGATTTGTACTCCATACAAACATCCTTGATTGTAGCTGCACTTAAAAAGATGCTTCCTATTGGTTTGAATATGTGTACTCCTGGAGATCAAGAGCTCATCTCTTTGGCTAAGACTAGATACAGCCATGTAAGTGTATACTTTGTAATAGTTTTTAATGCAAAATAAACAGAACTTTATAAACTGAACTTTGAGGTGTAGATATCTAAGCAGTCAATATAATTAAATATATCAATGTACTGTAAGCAATTATAGCTGCTAATTGTGCTTTCACAAGAAAAAGTGGTGTGTATAGACAGCTGCCATCATTTCCATGTCATTTTCCATTTGTATACAATGTACAGTTTTACATATGCATATTCATTTGGACCAAATACTGAAATACGGTTAGTTAACTTTAATTCTCTTCAAAGTTTAATCTTGTTTTGTGGTCAAAATTAAAGAAAGCATTTGTCCCATGCCCTTCTGGTAACTTACTTACTTTGAAAACAAAAGAGCTTAAGTTCCAATATTAAAATACTAGCTGTTGTATGTTGTACATGTTCTTATGAGATGAATCATGATCAGAATTGAAAAATACTTCTGCCTTTCTACAGAGGGACACTGATGATGAAGTCAAAGAACATTTACGAAACAATTTACATTTGCAGGAAAAGGTAATATAAAAAAATCTGTCTTCAGTTTTAAAACACAGAAGTCTCAGTTCTTTTGTTTATCCTGATACGTAAAAAACAAAAAAAAGAGAATGTGAAAAGCTATTAGAAAAATTGCCATTTTAACGTTTTTCTTCATCATTTTTTCATGACAATAATTAGTTTATTTGTAGCTTTGGCTGGTATTTTCAAGTTTCAGGAAGTCCTATGGAATGGGACAAGTGTCAAGAATTGAGATATTGGTAGTTTTAAAGCTATAATTACTTAGAATCAACTCCATCCAAGAAGAAAAATAAAATTAAAACTGTAGTATTTCAGCATCTTTTCTTGAACTTAACTTGCACTAACAATTAAATAGTATTTCTAAGAATATATGCATTTTAAAGTGACGATGATAAAATAAGAAAAGCTTATGTCAGCTTAACACTTAAGAGTTTTACAAGCACATTTATGTTCCTACTATTTACATGCTGAATACACTGTCGAAGGTGATACCAAAATGGAGTCCTCATCATTCTGTAAATAATAAATAATTTAGATCATTGCCTACAGTCTTTGAACATAATAGGAGTAACTCATTTACCTGTCATGGGAGATGACTGTCTGATTGCTATACATTTGTGCTTACATAAATTTAAATTGGACACACTAAGTAATTCTAATGTGTTTTTTCTATTTCTGTCTTGCAAAAAAACCCAAATCTTTGGCTGTAACTCATCACCTACTGAAATTCTAGCTGTCTTTTATAGTCTCCATAAACCAGCTTTCCACTGTCAATACACAAGTCCTGCAAGGAGTTAAACTCAGTCCCAGTACTACATGTGCTTCCTTATTTTAATGCAGTTAAATAGGATACAGAAGTCCCAGGGTGCTTTATTTGGTTTCATGAAATAAACATACAGTACCTTGCTGAAGAATTGAGTTCAGTTACCCAACAGTATACAGAATCTAATGCGATTTTTCTGAGCAGCTAGCAGATGTTAATTTTGACTGAAAGGGGACAGATGAAGTGGGAGTATCTATAACATTCTTTATTATACTATGAGAATAATAGTGGTGGTAGTCAAATTCAGTATCTTCATTCAGCAGCTTACATATGAAATATGTTGGTTTTTAGTCTGATGATCCAGCTGTGAAATGGCAGTTAAATCTGTACAAAGACATTTTGAAGAGTGATGAACCTACTGACCCTGAGAGAAATGTGGAACGTGTGCAGAGGATATCAGCTGCTCTGTATCATCTGGAACAGGTAAAAGGTTAAATGTCTATACTATGTTTGTTTTAAAGTAGCACGAGGTTTTTTCCTTGTAGAGATTATTTTGACTTCGATGAGTGTCATTATTAAAGTTTCCAGATAAAAATTAATTTTATGCATGCATGTATGTGTGCACACACACATACAGATGTGTATATATGTGAAATTTTTAATGTAATCTGTTGAAGTGCCTCAATTTAGCTTCAGGGAAAACTCAGGATGTATTTGCCTCTGCAAAACTTTGTGAACAGTCACAAGAAGTATAGTATACAAATCATCACCATTCGGCAGCTGAAAACTCTGTAATTTTAGGAAGAGATGTTTGCATGTGCACTTATTTTTAATATACTGGTTTTAGCCTATCTCCTATTTCTGCACCTGAGGATGCTGTAGCAACTTTTGAATCAGTTGCCTGTTCATTCCAATGATACAATTTAAATACAAAAACGCATTTGTACTCTTCCCACGTAAAGTTAATCTATTTCATTCACAAGTGATGTAGCACAGAAATTCGTTCACATGAACAATTGAATATGCATAGTTAGAAACAGCCAAAATAACCATTTTAGAATTTTACCAAGGAGTCCCACACATGAGATACTTTGGCACCTTGAGCTTTTCTGTATAAACTGAGAGGTACTGTATATAAGGCCCCCAGTATTTTTTTCTTATTAATTTAAAAACAAAAAAAACCCAAAACCCCCAAAGAACTTTTTTTTCAGATGATGGGGAGCGTTTGTAACATTTTCTATTTTGCTAACTACGTTAACCACTAGCTAAAAAGAAAATTTTGAATAAAAATTGAAGAGTTTCCATTGTATGTACTAGAAGATATTTTCCCACAGGTTGAACAACCACTGAGATCAAAGAAAGCTGTTTGGCACAAACTCCTGTCAAAACAACGCAAAAGGGCTGTGGTTGCCTGTTTCAGAATGGCACCATTATACAACCTGCCAAGGTAAGTGGCTTAAGGGTTTATTTTTTTGTAACTTTTGTTTACATTTATGAGTGCAAATATCGCTTGTGTGTATACCTGCAAGTTTGTTGATTGTTAGGCCTATGTAACTTCGTTTAAGAGACAAAAGAGTTGGTTAGTTATCAGCTAATTCCTCACAGTAGCAAAATACTTGTCTCATGACAAATAACCAGAGGGGGAAAAGACCATAGGAATTACATTGCTTCAAAACCAAAATGTTTCATTTTTGTCAGCTGTTCTTCTGTGTAGTTCCTCAAGTTATCTGTGAAAATTGTTAAGATGTTGCTGTTTCTGTCCCTTTTTTGCCTCTGATTGGTTGCTCTTTTTACTCTTTATTCTCCTGTGTTTGTATTCTTTTCTCTTATTTTAACTTTGTATGGCTATTCCTCTCTGATTGCATGAACGCTTCATGCTCTTTAGCTTGTCTGAGGCAATTTTTAGCTACTACATCAGAATGTTACATGCATTAAAGAGGCTGTTGGGGCAGAGCAGTGCAGAATGATATTTTGGACTGCTGTGTTGCTCTGCTTCTTACTCCAGTTGAATGTAGATACCACAAAGTCTGAGATAAAGCGCATCCTGTGCCTGGATCCATCTACTGCTTTAAACAGAATACTAAGACCATGCGGCACTGGGGTCATTTCCTTTACCCTGTTCCTTCTCAAGAAATCTGCTTTTTATTCAGATACAGCCTAAGCACATCTTTAAGTTTGCGTCTCACCTTCTTCTGCACTTTTTCACCTTTCATGCTTAATATTTTTGTTCAGAGATTGTTTGCAAAGTGTTTAACGGAAGAGTTGCATTGCATTTTTAAATGCCTTTATTAAAGCCAATCTACATGCTTGATGTTGGCCAAAAGGTCTGTAGCTGTGCCACTAACATATTGGAAGAATATTAGGTTTGCACAAGACAAATAAAAAGCTAGTTATACTGGGAAAAGCACACATTCTTCCTTTAGAAAAAGTAGTAGTTATAGACTATCATAACTTCTCTAAGTTGTCACACTACCACCAGGCAATCTTTAAAGGACCAGAGAAATGAAAAAGTTTAAGCACAGCATAAGAACAAACTGGCTAGTATCAACCATTTCATCTTCAAGAATTGCGTTTGGAAAAACAAGAGGAAGTGGTATGAAGAGCACCTATTTCAGTATAACATTTTTGTGAGCGTTTTTTGTTTACAACCATATTCTGGATTTATAAATTCTTAAAATGTTTGGAATATATATGAGCACCCAAATGATAAAAATGGTTCATCTTATTTTTGCTTTAAAAAAACCCACTTTTATTTATTATTGTTGAGGTTGATGGAACGCTTGCCAAGGGGCAAAATGGGTTATGAATCTGTATTTTCATTTTCAAGAAAATATGGAGTAGTACTCATTGAAGTAGAACATCTACATTATCTGTAATTTTCATTAAAAACTTTTCTGTGTTAAAAAGATTGAGGGTGGTTCTTCTCAAACTTTATGGTAGATTTTGTGGTGGAGTTTACTCCTAATTTAAATATGAATGTGAGGCAAATCTGTCCAGTTATTTTGTCTTGTAGATTCTAAAAATGAACTGTCATAAAGCTATTTTAGCCAATTAACTGTAGTGTCTGCACTTCAAAACAGGCAAGAGTGAAAAAACACTTTGGATTTAGAATCATAAAATCATAGAATGGTTTGGGTTCGAAGGGACCTTTAAAGGTCATCTAGTCCAATTCCCCTGCAATGAGCAGGAACTTCTAGGTATATTGCTCAGTTGATAGGTGCAGAACAAAGTTTTAAAAATTCGTTAGTTCGTAGACACATTTTTTCTAGATAAACCATAGGATTCTGACAGGAAAATAAGGCTATCACACTATTATCCACCTATAACTATCTCCATCATTTAAACTGATTGTGTTGTTAAGACATCTCTGAACCCTGGGGAGATTATTTCAAGTAGAGTATGATTAATTCTAGGAGCTGTGTAAACCCCTTTGAACCAGAGTTTCAAATGCAGCTCTCCTTACCTTGTATATTCCCTCATTTTAGTTGCCGCTTTATATTGGGAGTGTTAGTTCTAAATTTGACGCTAGAATCAATTAATTTAAAGGGCAGTAAGCAAACATTATGGTGATACCCTTTCGTTTATCCTAGAAAAGATTAATATCTTCAGCGAATAATGAGCTCTTTCTTTTGAAAATTTTCTGGAGATTTAGGTGGCTTTCAATATAATTTAATGTTCATCTCATATTTTAATCTAGTTTTCTTCAAAATACATTCTTATATGTATCAGTTTGTAGGAATTCCAGTAAGATATTTCAGAAATTGAAATGTCTATTGATGTGCAGGTATTTGTTAAATCATAGAAAAATTACTTTAACTTCTACCGTAAATATTCCAAGTACTCCCTTTTCTGAGAAGTACCTGGAGAAAGAAATAGTTGTATTTTAAAATATTTTTATTTTTCAAGGAAAAAAAATCAGTTAAGTTAGGAAATACTAATTTTTCATGTTCTGTGTTTAACGAATGTACATGGCTTTCAAAAAGTGTCCTGTGTGATAAGTGTTTTCTCTGAGATGTCTGTATTTGTTTGATGTTTTAAGGAAATTAATTTTTTTTAAAAATTGTCTCATTGTCTGTCATCTGTATATGCACATAGATACAGCGAAGTTGTACATGGCGATTTTTCATACACAGTTTAGGAATACATTCTTTCTGACTAATTTATTGAATTTAACTTGTGCCTTTCTTCAATGAAAACCTATATGCTTTTCTTCAGACACAAAATTAGCAATTTCTTCCTGAGCACCTTTCAACGTGTTTGGCTGGAAAAAGTACATGAAAAAACTCAGTATGACAGGCTTATACTCAAGTTAACGGTAATGTAACTTGTGGAGAGCCTCTTCCTTATGCGCACACTTATTCCTTCCCAGCCATGATTTGATGTTATCATAAAACATGAATTTGTACAATTTTCAGAGGGGATTCTGATTGGTCAGTTTTTGAAATTTGATAATAAAATGGCACCAGTGCCAGCAGGAGAGCCTAGAAGATTGGCTCAATAGCTATTCCATTATAAAATAATAATTCGTGTGTGCACAGTGTATTTCAAGAAGTCATAGTATGTACAGCCAATTTGTATAGTTTTTGTTACTGGTGCAGGATAAAAGTAAATGAAAAGGCTGTGTGGAACAACCTTTATAACATCGTGTAGTGCACTTCAAAACAAAATTTTTCCCCAAATGTAAAGATGGAATGGTTTGGCCATTATTATGTGTAGTCTTATTGACATCAGCTGTATTTACGGTGGAAAGTTAAATTAACAAATACTGTATAGTAGTAATTAATATGCCTAAGAGTTTTCTAAAATGGGTCATTTTCTAGAGCAGGTTTTGTATATTTCTAATCCAGCTTCGAGGACACATTAATATTGCCCTGATTTGGAACTGAAAGAAGAGAAGCTGAGGTTAGGCTTCTCTATGTGGAAGAAGGCAATGATTGTCTGCACATAACATGCTGGAAAGCCCTTGATAATTATTTTGGTGTTGATGACCAACTTCTGCTGTCTCAATGTCCTAAATCTCGTAAACTAGATTTACATCTCATAGGTGTAAATACCACCCACTCATTCTCAGTCTGTTCAAGTGTGTATTTTTCCCATGCTTACATTAAGGTTGCAGTCCTGCAGTTTCATGTATAATGTATATTAGCACTCCCAAATCTTCAAAACAAAAAGTAATGTATACATATGTGTATAAAAAAAATAGTAAGAATGTTAAAAAGTACATGCAAAACATAACTAACATTCAGTGACAAATCTGCATTTTGTTTCACTGACCAATCAGAGGATCAGAATTGTACAAATACGTATCCTTACTAATCATTAACCACCTGAGCTGTTATACTATGTTCCGTTACCCCTCTTGATCTCACTTTCACAACCCCCCCAGGCACCGTTCTATTAACCTCTTCCTCCATGGCTATCAGAACTATTGGATAGAAACAGAGGAATATTCATTTGAGGAGAAACTAGTTCAGGATTTGGCTGTAAGTACTGACGTAATTGGGCATATTTTTCAGTGCCCACTTTAGCGTATATTTTATGTATCTATTATAACCTATATTTAATTTATGTGTACTGTATGCATATGCATAAACTTATAAAATATTAATCCTTATGCTTCAGGGCATAAGGTCATTTTCTGCTGTGGTCAAAAGACATTCGTCCTCTGATGCACACTGAAGTGCATTAAGGTGGTTTATGCCTTCAGACGAACTCTGTGATACTCATTCTTGGGAAGAGAAATGGATTAGATGAACTGTCAGACTATTTTTGTCATTATGGTAATTCCTATGTTCCTATATTTTATTTACTGTTTTTTTTAAAGCTTGACACAATTGATCCTTTTCCCCTTTTTAAAATTTTTGTTGATGCATAATATTTAATTTTAACATTTTCCAGCTTTGATACAAATTAATTTTGCTGTTTTCTCGTTGATACATCATAAGGAGAAGTAAATATATGCAGCCATATTCAGCAAAAATTTAGTTTACATGTGTGCTTGATAAAAGTGATTGGTAAACTTCAGCATTTTGTTACTGAATATTGATTCAGAAAGTTTACTGCTTTTTCTCTTCCCTCTCTGTAATTAGTTGTCTAAAATACTTCCAAGGGGCCTATCTCCATAGTATCTAAACACTATGAAAATGAATATATAGCTTCATGGATCACATGAAGATGTATCAGGAGATGCTTCAGTGTTAGCAAAAGCAGTCATGTTGTGCTTTTTAAAGACCCAGAGGTATAGAAGGTTGTATGATTTTTCAAAATTACAGCTAATATATTCGTCTCATACTCTGGAAAATTATATGGTCACAGTCTTCAATTTTGTTGCTTCTTTCTAAAGGAAGGAATGAGACCATTAATCAAAACAGTGATTACAATTCTTTCAGATTTAGTAGAGAATTAAATTGAAGTTCTGTAATTACAATTATTAGTATAATTACAATAATTCTAGAATCATCACAAACCCTACAAAGAGGTGATAACACAAGTACGGTAAAGGTGATAAGCTGCTCTTTTGCCAGTGCTGGCTATGTTACATTTCAAACTGCCAAAAAAAAGTTTGAAGTTGACAATAAGAGCAGTCCTTACATTTGTTGAATCAAGGTTACCTAGAAATGATATATGAAAGTATTGTAGCAAATAGTAGTCTGAATAGGATGTATCTGATGGTATTATTAAAAATAGTTCCATTTATCAATAATTCTCCTGCTAAATAATTAAGCTGGGACTTACTTTCAATTCTGGTCCACTGGAAACACAGAATTTCTGCTGAATAAGGCTTCCCTAAGATTTTCACTGTCTCATTCTCAATACCTTGCAAATGAGAAACTTCTAATGTTACTATCAAATATGAATAACAATCAGATACTCCTTCTGAGTCATATGGCACAATGTTGCAGGTTATGCTGTAAGCTGCTGAGTAAGATGAATACTGGAAGTTAATTGGACAGAATAAAATTACTGAATTCCTTTCCTAAGCTTAATTACTCAATTTTTTTTCTTGCTCATGAAGCTTAATGTGTAATTCTGATATAAATCTTGAGACAGACACTTCCAAAAAAAGAGGAAGAGGAAGAGGAAGAGTCCGAGAAAAAACAGCCTGATCCGCTTCATCAGATTATCCTCTATTTTAGTCGCAGTGCTCTCACAGAGAGAAGGTAAAAAGAGCTGTGTTGAAAAGCACATTGAGTAAAAGCACACAGTAATTGAATTTCTAATAACATTAGAGAAGTGATTTAACACAACTGCAGTTCATTATTGTGCATGGTGAATACTTTTTTGTCTCTCAGTTTCATTAGAGTTTTCATGTATTTAAACTTGGTATAACCTTTATATTGAGACAAATATTGGCTATTTTTGACATTTTAAAAGCTTAGTAAATACTCAATACAGAAATAACCGACCATAAATTCTCATAGAAACATAAAGTCTACAGGAACTGCTGGTTCATTCAGAGTACCCTCTCCTGGTCTCTGCTAGTAATAGACGTGTGTTCGTGTCGTTAGTATTCATTACATTTTATTCAGTATGTCAAAAAAGGTTTCATTGATGATTAGGAGGACTCTCTTTCAGTGCCAGTTTCTGTTTTGAATTTAGACTGTTGATTAGAATATATATTTCATATGAGTAGAGTACTCCAGTGCTTCGTATACTTTTTCTGTATGACTAACATAATCTTGCCATCTGACAGAATTATTCTAATTTATATCTTCATAATATTTTTCTGCACCTGTAACAGGCAGTGATCCTTACTTATCCAACATGACTAAGTTGGATGTCCAAATATACCTCTGAATTGATACATTTATAATACGATTTTCAAGTGTAATAGCATTTCAAGTAGACATGTATATAATAAAATACCCTTTAATAAAAATGGTATTTAAATATTAGCAGGAGTATGACATCTTTTTATTACTACATTGTAAAATAATTTCAAATACTTTTTACTCTTTATAGCAAACTAGAAGATGATCCTTTATATATTGCCTATTCCGCCATGATGGCAAAGGTAAATATATTATTTCAAGCTCCATCCCTCACTCCACTCAGGTACTTCCCATTAATGTTAGATGCTTTTTAAACCTTTTCCTTCTCTTTCTTATGTGGACTGCTTGATGCTAGTAATTTCTATATTTTTAATGAAGCAAATGCTGTTCAGAGTTATATATATAATGAGAAATTTCCTACATTAAAATACTATTATAAAATTCCAGTAGGTGCAATGCTGTTGATATCACTTGGCACTTTGTTTTGTACAGGATTAACTCATGAGCAATCTTAACATGTTCGTTATCTTTTTTCTTTGGGTAATTATTTTGGAGTTAATATTTGATGTCTGTCAAAAATAAGTTGACAATCAGTTTTTGCAACATACTGATTACAGCTGACACATGTGAGGAGAGTTTGTGAAGATAAATATTGCGGCTATAAATAGAGATATGACACAAGAACACATAGCCTGCAATTACAGGGTGTATATGTAGTTGGATGAATACCCTGAAGTACGCATACATAAGGGAATATCAGTTTCTTAGTGTGGATGAGCACAAATACTTACG
Organism: Phoenicopterus ruber ruber; assembly: GCA_009819775.1. Classification (NCBI taxonomy): domain Eukaryota; kingdom Metazoa; phylum Chordata; class Aves; order Phoenicopteriformes; family Phoenicopteridae; genus Phoenicopterus; species Phoenicopterus ruber. The sequence goes on from CM020219.1 coordinate 36,627,911, forward strand.
ATTGCAGGGATTTTAAATCTTCTTAAAACCTTTAATTATTGCTTGAAAAATTTTCTTTGGTCATTTTTGTAGAAATACTATACTAAAAATAGGCATTATGTTTCATAATAAGCAAAATCTTGTGATTTCTTTTCTAACATAAAAAGAGCTGTCAGGAAGAAGAAGAGGAGGAGGAAGAAGAAGAAAAAGAAAAGACATTTGAGGTGAGAGTTTAAATAACATTTCTTTCTTATGGCCTAATGTGCAAGTATTTTAAATATGTCTAGTAGAATAAATGCAAGAATAACACAGTGTGTATTGAGCTGGTTTACTAGGTTATTCGTATAAAAGAAAGACAGTGTGTTCTGAAGTTTTGGAATCAAACAACCGTGGATTATGGAGGCAGATGGCCTTCAACAACTTCAGATTTCTCATCTTCCTATTTTTCCTGAATCAGTTCCAGTCTGTATTCTGTTCTCATTTTTGTTCCCAAACCCAGGAGAAAGAAATGGAAAAACAGAGAACTCTTTATCAGCAAGCTCGCTTACATGATCGTGGAGCTGCTGAGATGGTCCTTCAGATGATTAGTGCAAGCAAAGGTAATGTTCTGTGAAGTATTAAAAGTATACATATCGTATGTATAATGCTATACATATATATAGTGTATTATGTCATTATATTTATGATATGTATGTCATGTACAACTTGTATATGGTATATAATGAGGCAAAATAAATGTCAATTACAACTATACTAGGTAAAATTTCCAGACTGCTTTCTGATTGAATAGTTCATAATTGCAAGTTTTAATGACGGTAACCTTGTTTTTACAGGTCATACAGGACCCATGGTTGTTGAAACACTAAAACTTGGTATTGCTATTCTAAATGGTGGGAATACCATAGTTCAACAGGTAATGCTTTTCTCATGACTGATAGTCTTGCTTGTATAAAGGCAGCATGTAATTTTGAGAATTTTAGTGTTCTGTCATGGGGGTTTTTTAGTGCATTTAATTTTAAGCTAAACAGTGAAGAAATATCAGGGTGGTTTTGGTACAATAATGATATTGCTTGCCAGCGATTTGCATTTTGAATGGTAATTCAGGAAGTTGTTCATTCATACAATTTTAATATAGATTTTTTTTTCCCCCCCAAAATGTGTACCCTCTAGAAAATGCTAGACTACCTGAAGGAGAAAAAGGATGCTGGATTTTTTCAAAGTCTCTCTGGCTTGATGCAGTCCTGCAGGTAAAAGCATAAATCGTATTATTACAATTTCAGTTTTATTCAGGTTGGCGGCTTATTGCTCCGTGCAGGTGGATTTCTTAGATCTAAATTACAGGAGTAACAGATTATAGAACTGTTGTGGGAAATTTTTGTGAATCACAGGAATACTATAATAATCTTTTAGAGTATTCTTCTAAAGGAGAAAATAAAGCAAAGCCTGTGTATGCCTTTGAAGGCTTAGTTTGGAGAGGCAGAAAAGTGAAATGTAATGGCTCCCTTACTGGTCCCAGATCCCTCAAGTTTTCCGTCTGGGTGGTTCTAAAGATGGAGAAAAGCCATCACTGAAGGAGAGACAGGCCAGTGGAGCTGTCTCTTCATGTGAATCCTCTGCATATGTATCAGGTTTGTTAGAGATGGCATGTGGCCGGTGAGACTATAGTAGTCCGTTCCCTTGATAAACCAGAAGTTCAAATTAGTTAAGGTAAAGGACTCCCATAAAGAAGGTGGAAAACTGTTGATATTTCTGATTACTCTTACAGTAGACAACCTCCTTTTCTCAGCCTTTTAAAGCTGCAGGAAGGGTTCTGAAGGAGTAGACTGGGAATTAGAAGTGGAGAAGCTGTATGAAGACAGGTAAAAATGTGGAAGGCATCGTGACCTGCACTGCAGAAATTATCGCTGAGTAGTTGCAGCCTAATTAAATAACATCTATCTTGTAATTTTTCCATTTATGTAGAACAATTTAGCAAGGACTTGCTCAAACAGGATCTGCAATGATGATATTACCAATTGTGTATGTGTATCGTTCAGGACTTCATTAAAAAAGATTTTGATAAAATGACTTGAACACTGACAAGAGATTGAAAATGATGCTTTAAAAAATGCTTTTGGTTTTAATGATGTCACTAGGTAGTAGAATATGCGAGTGCATTGCTGTTTAACTGAAAAAAAATCAGATAATCATAGAATTATATTTGGACTGTTTGAATGAAAGTATTCTTACTGGGTGGTGAGAAGAATCATCTGTTGCGAATGGATGTTGTCACAAATGAGTGACTTTACACAATTTGATCTAGCAGCAGTTAAAACTTATTTATGCCTTTACGGCAGATCACAGAATTAGATTGTGATATTTAATAGCACTCAATCATTAGTCGATAAATAAAGCAATTCAACAAAATTCATTCTAATCAAAGCAGCAACTTACTTAGAGATTCAAAAATGGCAAGGTTCACTCTATTACTGCATGGAAGAAGTATATCAGGGGAAAATTGAGGCAGAATTGACTTCACAGAGTAAAGGGACACAAAGGGTAAGGAAGACCCTCCTGTTGAGTGATGAGATTCAGAAAGGACCCCCTTGCTTTCTAGACTCCTCAGAGAGGGGTCTAGGGGCGGCTAGATCCAATCCTAGTCCCAGACTTGGTCAACGGTTTATGTCTAAATGATTATTCACAGTTTAAGGTGAATCAGCAACATTCAATTAATAACATTCAATTATTGACTAGTTCAACATTTGTAAAATGATTAAATCAATTTACACATACATACACAGACAGAATATTTATATAAATGTAGAAAAGGTATACCTGTTAAAAATTTCCCTTGCGTTCAGTGAAATACTCACGTTGAATGCTTTGGCATTTCTCAACGGGCGAGGGTTGAGCCTCAAGGAGAATATCGGCCCAGGTCTCGTCGGTCTTTGGCGACAGGCCTCCAGATTCTGCAGACTTGAGAGTCTGCGAGCTCTGGGTAGCGTCCCACTCAGAGCGAGATGCTGGGCGCAGCCTGCTGCGGTCCAGGAGAGCTCAAAGGGCCTCACTTGGGACCGCTGTTTATAGGTCACAAGATGATTGGCTTTAGTCATCAGTAAATTTCCATCCTGGCCATAATTCAGCTCAGCACGGTCTCGTTCCAGACCTTGGCCAGGCAATTAGAGTTCTTGGTAAGTACAGTGCCCCTCCTCACCTCAGCCATGCAAGAGCTCCTGGTACAGTCAAAGGACACTTAACTGCCCAGCTCATTACACAAAGACAAAGGCCAAGATCTGATGGGAATACCCAAGATTGTAGAGCGGTCCAGGAGAAAAACGGGGGGGAGAATGCACCACCACATCATCATCTGCAATTCCACGTGCTGGGCTATGCCAAATTAGCAAAAGAAAATTCAGATATCAGTGTATTTTGACCTGGGAAGATATGGAATCTCTGATTCCATGTATGTCTTCTGAATAATATAATAATGCATAATATATACAGTAACAATATAATAGAAATAATAGCAATAATTTAGTGGAAAACAGTGTGACTGAGAAATAACTGCAGCAATGTCCTTTTGGCAGGCAAGTTTAAGTCAATATAAAGAGTAATATTTCAGGTTCCTTTTTCACTTTTCATTTATACATGAAACCATGAATGACAATACTGAAAGTGAAGTTAGGTAAGTGGTGAGACCTGACCTGAGACTCATTTCTTTTCAGAAATGGACATCGGGTGCTTGTTTTCATCCCAAGCTCTTTTATTTAATATGCATATTAAATAAAACATGAGGCAATGCATGTCACAGTGGGTCAAGACTAGTTGTTGAAGGCCTCTAGAGATTTCCTAGAAGAAAATAATTTTCTATTGTGTACTATAGTACTTTTTCCTGTTTGTTGGTTTTTTTTTTTCCCAATGTAAGCGTTCTTGACTTGAATGCGTTTGAGAGACAAAATAAAGCAGAAGGCCTGGGAATGGTTACTGAAGAAGGAACTCGTAAGTAGAATGAAATTGATTCCAGCAGTGCTTAAAACATTATTTGTGATTCCTTCTTTAACTAGAACTGTTGTTTACTGTGGCTTGAGGTTTCTGTTGATAAACTTACTGTAAGTAATTCTAGGCTTTGAGTTCTGAATATGCTTTATATTTACAAAATCTTTAGCAATAATTTTTAAGAAAAACATTGTAACTTCCAATATTCTTATCCTGTATTCTTGTTATTTTTCTTTGATCCACAGTCATCGTTCGTGAGCGTGGTATGTTTGGGTTTACAGTTTTTGATACTATTGTTGCAAAAATGTGTTGCAAATACAGAGAAATCTTTAATTGCATCTTCCCAGATATCTTTAGGTTTAGCTTTATGGTCTGCAGCAGATTGTGTGTTCAGCTTGGATAAACAGTTTGATGCTTATTAAAGAAGTGTCATTCATACTTAAGGCATGATTTTAGTTATGACTAACCATTTACTTATTAGACATATATCCTGTTGCTTTCTTTTTTTCTCTTCCTTTTTTTTTTTTTAACCATGGATGCATTGGAGTGCTAAATATTTTGGCTTTGCTTTTTCTGTCTCAGTTTTTCTTTTCATTATTATCAGTCTGTTTCTTTTAAATTGCTTTAATGCTTTTATAATACTGTTTTTTATTAGAATTCCAGTTTTAAAGGTTGCTGTAAGATTATGTGTTCTGTATATTTAATCATAACAATTGTCACATAATCATTGTATATATATTTTAAAGGTGAAAAAGTATTGCAGCATGATGAATTTACGCGAGATCTATTTAGATTTTTACAACTGCTCTGTGAAGGGCATAACAATGGTAAGTGAACTGACTTAATTTGGGGGAAAATGTGTGATGAGTCTGTTCTTAGAGTTGAATAGAACCAATTCTAATGGTTTTTTTACTCTACTTCCTTTAGTTTTCCAAGGGAAACTGGCATGCCAGCAATTTGAATTGTGGAGTTCAATTTGAATTTTTAAGTCTTAATGCAATTTCAGGTTTTATGCCAGTCCTTAATAGTAAAGCCTATTGCAAGTCATGTGGATAACAATTCTTCAGTTGTATTTACATTGTGATGTACTGTAGTTCAATTTCTGGCACATAAGCATCTGTACCCAACAAGGTACTTAAAAAGAATGTATTCTCCATGTCTCCATGAAAATATGAAAATAACCTTGTATTTTTTATTCCTATATGTACTAACCAAGCACAAAACACTTCTTATTTCAGATTTTCAAAATTACCTACGTACTCAGATGGGCAACACCACAACAGTGAATATTATCATTAGTACAGTTGACTATCTCTTGCGTCTTCAGGTGAGGAAAAAACAGAGGAAAATGGAGTATTACATATTTGCCTTTCCTTCATTTTTATAAATTTACATTTTACTGGAATCAAATACGAAAATCCTCTCTTCAGAGATATCTAAAATAAAGAGTTCTGATTTAATTTATTTCATCTCTTCTTTCCTTTTAAAATAGATGACCTTTCAGAATTGTGTGTGAAACCAGAATTTTGTTAATTTATTTCATTGTTCACTTCTGCAGGGAGCACAGTTAGATAAAAATGCAAAAAGTTATTGTCATGAGAAATAGATTGACACAGAAATACTAGATTTCATCTGCTGCTGATTCAACTTTTGGTGATACAAATGCAGGCAGTAAATATTGCATACAGAATCCAAAATTAGGAAATACAACATTGTTGGTTTTTTTTTTTTAGGAATCAATCAGTGACTTCTATTGGTACTATTCAGGAAAGGATGTCATTGATGAATCGGGACAACGTAACTTCTCTAAAGCTTTGGCTGTTACCAAACAAATATTCAATTCCCTTACAGAATATATCCAGGTAAACAAAAGGTTTTGCTCAAGGTACTAACAGTGAAGTTCTATGATTACATGGCCTGATCATGTCCTATCATAAATTTGTAAATACTTGGCTTTATTTTTCTTAATTGTGATAAAGTTACATGGAATCACTCACCCCGTGTAAAGTTAATACTAAAACATGTGAATGGCTGAATATTTAACATGATACGATCTAGTATTTATGCAGTAGATACCAAAGAAATCTTGGGAAGCTTTCTCATGTAACTTCACAGAAGCCTGAAGTTTCTTTTTTTATTTTTTCAGGGAGAAATCTTAGGAAAGCAAATTGGTTTATTTGTTTTGTTTTATTTTATTTTATGTAAATAAAAAGTGTGTTTTTCTTAATTTTTTTAGGGCCCTTGCATAGGTAATCAACAGAGTCTGGCTCATAGTAGGCTGTGGGATGCAGTTGTTGGCTTTCTTCATGTCTTTGCCAATATGCAGATGAAACTTTCACAGGTATTTTCAGTAGTCAAGTAATCGTTCTTTGCATGTGTTTATAAATTACAGTCAAGTGAACGTTGAAAGCTGTAAAACAGTTAATGTGCTCATATTCATTGCTTGTGCATGGGCCTATTGTAATGTAGAGGTCCCAGACTGAATCTCAGGACTAGCATCTCCGTATCACTCCTTTTAGCATTAATCACCACTGTGCAGTCACCTTTTCTAATATCAAACTCACTGCTTCCAACTCAATTATACCTTTCTGATAATGAAGGTGGCAGTTTGGCAACAGGGAGGAAGGGACGAAAACCTGATGATATGTCAGAACAGAAACACCATTAAGAGCATGGTTCCCACGCTACAGCTAAGTAGGGCAAGAGAAAAGCTGGGAAAGATTGAAAGAGGGAGGGAATGTCACAGTCAGTCAACTTGTCCAGTTAATTCATCACAGGCACTGAGCAGGAGGGCAACAGGCAGTGTTCTTTTCACTGTGCAGGGCATTGTGGAGTCCCACCGCTCTTCACAGTTTCAGGCTTCTATGTTCTTTTGCGAGTTCTGTTTAATGTAGCCATACACTCACGCCACTAGGCACTGAATGCAACAGTGCAGAGAGTCATTTCCTCGCTCTTACTCAGTGTCTCTGCTACCCTCTGAAATAAGAAATCATAAGATTTCTTCCCACCCTACAGAAGCATATCAGAATTTTGAGGATACTTAACAGTGTTTAGGTCCTTAAAGTTAGTCACAAATCCATGTTAGACTTACCATGTTCTGTAGTTAAACTAAACAGTTTGGTTCTGTTTGAGTGGTAACGCATTATGCCATTAAATATTCCTGTGAAGTGAGAAAGGGTGGGTTCTTTCTGAGATGAATACTGTCAGATCTGCAGAGTAACCAATTTTGTGAGTTTCTGCTGTCTGTTATCTGCACTTTGGGACTCCTTAAAGCTTTACTAAAGCTTATCTTTATGGTATTAATACCTCTGCTGTAGTAAGTTACCCTCATATTGTGTAAGACTTCTGATAGTAATCGTAATAAAATGACAATGAAATGTTGCTGAAGAGTATGAACTACATTTAGATGACCATCCTGCATACTGTTTTTTTCCAAATGTATTCAATTTTCCAGATAAATACAAAGAAAAGAACAACCTTATATTCCATTTTTTTTTTACAGGACTCTGCTCAAATTGAATTGCTTAAAGAACTGCTAGATCTACTAAAGGATATGGTAGTGATGCTCTTGTCACTGCTTGAAGGTTGGACCTGTTTTTCTTTACAGTCAAATATGATTATTTTAGCTTCATAATGTAAAGTATGGTAGTTAGGTTAATCTTTCTAAACTGTTTTTTAATGGCCTTTATGTAATGCCAGGAAAAAACGTATTTCGTATTTATTTAACAATTATTCTGGAATATACATAGTCATGAAAAAGAGGGCTGCTACAGAAAAGCATGTTGAAAGAAAAATTACGGAGATTTAAGAACATTTTTGTTCTATTCTCAGCATGAATATGAAATGTATTTATTTAAAATGCAGCAACACCGCATAACTTCCTGTTTTAACACACTACTTAGGTAATGTTGTAAATGGAACTATTGGAAAACAAATGGTAGACACGCTTGTAGAATCATCTAGCAACGTAGAAATGATTTTGAAGTTCTTTGACATGTTCCTCAAGTTAAAAGATCTGACTAACTCAGATGCTTTCAAAGAGCATGACCCAGATGGTAAAGGCATCATTTCTAAGAAGGAATTCCAGAAATCAATGGAGGCTCAAAAACAGTACACACAGTCAGAGATTGAATTCCTGCTGTCCTGTGCAGAAGCTGATGAAAATGATATGTTTAACTATGTCGATTTTGTGGAAAGATTCCATGAACCAGCCAAAGACATCGGATTTAATGTAGCAGTGTTGCTAACAAACCTTTCGGAGCACATGCCTAATGATTCACGCCTTCAGAGCTTACTTGAACCTGCAGAAAGTGTTCTTAATTACTTTGAACCATACCTTGGCCGTATTGAAATAATGGGTGGAGCCAAGAAAATAGAAAGAGTTTACTTTGAAATCAGTGAATCCAGTAGAATGCAGTGGGAGAAGCCACAGGTGAAGGAATCCAAAAGGCAGTTCATATTTGATGTTGTAAATGAAGGTGGAGAGCAAGAAAAAATGGAGCTCTTTGTGAATTTCTGTGAAGACACGATCTTTGAAATGCAGTTAGCATCCCAGATCTCTGAAACAGATTCATCTGAGAGGCCTGAAGAAGAGGAGGAGGCAGAGCCTTGTTATGTAATGGATATTGGAGATGATGAGGAAGAAGAAAAGTCCCTGGAATCTGCTTCAGCTTTTGCAATGGCCTGTGTTGCAGTGAAGAAGAATGTTGCCAACTTTTTTAAAATGGTCACTGTGAAGAATCTAAGGAAACAATACAGGAAAGTTAGAAAGATGACAGTAAAAGAGATGGTGAAAGTGTTTTTCTCCTTTTTCTGGATCCTATTTGTAGGGATGTTCCAACTGTTCTTTACTATAGTGTGGGGAATTTTCCAGATTCTTTGGAGCACTGTGTTTGGGGGTGGCCTGGTTGAAGGAGCCAAAAACATTAAAGTTACTAAAATATTAGGGGACATGCCTGACCCAACACAGTTTGGAATCCATGATGATGTTATGGAAGCAGAAAAAGCTGAAGGCACTGAGCATGGCATCAGAGCTGAACTTGTGCAGTTTGTAAAGGGTGAAAAGGGAGAAACTGACATCATCTCAGACATTTTTGGCATTCATACAAAGAAAGAAGGTGGCTCAAAACATGGTCATGATGCTGGACTTGGAGACATTGCAGAAATCCTTGGTACTGATATCCAGTCATCTTTGGAAAACACAGTTCGTAAGAAAAAGGGATTACAGGTATGTTAAAGAGATTTCGTGTTTCTTTGCAGAAAATAATAATAATACAAATATATTACTGGATTTTCTATTAGTAACTGAATTATTTGCCAGTTAACTGATTGATAAATGTGCTCGATGAGAACGTACTTTATAATCGGTACACTTTAAAAACAAACTGGAGAGTTTACGTGGCAGAAAAATTCAGCCCAGTGTGTTTAGATTTCACTGCAGTAAATTGTTGTTATTGTTCATTTGGCCTTTATGCAAAACAAAAATTGCTAGCAGCTTTTTAGGCATAGTTTTTGCTTTAAATGGTTTACAGTCTTGTTTATTCTGCATACCCCATTTTTTTCACAGTATATTTCAATTACTTTTTAATCTACTTTCCCCATAATAATGCCTTATCATTGTTATCTTTCTTCTACATGCTTTACTCATCACATACAATAAAATATCCTTTTTTCCTATTATTTGAAATAATTTTGCCTGAATTTATTCTTTCTTTAATGTTTATTATATAATCATTCTTTACTTTTATTCTGTTTTATAACAATATAAGTTGAGCTAAATATAATTTGTCATTCTGTTTAAAAATGGATCGAACTAAATGTCAAAACCCAAATGTATTTGTCATATTTGGAAGGCATTTATGTTTCACTCTACACTTCTGATCTGTTTCTACTTGTATTCAAATATATCTTTCCTCTCATCATTAAATAACTTCTTTATGGTATGCTTTCCAGATATTTTCAAGATAAACATCCATTGTACAACTTCTTAGTTCATTATTTCCTCTTCATTCCTATGTTTTTCTCCAAGATTTGTTTATTGCCTAGATCAAACTATTTTTCCATTTATTTTTCTTATTTATTAATTCATTTCTATGTGTGTACTTAAAAAATGACAGTCTTTTAAAACCCTGTCTCATTTAGCATAAATGTAATGTGTTTGGTATTTAAAAATACTATTTTAACTTAAGGGTCTTAGTAGGTCTGAGTAAATATTTTAGAATTTTCTTCAACAATAGTTGAAGTAAATGTTTTACTTCAGAATTGAGTAAATATTTTAGAATTTTCTTTGCTTTACTTTGATTGATGCATTTCTCTCCAATTTGTTTGTAACTATTGATAAAAATGCTCAGTAATTTACACAGATACTTTGAGTCATTAATGTGAAGTCAGCTATGCAATTTATCCAGCTTTAACCTTCAATATGTTATCTAGTGAAACTTACCAAAATAATGTTTACACTAATTCTATATTACAGAAATTGCTATTCACATTGTGTATATGAATGGCTCAAGCAATCCAGTTAGAGTACTAATGATGTGATATAGCTATTAAGTGTTGCTCAAAGAAGAAGCAGCAATGTAAGAATCAAAAATCCCCTTCAGGAGATCACTCTGTCTTTTGAAAGCGTTTAGATTAATAAAACTTACACAAATGGATAGAAACAGAAATTCACCTCTGTATACTAGAAAGGCAATTGTGTAGTGATAAGGTCAATGACATTACCATATAGCCCAAGAAACTGCAAAATAACCTATGGAATTATATATGATGAAGATTGTTAGGACTTAGTTTTTACTGTGAAGTTCCCCAAGAATCTGTGCTGAGAGCCATGCGAGTTCACAAATAAGAAAAGAAGTGAATCGTGAGCAAACAGAGTTTGCTGATAAATCTATAGTTATTTGTAGCAGTAAAATCAAGTGCTAACTGAAAGTTGCAGAAGAGCCTTAAAATAGCAGATGAAAATGAGTGAAGTGATGTATATGGGAGGAAAAGTTGTAATTTTACATGCAAAGTCTTCGATTTTGAGCTCATTGTTACTGCTTGGGTATGAAATCTTGGGAATATAATAGAGTTGTACAGAAGTATCAGTTCAATGAAAATTTCAATCAACACAGATCAAAAAAGCAAACTAAAATTTTGAATTGTTAGGAAAGGAATAGAGAGAGGAAACCCCCAGAATATTACTATGCTCCATGAACCTGAAATATATGTGTGTCTCGAAGACCAGGTTCCCTCATTTCAAAAAGAATGCGATAAAACTGAAAAAGGTTCAGTGAAGTTCAAAAAGTTACCAAAACTTGATACGGAACAAATCTTGTGTATGGAATTAAGTAGACTAAGGCTCTTCAGCCTGGAAAGGAGACAACTGAGAGAGCATATGATAGAGGGATGGAGAGGATGGATAGGGATTTATTCATTCTTCCCCCACCCTACCCCTTAGAAGAACTAGGTTTCATCAAATGATCTCTGAATTACCCTCCACCAGGTTGAGATCATAGGGGAAACTCTTTGTGGAAGAGTTACACATGCTTCCATCATGTGTACTAGATGAGGTTCCTTCCATTGTGTGTACTAGATGAGGTTCCACAGATAAGAGGTGAGATAAGCAAGGTAAAATCTATTTAGTAAATTCTTTTGTAAATTCTTTCACTACTTATGTGTGAGAGGTAGGCATCCAGGTGAGTGGTGGGGGAAAAGTTTAGATAACTGTATTTATGTATTAACCAGAAATGTAGGACAATACACCAATAGACAATTGGTGTCTAAGCACTTTGAGAGAATACAGAAGAGGGTAAAGAGCTAAAATAGGTGAATGGTAACAAATTTAGGCACTTTAGATTCATTTGTGAATCTAGGACTTGGGAGCCTGCATCTTTTTGATTTCCAGTGAAGCTTGGATACTCAGACTGCATTGGAAATGACTTTACTTTGGTCTTGCAACAGTGAGCCTAAAGGTGTTTGAAATCCAAGCCCCAGCTTCTTTGCTGCAGTTAGCCATCTGTAAAATTATATATTGGTTTTTCCTTATCTCAAGGGAATGTTGTAAACACATACTTACGTGGTTGTGAGATGTGCCAGTAAAGGTTTAATGAACTGTCAACCCATCTAAGATAAGTAGCTTGAAGAAAACATTACGTATGTAAAAGTTGTTTAAATATTTGTCTGATTTCATTTGCATCAGTTGATCTTGACAGAGTTAATTTGGTTTTGTAGTATCTGATAATTACACAGATCTTTTTCAGATTTTTGATGCTATCATTGATATATTATTCCTCGTTTCATATTTGGAATGAGGCTAACCGATGCTCATTTTCCACATAATCAGTAACTGCACTGTGTCTTTGTGAGTGACCTTTGTATTAGAGTATGATCTGGATATAGTTACCTTCATCCTCAACTGGTCACATAATCTGTCTGATAACCACGTATAATTACTTTAATAACCATGTATAATTACTTTAAGTTTTTCAGTCAACTTGGCTAGTTACAGTATTGATAACACCATACTGAAAAAGGCTATCAGAAGAATTTCTGCAGTTTTCACTGTTAAAATCTAGTCTGAGCTGTCTATTTTTAAAAATATAACACTTTAAAAGAGCAAAGTGGTATAAAAAAATATACTGTGGTAATTATTTTATTTGTTTCTTAGAAAACAGTAACTAAATTTACCAAAATTGTATTTGAATGAATCCGTTTTGACAGTTAAAATACTTCTTGCAGATATCTGAAATTGCAAAAGAAGCTGAAACAGAAAGAAAAGCAGAAGCTGAAAAGGCTGAGTAAGTTATGTTTACACAATTCCTGTTTAATTCCTTGCTACCTCCTAATGCTAGATAATTTGGCCAGAAAGAATCCAAGCAATGCTCAGTATTCAAAGCACTTTATGTACACTTTGTCTCATCAGTATTTTGAAAAGCAGCACAGTCCCTAAGAGGCAGCAGACCATCTCAGTGGGCAACAAAATGGTAATCTGATTTTTGTGGCCCTTGACAATTCTGCATATATAAAACTGTGGCCATTGTCTTTTAAAAAATTCCCATAACTACCTTTAAAAATGAACATCAGTCTTGAAAAAAACTCTGCAACTTGTCATTACTGCTATTTACACTTTCCCTACTACCCACTATGATTTTCAGGCAACAATAGTTGATCATTGAAATACAACATTTGACTAACCCAACAATTTTTATTATTGCTGTTTTATCTGTTCTCAAGTTGTGAACGTGACAGCAGATACATTCCTTGGTCCAGTCATGCTACATATGACTGCCTTATGAACAACTTTTAAAATGCTTACCTTGCTTTAGCAGCATCCTGCTTTTAAGGAGTATGCTGTCTTTCTGGCCCTGCAGCCACATTGTAGGCTTCCAGTCTGATGAATGCCCCTAAAATATTTGTAGACACATGCAAAAGACCTCCTAGAGATTCTTACATATTCAAAAGCTATATATCATTCTTTTCTTTGTTTTCTATTTTGCTTCATGTTAAAAATGTTTACTTCAGCCTCATTTATCTTTCTCCTCTTACCTGCCAAAGTTAATTTTTTTTAAGTGTGCCATTGGGGTCAATATTTTAGGACCGGATACACTTTGTATAGGTTGTCTGAGAAGTATCCCTTTTTTTTTTTTCCTCTGTAGATATATGTTTATATATGTGTATGTATGCATACATGTATATGTATGTGTATATACATATATGTATATATGTATATCTCACATGGACAACAAGAATGTGTACACATACACGTATGCTCACACTTGTGCATTTAAATGGGGTATTTTGTTTTTTTCTGTTACCTCATTAAAGTGTGACATCAACACAATCTATAATGGTTCAATTTTCATTTCCTATCTGTTACCTTTCAGGCTGCGTCTAACATACTTCTGCAATTAAAAAGTCCCCTTCTTGCATTTTATTGCCACAGAATTGTTTTGATATGATTTGTCTCTCTCTTCAATCCCTGCAAGGATGTTAAGCGTATTATTTGTATTGTTTAGAGCACTTCCGGTAATTAAAAAGTACACTTAAACTATTCTGTGGGGTTTTTTGGTACCGTGTATCCAAAGAACCTGTTGATGAGTGTTACTGAGTATGAAGACAGTAACTTCAAAATAAGCAGTTTCAGAAACTATTGTTCTATCTAGACCATGTTGCAATGTAGTATTAAGTTGGTTAATATGCACATTGGTCAAATGACCCCTTTTAAAAGTTTTGTTAAATCATATCACTGCTGGGCTTTTTTCTTTGACTGATTTTGGTCTCCTGATTTAGACACTAGTAGCGTATTCACCAGTGCTTCGGTGAAGCAATTTATAAATATCTAGGAATTCACCCAAATAAGCATGATCTCTTTCTACCTCTATTATTTTATTGGACTTATTTTCCCTATTGTCTGTTGTCTTCTCTTGTCTACCATGCTTAGTTCTCCTCTCAAGTACTTTCACAACATATTCAAATTGCCTTCGGCTTAAAAATTTGAGTTTAAATGGCTTACATTTCTGAGGCTGCCACAGGGACTTTTTTTGGTAGAAGATAAACACATTCTTAGACACCCATCATATGATTCCTACTGCAGTAGTAGTGTGATAAAGTGAACCACATGCTGCATTTCTTTATCCTCATGATACCTAAAACTTTCAACCACCTTGATACCTCAACATTCTTTTATATATATATGCAAATTCAGCTTCTTTTTAGTTTAGTAACTAAATTCCCCTATTACTACATACAGTCTTGATACTTAATTTTCATAAAGGTAGTTCAGTGGTGCAGGAGGAATGATCGTCATCATCTACATACTTTGTTAGGTGCGACCCTCTGAAGCAAACTTCCTTCTTATTACTCATTCTTGCCTGTAACAACAGTGATTGCCTTGACTGAAATGAATTCATTTTATGACACTATGATTCAATTATGATTGTGTATACCAAATCCCAAAAGCTTTATTTCTCTTCTTCAGCCCCAGGCTCAAGAAAGTGCACGTGAACTCTTAAAATTTTTATGTTGCTTGCATTGAGTATATATGTACATCGCTGATTTTGGCAAACATTTTCCACTTCGCGCTTGGCACAGTAACTTCTGCCTGCTTTTTGGCTTTTTAGCCTTTTGATCTCCCTTCAACAACTCTATTCTTGCTTTTTATTTGAAACTAAGGTCACTTTTTTTACTCTGGATTTACTGTCTACCTCAAGTTTTTTACTTACGATCTTTTTTCTCCCAGTGTCAGAACTAACTTTCAGAGCCAAACTTTCTGAATTAGAATTCCTTCTAAATGAATGCATTTACAATACAGAAGTTTGGCTAGGTATTTTTGTTTAGATAACCTTTCTTCTAGCATGGAAGATGGTGAGAAACAAGATAAAGCAAAGGAAATACAATCTGAGCAGCTAGAAGAGGGAAAAATGAAGAAAAAGAAGCGAAGGCATGGACAAAAAATTGAGAAACCAGAGGCTGTTATGGCTAACTTCTTCAAAGCTTTGGAAATTTATCAAACAAAAATGCTTGTAAGTTTTTCTTAAATTCTTTTAGTCATTGAATTTTTATTTATGTAATATAGTACACTTGTTTGATATTGAAGGGAGAAATGTCATCGTAAAAGGAATGTTGGCATGAATTTTCAGATGACTGGCTATATTCAGTCTTGTGATTTCTGTAATACTTCATAGAGTTATATAAGTAAAGTGTTTGTGTGTGTAATTTCTCCTGTCTTGGTCTAACAGGACAGATTAAGCTCCTGAGCTCCTTGTTAGGAGCTCCCTATTTTCCATAATCTAATTTCTAGAATCTATAATTCTGTGTTCTGTAAGATTTTTCTTTGTTCTTAAAAACATCAAATGATGAACTCTCTGAAACATTCTCAAGTAGTTTATACCAGTATTCCAGCATTTCTTTTCCAGACTTCCTTCTAGAAAGTTTTTCTTAATATTCTATTTGTCTTCCCTGTTGCAATTTTAAGCCCAATATTTTTAATCCTGCTTACTATCAAATGGGAGGCTGCCAAGAAATGCCCTTGCTGATTTTAACTGGTGTATGAAGGCAACACAATTATGTGCTTACTTTCTTGGAAACCTTGCTGACTACTTTCCTTAGCTTGATATTAGCTACTGGCCACCTCTAATTATGTTTTGTTTTGTTTTGTTTTTACTTTCAGCACTACTTGGCCAGAAATTTTTATAACTTAAGGTTTCTTGCTCTATTTGTTGCATTTGCCATCAACTTTATTCTTCTGTTTTACAAGGTAAGATTATGCATTGTTCTTTAAATGGGTTTGGTTATTTCCAAGGAATATTTAATGATGGTTTCAAGGCTTGTTTAATAAAGCCATTATTATAAGCCCTTCAAACATGAACTAAAGCATTTAGATATCAAGTAGTTAAAATAAGATTTTAAATTTTCTAACTAAAATTTGTGATACTAAACCTATTCTGTTTTTATTTTACTCAGGCTGAATGGAAAACAGATTTATTTCATTCATTCTTTATAGTTGAGCTTATGTTTCTAGGCATTTCTTCATTTACTCACATAAGTCTGTTATTGTTTCGATTGTTAGTCTTGTCATGAGAAATTTGAAATCTGACTAAAATAACTCAAATGTCAAAACTGTTGCATTTTTTCTCTCATTTGTTTTTTAAAATACTGAGCGACTTCGGTTCACCTGAATATTCTCAATTATTTTATTTCTACTTTTACTAAAGAACCCTACTGACTACATTCATTTTTAACTGGGAAATAGTTTATACATAATTTCAGAATCAGATTAATTTCTCAATTTAATGAGATGAGCTCATATGTTATACTTAATTTGTTCATAATTTTTTTCATGCCTTTCAGGCCCAGGGTTTGGCATTTTGGGGGGAGTGCTTGCTTTATTTAATTTCTTTTTTTCATATTTTTTCATGAATTTAGTAATCTCTAATGAATATCAAATGTATATTTTTTCCCATTCTGTGTTTCCACGTGAGAGTATAATTCAGTTTTCATACTTATTTGCTCCATTTTCTTTGTTGTCATTGCCAGTATGGTTGTTAGTGACTATTGTGATGAAGATATTTCTATACTGGGATTGTGACTTTAATTGATTGGTATGAGCAGGCAGAAGAAATAAGAAGCAAAAGAAGCCTTTTCATAGTAGGCTACGGTTCTTTTTTTATATCGCTGATGAAGAAGGTTATACATCCAGACTTTAAACTTAATCTTAGGGTTTTACCTGAATCTAATGAGTTGTTTCAGGTTCTGGTGTATAACCAAATGATGCAAAGAACATCTTGAGCAGCCTTCACTAAGTTTTTTCCTGAATCTTCACAACCTCTATCCATGAAAAGGAGTAGAATTCACATTTTTTTGATGAGAAAAAAAGCCTCATTTTTTTTCCCTTTCCTTACAGATTTGACGTCCATAAGAAAAGTCCTTATTTATCTTTATCCTGGAATCCCTCCCTTTTGATTTTCCCCTTCTAGATATAGGGTGTGAGTTGCAATAAGCTGATGAATCTTGTGTTTTCCAGTATTACATTTTCTAGTTCTGCTGTTTACAACCAAAAACTTCAGAGAAGGCAAAAGCAGATGGCTGAACATTCAGTCTAGAAGTAACTGAATCCTGATCTCAAATAGCAACTCCTACAACATAGCTATAGTCTTGCAGACAGGGCAGGTAAAGACGCAAAAGGTTCTTGAAAACTGAGTGGAATGTACGTGCACCATTCCAGGAGAAAGACCGTCAGGGCTATTTAAGGCTTCCTTCTTGCCTCTCTCTTTCCATCCCATATGGTTAGAGAAGATGGACTTCAAAGGTGTATGCAGAAGTCTGCTTCTGTCTATGGTAGCCCTTTTCTCCCTACTCTCTTCTACTTTTCATTGGGTCTTGTGGATCAGCCAACAGCCCCTTCTATTGCAGGGTGAGGACAAAGGTTTGTGTTTATCAGTACAAGTCTGTGTGTCATAGATACAAAACAGTCAGTGGGAGCCAAACAGGACTGAACAGGACTTCAGCTTTGAGGTAAATCTCAAAAGAAGGGCACTTAGAGCTTTTATTTTAAAGGCCAGGTTTTAAATTTGATGGAAGAATTTAGGGCAGTGTGTCAGCTTTATGTCTTGGGGTATTTATGAAATATTGATTAAGTACTGTATTAATTTGTAAGCTCTAAACTAAGTCATGAAATAAAAATTTATGGACAATAAGTTGATAACATGAGAACTTTGTTTCTTTCCAGACTCAGGGGTAATGTAGGTTACAAAACAAACCCTAAATTCAGTCATGTTAGATAACCCTGTCATTGCTTGGTTATTCCAAGAAAACATTTTTGCATAAGTTTTTCATTGTTGTTTTTGGTTTTGCTATGGCACTGTTAAAGGAGAGATTTGTAAACTGTCTTATGCCTGTACTTGCTTTTTCTAGATTCTCTTTTCAGAGACATGAGATGATGTGGAGACTTCTGCTGTGAAAATGAAGGACATCATTACTGTTCAAAGCTCCTCTTCCCATGAGCAGGCTTTGCAAACATCATTCATCATTACAGTAAAGGAAAAGCTTTTAAGTTTATTGTGTGTTTTCAATGTGCTTCAATTTCTCTCAGGTGACAGAAGAGCCACTTGATGAAGTAGAGGAAGACTCTAATCTCTGGAACTCTTTTGATGAAGAGGAAGAAGAAGAGGGCATGGTGTTTTTCGTTTTAGAAGAAAGTACAGGTTACATGGCACCTGCTCTCAGAGCATTGGCAGTTATTCATACTATCATCTCCTTTGTCTGTGTGATTGGATACTATTGCTTAAAGGCAAGTTCTGAACCTTATTACTCATCTATTATTTGTTAAAGAACATCGGCTATGTCCCCAAGTGATTTTTGGAACTAATACTGGAATGCCTTTTTTTACCTAGTTGTTTACAAATTCTCACTATTCAATATGTAGTAGAGGTTTTCCTCATGTACTTGGTCTGGCAGAGATGGAGTTAACTTTCTTCATAGCAGTGTGTGTGTTTTGGATTTGTGGGTAAAACAGTGTTGGTAACACACCCACCTTTGTATTACCGCTGAACAGCACGAAGGCTTTCTCTTTGCTTTACCCACACTGTGCATCCCCCAGCGAGTAGGTTGGGAGGGGACACAGCTGGGACAGCTGACCTGAACAGACCAAAAGGATATTCCATACCATGTGACATCATGCTCAGCAATAAAAGGGAGGGTGGCGGGGCAGGGGGAGGGCCGAGGGGGGCCTTGTCTGCCAAGGTGGCTATTGCTCATAGACTGGCTAGGCATTGATCCGCTTGTGGGAGGTGCTAGTGTGATGTTTGGTCTTACATAGTATTATAAAGAGTACTTAATAATGTAGGTAGATATAATGTTTTTTCTAAAAATACGTGAACCATGACAAAGATGTCCACTGTCATTTTCATAGGTCCCTCTGGTTGTATTCAAGAGAGAAAAGGAGGTAGCTAGAAAGCTGGAATTTGATGGACTATACATAACTGAACAGCCATCTGAAGATGATATTAAAGGACAATGGGATCGACTGGTTATAAACACTCCGTATGTAAAATAAAACCTATATATGTAAACTGTTTATAAATATTACAGCTCATTAAGCCACTGATCTAGAACCTTCCCTGTCTACCTGCCATCTAGTTCATCTAAAAGAAAGGCATTTTTCACCTTATATTAGATGCTACAGTAGTAGATTCTAATGTGAAATCCTGTATTATACTATCATAACATGTATTTTCCCCCTCCTTTTCATTTTTCTAGGGTTTGCAAGGATTGTGCATCTTGCCTCACAAGCTCTCTCCAAGATATTTCATATATTAGTCACTATTGAGAAAGTATTAAAAAGATAACTTCCATCCTTTTCAGTGACTCAATTTCACATTCATATTGTACAGCAGCATTCTCCTGCCTTTCCCACTTCTTGCTAACAAAATTTGTATATGACAAGAGAAGTAAATCTAGTGTAAAATAGTAATCCCAGAATTTCAGTAGGTCTGACAGGAATTACTGTCAGGTTGTATAGATTAGCAAATACTGTAGTAGTCATACACTGATTCTAGGAGACTCACCTGCTGTTCGGTGAGTGAATGATACAAGTGTAGGCAAGAAAAAGAAAAATATCAGTAAGCTGCAGCAGTCTGTAGGAGTGACACAGAGAAATACAGCAAGTCAGCTCTCTTCTCTTGAAACAATGCCTTGTCTACAGGCTGTTTTTCAGAATTTACTCTTTCAAAACAACTATAGTCACGTTTTGGTACTAGTATACCTAGGCTTAGATTCCTGTCTTTCCCTAATAGTATCATAATTTAAGGACAGTAGCAGAAAGCTGGAAAAGAACAAAGATGTATGAAGTTATTTACAAGTCACGAAGTAGTTGTGGCTAGTATGTGCAGGCATAAGTAAGTATTTGATAAAAACAAGCTAGCAAAAACAATCAACTAAATGCATCGGAGTGGCAATATGCTGCCAAATAGCCAAAATACCTATCTTATCAGTCATACTCAATTTTTGTGCATTATAGATAGCGGCCTTAGTACTTTCATTAAAATTAGAATGTCTAAAATATCAGAAATTCTTGAATACTTTGTTTTCCTACACCTGAATTTTAAGAATTTTCCTTAATTTCAGTTAGAAATACAGACTAGCACATATTATTAAAGTTACAATAGAAGGTAATTGGGAAACTGGAGAGCTTGCTTAATTTGCAACCTGTTTCTTTAACTATTGATAGCAAGCTATCTAGACATCCAGTAAGTTTATCCTCAGCAAAAACAAGCATGAGATATATTGTCAGCTTATCCCAAATGACATGCTGTACAGCCTGTTCTCAGCATGTTGCACTATCTACTGAAGTTGAATAAACGATTAAGGGTAATTTAAGCAGACTAAGCCTTCCCTCTGATGTGAACTGACTCTCAAGGTTTAGTGCAGGTATTGTACCATCGGGACAACCACTGCTGGAGGGTACCCCGTGCTGTGTATATACTGAAATGTTCTTTCTATAAGTAAGTGGGAAAAAAAGTAATTAAAAAGGCAAAAGAGTTACCCTGATAAATGCAGCACAGTTAGATGTTTGTGGTAAAAGCATTAGACCCAAGCTGGCTACGTTAGAAACATACTTGGCTTAAAAGTCTGAGAAATCAAGGAAAGAAATAATATAGAGCATTGGACCAGAATATACCATCTGAGTCACTGGAACCATTTCCCATTATCTGGAGTAATTTCATTCAGAATTTCAATTCAGAAAAATAAAAAATTGAGCACTTAATAGAAGTTTGCCTCGCATCCCAGCAGAACAGTGTTCTGGAATCTCATTCTTCCAATATTAACAGTTGCTTTAATTTACCAATACTGTCATTTGGTCTAAGCAGTTATTTTTCTTTTTTACCTTCCTGCATATTTGTTCAACTCAATGTTACATCCAGGAAAAGGAGTGAGAAAAACCTTAAATTTTGCATTGTTTTCTGCTAATTGGCATTCTTCAAAACTAGACGTAATATACAGTAAGACTGTCAGAATGAGGAATTCCTGGGCACTGCTATTCATAAGACAGTTCAAGAACAATATTTTTTATGATCAAGTTGAAGATCAGGGAAATGTCACTGGTAAGAGAGAACACTGTCTCTTCTCTTGCAGGTCAAAGCTGATATATTTCCTAGTGTCTGTTGTAAGATCTCCCCTGGATAAAACTGGTTGCTTATTGAAGCATCATGGTTGCTCACTACTCTGAAAAAAAGCAGGGAATTTTCAGTAACAGATACCCTGACACCTGTTCAATATTTAAGATTTACTGCTTCGTGTCTCTCTCTTTTGTATACACAATAGCTTTTCTTTTAATTACCAGTGTGGGCATGGCTGTTCAGAGGCAGATGATGCAAAATGCTCTTTAGCTGAACTGTCTTGCAGCTTTAGAATTATAAATGTTTTTTACCTCGTCTTGTTCTGGGATGTCAGATCCAGTAACAACAACATGATACACCTGAGAACGAGCTTACCACTAACCCTTGTTTTTGCCAAATTATCTTTGCAATTTTCTGGGGTTTTTTTAACAGGTTTTGAGTTTTAATTTTATGTTGGCAAGCTGTCCACTGGTTCCCAAGTGTTCAGCCTCTATTAGAAATGTAATCCAGTGAACTTACAAATTATTTGTGCTACAAGACTCTCTTATTTTCCTCTGAAAATCATTGTCTGTATTGATTTTATGACTAGGAGCAATAAAGTATTTATTTAGGAGATGAATGATATTACAGTGACTACCCTGCTATTACTGAATTGTTAGGCTCATTAGGTGATAATATTTAGTCTGCTGTCCTTTTGTAGCCAATCATATTTGTGGATGTGAAAAAGAAAAGAGGGGGGAAAAAAAGATGATATGGCAGCAAATGATAATTAATGAGAGCTGCTGTTCACATAAAAAGAAGTTGTGCTCACAATTCGAAGAGCAGTGTGTGAGTGAATGAAATTGTACCAGAATCTGCACTGATCAGGAACCATGGTATTTTCTTTTTTGGGGGTTGTTTTTTTGTTGTTTCCCCTAACAAGTTAAATAACTTGAAATATCTTTGCCTTATCTATGCAGGTCCTTTCCTAACAATTACTGGGACAAATTTGTAAAACGGAAGGTAGGCTTTTTATATTTCTATTATGTTAGTCAGAGCAATAATCTACTATTCGGTTAATTCAGGGATCTATGTGTAATATACTTCTGTACACATAAATATACAAATAATTGAGAACTGAAATTTGTTTTATGAAAGCCATTGTTGTGGTAAATGTCTCGGTGAACAGGCAGCTGCAGCGTAGGTGGGAGGAGGGAGGAAGACAGAAGGCTGTGGTTTCCTTCCCAGACTCAGGCATTTGAAATAACTTTGTCCTGTCAATCAGCCACGCAGGTCTAATTTACAGTCATTGTCATCTTTAGGATATAAAGCCCCCTCATCCCCCTAAAAAAAGAAAAACATGCCAGCTTAAATGATGGCAAATTATACATAAGCTTTCAGATAATAGCCTTTAATGCTTCTATTTTTCTTTTTTATGCTCCCCCCACCTGGCTTCCTGGGAGTTCTGACTGTTCTAGTAGTGTTAATTGTAAAAGACTCTTTTTTTAAAAAAAAAATTCTGACAACTACTGCCTTAAAGTAGGGTGAATGTCACCAAGGTCTTTCTGTGAGCAAAAGCTTCTCTTCTTCCATTTTTAGGTTATTAACAAGTATGGAGACTTATACGGAGCAGAGCGCATAGCAGAACTTTTGGGTTTGGACAAAAGTGCCCTTGATTTTAGTCCAGTGGAAGAGAGCAAACCAGAAGAGGCATCTCTTGTATCATGGTACGACTTCTGAACTTCACGGACAAATTATGTGTTGGCATAATGTCACCATCAAAGATAAAAACGGATTTTATATTGAAACTGTAATGATGTTTTCCTCGGCATGGAAAATTCAAATGGAGAAGTCTTCCTAGTGCAGAAGTAAAATAAAAAAGCTTTTTGTTTGTTCTAAAACATAACTATACCTGTGTTATAAACGTAAGAAAAAAATCCCACAAGTTGATACTGACGGATAGAGTTGGGCACTCTTTTATTTTAAACAATAATCAATGCAGCATTTAAAAGTTCTTTAGGTGTTACAACAGAGTTAGTTTATAAACCAAAGGACAGAAAAAGTGTTGATAACAAATATCTAGATGCCAGGTATCTAGAAAAAGTGCACAAATGTTTTCCTGACTTAATCCATCAGTGAAAATGAGAGATTGAAAGTATCCAAGTCCAAAACGATTTAGGCTCCTACAAGAGTTTGTTACCTCAATACTTAAGGCACACAAGAACTAGGATTTCCGTTTGCATGTCATCTAATGGCTAATAAAATATTTAGAATCTTGCAGAAGGCATTACCTTTTCTCTTGGTAATTTTGGCAAGATTTTTCACTAGAAATCTCTTGAATTGAAGCAATTCAGGTTCCATATTTCATTACTTTTAACACACATTTTAATTTTTGTAAGTAAGTCTAGAACACGGCAGTGTCACTCCCACTGAAATTGTTCCACCAGTTTCAATGGTTTATAAACTGTGTATGGGTGCTTGGAGTTAATGAATACTCTCTGCAAAATGAAGCACCTATGATGTCACTCAAAAAATAAACAGCTAATGTATATCACCACCTTCAGCAAAGAAATGTGAAGTGCCAAACCTACTTTGTTGTTTATACTTACTTACAGAATTCAATACTTAATTTTGACATTGATGCATTTCAAAAATTTTGTATTTCTTAGGTTAAGTTCCATTGATACAAAATACCACATTTGGAAGCTCGGAGTTGTTTTCACTGATAATGTGAGTATATCAGCCTAGAAGAATATGCTTTGATTTACTCTAAACACGATTGTATGTCTTCCACCATCTGCTTTTATTTTAAACAAACATACACAAATAATATTGCATTACAGAGCCATTTTAATATAGTTTTTTCTGTCTTCTGTTGTAGCAAATTGCTTTAATTTATGTTAGAATTTTCTTTTTGATTCCAAAGGGCAATATGCACCTCCTCACCATTAATATAATGTCAGCATTTTTGAAGTTAATGGTATGTTCATTTAGTTTTGCAGAAATCAATCTAGCAACCAAAGGTGTCTTTTCTAAAATAAGCAGTCTACAGAAAGTTACCCTTTTTTATTTTTGAATCATCTGTTTGACGTGGTTGGTTAAGTCTTGTCTTTCATACCTTCTCCTTTGGAAGGACCACACTTACGTGAAAATTCCTTTTTCTGTGAATCCTCATTTTGCATCCTCTTGAGCATTCCCAAACAAACAAGAAGGATGTATCAAGTGAAGATGTATAAATTAATTGTGCACTAAAAAGCACACTGAGCCATTGTTCTTCAATAAGAGCTTCCACATCAAAGTGGCTTCAGGTTCACTGCTTGTTAAAAGAATAAGCTGTATTATGTGCCTTAGGTTTTCTGGGTGTCCTGGTTGACATGGTCTGAGGCTTAAACAGAGTAAAGTACTGTGTAATCAGCTCCCCAACCAAAACAGTTTTAAGGTAGGGGATTTTGATGTTAGTAACATATATGCTGAAGACTGCATTTAAATATGTGAAGATAGAGGTCTCATTAGCATAACTAAGCAATAAACACTCCTTAAATGAACAGCAAAGATGATAAGAGACAGAGTAAGACAGTCTTTCTGAACATGTAAAATAGAGGTATTACATTCAGACTGTGATTCAAATCAGATCATGATAATATTACTTTATTTCATAACTTGAGTGACTACAAGAAAGCTATATTCTGGATCCAGTAATGCACATTAGCACCTGCTAACATTCTGCCGCTTTTCACTTTCTCTGCAGTCATTTTTATACCTAGCTTGGTACACGACTATGTCTATCCTTGGGCACTACAACAACTTCTTCTTTGCTGCTCATCTGCTGGATATTGCGATGGGTTTCAAGACATTGCGAACCATTTTGTCTTCAGTCACTCACAATGGCAAACAGGTTAGTGCTACGTACAAAGGTTTGAAAATGAATGCGTTTTGTAATAATGCTGGAAAAAGTCTTGTGGTACCTAGGAAATATTGCAATGCAATCCATTTTAATCATGATTGGATTAAAGAATAGATCCCATTGTGTCTTCTGCAGCACATTTAATACATGTTAAATGCTGTGAAATTATAGTAATCTTCTAATGCCAACTCCAACAAACAATATAATCTAGTCTCATTAACTGCTAAACTTTTTCACCTAAGGATTTTATTTGCTTAAATGCAGGACCTGGAAATTGCTTACTCTTTGGTTATCTAAAAATTTTCTGTCCGCTTTATAGATGGCTTTGCTAACCAGCTTTGGAACAGAAAATAGACCATGATAAGTCATAATAAGTCCCAGTTGAAATTATTTATCAAATTAACTAAAGGGGTTTATTTTTTATCATTTAATTTTCACTGTATATCCAGTTCTTCAAATTACTAGAATTTCACTTTTAAATTAAATAGTGGAAACATGCCTTCAGTGATACATACTTTGTATGCATACAGCTCAGAAAGTTGGAAACAACTTCAGTTTCTTGATACTGTTTTTCCCTTTGATTTTCACGTGAGAGCAGGGTCAAGTAACGTCTCTACGCTGATCCAAGCAATAGGCAGACCTCAGAGCCATCATAACTGCTTATCTTTAGTTTCCTTATTGGGAAATATATAATATAATATAATATGATACATTTACAATACTTAAGGCAATACACTGAGCTAGCATATCCCTTCTGACAAAATGAAATTGAAACCTACTTTCATGTCATGTCTCCATACACAGCTCGTGCTTACTGTAGGACTCCTCGCTGTAGTAGTGTATCTTTACACTGTTGTGGCGTTCAACTTCTTCCGCAAATTCTACAACAAAAGTGAAGATGAAGATGAACCAGACATGAAATGTGATGACATGATGACGGTAACTAAAACATCACTAGCATGCTTCAAATTTCATCCTGAATTTTCAAATGGATAGTTAAGATAAAATGACAAGCAAGGAGGGATGGTTTTGTTGTTAAATCTCTCTGTTGTTAAATGTCTGTTCTTCGTATATGTCAATTTGAAAATGTGAATGGTCTTGAAATTCCCTCTGCATTCTCCAGTGGTCTAAACTCAACAGTAGATAGATGACACTCACTAGTATAGGAAGATATTCTGGATTTTTCTCCTAAATACTGTGGCATATGATTTGCTGCAACTCTTTTACATGTGAAGATGGCAAATCCTTAAAATATATGGAAGAAATTTCATGACAAACTGGTCAGCCCTGCAAAAAGCAGCTGTGTTTTTGCAGCACAAATAAATAAACCAAATTTGTTCCTTATGTTTGCAAGCGTGCAAAGCTCTTCCTATCCTTATTTAGGTTATATGAAGTATATGATGTTATTAGCACTAGGTATAAAACCCTACTCCAGACTGCTTACAATCAGTAATTTAGTCATGAAGTAAGAAGTCAAGGGTGAGTAGAGAAGGGGGAAATTAAAACTTACTACCGGTGATAATCTAATGCTACTAATTTCCCTTCTGATTTCTACCTGTTGCCAGAGAATGTTATTTATGTCATATTGAAAGGTACTTTACAGATATGTATTATGGTATGAAGAGGATTTGATTTTCTTACTGTATACAGAAAATAGCACAAATTAGATATTAAAGATGTAATGTTCTGAGTTTGTGGCCAGCTCATTTCTTCCACTGAATAGTCACTCTCTGTCCTGTGTTATATGCCGAAGATGATAGAATGAAATACCTCAGAAGAGCGGTGTGTCGTAGACTTCACAAAATTATCTTCCCTATTCTTGAACTTTCTTTCAAACGCTCAGTGCAAGTCAGATGTGCAAATGATAGAAATTATGAAAACTGCCCAAGCAGTATCATTTAACTGGTCCCTCTGCGAGCTGGATACAATGGTCTGGTCATAAAATAGATGTAGGAGTAATTGGAATAATGAAACTGTATTACATTTTAAACCACTCTACGAAGCGAGGTAATTCAATTTCAAGTTACATTTTTAAGTATGTTTAAACTAGTACCAGCATCTTACGTCAACAGTAAAGTTGCATCATACAAATGGATGTATAGTTCTGTTTAGTGTTTGCTTATGAAAGACCAGGCTTGTCGGGTTTTATGATGATTATTTAACACCCACATTGCTGTCTAAAGTGACTTTAGAACACTGGCTGGGCTTAGAGATTTCCATTGGTTTTAACCCACATAGAATCATAGAATCATTTAGGTTGGAAGAGACCTTTAAGATCATTGAGTCCAACCATAAACCTAACACTGCCAAGTCCACCACTAAACCATGTCCCTAAGTGCCACATCTACAAGTCTTTTAAATACCTCCAGGGATGGTGACTCCACCACTTCCCTGGGCAGCCTGTTCCAGTGCTTGACAACCCTTTTGGTGAAGAAATGTTTCCTAATATCGAATCTAAACCTCCCCTGGTGCCACTTGAGGCCATTTCCTCTTGTCCTATCACTTGTTATTTGGGAGAAGAGATTGTGTGACTGAAGGTGGTTCACAAGATTCTGTAGCTGATTCATACAGAAACATCAGTAGTGTGTCACTCCAGCAGAAGATTCCATTCCAATATACTTACATAGCTTAAATATCCAGATTTTTAAAGATTTTTTCCCATGAAAACACGTATGTTCAAAAAATAGGACACACAGCAACATTTTTGTAAAGTAGTTTCTTCCACATCGAACTGAACACAGACTATATGTTTCCCAGATCATAAATAATTTAGAATATACTAAACCAGACATCTAGTATTGCAAAATGAAATTCTCCAGAAGCCACCTAAACAGATAGATCTACCTGTTGTGAATATGTCACTATTTATTTTATGGCAATATTTGCCAACATTTCTAAACTCCATTACAAGATGCTGTAAGATGTCCTCTGCTTACTCAGAGCAAGCTAGAACCTTAGGAATTAATAGAAGGGGTAGAATATAGTTGAATACAGTAACAAATACAAGTAAAACGCCCCCCAAATGGTCTTAGTCTGTAAGACAGACCTAGGCAGCGAGGAGAGGGTAACAGGTGATGCTGACTCCCCCTCTTAGTAAGCGTACTTGAAGATTTAATCACATTAGTTAAGACAGTAACAGATTTTTGGTGCAGTGTGTGTGACACGTGAGGAATGATGTGTTCTTTGTTACTATAACTTGTGAAGAGAATTAGCAGAGCAGAATCATTTTAAACAAAGAAGAATCCCAACAGAATCATTTATGGTAAATATATCTGTAATTTTCCTCTCTTTTTTAGTGTTACCTGTTCCACATGTATGTGGGTGTGAGAGCTGGTGGTGGCATTGGAGATGAAATTGAGGATCCTGCAGGAGACCCTTATGAAATGTATCGAATTGTCTTTGACATCACATTTTTCTTCTTTGTCATTGTTATCCTACTGGCCATTATTCAAGGTACTGTCACTTACCTTAGTAGAGACTGTTAGAATTTAGTTTACTTAAGTTCTGCAATGTATTTAAACCATATTTATGTTTGAGGTAAATTTAGCAGTATTGGTATAAAGACTTATTTCTAAAATCATTAATGCTGAAAGTAATAATTTTATACTTAATTCATAAATAATGCATTGTCCCAAGTACTACACAAAGACAAAGCACAAGAAACATAACTTACCTGGGTTACAGTGTTTATGAACACTTTGACAACTCTCCAGCCATGACGCAGCTTGGGCAGGATCACTGTTCTTCCTGTAATAACCATTTAGACTTGGAGAGCCTTGCTGTAGACTCTCTTTGCACCTTTAGTTTGGAACCACCACGGCTGGGTGGGGAATGGAGACTTGCCCCTTGCAAAGGGGAAATGAGTACGTGGAGAAAGTCACCATGGCCACGTACTCATTTCCTCCTTTCTATAGAGGATGATTTGCAGTTTTAATTGGTTCGCAGTTGTGGTTTACAGAGAACAAGACCTCTCTTCAATGACTGTCAGTGTTCAACACTCATTGTATAAACTGACCTAAGGCTGTTAGGAAAAAACGACGTTTTATGGCAAGCTGGTGGCAAAGAAAAAATGTAATACATCTACTCTGAGAAAAAGTTAGGAATGTCACAGTCCCCAAAATGATCCAATTCTATTCTTAGCATGTTGGAAGTGGAGGAATAATGCTTCAAATGTGAAGCAGCATCACAAACTGGCCGGGGAGCCTGTGGGAGCAGAGTCGTCTTTGTTAAACAAAAGTTGGGATGTTAGAGTTCCATGAGAAGGAGAATGAAAATGAAATTCTTTCATGGGAACAAAAGAGATGAGATTATGGAAGCTTAAATTGACCAAAATACAAGTCAGAAAGGCCTTTCCACTCTCAAGATGGTACTTCTATGTAAGAGAAATTCTTATTGCTAGGAGCGCAGTGTAAACAAATGTTAGGTGTCTGGAAATTGATAGATGGTAACTTGAATTGTTCAACCTAGACATAAGTACGCTAAACTCCAGAGACAGCGGAGGATGTCTGACAGACATTACTTGAAATATGAATATTGCTAAGTACTGAAGTGTTGCTACTTTTCCATTTGAAATAGGTCTGATTATTGATGCTTTTGGTGAATTAAGAGACCAGCAGGAACAAGTGAGAGAAGATATGGAGGTATGAGTAAGCACATTACATTTTTCATTCGTCTTATTCATCTAGATTGTTACCAGTTAAAATAGCGTCTTTGAGTTAAAATTCATTTGTAACCACAACTTGTGTTTCCAGACCAAATGTTTTATTTGTGGCATCGGCAATGACTATTTTGACACAACCCCCCATGGCTTTGAAACACATACTTTGCAAGAACACAACTTGGCAAACTACCTGTAAGTATATTTTACTACCGGAATTATGATAGACACACCTTTACAGCTCCACAGTGATTTAGGTGCGCACGTTGCTGACAATCCTAAGACAGAATTCTGTGGAACTGAGGGATATCTCCCTTCCTTTCTGGTCTGCCCTCCTCTACTCCACAGTGCTGGTTATCTTTAAAGTGCTCACCTTACACGTGAGCTGCCTTAGTGGAATGAGACCTGAAGGCACGCCAACCCCTTACTCCTCTGGAAGGAAACCCAGATATGTGGAACGATAGGGAACAACAGTTTAACAAGTTGCTTTAGTTTGGAAGCTTTGATTGTGACTTCTGGGGCCTTGGTAACATTGATGAGGCCACTGAAAATAAGCCTCAATTTGACAAAAAGAAAACCCAAACCAAAACAAACAAACAAAAAAAGCATTTCTGGAAGATTCCTGAAAGGTAAGCTACAAAAAACCAATGTACAAATCTGATCCTATAGTTCTTTAGTGATAGTGCCGCTTTCTGAAACCTCAAAGCAATCAGGAGTTGTATGTGTTTAGACTATGGCCCAGACTCCCAAGACAGTGATCTTCTGCTTTCACTAGTAAAACAGATAACAGAGCAGATCAAAGAGGATATTTAAAAAGTTAATTTGGTGGCATTAGTTACTCGTACAACAATGATAACTATATGAGCACTGTGCCAGCAGAGCCAAAGGACCTGAACTGGTGGTATCTTATAGAAGTCTGGCTCTGGAATACTGCATCTGAGCTTTTTAAATTTAAACAAAAAAAAAAGCGTGCCTCCTGGAGCGGAGGCTGCATTATTCCTTGCATAGCAACTGACTCTGCAAAATCAATGCACATCACTTCTGTGAGGCAGATTTCCATCAGCATCCATAGTCTTACCAGTCTACAACCTCCAAGCTTTTCTTACTATGTTGAATTGCGTAATTGGTATATGGGAACCTGTAATTCACAGCAAATTAAAAATAGCCATTTCCTTAATATTAGAATATATAGTGAACAATCTTTCTAACCAGGTTGCCCTTTAATTAGACAAATGTTAAAGTCAGTATACATTCCTTTCTTTACTCAGCTTATGAGCTCTATGGCACGACTGTTTGGAAATCTTGGTGCAGCTGGGTATTTGCCACACTTCTAACTTCTTGCATAGTAGCCATAGTAACTTCTCCCAAGGTGAGATGTAGGAACATATGTGTATAGGAGCTGGCATATGCCTAATTCAGGTATTGCTCCTAGCACTGAAACGAAGGAAACGCTAAACCACGTTTTTCCATTTCTACAGATTTTACATCTGTTGTTAGCATTTCCACAGGAGAAGTGCTGGAGGATAGAATTTTCTCCTTTACCATAAGCACTGTAGAAGCCTGGCAACGTCATTGCTTTGCTGGCTGGCATAACCTCCCTCGCATACCCCAGTCTAGGAAGGGTTAGGCAGAGAAGTCACAATTTCTGCATTAATACCCGCTTCATGTGCTTGTTGCAGGTTCTTTTTGATGTATCTCATTAACAAGGATGAAACTGAGCATACTGGCCAGGTGAGTAGAAAACAAAACTTAATTTTTTTCGTAAGATTATCTTTCAGCGTTTTTATCTTCTCCAGCCTTGTAGCTGTGTACCAGCAGGTGGAACTGATGTGCCACCAAGGAGTGGAGCTGATGCCACCCTCCCGAGAGGCTTCTGCGAGTGAAAGAAAAGGAAGGGTTAAAAAAAGGGAGGGGTTGGGCTGCAGCAGTGTGCTGTTCTACCCAGCACTGAACTCTGCCAGGAGAAGGCAGTTACTAGTAGTTGTATTGTCATCTTACCTCTGAAATGAAACCCTGAAATATACCAGTTGTAGTTTATTCACAAAAGATTAAGTAGTTAAGCTACTATATTTATAGTCTAAATCCATATATACGTATGTATAGATAGGTGTGTGGATGTGTGTAGTATGTTTAGTGTTGTTAGGCCCTAAATGTAAATAAATAAGAAAATAAATAGGATTTAATTGTATCTTATTTTAGATAAGAAGCTGTTATGCAAACACTACAAAAGTACCTTACACTTACAATGTTTTCCAAGCAAACTAAAACACGTTATATATATACAGATGGTGCACAGGTTTGCTCTGATACAACTAGACTGATTAATTTACACTTACTTACACAGTTTTCCTAATACAGCTTAAATTTCAGTAGTACTGAATCAAGAAAAGTGCAGAACGACACTTTTACAAACGTTCTCGAGTTACAGTCTCCGAGTTTGGATGTCTTCACAGTTCTATTGCGTGGGAATAGGCACAGGGCCTGGTTATTGTTAAAAGTTTATCTATCATCTAGAGCACTAACGGCAACGTGTCTGTTGTTAAAATAAACACTCTTTATCCTTTTCAGGAGTCATTTGTGTGGAAGATGTACCAAGAAAGATGTTGGGATTTTTTCCCAGCAGGGGACTGCTTCCGGAAACAGTATGAGGATCAACTTGGCTAATACCACAAAAGAAATTATTATTCATGAACTGTTAAGATCCAGTATACAAAACTACTTCTTTCCTTTTCATGGTGTAATTTCACAGCATGTATTTGCTTTAAATGTCTTCAAACTTCAAGACATACATAAAACTTGACACTATTTCATAGGCTTTTTGTACCTACCACATACGAAACAGGTCTTTTGTTGGAATTGTAATTAGAAAAGAGAAAACTATGCCAGATTAACTTAAGCCTTCCGGTTCAAACGTGGTCTGAAACGATAACAACTTTTAACCACATCGTTAACCTAGTGTTTGGCGGTACAGTTGAAAGGGCTACAAGGTGTCTTAATTGCACAACATTTGACATTTAAGAACTTGAACGTCAGAGGCCATGCCTCAGAAGAAATATTTTAACTAACTGCTGTCCAGTTTTTCCCCCAGTATTTGCTAGTGAATGTATTAAGATACAGCTTGAAAAGCTTTAAGCAGTTAAAAACAAAACGTTTTCAAACACTTTGTCGACCTTGAAACATGAAGTGCCTTAAAACCTCGGTAGACATAGCTATGCAAAGTTTTTATTTATGTTAGTGTTCTAGATGAACAGACCCAGTAACTGTATTGCTTTTCTGTCTTTCTGTATGAAACTGCACTTGAAGTTTGTTTATATACTACCTTCAAGAACAGCTTATTAGATGCTGCTGTTAAAAGACATACACTGTATCAAAAGGAATACAATTTAAATCTTAGGCCAAAATAAAACAATGCTCTATGGTCACCTGCAAGTAGAAGCTGCTAGGATTAGGCATTTTTTTTTTTCTTCTAATAAAAAGTGCCCATGCAATAAAGTATTATAAACCAAGTATTACCTTTGCTGTCGTCTTTCTCATTTTTCTACACCATGGAGATGTGGCGTGAGGACGGTGACTAAAAACACACGTATTCATTGTTCATTCATAGCTTTATTTTAAGGACTACATAAAGCAAGTACAAGCTGAAATAACTGTTCTC
This sequence comes from Phoenicopterus ruber ruber, assembly GCA_009819775.1. Taxonomy (NCBI): domain Eukaryota; kingdom Metazoa; phylum Chordata; class Aves; order Phoenicopteriformes; family Phoenicopteridae; genus Phoenicopterus; species Phoenicopterus ruber. Next base: position 36,661,657 of record CM020219.1, read on the forward strand.
TTCCTGTGCTGCAACCTGCATCTTTAGCAAAGAAAAATCCTAGTTTCATCACAAATTTTAGACCTTTCTAGTCTTAGACAATTTTCAATATCACATCTAAATGAATTTTGCTTGCACAGAATTTTAGGTGCCAGCAAAGAAAACGGGGCATTTGGCATACTGAACAAAGTGAAAGAGATAAAGGAAAATTCAATTTTCTACTTAACGTTTGCTATATTCAATTATTATTCACATAAGCAAATCTGAGCTTCAGGAAATCATGCTGTCCAGCCAATCTTCAAGCTCTTCCTCAGTAACATTTTTAGATGTACTTTGCTGCTGCTGTGATGCTGTACTCTTCTCTTCAGGCACATCTAGTTTTAAGGAGTCTAGAAAAGTGAAAAGAACAGACTTGAAAACCTGGAAACAATTCCATACCAGCTCTTTGTCTGGGATCATTTTGCTTTTTAATGCATAACTGACTCCTCTATTGAAACGCACTCTCTCTCGAAGAATAGTGAGTCACATGCCAAAACCAGTAGGAACAGTAAAAACCCATCAGGCAGCTTAATAAGCCCCACCACAGCAACGCGGCTTCCATCTGATTCAAGGCGGGCAGGGCCTGGGCTGCCGCAGCCAGGTCGTAAGGGATCCACCCCCGCGCTGCGACCTGTTCGCAGCCCTGTCCCATGCGGAGCCTGCTTCAGTGGAGGGGAGGCGCAGGAGGCCACCACAGCAGACCATCCTGCACGGTTATTACAGCACGACAGGGTTCCATAGGCCGATGGCATCGTTTCCGTAAGGCATTTACGCTGTGCTTTGGAGTGGAAAGCAAGACATACCACTCAAATAAAGAGCATTTCAAGACTGTCTTCAGTAAGAAGGCTTGCTGTATTGCTTGTGGCGACATCTTACATGTTCAGCATCTTGGGCTTAATTTTTAATTTCGTGAGAAAATCATGTGCAAAAAATCAGAGATGCTAACAATTCTTTTAGAGCATTGTGGACTGGGGAGGAGTAGCGAACCATCGCCATCAAAACTAACAAGCAGTAGTATAACTTCTAGGAATGCAAACAAAAGGAAGGGTTTGCTAATTTTTCTGAAATATGAAAATGTTTGTATATGTTTTGTTTCCATACTAAACTTGATTTTGTAAAATCAATGCTAGTAAAGTTTGAAAGTAGCATTTATAACAAGCCATCAGAAATAGTTGCCAGTTCTTCTGTATACTGTTAGCACAGCAAACTAAGGGCTGATGATAACGTTACATAAAACTTTCTCTTCCTCTCACTAAAATTCTCTAGCAGTACATTTTTTTTTTTATTTAAAATTTTGCTGAATCATAAGACCAACGCTGTTCTGCAGAAGAATTTCTCTTAATGCTTAAAATGAACTGACAACGGTGAAACTTTAGTTCAGCGGGGAGTTAAAATTGGAAAGGAACAAACGGGTCAGAACATAGCCCCAGATAAATGGGGCAGTGTGACAGAGATGATGGCAGCAGTACTGTTGACCGGCTAATCAAGAGTTCAAGAACATCACCCAAACAGAGAGCAATGGAAATGAAATCAGGGCATACTGGGGAGAAGAGAAAGCTTACCATGCTCCTTACACCCCATCTTCAAATCTTTCTCAGTTGATACGCTGTAGGATAATGCACCCGACACAGGTCTGTTGTTTTCTCTATCAATGGGAGCATCTAGAGTTAGGAGAAGATCTAGTTCTTCATCCAAATGGTCAGTCTCTTGCTTTGATGGCAGCTGGGCTCTCTGGAGTGGTTCTGCTGCACTTGCCCTCGGACCATTTTTACTTCCAGGCTCTGATGGAGCAACAGAATCACCAACGGGGCGGGAGACCAACGCCGTTTCACTTTGAGCCAGAGACTGTCGGAACAAAGGCTCTCTCCTCTTCCCGTCTTCAATAATTTTAGATTTCATCTGTGGGAGCTCTACAGGTGTTGATGCCTAAGAGAACAAGAAAGGACTTGAGTCTTTCTAACGATTAACTCAATTTTTACTATTCTGTCTAATTCAGATTGTAATTCGTGCTTCCTACCTTTCGTCACTTAAGAAGGTACAATGAATTTCAGCAGAATTGAATTCAGAAGTAAAAGTAAACTAAAATTTATCTTGATGATACTTTTACAGAAGCAACTGCAAAATAAAAACTGCTTCTATCCCTTACTACAGAATGTGAGATTGGTTGCTAAATCGGCAAGTTCCATTGTTTCACAAAGACTTCCTGGAGAGCTACTTTAATTCTTCTGTAATGAAATCCCATCAATACTCTGAATTTTGGAATGACTGAAGTCAGAATTTGGCTAGAAACATTATCCCATGTTAGGCGTTCCCTCCAAAATTCCAGTCTTGAAAGCAAACCATGCTACAGGTCGCTCAGAATCATTTAGCAGAAGTTACAGTATATAGCTGTATATTTTGAAAAATGAAACCAAATTACAAAACATAATCCAATAGTGAAACAAGAAGTGGCAGCTCATTATTTCACCGTGGAACACAGATTCTGCTTTCATCAGAGTGCCCTGGCATTAATAACACCGCAGCATATCTGATGACCACATCACCTCTCAGAACGACAAGACAAAGATTAAATGTCATAACACACACTTTGTAATCCTGATAAAAGTTAAAGACCGTGACTAGAACTCTTAAGAAGAAAATTGTATTTGAAAGCAACATTTATTTGCAGGTTCCTTTAGACATCACTTCTGCAGCCATATTTGAGCTCCCTTAAGAGCGAACACAGTGGTGTCAGTCACAGAAGCACTTCATGCAATTCCAAACACAAGTAAAATTTCTCCTGTAAGGGTCACGTTTCTTTTTCCTTGCTTAAGTAGATGGATTTTTTTTTTTTTTTTTTTTTAAGAATTTTGGGTTTATATTTAAGTCTTATTGGTTCTTTTGCCCTTACATGAATATTTTCTTTTTCACAGCCTGAAGAAACATTTTTTCTTAATATTCTATTGCTTTTTTTTTTTTCCCCACGAGAGCATAAGTGACATTTTCTTTACCTGTTTGATTGACAGTTCTACCTGTTCTAGTACAGATGTAAGTTTGATTCGTGGAATAAACATGTATGTTGATATTAGCTATGCAGAAGAGTAAATCACAATTAAAATAATTAACAGGAAAGAATGTGAAAGCACTTTCAAAATTTTGGTGCAGGTTTTTAACAGCTGCTAAAAAGAGAAGCAAATACAAACCCAGTGCAACCATTCCCTGTCAAACACTCCGATACCTGGCTTCAAATCTAACGCGCCGCACATCAAAGCATTTTGTTTAAAGCCAACAAAGCACAAGAAGTGCTGACAGAGGGTTATCCTGCAGTACGTGCCATCTGACACGCCAGTCTCAAGAAATGTATTTACTTATAAAATACATTCTACGTTCCACTTATGTTTGAAGACCAAGTTGAAAGTAATCATTCTTGCATAGATTGTTTCACTTAAAATATTTGCATTTTCTTGTGAAAATTCACATCGTTACCTGCACAAGTTCAGCAGCCACATTCAGCCTCAGATGCAGAGGCAGTTCCTGAAGGGCCTGGACCAAAGACTGGCAGTCAACAGAAAGTGCAGATAACTGAAATATAATTCAACACACAGTACGCTTGCATTAAAAAAAAAAATTAACTAATAATGACTTTAATCTATTACATTCAAGGAACGTGAAGAGCAATCTAATGAAATACAGGAATTATTAGTTTTAAATTACACATGTACAAAGCAGTTTAGTTAAATTACCATATAAACACCTACAATGCAAATAACCACTTAAAGGTTTAAAAATAGAAGATTAAGTTTAAAGAAGGTATAAATGGAAGGGTCCTTAGGCAATGCCTCAAAAATCCAAAGTAGGAAAAATAGTTCTGCAAGTTGACAATGTCATAAGAGGCTTTTCCAGCTCACACACCTTTTAATCCGTGAAGCTTCCTGTGCAGTGGAAATTGCCGTTCTTCAAGGAGTAGCTACTATTTTCTAAGCAATCAAACCATGTGGCTTATGCGTAGCTCCGCCGTTTTCAGTGCCGAAACAACACGGCCTTTTTTATACTTCCCCGTCTTTTAAAATATTGTTTCGATGCTTACAAAAGCAACAAACTACAGTTACATACACTTCTAAAATGATATATTCAAGAAAGATATACCCTACTGCTGCCTCACTGCTTAGAAGGTGGAACTGTCACTTACTAACGTGACAGGTATTAAAGTTTCCTTTTCTCTTGGCCCCTGTTTTTGGGGCCTGTAAACTATTAAAAACAAATTTACACTAAATGGACCAGCAATAGTTGATGTTTTTACAGAACACCCTGGACTGTGGTAGACTTAAACAGATTTCGAGCTCACGGTACAGCAGAACATTCTGAGCACATTCACCATCGATGAAAAAGACAATTTGATATCCATCACATATTTTAAAATCTGACAAGAAAACACGTAAGTTCAGCCTATACTCTCATTTTCATGGAAGCAGAGAAGCTGCTTCCAAATCTAGCTTAAAGAGACAAAAATTTGTCCCTCCCAATGTGGTATAGACTGACACAGACATTTAGAAGTCCAAATACTCATAAATTCGGAGGGAGCGGTTTGTGCCGTACCGTAAGAGATTTGCCAAAGGAATTCACACTGCTCCCAAAAGCCAGTCAACAGAACGGCTTTTGACACCCGCACACACAGCGAGAATGAACATCAAAGACACAGCGTGTCCCGACAGCATATTTACAAAATGAAAATAAATTTAAAAAAAGAATCAATGCAGTTGGTTTAACAGTTTCTTGTATCCAAATTCTGGTTCTGGTATCCAGTAATGAGAGTAAAAGGACAAAACAGCTTAAATATCTGATGGTTAGAATTTTTCTTCTTTACTGACAACTTCATTTTACAATGGGTTAGTGATCACCATCAAAGATGATTCACTGGTACAAGCAACCTCAAAAAGTCTTCAACAAGCAATTCTTGCTGCCCAGCAATGAACCAGAACTTCAGAAAACCCAGTTCATTTGACAGGTACTGAAGATCAAATATGGCTTCTGCACATTTGCAAAGGACAAGGAAATCGTATGAATCCGGTCACGTAAAAAATTGTAAAAAGTCAAGTATCATTGAAAAACGTTTAAGCACATTTGGGAAGAGCCAAGTACACTTGCAGAAAGATTAATGGGAATGAACATTGCGAATGAAGGTGAAAATGGAGACAGGGAAGAGGAGAAAAGGCTGAGGATGAAGGAAATGAGGAATTTGGAGAAATAACATAGTGAGAGAAGGAGTTCAATATCCAAGTAGAGATTTCACTAAAAGTGGTGTTAAAGGGATTAAAGCAGTATTTAATAAGTTATTAATGCTTCATGGCACAAGTAGTTATTTGTTCAAGAAAATAAGTAGAGGCATACTTTGTTGCTAGAATTGCCATTTTTTACTGAAAAATCCAAATGACTATTACCTGGCTTGATTTTTAAATTGCAGACCGTGTTCTGAAACATTTTTCTTGTATTTTATCAATATACAATAAAGCAAATCCAGATCTCCTTTTTGTAACAATGAATGATGATATTCTTAATAAACTGAAAATTTGTTACTGTTGATGTCACTGTTACATTTCCATTCCACATCTGAAACTGATGCTTTGCCATTGCTTTCTACCAATAATAGGGAATGGGAAATACCTAGTCATTCTGCAACTATTTTTATGCCATTTCTGCTTTATTTTGTTCCATCGTAATCACTTCAGTTTCCAATTCTCTAATCTTGTACATTACGTATAGACAGGCGAAGAACTAGAAACAGGTGAGCTAAGAGGCAAAGGCAGGGAATTTGGCAAAGTGGCTCTAGGATGAAAATTAGACCTGGATCCAGCTTTCAGGGAAAAAAAAAACAAAACCAAAACAAACAAAACAAAGGAGATAACAGGCTGAGGACCAGAGACAACGTGAAAAATTAGACAATGCTATGAAACCATCTAAAATAAGAAATGAAAGGAAGGGTAATGGTGACTAGTGCAGTAAACTATTTCAAACTGACCTAAGAAGAGTGAAAGACGGGAACCAGTTTGAAACAATGAATTTGGATGGGGCAGGACGAATGAGTACGGCTTGGTAGGGATGGCGGCAGAAGAACGTGCCCATCCCAGGACACTTCGCAACGAGTGAGAACGCGGGACCGGCTCCAGCGCTGTGCAGTCTCATCACTGCCAGCCAGAATGGTATTTGTGAAATCCACTGGCAACGTGCAACTTCATTCTGCTCACAATGGCTTTAGCCATTCAGAACTTAATTAATGTGTTCAAATTGCCTAAATGCTACAATGACAAGGCTATGAGGAAATTACGAAGAAATTAATATTCTGGATACTGACATCCTGCCCACTAGGAGCGGGAGGAACTGATAAGAAAAAATACACAGTCATCAAAAGACTGTATCCCACTGAACAAACATATGATGGTTTAAACAAACGCTGCGCTTGGTTTTATTTCCTCATTTTAATTTGACTTTGCAACTTTAATGTACCTTTAAACATCACTTCCCAGGGAACAATTATTGTTGATATTTTAGGAAATAAATAGCAAACTTTTAAAATTTGAGTACATATGGACGTTTCAAAAAACACTCGAGCACAGTTTTGCAGCAATTTTAAGAGAAGCTTGGAAGGCAAAAGCATTTATCTTGCAATAATTGAGGTGACTTACGTGAGGAAGACAGCTGCAGAGATTAAGACACTTTCCAGTGTCCTGATACAGAAAACAGCAGGCTCCTATTGCTTTGCCCCTTTTTATTCCAGCATAAAGAATCCACATACAAATAATCCGAAACCCAGTTGGTCCCACAGTCACTTTGGAGGTGAAGTTTCAACGAAAGGATATGAACTGTTAATTTGAAAGAACTAGAACAAGCTTCATACTCAAATATATTAATATACTCATATAGGTTTTGTTATAGTCATTTTACGAAACTGTTTTCTCTTGAATACAGCTGAAAAAGGAAGGCTGACGATATGTCAGTAAAGCAAGGTGACAGACCCTTATTTTCCCTTTGCTGGATGGATTTGCTTGTTCTTTTCTTCCCACGTTAGTTAAAAAGCTAGCCTGCTGCTTTGGTTAGTCTTCAGTAGGAAAAAAAAAAGGACAAGACCCAAGAGCCTCCACCATCGGAGACAAATTAATAAAAATATACAGAATAAAGAGTGCTATTATTGTATTAAACAATTTGTTGCTGAGAGCACAAGTGCCTAGGTATTCTGTGCCAGGCGATTATCCATACAAACTCATTTGAATGGTAATTCTGTTACCTGCTTATGGCATACGCTTTCTCTATCCCATTCTTTCTCGTCAGCAAATCGGAACTGTGTAAAGGAATCTCCTACAGAAAAAAAAAAAAAAAAAAAAAATATATTTTTTTTTAAAAATAACAAGCTCTCTCCAAAGTTCCCAACCCTACAGGAGTAAATCCAATCAATAAACGTCACGTCTTCAACAAATTTGCATTTAATTTTAATGCTGCTCGCATCCACAATATTAAACTTCTTTAAGCCAAAGTTCTATAGAAAGACCTTTTAATCTCTTATTTGCAAAAAGAGTACTGAAAAAGATGCAACAAATTCAAAAGTGAACGAGGAGGTGCTAGGTGCCGTGTCGACGAGCAAGATTTTCATTGGAAAGTCTGATTTGGACAACATACTAGGAATATGCGCAGTATTCACAGAGTGCATTTTTTATGAACAGCTTTGAATGTGCCGTAGATAGACCTTCTCTCATCAACATGCAAATCTCTCTTAAAATGGATTATAAATGTCCTAAAAATCATTTTGTACAGGCCAAGTAAAGACTTCTTGTTGTCTGGCAGCCAAATTCTCCAGGCTCTCTCTTCCTTGAACTAGTCCCTACTCCAGGATGTCATCAAAAAAAGGCACTGAACCCCAAACTCCAATTCATACACATCAGGGACCGAATTAAAAGAAACCTTAAATAGAGCTAATTAAGCTACATATGTAACCTTAGTTATAGGATCTTTTAACCTCCTACCACATTCCTCCAAGACAGTAGGAACTTCCTCTTGCTATAGAGGGGCTTGGGCTATTATTTTGTTTTAGATACGATATTTCTATTGCAGTACCATGCTGGATTGTGAGAGACAGTCCTATAAATTTATCCGCTGAAAAAACCCACAGGAATTCCAGGAACTCAAAAAAATCAGTAAGGTCTGTGACAGAGGAAACATGAAAGACTAGGGTTGCAAGATAATGGCCAAAGCTCTAGAGTAACAGAAAGCAAAGGTGTTCCTGATGCAGAGTATGGGACATACGCCTTCTTACACCATGCAGTTTAAGAACAAATAGCTGTTTCAGGAGTTGGTTGGGTTTTGGGGGGGGTTTTGTGGTGGGTTTTTTTTTTTTTTTTTGGGGGGGGGGGGGGCGGAACACACAAAACAAAAACCAAACAAACAAACCACAACTGTTGACTTATTGCATGAAGGAGATGAAGTTTGATGCCAAGAACTGCAGATCACCTGTAAGCCACTAGGATTTAGTCCAGCAGTTAGCTGAGAAGCAACAGCTCATTCCTTCCCAACCTCTACCAGAGACTGAATGCACTAGAGGAAGTCTCAATGCCATTACCGACAACTGAGCATCTAACCTCCACTTGGCTCTCAGTGCCCTAACTGCCACCCATACCTTTGACAATTCCTGAATCATGCCCTTAATCCTGCGTACAAAATCTGAACGTATAATGTGCTGTCCCCAAAACTGGCTTCTTTTCCATTGTCTGCCTGTCCCAAAACGTAGGGGAGTTCAGCCTTTCAGCAATTTTACTCAATAGTGCAACCATCAGCCAGCTTCTGTTTTGCAAACAGGATGACTAAGCAGCAAAATGGCACAGTAATTGGCATATTTCTTTGCCAAACAATAAAAAAAGGGAGACCTAGCCACCTCCCAGCTGGAATGTAACATTTATTGGCCATGGTGCTTTTTTTTTTTTTTTTTTTTTTTAACATCTACAGTGCATTTCTAATTCATTGCATTTCATGATTCTATGTATGCTCATTGGGTATGCAATGTACTCATATACTAACCACACTGTGTGCCTGGCATGTCCGTCATCTTCAGAACCATTCCAGCAAGAAAGTGACCTTCTCAGCTGAGTATTTATATAGATATTTACGACCATAACCATGTCCAGCTTGAATTTGCATCTCCCTGTTTTCATTAGGTTTATCCAACATTGTTCAGCATCGCTGGGCTGACCTACAACCTTGCCTGATCAGCTAGGCTTTGCTTTACATTCAGTGCCTCCAGACACTACTATTTTAAAAACAACCAGTGTCAAACAGTACAAGTGCAAATCATTAAAATTAAGCACTGAAATTAACATTTAGATATCTAAGAACAAGCCTAATTTTATAAATGTTTATTTCATATAATTCACAAACATCAGGTTCCAAGATGGCTAGGTATGCTCAGCAGTATGGAAAAATAAGATCCTGTCTTTATGTATCTATCTGCAGATGCAAATACTTAACTTGAGCACTCACAGTTGACTCCCTGCTGACAAGTTGCCCTCCTCTTCATTGCACACAGCACAACAGTAAATAAATCACAGAATGGTAGGGGTTGGAAGGGACCTCTGGAGATCATCTAGTCCAACCCCCCTGCCAGAGCAGGGTCACCTAGAGCAGGCTGCACAGGACTGCGTCCAGGCAGGTTTTGAGTATCTCCAGAGAAGGAGACTCCACAACCTCCCTGGGCAGCCTCTTCCAGTGCTCTGTCACCCTCACAGTGAAGAAGTTGTTCCTCATGTTCAGACGGAACTTCCTGTGTTCCAGTTTGTGCCCGTTGCCCCTTGTCCTGTCGCTGGGCACCACTGAAAAGAGTCTGGCCCCATCCTCTTGACACCCGCCCTTGAGATATTTATAAGCATTGATGAGGTCCCCTCTCAGTCTTCTCTTCCTCAGGCTGAACAGCCCCAGCTCCCTCAGCCTTTCCCCATAGGAGAGATGCTCCAGTTCCCTCATCATCTTTGCAGCCCTCCGCTGGACTCCCTCCAGTAGTTCCTTGTCTTTCTTGAACTGGGGAGCCCAGAACTGGACTCAGTCCTCCAGATGGGGCCTCACTAGGGCAGAGTAGAGGGGGAGAAGAACCTCCCTCAACCTGCTGGCCACACTCTTCTTGATGCACCCCAGGATGCCGTTGGCCTTCCTGGCCGCAAGGTCACATTGCTGGCTCATGGTGAATTTGTCATCTACCAAGACTCCCAGGTCCTTCTCTGCAGAGCTGCTTTCCAGGAGGTCAACCCCCAACCTGTACCGGTGCATGGGGTTGTTCCTCCCCAGGTGCAGGACCCTGTACTTGCCCGTGTTGAATCTCATGAGGTTCCTCTCCACCCAATGCTCCAGCCTGTCCAGGTCTCACTGAATGGCAGCACAGCCTTCTGGTGTATCAGCCAGACCTCCCAGTTTCCCTCCTTTTCAAAATACCTACAATACGGCTAATAAGTAATAACTAATGCTGAAAATTAAAGAAATCCAAATTCACTCCTCAGTCTCATGATTTTAAAATGGATATGAAAATGTGCAAGTTAATTTATGTTTTAACAGCTCATATTTTAAAGGCTCAATTTAGTTACATACATAAAGAAGTTTTATTGAAAAAATAATTAAACCAAGTGATCCTCAAAGTCTTCATACTATTAGAACAAGGCATAAGTATTTTCTTCCAATATTCCCATGAATCCTTCAGTTATTTCTCACGCTGTGTCACAGAGGAAATAAAAGTGTTTCCTCTGCTCTTATAAAAGAGTAAAATTAAACCAAAGGATTAGTCAAATGCTTTCAGTATCTGAGAATGACCAGATGTAAAGCAGCTAAACAAACCTACTTCATCAGGAAAAGCCACTGGGACCAAGAACTGATTTATGATTCTCCACGCTCACAAAGTTGGTAATAACAGATCCTCGGTTTGATATTGTATGGCTGAATTAAAGGGTATGACTTAAACTGTAGTTTAACTAGGCTCTTTAAATAAGTTAACAAAGCATGCCTTTCAAATGGAAAAGCAATAACTACAATTCACAGTAGCACATTTAATGCAAATTAGGTTAATGAGAATGTTGGTCTAACCAATTATCTTTTCACAAATTCCTTTACCCTGAAAATAACTTCCTTTTATGCCATGAATACTAATCAAGCGTCTTGCAATGACTCCGAGTTCCTTCCAACATAAAAAAATACTTTTCTTCATGCGAATCGTTTTTATGTTACTTACATATATCACTTGGTCTTCAAACGCAGAGTAGCTAAAAATAATGCATTCAGGTAAACCTCACACACCATCTTTGGTAACATTCATAATAAGCCTTAATATTCTATATTGTATAAAACCTAACTTTATTATGAAAGAACAGCAGATCTAAGCCACCATGCTTTCCTACCACTTGAATACATTTTAAAGCTAAATCAATTGATTTAAATAGAATGCATGTTTCATAGTCTCATTAGCTCAATTATCTCTTCATACAAATATGCATTGAATAACAGAATCAAACAAATCCTACCTGTAATCTGCAATAAATATTTTCCAATCTGTGAAATTATGAGTCTAAAAGTTGAAAAAAATTGAAAAAAAACCCTGTTTTCAGTAGGAAAACTGACATATCAGTTGAATGATTTTGTTCATTTTAACCCTCTAATTCATTAAAAACACAAGACATAAAACATTACTGAAGACAGAGGAAAAATATTCTATAGTCTTAGAGATCTTCAAATTGGAGGAGGAGAACAAACAGACAACGTAACAGGATCCTTCTAAGACTCCCGTGACTGTAAAGCAGCACTGCAAGGGCAAATATAAGACTCTAAACTCATTTTTAAATCAGAATTTACCTTCTCCTAAATAAACATCAATGATTTTGATAAACTTACTTGAGGTTTCCCAACCTTTGTTCATCTCCCATTTACTTCATTTTGGAAATTCAAGCCTCTGTCTACAAGTCTGCTTAGTCAGCTAAATAATACGCAATAAATTTATGACAGCAGTACGTAGCTGAACCAAATAAACCACAACAGAAAACTGCAACTTAGCTACATTTGGGAAATTAACAATGAGACCTAAAATACCTCACAAAAGCACCCTCTATCTACTGCACTAGTCAAAGTTCTTCCTGAGTTACTAAATTGAGAAGATTCTCTCCAAAGAAAGTCCATCTTTAGAATAGATTTTAAGCAATTTTGCAAGTTTAACTTGCAAGAGATCCCTTACTCTCTACATTGATCCCTAGTTCGTCACTATTTATGAAGGATATAATACCAAAACAAGCTACCCGCCTGTTCCACCAGTCATCTTCATGGGCTGCAGTAATGCGGGAGGAAACAGATGTTATTTTTAAGGTGGAAAACAATCTGAACTGCAGAGTTTAGGCATGAATGATGCTTGAAATCTTATCCAACATCAATGGTTCATATAAGACTGACCAACTCTCTTGAGGAGTCAAGGGGAAGAGAAGCAACATATTCTTTCCCTTTTAATGGTGCAAGACTTCATGTAGAAGGTCCAAGAGAAGACAGAAAACTATAGATCAAAGAAAAGGTGGGCAACTATTAAGTCATGAATTTTGAGCTAACTTACAAGCACAAAGAGAAAACTACAGCTTACCAGTCTTCTGGGATGAATTAGGTGGGAGTGAATCTTTCTCAAACTGGAGGAAAAAGCATGAGCGAGAACTCCCGCCCATCCATGCCACGGCTTGCTCTAACTGGAAGATTTTGAAAACAGCATAGAAACAGCAAGAACTACAGACTGGGTGCTTTGGAACATCATCAGAATGAAAAGATGGCTCTTCTCCTTACGTGGTGTTTCCACATAGTGTGATTTTTATTTTTTTATATATTTTTTTTAATATATATACACATATATAAAAATAGATATAGAGAGACTTTTTTGTATATATTAATTGTCTATCTACAATTAATGCTCATTTTATATAAAAATTTCTTTGAATACTACTGAAGATTTCCTTTTATAGGACACCTAATGGTTTTCTTTTTTTTCCTCCTACAAAAGGAGACTTAGATATATACAAATTAATAATAAATATTCTTCCAACACTAGGAAATGCGTGTTCTGCAAAGGTTTTATATGAATAATTTTATACACATCATAAACAGATAATCATCCAGATACAATAATTTTCCCACAATGAGGTAGCATATAATACTGGGAAACAGACTTCTGGAAGACACAAAGCTCCCAAAGATTCTTCATGGCAGTTCCAGTAACATCACTAATTTCTATTTCTGCTTTTTTAATTTCTCTGCTTTGGTAGAGTACACACTGTAACTTTTCTCTTTTACTATGACTAAGGCTGCAATGTGCTACTTATGCAATTTGCCACGAGCATAGATTGAGTAATAGCAATTTTCAGAATGTGAGAATACAAAAACAACAGATAAAGTCTCTGTAAGAACTCAACATCTATTCATTTTCTTCAAGTACTCTTAAGATCAGTAATATTGCAAGTCACTGCACAGTCTGTATTTTATCAAGAACACGACAGGTATTTCCAAACAACATGCCTTTGCCACAAATATTTTAGCACAACCTACATTTTTGCCTGGTTCTGCTGCTCACCAGTAGGTTGCACAGCCACGTATTGCAAGCTCCAGGAGGCTTATGCAACAGCTCAGCTTAAAAATTCTGACTACCAGCAGAATACATATCTCAAAGAAAATATTTTAAATAACTTTCTTCTACTGTTACCACTAGAAGTTCTTGAGCTCTGTGTAAACATACTGATGTCAAGGATGTTTGTAGCCTGCACTGCAAACTATAAAGCATATTTGTAACTAGATTCAAAAAGAACAATATTCTTAATTAATTCTCTGGCACAACTACACAGTGCTACTAGTCACAGTTTTACAAATAAATATGTGAATTTGACCAAACAGCAGGATCATCTGATCAAGGCTAAATGATGTCCTCAAAATTTAAACCATGTTGCAGATAAAGGAGTAAGAAGGATCAGTCTTTGGAAACTGGTGCTGCTTCTGGAACAAAGAGTGTCTATGCAGGAAGAACAGAACTAATTTAACATGCAGAGGAACTGCAGCCTATTGAAATCAAGGTCAGATGCCAGTTTTTCAAATGAGAAGTAGGGTGAAGTCAACAAGAACACAATGGTTTAAAAAAAAATACAAAAATTCTCTTTTTTTATTAAAAGCTAAAGCAGAGGTTAACAAGCACCAAAACAGGAAAACAGAACAAATAAAATGATATCTAAAGAGGTTCAGAAAAACGAACAGTAGTGCACCTGCTTCTACATGAACACCAGGTGACTAAGAAATACGACAGAAGAAGCTGGAATGCCTGTAAGCCTTGAAAGCTTCAAAAAGCTCAATGACAACACGAGAATACTGGGAGCAGTGAAAGGAAGACTGAGGAGGATAGTGAAATACCAGCTTGATGTATTTGATGGACAAATTAGTAGAAACTATAAGAAATTTAATGGATATGTGGATAAACATAATATTTGGGGGAAGAGTCAAGACAGCATTTGAAAAGGAAAGTTCTGCTGCACGATCTAAGACAATTTCTTGAAAGAAGCAAAAAATCATGCACATAAGCGGATCTAGTTCATATAATTTACATGTATTTCTAAAAGCTCTCACTGACGTCCCACTCCCTTTCCCACCCAAGACTTCAGAGCAGCAAAAAGAAGAGGAGGCTTTGTATGAATAAGTAATTGCCTAAAAGTAGGAAGAAAAAGAGTAAATTGTCAATTTTCACATTAAAAGAAACCACCAGTACAGTTCTCTGGGGTTGTATCTGTTTAACCTCTTCACTCAATTAAAACAGAAGAGACAAAAAGACAAGAAAAATGAAGTAACAAAGTTTGCTGATGAGACTAAGCTTCTCATGGTAGTGCAGATGAAGGTAGGCTGTGGAGAACGACATTAAGAACTTCACAAGATTGAGAAAGTACATTTTAAAATGGCAGATGAAACTCAATACCAAAAATGCAAAACGCTGCAATTCTAATTTCACATACAAAGTGAGTTCAGAGCTGACCAACACCATTCAGAGTCAGAATCGCAATGCCCCACAGTGCTCAAAGAAACAAACTCTTTGGAATTATTGAAAAAGCAATAGCAAACAACACAGAGAACATCATTACACCCCTACCATGTATTATTATCTTGAATACTGTGCACAGTCTTGCTTTCCCAAGACCAATCTCAAAAAATATAACAGCATTAGAAAAGGCACGGAACAGTTTCTGTATGAGAAACAGTTCAGTAACTTAAGCCAGGGGAAGGGAACCAAGGGAACATGACAGAGATCTAAAAACGATGAAAGGCATAATAAGGGCAGACAGGGACTCACTGCTCATTGTCTCATCTCACAGAAGACCTAGAGGCATCAAATGAAGCCCGCAGGGAACGCACTCAAAACAAATAAAAAGTATCAAATGTTTGTAAGTTGAAGCTAGGTTGTGGGACTCCTTGCCATCAGATGGTGCAGGTGCCACAAGTTTCCAGAGATGAGAGGAGGGATATAAGATAACTTTTTAAATACAAAGATTCCACATCTGGCTCGGGAAGTCCCTGGACCATAAATTGTTGCAGGTCAAGAAAGTATTTGGGAAAGTAGCGTATCATATAGCATGTTCAGGTGCCTTACCTCAGGTGCCTCCACGTGGACCTTGGGTCTAACTCAATAGAGCCAATCTTAAATTAAAGCAAATAGCCTTTTTTTTTTTTTTTTTTTTTTTTTACTTGTAGAGCTCTACATTTCTCTTAATTAGTTATCTTTCTGCAGGAAAAATAGGAAGGAAAAGTAGGTAATCCACAAATTTATTTTTAATCTGTACCTAAGAGTTCTTTCAAGTCAATGCACATTTTACATCTGCAGGGTGTATAAGGAGACAACAGACAACACTGCCATATGGGAAATTGTATAAACAGCATCAAGCAGACTCTCTCTGCTTTCTAATTAGCTTTTCCACATTTTCTTAAATGTATCACTATTTTTCATATGTAATTTTTATTAAATATTTAATGATTATAGCTCTTAGAATGGAGCAAAAATACAAAATATTAAACCAAAATGCATTGAACAAAAAAGCATACCTAAAATATCACCGAAATACAGTAGCCTGATGTGGTTATTCATAAGTACCAACCCCATCTTCTCTATTATTCACTTTTTTACTGAATAAACAACAAAATGATGTTTAAGTGTAAAGTTACTGATTTCCCCATAGGTTAAGCTTAAACCTTTTATTAAGTTTAAGCTAGTCACCTTAAATATTTACATTTTTCCTGACGCTTTATGACATTTTCTAGTGTCATTTTTTTCAGGTCACTAATTTATACATACTTAGTGATTTTTAAATGTCACTGCAACCAGCTTGCTAGATTAGACAAAGTATAAAAATCCATAGAGCATACTGGTTTTTGAGCAATATCACTCAAGAGAAAGGCTGAAAAAAGGCAAAGATCGCCACATAACTTAATGCATAAATACTCAAGACCAAAGACCTTTTTTTTTTTTTTTTTTTTTTTTGGTAGCATCAGTATGACATAGCGGGAAGTGACATTTGTGATTCTCCCTAGGGACAGGGGCAGACAACTTTCCTTTGGGTGAAAGGGAATGGACTCGTATTTTCATAAACCTGGACCCAACAGAGGTAAAAGTAGCTTAATAGTAAAGTTTTTGATCCGTGCAGACCAACGGGTTAAGGAACCTCATGATCTGACCCGTCGTGAAGACCTTGTTTTCTCCAAGACTATATAAGCAGCTACTATCAGCACAGCATGTGTCCACAGCAGGAAGCACAGCTGAAATTCAGCCCTGGAAGAAATGAAGAAATGGCAAGGTTCCCACCCAAAAGAAGATTTGCATAACATCAAAATGCAGGACTCGAAAGAGGAATCGGTTTGCATGTGCTGGCACAAGGTACTCTTGTCAGATTCTGGCTTGGAACTGAGGAAAGAAGAAGAGAGAGAATGAAAAGAAGAGAATTCGAAACAAGAGGAACAAGGTTCACGCAGAACGGAAGCCGGTCATCCGAAAAGATCCCTGATTTGCCTTGCCTATTGACAGGAACCGCCGTGCGGCAGCCACAGTGAACGTGCATCTGAGGGTGGGGGAGAGGGGAGAAGGATGCATTCCTGCGGATTCCATTAAACAAAAGTACTGCCTTGAGACCTTGGGGCAGACGGTACCTCTAAGCTCACACAACCACTTTCAAGGGGAAATGAGAGCTTTGATGAACAGTTCAGTTTTATACAGGAAAGAGACAAATAACTCTGAGGTTAAAGCTGAAACAGCACCCTTCACTCACACCTTAGACAGTACAGCTTGTAAGCAATTCAACATCCTACACTTCTGAGCTCTGATATTGTGAGAAGTTAAAAAAAAAATATTCCATAATGGATGACATAACTTCTGCATTTATTCAGGAAGTTTTCATTTTTTCTATATTACACAGAAAGACCAACTTTTACAATGTTTCCAAATCCAAATATAATGAATGTCCTACGGTACAAAACCAAATGAGGTTTCAAACTTTGCCAAATGCTAGCTAGACCACGCGTTATCAGAGAGCTCAGATTCAAAACTCAGCTGCTGGTCTAAACTTGGCAGAGTGCTCTGCCCACTAAACTGACACTTTCTTGTAGACGGCTCTTTCTCAATTATGTTAGGAATCCCAAAGTTCTCCCCAATTAAAGTTTAAGTAAAACATATGTATTTCAAAAATGCAATAAAACTTCTACTGTTGTTCAGATACTTCATGTCATGCTACCTACAAGAAAGAACATCAGAAACAGCATGTTGTTATGTTTTAGTAAGTCACGGAGCAGCACTCACTGGCCTAGGTTCTTTACCTTGTCCTATTTAAGCAAATTTCCTCCTAATTATTCTTTATTTGGATTAGTGTTTGTTCTACCTCCTGTGTAAACACTGCGTGCAAGTATATTGCTGTATTGTATCTGGGAGGTGAGAATGTCACACAATTCATTAGATCAGGTTTACTCTTGCACCTTTCCATCTAAGAGAACTTTATATCTAACTGGCATGCTTAACTAAGAGTAGTTACATTGCATAAATTTACACTAGATAACCACTGTTTTCTCTAAGTAGGCTATCAGAATATTTGGTCTGGAAAGTTCAAAATTCCTGAAATCTTTTTCTTATCCACAAACAGCAGGAGTATACAAAATAAGCCTCCTTTATGCCACATTGTACCTCCATCTAAAAAATGTCTACTTTTTTTAAAAAAAAAAAAAAAAAAAAGACACAGTAAGTGTAAACAAATGAACAAACTTAAGAAATACCTTATTTTAAGCGGCTTGCTATTTTTCTTCCAATAATAGCCACTAACTTGACACAATTAGAGAAAACAGTCTGCTACCTGTAGTTCTTACATGCCACACAAACACTGGAAACTTCCCCTTCTCTCTCCCCCTTCCCTCCCATTTTTATAGCAGACAAGTCATGAAAGTTTACAGTAGTTTTGACAGTTGACTCTTCAAGCTTCCATTTTAAACATTTAAAGCCAGTCAATTTTTGATGAAGGTACATACATTATTTGATAGCCCTTACATTATTAGAATTCCATAACCCCCCCCAAAAATTCTAAGTTTTTCTTAGTGCTACAGTTTCATTCCTTACTGTGTATTTGATAGAGCACTTACAGCAAAGTGTGCAATTATATAATCAATAAGCATTATTTATGCTGCTGTGCTGGATATTTTTAATATCATCACATCCAAATTAGTATCATCCTTCCCTAAAGCAGAATTCACTATTCATGCAAGTGGTACAGTATGCCGTGTCTATGGGACTATCTTTCAAAAGTATTCATAAATTATACATAAAGGTGCAGGCCTAAAAATATTCAAGCAGTTTGATATAGTGAGTACGAGGCTTGGCTTTCTTGCATTTATGAAGGGTTCTGCAAGATATGACAATTCACAGTACTAACACAAGCTTGCAAGATTTTTTTGTTTAATGTAATGAAACAAGGAAAGAGAAGTTGCTTCAGAAAACAAGACAGGAGGATTTTCTTCTGATATGTTAACAAAATGACAAGGATTACAATTAGCAAAGAGTAAATCTAGTAAAGCTCCATTTCTACAAGCATGCAAAAGCTTGGAAAGTATTTCTTTGCATATGCAAGTTACTCATAACCCTCCAAAGATAGTACTGTAATGGCTTATCAGAGAGTTCTGAACATCAACTTAAAACTAACAGCAGAGTGGTAAGCATCCACTTCAGATCAAAAAGACAAGCAAGCAGCATACTGGATTTTTCTTACCAAAGGCTTAGAAAGCCACTACAATCTTTGTCCAACTTACATTTGTAAGAAAAATAATTCATGAGCTAGAAGCTCATGTTTATTTTTCAAGAAATATGCTTTTTAAAAAGTTATGATTATCTACAGCAGACTTTTCCCATTGCTACAGATGAATTGGTCAATGCAAAGTTTCAAGACCTGTATTAATAGAAACCAAGAGTTCTTCTGCAAAGTGAAAAGGAGAAAAATAATTACTTACTATCTACAATTCTTTGGGTCATGTTAAAAAGCGAGTTGTAGCCACATACAAGCTTCTGCTCATCTTTTGTATCAGGTACCGTGAGGGGTTTTCTAACAAATTTATTGTCAGTAAATAAAGCTTGGGTTAGCTCAAGTGAAAACACCAGTATCCCCCATGTTGACCCCTGCACTTGCTCCTTTGCACTGATCACACTACAGCATTCCACATTCTATAGCTTACAATACCTCTTAGCAACACATCCCGTAGCCTTCTTACACAAGTTCTCCTTGTATGGTAGTGGCAAGAACTACGGCTCTCCCATAAATTAAAAAAATATGAAGAGATGATACAGAATGGAGAATTACATTTTTCTGGATGACAAATACCATCTGGGCTATGTATTTACCGCTGATATGCAGTGTTTCGCAGGTCTGAATAATGTGAAAGTATTGATTTTTATTTAATTATCTTCTGTATTCAAACAGCACAGAATTGAAATGTGCACTCTAGTGTTCATTTTTAAATATTCATTTGGAGAATTTATTTTCCATCACAATATTGGCATACTATTAAACAGCATCACAGCAATACCAAAATTCAGGTTTTAAGGTACTGAAAACAGTGACATATCTGGTAATAAGGCTAAAATGACAAATGATCTGTATCATAGCTATTTACTAGACAGATTTACTTTCCATTGTTGTTTACTTGTAGATTTTTCTATGATCTAGTTCTATACAGCCCCCAAAAAATGGCTTGCACAACTTCGCCGCCCAAGGACATTACTTCATGATCTATTTTAATGTTGTGCTAAAGCTTTCCCCATCTATTCATTCATCCATCACCCTGCTTGTTCTAGCCCTGTTTATTAGGTTTATTTTAGCTTTTTACCTTGTTTAAATCAATTCTTCCAGATTTCTGACCATGATTATGGTACTTTAAGTCCCTCTAGCCTACTTGGAACATAATAAGCAGGTGCTGATCAATGAATTCTTTACTTTAGCAGGAAATGAACTGTGAATCATGCAGAAAGGACTAAGTACTCTCTGCTCTGCCTTTTCAAATTGCATTGCTTTGTGGTAAACATTTCAGTGTACACAGCAATATGCAAGGCATCTATCAAACATTATTCTCATTGCTTGTTTTCATTTTCAATGTGGTGAGAAAATAGTATTTCAAAACAAAAAGTTACAACATTTTTCTTTTGGATACAGGAATTTCAAAATGTTTCTTTTTTCCTTTTTATTTAGAAAAAGATCAGTACTGAGTATATATTTCTACTATCTAGTAGGAATATTTTTATTTTATTTAATCATCTTAATGAAATGCTTTCAGTCAGCCTTGCCTTTTTGGGCATATTAATTTTGATTCTCATTTAGCATGCAACAGTGAAGTCACTGTGTAGTATATACCAAGTCAGTACAGAACTTGAATAAGGTTTAGCATTTAAGAAACTAACGCATAGCACTCAGTGAAAAATTTCAATTTTTCAGAAACTGCATTCTTCATTGGAAAAAATAATTCGGGCAGAATTTTTCTGAGCAGCTCAAATTATCTAATTCTTAATCTAATCAGAATTTATTTTAAAAAGCAGTATCGGGGACACTGAGATTTGTAGCAAGTTTTTGGACTATCATTACTTTCTTCCACAAAATCATCAACTGACTGACTTTCCTTCAGCAATCACATAGGGAAAGGTTTCACAACACATCTTTCCCACTAAATCAACACAAACCTGCAATAACACAGAGCCAAAGCTCATTCAGTAATCCGAGAACAAGGATTAGCAGACAACGAAAATGTGCTTAGAACAAGTAAAAGATGCTTGAGTTAACAGTTATAAATCTTAGCCATGCACATGTAAAAAGGAAAAATAATGGTCTTCATAGCATTAGAGAAAAAAGCTTTCACCAAGACACTGTTCTCATGCATGTGTTTCCTTACAGACGAAAAATGAATGACCTTTTCTCTAAACATACATTGGGGGGGGGGAATACCTGTTCTGGTTTTGGTCAGCACTTTTTTTTTTTTTAATTACATTTGTAAAAGTACCTTTCTTCATTTTGTTTTTAAGCTTCAGACACTAGAAAAGAATCAAAGTCTACCAGAAGTTTTATGATGACAGGAAGGTCTAGATTGCACTCATGACTCTGCTGATAGCCTAATATACAAGCTCACAGATATCATCTCTTTTTCTGGGCCAGAGGATTTTTTCCACAGGCTTCAGTTAGCGAAAGGTTTTGCTGCACATCTGAAGGTCAACCCCAAAATGGGAACAATCTTCTCAACCAGGAAGGAATGTACTGGGAGAAGATGGAAGGGAAAAAAACCTCCCTCCATTGTTACCAAGAAAATAATACATGGTACTGCCGTGCCAGTTCTCACATTTGTAAAATACAGCCTGTTTACAGACTTAAAACATTCTTTATGAAGCACCTTAAGATCTACACACAAGCGCTAAGGTCTAACACTGGTGTTTGTTGCCAGTCCTCCTACCACCAAAATAGCATCTTCCTGCTGAAGGCTGATACTTAAGTAATCATTTCAAAATCACTTACAAATAAAGATTATGGCTACTGCAGAAGCAAAGAGATAAAATGCTTGGATGAATGACAGTCTGGTTAATGAATTACCCAAATTCTAACAAACCAAGCAACTGAGCTCAAATTTAAAACCATCTCTGCTGTACTACAATCCACAGTCAGTTTTGCTTGTGTTTTTCACATCACATGGCTTGCTCTTCTAAGTGCAAATACACAATGCAGGCGTTCTACTAATGGTTCCCAATTTTTCCAAAATGCGTTTGAACAGTACAGCTAGGCTTTTAGCTCTTTCAGAAGTGAATTAATAGATTGATCATATCTTCAGACAAGTGACAAACCACAAACTCCTCCAGAGTATTGCGTACCCATTGAGTACCTTTCAGTTTTCAAGGGACAGGCTTCAAAATACTCAGAGGTTGAACGTAACTGTCCAGCAATACCATGCGGAGGTTTACAGGAGAACCAGTCCCCTGACGTATATTATCCTTCCACAATACTTTTTTTTTGTATGTGTTTTCGAAGTCACAAAAGTGATAGTGAAATGAGTACTTCCCATACAAACTTCTACAGATTCCTGAGTTTGAGAACACAAACCAGCACACAGAGGAAACTGCAGTTAGGTATCTGAGCCTTCTCAGGAGACAGTACTTCGGCACACTAACTAGAAAATACTCAGAATGCAGCAGAAGTTCAATTCGTTAACAAAAAGTAACAAAACAAAGGTTAGAATGATATATCAATCAAAGTATACATATTAAAAAATAAGATTTAAGCTTAAGAAAACAAAAATGAAATTTCAAGGTTGTGTTTCAATTCAACTAAACATATTTTTATCCATTCCTAATTTCACTACTCAAAGAACTCTGTATCAGTGGTTTTCAACCATGGGTCCTATGGACTACCCCTCAGACAACCTGTAAAAGGTGACCAAAGCAACATGAGACTGATACTTTCACCACAGGATTCCACACTCCACCGGAACAAACAAACAAACAAACAAACAAAAACCACACAAAAAACCCACCAAAAAACCCTCACAAACCACTGAAGGTCTACAAGTAAAAAAAAAAGATTAAAGTCTATTCCGGTCAGTTTAACTACTGCAATAATTCCGTTTTATATTACCTATGGGGGCACCTAGGGTTCTCTGAAAGTCGAATTAAAAATATACTTGAACTGTCAAAGCTCACTTGTACTTTATTCATATATGGTTTTGAGACGTGAACTGCTCTAACCTGCCAGCTGCAGTTTCCTTACCTACATCAAATCCATGATGAGTCACTGCAGAAGCTGAACATACTGCAAGGCCAGTTTTGACGGATGACTCAGAACTAGAAATTAGCAACCACTGGAGGGAAAAGCAAAACCAAGGAGAATTCGGGAAAATCACCTATTTCTAGTCAAATAAACCTTTCAAACTAAAACTTAACTATCTTTATACCCTCAAGGGTGGCAGTAGGGAACCTATCACAGAACTCCTAGATTAATGTCAGGAGGAAATAAGGTACAACAGGTTGCCATCATATTGTACCTAGTGATCAAAAAATAGATTGCTGTACTTTTAGAAATGTTTTTATTATATTGTACAATAGCACAACACCCAAGATTAATAATTTATCAGTACTGCACCTAAAAAAAAAAAAAGGTAAATAAATGCAAACATAAGCACACTTAAAACACTGAAAAGCCATACATCTTTCTGGTTCTACAAAAATGAAGACACAACAGTGAAAATGACTCACATTTAAAATACACTCATGAAAAATATTGTCAGCCTCAATTGAATTTATTAAGTTCAGAGGAATAAAAAACAGTTTGGCAATTGATAATCTTAGAAACAAGTTCTCTTCCTATGACTGTCAAAATGCACACCAGGAAATTTTGAAAAATGCCACCCACTGAATTCATGAGCAATCTTTCTGTTTATCATGTCTGCATTTCACTGTGAGACTTTCCAAGCTGGGTAATAAAAAGGAGATAGAAGTCATCGGCCTCGTGTAAGGCCAGACGTACCCTCGCTATTGGCTGAACCTGCAAATGGGAAAGCAGCAGCCACATCCATCAGCCCGAGCTGGAGAGACCCCAGGGTCTCTGGGCTGAGCGGAAGGAATCCCCAGGACCTGCTGGAGGTCGTGGCTGCTTATAATGCCCCTTAACAAAAAAAAAGATCAAGGAACTTGCTCTAAAATTTTTGTTCTGAATAAAGATGGCAAACCTCTTTGTAATCATCACTGAATGTACGGAAGAAAACTAAAGCTATATCTCAATAATTCAATCAACACCAATTTCTTTCAGTAGATGCCTTTACTGTGGTTGAGAAAGACTTTTTTTCCTCATGGCTATAAGGAAAGCATCCTTCATGAAAAGATGGCTACCAGATGAATGAGAAGTCATTAGAGAAGAGCCAGATTCATGACTCATATCACTTTGGTATAGTAACAAATGTTATATCCTCTGTACAGTGCTGCTATAAGTGAATGTGAAAATGTCAAAAGAGTGTCAACTGGAGAGTACTATATATACATGCTAGATGCAGACAAACTGTGGAAGAGGTTCACTGAATACATGGAGAAAGCATAATCCAATGTATTTGATAACATGAAGTATAAAGAGAACTGTGACACTGACTACATTATCATTTAAATCTTTTCATTTGAAAATGTGTCGTCTTGTATGATTTCCTTCTACTATTAGAGAAGATGAGTTTAAAAGGTGTAATAAAATCTTTCTAATTCAGCCAATCATTACCATTTTGTTGGATATAGTAAAATAAATTACTTCCTCCAGCTTTTGTTATCAGGTGTGTCCTGAGAGTCAAGCATATAGATTGTACATGTTTCACATCATTAGAAAAGACAAAATTGCTGGGCCTATTTTGAGTTATAAGCAATTCTAGGTTACTTGACAGTAATAGCTTAAGGTAGAAAAGCATCTATCAGCTGATTCAATCATAAAAACGTGACTCCGTACTAAGCCTATCTTCCAAAATTCCAGAAGGTTTTGCACTCTCAATAAAAACCTCTAATGCACTTATCTGGACTGTAGATTCATTTTGCTTCTTCCATATCTATAAATAAATAATGAAAAAAGCTATCGCATGAGGTGCTACATGTCTGTAAGAGGTCACATGATCTAAAAGGTGACTAAGTTCGTACTGGAAACTGCAAACGTGATTTCATGGTGCAGGCTGGCATCCATTAACAGAGAATTTACTCTTGCTTCTGTGAACCCAGAACTGTGGCCGTAAATTTTGCAGGGCAGACATAGTAAAAAGGTTTCCTGTGTACTTTTTCAGGGGTACCCTTCATAAGAGGCTACTCAAAAGAAAAAAAACAATCCCTCTTCTTTAGCTACATACTGTTCTCAGGCTTCCTTCAATACCTTTTACATTCTTGTGCCAGACCGATGACAGCATTTGGTAGTCTTTGACTTTGTTCACAGGAAATCTTTTGTAAGCCAGATATCTTCACATACACACAATCGCACAGCCTGGCAGCATACACAGGCCATTACCACTATGGTGTTTTCCTAAATATTCTCACTGCTACTGAAAGGTCAAAGAAGCACCCTGTACAGGTGCTTAATACAGGAACATAATATATTCCAAGTGAGGATCTCAGAAGCTTTGTGTTGGCTGGATGGACACTTCTGCAAGTAGGTTCCCTTGCTATTGCTTTTAATCTGATAATGGAAATAAAATTGAAAAGGTGACCAATGTGAATACAACACAGCAGCTGAAAGCATTCAATTCCCTCAGCTGAATTCACCTCCTTTCTTCTTTAGAAGCAGGAAGTAATAGTCTCCTCCTCTGAGATAAGGAGATAGAAATCCCACGCCTCCTGCGATGATAAGGGCTTACTGTCCCTTTGAATAGTTTTTCAATGAGACACATTCCTGAGAGTAGAAAAGGACAGCTGGAAACAGATAGCATGTGCATTTTGTGGATTGTTTACCTCTTTGATCTTCATCGGTGTTCTCTATGATATCAAAAATTAAGAGAGGCACTTTTCTTACGAGTAGAGGATTATGAAGAACAGTTACGGTCAAGATCAAACAACCAGTCAGAAAGTGTGCTTACTTGGTGAATGCTCTGCCAGCTGATCCGCTGTGATCTTCCTGGGTTTCTTTGTAGGTTTTAAACACTGACAGAACGTAGTCCCCAAAATCTGATAACGAATATCCCTGTAGTAAAGGTTCATCAGATAATTTTATACCGATACCTTTTAAATTTGTTTCTCTGGACAGGTACTGTTAAATTTTGGAGTTGTGCGAGAACAAGAAATACTGCTGTTTTATAAAAGTTCCTACAGATTCGATGTTTAAGACTTTTATTAAAGTAATTAATGTTTTATTCCATCAGTAGCCCAAATAAGACTGCTATATGTACAGATGTTATAGCCACCCAGAAATAGAAAGAACAGTGGGTTATGTAAAAATTCTCAATGTATTTTTCATTCCATCAATTGGTGGATGCAATATTAATGGCTTCTGTTTTACTGAAAAAACAATAGTAGTGGCTCTGTTTACTGAAAAAATATTTCTGGTTGCTAAACAGATCCTAGTGGAATCAAAAGTTTTAATAGCATCTATTTCTGAAGCATATGACATACAAGTATAAGCTGAAATTTTCATCTAAAATATAGCCATAACATAGAGAATTAGTGTATCTGGTAAAATGGGAGTTTTGATCTCAGGGTACTATGTCCTTGGAGAGGAACATGAAAAATGAATGAGGGATCAGAGAATTTAGTTCACCTGCTGTTGTCACTGAAGCGACAGACAAAGAGAAGTTAATTTTCAGAATGGAAATCTGAATTTCACGGTCCGAGAATATGACAACTAACCCTATGGTGACACTTGATTTCTTCTCCCTGGGGGACAGCAGTTCTTAGCTCCCAAGGTCAGACCCTCTAAGCAGCCCTAAAGGTTTTGGGGTTTTTTTTTTATGTATGGAAAACATCATATGATATTCTAGTTCTTTCTTATAAAATTTTTGGAAGTAACCTAAGACAAAATGCAAATACAATTTTTTTTAAGCCTGAAAAAAAATTGCTGTATTACTGCATATTACTGCATTCTCATTTTAAAATACCTTGTACACAAATCTACCGGTAATCAATAAGCACACATTACTCTACTTGGCAATATGTTTCTTTGCATTTTTCCGCTGTAACCTACAACATTCCTCAGGAGATTTTTTTTATTTTTTTTTTTAATAAAAAGAATTATCCTTTAATTTATAAATATGTCAATGATGAAAGACTACTTTAACTAATCTTAATGAAAAACTTGAAGATCCTGAAATAGAAGCTGTTGTGCTCTGATGTTTACTCTCAGAAAAACACATACTTTCCCTTGCACGTTTTCAGAGAAAAGGAAAGTAATGGTCATTATATGGTACATGTATGAAATAAAATCCCAAGTTTTAAGTTTTAGCTCCAATAAGTTGTTCCTTTAAAACAATCCCTTAAAACAAGATTCGGTCATTATCAAAGACCTATGAAGTACTGACAAGGCAAAAATATTTCCTGTAGTCTAAACTTAAGGACAGGAGCAAAACTGTCAATTACGTGACAGAATCTTTGTCATTTCTCCTCTCTATTTTTTCAACTGCATACTTCACAATACTTAGCTTAACTTAATAGAAAAAGGAAAACTTTTAGTAATAACTTTTTAATATCTTTTGAAACAGCTACTGAGCTGCAGATGAACGAAAGTTTCAATAAAGGTTAAAAACCAAGCAAACAAAACCAGACAGCCAAACATAAGTAAAACAGAAACACAAAAGAAACTCTAAAATTAAAATAGTCACATTCCAAATAAACACACTACTTAAAAATGAAAACAGACAGTTTCAGAAACTGCAATTAAGGAACAATATATATATATAAAAAAATATTATTTTAAAATGACTGAGATGTTTCTGCAAGACAGCTGTATTTAGAAAAGCACAAAAACGTACAAGGATCTACTTCTACTCAGTGTTCAATCAGTCCAGAAGTTTCATTTCTACAACTAACCAAGTCCCCAGCAATCTGTACTCTGACCAGTCTCCAACCCTCAGCTCCATTATCTTTAGATAAAATGGAAAGAACATTCTGTTGTAGCAAAATCTGAAGGAAGCAATCCAACAATGCAAAATATTTAGGCAATTTTTACTTCAAGCTACCAGCAAAAAAATCAGGCCACTTCATTCTAGGAAGTACACAGTCATATCTATGAGCCTACATTTTCATTCTAAAAAATGCTGGGCAACTTCCCATATCACAAACATTTACTGTCTGAAGTTTACGGTAGAGGGTTTTTTATGCTCGTCTGCGCTGTCATTCTTAACACCTAGCGTAAGTATATAATTCGCAGTGTTCAGCCTAGCAGTGGCCAACATACAGGTAGTACTTGTGAGCACCGGGCTCCTGGCACAGAATTTACCACTCAGTCATGTCAGAAAGACGACTGTCCCACTCGCCCCTCATTCCACCCACACCCCAGCTATGTAATCATATACCTTCTCCCTTCTGCCGGCTCTGGGGGCTCTTCCACTCACAGCTCCTCTTGCTCAAGTCCTAGCTGTGTAGCCACACATCCTCCCTCGTGCTGGATCCTTACTGAGCTGACTCACCTTGCTAAACCGTCAGAAAAGTACCGCTTTTTTGTTTGCCAGTTAAGCTTTCTGCCATTTTAGCAAGCAGACTCCAAGAAGCATCAGAGCTGGCACAGCAGAAAAAAAGGGGTACTTGCTGCCAGGAGCAGTGAAGAGAAATGATGAACAAGGGTACAGCAGGACTCTCTCCAGATCAGAGCATTACATGAGTGTCTACAAATTGTGTGTCTGAAATGGAAGAAATAAAACTGCAACAAGCTCAATTACTTAGAAATTAATGTCTGAAAATAACATTAATTGCTAATAAATGAATCCATTCGCTTTGAAACAGAGCGTATTATTCAGAATGAAACATATTTTCCCAAGAATGTATGTACACTGTTTACAAAGCTGAAAATGTAATATAAAAGCACAAGTAAGAAAGGGGCTTGCATGTATCCTGCATGTGATGAAGTCAGCGTAACACAACAGCAGAACTATTGGCAATCACTTCTCTTGTACTACCACTTTTTCCTCAGCCTTAGAGAAAAGCATTCATTTGTGAATCCTCAGTGAGAGAGAGATAAATATTTCAGAACATCTTTTTCTGGCAAAATTGGGGCAGAGTAGCCACGGACTAGGATTTGAACCATTAAATAAAATTTCTTGATGTGTGTTCAGGGATGAAGAGGGGGAAGAAGGAAATAAAAAACATTGCAAGGAGAGCACAGTAACTGTTACAAAAAGCTTTAACATGAGTAGCTACTAAGCTTAAAGAAAATGCACCATTTTCATCAGCAAAGCATGATACAAACCATTTTTTACTACATTCAAACTATAAATAATGATTTTTTTTTCTTCTGTAATCAGTACAAAAATATCAGATGGGTGATCACAGTAATTTTAAAGATATTAAAGACAATTAAATGAAAAATCCAGACCAGTAATTTTAACAAAAACAACTTATCTGGCTTTAGTTACAGGAAAGTTAAGCAATGTGAAGTTTTCAGATGACACACATTTTGTTTAAAGGACACTCACACATTTTAGCATGAAAATATAGCATGTCTTTACTAACAGAACTCTCAGGAAATGTCCTCCTGGGTAAAGCCATTTAATTTCTTTGCAAACTAGGATTATATAGTCACAGTACTGAAAAAGATACATGTACATATCTGTGGTATCAATTTGCTATTAGAGAGATTTATCCTGTAGAAAGAAAAAAAAATATCTCTATCT
Source organism: Phoenicopterus ruber ruber (assembly GCA_009819775.1). Classification (NCBI taxonomy): domain Eukaryota; kingdom Metazoa; phylum Chordata; class Aves; order Phoenicopteriformes; family Phoenicopteridae; genus Phoenicopterus; species Phoenicopterus ruber. The sequence goes on from CM020219.1 coordinate 36,691,537, forward strand.
TGGTCTCATTAATGCTAATTTTCAATTTAAAGAATAAAATACTTTAATCCATGCAAAAATTATTTTGCATGTAAGTGCTGTTCTGGAAATTTTGGATAAATGCGCATAAAACTTTTGTTTTCAGCACATGCACAACTGATATGTAAATGGGTTAATATCTGGAATGCTATCTAACCTGTTTTGCTTGTTAATCCTCCATTCTGCAAAACTGTTTTTCTCTTTTCAATTAAATTTGTTTCTCAACAGCTTTCTGTCCCCACAACTCACTTCAGAAGCTCCATGGCTCAACCAAAACAATGAATTATTAAAAACCAACTATCATGTACTTTTTCTAAATTAACCTAGAACACCCTCACTTTATTATGCTATTAAAAAATCAACATTGTTGCAGTATTCCTTCTCTTTTCACTTCAAAATAAAGATCATCATATCAAAATGACTGGAACTTGTACAGAAAGTCAGCAAAGTCACTAGTACACAGTTTAGAGCTGAAATGAAAGAGAAAACAACAACATAAAACCACCATTTACTAAGAAGCTTGAAACCTTATGATTGATAGCAAGTAAAAATCATTTAAAATATCCTCCATCCATCAGTCTATATTCTTGCAATTATCTTTATGATGCCTCGTACATTTCTGTGATGCCAAACTGCTTAATTTTTATTTCATTTTATTTATAAGAATCTTCCATCATAAAATACACTAATAAACTATCAGTCAGTCACCCTGAAATTACATAATAAATAAAATTATACAGGCAGGCATCCTATCATAGTCAAGAGAGTCTTATTTTTGAAGAGAGTCATCTCTTTTAAAAAGGCAGCTTGAGAAGTCAACTAAGGTGAAAGTCCACTCCTAGAAAAAGAACAGATTTAAGCCGACTGTCCACATGTGGAAGAGGCAAGCAGCTTTGGTTTAAAACCAATGCAGCTGAAGAAAGTAACCATCGTATCTCTGTATAACAACTGGATAACTAACAAAAGTTGCGTAACTCTATAGGTAAGTCTCATACAAAACAAAAACAAAGCACAACTTCCCGAGATATGTAAACAAATACAGTTGAAAAGAGTACATCCTGAAACCTAAAAGCAAGTACATCAGATTTGGGAACGGCGTGCCTACACCGATTTTTCTCACAAATAGTTTCTCTCTGTTAAGCTAAACACACTGGAAATAAAAGCTTGATAACTTTCAAGACAACTGTACTAAGTTTTCTTCAGAAGTCTACAGTGAAGGGTGCTCTATGAACAGGGGAGCATTTCTAAAGGGAAAAAAAAACTGTATTAACCAAACGATCATGTATGGTATGAACCAAACCACAGTAAGGCGGGATGACTGTGAGATTCACTTCAAAACTGCATTTCTTTACCCAAACTAGAACACCAGCACAGATGCATCCAGAGCATGCAAATAAGACAGCTCAGAGATCTTTTTCTATACATATCTGCAGTAAGCATAGTGTGATCATATGAACACTGTCCACAGAATGAAAAAGCAGGTTTATCCTGTAAACTGAAACCACGTAGGTAAAACTCATCACCAAACGTTCATTTAATTTGGCTTTGTTTACCGCTAAGTATTTTTTATTTCTCTGGTATTCCTCTGATTTAAGCCTCAGATTAAAATAAACAATCGATTAGATTCAGTGTTATTTAAAGTCAAAATTCAGATGAAGCAGTCAGCTGACAAAACAGTCAACAACAAAGCAATAACAACAGTTACACTTAACATGGGGTCAACGTATTTCATTTGCTCACATGGCTTCTGGAGTGCAGCTGGCTCACACCCGGACCACTTGGAGCCTGTCACATGCATAGATGTAACTGTCGCCAACACCTGCCTTTCGTTCTTGTTCCTTTATTGAGATGCCTACACTTTACATGTTTCCTATTTTGTATAAATAAGGAAGCAGACTGCACTTCTACTTCACAAGAAGCATTGCTCGTGAAGTTACAAGACTCATGAAAGTACTCACCATTACTTCTATGAGTACTTCACAGAGAAAGTATTTTAATTTTCAAAGTTTATAGGTCAAATTTAAGATTTAAATTGACATCTAATAAGATGATGAAAGCTTAGATAGTTTGAGAAATATAAGCTGAATAATCTGTGTATCAAGAAAAAACATGGCGTTTCGTACAATTTAACCAAGTGCAGAGTCTTTCCAGCCCATTAAATTACAGCAGCCTTTTAATAATTGAACATTTTTCTAAATAGCATGAAGCTGAATGATTAAAAAGAGGTCTTTCATTTTAGAAAAATTAATCTATTTGTTTTAATGAGGGTTAACCATGACGGTTCCTATTTCAGTGCCAAGGAGCCTCACGGGAGAAAGCAATTATCAAACAGCTCTAAGTATCTGTGTGTAGGCTGGCACAGATACTTGTTCTAAAAGGAAGATACATTCTAAAAAAACCTACCCTGAAGTCTTCCACTTCCATAGTACAAATACGTCGCATCTGGAAAATCAACAGCCTTATTAAAATAGTATGTTCTTTAGTAGGTAAATTAAATTGCATAGTATCAGCTATGGTGCTGCAGAAATTACATGGCTATGCATGGATAAAACTATTTATAACTGAGAGTACTGTAAAGTGCTTCCACCATCACACAGTAGTCTTGCCCTAATACTTACAAAGCCTACCTAATAAAGCCTATATTACAAAGCCTACCAACTCTTAAAATACCAGAAGCTGTACAAAATACTTGCTAAGGACAGCAGTCTTTCTGTAACTGTGGCAGAACTCTCCCTTAAAATTAACTTTTACCCTGAATTTTTAGTATTTTGTGGTTTTCATTCTCCACACTGTCTGTAATTCCTCTCCTCAAAACACAAGATGTGCATACACATGTACAGTTTTAAGACAGTTGTATGGAATTGTATCCTTTTTCTAGCTTCTTCCATGTCTAAAGGTCCAATTGCCTCATTGACTCTAGTCAGGACTTCGAAAACATTATTTCATTAACTAAACAGGTATTCACTGACTGACATCCAAACCAAAACCTCTGGAGAGATTGAGTATCTTCAACTTCAGTAGCAAAGGAATTAGTCATAACTAGCTACATAGCACTGGATTAATTTTAAGTTCTAATCCATGCAAAACAAAGGTTGGAGGTCAGTAATCATCCCTGATGTCAAATTTGTCGAAAAATGCAAAACAAGGATGTAAAGCTCTTTCCTCCATTGAGGGACAGATATCACAAACATTCCTGTTTCATCACAAAAAAAAAAAAAAAAAGAGTGAAACATGAGCTGTCCACTTCTAAATGAACCTTTTATTTCAGCTTCTTAGATTTCTCTCATTTTAAAAATCCTAGACAGCACATCTGACTTTTGCTACAGTAACACAAATTTCTTGTGCAATTCCCTTGCTGCTCCCTGTTCTTCTAATTGCATTCTCAAACACAAATTGTCAAGACTACCCCTCCTGGAATTACTCCCTTCATTTTCAACCACAGGAATAATTTTGTATTTTCCTTTGCACTGACGTAGGTGTTAGCCTTGTCTCCCAAAGGAATGAAGCTTACAGTAGGAATATGCATATGTATGTGTCTATTTGTCAATATCCAAGAACTGGATACAAAGTCCAATATCAACTGAAGTCAAAGGGCAGATAGCAGTCTATCCTCCTCTCCAATATAAATCTACTAAAAAAAAATAAACACCCACTAACGAAGAGTCAATGCATCAATATACGCACAAACACATCAAGATGTTTTAAAAAAACACCAAAACCCCCTACAAAAACTGGGTAGGAGAAAAGGATTAAAATTCTATGTGTAACAAACAAAAAAAAGGAAACCAAAACAAGTCCTTGGGATTTTTAGAAAGCTACCACATTTGCTACTGTATACTATATCTGAATTGAAGAGCCCTCAAGCCTTGCTATTTTTTGCACTGCTAATTGGAAATCAAGCTCAACAGGAATTCTATCAAAAAAGAAGACAGCAATTAGTGAAAGTAACTAAGTGCTTCTGTTTTTGTAAGTGATATGATGGCTGACTAGGAAGGACAGTTAACCAGCAAATTATAATTGAACATGACAAGAAGATTGTTCTATATTGAAAAAAAATCAAGTTCATGATGTTTACAGTTTTCATTTGCACTGTTGTGCTACCCTTATTAGTTACCAGCATTCTGCATCTTTATACTAAGTAAGAATGATCTAGTTTATTAACTGTTGGCAGAGGAAAAGGTAAAGGAAAAATAAACCTTCTTACACCTTAATTTCTGTCGTACTTCACAACAGCCTCAAAACAGAGTATTGAAAAACTAGAATTAAGTATTCCGGTATTTATTAATATATAACTATTTTTTCAATTATTTTACAGTAATACAGGATTAGAGTTGGAAATAATGTTTGCACCTTTAAATAGAAATTTATTGAATTGTGTGATCTATTTTTTATTTTACTCCATCAGCATATTGTGTCATGCCTATCCTCTCCCAAAATTCAAGTCCTATTAAGTGGTTTATTAAAAGCTGGCAAGAATCTAGTATTTTCAGTTGCTGGTGCTAGCAAAGAAAATAATTTAGGCATCCCTCACTCCTGTATCCTCATCCTTCTCCGGTAACAAAATAATAAAAGCTTTCAGCAATTTATAAATGCTACTCTGTTAAATTGTAAAAAGGTGACCCTTCAAATGACATTCCAATTCAGACAGAAAAATTCCAACAGAGCCATTCTTCTGGGGCCTTTTTAAAAGTTTTATATTCTTCCCTCCCTGCCCCTAAGTCCCACATGTCTTCATTGGCCAAATCAAGAGTAGTCAAAAACAAAAACATTTAACTAAGCACTTGGAGGACAAAATAGCCACAAGATGTATTTAATAACATCTTGTTGATGTTAGTTCTGCATTTGACCAAAACAAGGCTATGTCGTGCAACTGCCTCATAGAACGTGGCCTTCTCGGTACCTAAATCTTTGCAGAGAAATTACAATAGATGGGTTCTTTTCTCTCAGACTCATGAGCCTCCTCTGTATTATTTCTAGGATAACATTAGTTAATGAGTGTGAAAAATACATGTCCATAAATATGACTGACATTCTCCCAAGTTTATCCTTATCTTACGAAAGAATGGAAACACTTGGAATTTGTAAACAAGCAGAAGAGTTGAAATTACTACAGGACTGAACTGAGATGTTGTCGTGGTTTAACCCCAAATTGTAACCCAATACCACGCAGCCGCTCGCTCACTCCCCCCCTCCCCGCTGGGGTGGGGAGGAGAATTGGAGAGAAAGGAAAACTCACGGGTTGAGATAAAAACAGCTCACCAGGACAGCAAAGGAAAAATATAAAAATATATTAATAATGATAATAATGATAATATATACAGGGATAAAGAATATATATATAACAAACAATACACAATTTCTCACCACCCGACGAGCGATACAGCCCGTCCCAAGCAGCAGGCAGGGAGCAGGGGTATCCCCCCCCAGCTATCCCAGAACAGCAAGTTCCAGGGAAAGCAGGCGAGGTAACAGACAGCCAAACGAGCAAAAAACAAAAAGGTAAAAATAGGGAAACAAAAAGCAACCCGAAGGGAAGCTTAAGGATTCAAGCCAGTTAAGGGTCTAAAAGCCTCAAAAAACCCAAAAGACCAAAAAGCCTAATGGCCCACCAACTGACCCTCGCTTATATTGGGCCTGACGTCTATGGTACGGAATACTCTCTTTGGCCAGTTTGGATCAACTATTCTGTCTCTACCCCTCCCAAGTTTTGCATCTGCATGTTAGCAGAACCTGGAAAACAGCAAAATGTCCTTGGTCATTCAGCAGCAACCAGCAACATCAATGTGCTATCACCGTTCTTCTCACACTAAAGCCAAAACACAGGAGCTGCTGAAAACAAAACTAGCCCCATCCTGGCCTAAACCAGGACAGATGTGAAAGAAAGGGAGTATTTTCTACCAATCCCAGATAAAATGAAAGTATCTTTTGCTGTACAACTGCATCCATGGCCGGAAAGCTTGCTGTACTAATGATATGGTTAGGACCATACTCCCTACTATTCCTAAAATACTTGAGCTTTTTGTTCCTTACAACCTTTGGGATAGTTTAAGTAACTAAAACAATTTACACTACGTTCAATAAGCAATAACCAGTTTATACAAAGACTTGTCTTCCAAGGATACTGATCTTTCAGCAAGAAATTATTTTAAAGGAATATGACAAATATCTTATTAAAAATGTACGTGCAACATGTTTAATGACCACACAAGAAAATAACAATTAAAAAAACACCAAATGCATAAAGAACATACACTGAGTTCATTTTGGGACATATTTAATTACTTAAAAGAATTCTTAAGGAAACATGGTTTATGAGATATACCATTTGTCTACCTACCCATAACTTTTGATCTATTTGGCAAATTTTAATTATATATAACAGCAGGTGAAGCTTTTGAACATATGAAGGTCAAAGTTTTGTGACCAACACTCATCAGGTAAAGAAAAGCCCTTGAATGTGTTTACCAAAGGAATGACAATTAAAACTCATCCTCTTATTCATTTAAAAACGCACAGCAACCAGCAGGGCAATCAGCAAATCTGTAACTCTAAACCAGAAACAGCACAGACTGACAACTGTCCAGACAAAAAAGCTAAGAACAGAGGAAGAGCATGTAGAAACAAACTATAACGAAGATAAACTTACTAGTTCTCTTGCCCATGGGAAAACCTGTTTTTAAGAAGAGCTTTCAGAAAAGACCCTTTTTTGTTGTCAGGGTACTATCTCATGGCATTATTAAAAAGTTTCCTTGTCACTGTCAAATCTTGGGCTGACTACAGTCTTCCGCTTACTCTGATTCACGTTAATGACTTTCCAAAATGAAAACATTAAGATATGACAGACAGAAGGCTATAACCTTCACAAAAATTTTCATTTAAATCACAGAAAAACAACTGAATTTTTCTGACACCTTAATGCCCATTTACTTCTAATTTAATTGTTATACATTGTGTTTCCTGGTTACTAGCTGAGTTTGGTAGGAACTTTAACATTACATTTCTGAATACCTAGTTTATAAGGTCTTCAGGGAAAGGAATTTATCTTCCAGTGAAGCATATAGATGTTATTATAAAACAAATAATGAATAAAATATGGGGAGAAGGGCTAGAAAATGCGCTATTATTGCCTTACTTGACTGATTTATGGTTCATACCTGACTGCTTAATAACCCTCTTTTACCTCTTTCAGATTCTTTTACTGTCAAGGCTTTTTGACACACATATTCTATTCCTCTACATGTAAATGAAGAAACAGAGTATCTAATAGATAGACAGAGGGTAGAAAGACAGAGGACAGAAGCAAGCTGAAAGGCAATCTCGGAAAACGAGACAATTATATTTTCTAAGAAACTCACACTTCCAATAATTACACACAGCTACTTATATAAGAGAGCATAAAAAGGTACAATGAATTTAAAACTATACAACTAAATCCCAAGGGAAACAAACAGGTTCTACTTCAGTGGAATTCTACCCTCACGGTGGTCCTATTAAAACCAAAAGAATTGCTTGCAAAATAGGGCATAACTTAATACGAATGAAGGTGGCGGAATCTGTCCTTTAATCTATAATGCTATTTAAATTATTATTTGTACTACTGCATCTAGTAAATTAGTTTGCAAAGTGCATTACATAAACAAATTAGTGACATAGATTTTTCTTAAGCTTGTAAAGGGGACAGAGGAAATGGCACTGATTATTTCCGCTATTACTATCATTAACATTGAAATTAAGGGCTGCAGAAGGGAGCATTTAATTTTAAATCTCTCTACTTCAGTCTTTAAAAGAAGCCTTTGATATATACGCTGTCTTAGAGAGGGAAAACTAAATCTATACAAGGGGCATTTCACTGATACCTGGTTAGACACGTACAAAATACCAAGCGCAGGTAATACAAACTTAGACTTACCAGGAAACATTTTAAAAATAACATCGTAGCATAGACAAGGCTTGATCTATGTGTATCTGTAGGATACAGTCACTCATAAGAGTGATCAGCCATGCAAACATGTTCAAAAACCTCAAGATAAAGCTAGCGTTAAAAATTAATACCAGAACTACGGTGTGAATTTCCTACTTCTCCCGTTTCATTAAGATCAAAATTTCAGGCAGCTATTTACCTGAACACAGATGACACCACTGAAACTAAACTGAGGAACTGGAGGAAAGAAAGAAGCCTTTATGCTCCCGTCAGCCTCTCCCCTGCCTTCAGGCTAACTGCTCTTCACTCTGCTGAGCTGGCGTTTTTAAAGCAACACTCTGCCTTTCACTGTTGAAAACCACTGGAGACAGCATTTTGAGACCTCTAAGAACTGCAAAGTAAGGAACTCTAAATAAAAGCTTAATTCATCTCAAGCTACTATTTCTGAGGGTTTTTAATCTTACTGCTCTTATTAAATAGGCTTAACTTAGTTCATTTAGAAAATCTGCACCATTTTCTTGAGCAAATTGCCCTCAAAATTTAATATGATACCAATAGTATATTGGGGTAGGATTAGTTGTAAGCAATCATTTTGTTTGTAATTGAATAAACAACAGTAATTAAAGAACAGCAGATGTCAATACGTATATAGATAGCCATAAAACTCCAAATCAATACCTGCCTCCAGCTCCATTAGTGAAGACACATTCCCATTCCCTAAGGGCTGCTGAAAGCAACAGAAGAACAGAAGAGGAAATACTTGCAATTTTTGTAGAAACTTGCGACTATTTGACTTTTTAGTACCAAACTACTTTACGAAGGAAAAGGATTCAAAAAGAATAATGAAAGATTATTCATGTTTTAATCTTAAATTTACATAGCCTTTCGGGCACCATTTTTAAGTAGTCCATGCTCCTGGGGAAAGGAGATGCTTCCCCATACTTCTTCGCCCGTTGGGGTGACAAGCAGTGGTGGCCCACGGCTTCTCTTCAGGCCAGCAGAGAACTGGGGATGGGGCACATACTACCTGAACGGCTTCCAATCTCCTCCGGAAAAACACACAAGTTACATAATTTTTATTTTGTAAACATCATCTTGAAGCAGTTTCCATGTCATCTGACATGCATACAAACACACGTCATGGTTTGGAAACTTACTAGAGTACTAAAGAAACCGTCAGAAGCCAGTAAAAAAGCTGGAACCCTCTAGTGTGGAGAGACCAGGCAGATGAGAGGATTAAAACTTGGAAGTGAAGGTTTCACCTCCAGATTTCTTATGACTCTATATGCAAGACCAGACATCCCACAACTGTCACTACCTAATTTGTACAAGAACACATCCATAAGTAAGTCTGAGCGTCTCGGTCCAATGAACAAAAAGACAAATAACTGCAACATACAAACCACCAAGCAGCAGCTGTCATAGTCTTGATTTACACAGACCCTGAGCAAAGAAGCTTACCCAAAGTGAACAGTGTTAGGAAGGGGCCAAATAACCTAACAAATAGTACTATTATATACTCTCACAATTGAGTTCATTTAATACCGTTTCATTTTATTGCAAGTTACTTTCTTCCACTGCATAGTCATCTGTCTTTGTTTTTATATACTACAAAAAGAAAGCAACAGATTTTTTTTTCTGTGCCCTTCATTTTCACACATCATAAAACCACTCACACTACTTGACACTATGGACAGCTTCTTAAGAAACAGTAAGTAGACACATTCCACATGTGTTCATATGCAGTTTCATCAGCATGATATACAAGAAGTCTACTATGCGAGTTAAATAATTTCAGTTTTACTACTGGTGTTATCTTTAGAATGTAAAGAGTTTAAACTGGATTTACGGAAACAGAGAGATAACTGAATTTCATTTAAAAAGTAAAGATTGGTATTTGTGTAGTTCAATTTAAGAAATTTTTTCTCCCTTTATTAAGACAGTTAACCGTGATAGTTCAAAAATCAGAATGATGCTGGTAGCTGCTAAAGAAGTTATCAGATTACAGGCGCAGTTTCTCTGTTATACACATAATCTTCCAGCAAGGAAAAGAAGTCACTTTTTTAAATGCTTCTTTGTGAGTTAGTTAGTTATTTTATACTTTAACCTATCCATTTATCTACATTAGATTTTTCAGTGCTGACATTAAAGCAGATGCCTAAAATATGGGGGGAAAAAAGTAGAGGGAACCAGAATCAGACTTGACCTGCATTGCATACCTAAACTCACTTAGTATATTTATTCTCTTTTTCTGAAAATATTATCCAACTCTAAAAATGTCAAAGTAGTAGTAACACAATGAATTTTATTGTTACCTCATAAGTAATGAGAAGAGTATTTTCTTACTCAATTTAAAGCTTTAACATGATGCCGTAGGAATTCACAATATGATTCGTATTTTTCTCACTTTTGTAGAAGCCATCTTTCCTTTTTTTCCAAAAAACATCCTACATTACTTTATCCTAGAAAGAATCTAGGAGCGAGTTTAAGCATTATTTCATTTTATTTTAGAGAGTTTCCTAACTTTCCTGATCAACTTTAAGGAGAAAAGGTGACCTTTTATGTTGCATGGCAAGGCAACTTCACAGTCCTAATCTACCCATGCATTCTGCAATGCTTTGGGTTCTTGAATGCATACCACTTTTCACTAAAGATAAGTGGAAAAACCAAGAAAATAAGTTTGTCCACTGTGCAAGTATTGCTTCATACTTGTGATAAATTGTCTTCCACTCTGGAAGCCCTAAATAGGGATTCTTTTTTATAGTCCTTGGCTAATTCATGTAACCATAAGGAGAACAGTAACAGTGTAAGGTTTAGGCAAAGAAAAGTTCAAATTGTTTTAGCTGTTGAAGAAACATTTTTTTAAAAAAAGAGAGGGAGAGAAAGAAGAAGAAAACTTAAGGAAAACAGAAGAAAATGCACTTTATACAAATGTATTATATTCTGTTTCTCCTAAGATGATTAGTGACCTTTTGCGTACATTTTCTCAAGCACTTTACAAATGCAATTTTTTTACTGTGTAGTATATATTAAAGCATCTGGCAGATTTAGCAAGAAATGTACCTTTTAAGAAGATATTTTGAGAGTCTGAAAAGTTGTTTTTCCTGCATTCACTTTTCTACTGCCATTTATTCCGTATGTCTGAGTATTTAGGGGATGAAAGATGAGGGGGAGCACACCTTTGAAAATAGAATTTGGAAAAGAACAGTAAGTTACTGTTTTTTCTGAAAGTCTTGAGATGGGACTAACTTTTGAAAGTAGAGTGTCATAAACACATCTGCATTAAAACCTTCAAAAGAAGATAACAACTATGAAATAAGGGAGCTCTTACTTTGTAATTTGGAAAAAAACACAGGTCTAATAACTATTGGCAAGTAAAGCGTAGTTCAACTTCTAAATATTTTTTACCTATGCATATGTGCATGTACATAATTTAACCATAAGAGGCAGATAAAAGTGTATAGAAATCTGTAAATGTTTTATAAGAGATGTACTAGTATTCAAGGACTTGTCAAAAATAGGTTGGAATATTAAGATCTACTACTTTTTCCCTTATATCAAAATACACTTTGACATTGCCTTTTATAAATGACTTTAAGAAGTTTGTACTCTAAAGAGTTAAATATGCAATCTTATCCGAATAGATGTTCACTAATGAAGCGTATTTCAAAAAACATCACTATGGCTTGGGGTATCGGATGTTGGAAGAGTAATGCTATACTCACTACAAAAATTATTGTAAAATGGAACACTTGTAATGTGTATCAATTAACATTCATGAAATTATAAAATGGCTACCAATATTAAGATGTACAGAAAAAAATGTTTTAAGAGTGCACAATTCAACACATTGAAGACTGATTTAAAAAGTCTGGACTTCTCAAGTTAAAATCATTCTATTTACACATCTTCAACTGACATTAAAAAATTTTCTCCATTTGTTTACACCTTTGCCTTTTTGACTCAAGTACACTATTTACAAATCAAATATTAATCGGGGGGGGGGGGGGGGGGGGGGGTGCCACAAGATGGGGAGACATGACCATGCTTGTGTTCATCTATTCAACGATGATCCATTAATTCAGTTTCCTAATTCCCTGACTATGCATGGAAAATACGGGGAAAAAATTAAAAACAGGCAGTTAAATAAGTAAGTATAATAACAGATATTAATGTGCATTCTTTAATCCCTTACTCAGTTGAAAGCTAGAAAGCTACTAGGTACCATGGTGACAGACATGATAGAAATACCCAAAATACTACATGTCATTCTGTAGTGATCCTGACACTAACAATATACATTGGATAAGTTAGAGGAAAAATGGCAAAGACCACCATCATTGGGAAAGGTAACGATGACAGTTTACAGTAAATCATTCAGTTCTTTCATTGCAACTAGTAAAGAATTGCTACAGGTGAAATGAAAGAAGAGGGGTACACAGGCTGCATAAGGACAGTTACAAGAAATGTAGTTAAATCTTTACGAAGGATAGAATTCCCAATAGCAGAAAATCTCGGCGTGGTTCTCAACATAGCTTCTGAAGGCTCTAGCACATGGGAAATTAGTCCAATATGGATGCGCACCTTCTGGGTGCGATCCATCACACCAACAAAAATTCCTAACTAGGAAAGTAATGCAGTGTCTAGCCATCTTGCACGGATTCAACTGAACATGAAAATACCTTTTCAAACAAGCACAGAAGTATGAAACATGAATAAACCATTCATATTTTGGATGATAGCACCGATTTCCTTCATCCATTTAACCACATCCAGAACAAAGACATAGACCAAAAAAAAAAAAGGGGAGGAGGGGGGACAGGACAGGGGGGACACGACGACGATACAACAACATGGAGGGAGGAAATTATTTGTCAGTTCTGGTTGGTGTGTAGATCTGAACACAAATTAACACACACATACACACATATATATTTTAAAAGGGAAAGAAAACATTTTAAAGTATGGACACATTGCCAAATGATAAAACTTAACAGCAATACCTTTGTCAATAAAAACTCTGCAAAAATTGTGGCAACTTCATTAAATGATATGCAAGACTATTTTTTGCACCTAAGTCAGGAGGAATCTACAAATAGAAAAGCAACTATCCTGAAAGCGTAATATTGCATGAGATTAAAATCAGAAAGAACAGAATTCTCTTTCGACTATCCAAGTGTGGAAAAAAAATATTGGTAATTTTAAGACTTTCTCCTAGTTTTATTCTTTTACCATCCCCAATGTATTTTATTATTTTTATGAACTGTTAAAAACCTGAAATGCTAGAAGTCATAATATGCAAAAGCCCTCATCTCTAAGGTTTTCTCTGATTTTTTTATATTAAAAAAAAAACCTGAAATACATATATATATATATATATATATATATATGGTGGAACATCTTATTCTTCCATACGAAGTCAGTAAATTATGCATAATTACTTTTAAATCTTCTAGAACAATAAGCCATTTAACCCTTAATGGGTAAATGCAGAGAAATAAAACCATGAATTTTGATCATGTATCTTCTCATTAAAGTTCTAAGTGTGAAGACAGAAGAATAAGCTAATATCTTGCATGCATGCGTGGCAAAGTACTGGTAACCAAGCAACCAGCAGGAAACATGTCAGAGAGAAAAAGCATATTTACAGTCCTAACAGTCTCTCATTTATACACAGCTATAGATACCAGTTGCAAGAGGAGAGGATCAGAAAGCAGCAGAAAGCAGTCATTCAGTCATTGCACCTTTTTTTTTTTCATTTTGCTTTACTACAGATATTCTCTGGTTTTAATCGGATTAATCTCACATCACAATAGCTGCCTTAATTCCACATTTTATCCTAATAAAATAAGTAATATGCCTAAATTCTGCATGAACAGATGCGCGAATACAGAATGCGTTCTGAACTTATTTCCTACTTGTTTGATTTTGTATTTAATAAGATTCTGCATTAGTATTGGATGTGAATTATTCACTTTTTCTGTAACATCAACAGAATAGCCAGGTAAATACATATGTAATATTAAACAAACATAAATATAGTGTGTATATATATATACAGCAAGATTATTCATGCAAAGACAATTATTCACATACATGGCATACTTATAGAGTTATATCTTTAGCCTGTAAGTTCTTAAGATTTAGTGAAAAGTACAGAAGTTTATTAAATTCCCAAAAGTAGAAATTATATTTTTTGATTAATTTGTCTCTTTTAAACATACACATGGCAAATAGGAGGGTTTTCAGATATATTCATACTGAAGTGTTTCTGAGAACACAAACATAGCAGAAGCAATGACTATCAAAGTTGCTTCAAACTAAAGGATTCTCAAGACTTTGGATAAAATCTTGTATTGATAAACTTGAATTATTTATTTGGGGAGCAGAGGAAGGAATTAGGTGTTAAATACATTTTTATGTTCCTTTTTTATTATTTTGATACTGCTATCTAATGTTTACCTGAACACAACCATTAATATATGTGTGTTGATCAAGCAGTGAAAGCAGTAGCAAGCCTGGTCCTCACTACACCTAACACGTACTTGCCAAACACACCAGAACACATACACACAGGGGACAGATGTCTTTGGATTGGGGTTTTGGTTGGGGCTACGGAGGGAAGAGAAGTCTTTCCAGGGCAGATTTCTGCTTCCTCATAGACAAACATCACGTTGAAGTATCACTCCTACATAGCATACATCATTTCTATTTTTGATACAAATATTGGTGCTAAATAATCTAAAGTCTATCGCTTAAATGGACACAAATGACAAGACGACTGTTCCTAATTTCTTATAAAGATTTCTAATAAAGTTTATTTATTGCTTTGTAATCAAAATTAAAAAATACAGTAATTACACTGTTATCTAGAAGCCTAGTATATAATTTAATTTTACTTGATCACCATGATACTTGTACTCTTTATTATAATCATGTGTACAATTTAAATCATGCTCACTGCATTACAGGTTATTAACTCAAAGAAAATTTAATAAGATGACAATATAACCAATCTGATTCTGAAATAAATCTTTAAAGGCAGATCATGAAGAGAAACAGCAAAGAAGTACAAGTGGTAATTTCTAGGACTGCCAGTGGCATTAGCTGTTTCTTCTTTCAACTGTCAGTGATATGGTAACACTTTATATACCATAAGCAAAGAATAATACATAAGAACAATATAACAATAATCAAAGAAAAGATGGAAACAATATCATTAACTGTGAGAAATATAAAAGGGTACTGCTAAACAAGCCTCGCATGAGAACTGAACTTCAATACTTCATCAGTTAAAGACACACAGATTGAAATGGAATGCAGAAGAGAGATGGTAACACATATGCTCACATATTTTCCTCTGTTTTCATTTCTATAGCTTATGGTACGTAGGGCTATGTTCATTCACATAAACATAATTATTTCGTGCAACGTTAGCTTAAACAGCTACTAATATTTCAAAAGAAAATGTGCGTGTGGGGGGGTGCGTTCCTGTTCAGACTATTGTGAAATCACAGGACTTGAACAGGCTTCATGTGATCATCGAGACCTTTTTCCTTCCCAAGCAGGCTCACCTATTCCTACATCATTCCTGGAAGATGTTTTTGTAACTTGTCATTGAAGACCTTCAGTGATAGATACTCCCCAGTGTCTTTAGAGAGTTTACTCAAAATGTTTTGCTGTTCTCACATGAGAACCATTTTTTTTCCCATGTTTAACCTAAAACCTATCTCACTGCAATGTACTTGCTACATTACTTTTGGTCTACACCATGAAGACGTGTCCAAGCTGCAACTGACTGGCTGCAACTGGAGCTTTGCCAGGCAGCAAGCTGCACAGGAGCCAGCAGTGCCCCCTCAGAGCTTGTTGGATCACACCGAAAATACTGCACCCTGTTTTAGGCCCCCAGTACAGACACTGATAAACTGCAGCAAGTTCAGCCACGAGTCACGAAGACGGTTGGGGGCTGGAGCACTTGCCCTGTGAGGAGAGGCTGAGGGAACTGGGCTTGTTCAGCCTGCACACGAAACAGGTTTGGGGGGACCTAACAGCAGCCTGCCAGTACCTACAGGGAGGTTATCAGGATGACGGAGCCAGGCTGTCCAATGGTGCACAGGAGGAGGACAAGAAACAAGAGGGATAAATTGAAATGACAGAGGTTGAGACTGGATATAAGGAAAAACCTTTTCACCATGAGAATAGTCAGGCAGTGGAGCAGGTTGTGCTGTTGCCAACCTTTGAGATTCCTACTGGATAAAGCCCTGAGCAACCAGGTCTGACCACAGCTGACCTTGCTTTGTTCAAGAGGCTGGACTAGAGACCTCCTGAGGACTCTGCCAACCTAAATTATCCTGTGATCCTGTAACATCCATACAGCTTCTATCTCCAAACACAGAAAGGCTAAATCCCCCATTTCATCTTGTTTTCCTTTACAACAGAAGAATGGTTGTACTTACTCTGACTAGTGGTCTGTCACACAGTATCTCACCTCCATGAGTGGTCACAAGTAGTTGCCTAGGGCAAAGTTAAGAAACAGGAGAAGGATACTCCCTCCTCCCTAATACTTCAACTAAGTGGACTTTTGAACCTGACAACATTTCCAGAATTCTCTAATAGATCCCGCTTCCAAGTGTTGTCAAATATGTTAGTTATCCAATCAAGATGGGATCTATTTAGTGTAGATTTATGCAAAAATGACATTCAAAGCTTTCATTTTCCTGCTTTCACCTGTTGACAACTTTCCTCTCTGCTCAGCAGCGGGACAATTCCTTCTTTATTTTCTTTGATCATATTTGTTCATAAACCTACAGCACAACTAGCAGCAGAGATAATTAGTAAAGAATGGCATCTTTAACTACTCTTATGCTAGAGCCATTGCATGCTTGCACTCTGCTTTTTTTGCCACAGCAGACTCTTGCTCTGTTCCTAGATGACACCAGGATCACCTCCTTTCTTCTACCCCTACCAAAAGTATCAAAAACATATGTACGTGGTTTACAAACTGCTGAGTAATCTCTTTTTACCAGGCCAAATTCAGAGTTTCTGTAGTTTGGGGTTTTTGTTTTTAAAAAGTGTCAATTTTGGTTTTCTATTTTTTTCCAGTTTTCACTCTCCCAAATTATCTTCCTGGGTTTTCCACCAAAATGACAGTTATGGATCAGTAGTACAAAAATGGGAAGATCAACATAATTATCACAAAAACCTTCCTATCATCTGATTTTTCATCATGATAAATAGAATTACAATAAGTGTCTACCTGGACAACAAATTAATACATCCCATTTTTAAAAAGAGACAACCCCAATGAAATAATGTTTTACAATTTAATACATGCATTCTAGAATAGGCCATTTTTCTCTGTTCTGTGCCAAAGTTTCAAGGAAGAGATTTATTATTTAATCATAAATGTTGAGAAAACTCGGCGCCAAACTCATAAAAAAAAAATATATATTATATCTAGTTACAGTTTGTTAGAACAGTGTGTTCCAATACGGACTTCAGTAAACCAAAATTATACAACTTGCAGTATCATTTGAAGCATTTATAACTTTTAGTGCACTGAAGTTGCCAAGAAACCCTGAGAAGCAGATGGGCATTACTGCTGTTAAAATGCAACCAGTTACACCAGAAAAGAATTGGGTCTGTCATACTTACAGAAGAAATGTTTAATATTACAGCTTCCTATTATTTAATTACTTATTTTTATTAACAAAAAGCATAAGTGAACTTCATTTTTAAAAATCTGATTTCCTTTGAAGATTCCACTAGTGGCATCACTATTTCTACTCTATTTAAGGACATGATCATAAAAATAAATAAATAATAATAACAAAATCACTATCTGGGTAACAGTCACATTCACAGAATTCCCAGCAGCAAGCCACCTGAACTTCTGCCTCTATCTAAAGCTTTTCTTACTGAGTGCCGTAAAACAAATTTTGATTAAAATCTTCATGTGTTTAAAAAATAAAAAACCCAACAGCTTCAAGAACTAAATGTTAGCATTTACTTTCAGCTTTCAAGACATTTCCTCTTTATATTCCACTAAAATCATATCAACACTCATCATTATTCACTAAAGAAGCAGCCCTCACTTCCACTACAAGGATAGAATTCTTACACAAGTATAAATTCAAGCATAAGTTATAAAATTTATGAGAAATTCCTATTTCAGATCAAAAAATTATTATTTCAAAGTCACTATCAGTAATGCAAAAATAAGGCTTACTTGCGACAAGCCTTCGATATTTGATTACTCCAATGTCATTTTTCTGAACATCTTTCTCACCAAAGACAGTACTCGCTTACTCCAAGAACATCCAATAAAAGACTTCCAAATGGCCATGGTATTTTTTTTCCACTCTTTAATTGAGGTTTAATTTAACATTTTTTAAAGTATATCCTATGGATTATCTCAAAATGTTGCAACAAACGTTGAAGTTATCCACACACATAGGAAATTAAATGTCTAAATCAACATGCTCAACTTACATTTTTAATGACTCTCATTCCCATTATTCAACTATATTCTGTTATACCAACAGAACATTCATCATCTCTTTTACTTTCAGAAGTAGATCACCTGATCAAAAGAAACTGTGCTTTGTAACAGAAGGTTATAAAGTTTTGTACTCGGCCATCCTCATTTGGACTAGCTTCAAAGCTGAGATTGTTCACCAAGGTGTTTCTACAGATAGCAGCATCTCTTAGGCTGTTGGAGGTAAATGCCATCTTTAATTAAACAAACAGCACTTCTTTTCTTGTAGGCAGAAAACTCTGTCAGCGATAATATATTTAAGATATTTTTTGCAGGTTTTGTTACTGAGATAACAGAAAAACGGATGCTGGAGCGGGAGGTCACTGAAGCATGAACATTACCAGCCAAATAGAAGCTGAAGCACACAGATAACAGTCAACTTCTGTATTCTAAGATCTAATTTCTTGGTTTTGTCTCTTTTGTAAACTGCTTCATGATACTGTAATACCCCCGGGGGGGGGGGGGGGGGGGGGGGGGAGCACCTTTTGGCTAGCTACCCCAAAAAAATTAATTCAAATTGTAAAAAATAGGTGACTGGGAAGACGTACCATCCTGAAAAGGCAGGTCAAAGAAACCTCCTACAGAGACAAAGGACAGAACAACAAAACTGCCATATGCCACCTGCATACACAGCCAATTCCATCTGAGGGCAGAGCTTCATGGAACGCTTCTCCATTCAAACACCCAGCAGGAAGCAAAGCCTGACAATCCCGAAGGTACTCGAAGGCTCAGGATGAACAGAATCACAGCTTAACTTCCTGTTTCTTCTCATCACACAATCGGTCACGTCTCTGTCAGAGACATTTTAACTGAATAGATGTATTATTTTGCAAGTGTTGAATTTTAATGTTCGGCTCTATTTGCAAGTGGCAATCAACAAGACAGGCCTTCCCAAAAAGCAGTTCTCTGAAGCATACTAGAATCAAATGTAGAAGGTGCATGCATTACGCAAAACAATGGGAACGGGCAATCCAGATCAGTGATAACGCAGGCATGTATCTGTATCAGCTCATGTAAGACGCGTGTCCCTGTCCTACAGGTACCGCAGCTGCAAGGTGTTGTGGCCTGCAGCTTTCTCTATGCTTCTGCACAGCCCTATGGCCTCTCCCCCAGCTCTCGATGCCTACGTCTCTTTAGCCTGCAAATCTTTCGCCTTCTACCCAAGCACGCTTCACAGGCACACAGGCTGCCAAAAGGGTACCGAGATAGCAGTCTTTCGCTGCCAGTACGCAGGATGCTTGCAGTGTGGCAGGAGACCACGTGATGAGTAATAGAAGCATGAGTCTTGGGCTCCCCTCTGAGACTTGACGCTTGTGTAATTGAAATAAAATACAAAGATTCCTTAAAAATAAGGCTGAGATAAGGCATAAAGCATGATATTCATAATCCAACTGACAAATGCATTCATACATTGAGTCACTCAAAAAAGCACATAATGAAAAAACAAAGTCTAGTACTTTCATAATTCCCCAGTTGAACAGAAATGCAAGAGAATTACATTTAAGTACCATTTAAATAACTAGATAATTATTAGAAGTTATTGGGTCTTTCCTACTGTACATTCCCAGTCCAGATGTAGAAAGGAGCACTGGCCACATATCAACAGCTAAAGGTATAAGGAACACTTTTTGACTCGTAGTTTCAGTGACAAAACCAGAGTTGCATGCCCAAAAAGATATCTGAAGATGCTATTTGCATTACCCCAGCACTGCTCACCAAGAGGCTAATTCTCCCCTAGGACATCTTTACTAACAAATTTTTTAAAATGCAAAAAATTGTTACTGAGCATAATTAAAACACCCAACATGTAAACAGATAAGTAATGCATTATATATAGGTTAGTTTGTCCTCCTTTTGCTTACTCAAATGTTGAAATGTAGAAAGTCACTTGATGGACTATGTTGCAAACAATATCCTTATAATCTACTTTTCCCTCCTTCCTTTAGTTCCCACAAATCATAGCATCCTTAAAATTATGAAGATACATCTAGCACCAAAGTACAATCTTTCTCAAAATTCTAAAATAATTTTAAAACAGTTCATGAATTGAGAGTTACAATGTGGCATCTGCTATAAATGGTTATAAAGGTGTTCCACTGTTTTTTTCCAGTTCCCAACTCTGCAGCAACAAATCCACAGGAGAAAAAAAAAATAAAAAGGAAACAGTCTACAAAAACTATTTTCATATATTACCTTAGAAGAGCCATCTCTTCTATGTGTTTTTTTTCTCCTCCTCCTGAGAAAGAATCTTGGTCCCTCCTCCACAAGTGGGCAAAGATGATACAGCCCAAGTCCCAGGATTCATTAATCAAATATTGAAGCGTTGACTAAAATGCGAAAGAACCAAGCTATCAACAAAGAACACCACTTCATCCATATAAAACTGCAAGACAATGTATATCATGATGCAGGGACCCGAAAGTTTCTCATCTTTTCCAATTTTTTGGCCTTTCATTATACAGCCTTATTCATTGATATTCCCCTTCCAAATCAGAGCAGTATTGGATTCCTTTCTCCTTTAGACTTTCCCGATCCATTGTTAAAACTGGTTTTTAACTAGCCTGTAAAAGTGAATTCATTACTTCATTCATTGTTCTTATTTCTTGCAAAGGCTCCAGTAGATGTTTTTAAACTGGCAAAATTATAGGATTAAAATGTATAGACCAGAAAAGGTTACTTAATAGATTGGACAGTAACATATATAATTAGGAAGAGCAAACTAAAATGCCAATATTTTTGAATATTAATTTATTAATTCATTGCATAATGAGCTAGATTTTAAACTGTACCACTGCAGTAGTCCCTACATGTTTCTATCCTAATTATCAGGCAGCTCCAATTATTTTTTTTTGTGTACTGATTTCATTTCAAAATTGCCAAGTTTATTAAAACAAGTCTTTCAAAAATCCTGCATACAGTCTGAAAGCAGGAAGAAAGGATTTATTTTCCCACACATACATATATGAAAGCAGACATACAGCAGGACGATTATAGAGGTTCTTGAACAAGACCTGTTTTTCTACCTCTCCTGGAAGGCTTCAAGAAATCATTCCTCATTCACTGGGAAAAGGGCAAACTTTTTGTGTGTCCTTTGCAGGATAGCCCTGCTCATTTGCAGAATATAAATGTCTAGCTCATTTGTCACATCACAAAACAGAGAATGAGGACCACACAACACCACTATAAAATCATCTGAATTACGGGCATGTGTTTTTCAGATGCGTGACTACCTGCTGGGTCAGAACTACATGCATAGCTCACAGAGAACATTCTTTATGCTAGAAAAAAAAATATAGGAAACTCATAACCTTTCAGATAAGCCTGAAACTTAACAAAATTTGAACCTAAGCTCAACTGAAGGCTGAACAATACCATTTCAGTGAAATGACTGTTTATCTATTAGAAAGTAAAGACATAAAATTTTAGATTAGTGAATGCCCAAAAAGTTCTTTTAATCTCAGTAATTTTGCAACCACGGAATATTTTTGAAGGGAAGTGGTTTCAAAATTATGTAAGACATGAAGTGAGACGGTATCTATAGCTGATTGCTTTCTGGAAACAAGCTGTACCTAGGCATTTATGGATAATCGTTTTTACGATTTGCAAAACATGGGCTTTAAAAAAAAAAGGAACAAAAAACTGATTTCTGTAATTCCATTTAATTCTTCCCTAATAAATATATGATACTTCCACTACCTAATCTCTAATATATTAAAGATCAACATAGCATATACCTTTGAAAAAAACAATTGAAGAGCTTTTGGAACAACTTAGGCTAAAAACCCAGACTGTATTAGTTCTATTAGTTCTATACCACTGTTCCAAAATGCAACTGACATCAAACCTCATCTTTTACCCCAATTTTCATTGACAGAAGAGAGAGATCTTTCATACAGAGAATTTCTAGCAAACCCATTTAACTAATGTAAGTTTAATAGCTCTGCAGAGTTGCATTACAAATTTCAAAATAAATGCAGACAGACTATAGTTTACCCACAGCCTGCAACATTAAACTATTCCTTTCAATATTCTCTCTCATCTGAAGTGTACTATGAAGAAAAGTACGAAGCTAAAATCAAGCTAGCATTCTCTTCAGCTATTTAGCCAAAAGAAGGAAGTAGCAGAGATGAGACACTATCATTTTTGATAGCTATGAAATCTGCAAAGGATGCAAATGTTTCCATGAATTCTTACTTAACAGAAAGCGGCCAAAATCTTTTAAAATGAGAATCAAAACAGAACACAGAACCTAGAAAACAACTAAGGTGAATAAACCACTCATGCTAAGGTTTAAAATTAATCCTCCTGATAAGAGAACTCTCTGAAATCCAAAGCTCCATAAATTCAGGGGGTGGGGTGAGGAGGGAGTAAAAGTAGAAACTAACAGACGATGATAGGAGAACAAATGCAGACTTCTGTAAAACCCAGAAAAAGAGAGGCAATTTGCAACTACCATCATGATGTAGCTTTTTAAAAGTAATTTTTTTATTCAGGAGTTAAGTGGGTTTTGTTGCAACCTTTACAGGTTTTTGGCTGTAAATCTAATAGTCAGTTGGAAACAAAACACTCCAAAATGAATTTTGTGAATGTGATTTCAAATACATAATAGAAAATGCCTAAAAATGAATCAGATTCTGGGAGGAAACAGGAAAATACATAAAAAAGCAAAGCAATAAAAGGACGGTAAAGTGTTTGGACATAGGAAATCCAGGTTGAATACTTCACTTGTCTAGAATCAAACAGAAAGTCTGTGCCAAAGACGTCAATGAGCTTTTAAAATACTATTTGTATTTTTAGTTGAGAAGTACCCACAATCTTTCTTCAGTGTAGGATATACTTAAACAAATACTTCCTAAATAGGATGATTAAATTAGATTTAATATATTCAAGGTTTAAACGAGATTTTCCTTTAAAAATAAAATCAAAGAAATTGGCCTTTGAAATGAATAGCTACACTTTACTACGGACCATTAAAATCAAATCAAATGAGTCTTTAAAATAAAGTGACATGTTGCTGAAGTTTTTCAAACATCACTCAACTGAAGTGATACAAACAAATGTCTAAATACCTGCAATTAGATGTTATTACAGTGAAGAAGTTACATAGATGAACTACAGAAGAACATATTTGCTTCACATTTAAAGTAATTTTATGTAAATGAAGACTTTAATTCAAAGCAAAATAAAAACAACAATGGATTAAAAAGCAGAAGAAAGTTTGTTCCCTTATGAGTAACAATACTACAGAGTAGTTTCTAAAATTGTGTAACGTACTGTCATAGCGTTGATTCCTACAGCAAAAAGGCATCGTTTTGTTTTAGGGGCAAGTGTCTTGCAGTCAGATAGGTTAAAAAAACAAACAACAAACAAACCCCACGAATCTTCACAAGTATACAATTCGTAAGTATTCAGGGCAGCAAGTTTCTGTTGTGCCTTGTAAATTTGCCTGAAGCTAATGTGTTTAAAAAAAACCAAAATCCATTTGGATGGAGGAAAGTCCTTGAACAATCCCTTTATCAAGCTCCTAATGGAATCCCTTATTACAGAGCGTGGAGCAGATCTTTGGCAAATTATGTAACTGCTCAGGTGAGTTTTCCATGTTAAACAATCTCCAGATTTCAGAAAGCTGCATTAAAGTTATGCACAATTGCTTGCTAAAACTCTACAACAGCAACTGTATTTATAACGAATAACTGACTTGTGTCAATACTAGCTTTTTTTCATAGACTCCCCCTCTACTTCTTGCATTTCAAAAATCATCCACCATCTAATATAGCTAGTCTTTATTTAACATAAAATTAATTATAAAAGTAATGAAGATGTCAAACTCTTATTTCTTAATGAGATATGAAATTCTCTTACTTCCCAGAAAAGCACCATGTTCACACTAACCTTTTAACTAACAGGAACAGATGGGTCTAACTGGATATAGGCGTGACGGAGCATTGTGGCAGAGCAAAGGAACATGTTGATTCTCATACCTCTGGCAGATGGGAACCAGTCAAAATTAGTTTTATACTAAAAATATTTTGCTACTTCTCAGTAAAAAAGAAAAAAAAACACTCGAAACAATATGCTATTTTATACGTGACATCAGAGATCAAACAGCAGCTTTCAAAAAGTTGGTACCGTACATTAAAACCAATTACATAGTCTTACTGTATGTCATTTTTAAGCCTGTGGATAAATTACAAATTCCTGAAAACAGTAGCTTATAATGGAAGTGCTGACACAACCTTAACTACAGCAGCAAATGCTCTGCTATTATGAAGTTGTTATGGCAACTAGAATGATCAAGTTGGGAGAGAAAGAGGAAGAGTGCGCATAAGCAAAACTTAAAAATCTTTGACACGACCCCCTACAAACTCTTCTAAAATTTGTGGTCACAGTGTTATCGCTCCTTACCTTCACAACAAAAAATTTAACACCAAAACTTTCCTTTAACACAGATGAGGGGGGAGAGGTTCCACATTAGTGTAAAATCTAAGACAAATTAAATCCAAGGTCATAATCCATCTGGTGCATGCACATATCAATAGTCTACAAAAACAGAGTCAATTGAAAGATACCTGGACAGCATCTGTTGAGCACATATTCATCAGATACCACAAGTTAACAAACCATAATTATGCAAAACTGTTCCATCTTCGATACAGTTTCATAACTTGTTACCAATCTGAATACTTTAGTAACAGCACCCTGCTGTAATTTGACTAAATCAGATAGCACGTTCACAAATACTGACCCATGAGTTAAAACATGATTGAAAATATAATTGAAGCTCATATATTTGTGAAACGATCATTGCTTATCCATCCCAATACTGTGTTAGACAAAAGCAGAAATCTTTGGGTGTTTCTATTATGAAAATAACGGGGAAAAAAACATAGCAAGGCAGTTACATTTTAACGCACAAAAATGCACAAAGTATAATTTATAAAACACATTAATTAAAACCTGTGCCAGTACGCTAGTTACCTTTCTCAAAAAACATTTTATAGTTTAATTGCAAGTATTATTCTAGCAAAATTTAACTGAACAAAATTTCCAACAAAATGTTAGTAGCAACCAACAGTCCTACAAATAATGTTAAATCATCATTATTATATATTTTTATTAAATCATTCTGTCCAAATACATCTACGAGCAACACTTCCACTAGAAAAGTGGAAAAACAAATTATTTGTCTCTCTTCTCAAAGGATTTCATATTAAAGCCACTTTGTCTCAAGTCTAAACTTGACTGCCATAACTAAAATCTAGGAAACACAAAAGCCCTCAGATGTCTGATGTGATAAGAGTTGTGCTAAGTACTTATACTCACTCATTTCCTAGGTAACAAAAACTCCATTTCTTCTAAGATATCTCAATCCATTTCTCTTTTGAGTCTGTTGTTCTAAACCAGTTTTCAGACTACAGGGAAGACTCATTTTATAAGGAATAGTCTCATTTTAAGAAATGCGAGCTAGCAGATATTCTGTTAAATTCAAAATAATTTTAAGATTCAGGTTGTCATGTTTTTACGTTTCAGTCAAAAATTACTCAGTGTTAATTATCTGACTGATTGCAAAATTTTAAAACTTTGAAGACTGTTTTCATTTATATAGACATTTATGGATTTCTTTTTAAGAAACATACAGTGTATTCTATATTGACCACTGAAAATTACAGTTTTGCAGAAATATTTAATTTAGCTGGAAGATAATCACATATTCCACTGACAAAACAGAATTATTTAACCTGACATAACAAATAATTATTGATATCAGTCACAACAAAACCCTCGCCATCCCCCAAACAAAGTGAAAAAAGAATAAGGCTGAAGACTAAGTAGAAAAATAATTTTGTTCACAAACGCAAGAACTACTTGCAGGCAACAAAAGAAGTGGCAATAATGACGACATTTTCTTCAGAACATTAGTTCTTTAGCAATTTAAAAATTCTGATAAATACACTGCTTTTCTCTGAAAAGCAACCACTACAGTTATCAACTCGCTTGAAACAGGTAATCATACAGATCTGTAGAAGCTGAATGACAAGATTCAGAAAAAAAGTAAAAATAGGATTTCCGTGTGCATACCTGTTTGTTAGATAAATGATAAATACTTGATAAAATTCTCAAAAAGGAAAATGTTTAGAAGTGTTCTAACACTATGTTGTCTTTTCATTTTTTTCAAATTATTTTCAGTACTAACATTAGTTGTTACCACACACATTTATAATTTGTAGAAACATTTCATTGAGATATGGCTTTACTGATCACTCAGTTTTATTAGAAAAATGTTTTTCCCCTATCGGGGGAAATTTGACAAATTACTTTCATACAGTAGGGGTAACACGTGGCCTTTTAGACTTGAAGAATCCATAATTATTAATCATGGATAGACTAACACAGACAGTAGTACATGGTTTAATACTATTTGCAAAGCTATCAGCTTAGATACTGTAAATATCAAATCTCACTGAGATCACAATGAAATTTCAGTGAGCTTTCACCTCGAATGCTCACGCATTTAAAACGTAAAACATTTTTAAAGAAAGCTGACTTCTGTGCTCACTTCTTACGCAACTTTTCAAAAGCAATCTTCTTAAAACAGGTAAATGCATTATACACCCTAGATCTGATTTTCAGGTACAGAGTTTCAATACATTGTTAACCAAAGCTACATAGTAGTTATTTTGAGGGTTTTGGCAAGAATGTGTACATGCATAACATCACTCAAAAAGCAGAGGGAACTGAGACAGAAGCCTGTCCAAGAAGTACAGGACTTTTTCCTCACTACAAATTAACACTTACTTTTCCGTTATCAGAAAGTAATGCAGAAAACAACATGTCTGCGAATCAAATGAAATGAAGCAGAGGGATGTAGCCAGTCCCCTGTGATTCCTTATTCCAGGTTTAGAGGTACGAGAACTTCACGTCAACTGACGTTATTTACGGATGTGGAATCTCTCATCACACCATTCTGTGAGTGCGAGATAACCAAACTGCAAGAATTAATCACATACTACAGCGCTGACTGTCACGTAGTGGACATCCAGTCACAAGACAGACTATAGGCCCTATGGAATTTATAGTTGTGCACGCTTGAAGCTTTTGCTACTTCAGACATACCAGCAACTTTCTCCACTGGAGATGTTATTTATCCCCTTTAGTTACACAGCTTATATATAGCTTATTCCTGTTGTAGCTTGACCAAACAGAAAAGATTTTCAGAACACCATGCTAAAAATACAATTCCTCTTCTTCGTGCTATATTCAAGGTTGAAAATTTTAAGCAGCTTCGTCTTCAGAGTTTGAATTCTTAACACCAATCATCTCCTTACCTTAGACTCAGGTTGCACACCAAGATGTCAGGATCACTGTCATCCTCTAAACTTTAACATGCTGCTTTATCCAAGTTTACCCTGATCTGCAGGCTTGAGACAGCAGAATACTTTTGATACTAACATACAAATAGCTCAGCGTAACTAGTTCTGAAGAGAAAAATAAAGTGGGTTTTATACATATATATGTATGTGTGTGTGTGTTTGCGCATGTGTGTCTATAAAAAAGGCTCAATTATTTTGCACTTCAGGACTTCTTTTAGGGATAATCAGAGAGTAGATATTTGAGTGCCCCATTTCGGGATTTGCAGGGGGAAAATAGACTGGGGCTAATGTTTGTTGTCTCCTGAAAGATTATCTGAGAATGCGAACTGCATAAAGTTATCTTATTGCTACACACACAAAGATTGTGCCTTGTCAGACTCCAATTATTTGGAAGGCTTTCATAAGAATCAGTACCTTTATGAAATATTCTAATAAATTTAGGACGTTTTCAGTTCAGGTTAGGCTATCAACTCCAGATATGCATTGTATGCTTGAGGACAGAAATCATGAGACAGAAAACGTTAATATTCTTTCAGAAAGTACGCCTCATTCCAGTACTTTCAGCATGGACTTTACAGCATGTACCCATTGTATCCTTGGCAACTCAACTCCCTATCTAAAGAGACAAGATTGACAACTTAGATTTAAAGTTATAGCCCTCGTATGCTACTAGGCTTGGATTTGGTCCGGAGCTAGATAGGATGCAAGCTAGAGGCCAAAGGTATTCCAAAAGTCATTTGATGTGATATAAGGGCATAACTGTGCTCATCGTTATTGACTGGATAAACCAAAAAAGCTTTATCCAGATGTTCTCCATCGTTTCATAACAAGGAAGACAAAGATAACTTTGCAGTTACAATGAAACAAGGCTAGGGCAAATTATGAGGGAGGTTCTTCATACTTACAGTAAACAAGTACAAACCTGTAGAAAGCAGCCCCTTCTCCCACCGTCTTTTTGGTGTAGTTCATGTTTCACCCCAGTTCTAAAGTAAATAGTCTATTTTCTTTCTCTCATCATTTTATCTCTTCTTCACCTTCAACGCACAGAAGGCAAAAAAAGAAATAAATTGATTGTAAACATTTTCTTGTCAATAAATTAAAAAGAAAAGTTACAGTAAATAAGGTTCCAAGAGGGAAAAAATGAAACTATATTCTAAGGAAAAGTTCCAAATGTTGCATTATTTTCCCCACAATAAGCATACGTTGCCCCTAACAACATCGGTACAGTGAATGAAGATTTTACCCATCATATTTTAGGACAGATTTATGAAGGGCTTTTGCTACATTAAAGTGAGTTTTTCAATACGTATTATTTCCTACATATTAACCTCAAGAGAGCAGTTAATTAACATTAAATCAGACAATTTAGATTTCTAAATTAATTAGAAATGGATTTGTGAGTCAGAAAGCCTTTGTTTGATACAAAGTGTGTAATGACTTTGAACATCATCTTCACACAGAGAGTCCGTTATTTTTTTAAAAACATGAAGGTTTCTTTTTGCAGGGGAAAAAAGAAAAAAAAAAAAAAAGACTAAATAAATGTGTAGGCTTAATCTGCACATTAAGTTATAAATGAAAAACCACAAGACTACAGCCAGGTTCCCCAAATGAAAGGCTACATGAAGCAAAACACAAACCATAATTTTTAAAGCAAATCTTTTGGAACATCTTTTTTATAAAAGCTAGCTATGAATAGACCTTAACCTGAATGGAGTTTTTAACCCTATACATGACATCTACCATGTCAAAACGACTCTGGTCCGTTTTACCTGATCATATCCCAAAACAGCAGGTTTTTTCCTGGATTCGTTTCTTGATGACAAGCTGTTCAAACACAGAACACCTATCAAACCTAGTATTATCATCTGCTGCTTTTTTCTTCTAGTAGACACTGCTGTCCATCAGAAGAAATAATTAATGGGTCTATTATGTATGAAAGCATCATCCTGTCAGTTCAGTGACTGGTTTGAATAGCTCATATCTGCTACTCATTGATGCCATGCGTGCTCACTGTCCTGAGAGATGACAAAACACTACACCCTTTGGGATTTTTTTTCCCTCTGTTCTAAAGCAGCATTTCACATCCGTGTCTGACAGAAGCATAAGGAGCTGAGAGAGGCAGACCTTCATCATCCTTCACAGAATAATGTTGCATGGGTTAAAAGTTAAGACCTGACGTCTACTGATCCTGCATTTTTCCTACAAAAATCTAAAACATGGAGGCTACCAAAATGTGTAGGAAAATAACTTTTCAGTGTTGGAATCATCTACAGAAAACAGATGGCATTTACTGGATACTAAATCTTTAAATGAATTTTTAAATGGGTGCTGAATACTTGAGCTAACTGGGGTCAGTGCATTTGCCTCCCCCCCTCCTTCTTTTTTTGCGGGGTGGGAGGGGGGAGATGCAAAGTTCACAGGTTCTTTTCTGTTACCTGATTAGGGCAGAATAAACAAAAATGCTGAATGTGGAAGAAATCAGATATTGGAGATACCTGGAAATAAACTGGAAATAACCAATACCACAAAACGAAGCAGCAGTGAACAACAAGATGCTGTGGAAAAAGAAATCACAAGACGAGAGTGCACAATGCATTTCAAATAGAAAAAAAGCTTCCTATCTGCTGAGTGAGTCTCAGTATATTCTGACAGAGCACAGATAAAGCTTCAATCAAGTATCTCCTAGGTAAGTTTTTATTTCATATACTGCTTTAATTGTTTATCACATCAATATATAATTTAATGTATGGACAATAACTCAATGAATTTAAATTTCTTTATACTGATACTGAAGTTTAAATCCTTCTGTGACAAATATCTGATGTTCTTAGATTTCCTATACTGCTCAAATAACAGCTCTCTTTTGATATTAAGGTTATTCAAAGGAAAACTATTAAATGCTTTCTCTCTTGACTTATACTAGAGTGAAATATTTCCTAAGATTTAAATCCTTCAAAATATTTTAATACATATTTCCATGCATGGCTGTTTAAGAAAAAAGAAATTAATAAAAAGCCATGCTTCTGTTAGTATTACCAAAAAAAAAACATTTGCTGTACTTCATTATCTATTTAATCTGGCAAAGCAAACAACATTTTGCACCATGGCAGTAAATGTAAAAGGTTATCTCTTATTATAGGATAATGAATCTTTGTTTATATAAAAGGATATTAAATAAAGCTAGAAGTGCTGATTAGTTATTTATGAAAGGTAAACTACAGCACAGTAAGGAAACAGCACCATGTTAATACACCCCAAGGTACTCTGTACAGAGTTTCAATAAGAAGATTGGACATCAATGCCCCAGTAAAACTATAAAAAAGAAGGTTCAGGTCACCTCAGTTATTTCACTCATTTGGAGCATCCACTACAGAAGCCACATAGACATGAGTTCTACATGGAAATAACATGCAAAACATTTTAGAATGAGATTCTAACATTTAAAAGGGCTTGAAAATTAAACACAGTATCTATTAGTCAAAAAGCTACACTTACAAGTCATGGAGAAAGGCACCTGTGCTCACACACACAAAAAACCCCACACCCCTTGAAAGTGAAAGAGCATAAATAGTCATATACCATTTAACACACCATTTTATAGTATCACATTGGTCAATTTTGCATGTAATATTAGCTTTGAAAACCTACACCTTTGCTCCTACAGCCTTTTATTGATCTCACACCATTTTTTTCTATTTACTAAGATGCACTATTTCTTTTTCCAGCATTGTTTTAAATATCTTTCCTCTACTTCTCTCTGTATCACTTCCCTCATTTCTATTTAGCACATCTTTCTTATTTAATGTATCCATCAATCCTTTTCCTATTTTTTTTCTTTTTATGTTTTGCTAACTTACTAAAATAATCTCTCTCTTGCCTGATGCTTGCTAAAGACAGACTAATTCGCCATTCACAAACACCTCTTTTGAACCCTTCACTTACGCACAAAGGGTTTATGAATTCTACCAAGTGCTAGAAGACTAAACTCACTTGCTAAAGACTGATAGAATACCATGAGACTAAAGCCCAGAAGTTGATACTATGCTGAGCCTTGTCCCATATCAAGAGTCAACAACATACTTCCAAAATAATGGAATTTCTACCAGGAAAGATATGTGAAAACTTCTGCAGGAGAGGGGTCATCTCATGCATGTTACTGTAGAATACTTTGTATATTTGAAATTCCTCCTACAAGGTCCCACTCTTGACTGCCATGATAGGGGGAGAGGGAAAAAAAAACATTTCATATTCTCTAAACATTTACGCTTAAGTCTTCTGCTTAATACAGGCAAAGAAGTTTCCGTTATTCGAACCTTTTTCCACTTTCCCACTTGCTGTATTTGATGAGAACTTGATGGGAATTTTTGCTAGTGCACCTATCATTCAGCCATTTTGTTGCTGACAGGTTCCAGCACTCTCTACATTTCCCCAATTTCTGTCCTTTTCTTTTATAAGTAGCTCCAACTGCTCGATCAAACCTCTCTCAGTTTTTTTTTCCTATGCCTTACTTCACATATTACATCGATCCAGTAAGAATTCTTCCTGCCTCCTCACTGCTTCTCTACAACACACACTGATACTTTGCCTCTCATCTAACATATCAGGAAAAAATCATCAGTTAAGAAGTAGGTTCTGCACAACACAAAACAAAACAATATGGCTATAAGTTTCAATGGCACCAAGTCAAGATTTCCATAACTTGAACCGACAAAGCCTCCTACAACTCAGTAACACTTGTAACAAGCAGCAGATGTAATACAGCTTTTGTCAGCTAATTTCAGAAAACAGCTTTGTATCTGTTGAACCTGGTTCAGAGTTGGAAGTAAAAGAGTAATTCAAGTTTTGATTCTCCAGTTACTGCTCTCACACTGGAAAAGTTTTCTTACCTTGGATGTTGTGTGTGGGTTTTGCCTCCTCTTTTGTAAAAGGTATTGTTTATCATGGCTTAAAAAAACCCCAACCAAACAAAAAGAAAACCCACACCCAAAAAACCCAAACATAACAGATAGCCAACATGCCTATTTAAGAAAAATCAGATTATTCAATGAAGCTCTCAAAAAGCTTACTCAAAACTTAGTTTCAGAAACTTCTAAACTGAGAGTTGCATTTAAGACCTTTAAGCTCTCTCTTGAAAATACCTGAAAGCAGTAAATCAGTATTTGTTTTCCACCTTTATCATAATCAGTTGTTCAAGGATCACTAAACATCTGACAAGGGTATCTTTTCATTTTCTCTCTGTATTAATTTGCTTGTCTACGTGAAATGAGTAAACCACATCACAAAATAACTACAGTCAATTGCCTAAAGAGAGTACATCTGCTCAGCAAAGCAGCACACATAGTACAAACAAATGGGATCTCCTTCCCAACTAATTCAACAGGTAACAAACGTTGAAGTGGTGTAGCATGGTTCAATGAGCCTTTTAGAAACGATGCGAATGAGACAGACCAAAAGTCCAAACTGCCCCTTCTGGGCAGTTATCAGCTAAAAGAAATCAACAAGGAGCAGCACAGACTTGTAGGTATACATATTCCTAAACTGTTGGCCTATCTTCTGCATTCACTTCCATGTCTGCTCAAGACTATTATGTTACAGGTAACACAGGAGATGCTCTTACACTTCCATCTTTTTGGGAAGAGATGTAACTTACGTAACCTAATAGAAAGCAAGAAGTGAAATCCAGAACTTCTGCTCCTGTAGTTAAATCACTGCCCCAAAATGTCCGTTTCACCTTGAATTACAGATAAACGCACCTTCACCACGGCCATTTGCATCTCTCTCAAGCCCCTTCATTAAATAATCCCCCATTTCCGAGAGTTACTGTAATGAGAGAAAAGGCACTAAAACACTTCAGGGCCATTTGCACTGTAAATACACGCAGGTAGTATTATGCAGTATTTCCAACGACATGTAAAGAAAAATCTTCCAGAAAGCCAAATTGACCAATATTAGTTATATTCATATCCTTTTCTCATGGAATAAACAGGTAGAGACAGGTCAGGCAAAACCAGTTTGTAGCTACAGAACAGAATGCACAGCAACAGACGTTCAGCCCTCTATCAATGTGAACTCTGACTTAAAACAAAAGCACGAGGGCTTATATACCTTTACGGCAGATATAAACTGCTTTGCGAAGGGGTCTGATACGGCAAAGCATTATCTGCATAGAAGGAAGCTTTGTTACAGCAGATGTAATTGTGTGCTCCTGGTAACTCAAAACCTGCAGCCCTACAGCCTCAACTTACATCTGTTCAGCTCATCCCTCTCCTTTGCTTGTGATGCTGCTGGTCTTTGACCAACTCTTAGGTCGTTTTAGCAAGGCCTGCCTCCACACTTTAAATCTTGATTAACCAAATCCTGTATCTGCTTTTCCATTCTTTTTTTCCAGGATTGATGTCAAGCACATGTGCCTACATTTACCTAACTCATTCTATTTGATAGCATTTTTTCAGTATTCAACAAAGACATTCTTTGTTCTTCTTCAATATTCCTGCAATTATGAGACATTAAAAATACCCATTTGTATAGTCTGCCCTGTTGAGTGGTATTGATGCTTTACAAGGAATTCAACTTGCTACCTCCCTACTATATACTTATATATCAAAGAAAGTCAGCAAACTTACTGAAAATATTAAAATTACAGAAAAGTCAATCCTTTACAGGACCTCAATACCTTCCAACAGTTTTGGACTGACACCATCTCAAACTTTAAATATTAATTTATCAATTCTGCACATTACAAACAGGGAAGAAAGCAGCACATCACTTGGGAAAAGTCACACGATCAAATCAGAGGCTCCATATAGCCCCAAATTCTGCACAACACTGCCCAACAGTGTAAGTCTAGGGAAGCCTGAGAACAGGGCACACATAAAAGGACACTCCCTCAGAAATATTCTGCCAGTCTCTAGCTATTTGTAGTTGATGGATTTCTTGAGCCAGAGATGATGTCTTATTTATAATATAACCTTCAGAGTATTTTTCCAGTTGTTTTTTGAACCTGCACAAAATTTAAGCTTCCACAAGATCCTGTGACAAACTTCCATATTTAATTATGAGTTACATATCAAAAAATCAAAGAATACCTTCCTTCTTTGTTTTGAATTTGCTGCCAGCCAGCTTCATTCAACACTCCCTACTTCTTGCACTAGAAGACACAATAATAATTTCTTATTCACCACATCCATCCTTCCATGATTTTACAGACAGCTACACCATACCGTTCTCAGTCATCTGTCTTTGAGGCTGAGGACCTCCATTCTACTCTACTCATACCATCCTTAGCCATGCCTCATACGTAAATTCTTCCATACTGTTAGTCATCCTGCTGCCCTTTGCTGTACCTTTTCAGTATTACTGTTTCCTTGTGGAGCCTCTGGGACCCGAATCGGAAAAAGTTACACGATACGCCTGCGTCACCAATTTATATAGTGACACCGTGATTCATTTTCTGATTTGTTCTCTGTTCTTTTCCTAATTTGTAGGGTTCATTTGCTTTCAACTAAGTCAGTAGTAACAATCACCTCAGATGTCCTTAAATGTGATAGGGGACTGTTTCCCCCCACACACACCACGTACATCACCTAATCTTCATCTGCACTGAGTTTAATCTGTCATTTGTGTGGTTTTTCTGCAACACTCTGCAGTCCTCAGGCTATACTGAATTAGAGGGGAATTAAAATGCACACTTTTAAGTGTGAAGGTAACAGCACATTGGATCAATCCAAGAGCCCAGCGGGATAAACTTCTGAGAGCTCTGGGGGATTCTCTGTCACTGAAATTGTTTCAATCCAGACTGACAATAGCTTTTGACACTAGCTATACTAAGAGACGTGCCCTAATTCAACCAGTAACTAGTTCATAACTTTCTTTATTATGCCTGCTCATGTTATCCAGAAGAGATCACCTGATCACAAACGGTTCCTTTGGCTTTCTAATCTATTAATTTTACTGGCTACGCTGGGGTTAGCCTTCCATGTACAATTACTTACCAGAGAGAACCTGGTCCACTGTTCTTCAAGTCAGTAGGGGATTTGAGTAAGGGAAAGAAACGACAGTAAGTTTCACTTCCTCAAATTTGCCCCAAACCTTACCGAAACCAATTTTTTATTACATTTGCTATTTCACATGTTTTGCAAGTTAAAAAATGAAGGAACTGTAATTCAAAGTTGTTTGTTGGTGGTATTTTACCTCTAACATCTAAAAGCAAATAATGGCAAATATTGTGTCACCTAACTATTAAAATTACATACGTTTTAAAAAGTGTTGCAAGGAGAGAAGAGGAAGAAATGGAACCGTTTAAGTTTAGCAGTGCCAAGCTGCCAGAACTCAGATACAGAAAAACAGACTCTAGAAAAAGTCATTTTCTTAAACACCTATACATACTCTCCTTAATAGGCTGTTCAAGAATTCTTTTACCTATTGTAATGTAAATTAGATAAATCATCCCTAATGCCATTATGTGGACGTCATCTCTTCCTGACTGATATCGTAGGTGTACACTATCACTGTCACCAAAATATACCTTGTCCATGTTATCTTCTCCCTGGATTAATCTACCGTGCTTTCCTTTCATGATTAAATGAATTCTAGTCACATGAAATTACATTTTCAGCGTAGTTGTTCAATGCCTCAGTTTTCAAAAATGCATTACAGCAGCTTTTTATCATATAGTGTAGCTTGCTCAGTGAGTTATTTTTGTATCAGAACAAATTTATTTCACTAGTCTTTTTTGAATGAAATAATTCCACTTTACAACCAGTCTGGGAGACTGACAGACTTCAGGAATATAGCTCAGATTATTTTATTCTAGATACTTAGAAAAAAACATTGTCTATAGCATCCGTCACCACCATAAAGCATTTGCAATTGTGAGGTAAAAATTATTACATCTCTCTGCAGCTTTTTTAAATTAAAAAATGTCCTCCAGGTTTTTGCCATTCATGCTAACATTTAGACCATAAATACTCTTTCCCTCTACTGAGCAAGTTTGTAAACATAGGTCTTTAATTCATACTCCAATTTTGCTTCCCAAAGGGGTTCCACCGTTCACTTCCTCAGTTTCCTATAATTACTGCAGCAGTAGAAAACAGTAGTATGTTAAAATACTTTAAAGTAGAAAGGTTCACAAAAAGACATTTGTCAAGAACTATTATAGGACTCTACTATTAATAAATGAACAGCCAAAATAAAATTGTTAAAGTTCATCTGAACAGATACAGATAAACTATTTTGAAGTACAGGCACTAAACACAAATAATCACTAGCGGGTTTTTTGTTGTTGTTTTGTTGGTGGTGGGTTTTTTTTTTAACACAAAGATAACATGACCAAATCAAACACTTTGGAGGCTTTAAAATGCTTTGCCTCTAGTTAAATGTTACTTTACACAGAGATATTTATAAAGATCAATTTTCTTTGACAAGCTAAAGTGTGCTTGTAAGATACAGGTATGAGATCTGATGCTTTCAGATTACATTTCTACAAGTTAATTTAGTCATCTCATACTTGTAGGTAATTTTCCTCTAAGTGACTAGATTGTTCCTCTCGGAGATTTCTACTCCTCCTTCTTTCTCTCCCTCCTCCTCTTTTTTCATATTCAAATAAAACTTGGAGAAATAAAGTTGTCTGTGGGATACAAAGAGGATATATAAAAATAAGAGTAAGCGAACACTTAATAAGGCATTATGAAATCAACAACAGCAAAAAGGTAAAAGAAGGGGCAGACAGAATCACGTGGAGTTACAGAATAGAAAATTTAAAGCACAAGAGACTGTAGTCTCTTATTTGCATTAGAAAATTTATTTGCTGTCAATATTCTAACTGCAAATGTATATTAAGATAAATCAGAAGTAGGCATCTGGATTTAATCTAATTTAATCCAATACACACGCATGCTACCACCAAAAAAGGAGCTCTTGCTTCTTCCCTTACTACCACCAATACCAATCCTAGTATTTCCCCAATTCCCCAAGATCTTTCCCTTCTCACCAGCTGTTCCATTTCATGTTCCTGCCAACTCTTTTGCACCATTCATGTAGTCAAATCAGGCAACTAGATCCATATCTGGTGATAGGCCAAATCCATAATATCACTGAATGTCTTTCAAACTCATTTCTTCAGAAGAGGGGAGGTGATCTTAATTTATTCTCAAGAGCAGAAGCAAAATATAAAGCAACTTCAAATTCATTACGTTTTTATTGTTAAGAACTCCACAACTGCATAACAAACAGAACAACAAAACCAAACACTCCATAAAAGCAAGAGAAGCAGACATGCAAGAAACAAAACACAGACATCCACTAGATTCCTTCTAAGTATGTACAAAAGGAAGAGAAAAATCCAAAATAAATTATAGCTGCTTCCATCAGAATTCATGTTTTAGTAATGACTGACATGACGACTAAAGCAATTAATAATTGCATATACAATTACTTAGAGATGAAAAACATCATCAAATGAAGCCAATTCACAAATGTGACTGGTAACAGCTACAGATTTTCTTCTCCAATATTTAATGTGTGGGAGCAGCGGAAGCAAGACGAGTCCACTTTTTGCAGCTGGGACAAGCTGGCTGTTAGCCAGCCCATTTTTGGGCAAATGAAAGTATTTTGTTACTTGGAGTAAAAGTCAGTTTCCCCACTTACACAGAAGTTATTTTTTGCACCCGCTCCCATCTGAAGTGACAGGTGACACCACAATATAAAAGGGAACATGCAAACACCTTCCACTCTCACTGTTGTGCCAGTGGCACCATGTCCCTTTCAAACACAAATTAAACAAAACCACTAGTAAGTGCTGGATACAATTCCTTGTCAGTTTTTGTCCTAGGGGTAATGTAGTCCTGAAAAGGGCACCTGAAAGGTGCAGCAAATATATTGTTGTTTTTCTTAAAAGGAAAAGCCTGCTTTTCAAGATAGGAAGGTATCAGTTTACAAAAATTAACCATGTCTGAGACAGAAGAGAGAGAGAGTGAGAGATGGAGAGAGAATGAATGCTCTAGGCCTTAAGAAAGACTTCTGGAATAGTTAACCAGCACCTACGACTTGCTTCCTGCGTACAACAGAAGGTGACAAGGAGCAGGGTTCATTGATTTTTCAGGAGACAGATCAAGTTAGGAGTCTCTGAAGTAACGTGCAGAGACCTGTGACAGTTGGCAATGCTGAAGGTCCCAGACTATAAGGACTTTCTCAAAGGATCCTATTTGCATTTTAGATTTTTTTTTTTTTCCAGGTCGATGGATGACTTATCCCCCAAAATGAAGTGTAGTATTATGTGGAAAACCTGGATAATGAACAAAGGACAGTAATGATGTCTTTAGACTGACCTAATATTATTGGGTTGGGTAAGCTGTCTCAATTCCCAGTCAGTCTTTTTCAAACTAATTGCTCCCCACAGACACTTCGTGACAAAGCCCTGCGCAGACAGCAAGGTAGCCAGGTGAGATGTACTTACTGGCTTTCAGAACAAGTCTGTCTTCCAATTGGTCAGATACGGTACCAACATGCATTAAGAAGTGTATCTACACGAGAAATTCAAAACATCTTTTTTGAATGTTCCTTGTCTTTGAAGGCTGTTTGCCTCTTCAGTTAAGCGTAACTTCTGTCTTGCTAGTGTCACTCTTATTTCTATGTGTAAGGATTTCAGTCAAAAAGTGGGTTAGCCCAAAGCAAATCTTATGTTCTAAAAGCCAATCAACATTTGTCATCTGTCATGCTGAACTCTATCTTCTAACAACTTCAGGAACACAAAGTATACATAGAGGAAAAAAAAAAGTAACAAGACTCCATCAGTAAAGAAGCCAGGGCAAAAGTGCTGTTTTCCATTATAAGCACTTTGGTACAATTCCTTGGGCATCAGAAAGGTGACGATGAAGACTGCAAACAGGGTATCGTTTCCTGAGAGAGTACAAATTGTATAGACTTTTTCTCCAGGACTATTACTCTTGCACCCCTAGCACTTTATTTACTCAGAAAAATCTAACCCAGTTTACCTCCTATTACCACTGAACTGTCAATTTAAAATATTTAGCTTTCCAATACCTCCATTCTGCCAGCATTTTCCCAGCAGGAAGTCAACCAAGTGTCTCAAATGAAAATTTCTTTGCTATAAATATCTGTAATTATAGCCTCTAGCCTTTATGACACAAAAATCAGTAGAATGATATCATCCTATTAAAGCACTCCCATCTTGAATTAGTTCCTCCACCTTGCCCCCTTACATTTTGTAGCTAGCTGATACTCACTTTTCAGTGACACATTTTCTGCATGTTGAAGCACACGTACATATTCAAGAAGAAAATACCACATTATCACAGGCTGTTTTCAATCAAGAGCTTAAAAAGAAATAGAGTATGATCAGTTTCACAATCCAAATTATCTGCAGCAGATTCAGAAATACCACGCTTTATAAACTGAGATGATGAGTGTGTACTGTCAAAGGAAGGTCATCTGATTCACATTCCAGTAAAGGTTGAAAATGAGTCAGAACCAAAGAAAACATAATTCCTCCCCACTCGCACCCTATTCTGTCCTTCAAACATGCTTTTTATTAAAAGAGTTTCTAGTTCACAATTTTACACATGCAGAGGGCTTGGTTTGCAAGAAAGGACAACAACAGGACAGAAGAGTTCCCTTGAGGGTGGAACAGACAGTTAATACAACTCTTGTTTGGAAACAAAGACTTTGGCAAGGTTCAATATGCCTTTGACATTTTTCAAGAAAATTACCCAAATCTAGACAAAAAAAAAAGCCCTTTGGGAAAAAAAACCACAAATCTTAAGTGCTCAGAAGAGCCATCTTCCTATACAACAGCCAGAAATGCCAAAGATGCCACTCCCAGGAGAGCCAAGAGTGAACAATAGGCAAGAGAACACAAACCAGATGAGGAGCCAACATGTGATTTGGACAGGTACAAAAATATGGAGTGGGGGAAGGATCAAGAGAAAGCGTAGACCAGAAGTTGGATGTAAGAACTGGGAACTCTTGAGCAACAGGATGAGATCACGGAAAGAACAACAGCAAAATGAACAGGTGCGACTCAGAAAGCATTAAAAGGAGAAGAGAAGGACTAGGAGAGCCCAAGCCATCAGTAGCAAACGTGAGGAGGAATTTCAGGACCACAAATGGGATAAGAAGAAAAGAGGAGCTGCAACTGAGATTAAGGAAGGAATAGGCACTCTGTGTCCTTTAGAGCACTGCCTACTTCACAGCCCTTCTTTCACTCCAAAACCAATGTTTAGAAACAGCACTGCTCCCTGCAAACAAATTTCTGAGAATCTTGCTAGAAGAACAGGTCTGTCAGTCTCTTCTGATGGGGGTTCACATGCAGTCTGATCACACTCTGCTTTGGAGCACCCGTCAATGAACAAGGAAACATTCCTATCACAGTTATTTTGTTTGTAAACTGATATTAGGAATAAATTTATCCTTATGAGAAACAGAACAGTAAATGAAGTCTGGCTTCTGCAATTAAACCCATCTCTACATCTGATACTTTTATTGTCCTTACCATAAACAAAAAATTCTGGTTTTATAGAATTTTATATAATTTCTATTTCTATTTTTTATTTCTTTCCCTCATCTAGGCTGGTGAGAGATGGAACAAAAGTATTACAATTAAAACAAACACAGCTCCTCCAAATCAATCAACATCTTTTAATATTACCACAGAAGTAATATCTACTAATGTCATTATTGGAAAAGAACCACTGCTTTTCAGGAAAGCAAAAGAAAGTCCCTGTTCTAAAAAGCTTACAGTCTAATTCAGGTGATTTAACAGTGGTTCAGAATCAGAAGTGAAAAAAGGAATCCGAGAGAAAAGATTAAAATCAATCAAAAGTAATATACAGCAACAAGGAACATCACAAAGTTCATGGAGTAAAAGGAAAATTCAAAGGAAGGGGGAAAGGCAGAAAATAAGTAAAAATAGGGGAAAGGGAACAGGAATGTAGTGGCAATAACATAGGGAATTTTTAAAATGTAAATGCCTGAGTACAAAAGTCAGAGTAAATAATTTTCAGTTAGGGGATTTCACTGGCAGGAAAGTCAGAGATGATGATGTGGCAGAAACCAAGATGACCAACATGTGGCCTAGTCAGACAGAACTGGGTTTAGGGGTATTATAAAAACAAAGGACATGACTAAACAAGAGAAACAGTGAATCAGGTGAATAGACATTTTTATCTAGCTCTCAAGCCTACACAATCAAGTAGTGGACATGACAAGCGCAAGACAAAAATAAGGACAACTTGTTCCATATTTAAACTTAATGATTTGTCATTTCATAACCAACGCACACTTAAACACAATTCAGCAGAAGTACCGTCAATATATAGTAGCAGCAAAAGATTAAGGCCCAAGATTAGAGAAGGATGTTGGTCAGAAAACTTTTTAAATCCAGAAATCTGGAACTTAACAAATAAATGAGTGCAATCAAAGTGTGAAAAATTAAAAGAATGGGAAAAAGCTTACCACACTGGTTTTAATGGGAACAAAATTTAACCCCTTTAGTCTGTGAATCTTACTCTGTTCAATTCTAAATCATAAAGCATACAAATCTCTCTGAAACATTGAAACCTTTCAGATTTTTCTTTTGTTACCTACCATTAGTTTTGCAGTACTATCACTGACACATATGTGGTCACACAGTTCTAAGATATCAGAATGTTAAAATGAAAATAAGAAGTGTTACCCTACATTTATATGCATTCAAGTCATGGAATCACATTATACTTCAATCATACAGTTTTGGTTACATTTTAGATAAAACTTAGGGGGAAAAAAGGCACAGATATGAAAGTATATATAATGAGCACGGATTACCTATTACAGGAAAATATATTTATCAAGAAAATGTAATTAATACTTAAAATCTGGCATTTCCTATTTTTAGTTCAGACCAAAAAAAAAAGACAGCTTGTCTGATTAGAACAAAAAAGATGAATTTCTGTAATGTTAGGAACAGTTCAGGAGGAAGCACAGAGCAGATGGAGAACCAGCTTCCACTGATGCCAAGCGCTGTGATTTTACTGCAAATCTTTATTGTGGAAGGGTTTTTTCTGTTTGTTTGGGAAAGTTACTTTGGCTAAGGAGGAGAGAGGGAGAGAGGCTGCATTTTGTTGATTTCAGATACCTACAGGTATATAAAAGAGCAGTATTTCTCAGGTCTATCAACAAGTCCAAAGTTGGAGACTGCTCGGGGCATAACTGTCACAACTGAAACCTTTGCAAGTGGAAAAGAGACCACTTGGATAAAGAGCCTCCACAGATGGGAAATGGAATCTACCACACGACTATCAAAAAGTAAAGGAAAGTCCTGATGTGCTGGAATGGGTCTAGAAGGAGAAGCAGGAGAGGAGAGCATGTCAGGGAAACTCAGAGAACATTTATGGAATGAGGTAGCCAAAAAAGGAGAACATGAGGAAAGATGCCCGTAAAGCACATGCCCTTAAACTGTTTATTTCAGGAGCGCATATTCTAGGAATATTCAAGTGACCCATTCCTTAGTTGGAACGGTGTAATCTTCTTTCAAGATAGTAACTTGGTACTAATATCTTAAAGCTGTTGATAAATAATAAGTAACCAATACCTCTATTTTCTACACAGAGTTCATGTCACCTGGTGAACAGCAAGGACATGAAGTTTTGCATCTGTTGAATTTCTGACCAAATAAGATGTACTAGTTGAAAACACATCTGTTCCACATGCAGTCATAAAGACATGCAAAAAATAATTAAAAAATACCGTTCACTATTTTTCACACAGAGCAATAATACTCTCAGAGCTGATAAACAACAATTCTTCATTAGTCTAGATTTCTCAATGGTACAAGAAACAGAGATGCAGAAACAGGGTTCTATGGAGACCTATGGACATAAACAATTTCACAGAACAGACATACACAATGAAAATTAGTAGAAGTTGGCAATGAAATACCACTGGAAAGTGGGACTCCTGATATATACAGTAATCCAAATCAATAATGAGTTAGGTAGTTCTGTAAAGAAAACTGATATTCAGCTATTCTCTAGATCTTTAAAACTCAAAGGATTCTTTTTTAGCATCCGAACCATGCCCGGCCATTGCCATTCTTTTTGTTTGCGCAGAATTAGCATGGAAAATAAGAAAACTCATTCACTCTTCATTCTACATTTTTTTTCCAAATCTCTGTCAGTATATCCTTAAGATAGAAAAGTTGAAGGAAAACCTATTTTTAACACAAGTCATGCTCCACAAGTTTATCTGTTCAGCTTTTCCAAGACATCCAAGGGTCTTCTGTATACTGCTAATTCTCATGTATGTATCAACCATGAAAATGACAAAAATGTAGCAATATATTGCAATAGACTTATCAAAATTAAACAGAGAGGACCCAAAGCAAGGGTTAAAAAACCAAAACAATAGGGTTTTGGGGAACATAAAGTAACTGCTACCTCACAAGTCTTATACTTACTGTTCATTACTATTACGCTCCAGTGACTGCTCTTTTGATTTTTATTCCTCATTTCCTAATGTATTCAAGTGCTAGGTACCTACAAAAATTACATGTATTCTTACAATATCAAAACCATTCTGCCAGTTTTGTTTGAACCACACAGCATTTCTCTTTCTTACCCTTTAAGGCCATCAGAACTATTCAGCCATGGCCAAAAAATCAAATGAGAAAAAATTCATGTTCGAAATTCTATTTTTTAATCTTGATAATCATCACATCCTGCAACTCAGCACACTGTTATAGAGGCATGTATGTTGGCAGCTTTTGGCTGCT
This sequence comes from Phoenicopterus ruber ruber, assembly GCA_009819775.1. Classification (NCBI taxonomy): domain Eukaryota; kingdom Metazoa; phylum Chordata; class Aves; order Phoenicopteriformes; family Phoenicopteridae; genus Phoenicopterus; species Phoenicopterus ruber. The sequence continues at coordinate 36,736,149 of CM020219.1, forward strand.
GTAGTGGTAACACCTACCACGTTTAAAGGAAAGTGATCAGGTCCCTGGATACATTTTCATCAGCTCTGTAATGAGATTCTAAAAGCATATTTTTAAACCTAAAGCATCTATTCACAGTCAAAAACCTAATGAAAGACTTAAATCTATTTTGGGACGCTTAACCCTCATCAGTCAAAAAACGAGGACAGCTCTTCAAACATGGAAAGATTCTTCTAGCGAAGTAAGGTTATCCTATCACTTCCACTTCTCTTGTTCTTTACGCTTCAACAGCATTTTTACTAAATTGATTCAAGACATATTCCCTGAAGGCTTCACAATGGACTTGCAGTTTACATCAGCTAGACATCAAAAGCAATACAGAAAAGTTTGCTTTGCTATATTCAAGGTTAGTTAAAAAAAAATTTACAAAATGCTAAAAAGGAAAGAAACAGTCTTAAAAACCAAAGTTATCACCCTACTTTACACACAAATATAATAAGCCCTGACAAAGAAGCTCTGTCATGCTAGTGTCATCAGCTGTTATCAAAGCCACCTGGCAGTTCTTACTTAAGACTATTTTCAGCTGCTTTTTTAACTATTCAGTCTGAAATTTTCCATGTCAATTGTCTGCTTCAGGTAGTTTTTCCTCACCCTCCCCTCACCATCACCTTTTAAAAAAAAGTCAGAGAATGACTGGAACATTTTTCTACCATGAAAGAAGCTGGGAAAAAAGCCCTTGCAAGCTCTTCCTTTGCAAAACTGCAACCACTTTCCTGCCCTGAATCAGTAACTTGAAATCAGGCTGGACAATGGTTTTGTAAGAGAGAGGTACACTCCGCTCACTTTGTGAAAAATCTGACCTGATTTGGCCAAGCTACAAGTTTCTAGAAATCAGAGTTTGTATGTATTTTTTGGCAAGATCTGCTGGAGCTTAACAACCAATCACCAAACAGTCCATCCTCAGTGACCTCCTGTACGTCATCTCAATGTGCAAGGCAACTGAATTAAGTTTCCCCTAACCTCTGGTAATGAGTGAAGAGCCACATTTTCGCCATAAGAGAAGTCTGCATTTAACAGGCATTAGGTACAACACTGAACAAAAAGCATCATCTTGCATATTTCTGCAACCTCACCTATGCCAATATCCCTACCATAGTTGAACACAGTGGCTGGTCACTTCATATTCTCGGGTAACTGAGTAGGATTTAGGATATACTGACAGAGCGTGTGGAGGGAAGATGGAGAAAACAGCTTGTAGTGGAGACTAGAACTGAAAGCTTGAAAGAATAAACTGGGATTGACTAAACAAGGAAAGAAACAAAAAGCAAAGTAAGACGACGACGTGGTAGTGGATGAGGAAAAAAACTAAGCCATATGAGCAATCCCAGGCAGAACAACTCAGAACTGGGGATCACCAGGACTGGATAGAGCAAGGGACAGAATATATCTGACAGAGGTGGATTTTAGTGAATATATGTGGAAGGGAGCTGGCTCACAACAAAAGACTGAGAAAAGACCCACCACCAGGAATCAGAAACATAGACAGGAAGGGGGGGGTGGGGGGGGAATCAACAGAAGCAAGAGAGAGTGGAATAATTAGTAGGCAGGCAAAAGCTGACAGCAGAGAGACAAGGTGCAGACAGAGATGGTCTGGGACTAGTCAGGCCTAAATATCTGATTGAAAAGACAGAATCAGTGCTGCATTGGAGATTGGCTTGAGGCAGGGACAAGCTGGAAGTACAGGCAAAAACCTAAAAAAAGTGTGTGTCTTCAGAAGGTACTGAAAAATGTAAAATAAAATACCCTAAAGACTTATCCTCTGCAAACCCCTTCCTCCCCCTCTCAGAAAAGATCTCCCATTTTCCTCTACTACTGATAAAAATACAGTATAACAACCCATAACTCTGTTACTTTCTTAATTCAAGCAAAAGTAATGTTCACGTACTAGATTTAAAAACTCCAATCCTGCTAATTGTCAACATGACACCCATATCACAGAATATGTCTTCTAATTTTGCTATTTTTTGGTTGATTTTAACTAGAAAATTACATGCAGAAGCACATTTACAAAATATTAAACAAATACCAAGCTTGGAATTTTAATTCCTTGGATGTCAGGAGTTCCTCCATTTAAGTTTGCCTACTAGCATTAATTCTGTCTTTATTACTATGTTATCCCAACCTATTTTTTCTATCCTAGCTCATTCAATTAACAGGACATTTTCTGGGAATAAATCCAAGTTGCATCTTGAAGGATGGCACTTCTCTAAAGATCCTGCTTTCAATATTATGGAACCTAAATGTTACATAGGAGGACAGGTTTTTAATCTGAGCTTTTGCCAAAGGATTCTTAACTGGCTGCATTAATTACATTGTTGTGTATTAATAGTAAATTGCAAGACCTTTCTAAACTTTCGCATTCATGAAAAATGGCACTTTAATTCCATTCCCTCTCCAGTACTCCCCTGTTTGTTGCAATTGAATTGGATCCATTGTGCAACTTCAGAATGCTAAAGAGCAATATACTAACAGAAGTCAAAATTATCAAATAAAGAAGAGCTGCAAGCTTCGTCTCAGACCACTAGAAATAAAGATGACTGCATTCTCAGTGTTCACACATAAGCCAAAGAAACCATACAAAGAAACCCCCCAACACACACTGCTTTTTTACGTGACTCCAAGAAATCAGCATTATTGTTTAGAAGGTACTTTTTTCTTCCTCTGAAAGAAAGTACTTTATTTCATTGCTGTTTCTTATCAATTTATCTTAACGTCAAGAACAACCATAATATATCCTAAAATAAAGTAAATTTAGAATTAATAACTAGTGAGAATACTAGCTAACAAGATTTTAATTTTAGGCATTACGAGAATCTACAGAGTAAAATAAATGGGTTTGTAATAACCGTACTGGAGTATAACTTACCAGAAATACAAATTAGTAGAAATATATAGTACTTCCTTATATCCTCAGTTCAAAAGCACTATTCATCAGAACATTTCAAAGACATTCTGAAGGCTAAGTATGAAGTTAGATATTAAAGTTTGTTTTAAAAAGCTGAACCATGTCAACATGCAGCTCAGGGTAGGTCTCTTGATTTAGAAAGTTTTGAGTTGTGATATTTACTTTGCTCCCTAGGCTATGTTACCCATCCAGCTCTGAGGTCCATACCAGGCATCTTGACTCCAGCACTGTTTACCGTGCAACATACCATCCAGAGAAGTCAATACACATCTCATGATCCTACGATTAAAACTGGCAATTTAGGCCCAATACTGCAATGTTCATGAAAAACTGAACTTCAGAAATTGATTCTGTCACAGAGAAAGCAAGCTCTGGTCCTTGTTTCTTTACTGTAAATAGTTTCTAACTTACCTCTCCAAGCTGTGGCTGAAAAATCCGACTATTTAGATTTGAGAGATTTCAGAGCTTCCAAGCTGCTCAAAAAAAATCCCCATAATACATTGTTTGCAGTTTTTTACTGAATGGTATTCCAACACAATGGCATATCAAGAGTTTCTAAAATAATTTTAGGTAACTGTTTTTTGTGCAACTGCCCATACTATTCATTTATAGCTAAAAAAAAATGGGATCTAGTACAGCGTGTCCCTCCACCTTCTCCTTCTATTATCTCCTTTAAAGAGGGGAAAACAACTGATCTTTATTTTCAAGGAGAGTAACACTTGCTATTCACAGACACATCTGTACAGTGCTGATTAGAAATCTTTGTCAAAACAAACAACAGCAAGCAGCTGCTTGACTGCTTTGCTGTGTTTAGTCATACTAGCAACCTTTTTTGTTTTCTCGAAAGCAACCCAATGACCAAGATCGGTAAGAAATTAATTGTCAGCAAGAACAAGCTCAAAGTAACTGGATGCTACACATACTCAGACCCATACGTAGTTTCACAAGAAGGCTATAAATGCAGCAGCCCTCTTTTACTCCCCATCTGCCGCGGCTCGGTGCAGGCTATATGCTATAAGGCTGCTCCCATGGAGACTTTGAACACTCCTAAATACATCAATGGCAGACTTACTGAGGCAGATAGGAATGGTATTCTAGGGTCCTGTTTCATCATCAAGGACAGCAGCCAGAAAAGTAGTAACGTTTCAAAATGCAAAACTATCTATAGAGTAGAAAACGCTTACCTGCTGAGCTAAGCAAAACACTGAAGTCTGTTCCTCTCTGTGATTCCGCACATTCACTCTGTCCTTCTTTTTCTGTATCCTCATAGCGGCTCCAGTTGGAAAAAATCTTTCTTCTTGAATAGTTTTTCAGTTCTTCCTTCTCTTCTTCCTCTCGTGATTCAGTCTCATCATCCTCCTCTACCTGTGACATTTAAATGGACAGTTAAGCCATTGCAACTCAATAGCATTTTGTTTTGTATTTAAACAGTCATTCATACAAACAACTCCAACCACAGAATTAAAACCCAGAAAGACAAATCAGCCTGAATCCCTGTCAAAATTTTAGATCAGGTGCTACCATCTTCCTGAACTGTACGTAATTGATCAATACTATAATTAAAAGCACCTAGTGAAGCTTCAGTTTTCACAGGGGTCAAGCAGTCACACTGATGCAAGTTCCACTGGCTTCCCTCCCATTCTGGAAGCCCATAATGAACAGCCTCCTTCCTGAAACTGAGAGCAACGCGTAGGGAGCAGAACTAAGAATTCAATCACAGTATCTCTGTCCAAGTGTTGCAGTGATACAGGTGATAACTGAAAGAGCTGATGTTTGTAAAGCAGAATAGGAAAAAGATAACATACCAAATACTGCAGAAAAACATCTGGAAAGGGTGATCTATGTAAGAATTTCCATTATAACCAACTACAGGGTCTTAACTCAAGCAATATGGAATAATTAATCAAATTAATTTCCTTCATGAAAGCCATTTTACAGAAATACACATGGAAAAATTAAATAGACTGCTGGTGGTCAATCTACTAGCCCAAACTCTTAAAAAGCTCTAGGGTCAAAAGGACAACTCATTGCAAAGTCAGCTTAAGATGCAAGCAAAATAGGCATTTGCCACAAGCACTCAACAGCCATAGAAAACTCTCCCCCTCCTTGAATCCTCTATATCAACAGAGCTCTCCTCTCCCAGATCTGGGGGTTCAGCTGTAAAAACTATCAGTTCCCAAACAGAAAGATTTGCTTCCTGAAGGAAGGAGCGCTCAACAGGCAAGAGGAGAACTGAGAGCAACCAGAAAAGTTCTATATGAGATACTTTCTGCAGAGGTCTAAAGCTCTGAAGAGGTGGAGTAAGGGATTCAAGAAAGAAGAGATTCCAACCGTGTCTGCTCCCAAACATTCCTGCCAACAGCTCCACTCTCTCTTCTCTCCTTTACTCCATCTCTCCTTTCACAACACAGTGTGCTGCTCCCATAAGATTAAATTTTGCTGTCCCAACAGTAAGTACATTCTTCATGACCAGGGCAGTGAAATTCAAGTTTATCTACACTCCTGTAAAGCTTAAAGCCATCTCCATTCAGTATAAAATAATTTAAAAAGCAAGCTACTTTTGGTAAGTCATTATATATCCATAAGCCAAAACATCCTTACAGCTCACCATCAGACACTGGCTTTAAGGAGGACCTTGGCTTTGATAGTTTAAACCAAATGTAATCCTGAAACAAATGTGAAGAGCAATTATTTGTGTTTTAAAAAAAACCCTTGTAAGTGAAGAGCTGCATCATCTTGTGCAGAAAGATTACTAAAATCTCTAGTAGTTAATGTGTTCCTAAAACTACATTAGGGTTTTTTTAAGTACATACTGTGGACTTACATACTGGTACAATATTAGAGAACCTGGTAAAAACAACTGCACAAAGCCACTATCAGGAACAAACCACCATCACATCATTAATTTGTTTTATAATTGATCAGTTACTTTCATAGCTCAAGAAAGGACACAGAGCAATGCAACACATGTTTTAGATTGGTTTTAGAAATCCATCGTGAAGAAGTATTAACTACTACGTAGAAAATTTTGTAGTTACATTTTGGCTCAGCTAGACAAGGCCAAATTGTTTACGATTTTCATGTTCCTTTAGTGTCCAATTATGCAACAGAAAAACCTCTATCAATACCAAATAAATCCCTGTGGCACACCAAATACTGTATTTATATGCAAGTACATCATTGTAAAAAGAAGACTGACACAGACAAAAAAGTAGGAAGTAGCAGTCTGTGAACGGTGGAGCACTACTGCTCCTTAGTTCTGAAAATACATTAAAAATGACCAAAAGTAGCAGTGATGCCTGTTTCATGGCTTTTACACAAATGTCCACTGAAAGGCAAAGCATCTTCAAACACGATTGTGAGTTTAGATTCTCCCATATGTGATGTCTTAAAAATGACTGCCCAGCGTATCATACAAGTAGCAAAATCAGAACTAGAATAATGACTTCCCCAGAAAAATAATCCACCAATCTTCATAAAACAAGCTTCTTTCAGCACTGTTTGAGAGATTCAGTTAGGAACAGTATGAAGGAATGGCAGAATCATCAAAGAGCTTAAAAACAGATTAAAAGCTGTCATAATTATACAAATATACTCTCAGTTGTCAAACAGCTGACAAGAAGGAAAATATTCTGTGCATTCTCATTGGTTCTGTGCAATTTTTAGGTAAATTCTCTTTTCTTTCTGTTCATCAGATAAATATACTAAAATGGTTGCTGTGGACAAACGGCTGTTTGCGTAAGCAAGGGGATGAAGTCACAACTCTCTATTACTGGGGACTGATCCAGAGCTACAGTTTCCACAGAACAAAGGCCAAATCCACTTATATCAACATAAGAATCAACTTATTTCTCTTCTGTTCTTCTCCTATAAATTGAATGATTTGCTATAATCCAGCAAACCTAGTGAAATTTAGTGCCCAAAATAACTTTTGACTTGTGAATTGTATCAACTCCAAGTAAGAATAGTGCTACACAGATAGACCTGTGTTGTACTTTGGTTTTGTTTTTCAAAAAAAGATCAGAATCACCTCGGGCAACTATGGCATTATAAATAATTACTTACTATAGACCTGTTCAAAGGATTCACTCCTTTCAGCCATCAACATAATCAAAACAGGAGTATCACCTTCTTATTTTAAAAAGTTTCCAGTAAACTAATATGGATTTAAATGTTTTCTCTTAAACTGGACTAAATTCTTTTTCACATTCTGTTATTAGCTATGTTATACAGTACACCTCAAGGAAATTTTGTTTCTTAGAAGTACAATTGTTAACTTGAACTTTAAGAAACAAACCACAAATTCTCAGGAGTGTTAACAGCAGTTGTGCAGCCTGGTTCCCCAAGTACTGTCCTGAGGTTTACTTTTGAAATGAGTAAACTTCAAATGCAAACCTGCTTACACTTCCAATAAATATTTAATGGAAAAATTTACATGATGCACTGCTGTGCTACAAGATAAAACTGCAAATAATCACATTTGAATATTCAACATTCAAACAACTTAAAGATGCATTTTCACCACTAAAATTATCAAATACATAAAAACAACTCTGATCAGCGAAGCTTCAGAAAATAATTTGCTTCTACCATCTCATGAGACAGCTACCGTCGAAAGTAACAACCTCAGAAACACATAAACATAAATCTTGCATTACTTTCCTCTTAGCTGCCTATTCAGCTAGACTATATGCTACTACCATTGTCATCACATCTTACTGAAAATGAGTCTTAATCAGTACAGAGCAAACATCTGTCCTATGTGTAATGAAATAAAATAACCTCCCTCCTGCCTCATCCTCGAATAACAAATGATACAAGCTGAAGCAAAGTCTAGAAGCCAACTCAAATATAACCTTTAAAATAGTATTACTCAGGTAAGGAGAAAAACTTAGGTCTTTAAACACTATTGAACTACATCTACGCATTACTGCTCAGTGCTATGATATGCACCATGACACCACAGTAGGTATAATATTTATCTGCTGTGCCTCTGTTTCAGATAGTATTACACGCATTACCATTTGGACATTTCATTGAAATTTTGAAAGTGGGGGGAAGTATGTGAAAGCCCAGTTGAACAAAACCAGGAAACCAGACTGTTTTGTGTATCAGAAGAACAGAAAAATATACATAGTGTTCTTCCTAAACGCTAAGTTCATCAGAGTCATTCAAACAACAGTGAAAGAGCCAAGCTCCCCTGTAGAGGAGCTTGAACGATGTGGGGTCTTCTGCCAAGGAACATATTTTCATCCTTTACCAGAGCCTATGACTACGCTTTCCTTCTGAAGGAAAGCAAAATGCATAGCACACATGACCCCAATCTAAAGTCTCCACCACAGCAAAAGGATATTTTAGTACATCCTCCTTTATACACCAATTTTGTATACAAGGTTGGGGAGTATGTTGGTTGTATACAAGGTATGGTATTGAGAAAACGTAGGAAAGCAGGCTTTCTGTTTGACGTTTCTTACAGACAAGAACATGTTGATGCACACTGTTCAGGAATGAAGGTGTCAAAATGAAGTAAACATTGTTCCGAACAGGCAGTTTCCCCCAGGGTCGTCCTTCTGCGCTTCCCTGGAACCCAGAGTGGTTTGGATTAAACCAAGGCTGAAGTACACAATGGAGAAAGTGCAACAGTGACCTCTTACACCCTGCTTCAATTACTCAACTGCTCTTCACTGTAAGTGCAGTCAGTCCTAGCATGTTAAGCACACGTGTGCAAACACTCAAGAAGAATTAGTTTTTTTAAAGGGTTGTGAGTTCAACAAAAGTGCATTAAAAGTCAGAGCTTCCATTAAGACTTTCTAAAACTGTATTTATTACCCTTAGGAAGCCACAGGAGTTAAGGCTTACCGCCCTCTTCCTGTTCAGTTCTATTAACTCTGCCAGAAAAGTTTAAAACATTTAATCTTTATCGGTACTTAGAATATTCTACATTGACTGGGAGGAACATAGAAACAATGTATGTTCAGCTTACCTTTCTTTGGGCCAACTACCCTTCCCCATTATGTAGATATCATGCATTATTAGATTTTTGTTCTTATTTATTTTGTAGCATTTCTCCCAATTCTCTTCCTGAGAATGTGACTTTACATAACATATGAAAACATAGTTTGAGCTTTTTTGTTAATCTGTTAGAAAGAGCATAGCTATTTCTCTCCTTCAGCTTCTTCCCAAATTTATACAATAACCTTTTCGTTTTATCTTTAGAAACTCTTTACAAATTATATTGATCAAATGCTACTTTTCTTCTTTGTTACTGTAACTTCTGTATTACTGTTTTGAATGTTATACCTCTCAAACACATACACATTTCCTTAATCTTTTTCATTCTTTATTAAACTTACCTACAATACCCCAGCCATCTTACATATCCACAGAGAGCCCACAATAAACACTTAGCCACTGCCATGCATGGACATTTGCATGTTCATGGACAGTGATAACCACTGTCTACTCCCAACATTTGCTGCTCTCCCAACCAGCAACAGCCCACACCAATTCTTTGAGTAAATTTCTGTCTTGACTCTCTCTTCCCTTCTCGGAAACTGCTGTAAGGCCGCGGCCAAGCGCGATGACATTCAGGCTTATCTGTCTCAATCCCAATTTCTCTTCTCATCTGGGGAAAAGGCTAGCAAGACAAAATGAAAATATCTTGTGGATTGAATCTAACCTACACTATCAGCTGCATCATGAATGGACATATATCTTTTCCTCATTTGTATTTAAAATAGTAAGGTGTCTGTGCAGAGACAATTTCTCCTCTCCTCCTCATCCTAATTCAAGCAGCATCTGTTATAGTCAAATTCTCACAGATGGAACTTGTAAGTCATAGGGTCAAAAAAACATATATAATTAAGCAACAAAGCAGTTCGCAATCTCTATACTTTAAATTGTTTCGCAGAATAAAAGCATGTACACAGAGGCTTGTATGAGTGACAATAAGTAAGGTAGCTTGGCTGATATTAACTACTGAGTGGTTCCTCTAGGCAGACATAAGTGGAAACGTGAAAGACTTGCAGTTACACTTTAATGACTTAAATTGCTCTTGGAAAGACATGCGTGCTTTTAATTTCATGGTTCAAAGTTATTGCTGGTGTAACCAAACAGGAACAATGAGACTACACCAGGAATTATCTTAGCACAATATGAATACGATACAATCTCAAGAAGATTTCATTTTTTTGTAACAGCACTCATTAAATGCACTTTTTTTTACCTTAAATCCAGAAAGGTACAGGAGAATCCCCTGACAGCTTCATTTTCTCTATCACAATGATTGATAGGCTTATACCTTATGACAGTTATATATAGTATAATAATTTTCAAAAAAGTTGTTCTGATTTTCCACACTTGCCTAATTACAACCCCTAGATATATGTCCCGCTTCTCTGTCGTGTAAGTAGTTAGAAATTTATTAACATTAAATCTAAAGCTGGCAAAGGAATACCTTATCTGATTTACCGTGGTGGAAATTTAATGGGCTCTCTAAAATACAAACTGTATAGCACATTAAAGAAAAACAGAATATATATTCAGAATTATGGTAAATGAAAGCAGAACTGCATTTTTAAATGCATTTCTTAGATTAATGCTATTATTTTACAAAAGACAAAGTACTAGTGCAATTTTATTGATACTAACACAAGTTTGTAGGTGTTTAGAATCAAGGTGTCCTTACCTACAAGAAATAATACAGAACGTTATCTTTATGAAGTTACCTAGACAGACGGCTGAAATTCAATGACAGAATTTGAAATGCAATTCACAATGATATAGACAAACAGGAATTTAGTTTTAAAAATTTAAAAAAAAAAAAAAAATCAACAGTTAATTAAGAAGGTAAACATGTCTGCCAGTATATTACGTACATACTCCACTATCTGGGAAAATCCCATGAAGCATGCCAACACATTGTTCTGTCTACCTAGGAATATTAATGATAAATTTCTGTACAGGCAAAAAAGAGCAAGTTAGAACAATATAAAAAGGTCTGTACAAAGTAAGAATAGAATACAAGCCCCAAACTATTCTTATTTAGTACTCTTAATTCAGATTTTAGAAAAGTGAATGAAATATAAGATTTGCAAATTTCCCTGAAAAATAAGATTTTCCTAATGCAGTGATACCGTAAGACACCATAGCTTCTTTCAGAGACAGAAAATATTTTGTAACAATACTCAGCAGCACCTGCCAAAACCTGTGAGCTGTTAGTTTATCTATACTGAATTGTTTTCAACAGACATGATATTCACAAGTCTGACCAAAGTAACAATGAAAAAGTAAATATAATAATCTTGTCCACCAAATTATTTTGCTTCAAAGTTCCTGCTTATTCTCTCTACGAGATGTAAATAATTGGAACTGATTAAAAACTTCAAATGAAAGAGACTGTTTTCTCATTACTGTTTAACTGAAAAAACCACGTCTAAAAATATTCTTTGCACTCAGTAAAGTTATAACATGATGAAGCACCAGGAGGCTACAAGTTCTACTTCATCTTTTTCACAGATCATTATTAATATTTCCACAAGCCATAGCCATATTTTGTAGGAATCTTATGCCTTACTGAATTGGAACAGCAGCTTCTATTAAGAGCTAAATCTCTCCCCTAGGCCCACTGAGCCAAAAAAAAAAAAAAAAGAGAGAGCGTGCCCCACAGGCAAACAGCCTGGTTATTTTGTTTGTAACTACTGATTTAAACGGCAGGCTATCTTCCCTTTCAAAGAACTAGAAAAGAATCCATAAATTCTGAAGTTCACTTTCCACTGCTATCTCAGAAATACCTCTGTAAGGTACAAGCATATGATGAGCTGCATGGTCCTTCAAATGGGTGGCTTACAGGGGAAAAATGAACCAACCTCTACTACACATCGCTGAAGTTTTGTACTAAAGACACAGTTTGAAAACTGTTGACTCATAGATAAAATAAACTTAATAACCATGCAATGTATGTTCACAGGAAAAAAGTCTTAAAGGCTCTATTCTCTAACACTAGAAGTAGACTCGGGAACTTGGTAAAGCCTGTCAAGTAAGTATTTATTTTGGAAACTGCGTATTTCAAGACTTTGCTCATTAGATACAGGATTTTCCAAACTACAAAGCCACCAGCTAAAATTTAGCTCTACTCATTTAGATTAAAACTCCAAACTGAAGGATATTTGATGGGGTATGTTATGAGAATGGTATCATTATAAATTCAGCACTCATCCTGCACTAATTGGGAAACTCAGTAGAGAATCAACAAGCTGCATTAACTGTAGAAGTAGTCCTTTGCCTCCCTTCCCCAAGGCTGAGCCATGCTGGGAGCAAAGAGCCTGTAGGAAGCTTGTCCAGCTGCTGTCTATAGATAAAGAGGCTTTTGATTTTCTAAACTTGCCAATACGTTTCCACCAACAAAAAAATCAACTGTATTTTTTCTTTAATTCAGTGGAGATGATTATATGAAAGCTACTGGCAACTATGCAAACTCATCAAGCTATTTATAGAAAATTGTCACATGGACCTGCAGAAAACCTGGCAGCGCTATTACTTTCAAATTGACAGTAACTTAAGAAAGCTGAACGTTTTTCTTACAAACATTCAGTCAAAAATATGAGTGCAAATATAAAATAAGAGCCTCTGTCCTGACAGAAATAACAGGTTTCAAGAAAACCTTACAAAGTAAGTATATTGCCACAAAGGTTATAGCATTTTCAGTTAGATTATGTATAGGCTATGTATAGGCTGTATTTGCCAAAGTCAGAGGGTTTATATATTGCATACATATGGATCCACATATGTGAATGTTGTATGTCATTCTAAAACCAAATTATACTTAGTATTCTGGATAGGTTAAGAAAAGTCTCTACAGAAAGTTATTTGTTCTTACCAAATCTGCTGTTCCTAAATAGAAGTATCCTGAGCTGCATTAGAGATTGACCGTATTCAGAAATAGATTCAATTCTTACGTGTTAATGTCACAGTATTATAGACTAATCCAAGCTGAAAGGGACTGCAAGAGGTCATCTTGTCCAACCACCTACTCAAAAGAGGGTCAAAACTGAAATCAGACCAAGCAGGCTGGGGCTTTGTCCTCTCAGGGCTTGAAATCCTCCAATAGTACACCTAATTCTTAGCGTTTCATTTTGTTGTTTTATTCTAGCACATCTAAAATTGCAAAAGCAGTTGTATTAACAGCTTTAACAATAACTTGTAAAGAACACACTTGAGGAGTTCTGTAAGATCAAGGAATCAAAGTTTATTGAGGGTATACATTCACCTCCACAGTTCAGTAACAGACTTTTAAAAGGATATTACTCTTTTGCTAGACTTCATGAGTCAATGAGTAAGACAGCTCTCTCAATAAACATCTGTTATAAACTGATACGTATTGAAAAGCTTTGTACTTCTGCAACCATACCCATGATGAAGTGAAAGTATGACAAATTATGTAAAAAGCTCACTCAAAACAGCATCCATCTGCAGAACAGAGAAAAACTTGAGTCCTGATCCTAACCCACAAAGGTTATTTCAAAAACTTAACAAAGTCTGCCCAAAAGAGTAAAGTTTAGAGAACACCTCAGTCATACAGACAAGTCTAATGTTTATTTAACACCCCCTACATGCACACAGTTTTAGAACAAAAACAACACAAATCCAGCAACTCTCTACCAAGATCAAAACCAACATGTTGAAGAAGCTTCAGGGTTTCTCATGCAAGGAAAAATAGGTGACAAAGTTTCTCAATAGATCAATTTTTTGCCACAAGGAAAAAAAAAAAGAAAGAAAAAAAAATCTTTCAAAAGATTTCAGAGGTTCAATATACAAAAGTATTGATGTTTGGTTCACAGTGGGAAATTCTATCTTGAATTTAAATTAAAACACTCAACGTCTGTCACTTTCTCAGATCAACTATCACATAAGAGCATATTGCAAACACAAAAATATTCACATAAGGACAATTACAGCTGTAAAAGGAGACACTACTAATTTCAAACCCTAAAAAGGTACTATATGAGAAATTCAAAAGGAGAGCATTCTGCTTTCCTCGCCCCTTTCACTATGTCTGCAACACTGTCAGTAGCATAGTCCCCGAGTTCTTCATCTTTCATTACTAATATACTGCCATTTCCTAATTATAATTTCATGCACTACTGAAAAACCTCACATCTCTACTACCCTTCTATCAATAAACTGGCAGATCCAACCATCATGCATTTTTGAAATTAAGTTGCATTATTACATTTATGGTGTGACACGACAAAGCAGTGAGCCTTCAGTTACAAATATACTCATTTGACAATATTTTCGGAAAGGGGGGTCAAACAGGGATAATTTTTAGGACCACTACACAGCCACACAGTAAATCAATGAACAATAAATGATATAAAAGATATTAAGGATAAAAACCAGATGGCCTAACATGCAAACAAAACTATAAAACTAAATGCAACTAACTATAAAACTGAATGCAAAACCATGTATCAAGAAACAACCAAGCAGGACGTATATATTGAATCACACTGATTACAAAAAATAATTGAGTCACACTAGACAAAATAACCACATATTACAGCAATGCTACACCAAAAAGATACTATCTTCAACTCCCAGGGTTTTAAACAGCATTTCTGAGATCAACACTAAAATTAATTTCTTTCTTTAGACAGTGAAAAACAGAAAAGGTGCAGAGTACTAACTATCCACTTGATAAACAGACACCAAACCCCTTCTTCTTCCTTGCCTTTTCAATGACGTGAGAAATGTATGGGCTGGTCAGCGAGGAAGCCCAGTTTTTCTCCTTTCCATTTTCACAGGTGTCTGCAAACCACACAGTCAATATAGCGAACACAAAGAAAGGGGAAATGAGCAAAAATGTAATTCATCAAGGACACACTTCCAAACGCAGAGATTGCAATGCCTGCCTCAGAATCAAGGCAGGATTTCCCTGACAGCATACCCAAGCAGTGCTAAAACGCAGCCACTCACACCCTCCATTATCAACTTTCCTTGTGCAAGTCACTGCCCCCCTTCCTAGCACAAACTCAGCAAAAAAGAGGAACTCATCAGCTCGAGTTCCCTCAGGTACCGTTCAATGTGCTGTCCCATAATGCAGCAAACTACTGCCAAACGTCTGATTTGTGCTGGGTTTGCCTCCAAGAAAGATAGACTTGTGCTGAATCCACTTGCACTGTAATTCAAAATATACCTGTATGATAGATAATGTGTCTCTATGATGCTCCTCCAAAACAAAAAGCAGCAACACACCACACATCCCCACTTCAAGCTCTCTTAGTAGTATAGCTCCCAGAGCAGTGTGTCCTCCAACTGCTATACTATAGTTTAGGAATTAATGATGAACATGTTTGGGGATTCTGTCTATATATCAAAATATCAACATAACACAGATAAAAAAAAAAAAAAAGGTGTAGAGACATCACACTGTCCTGACTCAGGTAAGTCAGAAGCAGAATTTTATACCACCAGTGTGTGGCATGCACTTGGTCTCAAAGCAGTTGCCCACTGCAGGCAACAGAAATACAAGAATTTATCAAAAACGTCTAACAACCACATCACCACTGTACACTCGACAGAAACAGAAAACTTTCTCCAGCAAGAATAGTTCTGTTCATCCTGAAATGACCTGAGAATAGATGGGGACTGGGGGGTAAGAGAGAAGAGTGCCAAAACAAAGCATCTCAAAGGGACATTGTAAATCAATCCAATCCATGTTTATTCAGCTACTGCAGAACCACAGCACTTTATACAGGAAGTGGAAATAAATTCAATTCCCTTCTCTGCACAAATGCATTTCAAGTCGCATCTCCCACATCCCATGAGAATACAGTGACTCTACATACTCTGAAATGGGTGATCTAGCCTGTTTTCTCAGTCAGACCTATTCTACTTTGTACGGCAACAGGACACTCCCTGCAGGAGAACTCGAGAAGGTGGTGGCATACGTGCCATGCAGATGCCCAACCACCACACGCACACACACAAGAAAAAAAGAAACAAAAAACCCGTAACACTTCACATCATTCTTTCTTTCATTCCTGCTGGATCTTTATGACAATATCATGTTTTTACACAAAGTACAAAGGGAATGAAAAAAAGGAATTGAGGGAAATTCAGTTCAAAAAGTATTTAAAGTCCAATGGCAGGTCACTTATCAGAGAAATGAAAAAAACCTGACCGCACTCTGTATTTGAAACTGGGAAGAAAACAGACTGCAGTTTGAACTTGTTCCTTTTCTCCACATTCTCCAAATCCTTCGCTTCGTTACTCGTTGCAGATTGAAACCTTTTCATTGCGCACTCTCTGTATCTAGAACAGGCTCTCTGTGTCCACTGACTGCCTTTTTACAAAAAAAAGCATCAGTGCTAATGGCTCTGTAACCTTATGCACAAGCTGTTTCTAATGTAAACTGGCAGATACAAGGATGATTTTACCATATATTTTGAGGAAGAGCTGAAACTAATGCATAACTTCATTAAGAGATTTTTTTTCTGCATCATAAACAGCATTGTCCAGTGGCTAACAAAGGACAATAAGGCCAGAAAATAAACAATTATTAATGATAAGCACATCAATCTGTTTTGCTGTCTCACTGAAAATAATTAAGCCACTTTTCATTACACACCTTCCTTCAGGGTTTCACATAATTTAGATAAGACTTGTTCCCCTTCCAATTATTCAACAGAAAACAAGCATTTGTAAAAGTCACTTAATTGCAATTCTTGGCAGCCAGCTTAGACAAGTCAGTATAGGTATTTGCAAATCCTTTTGCTTTTATGCTTTTTTTTCCCCAGACTACACCCAATGAAATGCAAAGATAAAAAAAAAAATCTTGATATTTAATATTTTGTGCATTGCACCTTATGATTTTTTCAACAGTATTAATAAGATTAAATAGTATTGCCAAATGTGAAATCTATTCCATCATTATAGTGACATACCTGACAGGGTAAGTTAAAATTGTTTCTTCAAAAGTATTAACAGGGATGAGGTCATACACATATATTTGTATGTTCACAGTTTTCTCATATTGGCAGATTTACCTATGGAGGAATTTGCAGTGAGCCTCCGGCGATCTTTAAGCACTGCCTCTCATTAACAGAAACAATTCACTTCCTTATTGCCCACCTCACCATCATAGCTCTTCCAGTACAAGTTCAAGTTTCTATTATAAA
The DNA here is from genome assembly GCA_009819775.1 of Phoenicopterus ruber ruber. Classification (NCBI taxonomy): domain Eukaryota; kingdom Metazoa; phylum Chordata; class Aves; order Phoenicopteriformes; family Phoenicopteridae; genus Phoenicopterus; species Phoenicopterus ruber. Next base: position 36,753,273 of record CM020219.1, read on the forward strand.
CTGTTGGTTCAACTTGAGGGAAAAGGGAAAAAGGTAATGCTTTTTTTTTTTCTTTAAACTAAGGAAGGAAGAGCCTCAAGAGAGGTTCTTTCATGAAAAGAGAAAAAATATCCCTGCAAAGAGTAATCCTCTTCACTAGTTTGCTCTATTGGTGACCTTTAGAGAGATCTACCAAAGCTAAAGAGAAGCTTAATTAGCAGAAAGGGCAGCTGAGAGAACAGGTAGCATGAAGGAAAAAGCTTTTAGTCTTTACTGTTCAGGATGAGAATTTTGTAAAGAGGGATGAAATCCTAAACTGCTTCATAGATGTTGGATACTAGAACTCATCGCTTTGGGTTAGCTAAAGACAGAATTAGCCAAGAGAGATATCCTATTCTGAAACACTACGTTTTGCATAACAGGAACGATGCTCCAGTTAAAGGAAAACACATTTCATGAAGCACACAAGGAAGAGACTTGTTGGAGTTTTTACATAGAACTGTTACTGTTCTTCAATGCTCGCAAAGTATGGTTCTAGAAGCTGTCTTACTAACTTCAATAGCAAAAAAATATTCCTCTCATCTTGATTTTTAAAATGTTTTATGGGTAATTCAAACAGATTAGTCATGTGACTATGACCTGGTGTGAACTATAGTCCTCTATAATATGTAACTTGTAGATAAAAAGTGTAATCAAAGGTCCCGTCCCCCCCCAAAAAAACATCATTGTAGTTGCAGAAAACCAACCTGAAATAACAGAAGAAAAAAAGTCTAGTGCTCCACTGTCTAGACAACTTTAACTTTAGTTACATCAGGAGGGAAACCACTTTGAGTCCACCAGTATTACACTTGAGTGTATCCCACACGGCAAATTTGCACCAAAAAAAGCCACCCTTGACAGTAACTCAAACTAAGTACAAAGAGCCATGCCAAAAATACTGAAGGAACTAACTTCTCATTAGCACAATTTGATTTTGAACTTTACCTCTACAAATAAATTTTACTCTGAGACAATAATCTTTTAACACCGTTGCTAACAATTAGAGTGAAATGGAAGGAAAAGAAATAAGGAGTATGGGATCATCTGAGCTTTTGTTGCTTCCATGGGCATGCCACCTATTGTTACAAATTAACAGGAAGGGAGAAAGCCAGTGAAGTCAGCAAAGCAACATAACCGGAGTAATACAGCCTGAAACGGAATACAGGAGGAAAAGAAAAGGAAAAAAAAGGGGGGGGGGGGGGGGGGGGCAGGACACCACACAAACAAAAAGCCCCAAACCCTTAGTTTGTCAGACAATCAGAAAAAGCTCAAGGCCTCACAACATGCCAGTGACAGAGCAGAGCTGTGGCCCAGAATCATCACTCTGCTCCGTACAACACAAAGACCCCAGCTATTCCAGGGTTAAAGAGAGAGTCTGCACAGTCTGTAACTATACAGTTATCCTCTGGGAAAAGTGAAGCAGGAATAGAAACAGGACCTTGAGGCAAGGTTCTCACACACTTCAGTAGATTTACGGGTTTTACCAGCAGGATGTATTATTAAGTCTACCTGCAGAAGCGCTAAAGCCTTACTTAAAAAAAAAAAAAAAAAAAAAAAAGAAAAACCACCTGCACATAAAAATACAGAGGAATGGCATATATGAAAGAGAATAGTGGAAAATGGACCCTCTCTTTGCCTTACCATAGAACACAGAATCACACAGGTTTGAAATCCTTTGATTATGAAAACCTGTAAGAAATATACCTCTCTACTTGTTATAAGGCTCTAAATCACCACTGAATCAATAATCAGCATTTTTTTATTTCTTTAAATACAGTGAAACCTTCTGATAGCTACAAAAGGCTGTGCAGCACCATTAGACTGGCTGGAAACCCATAATGGGGCTCCTGAAACTACCCAGTTACTTTTGTGAGGAAAATAGAAGCAGTACTGTATGGATTAATTTTTTAATCAAATTTTGTCACTCGTTCTACAAATGTGTTTATTCTTCAGCATAAATATGTACTATCTCTCACTTGATGTACCCATACAAAAGCCTGTATGATGTTCTCTGGGACCAACTACTCATCCCAGCAGCACAACAAGATTTTCAGCTCAGTATTACTATCCTACAAGTAACTTTCATTCGGAGCTGTGTTTGGAACAAATACTCAGCAGCAAGTCCTAATAATTCATCCGTACGTGCGATTTCCATACGTTCCGCTATACGTTCAGGAAACATCACCCTGAGACGAGCAGAACAGTCCCACCCCCTGACGGGGTCGCATCCTTACCCGTCCCGGCTGAAGGCGGGCCCTTTCCCCGCCCGAGGCAGCGCGGCCGCGCCGGGCCGGGGCACGGGCCGGGCCGGGGCACGGGCAGCGACCGGCGGTAACGGGCAGGCTGCCCGCCCGCCCGCCCGCCCCCCCTTCTGGTCGCTACCAGCACTGCTTCATCCCCGACGTGTGCTTTAAGATGGACAGCGCGGGTTCTTAAATCCGTAGTTTGAGTTCCTCCCTGAATTCTGAAGTGTTTTGTTAAATACGACGGGAAGTTCTCGGGAGAGCTTCTCCAATATTCCAGCTATTAACATTTTGCGTTTCCTCGGAATAAAATCCGCTCCATTACGTGGGATAATTAAATCTAAATAAGGTAATGATTGAAAGTTGTGTTTCATACAATTAGCAAAATACGGAGCCGATGAAGTTATTTGTCTAAGCTAACAAAGTTTCGGGACAACCTGTTTGAAAGTTACAAAATTACTACCCCAGAGACTTGAGGGAAAAAGAGGAACAAAAGCATTTAAGTAGGTGAGGACAGAAATGCACAGCCATCCAAACTGTAAAAAACCCAAGCTCTTTCCAAGGAAGTTACCAAAATTAAAAAAAAAAAAAAAAATCAGAAATGAAGCTGTTATGCAGCAATGATGCTGCATGTTCACTTGTGTCATGGGATGCTTTCAATACAAGTGTCTCAAGTCAAATCAGCAGAGAAGTTGCTAAAATACAATGAAGGAATAACTGAATATCATTAAACCATTCCATGCTAAACAATCAGGGATTATTCTGAAACATTGCAGCCCCCAGCGCTGTGAAAAGCAGGTTTCTCTATTGTCTAGGATCTGAAAAGAATAAATTAACTTTGGCTGGATAAAAAGCGTTTATCTTTTTCCATTTCAAACATCACAAAGACACCCTTGAAAAAAATAAAAGAAAAAAAACCAGGGCTGTGACAAGTGGTTACACAGCAGCTCTACCGAGTAAGCTCAGTAACCTTCGCCATATTCTTCAAACCTCTGACAATATTTTTCTGTACTGATCTCCATATACTTCCTACACAATGCATTACACAGTCTATCTACCCTTTCAGTCACAATTTTTATTCTCAATGCCCAAATTGAGCCTCCTCCTTCTTAATAATGTCTTTCTTCTTGTTCTGCCTAAAATGGATCTGTTTGCAGCAACCATTCTACTTAATGGAACATTGCTATCCAGGCTTCCCCAAAGCGTCCCTTTTGCCAGACCAAAAAGGGGGACGGGACGGACACGACAACCAGGTCCTTCAACCTTTCCTCCTCGGTCCTATCTTCTAGACTTTACATCTGTCTTCATTCTTTCCCTCTGAACTTTCCCCAGCCGGTCCAAATCTTGCAAAAGTAGAAGCAGTTCTTCAGTGTGATTGCATTGCTAATTGATACTTTCTCATCCGTTAAGCTGCCAGTTCCCTTCTATAAAACTGCAGTTTAACGAGTCACACACCTCTGCAAATTTTTGCTACATAAATGTAGTTGTGTTATATTTGATCTTGAATTACACCTTACTGCAGGCTGTTTCTCCCATTTGTTGAGACTGTGTTCTGCGCTCCACCCTCCTGCCTACCCTTCCAGTTTAGCAGTCTGCAAATTTTAACACTGTATATTTTACTCCTTCATCGGAATTATTAATAGAAACACTGAACACGAGCAGATACAGAACGAGGCCTTGCAGAATCCCATTTAACAAACACCAGTTTGACACTGAACCAACCCTAAAGAAGTTTCCAACCACTTGTTCACACACTTTTCAAGAGGCTTAATCTAAATCGATACACTCAAAATAAAATAATCCACGCTTCATTCACAATCAGTTAGTGCCTCTTCACACCTCATCACCGTAGAGAAACTCCTGAGAAGGGAAGCTCTTCTCACTTCATTAGTAATTAAGTAAAGCTCACAAATTGATGTACATTAATCAAAATAAGTTTTTTTTCTAGTTGCTTTCGCAAACATTAACATAAAACATCAAAAGATTTATTGTGTTCAAGATCCAGATATTTATTTCTTCTCCTATCTGCACAAGCTCTGTTACAGTGTTCTAAAGGAAATCAAATGTATCTGTATTTGAAAAATCCAAGCTTTTGTTACTGTGCCTGTGAACAGATCGCTTTTTGCAGTTGCTTAGACTGTAATGATTTAGCTCATACTAATTAGGAAAAAATTATCTGATGCTGACAGCATTAGATGTTCTCTTAGATCAGTTCTACATGTGCATGAACCACAAGAATGAAGACATAATAAAACACTAAATAAATGTGATGTCATCTTGAAACTAACCATAAGTAAGAAAGATTGCACTAAAATCGGGCTGTTAACCTCCGTTCTTTAACAATAAAATGTTTACTGCAACCAATGCCCAGAGCCAGAAAAGGAACATTGAAGCAGACCTGCCAATTCCAACTGCACTGAAGTAATAGCATGCATCACATGCGCACTCAGTGTACCACTGAAAAGAAAGTTAAAAGAATACTTTCTAAATTGCAAATGTAATAAACGTAAAGGACAAAAGAAAGTCTCCTTAAACCACCCACAAAAGGATGTGGTCAAAATAAAACCCAGTATCACGTCCACAATTTCAAAAAGTTGTGTTTGTTTTAATAGATGATATTTCATAGAGAGAGCAATTTAAAGATTCTGACAGTACATAAAATATGAATTCCGAGAAAGTTAGAGGAGTTAGAATAAAAGTGGGAGATAATATTGGGCCAGTATCAATTGGACCTTTTACTTTAAGCATTGTAATTCCACATTATTTTACCAAAAATGAATAATTGCAAATGTGTTCTATTTATTTAACATAGAATAGATGACTTAAAGCAGACAGAAACAACGGAAAATTATTCAAGATGACAGATCTACAAAGAAATCTGCCATTTGGTAAACCAGCTGGTCATAATTAGACTTGGATTCATTTTTGAAGGGAGGACACAAAATCTTCAGTAATCAAGCCAGTTAAATCAACACGCACACTAGTTACAAAAAAACCTAAAAAGTGCAAGGTCCTTTTTCCTCTTCACAAAGAATAAGAACACTTTTCCTACGGTTTCTAAACCAATTACATGTTTGAAAGAGGCAGCATCTTGTTTCAAGAGCAGAGCTGGGGAGTTCTTCAGAGAGCTACCTCCTCAAGAGCTGGCAGAAATCATGAAAGTTTTCATCTTTAAGACTCTGATCCACAGCTGGATCTACCATGCAGGGTGTGAGTAAGTCAATTATTTATAAACAAATAGCACCCTGATCTCCTTCCACATTAGCACCCAGCAGAGGAGGGGAGAACTGACTCAGCAAGTTCTGGGTCTGCACAGGCTTTGCAAGCCGCACAGCTGATCACCCATTGCTAAAACCAAAGAATTACACTACACTTATAGTAGTGTAAAACATAAAGTGCTGGCCAGCCGTCACTGGTCCACAAAAAACTGAGAACCGAACGTACCACCACCACTACACTTTCTTCTCCCTGTTGTACAGGTCAGAAATAATGTCCTCCTGTAGCTTCAAACACAAGCTTAGGAAACATTAAATTAAAACATCCAGAACACAAAATTTGACAATGAATAGTCATTTTAAATGAATGCAATTTACTAAGAAATATTGCTGCCAAAATATTATGCAATTTCATGCCAACTTCTACTTCACTGTAGAAATTAAGTATTTCCCAGAGTTTTTAATGAAGTTCGGTTTTATTAACACTCTTATCACACTTTACTGAATCCATTCACCTATAATTTTACTTACATTTTACTGCTCTGTCCATAGCAGGCTCAACAAATCCAAATCCAGTTACTTTTAATACAATTTGATGTAGATTTTGTCATAAAGCTTTTCATAACTGAAGACACAATAAAGAAACTTCTCAGGCAATAACTAAAGCTCCAGCAATAAAGAATTACTTAAATGTCAAGCTTAGCAGCAATAGTTTTATAAACAAATAGGATCTAAACAAATAAAATTATAAATTTAACATAGCTTTAAAACTATAGAAGAACCTAGAGTTAAAATTATTTTCAGGAAATAATACCAGGTCATCTAAATCCTGATTATACAACGCTAGAATGATCCCAATCTAGTAGGAAAATTCCTCCAAAATGCCAAGTTGACAACAGCAGTGTGGAAATGCAGAGTGTAATCCTCCACAATTTTTACCCTAGAAAGCAAAAGGGCTAAAATTGCCCTTGGAAATCCTATATATTACAAAATTACAGTGTTCTTAGCCTCCCTTCTCCAGGGAATTTCAAGGCCCATTCGGGGGGGGGGGGGAAGAAAGACAGACAGACAGAAAGAAAGAAAGAAAGAAAGAAAGAAGTCTTCTTCAGACAAGACTCCAGCTTTTCAGCACACAGTAAGGAAAGTGATGTGGTAAGACCACTCACATTGCCCGTATTATCACCTGGCTCTCCAGGTTTACAATTTACACATCACCACTTGAGAAGATCTGACCCCTGTTGCTGAAAGACAGCAGGGTCTCCTCACACACAAACCGCTTACTCTGGGCCAAGCATCCTCTCACTGAGCTCGTGCACTTGTGTAAAATAAGGCACTTTGCTGAACAGAGAGAACACTAAGGAACTGGGAATAAGAGGGCGTAATTTCCTGCCAGGTAAGAGCTGAATCTGTTCAGAAAACATGGTGTAGCACACATCAAAGACAGTACAAGGGAGCTTGTCTGACCACGCAGATGGAAGAAAGAAGAGGAAGAAGGAGGTCCTCCCTGTTTCAGAAGTGGTAAATTCCGAGATTGGCTCACAGGTAACACTAGACAAGAGCAGCTGCAGGCTGGCACAGCTGTTGGCACTATGGCTGGATTGCTGGAAGCCAGTCCCGTCCAAGCTGCTAAACACAAGATTTGTGGCAGGTGTGCTAAGAGACCATACCGCGCTTAATATCAAAAGCCTCCAGTTCAGTAAGAGCATTACGCTTAAACACTCTTTAGTAGAGTTCTGGGAAAATCTTAGGTATTCCTTCACTTTTAAAGACCCAACCCATTTTAGCCTTGGCCAAAAATAAATAAAGTCACTGTGCTACGCTAAAACGAAGAGCATATCAAAGTCAGTAACACAGTGATCGGGAAAAACATATTATAAGCTGTCCCAAAAGAAAATCTTTCAACTGCTTCCTGAAATACTTCAAACAATCCAGACAAAAATGCATACATATAACATGATTCCCTTCCTGAGTGCACCTTTTAAATTATGAAGTGAGTCCTGCTGGGTCAAGAGTACCAGAGAGAACACAGATATAAATGGATTTCAACTTAGTAGGAAATGATTAAATGATTTGGAAAAAAATCAGTCCAGGATAGAAGTTTCCTCAGCTAATACAAGTGCTGAATTTCCCCCCATGCCTCTGTGGCTCATGAGGAAGCACTATTGTTTCACATCCAGAATCCAAACCAGTCTGCACACACCAGTATGAACTCAGCAATTTATATCACTTACAAGTGAAATTACCAACCAGCGCTCTAGGTAACGGTAGCAATCCAGCTGCATCTTTTATCTCCCAAAATACGAGTGGTAAAATGTATCTGAATACAATGACGAGGGATGAATATTTTCCATTTTTTAAATCCACCAGCAACCACGGGAGTTCCAATATAGATAAAACGCTGGCTGGGTCCAATTGAAACCATGGCATCATAAAAGTCAAAGTGAATCTAATCAACGTGCTGCTGAAAATGGGGTAGCAGCTGGTCCATCTACATTAGGACTCCCAGTGCTGCCAACACCAATCAGTATTAGGTCGTCATTGTAACCTTTTTGCCAATCCAGGGACAACCATGATTTCTATGTTGCAACAACGCTAACAGAAGCAAGACAATCTGAATGTAGTACTGTCAAAGCATTTATACACGGAAATTGTTTTTAAAGGCACAGTGTTGATCTCATACGATGGTGGGTTATAGAAAGCATTTTAACATCTCCACGGGAAATTGAAGTTGTAGTTGTGGTACAGTTAGGCACGTCTGTGGTACTTTTAATCTGCTAAAACACTTTATAATTGGTCAAAGCACAACCATCAACTCGGATTAATGACAAATATGTGTTCCTGTGAATCACAGGTACCAATTCTGTAAGATGAGCTATGCTACCATGTCTTCATTGCCAGTACCACAGGCTGGACAAGACACACACTAATTTCAACTTCTCATCAAGTGTGCCAAAAATATTCAGCAATTCTTCATCTCTATTTGCAAACACGTGTATTTTTCAGATGCATTTTTCAAACAAGACCTCTATTTTTCAGCACGAAATTATAAACGTGTTTCAGAAACGTATTTCATTTCTGAAACATAGAAAATCCCTATCTATGTTTCCACTAGAGCACGCAGGTGCTGGCTGCTGCTGTTTCAGGGGAGGAAGAGAGAGGCAGAGGGTGGGTGCAGGTGCCGAGCCGACCAGGGAGGTAACGCTGGCAGCCCCGCCGCCCTCCACGCCCGCACCCCGCGGCCCGCCGCCCCCACACCCCTTCCCCACCACCTCAAACTCCCGGGAGCGGCCGCGGGGTGCCAGCCCGGCTCCACCTCGGGAAGGGGAGGAGCAGGGAAGGAGAGGGAAGGTTTGTGCCCCCAGCCCGGCGGCCGCCCCGGGGCCCCGCCGCGCTCAGCCCCGCCTCCCCCCGCTCCCGCGGAGGGCGGGCTCTCCTCCTCGTCCTCCTCCTTACCCGCCGATGGTGGTGGGCGGCGGGCGGCGGCGCTGCCCCGCGACCCCGAGGCTCTCGCCTACCCCGGCCCCCGCCTCCTCGGTGCCCGTGAGCGCCGCCTCTTCCCCGGCCCCCGCCTCCTCCGCGGCCGTGGCCGTGGCCGTCCCCGCCGCTTCCTTCAGGCGCCGCCTCGGCTGCCCTCTCCGCGCCGCCGGGCCGCCGCCGGCCGTGCCGGCCGCCTTCCCTGCGGGGCCGGCTGCCGCCCTGCTCGGGCTGCATGGCCGGGCTGCGCCCTTCCCCCGCGCTGCCTGTGGCCGGGCCGGCCTGTGCCGCGCCGGTCCCCGCCTACTCCCGGAAAGAGGCCGCCCGCGGAGGGCGAGGGAGGGAAATGGCGGCGGCGCCCGCGCCCTCAGCAGCTCCCCCTGCCCGCGGCGTCGGTGGCTGGCGCGCGGCCGCGCAGCGCAGCCCCCGCGGCCGGGCCCCAAGCACAGCCGCGGGCCCGGCCTCCCCGGGCCTGGCCGCAGTGCCGCCGTCTCTCCTGGCGGAGGGGACCCGCGGTCTGCCCCGCTCCTCCCGGGGCGAGCCCCTGGCAGCGCCTCGTGAGCGTTTGCCTGTGTACCCTCTGCAAATCTCAACGAGCAAGGTGTGAAAAACAAATACCTTTCCACATGTATTTCAAACAAGCAAAAACGCATTTAATGTTTAGAAAACAGCACTCTTAGCTACAGACATATGAATCATAGAATCACAGCATCATTTAGGTAGGAAAAGACCTTTAAGATCATAAAGTCCACCTGTAAACCTAACGCTGCCAAGTCCACAACTAAACCATGTCCCTAAGTGCCACATCTACAGGTCTTTAAATACCTCCAGGGATGGTGACTCAACCACTTCCCCGGGCAGCCTGTTCCAGTGCTTGACAACCCTTTTCAGTGAACAAATTTTTCCAAATATCCAATCTAAACCTCCCCTGGCACAACTTGAGGCCCTTTCCTCTTGTCCTATCACTTGTTACTTGGGAGAAGAGACCGACCCCCACCTCTCTACAACCTCCTTTCAGGTAGTTGTAGAGAGTGATAAGGTCTCCCCTCAGCCTCTTTTTCTCCTAACCAAACAAACCCCAGTTCCCTCAGCCAATCCACATAAGATTTGTTCTCCAGACTCTTCACCAGCTTCGTTGCCCTTCTTTGGACACGCTCCAGCACTTCTATGTCTTTCTTGGAGTGAGGGGCCCAAAACTGAACACAGTACTCGAGGTGCGGCCTCACCAGGGCCGAGTACAGGGGGACGATCACTTCCCTAGTCCTGCTGGCCACACTATTTCTGATACAAGCCAGGATGCCGTTGGCCTTCTTGGCCACCTGGGCACACTGCTGGCTCATACTCAGCCTGCTGCTGAGCAACACCCCCAGGTCCTTTTCTGCCAGGCAGCTTTCCAGCCACTCTTCCCAAGCCTGTAGCGTTGCATGGGGTGGTTGTGACCCAAGTGCAGGACCCGAAGTTAGCTTTCTGTAGCAAAAGAGGGAAAAAGTAACTGAGCCCCGGCTGACAGGGTATTGCACACAAGCCTGTGCTACGTGAAGCACGTGAGGTAACTCTGCTGCCTCTTGAGGAGCATCTTGTTCTGAGGACACAGAGGAGGGACATGGGAACAGCGTTGTGCCAGCTTTGTGCTGTAGAGCTAGGCTGGCGTGTCCTGCTCTGCTTGAACTAGGTGGGCACCCATACTGTCCTCAGGAAAGTTCACCAGTTCCCTAACAGCAGGTTTGCCCGATTGCTCTTGAGCGCGCAGGCTGTCATTTGACAACACATATTAAAACATCAATCTGGTTCTGAAGGGTTTTTAAACCGGGTAGTCCTTACAGCAAAACGTGACCAAAACTCCTGTACTGTGAAATCATGGGCTGTAGTGTCTCTGTCCTACTACCTGTGGGATGGGCTGCTTAGTTCTGGGGCATAGTGTGCAGCAAATCAGTAAATTAGCTTAGCATGGCTCCAGTGCAACACAAGCAAATAAATCAAGTAACAGGGAGCAGCACTGGCAAGCACGTTGCAAAGACATCTAAACGATTCCTTGTGCAGCCAGCACAGGTCTGGCAGACCCAATGCTGAGCTAGAGCTAATAAAACCTGGTGAACCCAAGCTGTGCCTGCATCTGTGGTGCAATTAATCTGTGACATGAACAATCTGCCTGCAGATAACTGTAAGCTGACTATATGTACAAATTTAACAACTCACATTAATTAATACTTACAGCTGGATGAAAAAAATATCACTAATATTTGGCAACAAATAGCAAATATCATTACAACTCACAAGCGCGAAGTTCATGCATCAGTAATTATGAGACAGACAGCAAAGTCATGATACTGTACATGTGCATTTTGATTTTGTAATTTAATTTTGATCTCCCTATTATTGTCATCTCTTATGATAGACAATTAACATAAATTATGTTACCATAGCACACAGAAGTCCCACTCACATGCACTATTGCCTTGAGTGATACACAAATAGAGAACAAAAGGTAACACTGCAAAGTGTTAACACAGACCTATGAGACAAAAGATGATAGAGCATGAAGAGATGACGAGAATCGTCAACATGCCAAGAAGAGATCTTTGCATACTAGCAGCTTAGCTACTGTTGATTTTTATAGGCATTACAGTAAACCAACCCATTAGGGAGGGAAGGCTTTGCATGATGATAATGGGAGTGCTTTTTATTTAGAAATTGATTATAGTTTCTATACCATATTACTAGTGTTCCTCCCCACCCATGTCAGTTCAAACCAAGAACAATTGTGTCAGGACAACAACAATTGCTGCTTCTCCTTTTGCTCTGAGGTCTGCAGTCCACATGGTGCAGCCTCAGCTGTCTTTCCTCCTAAATCCTAATGTTAGGGAGGGTAAGTGACCTAAGAGGAGGACACACTTGCTATCTACGGCAAAAGACAAATCATTAGAGGCCACAGCATCTAGGCAATTTCTAGTCTCCCCTCTTCTGAGAGAAGTGTCATCTTCTGCCAAAAAAAGGCAGAAAGTTCAAACAATCTCTTACAATCATCCTAAGCAGCTGCTCGACCCCAGGTGTTAGGCAAATGTAAAAAGTCACGAACCCTGGCAGTGTTTCAGGTACGTTAGCTGTCCAGGCCCGAAGCGCAGCCCCCTTCTAGGAGCGCCGTTGCTTATGTTGAAGTTTAGCTGGCTGAGTCCAAGGTCAGTTGCTCTGCTAAGACCGGTTGTGAAGAAAGCTAGAAGCAGTGGCCTCCCTCCCCTTTCCCTTGGGAACCGCTTTTTAGCTGAGGCTGTACCGATGGCCCTCGCCTGTGCTGCATCACAGCTGGGCAGCAGCTACATGTGCACCTGGTCTCCTACCCCCTCGATCTTGACTCTTACCCTGACTCGGACCTGCTGGCTGGGCTTCCTGGCTTAGTCTTGGACCTGCCTCGTCACTATGGACTTGCTGTGTCATCACCGGACTATGTCTGACCCCGATTGTTGTCTCTCGCCCTGATCATGAACCAAATGTACTGCTCCACATCCTGCTGCTTCTTGGGGAGGTCTCTGCTCCCCCCTGCCTTGGTATTGTGCTCCACCCATGGCTCACCTTCCCTTGTGGAGCAGCCAGCCCTCACTGCCCCCTGAATTGCCACACTAAACCCATTACCACCCTGCCACACTTAAAAATTTAATCACACAGGGCTGTTGACTTGCAGAACAACTGTGCTGACTGTCCACAGAAAAAGAAGCATAAGCCATGTGAGGCAGCAGAGACGCACAGATTCATCTCTCAAAGCTCAGCTACCTATCACAGTCATGAGGCTGCTCTGCACACCTTTGTTTCACATTAAATGAATTCCTACACTTCAAGGTTGTGTAAAGATTTGTAAAGCCAGCGTGCCCAGCCATCAGGACAGCTCTGACTTGGGGGAGGTCTTTGCAGAATGCAGAACCCAGGATGAAATTTCTTTCCGTGCATGGGGCTTGTTAGGACTGCTGTGGCATTTTAGCTATTCTTGGCTGCTAGACTGGCTCTGGAGGCTGTAGAGAGCCAAGTGTACAGATGGTCAACATGCATATATTATGATCATTACTAGGCTGCAAGGTTTATACATGGGATAGAATCCTGTTAAGTTAGGTTCAATATACATTGTGTATAAACAGAATACAGGTGCACAAGCATCTAAACGTACAACAGGAGATGACAGACACACAGAGATGGAGGAGAACGATTTTGGGTAGTACGATAGACAGTGGTCTCAGTACACCAGAAAACTTGCTATTATCGAATTTCATCACAATAAGAGTTAATCGTTAGGGAGGGTTTGACGAAGAAAGATGATACACTTCTGTGGATATTTAGGAGACCTAGGACAAAAGTAAAGGAAACAATGAAAGCAAATAAGAGGACAGTGAAAGAAAATAAGATGCTTTTCTGAAAATTCAACACGTGGCTATAAAATATTGATGTATTCAGCTGATGAGAGACAGGACCCAGTTACTTGGTGCAAAAGATAAATGATGACATGTGGGAAAGGGATAGGCTGTGAAAGATTGCACTTAATAAAAGACACTTGCCAAGACCAAAGAAAATAATATTCTGAGAATTAGAATGAAAGTGGTGTGGTTGGATAGGGAGGACCATATAATAGAGATCTGATGCAGAGAGAATCCTAAAATCTTAGAGTTGGACTTTAATAGGTGATTTATGTGATAATTTTAGCTGAACCTGTGTCTGATTTGAAAAAAGGGATCATCTTACCAGTTTTATACTGGCTAGATGCCCAATAAACAAACTGTTAATAATTTATCTTTCATTTCTGACTTAAAAAACTAACTACTATTTGACCATTCCAAAATTACACAATCTAGCAAGATTAAGCATCGAACAAATGATTAGCATCATCTAATGTGATGGAATGACTCAAAAAACCAGCAGATACCTGTGAAAGAACCAAATTGCTCAATTCAGGCATGCATTCACTTCAGAGAACGGCAGTGAAGAATGTAGGAAGGGATGGACATCAGAGGCATGTATGCATTACCAGAGTGACAGTGGTGCCATTTCCACCTTTCGCTGCTTAGGCCAGTATTAAATTGGTTTCGCTGCATTATTTGTCACTGTGGTCATCTATTGCTCCTGGTTATCCTCAACCCTACCATTCGCTCTCCCAAACTACCCAAACTGCACTTCCACGCCTCGCCCAAGCAGTCTCCTCTGTCCCAAGATCTCCCAATAGAGAAAAGTCTTTCCTGCCTAACTTATTTTTCCAAAAACATCTTCTTGGCCTTGCCTGCTTCCTTAACTCAAAGATTCCCTCTCAGTTGCCCCAAGCACTTCTAACACCTAATCGTTTCCCGCTGCCACCATGCCAGCGTGGTTCCTAACTCCCCATGCATCCTCAGCGCTCTTACTCTCTTTCTGTTGTTGGTGACTTTTCCAAAGATGATTTCTGAAATCTTGACATGTCTTCTACGTAGTGCTGTAGAAAACAACACAGTGACTCACTGTCTTATTTCACTGCAAAACTTTAAATGTCTGTCTATAAGAATATGTAATGTGTCTCCTAAGGTATTCAAAACATAAGAGCTGGTGTGATTGAATGTCTAAGAAACAACAGTTGTTTTGATTGCATTTAGAAATGTCATAAGATACCCAAGTACATTGTCCTAGAATGTACATTTGTGTGTTTTAGTTATGTTCACAATGGTAGAAACAATAATCAAAATGCAAAAAGAGCATAAATAATTTGATAGATTGTTTTACAAGTGTTTTATGGTAACTCTAATGGAAGTCTGTGCTATTTAATGAGCTGGTTTCTTTTTCTGTTTTTTTTTTCCTTTGATCTTTACAGCTGTCTCTGAAAGAATATTTTCAAGTACAGAAAGCAATATGCAACAGTGCTAAGATCGTGGTGACAATACACCAAGAACAAGAATGGAAGTAAATTTATTCAGCAATTCTACTGTTGTAAACAGTTCATCCATCAACCATAAGCAGTTAGAAGGGCATAGCCTCTGGGAAGTCATTACTATTGCCACTGTAACGGCAATTGTAAGCTTAATAACCATAGTGGGAAATATTCTTGTAATGATATCCTTCAAGGTTAACAGTCAGCTCAAAACTGTCAACAATTATTACTTGCTCAGCCTCGCCTGTGCAGATCTCATCATTGGAATATTTTCTATGAACCTTTATACATCTTATATACTCATAGGCCATTGGTCTCTTGGAAGCCTTGCCTGCGACCTGTGGCTAGCACTGGACTACGTAGCTAGCAATGCCTCAGTAATGAACCTCCTAGTCATCAGTTTTGACAGATATTTTTCCATCACAAGGCCTTTAACTTACAGGGCCAAGCGCACGCCCAAAAGAGCTGGCATCATGATTGGTCTGGCTTGGCTCATTTCCTTTGTGTTGTGGGCACCTGTAATCTTGTGCTGGCAGTATTTTGTGGGTGAACGAACAGTACCACCTGAAGAGTGCCAGATACAGTTTTTATATGAGCCCATTATCACCTTTGGTACTGCAATTGCTGCTTTTTACATTCCAGTGTCCGTGATGACCATTCTGTATTGCCGCATCTATAAAGAGACGGAGAAACGTACCAAGGACCTTGCTGAACTGCAGGGTTCGGAGTCTGTGGCAGAGTTTGAGATGATAAAGCCTCAGAAAGCTCTCCTGAAGTCTTGCTTCAGTTGCAAGCAACAAAACATAGTCAAAAGAGAGAGGTGTCAGGCTTCCTGGTCTTCATCTAGTCGAAGTACGTCAGCAACGGTGAAAGCCTCTCAGGCAGCGAGTACTTGTAACGACTGGGCTAAGGCTGACCAGCTAACCACCTGCAGCAGCTATGCATCTTCAGAAGAGGAGGATAAACTCGCCGCTGATTCTGTTTTCCAAGTAGCTTACAAAAGTCCATCTAAAGGTAAGGCAGAAGAGTTTAATGAGAGTACGGATGTTGTTCTCAAAGACCGACCTGAAGAAAATGATTTTGAGAACCAGAAATACTTTTTGTCACCTGCCAAAGGCCACGTACAAAAAAGTAAAAAGTGCGTGGCCTATAAATTCCGGTTGGTGGTTAAGGGTGATGGCAGCCAGGAAGCCAACAATGGTTGCCGTAAAGTAAAAATAACTCCTTGTTCTGCTGCTCTGTCAAAGGATCCTTCCATCAAAAGCATGGATCCAAATATAAATAACCAAATCACCAAAAGGAAACGGATGGTTCTTATAAAGGAACGCAAAGCAGCACAGACTTTAAGTGCCATTCTTTTGGCTTTTATCATCACATGGACTCCCTACAATATCATGGTTTTGATCTCCACATTCTGCTCTGACTGCATTCCCCTGACACTGTGGCACCTTGGATATTGGCTATGCTATGTGAACAGCACTGTTAACCCCATTTGTTATGCCCTCTGTAACAAAACTTTCAGGAAGACTTTTAAGATGCTGCTTTTCTGCCAGTGGAAAAAGAAAAAAGTGGAAGAAAAACTATACTGGCAGGGCAATACCAGACTGCCATAATTGCTCTTATATAAGGGATAAAGGGGAAAATAGATATTGACGTAACCTAGTAAATTGACTGTAATGCTGTCTTTTCAAAGCTGTTGCTTTGGTGTTGTCTAGGGGTTAAAAAAATTCTGCAGAAAAGTAAAATTTTGCATGAAACTAGTGTGCTTGGGATAAAGAAGTCAGTGGTGCTGTGAGCAGTACAGGGTGTTTGTGATTATGCAGTAGATCTGCGTTAAAGTTGTTATGTTTGGAGTCTTCTGTCCTTTCTTTCAGACTGAGAAGGTGTAGAAGAAATTAGAAACTACTAGAAATTAGAGTGGGATGGTCATCCAGTCATCAGGTCAGGTCATCCAGTCTATCTCCCTGTAGTGCAGAACTGTTTCTTCCTATAGTTCCTTTCTTCCTTTCTAGTGTATTGTATATTTAGTTTTCAATGTACCAAGCAATGGAGCTTGTACTGCTTCTGTTTCGAGAGTTTCCACCTGCTGTTGGAATGAAACAAGGACTATTTAAAGGGGGAAATGCTGTCACACCCAATACTAAATGTTTAGGGAGATTTGTAATACTCCAAATGAACACACATATTATAGGAGAATGTAATACTGAGAAAATTTCCACTTTAAGGATGACTTTTATGGAGACATAGGAAGGGCTCATAGTGGAGGAAATAGATAATGTATTTTGTATATGGAGAAGCCAGTCCCAATCTCAGTTCCAACATGCAAGTCACTGTCATCTGTAAAAAATGGTGATAGTTAACAGATACCTCTGAATTTCTCCATTTCCCAACGCATCTGAAGGAAATTTTTAAATTTTATGTGATAGTGACAATGGTACAAATCAGAACTGACTGTAAAGCATAATGGACATAGTCTATCTACTTTACAACATAAGGAAAATCTTTTTTGCAATCATCACCTCTGTTGTGCTTCCCCTTGCTCCAAAAGTTTGCGTTAATGACGGAATGATGCAGAACAAGAGAAAAATATGTATTAATGCCCCGTGCATTTACCTAGATGTTATGAAATTATTAAAAACAGTGACAGAATTGGCATCTCTGAAAGAAGAAAGATTTTTAAAGTAATTTTTTAATATTTCTATAAAACTATTAAGGAAACTTTGCACTTTCATAGCACTTCCTATCTTTAAATAGCTTTACAAATGCTAATCAACATTAGGTGTTTGGAAACGTAGTTTGTCTCCAGTCGCTATCTTCTTGTCCAGCAGAACCATATCTGCTACGGTACTGGGGGCTGGAGTCAACCGCTCTGACGGCTGCGGCTTCTGAGACTGGGGCATACCGGCCTGGTTGCAACGACCTGAGACTCTGGCCGCTAGCCGAGATTTGCCAGGGCTTTGGGTGTGTGGTGAGGACGCTTCTGTGGCGGGCGTGAACTGCACGTGCCTGCCTGAGGTCTGGGTTAGATTGGCAGGAGTCCTGCAGCATTGACTGAGCGCATCAGCGAGGGGCTGCCTTCAGCGGAAAGCCACAGGACCAGAGCTGGTGATCTGGCTCCTTGTGGTGGGAGCAAACGTGAAGCCTCAGAGGAGGCCACGAGGAAACAAAGCTAATGGCGACAGGAGTCATAAGGAATGAAGTCCTAAAGTAAACAAATATTTATGAATAAATGAGAAAGATCTCCATGTACGCAAAGTTCAGTTTCAGCTCTAGCCTTTCTATCAAAATTCAGGGTGAGACGCTCTGGAATATTAGTTTGGGCCAATCTTCATATTATATCTACTTATATGCATTAGTGGGACATTGCAGTGGTGACATGACCCAGTTGCACATTTCAGGGATTGTATTAGTCATCCTGAATGCACCATTGCTCTCAGTGAAATTGTTCGCGTAATTTATTAAGTTATCATAACATCAAAATGTTTCCCTACAGATAAATAATTCCTCCGTGTCAACAACCACAGTACAAGTAATTAATATTTTTTATCCCCAGTCTCCAGAGGGGAAAATTGTGTCAGTGAAAGATTAGCAGTGTAGTAATGTAAAAATATGTTATCTAAATTCACATGATTGATTTTGTAACACACCATACTGTGCCTATTATTTTTTGCACATTAGCATATGATTGCTTATTAAAGTATGGGTCTTTATAAAGACCCTTTCATCAACTTTCTTCTGTCACTATCCAGAGCTTTTCCTGTGTACAGTAACTATGTACAAGTTGGTTATTATAGTGGGTTCATTTTATATTACATTGGATCAGACATTCAGTAAACTGTGTTTGATTTTTAGCAAACGAATGTGTCCCTCTGCGGCACAAGCTGTTGTCAGAGGCAAAATTTATGAGGTAGTAACAGTTCCTGCTAGCTGCGGTGTTGTTGCTCAAGTAAAGCATTGGCTTCTACTGAAATTAAATGGGATGTTTTTTGTTGGGTTTGGCTTCTGTTGAACTAGAGTGTTCTGTAAATGTTTATAGACTCTGTGCTTAGTGAATGTATTAGAATACACAGTGATGGATGCAACAATGTCGGTTCAATGTAATTGTGAAATACGTGCTCAAACTATGCTGCTAGCACTTCACCTTGTGAGACATTACATGGCCAAACATGGGTACATTGTAAATACCTAGAATTATGTAGAGGTGTGTGTTCCTTTATTGTTATATAGGATGTTCATTCTTAAAAAAAATCAAAACCATAAAAAGAAAAATGCGATCCTCATCAGAGTATCAGTTAGTACTTAATTATATTTTGTTTTCAAATTATGTTTTGTTTCTTTAAAAAGTGTTGTGGGGCTTTCACAGTGTAAAACAATCTTGTTATCTGTGTTTCTGTCCTTTTAATGAACCTTTTACTGATCCTACGATTGATTATGGTCATGGTCATGGACTTGTAAAAAGATCTTTTTTTGTAAAATTACATTTTATTTATACATAATTACATACACATACATAGATATTTATATATGCATTATCAATATAGATGCATAAATATACATCCCGAACTAAGCTTTTCAGAGACCCAGCACACTTCAATATTTTTGAATATTGCATTTTCCTACAAACTGGGGGTATCATTCTTGTCTCTCCCTTTTCATACGTACCAGCCCCCCTATATATCCCAGATCCCCATAAATTGTCAAGTAACATTCATTTTCTGTAAATATAATGTTTGTAGATAAATACTTGGAAGAATTCCCAGAATTTTTAAACAGGTATAGAACATTTAATTATAATTGTGCACTTTCTGTGACAGGGTGCACGGGGTGAATAGCTCTGCAAAGGACAGAAAGTCAAGATAGAATGTAAATGCAGGGTTTTCCTTTATAGAAAAAGCCTGTTGAATTGAGGAAGGATGAAATCAAAAGGGTTATATAGAAAATACTATAAGAACCTGTAAAATACGGTAGAGCATATTTTGCCATTAATTACATAATTCGGTTGCTAATCATGCTTATCCTACTCAATTATGCATGTCAGTTGGTAACTGCTGTTAACTATTGGAAGTTATTTTTATATGTGGATTTCTGTTCCTCATCTCTCCTGTACCCATAATGAGACCTGCAGTGGGATATGTGGACTTGAGGAGTCTAGATCCAGAGACAGGGATGCACTCCAAGGCAAAATCCTTAACTGTACTTCCTTATCACCCTTCAGATATTGTTCCCGTTTTAGAGCTGAGTCTCATGAAAAGTCTCCATCTCTAATTTAATTATTCTGATTATTTTATCTCCCACATAGGGCTTTTTTCAGAAATCTGACATTGCCTCCTTGTCGTATTTGATAGATGACCTGAACATGTCAAACTGATTAAACTGATAAATCCTGATGCAAGTGTAGCTAAGGATAGTCACATACCTGAAGGAATAAAAATGTCACTGGGATGTGGTAAGTATGTTAAATTTAAATGAGAAGTCATTACAACAATTAAAGAATCCATATACATCTGGAAGATGCTGCTTTCTCTTAGAACAAAGTTGTTATGAAACTGGGTATCCAGTTTGAAACTGAATTGAATACCTGTGGACTTTTTTCAGATCCTAGATTTTGAATAGAATTTTGTAAGATGCTTCTTTACTTGTGGTAGGAAACACAGTTTCCAAATCACCCCTTCATAGTTTGGGATTCCCAAAATCATCATACTGAAAGAGAATTTTTGGATGCCTCTTTTTTAAAGTTACTCTGTAATTTTTAGGGGACATACATACTTCTGCCTTCTCAGGATACTTTGCGTTAGGAAAACAAGCAAGCAAACAGAATGATGTAACTTTCCTCTGAAATTAATTTTCTTTGCTTTCTATAAAGATAGAAATAATATGAAGGAATCACTTGGGCGCAGTGAGAACCAAATACCCGTTTCCTCAGTTGCGTATAACAATCAAGCTGGAGTTACCATTTGCTGTGACCTGTACGTTTAGGTGCCCCTCTGTCGGAAAGGTGCCCAAAAAGCTCCATACTGCTTACGCCTTTTTGATATTACAGAAGGTTTTTTTTTAAAAAAAACAACCAACCAGACAAACACCCCACATTCACTACTTTTGTGAGCTACAGACCATTACAGGTCAGAACTTCCCTCTGAAAGGCTCCCCCGCAGTGTTTGCCTGTGGGGACTCCAAGGGCTCCATCAGGTCCTGAAATGCTCCTGCAGCCATGGGGTAGTCAGTGGCTTCTCCATTTTGAAATGCCTTGCAGACCTGAGGGCCAAAAATGGATAATGTGTCTTTTCACTTAGATACTTGGCTTTTCTTCTACCAAAACAGAAAGAGGCTATTTATTTCTTATGTGGTCATCCCAAATCTGCATTGCTGCCTTTTGTACACACTAAGAAGTTTTCTTCCACATACAGTTGACAGCTAGGTGTCATAAAACCTTAAACTTTGATTATTCAAGTAAACTTCTTGTTTATGATTTTATTAATAGTTACCCCATATCTAGATACAGTTTTAAAAGGGGGAAAAAAAAAAGAAAATGTGATAGCATTGTGTTGTAAAACTAGAGACAATCCATGACTGTTAGTGGTTTCAGAAAGGGATAGTGTCGCAATTGTTTTTTTCCATCTTGGTAAATGTATTTCTTCAGGCTTAATAGGCACTGCTGGGCTATGTATCAGACTATGAACTTCATTTTTCATTACACTCAGTAAAACTGCTGCCTTTTACTCAGTGCTTATGCCATCAGCTACTAAACGCCATTAGTCTCTTCATGTATCTGCTAATATATCAAACAAGTCAGTCTTCCTCAAGCAACTAGACATTTAAAATCCTTCAAAAGTTTTCTTCTCAACAAGTACCTCTCCAAACCCTGGTCACTGATGGCTCCCGTTTTAATAGACCTCTGAAGTCTGGGGATTTTTACTGAATTCCTGGATTACAATGCCAATATATAAGCGGGAATATCTTTTACTCCTTACATGAGGCAGCCATCTAGACATAGTGGAGGCCAGACAGTTGTTTTTACTGTCCCCCACCACTCTGCCTGTGTCCTGGTGCCTTCTGAAGAGCACAAGATGTGAGAGTGACTGAAGGACTCTGGTTTTCTTAGTTATAGGAGGAAAAATGAGCCCAGGCAGTTAACGTTGCTAATTTATTGATGCACAGTATTCAATGCTTGGTTCTAAACCCACTTTGTCCTACTTAAACCTATGGTTAATATGTAAAAAAAGGTCATGTGGAAGTCTGGAAATTTATTGTTTAGGTTACAGAGATGAAAATCAGGAACAAAAGCAAGCACTTTCTCATATGAAAGTTGAATGATTTTTAAAGACAAATAATAATAAATCAGTGTTTTTGCTAGAAAGAGGTCATCAGGCTCTCTTATTTTGTTGGTTGATACTTTTTTAGGAAGAATATTTCCTTCTGCTAAATTCAGAGTTGATTAATGTGAGATCATATGCGAGAATCTGCAGTTGAGAAAAAAGTATGGGGAGAAATACAAAGGAGTGAAGAGGTGAAGAAACCTATTTTTCTGCTATTGTTAGGGGATTGCATGTTTAAAGTGGAACACGCCTTCCATTCAGGGGTGCTTGGAGCTGGAAGTCGGCCGTATATCTATTGCTGTAGACCTTGTCATGCTTCCTCATTTTGGAAAGATATTTGTTTGATCAAATAGTTTTTTTCCATCAGATACTCTTGGGAGGACCCACCTCCTTTCTTCAAGTCTGTGCAGGAGGCAGTATAGTCAGGAAAGGCTAACAGAGAGATAGGATAGGAGGAATGTGACCGGGAAAAGAAAACAGCAGTAGACAGAATAGAAATGCCCATGTTTCAGGCGTATGTTTCAGCATTGTTCTGGCTATCTGGTGATTAAGGTTCAGTGATGGAGAAAATATCTGTTCAGAGAAGACAGCCTTTTGCTAAGGAATTACGAAGTAGAATTTAGTTCACTTTTCGAGGCTCCATGTCCTTCTCTTTTAGAGCTCTAGGAAGAAGTGCTGGTGGGCGTATTGGGATATTCTTATTTTCCTCCACTACTTAATCCCAAATGCAGCTCCAGTAGTCATTTCCATCCATACTTTGTTTAGAAGCGTGGAACGTACCTCAGTCCCTGAGTTCCATTAAATGTCTTTGTTTGAACTGGATTAATCTTTCTGTCTTGTTCTTGCTTGGAGATTTGGTGTTACAAGTTATTACTACATTTTAATCTAATTCCCATACTGGAATTCAGTGTCAGCATAGGTTTGTAGGGCTTCAGTTAATACTAGAGAGTGCCTCCTAAACTAGGCAGCTGGGCTTGGGCTGCTGGTGCCCGAGTCACTCATACAGCTCATTTGCATGGTCCTTTCCTCCAAAACAGGCCAAGGGTGGGCTGCGGAGCAGGTTACTTGCCTTTGAGGGTCAGATACAGCCTGCTGGCTTTCAGTTGTGCGCTTCCGTGTCAAGATTATTCACAACACATTTTTGGCAGGTGTGTGAGAATCTGGCTATCTGGCCAGGAATTTGAATAAAAGCTATGGGAGACTAGCAGCACTTGGGTGATCTTCTTGTATCCTTTGGCGGCTTCCTGATAGGGTTACAGCAGAACTCACATTAAATTGACTCAATGACATAAACTCAATGCAGCTACTATCCATTTCTTCCTCTATCACACTTCTTTCTTTGAACACAATTTGAGGGGAAAAAAAAAAGTCAGATGCTGCAAAATAGACATGTATGCTATATTGGCCTCACCCATGTAACATATCTGTATCTC
This sequence comes from Phoenicopterus ruber ruber, assembly GCA_009819775.1. Taxonomy (NCBI): domain Eukaryota; kingdom Metazoa; phylum Chordata; class Aves; order Phoenicopteriformes; family Phoenicopteridae; genus Phoenicopterus; species Phoenicopterus ruber. The sequence continues at coordinate 36,776,841 of CM020219.1, forward strand.
TTTCTGGAAATGTTGCAGTGCATTGTAAAAAATAAAAATTGCTTTCTTGGCTTTTCAATTCCCCAATTAATTTCTCTTCTTAAGTAATCCTGGCAGTCTTGGTCTTCTCAAATCACAATACAATTTATTTTCTGCATAGTAATTTTCATGGAAATTAGGAGATTCCATTTTTAAATTAAGAAGCAGGAGTTTGTCAGTATCTGTTGGTTGAGTTTCTATAATTGAAATATCTGAGAAAACATACAAGATCATCTAATTATTATCCTGACATTTTGTATAATGCAACAATGAAAACTGTTCAGTTATCATTCAGATATTCCAATGATACAGAAATGTGTGAAATAACCCGAACAGCTGTAAAAGAAAACAAGGCCCTCAAGGTTATCAAAACTGAAATCCTTTCATTTATTATTTTAAAACAGATGAATTTCTCATGAAATTTAAAGATTCTTTCTTTATTTTATAATCAGAAAAAAAGCACTGTTTGAATAATATTGAGTGCCAAAACAATTGAAGCTAGCAAATGTGAACTAAAGCCATCACTCTCTTCTTTTCTCACAGTGGTATTAAAAAAAAAAAAAAGAGAAAGCTGAAGCACATCATGGAACAGGGAGAAGCAACAGTCAAAACATGGTAAACAAAGTGGAGTAATATTCAGAAAAAAATGGAGCAATAAGTAAAGAATTGCAAAATCAATTTGATCTTTTAAAAAATGTGTTCACTGAGTTTCTTGGGGAAAAATTCAGAGAAGTTGTAAGCTTTGGATTAGTAGCTTTTAATGGGAAAGCTGATGATCCCATTAGGTCTGGGTGCTCTAATAAGAAGGAAGAAAAGAAAAGCCTATGCTGAATACTTCATTGTGTATGGGATAGTTAAAAAGTAGAGATAAAAAGAAGAGTCAATGAAGGGGAAAGGAAGCCATGGGAGATGAAGCTAATTCCACATTTATGTATTAAAATACCATTCACTAAAGGTAAAAAGGAAAGGCCTGATGCTGCCCTATGGTACACAATACCCTGGCAATATGCATTTTGTAAATGTAGGTACTTCACTGGAAATTTCCTTCCTGCATGACATGTAAAGATGCGCAATTATAGGAGATCAACCATGAACATTCATACTGGAGCAAAACCTTCTGAAGTGCATGGTATATTCATGTATATCTGGTACAAGACTTCATATCCTGGATTTCATACCTGACTCCTCTTACGGCAAAAATACTGTAAAATTAATTATTTCAATCTTCTGGTAGAGGCCTCAGTTTCTGACAGTGACTTCTCACTTGTGTGGTTGGTAGATGTCTATGTTCTGGTCCAGTCCTGAATGATATGCTATCATAAAGCCCTTCCAGAGGCCCAAATTAAATTTTCAATCATGATTACTTAGCGTGATTATTCAGTCAGTGTGAGTTCACTTCAGTCAATGGACAAAGAATCCACATTCCTTTCAAAGTACACATGGCTTATCTACAGTTCAACTTTCTGACATGGACAAGACTTGGCTGGGTATGACAGGCTGTGGTCAACGGGTTTGATCATCATCCACGCAAACTTACACACACGTTGCTTGTTGCAGTCCTTTTGCCAGTATATCACGTTCCTACGGTTTAGATTTGCTCCAGCACACGCGTCGTACCACCAGCCTCCCCCGGGAATGCCATTGTGTTCCAATTTAGCACAATTCTGAAAGTAATTGTCATTGTCTCTGTCCTTGGTGGTGAATTTCTGGTTGTCATGGAGATAAGCTTCCGTGTCCAGGGTCAGAGCATCAGTGGCGTTGCCTTTGTACAGACCAACCCTGATTCGGTATTGAGACTCTTCGTCTTCAATAAGGAATGGTTCATACTGTCCCCATTTGATTTCAGCATTTAGGTTTACAAGTTTAACTCCAAGTATATACTGCTTGGAGCTGCTAGTTAACTGATGCATATATTCATTTCCTAACCAGTGGTTGTCATGAACGGAGCCGAATCCGTATTTGTAATCCTGCCAGGTCCTATCAAAGTCGACAGTACTGTTAGCTGTAATGTGCTGGATTACTGTCCAGCCACCATCCTGCATGTTACAAGACACAACAATTGGGTCTTCCTTTGGTTGGATGATGTAAAGACCATCTCTGGAATTTCCTTTGGAGCGCTGAAAAATCTCAAAACAATCCCTTGGATAGTCTGAATTAAAAAAAAAAAAAAAAGTTTTAAAGTAAATTTCTGTTCAAATAGTAAATTCTAGATATTGAACTCTGTCCTTTAGAGTGAGTGAATGATTGCCTTCTGACTGGAAACTGACTCTGACTTCATCCCAGCTGGTGGGCACCTACTCAGCTAAAGGGGGAAGATTTCAGGCTAGAACATGCAGGAAATGTTCAGAAATTCAAAAAAGGGTTTGTTACCCTGTCATACACCAGAAATGTAATTTTGCATTTATGACAGAAATATGGTTGAAAAGCCAAAACTTACATACAGACCATTCCTTTTCCTCCTGTGTTCTTCCAGTTTGAGTAGTCAGCAAGTTTGCAATTCCCCGTGCCGTGTGTTGGACCATTGTGTTTAATTACTAGAGCTAGCTTTATCATCAACAAATAAATCTGCTTTCTCCTTAACCAAGTTATACTTCAGGCATCCGTAACATCCTTACATTAAATTCCAATAAGTATGCCATGTGTTCATTGATAAAAGGGAGATATCAAAGCACATTTCTTGCTAATACAAAACTTACAAACATCTGAGGATTTTCTTAGGAACGGTTCTTGTCACTCATAAACTCCAGGCTAAATCTTACCACTGATTTGCAGGTGGAACTACAGTGCTGTGCAGTGCTGAACACCAATATCAGGAAAACAGGTGAAAGTGCTTTTCCACTTTATTGCTTATCCAGTACACTCAGAGGGTGATAAAAATGGCGTATAAGGCTTGAGGTGACCATCTCTATTGGGCTGAAATATATATACTGTGTTTTTTAAATGTAACTTGCTTATAAGGTAACTTCTTGCTATAGTATAGTATCTCTTGCTATAGTATAGTATCAAGTAGCTGTGAGACTAAGGCACAATGTTCTTCTTTTCACAATTGACTCTGAGATTTCTAAGAGCCAGAATAGAATTTATTTAAATATACATTTATGTATGTATGAATTCATAGATAGAGAATTCCTTTTGTAGAGATGTTATTCAATGTCTATTCCGTTACTCAGAAACATGTTTACGAATTGAAATCACTCACTTCTCCATAGAGTTGAAAGGCATGTCATTATGTCATTATACTATGGAATATTTGTAATTTATATTTAATAAAAACTTGACAATTTTAGTATCTCTATGAGAAAAATTCCTACAGACCACCTGTGATGTAAAATGACAGTTATTCAGATCTATGAAATCCTATGTTCTGTCCTGACGATTGACAGAAATCTAGATACTGTATTTAGAACTTAATTTTTTTTTCTAGGAGACTCAGGTAATTCAGGAAAAATATGGCAAGATGTCCTTTTTTTTCAAAAATTTGTCAAAGAAACAAATAAGGAGAAATATTTCCAAAGATAAAAATTTAAGCTCAGAAAAAAACCTCTTCTCTTTGCCCAAATCATTGACCGGAGACCCCCTGTTGATCCTTTTACTGAACACATTGTTTTTCTTTTCCTGAACAGAAGAACAGAGTCTGAAAAGAATCAATCTCATTGTATGGTCTCGTGACCAACAAATCAGAAGTACACTGAACAGCTTGTTTAGTGTTAAAAAAAAAAAAAAGCTCCCAACTTTCTGGAAAGAGAACAGGACCATGAGTGACTGTTTTATCTACTACTGGTCCTTTAGGGAATTATATCATGCGGTCTTCTTCACAGAATTATTAAATTTCTTCTCTTCCAACTGGAAAACATTGTAGACTTCAGTAACTGTCACTACTCTGTTAGAAATACTCATCTGGTTCTCAATCTAATTTTATTAATGTCCACTTGCCATCTTTTTCTCTCTCATGTCATGTTGTCCTTTAGTTAAGTAGTGCTTCTTCCTTGGTAATAAGCCCCAATGTACCATGAGGACAATTGTATTTTTAATCAGCCTTTGTTTTGTTAGGGTAAATTCTGCTAGGATAAGCGAGTTCTTTTATTATTTAGTGTAAGATAAATCTTCTGTTCCTTAATTGTCTTAGTAGCTTTTCTGCACCTCTTCACTGCAAATTAATCTCCTAGAATGTGCGTAAAATTTGCACACAGTATTGCGGATGGCCTTTCATAGTGCCACTGATTCTTCCCAAGTCTTATTAGAAACATCTCTGATGATATATTTTAGGATTGCATTTGTATTGCTCAGTTTCCTTTAATCTAGAGTCCAGTCTTTGGATCTTTGTAACTGGTAAGGTCCTCACCTTGCAGTCAAGCCTAGAATTTTGTGCTTTATTTTTCATCCCAATGGTATTGCTCAAGAACATCTGATTGTTTTTTTTTCCCCTGTGTAATATTCTGATTCTTTGTATTGGCATTTCTCTACTTCATGTTCTTATTAAATTTTATCAGCATATTTCTATTTTTGCATCAGTATACTTAATAGGAATACTGAAAAGATCACTTTAACCAAATACTTCCAGTCTCCCCTTGACTTTATGGTTTACTTTTCTACCCAAGTCATTGTCATTTTCTTTTCAATCTCTACTGAAATTATAATGTAACCCTACGTTCTCTGATTTAATATTGTATGAAGTATTGTATTATAGGCTTTGTAGAAGTCCAGATGGACTAAACCTGTTAAACAGTATTATTCATAGTATCAGTATTGTGTTAAATATAATCTTTTATATTTGATATTCAGAAGTTTGTTGGTGCTTCTAAGCCACTCAGGACAGATTTACAGGAGTATATTGTGACTGGTAAAGGGATCAGGAGCACAAGTAGTGTTCTCTCTCATTCCAGCTGCAGGGAATGACGAGGGAAGAACCAGGAAGAGCCAGCAGATCAATACCTAGCTCTGAGCCTGGTGTCACTGCCAGAATTTGGGGGGTTTTGATCATGAGTCAGTTTACACAACACCAGGCCTCCTGGTAACAGATGGGGTACACCTATCTCTAAGGGGGAAAAGGATCTTTGCACAGGAGTTAGTGGGGCTTGTTGAAAGAGCTTTAAACTAGATTTGAAGGGGGAAAGGGATAAAATTAGGCTCGCAAGAGATAAGCCTGGGGGCAGCACGCCAATGTTTGAGGGACAGCATGCTATTGAGGTCCTTTGGTCTGCCGTCTCAGTGGAGGAAGGGGATGGAGATCCATGCGGCAGCAAAGACACAAGGGTTATTGATGTGTTAGAAACCATGGAAGTGGCTGAGAATGGTCACGTAGGAATTAGGACTTCTCCCCCCAAAAAGGTGGTGGGATCAATAGCTCAACTGAAGTGCATCTACACCAATGCACGCAGCACGGGCAACAAACAGGAGGAGCTGGAAGCCACGGTGCAGCAGGAAAGCTATGATATAGTTGCCATCATGGAAATATGGTGGGATGACTCATGAAGTTCCACAAGGCCAAGTGCACAGGGTCCTGTACCTGGGTCGGGGCAATCCCAAGCACAAATACAGGCTGGGCAGAGAACGGATTGAGAGCAGCCCTGAGGAGAAAGACTTGGGGGTGTTGGTTGATGAGAAGCTCAACACGACCCAGCAATGTGTGCTTGCAGCCCAGAAAGCCAATCGTATCCTGGGCTGCATCAAAAGAAGAGACCAGCAGGACGAGGGACATGATTCTGCCCCTCTACTCCACTCTTATGAGACCCCACTTGGAGTACTGCATCCAGCTCTGGGGCCCCCAACATAAGAAGGACATGGACTTGTTGGAGTGAGTCCAGAGGAGGGTCACAAAGATGATGAGAGGGCTGGAGCACCTCTCCTATGAAGACGGGCTGAGAGAGTGGGGGTTTTTCCAGCCTGGAGAAGAGCAGGCTCCGGGTAAACCTTCTAGCAGCCTTCCAGTACCTAAAGGGGGCCAGGGAAGGTTATGGAGAAGACCATCTTGAGTGCAATCATGCAGCATGTACAGGACAATCAGGTGATCAGGCCCAGTCAGCATGGGTTTATGACGGGCAGGTCCTGCTTGACTAACCTGATCTCCTTCTATGACAAGGTGACCCGCTGAGTGGATGAGCGAAAGGCTGTGGACGTTGTGTACCTAGACTTTAGTAAAGCCTTTGACACTGTTCCCCACAGCATTCTCCTAGAGAAACTGGCTGCTCATGGCTTGGACAGGCGTACTCTGCACTGGGTAAAAGACTGGCTGGATGGCCAGGCCCAAAGAGTGGTGGTGAATGGAGTTAAATCCAGTTGGCAGCCGGTCACAAGTGGTGTTCCCCAGGGCTCAGTATTGGGGCCAGTTCTGTTTAACATCTTTATCAATGATCTGGAGGAGGGGATTGAGTGCACCCTCAGTAAGTTTGCAGATGACACCAAGCTGGGTGGGAGTGTTGATCTGCTTGAAGGTAGGAAGGTGCTACAGAGGGATCTGGACAGGCTGGATCGATGGGCCAACGCCAATTGTATGAGGTTCAACAAGGCAGAGTGCCGGGTCCTGCACTTGGGTCACAACAACCCCAGGCAATGCTACAGGCTTGGGGGGGAGTGGCTGGAAAGCTGCCTGGCAGAAAAGGACCTGGGGGTGTTGGTCGACAGCTGGCTGAATATGAGCCAGCAGTGTGCCCAGGTGGCCAAGAAGGCCAACGGCATCCTGGCTTGTATCAGAAATAGTGTGGCCAGCAGGACTAGGGAAGTGATTGTCCCCCTGTACTCGGCACTGGTGAGGCCACACCTCGAGTACTGTGTTCAGTTTTGGGCCCCTCACTACAGGAAAGACATTGAGGTGCTGGAGCGTGTCCAGAGAAGGGCAACGAAGCTGGTGAAGGGTCTGGAGAACAAGTCTTATGAGGAGCAGCTGAGGCAACTGGGGTGGTTCAGCCTGGAGAAAAGGAGACTGAGGGGAGACCTTATTGCTCTCTACAACTACCTGAAAGGAGGTTGTAGAGAGGTGGGGGTCGGTCTCTTCTCCCAAGTAACAGCTGATAGGACAAGAGGAAACGGCCTCAAGTTGTGCCAGGAGAGGTTTAGATTGGATATTAGGAAATAATTCTTCACTGAAAGGGTTGTCAAGCACTGGAACAGGCTCCCCAGGGAAGTGGTTGAGTCACCATCCCTGGGGGTATTTAGCAGTGGACTTGGCAGTGCTAGGTTAACGGTTGGACTCGATGATCACAGAATCACAGAATGGTAGGGGTTGGAAGGGACCTCTGGAGATCATCTAGTCTAACCCCCCTGCTAGAGCAGGTTTACCTAGAGCAGGGTCATTTCCAACCTAAACGATTCTATGATTATATATAGGCTTTCCAAGGTCTTACTTTTATGCCTTTCATTGCCTAATAGAATCTACAGCCATGAATAGAATACTTTAAATCTCAATACTATCTGCATGACATTATTAAATATTCTGAAAGAACCGAACTGTGTACATCACTCTGTACCCCAGTTGTTAGAACATTCGCCTGGTAGACACAGCCTGACTCCAAACCTGATCCCGTGATTTTGCAGAATGATTATTTAAGTATATAGTGATGTCCAAGCCAGCAATATATACAGTGACACTTTTATTTGTCCTTCTCATTGAATATTATTCATGCAAAATAGAACAACTTCTATAGATGCATATTGAGAAAATCATTTAGGCTGGTTGTTACAGGATTCACTTGGAAAGTGAATTCTATAAACCCTCAAGTGCCATCAGTCAGAGGAAGAAAATGAATCAATCCCACTATTCTCTCTGTGTACATTTTATGTGGGATCTGCTGTGGTAAATGTATTAGAAAACCTATCAAACTGGACCTTGCAAGCTAGATAGGCAGAGGGATGCCTCAATTATAGACATCAATGGGATTTAGGTGCTGAGGTGTCAGATGTAATCTAGATATGATTGTCCTAAGAATAAGTCTTCAAATGCCACAAAACATTTTTTTGACAAAAAATCTTAACTGTTAATTTCTCTTGAATTAGGTGGCAGCTGAGCAAGGATTTAAAAGATTTTGGACTTCAGGGCAGGACATGTTCATATTGCAAAGTATTTTTGCAGGGCTAACTTTCAACTATGTTGGCTAAAATTGTTACAGCAAAGCAATAAAGTAAAACACAGCATGCATCCAAATCGCTTACTCTCTTCATGAGTACCTTTTTCATTGATGTTACCCAGTGTCTCGTAGCCTCTTTGGGGGAGAAGGTGGGCATTAGCCAAGACCACTGTCTCTTTGGTGCTCACTGACACAGTGCAATGAGAGAGCAACAACAGAATAAATCCCGCTGAGCTCGTCAACCGCATCTTCCTTCCAAGTCAGTCCTCCTGCAGCAATACAGAGCTGTAACACAGACTGGAATTGAAAATGGAAAGATTTATGACTTTTAGTATGAAAGTCCTGAAGGAGAAAGGTATGGAAATACCTAGCTTCAATACTGGCTTCTCCCATCTTCCAAGAACATCTGCTTTTCCTGATGTCTCACACCCTGTTTCTGACTGGTCATTGCTCCGACACAAAGGAACGTGCTGCAATGCTTAGAACATCTCTCGCCTCTGTCACCTTGTGCCATGCTGGGCAACGAAACATAATGTGATTTTGTGTGTGACAAAAAGCAATAGAAAATGATGTAATGACAAAAGTAAAAGTACATCTTATATTTATCAGAACTGAATTTTGCTTATTCCCTGAGTCCAAACTGTAGTGAAATAGAGGCACCAATGGCCAAACTGGCAGAAACAGGAGCACTGGCTCTGCTGACTGTCTATGGTTCAAACAGTACTAAAAACCATGGCTTTCTGAGTGCTGGGAATATTTCCATGCACCGGAGAACTCACTTCAGCGCATCTGGACTTTGTATGAATTTCCATTTACAGCTTTAAGTGATAGGTCACAAATTTAAACCAGATAAAAAAAAAAAAAAAAGCTCAATAAACAAAGCAAAAAGAACTTTTCTTCAGCCTCTTCAAAACAAACAAGAGTTCAATATATTGGATCAAAACAGTTTTGAGCCTCATTTTGTCCTGCTTTTGGGGTTACATGTCTAGTAATCCTCCATCCAACATAGCAAGAATGCTTAGGCCATTACTGGATTAAATCCTGGGGTCCTCGCTTAGGCAAATCCCAGTTTGACTGAAGAGGAATTTCTATATCAATGACAGCTCAGACTGCATCGGGATAACAAATGTTTCCCATGCTCTCGAAGGACACATTTACCCAGAATCTAGCCAAACTCTGTTTTTAAGGACTGAGCTCCCCACGGTGGCTTTGATGAAGGCAGAAAATAGATCTAGCAAGCAGCTCTTCGGTCAGAGCTTATTTCCTGCCAGCGTCAGCACAGAGTCTAGAGAGGCCAGTACCCTTCTCCACAGTAGGTTATGTTGCAACAGAGCCACATTCCTTACAGATCCAAGGACTTAGCAGCAGATTCAGCAAACAGTTTTCCAGAGTGAAAAGATATTCAGCACATTTTTTAAAAAAATGCCCAAGATCAATCATTGTAATAAAGTTCAGATTTGAGAGTTAATTTTTATACCTACCATACAGAAAACCAGCAAACCAGAATTTTCTACTCTACCTAAAACTATTCAGTAATAATTCTGATTTACTGTTAACATACAATTTGCTGTTTTATGCAAAGCTGGTCATTTGACATTGGGATCATAATAAACTGGAAAATCACCTTCCATGAAATTCAGCACAGGGTTTCCCTTAAAGCATTTAAGTTCTGCTGTGCCTGCATTTCCCACTGTTGTGTATCCTTCTCTCTGAAAGCTTCTATTATTGTTGCTGTTATTAATTATTATATTATAAATTACTTAAAATCAAAACCTAACGCACAAGCATCACTAAACTTCAAGAAATCTGTACTTGGATCTGGAGTTATTTTTTTAGCTGTTTTGTTTTTCTTTTAGCATTTTTGAGCGAGTCAGTCTTTTTTTCTTCCCTCATATTTACATATTGAAATGATTTACAGATCCATTTAATTCCAGAATAGAACTTGGTATTACAAATTATTAAGAAAGCAACTGAGGAAAACAGCACTAGGCAGGCACCTTACCTCTTTCAAGTGACGCTTGGCAAAGAAAAACACACACAACTGAACGAGCTCATTCTCTGCAGTTGTACTTTGCCTGCTGCTTAAGTCCAGATGAATAAATCAGGTCCAACATGCTATCTCAAATGCAGCAAAATTGCATCTTCATTATTTCACGCTGTGTGCTTACTCTGGTGGACTTTGCTCTGACATATTGCACTTGCAAGTAGGTATGTATGAATTATAAAGTACAAAGTTCTTCCATAAGGATTAAAACAACATAGTAGCTAAATTAAATTTCCTTGATTAATAAATAGACAAAATGATGGAGAACCATGAAGAGCTTTTAGTTCAGAAAATTACTTATGTTGCTTAAATACACACAGGCAGATGCTCAAATTTACTATGTCATATTGCATAGATGAATTAACTAGATGCTATGCTGCTCATCCCATTTAAAACTGCATAGAAACAACTTGATTTTTAAGTATTAGGAACAAACCAACCATAAACCTTGTTGTTACTTCATGTTTTAATGTGAATGAATCAGAAGCAGTGTCTCAGAGCTATAAAAATGGAAAAAACAAAAGCAGAACACGCTGGTCAAGAGGTTTCTATTTTAGTTTATTTGGATTAACAAGAGTTAAGTAACATTCATTCAGGTCAAAACTGTAACGATTTAGATGAATGAATTAATTGTTGTTATATATCTGAAAGTTGTACTGTCTATCTGCATGGTCTTTAGATGATGTCTAATCTAGCATTTACCCTTTTCAAGACGAGCCAACACTTAAGTTTTTGCGCTCTTGTGCTGCAACCCACTTTGATCAGGTCCCATCCCTGAAACAAGCCACAATTAAAATTGATGGAGCATTTAAATCCTGTGTAAGCTGTACTTGAGGATTTGTACTGTGTATAATTTCTCTTCTTCAATAATTCATCCTCAGTGAAAGCACAACATGTGAGGATTTGTATTTCACGCACAATTAAATAAATACACATAAGAAATGTGTTAGGGAAGATTTGCTTGTAACATTTAATACTCGGTGATATTTCTCTTCATTTTAAAAGTACAAGCAACACGTTATTATACATGAGGATGGCCACAGGGAGTCAGAACAGTATCTTTTCCCTGACAGTGGTCAGTATCAGAGCTACAGGGAAAAGTTTAAAAAAACATTCTCTTTGCTTTTAGCATTATGCGGCTCAGAGAATTTCTGGTATCTGTATGTTTGACATATCTAATTTCTGGTTAGTACCAAGCTTTATAAACCTTGGCTAGGCCATGAAAATACTGTATTCTCGCTTATGAAATCATAAAAGTGCTTTGAACAGATATAGATCTTGTTGAAACAGTATGCTAAGAAAGGGCAGTGGAAGGTACCTTTCCACTCGGTCCATATTGATACACTCTAGAAAACACCATTGACTTTAGTGATAGGTTTCATGTCACCCTGATATAAACTGGGGTACATCTTTGTATTATGCCTTTCATGCCTACATTTTCCATCACTGTTTATCTCCTCCCCCGTCTTTCCATTTTTCTTTACTTTCTTGCTGTTTGCTTCTCTTTGTTGATTTCCAAACTAATCTGAGCTGGCAGAGCAGAAGTGAAGTGGGAAGCATTTAATTAGAAGAGAGAAGAAAGGGCAACAGCATTCATTCACTCATGCTCAGAAAGGCATCTATTTCTGTAGATGGAAACTTTGAAAAATAACAAAAATCATTCCAAATTTTGGATATTAGGAAACATTTCTTCACTGAAAGGCTTATCAAGCACTGGAACAGGCTGCCCAGGGAAGGGGTAGAGTCACCATCCGTGGAGGTATTTAAAAGACCTGTAGATGTGGAGCTTAGGGACATGGTTTAGTGGTGGACTTGGCAGTGCTAGGTGAACGGTTGGACTCGACGGTCTTAAAGGTCTCTTCCAACATAAACGATTCTATGATATCTCTCTCTGCTCTTGACCAAGTATTTTGAGAATAATTTTTCAGCCCTGAAAATTATGTAACGATCTTAAGGTAGGACTACTTTACATTGGTATGGTTTGGTCTATATAGATTTCAAAATAATGCATTACTATAATGACTTATTGTTAGCCACGTTAATTAAGATAGTTTCTCAGCCCAATGACCGCACATTCCTTCTCCACAATATGCTGAAGTTTTAATTATCCCTCTGATTCTGCTCAGCTTTAACTGGCAAGCACTCAGTTGAATTTTTCCAATGCAGCCTCTCTTATGTGGAAAGCCTCTTTACAAGTTCTCTATATTTTAACAACTCGTGGCACACCCTTGCAAAGGAAGACTTTGACCAAGATTGATCAACTTACTTCTTCATCAAGCTCTGAAGTTGGTTGCAAAGACAACCTGGCTACTATAGTGCAATTTATCAGACTCTTTGTGTAAGGGATGTGAAAAATATCTGTATCTAATCCATATAATGAAGCCATCAGGTCTAGCAAGGGCAAAGTAGTGTTAATTTAACCTTAGTAGTCTGGATAACGATGTCAGTAAGTGCCGGTAAATATTATGGGAGAGACTGACACAGGCTAGCAACTTGCATACCCAGGGTCTTCAAAAGGCTTGAGATGGGTGATTTATGGCTTTGCATTGTTGCCAGAAACATGTAAAAATGGTAACTTTCATGCAATAATCTTGTTCAGCATAGCAAGGAACTCAAGAGACAAAGTTCTAACAAGGCAAAACACATAAAACATACTAAAAAGGGCTGACTGAGTATCTTTCTTGAAAGAAGTTTTATGGGTGCACAACACAAATGATTGCTTTGGGGGGAAGATCAACCAACCAAGCAACAAAATCAGGCTATAGAAATACTTCTGCAACTTTGAGTGACTTTGAATTGCTTTGCAACCTTGGCTAAATGCAATTTTGTATCTTTGTGTAGGATCAGTAACAAAAAAACCAATGTTCATAACAGTTTTCACTTGTTCTTGAACATCTGAGCTGGCAATGGCATGTGAAGTGTGTGTTTTAACTGCTTTCTGCATTGTCAGACATTAACTGCTGAAACACATTGTACATAAAACTATTTTCAATACAGCTTCTAAATCTCTTTTTACACATTCATTATTTGCGAGGTGAACCATTATTTGGGAAATGAACCAGGGTATTTATGTTTGACTGAATGTGAAACAAAACAAATGCTTCCCTCTTAGAAACATTTGACTTTTCAAATGTTTAGCAACTTTTTTTTTTTCCAGATTTCTTTATGAAAATATTCCAAGGTCTGAAGTAAACACTAAAACCATATTCTTCACGTCTTCCTGTTGAACCATAGACTAAATTCTAAAGGCACAGAAACTTACCTGAATTGAAAAGGGTTCACTTTCAACAAAAACACTGAAGTAGGACCTAACTTGAAAAATATGTCCAAATCCATCATCATGGAAGACAACAGAAAATAATTGTTTGGTTAGCTGACAGATAGGACTAGTGGTAATGAAAAACTTAAGTTACTCAGGTAGCTTTGAAAAAGGGTATGATAGGACACATCTTGTAAATTACGTTTTTATTCTAAAGGTGGCAGAAATTGCCAGATACAATCATTGCAGGTGAAAACTGTTGGAGGCTATTCGTGTGGAATGCAAGTTACATGACACCTATCTTAATATGGTAGAATTTGTGATTCTGAGGAAAGGAAAATTATGTGCAGCATTGTAAAGACAATATATTAAAAAAAAAAAAGGCAGACCAAGAAACTTAGGAAATCATTTTCTATCCTCTCTTTCTAAGAGTCTGAGAGATAAAGGCTCTTTAAGGGGGCTGGCAATTCATAAAAGATACTATAGTGAAGGAGAAACAACAAACTATTTCTCATGAAAAAAGACAGGAATCACATTAGGAGCTCAAAAGGTCTAGTTCAATAGTTCTTTAAAAATTTGAAAGTCAGAATGAAGTTGTGCAAATGAGTGGAATAAAAGGACAAATTCCTAAGAGTGACTATATAGGAATAACACAGTAACAGACTAGGATAAAAATTAGAGGTTAAGATTAAAAAGGTTACAGTTAGCAAGGGACGTAAAAACAGACAAATATTCTGTAAACGCATTGGAAATAAAAAGTCAAAACCACAAATCCATTATTTAATGAGGGAGGAGGGCAAATGGCACAGATTTGATGCCTTTTTTTTTGTTGCAGACTTCATAAACAGTGATCAGATACTTAATGAAATTGATTTTAATGAAGGAGGACTGGAGGCCAGATTAGGTGAAAAACATCTCAAAGATACTGAAGAGGTTAGGTATTTTCAAAGTGACAAGGACAGATGTGATGAAAAGTAACCAGCGTAGACTGGTCAAGAAAGAAATCAAACCAGGCTTGTTCCTCCCTGCTACACTGACCCCTGCCTTTCCCAACCTTTGGTCCTTCCTCTAAGCATTCCATAGAAAGTCTCGCACATTCCCCAGTCCCCTTAAAAGCATCCCACAATAAGCTTTAAACAATTCTAAAGCGCCCTTCCCACTGCATCCCGTAGCGAGTCCCCTGTAGGCAATACTTCACTCTGCAAGGAGTTCTGGGAGAGTTTCTTTGGTTTTCACAGCAGGGACAATGGTCTAATCATTCTCCTTTGGTAGCCTTAGGAGCAGTCAAGCCTGCGTATCCCAGTTTTCACTGATTAGGTTATCTAGGGTTCCTCTGACTGTCACTACTCATCTGAACCTCACCAGGCTTTTGTGTTTACCATGATTAATCACATAGCCTAACAATAACATGGTGCAATGACCGCAATTTGTGACTTGGGAGGTTCAAATTGGACATTTGGGAAAGCTTGTTCACCAGGAGCCGTGCAGCATGGGAACAGCTTTCCCAGACAGGCTGTGAAACCTCCATGCTTGAAGGTTTTTAATACTGGGTAGACACGGCATGACTGAACTGGTGTTGGTGATAATCCTGCTCAAAGTGAGGCTGACTAGCGACCACCAAAACAACCAACACTTCCAGCATCAACTGTCTGGACTTCAGAGATGATGAACCTTAAAAGTATTTAGCATTTCAGGTTTGATCCAGATTTGGCATATTGCAAAATATGATTCAAACTCAGAGTCATTATTTTAAACACTACTTATCTAGGTATCAGTCAGCTTTCAGGATAGTTTCCACTACAAAAGAGACATTTAGTAAAATCAGTAAGATGAAAATCTTTTCCATCTCAATGCACTAGTTTTACCTCAAGTATCTGATCAAAAACAAATAGCAAAAAATAGTTGTTTGATAAGTACCTGCACAAATACTTGATTCATCAATTTTAGCTGATTACCAGCCCAAAGACTTTTAACAAGCAATGTGTTGATCTTTGATTTGAATCAATTAGCTATACCGTTTAGTTTAAAACATTGTAGCCTAACCTGGTAATATAGGAGTCTAAAAATGTTTTTCTCATCTGGGGCAAGAAGCAGTTGGGAGCATTGTCATGGCAACCATCTCATTTCCAAAGAGAGATTCTGTGACTTCTGTTGCTCTCTAGCAACCTCACAGCTGGAGCAGCATTGCTACGAAAAACAAGAAAAAGGAAGAGCTTTTCATATAGAGCAATATACCATCACAAGAAATGTTTGGAAGGATCACAGAAAGAATGCTTCAGAACATAAGGCAGGCTTTAAACAAATTAAATTCTCAGTTTGGTGATGAGCTGGGACACACACACACGACGACACACACGACAAAAACCCCACCAACCCAAAACCCAGAAACCAAACCCAAAACATATATATAAACATATATATATATCCTGCCACACTAATGTGTGTCTGTGCAGCTGACTGGGGAATCAATCTCTCCTGGAAATGATGGTTATCACAGATCTCACCACCTCACACTAACTACATGACTTAGTTTCTTGATCCTGCTGTTGTTTAAGGACAATGGATAGCAACGTGAATAATACACAGGGGTGGATAGGGTGGGAGCAGAAAAATTTCTACCCAAACAAGACATTTCACTGCCCACAGTTCCCTGCAGGAGAGTTGTTGCGATCACATCATAAGAATTAGTCAGATTGCTCAATGACTACTGAAAGGTTTTAAGGAACCTATAGTTTAAGAACCTATACAGATTAGAAAACCTGTAATACCTCTTTAACACGCTGATTCTGAAACTTAACCTATAGAATTCAGAAATCAAGGGAAGTTCATGCACAGGTCTCAAGATTACGGTTTAAACACTCATTTATTTACCCTTACTTCAGTTTGGTTAGCTTAGCAACCTTTCCTGACTACTGCATTATAGGCATTCCTGGTTCTGGCATACTTGGGCCACAGGTGATGGTGACTCAGAGGAGACTATCTGGAAGTGCTGTAGCAGTACAAGGCCACACACATGTGAAAAGTACATTCCTACAGTGTAGGCTAGGAGTTTTTCCATCATCTGCTATCGGCAGCCATCACGTGCAATAGCTGCAATGCTGTGTTCAACAGCTGAGAACAATACCCCTTGCATTGGCTGGAGAAAGGATACTAAACTTCCCTTCAAAAGTAACATTGTACAGCAGAGCAAGATCTTCAGATGCGTTTACATGTTTTTCCACGATTATTTATATAACCTGGCTGCACTGGTAACTTTGGTCCGTATTTTGTTCATAAAGGAGCTAACTGCAGCAAGCGAGCACTGCTAAAAATAGCAAACACAGCAGAGCCCATTTCATGGTTTGGACTTCTGTTGATAAACTGTATTAATATTCTCAGTAACGCATGTTGTTATTGCGGAAATACCTGCTTATTCAAATCCCTAACTTGGAACATAAAAGAATTATTAGGCAGTAAAAGTATGTAAACACAAACTATATGTAAAGTATTAAAAATACATGCAGAAAGAGTAGGCAATGTGAGCACCATTTAAAGAAAAAGCTCAACAAACAGTGCTTAAATCAAGTTAGAAATTTAAGTCTTTATAGCCATAATCACTTCTTACAAAGAAGCACATTTGAGAAAGTGGAAGTTTATGTAGTTAAAAAAAGCTATCAAACCTGAACAATGTACAAAAGATTAAAAAAGGCTAAGAAGGTACGGCGAAGCTATAAAGGCACTTAATGAGCCTCAGAGGGCAAGTTTAGTTCATCATACATAAAAGGTGCATAAATAGCTACAATGTATGAAGGAGAGCATGCAGATTTTTTTGTAATTCAGACTTAAGATCAAAAAAGGCAGAATTCTTCAAGTGTGTGTCTTTCCTATGTGAGACTAATGAAGTGGGCTGAAAGCAGCAGATGACTTTCAGTGTTAGGTACTGGGACTGAAGTTGATATTTTTCATGAGGAGCTACCCAGGCCCTCTGGACATTTTCTTCATTTTTTTTTTTCCACCCAAAGGAAAAACTGTAAACAATGCATTCTGTTAAACTCTTGTATTTTCAGTGAACTGTGGCTGACTCTGTATAATCTTTCTGATACTCTCCTCAGGGTACACTTAAAGGGTTTGAAAAAAATTCTACGATAAAATAAGCCTCCAACATATTACAAAGAAAGCACAGCAATTTGATCAGATCTTTCCAGGACAAATGACCTCTCCACCATTAGCTAGCTACCTGGTGATAGAAATAATTGGTTGCTACCACTGAAACACTTGAAAGCACAAGTGATGTATACAATTATTTCTGCCAGCACCAGCTGAATAGATTTTGCTACAGCAATTTCAAGAAGACCCTTGTAATCTTCATAAAAACGAAGGGCAAATAGAAATGACAAAACTCTGTAAATACCACGTGAATAGAGTTAGCAGGAAAAGAAACCAAAACAAGAGAGACAGTATCAACACTAACATTCAAATCCAAAAACGAGAGGATTACAAGGTAAGGTTTCTCAAGGAATCTCTACCAACTGTCTATAGATTCACATGTCTAACATGAGGGGGGACCCTTACAAAGCTACAGGTCAAGTATTATTTTCATGAAAGGACCATCTGGATCCTTTAATCACATACCCAGTAACACCACCATGGTTCAGTGCTCATCACTTTTGGTAAATACAATGATGGATGCTGCACTTATTCCACTATAAGGCTGTCTTTTAGTAACTGCTCCACCTCTCATCTGAGCTCCTCCTCTTTGTAAGAGATAACGTTTAGCACTGCAAAAATACAGCCTCAGTAGCAGGCTTAGTCTTGATCTCCAATTTCTTTAGATACTCTTTCCCCTCAGGGTGTTCCACTACCACAGTGAAGAAATTAAATCTTTATTAATACAGCTTATCCATTTCCTACCTGCCAAGCTGAAGCAATCTGAACCACATCTATGGATGGCTGAGAAAATGAACTGGTAGGAAAACAAACACTTCTCCCCACTCCCAAAAATTAGTTCCAAGTCTTACTCTGTTCTGATCGCAGGAATGGGAAGTACTACTCCGAGTATTTAACTGGATTCTCCTTGCATCTGCATGGTAACCAGCAGTCCTGTGCCCTGCGCCACAGACTATGAGCTTGGGTGTCCTATTCTCCTTTCTGAAACACAATGGGAAAGGCTATACCTGTGTGTACCAGAGAGCAAGAGGAGCCTTAAAGAATCCAGAGAGCTTCTGAGGAGAACATTGTAATATTTCGAACAAAAAATATTCCTTTAAAAACCTTTTTACTTTTTTACTTGCTCTGTTTTCAAATGAGTTTCGTGACCTTTTATATTACTCTTTGATGTTTGTATTCAGCTTTAAAGAATCAGTTCAAAATCCAGTTTTGGTTGAAAAATGCCATGAAAGGTTTTCTTTCTGTTGTATATTCACTACCATTTGCCTTTGACTGAATGACAGACTTTAATCAGTTTTTATTCCTATCAGCCATGCAGAACCAAATACATAATAAAAATGAACTCAACTGTAATCTGTTTTTGTGCATCATCAATAAAAGAGCTAACTCGCTAGGTTCCACTTGCACAGAAAATTATATTGTCATTAAATCTTCATAACCTTATTGGAAACAAGGTATTACCCAAGGGTCGCTGCCAGCATAATTTGAAGGAATAACCTTGTAATTTCAAAAGTAGACAGGTTTTTCTGAAGAATCAATATTTATTATGACACAGGATTCATAATCCTTTATAGATTTTGAAATAACAGAAGTAAAAAAAAAAACAACCTATTTGTGACCTCAAGAAGCTTTCACTAGCTTAACCTGAAAATAGACTAAAACTCAATACTATTCCTACAGACAATTTTGTTACTAAAAGCTCCCTGAATGTTGTATTATTTTATGGTATGAATCAACAGATTTTACACACAGTATCAAGTTCAAAATTGTCATTAAGATCTAAGGTCTTGTCTTTACAGATGCTGAAATGATGAAAGCAGTAAAATTTTTGAAATTCTATTTTTTTCCACAATTGATACGGCTTGCTTTTTGACACTTAAAGTGTAATAATGTGTTTTGTATTTAGTGAGTCCATTGGCAGACTACCGCACAGAATGAAGCCTACAGTAACAGTGGGGGAAAGGTGGATTGCTTGGTGGCTAGATGGTATCATTTAGGGAAGAGCCTTAAATGGGTGCCCAGTTTTTATGTAGTGACCGAGGAAAAGACTGATGAGCTCCATCTCTTGAATGGTATAGCAAACTTATCCAGCTGGAAAGAAACGTGGGATCACCGCTTTTTCTTCCTTCACATGGGTAATGGGCAAATGCAGAAGTCTCTGCTCTCCTAAAAGCTTCGACTACAGTTATGACACACAGACATACATGAGTCATGAAGTGGCCAGACACCTTCATTTGCTCTCGACTGTTATCATTTGTCCATACATGCTAGCACTAGTGCCAACGTTACCATCACCTAGAAGAGAATGTGTATAGAACATCATGAAAACATTTTTTGTCTACAATTTTTTTGAAGTTATTTTTTGCAAATCTTAATATTTGGGTCAAATCTGCTATGACAGCAATCGTTAAAATCCCTTCTGTCTTTTTCATGTCCTTACATTACCTTGGGGGTCTTTCTCCAAATTTTTCTCCTTTCAATCATCTATAGCTCCAAGTATCTTACCAAACAAAACACTGCCAGAGAACTTCCCCAGACACGGGAATCTGCTGATTCATGGTATTAAGCTTGTGCAACAGTTGTCAATACACTTTTGGATATGCCAATAACACCACTCTCCCTCCACTCCCAGTAATTCCTGGATACAGTAGGGAAGTTAGCATGGGCAAGAAACAACTCCAGAGACACAGTCTCTACCCGCTCTGCTTTGGAGAGCGCAGCACGCACGGCTGTTGTTGCAGGCAAGCTGGCCTCAGTGCCCGTTACCAGTTCAGTAACTAGCCTTTGGAGAGACAGATCACAATTATGCCTATCCAATAGGATCTTCCCAATGCCCTGCGCACACAGGTGCATCCTGTGCTTTTCCTGCACAAGAATGTGCAAAATGCATATGTATTTTTTTAACCTTTCAACATACCGTCTTCAGTAAATCCGCTTTTCCACTGATTTGCAGTTCAAAATTTTAAGTTCCTTCTGCATTCCTTAACCCATCAACAATAGATGTAAACACGTCTATTCTCCTTCAGTTCATTAAATAAGCATAATATATAGCTATGTATATCCGTATTTCATTCTGACATACCAGAATGAAAAACATGCAGGATTTACTATTATTTATATTTCATATTGGTTATTTCCCTAAAAGAAGTAAGTTTCTAATGAAACAAAAAAATCATAGGAATACAAATTCACTATCTACTAATTATCAGTAACAGTTGGATTAAGGTCAGACATGATGTCTTAAAAATGAAAGTTAAATCCTTTTAGTACCTTAAGGTACTGCTATCACTGTTAGCCTGTAAAAATGGAGTCCTTTTATCAAACTGTAAAACAAACTTTGCCCTCTTTGAGCTACTGATCACACACAACCTGTATGTAATTAAAGGTCCAGTAACACCCGAGAGGAGATGTTTAAATGGATCTTAGTGATTTACTACACTTTTCACTAAATTGGAAAAGAATACATACTTAAATTGCCTAGATTGCTTTGGAAATCTTGACATGTGGTTACTTGAAAGGGTCGCTTTAATAAATAAGTATAAAGGACTACATATACATGCTTCATAAAGGTGCTCTTTAAGAAGATTACGTACTGGATTTTCTTCTGTAAGCTCATAGCCATACTATTTGAGTACCCGATATTCACTACTAAATCTATCCTTACAGTTACTTTTGAGACAAGCTTCTCATACTTCATACACAAGAAATTGAAACAGAAATCATAAATGATTTGCACAAAGCCCGACAGTTGCATCAGAACCCAAGGCACTTCATTCTTTTAATTCCTCTTCACAAACACAAATCTTAACCACAAGCCAGCCTATTTGAAGCAATAACATACCCCATTTACAGAGCTATTATCATCCCCACTTCATCAAAAAGAGCACCAAAAAATATTTTGTTTAAAATAGTGAAGATATCTATACATTAAATTTCTTCCTTACATGTGAAGAATGGAAGCACCTTTGATGAAGTCATTGATAAAATTATTTCAAACTGTTCTAAACACCTTCCAGGCCATCTTAAACGACTAAGAGTTGAAATAGACTTCAGCAAAATATGTGTCCTCTACCTTCTACACAGCCTGTCATAAACTCAGAGTTGCCCACTCATTCAGAACATGGCTAAATGAGCTCTTTGGCTACAAATCCTTAAGATGCAGTACGCTGACTGAATTACTCACGCTCACTGCCAGGAACAGAGAAGAGTTCCTGCTTCTGACTGCACGCCTCTGGTGCTCACCTTCTGCTGGCTCTGGCATTTCTTTGATCCTTCTGTGAGCTGATTTAACGCTCTAAAACATAACAGAAATCCAGCAGAAAGATGGACAATTTTCTCTTGTTAAGTCAATGAATGGCAAAGCCTGAGAAGTACCAGAACTTATAGGCAGAAGGATTACTCAGTCCAAGCTGAGGGAGCAAGTCTTCCTCCTTTCGGCAACAAGGAGATCAGCTTGTCTACTTGTGAAACCATGATGTTAAAAAAAAAAAAAAATCTATAGTCCAAGCAGATTCTGTACATCTTCCATTTCTGTTCTGAGGTATCAGTTGCTTCAACTTACCTTGTGCTTCAACAGTCTGCCTTCTGTCATCCCAAATAGCCTCACTAAAAAGCAACTATGTTTTTTTCAGAAAACAGAGATGTCTGGCCCAACACAGAAGACAGACTACTAAAGATCTGTAAGTAAGGACAAGGAATTAAAATTGAACTATAGCAAACTTTCACTTTCTGCAGAAATACAACCTTGCATTGTACTAGTAACTGCAATAGGAAAGCTATCAAATAAGCTTTGCCTAGTGGCTTTTATGATAGCCCACAAACACATCACAACTTTAAGTGACCAAGGCACTCTGACTAGAACCTCTTTTCTCACTTGACACATGCAGATTCCAGCTCTAAATTTAAAAAAAAAAAAAAAAAAGAGTTGGTACCATTGTAACTAGCATTAGTTCAGCAGCAGACCAGTATCGCTTCTACAAATCACTTTATCACAAAGATGTCTGAAAAGAAGAACATACGTGATTGAGTGAGTAACATTAGGAAACAAGATTTTTGGGCTTGGATTGTTCAGATAACAGGTTTCTGGGAGCGGGGCAGAGGTTTCTGTTGAGGAAGGCAAGAGAGTGGTACACTGCATCTGATCCTGACGCACAAAGAAATTGCCTGGGTCTTGCAACATCAGTTCCAGAAAAAAGAGAAGTGTTGAATGTTCCATATGCTCCTTCCAAAGGTTTACTAGGATCCTTACAATTTCTCTCAATTTTTTTACTCTGAACTCTTAACAAAGACTTTCACCTTTTCATGGTCTGAATTCTCCATTCTCCCTTAAAGATGGATCAACACTGTGAACGGACACAATGAAAGAAGGCAGAAATACTGCTGTTCTTACTTTTGTAACGAGGAAAAATGCATCAGTATGATTAACTCCTGAACAAACTGTGATTAAAACAAGTTAATGCAATTTAATTGTCATTCCACTTACTGTTAAACAAAAGTAACTCGTGGCTTGTACTTTCCAGGACAACATAGTAACAAAGCTAATTGCTCCACCTTCAGAGAACTGCTCCCTGCCTTTCCTATGAATTTTTCAGTAAGATGCTGCTGAAAGAGGAGTTTTTTGGGTTTTTTTACAAGGGCAACATGACATTCATTCCAGTAAATCCTTCCAGCAAGAATATCCAAATATCCTCTTGTCTCTATTGGATATATTTTACTTAACATACAAAACAAGACGACCATTCAAGCAAAACAAAAACAAGACCAAAAATGTGCAGCTTACTTTGCAAAGACTGAAATCTTTCATTGTCCAAAAAATGTTGGTTTATTTCTTCTCCAACATCTTAAAAATAGAATTAATCCTACAAACAAATACTTACTCTTTTGCATCTTTTATGTTTCACAGCATACTTCTAAGTATGTATTCCAAGACAACTTACAGTCCTCCTAAGTGTTTGGCTAGTGTTTAAAAACCTCAGAACAAATAAATGCATTAGAATTGATTTTGCTTCAGGTGTACTTCAGGTGAGTGTTAAATACCATTTTTGGAATCGGATATACATTACCCGTACTGCATGGATACTGTTACTGAAGAAGTTAACAATTGTAAAAATGGAGAACAGCAGCATTTATGCTAAAAAACAAACACACACCAACCCTGCCCCACCCCCCCCCAAAAAAAAAAAAAAAAAAGATTTATGGACAGCTGCTAATGGGGTTTGGCAGGTATTGCTGTTATTCTAATTTGCAAGTGTCCAGCTAGTGAAAAACAGTTTTTTCAACTTTCCTCTGAAGCTACTGGGTAGATTGAAAAGATACTGCAATACAGACACACAGGCATGCTCAAAGAACAAAGTTTTGCCATTGACTTCGCATACCTAGAGATAGCCATATACTTTGGAACATAATTTTAAAAGATGAGTGGGATTTACCTTCCTACTATACTTCTAGGTGTTTTGTTTAATTTTTAAAATTTTGTTCTGTATTTGGCCTCAAATCATACCACTGATAAGATGAATGCACAGCACACAGAAAACAGTAAGAACCAAAATTGTTGCAGAAGTGATACATGCGATTTAGAAAGGAAAAACCCAAGCTAAACATTCATCATGTTATATAGATATCTTGGATTCATAATTAACTTGACAGAGCTTAAAAGGCTTTCTGATGCAGGATGCTTTGGTTTTTCTCCTCCCAATGTTTTTAGCAGAAAGTAGATCAGAATAAAACTGGGCAATACAAAGTGGAAAGTCCTTGAACTAAAGTGTACGGGTAGCAAACAATGTAAAAGAAAATGATTTTATATGTAACACATATAAAGCTGATACAGCAAATTACTCATTAAACCCACGACTCACTTTTGAAAAGAAAATTTGTTCATTTCGGAACTCAACAGCAAGTATAAAACATTAAAGCCATCTTAAGACTGAACTCCACTTCTATTACCTTTGAATTTTTTTTTATACACTGCCTTATAATTAAGACATTCATACTGTTTAACACATCATATAATTTATAATAATTCTCTACAGAACAATATAGTTAATTCAGTATCATCAATAACTTTATACAGATACAGTATTGAAGCCATGTCCTCTTTTGCTTACTGTCAAGTACAAAACAGCTTATATAGACTAAAAAAAGCTACACACCACAGTTGTAGCATACCGTATTTTGTGCCTGATTAAAGTTTACAGTAGTGGCTTTTTGATCTTTCAAGACAAATAAACATGATACCACATAACAAACAGTTGTGCAAACTCAGGCTTAGGAGGAAGACTTAACTACCTCCTTTTTCCAGAACTACTTTTCCCTGCTTTACTGCTGCTACTACCAGACTTGCTGGAAGATTTTGAAGAGAAAAGTCTTGTCATGAATTCAGAGACATCTGGCAGCTCATGGTTGGAATTCAGCATGTTCATTGACTGCTCCATTTCCTGCATGCAAAGATTAGATAACCTTAATAGCTTGTAACAATTCTGTCTGTTTCTAAGGCATCAGTTGAAAGATTGTATCAGGAAGATGTCAAATTTTCCCAAATACTCTTTTACTATTTGTAGTCCTCCAGGGTACAGATTGCTACATATTTTTATGCAACCACAGCCAAATGCCCAGCTACACACAGAAACAAAAGCCCAAAACTAAAAGCACTGGTGTATGGAAAAAGGTAACCATGTCTTAAGCAGTCTTACAGGGCAATCATCCGATTAATGTGTTCTCATAGATTTCACATACTTTTGTGTTTTCAAATTAGTATTATTTATGCTAAATCTAACAAATTTTTGAAGCTGTTTGAAGGGATTAGACATTTTTATTGCCCTACTTTGTAACATCAAGCTATTAGTGTATAGCAGCTAAGTTTTCCTTGTTTCATAAAAGGAAGGATTTTAACACTAGACTCTATATCCAGCCAAGCTTAATGTAACTTTAGTGTTTAGAATAGTGGCTCTATGAGACAAATTAGTACTGTTTAAAACAAATAAACAAACCCCAAAGTACTTTTAATGAATACAACAGCTGAACTGCACATCCACAATGTGATAATGCTTATAGTAATTGCCAATTTAATGTGGGATTGTCACCTTGCTCTTCTAGTAACCATTCAGGTACAAACAAAGCAAAAGCTACTATGGTAGCTTTTTTTACTATTACATCTATACTACATCTGTACTTAATGCCTCTACAACAAGCACAGTTACTAAATCATTAACTTTCTATATAAACTAGTATTGTGCGGATTCCATGAAGAAAAAACAAGCTAATTTGAAAAACGTAATACAAGCTCCATACCCTCCACAAGCAAACTGAAGTTGGATATACACTTAAGAATTTAATACATGGTCATCTAGAGAATTCCATTACAACTGAGTTCTTAAAAACTACCTTCTCCTATTCTTTAATTTAAATTACAAGCAAGATTCCTTCAACTTAAAACTTCTCCTTAACAAGTCATATCAGTCAGCTAATAAGAACTAAATCATCAGGAGTTCTGATAGTTTACCATCAGAACAGCCTGTCTGCAAGCAGTGTCAGATCAATGAAAAAAGTAAGGAAAAGTGATTTTTTTGAAGTTCAACTTCCGAAGTTCAGCTTGGTTTGAATAACATGCCATGGATACCTAGCATATCTTTGTATTCTGTTTTTAATCCAAATTAAAGCCAAAAGAGCATTACAGAGCTCTGATACACTTTTTGTATGTATTACTTTGGGGGGCAGGGCAAGACTCAGACACCTATAAAGTACTACTGAAGACAGTGGTCATTTAGAGGAAAAGGAGTTTAAATTAACCAAACCCTCAAAAAGCTGCCACCCAAGACAGACAAGGAATACTTCTAAAAACAAGAAAAGATTTAGCAAACACCTTGAATCTCCATTTTGTCCTAGCCTTCTGCTATTCGGCATTTTGCATGATGAAAGGACAATAAATCAGATAATTTAATAACTACATTAGGACTCCGTATCATATACACTATTGTGACATGTGGATTTAACAGTCTGGTAAACTATGTGGTTTAGGCTGATGGATAAGAGAACCCCACATCATACTCTTCTCAACACACTTTACATGTATTAAATCATGTCTAAAAATGAAGTGCTAGATTTAAACATAGTGCAGAAATACACTGGAGATTTATAGAAAAAAAAGCCTTTGAGAAATTGCATTTATTGCTCTAAAGGAACTCTGGAAAACACCATTCATGCTCTAACACTTTCAAAGCTGTGCCAAACAATTTAATTCTGTGTTGTGCCATTTAACAGCAAATTCATGAGTCGGAAATGTTAGAACTCCTTGTTAGAACAGCAACACTGTATTAACTGAATAAATGATACCCATTAAGACTTCTTTAAGTCTAGTTTTGTTTTTATTACTTTCCTGTACCTTAATATCTCATTATCTTTGTTCTCTATGACTGCATCAATTGAACCTACTTACCCGTCTCATATCAGGATCACTGGTATTGACAACTTTAGGCAAAAGCACAAATATCAGTAATGGAAGAACCATCATCATCACCTACACAGAAAACAGCAAATATTTCTTCAGCTTATTTGTTGCTCCAGACATTTTTAGACATACAGACATAAAGCTTTTAGCTAAACAGCCAAATTCTAGAACTGCTGCATTCTGAGTCAGTAACCCAGTAAC
Organism: Phoenicopterus ruber ruber; assembly: GCA_009819775.1. Lineage (NCBI taxonomy): Eukaryota > Metazoa > Chordata > Aves > Phoenicopteriformes > Phoenicopteridae > Phoenicopterus > Phoenicopterus ruber. The sequence goes on from CM020219.1 coordinate 36,804,011, forward strand.
AGTAATCCACTTGTCAGGAAAGAAACCTGATAACGAAGTATTATCTTTTAAATAACAGATTTCAAAGTTGGACCATTAAAGTAAATGCTTGGTATCTCTTTCAACTGTTATAATTACAATCTTGCAACATGTTGATCTCCATCCTACTAGAACAACATCATGATGTCAAAGGAACCAGACTATGGGCTATTTTCAGAGGACATACATTAACAGAGTAGTATATACAGGAGGAGAGGTCACAGAAAAGCTTTCTATTTGTAAACAAGTAAAAACCAAAAAAATAAAACAATCCTCTCAGAAGAGCAAAGTGTGCACATCTTTTCTCAATTATTTTATTCTCGGTATTCTGAAGAATAACTATATTTGGATCCTTAGCATACTTTTAACCTTTGTGTGTTGCTTGTACGTACCATAGGGTTCATGAGGAAATCTGTCCACCCCCAAGATTCTCTCTTTATAAAGTATGAAGGAGGTCCAGAAGATTTCATCTGGAGTGGATATGGCAGCCTGACAACTTCAGAGGTTTTGATGTAATTCACGTATCTTGCTCTAATGAGCAAAATGCAAATAATTAAAAATATAATTACAATCTTTAACAAAAAATAAAGATTATTTAATAATATTCCGAACAAAGTTTTAATAACAGACTACAAACAAAACTATTTGCTAGGCAGTGTCAGCTAGGCTTTACTTTTCAGAAGCTAATTTCTCTCAACAGCATACTTTATGGGATCAAATGATACTCACTTTACCTTTTTTCCAGGCTAGCTATTAAGCAGGCTGAAAAATTTGACATGGGAAAACACACCTGCAGATCAGAAACATCAGAACTATTTGTTCAAACGCGACTTCTGCAAAGCATTTTTTTCTCACCTTGGTAACGAGCAAGACAAGCTACAACAGTTAAAAATAAGGTACAGCTTTGAACAGCGTAGTGTTGCTTAAACAGTTTGCTTGGGGCAACAATTACTCATATATGAAATTAATATTACCTTTTCCCCAAGTGCATTACTTTGCATTTATCAATACTGAATCTCAGTCTTGAGAGAAGGGCATACCAATGCCCTTCTACTACTTTATAAGGTCTTTCCATAGTTCTTTACTAGTATTCTTCACTTGGGCCCAGTATTTTGATGGTTACTTGGTACTATCATCTAACTTTGTCACTCTTCACCTATTTTTCACGACTTATGAATATTTGCCTGCCTTGTGCGACTCCAGGGATGACTTCTACCCATTACAAGAGAAATCATTTATTCCTTCTGAATTTTTCACCAAATACTCATCCATATAATGTCCTTCCCTCCTATTTTATGACTACACATTTTCTTCAAAAGCTTTTGAGATTTTCAAGTAGATCTTACCAAACATATCCATTATCCACAAGTTGTTTCCTCTTTCTAAGAATTACAGTACTTTTTTTTAAGGCAGAACATCCCTTAGAAAAGCCCAGTTGACATCCTCCCCATGTATCACATGCTTTCATGCGCCTCCCAGCTGTATTCCTCATTATAGTTTCTACCTGTTTAACTGACAGAGATGTCAAGCCTACCGGCACTTTGCTCTGCAGGCACATCCTAGCACTTTACTTAACATCAAATTTGTTACCTCTAGTCCTCAGATACCAGAACAGTGCTAAGTGAGAGGTTATACATACTATTGTGTCTATTTCACCGGGTTCCTTCTGTATTTATTACGTATTAATTGTTGCCAATGAGAAACTGCCTAACAAAGTATAAACATAAAAATTTCGTAAGGTTTGGGAAAAAAAAATCTAAGCACAAACAAATTGTGCTATTATTATTATAAACAGACTGTTTGCACTGTTTTCAGTTTGAGACTTCAATTTTTAACCTCCCCTAAAAATACTGCTGCAGCATCTACGTTGACATTTGTACTTCTAAAATGCAGCAGCATCTTTTATAAGATACTGTAGAAGACAAACTTGAAGTTAAAATACTATGTGTGCCTGTACAAAGAAAAATGACCTACAAACACGTTCATTTAAATGAAAATCACCTTATTAGATAGAACAGCCATTCTTCTGTATTACTTACTGAATAGTGTGCAGTTACAGACATACAGTTATAGTTGTTAGGGATAACGTATCTGGCCCTAACATTAAAAAAGCTAATGATGCTACAGAAATACTGCAGGGTGGCAACTACTAGCATTTGCCAGTAACTGTAAGGAGGATCTTATGGAGGTGTAACAGAAATATTTTAGAATTTAGAATGAATTACAATTTTATTGTGCCAAGTCTTGACAGAACATTTACCAAAAAAGAAAGGAAAAAGCGAGTAAGAAAAAACCAAAAGATATTGGCAAAAGATAAAGCAGTTAACTGATTTATGTCTAGATTTTATTTCAGGATAGCTGCATAAGAAAATAACAAAGGTAAACAAGCAGAAGGACTCTTTTTATCCATTTCCTTTTATTTAAGGCCATAAATACGAAAGGAAGAAAGAAATCACTTTGGATTTTGAGAAACGTGCTCCTAGAAGTCATGTTAAAAGCTGAAATACATGGTCTGAAATGGAACATCAACTCTACAGTACTGTTGACGTTACTTCTTATACTATGCTGTCAGGCATACTTAATAGATCAATACAGAAGCAAATCAGGAAAGGCTCACCTCATTTTGCCTTTTGAAGTTATGTCAACTCGCACGGGCTCAAATTTATGAGCAGGGGATATAACTTCCACTACGTAAGATCCTGAAGGTACATCATGAACCACAAAACTTCCATCTGTCCTGAAAAAAATTAAGTTCCACTACATTTCAATGTGCTCCATTACACAAGAGAGGGTGCTTTATTTTTTTTTAAAGACATCGTAATAGTATCATTTTATATTATAAATCTTAATATAACAAAAATGACCAAAAGGAAAATTTAAATCTCTCAGCACTCATAATATCAAGCCCCTTAAGGTCATCAATGTGTGCCACAACAGTATCAGAAATTGCCAGTTACATTAAAGGTTTTCACATGCCCTCAAGCTATTGTCTTGCTGGAGGAATAACTTAACAGCCTAAGTAAGATCTGAAGGTTAGATTTCATCTATTCAAATGATGGCAGAACTGATTTACACCTTTCTTCCTCCTTCCAAAATACATACAATGAAGTTTACTTGCTTCAGTACTTCTGCTGGAAGGAAAAAAACCCCAAAATTGACATCCTACATAGTGTGGGTAGATATTAGATGACTTGCAACGCACAAAAATTGCAGTTTGTGCCTTTATTGCCAAGATAGAGGTTTTTACTTTTAATTGCTCCCTTTAGGACTAGCCCACGCTGAAAAGCTCTATCACAACAATAAGGAAACTAAGAGCTCTTGAACATATACACAGAAGGGATTTTTAGACAGACTGCTTTTATTTTAAAATACAAAACTTCAATATTCGGTGAAAATACTAGTAAAAGGATACTTGAAAGCTTCAGCACCAGTTGCCATTAAATTGAAGTACAGAAGCTTGTAGTTTTCCTCCTACATGCTTCCAGAAGTTTCCAGGAAGAAAAACTTAGGGTTCTCTACCCTTTTAAAATTAATATAAAGGATATCTCTCCTAAAAATAAGACTCAAATTTAAGACCAAAAAAGTTGTTCAAAGGGGACAAAAAAGTAATAAAACCAGATACATTAGAAACCTGCATCAGGTAAACAAATAAATGAGCCCTCAAAAAGAATTTTGCCCTTGTGCCCTTCACACAAGTTCTCTCTCAAAGACATACATCACTTAAGAACCTTCCCACCACTAAGACAGAAGCATATAAGCAGTACTGTGTAGGTGGGTTTCACTAATAACTTCATGTGATGATTTGACCCCCTAAGAATGCTTACATTATCTTATATTGCAATTGCTATAATGATGTTTCCCTAGGTATTTCCTTTAATTTTTTCATTCTTTACAGTACTATTTTGATAAAAGTCACTTACAGTTTTTTTCTAAAGATTTATTTATATGACAAAGCAAATTAACACTTCATACACTGGCATCCAATACTGCCTTTTTAGAAGAAAAAAGTTTATTTTTTATTACAGTGGGGAAACTAATCAGATTTATAAAAATGCTTGTACTAGAGAATGATTCTTGAAATACTCAAAAAGCAACTTTGCTATGTCAAATAATTATTTTCCTCTTTTTGATAAGTGGAATGACATCCATATAATATGTAATCAAAACCTGCCTGAGAGATGGTGACAAAACTATCTTCTGATATACCAAATACATTTAAATCTGTCACTGAAAGTGAAGGATCTTTCTACTGAGCCTGAAATACCACTGTTATTTAAGAAAATTGTTCTTTCTTCTGACACAGTTCTTACTAAAAGTATACTGCCATCCAGTACTGTGCTCATTACAACTGACAAAAAAAATCCCAACCAACATTAAAGCATTTTTGCTAAAATGTACCATGCTAATGGTAGCACATCATCTACAAATATGTTGATAAAACTGAATAACCTACAAAATAGAAATTGCTTGGTTTTAGGTTATATCAATATAATTTGATACGCCCATAAACACACATATCAAATTAATGTAATCAGTAGAGCTTGGTATCTAGGTTACACTGTCGTAATTATGGTATGCTCTTAGCTAAGACTATTTCCTCATATTTCAGACAACTCGAGTCCCAAGCAAGCATTTGGGAACTTACCGACTCTACTGTATTTATTAAATCAGCTCCTAAATATGATGTCAGGCTCCCACAACTTGGTTGTACTGGCTTATCAGGTGCTACATTGACAAAGTTCTGCAAGTTTTGCAGAGTAAAATCTGTTGTGTTAACCTATCAACAGTTCTCAAAGTTCAGTTCAACTTTTACTGCAGAGGGAATAATTACAAATGATTGGTATTTATGAGATGGTGTATCTTAATTCCACATAAACTTTCTCATTTTAATACATAATTTTAAAGGCAATATATTATACTGTATTAAAAATCATAGAAAAGATTTTAGAATTATCTTCTACTCTTGAAATGATGAGATTAGTTCAATTCTTAACTCTGAGGACATTTTCTGTCTTAGTATCTCTAGATCCTTTGCTGATCGGAATATACCCACTGCCACCTGAGACTGAATAAGCTAATGTGATTCTTCACAGCTTCCAAATGCATTTGCATGATCTTGTGTGAAGGAATAAAGCTGTATGTCTTGAAATGGCTTTCACTGGTACTGTGAAAAAAGTTTTTCACAGGTACTGTAACAGACAACTACAACTGTAACTTTCTGCCACAAACACTTCTCCAGAATGAATAAACTCTTAGCTAAGGAGAGGGTCTTAAAAAGAAGTGACAGAATTTGCACCCACAAAAGTTGAGAACACAAACTGTACTCCAAAACTTAATGCAAACGTGGTGGGTTTTGGTTTTGTTTTTAAATTAAAGCTCAGTTCCAACTTTTTGATCGCTAAAATTGACAGCGGCCTTAGTCATCAATTTGGTTACGTCTGTAGGAGGCTGAGAACACCACCTACAGCACTACAGGTCCCCACTACAGGCCTGGCCGTTTCTAATGCCTTACAAGGTAAGATGCAAGTGTACCAGTAAAGCCAAAGTCGGACGTGAGATGTTCATCTCCCCACAGCTGTGCGTTGCTAACTGGGACAAGGCCGCTAACTCGTAGCGAGCGGCTCCGCTCTGCCACAGTTGGCCGCCATCTTACGGCCGCGGCTGTGGAAGGGACGCTAAGTGCGTCAACAGGCGCGGAGGTGGGAGATCTCCGAGCGGCACCCGCGGCACAGGAGGACACCGGCCCAAGCCCGGCGAGGGACGCTTACTTCCCCGCCGGGACCAAGCCCCCCGCCCCGCCCGCCGCTCACTTCAGGAAGCCGACGTGCTCCTCCCCGTCCACCAGCACCCGGGCCCCCGCGATCCAGTCCTGCGGCTTCACCCCGGGCACCACGGCCCGGCCCTCGATCTTAAACCGCTCCCCAGGGCCCGCGCCGCCCGGCGACTCCGCTGTCCCAGCCGCCTCCGAACCACAGGCGCCATCGGGCAGCGGCGACGCAAAAAGCCAGAGCAGCACCAGGCACGCAAAGCCGCTCCGCGCCGCCATCGCGCCGCCGCCGCCTCCTCCGCGGGGCGGGGCAGTCGCCTTCGCGCATGCGCTGAGCGCGAGCCGTCGCAGCCCCGCGCGGAGAGCAGGTCCACAAACTTCCTGCGCGTGCGCACCAGGCAGGCGGAAGGGGCACGGACGCCGTGCGCATGCGCAGGCGAGAGAGTGGCGCGGCGTCAGGTGACGTAAGGAGCACTGGTGAGGGAACTGTTTGGCCATGACGTGTGGCGAGGCGGAAGTGCTCCGGCAGTTGCCCTCGGCTGCGGCGCCGCAGGGCCCGAGCGCCAGGGGGCGAAGGCTGCCCGGGTGGAGGAGGCGAGCCGCCGTGCCGGCGGAGCCCCGGCCGGACAGAGCTTCGCTCCGGACTGTGCCGGGCGCTTCGGCTCGGCCTACGCACGGCTCGATGCCGCCCGCCTCCGCATCAAAGAGCAGAGGCTGCGGGGAAGCCCCTCACCTCGGGCACAGCACCCACGAGGCCACAGGGGCACCTGCCCCCTCGCTCCAGGGCCGGCTGTCACGGAGATCTTTCTGAACCCGCAGCTGGTGCTCTTGGCTCCTAAAAGCAGCGCGGTTGCCGAAAATGTTCTGCGGAGCTCGCTCTGCCTCTGCGGCATGAGTAACTTGCAACCTGGATCATCTGTCGCCTTACACAATTGTTCAACAATTCTCTTATTCCAAGATGAGAAATGGAGTGGGTGTTGGAAGGGCAGGGAGGGCTCCTTTGCTTTTCAGTTCGTGAGTGAAAACAGGATGAGGTAATTTGCTACTTAAAATGTGGAAGGACACAAATGTGAACCTGAAGAACATAAATGTGTAAGAAGTAGATGTATCTTCCTTGGTAACAGATGGATCCATTTATAATTAAGACATTTTAGTTCTAAGTTAAAACTTAATAGTTATTATGCAAAGAATAATAATCAAGCTTTTTCTAGGAAAAAGTTACAAAAAAGCTTACAAAAGAAAAAGATTAAAATTGGTCATTAAATCAAGGCCTAAAGTGTCTTCTTTTAACCAATGATTTATAGCACTGCAGTTTGTTTCTGATGAATAACTAGAACTTGGCAGTACAATAGTATGAAAAGCTGTTACTTAGTAGGCAGGCACTGAGTTATAGGAAAAAACAAGAGGGCTGTAATACGTTCCCTATATTTTCCCTTTACACAGCATGTTCTGTTATGTCATATGTATTCATTGTCACATTGTGGCTACACTTGCTTCCTTTTTGCCTCTCTTACTTATGTCAGAGTTAATTACTGAACGCGTTGAAAACATTATTTAATTATTAAGCGTGATTATGTTAGAGATGATGAACCTGGTCATCAACTGATACTCAATAAAAACATTATATTATACTAGGCATGATTTTGAAAGCGCATCACTGACCCTGTGTGAGTGGGATAATGTGAATTATTTCTCTGGTAGTATTTTTGAGATGTCTCTACCTTGGAGACAACCAGGAAGACATATGATTGATGAGGTTCTTCTGTCACAAACTCACAAAAGCAAGAAGCTTCATTAGTTTTGGGGGTAGAAACCTAAGAATGCTAGAACTGAATAGTGTTGGAAAGTAGTTTCTCTGAATTGAATAACTTCGAGCATCACTTTTTTCAGGTTTTGTTAATTAAGCAAGTACTTACCAATAGAATCGCTAAGCAGTAAGATTTATGTTAAAGCCAAGAGACAACGCTGTTTCCAGTATAATACCATTGAAAGACATAATCTTCATAGTGACATCTCATGTTACTAGTTTTTATATGCAGTTAGTGTAAAAATGCTCCTATTTTTTAAATATCCTCAAGCAACTGTACTAGGATGCTGTCAGACCACATAGAATGGTCATGCCCTCCAGTTTTAAAGATTTCCTCAACCAAAGAATTTATTTTTATAACCTAGATAATACAGTTACTTGGTTTAAATCCTTGTGAACCCAAAGAAAAGAAAACCTCATTTGTTCTTTCATACTCTAATCCAAGAAGCTTCTCTGTCTGTATCATCCTGCTAACAAACTGACAAGTTACTTAAACAGCCTCTTTGCCAGAATCCCATCCTTATGTAGAAACCCTCACTGTGGGTGCAGCTTTCATTGCAGAGGCCTACCTTTATTTTTATATATGTGAAGTTTCTAATACCCGTATTGGCGTGCAATCTTTTTAATGTTAGGTGAACAGTCCCTTCTCCTCTCACTGTGTAACTTCTTTACATATTAATAACTATTTCATACAGATACATCGGTTACCATATTTTTAAGTGTACACAACTGAGAAAATTAATTTGATTGATTACTGCCTTTTTGATTAAAACTAGCTATAACAGCATCTCATTTGAGTGTATTGCACAATGCTATTTGTGAGTTGTGACATCATGCTGTGCGTGTTTGCCTTCTAGGTAAAAACGACAAAACCCAGAGCAAAAGTATTACAAATGGAAACAAAGAAATAAAAATGTCCAGGTATAAATTTATCAAAATATAACCAACTACTCTTTTTCTCAGGACATCATCTGGGACATGCTACCTGTTTTTGGTTGTTTTTTTTTTTTCTGGAAGGGATTTCACTATTAGCAAAGTTATGTTTGCAGCTTGATGTCAAGTGAATCCCTGATCAGAAAAGACAGATAAAACTGCCAAGCAACAGTTTCATTGAAACAGCCGAACAATTCCATCAACCTCCTGAAAGTGCAGTCAAGGATGACCTCTGTGTTTTACAGCTGTCTCTTCATTGATGGATTCACTCCCTGAGTAACAGCTACATAGAAACTGGCAAGTTTCTGTAAAGTTCCACCCTGCTCACAACCAAATTCTCTGTTGTGTCTGAGTTACTTCAGCCAGCTGTTGCTAATGCTACAGAACTGTCAGCCAGATGGATGAGAGCTGACAGTCCCTAATGGGTTGAACAAAGAGGAGGTCTAGACTAACGTAATACCATCACACTGATAACACTCAAATCTGTATCTCCAGATTCTTGTCACTTTTGGTTTCGTGTACAAACTGAAAAAGCAGAGGAGATCCATTAAATTCCTCTGAGCTCTCCGAATGTAACATGAAAGTCCACGCGCATCATAGCAGTTTACAGAGAATCACGTAGTCTGGGATACTGATGGATACTCTTAAGTAGCAAGAGAGGTTTCTTCTTCCCTGAGGGTAAAAGGAGTTTACAAAAATGTAGCAGTTAGAACTTATTTTTGTGCTGAATCCTTTTCACAGTCTGAATGCTACCAAAACTTGCTATACACGTTTTTTGCTTATAGTGCACCATTAGTAAAGCATTTTCATAAACTTTAATTCACCTTTGAACATTTCAGTGCAATTGCTCTGAAAGCTTCTCTTTCTATAAAGCTGATAGCACCTTGGCTAGTATTTAAATATTTTGCTTTTGAAAATGAACATGATCCTGTCATCGATATTGGTTTACTTTAATACACTGGACATACACCGGAGCACAAACAACAGCAGCCCACAATCTGTTTTGTGTGTGATTCAGCCAGCCATATGCAGAGCTGTTGACTTTCAGCAGACAAGCAGCTTCAACCATCTGCCCATAATCTTACGATAGTCTTTGAGTCAGTCCCCCAATATAGGTACACAGGTAACACCCAGTGCACCAGACGAACAACGCTGGTTCACAAATGTTCAGTGGAAGCAAAGACACAGACCTGTCTGATACGAAGAATACATAAGAATTAGATGAGCATCAGAATACTCATACCTACATCCTATTTTTTTTTTTTTTGAGAAACTAATTAGAGGTGAGAAGAAATCAAAATGCCCACCCAAGAAAGCAGATCTATGAGAACACACAAACTGAAGGTAGATGGAAGAATTCAGCATAAAGGTACTGTGAAAGGCCACAGCCAGGTAACTCTTTTACTGAGCTCTCTCCTTCACAAGGAGTTTTACTACGATTAAACATAGAATTAGCAAAAATTGTGCAGCATATTTCCTTCAGCACTGATTTTTTTTTTTTTTTAAATAAATTTATTGTAGCATGGAATCATTATGCCATCTACTGGCAATTTACAGTGCTACACCAGAAACGTTTGCCTAGTTTAACATAAGAACATGGACAGAACAAGTCAGGATTGCAGCTTGGATTCAGTGACAGCGTTTGTGCTGTCCTGAATATAAGATGCTCTGAGAGGGTCCTACTTCTGACTTGGGGCAGAAAGGTTCACAGGCCGTATCTTGACTTGCTCCAGAATACCAGCCTGCTTCAAAAAGATTGCCCGTCTGTGCTCTGGATGTTATCCTACCCTCCATCTCTGACAGACTGTTGCATGTTGGGGCACAAAATCTCCTAATCCCCTGTAAAGTCAGTAGCTGTCAGAATAATCTCTGCATCTCCAACGCATCCATCCCCACAGCGTGGGGTCAGCATGTACAATTGAAGAATTTTCTGTCCAAGAGAGCTGACCTTCATCTACCACAGAACCACAGAATAGTTTGGGTTAGAAGGGACCTTCAAAGATCATCTAGTCCAACTCCTTGTTTGCTTTCACCTCAAGTTGACTGGACAAACTTCACGGGAAATTGTTGAGATTCAGATGCCTTCCCCAAGGTTTTGCTATATGCTGAAGAGCATCCAACAAAAGCTAAGTCACGAAACAGGTTTCTTGTACCCTGACACTCTGCATTATCAATTCCCACACTGTCCAATTTAGTGAAGAAACTTCTTTGCCTTTTCCTTAAAGACATTACTGGGTGAGTGGGCACTGGGAGAATAATCCAGTCTTCCAGTACTCAGGATTGTCCTACCTTCCTTTCCCAACAGAGATCTTACTTGCTACTTATCTTTCAGGCTTACCTTACCTCCATTTTCCACCTCCAACTTCAGGATTTTTTTTTTTTTTTCCGGAATGAATTGTTTCCACCCTTCTGATAATGTATGTCCCAAAATATAAACAGGATAATGCTTTAATACACTCTTCATAAGAGTTAGCAAATGCTGACATTGAGATTGCCAGATGATAGCCAGTTTTGTCTGGTTGCAATTGACTGAACTGATCTTTACTGAACTCAAATTTCATTCTTTGGGGAAGGAAATTTAATTATTAGTTTAAATGCAAGGAAAAGGAGAATAATTTTCCTGCTGTAAAAGTTTCCAGACCTCCTCTTGCAAGCAGAACAAATATGGATGTAACGTGATGGTAACCTGGAAGTTGGTTTTACAGTATGTTGACTGCAGTCCTCATCTGCTCCTGTTCAACTGTAAAATTTGTCCCTACATCTCTGTTAAGCAGCAATTGTATGTGAACCATGCAAGCAGTGCATTTAAGAACTACAGCGTCCATTAAGATGACTATGTAAGAAGAAATGCCACACAGAATGGTGCTACACACGTCCTCAGATTCCTGTGTTGTTGCCTGTACGGACACCACCTGTAATCATTCACGTAATGCTAGAATGACACATCACTGTGACATTTGGTTTCCAAAAGTATAAGCAGTTTAAAATCCTTATTTCTTGGTATGCAGTCTAAATGCTGTGTTGTTTCTTCCATCTGGATTCTACTTACATAATGCCACAAGGTGGCCTCCACATAATACAGAGTTACTGCATCCTTTACAGAATGACGTATTTTTTTGCTTTACCGCAGCGCTGGTAATAGACCACCACAAAATGACATTCCTTTCTTTGTATTTCAAACTCAAGAAGATGTTCACATGCTACGTAGAATTGGTTCACATCAGACAGGAGGTCAGAGCAACACAAAGCGGCTCCAAGCACTTTGGTAGGATGTTCTACCAGAGAGAATCCTGTTCAGGAACCGTGTGACATGTTCACAGTCGGAGCAGGTCTGCAAGTTGTCTGCCCTGCAGAATCTGGGAAATCCTGTGTCCGACATGCAAAGGGCTGCTGTAATTCAGACAGCCTTAAGCAGTTGCTTAAATTATGCTACAGTTGCTCCTGTGCTAGGAGAAACCAAAGAAAGGCCTGGAGTGGCACAGAGCCTCCTTCTGGCTGGAAGTTGAGGCATTTCTGGCTTATCATGAAATTTTACGCTACTTTTCAAGGGGAGGGGGCGGTGACAAAAGGCCACTGAAGATTAATTTGCACCATTTCTAAACCCACCTTAATTTTTTGGGGGGGTCTTTATTTTACACAATTTATAGCGGGAGTTAAAAGTGTAACAACGCAATTGTAATTGGAGCAGCATTTTCCAGGTGATAAACATTCTCTTTGGTATACTAAACATGTTGTTACAAAAGCTATTACAGCATGTACTGTTCTAAATATAAAAGTCGTAAAACCTGTGCACTTGTATTTGACAAAGCAAAAGAAACAAAGCTGGCCCTTCAACTCATTCTTATTTATAGAAAATTACAGTGGCTCTGAATTCAGTTGGCTATTTCTTGATCTCAGAAATTTAGATATGTTTCTGCAGTGCTTTGTTTTTTTCTGAAGCTTTAGCTACTCCTACTGCTTGTCATCTTCAGCAGTAGCTGTAAAAACACACTTTTTTTTTTTTAACACACACATATTCTGGCTGTTCTTCAGAAGCTGAGAACTGTAACTCTCCTTGGCTTTAAGTTCCTTTACGTACCTTTCTTGCAAGACTGGCATTTGATATATATAACCTTACACATGCACAGCTGATACCTGAGGCAGTTCACCAGCTGCTGCTTCTTTGAAATTCAACACTTAGAAGAATAACTGCTGATGGCTTTTTCCTATTGTCTTGTTTCTCTGTAGTGGCCTGTGATTCTTCTGTAACTATTTTCAAGCTGTTATTGAAATAAGCAACTTTTGTTCTTCTACCCTTAAATCTTTGCCTCGTTTATCTCAATGAAATAATTTGGAGGTGCATTCCACCTCTATTACACTGTAAGAAAGCTAAATATGAATCCTGTTTTTATGTTTAATGTGCGTTCCTATTCGTGTGGGCTTTTATGCTGAATCATCAGACTGTGCAAGTAAAGACTTGCCTTGATGAGCCTGAGTTAGTACATCACAGAGAACTGCTCAAATGAACTACTGTGGTGAATTGCACACATTGCCATTGATTAATGATAAACAAGCTAATTTGTTGTGCGTTGTTACATTGCTATTCGATGTGTTAAACAGCTTCATCAAGGCAACGTGATTAGCAGCTTTGCAGTAAGTAGTAGTATTTCCTGCTTGACTCAAATATATCTGTGTCAGCCTTAAACTAGAGGTAAATGAGAGTCCTATGGGAGTACAGTGATTCTTTCTATATTATGTTCACACTTTTTTTTTTTTTTAAACTTTAACAGTTCAGCCTGAAGCAGGATTTGCCATTTCTCAGATTAGCACTGTGGGGTTAAATTAAGTAATTTTTCGATTCATAATATAAGCTTTATCATATAAAATCTGTCCAATTGCAGCATGAAGTCTTGTACTTGCCATGTAATTCATGGGTTTGGATGCCTACGTTTATCTCCTCCTAAATTTTTTGACCTATGTAAGAGTGGGTCATTTTTATATTTCTCATATAACAGTTTGTTAAGTTTTTGGAAAAACTAGCAGCATAAGTCACCTTCAAATGCTCTTTCTCCCCCTCTAGCTACTTGCTTTCATTATTTGTAAATGTATTTGACAGCAGGCTCCTCTGGGAAGCTCTGTGTAATGTCTGGTGAAATCCAGGGCCCACTGGAAGCAGTAGCTTTGCCATAGATAGCCAGAGTCCTGAATTTAATTCTGTATTTTGCTTTTAGAACTCTTATTTTAGGCAAATAAAACAACAATGATTCACAGAAAAAATATTGCAGGATTTAATTTATAAGCTTCTACTGTTTCCTGCAAGCCTAAAGAATTCAGCAAAGCATCTTAAAAGTGGTGTTCACTCCAGGTGACAGAGACTCTAGTGTCTAGTTTAGAATTACTTTTTGCAAGGGTAAAGATGTGCTTTTAGGTGTTGACATAGCAAAATAAGAAGTATTGGGAAAGGGGAAGCAAAAATCAAAAAACCTGCCGGGGCTACCTTGTAGTCATGCAAGAGTTGGGGGGCGGAGGGGAGTGGAGGAGGGAAGAAATAAAGTGCATAAACTCTTAACAAAAATATACATCAACAAACCGAGGGCTCAGGTAATACCTGTTTAGGAAAGAAAGAAGGGAAGAAAAAAAACCAAAACAAAAGCCACAACAAACCAAACCACACAACAAACTAAATAAAAACCACCAACCTGCTCATCTTCAAAACTGATAATCTTATTATACATGATATCCCTTTCTCCATAAAATAGTGTGATGCTCGATGCAAAAGCAACTGGACCTTTTAATGGCTGCAGTGTAGGTATCTGGAATCGAAGCATTCTTCAGCAAGGCCACAGGGAGCTTGAGCTCAGGTGGACCACCAGCAAGTCCCACTGCAGGCTTTTACACAGTTGATTATCTGGCTGGACAGTCTCTGAGGCAAACAAAACATGGGGAGATTAAAAAGTCTGAGCTCGTGCATTTAAAATGAGAAGATTCTCCTGGTATACAAAGCACGCAGTGGCATCTTGACCTAGAAGAGGCACATGCTGGAAAGAAAAACAGGTACTTTTATAACTGCTTCATGGACACAACTTTAGATATGAGTTTGGAACATCTTCTAAGGGAAATTCTGCTAGGAAAGAATCCTACTGAGGGTTCAGCAAAAGGGTCTCCTACTTTCTTAGCAGGAGTGATGCTGTGTCTGAAGCTCACATGGAGCAGCAGACCAGGGAGCAGTGCTGCAGCTGCTCCACACGTGCCACAACTCTGCATGGCTGACTGCTGGTGGTGCCATGAGGAGAAAAAGCGATACAAACAAGACAGTAACTGTGATTGAGGCTGGGTTCAAATACTCCCTAAAGCAGTAATTACTGCTTATGTTCAGCTGGATGTGGGAGCAAAAGGTAGCTTTGGCCAGAGCCATTCTTCTTCTCACTCAAGTCTCATTGTTGAGATAGTAAAATTCAATTATACTGCTGCAAAGCCACTGCAAATGATACTTCCATCAAAAAGCGCAATGCTCCTCAACACCTGTGAAGGTACTATTTCAGACCATTAAAATCAGTTCAAGTTCTGAACATGTTTCCTGGCCAAAAGACAACTTCAAATAAATGCCTGAAAAATCTGACAGTTAGGCTGAACACCAGGAAACATGTGTGCAGCAGTATCTTGGAGATAT
Organism: Phoenicopterus ruber ruber; assembly: GCA_009819775.1. NCBI lineage: Eukaryota > Metazoa > Chordata > Aves > Phoenicopteriformes > Phoenicopteridae > Phoenicopterus > Phoenicopterus ruber. The sequence continues at coordinate 36,819,185 of CM020219.1, forward strand.
ACCTCAGAGCTAACGGATAGAACCTGCTCTATAAAGTATGAAAAATAGCATAAGGTTAACCGTCATCAAATACTACAAAGGAACCACAGACCAATCCATTTTGTTAGAAAAACGTGTTAGAGGATACCAAGAACTGTGGATAAACAGATTTCTCAATATAGAAGCCTATTACGATCAGGGTTTAGATTTGGTGAGTTTATGGAGGAAGAAAGAAGGTCTTGCAATTCCTTTCGCATAAGCAGAGTTCTTGGTATGAGAACTGCTTCATCCAAACCAGACTTGAGTGAGTCACCAGAAGCTAAACTCTGATTTTCCAGAGCTCAGAGAACTACTAAATGAGGAAGCACATATCAGAAGTATGTGCACCAAAGCCTACATACAGAAATGCTGAAATACGCCTCGCTGGTCCCCAAGGCTGATGTTAGCAAGCTGCCGGTTGTGAAGACAGCTCCAAGGGCGTTCTCCTATTTACAGCCCTTCAGAGTAAGGTGGCTGAGGTCATGCACCAAATATTCAGACAATCTAAAAAGTAAACTGCTAAAACACAATGCAATAATCCTAAAAATCCATAACATCAGAGACTCCTCATTCAGAGAAGCATTCTTATGTACCCTTTTTAGTGCAAAATGTGTGGCAGCATTTGTTGTTATCTTACCACAGCACTACTTTATGGTGGAGATAAGCGAATTCTAGTTTTTCGGTTTGGGTGGGGTTTTGGTGGGGGTTTTTTGTTTGTTTTTTGGGGGGGGGGTGGTGGTGGTGGTGTTTTTTTTTTCTTTCTTCTTTTTTGGTTTGTTTTTAGCTTTAGTAGCAAGCTTCTCTGTTCATCTGGGAAGCAACTAATACTGCTTTTTAAATCAAGAGTTAAAAGATGGAAAGAATTCCTTTAGCAGATGTTAAGAGATGTGCCACCAATAGAAGCATAAATGCACTGGAATGCACAAGGAAGTGTAAAATGCAGTGAGCGCATAGATGTGTTTGCACAGCATTGTGTAATGCTGTAAGGCTAGTAAACATGTCCTCACTCTGCCCAACTCCCTGATCATTTTCTGTGGGGTCAGAAAAACATCCTAAAAGGCATGAGCGTGCAAAAAAGAGAATTCAATGACACACCAACAAATTTAAAGACCTGTACTCAGAGGAGGTGGCCAGATGGGTGAATAATAAAAAAAACAAAACAAACAAACCCAAACCAACAAACCACCCACCTCTAAGCAGCATGATTTCTCTCTAACTAGTCACCAGTCTGCCATTTCGTAGAATCATAGGATGGTTTGGGTTGGAAGGGACCTTAAAGATCATCTAGTTCCAACCCCCCTGCCATGGGCAGGGACACCTTCCACTAGACCAGGTTGCTCAAAGCCCCATCCAACCTGGCCTTGAACACTGCCAGGGATGGGGCATCCACAGCTTCTCTGGGCAACCTGTTCCAGTGCCTCACCACCACCCTCAGAGTGAAGAATTTCTTCCTAGTATCTCATCTAAATCTACCCTCTTTCAGTTTAAAGCCATTACCCCTTGTCCTGTCATTACGTGCCCTTGTCAAAAGTTCCTCTCCAGCTTTCTTGTAGGCCCTCTTTAGGTACTGGAAGGCTGCTAGAAGGTCTCCCCAGAGCCTTCTCTTCACCAGGCTGAACAACCCCAACTCTCTCAGCCTGTCTTTATAGGAGAGGTGCTCCAGCCCTCTCATCATCTTCGTGACCCTCCTCTGGACTCGCTCCAACAGGTCCATGTCCTTCTTGTGTTGGGGGCCCCAGAGCTGGATGCAGTACTCCAGGTGGGGTCTCACAAGAGCAGAGTAGAGTGGCAGAATCACCTCCCTCAACCTGCTGGTCCCGCTTTTTTTGATGCAGCCCAGGATATGGTTGGCTTTCTGAGCTGCAAGCGCACATTACCATGTCACGTTGAGCTTCTCATCAACCAACACACCCAAGTCTTTCTCCTCAGGGCTGCTCTCAATCTATTCTCCACCCAGCCTGTAGTTGTACTTGGGATTTCCCTGACCCACATGCAGGACTTTGGACTTGGCTTTGTTGAACTTCATGAGGTTTGCAAGGGCCCACCTCTCAAGTCTGTTCAGGTCCCTCTGGATGGCATCCCTTCCTTCCAGTGTGTTGACCACACCACACAGCTTGGTGTTGCCGGCAAACTTGCCAAGGGTGCACTCAATCCTACTGCCCATGTCACTGACAAAGATGTTAAACAGTGCCAGTCCCAATACTGATCCCTGAGGAACACCACTCATCGCCGGTCTCCACTTGGACACCAAGCCATTAACTGCAACATTCCCCACCAGCCCTTCCTTGTTGGCAAGAATAAGGTCCAGCATAGCACCTCTCCTCATTGGTTATTCTATCATTTGGAGAAGGAAGTTATCATCAACACATTCCTGGAACCTCCTGGATTGCTTATGCCCTGCTGTTGTTCCTCCAACAGCTGTTGGGGTGGCTGAAGTCCCCCATGAGGACCAGGGCTTCTGAACATGAGGCTGCTCCTAGCTGTCTATAGAGGGCCTCATCTACTTGGTCTTCCTGGTCAGGTGGCCTGTAGCAGACCCCCACTACAATGTCACCTCTCCCTGCCCTCCCATTAATCCTGACCCATAAGCTCTTGGCCAGCTCCTCATCCATCCCCAGGCAGAGCTCCAGGCACTCCAGCTGGTCATTGACATAGAGGTCAACACCCCCTCCTCATCTCCCCTGCCTGTCCTTCCTAAAGAGCCTGTATCCTTCCATTCCAACACTCCACTTACAGGAGCCATCCCACCATTTCTAAATATTCAGAACTGTGGGCACTTTTAATTAATACTTGGTAGAATACTAGTAGAATATTTATGTTTAAAAACCATTTATATACATACACAAACACACCTAATACAACAGCTTCATCTTAAACCTGGTAACTGAAATAGCCACTCCATTAATGTGCATCATTTTGCTTCTCTAGTGTCGAGGTAAAGGGTAAACAAAGTGGTAGCATCCACAGTTACCACGTGTTATTCACCAGAGGTATAAGCCTCTAAGTTTTCACAGTTTGATGACACTAAGCTAATAATTTTTTTTTGTAGAGAGGCTGGAAGACTTGAGATACAAGACATCACATGGGAAACCAGGTGTGCCAAATATGAAGGCATTTCATTCTCACTTGGATAAGCGACAAGGTTGATGTGGAGCTGGGAACTCAGCCAAGCAGATGTGCTCCAACGTGTCAGAGGGGTGGAGCAGCAGCAACTGGGAGGAAACGTGACTACTCTGCAAGCACCAAGTCTCCAACCTTCCTTTGCAAAGTGCCTCACTCTTGTGGAATTAGGCACACAGGACTGGAAAGACTTCCTGTATCAAACCCGAATCTCCAGTTATCACAGGCGCCCTTCTCAGGTGGTGGGAATTTTCGTACTGTGTCTAACACACCTCCCCCCCCCTTCCCCAGTTTTAATTTTATACAACTCCCTACACCAACAGACAACAGGGAGGCACACATCAGCCACAGTCCTGATGACAGTTTGCCTGTGTTCAAGCCCTCAACCCCCTTTAATTATTACTGATACCACCACTCAGAGGGCAGTAAATATTTTTAGAGGGAGCCCTTGCAGCAGTACCCCATCATCCAAATGGCAGGAGATCTCGAAATCTTAATCTTCAGAATTCCCTCTCTCTAGCAGAAAGCATGCTAACTGTAGCATCTTAAAAAAAAACAACCACAAAACATCCTCCCCACCCCCAATTCAGTTTTACTTAAAAGTACCAGAAGGTTCTTCCTAAGAAAATTTATTTCAGAAGACGGTTCTCTGGTGGGCAGGGTTCACTTCACAACCAGCTACCCAATTTATTCTTAGGCTAATGCTGGCTGTAACCATAGAATTACTGCAGAATTAATACTTCTGTCAATCAGACTTATCAGAACACAGGGCAGAGAACAGAACCTGCCAGTTGTTCTTTAGTCCTGCTTTGCTTTACTACTTCACTGATAGTCAGAACCCGACAATGTTGAAAATGAAGTTTTACCACTACTTGTACAATGATGGTTAATCATGTTTTTATAATTTTATTTACTTTTTTCTGCAGCTGGAACATGGGGTGGCACATCATCCAGAAATGAACTAATGCAGCAAGGTTTTTTTTTTTTCCCCTTTTCACTCGGAAACTTAATGTTATTTTAAACACGCACATAAATGTCTACGCTTCAAGACAAAGTACTCTTAGCAGATGTAGAAGTAAGATTTCTGCTCTCCAAACCAAGCACACAACAAATAGTTCCTTTCTGCATTCATTGTAGCAGTTTCGTCAGCATAGAAATAGCATTTTTGGTTTCTTACAGCCAAGAGTTGTTAAGACTTCAACTCCCCAATAATCCATCATTCCACTTTTATCGAGACTAAGTCGATAATAGCACAGCTGATTCACATGCGCGAAGACAACTTGACAGTAATGAAATACACATTCTCCCAACAGCTGACTGTATTTGTGCAACTTCTCTATTTAGAACCAAACATGCCACAGGCTTCTCGGATGTGGCAATCCTCCTCTGAAATAGTGTCTCTAAAAATGATATAACTCTTGCAGAAAACAGGTTTGTCTCATGCAGAAGAGAGGCATAATGAAAGCCTGTTGTCACAAAAGACAAAAAGATCGGCTATTTTTCTGAAGCTGGAATACTTATTGTGCTAAGACTTTCAATCCATGGAATATCTGAAACGAGTGAAAGTGGCAACTGCAAGATCCAAACATAATTCAGACTTTTTGAAAGGGAAGCTCAGTAGATTAAATACAACTTGAAAAAGAGCCATCAACCTAAATTACAAGAGCTACTTTAAACTGTCTGCAGGTCACCTTAAAGGATGATGCTAGATTGTGTATGTATTCCAACACTTACACCCACAAAAGCAGGCAGTCTTGGAATGTAACATTATCTTGATTTTTTTGTTGTAGTTGTTTCACAATACACATAGTGTTTACCTCAAAAAAAATTTAAAGAAAATGGTTGCGCACTCAGTAAAATCCACTAGTTCTGTTTCTTTCAAGTCTATGCAAATGGAAAACAGCCTCCTTCCCAAATTCACAGAACACTATTATTCACAGAAGTGTATTAAAGTAAGTCACAAGCGTATTTGTAAAAGCATTTTTATCACGTGTGTTTTGGCAGCTATCACTTCTCAAAGGGAATTCAAATGGCTTTAAGCACTGAAATTAAGAAATAATGAAAAAAGGTGGAAAATGTAAACATGGCATCTTTGTATTTTGTTACAGCAAAGTACAGGTGTTCAAGACCCCAATAGTTAGTTGTTCATCTACACTACAGTGCTCCAAGTAATGACTGACCGAATTGAAGCAGTGATCTGTATGAATCGGAAACAACTACATACCACATTCAACCTGAAAGTAGCAGATCTCATTTTATAGCAGTATGATCAGCAGCTACAATCTACATAAAGAGATATACGACAAAACTCTAGTCAGTATAGAAACAAAAATATTCTAGGTCTGCAGCAGTTGAAGTCTGTGTGATTATTTCTGTTCTATCCCATTAAGGGATAGTGCTACACCTCCTGCCTCCCATACGGCAGGTTAGTATCAGAGTCCAGCTTTGTACTCAATGAAAAAAAATATATAAAAAGTACTGCAGCTATGGTTATTTAGAGTGAAAACACTTTATTTTTTTCAATCAAGTTCAAACTCAAACTTGCAGCCACAAGTGCCCCCTTCAATTAGTAGGTATTAACAAAATTTGTGTGAAAAGTTTTAAAAAGAGGGAAAAATGTTCACAATTGCTTCAAAACGAATAGTGTTAAATAGCTAGCCCTGTGTTTTATCTAGATTTTTCATCCTCCCCACAATAGATACTCACAGTATATTTAAACTAGAAGAGGAAGAAATAACATTAAGTGCTGAAGAATGAATGTAGGGTGGGGGAATAAATACTTGCATTTAGTCTCATTCTAAGACAGCAAACAAGCCATTTAACCAATATGCAATAAATTGTTTAACAAAATATAATACAAGCACTAACAACACAAGCACGCCCAGTCTATTCTCTCAGTGAATCTTTATCTGTAGCCTACAATGATTACGGTGTGTAGGAAGGTAGACTGAAGACAAAAATTAAACCACGCTTTTACCAAGGCTAGTAAAAACTGCTTCATTTTTTTTTCCTCCTCTAATGCAGGACCAGTTCAATACAGAGTTCCTCACACAAGAACCAACTGCTTTAATAAATTAAGAATTTGCATTGTACAAAAGTTGGAATAACTTCACACCAGTAGCATGATTTGCATGGTTTTGTATTCTGAAATAGTTGACTACGAACCACCTGTTTCCCTTTGTACCAGAAAACTGAGCACAAAATATAGCTGCAAATCTCCACATTAAGACAGACATTCAGTCTTCTGTAAAACTGGAAGATCTGGCAAGATGAACTAGCAAAAGCAGCTACTTGCTAGTTTCAAAATGTAAGCTTTGCACAAGATACTTCCAAGTTTCTACGCACAAAAATGTCCACCATTTCAAGAAAAAACCCCAAAACAACACACCACAACTCAGCACTGTAGCATCTGTCTTCAAAACTTTTCTCTTCAATGCAAAATGCATAAAGACCTGTAACTCCAAACTTGCCTACTTCAGATACCAGAAAATGAAAATACAGTCTGCTTTAAGATACATATGGTATAATGCAGTGGGGCTGATGTCACTCAACATAGGGCACGAGTACTTTTTTTTTGTCCTTTCCTGTTCTCCCATCCCTCCTGCACCCCAGGTGTTAAAACTGCAGCCTCTGATAACAATAAGGCAGCCTACAGAAAGGGAAAGATCATTTTAATTGTATCTCACTGCAGAAGATAAGCTCCTGGAGGGCTGATTTTTTTAATACCAGTAACAATTTGTAAGCACTATTAAGTAGCCTGGAACTGCAGTACCTGTGTGATACAAGGGTGCTCTGCTGCAGAGTACTCTTTACTAAAGAACAGGTAAAACTCCTTCAAAATGGAGCTATATGCAATCATTAAGACATGCTAGCTTCTTTGTACCCAGCTAATTAATGGGGTAGCTTTTTCCGTCTTCACCCTTCAGCAAGCTATCAGCAATACCTCAACTTTGATTCTTACATTAACAGAATATTGGGATTTTTTTTAGCTCTGCAGAAAGAGGCAGTCTGCCAGAAGGCTTCTTTAATTTCATTTTAGGGGATGGGTAAGTCCTAGTTCACGCGTCAAATAAAAACCCTTTCAGCATAACAGCCTCAAGTACTGTCAGGGAACATTGAGGCAAAAGACATACTGTTTTTCAAAGACATTAATTTCATATCAAGTGGTATAACATGAAGAACAGCTTTGTGGAGGCATCCTTCATCCTCAATTACATACATGCTTCTGCATCACAAGAACATACATGATAAAGGATTAATTCTGCCTGGATCTTTTGACACATCCTAGAAACAGCATTTTCAGAAAGTATCAGATAAAGACTAGCATTTATGCACATCATTTTTGATAAACTTCATTCTTAGATTGACTGAGACAACTACATGGATTTCATGGAGTTACACAGCTATTAGACATTTTACTCATCACCTTTGAGTAGGTATCATACATATACATTCTATTACAGCAAAACTGATTCCTAGCCATTTGAGAACTAAAGAGCATACAACAACCTGAGCCTGAACGTCAGCACGAATAGTTTAAATGAGTTCTTTAAGATCATGACAGAAAAATCATTTCATAATGGAGAGAGACCAGAATCCTGTTCTTAGTCTAGTAGCTGCCTGAAAACAGTAAAAAAAAAAATCATTTAGAATAAGGCACAGATACTAAAAACTTAATGTTTAATACTGTATTATTGATGCTGTCAAAATACAACTTTTGGCAGTTAAAAATAATGCATTATTTTATTAGATATTTCTCAGCTATGATCCTCAAGTCAACCTTACCTTGCCACTAGAACAAAAGCACCATCCACAGTTACGGTTTGGTAAATCCATGGCCACATGCAGAATTCATTATAAGCCCATGTATTTACATCTACAGTCAAGCTGGATTTTTGAATACTAGAGTATTTCACTTTAATCAATTACAATGATTACTTCTGTATTACCAGAAGTAAATGTCCATGAGTTACTTCATTTTGTCTATTAAAAAAAAACAGGAGAAAATAAGATCTGAGTTTCCATCACCTTTACAGTATTCTCCTTAAGGAATAATCTAAGTTTCAGCAATTGCTACCCAAATTATGAAGCTAGCCTTTATGTTAGTTTTACATTTATGTGCTCAACAGAACAGTAAAGTAATAAAAGAACATCATCATAGTTCCTGTAAATTTTTAATTGACAGCAAGAACATTTGAAAAGTAGTAAGTTCTATCTCAAACTCTTTTGAGTGTGAAATATCTCTAATGGTACATAACAATTCTAGCAAAAAGAGTTTGGCTATGTGCATATCTTGAGATTGTCCCACAGAGTTCTCAGTTTTGGGATGTCCCAGAAACTCTTCCCTCTAGCTGATTGCCCTGGGGAGGTGCAAAACCTTTGGTGGTTTAAAGAATATTCAAATAACCAAAAGCACCAAGTTCTGATGACAGATTTCTAGTTGGCCTTCAGAAGTCAGCAATAATGATATGTAAATTAATACCAAAATGAAGCAACAGGAGGCCTAAAGCTGTTGACCACTACAAGAGTTTAAAATTCATTTATTTCATCTGTAAAGCAAAAACCACCTGGGGCTATCAAAAGACTTTTCTCCTGCACGTCAATAAAAGTGCATATGCTTAATGCTAGGTATGAAAACAACTCTTATAAGTACTTAGTTTTTTAAGGAAGTAGACTATTTGGTGATACATGCTATGCATGTATATTTATGTTTGAAGTGAACAGCTGGCACATCGTAAGTTTTAATTGGAAAAGCATGCTTCCTAATCACAAAATAAAGCAAGCAATAGCAAGCCTAAAATCATAACTCCCTCAGAGCTATTAAACTATAGCTTTTAAATTAAAACAGTACAGGCTAACAAGAGGACAGTAAAAGAGTTTATAGCTGTATTTTCAATGCTATTATTGGTATGAATTTGCCATCATTGATCAAGCTAGAACTTGATTAATTTTGCAAAAGCTCTTTGTCAGTTTCTTAAAGGAGGTAGTATAAAAAGGGTGTGATCTGAATAACATGGCCTCATCTGGCTGTAAACATTTCAAACAATAGACATAAATATCTATGATAAAAAGTACTGTGGAAGAGATTATTCTAGAAATGGTTTTTATGAACTTGAAAAGAAAAAACCAGTAGATACATTTAATATATTTACTTATTTGCATGTAGTTTAAATGATACAGAACAAGATTACTGTGTTAGAAATCCACATACAATATAAAAACATTTGTTAGACATAAATTCACCATTCTGCTGACATTTGCAATAACTGTTTATCCAAGCTTAACTTCAGGTATTTATAATATTTTTCATACATGAATTTTTGTATATGTGCAATGTTTCATTAACTACACAATGTGAAACCCTGATTTTTGTAGTTTTTCATCACAATCTGAACATAATAGCTATTTCCATCTTAACACATTGGCTTTTTGAAACACTCGTAATTAAGGCATCTTTGCTGTATAGTTTCTTAATAGTGCAAACAAAAACTGTCTTTAATAATTTGATTAAAATGTAGAAGTAATTGAATATTCCAAAGTTGTTGGTTTTTTTAATGTAACTGGAAGATAGTTGTGCATTTTGGAGTTCTCTTGTGAAAGAAACATTTAAAAGCTCTTAGTGCTGATTGCTTTTGTTGGTTCCTTATAATGGGTTCTGCTGTCTTGTCTTCATGACAGGATAATTCATCTTCTTTTATGCGATGTTGTAGTAAAATACAGTAGCATTTAAATGAATACCTAGTAACTGAGTGAATCCCAAATGCAGCAAAGGCATACAGTTTTCATAGTGCACTTTCACCTCACTGAAGTAAAAGTTGCTCCTACTAGACATTTTTCCACTTCAATGTGAAGTAGATTGTTAGGATTTTGTTAGTGGTTTCATTAAACAGCTTGACAGTTCAGTTCTCTTCTGCCAGTATTTCTCAAAAGGCTTTCAGAAATAGTACATATTTCAAGGATACTTTAGGGGATTGTTTCACCACATAAGCACACATAGTTTCCCAATCATGTCAGTGTAGCTGTAATAAATAAGCATTTACATCCTAGAAGGAAAAAAAAACAGAAGAGAAAGCGTTTGTCACATTGCTTACAGCTGTAATATGGACTGTATGTCTAAGGTAGGGTAACCCATCAGGACCATAATACAAGAATAAGAATGTTTAGGCCAAATTTCAGAACAAGTTCTCTTCAACTTCCAGATTACTTTCAATTAATACTTTCAATGGCATTTATTTATGTACTAAAAAGCCTGCAAGAACAGTGGGATTAGTTTCCAAACCATCAATTTAGTCTGTTTTTACCTCTGCTCCCTGCATGCACAGGGAAGAAAATCATCATCATCATCACGAGATCACGTATTTGAAAAATGTTTATTAAGAATGATATTCCTTCACCCCATCCCTCCAACATTCTTGTACTCCTCCTTTTGCTCCTGACTTGTTCAGGTGGCCTTGGTCACAATCTATCCTGATACACATTAAGAGGTAGGCAAACGAACAGAAAGGGAGCCTGAATCCTAGAGAAACAAACTGACACTGGCTATAACTGCTATGTTGATCTACCAGAAGAACTAGGCAGTCTTTATTACAAGCTCCCATTGCTCTACCAGTTGGAATTAAAACTCAGTTCTTCTGCATCTCTGCTGACTGAAACTCTGCAAGAAGTTTGTAATTATCCTTGTAGAGACATCAAAATTGAAGTCAGAGGTGCACAGCAGTCCCAGAAGAACAAGAAATAACCTGTTTGATACATCAAAGTGACAAATTCCATAGCCATAGAATTATAGATTCCACAAAGCTCCTTTAGATATAAGTAAAGCATGCAATCTCCAAGTTCTTTTCAAGTTCACTCAAATCCTGCACATAAATAAGTGTCTGCTTTAAGTCCTTTCTCACTGTCTACCTTCATCAGGTCCCTCCATGTGGAGAGGTTTCTTACTCAGTGCAACTCTCGGTGTCCAACCTCAGAAAGTTAAGTTTAGAGATGAGTATCATGAGCAGCAAATCATGCATTTATCAGACACCCTCATTATATTACTGGTACCAGAACATACCACGACAAACAGGGATTCACTTCAGATGAAGACACTCTTCTGCTCTCCACAAACTCATCATTTTCTAAGCATTACGCCAGCAATAAGCTTTAGAATTTAGTACATCGTCACTTGCCCCAGTCACCTTATGTGCAAATGCTAACAACATTGCTGGGCTAAGATTCTCCATGCTGCATTACGCTTACTACAATGGGTACAGCAGATTTCAGAGAAAACATTTGTCCTTTCACAGTCTACCTATTCATCTGGGCCCTTTTTACATCAATTTTAACGCTTATTACTATTAGCTATTTTATTATTAAGGAGATGCTTTCTCTGTAAAGAAAGAAAAAAAGGATAAAAGAATTCATTGTTAGCATTCTAAACCACACTACTATTAGCATAGGGAATCCACTCCAGACTTCTGTAAAAGTTGTGCAATATACTTGAGCATTAGTGGAAAATAAAGGTGTTTCTATCTGTCAACAGTTTAGCGTAAATAACATCAAATGAGAGGGATACTGCAAGTGATACAGCTATGTTCATTACTAAACACAACTGGAACTGGATTACCTTAGCTATATTACCAGTATATCCTGGAACCAGAGTAAGATGATTCTCCTGTTCCCATAATCCACTTAACTGTTGTTTTAAAATATGAATATTTCTGAAAAAGAATGGATAACACTTTATGACATATATATTACATTTCAGTAGACTTTTTGACTGAAACACATGATTAATACTGCATATAGACTTAGTCTATGAGATATTGCCAAAATATCAGAAAAATTTTGATCCAACTTCTACAGCGTTTGTATAACCCCCGATACGACTATGTTCTACATGTATTAAAAGTCCAGTAAAAATACTTTAAGTATTGTCATGTTTTGGGTAAGTTTCCAAACACCATCTGGGTCTTGAGAACAGAACTTCTTTTAAGTACTTTTAAGCTTCTACTTTCAAAATTATGAGTATAATTTTTTCCTTTATAGATAAGGTGTGCTCCTACTGATCAAAGTTAAAACAGATTTTGAGATGGAATAAGCTAGAGAAACATTTAAATATTTCCCAATACTATACTCACCCATCCTCTGCCTTTTCTGTATGTGCAGATAGTTCTGACCACCATCTTTTAATGACAGCCTGAAGCCAGTTTAAACCAACTATCACATATCTGTAACAACATATTTTACACATTATGCTTCTTCCCCCCCCTCCAATATCTACAGGTCAGCTAAAGTGTCAAGACAAATTGGTAAGCAAATTAGAAAGCAACACATTTTCTATTCCGGAAGAAAAAAATATAGACTAATTCCCAAGTTTGAAATTGAAAACATAGGCAAGTATTTAAAGTGGTAAACTGAAGCTCTTGTTGAAAAAGTAGAAATTCTTGAAGTATTTTGCCTGAAAATTTTGCCTTGATTTCATGTTATAAAGCATACTAAAACCTTGGTGCTATTCTGTTTTACTGGTTAGGATAAATAAATCTGCATAAGGGTAAAGCCAGTCCCCCCTGGTCCTTAACCTTGCAGAAAAGAGTTTTTGCACCACCGGTTTGTTAAAGGAGAAAGGTTCACAGGAAAGCTCCCCTTCAGGCAGGTGCTCCCCGAGAAAGGCAGGGTTGGGAGAAGGGCCAGAGGGAACAAGAGTCAGAGAACTAAACACCCTTAAATTCTAGGGCACTGCATAGCCAGGAAGTAATAGTGTTTGAAAAACATCCGAAACTGATACTTACTCTTCATATTTGCTTTTAAGCAGTGATTTCACTAAAGGCAAAAGATCTACACAGCAGCCAACTGAAATATACGGTTTTTCTTCCTGTAAACTTAAAACACAAGATGTTTCAGAAGTGCTTGAACTTCAGCATGGTTACAGCAGATTCTTATCCCCCACTTCTTTTTGTTTGTACCTGTTTGTAAGCACAGGAAGGCAGTCTACTACTACTCCAAGATCCTGTATCCTAGAAACATTAAGAATAAAATCAGAAATGTTACTAGTAGAGCATAGGTTGATGTATATGCTTCCACTATGATTTAAAAAATAAGTAATTATAACAAAGTTACCACATTTAACTGCAGCATATTTGGGATTGCTAGCACTTTAAGAATATAAAAGAAGAGATGCTCAGTTTACCTCACTAAGTAGGCTACCAGTTCACTTATACTTCTCCTTCTCCAAAAGGTTAAAGCTACATTCAGCCTCAGATTCCTGCTGAAAAGAACTTGAGCCATAGTTTCATGGTCCTGAGAAACCTGTATATTTTTGAAAAAATATAAGATAAGTTTACCACAAGTTAAGTAGCCAGCAACAACACAATAAGGTGCTCTAATATAGTAATTTAGTGTATGAAAATATACTTTCCTACCTGTATGCTGATGAGTTTGTTTTAGAAATTTAGCTAACAATGGCCTTTAAAACCACCAATTTCCCTTAGAAGGGAGAACAAATAGATTAAGGCTACGTCACCCAAAAGCTACAAGAATAAGGTCTGTAGACACCTAAAGAGAGGTATCTAATAATTAAATAGTGCATTCATGAGCATCAACCTGTAATTCTCATCAACTCTGGGAACTTTTTACTTAGATGCTTACTGATTTTGACACAATTACATGTATTACTTTGAACTTAGACAGAAAAGGTTGATTTCTGAAAAACCTTTTTCTCTCAATGAAGTTTAGGTATTTTATTAAACTAGATCTTAGATTGGAATGAACACTGCAGAGCCACCCACATCTCTCAAACCAGTTAAACAGTCATCTGCGGCCAGTGATCTGGTTTTTAGCTTCTCAGAGGATGAATCTTCCCCAGTCTTCATTTCTTTACCCTTCTTTCCACAACCTCTTTATTCTAGCTATTCTGCTGCTCCTTCCTGGAAACCATTAATTCAATGGAGCGCAAGAGTGCCACAGACTTGTACCTCCAGCCCACTGGACTCAGGGCTCTCTCTTCATGGCAGCCCACACGTGCAGTACCATGAAAAGACAGCATGGTGATAGTCTTCGATCTCATCTTCCCTGCCATGCCTCACTTTAAACACCTGCAGGCCTCAATGGGTAACAAACATCTATGGTGACAGAAATGGAAACTTCAACATTAAGGGACTTAAATGGTCTTCACTGTCACAAAACCTGTCTCATTTAAATATCTGACCTTTAGCCAGTTTCAGAAGCCCTGCAAACATTCACTGGGTTTCATCAAGCAATCTTAACATGAAATTTTCATACACACTAAGCTCATACTGCTATTGAAAATGGTCCTATCCTACCTCACCAGCTTATTCCCATCCATACACTAACACTTTCACACTTCCATAAACATGCTTGTGGCCAGGCATCATGCCAGATCATCAAACCTAACCCGCTCAAACCAATGTTTTCCTTTGGTGCTGGTACAATTTTAACCCAGACTAGCCTGGCAGATCTGAGCTTCTGTGCTGACACAAACATGGGGAAAACTGGCAGGACTACTACTGTTGGCAACTGTATCACCGTAAACTGAAAGATAAAGACTGTACATCACGAGACCTGAGCCAATATATTAAGAAAATTAATCTCTCTGAAAACTTTCACAGCTAACCACACAAAGAAACTACCAGGAATACTTTTATTTTAAACTAAAGTTTCTTTAAACTCTACTTACCTCTGAAAAAAATCCACTATATTTGGATGAGGGGCCTTCTGTTTGAGATGAGCCAGAGTCACTAGAATTCAGCAAGTGTGTACGACTGTCATGCAGTTTTGCTGGCAGATTCCCTGCGCAAGCCAGTTCATTTTCTTTATTTGCCATGTCACAGCCCCTAGATTTAGGGAACTGTTTCTTTCTGTAACAAGGCTTTGGAGTATAACAATGAACTTTTCTTTTACAATATACTACTTTGAAAAGAGAGAGGGGACTGGTCACCGTTTTTCCAACTGTTATTCTGCAATAATAAAGCAGTATTTTAGTGAAGGTCGCTAGAAACCTAAGCAAGTGTTATTAAGTTAAAATATATCATTATGAATTCAGCTGTCAGCTTGCAGGTTACTTAAAACATTTTATCCCCAAGATATACCTTCATGACATTTGGGTTATCAGAAGTAAGAGCTACCACCATTATTTTTCTCCTGCTTTTATTAATGCAGAGACTCATTATTATAGAAGTAGACACAAGCGCCACATGTTATCCGTAAAATTAAGACCTATCTTCCATTTGCGTCTGCTTGGGTGTCCTAATAGATTTAAACTGCTTCTTCCTCCCTGCCCCCCTCTCACCTGCAACTCAGACTCTACACAGCACAGTCCTCCTACCTGTTTGTGTACGAAGCCAGCTGTTTTGGAGATTTCTTACCCTGAGAGAAAGGGAATACATTGTATTACTACAAAGGCTCAAATACTCCCACAGTTTGTCAAAAAGGAGTCCTGCTTTACCACGGCCTAAGTTTACCACAGATTCCCTCCCTTCCACCTGCTCTTTCTATTCTGCAACTGAAGCACAGCTACGTTAACCTTCCTATAATCTTCACGCATTTCACAGTGACCTACAGATGGACTAGCTCTGCCACAGCTGTCCTTGG
The DNA here is from genome assembly GCA_009819775.1 of Phoenicopterus ruber ruber. Lineage (NCBI taxonomy): Eukaryota > Metazoa > Chordata > Aves > Phoenicopteriformes > Phoenicopteridae > Phoenicopterus > Phoenicopterus ruber. The sequence goes on from CM020219.1 coordinate 36,834,911, forward strand.
AGCACCACGGTCAGCTATAGGCTTGGAGTATCTTTTGCAAGAGTTAGAATTGTGACATCAGAGACAGATTCTTCAGTTACTAGCAAACTAAAAACTGTGACTAATATAAAAAGCCTACTGGAATCTGATGGCAAAATAGGATTACTTGTCTCACATGTACATTTAAAGGCCTATAATACACCAGATGCTAGTACTGGGAAGGATAACAGTAGAATATCTCCCCACCAAAGCACAACAACAACAACAAAAAAATCAATACTGCTGTAGACAACACCAGCTTGATTATTCTGAATTCATTCATATGAAACAGATTAGTACCCTGACACCAATTAGGTTGCACAGAACAGTGATATCCTAGAAGAATCACAAAATTCATTCAAGGTTGTGCCACACAGATTAGCAAAACCTTTGAAAATTAAGCAACACAATTTGAAGATGAATTTCTAAAGACTTTTTTTTAATACAGTAATCCTCAATGTTTTAGAGCTTCATGTAATGAAGATGAGTTGAATTGTGAGATTCTGGTCTACTTTTTTATTAGTAAACAAATTATTAAAAATAAAAAAGCACTAAGATACTCAAGTTGGAAATATATATTTTCATATAAACAGATACTATGCTCATATACTGCAGGCATTTCAACTTGAAAATTTATACTACTGTTAACAATTACATTGTGCACATCAGCAAAACATTGCTATGATTTTTTTCGTAACACCAAGTCATAAGATCAGGTGGGTTTTAATACATCATTTCAATAAGCAAACAGGTATAGAGGATATTGGCATCTTCACCACTCTTTGAAGCGATCTTACAGTAAGTTTACCTCCCTAGTACCTCCTCCGTACTCCACTGCCTTACTTACTCTTCAGCCAGTAACACAGGCAAGAGGTTATGAGAAAATGTTTCTGACTAGCAAGAATCCTGTGAAAGTACATGTGTTACTAGGCAATGTGGCAGATCAAGCTGTACGACAACACGATGACAGGTCCATTTCAATGCAGGTATTTCACCTACCCCACCTCTCACTTGTGCCATGTAGCACTCCTGGCAAGAGAGAACTTTTTGTTGATGGAATTCCTCTACTGAAACAGTTCTTGGGTAGACCGCAGAAGAGTAGGTATGAGTAAAACCATATCAGTACCTACTGCTCACGTGGACGATACAATGTATGCATCTGTGCAGTCACTGCCTGCGCCTATTGTAATGTATAGTTTTCATAACACAATTGCTGTTCAAGCTGAAGTTCTATTGCACATCTATCATGAAATGCCCAATAGTGCCGTGCTTCTAGTTTTAGACTGCTCAGAACAATGAACTTGTCTGAATGTTTACTTCAGTTTCATCAGAGGACATGAAAAAAACCCAGACAAACAACTTACCTCCTTCATGATCTTTTTAGTGGAAGAAGAGATTCTTTTTCTGGGGAGATCAATGGGACGACCTTCGATATGCAATACTTTCTGTTTTCTAACATTGTGGGCTTCAGATGCCATAATCTCTCAAATCCCTGTTTTCAAGGGAAAGATATTTAGTTATATTTTCTAAAACATTCAGTCAACTTTCTTCAAATGCAGCTGGCAAAACCAGTTAAAAGAGTTCAATTATTTGCAAGATGTTCTATCATATAAATAATCCAAGACATCACCTTTTAGCAAATATTAGCTAGAGGATTTATCATTAGTAACATGCTGATTAGCACTTCAAAATTCCTATTTAGTGCCACCCCCCCACCCCCCGAATAAAATTAAGCATGTCTGAAAGAAACAGAGGCAGAGCTCTTGTTTTCTGATCAGCTTAGTACACCTGCACTTAGGGGTGCTGTACAGACAAGAATTTAAGTAAAGAATAAAGCAATTTATGAGACTTTCCTCCACATCTCACACTATGAATTTCATCTGCCACCTGGAGAAAAATAATGGGTCCCACAACTGTTTCCAAGTGAGAAAAGGCAGCTAAATAAAAGTAATCTGTTTTTCAGGAAGAAGGCAAACTTCATCAAAATAGCAAAGATAAAAGGAAGTGAAAAAAATCTCCCCTTAATTTATTAGCAAATCCACTCCCTGTCCATTTTTCTCAACATATAACTTTGGCTGTTTTTCATATTAAAAAAAATCTTTATTTCACAGTTAACCACTAAGAAAACGTCTAAAGTACTTTGTCTTTGGAGTTGTACATATGGTTTTGCATTTTTTGTAAGTGATTCAAAAAATCCATTGCTTGAGACAGGATTCACAAACTACGTCATCATGGAGCACTATTCTTAAAGTGTTTTCGCAAGACATCCTACCTTACTTTTAAAAACCAACCGCTTGCTCCAATTTTATTATTTTTCCCCGAAATTGCAAAACTCTGGTCCCAACATGAGTGCCCCAATCTCTCCCCTCCACCTTTAGTACCAACAGTCCTATCCCTTTTCCTGTATGTATCAGATTTATCCCACATTAAGAACTTCAGCATTTAAAACACTAAGACACTGAGCACTAATAAGCTGTTTCCCATCTGGCTTTTTCAGCCATAGAAGATCTTTCCATGCAGTAGCTAAAGGCCATCAAATAAAACAAACAGGTGAAGGCTCAAAACAAAGTAGAAGGTGTATTCTTCACATAATGCATATTAAATTCCACATTGTAGGATACAGTGGAAGTAAAAGAAATTCTTCAAATGCTTCGATTTTCTTTAGAATAGGTTCAGTACTGAAGAATCTCATTTGAGTTCTCTCTCTCTCAAAAAAAGGAAGATTTACTGAAGAAACCCATACCCTGTAAGATGGGAACATGGAACCCTCAGACCAACGACTTCAGCAAGCATCACAAATGGCAGCATTATTTAGGGCAAGACCTTTAACAGTTGGTGGTCCATACTTTTCCAGATACAAGGCTGGCTTAAGACAGGTTCATTAACTTGACTCTTCTCCTGCATGCCGTGGGATGGTGACAGAATAGTTGTCACCCTGTGGGCTCTCCACACTTCCAAGGCTTCTGGCCACCAGGCTTATAAATAGTAAAAAAGTGGTTTTTTTCCTGAGGTTTAGAAGAGACCACAGGAACAACAAACTTCTCCTCTGCTTATTAGACTGGTTAAAACCATTATTTGGACTCAAAATGGCCTGTACATTAAAATTTGAACTTGAAGCACAACACAAAGGCAAACAACTGAACTTTTGAAGAAAAGCCCAACCCAACAACCCTTAAATCCAAACAAATCCAGCCTTATATTCAGGCTAATGATGAAGGTAGAAAGCTAGGAGGACTTGGAAAAATACTGGGGTTTTTTTTTTTTTTGTTTCTGCATCCCCTGTCTGAGAATGTTGCTGAGGGGAACGCATTTAACTACAGAAGAATAGGGAGGACAACCTGCAACCACAAGAGCTAAACCCTATAGAATCATCCCATCAGATGCTAAAAAAAAATCCATAATCTCTGTTCCTGAAGAATAATTTTTGCGACTACGCCCGTGACACACTAACAGCTTACAACTCTTCATGCCGAACAGTGACCTCTCCTTACTTGCTTGTTTAATAAATGATCTCAAACTACCCTACTCTTTCATGCTAAGCAGTAAGCAAGAATCTGATCTCCAACATACAAGACAGCACTGTTAAACTAGAATGCTTTTCACTTAATAGAAGTTTAAAATATCAGAAGACTAGAAAGAAATGTCTTACTAAGGAAACTCAGTTAGTGTATCAGTGTTTAATATTGGGCTCTAAAGAGCATAAGATAACATCTCAAAATACCTGAACTGAAGGTATCTGAACTGGAGAGAGATTATCCCAGAGGGAAGGAAGTTCCCTAAAAGAAGTTGAATGTGTCCAAGAGAAAAATGAAGAGAATTACATGCTTCGACAAATTTGATATAACATAATGCCCCCTGGCCTCCCAGTTGAAACAGGAAAAGGCAACAAAACTATCAATTCTTTCTTTAAAGACTGGGAACAGAAACACAGAAGACCAACAGATGATCAGATATAAAGGAACATCTGATGAAGTGAAGTAAAATTGAAGTAAAATCTTTATGTCTGTGTTCACTGTCCTACAGTTTAGAGAGGTTTCCATAGTTTAACCTGTTTTGTGAGGGTCTCTGATGATGCAGCAGCAGCAAACATATAAGCAGTAATGAAATAGCTGTGTTGTTAACCAAGGTGCAGAACCTCTCCCATAGAGTTGACAAAGCATCTAAAGAAATCACGTGTGGAAGATACAGTCAGTGTTTAAAGATGGCCTCAAGGAAGATTCAGACTGACATCTCTGTTGTGCAAATTAGCAAACAATGTAATCAAGAATAGAGTTAGTGGACACAAATGAATAATATATTGGGAAAGATTCAACCTGTCTGTTGTGAAGGCAAGTCCTGCCCTGCAAAATTAATGGAATTCTTTGAGAGAATGAAATAGTACAACATGGATAAAGGACAGCTAAATGATAGAGTTGACCCGACATTCCAAAAAGCTTCCAGAAGTCCCTCACTTAAGTTTCTTGAGGAAACTAAGCAACTAAATGATAAGAGGGAAAGTTTTTGCACAGAGAAATAGCTAAGAAACAGCAATAAGCTGTCTAAGCGGTTCCCACACTGAAGAAGGCCACCACAGGAATCCCGCAGAAAATCCGCATTGGTTTATGCAGTTCGATATATTCGTAAATTACCTCACAAAGGGGATGAGTAGTTAAATGATGGAGACCATTGACAGTAAAAAGTTATACCAGACACTGAAGATGAGGGCTAACTGAAGAATTAGAGAAGGACTGTGATATACAATAAACAGAAGGAATGATTATAAATTAATGTAAAGCAAAACCTTTGTGTCTGCAGGCATGAGGAAACTCTGGATTCCCATATAGAATCACAGGCTCTGAGCTGATAATTGCCACCCACAACAAGATCTGGATATATGACAGTTTACTTTAGATCATTTGGATTGATCAGTGCTCCATATGGATGAATAAGTAGTTAGAAAAATAAACAGAACACCGTTGTGACAGTGTATAGAACTAATTTGTGCCTGTATTTCAAATACTGAGTGCAGGTTTAGTACTCTTCCCTTCAAAAATAAAAACAACCCAACAAAGAAACTCAAAAGACTTCTGAGTAAACTAAAAAAGAGCTCAGACAAAGGCAAGTTAAAAAAAAGTATGGAATACCTTCCACCTATTCACTTGTTGATTATATCAGGCCTTTTTAGTCTGGAAAGGAGGCTACTTAGAGCAGAGAGGAGAAATAAGACAAAGGCCTACAAAATGAATGGCTTGGAGAAGTTGCATAGAGATTGTTCACTGTCTTGCCCAATATAAGAATGAAGGGTCAAAAGACACTAGCTGAAGACAGGTTGAAAACTAACAAAAGGGGGTGGCTCTCTGTAAATTATAATCAAGCTGAACTTGCCACAGGATGTTGTGGACCCAAATATTGATACGGGTTCCAGGGCAGACTGTGCAAATTCATAAAAAAGAAATACACTGAAAGGGATTAAATACAGAAACACAATGCAGGTAGCCCAGAGACAGAAGAATCTGGTACATCCAAACTTAATACTGCTATAATAAACTTAAGTCCACATCTCAAGAAACCTGCTTCCAAAAGCTTAGTAACACATGGTAAATACTATCTGGCCAACAATTAAAAAGATGAATGCTAGAGGATGCAAGGCCCTTTACAACTTTCATTTCCTATCTGCTATCAGATATCATCTAGGGATAGCTAATTAGACACTACCACTCACTCTTCTTTTGAGATATATACAGGGGACTTTTAAATTGGCATTAGATACTAATTTATATGAAATCGAGAACTTACACCTTAACTTCTTGAATTTTTGACTATTCCCTTGTGATGAGTACAGCTAGTTGTATTTGTTCTGAACAATCTGTTATACCATCTCATTAATGCCAATGCAATGCTTTTGCTTTATCATACAAGCCTAAACTGTTTCATAACTGTAACAAAGAAGACTGCAAATCTTAACGGAGATGCACAATTTCATTAAGATGATAGGCTTACATTCCACCAATTTCCGCTGTCCCATGGGTGACTTCCTGTAGCAGATGCCAACCCTCCTTCCTCCCTCTTTTACTCTCCTCAATTTTCAGGAAACAGAAGGACTAGAGTAACAGCAGCCATATATCCTGATAAGTCAGCTCATTTGTCCCCATAGTAAATAGACAGTACCTGTGCAAAAAATTTTCTTGATAGCTCTACTGCTGTTTTCTAACTCTGATCTCTCCTGGATGCAATACAACTCTTCAAGTCATACCAGAATCAAGGAAAGAAGGTCAGCACTAAAAGGCTTTCAAGTGCATATCTATCAAAGGCAAGTATTAACAACTCTGCCACTCCCTCCCATCATCCTGTGTTCTGGGCACGGCCCCCAGAGAGGGACAAACTTTTCTTCGCATGTTATGTAATCTACACATGTATTAACATAACATTAATTTCTTACAGAACACAGACTCAAGTACTTTGCATGACAGCAAAGCAAATGTAAAATAGCTAGATTTCTTAAGTCATCAGTAATACCCTTTCAAACAAACATTCTTCCTGTCTTACTCTTTGTCCAAATTCTTAACAGCTATTTCTTTCCTGTAACATTCCACATATACTAGCCATCGCAGATGTTCTTGCGGTTCCCCTCACTCCATATTAAACCAAATGCAAGTTCAGGGATGACAGTATTAGACTCAGATGAAAAGAGTTAATTAATTGTTACTCCCCAAGGAGGGGAGTTCATGTTTTGAATGCTTTCAAAGTAGGTATACATCAGGGAACCAGGCCATGGTCAACTAATTTCACTAATTATTATCAGATTTAAAATGCTCATGAGAAACTTCTAAGAATGATTATTCCACATTTACTTCCAAAAGGGTAATTTGTCTACAAAAATAAATTAGCACTATCTTATGAAGTAGAAGTGATTCATTAAGCTTGGCATAATTTTCTTGCATTTTAACTCTGACAAATGTTACAGAATCCATCTGTCTCTCAGATTTAGATGGCTTCAACATCCTTTGAATACGAAACTTTTTTTTTTAAACTCCTTTTTTTAGTAATTTATGCCCTGACAGTTCACCAGGTGTTAAATACTGAATTCTCTTAAAAAAAAACCCACCAGAATTCAAGATTTTAAGGAGTATGTTAATGCAAATTTTTTCTGCAACACTATAAAAAACGTGTCTTATATGCCAGCGGGACACAACTTTTAATGTGCTATATACCCATCAGGCCATTTGTTCCAGTTTAAAATTTCATGTGTGAACAAAAATTACAGGAATTTCATTAAATTTGCAGTAAAGACAAATACTATTTGAGTAACTAGTTAAAGTAAGTTAGCTTATTCCTACAATTTAAGCTCATTTTCCTATTAGTCTTACATGTGGAATTTGTATGTGGCCTAGGTGCACAAGCAGTTGTAACGAACCTCTGAAAATGACCACAAGTCATAGTTCGGTTAAGTTTACCGAGGATGAATCCAGGTGTGAATTAGCTCTTCTTGTGAAGGAAGCCTAAGAGTCTAATAGCTGAACCTTATTCACATTCTGGAAAAAAATATTTTCTAGAAAAAAGTCAAATAAACAAGTACCCAGTTTTTTGCATCTGGAGGTACCATTTACAGATATGTTAAGCTGCCATAAAGTAATATTACTTGTCAGTGTTTTAGTCCTTTCTAAAGTCATCCTTCAGTAATGGAAAGATGCTTTTACCTGTTGATTTTCACTTATGAACACTCTAGGAATAATAAGGTTGGAAAAGTTCTATTATTAACATTACCTGGGAGTTGTTATATAGGAAATAAAGTTCCAAAACACTGAAGCTTCCACGTTAATATTTTAAGCAAGCTTTAAAAAACTACTCATAAAATTAAATACAGTAAATTTTTTTCTATTCATTGCTCAACCCAAAGAGCTTTAAAAACCTGCAACAAGAATTTTAAATTTAAAGAGAAAAACGTATTGGAAACCCCCCAAGCTCCAAACTTAGTGGAGGCATGGGTACCCACCTCATCCCCACTTGGCTGAACACAGTCTCTGACTACATTTCACATTGCTTGGGATCACACGACTTCTTTTACATTACCCTTAAATACACTTCTATTATTGAATGTGGTCTGTTTATAGTATTCTTAATTCATACTCAAGCTCCTTACCCCGGGACCAACATACAAAACTGTTGTGTTTTTTTTAAAAAAAGCAGCTTAATTAAATTATTCCAATGAAGATACATTGAAAAGAGAAGTTTCAAAACTGGGTGAGTGAGAGAGTATATACACACTGCTATAACAATACATATGCATCAGCATACTCACATATATGATTTTTTTAATATATACATGTAAAATACCATAATAATATTATTTCTAAGATATTATAATGAAGTTCTGACTTACAGTTTAGGAATTCAAATCAATGGTAACTTGAGCTCAACAAAATAATATTACAGACATTTTAATCACAACTATACACACTGATAACAAGAAATTAAAAAGTGACAGCTTTTGACTAGAACAATTTGTTCTTGCCAATCAGCAAGGCCAAAGAGGCACTAACCTGCCTTCTGTTATGCTTTAATTCTACAAAACATGGATAACTACCTTTTTTTTTTCTTCCCTGATTACAGCCAGAGAATAGAAGGAACAAAAAAACAGGGGAGTGGGAAAAGCAAAATTCATGTTCCAAGAAGAGATGGAAGAAAGCTGTTTTTAAGCAAACTGACTTAACCTTGCTCCAAAGCACAGCATGTAACAAAAATTGCAACAAAAGGTTTCTAAAACTACCTCCCAATCTCTCTCCTTAACGGATGTCGCTATCCAGAATGTCTTTATTTTAGATCTACATTCGACAACATGCCAAACTACTCCAGCACAACAGTGGAAAAAAAACCTGAAGGCCTTTTAACAAAGTAATTAATACAAGATCTGATCTTCAAGCATCTGAAGATTTTTCCCCCCTTTCTTCCTCACTGGAATCTGTCACACCCAGGGAATAAAACCCATCAGCAGGCCTCACACCCAGCTTATTATCCTCCCTTTCGGTAGCACTAAAACCTTCCCTACTCTCCTTGCATTTATCGACCATTGCACACGCTTGCTGCGAGTTGTGGCTGATGTCACCATTTTAGAAAAAGACAGAACTGCCAGAACTCGCTCGCTGGACACCGCAAGTACTGAAGACAGCGGTGCCGCAGGCCGGCCGGTGGGCGCGGAGGGTCCCCGCACCGGCGCGGCCGAGGGCTCCGCGGTGCCGGGCGGCGCACGCAGGGGCGCCGGGCGGGGGCGGCTTGGCGGGGGCCACCGCAGGAGCGGGAAAGAGGGAGCTCCGCTCCCCCACCCGCAGCGCGACCCCACCCCCCGGCCCACACGCCGGGCGCGGCGCCCCGGAGCCGCACCTGGTCGTGGCGAGGCACACCGCGGCCCGGGCCGCGCCGCCCGCTCCGCTCCCCCAGAGGCGGCGGCGAGGCGGAAGGCCTCGCTGAAGATCCTCGCGGCCCCGGTTTCTCAGCGGACGGAGACGCGTTCCGAGCCAAGCACCCCCCCCCCCGCCCCGGCCACTAGGGACCCCGCCCGCGGCCGGCCCGGAGCGCCAGCTTCTCGGCCGCGGCCCCGGGCACCTTCACCCTCCCCCTCACTCACCCGCTGCTCATGGTACCGGGCTGGGCCACGCCGAGGAGGAAGGAGGAGTCACGGAGACCTACCGCCGGGGCCCAGCGCCCGGAGCCTGCGCCATTCAAACGGCGCCGCGCTGCATGCTGGGCCGCGCCGCGCCACGCCCCACCGGCCGCGCCGCGCGGCGCGGGCAGCCGGCGCCCCCTGGCGGCCACGCCGCCACCTCCCAGCGGCCGAGGGCGCGGCTGCGGCCTCACGGCCCGCCGCAGCGCAGCGGCTGGTCCCGCCTGCCCGCTGCGGCTGGGCTGCTCGATAAGCCCCTCAGGGCCGCTGCCTCCGTGTTTAGCGAGGTCGCTCGTCAGGGCAGGTCTGCCTCCGCCCTGGCGCCCAGGCTGCCGCAGCCGCCCTACCATAGGCCTCCTCCGTCCTTCCCACCTGGCAGCATGCCCGGCCTCACCTGTGGCAGTCGGGTCCAGCTTCTTCTTGGGAAATGCTCTTCGCCCTCCACCACCTCCCCACCCGGAGTGGAGCCTCCTCAGGCCTGGGTTCAGCAGGCCTCGTTTCCCAGTTTGCGCCCAGTCTCACAGGCCTCGGGCCTTCACGCTGCGGGAGCACCTGCAGAGAAGGCGCAAAGGCCGGCTGCCTCTAAAGCTGGCTCAGCAGGCGTCGTTCAGAGCTGCATCAGAACTGCCGTGGTCACTACCGCCGGTGCTGTTGAGTGCGGTGTTGCATTCCAGCTTGGTGCTTTCTCAGGAAAGAAAGCTTGCTGATGTCTAATTATGCTTGAATATTTATATTGGATCAGGAACCTCACAGCCCTCTCTCCCTAGCATGTCTGCAGGCTGCTAATGATGAAGCGCAGTTATGAGAGTGCGATGCTCAAACTGGCTGAGAAATCCATGCTAGCTCCAGATTATACCTGAGTATGAATAACTTTAGTATTCCTGAGGCTTGGGCAGTGTTAAGATTTTCTCTTTGATTTGGTATAACATCTCAGAACATACCTAACGCCGGTGAGAAAAATGGCTTGTTTTAGTGATAAATGGACGGAAAGGTGAGATTTATTCCACATCTCCCCTCACTTTGCTCCTCCTTCCCATCATAAATTCTGACCTGAAGTGTGTTATTTCCTCATGCAACCTCACAGCATCCCTTAAAATAGAGACTTCATCTGTCCCTGTTACAGGCATATAGGTTTTGGCTTGGCTGAAATTTTTTTACCTAGTGTACTTTAGTCTCAATTTTGGGGGATGACAGGGCAGGCTTTGACAAATTACATCCTTTCTTCAATAAGTTAACTGGACATGACAATTTAAATTGTGACTTGGTTATTAAAGCACTTCCTCAGTGTCTGAACAACTCCAAGACTATCTGGATTTAATCAGAGGCCACATTACCACTTTTTGTTACCTGCTGTTCATCTTATGATATCATCAGACTTTAAAACAAGGTGATCCATAAGATACCAGCTTGTGACAGAAAACTGCTATACAAAGAAGGCATTTGATAGCATTAAAAATGACCTGCAAATATATAATCAAGTCCTTAGGTCAGGCGATGTTTCATCTCAAAAGTTTCATAACCATATCAATCTTAAAAGTCAGAGAGTCACAGAATCGCAGAATGGTAGGGGTTGGAAGGGACCTCTGGAGATCATGTAGTCCAACCCCCCTGCCAGAGCAGGGTCACCTAGAGCAGGCTGCACAGGACTGCGTCCAGGCGGGTTTTGAATATCTCCAGAGAAGGAGACTCCACACCCTCCCCGGGCAGCCTGTGCCAGTGCTCTGTCACCCTCACAGTGAAGAAGTTGTTCCTCATGTTCAGACGGAACTTCGTATGTTCCAGTTTGTGCCCGTTGCCCCTTGTCCTGTCGCTGGGCAGCACTGAAAAGAGTCTGGCCCCATCCTCTTGACACCCGCCCTTGAGATATTTGTAAGCGTTAATGAGGTCCCCTCTCAGTCTTCTCTTCCTCAGGCTGAACAGCCCCAGCTCCCTCAGCCTTTCCCCATAGGAGAGATGCTCCAGTCCCTTAATCATCTTCATGGCCCTCTGCTGGACTCTCTCCAGTAGTTCCTTGTTTTTCTTGAACTGGGGAGCCCAAAACTGGACGCAGTAAGCCCAGAACTGGACGCAGGAAGTCATTAGAGTCTTTCACCATCACCATTCTCCTTTTGACCCAAAATGCTCTGGTGCTCTAGGAATCCATTCTAATTTCCAGTCTAAATTTCTTCATGTCCTGTTTAGTCTTCTAGTGCCAATATTACCCTATAGTTTAAACAACTCTCACCTTCTATCATGTCTGTTTGCCATAAGAGAAGAATTTTATCCTCTCAACAATTTCATTTTGCTAGCCTAACAGTCTTAGTCTCCTATAGCAGGATAGCCTTTCTGTTTGCTTAATCATCCTAATGTCACTTTTACCTTCATTTTTGCAGATGTTGCAGTTTCAGTTCAAGCTGTGCTGTGTACATAGTGTTTAATATATACACGGTTCTCTTACTCATCTGAGCACTTCAGCCATGGACATCCAGGTACATATGGTCAACAAGGGTATTTAAAAATTATTTTCTTTGAGCTGTGCATGCTGACAAAAAAATTATCAAAGGAAACAGATGATATGTTGTTTTAGAGAACGTGACAATTACCAGATGATGCACACTTAAAAATGCTTGGGCTTTCCAAAACAGACCTTTCTTGTGAAGTTTGTCAGGAGCACATAGTTAGATACCAAACAGATTTTAGAAGATTGCCAGTTAAATGTGGCTAAGTTGGATGCTGATGCTAGACAGTGGCAGAAATGGCAGAAGTGCTTCTTATGTGATGTGATCTTATGTTTAGCTTTTAAAGGGCAGAGCAACTGGTTTGTTCAGTCAAGGTTGCCAAACAGAATAATATTTTTGTTACTGGGCTTGGTTATTAAATACCTCTTCTGAAAAGAAGCTGTTCTGCAAGTCCACATAGGGGTCAAATTTTATAACAGTAATGTAATTTCTGTCAAGGGCCTGGTTTCATTTTCAGAAGCGCACAAGCTGTACCCTGGCTACTTAGCAATGACCATGGACCATCTAGCTGCTAATAGATGCCTGAAGGGCAAAGGAGTCCAGGAAGGCTGGACATTCTTCAAGAAGGAAGTCTTAAAGGCGCAGGAGCAGGCTGTCCCCATGAGCTGAAAGATGAGCTGGCGGGGAGCAAGACTGGCCTGGCTGAACAGAGAGCTTCGGCTGGAACTCAGGAAGAAAAGGAGAGTTTGTAACCTTTGGAGGAAGGGGCAAGCATCTCAGGAGGACCACAAGGGTGTTGTGAGGTTATGCAGGGAGGAAATTAGAAGGGCCAAAGCCCAACTAGAACTTAATCTGGCTACTGCCATAAAAGACAACAAAAAGTGTTTCTATAAATACATTAGCAACAAAAGCAGGGTGAAGGAGAATCTCCCTCCTTTATTGGATATGGGGGGAAACATAGTGACAAAGGATGAGGAAAAGGCTGAGGTACTTAATGCCTTCTTTGCCTCAGTCTTTAACAGTAAGGGAAGTTGTTCTCTGGGTAGCCAACCCCCTGAGCAGGAAGACGGGGATGAGGAGCAGAACGAAGCCCCCATAATCCAAGGGGAAATGGTCAGTGACCTGCTACACCACTTAGACACACACAGGTCTATGGGGCTGGATGGGATCCACCCAAGGGTACTGAAGGAGCTGGCAGCAGTGCTCACCAAGCCACTTTCCATCATTTATCAGCAGTCCTGGCTAACCAGGGAGGTCCCAGTTGATTGGAGGTTAGTAAATGTGACACCCATCTACAAGAAGGGCTGGAAGGAGGATCCGGGAAACTACAGGCCTGTCAGTCTGACCTTGGTGCCGGGGAATGTTATGGAGCGGGTCATCTTGAGAGCCATCACACAGCATGTATGGGACAACCAGGTGATCAGGCCCAGTCAGCATGGGTTTATGAAGGGCAGGTCCTGCTTGACAAACCTGATCTCCTTCTATGACAAGGTGACCCGCTGAGTGGATGAGGGAAAGGCTGTGGATTTTGTCTACCTGGACTGTAGTAAAGCCTTTGACACCATTTCTCCTGGAGAAACTGGCTGCTCATGGCTTGGATGGGTGTACTCTTCGCTGGGTAAAAAACTGGCTGGATGGCCGGGCCCAAAGAGTTGTGAATGGAGTTAAATCCAGCTGGAGGCCAGTCACAAGTGGTGTTCCCCAGGGCTCAGTATTGGGGCCAGTTCTGTTTAACATCTTTATCAATGATCTGGACGAGGGGATTGAGTGCACCCTCAGTAAGTTTGCAGATGACACCAAGCTGGGTGGGAGTGTTGATCTGCTTGAAGGTAGGAAGGCTCTACAGAGGGATCTGGACAGGCTGGATCGATGGGCCAAGGCCAAATGTATGAGGTTCAACAAGGCTGAGTGCCGGGTCCTGCACTTGGGTCACAACAACCCCAGGCAATGCTACAGGCTTGGGGGGGAGTGGCTGGAAAGCTGCCTGGCGGAAAAGGACCTGGGGGTGTTGGTCGACAGCCGGCTGAATATGAGCCAGCAGTGTGCCCAGGTGGCCAAGAAGGCCAACGGCATCCTGGCCTGTATCAGAAATCGTGTGGCCAGCAGGAGTAGGGAAGTGATTGTCCCCCTGTACTCAGCCCTGGTGAGGCTGCACTTCAAATACTGTGTTCAGTTTTGGGCCCCTTACTCCAAGAAAGACATTGAGGTGCTGGAGCGTGTCCAGAGATGGGCAACGAAGCTGGTGAAGGGTCTAGAGCACAAGTCCTATGAGGAGCGGCTGAGGGAACTGGGGTTTGTTTAGTTGGGAGAAAAGGAGGCTGAGGGGAGACCTTATTGCTCTCTACAACTACCTGAAAGGAGGTTGTAGAGCGATGGGGGTCAGTCTCTTCTCCCAAGTAACAGGCGATAGGATGAGAGGAAACAGCCTCAAATTGGGTCAGTGAAGGTTTAGATTGGATATTAGGAAACATTTCTTCACTGAAAGGGTTGTCAGGCACTGGAACAGGCTGCCCAGGGAAGTGGTTGAGTCACCATCCCTGGAGGTATTTAAAAGATGTGTAGATGTGGTGCTTAGGGACATGGTTTAGTGGTGGACTTGGCAGTGTTAGGTTGTTGAACTTGATGATCTTAAAGGTCTCTTCCAACCTAAACAATTCTAGGATTCTATGATTAATAGGTTAACCATCCTAGGTCTCAGCTGCAGTCATTTCCATTAAGGATTCCAACTTCTTTTATGTATCTTCCTTTGATTCTGTTTTTGATATGCATACTCATCTGTTTTACATTGCTATCTGGGCCTGGAAAAACAGTCCTCTTAGCTAAGCATCCTTATACCTTTCTAAATACCTTCCTTAGCCTGTTTTATTTTAGCTTACTTTTTGCTGCTGTCTTCTCTAAATTAAAGAAAAAATCAGAGTTTCTTGTATTAACTGTAAGGTACTGAAATTCCGTATTCTTTTTTGAAACTTTCTTTTCCAGTTCCACATTCCTTTTCATGGTTTTTTAATTTGTGTAAATTTGACCGGCAGAGGAGAGATCTAATGTTGCTGCTTCTGCACAGTGCTAATAGAGGAGTGCCAGTATACCACACTTGTAGGATACCTTTAACATCTTTGAAGTTTGCATTAAGAAAATGGTATTTCCCTAACATTGCTTATTTTAATCCTCTTGAGCCAAATTTGCTACACTGATATCAACATGTGATTTTGGCAGAAGAGCTACATCAGTCTTATTATTGAAGCTGAAGAAAGACAATTTCATGCTTTTTAAATAATTGCTTGCAACAATTTCAAACCTCAAACAATTTTAGCTGCAGTTCTAATATAGAAAAGTGTATATTTGATGAATTTTTAATATTTTAAAATTTCTGGCAAGGGCTAATTATGTATTTTCAAGGAAAAGAATTACCTGTGAGAGACTCCAGTTTATGTAATCTATCTTAGAACACTGCTTTTTACTCCTATTACTATGACACATAGTGTGATGTGATAGGATGGCTTTATGGGCAAAAGATGGGGTATCTATGATGTCCTTAGAAACATCATAGTTGTAAATGAATTAAACAGGTTATCATAAATAAAACCAAGCAAGCACTTATATATACTGCACGACTTTCTGTACCCGCCGTAAGTGAAGCTGTATGAAACATGAAGTGAGGAATGAACACTAAGATATCTAAGATAGCACCAAGGAGCTATACTTACCCTTTCCCCTCTCTCAAGGGCAGATTTTGTACAGTTACTTCCATGGTTCCCTTGTAAATGAGTTCTTTGTGCACTGCATGACAGGTTTGAATGGTCAAATCTTCCAGAAGGGTAAAAGAGTCTAACTAGATAAGGTAATTATGGTGTAATAGGATTTTATAAGATCATGATATGTAATCTGAATCATGTTTTTCTGCAGGAGTGAAAGAATGTAGATCCAAATATATGCAGATCTAACATACAGAAATGTAAACATATCTACATATAAAAAAATAACCTACTAGCTCCTTCCTCTTGTGTTCTCATAATTTTGAAATTTATATGGGTATTAAATACATTTGCATTTTTAAAGAATTTCAGTGATTGAGTCTGGATATAGACAAGTTCAGGAATTCTTTGAGTTGTTTCCTTTGCAGTTATCTTGAACTCCAAATTATGTGTTTGGTGTCATCTTCACAAATGTAACAGTAGTTCCTCTGGCAATATATGGTGGAAAATAGAAATTTTGGTAGTGATTTTGGATGCAACACAGAAGTCTAATGTATAAAAATTAAAAACCTGAATGTGCAGCAAAGCAAAGTACTTGTGCAGAGGCAAAGAAATTTGTAAGGCTAGAATGGATAAGTTCATTGAAAAAATGTAGTTCTACTGTTCAGAACTGATTAAGATGTTATAACTGTGTAGTGTTATACTGATACTGTGATTTTTTTCTGAAACCTGCAAAAGGGAGTTGCATCTTAGTGTTTTCTGCCTTTTGTGTTTTGCATTTCCTTGTTATGATGCCCTCCCCCTTTTTTCCAGATAGCATTTCTTGCAAACAGCCTACTTGTGTTTTCTGTTTTTCCTCGTATTTTATCTGCAGTAAACTTTTCCTTGCAGCTATTGCGCAAGTAGTACTATCCAGCTGTTGTTTTACCAACGTGGCTTATTTTTTATTTGTCCTTAGGTAGAATTTAAATTCAATAAAGTGTACTGACATTTATGGATCTCCTTTTAGATGTACCCAGTAGATGCCTGGGATGTGTAGTAGATGGGATATTTGAGGGGGTGGTAGTTACTTCAAGACTATTAACTAGTTAATCTTTAGCCTGCAGGTTGGAGACAGGATGGCTCAGGCGATTGGTAATGGGATAAAGCTTTTCACCTCTGAACTGCCAACTCTGTGCCAGATTAGTAGCAACAGAATATTTCCACCATCTGGTGTCTGGTCAGTGACCCATATGAGAGAAATCAGTAGTCATCCCTGCTATTGGTGAACAGGTTTACAATTAAAAAAAAACCCAACAAGCCCACGGTGAGAATGATTGCACCATAGACAGCTCCAAATGGACATGAGGACTAAAAATCCCACTAGAAACCTAATGATCAGGCCTCAGCACGCTGAAGGGAGCATAGGAAAATTTGTCAGTGTGGGCTGTCAGGAGATGCTGTTTCACTGGGAATATTCAGTTTATAGAAAGCTCGTTTTTTAAAAAGCAAACAACTGATAATTCTTGGCTGAAAATGACAGCAGCTTGTGAGAAAAGTGGCTTGATTTTTCCATGATGCAGAAAAGCTGATATCAACATCCTCCAGAGTCCTACCAGTCTTCAAAATGCAAATATCCATCAATAATATTTTTGGTTGGCATATGATGGCAATACTCGAGTAGGACATAGTTCAGCTGAAAGAGATGCTCTATTCAAATGTATAGAGTTTTTGCCTTATTGCACTCTGAGACAGGTTACCCTCAGGCTGACTTAATGAATGAGAAGTTATGAATCAGTATGCCACATTGGAATTCTTTGTAACATAGCACTTCTGAACACTGCATCCATTTCCTATTTTAGAAATAAAGTCAGATGTAATTACAGAATCTGTGAATTGAACTAGTGTCTGAAATTCTATAATCTTCTGGAGCAGTTTGCTACCTGAACTAAAAAACCCAAGTTAAATACCCACTTAAAAGAGAAAGAAAAAAAGTCTACTGTACTATTTAAAAAAAAAGATTATATTGAAAATCATTATTTGTAACTATAATCTTTTATTTTAATACGGAAGTCGTAAACCAATACTGATCCCTTCAGTGCTTTATTTTTCCTGAAGCAAAACTATGCTTTTAGGGTGATAATTTTGAGAGAAACTAAACACCTAGGCCTTAATAAAGAGATTTAAGAAAACGTATGAAGAATTTAGGATCTGATTTTCTGGGTTGCAGGCTGTTGCAACACTGTTTTTGTTTGAGGTCAGACTTTTGAATGACAACTATCATCGTTTCAGACCCGTAATTAATAATACGATTGAGATGGCAATACTGCGTGCGTTCGTCTCCGCATAGAAATTACGCTGTCACATGCTGCGTCCAGTAAAAACGGATTAAAAATTAGTTTTAAAAAGTTATTTTTTCCTGCTTTCCTGCCGCTGACCGGGAGGTGGTGCCAACGCACCGGCCGCCCCCGCCCCGTCCCGCCCGGGGAGGGGCTGGGCCGGCCCGGGGCTCCCCGCGGCCCGGGCGCTCCCCGCGGCCCCGGGCCGGCGCCCTGCGGCAGGGAACGCGGGCGGCCCAGCAAATCAGAAACCTGCCTGTGGTACAGGCTTCAGCGGGCTTTCGTTAAGCCGAGCAGTACCGTTCAGTCAAACGCAGTAATACTGGTTTAGTTGAGGTTGTGCGTGTCTTCAGAAAAGATGGAATAGCAAGAAAAGTGCATTTAGAAAAGAAGTAGTTGGTTCACTTCTTCTCTCTTGTCTTAGCGTTGTGTTTTGAATCCTTTGTTCCGTTTCTTTATGCATCTGCATACTTAATACTTTTCTCTTGCTTCATTTTATTCTCTTTCCCAGTAACTGATTCTTTCTTATGCCTGCTCTCCCTCATCGTTTCATGCTTTTTCTTTATCTCTCAAACTTCCCTCAGACATCCTTACTGAGATGTCCAGATGCTGTTTATTTTTAAAGATTATCAAAAAAAGAAGAAAAGAGAGGTGTCATTAAGATATGCTGAAGTTATTCCAAATAAAAGCTAGTATCTGTTTTTCAAACCTTACTCTCTTTGCATAGCTTTGCTGAAATTGGTATTCTCTTGCAATTGTGAGTGACTTTCATAAAAAGCCCCTTCATTCATTTATGTTTAGTGTTGTATATCTATGGTTGTCCTGTGGTTGTTTTCTCTTCTGGCAGCTTCCCACTTCATGAACTATGGATCACCCAGGCATCATAACCCTTGAATAATTTTTCCCATCCACAATATTCGAGAAACAGGGCCTGTAGTTTTTCTTTGGAACAAATGTAGGAGTTAATTCTCACTATTAATAGCTTACAAGGGCAGCAGGCTTTTAAAAGAAACAAGCTTTGCAAGCTTTATAAAATGTTGTAACTCAGAGTGGCATAAGGTAAAGATTGGAATTCTTTTTCCTTGCATACGGCAAAAATCTTCAGTTTTCAATGACAGGCTGTGGTGGGTGTGATTTTACCTATGGTTTATATACCAGGATTTCACTTTCATAGCAGCTACAGAGTGCATAATGACTTTATGTTCTGGGATACAAAGAAGTTGGCTAAGACATTTCACCTCAAATATGTGCTTGTTTTGTTAGGTCTTTAATCTCAGAAACATCCAGATCTTTGTTTTAAAAATATTTTGTCTCTGCAGATTCAGTTACTGAATAGCAAATAAATACAGCAAAATAATGTTGCCTTCAATTGCAACTATTTTATTTAACAATACTTGTTTCAAAAACTTTATTGAATGTAATATATTTTTGTGCTGCCTTCTATACCTTCATTCTCTTCAATTTAATTTATTTATTTCTGCCTTTAAGCCTTCCATGTCCTTAAATCTTTTGGTTTAGCCTAATCCTTCAAATCCTATAATTACTCAAACAAAGCATTTTAACCTTGTGGCCTTCCTGGACTCTTGCCTATTGCTTATGACGTGTAGGTCTCGCTTGACTAATGATGTTTACTGCTGCGTTTTCTTTCCTGGGATACTCACGGAAAATTTCATGCCACATAGCTCCTGTTTATAGCAGGGCTCAGTGTCACGGTATTGCCATGAACATTGTAAAAAATGGTAGAGGCTGCTTTCTACTATTAGAACAATTGCTTCTTTTAGTCAGAATTTATAGTTGACCTTGATGTAATCCCAAATAATAGAAGTCCAAAACCTAGATTTTGATTTCAAGTAACTATTCCCAAGTTCTTTGTGTATCTTCAACAAATATTTTTTTATATACTGTGTAAGGCGTATAACCAGTTTAATTCAGGCATCTAGGAATGACAGGACTTTATGACACTAGGTTGGTTTGCCTGAATATTTTTCTAAACACTTCATAAACACATTGTATTAATTTCCCTTAGGAAATTCTGCACGCTAGGTTGAGGACACTGGTTTATGGTACTTATAATTTTTCATGTAAGGTATATTTGTAAAGAAGTAGTCAAACTTTTACTTATTTCATTTTATTTCACTCTAATTTATTTTATTTTTTGAAAGAGAATGATGAGTAGGCCAGGCTCCACCTAAAATTAATTAGTGGTTTTGTTAATAGGAGTGGTATTTAAAAAGATGATGAAAAACAATTTTATGTAATGCTATTAAGGAGGAAAAGAAAATAAAGGTATGGCAGGAATTTTAGAAAAAGGTTACACATTTTAGTGACAGACGGTACTGAAAGAAAATGACTTGTTGACAATGGTGAAAGCAAATGTTAATGTCTTAAGGGACTGAGAGAATAGTAAGGTTTAAAAGATGCAGAGGAGAAAAGAATATGGAGACAAGACAGAAGGAGACTGGAAAGATATCAGAGAGAGATGAAGAAGAGGGGTATCAAATTAAGCATGTGGAAGTACAGGGAAACAAATACGTGGCATGTGAGTAATAGACACAAATTGGCCTGAAGGAATAAAGGAAATATATATGTGTGTCTATAAATTTTGTATGTAGTTGAAATACTTTATTAAATTTCATGATTCTAACTGAAAAAAAAAAATCCTGTTTTCAACATTAAGCATCTATGTTAGGGAAAAATTCTAAACTGTCCTGGATATCTGGCGTAGTGAGAAAGATATATTTCTTTTGGGGGTAATAATAAACAGAAAGGTAATGAAATCTGCATCTGTATTCTGTGTTCAGCTGTTCAGAAGCTGTCATGGAGGGTACGTACACATGGTTATACAGAGATGTACACAGATAGCTTGAATCCCATAAGCTCAAATAGCAGGAGACTGTGGTTGTTACTGTTTTTATGACCTGTGAGCAAAATTCTCTAACAAATGTTTGAGCCATAGCTTCTGGTCCTCAACTCTGTGGCTTTTATGTACAGTTTATACATTGCATATTTACCAGATGTACATTGAGTGATTTTTCTCTAATGTACACACATTACTTTAAACTGCCTAAACAAACCATGGAAGCGTTTATAAAAATAAGCTGGGATGACTTCTAGGCACGAGAATCTTGCACATCTGGACCCGACAGAGATTTATGGCCTTACCTTTTCCAACATGTCTTTGAGAGAGGTTCTGCCTAAGAAAATACGAGTTCTCCTTATAAGGCACACTAAGCCCAGATGGAAACAATAGAACGCCTGGAACTATTTGCTCAATAAGATTTCTTGGGAGAGTATTTTTTCTGTGCTTGAGTAACCGATCCTAAGCTATTGAAAGTGAAATGTTTGTAAACTAGCTGTTCCTTTTTTCTCTTTCCTTTTTTTTTGTATTTAGAATAACCAAACAGACTCATAAATTTGTTTTCCCATCTCATCCCAAAAAGGACATAATTGTAGGTACCAGAAGGGGGGACAAACGTGATAAGAGAGAGGCTGTGGGAGAAAAGGCATTTCCAGGGAAGAGACATTAAAAAGACTTGCACTGTACAATCTGAGGAGGAGACGTTTCAGCTCAGATTTCCTCCTAGTGAAGTCAATGAGAGCAGAGCTGTCTCATGAAAAATCTTACTAATTAATGAAGAGCATCGAGAAAGACACAGTACCCAGCACACATTTCTTGTATTCCTAAATACAATGAGAAAGTTAGAGAAAGTTAAAGAAACTATGAAGCGACAAATAAAATGCAGATGCTGTGGCAAAATCTGTAGGTAGAGATAATACAGTTTATTAGACCGAAGTAATACTGTTGGAAAAATGGAGACCTTTAGGGATACACACAACTTTTGTGCATGTGAACCAAGCAAACAAATGTCTGTATCAGCACAGATTAACTAAGCAGTCGAGTTCACCTCTGCAGGATGTTACTTAGACAAACAGTACAATATGATGTGATATAATATAAATGAGAACAGGATTTCAGTTAGACTAAAGTTAAAATGTTACAAATACTGATAATTTAAGGGATAAGATTGTAATTGGTAAGAACATGAAAAAAACGGCACCATTTTAATACTGCTGCCAGACCAATTATTTTACTCTTTCCTTTTGCTTTTGTCACTGCTGATAAAAATACCCTAGATTTACTGAAAATACCCTAGACTACTCCATTGCTTGACTGTTTAAGAGAACTCAAGGTGACTGCAAAATCTTTGAGCTTGCCATTGCTTGCATGAAATTATTGCAGCTGTGAAGAGAAACTATAAGTGAACTAAATCAATTGAAGGACCGGCCATACTTGTTCAGAATGAGCAGTATTGAGTCCCTGCAGCTTTTTTAGTAATAATCATAATAGGCATTACACACAATAAACATCAGAAGTCTACCATTATTAGAGTAACAAAGAAACATCCTGGTTTCTTCATTTTAGACCTACTTCTTGCTGTTAATCAGGAGTAACTCGTTAAGTGTGCAACAAGTTCTGGGATATTTTCCTCTTTTCACTGAATGTTAGCTACAGTACCTTAACATGCAAAATCCTCTGTGTCTATTCTGCGGCTTAATCTTGTACGGATCCTAGCCCTGTCTTCATAGCTCTTTCTTGTTGGTCAATTACCATCTTGTTCTTATCTTTATTGAAGCTTATCAAGACTAAAAAAGCCCGGTAATTCTTCAGGGAGTTTTAATTTGACTAGTTTTTAAACTTTTACTTGGTTTCTGCAGGTGTTGGCTATGACATGATGAACGTTTTGCCACTTTTCTAAACGGTAAGGAGATATTAGGTTCTATTTTTATCCTTTTAAATCTGGCTCCATTTTTATCCTTTCTGTGGCTGTTTACTCTTCTGTACCTGTATTTTGCAATATTTCCTTTTTTGGCTACAGTTTTTCCAATTTGGGTTTAAAAAATTGTATAGATAACTTGCAGGCTGAGCTTTTTTCTTTAAGTAAGGTGAATAAGTCTTTAAGCAATCTGATTTAGTATTTTCACATTGTAGGGTACATATTGTGTACTTTACATGGTTCACTTCCATGAGATACAGATTTGGAAGATCCATAAATAAAATTATTCTTCTTCCTGTCTCTTTTATTATCTTTTTTTTGCTGTGTACCTGCTCCTATGTATCTGCCATCCAGATTGTCCCCGCAAAAAGGGGAGGGAGAGCTGCGAACGGGCTGCGTGGGAACCTCCAGACATCATCTGCATCTTGTAGAATCCATCTATTTTGGAGTAGTATGGAGAGTTACCTCCTCCTCATTCACATTTTAATAGTGTGTCTTAAGGCGTATTTAATGGCAATGGCCTTCTTACACTGTCACTCAGATAATACCTCCATTTTTATTTTTAATTATATTTTGCAATGCTGTCATTCTTAGAGAGTTTTTTAAACATAAATTCTGTGGCTATTGATTGAAGAGAAGCTTTGTGGAGATTTCTAGAACTATTTATGTTATTTGCTGGTTTATTTAAAAATATAAGGATTCAAAGCAGATAGTTTCTGCCAATCTTTGTTAAAGATATAGGGCTTGTTTCCATTCAGGGTTATCTACTTGATGCCCTCGGCTTTGTAGGAAGTTACTTGTCATAACTTAAGCAAAACAGCTATTCTCAAAATCAGATTCAAATAGACTACATCAGCTGTTTTTAAGCTGCAGTGGAATTAAAATGTGAAATACAACCTACAATGCTGTGATTGAGACAGCCCCCATCCAACAGTAAGCAAAAATAGCATGCAGCTGTTAGGCTACAAATGTGTATCCAGGCCTGCAAAGAAAGAAAAAGGTGAGGAAATGTCATTTTAACTGCAGTACTGCAGTACCATATCCTAACAATCTCATCTTGTAACTCTCTGTTCTCCTGTGCCTGTACTGTCTGTTTCTCTCTTCCTTCAAAATATAGAAAGTTTAATTCTGGGTCCATATGATCTCAGAGATGTCAAAAAGAAGCCGGTTATAACTCTAGTTTTGATCATACTTTACTTCTAAGCCTGTTGTTCTGCATCACTCCACATGGTGTCTTCATGGACTGTAAATCTTTAAAAATAATTCATAACCCGCTTCTCTTCAAATCTAGCCTTTCATTCTTCTTTCCTTCTCTCCCGTGCACTTATGTATTAACACACAGCTCGGGTCTGACCCACTTGTGCACTTTACAAGATTTAAAGCTGTTTACTTTGAAAGCTAGATTTTTTTCTGAAGGAAAGTGACCTAGTAAATGAATAATTTTAGATTCTTTAGGAAGTTGTGGTGCAAATACTGGTGAATGGAGTTAAATCCGATTGGCGGCCAGTCGCAAGTGGAGTTTCCCAGGGCTCAGTACTGGGGCCAGTCCTGTTCAATATCTTTATCAATGATCTGGACGAGGGGATCGAGAGCACCCTCAGTAAGTTTGCAGATGACACCAAGTTGGGAGGGAGGGTTGATCTGCTGGAGGGCAGGCAGGCGCTACAGCGGGACCTGGACAGGCTGGATCGATGGACTGAGGCCAATGGTATGAGATTCAACAAAGCCAAGTGCTGGGTCCTGCACTTGGGACACAGCAACCCCAGGCAACGCTACAGGCTTGGGGGGGAGTGGCTGGAAAGCTGCCTGGTGGAAAAGGACCTGGGGGTGTTGGTTGACAGCCGGCTGAATATGAGCCAGCAGTGTGCCCAGGTGGCCAAGAAGGCCAACGGCATCCTGGCCTGTATCAGAAATTGTGTGGCCAGCAGGAGTAGGGAGGTGATTGTCCCCCTGTACTCGGCCCTGTGTGAGGCCGCACCTCGAGGACTGTGTTCAGTTTTGGGCCCCTCACTCCAAGAAAGACATTGAGGTGCTGGAGCGTGTCCAGAGATGGGCAACGAAGCTGGTGAAGGGTCTAGAGCACAAGTCCTATGAGGAGCGGCTGAGGGAACTGGGATTGTTTAGCCTGGAGAAAAGGAGGCTGAGGGGAGACCTTATTGCTCTCTACAACTACCTGAAAGGAGGTTGTAGAGAGATGGGGGTCGGACTCTTCTCCCTAGTAACAGACAACAGAACAAGAGGAAATGGCCTCAAGTTGCTCCAGGGGAGGTTCAGATTGGACATTCATAAAAATTTCTTCACCGAAAGGGTTGCCGGGCATTGGAACAGGCTGCCCAGGGAGGTGGTGGAGTCCCCATCCCTGGAGGTATTCAAAAGACATTTAGACGAGGCCCTAAGGGATATGATTTAGTGGTGGACTTGGTAGTGATAGGTTAATGGTTGGACTTGATGATCTTGGAGGTCTCTTCCAACTAGAACAATTCTATGATTCTATGATTCTATATATGTGGCAGGCAAGTTCTTCATATATTTATCTCCAGTTTGTGTCGGCTGCTGTGAGCGAGTACCGTGAGCATAATGGTGATAGCGGTAGTGGGTTGATACTACACAGAGTCTTCCCTGCTGTGATGGGGCTGTATGTCCCAATAGATAGGCTGGGTAGGGGCTAGAGCTCTGTTAGCAGTCTCCGCATTCCCCCAGCGTTTGCCCTGCCTGCATCTACATATTAAAATAATAGAGCGTCCTGCACTATTTTATTTCAAAACCCTACTGCAAGAAGAGGCAGTGCCTGTAATAGCTGCTGATTCAGAGCATTTTTTCACCCAGAAAGTGGTAGACGTAGATTTGGTGCACTTCTTAACTGAATGGAGTTGAAACCCACTTTACTGCTTTCCCGGAAAATTTCTTAGTTACCGAATTATTGGCTACATTGGTTGGGGGGCACTTTCTTGCTCCTCTGAAACTGTCTGACTGTAAAGAAAAAAGAGAAATTCCAGACTCTGTTATAGAATGAGAAAGCCCAGAAGGAAATATGAGTATTTAAGGAGTATTCTGGCACTTGCAAGGTGTCAGTCCCTGTTTACATCAATGTTTCTGCTTTTTCTATTAAGCATGCGTTGATGTTTAAAATGCAAATAAAAAGATTAGGGAGCAAAGCGTAGAATCCGCCCCTCCCCCAGCTGAACTCCCACTTTCCTGATAGTTTTCTCGCCCCGCGAGTCTTACATTCCTTCCTGCATGGAATCATGCCACAGCTCCAGCAGGAAGGGAGGACATGGTAGTGTCTAACAGAGGAGACAGAGCTCTGAATCAAAGCTTGTAAATATTCTTAAGCTTGTAAATGGTTTTATTATAGTAAAGCAAAAATTAACTTACATGCGAGACAGCAGCTTTTAAGGAGGGAGAGTGTTCTCTCTCCAGGTCTTTGTTGGGATGCAAAACTAGCTCCTGCTGCTTATAATGAAAATGTTTCAGTTTCTTTAGGGAAAGGAACCTACAGTCATGCAAGATTCTTCCCCATGCTTCCTCCTTTCCAGGTACTTGTGGGATAAACTCACAGCAAATGAAATTGTAATTTTTTCCATCAAGATCTTAAATCTACTGTGAGCTTGGATAAAACACTGTCCACAGTGAAATAAGTGACAAATCTTTCGCTGTTATTCAATAGTAGGTTAGGATTTCATGCTTGGTATCTTTCATATGATGTTTTTGAAGTTTGATTGTCAGCTGGTGCAAAAGTCTATGTACAGACATCTCTCGTTCCTCTTGTTTCATAAATTCAGATATTCTATGTCAATGTAAAGCCCTCTTAAAATCTTACTTGGTAATTTATCATTTTTTCCACTCTTATCATTTTCTTATCACATGAGCAGACTTTTGTTCCAACTGCTTCAAGCAAAGTTCTTGAGGATCTATAATATGATTTAAATGAAAGAAGATTTGTGACTAAGACTCCCTTTTTCTCTATGGTTTTGAGAATTCCCAGGTCAACCTTGGTAATATAGCAATAAGGTATGAAGGGTATGAGCCATTAATAGGAGCCACTGGTTCATAGCCATTATGTTTAAGTTAAAGCAAGTTTGCAGATGCTCACAGAACCACCATTCCATGACCTCAATCTCTGAAACAAGCTTATTCTCCACTTTAGCAATATCAGAAAGAAAGAGAAGCTAAATCCCAAATTCTGTTAAATGAGTAAGTAAAGTAAGTAAATCAGTGATGAGTAAGGGTTTAATTGCTATAGTAGTCAATTTACGTTTTAGTAAATTGCAAATGTGGTCAGTTTTTAAGAGAATTTTCACAGAAGACAACTTCTGACTTGGCAGTGATAGGTTAACAGTTGGACTCAATGATCTTAAAGGTCTCTTCCAACCAAAACGATTTTATGATTCTATGATTCTTGTGAAGCATAGTGTAAAATAGTGCCCATTTCATTACAGTCCTTGATAAAAAACAATAATTCTCATTCAGTGAGAATAAAACAGTCCAGCGCCACATGTATTTCACATTATTCAAATTCTGCTTCTCAGTAATTCCTGCATCCACCTTTTTATTGCATACATCAATGATATATCTCAGAAGTGTACAGATGTTATTTACACTGCAACTCTGCAAAAGAAGGAGACATTATTAACCTTATTTAACGAAGGGGAAAAACAAATATTTAAAGGACTGTCTTCACACTATCTACTGTGATCTCAATTCAGGATAACAATTAGTGGTTTAAGCCAATCACTCTTCTCGGCTGCTAGACCCTGGCTGCCAATTTTGCCAGCAAAGGGAAGCTAAGACTATTTGGTATTCTGAATTGCACAGCACTCTGGTGAACTTACACTGTATTAAGAAGTCTGAATACTGTTCAGAAAAATCAGATAAAACTAAACGTAAGTTTTGATTTCTAGTTTGGGACATTCATGGTGTAATTTCTTCACTCAACTTGTCATTAAACATTTCATATGTTTAGACATGACTTCCAGTATATTTTAGGTACATTTGTGTCTGATTGGTATTTTTGCACACCACGCTGAAGGTAATAAGCTTGTCATCTAGAAGCACGCTCTACTGGCAGTCTGTGAAACGTTCAATTTAAATGATTTGTCAGCATTACACAGGAATTCATAATAAATGCCATATTGGATGAGGAGGAGCTGTGGAAAAAAGACTGTATAATTAAAGGCTATATCATAATGCAGTCAGAAACAATGATAATTTAAGCAGTTCCTAACTTTTAAGTGATTGATTCTACACTCAAATAATATTTTCTTAATGTATTTTTGTGTGGATAATTTCTTAGCTCGAAAAAAGAGAACTCAAGGGCCCCAGAAACTCCCTAGTGCAGCATCACAGTGAAGCACAGATTCAAAGAATAGAAGCCCTGCAAGCTGCTACACAAGTGTATTGACCTAATAGAATAATCAATAGAAAGTTGCAATTTTCTCTGTGGAGTAACAATGGAGAAGAATGAGATATGTAGCCAGTGGGTTTCACAGATACTTATTGGTAGCAGATATGTAGACAAATTTGGGCACTTCTATTTAATTCCAAGTTCTGGAGAGCATTCTTTTCATGGACACAGGCAATTTTGTTTGATTTGCTCAAATTGGTTTATTTTTAACAGAGTGGCCAAATTTAGGTGAATTTTCCCAGAATGGTGAAGTTATCTTCCTGACAGAAAGACCAGTGTTTTTCTTCTTTCCTTTTTATAAAGCACGGGAGCATAAAGGTGACCAGCATTTAAAGCTGAAAATTATGCATTTCTGCTTAGCTTTTTCTGAGAATTGATGAAATGCAATGGTTGAAATATAAAGAGAAACAACATGGAAAATTTGAGCTTAAGTGTTCAAAATTTGGCAAAACTTTAAGTAAATGTGAACATATTTTTAAAAATCAGAAGTATTGGTTAATCTCAATAGTAGCACAATCAGCCCTACATAAATTAAAATGCAGAAATGTAGATTTTTAAAAAGAATTTACACCTCTAATTCTTGTGAATTAGCAGAATTTATTTTATAGAAAATAATGGCTGTCTATGTTCAGTTTGCAGGACTAGAAAAAGTATCTTTTTTGTCTAAGTCCCTTTTCCTGTATTTGGAACTCTGGTAAATTTCAAGAAGGTTTCTCACAGGTATAGAAGTCTTAAGGATACCAAATGTTTTTCAAGTATTGTGAAAATTTGTAGCAGAACAGGGAAAAATGACCCACATCAGTGCTACTACGGAGAGATATGGTAGAGCAGAAACTCTTCTCGGCTTGCCATGTGTATCAGAATGAAGTCTATCTGCCAGATAAAAAAAATAAATCCAAACAATTGCTGGATATAATAAGTTGTTATTTTTAACAATTCCTTTATCCATGCAATCACATTTGCTAATCCTGCTTTTATCTTTACTGATCAAATCTTATGTATACTAATCCCATCTTTATCTTTACTAACCCAATCTTATCCAGTTTCTTTACTTACACTAGCATTTCTGCATTTGTGACTTTTACAAAACTTATATACTGCTATTTATATTTTCTCCATACTGATATATCTGGTTGACTATGAATGCCATTTTCTTAGAATGCTGACGTAAATCCATGACTAAAAGGAAAATGGAATTTTTTATGCTTAGTGGCATGTCCAATAGCAACAGAAACATGAGACTGATCATTGCATTTACACTACCTCTGTCCCCCATTAGTTTAGCTTTCTGATAATTTTAAGTAAGCAGAACATCCTGGGGAAGACCTCTCTTTTGAGCAATAGGAGGAATAAGCATTCCTAATGATTATTATTAGAGATAAAAGATTGTTCAAACAATATAAAACATCACAAGGCAACAGTCTTTTAGGTTTGCTGCTTTTTCCTTTTCTTTTTGATTCATTGGTTGGAAAATTCCCAGGACTCCTGAAATGCTTGTGGTCAGTTTGGCATTTCCTTATAATTTGTTTTATAGATTACCTGTCCAATCCATATGACAAGTACCTCTTTGAATGACAACAGACATCTGTGT
This sequence comes from Phoenicopterus ruber ruber, assembly GCA_009819775.1. Lineage (NCBI taxonomy): Eukaryota > Metazoa > Chordata > Aves > Phoenicopteriformes > Phoenicopteridae > Phoenicopterus > Phoenicopterus ruber. The sequence continues at coordinate 36,864,784 of CM020219.1, forward strand.
AATGCTGTATTGTGGGAAGTCAATTAGGAATTAAAAAATATAAAGTATATTTTATGGATTTATAATGTTGTGCAAGTAAACATGTCTTTTCTTCCCAATAGTTTTTTATACAGCTTAACACAAAACTGTTCAAAGTGGACCTAATCTCATATGCTCTGGAAAAATTTAAGAATCAGCATGGAGTTTTTCATATAGTGGTAAAAGAGAAGTAATGTTTATATAGTCTTCCTGTGCTCTTAAGTCCATGCCTTTTCTTCCCCGTTTCCCAATACGTATATACACATTCTCAAGAAACAATATGGTTTACAGAATAGAGAGGTGAAGTTTTGTTGTGTAATTTTTTGTATTTTTGATGTTGTAAAATGGTTGGAGTTTGCAAAGAAGGTACTGTGATTTCAGCCTGTACAGCCTCTCAGCATAACCTGCTGTCTTACATGGTTGGCTCTTTGGAATAAAGCTTTAATTACTGTTTTCCTTTTATAAATACATGTTGACATTAAAGTACCCACAATCAATTGATTTATTTGAATGCTTAGTTAGAAGTGAATCCATTTGAGGAGGATTTTATGTATTATATGCATCCAATCAACTTTATGAGAGAAGAATTTAACACTTAATTTAAAGATTTCTAGTTCTTTCCGTTCTCTCTTCCATCTGCCTTGCTTCTCTATTGTTTCTTTTGTGCTGACTTGTTCTAGCTCGTCTTTTAAATTAACAGCTGTTCGAAGGTGGGTTATTGGGATGTTTGGCCAAGCGACTGCACTTTGACTCCTCCTCTTATAACTTGATATGATGTTTCTGCAAAGTAGAGTGCATATCTATGATACAACGAAGTGCACACAACATTTTAAAATTTGTTTAAATTCTGTAGCTTTTCTCATCTTTAAGTCTGCAAAATCCTTAAGGAATTTTTCTGTGCAAAACAGAAATCAAAGAAATGATAAAGCCTTTTTTGACATTGACAATGATAAAATCTTTGATGACATTTACTATGGAAATGAAGTCATAAACACTGTTGTTAAACTTGGCTGTTTTAACACATTAGTTTAAATGAGATTTCGTTTGGATGCCATATGGCCAAAATAGTTTTGTATTAATAACAATGCAAGTTGATTATAGGTTTGTTTTGTCTATCACGTAGCTGGCTATTTTCAGTGATGTTTTGTAGTTCAGATAAACTCTAGTGACTTGCCTCAGAAATTTCGAACATCTCTTTTAAGGCTAAAATTGTAGCAAACCCCTTGAAATAGTCTTTGATGTAAGTGATTTTTCAAGCAGTGACAGGTCAAAGTGACAAAAGGGGACTTTCTTTTGAGAAGTTAATGAGTCTTTTCCCATTCTGCTCTCATTTACACTCTGCCTGAAAATCTAGGAATCTTATCTGTCCAGCTACTGCTTTTTCTGTAAGAAAGCCCCCATGGCTATAATCAGCATGGGTTTTATAAATCCCTTTCATAATGAGGTGTGTTGTGAAGTAGCAAAAATTTCTGTTGTGAACTTAATGAACTTCTCTGCCAAACCCATAGAGAAAAGACAGCAAACACAGGGAAAGAGCCAACACTGCTGACTCCATTCAATTTCTTAAGATTGATATTCCACACAAATTTTATGGGGCTATTTGTATTTCTACTCATTAAATAAATCTTAGTGAAAATAGGAGGCTGTGATAACTGTCCATTCAGTCTTTCCACTATAATTTTCATTTCCCTAACTTGTACCTGCATGTAGGTATATATACAGTGAAGAATAAAGGTACAATTTCACTTACAGGAAGGGACATGTCTTCTTTCCATTTGATTTTCATTCCCGAAGCGAAGATTTTTGGCTCTTTATCTACTTCACTGCAGTTTCAGACAAGTAGAAAGGTTCATTCTTTGTCTAAGACCCCTTTACCTGGATTTTTTCAAGTGAAGTCAGCTTGTGTTTCGGCATTGAGGCAGAAGAATAGATTAAATCCTTCATGGTGTATGTACTTCTTTTGTAGTACATATTGGAATTTGTGTTTATGCATTGTATGCATTATTCTCCAACTGATTTGGTCACTTACTGAAATATATGGTAGTTTTTAAAGGGAAGAGAAAAGCAAAACTTTTTTATTAAGCTGAGAAAATATGTATTCTTTATATAGACATTGTAATAGCTGCCAAAACATAATTCGAGCAGAATTACACTTGACAATTAATTTTTGGAGTAATTTTCAAGCACAAAGTGCTTTTCTTATTCTACCGCCTTTGAAATTATCACTAAACCTGTCACACACATGGTTAGTACAGGAAACTTATGAAAATTATATCCTTACAGTTTATATTTTAATATAGGAGCCTTTCATAAAAACTCTCTATATTTATTATGTGTATAAGGAGAAACTCATGATGAAAAGAGTTCTTAACATTTTCTGAAATACTACATATAATTTTTATAACTCTAGAGAACATTCTGGTTTAGAAATTCCTGAGGGACAAGTATTGCAATGTTCTTAATTTAGTTTTATAACACCTGCCCTTTGAACAGTTATGAAGTAAAACAGATGTTGTCCCCTAGCTTATCAGCACGAAACAGAATTCTAAGAAATTGTGTATCTTTTCACGTTCTTGTAGGCACCATGATTTTCAAATTTATATTCAAAGAAATTGCATATATCATTTTGACATTCTAATTTACTGAAACTTTTCAGATAGTACCAAAACATCTTTTGTGAGCACACAGTTCTCATTTCGTACAGAACGATGAGTCATTTTAGCCTACTGCGATTGTAAACAAGAAGAAATTGTTCTAAGAGCACACATGCCTTCCTGCTACTGTTCATTTTAACATTTATGTAGGACAGGGTGGAGCAGCCACAGAATTTTCACTGTCAAATCTTTTCAATTCCTGGACTTCTATCTTATTTTACATGTTTTTAATCCAAAATTTACACCTGTAAGATAAACTAAGTTTTACAAAAATACTATCCAAATATTTTTTGTTCCAAATATTTTGTTCATCTTGTGTCTTTCTTTTATTTAAAGAAATCAAGACTGACCTTAGGAAGGAAAGTATATCTGGGTCTACACTAGCTGATTTAAGTAGTCATTAATACAGCTTTATTTCTATGCTGGCAATATCTCGATAATTTGCCTTTGATGTTTTTATTTGGTAATGAGAAAAAAAAGAAATTAAGGGCCAGATTCAGTAAAGTTTGACACCATAACACTTAGGTTTTTAGACACGTTAAGCCCTGGATTAGACTTCAGAACCCAGTTTTTATTATTACACTCCCTCAACAGTGGTTTTGAAGTGAAAGATTTGTAAAGGTCAGCTGCTAAGAAGGAATCTAGGCCAATAACTAAACTGAGGTGAGGGGCTATCTCAAATCCCATTCCTCAGACTATTTCCTCCAGTCTACAGGGATACATCCACTTACGCAGGATCTGCAGCACTCAATTACCTCCTGGAGGTAGTTGCTGATGTCCTTTTTCTCCTCAAAGTGCAAGTTAGGCTTATTCTTTCTTTTGTGAATTGAGAGTGGTAGCTGGAGCATATTCTGAATTTGACTCTCAACTTTTCTGGAAGGTATTCACACCCACGTCCATCAGAGTTTCCTGATCAGTAGGCTAGAGATTTCTGCCTGGGCACTTGCTATCTCTCCTGAAGAAGCTGTGCAAACAATTATCTGAGGTTAGTCCGGGCCACCCAGCTGAGAGATGGGGGATTGCTGAATTCCCGATTCAAAGCATGCTTTCTGTTGTAGCTTGAAAGAGAATATAGAAACAGACAAGACTCAGAGTCTCACAAATGTACTTACTGCAATTTATTCCTATTTAGATACCCAGCATTGGTCACACAACACATTGCCACTTTGAAGAAACACAAACTTTACCATTTTTTCTATGAAAATTCAGAACAAAATTATGAGGCAGAGTTCCTCCTGAAATTTAGGGCAACAGCAATCTTTGCTTATGCTTGACTGGGTTCGGTCCATTAGGTTGCAAGATTTTCTGTGGTGCAGATACCATTCCGGCAGAAGAGGCAGAGCTATAATAGGACAAAGGCATATGGAGTGTGAAGGCATATTTTTCTTACTCTCCTCTAAAGAATATCCCCGAAATATATCATGATTCCAATTGACATTGTCTTTCTCAGAAAACCTAATTCTGAGAGTTACTAGAGAAGCGTTGTCCAAGAAAAAGTCCGGCTGCAAAGTCAGTGCTTGCTGTCGGGAGCCAGAGCTATTGTGATGATTCATTCTCTGCTCAGATGCAGTGTGATGGAGGGGACAGTCTCCTTTAGGTGATCTATGGATGTTTCTTGCTAGAGCCGCCTCCTGGAAATTTCACAGGTGCACTCCTGTTCCCTGGCTTCAGGGAAGGCTGGATTTTCACTGCTGTCATTAAGAACAAATTTTGGGCTTGTGACTGTAGCTATAGTTACTTAGTGAGTAAGGTCAAGAGGTGTAGTGAGAATAACAATATAGTGTTAGCAAAGCCTTTGATTTGTGATAAACCTGAGCTTGTTTTCATACTTTAGGTAAATCAAGTTCAGAACTTAGTCATTCTTCACTTGAAGTCAAGAGCAAAATACTCATTGCCTTCATATGTACAGAATCAAGCCTTGGAGGAAGTAACAGATGGCCCAAGCAATTCTAGCGTAATATATAAGGAACTGAGGACAGTGCCTGGAAAATGGTAAATAATTTAATATACATATTTCTTCCTGTAAGCCTAGTTTTCACTGCAGCTGATTTAGTCAGGACCTATTACACTAACATGTATTCCAGTATCTGCCCACCCAAAAGTCCAGAAAAGTGATCAGTCGTTTCAGGAGCAGCTGTTTTCCTGTATACTTGTTTTTCATGAGGTGTTCTTAATCTTGGGATATTTGTTTCCTCCTCATCCATTTAAGAACAGAAAACAATTTATGTAACTGCCTGATTTTCCATAGCTTCCTGTCTGCTCTGGAATAAATGTTAGATTATTTAATTTACAGATGAAAGCACCCAAGTTCATATTCAAATGACCCTGTTTAGATGTGTGAGGAAGCTGTTCTAGTTCTTTCTTGAAAATGCTTTTGTTTTGACATTTCCCGCTGTAATAATCAAATGCACAAACTTAGATCTTTTCAAGTATTTTGCTTTACAACGTCTGTGAGTTGTGTACAACTCAGAGAAAACATTGATGAGTTTGACAAGTACTACATATATATTAGATATTTGATAGTATTTTTTTTCCTCAAGGAACATAGACTAAATCTCACCACTTGGAAAAGTCATAAATTTAGAAAACATTTCTCATTTTAACAAGGAAGAAAACTGTTAATAAGCCAAATTTTACTAAATGTGAAGATCTAAGTAGTTGTATTGGATTTTTTGATTATTGTTATGATTACTTCTGGACTATAAGCAGCAATACTAAACAAGTACCACTCTGTTGGAACATGACATTTTTTATAGTATCATGTGAGTTGGAGAAGACTTCCCAAGGTTATCTAGTCCAGTCTACTGCTCAAAGCCTTTCTAGAGGCCTCGGCTTTACCTCTCTTATTGCTTGTGGTATGAGAAGTGGTGGGGGTTCTTCTGTGCAAAGTGTTACTTGTGAGCCACAGTTAGGACACCACTGGTTTAGTACTAAGAAAAGCACATGTTGTGGTTTAACCCCAGCCAGCAACTAAGTGTCATGCAGCCGCTCACTCACTCCTCCCCGCTTCCTCCCCAGTGGGGTGGGGAGGAGAATCGGAAGACTAAAAGTGAAAAAACTCTGGTTTGCTCTTTTGCTCTTTAATTAGTCTTTACTTCTCTAGTTTCCATGGTCCTTTGAAACGATGGTGAGTAACCTGATGCATACCTGTGATTTTGACCAAAGTCATGCAGAAAATAACCTGTTGAGCTGCATATAAAATTCAGAAAGCTGACTCTAAATCCTTTGCTCCAACCCTACTCTCTCCAGGCTGCTTTGAAATTCTCATCTGGGAAGATCCTTATGGCATTGTGTCTGAGACTTATGCTGAGGCATCAAACAGGAAAAACTGTGTGTATCATGGAAATAATTGCTGCATGATGGTGCTGCACCATATGCAGCAACATGTTCAGCTATGTACTTATCCATAGCATTCATAAAACATGAAGAACAGATATTTTCTATTGTCGTCCTACCATTGTTAGTGATCTGGAAAAAATGAAGTCAAAGAAAAATAGATGATCACATTCAGATACTGCTTTTTGATTTCGTTCCCAACACAGGCCCCACAGTATTAATAAATGTTAATCTTAGCAAAGTTTTACATTGGCAGATGGTCAAAATGGAGGATTAACACTGCTCGCTCAACAGGTCTTAGTTAGAATTAGTTTTATCATGTGTTAATTGGATAAAGCATTATTTTCTGATAGACTGAGGAAAGTTCACTTTTAGCACTTTCATTATATAAAAAAAATAATTTCCCAACTGCTGCACTTAATAGTTTGATAGCTAATGCTTAGCTCAGCAATTTTATTGCTGGTTGCAATGTTTGGTCACAAAGCATCTCCTAAAGAAAGGACATTCAGGTGGTTTTTTTTTTCTGTTGACTCTGCAGAATGTGAGAGATGAGGTGTGGGTATGGATTAAGGGAGCAGCAGCTTTCTGTGAAGACTTTTAATGGGGTTGTGGAACCTGCAGCTTACAGGGTTTGTTCCAGCTTCTGCGTGATACTGGAAGAGCTGGCATCCAGTGTGGGTTATTTACTCCTCAGGAATAATGCATTCCATCACACTGCAGGGTACTGTGTTTCAAGTGCTGTCCTTATTGACTGTTTTGTGAGAGGATATTTGATAGCAAAAGCAAAGCTAAGATTCTAATGTACAAATTACTATTTTTATATAATCTTTATGAAGCGCAAAATTTTACAGTGTTTATAAACAGGGATGACAATACAAGCTCCATGCAAGCAAAGGCTGGATTAAATGTGTTCCTCACCCGACTGTTGGGTACACAGTAGCAGGATTCAGGATAAAAGAAGATGGCATTGCAACTGTTGATTGCTGCCTCCTTTTGATGTGAATGGCATCCCAGTAATGGCTGAAAAGTGGTATGATGCTATTACAGTTAGGAGGAGAAACTAATGGTGCAGACAATACCATTAAAAGAAGGTTGAAATACAGTAAGAAGTTTTGTTTCCCTCACTCAGTCAGTAATAGATAAGAGGAAGACATGAGTAAGAATTGCCTAAAGCTCTATAACCTTTTCAACCATCCCGAGCCACAAAAAACTCTTCCAATCTTTTTTCTTGGCACCTTACTAAAGGTCCTTTTTCCCGGGCTACCTTGCTGTTTCTGCTTTCAAGACCGTCTGCTTTGCTTTGCTAGATGCGTAAGCCTTCATGGTACCATCTGTTTAAATGTAGTTGTGTTTGAATTGGAGGCTTTACTTCTTTTGGCTATCTGGTTCCTTCCGTAAAGGGATTTTGCTTTCTCTATGCTTATTTCAAAGGATATATGCTGAACATAATCCCATCCCCAGTTTCAGTTAAGTTTCCCTGTTCACAATGGTATGAAAGAGAGGAGTTGGCAAAAGAGTTGAGTTTTGAATAGCTTCGAAAAAGTGAGTGGAATTAATTTTTGTTTGTTTACATTATAGTGATAACGCAGGCAGTCTGATGGAGTAGGAAGAGGAAGTCAGTCTGCTTGTATAAGTAAATGTGTACTGAGTTTGGTGGAACACATAGGATGTTCAGCTGGAGACTGTTAAAAGCCATCCCAAAACAGAATTCCTTCACCATGTGAACCAGTGGAGATCGAGAAAAATGCAAGCAGTCCCTTTCTGTTATGAATATATGCATCCTACTAATCTTTACCAGGAAGAGTCTGTTTTTCTATTAGAACATTTTCCCAAAATATCTTTTCAAGGCATTTCCCCTTCAGAATAACACTTTCTTGCCCTTTTTTCTTTTAACCCCAATTGAGGAAGTGGGCAAAAACATTCACTATCAGGATTCTTTGCAAAATAGATCTGGACACGTGCTAGTAAATGTGTTGTTTTTTTTTTTAACTATCCTGTTTCCTTTGAGGAGATGCTCATATGAGATATTGCACTGAAGAAAATTGTGAGGGCTCTACTTGATACAGAGAGCATGGTGAGCCCTTCACGTTTCCACACTTCATATTTTTAGAGTCTTTCATCTTTTGCCAAAGTCTGAAAGTTCTACTCACATCTCTTTTAAAAACCCTGGGAGGAGAGGTGGGCACGATTCCAGCATCCCTTCTAATCATACCTCAATGTAATCTCTAGTAACATCAAAGCGGTTGGAGGATGATGACAGAGGAAAAAAAGTCAGCTAAAGTTCAGTCTCTGAATAAGCTGTGTTTGCCTTTAGATTTGTGTGTGAGGAGTAAGGGGGTGGTGGTGTCAAACTACTCTCTTCGAAAAGTTAGCTTTTCCTGAAATTAAGTCCATGTACGTCTAGATAATGAACTTTTCCATAACTATTTGCCTTCATTGATGTGAGGGGAAACAGTTCATGTAGGAATTCAAGCTAGTGCTTTTTATCCTTTAAATACCAGACACCTGAATTTCATTTCTAGAAGCAATGATGTCTGACTAGCTGTGTGGCAGTTTTAGACAGATTTGCAGTTGATAAATCACTTGAATTACATCTGTTGTTGTAAAACTTCCCTGCTTCTGTATGGAGCCAAGTATAGGCTGTATATATTTAATTGATTTCCAGACTAGAAAGAAACTGATGTTGGATGTCACTTGCACTAACATTTTGAAGAACAGTCACAAACCATTTACTAGGTCCAGCTAGGGCAGGTAGGAGAGTACATTATCCCTTGCATAAGAGCAGTAAGCATTAATAGAAGTCCCTTTCAAGAAACAGCCAATGAATGCTGAGGCCATAAGAATATAGATTTCTCCCCACAACTGTTCTATTCACTTTAACTCCCGGTGAATTTTTTACAGAAAGTCTGCTTGGTTTTGCAGAAGACTTGTTAACAAAGTTATTGCTTCTAACTTTTCAACTCCTGCAAAATATTTTCTGCTGATCGTTTCTTGGGTTTTTGCTGCTGTTTTTGGAAGGAACATACCTATTAAAACATCATCAATAATTGCCTTGTAGATCATAGCCCAGCAAAGAGCTTTCTAGTTTGGACTTTTGTCAACTATCTCTTTCTTATTATGTCAGATGATCTTCCTCCACTGCGGCATCCTGACTGATATCACAGTTAGTGTTCCCAGACATCTGGTTACTTAAAGAAATGTTATTTATCACAGGAAAGGGCTCAGGTTCAAAAGGAAGATATGTGAGGTGTCTTACTGTTGTGTTTTCTTCCCACTGTGATACTTGCCAAATTCTGATCCTCCTGATGATAGTTAAACTTATGAAAACTTTTTGCCCTTTTCTGTGTACAAATCTCAGACAGTGGAAAATACCAGGAACGTTTGAGTAAGAATTAGTTTGGATGTACTAAGAATGACATATTTCAGTCTGTATAAGCCTATTACTCTAGCAATTTACAGAAAGATACAGTTTTCCACTACAGCAATTTAATTGGAATTTATTGAAAAAACTCTGTCTGAACACCTTCACCAACTTTTTGTTTCTCTCTTTAACATAGTGTCTGTGACTGAGAAAAAGCTAACAATTTCCTATTTATCATCTGCAGGTTCATTTGCAGGTACCAAAGTACCAGCTATGTAGGAATAAACCGGTGTTAATCACAGACATGAGCTGAACACAGTATGTTTTCTTTCCTCCCTAATTGCTTCTTATGGCCATTCTTTTCTTCTAATTTTTGACTTTGTAGCTTGGTTTCCCTAAAAATGCAGTAATGATCTGTTTATGTCAATTAACATAGCTGTGATGGATTAAGACTAAATACAATTTAACTTTAGGTCAAATGAAGGGTCTTGTAACTTCCAGCAAATCAAATAGACTGGTACCTTGTCTAATACATTCATGATTTTATAGACCTCATTGTAGCTCAGTGTATGGCTCCCTTTGTCCTTTCTCATCACACCCCTGTACAAATCAGATGTCTCATTCAACTTGCTAATGCACAAGTGCATAGAAATGTGAGGTGGCTCCAAGTGCAGTGTAAGCTTTTCACAAGGTGCAAGTAGAGTTCTGTGAGGAAGCAGGTAGTGAAAAGTGACCGTACATTTTCAGAGCATAGATTTTACTTATACAGAAAAAGAAAAGGAAAAAGGGCAGCAAATGACCCATGACATGCAAAGACTTTGACATAGAGAGAAATGTAAAAGATTAATGTTTAAAAGCAGACAAATAAGGAGGGTTGTAAAAATCTGAAATGAGAAATACAGAATAAACCCATTGAGCTCTCCCAATTTTATTTTTTTTAATAGCAGAACAAACCCACATTCAGTTAAACTGAAAGTTAGCTGATTAGAAAATGAAAAAGTAAATGTATACATAGCATCTGAAACTTATTGCTAGGGTTTGTCATGGACACTGAGAGATGTATAGGATGGCTACAAAACTAACAAGAATGTGGAGTTTAACAGAAAATAATGGAAAATACAAAGGAAAAAAGTACTGACGGTTATAAAGCTATTTAATGCTGACATCTAGAAGGAAGTTCCTTTTTGGCCATACGAAATATTTGCTATTTATTTTATTACAATATTTAATGATTTTTACTAAAAATTGTAGCCATTGTTAAGACAGAAGCCACTGCCTACATACATTATTTGTCTGACGCCACGTGGCATTTCATATATTGATACGTATGTGCATTGTACTAAATTGCCTGCATACCTTAAGAAATCGTGTTACAGGATGGCTTCAAATTGTCTTTACAATTTATTTATGCTTTCAATTTTAAGCTTGAGAAGGTGGTGCAACCTTAAGTAGAGAAGGCTTGTGAAAGAAAGCAAAGTTTCTCTTCTGTTTATTGTAATTTGAAAACATTTCAGCAAGCTTGGATCACTCTTAAGTGGTACTGGATCGAATGTGGAGCAAACCTCTGATAACTGGTAGCTTACAGTGGATATCTCATAATGACTGCAAGAATATGAATCAAATCCAAACAAACAGGCAGGTTTAGCAACTATGGATCAAACTGATTTAGGTCCATAACAGGGAATTGCCATGGCGTTCTTTTAAGCAAACGTTAGTCCAATCAATAGTCATGGCTGTAATGTACATTTAATGTTCTAAGTGCTCAGGGCTTGGCAGCTTCACTTGAAATAGATATTTGTGAAATAACAAGGCAATTCAGTACTTTCCTTTTGCAAATAGCTTTTCCATGAAATCAACCACAAGGAAACCAAGGTCTTCTGGAGCATTCCCTTATGGAAACATTCCTTTACATTTCAAGGGTACAAAGTAGACAAAGGATAGACTCTGAACCTACAACTTCCATTGCTTGAAGTCAATGCACTGGTTAGAAAAGCATATTGGGAGACTGTATCCCAGTTTTACATGTCAGTGTTTAATAAGGCTTAGTGTGTATTCGTAAATGTTTACAGTTGGTCACATACAGGTAGACAATGTTAACAAAGTTGGATGTGGCCACTTTTATCTTATTTTGTTTACGTTGGGTAGCTTGAACTAAAATCCGTAGGTCTTGTCAGTGAATGTTAACCAGTACTGGAATCACTGGTATTCATCCAGGCATGTGCAAGGAAAGTCTATTTCAGACTGACAAATATCTTTCTGAACTGCAAAATTAAAAATACTAGCTATTTTTTGGCAAATTCTGCAGTTGGTCTTAGGAAAGTGCAAACTTCCAGGGCCAGCTGTTACAACATTTCTTAAGTGTTAGGAAAGTTGTAAACTTCTTGTGTGTACATCTGTCTTTCTGGTTTGGTCAAATCTCTACGCTTGATTTGTCCTGAAAATTGCAGATTTATTTTTAGGATAGTGGAATATTGCATTATATGTATCCCATTCCTCAACAATATAAACTATTTATAAATTGTGAGGAAGCATAATATTGGCATTTTTTGTTTTGTTTTATAAAAATTGTGTAGTTTACTGATGATGTTTCCTGTTTGAAAGGTAATAAGATCACTTGATCATAACACTCATCTTCGTGCAGCTTTGGAACCTATTGACCAAATTTGATCAAACTAGGTGAAAACCAGAGGTATCTGTTTTTAAAGGCACTTCAAAAACAGTGAAGTTCCTACAACTTTGTAAAAATACTGTAATAGTGAGGTGTACCTCCTGCCTGTCTGGGAAGACCGGGAAGGGGTGCAGTAACTCCAGTACCTTGAAGTAACAAATGGTGATAGGAAATCACCATGTTGTTGCATGAAAATGTTTGAAAGTGATATTGTTAAGTATTCTCTGATCTCTCGTGTTGCAACAAACTACCAGAGGATCTTGTGATACAGTAGCATTAAGGGTTTATAACATACCCAAACAAATTAAAGTTAGAGAAAAAGCTCCATCTTGTACCCATTTTCCTCCTCTTTTCTGGACTTTTTATATCATTCAATGTTTCCATTCTCCAAATATTTGCAGTAAAAATGCGAAAATAAGATGGAATCAGCATTCATAGGTCACATAAACAAATGTTTTGCTATAACATAACATAACATAACATAACATAACATAACATAACATATAACATAACATCTGTGCCACTGCACATAGTGGATTTTAGTGCCTTTTGTTGCTGCTATTTTAAGAAAATGTTAAAGATAATTGAGTCACACAAAATAAAGTAATATACAGAGCAAGGACATTTGGTTCCAAATAAAGAATTTGTAGAATTCTGTTTCTGTATTATTCAAGAAAGCTCAGGATTTGCTTAGAGTCTTTAAATAGTTGAAACTCTATCACAGCATGTGATACATATTGAATATGGCAACAATTAGAATGGCATTGTGTCCCTCAGTGTCATTTGCTTGCCTTTTGGATTTGCGGTATGCTCTTTATATTACCTTCATTTGTGTTCTGAATCTAGCGGTCATCAAATCATTCAATGTATGATTGAGAAAACATAATTGTTTCCAAGATTAGTACTCTTCAATGATTCATACTTTGTTAGTCTTTTTTGTAAGGTGAGTGCAGAAATATATGTTTTCCTGTGAAAGTTCTTAATACGGAGCAAGAATAAAGTACAAAATGTCATTCCTCAGTGGTGCTGAAGAGAAAATTCTTTTTTGTATTCAATTTGTATGGCTATAAAAGCCTTCAGAGATAATATGAAACTGAGAGTAATGCCAATTTACACTTCAGCAAAAGGAATGGATAAAATTTTGGAATTCTAACTTAGCCAGATATGCACAGAATCAAGGGTCTGATTTAATTAAAAAAGTATTGTATTTTGATCCTATCAAAACTCATTGGCCTTGGGGCTTATTCCATAAGAAATTCAATGAACATCAATCTTCTGAGCCAGAAGACAAACATAATCTTTTCTTCTTAATAGTAAATTATAGGGGGCGATATCATTCTTAAGGAAATCAACAGTACTGCATCCACAATTTCCAATCATCAGCTAACAACATAGAGTAACAAAAACTTTGGAATTAAATGACCAAAGAGAGATTCATATGAGATTATGAGGGTTTTTTCACACTGTAGAGAGAGAGAATTCAACACCTGTCCTCTTCATTGCAGCCTCACAAAAGTAATTTCCAGTATTCTCAGGCTTGTAACAAGGAGAGTTGAAAATCCAGGCTAGACAGATAGTTGTTACCTTGGCTGTGGATACTATCTGTAGTCACTTAGAAAATATAGCAAGTAGACAACCTCATAAAAGAGGCATAATATCAACCCTACTCTTCATTCAAAATTTAAATGATGGATGAAAAATAATGGAGACTCATATTACATTTTGTAATTTTCTTTATAAAACAACATTTGATTTCTTTCAGCAATATATTATTATTTTAATATCAACTCATATGAACTGTAGTTTGAGGTAAACATTGAAATTAAAGAAACCTAGCAAGAGGACGGAAACAAAGAATGTACATAATAAAGTATTTATGAATATGTAGTAGATTTTCATATCCCTCACTCAGTTGAGAGAGGAATAAAGAGGAGAAGATTTTGGAGGACAAGGTCAATAAATCTTGTTCACTCTGACTAGCTGTAAAAATTTGAGATCCTTTTGAAGGTTTGACACTGTTTTTGAATCTGAACTCACTGGCATGTCCCAAAATTGCCTTTTGTAGATGGAAATTGTTATTAAGTAATCCTGTAGTTTTCACAGCTTGTATGTACTTTTGAGGTTCACTTGGACTCAAAAGGCCTGAGTTTGGCTAACTGTATGCCATTGCTGGCCATTCCACTTCAACAAAGGAAACTGAAATATTAGGTTAAGATGATGCTTTGGGCAATAATGGCTATAAGTATAAAAGCACTCTTTGATATCAGATTTTAAGAAGTATCAGAGTTGCAAGCTTGTAATCCAAGTTTCTGGATTTTGAGGTTTTAAAATTAATAGAAGATTGAGGAATAGAAAAGCATTTTTTGTTTACTACTCTATATTTGTCATTGTGGGAATATGATTAACTTCTAATACTATGAGTTTATTTCCTATAATAATTAAATGCTGTAAAGAAAGCCTGATATTCCAGAGCTGTTAGACTTCAAAACTAAATTGTGTCCTTCCTTGTTGTTAAAACTTTAAATGGACCTTTCCCAAAAAAAGCAGCTTTTGCCAACTTCTATTTCAATACTTTTTAGCAAAGATACACTGAATCCAAAAATCCTGTCCTGACACAAGGAGATGGTGTGAAAGTTTAGAAATTCCTTAATAGAATTCACAGGCCTAGTTTAAAAGTACAAACTCTTTTTTTCCTACTGGTCCTATTTAAATCAAGAAGGAAAAAAGTTTACCTCCTGGAAAGCTGAACTTATGCCTCACCAGATGGAATCTGTACACTATGATTTCTTAGTTTCTTTCCTCCTTTGTATACAACTAGATGATCATACCAACTTGTTCCAGTATTCATATGAACTTGTTGATCTGGACTTTCTAGGACATAGCACAATCTTGTTCATCCTCATGGGTAAACACGTAATACTTGATAAGGCAGCATGCTTGAAGATATGGATTTATGAGGGAAGAATTTTTTCATGTTAGACAGTTGAAGCAAAACAAACTCTGAGCCAATCTGGACAGTTTTCAAGCCCAACCAACATAGCTGCACATTATCCTCAAAATCAGTATCAAGGAAAGTGGCTCTGTGGCTTGGACAACAACATATTTTAAAGCTGTGAGGGTGCTTTGAGTGTGAAAGCGAGTCTATGGCTTTCACTGTATATGCATAGCTGCTGGGCATCTGTCCAGCCATTTAATTCATGAAGTGGCCTTCCCTCTGCTTCAGGTGAGGAGCTTAATGCCTTGGTTGGCACCGGATGCGTGCAGTCCCAACAAAAAAATTCCAGTTGTCTGACATTTGATCTTTTGCTTTTGAATAGCAATTGAAACACATCCCCTGTTAAACAACCTTCTGTTCATTCCTCTTACCGCAGCGATATGTTATTGAATAAGCTAAACCAATGACATCATTGATGAGTTAAAGGTACTCAGCACCAAACCATTCAGGAAATACTCCGACTATTGCAGAATCAGGCCCCTAATTACAAACTTATGTGCAGTGTTCTGGTTCTTTTCTGCTACTGATCTCCCATTTCAGTAGCAAATATTTTTTTCTCAGTAATCCGCCTCTGTGACTCTAAATATGCTCCAAGGATGAATAAGGCTCCTGCAGAATGTGGGCCAAGGTTCCATAGTCGGATTTGAAGCACAATTTATATTATGAGGGTGTGGCAGAAACGAAGTCTGTCTTGTAAAATGCTATTGTTGTCTCTATCAATTAGGATCAATAGATTAAAAACTCATTTTTATGCTAGACTGCAGAGTAATGGGCCTGGCAGTCTAGAGATCTGCAAGCAGCCCCTTGGGAATTATTACATAGAAAACAATTTTTTTGATAGTAAACCGCAATATTCTTTTCTTGGTTAAAATTCTGGATAAAATAATTGCCAAATTGTTGGTACTTTTACAAGATAGTTTCTGAGAAGCATATAAGACTGACACAAATTGATTTGCAACTGTACCGCTAGAATATCTAACCCAGAAGATAGAAATGCCATATGTAATTAAATAATATGAGTTTTAAAATAGGTGACTAATGCCTTATCATTTTGATGTAGGAAGGTAGAGGGTTGGTCAGCTGTTACTATATTATTTTCAACTTCACAAACACATTTCCTCTAGGAGCAGCAGCAACAGGACTGTGACTTTTCTTTTGGCTTCCTTCAGAACTGTACTGGCCCTGTCTCTTACAGACTGTGATTTCTGGCATAACTCTGGTAGTCTGTGCACCGAGGAGAGGAATGGGCAAAGGCTCTGTTCATTCTCCACACAATCCTACTCCCGTTTACTGACCACACAGAGTTCTATCTAAAAGTGGGCGGTATGACTACAGGTAAGAAGAGAACCGTGGCCTGGTGTAACATCTGCAGAAGTAAAGAAGAAAGAGGCTTGTCAGGGAATGCCATATTGGCCTCCACAGACCTGGTATTTACATACCTTTTAAGGCTTAATTAAGCAGCTGAATTCTCTAGGTATCACTGTAGAAAACTGTACACATGGATAGTCCATGCATCTATATGATTGTGCTCTGATACCTCTTAAACACCACCACATTCTTTGCTCTGTCCTTTTTTAAAGTTGTCCGTTTTTATGTATGTATATATGTATTTATTTTTTTTTTCCAAGGCTTTGCATAGTGTGGGCTTGATTTGTATTAAGGTTGCATTGGATTCTGTTAATGTGAATAACAGAAACTGAGGGTTTTGCCAGTTAAAAATAGTATTTGAAAACTACATTTGAAAACTACGCTCCTGTCTTTTTCACTGTTCTAGCTCTTCTGTAAACACATATTTGGAAATAAAACCCCTAATAATATAAATATATATTCCTAATACCCATTTTTTACTTACAGTCAGAAGCCAGGAAGCACTTCAGCTAAAGACTTCAACTAAGATGGTGTAAATATTAATATTTCACTTCCCATTACATGCTATTGAAGTACTGATGGCTCTACATATATATCGATGTACAGATGGCTCTGCTACATGTCTTACAGCAGCTAAGGAACAGCATGGCTTCGGGAGTGCTTTTAGCTGTATTGCCCCTAGTGCGTTCTCTGACATGATTCTTGAAGGATGCACACAGAGAGTTTTTCAAAGCGTGAGAGATGATACAAAATGCTGCATGAAAATTTTGTCCTGAATTCTTTCCTTGACATTGATTCTTCAAGCTCCTGTTAGAAGCTGTTAGAAGGTCCAAAGTTTTATATTGTCTTCTGTGACGACGTGTTATGTTGATAAAGAAATTTCTGTACACAAAGAGCAGAACACAGCTCTTCGTCTGGTTCAGTCTATCACATGCTGCCTGTTTTGGGGAATGGAACACTTGCAGTTGACAGTGGTGTATATTTTTATCATGTTATTGCTTTATTAAGTATTTTTTTAGGGATATCTTAAGCCTAACCATGTTCCTAAATCCAAGGAATTATTGTGCAAATGGGAAAATAAGTGGCAGAAACAAAAACCTGGTTTATGAAGCAATCATCCTATTTTCATTCCAAAGTTCAAAGGACTGAAACTGTCAAGGAATAAAAATATGGAGAATATGTGATATATAAAAATTGTTTCTGAGCAGAATGTTTTTTAGGAGAGTTCATCTGTTTATTTAAATGATTGAGCAAGGGACAGCTGTAGACACTTAAGGGAAACAAAAAATATCTCTGAAAGTAATTAAAAACATTATGTTTTGACAACCTTTTCTTTAGAAAAATAGAAAATGCTTCAAAGGAACCTTCTAATTCATGAAGCAGATCATCCTTTTTTGCTTTATAGCCGTGAGTCTTGTCAGTTCCTACTACTGAAAGTAAACAGAGTAACTCATAACAGCTTTGTCGTCTTCTGTTAGTTTTCCCAGAAAAAAGGTCTGTCTGGCTTCTGCCACTTTATTCTCTGAACTGTTTATCCGACAGAGTGAAACGACTTCGTTTAGCTATATGACATTTCAAATCCAATATTGTGTCTGGTCACCTGGCAAGTATTAGGTCAATTATTTTCCAGTGTCTACTTGCTATGCATCTGTCCATTATCCTAGAAAAAGCTTTAATTTTAATTTGAGAACTCTGTATCTAAAAATGTTACCCTGACCACTCACTTTCATTAAAATCGCTTATCACCACGGGCATAGATGGCCTGTTTTCTTCCACCATAGTTTTTTTCTTCCACCATTTCACTCGTGAATGATCAGTAGGTATCACTTTGTATCTCTCACCTAAGCTTTGGAATTTTTCAAAATAAACCATTTTAAAAACATAATGGGAATATGAGACAAGATCACACTTATACATATGTGACAAGATCACACTTATACATATGTGAAGCTAAGCTTCCAGAGTTACCTTTCGGCCCTAACAAATATTCCACCTATCTTCTATATGGGGCTCTTGCTGTTACCAAGCTGCTTACAAACTACGGTCCAAAATTATCTTTTTATTGCCACAGAAGCCCTGCATTTCAGTTCCAGTAAAATGCCAGTCTGTCCGTAATAGAGGCTTCAGGTTTATTCACCTCGATTATAAGTCCATAGATTATTCTAAATAAACTTTCAGTTAAAAACATTGAACATGTATTTTTGTCTGATAGGCCATTATTAGATAATTATAACTATATTACTATATAGTATGACTGTAATTTAATACCATTAGATCTTGTTCCAGTTGCATGTCTCTACTTTCTCCTACGAGGATGCAAAAAGTTTTAATTTAAATTTTAGATTTTCTCATATTTCTCTGTTTTAAAGGGCTAGAGAAAAACTAAACCAGAAATTTTTATTTAATCTGTTGGGGTCTTTTTACACATAGATTGGCAAGTTAAAAATAATTTCTTAAGTTCTGCAGTCACATGTTAGTTCAAAACAAAACAGAACAAAATGGTATCATTGTCAAATTTAAACCTTGTATAAGTCCTGCTAGCCTTTCTGGCTTGGCGTTAAATAAATAGTGATAAGGTTTTGCATTTCTGCAGTACCTTTCATCCCAGAGACCTTAACAAAACTAGATGAATACACACAGCAAGGTCTTGAATTTAGCTGCTGCGACTGAGAGCTTTGATAGCAGAGTGTGAGTTCTGTTACACTAGGACTAGGATTAGCTCTTGCATCAAATACAGCATCCTTTTACAGACTGAATGCACAAAGGTCCTAACACATGAAGTATAATTAAAAATGCTGAAAGCCTTCAGGTTAAAGGACTGAATTTACTGAGTAACCTTTGATGTGACTGCCCAGGTTTTATATATTTTTTCCTGGAATGTATCCAATGTCAAAGTACGCTTACTTGGGACAGCATATCTTACAACAGCTAAAACTCTTGGTGTCAAAATACAAATCAACAATATACCATTTTGGAAAAAGCATAGTCAAAAAGGAACAAACAGGAAGGCAGGAATAAACAGATTCAGCAAAACCAATGAAAAAGTTCAGCATTTTCCTGAGGTGATCACGCTGAAGGCCCAATGACCTCCCAAGCAGCTAGTTGAACTTTGTGTGTGCATACGCATGGTCCAGGTTCACCTAAGTGCAGATCTGGGCTGAAATTTTCAATTATGAATCTTGCCTGGTTTCCCCACCTGTGAAAACGGGCAGATCCTAACTATGTACAACTCTGTCTAGGAGGCTCCTAGGACACTTCAGAGCATAAATATTTTTGTCTGAAGATGATTCAAGTTCAGACAGCTGTGTGTAGAGGTTCCCAGCCTATTCCTCAGAGAGGAATAAAAGTGAGAGAAGTTCCTTGTAAATTATTGTTGCAAACTGTTAATAAATTCCAGGCCACAGCAATAAGAGATAGTATATATTTTAGCAGTTATAGGCTGGGGCACATGAATAAGAAAACCATGTCCAGAGCGAAACAGTAAACAGTTTTATTACCACCCTGAATCTCACTCAATGATAGTTGATGTATGGCCACAGAAGTTGTTTTTAAGAGAAAGAGTGCTGGACAGGAGCTAGGAACGATCCTTGGCTATTTTCAAGAAATACCATGGCTGTTTGATTTGCATGTAAACAACTGTTAAAGATGAATTGCAAGACCGTAGCTTCTATGATACCCTAAAGACTGACAAAATTCAGAGACTTTGATGTGTACAGTGCAGTTCTGCTGGGACTAGCAATGGCAGAAACCGGATTGAAATTGTGGTGTAGAATTAGATGAGGTCATATGCCTTAGCTTACAGCTGTATATCCTTTTCTGTATCCCCTGCAGAAGAGGGTACCTATTCATTTTCTGCTGTTACCGTTGCCTGACAGAACAGCAACATCTAGCTTAGCACTGCAGGGCAATCCTAAATGGTGCAAGGCTTCATTTTGAGCTTTGGGAATGAGTCCGTACGTTTTGATTGCCAGAGAAAAATTATGCCAATACTTCTACAACCATAAACACTTTTGGAGAAACTCTACTAGTCCCTTTACTTTATCTTCTAAACCTGATAGGGGTGTCACAGAGAAGTGGAAGGCCCATTTCCCAGATTGCCTGGCCAGCATGTCTCTAAAGTGACTTGGAAATAGCACCTTTGAATGTATTTTAGTATTCCTTGTTCTCTCTGCAGAGGCTGCCAGCCAGTCTGCGACTAATGCCAGCTGAGGACGCTACATTTTTGATATTTTTTGCTTGTCTCTACAAACAACAGTAATTGTGCATTGATTTGTTTATATTTTGCTATGTCAAATTTGTAACAAGCCGTGCCATTGTAATGAAGTGGAGATGTCACCTTCATTTTCCAGCTACAAGCAGTTGCTGCCTTAGGGAAATGTGGCTTTCTGTTCCTTCTGTTTTGTCCTAGATGGTCCTAGGCTGGAAGGTTGCAATACAGGATGAAACCACAGAACCCTTGTTTTCTGTTAAGAAAACATTTCCATGAATAGATGAGACTCATGCCCTCAAGGTCACTATTTTGGCAAAGGATGTTTTAAAGGAAATATGTGAGAAATTATGCTTATTCTAGAAGAAATGACAGGAAATGTATAACTTCATTATATTTCTTAAATACTGACATTTAAAAAACATAATATTTTAAAACCAGACTTTAGGAATATCCTGGACTGGAAGTGAACTTAACCATAGGTTTGGAAGAAACAAAAAGCAAAGAGATTCGAACCACTAAACTAGCAAGAGACAAAAGAAGGCAAAACTAAGAATAGCCCTGGCAGCACTCTGTGTGCAGATTTCGCGGGGCATAAGGCCTTCTGAACACACCTTTTGGAAGGCAGCTGAAGCTCTTGTCACTTTCCAGCATTTGTCCTTTTGCTCAGAGATACTACAGAGCAGTCAAGAATTTCCTTCAAGACAGCTGCTGAGCCAATTTGTCGTCTTTGTCTGGTGCTGAAAATGTTGTTATATCTAGCCTGTACTGCCCTGGTTTGGTATTACATTTTTGACTTCTGAACTAGATTTTTCAGTCTGCAGTCTGATCACTTTAGCAGAGTTTATTTTGTGAAACTGGCATTTTTATGCCTCTTTTGGGCAGCAGAATTTTTCACTTCCTAGAGTCTGAAACTGCTCTCAAAGCTTCCTTCAAGTGTCCCTGGCAGTGAAAGCATAAGGATTAATTTATGAATTTTTGACTAATATTAAATACTCAACTTTATAGGAAATGTTTCAAGTATGTGAAAATATTTCTCTCTGGCAAACTATATGAAAAAAATATTTATATCCTTTTCCTAACCTTTGTGTATTTGGCAGTTGGCCATGTGGTCACCTGAGGACAGGGACTGGCCATTTGTGAATTTCTGGAAAGAGTCTTAACATATCCCAGTTGCTGCTGGAAACAAATGATCTAGCACTGTATAGCATTTATAGTTCTGCTTTATTTCTAAAAGAGTATGTTAGTCTCATATTCAGATTATTCAATCATTATAAAAGTAATTGAGATAATTTATCATTGTCTTTTTGTTAGCTTTATATATGTGTATTTTTTATATACATGTGTGCATGTGTATGTGTGCGTGCGCAAATGTGTATTTTTATCTTTGTATAAATAATACAAATATATTTACCATCTCTCCTTATAGTAAATCTCAAAGTGCATTACAAACTATAGATGCTCTCCTTTTCTGCTGAAATCACTGTCTCACTTAAAATGTTTAACAACTAAAATATTTAACAATGTTTATAGGAGTAAGGCAGAGCAGACAGTTTTGAGAGCACCACAAGATTATGCTTACAACACTGTCACATAACACATATCTTTTATACAGCACATGAATGCGTATGCACTTCATATCTTACTGCAATGCAAATCATTTGGCAATACTACGCCTGTGGAGTAGATAAGCCCATGGAAGTTCTCGGAGATTCTTCTTTCCTTTGGAACAATGTTATTTACGATCTGTGGTTCATGTACATTTACTTCCAAGATTCTACTTTTTAATTCCTTCAGAGAGCATTCTTAGTGCTTCTGTCAGATATTGAGATCAATTCTGTCTATGCTGGGAAGGCAAGATACTGGAACTACAACCTGCTGTTGTCCCTGAAATGAGAATTTTGCCTCAACTGAAGAACTTGTCAGTGCCAGTGAAGGAGAACAGGTATTGTGAAATAACATAACTTGTACCTATAGCTATTCTTTCATAGTTAGAATATAATTTCAGCTGAAAGCAATGGTCAGAATTATCAGAAGCTTTTCTCTGCATCCATCTGCCAGGGTCAGACTCATTCCCTGTAGGCAGTTTTCTCTGTTTTGTTGGCTTTATCCAGGTGTGTAAGAAAGAGGTATTCTTTGACCTTTTCCAGGTTGTATCTTGCAGCCTGATTTATGAATGGGGTCATTTTTCTCCAAGTCAGTTCACTTGTACCAAGGCAGTGCATCCACAAAATCAGTGGAATTATTATTGTTAGAAATGCCACTCTACTATGGCTACCTGCAATACAGAAAAGATAGGTCAGTTCCAGTTCGTCCTTGAGATAAAACTTAATGCTACTCCAGTCCCTTGTGTTATGTCTTCATTGAGTGCAAATAAGCTTTACCAGATGATCTTGGACAAAATGCAAGAGAAATTCTTTAACAGCATACACTAGCTGTAGTAGCTTTGCTGAAGTGACTGGCTGAAAATAACGAAGGGGTTTCTTCTAATTAGAAGCATTTAAAAATATTATGTATATATAAAATTAACAAATTAAGATTCTTGGTCACACTAGACAGTTTACTTATGTCTACCAGGATACAATCATACAAGGTACAAAGATTTATCTGCGTGCATCTATGCAAATTCCAGTACAAATCCACAGCCAGTTCTCATAACACTCCTTTCTGATAAGCCATGCACCACCCTCTCTAGAACATTTCTTGCCAACAATAGATAGGCATTCAGTGTTCATTCTGCTTGCAAGTTTATTGCGTGCTTATTATTGGCCAGACTTGGGTCCCTAGGTGATTCTGCTCTCCATACGTGAGTCTCTTCATAAAAATCAATATCTCCACTGTGACACATGAGCTGTGTAGTAAAAAACACCCACTGGGAAACAATCTCTTTCCCTACTGCCTCCTTGAGAAATCAGCATTGTTGTGAATCCATCTGAGAAGCCGTAGTAATGGAAACGTTAACAGAAACCAGACAGCAGTGTTTAGAAAGTTGTTATAAAATTTAGCTTCTGTTCACACAGTTCTCAGAAAAAACAAAACTTCCAGTTGCTGAAACTGCAAGTCTGAAGGGGGTGAGTGTTTACCAGATTCTTTGTTGCCAGCCAAAGAATCCATAGAAAGCATATTCCATCATATGTTTACATAGCAAATCACACGGGCATACAAATGCTGCTTTCATCAGTTGAACTCCACTGGAGACGCTCAGCTGAAAAGGCTTGAACTAAAGCGTATTGAAGTCAGTGGAAATTTTTACAGGGACTGCAGCAGGCTTTCTTTCAATCATGGTTCTAGTTCCACCTTTACCAGTTAAAGAAGTAACTCCGTAAACTATAAGCTCGTAGCAGCTGTGCCAGACTCAGCCTCGTGACATGGTTATCCATTATCATGCTGCAGTAAAACAATGGTGAATAGTGCACATTTTCTGTTGATAAAATCTTATGACTGCATTCACTGTAGAATAAGCCTATGCATATTTAAACTGCTCCATAGAGATGAAGGGTCCTCTTAATATGCACCAATTGTCCTGCTTAGAAAGGATGGTTTGACTGGGTTTCAAAGGATATATGGATTATTAACCAGGCCTGTGGCAATTTCTTTCATAAAGATATATTTTTTTGAGCTCTACTATACAGGGGCAAGCAATGTAAATAGTTAGGGTATGACCTGCAGTTCAGCTCCTATGTATCTTCTGTATTTTTTTGGAGTCTGGTTTGGGATGGCAATTTGAACAAGGAAATTACTTCAACTGATAGTGAAGAGCAGCCTCTGTACAGCCTTGTGCTGAGTTCCTGTGACGTGTATTTCTTGCCTTTCTCTGTAGTGATCCTGGAAGGGTTTTTTTTCAGTTTAAGCCATGAGTATTTTACTACATGAAGATGACAAAAAACAAGTTTCCAGTACTGAGTACGTTATTATTAGATGGGATTGCTGGAGACTGACATTGTAAGTCAACAAATCATAGAATCATAGAATGGTTTGGGTTGGAAGGGACCTTTAAAGATTATCTAGTCCAACCCTGCTACCATAGGCAGGGCCTTCTTTCACTAGGTCAGGTTGCTCAAAGCCTTGTCCAACCTGACCTTGAACACTTCCAGGGATGGGGCATCCACAAGTTCTCTGGGCACCCTGTTCCAGTGTATGTAATACATATCCTTCTCTCTGATGACTGAATGGGTAAACAGAGATTGCTTGGATACTAAGCTCGATGAATCTGTGGCAGTGCAGACTTCAGGGCAAGTCAACAGAAAGTGATGAGAGCTGTTGGCTGACCCAAGCAGTTAGTGGTGCTACTGGGCTACCATCTATTCACTGATCCTGTTATTCAAACTTTCTCACTGTGTGTCTCCGTAGGAAATTTTCACCTTCATGCATGTATGAAATGACATGTCAGGGCAATGCATAAAGAAACGTAGGTTCATATCCAAAGGACTGGATCAGGGAAGACTGAGGAGGGCAATGGAAAATGCTTCTCTTTCCCTAAGAATCTGTGAGATTTTAAAAGATTTTTTTTCATCTTTAAAGGTTAGCAAAAGTCAGTTGTGAGAACTTCTGAAAATAAAAAATTGTATCTTTTTGCAGCTAGCTCAAGTCAAAGGATGTGTTTCATATAAATAGCTTATCTTTTGAATATATGAGTAATTCAAATTCAGACAAAGTATAACATAGTCACAGAGTGTTTCTATCTATAAAATTGTTCTAAATCCTTGTAGGTATAAAAGACAGACATAGAACATGACTTCAGAAAAACAGTCTGCTAACGGGCTACTTTTGGGGCTGAACGTTGCTCGCAGCATGCTTTAGGGAACATGATGACACACAGTGACCTTAGTCACAGAAAAACATAGAATACATTTTTTTCAAAACAAGAAATAGTGGTAGCTCTGCTGTTAGTTTCTATAAATCTGGGAACAGAAGCTGTGAACCAGCCTTCTGTCAAAACGATCTCCTAATAAGCCACAAAGTGCATGTTTTTTTGTTATTCCATTTTAAATATTCACTTAACTTTTTAGCCTACCAAACCTAGCACCATACTTGGACTTTGCGTAGGCCTCCATTTCCTGTGCCATATCACTTTTCTTCAAAGCATGAACACTAAATTACAAATCTAACCTTCCACCTCACAACTTAGGTAAAATTAAGGATAGAACTGAATCCAAAACCTGGGATCATACTCGCCTGAAACTGAAATCCAGATCCAATTTTATAAGATGGCTTTCTTTTTCCTTAAATTATGTTTGTTTTGAATATTTGCTTTTTATTTCAATATTTTTGTTTTAAGTCAGAAGTGAGGTTGGGTACTGGATTTAAAAAATCTTAGTCCACATCTGAGTTTTTTCACTGACCTAGCACAGGGTGGAATGTCAGTTCAGATATTTCAATCAGGTTTCCCTAGTTAGGTTCAGAGAGTTGTCTTATAAATCTATAATTCATGTCTTGTGCACCCAGAGACCAGTTTAGATAGGAGATTGCTCCCTAGAAAAGTTGTTGGGGAAACAAAACACATTGTATAACAGGATTAGGATCACTTTGAAAGTTTGAGCTGTTAGTTAGTGGTTACTTAAAAATAACCTTGTGGACTTTTAATTGAAAATTCCAGTTTTATTTTTAACAGTAGGGGTTGCTGTAGGAAAAGAGAACAAAGCACACAAAGCAAACCGAATTCACAGGAACAGCACATTAGTGAAGCAAAAGGGCAGCCAAAATGCTTTGCTTAGAACTACTTAAAAAGAACTGATTGCACTTTTTGTGATTTAAAATCTGAGATTATGGCCTCTTCCCAGTTAGTTCTGATTAATTGCTTGTTAAAAATAATTAGAAAGTTTTGCATTTTGATTTTTTTGTCTGATTATAAAATTACCAATAAGAATGAAACCTTCCTCGTCTCACTAAAATTTACATTGATACAATGTCTGCATGAAAACTGAATCACAGCCATAGATGCACTTCTCCTGCTGAACTGGCTGGTATTTCAACCTGATGATGTTGGCAGATCAGAACAAAGGATAGGATTTATATTAAATATTTATGGTGTGCTGCTTACCCTTGTGTTTAGACAGCAGATACTGCTGGCGAAGCTCAGAAAGTCCCTTTAGGTACACGTTCGGCATGTTGAGTTAGTAGCTAGATATGGCTGGATGATACCAGCCCTTTCCAATATGCTGATATCATTTATTCATTTGTGTTGCAGTAGTTCCAGACCCTGATCAGAGAGAACTCAGTGTGCATATACTGTACGCACAGCAAAAAGCGATGTCTGTCCCATAAGCCTCTACCCTTGATATTGAGGTACTGAGATAAACACTGCAGCGCCTGAGGAGCAGCACAGCACGGGAGAAAAATAAGCACGTTTATTAAATTTGGAATCTAAGAGCAAGTGGCTGGAGGGATTGCTAGGAGGCTGTGGTGGCAGCAGCTTTGGCTGGAGAAGGAGGGGAGAGAAGGCACAGCCGTGCTAGTGCCAAATGTCACCTGGCGCAAGAGCATGTTCTGCTCCAGCCAGTGTAATGAGGGGAGAGCAGCCCCTCTTTTAATCTGGGCTTTTTCATTCAAGTTTTTTCCCTCCCTCACTTAAATTATAGTTCAGAACTTCAGAAGAGAAAAACTGTTGCCTTGTGATGTTTGGCAAGTTTGGGTGAAGGATATGTGGTGTCAAACAGGTCTGTAGAGGAGCGCTGCGATTGAGCAAACTGACAGCCTGCTGAAAACCCAGGGGCTAGAGTTTCCTTGTACACTGTGCTCATCTTATAGTGTCATTAGTATTCCAGCTGTCTGCTAACAGGGAATGACAGAGAGCTGCTTCATTTCTCTGTCTGTGGAGGTATATGGAAGTCAGGGTCTCAGCTGTTATTTCTTACCTAACAACATTGTAATACTATCAGCAATGAGAGCTCTTGGTTTGATGAGCATAAATAAGTCATTCAATATGAAAGCTTTATAGAAAAAGTAATGATTTGAAGTGAACCAAGATGCCTTATAAGGACATAATTGTAAGCACCAGAGCCTCAGCCTGCTTCCAGATCAGAGTACTAGATCCATCTGACTCTGCCAAACTGGAGCAATGACTCAGTAAAGCTACAGATTCCAAGGATTTCATCACGCTAATAAAAAGTTAGGAATATAGCAGAAAGATGCCTTCTTTGATATATCTAACTGGAGATTTAAGCAGTGATATCTGCTGGGGAGTAGTCACAGGTGACGAAGGGAAAATTGCAACATAGTTAGAAGTCATTTGAAGGTCTCTATGGCATGAGAGATTTTACTCTGCTGAGAAGTTACTGATGTAAGGTCATTTTGTACCATTCCTAAGAGAGGCAAAAGGGTTTGAGCTATGCTTAAAACTGTATAAAGTTTATATATGTGGTGGTCAGGGTCCAAAATAAGTGAGTGAGTGAATGAATCAATCCATTGTTGTATGGGAGTACTTTCCAGTTGTCCCTAACCCATTCTATGCAAATTTAGAAGTGAGAGAGTAAGCATGGTTTAATTACTAACGCTTTTCTTCATGGTTTTGGTGCTATTAAGGTATGAGGTATTGTCCTCAGAAGAAATTATGATAAATATTTACTAGGAACAGATAAAAAATATATAATTTATTGGAAAGCAAAAGAGGGCCAAGTCCCAGCCCGGGGAGCAAACAGTAATAGCACTGGCAGATGAGCAATGAAAGATGTCATCAGTTAAATTTGTCACAATATTGATAGCAGAAAGGATCAACGGGTATTGCAATACTAATAAATATTTTGGCCAAAGGGTTAAAGATGTGATGGGAGCTTGCGAATGGGATTGAATTCTTACTCTAACCTTTCATGGGTCTGTTCTTTCGGGGGTATCTTGGCACCCACATGGTAGAGGAAATGAGATTTTTTTCTCCTTTATATCTTTAGGATACGCAACCCCCACCTATCTTGTGCTCCTCACAGCACCCACAGATTGCCACTAGTTCCATGCATGCAGCAGCATCGTCCTGCCTTTCACTCTGCTGAGGGGAGGAGCACCTCTAGCTGAGGTGCAGAGCAGAGCTGCCTCTTGCTTCTCATCCTTTTCTTTCAGGCAGCACTAGGAGACCATGAAGTAGAAACGTAATATAGAAAGGGGCGGAAGACTAGCATCATAGGTCAGTTGTTAGCATTAGCATGTCATAGTTTTGATTTGATTTTGCATACCTTTAGATACTATTTCTGCATTATCTGTAGGTTATAATCCACAACATCTGCAACCATGAAAAGCATGTAGATAGAATAAGAGGGAATCTTTATGTGAGTTAGGACATGTAGGAATTGTTTTCACATGAAGGAATAGGATTTTTTTTTCTGTTTACTGAAGTCACGCAGCCCTGATATTCTAAATTTTAGCTATGTGCAAAAGAATGTAGTATGGCATAAAGTCTGACAGAGCTAAGATACTGACTGCCAGCCTACAGTGAATTTCCTTGTTCCAGTGAGCTTCTCCTGGTGTGTTTTGAAATACTGCATATGGAAACCAATGTTTTGGACTTATTAACAGCTCTGTTACACATCAGCCTTTGCTTATGGCTTGATTTTTGCAGAGAAACAGTGCCTCTATTGATAGGGTCAAACTTCAGGTCATTCTCAAGCTCAGCTATATCATTTATATCACATCTGCCTTGGTTTAGAACGGGGAAATACTGCTGGATGCTGCAGTATGAGGTGCCTCCTGCCATCATTGGCTCTCCTAAGCCAGGTTCTCCTGCAATAAGTCTGGAACTCGGCCATGAGCCACCAGATTTGATCACAGGCAATTTACCATGACAGTCACAGAGTCCCTTGCTCCTGGCTCTTGGCTTCCGGACTTTGTATATTTTTGGTTTGCTGTATGTCTGAAAACAGACCATGCCTGGAAGGGAACAGAAGACAGACATTTATATCAGAAAGACTCAGTTTTGCATAGTGTAGGATAAATTAGAGTACATTCCCATGCTATGCTTGATTTTAGAAGCATAATGTGGACACCTGTGCTGTGGGCTGCAAGATGTATTTGAATAGGTTGCTCAAGGTTTTACTCCAGTATCTGCTATGATCTTTTGAGTAAATCCTGTAATTAGTTTTCATGTAAAATCATACACAAGTATATACATAATTATTCCTTCTAACACATTTTGCTCACTATCTTGAAAGATGTAACTCCCTGTGAGGAGCCGGGAGTTGGACCTGATGATCCTTATGGGTCCCTTCCAACTTGAGATATTCTATGATTCTATGACTGTATGATTATAATTTTCTGGAGTCCAAAGGAGCTGTGTTTGAAAACAATTCTGAAGTCCAGATTGTGAAGAGCATTTTGTTTGCCTTGTTTTGTTTAGGCCTAATAAAATGGGAGAAGCAATATATTTATATATTCATATAGACATAAAAGTTGAAGGTGCCCTGCTCTTTGGCAAAGTGTAGTATATCTTGCTAGCTTCCCTGGCAGCTACTGTCAATTCTCCAGCATGGTGATACTCTATGGAAGAGTCTTGAGTGGGTGGGAGGACTGAGGAGTGTGCTTGGAGAGTATAAGTGGTAAATTAAGGTGGCTGGATTGTATTAAGAAAAAAAGGAGCAAATCAGTGGGGAGACCAAGGGCTGCAACAAATCATGCTATTCTTGTAAAGAGAAGATGAAGGGAGCAGAGAGGTAATATCAGACCTCAACAGATTCAGACTCAGCTCTATGCCAGAGAAGATCTGCATGAGCCTGTAAGGAAAAAAGTCTGTATCAGGACTGTTGTTTCTTCTGCTTTCCTCCTTGCCCCCTCAAGAAGTCCTCACTGCAGCTGTGCTTGATGGTGTGGACCTGGTAGGCAGTACTGAGCTGCTGTTTCAGCCACTGCAGATCCGCAAGACAAACATTTAAGCAGGAAGAATGGAAAGGAAATGAATAACCTCCTCCTTGCCATGCATCACTTCTCATGAGCTCTCCCTCCATCAAGGGACAGATCTTACTGTTTGGGAGTCCTTATTGCTGGTGCTGTCTATACATGTTGTTAAAGAAACCCTTGTCCCTTTCCAAAACTAGCAGTGGAAGTTAAAAAGGAAGTAAGAGAAGAGGAAGAGTAAAAAGATGTGCCCAGATTCCCACAACAGACCAAAGACAGAGCAGAGAATATTTTGCGTTTTCCAAGGCTCTGTATACTGTTGACTCACAAATTCTCTCAAATGCCTCCTTTCAAGCAGTAGTAGAACCTAAAAGGAGGTAAAGCTGCTGAGAGATTGAAAGATTACCTTTAGGACAGTGCTCAGGTCCCATTAGGAAAGGTACTATATAAGAATATAAAGGTCCTAAACCTTTTCCCCACAATGATAGTATCTATTCATGAATTTGAAATAAGTGGTTTTTGTTAATTTACTTACTTGACCCTGTACCCAGTAAGACAAATTCACAAGTATTTAAAGTTCTTCCATACAAGGATTGAATTCCTTTGAAATTAAATGATATAAAAATATGAAAACAGTCTGCAGTTGAATCATACTTATTTTTTTTAATATAGGTTTATTCAGCAAATTGGCTACCAGTTGAGGGCAATGGTTTCCATACTACGATTTGTGGTGTATTTAAAACAGATGGAAGCATCTCAAAGCCTGCTTTGTCCAAAGCCAAGAACATTTTTTCGGCAAGAAGTCTGAATTTGTTGCCACATAAACAAAATGACTGATTTAACTTAGTGTCTACATATTTTGGATTGGCAAAAACTGCTGAAAAAAAGCAAAGCCAGAGGGCAGACTTTATGAAAATAGGAAAAGAGAGAGCAAGAGAAAGAGAGAGATACAGACACACATGCGTGTACCTCACAAACACACACATCCTGGCAGCTGTTCAACCTGAAGTGTCTGTGTTGTGAAACTAAGCAAGTAGTAGGGTGTTTTGGTCCATCTAGAGAATTTCTTACACTTTTTATTCCATGAGTTTAGGCACCAGTCTAAATATTGAAGAAAGCATATTTGGATGCTTTCTGTTGGATAGCCCTAATAATAGAATTAAGCCTTACATTTTCTTCAAGTTTGTTTATGATGTACAAATTCAGTGAGATGCTTGCCAAAAATTCAAATGTGTGCTAGAACTGTAAAATGTAGAATGGTAAAGAGAGTAGATAATAATCTGAACAGCTGTATAGGTGTATATTTGTGTGGAAGGGGCCAAAGATGCTTAAAAAAGAGTGTCTTTACAGTAAGTTTATTATCATGCTCTTACTGTATATGCCATAGAGGCCAATTTCATTTTGGCCTGACTAAGACTCATATGCTGAGCCGTTTGGTCCTGAACTTTACCCACATGATTTTGTTGTAGAGAGTATCATGGGGTATTGGGTATAATGCCCAAACAGCAATTTGATTCTGTGTTGGGTTCAGAGGCAGGTGCACATCCCATCCTTCACAGCCCTGGATTTCCTTCAGAATTAAATCTAGATGTGCAACAGAGAAAAGCTTCATTTCAGTCTGGACAGGTACCTGATTTGGACAGATGGGGAAGTGATATCTTGAGATACATGGCAGAGTGCCATTGCTCTGCATTTTAGATAGCCTATGAGAGGCAGAAATTGGAAGAAATAAAGCAGTTATCTGGGCAATAAAATCTTGTAACTGAGAAAACCTCTGTCTAAGAAAAAACTAAATGGGGCATGTATCTGGCACAACACCAATGATATATTTAATTTTTTTTGTCACAATTATCAAGACTACCTATCAGGACCATTTGTGATTCTTATACATAGCAAATTCTGCACCTGGATATCTTCATGGATCTCTTACATGACTGAGATGCATTTTATGAGTGGATGGGGGTGTTGAGATGTAGTAGTGATTGTCCCACAGCTCTTTCACTATTTCATACTTTACTTGTTGGCCCAGTAGTCCAGGAAACTACCACAAATACAGAAGAGAAACTCAGACTGTGGGGTACAGTTTGAATCAGTCATTTTTTGTCTTCATACGACCCCTCCTTTTCTCTGCTAGCATTTTATTTGCAAAAATAGGCCAAATTTTTCTTTTGCGTAGCTATGTTAAGGTCAGTGAACCCAGAAATATGGACTTGCGTGACTGTGCACTTTTTTGAAATGTCTAGATTAACAGAAAACAATCTTTGAATATCATGGAATGAAAAAGAGCTATCAAAACTCCTGGGATTTTCATTTGGTTTGCCAAAAAGCATTCAACAAACATACATTTGTAGAAAACGTTGTCTCTTTCTCAGTAATGTATTTTATTCTAAAGTATAATATAATGAAACATATGCCAATAGATAATCAAGCACAAGGGCAATTTAAATGTGACTTCATGATTGAGAAAAATGTGGCACTTCATGTCCAAAACAAACAGTTGAGGAAGCACCACATGAACTCTAAACTCATATTTAAAAACTACTGTGCAGGGTTTTTTATATTTTAATTCTGGCTCACTTTCAATAAAATGTATACTATATACCTAGAAGGATAGTAATTTCATTTTATTGAAATCCATTATTTTATTAAAGGCATTAGCTCAAAACTGTAGTAAAATTTACAGCTCATTTAATGGATATGAAGGTAATAAATTCTTCAGAATACACCAAAGCTTCGAAGAGTTATGCCAGTGCTTTCTGCAGAGAGGAGGTGGGATGGAATAGGGACATATCACAACTTTTTTCCTCATCCCTGTATTTCTAATGTTCAAAATGATACTTTTAAAGTAGCTGTGTATGAAGCCGGCATACGAAGACTTGGGATTTCAGGCTCCATTCAGTTTACGTTAGGTGCTCTGCTTGTAGATTTGTGCCATATCTAATTTTAAAAGTGCTTTACTAATACTACATTTAAAATCAAAAGCAAGAACAGGAGCCTTTTAAGGATTCTGTTGCTTTGTGCTCCTTGTTGGATTTTTGTGGTTAGAGAACCACATTTTTGTTTCAAATCCAACAGCTCTGTTATGAGAAAAAAGTAATGATGGGGGAAAAGCTGCTCAGTGATGATTCCTACTGTATATCAAATGGAAGAAATACTGCTTATAGTGAAAAATGGCTTCCCTGATTCCAGGCTTTACATGTGAAGTAAAATTGAGAATTTGTAATCTGGAAGAAGCTAAGCCGTGCTAACAGTAAGGATTTTAACACTGCATCATAGAAGTACAGAATTTCAAATGGTTTAACTCTGCGTAGGTGGTCCATGCTCATAAATTGTCTGTTTTAATTTAGATGTAGGTCTCAAAGATGTGTCAGAGATCCCTGAATAGCAGTAAAGCCAGAGTCTAAGGTTGCAGCCAATTTAGTGAAAGGTGGAGGCAGGCAGTGAAGCAGATCAGTTTATTAGCTACGGAGCCTTGGCACCGGGTGGTTTTCCTTGCATTGGTGCCAGTCCATCTTCAGGATTAAAAACATAGGCCTTTTGTAAGAGTAATGATTTTTTAACCAGCCACTTACTGGTCATTAAAAAATGCGATACTGAACCAGAGCTGGCCCAATGCTTCTCAGCAATGTAGAAAACCATGAATTTTGCTGTCTCAGGGGAGGGTCCTACCACAGAGAAAGGTGGGGACAGACAACCAGGAAGCCAGGTACAGGGAAGGACCTTGGAGAGTGGTGATTGCTGCTCCCACTGCCATGGGAAGGACGGTCTGACAGCTGCTGTGTGGAGGGACCTCTCCACACCACAGAATGAGCTTATGCCAAACCCACGCTGGTTCGGAAGCAGCCAGACTGGTTTTCCAGACCTCAGGTGTGGGCAAAGGAAGCAAGCAGGCCAAGGTTATTGCTAACACCCCAGAGTTTGCTGCCTTAGAAGACCTTCTGCTTTGCCTGAGCCTACAGCAAGCCTGTATTGACATGATACAGTCTGTTTTCAAGTGGATGAAATCTTCATTATTTCTTTAATAGCTTCTCAGCTCTCCACTTGCTGATTACACAGTATATCCTGTAGCAAGCTTACTTTCATATCAGATTCTCCTTGAACATACCTATGTGTCAGAATTTTACCTGTTTTCAGAAATGATTACATTCCTGCAGGCTAAAAATGATCAAAGAGCAGATGATTCTCTGACATATATTCTTATACTTGCTCCTGCAGATACAGGATTTCATCTGCATGGAGGGTGGACTGAATTTTTACCAATACCAAAAATCACCCTGTGAAAAATTGAAACATATGGATGCTCAATGCATTGGATACATTAACAATAACATACATTTTGTAAAGTTTACATTTGTCTGTGTATTCTGGTTGTATGTGTGCAAAGAGAATCTGTGGTTGATTATGCAGTTGAGATGCAGGAATTTCTGCTTCTTATTTTAAGTTTGAAACACTGTCTGCCTCTGTCGTCTGGATAAGTATTTTTTTAATTTTTCTGTGCCTTTTTCTAGTTTCACAATATGTCAGTCACTCACAAGACTGTGGATAGGATTTGCCAATGTTGGTAAAGGGTTTTAAAAATAAAGCCTAATATAATTGCTAAATTTTAGTGTCACAGAGTGTACCAGTTAGAGATTAGTTTTGTATTTTGTGCTGGATGGCATTGTTCATGTTTATGGGTGGTTGTCTCTTTTTTTTCTCTCATAATACCATTTTTGCCAGCTTATTCACGGAACAGCAACTCTTCTGAGACAGAAAGAGCCCACCAGCTCAGTTGAAATGGTAGTATTGGAACCATTGTAGAGAATGTCAGGCAATGAAAAATCCTTGAAGGAGGATTTCTCACCAAGGTCTAAGGTCTACAAAGCTTTATATTGGAACACTGGGACCTCCAGGCCAGAAGATGCATGTTGTACGGGGAGAGGCCATGGACAACCATTGAGTTGACACAGCAGGCATCTCTAAGGCAAATGCTCAACGTTCAGCCGTGACCAGCAAGCTGTCTGTGCTCTTCCTACACTACATTCTGTGATGTGTGTCTGTGCCTAATAGTATTTAATTTACTGCAACTTCATTTTGCAGTTATTAGGGTCTGTGGGTCCAGTATTTTGGATAACACACTGGTAGAGCCTATTCTGAGAAGGGTTATAAGAAGTCCTGCGAACACCAGAATGCCTGGAAGAGTAATTGGCTATGTAAGAGAATGGAGTATTCTGGTTTGAACAGTCATAACTCTCTGTTCTGAAAACTAAGAGAGTAAGATATACAGAATCCTTCTTTCTTCACAATTTCCTTCCTCATGTGTATGCTCGTTTTACAGATCACATTTTTAGAATTCCAAATTGCTTGGAGAGGGAAGAGTACTTGGTAGAAGTTTATCTTTCAAATATACATTGAAATATATGCTTTTCAAGTGCTAACAAATATATCCCTTTCTGAAAGCATACCTACTGTATGTTATCAAACACAAATTTCAAAAATAGAGGTTGCAAAATTCTACTTTTAACTAATTGAGATTTCTGGGTGAATTTTCCGAGTCTTAAAAGATGTCTAGGATCCTTAACTGTTATAAGCGCTAATTGAAAAATACTCCCTTGATTATACTTCTGGGGATTTTTGTGTCTAGTCTAGAATGTTAACTCCGAAAAATGTCTGGTTTATTTTTAGACCTTTAGCATGAGAAAGCTAGATGACTTAACAGTGGTATTTCAACTCAGCACAAGCTTGAGAAGTCTTGATTTTTCTTCCATCTCCTATGTTGCCTCCAGTTACAAAAGTACAAAAGGAAGTAGCATCAGATGATCTATGCATGTTCTTTGAATCCTAGCAGTTCGTGTTGGCAGTCAGGTAGTATGTGGCAAGCACCAAATCACTTATCAAATATAAAGCTTTCAAGCAGGTAAACTGAATCGGTTTTATTGGGCAGAGAAGCATGCCATGCAAACCCATTTTGAATTACAGATTTTCATATCTAAGGCACTCGTCTTCCAACACTTTAGAGGTAAGCCTCGTTGGCTATACTGTCTATTAGCCTTGGTGGTCCATAGTACAATTTTGTAAACACAAAGTTAGAGTGTGCATGGTCTCTGAAAAGGGGTCCTTTTCATTTACCATGTTCCTAAACACCAGGGCTGAGAAGAGAACCCCAGGACAAAAGGATTCACCCTCTGTTCAAGAATAGATGGATAACATTTGGAAGTAATTTGCTCACTGGATAGGAGGGAGAAAACATCTGTTGACTGTCGGGAGGCTTGCCAAGCAAAACAGGAGTTGCGGTTGATAGTTAGGACATGCTAACAAATCCAAGGAAAGTAATAATTGTGTATAGAAGCATACAAGACACACACTACACATAGTTTTCAAAGGATGACCTTCAAACTAACACAGCTGGAATTTTTCTGTGATCCAAATTATACCTGAAGGCTGGTTATCTACCTTTGCTTTGCATGAAGAAAGAAAACAGAAGCTAAACCAGTTTTTCTTAAATATTTTGTATATGCATAGAAGAAAACTCACTTTGTCAGCTGTTCCTCAGCCTTGCAGATAATTTGGAAGACATGTTTGTACTGCAACTAGGAGAGAAAAACCTGTGAGACAGAAAAAAATATACGCTTGTATTTTAGATATTAAAATATGGCTTTATGACAATCTGTGATCAAGACTGGAGTCTCTCCTAACCTGTCAGGTTTCTTTTCCTGAACTTCAGATCAAACATCCTGGCATATATTCATTTAGAGATTTTATTCCGGGATACTCCTGTGCCTTCTCTGTCATAAGTGACACTTTAACTCTGGTCCCCTCATGCAGGTCTTGATGGATATATTCTGTGGATGCAAAACTGTTATAATCATTTGGTCCTGTTTGAAATTGCTGTTATAGACTCCGGTTTAGGCCCTGCTTTTATTTGCCCTTTTTTTATTTGCAGGGCATTGCCCCCTCCCTGTCTCATGAACAGGCCTCCCTGTGGCCATGATGAAGTCAGCCTTTGCACTGTGATTATGGGTTGTTGGCCTTGAATCCACAATATTTTGTCTGCAACATTCTTAATTTTGAGCAAGATTCTTAATTATTGCCAGCTATAAGGTTGGGATTTTGCTGCTTTGACTGCCAATTCAGTTTAGTCAAAAAAAGTTATCGGATGTTAAAAGCCTTTCCTGGGGTAAATTCTTCACCAGCAGTCATAACAGAAAGGAATATTTCCAGGAACTAATGATATTGCAATCTCACAGGCAATTCGTTTGCCTTATGAATTAGGAAAAGGCAGAAGCAATGGGAACTGAGAGAAAGGAGAGTAAAGTCAAGGAACAGACTCTTCATCTACTGACTGGTGAAATTGAGCAGGTTTTTCTGAGATAAGGTGAAATCAAGATTATTTGTGTGCATATTGTCTATACATATACTCCTCCTACTCATCCACTGTTGTGTGCATGAATTAAAGTTTGAAGAATGAAAAAAATGCTTCAGATTTCCTTAAGGATATCTTAATAATTGCCAGAAGTGTGATATGTTCCTTTGTCTTTCAGGAAACAACTCGGGACTGGGGCTAGTTTTAATATTTGGATAGATCTTTTGGTCAAAGAAGGCTAGGTGACCTATTCCTTCACCTTGTTATTCCACTCTCCTATGGGCAATTACCACAGAAGCTCACAACGTGGCTACAATTACTGTTAGCTGCTTAGTTAAATGGAGTTAATTTAAAATAAAGACAGTGCTTAATCTCCAAAGAGTTAAAGAAACAGGAATGTTGGTGAGGTATTGTGAAATAATTTAGAGCTTGTTTCTCAAATTCTTTTGGTGGTGTTTTTTTTTTTTTCTTCATAGAATATTACTCAGAGTACTCTTAAGGATTTTTGTCTCTTAAAAAAAAACCCAAGTCGCAATATATTGAGGTGGGGAAAAACATCAGCATGAAATGCAAGTATTAAAATGAATTAAACAAACTGGATGGAACCCCCAGTGCTGGGTAATGTAACAATGGAACCTCGGAGTTAGGAAATGGGCAGCTGGCACATCCCTTTAACCATATCTGTCTGGCCATCTCATCAGGAGAAAACTCTTTCTTGCTTTATTTCAACACTCCACCTGTGGTCCCAGATGGTATCAGGAAATGCAGAAGCACAAGAAAAATGAAAGCAGCAGAGTCTGTTAAATAGACCAATGTGTCTGTTTAAGGATTTATGATAGACCGGGTCTCCAAAAGGCAGAATGAGTCTCTCATAACTTTCCATGAAATCTTAAGAAAAGATAATGAACAAAAGGAAATTAAATATAATTTCCCCTGAGCTTTAATACTGTTAAGATTTATTACAAATCAGCAAGAGCTGAGAAATACGGCTTTAGTTCCTTGATGGTATTCCTTAATTCCTCTATCTTCTGGAGCTCTCTAGTATTGGTAATGCTAAAGTCTGTATAAGAAATAAACTTCCTAACTAACTGGGCAGAATTTTGATGAGTTAAGCCTTCCTACTTTCACTTCAGAGGTCTTCTGAAGGTCTTCACTTCTTTATATAGAAGATATAAATATGCTTTTAATGGACACACTGCTATTTAATCTCCTGTGAAGATTGTGGCCAAATGGAAAATTTAGGGAAAGTCCACATTTTACAAAATCCTAGAGTTTGTGAATATTTTAATTTCAGGATTACTCTTCCATCCTGGTAAGGGGGTATGTAGATCTCCTGCATATCAGGATCCATGAAGGACCTAATTATATGACCAGCTTTGCTCAAGGAGATTGCTAAAAACAGGCGCTATGAAAGAATACTGCCCACGGAAATACACGGACAGGCTGGGAACTGCCTCAAAGAGGCTTTACGTGTGAGATCAAAGGGACAAGGTGGGGATTCAGGCCAGCAAGCATTACAGGGATGAAGGTGGATCTAATTTTCCCTGTTTCTGCAGAAGAGAAGTGATTGTCCTGAAGACAAGGAGCCAAGAACAAATGAATCCCAGGTTGGATAGAGACCTAAGACTGATTCTATGATCCTCTGGATTTCAAGGAATGACTGTGAACTCTGTTACCCCTGAGAAAGGTGGGAGCTCGAATCACCTCAAGTCCTTCAAGCAGCCTCTCATTTCCACTTGGTATCAATTAGAAGGATTTTTTTGAGAAAAAAACCCATCACTTAATTTTTGCGTGTCTCTTCAAACATATATGATTTTATATAACTACTAAGTTATACTGTTGTCATTTTCATTTCTTCAGGATGAAACTCTTACCAAATGATTTGCTTGCAAAACTTGTCATTAAACATAGCAGCATAAATAGCTATGGATAAGAGACCTTTGTGGTGTTTTGGGTTTGCAGATCCTCTAGAACTTTTTCTGCATTTCATAATCCTTTAAACTGGTGAAATGTGCCAAGTCTTTTCCCCCTTAATTTAATTTTCTTGCTCAGCTAGTGTATTTGTAACTGGGTAGAATGATGTGTTATTTAAATAATGACTCCTGTCTGAAAGTAATTTCTGCCCTGTTTGTGGAAGAACTGTGCACACAAAAACAAAACCTGTGGCATCTTAGGATTTCTATTTGAAATCCTGAATGGAATAAAATGAGTGGAAATAAAGCCTCAAAACATTGTGTGTTGTAACTCCTTGTTCTGTTCTAAACATAGAACTCCAAATTATTAAGGGGTCCAAGTTCTGGAACAAATAGTTTTCTCCGTCATTTTAATAATTGCCTGTGTTAGCCAGACATGGTGACAACGAACTTAGATCCTTACAGCGGTATTTATAAATCTCCAAGTTGCACCTGGGTTGATACCAGCCAAATAATTTCAGGACTGGTTAAAATAAGTTGTTTCTTGCTAGATCTACATAGATCTATTATAAAAATATAAACTTTTGAATGCATTTTGTGTTGTCTCTTGCGAAGGAGATTTGGAGTGTTAGAAACCTGGAAGATTAACCTTACGGTTGCCTTCATATCATCTGCACATTAGAAAAGCACCAAAATTCATTTGATAATGAAAACAGAATATGCCAAATAGCATGCACTCCCTGGTTCCAACGTGTTTTATTTAAATACTTGCAGTAAACTATTTCTTCATAATAGGTTTTATATTACATACATATAAAAATTATATATAAATATATACATGCATCTAGCAGAATGATGGAAAAAGTCATGTTTATATAGACTTCTGCAATTTTCCCTGGAACAATTTTTCTTTCTTCCTGTCCAGGTTTAGAACTATCTCTGAAGTATCATCAAAGTAACAAAGGAAATGGCTAAAATTCCACTAAAGCAAGGTAAATATTGTTTTTAAACATTGGATTAGAGTAAATCTAATCCAGCCTGCACAGTTAGGGATTCAGTGCTCTCCACAGCCCTACCTCAATTCCCAGAAAGAATGATTGTAAGCAGAAATATAATATTCTGCCAGGAAATCACTAGTTCCGAGTTATTAGATTCCAGCCCTGGTTGAGACTGAGGCAAGGAGACAGCACAGGAAGCACTCAAGAGTTCTTCGTAAGTGTGGCTCGACATTTTTCAAATAGTCTACTTCCAAAGGCAATGGAGATGATGGACTGCAGCAACTGAACTGCAGGTGCAGAGAGACCCTCCTGTAAACTACGATTATTTCTTCTCTTCAGTTGAAAGGATAAGCTCAGTGTGAGCAAAAGTATTTAATTCTGCTCTCTAACACTCAGACCTGAAGCATTTGTACCTTTTGCAGCCTGAAATAACCATATCTATTTTTGCATTAATCCCTGTGTATGGGATGCAAAACGTATGTTGTCTTTGTGCAGAGCCCACAAAATTTCAGTCTTCACTAAACAACTTCAGCCTCAATCAGAATCTTGGATCAAAAAGCCTCTAAGGTTACTGAAGTTGCTATTTGATGCCATACTCTCCTGTGCTAAGGAGCTTTACGATACCCGTTAAGAGGATACTGTTGTCTACATGCATGAAGTAGATAACTCAAAACTGAAAACAAATAGTCTGCAGTGTATTTGTTATGAAAATTGGTTTATTTTTTTATCACGGGAATGCTGGTATTTTCTTTTCTTTTTCTTGTAATTAAGGAACGTCTTTTGGAAAAAAACATCTGTTTAGTGAAGGCCAAGAAAAACATTCTGTAATGTTGCTCTTTTGCCACATGGGACCTGTAGTTCAGGTATTTCATGTTCCTCTTACCTTCTCTCAGTTGTGTTTCCCAGCCAGAAAACATCTACCCCTTTTATTTTTCAGCATAAGTCCTTATCCATTATTCTTGGGTCATAGAATCATAGAATCATAGAATTGTTCTGGTTGGAAGAGACCTCCAAGATCATCGGGTCCAACCATTAGTCAGTTCTACTAGTTATATTAAACTGTTCTAGTTAACAGATCAAATTCTGTAGTGGTCAGCCTTAACTAGAATATTAAATACCACTGAAAGGCTGTTTACATAATTTATAATAAATTTATTTCAGTCCAGTTAGAAGTGGACAGCTATTGTCTAGAACAAAACTCCACAACACATTTCCTACCATAGCAAACATTTGTATTGCTAGTTTTAGCAGGGGTAGAGGATGGCATCAGCTATGGGGAAATAATTAAGTTCCTTTCTATGCTATAACTACATAGGAAAGAAAAACAAGTGCTTTTTTCCCCATCCATAACAATGAAGTTATTGATGCAGATGTGCTCTGGTGTTTAGGTAACTCTAAGCAAAGCTATCAGGGAGCGAGCAGGGTCCTCTTAATGGTCTCTCTTTCCTTTTGAATAACTGTCCCTGAAACTTCTCTAATGATCATTACATTTACACAAATCGGAAGGATCTTAAATAATATTTACTTTGGCAAGTGTCCTGCGTTTCAGGCTTGTCAAGAGATTTGCTGTCATCTTTGATGGCAACCTCCAGGCAAGTCTGTGCCACTGTTTAGCAGATCTGATCAATATCTTAAAATGGGTCATTGAGAGGTTTTGACTGAATTTGGAATTCAGTCCTTCTGGTGGACCGAAATGTAAGTCTTGGAGTGTAAATAACAAGTGTGTGAATTCACATGGTAAATTCATGAAGATATTTTCAAAAATCCATGTAAACTAGAAATACACGTTTCCATAATTTCCTTTTCTCCTCAGTGTTTAGTTCATGGGGGCAATCACATTTCAGGTCACAGTAAACATCAACGGGAAAAATGCTAATTTCTGTGAACATTAATTTCAAAACACTGGAAAAAAAAAGCATAGCTATAATTGTCATGTTGATCTACTGAGTTTTTAGTAAGAAGAACAGCTGGATAAACATTTTGTCTGAAGTTAATAATCTGCTATTAGAGGTATGAGATGCATCTCCAACGTAATCTTCATGAAATAATCGTGTTTTTTTCCTCAGTAATAAAATTCATGCTAAAATATTTGGGCTTGCCAGTCAAAGCAACAGAAAATAAAATAAGGAGCCTACAGAAAAACACAAGACTATTTCATTTTTCTTGGATCTTGTGGAAGGATATTACTTTTAAAATTGCAGCTCTGCTACCTCATCTGTCAGGTTAATTTCACCAATGTTTTCCATTTCCTTCTGTTGAAAACCGTTAAAATTATGCAATTTAATATGAAGCCTCATCTCAGTACACTGTTTATTTAAGACAATTGATGCGAATGAAAGAATTTGGGTCTCTTTTTCAAAAGTTCCAGTATTTTCACAGTCCAGATATAGCCTTCCTAAAGTGACCTGTTAGTTTATTTTGGTTAATGTCATAAATCCTTTTAAAAAAAGGCTTTAAGACTTGTTCGTAAGACTGGATTAAACGCTGGGGGCTGATACTGTCTGTTTATTCTCATTCCACGCTCATTTAGTGCAGGAAGCTGCCTGCCCACTATCTCTGCCTTCCTGAAGTGGACAGCGTTACGAATGAGAATTTATTTCCCATATTCATTCTGCTTCTCTGGTCCCTTTATGAAGATTAAAACAACAACAGCAACAACAAAACCCACCCCAATTTGACTACTGGCCGTTGCCCCGGATGGTTTGCTGAACCAGTGACAGAGTGAAAAACAGTCCCTCTCTGACAGTCCTTGAAGTGCGAGACTTTCGATTGTTACTCGCCTGGGTTGGGTTTGATCTGGTAAAGAGGACATGGCGTACCTTGTATCCCATTAGGCGGATTTGCCGGGATGGAAGAAGCAGAAGATCCAGACCACATGACTGCGTGTATATTTTTGCTACTTGAATGTCATTTTTTGTGGCCGGTGCGCTTACCTGCAAGCTAAGGGACCAGAGACCAAAACTTGCACCTTGTCTCTGAGCTGGTGTGACGCCAGCCTGACCACTCCAACGCCTCTGCAGTCCCCGTTGCTGAAGTGGGAGCAATGTTTCACTGGCCCACTCTCTCTCTGTACCTACAAAGGCGGTACAGCTGTGTGGTTTGAGGTGGGGCTCTGATGGTGCCGATTCGGTGTTAGAATGAAGGCGGCGCGCCTTGGTGCACCGGCCAGCGCGGTGTCGTTCTCACCTCTCGCTTCCAACAGCTTTAGCCTTTCTCTGAAGAGAAAATCGTGCACGCTCATCTTTTAGCCCGCTGGTGACTTCGGGGAGTCTTTGCTCACAAACTCCTGCCCCCCCCGGAGCCCCAAACAGCTGCCAGCTCTTGGCTGGCCCACGCCGTGCCTTCCCACCGCCGCCCGTGGGAGGCTGCGGAGCCGCCCGCGCCCGCGCTCCCCCCCATCGCCCCGCGCCGCCGACACCCGCGCGCGGGGGGCGCTGCCACGGCGGGACAGCAGAGGGCGCCCGCGCACCGCGGCTGCGCGCGGGCACGCGCCGGGCGCGCCTGGCGGGGGAGGCCGCGCCCCCGCCGCGCCCCCCGCGGGCCCCGCCCTGGGCGCGCCGGGGCCGTTTGGGCCGTGGATGCCGGTTGCGGGACGGCCCGAGTCTGTTCTTGAGCTGTTCCGCCTGTGCGCA
Organism: Phoenicopterus ruber ruber; assembly: GCA_009819775.1. Taxonomy (NCBI): domain Eukaryota; kingdom Metazoa; phylum Chordata; class Aves; order Phoenicopteriformes; family Phoenicopteridae; genus Phoenicopterus; species Phoenicopterus ruber. The sequence goes on from CM020219.1 coordinate 36,909,089, forward strand.
TCCGCCAAGGGGAGTTCCCAGTGCTGACAAAATAAAGGTTAATTGTATAAGGCAAATTTTAAACACCTTTGCGTTCCCTTTGCCGTCCAAGTGACGAACGGGAAACGCCTGAAGGAAATCGGCTCCCGGTGACCCGCCTGCCGCGGCAGCGCGAAGCCCTCCCGAGGAGCGTGTCCCACGTTCCCAGGTGCACAGCCCTCGCCACCCGCTCCCTCCGCGGCTGCTGTTTCTTGTGCCTCTCCTCTCCGAGCTCTTGTCTGCCACCTCTCCGACAGCTCCGCTGGTGAAACCCGTCCAGGTCTTAACTCCTGATATCCTAATAGTTTAAAAATCTTTCAAGTGTAAATTTCAAAAGGTAGCAGGAAAAAAAAAATGCTCTGTCTCTGCACAGGAAGATCCAGGCGCGCTAATGGGTCTGTGCGTATTTATTTTTAAGTGTATACCTACACCATTAAAAGGGTATTCATTTAAGCCTATAAACAAACAAGATTTGTATGGGTGTCGAGAGTTTTTCCTATGTATTTTGTAGTGCTGCAAGTTTTAAAATATTTTGTTTAGAAGTGTTGCTAGTTTTTAATGTAGAACAAGTCCCAGTATGGCATTTCCGGTGTCCTGGATCAGAAGAATCTCAAGGGCAATAGCAAATGCTCTGTCAAATGCAAGAACTTGACTTTCCAATACGATACTTTTCTTTTTAAATGCCATTTTCTTTAACAACGTATCAGATACTTGATACACAGTCACGGGGGGCTTTGGAGCAAAACCCCTTGCTTTTTAAGCTTTAAAAATATTTGTTTACTTCTGGGTAGGGTTAGTTCTGACTGGGAATACCATCTTCTGTTTTGGAAATAGAGATATGAGAGGTTTGTTATTGAGACATTAGAGAGAGAAGGAGATCTTGTGGTCTGAAACAAGTTTCAGGGCTCTAATTCCACATCCTCCGCAATATTTACAAGGCAATTCACTTAGATGTAATCTGGCTTTACTCAGTGGAGTTCCTCCTGATCTATACGCTGCAGTGGAAATCAGAAACAGATACTCCACATCTGTTTCTGGTTTTCCACATGGGAAAAATAGCTTGGAACCAAAACCTAACATCTAAACTTCAGTCCATACGTTTTAATATCGTAACAGACGTATCTCCAGAAGGACTGACTTGCCTGCTGTGGAGGTGGTACAGGTTAATTAATGAACATCCTTTGCAGGCACTTTTTAAAATGCGCAGCACCAGAAGTACAGACCCGTCGGTTACTTCAATGCACCTCCAATTAGCAGTGCTTTTCTGACTCACCTCAGCGATCAGTTTTAAAAGCCGTGTATTTTCTGTGGTTCTGCCCCAGATGCAGTAAAGCAACAGCACTGGCATCAAAACATACCATAGCAGGGTTTGTGGCCTTTCCCAATGACTAGGTTATATCATGGTTATAGTTCTAGATGTTAATATATAGAATAAATGATAGGCCCTGAAGTAAAGTCCTGTAAACACTGTGCATTGAGGGGACGATGACATCATAATTAACCAGACGAGCAAGGCTCCACAGCTTGCTGTTGTCACCAGAACCTTCTGTAATTACAGCTTTGTCCATGGTATCTTCCTGTTTCACTTTTTTCCCTTTGTAATTCAGAGAACCAGTTAGCATTTTTGGTAGAAAACAGGTTGCTAGTAGAGGAGTATAATCTGACAGCTAAAAATTGTAACTATCAACATTGGTATGTTACAGAGCCTAAATCGTTATCAGCATCAAATGTACTTGACTGAATATGACAGTTCTGTCAACAGGGGATTAAGGCTCAGCAGAGGGTTTTTTTTTTTTTGTCAAACCTGCTTCTTCTTCTTAGACAGAAGTCAGGGGTGGGCAGAGAAGGTACTTCAGGGTGTTTTAGTTGTCTCAGAAGTTGAATGGTTCTCTTTGCAAAGAGACAGTGAATGTATTTGGAAGGTATTTAAGGATGTAGTATGCTCCCTGCCTTGTGCACGGTAAGACCTGGGTACATTTGCTGCATAAAATGGAAACCAGGGATGGGGCATAGCCAGATTGGTGGATGTGCTGGAGTGAAAGAGTCATTTTGGGACTCTAGGCCTCTCGGAACAGTTCTGTTGCTGGACGCTGGCTCCCTGCATCTGGCCTTTAAGAAGCGTGTCTAAACAACTGTAATTGTGATGACTTCTAGCTGGTTTGTGTCTTGTTATAAATTAGTCCTTTGATCTGTGCTTCCAACTGACGTTATTAATTTTAGAGACAACTTTGTAGAAAATATATGGGGTTTTTTTTTCAATTTTTTGTCCTTTTCCTATCCTGTCAAACTACAAGATACATATCAAATGGTCTGCAGTGGTATTATTAATTCATTACATGGTTTTAAAAAACTTTCAGCAACAAAATCTGTGAGCAAGTGTTGTACTGCATCTTCTCAGGAGACTTGCATTTAGTACCTTTAAATGCCAAAAAAAAGTGAAGAGTTGGGTTTTGTAATCCAGTGGTTCTTGAACTGGAGTTGCGTGGAGCATCTCTAAAAATAAGTATGTACTTCTGGAAATATTACTGATTCCAGTGCTGTATTCCTCATTTAAATCCAAGGCACCTTACCATAGTTAGTAATCTTACTGATAGTGAGATTAGCCTTTTAAGCAGACACACTCTTAGAGTTGTTTTACCCCAATAAATTTGAGAACGTTTGCTTTCCTCCTCCACCTACAGCCACATAAGATGGCACAAAGGAACCTTTTTAATGATAAATACATCTAAAAGAAAGAACAAAAATCCCAATATTTTAGCAAGCAGATTTTTTTATTAACCCCGCTTTATTTGCTCACACACAGGCACACAAACCTACCTGGAAGTCTGACTATGATTATCACTGTCATCTGTATCGTGATTTACGTGAAAAGGGGACTGAAAAGAGAGTCATTCCACAGAACAAAGCTGCGAGTGACACTGGCAAAACAGATTAAGGGTTCCCAGGGTGAAATGGGAGGTGGGAGCACTTGCACCTTGTCTGCCAAGGAGCTGCTTTGCCGTCACTGTCTCGGGGCTCGGAGGAGCCCTGGAGCCCTGCAGGGGTCTGCCCAGGAGGCAGTAGCTCAGCTAGCCTCGGTTCTCGGCATCCAGGAGTGATCTGGTCATCGTTACAGCAGACACGATGAAACGCAGGGTGCATCGGGAACACAATTTTACAGGGTTTCAAAGTTTCATTTTCTTTCCGTTAACATTCAAGTCTACCCTTCAGGTCCTTGTTGCTGTGTCTAAAATAACTTAAGAAGGTAAAGATTTGCCTTTAAAGAGAGTTTATACCAACAGGTAAAGGTAGGTATCCTAATACTGTAAGGAGAGAAGGTGAACTGGTTGAGATAAGCACCAGATTCTAACAATTCTTGTCAAACGAACAGGTCTAGGCCAAATTACGTTTTATGGATGCATTCAGCCCACCCCTCTGAAGATGGATGTGGCTGTAATCATAGAATCATACAATAGTTTGGGTTAATATCGGTGCTTCTGGCAGGGAGGAGGGGTCGAGGACATAGTGATGGCATGGAGTGTGCTGATGGCTTCCTTCTGTAAGGCCCCAGCCGTGGCACCGTGCGCAGGCAGGGCTGAGACGCTGCTGGAGCCGTACCAGCGTCGGTTTGCGTGCGGTCGTTCTGAGCTCTCGTGAGTGACAAGAAACACAGGACTAACAGTTGAAAGTCCTGTAAAGATACTGCACTAAGTATGAGAAACTGGCTACAGTTTAGTGAAGGTCAGAAAGGTTGTTAATTGTGCTAGGTTAATTACAAACAATTGAACAATAACCCTTTTCTTTGAGGATACCTGCCATCATTCTGTGTGACAATTTAACAGGGCTAAAAAACCAATGTAAGAGCCATAGTGCTTCCTAATTTTGAACATTAGTTTAAATCTTACATGAGATAGTGTAGCATTCTCACAAGCTGTTGCATGAAATTACAGCCTCGTTCTTTAAATTATAATACCCATGGCTATAATGTATATATGACACTTAACATAAAGGCTAGGCTATCTCTGTATATGTCTGTGTAGCAATGAGAAGAACCATGCAGTATGCTAAGCTAAATTCTCTTGAGTGGAGGGGTCACCTGGTGATTTGCCCCTAACTTGCCATTTGCCTGTATCTTACTGTTTGCTGTGTGCTGTAAAGATTGATTCAAACAATGATCACGTATCTGATTCCATTATCCCAGCCACTGAGATACAGACCCTGAATGTGGCATCTTTTTCTCTCCTGTTTTTGAAAAAACTATTTGCCAACTTTAGTTTTTGTTGTAGGAAAACACATATTCCGTGTGTCTTGCTCAAACAGCAAGCACGGTGCCAAAACCAGGGCCATCCTGAGGAACTCCTTCTCTCCCCAGGCTCTAGTGGTTTGTGTTAAATAAAGTCTGGATTCACAGCTATCCCACTGAGGTTTTTAAAAACCTTTCTTAAAATCATCTTTTTACCATTTTTGCATTTGCTGACCTGATGCTCTAGAATTATATAGCTTGCCATGGTTTTTACTACTTAAGTAATCTCTAAATTATCACAGTACCATGCCTTTCTGAAGTACAGTACTGTAATTACAGTGCTGCAATTACATTCATCCATGATTTATGACAAACTTTCAGCGAACAAATAGTAAACACTGTATCACTTTGTGATGTATGTGTAACTGCACATTTCTCTGTTCTTCTGCAAAATACCATTCTGTTGTTACTGGTATTTTCTATAGTGCACAGAAAATCAACTTGTCCTTCCTTCATTCAGTTAATCCCTTCACTGTAATTTGAGGCAGAAGTTCCAGCCTAAAAACAAAACTGGTGTTGCAAAAGGTTATTTTAACACAAGGTTTCATTCCCACGTAGTTGATTGCATGTGAAAAAAAGTAGTAGTATAAACATGCAGCACATGATGTTTGCTTTTGGTTCCTACATATCTACGGCTGGTTTACCCCAATCCTAGTTTTGTGTTTTTGTCATGATAAAGGTGGTACTGAATTTGTGCAAAATGCGTTGAGAAGTAAGCCATGAACTCTTGTGGCAATAGCCTTATTTCTTTATAGGGTCATTGAAATAGCAGGGTTGAGGGTTTCAAGGAAACCTTTAAGGTGCCAATGAATCACTGATATAAACTCCTGTTTATTTTAGTCCCGTTGTGTAAATAGGAAGAACTGTGTTGCCTCCGAGCGTCACTCTCAAGACACTGAATCAACTGCCACAGAGCTCCTTCCCGTATCTGGTATTTTGCAGTCTTTTATTATCAGGCTGCAGATTTGGTGAAATGTGGATACTTTCTTCTCTTATTGGTAGTGACAGCTGGAGTGGAGGTGTTCCCACCTTGTAAAGAAGTCGTACTGAACGGCAGCATAATCCTCCTAAACCAGCAGGGGCTGTGTCTTCCCCCATGTTACCTCTGCTTATTTATAATGCATCAGGCCTTACATTTTTTTTTTTAAGAAAGCACTAAAATGAAGCAAAAGTATTTCATTTCATTAATGCATCACAGACGTGTTTTAACCTACAAAAATGAGTACAAGACAATCCAATTAATGATCTCCAAAAGTATTACAGAATGGAAGTTATTTCATTTATCATTACAAGTGTCCCTGGCAATTACCATGACTAGCCTTTTTTTCATTTTACAGATTGATAAAGCAAAGGTTTTAGGTGATTTTGCAGAAATTAAGCACAAGCTCTGACTTCTATGATTCATCTTTAAAATGTATACCTATAGACCAGTCTTTGTAAAAATACTAATACTTTACACGTTGTGTTTCATATTCTCTGCTCTGGGAAAATGAGAGTAGATTTTGACGATAACCAAACAGATGAAATTTGTGAAGGGATTCACTGTGAAGTGATTCACCAAGTTTGCCTGGAATTGAAGTGGGCAGCTGTCTTAATCCACTAGTGGTTATGATACTTAAAACGCTGGGGGCTTCCAAGGTTGATGTTCACCAAACCACAGAGTGTCCTCTTTGTTGAGGAGGTTTGCACAGAACCCTCGCATTTTTCTGGTCGGAAGGAAGACATCTAGTCCAGTCTGGAGGTGTCAGTGTTAAATTCACTAAATTTACTTTGTGTAAAATAATAATTAAATCAGGGACTAGGCTGTTTCCCTACTGGCTAGTAAGTACTTCTCCCCCCCCCCCCCCCCCCCCCCCAAATGAATATGTAAATACTTTTTTCAGGGAGAACAGTTTCAATGGAAGAATAAATATACATCCAACAGTATAAAAAAACCTTATAGTGCATTTGTTAAAGTCAGAGTCCTGGGGACTAGGAAAATGGCAGAGGATATGTGTTTCCTTAATTCTGAGTGCTTCAGTTGCACAGTAGGTAAAAGAGAATTTTTGCCTATTTCTTATTTCATACCTTTGTTGCCTTGCCTTTTTTACTAGTATTTGGAAAGAAAACATTTTGGAAAGATTGAATCAGTTTGTTTTTTTCCTAGCCTCCAACATTTTTTCACCTTTTTTTTTTTTTTTTTTAACTTTCATTTCAGATCAAACCAAGTTTGGATTTTTCAGTTCAGTTCTGTAGCTAAATTGACAATTTAGTTATTTACAACTTCACAGTTACTTTAACTTTTGTTTTTTCTCAGAGGCTCAGGCTTAAAGCTGTGTTGCTGTGTTTCAAGCCTATGTTTCTAATAAGCTTTCTAGGGGTTTGGTGAGTGAGCTGACAGCTGTGCCTCTTGCCTTGAGATTCTTTAATCCTGAAATTTACTTTTACAAAATGAGCAAAATTACAATTTGATTATTAATTAGCCTTCATGTTGAATCATACAATGCTCCATTTGTGCCTCTGGATGTATCATAACTCATTCTCTCCAGGCATAAGTACCTATCAATTCCATCTCGCAGAGCATTTATAAGCTTATTAGTAAGGCCAGTTCTTAACAGCAGAAACCCCTCTGCAACTTAAAGGGGCTTGCCTTGTTTCCTGCCCAAGGGGCAGCCTTTTGCTTCTGTGAGGGCTCCTTTGCCCTTTTTGAATTGGCGATGGCTTTGCACATTAGACAGTAATCTCAGTTAGGAATCCTGGCAAATGTTTTCTGAAAATCCTAGCGCACAGTATCCACAGCATTCCCCCTGTTTGTATTGGCAGCCACGGGCTTCAACAATTCCAGCAAGTAAGCGAGGCATGCCCTTCCCTTCCTGAGACCATGCTGGCTATCCTTGATTCAAGATGCGGTTTACTGACCATTCTTCCAGTTGCTCTTTAACAACCATTTCTAAGGCTTTCCCCACAACCAATGCAAAGCTGCAGAAATAAGTCTGTAATTTCCTGATCAATAGGTCCTAAAAATGGCTTTATTTTGTCGACTTGCCACAATTTCAGTACTTTCCAGTCTCTGTTCTTGGAGTTGCTTTTCTTTGAGTTGAAAAAGCCATCGTTTCCTATCAGACTTTCTGTAGGGTTAACTTTTGTCAGGATTTGCTACCTGTAGCTGATAAATTGTAAGAGCTCCAATGCAATAATCCGGGCCTATGAAATGGCAAAGGGAAGATAAAGAAATTAAGCAAGTGTTTTTTCATGGTGAAGAAATTATGCCTAGTAGGACTTGACAAATTTCTAGGTCTTATAATGAAAATTGCTTCTTCAGAAACTTTCATGTCCCAGATCATATAATCTGCCAATTTCTTGCTCTATTGAAATCCATGGGCTTTTTGCTTTCATAATTGAATAATTCTTGCAGCTGAAAATGTTTTTTAAATAAAAGACCATTCAGAACAAACAGAGGCAGAAATAGTGTCTTTAACCCATCCCTCTTTCACATCTGTTCATTATAAAAAATCAGAAACCTTGTAAAACTCCTTTGCCTAAACTGAAAACTAATTGAAATGTGTATTTTTGAGAAATAAATGTGGCAGAAAAGGAGGTAGAGATTTGCTCAGCAATTAATGGAGAAGGCTGTTGGACATGTCATTTTCTTCTCTGGTAATCTCTCAAATAATTCCTTTTTTTATCTTTTACAGGCTTCCCTGTTACTAAGGGAGGCCCAAACAAAGAAGAAGAGGTTGCATATTATTAAGTTTGAGTTGCTCTTTGGTGAACACTAAAGTATTTCCTTAAAAATGTGCTTTTAAGTTTCAGTATTAAAACTTAATACTAATCTTTTTCCTTTACTAAGTTTTTTTTTTTAGTGCATTACATGACGAACTTCAAGGAAAAGAATAGAAGGACGTACTCTTTCTGCAAAAAACGTAATCTTGCCGTGACTGTCCATAGTATGGCATGAGGTTATTGATTTCTCTAAAATCTGATTCATATTACAGAGGATGAAATGGCAAAATAAAGAACATGTAGATAAAATATGGCTAAATGATGTGATTGTATTCTAGTACTAGGCTCTGCCAACTGCTCAAAGAGAAAATGCTTTGATTTACCCTGACCTTTGAATTGCATTTATAACAGAAAAACTACAATATTTTAAAATCAAAATTAGATTCTGCAACATAAAGTGATTAGAAAATTCCTGAAAAGGGAAGAAGTCGTCACTGTTGTTTTAGGGTAGAGGCAACCCACATGCCCCAAAACCTAGTCTTCTGCCTCAGGTCCACTGTCAGCTGTTCTTCAAATTCTCTGCTAAAGCCTGGCCATTCTCCCTGCAGCAGGGGGGGGGAACCGACAGTGTCTTCTCCTCTGAAAATCTTGGTTTGACAGGACACTTTTCTTTGTCCTTGCAAGTCATTTGTAAAGCATTATCATCACTAAGAATAAATAAACTAAGTAGTTGTTTGAAGGTGACTATATCTAGGTCGTTACTGACACCTCACAACAAACTAGGAATTGCTAAGAAGCGTTGCTAAGGTCCAGGCTTGGACTAGAGTCTCCGGATAGGCAACGTTGTCAAACTGCTAGCAGGGTCTGCGTCATGGATTTGGTCTGCTCCGCCTAGAATTCTCCCCCACAATTTCCAGACATGCTTTGGTTTATTAGGCAAGTTAGGCCAGTTCCTGTTTATCTGATTCAGTGTTTGAGTCCGTTGTAACTTCACTGATTATCTGTGAACCTGAGAATATTTCCTCTTTTTAGCAGTGGCATTAAGGCAGACCAATTTCTAATCTACTGTTCTGTTTCAGGATGTTTCAAGTTAGAGCAAAACCTGTCGATACATGCAAGAAGGTCTTGTGACTGCTCAAAATCTTTAGTATTTTGGCCTCAGAAGGATGTATTCTTTAAGAAAAAGGATCATAGCTTTAATTCATAGAAAAGTGGCACAAATAAAGTATCAAAAATGTTTTTCTTTCATAGGGAAGTGTCTCCAGAGCTGGTGGTGAACTAGTGCACTCTCAGCAAATTTCTTGATTAGGAAAAAAGAACATCATAACCTGAGTGGACTGATAAACAGTAAGATCATTTGGCTGAACTTTGCCTGTGTGACAAGGAATGTGCTTTTATTGATAATAATGGATGGACTTTCTCCAAGTCTTGCTGTTCCAGGGCTGTCCCACTATCGATAAGTTACCTTCTAACAAAATTAATAGGAGACATTTGGGAACATTCTCAGCGTTGTGCTATCAATTCTATGTTGCTTGAATAATATTTTGTAATAGAAAAATAATTATTAGTGCTTGATATGCGATATTTATTAAAGTTAAAAGGACTTTATTGCAGTAACAAAAAAAAAAAAGAAGAAAAACAGATGAGAAAAATAGTTTAAAATTTGGCAAAGTAGAAAATCTTTTTTTTCATAGTTTTTGTGATAAATTGAATTAAAACTCACAGTTGCTTTGCATATTATTCACACAAGACCTTTTTTGACCATCTACTGTTGCCAAGTGCTAGAGATCCACATTTCATTTTTTAGCACTGGCCTGCCAAGTTATATAAAGGAAATGTTTGCCCTCAATGTTGTTTTTCCTAAATTATTTGGAATGCTGTGTTTCAGTCTCCTTTGGGTCTATTCATTTTACAGAGGTTCTGTATTCTGTCCCTTCTGTTCATCGTCCAATAATAGCAAATGTCTTCTATCCAGAAATCCTTTCTTCAGTCGATGCAAGTAGATTCCTCAGTTCCTTGATCCCCAATACCCTTCATACAACCTCTGCCTGTCTTCCCTGTCAGGGAAAAAGCTTTTAGGAATCTTCTTTTCCCATGCTGTTTACCTTCATCCTTGATGAGTTTTCCTTCCCTGACTCACTTTTTCGGTGTCCCCCCCCTCTGTTGCAGTGATATAATACTTACGTGAGCAACAAAAAAAGGTGTCAGAATTTATAATAACAGAGAACCAACTGACTGTTAAGAAAGGAGTCTGGACTGGCAGGTTTAAAAATAGCCTTTGTCTGCCAAGACAAAGCTGGTAACTTCCCGTGGAGCCTTTCAGAAGTGGGTAAAATGTTCCTGATATATGTTGTAGCTACTGACGTGTGGTCATGAAATGTTGCCTGCCTTTAAATGAAGAAGCACAGAGTGACTGGCCTGACAACTCATCATTTTCAGAAGTGAAATGCTACGTGAATTAATTATGAAAATGTGGGGTTTAATATACCTTGTCTAAATTAGATCCTTGCTGCACACAATTAGCTAAATGTTTTGCTGTTTCTAAGTGGCTGCATGTATGTACTGAATGGGAGAGACCACAAGATTAAGTTACACAGAGCCATCACACATAGTGACACAGGGGTTATTATTAATTTCTATTCTCTGAGAAAAAGGAACGATTCCACTAAATAATAATTTTTTAAAAAGTGTTGTTTTTCAGTGAATTTAAGACTTGCACCAGTACAGATGTGTTTCATAAGACCAACCACGTACTCCTACTGTGGCTTCATTTGGCGGCTGAAAAAGAGAGTCAAAATTCCTGAGCTACACTTAGTGACTGAGAAAAGAATTTGGCTATTGTGTTTAAAGGGCTTATTTCATAGCTTTTTCACTTAATGATCCCAGTTTCCAACAGAAACCCTTGTGGCTCTGGGAGTTCAGCACATATGGGATCTGCATCTTTGTTGCTGACTCCTTCTTCTGTTTTAGAAGGCAGCAAAATAAACGGATGTGTGACGGGAGGTTGACTTATGTCATGCCACAAACGTCCCAGACTTAAGGTACAGTTATATCTGTGTTAATCTAAGCATCACAACAATGTAAACAATGGTATGTGTGACTAACAGTGGAGCATTGTTGAGAACGTTTGTGCCAATTATATTATTAATGATGGAATTTCAGGCACGTGTTTGGATTACCTATTCATTTCAATCCTTTCCTGTTGTTGATTCTTCCTAGCAGTAATTTTTTCCAATTACAGGAATCGTTAGGTTTTTTTCCTGGAGACACTAGGCCTTTAGTATAGGTAGGAAAAGAGTCTGTAAGATGGTTTACATAGCCATATCCTCAAAGGGGCTGCTGCATAGTGTATCGTTCAAAGCTTAGCAGAGTGCATACCACAGCTAGAGGATGTAGAACATCTCAAGGGTCCCTGCGGCTGTTTAACTCTTTGAAATAAACCGTTCCTTCCAGCACGAGAAGGAAAAAATACACATTTGCTTGCCAAAGCTGTGCAAACACATTCATCCAAATAACGCTGATCAATTATGTAAAAAAATGAGACATTTTAGGAGCAAGAGGCAGATGAAGGGGAAGAGGCACAGTTTATTTATTTAGTGATCATTTTTGCTTAGAGGCACCCTATACAAGGGAAGAGCAGCTGCTAAAAGAGATATCCTGCTTATGCAAACAGGGGAGACTGGCTTTTTATTTATTGTTTTGTGCAATGTTGAAAACCAGACCTATTTCCAGAAGCACACACTTTTTCCTTCTTTGGGGGAAAGGTAGAAATACAATGTCTTTTTATTTAGAAATGTTGGTCATGCTGGTTGTGGAGCAAGGTATCCATTTGCTAGTTCTGTCAAAAACATTTGATATTTACCCTAAACATGAATGAAATTCCAGGTATCAGTGGAAGTTCTCAGCAATCATGGCAGTTTGTAGAAATACTATTCTATTCCCAGCGTGTTACAGTCAGAACAGACGCAACTTGCATAAAGATGGGACAAAGGCAGCCTTCTCTATGGCAGAGATGAAATCCTTCTTGCTGTGTTTAGCTGTAAACACTAAAACGATTCTGTCAGCAGTTCTGCGTGTGTGAAATCTCCTCTGCTAGAGGACTCTATGTACGTTTTAGTGAGTTGTTTTCCCCCTCTAGGTAGGTATGGCTTCATAATGCAATTTGAGCTCACCAAATATCTGTCTTCTCTTTCTCCTGATGTAGAGGAACTGACAAATTAGGGGAAACAAGTAGATTAAAAGCAATTGTCTTACATGTTATTCATGTCTGCTTGATTTTCTTAAATCTTTATTATCTCTCATTTTTCTATTCTTTCATTTCTTGCCCATGTGGTATTGTTTTTCCAGGGTCTCATTCCAGGTTCTGTTTTCTTCTCACCACACTTGGCATTTATATGGCACTCAACAGTACTTGATTCTTTGCAGCAAGGAAATGTTATTACTCCAGGATACAGATAGGAAAATTAAAGGGACAAGATGTGAATGATTCATCAAAGACTACTTGTGAATCGGAAATAGAATATAAAAGACGTAGTTTGTTTGTGCTTCCCCTGAATTGCCCAGCAATTAAATCAGACGTTTGTCAGAGGAGCTTTCAGAGTGAAGCTGGATGCCTGGGAATAAGCTCTCAGGGTATAAGGCATGCTGCCATCAGAAGCTGCTTGAGGAGTAATCTCTTCCTATATGTCCCGCAGACTGTTTTTGTCCAACCAGAGAAATCCATGTTGAAGATCTTTTGTGAAATATGGGGACAGAAACTTCTCTTTATTTTTAATGAAGTTGTAGACAGCATTTACATGCTTCTTTGTGTGTGTGAGTGTGGTTAAACTACTGCTTGGTATTGCAGTTCTGAAAGGACAGTTTGGGCAGCACCATCATTCCTTAAATGTAGTTAACCTTTTCCTATCTTCTACATGTCTAGAGGTAGCCCTGACCAATCAATACAATGCAACAAATACTGCAGGCATGTATGTTTACATTAGCTTAGAATGTATTACAGCTAAGTGATACAGAACATCCTAAAATCGCTCTGTTGAGTGGACATTGTGGAAACACGTCTTGGAAGATGGAGAACAGAGATGTAGCTGAGACTGTGGATGTTGATTCTTCATATTCCTAGCTGCATGTGGAGAGTTAATGTAAAAACCCCTCCTTTGTTGGCTTGTAAGTTCTATGGGCCAAGCTCCTACATACTCTTGAAGTTCTCTTACAGTAGAATTTTGTGAGACATGGACTGTTACTCTTCCCTATTCTTAAACAAAAATTGAGGTTGTAAACTTATTTTTAAACAAGGCCTTAAGCATCTTTGAAAAATCATGGAGAACGGGAGAGGTGCCTGAGGACTGGAGGAAAGCCAATGTCACTCCAGTCTTCAAGAAGGGCAAGAAGGAGGACCCGGGAAATTACAGGCCAGTCAGCCCCACCTCCATCCCTGGAAAGGTGATGGAGCAACTCATTCTGGAGGACATCTCCAAGCATGTAGAAGAAAAGAAGGTGAGCAGTAGTCAGCATGGATTCACCAAGGGGAAATCATGCTTGACCAATCTAGTAGCCTTCTACGACGGCATGACTGGCTGGGTGGATGAGGGGAGAGCGGTGGATGTTGTCTACCTGGACTTCAGCAAGGTGTTTGACACTGTCTCCCATAACATCCTCATAGGTAAGCTCAGGAAGTGTGGGCTAGACGAGTGGATGGTGAGATGGATTGAGAACTGGCTGAATGGCAGAGCTCAGAGGGTGGTGATCAGCGGCACAGAGTCTAGTTGGAGGCCTGCGGCTAGTGGTGTCCCCCAGGGGTTGGTACTGGGCCCAGTCTTGTTCAATTTATTCATCAATGACCTGGATGAAGGGACAGAGTGTACCCTCAGCAAGTTTGCCGATGATACGAAACTGGGAGGTCTGGCTGATACACCAGAAGGCCGTGCTGCCATTCAGCGAGACCTGGACAGGCTGGAGTGTTGGGCAGAGAGGAACCTCATGAGGTTCAACACGGGCAAGTGCAGGGTCCTGCACCTGGAGAGGAACAACCCCATGCACTGGTACAGGTTAGGGGTTGACCTCCTGGAAAGCAGCTCTGTGGAGAAGGACCTGGGAGTCCTGGTAGATGACAAATTCACCATGAGCCAGCAATGTGCACTTGCAGCCGGGAAGGCCAACGGCATCCTGGGGTGCATTAAAGAGAGTGTGGCCAGCAGGTCGAGGGAGGTCATCCTCCCCCTCTACTCTGCCCTAGTGAGGCCCCATCTGGAGGACTGCGTCCAGTTCTGGGCTCCCCAGTTCAAGGAAGATGAGGACCTACTGGAGAGAGTCCAGCGGAGGGCTACAAAGATGATTAAGGGACTGGAGCATCTCTCCTATGGGGAAAGGCTGAGGGAGCCGGGGCTGTTCAGCCTGAGGAAGAGAAGACTGAGAGGGGACCTCATCAATGCTTATAAATATCTCAAGGGCGGGTGTCAAGAGGATGGGGCCAGACTCTTTTCAGCAACAGGACAAGGGGCAACGGGCACAAACTGGAACACAGGAAGTTCCGTCTGAACATGAGGAAAAACTTCTTCACTGTGAGGGTGACAGAGCCCTGGCACAGGCTGCCCAGGGAGGGTGTGGAGTCTCCTTCTCTGGAGATATTCAAAACCCGCCTGGACGCAGTCCTGTGCAGCCTGCTCTGGGTGACCCTGCTCTGGCAGGGGGGTTGGATTAGATGATCTCTAGAGGTCCCTTCCAACCCCTACCATTCTGTGATTCTGTGATTTAATGGTTCTGGGGTCAAAGCAATGCACTCCAGTGCTGTTTCTCTCTGCTGGTTTGTTTTCGATGTTTCCTTTAATGAAAAGTGTTACAGAAGTGGTCTGTAGTAGGTGGTCAATAAATTGGAAGCGTACAATGCAGGGCATTGTCTAAGTGGAATGAAGGGATTTGAACCCGAAGACTATCCTGTCTACTAAGTGATAGTTAGCTTAGAATTACAGAAATATAAACAATTTCCATTGGCTGCATCCTGTTCCCATAGTAATCAGCATGTCATTAATTGTTAGCTTGTTTCTATGGAAATTGTATTTCTTGTATTTTTTTGCACTTATAATGTCCCAAAATATCAAGATGAATTAAAAGTTTTGATTTTTGAGGAACCTCTATGGGGTGTTAAAAATATGCTGATGCAAATCACTTATTTGATCTGTTCACAGTTACTTTCAAAATTATTTGTTTAACTGAATACAAAAAGATTTTCAGTGCTCTAAAATGTCTCCTCATCATGAATGAGAGTTCGTTATGGTTAAACTGGAGTGGTAATTACTATGTAACCTAGCCTTTAGGATTTCTGGATATCACAATTAAAAAAAAAAAAAAGATTGTAAGACTGGGTAGACAATTTGGCTGGAAAGGGAAACCTGAATCTGTGTAAATCAGCTAGACTGGAGTCTACTGAATGCAAGATAAACAGATATAGAGAGCCAGTTAGTCTTTTAGGTAAGATGTCGGTCAAATAATTCCTCATATAGTAGTCCCAGAAAAAAACCCTCTCTTTATCCAGGACATCATCTAGCAATTTTTTGTCAGGAGAAAAGTTTAGGACCGCTGAACACAAGATTAGCCTTCTCAGTGTTTGCTCTCATCTGCAATAGATAAAGTAGTGCTGTTCTCTGGTCACCTGGTAAAAGATTTCCTTACCTTTACCCATTTTTGTGTCTCCCTCTCACTTATTTTTATAAACTTCTTCTATAAATTGACAGATGCCTGTAGTATCCCTATGTAGGAAAAAATTACCATAGAAAGTGCAATGTATACTCAAATCCAATTGAAAGCAGATCTATTTTCAGGAACTGTAGTAGGAACTGAAGGATTTGAGTTCTCCATAGATCAAGAACAAAGGCATGACAAATAAGAGGCTAAAGAGACTTTTAAGTTAATACATATTCAGTGATATGAGGCAGTATGATTTAAAAGCAATAAGGCTTTCTGTAGATCTGCAGGCATATTGAAAATTAAATTGCTATCTCTATTTGACCATGGAATGGCCAAGTATAGAGCAAAGGCAGCTTTAAGGAAAGGCTTTTGTGATTGCCTGATGAGCAAAAAATTTTTAATGGACCAATTTTTTCATGTTATCTAAACCTGTTTGCCTGTACTCTCATCTAAACTCTTAAAAATGATGAGTAGTTTCTTGCTTAGCATTCACGTCATCAGCAGCTACCCACCTTTTCCTGGACTTAAAATTCCATTTCTAGTAGTTCTTTAACTTTTATGATCTGAAATGTTCCTCTACTTCACAGAAAAGACAACATGAGCATTTCTGACATTATAAACTAACACTGCTCACCCTCACGTTTCATGGGTTGACATAGAAAGCAGAAAACGGAGCATTCAGAGCAGAAGGATTAGATGAACCAGACAAAAATAGTGCAAATGTTTGCAGATCTAATTTATTAAGTTTTTTTTACTCAAAACTGCCTCAATGTACATGAAAATAATCTATCCACGGGGAACTCGCTATACGAATCTGTCACTGAATTGTAATTCTGTCACTGAATTACTAAGAAACCTCATTCTTTCAGATGATAAAGTTCATTTGCAGCCTTTTCTGACAAGTGGGTTCTTTTCCCTGTTGGGTGGGAAGAATCCTGTTTTTCTAACTGTCCTGGTTTAGGCTGGGACGGAGCTAGTTTTGTCTTCAGCAGCTCCTGTGTTTTGGCTTTAGCGTGTGAAGAACGGTGATAGCACACTGATGTTTCTGGTTGCTGCTAAACGACCAAGGACGTTTTGCAGTTTCCCAGGTTTTGCTAATGTGCAGGTGCAAAAACTTGGGAGGGGTAGAGACAGGATAGTTGATCCAAACTGGCCAAAGAGAGTATTCCATACCATAGACGTCATGCCCAGTATAAGTGAGGGTCGGTCGGTGGGCCACTAGGCTTTTTAGACCCTTAACTTGCCTTAATCCTAAAGCTTCCCTTCGGGTTGCTTTTTGTTTCCCTGATTTTTCCTTTTTGTTTTTCGTTCGTTCATTCGGCTGTTTGTTCCCTCGCCTGCTCTCTCTGGAACTTGCTGTTCTGGGACAGCTGCGGGGGGGATACCCCTGCTCCTTGCCTGCTGCTCGGGACAGGCTCTATCGGTCGTCGGGTGGTGAGAAATTGTGCATTGTTAGTTTTATATAGTCTATTATCCTTATATATATTATCATTATTATCATTATTAATATATTTTTATATTTTTTCTTTGCTGTCCTGGTGAACTGTTTTTATCTCAACCCGCAAGTTTTGCTTTCTCTGTGATTCTTCTCCCCACCCCAGCGGGGAGGGGGGGAGTGAGTGGCTGGCTGCGTGGTATTGGGTTACAATTTGGGGTTAAACCATGACACTAACCTGAATTTTTCCCTAGGATGCTTTTATTTAATTTTCTACCGTGTGACTCTCCTCTCCAAGTGCCTATCCATGCAGTCTATGCAGGAGTGGCTCTTTGGATTGTTGCCTCATCTGACTACCACGCATGCGATGTTATTGTTCCTTCCATGGCTGAAAATACAAAGAACGTGTTGTGCATATGGAAAATATAATATGAGAAATTATTTACTACAGAAATTTCATGCGAGACTGGGGCTTACCAGGCCTTTATAACAAGCTTTTGAAAGGTTCTTCGCAATGTAATGCCTTATAGTAAGATTTCAGCTGAAATGATATTTTTCCTTTTAAAAATTGACAAAAAATAGAGACACGCTATTATAAAAGAAAACCATGTTATCTGAACCAATTAAGACAACATGGAGACCTATCATCTGGATGCTGCTTCTATGCCTGCATGGAGTACGTCATTGTCTAGGACTTTGTCTCGACAGGAGACAAATCATTTGAACTGTTACGTGGGTATAATCTCGTACATGAACACTTTTATTAGAGGAGAAGTAGCGCTTGCTTACTTTAGCCTGGAACTCTTTCCGTGTGATGCAAACTTAAAAAAGTTTTGTGGTATTGGAATCAGAACATCCTCATGTAAGATTGTAGCCGTATTACTTCAAATTTACAACAAAACTGTACCAAAACAATTCTCTTGTGAGGACAAGACTGAGTTCTGCAACCTCATATGCATGGTCAGCAAAAAGGAGTGATTGAAAAAGCTTGCTGTGCTCCACCAAATGAGTGGTTGGGAATGATGGATTTGAAAAAGAATAATCCGTGGCTAAGAAAGAAAATCACTACCTAGTGGGCAGGAGGAAAAAAGGTGTAAAATATGACTCTTTTCAACAGAAAAAGCTCTATAATTATGTCTTATATTTATATGTCTATAGAAAAAGGAAGATCCATTTAGTGATGCATAGACATTGCTTTCGTAAAACAAAGAAGTATGAAGAGAAATAAACAAATGTAAAATAAATAGCAAGCTGAAATTTTCATATTGCATATCATGAAAGAAAAATACAAATATTTTTGAACTCTCTCTCCCTACATGTCTCCTGCCTCAGGATCCAGGCCTTCTTTTTCTAACAATGTACATTTTAACTATCTGCATGTTAATGTAATACACAGTAAATGCAAACTGTAATCGCTTGTATAGGTTTATAAACAAGTTAAAATAGCAAATTCCAGAAATATTGCCATCAAGAATACTTTGCACCACACTGATATCTGATATTTTCCTAAAATTGTGGGTGGGATGCCTTCTAGCAAAGAGCCAGAAAAAGCTGTATTCTGTCTCGGTGCCAGTGTCAGCATGGAGTCATGACTGATGCTTTCCTGAGCCCCTGTCAGCTATGGCCACAAAGACGGCTCCTTTGGAACCTCGCCAACTGGTACAAATTAGAGCAGCCTTCAGAATGTTAAAATTTGTGCTGAAAATTTGGCCAGGCACACGTTTGGCCTCAAACAAAGGAAGCAGAGAGGTGGCTTGACATGCCCCTCTGAGTTCTTTTGTGCAGGCTGGTGTAAGAGGATCGATCTTCGGACTTCAGTAAACTTGCACATTGCAAAAACATGAGCAAAAATATCCATGTTTATGGATAAACTCACTTAGCTGGTTTTGAATATTTAGTCACAAGGTTCAGAAGGTTTTGTATGATGTTTCTTTTAGAGTGGGTTTGTTCCCATGACAATTTCTAAATATGTCATTTTAGTGGTAAGTTATTTCTTATTTTCCCCAAAAGGATGTAAGGAATGATCCTATACTGAAACGGTGTTTGATAGCAATAGCTTTTACATGGCTGCATTCCTGTTATTTATGAATTAAAGGATGTCTATTTTTTTTCCCCCCATACTTTTGGATATTTTGGTCTTTTGCTTCTGGCGAGTATTGTACGAAGACACTGAATATCTCACAAAATCGAAGTGATTACTGGAGTCCTAAAGGAGAGATGTAGCTGTAACACACATCCTGCAGTTTCAATCTGACCAGCAGACAGGAGAGAGCAGTTAAGTTATGGGCTCCTCCATGTCCTTAAGGTGAAGAGTTGTGTGTTCTTAAGATACTATCTAGTTATTGGATGAGATTTTGGTTTTGTTAATTTTAAATATCCGGTTTGTGGAGAAAACGCTTGTGAAAAGTGACAGATGGGTTATATTGAACAACAGCAACATGTATAATATGCTTTAAAGAGTCCTGGAATATGAGGCCATCTCATGCAATGTCTCAACTTCACATTAAATGTTATGTTATTTTTGTTTTAACTGAGTAGCTAAGCCAGCTTGCTCCTGTAGTTCTTACGGCACTGAGTTGAATGTGACTATATTCACTCCTGAGCAGCCATACAGTTTATAGAAGCTTACACATGAGCAGTGCTCTTCTACCGACATAGCCCTTTCTACTTGGAAAATGAAGCTGGCTTTTATGTCTTTGTGTAACATTTGTTCTTTACAGGTGGTGCCTCCTTACAAGGCTTCCCTTTTCGGAGGGCACCTTGGTTCAGCGCAGGGTTTGAGCAGGCTGCCGCTGACCAGCACCACCACAGGATGCTATTTAAGCGTCTAAATAACAGTGACTCTGTCACACCATAACTAACTGCTGGTTTATTTTCTCCTCAAGTTTCAGAATTTTCAGTCATACAAAGAAACCGAAATGCCTTGTTTGCTTAAAAATACAGCCGTATGGTGTTTTCTCTTTTAAGATGGTCTGAGAACCCAGAGGATTGCTTGTACGCAAATTGTCTCTCAAACTAAAACAAATATGACTGGGGATTTCCAAAATGTAGTGTCCCGCTGTGTTGTCTAATTCGCCAGAACCAGCATCAAGTGTCCTGAGATTACTTTAAGTCAATTCTGCATGAGGATTAGTTTATACACTTACACAAAAATGTATTACAGGGAGTTTTACTTTATTTCTTTTCTGTTGTTTTTCAGTATCAAAACCATAAGTTCTGAAGTATTTTTTTCAGTAGCCAAGCTTTTGACTTTGCCTTGTATACTCAAGCAACTGACTTCAAAGTTTCCCTGTGATGCCTACTGTAACATGTGCAAGACATAAAGAAAATTTTTTAAGCTTATTCTTACAAAACACAAATATCTTCAAGGCCCAAATTTAAAGAAGCATAGAGATTCAGCACTGCTGAACGTCAGCTCTCATTTTATTTATTCTCCAGGAAGAGCGTACAAGTATTTATATTGCACTTGCAGTTATGTAGACCAGGATTTTATTTAGTGTGTATGTATGTCTGTTTGTGTGCTAACTTGAGCCTTCATGTCTATATATTTTTCTAATACAATCTTTCTAGTTTCACTTCTAAGCTTTCTTAAATCATTGTGAACAGTGACAATTGTCATTTTCTAAAAGAAGAAATTCTAGAAGGATGAACCCTCCAGAAATTATCTCAGTTAATGAAATTTTTTGATTTTTAATTTATACATGTACGTATGCACTTGCCTATTATTTTTTAATAGTAGAGAGAAAAAAGATCATGGCATAGAAGAGAAAGAAAAGAAGGAAATAAGAAGTGGATGATAAAAGGACAGTAGAAAAGAAAGAGAGAAAGAGGAAAAGGAAAAGAAAAAAGGGAAAAAGGAAAGGGGAAAGTGGAAAAAGAAGAAAGGAAGGGGAAAGCAAGGAAGGGAAGGGAGGAAGGGAAGGAAAGAAAAGAAAAAAGAAAGAACAAAAAAGAAAAAGAAACGAGGAAGGAAGAAAGAAGACAAGAAAAGAAAGAAATAAGAAAAGAAAAGACAGGAGACTATTGAAAAAGAACAGATTATTTGTAAAATAATGTATTAGGTGAAGGAAGTCAAGGGAGGATCAGAAGATAAAAAAAGAGGTGACCAGGCAGGAAAAAGGAATAAAAAGAAGAGGTAGAAATTCAATTTGATTCTACTAGTGGTGGCTTTCAGATGAGGAATGAAACATTACAATTATGAATATGAACTTAATGATTAATTTCAGTTAAAATATTGATCAGAAGAATATTTCAGCAGGAAAGCCAAGACATCGATGAGGTTCTCTACTGTAAATGGCATAACCAGCTTCCCCTGCATGAAACCCCAGTATTTGCAGTCTCTGGGGAAACTGGTAGTGCAAGGACGATGCGATAGCCCGTCCTGGGTCACCTGTGTGATCCTTTTGATGTGTTCAGCACTGCTGACTTTTTCTGGACAATGTCCATTTTCATGTTTTGTCTCTGGCTATCCAGGACCTGAGAGGGAACCATTCCTGTGGCATGATGGAGATCTGTGCAAGCTGCTCCACTATGGTTCCCAATAATGCCTACGTTAAATGGTGGCAATACACTTACGTTGTCTCTTTTCAACATGGTTGTACATCACCTTACTGTAGTGGAAAGACTCCAGCAGAGAGAAATGATGGCAGCCTCATTTAGACCCTGATTGAGAAGACTACTAATGTGCATGAGTTTAAACGTGTACTTAAGTGCTTTACTGGATGAGGAGATCAGTTTACATCTCTTCAAACAGGAAATTTATTAAACATGAGAGGAGGGAATATTTTATATGGAAACACATGGAAGTAATTTCTGGTTTATATTAATGGATCTGGTTTTAATGTATGAAAATATGTAATGCTATAATTGTTGGAAAGACAGATAGTGAAGATAGGTCTGTCAGCCAGGCCTTTACCAAAGATCAGATATTCTAACTCTTCTTATTTAGATGGGTGTTTTTTCTGTATAGGTGTGATTTTTCTCTATTTATGGCAAAAATATTCTATAAAATTTAATAGAAAGCTGTAATGTTTCTTTTCATATTTTTATAAAAGTCTAGCGATAAAAAACGCCCAAAACCCAAACTGCTGAAAGATCTTTTTCTACTCAGACCAATAGATTTTTAGAGTACATACAGCACTGACAGTCTGTAGTAAGTTACAGAATGCTTTTTAAAGCTACTTTACAAGCTAGCAAATATCAAGGATCTGAGCATGTGTTGAGAAATTGAATACTTGCATCCAGCACGCATTTGTGTGTACTGATGTCTAAAACCCTACAGTAGTAATTAAAATGAGTGCGACACATTCACCTGTGGAACACACTTCAGTTTTATTTAGAGAGTCACGTGCCCCTTCACTGCGGCGCGTGGCCACGGGTCAGACAGGCTATCGCTGCCGTGGATCTTTCCTCTGAGACAGGTCCAGCGTCCTCTGGAGCTGAGGAAGGTGCATGAGAACTCACTCAAGCGGCGTTCCTTCCCTGAGAGAGGGAGATGCTCTGTCCTGCCTGCGTCCCTGGATCAGCGGGGGATTAAGACATCTTCCGTCTCCTTTGGGCAACACCAGTGCCCTGCTGTGTTCTTCTTCTGCTCTTCTTGTTTGATTTCTCAGAACAAATCAGAATTCAAATCAAGTCTGTAATTGGAAATGAAATATGAGAGAATCTGCCCGTGTTTGGAGAGACAAAGATGCAAAAGGCAAGGCAGAAGTCTGGAGCTCTCTCTATGCATACCAATCACAGAGACAGATTTATACATCCCAGTTCAATATATTGTTGTAATAACGCCCTGGAAACTTTGTTGTATGCAGTCGTCATCACACGGGAGAACTGTTTATACAAATTGCCACATGCTGCCACTTTTTTTTTTTTTTTTTGCTTGAAGAGTATATTTTTTTTGCTTGAAAAATATGTTTTTTTCAAGTGCTTTTAAGTTTTTAAACTGAAATGCACTTGTTTTCATCTGGTCAACAAAACAAGTGCTTGTTGATATCTTTGCTGAGCTGGCAGTCTTATATAGTATCAGGAAAAAGAAAACACCACTTGTAATAACAGATTTAGCATGATCACCCTTACTTTAAAGCAAAAAGGAGGAACCATACTTCAGCTTAAAAGAACCATCCGTGTAATTATCATTCCAGCTGTAAATAAATATATCCCAACAGTGGTTAGGAGAGGGTGTCTCATCGTACAGCCTTTAAGTCCTCAAATCAAAATAGACAGAAATGATGCTGAACATTCTTCCTGTTGGCCGTCACCTCTCCAGAGAACCATCGAAGCGGCAGACAGAAGTTGCCCTTAAATCGCATTTGACATCATGGAGTTGTGTAGTTACTGTCTTAATGGCTTCCAGAATTGTCGGCCTGATTACAGGTCAGAAAGGTAACACGAAGCATTAAAGATGCAGAATTGAAGTCGTAATCAGTTGGGATTTATTTTGAAAATATTTTGAAAAGCTGCCATGGGATTTCATGATAGGAAATTGGCTCACATTCCTTAGGGAAGTGGTGTCCAGGTCACTGCCTGTCATTTCAGTGGGACAGTGTGGTGTCAGGGAAGATTTTTATCAGCATAATACTACCAGCCAAAAGGAGCAAACACAAAGATTTATGCAAACAAGTACTGCATTCATTTAAAATGCAGATGGAATCAAAATACCTGGACCCCAAAATTTTAGGGTTTTTTTTTTTTTTGTGAAAAGGTTTAAAAAACCTCTTTCAGACTGCTGTGTAATGACTGAACCAAATCTTCAAAACATGCCATTCCCAAAATCCTTGATTCAAAAATCTCAGATGCTGGAATGTTACAAATCCTCATCTGAATTTGGAGGCGGTAGCTCAGCTCCGATTATAGAGGTAACTGAGTTCTACCATAGTTCTCTAACTTACATTTCAAATCAATATTTTGTGTTCCTTTTGCATTGAAATTTCTACTAATTGAAACATCACCAGTAACATTTGCAACTAAAGTAAATTTAAAGAAAATCTTCACTCATTTGGAATGATGAATTTTTAATACACTTATTATCAGTCTTGCATTCATTCATTCAAAGAATCCTGTGATGTGTGCATCCAGTGGTGTCCAAGGAACATAGCTTGCACTTAATAACAATTGGTTATGATTCCCCAGCACTGGCTCAGAATCAATCCACATTTTCATGATTATTAAATAAGAAATAATTTTGTGAATAGTTTGAAACTATTATTTGAAATTATAGTTATGACGATTCACAGCAGGAATAAAGCTGTC
Source organism: Phoenicopterus ruber ruber (assembly GCA_009819775.1). Taxonomy (NCBI): domain Eukaryota; kingdom Metazoa; phylum Chordata; class Aves; order Phoenicopteriformes; family Phoenicopteridae; genus Phoenicopterus; species Phoenicopterus ruber. The sequence continues at coordinate 36,933,454 of CM020219.1, forward strand.
AAATATTTGCCTTAAATTTTTCTTCCCAGCAACATGTGTGCAGTGGCGATTTTTCCAGATGACAAAACTTATACCTATAACAAAGATGTTAGAAAGCAATCATCAGAGAAGGACCAGGGGAGAACGTTCTCCTCCTTCTCAGCTCTTCAGAGCAAGTCTGGAGTGTGAAGGCCAGAAGGGGACTCCCTTTTTTTGTTCTTTGGACAGACTGATATCTCTTTGCACTTTTGGAAAGGAATGAGTATTTGTGCTCAATCCCCATACTCACCCAGTAAACACAAGGTATCGTTGTGGGATGGATGCTGCTTGACTCAGCGTCCTCTGTTTTACAGCAGATCTGACTTCCTTTCTGGGCCCAAGGTCCACTTGTGTTCATTTTATATTGAAGAACTGGTAGCTCCACACTGTGGAGAAGCTGGTAGAACAGACTAACATTTTTTAGTTACTCTGCCTTAAGCTAAGTCTTGTTGAAGGCTAGTATTGTGCTCTGAAAAGAGCTGCCTGGGAAATGTTCTTCTATGTAATGGAAGCAACTGAGTTCTTCCAAATCTTTCTGCTCCTTCTGGGACCAGTCTTTTGCAGTTTTTCTTTTATTTAGACATATTTTTATGTATTTTGAGAGAAGGAAATTCAGTGAAGGAGTATAACTGCTCCGAGGAGAGACTTATCTTACCTGCAATAGTCAACAACTCAAGAGACAATATGAGGAAGTGGGAAATACAAGCGGAGTCCTTGTTTGCCTGATTTGATGCAAGGACAGAACACTTCAGCGTAAGATGAATGCTGCAGCCACAGGACAACTGGAGTTTCTAGCGTGAGGACTCTGTCTGATTTACATCCTGCATCTAAGAAACATTTCCTGGCGAAGTTGAATTTCCACAGGAAGTTTCCATTTGGTCAAGAATAGGCCCACGTGTGGCTTGCAAATGCTTCTTACTGATTGCGCTGAAATAGTTATTAAAAAGAAAGTTGTTGTATGGAGACAAATCACATTCACCACCTTGAAACTAAGGCGTTTTTCTTAATGTCGATAAAGAGGTGTAGTGAATTCTAGACAAGATGTGACTGCTCTGAAAGTTTCTTTTTAGGAAGCTACCTTAGCCAGGGTCTGTCCCATGACATGTATGCCTTTTCTGAACCAGCTATAGGATCCATCACCAAAATCTGATTCTACTGGAAAATAGTCACTCTTTCCAGTACACATTTTTTTCTTTTCAAGAGACCATCAAGCTCAGCTTTATAAGTGTCCATGAGATAATGCGCAAGGATAGGTGTTTAGTGTCCAGGTACATGCACACAGACTGGGGCAATAAGGCCAAATCCACATAATAATCACAGTTGCCACAAATCTTAAGTAGCTATGTTGGTACTTTGGGTTTAGCCAAGTGCCTGGTGGTTATCTAAATGCAAGAACTTTCTTCTGTTTCCCTCTGACTGATGTTGCAGCTCAGGTAGGAAAAATTCCAAAAACAACGTATTGCTGAGAGTGGAGCTTCCAAGGGAACACACTGTGCACCTCTTAAAAACTCACTGAAATAATTACACTGATTTATCAGCAAAGGACTATGTAACCTAAGCTGACTACTGTCATGTGTGCCAAGAGTGTCTGAAGTATAATATTCCGTATTTTGAGACATCTTGTATCTAGGAGTTGCTTCGATGAGCATGCACCCTGCTAATATATCATTTAAATAACAGATGGGTCCTCAAGCAGAGGGACTTTGCCTTCAGTGTTCTTGCTTCTTCACTTGACTCAGCTCTAGAAATACTTGCCCAGATTAAATCTCCTGGAAATGTGTCAGATCTATCATTTGGATGCCAGTGATTGAAAATAGGTTGGTGTACTCTGCATATGAATCTAGATGAATCTTTCTTCATGAGAAAACAGTGCAGAGACATCTGCTGAATTTAGGATTTAAAATGTGATTTCTCTTAGAGATCACATGCCAGGTTCTGAAAGAAACATGTGGTGCTCTAAATAATATTTAAAAAATAATATGACAGCTCAAAGTGCCAAGTCCATGAAAACAGACGTATTTATTTATTTACTAATTTTGGTGGCCATTTTGGCTCCTATAAGTTATTATTTTTTGCAATCTTTGTATTTAAATAATTTTTTTTTTAAATGGTGTTTGCAAAGGAATGTCTTTGAATACTGTCCATTTACAAAAGAACACATGGAGTTTTGATGCTTTCCTAAACAAGGGACGTGGGAGATGCAAGGAACGGGGCAAATTATTGCCAGACTATCAGCCCTGTGTTGTGATGAAGCCTAGCAGCCCCAATCATAAATCAGGTACTCAGCAAATAAAGAGGAAAAGTTAACACATGCCAGTGTAAAGACTGAATCAGAGGAAAGATCAACTTTGGTAAATAAACAAATATTAGAAAATGTTTTTTCCTCTGGGCAGGTTGTCAAGGAATGGGAGATTCAGTGCTTTCCTCAAGTGCATCTTGAAACTGCCTGATGTCAGACACCAGACATCAGACAAAGTAGACTGTTTGCTAGAATATGGTTTCCTTCTAAAACTCCACCCTATCCCCAGTCTCTTGAGAAGGCTGTAAAATAAAAGGGCATTAATGTCATTTCTATAGGAAATCCATATCTGTACCTGCTCTTTTCATAGGAGGAAAGGCAATGGAAACGCGAAAGCAAGCAGAATTTAAAAGGAAACACGTGAATAAAGGAAGAGCAAAGTAATATAGCCTCTAAATACAGAAGTAAAAAGTATATTCATGATTTCGACTCCGTCAAACAAAAAGAGCAATAAGAAGTTACAAGTCTGCAAAGGAGCTATTCTTACTTTTACCTCTTCTTTCCCTTTAACAGTTTTTCTTTCGTTCAGTGGAAAGCGTTGACTTCTTTTTCCACCTTGTTTATTTTTTCCCTTTTCTTTTGGTGAAAACATGTTTCCTTCCAGAAATCTACTCTGCCTTCATCCTGGCAGAAACTTCCCACTGTCCTTAATGTTCCCTCACATTTATAAAAAGAAGAGGTAAAGGATGATTTTCTAGTTTGAGGCAAGACCTATGCTCTAACTCTGGTGTGCCCATATGCTTCTTGTATGTTATCCAAATGTCTGCTGAAGACCACTCCATCCAAGTCCACAAAGATCTGATAGAATTATCTGGCTGAGTGTCAGCCTTTAAAGGAAATAGTTATTTTGGATGATTCACAGTGACTGCTTTTTTTGCTACTGCTTCAGTAATAAACACACTATTTCAATGACTCCTAGAAACAAATCCTGCAGTCCTCACTCAGCAAAACTCCTGTTGACTTCAATGAGCTTTCCTGAGCAAGTTTTGAAAAATGGCTTCAGTATTTGGCTGAAAATAAGCTACCTGAAATGGATGTCTTTTTTCAAAACATTAATAAAATGTGTTGGTTTTATTTACTTTTAAAATGACATCTTTCAATAACTTTGCCAACACCCCCCGAAACCAAGAACAAAACCTCACCATTGCTGGAACTAAATGTCCTTCAGGCATTTGATTTTCCCCAAGAATGCCAGGACCAAAATTCCTTTCTCAAGTGTTTGTGAACTGGAAAAAATGTGTATTCTACTTTCTGGCACATGCATAAGCATAAGTTGGCTACTTTTCCTCTGTGTACTTTAATGATCGTAATAGTTTTCCATTACTTGTTGATTCCTGTTAATAACGTAGCATCAAGGGATCACAGTAAAAGGAAGGTTGATAAAATTCTGACGCACGTGTAGCAAACGGAAAGTTGGATGGGCAGACTTCTATGGCTTAGCACAATGAACGGCTCCTCTTGGTGGGTCAAGACATGTTAACCGTCATAAGCTCAGTCAGTAGCGGTGTGTGGCATTTTTACTGCAATGAATATGTACCCAAAGGGGAAGATTAAATTTGACACTTAGATTCTGCTTCAGTTCTGGATGCATCTGTTTCTTATGAATGGCAGAAGGATGTGTGACAGCTGCTTATCTACTCATTCAGAACTGGAGATGGCTTCTGGCTACAGCTGAAGAAACTGGAAGTGCTGCAGAAAAGCAGAGAAAGAGATGGGCTAAATTTAGGGATAAGATTATTTTTCCAAGTCTGATACTAAAGTTCTTGCTTAGTATTAAACAAAAGTGATTTTTTGGTGACTCCTTACCACTGCGGCAGGACACAAGACACACACGGTCTTTCTGTCACACCACACACCGTGTGGTAGTGTGAAGGAAGAAGATGTAGGCAGAAAAGCACATGAGCTGGAATTGAAATTGAAAGATTCTGGCTGCCCGGATCGTGTTTTTCTCACCAATGCAGATGCCTGATAAAGAGTTGTTTATCCACAACTGACATTTTTGTCCCTGTCGTATGGAAAACAAAAAATGCTAAAAATAAGTGCAATGATAGCTTTTTTGGCTAGCTTGCAGAGTAACTTCAGAAGTTCAGGTTTCCACTGGCTGAACAACACCTCAGCAACCTAGCCCAGAAAGGGACTTTTAACACACCCTGATCACCGGATCATACAAGAACTGTCAGGCAGGACAGGCTGTAGTGAATACAACAAGACAATTTTAAAACACTGTTTGTCAGTTCTGCACCACATTCCACTGCTTCTGCTGAACTTATTGCTCTTGTTTGCCTGAACATGTAGCCTGTCTCTCAGCTCAGAGGAAGTTGATTCATCACCGTTCAACCTTTCTCTTCCCCTCCTCCTTTTAAAAAGCATTACTCTTTTCCTGAATTGTTTCTTGTAACAGATACAATTTTGCACTGAAATAGCCATATTGCATTAAACTGCCTTCTTAAGTTCTGGTTTCCATAAAGGGACTGACAAAAGCAAATGCTACCTTGATGTTTTTTTCTCCATGGCAATTCTCGTATAGTTAGGAATGAGGAGCTAAGGTGAGAGGAAACAATTGTTTAGATGACAATTGCTTGCTGCTGCTGGAAAACCCAAAGTAAATTCCTTCACTTTGAAGGTAGCACAGGCACTGATGTTCTCTGATGGGAAGAAATAATCTTCTATCCTCAGTGATTTCTCCACTGGATGTGAAAATGCGCTCTAGGCAAGTTCCCATCTTAAGGTAAATGAGTTGAGAACCCCAGGGGATTTCAAGGTACTTTAAAACTTTATAGTCAAGTCGATGAAACTGGACTAGGATCAACAGATACATTTGTAAGTCTTGCTCTTGCTGTCAGATATCTTGTGTAATACATCAAAGTTACTTATACCTTATTAAAAATTTTATAAACAAATAGAGTGCTAAAATTTAGAAAATCTCAGCTAAATATAAATGAAGAATTAGTCCTTTGTTTATTTTATATACATATTTAAAACACTGTAGGTGCTTTTAAAGTATTCTGAGGAAATTATGTTTGATAAAATTCACTAATTGCGGGAACATGAAATGCATCGCTTACGTTTTGACCAAGAAGCAGCTTTTCAATCACTTTGTTCTAAATCTTTCTTCAGGATAGGATTTGGGTTCAGTTTTTCCATGTGATACATACTGTGAGGGCATTGTGTAAGCAACACCTGCTTTAGTGGGCTGAATCGTGGTTTTGTTCTCCATCCTGAATATTTACATTCAGTTACGTTGCTTAGCTGAGTTTTCAATGTTAGACATGTTTGAGTATTTGTTTTACTTCTTTAGAGCAATGTGTGGCCCTCAAACTATGTGCTGAAATCCTGCATTGGGAACCAATATCAATGGCATTTTAGTATATTTGAAATTGTATTCTACTAGTATCCAAATAGTGGATGTGCATGTCTATTCTTTTTGAATCAAACCAATTCTGATTATGAAAGGTTTGGTGAGAAGTTGATTTTTGTCTGTAGTTGCTTACATTTACTGCCTAGTGTTACTCCAGCAAGATTAGGGTCACAAGGATGCTTTTGGGGCTCTGTGCAATGCAGTTGTTATCCTAGAAACCTGTTTCACTGAGCTACATGTTGAGTTGTCAATAACTTTATTCATTTATTTTTTAAAAGAAACACGGCAGCTTTTGGAAAACACCTGGAGAAAATATATCTCAATTCTACATGCTGTGAACCTATATACTGCTGAATATATTAATCTGCATCAGCAATTCTGAAGCCAATAATCACTTTGTACTAATCTCTGGTGCAGGGACCTGCTCCCAAATTCAGTTTTCACATTGCCTTAAGATTGTTTCTGGGGTTTTCTTGCAAGCGTGTCCCTGAATTTTGTCCTTCACTTCATGTTTTTATTAAGAGGAATAGCGCCTTTGGTGAAAGTGACTGCAGGCATTGCCAGACTAGTGGGAGAGAATTTGCTAGTAGGTCCTTGCACAAGATGTGACCTATGAATAGGTAGGTAATTTCAGCATCTCGCAGTTGCTTTATCATCCCAAGTCATGCTTTAATTACAGATGGAATTTCAGCCTGCCAGGACTCTGACTTGATCTCACTGGCGTACATCCTTGCCTTATATTGCTATTGTATCCTGTGGGGGGTTTTTTGATAATTCATGCTGAAAAGATGGTAGTGGATGAGTTTCACTTTGACAAAAAAAAAAAACCAACAAACAAACCACAACCAAACTAAAGAAAACTTCCACTTAGTTTTTGTAGTTTAGTTGGAGGGATTGCGTTAAGTAGATACCCAATTAATGACGTTTGTTTAGAAACTGTTAAATTGAACAGCATCTTTGACAGAAAACCAGCTATTGTAAGTAGCTATAGCACTAGTAAGTTATATCACCATAAGCCAACCCATCTAGCACAATTCCCTTGGAGGTCACATAGCAAGAATCTCTTCTTACCGCACACCGAATGTTTCTCGTTGAAATTGGCATTGTTGACTTGTGACATATGTCAAGCAACTAACAAAACAAGGAAAAAAGTCCTTCTTACCACACGCGAACTCTTTTTCATGGAGTATGGCATGGTAGAGGTATTTCTGATGTTTCTCAAGCAACTAACAAAACACAGAGAAATAAACACTGTGACTAATTACAAAATAAACATGTCTCCATACTTTGGAGCTTTATCACTCATCCTGTCTGTCTCCCAAGATTGCCTTTTGTTTATACTAATTCCCAACATGACTTAAATCAGGTGCAGAATGTAATTCTTGGGTATCTTGGCTGTACTGAGAATTCGAATAATTAATTCTTTGATGTATAAACCTGACAATTTCCTTTTCTAAAAAAGGAATTGTGCTACAATTAGAATTGCTTTGAAGTCTGCAAGTATTTAATAGGTGAGGGTAGATGGTGTTCAAGAATATGTAGCATTGTTCTTGAATAATAAGAGTTCTTGCTACTGTGCCCTGTAAATGGTTAACATTGGGCAGTATTTCAGGGAAAGTTTTTAACAAAGCATGCCACTGGCTTTGTAATAATAGCAATACTGACTCGGGAAATGAAAATTCATATCCTTTGAAGCAAATATTCAACTTGCATAAGAAGATAATTGAAAGTGAAATATTTAATGTTTAGAAAACGAAGTCTTGTTTTAAAAATGCTAATTTGCAATGCATTTATATATGCAAAAGTATGATAAAAATACTTCTGTGCTCTGTGTATGACCATATAATATGACGAGATTATGCCCTTAAGGGCATATTTTATTCTCTCTTGTGCGAGTATTTCAGGAGACATGAGGCTTCATTTTGGAATAATTGCAGTCACATAGGTGTAAAACTGAAGTTAGTGTAATTGAAAATTAATGTTAAGTCTTTAAAACTGAAAGTGAAAACTATGATTGAAAGGTTAAAAGCAATTTTTAATGTATGCTTATCTGATAAACAAATGGGTTTAAATAAAAAGAAATTTCAGTTCTGAACCTCTTCTGTTCATCAGCTACCATTAATGCTCTGCTCTCTCTACTGTGTGTTGCATGACTGCAACATGTAATGAGTATCAATATCTTTTGTGTCCTTCTGTATATGTTGTTGTATATAATGCCAATATCCTACATTAAAGTCTTATAAGTAACCTATTTCTAAAATATTCAGCATATGGCTTATTGAGAGCTCTATGGAAGGTACCACTCATTTATGTGCATGATCCTTTACATATATGTACATCATTGCAACTTTTGTCATATTCTCCCATGGTCTTTGTTGCCTTTTATGAAAGGTGCTGTCTTTAATGCCTGAGCAATATTTGAGCAAGAATGGTGTGTACCATGTAAAGTAATTTTCAAGATACAATATTCTTCAGTGTGTGCTTTTGTTAGTCCTTAATTTGGGCTACTCCAAAAGACACTCTGCAGTGTAAAATGAGTCTGCGATCCTGGGTTCTAGCTATTCTTGATGCACCCCCAACTAGACATGATTACCAAGCAATTGCATTTTCTCTTTTGTGTATTGCGGCCACCATGGAAGGATTCTCCTCTGCTATATGATCAGACAAACTGTGGGTTTTTAAATCAGGATCATGATTCTTGATATAGCTACCATTTTCCAAACAAACTACAAATTAATTTCCTTTAAAGGTAAGAAGGCCACTGCCATCTTTCTTTCAATAAGCAGCAAGGATCCACAGACATATTTAGGACACGGGATAGACACCTACTGGGTAGGCTGAGAGCCTGGCCGGTTCCTCCTATCAGGTCCTCCAGCTCTTTCTCAGCTCTCCATAGATAAAATGTTGGCTTTATTAAAGTCAGTAGGAGTTATGTGTTTGATTTGAGCAGGTCCAGGATTTCAGCTCGTAAATCTGAAACTCATTTTATAGCATAAATCTCTTCCAGACAGCACCATGGCAAGAAGGAAGTATTGTTTTGCTTCAACAGTGATTGATCTGAGCTTTTCCTTCTACTTTACAAGATCTAGGAAGCAGTATGTCTGAGAGCACATGTGCCAGAGACCAAACATTTATCTTCATAATGCTACTGAGAAACTATTTGCCTTCTGTGTTTTAGGTAGAAATGTATGAACCCTTTTAATCAAGATTGGGCAATTGGATTGAAGTGACTTGAACCTTCAACAAGGTTTGTAAGTATTTGGAGGTTTGTTCTTTGACTTTCATATTTCATTTTTCTGTGATATTTCCTGTTTCTGTCCAGAAGCAGAAGCACTGATATATAACATGAAACAGGGCTCCTATGTAGTTCTTAGCCTCAGTAGAACAAATTTCCGGAAAGGTATGATATTTTGTAATGGTGTCTAGAATTGAGAGATTTAGAGAGTGCATTTGCAGATTACATCAACATCTCAACTTCCAGATACTGATTATCTGAAGCAAATCTCTGCATCTCTAAAGACTTGCCTACCACCTTTTTGTTTGAACTATGATGCTTGCCAGAGGCTTTGTAGGGACTGGAATTTTAATCTGGACTGAAAATATTCACTCTGTGTTTTGAGCTGTATCTCAGCATAGCAATGCATAAGAAAATAATATTCTAAAAGGGCTTTCATATAAAATAAAGTAGAATTAGCTATTATGGCTCAGCATCTGTCAGATGTCCTATGCATGAGGTCATTGGCTTGGGCCTTGACAACACTGATGAGATTAGCTTGTCATTCCTGGTGTTGAGTTGCAAATGTCTGGATTTGGCTTCTACTGGCAGTAGCTCCAAGGATAGGAGGAAAAACAGCTTATAAATTCTTCAGAGTTCTTTGGAGCCAAGAGCCACTTTTTCAGCTGGCTTTGCAAGCAATATTATTTAAAGGGTACTTGGAGACATGAGGATAAGTGAAGAGTAAAATAAGGAGTGAAAAATACTAAAAAGTTATTTCTGTTATAGAATAACTGATAAAAACAGTATGCATAATTGTCTCCAGTAATGTTTCTTATCACTCATAACCATTCTTTCTTTGCTGCGAGGGTTAAGCATTGTTCAGGCAGATCACTCATTGCCTCAGCTATGTTTACCACTCTGTTTATTCCTCTTTTTCCTGGAATATATTCATGAAAACTGAGCAATTGTATTTCACTAAGATTTTTGGGGTTTTGGCCAATAAATTACATTGACTCTTTCAAAATGTCCAAACTGAAGTTGGCTGGGAAAGGCAGACAAAGAATGACAGGTTTTTGTTCACTAGAAAAGAAAACGCAACAGTAAGTCAAATCATGAAGCTTTTATTTGGGAGGGGGGAGTCAGCATTTATGGTTCCTTAGTGAACGGAAACACGTGAAGCTACTGACATTTTGCCAAACCATAATGGAAGAGTCTCTCAGACCTTGTTTCACTCCTAGCTGATAAGGATCTAATGAATGTGATGGGGCTCTGAGAAGATACTCCACAAGCTATGGGGACATTTAGATTTTAATTTTGTTGGGTTTATGATCCATCTGATAGAATCCAGTAGAATCCCAAGCCAGGGATTCTCCCATCTTTTGAGATCTTGAAACCAAATATGACAAAAATCTTACTGTTTTGACTTTGATAGACTCCTTCATCAGTAACTAGTGCCTGCTGGTCTAGTGGATTGTTTTTGTAAAAGCTCTAGTCGGAAGTTAATGGACTTGAGGGCAAATATATTCACTGGAGCCTACAAAAATGATGCCCTAGAATCTGTGCCAGCAAGCAATGAAACTAAATAAATGAAGGTATCAACAGTGCAAAGCAACAGAGCTTGTAAATACAAATGTTAATTGCAGGCTTTATATACTTCATCTGCATATTCATTTGTCAGAGTTAAATATATTCGCAAATAAATAAATATATTTGCAGTGAAATAAGCTGATTCATAGTATTTAAGGCCTCTTGCATAACAGATGCCATTATACTTCACCTGATTATCAAATAACCTGTGTTACATGTGAAGGAGATTGGTTTGGGTACACAATTTCAGTAATTTTGGCTGCACTGTAGGTGGCTGGTCTACAGCCAGTGGCATTCAATCCACTGATTGAAGGTACTTAGGATCAAGCTCTCTGCAAGAATCACACATTATTTTTGTGCTCATCCAGAGAAATCTGGTAATAATTCTTTTGCTGTCTTTGAACTTAGTTACTAATATTTTTAGCTGGTGCCTAACTTCCAGATGTTTAACATGCCTTAAGAAATTAGTGGAGTTTCCTCCAGTTGCTGCATATTATCACAGGTGAAATTTAAATTAAGAATTCTGCAGTCGGAAGGCATTGACATCTACACAATGAACCTCAGAATGACTAGTAGCAGGGAGCTGTCTTAGAAAAATGTGGTTATAGCTCAGATTCTCTGAAGGTTTAGCTAGTCAAGAAAAAGGAGCTGAGAAAAACAGCAGCCTTGAAGCTGAAGTCTTCTTGTGGTCTTCAGGTCATGGGCCGAATTTAACTACAGGCATAAGTAAGACTCAGCATAATCAGTTAAAATTGCAATATGTTGGTCTCAAAAAGAGAAAAACAGAGTAATGTGGAAGAGCTATTTATTTTTTTTCTGTCATTTTCATAAAGCTAGAGAAGACCTAATGAGAGTCTTGACCAAAGAATTAAGGGTGAATGAGCTGGGAAAACGCTTCTTTGGAGTTATGACTGACTAGCGACATTTCACTTGCACGCACAGATCTGCAGAGCTGGGACCGCGGGGAGCAGGAGCCAGGAAAGGCAGTGGTAATGAAGTCAGGTACTGGCTGTAGCTGAGCAGTTCACAGCAGAGCTGAGGGCCACAGGGTTTAAAAATTAGCTATAGTCACTCTTCTGCATAAATGAGACTATCTAGGGGTAAGTAGCAATGGCAAGATCTTGCTGTGCTCTCATTGTAGTTACAGCAGAGTTGCACTGATGTAATTGTGACAAAAATTAGTCTCATGAATTTGGTATTTGCAGGTGGGAATTCTGATCCAGACCTTAGAAAATCTGTACCGTGTCCTGCTGAAAAGAACTCAGCATTCATGCTTGGATACCAATTAAGAGAGTTAAGAAGTCTGAACCATGCTGTTGTCCCTTTCTTTGAAACTTGCTGGTATTTTTCCTGGAAGCAGAAATAAATTTAATCCTTGAACTGTTGCAGAAGTCTGCAGTCGACCAAAAGATTTATCAGTAGACCTTTCTGCAAAAAGAACTTAAAAATGATTCAGTTTTTTGATTTTTTTTATTTTAACTGAAAAGTGGGACGTACATAAAGGAGTAGGTATATGATTCTATACATTCTTTGTTTTTCTTATTCGCTTCCTTTGCTTTCTGCTACAGACCTTTGGAAGCGACAGGACTAGACAGACTTTTAATCTTACACAAAATGGCTAGTTAATGCCCTTATCTTCCTAAGTGCTTCCTCTTGCCGTTGTTGGAGATACTTTTGGCGAAGTTTCTTTCAGTGTAAATAAGCCTTTCTTTGGAAAAGGTTTTCAGTTACACATGATGTCTCACTTTCAGTGGAGCTGTAGTTAGGGAATTGGGCTGGAATGATGACAGATCCTGTCCAGGTCGTCTTCCACCTGTTTCAGAGTATTCTGGGATGACAAATTGTATTCTGACTCCCAGGCCCATAGTTTCAACACCCAGTCACCAGAACGCCTTTTGAATGGGAAAGTTTGGCTCTTGACACCCAATTCCTTTCTGGCAATATTTCCAACAAAAAATAAAAATGTTGAAAGCTTGAAAATTGCTATGAAAACAAAATACATGCCCTGCAGACAGCTCTGCCATCTGTGCTTCAGGTTCCCTAAGTAAGTATTTCTGAAAGCTTGCACAGGATTTAAGAAGTGTCAGAGTAGTAGATTAAAAATGGCTTTTGTAGTCCACGTGGTTATTATTTATTTATTTATATCAGGGATGCCTAGAGAGCAAGAGTAAGTATTGCTTTTAAATGTGTCTGCATGTACATATGTACACAGATTTTTAAAGAAGTGGTAAAAAATAAGCAGAAAAGTTTCATGTGTTGTGAACCCAGCAGACATATATCTTTGGCTCAAAAGGATTCAGTTTCATCTCCCGGTGGGAATTTTTGAGTTTTTCTAAAAAACTTTAATTGGAGGCTGCTGTTCTAAATACGGGACACAGGAACAGCCGGTAATATTGGGATTCGGATCCGCTCTGAGTAGCAGCAGTACCTGCTTTGGCCTTTAAAAATGTTACATCCCCATAGTCTGAATTAGAGCTATTGTGAGAGCTAAGAGGAAGCCAGTACAGAGATCGTTATGATTTTACATAAACGGAAGAGTCTCTAGACAGAACTTTGAGTCTGCAGGAAACTGCAATGGTTATGAGAACAATTTTCTCACAGGAATTAGGCTAAAGATGTTTATAGGCTTTTTCATGTGTTATGACATTTTCACTCCATAACAAAGCTATTTTTGCTGAAAATACTTAGACGCACTTACAGATAAGTAATGGATTACATTCCTCTTGGAATGTGTGTTTGTGTGCTTTAAGCATTATCTCAAATTTATTCTAGAAAAAATAGAGAGCATAGGATAATTTATTAGCCACAAGCTAATAGAGGGAAATATGGATACAAATACAACAAAAGTGGAGGATATCTTAGACAAAACAATTTGTACACCATGTCCAGCTAAAGAATACCAAATGCTTGTACACAAGATATTAGGATACTGACATCCCAGGTCCTTGCTCAGAGCCTTTATCTTATGTTAAAAAATTGTTACATGTAATATTGCTGGTTGGCCACTATCAAATTAGTGGATGATTGTGGTCCAATTTCTTTTCATATATCTATGCTCACAAGGTCACTATTATATTTGTAACAATTTGGTGGTTCTGCAGTAATGACAATAGAGGCTGAATTTTGAAAGCATGTAGAATAGTGCAAGACTTGGCTAAAATAGAGGATTTCTGGACCAGAATGAAATAGAAAATCTGCTCCCACTAATATTTCAAATCAACCAGGTCTTAGTGGATTTTTCTTTTATTTACATATCTTTGTTTACTCTTTACTGTTTCCTGTAGTTGTGTGCAGCATAGATCCTATTTGCAACTCCTCCAGTGGTATCTGGATTATTTCAGAAAATGGACTTAAAGGAGGTGTTAATATGCTCTTGATGAACGGAGGAATAATTGGATATGATAACAGGAATCATGATACATCCTGAGTTCAGACAGACATCTCTGAAATGGTAGAATGAGTGGCAAGGTAACTCAGTGCACTGAGAAGAATCAAAAGAAAAGAAAATACATTTTATGAACTGAGAGCTACACAGACATTGACAACATATAGAAACCATGACTTTCTTAAGGGAGGGGGAGTGGGAGGTTACTTAGCTCATTTGCTGTTGCACTCAGTAAATGTTGTTGCATACACTGTCTCGATTGTTTAACAGATGAATTGATAAATGTTTCTCTGTGGTTGAGTAGAGGTTGAATTCAGAGAATTCCTGAATGCTGTTTCCGAAATCCAATTTTTGAACCTGCTGAACTGCATTATCTGCAGTTGCTTTGCCATTTGTAATTAGTTATTCTACATTGCCACATAGCAGAGAAATTGCTATAGAGTCTTACAGTGTAATGTAGTCGGTAGTAGTGCCAATAATAAAATGAAGTTTCTATTATAAATTAGCTGGAATTTGGGGTGGCTTTTTTGTCTAATGTGCAATTTCAATGCATGTGGTACATTTTTTTTCCTTTAGCTTCACTGTGTGCAACATGAAATGACTGTTACTGGTTATCATATGGAATCCATTCTCATCATCATGAAGATTTCTTTCTCAAACTCTTTGACTTACATGCAATTTCTGAAGACACTATGTTTTCTGCTGCCAGAAGTATGTTTTATATGCTGCTTGTATATCCAATTGCAAATGATGTTTTTGCATCAAAGGGACCTATGCCACTGATGACTTGTGGGACTTTTCTGTACTGCATGGAAAGAAAAAACTGGCCAATTTCCTTCCTTTAGAGTGCTGTTTTCTGACCATAAATTTCACCAAATAAGCACACTATTGCCAAGTTGGCTTTGAAGATGCCTAACTTCTACCGAGGCAACTTATAGGAAGTCCTATGTTAATCTTTATAATTGAGATCTTTCCATCTGTTCCCTTTCAATGACATTATTGAATGCATTTTATTAAACATGCAGGTATTCACAAACACCCCCTCCTCCCCCCACCCTCTTGAGTGTCTTTATTTCTTTATGCGTGGACAAACCTTAGAGTATCCTATTCCAAATGGACCTCTGTAACTTATAGTGTCCCATTGCTGTTGGTAATCTAAGAGAAAACTCCACTTCCCTTTTTTAGCTTTTAGAACATTGAAAGCTGAAGTATTAGAAAGCTTTAGGAAACAAACATTTTCGGTCGTTCGCAATATTTTTATTGCTGTGTTACCGCTGGAAATATGAGCAGTTATATCTTTATTATCTAATTATTCATGACTAGAAAGCTAATAAAACTCGGAATTATCTTGAGTAATTCAGAATGGCAGATTTTCAGGATAAAGAAGCAAGCTTCTCCCTTGTGAGGTCTCCAGAGAGAGTGCGACTGACCTCTGCTTGCCTGAGCATGATCCATAAATCTCCTCGTTAGTTTACTTTGCTACAAAACTGTCCTGGTCCTTGCCTGAATCAGGATTGCAGGGGGTGAGAGCTTGCCCTGCACTGAACATGGAGTCAGATGGGTCTAATATTGGGACTTCATTTTTTACCTTCAGAAAATTTTGTTGTCATAAGAAAAAATAGTTACTTATTCTTGGGTGTGAAACTTGTCTGTGTCAGTCTAAGCCAGAACAGCCTCAGCCATGTGTCTGTATTTTGGTCTGACTTGCTCAAGAAGCCTCAGCACACCACACAAAGCTCCTCTGTCTCTAGGTTGAGTAACAGCTATATGATACTCCCAGACATACCTTTCCTAGCCACATGACATATTGCCATTCCAAGTACTGAAAGACTGTATATTTCTCTTTCCTGTTATTATAAATTCCATGTAAAAACTAAACTTCAGAAATACAGTGAGGTATTTGCCAGAGACTTAAACCCAGGAGAGAGAGTTTTTCTGGGATCTCTTCTGGCAGTTTGGACCTCTCCACACACTCAGGTGGCCCTCAGGGGACGTGTGGAGACCTACACTCAAAACGGGGGTGCAAGAAAGAGAAATGTTTTTATGGGCATAAGAGGTAGTGACCTGAGGTGGCCCCTGTGAATCAACAAAAATGTGCAAAACGTTTTGGTTGCATGAGCAGAAAGAGAGCTTGAGTTATCTAGAAAATTAAGGGGAAAAGGAACGTGTCAGATGGAAGACAGCAGGGACAGTGTGAGGAGAGTGGGAGAGGAAAAGCCCAAAATGGGAGCTGGGTGAAATGGTCTCCAAGAATGAGAGATGGCAGGGAAAGAAGAAAAGGGTGTGTGTGTAAATCCAGAATCTCCATTAGGATTTCTATTTAGGGAAAGCAAGGCAGCAAACTACTTGACAGGGGTAAGGATAGAAGAAGTATAAAGAAAAAAAATTACTAAAAAACTTCTGAAGAGTCCCTCAGACAGACCTGCCTTTGCTGCAAGAAAAGCGATGAGATTCTGGAGGCAGGAGTAATCATGCCTTCCAGTTGAGAAGACAAAATCCCTAGAAGGGGATCCAGAAAAGGAAGGTGAAAGAAAGCATACCCCCCCTGAAGAGCAGGAGCGGCAAACTAGTGTCAACGGACGAGGAGAAGGCTGAGGTACTCAATGACTTTTTTGCCTCAGTCTTCACTGGCAAACTCTCCTCCCACACCTCTCGAGAGGATGGGCTGCAAGACAGGGACTGGGGGAGCAAAGTCCCTCCCACGGTAAGAGAAGATCAGGTTCGTGACCACCTGAGGAACCTGGATGTACATAAGTCTATGGGACCTGACGAGATGCATCCCAGAGTCCTGAAGGAATTGGCTGATGTAGTTGCCAAGCCTCTCTCCATGATATTTGAAAAGTCATGGCAGTCAGGTGAAGTCCCTGGGGACTGGAAAAAAGGAAACGTAGTGCCCATCTTTAAAAAGGGTAAGAAGGAGGACCCTGGGAACTACCGACCTCTCAGCCTCACCTCTGTGCCTGGGAAGATCATGGAGCAGATGCTCCTAGAAACGATGCTGAGGCACATGGAGGACAGGGAGGTGATTGGAGACAGCCAGCATGGCTTCACCAGGGGCAAGTCCTGCCTGACCAACCTAGTGGCCTTCTACGATGGGGTGACTGCATCAGTGGACAAGGGCATAGCGACCGATGTCATCTATCTGGACTTCTGTAAGGCCTTTGACACGGTCCCCCACAACATCCTTCTCTCGAAACTGGAGAGATATGGATTTGATGGGTGAACTGCTCGGTGGATGAGGAATTGGTTGAATGGTCGCATCCAGCAGGTAGTGGTCAATGGCTCAACGTCCAGATGGAGACCGGTGACAAGTGGTGTCCCTCAAGGGTCTGTATTGGGGCTGATCCTTTTTAACATCTTCATCGATGACATAGACAGCAGGATCGAGTGCACCCTCAGCAAGTTCGCGGATGACACCAAGCTGAGTGGTGCGGTGGATACGCTTGAGGGTCGGGATGCCATCCAGAGGGACCTGGACAGGCTTGAGAGGTGGGCCCGGGCGAACCTTATGAGGTTCAACAAGGACAAATGCAGAGTCCTGCACCTGGGTCAGAGCAACCCCCGGTATCAGTACAGGCTGGGGAATGTAGGGATGGAGAGCAGCCCTGCCGAGAAGGACTTGGGGGTGCTGGTGGATGAAAGGCTGGACATGAGCCAACAATGTGCACTGGCAGCCCAGAAAGCCAACCGTATCCTGGGCTGCATCAAAAGGAGCATGGCCAGCAGGTCGAGAGAGGTGATTCTGCCCCTCTGCCCTGGTGAGGCCCCACCTGGAGTCCTGTGTCCAGCTCTGGGCCCCTCAACATAAGAAGGACGTGGACCTGCTGGAGCGGGTCCAGAGGAGGGCCACAAGGATGATCAGAGGAATGGAGCACCTCTCCTATGAAGACAGGCTGAGGGAGTTGGGGTTGTTCAGCCTGGAGAAGAGAAGGCTCCGGGGAGACCTTATTGCAGCCTTTCAGTACTTGAAGGGGGCCTATAGGAAAAATGGGGAGAACCTCTTTAGCAGGGCCTGTTGTGACAGGACAAGGGATAATGGTTTTAAACTAAAGGAGGGGAGATATAGGTTGGAAATCAGAAAGAAGTTTTTCACAATGTGGGTGGTGAAGCACTGGAACAGGTTGCCCAGAGAGGTGGTAGAAGCCCCATCCCTGGAAGCATTCAAGGTCAAGCTGGACGGGGCTCTGAGCAACCTGATTTAGTGAGGTTGTCCCTGCTCATGGCAGGGGGGTTGGACTAGATGGCCTTTAAAGGTCCCTTCCAACCCAAACTATTCTATGATTCTATGATTCTATGATTCTAAGCTTGCAGGACAAAATTAGCATGGAAGAAGGATCAAAACTTCCCCCAAAGCGGAGAGGGATATGGGAACTGCTGCTGATCTAAAAGAGAGGGAATTATCCAGGGCAGTTTATGTGTTCCTGGCGTGAGGCCAGAGAATGGGATTTAGCTGTCACAGACCAGCCTTACCAGTGTAATTAGTTTCATGTGCAATTCTTACAGCTCCACTAATTACGGACACTTCCCCCTGGGGCTCTTTGTAACTGTCGTTGCCTCCTGTTTATGCCTCCACCCCTTGCCCCTGCTGTTGGGGTGTCAGCCCATCTCTCTGAGTGGCAGCAGTATCAGCTGCAGGCTATAGGACTAGGAAGAACCTCTTTCCATTTGTGCTGTTCTTGCTGTGGCTGTACCGTTCCTACCTAAAGTTTGGCACTGAAAGCAGTATTCCATGTAAATGGCAGAGTTTAAAAGAACCCAACAAAACCCCAATTGTATTGCAGGGTAGGAATCTGCAGCCATTTCAAACCATCTCTGAACTGTTATTTCACTTACATCCTTCTTGAGGAAGGCTCAGAAAGTGCTCGTCTTCAGAGACAGTCTACTCGCCCGTCATTCTTCATGAGGATTGGTGATAGTTTTGTGATCGGTACCCACAGATTTTGTCTTTCAGAGCTAAAATGCCTCCCAGTTTCATCCTTTTGGTTTAACACTTGATACTTTTTGCAATTCAGGCTCATTGTTGCTATGTCAGGTTGTGGTAGCCTAACTGCAGTCCCATTATTTGCATATTTTCATTTCATTCAGTTAGCTTCCAGATTCAGATGCTATCCCTTTTTTCATCTTTAAGAAAAATTAGGTCTGTTTTTTGTTGACGAGTGTCCTGGTTTCAGCTGGGATGGAGTAATTTTCTTCTCAGTAGCTACTGTGTTTTGGATTTAGTATGGGATTTGGTATGTGAAGAATGTTGATAATATGCTGATGTTATTAGTTGTTGCTAAGAGATCAAGGACATTTTTCAGCTTCTCAGGTTTTGCTAATGTGCAGGTGCAAAAAGCTGGGAAGGGTATAGCCTGTACAGTTGACCCAAACTGGCCAAAGAAAGTATTCCATGCCATAGACGTCATGCCCAGTATATAAGTGGGGGTTGGCCAGTGGGCTGGGCACCTTTCGTTTGTTCGTGTTTTCATTCGTTCGTTCGGCTGTTCGTTCTCTCACTCTCTCTTTCTGGAACTTGGGGTTCTGAGATTGCTGCTGGGGAAATTGCTGTTGCGAGATCGCTCTCGGTTTCGCTCCGAGATCACTGCTCGGGATCGTTCCAAGATCGCTTTTGATTTCGCTCCGTGATCGCTGCTCGGGACAGGCTGTATTGGTTGTCAGGTCATCGGGTGGTGAGAAATTGTGCATCGTTCATTTTGTATATTCTATTATAATTATATTGTACTATTATTATTATTAATATATATTATAATAATTATTATCTTTTTCTTTGCTGTCCTGGTGAACTGTTTTTATCTCAACCCATGAGTTTTCCTTTCTTTCTGACTTTTCTCCCCACCCCACTGGGGCAGGGGCGGGGAAGTGAGGTTAAACCACGACAGAGTTGCTGCTATGAGATAAACTACCTGGAGTATTTAAAAATGTGTGTCAAAAAGGCAAATTCTGTTCTTGTTTATCTTATAGATCAGTATCTAAAGTTTGAGTAAACAATATTTGGGGTGAACAATTCTATTCTTTGATCTGACTCCCCTAGGGTGAGATTCTCCATTTGGTTGACTTGAAGGAAGGAAGATTAACTTCAAGGGAGCAATGGTCACTGTCCATTCAAATTTACTTTCTGTACTCATCTGTGTCTGAGGGAAAAGAAACTAGGAGATGTGATATAGGAGAGAGGAGAAAAGGTGAGACCATAGTATATGAAGGCCTTCATAGCGCTTTTGTTTGCCTGGAGTAGAGTTGCTGTTCATTTATACCAATGTACGCTTGCTGAACTGGGGGCACGAGTTGGTTTGTGGAAGAACAAGACCTAATTACACCAACGGGAGCAGAAAATGTAGACTTACAGTTAGATATAGGCTTACAGTTAGATATTCAGCTGTAGATGAAAAGAGGACTTACAATATCCCAAAGTCCCAACGAGCATTCTGGCTTAGGCTGCGTCTACAGTGCAGGGCTGGCCTGAAACTGTAACTGAACTCCAAACTGTCAGAGTCCTGTACCATAATCATCCCTCTTTAGGATTAAAAAGCCTCCAAACAACTTGGATCAAAAGAAAGACAACTTGACTGTGTGAGATCTTCCTTTTGTAATGCAGCTGGAACAACTGTCCATCGTACTTAAAACTGGGCTGAGAGGGGGAAACTGACAGCAGAGAGAGAAAAGAACTTCTTCCAAAACATCTGAACTGTATCTGACAGTATGAAGATGTCTCTCATGCGTTGCAAAGGCAAAAAGTTTAGCTTAAATCACTATGGATTTAACAATCCAGCCCTTTGGGATCCTGCTCAGTCTGTGTAGTTGTACAAAAGAAATTTTTTTTTTTTTTTAATTTGCTTTTCCTTTTCCATGACAGCAGTACTGCCAAAAGAAACTTTTTCTATATTAAGAGGAGTTAAACCTAGAACTAGGGACAAAAGAAAATGGATGTACCTTATGGAGAGTCTTGCTTCCTTTGTTAATGGGAAAAAATGACATTTCTTTTACTGCAGCTGCTGGCGTAGCTATTCAGACCAGATGGTTTTTGCTTTCAGAAGAATGTTACCAGTTCCTCAGCCACACAATATTTTGAGTAGATTGCATGTGAATGCTGACTTTGATATACGGTATGGCAACTGCAAATTTGTTTACAGGAAATTCTATTTCAAACAGTAGCATTAAATGTCGCTGAGTTTGATGGACAGAAAAACTGCATAGACTGTTTATGAAATTTGCCCTTCAACAGAGCAGAAGCAACCTCACTGGGAGCGGAGTAGAACATTGTTGTACAAGTGCACACGTTCCTATGGGAAACATATGCATTTCCTCTCTGTTGTTTGTCTCTTCTCTTGTCTCTGAGATCAGAGGCATTGCACACAATTTCTTCATAAGCTAGGTTCACTAGACACCATTGAAATTATGTATTTGTGTAGGCACATACTGAGTGCATACAACTACGCTGACAGATGTGCAAAATTAGCAAAATACTAAGTTTGTAGAGCCTCTTCTTCTTCAGGGTTTTTGATGTATGAGAAGTTATAGAGAATGGATGTTGTTGTTTCTCTCTTAGAAAGAGATGCAGGAAATTAATTTCAGTTTCCAAACACAATAAGCTTCAAATGTATTTCATTAGGATGTGTGCATTTGATTTAATTCCCTCAGAGTCCGATTATAAGCCAACCTTTTTTTCTTCACCTGAAAGCACCAGAAAAATGGTTTTGAAGTATAGTAACAGTCACACCTTTAGATTTATACTAAGGGTGAGTTGTGCTGTGATGTCTGATTTATAACTGACGCTGATTTCTGACAGACCAAGCAACACACATTTTATTTGTATGGACACCAGGCTGTCTTGTGTCAACAAATTTATCTGAACATGGAGTCTCCTCTGTCACCCTTTTTGTGCTATTTTTTTCCTGTTCTTAGCTTCAGAAGGGGACATTTTTCATTTCCTCAAGTAGATCTCTATAAGTATTTTGGTGGAACAGTCAGATCTTTTCTGGCTGTCTTCAAGAGATGTAGTGATTTCAGCAATTACTTCCCTTCATCTCATGGGCATTCCTGCTGCCTCAGCTGCTGTGAGGACATGTAGTAAAGGTCCCAGGATTTGGCCCTACTTTTTCTCTAAGACCAACTCTGTTGACTGACTCAAGGCTGGAAAAGTTTCCGACACTGTAACAGGTGTTGAGTGGACTCATAAGAAGGAACACAATGTGTGCACTGATGCTGTGTCATAGCACCTCCTGGCACGCTATGGAGTCAGGATCCAGCATCAGTCAGCTTCAAGCACATTTCTGCAGGAGTACGCTTACACCTGTACAGAAAGAGGATCCTGGATCACCACACTGTCTTTGGAGTGACACGCGCTACTGTATCATCTGCCACCAGAGCAGTATCAGGGCACAAAACCTCTTCACTGATTGATTGTCATGGGGACACTCTGACTGAGCCTCTCCCTGCACACAACAGACCACCAAATAGTTATTTTGGTGCTCTGATGGCATGTGATCATGCTTACTGACAGCTAACTGAAAAATGGGGATGGCAAGTCACCTTTCTTCAGCTGCTTATTCCCTGCAATAACAACCTGGTCTTTGACTAAGAAACGTCCCAGAAAGAAACAAATGTGTTGTACAAAGGATCAGTGAAGCTTACTGCACACAAGTCTTTCTCCCATGCTTCAAACAAGGAAACTGAAAAATATGATGTTTATTGTCATTACTAACTTCTATCCGAGTCGTTCTTAACGCAGTATGTACAATATTTTCTGTAAGAATACAGCTATCCCAAGCTCTGTGGGGAAAGGAAGTGGGTGGAGGTCATGAACTAAAACTAGATCCATGGCCACATTTTGCAAATGACCTCTCTCTGAAAAAAGACCTGAATGCCTCTGAACTTTGAAATGTTGGTGCTGGAAATCTAGAACTGCCTTCTGCTTCTGTGGCTGGGATTTTTTCCTTTTAGTCTTCAGTCCTGACTCTCTGTTAGACCATCTTTGAAATGTAAAAGAGCCTTCAATTTATGTTACTTAGTTTCAACATTATTAATGACTGCTTATCCTTTACTGAAAGCATAGATCATCATGGGAGCAAAATTGAGCAAAAGTCTCGTTCAAAAAGATAATTTCATATGGCAGGTACAGCACGTGCTGTTACCAGTCACAATTGCCTCTAGATCACTAGATAGCAGTTGCAAGACCTGAATTGCTGTAACTTAGAATAGTTCCATAAATTTAAGCGGTGCTGCTTTGATTTATAGCAATAGGGACCTGGTCCTCATTGCTTTGCATGAGAAGAATAACATATCTCCTGCATATACTATATTTTCCTGCATATAACATCTTTGATTACCCTACGTTCATTTTCTGAAAAGGGGTAGTAATCCAAAATCACAACTTCTAAGGAGGCTGGGGCTATTTTGCCAAGAACAACACCACATGCCAGCTTTTACTTCAGGATGAAGTCTGTTAAGTATCTAGCAGATTTGTTTTTCATCAAAATAGAGTTAATATATTATATGTGGCCCTTTAAAGGCTACATGGTTTCTGAAAAGGGCTCTTTTGGGATCAAATTGCATTAACTGCAGAACTTGATATGGAGATGGTGAAGCTCATTAAAGAGCTTTATGGCATGTAGTCAATGCCACTACTACCACAAGTCTACAAAATTTTTCAAAATTATAATTCCAGGCATATTTTGGTTTCTTCTGAGCAAAAACAAGTGACACTGTAGGAAACTATAGGCTAAGAAAAGAAGGACATGGGATGTGTTTCTCCATTTGAGTAAGTCCTGCTAACTTGCAATAATACATTATGTATCACTGTAAAAATCATTGAAATGCCAGACCAAAACATCAAAGACAGTGTTAGGCATAGGCCCCTAGGTTTCAAAAAAGGATTCAGATTCCAGTCATCTAACGTTGTAGCTGATTGACAACTTCTTTTGACTGATTTCTGCTTTAAGAATGGTCAAGTCTTCTTGGGTTTTTTTCCTTACAGTACTTTATTGCGTTTAATCTGACATTCTTAATGGTGTACTTAATCACAGTACATTTTAGTAAATACTAAAGCTTAGGCACTGGAATTGGAATTTAAGAAGAATTCAGGCATCGGATTCAAAACTGTGGTTTCCAAGTCTTCACTTAGTCACTGCTTATATACTTCTTCAGCTATCCGTGTAATTTCCTAAATCTCCAGGTAACTAAAATGTTGCTTCTGGACATGTACAGAAGCATTTCAGTTTTGGTTTGTCTGAGCATTTCAGCATCTATCACAAACATATTGACAGACTAGTAATTCCATGCTTAAGTTGCTATAATGAGACGATTTTTGTTTTACCTGCCAGGAAGGACTCTAGCTGCCAACTGAAGGTTATAAGAATTACAAAAGCACACTTTTGGTAGCCTCACCTACATTTTCATGGCCTCCTAAATGTTTTGGAAGAAGCTGCCAATATTGAGAATTATTGTTTCATAATTCTTCTGCAACTTCTGAGGTTTCTTAGAGGTATCATGTTAATTCTTTTAGGAGCTCCCAAATCTGGTAGCCCCATAGAGGTGAGGCTGCCACAGGTCTGTGTTTCCAGGTCCAGCCAGTAGCAAGACTGAACATGTACTCACAATAGAAACACACACATATACAAATATACAGATACACACGGCTGGTCACATAGATCAACAGAGACAGAAAACACAGCACTCACACAATCACAAACAGCACCAATGGCCGCCTCCTCTTCCTCTGGCTGCTCAGGATGAAAGCCCATTAGTATAAAATATATAAGTATGAGCCAATATGGATCCCTCTGTAGTAGCTGGTCCTAGACACCCAGTCTACCCAGTAGCTGGCCCAGGATCCCCTGGTTTCCCAGATGCCTCACACACAGACACACTCATGCAGACAGGTCTCTTCAGTGGCTGGCCCAGAACTATGACCTTACCAGTAGCTGACTTCCAAGTCCCAAGGCCTCTCCAGTAGCTGGCTTGGACCTCCTGATCCTCCACTAGCCAACTTCCAGAGCCCTCTTGTTCCTCTGGTATCTGGCCCAGACTTACGGCCACACCAATACTTGCCTCCTAAGCATCTTATCCTACTTGCTGGCTACTCTGGCTTGATGTTCAGTAGTGATTACACACCGACATACACACCCACACAAATGCACACTCTCCGGTCTCTCCAGTCATTACCACCCCTCATGCGTGGGCCCTGATGCCCCATGGTCTGCCTCCAGTTACTGCACTTAGACATCTGTATATACACAGGCCCATGGAGTAGAGAGCCCCTCACCCACAAGAAGAGTTGGAAATGGAGTTTAATGAGAAGACAGAATAGACTATGCATGGCCAGAGACGTGTACTGACCAAATGCCAGTTTATAGATCGTTTTTATCTCTGTTTTTCTCTAGTTTCCTACACTTACTCCTCCTTGAACTCTCCTTTTCCCCAGATTTGGTACTTACCCTAAACATCTCAGAGGTCTTGTACAATCCCACGATCTTCATCCCCTGCATCCCAGAATGACTCCCTTACCCCTGGGCTAAACCCCCTCAATCGGAAAGGAGACCCAGGGAGCCTCTCCCACAGACTCACAGCCCATGGGGCTGAGTCTCCCCTGCGACAGATTCTTTCTCCGAGTAGTTTATCAGAGTTCCCCCATCTACCATGGTGTCTCTCTGCTCCTTCATGATCATGGAGACAAGCCTGTAATCACATTACCTAACAAATTCCTCTGTGTCTGAGGGTCTCTGGAAGATTTTTCTGAAAGTCTGCTACAGATAATTGGAATGGAAGTGCAACAGGATGCTAACAGACAGAGGAAGCAAAATACAATTGCAGCTTAGTTAATGCATTTAGTTCCATTTGGTGCACAAATTAGAGCAATATTTTCTTAACCTAAAAAGCACTTATAAAAGAGTAATGCTTTTAAAGCTAAGATCTCAGTTCTGCTTATTTGGCCTGGAAAGAACGGTCGACAATGATAAATCAGGAAATTTGAGAAAATTACAGGAAAAGAGAAGAAACAGATTTGGAAAAAAACTGTTTGTTTGCTTTGTACCATTTTACCAGTGTAGTGAAATGGTGATGGAGGGCTCCAGAGGGGTGGCTTGCTGTGGATGATGTGTATTACAGCTGCCATTAGTTCAGAGAGAGTCTCTAGAAGAAGAATGTGATACCAGGAAATGCAATATAACATCGAAAATTGTGTTTTCCTATGCATGTAAATTTGGATTTTTTTTCTGAAATTCTGGTCAGTGAAGTGTAACCTTGTTTTACCCTGGGCCTGCTGTTATAGTATGGGAGTAAGCGACGATGACTTTCATTAAGTGTCTGCTGCAAGCTGTGAAAACTGAACGCCCAGCCCATGCGTTACAACAGTAGCTCCTACTATCCGAAAGCATAGTTTAGAGTTCAAGTCATTTTGTTTGCTTCAGAATGTCTTTCATGTTGCAGTGATAATGTTGGGACACATTGCTGAGAATAATATAGGGAGCACAGTTTATTTTATTTTGTTGGCTATGGGAACCTGGACGTTGAGGGAAGTTTTTATGGACATGACTGAGCCAGGACTGTTAGATTCTAATCCCAGCTCTGCCTCTGAATCACTGTGTGGCCGCAGCGACGTCACGGCTACCTTGGGACAGACACTGCTTCGATGGGCTCAAGCTACTAGAAATCCAGAATGCTAAAACCACACCATTGCAGTAGTCCAGACACCATCTGTCCAAGTTGGTCTGCTTCTGGGCGCAGGCTAACATGTCCTAGCTCTCAGGGAGGGTTATTAAAATGGATGCAGTTGAGGGCCAGCCTGGCTGGAAGGCCCGGCTTGTGGTGGCCCTTGGCCTGTAGGAGCAGGTGTCTTGTGGCTGTGATCCTCTGACTTCCAGCCCTGGGCGCAGGGCAGGCTGAACGAACTCAGGTCTGCCCACACCCAGCGGTGCAGAATGGCCCTTCTCACCTTTACGGTTTCGTTATCCCACTGACACTGCTTTTTGAAACCTGTGGATTTAAATATTGAGAGTTATTATACATAGGTGTAGTGCTGACATATGTAATGCATATATAATGGTTAAACTAAACCCTAAGTCTGACCAACTCTTACAGGTTTAAATATAGCTAGGAACCTCGTTCTGAATTTTGCAGCTAGAAGCCATACCTGTTCTTTACATTATTACTATAGCATCTTATATCTACTTTAAGTATGCAAAGAAATAAAATTAATTTTTGAAAGTGGTGATATCAGGGATCATAAATTCAGTATTTTGGCTTCTATGCAGGAAGCAGGTAAATGAAATACACAAATAATCTCAGTACACAGCTTATACGCTAAGCAAAAGAAAAGGATGCCTCCTGAAATAATTATGTTGGGGTTTATGCTATTATTGGTATTACTAACTACGTAAACAGCAAGAAGGTTCTAACGTGACTTTGAGTCTGATTCTGTTAGGTGCCATACAAACACATGGTAAGAGACAGCCCTTCCATCAAAGACTTTACAATCTTCAGTCAGGAGTCTTATTAAGACCCACTTCTTCACACCGTTTTTGAGACAGAGAGGCAGCCAGCTCTCTGACTGCAAATCTAAACACAGAATGCTTTATGAATAACTTCATTGAGAGCAGTGCTTCTAAAGGTGCAACACGATGTTGAAAATTTAAACAAAATAAAAAAAAAGAAGAGGAAATTATAAACTACTTATATGTTTTAACCAAGGTCCCAGTCCAAATTCAAGGAGGAATAAAAGGTGAGGGTGAAAGGTTAAAGACATGAAAAGCTTTAGAGTAATGAGTAAGGTGATAAGAAATTAATGAGAAAGGACATAAGAGGGGTGAGGGTGGAAAGAGAAAATGAAGTAAGAGGCAAGGGTAAGAGTGGCTACATACTTTAAGTTGTATATTAATTTTCTGTGGCATTTAGCAGGCAGGAAATTTTTGGCATCATTCAAATTAGAAAAGAATTCTTTGTTCATTTAAATATGAAAATTTATAATCTCACCAGCATGCCAACCTCAGAGTTGTTAAAGAGAGATGAGAAATACATCCATCATTAAGGTAGGTATGGGGGTTTCCAACTAACGCAAGGATTTTTGTTTTGCAGCATAATGAATGAATGCTAGCCCCAGTCCTGTTAATGGATAAGATAAATGGGACTATATAGGGAAGCAGAATTAGAACAGAGGTTTGGAGTTTCAATTTTAGCACAGTTGTTCCTTTGAACTTTATTGCCATTTACCAGTGATTTTCTGGATAAAATACTGATTTTCTTTCCCATGCAAAATATTTTTCCATCGTGATGTTTTTTTGAAAATAAATTTTTCAGGCAGCATTTTAAATATTTGAACACACTAACATATAAGTATACATTTGGTTCGTATTTTTAGTATTTTTCCTCCACAGCTATATGGGAAAGAAGGATTAGTCAGAGAAGAAGAGAGACAGACTGTGAGCATGCGTGTGGCACATATGTAAGAACTTACTTTTTGGAGCCGGACTTCGTGGCAAAAAGGTAGGTTCTCTGACAAACTCTGTAATCACAGAATTCCCACACATGCTTGAGCTCTTCTGTGGCTGAAAGTTATCCAAGAGCAAGACAACCATAACTGTAGCGTATTCAAAAGGCAATTGGACAGACAGGCAGCATGGGTAAGAGCTGAAGAAGTCTAGGTAGATGGCTAAGGGGTGGGCAGAAGGATAGTCTGGCACTCCTCCTGCTTCTTCCTCGCTGATCATGTTTAAATGTACTTTTCCCTTACATTAGACACTCAGATTTTCCTTTCCTTCTTCTTTTTAACTTTAAAAGCCACCCCACCTTTCCTTCAGTGCTCCATTTTCTCAGCCCTAGTATTCCTCCAAGGCAGAGCAGTGTAAATCAGAAGAGGCCAGTGGTACTGTTATCTCACAGGGAAGTGAGTAAGAAGGAGAATCAGAATCATGCAGATTTTCAGGATCAGCCTAATTAATACACAGCTTCTTCAATATGTGTCCTCCAACGTACCCAGGTCAGACTCTTTGAGGAGGAAAATGCATTATTGTTAACTGATAATGGAGTCTTAAATTATTCCTTTATTTCTGGCAGCAAAATATTTCCAACTCTCTCCTTTCCTTAACTTTAAAAAAAGGAATGAATAAAGCAGTATATATTTAGAAAGTCTTTAACAAAATGCTTCACTCCCAGCTGTTGGACTAGCCAACAAAACAAAATTTGTAAAAACTGACTTCGTGCAAATTTCTTAATTTAGAATGCTATTAAGCAAGTCTATCATGAAGTGTGGGAAAATGAGAAGTTAAACACTGTTAATTGCTACAGGAAAACAAAGAAAATGAATGAGATATCTGTATTTTTTTTTCAACTTGCACGAATATTTAGATAGACATCAGAGAAGCTATGGGGGAGCAACATGGAAGAGGCTTCACTAACTTGGCAAATACATTACAATTTAGAATAATAGACTTAATATTTGTGCTGGGATAGAGTTAATTTTCTTCATGGTAACTAGTATGAGACTATGTTTTGGATTTGTGCTGAAAAGAGCATTGATAATACAGGAACGTTTTCGTTACTGCTGAGCAGCGCTGACACACAGTCAAGGCCTTTCCTGCTCCTCACACCACCCCACCAACGAGTGGGCTGGGGGTGCACAAGAAGCTGGGAGGGGACACAGCTGGGACAGCTGACCCCAACTGACCAAAGGGATATTCCATCCCATATGATGTCAAGCTCAGCATGTAAAGCTGGGGAAGAAGAAGGAAGGGGGGGACGTTTGGAGTGATGGCGTTTTGTCTTCCCAAGTAACCGTTACGTGTGATGGAGCCCTGCTTTCCTGGAGATGGCTGAACACCTGCCTGCCCATGGGAAGGAGTGAATGAATTCCTTGTTTTGCTTTACTTGTGCGTGCGTCTTTTGCTTTCCCTGTTAAACTGTCTTTATCTCAACCCACAAGTTTTCCCACTTTTACCCTTCTGATTCTCTCCTCCATCCCACCATGGGGGAGTGAGTGAGTGGCTCTGTGGTGCTTAGTTGCCAGCTGGGGTTAAACCATGACAATATTCTTCACACTTAGACAGAATTGTACCAATTGTTATTCTCTGTTTGCGGATCTCTTGTGTCAGATGCTGAGAAAAAGAAGGCTGGTTTAGCCAGTGCCCATCCACAAAGAGAGCCTTGCCAAAGAATGTAAGACATTAACTGATGGCTTCTGCAATGCCATGGGAGATGGTTCAGAGAGACTCTGCAAATTCAGCCCACGTTTTCTTTTCAGATAGAGACGTTTTTTAATAGCTAGTAAAAGGAACTTTACCAGTAAAGCTATCATAGCTAGTAAAATCTAGGTAGGAAAAGGAACTTTAAATTTTCAGAGGAATCTATACTATGACAGAGCTAATACTGCTTCTACAGTTCCCTCCCTGCCCTTTGCTCAGCTTAGATGCTATGAAGTGTGCTCAGGACTCTCTCCTATTGCACTTACTACTGGCATAATAATCGCTATAAGCTGAGTGAAGAAGTTATTTTTGGCTTTACCTTAAGGATATCAAGTACAAAAATGACTTGTGAAGATTCTGTGACACACTGAAACAGGTTGGCGAATTCATGTGCTTACAAACTCAAGCTGGAGTGTGAGGATGAAGACATGGGTATTTCTTACTACTGCCTGGCATAAGTAACTAGCAGCAAGATTAATCACCTTATTCTATATATTGACTTATTTTTCTAAAATCAAGGAATATATCTACATAGGTTAGACCCTGAATAAACTGTCTTCCAGAAACGAAGGAGTCTACACTGTGATAAGAGACATAGCACAGTTATTATGTATGAACACTGGAAAATGACATTTCCTTTCTTCGAATTTGATTATATAAAATTGTTGTGTTGAGCATCCAGGACTGGAAGAGCATTTGTCAGGGAAAAGCATATGGTTTCTCACACAGGACTGCACAGTAGCCTATTATGACCATCAGACCACTGACTAAATGCAGTGAATGTGAAATCTGAAAAGTAGTTATAAGGCTACAGTTGAATAGCCACTTTGGGAATTGAAATTTAGGGTCCAAAGTGTTTTTCACGTGGGCACCATACTCTCCTGCCACTGGAAATGAATAACTGACATTGACTTCTTTAAAATTGCTTGTCTCTAAAGTGGGAAAACAAGGCCTTTGGGTATACAGTGCTTACCACAAATCATAGACATGCTCTGTTCCTTGTTCTCTCAAGCTTGCCATCTCCTTCTTTAACCATCTACCCATGCTGATTTTTGGTTTATTAATGCTGGATATTCATAGATAGAAATTCTTCTGCAATTGATGAATTTTGCAATTGAAATTCTCATTCTCTGCCCAGCTTCGTAAGAAAATAAACCCATAAGGATCTTCAGATAGAAGCAGAAGCCATTGAATTTGATGCATGGTTATAACTAAATACACTTAAAGGTATGCATATACAAACACCATTCACATCATTGCATTTTTCACTTTGTTTCTTGTTCACTATATTGCCTTCTAAATCAATAAAAGGACAATGGTGGGAAAAATTGGTTTACAAATCTAAGACAAACATAATACTAATCTAGGAGACAGGAAGGTGCAAAGGTGTATAAATAGGTGACAAAAAGGAGAGGAAAGAAGGTGGGTATTTCCAGTGTCCAAGTGTATGAGACAAGTATTAGAAAAGCAGAAAAATCTCAAGAAGAATATAAGAATATAAGAAGCGAAAGTAAAGTGATGAGTGAGGCATTCTGTTATAGACTAGTGAAGATGTCATACTCTTAATGTATGCTTAACTAAAGATCAAATGATATGATCTTTTGCAACAGGAATAAAAGACACTCAGATTCCATGTAGACAGATTATATGAGCAAAGTAGCTAAATTAATGAACTGAGGAAAAGCAGGTTGATTAATCTTTAGCTGTTATGACTGTGGTGAGGATTTGATAACAAGCCAAGAAAAGCAACCATAATAGGGAGCTCCTATTAAGCTTTCTAGCTGAGAAGTAATGTTGAGGTGCAATTTTAATTAGCATTGTGAGTGAAAGACAGCAGAAAGTAGCTTTCACATTTAAGAAGTGATGACTATGAAACATTTTCCATATGAGTTAGGAACAGAGTCTAATATTACCTTCATTAAAGTTTATCCATTTTCATTTTGTTGCTGATTTTTTTTTTTTTTTTGCATACTGTGAATATCTTTTTGACTATTCATTAAACTATTATTTTAAACCTTCTTACTCAAGGAAAGAACAGTGTCTGAAAAGCAACTGAGCAGGAAGAACTTTTTTCTAGTGACCGGAGAAATCTAGCTTATCCAAGTTTGATGTTTGAAAGACTACTCCTAGAGCAGATGCTTAGTTATATAAATAATTAGGTATAACTTTACTTGTAGCTTCGAAATCTAAAGAACTTTAAAAAAGGTGTAATTTCTTAGGGAGCAGTATGTGAATGCTAAGCCCTCCGTTTACACCTTGGTCATATTAAATTATTACTTCTGTGAAATATGGGTATAGTGCAGTCCTGTATGCAGTGCAATCCTATATATTAACCACTAAGATTTGGTTACATTAATTTAACTTCTTCGACCTAAGTAGCCCTGATGTAAATCTTTTCAACAGCTTGCTCTCCTTTAGCTGCTGGGGGATTCTGCAAAGCCTTATCACTGCTGTCTTTGTACTCTGACCCTGCGGAAAGCTGCAGCAACATTGACAGCAAGTAGCTAGGAAAACATCTGCATGTGCATTACATTTACTTCTTTGGGTTCAGCTCAGCTAACGAGCTGGCTGCTTCCATGTAAATCAAGTCAACCAAAAACAGTTAATGCTTTCATCAGGTGAGCAGTGCTCTGGAGTCTCTTTGAAGGTGGGGCCACATTCACTGCAGTAGCTGAATGTTGCCCGTATAAACACCCCATCTCAAAGATGTTGTTCTGTTTTTCAGACAGGCTTACAGTTGTTGAGAGGAAGCGTGCCACTGTGCCAGGTACCAGAAGCCAGACCAATTTACTCTGAATTTGTGGAAGGGGGATAAGAAAGAAAACACCCAACAAAAATCCCACGAGTGGTTTTGGAGACATTAACAAAACAGAAAGCATGAAAAGCTGAGATCACATCTGGGATTTATCACTGTGTTTTGATAAACCTTTGGGCTTAGCCAGCACTCTCTCCAGCACTAGGGATTCAGCGAAATTACAGCACACATGTTCTCAACGGAGTTCGTCAGATCAACTTTATACTTGAGTGTTTTTGACTGATTAATTACCCACATAGACAAGCGAGGAGTTCAGAGAAAGGTAACTTTTTCTTCTTCGGGAAGTTAAGCATGAGAAGTATTACTAAGGAGTGTGACCATAATTAGAAGAATGGGAATTGTTAATTTGTTTCAATCCTAATTTAAAGGTAACTTCAGGATCTTCTTATAGAGTAATAGATCCAATCTACTTAACATCAGAGTGATGTGTTGACATATTGCCATTAAAGGAGAGGTCCATAAAAAAGGCGCTTTTAAAATTACTTAGTCTCAGGTTAGTTGTCCAGGGCCTTTCACAGTGCATGAGCCCTGAGGTGCCTAAGCATGGGAAGCCAGCTCGCTTACCTGCTTGGAAAAGCCAGGGAGAGAGTCCTAGTTAACAAGCGTTAGAGTCATTCTTCTATGACTATATATTTCATTATTTGTGAAAAAATATGACAGGTTTGACTTTAGAGCTGCTGACAGCTGTATCCCTAGAATATTCTGCAGGAGAGGGCCCTGCCTGAATGTCTAAACATGCTAAATTCATGCCCCTTTTCAATCGAGGCAGAGGAATGGCATTAAAAGTGGTGTCCTACAATGTCTCTAAAGATAGACTGCTGAGCAACATGGAATTCGTGTCTCTCTTACTTGCTTATCTTTTCTTTCAGACTCTGCTTCAGGAGGAAGCTGGCTGGATCAGGGTCTTTGGGGAAGATTAATTCAGAATGCCTGATGCAGGAATTCTGCAGTGATCCTACTGTTGGGTAGTTTGGTCAAAGTAATGGAATGAAAAGCTACTCAGGGCTATACAGAGACACTATGTCAAGGTGTGGAAGTGCCTGAATCCCAAATCAGAGAGGACAGGATTGGGCACATCGGTCATATGTGTGTGCGTTTGATGATTATTTAGCCCAGTCAATGGGAAACAAGGAAGAAACTTCTTTTCTATAGATTTGGTCCTGTGTCAGGCACCTCTTGAACCTGGGGTTTGCAGTTCAAATCCTTCTTCTTGACTCATCACCTCTACTGTCCTTTGGAAATGCATGATGGGCTCTATTTGAGATTCCACAGGTAAGAAGTTAGAGATTTAAGAAAGATTTTTAATAAAAGCCTAGTAAATAAAGTGTTTACACTCAGCATTTCAAACCCTCTCTAGTCCCTTAAGTAGGCGAAGCTACTGCCCTTACATAAAACTAGGCTACAGGAATGGATTCAAACTCTGCATAGCTAGAGAAGGACCCCATCTCAAACTTTTGAGAACACATATCTAAGTACTGGACTATGTTCCCAGCACTGTCTGTACATTGTAGCCTGTGGTGGTTTAAGGAAAAATGGATAGATAATCAGTCTCTCTAGTTTTGTCTGAGATGGTCTGGGACAACATCACCCTGTCTTCACTCCAAACATTGAAGGGTGGTTATTGGCCTCCTGAGAGGATAAAAATGTAAGAGTCTATCAAAACTAAGCACACAGAAATTGAAATTGTTGCTTTATTGCTCATTTGAATGTATTCTTTACCTTTCTGTTATTGGATAGTCTCTGCCTCTGTGTTTATTTAAAGGATGCTCTAATTCTCTGCTTCCTGTTGGCATATAAATACCAGAATTGGCTTTAATCTTCCCTTGCGTATTTTAAAGCTGTAACTTCTTAAGTCTTTTACTAAAAGATATGATATTGAGGTCTTATACCATACTTAGTCTTTTGACAGTGCTTTTCTTCTTCCATCATACATCTAAAATGTGAAAAGCACAAGTGGAAGTCCATGGTCATTTAGCTATTTACCATTACCATTTCAGCAACGTTCCAGGTCACAGTCCCTGTCCTGTGAGACTAAATCCTTTACTATTGCCACGTGTTTCCATTTGGCTGTGTTTTTAAA
Organism: Phoenicopterus ruber ruber; assembly: GCA_009819775.1. NCBI lineage: Eukaryota > Metazoa > Chordata > Aves > Phoenicopteriformes > Phoenicopteridae > Phoenicopterus > Phoenicopterus ruber. Next base: position 36,968,379 of record CM020219.1, read on the forward strand.
CACGCAGTTTCCAGAAAGTAGGTTGAGAGAACCATGCAGATTACCCCATGTAAGTGTCCTGTTATCTTCTGCACATGTAAGTTATTTAGTCTTCGTATCTTTCTTTCTTGAACTTCACTGGATATCATTTTGTCTTTTGTTCAGGTAATTTATGAAAGATATTCAACAGTATTTGGCAACAATCTATCCCCATTCGAAACCTTATTAGAAAGGTCTGCACTGGAAGATGAGTACAATCTGAGGACTACCAGTTAACTAGTTTTTAACTGATTTTATGTGTGCTGTGTTGACTCTGAATTCCTCTTAGAAGATTAAATATTATATCAAACTAGGGGTCTCTAACACTATGTAGTTGTAGGTTCTGTCTTATGTAGAGTCATAGTAACTGGCATTAACAGTGCTGTTATCTTTTACACTTTTTACCTATATGGCTCCTATCACATATTAAAATGCACTTTTAAGAATACCACCTCTATCAAGCATATTTTTCCTTCAGGGCTTCAGTTCACAAGCAGCTTTTCTCTAAAATTGTGGTTTCAGCTTGCTTGGAATAGCTGAGGGGAAAAAAAAGTAGCTAACATGGTAATACAGCCAGTTAAACTGCAGTTTTGGTGACAAGTGTATGATATCCTCTATATTTACCTAGAGTCTTGCTACTGATGCACATTCCATTATGTGCTGTTTTGCTTTAGTGGGTAAAAGAGCATTTATGAGTAAATCAGAAAGGTGCCAGTCAACCATGTATTTGGAAAGGAGTGAAAAATAGAGTATGTATGTAAACACAAGCTCTTTGTAACTCCAGATACTGTAATATCAGCTGCCTTGCGTGTGTCTGGCAAGCCAAGGGTAAGTGACAGAGTACAATGAAATGTTAAATTAGCCTGTAAGGGGTTCCTAAGGACAGAGGATACATTTTATTTAAAGAAAGTAACATTGTACCTCATGCCAAACTGAGGTAATTTCCTTCCCCTTTCTATACTTCCTAGGTTTCCAGATTTATAATTTTTTATGGCATTTGCCAGAGCTCACCTGAAGAAAGCATTACTCAAATAAAGTCTAAAGGAAATATTTTTGTTCAGAATCCAGACCCATAAAGAATAACTACTGTATGTTAAAGAAAAAAACTGTCTAATTTTACTACTAATTATGCACATAAGCTGAATAAATAGACCACTGTTGCTGCATTGAATAGAAAATTCACACATTGCTGCTTACGGCAATGCACTGGGGTTGCTTTCTCTATCACTAACCTAATTAAGGGATTTCTTACCATGTAAAGTTTGTCTTTTCTTGGAAGCCAAAGTAGATTGTGTGAAATAGAATATACACATGATCCCACTGACTGGGAGAATTATTATTTTCAGTGTCTGCTTTAGTCAGTTACTCAAGAACCCAGCTATTTCTTGTTAGGAATAAAGGGGCTTTAGTTTAATTGAATTTAATTAAGACGTATAGTTCAGTGGTTCCAGGAGGATTGTGTTGGCAACACTGATATTAATAAATTATTTCAAGGCCAAAAGGCCCAAAATTTAACCAGCAGGAACTGGACTCACAAGGGCATGTTTAAGCGTACATTTAGCAGCAAGGTGCCTCTTTTAGTCACAAAACTATCACGCCACTGCTCCTTAAGTCTGCTGGAGCATGAATTCCCCCGACACTTACATTTCCACCAGCAGAGCCTTTCCGGCGGCTCCGCCTGCCGCAGAGCCCCGTAAGCCCTGGCAGCGCTGGCGTGCACGCTGGCGAGCCGGGCCGCGGGCCTCAGGGCCTTTGCAGACCGTGGCCGGTTACCTCGCAGTGGGCCCTCCCGAGCACTCCGGCTTCCCCGTGCCATCCGTGGGCACCCCTTTCTCCCACGGCCCCACGCAGGCAGGCCGCTTGGGTACATGGATTCCTCCAAGTAGTTAAGACAAATGGTGGTGAGTGAATTGAGCCCTTTATTTCATATGTCGTGACATTACCGAACAAAGAGTGGAAACCTTTTGCAGCGCTACGCTCTCCAGACTCTCTCTCTCAGTCAGCCTAAAACCACACAATGAAACCTGAAGAACCCAAGAAAGAAGGCTGAGACTTCACAAAGTCCTCTGTCCCTCTCTGCGAAAGATGCGGAACACGAATGGAATCTGATACGCTTGGGAATGTGTGAGGATAATGCAACCACTGTACAACAATAATCACAGAATTGCTTCTTCCTAATACTAGACAATTTTTTTTTTTTTTTTTTTACCAAGGAAAATGCATGACCTCTGTCTTTCCTTCTCTTTCAATTTGGAGTTGCTAGCCAACAAATTCCTCAACTATGTCCTGGTTTCCTGATTCATATTTACAGAAAAGTACACATGGTCCCATCTATCATCTCTTTTCTGAGTATGTGATATTATCCAAGAATATTTCACAGCAAATTAGAAATCCAGATGAGTCACCGATTTCAACAGTGACCCAGATCTGCCCGTTTTATGCGTAAGAACGTTTTGTACAAATATTCTACTTGATTTCATTAATTCTTGAGCTGTGGGTTTCTCCTATTCAATACGTTGAGGACTGAGCAGGTGGATTGCCTGCTGCCTCTGGCTGGGGCTGCGAGGCGAGCGTCCGTGATGCTATGGTCACACGCAAATCGTGTCACTCTGAACCAGTTAATGCTGCTTATGCCTCACCTGCTGAGGCTTTTGAGTGGTCTATGTAACATATAAGGTCTGAAATTGCACTTATATCCAACAGGAAATGCTGGAGTTAGTGTTTTCCTTGTGCCGTTTTATGAGTATTGAATCTTGTGGTTGCATTTTGGAAAAGGTTTTGCGTTCCAACGGTTAAAGATAAATGCCTGAGATATCTTAGGCTGGCATCTCTCAGTTCTGCATCTTTAATGACAACGGAAGTTTCCCCTGAATTTGTCAGTGTTTTTCTGGTCTGCTCATTCAGGTACAGCTGATTTGCATGAATATTAATGTTTAGGCCAGCAGAACAGGCATTATGCTTTTATTGTAGAATCCTCCTAGCGTTTTTTACTAATTTCTTCCCAGAAAATTTCTTCTGCGTGCAAAAATGTTGATTATTTTCAAAAAGGATGGCCTCATCACCAGCAAACCTTATAAGGTATGTTCCATGATGAATTAGAGAAATATATTCATTTGCTTAATTAGATGCTAATTTCTTTAAATAAATCCCGTGCCCTTACTTTAAAACTAGTAATCAAGCTGTTACTGTAACCATGAGGGTCTATTGATACAAATGAATCCAGATCTGTAGGGAGAAGTCATAGCTTTTGTTAGACTAGCTAATATAGCAAAAAGGTTTTCTTTGTATGCTTTTCCAGCCATCCCAGTTTCTCTGGAAAAAAAAAAAGCATCATCTTATCTTAGAAATCCCAATAAGGTAAACACAGAAAGTATCAAAAACACAGATGAAAGATGCAAAATAATTTAAAATAGAAATGAAAAATTTAGATTCCATTAAATTACTGTTTTTCAAATAATGAGGGATTTTACCTGTACACTGTCCTGAAGCCGCTCGCCAGGGTATAGAGAATGAATCAAGGAGGGTGCTCTCTCTCTTATTCCTCCATAGCAGAGAATGAATATGGATTGTAGTGCTAGACTGACAAGAAGAGAGGCCATAGGGATGCTTCTAGATACTTTGAAATACCAGCTAAAAATGGAGTCCAATTTAAATGCTTGGAAATGCAGTCTTGCTGAAAAGATTTACCTGTTCCCAGGCAATAAGTGATCCCATCACTTGCATCACTGGTTCATTTCTGCTCACTTTTGGGTTTTTTTATATATCACATGTTAGTGGTAACACATTTTGTGTTTTCTCATTTATATTTTGGATTTTTGTATCAGACAAGCGAGGTTGCTAGACTGCATAGACTTAGTTTGAACTGCTGAGGTAACTGCTGTTTTCTTTTATATAAACCTTGTTTTATAAAATTTAATATATGCATGTCTGTGCGCTTCAGTGAAACTCCTGCTACAGGTAATAAAACTAATGCATTTATGACATTAAAAGTGTTAGAAATTACAAAAATTATATAAAAGTTATAAATTGGATGAATTGCATAAATCACCAATAAGATAATCCTGTGAAATCTGTTTTCTCTCATGAGATAGTCTCACTGAAATAGGGGGAGCGCACAGCAGAGAGATGCTGTCTCCTGTGAACGGTCCTTTATGAGCATTACAATAAACTTGAACCCATCTGATTTCACAGGATCTACAGGTCCTGGGGTCATGACTTCTGCAGGTGGATTTCCTAGATTTTCAAGGTGCAAGTTCACGGTGCCTAGACAGTTCCCACAAAGTACTGATTCAAAGAAAAAGCCTTCAAGCTGAGGTCCTTGGCTTTGACCTCTTTTGCATGCTTAAATACACCATTATAATGGGAATCTAGCAGATGCACAAGTTATTCCTTAAGTGGGCATTTAAATATATCCAATTTAATTTTTCACTTGTTCCTTTTACAATTGGAAGGAACTCTTCATTTCAGGAGAACCAGAATGAAAACTTGTAGCTTTTTGGATGGCTTACTGGTATGAGTTCTAGAGATTGAATTTATTTCTCATCACTAAAAATACTCTGTTGCAGGCTAGGACTGAGACCTCCTGTTGGCACTCTGTAAAGAGGATCCAGCATTGCTGCTTACACTATCTATACTTACATTCTGAGCAGGTGGCGTATTTAAACAAGGTATGATACTATTTAAGAGTATACATACTGGCTATGGATATACAGGCAACTTCACCCATTCATGGAAATAAAAGAATCCAGCAAGCAATATTATTCATTGCTGTTTCAAATCATATGGCTTGGACAATATGTTAAAAGATGACACTCTGCATGACATAAAAAAGCAGTAACTGAAAGCAGATTGCCAGAATTCACAGCACAGCTCATGGAAGGCAGAGAGAGATCAGGCACTTTAAGTTCAGTCTTTCCTTTGCTTCATGTTTTTCTTTCTTTTAAGAAGCAAGATGATTATGTCCAGTTACTTTGAGCCAAATTTTCTGTCTTCACTCCTCAGTGAAAAAAGCTGTTAAACAGTAAATGAAATCATATTTTCATATATGTGTTTAACACTGAAAAAACTAGTTTTAGGTCAGGTCCTCCTTATTACTAGAAAGACACCTTTCTGGTCCTTCTGGTTGACAGAAAATCAAATCCAGATCTACACTCCAGGATTTTTTCCTCATGTTCTACGATCTGCAGTAATAATTTTCAATGTGAAGATTGCTAGAGCTGGCAAAGGAAGGCACCTCCCGTGTTCTGTTTATTTCGGAGAAGTGTACAAGTAGATTTGGCTGGCATCAGACTTTAGGTTATCTGGAAAACCAAGTGTTGCAGCATGTTTCAACCTGCTCGTACCACCATTGCGATGATTTTTCCTAGTTTGGTACCCACGTCTGACCTGCCGTGAAGTTCAATAAATTTCACATTCTTGACAAGCTCAGTTAAGTTGTAGAAGATTTAAAAAGCATATGCCTATTGGCTAGCCTATTCCATTGAATAATTCCACGCCTTCATCAAAGAATTTATCTTTTTCAAGACAAATTTCATTTTGAATCCATTCCAGTTTTAGTCAGTGACAAAGATGCTGACTGGTCCTCAGAAGGACTTGAGTTTTCACTTGAATTTTTCCTTGAGTGGAGATAGCACTATGAATTCTGAGGTTTTTAGATTGCAAAGGGTCAATGGCTGTTGTTTCTTAGGGGAATATGGAGCCTCTACCCTCCACATCACAGTCCAAAGTTAGCACAGCATAGAAATGATAATAATTTTTAAGGATACATGAGCTCAGTCAAGTTCCTATGTCACTTCAGATGACTACACTGCAGAAAAGACAATCACTGCTGGAACTAATTGGCATCCTTGTTTCTTGTCTCAGGAGAATTTAAAGACTAGCGGTCAAAGCCAGGCCAAATCTGAAGATCTTGTACAGTTCATAGGTAGTGTTTGACTTCTATATTTGGGAAGGTGGGATCTGCAGACAGAAATGATCTGTTGTGATGAACTTGCTTATTGTCGATGTTGCTCAGATAGAAGGAAGGGAAAAGGCTTCAGTGAACAGCCTTTAAGTTTCTGCACAATATCCTTGGTAAATCTGCCTCAGCTTTTGCCTCTGCTTGAATCACATTGGTTTAGCTGCAGGGAACCCTGATAAAAGGGACTTTTATAATACAAGGAAGACATTTAGATTATATGTAGAATACATTTACTTTCAAAATTAGTTACTTTAAATCTATAAAACACTCTTATTTTGCCATCACTGAAACTGTTCCTTCCTAGAGGGTAGGTTCCATCCATTCCATGGCCACATTCTCATTGATTTTAGAGGTCTGGAACAAGACTTCTAATTCTTACCATGTTTGCTCAAAGTTATATTTTGCTTTGATACCGAAGTCCTCCTTTATACAGTATTTAATTCATTTCTGTATTAATTTAAACAACTTCAAGGCAATGCTGGAAAAAAAGATGAGGGGAGCACCTTTTATGAGTCCAGAGTCAGTTTCTAGATATACTACAGACAGGCTTGGGTTATTATGAAATGGAGGAGAAGCATGTTTTCTTATTATCCACATTCTATATGTTCAAGTTACAGGTAATGGAATATTCTGCAGGGCAAAATACACTTCTTTCAATGCTCAGATGAATCAAAATTATTAAGCTTATATTTACCATAAATCAGAAAAATGATTGCATGGATATAAAATAGCAAAAGGTGTGTTAACCCTATTACACATTGCTTGCGTTTTTCTGAGGCTGAACCTAACCAATATCTCAGGTAGCTGTGAGGAAGGTGTAGAAAATTCTGGCTAAAGAACATTTTGAAAGTGTAAATCTAATAAATGACTAAATTGACTTCAAGTAGTTAGTGCTTTGTTGGGCCAAGGTTTCTTCTCCATTTTAAAGCCCTGACAAGTTTATGTTGGTGTGCTGTGAACCAGGGACCTCTTTCTACCTCGGTTGGATTCTTGCAAACTATTTCAACCAGTGGAAATGACTCTGCTGGGGTTACACAGATGAAAAGGAGGATGAATTTTTGACCTCCAAAAGGGTAGGATATCTAAGTTCAATTTTAAAATGTCCTGATGACCAGCAAGTTAATTCTAGCACTGCAGAGTCTCAGGTTCTCAATAGCTTCCGTTGGTAAAATAGTTATGACGGATAAAAGCATTGCAAATACTATAGATTGTAGGCATCAATGGCTGTAAATCTTCTGACTTTAATGCAGATGCGCCTACATATCAGCAGTAAGTATGGCGCTCTGCCTGCTAGGTTTACTGGACCAACTTTTTAAATATTAACTGTGAGCAGTGACAATTTTAGTCTTCCATTTCACTTTTCTTTTGCTGAAGAAAAGAAATATTAAATGATTGTGAGATATTTAAATTAAAGACATAAGAGAAAAAAAATAATGCGTTACTGAACATTGTTCATGCAGCTCAAAAGTGAGATACTAAGTTGTCTCTTCCTTTGAAAAAAATGGGGGAAGAAACAGGTCTGACTACCTGTGTATTAATATGAATGTATTGTGCATGTGCTCAAGAATGACCGAAAATTCTTAAAATATTGCAGGAACTGCAAAGAAGTTTGGACAAATGATAAACAACTGAGAAAGTGATTTATTCTGGGGACTTTGGTTAAAAGTAAAGTGGGAGGGTAGGAGTTTAATAAATACACAGTCTGTATACACAAATACATCCACAAACGTATGTCATTGAAGGGAAAATGATGAGATACTGAAAACTGGTGTGTGTTTTTAACCTTTTCCCAGTCCATTCCATTCCAGCGGTTTTGCTTTCTAAGAGGCATGTTTGCACATCTGGTTGGAGGAGAGAGATTAGGCTGAAAGGACACCTCTCTAACCATGACTGAGGGAAGAAAAACCAGAACACATTTCAAAAACATACTGAATAGATTAGCCATATGGTTTCAGTGCATTTAATTCGTTTTTACAGACAGAAAACAAAAAACTTCTTTTATAGGCCAACATTCAGCTCCGGGATTTAGAGACTGTAAGTGTAGAAATATCAAGACATGACAAAATACAGAGTATGTGAGCTGGGTAGAATAGTCGGAACATTCTTGTTCACCGTAGAGCACCTGGCATTTAGACTCAGGATTCATTTCTTTTCTCTGGTCTCCCTTATCATAATAGCTGTTTTCCAAGATATCAGACTGTCCCTGTTACATTTGACCCTGTATGCATGCATATAGCAATGCTACAGTGGGACTGTGACTCTTGCAGCATAATCTGTTATTGTCTTTAACATACTGACCCTAAACAGTATTTTGGAATGTCTTTAGGGTGACGAAGCATAAAATCACAATTCGATTTTTTTTACTGGTTCTGTCAAGAAATAATGTTTGGTTAATCTATGGTCAAGGTATGAATAGTATTATGAACTTTGTTTTGCACAAAATCCTGGGAAAAGGGGATGGGGAACAGAGAGATAGCAGCACATATGGGCAGAATGCTACTGAAACGCGATTATCTAGGAACTCAAGGGAAGCCAAGGACCATTCTGAGCAGTGAAGGGATGTTTTATACTCTGAGTATATTCTTACACTCCACCTCGCTCCTTTCCTTTATAATTCTTGTTATGCGGGCTCGCTGCATCTTACGTAAAAGTTTGCTGTAAACTGGGCTATGGGATGTATCTTCCTGTGTGCTCCCTCAATCAAAATTCTTAGCAAAAAGAAATAAGTTACGCATACAGACAAAAGCATATAGCTGTATAGGAAGGGCCAGAATGAAACAGTGAAACTATCCCTATCCAAATTCTGGGCAGGTTCTCTTTCAGATCTGGGTCTAAACTCCATGATTCACAGCTTGATCTGTGGGTCAACTGGTGGCAGCCAGCAGTCTAAAAGACAGAGTAATGGTAAGGAGCGAACCCGCCTAGGAAAACCAGTAAAGCAATCCTGCTGCTGCCACCTTCCAGCCTTGTTATGGGAAGGAGTAGGTAATGTAGATGTGGCTTCCCCATTGCCATAGTGGTCAAAGGCACGCTATCCATCATCCTCAGGTCTGTCATGATATTTCAGGTTTACTATTTTGGCTTAAGAATACCAAGTGATGGTGTTTGTTTTTGGAAAAGTCAGCATAGTTTTCAATGAATGTCAGAAATTCTTGCTTTCTAAAATCACTCCCAATATTAAAACTACCTCTTGGAAGCTAAATCCTACCCAGGATCATGTGGCCTTCTGTGAGTCAAAGGTTTTGAAAGAACCGCATACTGGTCAGGGTGGTGCAAAAAGTGCAGCCTGAATTTAGGCTGTGGTTTTCATTTGTGTCCCTGAACCATGAGGACATTGTTTTCTTTAAACATCAAGAAAGAAAAAAAAAAATAAGTTCATTGCTGCAGTTTTACTGTTAGCTTGAGGAGATGTTGCATCCCAGGCATTGTGAGGCCCTGCACCATAGCAAGCGTTGGAGTTTTTCTAGGGACTGTAAATGGACTTCTTCCTAAAAATTGTAGGCAGAAAACTATTTGGGGGCAAAATATTTAGCATTATTGTCATTTCAATTGTTTAGCAGCCCACTAAACTGCAGGGTAATTGTCATCTGTTTCCTAATGGACACAGACATCATTATTATTATTATTTTTGGAAGCATCTGTTAAATTGAATAGTAACTGGCAGTCTCAGAAGATGCCAAGGCAGAAATGATGGTAAAAATGTAACTGTAATTCCATCCTTAGATCCCATCTATTTGAAATCTAGAATTATAGTGGGTTTTTCAAATTATTTAATGCCATGATTTAAATGACTTGTAGATGCACTTTAAATTTGTCATTTTTATATTGTCTGCAGTTTGCAGTTTCATGACGCAAGTAATCAAATATGATTTTGGAATAATACTTGACTTTAGCTTGCTTTCTAGTTAATTGTGTTTCAAACACATTAATTATGTTTGATATTTAAAATTCAGACTGTTTTGATTGCATGTGCATGAAGTTATGCATATTTTAGTTCCCATCCACAGATGTTAGCAAAATAGCCCTGATATGCTCTCTTAACCTCCTGTCTCCTGGATAATCTGAATAGGACTTAATCAATTGGAGTGAGCAGTTACTTTGGGACATTTCACCCCCAGAAAAGTAAGACTTATAGAATCCTTTTTTTTCACAGAAATTGGACACTTCATGTGTCTTGCCTGGTAATTTCTGACCTGTATCAGAATTAGCTCAGATACCTTTAATTTCTGTTTGAAGAAATGCATGAGCTTATTATTGAAAAGTTTTGGGTGGTTTGTAAATTTCTTCTTTTAAACAAATCTGTGAAATGATCAGTCAACCACTGTACATTGCCAAAAGTCTCGCAATTCAGCACTCAAACAACACTTTATTCATACAGAGCCCTTCTGTTCTCTATAGGTGACAGTGCCTGAGGAGGTACAGTAAGGGAAACAGAAGGCTCCCTTCCTCATCTCTAACTTGTTTGGCTGCAGACACTGCTAGGTAAGATGCCTTAAAATGGTGTAAGACACAGTGTGGCAGTTGTGTATTTTTATGTAAGACTGTTTATTTTTAAAGCCTAAAGGAAAGGAGGTAAAGGTTTCCTGTATACCATAAATACAGCTAGGTCACTGGATAGTATAACCTTGCGGTTGTCCAAGAGGAAATTCCATGTAACTTTATGTGATTATTAGACTCTGTCTCTCAGCTTGTTTTCATCATCTCCTGAAAGGCTGTTAGGAGAAAAGTGAAAGGTTAAAGAGAAGTTAGGGCTCGGTCCCGGGATGTGCTGAATGCTTCATGTAACCCCCCTTTCTCCGGAGAAGTTAAGGGAAGGTAAAGTTCAGCTTTTCACAGCAGGTGCTTTGCACCTCCGAAGAACAGCGGCGTCTGCACCAGCAACATTTCACTCCACTCCTTGTGGTCTTCATGAAATGGTGAAAAGAAGTTAAGAGATACAGTCTAAAAATCACTGGAGATGATACACTAAGAAATAGATGAAAGACCTCCATTGAACACTAACATGCTAAGGGAAATGGTTTGGGTGATTCAACATCAAGCACTCTTTCCTCTAAATAAATATAAGCCAATATCCCAGCAGAGCACATCAGGACAAGGATCTACAAGCAGGACTGCATTTTAGATAGAGGTATCAGTGAATATCCTTATCAGTGGGAACAAATAAAGATCTGGTGGTCTGTTTTTGAAAATAAGTGAGTCTTAACCTCAATACACTGCCTGAAAGCTAATCTAGGAAAAGTAGTTCTGTGTTCATAAACTGCTCCTCCAGGTTTATTTGGAATAGACACCATATTCTTCATGCCTCATTCTGCTCATGGTTGGGGCTGCAGTTTTTAGCTTGTTAGTTTTATTTTGGCGCAGGTGTCAGGATGCCACCTGCAGATTATGTTTAGATTGGGGGAAATTTTCATCCCACTGAAGTCAGGGGAATTTCTGACATAAAATGTAGTTGGTCCAGATTTTATTCTAAGTAAGTGTTTTGAACATCTTAACATTGGCTCAGATTCTTTTTATAAGAGTGAATGAAAAACATCAAGTCTATGCGGTGCCTTTAGTCTATTTCCAGCACTGCCATAAAATGACTTGGATGAATATTCAACAAAATATTCATCCAACAAAATGGTACTCTGCATTCAGATAATTGACACTCAATCTGTTCTGCCTGTCAGATATTTCAGTGTGTATCTATAACAATTTTTTTGGTAGTGTTTAGCATTATGCTTTTATCAAAATAGTAAATGAATTGTCATACATGAGAGGAATTACAAGCAATGTTTTCCCTTCCAATGAAATATGCAGGTTATAGAGTTGTGCACATATGATGAATTTGATTTATCCAACTGTCCACTGCCAAGATCCTACTGGTGTTGCTGACATTCCTGCTAATGCCATCCCTGCAATTCATTTGAACTTGGAATATTTCAATAATGTTGGCTTGACAACAAGATGATTTTCATTGAGTGTTGAATGAAAGGGTTTCTGCCTTCCTTTGTCCCTTCTGAATACCAAACTGACAGTGCAGGGGGGTGTTCTCTCCTCTCTGATGCAAGACTCAAATAGGTTCCCTACTATCTCTAACAAAGGCAGTAGTTTTAGACAGCAGTATGGGAACACCAAGAACATGCTCTGGGTTAAGATAAACAAAGCTTTAGGGAGGTGATTTGAAATTTAATGAGGGGAGGTAATCATACTTTTTTTTTTTTTCTGTATTAAGGGCTGTAGTCCATTCCTTGCTTTTAAAGATCTTAGAGTCAGTATATAGTAGGGGAAGACATCAAAATGTTTGGTAATAGACGTTCATTTAATCCATAAACTTTGTATTACTACTATGTTCCAAGGGAGGCAAAAATGGAGAGCAATTGCCCAAACTTTTCAAAGACCAGAAAACACAGGACAGGTCAACTGAACTCATTAGGATGAGAATAAATTTTCATTTTATAAGTGAATAACTGGGCTTATTCAAAATAATAACCTATCACAGAACCGAAAACCCCCTAAACAATTAATTATATGAGCTAAATTTTAGACTAGATGTTTTAAAAACCAAGAGCATTAATTCAGAGAGGACCTGGATTTCTCTGAGGAATTTGACTCCTACTTGCTGTTTAAACATGGAAAACATCTTTTGCTTGTCTGTTAGGTTTTGCAACATTAGCCAAAAACTCCCTAATAATTTACATAACGCAAACAAAAAGTAAGATTGTAACACGGGAAGACCAACGTTGTCTCTGCTCACAAGGCAAAAATAGTCTTTACTGAAAATACATTTAAATTATATACTAAAAGAACTTGTAGCTGGGATTTCACTTTAAAACTTATCTGTACAGAGCACATTATACTTAGGGAAGTGACTTGAAATAAATATACTATGGTTACCATTAAATGTTCCCATTTGCCAACAGTTACCACATGAAACATCTGAGATCACAACTGTTTCCCCTGCAATTAGAACAGGATATATATTTGTGGTAATTTTGTGGTAACCAATGAGAATGTTCTTTGTGTGTGATTTCCACAGTACTTGGACACACAGATTGGAAGAAACAAAACAAAACAGGAACCATGCTTAAGATTTGATTGGAATAAAAATCATCATCCCCAAAATCTAACCTGTACGTTTAGCAGATCACCAACAAAAATACAGAGATGAAGACACTTTTTGTCTTTAGCTATTCAATTTAACTTCTGCTTTGCAAAAACAGAAATGGATATATCCAAGCAACACAAAATGAGAAGGCAAATTTTGAAAAACACTTCTGGAAAAGTCATATACCCTGTCATGTGCACTGTGATAATAAATCCCCTCATCAGTAAAAGCGTGTTGAGTAGGTCCAGTAAAGAAATACTCAGTGTTTGCAGAATGTGTCCACCCCTACTTCACCATCAGGGAAGTGACTCTCTCCCATTGCATTTAACCATGATTTTCATGTGCTGTCAGCAAAGATTTGTGTTCTTAGTGGCTGCATTTATCATGAGAAACAGCTCTTCTCTCTGCATTAATTTCTTTGACTCAAAATATTGCTTTAGGCAATGAGCTGCTCTTTCCAGGTTACGCTCGCATAAGGAAATGAAAAACAGCTCGTGTTGTAATGAGAACAAGTTTCTGATGTTTTCGTCTTCTAGTGTCCCAGAAATACCAGGAAATCAGCCTCTGCAGAGGTAGGTAGAGGTGAAAAAACAAGGAAAAATGTTTAGTTCCAAGGGGTGAGCAAAGCTTCTTTCAATCTCAACCAATTCAACAGTTCCTCAGTCGTTCTTCTTATCTCCCATGGTTTCCCAGTGGTTCCAGATGTTTCTAAGATTTATTTCCCATCAGTACAATCTTAACAGAAGTGCTGCACCAAATTCTCAGTACAAGTCATACTGATTACAAGAAATTGTTTTCATTCGCAATTTTGCTCTCAATTGAACCTAAACATCAAATAAAAATGTAAAAAAGAACAAAGCATATAATTATATGACAAGCAATTACCGCATCGTATGTAAATGATACAAAACATCTTTTGTGTCATTTGTACATTCAGCACTTTTGTACATTCAGTACATTTGTACAAAATGTACTGAACTTTCACAGAATGAAAAAAATATGTATGGCTACCAGATTCCACTCTGGGTCTAAAGGACTTGATCACCACAGAATTCAGTATTATAGTCCTGAATTTTTCCCTTTTTTAAAATAGAAATTTCCTTGCCTTGCACAAAACCCAGCTACTACGCAGAACCTCTGTACTCAGTCAGATACTGTGCTAACTTTGCTCCTGTTGAGGCAGTGACACAATGAAACACATAAAGTGACACCAGTCACATAAGATGCTCCTGTTGTTACCGCGAGATGTGTTCTGAAGAGCCCGCACCCTTCTGCCGAGGCATAGCAAGGTGGGGAGCCGAAGCTGTACCGAGTATGCACACGCTTGCAGCACTGCGCTTTGGTTAGGAATGCTCTCCTGTGCTGAACTGTTCCGTCAGACATTTTTAAGATCTCACTAAAGGATTTTAAAAATACGTGTCACTCCAGGAAAGCTTTATGGCTGGAATAACTTTGGAAGAAGTCTGACAATTTTACTAGCTCACATTGCGAAGTATTGGCTCTTCCTAAAGTTCAGTCACTTTTGGTAGGCATATAAGAACAGACGAACACACTGTATAGAGGAAGGACTACTACTTAGCTATGGTTATCTCCTAGTGATTTCTTTTTGTCGTATCCTGGAGATGTGCACCAGAGTCACTTACTCTAGATGGTTGCAGAATACTATATAAACATAAATTAAAATAGCCTGGAAGCCATATGGGTTAAGTTTCATGATTCATATTACTTGGCAGATCCCCACTGGATGTAAGACCTCCAGACAGCTTTTGTTCAAACCAATAACAGAACTATCACTGCTGTAAAATATCAGATTTATTTTCACCAATACATTTATTATTCTTGCATGGTGAAGTTTTCTATTTATCTCCCAGCAGGATAAAATACATAGGAATGAAATAACCACTCCCTTAACTCTAGTGCCAAGGAATATAATCTATATGTCCAACAAAGTGGCACCCTGCCTCTCTACAGGTCTGCTGAATTATTTTACAGTGTTCATTGCTTTTACTGAAGATTAACCACATGGGTGTCATTAACTTCACATAGCTTTCAGCATAGATGTCCCACCCATGTATACTGCTATTCAGGATTTGTACTCCTCTTAGGAAATGGAACACAAAGGGGAAATCTTTGGTTATAAAGTCTTGTTTTAACCTTAAAAATCACCTTTGTAAAAGCAACATTGTATGATCTGAATCCATGTTTCAGTAGTTTGCATACAATGCTTTCTCAGTATGTATGTAAGAATCATCATCCCTGAGGCAAACTGAATATGGCTAAACTTTCCTCTGGTGATTGTTAGCAGGCCATATTCCAGATCAGATTTCTTGCACACATTACACTTACATCAGACCAAATGTATTTAACTGGGCCTTTGAATACATTGGAAATAGCATGAAATTAGTCTCTTCAGTAGTATTGTTGAAAGACATCATAACAATGTGATGTACAAAAACACATACCAGACTTTTCATGAAACTCTGTCTGTAAAATCCACAGCAAAACACCTCTGTTCCATTTGACATGTCTTTTCAGTGTTTTCTTCTGGAAATTTCAAACCAGGTACAAGAAACTTTAAAAAGAAAATGGCCTCCTCCTTAAAGTAATGAACATAAATAAATAAAAATGCGTCTGCTCTCTGAATAACCTGTGGAACATATGTGATTTACTCTTCTAGTGTAGCAGCTATGAGCCCTGTCAAGAAGTAAGTCATCACAACGAAAATATAAAAGCATAAAAAGTGCTCCACTTATTTCTCATCCCAGTATTGTATTGGATTTACTCATTTCTGTGGGCATGACTTGCAAATTTAACCAAAAAACCTCCAACAGTCCTGACCCGTATTGATCCATTGCTTAATTTCAGGTGGATAGATGCATTTCTTTTAGGAAATATGACAGGAAAATACGTGCTGCTAGTAAAACAGTTTGGAGATATGAGTAGAACATAAAAGCATGTTGAATTAAAAAAAAAGTTTGGACAGGCCTGTTAAGTACAAATCTAGTTATGACATCAATGCAGTGACGGATAATGATGAAAGAAATACTGAGTGATCTGTAAAAGTATCCTTATTCTCTCTATTATTTAAAAAAGATTTCAAATAATTTCTTGAATGTGAAAGGGCAAACCTTGGTACTCAGTCCAGAAAAGTAGGCAGCAGACCTCAAAGAACTTCAGGGCCTTAGTAATGGTTGTCTGCAATAGGGTGTGATCCCCCGCTGTGAGCAGCCCAGTGCATCAGAGTTCCATACTATGAAGAGAAACTCACATGTATGCCAGGAGTTTCTGTACAGTTCTTGCTGTAAACAGAAACTAAGATTCTAAGTTTCCACTGCGGTCCTTCTAAAGCAGAATAATGTGCATCCTTTTTGGCTGGACATTTCAGGTATCTACTCTCCAGCAGAGTCCCCACTAGAATTGTGTTGGAGCGTGGTAATCATCTGACAGGTTATGATGTTCTGTATTCTTCGCATTTTGTGAGCATCTAAAACAGTTGCTTTGCCATCTAATCATCTTCCATTAAAAAAAAAATCAATTATGTTTTACAAAGCCTTTACAACATAGTAATTTGAAGAGAATGCAAATATAGCTTCCAAAAGTAAAAGTGCCGCAATCAAAACTTTAAGTAAATTGTTTTATTATCTGTTTTTCCTTTAAAACTTATTTAAAACATCTGACCAATGTTTGGTCAGAAAAAATAGCTAACTGCAAAACTATCTTTTATTTTCAAGGAAGTCTGGTTTTATATGAAGATGATAAACATACATCTGGGCCTTCACTTATGAGTAATTTAATGTAACCAGAGTGACTGCTGCCTTGAAAGGCAGTCTGAGAAAGACATTGTGTCAAAACCCGTGGCTTGTCTCATGAAGAATACATTACCTTCTTGTTTAAATTGAAACCCACATTTTGAGTCTTTTTCTAGTCACATGTTCTGCCTGACATTCTGAATATTTCTTTACACATCTTAAATCAGTATGCTTCGGTTGGTGTGAAGATAAAACTACAGTCCACTGCCTGTGGACTCTGCAGTAATACTGGGTATAACCTGACAAATGTAGTGGAGTTATGAACCACCTTTTGCTGTTCAAGGAAAATTTCTGGATTCAGTAATGCTGTCTTTACCTTCCTGCATGTTATCCTCAGCCACTGGAAGAGACTTCTTCTGACCACGAAGTGCTGAATCCGTCTCATACGGCTTCTACGGGGCACACAGTGCTGTCTTTTGGGTCTTCTGGGACCTTTCTGGGGAGCCAGTGGGTATGTTGCTATCTGTTGTTTGCCTTCACGGTCAAAGCATGCCAGTCGAGCCAGGTTTGCAGATAAAAGTAGAATCTTTTATTAGACCAACTGTTATAGTTGGGTAAAGCAAACAGGCTTTCAAGTGGCTAAAATCTTCTTCTGGCTAGAGACAAGTTTGCCTATCTTTTCTAGCTCTCTGTCAAAAGATATTATTTCTGACTGCATAGCTAACTAATAAGCTGTTACCTTATATAGGGCAACTTTAAATACTTGGTGTTTACAACATAGTAGTTGTATATATTTATGTAAATAGAGTTTTATTAGGGAGCTCTATGCACTTTACGGTAGGCACTGTTGTAGGTTAATATGGTAGAACTAAAAAGGAACTGAAGAGTGTGTCCTTGTTTCAAATGACAATAACAGCTTCAGATTTCAGGAGTATGGACTTCATTCTGAGAAATACTGAGAATCATCCTCACCAAAAACCTTGCTAAAATGCATGGCTAATCAACACTTATTAGCTTGAAGCCAATTGCAAGAAGCTGAAATTATTCCTGAAGTTTTTACTTTTGCTCAAGTGAAAAGTCAAGAGTCACTGTAGGTTTTGGATTGATTTTAGCTTAGGATTTCCATTTCTCACTTCCCATCAGCATCCCTGGGATTACAGTGAGGCACAAAGGCCTAAAGTGGGTTATACGGGCCACCATAGTACTCCTGGGTAGCCATAGATACTGTTCCTTGTTCTGTAGCTTGACTAAAATGAAGAAGAATGTGATTTCATTGTAGCTGAAAAGGTACTGTCTAAGCTAAAACTCCTTTGTTTAATTGAGCCACAAAACCACTCAGAGGAACTATGTGCTTCAGAGCTTGAAGTGCTTTAACAGTGTGGGCTGTAAATTGATAGAAAACATTCCTAAGTATGTGTTTTCCTTTCTTGTTCTTACTAATTGCATTTTTAAAATTATAGTGATTGCATTCACTAATGTTCCTTCTGCATCCATGTGCATCTATGGGCTTTTTGAGGGGCTGAGATTTTTTTAAACAATTGCCATTCAAAATAACTTGAAAGGTTAGGTTCCTGCAAAAGGCTTCATCTTAAAAAGAGTTTTAAAGCAAGAAAAAGAATATCACCTCATAGCAATAATTCATGTTTTAAAATGCAAGCCATTTCTAGTCATCGAGCACACAAGAAAATTATAATCTTTAACTATTTTAACTAGTCATTCCTTCCTGCCTTCTTTCCTTCCTTTCTCATATTTTGGAAACCAACTAACATTCTTCCTAAAAAAATTACCTAAAACCTGTTCTTGGCTAGCCATTGTGTGTGCCGAGGTTTTGATACTGAGAGCATGTTAATGGCCAAATTATAAACCCCTGAGAATTAGAATTCAGAAAACAAACATTAACAGACCCTTAACTGCAGTAGCACAAACCAAGATGCTATAAATTATGGGGTGGTGGTGTTAAAAGCACTGGCTTCCTGGTATCTGGCACCCAAAACCTTTTCATTTGGGTATATATCAGGCTGCAGAGAGGTTGCCACTTGCCACTTGGCCAGTATTCAGCTGGCGGAGATGTTTGTTTAAAGTTCAGGCCAATCGATGGCTCAGGCCTGCAACTGAATATTTTGTTGTTATGCCATGAGAAATATTTACCTTTCTCTGTTTTTTTCTCCTTCCTTCAGTCATTCACTCTCCTACCTAGGATTTCTATGTGAGACAATACTTGCCAGGTTTTGCAGCTATATGTGTGAGCAATTCTGGCACGGTATTTTAATGAGCTAATTTCCGTCTTTATCAATGTACATGCAGTCAGGATAGCTTCATGGATTTCTCATGGATCAAGGGTATGTATTTGTGGTACACCTTCCTTTGCATGAGCACATGCTATGTTTGATACCAGGATCAAAAGGAAGCTTTGAACACAGGCTTCTCAAAAACTTTGCAGTTGCGGACTTCCTTAAGCTGAAATTGTCAGCAAAAGGAATTTTTATGTCCTCTGGCCACCAACAGCTACCATGTGACACAACTCGGTTTGTCTATGCCTTGTACAACTGTGACATAGCGCAGGAAGTTTAGCATCACTGTTCCCACATGCTGTTGCTGGCTGTGGGAGCAGCAAAGCTTTTGCATACAACCAGCCAAGCCAAGCACATGGCTTTTAGCATGTTCTGTCCGAAAAAGTAAACAAGGGGCCTACTCGCTATGCTTACCTCTGCCTCAGGTGAACTTTCACATGTGTAAAATGATCGTCTGCATACCGAACTGAAATGCATCACACTTAGCATGGTTGTTTGCTGTTCTGATATAATTTTGCTGCTTATCACTAAGGGGCACGTTCTTCAAATTCATTGAACTGAATCAGACAAAAGCACCTAAAGCAGGGAATGCTAGAATGGGTCATAAACAACTTTTTAAGCATTGCTCTTGTACCAATTTATTCCTTCTATTGTATTTAAAGTGTAAGAAAAGAGTTGTGAAATGTATTGCCCCTTTCTAGTGAAGAAAAACAGCCTAACTCTTGTCATTTCTAGAATGCTGAAGCCCCTTTCCTGAAGAAACATCTCATGTCCTCTGAGTTGCCACTGGCAGGTGCCATTCTGCCTCCGCAGAGCTGGATGAAGGTACTCCACCAGACAGAGACCTTGCCTAAGGTAAGATTCTTCTCCACACACGGTTTGATAGTGATGCCTTAATAGCAGTTTCAGCAAATCCCCAGGATCAAGAGTTAAACAAACAGAACTTCTCATGAGCGATGTGCTGCGATGTATCAGCAGCTCCTTCCTTGCCACTGTTTTTTATTGCTCTGTTGCTTGCCTGGGTCTGACTCTGAAACCATTCATAAGTAAGAACCGAGTATGGCCAATGCAAAATGAAATCTCTTTTGGAGACTTCCAAAAAGATAAAAGGAGAATCACTTTTTTACTCTGCATCTGACCATAGACCTTCACCCACTGTTTTTTGTTTGCAAGTATGCTGGGCAAAAGAGATTGGACTACGGGAGAAAAATACCTGTTTTTTAAGAGATTTGTATTTATCGTCTCACTGCACTACTAAGGTACTTATTAACTTGCTTGAGGCCAGACTAGCTCTCAGTGAGGACTAAGTTTCACTAGATTAGGGTTCACTGTGCTTCCTAGGCTTTACACATGCTCATACAACTACCCCTTTGCCCTGTGGAAGGACAAAAATGTCTACCATAGAAATAACACAGAACATGGTTAGACAAAGCCAATGAATAAATATGCTGCGTGATTACTCTGCAAAATTCTCTGTCGATTTGAGGGGGAACTGTAAGTACTAATATAGTTAACAAACCTGAACAGTCAAGAACACTCACCCCTGAGTCATTCTGTGTTTAATCCTAGGATGCATCTCTGATAAGACATGTTACTTGCTCCCAAATGTTGAGAGATCATTTGTTTGGACTCCACTGTTTGTGTGCATAAATCTTCCTCCAGCCAAAGTCTTATTTACTTATTTGTAAAACCATCTTGTTGACCTGAATATAATCAGCTGTGCTGTCAGATAGCAGTGCTTTAAATAAGGCTGCACTGGAATCGACTCAAAAGTCAGTTGTTGAAAGGGCAACAAGTTGCACAGAAGAGTAACACTGAAGAATTGAGGACAGTAACTTCCTAAACTGCTTGAATGTCATCTTCTGGAGCACATCTGGACTCCATCCATATAAACAGTGGTCTGATGAAAAGCCCTGTTCCAGGAATAGCCTGTGTCCTTAATTCGAGGGCTAGTAAAGGCCACAGAGAATTAAGTGTGATAAGCAGTTGCACTCTACACAGTCCCATGGGAAGCTGTAGAAGTGGTAGGTCAGACCTAATTCCTCACTCCAACACATAATAGACTGCCTCTTACTGCTTTTGTTTGTTTGTTGTTTTGTTTTGTTTTGTTTTCAAAATTAGTGAGGCGCAGAACTAAATCCCTCGTCTTTCATTAGGAAAACCTTGAAGCTAAATCTTTGTATGAGAATAATGTGGGATAGCCTTACATGTAGGGAATATCAGCTATTGTTCTGTTCATTAGCTGTGGTATGTGGTATTCTTGGCATGTGGACGTAAAACACAGTAAACAGGCAGGGGGGATGGTAACGTTTAATAACGGCCCTTGTACGTGATATATTCATATGTATATTCACAGGGCAAGTAACCACTGCTACTTGATGAAGTAAAGCAAAACAAATTTAGACTGCTTATGAGGAAAAACATCACTTAATTGCAGCAATTTATTAGACTATGGAATAGCTTCCCAAGGGGAAAACAGGAAACTTATTGTCTGAGTCATTTAAAAAGAACTTCCATAAAGCTCTGGAAAATATAGTGTAGAAACAACAACGTTTTGGCAGAAGATGGAGCATATTGTTTAACACATCTCTCTCTTTTCTCATATCCATGCTTTTATAATTTTGGGTCAGATTCTAAAACTGAAGGTTAATATCCTCAATCGCAAAGACCTGTAAATTTGATCTCGGTCTGATTCCAGTTTAGAACTGGACTCTGAAATTAGGAAGCCCAGCAGTAGAGCGGGGTGCATCTTTCACAGGAAAGCCCAAAGCCAAGCTTACGTCTTAATTTGAAAAAATGGATCAGCGTCTTCTCTGGTATAGGTATATTTGTTTTAAGAACCTGAATCGAATCAAAAGTGGGTTGGGGGTGAAGTTAGAGTTTTATGAATTTAGGTGAAAATTTGCAAAACTCAAATAAAACCTGATTTGACAGTACTGTCTGAATTCCACTTTTACTCTTTGATTTTGCTAAAAGTCAAGCCAAGGGGATAAAAATATAGATGGACCAAAACTAGAATATACACAAAAAGTCTTGAAAAGAAAACGTATTGCATTTGTTCAGATGCACCCGATACTAGTATATAAACAGTACTATGGTTCCTTCTTCCCAGTAATTATAGATACAATGGTAATAAAAAATTCAGAGAACAGACACATAACGCAAAACTCAAGCAGAGTTCATAAAAAGCCCTGGCAGTTTGGTTACTTTTGTTCTCTACAGCATTTTTGTTCATCTGCTTTTTTTTTTTTTTTTCCCCTGGTGATATCAGTGGAAAAAAGAACTAAACTTGAACAAAGTAACTGTCACTGGTTAAAACTGAGAATTTCAGAAATATCAGAAAGGATTCTTTCCACCAAATTTCCAGACAAAATTTTAGAAAATGAAAATTATCCAATGCTTTATTATTGTTGCAGGATTACAAATCATTTTGGAAACTTCAGCAATGAGCTAAAAATATTACTTCTTCTGAAGGGTTACAGTCTAGTCTGAGCTACTAATTGAAGGAAAGTCAACAGAAAAATAAGGATAGGGATGGGACAGAAGAAAACTATGACAAAAGCATGTTTGTCTCATTTCTTGTGATAGATTTGGTACATAATATGCTTTCCTTTTAACTCTACAGGCATTATGCAGCAATAATTATGGAGGATTTTTTTTCATTATTGCTTAGCTAAAATTGTAGAAAAGTCCAGATAAAAATCTGTGGAAATATTTTGTTTTTCTTTTAAAAATGCAGAAGATATTTTCTCCCTAAATTTGCAAGCAAACCTTATGTTGTAGTTTAAGTTCAGTTTTTTCAGATTTGTCTGAAAGGTTGGCTGTTTTAGAAAGAAAATATTTTGAAAATTATTAACTATTCTCCACAATTCTTTTGAACTTTTCTGTTTTAAAGTTGAAGCTCTGAACTGTCTATCATTAAGTACTGGTGATAATATCTGCAATAGAGGATAGGTGCATTTAGAGTTACAAAAGTCTTACTTTGTTTTTCCACCTCTTCTTCCTTTTCATCAAGGAATATAAAATTAAAATAAGCTAATTTGACGACTACACTTTGCTATAAAGGTGGAACATTTTGCTGGGAACAAGAAAACCATTTCAGTATAATGAAGTCAACATATGAAAGGAGTAGACAGTGTTTAGGGAAAACAGAAGAAAAATTTTGTAATAAGAATTCTATTGCGGTCCTCATTTTTAATTTACACTTGGAAATAATGAGCTCCATCTCAAAATAGAAGTGTCAACATGCATTGCACGTTGTTGACAATTCCAGACTAACAGAGAAGCTAAAATTTCAGGAAAACTCCAGTTAAGAAACTGCTTCCTTTCTGATCCATTCTATTTCTGCCACTCACAATTCACTCACATAAGAGTAACATCTATTAAAAATAAAGATGACTGAAAACAAAATGCAAAAAGTAACTTTATCTCTGTACAGAAGGCAGGAACATACACAACTATGGAGAGCACGCTTGAAAGCTAAGCAGAACATTATTGGAATAAGATTGAAAACAAATGCTTTCAGCAACTTTTCCTGGGCAGGGCTGTCTTTTCTCCACAGATTTCTTTAATTTCCCCTTTGCTATTGGGCTTCTTTTTACTGTCCAACAACTTACCTAATAATGAGAAAACAGATACCAGCCCTTAAAAAATACGACCACATGCTTCCACATGCTGCGTATGAATTCACAAAACCAAACTCAGTCTTTCTCATGCATGCAAATAAAGCATTGCTTTCCTGTGATCAGTTAGTCTAGGGGACTGTGGTTATCAGCTCTGCCTCTTTTACTGCACGCAGACTCGAGTCTGGGTTACTCCAGCCAGTCTTGCAGCAGCAGTTGCTGAACTAGAAATTAGCTTGACTTTCAATCTGTGATGCTAGATTTAAAAAAACCCCAAATCATCGCTCCTGATATGGAAGACTATAATCAAAGACTGAGAGTAGTATGTAACCTTTCTCTATTTAAATATTAAAAATTGTCTGTTGATGTGTGTGGCTAGCACCGGTAATGCACAAGTCTCCTTTGGTTTTGGGATGGGAAGTTCCTGCTATGGGATTACAGGAGACCAAGAAAATGTGCATGAAACAGCATGGAAGTTCACCAGGCAGTAAAACTGGACTTTCAACAGCATGAGAATAATTTTTGTTGTATGTGGTTTGTCATCTCCCTTTCAGATCTCAGCAGGAATATTTCAAGAAAAGTCTTGTTAATGTTAATTGTATTCTTTCAATTTCCATCAGAATCAGGTCTAAAAGGAACCTAAGTACAGGAAAGAGAAAAGATAACATAAAATTTCTGAACCCTGGAGAAAAAAAAATCTGCATTTGGAATATATGAAGGTAAGTGCTGTTGGGGAAGTTTTCAGAGCCTATTTATCCTAACTTAAAACACATACATGCTCAGTTATGGTCTCTACTGAACATATTCTGATAGCATATTTATGAAAATTGGTACTATGGTTGTTCATAATTATGATAATCTCTATTTTTAGAGCACTAACAACATTTTAAGTACTTCAGAGATTTATATAGGGAAAAAATCCTCTGTCACAAACAATTTACAATTCCAATGGGAATTAATGACAATATGTTTATTTTATACCAGCTGGTTGACCACTCTGAGATGTCGCTCAGAGGGCAAAGCATTTTTCTTTAGTCATGGATTGTAAGCACCTGGCTAACTCTAAACCTCACTTAAAGTTAGTCATGTCTTTAAGTATTCTGCTGAATACTAGCACTTAAATACTTTACCGAAGTAGGCCTTCAGATTCAACCGTTATTTGTGTTGATACCTCATGGTCCTTGCAAAAGAAATTAAAGGAATAATCTGAATTTGGAGAATCTGATGGTTTAGGGACTGGATTTTTAAATGGAAATTAAAGTACTTTGACAGCTTTGTGGAGCTCTCTGAAATTTAGATTTTAAAGCAAGCTATTTACATTTAAAAATATGTTTTATTTAGATATTTAAAATAAATCTCCCAAGAGCTTAGTCTGCATATAGAAATTATATTTAAAATACATACATATTTATATGTATGACTTGTATTTGAAAGGACAGTAGGCATTAGGAATAGTATACACTTACTGCCAAAAGCTACGTCTGTTAGAGCAATCATTTGGTCCACCAGAAATGCTCTACTGCAAACAGGGCTACTTTGTGTCTGGGGAAAAGGAAGTGGCCGTATTGAAAAAAGCAGCAACTACTGAACAGCCTCTTCTCTGTATACTTTCGCCTAAACAAGGAAAATACTCAACAACACGTACAACAAAGAGGCTTCGGAGAAAAGTAACAAAGGCTAGTCCAAACCTGGCACAAAAAGGGACAGACGAAAGACGATTTCTAACATGTTATTTCTAGATGACCAGGTAGACTGACAGATGAAGTAATTACTTTGCAATTTCGAGTATCCTACTTGAACTTTGGTCAGATAAATGTTGTATGAAAATAGTCTGCGTATTCAGTATTTGTTCACAGAGTGGACAATATACGGAGAATGACAATTATTTATGCATTGTAGCCAGAAGCTCCCCCGCACAGGTCCAGTTCCTGCTCTGCCTTACTACAAAATGAAAAGAAGATTTTAACTCAAGCAGGAAGATCAGAGATGACAAGTGCATACAGATAGATAGGGCAGAAAAATAAGTAGTCTGTGGGATGGTAGTCAGCATTATAGAACCATCTCTGAAATCCCCTTTAGGATATGAAGTGTCATTGTAATTAGTCCATGAAACATAGGATGGAGACAAGTTGTTATTCCAAGGGTAGTCTCTAGAGGAACAGATGTCTGAAGACATGACCTTGCTACTTGAACAAATCCTGGTCGCAGACATTCTTGAGTGTGGTGTTGGCTGAATGTAGCTAAAACAGTTTCTGAAGTGTAACTCATTAGAGAGACATCCATCTGCTGAATGAAAGTGGACTGAGAGGACACTGAGTGTTTAAATCCCTTCCCACAGTGGTCTGTGCATCCTTCTAACAGTTGACTGGCACTAGGGAAGCACTTTTCAAACCTTACCTTTTCAGACATATTTATCATGCCAACGTTATAAACAGTGTAGGATTTGGAAAGACGTGAAAAAAGCCCTATGATATAGTTGCTGTGTTATAACACTGAGTTTCTAAAACACAGCAGTATGTTTTTTCTGTGGTGCAGCTAGCCAAGCATCTCGCTGCCAGGTTTCCATGATCTCCTAGGGTAAAATGGCAATCATTTAAGAGTTTGAGTCCTCGATACTGTAACTAATAAGGAGCCACAGAACGCAGAGGGAGGGTAGATCCACAAAATTCACCTGTGGAGGAAAATGGGGAAGCTTCTGTACGCTCCAGCTTATAGAGCAGAACTACTAAACTGGCTCTTTGTTTGGTCTTGACACAGTGCCTACTAGCATAGCAGTACAGCCTTAAGGAATGTTTTTGCTATCACATGCATAAAAGCATCCAACCAAAAATATAATGAATGCCTGCAATTTAGACATAATTCACACATTTGTATATATATGAGGGTATATCCTATTTTTGCGACCAATTCACAGGCATGAATGCATACATGTGTGCAAGCATATGTGCAGTTTTGATTTTCTGTTTATGAAAAAGGCACTGTGGGAGAATTTTATTAACAGATACTAAAATGTCGGCCCCTCAGATGCTTCGTACAAGTGTTTCACTTCATTTGTACTCAATGGGACATTCAGAATATAGGAATCTGACATAGCTCTTCACCACATATACACGTTGATTTGTTGAGCTTTCAAGGACAGTATTCCTTGTCTTATCTGAAAATTTCATTCTGCCTACTGATTTGGTTCAGTTTAGTGTCTCAAAACTGTGTGATAATTGTCAGGAGCTCTGAGCATTAGGATCTTCTTTCTTCTGACATCTGTGAAACACTTGCTTTGATCCTTTCATTTTCCCTAACTGAAAATTTTAGTTGTTCAGTTGTAGAAGCAGAAGGAGAAATGGCAGCATGCTGATCAAGAGTTTCTGAATCATTTGCTCCATGATTCAGAGGAATGGTGTGAGGAATAATCGAGAGCCAGTACTAGCAAAGGCAATGGGAGCCTCAATTGGAGGTTAAGATACAGAAAATGTCAGGAAAAAAACTAATGTTGTGGCATTGTTTCTGTTAATTATACCTGAATTCCCACATGTGTCCTTGTGACTTGTTCTACTCATTAATTTTATAATGAGGAGTAAAAACTTGAGCTGGCATCAAAATCTAATTGAGAACTACACAAGCAGTTTGGGTATAACCAAGCTACACAGAAAATAGACATTTTCATCTATGAACCGCTGCAACTGGTGAACTACTTTGAACAGTGCAGACCAAAAATCCTAAGACAAGGGAGTGAGAGCTGCTAATAAAATCATCACTTAGCAATCAGGCGATGCAGCAGAGAGTATCACACTTTGCAATATAGCTTAATGGAAGAACACCTCTGACGATACCAGTTGATGGGCAACTCCTCCTTCTTACCAGTTTTCCATTGCTACAGGATCGATATAACTGGTCCACTGTCTTATGATGCAAATTTTAGTATGTTTATAATTTTCAGTTACAAAATATGGAATTCCCTCTATTATTATATTGTTGTAATAGTTTTTTTAGAAACTGTAATATTCTGGCCTAAGAATGTTTGACTTTTCTTAAACTTAACACCAAGTGAAATATAAGAGAGGAGTTTTAGTCCAGATGCATTGCCCACAATCAGGAAACAGTCTTCCATTTTTGTTGGTACGAGTGAAGCCAAAAGAAATCTTACTTCTCTGGTAATTAGTCTAACTCTATTCATGAGAACTGAAGAGCTGACTCAAGATGAGAAATCCTTGTATTTCAAATAGAGTGGATAAATAGCAGGAAACTGATGATAAGTCTGAAAGTGTGAGACACTACCAGGGCAGGTCATTGACAATGATGGAGAGGAGACATCCAGAAAACATGGATGCCAAAGGAAGAAATGCTGGCAAATAAAGTGAGAACCAAACCACTGTCTTTTGGGTAGGCTTTTGGGTCCTTCTAGTCTGACATGGAAGCAACAAGTCCCCTTGTAGACATGGCCCAGTCAAACAGCAGAGATACAAAACTGACAATCTGTCCCTTGTGGCTTCAAAGGAATCCAAGGAATGTTTGGTAACAGCACAGTGTTTAATCCTTGTTTGCCTTATAAATTCCAGTTCTGGCCATTGCATTTAGCCCACCTAAATTACTTACATGTTTTCAATTGGAGAAAATTATTCTTCACTTCCTTCTCTTAATTTAATTAAAGAATTTCTCTGTTGTGGAAAGCCTATTTGGGAGGGTTTTTTTTCACCAAAAGTAGCAGTATTTCAGGTGAAAGTGAACTGCTCACTTCAAAATACTTTTGAATCTTTGTGGACTACAGCTCCACATAGACATAGTAATAATAGAAAAATAGACCAATTTAAAACTAATGCTGGCTGCATTTTGAGTGCTCAAAACAGGCACAGATTCAGCTGCCTTTTTATTATCTAGCAATTTCTGAGGAACCTATTACATATTTGATTCCAATATTCGGTTGTTTTTTTCATTAAGTTCATTGCTGTTATTGCCTCTGGATCATATACCTCAGAATTTTGTTGTGGTTTTATTTCCTTCCTTTGGCCATTCATTTTCAGAGTCACATTTCCAGCTATTTCCATGGTTGCCACACCTCAAGTATTAATATTAAACTTCTCAGTACAACTTTGACAGAATGGCATTTTTGAATTGATTTGTGTAATCTGGAAAATGTATGCACTGATGAATTCTATTGGTAGCACAGACAAAAACCTATTTGAATCCCAAGGTGGGCTTATTCTACTAGGGATGAGCAGATGGTTTGGAGGGAATCCAAGACCACCTAAAGCGATCGTCTCCTACCCTGCTACACTAACACCAGGTATTTGAAAGTGGACACTGAAACACCCAGAAACCTCTTTATGTGGTGTCATGCTGAGAGCTCCATTGGTTACTGTCAGGATAGAGGCTTTAGATTCACTACATAGACCTCCACCGCTCAAATTAATAAGGAATGCCTAATTAAAGTAGAAGGCTGTCATTGTGTTTGTGCAGTAGCACTTCAGAAATGAATTTTACAGCTGTTTATTGAGAGCTGAAATGTATTTAGATTCAGCAATTTTTGATTCATTTCCATGTTTTGCAAAGCAATGTGAACTAGCTGAGCCATACCTTTCTTCCTCTTATGCCCCAGCCTGTCGACCAGGTTGTGTCGCAGACTCATCTCTGTCTCCAGCTTGCTGTCCCATTCTCCCATTTTTCTCACTCTGACTCCACTCTTTTCCTCATGCTTATCCTTCCCGCCTTCATCCTTCACAGTTTCCGTAGGTCTTTTCCATTTCAATTCTTCTCTTCCCCGGCAGCTCATACCTAATGCCCCCGTAGCCTGGGCGTACAGAAGAGGCTCCCTTCCTTTTCACTGTGTTTGTCAGGTCCTGAGGGCACTAATGGGCCTTCCTGTCCCTGACCACCCCCCAGGGCTCTCCCGACCCTACCCGTGGCCCAGGACCCCATGTCAGCCCCTGGGGCCATCAATCGCTGCCCCAGCGATGCCACGGCGGGGCCAGTCTCCAGCTCCCTGCTGCCCTGTTCTGCCTGGCCATGGGCCCCGAGCTGGGCCCACCTGCAGGCCCATGGCCTGGCCTGGCCCCGGGGAGGTGCTCGATGCCTGGGGCTGTGGCCACCCCAGTGCCCCCCGGCTGCCCGGCTCCTGACTGGGGGGTGAGATGGACTCCGGCTGCCAGGCCCTGCCCTGAGCCCTGCCATGGGGAGCCCCTGGCACTCTCAGCTCCTGGCCCCACTGCGCCCCAGCAGCACTGATAGTCCCTGTAGGAGCTGGGAACCCCCTTTAAAAGGCTAAGACTCGCTCGGGTCAGGGCTACTGCATGTTCAGTGTAGGCAGAGATTTTAGGAAACATTTGCCAGTCAGCAAATATCTACTACAGTTTCGTGTACAAATTGTGCCTTCTGAAATGTTTGTCATTTGGACAAGGTACGGTGGATTTTGCACAGCGTTAGGAATGGGACATCCTGCACCAAAGCATGGGACCTCTTCATCATCTTAAAGAGCAAAGGATTTTATCACTCTGGACATAAAAAGCTTTTTCTTTTTTCTCCCCTCACTTGCCCTCAGAAATCGCTGAGCTGTTTTGACTGAAAATTCCCCAAATAGCTCAAATAGCAGATAACTGCATGGAAGGTTTCTAGCTAAAATTAGAAAAAGTTCTGAACTGGAAGTTAAAATTTGGCAAAGTTATAACAAGTTACAACCAACTGGAAAGGGTCAAAGCAACTTGAAGAATATAGGTGGTGCTCTCTGCCACACCTATAATTCATGCAGCTTATTTTTCTTAAGCTAAATTCATCCATTGACAAATTTATGAGCTGCTGAGTGTTGTGTTGTGTCTGGGCTTCAGAGTGCTTTGAATTAATACAGGAAAGCCTCTTTTACACTGAGCATGAGACATGTTTGAAATGCTGGCTATAACAAATTTTCCAAAAATTGTTTAAAACAATATAGCCCCATAAACACTGGCTGATCATACTCAGACTCGCCTTACTCCCTTTTATAGGAAGCGTCTCAAATAGTTTGCTAGTATAACCTTATAGCACACTTATGATGTTTGGGAGTAAAGAAAATTGATTATATTTTTTTTCTCTGCTGGAAAAAAAAAACAGGGGGTTGAGGCCTGAAACTTCAGATTTTCTGAGAATTACTTATGCTCCGGTGATTCACTGCAGTCACAGAACCAGCAGGATGGAAATTAATGCTTCCAGCCCCCTTCATTTTCCTCTCTTATGCCTGGGTATCATGACTTCATACTTCCCTTTCTTCTCCAACCCATGGATTCTTCTAGCCTGAAATGCCTCTGCTACAGCTCCCTTTTCTGTGAATTAGGATCACTTGAATTTTGGTAGACTGATCATCCATATCTTCTGTGAGGAAGGGAGAAAATTCTTGGTTTTCGGCCGATTAGTCCAAATGAATAGTGCCCACACTTGCTGAGGGGAAGAATGCATGGACAAGTTGGTCGCAGTTATCTTTCATAACTCTTTAGGCAGAAGGACACATATCTGTTTAAAACTGTCACAGATCCACCAAGTTCTACCTCAACCTGCCTCAAACTCCTTCAAAACCTGTATATAGCCCCAACAGCTGTTTTTCTGTAGGTATGTTGTGTATTGCAGTCTGCTACAGGATCACAAATGCAAAGAAATATTCTGTTGTACCATGAACAGGTTTAACCAGAAAAATGTCCACATACGGGTGGTTTTAGGCATAGGTGGTAGACCAGCACTTTTGTAGATCTGATTTCTTTGGGAAATGTTGCCTTCAAAGCAATACACCCAAATTGTGCATTTTCCCAGTTGACCAAATTCACTCTGTTTTCAAAAGCACTCTTACTCGGTTAATGGTGTCCAGAATCTGGCCCATTACGTCTAAATGACTGAGAGCTGTAAACAGGGAAAGGGAAAGGTAAGAGACTGCTGAAGTTAGAGGCTAATGAAAGCAGTGTGAAAGGGCGTTATGGCCTTCCACAAACACTGAGCAACTGAAGAGGCAATGGAAGGGATTAGTTTGTGCAGCAGAGCAGTTTCGCCTGAGGTATGCCAGATGTCTGAACTGCAGCGGAGGACAAAGAGCAACATTCAGAGCTCCCTGGGTTACTGAAAGTATCCTTCAGACTTTGCTGCCTCCCATGCTACTTTGTGGACTGAAAAGTAAATCTGATGACTTATGCACTTAGTGTCATTCTCAGTATAACCCCAAATCAAAGTGTCTTATTATTGCCATTATTATCCAAGACTAAAATCCTCCCTTTAGGAAATATTGTAAGGCTTCTTTTTCTTATAAGGAATGCTGGTGATTAGTGTGGCAGAAGCATACTGCTTTGGTGCAGTGATTTGGGTACAAAAAATTTAATATCCCCCAAAGTTGCTTGAATGGCATAGCTGACATAAATGAGCAAAGAACTGAGACTACTGACTAGTGAAAACAGCAGCACTTCTTCAGATGAACTGGATTTAGTTGAGAATCACTGCTTTAGACTATTTGCCTTTTTTCTGTTAACAGACTTAAACTTACTACAGTATCTTGACAGTAGTAGGCTACTTCACAAAACAAATACCAAAAAAACAAATCCAGGAATGGAAGACAGGCTTGGCTTTTTAGTTGTCGTTCAAGCTGTGCCTTTAAAAATGGGCTGTTAAATACTACAGGAAAAAAAGGATAATGTACTTTTGTTACATAAAACAGAATGAAGCAGGTGCAGCTTTTTTAACTGTCCATAAAAGGCCAAAACTAACTCTGTCTTCAACGGGAAGCATTCATAATGAATTGAGTGATATGTAGAAGAATTTTTATTTGTATCTTAGGAATGCATAACTGGAAATATTATGAGCAATTCCTTGACAGTTCATATTCTACTTAGAAAATATGCTAATAATTTTTACAGTCTCTTTAACCTGGTTCTTTATAAAATCTTCCTGGATGCTTCAAACAGAAATACATTCAGGACCAAATATTTGTTCTGTTGTATTACTCATGCAGCCTGGTTTACTATCTTCATTTTATTCATCAGTTTTATGTTGCTGATTTCTATTTATATTTTTAGCACAAAATTTTTGAAGCATTTGCTCAGAGAAATAAAAAAAATTTAAAAGTTTGCAAGTGAATATCAGTATTTATTGCCAGCCTGGAAATGGCTTCCTTTTAGGTATTTATTCTCTAATATCTTTAGTCATTATGGGTTCATTAAGAATAAAATTAAAAGCAACGTTAGCCTGCTCTGTATTTTCATTAACAAGGAACATGCAGATATTCACATACGTGCATTTTGCAGGATTCCAACCTTTCTCTTAAAAATCTCTCTCCCCTACTTACAGAAAAGCTCACCTGAAAGCTTGTATCATTCTCCCATCAGAAGAACAGAGACAGAGTGAGCACTCTGACTTCATTGGGAGCAAGTCTATCAACATTGGGAAAAATTAGAAGCCTGCACTGCAATGTCTGACATATATTTCTTGCAGGTCTTAACCTGAAAACCATTTCGTGGCAGTGCTATAGCTACTCTGGATTTTGTTCAATTTCAGTATCCAACACAGAAAACCATTTTATTCTATTTGTTCAGATAAATCATACTCAGTGACAGGATGCTGCAGTAGTGAACACGGTGCATAGTCCTCTCCTTAAAACTACAAATTGTGCTACTCCAAGGTGTGATCTTCTTTGATTCCTTAAGCCTTGGTTGACAAACCCACATGAAGCAACTACAGTCCCTTCCCTTTGTGGGAAACGAATTCCTACCTTTTCTCCCCACTGTTCTTTCTTGGGGCCCTGCTATTATCTTTCCTATTGTATTGAAACTATTTTCTGCAGCTGATTACTGAAGATATTTCCAGATTTCTTGCCAAGGACTTGCTAATTAAAGATACATGGTTTTTTGAATTTCTCCTTCTTGCTCTTAAATCAAAGACTCTGTATTGGGTTTGCGTGGCAAGGTTTTGGTAGCGGGGGGGGGGCTACATGGGTGGCTTCTGTGAGAAGCTGCTAGAAGCTTCCCCTACGTCCCACAGAGCCAATGCCAGCCGGCTCCAAGACAGACCCACTGCTGCCCAAGGCTGAGCCCATCAGCAATGGTGGTATCACGTCTGGGACAACATAGTTGAGAAGGGGGAAAGAAAACCTATTGTGGGAAAACAGCAGTGGAGAGAGGAGTGAGATGTAGGAGCAACAACTCTGCAGACCAAGGTCAGTGAAGGAGGCGGAGGAGGTGCTACAGGCACTGGAGCAGAGATTCCCCTGCAGCCCGTGGTGAAGACCATGGTGAGGCAGGCTGTCCCCCTGCAGCCCATGGATGTTCATGGTGGAGCAGATATCCACCTGCAGCCTGTGGAGGACCCCATGCTGGAGCAGGTGGATGCCCAAAGGAGGCTGTCACCCTGTGGGAAGCGCATGCTGGAGCAGGCTCCTGGCAGGACCTGTGGACCCATGGAGAGAGGAGCCCACGCTGGAGCAGGTTTGCTGGCAGGACTTGTGACCCTGCGGGGGACACACGCTGGAGAAGTCTGTTCCTGAAGGACCGCACCTCATGGAAGGGTCCCACGCTGCAGCAGTTCATGAAGAACTGCAGCCTGTGGGAAGGACTCACATTGGAGAAGTTCATGGAGGACTGTCTCCCATGGGAGGCACCCCATGCTGGAGCAGGAGAAGAGTGTGAGGAGTCCTCCCCCTGAGGAGGAAGGAGCAGCAGAGACAATGTGTGACGAACTGACCGCAACCCCCATTCCCCGTCCCCCTGCACCACTGGAGAGAAAATCAGGAGTAAAGTTAAGCCAGAGAAGAAGGGAGGGGTGGGGGGAAGGTGTTTTAAGATTTGGTTTTCTATCTCCTTGTCCTACTTTGATTTGATTGGTAATAAATGAAATTAATTTTTCCCCACATCGAGTCTGTTTTGCCTGTGACAATAATTGCTGAGTGATCTCCCTGTCCTTATCTTGACCCACAAGCCTTTTGTTATATTTCCCTTCCCTGTTCACTTGAGGAGGGGAAGTGATAAAGCAGCTTTGGTGGGCACCTGGCATTTCTCTCACATATTCTCACTCTTCTCTCCGGCTGCAATTGCTGTTGCACAGGTTTTTTTCCCCCTTCTTAACTATGTTATCCCAGAGGTGCTACCACTGTTGCTGATGGGCTCGGCCTTGGCCAGCGGTGGGTCCGTCTTGGAGCCGGCTGGCATTGGCTCTGTGGGACATGGGGAAGCTTCTAGCAGCTTCTCACAGAAGCCACCCCTGTAGCCGCCCCCCCCGCCCCTCGCCCCTTGCCAGGCAAACCCAATACAGGTAAATAAAGTAACCACGAAATGCACACATCTCTCTCCTCCTCGCAATAGCCCACACTAAAAGGAAAAAAATATTCCTCTTCATGATCTCCTGACCTGGGCCCACAGAAAGTCTTCTAGAAAGAAGCGGATATCATTCTTTTTTGACATTGTCTGGTTCAAGGATATGATGATTTTGAGGAACCACTATTTATGAATCTTAGTTCAAGTTATAGTTGTCTTACCATCATACTGTTATACTGCTAGTGTCTTCAGTGATAGTGGAGTCAGTCAGTTCATAACTTTGGCTGCTACACATCTCTGCTGGATGGAGGAAAAAGTCATGGGTAAAATCTTAATGGGCAACTGCTTTACTAGAAGTGTATTGGGACAATGCAATGACTAAAGATGTAAGGAACAGACCCGTAATTTCTCTGCAGGTGGAAAATCTCAAACAGCAGAAGAGCAATATGTTGATCCTTGTCTTTAAAAGCCTAGGAGGATATGTGGGTGCATATGTCTCTTGGAATATAAGGTAGCTTGGGCACAGGAAGAGATTAGTTATAATGGCAGGAGGAAGGAAACAGCTTAACTAGAGATTCAAGGAAGGTGAATGAAAGCAAGTAAACTGCGAATGGAAGAGTCATAATTAAAAACACAAGTAAGAGGCAGAGGAATCCTACGTATCTTAGCTCTGATTAGAGCCTAAATATATCTCTGGAATGGTGGGAACCCTGATGCAGAGAAAAAGACATGGATATGTACATCTATTTTAGTTAGACTTTTCTCTCTATGTCTTTTCAGATTCCTGTGAAGGGTCTTCCTCTGCCTGTTTCTGGCTATGTCATTGCGTGTCTTGAAGAGTTAAAATCCCAAGGTGAAGTACTGTCTGTCTGGAGCTCTAAGAGAAAGTGCATTTCAGCTTTGTCGCACAAATCCATGGGCAGGATGAGACCTTGGCCCTCACAAATAAGGATTCCATATTTCAGTTTGGTATTACCCAGAAACCCTCTAGTTGAATGAGAAATAGATGACTTCTTAGGGCTGGGAGACAGTCTGAAGTCACGGATGCTGTTTTCCACTGAAAACCAAGGATATTTCTGGGAAACTACGTGTTCCATAAATCTTCTCAGAAGGGCTTGAAAACTGGAACTGCTCTCCAAGTGTATGTTCAGAGGTCCTTCTCACAGTCCCGTATCTGGATGTTGTTCAGACTCTGCAGGCTTTAATGATCCTCTGACTCAGTAAAGTAGACTGCAAACACAGCAGACTGAGTAATGTCTCTTTCTATCGTGAACTTTCTACCATGGGTGTCTGTGTAGGTCTGTAACTGACCCAGTTATAAAGTGACTTATATTTGCACTTGAACAGAATCATCACTTGCTGTTTGTTACTGATATTGCCTGATGTCCACTTTCTTATATGTTGTCTTTTTTCTAGAGGCAACTAATCTTCTGATTTTAGGCCTAACCACATCATCCTTGGTGGGCTTTATTCATGTAGTAGGGAAAGCTCTCTTGACCTTACTTTCCATTATCATTGGAAGTTTGTCTCTGAGTGCATTGAACAGAAGAGTGTTACTACTTAGAAAAAGGCTTGTTGGAAAAATGCAGTATAGTTTAAGCTTGTGTTGGAATGGGTCAATGTTATCTTTAGTTGGAAACTTCTTAGGCGTACTTTCACTTATCATACTATTAAACATTGTCAAAACCTCATTCAATAGAAGTGCAAGATGCTTAACAGGAAGAGCTTTGTGAAACAAAGACTTTGTACAGTCCCATATCAGCCATAACATTTCTCCCAATAAGTCCAATTTATTTACATGCTTTATTTCAGGAGTCAGTCGCCAACATTCGAGCTGTGTTTGATTTGTGTTGATCCTGCCAGGGAATGGATAGAGCGTGATCACAATGTATCATCCAGCCCTAGAGTTGTATTTTTCTATCAAGTTGTTGTGGTTGGGCTGGGGCTGGTAGAAGTCCATACAGTGGATGTTATTCCTTTGCTAGGTTGCCTACTGGCTTCCTAATAAAGTCAGAACATAATTATGAAAACATTTACAGATAAACTAGGAAAGTTAGAACAGGAGAGTTTTGATAGCAACTTACTACCAATTATTCATCATGATTTTTCATGCATAACATATTAAGCAGGATTCTGAAATCCTCTTATGTGTTAAGCCAGTTTATATTTGGTGGAATTACTTCTGATTTGCACTAAGAAAGATCGGGACCAGACCCAGAATCACATCACTTTCTTTTTCCCCCACTCAGACATCATAAAACTTCCCTTTAGTAAAGAAGGTAAGAGCAAGTCTTTACTGTTTGCATTTCAGAAATGTAAAAGGGATTGACATGATATAGACAAAGTTCACAAGATAAGGCTGGTACCATCTCTTTCACCCAAGTGCCAGTAAAACCAACCTTTCCCTGAATTGTATAGTTTGTTGAGCTGTGCTCCTTGGCCAGGCTGGTTTGAGTGGCCTATTGAAATAATTTACAAGACTTCTTGTGCTTTATTTGCTTCAAGCTAGAAGGTAATACTTCTGTGGTATTCCTGAACTAAACTCACAAAGTAGCTCAGCCAAGTTTAAAATAATTGTCAATTGCCTGTATAAATTGAAACAACTTGGTCAAATTCACTGCTAAGTTACAATGAACCAAGGCAACCTGAGGCTGCTGATAAAGCATGTGCAAATATAACTGAAGGGAGAATCTGGCTTATGTTCAGTAACGGTATTGCATGAATGAGCGAAGCAAGATGGAAATGAAATATAGCCTTACCCCAAAATACATTTCTTCCAAACAAAATAATGTACAACCTTTCCCCTTGAAGGAATCAAGAGAAACTTAGCAGTCCGTCCTTTCAAAACTCTGGTTTTCTAGGTCCAGCCTAGATCTGACTCAGTGGGCTGAGCCAGGTAGTAGCTGGGATGCACGCACTGCAGGGTACAGTGCGTGGGAGGTCAGCTTTAGACCTCTATACCTCTAAGAAAATCTGACATATATAAGTCTACCTCCACTGTTTAATGCACTAGAATATAAAATGGTCCCCAGACAGAGTCAGGCAGAAACCCAGCTGTCATTACCACTTTCCGTGCAGTCAGGCACAGTAAAGGGCTTTGTATAATACAGTGAATGATCTGGCAGGAGTTGCAGATATGACTCCAACTGTAATGCATCTTGGTCTGCTGAGCTGAGCCAGACTGAACTTCATCCCTCTCAGCCTCCAGTAGCATTTCAGTAAATGGTATTTTTCAATAGTTACTGAGACTTCGCCAACTATTCTGATGCGGATTGACTCACATCCCATGTAAAAGGCACATTGGTTGGACTCACTCTGGATTTCTATGGCATGGAACAGTTCCACTCATTGCTGGGTCTGACTGTAACTGTTTGTCTGGCCCTACAGAGGAATGTGAAACCCTCTCATACAAACAACTAAGAGTTACATTTTAGGGCTTGTGTCTCTAAAGTAGGAGGCTTGCTTGGGAACGGAATTAAAGGATGGAGAAAGTCTGGTTTGGACTAGAAGAAAGGAAAAAATAGAGGTGTTTTTTTTTTTTAAATTGTAACTTTTTAGAACTTCTGAGGTTTTCCATTACAAGGACGCCTGTTTGTAGATAATAAATCTAATTTTAAAAATGGAATCCTGTGGCTTGATTGATTTTGGTTAAATAGTAATGAATGGTAAAGCACGCAACATTGCAGTTTTATTAATCATATCTGTCACATCCAAAGCATAGGGTAGGGTGGAAGTTTGAGCAGTCTCTGGTTTTGAGCAGAGGCCGTATCTGTCTATGTGTTAGCCAGCACATACCAGTAAGACTGGTTATAGTATTCGGGTGGTATTTCAGTACAACTGATAGAGAAAACAGAAGGCCTATCTGTGTTCATAATAAAGTGATGCTTTTCCTGAATTCTGTGTTTTACCTGTAATCAGTTAAAAAAAAAATTCAAGTGTCTGAACAAGTAAATCTGCTTTTATATCCAGGTGTTACACTACACTTGTATCATCCAGCTGGGTATGGTAAAGGGTTTTTTTCTCTTTCCCTTCTGTTGATATATAATTACTGTTTTATCTTAGGATCGGCTGAACAAAACATGTTCTTGATTTCACAGGCACTGGGAAATCCCAGGCGTTCCTCAGACTTGGTTGGAAGTGACCAAAAAAGGGTTAGTATTGCCAGGAAATGAATGTTTGGTGTGTTAAATCTGAGGTCTGATGATCTAAAGAATGATTAACTAATATTTTTCTAAATATATACTATGGCAATGTTTCTTTTGTCTTAGGAAGGCATTTGTAGACCAGTTAGTATTAAGCAGAAATATTTTTTTCCTGCCATACTAGCATTGTTTCAGATATACCTGAAATCTGAATATTGCAGGATATTTTTGTCACAAGAATAAGCAGAGCATGTGGAAAAAGTAACATTCCCAAATTAATGAATTCATTTTAGCATTTTTTAAAAAAATTTAACATTTGTGCAATCAGATTTTGAAATTTCTTGGATGATGCAAAACATAGATCACTCTTCATTCTACATCTTGCTCTTGAAAGTCACCTGCTACTGGCAGTTCATGTGAATGTCGGAACTTCGGAAGGTTAGACAAAGTTTCTGCCACTTTGTCTGCAGAATTGCTGTAGCCTGTCACAAGAAGAGAGCTGCACTTTTTTCCTGTTGAAGACCTTGCGTTTTTTTGTTGCTTTCCACAGCTGAACGTTATACAGTCACTTAAGTCTTAAAGGTTGTGGTTAAGGCTTTGTTTTTGTACACAGACATTTATAGAACAAGTAGGGTAACATACCACATCAGAGGAACAAATGCTATGCCTTTCACGTTGCTGACACAAATGCCACAATACGGTGTAACACCTAGTTTTGAAAACAAATCTCTTGATGACAGTAAGAATAACTTGATGTAGGATCTAGCACAGAAGCTGAACGATCTTTGGACTTTTTGTGGTATGTGACAATCATAGAATATGTTGCCAAGGAAGCTCCATTGTGGAATAAGCTTCCAAATTATCTGTCATGTTTCTGACCTTCAAGCATAATTCTACACATGCTTCAGATAAAGACAGTCCCATTTAGGACAGTGAAAATACTTGGAGTTCAGCTAGCACTTTACATCTGCATAGTGTCACGCAAACCTATTAAGCTTTAATCTATAAAATATATAGATGATATGAGCTAATAGATTGCACTATAGTCTTATCTGAATAATCCATTTTTTCTGAGGAAAATGAGGCCTATTAAGTAATCTTAATATTAATACTGTTGGATACAGCTCTGTCTGACACAGCTGGGAAATGTTCACAAAGAATTATTAGTATTGCCAAGGGCTGAGTATTCCTTTAGCGACAAATCAAGAATGAGTTCTTGTTTTTCAGTTCTTTGTTAAGTCTATTAGGCTGTACTGCCTCTAAATGATTGATCATACAAGGAAAATATTGTGAAGGCATTCAAGTAAGAACAGAAATAAGATTCCTTCTGTTTCTCAGGAGGGACAAGAGACGGTGCAATGTGCAGACACCCCACACGGGCACTTAACTGTTGTCATGATAGGTATCATATCAAACCCATCTAATTAGGACACACTAATACAATAAACAAAAGTCAGTCATCTAAATCTAATCCTAAATCAGCAGCACAATTCTGGAAGTTCCTTCTGTGGTGACAGCCGTACACCAAATGACATGAACTGCAGCTTATATTCTGTGCCTTGCTTGCGTACATAAACCTGCTGAAAAACTGGAGAGAGGACCTGCAGGTCTAATGGCATCTTTAGCATGTTTCTTAACGGACAGAGGTAAAGCTGAACTGCCCTTATTCTTTTAGCTAATCCTTTCTCCGCATGTCCATACTTGGGAGAAAGGCAATGGGTCGTTTTGAGCTTCTTCAGGCAAAAGGTTAGAATTTGACACTCCTTGCTCTTCAAAAATAAAAAGGAAAAATAAAAGAGAAAAAAAGATTTATTATGTTTTGAATCTGCTACTGGGTGTATTATTGCCGTGTTGTTTTTTCTTTCCAATCAAAGTCCAATAGATTTTTATTTTTGTGTGGCTTACCACAAAAAGTAATACTTTTTTATTTTCTTTACTGAGCAGGAACACAAAAGTGATTCAATTTTAGAAACTTTTTGGTTAAAAATAGATATGTCCCAACCCTTTCTCTCTGCACGGTATGTGAAGTCTGGTCAAAGTATAATATTTTTGCCTACTGTTAGTTAGATTAAATTTCCCAGGGCAGACAGAGCGTTGGAAGCCAGAAAATGAGTATCCTCCTGCTGCTTCATAAACAATATCACACCTAGCTGGGAAAGACAGGGCTTTATAGGAATCTTGCTTTTAATGGTGTGTCCTTATTTCCCCTGTTTTGTTGCTTTCAGTACTATTACTGAAAAGTTATACGGGCTTTTAGAGTGACCATGTTATAATGCACTTATGGTCATAGTGTGTATGCATAAAAATATGGTTAAGCAAAACATCAGGAGGAGGGAGGAAGAATTAACATAAGAAAAAAAAAAAACAAACCCAAATGGAGGGTTATCCTTGGGAACAAATCAAGCAGCTATCCCTAAAAACAATGTTGCCTGGATTTAGAAAGAAAACAATGTAGGTTTTCTGTCTCTAACCCCTCTCTTTCAAAATACTAACTAAAACTGCAGTTTCTGATTTTTAGACCAGTTCCATGATGGTTTTGCCTGGGTCAGAAGGCAGCTTGAAAAGAGGAATTGGAATTGATTTCATCTTTTGGGTTGGTGCCCAAAGGATTTGTCTAACCCCAGAGATATCTTATGGGAAAACATAGCCTGTCACCCAAAGTGGACATTTCTTTGTGCACAGTGACACTGGAGATGCGGTAGGAGATTATCTTCACATCTCTCCCATGTTGACTTGCTCCTGAATGACAACATCCAGCCTAGTACAGTGCAAATTGCTAACACCACTGTATTAACAGCTGGCATTTCCACAACAATCCTTGGGTTTAAAAATATTTTTCTTGGGATTTTCTGAATAATAGCTACCATATTGAGTGCTTAATGTAGGCATACTATCAAATACACAAAGATGTGATAGAATTAAGGACTGTGATTTATTTCTGAAACAACTGCTTTATGAATTTATTGAACATGAGTTATTAATGCCCTTGCCATACCTAACTGATGAACAGATTGTAAAACTAGGGGGACTGTTGTGAATATGTTTCCAGTGAAAAAATAAACAGAAGTACTACGCTGACTAATCCTCATTTGAGTTGCAGCATTTATTTTAGAAACAGGCACATAAACAAACAAACATTTGCCACGATACTAAATCTGCTAGAACCTTAAGTAATCTGTTAAGTATTTATCCTCATTGCTTAATAAGAAGTAATTTATCAGGATTCATGCATATATATACTCCAGCAATCCATACAGCCTTGTTTTAGGTATTCTTTGAAATTTTTAAACAGACAAATGTAAAACTGAACACTCTGCAGCTCCCCCTCAAACTGCCAGCATACAAACTGTACTAAATCCAGGAACAGAAGGCGTCTATGATCATTATGTCACGTTGTCAGAGCCTCCCTGTCCCGTTAGGGCGAAGGAAAGGATCCGGGACTTGCGAGGCAGTAAGGTGCTATACAGCCATTCGCAGTTCTTCTTTCTCTACTTCCAACCACTTCATAGTAAGGCATATTGGCTCTCACCAAAGAGCTCAACTGCTTAGCCTGGTTGAAACATGCACATGGAGGGGGGAGAAATAGGCTCACAGAGCTGATTCAGTTCATACAAAGAGAGGATCAAGTGTGCGTTTCTAAATTCCAGATGAACAGCCTAAGGTCTGAGCTATTTATCTGGGTGACGGGAGTGAGGGTAACGCCACATGCAATAATATCTCAGACTGGGATCAGGCATGTGTCTTTTCAGGTGGTTAACCATTTGTGATTTGCTAATTACATATCAGATGACATTTTGAGGGTATTAATAAACCTATTTAAGG
The DNA here is from genome assembly GCA_009819775.1 of Phoenicopterus ruber ruber. Taxonomy (NCBI): domain Eukaryota; kingdom Metazoa; phylum Chordata; class Aves; order Phoenicopteriformes; family Phoenicopteridae; genus Phoenicopterus; species Phoenicopterus ruber. The sequence continues at coordinate 37,011,309 of CM020219.1, forward strand.
ACATGAATTAGACTGATAATCCATTTCTAGTGCTGGGATTTTTTGTAACCATTGTACCTATCTGTTAATTTCTTGCATGCAGACTATAAAATAAAACATAAACCACCTTATGTCTGGTCTATAAAACTCTGGTACCTAATGAAGAACATCATGAAGAGGAATGCAGTTTCATATCAACTTTGCTTGTTTATTTTGGTTGGATGCTGATAGGACCTGGCAGAAAAGCAGAAGCAATGATGCTGATCATGGCACCTATTTCAACACATTGGTAGAAGCAAAATGCTCAATTCAAAGCAATTTTGAACTGATTCAGAGCTTGACTTCACTAGAGGCGCTCTAATGAGAATTCATCGCTTGCTAGTATGACCACTTTACAGCATGGCAGCTGATTTGTGAAATTCGTGATGCCAGTCCCCTCGTGCCTTATCAGATTTCTTGTTTTCCCAGTAAGAACAGAACTTCTGTCATTTTCTGGGAAGGAGTACATTAGGTAGCTCCATTTCTTATCGTTCAAACAATCCTGGGATATGTTCTACTAAGCCTAATGTTACATGTGGTTGGGACTCAGCCCAAAGCTTCTGCTAGTGTTTCTCTTAACCATGCCTGTTCTGTTCCTCAGTGCTTTGCATCACCCAAGTGTGAGCACATCTTCTTCATGGCTTAAGAAACTCAGACTAGCTACAGCTGGGCAGCATCACCTTGACTGCAATAGCGTCTTCTGAACCCATGGGAGGAATGAGATACAAGTTCCTTCTTGACTTGCTGACAATATGCCAAAATGGCATCATTTTAAGATACATTCTGCAGGTTCCTCCTATCCCCAAAACTGCATTCAACTGAATGACCCTTTTTGCTAGAACGCTGTGACAGATACTGTTTAGTGCAACTGCAGGAGAGCACAGCTGTTCTGCATTTGACTGAAAACTTTTTCCAGAAAGTCACAGAAAGTTTTGTGCTGAGCTGAATTCCAGTCTTAATAAACAAGTTAAATAAAACCTCTTAGAAGCTCCGTATCTTGATGCACTCTCATTTGTCTCCAAATATTTCCCTCGTCACGCTCTTCTCAATACAAAACAATAACAAAATTATGTTCTTGTTTATTAGGGCTGCCTGTGCTTGGAATCGTTCAACAGTCATTGAAAGCATATTAGCTGTGATCTTTGAGGTAGTGGCACCTGAAAAAAACAATCTTATTTGTGTAGCTTTTGCTTATTGAGAGATTTGACATATGAAGAATTTATTGCTGGGAAACATTACTGAGGGTCAGCTGTCCTGCTTGTTTGCACAGTCTTATTCCACAGTAAATGTGACACACTTTACCCTTTACTGGAAGAGAAATAAATAACTGCATTTTTTGGTTATTGGGTCACATGGGGAAATAGTATGGAGAGTGTTACCATGCTTTATCTGCTCCAGGGTAACTTATTTGTGTTCCAAAGCACTGAGATAACAAGTCTTCCAAAATTCTGGCCAATAACCTTTTATTTTCGAACAGTGTAGAAGAATAATTGCACAACAAAGTTTCTGGCTTCTGGACTTCATTGATTTATGTAAGCACACTTAGAATTTTTCCTTCTTTCACAAACCAAGTTGCCATTAAGTATGTCTGTGTCAGAGATGATAGACTCTATAACCCTTGCTTACTTGAATGAGATATTTATTTGAAAAAGAAACACTTGTTTTCTAGACTTGATACACACGGGGATGTCCACCCAGTAGGAAATTTCAGCATTTCATTGCTTGATTTCAATCCCTATCAGACCAAGTAACTGAAATACATTTTTTCTTTTTGCTTGCGATGAAACATTCCAAAATGGATAAGCAGAAATAACCACATCTTGTCATGTTATTTGTTTTTAAGTTGAAATGACATATTTCAATATTGAAGAATGAAAATGTTTTGATTTGGTTCGTTTAACTGACCAGAAATATTTCTTTTAATTTTCATGCTGAACTGCGCTTTTCTAGAGTTGTAAATTATCTCCTGGGTATACAAATTACCTCTTGAGAATAGGAGCATTCCCATTCTGCCGTTTGAGGTGGTTTTTTTCATAGATGAAGTTTCCCATGAAGCGTTAACCCACTCAGTCGAACAACTGCACTGTATTATGCGAGGACTTGGTCAGAGGCGTTTCATGTGTGAATTAGGTATCTGAGCCTGAACTCTCAGAAAACAATGTGTCATGATGTCCTGAAGTTACACCTCAGATTTTTAAGCTTCTCTTCTTATTTTGATCTTTTTTGTTTGTTTTTTTAGTGTTTTGTTGTCTGTAAATGCAAAACTATTTCCAAAGTGTCTTCCTCCCTCCCTCCCTCCCTCCCTCCCTTCCTTCTTTCTCTCTTTCTCTCTCTCCTGTCCTTCCTTTACTTAAGTATTGTTGGTGAATATAACTGTTTGGCTGCCTTTGTTGCTAAATGCTTGAGTTGTTAAAGCTCTCACTGAGCCTGGCGTTCTGTATAATAACGTATCATGACTATTGTTTCAACATTCACAGCTACCACAGCATTGTCTGCCACGACCTGTCCAGATATCCTCTTCCCTCAGTACAGCTGCTTTCAGTGCTGTCGTCGGTTAACATGGGGGTATGATGGAAGAAATATAGCACGGAGCCTTGCCCCAGATTTTGTGACTCCCTTTTGCCAGTCCGTAGTCCTCTGTCTAGATTGTCCATAGCCTTGTGCCGAGATATCACAGCATCCAGGAGTTAATTTACCAATCTGCTATGCTACTTTTCTTCCTGCCGTCATGATGGTTGCATATAATGTGACGCTCAAAATGAGTAAAATACTGCCTGTTGCCTAGACTTACAGTCGCAATATTAATGTGCAACGCTAGTAACCATTAGATTTATTAGATTCTGCCATGCACATTTGTAACATGGAAACACACACGCGTATTTGGAATATAGAAGCCACACAGATGCAGAACATTTTACAACAAGTATTTGAGGCAGTTTAGAATTACTGCAAAAATGTTCCAGCATGTGGAGAAAGACAGATTGTCTAATTTCGAACAACACTTATGAATAAAGTCATACAAAACTTGGTTACATGGACTGAAGAAAATCTTAGCTGTGGTCTCCCAAGGGCTAGTCACAATGGAAACGTGATTAAATCTGAGCAGCAGAGGCTTCTATGTGACAGTGTATTAGAGAACTAAGCAACTAAGTTCTATTGCCTTAAGAATTAGTTCTATGATAAAATTATGGTTTTTAAAGACTATCAGCTGTGTGGCATGTCAAAGAAGCATTATTATTTTACTGTAAAGCAATCCAAAGGGAAGACTTCTGTGCAGAAGCATACAGCTGGAGATATGATGACCCAATGGCTCAACATTTTTTTACCATTAATTCTTTGGTAACTAATATCACATTAGGTTATTGCCCGTGCTTCTTTCTTTGGTTAAAAAGACCCACTCTATATTTTTTTTGCTGATGTCAAATATTCTGATTAGCCAGTAAATCGGACATCTCAAGTATATACCGCTGAAAGAAAGAGTATAGTGATGAGTGGTTGGAGAAACTGCCTGGTAAGCAAACTTTAAAACACAAACAAAACGTTATCCAAGTATTAAAGCCAAAGGAGAAATTAAAAAAAAGTCAGAGCTCAATTCAGCTGCCACTAGAGGAGGAAATGCTCTTTTAGATTGCTGGTTTAACAATCAGATGGAGAATTTAGCTGGGCTTTGTTTTTCTTATTAAATCAAGAGTCTAAAAATATCAGGCCACTGTCACAAATAGAGCTGGACAGGCTATTTTTAAGGAAAATTTATTTAACAAAACCTTTGTGCAGTGTGACTGACCTTTTAAGTCCAGTGACCACCCTGCTGCCTTTGACAGGATCTCAGAAAGGGAAAGAGGACTGAGGAGATGATAGAAAATGTCTGGAGCTCCCAGAAGTACTCTTTCAGATCTAGTGATTAGTAGAAGAGAAAGAATTTAAAAGGGCTATTTTAGAGACTAGTCAGGGCAACCTGAGATCAAGAACAAAAAAACTGATGGAAAAAGCAGTGCAAAGGACCTCCGAGATGGAGAAATGTGTTACAAAAGGAAGGCACTGGAGAAAATTTGCTGTAAGTGTGATAAATAGGTGAAAACTGAGGAACCAGAAAGATGACAGTCAATTTTTATAATGGGTGACGTGTAAAATGGGAAACTGGAACAAAAGCACAACTGGATGGTAGGCTGCAAGAGCTGAAAAAGCTCTTCCCCAGGTCTTCAGCGTGGCTTTGTGCACTTATAACCGGTGCCCTGGCAGCAAGGGTTGTGCTCGTACAGGCCCTTCACCTCATGCTTTTCCGGGTGATCTGTGCGGGGTACCAAGCCTCCTGTCAGACAACTCCCTCAGCTTGCAGCAGATAAGCTGGACACGGATCCTGTCTGCAGACTGCCTTTTGTAGCTGCCTTTGAGATCGTGTCTGCTGCCTGCATACGCTGGCCCTGGCCCAAGCCGTGGCAGGGCATGACCTAACCTCCGAGCAGGTCACCCGTACGTGGTTTTGCAGCGTGTCTGCTGCTGGGGCTGGGGGCTCCCGGCTGCTCTGAAGACTGCTCTGAAGGTGCAGGGCAGCTCCAGCTGGAGGCCCCAGCAACCCTCATTGCCGTCCTTGGCCTTCTTATGATGCCTGTGCAGGCTGAGCGCAGGCCGGTCTTTTTTTTTTTTTTGTCGATTGTGTGATGTTAAAACTGTGTTTGAGTGGCCCAGGGATGGCTTGCTGATGCTTCGTTGTCACTTCAAAGACTGCTCTTTGTGTAACTGTGTGTGTTGGAACTGTATTCACACGGGCACTGTATCTGCTCCTTGGCTGTGGGAATGACAGGTTGACCGTGCTTAGAAGACGTTGAACATTTCTTGTGAATATACATGAAAAACTCCTCCTTTCTGTGAACTGTCTTCTGGACAAACCTTATCATGCATGCGTGTTTGGGACCATTTGACTATCTCATCTGCTCCTACACATAATATACACCATGAAATTTCACACAGATATTTTCACAGAAGAAAAACAAAAGGCTTACGTGGTTCATAAAGATATACACAGAAAGTGATTTTTTTAAAAAAATATTTTTCATAGTGACTGTGGGTAGGTGATTTTTCCTGAAGCACACACGCTAGCAGTTTATGTCACATTTTATACCACACCTTGAGAACAGATAGGCTGTTTTTTAAAAAAAGGCCAGGCTCCCTGTGAGAATTTGGAGCATGATTAATGGGTTCTTTAAATTCTGAGATCACATTTTAATGCAAAAAAAACGCAGCACCAAAACCCAAAAAGAAAACAAAATTCCCCTGGAACTCAAGAAGACTGTCAGTTGGAAGTATGTGTATTTAATTTCAGTAACGTTTGTTTGTGTGTCACCAGAAAACTGTATTTCTTTTACCCAAAAGAGAGGGAGAGGGAAAAAACCCAAGGTCATCATGAAACTTAAAAGGAAATATTTCCCCAGAAAAAATATTAGTTCTGAAGAATATTAGAGTTGTCATAATGCCGCAACATTCTTATTAAACTTGAATGTGATGATGTTTTAGACCGTAGACAGATTGCTGTGCAAGTTGTTGGGCCCTGCATTTGAACCTCCTCTGGAACGAAGGGCAGAAGAGGTATCTGGTGGTGTGTAGTGAAGACACATTCTTTAACCAGATGGTAACCAGAGGGTGATAACCTCTGTCAGCAGAACAGAACAGGCAGCTGAGGGAGCAGCTAGGTTTGTCAGACATAGTCCGATACCCAGCTATGTCCGACCACACCTATAGAGTGCTGTGCACTGTTTTAGCATCTGAAAATCTTTTCATGTACTTAAATTCTTTGAATTTGTTCCTTTTTATAAAGGAATGTAGACTATGATCTGTGAGAGGTCCACACAGATCCCTCAAACTCTGAAGTCATTGTAGATACCAAATCCTGTTTTGTTTGGGAACTTCTGTTCATAAGATGAACACTGAAATCTATTATGTGAACTGTAAGGATAGCTCATTGTCCAAATAAAAAAAAAAACCCACTCTGCAAAGTCCCATAGAATAGGGAGGAATACATTCGTAATTTAGAATTTGGCGGTTTCTATCACATCATCAGAATTGCTGTGCTGTTCACAATCCTTCAGCATTTTCACCCTGGAAATACCTTGGGTGGGTATGCCAGTTACATAGCCAGGGTGCCGCTGCCCCATGGCCAAATATCACGAACCTGCTGCCGGCCTCTTCCCCTCCTCACAGTGAGGGGCTGAGTTTTTATCACAGCCTTCCCTACAGGGGAACCTTATGTCACTCCTTAGCATCACTGCCCCATGACCCTGCAGTCCTGGGAGTGAGGTTGTCCTAGTCATGGTCCTAGAAATCCCAGTGGTTTGTTACCACCTTTGCCATCTTTCAGCGTCTTCACTTTCATCCTGAAAGGAAAGTAACTGCCCTTGCAATCCCGTGCCAGCCTCGAGGACCTCAGAACTTCTGGTGTACTGGCCTCTTTACAGTGTATAAATGCAAAACATACTGAACATGTATTTTCTGTGTAAGAACATTATTTCAGATGACTGTCTGGCAAAGGAAATGTTTCTGGATTGGAAAAAACAGGCTAGCTTGCAAATGCTGCCAAAAGCACTGAATCTTTTTTTTGAGGGCAGACACTTTGGATGCTTCAGCTGGCAGAAAATCACTGAGGGATATTTTTCAAAATATAAAGTACTGTCCTTTTGAAAATGCCCAGTTCTTTAGAAGAATGTAAAGTGTATTCACAGGATACGGGAACCCATCCACCTGACACTGCTCAAGTAGGAATAGTTCTTGCAAATCAAAATTGTACTCTGTATTTTAATAGTGCTAATAAAATGGACTGAAGGAAACTCTTGCATTTGAGTAGGACTTTATTTTTAGGTAACTCAGTAGCTGAAAATAGAATTTCCTATACATAGGAACCACATTTTGCCTCTGGTGTGGGTGTTTCTGTCTGGGCAGGCTTGGATGTGACTACTAGTGATGGATGAATTATCAGTTCTGCCCTCATGGCAAGCCGCACTTGCATCGCTTTGGAAGCTTAATGATGAGCTGCTGAAATGCTGAACCCAGAGTCTTAGACATAAACTCAGAAAAAATAGACACCTATCCATGTTATGGGGCGCGATTCTGCAGGCATTCTCCGAATTGCATTTGGAACGCGGTATCCTTGCTGACTGCTACCTCTTGGGGCTTTTAGAAATGTTTTTGAATGAATTATATAAAAGTCTGCCCTTTCTCCCCTTTGTTCCATATTTTTGTTCACGTGTTTCCTTTCATCACACATCTCTGTGAGAAAAGTTCAAATAGTCTGGGGGAGAGGAGAGTCAATATAGGCTGTTGGATTTGTGGACCGGAACAGTAAGGATCACGTTAAGTATTGTCTGCCTGGTTCTGTTGAGCTGACCTATAAATTATCATTACACAACTTCGTAACATGAGCTATAAAAATAAGTATTGAGAAATGAATAGGTCAGAGAACGAGAGTGAGTTCATTCTGTTGTGATTTCAAAACCACAATAGTTTCCCCCTTTCCTCTTCTCCCCCCTAGAAGCAGAAATGAAATTATGTCATTTTACCTAGGTTTATCTGTCAGATTTTCCATAATTCGTTTGTAGATTCAAGAGTTCAAGTAGTTCAAGAGTAACTTATCCCTCTTTATTTTTAACTGGTTCTAGTTTTTTCTTTTTGTAATTTATTGAAAAACAACCATTCACAGTATATTGGATTCTAGCTATTTTTCTTAATTTTAACAAAAGGGCTTTTTAAAAAAATTTTTGTACATGCCTTTGAAAGAGGCTACATTGAGAGCTTTCCACACTATAGTTTAACTGCACAGAAGATACAGTATATACATATTAACGTCAGTGCTGCTGTATTGGTATCAACAGTTTTTCACAGTCTGGAAGGACTCGCTACTCAGAAAGCGGTTTTGTTTTTGTAACTCAGTCTTAAACTGTTGGCAGCAAAAGGTGATAATTAATGAAAAAATCACTTGTACAGCTATGGTGAATAAAAATTTGAAAACAAGAAAAGATTACTGATTTCACAAATGGAAACTCAAAGATTCTTGAACGTTGAGATGCATAGGATTGTGAAATTGTTTCTTCTGGAAACCTAAATATGTGAATTAAGCCTCTCTGATATATTCAGAGCACTGAAAATACGTTGTATGCAAGTCAGTATAGCCTTTGAAAATGAACAATGTGGCAACACAAAACAGACTTCTTTATATTCAGACATAGAGAGTGTTTGGACAGAAAGCAGGAGGGTGCAGTAGAGAAGGCCCCGCAGTCGGCATCCCCTGGGCGCGGGGCTGCTCAGGCAGCACAGCTCATGGAGCCGCACAAGTCAGTACGACACGGTCCCTGCGGATGCTTTTGAAGCCCCCTCATATGGCAGCAGTTGAGAAATTTAGACAAGAGAGAGGAGGTTGAAATCCTTGTTCTGGAATATTTACAACCTCAGGAGACAAGCTCAGAGGAGAGGAAGAAGTTATCATTGCCTAGAAAAGTGGTTCTGAATCAGAAGGAATCTAAACTATTAAACCCACAGTTTAAAAGCACGGGATCTGCTGAAATGGTAGCTTCGTCTCAATAGAAAATAATAATAATGTCTATTAATTCTGATATTTAAGTGTTCTTTTACATTAAGTCCTGCTGTGTATTCAGTGATTTTTTTCCAAAAACTGGTGACTGCCTGGAAATATGAGTATCTGTACCAAAGAGGGACCCGTCCCAGTACATCTCCATGTAACTCCTTGGACAGTTCAGTTATAAAAAGTCACAATCTAGTCTTGAAATGCTTGCTTCTGTTCTTGGGAACAGTTTTCTAAAACCATATTCATGTCAGAAACTTGCTTCAGTGGAAACTCACTTCTTGCCTGGTGCCAGTGAGTGCCCTACTAACTGACCTAGAGAGTTATGTTTCCCCTGGCTTATTCCTTATGTCCCCATGGTTCCTGCCTGCACAGTTCTGGGCACCCGGGCTTGTATGGGACTGTCTGGGTCAGATATTTTGGGTCAGGCCCACTCCTATCATTCATGGAGATGTAGCCGAGATCCAGAATGGTATCGCATTTCTTTCCCTGGTGGCCTTGTGTGCAGAGAGAGCTGGCTCTTCCCATGCTCACATCAGCCTCAGCCAGCAGAGAGGCCACCTGAGCAACCAGAGCAGCTGGGGCTCAAGTGGGAGCTCAACCCTGCGGCTGACGTGACAATGTCCTTGTCTGGTAGAGCTTCTGCGTGAGACGTGGAGGGATCGGATCCCCTGGGACTGAGCTGAGGCCAAGTCAACTCAGTGATGCTTTTTATGCACTTTTTCTCCAATGGACAGTGAGAGATGGGCTCCTCCAGAGTGCAATTAAAGGAATAACTGTCTGATGCTTTTGCTCTGACTCATTCTTAAAAGCAGCCTATCAGTCTCCATTGACTATTTTGGGAGCCTGGCAATACACATATCCCAAAAAACCCTCTTTGTTGAATGACTTAGGAGACAGGTTGCTAACTGGCACTCTGAATCATCTTACTGTGGCCAAGCATCTTTTAGCTGTTGAAACATCTAAGCTGGATGCGTCTTAATCCAGTCTCTGATAAAATCAGGAATCAAACCCAAGAATCCTAGTTCACAGATTTTTTTTCCTGTAACCATTAGAAAACACATTGTACTCTTCTACCTCTAGGTATTTTCCATGATTTCAACTTCCTTCTGAAACGCAGACGTAAAGCTGCTTGCAGTGTTTGACTTTCAGATACACAGGGGAAGTTCTGATATAAATATAGAACCAAAGAGGGTTTGTCAATTTTTTTTTTAATTGCATAAATTTTAATGAGCTAAGAAGAGGTAGCAATACCTTTTCTTTGATTTGGTGTATTTGTGTTTGTAATCTATTCACTTGCTACAGCTCCCTGAGAATTTTCTTTTTTTTTTTTAACCCAAGTTAGATGCCAATTGTTATAAGCCATCTTAAATGTGCACGTCCCTGAGCAGTTATATAGTAATTTTGGCCAACGTGGTTTTTTAAAGATTTAACTATAAGGAGCACATTTGTTATAACTGAAGATATGGGTTCAGTGAAAGGTGTTTTCCATAGATGATACTCAGACATCTTAAGTCATATCAGAGGGAGCAGACACGCTATACTGGGAGGATTGTGCTAGGAACCCTGCCTTCAGCTTGTCTTCTGGAGACTCCCCGTGCAAATGGAGGACACTTGAATGTTTATAACTCTTACATGATATAGCACCCTCTGATTTCCCCTGTCACTTTTAATGATTTTGCTCTTTATATTTAGCCTTTCTAGGGTGACTAGTGTAAGCAGTTCCTTCCTGGTCTTCACTAAAGTGAGGAACGGTGGTTTGGTCTGAAAATATTAGCTCTCCAGGGAAGAAATAAAGGAGCAATTCTTCAGGATACTTGTATTTTTAATCTGCTTCCTTTTCCCAGGCCTTATCTTCATTTGACAAGGCACGTGGTTCCAGCCTAGAGAGCTTCTGGATTATTGCCTATCATTTTCTCATGGGAGTAGTTCTTGTGAACCTCCTGGCTTTATCTTTCACTGCCTGGGTGGTTCCTCAGCTTTTTCCAGGGAAGCACAGTGCTTCTTAACCTCAGTGATAAGCCAGATGAAGTGGTTCAGGTGCCACAAGTAGTAGCTTGCAGCCCATTTTCTCCTTGTGGAATACCACTCTCATCGTTTCTGGCAGGTAATGCTCAAGTTTTCTCTACCTAACCAGGCTTCTCACACCAGGCACTGTTTATGCACACCCTTTATATTTCTGGATGTTTGTCAGTTTAACAACCACCTTCTGTTATAAATGGTATTACTCAACATGAAATTGTATATTATTTTTTTTTATGGATATAAGTCTTACAAATATTGCCAGTAATGGGCTACAATAAGGTCAAGATGAGAGGGGGGGGTCCCTCTAATGTAATGCTTTTGTCCTGGTGTTGCTGCTTCAGTCAGAGAAAAGGATTAAAAATGCACCTGTTGTGCAGATGCTTTTGTATGATGATACATTGAATAATGAAGCGGTTTGTTCCTCTTCCATTCCTTACGGTATGTATAGTGCAAGCTTGTGTCTAATTTAATCTCCCCACTTAACTTGTGGTTTCCTGCTTAGTTTTTGGAATTGTTTTCTATTTTCTCATGAATTCCAAAGGGCAACTTCCCTGTGAATTCATGTGCGTCTGACTCACGGGAGACATCGATGGCTTGATCTATGCAAAGTCTCGTTACATACTCTTACCACTCTCTGTCTGAGACTCTTGCTCCAGGATAAAATAGCAATGGTCTCCAAAAGGAGAAGAAAAGTGTGGTACATGCTCTGGTAGAGCATGACAGGTGCTATATGTAATCTAAAAAACCATCAAAAGTTTTAGCATAGTATTTTGGAAAACAGAGTTGATTCCTCAGCATATTTTCCAACAACACTGTGTAATTCCTACTTGGGCAGACAGGACATTTGACAAGGCTGTCTATGAATAATTAGAAAGAAAATGGTCAACTATCTGAAAGAAATCCTAGATAGGATCTAGCCTAGGAAGTAGTTTCTGGAGGACATGAACTTATTTAGCAAATAAATTTGTAAGTACGAAACAAGTTTTTAGGAAAGGTAAAAGGTACCTACTTCAGATACGACGCCTATGACACTTATCCTCACTTAAACTTTTGCTTGCATATCACTTATCTAGCATGACTTTGAATGTGATAGAAGGACATATATTGAGAGTTTTAGTCCCAGTCAGTGATGTATAATAGGACACCTCACATGTGAAAGGATTATTGTCATAAATATGCTTCAACTACATTAAAGAAAAACATGTAGAGCTGAATTTTTGCAGTCTCCCATATATATGTGATATTACATATGTATCTGTAAAAACTTAAAAATGTGCTGAGGAAAATTCTGCAACTGGAAATGAATTAAAACACTGGCAACAAAAATAGTAGCTGGATCTATGGAGAACAGAATGGTAACCCTGAGAGTCTTACAGGAGTTACGGACTGTTTGTTTCTCAGACCCTGAGTATGCAAGATCTGGTCTTGGGTACACGCTCATCAATGTCGATACATTCCCTTTTAACGGTTTCAAACATTTCTGTGGTCTAGATTCAACTTCCAGCGAAGCTGATGTTACGGAAATAAGATCCATAGTTGCATGTAGTAAACAAAGCTTGTGACAATCCACTGATGGTAAAGGAAGAGGTAAAGTATTGAGGGGTGTAAAAGGGTAACCTTACCTTAGACATGAGATCTGGTCTGGATATGAGGATGTAAAGTCATTTCTGTAAAGTTAGCTGGTCATTTCTGAGATTGTGCTGAAACATGTTCACCACAGGAACAGGGCAGTGTTCCTGTCTGCGTCAGACAGACACTCTCCTTCCCTCACGAGTTTTCTCTCCTGTCTGGCTCATACATTTGCCTTACTAATAAACTTGCACACCTGTTCTAAAGTCTAACTTTCACTTTGCATTGATCTTTGCTCCTCATTCTCTCAGTGGGAGAAATCTGAATTGTCACTGTCTGCAAACACAGTTTATAACATCTAAAGATTCCTACATATTTCTGAAGAATTTAATATGAAGAAATGTTAAGCGAGCCATAATACATCTTATCAATCAATTCAGTTACTGTCTAGAAAGAAGAAAAGCTAGCCCAAAACCTCAGAGGAAAAACTAAAGGTGTTATTGAAGCCCACTCTTACTAGTTGGCTCTCTTTCCCATTCTCTGGGACCTGTCTGCACGAGAAGAGTGTGAGTTTGTCACTAGACCATTAGTATTTTCTCATATTTCATCCCACATGTGAAGCTAGCTGCTTCTATCCACCTTTGCTGCTGAGGATCTTTTGATTATATATTCCTGCGTACCAAAACAGAGGGGTTACATTTCCTACTCATACACCACTTGTTTCATTGTGGTGGCAACCTGTTCTCAAGGAAGGGACCACTCATTTCCATACCTTCCTGTGATTATTCTGGTGATGTGTTTGCAGAAAGCCAACCAAAATCAAGCCCTCTAAAACCATCCTAATACAGATCCAAAAATTAGCATATGTTCATTAATATGGCAAATGAGTATGTTAGAATGAGCACTTCTGCATTTTTTATTAGTATCTGTATTATTTTTCTTTTAGTCTATGAATATAATTAGAAAATGAAGAAATATTAGTACTGAATTGAAGAATTCATGCATTTTAATGTCATAGGCAGACTCTTTCAATCATTTTGTTAATGTATTTTCATGAGTTGAGTGTGAAATATATATTGGATTTGGAAATTGCTATTCTTTTAAAGGGTTGGGGCACTCTGAGGAGTGTTGGTACATACTGTCTGTCTGTATACAGTGCATCCAAGGAGCCTGGAGCAGTATGTAAGAACAGCTCTTGCAAGAACAACTAACAGGGGCTGCAAAGCGCACAGGACCTTCAGAGAAGGGGTGAGAACCTGAATTGCTCTGGCACCTTGAATGGGTAAAGCAATCTTTCAGCTCTGTTTCAGCAAAGTACCGAAACTAGCACTTGACTTAAAGCGTGTGAATGCCTTGCTGAAATCGGCAAGATCACGGATGAGACAGAAATTAAGCGCGTACTTAAGTGCTTTGTCAGACTGGTGCTTTGTTGAGTTAGGCTGTTCTGATGGAGCTGCATAACGTGCAAATTGACAGCTCCTCCACTTTCAATCCTCTAAGCTTTCTACCATAAATGCTGAAAACCATCTAAATAGCATAAGCACTTTTGAAAATATACCCAAAAGTTCCAAGGGCTAAAATGTCATATCTGTGAGAAAAAAATTTAAGCTCAGAAATATTAGGCTTACAGCCAAAAGAAATGGTTGACTACTTCAGTGGTAGCAAATGCTTTATTTAACCCTGGCTTCAGATATGTCTTGGATCTTGATAGCATTTGGGAAAAAAACAGGCCCTTTTATTTTGTATTTGCAATAATGTCTTTCGTGCTTGACCTCTGTCACTGAAGTCTAAAAAAAATACGTTCTTGGAAAATGCGTATAAGCTTGAACAATTATCTGGATAATTGATTGAGACTCATTTACATTTAATAACATCCTGCTCTTCCTGGAAGCACACTGCTATAACAAAGGGCACCTCTGATTGGGTTTAAGTGCACCAATTTGGTACAACCTTCCTTTGCTGTGAATAGATATTACAGGCAAGGCGCACTCTCAGGTACCTTTGTATGCACTTCCGTCATCCTCGTCAGTTTGGGTTTTTTTTTTTTACTCATCGCCCTATGCACACTCCTTTCTAAATCAAGATCCTGTATATCACTTTGCGCCATAAAATCTGGGCTTTCTTTTGAAGCTTGCACTTACAGCTTCTCCTACTAACATGGGTATGTTGGGACTCAAATTGCAAAGGCATATGTGACCTTTTCTCTGCGTATTGATCACCTTTTCCTTCATCACTCCCATTCCTTTTACCAATGAGACAAAATAACAAGCTCACAAATCAGCTTCCGTCTCTGTAATCACTGGATTCATCAGCTAAAATGTGAGAGACGCCTGGGGAAAAAACCCAAGTCTTTCCTCAGTTAATTAAGGATGTACTTTCTGTAATTAATACAAATTATTACTTAAAACAACTTTGAGAAAAGGAAGCAAGGACAATTTCTTGGCCATGAATATCAGAGCTCTGCCAATGCATTTAAGGATGTCAAATGACCTGACAACATGCCTGAACCCTCATCTGGTAAAATAATAAAAAAGCGTAAGAATTCCTGTATAACCTTCCAATTTAACTGTGCTAAGGGATTTCTTGAAAAAAAAAAGGGGGGGGGGGGTGAGTAAAAATATAAAAAGGCAACAACGAAATGATTTTATTTGTGTCTTTTAAAATGAACAGCTGTAATATGTCACTGTATATCGTCCTCAATTATGTTTCTTCTTGGCATAGATAAGTTTCCGACTAATTGAAGGCTAATTAAAGAGATTTTCCATCTTCTGCTTTTCCTTGCTACAGTTTCTTATGGACAGGACATTCTGTGCAGCAATGCTGTATTACATAAGCAATTGATTAAAAAAAATAAAGGCGTCTCATTTGGTTTTGAAAATACCCTGCATAGAGATACCATTAGCGCTTTTCAGACCTTCACAACAGGCCTGATCTGGTGAAGTCAGTGCAAGTCTTTCCACTGACATCAATGGGCAGTGGATCAGGGCTCATTTATGTGCTACTTCTAGCTGTGTTTTCTCCATTCTTTAATTCTCCAGCCTTTTCATGCTGAGATTCGTTGCAGTTGATAGAGACAATTCTTGCATTTTTTTGTAGTTCTGCGCAAGTGGCAAATTTTGTGTTTATGAGCATCTTTTCGTCCAGTGAGTTTTACCAGTTGTTTAAAGATCCCATAGAAAGAACCAACAGAAAGAACTGTACTTGTGCTGAGAGGACGCAGATGGACAGGACAACTGTGTAGCAGCAGTTTTGGCTGAAGACCACCAAAACCTAGAAACATCTAATGTAAAAGCTGCCACGGGACTTCAAGGTTTCAGTTTCAACTTCTGTGTGCAGAAGACTGCTATGTGTCCTTACATATCTTCAGGGCACCCCCCCTACACACCTTGGACTTAATACTAACCCTAATAGGCACCGTTTCATTTGATTTTTGCCAAACTAAAACCAAAAAAGGGAAAAAGATGTGTTTTTCTTAGAGGTTGCTAGTTCATAGAAAAGAACACTTCTTTCAGTGTGAGTGAGTGTTCTGTCCTTTTTAAAATCAAAATGGCCTACAGCTGGCCAAAGCTACTCATCCTAATTGTCTGTTCTGGAGTAATTTTGGATTTAAGCAAGGAAGAGCCTGGGGACCGCCAGTTTCTGAAGGGGAGAACGGTCAGGTTGTTCCTCTGGAGGATAACTCGTCTGCAGAACCAAAAAAAGGGGAGGTGAGGGAAAGGAAGCAGTATAACGAGATAGAGCAAGATACGGGACAGTTGTGGCATCCGGAGAGGGTTAGCCTGCCTCCTCTCTCGAATTTGAAACAATCTCGGTAATTCAGTGATCAGAGGAGCCTCAGGAATGACAGAAGGAAGAACTGAGGCAGACTTGCTCCTTCTTTCCCTGTAACAGTGACAGGAGAGTGGTGAGCAAAGGTCAGTATGGGTCGTTCGGTCTTCCTGTAAACAACAGCAACCTTTTTCACAGTGAAGTGTTGCTGTGCATCACATTTTGCTTGTCTCTATAAAAAGAACAAAATACCTCCCCTCGTCAATTCCCCATCAGAGTACAGTAATGAAATGCCCAGCTGCAGATGCAGCAAAATCCATTCCAGTTCTGCTCAGTTATTGTCTGTCTCATCTTTAGCAGATGGCTGGACGATGATGTCTGCAGTAATAAAAATATTAAAAACAAAAACTGCCAGCTGAATTGGAAAACTGACTAATTTCTATTTTTATAATGTGGTACACGAAGCCATTATTTCTGAAGCCAGTAATGGCCATATTCAGCAACAGCCGTGTGAGAACATTTAGTGGAGAGAAGAAGCAGTACTGGACCGCTCCAACCCTAGTCTTCTGGAAAGAGAGGGCACCTCACAGCATATTCAGAGCAGGCAGGAAAAGTCTGGCCAAAGAGAGCCCCATACTGCTTCCATGTGTCATTCAAAAGAGCAGTGTTAGCTGTAACACACTGGTAGCACAGGACGCGTTCTCCCTCCGACGGGCAGAGTCTCTCTGAGGCTTGCCTCGGCACTGCTTGCACGAAGGCACATACGTTGCAGAGCCCAGCGCTGCACGGCACCGCCACATTCACCGCGAGCGAGATGTCTTTGGAGCAATTAGTACCACGGCCGTGCCTTCTAGGTTCTCCCCTACCTCCTTGGTATATGCTATTTTTTTAGCTGTGGGACACAGAAACAGAATGTTAAATGTAAGCACAGGTTTTTTTACAGTTAAACTGTAAAGCAAAATTGCTCAGGTAGACTTTTTTCTACTACAGATTCTATGTTCTGGATTATACAAAAATAGAGGCTAAACTAGGTATGAACTGAGAGCTGACAGAAAGTGATGAACAGATGATGCTGTAAGAATACTCGGTGGATAATGGTCTTAATTCTCTTTATACTGGGCAGATCTCTAAATGCCAGAAGATCATATGGCACTAATTCATTCACTCATGTGAGCGATATTTCACTCCTGGAGAGTGAGATTCCATCACTCTGTCATTGAGGTGCATTGTCCCGATTGTATTGGCAACTTTCGTGAACTTTTAGCTTACTCCAAACTTAGATAAAGGCTGTTGAAAAGGACAGGTGGTTTTCAGAGCGGTGGGTTAATAGCCCGTTGTTTGAAATACAGCAGGGGATCCTCACTTTCCGGAATTACTAAGCATCCTTCTTGAACTCAGATGCCACAATGATATCTTGATTATCTCAGATAATCCTGTTGTCAATATCCTGACGTTTAGAGCATCCAAATAGTTTAGCAGTTCTTTTACATATATTCTATCAGTAATACTCTTAGATAAATGACTGTCCTAAGATTATACTGAGATTTGGGGGGTTGCTCTTTTTATTAAAGAAATTCACTGGGTTACGAAAACATCAGTTTTGTTTCCTTTATGGAAAGTGCTTGAGGAATCCCTACTTCTGGTATCTCAGACCTTATGTTTAATCTTAATTAGCATTATATAAGTTATTAAAGAGAACAACCTCTGGACTTGTTTCATCTTTCTATTCCAAGTTCCATTCAGCAAGGGGACACGAATAAATGAAGAAATGTGAAATGTTGTCCTGCTGCAGTATATTAGGCTCTTAAAATTTATAGTGCACTAATTAGTGTTAGTTTATTCCAGTTCTATGGCCAGGAAATTAATTAGTGTATTGTTTGATTGAAGGAAGATGCACACAACAATTTATACACACCTTATCACTTATGTTTGAAAAAAAATATTGCTTTCTTGAGTGTTTGGGAGAAAACAGATTGTTTTTTTTTTTTTTTTTCCTGGGCCTGTGCACACCTTTTTTATTGGTTTATGTTCAGATGTGTTTACTGAGTAAGACTCTTACTCTCCCCTTGCCATCCATTGTAAAGTGACAACTATAGTGACAGGTTTCCCTTTCAGTGAAAGATAGGGATGGACCAAACCTTTGAAAACTAGAGCATAATGCAAAATGCAACTGGCCCACCTTATAACAGTGTGAGAAATAGAGTATGTCGGCAAAAGTGGTTTAGAACTGCCAATGCAAAGATTGATGGAAGGGAAATTATTCTTAATCTTGGTTTGCTATTTTCCAGGTGATGCTTGCCGTTTCATAATCTCTAAGAGAATATAAAATTTCTCTGTGTGTAGTTTTGTCTATTAAGGATTATGTTTAAATCTGAAATTCCTTTAGATATCAAAAATGTACTTGGACCCTTGCTTTATCTACAGAATAACAAACTTAAAATAAAATACTCTCTCTCTGACTCCAGCAATTTGTCGCTGAACGATTTCCTGAGCTAGACATGGAATGTACACATTTAACTGCCATTTATTGCATGAAAAACTCCAATCTCCTCTTTATCTCACATAAGCTTCACACAACGTGCATGCAGTTCCACACCTTAGAGACGTGCTCAGTGAAGACGTGCCTGCTGCTGCTTGCTTTGAACCTGCCATCCATTAGGTTCCGCTCATGCTCTATACCTCTTAGATTTGAAGAGGTGATGATCAATCAGTCAGTCCCAACCCACCTTTTATTTGCTTCTCATGATTTTGTGTTGCCATACGTCCGCCCAGCTGAGTCCTTCCCAGGCACGAGAGCCCTAGCTGCTTGGCTGCCCCATGTCTGGCAGCGGGTGCACACGCTATCGTTCCTGCGGCCCCTCTCCGTGCCTCTCCCAGCTGCGTTGTACCCCTTCTCGAGACTGGGGACTCACCTGCACATAGGACTCGAGATGCAGCGTGGACTGACTTACACTGTGGCAAAGCTCTGTGCTTTTTCTAATATTTGTTCCCTACCTAATAATTCCTATAATTTTATTTGCTACTTCAACTGCTACTGAGCAGCGAGCTGACGTTTTCCTGGTTCTTACACCAGTTATAACTTCCAGTCTTTTCCTGTGGTGCTGGTGGTCACCTCAGAAACTCTCTTTTTATATACTTGGGGTTTTTTCTCCTCATCTGTGAAGAACCACTTACTTTTGGCTACTGTGAATCTGCCACACGCTAGTTTCATCTGATATCCTCTATTTCTTGTATTGGAGAAATCTGAAGAACCAGTAGACCTCAAAAAATATGTTCCTTTTATTAAATTATCCTTTTTCTCTATTGTCTTGTTTAAGGAACAAGTCAAACTAATGCATTCCACAATGATCTGATGGTCAAACTGTGAGTAATTTTTAGAAATCTTTTAGGATATTTTTTAAAAAGTCAGTTCAAGACCATTTTTATGCATCTCAGAAAAGTGACAGGAGATAATATTGGAAGAAGTCATCTCCATTCTCCTTAGTAGAATCCCTCAAACAGGTATAGGATAGAGTACATGCTGAAGTGTTATCCTAAATTAACAGCTTTGAGGCAAGAGAATTTGCTTGTAAGCTTTGAAGGACTGAATGGGACACTAGTGAGAGAGAGCATTTTCCCAAACATAGCTGGCCCTGGCACAGAGCCAATCTAAACATCTGTTTGGACAAATGTTAAAATTTCTAGCTTGCGAGTAATTGACTGTTAAATCAATAGAAATCTTTTATTCATTATTTTGCCTTCATTTTAGTTTTGTGAAAATGAAGTATTGGAATGTAGTCAGGTAAAAGTTTCTCTTTTGTGTGCTTCTGATACAACCTCAAAACTGGTTATATTTTGTAAAGTGAAACTTAATCCTTGATACCAATTTTTGATTTCTAAATTCCTACATATTTTTCCATCATTAATTATAACAGACTGTATTCATTAGCTACAGTCATTTCCCATAAAGGAAAAGAACTAAACTGGCAATCTCTAACGCATTGTAGGATGGAGCCTGCAGTGCATTTTCAACTATCACGCATAATGCACGATCTCTTTCCTCCTGACATCTTGTAGCAAGGACACATACTGGACTGGTGCACGCTTCCTATACTACCTCTGAGGGGAGCCATTATCCAACAGTTCTCATTAATGCCAAGGAAACCATATATCTTTGTAGTCCTTGCAGGATTACATGGGCCTGATTCTACTCCTTTGTAAGTGGCATGAATCAGAAACAGTCCGCGGCCATGTAGTCTGCATGGCACATTTCAATAGAACAGATATATAAAATAAGATTAAAATCTTTGCAATACAATCTGTTGTTTTCAGTATGGTACAAGGATGAGAAAGAGTAAAATCAAACTGCAGAGAAGAAATAACTTTCAGATTTTTTTCATTTTAATATCTGGTTGTGTGTGATTTGGTAAAACTTATTCAGGAGAGAAGACATTCTCAACTACTCCAAAGCTGGATCATACATAACTATATAAATATAGAATATTACTGTTGATTTCAACATTTGTTTTAATGGTACTTTATCCATTTATCTAAAGTGGAAGGCATGTTCTGCAATTTGAAATTTCATTTTCAGCTGAAACCCTGAGTGGCAAGCATCACTTTTAAGAGCATAATGTCATTTGGAAAGGTGGAGGGGAGGTGTAGAAGGAGATGGGGGAAGAGAGATGAAACAATTCAATGAACAGATAAGAAGATGGTATATAATCGCTATTGGTATGTTATGGCCAGTGTTGGCAAAGAAAATATCCAATGACTTCATGCATTTTGCACTACTCTCTAGCCTACTGGAGTTTGGTTTGCAAGCGTTCTTAAGTGCTGAATTCTCCTGATATACTGTTAGGAATATAGTTTATTTTTTGAGGAGGCCAGCAGCGATAGGGCTGAGAAAATGTCATTCTGAATTAGAGTGCTCTGAGAAGCACCATCTAAAAAACTGTACAAGGAGTGGGCAAATGATGTAGTTCAAGGCTGCATTGTGGGTGAGAGATTAGTGAAAGCTTTTCCTGTACTTTGAACATGTGTTATTCCATGGGATATTTACTTTAAATACAGACTAAATATGTTTCACTGGTTGCAGTGAAGTCTAGAGTGTATAAGACATAAAAAACATTCCTCAAAACTGGATAACTTCATATATTTGAAATACACCAGTGTTTTTCATTATGTTTTCTACTTAATCTCTGTATGTGTTGATATTTTTATTTTTCACCTCCCAGAAGGCAAACGACTGAAAAGTTAACTTTGAACAAACTTTAGGGTACATGCTCTTCAAATGGCTCAAAAATAAGTCAAAGTAAGTTGTTTCATCTTCACTGTGTAGATCCTGCTGACTCTTAATCATGCTCAACAACAGTGTGACAATGCCAAGAAGTGCTTGCTGAGATCCTACTGTCATCTTTAGCTTATGCTAAAATTAAGAAAAAAGTCAGGACAAGGTAAAAAATACGAATGGAGTAGTTGGTATAGTTGGCACTTCTTTTTTTCTCAGCAATGGTTTTTTCTTCTTAATGCAGGATTGTCAAGAGAGCAAAGGTAATGGTGTCATTTCACGTCCCCCATCTCCTTATTTCAGATGTGCAGAGCAGACCCTGAGTAGCCTACGGGTTCTAGTTCTTGCATTCTACTCTGAGACTCTTAACAATGGTGCAAATTGTGGGGTTTTGCAAGGAACAGAGGCACTTATGGATTGGAATTTGGACTGAGACCACTACTAGATCATTTCACACAGACTTCCAAAAAAATAGAATCCTCAAAACCCAATCATATGATAACTTCTGGCTGAACTCCTGCCCAACTTGAACTGGAGTCAAATATTGCTTTAGCTAAACTAAATCTCCCTTGGTCCCGGCTTTCAAATAAAGCAGTTGTTATTTTTGTTTTGTTTTTTTCCCTATTAAATGAACAAATCTGTTTGGGATGTCCTTAAACCTCCGTGCACTGATTCACTCCAAAGTAATAGTAGATGACTTAGACAAATGATCTGAGTTACGGTTTTCATGGCTGGAGAGAGTGAGTAAGCAGTGCACTCTGTCCCTTGGCTGTCATATGCTGCTTTACCATATCTCCATTAACATCCCAGTGAATGCGTTGATTACTGCTCTGTATTCTTTATTTAATAAACTGTATGAAACTCTCCCTGGAAAAACAAATGAGTAGTTATCTGTTTTTATCTTGGCACAATAAGCCATTTTTTCTAACCAGCTTATTTGCAGTGAAATGGGGGGACAAGTTTCACTTGAATTGCATCAAACTGCCTCCTGCTTACAACTATACAGCTCTTTGCTGACAGCTCGCACACTCAAACTTTGGGCAAGATTTGCATGGCCCAGTACCAAAGTGACATATTACAGTAGGTGTTTTGAATGCTTGAAAGGCATGGCAATGATCTAAGACTAGCATTTAGTCCAAACCTAAAGATCTGTTCCAATATATTCCAGTCAATCCTTACCTTGGGATTTAGGACTAAAGGCAGGGATTCAAAATCTGCTTTAATTTATGAACATTGTGTGGGAGACCTGCAGAGTTTAGAGCAGGGTAACTTTCAAGTCTATAGGGATAAACGTGCCATGTCGTTCTGGGAGAATCCTGATGGTTTTCTCAGATAACTGTTTCTAAACCCACAAATCCATAAGTTTCTTCACAGCTGCCTTGCCATGAGACATATCAGGGGGAGAGGCTAAATATCAAAAGACCTAAAAATATAACCTGTAATAAAATAGAGATATGTCAGTATTAAATTCCAGCCAAAACATATTGGCATTTACCAAATTCGGAGAGGAAGACACTACACTTCAGATTGCCAACAAATTTTGGGGGGAATGATGAAGGTTTTACCGTAATTGCAAGTCACGCGCTCACAAATTGCCTAACAAAGCTCTTATTATTCCTCTTCTGTTTTTTGAGGGTATTTTCATGGCATGGTTATTGAGGTTGAGATGCTTTTTTAATTCTTAAATGTTGAGATAGCTAACAGAAAGATTTGGCCTCCAATTCAGAGTGGGACAGGTGGTATGGATTTATTTGGTTCCTATTGAAGAGCGCCTCCAGCAGCTGCTGAAATGGAAAGCAAGCAAATGAAGCTTGAAATGGAGGAATAGCTTAAGCCCAAATTTGTAACCATTACATTTTTGTTTCTTTCCCTTGCTAACTCAAAGATGTCTCTTACCAACTTTTCAGAAGTGTTATACATACGCATGAAACATGTGTCTGGTGATTCAGGTAATAAATTGTAAACATCCCAAGCTATGAAGCAAGAGGAGGCAGTAACTTTTACGGTGTTGCCTAACAAAGCACTATTCCATTTTTAAGAAAGCAAAAGGATGGGGGAAAAATCTACAACCAGCTGAATGGACACATCATGAGCAAGCCAAATAGTTTTCTATATCAATCAAATTGGGCAGATGTAAACTATCTTGCATATTGTTGAGCTTCACCTACTGGCACATTTATTACCTTAGTACAGGTATGCAAAGCCACCTCCTTTAAACTAACCTGCTAAAAGTGTTACAGCTTCCCAGGTATTGCTTCCTCCTCCCTTGCATTCCTTCTGTTCCTTTATCTTCATTCTCTTCTACTTGATCATTAAAAACAAAGGGCAAGAAATGAAAATAGCAAAAGAAAATGGGAAGAGGAAGGAAGAAAGGCAAGAAGAAGAAAACGCAACAATTGTTAAATCAAAACCTGAAAAGTATTTGGTTTCAATACCTTCAGGTTTTTTGAATTTCTCATTGAGATGTTAAAAAATGTAGAGTAAACATGAAGTTTTTTGAATTTTTCTTGAAACATACTTGCCATTTTTCACCCAGCACTGCTGCCAACTTTCTGACTGTGTAGTACAAACAGCTTTTCAGCTACTCCTACAATGGTGCATTCAGGAAAAGATGCATGTGCTAATGGCACCTGCACAGCCCCTCATTTATGGCAGTCAAGGAGCAAGTGAACATGCCAATCAGATAATATATGCAGGTTGGATAACTATATATCTAACTACCTGCCTGTGTGTGGTACTGTAGCTAAGCGAAGGGGTGACATGGAGGCTGATATGTTCTCCAGGGTACATCCATTTTGCCCGTAGCAGGAATTTTTTTTTTTTTGCAATAGTAATGTATAACTTACATTATCAGTATAGTATAAAATAAGTTGTTAACCTTCTGAGTTGCAGATTCAAAAAAAAGAAAAATTAACCTGAACCAGGTGTTTCTCAGCATCGAGTGTATGTCACTCTTTTTCTTGTAATATAAATATATTAAAATCTTTTAATATATATAGTTATCTGTTTGTATTAAAGAAATATTGTGTGTGTGTACGTATATATGTATATCATATCTATATGTGTGTATGGTAAGTTTATTTCTTTAACGCAAGTAGGTGGCTACACAGAGAATGTTCATCTCTGATACTGAATATATTAAGGCCTACGGGATATTGGCTAGATACACTATTAGAGCCGTGAAATAATTCTTGCCACCAGTATTTCTAATGAAGACCATCTGCAAATAGCTTTATATTTGGTTCCAAAAAAGAATTCAAATTGCTTTTAATCCAGCTGAACTTTTAAGGGATTAGCTATCATGTTCTCATTACTCCTTTCACTGACAAATGACTTTCGGGAGCAACTCCATCATTGAATCAGTTCACCCAGCAGAATATTCCATTTTACAAATGAAAAAAACAAACATCAAACCCCCTAAAACCTCACAAAAATAAAACTCAAACTCCTCCAAAATCAAACCAACCTTCTACCTCACTCTAAATTCAGCTTAAAATTGTCTGATTTTATTTAGTGTGCAGTTTTAGCTAATAATAATAATTTACACAGTGTAGGCTTCTGGATAGAATATTTTACCACTTTTTCCCCACTCATCTAAAAATAACTGGAAGGATCCAAAAAATATTTGTGGTATTTCTGATTGATTCATTATTACCTTTTAGGAATTGACTTAATGATTTTCATTTTGTTTGGAGAAAATGTAAGTAAAATTAGCAAATGAGTGTATGATGCATATGGAAAAAAACCAACAAAAAGTCAGTACACATTTTCATTCAGACTTTAAGGAAACTCAACTTACTCTTTGACTACAGTGCTTTCTGGATTCTCCAGAGCTGTTTTCTTTATAGCAGATTATATCCTCGTATTGATTCACCGTAAGCAAAGGAAATATGACATTGCAATAGAATGTATATGAAACGCAAGACTATCAACTGACGGCACATTTGGCTTTTGCTGTGCAATTAACCTCCCATGTTCTCAATTCTGTGTCACTGAAATAGGAAATATAGAAATATATACCCACAGGTACAATGCTCCTTCATTCAGTCTGTGCCCATTTTCAGGCAGGAGGTCTGACTAAATGGTTATTATAGCCCCTTTTGGATTAAGATCCAGGAATTTTAGCTGCTAGCACTAAAATATTATTTATAGTCTTACAGTGAGTTTCTAATTCATTCAGCATTAAACAAAAAAGTCAAACAGCCTTGGTATTTCTGTATGTAGGGCAATGTTGTCGTCTGATGGAAAATGGAATACCTCACTGAAGTCAAAATGAAGTTACAATGATGTACTCAAGCTGAAGATTCTTCTGCAAGATTGAAGATTCAAAATCAATATTTCTGTTACTCATCACTGCAATCCCCTGGTAGAGTGTTCCTGATAATTACCCCAGTAAGCACAATAGAGAACAGAGAAACACCCCGCTTCAGTCTACCTTGCAGATCCATAAATCATCTCTGCAGTTTTCCAGGGGTGTCCGTGCTGCATTCTGCCTGGCGTGCCTTTGGCCAGTATCTGCTCTACATTTCTCTTCTATCCTTCTCCCTCTCATTCACCCAGCAAGAGATGTCTAGTAACAGCCCTGCCTGACTTGGCTGCGTCATTCACGCCTTGCCACTCACCATGCTCTCTCCCCGGAGGGAGCTGGGGACTTGGTCCAGAAATCCTGGAGATCAGCAATGTGGTGTGGCAGGGTTCAGCCTGCTGGAAAGCTGGGAGGAGAGAGCCCTGCAGTGTGCGTGCATGTGTGAGAATGCAGGAGCCGAGATCCTCCCCAGGGCGCTGTGCTGGGAGACAACACACAAGTCAACAACAGGCACATATTTCTTGTAAGAATCAGAAAAAAAATGCTGTGACAGGTGAAGTAAGTACCTTTGCTTCCCTCATTTGTGTGCAAAGAGCAAACCCTTAGTGCCAGCCCCCGAAGACCGACATTTGCGGGTCCACATTTCCCATGGCTGCCTAGAAGCCTCCCATCACATCAGACCAAGGAAATGCTCAACAGCCCTGGGATGTTTGGGGACAGAAACCAAACCATGCTATTCCACAAGAGCTGAGCTATGTGCGTCTGAACTGCTTCCCCCGGCTTTGTTAGCCATTTTCTGCCCCGGGAGAGACACACGTCTGTGGGTTTGTGTGCGGTTATTCGCCGTGGGGCTCCCCTGCCACATCACAGCATTGCGGCCTGGTGCAGCGGGGTGAGAGAGGAGCCGTGGGGCCGTGTAGCGCTGGGAATCCTTTGTACGTAGTAGGGCCTAGCCCTGCCACAGCACCAACAGGTACCACTGCCCAGGCCAGCCTCTCTATTTCACTGGGCTGGGCACAGGCTGGCACATGGCGGCTGTGTGGGACAACTACCGACAAAACAGCACTGGGTGAATGTGTGTACTAGGTGCAGGCCAGCAAGACATAGGGTGATTGGTGCCTGCTCTACTGGGTTTCGTATGTAACTGTGTGCTAGGCAGATGTAGGTCATCTGGCAACCCTGAACTTGGCATTTCATTGGCAGTGGTGGAGCAGAGTCTTCAAGTAAGGGTGAGAATTCGGAGATTAGAGGGAAGCGAGGAGGCATATATTGCTTTTTTAACACAAAGAGCAGGCCTGCTGCTGCTCTGAAGCTTTCCACTCTGTAGGTTAAGGGAGGCTCCAGTTCCTTCAGGGCTCTCCCCAGATGCAGGGCTAGTGTGGGAGCTCATGCCCTGGCAGGAAGAATGTATGTTGTGGCCACTGAGGATGAGGCGTGCATGTGCCATGGCATTTTTGAACAGAATGTGACAGCATGGAAATTATTGTACACAGCGGTACAGGGTCTGTCTCCTGTCTTATGGGATATACACTGGCAGACCAGGAAAATTCCTGGGGATCGGCCACACTGGTGAGCATACAGAAAAAGGTTTCCTCCCTGTGATTTCAGCTAGGGCACGGTACCGTGTGCAGAAAGAACAGGACACTGTGTGCATTGTCAGAGAATTTGGCCTCAGGGGAGCTAACAGGGATGCTGTGACAGGACACTGTAGACACAATGACTTATATTTCCAATCAGGATTAATAATTGTTCAGGCCATCAAACATAAATAGCCGGTGTTTAGACAAATGAATTTTATATCAAGCTTTCGGTCATACGTATTCACGCACTGCCACATCAATTGAAAGCAGGATGAGAGCCATCAAAGGAGCAATAGGTTATGGGCAATCTGACCTGATGGGTCCTGGGAAAAGTGTAGGTTTCAGTGCTGAGTACACAAGTCAGCCATGCTAAGCCTGCATGGGAAAGGAACGGCCAGAGTATGTTGCTCATCAGTATGGCATGAGAGGCGTCAGTTCAAAGTTTGTGCACGCACACACTGGACGCATGCATACCCTTCTGTGTTTTGGGGTTGGCTTGTTTACTGACATGCTTACTGGCTATACTAGCAACACCATGCCTCAAAGTGTCTGGATCCGCTGCTGTCACCAAACCAATGATAACCAGGTAGGGAATTTTGTTTCTTTGGGGGAGATGGATGCCATAGGGACAGAAATCACAGATCTACAATCCATTGAATAAGGCAGTGGAGAGTCACTGGCTCTGAGAGCCTTCCTCCTTGGCAAGCTGACCACTCGGTCCAGAGGTCTGACCCTTTTTTCCTTTCCCTGACTCTGAGTCAATTCTTTCCCACTGTGGTTAGGTGGGAAGCACGCTGCCTGGGCTGGCATGACACTTGTACAGGTGACACCTCTTACTTCATGTTGTTCATACTCATATTGGCTCTAGAAGAACATTTGGCAAAAGCCATCAAATACGTACCTTGGTAGAGAGAACTGGGTGCAAAATGCAGCTATGAGATAAGCTAAAATGTATATAGTAAATGAGAGAACTGACTGCTACAGCAGCATAACTCACAGGTACAAAACTATCTGTCGGATATGCTTGTGAAGTCATTGGAGTTGCATGTACAGCACGAACTGAATGTGAAAATTTGGCCCAGACGTGTATATCTCATCTCTGACTTTTAGAATCCCATGGGATTAAACTCTTAAACATTTCAGTACTTCTGTTATGAACAAAAGTTAGCATTTTTGTTAGTCACAGTTCTAAACAAATTACAGGTGGTTCTGATGAGATTTTTCAAAGTCCTCATTTTTAGAGTAAAAAACCCCATGAGCAGCAGAAAAAGTGGATTGTCCCCTCCATTCTCTATCTCATTTAGTAAAAAGCTTGCCAGAGCTCAGACAGGCTGCCAGGATTGCAAAAGCTAAACAATTCACAAATGCGGGCGCAACACCTGTGCCTCTGCAGTCTAGGCGAGGCGTTGGCAGCCCACTTGGAGGAAAAGCAAGAGGAAACCATTGCTGACTCACAGAGACAGGTGGAGGAACAAAGCAGTGGCTTTGGCTTAATCATGGAACTGACTGTAAAGGAAAATTTTTATTGCCAAAGGATACACTCCATTTGTGATCAGCTCCACTGTTCTTGGCTAAAAAAACATTTCTCCTTGATGTTCCCTTGACTTATCAGCATATGAGTGAAGCCTTCTTCTGGTACTGGCACAGTTAAGAGAACCATCTTACTAGGCCTGATCCAAATCCTGCTGCAGTCAACCAGATGATAGGAAAAAAGAGTTAGTCACCAAAGAGCCATCACACTGAAACACATAGCGTTTGTTACTGGTCTGACTTATGACTCAGACTAACGGCTAAGAAAAGGCTCCATTTCCCATTGCTCCTTAATTATTTTTTTTTATAAGAAACATTAAAAATAATCCTGTTTCAACTTCTTGAATTAGAAAGCTTTTGTTTCCTTTAAGCTGGGACTTTTTACAAAAGTAAAATCTTTGAAATCTTAGCAAATTTAGACATAAAATGATTAAAGACAGATCAGCATTGTAACAAGATATTACAAAATTATTGAAATGAAATGCTTCATCTGCACTCAGCTCACACATTTTTCAGATTTTCAATTTGTGGAAATTACTGAGATTTTTGCCTTTCATCCTGATCCGAGAGGAAAAAATGCTAGCAGCTCAGAGCTATCTGCAGCAGCAGAAGGGAGTTTCCTATTCTGCTTCAGTCCCATTTGGTTGCTCTCTGTTGTGAAGTTATTTGCTACGGGCCACTTATTCCTGTAATTTATAAAGGCCTTCTAATGGAAGAGATGGGATGAGGCAATGGAAGTTGGTAAGCACTTCCTGAGTATGAAGACCAAGGCAGCTCATAACTTCTGTTCCCCCCCCTTTCATTCTGCTCTATTCATTCCCCAAACTGGCATTATTCCTTGTATTTTTATTGGGCAGAGACAAGCAAAGCACCTTGCTAATACACAAGTCTCAGCCACACTCCGAGACCTTAATGAAGGGCTGGTTAAACTTCCTGCAGACTAGATTTCAAAACATAAGAATGTTTTTGAATGCAATTAAACATCTTAATAGATTTCCCAAAGCCAATCCAGAATAAAGAACATTCTTCTCTGGCAAC
Organism: Phoenicopterus ruber ruber; assembly: GCA_009819775.1. Taxonomy (NCBI): domain Eukaryota; kingdom Metazoa; phylum Chordata; class Aves; order Phoenicopteriformes; family Phoenicopteridae; genus Phoenicopterus; species Phoenicopterus ruber. The sequence continues at coordinate 37,040,978 of CM020219.1, forward strand.
TCGCAAATAATGGAGAAAATTCTGACCACAATGTCTCTGAAGCTATCCCTAGAGTCAAACTGGAATTTTTATTGCTGCATTGCCTTTTTAGTCGTGCCACTTTTTAGCACTTCTAGTTCTAGAAGTAAAGGATAAATCTATGAGCAAAAGTTTCTGATGCAGTTAGAAGCAGCTTATTCAGCCTGTGTTGTTTACGAACTGCAGGCCATTCCATTTCTTTCAAACCTCTGCATTGCTAAGGTTTCCAGTAAGTTGTTCAATACTATGCCATATATCATCAAGTAATTTTACATGCTGCGCTAAGGGTAGCTATCATTCCATGCTGGTGGAGCTCAGCCACATTCATGTTTAAGGGCCTTTGTCAGTGACTGCACAGTCACATAAGTATAATGATGCAGGTGGAGTTGCTCCAAATTAAAGATATGGCCAGCCAAAAACACATCGTAGCTCAGATACCGCAAACTTACCTCATCAGCAAAAGCATTCCGATAAGACAAGATTCATTTTGTAATAATTTGCATCTGATGGTGTATAAATGCATCAATCAGACATTACGTCTTAGGACCTCCAAATTGGGGTTCAACCAGTGTGTTGTTAAAATAGATTCATCATTATCTCCCTTCCAGAGAAGAGTCTGGGCAAAGTTCTTAGTTTTCGGTCAGATTACTTCACTGAAGACAAGTATAAGTTGTTATAATTGCTAGTATGAGCATTGTAAGAATGGAAGAGCCTCTCACAACCACACCACCCCGCACCCGCATCCTGCACAGGCAGTGAGGTGCCTGTTCTCAAATGCTTACGGTCTGACAGGACAGCCAAAACAAGACAAGGAAAGCAGGGACAAACAGTGGTGAAGGGCTACCATCACCAACATGGCAAGTCATGGCTGAGCTAGAAACAGGTGGCAGCTGTCCTTGCAACCAGCCCAGCACCTTATTATTTCTATGCCATATAACTGCTGAAACCAATTAGCCCCGTATACATACATTTCAACTGTTACTCCTTAAATTTGGACTTTTCTGCATTATCGAATACATGCAACTGTGATTAGGGATTTGTAAGACTTGCCAGGCTCAGAGAATTGTAGCGTCATTGAGATGTCTCCTTCAAGTCTATGTGTTTATGAGCTGAAAAAGATTTAAAACATAGCTATCTCTTTTTGACCACAGATATAGAAATATTAGAAAGCAAAAAAATATTCTTTGGTTGGTTAGCACCATTAAATCTGCAAATACTGTCATTTCTGGCTAGGAATAGGAGTAATAACTGCCACCCTCTCCTTTCTGCTCCTCATAAATCTGAATCCTATGTCCTGCGAGTGAGCATGCACAGACTATATAAATAAAGGGGACACAAATTTCATGAGTTCTCTACACAGAATAGTTTGCTCCCATATTAAAGTCAATAATAGCCATTAAAAACCAAATCATCTGATTTCACCTTTATGCTAAGAAATGCCTTTTCAGACTATCAGAATCTAAACATGGTATTTAAGACCTTTTATCAGAGTAAAGGAAGTCAAAGGAAAAAAACCCAGTGAGCTCTGCTTTAAGTCCTGCTGATCAGTATCAACATTTTGAGTTACACCTAGAAGAGATTGGCTGCCTGAGCTCACACGTATTTAGTTCCTAGAAGTATACACGGATATTTACAAACTCTCCCCAAAAGATACCAAGAGACAAAGCATTTGCAGGAAAGTCTTAGATGACTAACCTCAGTTTCAAAATTACATATGCTTACTATCATCCCCTGAGTTCAGATGGTAAAACATTAAACAGCAAAACCAATCTACTCCCTCTCTGACCAAGACTAGCACTTCGGTGTGGTTCAGGAGGACTTTTGCCTGTGTGTATGCACATTATAAATGTCATGTCTTTGTGTGTACAGTTATATTTGCACAGGTGACATATATGCATACACACAACATTAGAAAAGCAAACTGCCTCCACCACTTGTCCCCCTGTCTCCTCCAAAGTTCCTGGCAATCAGAGTGAGCAACGTACCACAATGCACACGTTCGTCATACACAAATGTCATAAGGCAATGTCAGGCATATCACAGTCTTCAGAACTTTCCCTCTGGAGCCATGCGTACACATCCTCATGCGCACAGTCAGAATGTCAGTTAATACTGTGATTACAATTATCACAAGCCCTGACTTGGATACGATCTGTCTCAGAAGTTTGATGGGCCAGGCTGCGGCTTGGAGAGCTGTGTTTCAGTACGCAGAGTGCACTGTTGCAGGGATTTTGGATGTGAAGCCGGCTACGTCAGATGAAGAGGTGACTTTGCTTTCTGGCTGGCTCAGTGTGCTGAGGGGAACGGTAAGGGAAGAGGGAGTCACAACTCCTCCCTCTCTTTCCCTCTTTGCAGATACAGGAGGAAGTTGTTCCACGTACGCTGCCATATAAATGACTGCAGATGAGGACAGTCTGAAAAAGTAAGGTAGAAACCAGGGCATTCCCTTTGCTTTTTTGTGTGTGGTTATATACCTTGTGTTGTAATTTTACCCTCCCTAAATCCAATTTCTATTAGACATTTATTTCTCATTTATTTTTGGTCTGAAACTATTCACCTAAACATTCGAAATTTTCATAAATATTTTTCCTTAGACTTGACAGCTAGCCATTATATTGATTCTGTTGTTTTCTTCCTATATGAGGCTTATTTATTAACAAACCACCCCCAGGCTAATTTCATATGGAAAACCTCCCTACCTTTCTCACCAAGTATTAATACGTGTAGAGTTCTTTCCGTAATCCTGACCTCTGTGAAATAAACCAATGTGAAATGTCCAGGTTACTGTAGCAGTCACCATGATGCCTAGTAGATCATTGCTATTATGGGGATAAATTTGGTGTCTTGGCAGTAAGTTAAAGTATAGTTTGGCAAATATATTTAGGCTTTGATGCTATGAGGTGTCCTTTCCAAACAAGAGTTTCTGGGTGGTATTTTGAAGTTATGCTGTCTGATGCTGTTTTCCTGGATATGATAACACCGCAACATGTCTGTTTTGTTAGAGGCCGTGCTTTATGAATACTGCACATTTACTGATCTCTTCTTATGATCCTTTTTTTCCCAGAAGTGGAAATGACAACAAATGAGCTCACGCTGCAAGGACTCGAGTACCTCAAGGTACCTCGGAGCACAGCCAGGCCCCGGAGGGGACCGGACTGAGCCCGCAACGGGAGCCGTCAGAGGGGAATAGCTCACCCACATGCTCTCTTGTAACTGACCCTTGGCCTTCTGGCTGGTTGGCTGCTGGGAGCCTGAAAAGGCCATTTCCACCCTCTCGGCTGAGGACTTAGGTGCCAAACTGTGTAACTTGCTGCTTTTTAAGGAGACCTTTCCTGCATTTCTGCCAGGGGCCACAGGTGGGAAGCTGGCTCCCTCGGCCCGGTTGCTCCCCCGGCACATGCCGCCCACAGCCCTATGGCTGATCACTGCCCAAGGTTTTGGTCCAGCTCAGCACATCATGGGCACTTGGCTGTCAGAGGAGGGTGGAGGGGGAAGGCCAGGAGCCCCAGGGCTGCCCCTTCCCCTCGGGGCACCCCCACAGCAGCGAAGCAGGGCCTTCCCCCCAGAGCTGCCTCTGGGCCTCCCGGGCATTTGGCCTCCCTACCAGCACTGCACGCAGGCACAACATGGCCCCTCGCGTGGTCCGTGAGGAGCAGGATCCGGGAGCCCAAAGTACAAATGGGAAGGCCACACTGATTCCATGTTGGCATACGCTGAAATGGAGAGCTGGTGGAAACGGCACCTTCTCCTATGTTCAGACTCACTGCGCTTGCCTTTGTAGCTTTGGGAAACCCTTCTCCTCATCTTTCCAATAAAACTTCCACTTGCAGTATGACAGACTTGCTCAGCTAGCCCTCAGATACTAAACACTGAAACAACTTGATTTTTTTTTTCTCTAAAAGTCCTGCCTGTTTCAATTTTGTATTCTGTCTTCTGGACAGAGGTGAGACAACATCAGTCTCCAAATAAGTCCTCATATATTTTGGTGTGTCTAATGTCTGCCAACAAAGGGTTACACACCTTCCTTCGCTGAGGTGAGGCAGCAGCGTCTCAGGTAGAGGAGGCTGAGGCTGCGATATGGTGTGCTGTCCTGATACAGGATCTCGAACTTCAGCAGTTAAGAATGGCAGAAATTTTGCTTCAGAAATGGACACTCAATGGAAACTTTCCTTTGCACAGCAGCTGAAGCCATGAATCTCAAACCAAAGGCAGAGAGAGGGGAAATAAGATATTCACATGAAACCTCCCAGGAGTCAAGATAATGGCATTTTCAAATTTAAAAAAAAAATACAATTCAGTCTTTTTCAACCCATATCTTTAGCTTTAAAAGCACTCCATCAGATAAATTTAGCATTTCACAGCAAGATATTTTTCATAGAAATCTATGATGAAAAAAAATCAGTTTAGAAATACGGAGGTAAAGAAACCTCCATCCTCTAGTCAGTTCAAATATCCCAAATAGTTCAAGGATTAAATAATACAGGGCATTTTTATGTGTTGAATCTGTGAAATGTAAGATGCATCCTCACTTTAGTAGCATATTGATGATCTGTGTTTGTATTTTCAAAAAAGCACAAAGAAATATTATTTTCAAAGACTCTATGCTCTCTCCCTTTCTGGACAAAGTCTGAGCTCACATCTTGTGTAATGGTGTCTTGTGAGTTTAATTTTCACATGCTATTCTTAAATGTACATACATTTACAGCTGTAGAAGGCGGGGGGGGGGGGCGGGGAATAAATTTCAATGCAAAATTTAGCACAATTCCAGCAAGATTTATATGAGACCAAATCATGCCAGGATCCAGCAACGTGAATCTTCAAGGAACTCCGGGGAAGTTCTTTCCCCCATTTCTGCGGCCACCGCTCATGAGCAACTCGTTTTTCCTCTACAAAGTTCATTCCTTACTCTGCCAAAAGACTGCTGGCAAACATTTTTCTACATGAAACAGACAGTCTGTAATTAAACACTTGTAGATGGCTGAACTCAGTGAGTTATGAATGCTCTGGGACATATAAACAATCCTACAAGAATTGCTTCCATAATTTGAGTCAACAAAGTGAATGAGTTCTAAGCACAATTTAATAAAGTCTGTAAGACAACATAGCTACACTTCTCTCTCATTAAAATGCTCTTATGAGAATACTGTACTTTCACAATATCTTTTAAAAGGTGGGGAACTCAGCAAGAAAGGAACATTTTTCATGTTTTACTCAAGATATAAGTGTTAATGTACCTGAAAGCACAGCTCAGGCTAAAGAACAAGTGTGAAACCTGTAGAAAATCCCACTAATTCTTCTGGAGGCAGGTTCTGAATATTTTTGCTTTTTTCTCTCCAAATAATACCATCCCTCATTTCTGCAGATCCTGAGAGACCATTCCATTCCCACACTTTAGTTCTGCGAGTGCTGGAACAACTTGTATTAGTAGGTCTATGGTAAGGTTGACCAGCCGCTAACTTTTTGATCGTGATTTTGTCTTGTGCACCATAGAAGCCTTGCAGCAACAGATGAGAGACACAGGGAATTTTTACACTGTTTGGCTGAGAAGTGGAGTGAAGCATTTGTGGGTTCTGTGCCATGATAATATGGCTAGATTGCTTTTTGGATCCAATGCTGTCTTCTCACAATGTGAAGATCTGTCAGTGCTGGACCAGGGTATTCATCTTGGCCAGTCTTTAGCATATTTAGCAATATGTTGTATTGCACAAGCGTAAGTTTCTAATAATGAGTCTAGTTTCTGAGAGGCTTTCCATCAGCTCAAAATCTGACGAGATATTGACTGTAGTCTATAGGTGTAAATGTAAGCATAATGCGCTTGCCGCTCCCTAGGAAAGCAACGTGACTCCAGCCTAAGAGCATACACCAGTTCATGCAGGACCAAGCTTAGAACAGGTTGGGAAATGTTGAATATTTGGGTTTGATTTAAAAAAAAATATTTTGACATTTCTGAACTGATTTTTTTCTAAACATATTGGTCTCTGAAAATGCCAATTTGGGATGAAAATAGTTTTGAAAATATCAGTCTTTTTCCCTAGGAAGGAAATTTCATCTGTCAACTAGCTGTACCATCCAAAACTAGTCAAGGGCAGAAATAAGTAGAAAACACATGTCCTAAATAGGTACCTCTCTGTCTATTGCTGAGCCCAAGGAGTTTAGCTCAAATGGGAACCATTTGGATTGGGCTGCTTGCCTTTTTTTTAATGGCCTAATTTTGCAGCAGTAGCCATGACTATCATAACAACCAAAACAAAGAAAAACAGGGAATTGGACTCAGAATTAGTACATTCTGTCTGCCCATGAGGGAGAAATCCAACGCAAACCTTCTCTCCCAAACACGCGCTAAATTTTCAGGAGGTTTGACTGGGGATTCATAGCTTCTAACTCAAGTTCATCTCTGCTGCCAGCAATTATATCAGATATGGTTGTGACAAACAACTTGCAGGCTTCCATATTTCTCTAGCAGGTTTATGTTCTACACCACCTTGGAGCTACTCAGTTACAAAGAAAGAGAGAAAGTGTCTTTAAGTCAAATTCTTTGTCCTCATAATTTTGGCAGCTTCAGGGGCTTCTGAATCAGCTTTTGTAGTTAAGCCCAACATGTCGTGCTGCTCTGTTTTCTGACTTTCCTTCGCTAGGAGTGATCACTGACAGTTGTTCAGTCAGGAGGAAACCTGCTTTGTCCTTTCAACCCAGTGGTAGCAGGCTCCGCTGAGTGCCTCCCTCCCTCCTCTTCCTAATGCCAGGGCCGGTACAGTGCCCTGCATGGGTTTCACTGTCAGCAGCTCTGTTCAGTAGTTGCAGGAGAGGACTTCTCCCTCAGCCGTATACAGATATTTGCATTCCTTCTTTATTAATGCACTGTATAGCAGCCAGAAGAATAAAAGGGTATGACTCACCATCATGTCTGATCTTTCCTTAAGGTAAGGAAATCTTTTCTCTGCCTATCAAGGAAAAAGAAAGAGAATATGAAAGAACAACAAACAGCACAGAGTAGGCATGACACAAGCAGGTATGGGTCTCTGAAAGTAAATATGCTAATACTATATTGCCTCCTTTCTAAAGGGTCAGGCTTTGATCTTGGACACACACAAGTTTAAAATTTCCCGACATTGCAGCTGAGGGTGATAGGCAATGGACCTTCTGCTTGGGAAGGAGCCTGCTCTCTCTCCTCCCTTCCACTCCTTCATCATCTTTTGCAAGGTAGTTTTGTAGTTACCTCTGTTGCTGTTAGATTAATCCTTTCACCTCCACCTGTTGGGCCTCTTTGCGTTCTTCTCCCGCTCGAAATAATAAGTATCTTCGAATAAGACTTTCTTGTTTTACAGTAGGGTTAGTGTTTAGACTGGGGAAATACTTTAGGCAGAAGATTATTGCTAACAATCCTTATTTTCTGAAAGAAAAGTAGGCTGTTTCTTGGCAGCACCATCTGTGAGAAATGGGATCCTCCCAAACATTTGGGAAAAATCCCTATTGCCAGCTCCCACACATCACATTATTTTTCCCTCTGTATTTTGTCATCTCTTAAACCAATAACTAAATGTGAAGATGCAGAAACCAACAGAGTCAACTGCAAACCTTACTCATGTACTCACCATCCTCGATGTGAGGGCCACAGCAGTGCCAAAGTGCCAGTCCCGGTACGGGACCCTACGGCTGTGTAGGTATCATACATGTATGTAATAGCCTGGCACTGGTAGACTATTCCTATCTGCAGAAAGCTGTAGGAAGAGGGTTTATTACATGTGGGAAGAGTGATGCTTTAGATGACTGCCGTGGTTTAACCCTAGCTGGCATCTAAGTACCAGGCAGCCACTCACTCACTCTCCCTCCCCAGTGGGGTGGGGAGGAGAATGGGAAAGAAAGGAAAATGTGTGGGTTGGGATAAAGACAGTTTACTAGGAGAGCAGAGGAAAACATAATAATAATAATAATAATAATAATATAATTATAATGGAATATACAAAATGAACGATGCACAGTTTCTCACCGCTTGACGACCCCACGACCTATACAGCCTGTCCCAAGCAGCAATCACAGAGCGAAACGAAGAGCGATCTCAGAATGATCCCCCGGAGCCTTCTCTTCTCCAGGCTGAACAAGCCCAACTCTCTCAGCCTGTCTTCATAGGAGAGGTGCTCCAGCCCTCTGATCATTTTTGTGGCCCTCCTCTGGACTCGCTCCAGCAGGTCCATGTCCTTCTTGTGTTGGGAGCTCCAGAGCTGGATGTAGTACTCCAGGTGGGGTCTCACCAGAGCAGAGTAGAGGGGCAGAATCACCTCCCTCAACCTGCTGGCCACGCTTCTTTTGATGCAGCCCAGGATACGGTTGGCCTTCTGGGCTGTGAGCGCACAGTGCTGGCTCATGTCCAGCTTTTCATCCACCAGTACCCCCAAGTCCTTCTCGGCAGGGCTGCTCTCAATCCCATCATCCCCCAGCCTGTATTGATACCGGGGGTTGCTCCAACCCAGGTGCAGGACCTTGCACTTGTCCTTGATTGAACCTCATGAGGTTTGCCTGGGCCCACCTCTCGAGCTTGTCCAGGTCCCTCTGGATGGCATCCCGTCCCTCAGGTGTGTCCACTGCACCACTCAGCGTGGTGTCATCTGCAAACTTGCTGAGGGTGCACTCGATCCCACTGTCAATGTCATTGATGAAGATGTTAAACAGTACTGGTCCCAATACGGACCTCTGAGGGACACCACTTGTCACGGATCTCCATCTGGACTTTGAGCTATTGACCACTACCCTCTGGATGCGACCATTCAACCAATTTCTCATCCACCGAACAGTCCACCCATCAAATCTGTATCCCTCCAATTTAGAGAGAAGGATGTTGTGGGGGACTGTGTCAAAGGCCTTATGCCTTTGGCATGACGTCTCTGGTATAGAATACTTTCTTTGGTGAGTTTGAGTCAACTGTGCAGGCTATACCCCTCCCAGATTTTTGCACCTGCACATTAGCAAAACCTGGGAAGCAGCAAAAAGTCCTTGATCTCTTAGCAACAGTTAATAACATCAGTGTATTATCAACATTGTTCACATACCAAATCCCATACTAAATCCAAAACACAGTAGCTACTGGGAAGAAAATTAGCTCCATCCCAGCCGAAACCAGGACAAGGACAAATCTCAGTCAGGTCTGAGATTGTTCACAATTCAGAGTAAAATGCAGGATGATATTAGCTGTATCTCTGGGATCAGCATGTTGAGCCTGTAGTAAAACATAGAGCTGCATGTGCTGAGCTCTTTAAAGAAAAGGCTGTTTACGCAGTGTTTCTGGACATGCTGTTTGATACTCTTTTCTTCCACTCTGTGCGTGAGTTATTTCTTTATTTTCAAGGAACAAAGGGAAGTAAGCAATGTGTTCTTGAAGTTTGAAACAAGTGAACTATGCGTGAAGGAGAGAGATGATGGACACAACCACAACCATAGCCTTTTCCCTCTCAGCTCTCTTCCCTCCAGCTTAAAAACCACTCAAAACAATGAAAAGGAACTGCAAGTGCCTGAGGTGCCAGGGAGTGAAAAGATCGATTTTTCACTGAATGCATTTTCTATGCAGAATTTGAAGAAAAAAATGGAAATGAGATATTTGGAAGAAGGGCAAGTTCTTTTCAGCTCGCCTGAGAAATATGGAGAAATGGAGCTTGAACTTCTTGCTTGGAAATGCCTCTTCTGTGAGGGATCAGAGAAAATTTTAAGGGACAAATTGGAGCTCTGATGGATGACTTGTGGTTGTGACTTTTCAGTGGAGAGGAGGAAAGGATGTTTTTAATTTCAGGTTCATGGAAAAACCTCATAAAAGAAGGAAAAAAGTGGTAAACATGAACATGAAATGACTCAGGGGATTTAAAATGCAATGCAAAGCCTAAAAATGTGACCAGTGACAACCAGACAGACAAACTATAAATATAAGTAGTCATGAGAAGCTGGCCTGATATAAATGGCTTTAGGAATCTGAGGGGGAAAAGTACATTACATTCGAGGTGTTGAACCCAAGTCCTAAATAAATGCTTGATACACTCATGGGGTTACATATTTCTGTTACTATTTTTATAAATTTCCTTTCCAGAAGAGTCTGTTCTGGACAGCATGTCTGACCTCCTGCATAACTCAGGCCATACAGTTTCACCCAGTCCTTTCTGCATCAAACCCCAAACGCCGCAGTTGAATTAGAGCCTATCTTTCACAAGGGCAGGACATCTTGCCCAGAGGACTCCAGCTGATGGTTAGCAGAGCTGTGGCCAGTTGTGTTTGCTGTTAAAAACTTCCGTCCTATTTCCAAGTTGAACCTTGCTTCCGCTGCCAGCCATGGGGCCTTCATATGCCTTTGACTACTAGATTTAAAAGCTCTTTAGTCTCGGTTATTGACCTATCTTTTTGATGTATTATCCCTGGCTCTCCACATTCCATCCACAGAATGTAAATGCCAGTGCAGAGTGGGTTATGGGAGGAGAAACCTCCTCTATTCACACAGATGTTGTCCACTGTTTGGCACTTTGCAGTATCTGGTTCAACAGACAGATAAAGTAAGCTGCAGAAGATGACGGTTTGAGGAATGGTTTGAGGAATTTCTATGCACTGTGGTGCATAGACATGTTTTCCCTACTTAAATGTGACCCCCATGAGAACTGGTGATGTTTCTGAAACAAGAAAGACCTTCCCTATATACTTACTTTATATGAAACGTAGCTGATCGTGATTATTTAAAATCAGTAATTTTAACTATTTAAATCAGCGAGGGGATTTTATTTCTTTGACAAACTATACTATGTGCCTATCTACATGCATAACATTAAAAAACTACTTTTAAAGATCAGTGAGAGAAGGAAAGATTTGTCCAGGTCTAATCATCTTGTGTTCAGACTTGTTTAAAAATTTAGTGGTAACTCTGCATTTGTCGTGGGTTTGGAGTCAAACTTATTTTATACAAATCATAAGTTACCCTATGATCTGTCAAATTGCAGCACAGACTGATTTAAGATTGCAGTCATGCTCATTTGAAATAATTTTTCTGGTTTTTTTGTGCAAGTTTCCTGTTTTTACCGTTCCAAAACTGAATATAAAGAGTTTCATGTGATCTAAGGATTTTTTTTAATGAAAGTTGCATCAACCTTGGGAATAAATCTACTTAAAAGATACAATTCTAGTTTCAGTCACACGTATCAAAGTTTTGCTACTACAGATTTTTCCCTCCGAGCAGCACCATAGTTCTCCTGTCTGTATCGCAATTCTTGAAAAAAGAAGTGTGCCTTTTTTTTTTTTTTTCTTAGAATCCCACTAGCAAGATAGCTCACATCTGACGAGTATTTTTGTCTTGCTCTGTAAAAATGTCTGGTATTAGTATAAAATAATTACCATGAGCTTATTAGCGGGCTTGGCTCAGGCGCTGCAGACGCCGCAGCCTGGACAGATGCCTAATGACATGCAGCCATGTTTCCTGACAAATTTGTACACAGCCACAGACGAGTCTGAAAAAAGGATAGCGATGAATTCCTGCAGATGGATAGAGATAAAAATTAAAAACAGTACCTTAAGAAGAATGGGCAACATCAGGTGTGTAGAAGGGGTTTTTCTGTTATCTTCAGTACTGACAGCAAGCATTGTCTGGATCTATGAACCAGTTCCTGTGAAATGATTCACACTCTTTAAGGGGAGGTATCTTTGAAGTTTCTTCTCATCACTAAAGAGGATTTCCGCTCTATGGATTTCATTATTGGAAGGTGCCTCCTGCAGGAACTTTTCATTATTCACCCCTCAGTACCCCCTGCAAGATCTTCCCATCAGCATGTTACCTATTGTCAGTTTTCCCATAGAATGCAATGGGGGGTGGGGAGAAAGCCATCCGCTGCCGAAGGTAATCTGCCCGTGTTCTGCACCAGTAACATCATAGTCAACAGTGGGCAAATTGCTCTTATGGAAGATACAGGATAACAGAATTAAATCAGATGAATACGGTGGTAAAACATTTCACATCAGTTTTTAATTCATGTAAAATCTCTCTTGTGCCGTCTTCTTCCAGGGCTGTTTTAAGTTTTCAGATTGCTGGAGAGCCTTGACCCATAAGCTCATTGCTTGTCTTCCTTAATGCTTTGGCAGAGTTGCTACAGAAAAAGACATACAGGAAAAGCACCATCACCGCTTTTGCATGCACAGTTTATTGACCCTTTATTAATTATGGCCACACATAAAGATGAAGTATTACCATGTTTGTTTACAGCGTTAACTGCTTGCCTGCCAGTCATTGATTCTCTCTGCTAGTTATTCACTTGTTAGTCCAAAAGAAAACAAGAGCAGAAGAAAACTATTCAGACATCCCAGCTTTATATAGCTGCACCTCCGTTGTCATAAGAACCAAACAGGAATTCTTTCAAGAATGTATTTCAGTGAAAAAAATTACAGCTTTTGAGACTGTCATTTTTGCATACTTTGCATCACCAGCCATCACGGTTTCAATGAACTCGCCCAGGCTCCTTCTCTGACTGTATGGGCAAGCTCAGCATGAGGAATTCCAACCATACGGTCTCTTTTGGGCCCCTCTGCAAAGGGACCCTGGCAAGCAGCAGGTCTTTTGCTCCCTTCCTCATATGGCACATGCTGTAAGCAAAAGAAATTGCAAGATTTCTCTTCCTTCTTTCTGCCTCCCCTCACAAGGTCCTGAACACATGGTAGAGCTCAGCAGAGGGGTGATGCTGATGTCAGAAAAAAGACATCAGTGTTTATTGTGAATTACTCTCCCCTGCTGTTTAGCAAATCACTTACGAGCTGATCTTGATTTCTTCACATGGTTTTGACATTTTTCATTATCTGCCTGGATAATTATCTGGGAGAATTTCTAATCTGCTGTTGTTTGCCCCGATGGCATAGTAGTAATCTTTTGTATTGTATAGCTGGTCACCTAATTCATGAAAGACCATTTTTTCTGTCTGAACAAAATAACAGATATATTCTGGATAGGAATTTTGAAGTGAATAAACAGGTGGGGTAAAATTTAAGGAACTTGTAGGATTGGGAAAAATTTTGTGGAGTTGTTGCCGTTTTCTTATTACTCACAAGTCTCAGTATGGCACCATAAGTAAAAGCAAATGGTGCTGCTGCTTTTTATTCATGACAATATTAACAAATATGAACAAGGAAGAATTTTTTTATTGTAACTTTCTCATCTCTAGCCAAAACACTATTCCTTCATTGCCACTCAACATTTGCAACTGGATACTTCTGGGACGAGCTTGTTGAAGGGGAGAGGCATGGTTTGCAATTTAAAAGTATACAATAAAGAAAGAGGGTGGGCTTCTGAGCTATCTGAAGAAATAATACTAATTCCTTCCTGGACTTTCTTCATGGGACGTGGGGTTTTTGTCAGTCATCTCACAGCCTGAAGGTTGTGGAATGGGCTGGTTTTGATCCTCAGTCACCCCCCAGCATTTTCCAGTCAGGACTAGAATCACGTCAGCCACATTTCTTAGAATTGCTCTTGGTTGTGTCTTGCCGCACACTACTTTTCATTAGGAAGGCACTGTCCTTGACCTATTTGAGAAGTGAATGACTTTTCACTGTTGTAGTCACAAATACTCACAAGTTCCCACAAATATTGATGTTACTTGTGCACTCTCTTCTTTGTCATGCAAATAGGAGAAAGACTTTGACTCCTATTCCTTCCTTTAGAGGCCTTCTAGTCTGGCAAATCTGAATTTGCTTTATTCTACCATTGCATTTAGGATGCTCGGTAAATCCTTGTATGTGCTCAGCTGGACTAAGCATTTTTCAGTTGGTGGTTTTTCTAAGAAATGCTATATTTTGATTCTCCTTCCTTTCTGAGGCTCTATCTTCAAATGCAATTTCTGCTTTCATCCTGATTAGGTTAACTGGACAGTCTCAACTGATCTAGTCTCAACAGTCTGCTTGGAAGCCAGCAGCTGAAATCCCGCTTGGAAGCTACAGCCCACTGCCTAAGGGGATGGTCTTCTGTTCTAGCAGTGCTTTGACATCTATTTTATTCTTCATTGTGTGTATGGGGGAACTCTCATATTCCTGTTGCCTATTTTTTCCCTCCTATGCACAGGCTTTGTGTGAAAGATGGCAGATTTTTATTTTTTTTAATTCTTGAAGAACGTGCTGACAGCTTCTTTCCCAGTCCAACAATAAACAACCCTATCCTCTGTTCTCTCTTGGAGAGGCATTTGCTCAATGTGATTCTGTATTCTAAACCAGGAGGATGGTGTGGATCCTTTGCCTCTTAGTGACGCCTGGTAAATGTTCACTTGAGAGAGTTTCTTTTCACTTTTGCAGTTCTTTATGCCCTGCATATGATTTTATGGTGATCTCTTTCAGGTCAGGAGTGATCTTGAATACATCAACCTAAGAAGCCTTGCTGAGGAAAGTTTGTTTAAATGCAAACACTAGTGTAAGATTGTGCCTTCTCTTTGACACTGGAGCTGTGGAATATCCACAGGAATGCCCATCAAGCAAAGGTGCCAGGAGGGTATACACAAATCAAAATGTGTTAGAGATTCAAAGAAACTCCTCTGGCTGAAGCAGAAACATATACAGGAAATATATACGTTAGCTAAACACCAATGTGGAAACATGCAGGACATGGTAACAGATTACAAACAGCGTAGCAGTTATACTGGACATAATGGAATGAGAGGCAGCACTGATGGCCTTTTTCCTCATGCCAAAGTCCTCACAAAACACTGATTGATGCTGAAACTGCTGATGCCCTAAAAAAGCTTGGATTTGATGAAACAGGACATTTTGATTAAGTTTTATTTAATTGACAGCACTTTGAAATGCTTAAATAAAAAGTTAAAGTTTCTGGCTTCAGAGAACTTTTGACAGAGCAAACTAAAATTTTCAGTTTTAATGTCACCTGAGATATTTTAGTGAAAAATACAGTAACCAGGACATTAGCTGATTTGGAATAATTCCTAACACTCTCCAATAAGGAAGCCTCAGGTTTTTAGAACACTATGTAGTTCAAAAGCAATTGTTGGCTGTTCTGCTGGGTTTCATTTAATTCCTGGTCAGACTTGTTCATCTCCATTTAGTAGAAATACATACAGACCAAAAATAAGCAAGGGATGTGCTATGATTACCATGTCAACCCAAGGGTTTTATTTTTATCCTGTTTTCACTCTCTCTTTCTTAGATATATACATTGTCCCAGCTTAGACAAGTGAGTATTTCAGTGAAAGGGCCTTTCTTTTGTTATAGCTTGGTATATGTTTTGTATACCCATTTGTGATGGACGTTACAGTGATTCATACATAAATACTTCTTGCTCAAAGAGAATAAAATATAACAAAAGAAAGCATTATGTCATTTGCCTCTCTTCTCCCTATTTAGTTAAAATATTAATTGTTTGTATTGCTGGCATTCCTAGGGACTCGATCTTAGCCCATGGGCCCACTATATGTCAAGCACTAAACAAACATATAGTAAGAAGACAATCTCTACCTCAGAATTTAGGACTGGGGGCAAGTGCAGGGAAAGCCAATAAATTGGGATTTATTGAATAAGAATAATAAGACAAGTTCATTTATTCTTACACTACTGTCTATTTTAGCTGTTTCATATTTTTAATTTAAATTACAGTTCCTAAATACTTTGTGCTGGAACAAAAAGCTCAATGTTACAAAGCCAAATTTCATCAAAGGCATTTGAATTATTTCTGGGCACTTTCACTGTGAAACTTGTTCTAATTCTCATAGCATCTTTTAAACACACCTTATCGTTATGTTTCTGCTGTGCTCCTCATCAAAACTAATAAACTGTCTTTATGAGCCATGCATAAGGATCACAGAGAAAGAAATGGGTCATGTCAATGATACTTTTTAATAGGTATTTTACAAAAGTTTTGTCTCCTTTAGCTAACATGCAAATGCAGCTGGATGCTTCTGCATATAAATGATGGCTTAAGGCAAATAGTGCCAGCACATGCCATTGAGAGAAATTAGTATTTGTAGCATGTCTTCCAATTTGAGAAGGCCCAGTCCATGCTGGAATACTTTATTTTCTCTGCTTGACATTTTGACAGGGATCACCTGAATCAGCAAACCATTCTAGTAACCCTCAATATTAGTCCATACTTAGGGTCCTTCGTATTGGTGCTGCCCATTCCACATATGTAACATAATTCAAGGTCCCAGGCATCTCTTGACAATGTAGACAAGGGGTGGCAAATTATACATATATTTACTCTGGATTGAATGTAAATACTGGTTGCTATTGAAGACACTAAGAAACAGTTAAATCCCTGGAAGTGCACAGAGGAAATATCAGTGGCCTCTAGCGCAAACAATGGCAACACAGGGTAGGAAAATAACAAGATAAGTCTCGGACACAAATAAAACAACTCTGAAAACAACACCGGGTATGAGGTGGCAAAGCGGGGGGGGTGTGTGGATTTTGTTATTTGTTTCCTTCTGTATTCGGAGGAACATGACTGCACTTTCAGAGTAGCCAGAACTGTTGGGAAGGAATGAAAGAAACGGGTAGCCACTACTGTTGAAGGAAAGGGTGACAACGCATTTATAACTGGCTGCCAAAAATGCGCTGTTGATAAAGAGCTTTTCATGCACATTTGATATTTCTGCCTCCTGAAGAAAATTTACCAGTGGCTCTCTGAATGGAAATGTTCAGGTTTTTAAGCTGAAAGAAGTCATAAATGTACCTTTATGACTATTCAGAAATTTAGTGAAAGCCGTAGTTTTCCACAGACATGAGATACGATTGTGTAAAATCGGGACTTATTTTATTTTTCTGATTCCATTTGTTAAGTCAGATTTGTAAAGATAGAGCATTTGGAAGAAGATTCAAGTTGCTAAATAACATGAATGATTATTTTAGTCAGTTTGCTGAGAAAAATAAACTGTATTGCGGATCCATGATATTTCTGTCAAATGCTTAGAAAAAATAACAAAATAGTGAAATTTTTGGAATAAATTCCACCTTATTTAAATAATTTCCACTTTATTTAATTAAAAACAAAACAAAACAAAACAAAACAGCAAAGGAAGGAAAAAACCATCCAGTCTGCCTTGGTGATGTAGCTACCAAATTTAGGCGCTGGATTTATGCGATTACGTCATTGGGAATCTATAACGTGAGACCTCAGTGCATTCCAGTCCCGATTCGTGCCCGGGGGAGACGAGCTCCGTGTTCCCATAGGGGTGTTGTCCATATATGGCTGGAAATCCCAGCCCGCGCAGACTCCCGGCCGGCCTCTGCGCGGGTGCAGCTCGGCCCTCGGTACGTAACTGGGACGGACAGAGCCGCCCCAGCTTGCTCGGCCAGGAACTTTCCTCCGGGAATGTCAGGAATGCCCTCAGCACTTATTCAGCAGGAAGCTATTGGCTAAAGGCACACGGCAGCAATTGCGTGTGTTTCTTTAACAAAGAAATTTGGGTCTCTTCAAAACAGAGATGTGCTGCGTAGTTATGTGGGTAGACGATGATCTGTTTTCAATGATTAAATTCTTTAAACAAGAGATCAGCTTTTATGTATGTATTTTTATTGTTTGCTTCTTGTATACAAACTAATGTTGTCTTTTAGCCCCACTGTAGCGGATATCTATTTCTGAAAGAATTTTAATATATTTGAATCTAATAGTCACAATGATGAATTATTTCTTCTTAGAGTCATCTTGGGGGAATGGCAGATCAGAACGATAACAAGCGATAAGTTTAAAGTCCAATTTTTTTACTGGCTTGCTGTTGAAAACAGTCAAGATTCAGTGATTGATGTACATGCATGGTGCTGGACAGTCAATAGTGAGGAAGGACTACAAATTTGCCTCTGAGATCAAGTCATGATCCATTCAGAACATGAATATGATTTGAGAGTGAAAAAAGAAACAAAAATCTTTAACTTTGTTTATTTGAAGAAATGTTTATATTAGTAAATGGGTAGATTAAGTCACCAAGAGATGTAAAACTTTGACGGTCCCCATAAACAGCTGTTTTAGGAAAGTGCTCAAAGAAATCCAAATAAATTTTCAGTGTCTGACAAAAGCACGTTCCTCTGGCTTGCTCGGGGCTTGCTACTGGAAGTGCTGAGCATTTCAGCCTAAAGGCACTAGTCCTATTAACTTCAATGGTATTAATTATGTGTGTAAATCTAAACAAGCCCCCAAATTCTCTGAAGATTTGCCACCTTGCAAGTTCAAGCATTTGCAGCAGCTATGATGCAAACTGTAGTGTATACGTACAGCCCAGGACGCAGAGGGAACTGGATAAACGATTGGCCAAACCCAGTTTTCCTGTCCTTTTCTGAGTTGGCGTTATCCACAGAGAGATTTTATGAATTAAGACCACACTCAAAAGCAGTGGTTAGTGAGGCACATATACATTGCTCTTTTCTCATCTCAGTATGCGGCATGTACTTCTAGGAGATCATTTCTTACCATGACGGGAGGCTCATACTCAGTCTGCATGGGTTTTGGTGTCTGGTAAGTTGACTCCCAAGCCTGAAAAGACAAGATTCTGCATAAAAACCCATAGTACTCCACCATCATCTCCCCCCAAAAGAGTCCACAAATATCTAGTGAAGATTCCGATACAGTAAATCTTGCTATGATTGAGCTGGAATGGTTTAACTGGAATAGCTGTTTTCTTCAAATCCTGAAAAAGGTATTAACTAGGGAAGAAACTGGCAGTACAGCTGTTCTCACGGAAATCCTATGCACCTTTACATAAGTTTATTTCCTACATTTATACATATACGTGTGTTTGTGAGAGTATGTATGCATTTTTTGGTGTGTGCATATTTCTGTGTGTAGAATATAGCTGAAAGGAGATAGATCACATTTTAGAGGCTTTTACTTTACCACAGAAGCAGTATATAGTATTCTTTGCTTATACAACCTCTGACCCAAGATGTGACCTAGGGCTAAAACTTCAATGCATACCCAGATACCTAAATAATATCTTTATTTTAACTGGTCTGATACACTGCCAGTTCCTCATAATTTGACTGGAAGCCAGATATTTGCCAGATTAGCCAAAGGGTGTTCATGTGCCTAAATATAAATGAAAAAAATCCATTTGTCTTTTGGTCAGTAGCATCACATTACAATACAATATACATAAACACATAGATATGTATGTATGTATTGACTGTAAAGATTACAGTTCCAATTTCTGTATGGGCAGTGGTTTGAGGAAATTGATTCTTACTCCTGGGATGAAAGTACGTGTTATTTCACATCTCTTCTTCGTCAGAATTAATTCTTAACAAAATTTCTGATTACGCTGGGTTTCCTCTGAGGCAGTAGGCCATGAATGATTGAAATTTCACTAACTGCACCACTGAAATAATCAAATGATCCTTTATTGTTAACTTTTGTTTAGTTTGACAGACCAAAAAGAGGCATTAGGGAACTGGTATTTTTATTTACTTAATTATGAGAGTGGAAGCTGGGTTACATCATCTTTGCCGTCTCTCTTTTCACTGGTAGAAATTCATGTAGTTTATCATTTGTTAATAGAATGGGGAAGAGTTAACACACAATCCTTTCTAGCAGAATAGTCTCACGTATTTTTCATTTTCTGGTTTGGAAACTGACAGAAAGATTACTGCTGGCATGTTACTAAAAAGACTGATAGGTCTTTGAAGTGGAGTGCAGCCTCTGTCATCATCTTTTACCAAACAACAGTACAAATCCTGATTAAACACTTTTCATGAATTTTCTTTTAATAGGATTCACTTTTAGAGTAGGAAAAAAGAATGCAAGGTAATGATTTGAAAAGATAAAATACCACATGCTATTTTGCAGGAACGGTATAGTAACTCTAAGGGAACATGCTAACTCTGCGGGAAACCAAAGTAACTGAGCAATAAATTGTGTTTTCACTATCTCTGTTATCTCTTGATAAATATGGAAAGAATATTGCAAAGATCTCACCAGAGATATTCTTTTTGTTTAATAAAGTGAAATAGGCACGAGAATTGCTGCTTAATTTTGCATTTTCTTGCGAGAGCAAATTGCAAGGTTTTATATTTATCATAGTTTGCTGTTGCAAATCTAACCATCTCCTTATAGTTTGGAATGAGAAAGAGCTGTCTATTCCTTTGTGTGTGTGTGTCTGCACTGACATGCACGTGTATCGAGGACCTTATTCTTCTCATACTCTTTTAGTCAATCAGCTGCTTCTGGTTACTGATCAATATAGGTTGGATATCGATGAACAGGCCAAAGGAAAAGAGAGAACGCTGTTGCATCCACCCATACGCTAAGTGCAGGATTGCACAAGACGCCAGAGTTTTTGTTGGGCTGCTTTGGCTACATGTCCGTCCAGCTTGCACCCTCCCAACATGCTGGCTCGGTTGTATTGACAATACAGCAACGAGAAGACAACAAGAGTCCAGCAGTTCCAGAGGTGCAGCTTTAGGATTGTTTAATATTCTTAGCATAATTGAGACAGAAAACAACTGTCATTACAGGAACAATAAAACTGGAAAATGTTCTAGATTTGAATGTAATTCCAGAGTATGGGTTTCTTAAAGATAGGGCAACACATACCATACGTACTCATGCATGTAACTGTAAGATGAACATAGAAACACAGAACTACGTAGGTTGGAAAGGATCTCTGGAGTTCATCTAGTTCTGTGAAGAATATTAAAGTGTAAATTATTTTACCCATTGTCAAGGGATCCAGAGAACACAAGAACATTACTGAAGTGTTACAATACTAATAAAGAGTAAAACAACTGAGAAATTGCTACTGCTGTCATGTTGCTTCTGAGCTACAGTGTAGTAAGTAGGTAAAAAAACCAACTTAGCCTGTGTCCAGGAGTAGTATCCAAGCCAACAGTAAAAATATAGAAGCTCTTACTGTTTGTTAAAAGGCAAACCAGCAGACAAACCACATAACATCTGCCTCTCCGTGTACCAGATGAAGCATAATTTGTGACTACTTCAGCAAAACCAGGGATACCTCAGATGCATAAAAATAGCTATCCATTCTACAGTATAGATTATTTTTATACCAGCTGACGGAATTAAAATAATCTATGCTGACTTTGGGTAGGACAGTAACCTTTTTCATTGTTTAGGAATGTTTGGGATACACTAATAATGGGAGAAATCCAGATGATCTTAGACAGTGGCATGGAATAGTAGTTTGTTATAGGCCTTTTATAGATTTGGCTGCTTCTCTTCATGTCGTAAAAGACAAAAACAAAAAGGTCTGGAACACAGATCTGTAAAATAGCTATTGCCTTTAACTGTTGGTTGGGTACAACACTACAAGAAGACAATAAAAAACTATAAAACACCTGCTCTTATATGACATCTTACTCCAGAAATTGCCAGAGTTGAAGTTTAGTCAAACTTTTTCCTTCTACCTGCTCAAAAGCTGCAAGATATGAATAGAATTGCAAGGATAAAGGGAAGCCAAGAAAGTTTTATCTTGAATTTTCCATACATTTGTCCTTCATTTCTTGGAAATGCAGGTGATCTCACTATAAATGTATGGTAAACAGTTTCTAAAAAAACCATCTACATACATCCATCTGGTTTCGATATTAAAATGACATTTATGTAACATACAGTGACTTTATTATTCAATGAAGGACAACTATGATACTGAAATAAGGAGTATTAAAATGCTACTTTTGAGGATTAATAAACCGATACATATTTTTTAAAAACTGGGTCCGCTATTCTGAGTAAATCTGGAATAGCTGCTGGTCTCATTCATTACTAATATTTGCTTCATACTGAAGGACCGAAATACATGCTGTACTCCATTGTTCACCTCAGCTCAGAAGCAACGTTTCTTGCATTTGACATTATATGGACATCCAAGAAAGCTGGATGCTTCTAGTTTAGTCTGTCTTGATTTGTATTATTTTATTTCATGAGAAAGTATGCACAGCAAAAAAAGATTTGCTATTCTTAGTGACTGCACTGCAGGTTACATTGAAGTGGCATGTCCTCTGCCTCCAAGTTTACCTCGCTTTCTTCTCCTATGTTTTGTCAGGGAATCATGTACTGGTTTAGTGCTCCCTAACTTATTTTTGCAGTACCTTTGTCCTACTGGAAGATGGAGTAGGAAATACTTGCTCCCCAAAAGCAGAAACTGAGCTCTTCCAAAAGGTTGTAATGTAAGAAAAAATTTCCCTCCCTTTTACTGTGGTTTGTTGAAGTTTGTTTTCTTTCATGTTTTATAATAAGCTGTGGCATTTAACGATGCCTTCAATAAACATCACTAACATTTTTTTCCTCTTCAGATGCCAAGGATTAATGTTTTCTACATATTCAAAGAATTTGTTTTATGCCACAATCACAACTACAGCTTCCCGCAAAAACAATTCCTAGTTAAACCCTCCGTTTACTCTAGCATTTATTTGATGATCAATCAATGATTGTCTATTGTCTTGCAAGCAACAAAGTGAGCATGTCCATCAATTAATGGATATATTTAGGTACCTTTCTTAAAAACTTCACCCCCTTTGTTTGTTTAGTAAGGAGAAAAGAGACTCTTAAATACATCCCAGCAATAGAAGCTGAAAACAGTTTCTTCAGATGACGTGCTGCTCATTTTTAAAAATAGGTTGGTAAAATGAGACAGGCACGTCAGGGCACTGCAGTTAGGCCACAGTCAAGGCCATGCTGTGCTCTTATTTTCTCTGTTGGACAGCAGTGCTCCTCAGGGGTCGTCAAGGCAGGAATAACTCTTTTCAACATTTCCAGGCCAAATGTATCAGATGTTTGTGGGTGAAGATCCAGGCCGAAGCGATAAAGTGTTGCCATTTGTGCACATCTGATATTCAAACTTGCTGTAATTTATCATGTTAAGCAGGTGGTATGTGCTGGGAAAACAAAACATCATGCTGCTTCAGTGCATCGTGACCTTTTCAGCCAGCCTTTCTACGGAGGCTATGACACAGACTAATGATGCCTTCGTCACCGGACACAACTTCAGTGCCTCTTTCAGTAATAGTTTCTTCACAGCAAATGGGTTCCTATTTATTCCAGTAAGTCTGCTATTGTCAGAAATGAATTTTTTCCAATCTGGTTTCCTAGATGCATGAGTGTAGAGGGAGTAATTTAAACACAAACCAGAGCCACTGACTATTCATCAGGGAAACATTTTATATACACAGTTAGGATTCCTTTACCAAGCTTGTACATCTAGTATATTCAATTTATGTTGTGCAGAGCTCACTTCCCAAATATTGTACAGTCCAGTGTCATTTCCCTGACCTTGTTTTTCTTTTAGGATATAGCAAAAGAGAAAAAGCTTCTCATGTCCCGTGTTAACTGACTGCTTCCTTTATGCCAGGGCTGAGAAACCTACAGCTTACTACATAATTTGGGGCGATATTAAAATTAGATGCCATGAAGAAGTAGGAAAACGTGTAGCCTGCTAACAGTGTTTGAAAGGTTTCTTCAGTCCTCAAGAAAGAATAGGGTCCTCGTACATGCTTTGTGGCAACTCCTAAAAAGAACGTGCAAAATGTACAACCAGGAGCAAAGCCGGGATGAGGCCCTGACATGTTGGGTACTACGTCCTCAGCCAGAGAATACTTCCACGGGCTTTCAGGCACTAGAGAGGATATGTACAGTGCCAGTTTATAATCTCAGCTGCACCAGGTCACGCTCCTGAAATTACATTTCTTTCAGCTACTGCTAGAATTAGAACTGATTTCAGGTAACAAGGACACTTATTTCAGGCATATGATTTCAAAATGTTTCAGCAACACTACTTTAAAGTAATGAGATTTTGATCCAAAAGATGCAGAGAGCAAAAGAGTTAATAGATTTTCCACTTATTTTCCTCAAGCTCAGTGGTAAGTAAACTCTCAGCTCAGCTGTCAAGCAGACGGCAGCTCAGCTCTGAAATGACGGAAGGTGGAACCTGTTCAGTTCCTTGCATGCCTCTTTATGGCCAACAGTTCATTCTCTAAAAATATGACTGTGGAAAAAGTTAGAAATGTTTCGATTGATTCAGGTCTCCCTTGTAAATCAGGAATTTACTCCACTGATATAAACAAAGTCTCAGCATTATGTAATTGCTTAAATCAGACTATAACTGGCACTCTACATTTCTGTTAGCCTGAATAGTCTTACATTAATTTTTTGATTCAGTAGTAGTCAGATTTTGCATTGCTTTACAGGACTTCATGTCTAAAAATTGCAGCAAGGAATTTGTCAGGGGGGCAGAAGGAATTAATATTGAAATGCAAATTATTACAACTGAAAGGACGTTCTCCAGTTTCAGTTAGTTTCTGTGATTTATATCTTAAAAATAAAAATGAGTAGCTGAAAATAATACATTACAACAAAACTGAATAACTTGTCTCTCTTATATTCTCAGTCTTTGTTGTTTTGCTTGGAGACTCCGTACATGGAATTTTATCTATAAATCAAACTCTTGGAAATAAGCTTGCTGAAATCACAATCAGAGTCAAATATTTATGTGATGATTTTTGTGAGAAGTTCAGTAAATATGTTGTCATCAGCTAGATTCTCAAGAAAACATCCCAGGTTCTTTTTTCTTCAACTTGGAAAAATATGATTCAGTCACGGACACGAAAATTATGCTTGACAAAACAGCTACCTAGCAGGTCTGCACACGAGCACCTTCGCAGCATTGCCCAGTTTTTAAAAGTTTCATAGTGTGCTCATATTCCTTTGACACTTCCCACAGTTGACACTTGGACAGTCTTTTACAGACCTCCTCTGCCTTCCTTCCCCATACCGATCCCATTCGCTCCTTTTCATTACTCTCTCCTCCCTATACTTTTTGTGTCATTTAAGCTTGACGGTTTCTTGCTTTTTATCTTAATCACCCTGTCTTCTCCCAGCAGCAAAAATTCAGATCCCATTTCCATACCCTTCTCTTATTATCTTCTTCTCGCATCGTTTGTCCTCACCCTTTTCCTTCCAAATCTTCCCTTCTCCACCATTCCTGTTCCTACTCTCATATCTCTCTTATCACCTTTCCTCACTTTATACCTATCCATTTCTCTTGTCATCCCTTCTCTGGCTGTATCTTAGCTGCTTGCTCCATGACTAATAAAATTTTAGTTATCCAGATTTTCTCCATAGCTTGTTCTTTTTACTGCCTGGCTCTCAGAGAGATCAGATCCATTTCTTTCCTTCTTTGTTTATGGCATTGCTTTTGCAGCTACCCTGTTTGGCCTAGGAGTGCTTCTCCCCTCGTGTCCTCTGCCATGGACCAGGTCTTGCTTGTTTAGGTACCGGTATATAGTGCCAACAGCCATTGTCCTGATACCAGCTGATTGCTTCCTTTCAGTTCTCCAGCAATCTCTCTATTCAACAGCCTCTCTTTTCCCACCCTGTATCTTCTGAGGTGTTTGGGTCCTCACTTTCTACTTCCACACACAGGCTAGCATCTGGCCAGTGTTCCCAGGGACCACTGCAACAGAGGTAAACACATAGGTAAATAAATAAATAGCATACATCATATTTCATTGGAAGGCAACAATAAACTGCCATTTTTAAAAGTTCTTCTCAAAAGCCTGAAATGCCTATAAGTTAGATATAGATTAGAATTTAGAGCACACAGGAAGCATGAGAGATTAAGAAGCTTTGTATTGAGCATTTTACAGAGATCGGCAACCTTGGTCCATGCTGGAATCCTCTCAATTTTTGTGGGTTATCTGAACAGCAAGACGAATAGGATTGGGTTTTGTATCATCATTTACAAACAAGGAGTGAAAAGGAAAGGGAAAAAGTAAAATTGCAATGAAACCCACTAGTCTACAAGTCTGTGCTGTCACATTCAAAGCTTTAACTGCACGGTCAGTGAAAACCTCTGCTCACATTCAGCTGCTGACAAAAAAGCAAATAAGATGCCAGACTTTATAAGGAATGAGACAGGAATGAATATGGAAAAAATGCAACTCTATGGTCTAAAGTAATGGTATGGCTTCACCTTAAATATTGTGATTAATTCTGCAGACTCCATCTCAAAAAAGGAGATTGCAGGATTACAGAAAGTCTAATATAAAGAAGACAAGAGCAGATAAACTGATCTTTAAAGTTTGTGGACTGCACAGATTCAGAGTGGTTGTTGTCTATGTGGGGATGGAAACCACTGTCTCCACCAGCACCTTCCCTGAACACGAGTGTAGTTCAGTTTGGATAATTAGCTCTTCACACAGGCTATTTGTTTGGTGAAGTCTAAAGAGACTTTAAAGATCCTTTGAGAGAAAAGGTAGATTAATAAACTGTGCCTACTGATAATATTTATCTTAATTCTGTCATTTTTCAGATTTCAAGAGAAGGAACAGCTACCGGCTTAGTGTTTAACTCTGCGTATTTACATAAAGCTTTTCCACGTAACTCTTCATTCCTAAGAAAAAAAAAAGCATGTCTGTTTAAAAAATTCTGAGGCTCATTCCTTTAAATTTTCATCTTTAACCTCTTCCTTGCTTTCTATTTATATTACACAAATACAAAGTTAAAAAGCTCGGCAAATCTGTATAACTGAGTTGCAGGTAACTGCATCGTATTTATTCTCCTTGTGTTCCCATTGGTTATTTCAGCAACTCGCTCCTTTGAGAGTCAGAAACTTTTTAACTTCACAACTAAATTCATGCTTTATTCTTCATACTGTACGTCTCTTTCTTCCTCACTGACGCTTATTCTGGCTATGCTTCAAGAAAACAACTGTACTTCTTCTCTGCTTTTGTTTCACTAGATTCGATAAACTGTGTAATTTTGTTCCAGTCCCCTAAGTTTCCTCAAAAGTGGGGGAGCAGCACTGTACACATTTTTCATTTTGGATTTGGTCTCCCAGTGCTGCACGCAAAAACATTAATACATTCTCTTGAAAATGCCTCTCCTAGTACATCCTAAGACTGCCTAGGCACTTGACTTTTTTCCCTGGAGATTTATTCATCCTGTGATTGATTAATACAAATGAATTTTTTGTCTTTTTTATTTGCTTGAACTTTATCCCAGTCCACTTGATTAGGCATTTCTATGCAGGCTACAGCAGTTCAGCTCACATATATTTATTTTTAACTCGTCAGCCTTGTATGGGAAAGTTGAGGGCTGGTTACTTTCTGTTAGTCACAAGCCCCCTGTGGATTTTATTAATAAATTGTTTGTTGTTGCCATAAAAACCAAAATCACTGACAATATTAAATCACTAATCCCTCTCACCACTTCTTGTCTGTCAGCAGCTGAACTACTAATTTTACCCATCAGTAGCTGAACACTTGTTTTGTAACTGCAACTATATTTTACTGATAGCAAAGTAACTAACAGGGTTCTGCTAATATGAAGGTTCCCTTCAACAGTCCCTATGAACTCAGCCTAGCCAAAGCATAGTAAAAAATCTTCCATTTTTTCACTAACAAAACTTGTAAGAACTCAACTGTCAATGATGCATGGAATTTTACGGATTTTTAACATATAAAAGATAAAGTGCACCTTCTCGAAAGAATCTAAAAGAGTCTCTTAAGGTTTTCTTCATTTGGAACAAAGAGAAAATAACCTTGTTAGGCCTGTGTTCATTTCCACAAAGAACAAAAAATAGTTTACAACGCTTCAGGTAACTCTCCAGTCTGCCATTTCATTCAATGTCTTCATAGACATAAATGATACAATAATTAAAAAAAAAAATCATCACAAGAGGAATCCTAGTAAACATCTGTTGCATTTTGGACTTGAAGTCAGAACAACGAAGACATCAGCACAGCTGTAAAATGTCACTTAAGTAGCAGGCCCGCGGATTCCTTTCTAGCTGAGTCAATAAATAGGTAACATGTTTGCATGTTTAATCACAGGTTGAGAAATTGGGAGTGACCAACAGGACCAGCTGCATAAG
Organism: Phoenicopterus ruber ruber; assembly: GCA_009819775.1. Taxonomy (NCBI): domain Eukaryota; kingdom Metazoa; phylum Chordata; class Aves; order Phoenicopteriformes; family Phoenicopteridae; genus Phoenicopterus; species Phoenicopterus ruber. Next base: position 37,068,808 of record CM020219.1, read on the forward strand.
GAAAGAAAAATCCTACGTTACGGGAGGTGGTATAAAAGTACATTCTGAGAGTTTTCTGATTCCCCAGAGAAAGAGTCACTAACCTTCTAGCAGGGAAGGCTGAGTCATCCTGTTCTAAGTGAACTAAACTTTGTTTTGGAGAAATTTGTGCCTTGTAATTGTTTGTTTTTTCATTTTTCATATCATGGTTTCCCATTTGGGTTGGCACTAGGGCTGGCAGTTTGGAGATAGTTAGGGAACAAACTTATAGCACTTGCAATTTGAGCAAAGGAAATAAAACTAATCACTTTCTTTGTGCCAGGTTGCTGATCTTACTACTACAGCAGGAAAGTTCAAAAGTTGATTTGGTAAGATCCAAATGACACAAGCAGAGTATTACTGGAAAGCGAATCTTCAGAAGCTGGTGCCTAAAAATAAAAATCCTATTAAACCGCATATTTACGTTTGAAGAATTCATCCGACTTAAAGTCTAATTGCATTCCATAGTTCATGAAATTAAAACAACTGTATGCAAGATACAAAGGTACAAAGATCAAATAAAGAAGATGGTACTACAGTAATTGAGAAAAAGGTCTAATGCAATCTCTTAGCAGTGGTGAAGAGTTTGAACTTTACTTTCCAGCTTCAGAGGCTCACATATATTCCAGTAATTGCCATTAAAAACATTTACCTAATCAACACAGTCTGCACACTAACCAATATTTTCTAAGACATCCCTAAGAACAGCTGTTTAAAGCAGTATTGATAAAAAATCCTTACACCATAAAAATTGCTCTCTCTAAAAAAGTTAACTTGAGTTTGGCCTTAAAAAACATATTCCTGTTCCACAATACAAAACATGGATGAAACCCATAGTGGAGAAATATACAGCTGAAACAAGGTACAAAGGGGCAGAGACCAATTCCCTCTCAGCATTTAAGCGTATCCTCATAGCTAAAATGCACATTGAGGAATGTTGCTCAGTTAGGGCCAACATGTTGGACGGGGCTTTGAGCAACCTGATTTAGTGAAAGTCCCTGCCCACGGCAGGGAAGTTGGACTAGATTGGTCCCTTCCAACCCAAACCGTTCCATGATTCTACAAAGTCTAGAATAGGACAAAAGAAAGACGCACCTTTCCACCTTTCACTGTCTGGAATCAAATACGTCAAGACCAGGCACGATAAATTTCCAGATTGAAATTCAGTATGTAAGGAAAAGGAAAGAAACCTCTTCCAGGTAAGATTTATTATTTTATCTCTTTAAATCATTGATCTTTGAAGCAAGCACTTCAAAGATTTAGAAAGTGAAGGCTCTCCCAAGTAAATAACTCCCCGAGCAAAGTGCAAGCAAACAACTAAAGAAATATAATGAATCTTATTTATCACCAACCCAGTTTATGCTACTTACCAGCCTATACGTGGAATATAAGATATCAATGGCAGTTTCCACGCTAGGCTGCAGGAGTAAATCCAGTGACGTCAAAGATACAGCACATTTTATAACTGAAGCAAACAAATTAATTCTAAGGCCAAAAAAAAAAAATATTTAGCAGTTGTGCAAATGTCATACTATTAACTATTGTTTCAGCAGAGTGGTTGGGGGGGTCCAAGCGATGCTTTGGCAAAGCCCTTGCGTGGAGGGCTGGCTGCCAAGAGCAGCTGTGCAGTGACAAGTCTGGAATGTCCTCTGAGTAAGGCTGGCTGCAAATCTCTGAGGACTGTGAGAGTGGGAGGTTCTTGAATAGCTTGAGAAATATGAAAGCTCTATTCAATAATAAAACAAAAAAACGATTAAACTTAGTCATATAAGAAGGAAAGATGAAAATAACCTTGTAACAACGTTGCTGTTTATTCACCCTAGAAAAACAAATTTCGTGTGTGTTCAGTATACTTCCTCTAAGGTTCACTTTTTCCGACGGGCAGCTTTATGAGCGTGGGGTTCAAACAGCCTACCAAAATTTAGTAGGCTAAGTTGCACTCAGGATTCTGATCTTTTTATAACAAAATATAGCTTCCTATTCCTACACAGTATACTATAGTATTCCAACTCCCTTATTGGCTGGAATTAGAGCTTTCCAGATATTTCAGAAGTGTCACTGTGCTGTGTGAACTCCTAATTCTGCTCTCTAGGCTCAATACAAGGGGTCGCTGATTGAGCAATGAGGTTAATCGCTGTAATAGCTGTTAATCACTGTAACATCGGTATAAGTCTACTTCTCAGATATGTAAAAACAACTTCTGTACTAATGTCTTGCTTTGCTATTTTGAAACCTCATAAGAGAACATGCATTCCAGCCCAAAGTTATCTTCAGAAAAAAAATTAAACCTATATCACAAAAGCCTTTTGAAGAGAAGCGACACAGAATAATGGAGAATATATTTACCTCAAGTCTTCCACCGACTCCTATTTTTAACTGTATCACATACATTTAATTTAAGATAGAAATGAGGCAGTAATTGGGAGCTCCTGAACAGCAATTACTAATGTGACCATGGAAAGAAATGATTCTGGGAACCAGAAAGTTTCTGAGTATCCCGAAAAGCGAATGGACAAAAGTTCATGAGCTGCTGTTACAAGGTACTATGGTTTAGATACGTATGTTTTAGTTACCTATAACAAAACATCTCTCCATCCAGAGAATGCTGTGAAAACTGATATATCTCAGTGGAACTGTACAGCAGCTTTGTTGAATTAGCAAGAAAATATATTTGCTTTCTTCATCATATTCCCATGGGCTTTGTAGGTAAGAATCTCTGATAAATCCTTTCGCATGCAAAGATACACGCAGCACCGGGCATTCGCCTGAGGCTTCACAGATGTACAAAGATGCAAGACTGAGTCACAAAACAAAAGTCCTGTTAACGAAACAGGAACTACTCTAAGGTGTGGTACGCTTCAAACACAGACCAGACGCATTCAGGAACAAAGACCCTCATTTAGAAACTGAAGTTCAGCTGACAAAGTTTGAAACTATTAGGTACAAGTACTGAGTGCAGAGTGATCTTCCTCCTATAGATTTCAATGAATTGTTCCACAAAATTAAATTTTAGTAACTTATATTGTAAGGGCATTTCTCCTACATTTGATAGAGTGATTTCAAGAAAATTTTTCTATAGAGTTATGTTCCTGTATGTGCTACAAGACTTCATGCATCAATCTAGGGCATTTGCAGATGCATCAGTTGATGTGCAATCTGTTGAAAACAGCTTGTTCATAACCAGCCTAAGTACGGACACCTCCTTCACCACGCAGATGCTGCCAACCAAGGGTATCAGTGCTATATCTGCACCTCTTCTCTCTCAGCTTCAGATTGACAGTAACTAAAACGGTATGGGATATGGCTTCTTTCCTGAAACTGCAACACGGTTTATTTGCAGATTTTTTTTTCAACTCAGATGTATTTGCACATATAAGGCCACAGAAGTGTAAAGTTCATTATTTCATTGAAGAGAATTGCAGTATTTCTGCTTGCCTCCCCCTCCTACATTCAACACTCAGCTGAGAAGAAGATTATTAGGAGCTTTCTGTGTTGTAACACAGCAAAAGAGTGTCTAAAGATATAGCCGTGCTCAGTCTCATGGGAACAGCAGATTGAGAATAAATGTCATAAATTGACCTGAACATTGAGAAACAAGAATTGAATTCATGTCAGTTAAATTATTCACTAGTAATTTTCATTTTACATTGCTCATTGGAGGGTGATAAATGAAAGTTTATCCTGAAATTGTAAAAAAAAAAAAAAATTAGTGAAAATTAATAATCCTTTGGACACAGGACACTTATAAGGAGAGATAAGAATCTCCTGTTAGAAGTTTATATATTGAAAATGTCAAAAAATACTTTCTCTCTGGATTCCACATACGATCAGTATTTTCTGAAGGCATTGAGACTATCAATGTTTGCAACATAGCCTCATCTTAAAAGCTTAAATGCAAGAAAATTCGAAGTTACAATATTAAATATCATCTAATATCTAGTGTCATCCTTGTTTATTCTTTCTAGCATGAGGGAGCTCTACAGGACCTGTGCCTCTAATAGGTAAAGAAACACGCTATATTCAAGACATGTATCTCCCAAAATGTTGAATACAACCTCATCAGCATTGCCAGTTTTTCAGCACTGACATCTTCATGCAGGTGCTACACGTGGGAAGTATGTGGTCATAGTTTCAGCTTTGCAGAGAGAACTAATTGACTTTCACACAGGATTTTGATATTTCGAAATCTGGGTTTGTTCCAGTTTGGAACAGAAGCCAAACATTTCATAATTATCTGTGAAAGGCAATAAAGCTTCAGTGTGGGAGCAGGTCATCCCCTAGGCTTCCCCAAAGCGTCGGTCCTGTGAGCACTGAGCTCTCTTGAGCCAGGGTAGGAAGGGGGTTGCCCTGGAAGGCTGCTCCTGACGGACCTGCTCCAGAGCTGCACCCCTCAGCTGCCGGAGCCCCAGCTCCGGAGCAGCCCCCCGGCTGCCTGGCTTCTGAGGGAACCAGGGGAAAATGCCAGGGTCTCAGCAAAACGTTTCAGCCTGTCTGAACTGGCAAATTCCTCCCAGAAAATGTTTTGTCAGAACTTTTCCAGTCTGTTCCATTTGCAATTAAAGGCTGTGTTTTACTGTAAAGGAGATTACTGTGCTGTGTGTAGCTCCTGGGCAACAGCAACAGCGCTGTCATTTGGGTATTAGAAAGGGGGGGCGGGGCGGGCAGGTTCCTGGTCCTCTGCATCCCAACTTTGAAACATATAAAGTACCAAACAAATTTCCTCTTGCTTTAGAATTTCTTCCCATAACTTAAATGAAGGTTAAAATGGCTTATAACCTCTTCCACGCTGGCACAGGATTCTAAGAAACCACATCAGAAACGGGATGAGTCTGCAGCAGGAGCAGTAATGAGAATGGCCTGGACCAGAGCAGGGCAGGCAGCAGCTGAATCCTGGTCACGCGGAGTCGTTTGTGTAACATATGACAGAAATTTATCTCCTGTGGTAGTGAAGGAGAACCGTTTCAGCGCACCAAAAATAATTAAATACAACTTTTGTGAAACTAATTCTCATATCTTTACAAACTCTTCATGCCAATTTACCTTTATGGTTAGTTAAGAGTGATGGTGATGAATATTTGAATATGTTTTTCCTCCTTGCAAACTAGAAAATTGGCATGGCCCAGCAGCATGCAGACTGAAAAAAACCGCGCAAGCCAGACTTGGCCTGTAGAGCCATGCAGTTCCTTCCATGTTCTTTTTAACCTTTTGTTTCATTGCTGTTGAGATGTTGCGTAGAGAAAGAACAATAGAATGTGATGTACGCAGATCTCTGGGATACCCAGCGAAATTCCTCATGGACTGCCTAATGGAATCCTTTTCTTTTTTTGTTTTCTGTTAAAAAGTGAAAAATACTGAAATGAAACTTTTAAAAATAGAAGATTAGATTTTTGATCAAATAAATGTGGCAGTGAAAAGTGTCTCCTTCTCTTGAAATCTTTTGTCTTTTTCCAGGAATACAGTTTTTATTTTTAGTTTGGGGATTTTTATTTTTTTTTTCCTGAATGGAAAGTCACATATTTCAATAGGAAAAAAAAAAAAAAAAAGAAAAAGCTTTTTTTTAGTGCATAGCCCTTATCCAAGCTAATGTACGATGTTTGTAATGTACGGTGTATATAAGGTGTATATTGGGAGCAAAATAGCCAGTTATAAAACAGGGAGCACTACAAGACACTCTGCAACAAAGGTACAATCCATCCCGGTGCAGTATGCTGCAGGACCTGCTCTCCCAAAATGCACATTGCACTAATTTGTTGTCTACAACAACAGGTTACAGAATCATCCCTTGCTGAGTTGGCCAATACATATAAGGTCGCAATGGAAACATATTTCTGCTCGTACTTCAGACTTCTCAGTGTGGCACATTGATCAGAGTTGCAAGAGACTGAGATAAACTAACAAAAATAGTGCCCCATTAGCTTGCAATTGCTCACATATGCTTGAGCAGAACTTGTTTGGCCATGATCAGAACTCAGTGTTCCTCACAAGCACATACATATTTGTCCCCCTAAGCCACATTGGTCTCTTTCTAAATGCAGCAATCGAGGGGGGGGGGGTGAGGAGGGAACAGCACCCCACCCAGAAAAACAAACTGCGAGCAGAATAGTCAGAGCTGTTTGCCAGAGTAATGTCAACAGACAGCTGGAGCAGACTGTGGCTTTCAAGTAAGGACCGAGGTTTGATAAGGCCGCACTACTGAAGTTGTACTGAAGACAAAGTTTCACCAGTTTAGACATCTTTCCTCCAGGTACCCACGTAACAGCAGCTTTATTTCTCTTTTGTGGGCACATATAGTGTGATCCCTCCCATTCTTGCCCAGGGAAGGACAGCGATCTGTCCTATCCACTGCTCTTCACATAGCAGCTATGTCCTCCTACCAAAGAAAGTGCATCCACTCCCCTGTAGGACTGTGGCTAAGTCTGTCAATCCCCCATAGAGTGGTGTTCAAGATATTAAGAGGAAAAATGGTGTAAGACTTTGGGGAAGGCTCCGAGCACTTTCCACTCCTAAGCAAACCCTTATTACGTACCTGAGATGAATAAAGAGAATATGGCTAACAACAATTCGGCTCCTCTTCTATGTCATGTCAAAACACCTCACAAAGCACTGAGGTCTCTCTAGAGGTGGTGGAGGTGGTGATGGTGTGAGTCTGGGCTTTGGTGGAAGGACAGTAAATCCCACTCTCTGCCATTCACCCAAGCTGGTAGTTTTACTGCTTTGCTACACCTTTTGTAACCAGTTGTTCGTTAGATTCTTCATGAGTTTATAGTTCTTTTATGTGCTTACCTTGCTGTTTTTCATTAACTTTCCTGTCAGGTCCTTGAAGTGAGCTGTAACCTTGAGTGACAGTCACCATAGGACTAGTGGTTGTGTCCAGCACAGGATCATTACAGGACTAACACACTACACTAGAAGTTCACAGTAAAGGACCACTGAAGAGGTTTTGTGAAAGGCATTTTGCATCCCGGTGCAGCCCCGATGAAGCTGAAAGATAAGGGAGGTTCCTTGCCTTACAGTAAAATACACTGGAGTAACTGCTGGTTTCTGCACACGAGATACTACCTCATGAGACTCCAGACCAGCAGGGACGATGGAGCTCAGGGATGACAGACGTGAGTAAAAGCAGTCCTCCTTATTAGACGAGAGATGTTTAACTGAATCGCATTGCTGAGACGAGGCGTTTTCTTCCACGGAAGTTAATAGAAGTGCAAATATATTGCCTCTGTGCCCTGAGATCATCTGAGCTGAAATGTGATGGATATAAATCCTAACAGGAGCAGGCTGAAAAAGCTAGCACCTATGAAGTGCTTGACTTCATTGTTTTCCCAGAAGAGGAATGGTGTCAAAGGAGAAATATGGTAGAAAGTGTGCTAAGTACAATGTCTAAATGCTGCTGAAATGACAAGACACAGGTAGTTTCCTTTGGCCCATCCTGGTTAATGTCAGTGACAATAAAAATGTAATAAAGATGAGGTCAGGCTAACACGAGAGCAAGTTTGCTCACAGAACTGTGATAGCATGCACAGGGAATCCAGAGCAACAGTGAGTCATTCTGTTGAAAGAAAGCAATGATGAGAGGATTGAAGAAAGGGAAACTTTCTATACAATTTCTTAGCAACGTAGAGTGGGAGGAAAAAGCCACCCCAGAGGATGAACCAATGCAGACTCTAAAATGGAAAAGTAAGAAATGTTTATTTACCGAAACCTGTCAAGTTGAATTCTAGCTTGGCATATCTCTCCCCTCCAGACCTCCTATACATAGGAGAAGAGCACTTATCCTGTGATATGTAGCTGGGGGGTGGGGGGAGAAAAATACAGAAAAACATGGAATAGGGACATAAAGTATCACATACTTAAACCGTTTTGGATTTGTTCCAAGAAAAAGCTTTTTGGCTTCATGCTCTGAGGCCCATATAAAGTCACGAAATTCTCCCCATCCTCCAAAAAAAATAATTTGAGAACAGTTATGTGAACTTACGCAGCTTTAAAATAACTGCATTTCCATTGAATCAGGATTTTGCTACTTAGCATACTAGTATTTTTCAGGCTATCAAGAAAATTAATGTTTAGAAGAATATATACTATTGATTCTGGCAGATAATGCCAACGCACAAACACATTTACACACAAGCACTGATAGGCTTCTTTGCCAGGATGGCTGCCAACTGTGCAGTTCCAATTATTTATCCGGCTGTCCAACCTTGCTTTCTCGTACACCCTTCTCTGCCCAATGCCATAAATGACCGCTATTTTCTTAAGGTGCCACACGTTTTCCAGAAATATGATAAACCTGTTGCATACTTATTAGACATCCATCATACTCTGAGGGATAAATCACACCTGCCTAAAATGTCTGTGGCTTCTAGATATAAAACATACTATTGAAATATGAATATAGTAATACATGTAAATATCATAAATACACTTTTGATTGTATATTAGACCATGCCTTTATAAAGTTTATATATGATTTTCTGCAGTTCAATTTTTTATAGCTTCTGGATTTCAAAATTAGATAAGGAAAATCAGGGTGTTAGCCAAAATGCTGGAAATAAGGGCTTCACTGTGAGTGCACCACCTCATTAGTATATTTTATATGACTTTTTTATTGAGATTTTTTTCCTAATGGGTGTAAGCGCTGTTACATTACGTAACAGCAAGGATTCCCTGGCAGGAAATTGCACCAGCGATGAACAACTCTGATACGAGATTTCTGCTAATGTGATAGAAATCACACCAATGTGATCATTAATGTGAACACATTAATACTGCAAGAGAACATGCAGCTAGACGTAGAATTTATTATATGAGATGCTAATCTACTGGTTAAAAAAAAAAAAAAAAGAAAAAGACATTCAGCAGGAATCCAGTCACTAAAGGATTACTATTTAAGCAAGTGCTGCTTTTTAAATGCTTGCTGAACATGCAGATCCTGATTCAGAGTGTAACGCTTTTTCTTTTAAATCAAGTTAGTGTTTCTCTTTTTATCTAGAAAAGAAAAATTATTGTAGATTGGACAATTTCCTAAGAGCTTCAGGGATGAAGAGAATCCAGATGTATCAACACGGCAAAGACAATTGTTTCCCGGAGTTGTATGGAAATCAAGCACCTGCAGCTTAATGCTGTCTGACATACAAAGATGTTCTGATAGGATCTTTTATTTTATTTGGCTTGTTGGCTGTGATCAATCTAAAATGCCTGAATAGCAGCTCTGTTCCTGTTCTAGAAATCCTTGCGTGCTTTTTGAAAGGTTGGCATTTTAAAGGTCATAGATGTATAGGTTAATGAATACCTTTATAAAAAGTTGTGTTTGTTTGAACACCTATGGAGCTTTGGAAATCTCAATCATGACAGTACTGTTGCTCCTCTGTCCTGTAGGCCAACTTTTTTCTGCTTTGTTTTTTTGTCTTCTGTGGGTAAAATTACTTCTATCTTTTTCACCAAGCCGTGAACGTTGCAACAAAAATTGCACTGGTGATTTTCTTATTCTTTCTTTATCTAGATTCGCAAATGACAAAAGCATACTGTACTTAGCAGAAAGATGAGGTTGAGCAAAGCAAAGTCAAGTATCAACTATTGTAACATTTTCTCATCTAAATTAATTCTTGCTCCTCATCTTGCTTTTTACATCTGTTGAAATATGGTTTCTATTATGGTTTTGGAAGATTTCCATTTACTGTAAGTTTCAGACAGTATTGATGAGGTCACTGTTTACTTTGAATAACTCTTTGATAGGAAAAAAGAGAGCACAATGGAACGTTCAAGAAGCATGGCATGTAATACATTATTAAATTAATCATATGAGAGTTGTGTAGAGACGTAACCTCTCTATAGCCTTAGGGCGCAGCCGTAGGGGACAGCTGTCCCACAGCTCCGCATGACAGTGGGTTCTCGTGTAATTGCAACAACTGATGCTGCTTACTGATAGGCAGCCATGGGAATTTTGCCTACCAAAGCCACTGCGTACAGCTGTATAAACCAGATAAGCAGACTGGAGAACAATAGGGTAAGGTGTGCTATCCCACACACGCCTTTTCGTAGGGTATTTCTGCAGCTAATACAGGAGACACACTCCTCGTATGAACTGGAAGTGGCTGAAACACACATGACCCAGGCTTCCCTGATAGTCCCTCGAGAACAGACTTGGATCCCAGTCAAAAGCCTTATCGAGGTGTAAGTCATGATTAGACATTCAAGTTGAGGCTTCAGAGTCAGTTTGCAGTTCCGCGCTGCTGTCGAAGAGGCCATCACGCTGTTTCCATGTGCCCGGCCTCATCTTTTAACCCTCCGCACTGGGAGCCCTCCAGCAGCCATACTGCTGCGGTGGGTCGGGCAAGCTCACTGATTTGTTTAGAAACTGACTCTTTTTTTAAGTTTTAGTTTAGCGTATGGGATTTGTTTATTTTTTTTTAATGTCAAAAATACTTGAGAACATCAATTCCATGTAAGCAGAGCCCCAGTGCCATGTGGTAACTATATCCCATGTAGTCAATGGAAACATCTGAAGCGTGAAGTACTGCTGTACTATATGGCTCAGCTAAAGTACAGATGCAAATGGATATTCATGCAGCAAGCATATTTCATATAGCTTCCAATTAATTCACATACTGCGAGGTGCACAGTGAAGATCCTCTATCTATCTTCTAGGGCTTACAACTTCTTTATTTGAAGAATCAGCTTTTAACTTTTGAGACAGCCTGGCAGCTAGCTGATGAAATGGCCACACTTGACAATCAAAACATCATGAACAAAACCCTCTTTTCCTCATATGAACAGAAATTTGGCTGAAGTGAGTTAGCGAGAATCCTACAGGACACTGGCTTTGGAATTATGTGTAAATGATTACATTATGGGGAAAAAAAAAAAAGAAAGAGCAATTAAATCTATTTTCTCTGTATAGTATATTCTTAATATATACTAAGGCAGTTCCAGGAACACGGGTTTGGTTTGTTAAAAGACATTTTATGGGAAATAATTGTCTAATTTGTCCCTTTTGCTTGCCAGAATATTTCATGTTTAACAGGGACTGCACTTGTTAAATACTCTAAATGAACTTTGTCTCTAATACTTCTTTAAAAATGCTGTGTAAAAATATCCTGTTATCCTTTGTCTTTTATGCGCCAAAGTATTTCCGTCAATATGTAAAGCATGTATATATACTTACACCTCAGAATTTTTTTTAGTGATAAGTTTCATGCACTCTTCAGGATAGCCTATGAAGCGCTGTAGTTGGCAATCCTTCGTAAAAAAGAATTCTCTTTCTTCATAACAGTAGTGATTTCCATTTTTGTTTGAGGCAGATTACAAGCTACTCTTTACTTCTAAATAACTAAGGTTAGATCCCTACATGGTGAAAACCAGGTATACTTGCTTCAAATAAGAAAATTAACGTTGGTATTTAATATAAATCATCAGTAATGTAAATATAGAAACACACTGTTAAAGCGTAGCCAAGAAAAGTATACTTACAGGCAAACATTGAAGAAGGAGCATAAACAAGACAAGGATATTTAACAAGAAACAAGGCCATGAAGAGGCTCCATCTGTAAAACTGTGCCTTTTCTGGGAGACCACAGATCCTTAGGGATGTGCAGTTTCTTGAAGTGGTTTGAAAGGAAGGCTGATGGACCAGCTGGCGTATACACAAACACACCTGCACTGGAGAGACTTTTAGAGGAAGTAGGATTATTTTCATAATTGGAAATTTTCAGGATATACATTTAAAGGATAGGGAACTTCCAAGGAAAAAAAAAAAAGTTTAATTTCCTCCAAATAATATTATTAAATCCGGAATATGTGCTTGTATATGTATGCATATACAGTCAGAGGCATATACAGTTATGCATGCCTAGATGTAAAAGGAAATATGATCTTAAGCCTGAAGAAGTATCACAAAAAGTTTTTAGAGTAGTGAACTAGATGAGGAAGATTATAAAAGGCAATGCATTTCAGGTGGGACAAATTGAGTTTTAAATCTTTTGGAAGCAATCAGTACCTTCAGCAGAGGTAAAGGAGCACATAGCTTTCTTCAAAAACGCATTTTGATTAATTTAAAAAAATGCATGAAATCTAGCTGATTCTTGCTACTAAGCTCCTCTGCTCCAGTTACAGGAGAGGAAGAAAACTGGCATGCTTAAACATAAATTTGGCTGCATTAGTAGGAAATCTACTGTAGTCATAAATGGAAACTATTCAAACTAAAATGTCAGTAGTAGAAGATGACAGGAGTCAGTGTTAGAGGTCCAGATTTGAAATATTTACACAAACATAACATAGACAGTGATGTGGAAAGCAAAGACTTCCAAGTTTGCAGATAGCACTTAATTAGCAAGTACTGCAAATAATGAAGGAATGTATGGTCAGAGATCAGAGACTGAAACGGAGAAAAAGGTTGAGCTGTCAGGTGAGAGAAGATCTAATTACAATGGAGTTTTCAAAAGACAACATACAGAACATTTTTAGTGTTAACCTTTTCTGAAGGACTTAACCTTTAAAAATTTTAGTAATAAGTAAATACATAGTCGTTGCTGCTGTTTGTTTTACTGTTGGGGTTTTTTTTCAGAGGCATCAGACTTCTCGCTCTAACGAGTGAGTCACAGACCTGCAGTCCTCCCTGTCCCTTGCAGCAGCTTTGGCCTCGATGATACACCAAAACACTTAGGCATCTACAGGAATTTTGAGAAAACAGAGCCCCAAATCACTACGCGACTATTCCACAGAGAAGAATCTACCGGTGAAGCTCCCCATGGTGCCTGATGGTCTGCTGCTTTGCATGCTCAGCACAGACTCCGCTTGGACAGTAAGTCGATAGGGAGCTGCTCGCTAAATCTCGCACGCCGTGCTGAGGCTCATTCAGAAACAAGGAGGCAGAAGGATGTTCCCATTCCCTCTTCAACAGCTCAATCCCCAGCTCAGATGATAGGTTCAACAGGGCCCTGATGTTCTTCTACATTATTTCCCATCATAGCATGTTTCTGCTTTGAAATGCACCACAAATACCATCCTCCAATTGATAATAGCTGCCCTGGTAGTAAGAGGAAACAAAACCTGACAAATTCCTGGACAGAAATTACTCTCTGAACAAATTATCGCAGGTTCACATGCAACACAAAAATCTCGTCCTTTTAAGCTCACTCTGAGCTCTCCATCCAGACCATGTCTAAGTTTCTTTCCGTGTGCTACTACTAAGATAATCTTTCTTCTACATCTGCACACCTGCAATTTTCACCAGACTCTTTCAGCCTGGTGAGTTTGTCATCTTTCTATTGGGACTTGAAAATACAGTAGTTTCCCTATTGCAAAGATTATCCTCTCACCCATCTATATTACCTGTATCACCCATCTCTTTGGCTCCCTCTGCAATTCCTCCCTTCTACATCACATTAAACTGCAGGACTCCCCATTCACTATATTTTTTGGGTCCTGGTTGTTACCTCTGTTCATGATTGAATGCTGCTATGTTTCCAAAGAAGCATATGCACGATTTTTCTCAAGGTGACCCCTTGTACTTGCAAGGCGCTCACATTATTTTCCTACAGGCTGCTTCTAGGGCTCTTCTGGGCCACCACACTCAGAGGAAAGTTTGGCAACGCTTGGCTACTTATGTGCTCAGCCCCTTGCTTGTGCTATTGATCTATAGGTTACGTTCCACTCCCCTTTCTACAAGTATGTTGTTTTATGACTCACAGTTAGATTCAAAACTCTCTTGAGGTGTATGTTTTCTTCTTTTGTTTCATGCTTATGTAGTATCCAGTATGATACTTTCATGACTAGCCCTTTGTATATAAAGAACCATGTGAACCATGTTCATTGGTGTAAACAGAGCATTTGTGACTATTTTGTTCTGGACTAATGGATCAGTACAGAAACTGGATAGTGATATTTGGATTGCCCCGGGATGCAGGAAAGAGTAATTCACACAACCCTGAGGATGCAGCCTGTCCTTCAGAATCAGGCTGCCTGCTCACACAAATGTAAAGGGAGGTAGGTGTGAAAACGCATTTCCTTTTCAGGATGAAAACGGTCATTCAGGCTGTCAGTCTGCAGCGGTCCTAGGAGTCTTAAATTTAGGCTAGCATGTCATGTGGTAGACACAAACACATCCCACCCAAGGAACCTGCTTCCTGTGGAGAGCAGTGTACTTCATCTCCACTTAGCACCACATGCTCCATTGTTTTCCAAGCAAGCTAAGATGATTAATGGATGTGCAGATGTCAAGCGGCCAGGTGAACCAAGTCCAACAAAGGAATATACAAAATGAACTTTCATCCAATATTCTTGGCAGCAGCTTGTTTGAGATTTGCAAGAGTTGTTGTTAAATCCCACTCTGGAAAATGTCACTATTTCTGCAAGCCCAAACAGATGATTTTCCTAGTTGGACACTTAAAGGTCAAGCCCTGGTCTCCAAGAGTGTTTAATCAGTCCTACTAAATGGAATCGCTTCATCTAGCCACACCGAGGGAGGCCTCCCCTGGACAGACCCAGCCAGAGGAGCAGATCTAGGGGTGCCTCACAGCCCTTAGCAGCACTTCAGGCATATGCCCTGGGCGAGATCTGTACATACCAGCTCAAAAAGAGCCGTGGTGCACGCTGATCTGCTCCCCAGGCTGGATCGTTGTATTGGGTTTGCCTGGCAAGGTTTTGGCAGTGGGGGGGCTACACGGGTGGCTTCTGTGAGAAGTTGCTAGATGTTCCCCTGCGTCCGATAGAGCCAATGACAGCTGGCTCCAAGATGGACCCACCGCTGGCCAAGGCTGAGCCCATCAGTGACAGTGGTAGCGCCTCTGGGATAACATAGTTAAGAAGGAGAAAAAAACCTGCTGTGGAAAACCACAGCAGTGGAGAAAGGAGTGAGATGTGAGAACAACAACTCTGCAGACACCAAAGTCAGTGAAGAAGGAGGGGGAGGAGGTGATCCAGGCACCAGAGCAGAGATCCCCCTGCAGCCCGTGGTGAAGACCATGGTGAGGCAGGCTGTGCCCCTGAAGGCCATGGAGGTTAACGGTGGAGCAGATATCCACCTGCAGCCCGTGGAGGACCCCACACTGAAGCAAGTTTGTTGGTAGGACTTGTGACCCCGCAGGGGACCCGCGCTGGAGCAGTCTGTTCCTGAAGGACTGCACCTCATGGGAAGGACCCACACTGGAGCAGTTCATGAAGAACTGCAGTCCGTGGGAAGGACTCACATTGGAGAATTTTGTGGAGGACTGTCTCCCACGGGAGGGACCCCACGCTGGAGACGGGGAAGAGCGTGAGGAGTCCTCCCCCTGAGGAGGAAGGAGCAGCAGAGACGATGTGTCATGAACTGACCACAACCCCCATTCCCCATCCCCCTGCGCCGCTGGAGGGGAGGAGGTAGAGAAAAATCGTGAGTAAAGTTATGCCCAGGAAGAAAGGAGGGGTGGGGGGAAGGCGTTTTTTAAGATTTAGGTTTATTTCTCATTATCCTACTCTGACTTGATTGGCAATAAATTAAATTAATTTCCCCAAGTTGAGTCTGTTTTGTCCGTGATGGTAATTGCCGAGTGATCTCCCTGTCCTTATCTCAACCCATGAGCCTTTCGTTATATTTTCTCTCCCCCGTCCAGCTGAGGAGGGGAGTGTTAGAGCGGCTTTGGTGGGCACCTGGCGTCCAGCCAGGGTCAATCCACAACTGTGGAGAGGCAGGACCCGTGGCAAGTTGGGCCTGCCCAGGCTGCACAGTCCCAGTACAGTCTTTTGGATCAGGAACTTGAAATGTAGTGAGTTTTGTCCTGTTAGGGAGTACTTCAGTGGCTTGGATAGTGTTGTTTTACGGATGGGTGAAACATGTTGGGGTTTTTTTTTCTTTTTTATTCCCTCTTTCATTTTTACTTGGGTACGGAACCAGGCACATTGCTGAACACTTGAAAATGCTGCGGGACAAGAAAATGATTCCCAACTAGCTCTGATTAAAAGCACTGATTTGGAAAAAAAAATCTTACTCTAGAAATTAAGTCTATTTCTATATCTTGATCAATCATAGGGAAAAATATAAAACACTTCTGCTTTACATTAATAACTGGCAGCAGATACCTGCTTTCCCTTACTTCATAATGCTTGAATGAATACTTCTAATCTAAAAATTTACCCTTGGCTTTTACTTACAGATCAAGAAAATAAACAAATAAAAAACAATGCTGGCTTACTGTGTGTTTTTAATGACAGTTAAAAACAATCTGAATTTCACAAAATGTTGACATCTGAGCAATAAAACCAATAAAAGAGAAAGTGGGTCAAACTGAAGCCATCTAAGGCTCATCTTGAAGTTAATCAGGGTGAATAATATTTTCCTTAGTAATAGTAACTATTTTCCTGTTGATGAGACAATATTATTTTAGTTTTTATGTTTGATTATTGGTTGAAATGATTTAGACTGATACAAGCTCCAAAAATGACAGTTTTGCACATGAGTTCAGGCTGGTAAACAGAAAAAGAAAACAAGAACGAGGACGAGGGATTAATAATATAGTCCTATGGCTACATGATCAGTAGAAATTTCCTTGATAACAAACGGTTGTTTTGAGGGTCTTTGCCTTAAAGCATTGATAAGCTGGAGCTGTTTTTAAAAATCTCTCTGGCAGTCACAAGTGGAACAAAATGCCTATTGGTCTTGGAGTGTCAGTAATGCGATGTTTGTAATGAGACAGAAGAGCACATTATTAGACAAGGGTTTGTTGAACAAAGTGCTTACACGTTTCTACCTGAGGGGCTGTCAGTTTACGATACAGACTATACCCTATTAAATAAAAATCACTGCTTGTCTTTCACAAAAAAAATGTATGTTTGCAGCTCTGATTAGGCTGATGATTTGATTATAATTAAACATTTGCTTTTTTTTTTCTAGCAGTGGTTAACGAAGATCTGTCCTGGGTACGGAGGCAATTCATGAAAACGTCCTATGGTATGGACCAATACAAAATTGAAATAAATTGAAATGTCAAATATACCTTAAACAAATTCAAAAGAACCAAGAATCTGAACATTTGTCATTCTCAGTCTGTAATTTAATTGTACTTTTCAGATATCTGCAGTAGGTAGACAGTTTGAGAATGAAATTTCTCAAGATACAATTGCAAAACAGTATTCTGTAATGTCACATTGAGGTTTAACAGGCTAACAAAGTATTTACCTCATCAGTTTTATTTTATTGATGTCTCCTGTGCAATGGAACTACTAATTCTGAACATCAGTGAACACAGGGAGTCTATTTCTTTCATAGAAGTATCTGTGAAAGGATGGAACACTGTTAAAAATCTGTAAAATGAAAGTTTATGATGATAGTTGCAGAGTATATTTCAAATAAATCCTGAAGTCCTGATATGGAGTGGGCAATCAACAATCTATTATCAATTTCAATAGAAATTCAACTTAGTACTGTGGAACAAGTGACATTTCATGGCCAACAGAGAGGTCATTACATTTTTCCACCCTGAAAGATTTCATCTGTACAGAATTTCTGCCTTTTCCCAACCTTTTATTAATCCTTCCAATCACATGCATTCTTCAACTCCTTTCTACAGACAATACTTTGACCAAGCCCAACGGCTTTTATGGACCAGGTTTTGGATCCAGGCTATGGACCCTAGGATCTCTTTAGCTGACTATATTTATATGTAAGATGACATTCTTCTGTAAAAGCAAAACAGATTTTCAAGTTTGGGGCACTGTTCTGTAAGTCTCTGTGTATCCAAAGGAAAAAAAAAAAAGAATTCTTATAGATGCAGAATTAGTTTCATTTCATGTGGCTTTAAAAGTCTACAAATAACGGCCATGGTCTTAGCTACTCATTTGAACTCAGTGGGGACCACCAGAAATCCTCAGAGGTTCTTTGAAGGACTTGCTCTTTGGAGCTGTGTATGTCTCTTGCCTGACTGTAGAGAGTGCTAAAAGAGTTATCCTAGGCTCAATGGATACATCTCAGATAGCTAAAGGTACATGAGATTAATCCCATCATGGCAGTCCAACATCCACTGTTCAAAGTACCCACTGACAACACAGCCCCAGATTCCCGCTTTATAAACTGCCGAGTCTTTGCAGCAGTACTAGATACATTCAGATCCATTATTGCCCCAAAATCAGCCATGGTTAAAAACACGGGCGACACAGTTTTATTTATATCTGACTGATATGAAAGCAGATGGGGAAATTCCAAGCATAAACTTTCATGTTCATTTCTGCTTTCAAGCATAGTGTAACTGCATTTTTTTTAAAAGTATGGTTAGCACAAAGGTAGCATGGTTTTAAGCTATCCCATCATTTTTGCAAAGTGGACTAGCTCGTCAATCACGTCAGAAATTTTTTTATTAAGCATCGTTAGGAGTTTAAGCTTTCTGAAAGCTCATATGCTGTGATATTTGTATTACACTATTTGATGCTTTACATACTGCTGCAAACGTTCTCATTAAACACAAATCAGAAGCAAATATTAGTGAAAGATTTTTAAGTTCCGCAAAGGCATCGCCATATATAGAGCATATGGCTGATATGATCAGGTTCTCGGAGACAGGGTCTGTGTCTGTTAAACAACTTTTCCTCAGATGTTACTTTATGACACCTTAGAACCGAGTTCTCCCCTTCTTTACATTGTTTATATTTGTGCAACTCCGTGGAAGACAGTATGGTTGAACTACTGCTGCTTAACCCAACAGCTCTTTCTGTCTCTGTCGCCCTCTTTGCCTTCCTGACAATCTGATCAGGTCAAACATTTAACCTTGCAGTTCAGAGATCAGCTAAGACTTGCCCTCATTTGACCCATGTGAACAATAATAAGACCCCATTTCCAATAGTCTTTGCCCTAACCAACCCAGCTACAATGCCAATTAACTTGGCGAGGTTTAAAGACACTTTGAAAATTGTTCAGTGTCTGAGGAATGTTAATAGCAGAACAGCTGTTTTCAAGAATCTCACACTTTGTGTTTCTTGTGTTAAGAATTTTACTAATTCCTCCCTCATTGTTTGTTCTCATATGACATAAGATATAAACAGATCTACTGACCTCAAAAATGTGTTTTTCTTGCAAAGGGAGTAATTTCTTATAAGAAAACTAGTATTTAGTTAAAATGTCTAAAAAAGTTCTGTTTTGTTTTCTGCATAAGGGTCTAATCTGTTTTCTTGAGTTTCTACTAACACATGCTTTGAGCAGGGGTTTGGACCAGATGACCTCCAAGGTCCATTCTAACCTAAACTATTCCGTAAGTGTCTTCAGTTGTTGAAGTAAAAGTTGGTTCAGAGTCTTTTCTGCTCAGTACAGCACAGGCTGTGAAGGAACCAATTTCAGCAGCTGAATCACACTAGCCCTGACTCAGTTTCTTAGTCCAGTTCTAACCTGCTGCACACAGGACTGGTTTATAAATCATGTATCTCAGCATTTATAGACCCATGCATCCAACATGAGTCCTTCCCACATTAATGAAGTGCTTCATTCACCAGAGCAAGACCTACTTTAGCCTAGATGAATGCCCTTCACTTTAAGGAAAAAAGAATTGAAACATTTCATTAGCTTTTGTCTTTGGAAACAAGATTATTCTGGAGTTTCAAGCCCAGGATGGCACCTTCTGTCATGAGTGAGAAGATAAAGTCTGATAGATTGCCACTCAAACGTGTTATGATGTGAACATTATATAAATCAGAAGGAAAGCCTACCAGTTTTCCAGTGAGTTATAAAGTTTGGTTTTCCAACTCTAGAAGGTCATGAGAGCCTAACACTGGAAACCACAGCATTCATTTAAACACACACTAAAATACAGCATTAAAAATATAAAACCAGTTCCAGTAATAAGCATTCACACATTAGTAAATGTCAAAATTGTGTTCATAATGCAGCACTGCTGAGTATGTGCATTATGGCAATATTTAGTTACAGGACTGCACAGTACTATTTCCACAAGACTCCTGCCTTCAAGTTCCTTTCATGGTCCTTTGGCATTCAACCTCCAGTCCAAAAAATTAGACTTCCCCAGGACTAAGCACCAGTCCAGTCGCCCCACAGCCCGATTTTCCTATATCCCGGTTCCTGTGATCTCCATTTCCCTCCTTGCAGACAGATGCTTCGAGTCTCAGTCTTGTCCACCGAGCTCCTTGTCCTAACACACTCCTCCTGGAGTCACCTCTGGCCATCTTCGTAGCAGAAACACAAAGCTTTGTCCTTTACACTGCCTGAGCAAGGAGACTGGGAATGGAGAGTGCTGAGGTCTCGCTGCACGCACTTTTGGTACCAGTCCCTGACTTGATCTACTGCAAAAAAAGCCCAGCTCACTACAAGCTGATATCTTGATCAGTACACATAGGAGTCTTCCAGAGCTGTGACTTCGGAAGCCTAGTAATCCTCTACTCAGCATTTGCAGACTGGGGTATTTTATCTTCTTTCAAAGTTTTGTTTTCTCTTGAAAGATTCTTAATTTATTCAAGATGCAGTTCCACGTCAACAACAAAGAGCACAGGCTGGACACCTCAGTCACCCCTGCCAAATTTTATATTTCTATTTCAAATCATTAAAATTTCACACAAAAGAGGTAACCAGAATATTTTGATATGGACAGAATGATGTATTTTCCCCTAATTTTGTTCTTGGAAATAGTCATTTTGACTGAAATTTTCCAGAAAGATTCATCCTGAGGCAGATACCCAGTATGCAAAATTTCAGGCCAAATAGTTGAAGTTTGGCAAAGTTATAAGCAACAGAAAAATTATTTTGTAATGGAACTTCTGGGCAATTTAAATAGATGGTGCCACCAGTCCAATCTACAACACATACAAAAGGTACTTAAAATTTTATGACTTTTCTGGAAATCACTAACTATTTTTTTTTTTTTTCTATCCCCTAGAAATAGCTTGGTACAAATTTTCTGGATTTGCTGTGTTCATGGATACTCCAAGTGACTGCTGAACACAACTAAATACTTCATTGGAAGTGTGAGTTTCATCAAGGAAGAAGGACAAGGATGTCTTACAGGAACGAGCAGGTGAGGGACTGGGCATGTGCAAACACACATATTCACAAGACTGTCCACATCCTTTGCACTGTGACAAACATTTCCATAAAAGGAGAAATTACTTTTGATGCAATTCCAGAAGCAGTAAAGGTTTTAAAATTACTGCCAGAGACAGCTAGACTAGAGATAGCACTGAACGTTATTTGTATTCATATGAAGATGCAAGTGTGAAGTTTCATACTACTTCAAGATATATTTGCATAAATATCATTTTAATATTATCAGTATTAGTTCTGAAATTACAATTTTTATGCATATGTACTGGCATATGTACATACACCCACTAAACAGAGCCTTTATACTCATGCACCAATTTGCATGGCAAATTCAAGAATACATTTTTATAAGATCACTCTTTCAGCTCTTCAGAAAGCAGAGTTTATTCAGGCCTAATGTAACCCTTTTTCCTTATGATGTTGTTGAAATGGAATTTACTTGATTAACTTGTTACATTAGTGCTTAATGTAGTATGAACAGTAGTCCTTGTACATATTTTCAGCACTTGTCAGCAAACTGATTGACTAATACTTGAACTTTCAGAGACTTTCAGACATCTTTAAATTGTGCAATAGAAAGTCAATGCAGAGAAGCTAACTTGAATAATTTTAATTCCTGGAAAACGAAATCCATGGTTTATGACCAAAGGCGATGGTTGCATATTGATTACTCCACTTGTGAACTTCTACTTTGACCAGCAAAAGCAAGCTGTACTGATACGAAGATTGTTTTCTCACCCTGCCCAGAAACTTCTTGTCTTCTCTGCCATGGCACCAGGTCCGCTGACGCCACAATCCCCTACCCAACAGCAACTGAGCCGAGAAACTCCGTTGGG
Organism: Phoenicopterus ruber ruber; assembly: GCA_009819775.1. Classification (NCBI taxonomy): domain Eukaryota; kingdom Metazoa; phylum Chordata; class Aves; order Phoenicopteriformes; family Phoenicopteridae; genus Phoenicopterus; species Phoenicopterus ruber. Next base: position 37,090,666 of record CM020219.1, read on the forward strand.
TTTGCACGGGTCAGGTGGCCCTGAGACAAAGCAAGCTTTCACTTACTGAGTGCATCTAGTGTCAGTTTGGCTGAATTTATTCAGTGTGTCCACTAGTGGTTCCTGAAGCTAGCCAGTAACAAATAAAAAGTTATTCTATGCATTATTTTCTATATTTAAAAATAGTTAAAATTATGAATTGGCTAAAGTTTATCAGAGTCTACAGAGAAGGAGTTCAAGTGTTTCAAAACATTAGTTGTTAAATAACAGAATGAGATAGGCAGCAGAAGCCACGCTCTGGGCATGGTTTTGTGCTGTTTCTAAAACTGTGAACAACTAAAACCCTTCAGTTTCCATTCTCACATCTCCTCTCCTCTTGTGGAGCCTCTTTAACCCATTCTGTGCTCATGCCTCCCAGCTGGAAACCGTTCTCACGGCCTCAAGAGACAGATCAACGCTTGAGGAATGCCCAGCAGCAGTGTGTCTACCCACACTGGCAGCACCTCGTCCAGATTGCCACTGCCAAGGCTTGAGCGATGTTGTACCATTTAGAAAAGAAACAGATCTTTGACCTGGCAGTGCCACTGGGAATCAGCTTGTGTTTGTTAAAAATATTAGGGGTTTGGTTATTTACTCCACAGAAACAACATATCGTAAACGTTTTAAGCTGAAGGAAAATGATGAAGTACCCATACAAGGTCAAAGAGGATCAGGGAAAAAGCTGTGTGCTCTGAAGTTAAACTGACTTGTTCATGGACAAAACAATGAAGAGTGGTCTCATGAACACTGTCCAGGGAACATGTTGCCATCGACTGTTTCAGCAGATGAGAAATGGAGTTTATGTAGACAAAAGACCAGAAGGTGATGTAGATGAAGAAGGATTAACAATGCATGACCTTACTTACCACCTGCTCACAAGACCCAGTTTGTAGGCATAAATGCAGAAGCAAGAGGGAATGGCATTGCACGTTGATTGAGAGGTACCGGTGGCACTCTCACATCACACATGCGCACAACCACCTTCCAGCAGAGAGCAGCGCGTGTACTGAAAGAACATTCTCTCACCATTAATTTAATGATGAATGAATTTGCAAAAGTTACATTAAAAAAGTAATATAAACTGATTTTGACAAGGTATTTTAGAATTTGTAAAAACCAATGAGGACAGTGCAAGGCACAGAAATTCCAGTTAGGAAGGGGATGAGGAGCTAAATGAGTGAGCTTTAAAGGCTCCTCCATGCAAGGAGAAGAATACTGTCTTATTGAAAGAGTATGTCTTGGCTTGGAGTAAGTAGAACTGCATTTCCAAAAAAGCAGTAGCTGCATCTGTGACCTGCAAGCCTAGTTATTTTGGGAGTAGGATATTTTTTTGAAGTTTTCAGTTTATTGTCAGTAGCTTTGTGATCTCAGTTCTGCTGCTAACTGTAGATGCACATCTTGCACACAAAATTCCCACTGACTGGCATTCTTGTAGGCACTTATAGTGAAGCAGTTTGGTATTGAAGTCCACTTCTGAGGCTTGTGAGAGTTGCTAGTTATATCTTTTTTTTTGTGTAGATCTCAAAAGCTAATCTACATCCAGGGCTATACACCCAATATCAGAGGCTGGCCAAGGTAATTACTGTAGGGGTACAGAAATAGAAACAGAAAAAAAGGGGCGGTTTCCAAAGACTAGAATCAAAGAGAAATATTCCTCTTCTTTGGGAACAGGTTGCTATGCAGCAACACGTCCTATGAGTCTTCAGTAGAAGAAAGCAAGCTGTCTTCTGCCTTGCCTCCTAAAAAGATTATTCCTCAATGATTTCTCTTTTTAAGTGACTAAAATTAGCATCCATCATATTTAACACAGATAGCCCTCTGGGGAACAAGGAAAGTTTACTCATTAATGGTGTGCTTTTTGAAAAACTGATTTAATTGTCACAATCAGTGAGAGCCTAATGAAAGGGCTATTTGTATTGGAGCTAACTTTTAATCTCCGCAGAAGTCTGTAAAAGCAAAGTCCCTGAACCACCATGAACTCTTGGCAGTTGTACGTTCTTTTGAAAGTGCTGAACATGATGAACTTAGCCTCATGGTTCGGTTTGCTAATATTTGCATAAGAAATGAAAAAAAATGAATCTACATCTGAATATAGTAAGCGCCTTTCTGAGAAACTGAGAAGGAGAACATACAGGGAGGAAAAAGAAACTTGCAGTTGAGTTTTCTGCTTTGGATTGTGTAATGGAAAATGTTATTCCCCAGTCACCTTCTCGACTCCCATTTATTACACAATGTCCTCTTGCTTTCCAGTTCAGCTCATGCAGGCTTTCATGTTTCTGCTGAACAATTTCTTAGATACCGTAGGCCAAAAAATTAGATCTGCTTTTTTTAACATGTAGCCAAGTTTAGGCCAGACACTCAGCTGGATAAAACCACAAACTCTCAGAAGAGTCAGTATCCCAGAAATTGCACTTCCTCTGTCTACCTACTGATTAGTAAACTGCCACAACATCTTTAGCCATGTTAATCTCCTTTTCTTTATTTTTCTAACAGTGAAACACCAGAAATCCATATCACCAGGTTTGGTTCCTGAACAGTGGAATTCTCATAAACATCGAGTTTCTGATGTTTGCTCGACGCAATCTTTTCTCAAGCTACATTATTCCTGGATAAAACTGAATCCCTTTTTCCAAGGCAATTGAAGGCATTCAATACTTCTGAGGACTGTATTCAGTAGGAGAAGGGAGAAGGGCTCCAGGATCTGGCTGAACGCTACACAATGCTCTGCATCACTTAAACGTTTCAGATTATGAGTTGATACACATGTTCCTTTTCTGAGATTTCAAAAAGACCTAAAAGTTATGATTGTAAGGCTTAGCCTAAGTGACTTTTATTTCTTAATCCAGTCATTGTCATAATAAATTTTCTATACACTAAAGAGAGAAGGTGTGAACATGTGGAGTTTCTTGGGGCAGTGGAGATTAAAGAGATTTTAAAAGAAGATTACATCTTCCCTGAAGGACTGTTTTCATACTTATTTTAAAGCCTGGAATACCAGCACTGGCATTAATCAGAAATCATGCGTGCCGCCAACATAAATAGGATATCTATTCCTAAACAGGCTCAGGGAGAGAATTAGCCTGAATTTGTGACTCCTCTGTATGTGTGTGGGTGCCTGTATGTGTGAGGGCACGCGCACAGATGGGGTTTTTCTGGTATTGCTTGAATCTCATTTTGTTGCTTCTTGTGGAATATCTATCACTAGTACAGTTGACTGAATTTTTTAAGCAATGGGAAGACATAATATCCAATAAGATTGCTATTAAAATAAAATTGGGAAGAATTAATGAATCTGTAGATTTTGACTACGGAGAGTGGGAATCATATGCTTATAGTAACAATATTGCTTGGTTCTCTTCTTTCTGATGTTAACCTGGTGATTTTGAAAAGGCGGAGATGGTATAATTTTCCTCAGGCAGGAAGAGGGTCATCCAGCTCCCTCTCCCTCCCTCTGTCCACCTCTCTGCCTCCCATTCATTTCTCTCATTCTTCTCTCTCCCTTTGAGGAAAACTTATTTTTTTGCAGTGACTCCAAGGAAAGCTGTTATCTACAACAGCTCAAGTGTCAGATCGATCCTTTCTAGTATTGACAGGGTATTTTGACAAGTATTGAGCATGCAATTTCAGCTGACATGAAGTCAAAATATTTGCGTACTCTACCTTGAAAATCAGAACCCCGTGTTTGGTTTTTTTTTTTTTCCTCTAGCTTCTCTGCTATGATAGTAGCAACAGTAACAGAATAAAAAGAGTAAAAAAACAGTAAAATGTAGCAGTAATATTACCAAGTCACCGAAAAACTACCCAGCATACAGGCATGCCTACTATGCTACAGTCAACATTAAAAAAAAAAAAAAAAGAAAACTGCCATCAAAATTTCTGACTAGAATGGAATTAAAATCTCTTGCATATTTTATCAAATGCATCCATTCTAAACAGCAATAATTGCACAGGTGTTCTCTGTTCACTCCAGGGAGGGAGACGGCTGGGCAGGAATAGCTCTGAGAACTGATAGTGAAATATTGACTTCTTAGAAGTCAATGGGAAAATCCTACGAAACTTCAGTGGGAGCAGAATTTCTGCTGGAAATTACGAAGTTTCATATAGGGGAACAGCCTTATTACTATATTTCTTTGGAGACTAATCTGCATTCATTGTTCTAGCATGCTGCAGAACTCAGAAGCAGTTTTCTTGCTGACTCAGACTGCTGGATGTTGAGGTTGTCTGAGGCAAAACCACTCCTAGCTCAGACTAAAATTTTTCTTTGCAGCTCAGATTGTTGTCAAGGAAATACAGGAATCTTGCTTCTTATGCAAATGTTTCTCACAGGTTTGAGACTGCCCCTCCAAGAAATATTAAGGGGGCTCAGTTACAAAGGGGCTGGATTTTATTCTTTGCTTCTGCATCAGCTGGCACAAAGAGGCTAGGAATCAGTGTAATACAAATCATAAAATCTGATGAGAAGACAGTAGTACAGTTGGCAAGGTGTTTGCTGCTTTTGTAGGCAAAGAAATGTAATAACATCCTCCACAATTTGAAATCTTCAATTCCTCACTTTAATGAAACAGCTTCTGTCTGGATGGACAATTTCCCTTTTATGGAAAAACACTTCATAATGACTTTGTTACCAGTCACAATAAAAATAGATAGCTGGCTCCATAAAGACTGGCCTCCCTAAAGGTTGTAGGAATCCTGAGAGTCAAGGTTTAATTAGAAGGGACAAGCCTGGGCATGTCTTTTGAAGCTTGTTTCTTTACTGTTCTGAAAAAGAACAGCATTTTCCCTTATCTGATTGCCTACAGGCATATTTACGAAGAAGACATCCCCCAGCTTCAAGATGCATGTGCCTTGTCAGCCACAGCGAGACGACAGATGCTTACTGCTGCACCGGAGCAGCAGAGAGAAAGATTTCGGTCTAGGTGGTTAGCTGTCCATCCACTCTGCACTCTGTACGAAATCAGAACCACAAAGCCTATGCTGTCTAAGGTTTTGCACTGACAACTTTTTCCATGGAAGTAAAGGCTTCACTTCTGTCAACTTCGGGTTGAACAGGAAGAAAAAAATGTTTGGAAAAGAAAACAGACCTGTTACTTCGTCTGTTTTCCCATTCCTTGGAAGACACTTCTAGTAGTTCGAGTTGCTAAGGACCTATGAGAGAAAAAGTACTTTTAAGTGAGAGGGAAAAAAAGGTGCTTGTGACCTGTATTTTCCATATAGATAAATAGTAATGCATGCTAAATTACCCGTTAATGAAATCTGGTGCACCACCACTATATAAGCTTTGACTGTTAGTTTGAAAGAAAAGAAAAAAGAAAAAAAAAAAAAAAAAAGAAAAACCAGAAAGATCTTTTCAGTTTAGAGTTGAAACTACTACATTAATATTCTATTTCAGTGTGACTGGCACAAGTTCTGCAGGACCACATTGCACATTTTGGGCACACGTTTTTTGTTTTCAGTTTTGCCATAGCTGAAAAGAACTAGGAATAGATGTTTACTGCGTATATATTTTACAGTTGACATTAAACAGAGTGCTTTAAATTTCACCTGCAAAATATATTAATGCATTCAGTTGCATGTGAAAGCTCTACCTGTGTCTATGCAAGCAGATCATGTTTTAGGAAGCTCCTATATAAAGTAGCTCTTTAATGACCTCAGTGTACCTGAAGGCTAGGAGGAAGGGGGAAGTACAGCAAATAACCCCATTCTGATCAAATGAATTAATCAATTAACATTAAACAATGTTGAAACTATGATAGCTGTCAGTATATAGTACCAGGATGCTGCTGTCAGCAAGCAGACGACTTTCTCTTTCAGTATTATTGTAGGGGATAAGTTTGAGTGCAGGATGTGGGATCTCATTGCCTAAAAGGAATAGGGCCTGCTAGCAGAACCCACCTGTACTCCGTCACCAGCTAATCTCTATTACTCATGAGGAGTAGAAATTTTGTGTGTTGTGCTTCTGAAATGCACCTAGAGAAGAACACCGATGGTCATTACTGAACTGACTGGTATCCGTGCTGCAGTATACTCGGTGCCTTTTGTAGTCGTTCCTTTCCTTGCTCATGTTTAATCCCTTCAAATTACTGGAAAAGTAATGGACGGAGCAGGCAGTAAGACACAACACGTAGCGCTCTGTCCCTCTGTCCTTAACATAAGCACAGAGTTATATCTTTCTGATTACACAGAAAACTTGAGGGAGAGACAGCTCTCTTCATCTCATATGAATGAAACTTTCACTAAGGCCGATAAAAATGTTGAACCCACACGAAAGAAACTAGAGTCCCTAACCTGAGAAACAAACGCTTCTGTCTTTCGCCGTTAGCAGACCTATGAGGATACTGGCCTATGAGCTCATGAAAGAAGAACTCTGAAAACAGGAGGTCAACAGACTCACAGTCGTTCTTGTTTCCTGCCTCAGAGCTCTCCTGCTGGGGGTAACTATTGCCCCGCGCCCATTTCCTGCCTTGCCACAACCTGGCGCCCCTGCTCGCTCTCCCTGTCACATAAGCTGATGGAGGAGGTGTCCCCCTGGAGTTCTTTATTTGGCTCTTCACTTTGCCAAACTAAACTTTCTTACAGGCTTCCCCAATTTCTCCTACTACTCCCAGGGTTTAGTGAAGCCATGAATGCTTGGCTGAGCAACCACTAACTTGACCCAAATCACATTAATATGTTGACTTGACAAATTAATGACAAGTGTACTATTCCCCATCTCTTTACCTGTTTTTCTCTTTCAAAAGGCTGCCAAATGGCTGTAATTAGGTGATGACAGAGATGCTGATTTCTTCATCAACAATCCATGTGTCTTAACCTTTCTTTTTAGTTAAAAGAATTGTCTTCAAAATGCTCCCGGTCAACAGAAGACAATTTCAACCATGCAATGGCAATTTGGTATCCACTGTAAAAAGCTCACCTCACACGGTCTCATTTCTAGATAAAAACCACCCTGCACAACTGACCCCAGGGTTGCTATACACAACAGGAAAGCCAGGTAGTGTAGATAGTGTCTTCTCTAGGTGGGTTTAGTTTATCAAGGAAGTATAAGAATGTTGTGCTCTAAGTCTCTGTTTGGGATCTTCTGTGCTTTGAAAGAGAATTTCTGATTTCTGGCTATTGCTGGAATATCTTTGACTTGCTCTATATTCATTGTGTTTCTCTAGTTCATTATGTCGCTTTCTCCTCAGGGAGGTTTGACTTATGTCCGTAATATGAAACAATTAAAATTCATCCACTTTTAATAAGAAAATTGTCAATTTTCCTTCTCTGGAACCTTATCCTGGAGAATAAGGTCATGGTTATGTGGAGGAGAGGAGAAAAAGAGGTAGGCAGTTACTGTCTGGAAGATAAAACTACCTGTCTCTCTTTCTCCACAATTGTCTCATTGATACATATTTAGTTAAAACCAGTGTTCACCTTGCATTTAGCTTTGACATCTGCAACTTCTGTTTAGACCAGAAGCGTGTCTTGTGTGCCTAATCTTTCTAGCTATATCAGTTTCTTTAATAAGAGTTATAATCACTACCAACAAATCTTGTCTTGCTTAAATTCTTGGACTATAATAGCTACACTAATAGTGCCTGCAAATACAAGAACCTGTCAGAAATTACTGTTGCATCTCCTACACACAGCATATCAAACCAAAAAAATCAAAAATATACTGTTATGATGAAAAAATAACTCATGATTTCACACAATCATATGTTGCATTGCCTGTTATAATGAAAATTACAAAGTAATCTAGCAACTTCATTCCAGAAAGAGGGTTACATGGATGAGCCATGTCCAAAAATGCAACACCACAATACTGACAAAAATAGGTGCACGACTGTCTCATCACCACACATGATCTGAGACGCACTGAATCTTCTGCTAATTCAGTGTCAGCCATAGATACAAAACTACTGCTTTAAGTGTATCTCGTCTATGAGACATGACTGCATATAAAAAGCAGCTTCTTAGTCAGCAGAACAGTCCTCTGTCTGCATTCAGCATCTGAGCTGCTTAGTTCCCAGACAAAAATAGTATCTGACTACACTTAGTTTATATTAGCACTGCAGAGTTAATGCAGAGATAACTAGATTAAATGAGGGTTCCTTTCTTGTTGGTCCATGTTTGAGTTTAAGGCACAATTACTAAAAGCAATAGGATGGCAGAGCAGTCACCTCAAGTGTCTTGTATTTGTCGCCATTAGCACTGGTATTGATCCACAGAAAAGAGATCTTAAATTGGATTTTCAAGGCAGAAAAGTACCTTTGGGCTAAGGTTAATTAAGCCCAACTGATCTAAAGATTCAGGAGAGAATATGTACAGATGCTGCTTCACAACGCCATCCTTGAGTAGAATCACGTTACTATAAGAAATATGTTGTCCCTAAAAAAATTCAGTGTCTTCAGTTACTATTTCAAAGGATTAAAAGCCAAGGTTAAAATCCAGAGTGCCTAAAGCGGAGTTTCTACAGAACTGAACCTAAGAGTGAAATTGTCAAAAACTCTGCCTAGTGCCACAGGCACCCGTGGTCTACAGATGTCCAGGTTTTTGCTAGTCAAGGACTGTAGTTTGTTAAGCTTTGCTGAGTGCCTGGAACTTAAGACATTATGGCAAAGCTTAAAGCCTGTTGACAACTCTCAGATTTTTGTGTGTAAATGAGGTAAATCACTTGTATGTAAAATAACATAGATCAGTACCATCATGATTTTTAAGACACCATAGTTGATGAAGAGGTGGCAGGGAGAGGAAGACGCTGAACCCAGTTCCGCACACATCTTTAGAGGTTGCTGTAAGTTGAGAGCACATGATCAAGGGCATATCTATATGGGGGCATGTGGATATCCACAGGTGGTGGGAGATGGATTAGGTCCAGGTGTGAACCCGTTAAGATGAGTTAGCACTCTATTGAGACATGCCTGCAAGCATCTTAATCCAGGAGACTCAGGCTGTGGGTCCCATTCTGACACAAGTGTTTCCATGACATTTAGTCACTTACATATCCTTAAAAGGCAGAAGGCCAACAAAGGGGGCCTTGCAGTGAGTGTATAAAGTCTTTTATAAACAACTGGAAGAAGCTTTATGACAGCAGGCCCTGGTTCCCATAGGGAAATCTATCCGCCATGACATTTGTTGGAAAGACAACGTTAGGAGGCACAAGCAATTCGGAAGATACTTGGAGTGCATCAAGGAAAATTTTGTGGTGGTGATGTTGGACTAACCAGCTAGGGGGACCCATTGTTCACAAATAAGGAAGAATTGATATGAATGTTTATGGTTGCATTGGCTGCAGTGACAGTGACATGGTAGAGCTTAAGAACCCGGGGGGAACGAGGACAGCAAGTAGCAGAATAATGACCCTAGGCTCCGAGAGATCTGATTTTAGCTTATTCACAGTTTCTTGAAGAGCAAAGGGGCCTAGAAAAGCTAGCTGGCTTTCAAAGACAACCTCCTGAAAGCACAAGAGCAGTTCATGCCATTGTGCAAGAAACCAGACAGGCATGTTAGGAGTGAATGAATACTCAGCTCAATGGGGAACCCTTGACTGAGCTCTATTTTGGGTATATGTAAGGTGGATGATTCTAGCAAGGCTTTATAGACAGTCTCCCATAGTTCACCTTTAGAGAGATACAGATTGGATGAGTAAACTACAAAGTGGATGGAAACCTGGTCAGAGCACCAGGCATCATGGATGGCAAGCAGAACAGGAGCCAGCAGCAGACCAACAGCATCCTGGACTATATTAGCAAGAATGTGTAACACTCAGGAAAAGTGATTATTCCCCTCTATTTGGCACTTGTGAAATTGTGTTTGGAGTGCTATGTCCAGTTGTGATCTTCCTTGTACATACTAAAGTAAGTCCAATGGAAGACCACCAAGATTACCAGGGCATCTGGGAAGTAAAGAGAAAAGTAGATACAACTTTTGTTCAGCCTGAAGAAGAGATCAAAGGGTCATCTAATAGTTGTCTTGAACTTGCAGGGGAATGGAAGGGTTTATAGAGAACATGGAGCCAAATTTTTCTCAGAGGTGTATACAGTGGAAAAAGGAGATGCAATGAACACAAACAGCAGCACAGGAAATTCTATATAGATACACGGAAAAAAAAGTCTTTACAGTGAAAGTGATAAACCACTGAAACAGGTTGCTCAGAGAAGTTGTGGAATCTCCATCCTTGGACACATTCAAAGTTCAACTGTATATGGCACTGGACAATCTACCCTAACAAGTTTTGAGTTGCTTTGAGAAGTAGGTTGGACTAGTTGACCTTCAGAAGGAAATTCCAATGTAAAGTACTACATGATTCAATGAGTTAAGATACATTCTTCTCTTCAGCATCTCCTATTGACTACTATAAGCCACTCCCACTTAAGTTGCTGGCTCCTATGACTCCGATTTGGAGGACGAGATATAGCTCTTACAGAGTAATGAAGACCTCTAAGTTTTATAATATTGAAGGTCTCTGAGAAACTATACAGAATGTACCATAGCCCCTGGTATTCTAAACCAAAATAATTAAATCAATCCTACTGTATTATAGCCTGGGTACATGGATTCACAACACAAGGGTTGTAGAATCACACCCTGTACTATGATTTAATTACTAGCATCAATGCTGAGACTGATCTGTGTGTTTGTGGCCATATACCCTACGGCAATCAGAGCACGGAGATTTAAAGCAGCCACAATGTTGAAAATGGGAAGAAAGAGAACATCTTTCAGTTTAAAAACACAACTTGAGGGTGGTTTCTGTTAATTAAGAAATTGTTGTGGTTGTATCTGTGGTTTATCTTCTTATTTTTTTTGTTACAGAATTTACTTGCTACAAAGTCTTGGCAATCAAAATCGAGCCTGCAGTTATCTTTAAAACATTAAATATAACACACAAAACCAGATTCTGGAAGTTTCAGTCATCCTGAGTAGAGTCTAGATAGAGCAACTAGAATCAAAGGCATGCCTTGAGGAGTAAGGTACAGTTCAGTCTGAGCCGGAGTGGCAAAATGAGACTCATAAATACCTACTAAGTGAAAGAAGTAAAATCTTGGCTAATCATCTTTACACTACGAGTCAGTTAATTGTTGGCTATAGCAGATCATATTTTGGGCAACATAAGCAGTTTGTTTGTGTTTTGATCCAGGACTACTACCTTTCACTAAAATACCTACGTTTTAAAGGCAGTTTCCCCCACTTCTTTGCTGCATCTTTAGATTACAAGATGATAGTGGGGAGTAGCTAAGGAAAAACATTCCCTATCAAGATTTTACAAAATCAAAGAGTCTTGGATTTTTTTTTAAAGTCTTTTGTGCTTCTTACTCATTGAATTGCCTGGAAACATGAGTGAACCTACCTTTTGTGAGAATGCTTAACATACAAACCCGAATACTCTAGCAAGTTACTTTAAAAAATAGCTTTGTTTTTTGGTTTGGTTTTTTTTGGTTGGTTGGGTTTTTTTTTTTTTTGCCTGTGCACACTAAACACTACTCTGAGTAGATTGCTGGCTGGGTGCCATTCAGACATGTAAAGGCACTGAGATTGTGAAATAAATAATCTTAATAATTTTATCAGGCATTTTATGTTGCAGCATGTTTGAAAACACCGAAGGAAAGTAGATTAATGGGTCTTTTTATCTAGCTGTTTTTAAAATAATTGCAGTGTAAGCCAAGTAAAATGAAGGTGCCCTCTTAGAAATCTATGTTAACCCAACCATTATCCATTGCTGTTCTTAACAAGATCAACAATGAGTCATAGCTATTTTTCCCCCTCAAAATTAGCAGTGGTATCCATGTACAACACTTGTACAAAACTGGAGACATTCAGGTCAGTTTTTAACTCTTGATCAGATTTCTCTGTGGTGCTTTACAGTCAGACCAATAAGAATAACGGCATTTGAATCCATAATAAGCAAACTTTAAAAGTATATCAGACTGGTTTTGGCACTTAAATGAGAATGCAACTGTGAATCGCATGTGCATCTTCATATACAACTGGCCCATTGCATATTAATACCACAAGACAGAAGACTTTGTCACAAGAATATTGAACACTGACTGCTCTTTAAACTACTGCACCTGCACTGCTTTGTGAACTGTCTGAAGGTGTGGACCAGAGAATGAAATAAATGTCTGTGTATGATACTTGCCTTGCTCAAGGTAGCCCATGCTTGTGCTCCAGAGAATGTAGGAAAACCCCAAACTCACACTAAATTGCAGCCCTTCCAAATCAAGGCTTCCAACTATCCCATTAGCTTTTGCAATGATAAGCTCAAGCAGAAAAGCTAGGGATGGTTTTGCCCTGCAGACCACTTGGAGGCCATTCTAAACTCTGGCATTACCTAAATTTTAGACAATATCTGAGCTGAGGCTAAATGCACACTGGTGTTCCAGACACCAGGTTACGGGTCCACCAAGCATCCTGAAATTTATACTGCAGCTATGGGGTAGAAACAACTTGTGAAGTTCAAATGTCACCCAAAGAACAGAGGAGTAAACCACTAATTTAAATGTCCAAAATATATTGAAACATCATGGAAAATAATAAAGACAACTTGGCCCTTCATTTTTCATCTTTTTTGCTCTCTTCATTCTTGTGCATTTGGGGTTTTTTATGCTTTTCCTTCAGTTGACAGTATAATTTTGTTTAAGCTCATACAGCTATTTGCTTAGTAAATCAGAAGTAACAATGGACTGTCTACTCTCATTTAATTTGGCTTGACATCAATGACTTCATGACAAACTCAGCAGGTACAGAACAGAGAAAGCTAAGTCAAGATGATGCCTAGTCATTTGTTATTGCTTTAAATTGCACAATGTATAAGAATTTGCAACCAGACAAAATAAACTTCCATTTTGTTTTGGTAGCTTGCTACGTTCACTTTCACTGATGCAAATGTCTCTGTAAGGTCACAACATCACAGACTCATTCAGGTTGGGAGGGACCTCGGCGAGGTCTCCAGGGCAGCCTCCTGCTTAAAGGAGGGTCAACACTGGATTCACATCAGGTTGTTCAGTTCCATAGCCTCTCTAGTTTACCAGTTCCAATGAAGTTATCCCCGCGGAGACAATTTTTCATTATATCTAGTTGGAATCTCCCTGTTTCAATTTATTATCATTGGTTCTCATTCTCCCACTGTGCAGCTCAGCCTTGCTCTGTCTTCCCAGTAACCTCCTGGTAGGTATTGGAAGGACGTTATTAAAAGCTGTTTCATGTGCAGGCTGAACCAGCCCAGTTCCCTCAGCCTCTCCTCACTGGGTAAATGCTCCAGCCTCCAGCCATCTTGGTGGCTCTCTGCTGAACTTGCCGCCGTTTATCCATGTCTTTCTTGTGTTGGAGGCCCATAACTGGACGCACTGTTCCAGACATGAGCTAATGAGTGTTCACTAAAGGAATGTAATTGATTCCTATGGCTACACTCCTATTGATACAGGCCAGAATGCGGTTAGCCTTCAGCCAATAAACAGGACAAACCTCTTGCTCACAAAGGCTAAATGTAGGTAAGATACTTACACGCACAGTTACATCATGTGAAATCTTGCTTGTGTGTGTACTTTGGCTAACCAAAAGGAATCAAAACCTTCAGCATGATACTGCATTCACTTTTTTTTCCCTTTGGTAAGAGTAAATGAAAACCTTTTCAAACCTATATTCTAAGAAGTAGCACTAATGTACCAAAATTGGCTATGTTTTAAAGTATTTTCTATTTTTTGCTAATTAAAGCCTTAGTTTTCCAGACGTGCTACCATATAAGTCATTAATACAGGACAGACATGGACTCTACTTTGCTTGGCAAGTCTCAGAGCGTAAAACTCCTTAACTGTATTTTACACCTACAGTCTTCAAGCCTTGGCAGACAGTTTACAATGGGGAGATCTGAAAGTAGGTAAAATTTCTGGCATTAGACTAGAGTGTAGTGTTTAAAGCTTAGATCCACCAGCAAGCTGAAACATGGTTTAAGAAGGATAACTTTGTTGTTTTTTCTCACAATGTCCCATAGAGCACATGCCAACACATATAGAGCCAAATTCTGCTGTCAACTACACCAAAGTAAATCCAGAAGTACTTCAATGAAGTTCATTGAATTACACTACATTCATGTTTATGTTCAGAAGAAAAATGCTCCTTAATTTCTAAGACAAGCCGGTCACAAGGTGTTATGAACACACAGCCTTTCAAAGCCTAGAGATTTATCAAAAAGGTAGGTCTTGCAGAGTGCTGCAAGAGTTCCTGGGTCAGGGCCTAGACTGTAGATTATCAAGTTGCCATCTGTGAGGTAAGGCAGAACAATTATCCCCGTTCAGAAACGTAGACAACCTTGGCTGCAGCATGATGCACCGCAGTTTAAGCCTCTCTCATGTAGGGTCTGACATGTGAAGGGTTGGCTGAGAGCGTTCACAGAGACAGACACCAACAGCTACGGACCTGAACTTAGCACGCACTAACTTCTTATGCCACAGTGACTTTATCTTGCCTCTGAGTCCTGAATTTTCTCCTCTGGAGATAAATTGTCTCAACTAAGCGTGCTGTATTTCTGTCTCTAGATCTTCCATGAGAAGGTCTGTAACCACTGAGCTATATGGCTTGTAGGTATATCAGTGTGTAGCTATATTAACTGTAAAAAAGTGAGGTAGAAGGGGTGCTGGTAAATTCATCACCCAGAGAAGGAAATAACCCCATGTTTTAGGAAGGATGAAGGGCATTTGACTCAGCTGAGTGTTGCTGGCTTCCCTGCACAGATTTGTTCTCTCCCCTGCCCAGATCTGGCCCAGCAGCACGCAGTGAAGTTTCATGCTGTCTCACACCCACTGCTCATGTCCCCAGATGAGCCCCTATGCTGATTTACCAGCACTCCTAGAAGTGCTGGGGGCTCCTTGCTGTCTTGGCCTGTCACTTTCCATTCCTCCCTACCCATGAGGAGGTTGTGCCACACTGATCCCCCCACCCCGAGGTGTCCCACTATCCTTATCCCACTGTTGACCATCATATGCACAGCATACATAGAGATCAGGCCAATCATAATGGTGTGTCTCTTTTGAACGTGTTTTAGGCAATATACTCTCACGATGATTGTCACAAATCATCCAGACCAACAAAAGAGGGCAGCTAGGGAATCACAGACAGATGAGAAGACAGGGGTGCCACGAAGAAGTAGATCGCTGCACCATCCTTGTCAGAGACACTTTGCACTGAATCCACTTTGTCCCAAATACCATTCACTGACTTGCAACAACCCAGGTGGCAAACGCTGGAATCTTTCGCCCAAGGGCATCCAAGCCTACGCTGCCTGGATAGTGCGCTCATCACCAGACAGTAGGCTGGGCTGGGGAAAGTGAGGGCTCTCCAAAAACGCTAACGAACTTGTGCTTGTAGGCAGCCAAGAACGAAGAATCCGCAATCCCGTCCAGCCCAGGAGTTTGGTGTCCTAGCCTCAGTGCCTGAGACTTCATCTGCAGCTGATATTCAATGTCCATTTGCGTCAGCAGACCAGTGAGCAGGAACCAGAGCCCAGGGCTCTCTCTTAGATGAGTAGCCTAACCACTAGCCTACAGAAATACTCTCCTCTTAGTGCTTTCTTTCTCTCTGTTTACATTGCTCTCTACACAGTAGAAATACCTCAACAGAAGGGGCAGAGCTCACTATTTGAGTGATTTGCTACCTCGTCCAGCTGACATTCTCATGGATCTTTCAGTTCAGATGGAGTCCCAAAAATACAGGCAATATAATATACTACTTATGGCTATATCACATCAAGCTGCTTTCTCAGCACATCTTATCGATAGATTTGTCAGTAACAACAAGGATAGGGTTTTTTTGGTTTTTTTTTTTTTTTAAAGAGACTGCTGCAGGAGGGGATGTTGTTGATAACTTCTCATTTGAGCCAACATGTTAAACAGGCCTGGAGACTTTAACAAGAAGCAGTGTTAGTGTACCTGCCTTACTTTCAAAAACAGCAGAAGCTGCACACGTGGCTGCTTGCATTAAAGGGCACAAGTCTCTGTTTGAACTCTGGTCCAAGACAAGTCCAGCTCAGACAATTGCCATTAATTAACCTCAGCCTGCAGTTAGACTGCTGAGTTCATCTAAAACACTCGTGCAATCAAAACACCTCCCAGAGGGGTGGTTCACCTTGTTCATCTCCCTGCTCTGGCTCCATCAGGTTAGGACCTGTTTGTAGGTGCAGTGTCCTGCCCTATTCCTTGTGCCAGCTCTGACTTATTGGTGAGTCAGTTCAGCTCATAAAACCGGCTGAAAAATGTTCATTATTTTGCTGGATGAGTTTTGTGTCACTTCAGAAGCTGAATTAGCTTTTCACTGGGGATCCAGTGAAAGGCAGAGCTGGCAGAAGCGAGAAGGTGTCCTATGTGGCTGCGTGCAGAGGAAGGAGCAGTGGAGCAAAGAGAGCAGGGGATTTGGTGCTTTGGAATAACCACAGCATTCAGGAAAAGGCTGCATTCAACTGAGTGCTTAAATTGAGAGTTTTACATAAATAAAATAGTGCATTACAATCTTTCTGAATGAAAGTTGTAATGTAATGGAAAGGTATAATCAATCATCAACAAAAAAGGCCAGAATCAGCAACAAAGATGCTATGGGAAAATCTAATGCAATAACTTCAGTGATGTAGTGATTCATATCAAAGAAAGACCTAAATAAAATGAGTTTGTACGTACCCTATGCCTCTAGCCTTCCTTCATCGTACCCTGATGGGAGACAAAAATAAAGAAAAAAACTCAACCTGTTCAAGATGAAATAAAATAACCTCTTAACAACTGCACAGTTACGTGCAGTTGGGTTGGCTGGCTGGAAGTAACCCTATGAATTAGATAAGGGCACATTTACACTGTAAAAGCCTCTATTCAGTGCAAAAGAATGCAATAGTGAGCTTCTGTCTGAAGCCAAAAAGCTAATGTTGAGCTCTTTTGAATCCAAAGAGTCCTGTGTTACAAATAGGATCTGCAAAATGCAGCTGACAAGTGTCTTAAATTCTTGAGGTATCCAAAAGATCATTCTACGCAGCAGCAGTGTTACAGCATCAATAAGAGCCTGTGCTGAACTGGAAAACCATCAGGTTGACTCAGCACTCATGTGATTCTATCTTAGATGTACTATCTCCTGGAGAAGAGAAAACCTTTTGAGGTAAACCAACTGCGGTTTGTCTCAAATAACCTTTTTCTTCTTTTTTTTTTACTTCCTTGTTATATCTGCTGGAAACCTGAGCTCAGTGTGCTACTGAAGCTACAAAAGGTCTTGCAGAATTGAGTAGAGACTTAGGATTATGCTTGAGGCATGACTGCCACATAAAACCCTGCTCAAGGTAGTCACAATCCTATAACAGTCCAATAAAATTGTTGGAAAACGAAGGGGCTGCAAGTGGCTAGCAATGTCAATGCATTTCATCTTCAGGAATTTCTCACTGAGTGGACTGTTTAGGGATTTGCTAAGCAGTGTTTGGCATACTTCCCCACCCTCTCATTCCTGGAGGGGAATGCTGCCAGTCTCCCTATGCCTGCCCGGAGTCCTGGGCAGCATCTTTGACTCAGATCTCAGTCAAGACTCTACATCCAATCAGTGTCTAAATATTACACTTGTTCTTGCACAGCATCTCAAAGTCTTTGACATTTTCATCACTGAGGCTCTCCTAACTTTCTGTCTGAAGGACAAAAGCATCCTTTTCTTTGTCCTTTGTAAATGCAGTCTTTTCCTCATTAAGCTGCTTCTGAATGCTCCTACACAGAGAAGTTCCCTAATCTGCACCCTTTCTGTTTTCTTCTGTTCTGCTTTGACGATTGTCCTGTACTAACCTGCAAAGCCGTGTTACTACTGTCCTTCAACTCCTCAGTTCATGACTAGTGTGAAGCCTATGAAAAATTTGACAAGTTTTAAGGTGCCAGCACTAAGGACTGCACATCCATAGAACTGACAGCGTGACATTTGCTTACCCAAACAGTGTCATTTTAGGCATTGCACACTTTCTGCTGCTGCTCCAGAGGGATGCCAGAGTCCCCCAAAGTCCTACGTCAGCCCTGTGCAGTTATCTTGGGTGGCGGAAGGCATCCTAAATGACACTGAACATCTTCATTTAGGCAAGTGAATCCCTCTTATATTGTCTTGTTTCCTTGTATTGCCTTCCCTGCCTTTATCCACATTTGGGAAGGCATGGAATGCAGCAGCAACTATCCATAAGCACTGAAAGGCCTGTACAATAACGCACACAAAAAGGACGTGATGAAGGCTGCTAACTAAAGCCAGGTGCTCCAGCAGGAGCACGAGTAGTGGCTGGGATGTGAAAACAGCGGGTAAGAAGTGGAATACTCACCTCTCCACAGACAAGCAAGATGTTGCAAGAGAACCCTGGGGTTTTGCGGCTGTAATCAACTGCCCTTCTGTTGATAGTGTGTTTCTTCAATAAAATTGAGGCACAATCTTCACATCAGTTGTTTCCTGCCTCTAGTATACCACTAGGAGTGTACCACAGGTCACACTACTACAATATTATAGGAATGTTCATTAGGAATTTCATTGCAGACTGTGCTCATTTTGTATGCATCGTAATCATGGTCATTTTTGCACAGTATTGTAACTAAGTTTTTTATTGGCAAGAAAAACAAGAAGCCTAAGTCTATTTGAACAAGTATTTACAGAAAATAGTCTCTAAGTGTGTAAATGCGGATTCAGAATTAAAACTTGATTTTTAAGAGTTAAAATAATTCAGTCAGAATTCAGTCAGAAACTATACAAACTTCACCTTTCCAAGCAAAGAAATTGAAAATGCACACTAATAGCAGTGCACTGAAATTTACAGGGTTTTCGCCTATTTTGTAATCAAACACTCTTTGAAGTCTAATTGTCGTAGGTTTGATGTAGGTGTTGATTTTGTTGAAACTGTATGTACGGCCAGTGCAAACAGTCCAATAATCTTGAGCCTTTATTTGGCTCCATAACCATTTTAATGGCTTTTTCCACATTTATTGCTGGCAACATCATACCTCTGCAGAAGCTGAGTTGTGCTTTTTGTGTTGGTTTTGTTCTTGATTTATGAGCAAGCTCTTTAATTGAACTCTTAAGAACACACTGTGCATTCAGGACCTTTGCAAACAGAAGATGCATTTGAGAAGATGTTAATGTAGTCTGCACTGTGGAACATGGGTGCTCGCTGTCTGGTCTGTAGAGCGCTTAAATTCAAACAATGAAAGTAATCAGAATATTGGCCACTCTCTATTACATGTTTGTATAATTTGAGCATCGAAACTATTAGAGGATGTCTCGCAGTTTCAGATAGAACAAGTCTCTTTCACTTCCTTTCTCCCTAGGTATTCAGGGTTTTGCCTCACTACTGCTTCATTCACCTCACAGAAATATTTCATCCTTCCTTACCAGAACATATTAATGGAGTTTTCCTGAAGGTCAGCCAAAGAGACAGACTGTGACACAGATTTCCAATATACTGTAGGAAAATGAGGAAGGGACGTGTGTGAAAACAATACAATATCCTTCCTGTATTTTCCAAGTTGCACTACAAACTAGATGACGAGCAGAGTTTGGTTTAATGTTTTTTAATGGAAAAGATAATACGTTATAAAGAAAACAATCCTGGGTAATAAAAATATTTTTTAAAGGAATATAAATAACATCAAAGAGATGCCATAGAAAAAAAATCACAGAATTAAAACTTCACTGTTCACAATGAGCCATTTTTCTGTGAACAGTTACTCGTTTGCATATAGATCTGAACTGTGCATCGGTAGGTATAATCCATATCTTTTCACGCTTTGCGTTTTGCTATTTTTCACTATCAACACTGGATGAGCCTCACCAGAGGAGGATTGGTTTTTAGGATTAGGGACGTAGTAGTCTGCAGTAAAATGCTGAAGGAAATTTTGAGTGACTAGTAATTTTTACATAATCAAGGCTGTTGCTTGGTTTTGAGGTTTCTTTTGCCCATTCTAACAACACAGGCGCAATTTTACTTATAAATGGACACGAGTATTTAGATTCAATATTAACCCTGTAGTAAGGTTTGTGTCAGCCTTTTGTAGCTTCTTTCGAAATCTCAGCCTTTTCACCAAACACAAGTGCATAGAACACAATTTTAAAAACCACTAGTGTTTTCTATTGTCTTTTCCCCACCATCTTCCTTGACAAAGAAAATGGCATCTTGAGATAGTGTCTTCTCCTGCAGCTCTTACACAACAAGACTGCTCTATGAGTTAGGACGTGATCAACAGGTATCCCCCCATGCAAGGACACCAAACACATGCAAAATATCATTGTCTTACACTTAGTGTTGTTACCATAAGTACGTATGACAACCTAAAGACCTCAGTCACAACAGCTGATGCTCTTCATTTAAGAATACACAAAAGCTTCCACGTGCAGGAATAGCCACCGATAGCCAAGCATGGATATAATAACAAATAACAATATGCATAATGAAAGTCGGGGTTTTTATTGCCTTTTTGCAGGTGCAAAACCAGAAGCTCAGGGCTGTGGAAATCAGCTGCCAAGAACCAGCCAGAGGACTGGTCGCTGAGCTGGGAACAAGCTCCAGGCCTGTGCTCTGCCACCCGTGTCGCGGTGGCTGTGCTGCATACAGCTTTCCCTTCATGGTAGAGGAACTGGTGAGATTTAGCAGGCTCCTCAGTCCCTCCCTCCTCTGAGGAATACCATTAAAATACCAACAGAGACTGATTATCTTTCGAATGGCAACCTCAAGATATAACTGGAGAGGAGTGTATGGCAGAAGTGTTTTGAAACATTCCTGAACTTTGAAGGTGAGACGTAAATTCAAACTGTGGTCGAAGCCACATATGCTTAGCAAAAACTCTTGAAAGGAACAGCGTTTCTGTTTGAAGAACCTATTTTTGGTTCCCTGTGACAGCTACAACTGACCTTCTCGAATAATCTTCTTGTATCAATTTAAAGCATGTGTGGTCTCATTCCAAGGAAACTGTGGCAAATGCGGTGAGCTTCCTAGGAAGACCATGATTTAGAAAAGGTCACAAATGGTATGCAAATCTGACAACTGCTAGCTGGATTAGTCCTCTTTAGTGTGTATGTTTCTTTACATGATAAATGCCTCTTTAAAAGTATACAAGACCAGTTATCATTCCATCAGTACAAGTGAGGAGGTGTTAGGTTTAGCTCACTTTTTTTTAAGACACATGGCTAGAAAGGCTGATAAATCACTTCTATGCAGGTGAAACACACACTGACATCATAAAATTGTGACACAAGTAGCATGTAGTCTGGCCAAGCTAGAGTTACTTTTTAACCACTTCTGCTAAAATCCCAGTGATATAAAAAATTTACAAGTAAAACCAGAAAAATATGCCTAAAAATCCCATCACCTCCTGTCTTCATTGGACACCATTTTCAGTGTTTTTCAAATGAAATAAGCAAATGAAGATGCTACGCTGACAGCTTTTTGAAGACCTGAGAAAAAATGACAGGGCTATATTCTGTATGAGTGACTTTTCTCTGGTCATTTTGGTATAGAAGGAATTACTTCAATCCAAATGGAATTTATTTTGGAAGAAATTCCCCTAAAAGCACTTATAGTATATGCTTGTTTGTCAAAGAGTTTACAAGTGAAGGGGGAGAAAGGGAGGTGGTAGAAAGTTAGTCCAATATAAAAACCAATGTAAATATTCACAAGCATTATACATAGCACACATAAAATAGGTTAAGATAATATAATTCATGTTATGAATTTATATTTAAAAAAAATAAGATCAAAAGTCTGCTTGTACAATTTTAATTTGATCCCATGTATTAAGATTCAGATTTTACTTACAAGATCACACAATTTTTTCCTCCCATATATTTTGCCTGTAGAAGAATCCTGCTTTCTTTTTGCAGGCGGGGAGGTGAGTCGAAGTGTCACAGGTGAAGGCATCTCATATGCAGAGCCCTCTGTGTCATTTTTCATCAACAAGACGACGCACAGGGGAAGAAGCCAGAAGTGTTGAGATTAGCAAAAGAAGGTGCCGTGACTAAGGGAGTTACATGTTCCCCAGGAGAATGGGTTTCTATCCCTGCCTCTGCCTAAGGATTGCCAAGTAATGATTATACCCAAGCACTAAGGCTCAGATGAGATTTAGATGTTACTGCTGACACGGAAAAGACTATAAGTTAGGCATGTGGCTCCAGGAGAGAAAATCTAAACTAGGTCCCCATTTTCCTTCCAGTCCCTGTAGCACGGGGAGCGTGAGGCAGCTGGGAGCAGGTGTCACACCACCAAACATGCAGAATGGAAATAAATCATTAGGAAGCACTGAACAGAGGGGTCGGTCTGCACGCCTTTCCTTTCTGGATGAGGCAGCTCCCTGAGACCGGGATTCATAGCCCAGAACCCTATTCGCCTGCTTGACTTGTCCCACTCAGCAGATGCCTGATCTACAGGGCAGTGCTCATATTCTCTGAAACGCTATGATGACTAGAATGCTTACCCAAAACCCAGAAGCTGTATTTCTAGAGGCTTTTCTCAGCACAGCACAACTCAACTTTATATAATAATGTCTCAGGAGAGAAAAACAGTCTACCGTTAGATTATAAAACAAATAGAGATTTATAACCAATACATGCCTGGCTTGTAAACCCCATCAATGACATTTCTCCCCCTCTGACTCAGTTCTGACCTTCATTTGTTTTGTTCTCTTTTTCTCCCCCTCTCTTTGCCTTACCCCAGTGTCTTTGCCCAGTCAGCTCCAGGTTCCAGGGCCCACGTCAGTCCATTCCTACATTTCGTCCAATAATTCATAGGTCCAGACTTCTTGGCCAGCTACTACCTGGGCATCGGTTTCCTGCTAAAACACGACCAGCCTCTGCTCGCAATGTGTCCCTGAAGCTCCTTTATTTGTTCCCTTCCCAGGTTAGCTGTCTCTTTGGCTTTTGTGATATCTTCCTTCTCCATGTTGTCTGTGCCCAGCTGAGAGGGGACATGAGTTGCAAAAAAAGAGACGTCTTCTGAGGTCTCATGACCAAATATTTCCTCATAAGTATTTGGAAACATTGTGGACATTTTTTTGGTAATATTTTTAAACTATTTAATTTTCAGCAGCCAGAAATTCCTTTTTCCTGTGGCTTTGAAGCATTTTTTTCAGCTTCTTCATGTATATTTTGGATTTGGGGGATTAGGGAGGAGAAGGGTGTGTTAGCGTCTTCCCAGAACAAGTATTTTAATCACTGTGAGCACACAAGTGAATTGGAGCCAGAAACAAATAGAAAATAAATGCTACAATTTATGCTGCAATTTTTCTAAAATAACTATGTCACAATGAAGAAATTCCATGCATTCTGACCCGTTAAGTATGTGTTTCTGTGCCTATGGTTTTCAATAGTAGTTATTGCCAAGCACCCATAGAGTCGACCTCCAAATGAGGCACATAGTGACAGAGTTCAGAGAAATGCATACCTGAGAAAATCTATGTAGTTAGGCATCAGTAATTACAGAGCATCACTGCACCTGCAGCGGCTGACTCTGTCTACTTCGTTATCATGAATATAGAGCCAGAAAATGCATGGAGAGCAAGAAATTATATTTATTTATCATAGACAGTCATTTCCAAAATTAACAGGTCATATGTTGCGTTGCCATGTATTTTTCACAACTCAACGTTCCCGGCAGAAAGCCCGTTCTTCCACAAAATATCCGAGCTATAAGAAAGGGAGAAGGTCAGGAAGGACAGTACATCTTTGTCTCAGAGTAGCAAACCACACTGCAGTCATTTCAGGGAACAAACACAGGCAATCCTCTGCTATCTCACTTGCCTCAACTGCTTCTAAGATAGGGTGAGGGAAGAAGGCTACAGGATGGGACTTGCCTAGTATTGAACAGTATTTCTAGTAGCACGTTTTCCTAATCCTTTCATCCTTGGTTGACCTGAAAACATACTGCAATAAAGTTTTGCTTCTGGGTGTTCATCTCAAATCGAGTTTCTAGCATTACTTTATACATTGCAAATTATATTAGAGGAAATGTAAAACATTTCTGCAGTGAAATCTTTTAAGTGTTCTCAAAAGGAACATAGTTCAATAGATATTTGTTTAACATCTGGCATGTTTGATCTTTCTGAGAAATCATCGTGTGAAGCAATATACTACTGAACCTTTCTGGGATGAGGGATCAAACGATATTTTATATGTATAGAATTAAATTATTAAATTAATATAATTCTGTTATTCACCTACGAAAAGTGGATTGCTCTGCAATTCATAGATGGAAACAGAATGGCAAAGAAATCTCAGTTAACTGAGATAAAATAGATTTGCAGTACAAAGCTGGCGTGAAAACCATTTTATCTTACTTCAATGGCAGCACATGACACCTTTCTAAAGATGGACTGCAGTTTCCATTTCAGAATTCATTTACAGAATATGGCCATTACATAAACTGCATGCTTTTTACTGTACTACTGAGTAATTAGTTACGGAAAACTCAATTGTGCCAGCACTGAATTACGTTTATAAACACTGAAAATGCGGCTACCCATCTAAAGGAAGAAAATGTACTGTTCAGCAGTGTAAATAGTTCAGGAAAGAGATTTCTAACAGATCTTCAGATTGCTGGCCTTTTTAAGGGAGGCATATGCATTGGCACTGTGCCAAAGAGATGTTAGATGTATTACGGAATATGAAAATAATTATCACACGTACACAAAGCAAAAAATTTACCACCCGTCCTTGAAAAATGATGTTTCTTCTTGTATAGCTATATACCTGCTCCAGAAAAGCACCCAGATTTCAAGCTATACACAAGAATTCAAATGATTAACATTATACACGAGAACAATGCAAAATCCATTAAATTTCAAGATCATCTTGGGGCTGCAGTAGCAAGAGTGTCATCGCTTCACATTCCAGGGAAGTGTTCGGTTTGGAAGACAAAACAGGAATAATAAACATGTAAGCACATATATCTATACCAAAGCTCCAGTCTGAGCCTTGCATATAACATCCTGAGGTATAGCTTGATCTTAAGGTCTGCAACTAGATTTGCACACAGATGTGCAAACTACGTATGGATGTCTATTCTCTGCTTAAGCAATGTAAGTTCTTGCGTAAAACTTGGCTTCTAATCACAATTTTTCTGCCTTATGTTGCATTGTCTCTCTGAAAAGGAAGAGAGAAAGAAATCAGTAATTAAAAAATGTATTCACACCCTCTTGAGGAACCGGAGCTGTATGTGTTCCTTAGTTGTATTGGTAATTACACTAAACTGTATTTGGAAATAGAGAGCAATTACACTTCAAGGCACATCTCTGCAAGTCATATGGTTTTAGCATAATTTTTGAGGCTTTTAAAAAAAAAAAAGATAAAAATAACAGCTCAGATATTTCTGGCAATATATTATTAGAAAAAAAAATACTTTTGCGTTGTGGTCCCAGTAAGGAATCTCTGTTATAGTGCTTGAACTTTTTTATACCATGTGGCCCAGCAGTGTCTGTCGAATGATGGCCAGACGCTGCAGCAGACTTTATGATTTAGTGGACTCTCCCCATCCGGTGTTTAACCTCCCAGCGTACGCTTCCTGGACAGTAGCTCCTAATGATCTTTAAACTGAGACTTTTGGTCTGAAAGTAGCAGTTCTACCTGATACAAAAGAAATCCTCCCTCCTGATTGAATCAGTAAGATCTGTGTTAAGTGACAGCTTGTCTTATCTGGCAGTTTCTCCTTGAATATCTTGCTGGTCCCTCCCACAAAACATAGAAATATTCTGGCAAAGGAATGGCGCTGAAAAGAGGGTTCTTTGTTCCCTGAGTTTCTGTACGGCTTGACGAGGAAGATATAAAGATATCTGTAGGTCACTGAAGGTTAGCATTTCCTCTGGCATTATTGATTTGACAAATGAAGAGAAAACAAACACCCCAACCACAGGAACAGAATGGGAGGATCATTGAAAATCCAGAAGCAGGCAACACTAATAAACAACTGAAGGTAAGCTTTCAGCGGTATCCAAAGCAGCATCCGACTGAGGATCTGGATCAAAACTTTCTCCGGAGATTTATGTAGGACAAAGAGCTTTTCTGTTCTTTCTTTGGGCACCTGATGCTAAATCCAGATGGCTGACTCCTGGTGTTGGACACAATGACTGCCCACTCATTTGTTGTGCAAATATTTTCCCTCAGCCAAAAGTAAGCCCGTTTTGGTATTACTGAACACAGATCGAGGGAGCAAGCAGCCACATTACTTGTTCAGTCATTCACTTATTCATCTGAGTAAGCTAAGAAAACAAAACCATCAAATTTTCCTCTGGCTAATCAATAGGCAGGCAAGATAGTCAAATGGTTTTAAATAGGATAAAAGCTATGTCCTTATGAAATAGAACACTTCTTCTAAAGGCTTTCCTTTTGTCTGTTTCTTTGGGTTTTTTTTTGGGGGGGGGGGTCCCCCAAATAAAGGGTGCTGCACTGTCTGTACTCTGTATAAAATGATTAGGCGAAGTTATTATTCTTATCTGAAACCCATAAAACCAACACTCCTTTATTTAAGAAGGTAATAGCTGTTTCATCATGTTGCATTCTACTTCAACGGAATTTATTGTAAAATAATTGTAAGAAGGTGTACTTTTTTAACTTGCCACAAGTTATCATGAGAAGAACAAAGATTGGATATAGGTCCTGTCCTGTCTCAGGACTGCTTAGCCCATACATGATGGCCACTGTCTAATCCTACATCTCACAGATTCATGGTTAAAAGACAGAAAAGACTAAAGCTTTCACTATGCAGAGCCAGAACATGCAGGGAAGTGATGCTTATTAGGAAGAAAAGGTCTCCCATGGCTTCAGGTAGAGGTAGGGGGAATATTCCCTGCTTCATTGTCCTCCTTATTTTGCTTGACTGTGCTTTTCATGATCTCTGTTCCTTTTGCCTCCTCTTTTGCTGCAGTTTTCAAGTCCTCTTTTGATCTCTCTTTTTTTTTCCCCTGCCTCCATCCCTGTTATCCACTCTCTGTCTTGAATATTTGACTCACACAATTATGGATATCTGAATAGAGTTAGATTTGAAATACCTTCCCAGAATAGAGCTCCAGCAGGTCATCGTAAGTGTCACTTTAGCAGTCATGGTATGCAGCTAGAGAAGATTTAACAGCAGTGGCAGTTGGTCACAATCCAGTGTTTCAGTGTGGACAGTTGGTCACGTAATCTGCCAATGATACATGTGTGCGTACTCTCTCTGACTTCTCTGATGAGTTTAAATCCACAGAACGGACCCAAAACTTTCAAATTAATTGTAATGGAAAAGCGTTAAGGAGAGCAGTCAAAACCATCAGCCCATAAGAAGTGCCCTGTTGGGCGAAGCGCAGAAGTCTGTCCCCAGCAGTGGCCGAAGGAGGGGGTACGTAGGGAAAGGAGGTGACCCCGCCATTTTGTGAGATGCATTTCCCTTGCACTCTCCCAACATCCAGAGCGGATAAATCAGGGATGAACTCTCTGGCACTCCTCCTCATATTCGGTATATGGACTGGTCATCCACAGATTTATGTAATCCCTCTTGAACCAGCAAATGCTCTCTGTATCCACAATGTCTGTGGCAGCAGTGGCCAGCAGTTTACTACCTACGGTGTAAAGAAGTATTTTTGTCCTTTTACCTATTTTAAACCAATCTCCTACTGATTGCTTTGAGGGTCCTCTGGTTCGTACATAGCAGTGATCAACACTGTCACATCTTCACTATTTTCATAATTCTGTGAAAGTTTTTCAGCTGACCCTTTCAGCTGTCTCCTCTCCAAGCTGAAGAGTCCCAGACTTTGCAGTGTCTCCTCACTTGATCTGTTATTAAACACAGGGCAATGAGAAAACCTGATGGCAAACTCGGGTGGCAAAGACATCAGTGTGCCTGAAAGGTCCTGGGAAAGGAAAGGGTTTTGAAAAATCCCCAGTTATTTCCCTTTACTGTGCTTCTTTTCCAAGCTTGGTGAGCAAGAAGTGCTTGGTCACTAACAGTCCAAGACTAGGTTTTCTTTCTTGCCTTTATATGACACATTAAGAACCTTCTGATTCTTTAGACTTTTCATTCCACTTTCTATCATATTCTGCTAAGGCATGTGATGTCAGGGTCCAGAGGACATCGATACGCCTTACTTGTCCTGACTGGACCCCTGGGGCTGCCCTCACCCTGCCCACAGCCCAGGACCCCATTTGATCCCCCTGAGCCCGTCAGTCCCTGCTCCAGTGATGCCCCAGCAGTGCTGTGCTCCAGCTCCCCACAGCCCTGCCCTGCCCAGCCCTGGGCCCCACTGATCTGGACTCTGACCCACAGACTGACCCACAGCTTGACCTCAGACTCACCTCATCACCGTGGATCCACCTAGTGATCGCCAGCCCTGATTCTGACCCTGACCTGCTGCTTGACTTCCTGGCTTCCAGCCTTTGGACGTGCCCCACCGCCACACACACTTCCCTGACGACCTAGGCTCTGGGCTGAAGCTGGCTGCCGCCTCCGGGTCTGCCCTGCTCCCTTGCTGGCGGTGGTGGGACAGGCCCTGCCCCGCTGGTTCCCTGCCCAGCTGGCCGTGGTGTTGCATCAGCTGCCAGCTCTCCGGAACCCTGATCTGCTCTGCTGCACCCTGATCCGAAAGGTAGAGATGTCCATAATTAGCCTCGCAAGGCATGAAAAAGCCTATGAAGCACCGAAATTCATATTAAAAATCTGCCTTTGTGCTGCTGCACATGACAATCACCCTGGAGTACCAAATGGACCTAAATACTGACATTTCAAACCCCCTCCTTTACAGAATTTTTTATAGAGATGCTTTCAACACTTTCTACTCTGCCTTCAGTATCCCTATATTCTAACATTTTTAATGAGGCTAAAAAAAAAGAATAATTAATAGGGACAAAAAAATGCCCTGTTATTGCGTAATATCTACAGAATGGATAGAAGTGGCTTTTATAACAGCCAATAGCAGACACGAAAACAACTTGAAATCCCATTAAAACTCAGAATCCTATGCCCTCCTCAGCTATAGGACTAAGTCAGGATGTCCAGCTTATTCAGAAAAGAATACCTTTTGAAAAAATCCTAAGTTTTTGTGTGCTTTACTGTTATCAATGCTATGATAGCACTAAGATGTTAGTTTTGTATGTCCGTAACTAAAGCCATCATTATAGGTTGTTACTGGGCCATTGTAATCAAAGGAAATATGAAGACTTGAAAATGAATCCCAAATGAATGGATTCATTCATTTGAAAAAAAAAATCCAAATCAAACATCCCAGATGTTTGAATCCCAAATATTTCCTGAGATACAAGGCTGTTGGAAGCACATGCAAGTCTTAATTAAAACTTTGTTTACAGAATGAACCCTGATTCTTAGAACTGTTGGCTACTGTAGATAAATTACCTGGACTGATGAGGCAAAACAGAAAGCTAGGGAAATCATCTGGATTCGGAGTTTTTAATATTGCTGTGGAGAGTGTGGATTTGCCAAATAACCATATTTGGGAATGCTGTTCAAAAAGGCTAAGAATGTCAATAAAGTTATGGGAATATTAGGTCAAAGCTAAATAGATAAAATATCCATTGGCACTTGTACCAAGAACTGCATCGGATGACCAACTCAGGAAAGCACTGCTGTATCAGTGCCACTTCACATTCTTCAATGCTTTTCTTTACAAATGTAAGGGCTTAGAAGCATATGGTTTTGTTTGGGCGTTTTTTTTTTCACAGACGGTTTCATTTCTGAAATATCCACCTAATGTCAGATAAAGTTAACAGAAGTCATCTGTGGAAAAAAATACCTGACCACAACAATTCAATGGAAGTTTCTTAAAGTGGCTGGCAGCCACTTAAAGAAGTGGTTGTCTCTGCAAGCACTGCGAGACCCGTCCCCTTCGAGAGCTGTCAGTGGGCTGGGTTTGTCGTGGTCTCAACGGAAAGAGAGATTGCTGCCAAACCCTGGGTATCACTGTTCTGGTTTAGGCTGGGACGGAGCTAGTTTTGTTTTCAGCAGCTCCTGTGTTTTGGCTTTAGTGTGAGAAGAACAGTGATAGCACACTGATGTTGCTGGTTGCTGCTGAATGACCAAGGACGTTTTGCAGTTTCCCAGGTTCTGCTAATGTGCAGGTGCAAAACTTGGGAGGGGTAGAGCCAGGATAGTTGATCCAAGCTGGCCAAAGAGAGTATTCCATACCATAGACGTCAGGCCCGATATAAGTGAGGGTCGGTCGGTGGGCCACTAAGGTTTTAGACCCTTAACTTGCTTTAATCCTTAAGCTTCCCTTCAGGTTGCTTTTTGTTTCCCTATTTTTCCTTTTTGTTTTTCGTTCGTTTGGCTGTTTGTTCCCTCGCCTGCTCTCTCTGGAACTTGATGTTCTGGGATACCTGGGGGGGGGATACCCCTGCTCCCTGACTGCTGCTCGGGATGGGCTGTATCAGTCGTCGGGTGGTGAGAAATTGTGTATCGTTTGTTTTATATATTCTATTATCCTTATATATATCATCATTATGATCATTATTAATATATTGTTATATTTTTCCTTTGCTGTCCTGGTGAGCTGCTTTTATCTCAACCCGCGAGTTTTCCTTTCTCTCCAATTCTCCTCCCCACCCCACTGGGGAGGGGGGGAGTGAGCGAGCGGCTGCGTGGTATTGGGTTACAATTTGGGGTTAAACCACGATAACCACTGGCGAGGCTCCCGAAGGGTTCACACGCTTCAAATAATAGAGCTCTTTACTAAGACAATTCACATACTGCTCATGTTAAAAGCACTGAGTATTTGATTAGAGATTAAGACAGCTGTGAGTCTCGAGTGGGCCTCTAGGGTCAGCCCCACCAGCACAACCAAGCAGCTTCAGCCCTGTGAAGTGCCACATCTCTGCCCAGACCCCACAGCCTCCACGCCCAGGCTCCACTTTGCCCATTATCAAGTCTTTCCTTGTCAAACAGCTCAGCTGAAGGAGTCTCCACGGCCCTCTTTGCCTCCCTCCAGAGCACGACAACCCCCACCCCAACACAGGCTTTTCTTCCCTCTTGCGCTCTGCGGAGGCAGGGAAGTCCCCTCTGCTTGCTGGGTGTCAAGCCAGTGGTAACACTGCCAGCGTATCAAACCATACTGTGAACCGGATCCATTTTGCTTACGTTGTACAGGAAATTAGTGTAATAACTAGATCCGAGAAGGTAAAAATATATTATTTTGATCAAAGTAAAACATTCGTTTCTACAGGCTCAGAAATCTCATCTTTACCATTTCTTCCCTTCAAAAGATTACAAATGTACAGGTTAAAATGGCAAAGTCAAAAAAAATAATTTCAGCAGGACTGAAGCTAAATATTTTTGAACAATTTGCTTAACACACAAAAAGCTCAAGTTCATTCTTTCATCCTGATTCGGAAGGTAACAAAATATCAAAACCTAGGATTGCTTATGGTACTGAATTTCAGTGTTTCATACAGGTCTAACCGGCTGCAACACCGTGCAGCACGCAGGCTATCAAGAGGCTTGTTTACTCTTATGTATGCCAGTTTTGCCAGAGGACAGGAGATTCTTCTGTGACTGTAAGATTAGGTGTCTCTTTGGCTAATTTTGCTTTCCATACCTAGTAATTGTAAGTGCCAGTGGCATCAAACCTACGGCACGGCTTCACTTTTCCACCTTCTTTGCAACATTTGTTTTATGGCTAGGGTGTACCAACTACTCTGCAAGCATCAGAAGACAAAGATGGGAGTCACGACAACAGGAAAGAAAAACGCAAGCAGTGTGCCGTCGTGGGAACCAGATGACTTTTCTGGGCCCTTGACACTAAAAGCTGCAGTCGTGACTCACCTCCTCTGGTCCTGACGCTTCCGCCGAGCAGGGGGACCTTGCTCACTGCCTAGAGACCGTGTTTGTACGTGTGACGGATGGTCACGCTCGTCACAGAGGAATTTTCAGCCATGGATCCTGAGGCAATGCTTGGAAATAGTATGTACTTCAGTGCTACAGTTCTCTGGCATTGCTTTCATGTCCTACTTTTGGAGCGATGGTTAATTAGGCCACCCTATCTTACTGGAAAATGTTCAATCTTCCTACTTGCTCGACCCTGTATTTCAGTAGAAAAATTAGAAACCACATCAAGAGGCTTCATTTTTCCTTTCCTAAACAAAATCAGGCTGCCAATGACTCAGAAGTCTTGAAGAGAGGCATAGTGGTCCAATGTTGCTGAGGTTTTTTTTTCATGCGATGCTGAACTCTATAAGGGCACGTTATTGGGGGAACACAATCTGCTTCGAGTTTAAGCATGAACACCAGTTTTCAGTTTGACCAATACTTCTTCAGAATACCAGGCTCACTGAAATAATATTTTAACAGTTGTCTAAAATCAAATGCTGATTCAGACAGTGTTCCAGCTCAGCTTGCTATTGACCAAGCAGATACGTTTATTCTGGATAACCACCAGAAGGGACCTATGTGTGTTTCCACCTTTCATATTCAATCTTTACCGGAAACAAGAATTAAAAAAAAAAAAAAAAAAATCCCCAGCAGTCTATTTGGAAATGGTGAGCTCCCTTATTAATGATAGAAATTGATTAATCAGTTCTCAGTGGCTATGCAGTAGCCTGAGAAGATTACCAGCATTATGTAAAATTAAAAGAATAGTTTTTGTCTGAACGTCTTTTTAGATACAGGCATTGGAAAAGGCTTGATAAAAGAAGGTCGATTCATGTTTACAAAACTCTTGAGTAATGTAACCTCCAAAGGAAAACCAACATAACAAAAATGGTGCTGTAATAATAGACTGAATATACGCTTTCAGAGCAGGGAGAGGTGGTGGTGGTGAGGAGGAAGAATAGCTATGAACCAGCATTTACATGAGTTCAAAGAGTTATGCTGCCAGATACTACAACCATATATTTTATTTATAAATTACACGAATTTTTCCTTTGCTGAAAAGGAGATTCGGGAAGATAAAAAGGCTAACGAGTGATGGGTGGAAAAGTGGAAGAATACTCTTCATATCTGATATACTCAAGAATGTTTGTGCTTTGGGGAGATTGACCAAATAACACCATCTCAGAGTTCAACACCATTTCAGCAAGCCAATATCAGCCCAGCCCTTAAAAAAGTAGATACGACATTTGGAAAGAGACAAGAATACCCCCAAACTTTGGAAATATTTCACACCCCTCAGCTTCCCCATGTTAGAAAGTGTGAGACGCCGCGCAGTGTTTCACGGCACAGGCGTAGGTCTGATGCGCACAGGTCAGACCGATACATGACGAGGTGGCTGCAGAACCGTGTTGCCGCCTGGCACAGTGTGTTTTGCCACGCGGTTCGGCTGAGCCTGGGACCCGGGAGTGGTGACACTCCGCCTGCGGTACAGCACAGAGACGGTCCTGCGGGCGCATCCTTGCTCACCGGCCACAGATCAGGCTGGCCAGCTGCAGAACGCAGAGCAGGAGAGGGCTGTCACTCTCCGGAGTAAACAAAGCACGTGCAGTAGGTAGATGAGTTTCAAGCAGAATGCAGCAGATTTGATAAGGCTGGCATTCCCAAATATCATCTTGGTTAAGAATTGTAGCACTTGTAATCTGAAACAGCGAAATTATTTCCTCTGCGGAAAACTACCAGGATCTGCAGAACCAGTATCACTTTACAAATCTGCCAACAAATGGTTTATTAAACCGAAGGAGTTGACTGACCTCCTAGGAAAACACGGATTTTGTACAGCAGCACGACCTTTAGTCAGGCAGGTATTTTATAAATATTATTTCCATTTATAATTACCTGAAATCATACCTTAATATGGTTGGCTGAGATTTCAATAAAGAACCCTGATATTTGAAAGTATTCTGGTGTGTGAGAAATAGGGTGCATGTACAGCACACCCGGGTGCTGGAACGGGTGGCTGTTAAAAGATCATTTTATTGATGTGTTCTGCAGAAAACCTCCAGGTCCAAGGTGAACACATTTTGTGTTGGTAGCCAACATTCCTGAAATACATCGTAGTTCACAAGTAAGAACCTCTCTCACATCCTCTAAGTCTGCAGAGTGGGAAAACATTGCTCCCTAACAGAATTCATTTTCATGACTAAAAATGAAAAAATATCTCCGGAAAACAGAAAAGGCAATGATACACATTTGTTGAATAATGCTAAGTAACACATTTTGAGCAAAATCACAACAAAGCCTTGGAGGACAATTTTGCAGAACACATAGGCTCCTGTAACTCTGAACACTCTGTTTTTCAGAATTAAGTAGTGCTGTTGACAAAAATTTGCTGACACCTTCTATTAAGCTGTCGTATGACTGGAAACAGTTAAGCACCACGAGGATTTTTCAGTGTAGCTTTCTTATGATAAGTCAGGTAAAACATCTCCTCGCAATTAAACAAAAAAGGAGGGGGGAGTATCGAAAGCTTTGTTTGTGCCACGACAGAGCAAGAACCTCACAGATACCCAGGTAGCAGGCGGCAGTCACTCTGCTCCCAGATGACAATGCTGTGTCCTACACAAGGCACAGCTCCTGAGACAAATTTCAAAGACTTTGAAACAAGTTCTGATCATATTTTAGAAAGTAGTCCATAGCGCTTACTTTAGGTAGCCAGTAAAAGATTAATCCAGGCATAAATGCACAAAGGCATTTTTAGAACTCAGTCATCCTGACGGTTTAAAAATGCTCCACTCCATTATAGATAAAGGTTCACATATTTAGCGTTTAGTGTTGAAAATGATGATATCTAGATTTATGGTATTATTATCAACCACATTTACAATGTATCCTCTTACATGCAGTACTGGGGTTAGATTGGACAACTATAGTATTTACAGAATTACAGATATATCAGCCTAAATTAAACACCAGAAACTTCTGTTTTTCCAGAACAGGTGCTTATCTATCAAAAAATTATTAGTTTTATTCCCTTTGAAGTTACACTGGCATTATTTCTTTTACACCACGTAGCATATTTCTAATTTCTACCAGTGCAAGTGAAGGAAAACCCAAACCTTCTGTTTCTCACTATACATTTAATAAAATGTTCTGCCACTGCCTCAGATCTCTATCTGGAAGTTAATGATCTCATTACACTTTCTACAGGAATGCTGGAATAACCCTGATGTCCCGATTTTAACTACTTTTTAAAAACTCCATTGAAATTAAAACATCTCTGGGGCAGTTTTCCTACTGCTGAGTTCAGGTTGAAGGTTAGATACACTTCTTCACAGTTTAGAAGAACTATATCAAAAATCAGGTTTCCTGTTGCTGTTGTTTGTATTGCTCTAAAAATTACACCCAGATTAAACACACGTGTTTGGAAAAGCCTAACAGGTATATCTTTCATACAGTACTTTCACAGAAAGTCATATAAGGCAAGCACTGATTTTCAGGAACGCTTTGCAAGCTTTAGCAGCCAGCACGTGTGCCGTTCCGTATGCTTCATTTTGCAAGTATAACCCAAACCCCAAAGTCCCGTCCCTCTGACAAAGAACAAAGTGTTAGTTTGATAGTGAGCTCTTAACATATGTATCCAAACCATAAAAGCCTAACTGAATATCTGTTTTGGTGGGTGGGTAATTCCCATACACGTCTTGTGGGCTTACAGTGGGGCCACAGTGAAAAGAAGTTTCTGGAATAAAAATGGCCATCCTTTCAAAATACTTTTTGCAAAGCAAAACCAGCTATGTCATTTTTAGGGACTCCTTCTGTGAGAATAAGAGGAATAAGAGAACAATTAATGTAAAAAAAAGCTTTCTATCACTTATAATTTGGTAACAGACTCAGTAAACTGGAAACCTAGAAATCGTATTAGCAAATAGGTTTATTTTAAGCTAAAGCTCCTTAAGGTACGTTTTTTAACCGTGGATCAAACTCTTGGTGCTCCACTGCCCCAGACCATAGGTCTTCTCAGTGCTATTCATATATTTCATTGCTGCTCCAGAAGTAAAGTCAGGTGGCTTAAGCAGTTTTAGAAGGCACTTTGAATACATTTCAATTTATATGAACTTGAATAATCTCCAAGTTCTAAGTAATCCCTTAAATTGTCTTTTGTGACCTGCAGGATCGTAAGAGTAAGGAATATACAGAGAATACACAGAATGACAGAGGAAGTACTTCTAGAAGTTATCTGGGAAGTGAATAAAGGGAAAGAGTTTGATATACCCTACTCTTCTGGGGATGATGATATTTAACATGATAGTTAAAAGTAATGCTCTTATTTCCAAAATAAAAGTTAGCCTACCGTTGTCAGCTGAATTTGGAATCCCATCTAACAAGTCTTGGGCGGTGAAGGAAAATAATCTCTGCTCCTCGTATCTGAGACAAATCAAGTTGTTAAAAAAAAATGTCCCTTCACAGGGTCTTAGAGCAGTTCTGTAGTTTGCCGAGCTTTTGAGGGAAGAGTTCGCATATGACCCCGGGACTACAAGCTTAAGCAGAGTGCAATTACTTGGACAGGGATTTTGTCTATGAGCAAAGGTGACTGTTTATTGACCCCATCACCAGATGTAATCATTTCATTCTGTCGTCCAACCGAAACGGATCCCTTCTCAAATGGTGAGCTGCAGGTCTTGGAGGTTCTCCAAATGAAAAATTCTGGGAGTTGGGATGTGAAAGGGAGGAAATTTTATTGAAGTACCTTTCTCTTGCCAGTTACGTGGAAAACCCACTGATTTAAGGCACTGACCACAGCAGCTTAGAGGTATATACAGAAAACTTGTCAAGGAAGCTCTGAATACATGAAGACTGATTACTATATAAACTCTCAGATTTCCACAGGCAATAACTTTTCTTTGTGTCCATCCCTCAACAGCTAGCAACTTCAGTAATTCCTTACAATTAATGCCTCATTCTGCCTACAAATAATACCCAGACTTTTCTAATTGATTACTACCATAATTCAATTAAACTCAGAGCAATTATTCCCAATTTGTACTTAATTTCAAGTCTGTTCCTTTTGCTGTGGACCAGAAGTGAGGCTTGTGCACTCTTAGTGTTTCCGTTTTCTTTAGAGTATGAATGGATCTTGTAAAATATATCACCCTTCTCTAGAAACCTTGTCACACTCACATCCACGTATGACGGATACAACATTCCTTGGTTTAAAAACTCCATTCCTTTAAGGATTTTTTTTACGGTTTTGCTATTTGTATGTGCACACACACACAAATACAAACGGAGAAAGGCTACAGCAAGTAATATGG
This sequence comes from Phoenicopterus ruber ruber, assembly GCA_009819775.1. Taxonomy (NCBI): domain Eukaryota; kingdom Metazoa; phylum Chordata; class Aves; order Phoenicopteriformes; family Phoenicopteridae; genus Phoenicopterus; species Phoenicopterus ruber. Next base: position 37,127,779 of record CM020219.1, read on the forward strand.
AAGGTGGAGGGAACAAACACAAGAGGCCAGTGATTAGCTGGAAATGTGACTCTCTTCAGGCAGCTTTGGGGATTTCGTAATGCTGGGTACAGACCTGTAAGTGAGTCACACAAGAGACAACCAGGCAGGACGTGGATCCTTCAAGCAAAAAAACATTCTTACCCGAAAATGCAATTGAGCATGTCTCAGAGCCTGTCTTTCTATGGGGTTTGGATATATACTTGCTATGAACTTCACTTATTTTCAGTACTGCCAGCAGTTCAAAGAATTTCAGTTTTATTTTGGAACGTAACAAGTTCCATTCTTTCATTTACTGAAGTTGGCTAAAGTGACCCATTAATACCTAAAGCATTATTATGTTATTTTAGTGAAAGGATTACTCGGAAGCCACTGAGGAGCACAGCCTGCTGGTATGCACACCGTGTGCCCAAGCAAGGGAGCAGACGGACCTGTCCCTGAGGACAGACTACTTTGAATTCCACAGTTTTTATACATTGTAGTCTTTTGCCACTGACAAAGCAAAGCCAGAATTTATACTCTCTTTCCTGAAGTGGTTAATTAAAAACCAAAAAATTTTAAAACAGAAAGAAAAAATAAAGACAGTCATTATTATATTCTTTAGGACACTCTTAAAGGACACTATATTATTAAATTTTGCCACATTTTCATGCCAGCTCTCATTTTTTTCTGCTGCTTTGTGCAGAAGTGCAACACAGAAGACTGCTGAAGCTCCGTGTATGTCTCTCCTTGCTTTTGGCTAGATGAAGAAGCAGTGCTCTGGATTTGGTCTAAATTAGCTTCATCTGCATGGTAAAACGTAGGGTTTTGATGATAATTCTTTAACTATTAAATCAAAGAGCAAAACAGTGTGTAACTGGAAGTGTGAACAAGACTCACAAGGTGCTGATTGCTTGAACTCAACCTGAATTCAGGTTCCCTATGGATCCTGGCTGTTTGAAACAGGTGACACAGGAGTCATTTTAGGAAGGTCTCAATGTCCTCCCTGCTGCCTCAGCCAGAAGGCATAGCTGGAGGCCACAGGGAGTGCTGGGCTTCACCTGGACCATGTGCACTTGGTGGGCCTTCCATTTCCCTGGGGAAAATCTGCAGGGTTACGACCAAGTGAGCCCCACGTTGCTCTAGCAAGGCAGTACTGTACATGAACAACAATTTTGGCCTCTACACCACCCTGAGAGCTGCTGTCCATCACAGTGTAGATGCTTGCCTAATGATCAGTAGTGACAGATTCAGTCTTCTATCTCACCTAGAAGATGGCTGGAGTTACGAGAGTCTGATGATCCTCATTTTTATTCATTCATGCATTGCTTTTGTTGACTTCGGCTTTCCCTGACATGTTTAAACATTCAGATGAACACTGAGCAGATATAGGTCCCCTGAATGTTACTTTCCCAAGGTCTAGGGACCTCAAAACAATTATTAATAAATTTTTGTAGCCATGCTCTATTCTCAGCAGACTTGATAAAAGGGGTCTTCATGGCAATGGAAATCAGGTTAGCTAGCCCTGGTGTATGACAGCCCAGATGTGTAAAAATTACAGTGATGGGTAAGATGGATGAAAGTAGCATCTGAGAACGATAATGCAGATGCTTCAAAAGTGTCTTGCTTTCTCTGTATCACGCAGCAGTGGTATAAAACAGACACATACAGTAGACATGACATATTCTCTAAAGCAAACGCCTTTTGGCATGAATTATTTGTAACTATAATGAAGATACAGACATTTAAAGCATCCCTTTAAACCACAGAGCTGATGTAGAATACTTGAGAAGGAGAACACAAAAAAAAAAAGGTGTTCTAATAACTAAACTAAGCACTTAAAAATAAATACAAAAACACAAAACTACTTTCTGTGTGGTATTCCGTCCCTGAGAGGTTGCAAACAGGCTGGTTTTGTCTTTATTTTCTGGTTCTGCAGACTGTACTCTAAAAAAAGAATTGGTCTCAGAGTTCAAGAGCAAGTCATCTGCAAAGTTCATTTTAATGACGGAATGCAGATTGTTGTTCATTCGCTTTTTGTATATGTTCTGCTTATCTTCACAAAGGTAAACATCTCTGGAATGTCAGGATTAAAATATTTAGAATGTTATTTCTAGCCATCATTGCCTACAGATCTGATTGCTTTGTTTTAGTTAAACTTCCATTTGCTAACGAAATCAGAAGTTTCTAAAATGAACACCATGTACATCTAATGTGCTGGAGTAGTAATTTGAGCATTCTCATATTTGAGGAAGTCCTGTGAAAAATATAAAGTTTTCTACGACTCAGACTCCTCTTTTAGTTTTCCTGTGTTGTAACTCTCAAAATTGTTTTATTAGCAATGCTTTTATATCACAACCATAATCTTCTCTTGTTGGACACCGTTTCTATTGGAAAAGGGGCAGGTTTCATTATTTCACTCTTTAGAGTCTTTAATGACTCACCCCAAGCTCTGGGTACATAGCTATCATTATAAAGCATAACTTTCAAGTGAAAAATAGCTACACAATAACAAATTGATTCCCCATCCCTTAAAATGTATTTCTTCTCTCCTCCCCCCTCCCTCTCACCCCCCAAAACTCAGAAACCAATGAGTTTTGCAGAAGACTTCCCTCCTTTAACAAAATTGATATATTAGCTCCCTTTTGTCAATGGCAACTGTGTGCATTGCTGGATGAAATGAGTGGTGTCTGTCAGTCGTCTTTTCCTCACCAACTCTTCTAGGCGTACTGCAACACTTTATCAAATGAGAAAATCCTGAAATCTCTTCATGTGACCATGGATTTAGAATCATCACAGCATCATAGAATAGTTTGGGTTGGAAGGGACCTTTAAAGGCCACCTAGTCCAACCCCCCTGCAATGAGCAGGGACATCCTCAACTACATCAGGTTGCCCAGAGCCCCATCCAGCCTGACCTTGAAAGTCTCCAAGGATGGGGCTTCTACCACCTCTCTGGGCAACCTGTGCCAGTGTTTCACCACCCTTAACATAAAAAATTTCTTCCTTATGTCTAGCCTATATCTCCCCTCCTTTAGTTTAAAACCATTACCCCTTGTCCTATCACAACAGGCCCTGCTAAAAAGTCTGTCCCCATTTTTCCTATAGGCCCCCTTTCAGTACTGAAAGGCTGCAATAACGTCTCCCTGGAGCCTTCTCTTCTCCAGGCTGAACAACCCCAACTCTCTCAGCCTGTCTTCACAGGAGAGCTGCTCCAGCCCTCTGATCATCTTTGTGGCCCTCCTCTGGACTCACTCCAACAGGTCCATGTCCTTCTTGTGTTGGGGGCTCCAGAGCTGGACGCAGGACTCCAGGTGGGGTCTCACCAGAGCAGAGTAGAGGGGCAGAATCCCCTCCCTCGACCTGCTGGCCCCACTGCTTTTGATGCAGCCCAGGATACAGTTGGCTTTCTGGGCTGTGAGCGCACGTTGCTGGCTCATGTCCAGCTTTTCATCCACCACTACCCCAAGTCCTTCTCGGCAGGGCTGCTCTCAATCCCTTCATCCCCCAGCCTGTATTGATACCGGGGGTTGCTCCGACCCAGGTGCAGGACCCTGCGCACTTGTCCTTGTTGAACCTCTTGAGGTTTGCCCGGGCCCACTTCTCAAGCTTGTCCAGGTCCCTCTGGATGGCATCCCATCCCTCAGGCGTGTCCACCACACCACTCAGCTTGGTGGTGTCTGCAAACTTGCTGAGGGTGCACTCGATCCCACTGTCTGTGTCACTGATGAAGATATTAAAGAGTACTAGTCCCAATACGGACCCCTGAGGGAGATTTCTAACTGTTATTGAAATAGGCAGACTGTCACACACAGTTACCAAAAATTTTCATTTCTGAAATATTCACTGTTATAAGCCAGCAACGACCAAGATCAATAGAGAAGAAAGGAAACACCCTGTACTGTCCTGTCCCCTCCTGGTTACCCACTAAATGCAGCTCTAATAGACTTGATGCTAGATTTGCAACACATTTCTCTTACATTTTCCACTTAGAATATTGACATTTTTTTCTGTTTTAACTATGCTCACAGCCCATAGATGTCTCTCCAGGTACACAAGAATGCATACACCCACGTATTTCACTGGTATTCCTCCAGGAAAACACTGGTCTGAATACCTTACACTTTGAAATCTGCACAAGTATGCTCACAAAAAGTATGCATATCTCTCCAATCAATGCAGTTATGCTCAGCTGAAGGTGCCCTAAAGGTCTTTTACAAATTATTTCTGACTGAGTGAAGCAACCACGAAGAACAAAATCAGTTCCAAGCTTTGATCTGGTAACTCAATCCCCACAGGTGTCAGAAGGACTGATATGCTATTGTTTTTGAACTAAGTTATATACAGGAATGCCCTATGCCTCACTGGGGATATCAGTAAACCTCAGGATACAACTATAAAAGTTTGCCTTTACCTGCAAGCAAGCAAAAAACCTATGATGTACCGTAAGGATCTTACATACTGTGCGTATGAGAAGGCGGCAATGGAACAGCTTCGCTGAGCCTGAGCAGAAGCACGTGGAATTCACTGCCACCATTTAATACAATCAGGAAGTCAGGAAACAGGTAGGGTCTCAAAAGCCGCTTTATCAAAGATTGAGGTAGAATTGAAATAACACAACCACTTCAACCTTGAAAGATACTAAGGAGGGAAACTTGGAGTATTTCAGAATTGCTTTTTTCAATTGGATTCACTTTGGGAGTTTCTAAATGACAAGGAAACTTTCCCTTTAAATACTTCTCAGTTCAGTAATCTATATTTGTCATCTGTCTTAGCTATTCCTAGTGTCCTCATTAACATAGGATCTCATTAGTCCCGCTGCACTACTATAACATAGGATTTACTAATAACCCATTCAACAGAGTTGGCACCGGGCACAGAGGCATTCTGGTCAGATTTTGAAAGCCATTTACATACCCATCTGAAATCAGTGATGTGTAAATACATTTGAGGATCTGAGAAAAGCACTGCCTGAGATCACTGCGGGGGTTACAGAGCGCTGGAATTAGGATTTCCCAAGTCCAAGCTGGTACCTAACAAATGGATCTTCACATTATCATTGCAGTACTACTTGAAGGCAGCCTATTAGTTTCTGTGAAAGTAGCTGTATGTTGATTTTGGTCAAACTCCAAACAAATAGATGACGATTGCACTTCTGAGCGTACGAACCAGTTGTGCATCAGTAGCTTTCCAGCAACCATCCAGCTGTGTTTCTTAGCCTCAGGTAAATACCAGGCAATTCCAGGTAGCTCACCTCCGCAGCGAGGGAAACATAAGCTACTTCAAATTTAACCTAGAATAAGTCTTCACACAGAAAACATTTTTTTTAAGTAGCTGACTACCTATAAATTCACAACCTAACTTACAGCTTTGCAACACATCCCCATCGTCATACTGTAACTGCAGTTTCCACAGACCCCTCCTTGGAGAACCTGACGAGGGGAAGAAGCTTTCAGCTTTGGGTAATAGCCTGCATTTGTCAGGAACCCCTTAAGCACACGCCAGCCCTGTTTTGCAATTTCAGTCAGACGAGCGCAACGCTAGCATACGCGTTGGCCTGCTCTACGGAGATTCACCTCCTACCAAGTTCGGCGGAAAGGCTCAAGTCCACAGAGGTATGAGGTGCCAAACTCCCAGGGCAGATTAGTCCCTAGAGGGGAGTCAAGCAGCTCAATAGTCTTTTGTCGATCTAGACCTGAGCTACCAAATGGAGTCATTGTGGTCTACCCCCTAGCTTAAATAAACACCAACTGAAACTTGTCACATATGGCACCTAATTTTGTCAAAGTCTGCCTCAAGAGTACTCAGCCTTCACTTTATCAAAAAGGCTTTTGCCAGCAACAGCAGGTTAGAAACTGGAAGAAAATGAATCAGAATATCGGGGTAGAAGTGGTGCCTTTTTCACAGTGAATTAATAATTGCCATTTTCAGAGTGGTTGGAACATTACCAAGGATAAAAGACCAACACAAAGACTGCTACAGAGAGACCTTCTTTCATAACCCTAGTAGGAGCAAGCATCTAAAGGAGAGGTTGGATGCGTTTACTGGATGTACTTTAGTAGGTTTAAATGCAGAAACAGTAAAAGAACTTTTATAACAATTTATATGAGCTCAACAGTGATTACATTTTAACAGCTGCTCCTGGTCCTCTGGGCCACTGCACTCTAATGGAGTCAGTTTTTCTGCTGAAAGAAATGATTAAATTGTTCACATAGAGTCCCTGAAAAGGTGTCAGTATGAGCAGCTGGAAATTTAGGATCTAACAACTTCAGCATTGGAAAAAAAATCATCACTGGTTTATGTTCCCCTGTGGAGATCAAAAATGAGAAGTTAAATTCTGGCAGAATCCAGGCATTTTCTACAACTAGACACACATTTAACTTTAACAAATTGGAATGAGCGTCTAGTCTCATTGTTTTCCATGTAAACTTAACCTGATGGTATGTGATGCTTGTACCATTTTTAGAGCCACAGGTCACTAATGATTAATAGTGACCTATATTCAGCATAGCATTATATTGCTCTCTACAGTTTGTATATCACTCACTAATGAAATACAGCTACTGCTTTGGGAAGATGGAGAGACTATGCTACAGTTTGGAGGGTTGTGTGGAGCAGGAAAGGGACCCAAATGCTTGTTTTAACTGAAAGCCCTGGAGACATTTAAGTGATAATTGACTACGTTGCAGTACAGCTCAGTTTTGGGGGCTAATACTTGTGTTGTAGAAAACGGTACCTTAGGGCCTTTGCTAATCACTTGGGTCTCTCTTGCTTTCACACCTCACACAAAAGGCCTGTGACAGCACACAGCATGCCAAGAGCACGTTGAGACGATGGATTTGCCCATAGAATTTGCCGTGTAGGAAATTACTTCATCACCACCCAGAGTCCTTGGACTTTCTTTAGCAAAGTCTTAGACAGTAATGATCTGGGAGTGTGTCAAGGTTTGAATGTTGATTTACTAAAAGCCGCTATGAAATACCCTGCCCATCACCTGACGTATGCCTGTTGCCCATGGTATTGTAATCATTGCCCCATGTGTATGATGATCCAACCTGGATAAAATGGAAAAAAAAGTGCAGCTCTGGAGCAGATAGTGCCAGATTTTCAACCAGTAGCTCTTACGGCTCACTCTAGAGACTGCTGGATGCTGAGCAGTTTGGGAAACGTGGCCACTGCCTTAGGGGTCTGAAAGGGAACTTCTGGTACTCTGTGGGAAATTGGCCTTTTTGTTTTATTCCTGAAGCATTAGAAAATGGTCCATAAGATCCCACTATGCTAGGCTGCTACAAATGGTGGGTCTTCACTTCCAGATGGGTATCAGTGCTGCTTTAGTGCTGTATTGGGGTCTTTGTAAATCAAGTGGTCTTCATAGAAAGATATCTGGTGATGCAGTCTCTCCTTTCAAAGGCTTGAGGGTCTTTGTAAAAGAAACTTTAGCACCACAGTTTCACTATCAGAGATGGCAGATCACAAGATAAAGAGAACCAAATTGCATATTACTTTTTTTAAGTTTGGTGGCGTGGACTTGTTTTGCACGCACAGGGTATTTCCAGAGAATGAATACCCTATGAGTTATCCAGTCAGACCTGAGGAATCATTTCATTTGTCTTATGACTCTTTCAAAATGTTTTACTGTTATGTGTCATAACACCTTTTATCACTAATAGCTTACCATTAATCACAGAAATTGTAGATATAGTTTACCTTAAAATGCTGCTGGTGACTATATTAGAAATGCAAATCTTAGTCATTCAATCATCAGTTGATTTATGAGTATAAGGAAAGAAATTTTTCTTCTGCTAGGATGCAGAATGAAAAGCTTAATCTTTGGTTCAATATATAAATTAAAGTTCAAATACAAAAGGCAATGAAAACTTAAGAACTTGAATTTAAACTCCAGAAATTTTCCTTTCAGAACATATTAATCAGTTATGATCCTTAGTGACTTTGTAAGCTGCTCTGATTCATTGCAATTACAGATACTTGCTTATCAGTCTTCCTTCATTGCAAGTAATTTTCACTGTTTTAAATTAATCATTGATAAAGTTTCCAACACTTTCAGAATTTGAGGAAAGAGACTATCCATTGGCAGGAGTTATTTAAAGCCACAGAAAAAACCCAAGTGATACTAAAACTTTTGTGACAGGTTATTGTATTTCTAGGACTAGATAATATAGTGTCTGTGTTTTGTTGACAAAAATTGTATTTAGTCTCAACCATAACCAAAGCTACAAATTCTGAAAGAAAGATTGTCTAAACATACGCGATGAAAACACAAGATGGAATAAACTCAGCAAAGGTAAAATAGGCCAGACTTAATACAGGGCCTTTCTTTGAAATTATTTTCTAGGCAAATAAAGTAGACCATATCTCTTTAGATTTCAGTATAGCATTGGATACAAGTACTCTTTCTTATTAGTTCAGATGGAAAACTCTGTATTTAATTTTCTGGACAAATGGAGTGGACCTTGTATCTTTAGGTTTAGATTTAATACTTCAGATTTCAGTACAGCATTTGATACAATTACACATTTAACCATAAAGTTTCTAAACTAGGTGAAGAACTAACAATGGTAGTATTTAAAGGGGGCGGGGGGGGTGTGGGGGGGTGGAGATTGACAGTGCAAGGCAGGTTCCTAAAGCAGTTCCTTAAGGACTGTTTAAGTGCAGTGTTTCATCTGTGATGTTGGCAGAAAAAGGCTGACACAAGGTTATGAGCCATCATAAATGCAGAGGAGGTTGGGTACAGGAAGAATGGATGACCTCTGGGACTGGAATAATAGGAATGGGATAAACTCAACAGCAAAAAATGAAAGGCCCTGGATATAAACACAAATAAAAGGAATTTATTCTATAAGCTAAGAAATCACCAGTTGCTAAAGACCTAAAGACACTGCACTATTCAATAACAGAATGAGTAAGACTGTTAGTGTGATGCAAAGCGGAAAAGATAAATCAGTCCTAGTGTTTATTTGGGGAAATATTTCCAGAGCAGAAAGAAATGTACCTGAGCTGCAATCCTGCACACAGTTCTGTCATCCTCCTTTAAGAAAAAGACATTTTGACTACAAAAGGAAAAGAGAGAATAAATGGGATGATCAGACGACGGAGAGTGTATCCTATGCGTAGAGATGATAAGAACAAGCATTGAGTGAGGAATAGTTACATGGGACCACTAAACATTACATTTAGTTCCACTAAATTCAAGTGAACACATAAACATGCCATGAGACACTTCTGAAAATATTTTCTGTTGTTCTTGCAAGTACAAAAATCTACAAAGAAAGGCAAAGAGCTGCAAACTCTGCTGTCATTGCCACAAGGGCAATGAAATATGTGGAAATCCATAAAAACTGTTATGGCTTTGATCTCCATATGGGTTAGTACCATGTATGAAAAGCTATGAGGAGATACATTGATTCTGATATTTAAAAATGGTGTTCTGTAACCACACAAAGCTATGAAAAACATTCATTCATTAGTTCAAATTTGATCTAATTTTCTACTGAGCAGGATAACATCTCCCACAAAGGGCTCTAAGGCATCACACCAAATTAATTGTTTTCAGTTCTTAAGAAAAGCCTTTCCACAGAACATTAGTTTTAACAGCACTAGAACTTGCTTGTCTATTGATAACTAACTAGTGAGCAACCATCATGACACTAGAAACGTGTTTTATCTAAATTACTAGCTTACTTTGCTCCGTGACTAGGTATTGTGCAGCTACACGACAAGTAAAGAGTGGAAGAAGGTACTAGGGACCTTCTAGGAGGTACTTCAGTGGCCAACGCAGTAAACTTTTAATACATTGTGGCAAATGGAACGCTGCTCCAGTATGTGCTAAAAAAAAGAAAAAAAAAAAAAAGAAAAAAAAAAGAAAATAGAAAGCTTGTTAACTCATTAAAAAGTGAGAGTTATTCATTGATTTACAATGGCTAATCAAAGATAAAGTCATACTAACTGATATCATGATTTATTGGCTTTTGAATAGGCAGGCTATTAAGAAAGTCTTTGAAATAAGAAGGTCAGGCCTTTTAGAAGCTGGAAAGAGCTGATTCAAGGGCTCCATGAGGAAAGGTGGGTTGTTGATTTTATTTAACTTTCTGATATCTTCTTACTCTCTGTGTATTTATTCTGCCTTTTTTTTGCTATGGTTTGGAAGACTACAAAAAGTACGCTTAATCAACTCATAATATGTAAGTTAAATAAAGAAATCACAAAGTAAACACACAAAACTATTTCAGAGTCTGCACTCATATGAAACTAAAATGCATACTTTGGAGATTGCCTTTTTAGTACTAATTTCATTAGCGAATGTAGCCTGGTGAGATGCATCAAAAAGACAAGAGGTAGGAGAAGGCTTGAAATACCCACAGTAATAGTTTCTTGCTGTGGCAGAATATACAAACAACTGTTCTTATGCAAGTATTGCATTGTTTACTTTCCTGTCTCTAATTTTTCCGGTTGCAGAAAGGATATACAATCTAAAGAGAAACCGAATACAAAATGTGTGTCAAAAAGATGCTGAAATCTCCTGCTGTTCCCTGTGTCCATCCATGGTTCTGGTCCTCCAAGCACGTTACCAAGCAAAGACTTGACAGGTTTTTTTTTCCATGGGTTGAATTACTGCAAACAATTTTACAATCCAGTTTGGATTTTCTTTTTTTTAAATGCAAAGTGACCGGTAACATAGAGACACTGTGATTGTGAAGTATCTATACGGAAAGAGAAAATCTTACAATTCCTTCAACTCCTAGAATATCGCATGTGCTCTCTAATTATCAAATTACCAAAGAACTTTGGTTCAGCTTTGGAATCGGTGGTAAAGCAAACAGCCATTGCACTCACAGACTATGCTCGGGTTGTTAATATGTAGCATAGTAGGCTGCAAGAATATGATTGTTCCAAGAAAGCAGGAAGATGAGTTTCTGTAATAAAAATACAATATCTTGTAAGTCAAACATAAAATAGCAGTGTAGAGAAGCAGTTTATTTTAGCTGGGAGAGGCAAAATTTTGGAAGATCGTAACTTAAGACAAATGAAATCTGTAACAACATAAATCAGACTTTGTCACCACTTTTGACATTTTTTTTGTCTTTTTTTAGAAAGTATTTTCATTTGAGAATTCATTCAAAACCACCAACTAATATCAGCATACTATAAAACTATATAGTGTCCTTATCCAAAGTAGCTCTATATTATAATTAATTTTGCAACATTGCATATCCCATTCTGAGATTTCATTATGCACTCCAAACTGAATATTAAGTACATATATAAATAATGTATAATATGCTCAATATATCTCTATATGATATTTAATATATATCAACAAATAATAAATATAGATTAATTATATATTGCATATAAAAATTATTTTTAGCATTTTTTAAAAAAAAACAAAGAACTTGAAGAAATCATAAAATATTTTTGATTGACACATAGCTTTCTAAATTAATGTGTAGAGGTTTGTAATCAATGCCCAGAGGAAAGGACATCTCTTTTCCTGCTATTTTGAGGAATCCTCTGACTATGAAAGCAATGTAGCTTCCTCAGCAAGAGGAGGACTTGGGGATTACGCAGAAGCACAGGGTAATTCTGGCATGAATCCTAGACACATGTGGATTCCTTCAATCACAGTGTACTCAGTAAAGATCTGGTGTCAGTCCTGGATCAGCCTCTAGTCTGAAGACTTCTCCCTTTTCAGGAAACTTGAAGAGGTGCAGAAAATTGCAGCTAACAGATAAAAGCAGACTTCACAAATGGTCTCTGATGTCTGGCCCTTCTCATCCCTTACATGATACCCTGTTGGCTACTGCAAGAAAGATTTTTCTTTTGGAAATTTTTTGAGGATATGGTACATGTCTAAAACTGTGGTGAATGAATAATAAAAAACAAAATCGTCTAGAAACTTTTTTTAAGACTTTATATGTAGAAGCTACATCTAGTATTAAAGTACTTCAAAGCAAACACCTTTGGATATTACTGCTATAAAGAAACAGAACAAGTCTCAAATTCTTTCTGAAAACAAAGCAAATAAAGAAGAAGTCTTGAAAAAATATTTCGTTTTCTAGGTAAAGACAGTGTAGCCAAGTAACAAAAATCAAACAGGCAAAGTCAGAAGGCCTACAGGTCATTCCTTCTGGTTCCTCAGTGGTCTAACAGATCAGACATTAGTACAAGAATCTCCAGGGGAACAAAGCTTCTCTGTAACCGTGTTGCGAAATTTAAAAAATTCTAGTGCTATGTTTTAAAGTATTTATCAGAAGCACAGTTTAAATGAAAAATACAGACATACAAGTGACACAAGTCACTACAGATTTCACTTTCTATAATTTATATATCCTAAAATTATAAATAAGAATAACTACTCTTAAAAAGATTGGGCTTTTAATTTTTATTTGCTATTAGGAGTGCTCGGGGTTTTTAATCTGTCCTTTGTAAATACTTAAATTAGCCAGTAATACTTTCCATTCCATATTTGCACAAAGAAGTGCATATTTACACCAATTGTTTCTAAATTCCCTGCACCTTCTGAATGAGTGAGTGAATGAAGTAATTGTGATAATATTTAACATTCAGATAGCCCTTTATATCTCCAGCATGTTTTATTAATATTAAGTCTTTCACCTACATGAAGAAACATTCTTTCATCAGCTATCTTACCATTAGAAAGTCACCTACATTTTTACAAGGTTGCTAGTCCCAAACTAGAACAACCTAACTGTCTGCCTAACAACATAATTTTCTTATCGTATCAACCCATTTGGAAGTGTAGCCCACCGAAGGTGCCGAATGCTTCCCTGATGTAGCATCTCACGCTGAAAGACACGAGTAACTGTCTGGGAACTGAAAGGTTTTCTTGGCCCTCCATCTGTCATGCAAAACTGAATGAAAGGCAGCAAGCAGTGCTCCACAGTTTCCCATAGGAGCAGATCATTGTTAGCTTAAATAGAAGTCGAGAGTTGTAAAAACTGTAGAAGACTTACTAATTTCCCTAGTAGTATTTGAGAAATATCAGTCACCGTGGCTGTAACTGGTACCATACCCATGCCTGAAACTACCTGAGCTTTTCCCACCGATCTTCTATTGTCCAACGAAATTAACACGCATTTTTGAGTTTTTTCCATTTATGATCGCTTCACCAAGACTTGCCATAGGACATTAAATAACGGCATTCAGTGGGACTATCCATAGGCAGCATTACAACGCAAAAGAGAAATGGACAGCACAAGCAGAGTCTGATCTTATGACGCTATATGACCATACTGAGAATGTTATCTGATACGCCAAAAAAAAGCCCAAGTAGAAATTATTCAGAATTTAAAAGTTTACAATCTGCTAGCTCTTGGGAAATTTTACCAGATGAACTCTTCTTTGAAAACCACTTCTGGCAATACGGAAATGTCTATTAATTTGAGGATGATTTGCATATTACAGTTGTGGCGACATCTCTCCAGCTTCACATGTCAATCCAGCCCATGAGTTCGTACTACTTTTTCCAACTCAGGCAAGCCAGGAATGACCATATTAGGAAAAGGCAGCCTAAGCCTGCAGACAGCCAGAATCCGTCTTTACAACTAACGGAAGTCTCATTCCAGAAGACTGTTCGTGCAGAGAGACGGCGTAACACTACCTCCGATAATTGCCATTCTACCATTTTTCTATTCGCATTCCGGGACTGGTCACCAGGGCACGAGCTGTTCTTGGCTACGTGATCCCATACCATTGCATACCGACGCATGCCAATTCAGATTTACACAAGGAAATCTTTGTGGTTAGAACCTGAACTTCTGCGGATTAACCTACCACTATATTTAAATCACTGAAAATCAAAACCCTACTTCTCATGCCTGTGGGAAGAGAATAACATACATCTTGATTTGGTTGCCTTTGTAATAAGTATAGCTCCTTGCAGGCTTACAAAGAAAAACAGTCACCTAATAATATTGTAGATTAAAAGCAGAGGCCTGTGCTAATGAGCAGCGAGAGCCAAATTCTGCTTCCATTCTTAACTATGCGTCAATTAATGATTTCGGAATACAACTCAAGGTGTGATTCATCTCACCTAATTTAACCATCTAGAAGTTAGGCATCTATTTTACCATAGTCAACTAGACTACTTCTAAAGTAAACAGAAAAAATGAAAAGGATCTTCTAAGATAGTATCTAAAAAAGGTATGGTAAGTGCTGTCTAGATGTGCAGCTCTCCCTCCACCAGTGAGTGGGATTAGATGGCTCAATGAATCAGATACCCTTTATTCTATCTTTACTAGCCTACTAGGGCTTCTCAACAGTCAACAGAGGAAGATAAGCATCTTCAGCATATGACTCATCACGCTTGTCTTCAAAACTTATTTTGGAATAGGATAAGTCACTTCTGAAGTTGCCTCTACATCTCCACTGACTAAAAGAACCAACCTGGAAAAAACTCCCATCAAAAGAAACTGAAGCTACCTAGGATAGACGTCACCTGTGGACACGTCTATTGGAATTGGTTAAAGCAGACAATTGTAAATTGGTTTTTAGCTAAATTTTAGTGCTCAGTTGGATCAGTATTAACTAGCAGTATTAGGAGAGCATCGAGGAGGTATTATCAATTTAGAACCCAAATGAATAAGGACTGTCCCATCTGTTTAAGTGAGACCAACATAAACAACTCATTAAAATGCCTGCTAGCATGTGATTATTAGTCCAAATTGAACATCTGGGTAAAATATTCAGAATTTGCATTGTAACTACTTCATTGGTAGGTTTTATGTCTCCACTAGTTCGATCAGAATAATCAAACTCCTTCTGCTGTTTTATTTTCTTACGGAACTACAGTTCTGTGACACCGCAGTAAATTAGGCAATACCCATGCTGAATTGCACCAGCGCAACTATTGTACTTTCTTACTAAGACACATTCTGTGTATCCAAACAACCGTTCTCCTTCAAAGACACTCAGACATTAATTTTGGCATGAATACTGAAGTTTACCTAGATGAGCAAGCTGAACAAACACACGGTGTGAAAGAACTGCAAAGCTCGTTTTGCTAAGCCTAGGGGTTAGGGGGGCACACACTGCTGCTACACTACATGCTTGTCATTCAACAGAAGGGACAAATTGTTCATGAACATAATAAAATGGAGTCATTAAAGCAAATGCAAATTTTATAGAGGAAAATTTCACATAGACACTTTCCCTTCCAACCACTTTGTTCATCTGATCATTCTCATTTGGCTTTTCATTTGTGTTTTAAAGAAGTTTTTATTGTTGCATAATGACAGCTATGTGAAGAATGGTCACACATACCTAGGCAATGAAAAACTGAAAGGAAAGATGCAGATCATTTACCAAATACCTAGACTGTGAGTCAATATATTTTTGGATGCCTCAAGTTTTACCAGTGTGTGATGGAACTTACGAAAATTGAGGACAGCAAGGCTACTGCTGGTAAATTATGGCTTAGAATTAAACCAAATGATTCAAACCTTAAATCAGTAAAATAGCAAAGAAAGACACAGTCATGTACAAAGCCTAAAGCAATAAAAAAAAAAAAAAAAAGAAAAAAAGAAAAAAAAAGAATGCATTTGAAAAGGAGTTTGTTTGCTGCAATGGGATTAAAAACCCCACCATCTATAATCTTAGCTTGTCAGAAGTTGTCTGAAAGTCTATTTAGTGACCAAAGAGACTTGTCTAATTCATTCACCATTTTTATCACTTGACGTGTTGTGCTGTGTTTCACAGCTGGAGAGTAAACATGCCAAAAGTTGACATTCTAAGTAGCTCTGAAAATATTTAAGTCCCAGACATATTTTTTGAGCAAATTGCAAATTTGGCTTCTCCATTTAAGAAGATACCAAAGGGCATGTGGCTCGGCCAGTCTCCAAACTGGCTGTGATACCTAGGAGGAGTTTGCCTCAAACCGATTCTTTCATACGGTCAGCAGGCAATCCGAGAACGGTAGTAATATTTTTGGAAATCCTGGTTTTGATCCACCATAGAAAAAAAAAGGTAATGAGTTTAGCAGTGTTAAATCAAATGTTGCTGGAAAGATATCCACAAACCAGTTCAGTGTGGAAATATTTTCTTGTTGGCTTAAACTCTTTAGCTTTTATTGAAAAGGGAAAAATATATGACCATTCATTTATACCATAAAAGGAAAAACTACAAATTCAATGTATTTTGGTCTCAAAGCATATAAATTGCTCTTTACAATGCAACATGCTAAATCACTCCTTTGATTAAAGAGTGGCTTTTCTGAAATAGTTAGTCATTATCACAGCCTAGGCTACATTTTACAGCAGGAAGAGGACTAATTTCCACAACAGTGCAAGTGAGGGCTCAGCTGCATGGGTCCGATTGCATATCTTCTCCCCAGAATACTGACAGTTAAAAAAAAAGCAAAAGAATGTTTAACCTATGTTTCAAAATTCTCTAAGGAAAATGCCCTTTCACTATATGTCTATTTCAACCATTGTAAAAAAAAGAAAGCCTATGTAAATTTAAAAAATAATTAAAAAGCATAATGTATCTGAAAGATGCTGAATCACTGACCCTGGTGAATGAAATCCGCTGAACTGTCTGAAGGAAATGGTCAAGAGGAAATCAAAACTCTCCGAAAGACTAGGCCAGAAATTTCTACCAAGGAATGGGAGAGGACAGTGTCAACAAGCAAAGTCTGTACTATCAACTTTTTGATGTGACTGACTACTTAATATTATCAGTGAATATCTATTAGCAAATCTAAATGAAGACTTTTTTGCATATTTTCAGTATTTTTTATTTTTACTCTTTCCAAATCTGAGAGGCCACAGAAGTTCAAGTGGGGAACAACTGCCCAAATTGTCCAGTGATCCTCCGTTTATTCAATCCAACTACCCCTAAGCTAATATAAGAACAGAACATCTGCCAGGGCTGCAGAACAAGAGGTGTGCTCATGGTGATGAGCTGGGACAAACCAGATTTCCAAAAGAATTTGTTCTCTGCAACTCGGGCTAGAGCAGATTGCGACAGCATCAGCAGGTTCTTAAAATGCCAGAAATAATTAGTAAGAACGACACCAATACCTGAACATAATCCCTTGCATTCCTTGTTACCACCCACTGTAATGCAGATTCACAAACTCGTGGTGGTTTTAAACCCAAAGCTATCACCCAGACTCTAGCTGTAGTGTTGGGTTTTTTTCTTATTTCAGCCAGTGTTCTAACTTGGCATTTCATATGAAATCCTTTCACAGGAATTTTAAGAGCAGATGATCTGAAAATTTTATTATTCAAATCAAGATTCTAAGTAAATTTGTCCAAAGTATCTTTATCTGCAGTCCTGGAATGGGAGAAAGATCTTCAATTTATCACTGAAAAGCTATAAGAGCAATTAGAGTTACTGATAAAGCTAGACATTTGCCAAAATGTATCTTGAATACTATATTTTAAATATAGATAACTCTCATTCCAAAAGTGTTTCATAACCATTGTCTTCTCCTTCGGGTTTTCCCCAGAAGATGGTATTCAAGACCAATTTTGACAATGATTTTCAGATTCAGTAACTTGCCTGACAGGAAGCATAATGAAGCTTTAAACTCGTTTCAGAAAGGAAAACTTGCACATATGATATAGTAACACTTTTCAGTTCTGAATGGTGTTTGCCTGATTCAGTTCAGCAGACTTTCACTTGCCTCGTGACTTACACTCACTTGTAGTATTTTTTTGCATTGACTATAGTCTTCCTTCTGACCTACTAAAATAACTCAGCTGAAGGTAGAAATACTGTAAACAACTGTGATTTTATTATTCCTGGTAATTTGTGGGTTTCTTCCTCTCACCAAATTTTAACTTTTCCCTTGCATGCAGTAATATAAGTGATACCAGCAACTGACAGATTCATGCACAGCAATGCATTGATTACAAAATGTTATTAACATTTTTCAAATCATTAATTTTCTTTCTAAAATTCTGTCCAGACTCATATATTTACTGGGGGAGAAGGAAAAAAAGAGAGAATGAGTGAACAAACAAAAGAAAGAATGATAGTTGCAAATAGAAGACATCTGAGCTGAAATTTTTTAGGGTAATTAGAGAATTTGATACCTGTGAGAAACAGGTCACATCAGTATTACCTACAGGTGGCTCACTGGAGTGTGTTTACACTATCAGCACTTCTCTAATATTACTGTAGATTTTCTGGGAGAAAAGCAATAAATTAAGGAATCCTACATTAGACAAAAGAAACAGAGTACAATAAACTTGTCAAATCAAACCCTGACTCTGTTCATCTCATATCCTGAAGGTAACTATTATCTATCTCTTTTCTAAATCAGCATGCCATCTGGAGCCCTGAGCAGACCAAAAAATGCATTTTCTGTTCCGTTGTAGAGGCGCTATTCACATTGCTACAAAGTAATCCCAACATTTTTATTTTAAAGCCCCTTAGAGCAGTTGACTGTGAATATACTGACTGTAGATAAAATAACAGTATACAAGTTTTTGAAAAATGCCGCTCATTCTTCTTTATTTTTTACATGGTTACACAGTTATTATATGTAAATAATTTCATTTGGTTTTAGTTAAGAAAGACAGAGAGATTTTGGCAAGATCAGTGTTTTTTGTTCCATCCAAAGTTTAACAAATAGATTTGTATTTGGGTATTTCTGACCATTCTCCCCAATATGCTCTATTCACTTTGAGCAGATTGAGCTTTCATTAGACAATTTTTTTTTTTAACAGTAAGCTAACAACTACTTTTCTTAGCAGTTTTTTTAGGAAATACATTCAATAATATATTTGGACTGCAGCACTGATCCATAATTTTACATTTAGTTCAATATGAAAGTTGATATTTTCTTATAGGAACTGCTCCAAACAGCCACGTAACAAAAGAAGTATTTGTCAGTCGTAGTGTGAATATAATCTAAAAATGGGACAAAACATTCTTAAAAGCTAATTAGTCCACTATATCATACACTGATAACATTATTTGCTTTACTTCTTAATTAATTTTGGTCATACTGTAAATTCACTGAACATACTGCAAAATAATCTGAATGGCACTATGAAAAAAAAAAAGCACAATCAACTGGTTTTTAATATGCAAGCCCAACAGCCACTCCAAAGACCTGCTCTAGGCACGTTACACTCACAGGGATTAAAGGGTGGGTTCGGTAATGGAATTTTGCACTTTAAAGTTGGGCACGGCAACATCTTTCTGGTTGTATACATACCTCTCAAAAAGACCATTGTGAACACAGTCCGGAGCCCAGGATCCTATGCACCCCATCCCTATGGCAGGACAGCCTGAATAATGTCTGCAGAGGGTGTCCCTGCATTTTCCTGCGGGTACGTTGTGGTCACGGCTGACCCGTTCTTGCAGGTTTCCCGGTTGCTCCCAGTACGGTGCCCAGGGCTGCCTCCAGGGACCACTGCAGGCACGGCTTCAGCGCCCCGACCTGGAGTGGCGACAGCAGGCTGGGTGCCGTGCCTCCACGCTCACGCCCTGCCCGGTGCAGGAGCAGAAGTCCCGTACAGGGCTGGTGTTCCAGCCAACCAGCACACCGAGCAAAGAGCGGCTCACCGTCACTAGGAAATAGGAAAGGCAAGAAGGATTTGCCCAAACCTAGAGAGGTGCCTTCAACTGCTTGAGACCCACATCTGCAATTCTATCCTGAGAATATCTCCCTACAAGCTTTCTTCAACATTACTTGTTCATCTAACGAAAGCTATCACGTGGCTCCCCAAACCTGTCCTTCCAATAAATACTCACTGACAAAAATGCCTGAAAAGCGCAGACTCAGCTCCGTGCTCCCAGGGGAGAACTCCCATTGGATTGTGAAGTCTTATTCCCCTCTCGCTTGTTCCCTCTACCACTATCCTGTCCCACGTACCCCTCTGGACCTGTCCTTTGACCTTTCCTTTATGTCCTTATCTCCAGCTTTATACACTTATTATTCAGTGAATATCCCTCTTTTTTTATGTATATTTCTAGAAATGTAAGATATGGACCCAGACTTATGAGTGAGTTGAAACTAGGTCTCCTATTGAAGGCTGAGTACTGTAATCCCTTAGCTGTTAGACAGATGAGACTTTTACATCATTACTACACTGACGTCCACTGAAAGCGGTAACCACTGATGCCACTTGCAAAGCATCAGATGCTGTCCCTGAGTGTGAAGCACGCCCAGGGGATTTGGACATGCACAGAGTTTCGGTGGGCACTCCGTGGTCTTGGTTTGCACTTGGGCACCCAGGATTAGGCAGGGATGCAATTTTGGATTCTTAGAGGCTTAGGGTAACACAGTTGTCCAGGACAGTTATAGAAATGAGGAGTGATGTACAGTCACCCCCAATATTGCATATAACACTTCATGCAGAATAATTTGATTTCATAGCTAGTCAAAATGACATTGGAAAGTTTTGTATCAATCAAGTGGAACAGATAGTCTAAAATGGTCCATTCACTAGTCAGCTCAGTATCTATATTCTAGCTGGCTAACAACGTCTGTCTTCATCTCTAGCCCTTTTGTTTGAACATCTCAGGTTTACAGAATTAGGTTAATAACACCAGGCATTTGTTATGTATGTTTGCTAGTAAAAAAAAGGATTTGCTGGTAAAACAACGCGAGGTGAATGCTCTCTGAGGCTGATTTATGCGTAGTGAGCTTCAACTGAACTTCAGAGCCGAGAAAACACTGCACCTCATTACAAAAGGCATTGCCTAATACTAATAGACATAAGAATTTCAATGACATTTCAAAGGAATATTGGAATCAGAAGCACCTTAAATCAGTGCTTGAATGGTAATTTTTAACTTGCATAGTTCAGATGTTTCTCCTGGCAACATTTTCCCAATGTCATTATCACTTAGTAAAATTTGATACCATCTACAACCTGAGCCTGAATTCCTGACGCACAGTACCAGAGAGGTAAATATTATGCCAGATTAAAGAGTAGCATGTTTTCACAATTATGAAGACAAACATTTCTCTTTTGCAATGAGGAAGTCTCAGAAAATATGTAAATACTTAAGTAGCTAAATTGTGTGCAACTTATTCACAAGGGATATAACCTAAGTACGCAGCCCTAAGCTATTGCAATGTCTTTGATTATGTATAGCTCTGTCAAACAAAACAAAAGACATTGGGCTGCTTCTAAGAAATTTCATACTCATTTCTAACCTGAAGTCATATAACTTCAGGCTGTGATCCTCTCTGATCTCTAGCTCAGTGCATGTGAGCAAGTAGCTGCACAGGAGACCTCACATGTTTTTTGAAGTAACAAAGAGACAACATTCTTTTGAGTCAGAATTCAAACCATCGCTAGTAAAACCTATGCTCCTGGGGGTGTAAAACTTCTGCTAGAGCTCTACTGTTGTCTTAAATTCCCGTCCACAGACTCTTCTAGTAGACAGACCAGCCTGATGTTACTAACTCCAGTATAAACGTGCTCGAAATTTGCTTTCTGCTAATTACAATCTGTTAATCTAAAGTCTCATCACAATTTTAACTGGTTATGATGCATTTTTCCTTTCTTAGGCTGAACTTTTTCCCTAAATTCTCCACTGAATTCTACCATATATCTGTGGTGGCTGTGGTCAGAGTTATTTTTACATACATGGATAAAGGAAGTGGAAGACGTTCCTTTTAAAAGCTTTAAAAAGCTTTTAAAAACTAAAACCTAAGGGGATAATATAGTAACTCCTTAGACCATATATATCACTGTTTTTTCACGTTCATAGGTACATGCTACTATAACGTCACTTGGTATTAAGAACAGCAAACTGAAATGTAAATAGCTACATGTCAGCTTCCATCTTTTTTCATTGTGATTTGTTGTGGAAAGTAAAGAAAAATGATGAAATACTAATTCACACTTCACATCACCTTGGCTAGGGATCAAGTAAGTGTTCAGCCACAATCTGCTCTAGTTTTCATTTTGTTTGTTGGATTCTTTCTTGATTTTTTCTTTCATTGTTCAGTAGAACTATTAAATTCATGATGATTTTTCTTCCCTCGGGTGAATTCAAAGAACATAAAAGCGGTAAAGCTAAATTGTTATACAAGAATGTGTGAAGGTAAGGCTAGTTGATACAAAGACAACAGATGACTTCATGTAGGGAGGATAAAGTAGAGCATCAGATAAGGAAAATATGAAGTAAAGGGAATTTAGAAGGAATTTATTACATTATTTTCAATTATTTTTTTTGCTAGGCACGGCCGTTGAAATTTTCCAATGCATCCTTAATTGTCTGTACAGAGTTGCTATACTGGGTCAGAACAAAAGCCATCTTACTCAATGTGTTCTGGTAGCAACCAGTGGTAGTAAATGTTAGGTAGCTGTCAAACCCGGTAGTTCTAAAGAGGTGAGACTGCCACAGCAACATGCCCCAAGTCCAACCAATAATGAGGCTGAGCCTGTATTCCCAACGGGCGCACACGCATACACACATATACAACACATACACATCTATACACACAGCCGGCTGCACAGATCAACACACGCAGAAACACACAGAACTCATGCAAGAACAAACAGCACAATGGCCGCATCCGGTGTCCCTCTCTGGCTGATCAGGATGAAGGCCCATTAGTAGGAAATATATACATACGTACAACGCGGATCCCTCCAGCGGTGGGGCTCAGACACCTGGACTGCACGGTATCTGGCCCCTGGATCCTTGGTATCTCCCATTGCCGGTACCTGGACATATGAGCTGCTGAGGCTGCAGCCCCGCTCCACGTGCTGGTCCAGACCCCTCACTCAGACACACACACGAACCCTTCGCACACAGACACAGGCCCACATACAAAGAGGTCTCCCTGTTGACCTCCAGACCCCATGGTCTCTTCAGCACTTGGCCTGGATACCCTGATCCCTTCAATAGCCAATGCCTCCAGTCATCGCGCTCAGAAACATACACACAGACATACCTGGCTCCCAAACCACTTCACCTACTCACTGACTGGTTCAGCTTGATATTCACTAGTGATCACATGCTGACATAAGCCCTCACTCCAGCTTCTGGCACCCCAGATCCATGGGCCCCAATGACCCACAGTCCCCATTGCACCTGCTGCACTTAGACGTCCATACACACACGTGGAACAGAGAATAGAGCCCCTCAACAACAAAAAGAGTCAGGAATGGAATTTAATGAGAAGATGGGACAGACTGCGCTGACCGGTGCAGGACATGGCCAGACAAGCGTACTGACCAAATGCCAGTTTATAGATGTCTTTTATCCCCTTTTTCCTCTGTCTTCCATACTTGTTCCTTCCCCAAACACCTTGAATTCTCCCTTTCCCCACCTTTGGTACCTACCCTAATCATCCCATAATAAGTTTCATACAATCCCAAAATGGTCTTCCCCTGCGTCCCACAATGACTCCCTCACCCCTGGGCTAAAGCCCCTCGGTCTGAAAGGAGACCTGGAGAGCCTCTCCCACAGACTCACGGACGGGGGCCACCCCGGGCCCATGGGGCTGAGGCTCCCCTGTGACAGCCCAGGGAGGGGCTGGAGCAGGGGCTCCTTTCCCTGAGTAGGTCATTGGGATTCCCACACCTGCTGTTGTGCCTCTCTGCTATTCTGTGTTCATGGAGAAGAGCCTGTAATCGCATTACCTAACAGTAAACAGGACACGTTTAGAGTGATCCTTCCTCCTGTCCACCCTTGCACTTCACAGAAATCACTGAAAAAGGTTTTTCCTGAGACAAAGGTTGCTTTGAAGTCATATTGTTCAACTACCATCTATACTCCTTTTCTCCATGAAGCCACTTCTTGTTTTTCTCTGTATAATACCCTGAGGAAATGTATTCCACAATCTAATTACATACTGTGTGACACAGGACTTGGTTTGTTTTAAACAAGCTGTCCACACACTTCATTGGGTACCCCTTAGTTGTCAGGCTCAGTGAAGAGTGAAAGGTCATTCTTTATTCTCTCTCATCCGTTGACTTCTATCATACCTCTGTCTGTTGTCTTTTTTCAATACTGACAGTCCTTGCGTACTCAGCATTTCCTTCTACAAAAGCTGTTCCATTCCTTGGTAAACTCTCTCTGTTCTTTTTTTTTTTTTTAAAAAAATTCTATTATATCCTTGCATGTCTTAAGCTGGCTGCATGTAGTATTTAAGATCTAGGTGAACCATGAATCTGCATACAAATATAATGTTTCTGTTTTCTTTTATTTCCTCTCCAAAAGTCTTATTTATCTTTCTAAACACTGATGAACATGGAACTGGTGATTGCAGAAAATAGGCCATAATATCCCAGAGAAATTTCTCCTGAACACTTCATATCTCCAGAATGTAGGCACTACCTATTGGAATTGATGTGATCAAAAACAGGGAGTGAGGGAGAAGTAGATATTTTTTGAGCAATTTATATTCAACAGAATTCCATAACCTGGAAAAAAAAATACAAGCCCTAAATGCTTGCGATGTCATTAACGTAAGTTGAGTTCTTGAGCTTGCACCTATCTGTAAGTTCTGTTTTACTTCCAGATGTAATTTAAGGAGCACTCTGACAGTCCAGTCATTTCAGGGTCACCTCAGCTTTAGGTTTTGGTTATAACATCTGTATTTCTGTATCAGATTCTTCAGTGCCATTTATTAATGTGACTGCTTTCTGGCTGGTACTCATTGCTCATGGATGCTTTGTGACTTACAGGGTTCACAAAATCAAGCTGCTACCTGCCTCCATTCCAGTATCATCGATATATTCCCCAGGCCTGTCAGATCACTTACAAAGAAAGAAATGTGTAGTGTTCCAGCTAGCTCCTAGTTCTCACCACAAAACGTTTCGTATAACATGGCAATGTGTCAAATGTTGTTTCAATAAGCAGTTCATATTTGGCATGTCTGTCAGTACCAGTTCTATCAGTTCCTGGCATCACCCTTCCATATGTATAAGGCCCAGAATGTAGTGGCGGGCTTTTCTGCAGGGAAAGGCCAAGATTGGCAACAGGGAGCAATGGCTTCGTTGTCAAACCTTCTGCTTTAGAGGCTGGCTCTTCAGTTCTGTCTTCTGATCCACTTTTTCAGTGGTTCAGAATGGACACTCATTAATGCTTTAGAACAGTTGACACAACCTGACGGATAAAGTATTCCTTCTCTTCACCAGCTAACATCTTTTTTCGAATACACATCTATTCTCCTGTCCAAGCCATCAAGCTGAGCGAGAGGAGCACGGATAGTGCCAAAGGAATGTTCTAGGAAGAAATGTCTTTGGTATAGATTCTGTTCACCTGTTTGGCAGACAGTTTCCCAACCAGAACTCAGAGGTATTTTCATATTTCCTCTGTGTACCACTCACAGCCTAGAGACAAAGGAATGATTCCTGCCACTCAAATGGCACAGAAGACCTTTTGACAACTTCACTATCTGTGGGATCAGTCACTAGAAGAAATTATTACCCTAATTACTGAAATATTTATCAAGAAGCTCCCCAGAGCTGAAAGTCCTGCAAGAAACTCAATGGTTACTGGTCACCATTTAGAAGTTATCATTTCCAGTTACTACCATACATTGATTTTAAATATCGTATGAAGTCTCTTTTTATATCCATCACATATTCATTGGTTTGTTACTTATACAATGAGTGTATTGCATTTCTCACAGGAAACCAGAAGAGGAAATGCTTGTCATCACCGAAAAACAGAGCATAGTATGGTCTTATCCTTGCTCTCTCACCCTTGTTACCAGTAGCCATAATAACATTATCTTCAGTGACTTCTTATTGCTTTCATAAATTACCTGTCATTGAAAGTATTACTCAAGTTTGTTAATAAGAGAAGCCATAACAGCAATCAAAAGTAGGCCAAATATACAGTATGTGTAGAGATGTGACAGCAATTAACATCAAGTTTTTCAGATTCCTTGAAGAAGAATAAGAGAGTTCATGAGGCACATACCTGATTTCTACATGGCTTTAGAATGATAAATGTTATCAGAAATTAGAAAATACTAAGATCTTACAAGTGGGATTTTCTCTAATATGTTTTAGGGTTAAACCCAAATCTGCATTTCTCAGTTTTAGTTAAAGGTAGCTGTAACATTACTTTCTCCATTTGGTCCAGTGAAGGTCAGACTCAACACTTTGACAGTCATGTTCAACTATTAAGTGTCTGAGAGTCTGGGCAGACAGCAAGTTACAAGGATAAACTAGACTATGACCTTGTTCGTAGCTCACAGATGTAGGACACTGGTTAACAGACAATCGAAAATTGCTTGTCAATATACCCTCATACAACCTAGCCCATGACGGGAATAAAGGAACCCGTTCTTATTTTGGGTCAGGAGTCGGCAGTTACTGCAGAGCCATTGACACACAGCAATTTCATACCACTCAGAATGAAATTACACAAGCTGGAAGGAGGTTAGAAAAGCTGTCCATGGCCAAATTAGGAAATCTCATTCCCTTCCTTCATTTGTCACTGCTCCTTCCCTTTTCCTTCCTCATTTCTCATGGAGGATCCTCATGGATCCTCTGCGCTGTTGCTTATTGAGACTCTTCACTGAATAGATTCAACTCATCCAGCATAAAACCACCCACCTTTTTTATTCTCCAGGTAGCCTTCTCTGAAATTAGTAAATCGAGTCAGTCCCTGGAGGGGTATCATGGAAATTGACTCAGAATTGGTTCAAGTGTGAGGATTTTCCCCTACAGAATTGTCAACATCACTTCCCCTAACATCTATTGGCATATATTTTTGATGGGTTTTGGAGATGATTCAGAGGAAGAAAATAATTCCAGTATTAGTGAGGCTGTATAATTAACAACATAGTATGACTCTCTGAGTTAATTCCATGCTGCTGCTGGAAAAGGGTAGCTACTAAAGCCTTTCCCTCCTAGCACACTTTATCAGTTTCTAAGAGCCTCTGTCAAAACATTTGAGCTTTTGTTTTCACCTGACTCATTGTTAGGGAGGGTCAAACACCCATTCATCATATTCTAGGGAAAGGACTATGACTGGAATGACTACCGTGGCACAGCGGCGAGCAGACTCAGACAGAGCTCCGGAGGGACAATACACCTCTCCAGGCTGCTGGCAGTGCCTGAGGCGGAGGCTGGGGTGGGCAAGATGGTCCTTGCTTGCAGGAGGTGTGCCCCGGCTGAGGACCTGTGTCGCAGAGTCCAGGAACTGTGTGAGTAGCTGTGCAGATCGTGCAACACCAGGGAACTTCAAAGAGAGATTGACAAGAACTTCACAGAGACCCTGCAGAAGTAAGGGCCTTGCATCCTAATAAGGATGTTGCAGTCTGGATAAATGGATAACTAGATAGGTTAAAAACTGGATAATTGGGCTTAATGGGTAGTGGTTACTGGGCCAGTTAGAAGTGGGGTACTGCAAGAGGTCTATCCTGGGACCTGTACTGTTTAGCATCTTTATCAACAAGCTGCAGGTGAAGGAGTGCACTTGCATCGAGTTTTCAAGTGGCATCAAATTGGGGAGAAAAGACTCTTGAGGGCAGGGCTGACATTCAGAGAAAGCTCGGCAGGTTGGAGGAATGGGCTGACATAAACTTTATGAAATTCAACAAGGATAAATGCAGGGTCCTGCACCTGGGAAGGAAGACCCCTAGCACCCATGAAGTCTGGGAACCAAATGGCTTGGAAGCAGCTCTGCTGAAAAGGACCTGGGGGTCCTGGTGGATGGGCAGGGGCAAGGTGCACATGAGAGCAGTGTGCTCTGACACCAAAGAAGGCCAAAAGCACGCAGGGCTGTATTCACAGGAGCAGAGTCAGGAGAGTGAGGAAAGCGATTTCCCCTTCTACTTAACACTTGTTAGACAGCATGTAGATGCCATGTCCAGTTCTGGACTCCCACAGTACAGGAAAGAAATTGATAAAATGCAGCAAGTTCAGCAGAGAGACATCAAGATGGTTGAGGGCTGGAGCACCTAACCTGTAAGGAGAGCTGAGGGAAATGGATTTGTTCAGTCTGGAGAACAGATAGCTTTGGGGACACCTAACAGCAGCTTTGCCAGTACCTACAGGGATATTATTAAGAAATTGGAGCCAGGCTACTCGGTGTTGCACAAGGCAGGGAACAAGAGCATGGACATTAAGTTGAAAGAAGAAGAGGTTCAAACTGAATATAAGGAGACATCATGAGAGCAGTCAAGCAGAGGAACACCTTGTCCAAAGAGGTTGTGTCATCTCCAGCTTTGGAGGTTTTCAACACCCAGTTGGATAAAGCCCTGAGTAACCTAGTTGACCCATAGCTGACCCTGTCAGTGCAGGATGTTGGACTAGAGATCTCCTGAGATTCTTTCCAATAGGAATTATCCTATGATCCTGACTTAGCAGTCACCTGTGTGGATTAAGCGAGAAAAGAAGGGTAGGTTGTTCATCACGAATAATACAATGTTCTCTCCCATAGCACAGCAAGTGTTGCCTATTGTTCCGACAACAAATAAATTGCATGCCAGACTGAATTTTCAGAGGAGAGGAAATTACACGTTGCCTACATTTTCTTAGTGTAGCTGGCTTTAGAAGGGAAATAATCTGCCTCATTTTTATTTGTGCACTAGTCCCTTAAACCACACGCCTCTTTAAAAATTGACTTAATTTTAAGTGTTGGAGTTATACCTCTGAGGCCAAAGGCTCTGCCTTTGTGTTCAATGTAAGCATGGTCCTGAGTTTTAACTGAACTGGAGTCATAAAGAGGAAGATTCTCTAGGCAGTCTGTCCAAGGCAGGTATGTTTTCCTCATCTCTGGTTTTGAAGTAAACCAAAGAAGAACAAGGAGATTTTTCTTGCAATTTAAGTGTATGCCTGCAATCCGTAGACTGAAAAATGAGTGTCACAGGCAGCCACTTGTTTTGACTGACCCACAATTTCAGAAGAAATTATGCTTTTAGGTCACGTTGCTTGAATTGGCTTGCGCAAGAGAGTTTTAAAAATTAGGTCATAGTAAATATAAATGAGCAGCATTACCCAAAAAAAACCCAAACCCCACCATACTAAATCTGCTCAAATGTTGCAAATAAAATGCGTCAACCTTTGTAATCTTCAGAGTTTACATTATGTTCTAACTCTGGCACCCCATACAGAGAAATACCTAACAATCAAGTTCCTAAATATTGCACGTGAAGTAGAGAGAGGATTTAGAAGTCTCAAACTTAAATAATGCTGTGATAGATATGCTCAAAGACATTCCAAGATTTCACAAAACATTGCCACATCTGTGGTGTATCTCTGTTTCCCAAATGCTCCAGAAGTGACAGATGCAGTTAATCAGAACTGACCATTAAATATCTCTTACTGATTGCGTTGGATTTAAAATATTCACTCTTAAAAACCAGGCGGATTATCTTTCCCAAAATGTATGGGAAGTAAATGTGAAAATATAAAAATTCATATGATGTTCGGTCAGAAGAGAATCCTAAGCGTTACAATTATGTATCTGTCGAAGGAGGCGATTCTGGTTTCGGTTCAGAATTATTTTATATAAAAAATATTTTTCTTGGACTGGTTTGAAAGCTTACCTCTAAGTGCTATGACTTTATTATGTTTATTACTTGCTTTACTTTCCTAGGAAGCCGAAGGGGAAAACAACATCTATCAAAGAGAACGATTTCCAAATCAGGCCTTCTACATCCAGGCAAGCTGCATCAAAATAACAGCCCTTGCAGGCTTGGCATCCAGAGAGTGATCTGCGCTTTAAAAGTATTTGGCAGCCATGACTTTTGCTGCCTGTCAGCAGGAGATCAGTGGACAGATAACCTCAAATAAGTAACTGATTAGCCCATCCTTCAGAAGCCATCCCATAAAATTGCCAGCATGTCGTGGTTTAGCCCCAGCTGGCAACTAAGCACCACGCAGCCACTCGCTCGTCTACCCCCATCCGCAGGTGGGATGGGGGAGAGAATTGGAAAAAACCTGATGGGTTGAGATAAAAACAGTTTAATAGGATAGTAAAGGAAGAGGAATTAATAATAATAATAATAATAATAATAATACTGATACAAAAACCAAGTGATGCACAATGCAACAGTTGCTTACCACCTGGCGATCAATAGCCCAACCCCGAGCAGCGATTCTCACCCCCTGGCGAGCTCCAGTTTTATATACTGAGCATGATGTTATATCGTAGGCAATATCCTTTTGGCCAGTCTGGGTCAGCCCTCCCTCCCAGCTCCTTGTGCACCTCCTTGCTGGCAGAGCATGGGAAGCTGAAAAGGCCTTGACTTAGTATAAGCACTACAACTACTCAGGAACAACTAAAAACATCAGTGTGTTATCAACATTATTCTCATACTAAATCCAAAACACAGCTGTTCCTCGACCCTCAGCAACCCCACAACAGAAGGGTCCTGCAAAAGACCGGGTAAGGTAGCCAGCTGCTTAATTTCTTCCGTCTCCAAGGCAGCTATACCAAAAGCCCACCAGTACCCTTTTGGGTCCTTGAAATACCCTCTCCCAAGGTAATCTATGCCAAGGATGCACGGGGCTTCTGGGCCAGTCACAATGGGCTGCTTTTGCCACTCATTCCCAGAAGGATCAGGATCAGAAGCAAGATCAGCCCTTCTACTCTGTCTGGGGAACTACCCACTGGAGATTGGAGCAACAATTTTCATGGAAGAACCTGAACACCCTTTTGCAATTGTTTTTCCTTGCAACTCACGTACCCATCCCTGTAGGGTCGAGGTAGATTTTCCATCCCACTTCCTCATGTCCTCTCCATGGTCACGCAGGTAAAACCACAGGGTGGGCCCTGGTGTGTACCCTCTGTGTCCTCTCTCTTGAGCAAAGGAATGCCTACTCCTAATAGCTGAGACAGATACTGGTTCGTACAGGTGGGGAGCAGACCATATCCTCTTTGAATCACTGGAACTCCCAGGACAGTTTCTCGGATAGTTTCTCGGATAGCATGTCCAGCAGTTTCTCCACAGCTGAGACAAGGGAGGAAGAGAGATTTTCTTTGTATTGCTGGAGTTGGATAACCACGTCATCCACAATCCAAAACATAGCACTATACCAGCTACTAGGAAGAAAATTAACTCTCTCTCAGCCAAAACCAGGACACAGCCTTGCCAATTATCACCTCTTTTTATTCTCTTTGTATAAGGATGTTGAGGAGGTACAGCCATGAACGTAAAAGCCAGATGTGTTTGTTCAGTCAGATTTCCTTCTGGCCTAATCAGGAAAAGATTCTTTTGATTCACTGAGAACTTGCTCGAGCACATTTGATCCCTCTTTAGTGAGCGTATTGCATCACCTTAGACACTGCTGGACAGAACTGTCTGGTTATGTCGAACTCCACGGACTTTATAAATGACTACATCCACTACATGCACGTTCCATCAATTAGCTAATTTTATTGCAGGGTGTATTGCAAAACTATTGGGAAGACTGAGAAACGACTGAGACTTCACAATTGGAGTGAGAATCATCTCTCTTTAGCTGATAAAGAAAAAGCCTTTGATCTTCAGACCTGCCTGAAATGAGAGTGTGAGTTGGAGAAAACTGGCTAAAGATCAATCCAGACAAAATGGAAGAGAGACTAATAGGTGGAAAACATCTACCCTTAAATAACAATTAGAGCTGACTGAAATTTGTGAGACATATCTAAAGGCTATGCTGGAATGATGCGTTTCCTTCTGATTTGCCCATCCTGTGTCTAATAGCAAGTTTCTTCTTTTCTTTCTGGCACAGGTTGGTTGAAGTGTCTTTTATCATCTGTAGCTGGTAGCCATTTTCTCTACAGTTGTTCCCGTTTCTTGGGCCTCTCTCTGATAGGGAGAATTATTCCTGCATACTTTTGGTTTCATCAGCAAAACTATTGCCTTTGAGACCTGATGGTTCTGCTTCTACAAGTGAAGGGTTTCCTTTGTAGAGCTGTCAGCTCCAGACAATCCTACAGCACCTTTAATTACATCCCAGAAAGATGTATTTTCAGCTTGATTCATTGAAGCTTCATAAGCAGAATGTTGTTTTCTCCTGGTTTTTTGATATGATGTACAGTAAATGTGTTGGTTATTGCAAACTAAACAGCACATCTTTATTTTACCCCAATTGTAGTTGTAACACATATATAATTTTTTGTAAACTGCAGTGATGGAAAATTACCTTATAAAATGTATACTAGACTAATTGTCACTAATAAAAGCCTTGGAATTTTTCTACAAATATGTGCGATTCATACAGGACGTTCCAATAAAACTAACTGAAAGTTTGACCTTTCTTATTTTATGCTACAGATGTCAGGACATATGTATCTCTGGCTAAAAAAGACTTCAAATGATGCTAAAAAGCCTCCCATGACACGTAAGCATTTTCCTCCCATAAGTTCACAGGCTGCAGACCAGTCTGTGGGCCAAGTTCTGAAATTCTAACTCATTTCTTCAGCAAAGATACAATGCATTCCTTCTGCTCTTGCATTCCCGACTGAAAAGGAGTCAATTTCAACACATTATAACCATGGATGAATTGAAAGAGAATTTCAGGGAAAAAAAAAGAGAGAGATCTGACTAGCTGTGAGCACATGCCAAGAGGCACAGGAAACCTTAGAACATATCACATTCAAATGCATGTTCAAAGCAGCTAATTCAAATTTCATTAACTGGCCAAGATTTTGACATTCTTTGCCTCAATTCAAAGTACTGATTGTAGCGTACAACTTCTGTCAAATCGAGATTTTAACGTGGAATGCCAATAATCCCTGCTTCAGCTAGAAAAATGAAGCTCTTTACAGAAAAAACAGCTCTCATTCTGAAGATTTTAGCAGACCATTACGTATGGTAAGCTGTTGTGGCAGTATGAATCTGTGCCCTGTCAGAGGGACGGGTACTAGGTTGTCATTTCAGCTCCACTTAAGAGCATAAGTGAGGCCTGAGGTCCTGTGTTATTTTTTTTCATGTAAAGAAAAGCTCTCCTTAAAGATAAAGAGACTTTGATACTAGAGATTCTTAAAGCACTACCGTCTATACAGCTCTGCGGAAAGAGTACAACACCCATTAACTTCAAAGCTTTCTGTCCCTCACTACAGCAGAAAACATATGAATGCGTCAAAATCTGGTCATGTTTAATTTATGAGAAAATGCATCTGCCAATTTTAGACAAGCCTTCTTCTAGCCCAGATACAGCTTTTGTTTTATGTCTCAAAGTAAAAATTATTTCAGGTGCTAAATGTTAATCACATTTTTTACTTTGTTTTTGTTTCTGAGTAGTTTGTCACATTACCTGACTGGAAATTTTGAAGTGGTTTAAAGGAAGTATGGTACAATGCTGTTAGAATGAATCATGAGATGAATGCAAAGTCTGTACATTCTTTGACAAAGATATCAGAGTGCGCCATGGCCCAACAGATTTCAAGACTCATTTACTTGGTTTCATGTCGCTTGAAATTTTCAGACAGTTTTGCCATCAAATCAAAAGGAAAAGCTGCTGATTCTTATCTTCTATAAAGAAGTAGCAAAGTTTGGGATTTTCAGTTGACAAAATTATTACAGACTGGATTTCTATACTCTACAACACTGGATTCTATCTGCATCTTATGAAGAACCTAATATTCATAATACAATCCTTCAAGAAGTCCTACATATTTTTAGACAACTTGTGTCTCAAATTGATTTAAGTGAGATCAAAACATTAACATATCCTTACTATGTGATGCTAAGGTACTTCCTTTTCTCTAACAGATGAAGTGAGAAAATTAAATCCTGAGAAAATGAACATATTATTTTTCTGCTAGTTATTTCTTCCCTACTTTTTTCTTTTGTCATAGATATACAAGTGAATTAAAAGCTAACAAATGGAGTCAATCGGAAAACATTTTATTCTGTTATTCACAGTAAGGCCTAGCATTCTGAAGGCATGTTGAAATGTTCTGTATGAAGAGGCACAGGAAATTTAGTCTGAGAATATGTCTACCTAGGTCTCCTTAAACTTCGCTGTCTGCAGAGTCCTTGGCACAAGAACTTATCCTGATACAGGGTCAGAATTGCTGGTGCTGTCATTCATCCAAATATTAACTTCTACAATTATTATGGAACAAAGAATAACAAGAAAATAACCAGTTCCATTGTATTTCATTATGTTCTACTAAAGTTGCTACGTTTGGATGTGGCTATGTCTACAGTTACACACTGTTACGGTAAGTTTGAACTAGCTTTTTTCTGCCTGGGCGGGATAACAGTAGAACTGATGACAACAAGGCATGGACTTCAGTACTCGTCATATACATTTGCCTGAATATTTACTTGGGTGACTAGAGCCTGCGCCGTCATGTCTTCATTGCTCCTTTTATCCAAGCTGACTCAAACAAAGCTAGCTCATCCAGCCCTCTTCATGTTGCAGTCACATTGCCCGGAGCAGCGGACAATGTCTTGGACAGGCTGACATGATGGGACATGGTAAGAGCACCCTGCTCTCCTTGCTTCCTTTGGGAAGACCACAAGTGCTGAACCTGTTATTCTCTTGAGTGCCATGACTGCTTTTTACTAGCATCTATGGAGATAAAATCATCCCACCAAAAAAATGTAAAAGCTTGGTTTATGGTTAATCCATTCTATGCGTCCTCTTCAGTGTGTACCTCTCTATTTGCATACCACATCTTTTCACCGCACGCATATTGGGCAATCCCAGAATAACCGCCTTTCTCAGTTGTAAGACTTCCAGCGACGATTATGGAACTGCATAGCAGCAGGCTGGTGCCAGAATTTCATCCTAATGAACTACCACATTGCAACATCCACACACACAGTGGTATGTTCCTACGCTTGTATCCTTCCTTTGCTGTTCCCACCCTAAATCTACTCACAAAAGGTCTCGTTTAACATCTGCTAGGTATGCACTGGGAAAAAACCCATTTTTTA
The DNA here is from genome assembly GCA_009819775.1 of Phoenicopterus ruber ruber. Taxonomy (NCBI): domain Eukaryota; kingdom Metazoa; phylum Chordata; class Aves; order Phoenicopteriformes; family Phoenicopteridae; genus Phoenicopterus; species Phoenicopterus ruber. The sequence goes on from CM020219.1 coordinate 37,162,576, forward strand.
AAAATCAGCTTTTGTTCCACAAGATGCCGGTCCTGTAGCAAACAAGATTGATAACGGGACAGGCACAGTAGATTTTAGGAATTTTTTTCAGAATACTGTTGGGATGTTGGTTTCAATTTTGTAATCAGAAACATTGCTCTGGAAACCAATTTCAACGACCTAGTCTCATATTATCAGGAAACAGAAGTATGCGATTAGTGTAGCTAATACAAATAGATCATATCTTCTCATCTTTCTGGAGAATATTTGCAATCAACTGTTTCACAATGGATTTAAAAGATTATCCAAATAAATTACCTGGCAGATAATTTTGCCTAGGGAATCAATTCAAGAAAACTGGAAACTATTTTCAAGTTCTTGATAAACACAAAAAGAGAAGGCAAAAAAAAAAGTTTATCAACCTTTTAAACGATTGTGTAACAGTAATTCCTTTGAGGAACAGGGAAAGGGAAAAAGATGCCACCTGAATTTCTACTTAGTTATCTGTCTTCACCTGTGCAATTAATTAGATTTTGCAATACCGGATTTGATAATCTTGTATAATCCATTTTGTTTCCAGATTAAATTGTGCCCTAGTTTGCTATGGTCCTTGCCACACACACGCCGCCACACCTGCAAAGCCAACGAAAAAGCTCTAAGCAATCTCAAAAAGTCAATAGCATCATTTTGCTACGAAAATATGGCAAAACACATAATAACATAACTCCAGAAGAAAAAGACTGAGTCTGCTGTGGTTTCTTGCCAAGGACTTTTCTGTAAACAGCCTTGTCTTCCCACCTACCACATAAACTTTTCAGAAAGAAAAGGTGACAACAATTTGCTCACCTGAACTTTTCTTCCGGTGTTTCTTATCTACAGAGGAACCAGGCACGAAACAGGATAATAGAATTAGGACTTTCCATCACACTTTCCAACAGGCAATATGTCCTAATCCCAACCTGAAGAGACCATTGACGGGGTGACAATTTAGTCACCAGTGTTAACTGGATTTTCTCATCCTCTGCACACAGTATGCCAGCAATCGAACAAGAGAAGGCTATCTTCTTGCACAAGCACATTCCTTTAGAGAGGAGCATAAAACTTCCCCTCCAGAGGATAACAACACAGAGCATGAAATAGCTAGCTGGCAAGAGACTGCATAACTGCTTCAAGGACAAATAAAAACAGAGATGAAAAAATACTCTAATAATCCTACCTCCTTTTAAGCATGTTATTGAATATTTGAAGGCTTTTTACAAGAGAAATGCAGCAAGTTCTGCAAAAACAGTTGCTTTTGAGAAAAACTTTGAAAAGTGTTGGCAGAAAAGTACATTTTGTCATATATACGTTTACACTTTCTTGTTTTACCCATGAAGAAAAGGTTAAAACATACAGATAAATTAGAAATTGCAAGATAACAGAACTAGGACAACAACAACAAAACCCAAATTAAATGTGCAAAGTATTCAGTTTGCTCAAAATATTTTTCACTTAACAAAATTAGCTTAACCAGTACATTCTTCTGGATTTGATTTCTCATCTCTAGAGTGAAATCTCTTTATCGTATTACCGGTCATCTGAGCCATAAAATTCCTTAAACTGCTTATTAAAAATAAAAGAAAAAACAAACAACAGCCCCCCCCCCCCAAATGTCACGCAGTGTCTGTCCGTTTCCTTCCCAAAGACAGAAGGCATATGTGAGTTGGATTATAAATGGGATATGCTCTGTCTAATCTTCCTATGTACTTGGATGGACGAGGATACTTCTCCATGGGCATTTGGTTTGCCATGAAGACACAGCAGCTCCTACCGAGGCACCAGTAAGCTGGACATTTCCGTGCTAAAGCAACGGTTAACCATGATTATGACTATTCTGTGTCTGGCAGTCCTCCTCCGAGGTGTTAACTCACTGTAACGAGGAAGATCAGGGTTAGGTGGAGGAAGGCTGAAGGTTCCAAGGCTGACCTTGAGATTGTTTTTCATGAAAAATAAAGTTATCATTAGGGTACTTTGTAAACTACATATCTTTCCTCTCCCTTTCTCGAAATTGGTCTTAGGAACAAAACCAGGTATCGCAAATTTTCTGGACACAGAATGCTTAATTAGAGCATTGATGTAACTTCTCATTTCACATTACATTAGGGCTTACAGATCATAGGATCAATGGAAAATTCAGAGTGGAAGGGATCTCAGGAAGTTTCTGGTCCAACCTCCTGCACTAAGCAGGGTCAGCTATAGGTCAAACCAGTGTGGTGGGTTGACCCTGGCTGCATGGCAGGTGCCCACCAAAGCCGCTCTGTTACTCCCCCTCTTCAGCTGGACAGGGGAGAGAAAATATAACAAAAAGTCTCATGAGCCGAGATAAGGACAGGGAGATCACTCACCAATTACCGTCACGGGCAAACCAGACTTGACTTGGGAAACTATTTTAATTTATTACCAATCAAATCAGAGTAGGATAATGAAATAAAAACGAAATCTTAAAAACACCTTCCCCCCACCCCTCCCTTCTTCCCAGGCTCAACTTCACTCACAATTTTCCTTTACCTCCTCCCCCCAAGCTGCACAGGGGGACGGGGAATGGGGGTTGCGGTCAGTTCATGACACATCGTCTCTGCTGCTCCTTCCTCCTCAGGGGGAGGACTCCTCACACTCTTCCCCTGCTCCAGCACGGGGTCCCTCCCACAGGAGACAGTCCTTCACAAAATTCTCCAATGTGAGTCCTTCCCATGGGCTGCAGTTCTCCACAAACCGCTCCAGCATGGGTCCTTCCCATGGGCTGCAGTTCTCCAGGAACAGACTGCTCCAGCGTGGGTCCCCCGTGGGGTCACAAGTCCTGCCAGCAAACCTGCTCCAGCGTGGGCTTCCCACAGGGTCACAGCCTCCTTCGGGCATCCACCTGCTCCAGCATGGGGTCCTCCACGGGCTGCAGGTGGATATCTGCTTCACCATGGACCTCCATAGGCTGCAGGGACACAGCCTGCTTCACCATGGTCTTCACCACAGGCTCCAGGGGAACCTCTGCTCCGGCGCCTGGAGCACCTCCTCCCCCTCCTTCTTCACTGACCTTGGTGTCTGCAGGGTTGTTTCTCTCACATATTCTCACTCCTCTCTCTGGCTGCTGCTCTGCAACAGGCTTTTTTTTCCCCCTTCTTAAATATATTATCCCAGAGGTGCTACCACTGTTGCTGATGGGCTCAGCCTTGGCCAGCGGCTCTATGGGACATAGGGGAAGCTTCTAGCAGCTTCTCACAGAAGTCACCCCTGTAGCCCACCCCCTGCTACCAAAACCTTGCCACGCAAACTCAATACAACCAGGTTACTCAGGGCTTTGTTCACTCAGGTCTCGAAAACCTCCAAGGCTGGAGACAGCTCAAGCTCTCTGGGCAAGCTGTTCCACTGCTTGACTGCTCTCATGATTTCTGCTTATATTCAGTCTGAACCTCTCTTGCTTCAACTTAATGTCCTTGCTTTCTTGTCCTGCCCTCATGCACCACTGAACAAACAGCCTGGCTCCATTTTCTTAATAACTTCCTTGTAGGTACTGGCAGGCTGCTGTTAGGTCCCCCAAAAGCTGTACCTTCTCCGGGCTCAACAAGGCTAGGTCCCTCAGCTCTTGGTGGCTTTCTGCTGAACTTGCTGTAGTTTATCCACCTTTCCTGTATTGGGGGAGGTCCAGAACTGGATTCAGGATCTAGAGATGGACTAACAAGCTCTCTGAGTAGAGGGGTTATTCACCTCCCTTTGCTCTCCCATTTCCCCTCCTGCGAATACAGTGTCGGATGCTGTCGGCCATCCCCGCTGTCAGGGCACACTGTTGGCTCAAGCGCACTGGTAACACCCTGAGGTCCTTACAGAAGCATGAGCCTCTTTTTCTTAAAGTCAGACTGCCCGTCTGCATTAGATCTGTCCTTCAGTCTATCATATGAAGGAACCTTTTGCTTTTATTGAGCTTCCAGAGTCAAGATAGCAACAGGTATGTTATCTAAATGGTAATCCATCAACAATGATGCTCTCATCTAAAATTTTTTGACAGAGTCTTTATCACAGTGATGATATAGGAAAGGTGTAAAAGCTAACTTTTTTGATTAGTTCATCTGAGCTACCTTAACTCCCACAATGTCCTAGAGCTTAGCAGGCTGAGGTCACTGTATACTGAGTTAATCTCACAGGACGAAACGAGGTAACTTTGTGTCCTCTTCAGAACAGGATTTTTTTTCAGAGCAAACCAGTATTTTCAAAAGCCTCAGAAGGAAAAGTGGGAATGCTGGTGTCCATAAGGTAAAGTGAGAAGTTACATCATTATCTGGATGACTGACCCCACTACTTAAAATCTTTTGCAAAATGGATGCTCTCTAAATTGTAAAACAATCTGAATAGGATACACTCAGATGCCTATTGAACAATATTTAACTGCAAAATAAAATAAACTATTCAAAGGAAATGTTGGTCTTGAACTGCACCCTTCATCTTCTATTTCTACCCAATAGCCTGTAATGGCCTTTACCACTGTTGATAGAGATTCTATGGCTTTTATCCCATGAAAGCAAGATTTGCCATTAAATGGAAAGAGAACTTGATCCTTCAGAAACAAGGCATATCTATAATAACTCAAATAATTGACGGCTTATTTATACAGCTCCAGAATTAGGATCTAGGCATTGGTAGGAAGCCTTCAGTCAGGTATGGCAGATTAATTCAACTCACAACTATGTAGAAAATGATTCAGAAGTCCCTCTCCATAGTCTAATGGGAAATAACTTGTACAAAGAAGAACCTATTTTAAGAAGCATAATGTAAGATTGTTACAGTTTGAATTGTTGACTGGAACTGTGTTTGACACACTTCATAGGACGTACTGTTCTTTCTTCCTCAAGTTGTTTTGACATGAAAATATGATCATCTACTAAAATAAGGGAGATGTTTGGTGCCAAGGAATGCTAAAGCAATTTTGGGGTCTGTGGTGGTGGGGAAATGATGATAAATATTCATTAAAGTATTTTCATTTCAAAATGATAGTTTTACCATCCTAACTTATAGGGTAAATAAATGAGCTTGCCTTTTCCTGAATTTTCTACAATTAAAATTTGGTAAAAGGTTCCAATAAGTTTAATTTACATGCACATGCAATACAAAGTCTCTGAATCCCGAAGTTTTAAAAGTTCTGTCTGGCAAGCCTCCTGCAATTTGAGATTAAATTGCCAACAGCTAACTGTGGCAGCTCTTGCTGCTTTAGGCATTGACATGAAAATCCAAGGAATGTACCTTCTGCCAGAAAAGGATCTTATCCTTTAATAATTGTTCATCATTATGGTATTTTTCTGCCACTGACTTTGGCATATTCTTTTTAATTAACACTTGGACTCCTGGTAGATAGTTTCAGTGTATGACTCATTTAAAACAATGACTCTCCGTTAATAAAATAACATTCAGATTCAACCTGTATTAAATGTCTGCAAATAAAGCATTAAAACCTCCAGGCAATGAATAAAATTGGGGTGGTAATAGAAATTGCCTTGAACTCTACAATTTCAGAGCTGGAGTCTCAGCTGAAGGAAAACAGGTCAGGATTATGTCTCACTACATCAGCTGTGACTCTAGCTATTAGGCACAGTTTTGTCGAAAGTCAAGGTGAATGGGAATTTTAGATAAAATAATGTCCAAACTGACTTTTTGTTCAGTGTTAAACTTAAAAAGTCTTCAAGTGTCTTGTCTGCCTCTGTGATCTCTAACTTTTACTGAAAATACCATGAGGAAAGGACATTGTTATGAAATCTTCTAAAATCATAACGAACCAATCTTGTGGGCAGTTCTAAGAATCCCACTCTCTCCAGTTCAAATCTTTTTATTTGGATTTATGGATACTTCCTTAAAGAAAATTTCTAAATTATTTTATGTCATATTCAGACTTACTTTAAATTAGAGATCTGTGAAAAACTCACAGTTTGGTGTTTATTCTGTACTAACTCTAATTCATATGTTACTAATACTGTTTACTGAAATATGCCTAGAAAAACTTGTTTCCTAATCTCACTTCTATGTTCTTCTTCTTTCCATATAGTGTATAGTATAAGATGCCAGTAGTTTTCCATAAAAACTGATGCATTTAGTGGAAATGTCAGGACATGCGAGCTCCTCAGCCTTTCTTAGTCTCAGTCCTTTCTCAGCCCTTCTTCTCTTAACGAAAGAACGCATGTTCAACATTGTAATACGATCTGCCTTGCTGCTGCTTATTCAATGAAACCCTCAAAACTCCTAAGAGAAAAGCTTCAAGGAAGAAGTTTAGCCAACCTAGTATCTTTTTCTTGAAATTTTGGAAGGCAGGCTGTCATGATTTCTGCATCTCCGTTCACAGAGCAAAACAAGAGATGTTGCTGCTCAGGTAAATTAGTGGCAAACTGGCAGCTGGACAACAAAGACAAGAGGTAACATGAATTTCTCATGCAATTCAGCAAAAAAACCACTTCCAGAGTGGAAAAACACTTCAATAATCTGATTTCATGTGTCTTAACTTTGTATTTTAGTACTACAATATACCGATACTGATATTAGCTAAAGGAGAAGCAAACACACTGTTTATAGAATACTGCTTATGCACTATATTACAATAGTCCAAAAAAAGTAGCATTTTAGCCTAATTTCCTGAAGAAACAAGACTGACTTCATCACATTGTCCTAATAACTTCTCTAAGCTGATTTCAACGCAAACTGACAGGAGATAAAGACATTGTAAAGACATTGCATTTCTACAAGCTTCACAGAGGTAGGCCAGTAGACAGAGAAAACAGATCTTATTAATTCATTATTGAAGAACTTTCCATTTACATCAGGGAATTCAGATGTCACAAATAAATTACTAGTTCTGCTACTCGTAACAACTTTCTGATGTTTCATCATCAGACTTCAGCAAAGTGACATGGGAACATTAAATATCTCATTGTTTAAATATACAAATGTTTGTATGCTGAAGTTCCCTTATATGTTAAGTTTAGAAATTCAATGTAGTATTTTACGTGCATGGTGTGACAAGTGTTTGATGTTGTGCTGGTTTTGGCTGGGATAGAGTTAATTTTCTTCACAGTAGCTATCATGGGGCTGTGTTTTGGATTTGTGCTGGAAACAGTGTTGATAATGCAGAGATGTTTCCCTTATTGTTGAGCAGCGCTGACACACAGTCAAGGCCTTTTCTGCTCCTCACACCACCCCACCAGCAAGTGGGCTGGGGGTGCAGAAGTAGTTGGGAGGGGACACAGCTGGGACAGCTGACCCCAACTGACCAAAGGGATGTTCCGCACCATATGACATCATGCTCAGCATATAAAGCTGGGGTAAGAAGAAGGAAAGGGGGGACGTTCAGAGTGATGGCGTTTGTCTTCCCAAGTAACCGTTATGCGTGATGGAGCCCTGCTTTCCTGGAGATGGCTGAACTCCTGCCTGCCCACGGGGAGTAGTGAATGCTTTTGCTTTCCCTATTAAACTGTCTTTATCTCAACCCATGAGTTTTCTCACTTTTACCCTTTCGATTCTCTCCTCCATCTCACTGGGAGGCAGTGAGCGAGCGGTTGTGTGCTGCTTAGTTGCTGGCTGGGGTTAAACCACGACACATGTTGAATGAGGATGTTTACTGGCATTCATAATATCTTAATATAATACGTAATGTATGAATCAATCAATAAAGCTAGGGAAACAGTCACCCTTTAAAAAAAAATCCCTTGTAAGATTTTCTGTACATTCTGAAATACATATTGCCATAGTCTTTATCAGTTGAGAGAGAAATTAATCAAACTAAACAATAATAAACAGGAGTGATGTGTTACCTCTTATGTAATCATGGTGCATTTTCATGCACTTCCAGGAATGCAGTGCTGTTTCTGTAGAACATCATAATCTGTGCTCACAAAGTATCATAGAATGGCAGGGAACGTACAGCTTCAGGGGCTGACTGGTCATAACTATCAGGTTAGGGTACTGTGGAAATCCTTCTGATGCGTACACATGGTAGACTTAATGAAATTCAATGTGCAGAGGATTTAAATTAGTATTAAGAGCAGGGATATTGCAGTACTGAACCACACACAAGAAGAAAGTGAATTTTAGGCAGAGCAGATTCTACTCTCACCTGAGGTAGTTATCATAGGCCAGTATTCAATCACTTCATCTGTAACTGAGACCATCAATTAACTGCAACTTGTTTCTCTCAGAAGAGATGTTTCTAGATAAAACCAAAATTGATTAGTGGTAGACAGCCTGAGCTCAAGGGATAACCAGTGTTCAGATGTTTGCAAGCCACCGCCCCAGAGCAAAAAGGCAAAAATAAAAATGAACTAATAGAATTTAAATAACCTTTCTTACTCCTTTCAAACAAACACAAAGGATCCAGTTCCCTGAAATTTCTGATAGATAATTATGTATTAATAATCACAGGAGGAAAGTAATAACCAGAAAGAAATCGAAGGCCCTAGAATGCAAGATATTTAAGAGGCTTGTCCCAATGTGAGCTACTGTTACAGGATGAAACTCTTCTCACACATTTTTTTCTGAGTCATATAGTAAATATTTCATCTGAGACAGAATTTACCAAAATATGGGATTATATGGAAAGTATGTGAAACATACACAAGGCAAGGCCCCTAAAACATCAACCTCTCGTTTCAACAGGATTTTTCAACCTGGCCTCAATCTGGTATCCTAACTATGATTCCGTAAGTGGAGTGGATCCAAAGGAGCTTCAAAAGCTGAGCTTCTGATTCAATCAAAAGAGTAATACACCAACCAAAGAATCATGAAAAAGTAGGTCAGAGTGGATCTCAAGGGGTTATTAGTCCCTTCCCCTGCCAAATGCCAAAGAAGTATCTCCCAGACTTGAACAACTAGCTTTGGGTTTTGAAAACGGGGACCGAATGCATTTTATGGGAACAAAAGTTCCTGAATCTACCTAGAGAAAAAAACTCCGTATCCTTCTCTGGAGAAAACTCAATCAATGCTAAAATGACACCTTTGCCAACAATTACCAGTTTACAAAGCAAGCTGAGAACGCTGCTGAATATTATATTTTTGTGTGAATGAGAATAACATGCACTACCCTAACTAATATAGAATTTAGAGAACTATCAATCATCAATGATAATCATAATTCTTATTAAAACTGCCAAAAGATGGGTGGTATCTACAAGCTGCTGGGAGGTCTCCTTGTTCACTGTCTCCTGGTAAACTGCGTGCTCTTTGTAGACACTTCTAAATGTCCTATACGACATGAAATCCTGTGGGACTCTGTACATTGCGACCGACTAGTACTGGTTAATATACCGGTGGTATTTATACCATAGCACTGTTTGTATTTATACCACTACCTACATAGTTTTATCTATTTATACCACTGTGCATCCTGTAAGACGCCGTGGTGGTGCAAGTTTTGTTAGGTGTGATTTCATGCCCTCCTGCCTTTAAGAGACAATTATCAGAATGTGAGAGAAGCTTCACGGCTACAGCACCCCTAGTGATGAAACTGGAGGATTATAATAAAATGAAAAAAAAAAAAAAAAAAAGACAAGTTAATGACCTATCTGATTTCAGTTCCATTTAGCAAAAATAGGTCAGAAAAATGCCGTTGTGTTCTATGTGTGCAGGAACAAAAAATGTTTCTATGTATCAACTTGAAGAGAAAAATAAGTGTTGTTCTGTGTCTGTTTCGGCATTTAGCACAACAAGGAGTTGAATCAAAACTTGGCTCAGACGTATAAAAAAAAATAAGCGACCTCTTCAGTGCAGACTTTTTTTCCATTTACACTAGGTGCAACACTAATACAAACATGGGAACAATAGAAAGAATTTATAAATTGTATTCTTTTCCCTCAGAGAAGAAAAGCCAGTGCACACAACCAACGAGAATAAAGAGAAAGGAAGCATTCGGAAATTCCGCGGTGTAGTAACAGCATTGTGCTGACATAACCTATGGGAATCCACTCATGTAATAGTCATTATTTTCTAAATATTTGCTAACATGATAAAGCTCTTAGAACATGTTCTGCAGTCTGCTTATAAAACTGATTAATAGCCCAGTAGGACTGTGCGCTGTGCTGTGACACGGTGGAAAATATGTAATGTTTAATAATGTGATTCATTAAACTCTATACAAAATGCTCATTTTTAATACTTCGCAAGTAACAAATCATTTAAAACTATAGCTTTCCATTCCTAATTTTTATAGATACTGTTATCCTAAGGGTAACAATAGTGTAATACAATGTATTTTATAGGAACTGATAGATCTGCTGACATATGCGCAGACTTATGCTGTTTCTAGTCATTATATTAATGTCTGACCTTACAGTTTACACAAAAATGAAATGAAGGATAAAAAAAACCAAAGGAAATGAAGTAAGAGACCAGCGATGTTCAACTCCATACAGACATGAAGACAAAACAGTAATAAATAGAATCTCACAAAATCAACGTAGAAGAGAATGGCAGAGCTGCACGTTTACTCAGCAGACGTGCCTCCCCTTTAGCCCTGCATTACTCCACTACTGAAAGGCATTCCCAAGAGTATTTCAGCCGGATTTGAGCCAGATTTTCTTAGGTGCTTGCAGGGGAGTCAGGAATTAGACCTAAATAGCCTAAATTTTGTTCAATTCCATACATTCTCTTTTGCTCAACAATGATTAATCTAAAAAAAAACCACCCACAAAAAAACCACCCTTAAGATTTTAAACGATGGCCGTGGAACAGAGGAGATCAGCTTTGATTTTTATTTGCTCTTCTACAGCCTTCTGTCTTTTTTGTCCCTGTATTTCTTGCATATAATTCTTGTTGTGACCTGATCTTGAAACTTTTTGTTTTCCCCAAGACGAGACTTGAGATAACTTTAAGGAAGTAAAATAAAAGAAAACCTGGTGTACACATTCCTTTACAAAGAGTTCACCTTCCCAGGTGGTGAAATCATGACTTCTGGAGAGTAGACGGCGTAAGTTTATAATATGAGATCTAACGGAAAAAGCATCTCTTACTACACCCTTTCCTTGGTGACGGCTTAAGATGGCGACTGGGCAAATAAAATAAAAGCAGGTAAGGGTAAACATGAAAAATAATTCCTCTCAAGCGACACGCGAAACAAGCATTTCCATGATCATAGTCAGCGGTTTACGCCACCACATTTTATCTGTGCAAGTTTTCTACTATTAAAGATTTTAACTGATGGGGCATTATCTGATCATCCTTAGAACAAGTGGGACTATTGATTTTTGGAAGAGGAGATCAAGTCTGCACATTTTAAAACTACGAATCATTCAAAACCTTTTTTATTTTATACTCTGAGCAGTTTAAATTTACAAATAAATAGAAGGCTGTTCTGGAACTTTACAAGGCTTAAATAACAGGTAACAGGTTTAGATAGTTATATTTTACTTTGATTCTACTAAAGTAGATCTAATCAGTGATCTAATTGCTGGCTGATACTTGTCTCTGATGAAAAGCAAGTTACTTTGTCTTTTGATAGAACTTTCTTATTTATTTATAATATTACTGAGGTTATCACTGCTATCATAAGTAACACTTATTTCATGCTTACAGTGATTTTCCAACAGTCATTTCCAGTTTATTCAAATTTAAAGAAAAACACCAGCCAAGTGACCTATGGCCTGCTGTCAGCTACAACTGCCTTTATTTAACTTGGCTGTAGAATCTGTGCATGAAAAAGCTTTCTCCACGGTTTTAACTGTGTGCACTGTAGTCTAACAGTTAGCAAACCATCCCTGGGAAGTAAGTCTTGGAGGTTTTGCTTCCCCCAATCTGGCAAATGGCTTGTTACACAAATTTGCAATAGCTGCTGAGGGCCTGTTTTTTTGGATCTGCTATCTAATAGAATTGCCAGGGATTGTGCTAGAAATTGGAAAATTATCACTCTTGAAAACTCAAACTCTGATCCATTCTCCCTACTCATTATCCCAGGTCTCCAGAAAATGCAAAGGCGGTGTACACCTTGCCACTTTCATGTCACGACATGCAGCCAATGCTAGTTAGAGCAGTCTCACAACTGTGACAGACTACTTCTAATTAAGATAGAAACATTTTGGGAAATGAATTATTTTGCAGTAACACGATTGGGCTAAATAATACTAATAATTAATAATTACTAATATGCAGTAAGCTCCTTTGTTTATTTGTTATCATCGACATGAAATCCTGTTATAAAAGTAGTACCCAGAAGATACACCCATGCAATGAACATTGCCTAGACTTTTAGATCCAGATTAACTGAAAATGACATCCTTAAATACCAAATGACTGTGCTTTAAGGAAATAATTTGTTGTGGGAAGAAAAATGGCATCCTGCTTTTGGTTTGTCATGATGTGATAGCATTGAATTGTGTGTCCATGAATAACTAAAATTCCTAGGGAGGGTACATGAAAAGACAGCATCAATTCACATTTATCAAATTCCTTTCCTTCCCCGTATGCCCTCATTTAAGCTCAACACGTCCATGGGCAGATTGCAGAGTAGAATGTAGAAAGGCCAGAACTGTATCCACTCATCTAGCAAAAAAAACCCCAAACAACTCAGGTCTCTGAAGCTACATGAGAAAAACTGAGAAATTGTATATGTTTGATTTTTTTTCACAGAACCACAGAATGGTTGAGGTTGGAAGGGACCTTTGGAAGTCATCTGGCCCAAGACCTCTCCTCAAGCAAGGCCACCTAGAGACAGTTGTCCAGGACCGCCTTTTGACTATCTCCAAGGAAGGAGACTCCACAACCTCCCTGGGCAACCTGTGCCAGTGTTCGGTCACCCTCAGAGTGAAAAGGTGTTTCCTGACGTTCAGATGGCACCTCCTGCATTTCAGGGTGTGCCCATTGCCTCTGGTCCTGCCCCTGGGCACCACTGAAATGAACCTGGCTCTGTCCTCTTTGCACCCTCCCTTCAGGTATTTATACACATTGATAAGATCTCCCCTGAGCCTTCTCCTCTCTAGGCTGAACACTCTCTGCTCTCTCAGTCTTTCCTCATACGAGAGATGCTCCAGTCCTGTAATCATCTTTGTGGCCCTTTGTCGGACTCTGTCCAGTATGTCCACGTCTCTCTTGAACTGGGGAGCCCAGAACTGGGTACAGCACTCCAGATGGGGCCTCAGCAGTGCTGAGGCCACACCTGGAGTACTAATCTCCTGGAGTACTTGATCTAAAATTGCTTTTTATTTATGTCTTCTTTGCTGATTTACATTTCATAATAATCTGTGTCCATGGAAATTGCACAGGTATGGCATTTTGAACTAGGTAAATAATTTTCATTTCCTCCTGTAATTAGTCAGCAACTTCTCTGTATTCTTTTTTTCTTATCTAGAACCTTTCTTAGATTGAATTTTATACCAACAACTTGTTGAACTCTTGACTACTGAGAAATTACATAACAGGTTTTAACCCTACCAGTAAAAAAAGAAAAAATCTTCAAATCTACAAATGTAACGGTCCATCATTGCCTTTTCAACAGTAGGATCTGGGCCACAGATTTTAGTCTTTTTTCCTTCGTCTTCAATATAGAGAAGTGTTATTCACTTATAAATCCCAACTGCAAAGTGATTAAGACTCTAAAGCTTGTACAAAGGATTCATACAAAGTTAGTTATTCAGGGGTATACAAAAGGACGTCTTCACAAGTTTCTTAAGGAGTTTTTGAATACAGACTATAGAGAACTGTGATTGATTTGATTTTATCTGTAAGCATATTTGCCACTCCTGGAAAAAAAAAAGAGGCTAACTCTAAAAAATTAAGAACACTTTATGAATAATACAAAAGCTCTTCAGATTTTGAGGAGGTTTATATCTTTAAAATACGTCCTTTATAAAGACTATTAAAAAGTCCCTGCCCTAATTTTCCCCTTACCACTCTTATCATCTCTGGAAAAACATGCTGATTGACTCACCTGGAACATGCACCATTTATTATGCACCATATAAAGGTTTAAATGACATAATGCACTTCAAAACAGTTTAGCAAGCTCTATTTTTCCGCTTTGGCAAATACACCTATAATTAAATCTTGTGGGGTCTAATTTAACCTCTTGTATGCAGAGGCAGATGCATCAGAAAATGAAACACACATCGCAACTGGCAGAAGTGCGCATCAAGGATAATGGGATTGTTTTAATTATGTTCATAATGATTCCTCATAAATCTCCCAATATTACTACCAAAAATGTGTACCATAATAAAGCAACAATTTGGTTTCATCTGAAGAAAAACCGCTGTGGGCAGTGCAAAACCAGGCTGCATTGCATATTTACCATTGGTCATTCACAAGAAAAACAACTAGGTCTTTCCTTCCAGTTGATTAGTTTTGGGGTATTTAAGGCTTTTGTTAATTTAAAATTATCCTTTCCAAAAATCTTCATATTTCTCTGATTAATAGATAACTATATATTATTCTGTAGAACATGTATTAGAATACACATAGTTTCTTTAATCTTGTCTATTTTGGGCCTGAACTTGCTCCTATTGAATTTAATATGATTCATCTAAAGAATTTTTCCTTCCAATTACTTAAATCATCTTTCTCACAACTCCCTGCATTTAGTTCAAATGTATTCCTGTGACTGACTGCACCATTTAAATTGCAATCCCCATTGAGAAGCAGGGCTTGCAAACCAGGCTTTTTTTTTTTTTTTTCCTTCTGTTTTTATTTTTACACCCCTGCAAATCTTCCAGGGCTGACCAGACCTCTGTGGAGCAAATATAAGCCTAGCAGCAGTAGGCTGCTTCTTTTTAATTGCCTTCTATAGGCTGTAAGCCAAAAAACAGTTCATGAGCCACAGGCAGAAAACTCCTGGTCTAAATTCCTAATGGAGTGGGAGTCTGAGCCCGTTCTCAGATACCAACTTGCCCAGCGGCCAAGCGTGTTCTCACGTCCGGATGCAGCCTGAACTTGCTAGAGGGGTCTCATGCTCCCAAGTTCTCGCTTGCATCATTCCTGTGGGTCAGGCAAAGATTCTTGGGCGTACCAAAGGCCACTACAGCCTGATTTACAGCAAATACAGTGAACTCGGCTTTTCCGAAGCTTAGCCGATCACAAGCAACCAGCCAACAATACAGATGTTTGACAAGTGTAATGCTAAGGACTTGGAGAGTATAAGCCCACTTGCTGGCCCCTGTTTCCTCGCACAGGGTCAGGTTACATCTCTCTGTGCACGTGCATTCTGGATTTGTTGTGCTGAGGGATGTTTTAGCAGATTGCACACTCTGTGTTAGAGTGTTATCTACACCGCTGTCTCCAGTTTAAAGGCTTCCTCCCACAGAATGTTTGTTACACGCTTCCTCACATGCACTCCAGATTTTTTCTTTCAAAGGATTGTCTTTCATTAATCTCATTCTTTTGTATTTCAATATTTTTGAGTCCTTCAAATCTGAGGAAAAAATCAATTGCAGCCATTACTTTAAAAGAGCAGTTAACAATTATATTAAGAAAAAACAAGTGAGCTGGGAATATTCTCTGTATACTGTATTACAGCATAACTCTTATTTACCTTGCTCTCTTGTCAGATAGACAGACAAGACAGATAGACAAGCTCTTAGATGAGGTTAAAATAAACAGTCCACAGTCCCATCAGCATTGAAATTAGAGAAATATTGTCAAGCAATCTTAGCCTCACTTTCTATTTTCCAGTCACGGATTCTTGGAGTAATTTATACTCTCCCACGTCTTAATACAGATAGTTCTTTCTAAATATGTACCACCGATTGCCACATTTCCTTCGAAGCTTTAATTAGAACCTTATTCATTCAAAGTATTGTTAACAAATATTTACCACTTTAAAATCCCTTTCTTTACATATATTTAACGTTTCTGATACTACACATGCACATTTACTTCTATGCTTAAGTGTTTATAAAATTAGACACCAAAAGTACAGATTATTCCAAATTTAACTCAAACACAAGACAAAGCAGCTTGCCAAAGAAACACCCACAGTTCAGTTTCAGTGATGGAAAGAACCTGTTCCTGTGTCTGCACGTCTTCACTTCTCATTATCCTTTTCACAGTTAAAAATATTGCAAACTAGAAAATGAAGCATTAAATTATTTTCAGGGGGTTTTTAATCAATTTTCTAGCAAAATATAAAGGGTGCAGGGAGAGATGCTGCTGTGGATTGGAGAACTGCAAGAAACTGATATTTTAGTTGCTTCCTCCCGCCTCTTGCCACCATACGACAATGACATAAGATTTACTATCGGTAGGAGAAATAAGAAACCTCTGGCCTCCCCACATATTAGTTTCTCCCAGGGTGGCTCATGGAGCCTACCCAAGCCCATCACAGCTACAGCCAACCTGACACTGATGATGCACAATTAGCTTTGTTGTCCAGTCACAGACCAAGTACCACATGCAGGAACAACATTAACTTCCCCCGGCTTCTCTTTCCAACACGTTTCCATCAGGTTACGCAGGCCTCACTTCCAAAAGGAGTTTGAAAAAGTAATTCAGACTTCAGAACTTAACCTATCTTTGGCCTTTCTGCTGAGGCCACCAAGAACTGTGGCCATTAAAGACTATTTTATCATGTGAAGACAGGGACCAGGGATAAGAGGTGAACTAGCCCTTGTCTTCATTCCTAATCGAAGTGGAATAATTCTTTTTCGCTGCACACATCCAGGTGTTAATCTTGAGTGACACAAATTGGACCTAATGGACTATTCTCAGGTGACTCCATGATACATATCCAGGCCAAGGTCTGGGGTTTTTTGCAGCTGGAGCTCCTGGAGACATCAGTCTTTCACAGTCCACGCATATGCTGTAGGTGCGACCTAACTTTGAAAGCTATAAATATTTCCTGCTGGCTTGACCATTTGACCAGATATTTTTCGCCAACATAAGCCTAAATACATTCTTGTGTTCTCGTGTTGCCTATCAGCGGCTAATTAAACAGCTAAACACCCATAAGGATGCTTTTCACTGTCAAATTCTGTTGTTGAGTTCTGCAGCACTGGCAACGCCACTTATCAGCGGCAGATGTCTCCTGCAGGATTTGCTCTCGTGTGCTCTTTGCCAGATCCCAGCTTTATTGACCTTCAGAATGCAACATAAATCAGCACATATTGTTTTGTTTTCATTTGCAGCTATTTGGGAGGTTTTGTATTTCATCCCAAAGCATCTGCAGCAGAGCTCTGTGATGTGTGTTGATGTTATTGCTGTATTATTTAAGCTATTTAGTGTTTCTCAGAAGCAGCTGTCAAAGTAGGATCTGGTATAAAAGTAATTAAACAAATAAGTAAATCTGATTTTTGCTACCAAGATAACATCAAGCTCTTGACACAAGTTTAGAAGACATCCTTTGAATGTGACACAGTATAGCAGGTTTCTAAACGTGCTCTGTGTAAAACTATTTCCTGACAAAACAGCAAAAATTTAGGAGTCAGTTGGACCACAGTACGGTGTCTAGCAGCTAACCTCTAAAATTATAATTACAAATTTTTCTGCTAGAAGTTTGACCACTGTCAAGGCATGAACAAACACCTGCCAAAGCCTCCCTCTCTCCCCAGGACTCACAGAAATGATGGTAGGCAGCCTTGCAACTACACATGCATGAGAGAAAAATTTTGTTTATGACCGTGGTGTTTGCCAGTAGTCTATCATCAGCTCTTCATCCTGCACTAGCGTAGTACTTGAGTAAATCCAGCCCAGAGCTGGATTAATTTATTAAAGGAAAATCTTTTGAATTAAACTTTTTTTTGGCCACAGAAGAAGAGAGACTTTTGTTACAGAGCAGCGATACTCATTTGGTAAAATAAAGTCCTTGCTTGTTACTCTTCTCTGCTTCCTTGTAGAGACGCAAAGAATATACAAATTATCTCACTGCTGTTCTCAGAAATTTAACAATCTGGCCTCATTGGTGAGCTTGCTCTCTGGTATTCAACAGACAAGAGCTGTTGATATACAAAATAAAATAAAATGGCAAAAAACCACAGCGGAATCCTTTCTAATCTAAGAACCATCGCTGTGGGCAGTAACAAGCTGTGGTTTCTAGCACATCTCGGTGCTCTTCATCTAGACACACCACAGAGTCATTAACATATCAGTTTAAATTTCACTACAAAATAGAGTTTGGGGGTCTCACATGAGAGCCTTATATGTCCTAATAAAAAATAAAATAAAATAAAATACTGCACTCGCTCTCATAATTCGAGACAAGTGTCCACTATGGTAAACACAAGATGAGTGGCCTGTTCAAGCAAAAAGTGCGGTGCTCTCTTACAACAGAATAGGCATTTCCAACATGAGTGATCTTATCTCAAAGGCACCCTTGTGTTTCTTTCATTTGGCCCTTATGGTGACCAGCCCTGGTCCACATTTCAGGAAATGTCTTAATCTGGTCATTCATCACACGAGCAGGGGAAGGCTGAATCACTCAACCTTGCAACACTGCAACACAATGGCAGATTATGCTTTGTTCTCTATGCAGAATTCAGGCTGAAGAGATCCAGTCTTTCAACAAAACCTAGCCACAGAGCTCAAAGCAATCTTAATCTTATTTCACGTCGTTGTAAGACCGCGTTGAATTGTACACATGAAATAAAACTCCTAAGTGTGGCTTTTTTTTGAGGCTTTGCCTGGCAACCCATAATATTATTTCATATCTCTGTTTTTGCACTTGAAGCTCAGGTAAGGAAATGGCTTTTAAGGGAAAAACTTCTGTAAGGTTCCTCATTAGCTAGATATGAAGAAACTTTGTTCTATATCAGCACTAGTGTGCTGTAGTATGAACTGAACACGGTCTGCAGGTTTTGAAAGACAGAGCACACTCATTCCCCCTGCCAGGGTGCAGAATTTTTTAGGTAAAGTCTTTAAGGGGGTCTCATGAAATGTTCATCCCAGTTCCACAGCCTGTAAGAACAGAAGAGGACATCAGCCAGCGGGAGCTTGTTAGTTTGGGCTACTGGTATATTCTGAACCGCAGAGCTGATCTCTAGAAGGAAGGAAAGGTGAGTTGTGAGATGAGTTGCCTGTGAGCTTAGAACCAGGGCTGGGTAAGTCTCAGGAAAGAACTGAGGTGAAGATTTCTCATACTTTCAAACAATTTTGGTTGAGATTTTATCTGATCTGAACATGGAAAACAACTAAGAATAACTTGACTGTACCGTTAATTCTCATTCCCCAAAAGGTTTTTCATCACTAATTTTAGAAAATAAAACTATTTAAATTAATTCATCTGCTTCCTTTGAGTAATGCTGAAATTTGAGGCAATCATAAGCACTATCAAAAGGAAAAAGTCATATTGTCTAAGTATGCTACATAAAAAGACAGATTCCATACATTGCAAATATACACGCTTCAGCAATCATGTAAGGAGAAACACCATAGTGTTCTGTCTCCCTCAAAGAGACCTGAAAACCAGGTAGGGCTTATTTTGTTCTATCTCAGGTACAGCAGGGCAAAATAATGTTGTCATACACACTACAGAAACCTACACCACGCTGATGCTTTCAAATTTGAGCTTCAAACTGAAGTTAATCTCAATTGTGCATTAAAGCAACATTTGCCAATTGACTTTTTAAAAGATGCGTTAATGGAATTTCATAATAAAAATGGCACATAACATGAAAAGAAGATTTTAAACAAACAAATTGTACTCTATATTCTATGGTACAGGAAATGTAAACTTGAGAGAAGCCTACTCCTGAGAAGAGGCTCTCATTAGTAATTATTCAAAAAAGAAAAGTGAGCAATACTGATGATACCTATACATTTTTGTACAAATATACTTTTTCTTCATTTCTAACTGTTAAAAAGCACACTTGAACGCAACATATCAGTTAGTTACAGAAACATTTCTAGCTACTTTAGTATAACGTAAAAGCACATCACAATGCCTTTAAACTGAAAACCTGATCATAGGCTATATCACATCTGCGTGATGCCGTGTGCTCTTTACTGAACTCTGGCCTTCCAGACTGAAAACGCAAAATCAAATTCTTCATAGCCTAAAAGGAGTGAGATTTGCAAAGACGTGCGAGTCATTTGAAGATTTACAGTCAATAAAATTCGTATGACATAACCTGTGCGTGCACGGGCGCAAACAAGCATGTTTACGACCCTGCACGTCGGCCCGGACAAACACAAGTCCAATTCAGCCCAGAAGCCGGGTAGGTACATTAGCGTTACACGGCGTTTGACCTAATACACCCTGTCAGCACAGGCAAGTAGCCTTGGCCCACAACAGCCCAACATGATGCACGTCTGTTCAGCCACAAGCACAGGCAGAGAGACAAACTATCTGCATACATCTGTCAGCACGTACAATCGGCGCTTCTGAAAACCCTAGATAAGGCTTGCACAGCTCCCACTTATCTTTCAAAATGCACTCCCACGTGGTGCTTAAGTGGCTCCCCAGGCTCCTCTATGCCGTTTGTCCGGCAGTGAAGTTATTCTGTAGGGATGAACTTACTCTTAGCTCTCCCCAGACCTGCCGTCAGTAGGGAAGGAGGCCGGTGGCAGCTATAGGTGGGCTGTGGACAACCCAGCATTAGACTCACCCAGCACGTTCCAAGTTTGGGGTTATACAAGGTTTCCACGTGTCCAAAAGAATCTTCCGTAAGTTGTTATCGTAACAATAACAATAATAATTTGTAAAAAGAATGTTGGCAAGTAATTTAGGTATTTATCATAATTCACAAAAATGAAAAAAACCCCATACAGATAATTCAGTAAAGGGATGTTTTTCTCACACAGCATTTGTCAAGAAACAGATATAAGACCATGAAACATGGATTGCATTAGAGATTGATGTTCATCTCTGTTTGAATGGCTACTAAAAGGCTTATATACCACACCACAGTGAATGAAATCTTAGTAGAGGACTTCTAATTCTAGATCTAATAAGGCGCTAAGTAGGGAAGTATGCATGTTCTTGGTTGTAATTTTGTGGCCCTGCACAGATACCATTCTGTTAAACAGACCAGTTCCTCAGCTTACGGTTATTGTTCTGAGATAATATGATATGACAAGCCCAGATGTTTGAAACTGTTGCAGCAATTCACAGACCGGGAGCAATAAATTACGATAAAGGACATATTTAATTCAATTTATAGTGGATTTGGCACTGTCAGAGGTATGGAATTTCTAGTTGAGTATAATACAGAAACCATTACATACTCTAGGGAACTTTGGAAGTGAACTAGTGCAAGGCAGAGGACACTGTTGTAAAGCTGGAATTCTATCTGTTAATCAACAATCTCCGTATTGCATTGCTATCGCATGTTGTATTACTCTAGATTTCCCTAGTCTTGAAATAATTAGCAGAAAAATTCTTTATGAGAAATTCACCAGTGTTGTGTAGACTCAAGCTCTTTTCATCCCATTTTGAATTCCAGAAATCCACGTAGCATGAATCTTTGAGAGCACGATGTGGACACAAGACCAAAGACACTATATGTTGCCCTAAAAACAACTTTTCTAAAGAATATACTGTGCATCTATCTCATATTCAGCCACCTTTTATGTCAAGTTAATCCATAAAGACCATCCATCCACGAAACCATTGACCTAAGTATATTTTATATACCTGTGCACCGTGGGACCAGAAGAAAACAATTTAAGTTTCTTTGTCATGAAGGCTGTAGAGCCATAAAAGTGAGCTGCTTATGTTTTCTCCTGATAAAGGGGAATTTTCAGTGCCACTGCTAGAACATATAACTATGCCTATATATACACACCTGTGTATGCGTATATATATGTCTGTCCCGAGGTCTGTCAGAAATAAGGGTTTATTGAAATGCCTGATCCACATGAATGCCAGGAGACATGAGAAAGGAGTTTTATTGTTATGGTGGTGATCCTGTCAACAATCATATTCAGGATCTGCACTATTTTAGCTTCTTCATTCCCAGCAGATGAAAGGCTCAGTTCTATCATACGGCTGGGATGGTCAGCAGCACTATTTTACAGACTTGTTTATATTATTCTTCCATCTGCAGGGATGGGTATTATTGTAGAGTGAGGCCAGACCTGTTCCATTACCCTTAGAACTGAAAAAAACATCTCATCGGACCACATCTCCCTGCCCTCGTCTCCTTCTTCTGTGTATGAAACAGCGTTTCCTCCTATAACTTACTCTTCTCATTCGCTAGGTACAAAATACGAGACAGTGAACTGCAGAATGGTGAATTCAGTGTATTATTCTGCACAGCTTCTTAGCTGCAAACAGGTCTGCTAATATTTTTAGAGCACTGGTGCGTAAAGCCTCACTGCAGATCATTCAGAAGAGCGCTGACACCTGCCTGGCTCAGAAACAAACTGTTCTGTTTTCTTCAGGGATGAGCAAGTCAGGCACCATCACAAGTCTCTGCCTTACCTCAGTTCCTTCAGTACCTTGTAAAAGGTTTGACATCACGGACTATTTTAGCGATAGAGAAAATGCTCTTTGGTATTTGGAGTTATCCCAGAGGACGCATTCTCTATCAACATTTTCTTCGTAAAACAGCACAAATATTCATATCACCAGTGGCATTCATTCCCTAGCCACTATCAAAAGAGTCCAGCCTGAGTTTAGTTTCTATTCTAAAACTTGAATCATTACATTAAAATATTGCTTGAAAATGGAGACTGACTCCTTGAAATACCCTCCTGGTTTGACAGTAAATCCTTAACAATTTCTCACTGAGGCAGCTATGCAATAAAACTTGAGGGGAAAATGTTATACAGACCTGACTTCTCTAGCTTAATTCTGAGAATTCAAATGACAATACAGAAATTGTACTAAGCTCAAGATACGTCATATCTGCAGCTCCATTAGGCAATTGCCCTTTTAAAAAAACAGAAAATAGATACATTTACTATAATACAGTGTAACAAATTCATGTTATTTATCAATTTATTATTCTCCCTGTTGCTACCAAGTAATAATTTTTTTCAGCATCTCTCTTGGAATCCATGCTTACAAATGCCTGGCATTTCTTTTGTAAATCATCCAGATTTTCAAAGACAATTATTTACACTTCAGAGACTAGTTTTATTATTGACTTAAGTATGCTGCCCTAATTTTCATTAGGCACTTGCAATGCGACCACATTTATTTTATCTAGGCATCCTTCAACCTGTTGCTTCTGTATTTAAGATTATTGTTCTGTCTCCTTTTAAAAATACCTATATCACCAATTTTTAAACTACACACAATGCTTGAAAATGGAAACAGAGAAATCATTCACCACTTTTTCAGCATCAACTGCAGTTTGCGCTCCTGCCCTTGTAAATGAGCATTCCTTTTTCTTCCTCTTATAATGAATTTCTAGAACTTTGTTACATCCTTTGCTGTTCCTTATCTTCACTTTCTGTGGAAATAGTTTACTATTATACTGTTACGACAGCTGCTTTTGTTAGATGACAGCCCTTCTTCACTCCCTTCTCTGTCAGTTTGCCTTCCCAAAGACCTTCACCTATCAGCTTCTCATGTTTTCCGAAGGCTGATTTCTCAAGTAGTTTTTTCAGAGATATGTCTTCTTTCTAACTTCCTTACTTTGGAATAATAAACTATTTCACTGTATAATCACTTCCACTCAAATTAACATCAGTCCATTCCTAAAGGAGCGATCCCACTATTGACATTAGCATCATCTGCAGTACTATGGAGCCCATGAGGTGCATCATTAAGCTCTATGAGATTATTCAATAGGGAAGAATAAAGTGCCTTGTATCATATTGAAGTTGTAGGAACAGTATCAACCTAAAGTGCAATGTATTTCCATGAGCAGTTCGTATATTGTGTTCTTCTTACCAAACTGTGAAAGTCGGTATTCCTCAGAAATTCACTGTGTTAAACATAATGAACAAGACGAAGCTCAATCTCCCCTCTGATATCCCCTGACTTGTACCTCAGTGCAACTTCATGAGGAGTCTTCCTTCCTTTCTCATCCTTCCCACTGTTTACGAACAGTATGGATGACAAGGGAACTTAAAAATAAAGACACTCTATAGCCACCGAAGCGCTAATTTTTACAGAAAGGTATGACTAGGAGCTCAGTCTCTGCCTGAGTGCCACAGCAAGGCTGGCTATTTTATCAGCTTGCTATCTGTAGGGAATGGCATGCACTAGCCATCAGAGAAAAGCAGAAGTCATATCCAAGTCCAAATGGCCGTACTTCCACACCCATGCCTTACTAGTTCTGTCATATCAAGAGCTACCATTTCCTCTTTCACCAGGAAAAAGCCACTTTCTGACTGACAGTTCAAGGATCATAACTTGGGCAGTAAAAGATTTTCTGACTCTTTACTCTTAGCCGCTCTCCCCCTGCACACCTCACGTTGCCTTTAGCAGCGCTTCCGAGACACAGGCTGAGCAAAGCTGTGCAAATAACACAGCATCCCACTCACTGCCCCCATTTGGCCCCGGGCTACAGGTTTCTTCATATCTCTTCTCTGACTGGCGAGCTAATTCCAACTGGAGAGGTAACTATGCCCTTGATTAACCCTTTCCGGGCTAATTAGGTGGAGTATGTGCACTGATGTGGGCACGTAAATAGATACCTACCTATCTCAATATGTGTATACATAAAGAAAGGAGACTTATGCACCTTTTGTATTGCATAACTCCCCCTTAAATACCAAAGTAATCTGCATTCTGAAATCAGCTCTACCACACAGCATTCACTGATGATAACTGTTTAGAAGGAGCCCTGTTTTACTGTTTTCTGCCATTTGTACAGTTATGTGGGGATGAGGTTTTCATTCTGCTTCGTGGGGTTCTTCCATTTGCAAAGCTCTATGTAAGCATTGTCACTCTGGTGCTTTAACATTGTAATCTTGTATCTACTATTCTTTTCTGCTACTTCAGCACAGAAAGTGTCAGAATTTGATGTTTCAGACAGGAATTAGAGACTATAATGGACGCAAATAAACACCACCACTCTTTTTAAATGTTGCTAAATTGACATTATTTGTTACAGACTGAATTGTTGCTGACCATTAAATCAGTTTCTCTGTACCTCCCTGAAATCACAGCCTCTGTGACCGTAGATATGTTTCCCTGGGGTGCAGACATATTACCTAGCTTCTTTGTTTGCAAATGTGAATTCAATATTGATAACTCTAATGATTGGATTTGTCTTGCAGCTCAGCAACGTCAGATGCCATCACTTGCATCTGCAACTGTCTTCTTTTGGGATGCAAAATGGATGGAATTCATCCTGTTCAGAATATACTTTTCTTCTTCCAGATGTGCACGTCATTACACAGCTTCATTAGGACTCTTTTAGACTTGAATAGACTTCTAGTTTCAAACCTTCTGCCTAATACCCTTGACAAGCATCATTTCAGGCACCAATGACAGCCAGAGGAAACCCTGAGCAGGTTAAAGACTACTATTGGGCTTTGGAGACAAAGCTGAGGGGGACAAGGGCTCACATGGTGTTATCTTGACAGAAAAGACTCTGGCCAAGGGTAAGAGCCCAGGAAGGAGCAGATGCATCTAGTTGCCAATGAATGCACAGCTACGCAGCTCGTGTCACCAGCAAAGATATGTCTTCTTTGATCACACTGCTATGTTGGAGAAAGGAGGACGCTTTCCAAAGGTGTCTGTACACTAATGCACAGAGCCTGGGCAACAAAGAACTCCAAGTCCAGGCCAGTTGTGGGGCTTCCACATGAGCAGAATCTGGTAGACCTGATGGGATAGCGCACACAACTGGGACAAGGTCATGGATCGGCAAAGACTGTTTGAGGACAGGCAATGAACAAGAGGAGGGGGAGTCACGCTCTTGTGTCAAGTAGCTCCAGTAAGAAAGCGAAGATGTGTCTTAAGACCAAGAGGAAGGAACACAGGATCCCAGGGTCTGTTATAGATTACTTGATCAAGAGGGAGAGCATGAAACTTCCTACAAATAACTAGCAGAAGTCTCCCAATCACAGACTTTCATCTTTATAGATGATTTCACCCATACAGCCATCTACTGGGAGAGTAACAGCGTTTTCTTGATGACATTCAAGGCAATTTCACAACATAAATGCTAGAGAGAACAAGCTGGGTGATACTCTAATTGTCCTGTTGCTCAAACCAGCAAAGAACCGGTGACAAATGCCATTACAACCGCAAAGAGGAGGCTGAGAGGAATCTAAATGCAGCTTATGGCGACTTGAAGGGAGTTATAAAGTTGATGGAGATGAACTTTTCGCTAGTCGCAGCTCATAAATCTCAGGAAAATAGGCACAAACTGTGATTTAGGAGATTCAGACTGGATAGTAAAACAATGTTTTCACCAGGAAGGTAATGTATCACTGGAACAATTCACCAGAGAGGTGATGAAATCCTCTGTCTTCGAGGTTTTCAAGACTTGAGTAGAAGTCATGCCTGATCTGATTGCTTTGGCAATAGTCCTGCTCCAGTGGGATGCTGTAGTAGAGACCTCCAGTTGTCCTTTCTAATCAACTTCTCTGTGACTCTATAACCATATGAATCTTGCATAACTTTGCAGATTTCTTCTGGAATTGTTATTTAAAATATTTTTCCTTTGTCCTCCAGCACATTCTATCCAAAACAGGTCATTAAGCATATCTGATCATACAATTTCTCAGCCAAGGGAATGAGAACTGATTAATTAACTTCTGCTAAATTAGTACCTCACCATTGTTCACTTGGGTAAGAATAGATTTTTTTTTTTTAATCCTATTATTTTTTCTAGCTTTTTCAGAAAGTAGTTACATCATAAGAAAGTGAATTACACTACTAACACATTTTCCATGTACCAAACACAAACATTTTGCTACTGGGCTATACTAAGTCGAGTTACATCAATGTTCAATGTGAAGAGTGTATTTGCTTTTGCTGTTCCTTTATAGCAGAGACTGTTTCTGCACAGATGTGTTGGACAGTGCTTTTCCCTAGGGAAGCCAGGGTGATATTTATACTAGGCAAAATCAGAAATGTGCTCAGAAAATAAGACGGGATAAATATATGTGGATTATATTCTGCAGAAAGGACAAGTCTGGAGCCTTTTTTCTGGCTTTACTTTACATCAAGGACATAATACTGCAGAACAACCCTCATCAGTAATCTTAAGAAAGCAGAGGAGGTGACTTATTCACAGTAAGCCAGCAGTATTGCCCTGAAAAGAATGTCATTCCACAGACACATTTCCAAAATATAATTATGCGTACAGGTAACCTCATGCTACTGCTAGAGACCATGGACCTATCTTTCGAAGCAGAGACGTTCATGAGGTTGAAGCGACAGTCTTTCAGGCAATTTGGCTCTGAAAGAGCATGTTAAAGGCTGCCTAGGGTAGACTGCATAGAGGAAGCGTTAGTCGTGTATATTCTGTAATGGAAGCAACAGCTTTGAGAAAGTCTCTGGTTTATCTGGTGGCTTAACTGACGCTTCTGGTGTGGTATGTCCACTATGCAGGAAATTCCAGCTCACTGAGGCTGATACCAATGTCATTATTGCATCAGATGCGTAAAAGGAGCAACTGTTTGTATGTTGTTTTGCATAAGAGAAAACAGTCTACATATTGCAGAGCAGCATGGACAGATTGTTCAAAAATTAAGGAAACAAAGAAGGGGTGAGTTTTCTTGAAAGGCAAACATAGGTACTGATTTAGAATCATCACTGAAGTGGGTCTCAAATTTACAAAATTTGTGCAAAAATCGGGAAAGCACTGGAAAGTGGATAAATCTGGCCCTTTAAATTACTTTCAGCAGGAAACGCCCATTTTAAATTGAATTATAAAGCGCACATTTCACCTGAAAAATATGAGAATAAACAAAGAGCAGCGCAAATTAAATAAATGTGGAAGCAGCTTTTAGTTAAAGTTTATTATTCTCCTGCATTCCAAATATCTTCCGCATCACAACCTGGGATCAATATCTAGACAGCAAAATCTTATTAATAATTTTCTTCCTTAATCTCCACTTCACAAGAAAAGGGACAGGATTGGGTGATGTGCTGAGGATCACTAGCAAACACTGAAGCTGCAGAAGTTATTCATACGGACAAATTTATTACTATGATTTTTCTTGCCTGTACTAAATTAGTCTCCACTTTCCTCCCACTGAACGTGCAGTTCCTATCGAAGTTGATAATAACTGCAGATGTTCAGGCTCTTTAAAACTCAGGTTGTCTTATCTTAGATGTTTCTGTTTACCTCCACTCTAGTAATTAAGGGCTAGATTCTCAAAGATATTCAGGCACCAACATGAAACTGATGGAACGTCAGTGTCTAAATATTTTTGCAGATTTTATTCTAAAGTTAAGCCCACATGTTTCAAGAACATCTGTGCTTCCAGCAGTCATTTGACTCCCCACTTTCAGCCTACCAGCACTAATAGGCCATTCAAACATTCCTGGGAGGGAAAAAGAACATCAAAGAATTCATTTTTTGGAGACTAGTACAACCCAGTGTTTTAATACTGCATTATTAGTTAGAGAACAGATTTCAGAACTTGGAAATTCCCTGGGGAAATTCTGATACGTTTACCTTAGCTTTTGGATTGAAATGGGTCTTGTCATTCATTAATACTTGCTGTCATATTTAATTTGAACACATTTGAAAGAGCTTACCCCACCAACACCACTTACTGGCTTTGAAATGAGCGGATGCGAGTACACCTTATTTATGATGGTAAATGAGTTTCACCTAACTGACGGCTGCTCCTCCATAAGGGCCTCTAGGTTGGTGTGTACAATGCTGCAGGGGCAGATGTGTCTCGTTGTTGCATGAACATGTGCTGCATCGACTCGTGTTAATAAGCAGGCAAAGGTTTCCTTTGCCTCTCCCAGTAAGTCTCTATGTGCATGATAGCCCCTCCCCAGAATTTATTTCTCTCTATCTGATAGTCCCACCTTCTCAACTGTGATACTCCAGTCTCTCTCATTCATTCACTGGTTCCACCACAGCAAAACACTTAGACAAGTAGGCTTTTCTCCTTTTTAAGGACTGTGTGCACAACTTAATGTGTCTGTCCAGGACAGCTGAAAGTAATGAACTGTTACAAATCAAATGGTAAGATACTGTGGTGGGTTTGGCCTTGGCTGGATGCCAGGTGTCCACGAAAGCCACTCCATCACTCCCCCTCCTCAGCTGGACAGGGGAAGAAAAAATACAATGAAAGGCTCGTGGGTCAAGATAAGGACAGGGAGATCACTCAGCAATTACCGTCATGGGCAAAACAGACTTGACCTGGGGAAATTAATTTAATTTATTGCCAATCAAGTCAGAGTAGGATAATAAGAAATAAACCCAAATCTTAAAAACATCTTCCACCCACTCCTCTCTTCTTCCCGGGCTCAACTTCACTCACAATTTCTCTCCCTCCTCCCTCTGAGCTGCGCAGGGGGATGGGGAATGGGGGTTGTGGTCACAGTTCATCACACGTTGTCTCTGCTGCTCCTTCCTCCTCACTCTCTTCCTCTTCTCCAGTGTGGGATCCCTCCCACAGGAGACAGTCCTCCACAAACTCCTCCAACATGGGTCCTTCCCACGGGCTGCAGTTCTTCACGAACAGACTGGTCCAGCGTGGGTCCCCCATGGGGTCACAAGTCCTGCCAGCAAACCTGCTCCAGCGTGGCCTCCTCTGTCTCCACAGGTCCACAGGTCCTGCCAGGAGTCTACTCTCCAGCGCGGGCTTCCCACGGGGTCACAGCCTCCTTCGGGCATCCCCCTGCTCTGGCGTGGGGTCCTCCACGGGCTACAGGTGGATATCTGCTCCACCATGGACCTCCATGGGCTGCAGGGGCACCAGCCTGCCTCACCATGGTCTTCACCACAGGCTGCAGGGGAATCTCTGCTCCAGCGCCTGGATCACCTCCTCCGCCTCCTTCACTGACCTCGGTGTCTGCAGAGTTGTTGCTCTCACATATTCTCACTCCACTCTTCTGGCTGCTGCTCCGCAGCAGTTTTTTTCCCCCTTCTTAACTCTGTTATCCCAGAGGCGCTACCACCGCTGCTGATGGGCTCAGCCTTGGCCAGCGGTGGGTCCATCTTGGAGCCGGCTGGCATTGGCTCTGTCGGATGCAGGGGAAGCTTCTAGCAGCTTCTCACAGAAGCCACCCCTGTAGCCCCCCCTGCTGCCAAAGCCTTGCCAGGCAAACTCAATACAGATATACCCTGCACCAATTGTGTGACTGGGCAAAATTCTGCAAGTTCTGATTTGGGCAGATTTCAATAGGAAATTTGCCTCCATGGACTGCGGAATTTTACTCACAATAAACCCAAGGTTTCTTTAATTTACAAATAAAGGTATTGGACTTTTTTAAGGTGATGACATTTCACTTGGCCCATGGAGGGCATTTCTACAGCCATAAGCTCTGTTATGCTTGACCGTCAGATGGCTCAAATCATCTGTCAGAATTGCATTCACATTATATCATTTTGAGACAAGTACTTTTGGAAAAGCTGAGAAGACCTAACTGAATACAGCTTTCTTAAAGATCTCTCACACTCCATCTGCACACTTTCTTATCTCTTGAACCAGGATAGCAAATACTACAGAAGAAATTATTTGTTGATGACAAAGGTGCAGTAGCTTTCCCACTTCCCACACCTCCCCCATCACCCCTTATAGGCAGATCTGTACGTCAGGTCTAATACATTAATTTAGTCTCCCTTTAGCTGTGCTAACCTCACTGTCTCATTTTTTGGGAAAAACTTCAGCAGCTACAGCTGCCACATTTTTGTATCTTTGGTTTTAAACATCCAACGAGATTAATATTTCCTGGAACCTCTCTTAAGTGTCAGAACTTCTTAAATATTTGCGTAGTAAAAAGTGCTATCACTCATTACTACAAAAGGTTTTGTTATCTGCCAAAGAATTCAGAAGTTTGTGCAAGCTGGGAAGAATTTATGTGAAGATGGGAAATGATTAATAAAATATCACTGAGAAAAAATAAAATATATTTCCAATATTCATCAAAAAATGTTTGATCATTCTTATATTTTGCAAGTTTTTTTGAGTCATAACCTTCCCCCTATCCAGAAGATGACCTTTAAGTAGTCTTTTCTTGGATGGGTACAATCGCAGACAAGAATTTCATAACAGATAATTATATTATACTGAGTTTCCACTGATCATTGTTGTAAAGTCAATGAGATAAATAGGATGACATAATATAATTTTCCTTAATTGAGCAACCACTAAGCTGTGTATTACTTTTACAATATGAAAGTATTTAGTCAACATTAGATCCTATTAGATACAATTGTTACCACAAGAAATCTTATCTCAATACTTGGTGTCATCAGGTGCAGTATCAGAAACTATCAGCCACAGAAAATATAGAAGTAGCATATATTATTGCTAACTCAAATTGCATGACTCTGGGGCTAAAATTTTTGGGGAAAAAACGTTAATTTGATAGCTTTCATTACCCTTTCGTATTTTTGCCCTAAGACCACCAGGACTAGAATATCACTGAATGAAAGCTGAGATTCTCCCATATGCAGCACATTTTGATATGGCACTGCATCTAACATCTGTAAAGAGCATCAGAAATTAGGCGGAGTACATTCTAGGACAAAATACTGAATTTAAACTGAAAGAAAATCCCCAGACCAGAACTACGTTCCTAGTTGCTAGGTCATATCCTTATCAAGACGGAAACATCATTGGTTTTCAGGTGACAATTTCTTATGAAAGCCAGAACCTGCTCCAAGCCTGGAATTTACTAAACAAATCCAGTGATGGCAATGAAGAGAATTAAACCTTAGACCAGTTTCTTTCATAACTATCAGTAGTTAATAAAAACCTCAAAATCCTGAGGCAAGCCTTCAAAGAAGCCACTGCTTTGAGCTTAGCAGAGAAGAGACAAGGTCCTACACTTTGGGAGGAATCCTCCAGAGCTCGTTTCAACAGGAGAAGCACCAGGAAATGAAGATCCCCTCAGGTCTGCTGGTGTTATCAGACCACTCAACGGTGCACATTCTGTCACCTTTGTCTGCTTTCACTGTCCACCTATTGAATAGTATCGATAGAAAAGAGGGAATCACACGGTCCATCTCAGTCCGTCTTTCCTACAGAATCCCATCTGCCCTTTTCTCCCTTTATTCCTATTCACTTTTCCCCTTAAAGCACTCCGTTCCCAAGTTTACTTTTGCCCATAGAAGATTCTGGAAAAATCTACATCAATATTTGAGACCCAGTTCCTTCCAGATCCCTGGAATACTGTTCTCCCTTTATGCAGACCAGGGATCTGCTGAAATATGGCCCAAATTCCTTCCCAGACCATGCATAGGTTTTCATTTCCACAGGAATCAAGCGTAGGCACAGGGGGAAGGACCAGCGGACACATGGGTCTGGCCTTGACATAAGGCTGGAAAATGGCATAGGTCTGCACTCCTGGATCGGAGAACTAAAAAGCATTCTCATAACTATACATTTAGACATTATTTAGAAAACAATTATGAGGATGAACATCCACAATGCAAACTCAGTCTACATACTGCCCATCAAGCCTACTACACGCTACCTTCTACATACTTCTACCTGGAGAAGAACATTACTGGTGAAGGGGCAAATAAAGTTGTGATGCCTGCTCAGTTGTTCTATCTTCAACTGAGAACATTTTTCAGTTTTGAAGTTTCCAAAACTGTCCACTAAAAATAAGATTGCCATTGAAGTGACCCACAGTGTTCAACAACCTGTCATCATCCTGACTCCCGGCTTGCATTCAAAAGTCGAGAGTAGAAAAGACTCCATCTCATTAGATTTTTCATCTCTTTCATTTGCACCTAGAAATGTGAAGCAAAACAACATATACAAGACAAATCCATGCTAAGAGAAAATTTCACTGTTTGAGATCCCAGGTAAGTTCTGCGGTGTTCTTATTTTCTTTCTTGGTTTATCATCACTAGCTGAGACAGATGAAAATGAGCAAGCATGAATTATAAGTTTCTGGAATATGGAAAGTACAAAAAAGAACAATTTTTACTATCTTCTAGTGACGCACGCTTTGCAAATAATGTTGCTTTACCTCAATTGCCACATTACTTACAGAATTTATGATAGAAAAGAACTCAAAACAACACATCACGCATTATTTGATGACTATTTCCAGTAATACTACGAGATAATCATAACATTACCATGTGTGTCTCAGCATAATGAATTTTGGCTTGGACTAGGACATAACTTCAGTTAGACAGAGACGCACAAAATGATGAAAATAAATCATGTGAGCAGCTGACAGAAACTGCTGCCAACCTACCTCACGTGTACTCTGAAACAGATCTGTGATAAAATAACAGCTACTACAGCAAACAAAAGGAGATATATCTATTACCTGCTATAAAAAGAGGCATTCAAGCCTAAAAGTGTAAAGCAACAATGTACTTCTTAGAACTTCCCTCCCAAGGAAAACTTGGCACGAGGAATAAAAAGGCATTCCTATATAGGGCTGGGTTTTAACAACAGACCTTGAAACACACATGACACCATTTACACAAATGCAATGTTATCACATCAGTAAAACCTGGGCTCAAAGGATGTCACACACATGGAAGGAGAATGTTCATAACCTAGGGAGGTAGTCAGCTATATACTGACGTCCCATTCCAAGCAGGAACGCTTAAAAAGTTGCTTCTTTTTTACCTTCTGTCTTGTATGGCAAACTGATTTACATTGGCCTTCTGGAAACAAGCGCAGGGAATAAACTCTGGGGCAAATACCAAAATTTCTTTGCATTTGGATGTCCTGAAAATTGGTCTAAGAACCTACAGCAAAACTCTTAATTGAAACGAAGCATTTTCAGTTAATTCTGTTTTATGGCTAAATAAAAACACCGACAACCGAAGACAAACACGAGCAGTCTCCCAACAGAGACACTACTGACTTCTCACCGTGAAAAATCTAGGCTCTGCAGCTTTATTAGTTCTCACAAGCATATGTATGTGTAAACACACACACAGGCAGAACTCTGTGAAAAAGCTGGAGGACAACAACATATTAAATCTGTCATCGCAAACCATGCTAGTTCATTCCTAACCCATTCATGACTAACAGAAGAAAAACAAACCAACCAAATCCTAGCTTGATTACACAACCAGCGTTTCAGGCAGAGCTCTATAATAAGGCGGCTTCAAAGGTCAGGCACATAAACTACATTTTCAGAGGAGGATCCTACATAAGGTTATTAGCTTTGAAAAGATTAATTCACCTTACAGATTGCTAGTTTTCCACAAAATACACAACTAGTATCTTGGAAATAAACATATGTGGTTCAGCTCCTTTTACACGATTACATTTGAATCTTTCTCAGGAAGAAAAGCTCAGTTTTAGAAACATTTGTTAGCTTTGTTTAACTCAGTGGTGACAGAATAAGAGCATGTTCACGTCAAAGCAGCTAAATGTTCTCGCTCCCCTAGGTCGCAGACTGGAACAGCTAAGCTGGAAGTCCAGTCCGAGAACCACGAGTCTATGAAATCTGTGGGGAAAAGTAAGGAGAATGAGAAGTGGTCCTAACACTAGCATCTGTTGCTTAAAACTGAAAAAAATCTGGACTACAGCTGAGGAAAACAGCTCAGTCCCATTTCACATTATGACAGGTCTTCAGGGAATAAAAACCTGAAGGGTTATTCTGGCTGAGTTAAGAAGGGGACTCAAATAGATGGTACTAGAAACAATTTGACATGAGGATGTCTTATGAAGTAATTTACTATAGACCAAATTGTAAATTCAGTCTAAAGTTATGGACTTTTTGGCCCTCCGTACTGTACTGTATGAATCCTGGTGTCCACAATGCCTGCGTGCTGTGTTAATATTGAGACTGTACATGAAACATAAGAATATTGAGTTCTAACTTAATGGGTAAATTCTCTCAGACCTCTCAATTAGCACCTTGTAGGGGGTTCATTTTGCCAGATTGGAGTCTAAATTTGATTGTTACTGTTGAGGTTTGTAATAATTTTGCTTTGTACTTGCATGGCAATGGGGATTTATGGATCCACAGAAATAACAGACAACAATTTGAGAAAGTTTACAGCTGGAGTTAGAAGTAAGTCCCAATCTGGATCTAAAGTCACATGTTCCTCAAAATGAGAGATGCTACCGTTCTTGTGAAACGGATGTTAGCTGCGTTTCACTGTCCCCGTTAGGCCTTCTTAACTTCCGTAATATCTAAGTGTTGCCATACAAAAAATATTTTCAAACTTTGTCACATACGAATTCGCACTAAGGAAAAGAAGGTTCTTATAATAACTTGTCACCAAGGACTTCTGTCACCCTGGGAATTCTAAAGAAAAAAAATTCCCTGGACAAGCTGTGAAAGTAAAGCGAATAGAAACAAAAATGTATTGAAAATTCCCTCACATTATGTTATTTTAAAGACTGACAAGTCCTATATTTGGTATGACAGAATCTTCACTGGAAAACGACAGAAATGAATGAACAATCCCACCCACAACTTTTCCTACTCTTATGCTTTGTGGAGGCGCTGGTGAAGGATAGCTGCATCAGCACACAGAACTAAAAGTCAGGGTATCAAATTCTGCACATGGTTTTATCACATATAGCTGTGTAACACCTGCTACAAATTACAAATTCTTCTGGGTTTCTGTAAAGAGGGGACTATAATATCCTGCAGAGAGTGATATGATTCACCACAATTAGATTCAAATTACAGAGTCAATGACGCTGTAAAGGAATAATGCCCTACTATTCCTTTTAATAAGCACGAGTAGAAAAAATTACATTGGGATCACATCACTAATGGACAATCTGGTGTTTATTACATGTAACTGCTAGCCTCGCAACGTGTGAGGGATGCATGGGGAGATCAACACATCTGTAAAAGTTCAGCAGGTTGGATCCTTCTTCCTTGTCAACATTTTTGAACATGACTTTTATTGAATGCAATCTGCTCTGTTTGGAAAGTAAAAGCTAACTGCTGCTGGGAAATAAATTCAAGATGAAAATCTTTGTCGTCACCTCTGCCAGGAAGAGAGCTTCTTCTGGGCAGAACTTCCTAAAGAGCACTGCAGGTATTATTCAGTGGTGCTCTGCCTCTGTCCTCTTCAGCTCCTGAAGGAGCTATTCCACCAACATAGGAGAGACTCTGAACATTAAAGTTCTGACTCTTCTATCAAATAACTGTTTCAGTCTGAATAACAGCTGTGTGTATCCTTGTTAAGTTGAAAGGAATTTATTTTACCTGAAGGTGTAGAGAGCAAAAGGGAGGAAGCGTTGATTTAACACATTTTCTCCTGCATCACCTTTGACAAAAGCTCTGCATATTTAGGGGGTACCAGGACATATAAAACTTTCTAATTTTGTACTCTGAAGTAGAAAGGTACTATTATTAGAGTGGTATCATTAGAGTTATCACAGTTGTAGCCCTTTATCATTAACCAGGATGCCATTTCTTTAAAGGACATTGTAGACCTTTTCCAGAAGTTTCCTCACTCAGGGCAGGGCTTCTATATAGTCAGATCCATCTTGGGTCTTCTGTCTCTTAAATCCAGCCTCTTCCTACTGTTATTTAAGCGTCGGATGTAATGAGGCAAAGGGAAGATCCTCGTTCACTGAACCTGTTCATTGATTTGTTCTCACAGTTTCTTAATGAATTGTTCAGGAAAAAATAGAACTTCCTTAGAAATGCCTGAGAGAACTGTAGAAATAAATTCTTACCAGTACTTTTATACCGTAACATAAAATTGGTAACTTGGTAAATTGCAACATCAGGAGTTATTCAAAACTAGGTTCATCAGAATTCTTCTCCCCCATAAAAACAGGGCAATCAAAAAGTATTTTCAGCACTTCCTCTCTACCTCTCCAGAATCTTCCTTCCTTAGCTTAAAATGTAATTGTTCCTTTTGAGCACAGCCCCTAACTTCTTCATTTTCAGGTCTGTAAAATGCACATAAAAACAGTTGCTTACATGGTAAAATGTCCTGAGACCAGTGGATAAAAGACTACTATGCACCCACTATTACTATGAACTTTACTGCCTGGCTCATTGCATCCTCCCTTGTTCATCCCATGAACATTCCTCACAAAAGTTTTAACTAACATTTAAAATACACTTAATGGCTTTGTTAACAGACGTATTCCATCTGACAGGATTTAGCCTGACTGAGTTTACCTACTGCCTGATGCACTTAAACCTCCTGTTCTGAGTACAGCCTGTGAGCCTACAATGCCTCATTGTTTGGCTCCTTACAGGTGATAATGAAATTGGCATTCAGTTCCCACTCCTGAATGGTTTCCGTGAGACTTTGAAAAAGTTGTTTGCTACTCCTGGTATTATATAACCGTCTTCGTTTCAGCATGCATAAAGGCATGTGCTTGTCAAATACCTTATCTCCAGGATTGTATTAATGCCTAAACATGAGTCATGCTGGGCATCAGACGTGTTTGTGTTTATACCTGATATACAGTTAGGACTTACTCTAAAACCCAAAGTTAAATCTGTTAGCTAAATGCATCGTCCACGCATTACCGCATGACTTGGGCAGCCCTTCGTTTACTATGCAAGTGGCCCCGATGCACTTCTGTCCGTACACCAGCTAACATTACACTGGACACTGAAGAGAGGATCACAAGCAGATTGCATTACCTGATAGAAATCTTGCCTTGTCCAGCTAAGCTTTAAATTAAGATTTTAAAACTGCATTATCAGTGCTTAATAAGCCAGGCTGCAAAGCACTGAACTTTCTGACCCCAGTCCAGCAAAATACTGAATCACGTGCTTAACCTTAAGGACACAAGTAGTCCCACAGATTTCAGTGGAATTAAGTAAGTGGTTTAATGCCTACCTCTATCAGTAGCAGCGTTCAGCACTTTGCAAACTCGGTCACCAAAGGAAGCTCATAAGCACTGAGCAAGGGATACAATGACCTTGAGTGTATATCTACCATAAGAATAACAAGTAACTACAACATAGTACTCTTTATGTGAGACGCAAGTGGTTTGAAAATAACAGATAATAGTTTTTAAACGCAGCTTAGTCAGAACTAGAGTATTCTATTAGAGAAAAAGAAAGGAATCTTGTCCCAGTGAGTCAAAATAAGAGAAACAAATGTTCTAACAAACAACTTAAAATACAGATGCACGCTTCACTGCAAAATATCAGAGATAACCACAAATTTATGCTGTCCCTGTCAACTTAACGGATAGAAGCTGTATGTGTGGTCCCAGTGCACTGAACTGCAACTATTGCAATGTTCTGGACAATCACGTTGATATTTTCATACTCTTTTTATAAGCTGGAAGTATTAAGAAATGCAAAGCAGTTCCTATGAACATTCATCCCCATACAAAAATCTTTGCCAGATGTTTCTACAAGTGATGAAATAAATCAAACCTTCAGCAACTTATTTTCATCTATAATGTTTGATACAGTATCTTAGCAGGAAAAAGGCGTATAATGAGGCTCTTCTAATCAAGAAATATCTGGAACCATGAACAGTTTGTCTATCATCAGGCCTTCTCAAAAGGACCCTAGCGTTCCATAGTCTTCTGTAGTTTCTTCTTTTATTTTAATATGAAATTATTAAATTAATCTCATGTATAACCTCATGCCCTTTGGTGCTTAAAAGAGGATTTTAAGCCTTTAGGACCAACAGTGCATCTCAGAATATCCCAGACAGATATCTACCTCATGTTCAAAGTGCCTGAAAACACTAGCACATCCCTTCTTGGCTCAAAATGTACCTACATGACTGTAGTCTTGTGTCATTGGCATTCCTGAAATATTCTGGCCTGGGCAAGGGATGTTACTCCCACCTGAGATCTTCAGAAAACCAGTGATTAGACCACCTGGCACCTAAATCCAGTAGTTGAACTAAAGGCACATTGAATGACAGGATTAGGCTCCTCGCAGATACATAGTCATGGTGGTGACTGACAGCACTTTGTTAACTAGCTGGATGAGAAAGCATTCACATGGGATGAGGAAGATCTGGGATCAAATCATTCATGTCTGAATTCAGTGTCTCAACTCTGAAATAATGTCTGAATTCAGTCTCAGATTCGTGTCTGGACCAAGGACTCCTACCTTTCAGGCATCCTTTCAGGAACCACTGAGGCAAAGTCTCTTCCAGCCTCCTCTGCTAAAGCTCTTCTAATCTGTAAAGTAAAATAATTAGATTTTAGCCAGGACAGGGAAAAGAACTTGGGTCACTTCTCTTGCAGACAAGTCTCTAACTGGGCTGAGGAGCCATTCCCTACCTACACTCAATGAACATTTTAAGTATCAAACAAAATGAACACCGTCAGCAGCACACACTGGAGGGTGCGTGTGTGTCGGGTATTAGGTCCCCAGCTGCCGCATGCCGTGCCAACACAAGGGACACCCCTGAGGGGCTGCAGCGCACAGGCAACCTACACGAGGGCAGGGGTATTCATGAAAAGAGCAGTAGCAGACCAGCAAGTTCAGAGCTGCAGACCAAAATCTGCACACAGGACGCCAGCCTCCTGCACCACTCCTCGCCTCGCTGGAGGAATTTGTATGGACCAAGTGTAACCCTCAGTGAAAATGAGAGACGTTGAGACTAGGAAGTGGGAAGGATAGGTGTTTGACTGAAGTTGAGCCTGCGGAAGGGGGAGGAAAGGTGTTTCTTTGTTTAATCGTCCATGTTCTTTTCTTCTTAATACACAAAACATTGATCAGAAGTTTCTGTTAATGGCCTTAAATTAAGCACAAATTCCCCAAGTCTGTTTTGCCCATGGTGCCCACCTGAGAAAAAAAAAAAACCAATTCCTCCACAATTGTAGGTCCAGTCCCAACCCATCTTCATGAAGCACCATCTCATGAAAGGTGACCACCAAATTAACCATCATCAACGCAGAAGCACTGATGCTCTCATTCCTGTCCATATTTGTGAGTCGAGAAGTATTAGACTCAACATACTCCCATAACAGAGATGTGTAAGACATGTAGGCTCACTGTGGTGTTCCCCTCCGGGTTAACACACCGTTGGCAACAGGAGGAGAAAAGTGGTGTGCTGCCAGAAACACCTGTAAAGCAGGCAGGGCCACAATATCTGAACTTGTCTCTCATGGATTCATGCATCTGTATCTTCCAGAAAAGACCCTAATATTGAGTGACTTTAGCTTTTCTTGGCCTATAAAACGAATAAGATTTCTTGATGAGATTCTCTAATTATGAGTTCCT
This sequence comes from Phoenicopterus ruber ruber, assembly GCA_009819775.1. NCBI lineage: Eukaryota > Metazoa > Chordata > Aves > Phoenicopteriformes > Phoenicopteridae > Phoenicopterus > Phoenicopterus ruber. The sequence goes on from CM020219.1 coordinate 37,202,627, forward strand.
CAGCCAATTTTAACCTTTATTGGGCCTTTTTCTATAAAACAGGAGTCAGTTGTTTATTAGTTTGGTACTGACAATCATGGCCTGGTTTGTTTTACACTGCAGTCAGTATCTTTTTTAAAAAAAAACCTTAGTGTATCAAAATAAAAAATGAATTCAGACAAATAGCTTTTTTACATTGATAGGAAAGTTTAAAGTCATTGAGGCCAAACAGCGCCCACCCCTGAGGTTTTGGCTCCAGAAAGTGACTAACTCCTTTTATGCAAATAAACAGACATCTATCTGTTCTCGCATCTATACCTCAATAAAATCTGTAAGCAGCACAGCTTAAAAGCTCCTGTGAAATACAACATGAAGTTGTGAAAAGCTATGTACTATTCCGCTTCTTGCAGTAATTTCAACTGCAGACTTTAGAAGCCCAGCTGTATTATAATAAACAAACCAGCTGACATCTGTAATACCCAAACCGTACAAGTCTGACCTGACTGTGCAGACAGTAGGCAGGCACACAGCTCGTCTTAACGCATATTAAAAATTCTTGGCACCCTAATGCAAACAATCTGCAACGCAAAAATATCAGTATGAGCAATCCTCCAAGTCTTGCTTGAGATTCCCTTCTTTGCCCCATGATCAGTCTTCCCTGCTTCTTCTGCTGAAATACATACAGTTATTTATGTAGGTCTGAGACAAGGAACAAAACAAAACTCCCTCTCACCAAGAATATTTTCAAGCAGTTTTTCGGAAGTTTAATGCAAACACTGCACCAGCTCCCTTTGAACAGCAATGCTCATTATGTGCATCTGCAGCTATACAAATGCTTTTGTATATCTTTAATGACTTCTAAGGAACCATCGTATCAAACTTTGTTGGTAGCTACATGTTTGGTATTAGAATTTGAGCTGTCATTTTAATGAACGAAATGGCCAGGCAGTCAAAACTGCCCTAGCTTGAATTTGCTAAGAGAAAACAGAGAGAATAACAGTCCTCAGAAGAAAATTTTCTTCTATATAGAAACTCTGTGTCATCTAGGGGGTGATTTCAGCAATGTATCTTCTTAAAAATCCACAGCTCTAAATGGCTCTGAGAACTGTAATAATGCCAGAAATGTTTTTACATTTAAAGTTTAATTATGGACCTTATTTCTATCTTCTTATGCCAGACAAAACTTTTGGTAGCCAGTGACAGTTCTGTAAACCTAAAGTCACCTCTGCAACAGAGCACACAATCAAAGATATACTGCCAAGTAGTTTTGAAACAGCATTTAAAACATTTATATAATTGGAACTGTAAAGAAAATTTTAGCTATCTAAAATGCAGTTTCTATAAATGCCAGTATGTTTCAAAAAATGGTATTAGCATCCTCAGTGTTGAAAATTACAGTCTATCTCTTTATGGCAATAATTAGTTGCAATTCCAGTTCACTCAAAATAGGGGTTTTGCTGGCTATTTAGCAAACACTGCACTGAAGGCTCTGTTTCAGAAGTCAATATTCCAAGTTTTTCAATCACATCCATTTAACTGACGATTAAGCTGCCACCCTATCAAGACTCCTCTTTCCTTTCCTTCGCTTCAAATTCACTTAAAGCAATTTATCAGGTTACAAAACCAGTACGATTTTATTCCTTAACTTTTTTATTCTCTGATTTTACGAGCCTAATCCAGCTAGCCCTGCGTCCCACAGGCGGGTGGATCAGATGACCTCTTGTGGCCCCGTCCAAACGAAATTATTCTATGATTCAATAATTTTGTCTTCCCTGGATGAAAATCTTGATCAGAGACAAGATTCACTAAAATATTCTGCATCTGTTCACAGTACATTTGTGTATAATTTATCATTATATCATAAAACATAGTAGACATTCAGTTTTGAAAACTAAACAGTCAGTTATTGTTGCAGTAAATGCAGACGGCAAGTGTGTTGCAGGTAGTGCCGGAGAGTCTCTTCTGTTGATTTTGCTTGTATGTAACACTTTTTACCATTAATTAAATCACATTCTGTACCAAGTATTTATTTTTTCCATGGCAATTCCTGGAAATACCATATTTACATATGATATATGTTATATATAACCTATAAATAAACATAGAACCTTTTAAATAGTCTCATATGTCTGAAACTGACTCTTTCCTAGCAGTTGTTTGGAGACAGAACTTCTCTGCAAAAGAATGTAACAAACGTTCCTATCTTGTAGCTTTCTGACATCAGTTTTCCTCTGACATCTAATCCTGAGGATTTAAAATGCGTAACACATATATACAGTTACAGTGAAATAAACTTGGCAACTTTTAACCATGTTTGGTTTTCATCTTCACTGATACATTTTTTTTGGCCACTTCTTCAAAACTCCATCTAGTGAAAGATAACTTTTTTTTCTACAATAGGCAAGTTACTGTTGTCATGAAGAATATTTAAAGCAAAGAAGAAAAAATGACATAATATTGCAGGAATAGTTTCAATATTGCAGGAATAGTTTCATGTTGACAAGAGAGTGGATTTGGCTCAAAAATGGAACACTGACTTGACTACTTAAAGATGCTTCATAAATAAAACACTTCCCTAAGAAACATTTAAGGCTGCAATGCCGAGAAAGTCCCAGAACTCCCAGGAAATGTATTGCTGACGCCACATAACAACTAAGTTTTCTAAAAATAGTCTCAAAAGAATGAAGGTCAAAAGGAACAGAAAGAAGACACAAAAATACACTATGTGGTTCGCCTTTCCTAATCAATCAGTATAGCTGTATAGGTCCTTGGCAGATACATGCCCCGTCCCTTATACCTCACCGTGCTGGGACAAGCTATAGCTACCTCACTTTCTCACGGCCCTCCACCACCCCGTCCGACTTGCAATCCTTGCACCGTACGACCTCCCAGGAAACCTCCATTCTGCTCACCAAACACGCTCCCTTCTTGCCCCCCTCTCCCGCATTTCCCCTGGTTCTTCTGCCAGAAAACCAATGCTTTTCCGTGACCCAGCAGCCGGATTTAGAGGGATATCAGTTCAAATCTAGCACTGTTTATAAGGACAAATAATGATCTTTATACATGCAAAAACAACTTCTTGTAGCCTCTTAACCTTCCCCCAAAATTCTAAATTGCATTTCTCCTCAGCAAGGCCAACTCAACAAAACATGACCAAGTCATGTCAATGATATTATAAGCCAAGAACATGACAAGAATTTTGAAAAAAACAGAACTGCAATGACATTTTCAAAACGCTTAAATGTTTATTTTAATCTGGTTACTGACCAAATTTCCCAGGGTGCACACACGCAAAATAAGAAAAAGGTACTATTAACTGCCCAAGTAAAAATTAAAGTATTGTACTGTGGTAATCATTTAATGAAAGAAATTACTAAGACAAACTTCTTTATGTCCTTTTAGGATTGTCAAAGTTCGAATCGATTCCTGAAATTAACATTCCCCAGCATTTCACACTTCTTTAATTCTTCCTGAATTAGGCAAATATTAACTATTTTGGCTGAAATTTTGGATGCTTGCTTCAGGATGATTAAATTATTACCTTCTGAGAGATTGTGATGTCTGCAAAATTTCATTCGAATAAGGCCAGTCTAACCTCTGAAAAAATATTAATCCTCTGATGCTGAAGAGAGGATTGTAACAAATCATCAGATCCTTTGCTGAGGATTCACTCTGCCCTGGGCACGCTCGGTCCCCGCAGAGCACTCACCTTTTAGCTGAATTACTGCACAGGCCAGTATACCCTGTCCCAAGTTTTAATTAATTTGCTACATTTCCCACACTTGCAGTCAGTTACCACTGGGGGGTGAGGAGAAGCAAACCAAAGGCAACCAAGTTTTCATAACACGCTACTCGAATTCTGCCAATCCATGCCAATGTATAGCCAATGAGACTTCACATCCCTTCTTCCTCCTAGGTTTAAACCTATTTTCCTGTTTTTTCAACAATCTTCTCTAGGACAAGATGGAGTGTGCCAAATTTCAGGAACGCCAAGATTTCTCTTTCAGCAAGATATTGTGGGTGCAGGGGCAGAGATGGTGATATAGTGTCAAAATTCAAATTTATAGCAGAGTTGTGGTAAAACTTCAGTTACTGAGCGATTATTGCCATTCCTTAGTAACCCACTTTCCTCCTCATGCTATGCCATTAACATTCTGGAATATTAATTAGTGGCTTTGAGGTCATCTCCAGCACCTCAACTATGTCAGGATTCCTCAAAATTTGAAAAGAAGAAACATGAACCTTGTAAGATCCTAGGACCAGCTGCAGAAATAGATCTGTTTTGATGCAGCCACATCTGGAAAAAAAGGTATTATATCATTTGCACTCAAAATATCTAAATTGTTACCAAAGACTTCAGCAAAATGTATATTTATCCCTCAAGGGAAGGGAGTTGGAGAGGTGTCCTCTCTTTTAAAGAGACCACAATGTTCTCCACTTCACTATGTGACCTTCAGGACAGATCTCATGGAAAAGCACAAACTCAAATACTCCACTCTAAGGATACGCTCCTAAGAATATCCTTCAGGCAGATAGAGAGCTGCAGCATGGAAAGGGAGGGATGGGAGGTCTCTGCAAACGACCCTTTGTGCCTACACTGGAAGAGGAATTCCTACGGCTGCTTCAACCTTCTGGGCCTCAGTGGGTTCATGCCCTTTCAAGGGTAGAGTGCATTTGTCTTCCTAAATGAAAGGCTTGGTATGCTCCTGAGAACTTCACAAAGATGCCTCTCCCAGCGGTTATTGATGCTGTGTTGTCACTCTGAGTTTGTGACATCTTCAGAGACCAGAACTACTCTAAGCCTGTTTTCTAGTAGCTGCTGCCTCCCACAAGTTGATGAACTCCAGATATTATGTCTCCACTAGTTCTGCTATTCATCCAAAAATCTGAGTTCTGCCAGAGGTTGATTACCATTCGGTTCTAGACTGGGATCAGGCATTTGACTTCCTCCCCTTATTTTTGATGCATATGAAAGACTAGTGTCTGATTTTTTTAAGTTTTTAGGTTTTGGGGGGTTTTTTTGACGTGACTGAAAGATTGTCTGCTAAATGAAACAGAACAATGGAAGTATAGAAATAACCTTTTCAGATGAATAATAAACTGAATTTATGATTTGAAATATATATATATATATGCATGATGAAGATGACTTCAGCACTTTCTGGAAATGAACATTATTCTACCTGCAATTATTTGAGCAATTTCCCAGGAGACAGCCAAAATATACACGAATATTTAAAAAAAAAAAAAAAAAAAATCCTTCTCAGAGGATATTTTACTTGTAACCATTCTATTTACTCAGCCACAGCTTATCTGATTTAATTCAGTGAGATCTGAAAATGATTTCACTCTAGCATAATCTCAGATGCTGAGTTACATATTAGATATTCTTCTGACAGGCTTAACCACTTCCATTTCACGCCAATTACGTAAAGCATTGTAAAGCTAAGTTCTCTTTTCACAGAAATCCATGGAAACACAGCATGAATATTACAAGAGTATAGTGTACAACTACAATTCTAGAGAATTAAAAAAGATTAACTTGGTTTAAAAAACCAATCACAATCTGGGACAAATTATTAATTGTAGTAACCTCAGGCACCTGTATAACAAGAAATGGCTGGAACCACGTACACTGATTTTAAGTATAAAAAGGAAGAACCATTTCTCAGCAGGAAGCTACAGAGGCGAGATTTGTGACCAATTCAATCTATAAAAAAGCACAGCTGAAATAATCTCCAAGTGAGAGGATAAGTTTGCATCTGGCTGGGAATGAAAGGAGTAACAGTTTTGAGCTCTTCTACCTACTACTGAACACTTGCGTAACAGTGATAAAACTGTACTGGGGTTATCTCACAGCAAACCACTCTTGATTCACTAAAACGTGTACAGACATGCTTTATTTTTAGCATGGACTTAAACCACTCTGTTTCAATGAAAGCACTTGCATATACCCTTATCAGACTGAAAGACAGTGCTCTGCTGAATGCAGACTCTGATCCCTATTAAGACTGAATTTTAAATGACATGAAGGACATATACTGCTGCTACAAACTAAGTTTATAAACCCCTTTGCCTCCTATATCTTATATTTTAAAAAATCTGTTAAAAATGAAAGGTTTCATTGATGAGCTACCAGTCTGCATCAAGAGCTTGGAAGGAACTGCTTCCTTAACCACTGATTTGACTCAAATTCTGGCAGGAGGATGCAACGTCATATTTTTCAACCACATTTTTTTTTTTTTTCACTAAAGTATTTGAAATAAAAACTCTCCTGAGCACAGAAAAAACTGAAACACAGGTTATAAAGGAACAGAATGACCCAACTAAAGAATCTGTTGGGTATTTCAGATTACACCTAGGTGCGAAGCGTAAAAGCAAGGCATACAGCTTTCTAAAATGAAGAATTGTAGGGAAGCTGCCTCAAGGGGCAAGAACAAACATTTATCTACTTACAAAACTAGATCACATGCCAGAAGGTTGAAAAGAGTTGGAGAAAGACTAGGATTCTCTGTACAATGTTATGCATCATCAACAGAACTATTTACTATGGACCAGATCCACAAAGGGGGTTTAGCATCACTGTCACAACACTTACCTTTCCACCACCTCAGGGAATTGATAGCTGTGAACAAGGCAATTCGGTTCTTGTTTCAAGGTGTTGCAGAGTTAAGCAACTAAAAAGGAGTTCCACAAAAGCAGCACATCATTTGGAAGGCATTTAAACTAACAAGGAAATGCTTCCTTAAGCTACAACCCTTCTCCGGGACAGAGGTATTTTTTTTCTAAAAGGAGAAAATGATTCGCAGTTTTCCAAGCTTTTTCTTGGAATTCCAAGGGTTTTTTCTTGGAATTAAAATGTACGTTAATGGTTTCTCACAAACCACAGCTAGAAGAGGCAGCGGAGTAGCATGGGAGATTTTTTTTTTTAAATGTTTGCACTTTGGGTGTCAAAATTTGGCTTTCCTACAGAACACGATGCATAAATTGCAAAGTTACAGTGATTCTCACAGTCCTGAATGAATTGGCCTGTTTTTAGGGAGAAAGACTGTAAACTAAGCACATTCAAAACAACAGGGCAGTGGAAAAGATGGGTCCAATTAGACCATTTTTACAGTCACTTTTTAAAGTAGAACCATACCACTTGAGAAAACCAGTGAGGCGGGTAATTTGTCTGAAAGTTTGGAAGGGAAAGTTACTGTAAATTAAATAGTCTTCAGTAAGCGCACATTTTAGAAAAGGTTCTTTTTAATGTTTCTTCTAATCAATTAATTGCTGCCAATCGCTTTTCACAGCAGGCTGGTTCTGGATCAGGAACAAGAATGTAGCTCTCAGTTACAATCAGACAGTCTCCTTCGCCAGTACATCAGACGTAATTTTAAAAATATGTAACCTTCAGATACCTGATTAAAAGTCTCTTAGTAGTAACCCTCTCAAATTAAGACCTGAAAGATTATGGCTAGACAGGACGTGGAAATACACTCAGAAATAGTCAAAGACTCTCACTCCTCCTTCTGCGTAGTCCGCGCAACTTCTACTGTGCGTGATGAATCATCCCACTAGGAGCCTGGAAATCTGCAGAAAAGAGATCACTAAACAAGCTAAAGGCTGCAACTGTGTTTTCTTTAAGATAAGACATTGTGCATGACTAGCTGGAGTGGCTGGAGTAATTATGTCCCGCCACTCAACTACACATTTCCTGCAGCACTTCCTTCTATCACAGTAAATGGAATTTGGCAGAGATCAAAAGCAGGTCACCTTCAGCTACGCCAAGCCTGGCCAGCTTGAGCAACGAGTAACAAATTAACAAGGGAAACTCAAAGAAATCACACATCTCTCTCCCTAATCAGAAAAACAAACATCCGCTTCGCTATCATAATTTCTTCGCAGACTGAGAGTACTATGACTCAGTAAATGACACATCAGGTAGAATGAAACTTCAGAATAGGTGTCAGCACGCCACAGAGAAAAGAGACTGCGGGGACACCTGGACACAGAGGCTTTGCAGCATTTTCCCTTCAGTACTTCATCCTTATTGTCTTCACTAATGTCAGCATGTATAAGCAGTACCTCCATGGGGACCTGTATTTGGCCAGCACTCTGTAATAAAGAGATGCGTGAAAATATACCTATGTCACAATATGGCAAAATACCATCTTGGAGAAAGAGAATAGACTTAATTCTCTGCGTTACTTAATCTTTAATACCTCCCCCAAACTCACAACTGCATTTTGATTTAAGATAGTTCTGAGCTACGCCAAGTGTTACTAAGTCAAAGTTGGTGAGCTGGCAAAAAATATACAAGATGATCCAGCTCGAATCCTACAAACACCACGGTGACTATATCTCTCAATTGTAGAGGTCAATCCTTATGTCTGTGCTCCTCCCCCCACCTCTTGCAAGTTATTGTGTCCTCCTTGTAGCCTGGAAGCAGAATAAATAACATTTAGACTAAGCAGATTTTCGTCAGACCGTCCAAAAACATGAGCAAGTCTTGCTGGAAATTCTTTTGAGCATTTCATTATCCCAGTTACCTAAAATTTAAGGCCCTGTAACTAGACGTTATTTATGGCAGGTATTGCCACTATCTGGAGAGTTGCATATTGCACAACGAAAGGGATACAACCCCATCGTGGAGCAAGCATGATCCCACACTGCCGTTTAAGGCATCTTATTTGAAGCAGAAAAGAAAATTATGCTGTAATCTTTTGGCATGGAAATCAGTTGTCCCCGAGTCGCTATCTTCTCCCATCTCTTTAAGCAGCCGTTCCTACAGCCTCTCCTATGGTCACTCATTTCATGGGGCAGGAAAGATGGATTTAGAGTAAATAGTTCTTTTCCACAGAGAAACACCGAAAGGATAAGTAACTGGTAGTTCACAATGAGGACAAAAAAGAGTGAATGTGCTAATTTTATACAGGATACACTTCTACACAAGATTAATAAGCATACCACGATATTAAATGACTCTCACATATAACTTACGGATCCCACAACATTGCGGTTTGCAACATCATGTAAGGCTTCATATACCGAAATGGTACGCTTGGAATCATTTCAGTGAAAGATACGAGAAAAATACAAAATGACATTGAGTATTACTCAGTTTTAAAAACTTCATCTTTTTCATAGATTCCCTAAAATACATGAAATTGCTGGTAATTCTACTGGTTTCTGGTAGCTACCTAACAGGAAGGAATGACCTTAGAGATGAAATACTGCAAAATCGATGGCCTTTCTAGATATCTTTACTGTTGTGTACAGATCTGATCAAATAAACACACAAAAATAAGAAGATCAGAGAGTAAAAGAGACGGTAAATGTAAATAGCTCTTCATATCCAGATTCCCCCACTCAGTTGCTTACACAGAATAGAAACCAATGGCAGCATCTCAGACACCAGGCTGGTTTGGAAAGGGTTTAAAAGGTGACTGGATATTTAACTTAGTCTCTCGTTTTTTGGATAGTAGTAATATCCGAATAGATACAGTCTACAAACTCTGAAAATTTCAGCATCAGAAAGTATTACCAGCTAGAGCTTTTGTCAGTGACCTAATGATGTTATCTTCACCCTCTTTTCCTGATAATGAAGAGGAAAAGAAATCATGTTATATCAGACCACATGTTGTAGATGGTTGCAGATACCAAACTGCCTTTGAGCTGAAATAGAGTCAAAACAATTTGTGCTCATTTCAACAGCACAATTGATGCTCTTTTTACCAAGCCAGTCAACATTTCCTTGAAGTTTTCAAACAATAAGAAATGTTTTGCCCTTTGGTGCGTGAATTTAAAAGGAGGCAAGGTTTCAACTCATTCACACGACACGCTGTTTTATGTCTATTTTCAGGCACCTGGGTCCCTCGGTCACACAAAACATGACATGATAAGAACCAACTGTGATTTTAATAAACTGTGGGGATGGGACAAATTTGCACTGGTGAATTTGTTTGTTTCACGAGCTGAGGTCTAACGAAGAAGTACATTAGAAATGAGTCACTACAGAAGTCAGCAGTTCAGCTTCTCTGTGTGATTCATTCCAAAAGAAGCTGGATGCCTGTATACGCCAAGGCCTCCTTTGAGAAAATAATGTATTTTGTGATTTATACTGTTTCTCTATGTAAGTATTGGGCAATAGTTTAATCTCAAACAGATCAGCTTTCCAGACTTTAATTTATTAATAAAGCATTAATAGGCAGAACCGTGCAACTCAGAAAGCTGTCCACCACGGCGCTTCACTTGAAACAGGAATGTAAGATTATCAAGTACTCACATGATTTGAGCAATACTGCTTCTTTTAAAGTGTATGTGAGCTATGGCTCTTAGAGGCATCTGTTTACTCAAATACAGTGCTTGGTAACCTTAGCAATAGTTTATTTATTTATTTAATGCCCCACGGGTCAACCCCTCATCTTGTCAAACTGAGGGGAGTTTCTTAAACAGTAGTAGAGTTCAATAAAGAGAAACTGAACTATATTGTTGGGTCTTGAATGGTGCGATGTATGTTTGATAATAAAGAACTTCAGTTTCTAAAATGCTGTTAATCTGGGACATTTCAGCAAATCAAATTTTCAGAAACTACAAAACAAAACAAAACCCCTTGGAAACAAAATTAATTAGTCTGGTTGCCTAACTGATTGGTCTAGGAAATTCTTGCCAAACATTCGTGTCTTACTGTCTCTTCCAAATTTCAAGAGTTTTTAATCTTTTTTTAAATGACTCTCTAAAGTGACAAAGCACAGCATTATGCTGGATACCTCATCAACAGAAGCGTGTTCTGGGAATCACTAAATTTAAAACTGTTGCACGGCACTTTGCCCTTGACCTGTATCACGCAGAAAGCCAAGCATGCACACATGACTGAGAGGCTTGGCAGTAAAAGAAACACCGAGTAACATCTTGAAGAAGGCTGTCACAATGCATGATTGATAAAAGCAGACACCTGAAACTCCCTTCTCTTTTGAGACACCTCTTAAAGTGCTTGCACACTGGTAATTCCTGAAGTTTTGGTATCTTTCATCCGCATGTTGTGGGAAATAAAAATAACGGTTTATTGATTTGGTCTGCTTTCCTGATCAGGGAATCGTTCTCCCCTTCCCTGCAGTTACTATCTGACTTCTGCTTTCTTTTAAGGCTTTGAAGTTTTCTCCTCCTTATAATAACAGATTCAGAACCTCCTGCGGTTTGAAAAATAGCAGTGCAAATGAGGCATTTCCATTTTATTTAAAACAAACTCTGACACCAGTTAATGACAGCTTGCAGAAAGGCTGTCGTCTGCAGGGGGGCCCTGGGGCCGCAGCACCCGAGGGCAGCAGCGCTGTTATTCTGCCGCCGGCTCGAGGGTCTGGCGAGCAGAGGGGCAGCGCAGGCAGCCAGGTCACTAGCATCGCCACGCTCCTCCCAGACCTGTACCCCTGCACGAGCCCTAGAAGAGCGCTTCTCTGCACTCCCCGCAGGCTCCAGACCCCGGAGCCTGCTACAGAGGAGACCACCTAGGGAGGTAAGCCCTGTGCAGAGGCGAGGCTCCCAACTCCAGCTTCTCCTGCTGCAGCAGTTCCTCCACTACGCCCTGCTCTGGCAGCCGTGAGAGGCAGGAGGTGTTTCTTTCGCTCCCCTTCCCTACAAGGCCCAGGAGAAGCCCAGTTGAACCACGCTGCCTGAGAGCTCATGGAAAGGCAGAGCCGGCAAACTGAAAGCTCTCTCATTTATCAAGGTTTCTTTTATGAGATCCTTTTATTGTGACTTACAACTGCATTTCTGCTAAGAACCTACTCAAATTTGGCCAAAATAAAAATCCGTATTTCACACTTCCTGAGTGGGAACGCGTAGCTCAGCAGACACGCTCCCAGGTACAGTGCTCTCCTCTCCATCCTCTGGACATCTTCACCCCTTGTGGAACCTGACATTGCAAAGGTCACTGAATGCCATCTGAATGCAAGCTGGCAGGAAAGGTCAACATTAAAATCGAGTGAGAAACGCAGGGCAAGAATTTGGAAGCGAGATTAAACTGAGCTGGGTGGTTCAGAGGGAGATGATACATGATCAGAACAAATCAAATAGTAGTGACCAGGCAAGGGCTGGGACCAGAACAGAGACTTGGGTTTGCAAGAGAGATCTATGACAAGACAACGATGAGAATGAGACTGAAATGAAGAAACTGGAAAGCAGAGACTGGGACTGGACAAGGAGTCAGAGCAGGGGAGAGACAGGACTGTAACAAATACAGGCAGAAGGAGACAAGCAGCAGAGTTAAAGCGAGGAAAAACTGGACAGAAAAGCAAACATCTTCACAAGGATGCTGCTGTACAAGATGCAGACTGGAACCCTGGCCTCTGAATACCACTGTTTCTCTGATTTCTGAACACACTCATCAGCAAAAAGCCTATATACAGTGTAGGTATCAAGATGATGGCATGTGACGTTTCTGTATTTCCACTCTGCTTTACAAAGAACCTACTTTCACCCGTGCCTGTCAGATGAGGACTACGTCCACCTGTAGGAGAAATGAAAGCACCTGCCACATTCTCAAACACTGTGACCAAAATGAGTGGAAACTTCTGATCTTAATGCTTCTACATTTCAATTTCCTTTCTCTACTACTACCCTCCTCCCCTCTTACTGAGATATTGTAAAAAACAATGAGGCATTCCAGGACTACAGTTGTGGACATCAGAAGAAATCCACTCCGAAAACAACCACTCAGTATACAGAACAGGATTTCAACAGTGTACGCTAAAATAACATGGGGCCATCCGTTCAACCTCAAAGTAAGAGCAAAATTAAAAATAATCTTCTTGTTAAATAAAGGCCACTTAGGTTTTAGTGTAAATGAGACAGAAAGCTTCCGGAGAAAACAGCCTGTTTCTGTATGATTAAAAATAACACGCATATGCCCACGCATAAGGAGACTGAAGCTTAATTCTGGCATTCCCTAACTTTTGCAAGTGTCCTACTGCTCCTGTAACATCAGATATCCTGCGTGTGTGTATGTGTTTAGACTTAGATGGATGAGTGACTGTGAGAGTCCATAATAAACAACACAAAGCTGAAATGTTAATCTTTCAAGGCTTTGTGAATAGCAACTTATACTACCTTTACATCTTCCAGAAAAAAAACCTTATAAACAAAAAGACCAAATGCTTGAAAGTGTCAAGAAAATACACAATGCTGAAAAGGTTATGCTTCTAAGCAGATACTAACAATGTGTTTATAATAGTTGCAGGAATCAAGTGACCTCTATTTGCTAGAAAATAAGTAACCTTTAACCACAGGCACTTATGCTGGACATTCAAACAATCTGCGGTTTTAGCACATCATAATGATCTGCAGAGAGTTAGGAAAAAGTAATCTTGAAGACAAGGATTTATTTACCAAAGAAAAATATTAACTATTACCGAATAATAAAAATATCTATAAGCCAGGAGTTATTTTTAGCTGAAAAGAATCCATTCTAAGGAAGTGCAACCAGATGTGCGTCAAGAATGATAAATGGAATGGGGTTTTATGTGCACCATAAATGTGAAGCAAGGATTGTAGTCTGATGTGATAACAAGGGAAGAACAAATGACTATGTTTAGAGGTACCAGTAAATCCAGTACACTTTCCTGTATGTTAAACTTCAAAATATTCTAAGGTCATCAACCTTGAAAAGACAAAGTGAGTATTTCAGCATTTTCAGTAGATGAAAAAATAACATCTATTAAAGAAATTCTTGCACCTGGTATAAACATCACTCCTGCAAAGCAACATTTTTGATTAAGAATGTCCTATGGAAGCCGTTCAGCCAGAACAGTGTATGTAGTGTTCTAGATATATTTGTATAGCGGCCTATGATCTTGATATATTATATAACACTGTTTTTAAATTGATCTGCATTTTTTATTCATAGTGCATTTGTTTAAACGCTTAAGCTCTAAAACGTCACATTCGAACACAAAGCTTTTGAATACACTGGAGTTAAACACATACTCTGTAATTCTTGTAACAAAAGTACGGTATGAACTTTCATTATAGGGATAGTCCTAGGAGAACCGTTATAACCATTTACAGGTGGAGGAGTTGAGGCACACTCCTGCAAGGCGCCCAGGGAGGGAGGGATGGAGGCAGTTCCACATTCTGCGCTCTCATTTCTAAACAGCCCCATTAAAAAGAAATAGAATTAATGGAGCTCTTAATCTTTGTAAAACAGTTGCTCTAAGGGCCTGGTTAAGCGCTGGGTTCTCCCAAAGCTGCCGCTCCAGCTGTGCCCCAGCCTGGCAGCACGTAGCTCGCCGATGCAGACCCCACTCCACCCTCGGGCTGACGTCCCGGCCCAGCCTCGGCCCATCCCCGTCCCCAGGGAGGTGCCCCATGCCTGGGGCTGCCCCCGCTGCCCCACTCCTGGCTGGGGCAGGGGGACGGCCTTGCGACGGCCCTGGCCGCCAGGCCCTCCTGCCCCACGGGGACGCGCTGTGGCTCCCGCTCCCCAGCCCACGGGGAGCAGCACGCTGAGAGCTACCGTATAACAACTAGTTTCTTTCTGTTGTGTTTTTTGGGGGGGGGTATTGTGAAGGTGGATTCTTCCCAATACCAAATTAATGTGAAATGCCAAGCAAAGACTTTTTTCAGTGAAAGTCGATTTTGGTTCTAAACAAAAAGGAATCTCCTTTTAAAAATGCTTTGCAGAAGTTGCCGTTTCAGACCTCAGCCTCCCTTTCTCCTTTATGGCCCTGTTTGTTCCGCTTCCATGATACAAGCAGTACAGGAGTCTCTTTCCCCTGTACGAACACGAACTCGTCATGGGAAACAATAATTACAATCCATCATGGGAGAGGCATTTTCACAGGCAATTCTGGCCCAACAGAGAAAATGCGGAGATGAACCCTTAGACCTTGATGAGAATTGTTCCGTCTGATGTAAATGTTGCATTTCTGCATGAATAACGACCAATTGGTGATCACGTAATCTGAATTACGGGATGGCTTTCCAACTCTTCGAAGTATTTAAAGATCTTAGAAACCTTTTCTTCTAGTCTTGAAATAATTCAGGCTTAGTATGTAAATCCAGAGCAGGAATAGCTGCTCTGGTTAGCTGGTGTGAAGATGCACCACATCTCCAAGGACGGTGAAAGCTCCAGGAGACAGAACAACAAAAAATTTAAAAAGCAAGTAAAAACAACCAACTGAAGAAAGCAAGAAGTTGCCTACAGCAACATAAGATCACCTAAGGACTGCTGCAGCTGTTTCTCCTTCCCACGTACAGAAGTTTTAGCTAACAAACAAGTAGACTGGAAAAGAGTTTTGAAAGCGCGAAAGAGCAGTTAGTGGCAACTTATTGACTACAAAGACGGCAGTTTGCAGGGAACAGTTGAATTTCCAAGTTCCTGCAAGTCAGAAATTTGGGTAGGACCTATTGGAGGCTTTTCAGAACTTAAACCTGGGTTACCCGAAATAACTGTGTCTATGCGCTTTCTTCTGAAATCACAGGACTCACTAGCCTCTGGTTCGCCCCAAGAGACTTCAATGACTAAAAGATTTGCAGTATTGCAATTGAAAGGTAAAGCAGGGCCTTTGACTTACTACAAAAACGTAGCTGTTTTTCAAACGTTAGGTGACTGTATTTGCATGCTGAAAGGTTCAGAGCAAAAACATATCAAAGTCATACTTACGTATTGTTATAGCCAACATATCTACTTACTGGTAATATAGACAATTGTAACAATAATACCACCTCAGTTATTGGTGATGATGATGGTAGTAGGAGCAATAATAATCCCCTACCCACAATTCGTGTCTCACTTTTTCCAGATTCCTACGTTCTATTTTTGTGTTTTTGTCAGAGGAGAGGGTTTATGGGACTTTTTCCCTTCTGTATCTCAGCCTCAAAAAATAAGGGTGAAAGCAAGAGTGGAAAAATGCTGGAATTGCTGATGGCTTCTGTGGTGAGATGGTGTTTGCATTTCTAGAAATTCCAACGTCACCTTAAAGGACTGCAACTCTTCAGCCAAGCCTTCCCTCAAAAGTGCACCAAAATAGACCATGCATTTTAAAAAATGTAAAGGCATCACCATATCCCTTTCAAAATACTGAAGTAAGTGTCCATGAATGAATCTGATAGGGAAGATGCGAGAAAAAGGAACCTGATTTCTGCAGATTTTTTTTTTTTAATGCAAAACAAACAAAACTATGTTTTTTCTATTTCAATAAACATCTGCAGGAATGGCTAGATTTTGGGGGGGCGGGGGGGGCGGAGAGAAGGATTATCCAAAACAAAACATTTTTTCAGAAAAAGATTCTTTAATTTTCCTATGAAAATGAGTCTTCCTTAGAAAGCCTTTTATCTTTCTTTTTGCCAAATGTTATAAAGAAACAAATTCAAACAAGCTTTACTTGCATTTCAGATTACTCACAATAAATACATAGGATTTCCAGATATAGGCAGTGAGGTACCTACAAAGCTCTGGTAATCCAAACTTGTGGCAGATAATGATGGATGATACATCAACTTCTGTTAGTACCGCTAAATTGACATTGTCAATCTTCAGCAGCTTTGCCAATGTCTTTGTACACAATCTTGGAGAATGTGCTGTTTCAGTGGCATTATCACAGCTTTTACAGTAACTATGGTTCATCTCTAATTATTCTACACTACTTCTCTCTATACACATGCAGTCTCTTTCCATTTATCAATTGCTACTATTATAATGCACTGATGACAGCAGTAGTATTAACCTCTACATTATTATCCTCTATTTTTTTCTTGCTGAGAGATTGATTACTTTCATTTATTTTCATTGTCTATGAACAGCAGCTATACAGTATCAAATATTTCCTTGGCTTTTAAGAGCATCTCCCTCCTGGAGAACCAGAGCAAATTCTATTTATAGATGGATTTATTTTTAGAGATAGCTATAATAATAATAAGCAATCCCTGACACCTGGTACCATCAATGAAGGAATTTTGGCCCTCTATTACTTACTAATGGATGAAGCATGAGATGAACAAAATCTTGTCAGTTTCTTGCCACTGACTTATTTAATATCGTTTTCTTTAATTCCTTGAATTCTACTTAATATTTGTGGCACCCCAATATTGTCGTTCAATTACTTACATTGTCTACTTATATTTCTGCTATGTTTAAACTTTAGTCAAATTTTTACTTGCTTCATATTTTATTTCTTTCATTCTAATAATAGTACTGCAGCAAACTGATTCCCACTACCATTAGTTAGAATCTCCATTTGTGTCTTCATAATATATTTGGTCTTAATTTCTCAGCAATCTCTTTAGTTTTTACTGCTTTATTTTGCTAAGTTTAAAAAAAAAAAAAAAAAAATCGTGAAAATGCTCATTCAAAGCTGTACCTGAGATCTGCTCTGTAGAATATATAAGAATACAGGAGCAAACTTTATAAGAGAGGTCTGTCTCTTCAGTCTGTTCTAATTGTGCATCCTTTCCACTTCAGATCAAATCTAGATGAATTACACTTCCAAGAGTTCTTTCACATTCTACATGTCATATATCATTTTCCAAAGGACCATAAAGCAGTTAAGTCTTTGACAACAGGTTTCACTTACAAAACATGAATCAGCCTCTGAAGGCAGCTGTATGGGATTGCAACAGCCTACATGTACTTGCTCAGCCTGTAAATTTGTTGTCCTGGGTAGTGACAGGTGTCATCAGAGCAAAGATACATTTATTTGTGGTGATATAAAAGAAAATCTTTCACTTCTACAAATAGATTCTCAAATATGCTTTGGAGAGAAGCAGTTTAAATAACTTCTTTAAGTTTCTACCCCAGAAGGGAAAATACTGACTTCACTGTGATTCCAAAGCCTTCAAAAGATAGAGGAGGGCTTGATCCAAGCTGATCTTTAGCAAAAATGAAGGAAACGTGCCTAGAAATATCAAGGGCCAAGAAACATTAGCATCATCTTTTTTGTGTAGGAACTAAATCTGTCTACCCCACTCAGAACTTTGAACAGTGAGTGGCATCGGTCCACTAACGCGTGGCTTAATTAGAAAGACATGCAAAATACCACTAGTGACCTCCTGAAGGAAGACAGCTATAAAAGCTGTGTGAATCAAATTGAAGAGAATTAAGACCCAAGCGTCAGCTACTCTGCACGGATGGCCTACAATCTCAGCCGTGGTTTCTGCAGAGCAGGAAAAGGTTGTTCCACAAGACGCACTTGTATTTCCTTAGTTCTGAGCAGACTCAAGAGCCAGGCAACCCCTGGGTATATACAATAGCCTGAGCATCACTTTGCTTCACACCAGTGCTCATATTGAATCATTTGCTTCTTTCTTACTGTATGCCACACACATGCCTTGTTTATCACCTAGTGAGAAAAACTAGAGAGGCAAGATCACGATACGGTCTGGTTCTCCAGAGCACTATCATGTTTCTTTGAGCACAGCAGCTGTATAAAGAAGGGACTGGCAAAGAAGTTGACGCAGCTAAGTCTTTTTGCAAGTTAGCAAACAAGAGCTGAGCATCCCCAAAGCCCCAGATGGGTAGATTCACATTCTGCAGCATTCATCCATCTACTCTGATGTAGCAGATGCTGGTTAGCATAGTAGACCAATCTGAAAAAAGCTTTTTTCATTTTCCAAGAGTCAATGTAATACTTATTCTTGCTTCTCCCAAGGTACCATCTCATTTCCTGAATACTATTTTGAGTCTGAGATTCAATCAAATTTAAAAGTATGAGAAATAAAGCGCTATCTCTTTTTTTTGCCTCCCAAGTTTTACACATTTTCCATGTAAAAACATAAGCAGACATGATTCTGTCAAACAAAAAAAAAAGTCACAAATCCTTACCAAAACTCAGCTTGGAGCTTTTCATTACATCAAAAACAGGTTAAATCTCAGCTACTTTCAAATTTTGCATGTGATTGCTTTTCTCGTATCTGATATCGAACAGTAAAGACCTTCTTAAGCAATCTTACTCTTTATGCAAAACACCATTCCAGTTATCTAATTGAAGAAGCCATCTGAGTATTTTACCAGAGAGCAAAGTGCCCCATCTTCTCCCCTTATCAACAACCTTCTGGTTTGAAAGCTCAAGAATTTTTCTGAAACAGTTAAGGATTTGCTTAGATTTGTAAGTGAAAAACAAATGACACTTGTCCAGTGCTGCCCTGATATAATTATGGTTGGATTTTTACTTTCTCAATCTGGTTGCATTTAGTATTATTCTTCCTATTTCCAAATTTAGGTTTATGGAACTAATCTATTTCCAATAAGATCATTCACTGAAGCCCCACCAAGAATCCTGCAGGCTGGAACTTTCAGTGCTGTTTAAACTAGAGCCACCTTGTATATTATTCATTTCAAAACCCACAGCTTTTCATCGTGTGCAAGAAGTTGGAAAAACATGTTGAAAAATCATTCTGCAAGTCAAGTTTATTGACAATTCAAAATTTCTGTTAGCCAAAAAGTTTTTTGAGTCTTTTCTAGATACGCTGATAATGTTATAGCAATTTAACATGTGGCTGCTGGCTATGACAATGTACATTAAAAAAATGTACGTTTTGAAATTCTACAGCCTACGGGGACAGCTACATATTGTTGCACATTAACCGGATCCACAGGTGTGCTAGTATTAGGCACAGGGCAAATCAGAAAGCCATGTCACAAACTGCACTTAGCACATGGCTTTGAGCACTTTGTCTGCCTTCTGCCAACAAATCCATTTTCTCTCAGACTACTTCTGACATTCCAGTCCTCTGAGAAATTCTAAACAACCATTGTTTTCCAAACATCAGCATGCCGCAAAAATGCTTTCTACTTTCCCCCTAAATACAAAATTTCTCTCAGAAAATAACCCTAGCCTCATGTCGACACTGAGCAATACTTAGTCTTGCAGATCTAGAGATCTATGATGCCATTTTATGATAGTATAAACAGAAGGTTTATATTATGGAAAAAAATCAAGGCATTGGATGTCAAAGAAATTACGATTTTTTGTTTTTAATAGAAAAGCTTTTTTTGTGGGTTTTTATTCTAGTTAACTCATTTATCAATCAGGCTTTTGTTTTGCTTCTACTGGTCCTTAGGCTTGGACATCCATCTCCAGAATGCAGATAGTCTAAAAAGGAGCTTTTGGCTTTTTTTTAAAAGGGTTAATGCTCTAGTGCCTTGTCAAAGATGAAACCAGAGAATTTTCCAAGAGTCTTTGATTTCACTTATGTTCTCCCTAATCAGGTATAGTGAAGGCATACCTATTTGGACTCAAATTTTCATTGCTCTGAAATGAGTTATTGCTTTCAGCAAAGCACAGTGTTTTCTTTATTCTGATAGTACTCATTTTGCAAAAAGTCTACTTTGTAATTTTTTATTTTGCTTTGTATAGTATTAATATTCTTTATAACCTCCAGAAGCCTTTCTTCCTATCCGTACTCAGAGTCCTTTAAACCATGAGAGTGATACAAAGGCATTCAAATGTAAATGACAATAAAGCCCCGGTTTTCTGATCTGAGAAGAAGAAAACTGAGTTTTCTAATAGAGTTCAGTTCCATTAGAAAATGATGACAATGACTTCAAATGAAAACAAATTCTCTTTGGTTTCACTGGGGCTATTTTTCATCCAGAAGTTGCAGTCTATTAGAAAACAAACCTTATTATCAATGGTCTAAATGACAAGCATTTTCCACAATCTGAATTAACAGAGGGTGTGGCAACTACTCAAGAGGTTTTGTCTGCTGAATTATTTAAGCAGTTCACAGTTCCTTGCTTAATACCCTGTGGTTCTAAACCTAGTTCTGGCCTAACTCAGTCTTGTTGAAAACACTACTGTCATCTAATTCAGGCACATATAGAAAAAGATACACAGTAAATGTATTTATCTAGCTGGAGGATAAAATAGATGTATAGTCCATCATACTTTTTTAAAATCTGTAATTCAGGTATAAATCTGGGGATTCAGTGTAGAAAAGACGTCATAATTAGGAAATTCATGTCTGCCAGTTTTACTACACCTGTAAATGTAAAATTGCAAACTATGGCACAAAGAAAGAAGAACTAGGGTAAATGAATATGTTTTAAAGCATTTCTAAAAGACTTGGATGCTGCAAGAGCTCTATGACACAACATTATGAGAAAAAGAGAAAGATTAAGGACTATGAGAAATTAACAAACAGGTTTTGCCAAGCAGGTATGGCACAATCTTAGGTAAAACAACTAGTGAGGGAGCAGCAAATACCTTGTAGGATTGTTACTCGTATACTAACAAGGCTAGAAACATTCAAAAAAATTTAGGGAATCAATTAGAGTCTTCTCGTTCCAGATTGACAAAAACATACTCAGGTTTGGAGTCCTGGACAGAATGATAGCTCAAAATCAGGAATTTGGCTACAATAAATTCCCTAGGCAAAATAGCCCAAGGTAAACCAAAGTACTTCTAATTAAATACTTTGCTCTGAAAGGCACATACAAAACTCAGCAATGTTAGACCTTCAGTCTGCTTAGTCTAATGAAAATTGGCAAATAATAGCGTGAACATAATAAGAATTATTGAACATTATGGCCAGGCTAACATTTATTTCTTCCAAAGCATCAAGAACAAAAAAGAATAATAATAATTTCAATAACAGCACAAAGAATTAACCTTCAAAATATACCATCAATCCAAGAAAACATAGTAAAAAGGGCCGTCATTTATTAGAAATGTGCACTGATGGGAGAATGCCCTTCAAAAATGGTTAGTTTGGCACAGCAGAGTTTAGAGGCAGCACAGTGTGAGGATATTCATTGGTCCAGAAAGAGGAGAAGTAGACAAAAAATACTATAAAAATGTCATGAGACACACTGCATAGGAGGTAGTGCAATGAGAAGAGGAGGAGGAAAATGAGCTAGGAGGAATGTGCTTGCTACACAGAAATTAAAACAATGAGAAAATTTTGCTCACATTTCATACAAAAGTCACTCTGAAAAGCAAACTGAACATCAGTCAAATTGAAATACAAAACCAAAAAATCAAAATTAGAAAGATAAACATTTAATAGAGACTGCAATCCATGGGATAGGTTGACTTCTCTTTAATTGTTGCAGGCTAAGCACTAAGACCTCCAGTTTCAGGGCTCAATAAAGTATGGACTTCAATTGACTTCAGAGAAGGCCCCAAGAGCCTGACTTTTCGGAGTTGAGGAGTTATCCTCCCAACTAAAATTAGCAGAGGCAGGATGGGTTTAAGTCCTTCCTGATAAAATCCTGTCTTCTTCACATAGTGTGACTTGTTAAAAGCAGTGAAAGAGTTACCACTCTGAAAATTAATTAGATGTTTTAAATATTAAAAGTGATAACACAGTCTAATAAAAATATTATTAAAGATAAGCCCTTCTGTGGTATTAGTGTATGAAAACAAACATGCATTTAAGAGCAAAGTACCCTCAACAGATTTAAAGAATATCAATACAAAATAATGGATTAGACCCTGAAGATCCTACTCAGTTTGTCCTGAGGGAAAACTTTGAACAAATTTAATTAGAAAGTCTTTAAAATCCAACAGAGAGTTTAAGTAATACGATTAAATCCTGGCACTAGAGTGAAGCAGTATTTGGACAAAGTTTTCGTTTCAGAACAAGATGGAGTCCAAAAAACGGAAACAGAAAAGAATCTCTATTTTGTTAAAAGTTGCTTTTCATAGTTTCTGATTTGCCCTTCTGTAGTAAGGACATATACTTGCCTGCATTTTACAGATAAAACACTGAGGCATGAGGAGGGGGACGACACAGACAGTTGTTTAACACTATTTAGATATTAAAAAAGCAGACTGGCATATAAATAATACTAAAATCTGTCAAATGGTTGTGAACATCGCGAGCACAGGACTACGCTTGCTTCCATGGCCTCATCTCTGAGAAGGAGAAAGGAGAAGCAAAGGATAGTGACAGATGGAGATAAAAAGCAGATCTTAGCCTTTCTTTGATTTCTCTTTGCAAGCAGGTGCAACACAGAACACCTGGAGTGCTCCTCCTGTCCTTTTATACGCATCAGTGTAGAAGAGATCCTGATGACTCCAGTGCTGGATTGTTAGATAGATAATCACTAGAGTAGTCAAACCAAGGAACGAGTAGTTGTGCTGCAAAAAAAATGCACATTAATACACCTGAAATCGACCTAATACTGGTAAAACTTCTTGGAACATCCCTTTGTTCTTCAGCAAAACAAGTGGCTTTAAAATTTCCACTGAATTTGTTTAGTAAGGGTTTCAACATTTTCTCATGTTCAACACTTTTTGGACACGAGCCAGCAATGCGCCTTTGCAGCAAAGGCGGCCAACAGCCTCCTGGGCTGCGTTAGGAACAGCATCTCCAGCAGGCTGAAGGAGGTGATCCTTCCCCTCTAATCTACACTGGCGAGACCACATCATGAGTGCTGAGTCCAGTATAAGAGGGACACGGAGCGAGTTCAACAAAGGGCCACAAAGATCATTAAGAAATTGGAGCATCTCTCCTACAAGGAGTGGTTGAGCGTGCTGGAAAAGAGCAGACCTAGGAGGAAGGCGTCGCAATGTGTACAAATACCTGATGGTGGGAGTAAAGATGATGGAGCCACAGTGAAAGGACTCGAAGCAATGGCCACAAACTGAAATCTCCATCCCTGAACAGATCAAGAAGCAAATGGACACAACCCTGAGCAACCTGCCCTAGTTGACCTTGATTTCAGCAGGAGGGGCTGGACTAGATGATCTCCAAAGGTCCCTTCCAAACTCAGCTGTTTTGTGATTATTCAGGGAAAAGAGCAGCAGGGAGGCAGCCGGATCACTATGAACGCATACATGTCTTGGTCAGTTTCTTCACTGAAAATTATCTTACATGAAATTAGTACTTAATCCCTAATTTACCCCCCAAACCAGGCTAGAGAGTCCGAGTTTAAAGCACCACCGTGGTGTTTGGGGAAGAGAGTTGTTCCCCTGTGAATGGGAGCTGGGTAAAGTGGAAACCTAGATAAAAGCCAATCAGGAAAGATGCACGTATTTCTTCCCTGCAAACATGACTCAATTTGACTACTGATGTAAGCTAGGTAAGAGAAGTTATACTGCAAAATTTCACTTGATGTACGCTGCACAATGGTATTACCGCTGACAAACTGTTCTAATGCGATCTTACAGCTTGCCCAGCTAATACCCTTTGTTCCCAAATGACCAGCCTGTTCCTCTTAGATGCAGCATTATATACTCACGAGTGGTTGCATAAGGACAAAGCTAATACTAGAGGAAATCTTTGGGTCATAACCACAGTCAACTCCACAGTGAGAGCACCCCTGATAAAAAAAGCTTATATCGATGCCGAGGTTGTAATTTCATTATATGAGAGCTGGATGTATCAATTCTCTTCTAAGAACATTTCGGTTTTAAGAGCACTCCCACACCACAGCCTACGATAATTGATGTAACTTTTTGTTGGTCAGCCCTATAAACTGTTTGGAGAATATACCCAGCTAAGGAAAACTGGCAAAAACTAGGTTAAGCTAATACTGGAGCCAAATTCTCTGCATTGCACACATCAGTTTCAGTCAGAAGTTAACAAAGTCATCACCGGTACACACTAAAAGTTTTTCAGATATAAAGAAGTATTATGCTCTTTAACATAAATGTTTTTGTGACACTGAAAATGTTGTCTAGTGCCCTAGGGTTTAATCATGCAGTTGCACTTTTTTTTCTTCCCCTCCATAATTAAGATGCTGTCCCCCTTTTTTCTTTTCCTCCCTGCAGTGCATAGGTCCCATGGAAAAATTCTATAGAACTGAACAGAAAATAACAAAATTTTGTAAATATTCGGTGGCATCTTGTCAAATTTAAGAATATCGTTATATAGTACTTACAACTGGTGTAGGAAATAGCTACTGAAGACATTTAAGATACTTAATAATGGATATGTACAAATAGAGACCTCATTAGCCTTTAGAATCACCGAAGCTAACTCATTGCTGCAGCTGATTGTGTGTGAACTACTTCCCATTAGTCATAACACCTTTACCCCAAAATATCAAAAGCTCTGGAGCTCAAGATAGCAAGGCTATCAAAAGAAAAATAAAAAGGAGACCTTAAGTGAAAAGCAAAGTTCTACCTTTCAAGTCAAAGTTAATTCTGGCTGCCTAGTGATACGCTTGTGTACTTCTGACCATGAATTGAATAAAGGTGCTCCGATTCAATCATCCTTATCTCGGAATTACTTAGCTTTTGTTAGTTTCGGTCAGACCCCATAATGCTTTTTAAATTTTTAGAGTTTATTTTTGTTTAAAGAAAAAGCAAACTGACTTTTTTTTTTTTTTTTGTCTAGACGATATTGTCTTTAACTAAAAGCTTCTGCTGAAATAACAGTAGCTGTTGGGGATATATCCTGAAATCGGCCTTGTGTATAGCTTCTTACATTTGTCCTTTTGCTGGAAGGGAGATAAAGGAAATGAAGATAAAACAGATTTATGTATCAATTCCCAAGATGTTTAAGCAGGGCGTTCTCTTACCTACTGCACAGAGCTGAAGCAAACGAGCTCAGCTCACCAGGAAGAGTTGCCAAGTGAAAAAAAGCTCTGTGCAATTTTCTGAATCAAAAAATCAAAGCCGCATAGCTAGTTTCAGTAGTTTGCAGAAATACTAGGATGCTTCAGCCTGGTATGTTTGAAAGTGTTTTCGTGGGGAGATTGCATTGATTTAATCTCAGATTTGATACGACTTGAGGGTTAAGAAGATTGTTGGCTCTGAGAAATGAGCACACTTAATACCACCTACTAAGTACAGTTTCACTTTCACAGGACTGATGCTTTTGCAGCACGAAGGCTCTGAGCAGAGCCTTGACATTTTCAGTGCTGCTCTTTGAGTAGCAGCTTCGAAAAACTTGTAGCTACCTCAACAGGTGTTCCAACAGATCCAGCCAGGGACAAGCTAATGAAGATTATATGATCATGGAAATATACTCCATAGCAATCCACTGCAAGAATTGTATTAACACGGGTTTAGGAATTCCAAGTCCATCCAGGCTCACATCCAGCCACATAGGGGTTTTATGTATGGCATGCTCTATTTTCAACTCTGTAAATTCACGGATCCTTCTTATGAAAAGATTTAGGATAGACTATATCTTTCTGTTTTCATCAAAACCTCATTGTTTAATGAAAATAAACTTAGAATACTTGGGACGGAATATCAGAGTGCTATCTGATAGAAAGACTAGGTGGTTATGTGAGGGGAAAAATAATCTTCGACATAAAAATTCCACAGACATCAAACCACTTGCACTCAATTTTAAAGAAGAAATAGCTCATCCATCTTCCCCTTTAAAATCATCAACATCAGATGATGGAGGCTCTGAACTCTGGCGTTGCCAAGCTCTGATGAACTTGGAGTATGAGGAAGCAGAAAATGGCGATGGAGCCTTGGCTCTACTGACTGGACTAACTCAGAGGCAGAGGACTCTGATGATACCACTAACAACAACTTAAAGATCTTCTTCTGTTACTCCACATTATCCTTTCGTCACAGTAGTTTTTAAAAGCCTCGCCCAAGAATAACTGTTGCCTAGCTGTCTACTTAAACAAATAGATGATTTTTTTAAATTGGGTTAAATCTCCATTTCTCCCCATAATTTCAGTTGTTTTCTACAGCGCTAGCACTACAGGGAAAATCAGGACATCCCTGTCTTATGTAAGTAACTTATACATGGATAAAGGTACCAAACTTTAGATTCCTGCTTTGGGACTAGGTTTTTCATAATCCCCTCATAATTTAAAATCCTAGTTAAGAATGAAAGCAGTAAAGAGAAAAGAACCAATACCCAAAGGATTCTTGTATAAAAGGCAAGCAAAAAGAACTACCGTGAAGCAAAATGCAAGACGGATACACATAAATAAAGCACAAGTGTCCTTTTAACAATATACCCCATTCAAGAATTTTGCATTTTCTGAGCTATAGCTATTTCTGTTCAAGACAGTCAAAGACTCCCCATACTTCAGTAAGGGTTGGATTAGGCTCTTAATCAGAAGCTCAGAGCCACATTCAAAATACCAGTGTGAGTTGGTTTAAAAAAAAAATATTTTTTATTGTGAAATGTTCCTTTGGACTTATAAAAGGAAAATGCTTCGCATTTTTTTCTTCTAAAAGAATAGGTCCCAGACATTTGGAAAGTATCTGCTCTGAGTCACAGGCAGAGGAGCCTGCGAAGTACCCCTTCATGCAATCAAACACACTTGCCCTTCCAGTGTTATATGCACGTCAGTACATCAGATGCACTACTTCGGCTGTTCCACAGGCACTCCGAGATCAGACACGGCCTCGGCAAACATTGCAAATCATGTCTCAGTCTGACTCGACACTTCAACCTCACGAAGCTGGAGCTTCTAAACGTTCCCGTGTCACTGAGTAGGGATCTCGGCACAGAGACTCAAACACATCAAAGAATCCTTTGACTGCTGAGCTATGAGGAGACTCCCTTCTCCTGAGCGAAGGGTCCAGGGAGAGAGACAACATATTTGCTGTGTTAGCTTTAGAAGTCATACACTGTTTGCAGAAGGGGTTATCTTGTGTCCACACTCTCTGATCTAAGCTAATGTTTGTTTACAGAGACTGTAAAGCAGGAGAGCTGGAGAGCAGGAATGTTTCACAGTATTACTTGTGGTCTCCTCTATAAAGGGGTCTTTGAGACAACCTTTTGGGTGCGGGGGGAGAAGTCACCTGTAACAGCCACATCAGGAGATGCCTATTTCCAGGAAAAAGTTTAACTCCTTTTGCAGCGTCTGAGCGATCATTTGGATGTATATTTTGCTTTCAATGCTTTTATAGAAAGAGGAAAATAAACCATGAGGAGTATTATAGCTCAGTTCAATCATTTTTACAGCTGGCGAGCCCAATACCCACAATCAAATACTCCAAACCATCTACGGGTTCAGTGGCTCCCAACCAATTTTTTTACTTGCTACTACTCAAGTTAGGTGGTGTCTGGAATTTTTTGGCCCATGTTTCCAAAGAAAAATGACCCTCCAAAAGTCTTGAATAAGAAAATGGTGATACTTAATTCAAACACTACTGGCATAAATGACTTCTTGACCACAAAAAATAGAAGCCTCTGCATTGTGATTTTCAGTTTCTACTTCTCTAAAATATTTTAAATTACTTCTTCCAAAAGCTAAATTATATTTACCAGTAGCACAGATGCTGTTATGTTGATTCTTGTTAAATTCTAATGAACAAAGCAAACTCCCAAAGCGTAAGACTGCTTAGGTTCCCTTAGAGACAACCTTTGGATCACCCTGAATTGTATATAAAAATACATGTTAAGTTCCTCAGACACTTATTATCTTATTACTGTTAGCCTCTCTGCTCAATACAGGAATTAGAAAAATCTGTTAAAAAAAAAAAATCAATATCAATAGCAGCTAGTCAAGAATATTAGAGGAGATCTCCACTATACTAGCAGGTAACAAAAATATTTTTGGAGTGAGGAGAATGAAAGTAGCCTAGAGTCACAAAAAAATCTGTTTGTGAGGTGTCTTCCAGGCATCCAGCAAATCTGTGATACGCACAGCCTATTCAGTTTGTCACCTGGAAAAGATAACAAGGAAATGCTACTTGTCTTGATTTATCAGTGATACTTTTACCCTGAAGTGCAGCCAGGAACACAGGCCCAGTCATGTACTGGATGCATTAGGGCATGATGGAGCTCTCATGTATATGGTTGCTTATCTTGCAACTGTATAAATCACACTTGACAGCCCTCAAAACCAAGGAAAGACTACCATTTTTGCAGGCACGTGTGTTTGAATCGGGGCTTGGGGCTAACCTATTCATAGAATGTCAATCAACACCATTTTGTCCTGCAATTCTTTATGTCTGATCACAGTGGTTCAGTGTACACACACTATGCTTCTCTATTATTCAATCAGGCATAAACTTATAAAAAGAGCAGGGGGTCTCAGTACTATTTTAGCAATAGTATTACTAGCTGCTAACTGCTGTTTGGCTAGATGGAATTTTTCTACGTAACTTCACTGGTTGGTTCATGAAACATTCTATGTGCATTTTTTTTTTTTAATTTGCATTGTTCAGATAAAATTTCTCTGTGTAATAAGAAAAAGCCAGGTTATGGTCTGTTGCATTTAATGATAATGAAACAAGGGCTCTTTACTTTTAGTTCTCCATGTCTATGAACATTGGGAAAGCACCCTTGCTTATAAAAAAATATTGCTCTGAGAAAATAATATTACCTGAACTACCCCGATGCTATTGTACCATTTCCAGAAACACAGGGGAACAGGGTTTTTTTCAGTGGTAGGGAAAGACTGCTTTAAA
This sequence comes from Phoenicopterus ruber ruber, assembly GCA_009819775.1. NCBI lineage: Eukaryota > Metazoa > Chordata > Aves > Phoenicopteriformes > Phoenicopteridae > Phoenicopterus > Phoenicopterus ruber. The sequence continues at coordinate 37,231,870 of CM020219.1, forward strand.
TTTGATTTTACTTATAATAATTTTACAAAGAAGTTATGAAAACATTTCAATAAAAACTGTCTAAAAACCATTATCAGGAGCTTCTACAGCGTCCTTTTTCAAGGACTATGCAGGCGCCGTGCCCGATTTGGGTATAAGACACTTGCAAGTCACTGAGAGGCTGAGAATACAGCCACATCCAAGAACACTTAACACACCATGTGATCTCTTCATACTTGAAGCAATGCTTTTGTGACAGCTCCAACTCCGAGAGCTGCAGACCACTCAGAGCAGCGAGGTGTACGCCAGTATTTACAACAAACAGCCGACGCGTATGGAAACTGCCATCTCTGAAGACAGAGGGCTGAAGAGCTCCTCAGCAACTCCATCTCTGAAGCTGCAGCCCCTGCCTGCTATTGACCTCAGGGCCTCTGCAGGGCTGTACGTGTTCAGTTCATAGTTTTAATCAAGCCTTGTCCACAGACAGTGCTAAAATTAAACATGGTAGTCAATTTTTCATCAGAACAGGATGACTTCAGATCCTCGCAAGGAAGAGAAAAAGAGAGAGGACAACAAAAAAAGCTGTTAAGATTTTCCCTTGGCAGTGTGCTTCAATTTTAATTATGCTATTAACATCTTGTAAAACAGTTGTTCAGAAAGCCAGCTAGTATAATGTGGAGTAAGTTTAGCGAAGTGAGTGGAGCTGTACTAGTTTATACCAATAACTCCAAATTTCATCATCTGTGGAGACTTTTTTCATTTGTTCCCTGCTGTTAGATGTAATTTAACATGATAATTTCTCAATATACTTTCAGCTTCACGCACATTCTTTTCTTTGCAATTTTTTTTCCCTCCACTGTTGTCAGCATTCAACTATATTTACACATTCCTCTGTCTCATCACTTTAGAGTCCGAATAGCTTCTGTGCTGGGTGTCCTGGTGGTTCATGGTGCCCATGGCCTGAGTTTCAACCTATGGGCTAGACTTTCTTTTACTGTAGCTTTTGTCTTTCTCAAAACACTAATCCTCCTCCTAATCCAAGAGTTATTCCAGGGGCCCCATGAGTTCTCAAAGCTAAGGGCTGCTTGGAAAAGAATTCTAGTAGAAGTAAACTTCTTTTAAGAGATAGAGGAGAATACTCCAGTAATCAATGTCAAGATGGGAGAAGGCATAGAGACATTAGGTATCAGGTTTCCACAAGATTCAAGGCCATCATTCTACAACTAGCTGCAGCTGGTTTTAGCAGTCCTTGCAACTCTGCCCCACATAGGAATCGCTTCCTTCACATGAGTATGGACATCTGGATTACTTCACCTATTGGTTTTCTGGGTGAAAACCAACTTCTCCTGTACTCCCCTATTCCCCAAGGTTATTTTAACCTGCATCAGTTTGACGATCTGGTGCTCCACACATACGTACAAAGAGCCAAGCAAGCATCGTGGAGAGGTAACACAGGCTGGGAAGAGTTTAGGTTAAGCCGTGCAGCCGAATAGCCACAACTTATGTCAGAGAGTTTGGGGAAGCAGGGAGGAATTACATTAGACATATATTCAACAATAAATTTCTTCATTGCTTTAAAGAAAAAAAAAAAAAGTCCCTCATATACCTTTAACCATTAACAGGTAATCCTGGTACAACTAAAATTTCGGCAAATAATAAAAGAAAAAAGGGGCGGGGGGGGGGGGCAAATGCCTAAATTTGTGCTTTCCAGAAACAATTTATCATTCTTGAACTATGATATACATGCAGATTTGGGATCTGGAGTGGAAAGTTCATAGGATATTCTTAATTCTAGCATGCTTTGTGATGTCTTCCTTTCATCAACAGAACCCATGCCAGACTGAATGAAACATACTTAATAATGTTAATAATAAACTAACAAGCCCAGTTAACTAGTGTCCTGTCCATCAGGCCCTTCCCTCCATTCAAATAGCAATCTTTAAACTAGGGAGATACGTAGTTCTTGTTTTCTCAAGAGCAGACTGGAACCCTTTATAAGGCAATGTTGAAGACCAAGGTGATTTGGATAGTTCCAAAACCATAATTCACAAAGGAAACAAAAAGTTTGTTCTCTTAAGAGGAGAGTCATGTTTTCCATCTGTGCAATAAACAAATAAGCCAAATGTATCCTTTAGAAAAGTAACTCCTGAAAAATCCTCATACAATATGAGAAGGCATTTAATCCTGCCTTGGATATGTGCAATTGGGTCACAGATACATCTGATTTTCAGGGAAAAAACAGAATCACATTTAATATGATTCCAGGAAAAACATGTCTGATACTGTTTCCACCACTGAAGATCAGTGATCTATATTTAGTTTATAGTTCCCCTCCATTTTTCCAGTATCCTGATCATTAAAGATTTAACGTCATTAAGTGCAGGAAGACTTACACTGGTAAGCAAGTATCATTTTACGTGCAGTGTAACATTTCAAAAAGGTTATGTATTTGTTAACAGTTCTGGAACATTTTTCCTAACCTTTCACTCTTCTTTTATGCAATAGTATTCTTGCCTTTTCTGCATGAAGAAGCAATGTGATTATATCCATTTCCATGATACAGAAAGTAGTTCCGAGATGGGGGTTTCCAAGGCCTAAATAGTTTGATAATTGAATCAAGTTTTTGCCGGGTCCACACACAGCTTCTCAGCTAGGGCTTCTTCTCCCAGCATTGCATTTCCATTCCTGTAAAGCTTTTAAGCATGAGACCTGAAGAGATGTATTAACTCCAAAGAGACGTCTATGTCTAATCCATTGCCCTTTTCTGTCAATGCAATTTCTTTTAAAATAACAAATTCTCATTTCTCATTTTCTATCAACCTCGCTTAGTTTCCACTTTTTCCTTGCTAAAATTTCCATAAGAAGGCCTAGACCATGGCTCAGCAGTTTAAAAGTTTTCTGCTTGTTTGACTCGTAGTCTACTAAGAATTGGAAAAGTACTCCAAATTCACTCCAAGTAATCGGTTTTCTAGTGAAAACACTGGGGCTTAGCATAAGCAAAACTTCAGATAAATTATAAATACAATTTAAATATACTAGGAGACCAAGCTACACCTCTGTAATTCATCCGGACAAGACACAGGCAAAATATACAATGCTGATAGTGAGTTCAGGTGTATTTTATACAATTTCAAAAATATTTGGCCCTTAGAATCACTTGAAAAAATTCTTGTACTGCATTTCTGTTGGATTTTTCCAAAACCTTTTCACAGTTTCCTTTAAAAAAAAAAAAAAAAAAAGAAACTTTTAACAGCATTTTCATTGTAAATCTTCTCTGGTTTTAAAAATACTTCTGTTAAATATTTCCTACTCAAAGGCAACCGAGTGCTAGATTCTGCAATATTTACTGAAGGTGAATTTTAATGTATATCTTCAATCAAGTCTTTAGATCTCATAGGAGCTATGTCTAGACTTGGTCTCAAGTTCTTCCCAAGACACATAAGCAACTGAAATACCTATTGAGCCAGTTTTGCCTATCTATATCTACAAAGTGAAATGAAAAGTCCGAGTGAGTTACACCACATCAGTAGCCTTGCAGAATTATGCTTGCAAGATTATAGCCTAGAAAACCTGAACATGCAAGGAAGGTATTTTCTGCCATGCAGCTGCTTCCTGACAACGTTTCTTAATGTCAGCAACACGAGTTGTAGATGAGCATTCTTACAGAGGTCAGGCAAGCAGCAAAAGTTCAAAGCACAAAGTAGCGCTTGCACAATCTTCATCTTGACAAATGTAGGGGGATGTTTAGTCCCACGTAGATGATTGTGTTGAAACCTGAAAATCTTTTGTTCTTAAATCTATCATTTTGCTCAGAGGTTTTATTTGACACTACGTAAGACCTACTTTTATTTAGAGAGACAGCATAAAACAGTGCCTTGGGTTCAATAAGAAACTCTATAAAAATTATTAATGAACAGTTATAGAAAAGTGTAGCTGTAACTGACGATGCTGTAAAATTAATAACAATGTTTTTCACAATCATATATTGCAATAAGTGGAAGATAATGTTAAATAAAGACAGCCACGTGAGCCATTAACTGTATTCAATAACAATGGGGAAGACGTCATTTGTCAAATACAATACAAATTTGTCATTTTGTCTCCCATTTCTAAGAGTGCTACAAGCACAGGACAGTTTTAAAGTAAAGGAACGGAGAATAGTCTAAAGATGGAATCTGAAGAATTTAAAACATTACGTGAAGGAGAAGGTGGACAGTGACAAAGGTACTGATCACCATTTGTAAGAAGCATTGAAATGAATAGATGTTTTCGGAAGTTTATAGAGTAGTTAATAGAAATGCATTAATGTATTCTGAAGACATTGTACATGGATTTAAAGACCTGTTTATACCTGCATTATTCATGGTCTCGTTGTTCAGCTCAACAATCCCCTTGGATAGTACAAAAATCCCCATGAGTAAAGTATTTCAAAACGTTTCCATTGTTTGCAAGCAGGTAGTTATTAGAATTTCCTAGACCTAGAAAATTGTTAGAAAATTCAACAGGTCCAGCTTTCTATAAAGATCTCTGTAAAAAGGTTTTGGATTTTTTTTTTTTTTTTTTTTGCCTTCATCAGTGATTCAAGCAAAGCCTTCTCACAGTGTTTCAGTCATGCGTCATATTTATTTGCATTTTTATGACAAATCAGCTGTTAGACTTAAAAGTCCTTATTTTTTAAATAATTTAGACATTTCTTCAGAAGGTTTAAGTGAAGCTGCAGTATTCAGAGATTTATCATTTATATAATGAAATCTAGATTATTAGTGTCCATTCTATTTTTCAAATATTTAAAATAGTTTCCATACAGATTTGCCCAAATTCTCTGGAAAAAAAATGTTGATCTCTTTCCTGTTGGATTCTGTAGTACAGGGCATTCCTGGAAAGGAGGAAACTGGAGTAAAGCAAAAAAACATTTAGTTCTCCTCAGTTCAAGAGACTAAGTTGGAAAGGAAAACTTGAGCCACTCCTTAACTTTCCCAAACCAATTTGTTCATGCTGTCTTTGTACTTTGTAGTAATTTATACTATCTTGGTGGAATATCTTTTTCCTTACCCCATTTCACAATTGGTACAGGTAGGTCATCATAAATTATTCTCTTACTATGAATATCGCATGCTTAGGGTTAGCTCTCTCTATTTCAAGAAGGAGGCAGATGTCTTTAATCAGCTCTTTTCAGCCTTTTGTTTACAGCTCTTTGAAAATGTCTTAAATATATTTACTTTTTTACAGTGTGATACTATGTATCCTGAAGCTGTGATTTAGGGATTTTGTCAAATCCCGATTAAAAGTCACCTGTAGTATTGCTGAGATCAGAAATGGAAAATTAAAGTCTTAATTAAATTTATAAACTCATAATGTGATTCCTTGCAAAATATGTACACAAGACCTCTATGTAAATTATACTTTTGTGTCCTTTTTACTATCAGCATCTTCCTTTTTCAGTTCTTTGTTAGTGCTGGTTTCTTCTTTTTACTGAGATGATCAGTAGTAGGTTCTCAGAAAGGAGAACTGACAACTCAGAGGCCTTTACACAAGTCATGGGAACCTACTCTTGCTATAAAGCCAAAGGTCCATTAGTTCAACAAACAAATTGTGAGCCTCATTTTTCAGCACATAGGGGTACTGGTGGATGAAAAGGTGGACGTGAGACAGCACTGTGTGCTCGCAGCCCAGAAGGCCAACCGTACCCTGGGCTGCATCAAAAGAAGCGTGGCCAGCAGGTCGAGGGAGGTGATCCTGCCCCTCTACTCTGCTCTGGTGAGACCCCACCTGGAGTCCTGCATCCAGCACAGGAAAGACATGGATCTGCTGGAGCGGGTCCAGAGGAGGGCCACAAAAATGATCAGAGGGCTGGAGCAGCTCTCCTATGAAGACAGGCTGAGAGAGTTGGGCTTGTTCAGCCTGGAGAAGAGAAGGCTCCAGGGAGACATTATTGCAGCCTTTCAGTACTTAAAGGGGGCCTATACGAAAGACGGGGAAAAACTTTTCAGCAGGGCCTGCTGTGATAGGACAAGGGGTAATGCTTTTAAACTAAAGGAGGGGAGATATAGGCTAGACATAAGGAAGAAATTTTTCACAATGAGGGTGGTGAAACACTGGCACAGGTTGCCCAGAGAGGTGGTAGAAGCCCCATCCCTGGAAAGATTCAAGGTCAGGCTGGATGGGGCTCTGGGAAACGTGGTCTAGTGGAAAATGTCCCTGCCCATGGCAGGGGGGTTTGAACTGGATGATCTTTAAGGCCCCTTCCAACCCAAACTATTCTATAATTCTATGATAAGAACCACAGGAAAACTTCACTTTGCTTCACTTCTTAGGCACACACTCCTTTTTTCCTCTGCAGTACCTGGACCAAATTTCCTGTATTTTACCTTCAGTAGCTGAGGGTGAAAGCACTCCAGACAGTGTAGCTGACAGCAACAAGAGTTTCTCAGAAATGGCTTTGGTTTTATGCTGGAGAGCAGCCAGGAACTGCTTCTCTTGCATTTGTCTCTAAAGAGCAACATTCATGCTGTAATGTTGAAGGCACAGTTAAATCTCAAATGCTATTAAACCTCCTAAAGAAACATGTTAACACACAGTTAAAGAAAAAAAAAAGAAAAGTATGTAGATAACCCATTTTTCCGCAAAAGTATGTTTTGCGGGCAGTAGAAAAGCAAGCCTCCATAAGCTACCACACTATTAGTATGACAAGCCATTGCCACCCTCCTACTGGACTAGGTCCTTTTCAGTGCTGGGGCAAGCCTAAGATGACCGTCTCTAAAGGAAAGCGGTCTACAGTCTATGTTCTTGCCCATGAAGTTTGTCAAGAATGACAGCTGAAATGTCTGTACTTAGGATTGTAGACTGTGGTGGTTGAAGACTGGACAGAGAATGTCAGCTTAATCTTTTCAAGTTGAATTCAGAAGGTCATTTCAGCCACTCAGTTTGAAGTCAACATCTCCCCTGCACCAAAAAAAAATAAATGGACCACACTGTAAGGAACACTTCCAGAATCTTAAACGTGGCATTTGTGGACAAAGGTATGTTGAACATTTGGGGGTTCCAAGTCAAAAGCCTTTCCATATCTCCTGTGTTGTGCAATGCTTGTTTAAAATACATTAGTTCAAAGTGTAACACATGTAGATGGTACAGAAGGGAGTATCCATACTACCATTTAATCTATGTTGATAGCTGCTTGAAATATTTCAAACCGATCTCAGAGAAAGGGTTTTTGCACGTTTTGTTCAAAGTACAGAATGTACTGGGTAGATCATCAAGTTCTAGTGTGTCACCCACCCTCCACCCAACCCTTAGCCAAAAATAGGGAACGGCTTATAAAGGCATGAAGTTTCTGAATGACAGCATTACTAAAATATGCATACCCTTTTTTACATCACAAAAAGCCCAACTAAAATATAGCATATTAGATCAAGTCAAGTAAGGTCACAGCAGCAAAATACTCAGTTATTAGTTTACATTTAGCATGAAAAACCAACTTATTCCAGGCCAAGCCTCTTATGAAACCTGAGCCTGCAAGATTTTGCATGTATACTTTCATATGAATATACTATGCGTCTTTTGCTCTTCAATCTTTTTCAGTTTCTAGACACTTCAACCTTTTTCAAAGGCAAAAAGTTTACTGTTACTGTAAGTTTAAGCCTTCTAACAGCAGTTAAGCAAGCTCACTTACTCACTGAAGAAAGCTATTGCAGCATGAAGGACAATTTACAGGGACAAGGATTCACCCAGCATTATGCAAGGCAGCCACAGGAGTAGAAATGAAACTCCTCACTTTATGACTCTGAGGTTTATCCTCTGTGTTCTCCAAAGTTCTGGTAAGCTCCACATGATATCATGTAGCACTGCCAAAATCATGAAAACTCTAAGTAGAGGGAAGTGGCACTGCTAACTGGTCAACTCCAGCTATGGACACACTGTCATTCTGAGAATGGGACATTCACAGAGACAACCGAATCCCACACAACTAGGATATCACAGCTCGCATATGGTGGGGTTTTCCCCCAACCCAGATTTTCACAGTATTTCTGTCATTGGAGTATCACAGTTCCTTCTGGTGTAGAAGTATTGACTTTGGCAAAATGAGATAAAGGTGAGCTCATGCAGCAAAAAAGAAATGAGCTGTACCTGGATGTAGATGTGACTTGATGAAAGGTGGGAAAAAAGTGGGTGTGGGGAAATGTGAGGCAGTGACATCTTTACAGTCAAGCATTTGGGTTCCCAAGGAAGCTGACTCCAGGTTTTAGAGGAATCTTCCCTAGAGTGCAAGTGCACTTGATGAGCCAGGGTTGATTGGCTGCCTTCTACTTTGAGCTGGATCAGAAAGCTAGTCCAAGTTCTGCAGTTAGGCTTTATTATATGCCATCACATGCATGATCCACATGAAAAGACTCAGGACAGGCTTGTTTACAGGCTGACAAAGGTGAGAGATTATTCAGTTTCCACAAAGGTTTTCCCACTACTGCAGGTCAGTTCAGAACGCAAGACACGCACAACATCAGTAAGATGCCCTTACTGTTAAAAAGTTACAAGCAAAGGACAGATCACTCGTGTGGATCCTGCAGATTGAGAGAAAGGAGAAGTGAAATCTTTCTGGAGTGCCCTAAAACTATTTCTGGTAGTGGGAGAATGCTGAAGCGAGTAGAGCTGTCTATTGTCATGTACATCCTTATGGAACATTGGTGTCTGTAAACCAAGTATTGGGTAGTAATAGATCTCATGCCCAGCCCTCCTCATCCACTGTAGAGGAGAAAAGAGAGCACAGCATCTCAAGTTTTAAGAGCTTTATCATCAGTGAATTTGCTGGTCAAAACAAAGCAATGAAGCAGCAAGGACCTAAATAGCCATTAAACCAAAGAAAGCTTAAAAAAAAAAAAATAAAAAGGAACGCTTTGCCTATCAAAATGCTGTTGAGTATGTGGATGGAACTCAGGCTGCAAAAATGTGAAATTGAGTCAAATTTCCCCTTTGACCTGTGACAGCAGCTGGTTTTGGATACTAATGTAGGAAAAGTGAAACAAATTAGGCAAGCTGAACAGCAGACTGTTTTTTTTTTTTTCCCTCTCCCATTAGTTTCCCTTCCCATCAGAACCTCCCTTCCCAGATCTCTTCTGAATAAATACATTAATTAGTAAGATATTTACCCTCAGCAACAAATAACCAGCAAATGGTAGGAAAAAAGAGAGAATGGCCAAAGCTTCATCTTTAGATGGGAGATTCAAAATTCCCTCAAGACAAGAAGAGAAAGGGTAAATGATCATCTAGTCCACTCACCCGACTCCCACACTGGACTGCGACTTCCTTCAGTGCATTTCCTCCCATTCACTCCCACACAGAGCAGTTTTGGTTTGACCCTCTGTAGAGGGCTCGATATGAAAAAGACATAAAATTTACTTGCAATCCAGGTCCAGATTCTAATGTCACTGCCAAAAAAAAGGAGAAAAAAAAAGAAAATAAAAAAGAAGTTGCTAGTTGAGATTCATGTCTCTAAAATAAGCAGGATGTAGACAGATTAAATTCCTTTTGCAGAGTGGGATGCATACAAGAAGCCACAGGCTTAAAGATAACAATTCGATGGGAAGGTTAATTGGCCAGCTTCTAGAAAGAAAGTATTAAAAAACCTCTGGATTTTTCTTCCTTCTTTATTTCACATCACCTGTCAGGGCTTCTTTTCCCTGAAATTCCTCAGAACAGAGCAAGTGGCCAGATGCTACAAAACAGATTAAGCAGTTAGATGCTACGTACGCAGTATGGCTGTTAATTTTGCAAGGAACAAACAAGGGAGAGGGCTTATCAACTCCGCTACTGTAGTCTTTTCCGTTTAATGTCAGGGGCATAATGCAACCTTGAATATAAAAGCAAAGTTATCAGCCTAAATGAAGGAGAAACACCAGCTAAGGCCCCAGTCAGGCTGTACTGATGTCCATTTCTAGAAAGTTAGGGCAACGGTATCCAGTTCTGAAGTTGCTGTAGCGTTTGCCAAAATCATATCCACCTTCCAGAAGTTGAAGAACATTTGATCCTGCCAACACTGTCATAATGGGACCGCTCATACTGGAAATGAGCACAGTTGGGCTTTTAATATATGGCCTGGAGCAAATCAGTTAACATCTGTGCCGCGTACAATTTGTAGAACAGGAACAAAAATAGCAATCTACCCGATATGGATTGTTGTAAAGTGATCTCAGGTCTGTAACACCAAGGAAAGCCAAAAGACTACCAAAATGCTTGGCTTTGTATCCACTGGAGCTGGCTGCTGTTGTTACTTAAAAATGCTGGAGCTCCTCTTAGATTGATTATTTGAGGAACATTCTTTGTAGCACTTGGCCACTCCAACAACTCACTGCACACTACAAAGTACTGAGTAAACAGAAGCCATAGATCGTTTATTTGATGAATGCTCTGACATCTGATTAAATACAATACAAATTGCATCTACATTAAGCTGTTTCTTTTTACCTCTTCTTTTATATGAAGATCTGTCCTTATTGTTTAGTTAGTGAGTTATGGTTTACAGCATAGAGATAGTTGGAGGAGACTGAACTCATGGTGTAAGCTGGCATAGAATCACTGAAGGCAATGAAATAATGACAACTTATATCCTCTGGCTATCTGGCCACCTTGAGTCACAAGCACAATTCTTAAGCTATTTAAATTGGACAATGTTTTCAGACTGCAGTCGTCTTCATTGACAGCACATGTACCCTGTCTGCCTACAAGAGTCCCTGTACCTTCTGCACAAATAGTACTCGAAGTTTATATTCATGTATATTAACAATTTTGGCAAAGTGCTTTTTTTATTGCATAGCAAGATGATCAAATTTGAAAGACACCTATTCTGAGATGTTTAATTCCTTTCAAGGAATGAAGGCAATTTCATAACTAAAAGAAACACCATTTAAAAAATCTGCCAAACATCACTTTTAATAGAGTTTTGTCAAAAGACTCAGATCTTCACTGCAATCAGGGAGATTTCATATTTACCTAAAAAGGGGAGAAAGCCAAAGACAACATGAGAACAGAAAGATTTAAAAGTGATGCAGTAGGCTTGTTGTTTGTTACCTGAGAAACTAAAAGTTTAGAAAACAATAGAAAAGATTATGCCAATTGTGACAATGATTGCCTTGAATACTCCAGCTGTGCTTTGTGACGGTACTGCAAGTATATAAAATGAAATTTAAAAAAAAAAAACAAAAAAAAAACACAAAAAAAAACCGCCCACACAAATCTAATCTAGAAGAGGAGAGGAGCTCCTTCCACAGATTTAGAGTGGTATTTGCCCTTCATAGGATCTGTACGATGTGATGGTGTTCAGAGGTATCCAGTTCAGAAACGCTTCTGCTAATATGTCATTTTAGTATCTCCTGAAGGATAACCAAAAGTGATGGGAAAACTGAAAGATATGGAAAAGAATTAAGGATTTCTGTTTTCCCATATGTTAGTCATTTATGGAGAAGTCTTATAAAAGATATATTCTTACTAATTGCTGTAGAGCGTGGAGACAACATGAGAGGAGCAGGAAGGCATGGAATACAATAAAGCAGTAAGACTAGTAGATGTGAAAGCAATTAATCTTAGCAAACCAGAAGTTAAAAGGTTATCAAGGCAGGGTGGGGAACGGGAGGGAAGTTGAGGATGTCATGGAAAAAATAAAGTCTAGTGGCCAGAATTGAAAGTGACCTTGAGGATGTTTATGGGACGCTCCTCTCAGCTATGGGACACAGCACAACAGAAAGCATGAAGAGCATCGTACTAGAAAATAGTTATTGCATCAACTGACTTATTTTCCTGTATACTATAACTAAGCCACACAAGAAATGACAGACACACCTACTGCTTTTCTGGCTGTTATTGTACTGCACCAGCAACACATTCAGTATTGCCCAAATATGTATCTGGCATATGCCAGATAGTTGGTTTTGTTTTCCAAAACAGGAAGGAAGACAGTGACGTTTTCTCCAGATTACTGTTAAACATTTGCTACCACGGAATTTGGAGAGCCAAACACTCTTGGTCAAGTCAAAATCTTCTCTTAAACCTGCATTTAGGTCATCAGACTGACAGAAGGTTACAGGGAAGCAGTAATAGGCCTCAGTTTTCTTTTTCTTACAATTCTTAAGGTCACACAGGCAAAGAACATCAGTGTAAGAGGGTGAATACCTATACCTCTGGTAAAATAAATTTTGCACAGAATATCCTGTCTTTATTTTTACACAACTGTCAAGAGTGCAAACAAGCACTAAATCAGACACTCTCCCACTAGCTGACAGCAAGGTACTCGAATTTATCATAGAATGTAAAGAGAGAGAATGTCATTTCTTCTAAATTCAAAATGCAGTACAACACAGAAGATACCTTTCTGCTTTCCTCAGATATCTGAATACTCCTTCTTCCAGTTTTATGCTTTTCAAACAGCAATTTCACAAAATTCATGGGCTTATATAGAAAATTGACCACAGGGCTTATATAGAAAATTGACCACAGGGATTTCCTACCGGCCCAACATTTTTATCAATTTTTCAAGGATAGTAGGCAACATATATCCTGGATATCAATGTGGTTTTAGTAACAATCCTGGCAAAATGAAGGCCTCCCCCCCACCCCGCCCCGCAAGATGAGAAACGCTTCAACTAAACACAGCCGAGGCCTGTTGCCACCAAAGCAAATATGACTTTCATTACTCTTTTCAAAAGACTGGACTCTTTCGCAAGAATAGTATTCACATCACCTTTAATCAAAGCTCTTAACACACAAGAACTAAGCTCACAGGAAAAGAAAGGAGTGAGGAAGGAGAGTTAAGATCAAAGTTCCAGACTCCTTTTATGGAGTAAAAACTTTCCCCTCAAGTCTCTCCAAATAATCTGTTTCACCCAATTATTTGTAAAGGCACATGAGAGAACATCTGACACAATCTCATCTGGTGAGAGCATGTGTAAGACATTTTTAAGATGTTTGGTCCGCTCATCCTGCTTTGTCATTCTTTCTAGACTCTCTTGGCCTCCTTGCTACCTCTGTCTGACAAAAGCTCTGCGCCACACCATCTGCCTGCCAGACTCCTCCGACTGCACCGAACCACAAACAGGGAAGGACTGTAAGTTCTCCAGCGAGTGTGCTAAGGCACGGTTCCTCTGATGACCTTCTTTAATAGGTTGCTCCTGGAATTTTTTTTTTTTTTTTTTTTTAAACAAGGCAACGGAATCAATGTTGTTCACGCAACTAGATTAAAGAACACTTCACTTCTGGGAAACAGCTATTTTACGCTTTGATTGGGCAAGAAAAAAGGAGGAGTTGGATACTAGAAAGAGCTTGACCTATTTATCACAGTCTCAGTTTACTACATGTCACAGACAGAAGACTGAGTGGTTTTAGCCATCCCCCACCTGGTTAGAAAGGCTAATTTCCTATGTGATAAAAAAGAATTTCCACTATACTAAAATTCCTGTAAGAATTTTGGCATTTGTCTATACCTTCAGAAGTTTTTTCAGTAAAGTCTTACCGACAGAAACTTAATCAACAGACTAAAACCAAACATGTTTCGGTGCAAAGGCAAGAGTAGCCATCCAAAGGCAAGAGTCACCTTGGATGTCATCACAACCATCTGTCACGATGTCAAGCCAAACAAGATTGGTATAGTTAGTGGAGCAAGAAGTTACCAATAACCTAGCTGTGTGCTGTAAGTCAGCATATGAGGTACTTCAGAGAAGGGAACTGACCACAGCATCTGTTACAACATAAAGTAGAAGACATATAGACATAGCTGGCTGCAGACCAAGTCAGCCATTTTTAATACCCATATTACCACACAAGGTCTTTCTACAGCGCAAAAACCCAAACTAGTAACTTCAAAAAGTCTCAAAAGTGATTTTCTTATGCAGGAAGACAGTGATCCTGGAATCTTGTGTACACTGATAGCAGTCTCACTAGAATAAAAAAGGTAACTGCAGCCTTTAGTTGTCATATGACTTAGAACTAAGCCATCCCGGATCAAGGAGGCAGTGGAAGGAAAGGAATGGCTTTGAGAACATTAGTGTGAAATGGACTCTTCTGCTGAATGAAAAGAAGAAAAAAGTTCCCCAAAATAACTTTGTTGTTTATATGCAAATTTTTATGATGTGGTCATTCACAGGTGAAGTCCAGGTCCTGCAGACAATAATTGGGACGTTTCCTTTCCACAGCTACAACCTTCAGTTACAAGGAGTTCAACAACGATTATTCATGCATCAGGAATCCCAAATATACATCTATATATAACATATATAAGTCACGGCATGATGCATTCAACACAGATGAGTCAACATATTCAACAGCTTAAACCATGTATGGGGAAAGTTCTTCCTGTTCATTAATGACTAACATTAGTCAGTCCTAATAAGCAGAACCAAGGGAAAACATGTTTCATAGAACGGTTTGGGTTGGAAGGGACCTTAAAGATCATCTAGTTCCAACCTCCCTGCCATGGGCAGGGACATTTTCCACTAGACCAGGTTCCTCAAAGCCCCATCCAACCTAGCCTTGAACACCGCCATGGATGGGGCACCCACAACTTCTCTGGGCAACCTGTTCCAGTACCTCACCACTCTCATAGTGAAGAATTTCTTCCTTAGATCTCATCTAAATCTACCCTCTTTCAGTTTAAAGCCATTACCCCTTGTCCTGTCACTACATGCCCTTGTCAAAAATTCCTTTCCAGCTTTCTTGTATGCCCCCTTTACATACTGGAAGGCTGCTAGAGAGTCTCCCCAGAGCCTTATCATAGAAGCATAGAATAGTTTGGGTTGGAAGGGACCTTTAAAGGTCATCTAGTCCAACCCCCCTGCAATGAGCAGGGACATCCTCAACTACATCGGGTTGCCCAGAGCCCCATCCAGCCTGACCTTGAAAGTCTCCAAGGATGGGGCTTCTACCACCTCTCTGGGCAACCTGTGCCAGTGCTTCACCACCCTTAACATAAAAAATTTCTTCCTTATGTCTAGCCTCTATCTCCCCTCCTTTAGTTTAAAACCATTACCCCTTGTCCTATCACAACAGGCCCTGCTAAAAAGTCTGTCCCCATTTTTCCTATAAGCCCCCTTTAGGTATTGAAAAGCCACAATAAAATTTCCCCGGAGCCTTCTCCTTCTCCAGGCTGAACGAGTCCAACTCTCTCAGCCTTCTTTCATAGGAGAGCTGCTCCAACCTTCTGATCATTTTTGTGGCCCTCCTCTGGACCTGCTCCAACAGGTCCATGTCTTTCTTGTGCTGAGGGCTCCAGAGCTGGACACAGGACTCCAGGTGGGGTCTCACCAGAGCAGAGTAGAGGGGCAGAATCACCTCCCTCGACCTGCTGGCCACGCTTCTTTCGATGCAGCCCAGGATACAGTTGGCTTTCTGGGCTGCAAGCGCACATTGCTGGCTCATGTCCAGCTTTTCATCCACCAGTACCCCAAGTCCTTCTCGGCAGGGCTGCTCTCAATCCCATCATCCCCCAGCCTGTATTGATACCAGAGGTTGCTCCAACCCAGGTGCAGGACCTTGCATTTGTCCTTGTTGAACCTCATGAGGTCCACCCAGGCCCACTTCTCAAGCTTGTCCAGGTCCCTCTGGATGGCATCCTGTCCCTCACGCGTGTCCACTGCACCACTCAGCTTGGTGTCATCTGCAAACTTGCTGAGGGTGCACTCGATCCCACTATCTATGTCACTGATGAAGATATTAAACAGTACTGGTCCCAATACGGACCCCTGAGGGACACCACTTGTCACCCATCTCCATCTGGACATTGAGCCATTGACCACTACCCTCTCAATGTGACCATCCAATGAATTCCTCATCCACTGAACAGTCCACCCATCAAATCCCTATCTCTCCAATTTAGAGAGAAGGATGTTGTGGGGAACCGTGTCAAAGGCCTTACAGAAGTCCAGATAGATGACATCCCTAGCTCTTCCCTTGTCCACTGATGTAGCCACTCCATCATAGAAGGCCACTAGGTTGGTCAGGCAGGACTTGCCCTTGGCGAAGCCATGCTGGCTGTCTCCAATCACCTCCCTGTCCTCCATGTACCTTAGCATAGCTTCTAGGAGGATCTGTTCCATGATCTTCCCAGGCACAGAGGTGAGCCTGACAGGTCAGTAGTTCCCAGGGTCCTCCTTCCTACCCTTTTGAAAAGTGGGGGCAATGTTTCCCTTTTTCCAGTCCCCAGGGACTTCACCTGGCTGCCCTGACTCTTCAAATACCATGGAGTGACTTTTCAAATATCATCTCCCTTGACCTGCTGGTCACGCTGCTTTTGATGCAGCCCAGGATATGGTTGGCTTTCCGGACTGCAAGTGCATGTTGCCGGGTCATGTTGAGCTTCTCATCAACCAACACCCCCAAGTCCTTCTCTGCAGGGCTGCTCTCAATCCATTCTCCGCCCAGCCTGTATTTGTGCTTGGGATTGTCCTGACCAATGTGCAGGACTTGTCCTTGTTGAACTTCATGAGGTTCGCACGGTCCCACCTCTCAAGTCTGTCAAGGTCCCTCTGGATGGCATCCCTTCCCTCCAGGGTGTCAACTGCACCGCACAGCTTCGTGCCATCAGCAAACTTGCTGGTTGTGGCAATTCACTACCTTGTCTTTTTATTTATTTATTTATTAAACAAAGGTTTCTTGAGTTCATGCTGTCTGCACAACATTATTTTAGCCTCAGGTACCGGATTTCTTGAGGTTTTGGGTTTTGTTTCTTTAAAATGACAACTGTAGTAATCCAGACCCTGGAATTCACTAAGTCATGTTATCATACCTATCACTTAAATAAAAAGAATATCCTACTAAAGAAAGCTGCAAGCAAAAAGACCTGATTTGTCACAGCATTTTACTACTATTAAGTCATATTTTAATAAACCACTATGAACCTTTTCATCAAGCAGCTCCACATTAGCAACAGTATGCAAACAAAGATACCTAGTGAACAAATCAGTAGATTCTGTTCACCATGCTACTCTTCTGAAACACAGAAGTCATAGGAATTGGATGCTAGATAAAAGATAAATGCAGTCTGAAGATTCTAATTTTCAGTAGAAAAGCAGCTCTTCACAGTCTCATAACTATATCACAGCAGCATGTTTTGCTCAAATCAAGGTTGATAAAGAGAGATGTTGTTTTAAAACAACTTCAAATAGTCATTCAAAAGTTTTACTACTTAAGGTCGTGCTACACCTTGAGCTGCTGTACATTTGTACACTTGAGCTCTTGGAAGTCATGCTCAATTTACCAACTGAATTATATTTTAGGATGTTTGGTAAGATTTCTATTTCAAGAGGGTAATTTCCCATCAAAGTTGCATTGTAAAACATCCAGGAAACCATTAAATGATGCAGTTGCGCTACCCAGAGAAGAATTTGACTTTATTTAGTCACTGGTATTACTAACATACAATGGTAAATTTTAGGCTCTGTGTCAGAAAAGCAATTAGGCCTAACTTTGAGTGGTATTGTACATTGAATCAAACTTATTCAAACAGGATTGGGTAGTAGCTGGAGTATCATTTTAATCAGGAGCACTCGTGGATTGACATAAAAACAGTTCACCAGAACAGCATAGGAAAAATATAAAACACATATTAATGATAATAATATATATAAGGATAATAGAATATATAAAACAAATGATGCACAATTTCTCACCACCCAATGACCGATACAGCCTGTCCTGAGCAGCAGCCAGGGAGCAGGGGTATCCCCCCCCAGCTATCCCAGAACAGCAAGTTCCAGAGAGAGCAGGTGAGGGAACAGCCAAATGAACAGGCCCAAACAAACAAAAAAAGCGGGGGGGGGGGGGGCGGGGGGAAGAAGGGAACTAGAAGGGAAGTGGCCCACCGACCAACACTCACTTACACTGTGCATGACATCTATGGTATGGAATACTCTCTTTGGCCAGTTTGGATCAACTATTCTGGCTATACCCCTCCCAGGTTTTCGCACCTGCACATTAACAAAACCTGGGAAGCTAGAAGACATCCGTGGTCAATTAGCAGCAACCAACAACATCAGTGTACTATCACCATTCTTCTCACACTAAATCCAAACCACTGCCGGAGACATAACTAGCTCCGTCCCAGCCTAAACCAGGATGGACAGAACATGAGCACACACTTCAGCCTTCCCTGTACAAAGTCTGGCTGTTTCCTCCAAGCTCCAGAACTAGGTCATTCTCTCCCACTGACCCTATTATGGAAATAGCAACCTCCAGCAGGCAATGGCAGCACTACAGTTTTAATTTTTCAAACCACCAAGCAAGATTTTCTGCAGCTCATCTGTCAACACACTTATTCCTGTGACATTTGGGGTGACAAATGTGGTGGCCAAAAATTTAATGCAGCCTATTTCCACTGCTAGCCCATTCACTTGACTTCAGCTAAAACACTTAGATCCGAAGGACTCCACAACTAATACTTTCTTCTGTTTTAAATGAGTAATCTCTTGCTTAATTGATTGTTAATTAAAGGTTATAGAATACCAACACTGCAGACTGAAGTCCTCTCTAGAGGCAGCGTAGCAAGCCACAACACAGTTTTCCCCATGGCATCTCCTTGCATTTATCATCTCGAAGCGGACAGGTTTTGCCTCTGGGGTAAGAGCAGAGTTCAACAACTGTTTGGTCATCCCCTTCTTCTGAGCCTGACATGAAGACCAGCAATTACTTCCAGCTGAGAACAGACTGAGAGCTAGGCAGAGGTCATCCGCTTATTAGCTCAGCTCTAGGAAAAAAACCTTTAAGATGGTCAGACTGCAGCGAGATGGGATTTAGCTAGTTCATTTGGAAAACAACACATATAACTGAAGGAAAAGGAAATGCAGCTGCTACTTATAAATGACAAGCAGTCATCAAACCATTACTGTTCTCCTTTTATTCTCGCCAGTTCCTCAGTCACTAACCATTTCCGATCCAGTACAACAGCTGTAATATTGTATATAAATGCATTAATGCTCTAGGGAGATGTCCCGTTTGAGAGAACACATATTTTTACGTAGCTAACTTAAATAATCTTTTTAGGTTTTCTTTTTGTTATCTCAATACTGATGATTTACAGATTTCACAGGAAGCCTCCTATCAGCCAAGGCATGACTGCACAACCAAAGAATCTCCATATTTCAGGGAAATGTGTAGGCCAATTGTTTGCTGGAAAATGTACAGATGTAATCTGGGAATGCTCAAAGATTCAGCGATGGGTTATTTTTTTGTGATGTTTTTGTGCAAATACTCTGCTTCCACCGGAACTGTGGCCTTATATGGAGAAACATGGGCTGTAACTTCCTATGACGTGCAAGATGCTACGGTACATGCTTTCCCTTTAACTCATCAAGTTTAAGTTTTCCAGGCTGCTGCCCACTCTCTGATGAAAGGAATGTCACTATGCATACTACGCTAATTCATTACAGTGCTTGAGACCTCACCAAATTTCACACCTACAAAGGCTAACACTTCAGTGTGTACTGCAGGGCAAATATTGCCATGGATTTGGGCCAGGAGAAAGAATTTATTATTTTTTTTTAAAGAGCTGATGTCTTAACAAGATTTTTAAATATGCTGTCCCAGAGTATATGTGTCTCTGAAGGCTTTTTCTTGACTATGCTACACTTAAAATAATGAAGCAAGGAAACTCAGGATATATCTATCGTGATGATCAAATGATTCCAGAAGGGAACATAGACAAAAACTCTCAAAAATAAAATCAAGAGCTTGCAATTTGTAACAAAGAAAGCCTATAATACAGCATATAATTTTCACTCTTTGCTCATTATCATAATAAATGCAGTATTTCATCATATTCTGCTTTGTAAATATTAAGAAGGACATTCTAATAATATATTCCAGTGGGTTGCTGTTCTAATGTAATGCAGAAACAATCAAGCCATGCTGAATATTCATCTACTATACAACTGCTATCTACTTCAAAAGAAAGAAAATAAGTAACCCTCATAACACTTTATTATAGTATGATACCTAACCTATTCAACACAGCAAGGGTGAACAGTACTGAGAAGTTATGGACTTCAAAACTGTGCAACCTCACTGGAATTTTACTATGCTAATTAAAATCATACTGGAATTCTGAGCCTGTGAAAGAGACATTCACATATGAGAAACAAGGTATGACAAATTCCACTGGTAAATTACACAACAGAACACACACACACAAAAATTAATTCATCACTGGTTGTTCACACCATAAGCCTCTCAAATCAATACCCAAGAATACCCCTTCCTCTCCTGTTTGTTTCCTCTCCAGCCCAGATTCTTACCAATTCTCCTTCTGTCTCCTAATTATCTGTTTTCCTGTCCAGACTACAGGTTTTAGTTAAATCATAGTGCAGGGTACTGGCAGTTCTCAAACTAATATGTCAAGCAAACAAACTTTCATGATTCAGCTCTTCGGTTTATGTATTTTGTTAAACCAGTATTCTGTAACCTGTTTGGGTTTGGGTTTTTTTCCCTCCTATGACTTCTACTGGTTACTTTATTCCACATTAGCAAGACAAAACAAAAGGGCAGGTAAAATTTCATTATGTCTTTGTCATTCTAAAAAGAGTGAACTACTGCAGCCTCTGAAGAGCTGAGAACGAACTGTGAAAACATAACGCCCAATAATTAGTTCTGCAAGTCTACCACAGCTTCATTAAGCAGATTAGAGGAGGACAGTCCCTCTGACTACAAACAGGTGAAAGAAGGAAGAAAATACAGCTTTAGCTTTTTTGCTGAAAGCAAGGGAGTCACTAATCAATGCAACAAACCAATCTGTCTCCCTATTTGATCCTCAGTCATTTGTCAGATGCAATGAAGGAAAAGAAACTCAAAGTATCAAAACGTATACACTTTTACTGCAAATGTAACTATTGCTTGTTAAGTAATAATTATCATCAAGTAATAATAGATAGTTATTACTTATTGTCACAATTCTTTCTGTCCCCACTGCCTCTGTTGTTGGTTGTGTTTCAGATATGAAAGAATCTCAGGGTAAAGGCTAGTTCAGCTTACCCCATAACTTCACATAGAGACAAAACAGCTGTTGCAGATTTAACCTAATAATACTGCCACCACTATTTCACAGAGTTCTGGCCTTATTACTTATAAGGATAGTATTAGTTTATTTGTTTTTAAAGTCTATTACAAGAGTAGGAGATCAAGAAGCAGCAATTAATAAGGTATAAGTTTTGTTTACTGAAGCTTCTGTAATTAAATCATAGAAAATTTCACTCAAAACTAAACAAATCTTAGATCTGAATGCCATAATGAGAAAAAACCTGACTACAAATTACCTCGAAAACAAGAGGTAACATATAAACTGTGGAATAGAAAAGCAGATAAATATCCAGAATTAATTCTTGATTGCAATTTTTTTGCTCATCTTTCAGCCTGTCTGAACAACATTATGACTTATCATTTGCATCTGCTGTACAGTCAAGATACAGGTTAGCGTCTCATCCAGTCCTAACGAGTGAAGCATTCCAACAGCAACACGTCCACACTGTTTGGACTCTCATTAGTACCTTCAGATTTGAGCAGTAGGGGACCAAAGCCATGATTTTCTTTGTCTTCAAATCTAGGATGTACCTCTCTGGCTGATTTGATACAAGTAGGTTTGGTGATTTTTAGGCAGGCCATAGGAAAGCCAATAATAAAAAGTCAATCATTCAAAACATTTAAAACTTTTTTTTTTCCTTGCTGTTTTTCATAACATAATCCAAGATCAAAGCTTTTCCATTTTTTGGCAATTAAAACACTTTTTAAATAATGAAAATATCAATCATATTATGAGAAGTTTTCAGAGTTCATTTTTTAAAGAAAAAGGGAGTGGAGTTTCATTTTGGTTTAAAACCATTTTATTTCTAAAAGTGTGTATATCTCTCTCTCTCTCTTTTTTTTTTTCCTGTAGATAACACTCAGCCACTGAAGACTGGCAGGTTCTGTCATGGAGCTCTACCTAATCCTGTATTTTGACTTAAAGAGGTGCTAACAAAAAAAATAAAGGCAATTTGCACTAGAGAGGATTCTAGCTTGAAGTTTCAGGCTTCCTGCCACTGAAACATTTGGATTTTTGCAGTTTCTCCTCCACAGTTGGAGCTCACTAGGGAGTTTCATCACATTTGGTCTTACAACCCAGGAAACACTTGGGTTTTGTCCTTAAAAGTGCCTTTTGCTTTGTCTTGGTCCTTTCTCTTTATCTACAGTGACAGAGGTAACCACAAGTCCAGTAAGAGAAAACATTCATTAAAAGTACATGAGAGGGTACCTTTTTCTTCATGGTTTTAAGCAGGAAAGAAAACTAGAAGGAAGACAAAAAGCTCACACTGCATCTACTCCAAAACATGATCTAGAGAAGCCATGCAACTTCCAGAAAACATGAGGGAAAAAGCATTAACAGAAAGGATTTGTTAGAAGTAATAGCACTGGTTATTATGCCTGTTCCTCCATGAGTTCCTTCAGGCTGGATGCTGAAAGGACCATACACAATGGCAGACCGTGGTTGAGGACACGGAATCAGAGTTGCTGCAGCCTTTGCACGGAGATACAAAGCTGCCAGAATCTGATGTTTGGGAGGAGGAGACAAGCTGGCAGTCACAAAGCTGAAAGCAAAGGACAATTTCAATAAAGCACTGGTTAGAGAAAAACCACTGTAGGGCTGCTTCAGGGCCTGTGGCACATGACAGGTTGCTTAGCATACACATCCCAAACCTAGATCATGTATTTGTCCCTGAAGCGCTCCCCTTTCTGCTATTTAGCATTCCTACGCATGCTTTATGAGCGTCTAAATACATTAACTTCTGATGGTGCACTCTTCTGTGAAGCAAGAACCACCTTGTTTGGACGCCATTCATTCAGTGCATCTCACTATGTGCTCTCTTTTATTTAGTCAAACATGGTTTCAAGGGTTTGCGTTGAGTGAAAAGAGGACCTTCCAAAAACTGTGAACTGTATTTCCTTCACTTAGCACACAGATACCTGAATGATGAAAACCCTGGAGGAAGTAAATTGGCATAGTTCAAACTCCCAGAAAATTCTTTGGGCAGAAGATGATTACTTTCTGATTAGCACATCACATTTCAGTCTAATAATGAACAGAAATAGGGTATCTAACCACAAAGCTTGTCAGGTTGTGCAAGAGCGTAAAGAAACCTCTCTTCCTCTTCCATGCACTTACACACCATTTCCCTGAAAATACTAAAACTTTCTTTTACATGTTAAAGAGAAGTTATCTCCACTCTTTAAAAAAAAAAAAAAAAAAAAAAAAAAAAGCAGCTGTAAAAATCATTGCTTTCAGAAGCACTCTGGAAAAATGTTATCTAGCACTTGACTCCACTTGTGCCCAAAATCCAAACTTTAAGGTAACCAATTCATTAGTGTTTGCCCGAAACAGCTCCCTACAGGATATTTATGACTTTATGAACGATCATCACAGGATAATTGTAACACTGAAGTGACTGAGCAGTTTAAACTACACAAAAAGCAGTTTCTCTCCTTTCATAAAACTGGCATAAACTCTCTTCAGTTACTTGAAGTGGGTGTTTCGTGCAAGCAATGACTACTTCTACTTGTGAACGGGCAAAGGCATGGATTTACCAATGGTGAATAATGCCTGACCCATCTGATTGTCTCCTATGATAAGATGACTGGATTTGTGGATGAGGGGTAGCAGGGGATATCAGTTACTTAAACTTTAGCAAGGCTTTCAAGCACTCTCTCTCACAATATTCTTGTGCCCAAGTAGGGACATTACTGTCCAAGTAAGTGGACGTCTAGATGGATGAACAGCAGGGGTCTGTCCTGGGATCATCCTGTTTATCATCATCAACAATCTGGAGGACATGATGGAACGAATGGGTTTTCGTCAAGTTTGCAGATGGCCACAAACTGGCGGAAACCAGTCAACGGACCTGAGGGCAGAGCTGCCATCTAGAGAGACCTCAGCAGGCTGGAGGAAAGAACTGACAGAAACTTCATAAAATTCAACAAGGACAAATGGAAAGACCTGCAACCGGGAAGGAAGAGACTCTTGCACCAATGGAGGCAGGGACTGACTGACTGGGAACCAGCACTGCTGAAAAGGACCTGGTGGACAGGGAGGAGGTCAAGCAGGACTTGAGCCAGCAGTGTGCCCTGCTGGCAGAGAAGGCCAACAGCATCCTGGGCTGCATTCACAGAAGCAGAGCCAGAAGAGGAGGGGAAGCGATCACCCCATCTACTCAGAACACTTGTTAGACTACATCTAGATCCTGCATCCAGTTCTGGGCCCTCCAGTACATGAAAGACATCAATAAACTGCAGTGAGTTCAGCAAAGAGACACCAAGATGGTTGGGGGCTGGAGCACTTGCCCAGTAAGGAGAGGCTGAGGGAACCGGCCTTGTTCAGCCTGCACAAGAAACTGCTTTGGGGAGGACCAAACAGCAGCCTGCCAAGGTGAGGAAGATGAAGTAAGTAGTGCTATTAGCTACCAACACATATATATAAACATTTAGAGTAAAAGTGGGAACCATGACCTCTCTCTAGAGGCAGCAATGTTTCTCTGCTGTACAGCAGCCGTTCTGCTCTCTGCTACATAACTGAGGTGGAATATCTAAGACAGAAAATCATAGAAGAGTGTCTTGGAAATACAGCTCGACTTGATCATACTCTGTGTGCTTATCTCCTGTGAAATCAAGCTGATATGAGACTCATGATAAAGACTCTGTCATGGTTTAACCCCAGCTGGCAGTAAGTACCATGCAGCTGCTCGCTCACTCACTCCACTCCCCCTCGAAGCGAGATGGGGAGGAGCACGGGAAAAAAGTTTGGGTTGAGATAAACTGTTCAATAAGACAGCAAAGGGAGAAAGAATAATAATAATATTGTTAAAGGAATATACAAAACCAAGTGATGCACAATGCAACAATTGCTCACCACCCAGTGATCAATAGCCCATCCCTGAGCAGCAATTCCCTGGCCAACTCCAGTTTTATATACTGAACAGGATGTTATATGGCAGGGAATATCCTTTTGGCCAGTCTGGGTCAGCTGTCCCTCCCAGCTCCTTGTGCACCTCCCTGCTGGCAGAGCATGGGAAGCTGAAAAGGCCTTGACTAAGTATAAGCTGGTGAAGGGTCGAGAACACAAGTCCTATGAGGAGCAGCTGAGGGAACTGGGGATGTTTAGTCTGGAGAAAAGGAGGCTGAGGGGAGACCTTATTGCTCTCTGCAACTGCCTGAAAGGAGGTTGTAGCGAGGTGGGGATCGGACTCTTCTCCCTAGTAACAGACAACAGAAGAAGAGGAAATGGCCTCAAGTTGCGCCAGGGGAGGTTTAGATTGGATATTCGTAAAAATTTCTTCACCGAAAGGGTTGTTGGGCATTAGAACAGGCTGCCCAGGGAGGTGGTGGAGTCCCCATCCCTGGAGGTATTCAAAAGACGTTTAGACAAGGCCCTAAGGGATATGATTTAGTGGTGGACTTGGTAGTGATAGGTTAATGGTTGGACTCGATGATCTTGGAGGTCTCTTCCAACCAGAACGATTCTATAAGCACTACAACTACTTCGCAACAACTAAAAACATCAGTGTGTTATCAACATTATTATCATCCTAAATCCAAAACACAGCACTATATCAGCTACTAGGAAGAAAATTAACTCTATCCCAGCCAAAACCAGGACAACTCCAGAACAAAAAGCCATCAGGAATTAACAATAAGATTCATATTGGTCCTACAGAGAGCCACAAACATTCTTTGCGTTCCAAGTACCAACTCCTTACACCCTGCTATACACCCGTGGATTCACAGCCAAACATGCACAGGTCCACTCTCAGACAATGGGCCCCAAAGTTTATTACCAGAATTTTACCTTTTTCTTCTGAAGTAATTTGCTGTTCCCCCCTCTCCCAGATCCCGAGTTCAAACCAGGCCTGGGACTTCTTGCCCCACACGCCTACCTGAAAAAGCAGATATCAGCTGTTTTCAGCTCTGCTGAGCCCCTAGCAGGGTATGTGGCAGAGCCTGAACTAGTTGTACCTGCAAGCGGCAACAGGTCAGACAGCCACTCCCCAATTACTATAGTTGTGAGACACGTAGCCCGCAGTTACTGCAGCCCAGCTCCAGCACAGTACCCAACATAAGAGTCCCACAAGTTTCCTCAAAAGCTGAAGGAACTGAAATTCAATTCAAGCAATTGAACGTGACTGCAACTGCTTAGATTCTTCCACTTCTGCACACAAGTCACCCCCCTCCCTCCTACCATAACAGCCACATAACAAATTTCACTTTTCCACAACGAGGGAACACGAGGGATGAGCAAAGCTACTCCAGTCCACTTATGGCTCAGTGAAAGCATCGCTGCAGCTTTTCCACTCACCCTGTGCTGTGGGGTAGGACCTCACAAGACACGGACGTTCTTGGAGACCTCCAGGTGTGGCTAAGCTTCCTCTTTCCCCCAGAAACAAGGTCCCACTTCAGCTCATCCAGAGAAAGGCCCTCCTGAGCACCAGTTGTCTTCGCTGCTGGAGAAGGCAGTAACTTACCCCTCTAAGCACAGCCACACCTGCTCCCTCCTACCCCCCAGCAATCACAGTAGCCAGCTGAGGACCCTCAGGGCTCACCACTTAGCCCTTCCCTTGCCACTCACTGCATGCACAACACCTGTGCAACAGCCAGCCACAAAAATTTAGTCAGAGACATGAGCTCATGTGAAATCACCAGTATTCACTAAATTCTGCCATTTCTGTCTTTGGCATAGAAAATTAGCCTTAAATCGGGCAAAATTTTCTCCCTGCTGTGATTTGCCCTTACTTACCATTTTATATAACAAAATGAATACTTGGGCAAAATTTGTGCAAGCCACTCATGAATGTAAAATAGACAAAGGATAAAAAGTAGAGATCAGTAGCAATCAAGGCCCATGACTGGGCTCATGATTGCCATCTGTTCTGCATTCATTGTATTAAACCAAGGGAAAAAGCCATTTTCACCAGTCCAGAGGACAAAAGCAGCCCTGGAGTAGAACAAGGGGAGGGCTCAGAGGATTGTTAGATCTAAGAGGGATTTTTGCATGTGTTTGCATCTGTACCTGTTAGAGAGATGCTCTTTTGTTTCCCCAAAATGACTTAATATGCCATAGATACTGGCATTTGGTACAGCAATCCTGCTCGTGGGGCATTGTGTATCTTTAACACTAACTAGGGTAGGGCTTTGCCACCTGTATCATGATACAGTTTGTTGGCCTGCTGTTACTATGTGCACTACAGTGAAGTGTGCTTTTCTCACCAGGTAACATGCAGTTCTGCAACAGCATAGTACAAGGTTAAGCTAAGGGTGTACAGAAATAACTACCTCCTACAGATATGACCTGTTTCTATCCTGAGTTCTGCCCATGCACATAATATTTTAGTAAGGTTCCTGTCAGGAACTAGAGGACTCTGAAGCACACGTTCACGTTGTCATGACCTCTCAGAATTAAATCCTAGTGATCAGATGTTCGAGAATTCATGGGAGGGATCTTCAGCTAGTGTCCATCTCCGTGGCTCCACTGAGCTCTACAGAAAGCCACCGAGTCTGCGAGATACAATTCAAAAAGCTGTTAGGACTGCACAAGGCAAGATGCAAACTCAGCATGCTGATGAAAATAGCTTTAGAAAACATGGGTGCTTTGGCAGACCAGTGTTGCTGGGGCTCCACCTGTTAGTCTTCTTCCATTTGATCCATCTTTTTCCCCTTTTCCATCTATCTTTTAATCCCCTCCTCTACTTTTTTAGCCTTTTACTTATTTCTTTCCCCATTCCCTTGTTCACTGCTTTCTCATAGCCTTCCCTTTTCTACGAGCTGCTTGCCAGTGAAAAGCGGCACAAGATGGGAATCCTGGGTGACAGAGACATCTTTGATCCTTCTCTTGATAATTCATTGAACTACACAGAAAGAAAAATCCCCACTGCTGTTCTTGCTACAAATTGTTGCCTAACTTTGAAGAAACACTAGTTCTTAACAATCTCAACAGACCTACTCATTCATTCTTTGTGCTTACTACCATGGTTTTTTCTTCACATTTATACAATTCAGACAAAAGGTTTGGTCCTGCTTTCTATCAACAGAGATAAGATCAGAGATTTCCTTCCATTTGTATTTCCTCCTGAAGCATATTCTTAACACTTTCTTTCACTTTAGCCCTTAGCCCAGATATTTTGCATTCTTTTTATAAAGATTAAAAAAACCCCAAAACAAAACAAGAAAAACCCAACCCTTTTGTTCAACTCTGTAGACACTGCTATTTTGATGTAACATAAAATGGTTTCCTGGAATTCAAAAGCTTGCCATTCCTAGACATGCAATGATGCAACCCACAGATAACTCATTTTCAATCTCTCCCTCCCTTACTGTTTTCAGAACAGTCTGGCAGCTGTGACTGGCATGATCTGACATGAATAAACTTAAATGAAAGCTGTGCCGCTCCTCCTTCATATTTCTCTTGACTTCTTTGGTCAACAGGGTAAGGGCAAGACATATGCTGTAAACGCTGAAGCTCCATTACTATACGTTACAGCTTTGCCAGCCAAACCTGCAACTCATGTGGTAAATCGTGAATTAATAGCTGTTGTAAACAGCTCCTAAACAACCCACTAGCTATGGGTGTCACATACGTAGGTGAATACTCAGCTGAAGTCTCTCTTTAGTACTGGATGCAGTCTTTGTTCAACAGCTGCAAACAGTTCACAAATTCAGAAAAATCAGCCTGTTCATAGCAAGCTGGCAAGCAGGAAACAGGACTAAAATCCCTACATGAAGAATCTATGTAATGCTCGCTGTTCGCAGGATGAAATCAAAGTCAGCAGAGCAAGATCCCTTCTATGCTCCTCTGTGGTCCTGGTTGTTTTTGACTAATAGAGTTTTAAGTTCTTAGCAATATGCAGTCACCTATTACATTTGTGTAAAGATATCATTTACCACTGTTTTCTCTCAGTTAACAGTGTCATGGTTTAACCCCAGATGGTAACCCAATACCACACAGCCACTCGCTCACTCCCCCTCCTCCCCAGTGGGCTGGGAAGGAGAATCGGAGAGAAAGGAAAACTCGTGGGTTGAGTTAAAAACAGTTCACCAGGACAGCAAATTAAAAAATAATAATAATTATATATTAATAATAATAATAATAAAAGGAGAATAGAATATATAAAATGAACAATGCACAATTTCTCACCACCCGATGACCGATACAGCCTGTCCTGAGCAGCGACCACAGAACAGGAATATTCCCCAGCAGCAATCTCGGAACAGCAAGTTCCAGAGAGAGAGAGCGAGGGAACGAACAGCCGAACGAATTAATGAAAAGGCCTAAATGAAAGAAAAAAGAAGCCAAAAGGGAAAAAGAGAAGTGGCCCACTGGCCGACCCTCACTTACACTGTGTATGACGTCTATGGTATGAAATACTCTCTTTGACCAGTCTGGATCAACTATTCTGGCTATACCCCTCCCAGATTTTTGCACCTGCACATTAGCAAAACCTGGGAAGCCGGAAGACATCCTTGATCGCTTAGCAGCAACCAACAACATCAGTGTACTATCAACGTTCTTCTCACACTAAATCCAAAACACAGTAGCTGCTGGAAAGAAAATTACCTCTATCCCGGCCAAAACCAGGACAAACAGAAACGGAGTTGGAAGCAGTAGGAGACAGACTAAGAATGTCTGGCAAGGTTTGTCTCTTGTGACCTTGACACTGTCTTTTCTGCCAACACAGGTGTCTCAATGGAGCACAAGCACACCTGTAGGAAAGGGCTACGTCACACACTTGTGCAACAAGCCGTGTCGTAGTCCTGGAAGAAAGTCATCCACGCCAGCGTAACTGCTTAGATTAGAAGGCTCTTAAGACATGCACTATTTAATTTCTTGGTGTTCGTAAAACATTTAATAAAGCAGGGAGCCGAGTGGTGTCAGATTTTAGCAGTTTTGTGAAGTCTGTAACATAGTAATGTGTTGTATTCTTTGTTGCAGTTTCATGCAACTCTATGACTTTTTTTTCCTTGAACACTGTTATAAGAGTGCAGAATCAATCAATTAATATAAATAAGCTGAATAAGAGTTTCAAATATCTGGTGCTATATGTTCAGTCCTAAGATATTCATGTGTCCAACTTAGAATACAAACAGGTTTTTTAAATATTCATGATTATGCCAATGGAAGCTTTTCTGTGACTACTGTGTGCTGCTGCTCTACAGAGGAAACTGTTTTCACCAGCGCACCTTATCTGAACTATCTTTGGTGTCCCTTTTTATCAGTTCTGGCTCCAAATCCCCATCAAATGTGAGGCTTATTTCCAGACAGAAACCCAAAACCTACAAAGTCAGTCATAATGAAATAAGGAATTATCCAGCAATTAGGGTTCTTGATACCTAATATTATCCCTTAAAACAGTAATTTCCTGTGTGAAAACAAACTGCTGAACTTTGCTTCCCTGAAGACTCAAAACAGGTTTTCTCCTAAGGTGATGGTTTAAATTGTAGCTATCACAGTAGTCAAAACAAACATACAGGAACACTGGAGTCCTGTTCTCCTTTATAGCTGATCCATGTTAAAAAATAAATAGTCAATAAAATATAGAAATTTTATCATTGTCATTTGCATTATCATATATGTTTCAGTGCAAGGACCCTTTTGTTATTTATCATCTATTTAAACAGAACAACAATGCTATATTCCAGTGAAAGTGTACAAACTTTGGAATATTTTGGTTATATTTGTGTTTATTCATTTTAGCATCATCCTGGGACATTAGCTTTTAAAAATTAAATCTTTGTCCTTTTTTTTCATATATAGCCAATTATATCACTGCAGAGAACAGGAGTCTCTGCACAGGACGACTGGATTGATTTGTGGCCCAAGAATGACTGCCAGAACATTCGAGCTCGTTAGCAGTATCTACTGAAATTTCCTGTAACCTATTAGGGTCAAGATCACCTGCAAACTTGCAATGTAAATGTGATACAAGTAGGCTCGAGGTGAGACTGGGGACCCCCTATGTATGACACAAGCATGGTCATTTTAGCAGTCAATAGAAGGAAAACAGACCAAGAGTGATCACAGGAGACAGAGCTGGAAATCTAATCCAGCATTCTTGGGTCCCTTCCAGCATCTTGTTCACTAGAACATGTTGCTTCCAACAAACACGGACCAAGATGTGGTTAACAAGCTATTAGCAAGGGAATTGTTGGGCATCTGTGGAAGCAAGCATAAGGTTCAATGCTATTTATCAAGAATAAAATTTGTAATTTTGAGATTTAAACCAATCTATTGGTTTAATCTTGCTTAGTGTTTATGACAGGTTGATGAATGCTCATGAATTGTTTTCTATCAATAGCCACAGCTAACCAATAATCTCCAGAGTGAACAATAACCTGACATTATCTTTAGTCTGGTTTTCTAGAGAAGGGACAACTAAGTGATCAAGATATTTCACTGCCTGTCTGCACCAGGAACCTTTGATCCTTCTGGCCATCTTCAGCCAAGTTTGAACATGGAGTGGACATCTTAAAGACAAATGAATTTCTACAAAATTCATTAAAGTGGGTAGAAGAGAGAGACTCAAATTAGTGCCCTGGGAGAGACTGACAAGCAGAATTCAGCTATTTTGTATTCTGTTTGGCAGCAGATAATGAGCCAGTCAGCAGAGGGTTTGGGACCAAAATATTCAGCACACATGCTGTCAGTAGTCTGTGGGATGCTGTAAGGAATGCAGGAGAATCTAAGATTATTTTGATGTTGAGGATTAGGTTATAAACATAAACTAGAACATAAACCTACATGAAACTGTACTTTTTCAATTTCACTGCTTGTATAGAGCTTTTATATTCCTTCCATAGTGGCAAGATTGTGCTAAGCAATTTTTCTGAGGGGAAAAAAGAGAAGGTCCTAACCTCAAAGATTTCCTAAGTTAGAAAATAACAGCAACATCACAGATACCGCTGTCTGGGTTAGAAAGAGAGAAATAATGAAAAAGTAAAGATTGCCAATGGCCATCATTAACTGCTGTTTCGGTTATATCACTGTACATTCTACTTCCTTTTTTTTCACCTTTCATTCTGTTTTACACAAACAGCTCCAAAGCTTTCTGAAATAAAAGTAAATAAGTCAGCAAACTTTTCACTTCTCTTTTTTATTCTGTGTAAATAAACTTGAACTTTAGCCACAGCAACTTTCACCTTATTTGGCTTTCAGATAACTCCTTTTCAGTTTCCCCAGCTCACTCCAAGATGACCTTTGCAGTCAGTCAGGAAATGTCTAGAGATTACGAGCAGTCAGTTGCTTTGATGCCCTGTAGAGCTGGTGCCAGTGGCAAAATACACTAGTTTTTATTTTATTTTTAATCATTTTTCAGGGAAAGAAAGAGCATTTTTTTTAAAGGGAGATCACATGCCTAGTCTTGCCTTTTTTGCAGGCTTGATTTCCAGTGACTACAACAAGATGCTGCATGAGCATAGGACTGGATCCTTACATATCATTCACACTATGCAGGATTTTTTTTCAACAACTTCATACAGGAAATTCCTAAGAGATGGATACAGACCAAACTGGAAATGAAGCAGTATAAGTCTGCCCTTACATATCATACCTCTCTTACTGTTGTTGCTCTCTTACCAGAGCAACGACAGAAACCACCTTTCCAAGCCTGTCATTTCTCCCACATCTCACAGATCCACATTTACTGCCTTGTGCCCGTTGCCTTATGTTGCAACAGTTACGGATTTGCAGAGTTAGGGCAATGCCATTTTTTCTCCAGGTAATAACCTTGCTGTTTTAAAATCTCCTTCACTATAGGCCTTGCGTCCTACATGTGGGAACAGATTGTGCAGTTGGTCCGTGAGTAGAGCTCCCATTGGCATCACACATAGTTCATACGCAGGATCATCTTGCTAATCCTAAGGAAAATGAGAAGTAGTCTGTGTCTATATGATTTTTCTTACTGCTGGACAAACAGCCAAACCAAAAATCTTGCTGCGGCTACTGTTTTATTTGATCTATTCAATACTATTTCAGGATATAAAAATCTGGAATATTCTAACAGCTCTACAAAAAGCAAGTTTTTGCTTCTGATGTGAGGAAGCTTGCTTTCTCACAGATGTGGCTGGTTAGTTTACCTAATGTACACCTTTAAATATAGAAGTGGTACAAATTCTGAAAACAATTTATGGAGAAATCTCATGAATCAGCAGAAATGCTTTAAACTTACCATTGGTATCCGTGTTCTGGTAGTTTTGCTCTTGAACGAAAACAGCAGAGTTGTTAATAAAAACATCAGTCTTGATGGGGAATGAATAGCTCTTGGTATAAATAAAGCACATGGCACATATTCAGCTTTTTCAGGAAGTAAGTCAAGGGGACCACTAACATTATGAAAAGCCTGACCTTTCTCAGCTTCCACTTCTAGTCCTGACTACAGGGATTTGCTAAAATCCCACCTGCATTTGAAATATTCTGCATCAGAGGTTTGTCCTCCTACTGTTCCAGGGTTTTTCTCTTTATCAGGTTTTGGGGGTTTTGCCCTAATTTCTCACCAATACCCTGCCCTTCTTACCTAGGCCCGTCTGTTACTCTGTTTCATATAGTGAAAAAATACCTCACCTGAGTCTGGAACTGACCCACTTGGAAGGAAGCTCTTAGTCCTTATCTTTTATACTTGCTTGCCCCTCTGCTGACACTCAGCTCTCCAATCTCTGTTCTCATGGGTAAAAGGCAGTACGGAAAGTGCTGATAAGAGGATTAGCTGATGAAGAAAAGCCCAGCCAGCAGTTTGCAAGCATGCAGCATTCATGCATACCACCAAGAAGGCTGGGTCCCTGGAGAGGGATATATCTCACCTAGATATTGCTATCTCAAAGTGGGCCAATTAGCCTAGATTTGTCATCTAAGCTCCCTCTGTGTCAATGGGGAGAGAAACGAAAGTCATCAGAGAGAGGCATATCTGTCCACCTAATTTAGACGCCTGCCTTAGGAGGATGTCTCATTCACCTCCCTCCACGGACAAGGGATGCCTAGTGGTAAGATAGCTAAAATTAGTCACTACAGGGTTAAAAACAGAACAAGTGGAGACTTTCACACTCCCAAGAGGGAGAAGAATAAGCATCCCAGGAAAAGAGCAGGTTGTGTTAAGAATCGCTGTTGCACTTAGTGTCAGTGATTGCCTCCCTAGATCTAAACCTTCAGAGCTGGACAGCAGAGGAAATAAACAACACATACTTCATTGGAACTGCATGGGGTGGGTGTACACACATTAAAAGAAACTGAAAAAACATATGATCCATGGGAGCCAGGAAAGCCATCTGCTGAGGAAGTGTACAAGAGAGTATGCGAAGCAGCAAGCGGCGAACGCTCCCGAAGAGCCGCGCGTGTCTCGCACAGCAGCACATGTGACACAAACCACATGAAAGAGGCCCGGCGTTCTCTGCCATCAAAACTGCCAAAACAAGCAGACGCAGGGCAAGCGGGAGCAACAGTATGGTCACAAGCACACATTGCAGATACTCTGGTAGGAGGGGAATGTCTGAACTGCAACAAGCAGACAGAAAATCATAGTGGAGCTTTGCACTCCAAAAGTAATTTTTGCTGCCCAAAGCTAGGGTCAGTTTTGTCTTCTTCTATTTGCTGATGTCTGAACTACACTGTGAGATCTTTGTGTTTGGCTCATGGCTGGGAGTTCCAAGGAGAGCCTAACAAATCCAACATGATAATAATGCCCTTTCTTGAGATAGGAACCTTGCAAGGCCAAGCTAGAAATAACGTTAGAAGTAATGTTTTCATGCTAGCTCAGCACATCTAATAGTTCCATTTGAAAAGAAAACACAAAAGTTGATCATGCTTTTGAAAGCCTAGGAAAAAAAGCAGCAAGGGTTTTTGGGTTGGTTTGTTGGGTTTTTTTGGTGGTGGGGTTTTTTTTGGGGGGGTGGGAGGGGTGTCAGTTCTTATGTTGGATGCTATTTCATCTGATCCTGCTCATCCATCAGAAAGTACTGCTGCTGTTGTCACCCTGGTGTTATCGTGGAAGTAAAACCTGGTATCAAGGTGAGGTTTTAATCACTAAGGCTTTAACAAGAACTTCTGAAATAAATTCAAAATAGTACAACTAGTTGGTATTTAGAAGATACAGCACCTTCTCCCTAAAGTCTTCAAGAACTTTACGATTTGATATTAAAATCCCTATGTGACTTGACACTAAAATGATCTGCCAGAGTATTCTAATTAAGTTCCAGCAGGAATAAACCTGGCACATCGAGTGTAGTTATAATACCCCAACTCTAGTGAAGAAATCTTATTTGCAACAGCCTCTACTGCTATCTATGCACACAATTGTCTCCTGTGCATTTCCTTTCGTGATCCTACACACTCTCATGGAAGAACAGAATTAGTTCACAGAAGTACTCCTGGAAAGTCTCTGCCAAGATCCCACGCAATGAGTTGAGAGCATGTCCTTAGCCCGTCATTATGGAAAGTCCCTTGTAATTCATTCTGCTCAGATTTTAATAAGAGGAAAATTCAGTGTTTAATAACTCCTCATCTAAACCTGGCTTTGTTTTGTGACATGATACACGACAGGAAATTATACCTTTACAAGTAATAAAAAAAATTCTAAAGACAACTGAACACTTGCTTTTGTGCTTATTTTACTAAGATATGTCATAAAGCTAAAAGAAAGGTTTAATTCTTGCTTTTCCTCAAAGCTTAATTTCTGAGACAAGTTTTCTCATTAAGTAAGGCTTAAAAGAAATATTATACATGTCTGCTCAGTGGCATTTCCCTCTGTTTGTGCTGCCTGCTCTTCCAATCATTGCATAGGTAGGGACCAGTGCACCTGATGCTCAAAGAGAAGGATGTCTTCAAGCATAGTTTAAGAGTTGTACTCAGACTGTAAAGACAAGTAGCATTTAAAACTGAATGCAGAGCTTAAATGTGCAGAATGTAGGGCTTAGAACCCTCCAGAATATATTTCTCCCTTTTTGAAATCAAAGAAATAAGACATTATGTTTACTTCTGTTGGCCGCCAAACTGAATAAATGCTGAGATGCCTGTTTCTGTCCCTTATGCAGACAGATGATAGGTACTCCTCAGTACATACAAACGCTCATGTTAACTACAGATCTCTGCAGCTCCTGAGTAAAATTCTTACCCCTTGCTATGTTTGTTCTAATGTCAAGCATGACACGCTGTGGTGACAGCAGAGTATTCCCCTCAGTATCCCAGCTCTGCCTCCACTGTGGGATCCTCTCAGGAGCCTTGTCCTAGCCTTCAAGAGAGGCTCCAGGGAGACTGGCCTCTGACTATGACTGCTACTGTAATGATTCCCCAGGAAAAAAAGCCCTTCCTTTCTTTCAAATATTTTTCCTTTGTCACAGAGGAGTTCACTAAGCAGCACCAAAAATATTAGGATCAGTACAAACAGATAAAAAAAAACTCGGATCTTAAAAAATATCAATATAAGTAAGAACAATCAGTTACAGAGTTAAAAAGTAAAATGAGTTGTCGGGGAGGGATGTCAGAGAAATATAAAGAACATATTTAATTTAATAAAATATCGAGTAGCCATTGCTTGGCTTACAATGCTTACAATGTACATCTGTCCTAAGACATGACTGTGGCCTTGCCATGGCCTTACGCAGTAAGCTTGTTATGGGAGCATATTAATCGTCCTTTCTGTTTACTTTGCTGACTCTCAGAAATAGCCAAAAGTAACCCTAACCAATAAACAACCTTCCCGTCATCTTTGTAACCACAGTGATAAACACATATTTCAGTACCTCTTAGAATATACCATAAAGATAAAATCTGTACGTGCATCTGGTTTGGCCACTCACTGCTCCTTTCACTGTTTATATGTGTATATCTTCTGGGGAAAGAGAATTTTTTTTAAAAGAACCTGGGCAGCCCCATGTCTGACTGTCAGCAAATGTTTTCTTCTAGTCTCAAAAGTTAATAGATTTTAGTTACAAGAAATATCTGCTCTTTCAATTAGCACAAAACCACTCCAAAAAACCCT
Organism: Phoenicopterus ruber ruber; assembly: GCA_009819775.1. Taxonomy (NCBI): domain Eukaryota; kingdom Metazoa; phylum Chordata; class Aves; order Phoenicopteriformes; family Phoenicopteridae; genus Phoenicopterus; species Phoenicopterus ruber. The sequence continues at coordinate 37,268,844 of CM020219.1, forward strand.
AAACCTCAACACACAAAAAAAAACCCAACTCAAAAAACCATCACATCAGCATGGTTCTCAAATGCGTGCATGTCTATGGTCAATGGGATAAGTATCATTAATATCTGAGTGGAGCAGCAAAACAAAAAAAGATCTTGTATACTGTAGGTTGTGTACACAGGAGAAGACTGTATACTGCAGACTGTAGCTCAGTTTATACCATTTAACAACCTAACCTCAATCCAGTTATACTTTTCTAATGAAGCACTATTATGAATTTCATTTAGATTTTCCAGCTCCAGATTCTCCTCATGCGATTTCACCTGTCAGAGAGCCAAGCAGAACAAAATGGCCAATATAAAAGCATCGTTCCACAAGGAGCTACGTCTTCATCTTGCAAATTATGAGGGGATTAACGACTGAATGGGATAGTAAGCAACCAGTGAGAGCACGACAAAAGGGAAGTTTACACTGCTGAGAAACCTGACAGAGTGATTCAAGTTCCTGCTTCATGAGATGTTCTCTAGCATCATTACCCAGGAGTGGAGTAAAATTCAGGCCAGTATAAACAGGATGCTGAACTAGGATAAAGCTGCATAGAACCACCATTGATGTGTCTTCGCAACACTCCTTCCTCTTTTCCATCCATGGTAGCCAGATGCTGGACCCATATTTTCAACAGGCCTTGCAAGTTCTCTGGACTAAATATTGTCACAACCCATGCAGAAAATATTTCCCAGGCCAGTGATACTTTTTAAGAATTGTTCGCTGCTTCTGAAAATACTGTAATGCTAGTGCTAGCTTAAGAAGCAGCACACTGGCATGTATGTATTATCACAGTCCTCTTGTTTTCCTTTCCTCTTCCACAATTGATGACAGAATTGAGTTTGCATCTTTAATACCAGTTTTCCATACATGCAGTAGACTACACTAATAACAGCTCCTGCATGCACGATTACATTTATTTGTTCCCAAGAGAAATCCTTCCTGGCTTGCACCCAGGATGCAGCAACTGTTCTCTCACCCAATCTAAGGTTGTTGATCCCTTTACAATGACCTAGATAATGCCAGTTTATTCCTGTTGGCATACCAACAAGGCGTACCTCCCTAGATCTGTTTGCCTCCCCAGTCAGTTCCTCCATCTCTTCCCTAGACACCTAGACAGAGTCAGGCTGGCTTTGCCCAGGGTACGTCCACATCCTCTGTGCCTCAGCTTTGACCTTCATGAACAGCACCGGAGCTGGTCCTGCATTCTGCTCCCCCTCCACGTTTACATATTTAACTCGATGCCCTTACGATGCTGTGGTAACACCCAGCTCCCATCACAGCCCACAGAGGAGCACCTTGCAGAGCTACTGGATCCATTCCTTTGGGATAGGTGCACTTACGCCTATATGGGTCATTTCCAGAGACATACCTTTGGGACAGGTACAGGGAAGGTTAGATGAGATTCAGATGGATTTTAGAGCACCACGTAAGAGCTGGACCTCTTCATGTGTGGATGAGAGTCAAACTGCGGTCAAGGATTTCTGCCCCAAATTCAGAGTCTTCCCTCCTGTTTTGTAACAGCTGACCTAAAGGAATGTCTCTTTACTCAATCTTATATTAAAAAATTAGTCCTGAGTGGTTAGAATAGTATCTATTATGTTTGCAGCAATATGTTGCATGCTGCTTTGAAAGATTAAAAATATACAAAATTTGAGTAAAACCTTTGAAAGCAAAATATCTGCGCAACACTAAGATTCTGCAGTAGAACAATAACCATTTTCATTGTCAGAAATTCCCTCTCATGAAACAAACAAGGAATCTCCTTTTAGCTTTTGCCATTGGCAATGAAAAAATAGCATTTTTCAAATAAATATGCACAAAATGGCCACACTGTGGCCTGACCCAAAATCTGAGGCAGATTTGAATCTACATTTTTGAAAGACTTCCAGCTACATCTGAATTGATGCTCCTAAAATATCCAGTTTGCGAAAAAACTACCACAGTTTCAAAGGAAGCGCTGTGTTTATGATTGAGTTCTAGAATAAAACAGTTTTTTAAAACAGCAATCATTGATGGTGGCCTAGCAGAGAAGAAATACAGTCAAGATAGCACTCATTATGACTTTTCATATTTGACTAATAAATCATATCTCTGCAATTATTTCTTTTGCATGTAGGTACTACAATCTTATACAGGACTATTGGGCTTCAGACACTCTACAAAAGCTTGAAGACAGCCAATACATTAGGCATCCTAATAACCATAAAATGTTCTATCCCTTATATGTTCACATAGCTATAGAGTTCCAGGAATCAGCCATAAAGCCCTGTCCCAATGTCATCAGGTCAAAGTTTCTGAATTAAGTGGACTGAAATCTCAGCTGGGTAGCTTAAATGAAGTTTAACTAACCTCTCACATTATAAAATGCATTGTTATTATTATTCAGGCAATATTAAACATATATTTAGATCCCATAGATGAGGCTAAAACATATCTATAAAGCTACTTAGCATTTGTTGAGCTAAGAAACAGGAGAGAAAAAGAGGAAAAGGGAGAGGGAATCAGAGAGAGAGAGAGGAAAATAATGAAAAGAAGGAACGGAGAAAGGAGAGAGAGAGAGAGAGAGAAAGACCACACTACTTCTGGAAGAGAGCAAAGTACTTCAGAAGGGGAAAGAGTGAGACGTTATTTACAACGAGAAATTTTCATAGATAAGAAAAAATAAATGAGTCACAGTGACACAACATGATGGAATTTAATCCAGCTGTTTGTGTCCTATGGCAACCCCAGATAAGCAATATCAGAAAAACGAATTAGGAAATCCAGATGGCAATAAATATTATTCTCATCAATAAAGAACAGATGCCAAAAGTGCTTTTGACATATAAATATTATTTTACTGTGTTCCTATCCTTTGGCTATTACACTTTGAAGCGAAAGGTTGGACATGACACTCTTGATCTCTTTTTTTAAGTTACTTCACATGCTACTCTTACTTTTTCATATACTTGTGTTGTTGTGTTAATCCTCTCCCGCAGATTAACGCATGTAGGTACATCCTCTATTTTACAATAAATCCTCAAATCTAGTGGCTTTAAAATGCTGCATAGGAGCAATTTTCAACAAATACTATCTTTTTGTGAAGTGGTAATAGCATAATAATTGTGTAGCGCCATTCTGGAATCCAAATACTTTAATGGACATTCTGGTCATTTTTTGATCTCTTTGGAGTCCTCAAAGCATCCGTCTGGAAAAGATAATTTTCCTCAAAATTATGTGAGAAACTAAGGAAATATTTTCTGTTGTGAAAGCTAAAAAGTACAAACTAAATTGAAAAAAGAATGGGTCCCATTTAATCAAAATCAGAATTTGTAGTTTTATAAAATTGTATTTAATGAGCATTTTAATAAGAAAATAAAAACTAGCTCTGACCAAATTCAGAACTAACAATGATGTTTTCCATTGTGGAAAGGAGGAAAACTCCTTTCTTTATCAGCTACTGGAAAACTATAGTATCTGTTCACATTTGCTTCAGAAATAGCATTGGATATTTTCTTCCCTGCAATGTTATTCAAGTACTTTTTATTTATTATTTCGTTAGCAGTAAAATAAAAGGATAATTAGCAATTATGAAAAACTTTGGAAATGCATATGCAAAAAAAAAGCACAAATTAAGACTAAAGAGCCGACCTAAGCTCTGGTTTCCTAACAGGTATTCAACTTCATAACTCTAACAGTGTTGACATATGGGCAAGAGGGAGTTATGCATAAAAATCAGTAGATTAGTAGCTAACCTGTGGATGTGTTGTGTTCTTCCAGGCATGAAAATAAACCACTTTCAGAATGCCCTCACTTATCCATCATGCAAATCTTTATCATAAGCCTTATGTTAAGGGGCAAGTGGGCATGAAGAGGTGCTCAGTTTCAGCACCAAATGTAAAAATTCAGTATAGGGAAAAATAGCTAAAATAGCTGCCTGCACCATCCGTGCCACTAGAGAAGGGGAAAAGCACTGCTATTGCTAAATTCCACCTCCTATAGGAGACATAGGTGTGCCTGGTAGTTAATGGCAAAATATTACTGTGGAAAGACTTTCAGTGGATGCTACCAAAGCTAGCATGCTGTACAAGTTAAAATGAAACAAGACACCTCACTGCTCCCAGTGGCAATGTGCTGGCATTCTTATTTAAAGACAGGTGAAATAATAAATTGCAAACTGAGAAATTACATCTGCATCAGAAACACTTGTTTAAATAATAAATCAAAACAGAAAAAAAGTAGGCTTGTTGTCTCTTCCCTACTGGAAATTCTCTAAAGGGAAGTACCTTCCTCTGAAATATGTATGTAAGTAAGACTGAGAACTCTCCAGTGACAGCAAGCAGTGCATTACCATCTTTCCTCAGACATCTGCATGTAACTCTTTCTGCCTTGGAATTCCTGCCTAGCTACCACATAGCTAAGATATCACAGTTGAGGCATGCATCATGGAGACGCACCACAGAGGTGCCAGTTCAGATCCAGCTGCAGAACATGCCACATGCTAGTATTTACCAAGTCCTGGTCTTCACAGAAAAAACATTAAGAAATGAGTTGAGGGGGAAGTGCACAAAACTAGTACGAGCTTGTCTTTCTTTTGGCTAGTCTATAGTAAAAGTGCTGAGCGACAAACCGAGAGCTCTGTATGGTACCTGAAGATGTAAGAGCTCCTTAGATGGCTTCCAGGAAACTGATTCAGCATTTAGGCTTCTGGATAAAAACAAGCTGAACTAAAGGATATTCTCAAGAATGGGCCATGTCTGCTGTTGGTATGAATCCATACTGTTCTGCTGAGGTCAGCTAAAGCATGCTGATATTCGTAGAGGAAAATTTGGTTAGATTCAGTCTGATGGGTCTGTCACATCAGTATTTTCTCCATACAGACAAAACCAGTGTCTAAAAGCAACCTTCTTGGTGATGGCCAAGCTATATAATCAACTTCGTAGGAGGAAATGCAAAGTATTTTCTAGGGAAAAAAATGGTTTCCTGACAATGCATCACTGTAATTTCCTATCTTTCCCAGCTGGACATTCTGTATTTGGAAGCTTTTCCTTGACATTGGCGAGCTATCTAACTGGATTTAAAATCATCTATTCCTTTTAAATTGGGGTGTATTTATCTCTCAGTTTTAACGCTATAATACTGGCCATCTGGATGTAACAAACTCTGTATGTTTGTGTGATACATCCTGCAGTGCTTGCAAAGGGACTTCAAAGCATTCACCAAAATTACCCTTAGTTTTACCTGAGAAATTTTACTTTCTATCTCAAATTCCTGCCTTTGCCAGCAGGAAACTTTACTGGCCTAAGCACAGCAGATAGTATTTAATTCATATATGCCCACGGCAGCAGGATTGCGGACAGGATTCTGTGCACACAGAAATCTAAGTGCAAAATTATCGGTGCACATTTATCCACTGCCTTTCAAACCCTGTTCTAAAAATACAAGCAATCAAAATGAGGGAAAAACGGTTTCCTCAGCTTAAGTATAACGTAAAATACACAACATAGCTCAACCCCATTCTCAGAACATGACTGTGGATCAAGGAGATAGATGCAAGTGTATGAAGACTGGCAGAGTTTGGAAGGTTGAAATACGTAGCTGAGCATTATTTCTTTGCATTTTGCATAATATCTTCGTAAGATGGGTTCTGAGTGCTACAGTGTTGACAAGCCTTTCAACTGCAGCAGTTCAATGCTGCTCTCATTTTTAGGCAGGTATAACACAGCAGATGCACCAGAAGCATGTAAGAGGCCTATACACACACTGTAGTACTTCTTTACTGAATTTAGATGGCTATCTGGAATATTTGGCAGCAAAGAAAGTATCAATTAGAGCCAGGTCACCGTAGCATGAGTGAAGCTGGCTCTGGCCAAAAGGGAACTGTTCCAACTTCTCTTCTTTTTAATTGCTTCTGACATCTCATGAAGGAAATAAAACAACAGAGGAAAGCATTCTGCAAAAAAAGTTGATTCTGTTTATATTTCGGATACTCTGGGGAGAAAGGGAGGGATGAATTCTCACCTGTTGCTTATTACCAAGAAATACAAAAAAGTCAAGAAAATCAGTCTCTTCAGTATCCATCTTTTCTTGTTCCTTACACTCCAGAGCTGCACAAAGGCCCAGCACAAAGGCCTGAGCTCTGCATAAATGCCCTGTTTATTGAGACAGCATTGTGGATAGGCCCTGAAGTTGGTGATTTATGACAATTAGTGTCTACCAAGGGGACATGAGTGACAATATTACAAAGTGCAACACACAAAAACCCCATCAAAACCGTAAGACAAAAGTATTGCAGGTAGTTTTAGAAATCAAGATATCTAAAACAGTTAGTCTTAAATGACATGGGACTGCTTTTAACCGTTACACTTGTAACAGCTGCATGGCTCTGAGGAATTTTAAGTGGTCAGATAATGTTCCTGTTGCTCAGACAGGAGTGTGTTGCATACTTAGTATGGCACTGTTTGCTTACCTGTTCTGACTTTTTAAGTGAAATATACAGTGTCGCAGACTTTGATGCACAAACGTTTAGACCACCACTCCTGACTAGCTTGGCTCAACTTAATACCTTCCACAGCATCTGTATCAACTGAGGCACTGCCTCTCCGCACCACAATGGGAAGAAATATAGGGAGGGATTCAGTTCATCTAAAATCTAGGTGTCTAGCCCGTATTAGTTTTCCATGTTACCTCTACAACCACTGGAAAGAGACAGGACCACCCAGAAAGTGAACCCTTCCAGCTATCTTAGGCACCATTCTTTCAAAGAGATGAGTCACTTGCTGGAAGTGTCCGTCTCTCTCTACTGCATAGAAGAGATGCCCAGACAACTAGATTAGATTAGATGCCTAACTTTCAGTTGCCTAAAACTAGATGTGATGAATCCCACTTACAATGCAATACTGACAATTTCCTAACACACCAGTAGACTACCTGCTATTTTTTTGTATTTGAAGCATTTCTCCAGAATCCAAACTATTTCCTCTCTGCGGTCATGAGCAGATGGATACATTGCCTAGCAAATGTATTTTTAAAGAGACTGTGCTGTCCCAGATGGAGGAATGGTATCAGTGGTCTCTAAGCACTAAACTCATAATATCAAAGTCAGATCTCCATCTGACTAAAACCACCAGGATTGTGTGTCCAATAAAGGATCTTTAAACTTCCTTTTTAGATGACGTTTTCATGTTTCCAAATAACTACCAGAAAGAACTTGTCTGAACTTAATCTGATCTTTCATATTACTGTACTGAGATTCTTTAGTAAGACTGCTTCTTTGTGCTTGTAATGCTGTCCCTTTAGAAACTCCTGAGATATAGAAAGGGACTTCTTAGCTTGGTAACATCCACTGGGGAAAATGATGTTTGTGTCTCTGCTCTTCCCCAAAAGGGACTGTTTCATGAACAACCACAAATGTCTCTGCATTAACATCCATCACATACTTAACCTTTAGGAGGCTGCAAATAATTGTTGTTCTCCAGGCATGGAGATTTCTACACAGAATGCCCGTTATTATTCAGACTTGTTCTTCTTCTGTTGTTTTCTGCCTTATGCTACAGCAGGAACTCTCATCTCTCTAAAAACTCCAAGAGAAGAAAAAGGAGAGCAAATGTCACATATTTGCTATATCAACTCATAAAACCACAACACAGACAAGAAATGGGTTTAAGCCAAAAAGGCTGGAGCCACATCCCGATCTGAGCCCTCCCACAGAATGAGCAGACTGAGATCCTCTGTTCTGGTCTGGATTCAATTCTGCTGTAGATGGAAATCATTTGTACTGATTAAGAAAAGACTTGCCAGAAAAACACAGCAATGCCGCTGAGTTCAAATTCACTATCTCCATGTGTCTCCAAGTCCATAATGTGTCTAAGAACATGCAAAGCTGACTGTATTCCTTGCAAGTAAATCTCTGGAGTAGAAGGCAGGAACAGGCAGACCTCCCTGTAGAACTCCTAAGCTATCCATTGACTTGACAAATCAACTCACTGACACCACCCTACACACTGCTCCTGCCCTAAACTTTGCCTTCTTGACCTTGTGCTACACCTACTTCTCAAACTGGAGTTCTGGCTGCTGCTGCTGTGATGGTGCTGATGTTGTAGACTCTGATGGCTCCTTCTCCAGCCAGCCAGTAGTATTTTGCTCCTCTTAGACTTTGAACCTTGGGGGGAAAAATGATTTGTATTGACCTGTTCAGCCTCCTACTTAATACATTTGCGACAACTCCAGGCAGTTCAGAATTACATCACCTCCCAGCACGCTGACCATTCAAATGAGGGCTTGTGCAGCCATCTTCAGAGAGATTGATGACTAGTCTCATTTCTACCATTTGGTGATAACAGATCTACCCCAAGGGAAAAAACATTATTCATACCATAACAGTAATTAAATGTCTGTCTTTATTAAAATTTGCTTGTGCTTATTCAGAGGTTACATATGTGAGAACCCCAAAGACTGTCTTGGAGGAAAGCTGATGTTCTAGAAGACACCTGAGTTAAAAGGTTTGTGTTTCTTCTGATGCTTTCTCTTCTGGCATCAACTGCTTGCCTTAGGACAAGGAAAAGAGCTGGGTCAAGATACCCAAAGGAGCCCAGAACGTACCCTGGAGACTCTCACATCAGCAGGTAAAATTCCACCTCTAACAGACAGGTACTTTCCCATGGCATCAAGGAATTAGTAACGCCAAGGCCTGTGATATACAGCAAACATCAAAGCCACCAGACTCTAAGTCCTTGGCTCAAAACAGGCAAAAATCAATGAGAACAAATGCAGGGGAATTTTTCTTCAGCAAATGTTTACTTACATGCTAAAACCAATGTTGGTTCTACCATTGTCTAGGTTGTCACTCACTTATTTTTTAAGTCCTTTGCATAGCTTTTTCGTAGTTTTTTGGTTTGTGGGTGGGAGTATTTAACTAATGTAGATCCAGACCACTGGATCTGATTGGACCCCCTAAAAAATCTAGCATCACCATGAGGAATATTCACAGAAAATGAAGATAAAGCTAAGAGGCTCCAGCATTATCTAATATCAAATTTTAAATTACCTTAACCTTTTAAAAATTGGAGAATCACAATGCACTAGTTGGTCCCACAATTACTACTTCAGGGAACACAAAAAGCATCTCCTGCCTTAAATAAGTTACCAACTCAGAAAAGACTGAATCGTCACATCACTCACCCTCCACATTAAGCCTCAAAATTAAATCCATATGCAAAACTGTAGTATTGGTGGTGTATGTTTTACTCTCAACTGACTCAACTGGAGTCTCAGTGGAAACTGCAGGAACCTAGATCTACTACAAGGGAGAGTATTGGCTTATTTATTTATATGAACATCTTCTGATTCAAATAATGATGAAAATATTGACTCACCTGATGCTATAGCCTGATTTAATGGAGCAAACTGTGACAAATATAGAAAAATATATCTGCACTTAATTTTTCTATACACCTATGAAAACAATTATAATATCTAAAATGGTTACTCTAGTCATACAAGTTGATCCAAAGTTCCTATATCTCCTCTGTTGAAATCATGTAGTTTTCTGGTGTTAACATAATGCGTGACAGACACTGGGATGTCTCCAGTCATCCTTCCACTTTAGACATGGGATATATATGGGCAAGTCATAAAACAACCAGAAGTTCTTTACAGAAAATGGGCACTGGTGCAAGATGATGTTCCTTATTGATAGCTTTTCCAGAAATATGAGGCCTTACAAAAGATTGGGTTGACTCAAGCACAGGTAGGAATTTACTGAGCCAGAAAAGGGTTGGGATTTCTTGAAATTCCTGTGGGAACTTTTCATGAGCCTCTTGATGTTGAATGTCCTCAAGGAAACCTGTAACCTCACCTCCTTTTTTATGATAGTGCAGGTATTCACATCTTGGAAGTGTAAGCTGACACAAGGGCTGAGGTTGAACTGCAAATGTCAAAGCACATGGAAATATTTACATGCCCTATTAATACTTATTTTTAAAAAAAAAAAAAAAAAAGAGAAGAAAAGAAAAAAGACACTACCAAGCCAAATCTTTTAACATAAAAACAAGCAGCTACTATGGCAATTGGATTGAACCAAAACTGGGAATTGGCTTGTTTGTTTTCGTCTTCTGCCCTCCAATGAAGACAGCCCTACAGCCTCTTCCAACCAGTAAAGGCTGGAAGTCAAATGCAGGTCTAATGGGAAGATCATCAACAAGCTGGCTATGGTTTTGCACTGCCATATCGGGAATCAAACCCAGTTTGCCCAGACAGAGCTCCAACAACCAGTCTGCTGCTACATTTTGCTTCTCTAAGGACTCTGAATCATCCTATTCTTTTGTGTACTCCTCCCACATGCAAGGTCTCATATGAGGCAGCCTATCCTTCCTAGCAAGAAAGGCTGCACAGAGATTCCCTCGTGAGCATGTGTAATACTGCTGCTGAATTGGCTAAGGACGGAACCAAGAGACCGAGCACAAAGCCAGCCTGGGAGCAAAGAGCAGAGCCTTGAACTGAAGTTCCACCAAGCCCTGTACGGTAGCATGGGACTAGGGCAGCTGTATATCAGATTACTGCCGCGCTCTACAGACGATGGAATGCTAAGCAGGCAAACAGCCTCGTTTTCCTACATTATGTTTTTCTGTCCTTGGGGGGGGGGGGGCGGTGCGGAATCTAGTTTAGCTCAAAACATATTAGTTTTCCAATAGCATTTATCCTGCCAATTTCAGTGATTCTTTGCTTGTTCAAAATGATGCTGGATCACTTTTAGAAAATGTTTCTGAAATTATATCTGAGTTGAGTAGTGAGGAAGATATACAGATAGGGTTTTTTTCAATTTTCTAAATGTAATTTTGAGCATATCAACCAATTATGACAAAACAACTGTGTTGATACCATCAATTTACATTTCTTCTAAGATGGCACAGGCTCTTCTATAAAGTATCTTTAAATCATTCAGGAATCGATCCATTAAGCTGTGAGAGGCAGACAAGACGGTATGGAAGATGGTAGCACTGCCTAACAATGCACAGTAATGGCGTTTTCCATGACACTGTAGTATTGAAAAATAACGCTTTCTACTGAGCCTTAACATTTCACGCAGGGGTTATGCTCAGAAGTTAGTCATGGTAAACTGTGGAAAAAAACACCAGAATTATTACCCTCTCCTTATTAAGTGCAGAATAACATCTTTAAGGACTTGCCAAATAATTGAGATCATGCTTTTGTTTAAAATCAGAAGAAAAAATGTTTTAGCACCGAGGGAAAAACATGTGTTAGCCCTAGAAGAGGCACTGTTGTAAGGCAGTGTCAATGGATAGGGCAGCACCCACTGGATTCCTACTCCATTTGGGTTTCATACCTGTGGTCTCCAACATTGCTAGCTGAATCACCCATCTGGAATTGAAGGTCATTAACGATTTGCACAGGGCAAAGTTAAATTATTTTTAGAACGTTTGCTTTAAACCATACTGTATTCAAAGGTAAAGTCACGCCTATGCATTTTCAGTCCCAGGCATATAATAAAAAATGGTCTTGAATTTTCACATTTTATAGAATTAGGAAGTTTAAAAGTAACAACAGAAGCAGGTAAGACTTTGCATCGTGCTGGGAAGCAGGCATAACAATCCATTTAGCGTAGATCTTTAACAGTAAACATTTTCACATGTCCCTTCAAAGGATACTTCAATTGGAAGAGTATTTGGTTCTGCAACATTTAAGTAAATAAGAAAAGTCTCTTATGGAAAACAATTTTAAAATTATTTGCTACTTTAAGTTTGTGGGAAGCCGAGGTGGGAGGATTTTTGGCAGGCAGAAGGATCTGTGGGGGTTTAGGGAAGGTTCTTTTAGTCATCAGACTTGTTGAAAACCTCCTGTTTTAGGAAAGCTTAGTTTTGTTGCGTTCATTTGGTTTTCCAAAGGTACTCAGGGGAGTACCAAACTTCAGGGACACCTGTTGAGCTTTAGGGAATTCATTGTCTTATTTTTTTTTATATATAATGTAGTATCCTAAAGGGGAGAAAACGAGTGATCTCAGCATTATGGTGACATGTTGAAGGATGACCTTGTGCCATGCTAATGGAAGAACTCAGAGATGTAGTAAGTCATTTCCATCTGTCATTTCTATGACTCTTGCATTTTCAATGTGATGTAGTTCAAATGTTGCTGTCATACAGAGAGAATGTAATCCAGAAATAAGTTTATTAGCTCTTTGGGGAGCAAGGATTCATGAATATGTAACTGAAGACTTGCATCAATCCATTCTGGAAGGCTTTTTATATGACACAAAAAGAAAAACATTATTGCCTCCAGAATATAAAACAATGGTAGTTAAATTATATGTATCAGAATGGAATAATATTAATTAATCTTTCATAGATTTCTTTTACTTCTTATACCTGCAGAGATTTTGTAATGAGTTCATCATTTCCCAATAATCTTCTCCGTACCTAGCTAATACTTGGGCATAATGCTACAGCTGAAGCATATGGTCATTTCAGCTCTGGATGAGACCGCAGGAATATGACAATCCCACTTCATATATGTCAATGTATACACATTTAACCTTAACAAGCCAAAGAGCCTAATACTGAAAGCAAATTAACTTTAAAATAGCTTCCATCTAAAATACTGTCAGGACAACATTTCTTCTGAGCCTCACTCAACACATCTGAATGCCTTCAGGCTTTTAAAGTCTCACTGAGAAACAGCAGTAACAAACTATAGACTTCCTCAGTCCACTTAAAGTGACAATAGACAGAGAGAAAGGAATGGCCATTTCAGGACTTGAACTTTTGCACTGATGTCTGACATCATTAACAGCTTTAGCATTTATTTAAAACTAAGCAGACACATACCATAGATTGGGAAACAGAAAAAATATCCCAAGTGAGTAATCATCTAACCTGGAGGGTACCACAAAAGCTGTGAAAGAAAAACATGATAAGCAACACTTTAGAGCAGTGTGCTAGATTATTTAAACCTTCAGTCAGTGTTTGATATAGACACTAACTTACTGATGATTTGCAAGGGATCTGTCCTAGCTACATCTGGCTACTCTGCATAAATGAAAAGCAAATGAAAAAAATAAATTCTGTCATCACATGTAATTGTCAATAGCATCACTTCTTGTCCCTATACCACCTCAGTGAGTAAATTACCAATGGACCATCATGTGCAAATGCTTTCTCCTGGCCCCTCTTCCTAGGGATGTGCGAGTTTGACTTTGTGAAAACTCAGGGAAGTCTGTCCAACTGATAAGCAAGGAAAGGGAAGCTGTGGGGAAGAGAGAAATGCCTGAAGCCAGAAGGACCTGGTTCCCTTCAGAGTCCAACTGAAGTGCCTAGAAGATGCTGATGGCTCACTGGAAGTTTACAAGATGCTGTCTGTGGAAAGTTTTATTTGGTTTTGTCTGGAAATCAAGCTTTTGCTTTGACTTTGGTACCTGCATACAAAATTAGGACAGGAGGCATGTTGATGCAGATGGGCCAGGCTATATTTCCGCCACTGAATGAACTTAGCTCAAAGGGACAACGTGCCCTGATCCTGTCACACAAAAATTTCCTCTCTTCCAGCTCTTCATAAATTCTGAGGCCAATTTTCTGTTACTTTGCCAAGAAGAAAAATTAGCAGATTTCACTGAAATAAAATATGTGAGCTAGTTGCTGATGATAAAAAATGTTGATCTCACAGGAGAAATTGCAAATGAGCAAGACACGAATCAAGAAAGCTACACGTAAGGTCAGAAGAGTGCAAGAAGAGACAGAGCTCTGTCAAACTTTTTGCGAAAGTTTAATACCGATCTAAGGTTTGTTCACAGATGCCATATGCTGTAGCAGTTGCTTTGAAAAGGACATCACTGGAACCATGCTGTTTATTACTATATACTTTGTAACTTTTTCTTTGCCTTGTTCTTTCATAAACACATTGGCTGAGAATCATTATTTTGCAGCTGCCAGATGCACTAAATCTCGCAGCACACTCACACTCCCAGCTTTAGCTTGTTCTCAAAGAAAAGGCAAACACTGTAAAATTTAGTAAACAACTAGTCTGCAAACTGAAAACGCCCCAAAGTCCTGCCTGGTAAAGTCACTCGCACAGGATTGAAATCAATTTGAGACAGCAGTTCATAATTAGATTTTTTGGCCAGGGGAGGAAGGGGTAAAGTGTGTTTTTCGGTTTCATTTTCTTGGGTAAAATGAAGACTTTTTAAAATTTGACTTCTGAGTTTGTCAGCTTTCCCTGTGATATGCACAATGGCAGTGCTAGTCAATAGCATGGCTCCTCCAGAGACAGCGGGGAACAGATACTGATTATGGCAAAAGGGAAGGGATTTGGTGCAGCCGCTGGACAGGAACACCCCTGAACTTTAGGAAAGGCTGAATCTGGATCTGGCATTTAAGGTTTAGGCTCATTTCTGGAACAAACAGTTCTGCTGTGCACACTGCAACAAATGGATGAGTGATTCACTACAATGTGCTGGCCTAAAACAAAGCCATCTATTCTGTTTGGAAGTGGAGGTTCACTCAGGAGCCTGCAGTAGGGCAGGGTCCCGATTAAAAGCTCATTGAAGCCAGTGGGAGATTTCCAGTGGCTGTGAGTGGCTTAGAATCCACATAAATTCCTCTCCATGCTTCAAATACTCCTCACCCTCCCTCCAGACTTGCATACCAGCAAGGAGACACGTTGGAGAAGCCCAGAGAAGCAGGCTGGGACTGGCAGGGCTCAGCAAAAGCTCTGGGAGAGTCCAGTCCCCTTCCTCATCTTGCTAGCAGCCTTCCTTTTTTTTCCTCAGTGTTGATCTTCCCCCTTGTTTTCCGGACTTTTCTTTGACCGTGTTATTTGGATTTAAAACATTCTGGAGTTGCAATCCTTCCACATTTTTGCCTTGAAGACAATTATAAACAAAGATATGTTAATAAGATTCATACTCAAATGGATTATATGGGGAAATCATGGGGGAAACTGTGACAGTGGTGCAAAATCCACTGTGTGAATATCTGCTGGGTAAGATGACTTTCAGAATTTTCTACGAATACCCTGAAACTATTCTTTAAACTAACGCTTTCATCCAACAGCCGCTCACAACTGGGGAGTTTATAGGTCTATTATAAGCCTGCCAAGAGTACTGTGGTCACAGTCAAATCCAAATAGCCTCTCAGAAAAAAATCCGCATTGGGACAAAATGAAATAAGTTTGGTTTCTATGACATTTGGAGGAAGAAGAGTGAAAGAAAATTCAGCGCATAACTAATAATTGCCATCTGCCATGCTAGGAATCAGTATTTTTACTTCCCAAGATAAAAAACAATAGGCTGATATGAGGCTCTTACTCATGACTGCAACTGGCTATTTTGAGGAGGAGGTTGGTTGTGAATTTAAACATTAAAATCTAACTTCAAATTAGCTCACAAATCACAACTCTCAGAGTAAGCATTCAAGGACATTAGGGAGGGAAGATGCAAGATCCTGACTCTGAACTGTATCCCTTTTGCACAGTTCCCAGTGGAGAAAAAAAGAAAGAAAAAAAGGATCAAGAACCACACTATGAGTACAGGCAATGATTCAGCCCAAGGATAAATTTATACTGCAGCCCAGAACAGAAATGGGACAAATGTGCCAAATAAACATTCATATTTCTGCAGTTGCCATTGGAACTTAAAACACAAACCTCATTCCATACCGAGGTCTCCACAGTGAAATTGTCCGTGATCTAAATTTTCAGTGATGCCCTCCAGGCCCAGGAGCTGGGAACTGGCAGAACAGGAGGGGGTTCGCTTAAGTAAAGAGCTTTACATTGATCTCTGTTGTGCTGAAGACCGTTTCTCCCGTTATCCAGGTCCACAACTGGACAGTGCAACTTGAAGAGCTATTTTCTTCTGCTCTTCAAAACCGATTGGACTAGATTTTGAGATCCCTCCCAGTATCCATCACAGGATAGATGGACATAGTAGTTTCCTCAGGCAGGCCATTCTGATCTTTTGCAGAAATTGGTCTCTGCTGGTTTTTTGGCAACAGCTCTCAATCTCTTGCCAGCTCAAATAACCTGCCAGCAGCATTTCACCATTGCCATTCCCTATGCCAGGCTAATAGTCCTGAGTTTTTGTGCCTACTGCTCACGCCAGCCCATTGTGCTCTGTGACATTGCTACGGGGCTCAGCTCAGGCTCAATGATTCTTGCAAGGTAAACAAGGCCATAGACAATACGCTCAAGAGCTCAACTAATCCAGGAATAACCCTGCTATTAGAGCTGTTTCTTCGCAATGAAAATTAAAGGAGAGGGGGTGGGTAGAGGTCAGGAGCAAAAATGAACATCTAACGAGTGTAATCCTGCCAGACTGATGTGACATGCTGTGTTGATTCTTCTGGAGGGTGTGGGTATGTGTGTGTGCGTATGTGTGTGTGAGAGAGAGCGCACACATCCTGAAGAATCCTGGAATACAGAAACTTTATGGCCCCAGAAATTTCACCATAAAATCTGTATACACTGAAAACAGAACAAAATGCCACAGGACTGAATTTCACTTTTTTCTGGAAATCTCAGCCATAACGTCTTTGGCACCTCACCAAGAAAACCTTTACTTCATGCACGGCATTTTGTGATCCTAATTCTTTATACCTAATTTTGACCAGTGTAAGATCCTCCATCAGTCTTCCCTGTCTAGGTAAATAGCAAATACCTAGCTGAAGTCATATTTCTTTTGAGTCTATCATCAGAATGTATCACTTCCTTTAACAGGGATAAAAGCCAAGTTTCTTTGCTGGCCAACGACAAAAGCCGCACGTAATTTTCAGAAACTTAAAAGCATAAACACTCAGCTGGTTCAGAGTGTCACAGGGGCCCCTTCTCTAAAATCCAGTCTAGGAAAGAGATTAAGACATCATCTTGTCAATTCACATACAGAAGACACTTACAAGGAGCACTTGCTGGTGTTAACATATCAAGCAGCAGTTAGGACGAGTCCTTTACTGCAAGGAGATTTTCCAGTGGGAATATGGTGACTGAATTGAAGGATGGCATTTTGGCTCTCCCATCACAAGGTTATCAAAAAGTACATGGCTGGAGAAAAAAATTAAAAGACTATTTCTCTTTGCCACATTGAGTGATAAGTCATATCATTTGAAATAATTATGAGCGTCAGTGTGTATTTGTCAGTTTATTTCTAGCTAAGCAAGATCAATGACATTGTAAAAGACATGGCAAAGGCCTCCCTTGGGGACAGTATACACGTCTGATCATTTATATCCAGGACATACAAATAACACATAGGTGTGGCACTCTAGACCACAGGGAACATTTGCCAAAGCTACCTAGAAGGACTTCAGAGCCAAAATTTCCATCTCCAAAAAATATTTTGACCTTCAGTTTCTACATGCTTTTGCAAGTCATTGGATTAAAGCTGTAAATCACATTAAACCATCAATGCTACAGCAAAATGCCACCAAAAAACAAGGTCGAGCAATGTTTGAAGTTTTCTTATACCAAAAGGTGAAAAAATTGGAGCAGGTTTCACTTACACAAACCCTTTGTGAGCCTAAGATGCTTCAAGCATTTTAAAGAATTTTACTCTTACTATCGTTCCTCATTTTATGTGTTCCCGTCTCCTTTGAATGGATACCAACTTCTGACCCAAATGGAACTTCAAAACAGACTTTTATTTGGAATAATAACCTTGCCTCAAAAAGCATAATACTATCTTGCTCAATTTACTAACAGCAACAAAACCCAATTAACGATTGAATCTGTGCCAAAAAAGAAAAGCTGGGTTGGTTGAGGTTTTTTGTAGAAAAACCTGTTAAGAATTTCATACAACTGCAAAGAGTCTTGCTCTTTGCAGCTACATCTACCCCTCAAACAAATTATCAAAGATAGTATCAGATTCTAAACCTGACAGAAAAAAAAAAAAAAAGGGAAAAAAAAACCCCAAAGACCATCACCAGAGGAAAAATAACCAGTATTGTTCTCCAGCAACATAGCAACTGTTCGTTATTCTGGCCATTGCAACACACGAGTAACCACTCTACTCTTCATATGATATGACACACTCATACTGTCAGTGATACTCCTCCCATCTCAAGAGAATTATTTTGTATTTCTTTCTGAGGTCTTTTCAAAAACAAATATTTGTTCCCATTCTGCACATCCTGAGTGCTGATCCCAAACTTTTTTGCTAGGAAAGCATGTTGTAGTGTATGTTCTTTTCTATGAATAATTTCTACAGTAATCTACTTTCCTTTCCCCACATGACTGGATTAAAGTTTTATGGGGCCCAGGGTAAAACCAAACAATAAGAATAATCTTACTGTCATTGTCACCAAGTTTCACAGCAATTCTGTTCTCATGTTTTCCTCATTCCATCTTTTTCCTTCTCCCTTCTTAGACAATTAATTTCTCTACTTGCTGTCCCTCAGTCTGAAGTCTTCCCTGCTGCTCACATGAAAGAGTGTAAGTTACTGACTGTTGAAAACTTCAGCTGAAATGCAGCCAGGTCAAGATGAGGTTATATAAAAGTCTAAAGGCAACTTTTTTAGGTCACATTCTCAGCAGCGCAGATTCCAAATGTTTCAGTAAGCAGACTGCACTTAACACTCTAGCTGACAGTATTCACTAAATTAATACTGTGTCTATAGACAGTTAAAGTGCATTTCTACCATGCACATCCTATGAGTACATGCTGTACTTGTACCATTCCCAGAACTACCTATACAGCCAGGCATTTATTTGTACTCATGTACAGAGCGGAAGAAACTTTAAAGTAGTTGGTTTTCCCCAAATAATTTTAACAAAACTATGGCTTTTCTTTTATTTTTTTTCCCCCTCTCTGTATGGACATTAGCTAATCTTTGAAATGATAAACAAAACGAAAAGCCTAGTCATTCTAAATACTTTATACTGTGCATGCTTGTTTTCCTTTCCTAACACCATTGCACGTGCCAACTCTCATCACTGCGAGGAATCTCCAGTACACAAAAGGAGTTTACTTTGTTTTTTTCCCTTAGTAAAATGGCCTTTACAGTATTTTGGTTAAGCATTCTTATGACTGGAGATTTATCTGAACATTTTAGATGAGAAACCTCTTGGGAACTCGGGAATGCATTCAGTTTGGTTGCAAATCCTGAAAAAAACATGTGTATTTGCTCACAGCTTCAATAAATTAAACAGAGCCTATGACTGTAGGCATGAATGGACCAGAAGAGAGCAACAATATAGCTCTAACAGTAGCTGCAAAACTTATCCATCAGAAAAAAATTACCACATTTTCCTTGTGCATTTCCTTACGTAATAAACTTATATAATCCCATCTCATACGGCTGCAGATACTCTTTTTTTACCTAATGATCCATATGTTCATGAGAATATTACAGCATTTTATGAGTTTAGGGTGTATAGTGTCTCACTCCAGACCCCACTATACATCACTCACTGTTCTGTGGTAGGTTTTCAGATAAATTGGTCACACCAACGACTACAGTTTCGCATCATACATGTAGCCATACTCTTTGCTACAATTTCAATAACGAGTTCCATCTCCAGCCAAAAACTAAGCTCTGAGGAACAAATGCTTTTCTCACTGAAAATGTGGAAAGAGGACATAACCCAAAGCAAAATACAAATGACAGGAAAAAAGAAGTGAATTCTGTCACTTGATCATCAGGCCAAAAAAGTTCACTCTACCCACACATACCAGCTTTCTGGTCTTACTAGATTAGCGCTCCAGTATGATTCCCTGTGATTTTCTTAGCATCACGTTCTATAGGAACACTCAGAAAGGAGGAGAAAATAACAAAGAGCCCCCGTAAGCGTGATTCAGATATTGTCATTCAGGATCAGAGTCCAGGCTGTTGTTAACAGCTTGCCATTCCTGTCCTCATTGGTAACTCTCTGTACCCCTAAAGATATACCCCAGCAGGGGCACAGTTAGTAGCCTGGCAGTAAGAGCTAGGTTATACTATTTAAATGGACCCCGGCAAGATGATGAGCAGAGAACGCAGAATCAGAAGCCTGCAAAAGACCCAGTTAAACTCTGGACTGAGGATAGCAACTAATCTCTGCCTTAAAAATATGAAGCATGCAAAAAGGAGCAGGCCCATCATTATTGTCAAATCCATAATCAAAAGTATTTCCCTTTGCAAGGTTTTTGTGCAAGAGATATAAAGCATTTCAAAGCACAAAAGAGCTTACATACAAATTAAAAAAAAAAAAAAAAAAAAAGGCCCAGCCCTCTTCTACCTAGTCTTGCTCTCTAAGAGTCATCTTCAACTATCCCACCCTCCAGAAACCTCCCTGAGCCTTCATTTCTTGGCCATGTCTCGTTACCTCACTCCAGACACCTGCATAAGGTTTAAACTTTGCTAATGCAGTTCAGCTGAAGCCTCCTCACCCCTTCCAATGCCAACAGCACTGGTTTTTAAATTGTTTTTTAAAGCAGTTTTGTAAAGAACTAGTACAACTCATCACCCTCTTTTTCCTGCTGGCTTTTGACTGAAATGGGTAAACAGAAGTCTGGTGGAATCTGTAAAAGTGATGCATTATTTGACAGAGAGATAATTTTTTCAAAACCTCTTTGAATTCATAATAGCATCATATCTTTGATATGCTATATGTATTTCATGTCTATCCTACTGTTTCTGCTATGGTCCTCATTGAAGAGATGGGCGATCTGAGGTATGGAAAACTGATTCGGCTTGCCACACGGCAGGCAAGGCAAGTGAATGGCAAGGCCCAGACATGTAGGCTGTTCATCCTTCGTACTCCCACCAAACGTTCCCATAAATGTTCTCTTCTCTTCCTTTTTCCCACTCAAGTTCAATTTTTTCACTTCCTACCTGACTTTACAGTTACTCATCTTTATGTGGAAACCTCTGTAGTCATTTTGCTGCTAGACAAGTTTACATTTTAATAATTGCCAATGCAGAATTACACAAGCTGGGAAGGCAAAGAATTAAGTACAAACCCAGCATTCCAAAACAGGGTGAGCTTCCCACTGTAGAAATAACAATTGTAATTAAAGAGGAGTTTTGCAATTATAAAAATGCTTTAACTATGAAAAGGAAATAAATGAAAATACTCTTGGTGTCGCTAACATCCTTGCATGATGATGAAACAACTACAAGCTAGTGTTCTTAAAGAATCGTTTACAGGGAGAAAGTAATAAGCCAACAGGCTCTAAAAGCAGATGAATTACCATACATGAGTTAGTATTCCCCCCATAAATGTATCAATGCATGCATTATAAATACAGTCAGAATTTCCCTTTTGTGGTTACAAGCGGTATGCCAATTAAAAATCCCATAACCTTTATATACATACTTTCTGCATTTCAGTTGTATGTATTCAGTTATACGGTCCTCTTTAACCTATTAATATACTCAGTATCTTGTTTATACATGAAGAAGTTCAAGACATAGGATGTCTTTTGAATGAAGAAAACTTCTCATGTTTCCTTTCCATCAGAATAAGATGTGGCTAGCAATCTGTTCCCCTTAATAAGGACGTCATTAAAGAAGAAAAAGAGTGTTTTGACTGACAATCTACTACGCATGAAAAACACGCAGGTTGTGATGTAGTCCATAGCAGCTAGCTCATTCAGGGTCAGGTCTCAAAATCATGGTCTTAACTGGTACAGCAACATCTGACTACTATCACATCCTAATTTGTTAAAGATAATCCTCTCTCACAACCTTATGGTCATGCATGTTGGGGTGCAAAAAAGTGTGCAGAATTCCCTGTTTCCAGTTTAAGTTCAGATATTTAGTTGCTTGCTTCCAAAATCCAGAGACCCAAGCTGCTGAGAGAATTTCTCCACAAGCATGCCTTTCCTTAACGTATCATAGGCAATGGGGTTTGGATTTATGGGATTTTTTTTCCTTCATCCTATATGGGCTGCCTGACCTCAAATAACATCTTCCAATAGAGAAAAAAGGAAGGTGCGAAGGAAAGCGCCTACTTTTTCATGCCAATCACACATTCCACTGCCTTTTTAGTTTCTGTCTCCTGAAAGCTCTGATTAAACATGACTTCCTACCCATTCGTAGAGTGGTTATTTTGTATGGAGTATCACTGACTCAGAAATAAACATCCTGTCAAACACAAAGCAACACAGACTGATTTATTCAGCAATACAAGGGCGGTTTCTAGCATATGATGAACTGAAAACCTACACGCAGATTTATCAACCCCAGAAACTAAATGTCTTTCTGATTTTAATCTTTTTTGTCTATTTTTATCTAAAAGCAGAAATACTCTATCTCTCCCTGAGGATATATACTTTATTAAATGCAATAGATACATACTTTATCTGCTTTTGTTTCTGCAAGTGAATTGGAGGCTGTATTTTATCCCTGGCTTGTGACTATTGTTCATGTTCTGAAATATGTTCAAGCAGTTCTGGTTTTCTTGCGTCTATATGTTAAATAACACTCTCTCTTTAGCATGGCAAAAAAGTTGTTCATAGCCACAAAGCCAGCATTTGGTTTTGTTAGGGCTCTTAGCATATGGAGTATGTTTGTAGGAAAGGCCGTAACAGGAAAATACGTAGACTGGAATTCACAGTGCCTACAGTTGTTTCTCAATCAGTGATGAGAGAGAAAAGTAGAAAGATGATAGAATTAAAAATGCCAAAAAAGGATAGGCACTTTGGATCAGGAGCGATGTCTTTTAAATCTGTACATGCCTGAGAATGTGAGCAAGGATACTGGATGTGCACACACGCATGCAACAGTTAGCAATCTATAGGAGCATCTCTGCATTGATGAACCAGCTCTTTTAATAAGTACATTTAGCACCACTCTGCACAAGGAAACTTCAGATAGGTAAAAGCTCCTAAGAGAAAATTGCAGCTGGTGTCCTCAAATCGTGACATTTATCGTTTGTGAAAAATGTTGGGCTGCCAGTGTGAGGCAGTACACTGCTTCATCTACCCACTGAGGATAAGACTGAAAACAAAGAATCAGTGTTTGCCTAAATGGACGATGGAGATAGTCTTGTGTTAACTCCACCCACAGACTGAGCCAGCTAGACATGCACCAGCTGTGGTATAGAGACACTGCCGGTTAGCGCTGTGCCTGAGTTAATAAGCATAGCTGCAAAGCTGTATATTTTACTTCAGACTCTTTGCCAAGACATAAGATAGTGTGTACTCGTAGATACAGACACTCAAATTACATTCCAATTTCTGCCTTGGCTCGATGTTTTCAGATAGGTTCCTTTCGTTAAAATTTTCCAAACAGCCTTCAAGTTTGGATGCCTTCACCACTGCAGGAAATGGGGCATATTCTTAGGAAGCAAATCACTTACTTGCATTTGACTGATACATCTAAGGCTGTTTTGCGGGAAAACACAAAACTTGCACTGCTGTTTTTGAAAATGTGACTCTCAAAATCTTCATGCCTCTAATTTCCTACCCTTGCAACTGAATAATGTAACTCTCGACAAATATTTAAAGAATATTCTTGAAGACTTCTGTAATAAATGCTGTAATACTGATAATAATTTCCAAACAGAAGATAAGCTTTCCTGGCTTGCTCTGTGCAGGCATATCAGATTCTTGGTCTTCACTTACCTTGGCGAAGTCGGATACCTTGGCAAAGTTGGCTAAATCCACGTTCGGACACAAAGAGCTGTACCCTATAAACAGTCTTGTATGCAAAGCAGCTAAGGTGAAATTCATCACAGTGAAGACCAAGTCCTGTACTTAGGAACAAGAAATCAAATACAACGTGAAGATAACTGGCAAGACAACAAAAAACATTGATGGGACTTGAGGCCTGTATTAAACCACAGGCAGAATACAGATTAATGATATGACATTGTTGCAAAACTAAAATTAAAGGAAAGAAAAATCAGACCACCGTCATGCCAGCATATGCCACCAGGAATATTCTATCTAAAAGACAGCAATTATTTTTCTTCACTGAGGGGAGACATGATAGCAGGCTTTCCTGCATGAAAGATTGCTTGTAAGGGAACAGTAACCAATCTCTCTCTATGTCCACTGAAGGAAGGACAAGAAGAAATCAGAGCAATTTGCAATAAAGAAAACTGTGTTATGAAATTACCTCTGCAAGTAGAGAGGTGTAAGCAAACTGCATGGAGAAGCTGTGGAATTTTATTGAACAAAAGGTTTACAAAAACAGGCTGGGCAATTATCCCTTTGGGATGGTCTGCTATACTTGAGCCTGTTTTTTTGTGGAAGACTGGATTAGACAGACAATCATCTGAGATCTCAATCTCATTTTTCTATTCTTTTCCCGCACATTTCTGCTATCATTCTAGAATATTGTCTATACCACAGGCTTTTTACAAAAACAAGTAGTAGTTTGGGTTCCTTTGTGTTTGTATTCCATGTTGCATATAGTCTCATCTCACCTAGCTCTCTGTGCTCTAAGATGCCATTTGACAGCCCCAGTTCCTTCTCATATTGACAGCCTCATTTATCTACTCTATGTCCTCAGTTCCCTACTTACTTCATCTGCATATTGTCTGGGAATAAAGCAGCAAACATTGGGGCTGGTTAAGAGTGCTTGCAAATAAAAAGCATGGATGAAGCAGCTGACTGGTCATCCAGCAGCTGACTGGTTCATAGAAGCAGCTGACTGACACCTTTACCTGTGTACTTTGGGTTGTCTTTCTTTATGCCGCTGCCAATTTTCACGTGACTTATTAGAACTTCCTTAAGATTTCTGCTCTTCTGTCAAATTTGTGTTTGAAAACAGATTTAAAGTTATCAGGTGGGGAGGGAGAGAGCAATCTGTTACACAGATATAGCCAAACAGACACAGAGCTTGATCACATATGCCTCATTTCCTTACAAAATTAGGCAAAAAACCCTACCCCTATTAACTCCACTTCATTCAAACCAAAGATAAAGTAATTTGGATGTTTATGTTCTCAGGTCCTAGCAACTATTTCCACTGCCGTGTGTGTTAGACTGAAGTGCTTGCTAACAAAGTGAGGCTATAAAAGAATACGCTATGCTGTGAATTTAAGGCCTACATGTCCCACAGTCATTTCCTAGAGGACTTCCCTAATATTAAGTGAAAGCATCCCCAGGCAGAACTGTTGTAGAGCAGTGCTTGTGCTTTAGTTCTTTTTTGTAGACCAAGCCTCTAGCCTCAAAAGGGCCATAAGAAGTTTTCCTCACTAAAGATGAAATGATTTTGTTTCTCTAATGCTACTGGGAGTTGCCAGATTGTCCTATTTCAGATATTCTAAGAAGTTTTATTTCAGTGAATGTAAAGGTGGCTGGATAGTGGGAAAGATTAGTTTTAGTTTTTCAGGGGAGAGAGGGAGGTATGTGCTTGTTTATCTCCTGGATGACTCTCTTCAGAACAGCTTACTCTACTCCATATGCTGTGCAACTAGGCAGCACTATGTTATCAAATGAACTGCAAATACAACTTTTTCAAAATTTCCTCCCATTCCCAGTAGTAATTAATGTGACACAATTTAGGAGATGACTGCAATTGCTATAGGTATTATGCTATATGTGATTTGAATTTAGAAGGCGTGAGTCACATCAGGCTGCACTTCTAATAAAGCAGCGTAAGAACCTGACCCTAAAGAATTTTGTTCATGCTGGTAGTCCTTATTCATGTAAACAAGTCAACAGGGCTAATGATGTATCTAAAAATTAGAGGAATGAGAAAGGCTTTGCAGGATTCAACACTGCTGTTATGACCTCTGGGATAAAGAAAAGGCTAGACACAATCTGAAATTGCAAGAAATGTGCCCATATTTTCTGTGCACTTTTAATCTCATGTACGTACATTATGCAGCTTGCAGCTCCATTAAGTAGCAGACGGCATGGGAGTTTCAAGTGGGGCGTGTCAAGGATTCTTAGTCATAAACTTCATAGATCATTTTATTTGCTCAAAATAATCTCTTGGCAAGACATCTTACTTCCCTGCCCCAAAGGCATTGTTTGTAATAAAAGCCCGCAAATAACTATACCAGGCAATTTTTATTCATTCTCCTTCCTCAACATGAAACAGAATCTCTTCCAGTCTGTGTTCTTCCTAAAGTATCTACTGTTAGTCTGTATGTGCACATTGTGCAACAGCTGCTGCCTCAAACTGCTGCAGATACTTGTGCAGAATAAGGGAATGACTAAATGCCAGTACTTTTTATTTTACAGCTCAACAGTGAAGTTCAGCATTTGCCTTATCTTGTTAATCTAGACCAAGTTCCTAACACAGATACACTGTAATATAGGACGTTCTATCAGTTTTCGTGAAAGTAGAAAAAAGCAGACAGCTACACATGTTGTGAGAACATGGAGAGGACTTTGGAAATTACAAAACGGGCTTTTTATTTTATATTTCAGTCCCTTCTAGACACTACATTTTAAGCAATTGGCCTTTAAGAAACTCCCAGGCACATCACTTCCTAGCACAAAGTTAATCTTCCTTCTCAGGAGCACATTACGGTCTATTCATCACTTCTCTTATTTATTTTAAATGCATATCTTTCAAGTTGTGTAATGACAGCACAGTCCTTTTTTTAATACACATGTTATTCACTTTCTCTACCACATGACTACCAGCAACACCCAGCTATGTATTGCACAGATCTTTCAATGCCTTTTTCCCTGATGCTTAGAAGATATTATGCAGTATTAAGTAATGGCATTATTAAGAGTGCTCTATTGGACCTGGGAATAATTGATTGCTTCTGCCTAATTAAAAGAAGAAAAGAACAGAGTAAAGGTTTGTATATGATATGGCATTTTGTTCAAATGTGGTTTCATGTTGTGGTAAAATGTATATGTTCTGTCTTGTGTATAATCGAGTCTTGCCTGATTGTGTAATACGAAGTTAATGCTGGAGACGAGAGATGCTCTGTTTGATAGGTGAACATAAACTTAAGTCTCTTTTTCACTTCATCTGTGACTATCTTGAGAGGAATATAAGCTCTGCAGCTGCTTGTTTACAACACAGAAAAACACACTGGGACAGAGACTGCTAACGGATGCAAATGAGCAGCTTTCATTCACCTCATGGGATCAAAGGTCCCAGTATATAAATGTACAAACATATGTACTTATGCTCACCTCTGCTGAGAAAAACATTTGAAAATGCATGTCCACAAGTATGCTCTGAATTCTAACGAAAACCGAGGAAACTACCGTGTGCTTCAATTTGAATACATGCTCTAATGATTCACTGACTAGAAATACTTCACTGAGGCAGAGACTAGGTGCCTATATCTAAGGTTACCTTTGATCCACTGCTGACAAAGGAAGTACACGAAAAAGCCTTTTGATAGGGAATACTAGGTTTTTTCCCCTTTATTCCTTCCTAGACAAAGGAAACCCACTTGAACTTTGTAGTACAGTAGACGTTTTTAGTTTCAGGAATGGGGGGAGGTATTTTTTGCTTCATACTGCGAATTCTAACTATTTCTTAAAAAGAAATGCTTTTTTCTTCCAGGGAAAAAAGGCTTCAAAATCATTGAATGGATTCACTTTTTCTCTGGTATTACAGCAGTACAAAACTGTATGCAACTCCTGTAAGAAAATCCTATCACTACAGTTAATTCCTTCAATGCATATTCTTCTCATCACACTGGAGTACCTTTTGCCAACCCCAAAATCCGACTAACAGTAAACAAATGTGCTGCACACCCATCATAATTCAGAAGAAATCCAGCGACAAATACCTCTGCTTATTAAGGGGTTAAGGCTCAGCTCAATAAGCTAGCTATCCATTAATCAGACATTGCAATTTCCCACACATTTTTTGATATGGGAACAGGTCTGCATTTGATGAAAGAACTTCAAAGACAAAAAATATCCAATCTGATTTGTGTATGCAGGCAGTTTACAGCCGTGGTTTGCGTAGGGAATATGCCCACAAAGAAATAACACCGATAAGCAGGGTATCCTTATCAAGCACATATGCACCAACATATTTTTTAACTGTAATTTATGTAGAGTGACTCTTTCACAGACATGACATAGATTTGCTGAATAACGATGTCCTGGATTCCAACCCAGAGGGGAGGGGTTATGCCCTACATTCAAGCCTGCACTCCTCCAACAGGTACGTGTCTCCTCTGGGAGCGAACCTTTAGCTTCCTTACTGATAGCACAATAAACGCCAACAGAGGATACGCCACAGAAAGTCGTAAACGGTGAGATCCTTCTCATCTGACTTTACCCACTAAAAACTAAACCAGTTAGCTGTTTCTCTAGGAAACACAGAGTACCTGTAGGAGGGGATTCATATCACCCTAAAATAAATAAGATCTTCTGAAGACTCTATTTAACAGAGGAAGGACCTAAGCAGCAAACCTGGACTAAAAGTCTACCTTTCAGATGGCAGGCAAAATGAATTCCACCAAAAACAAGCCAAAAGTATTTTGTGCACCCTAAAAACTTTTTAGACCTTTGCTAAATTGTGAAATGATAATAATAATAGTAAACAATCCAACTCTATCTTCAGTGCTGTCCCATGAAGTTGATATTTTATATATTTGTATGTTTATATTCATATCATTTATACCTTCATAAAAAGGTATATTGTATATTTTTAAAGCTTTCCTTCTATGTGACCAAAACATATCAGATAAAGTGATGTGAATTAGTACCATGCATTTCAGTAGCATCATTCCAATGTACATTGTCTGTCCTATTACTCCTAAATTACAGTTTCAGCATAGGTTATTAAGATTCCTTTTTCTATTTATGTAACTTTAAATGAAAAGAAAATTTCTGTTTGCTAGGGGGTAACATGATAAAGAGATTCTAGACAGAAGGTCTTATCTAGAGAAAACTTTACTTCTTCTATTACAGCAACTTTGTATTTCTTTGTCGTTTGCCCTAGAATCAAACCATATTTGAAACCACACTGACGGATTCTTTTTTTAAAATTTGCATATTGTTATCAAAGCAGATCTGCCATTCTTTCTTGTACTTTACCATCATGCTTATGGACATGAAACACCCTGTGATATGATATGATATTATGATATGATAGCGGATTCACTTTGCTCTTCAGCTTTCTGCTGAGAAGGATGATACTGACTGCAAGAAGGAAGCAAAATAATCTCAACTAGTATAAAATATGAGCTATTACAGAGCTTAGACAACTTGAAGATCCAGCTCTACATTTCCTCAGTTTTTGTTTCCAACATCAGCACTTCAGAAACCAAATTCTTAGCAATACTTTGGCCCCACCCCTCCCACTGAAAATTAATCCGTTTATTCAAGTCAATAAAGATTTTATAAAAAACTCTGACTTTTTTCACTGAAGGCTTTATGCAGTAAGCAAAATTATTCTGTGTGCAATAACTGCAAGAGTCCACATTAAGTGTGCGTATATCACGAATTAAATGAATGGTGCTGCAATAGAAATTAATTATTCAAATTCTGAGGGTATCACGAACATATTAACTAAGTCTGACCCAATGACTACAATGGAGTGAGACCACAATTACACTCACAGAAGTGAAACCATTATCTCCCAAATACTTATTGTATATCCATTACTTTTTTCCAACTACTTTTTTTTACAATCTCAAATGAAGCAATACTAAGAAGCTTTGGACTTGTAAATATATTCTGCAATGAACATTCAATGAAAATATAAAAGGACCCTGAACTCAAGAGAAAGTAAGGAAAAGGATGTGACTCCAGGATTCACAGCGAGAGAGTGAACAATGGATTAATCACATAAAACATCCATGCACTCCCAAGACCTGGCTACCAGTTTTAATAGAACTCACTTTCTTGAACATATCCAAATGACAACAGGTAAATTCCACTAAAAGTGTTTCAACAAGTCAGTCATCTCTTGCCTACTAGAGTAGACCTAAGTGTCAAATTCCAGCCTCAGCTATAAGGGTGTAAACTGGTATTAGCTCCACGGAAGTCAACAAAGCTAGGTTCACACACTGTGGTAAGAATTGGAACCTAGAAGTGTAGGACATGCTGAAATTATGGGTCAGATTTTGACCTCAATCATTGTGGTCTATTTCTGGTGTAATCAGATAGTTCAAAGTTGAATTCATGTTCTAAAGGCGTTCTTTAAAATTTTAAAGATGGGTCCAAATTACAAAATCTCACAACACCCATCAAGCAGGAGTATTCTAACAAAAGATTACAGATTCACCCACACACCTTTGGATGAAATAAGAGATAACTTTTGGACGTTATTTTTCATTTTGAAGCGGACAATTCCTGGTTGCCAGCCCCAATCTCCTCACTTAATGTAAAAATCCTTTTGAGGTTCTCTCACTGCCTTTCAAATCAAACATCGGCTTGACTTACTGCCACATGATGAAAACCTTGATCATAACACCCCAGCCTCCAAGACACAAGCTCACGTGAGCGGCAGCCCCTTTGGCTTCCATAAGACAATCCATCAGAGAAACTCACTGCTGTATAAAGGACTTAGTGGGCTGACCACTAAGAATGACAGCTACCTGTCAATTAAACCTGTCCAGGTAGGAGCAGTCGGTGTGTCTTTCTTGCTCTCTCTCTCTTGCTGATTTTTTTTCCTGGTGGGGTTCTCATCATCACCATCATCTCTCTTCTCTCTCAGTTTTTCATCTTGAGACATTTGAGGTTTTTCTTCTATGAATCATTATACAATAAAGAGGCCTACTTCAGATGGTATACTTTATCCCTTAAGTTAAAAGGGCACACAATCATTTTTGCTTTACCCTAATATACACAATTCTGCAGCTATCTCATTCTTTGGGTCAAGAATTTCCCAAGGCATTTCCTGGGATAATCTGTAGAGCAGTAATGCCTCCTCATACATTAGCCAGCCCGATTGCCTGATGTGTTTTACACAGTTCAGTTTAGAGTCCAACTCAGTCATCGCTCAGGGTTGCCAAGCTCGCTTCAATTTTCCCTCACCACACACGCAATCGCCTGACGAGATTCTTCTCGTTCACTGACACTCAGCTTTCCACAGAAGCACATGCCAAGCATACAAGGGCCGAGGAATGCAGAGGAATTAACCATTTTTGGAATTCGATTACTTCAAAGCCATTTCACACACTCAAGTCACTTTTGGTCATACAGAGTATGACATGACATAGAGAACCTGCCTTTTTAACCTTTAAAAGCTTTCCTCTTACCTGAAATCCGGATTAGGTGGGAAATTCTTGGGTGAGGTAGCGTTAGTCATTTTGTTCATTAAACAAAGCGGCTATGGGAGATTCTCAGCTGCAGTACAGCGTTAGTCATTTCATTCCTTAAGCAAAGTCGGTAACCGAGGGTCATCCCCACGCGCTCTTCTCCAGCGACAAGAAGTGGAGTGGGAAGGCGAAGGCGCCAGGCTCCCCCTTTCCTCCAGCCCGACTTCCTCCCCCGCCATCTGCCCCCTCTCTCTGCCCCCGCACGGCCGGGCCCGCGTCCTTTCCGAGGGCGGGCAGAAACAGCTAGTGAGAATTTACATCGTTCCCCTTGTGTGGACCCAATGCCCCGAGTGCTGCGTATTCCCACCAGCGAGCAGGAAGAGAAGCTTTTCACTAAGTGAATTAAGTTAATTAAGTGAAGATTGCTGTCATTAAGTGACTCAAGCCAGCCGGAGGTAGCGGCGTTTCGGGACACCTCGCCTCTACCTCCCGGCCGGGCCGCCGGCAGACACCTGCGGCGGGGTGCGCCCCCTCAGGCGCTGCTCCTGGGGTGCCCGCCGGCCGCAGGGGTACGGCTGGCTGGCGGACACAGCACGGCCAGGGCACCCTTAGCCCTCAGCGCGGGGCTGAGGCCAGTGCGAGCGCCCGGGAGCCAAGGGGCCGAAGGGCAGGGCCGGGACGCCGGGCGGGCCGCGGGACAGGCGCGGAGCGGCGGGGAACGGGTGCCAGACGTGGTTCACCGCGGGTTCGGGGGACGAGGGCCCCCGACGGCCTCGCCGCGGCTCTCGGCCGCTGGCGGGCAAGGCGACAGGGAGCCGGCGGCGTCGCGCCCGGCGCGGCGGGGCCGCGGAGCGGCGGACGGGCCCTGAAGGACAAGTGCCGTGCGAGCTCGCGGGGCGCCCCCACGTGGCGCGGCCGGGCGCGCGCCGCCCGCCAGGAGCGGTGCGGCGGCCGCCCGCTCCCCCGGCCGGCGGGGCGCGGCGGCGGCGGCGGCGGCAGCGGGCCCGCCCCCGCCCCCTGTGGAAAGTTGTCTCTGGCCGCGGAGCCACCCGGCACCCGCCTCCCGCTTCCTGCCCCGCCGCCGCTGATTGGCCCGCCGCGCGCCGAGGAATGCGAGCCACCCTTTAAAGGCGCGCGCGGCGCCCGGCGCCCGCAGTGTCCCGGCAGCGTCGCTCCCGCCGCCCGCCGACGTCTCGCCCGGGATCCGCCGCTCCGCCCGCCCCGACGAGGCGCCGCTATTCGCCCTCCCTCGCCGGGACAGTCGAGGGCTGCCCGAGGATATTAGTCGCCGGTACCCGGAGGTGCGGGAGGCCGGCGCTGCCCGCCCGGATCGCTCTCCCCGGAGGTAAGTGCTGAAGCGGCTCCCGCCGCGCTCGCTGTCCCCTCTGAGGGCGGCGGGGGGCACCTGCCCTGTCCCCGCTGTCTCCGGGGAGCCTCGGGAACCGCTGGCGCCCGTGTGCTGGGCGGTAGGTCCTAGGTGTGATGGCAGCGCGGTGACCTTCTTCCTTGTGCCTGTCCCCAGGCTGGTTCAGAGACAGACCTTTGCCATGGGGCCAACGACTGTTCTCTTCCTCCTCCTCATGCTCGGCGTCTCGGAGGCCAAGCGCACCGCAGGTAAGACAGCTCTGCGCTGGTCCTCGGAGTGGACAGGGAAGGGGGTGGGAAAAAAATGCTTCTTGATGTCTGTGTAGGTAGCTGAAATTGTACTCGGGGGTGAAGAGCTCCAAAGCTTTCCATGAACAAAAACTTTCTAACCTGAGCATCAGCTAGTTGGGAACAGGAAACTTTCTCTGGTGTGGGATTTGTGTAACCTTCAGAAATAGAAATGCAGAGCCTCGAGGACTTGAGCGCGTAGCTTGTCCACCTCTGCGTTGGGCAGAGGAAAGGGAGACCGTGATGTAGGAACTGGCTGAAGAAGGAATGGGGCAGTAGGCTGCTGTCATGGTGCTATAGAGAAGCTGCTACCGTGCTTGCTGTCACCCAGCTGGACTAAGCAAGCTCACTTTGCTGTCTCCTAGCATAGGAATATTGCAGTCTGGGCTTCTGCTGTCTATTTCTCCTCTGCTAGAGTCTAACGAGGTGCCAGAACGGCTGCTACCTCTGTGTGTCAGTCAGCAGGTAGCTGGCGCTCCTGTGCCGACTGGCTCCTGTACAAGAATGCACACGTACTGCCGCACAGCAGCTCCTGGTGGGACTGCCGTACCGTCGGAGCCGCTGCCTGCGCTCTAATGTGCGGCGCTGTACCTTGCACGATATGCACCACAAGCCAATCCTGGGAGATATGCGCCTGCTCAGCCTCTTCTTGTCCCTTGCTCATGATGCTTGTTCTGATCTCTCTGCAGAGTCCAGGAGCGATGATAATAGCGTCTTCGATCTCTTTGAACTCATCGGCTTCATTCGGAAGGGAGCTGGGCGCCGGGCACCCGGGGTGCACCTGGTGAAGGGGCCAGAATCCTCCAGCCCTGCTTACCGCATTGAAGATGCCAGTCGCATCCCTGCTGTCCCTGACTCCAAGTTCCAAGACTTATTAGATGCCATCCATGCTGAGAAGGGCTTCATCCTCCTGGCCACTCTCCGGCAAGCTAAGAAGAGTAGAGGCACGCTGCTGTCTGTGGAACAGAAAGATGGCTCCGGTCATGTCTTCAGTCTAGTATCAAATGGCAAGGCAGGCACCCTGGACCTGAGCCTTTCTGGTGATGGCAAGCAGCAATTAGTGTCAGTAGAGGATGCCTTGCTAGCTACAGGACACTGGAAGAATATCACCCTGTTTGTGCAGGAGGACCGGGCTCAGCTCTATGTGGGGTGTGAGAAAATGGAGAATGCTGAACTGGACATCCCAATCCAGAACATCTTCACTAGGGACCTGGCCAGCAGTGCCAGGCTCCGTATTGCCAAAGGGGGAGTCAATGACAACTTCCAGGTAAGACTTTCACTTATGGTTTTGCCTAGTATTTTCAGTTATCTGCCTTGAAGGTGCATTAGCTACTCAACCGGCCTAAATAGCTACAAAGACATGGGTAATAGGGAGAAAGGGTTCCACCACTGACTAGTTTGTGTACGTCTGATATGGACCACCTCTAAACCTACTAAACTTTAGTAATGGAGTTTGAAGGGTGAAGCATTAAATTTGCAGGAATAGAACTTTCTGCAGCAATAAGAAGGCACTGAAGCTTCCAAGCAGGTAGTTGTAGCTTCATTACTCAGCTGCTTATACGAGATTTGGAAATTCACAGGGGGTTTTTTCCTGCCTGGAGAGTTGCCAGGTCCTTGTGGTCAAGGACGAGAATATTAGGAAGCAGGGCTTGTTATCACTAAGGAGAATAAAGCAATATGTTTTATTTTGCCACCTGTCTATCATGAAATTACTCTTAATCTTTTGTGACCTTAAGTGCCTACAAGGTCTCTCCATGCAAATTATACTTTCCCTTGCAGTTGCTGCAAGTAGCTGTAATTCTTCCTCTGTCCACAGGGACTGCTGCAGAATGTGCGGTTTGTGTTTGGAACAACTCTGGAAACTATCCTGAGGAACAAAGGCTGCTCCAGCTGTAAGTTTGCAATCTTCTGAATCCAATGACCTATTAAAAATAAGATTCCTCGTTGCGTTAGAAAGACAAGTTGAAACAGAACTCAGAAGTGTGCTGACGTGCAAATCCACGTTGCATAAGAAATGAGATTATATTTCTGCAGGCACCCTAATGAATCTGGTGGCAGCTGTTTAGCAGGTGTTACCCTGGAATGATAAAAGCACATGGTAAAAAATGCATTTACTTTATGTGTGTGTTTTGTCTCTTAGCCACTAGTGCGATCATTACTTTGGATAACCCCATCAATGGTTCCAGCCCAGCTATCCGCACTAATTACATTGGCCATAAAACAAAGGACATCCAAGCAGTCTGTGGTTTTTCCTGTGATGAGCTAACAAATATGTTTGTGGAACTGCAAGGGCTCCGGTCCATGGTTACAACACTTCAAGACAGAGTTCGCAAAGTGGTGAGTGCTGGTTAAATTCATAGTGCCAGTTAATGAAAGGTACCTAGTGAAAGAATTATAACCTGCCCTCTGAGAGCCTGGATAAACAGTAATAACTTTACTCTGACTTTTGTGGAAAAGGGTGTTTTCTGTATCAACTTCTAAATATCTTCTCTCTGCTTTTCTCCTTTCCCCTACCCAAGACTGAAGAAAATGAACTCATTGCCAAAGTGGTTCAGATCACTCCTGGAGTGTGCATTCATAATGGAATCTTGCACAAAAATAAAGAAGAGTGGACTATTGACAGCTGCACTGAATGTACCTGCCAGGTAAGATTCCTCACATTCATAAATCCTCTGCAAATAAATTAATGAGTTGAAGTTAACAGCTATTTCTAAATGACATTCTTTGTTAGAGTGAATCCTGCACAGAACTGGGCATACTACAGTAGCCAGAGAATTATTCAGTTTATTTCATCCTACTAGATCTCTGGTATAAAGGCAGCTTTCATACAGTGTTACAACAGCGGTATTTTAGAAAATTATACAAAATGTCACTCTGATACAGCTGTTAATGCACTTTTAGTTCCTTAATTTGGGGAGTGCCTGTATTCTTTATGTAAATCCATGAGTAAACTAAAAGTCAGCATCAATAGAACAAATTTATAGTACTGTCAGCTTTACTCCCTGGAATACTTTAGATCCACCTTCTGTCCTCACTGAACCTGCTGCTGGCTTAGTAGGAAAAGACTTTCTAGTATTCAGTAAAGGCTCTTAACAAACTTAGGGGGTTTGTCTTTAGCAAATGCTTCTTGCTGTATCCTGTTAGCTGTTACAGATTATACGGAACAGCAATCCCTTCCATATTTCAGTTTAGCTGTTTAAATCCCAGGACCACCTGGCAAGATATTTATGCTTTGTGTTCCACTTCTGTGGAATGTTGTAAAAGTACACCAAAACATACAATTTCAGAGTTTCTTTAAACTCTTTGCTTGCTCCCTTTAACTGTAAGTATGCCTTAGCAAAAGCATCTTGGAGCACCAGTCTACGAAAGAGTGGGTTAACTAGGCTGATGCTGTTTAGAAACTAAAGGCTGAGTGTTTGTACATGTGCAATCCAAGGCATCTCACCAGGTTCTGCATCTGCTTCTATGGGTCTCTACGTCTTTTGTCTTGTAGTCAGCAAATGATACTGTGACTTCTGCATTTGCCTCTTTACTACCAAATCTCTCACTCAGTGTTAGCTGCAATTGCCTTAATGTAGTCATTTGCTTGGAGAGATTAAAATAGTAATCATGAGAGCATTCTTCTGACCAAGCTGCTACCTTCAAGAAGCAAAACTAGCAGGCAGCCCTTTAGTTCTCATTGAGATTGGAGGTGGGTGTTCTTACCCTGCCTGCTTGGCTTAAAGATCAAAGACCTCTAAGTATAAGTTATAGATTTCATGGCTCTTGAGCAGAGTCCACTAAACTCATTTTATCTTTAGCATATAATCAGCTTAAATCCATATTAACTGAAAAGAAAGTTGGCTTCTCATTCTTGTTTCATTCCCTTGAAGTCTGACCTTTATACTCTGGGTATCACGTGATAGTCTTCTACTCTAGCCAGCATCTGGTAGCTACTCTTGATCAGCTTCTGCAAAACCAGAATACTTCTGCTCTTGACTGAAAAATAACGGGCGAGAATGGGAATGAGATGAATTTTGACTAAAAAAACCCGGGACTATCCTTGGGTTTTATTAGCTCTAAATACAAGGGTCTCCACTTTAGATGCGCTATTGAGTCTAAGTGCTGCAGAAGAGATCTCTTTATCATTGAACCAAACTCCAGACATTGTTTATATTCCACTTGCTTATTGCAATTCTCTCAATTCTTTATAGAACTCTGCCACTATATGCCGGAAAGTGTCCTGTCCTCTCATGCCTTGTTCCAATGCCACTGTGCCTGATGGGGAGTGCTGCCCTCGATGCTGGCGTAAGTACTTAATACCTTCACTCTACCATAGCTGTTGGCTTGATCTAGCTAGACACGTGCTACTCTAAAGTACACCGCAACTGCATATAACCTTGCACCATTGGAGTAAGGTTAAGTGATTAACCTCAAAGAGGCATCAAGCTAAGTGATGCATGTGAGCACTGAAACATTTGAGTTCATGGCCTTTATCTTGTATAAGAAAGGAAGATGCATGTGGCTCTTGAGGACAATTGTGTCCTTTTTTGTGGAGAGAGGGGTAGGAGAAAAGACTATGGAAAAACATGTACCTGGAGTCTTATTCAGAGCTGTATCCCCCTGCAGCTAGTGACTACGCAGATGATGGATGGTCTCCTTGGTCTGAATGGACTTCGTGTTCTGTGACCTGTGGGAATGGGATTCAGCAGAGAGGGCGGTCCTGTGACAGCCTCAATAACCGCTGTGAAGGGTCTTCTGTACAGACTCGGACTTGCCACCTTCAGGAGTGCGATAAGAGATGTAAGTACTTAATCTGCTCACACTGGTAATAAAACACAGGCTGCTTTTATTGGCTTAATGTTAACAGGAAAGATTACCGTGTAGCTGTGTCACTGGGATGGAGCATTGGCTTCTAGCTTTAAGGACTTCCATTAATCAGGTAAAGGGGAGCAGATAGATAATGCAGTAAAT
Source organism: Phoenicopterus ruber ruber (assembly GCA_009819775.1). NCBI lineage: Eukaryota > Metazoa > Chordata > Aves > Phoenicopteriformes > Phoenicopteridae > Phoenicopterus > Phoenicopterus ruber. Next base: position 37,306,524 of record CM020219.1, read on the forward strand.
AGGCATGTTTGAGCACTGCTCCCAGGACAAAATTTGAGGCCAGTTTAGGTATGTAATTTCTATAGTGACAAAACAACTTGATCTGTGACATTGCTGAGGCTATCCGATATATATGGAGTCTTTGGTACAGTTCTGGTATTAGCTATGTCCTAGGTGCTGTGCAGCTGAAGTCTGTTCTTCAGAAACCATTAATAACAGACATTTCTCTCTTGTAGTTAAACAGGATGGTGGCTGGAGTCACTGGTCACCATGGTCATCATGTTCTGTCACTTGTGGCACGGGCATCATCACTAGAATTCGTCTCTGCAACTCTCCAGTACCACAGCTGAATGGCAAACCTTGTGAGGGTGAGGCAAGAGAAAACAAACCCTGCCAGAAAGATCCTTGCCCAAGTAAGTGTGTCCAGGTGGTAACCACTATTTGGTAGCTTAAACGGTGAACTTCCTGAGTAGTTGCTATATAATCTAGTTCTAGTAATCTGCTCTTTAAACTTAGAGGTGGGCTAGGTAAAATCTCATAGGTTAGTTTCAGATGAAACAAATTAAACTGTTTTCTATGGCTCTTCAATGGAGTCCATTAATTCTATTATTTATGTCTGAAGAATGAAGTGCTCTCACTACGAAAGTAATAGTCCTTAGGTAGAAACTAGTTGTGCCACTGAATTTAAAGCTATGCATGTCTTCTAACTTCTATTTCCCTTTAGTTAATGGCAACTGGGGACCATGGTCTCCATGGGATGCTTGCACAGTGACATGTGGAGGAGGACTTCAAAAACGTAGCCGTCTCTGCAATAATCCTGAGCCTCAGTATGGTGGGAAGACCTGTGTGGGTGAAGCTAGAGGGACTCAGGTCTGCAACAAACAGGACTGTCCAATTGGTGAGTATCCATTTTCCCATAAACATCTGAAGGTTGTGGACAATCTTGAAAATACTGATTAAAAAAAATTGATATAAGTCTGTAAAACATAAGTGCTAGAATTTTAAACCAGCATATTGGCCAAATACGGTACTGTAGCAGCATGGTAAGTGTCCCTCATCTTAACACTTTCTCATTTGTTTCTCAGATGGGTGTCTGTCTAATCCCTGCTTTGCGGGGACTACATGTACTAGCTCCCCTGATGGTTCCTGGAAGTGTGGTGCCTGTCCTGCTGGCTACCATGGTGATGGTGTCCACTGCCAAGATATTGATGAGGTAAGAAGACCAGAGTTTGCTCCTTGAAAGGGAGTGAAAGAAAATGGGAAGGGAGAATAAAATCCTGGTGTTCTATAATGCTAACTGTTGATCTCCTCTATCTCAAACTTGTGTTTCAGTGCAAAGAGGTTCCTGATGCCTGCTTTGTCTTCAACGGAGTGCACAGGTGTGAGAATACTGAACCTGGGTACAACTGTCTGCCTTGTCCACCACGTTTCACTGGGACGCAGCCATTTGGTCGCAGTGTTGAGGATGCCATGGCTAACAAGCAGGTATTGTCAACTTGAGAACCGTTCTGGGTTACGAAACCTCACAAAGCTTCTAAACAACAGAAAGCACCTATGCATTTCAGGGAAGGAGGACTTGCTACACTTAATAAAACACCATCCTCTGTGATTCAGAACAGGAAGAGCGTTAAGCAGTTTCTATTGGAGTTCAAAATGAGTTTTAAAAATCGCTGTCCTCCTCAGCTATGGAGGGTTCAGATGCTAGATATAACTTTAGGAGAATTTAATCAGTATTCACTTATGATCCAACAATATGTGCCTTAGATATTTTAGTGCTTGGTTCCATTTGAAGATAAATAAGGTTTGAATAAGAAAAACAATAACTAGTGCTAAGACTGCTACTGAAGTTGGGGAGTGGAAGAAAGTAATGTATGAGGCTTTTCTTTTTGTTGATTGAAGGATCTCTGATCAAAACAGACATGTATTTTTCCATATTTTATTTGAATCTCTGGGGATAAATGAGGGATAAAACAATGTTTCCAGTGGATTTAATTTCTGTGTGGTCTTCTAGGTCTGCAAGCCACGTAATCCATGCACAGATGGAACACATGACTGCAACAAGAATGCTAAATGCAATTACCTTGGCCACTTCAGTGACCCCATGTATCGCTGTGAATGTAAACCAGGCTATGCTGGCAATGGCATAATCTGTGGAGAAGACACTGACTTGGATGGATGGCCAAATGAGAACCTTGTTTGTGTTGCCAATGCCACTTACCACTGTAAAAAAGTAAGTTTATCCTGTTTTCCCATCTACTGTTATAGTAGCCTGTCAATCTGAGAAATATACAAAATATCTTAGGTTTGAGGTATAAAGCAAGTCTCTATCTAGTTAGAGCTATTAAACTATCCTCTCTGCAAATGAAACTGGTAAAATACCCCTCCTTGTAGTATAGGTAAACTGGTAAAATACCCCTCACTGCCAAAGTATTGCTAGGAGGCTCTTGCTGTTGCTTTAGATATTCCTGCAGTATGGGAAAAAATGAAGCCTGACACACTATAAATCTTCTAGGAAGACTCTAGTTTAGGCTATACCTGTATCAGCTTTGCTCTGGCAGATATCTGTCTCCAGGGGAAGAAGATGAGTGAGATGCTTCTCAAAAGCAGCCAAATAATTTTTTTTTTTTTAAAAATGATTTGAACTATGGCTTTCTAAGACTTATCCCCACAGTAATGACTAGCTAAAACTGAGAGAATTACAGTAAGATAACACCTACCTGATTGAGGTATTATGATTTAGCCTAATGATTAGATCTTACCTGCTAAAATCCCTATTGTAAACATGCCAGGAGTAAACATATCTGTGTACTTTCTCCTTTCTAGGATAACTGCCCTAATCTGCCCAACTCTGGGCAGGAAGACTATGATAAGGATGGGATTGGTGATGCCTGTGACAATGATGATGACGATGATGGTATTCCTGATGACCGGGTAAGACAACACAAAAGAACAGCCTTTGAGAACGTAGCTCTCCCATTCCCCTTCCTAAGGCTGGGGTCTAGCTTCTGACCTTGGTCTTAAGAGAGGACCATGGGAAATTGCTGGCACTGACAGCTATCCTAGAAGCCTTTAGATCTGCATAACTATGCAGACAAACTTTCTGCAGCTGGTTGAGCTTTGGAAGTGAATCTTCATTTTTATTCAGCCATTCCTACACTCGTGCAAGCAACGGGGTGTTTTGAGACAGAAGGATGCCAGTTTTAACTGTTTCCCTGCCTTTTTGTTTCTCCTTTCATATAGCAGTACAAGCATAAGCAGAATCTGATTAAAGCTTTAATTTGACTCTTTTTAAAGCTTGATTTCTTTCTTGCTCTTGCAGGACAACTGTCCATTCATCTACAACCCACAGCAGTATGACTATGACAGGGATGATGTTGGTGACCGCTGTGATAACTGCCCCTACAATCACAACCCTGATCAAACTGACACTGACAACAACGGAGAAGGAGATGCATGCGCAGTGGATATTGATGGAGATGGTAGGTGGCCTCTAATCACTCCTTTAGATGGTTTTCTAATCACAGATTGATCAAATGTACCCAATGTACCACTGATTTCCTACCAGCATTTCATCCCTGAACACATGAAAGTTCTGCTCTGGTGGTTTCAGGACCTAAAGGCTACTGAAGTAACAGTTGTAGCTAATGGAAATTCATTTTGCAATATACATATTTTGGCACAGTTAAATTCTAGCTCTACTCTGACAGGTGGTAGGAACAGAAGTGTGTGGCAGAGCTAGTGATGAGTCAAGTTTCAAAGCTTTCAAATGCTGCTCAAAATGCTTCAAAAATATATCAAGGAGGGTGTGGTGGCTTTATACAGTCATTTGTAGTGTTTGGATGTCTGACTTTCATTCATGAACTCTCCTTAATTTTACAGGGGTCCTTAATGAAAGGGACAACTGCCAATATGTCTACAATGTAGACCAGAGGGATACAGACTTGGATGGTGTTGGAGATCAGTGTGATAACTGTCCACTGGAACACAATCCTGACCAGGTAGGAGATTCGTATTATATAAATAGGAGACTGGTATTGTAAAAAATATAGTATGTTGTGTATTGTAGAGAATATTTGAGCAACAAGTTACAGCTTAAATTTGACTTGTCACAAGTCATTCTTATTCATTTGCCAGATGGTGCCTTTATCAAATAACACACCCTCACAGTTCAAACAGCTGCTAGGTATTTTCTGAAAAGTAACTCTAGTGAAGATCTGTGAGACTACTGCATGTGCTCATCTCCTAAACATTTCTTAGGTTTGTCAGTTGTGGTGATTCTCGTCGTGAGGATATGAAATTACTGGGAGCACTGTATGAAATCTAGGGAGGCAGGAGCTACCCTCTTCATAGCCTGTAGTGCTGTGTTCACTTAGACACAAAGTTGCTCTTTAATCTTTGTCTTTAAGTTTGAAAAAGCGGCATTTCAGAAGATAACTTTCCTACAAGGAAGTTGAAGGCAGCACAGGTTGCTTTTCTCTAAGGAAAAGGCGTATTCTGACACTTCTACAATTCCTCTTCACAAAAATCTAGGAGGTCTCACAACTTACTGGTTCAAAACCTTTAGAAGGCAGAAGTAGATAAAGCCTGTGCCATTCTGTCAAGTACAAGGCTGTAAGTTTAATAGCTTCAGGGGCATAACTGGAATGTTTGAAGGCTTAGAAAAGCTGTTGCAAATTAGTGGAATCTAGTGTAGTATGGTCGTGTAGCCTAAAAGCAGTGTTACTTGAAGGATTTAAACAGATAATAAATTTCTTAGTTGTCTTTGCTTGCTTTACTACTTCCCCACCCGAGGGTGGAAAGTGCCTGAAGGATCCTTTCAGGCAATGTTTCTCTTAACAGTTTGAAATCTTAATATAAGACTCTAATGGTTTTTCAAACACTTTTCTAATCAAGTTCTAGAAGCAGAGATGTTAGATTTCAAACGGCAGAATTGGTAGCTATTCAAACTGCGTGGTACACTGTCTGTCTACACCAACACCCCAGTCGTTCACCAGTGTTGACAAGACTACTAGAGTAAACCCTGAGGCAGCCTCAGGGATGACTGGATTGTTTTTCTTATTTCAGAAGCTGACTAAGCAAATGACTGGCTAAAATATGTGATCAGCAAGCACGGCAGCTCATGCAATCTGTGACCACTAAGGGAATAATTGTCTTGACTGATGAGCCAGGGGGCATGAAGAACATTATAGGCTTTTATGATAAAGAAAATTATGATATGGTGTGGAAGCCATAAAACCAAGACTTGGTAGACTATGTTTTAATGTTAGTCTCCACTGGCTAGGTACAGAGTAGTCCTACACTTAGCTGGCCCTTGGAACCAGGGAGCTGCCAGGGAAGGTGGGAGGTAAAGTACCCTGTGTCCAGTATGGTGACTAGTGACAGAAGAGTCGTGTGGCAGAAGGGAGAAGAGAAGCTGATGACCACACTGCTTTCTGCTGCTGTGGATTCAAATTAAAACCAGGGCAACACTAAAGCAGCCCACAAGCAGTTAGCACAGGCAGCTTTAAGTAAGCATGTATTAATCTTAATACCTCGCTACATCCATCTTAGCTCTTGCTAAAGCAAGCAGAAATCCCAATTAATTCTAGCTATTAAGACTCCCATTTCAGCCTCTTTAAGTGGCTTTTTAAAATGTTCTTTATTTTCTTCCCTTTCTTAGGAAGACACTGATTCTGACCGCATAGGTGATCAGTGTGACAACAACCAGGACATAGATGAAGATGGCCACCAAAATAATCTTGATAACTGCCCCTATGTGCCCAATGCCAATCAAGCTGACCATGACAAGGATGGGAAAGGTGATGCCTGTGACCATGATGATGACAATGATGGTATCCCTGATGACAAAGATAACTGCAGATTGGTTGCCAACCCAGATCAAGCTGACTCTGACGGTAAGATGGCCAGTATCATAGTAACATTTTAAGAGTGTCTTCCAATAGTTTGCTATATTTTTTTTCCACACTATTTAGGGTTGGACAAAACTTCCAAGTAATAAAAAGATAGAATGTCTGTACTGTGTTAGTGCTCCTCAGGAGTAAGGAACAATGTAAAAATCACCACATAGCCAACTTATTCTTAAGTTGCTATCAGGCTGGAGTGAAAGGGTGTTTATACAGTAGCTGTTGTGGCTTCCGTAGTGTGTCTGCCAGCAGTACCTGGGCAGTCAGAGATCTGCAATTAAGATTTCAACTCCAAGTTGTAAGACTTGGAAGCAAACAACAATGGTGATATAATGGTGAAATTACTTGTGTCCTGCAGGCGATGGACGTGGAGATGCTTGCAAAGATGACTTTGACCAAGACAGTGTGCCAGACATTGATGATATCTGCCCTGAAAATGTGGACATTAGTGAGACTGATTTCCGAAGATTTCAGATGATTCCTCTGGATCCCAAAGGAACATCCCAAAATGATCCAAACTGGGTTGTTCGTCACCAGGGTAAAGAACTGGTTCAGACAGTCAACTGTGACCCTGGCCTTGCAGTCGGTAAGGGGAAAATTTTAACAGACATTACACTGGGTTTTTTCTTTTTTGGTTGGGGGTGGGAGGGAGGAGGAGAACCTGAGAAACTATTAAGGAGTTGTTTAAGAATTGCAGAAGAGCAGCGCCTAAAAATTTCTCCTTTAATGCCCCCACAGGTTTTGATGAATTCAATGCTGTGGACTTCAGTGGCACCTTCTTCATCAATACAGAAAGGGATGATGATTATGCTGGCTTTGTATTTGGGTACCAATCTAGCAGTCGTTTCTATGTTGTCATGTGGAAGCAGATCACCCAGTCTTACTGGGACTCCACACCAACCAAAGCTCAAGGCTACTCAGGTCTCTCCATCAAAGTTGTGAATTCCACCACCGGTCCAGGAGAACACCTTCGCAATGCTCTGTGGCACACGGGAAACACTCCTGGCCAGGTAAGAGTGGCTCTTTGATAACCTGCTCTTCTGCACTGTAAGGCAGGCTGTTCTTCCAACAAGTTAGATGCTTACAGGGAGTCTGTACCTGCTGATCAGAATGGCATAGTCTTCTTGGCAAAGACCAATAACTTTGTAATTATCCCCAATCATGCAAAATATTGTACAAAATTAATAGGATTGCATGCTGCAGACAGGCTTTCCAGCAGCAGTGAATCAATTGTTTCTGGGATTGTGGAGTAGTTTCCTATTTACATATTTAAAAGTAAATTTAAATGCAGTTGATTTTCAAAAGACCCCATTACAGAGCCTAATCACTTACTTTAAGCCTTTACTAGTCATGATGATCATCAATGATGATCATCAAGGCACCTTCATGTCAAAATAATGGCTATGTTATCTCAGGCCTTTGGTTAATAAAAAAAATATTATTTCATAGGTGAGAACTTTGTGGCATGACCCTCGTCACATAGGCTGGAAAGACTTCACTGCATACAGATGGCGTCTTAGCCATAGACCAAAGACTGGTTACATCAGGTGAGCATCGTCCTTTTATCTTAAGTAATTATCACAAGGAAAGTGGATGTCTGTAAAGATAAACCTAACAGAACCTTGTTGAAGATGGCTGACCTATCATCTCTTTGTAGGGTCGTAATGTACGAAGGGAAGAAAATCATGGCAGACTCAGGACCAATCTATGATAAAACCTATGCTGGTGGTCGGCTAGGATTGTTTGTCTTCTCTCAAGAAATGGTGTTCTTCTCAGATCTTAAATATGAATGCAGAGGTAAGGAAGACGTTGTATTTAAGAGATCCTACATAAATGAATTGTTTCAAGAAAGCTGCTCTCAAGAAAAATAGAATGGATCAAGAAATAAAAGCTAAGAGGGGAACGTTCACCCATGATCTTTCGTGGCTTGATCTCAGGCGAGTTCTGCAGGCAGAAACAGGATACCTTCTTGACTAAACTCTTTGCAGTTAGAAGTTTAAGTGTATAAAATCTAAGTATATTTCTATCCTGTTATTTCAAAGTATCTGAAATCCATGTTAGTTTCAGAGGTGAATCTCCTTTAAAATGCTGACTAGAATGAATCAACATAGCTCACAAAGTCCAAGGTGAAAATGCAAAATACTGACTTTAGCAAGCAAGAGAGTAGTGTCTGACATGCAAAGAACCGATTTGCTTAAAAGCAAGCAAAGTAGAAGGCTGTCCATATATTGCAGTCTTGCAGTTCAGTGAAGGTAAGTGCATATGACTAGTTTCAGGTGCCCTAGTCTTCTTAAATTGTGACTTCTTTACGTAATGGTTACATAGACTAGATTCTGAAGCCTAACTCAAGAAAGTACTTAAGCACTTTCAGTTTTCTTTACCAATATGTTCTTTACAAATATCTCTAGGGATTAATGTCTTAGACATCATCATGCATAATATACAGAAATATTTAAATATCTCTTTTTTTTCTCTTTCACAGATCCATAATCACAAGGTTATTGGATCCAGAGACTATTTTAAAATGCTGGTATTGCACCTTCTGAAACGTTTAGCCTTACAAATCCTGGGACCATTATATTATTCCTTCCTTTCTTCTTTCTGTGTAAACGTGGACTCGAAACACATGACCTGCCTCAAGAGAATGCTTTTGAGAGAATGAAAGTGAGAACATACTTGGTATCTGACCTCTGCTGAAGTGGAAGGAAACAAATGTGTCTTGCAAATGAGAATTGTCTTCACTGAACAAGCACACTTCTTTCAGTAGGAAAGACATTTGTTTGCTGTTTATCACAGTGCAGTGTCACTGCCTCTCTAACTGGAGGTCCCATGGAGTAGCATTTTGTAAAAAGAACATCTTTGGATGTGCTGTGGACTACTTAAACTGAAGACCTTTCATTGTGTGGGGAAAAGGGTTTTTGGGTGGGAGGGTGAACTCTAAGTCTTTTCTTCATAGGGGAGAGGAATTTTTTTAATGAGGGCTGCGCTACCTTGGTTTACATCCGTTTAACTTGGAGAAATGATTATCGTTTTATATGTCGTATCTTTCAGATGAAAACACAGCCTTTTACTCTGTTTGTGGTGAGCTAGATCGGCTGCTCTATTATACAGGACAAAACAGATATCCTAAACCTGATTTCCATGGTGGGAGGGGGAAAGAGGATAAAAACTGGCACACTGGATCACATCAGCTTTGGGACAACTGGGATTTACAATTAGATTCTGTTTTTTCCTGATTAGATGCAGATCTTTCTTACCTTTAAATGTTTTCTTTCAGACATGGTGCCAGAAAGCACCGCCATCTCAGCTAGCACTGTGCTGTCCTTGAGGAAACCAGCATGTGCTTCACTTTTTTTATGGTTAAAAAGGCACAAAAAATAATAGTAATGAAAACATTCCTTTTCTACATGCCATAAATGCTTTAAACCCCTTGCTTCTTTGGAGGGGAAGGGGCCTGTAGATAAAATACTGAAATTGTAAAATATTTATTTTTACCTATCCTTGATGTTATAGTGACTGAGGGATTATTGATTAAAACAACAAGAAATGCGTCAAGACTATCCACCTAATCATTGTTACAAGTCTTCATGACTGTAAGATTGTAAATACAGATTATTTATTAACTCTGTTCTATATTGAAACTAGAGGGGTTTTAGTTGAGAAAAAAATCTCGTCTGGAGCAGATGTGGTTGATGTATTTGTTACAAAGAGCAATTTTCCCATAAAGGCTTTGAGGCGCAGGGAAAGCGGCGGGGTGGGGAATGCGATGTTTGTTTTTCTCAGTCTGAGCTCAATGTTGGCTTTTCCTTTCTTTGTGCGAGGCAGTCAGTAGCCTGGCAGGCAACTGTTCTGCAGTGCTAAAACTCAATTCCCTTTAGATGGTAGCAGTTCCTGTCTCACCCGTAGGGCTAGAGAAGAGGGAATGCCATTTGCCATCTTAGCGGTTATTCAGTGCTGGGAAACGTCTGCAGTGCTTTACCACCGACACAAAACCAGAATACCTGCCCTGAGGAGATTGCAGAGCGAGGCACAGTGACCGCAACCAGTAAACATTCAGACTGGCTGTTTGTGCCGCTGCACACTAATTAATGTAACTAGTGATGTGCAGCTACAAAAGAAGGAATTCTTCACGGACTAGACAGAATTTCAGGAGCTCCTTGCAAGGGAGAGGGCTTGATGTACATTAAAAGAAGACTGTTTTCCCCGACAGAAGGGGCAGCATCCTTATACCTACAATATTTCCTTGCCTTTTGAAAAAAGGAAAAGAAACGAACACAGTGAAAGTCTTGCGTACAAATATTACCTCATTGTTGTGTGACTGAGAAAAACCTTTGGATTAAGCAGAGTTCAAATGTCTAACAAACTTTAAAGCTACTGTAGTACTAAAAAGTTAATGCTGTACATAGTCAAAATTTCTTTGCAGAAAATGTATTCCCAGTAAGGAAATGGCATTGGAAAAAAAAAAAAGTCAAATACAATTTCTAATGTTGTGTTATATTTTTTCCTGTCATCTTGTATACCATTGCTTGTATTTTTATAAATTATTTTTCTCATTGCCATTGTAATAGTTAATCACATAATTGTGTAGATACGCTATTTAAATAATTTATCATGAAATGCTACCTGTAGAGTTAGTATTTCTATTTTTATAAAATGTTTGCACACTGAAAATTTTTTTTTTGCTTCCCTCCTCCCAATGTTTTTGCTAGCATCATTTTCTAAGAACATGCTTTTTTGTAAACATTTTTAACCATTTTCCATTTTAAAGTTGTGTAAGTTGTACAATAAAGCTTCTTACATACAAAGAACAATAAACCAACATGGACATTTATATTTACACCTTTGTGCTCTAGTTTTATTCATGTTTTGTAACACTTCTGTGGATCACTGATACATTACTCATGTCAAATTGGGCTTCAAAGCCAGACATCTCTACATTCTTTACATTAAAGCTATGCTGAGGGGATGTACCTGAGCTTTCACCCTGGGTATAACAGCTTGTCCACCTGCAGGCCCTTCTGCAGTTAGGTAGCATGGACAGTGGGCAAGTGTGATTCTGAAGCCTTCACTGAAGACTTCTGCAAGTGTAGATACAGCCATGCTGCCCTTGATGCAGCCATAGGGCAAAACACTCTCTGAGGGATTTCAATCATCCCCAGGCAGGCCTACCCCCTCTTTCTTTCACGTGAAAAGAGGCAGCATGATGGCTATCTGCAGGGGCGGATGACTATCTGTTAGTATCTCCGCTAGACTGAGACTGCTAGTGTGATCAAAAAGCTGATGATGTGGCACTATATCAACTGCTGGGACATGCTACTAAAAATAAGAGCAGCTAAGACTAGTTGTTCAGTCTTTACTTACAGCAGCAGTTTGTCTCATGAGCCCTTTAGCAAAGCCAGGTGCTATATTAGGAATGCTAGATACCAACATGAGAAGAGTATTTAGGGCATCCTGCATGTATACAAAATTAATCTTTACATCTCCTTTTCCTGAGGATGAAGAGTCCTGGTCTGTGAAGTTGTTTTCTGTTTTTCTGTCACTAAACATTTGAGGACAGTCCTGTATATTTTATTTTATCCCACTGAGAACAAGGAGAACAAAGACAAAGAACTCCTGACCTCTTGCTTCCAAAATATGAGTGGCTGCTGAATTTCTGCCCTCGCCGATTACAGGATTGTCTGCTTCACTTCTCTGGAGTGAGACGTGGTAGTCTCTTGTGGGAATGCACCATCAGTGTAACCCGCCTGATCTTATCTGGGCCCGTTGTACCAAATGTCCTGCAGTTCTGGTCTCAAACTCTCTTCTTGCCTCCCAGGAGCACCAAGAAAAGCGAGAACTACAAAAAACAAAGTTCCCACCTGGAGAAATCTCTTTACTGTTCTTGCAGGAAGAATGAGATGCTCTGGATTTAGAAAGCCAATCAGTTGTATGAACAGATATATCTATATATGGATATATGTAGATCTAACCAGAAGTTTAAAAAAGGGAACTGCTGCTGATATGGGGGAAGATAGCCTTGGCAGCCCATTCCAATGGCCTTGTCTGAGCCCAAGCCAAATTTTCATGCTAATTTATTGCATGCATTTATGTAGCTTATATCAGTGTAGTATCTGAATTGGGGATGATGATACATACCTTAGAATAATAAAGGCAAGCCATATGCCTTGTGTTAACCCATAGGTTATGTCCACCCACTTGTTGCTTGGGGAGCGTGAATACCATAGGACACCAGAAAGAGCTATAGTTGAGGTAAGTTAGGCCTGTACTTGCCCAAAGAAACAACTGTCAAAGAAAAACTAAACAGGAGGAGCATGGAAAATGGCCACACTTCACAGGGCAAAAACTCCATAGGGGAAGCCTGTGGGAAATATGCTGTTCCCAGTTTTCTGGAGACTCATCAGTGGGACACGTAAGCGTACCAACAAATGCATGCCACTTCTAGTGTTACTGGGTACGTGGCCAACTTTTTTGCATAAATCGTCTCTGAGTTTCGTGCTATTGCAGAGAGTGCAGTCTTTTCTTACCATAGCACGCTCTTCTCAGAGCCCATGAAATACAGTACCTCAAGTTTTCAAGTGGTCATCTGCATCAAACCTGTGTTCAAGAGGTGTAGTAGTTTAACCTGTAGATACTGATAACCCATGGAGATAAAGACTGAGAGAACCATAGCAAGATCTGCGTCTTCATGACAACAGTGCACTTTTTACTGATATTGCCATGATTTTGTAGTCAAGTCCATAGTATGGTAATTAATTGGCTGATTTTCAATGTAAATTCATTTTGGAAGGGATTGTGGAGATTGTAGAAGAGACCATCTTAATATATCCACAAGGGGAGTTCTAGCCCTTATTTCTCATCTTTTCCAAGAGAGGAAGAACAGATGCACAAAGCTGTATGAATATTTAAGCGGAGTTATGACAAGAGGAATAAAACTCATTAGAAAAAAGTGTTTGGCAAGTAAAAGTCTTAAAGATAAAATCTTCTGTAGGAAATCCATAAAATTGGGCAAGTATCACAGAGAAACTTGGATTTTCAAATTAAGACAAATCCCAGGAAGTCCAGCCATCATTTGTCTGTAATTTTTCAACTGCTTTCAAATTCAAGAACTGCCCGCCTAGGCAACACATACAAGAGCTAAACTGCGTGCTGCTTAGGTACCGTGTCAGTCCCCCTTGATGACTCCACTCACAAAATGTGTATGGAGAGACCATTTTAGTGTTATTGTAAAATTAGGGTAGAATGCCTCTGGCAATACCCTTCCCACCAAAACTATGCATACTAAATACACAAAGCAAACAATAGGAAAACAATGGCATACAGCAGTATTTCCACAAGAAGATAGCAAATTTTTAAGTGGGGGGAAAAAAAAAAGTTCTAAATACAGAATACCTGCCCATAAATCAAAATTATTCATGTACTTTAGCACTCTAGAAATTAATACACACTTGTGAGTATTCCAGTTTGCTGGGGTTTTTTAAAGCATAATAGATAAGGTACTGCAGATTCAATTGCAAGCAGTGAACTATTTCACATAGACTTAAATGAGAGGGAGCCTTTTATTCTAACTACTGCACCTGGATTCCAGCCAATCCCTCAATGAAACGTATAATTGGATAACTGTAGGTTATAGCATTAGTAGTATTCAAGCGCCTCTATTCTATTTAAAAAGGAAACAGTTTTCCTGACCTTTAAATCTCACTACAAATAAAAGAGCAATTATTTCTCAATAAATACATCTGTTGAAAATTAAAAAAAGAAAAAAAAGAGAAAAAAACCCAGTTATTATTTTTCCTAGATTTCAAAAACCTTCCTAATTTAACAACTTCCCAAGCATTTGCCAAACCACCTTGTCTTCTGTGTCTACCCTTCAAAGGGCAGAGATTTCCAGAGGTGAGGCTCTCTTTTTGTAACTGGGAGAGGAAGCACTCTTGGAACTCTAAACACTGTAGCAGAATTTGCACCTAAAAAGCAAGAGAGAGAGATCTCATTTAAAGCTGTGGTTAGAAAGCCTTTCTAAGAAGCATAACAAAGAGAAGAGGTGCATTCTCATATTATTTGCTGAAAATTTATCTAGAAAATAGAGAGGTTGAATAAAATACAAAAATTCTTATCCTTATTGAAATTACAGAAATTGAGTGGCAAACAGCAGCCTCTCACCTATCCCTCCCTGATTTGGAAGTAAAATTGCACCCTTTCTAGCACGTGAATTACTGGCATACTTTTTTGCACTTCTAGACTAGTCCTTGCTGCTCCAATGACATGTTTAAGCAGCCCCTTCCTCTCTGATCTATGCAGCAGATAATTTTTGCACAGCCTGTTTTCACTCTGTGCTCAGCACGTCCACTGACTCTGCGGGAGCTCTGCTCGGGAAGTGAGAGGGAAAGCATGCACTACAGATCCACAAAGTAGATACCAGCCATCGTCTGGCTTGGAAAAAAGCATTTGGCTGAGAATTTTTGTGGGGCAGTTTCCTCTTCTTTTTTTTTTATGATGAAGCTGGAAGATTTTTCACACCTTGATACAATTACTTTAATTTAAACTTGAATTCTGGACATATAAGAATAACTTCATTCCTTTTAGCACTGTTGAATTTTTCTGTTTTTTTTTTTTAATCGGGATATTTAGTCTGTCACTTCTCTTTGAAATGGAAAAGACTCTCAACCACTCTAAATCTGCATAATAACTGTAAAGCTGGACTGAACTTCTCGCACCATTACAGTATACTGAAATCAACACTACAGTTCTTTAAATCATTCTACTGAAATATATGTATTTCTAGTATATATATGATATATACTAAATTAATACATATAATTTAGATATATATATGCATATGGTTCATGAAAATGATTGAATCACCCGTATTTTCCTCTTTCAGAGGAAAACACTATGGAGTTTGTAATTTAAAAGGGCAAACCATGCAGCATCAAAACATACCCACTAGAGTAAATCAGTATGAAGAGCTGAGCGCTGGCCACTATGAGCACCAGCACTGTATGTGCATTACTGAGGAGTCTCACTGGCAATGGCAGAATGATTTGGTCATATATTGCTCAGCAAATAGATGCAAGCACACCGAAATCTTCTCTTCATGGGTATGTTGCTTTTTCACCAATATTAAATTTTTGGAACAAAATTATCTATCTTGTGCTGTAAAATCATAGTGGGAAATAAGGAGCACAAAACAGCACAAACCTACATGCACACATGAAATTTCTTATTCCTCAATATAAAACATCTCAAAGCCCAAAAGTCAGAAGACTAACTTTAAAAATCAGTTATTTGTGCTTTGCTGTGTTTTGGGATGAACAGAGCTAGGAAAGACTGTAAAGAAGCTAGTTGTCAGAATCTTTTACCAAATACAACTTACACTGAATGAAGGTATGTATTTTGGAAAACCTGTTTCCAAATCCTGAGTTAGGCTGCAAACGAAAATTCATTTAAATATCTTAATCATCACTGCTGCATCACTCCCCGAGGAGAAGCTGCTGCATTCCAGTGCAGCTGGAATTCCAGTGGCGAGCCTGACGGAGGGGTTATTGCAAGTCACAATGCAGAGACTGGAAAAACAAAGAAAAACCCATGAATTCTCCTGGGCTCAACTTTCCTTTTATCCTGATATTGGTGATGTTTCAGCAAATGACCTTGTCACTATGTTTTATATAATATCTCTGTTATTCTGTACCTCATACCAGTAACCATGTTTTACCAAGTAATTTTATTTCCTACAGTTTTACTTAAAACTGAAAAGAAAGAAAGAAAGGAGGGCTTGAAATGATATTTCACCTGTAACATCAGGCAATAAATAAAATCTTCACAAATAACCTATTTAATATAATGCAGTAGAAACCAAGCGCAAATAAATATCAGGTCACTAATTTTTGACAGTCTCTGAGCTTGGGTACCGACCCTACGCGCCTTTGGAATAGCATTTCATGAGTGCTAGGTCCCTGCAGTTTGCAGTGACTACAACTGGTGCAGGGTGCTCGGCACTTCCGAAGGCGTGAAGTGAAGTAACAGAGTCCCTGTTGGAATGTACACTTCAAGTCAACAGTCATTCAAACTTACCTGCTTATCCCTGAAATGCCAGATGTGAATATAAAGTTGTATTCATGGCTTCAGGAATGTTGTACGGCTTAGTCAGCGACAGGCTCTTCCTTGAAGGTGCTAGGAAAAGCTTTTTCGTAACAGGGAGAGATTTAAGATAACAAAATACACCAAAAAAAGTAAGAATTAATTAGTATTTCTCTTAATATATGTTGTAGATATTCGGCATATAAACTTGAAATAGAACTTAGTTTTCTTCAAAAACTAACTGAGCACTTTAACACTGTTTTTGAGAAGGACTCTATAAAACACAAGTTCCATGTGAAAATAACTGGACTGTGGAGAGATTACAGCCAGTGGACAGTCCGGCATGAATATCATACAGAAACAGAAAATACACTTGAAAAAACTTGTCAGTATTGCTTTGATTATATTTATGGTAAAGAAATTATGACACAGGCTTACAATTTTTAAGGAAGATAAGAAATACATTGAGGTGAGATTTGCAAAGCTCCATGAAATGCGCTTACAGCAATCCTATGCAGAGCAATGGGACTCGCAGAACGCCCAGTATCCATGGGTTTGTTATTGCTGTTGCAGAACAAGTAAAAATATCAGAAAATAAACCAATAAAAAGCACTTGCTTGTCAGAAATATAATGTCCCATTTATATTTTTAATTAAAAGAAAGTAGGTTAGATTCTGATCTCTGTTATATCCACACAATTACCACTTCCTCAGGAGTGTACATCCACTCAGACTGCCAACTCTGTAAATGAGATTAAAATCTGGGCTAATACATGCATTAACTTAACCAACCAGATTAGTTCAAATACGGCCTATGCCGTAACACAGCCATTGTATAGTTAACATTCTATCCCTACATCTTTTCTTGTTTAATGTTAAATGGCTAGTATAGTATCTGAGAAAGAATTTGTCCTTTTAGTTTGTGTCAAATGAGAGCTTGTCAATGGGAAAATCTACTGAGTTTTCTTTGCTAGAATATCTCTCCCCCCTCAAAAAAAAAGCTTTTAAAAGAGAACCATCCTTTTTTAATAATGTCTTCTTATTCTGACACTACAGTGCATGCAATGAAAAACTAACCATTAGCTCAGTAAATAAGTAGAAAATTCAGGAGAAATAGTAGTTAAAGAGTAGACAAGCAAAAACTTGTAATGAATTTTTATTATTATCTCAAACACAAAACAGCTGTATTACCCTCCCCCAGCTAGCCATTACTATAAGGTTTCACAATCCAGTAACGGCTAGGGCAAACTTCTGAACTCCTTCCCTTTTATCCACACCAAGCCTCCACAAGGGACTGCCATCTTTCATCACGTAGTTACATTTCCGAACTAGAGGATAGGGCTGTTGGCTATACGGTTACGCTCTCCGCAGGATCAAGAATGGGACACAGCTGAGCAGACTGGTGCTGGTGGTGTGATCCAGCAGAGGACTTGAGCAAGTCTTTACCTTCAATCGCCCGCAGTCCAGCAGGCAGCCCCGGGGCAGAAAACTCGTACCTGTCTGGGTCCTTCCCCGAGTCAGGGCTCAGCAGGCAGACAGGCTGCAAGCTCCAGCAAACTGCGCTGGGGGAACGGAGGCCAGGTTTTAGCTAACTTCATGAAAAAAGCAGGCTGAGTGTAAAGGAAGAAAAATAAAATTATTATATACATTTCACACCCGCTCTAATAAAGTCTCATCAGTAGAAACTGAACTTTGCAAGTTTTACTTTACATTTTTCATGCATGTCTATCATCAGACACACAGCTACACAAATGTGTATGTACATTTATTTATTAGATAGAACGCTCCCAGGAAATTTAATGAAATGCAAGAGTTTATTTTGAAATCAAACTGCAGCAATATATGATAATGACACAATAATAATTATCTCTTAAGAATAAATCAGCTCATGGAACAGTTTTCAATGATGATAATTCATTCCCTTCAGGTTGTCTGAAATGATACTGTATCAGTATAATATCACTGATGGAGGTTTAACCACACTTTCAGAAAAACAGTTGTGTAAAGAAGCATATAATCACTCTCCCCTCAACTGCCAATCTTCATATCATCTGTAAAAAAGAAAAGAATCATTCGCTGAACTGCTGCAAGCACAATATTATTTGCAAGAGGAAAAAGCAACAACAGTTCGTGATACAACTTCTACTTAAAACCTAATATAGCCCCCAAAAAAGAGCTGGAAATAATTACCAATTGGGTCACACAACTGAGAAATAACAGCCTTTTCATAGCTGTATGTGGGCAAGTCTGGCTTCTGTTTATCTCAGTAAACATCGCCTATATTTACATGCATATGACCCTGATGTAGATTACTGCTTCTTTCAAGAAACAGGAATTACTTACCTCTGAAGGCACCTGAGAGTTTCCTTCAGATATATATACACAAGTATATATATACGAATTATGTTAATAATTATGCTTTCCTTAAAATATATATAATTTAATGTATTACAGTAAATCTGTGTCATAGACTACAGTACCATAATGACTGCAAAAAGGAAATTCTGCTAAACCAGTTTCACACAAACACAGTTTTGTTTGCTTACACAGCACTACACAGAGTTTAAACCACGTGTAGCAGGCCAGAAAATCAAACTATTTACAGAAGATTATGCATACATGTTTAAATGACCTTTAGAATTAAGACCATAACAAAGCTTCACTATGTAAATGTCTCTTAAAAATAGAAATAACACCTGACACTTCCTACACCTTCATCTGCAGATGTGTTTGCCTTAAACTGGACTCCACCGGGATCTCCATTCCTCAATACAATTAGCACATCTAATCATCTCTGAACTAACAACAAACTTAACTATAGAATACATTAGGCAACTTTACAGATTTGATAAACATCACAACATTTTGCTTATGGCCAGGAATAATTGCTTAAGACAGAACAGAGTCACCTTTGCGGAAAACAAATTAATTCCATGGAAAGGTATCAGGGGTTTCTGTTTTATGCTGTACACTTCCTCGTAAGCAGTATACTGGCAAAAATAGTAAGAATGGACTACTGTCTATTTAAATGCTGATTTTGGATGTATGTTTTAGCATTAGAGTAATATTAATGGAATACAATCAATCTGAATATTATTAATTGAAACTTAAACTCATGGATAACTGCAAAGTATTTAGCCCTAATGTAAAAACAATTACAAACCTCTGAAGTGGGTTTTATTTTGCACTTACTTTTATTTGTGCCTAAAGATTACCTGTTCACACCATTTTTAAAAATCAGACACTGACACAAAGACTCAAAGCCTGATGAGGTTATGATATCTGTAATTACATCCTTGGTGTGTTTTTAGGTTTTAAGTAAAAATGAAAAGATTTAGAGACTGAAAATTCAGAACACTTTTCTCCCCGCCCCCCCGCCCCCCCCCCAAGAAAAATTTGGTAAGCAAAATGACCATAAAACTAAGACATTTGTTAACCATACAGATCTGCAGTCTATATGGCTGAACATTACTCAGCCACTACTGAAAACAGATAATCGAAACACCCCATTGCATTGCTCTGACGCAACGCGTGATTATGACTCAAAGACATTTAAAGTATTGTGTGATAAACATTAACACATTCACTTTAAAGACTTTTACCATGAGATGTCCCATATGGAAATTTACTTAATAGCTGAAATCTCTTTTCTCTCTTGTGCAATAAAATTACCTCATAGTCACTATGTCTACCGCAACAGGTATAAACAGTTACCTGCTCACTTCACTACATAGTGGCTACAATGCATGGTGTTTTGCTTGATTTAACACACCCCATCTTAAAACACACTAATAAAGAGAGATGGTAGTTGGGGCTGAGTCACACTTGACTCTGTACTACATCTATTCAGACTAAAGGAGAACTTTAATTCATGTGGAGGCAGCAAGTTAAACTTGAGTATTTCTCACTGTCGGTTACCGAAGACTGGTGATATAGTATGTAGTCATATTAATCCCGCATGAGCTCCCCATCACCACCGCTGCCACCCTGCTCTCCTCTGGGGCAGACCGCTTCCTTCTTCCCTTGCTCCACTCTTCTGATGCCTGCATCTACACAAAGAGCAAAGCTGGCATGTGAAATTAGCTGAAAACTAACCTACCTAAAAAAAAAAACCTCAACCTTTTCTACAGGTATTGCATTTCTGTTTTCTTCCTATTGTAGCTACGGCCTAAATCTCATAATGAGCAAATACGGCAGGTGAGTCTGGATATCAAGTTGGTCTGGCAGTGTAAAAACAGCAATAACAAGCCTTCTTGCTTTCTGCTGGGTGGATACACTTTAAACAAATATTAGCATTTCCTTCACTGTAGAAAGGTTAAGTACAAACAATCAAAGAAACAGTTGTGATCATAATTAAGAAATGATAACATAGTAAAGAGGTATTAGGATGTTCTTCTAAATTACCAATGAATGTGAAAAAAACGTTTCTCCAAATTCAGAATAGATGACCAGTATAACAAAGATCTATCTTGACAAACCTAGCAAAATTTATTGATTTCTAATACAATCAAACTATAGCACTTTAATCACAAACAACTTCATATTGTCACAACTTTTATGAAAGAAATGAAAGAAGTAGATGTCCTGCCTAAAATCGGGCTTATTTGAAGAGTTTGCTTTCCAGAAAGAGAAGTGGTCTTAGGCTAAAAATCTAAATGTAGATTTAGATTACAGTATCACTATATAATTGCACTTAAGTAAAGGACATAAAAAATAGAGACATTTCCAAAATATTTTTATAATACCAGATAGGGTGGATTTAATTTTTTGCTGGTTAAAGTCTATTCTTTCTTTTACTGAACTAAAAGTAGATATAGATATTATGCAGTATTTATTCATTTTGTTACCTTCTATGTGTAAATTTAAACTCCCTGAAAGCAATTTATTATTTTTACTATAGCTAGGTCATGTTTGTTTCTATACTACACTTGGATTTTTGTGTGGATTGTTATACCAACTACTGGGAGAATATTTGCTCTCCACAGAACAGTGAGTATGACTTTCTACTACCAAAAAGATAATCCATGTGTTGTCAACACTGTTTTCCAGTTGACAGAATTAATCAACATCAATATTATATTTCATAAGAGTCCTAGTCTTATAGTCAATTATGTCAGTGCAAGAATTTCAATAAACATTCTGTTATTTTGTATGTATTATTTTTGGCATAGTTTTATGTTTTATAAAAGTATATCCTTGCCCCACCATAATAATCAGTGTGTCTTGGTGCATACCTTTGGTGAGAACCTGCTTGGTTTTTTTCATCATAATCAAAAGCCTATTCTAAAGGGTTGTTAAGAGTCTCACCTCCTTTGGTTTGCAGTGGTATGCTGAGAATGTCAGCCTCTGTGGATGGCTCATTGTTCATGCTGATGCAATATAATGGTTCGCCCAAGAAAGAAGGTTTCTTCAACCTTTTTGTGTTGAGTGCTCTTGACATAAAGTAACCTTCAGTAATACTCTTATCTCCCATCTTCTGTAAACCTTCTAGGTCATCAGGTTCCTCTGTTTGGGCCAGTGAGTCCTTTGATAAGTGACTATCAGCCAATGCTTTGCTGATATAGTAGCCAGGGATTTCACTCTCTGCATTAACACATAAGCTTTTGTCTTCGAGTCCAGCCTTTTCCTGAGCCGTTAACATCCCTACAATATGGTCTTCAACTAACATTTTGGAAAGAGTAGATGTGGAGTGAAGAGCGGAGTCTTGACTTGTGTAACAAGGGGGACTTAATCCACAAGAAAGAGATTCCTGAGACTCTGGCATGGTAACGTTGCTTATTGTTCTCTGAGGCTGCATACATTCTTCCAGAAGGGTCTTAAGCTGCTCTTCAGAGAGGCCCGTTTGTTCTTCAGTCTGAAAAAAAAAAGGCAAGAATTTCTTCTGTCAAAATATAATTAATGAAAAGCAGCGCCATAAACCAGTTTGAGAGATACAAAAGCACTGGCAGAACTCTTAAACTGATATAAATGTTTTTCAATTCAAACTGAATTTAAATATACATTTACATAATTACATCATTTATGTAACATCTTCACTCGGTTCTAGATAGATCAGATGCTGAAAGTTAGGAAAGAAGTCTGACATCCACAAGGCACTGAGAGGCCTTTGATTTTACTTAGTCTTCGACTAGATATCACTGCTTTTTAATTACCAAAGCACATACTTTTTCATATATCTTGGTTTGTTCTGCATACATACAGACACATACATAAGTTAAGATTTTAATTACTGAAAGCAACCCAGCACATTGCTAAAAGACTTTCAGCTGTTCGGGCGATGCAACTGGGGGTCACAAATGGTTTTGGACAGCACCAGCCCACAAAGATTGTCATGTATTGACTGAAGTATTCCCAGCTGCTCACTGTAGAAACGCAACATAGCCTCTCTCAACCACGTGACAAAAAGCGCATCAGTTACTCATCTACAGGACCTATCATGTCAAGTATGTCCCATAGCATGTGACAGAAGAAAGCTCCACCTTCTGTACAACAGTTTTACTGCTTTCTACAAGCTGTCACTGCTTGGATAGCTCACACATGTATCTTTGCAGTCAATTTCTTATTCAGACAGTGGCACACCCCTATCATTTTTATCATGCAGGTTTCCTTTACTGGACATTTCTTAAAGTTTGATATTAAAGATAATGACTGATATTAGCTGGTAACAGTGAAGAATAGCAAAGGATCTTTTGCTTAGAGAGGTTTGCAATGGGGAGTTACTTCTAGCCTTTACAATCATTAATGCTCCTTGGTGATAGAGAAGTACAATACTCCCTGACAATTTAAAAATTATAATGAAAAGTACAAGATATATCTTAGATATGCATAATACATTTGCCCATGAAACATGAAATATAGAAGATATAATAATATCCATTATAAATGTTATAGCTACTATGCAACATTTAATGGAAAAAGATGTTTTCTACAATCAAAACCTCGGTTTTACCCAACCCCCAAGAGACAAAGGATCAGTTGACAATCTGACGAACTCCCTAAGGCTGCAGCGATTTATGTCAAACAACAATTTTATTCACTTTGTAATGACTATTACACAGAATTTACTTTACATTGTGCTAGAGCATAGAGCTATGGTCATTTCAGAGGAAAGATCAATATCAGATGTCTAGCTGATTTTTTTTTCCCCTGAAGGTCTCTTATCCAACTACAGGAGTGATATGACTCTGTTTGATGTATATGACATGATGAGACTGCAGCCTAAGTAGCACAGAGTGTATGGATTACGCCTGAAAACTGATTATTCATGTTCTTGAATGGGGACAGTTTTCAGTCAGGAAGGAAATCGTATTTCTTCATAAAACTTGTTTTGGCTATTAAAAATTACAAGGTAACATGACAAAGTGATCAAGAAAGACATTTTAGGTTACTTTCAGTCACCATTCTGTATTTACGTGTTCAGACATTAATAATAGCTACTAACTGCTACTATCGACTGATTACTTTACACTTCAGGCACTAGCTGATGTACTTAAACTCAGTTTTATAGATTTATTCAACCCACTAGTCTTTTCCTGCACAGACCGATTTCCTTCCCAAAGACACTTTGCGTTCACTTCTTACACATACAAAAGAAGACAACTGCATTAAAGCAACTGAGATGTTAAGGGCTTTTAAACAAACAAAAAAAAGAGCATCAACAGACTCTCATTATGCGTAGAGAGCTTTATTTAGATGAACATAAAATCAGGTAATTATATTGAGATTCCGCTAATCTTGGTATCAATCAATGTACTTTTGATAATATAACTGAAATCAAATCACAACCTTAAGTACTTATTTGGATAACACAGAAAAAATTATGACCTCTTCAAACTTTTCTCAGGCTTTTACATTTTAATCCTAGTGCAGAAAGTACTCACTGATGAAAAATAAGTCAGACAGAAAAACAATGAGTAGCAAAACAGATGACAAATCAAAAATGAAACATGGAATTTTTCAAATTTTCACTCTCAATCTAATCTACTAGCCCACGCGGAATTCCTTACATTTCTTGAAGGAGTATTTTAACTTGCAGGACAATGTCTGTTTACAAGTACTCATTATTAGAATGGACTCACTATAAGAAACAAGATGCCTTCACTCAGGCAGAGCACCACAGTAACATAGTTACAGCACTACTGGAAGCGCAGCTGCATCTAGAGTATATCCACAGAGCAGAATATTTTGCTATGTAAACATAACTATATTTGTATCACAGAAGATTCTCACATCTGGAAACCCACATGGATTCCCACATGGTTTTGAGTGTGTGGTTCTATACTAACATATTTCAAAGCTCTTGGCCAAGATCATTTGAAGCTAATTTTATGTTAATGACAGGGCAATTCACTCACTGCAGAAAGGAATTCTGCATCTGGTGTAAATGAATGACTGAGTACAAAATGAACATAGTGAGGAAGATCATCTTGTCCTGCCTTTCTTTTGTCCTTTTATTCCCCCCATCCCCACCCCATTTATCTGCAATCTACTTTTCCTTGTCCAAATTTACATTTTCTGTTTTTCCTTTCAAAAATCATATGGCTTGTATTGACAATTAGTTCATAGATTACCTTGATTATTACCAGAGGGCTAGGTGGGGAGATTTAGAGCCTAAGGTGAATGGTGAGGGAAATGAGTGTAACAGCTACAGAGTGAAAAAGTTTGGTAACTTGTGGGCTTGTTTTCCTCCAGAGTGGCAGGCCTGCAGGCAAAGCAGACGGTGTAAAACATTACTTATTTTTGTTCTTTCTTTCTCTCTTCGTCCCTTTGAACTGTTTTGTAAGGCATGCTTGCAAGGATGCAAAGCTAAGGAAAGTATTTAACACACCTCTCCAAAAATTACATTTTGAAAACCTAAAGGCTCACTGTTTGCAATTTTCTTGCACCCAAGTCATTTTAGGGTTAAGGAAAAATATACAGTAGAGGAGAAGATAGCTCTTAAATAGCCATCAGTCATTCACTCCCAGTAAGAAATTTACATTGAAATGAAAGCAGAAAGGCTGGTGTTGAAATCAGAAGACTGAGTTTAGGGAAACATGTAAAACCCTAAGGAGAGACACCTCACACCAAAAAAGGCTGTGCATTTGCAACCAAATGAGCATTTTAACTCATGGGATCGCATAATACAGCAACTGTGTTAGGAGTCTGCAAAGTATACATTTGCACACACCAGAAGAAATCCTGTCACAGCTAACTGTACTAATTTAGAGTCACAAGACTCGGAATCAGTAACACAGCCTTAGGGAGACACTAGATTCTACTTCTCCCAAGCTTTTACTGCCCTCACTGTAAATAATTTACAACTCCTATACAGAAAAAATACTTCAAGATATTTCTTTAAAAATACAAGGACATAAAATTAATGTAATTCAAAATGCAGAAACAGCCCACTAGACAAGGGAAAATGAGCTATTAGGTCTGGTTCCCATTAGAAATTGGAAAACCTTTTAATTGTTCTGGCTAATTTTTAATAGGACACTGAGTCCTATTCATTTCCAAGGCTTTTTACCGTTAATGATCCAAAAAACTCATTCCTAGCCAGGAGTTTAGGAGCCTGCTAATGACCTTTACTGTTTATGTGTGGCTAGTTTTTCACACACTTGTGGCCCTTCTCTGACTGAAGATTTCTTGTTCATTGCTGAATTCCTCGGTGACATGGGTCTATAGAGAAAACCTTACTGCATACGGTAGGAATGCAAACTTGTAGATCACTGTGGACAGACCTGCTGTGACTACGGGCTCGCAAGTTCAAAGCTTTAGGCTTGTTTTCCACGTCTACACAGTAACAGAAACAGACTAACACTGAAAGGCCTTATCAGATTTTAGCACGGGGAGAAAGCTAGTATGTCAGGATTATTTCTAATTATAGTAAATATGAATCATAAAATGACACATAGTAAATGAATAAGCACTAGAAAGTCAGGACTACTTAAGGACTCATGTAGCTGGCATGTCTATAAACATGTATATTTTGTTGCTTAATCTGAAAGTATCACAATCAGCAGTTCTTATGATACTTTATTTGCTTGAAGCAATTTACCTTGATGCTCTAATTTACTTACATTTTTACTGCTGTGTAGGATTGCAACAGTCAATTCTAAAGTAACTGCTCTCTTCCTGATAAAAAGACTCCATTTTAAGAGTACATGGATCTATTGAGACAGCATTCAGATTTTTGACATATCAGCACAGGAAGGTTTTGTAAGTTTTACTTATTTCATGACTTATTAATAGCTTCCCAAACAGCTGTATTCTGCTTTGAAAAAGCAATCCTTGCCTTATATCTCCACACTGCTCAACTCAACATGCACCCGTCAACTCCAAGGTCTCACCTTCATGCACTGCACCGAAGCACCAAGCACTTGTCTACGAACAGTACTGGTCAGTGCTACCGTGGAATATTATTAACATGCTGCATACAAAAACACACACATCATGTCATTGCGGAAGAGCTTCTTACAATTTCCAGAAAAGCCAAAAGCCCAAAGTTCTTTTGCACCACAGAAGTCAGGATTGGTGTCCATAACTTGTAAACTAATTTAAATTATGGGAATATGTCCTTATGAGACTGTTGTGGGTTAACCTCAGTAGGCAGCTAAGCACCACACAGCTGCTTGCTCTCTCCCCGCCCTCATGTCCCAGTGGGACAGGGGAAGAGGAAAGGAAGAGTAAAAGCAATAAAACTTGTGGATCGAGATAAAAATTGTTGAATAAGCAAAGGAGAAGGGAAAGAAGATAGAAAGAAAACAAAACAAGTGATGCGAAGGCAATCACTCATCCTCTCCCATGGGTAGACCAATGCCCAGCCAGTTCCTGAGCAAAAGATAGGTAACTTTCTAGAACCCCGTCTTTTCCCTTTTTATTGCTGTGCGTGATGTTCTATGGCAGGGAACCTCTGTTTGGTCAGTTCAGGTCATCTGCCTGGTTGTGTCCCCTCGC
Organism: Phoenicopterus ruber ruber; assembly: GCA_009819775.1. Classification (NCBI taxonomy): domain Eukaryota; kingdom Metazoa; phylum Chordata; class Aves; order Phoenicopteriformes; family Phoenicopteridae; genus Phoenicopterus; species Phoenicopterus ruber. The sequence continues at coordinate 37,333,417 of CM020219.1, forward strand.
AGCCTACTGCGCACCCCCAGTCTATTCACTGGGGGGGCAGAGCGAGAAACAGAGAAGGCCCTGACGCTGTGCAAACACTATTCAGCCACAGCTCAACCATGGGTGTGTTATCAGCATTGTTTTGGTCGCAAATCCAAAACACAGCACCATACCAGCTGCTATGAAGAAAATTAACTCCATCCCAGCCGGTACAGAGATCCATACATCCACTTTTACAAAGAAATTCTTAAGTGTCCAGCACATCATGTTACGACTTCTAGTGCTTGCTTGTTTGTTTTAAAATCACTACATTACGAGAAAGAGCTTAACGAATTTCAGAAGGGTTATTTTAGAATGTAATGAGAGAAAATGTAACTACAGTAGATCAAAACCATGCTTACCCCAGTAAGCATGTTTCTGGAGAGGTATCGATTTGATAGTGTTAAAAATTAAGACTGGAAGCTGAATAATGCATGCAGAAATTAAGAGCTTCTTGTGCTACAATCATGATTCACCATCTGGTGGTCCTGTGCTTGTCTAGTTTGGCTGAGTTTGGGGACTTCTGCGCTGTTTCAGGAAGGACATAAATCTTTAAGAACGAACAGAATTCATGAGCCGTATGAGAAAATCTCCTGCTTTTGCTCTTTTCCTCCTTCTGCTAGTTACATTTTCCCTTCTCTTATTTTTTCCACTGTTTCTGTTTGGGTAAAGGCAGAATGAAAAGATCTGCCAGTCAATATTCTGTAGCTGCTGCCACTAAAAGCCAGAAAGCAGAAAGGACAGAAGTATCTAGGCAAGAAAACAAGAACAGCAGAAAAAAAAGAGGAGGACATTAGTGGGCATCTGGTAACATCGCTGTCTGAAAAGAAAATTCAACTTGGTAACATCATGAGCCATCAGAACCACAGCATCAAAGCCATTATCAGTCTCATGGAATCATATAAAATCTCCATTAAAAAAATAATTTAAAACAGTATAAAATTTCAGAAGAGAAAATGAACTTCATTAATAAATAGGAAATAAAAAACCCTAAAGGATTTTTTTCCCCTTTCTCCGACAAGGAGAAATCTTAACAGAAATCAAAATGGGACATGAGTTTATACAATTTTGCTCTTATTTAGAGTAGCAAAGTAGGTGAAAATTGTGAAGAGGAGACATGGTAATTGCAGCAGTTCATTTCTTTTTGATTTTTAAGATAGTCTACAGGTTATACAAGTAAAAATAATTATGACAAGTTCTTGCAGGCAAAGCTAATTTAAACATGCATATTTTAGTCATTACAAAGAGGCATAATACTTGTTTTTATTTTATCTTTCTCAAAAATATCCAGTCACTTGCTTGTGGTTGGAATGTGTAAATAAAGAAAAACTGTGCTTCATCAGCTATACCACACCCTGTAGACTTTAGAAAGAGACAGCAACTGGTTGCCAGAGGTGACAGAAGTAGGAAAAAAAAGGAAGCTAAAATACCTTTTACAATCATTTTCTTCTCATTTGATACCATAGACACTAAGCTACATGACTCGCAGCTGCAGAGTTTGCATGGTACTACACTAGGATAGAATGAAGATGTTTCGGTAGCTGTAAATGTGAACTTCTTCTTGGAAGCATATGGAAATAATTTTATAACTTTTAAAGATCCAAAAAGCTTTATTTCTGAATACCTACAAGTTGTACTTTTTACCCTTCATTTTTCTGAAGCTTACTTTGAATTTTAGCTTCATTTCATGGCAGCTTTTGATCTACAGGTTTTATAACATTGTCTAGGTGCCTGCATATTAGCAATGGAGTTTCCACCCATGGACACCAAAATCTAAATTTGTATGCCCTCACCAAAGTTTTAAGAAGGTAACCTTAGGAAACAAAATTTGAAAATGTCACACAGGTTTAAAGTTTCTAACATTCCTATCAGGCATGTATTTATTAATAAAGAAATAATATTTTTAAAGTAATTGAAGATTTCTGTACATAATTATTTTTCTCAATTACCTATATATGCATTAGAGGAAGACTATGACTTTGAAGCTCCATTTTCATTAACTGAACCAAATATGGTATTTGTTACCTTTAGACCCTAACCAGTATTGGATGCAAACCTAAACAGTTAAAATATCAAATATAACTGTAGTGGGTTGACCCTGGCTGGACGCCAGGTGCCCACCAAAGCCACTTTATCACTCCCCTCCTCAGCTGGACAGGGGAGAGAAAATATAATTGTCCTGGTTTCGGCCGGGATAGAGCTAATTTTCTTTCCAGCAGCTGCTGTGTTTTGGATTTAGTATGTGAAGAATGTTGATAATACACCGATGTTGTTAGTTGCTGCTAAGCAATCAAGGACATTTTACAGTTTCCCAGGTTTTGCTAATGTGCAGGTGCAAAGAACTGGAGGGGTATAGCCGGAATAGTTGGTCCAAACTGGCCAAAGAGAGTACTCCATACCATAGACGTCATGCCCGGTATAAGCAGGGGTCGACCGGTGGGCCTTTTCCCTTTTTTCCCCTCTTTTCATTTGTTCAGGCCTTTTCATTCATTCTTTCAGCTGTTTGTTCCCTTGCACACTCTCTCTGGAACTTGCTGTTCTGAGATAGCTGTGGGGGAATATTCCTGTTCCATGATTGCTGCTCGGGACAGACTGTATTGGTCATTGGGTCATCAGGTAGTGAGAAACTGTGCATCGTTCATTTTATATATTCTATTATCATTGTAATTTTTATTATTATTATCAATATATAATATATTAATTTTTTTTCCTTTGTTGTCCTGGTGAACTGTATTTATCTCAACCCACGAGTTTTCCTTTCTTTCTGACTCACCCCACTGGGGAGGGGGGGCAGTGAGCGAGCAGCTGCGTGGTATTGGGTTACTGGCTGGGGTTAAACCACGACAATAATAAAAGCCTCATGGGTCAAGATAAGGACAGGGAGAGATCACTCACCAATTACTGACACGGGCAAAACAGACTTGACCTGACGGAATTAGTTTAATTTATTACCAATCAAATCAGAGTAGGATAATAAGAAATAAAAACTAAATCTTAAAAACACCTTCCCCCCACTCCTCCCTTCTTCCTGGGCTCAACTTCACTTATGATTTTCTCTCCCTCCTCCCCCCAAGCGGCACAGGGGGACGGGGAATGGGGGTTGCGGTCAGTTCATCACAAGTTGTCTCTGCTGCTCCTTCCTCCTCAGCGGGAGGACTCCTCACACTCTTCCCCTGCTCCAGCATGGGGTCCGTCCCATGGGAGACAGTCCTCCACAAAGTTCTCCAATGTGAGTCCTTCCCATGGGCTACAGTTCTTCATGAACTGCTCCAGCATGGGTCCTTCCCATGAGGTGCAGTCCTTCAGGAACAGACTGCTCCAGCGTGGGTCCCCCGTGGGGTCACAAGTCCTGCCACCAAACCTGCTCCAGCGTGGGCTCCTCTGTCTCCACGGGTCCACAGGTCCTGCCAGGAGCTTGCTCTCCAGCACGGGCTTCCCACGGGGTCACAGCCTCCTTCAGGCATCCACCTGCTCTGGTGTGGGGTCCTCCACAGGCTGCAGGTGAGTATCTGCTCCACCATGGACCTCCATGGGCTGCAGGGGCACAGCCTGCCTCACCAGGGTCTTCACCACAGGCTGCAGGGGAATCTCTGCTCCAGTGCCTGGATCACCTCCTCCGCCTCCTTCTTCTCTGACCTTGGTGTCTGCAGAGTTGTTGCTCTCACATATTCTCACTCCACTCTTCTGGCTGCTGCTCCACAGCAGTTTTTTTCCCCCTTCTTAACTATGTTATCCCAGAGGCACTACCACCATCGCTGATGGGCTCGGCCTTCGCCAGTGGTGTGTCCATCTTGGAGCTGGCTGGCATTGGCTCTGTCAGACATAGGGGAAGCTTCTAGCAACTTCTCACGGAAGCCACGCCTGTAGCCCTGCCGCTGCCAAAACCTTGCCATGCAAACCCAGTCCAATAACTCATTGAAATTTGTATTTCCATTAGCATGCTGGCTTTTTCTGTCATTTTAGGAGCTAATATAACATAAGACTTACATTGTGTTATAAAGGAAAGCTAATTGAGTTTTGATCTACTGTTACAAAACAGTAAAACTGTTACAAAAACTCCTATATTTTATTACCCAATTAACTTATGAACAGTAGGTTTTACACAACAAAGCAAATGGTTGACGAAGAAATATCAAAGGAAATTCTGAATAACGCCGAAATACAAAAAGCAAGTCAAGGGTAACAAATTATTTTAAATTAAATTACAGATATTTTTCCTATTTAACTAATCTTTCCTAAAATAGCGGTGAGTGTGAAACTATGGCTAAATCTGGTGAAGTCTCACCTTCCTAAAACATAAACTATTATACATTAAATAAAAAATTATATGCAAACAAAAACAAGTTATAAAGAGTGTTTTATTAGTGGCTGGGAATTGTTACTACATAAGCAGCTGAATCTGCTAAGCTAAATGAACTGATAAGCCAAATTTTGATAATTATAGTCTCTTTCAGAGGTACTAAGAGATATTTTATGCATTGGAATTTACTCTGTTTTCTTTAGTTCAATCCTGTTTCATCTGAAATTGAGAAACCAAACAGGAGCTGGAAGAGCAAGCAACTAGTTTTGATCGTCTGATGATGAATAAAAACAAATACAAGAGGAGATCTAGTATTTTAAAATCATGGAGACTTTTCAAGCAATAGTATCAATCCACTAACTGCAGGTAATGTTTCCTTTTAACAAGAAAGCAAGTAGCTTTAAACAGAGGTATATTTTTTAAAAAAACCAAACATTTCCAACATCATAATGAAATCTGTTTTTTTCCAAGAGATATCCTAAAAATGTTATAATGTTATTCTATTCTTCTCCCTAACTGCAACCAGTGTTGGTAGTGTTCCAGTATCTCTTGCCCTAAGGTTCAAATCCTGCTGTAATTGTACAGCATATTTGACTTTTGTATATATTGTATAATAAAAAATTTCATTAGTTAAGTTTCAGTAGTTTTTAAACATTGTTGTCTTGCTACTGAATTATACTCCAGCTTCCACCATAAGCAGCAGGGCACAGATTTCTAGTAAGCAGGAATCAACAAAGGAAGAAATTTTATTCACTATCTTTAATAGAACAAAAGGTAAGAACTGCAATTCTAAGCAAGCATACACTACATTGTGTAACTAAATGTGCATAGAATATATTTTCCTGGCTTGGGCAAAGAGGTACTGACTTAATGTAATGGGCATATTTAATTGAAAATCAACATATCCTAGTAGTCACTAAACAGTAAGAGTCAACCATTCTTTAGAAAAATAATTTAAAAGTTTAAGAATTTTAGAAGCCGCATAAATCATGATGTAAACCCCCCTTGATTTAAATACTAAACTATGATAAAAGTCTCTGACTTAAATCACTTTGAATTTAAAATCCATCTACTCCAAGGTTGTCAACAGATGTTTTGCAAGAATTCAGCTCTTCTAACTTCAGATTAGTTCAATGTTTAGCTCATCTAATCTACTTCATTTGTAGACAGAAAAAACTAAGCATTGTACTATATATGAGTCACTGTACAATTTTTTCTCTCATTTCTAAACTCTTCCTCAACAAATGGATAGCTCCCTGGTTTTAGAGCACTTGATTTCATACATTTTCAAGTATTCTTAGTTTAGAAAGCAAGCTTTTTTTATTTTAACACACTGAACATATGTGTGAAAACATAAGACAAATTCCTGAACTGGTATTTACAATCCATTATTCTGAATAAGACTTTCATTTTCTAGCCTCTACTGAAGAAGCAGAACTTCTGCAATCTAGGCTATTTAGCATTCAAAAACAGTTTCCTAAACATCCCATTTTGTGTTTTTAACTGTTTGTTATTAAGCATTTAACAGATTTCATTCCATAGAACTATCTTCCTTGAATATTATTAAGTTGTGGCTTTAATTTTCAGCAAAGCCAGTAGAGTAGACAAAAATGCCTTGATGTGGTTGCAGCTGTTTTCTGTTACAAAAACCCATTTATTTTTCTTCTTTTGGTCATGTTGGCTTCCATTTTTCCAAGAAATAGATACAGTGTAGCATAACGGTACCACAGCATCTTATTATAGCAATTTTAAAACTCTGCAACTAAGTATCTTTTAAGATTTTAAGAATACGTACAGGTCCATAGTCTATTGGGGGAACAGAAAATATAAATAGTAATAAAACTAAGGAGACGGAGATTTGTTTCTTCATAACATAAGAAACTTCACTGCAAATCCTAAAACACCAATAAAACTAACAAAATGCCTCCATCCAATAAGAAGGAAAACAGGGAAGCCACAAACACATGATCTAGATGACCTATGTAGTCAGGTGTAGTTTAGTCTCACTGAAAATAAGAAGGACTGGCCCAAGGACTAGTAAGCCACGAAGACTCACCAAAAGCAACCATAGGCAGAAGCTTAAAAAAGAACAAAATAATAGCTTATGTATTCTGGGGGTTCAGATATATCATATATGCTATTTCCTGATACTCTTTAGGGCTATCTTTTAAAGTGAATCTTATCAACTGGCCCTGTGTATCAATAGCAACACGCACCTCTGAACACTGACTTCTTCTGTATAACTTATATATGTATATGGTAAACCTGACCTATGATATATATTTTTTTGAGGCGGAAATATCCCCTCCCAATAACGGAAGTATGTTATGAAGGAAGTTCTGCTGTATGCGGAATAACAAGATACAGAAACCTGCAGGGTTCTCTAGTGAAGTAATACAGGTAGTGTACAATCTCAATTATCCAAGTTAAGGAAAAAAACATGCAGTTTGTTTTATAAATGTGGTTTTCTTACAGAGTTTTTGACTCTGCATTAAATACAGATGATAGCATTCCTCTCTTTGTTTCACATTCATGCCACCTAAATCAAGAGCCTCAGCCAAGTACTAATGTTAATTGTGGTTCCCCAAGGTCCACACAGGCGGCAGAGAGACACTGACACTTCAGATTCAAACTAGCTAAAATCTAAAGAAAAGAACATTTAGAGTTTTGCTTACAAATTATTGTTTTAAAACTGAAGCCTTTCTGACACCACAATTCAAAGGATACTAAGCAAAAAGAGAATAAATAGGAAGAAGCAGAGATCAATATTACAACAGAAATGTGGTAAATCATAGAGGATTAGAAAAAGGTATATAAGACACTACTTTTCAGAAACTTGTTTCTGAGAAATTTGTTGAAGTACAGAATTGTAAAGACACCTAGTTTTAAATAAGAAGATCCATAATGTATCACACTGGCTTAGCTTTCTTTCTCTTATTGTTGTAGTTCATCCCACAAGCTCAATAAAAGCATGTACAGTATTGCCATGTCTTGGCAAATGCAAGCACTCAAACACTGAGAGCCAGGACAGCTCTCCAAAAATACCAGGTCTAGTACATCTGAAACGGTAATTTTTTCTTGTTTTGATCTTTTAATTGTTACAGTTTTAAAGAAAGGCTTAGTTTTGTCTCTTTTTTAATAGGAGCACAGATTCTAGTGCAATTATGGCACTGCAAAAATGTAGAGCTTTAACTACCAAAAATTACACAACTTGTGGGAAAAAGAAAGAGAGGTTGGCAATATTTGTAGTTATGTGAATTGTAAATATGGAATCCTACCTCATAATGGCAGGACTATTAAGTCTCTTAAAGAAAAAAAAAGAAAAAAAATCAAGTTCCCATTTACTACTCATGAAATGTTTCTGACCCTTTCAATTCATGGCATGAATAATTACACTCACTAACGAACATCCCATCTAAAATCTATGAAATCGTCATTGTCTTTTAGCGAAAAATCATTGTACGTGAGTATAGATAAATGAGTAAGGGTAGGGATAGTTTTGCCACATCTCAGTCACTGTTTATGAGAGGTCAGAGAAAGAAACTGATAAAGAATTTTATTTTCTTTTTGTGTTTGGTGGGGCTTGTTGCCACAGGGCAAGTGCAAAATTTCTATAGGGAACGTCAGGTTGCAGCTGTGCTTGTCAACGTGGGCATATATTTTATGGGGTGCTGAGAAAACATTTTTTAAAAAGAAAGAGAATAATGAAGAAGCTTTTTCTTTTCTAAAGAATGGAAGGGTATTTTGAAATGAGATACCTGCATCTGGCTCTTCTATTTCCATTGAAAACGAAAACTCAAAAGCCTTTAGGAAGAATGTGATGAAGAATATTGCCCCAGGGAAAACATATTATTTGGAGTTTCAAGCCTGCCTGCACCCGTTCTTGATTTGCAGGGGGGGGGGCGGCAGATCCTTTCAGTAAGTACAAGAACAGAAGTTAAACCTTGAAACATTCAAATATACATTACCAGAAAACTTACATTTGCCACATAACAATAAAAATAGCTAAGACTGAAAAACAAGTGCTAATCTATTATTATTACTACTTGATGTTTGCCAGCTGTATTTAAAAAAAAAAATTAGAAATGCAAAATGATAATACTATTCATTTTTTGTCTAACTACAAAGGTCAGTCTTCAGAAGGTCTAGTTGTTAAAGTAGACCTTAGTTTTCATTGTTTATTAAAACCCTTACAGTTTTTCCTCAGGTTTGTCTAACACATATAGTAAATGTGCAACAGTACCAATGACCGTATTCCTGCTGGCATGATAAATTTCCTATATTATTATAACCAAAATCCATGTATTTTATGTCCTTGCCAAACTAGAAACAGCATAAACATTATAAGACCAGGTAAGAGAGCCAACCTCCTCCTTTTTCTTCTGGAGTGATGCGGAAAAACCTCACAGTTACTTTCTGCCACTAAATTTGTAATAGTTTTTAATTCTCTATGCCTTAGAGATAAAAACACCTTTCAGCATCTTCTGTTGTTCTTTTTCTCAGTCACAGATCCTTTCTCATGTCCTACAACAAAGACATCTAGAAAAGTACATGCATTCAAAATGTTGCAGTTCCTTATTGTTGTTATCCTGGTTCACATAATCAGAAGCACATGTATGTGCACACAGATAAAAAACAAGAAAGCCTTTACTCGCTTTACAGAGACAGTGGGTTCATTTGACTATGGAAGCTATAGGCCAATAGGTACATAACACAATGTTGTAGTACACGTTTCCTTCCCTCCACTTACTCATTTGCTGGTAAACCCATGCCTGGTTAAAAAGAGTTGGTTACGTGTTTGTAACTAGAAGCAACGATAGCATTCGACAGGTCACACAACCATACAGGGCAAGCTCCTGTACTTACTCCTCGTCGCCAAAGAGAATGCCACAAGCCCAGCAACAGTTGTAGAGGAAACCAGGTAGCCCAAATTGCACATACTAAGCATAAACATACCAGCTTTCCTGCACCAGGGACAAAAAAATAATTATGCTCATGTAGAAATCTAAAGGCTTTTTACTATAAAAGACTCACAGTTTTAAAAATAATGTCTTGATGATAACGGAATTATTTAGTGTTTGAATTTTTCACTCCTTTTCTGCAGAACATGCTCATATACAAAATGTAATTCAAAACAGCTGTGTAAACACTGATTCTAAGAGATTTTACTTTTAGGGAAATTAATACAATTCTAGAAACAACAAACAAATTACCAAAATGTAAAATGGTACAGTTGCATGTAGCTAACATAAAAGTTAATGTTTTGCAGTTTGAAACATATAATTGCTATAGGAATAGGTAAAATGTATTTGTAAATGAAGCTTGGGACAATCCCATTTATGCTCAATGATGTATACCACTGCACAAAAATGAAAAAAGTCTAATATTTCCCCTAATAAAAGACATGAAAGCACCAAAAGACTCATGTTTTTCAAAAGAAAGTTATGTAAATTTATCACGCATTTGGGATACAGGTGACTCTACTGGAGCTGGAGTCTGTCTTTTGCCCACGAAGTCAAAGTTCACATGTCACTCATAAGATCTGAAAGATTAATTTACAAAAAGTCTGTGTGATCACATTACAAGGTCAATGGCTTAAACACAAAGCGCTGTGCACCCCAGTTGCTTGGAACTTTCTTTACGGCACATTGGAATGTTTTTGCCCGGTTGCTTTGGTAAAAAAAACAACCAAAGTTCACAGCTGTGTTTCTGATGAATTAATGATGACATTGTTGGTTTTAGAGGACACTACACTACTCTCAGTTATGTGGAATCACAGCTACTGAATCGGTAGGCAATGACAGTCAAGTGTTTTGTGTGCATCTTCCAGGCAGTTAGCAGAAAGCTACTTATTCATTAGGCTAATTCAGATAGAGAGTTCCTGTTGAAATACATTGAGAAAAGAACAGATCGTATTTTTTGAAACAAAAAGTAGAAGCTTAGGGTAGATGATAAATATTCAAAAGTCATAACTTCTTTAACTAAGGACACTCACTGCTTAAGTTAACATGCTTTTCCATTAAGCTTATTAATATTTCAAACTTTTAAAGAAGTTTCGGAATAGATGGGTGAATTATTCAAGTTAAATGTACCAAGGATCTGATTGAAACACAGTTCACATATCAAGCTAAGACAAGTATAACAGATGTTCACAGAAAGATATACACCTCTGAAAATACATAGTTTAGCAGCAGTTTCTAGCATTATACTGCAGAGGATGCAATAAGAGCATACTAGAAGAGATGCAAGTTCTAAGTATCTAATTTGGTTTATGCTAATGAATGACAATAAAAACATACATCAATATCTAACCTGTTGTTGTTAGAGACATGAAAATCTACATAAATACCAAGTTTGGATACAGCTGCAATCTGGAAGGATGATGCTGTGTAGTAGTATAGCCTCCACAATATGATTACGTGTGTGTATACCAGTCTGGCTGGCATAATTTGAGAGCTATATCTAATTGCTAAAATGAATGAGTTTTAATTAAGAAAGACACATCATGGTTCAGAGCCACACAATGATACTCTATCCTTTTCAGAGACATCAGAAATCCATTCCTTCTGGAATTTTAAGAATGGATTGTTGTGGATCTCACTGGTCTGCGTGGCAAGAGACCACAACCAACTTGATCTTGCCTTGTGGAATCTGTTCACGCATGTATCCCCTTACGGTACACTAAGCACCACTTGATACAGGAATTATTTTAGTGCACCTGATGCATTTGATGCAGTCTATGTTTTACTTTATGCATTATTGGAAGTATATTCCTTACATGGGTCATTCATTTGTAGTTTTACGTGAGCCAGTTTAATATTGGCTAGTGGGAGCAATAGGCTGTAAGTCCTCATACTAAAACACCAAAATGGAGTAGGGAGAGAATAACAAGGGGAGGGACACGACATAGGTATTTTTGTATTTTATCCTCAAGTCACTCTTGGGAAAGGGGATTACGGCACTCCAGTCTCCCTGCTCAGAGCTGGATGTGCTAAGCACTAGGTCATAACATCTTGCACCTTTTCAGGCATGCTGTCTTTGGCTTGGCTTTCCTCATATAACAGAGCCTAGTTTCAACAACAGCCGTGAATAGTACTGCACTGAATCTATTCTATAGCCTGTTGAGGATGGACAGTTTTCTCTTAGAAGATCACAGATGTAGTTCGAAACAGCAGGCTTACAAAGCACTAAATTTAGTTCTACCATTGCTAGGCAAATGTTTAAACCATCAGATATATGGAGCAATTAGAAGAGCTCTTCCTTGTTTGAAACAAAAATGTTTTAAATGTGCCTAGCTTTACAAAGTTCCTCTAGGTTTTAGATCTTAAGAAGACAAAGGCACCTGACTGGAGCCCACATAAAATACCTAAGCTCCAAAAAGGGTGAGACTCCAGACGGTTTTGGGTTTTGGGGGTTTTTCTGCTCTTCTAAGTTAGCCTTAGGCTGTTCCCAGCTCAGTAAACTGGCTGCTGTGAATATTATTCTAAACCACATAATCCTCACCCTGAATTGCAGAGAAAGCCCAGGAATTAACATACATTCACTCAAAACAGCTTTAAGTGACTTGCCCAAGGTGGGAGGGCGGAGAGTTAGCTGAGCTACTGTACCCACCTTTCTCTCATGATGTTCCTAGGGCTTACTTGGTAGAAATTCACCTTTTTTTTTTAAAAAAAAAAAACAACCACCTCTCACTGATTAAAAGGAATCAGTGATTTAAGTCTCTCTCACTTGCTTGATTTATATCTATATATGTGGAGTGGGGGTGAAGGTGTGTAAATATGTATGCATATACCCACCGTGCACCCCAATGAATTAATTTAATCATTTACTGGCTTATTCACAAGACCAGAAATACCAGGATGGGCACAGGAAGAGGCTGCAAATGAAAACAGTACAAAATAATAAAGTATTAAGAATAAGTTAGTAAGTGAAGTGGATGCATATAATGCAAATTCCTATTCTGCAGTATTAGGTAGTCAATTATATAATTTTAAAAAATCCCAATATTTGACTCTAGGACATGCAGAGAAAATCTGGATCACTGTGTATCCCAAAACCACAAAATAGACCCATATGTTCATGAAACAAACCATATGGAAAAAATCCATCTTTTAAAAATATCCAGGAATAATAACAAGATTCATCAAAGAATTCTAATAATTTCTATAATGAGGAACTTAAGATTTATTTTTCTCATGACACAGGAAAAAAGTTCATGCTGAAAACTTTAAAAGGTTACCCTGTATAAAAAAAAAAAAAAAAAAAAAAAAGGAGTGGTGGATACTTGTTAATATAATAAATATAATGAGGTAAGAACTAAAACGACAGCTTCCCTTCTCCAAATTAAGCCTTTTTATTTCCGATGAGCAGTACTTGGTTGAAAGTTCTACCAGGAGAGAATCTTCTGGCTTTTGGACAGCCCCAGGGGCTAAGTACTCTATTGCCTGTGCAATAAGGGGCATACTGTAACAAAGAGAGGAGAGAAAGCCTTACCCTGCTCTGAGCGTTTACATCTGGTTATAGCTACAGTATAAAACCATGCCTGTCTGAAGTTAGAGCACTGCATAATAGGTGCCAACAGATCTTGGGACAAAAACAGTTTGAGAGTCAGGGAACAAACAATCCATCTTATTCAATCTCTTGTCCTAACACAAAAATGAACTTGATCCTAAATTTAAAAAAAAAAATCTGCAGCTATTCTGAAGCTGCTGCAAATTAAACAAGCGGAGTTTAACCTGCTAAACTTCATTTGCTACTAAAAGTTCTATATACAGTTTCTATCATGCATGAAATAAAGACCAAAGATAGCGTACTCATAAGAGGGTGAATTATGTTTACCATCCAATTTCTATTCCCGGCTTTTCTATTGAAGTTTTTCCATTCAGCCATTTATTGTACCTCAGTTTATCTATCCGAAAAAAGTTGCTATTTAAGGGACAAAATGGTTCAGTCAAAAAGCTTGACTGGAGAGCTCCGAGTTCCTTGAATAAAAAATACTATATGATGGCAAGAAAGAATATTAATATGGGCAAGCTATGTAATATTGTATATGCTCAGAATGAGAACTCAGACCTACAAATCACTTCGCACAATGCTGTGTTTTTCTTCATACAAGTGGTTGCAAAATTGAGATTACAGCAAAAAAACCTTACAGTTTGACAAAGGTAAGCACAAAAAAAGTAAAACAACGACGAGAAAAATGCATTCTATATTTTTTCAGAAAACAGAAATTAGAAACAGTAGGACACTGCAATTGATTAAATGTTACATTATTTGAACATTAAAGCAAAATACTTATTGAGAACCATATAATGGTAAAATTAATAAAAAATAATGGAAAGAGGAAAATATATTGATGAACAGAGCTAAAAACAAGAGGTGACAAACATCATAAAAATGAAGGAACGTTTAATTCAACCTCCTCAATTATTACTGCCTTCATAAAATATTTCATGTAATTTAGGACCATATACTTATACTATCCTTTTCTCTTCACTTACCTCACACAAAGAGAAATAACATAAGCAAATGGACTACAGCCTATTCATCAGCACACATCCTCTAATCTCTGCATATGCATTGACACAGACTGTAATCACATCTGATTTGTTAGTGCAGTTCAATGAATCCTTTATTGCTATTGAATTCTGACTGCTATATATCCTATGATTGCCAACTATCTACACAGCCCCTACTGCACAGTTATGTGTGACATCATAAAAGTACAGAACTGTAATTAAAATCACAGCATTAATAAACATACTGAAACCATTCCTAAAGATGAGTGCCAAAGGCAGCTTTCTGAACGCAATTAGCTTGCATATTTTACAGTACTATCTGAAGCGAACATTACATTTTGAACATACAAACAACCAGATGATAGAAAATACCATAAGGTAATGCCATGGCATATTGATATGCTCTTTGCACCTGCATATTTCAGTATTCTGCAAGGAGCTTGACAATTGAGCAGACAATATCCAGATGTGAGATTATATTATGGGCCTTTTAATAGCATCAAGGAACTCACAGCCTATGGAAGGTAAAGGGCAAAAGGTTTTAAAAAACTACTTCTCCTTTCTAATTTTGGCTTGTTCAAGGGGTTGCGTAGGGGCAAGGTCCTCCAGAACCATTCCAGAGTGGCCCACTGTAGTTTGACTCTCCTGCTCATTACCTCCCTTGATATCTACATGTAAGAGAAATTCTTGCAAAGCAGTATTAAATATCTACTTGTATTTTCCTGATTGAGAGTATTTTTTTCCTGTAAGACACAAGACTTTTAGGGTTCCTATATATCCTCTAGCACTTTTACTTAAGGTATTTTCCCCCAAAAAGATAAACATGTCTAGATAAAATTCCACTCTTACAATTTTCAGACATGCACCTTATCCGTACAGCGAAGTATGCTGTTCATACGCATGGTAACCAAAAGCCTCCTATTCATGCTTTTAAAGCATTTCCTCCTTTCTTGATAAACATTAAGAACATTGGTCTTGTCCGGTTTTATTCAGCATGAAACAGTCAACCAATATAATATGTCTTTCCAGATGTTCAAGAAAATAATAAGTGTTATAAAAAATAGAGAAATACAATTGTTTGTTTCAAAGAAGCTAATGTAAGTAGATATCAAATATTTAGTCAGATTTCTTCAAAGATATGAACACATTTATCAGATACAGAATCACAGAATCATAGCATAGTTGAGGTTGGAAGAGACCTCTGCAGAACGCATAGTCCAAACACCCTGCTCAAAGCGGAGCCAACTAGAGTAGGTTGCTCAGGGCTGTGTCCAGTCAGGTTCTGACTCTCTTTGAGGATGGAGACACCACAACCTCTTAGCCACCTGTTCCAGTGTTCAATCACTCTTATAGTATTTTTTTCCCTCTTATGTTTAAAAGGAACATCTTGTATTTCAATTTGTACCCATTTCTTTTTTTCTGTAGGGAAAGATATGAAAATAGTGCTTGTGAAGCATGATTCGTGAGCTAGTTCCCACCAATTGCATTCTGACTCTAGTTAAACTACAATAAACTTGAAATACTTCCAAAGGAGTGTCTGAAAAAAATTCTCACAATGCCAGGAATTTAATACTCTTAACCAACACAAGATTTTAAAACTCTTTCTAAAAAAACCTAAAACAATATGTGCCACTATCAATAGGCACAAGGAAGACTCTCTCACATTTCATCTTCTAACACCAAGTTAATTAATTTTCTTTTAACAGTCTGGGTAAACCATCATAACAGTTTAACAACACATTGTTCACAAACATTTACATCCTTTTCTGGACTTGCTAAACTTACTATTTGCTTGACTACTCTAAAAAACCAAAATCATTGGCCGATTGTTGGGTTACATAAGATAGCTAGCAAAACAAAGCTTAAAAAAAACCAGACAGACATCTTAAATTGGAAGTACATGAAAGAATGGATGAAATTCATCTCAGTTTTACACTGCAATTTGTTGTCAAGTTAAACATTTACCAAGAACATTTTAGTACAAAACTGCTCTGTGTCAAATATATCCAATGCGTATGCAAGTCTAAAGTTGTGTCTCGATTGCCATCCAACGGGATGGCTGCTGTTTGTCAAGCCATATACAAGCTATCTTGAAAACAGCTGTTAGCAGGAAAACCATGGCAACAGAGAACTCAACCCGGGGCAGCTATTATGGAGTCTATTCAGGATCTCCTGGACAGCATTTGCAGTCCATGGTGAATCCATTCTAATGACAGCTCCAGTAACAGTACTAGTACCACTGCTGCAGTCATATTTCTGGACTACCGAGAGTGAAAGATGGCAGAGAGTGATACAATATTCATATTCTTAATGTTGCATTAATCCATACAGAAATTGCATACTTCTGCTTTATCTCATAGCCCTCTCGGGACAATGAGTCCTCTCTGCCAGTCTTGCTGATCGCTACCCTCAAATACACTTTTTTTTCCCCTCCAGATGGTTTTAAGGGCAGCTGATTTACCAAGCACTTACTGAATTTGTGCTAAATATCATGTCTATTCCCACAGTGTACAGGCAAGTGACTTCAGAGCTGCAACCTCCTCCAGTTCACAGTGTTTCTTTCTTCAACCACAAAGAACAAGCCCCAGATTGCAAGCTAGGAAAAACTCCAGAGATTTCTAGTAAAAGAGTCTAGACATAGGACATCTGCACAATAAAACTAAATTGATGCTTGCTGTATCCCATCATGAAATCCAAGTGAATCATATAGCTCAAAGATTATTTTAAGCCTCTCAGCCTTGGCTGAAAGCTCTTATTTTATTCACGAAACTATAAATTAATACTACCACTCAGTCGACTTCTTCAAAGTCATTGTCCCTATTGCTTTTCTCCCTTTCTCCTTTTTTAAATATTAGTACAAAAAATGAGAAGCTTGTCTCACTGATTACTAATTCTGTGAGTTTTCTTTGACAATGAGAAATTTACTAGATGTGCCTTAGTAGACCAATAATTCTATTTAATGAATTGTGAAATACTGTTCCGTACCAGGGTGGGGAAATACTGTTCTGTACCAAGGGTTACATTTTTTCCTAAGTGATTCATTATATAACAATAAGGTATTCACATTATGAAACCAATTCCAGGTCTCAGGTTAAGGTAATACTGCATATCCTGAGATGCAAAGCATTTTTAACTTTTATTGAGGCTTCATGACTGCTCAAAGAATCAAATCCATACTTAATGCTTTCAAATGCAACAGAATTCGGAATGGAATAAAAGATAAAATACATCAAAGACGACATTTACTTGGCAGTGTTATATAGACTGTTAACACACCATGAAAAAATTACATTACACAGTACATGTTGATCTATCTTCTTTTAGTGAAAGAATGCTTATCTTAATTCTCTTCTGTACTACCTGAGGATGTTTTACATGCACTTCACAGATGAGTGTTATTGGATTGCCTTCAGATGTACATTTACATCTGTACATTTAGAATACAGTTTGTATTCAGCATTTTACAGGTATAAATGTACTGACAACCTAAGGAAACTGTAGCCTCCTCATAATAAGTCTTATGTAGCATATTCACTCCAGGTCTTGTAATAAATAATTCCTTTGAGAATTGCAGTTTCCCTGTTACTACTGTCTGCCATATTGTGAGTGCATCTAGCTCTAACTTACAAGAAATTCTGTGACATCTCCTTTTGCCCATATAGAAAAGTCAACATTTCAAAAACAGACATGAAAAATCAACTAGAAGACACTGCAAGAGATCAGCTATTCCAAGCTCTCCAGAAATATTTGACTATCCTCATGCCATTTCCAACATAACTTTTGTTTAATCTGTTTTCAGACCTCTAGTGGATGGAGGTTACATAAAAACCCTAGCTATTTTTTTTTTCTTAATATCGAATCCGGATTTTTTTCTTCTTCAAATCAAGTACAATTGCTCTTTTTCTTTTCACTATGGAAACAATTTCTTCCCTTCCACTTTGCAGAAGTGCATACTTGAAGACTGTTACCACATCCTCCCAAGAGTTCCCTCATTCATTCTTTTCATATTGATTTAGGTATTTTCTAGGTCTGTGATCTAGGCATCTAGACATTGTTTGATGCTCTCCTCTGCACTCTCGCCAAACAGTCCACAGCTCTTTTACTAAGGTTCACATAACAGAATGAGGGGTTCTAACTGAGACCTAACAAACCTGCATAGAGCATATCTTAATTTTTATATACCACGGTATGATGTTTCACATTTTTTGCAACATGATATGACTCATGCAGTTCATCATCTGCTATAAACCTGAGAAACCTTCCACCTAAACAGTTATTCTCCTTTGTATTTCTGCTGTTACTTCTAATCACAGCACCTTGCTGAACTGCATCCTAACTTTTTTTAGACCATTTCTATACAATTCCCATTTTTTAAGATATTGACAGTTCTATCAACTTCATGCTACCAAAAATTAATAAGCATACTGCTCATTTCGATTTCCAGGTCATAAATGAAAATTCAGAATAAAACTGAGCCAAGGACAAATCCCTCCAGAGTCACATTTCACTGACATTTTGACAGTGAAACATTAATATTTCTAGCCTGCTTGTGTAAATAGATTTGAACCCAACTTCAATCTATTGTTTCTATCTAAATGGCCTCTGTCTGCTACCCTGTCATAGGAAGTACTTTTTCTTGATACTATTTTTCTTGACAAATTCGTTTGCTTTTGCATCCTGGTTATTTTTTCCTTATTTTAAAAAAAAAAAAAAAAAGCACTACTTCTGCCATTTCCAGTCTCTCCGTATTCACTCTTGTGGCCATCTTTAATTTTGGCTATTAACATTTCCAAGACTTCTTCATGTGGTAATTCAAGTTTGATGAGATCCATCAAAAAGATAATTTGAAAACACCCAGTCTATGTACTGAATCTATCCTGGTTATTTTTAGTTATGGATAGAGATACTACTCCACTGACACGAGAAATAGTAAGGTTAGCACTTGTAGACAATTTTTTTAGCAAAGGCTGATGTAAAAAAAAAAAAAAAAAGTATTACAAACTTTGCCCTTAGCATGGCTTTAAAGAGATCTTTACTGAATGGTGGGTGTTGGTCCTCCTTTCAGTACAAGGAATTTCTAACATACATGTTGCTTTCCTTGACATATCTTGCTCATTTTAGCTCATATGAGCCTTAGCCTTTTTGAAATTCTCTCTCTAAACTGATGTTTTTCTTTTATATTCACCCTTAATACCTTATTAATGCAACATTATTAGCCCTTTTTATATGTTATCTTAGTGTGTTTGAAGTCAACAAGTGAGTCCCAATCCTTCCTTTGCAATTGGATTACCTTCACTTGTGACCTTTCCATTTTCAAATGAGTTTGAAAGTTAGGGGGGGGTGGGAGGGTGGTTGTTTCTCAAAAAGCTTTCCTTTCAATCCTTATTCCCCTGAGATCTTTAGTTCTATTAGTTCTCAGAGTCTGCTTCTTGACATCCACTGTTTCTATTTTGTTTTCTTTGCTAAACATTGTGAGTACCATCATTTCACTGTCACATCAATCAAGATGCCTTTCACTTACCCATTCCTAGCTGGTTTCTCACTATTTAAAATTACATCTATAGAAACTTTCAAGCAAGTTGCTTTCTTTTTCCTTATCAAAAATCAAAAAAAAGAGCACTACGACATTACTAAAAGACAAAAAAAAGTCACCAGTGAATGCTTGTTAAACTTACTCTATTATACCTTTTTCAAAGGATATCTGGGTAATTAAACATTTATTCATACCACCAAATTCTAGATTGTTTTGCTAACTGCTCACAAAATGCTGGATCCATTTATTAATCTTCTGTGGTGGTCTGCTCATTTTGACTTTATCTTATTTTCCCTTCAGACTTTACCAGATCATTCAATAACTCTAGGTTTCTCTAAATTTTTGATACACATGCTTTTTCCTCCTGATTCTTCGGCCTGTCTTTGAAAAGGCTACACCCCATTACAGTAATATTCCACTCATATGAGTTCTCATTAAATCACATCAATTGTGCCACATACCTTAATCATATATTAAGACTTCCAATTATATGATTTATTCAGCAGAATTCTTGCAACAGTGCACTTATCCAACATCCACCTACATGTCTGTGTGTTTCTCCTGCATGCCCTCACCCCAACAGTTATCAAGAAACGTATCCACTCGTTTCTAGACCAGTCCCCAAGTTGCCATTTCTGTTCACCTGCGGACTTCCATCACTCATTCTGCCCCTCATTACTTTATGAATAGCTTGTGAAACATCATCCTATGGTCAAAAATTAAAAGCACTCTTGGCAACAGCAACCTATATGGATAAGCACAGAGTAGGGGTCATCTGATGACTCTCAAGAGCCTTTCAGCAATACCTCACATTAAGAATTCCAGAAAGCAGCAGTTCACCTGCCAGACAAGTACTTTATGCTGGTGAGTCTCCTAACTGCTCTCAGGATGGAACCACCAACCACCACTACCTTTTGGTGCCCCTGCAATGAGTATCCAAGATCCTCACAGTGCTTGGTGAGGTGTAACTCCTGTTTCTCAAATGCTGGGTTTTCATCTTCGCTTCCTGCCTGGACAGCATGCCTATTCTTAATCTCAGCAGGTGGTTAATTAGAGGTGGAATACAATCTGCCTTCTGATGAGATCAGAAATTGCAGTGGCTAGTTTCTCCTGTTAATGCTGATATTACAAACTTTTCTAACCAGCAGGAATCTTTGTTCTCTGAATATACTGTGGCAGTGAATGTACTCATTAATATATTGTAACCTGACTAATTCCCCTTGTAACTCTCTCACTAATTAGTAGGAATACAGAAGAACAAATCAGAGTTAATATTTTAACAAATGTACCACTTTGCCATGTTCAAGATGGCTTAAAATTTGGTAGTTTAAAATAAACTTCTTTTTAAAACATCAGCCATATCTTGGCATTTTCTGCACTAACACTCACTTCACCTATTACTAATGAGAAAGATGTCAAAATGGTTAGAAAGACTAAACGGTTGAAGTGACAGTAAATTATACTGGAATTTTTTTCCTAAAGTTAAAGATGGATATCACAAACCTGAGGATACCATCAGAGGGAATATTCAAATTCAAAGATTTAATATCACTTGATATAAATACAGCAGAAAAGAAACCTACAATCTGTGTGATCTTGCATGCTATAAGCAGAAGCAGCTTCAGCTCACAATTTGTACAAGAGAGATCTGATTAACTCCTAGTTCATGACTCAGCTGACATTTTGAATAAATAATGGCTCTTTGTCCTACAGAGAAATATGGAGGTCCTATAATATGACCAGCCTTATTTGGATTGAGACCTAAAATTGGGGTTTTTAACAACTGTGCTAGAGAGATCCCTTGGCACTTTAAGCATACAGGTTTTAGGTTTACCACCTAAAAAACCAAATTCTACTTTGGGTAATATTCTTTCTATTTAAATTCTTCCCATAGTTTCCACTGGAAGAGATATTTGCCCTCATTTCCTGTAACAAAGCTGTTGCTGTGCTCTATTAAAACAACTGTGCTATAACTCTGCTAACATCTGTGAAGGGTTACCATTCAGTGGTTGGTTTGGTTTTTTGTTAAATGTGGTAAGAGACAGTAAAAGTGATTTAAAAGTGCCGGGCATTAAGCCTAAGCAAAATGGAGTCAGTAGGGCTTGGAAATATTATAAATTGGAGGGAGGGGGTAAATCTTTATATATAAAAAACATTGATAAACATATGAATGCAGTGACGTGAGGAAAGCCATTCCTACCCAACTTGGCTCTCATTTGCTAGAAATGTTTTCACCTTCATAATGCCCTCGGCTGACAGTCACTAGCAGGGCAACTTGCAAGTTTGATTTGAGTTTAAATCAACTAGCAAGTTTGATCTGAACTTAAATAAGTTAAGAGTTGATTACAGTTGAAGAATACCCGATACAGGTTTCAAATACCTATACAATCTTTTACTTTCTTAAAAAACACCTGCAGAGCCTTGCAGCATTCCTCAAGAACTACTTATTAAGAGACAAACGGGCAAGCATTCAAACATGAAGCTTTTTCTTTGCAAAACACAAAATGAAGTACTATGGTGGACTGGCACCTTGTAAATACATCTTCCCTTAATTTAAGACGTAGAAATTCGGAATAATAGGAATTATTTCTGGGAGAAAGGCAACAATTGCATGTGAAGTATTCCGAACTTCCAGTGAACATGCTGAAATGCAGCAATACATTTCATACATATACAAGTTTGCCCTCAAAAAAGAAGGAAATCTGCCCAAAGTCGGAGAAGCAAAAATCTGTAAAGTGGACAGTAACATAAATGGTAGTAGACAATGCTCTCAGTGTTTATAAATACAAAAACAAGATAGAAAATTAAGATAAATAATTTTAAACAAGAAAATATAAAGTAATCATATTCAGAGAATTTAACAATTATTGTAAATGAACCTGATGTTAAAATCACTTTCATATCAAATTAAACCTCCAAATAAGTAGATAAAGAAACGAACTTTCATTTCAGAAATAAGTTGAAGAACATCAAACGTTTAGTTCTTCAATGGATTTTAAAACTACCCATTTATTCATACTCAGATGATGTGAACACAGGGAGAACTGAATACTCCAAAAGGCAAATCCAAGACAGTTACAGAAGTGGTTGTTCAGTTCCTCGGCTGGCATTTAATATATACTCAGAGTCCTAACCTCTTGCTTCTGATTTTAGCTTTATCGTATTACAGGGGCGCTCAGTTTGACTTGATCTTCATTTAGCTAGCAGAGGTGGTCTGTTAGCCCTCAGCCTCTCTGGATGGCAGCCCTGCCCTCAAGTGTATTGACTGGTGTCGCCTCCCCCCCCCGCCCCAATTTGGCATCATCTTCAAACTTGACAAGAACACTTTTTGTACTATACTTTATAGTCACTATGAACAAAAGTAGCTCACCTATGTAAATAATGCTTCCCAGTTTCATCCTAGTCTCTGGAAATACATTATCCAAGCTAAGAAGCTCACAAATAAGTAAAATCTAGACTCTCAAGAAAGTGTCCATATCCCCTCCCACCTCCAATTAGTAGCTAAATCATATTTAATTTTCTAAAGTGATGGAATTTTATGCACTAACCAGAGCTTTATATCCAGCTTAAACCAACTCTGACTATTACAACAAAAGAACCTGAAGTTACATGCCTCCTCTGACTGGCTGGATTTCTGCCATTCATGCTTACTATACAACACAATACCATTAATTGATGTCACAGTAGAGGAATTTTCCTCCCCCAGAGTCACATATTCTAGAGAGGCAAGCATTCAGGACAAATACCAAATTCAGTACCCAATTGCAGGTTCAGGCTGATAAAGACTGAAGAGAGGCAAGAAAAAATACAGCTATATTAATAATCACAGTAGCACTCCAAAAAAAAAAAAAAATCTCTATAGTTCATACTCACAATACTTCCCCACAATATGAAGTTAGAAGTGACAATGGACCAAGCCTTTCTCATTGAAGGGAACTTGGGCAGAAATAACAATGTGTGGTGCATTGAGAGAAATAATGCAAGAAACAACAGGGGTTGAAGGATTAAAAACAGTTTGAATTTAGACAACAAAGAAACAGACAAAGATAGCAAGAGAATAACTTCACATTTTTTTTTAATATTTCTTAAAGCATTATTCAGTGATCCACTGTGAGCTATTTAATTCTTATTTCAGTATGAAGAAAAGAATCTCATCAGGGTAGGTATTGTGATGTGGAATTCAACAAAGCATTGTTCACAGACATTGTCTATTCATCTCTGCCACCTGGTTTTGAATCCAGTCTCACTAATGGCAACTAAAAGCTTCTTGAATTTAAAAGCTTTACAGACTACAAGTGGAATAAATGTATACAAGCCTCAGTGGAGCTTTAACCAAACAAGGATTTGTGCTGTGTTTTAAAGCAGCATGGAAAGTGGCATGCTTGGATTGACCTGAAGTGAGGATTTTAAACTTCAAGAATTGCAGAAAGAGTATTCCACTATTCTCAGAAATCTAGTAGCAAACCAATTATATAAAATATGGTTGCAATACATAATGGCTCTGATTTATTAGATATGAATGCTTTTATACCTTGTTGAAGGATTCAGAAATCATAACTTCTATTTTTAAACAGACTTTTATATTTCAAGCCTTCAGTTAACTCTCTTCCCCTTTTACCACACCCACAAATATGTTGTAATTTATAATTTCAAATAAATATAAAGATCTCCAATGTCAATGACAATTAAGAAAATCATCCAGTTGAATGGCAGTAAGAAATTTTGAGACCAGTATTTATAAAAATCATTGCACAAAGCAAATCTTTTCGTAAATAGATTATGATCTTTTACTCCTGATTTATAAGTAATCTGGATACTGATTTGAAGATCCAAATCTTTGAAACAGAATTCTAACACTTATTTTTTTAATGGCTTGGAAAAGATAATCAGGCCTGCTCATTTGGTCTGGGTACAGATTGTCAAGCTGTTGCCCTACCAGGGAAAAAGTGCGTCTAAGAAGGTACTGAGACTAGGGAAAGAATTTTCCGTTCCGAGTCTACCTCCTTCTCTGTAACAAGGGGACAAAAAGAGCTCGAAGGAGATTCTATACTTTGCTCATCTATTCTTACAGTGACTAGAAATCAGAAATTTCTTGCAGGAGACACGGAAGCGAAGGAGCACACAGGGATCAAGGAGGGAAGCCACATAAACTAAAGAAGAAAACACAAAGTATGAGACAGTGCAATGATGGAAAGATACTGTAAGAAATGAAGGGATGAGTGGGTTGCAACCATCATAACGGTTTGACAACAACTCAAAAGAGACCATCACTATTGTGGGGAAAATAGAGAAAGAGGGGAAGAGGAAAAGAATGTGACATCAGAACAGGCAAACAGAAGTTGATGTGGGAAAAACTAAGAAATATAACACAACTCAAATTTGAGAAACAAGGAGCGGGGAAACCCCAAACTATTTTCCACTTCATCAAAACAGTTGATTTGCCTCAAAATTCTATCAAGAGCCACGAATCAGAAGCCACAGTTCTGCTCACTGTATCGATTGCCCTGCTACTTTACCACCTGAAATCACCCATGGAAAAAAGACAAAGTGCATGAGGCAACCCTGCACTAAAAAAAAGGCAAGTCATGCTAAGAACAAACAACAAACTTTCAAAAAACAGTATAAATGCTGAATGTTCCTATAACAGCGTCATCTACACCAAATGGATGCTTCGAGACTCTTGTTACTGGTGTGCCCTATCTAGGGCAAGAAATAATACGACAAATGGACAGAGATGTATTTGCATCCCCTTTCACTCTGGCTAGTATTGCATTTTAACATGACAATGTTATATTTAATAATCAGAGTCAGTAGTATAACTGTATTTATTACGGCTTCCTTTATGGCACAGTGTTTCTTGGATGACTTCCAATCACAAACTTCTCATAGATATTTCATAGCTAGAATGACTTCTAAAATGTTCAGTAAGAGTGTGCCCTCTGCCACAGAGAACTAGTCAAGAGAAAACGTGGTGGGTTGTTTGGGGTTTTTTTTCCCCAATATGACAGCATTCTCTCCAAAACTCTCATTCTTTGTCCAAGGGCACCTACGCAGTACTCCTCCTCCTGGACTTAACCACATAAATTTATTGAGCATGATTTACTGACATGGTAACGTACTCATGCTTTAAAGACAGAAATAAATTAGTAAAATAAACTTATTTCCCTGAAATAGTATAAAAAGCCAAACCCCCAAATCTACGGAAGCAATCAAAGGAGGATAAATCAAACTACAAAAAGGAGGCAAACTGGTAACCAGTTAAGTACCCATGTTCTGACCTCAGTATAGGGGTCTAGATGACTCAGTAAGTCAGTCCTAACAGAATCATAGTTATCAATTACACAAAGAAACAGGTCTAGAAATCAAGTATTTTAACCCTATACAATGAGATTTATAAAAACTAATTAGGCAACCAAATTCCAATGACTTCAGCACGTGCTATGTGTTTTAATTACCATAAAAAATCTCCAGCCCCAGAAATCATATTTCCTCCTTTGAAACAGTGCATACATCTCATTGACTACTTCTTCAGAGTCATGAAGTGTTTGACTTAGACATAAAATTGTTATTTCTAAGTATTGTTCTCCCACACTTTTACTCCTGATGTTTGTAAAAATTTCAGATGTTATTAAAAGGATTCTTAAAAATATAAACAATAATAGAAGACAGAGGCTTTATGTATTCAAATGTTGTTAGAAATTTGACGCAATATGCATTGCAGTGTATCATGATCCTGTACGAGTACTTTGTATTCGGAGTTTGCAAGTGATAATATTGTCAATTTGAAAGTTCTCCCAACATGAAAAAACCCCCACATTTGCTAACTCTATTTCCTAGAGACCTGGGATTTTTCCAACTGCTAGATGTCCTTAACAGATTAGGTCTGTGATTTCTACAACCAGAGGGTTGTAGAAAACATGACAGCAAGTATTCTTGTGCTTACCCAAAACCCAAACTACTTCTGAAGATTTCCTTCTAAATTTAAAAAATATCTTTATGGATTGTGTATTTATATGGTGTACTTCTGAACACTAGTCATCAACTCGTCTGTCTTAGTTTTTGTCTCTATTTGTCATGAATATTAAAAAAATGTGCTCAAAAGTTTTTATATAGGACTTCAAATTTAAAATCGGGTATCTGCTAACATAAAAATGATGTTCAATTAAATATTTTTAACGTTAGTAACATAAAAACTGGTCATATCACTTCACCTGCCAATCCAAGTATTTTATTAAACAAGAAAACTAAGAGTTAAATTCATTATAAAAATAACAATGATTTGCTAAAATTTTCAAATCCAGGGGATGCAGTGACAGAGTTCATATTAATTTTAGTCAAAATCCACATAACTTTGAAAATATGAGCAAGTATTAACTACAAGGTAATTGCTGTTTCACCACAGCATATCTGCTTCACACTGAGTAACAGCTTGAAGTTCTTTTACTGTATTATTTCCAACATCTTCATCTTACTACCGTATTTTTCCTTTGAAAGAAGGCTGAAAACTAGGAAATAATACCAACAAAATGCTATCACTGAAAAAGATGTCAGAGATTTTGCTGGGTAAATATAAACTATCATCTCCTTAAAATAACGATACATGTCTAGTTCCTAAGAAGAGGTTATATGCACTGCTTATTTATATTACAGTTAGTGATGCAAGTGGACCTACACTTTTGGCTCATTGTTGTTTTCATAAATGACTGATATGTACGTCTTAAGAATAACGTATTTAAATTTCTTAAGAATATGATAAACCTACATCTTTCAACAAGTTTCTGAGCATCTCCAGTTTCCGCTGTCATCAACAGAAGCAAAACACATTCAGCAATGTGTTGCAATTTTATTTGCACTACATACCTAAACTTGGGAAAGTCATAGGAAGTACACACGCATGTACCGAATGCTTATAAACAGCAACAAATACACAAAATCAAAAATGTTAATAATAGGAGCAATTAAAAGATTTAAATTTATTACTTGTATTTCTTCCTTTTAGAAATATATTTCTCCAACAAAAGATTAAACTATATCTCTTGAAATTAATCCTGCAGCCAGATATATTCCTTATAACTATGTAATTTAAGACACAATATTAAATCTTAGCAGTAAATCACCTTCAATATTTCGCATGCCTTTGGTATTGAATTTTACATCTGCAGTTAGGGAAAAAAAAAAGACAACCGTCTTGCTATTACTCAGCAGGATACAGATTCCTTTTTGTAAGTGGAATTCCAGACATTCCGTCTGTTTCCCATAAAAGCAGAAAGTAGTTGGTCTTAAAGCAGATCAGTAATAGCACATCTAAATAGTGTAGGTAGAAACCACATCCAGCCAAACACCACACCTATAGCAAAAAAGGTTCTTATTGCTTTACACAAGATTCATGCATATGAACCATTGCTTGAGCAATGATATGATTTACATATTAGAAGACTGATATTTCTCAACCAGTAAAGAGAGAAAACAAACTTTTAAAAGTCAGATTTACAAAATGACTGAACGTAACAGACAGCTACCAAAATGGAAACAAAGGAATATCTATCCTGTTTTCACCGTCTTTTTCACTGTTTTCACAGCCAGCCATCTCAAGGGGCTACAGCTACCTTGCAAAGTCTCTTCTGGTCACGCAAAAGCTCTTTACACATGATTAGAGTTATGCATCTAATTTATTATGTACACACAATGCGTACTTTCCTGTTGTGAAAGCAAATCTCCACGTTACTATGTTAAAAGCAGTAACTACCTATGCAAACATTAATTTGCATGAGAAAATGACTCTGCACACAGCAATATGTGCGCTATGCACAGTTTAGTGATATGATAGTGTTTTGAAAATTTAGCCCTGGTTTCTGTTGTCTGACTAGGCAAGACAGCATTCTAAGCAAGCATACACACATCTAAATACACACGTATGGGTACAAAGCTCATCTAATGTCAATTTAAAAATCACACAAAACTCAAACTTCACACATAGGACCATCATAATATTTCTCTCCAGTTTATAGTGTAACAGGAGCAAGCTCATAATTAAGTTATTGTCGTAAAGAAAATGTAAAAATCAAAGTATTCCACTTACTATATGCAACCAGAAAATTGCACTTTTATCCTAGAAATATGCATTTTTACCACATTAAGAAATCCCTGAAATGGTCTAAACCTTTTGTTGAATTATTTTTAAAAATTTTCTCCTAGGCATAGGCCACAATAATGAATTATGTTATTTTCCTGTCACTTTCATAATTTCCGGTAATGCAAATTACAGGCATAATCCTAAATAGACATAGGACAAAATTCAATCATAAATATTTCTTTGAATTCATATTATAAGCAAGGAGCTGCACGATCAGGCTTTATAATATCAATTTAAGTAGTGAAGACAGAATGACAGACCCTTAAAATAAGAAATAAGTAAAGCTTTCTTTGTGTACTTGAAGAATCTTAAGCACGTGCACATAATTGTGACAAAACCACTCATTTTACCACCTCACAGTACATGTAAGTACATCACGGAAACATCTATGAAACTTAATCTAGACCACAGAAGCATCCAAAGATACAAATACTGACCACATATTTTAAACAGAGCTATTATGTTTGTTCTGGAGAAGGAAAACAATTGAAAACAGAAGTAAGAAAAAAAGTTATGTCTAGAAATATTATTATATATCATTATATGTCTTTCATATATGATATGAAAGAGAAGTCAATAACATTTCTCTGAAGTAAAACACTTTGAAATCCAATACGAATTCTTAACACTTAATCACCTTCACTGTTCAGTCTCCTTGTCACACTAACAAAAATCCACTTATAGCAAGGTTTCCCATTTTATTAAAGACTATGTTGTCCAGATATATGTCAATAAACCATAGTCATAATTAAAGGATGCCAAAAGCTAGAGATGAACTACTGACATTTCAGACACCCTGACCCAAGCTATCATCCTGCTTTTATAAACAATAAGAGTAACATGTTTGTGATTTGTATACATTGTTATCTCTTCCACAGAAAATAAGCCTATGACATTTCCTACTAGTTTATTTTTTATATGAATGGTCCTGATAAGTCTGTCAGAATGAAAAGAGAATTATGGTAACTCAAGAGGAAAACTATTTCTAACATCTTCTATATAATAATAGCTTTAATAGTTTTGGGACCAATATTCCTTTTTTCCAACGAAACCAGTAACTCAAGTATTAGCTCTGAAAAATGAAAAGATACAAAACTGATACTATGATACTAAGTCAAGGACTTTTCAGCTTCCCACGCCCTGCCAGCGGGGAGATGCACAAGAAGCTGGGAGGGGGCACAGCCAGGACAGCTGACCCAAACTGGCCAAAAGGATATTCTATACCATATGATGTCATGCTCAGTATATAAACTGGGGTGAGTTGGCCTGGGGGGGCACTTGCTGCTCGGGGAGGGGCTGGGCATCGATCAGCAGGTAGTGAGCAATTGCATTGTGCATCACTTGTTTTGCATATTCTTTTATCATTATTACTCTCTCTTCCTTTGCTGTCCTAGTAAACTGTCTTTACCCCAACCCATGAGGGTTTTTTCGATACTCTCCCCCATCCCACTGGGGGTGAGGGGGGAGCAAGCAAGCAGCTGCGTGGTGCTTGGTTGCCAATTGGGGTTAAACCACAACATAGTATTTTGAATGGCTAGTTCTTTTTCCTTACTGCTTTGCCCAGTTGAGGTATTATTAATGTTCAAACACTACATACACCTTTTGACTTATCACAGAAAGTATTTTATTTTATTGCGTATTGGGTTTGCATGGCAAGGTTTTGGTAGTGGAGGGGCTACTGGGGTGGCTTCTGTGAGAAGCTGCTAGAAGCTTCCCCTATGTTCCACAGAGCCAATGCCAGCCAGCTCCAAGATGGACCCACCGCTGGCCAAGGCCGAGCCCATCAGCGATGATGGCAGCACCTCTATGATAACATAATTAAGAAGGGGAAAAAGCCTGCAGAGATTCCCCTGCAGCCCATGGTGAAGACCATGGTGAGGCAGGCTGTGCCCCTGCAGCCCATGGAGGCCCACGGTGGAGCAGATATCCAGCTGCAGCCTGTGGAGGACCCCACACCGGAGCAGGTGGATGCCCGAAGGAGGCTGTGACCCCGTGGGAAGCCTGCACTGGAGCAGGCTCTTGGCAGGACTTCTGGACCCGTGGAGAGAGGAGCCCACGCTGAAGCAGGTTTGCTGGCAGGACTTGTGACCCCACAGGGGACCCATGCTGGAGCAGTCTGTTCCTGAAGGACTGCACCCCGTGGAAAGAATCATAGAATCGTTCTAGTTGGAAGAGACCTCCAAGATCATCAAGTCCAACCGTTAAGGACCCACGCTGGAGCAGTTCATGAAGAACTGTAGCCCATGGGAAGGACTCACACTGGAGAAGTCCATGGAGGACTGTCTCCTCTGGGAGGGACCCCATGCTGGAGCAGGGGAAGAGTGTGAGGAGTCCTCCCCTGAGGAGGAAGGAATGGCAGAGACAACATGTGATGAACCCCCACAACCCCATGTTTCAAACAACTTGTATCTTGGACTTCTCTAGTGAGCTGCTAATGTATAAGGCCATTGTTTCCATTATTGCTAGCTTTCTATTCCAGAATTCATTGTGAAGACTACTGCACTCAAACACAAAATATCTACAAAAAGGAAGAAGATAAATGATTTCAAGAAAATTAATTTGGTTTGGAATCTTCATTTTCAAATAGATATTCCGCGCTCTCTCACAACAGTAACAAAAACATGACAAAGAATAAGGCTCTTGATTCCCCAGCTTGAACATTTATGATAAACTCTCTTCCAAAACTCATCAAGATCATAGCTCATTAAACAATTAGCTAGTTTACCTGTAAAGATTATTACGATGTATGTTTATATCTAAATAAAATTCCTGGTTTTCAAAAGAAGCAGTAATTCTGAATGACTAATTTACGAAGTGTTAAGAAAGCATAAGGAGCAGCAGAGTATCAGGCTATCCCTTCCCCCAAAGAGATATTCAAGATGATCTTATTTTAAAATCTGTGCCACAGGTAATATATTCCATTTGATTCATTCAAGATTTAGACAGGCAATAAATGCTGAAGGAAATTACCACATAAATGACATTCCTTGAAACTAGATGGGCCTGAGAATGAAAGAGTTATTTTATCCAAGCAATAATACTCATCCTGTACTCAAAATATAGAATAACAGAATTCTGCTCAAAATGAAAGGACAGCTCTCTACTTTCTAGTTCTTCAGAAGGTAAAATTGGTAAAAAACAGTCTAACAGACATTTTAATGTTCCTAGTGGCAGTCATGAGCATAAGTTATGACTAGCTTTAGCTTAGAACCTTAAACTGACTTAGACTTTAGCAGGTCCCTTAAACATTTCAAGTACAAACTGTGAACCTGCATGAGGCTTTTGTTGTACCTGTTCGGCAACCCGATGCCCAAGCACAAACAGCATTCACAGACAGCACATGAATGCACATGCAGGACTATGCTACATTAAACTAAATGAATTCCACTTTCTTGCATTGTGCACTTGTTTATGTAACATCAAGATTTTCCACAGTGATCGGTCTTGTAATGATTTAAGCACTTATATGTATCTTATCTGAAACAGGTGTAGTGTTTTAATAGAATATGAATTACCAGATCATTCAGGAAAAAATCTTAATTACCTATGGAAAAAATGAATATATGGACTTATAAATGATCTTAAGCAAGGAACCTCCCTCTCTGAACTTATCTGACACCTGCCTAATTCTCTGCATCTACAGTTAAAACCTTCAGAGTAAAGCAATATGCAGAAGCCAGTTTGCTTTCTGTACATAGGGATTCTGTGAAGGATCTGGCAGTACAGAGAACTTGGGGCAGACTTCCACTTTCTTGACAAAAAAACTCAAAAGGCTGAGAGAACATCAGCTTTCAAAAGTATGATCTCAGTACTAAAAGAAATCTAGTTTATTCTTGTTTTAATTATTGTTTAATTATTTGCAGACCACATTTTTTTGTACCAATGTAATACTAATTCACCAAGTTGAAATATGCATGTTAATTACTTTGAAGCATTTTACACTAGACGGCTATGCAAGACTGATTCAAAGAACATTCCTGCAATTTCAGTCCAAATTAATCCTTAAGTGTGATTTTAAGAATTTTTTTCTCTTTTTTCTTGCAATAAAGAGTAACCAAGAATTGAATGTTTTGCTTCAAAGCAGAAACTACCTGCGATTTTCAGCTGCGGCTGACAACAGGCTGTTGTGTAGATGAAGCAAACTCATTGCAGGGGGCATTGATTTCACAAAGTTGTGTTAATGATTAATTAGACTGCACTTGAAATGCTATATAGATAATGTTTAGCTAGTTTAGCCAGACCAAGTGTTAAAATCACTCAATTCAAAATTTAGCTTGCCATAGCATAAAACCCACAAGAATGGGCATAATTTTTTGATCATCTTGCACATTATATTGCGCTTATACTATATTGTTTTACTTGCTTCTACCCTCTTTTAAAACTTTTATTAAAGACGTTAGCAGTTTCATGGTATTAAAGAGCTCAGTGTCTTTCCCATCTTTACTTTGTACAGTTTGCTTCCTTTTGTCTAATCACATTTGGTCACATTTAGAAGAGGAGTGTAGGCTTTTTTAAGGCAGCAATTTTTCTTTTTTAGTGAAAAATGACCTAGTAAGGCCTAAAGATGTATGAAGACAAATAAATACATAACTTGACTGTTCCCTCTAGCTTTCACCAAAACATAAATGAATTCACTATATTTCTGCATGAGATTCTGGTATCCTGTACCAAAAGTGTATATCCACACTACTTAATTTAACATAACCTTAAAGTTTATACAGTTAGTGAATTTGCATATCACCTGGCAGCTCATAGTTTCAAATAAGTTATTATTAGGTAAACCATAGAAATGGTTTACAATGGAGAAGATTAAGAACAAATTGAATTAGAAAGTGTTTGCTGCATACTGCATTCTAGAAATAAAATGATGGAAAACTATAAATCAAGCTTAAAATTGCACATTAAAATCTGTTGTCCTCACAGTAAAATTTGTTTTCAGTTATTTGCATGCTCAATGGAATTTATAAAAGTAAACAATATTACTCCATATTCAAAACTGACTAAACATAGGAGGAACAGCACATAACCATAGGTGGTAGCACCCTAACTCTATAATTACGTGCCGAGATCTACCATTGCCCTGCTTTGTATGGCTAGTCCACTTGCACACTATGAGATGCAAAGAGAAGTACAAATAAGAATAAGGAGAAAGCCTGAGAGACAGTAGAGAAGGAAAAGCAACAGCTAAAGCTGTCAAGAACACTTTCCAAATAATCCAGTCGCTGGAGTTACTGTAATAGATTCTACCAATGTCTTGGTTACCCGCATCAAATACTCACTGCCACAGTGTCAAGCGTAACAAGTATTTTACTTCTACCTACAAGTATTTCTGGTAAAGGAATGACAAGTACAGTTGTGAATTAATAAGAGTGAAGGATGGTGGTGGAATGCAGTTTTTCCACAAGCAATATTAAGTTTGTCAATACTCAAACACGTTTTTCCCCATGAAGTATTATTTCCCATGTTTTTTGGGTTTGGGGTTTTTTTCCTCCATGGGATTACAGGGAGGTCAACTGTGAAAGTACAAGTAAGATTTAGCCTAATCATTTTCTACCTGGCAAAAATCCAAATAATAAGTCAAGTAGTATAATATAATTAGTAGCTTGGAGTTGTTTTACTGTATGTATTTGCTTGTGAAACGAGCTCGACAGTGTGTCAAACTTTAACTGTGACACATCTCTAATGGTTAACCAAGGTCTTCCCTTCCCATATTCTCAGCATCAATTAATTGTTTTCATCCATTGTCAGCTGTGTTCTCAAGATCATTTCTGTCAACCACAGAAAATATTTTTGTGAAGGTCTTACCAATCCAGACATTCCAAGCATGGCTGCTAAACTAAGCATTTACTGAAAGGTCTGAGTATCAAAACCAAGTAGTAACTTCAGCATTAAATTTTAAAATAACTCTGCCCAGGCAGATCTCTATGACCACTCATACTTCTCCATGAATTCTCTAAAGATTCTGTGGGATTATGGCATGTCTTAATTGATTGCATCTCTAAGAAAATGCAAATACAAAAGAGCCCTAATGAAGGTAATTACATAGTAAGAATTAATAACAATGTATAGAGCAGATAATAATTATTTAAATGGTTTATCTCATTTTCTCTTCTCCTCAGAAAGGACTTACAAAAATGAGAAGACGACAGAATTCTCCAAAACAGAAAAAGTCATTTCATGCCATGTATCGTCTGTCTGGTAGATTGGAGGTGCCTCTTCTCCTTGTTTAACTGTATCAAAATGTATTCAATACGCTCACATAAAGATTACCCTAATATTTAACAATTCAAATATTTAACAATTCAAAATCAAGCTATTCAAATAACAGCTTATTTTTATGCAGCACCTTTGTTTCTAAAGGCCATTGAAGTGCTGCATGAAACTACCTAAATTGTAAGTTAGAAAAATATGTCAGTCAACTGTTGAGCAACACATATCATTAGAAAGAAAAAAAAAACCCAACAAAACCAAAACCAAAAACCGAACAACATACAACTGGCAGAAAAAGAAATACCTGACACCAAAGAGGAGTTTAAGCAGAAATAATAAAACTAGCTGAGCTGGAATTTGTTCTGGCATTGGCGTTTATTTCTACTTTTTATAAATGTAATAACTTCAAATAATATCTTGTAACTTACCCCTCAGAGGTGAAAAGTAAGCACAAGAATCAAAATCCCCAATTTTATTTTCCATCTTATTAAAAGATCAGAAATTCTCTCTGAAGCAGCAAACAGTTTTGCAGATTCACATTTTATCTATAGAGAAAATAGTCTAGAAAAACAAAAGATAATTAACTGTAGCCTAACACTGATGGCACAAGTTTCTGCTCTAGTTCCTTCCATGACACCAAATTTAAAAGAAGAATCTAAATCAAAAGATTGCAGTTACATCATCAACTTTGTCACCAGCTCACCGAGACCCAGGCCATGTTTCTTTGTGTCCACTACACCATTCATAACATATCCGGTTCCCTAAAATGTTTTAACTTCTGCAATGCAATACCAGGAAAAAAAAATATGTAATAGACTTTTTTGAGGCTTTTATTTTCCAACATAATTTTCCTGGTTTTAAAAAGCATCAGTCGCTCACGTCATCTCTGTTTTCTTTGCCCCCTCTTGACACATGCAGGTACTTATCACATGGAGGAAAATGTCTGGTTTATCACTATCATCTGAGAAATTTGCATTTGGACTCTTGATTTAAAAATTTCCAAGGCTTCTCAAATGAGCAGAATTAACTGAATTAGGGAAAAAAAAAACACAAAGCAAAAGAAACCAAATCCACTCATTTCAGCTCACTTTCCTAGACTTTCCATAGTCATTTAATCCCATAAAATCCAAAGTAAAGCCTGTTAGATATAAAAGAAAAGTGCAAAGCTCCCAATTTAATGACTAGTTACAACTCATTAAAGTAAGGACACATATAATTTGAAGCATTAGAATGTATGCTGAAGTATAATTAGTGGCTATGAATCAAACCTGGATGGATTAAACTAATTCCTAGAATGCTATTATGGAGAGTACCTTGTGTAGAAAGAATGATCCTTCTGTTTGCACAGCAACTAAACAGCTTCAATTTACTTTTAAAATTGACTTGAATAGAGATAAAGGCCCAGCATTTCAAAATGTGGCCTTCTAAATATAATCAGCCTGAATTATGCCTGTTTCACACTGCGGTACTTGCAACCTGGTTACAGGCAGCAGGGATAAGGCTGCACTCAGCTTATTTCACTGCTTAATTTATATGGTAATTACCACACCACAGTCAGAATGGAGAGCATCTGCCAAAACTGAAGGCCCCAGAATAATAAAAGTGACATGTGCTGTGATATTGTTGAAGTGCTGACTAAGAAACTTCTTTTATCTCCTCTTGAAGCTATAAAATGGTATTCGTGTTATTACTAGCAGGGAATTTTAACAGCCTTGCATTGACAGCAATTATGTAACACATGCACAAAACAATAGAGTTTCACATCACTTAATAAATCCTTG
Source organism: Phoenicopterus ruber ruber (assembly GCA_009819775.1). Classification (NCBI taxonomy): domain Eukaryota; kingdom Metazoa; phylum Chordata; class Aves; order Phoenicopteriformes; family Phoenicopteridae; genus Phoenicopterus; species Phoenicopterus ruber. The sequence goes on from CM020219.1 coordinate 37,369,910, forward strand.
AGCTCTCTTAGCTCCAGATCTCTCGCTGGCTGGATTTTATGGTCTGGTAGTTCTATCCGACCTTCAGAACACTGAAGTATACAAACCACAAAAGCACTAGAAAATTATTAGAAACAACTGGCTGTTCTCCCTGTTAGATCTATTTAATGAAGAGGGCATGATGCATAATCACGGAGGTTAATTAAAAGATTTGCTCACTCACTTTTCTCTGTAGCTACATGCTGTTGTGAACCCCTGGCATTAAAGCAAGATACAGATATGACTTTTCCTACTAAGAACATCCTCTATTAAGCAACACTTGCAGTAAAAAAAAAGCTATTCCTATAGCATGTAACAATAGAACAAATTCAATCTAATTTATCTTCTGTTAATTTTTATGAGAATAAAAACACATCATTAATGTAAGGAATCTAAATTTGCAGCTGATTTTCCTGCTGATATTATCAATTCAGGTTCCAATACTATGCTTTTTTTTTTTTAGCTTTAATATATTGCACCTGAAACTCCTGGCTTCAGTACCAAAGCTTTATAAACAAACTAGAAATATTCTATTATAAAGGTTTAAAAAACAAATTATCAGATAAGGAAGTATGGGTAATTGAAAAATAAAGAATACAAAAAAAGTTAAAAGGCCATTTCTGTATCAGAACTTATACTAAAAGCTTAATTCACGTGGCACAAAACCTCCCTCCTCCTCCTCCTCCAATCAAAAATTATTTGATAGGTGTATCCATTCAAAAACAAGCAACACTGTTTCACCTTCAGAAACTAGACAGCCATTGAAAGTCACTTGGTAATGAGAAAGAGAATAAACTAGCTATCAAAGTTATCCATACGATAATTTCAAACACTGAGATTTCGGTTTTCTTACTATTTACAACTGGAAAGACGTTCGTTTGCGTAATGATTGTTCACACAAATTCATTATGCACCACTTATTTCTCTCCACATTTTGTATCTATACTCCTGATCTATTTACAGGTTACACTCTTATGTGTGTCATTCATAAAGAGTTTTATTAATATATGCCTAATTATTATTTTTAATATTTCTCCACAAATCAGCCCATACTCTCTACATTCTATACAGGACTGACTTTTGCCATTTCTTGAATTCCCATAATTCAAGTTTACTATAACAAGTTCAAGTTAAAGACATACCTTTCTGAGAAAGTACCCCAAATCCATTATCACGCTGTACTTGAAATTACTCATACAAACATAGGCCACAATTCCTTCCTTTGTATACAATACCAAAAAGGTCACTGTTCTGCTGCTGCTTTATGACACTAAAAATTCTTAGCTGCTTGTTGCTATCACTTTGAAGTCACTTTCCTCATTACTGCTTTCTAGTTTTGTCCCTGAAAATACTAGTAAATAAAACCACTTGTCAGTATTTACATTGGATTTTATTTCCCCAATCAATTATCTTGAACAAAAAATCAGTACAAGATACTGCATATGAGTGACAATTCTAGCAATAAACAACTCTAATTACTTTCCCAATTACACAGGTATACCTGTTAAAGATATGATAAATAAAAAAACTTTTAAAATGTGCTATATTTATATGCACCTTCTTATCCTAATATATGAATCTTTGTATTTTTTAATAGAAAGAGCACTAACTCCAAAAGCCTGCATTGGCAAGAGCTTCTTCAATAAGATTCTATGAAACTGAGAAAGTAATACGCACAGCTTCAACAAAAAGGGTGAAGTCCTGTAGACTGCTTCTCACAAACCAGGAGCTTCCAGCACTCTCTTAATAAGCTTCTATTACACTTAAGCCTATAGCAGAGGACAGGCACAAAATGTTTGTTTCCTGTAGAATGAAGACTCCCTGCTGAGAGACACCACTTGTCCTTGAGATTTCTTTGAAGAAAGGCTTTGATTTACAGAAAGAAAAGCAGCTAGGAAGAAAAAAGGTCTGCTACAACCACATGTTCATGTTTGTATAAGCAGTTACCCAGTTTTAATCTTTTTCTCCATGAACGTCACAAAGTGAAACCTTTCAGAACATTTAAATATTCGTCTTAGCAACAAATACTGTTTAGTGTTCAATACATATAAATATATGTATATATACACCACAGTATAATTACACTAGTTTGTAATAAGGCATTAGACAAGATTGATTCACTCAGAAGAAAAGTATATACCTTCTAACCAAAGACTATCAATAGTCCAGGCAGAAAAGACTCTATGACCAAGATCTGAACAACGACTAGAACCCACCAGAAAGGAATGGGAAGCCCCCTGCATGTCAGAAAATGAAGACAACCACATGAAGAATGTGGAGGTGCACTAAAAAAAGGGCAGTCACAGAGGGCGTACAAAGGCAGATTGTTAGTATGGAGGTGTGTTTAATTTGACTGGTTTTTGCATTTGGGAAAATGAACTGACTACATTATTTGGTTTACTTTTTAAATTATAAAAAAAAGAGCCTGTGAAGATATAGTGCAAGTACTCGAAGCAATAATTTAAAAGTGTAGGACTTCTTCTATGGAAGGAATTCAAATAAACCTATTTTCTCCTAAATATAATTGGCAGAGTAGAAAAATAAGAATGGGTCATATTAAGAAGTAGAGAAAAACATTTCTTACAAAGTCCAGTCAGTATCTTCAGTCTTCCAATGTCAACGTATTATAATGGGCTTCTTTTTTAGGTACTACCTGAATAGGTGAAACTAAAGGTAACACACCATTTAGTAAGTTTATCTCCATAAATAAGTACTCTAGAAGCGAAAACTTGTAAAGCATGATCACTATCATGCAGTATTGCGTACCAATATACATTTCTCAATATTTGTAGGCAGAACAGTGCCAAGACAAAGAGATAATGGGGAGGGAATGGAAATCAAAACCAAAACTGAATCAGACAACAGAAAAGAGCCAAAGAGAAGAACCTAGAACCCTGCTTCTTTCAGAATCAGAGGACTGTGTTAAAGATTAGGATTTATCACAAAGTATGTGGCCAAGCCTCTTAGGTACACACAATCAGTTTGTGTGATGACAATTCCACTTGCCCTTCATAGTTACAAAAGTACGTGTCCAGAAAGTGATTTCTAAGTCTCAACCTACCTCCCCTTTTTATGAGAGACCTCGATGACAAGGATATAAACAAGCGTGAATAAAAACTCTCTTCACCACAGCCCTGAAGCAAAGGACTAGGAAAAACAAAATTCATGGTGTTAGAAATCATTAATCTAGATCAATGATGAGGCTGTCATCTGTAGAAAGGAAGTTCCTAGTCCCCACACAATGATCTGTTTATGCATTTTGCATGAGAGAATCAAAGTCTGTACAAGCAGTGCTCAGAATGTTACCTTCTTTTCTTCCAGGGGAGCATCCTGCCCATCACTGGGCTAGAGAAATATTGTCCTTCTAATTTACACTGGTTTGGCCCTGAGTTTTGTGTTCCTGAATGAATATCTTAATTTCACCACTGGAGAGATGATGTCCTTCCTCCTCTCAAACTTACAAAAAAAATATGTAGGGGTTAAGCCACTCTTTTGTATGAAGGAAAACGGAGACAAAGGTACTGAGATGAAATTGTTGAGACTGAAGAAAGTGAAGGAGTACTCTTAAGACAGATGCTAACTTCCTAGGTTGTGTTTCTGAAAGAAAATGGGCATAATCTTGATCATGACTGGTAACATGCTTTGTACTTACGGCTGCTTGGGTGTATTGGCAAGCTCTGAGCATGTCTAGCAAACAGAGCCCATAGACAAAGGAATGCTCAGTCTGGGAATCAAAAAACAGACTTAAGCATGAGACAGGCCACGAGATGCCCGGCTCGGCCAAACTGGCAACCAGTATGCATGCTCAGTAGCAGAATGTTAGGTATCTACATAATTTTTTCCCTCAAAAGTTTATATGCCCTTAGCTCTTCAGATTCCCTTAGCTCTTCAGATTCCTAATGAGCGGAATGTTTTAAGTGAAGATTTTCTGGAAAAGGGACATCCCAACTTCCTAACTATTTTTTGATACTGGTCTGCACTGCGCAGCATAACTAAAAAATACACTGTGTAATTAGACTATTTAGATCAATGAGAAAACTTTGTAAGCTTTTCTCAAATCAACTTTGTTTGACTCTGTAAACAGGATTACAGTGCTTCTGAAAAGAAAATTATTGCATTCATGCTAGAAATACTGCTGTTGTCACCTCAGGAAACTGTTTCTAGAAGCCAAAAATCCATCAGAAATACTTCTAGCTTTCAGCTAAGCTTTGTCGTAAAACTCTGATTATCAGATTTATCACAGTATGCCATCAGTTTGTGTTAATATATTAATTGTAATATCCACCTTCTCTATAGATTTAATGGAATTTGTATACTCTTAGGAATCATACCAAAACCAACTTTTTTCTTTAATACTATTGCCTTTTATAGGTGAAAATACAGAAACGATTATATAGCTTAAACTGAAATACATGAGATGTCAACACCAATATTACAAATATTTATAGTAAAAGTCACATCCTGCTAGGACATTTAAGATGTTTGTGGCTTAGGAGCCCCATGTGGCTATCAAACAGCTTGATGTAGGTTACAAGAGCATCAGCACCCTGTGCATCTGCTATGTGCTTTACATCCTCCACTTTTAGAGATGCTGTTTCATTACACATCCATCCTGGCCTAACAAGTTAAGGTGTCCCAAGAAAAGATTAAAGCTCTACTACACAGTTTGTACATACAGACACACATGTATAAGATAGTTACAGACAAAAATTTTCTATGTTGACATTTATCACAGACTAAATTACACAACCGTCAACCCTAAGATGGAAAGATGCACTTATAAGCTACTTATCAAGACATTAATACTCAACCAGAAAGGATAAACTACACCTAAGTATGTGTTGCACAAGGTTTCCTCCACAGCAGCCCTGTTGTTTTTCTTCTCTCATTTTGAATGTGACATCTTAGGACAAAGTAGAAACATAGCCTTCTCCTACAACGCTTGCAGAGAAACAGGGGCTTTTTCCCGACTATTTTTCTTTAGTGCACAGAGTGCAAGCAGGCCAACAAAACCAAGGCTTCTTTCCTACAGAGATTAAAGAACAGTGCTAACTGGCAGCAAGGAACGAGGAACTCCTAAGTTTGCCAGTAGAGACGTGTAACAAGTAAACACCTTCTCCTTGCCTCAAAAGGACATGCACACTTCAAAGATGAAAATCTTACGCTGTGGACACCTATACTCACCAGAGAAATTGTTAATCATTATTTTAATACCGTCGCAGCTAGAAACCATAGTCATTGCATTGAACTGTGATGCTAGATGTTGTACAAACACAGGAAGAGAAAGGAGAAAAAAAAATCCCAAACAAACCTGTAAATATATCCATACAAAAGCTACATATACATAGGTAGTCGAGTACCAGGAAAACACTGAAACTCCCCTGATCAATATGCTTGACTGTCTTAAACCAGAAATACAATCCTCATCAATTCACTGAAAAGTATTTTGAAAAAGCTTTAGGCATGAGGGAAGCAGAGCAATATGCAATTGTTTGAAAATATAACGACTGGGTGATGAAGGGCACTGTCCTGCTTTGAAGCCATGTATTTATCTCAACCATGAACTAAAGACGACAGGTTGAGAGAAAGGGGAGTTAAGAAGAAATGAAAAAGGGCCTTGCAAGCGGATACATGCAACCTGGTTTAGACGTGATGGTGACAGAGGTTGGGGGCAGATGAATGGATGGTATAGTAAAAAGTAGTAACAGGCAAATACAAGAACACTGTTACATCATATTTGTTGAGGTCAGAGAGGACAGAGGGTGTGATAAAGGATATACTAAAGGAATAACAAAGGAGCACAGAAGCAAATCAGTTCTCATGAATTCTGTCATCGTCTAAAACAAAACACATTTCCAATAAGAATCTGTTTGATGGTGTCGAATGCCATTTCTAAATAAAGACAATTAAGAAAGTAATGCAGTTACAGTTAAATTTAAATCATGTTAGAGACACAAACCGGAAGGAGATCAATGACTATAAACAGCACCACATGAATTTAGAGATGGGTGGGTAGTTAAAGATGGTTTGTTTGTTACTTTAGGATGGCAAACACCGTAATATACAGGAGAAAAAAGATGAGAAAGCTCAACTCTACAGAAGAAAATGAGATCGTATACAAGATATGGGGAAAGAGAATGGGAACAAATGCAATGATTAGAGGAACAAAAAAGAAAAAAACACACAGACGACAAAAGGCTTCCTCTGTTCAAAATTAGCTGAGAGAAGTACAAGGAGGGAGATGCTTCTCGGTTTTCTCCTACGCGTTCTGGGGCAAACAATTAGCAGAGTCGTCATCTTAACTGGAAACTCTCTATATTTTGGGAGAAGGAGAATCAGTACATTGAATTGATGGAGAATTTGATCATTCTTATCTAGAAACCCATTAGGTTTAAAACAGGTCTCACTGCAGGTATCAAATTCCAGCAATGATTTCTCATACACAGCAGCAATGCATAACTAATACTTATGATGGAAGTTGGCAGTGTTACTTACCATCATATGGATGTAGTTCAACGTAACTGGCTCCAGCATCTACATAAATATTATCTTAATAATTTTCCATATAAACTAGAAGCATCATTAAGATTTTAACTGATTAATATTTTAATATAATTTAGTATTACAAATTTAACATTTATACAAAAAATATTAAATTATATTCAGTCTTAATGCAATTTATAGTTTTCAAATTATTATAAATACTTTTAGCAGCTGATCCATTCTTGTCCACAGTACTGTGAAAACAATCAATAAATAGGAAATTTATTTTAATCATATGAGTGAAATATTTAAATTTTATCAATCTGCTATTAATCTTATTGCTCTCTTCATGTGAGTAGTAGCTGTTAAATGAAGAAAATAAGGTTTTCACACCAATATTTGCTCCCAGGTGAAAATGCTACCACATTTCATTCCGAAACAATTTTGTACAGTCATATAATGAGAACGAATTTTTGTAAAACTTGAATAAACAAGATCTGTTCGAAGCTTGGCAACAACTTGGCAAGCAACTTTAGGACCTGGTAGATACTTTCTGAAGGAATAACGCAGAAAGTGGTACATGTCAACCTTACTTAGATAAATTGTTCTTTTCCCCTTTATTTGGTGCAATGAAATAGGTGTTATGAAAATGTTTTTTTAAACAAGTTCTACTTTTATGGACAAACACATGCTTATTCAGAAACCAGCCACTACATGATATGTGAATTGAAATAAAGATGTTTGTTATGTGTATGTTACTGCACAGCATATTGGAAGAACCTAGAAGGACTACCAATGCACAAAGTAGTCAAAAAATATGGCTATGTTCCTGTATTTTCATATTATTTGATATTAAAAAAAGACCTCAATAATTAGCAATCACATACTGCGTTTGGCCACTAGATTGGATAAACTTGTGAAAAAATAATTCTTAGAGATGTACGGACACCTGATTATATATTTAAATTTAAGACTAGGCAAACTAGATTTAGCTTGTGTTTTAACAGTACTTACTGGAAGCAGACTTTTTTTTTTAAAGTATGTATCAATATCTCAGTCATGCTAAGAGGTAACACTATTTATACATATGTGTGTATATACAAACAATTATATGCATATATATTCAATATGCATTTGAAATATTTTTGCATTTATATATTTAACCAAAACCCCAAAACAGGCATCTGTGGCTAGATTTTGGCAGGAAAGAATCAGCTTCCAGTGTAAGACGTTTGAAATAAACACACATATAGCCAAGCAAAGGTGAAACTATCTTAACAGCTTGCTTGGATGTGCATATAAACCCACTGTCTGCCATGAAGAAATTCAACACATCATCAAACATGCTACTGGATTATCGCAAATGGCCAACTAGTAGAAGCCACAATTGAAAAATAACTACATTTATTATTCTTTCTATACAAAATTCTTTTCATTAATGCTCAGCAACACGCATTTGGCAGCTGAACATTTTTTTTGAAGCAGCAGTTAACAATGCAATTCACAAAACAAAGATAAGCTCAATGGTTTCCAGGAAACTGAAAGATGAAAGAATGTGGAGAGAGTCAGCCATGGTTTCAAATGAAGAACAAGTGAACTAAGGTCAAACTAAAACCTAAAAGAAATTCAGCAAGGGCCCAGAAACCATGGTACAGATACATTTCAGCTGGATTGAAATTTCACAATGCATTTCAACAATGCATACAATACATTCTTTGGTATATTAATTCACTGGGGACAATTTTTTCAAAATAAAGGAGGAACTCAGATTCCAAAGCCCTTAGTTTCATTACTTCAAGCATAATACTTAGCAGACTTTCTGGGTTTTATATCGATTGTAAAGTATGTTAAAGTCTTATCTTCCAGCTTTGTTTTGTGTGCTCAGGCCCAGACTTAGCTGAAACCATGACGTCTCACAGTATACATGAGGTAAAGTGTAGTGGAGGAATCCATAAATGTTATCATTTCAGAAGCCAGCACCTACTAAGTGGCCTGCTCCAGAAATATGATGAATGTATTCCTTCCCCTTGAAGAGAAGGTCAGACTAAAGCTACAGTTATACCAATCCATTTGAATAATTAATTTTGCAGTAGTGGAAGAAATATACAGCATTCTACCATATGCAAAAAACAACAACAACAACAAAATAAAGTTACCTTTATACCTACTGCAAGTTACTTCTTAACACACAGAGCTAAATTCTGCTTAGTTAAACTATCCATAATTTCTACCTAGGAAAAACAAACAAACAAACAAAAGAAATAACAACAAGAAAAGATTTTATCTGAGGAATTTTTTAAAGTACATTTTAAAAAGTCACCTCTCAGACATTAAATTTAAAAAATACTATCTTTTAAAATTATAAAGCCCAGTAAAACTATGCATTCAGAAATAACATTCCTAACTGCTGACAAATCACCTCCTCTACTATATTTCCAGTTTTACGCAGTGAATTACAGTGGTTTAAGAAAGAGTAAAGGAGAATTTCAAATGCAACATAAATTTTAAAAACGTGAATTTTAAATAGACAATTTAATTAGCTAAGCTAGAAAAATAACTGAACATTAAAAGCTGCACACCTGGAATCTTGCCAAAAGTGAGAGGCAATCTCTCACAATCTGTATTTTATACCACAGAAATGACAACGTTTCCACCAGTAATAATATCCTCTAGAATCGTGCCTAGGCATTCTTCCTCTGACACACAGTGAAGAGTGCCACCTATTGAAAAACAAACAGTACTTCCAGAAATCATTACATTATTCTGGAAACATGCCATCTACATACTTCCCACCCCCCAACCCAAGCATTCAGTTTAGCTTTTCATCACACAGTTTCCTGGCAGAGAGCAGTTTTGCTGCTAACATTGTTACAGAATTGATGGACAAAACATGACTTTAGTATAGAAACAAGGCACCCAATCCACACTGCGTAAGAGTTATCTGATTTTTAGACATTCCCACACCAAGTATGAACAATTTTATTCAATTATGTATGTTGCATCAGAAGGAGATACAATGCTGTTTTGTCCAATCTTCTCTAGTAATAACTGTATTTTCCAGAAATAAGATTAGAAGGCACCAAGGACACAAAACTAAAAAAAAGAGGTAGTATTTTTCTGAAGGCTGTTCTTTGTTCACACAAAAAAGAGTACATTTTCTATATATTTTACTGTTAAAAGGAAAAACCTACTTTCATTCAGAGTTGAATACTTCTTCATTTACACTGGCAACCAAAGTATCTCACAGAGGACCTAATACACAAATATTTCGTATCCATATGCTGTGATCTCAGAGTCACGCTACAGAGCGGCAACTGACAAGAATACACAGTATGTCCCCCTGAAGAAGCCTTACCAGGTGCTGCATAGCACACAGCAATGCTAGTCTGGCCATGAGTTACACACTGGTACAGAGGACATATTCTATGTTTATAAACACTGTAAAATAACATTACAGCCTATCCACTTAGAGTTCTAAATACACACAATCTAGCCAAGGGAAAATGTGTGGTATGTTGCAAGAGTCTGCGTGTAACGTGATACCAAACAATACTGCTATAACCCAAGACTTGGAACTGACCCATTTATATACAAAATATTTGAATGAGTCAGCAGCCCACTGCATTTCCCAGGCCTGCTGTAGACTATCACACAGTTCGCAGACGCACTTCCTCAGATTGTTTGCCTCATGAACAAGGTCAGTAGTGACAAAAGTGATATAAAGGTGTGAGTAGGAAAAGATGACAACAAGCAGACTTATTTTATCTGTTTACCCACTAACCTATTCAATATACTGAAGTTCCACAAATTCCTCCATTTATTTGCTTCCCATCTTTTAACAGTTTAATATAATAGAGCAGTGTATTAAAGTGAAGTTCTACTATAGTTTTGGTACAGTGAACAGATAAGAGCTAAATATGCTCCCTTACTGTAGTCACACACACACACACACACACACACACAAGTGAACAGCCTCTAAAGCAATCACTGTCTCCTTGTCTGAAGTCTTTGTTCCCATACTCCATAAGTACTCCATACTGGCTGTGCAGTTCCAGCACTGCCAGCATAAACCCTGCGTATGTAGACAGCGGCTGAAGTTTTTGCAACTGCAGTGACAGTGCTATCAGTAATTGAGATTATACCACCGTGGTTATGCTGCCATTTGAACCACAAAGCTTTTGATCTGCACTGGAGATCCCTTTTTGAGGGCAATAAAAGATAACTGGAACAGTATTTGTCCTAACTCTGATTACTGCTGAAGGTAAGCCTACTGCTGAATAAAGACCTCCACAAGCCAAAGGTAGACCTACACAGATTTTTGGTCTGACACAACAAACTCATATATTTATGTTTTTATGACTATGTGAAAAATACTAAAGTCAGCTACACACATGACACAAATTTCTACAACGCACAGCCATGAAAATTTACTATTTTGCCTTCAATGTAGTGACAATAAACAAAGATTATCACCTGACAAAGGCATAAAAATTCTTGATCCTTTTCCTTGTAAAATCAAAAAAATCATCAGACTGGGGACGGGGGGTGTCAGGGGGTCTCTAGCCCAACCTCTTGCTCAAAGCAGGGTCAGCTATGACATCAGATCAAATGCCTTGTGGCTTTATCCAGCCAGGCCTGCAAAATTTTCAAGGATGGAGATTTTACAGTCTTCTCCATGCAACCTGCTTCTCATTCTTAATTACCCTCAGAAGTATTTTTTTTTCCTTTAAATCCAGCTGGAATCTCCCTGTTTCAATTTATGAATATTGTCTCTTGTTCTCCCACCATGTCCTCTTTGCTGTTGGAAAACTACTGTTAGGTCCCACGGAGCCATCTCTTCTCCAGGTTAAACAAACCAAGTCTCCTCAGCCTCATAGGTCAAGTGCTTTAGCCCCAAATCATCTCAGTGGCCCTCTGCTGAACTTGCTCAGGTGCGTCAACACCTTTCTTTACTGGGGAGCCCAAAACTGGATGCAATACTCTAGACACAGTCTAATGAGTACCAGGTAAAGGGGAGTAATTACTTCCCTTAATCTACTGGCTATGCTCATGCTGATACAGCCAAGTACACTGTTAACCTTCATCATGGCAGGGCACTGCTGGCTCACGTGTAGTCTGTTGTCCACAATGACGCCAGGTCCTTTTCAGCAGGGCCGCTCCCTGGCCAGCCAGGCTCCACCTTGCACTGTTAGAGGGAGTTATTCCTCTCTAATGTGGAACTCCGCATTTGTCCTTGATGAATTTCATACGGTTCCTGTCAGCCCCCTGCTCCAGCCTAACTCCCAGCGAGTGGCAGCCCTGCCCTCCAGCTTACAGAGCAGAGCTAGTCATTTCATCAAAAGTGGTCATCAGGTTGGTCAAGCATGACTTACCGTCAGTAAATCCATGCTCACTATTTCCAATCACCACCTTCTTTATTTGCACACCTCTTTTATGTCAATTACTTATACTGATGCCTCTTGCTAATGTACCAAAATACCTGGGGTTTCCTAGTAAAAATCCAGCTTTATCAGGTTACCCATGCCAGCTGTCATCTCACCTCAGTCTCTCGTACACTACTGTACTAGTTTGTCTTCTCCACATAGCACATTCTATGGAGAAACCAAAGCTTTCTCATCTCAAAGCAGAAAAATAACACTAAACAAAGATGTTAAAATCTTAAACATAAAAACAAATACCAACATGGGCTTTCAAGACAAACAAATGACAACTATATTATCTTAGGACTCTCCTTTTGAATTCATCTTTTTTTAATGTTTTGTATATTTTCTCCCTAATTCTCTTCTGTAGAGGCTGCTTTGTGGCTCTTTCAGCACAGATCAAACAGCATGTTTACAATGTATATTTAAAAATGAGTAAAAAGATTCCTGAAGTCCTTGAGGTTCCTCTGTCACTACTTTTTAGTTAAATTTCCTTATTGTAACTTGAGAGTAATGTAATAAATTATACTCACTGAAAGAGAAAAGTGTAGTAATATATTACTTGAGAGGGGCACATAAGTTTGGGTTTGTCAGTCCTGGATCTATGACTTAGACATAAACATAATTTTTGCCCATTAGGTTAACAATAGGATCCTCTTGGATTTTAAATTGCCTTTTCCCTACTTGCTTCACTCTAAGTAGTAATAAGGATGAGATGTGATGTACTTATTCTAAAACAGTAATGATTTTTTACTACCATTTTACTTACATGCTCCTATTTTAAAGGCCCATGCACCTATGAAATTCATGTATTAAATGAAAATTAAGTTACAAAAATACACTAAATGAATTCAGCAAAATGAATTCACACAATAACTTAGTGTATACAACATTCCCACCAGACCCGGTCCTTTGAAGAACACTGAATTAGGTGAGCCATAAAAAAAATCCTTTTTAGGGTATATTTATATATTATTGTTTATGCTATCCCTCCCTCTCTGGGGAGGAAGAGAGGAGAATAATTTCTTTCACTTTGAAAGACACTATGTTAATGAGAAACATGCATTACGACTGAAAAACACGTTTCCCACATCAAGAAAAATTATTTGAGAATTTTGCTTGTATATTTCTTTGGGGATTCCTTCAGGAACTTACACAAGGCTGCAGAATTCAATTTTATTTTAAGACACATGGAATGATAAATTCTGAAGTTTTCAAACTGAGGGGAGGAAAAGTACGACAAAAATAGGAGACTTACAAGATTTCTCTCTAGGGACTTCAGCTGATGATCTATTTCTTTCAGACGATTTTGTTGATCACGTTGTTCCTTATTGTCTCGCAGAACCTTTTCACCTGGGACTGCTTCTAGGTTTCTGTTTGCATAAACCAGAGACTCCTAACAAAAGGAAGAATAGGCAGAAGTTAAACATATGACTTTATATTGCTTCAAAGCCAGATGAGCGTTCTTTTGATTTCTATTAGGAAATGTTTAGAATAATGTGTCAATTTCAAATTTCGCAAATGCATGATTTTCATTATGCACATTTTCAAATACAATAGCTAAACATCAGGCTGGACTTTTATTTCAATAAAAGAATAAAAGAATTCTTCCCCTTCACATTTTAAGAGGAATTTCTTAGTCTCCAGAGCTAACACCTTGATGCTTAAATTCTAACAATAAAAATGCACTGAGAATCGAGGAGACTGAACAAGGGGTTCAAAGCTTGCTCCTATTAACCACACTGGGATCAGAATTAGGCCAGAAAGGAAAGGAAGAACTGAACTGAAATGACCGTAGGTTTTGTTTACTAGATATCATGGCAAATGAGAAATAACCCTCTCTCTGTAAATTGGAATTAGATGCACAACTGTTATTAAAGATCTGGTTTACACATTCTCTCATCCTTCAGTAGCTTTGGATCAGATTCTGAACTTTGTGTCAGTCCTGAATACATTCAAGGTTCAATATTACATGTTATTTAGATCATCAAGAACGACAAGTATTGGCAAAACAGCAAAGTTATGTTGTAATTGGAAAAAAACAGGGCTTTCTCTTGCAAACCAAAGTTCCTATAGAGATCCCAAGAAATCCAAATAATGGTAGAAGGGGGGGAAAAAAAAAAAAAAATCAACACCTTCCTCTCCCCTCCTCCCCCCCCCCCCCCGCTAGTCAATTCAACCCAAAGGAACATGAGCAACCATTTAATAAGAACATACTCGAGTCATTCTTAGTTTCAGAAGCAGCTCAAGTTAAACAAACACACACAAGGAAAATAATTTCAAGTAGCGTGTCTAACTGGAAAGAAAAACAACCTTTGCAATTTAACATTCAACGGAAAATTTCTCAACTATAATATATAAAAAACTGTGAGCATCTGTAAACAACTTTTTCTAAATATCAAACAAATCTACGAGTTCTGACATTTAAACCAAACTATTAGTTGCCTGAAAATAAACATTTTAACACAGTACAAATCTTTGAATATATATTTACAATCAGCAATAGTTGGCAGTTCCACAATGCCAGTAAATTTTCCTATTAACAGAGATATAAACAGCACCATCTGTTAATAACTAGAATCTCTCCAAACTGGACTGAAGTTTAATGTGGGCTGCCTAAAGCCAAATTCTTAATATTGAGTGTCTAAAGCTAGGCTTCTAAATACAGAGAGAGTTTTTTTAATTAAATATGATGCCCAATGGCAAGAAATCTGCATGACTGACATCTATACAGAACATAAAAAAAATCAAAGGACTTATTTAAACTTGTATTTATTAATACATGAAACAAGGATATGACCTTTATATCTGCAATATAAATATAGAGTTGGCAAAGCAGCCTGAAGTATAACAACTGAAGCTCCCCCTAATAAGAGGAATTGCTTTTACATGGCTTTGTTCTTCCAGCAATTTTAATACAAGTGAAATTGTTCATGGAAGGGCGGGGAGAAAGATGATGGCATCATATTGCTTTTTCTTTTTTTTTTTTTTGAGAAAAAGTTATAGCTATTTCTTCAATTACATTTCTAAATCCAATCTTTTGATCTGTGCATATATAGAGACATTGCCACGTCAGCAGTTAGTGCTCAACATGGATCAGAGCTGCAGTTATGATTTGTTTTAAAAAGCAATGTTACGAATACACCTATAACAATATGCAACTAGTGGTACTGAGAAGTCACTAAATACTATATTATACTTCCAAGTATTTTATTTTGGGGTTTGTAGGCATGGACTACTGGTTGATATTTTTATATGAACTCGGCCTTCAATGAAGAACAAACCTCAAACTGCAAACAGCACCTCTGAAAATATTACCGCTGCAGTACCAGCTAGATTTAAAAAGGTGACAGTGAGAGGAGTCATAAAATAAAAAAAATTTACTACCTTCAAATTTTTATTTTCTTTTCCACATACATTTCTGAAGCAAAGCTTTATGCAGATCTCTGTCCTAGCCTTTCAAATAGTTTCAGGCATACATGCTTCATTTTACAGACAGCTCAGCTGCTGCAAGTACTTATGAGCAACCTCTTCAAACTTTAGGAAAACTATGTATCATAAGTTATTTTTCCTTTTATCACACTCAGTATGATTTTAAGCCTGGTTGCTTCTCTAGTAACTTCTATCAAAAGAAATTCTTAACTGGAATAAACATGACGACTTTATTCTCCATAAACTTTTCTTGAATATTGATCTCTGCCATGATACCTAACCAATTCTTATCAGAGTGCTGGATAAAACTTGAACTATGAACATTTACCAGAAAACAGAAGTAAAAAGTACTTGTTGATGCTGGAGAAATGTTGAAACATCCACAACTGATATAATTCTATTTAGATGAAATGGTAAAAAAAAAAGTTACTATTTACTCTCTCTGATCAGCATGGTGTTGCACACTTCAATCACATTTCCTCTTATTCCTTTTATCCCAACTCTGTGTAAGTCACCCCTTGCATAGAAGCCATTCTACACTGCTGAGCATTCTGGTAACCAGCTTTCCATTTTGTCTGTACTGGTTATGAGATCCAGGGACCACAACTGCACAATAGTCAAGCTACACGGTACACTACAGATGTGTACAGCAGCACAGTGATATTTTCTGTTTCATTGTGTATTCCTTTCATAATTGTTCCTAATAATCTATTTGATATCTGACTACTATGGAGCATTAAGCTGCTGCTTTCACAGAAGTATTTCTCACATTCTCATTTCTCTCATCCCTGAACAGTAACTGATCAGAACTCACACCATATGAACACAGGTAAGACTTTTCCCCACTTACTAATTTTGTTAATATTTTTCTCAAGATATCATGAAATAAATGTAGGAAGTATTGTGTCACGGAAAACATTTTATTGTCAATGTTTCAAATACTTCAAAACATTTTATGTTTGAACTATATAGCACGCGTACATAGTAGAAGTCCATTTGAGATTAAAGATCTAAAAATCTTAAAGATGAGGTAGAAAGTAAAACTGCTAGATATGTTACACGAGGGAAGACATAAGTACATAGCAACAGCCAAAGCTGTAACGATCATAATGCAAAACAGAACTATCCAGTATTTGAAATAGCTAACATTAGTCGTTGCACTCCTTTTTGTCCAAAATTCTATAAATAAATAAAAACAAAATCCTATCTAATGAAAGATACTAGTGTCATACAATCTTCTTGAGCCACAAAACTGACTGATTAGCTTATTGACCTGCTTCTAACGATGCCCTGAAATAGAAATACCTGTCAAAATCATCTGTTCTGGTGAAATGCAGGCATAGAGTACAGGCTATCAAAGAGTTCATTAATTGAAACATGAGCATATCTTCAGAATTTTTTATCATTTTGAGTATTTATTTAGTTTTAAACTGTTAACTATAGTCTACTGCTATAATCGAAAAATGGAATAGTTTTCTGATAAAAGAAACCCAATCAGGTTTGAAAGAACTCATCAAGGTAATAGACAACATTAATTATCTTTATAATACAATGAAGCAGACAGGTATTATTGTTTCTTTAAACACCATCTCCATTTCCTGTTATTTTCAGGTAGTTTTCCAGTTTTTCAAGCTAGTAACTGTACTCATCACATACAGTCTTACACTTCATATTCTTCATCCTACCATTTTCCTGTCTCTTCCAGGATTACATTCAACCTAATTTGTTCTTCCCCCAAAATATTAAGTAAGACAGAAGCATTTTTAAATATTTAATTAATATTTAAATATTTAATTAAGTTGGCACCAGAACAAAGAAATGTTTCAGAAAGAAATGCAGTACTGATGAGAAACATTTCCATGTAAAAGAGAACATTAGTCATGGAAAAGCATTCTGAATCCAGCTGGACTCATTGCACAAAAAGATGAATCTGTATGCTCCTCTGTAACAGCTCAGCTATGGTACTGTAGGATAATTAAAGCCAGTTGTTAAAGTTTTCTGAGTCAGAGCATAGTTCCTATATCTTGCCAAAGTATCTATCAGTGGCAGAAAGCAGCTCTCCCATTGAGCCAGTGGTGATTAAGTGTTTGCATTTTGAAAGTTATATCTAATGCAATTCTTGCAAGAAAAGAATGTGCGGCTTTATGATATGCAACTCTAAGCTCATTTTGTTTTAATTACTTCTGAAATTCTAAATGAAAATCCAAACAGATGATTTACACACTAACAATTTTTCCCAATGTTCCCCATCACTAATGCATTATACCCTACTCGACCACAACAGATGAAATCCACATCTCATGGAAATCAGAAAGAATTTCAGCACTGATTTTTAGAAGAAAGATTAACGTCACTGAAATCAGCCTCTTCTCCAAAGGGAAGGACATCCATGGTCCAAATTAGACTTGTGTCCTGTAACAACTAGACTCATTCAAAATAAATTCTGTACTTTCGGGATTTTTTTTTAGCCCTCTCCTGGCACCTTAATTTAAAAAACCAAACTCCTAAGAAACAAATATTGCAGTGCATTCAAATTTGCATTCCATAGCATCTGTGCCAACATCTTTATCTAGCAATGAAGTTTACAGAATTTACCTCAGTTATCGGAGAACTAGTAATACAATCTAAGCTGAAACTCTGAATAAAAGAAATCAATAGAAACTTATCTGAGACTTCAACAATACCAGATTATCAGTATCAGTTTTGAATGCCACAGATCCCCAGTCTCACCAACAAATATTTTGTCTCACAATGTTTAGAGAGTATATGTGAGGGTTAATAAATAAGGTAATTCCTGCATATTTAATTCACTCTACTAGTAAAGTCAAATGTGTCCCACTTCCAACTGGTTTTACAGAGGATAACAGTCTTCCAGTGCTGATAGCTAGTTTACTTCCTCATTTAGTTGCTGTGGTCAACTGAAGCAGCAATTGAAAATCTTATCATTAAACACTTGAAACTAAACCCAACAAGGGGCAGACAACCACAACTCTTACTGCCTTTGTCTTGCATGTGGCATTCATGCTAACATATCACAAAACAAGATCTTCTTTTAGCAAGAGAAGTCATCTACCTGGACTTGTGCAAAGCATTTGACACTGTCCCACATGACATCCTTGTCTCCAAATTGGAGAGACACGGATTTGACGGATTGTCCACTTGGTGGATAAGGAATTGGCTGGACAGTTGTACTCAAAGTGTTGCAGTCAATGGCTCGATGTCCAAGTGGAGACCAGTGACGAGTGGCGTTCCTCAGGGATCAGTATTGGAACCGGCACCGTTTAACATCTTTGTCAGCGAGATGGACAGTGGGAGTGAGTGCACCCGCAGCAGGTTTGCTGACGACACCAAGCTGTGTGGTGCGATTGACATGCTGGAGGGAAGGGATGCCATCCAGAGGGACCTTCATAGACTTGAGAGGTGGGCCTGTGCCAACCTCATGAAGTTCAACAAGGCCAAATGCAAGGTCCTGCACATGGGTCGAGGCAATCCCAAGCACAAATACAGGCTGGGCAGAGAACGGATTGAGAGCAGCCCTGAGGAGAAGGACTTGGGGGTGTTGGTTGATGAGAAGCTTAACATAACCCGGTAATGCACGCTTGCAGCCCAGAAAGCCAACTGTATCCTGGGCTGCATCAAAAGAAGCGTGGCCAGCAGATTGAGGGAGGGGATTCTGCCCCTCTACTCCACTCTGGTGAGACCCCACCTGGAGTCCTGCGTCCAGCTCTGGGGCCCCCAACACAAGAAGGACATAGACCTGTTGGAGCGAGTCCAGAGGAGGGCCACGAAGATGATCAGAGGGCTGGACCACCTCTCCTATGAAGACGGGCTGAGAGAGTTGGGCTTGTTCAGCCTGGGGAAGAGAAGGAAAGGGACTTTTGACAAGGGCATGTAGTGATAGAACAAGGGGTAATGGTTTTAAACTGAAAGAGGGTAGATTTAGATGAGATATTAGGAAGAAAAATCTTCACTCTGAGGGTGGTGGGGCACTGGAACAGGTTGCCCACAGAAGTTGTGGATGCCCCATCCCTGGCAGTGTTCAAGGCCAGGTTGGATGGGGCTTTGAGCAACCTGGTCTAGTGAAAGGTGTCCCTGCCCATGGCAGGAAGTTTGGAACTAGATGATCTTTAAGGTCCCTTCCAACCCAAACCATTCTATGAAAAGGATCATTCAATTAATTTCTTCAGACCCTTTCTGGGTAGGTATCAGTTGCCTTTAATCAGGTTCCAAAGGACATTCAGTACAAAGAATTCTGATAGTGCTCTGTGACTCACATATTCTGATATCAGAATTGATGCTTCAAGAATAACAAGTTTTTTAAAAAGTAAATTCATTAAAACTTCCAGTTTACAACAATATTAGGGGATATTAAATCATGATAACCAAGGCTGTTTTAAGAAGACCATGAGCAGCAATGAACTTAAAACAACTACTTGTAAAAAAAAGTCATTTTTCATGCCTTTTGACGGGAAGCTCTAAACTCAAAATAGTCACTAATTTCTCAGCTACTGCTGCACATTACTTCCTGTTTTTTTGAAAAAGCAACTGTTAAAGGAATTTGAAAACAAAAGGTGTTGAGAATAAACTTGCATAACTGAATTCAGAACTTGACCTGTTGTTACTGCTATGCATAACTTGAAGAGTGATTTTTTACCTACCAAAACAAAAATAACCATAACCAAGAACATAGGACTAAAGGCTAGACCTGGTAGGAAGCTTCCACAGTAAGCAGTCAAGTTCCTGAAAGTTGAGACAATGATTTTCTCCTCCACTTACCATGACACAAAAAAAAATTAGCAGCTGAAATTCTATGTAAATATAAACAAGCCCAGTCATACCACAGTGCCAGATACAATCAGATTGCACCTACCAAATCAGGCTTCATGAAGAACTTAACACTGACTTGCCTAAAGTCTGGATCACAATGAAACTAAGGCAACCACTAGATATCCTGTCCTCTGCCAAGAGAAACAGCCCTGGACATGCAGAGAAGCAGGAATGAAGGCACCTACAGGATTTTGGAGTCAACTAGGAAGGCACCTGGAAATCAAGGCACTTCTGGAATTAGATAGCTGCAGAGTAGGAGGGTTTGCTTTTGTTGTTTGTTTTGTTGGGTTTTTTAAAATTAGTTTTTCATTTATGCAATTGGTGTCCTAAATCCAGTTTTAAATAACTAAAGCCTCCTACTCACTTCAACTTGTATTTATTCTGTTTAGCTCTTTCTCTAAATTTATAAAACCACCTTTAAATAGTCCTATTCTTTGATAGCTTTCATTAAAGTGAGTCACATGTTTACATTTATCTGAACAAAACAAAAAATGACAAATGGAATCCTGTAAGTGTTTCCCGGAACTACAATGTCTGAAAGCCTTTTTTTATATGCTGCAAAACAAAGTCAAAGGGCAACTGCTTTTCATTAATGAAAGGTAATTTATGGAAACTCTCTCTTTTTGGTTGTTAAGTTAAATATTATCCAAAAAGATAGTACTCATTACTCTTCAATAAGCATACACATAAATGCAAGCTTCTATTCAAATACCTCCAAGATTTTACCTGAAAAGGAAGCAACAACAATCACGTGGACAAATGTTCCCAAACAGAGCGTTCATTATCATAGGCAGTAGTCGCACTAACTTCAAGCTGATGTCTCATAACAGTGAACACAAGATCCAGCAACCATTGGCAAGCTCAGGTCCATGAACCTGAAGTTACTGGGTAACAACTGCATTTGCACAAGTGATTACCCACTAGAGGGAGTTGCTGTTTCACACATTAAATCAGTTGGTAAATGATCAAAATCAAAATGCGACTCCTCTGGAACTGTCAGAGCAACAGAAAATATTACTATAGGTAAAACAGAATCTGAAGTTCAGAAAGAAGTCAGTCCAAAAAATGACATTAAAATGCTCTTTAGAAAAAGAAAAAAAAGGCCACAGATATTTTAGCCGTTCAAAGAGATGTTTCTCATACACTGGTAACTGAAAACCTATAGTTTTGCCCATGTACACTCTTACAGAGCCTCTGATATACCTGTTCTGGCTATAAACTGTGAATTTTACAAAAGTAAAGAAGTTCTGTACAAATAAGAGCAAAATAGGAATTATAGTAATTTATGTTGTATTTCCACCATTATATCAGGGGCAACATTACTGGGGCATAGGATAAACTGGAGTCTTCTATGTACAAAATTCAAACAATCATTTCTCAAGGCTGAGACCCCAAAGGTTCTTATTACTGCTGGCAAGGAAAAAAGACAAAGGTCATTAAAAACAAGGAACATAAAATTTCAAGCAATTTTCCACAATCTTTAACACTGCTTATCAATAATTGCTTTATCTTTCAGATCATAAATGAAGAGGCACTTTTGGAATCCTGAGATAAGAAACCTAATTCTAATTCCCAAAGACAAATTATCATAGGTAATGCGTTACTACGCTGACAAAACCACTGAGGCCCTCATGCCGTTAAGAACATCTGAGTTGCTAATTCCTGCATATGAAATTTCTTGCTGAAAGTGTGGAATCAATAAATGTTTTTAACAAGACAGTCCTTGAATTATATTCCACTCAAAATAGCAACATATTATTTTTCTGTATGATTTCTATAGCCAAAGATTTCACTTCATTCTTTAACACACATGCTTTGAGAACAAATAGAAGATACTAAAGAAAAACACAAAAAATATCAATACAGATGCATACTATATTTGCATTTATGTCAGATCTCAACACACTTCAAACAAGAAATCTGCAATATAAGCTCTGTTCTGTAATATACCTCATAAATCTGGCTTGGAGGTTTTGAGCAAGAGCTGGAAATCACAGAAAAATCCCCATCAGATAGTAGTACTTGAAGCTTAATGTCTATCTCATTTAGGTGATGAAATTCCATTGGTTCAGGTGTGTACCCTTCTCCTGGTGCTAGCCAGCCAGATACATCCTCCTATTTAAAGATATAGAAAATATTTAATCTTCATTCTCAAAGGAAACAGATTTTAAAGGCAGTTACACATCAAGCACAATTTTTTTTCAAATAAACTGTACTTAAAAATAAAATGTAAGTTTTCATCCATCTCAGTATATAGCTGAACTCTGCCAATATTCATATACCGAGCACACCCAAAAGCAGATATGGACAGAACAATCAGTGGCATACATTTTGCATTTTTAAATATAACAAAGCAGCAATTTAAATGGACTTAAATATATATATTTAATTTTATTTTTAGAAAGCACATCCATCTACATGCATTGTTAAAATGTAACAGCAAAGAAGGCATTGTGTTAACCTGAACAGACTTCTGTTATTATTTTACTTTTTTCTATAAAACTCCAAAGCCTGCGTCCTTACTGACAAGCCACTCAGAAGCCCCGAAATTAAACTGCTTAAAGCCAGATGCCTCACCTCCATACCAGCTGGCCAAAGAGCAATCAGACAGCTCCCAAGTTCCCCATCCATTCTTCTGAAGGTTATACAACTCCCTTGGTCAAGTTCTCTTTCCGTGCAAGAGAAGCACTTTGGATAGCTAACCCATTTTCCTTAACAATGCATCTCACTTTAGAGCCTTTTAGTCAAATTAGTCAAACCTTTAAAACAGCCTCATGCCATGCCATGCCATGGCTATCGCAGCTCCCTTCCAGGGGTGCAAACTCTCCCTTTGTTACAGTTTCTGCACTTGTTCAATATAGCAGTCCCAGCTCCCTTTTGAAGGAATAATTGCTTGTCACAGTCTAACTTGCATATAGATCTTGCTGTCCAGTGCTGCACAGTAAGCATCACTTTCTGATGCCACTGACATGAAAATCAATTTAGGAGTGTTGTGCTCCTTTGAAAGATAGTGCAGAGGATAGAGATGAAGACGAAAGCACCTGGCAGAGGTAGATCCACCAGTCCTAAGACAGAAAACACAAAGAACATGCTATAAGATCACATTTTCAATGCTAATATTGAAGTGGAAAAGCACAGTGCTCAGAAACTGCACTAGAACTGTCTTCAACATCACTCATGCCTTGCATCTCAGCACTCCTTATTTGCACATTTATTTTGGAGATACCATAATTATAACTTCAGACCAAGGAACTGGACAGAGAGTTGACCATATAGTAAGCTTGAGACAGCAAGATATTTTTTCTTTTAACAAAGACAAATGCCTCTTGTTTCTTTTAACAAAAGCCAACAGCCATAAAACCAAGAAGTTCTCAACTACAATGAAAAACAGCACATCTTGTCAAACTCCCCCAATAAACTGGCATCTCAAAGTCTAGCAGCAAATGCAGAGACACATCTATTCTGGTAGACACTCAATCACACCTGCACAGCTGCATATTGGAAGTCCAAATAAAGTGGAACATAATACACTACTCTCTATTGTCCTCTGAAGGAAGTGGAAGCAACAGACTCCTGTGCAAGCCGCTTAACCCAGACAAATGAGCTCATATCCACAAACAGGTTCTCCAAGCAACCTGGCACTCCTCACACCCAGGGAAGCAGGTCTCCACAACCACCGTTCATTGGGAATGACACTAGCAGATTGCATCTCTGTCCTGACCCCAAAGAAACACCAGGTAGGACCTTACAAAGGCAGGGCAGGGATGTGGGGGAGGACAAGAGCGTATTGTTGGTTTCTTTTTCCTAACAGAAGAGGGCCAGCACCTTGCCCCAAGACTTCAACATCTGTCTTGCAAGTGATTCCTGTCCACCACTCCTTTAGAGCTTCCAGATTACTCCTCCGGCTATTCAAGCAGCCACGTCCACACAAGAGGAGGAAATATCAGCTTCCAATTACAATACCACTGCTATGAGGTCATCCCTGGTTCATCCCCTTTGCCCTAAAGCACACTGGTTGCAAAAAGAAAAAAGCAGACCCCAAACACCTGTCATAAATTATCTCCATACTAAATGTTGTTTTTTTTTTTAATGTGTAAGAGAGAGTCCTCTCTTTTGTGAGACATCGGTTCTTCTAATGCTTTCTCATGTAAGTATGATGACACAACTAGGAAGCCTGACCGGACATGACCTGACTCCAGAAGAGCCTCTCAGAAATGACTCTAGAAGCTTGCCAGCTTTGTGGAAGCACCTGTTCACGTGAGACAGTGACCATCATAAGTATCCAATGTGGTACTCTACTTGTGCCATGTTAACCACCCCCTAATCAGACATTGAAGAGCACAGTGCAAACACACAGAAATGACTCTACAGGAGTCAGTTAAGCTGCAACTGGGTTTATTAGCTACAGCTCAGTGTCTACATAGAATCCTTTCATAGAATCATAGAATCGTTTAGGTTGGAAGAGACCCATGCTCCAAGTATCCAAATTACTCCAGTAATCGCTTTACTGCAGGGTTAAATGGATTCACACATTCTCTTTTGTATTCTCAAGATGGCTTTGCTCGGAAAATAAGCTTCTGTCCTGTCAATGTTTCCTGTGTGTTAACTCAGAACAATACTTTTATAACAGCGCAGTCAGTGCTTATTACTGTGGAACATCTGAAACAAATTATACCCCTGCAGCTTTGACAATCAGCTTAGCATGAACATGTGCTTCTAAAATATTTTGAATACTCATAAAACACTTCTTTTAAAAAGTGAGAAGTGCTGTTTGGATATTTGACATATTTAGTAGTACAAGTCAAATGAAGTTATCTAATCCACATTAAACTATATAGAGGAATTCATACAGCATAGCCAGCTCTGCCTTGATTGATAACCTCCAAAACATTACTTTAGCCAATGTGATTGCACCAGCTTTTTAAAAGTCAGGATGAAATAAGATCAAAGTGGCCATCAGCTGGATGGTTACTCGGGCCAGCTTGAAGTGGTCTAGATTACTCATTATCAGCTAATTTCCTCATGATCTTTGTTATTCACAGGAAATGCCTCACCCATAATATAATTCTAATGTGGAAGAATCCATCTCCAGACTAGACAGGTTTAAGTAACTAAGTATTATCCTTTCTTTTATTCTACTTTGGCAGTAGATTTAGGAGCTGTTTTCTTTAAAGAGATGATCTAGTACAAACTAGACTATGCCACTAATTACCATTCCCATTCTTGTCCATTGTATCAAGCACATACAGCAAGACATGTCCTGTGTAGTGATCTATTTAATGTCTGATATAAATAGTAAAATCTCTACAGATACATGCCCACATGATAGTGACATGTGCCAAATACAAAAATGGGATAAATGTTATACTTTTCCATTGCCTTGATGCCTTGAGAATTAGTGCAAAAAAAGGTACATATTGCTAGTTCGAATTTCCATTAGCTATTCTGCATAAATGCCTCCACATTTTGTGAAGGATGCTAGCTTAAAGGAAAAGAAAACCCAATAAATACGTATTCTGAGAGAAGACTTTTGCAATCAGTAAAATAATAAACTCAAAAAAAAAAAAAAGCAACTATTCTCTAGGTCAGAAAGCTCTGATGTTTGCTAACAGAAGGCTGTTTAAAACACCTTCACATCTTTAAATGCTGACATTTATCAAATGAAGGACCATCTCCTCAAATTGAAACACGTCCTTGATCAGGAAAGAAAAACAGAAGAGATGGTATTGTTAATCAAACACTAACCTTTCCAACAAGAGGCAAAAACCAAACAGAAACCCCACAACCCTCTCCCTATGGCTTCTTCCTGTTCAAAGGCTGGATGAAATACTGTTTCAGCTGAACATTTTGTCACCCTTACATGGGAATATAATGCCAAATCTGTCGCAAGCATATCAAATAGAATACCTTGAATCTTTTCTTAAATGCACGGACAAAAGATTAATTAAGTAATGATCCAGTGAGCTTTAACTTTGTTCTTCTAATATGCAACAAGTTAAAAGTAGCATGAAAATCAACTCTCCTGACCAGTAGATCAACATTAGATCAAAGAGCCTTCCACTGCATTTTTTTAATGCTAAATGGTCAGCTAAATCAAACATCTCTGTGCAACATCATTAACTGATCAGTATTTTACACAGATAAGTAAGTCAATCTGCAAGCTCAGTGTTCACATTCAAAAAAACTAAATAAGCTTTCTATGTAAAGCAAGGGAACAAATGTCAGGTCAACAGGAAGACTGATGCAATTTTACAGACGTCAAAGTTTTTCATCTCATGAACACAAGCACTGATGGTGGCTGATAGTTTTAAACCTTTGCATACCAACGATCAAAGGTTACGTTTTCCGTGCTTCTACTTTAGCTTACTAACTGTGAAAGAACAGTTACTGTTAAAATATTGTACATTTCTATGATCTTAGTCATTTGTCCATCAGGTTTTCCTGACTGATACAGACTCCTTCACTTATATTTGTCCCACAAAGCTCTGAAATTGCCAAAATATAGTGTATATTTATTAGTTTCCCTACAGTAAAGAGAAAAGTTTTGGACCATGGACCGAATGAGTTTCAACCTAGAAATCACACTGGAGCTGGGCAAATTACAGATTTGTTTAACGTCACAAACCATGGGTAGGTTAGGTCTCTGTTTCCATAACCAGTTTGGATGCAGATGAAGAAAATCCTGAGCTCACTTCCTTACCTCATATCCTGAAATAGTAATTTATAAAGATGGACTTTAGACACATTTTAGAAAAGAGTAATGAAGAGCATCACCTCTTGGATATCTTCACCACGTTATTAGAAAATAAAGTAAAATATGGGAAGAGAGAATTAAAAAAAAAAATACATTGCATTCGCTTTTGTTTCTTTCTCTCACACAACACAATAAAGTTGTTATTTAACGTACTGAAAAGCTGTATAAAATAAACAGAAACTGGACCTTGGATATATTTTGTTCATTCTACACAAAGTTCACATCTTTCTTCTTAGGTACTGTGAGTCAGTGTATATGTACAAATGTTGTGAAAAAGTTCATAACATGACTATAGACTTAACATAATGCACATTTTAATGTCAAAGAAATTAGAAAGGTCACCTAATTTCTTTACACAGAGCAAGTATTTTCCCAATATTTCTTCTTATCTATTAAAATGCAGGTTTCTTGAAGCGTTATATCAAGTTTAAATAGTTTGAGGATGTTCATTCTATGAAAACACATATCTTTAGCATGTTTAATACTATATATAGTTGAAAAGTACTTTAGGTTCCTAGTATGATTCGGTTTTCAAACCGAATTTTATCTTCCCGTCCTAGCAGCCTTATGATTACTTCTGTAAAACAACAGAGCCCCCGAGAACTCCTTCACTGTGACATTCCCCTCAAAGCAGTAATAAATAAAGGCCATCTCCTAGTAACTGGGAGATCAAAAGACGATTTGAAGTCTTCACGTAACTGGGAATCATTTTGTGGCACAAACTCTCCTAGAAGCAGTGATTGGCGGGACAATCAAACGCTCTTTTTTACTCTCCATGAGGAAAGGTACTTCTATCTACTTCAGCTCCTGCTATCCACTGCAGTATGCAGACTGCATGCTCTTTAACAGTATTATGTTAAAGCACAAATGTCTAATACTTAAGCAGACTTTGACTCCTCTGTATACGTTTACAATGGAGTGAGTTGGAAGCCACATAAAGATGTCATGTTATCTTTCCAAATGGACACATAAGCCTCATCAATGTATATTTCCCCAATTGCTGCATTCTGAAGTTCACATCCTCAAAAAAACTCTTGGAGGTTTTTTTAAAGTAGTTGCTGGCCCTTCTACCAGAGACTACAGCACTACCCACTCAAGATTGATAGGCCGCAACTTCACATTTTATGCAGAGAAAATAGGTCGTTTTCTTCTCTGAGTGTGCTTCTAAGGCTCCTTCCACCCGCGTCTAACTTTTCTTTTAAGTTATGCTGTTTTTCTAAGGCCAGGCATGTCCAAGTGTTAGTAAACTGAACAAAGAAGCCAATGAAAATTCATTCTTGGAGACAAAACCTATTGGATTTGTCCAGCTTTTCTCTTGTATCTCAGTAAGTTACTTCATGGTAGGACTAAAACCAAATCAAATTTAGATTTACCGTAAAAATAAGGCAAATACAACAGGACAGTACAATGAAAGTTGCCATACCTCAAGACCTTGCAATTCAATTCCATCTTCTGAATCTTTCAATAGTTCAATTAGCCTTTTCCTTTCTTCCTCAAGCATAACAATGTGGTTTCCTGAATCCTTTGCTAGCTAAAATATTTATTAAAAAAAAAGACCAAACTTTTGAACTCCACTAGCTCAAACAGCACCAAAACAAAGTTTTTAAAAACTGTGAAATTAACCTCCAAATCTTGCATATTGCCGTAATACAAATTATCACTCTGACAGAAAAATCTAACAGCCTACATATAATAAATTGATAATCCTGTAACAGTCTTTGACATAGTGGGGTCGGGGGGGAGTATTTATCATGGGATGAAAACTCATTATAGCTACTAGGTCTTCACAGAAAAAAAGCATGAAAATCAAGGCACCTATTTTCTGACAGAAAGTAGCCTTCTGTAAACAAGGGTCCCATGCAGGCTATACATGAACAACCTGCATAACTATTCCTTATCTATGCATAAGAACATCTTCCTTTAACTTAACAGTAAATACATTTAAAGAAAGTCTTAGGAAATATTTGCCCTCAAAACAAGCTATGTCCAGGCACAAACAGAACAATTCAGTTTCCAGTACTCTTTAGCAAATACATACAAGCAGTATTATCCCCACCAATATGAGCATCCAAGATGAGAACTATCTTATACAGTACTCTACCACAAACAACAATTTTTAACAGCAAGATTTTTTTCATTTATTGACTAATTAGCTTTTAACGTTTCTGATAAAAAAAAAACTGTCTCCAGAGGTATTTATATACTATTTTTTAGTTAACATTTAACGAAATGTTAATGATTTTATGCTTTAATGCTTACCTCAATGTTCTTTTTAATGAAATTGTGACTGTTTTTACTTTTGCTATGCATTTTTTCTGCTTGATTAAGAAATTCATTTGTTTCTAATTCACTTGGATAATCTGAAGTTTGAGGAAGAAAAGTTGCTAAGTTATGATCATTCCTTTTCTGATTTAGTCACAGCTGTAATAACAGCAATCCCACTTAAAGATTTAACAAACATATAAAGCAGATAGACAAACTTTTGATACGCCATTTTCATTATTTTTAAATATAGCAATATATTTTGTATAACATAACTATTGTCAAAATTTAATCTCATTTTTAAGCTTTTATTATATGAGATCATTCAATGCTGGGAAGGCTAAAATACTTTCGGATTTCTGACCTCAAAAAATGTTAAACATGGCAGCTTCAAAAGCCACAGCATTCCTTCAAACCCGATCATTGTTTCGGTTTTATCATCAATACAAAACCAGACAGTAATTTTTTTTTTTAAACCACAGAACTATTTGGAGACATATCAAGTACATTTTTTAAAATAAAACAGCTGAAGAACAGATGATATAGTTGATATTATTATAACACAGCTTATAAAACAAATTTTGTTTAAAAATAAAACTCATCATAGAGCTGTAAAGCTATTAAACAAACAGCCACATGATATTCTGACAACATCACACATACATTTTTTTCAACAACAGGTTTCTATCCATCATACAAAAATAGGCACATACTCTGTTTTTCAGAGACTCTTACCAGTTTTAAAACAGCAATTCCTTTACGAACAGTAAATATTTAATCACATTAAATAACAAGTCTAAACAAATACAACCAACTTCTAAGTCTCACAAACTACTTCAAAAGTAGGCATGGTACTTTTTGCTTTTCTGGAAAGTAGTGATTTAAAAAATGGGTGTGCTATTTGCCTACAAAACCCCCCAATTTAACATGTTAGATAATAGAAGTTTGAAGTTTACATGGAAGTAACTGTTTTTCAGAGTGAGTAGACTGAAAGCAAACTCCCAAAGATACGAAATAAATTCCATGCATCCCTTTACACACTACCGACAAAAAGCTGTGCAACATTCTCACCAATCAGACTCTCAAATTGCAAGGAAACCTTAAAGGACTGAGGTGTTGGATCTGACCAAGAAAACTCTGTCATAGTTCAAATGCACAACTGTTTACTGAAAGCATCCCAAATTATCTTTAACATTGCCAGGTAACATCTTGAATCTGTCAAGGAACTAGATCATACAAGAATTTACCAATCAATATAAACATGAGAAGTTGTAACCTGAAATGAGCAAAACACACCAAACACCAACATAACACGCAACATGCATGAAACATTACTTTTAAGCTACATCTTTGTCTAACTGTAGAATTAGCATTTTTGAGAGGAAGCCATCATACAGAACATCTCAGAATATTCAAGTAAAGAAGGGGCAGACATGGATCATTGGATCAAGGAATACACTGAAGATTGCCATGGGTAGATAAAAGAGAGACTGCAGCTCAACACATTTTGCATACAAGTTTTGGCAGATTTCATACAAATTTCAAAGATTTGGTACAAATCTTGATGAGACTGCTAAAGTAATGTTATAAAACTAATACATACATTCTTCCTCACAAATTAAGCTCCTCTTGTTCAGGGTCTGCCTTTATGACAACCATTACACAGAAATCCAAAAGCAACCAAAACAATAAGTCTTAGCTATTCAGAAACCATATCAAAAGCCTCCAGCAGAAATAGTAAAAGTCATTTAAGTAATTTGTTGCTTACAAGTTGTAAGTGATCTCTATTTAATGTGTTCCCAAACTAGAAGAATGTAGAACATCTCAAAACAGGGCAAGCAACAGCAACTCCCAACCATGCCTGTACTGGGAGCTTCAGAAGTCATTGCTGGCCTGAATACTGGTAATGAAACCTGCCATTGCTATTCAAGGACACTCCAGCACAACTGAGAAAGTGCAATGGCGGAAGCATGAGAGTCAACCTTCATTTTGAGGGAGGAATGAAGACACATGGTAGGAAGACAGAGAAATCAAAAGCACAGCACTGCTCCAATCCAGCGTGAAGAAACATTTAGTAACACAAAGTGGTGGACTAAGACAAGTGATAAAATGATAAAGGAGACGAGGTCCAGGTTTGAAAAGTTAAAGCATGCAGTCACATTCTAGCAAGTGCAGAGATTCTGCTGCCATCAATGGTTCAACCTTGAGGAACACCCATATATTATGTCCTTGTCATCTCAGCCAGTCACCAGGAAGATAGATTCCTTCTGTTTACATAGAATGGTAGATGACAAAGAAATAAACAATTGCAGCTGATAGCAACGGCAGCTGAAGCTATTCTTCTTATGTCACAACACATGTGAGAAGTTACTCAACCATACAAATTTGAATTTCAAAGAGGGAAGGAACAGAGGCACAAAAGCACAATTCAATTTATTTTGAAGTGCTGGACACACTATGCTACTACTAGCATTTGATACCTCTATACAATGCACATAAACAAGTGATGTCCAAAAGAATCAGCACAGATGTTTGACTTTGGCCAGAAAGTACTTAATCCATAAAAGCAATGCAGTCATTAAAATAATACAGCACCACTTTCCATTTTTAGGTGGTTTCTTGAATATAAGCCTATTAATGAAAGTTCCAGTACCTTAGAATAACAGCAAAGACAAGTTTTTAAAGAATTTCCATGAAGAACCAGCGATACATTTTACAATGAATCACACACCTCATCATTTTGCAATGAAAAAGTTTTATAAGCCCGAAAGTAAAAATTTTCTTAGCATGACAAGTAAAACGTTTCAGATAAGTCACAAATAAAATTATTCTCTTTCATCATTTGTAAAAAAATAAGAACTGTTGCCATTTCACTAAGCAACTCTGCTTTTTCCGATTTCATTGGCCTAGCCACAAAGGCCAAGTCTTCATTACCCACCCACCGTATATGTTGTTTTGTCATAGCTAGAAATACAAACTATACAATTAATAAAGCTTACCCTGATTATGTTGGGTTTTAAGGCAATCATAATCTTCTGGATTAATTTGCGTGTGAAATACTGAAGTATGTATTTCATCTTCTTTAGCATGGGAAGGATCTGCAAGGAATTTTTTCAGTAAAATTTAATTGAAATGTATTTAAAGAAGATCTAGTTTCACGTGTATCATACTGTAAGACCTTACACATAAAAGTTAAATAAATTTACTTGGATAAATTACATCACCACTATATTTCTCAAGAAATAAAGAAGGGGGAAAAGTGTAAGGTGTGTCTCATGAATAATTATGCTGTTTCATATGGCTGTGTTTTTGGTTTTAACAACTACTGCCCATACAAGACAAATAATTACATTCTAGAAGATACAGCCCAAGGGCCTGCAGTTCAAAAGCCTCCGCAGACACCATGTGGCAAGTCATCTAGAAGTCTGAATGAGAATGAAGCATCCAGGTTTTCACAGCTGGTGTCTGCCTGTGCATGAATTATTAGACTTCCAAGTGGCTTAGGTCAAGGGTATAGTCTAGAAAAAAAGTGTTCAAACATCCTAGCATGTAAGAGTTGTTTCAGTTACTCGAAAAAAATTCAGTCACAGTACTGACATATATCAGCTGGAAGTATAAGTGAGAGCACTAACTTGCAATCTATACACTTAGCACTTACAGAAAAGGACTCGTATTGCAAAGAACCATATATATCACATATGAAAAGTGTGTTTTTCACAACGAAAAAAACAACCAATATCCTGTAATAATGAAGTTTAATGGACTCAACTGAAAGTATGATTTTGTTACACAGAGCACAGGGGAATGATTTTAAGTTTAATTAACATTTCTGCCATGAGTGTATCAGAGGGTTTTTTGTGCCTGAGAGACTGGAACACATAAGTTATTAATGACTTTCTACCCAGAACTTGTGTTTGATTTCACAGCCACATTAAAAGCTATAATTAAATAGCTCCCCTATATAATTTATTTAATAAAGCTCTCTATCAAATTCAAGCTCTGAAAAGCAAAATACATGAATTGCATTCCATTTCAGTATCAACCAGGGCAGCTACAAGGGCACTCATTTAAATAAGTAAATAAATAAGACCTGAAAAGTAAGGGACTAGCATGTCACAGAAAATTAAAGATGAAGATCAAGCTGGAGGAAAAATATAAATCTAAACTATACAGAGTTTTGCCAGTATGGTACACCAGAACCCATATGATGCACACGATCTCTACAGCAAGGAGTTACCTTTGAAATAAAAAAGGAATTGAAGTGTGGATTTCATTAACAACCATATAGTCTTGCTTATCTACTGGTTCTTTACTATATGCTGACATCTACTGGAGACTTTTTAAATATCACCCATATCAAATTCAGTGTTCTTCCCTTAATAACCCAAACTTTAGCATAGAAAAAAGCGCAGGCTACCTTATAATAATAAGGTTTGTTGAAATGTTTTAATCACATGTTGCTACCATTATTATGCACATACTTCCAACATTCAAGCTCAGATTTTTGCTAGGCAATAACCATTCAGACCTCAAATCCTTGTTCTCTCCCCAACAAGAAAAAGGACAGAATGCACCAAAATTCTGTTTCCTTTCAACCAAAGAACCCTTTCAACCAGGGTCTACAGATGAAGGACAGGATAAAAAATGTGCATATGATTGACACATCGCTGAGAACTCTCGAGCAACAAGACAGAGTATTCAAACAGCAAATTTTTTAAAACCACTCTCGAGTAGTTTTGACATGGTATATTCTTGATAAATGCAGTCTGGTTTTGTTCCCCCTGCCCCTCCCAACAAAGACACTGTGAGCAGAATGCCTCCAGTTTGTTCCAGTGTCTCCCCCAGTAAGAGGCTAGCCACAGAAAGAAACAGGAGGACATTTTAACATATCCAATATTTTCTTTTTCCAGGTCCCTGTGAGCATGCACATCCTCTGTGTGTTCTTGAAGAAAACTACCAATACTTCAGAACATGCTTCAACCACTTGCTTTAGAATGCCAACAGAATTGCATCCTTCTGACTCAGTAGAGAAAATATTTCTAAATAGTTTTTTAACTTTTCTTTACCTATTCTACCTATAGTTTTACATTATTGGTATCCACTGTAATTTTGATCATAGTTAGTCTTTTTTTGTTATGTATCATATTCCACATTTCTCTGTGTCATTAACTATTTCTTTACCTTTCCTGTTAAAAAACTCAATCTTTCCTTAGTCATTTGTCTACTTTTAATGCAGCTATAGAATCTGGTGTTTTAAATGCTACTTAAGATGGAAATGATTTTTATTAAAAGCCTAAAATGCAAACATCTATTCTTATCAGCATCTTCATTTTCACTTTGAATATTTTTATCTTCATCGGCACATCATGATGAAACTCAGAAATTATCTGATCAGACTTCCTGGTCTTTTCCTCCTGAGAATAGTCTGCTACCATGTCTTTAACATAGTTTCACTTTTTAAAACTACCATCTATCCTAAATTTTCTTCCCTAAAATTCTCAGAAAAAAAGCCAATTAAAAAAAAATGAGTTCGTGTTTCATATTCACACCTTTTCCTTAGAATCACACTCTATACTATTTGATGATCTCTTTTACTCAAATTCTCTCTCATGTTCAGAATCTTAAATTCTTTTAGAAGTGAATTAAATGTAACTTAATCAGTATAAAATTTAATGTAAATGACCCATACTCCCTTTTGGACCACGTGCCAAGACCTAGGCTGTGCATGCATCTTCCTGTATTGTTTTCCAATGTACAACTCGGTAGTTAGTGTCATAATTTGGTCCCATTCTTTCGGTTCTTCTGTTAAGAACTCCTAAAAAGGCTCAGGATTTCCATCCCTCTGGACCTGTCATATTTTGACATCCTTACCATGGCAGTGCCATTGCTTCCTTCTCACTCTCTCTCCCATTTCAACATGAAAATTTTCTCCAAGATACAGGTGTGGCAGGGCCCACATCCCTAGAGCTTAAGCAACATTTTTAGGCCTAATATTTTTTAGCTGCCTGCCATTCCTACACCAAGTACTCCAGCCAGGCGAACTCTCTCACTAAGACCACGAGTAACCACACATCAGTAACTCCATCATTTTGTTTGTTTACCAAAGCAATTCTGAATTCCTTGCTTATTGCCCGGATGTTCCTAAATAGTAAAGACATTCAAGCTTTTCAGCAGGTTTCCACTCTTCATTTTCCTTATACCTGCTATCATTACTTTAATTTACCAGTGTAATCTGTCATGCATCCTTTCTGAAATCATCTGTGTTTGCCATCAACTTGAAAAATGCAAGCTTTACTTATCCTGGATTTCTACTCTTCTAGAGTAGCCAGTTATTTGAAAAAAATGCAGTTACTATACACAAAATTAAAGTACAACTTCTACATTTGTGATAATGCAAAAATTATTTCCGTTTATTTTTCAAATATTCCCTTGATGTACTTTTACATGCAATTATTATTTCATTGTAAAGGTTTGAAAGCTTTATTTTTATAGTATCCAACAAAAATATGAATATTAATCAAAATAAAGTATAATTATATCAGAGCATTTACTTCCCTTTCTTACTTACCAGCTGTATCCTGCCATGATGAGATCAAAGCTAAAAAAAGTTTTGTGTTTTCTATCTCCTCATGGCTTCCAGTGGTACTGATAGACTATTCAAAAGAAATAAAGCATAAACATACAGGTACATTCATATATTTACTTCAAAGTAAATACTTTAAAGCAAAATATGTTGTCTGCTTATCAGGTCTAACAAACTTCAGACCCTGTTAAAAAATTTCTTGTTCAGTGGCAACATTTACTTACCGCTTTGTTTTCTTCTTGAGGCTAGCTGAACATCTCCTAAAGTTATGATAAAGGCATGGTAGAACTTTAAAGCCTCTGTTACATATTGTCTTAGATGGAGACACATTTCACAAGACAAAGAAGTTCTGTAATGTGTACGTGGCTTTCAATCCAAATCCATTGAAATTATGAGATGCACTCAAACCAACTGCAATCGTTTCTTTTCAGCAACTGACATTTGTATTGATGTAAATTATACAATACTTAACCTCAGAGGAAATACTTAATCTCATGTTTCAAGGCATAAAGTGAAATTTAACTGCTAGAGACCAGGATAGGAATAATGTGAAGGAATTTGTGCTGTAGCATTCTCGTGCCTTCTTCAGGGGGCATCTCTAATTTCTTCAATAATAGACAGTACTGAAATAGATGGGCCTAAGAACAGTCACACTAGAGCAGAATAAACACTTTTGGTCTGGGTTCACAGACATTACCTCTTGTCGTGCCTCATCACACCTGCAAGTAGTGAGCTCAAGCATAAGACTGTGCTAGTAAACCACACCTAGACAGCTGTATATTTGGCTATCGGTCACACCAATTTTTAAGAGCCACGGCTGCCTTTCAAAGCCTGCCTAGCCAATATATATTAAAACCTATTCAAAGTTACTTTTTAAGACCAATTTCTTCACTTCAATCAGCCAACTGTGAGATATTTAATAAAACGATGCATCTGTGAAATATGGTAAGACAGTACTCTAAGATACACTAATTACAAAATAAGCAGAATACTTCTAACCTGAAGTTCTTCCCAGAGCTTTGCCCTCATTTCTTTGCCTTGTTTTTTAATTACTCTCTCCTTAAAATGTTTTTTTGCCAGTATTGTGTCAAGTTTATTCATTTTCTTTATAGCTGCTTGAATCTGAGGATCTACATCTGTTTGTTCAGAATCTTCCAAGTTGGAAGAGTTTGCTGTAGAACAGATTCAAAATTAATGTTAGTTTGAAGTATTTCAACTTTAAAAAAACCCTAAAAAGCAGTACAAGTGATTTGATAACAACCACAGACGAGTACAATTCTTCTCAAGCGTATATATCACATTCATTTCTAAACCTGTTTGTAGCAGGGAAAAATATAAAAGTCTTTGTAACAGAACACTGAATCAAACTCTTAGCTGCAGCAGTTGGATATGGGTGTGTGGAAGAGGAAGAGCCTCCCATTTTGGGCAAGTGACTTGATTCAAATTTATAATGGAAGAGTGACAACTTTTCTCAGTATCAGCAAAAATCACAGACAAAGTAAGCTTAAAAATAAAAAATAATTTATTCAGGCTGACTAGTAGAATACATGTTGAAATGTCATTCATTAAAATGAATAATTCTGGGGTTAAGAGACACTCTGTAATATCTCTACTTTAAAATGTTATAGAAGTTTCAGTCTTAACTTATATCTCAGCCAAACCAGATTCTGATGCTGGTTCTAGAAAAATGGTGTTTTGAAAAATAGAAATGGTGAAACATTATGGAAACTACCATTACTTAATTAAAATAGATTTCTGTATTGTCTCTTTTTTTTGCTAAACATGCAGATTACAATTTCTGATCACTTTTAGCTTTTCCCCTTCCTATAGCATCCTCATGCTCTGCCCTCTTTTCTGGTCAAACTTAGCTTCCATAGCAAGAGTAGAGGAAACACTTGTAGCAGTCCTTATCCCACAGACTTCCAAGTTTTGGAGTCCTGCAATACTTTTTCATTTTCTAATCTTTTGAGGTCAAATGCTTTACACATACACTGATCCCAACCATTTACTGTGATGCATTAGCCTATTTTGTGCCATAAAAAGAGATGAGAGATTCAACAAGATGAGAGCTATAAAAATCTAACTGAGCTCCAGGGAAGCCCCAAGAACAGAAGATAAAAGAAGAGGACTTATTTCAACTGGCCTGAACCCAGCAGATGGATTTGGACCTAAAACTACTGAGTGAAGCTTTGAAGTTGAGTTTTACCCAGCTTCTGTTCTGAAGAAATGAGTATTATGTCAGATGACCAGCACTGCTGCACTAGATAGAATCACCACTGGATTCTGCTTCATTAGATTGACCCAATCTATGTAACTCAAATACTATCGTATCGTTAAAGAAAGTGAATATCGTGTGATAAAATAATCTTTAAATAAAGAATTCATCCAACACCTCTTGAATATCACAATGCATATACATTTTCAATTTGTATTATTTCTTTATAACTATATTATATACACACAAATACACTATGATCCCAACTCTTCTAGAGGCATTAACAAGAAAATGAGAAAAAAAGGTTTTATTGCACTGTTCACTTTATAAACCTGAAAAGTAATACCTGCTTTTGCATTACTTAGTTTTCCTTGGGAAGGTTCACAGAATTTCGACGTTTGTGTTTCAGTGCTATCATCTCCAGAATCT
The DNA here is from genome assembly GCA_009819775.1 of Phoenicopterus ruber ruber. Lineage (NCBI taxonomy): Eukaryota > Metazoa > Chordata > Aves > Phoenicopteriformes > Phoenicopteridae > Phoenicopterus > Phoenicopterus ruber. The sequence goes on from CM020219.1 coordinate 37,408,333, forward strand.
GAATTAGAGATACATCCTGAAAAACACAGGAAGAAGTCTTTCACAATAAAATAGATGTGAAACACACTTTTAAAAGATACTGCTTGAAATGTTAACAATTAAGAAACCAAAATATATTTTTGTCAGCTAGGGATCCACACAGAGCCTCTGCAGTGGATTACCGTTTAAAAAAATGGTATGTACTAGTACACCAGGATTCACATTAAACACAGGAGCAGGAATCAAAGGATTTCTTTTGACTTCAGTTCTGTCATGAAATCTATTTAAACTTGAAGAAGGTAGCCAAACTTCCTGCTTCACATACTGGCCTTCAATTCTCTATTTTTAAATAGTCAGAAGCCCTAGAAAGTTAATTCATTACCATTTATAGAATGCCAAAACAATGCCATCTGAAGCACTTCTACAAGTGCTTTCATTAAATATAAATATGCAGTATCTCATTTTAAAGTATGTTATTAGTATTAGCATTGTTCAGTTGTTAAATACTATAACTTAAAACCATAATTTCCAACTTTTCGGACTGGTGGACCATTATTAGGATACAAAGCTTCTAACAAATGGTCATGGTCTCTCTGAAAAGTTTGATAAAAACACCTTACAGAAAACACTTTCTAATATGGTTCCATGGAACACATGCAGATGGTTTCTCCTGATCTTTTAGGCCATCTCCAAGGTGCAGGTCACAGCTTAGATGCCAGGAGACATACCCTGCGTTATCATTGCCATTACTACTGTATTTCCTTCAAAGATGGATTCAAAATAGTGAAGAGAGGTGAAGGTATGAATTTTGACACCTTCTCTTCTAGAATTTTACCTATTTGCATCCTCTCTTCCCTCCATCAACAGAATTTTACCCAAACTATACAAACATGATATCTGGTCTAGCCACAACACAAGAAAGTGTTAGTCATTCTCACACCTGACAACTTGTTGGGATTCAGCATACACTTCTGAAGAAAGAATGTTGTACTCTCCACTGTGGTTTGCTGATCTGTTCTTACTTCCTTGACATCAGATTTCTCTATGTCATCACCTTTGTTTTCTTCTGGACAGCAGTCTTCTAGACCGCCTCTTTGATGACTACCAGACAAACTGACAGGTGAATCAACCTATGAAATGCAAATTAATTACTAGCATAAAAATAGAACTCTCTGGGGGGAAGAAAAAGATAATAACAATAATCACATACTATCACAAAGGCTAGCAATGATTCTATACACGACTGCAGAGTACTTCTTAAATAAAAGAACCATTTTCAGATTCGATATAGAATTCTGTTTCTTAGGTATCACACTGATTCTCAAGCTCATCATCCACAGACTGCCAGATTTGGGATTGCCAGGCTAGGAAATGATTCCAAAGGTTTATGTCATTTCCGCTGCAGCAGAGGGTACAGCCAGCCAGTTAAGAGCCTGTGTGTACAACAGCCTCATCCATTTCCTGACACTGTGGGTGCTCTGCACCAGGTAGAACCCAATCTCTTGCTCATACGATAGAGGTTTTTATAGTCTTTGAAGGGCTGAAAAGCTTATGCTTAATTCATCAATCTCAAGAGACTGCAATTTTCGTGCAATAGCCTATGATCTTTAGGTCAGAACTCGGATTCAGAATTACCTGATGTTAACCTTCTACCCGACTGTGAACATATAAAAAATATTTTAATACTTCCATGAAGCATCCAGGTATGGTCCCATTCTACAGACAGGTGAACAGAGGTACAATCCAATTGGACTAATCTAAGTAAATCAATCTAAATCTCTAATTCCCAAGTCCCAGTTCCTACGTCCCAACAACCATATCACATATCCCGTTTCCAAAATTAAGTTAATCCCCAATATTAATTTTCTCAGAGGACGGATTAACACCTACTGCCGACAGACTTTGTTGAATCCCTGGAGCTGACATATTTCTTGGAATACTATGATTTTTTTTTTTAAACTTGATTCAAACATATCCTGAGAGATCCTTGTAGTCAGAAATTCAACTTGTGAGGATTGCTCAAATGCTTTCTTTTAATAAGCAAAATATTTTTTATTCCAACTTAAATTTAAAAGCACAAATGGGATGGAAGTGAAATTATGCACATACTGGCTCATGCATCAACAGCCTATAGCTGTGTATCTACACATTATTGCCAGAATTTCAAATGTTTTTCCTTAAAATAGAATTTATATTTAATCAGATTATTAAACAAAGAGGAAGACAACCAAGTTTTCCAGGTTGTAGTGCTGAATAGCCCTTTTTGTGGCAAATATAAAAGTAGCACAGATTCAGAAAAATTAAATTAAACATCATTCCATGTGTGCATAAGGAGCAGCCCACATTCATGAACTTTCACATAACCCCTTAGCAAACCTGCAGAGCTCAGAACTCTGGATGAAGCTAAAAGAGCAGAATCTTATTTCTTTGGCATTATACTAAGAAGAATTAGGCATAGAGTTTCTAACCCGCTGAAGGTGAAAAGAATTACCTTTGGCAAATGTGGCTCTGGTGTTAATAACTCCGCAGATGTACTTAAAGATCTACAATTAGGATAAGCTCTTGACCTAGATACAGGCCTTGAAATTTTGTCCAAGCTCCCCCTTGTAATATCCATTGTAACCTAAAATCAGGGAAAAAAAAAAACACCAAACCCTTCCAAACTATCAGTTTCATAATAAAGCAACACAAGCCCAGTAATATTTCAGATGTGGATTGAACAAGTTTCAAATCCTTTCTAACAATTCAATGTTGAGAGGTCTTTCCAGTATAGACTAGCTTGCCACTCAAGTATACACACTTTAATAGATGTACAAATGCTATTTATATCATCAAGCCAACCAAAGTATTCAAATGTGCTTACTGTCAAAGAAACTTCAAATGGATCAAATCTTAAAAGTTATGAGATAACAAAGGAAATACCATGGCTCTTTTTTTAAAAAAAAAAAAAAACAAAAAAAACCACAACAAACATGGGACTGGCAAAGTTAACATCAACAGAAGAATGAGGGTATTTTATAGACATTTTGAACATACCAAATAAAGCTGCCCAAAGCTTTTTATATTCAGTAGTTACAAACGCGGGGAGTTCCCAAATCCAAATGATCACATTCCCAGTCCCAACTGAATTTTGAGTTTAAACAATAGAAATGCATGGTTCTCTGCAAAAACTGCATGAATTCACAGGAATTATATACCTGAGTATGTGACATGCACTGGTAATTTTCAGAAGGCCCAAGCGAATAGAACTTTTTATTTCAGTAGAAGAAACAGGACAAACTGAGTCATGTACACAGGTCTGTAACATCACAACACAGTATAAAGGAGTGGGCAGAGAAGAAAAAGAGACATTTATATTCATTCATTCATTCATTTCAACGCATGCATCTCGGGCTCATTCATCGAAGAGGCCCCTCCACACCACGCACCACTTGCAACCAGGACTGACGCAGTTACAGCAGCGGGAGGTGCTCACGGACGCCCGGGGAAAGGCTCCGAAACAGGCCCCGAGGCGCCGCCGCCCCGCGCCCGCTCACACAACGGCCCGCGACGGCCGGCCTGGAAACCCGCCGACCCTCTGACGAGCTCTGCCCGTCTCCGGGCCTCCGCCGACGGCCGGTGTTCCACAACGTCTGCGGACTTTCTTTCATTTTCCCGGGGCGGGTGGAAAAGCGAGTGCAAAAGACCCAAAATAACATAAACGAAGAAGCCAAAGATAAGCAACAACTGAGACCCAAAGGGTTCCGGAACAAAAACCCAACCGACCAAACAAAAAAATAATCTCACAAGGGGTTTCAACGAACAGACGCACAGAAAGCCCTTTCCCGTGCGCGCAAGGGGAGCCCCGGGCGCTGCCCTGACGGGACTGCTGCCCCGCGGGACTGCTGCCCGGCAGAGCCGCCTGAGGGAGAGGGAAGGAGGGCGGGCGGAGCCCTCCCCGCCCGGGAGCGCCTGTGCCCGGCGCCCCCGCGGCCGCCCCGTCCTTACCGCGGGAGGGCAGCAGCGCGGGGGCCAGCGGAAGCAGCGCAGACGCCGACACCGCCGTTCCCATGACGACCAACTCACCGAACTCTCGCGATAGTTGCAGGATTCCACCTTCAATTGGGGCGGTGCCATGGTCTGGACGGGGGTGACGGTGGAGGAGCTGTTCTTGGCCCGTTCGCAGGGATGCAAATATCGTCGAGGTCTCACTTGCTCATGAAGTCTGAACCACCAGATCACTCCATTGAAGCCTGTCTTTTCCGTCCTGATTGCGAGAAATGCTGTATGGAGAGCGTCCTTCTCCTCCCTTCCCCCCCGCAGATAGTTGGGCTGTGCCGGGCCCGTTGCCGGGGCGGCGGGATCGCGGCACTGCCGCTGGAGTGGCCGTGTCTGTGTGGCCGGGCCGGGCCGAGCTGGGCATCGCCGAGGAGTGGGAGGCCGGGCCGTGGGAAAGGGAGAGCCGGCCTTTGAGCCCGGCTGAGACTGTCACCGGGACGCAGGGCGGCGGTGGCGGTGGTGGGCGTCCTCCCGGCGGCTTTCGGTGTCCTGGGGAGACTCGTCCTTCCCTGGCGCCAATGCCTGCGGACGCCGAGGCCCTCAGCTGCCGGGGCCCGGGGACGCGCACCGCTGAGCGCAATACCGGCAACGGCGTCTTAAAAAATGGGTCGCTTTTAGTACGGGTGTGCTGTCAGCCGAGTAAGTGGCGTGCAGACACGGAGTTTAAAACTTGGGGCTTCCAAAATCCCGGCGGGTGCTGGTGTCCCCGGTAGGCGGTGCCGCCGCTCTCGCTGAGGCCTGCGCCCCTCGCCCTGCGCCCCGGCCCCACGGCCGCTTCGCCCCGCGCCTCTTCCCGAGTGGCCCCGAGTCCGGGAGGGTGTGCGGGGCCCAGTAAGGCGGGGTCCTTAAAGGCAGCGTTAAAGCCTGTTGGCCCGGGTGTTGTAGACCTGAGTTGCAACCGTTTTCCTGACAGCAAAATTCTCGTAGCTGTGGTCTTTCCCACTTCAGAAAAGAACAATTTTTGAAGTGTTCAATCCAACAGAAAAAAGTTACTGTATTGAGCCTTTTAAATAATATGCCTATGCTGTGAGTTACCAGTTTCTTTTGCTAGTCTAGTTTCCTGCATAAATTGCATCATGTTTACTTGTAAACAAGGATAGTTGAATGACTTTTAAATAAACTCATTAAAACTAATACTGTGGTCACCATTTTTTACCTGAATATTCACTGTTAATAATGAATTTTAATTAATAAGGAGAGTATAAGTATCTTCCTAATCCCATCTCTTTTTCTTTCTTTTCTACATTTAAATAGGATGTGATGATTGATTCCTGTGTTCTGATTAACTTGTAAAAACTAGAGACAGTTACTGGCCCCTACAACTTCTTTTGATACCTATATATGTTAAAATCAGATTTACATTGGTGGCAAAAATTTATAATAAACAGTTTGAAGAAACAAACTGCATCTTGTTCAAAGTAAGGTTTTGATTGACAAATTTTTCTACCAAAATCTTACTTTGCAGACAGCGAATGCATGCTCCCAACAGTAGAGTTTTTATTGATGCTTATAGTGTATACCACTTTTTACTGTCATATTCCTGGAAATGCCAGTAAGAGAACAACAATTTTTCCTGGTATTTAGTGCAGTAATGATGCAATGTGGTTTATAGTCAAGAGCTAAAGACAAATACAGAAAATACGCTAGTGAACACCCTGTATTTTATAGACTCATAGGATGGTTTGGGTTGGAAGGGACCTTAAAGATCATCTAGTTCCAACCCCCCTGCCATGGGCAGGGACACCTTCTGCTAGACCAGGTTGCTCAAAGCCCCATCCAGCCTGGCCTTGAATCTTTCCAGGGATGGAGCATCCACAACTTCTCTGGGCAACCTGTTCCAGTGCCTCACCCCCCTCAGAGTGAAGAATTTCTTCCTTATATTTCATTTAAATCTACCCTCTTTCAGTTTAAAGCCATTACCCCTCATCCTGTCGCTACGCTCCCTGATAAAGAGTCCCCCCCCAGCTTTCCCATAGGCCCCCTTTAGGTACTGGAAGGCTGCTAGAAGGTCTTCCCAGAGCCTTCTCTTCTCCAGGCTGAACAACCCCAACTCTCTCAGCCTGTCCTCACATGGTGATATATTAAAATTCTAACAAACATTAATCTTGTGATTGCTAATGCAATACCATAGTGGTGTTTGGAATGTGTAGTGCTTTCCAGATGGTGCAGATCATGATCTGAAGCAAAACCAGAAGATTGAATGTTTACATCCACAAGTTGAGTATTTAAGGCCAGTGATGACAACGAGAAAGCAGTAAAATGGACAATAGGAGTTTAGCTAGCTAAACTAAAACCTGTCTTTTGCTATATTAGGAATTGTATTAACTATGAATAATGAGGTATGGAAATCAGCTAGATGTTAACTACCCCAATATTTCTTTCTTTCTACAGTAGAGTGTATATGCTTAATAGCTCACAGACTCTGACTTGCTATCAGCTTCCCATATTGCAGACTGCCTACAAGCTCAGAAGAGCAGATGAAAGGAGACTGTCCAGCCCTGTGTTTGGTAGCAAACTGACACAAATCTCCTCTGAAAGCAGCGCAGGAATAGGCTCCTTACTGCTGCTTGTCCACATAGAGTCAGTGAAGGTTTTCTATGAGGCTGTCACACCCGAGAGTTAGTAATAATGGCTTAGCAGGGGCATCTCAAACCACAGTTGATCTTACGATCTGTGAGCATGTGTCCTAGAAGACCCAAAGAGGAAAAGAAGAGGTTCACAGAGGTCATCTCAAATCCTGCAAATCGGGCCATAAGAGTCTTCATCTCAAATAAGATGACTGAACTTTGTAAACATCATTAAATATTACAGAATCTCAAGTATTCTTACAGGTGGCAGGTGTATTTATAATGAGGTTTGAACTAGAAAAGCAGAACAAAGAGTGTGATTTCCTTTTTTGCCTTTCTGGGAATAGGTCAGTTTTGTTCCATGATAAACTAGATACTTACCCGAAGTATGATGAGGATAAAGAAAAAAGAAGTGTTGAATTGGAGAAAACTCTTGTGTCTAGAAAGGGCACAGCAAGGAAAGCACACCAAGGTGTGCTTTTCGTCCTAAAAGACAGGCTACAACATGATGAAGTCACATTTAGACAAGCTGTCTTGATACTGAGAATACAGTCACCATAGTAACAGAATTCACTTATCCCTTTCTCCCTAATCCAATCAAGAAGAAACACAACTGAGGGGGGAAAATATAGGGAACTTGTTGCCACTAGTACTTTTTATATTCATACTCCTCTGCTGAACAGCGTTTTAATCCACAGATAGCCAAAACACTTTCATTGGCTCATATAGGTTGGAGGGCAAATTATCAAGACTTTGTTTAATGCTTATTACTTACTAGTCTTTGATATTTTTAATATTCTTTTGTGTACTCACCTGAAGTAGCTTTTCTTTACCACAGGCAATATTTTTAAGGTAGACTGTAACAGTTCCAGTACACTGATCAGGACAAGCACAGCTAATTTTCCTTACATTAATTCCCCTAAAAGTTAGGGGAATAAACAGACCCTTTTCTTGCAAAGGGCAAATACATTATGTATTAATATCTTTTGATTGGTGTGTGCCAAGTCAAGGGCAAAAAGCCAGGAATTTTGGGCCATATTCCAACTTTTCCAGAAACCCTCAGTGAAGATGAGTAGAGTTCTGCAGTGTGCTGAACTAAAATGCTAAGTCCGGAGTCAATGGTAAAACTTCCATTGTGCTTAACAAAGCTAGGTTTTCATTCTTTGATTTGCATTGGGAAAGGTCCTGCCTTGACAAGTCTGTCTTCCCATGCTGCCACACTTTCTTCTGCTGGAAAACAGCAGAGTTTAGGAAGCAGGAGCTCGTAATGGCTTGTGTTGCGCTGAAATGTCTCGGTGCCGTGGGGTGCAGTGTGTTGGAGTTTGCTACCAGACAGGTGCAAGGGGACCAGAAGAATGAGATTGTACAAGTGTCTAAGCACCTTCTTCCATGGCTTAGGATATGATCCAGGCAAAAAGTAGAGGGTTTAGTTTTACAGAAAATGGAGGCAAAGAAGATGACAGAATACTGCTTAGGTAAGTACTGTGCACAAAGGAGTTTTTGGAGTAAATCACCATCTCAGCGCATTATGTTTAGCCATAGGGAACCTCAGAACAGCTGTGTAGAGAACCTTGGTTTGCGTTAGCAAATGTGTATTTAGGAATTGGATCTGACTTGATATTTCTTATGCTTTCTTTAAAAAATAGTCCACTTTCTCCTCATGGAGAAGAAACAAGGGAACTGCTCCTATGCACATGCAGAGGGCCTTTCACTGAGATGAAGAATGCTTCTGCATCCCACTCTTGTATTGTTGTCCATGAAGAAAGCAATGAGAAAAATCAGCCTCTGCATACTCTTCACCACCTCTGGCTGGTTTAGCAGCTTAAAAACAGACCTGGAACAAAGATCACTTTGGGCTGGTTCCTGCTGTTCCGCCTCTGTGGAGGAGAGGAATCAACTTGCTCATGAGTGCAAGCATCTGCATCTGGAGTTCTGCAATTTTCTACAAGATACACTTTGTTTTGTTGTGTTTTGTTTTCCTAAACTGTCCTTGAATTACAAATTACTGAAGATTGCAGTGGCTAACCTTGTGGTCCCAGTTTGATAGTTAAAGACATCATTATAACTCATTTAGAAATCTTGCTAATATCCCTACTTTGCACAGGGAAAGTCACTTCAACTAAAATAAGCAGTGGTCTTTTGAAGAGGTAAGAATGTTTAAGTTTGAAAGCAATGACTTCAACTATATCTTTTGGGGGGGGTCCTTTATGGCCAAAAAAAAGAAAAAACCTAAACCCATTGATTATCTCATACCGACTCCTACGTAGGTTAAAGCACAATTACACAGGAACTTACATCAAATAAGATTAGAAGGCAGGGCGTTTGCTTTTTTAATGTTTACATGCTTTATCAAATTATGCCGTGCAAGGTCAGGGGACATGAATGAGAAGAACTACCTGAGTTCTGTGGGACATGTCATCACCTCCAGAGCTGGTTACCTGCACAGCAGCTTATGGGACAGCTCCTGTTTAGCTGGAAGCAGCTGCTAGGTCCCAGTCCTGCTGATCTGGAACCACAGCCTGACTTTCCTCTCTGTTCTTCAAGATATAGGCCACTGATACAGGAATATTTTCCCAGGAAACAGGGAGCAAAATAGAGGAAAACTCACTACAGAAATCCAGCCAGCCTTTTCTGCAAAACATTATCTATAGGTGTATTTTGAAGTGTTTTTTAAACCAGAACAAATGCATTCATTAAATTACTGCAGCTTAATAACAATTAGATCTGTTATAGAGTAGAATACTTGGGGAGTTTCTACAAAACAACTGCTTTTCTCTGGAAGTTTATCCCATTGTCCAAAATACATTGTTGCCAAGTGGCCAACCAATATAGCATTATTTGGTGCTGAAGGACGGTGTGGGGTTTTTTCTTTTTTTAATTTTTACATGACATTTGTTTGAATTTAACGGTATTTCTTGAGTATATCTAGGAACAGTAAATTGACATTGTCCTTTCGTCCTTTTTAAAGGATTTCTTCCTTTGTTTAATATGAGCTCGATTTTCTGTTTTTCTCCCCTAAGTGATAGAATAATGAGTTTTAACTTTCCTTCCTCCAAGTTCATTCTCCAGTAGTAAGATTTAGCCTTTAAATCTATTTGCACAGGCCAAATTACCCCAGGCTTTCATTCCTTCAATTCCCACAGCTTTGCTTTGTACTTCACTTTCTTTCATCAATAATCTGGAGAGAAAAATTTATCTTACCAACACCTGTGGTGGTTAAAAACAACCATCATAACAAAAAAATCCCACTTTTGCTTATCTTTAATGTGATGAAAAAGAAGAAAATAAGTCTTGATTTTTTCTTCTTCTTATTGGATGCTGGAGAACGTTTTGCCCCGTAGAAACCACTTGAACAACAAGCCAACAGACAGCAGTAGTGACTCAAAGTTACCACTGTCTTAGATGAAGTTAAAAATCAAACTCTGCAAGTCAAATATTCCATCTTGCATAAAGAGTCTCCTGAATTACTGTTTTCTGATGACAATTCTAGCACAGAGGCTGTATTATGAATTTTACACAGATTATTTTTTCTATGCAAAGATGTGCTTTGTGTATTTTTTCCACTTCCCTTAACATTCACATAGATAAACTGTTGAAAGAAGGACTAAAATAAAACATTCCCAAATAATTCTTCAGGTATGGAAAGCCACCTTAGTTAATTTCTTGGTGAAAGGTTTCAATGTCTTCAGATACAATCTGCTAAAAAAAAAATACAAGTAAGTTTTTACATGTGTCCTCTTCGAAAGAAAAAGGTATTGTTGTCTCAACAGTCAAAAAACACCACAAGCCCCTTGCTTTCCAGATATGATAAAACTAAATTCTATGCAATTTGGATCTTTGAATTTATCACTGGCATTTCAATCAGTATGAGACTTGAAAGGGACAAAACTAAAAGTTTGCTTTCCTCAAAGGAGTTCAGATCTGAGTAACCATTTATCCACATTCATTAATCACAGAGACTTTGACCAGCATCTATATGTAAGTGGGCCATAAATATTAAATTTAACAAAAATTCATAAAGAAACTATAAGTCCTACTTTGGTTTTGAGGTTTTCAGGATTTTTTGAATGGCATCTGTTCTTTCACTAACTTTGGAAAAACAAACACTCCATTAAATTACTTTTTATCAACACTTAAAAAAAATGTCTGCTATGGTACTTCGCTGCCTCTGCCACAGAAGGAACACCTTTTCCTGGAGTATTTCTTCTGTCTGATTTCAAGCAAGCTATGTCTGCCTTCTCCCAGGGCAGCTGGGGTTCCCACCACCCATCTGGACCCATTGAAGACTGCTCCTCACTCTTAAGCTGAGAAGTTCTTGAACTAGCAAGAAGTGAACAGCACTGAAACCAAAGAAGAAATGGAGAAAAACATCATTTACACAGTAATTTATAAACTTTTTTTAAGTACGTTTTTATTAAAACATTTGCTTTTAATGCCTTGTAGAAATCCACCACCTTGGAGCCATCAGAAGCTGCTGACTTTCTTCAAACATGTCAAAGGAAGAACAGGTACATCTCCAAATTCTGCTTCAGCAGATTTTTTTTCTCACTTTTAACACTAGCCGGTTGGATTTAGTAAGTTACTGTGAACTCGGCAAGATTCTTCACCTTGTCCTTTTAAAAGTCTGCTTTAAAGAAAACTACTTCCATAAACAGGCAGTAACTACAGGTAAAGGTTCAGCATGCACCAAAGGGCTAAAGTACAGGAGAACCACAAGGAGTACACAGATGTTACTAGATTGTGCTTTTAAGAAACTACCCACAGAGACAACAGTGAATGCAGATGAGGAAGAAGGAAAGACTACTTGCAACTGAACAAGGATTAAAATGCCAGGGTTACAATAGTTTCAGGTCATCTAACAGACTGATATAGTTTAAAATTCACACTCAGTATAAACGAGACACTACGCCTGTGATGGTGCAGGAGGGCAAGCTGCAGTACAATGCCTGAACTCTCATAGAAAGGCTGGTGTGCTGATACCAGGGATGGCATGACTCTTACTCACTCAGCAATTAGGCACCAGATTTGCAAGTCTCATGTTCATACACTGGGTGGTCTACTCTGTGAGACGAGTGGAGTAGGATGCTTGGAATCTGTATCTGTGAGGGTAGAAGCAAAACCTCCCTACCTCTGACAATAGTGAGCGACGGCATTAACAAACCTTGCCTTTTGAGGTCTATTATCAGCTTCCTCACTCAGCAGTTCAGTACAAGGCTACGAGCATTTCTGACCCATTTCTTTCATTTGCTAGCTCTCCCATAAGAAAACAGCAGAGTGCACCAGCAGATGAGTCTATTTTAAGGTTGACCCCTTGGTTAATTACACAATACATACATGACACTGTTGGGACATTTGTATATGCCCTTTATCACAGGACCAAAGTGTTCTATTTATGCCCTTGGCACATACATACTTGTTTACTGGAGTCAGGATTTATCCTGCATGGTCTCCAATCCAGTTTTTACTGAAAACTACAAGAATATATGTTTTTTTTAAAAAAAGGTCTTTCTCAGGTTTGACACACATGATGATTTGGGTATCCTTGGCTTTGCTGAAGTTTTAAGCCAAAAAATAGTGGTTTAGGTTTTTAAAAAGTTTAGATGTTTGGCAGATACTCGGTAACTAATTTGTGCAAAAAGTCCAGCAAGCTTTATTTTTAACACTGATTTAAGAAATGGGCTTAACAGAAAATAGACGTACTTAATAGTCCATCTCACTTCATTAATGAAATGTGCAGAACCTTGCTGTGTCCACTCACAGGAGGTTAGGACTTACCCATTTTGCATCTGTCTTCTGCTCCCTACAGCCTTTCCTATTAAGTTACTTTGATACACAGTCCATTTTAATACAACATGAGGTTTCCCAGCAAACTGACTGCTGTATTTCCATACTTCAGCCGTACAATGTGTTCCCAAAGCCATGTGCACTTTTTGAAAGTTAATCAGGCAGGTATCATTGTAGGGATTTCACAGATAAAACTAAGAATCACCATCTTTTGATATATTATTTTCATGAAAACATATTAATAAGGAACACTTGTATAGATGCTTCCCTTTTGTTTCTTTGTTTGTTTGTTTAAATCACATTTGGCACCAAAAAATCACCCTGTAACAAATTTCAGCATAACAAAGATCCATGGGATCACACATGTAATAGAAGGTGACCTTCCTCTGTCACTTAAAGCTCCTGCTCTTACTAAGAATCCACCTTGGGAAAGATACTGACTTTATTGTTTCTGCTGATTTTTCTTTCTACTTTACACTTAGGTTGTTTTGTCTGGATTAGCTCTTCAGGGGTATTCCCCAAAGGAGGCAGGAGCCGCTTCTTACTGTTTCGGTTTTCTGAGAGCCACTGAGGAGGCAGCTCAAAGGGTCCAAAACCAAACTGCATGGAATACTTGTCATTTACCATATCAGCTTCTGTGGGCACAGCTGGCGCCACCTGGGCTGCAGAGTCTGCAATCGTCTGTGGTATAAATTTGTGAACCAAAGTCTCTCCTACCTCTAAACTGGTGGTAGGAATTTCTTTCTGCTGAAAGTCACCAGAGCCAATGGACTTGGTCTCATTCTCCTCATCTTCCGTTGGCTTGAAGATTTGTTGTTGCCCGATATGAAACATCTCCAGAAGCTGGCTCCCCGAACGGACATTGGGCTCCAGATTAGCATCTGCAACACCACCCGAGCTGACAATGTTTCTCCTGCTATACCTTCGGTGCAGCTGTAGTATAGTCCCCACTAAGCACTTCCGTACAGATTTGTTAACAGTTAAAAATAACAAAGGATTGGCCAGCAAAGAGACCTTGGGCAACCAAATGGCAGTGAGGAGCAAGAAGACTGAAATATCTGAAATATTGAGTATGGTGCGGTAAATCACCAAAGTCACATAGGGGACGCTGCAGAAAATAAATATCATAACCATGGAAAGCAGCATGGCATGAAGCTCAGCTTCTCGCTGGGAGGCATAAGGGATAGAAATTGTATTCTGAGGGGTCCTTAAGGCAGCTATGATGACTTTTTTCTTCTGGCTGGCACTCAGTGCCCTGCGAATAAGAATCATAAAGAGAAATACCACAGCCACTGGTACAATCACAGTGGTGATGTTATAGATAATGACGTATATCAGGTGGCCAAGGGAGTAACTCCAGGATTCAGAACAGGTGGACATGGCATAAATATCAGACACATTGGTCACAGCAAATACTGGAATGCTGGCCACTATTGCATGGGCCCAGATATAGATAACCAGGTCTCGGGATTTTGCATCAGATATTTTTCTTTCCAGAGGGTATAAAACAGAGTAGTACCTGTCAAAAAAAAAAAAAAAAAAATTACAACTGATATACAATGCAAAGGGTGACGCCTATAATGAGCATAGTGCTTGTGAGAAGCCTCTCAAGCTGTCTGAGCGTAACGCCCCAAATCCCTAACTGGGTTGACAACTGACTACTTGCTTATGAGAGGAAAAAAAAAAACAAGGGTCTGCCTTTGTGGGTCTGTCAGTAGAAAAAAAATGAATATTCAAACTTCAGGATTACATTATTGGTGGTGAACAATTCTTTCAGTAATTGGGACTATGTCACTTTGTCTGATGTGCATGAACATTATTTTGAAGATTTCATCATTTACTTACTTGTAAACTGGACAGTATATTGCACGCAGCACAAAATTTCAGAAAACATGATGGAGGCATAGATACGTCGCATTGAAAGGCCAGACTCATAGTTAATTTGAAAAGCTGCTTTATGATAGATTTTTTCTCTGGATATTTGGAAAAAGCTGTTGGTCACAAATTACATGTACCCATCTACTGGAAGTACAATGGGGTTTTGTTTTGCACAAGCTCTGGTTGGCAAGGCCCTGAGCAAAAGAGTAGTCCAACATTGAACATTCTGTGTGCATTTTAAAAAAAAAAAAAAGTGTATCTCTGACATGCACTTCAAATTTCAGGCACTGATTTATTGTTTGCTTACTACTGTGGACTTTTAAGCTCACAGACTTTTCATGAGAGACCTACCCTTTTACACTTATCATTGTAAGTGGTAGCAGTTTGTGATTTTTGTGAGGAAGACCACAAGTTTTACTGGTGAAGGGAGTTTTACTGGTGGCGGTAAGAGAGGTAGCCCTGGAGGTAAGAGAGGTAGCCTGGAGAAAGGAAGACCTTCCTTTGGTTGAGGAGGATCGGGTTAGAGATCAGTTAGGCAAACTGGACACCCACAAATCCATGGGCCCCGATGGGATGCACCCACAAGTGCTGAGGGAGCTGGCAGAGGTCATTGTAAAGCCACTCTCCATCATCTTTGAAAAGTCATGGAGAACAGGAGAGGTGCCTGAGGACTGGAGGAAAGCCGATGTCACTCCAGTCTTCAAGAAGGGCAAGATGGAGGACCCAGGAAATTACAGGCCAGTCAGCCTCACCTCCATCCCTG
This sequence comes from Phoenicopterus ruber ruber, assembly GCA_009819775.1. Classification (NCBI taxonomy): domain Eukaryota; kingdom Metazoa; phylum Chordata; class Aves; order Phoenicopteriformes; family Phoenicopteridae; genus Phoenicopterus; species Phoenicopterus ruber. The sequence continues at coordinate 37,423,342 of CM020219.1, forward strand.
GAAAGGTGATGGAACAGCTCATTCTGGAAGCCATCTCCAAGCATGTGGAGGAAAAGAAGGTGATCAGGAGTAGTCAGCATGGATCCACCAAGGGGAAATCATGCTTGACCAATCTGGTAGCCTTCTATGATGGCATGACTGGCTGGGTGGATGAGGGGAGAGCGGTGGATGTTGTCTACCTGGACTTCAGCAAGGTGTTTGACACTGTCTCCCATAACATCCTCATAGGTAAGCTCAGGAAGCGTGGGTTAGACGAGTGGACAGTGAGGTGGATTGAGAACTGGCTGAATGGCAGAGCTCAGAGGGTGGTGATCAGCGGCACAGAGTCTAGTTGGAGGGCTGTGGCTAGTGGTGTCCCCCAGGGGTCAGTACTGGGCCCAGTCTTGTTCAATTTATTCATCAATGACCTGGATGAAGGGACAGAGTGTACCCTCAGCAAGTTTGCCGATGATACAAAACTGGGAGGTCTGGCTGATACACCAGAAGGCTGTGCTGCTATTCAGCGAGACCTGGACAGGCTGGAGTGTTGGGCAGAGAGGAACCTCATGAGGTTCAACACGGGCAAGTGCAGGGTCCTGCACCTGGAGGGGAACAACCCCATGCACTGGTACAGGTTGGGGGTTGACCTCCTGGAAAGCAGCTCTGCGGAGAAGGACCTGGGAGTCCTGGTAGATGACAAATTCACCATGAGCCAGCAATGTGCCCTTGCAACCAGGAAGGCCAACGGCATCCTGGGGTGCATTAAGGAGAGTGTGGCCAGCAGGTCGAGGGAGGTTCTCCTCCCCCTCTACTCTGCCCTAGTGAGGCCCCATCTGGAGGACTGCGTACGGTTCTGGGCTCCCCAGTTCAAGAAAGACAAGGAACTGCTGGAGAGAGTCCAGCGGAGGGCTACAAAGATGATGAGGGGACTGGAGCATCTCTCCTCTGGGGAAAGGCTGAGGGAGCTGGGGCTCTTCAGCCTGAGGAAGAGAAGACTGAGAGGGGACCTCATCAACGCTTATAAATATCTCAAGGGCGGGTGTCAAGAGGATGGGGCCAGACTCTTTTCAGTGGTGCCCAGCAACAAGACAAGGGGCAATGGGCACAAACTGGAACACAGGAAGTTCCGCCTGAACATGAGGAAAAACTTCTTCACTGTGAGGGTGACAGAGCCCTGGCACAGGCTGCCCAGGGAGGGTGTGGAGTCTCCTTCCCTGGAGATATTCAAAACCTGGCTGGACGCAGTCCTGTGCAGCCTGTTCTAGGTGACCCTGCTCTAGCAGGGGGGTTGGACTAGATGATCTCCAGAGGTCCCTTCCAACCCCTACCATTCTGTGATTCTGTAAATGATATGCTGTTCCAGTGGCAACACTGTTGTGCATTACAGATAGTGATACTGCATTTACCAAGATATTAATATTAAAGTAAGGGACATATCACTTTATTAGGTATACAGTTTAGTTTTGTAGAGCTAACGTACTCTGTGGTGAGACATGGTAACAGACTAACAATAATTTCATCTAACGTATAAATCTACTGTTTTAGTAACGTAAACTGTTTTAAACCAGTATCTACCCTTCCTTAAAAATATCTAACTTACAGTCACTGTCAAGATGATAGCACTGTGCATTTAGGTGGGATCAGTAACTGCTAATAATAATAAGCAAAATGAATGGAATCCAAAAACTTAGACAGTCCAAAGGGCCACTTTTGTTTTAGACTGATCTTCTAAATACAAAAACTCTGAATTAATTCTGGTTGTATTAATATTGTTTGTTTCTTTAAAAAACAAATCTACATCTTAAATTTGAAATTGATGGACAGTCTACCTCTGGCACTGGTAAATTCTTCTAACGGGCAATGGCTTTCAACTTCCACAGTTAAAAATGTGCACTTTGTCTATAGTCTGACGTTGTCTGGTTTCAAGTTCCATTACTGAACAAGAATTATTAACAGGAAGAAAGAAAGGATAAAAACTTCTCTGAAGATAAATCAAAATCCTTTATAAATGTCCAGAGATACCAGAGTAAAATGAAAAATAAAGGTTTTCAATGTTACAGAGAAGAATATTTATCCCAATACATTCTAGAAAGAAGCTGCACATTGTGAGCAAAGAATTGGAACAAGAGCAAGACCAATACGAAAGGGAGAAAAGGGTTTCAAAGGGAGGAAGACGAAAGAAAAATCAAGAATCCTGGCAACTTTGTCCTCTTACCTGTCAAGAGCAATGGCTGGAAAACTAAGGATGGTCACTGAGCAGAAGACTTTGTGCAGAAACTTGGCAATTCTGCAGAAGAGCATTGTATAGATCCACCAGCAGCAGTGTGGACTGGCACTAAGAGCAATGTCAAAAGGCACACAGACTAGGCTGGCACAGATCCCCGAGCAGGCCAAGTTCTTAATGAATCGGTTTGTTACGGATTTAAGTACCGATGTTCTGCAAGTTGACCACAGCACCATGATGTTACCTGCGAGTAGAGACAAGAAGGATAAACAAAGCAAAAAAAAACCCAAACAGACAAACACCCCCAAAACGCAACAACAATAATTTTAACAGATTTGAACGTTCCCTAGTACTGCAAATAAAACTACTTGTTTGGAGTTTACCAGGAGTCACTGATTTGAACCATCATACTGCTCAAAGTCTGTAATGGGTAGTGGCTCAGATGACTGAAAACAATCACTCCCCAGCTATCTCTTCCCAGCTTCGAGTAATGAATGAATTAGGGAATTTTGGAGGCAAATGCCTAAGTAGGATATCCAAGCTATGTTTTTAGATGCATATGTTGACTCCTGCATTAAATGAGCCATCCTGAGTATTCAAATATAGAAATTTGCTAAAGTGCTCACATTTTAATAACTAGTGCATAATTCTTTTTTAAAGATAAAATTATACTGTAAATAAATATAAATATAAATATAAATATAAATAGATGGGTTTAGTCTGGTTGTCTCTGTGTGTAAGTGGATCACAGCAGCTTGCTTTTCTTTCCACTGGCCACTTCCATGGGACAGATAGGCCTGTGCGAAGCCACATCCAGAAGAAATTTATCTCCCCCCCCTGTCCCGAGATTCTATATATACATAATAACATGTAATTAAACAAATGGGACAGGCAAAGAAAAAAAAAAATACTTGATGCACATAACTTCACAAAAGTACACACAGAATGCAACCCACTGTTTTGGATATTCAAGCCCTACACATTTCTTTCAAATAGGCTGAAGGGATGGCAGTGGAGCAGAAGTAGAGAGAGAAACCCGTATTAGCTGAGGCAGTATCTTTCCCTTATCATTGTATCTTACTCTATCCAAATCTCAGGAAGAAATATCCTATCATAGAAACACATTTTCCATTGCAAATTTCCCTGTGATTCTAAGTCACACAGCAACAGCTCAAGAGTAAATGAAGCAATCTGTTCTTAATGCATGCAGCTCTGGGCCCCTTCTAATGCATACCAAGATGTCAGAAAACATACACTCAGAATATAGGATTTTATCTCTCCTTTAAAAACCTGTCTTTAGCAAGATGTTTGCTTTTTTTTTAAAAATTAAAAAAAGAAAAAGAGTGCTACCAGGGAAAAAAGGGAAGAACTGTGCAAAAATGAATATGAATTTAATATCAAAGTCTTATCTTGAATGCCATAAACCAGCCACAATCCTCGAAGCTTTGGCCACTTCCAATTAATACAAGTTAAAGATACTACTATAGGTGAAGGAAATGCAGACACCCAATATATGACCACAGAAATGCTTACTTGCCCAAAGTGCATTTTACGCACGCAGCAGGACTCCCAAAGACAGGTCAGCCCGTGATGGCTGGCAGTGAAAATCACACATCTGTACTTAACCACTTTCTGCAAACTGCCTGGAGTGCACGCAGCTCCACGGACCCGACATACATGGAACTACACCACATGTTGGCTCAGCAATAGCTCTTTCTTGTTCTGCCTTGGTCCGCTCAGACCGAGAAGTCCCTTTCCCCTTGTCCTGGTTTAGGCCGGGTCACAGCTAGTTTTGTTTTCAGCAGCTCCTGTGTTTTGGCTTTAGTGTGAGAAGACCAGTGACAGCACACTGATGTTTCTGGTTGCTGCTGAACCATCAAGGACATTTTGCTGTTTTCCAGGTTTTGCTAACGTGCAGATGCAAAACTTGGGAGGGGTAGAGACAGGATAGTTGAACCAAACTGGCCAAAGAGAGTATTCCATACCATAGACGTCATGCCCGGTATAAGTGAGGGTTGGTCAGTGGGCCACTAGGCTTTTAGGCTTTTGAGACCCTTAACTTGCCTTAATCGTTAAGCTTCCCTTGGGGTTGCTTTTTGTTTCCCTATTTTTCCTTTTTGTTTTTCGTTCATTCGGCTGTTTGTTCCCTCGCCTGCTCTCTCTGGAACTTGCTGTTCTGGGATACCTGGCGGGGGGATACCCCTGCTCCCCCTGCTCCCTGACTGCTGCTTGGGACGGGCTGTATCGGTTGTCGGGTGGTGAGAAATTGTGCATCGTTTGTTTTATGTAGTCTATTATCCTTATATATATTATTATTATCATTATTAATATCTTTTTATATTTTTTCCTTTGCTGTCCTTGTGAACTGATTTTATCTCACCCTGCGAGTTTTGTTTTCTCTCCAATTCTCCTCCCCACCCCAGCGGGGAGGGGGGGAGTGAGCGAGCGGCTGCGTGGTATTGGGTTACAATTTGGGGTTAAACCCCGACACCCCTGCGTCTATGTGGGCAGAGGGGAGTGATCTCAAGGAGGGAGAGGGCGTTGAGCAGCACCTGCCTGCTCAGGCTTCCCTGCTCCCTGGCGTCTTGCCTCTGGCTTTACCCTCCCAGGGCAGGTGACACACAAGAGGCCGCCAACTCTTGCGCTGATCAAACACCGTGGCAGACACTTTCTGTGGCACCCAAGCCAATGGAGATGTACTAGTGCAGAGCTAAGGAGGCAGGAGGATCTCTGCTAGCACAGCTGAGCGGGGCACGCACATTCTACATCACGTAACCCGGTCCCGGCTCTCCACCCATGCCTGCACGGGCACCATTTTGGCTCAGGCTCCAGCACCTACCACTTGAACTTTTTAGTGCCGTCTTCAGACAGAGCATTTGAAGCCTCACTGACAGCAACAGGAAACACAAACTTTCTGTGTTAAAACTGGAAGGCAGCAGGTGAAGGTGCGAGGCGACCAGAGTAGGTTAGAAGCACACATTTTGTGAAGATATGCACAGATCATGTATTTCTAAGCAAGTTGTCCGATTGAAACTGAAAGATGCCTAATGTTTCAGCTAAATGTTTGTCACATAAATATCATAAAACCAGCACAAAAACATGCAAAGTTTTCTCAAGGGCTTCACAAGCATTCTTTGTAAACTTACAAGGCATCAGAGTTATTTTCAGAAAGCATTCGCCCTTTTATGAAATTATCTGACAAAGAAATGAAAGCAAACATACTTCATACAACTCCCCCTAGTAATTATTCACAGTGTGTTTAATGGAGAAAAATCTCAAGTGGAGCACCTATGTCTTGATGATACTGTCCCCTAGCTAATCAATTCTAATGTAGTTTATTAAATAACTCCCTTTCCATAAGACACTAAGCAACAGACAGCCATTAAATCATCTTACCAGGCAGCAAATTCCAGACAAAAATAAAATCTAATAGCTCAGTGCATGGGACTGATTAAACTATGTTCAAATTTTCATACTGAAGAAATACTGCAATCATTCTTTGTTATTCAGTTCACTGTGCACCAGGCAAAAATTGTCCTGAATGACAGGTATTAGTGAATTAGTAAAATTCTCAGTAGTAGCCAAATTATGCAGCGGTGCTCAGTGCATAGCTCGTGTGTGAGCTAGTTGTTTGGCACTACCAGTAATTATGTGGTAAAGGCCGGTATCATCTTGATAAAATATGATTCTCCTCTGTTTTATTTCTCCTGGAGACATACTGAGCAGTACCACTAGATCCAACAAAGCATAGCTACCAGCATAAAAATACTGCTTGACAAGACAACTCCATTTACTCTGCTGCAGCTGGACAGCATGCAAAGTAGAGTTTAGCTTCCTACCTCCAATAAAAGTTAAGTTTTTCTTACTGTAGACTATATCAACAACAGCATGTTGTTGATACTATGTATTGTTGACACTTACCAGAAGCTCTTTTGAGTTGAAGTGTAATTGATTTGTGAGGCAGTCAGATTTGTTAGTGTTTTTTTGTAGGGTACCTACAAATATATACAACGAGAGAAAACAGCATCTTAAGCTGCTTATTGAGATATGAAAAAGCAGCTGCAGTCCCCCACGCTTCTCTCTGTTGACACTACCATTCTTTGGCTTGATTTTTCCTCTAACCAATAAAAAAACCTCAAGCTTTTATTTGCCAAGTAGAGTTCTCCTATGGTTGCCCACATAAAATGCTGGCAAGACCATATTCTTGTTCCCATGGCCAATGTGTATACCAAGTGGCAAGTACCAAGAAACACCAGAAAGTCAAGTTTAGCTTCTTGATAAAACAATGCACCGTTTCAATAGAAGCATGCAGTATTAACTTTAAAATATACCTCACAGACGTACTATTTAGGTCTGCAGTACTTGAACGTCATTTGGAATTCAATTTTCTATATATTGTGTCATGTGTCTTATGCAAATTCCTTTTTGGTAGCTGACAAAATATTGAGTTATGTATTTACTATCTGATGTGCTTTAAAGAATGGAATCATCATCTGGTTTTGGCAGGTGCTTTGGGCTTGACAATACGTTCCACAGGCAGTATTCAATCAATTGTATTTAAAGCTTCCTAAGTTGCTAGGAGATACTCAGTCAATCAAACCACTATCTGCTTTCAAAAATAGCTCTAACTCTCCAGTTATTAAAGAAGTACTTCTCACATAGTAATAATATATTATTACAATGCCCTGGAGTAGGGGAGAAGCTGGGGTTTTTTGGTTTGACGTTTTGTTTGGGTTTTTTTTTAATTTAAATCTTTCATCTAGTTTGAATTGCATTGATTTTATAACCTTACTTCCAAAGCAAGTTTCACATCCATTAGAATGAATATAAATGAAGAATGGAAAAATAAATCAGAGGGTTTTTCATCAATACTTCAGAAGCTGTTAGAGAACTCCTGAGCTATTCTTCAGGGTCCAACAGAGGAGCTTCATTCAAGACTCCAGATTCTCAACTGTTGAATTACTGCTACAGCTTATGTCATATTGTCATTTATATGTCAGAGAGTCACAAGGAAATGAAATTAGCTCTGGTGCTGACTGATCCTAAATGCAAGTGGAAAGAATAAAGCTTAAAAAAAATACTGGTTCTAAGATAAGGAAGAACTCTTTAGACAGACAAAATAAAGTCGAAGCCTGAAAGGGGAAAAAAGGGTAAACAGACAGAAGTGTCCACTTGGGACACTGGAAAATTAGTGAGTGAATATCCCTCAGGGAAACATTCTTTTTCCACTTGCAACTATGAGTAACTTGTATATTAATAAGATGCGCTGATGAACCAGATCAGCTTCAGTATAGACTGGTAGCTCTTTCTGCTGATGCCTTCAAATCAAGTATTTCCCTTCACGCATCTCAAAGCCACCCACTCAGAAAAAATCACATCAGAAACTTTGCACGGCATTAAATATTAAGAAGCTTCAGAAGAAAACTGCATGCATTTCCCATTTCATTGCTCCTCATCTTTCCCCAGCAACTCCTTTCCATGGAAGAGGATAACAACGTTCCAGGCAACAAGGTAATTCAACAAGCATTATAGCAATTGTGCTCTGAATCTTTTCACGACGTCTAGAGGCACTTTTCTGTTCTGTATGTATTAGTCATTCACTGTTGAACTCCTGAAAAACACTAGTCTAACACCAGTATTCTCCTTGGCTTACAACTGTACTAGGCTGTTGCACATCCTCACAGTGGGCAAAACTGTCATTTTCTACCACGGGTTAGTTTTTGGGGTGTCTCTGCTGGATAACTGGTCTAGGGTGACATAACCTCGGATTCAAACTTCATAAATTACATGGAATTGTACTGGTTAGCTGGGAGGCATCCAGGGAAAGTTAGAGTGAACAAGCAGCTGGAAAACGTAGCAACTTGCTGTTTCCTGTAAGTCAATACTGCTTGGGACATAAGTGTCACTTATAAACGACCACATGTGACAAAGCATATCCCATACTGGTTGTTTAAAAGATGAAGTGTTTTTCATTTGAAAAGGAAAAGCGTATCTTCAGTCTTCTCAGAGAATGAGCTATGTCTACATAAAACCCTTACTACACCTGACATTAGTTGACAACCTTGTCAGTATCCAGACTGAATGAGCAGGAGGTAAGTATCCAGCTTTGCCTTTGAAAATTTCTCCAAGTAAAAAAGAGCAATAGGAAATACTAAAGGTAACCACTGCATAAGAAGCAGCTCTTTTCACATTAGAAACAAACACATGTATAAAGCCTGCCAAACAAGGTCAAACAGTTCATTTTATCCTCTTATATTATCATAAGTATCAACATTCAATAAAATCTCCATGTACTATATACCAATTCCACTGTATTCAGATTGAAAGGATGGTTGTTTCCTGTCATCCCCTACATTTTTTAAATTGAGAAATATCACAGATAAGCAGCCACACAGTACATGAAGTTGCACAGAAGTACACTGAGAAACTACAGGAATGGTCCAACACAGCATGCTGCCCAGACGTCCTTTAAGCCTTTATAGTGTTTTCAGGTTCACTGTATCTGCAAGGAGTAACATTCTCTGAGCATGAAATGTTATCAGAGTGTATTAGTCTGATTCAAAGCAGCAAAAAATATTTTTGCTCCTCTTCCCAGTTGTACCCTCCTTGGATTTCACTGCCAGACACAAAGCGTTGATGCAGGCATCAACAGCTGAGATGGTTTTGAAATAATAGCTCTTAGCAATAATTTAAATAATGTGAAAGATTCTTAGTAATACCTTTAACAAGCAGAAGGACAATCCCATGGAAACCAGAGACTGGTATCTAAAACAAATGCATTTGCCATGCAGTCATCCAAAAAAAAGAAGGAGAAATATTGCTCTTTGTCAATTAACTCATGGAACCCAATCCATTAGCTGGGTATGACATTCATCTCACATTTTTGTTAACGTTAATCAGCGCATAATTGAATCAAAACAAAGTCCACACTCTGGCAAAATCCTCCTCCTCACAGCTTGCCTTCCTCTGCTTGCTGATTTCCCTCCCCTCTAGAGCGGGGTTCCTGGGGCCCAGCCGTCCTTCCCAGCAGAGCGACTCTGTGCACCCCACCCGCGCTGCGTGCAGGGTTCCAGGGAAGGAGCCGGCAGCCCTCTTTGCAAAGAAACAAAGCAGGAAGCAACGACAAAGGTTAGAAACTGGGCTTTAGCCATTAAAACCTTCCATTAAAAACAATTAACTGAAAAAGTCACAGGCTCTGTCAACATGATGAATGGGAAAAACTTCTCTTGTTCAAACACCAGGATGCTTACATTCCCAACCCTCAAACTCCCTCGTTTTTAATTATTTTCTGAGGTATTTTGAGGAAGGTGTTTTCTGCAGAACTTACTCTGTTAAAAGACAAACCTCACTCAAAAGGTGGTTCACCGGAAACATTCTTGGCAACCCATGATAGGTAGCTATCAAATATCCTTACGTTAAAAAGTATGTTGTTTACTTACTCATCTCCAGAGGGAACAGGGATATATCAGGATACATGTTGGCTTACACAGCTTGAAGAAATGCGTAACTTTATCACAGAATCACAGAATGGTTGAGGCTGGAAGGGACCTCTGGAGATCACTGGACCAAACCCCTGCTCAAGCAGGGCCGAATTCTTGTAATTCTTTATAATTCTTGTATATTTTAGCTTAAAAAAAGTATAGTCATCAGACTGACAGAATTGCCTTTATAGATGAAAAAAAAACATAAAACAAAAAGTAAACTTCCTGAAACCAAATCCAACCTTTTTTAACATTCTAGCTACTAACTTCAAAATTCAGTGATAAAATAACAATTGCACTCCAGTTAAAAAGAGTGGGCAATAACTTAATTTGTTGTTTGAACATATTTCTTTCATTGTCAGTTTGTGCACATGTGCAACCAAATGTTTTCTATCCAAGATGAAGTGCCTGCTGCAAGAGAACTACCTTGGAAGAAGGTTTGCTGTATACCAAACCATTTTTTCCTTCATGAACCAGGTGATCGCCTTAATTTTAAGATAATGTTTCTCACTCGTATTCTTAGAATTCTCATTCCCATGTTCCTACTTACGTCATAAGTATTGATTTAGAAGTATAATTATGTAAGAAATTTATCAGCATGGAGCTCTGGTCACCAACCTCTGCTCAACTGAACTACATCAAGCATGAATTTGCCCAGTACAAAGTAGTTACCCGCAGAGCATTTCAGCATAGATGTAAATTAAATTGGAAGCCCTTTCATTTAGAGTGTGATACTTGTCTATATGGTTTCTGTTCCCATGAAAGTGTATAGTTACAAGGTAGAAAAGATTTTAGGGAAGGAGCTAGTTCATAGCAGCTTAGTCCCAGAAGATTTCCTTGCAGGAACAGGTAAGTCATTGAGTTTTGTTGCAGTATTGCCTAGGACTGGTCCAAGGCCAACACCTGCCTACACAATCTACTGGCAGCAGCTACTGCCACTTGTTGTGAAGTGAAGACTGTTGTGAAGATGGAGTAAAGTTAAAAAACATAAATGAAGAAATTTAATATTGTTCTTACAGCAAGCATAAATTGTGTGATATGATGGTATTTGTAATGTCAAAATCACTATGGGAAATGATCATTAATATAGTTCCACTTGTGAATTTTTTTACTGCTGTCCTTAGTATTTTATAAATTTATTGTCTGTAGGCAGATTCTAAAGTAACTGCATCACGCTAAAGGTCTTGGATACCCACTTGTATTTCTTTTAGATATACCTATCTGAAGGGAGATAGGAAAGCGCTGCACTGGTAATTCTCCAGTTCTTCATACCCACTGCCACTTTTGCCCACCGCACCTTTTGTACTTACTGTCCCGTTAAATGGACAGAATTTCTGGGCAGGAACAATCATTTTCTCCCTTTCAATAAACTACAGTCCTTCAACAACCACCACGATCATTTCAGCCAATCAAGGAAATAACCAAACCCACTTATTTTGCTGAAGTACACTTGACTTGTCTGAATTCCTTGCCTCAATTTTAAAACCAATGTCCTCAAAGAACCTGAAACTCTTCAAGCTCTTTGGAAAGAAAAAGTTTAAAGAATATTGTGTCTGCAACTTCAGGACCTTGGATTGTTCCCACATGAAGAAAATATGACAAATGTATAGCATTACCTTTGAAATCTAAGCTAGAAAATTCTGAAAAAAAGAATGTCCACATTTACTGCTCTAACCGTCATTAACTTTTTGAATCACGGTGCCTAAGGGACCAGCATGTTTTACTTATTGCAAAAATAGAACCAAAAATTTTTAAACCCGAGGCCTTTGCATAACCCCCACGAGAGTCCCCCATGACATGGGGACCAAAGTTTTTACCTCTTCTATAGAGGAAGGAAATAGAAATAAAAAAGGAAATAGATATAGAAGAGGTAAAAATATTGGTGTCCACATCATCAACATACTTTAAATCATTAGTAGAAGTACTGGATCCTAAATCTCCTTTGCCAACCAAGTATCACATCTAGTGAACCATCTGGCCTTTCTTACACCAGGCTTTGTGCCAGTCACCCTCAGAGAGCAAATCTGATGTTGTTACTGAAACACTACAAGGTCGGGGATGCAAGTGAAGCAGGTAATTTTTCTGAACATCCAATCTGTCTGTTCTTCATCATCCTTGGTACAAGAGGAATAGCTTTTGTCCCTTTGTTTTATGAAGAACACTGAAAAGGGCCATTTTGAACCTGTATGTCATGAAACAACTGAAGGGATGCCATAGTAGCATTTCTTACGCAAGGTGATTGTCAAGCAACACAGCGATTTACTTGAGCTCCCCTGGCCGCTGTGCTGAATCTAAATGTAAATAGCAGTCTTAACACAGGGAGCGAGTACGTTTAAGATTTGTTTTTAAATAACAATGCTATCTGGCAGTAGCTCTTTGTTTGTAGAGAGCCTGTAGCCACTTCTGTTGGTAGCCTCGCTATGTACGTCCAGTCACGTCTCTTCAGATGCTCCTTTTTTGTCTGACTTTGCCCACATGCACGTGCAATTCATATGCAGGCGTGTCAGTGCTGTTAAGGAGATGTGGTCACTAAGATGTGAGTTTTCACATCGCAGACGCAGCTCAACTTTGCTTCATTTACAGGGCCAGCCCTAGTCCCTACTAGGTTTTTCCAGGAGAAACCTGCAGGACCCCTGTCCTCTCTGCAGGATATGCCAAGGTCAAATCCAGGAGGAGACTGACAGTTCTGCACTTGTGAGGCTGTGGAAAAACCTACATCTTTTAGAGCAACTCCAGCGTTTGGCCAGGGCTGTAAGCTGCTCCAGCATCCACAGCAGATAGGAACAACCTTCCACCTTCCACTCTGGACCTGACGACCTCCTGTGCTGTTCAGAGCCTTACTCCCTCCTGCCTTCATATCTGTACAAAATGCTACTAGACCAGAACACAATGTGGACATGGTCCAACAACATTGCGCTGATGCAAAATTATTTTTTCTGTATCTAATACTTTTCCAGTTGCTCACTCAAGATTTAACAAAACTTATAAAAGAAATTAGTTGCTGTGCCATATTGTAGTATAGTGGATATGCAAGATCTATACTGTCTAATAGTATACAACCAACTGGAAAATTACTGGTTAGCTGATTTTCCCTGGCTTATTTACTGAGGAAAAAAGCAGAAATACACACAATTTAAAATGAATGACACTTAACAGAGGAGCACAATTTTAAAAGCCTATGGTAATTACTAGTAGTTGGAAGAGAGACTTCGTATTTTACTTGGTAATTGAGGCTATCTTGCACTCTTGATTAAAAAAAAATAATTCCTACCCATTAGCATCAATTTTCATCCTCCGTTGCAGCTGAAATTATAGAGTTTGTAGCTGAAAGACACCATAGTAACAGCTATTGCATAGAGCAGAAATTATTTTCTGGCCTACCCCACAGTCTTGTGACTTTTTTTTTTTGCTTTGTACAACTAAGAAAGATCTGATGTCATTTCTGCATCAATTTAACTGTGCTTCCCTTTCTCCAAAGTGCCACGTTATCAGAAACAAAATTTTATTCTTTGTATAGTTTTGCCATGCAGCCATTCACCAGGTCACCAGCTGGGCATATTTGCTCTTGATTCTTTATACACAGATGTCTTCAGACAGAAATTACATATGCTTAATACATCCTGCGCAGTGGGATTAATTTACGTTATATTTAGAAACAAGCTTTTTTTCCTCCCTCCACAGCTGACTCTGTAATGAATGGTTCTCTCCACTCCTCCCAGCCCTGTGAATGGACTCAAACAGTACTCACTAGGAAGAAGAAAGTAGAGCTGGGGACTCCAACACATGTCTGAAACACCATCAGTTATAATCTGAAAAAATCAGTATGACCCTAAATCAAATACTATCAAAAAAAAAAAAAAAAAAAAAAATCACATGGAAAAATATTCTGTCTAGTTACCAGAGTGAGGTATTTCACTGAAGAAATATGGATTTACAGAGCCAAATCAGATTTATTCCAACTTGCCAAAGGTAAGAGGTGTGTTCCCATGGGATACCTCAGGGCAGGCAAGGTGCTTCACTATCAAGATCACGGTGACATTTCTGGCCTGACTGAATGAAAGAGATGGGGTTTTGGTTTGGGGTTTTTTTCCTTAAAACATATAGAGCCCTGAAGTAAAATCTGAGATTTTGTTGATCAAGCATTTCACTTAAAAAAACTATTCTTGATAGAGACTCTCTTCAAATTTCCTCTCTCTCATTTTTCTACAGTCCCCCATCTATAACAGAATTCCACTATAGGACTTCTGTGGTGTCCACTCTCCGGTCTGCTTTCTTTTACTCTTTTAATAATTGAGTTCCCTTTTCTTTGCTCAAAATCCTCACAGCAAGAGACACTGCTGTTCCCAGGTCCATTCTCTGCAAGACAGCACTGTTAAACCCAGAACAGCATTGAGCCTAGCGAAAGGGGCCACAAGCATTCATCCTCCAAATGCCTTCACAGAAAACACTATGAAAAACTAATAGTATTGCTTACTGCTTCCCTTTTATTAAAAAAAGCCAGAAATTCAGCTTGATCCACATTTCGTATCTCCTCAGCAAGGCCAATGGGTAGTAGATTGATCTAATCAGGACTGATGACTCAAATTCCAGAAAGGCATGCAAGTGCCCAGAATTGACTGAAGTAAAGGGAACCAGATTCAGTTACAGAAACTGAAGAAATACTGACATTTTTCTTGACGTTAAGAATAAGAAAAGTTTTAAAAATTCTACATCTGGACACCCTCTAGCAACAAAATAGTTCTGAGGGTAAGACAAGCTGTAAAACTGCATAACATTCACCCCAAATACACGCCTGATATGTAGAAAGAATTTTTAAGTTTTCTTTTAACCTTTCAAGAATCCAGATGACTGCTGTACTGGAAAAGGAAGATAACATGGTCATTTTTACTGTAAGCCTCCTTTTCTTCCCTAGTGTTAGAAATACAATTAGCTATCCATATCTGGACTTCATAAGTTGCTGGGCACAGAAGAAGATACTCTACACTGCAACCTGCCGTAACACTGCCAAAACCTTGCCATATGTTTCTTTCTTTGCATTAGTGTGGGCTTATGACCTAGCATGGGCTGATGACACAAACTCGCTCACCAATCATTCATATGCAGTATAAAATTTTAAACTTGTGTTTTGGTGATAGATGCAGCTGAAGAGAATCTTTTTGTTGACATATGGAATTTTTAGATCTATTTTAGCATATTAAAATCAAACTGATTTCAATATGATTTTTCAATATGAAAAAAATTATACAAAGCTGGAACAATGTAACCTAAAATTAGTTTCTAGTTTTATTTTCTGAAACTAAAAAATTATTTCATTGTCTTGTTACATATATATAACCTGATAAGGTCTACCATGAAAGGTCTAGCCATATGCATGTACAAATTAAGTGAACCTAAGATAGATGTAGCATACAACTAACCCTATAAAAGACAGCAGCCACCATCAGAATTGAGAGAAGAACCATATATGCATATCCTACCTCTTCCACCAAAGAAAACTGCACACAGGCAGTGACTTGTTTGATTGGGGTGAAACAGCAAGTGGTGTATCAAATCACTTACAGCTTGCTGTGTTTTCCTATACACATATACCAATACATGCTCATCAGCAAAGCTTTCCAGGGTTCTTGCATCTGTTCTCTGCAGTCATCTGTAAAACAACATTTCTTGTTGTGACGCAGGCAGTAAATCCACAAATAACCCAGATGTTAGTCACTGTATCGTTGACCTCTGCTTATTAAACATTCAACCCACCTATCACTACAAATCAAGGTATGTATTACTTGTATTTCAGCAGTTGTCTTTCGTATTTCTACATTGCTCACCCACTTCTTCCCTTTTGCTTTCCTATAAAAATTACCATGTCACAATGCTTGGGAATGCTTGCATGATACATTTGTGTAATTGCTCCTCTCTTGTACTGAATCATCCACTATCAGCACCTGAAAATGTTTCAGATGTCTCTACACCATATGGAAACAAACAAACAGAAAATAAAAACAATCCAGCAATCTCTCTTGGTTTCCACTGATGAAGTGGCAACAAAAATCACAGAATCATCATAGAATCATAGAATAGTTTGGGTTGGAAGGGACCTTTAAAGGTCATCTAGTCCAACCCCCCTGCAATGAGCAGGGACATCCTCAACTACATCAGGTTGCCCAGAGCCCCGTCCAGCCTGACCTTGAAAGTCTCCAAGGATGGGGCTTCTACCACCTCTCTGGGCAACCTGTGCCAGTACTTCACCACCCTCATTGTGAAAAACTTCTTCCTTATGTCTAGCCTATATCTCCCCTCTTTTAGTTTAAAACCATTACCCCTTGTCCTATCACAACAGGCCCTCCTAAAAAGCTTTTCCCCATCTTTCCTATAAGCCCCCTTTAGGTATTGAAAGGCTGCAATAAGATCTCCCTGGAGCCTTCTCTTCTCCAGGCTGAACAACCCCAACTCTCTCGGCCTGTCTTCACAGGAGAGCTGCTCCAGCCCTCGGAGCGTTTTTGTGGCCCTCCTCTGGACCTGCTCCAGCAGGTCCATGTCTTTCCTGTGCTGAGGGCTCCAGAGCTGGACGCAGGACTCCAGGTGGGGTCTCACCAGAGCAGAGTAGAGGGGCAGAATCCCCTCCCTCGACCTGCTGGCCACGCTTCTTTTGATGCAGCCCAGGATACAGTTGGCTTTCTGGGCTGCGAGTGCACATTGCTGGCTCATGTCCAGCTTTTCATCCACCAGTACCCCCAAGTCTTTCTCGGCAGGGCTGCTCTCAATCCCTTCATCCCCCAGCCTGTATTGATACCAGGGGTTGCCCCAACCCAGGTGCAGGACCTTGCATTTGTCCTTGTTGAACCTCATGAGGTTTGCCCGGGCCCACCTCTCGAGCTTGTCCAGGTCCCTCTGGATGGCATCCCGTCCCTAAGGTGTGTCCACTGCACCACTCAGCCTGGTGTCATCTGCAACTTGCTGAGGGTGCACTCAATCCCGCTGTCTGTGTCATTGATGAAGATATTAAACAGTACTGGTCCTAATACGGACCCCTGAGGGTATGTATGCCAAAAATCTATAGCGATTTCAGCTCTTCCATGAAGGAACTAAAAGGTGTCCGTTCACAGATGAAACTCCTTCAGCTTTGTAACTTTATTGCCTGGATGCAAAACTTTCAATTTTAAGTAACAGCTATATAATTACTCTTGTTAGCTTAATAAAGAAACATAAACACATTTTGCACTCTTCAGGGTGAATATGAAGAGCAAGATTAAATTTGCATATTTTACTAGTCCCTGGAAAATTGCCATTGCAAATCCAAAAGGTCTTCCAAGATAGCAGACCCAAAGAAAAAGTTCTTGTTAATTTATCTACAGGTGTTTGGCATACTTCAACTAGTGACCTAAATATGTGAAAAATGTGTGGATCCTTTCCTGAGGCGTTTAGAGATTTGCCTGGAGAGATCTGCTACAGAAATACTAAGACCAGTCTGAATGAAACACGGATGGAAGTGAACGTGCCTGAAAGCATCAAAAGAAACAATAAAGCAAGGGTTAAAAGAATGACATGTATCGATAAAACAAGGACACCGCTGACAGCAATAAAACCAGTAAACAGGGAGGAACATGCTGTTTGCATCAAGACAAGGAGGCCTGTGCTCTGAAACAGCCACAGCAGAGATGACTTGTCAGCAGGACTCGTGCTGTAATACAGGAGGATGGCAAGGAGGCTGTCGTACAGCAGTACAGTCACTGGTCTCCTCGCTGTTCCAGCAGGCAGGCAGGCTGCAGCTATGGTGATTCCCAAAACGATGGAACAAGGACAAGGGAATTACAGAGGGTAATTAAGCAGCCCAGTAAGCAGGATTCTGAGGCAGAAGATCCTCCCGTAGTAACTGTTAACTCCTAACAAGTTTAAAAGACCTGTTTAAAAACCATTTCATTGTCGTCCTCCCCATTGCACACAAGTAATCCAGACCACTTGAACACACACGTGTTGGTGCTTGTAAGCATGTTCAAGACAATAAGGGCTGAAATCAGTGTTGTTTAAAAAATAAAATCATATTTCCCTTTCATAAGGTTGCACATCAATTTTTGTTACACTAAATTCTTGTAGAATTTATAATACCAGTTTAAATTTAGTTTTTCTTTTTTATTTTGTTAAAGAAGAACCTCCTTCTACCTAATACTGGTACTACCCAACACCAATCCCAAAACATGTCAATGCATTACAATTTGGACATAATTCCACTGATGGAGTTTGAATGAAGAAAAAAGGCTTAAATGATATTGAACTTCTACTCACAAGGTCTCAGTTACATAGTCTCAGCAACTGTTCGCAGCTATACATGCCCAGAGCCCAGCGCGGCCAGCAGGAATCAACCAGGGAGCAGAATCCGGGCTACAATTAAAGCATCCTAAAAGCAAAACTGGTCTTTGCTCCAAGGGCACCACACTATTATGTTACTAGGGGTTTTTAATTTCACAATACCCAATTTAACAGTTCTTTTGTCTGCTTCTCACCTCAGGTAGCTGCTCTTTTCCAGCTACACCACACAGTGGGATAAAATACATTATTTCTTCCCAGAAACCTTACCTTGCTTATATGCTTAGACCACAAGAACAAATACTACATCAGATAGAGGCAAACCAGTTCTGCATCTTTTCCCGGTCTTAGTCAATTTGAGCTGTTGCATATGAAAAACTAAATTCTTCCTTACTGAAGTGGTTTTGCTATCTTTCAGAAGAAACCTTTAAGAAGCTATCAGAAGATTTAGTCTTTTTTAACCACACATTATTACTTTTGATATGGCCAAAATGTTAATTGCTTCAAAACATATCTTTTTGATTCATTTATGAGGAAGGTTATTTGAATTTTTAGATAGCTTTTATTTCACTGATTATACTCATTTGTATCAGCAATGACTGCAAAAACAACTCAATAAATACATTCAAAAATTCAAACACAAAATCATTCCACAACTGAAAAACCCACAGTTGTACTGTTTGGATTTGAAATGTATTTGGGTTGTTTTATTAAAATAAGTAACTAGATATAAAACTAGTGTTGGAAACAAGAAAATCTCATTAAAAATATATGATAAATAAATTGCAGAAGAAAAAATAAAACAATAGGATTGTAAAAAAAAAAAACCAACAACCCAAACCAGTATTGTACATGGTGCACAATGTCATATAACAGAATAACTACTCACAAGTATGTTACTAAACTCTCATTTAAGTTCTAAAAGCAAACCATCAGTGCGCTTACACTAAGAATAAACTATAAAAGAATCTCAAACTAATGAATATGTAGATGAGTTGTTTTTCTCGTGTCACTTCAATCTGGGTGGGGCATTTTATTAAAAAACAAATTAAGAAAAAGGCGTTACAGAAATTCTCTTTTTCTAAGAGACATTGTAATAAGCCGTTCAAGTGTTAAAGTGCCAATGCAAGCATAAGTAATGCTTAATGAGGAGGCACTCAAATAACAGCACAATCTACTATCAGAGGTTACCTTGACTCTCTGATTTTCCAGTGGGAGATAACTCATCGGCAGTAATCATTTTAAACAGTTTGCTACCAGATGTGTACTGGGGAAAACCACATTAGAATAACTCTATAAGCTTTAAGGACAAGTTTAATATAAACAAAAGGGAGGGTTTCACAGTGATGGTCATTTTAGATTGCCAGTACTCTGACACAGCTGGGCAGGAATGGCAGTACAAAGAACTAAATCAGACACGGGCTAAGAAGAGCTGCAGAAAGTCTCACATTTACCAGACTAACTTCCCAGAAACATCTATGCAAAACTTTAATGAAGGAAAAGAAGTTCAAAGACACTTAGAATCATAGAACAGAATAGAATAGTGTGGGTTGGAAGGGACCTTTAAAGGTCATCTAGACCAACCCCCCTCCAATGAGCAGGGACATCCTCAACTACATCAGGTTGCCCAGAGCCCCGTCCAGCCTGACCTTGAATGTTTCCAGGGATGGGGCTTCTACAACCTCTCTGGGCAACCTGTTCCAGTGCTTCACCACCTTCATTGTGAAAAATTTCTTCCTTATGTCTAGCCTCTATCTCCCCTCCTTTAGTTTAAAACCATTACCCCTTGTCCTATCACAACAGGCCCTGCTAAAAAGTTTGTCCCCATCTTTCTTATAGGCCCCCTTTCAGTACTGAAAGGCTGCAATAAGGTGTCCCTGGAGCCTTCTCTTCTCCTGGCTGAACAAGCCCAACTCTCTCAGCCTGTCTTCACAGGAGAGCTGCTCCAGCCCTCTGATCATTTTTGTGGCCCTCCTCTGGACCCGCTCCAACAGGTCCATGTCTTTCCTGCGCTGAGGGCTCCAGAGCTGGACGCAGGACTCTGGGTGGGGTCTCACCAGAGCGGAGTAGAGGGGCAGAATCACCTCCCTCAATCTGCTGGCCACGCTTCTTTTGATGCAGCCCAGGATACAGTTGGCTTTCTGGGCTGCGAGTGCACATTGCCGGGTCATGTTGAGCTTCTCAACCACCAGTACCCCTAAGCCCTTCTCAGCAGGGCTGCTCTCAATTGCTTCATCCCCCAGCCTGTATTGATACCAGGGGTTGCCCCAACCCAGGTGCAGGACCCTGCGCACTTGTCCTTGTTGAACCTCATGAGGTTCACGTGGGCCCACTTCTCGAGTTTGTCCAGGTAATTTGTATTCCTTGGGAATACAAAGTTTTGACAGACTGCGACACTCCAGTGACTCCTAGAAAGAGAATAATGTTCAGCACAGGGAGCTCTGTGACAACCCTCTGCCCTGTCCTGCCAGCCCACTCCTACGTAGGGAGAAACCTGCAGATGCTCCACATCCATCATCCAATTGGATCTTTGTGCTAACACTGTAAGAGTGCCACAAACTATGACACTGCTTTAAAAGCTTTAATTTATGAGAAGCGCCTTCAGAAGAAGTCTCTTTTCTAAAAGCATAGGAGAGGAAGACTTCATCAACGAAGTAATAAACTTGGAATTAAAACAGTGGATATTCTAGATTGAAAGTGAAGAAAGGAAAAAAAAAAAAAAAAACCAAAACCAAACCACAGCATTTTACTGAGTTTACAATCACCTCTGGAGCCTACTCAATAAAAATTTTACTTCAAAAATCAGCACTATAATGATGCAAAAAAATCATTACATAGGAACTCAAAGACATGTTGTTAAACCCTGACTCATTCTACCATTGCTTGTGTGAGTAGCGCAACAGACCATAGCAGAACCTGCACACTGAAGAGGGCAAGGGCATCCCACCTGTATCCTAAAGCAGAATTTACATGACATAGCACTTCCCTGCCTCCTATAAAACTATTTTTAGTGGAGATTATTAATTTTTGGTTCATGTCTTAGTGTTCCAACAGCAAATAAATCAAAAACTCCTGGTATTTCAAGGATGGAAAAGTTAATTTACTATTTCAAGCTTTATTGGTAAAATATGCTAATAGAGAGATGTAACTGACAACTACAATGGTTAGATAAGTATTTCATAAAGCATCTAGTGTATACATAAATGCAAAAATCATTAATGGAATATTAATGTTTGAATTGTATATACATTAATAATTACTTTTATTGAATTGCTATTTAAAATCCTACTTATAAGTCTTAATCTGGCAGTACAAAGCAGCAAGTATTGCCAGTATGTCAATAACCTTTTCTGAGTTTAAAAGGTTAAACTAAACAATGCATCAATTATTTTGTATCTAATTTGCAAAATGGCACTCTCTCCCAGCCCAAATACTTGGCCAGTGATTTCTGCCACACAGCTCATAACAATATTAATGGCAATCATGTAGCTTTATCTTCTGCAATGCTTTGAAATCACATACCACAGATGTGCCTGCTAGCATACAGAGAGCTCCCTTGCAAACGTCAGTGGAAGGCTCTACTCTCTCAAGGCTGTATGTTTTTTATGTGCCCTGATAATGATACTCTGCAAAGAAAATGGAAATTGAAAACAAATTATATAATGCCATACACTAAGAGAATTGTGGAATGACCCAAAGGACTATTTCCATTCCTCGGAAATGGGCAGACGTCAATGGGATGCATTTTTATATGCTCTTTTTTTGCCGTTCCATTGGTCCCAGGCTGCCTAATTTATGAATTAGTTGTAAAGTATTTCATAACTAGCTTTCCTTTGCTGAGATGATGGAGTCTCTGTAGGACATGCAAGGAGACTCATAAATAAACCTACTTAGAAAAGCTAAAACCAAAACAAAATGCAAAACTGAGCCCTGAAGCCACTTTTCATCCTTCAAGCAGTCCACTGTCAATGAATTTGGCTGTCCCAATACTTATTAGATGAACATAAGCATAAAGCTACCTGTCTTCTCAGCCCTGCTAAGACTGTGACAGAAGCAGTGACGGAGAAAGCAAACCTTGCATGTCATCTCTAATTCTCCCTGCTATGGACGACTGAATGAAGAGGAGAAGAAGATGGACAGTTTTCCTCTACTCTTCCAACACTTTCATCAGTTTGATAAGTAAGAGTAATGCCACCCATACAAGAGAGAGGCAGGGTTTTTTCTCTGAAATACAAAGGAAGAAAAAGGAAGAGAGGAAGAAACAACCCCCTGTATGCATATCACACATGCCAAGCTGAAATTCTATTGGGACTATAAAAGTATAGCTTTAGCCTCCCAGAGGCACAAACTCAAGAGCATTTGATTGATCTGTATTGATCTGATCATCACTTTTAATTCTCTCTGCAACAAAGGACCTAACCCAAGGACCCTTCCTGTGTCACCAGTTCATTCCTCACATCATCTACCTTCACCTCAGTGTGATCAAGCATTAACATACCCCAGTGTTCCTCTCTGCAGCCTACCAGAGGAACCAGAAGACATTATCTGGTTAAATTCCTATTTCCTTCAAACATCACATTTAGATGAATACTCATAATACAATTACCGGATTCACACTGCTCTGAAAATACATAAAAACTATAATTCAATGCAGCTGGCACTAAAATTATTCCCTTTCCTCTATTCTAACTTTTGTTTTGTTAACTTACTGTTTTACCCATTTAATGTTGCTGTGAAACAGAACAAATGTTGAAGAAGAAACGCAAGCCACCTCCTCTTTGTCCACATATATACTCTTAGGGTAATTTTCTGTTTGTAAGAATTCTTTATCACATTTAAAACTGAGAAGATTTACAAAGACTGTTTTCATGCTGTGTTTGTTGGCTACAACAGATATCAGTGAGTAATGGGGTTTTTTTTTTTCCTCTGGATGTAGCCTCTGTCTACCAAGTGTTATGTTTGTGAACATTACTAATTCAATTTACTTATTAATTTTCCATTTTTACCCTATTTGTATTGTTCATAGATTTTTTTTAACACATTTTCAATACCCATTACTAAAGCTATATTGGAGTAGTTGTGTGCATTTCATGAAATTGCTCTACAGATAAGGTCTTTGCATCTTTTCAGAGGATGAAGCAGAAAAAAAATCTAATCTCAAGTTACCTTTTCAGTACAACAAACACCCAAAAGAACCACAGCTCCACAAAGTAATGAGAGGCAAAGATGGTACAAGAGGTAATACCTTTTAGTAAACCAGCTGCAGAAGTTGGGGGAGAAGATGAGAAGCTTTCAGGCTAAAGACAGACCTCTCTAGGACATGAGAGTTATTCAGTATTCTTTGATCTGTATTATGATTTACAAGAGCTTTTTTTTTATCTGGTTTAGCACAAACCCAGTAGGATATTTCCTACATTTACTGAAATGCAAGTAAACAAAATGCAAAATAAAGCAGAGTTTATGACAGATATGAATACTAAGTAGTCTTCGAAGCTAAGTTTTGTGACTCTAATGATGCTGTCATTGAGACAAATACTGCATTAACACTGCAGTATGTACACAGCTCACCTGTTCATTTGGATGGAATAACAGTACTTAGCTATTTTCATAGGCACTTTCCAGCACATTTACCTAAAAACCTCTACTCTACCTGCACCTTCAAACTTAATTTAATCTATTTGGATCATCACGGCACTTGCCCCACACAATCTCACACAACCTGCAATCAGAGCAGCTGGAGGTAAAACTCCAGGGTAATTGCATTTTTTTGTTCAGTACAAGTGGCAGGATCATCTGGAGTCCTTTATTTTGCTTTTTGTGGACAAAATCGGTTTACCCTTTTGTGATCTTTAGCAAAAAATACATTTAAAAAACACTGGGGAGCACATAACAATCAAATACATTAAAGAAATCTCTCATATTCTTCACTCTGCACCTTTCAAGATAAATTTTTACTGCATTTACTGGAGCAAGAGAGGCTTAGTTCTAATCATGCTAACTCCACTGAATTAAGGCTAAGACATTGAAAATAAACTAACTTGATTAAACGCAAACTCTTTTTTACCCTGGAGAAGTTGCCAATTTACAAATTTACAGCTCTAACAACATTTTCTAAAGAACAAAATTTCCTTCATTGTGAAAAACCTATATAAACGCAAAAAATGTTTTAACACCACTAGAAAGGCAGGCCAACATTTCTTATTTTAGAAGCTTTAGGCCACCCCACACTTCATTAACCTGTTGGAACAAAAGAACCTTACAAAATGAGCCCTCTCAGTACTGCAACACGACAAATATTTTTGTTTAGCAAGAAACAGCCATGAGCAGTCTGAATGCTTGTTTCTTAAGCACAAATCACATCCACGACGTCACACCTTTGGATGCAAAGGATGATAAACCCTTCAGCATACTTCCATTCTACCTTGAGTCCACACAGAGGGAACAGAGCAGTCCCATTGCTCCAGGCATGACACCGAGTTTCCTGACACCTACTCATTTGTGCAAGGAAAACCAAAACAAACTCCCATATGTTGTTACAGTTTTGAGGTCCAAGTTCAACCCATAAAGGAAAACTCGGATCTACCAACAGTTCTGAACTCAGTTGTTAGAACTAATACAGGCTGCTGTCCTTGTTAGCAGTGGTAAATAAATGAAGGGTTAGCTGGTTATAAAGTCACATCTGTAACTTTTGAGCACTTTATTTTGAAAACATTGTGCTCTGGTCACTGACTTCCCTATAAATCTTCCTTTGAAAACCTTCATGAAAAGTAACCAAGGTCTCTAGCATGAACTAGAACCTGATCAACACATGCAAGAGCATACGACCTGGTATAATATCCCATAAAATAGGGAGACCACAGCTTTATTTACCTAAGACAGTGATTCAAGGTAATAGCTGATAGTACATCAGAAAAATGTTTCTTTTCCAGACAGAACAAAATACAGGAATCTCCGTATTTCCTGCTGAAACATCACCAATGCATTGGGGCTCTGAGTAACAACCCCATCTGCTCTTCTCCTACACATACTTCTATGCAGAAGGAGCCTCTTGCACTCCAACACCCTTTCTCTCTGCACCTCGCCGTAACACTGCCTTTCCGTGTCACCTTGTTACCTGGTGTGAGACTTTGCTTCTTAGGTAACATCGCAGAGAAATCTCTCTCAGCCCTCACGGTGACAAATAGCGAGAAAGCAAGCCAGGCGGCAGGCGCCGGTTTCCTTGCCCGTGTGCGGGGGATTCAGCGCCCACATCACCTCACCAGCCGCGCCAGCCCTGGGCTCGGCGGTGCAGCTTGTACCAACAGCCGCACCGAGATTTCAGTTGCTTCCTCTCACCAGCTACCAGAGGGTGCGAGATGCTGCAGAGACCAGAGTGTACTTTCTTCCCTTATTGTGCCTGAGTGACCAGGGCAGGGAGAGGGAGGCATGTTACAGATCTGGTTGCACTGCCTGACGGTTTTCAGCAAGCTACGGCACCTATCACTTTTCTTAGCTTTTTACGTGGGGACGTAGATTGGGCAAGATTGGGCAAGAAAGGCAGAAAGCAGGACATCCTCTATCTGCCAGAAAGGTGTTCAGAGAAGCACTAACCACTGCCACTAACCCTCAAAGTAGGGTTACAGACATAATGTCATGTATTAACATTAATCTTGCACGCGTGCTTTTCACAATTATGCACAAAAGCAGATTTCACACAGGCTGATTATGAGGGCCTTAGTGGCGCCCACCAGCCTCACCTGGGACCCCCAGCCCCTGCCCACAGATCCAGCAGCTGCATTCAAGCTCTGGCCTGAGCACACAGTCCTGGCATCAGCTACGCTACAGGTGTGCCTGTCTCCTGTCTCTTGGGTGGATCTCAGACCTACGTCACTTTATTTTCCAGTTAAAGAGATTAAACATTGTGTGCTGCCACTTTCCTCCTCCTTAAGAGAGAGAACATTAAAAAGATGGCAAATGTCTCACAGGATCTACTCTTAACCTGTATATAGCTTCTTTTTCTATTTTGACCAGAGAAGCTCCCTGTCTATTCCAGTTGGGGTAGCTATCTCTATGGCTGGTTTCCTAACATGAAAGAAAGTTAAATACAACAAATCAAAAGCTCTCATTTATACTTAAGATCAAACCAAGGTTCCCCACTGCTTCACTGAAATATATGGCACTTTCTAGCACGTGTTTCTTGGGTAAGTATTGCTGCAGTACAGGTCTATAATTGAATACTCCCTGCTGACTACTAACACACCACTAGTATCTGTGACTGCTATTACATGCTGCTGTTGCAGTAGTTACCATGCCAAAAAGACAATTCTCAAAAAAAAAAATCTCTGATTGCACTCAGGAGGTTCAGCAATGAAACAGAGTCAAAAGGTTAAAGGAAAAAGAAGGTATGAGGAAACTCTTCGGTCTGACTGCTGTCTTCTCCACAGACCAAAGTAATTTTCTGTAACTCACCTCCATATCTACAGTCAGATTTCAGCCTTTATTCCAGTTCTTTACAGGCTTTGCAACTGTCAGAGTTAAAAAAGCACAGAATGATTTTTTTTGTTGCATGCTCCTGTGATGGTCTCAGTTTATAATCAATCTTTTGGGAACCCCTGAGAGGCAGCAAATTGTTCAAAAGACTCCCCAAGTTGTGGCAGAATTATTCCACACAGTGGTAGTATCCGATTAATCAGAATAACTGAAAGCACTCAACAGCCAGCAGGGATTTTCTAATTAAGACTCTCCAATGTAGTGAATCATTTTGCAAATCAAAACTTATTTTAAAAATAACTTAGCTGAAGCAAAATAGAAGTGGGTTGGCTTTTTTGTGTGTGGTTTGTTTTTTTAAAATCAAAAGTATATGAACATTTGATTTCTAGAGCTGCCAAAGGTACAGCCTGGCCACTGTCTAGAATGAGAGCCCAGAAATAGGAGTATTGAGATAAGATCATAGGGTTCCCGAAGTAGTCACGTTACCTCTGGAAGTCACTTATGGCCCAGTTTTGCAAGAGCAGATAATGATTCTGCTGGGTGACAACCTAAGCCTGATATGCAGGAGATGGTACAGCTTCTCAGGACAGACAGCCAAAACTCACTCATAATTTCTGACAATTTCAGCTGTACCGACATATATGCACATCACAACCATTGCTTCTTCTGCTATTACCTTCACGTACTCTAGCTTCTTTTACCATTTCTTTTGCTCTTTGGACTTTTGAAATCTAAATTATAAGCTCTTCAGACAACTTCAGGCAAAATGAAGAGTAACTTACACAGACGTGTTGAAGGCTTCCAAATGCTGGGGAAGCACAATTCCAAATATTGATCCATAATGCACAATACAAGCTCATCTCGAGCTTAAAAGTTAACTGAAATTATTAAGTCAGGGAAGAAAAAAAACCCAGTAAATTAGTTCAAGACATAGCTAAGGAACCCACTCTAGAAATTAGAAGCATTACAGACATGAAGTAAATTATTATGCAAATAGCAAAATTACATAGTCTTGACTAGTCTGAGCCTGGCCACTGTCTAGAATGAGAGACCAGAAACATGTTCAGGAACTTTGTGGTGTCTGAGCACTTTCCATTCCTTGCCCAAAGGTTGTTGACACTGGCTTAAATGCACTAGCTTAAATGCACAAAAATTTATTCATGGGGTCCAAGAGCTGATGGCATACATGGACTTCAAAGCTAATTTAGAGATAAAACCAAAGGAGAGAAAGAGAGAGAAGGCAAATAGGAAAAACTCTGCCCCATGGTGACACGGAGGGGAAACAATGGAGTCTCAAGACAGACGTCCTCCCCTTGGTGTCCTTGCCAGTGCAGCAGGTGATGATGGTGAAGATGATGAGGCTGATGATGACTTTCACTATGCTTTTCCCTAGGAAGACTAGTACTTTTCATCAGGACTCACTCGAATGCCCCGTTTCCCACACACACACTTATGACACTCAGCACTGCCTGGAGCACACCTCACTAGGTGTAAGAGCTGCACATCACTCATTGCTAAGCTTTGTGTATATATATGATTGGGAGATGCTTATCAGATATTTAAATGGCTATTACCTGCTTTGATATTCACTAAGTCTTGCTCTTCCCCCAGTGTTAAACTAAACATTACAAAACAAGATGTTGGAGAAAGCAAGGGAAAGAAGGGGAGATTTTTTCTGCTGGTGGCAATCACTTGTGTGTGTGAAATTAATGTTAAACAAGTTTAATGATAAAAGTATCAAAGCTCAAGAGAAATGATTGTGCTATCAGATTAAACTAAGTGGTTAAAGCACCTGTCACTTAATAAGGCTAGGCAACCAAAAAACCTCAGCACACTATGCCAATATGTTTGTCCCCAGGGTGTGGTAGTTCAAGAGTCACCCTGGCACACGATGGCTGGTACTCCATTACCAGGTGCAAAAGACCATTTGAACATTAATTTCATTTTAATCTGAATAGAGGTGCTGACACTGAATAAGAGTGATCATTTAAAGGTTTATGTAAACGAATGCAAGTTTGTATGTAAACACAGCTTACAAATGGTAACATATAAATTAGCCAGTATATTGCCTGAGTAAGAAGAGACACCAGAGAAAGGCTTTGCTCGTAAATATGAGAGATAATGTATTAGGTAAATAATCTCAACTATTACTTAGCAAAGCAAAAATGTGTACAAAGATGGATATAGGGTTTGGGTTTGTTTTTTTTTTAACAGGAAGGCTGGCCTTCTGGGATAATTTGCTATCTCTCTCAGAAAACCCAGCTTTAAAGAAGACTAGATTAATAGATTTAATTTATTGCACAGCAAAAGTAGGTTCTTCTTTAGCATGATTGGAAAGTCAATGGTAAAGCCAAACACAACAAGTCCATGTCTAAAATAAAACAAAGATATTTGAGAAATTCTATTCCTCAAAAGCAAACAATTATACAAAAAAATACTTTATTTATAGAGCTGCTGCTACCTTATATTGATCATGTTGTACTTTATGCTAGCAACTCAGAATATGTGGAAATGCAATAGCATTTTCGCCACCTGAGGCTTCAATACAGGCTGCATAGAGCCATTTACTTGCGGTATCACAGAATCATAGAATGGCTTGGGTTGGAAGGGACCTTTAAAGGTCATCTAGTCTAACCCCCCCCCTGCAATGAGCAGGGACATCCTCAACTACATCAGGTTGCCCAGAGCCCCGTCCAGCCTGACCTTGAATGTTTCCAGGGATGGGGAATATACCACCTCTCTGGGAAACCTGTGCCAGTGTTTCACCACCCTCATCGTAAAAAAATTTCTTCCTTATATCTAGTCTAAATCTCCCCTCTTTTAGTTTAAAACCATTACCCCTTGTATCACAGCAGGCCCTGCTAAAAAGGTTCTCCCCATTTTTCTTATATGCCCCCTTTGAGTACTGAAAGGCCGCAACAAGGTGTCCCTGGAGCCTTCTCTTCTCCAGGCTGAACAAGCCCAACTCTCTCAGCCTGTCTTCACAGGAGAGCTGCTCCAGCCCTCTGATCATCTTTGTGGCCCTCCTCTGGACCCACTCCAGCAGGTCCATGTCTTTCCTGCGCTGAGGGCTCCAGAGCTGGACGCAGGACTCCAGGTAGGGTCTCACCAGTGCAGGGTAGAGGGGCAGAATCCCCTCCCTCGACCGGCTGGCCACCCTTCTTTTGATGCAGCCCAGGATACGGTTGGCCTTCTGGGCTGCGAGCGCACACTGCTGGCTCATGTCCAGCTTTTCATCCACCAGTACCCCCAAGTCCTTCTCAGCAGGGCTGCTCTCAATCCCTTCATCCCCCAGCCTGTATTGATACCGGGGGTTGCCCTGACCCAAGTGCAGACCCTGTGCACTTTGCCTGGTTGAACCTCTTGAGGTTCCCCTGGGCCCACCTCTCAAGCTTGTCCAGGTCCCTCTGGATGGCATCCCGTCCCTCACGCGTGTCAACCACACCACTCAGCTTGGTGTCATCTGCAACTTGCTGAGAGTGCACTTGATCCCACTGTCTATGTTGTTGATGAAGATATTAAACTGTACTGGTCCCAATACGGACCCCTGAGGGACACCACTTGTCACCCATCTCCATCTGGACATTGAGCCATTGACCACTACCCTCTGGATGAGACCATCCAACCAATTCCTCATCCACTGAACAGTCCACCCATCAAATCCATACCTCTCCAATTTAGAGAGAAGGATGTTGTGGGGGACTGTGTCAAAGGCCTTACAGATGTCCACATAGACAACATCCCTAGCTCTTCCCTTGTCCACTGATGTAGCCACTCCATCATAGAAGACCACTAGGTTGGTCAGGCAGGACTTGCCCTTGGTGAAGCCATGCTGGCTGTCTCCAATCACCTCCCTGTCCTCCATGTGCCTTAGCATAGCTTCTAGGAGGATCTGTTCCATGATCTTCCCAGGCACAGAGGTGAGCCTGACAGGTCAGTAGTTCCCAGGGTCCTCCTTCCTACCCTTTTGAAAAATGGGGGCAATGTTTCCCTTTTTCCAGTCCCCAGGGACTTCACCTGACTGCTGTGACTTTTCACATATCATGGAGAGTGGCTTGGCAACTACACCAGCCAATTCCCTCAGGGCTCTGGGATGCATCTTGTCAGATCCCATAGACTTATGTATGTTCAGATTCCTCAGGTGGTCACGAACCTGATCTTCTCTTACAGTGGGAGGGACTTTGCTCCCCCAGTCCCTGTCTTGCAGTGCATCCACTCGAGAGGTCTGGGAAGAGAGATTTCCAGTGAAGACTGAGGCAAAAAAGTTGTTAAGTACCTCAGCCTTCTCCTTGTCCATTGTTACTAGTTTGCCAGTCGTGTTCACTGGGAGGGGTACACTTTCTTTGACCTTCCTTTTCCAGCTGACATACCTGTAGAAGCTGCCCTTATTATTCTTTGCATCCCTTGCCAAGTTCAGCTCCATCCGTGCTTTGGCCTTCCTGACCCCATCCCTACACAACCGGGCAGTGTCCCTATACTCTTCCCAGGACACCTGTCCCTGCTTCCACTGCCTGTGCAGTTCCTTCTTGCCCTTTAGTTTGACCAGCAGGCCTTGACTCAGGCCTTGACTCATCCATGCTGGTCTCTTGCTTTCCTTGCCTGATTTCTTACACCTGGGGATCGAGAGCTCCTGCGCTCTATGGAAAGCCTCCTTAAAGATTTGCCAGCTCTGTTCTGCTCCCCTGTCCCTGAGGGCAAGTTTCCCAGGGGGTCCTATTGACTAACTCCTCCAAGAGCTGAAAGTTTGTTTTCCTAAAATTCAAGGTCCTGACTTTACTCTTCGCCTGACCCATATCCCTCAGGACTGCGAACTCCACCAGTGCACGATCACTGCAGCCCAGGCTGCCTCCAGTCTTGACATCACCGATTAGCTCATTTGCATTGGTGACCAACAGGTCCAGTATCGCATCCCCTCTGGTGGGGCTGTCTATTACCTGGCTTAAGAAATTATCCTCAATGCATTCCACGAGTCTCCTGGATTGCCTACAGCTCACCGTGCTACTTTTCCAGCAGATGTCGGGGTGGTTGAAGTCCCCCAGCAGGACGAGAGCCTGTGAGCACAATGCCTTCTGTAGCTGGAGGAAGAAGGCTTCGTCAATAGGCTCCCCTTGATCAGGCAGCCTGTAGTAGACACCAACCTCAAGGTTCCCTTTGTTGCCTCAGCCTCTGATTCTTACCCATAAGCTTTCAACCTGCTCGTGGCTATTCTTCAGAGACAGCTCCTCACACTCTACCCATTTCTTGATGTAGAGGGCAACCCCTCTGCCCCTCCTTCCTCACCTGTCCCTTCTGAACAGCCTGTAGCCATCGCTAGCTGCACTCCAGTCATGGAATTCATCTCACCAAGTTTCAGTAATGGTAACTAGGTCGTAGCTTTCTAGCAGCACGGTGGCTTCTAACTCCTCCTGTTTGTTGCCTATGCTGTGTGCATTGGTGTAGAGGCACTTCAGCTGGGCTGTTGGCCGTGTCACCTTCTTAGAGGAACACCCTTTAATTCCTTTGAGGTCTTTCACTGGTGTTTCCCTGTTGGCTCCTATTACCTCAGGAGCCCCTGGCTCATCTCCATAAGACTTCAAATGTGCTGCAGTGTAGCCAGCACATCTCAGAGCAACAGGCTGAGGGCTCTTGCTAGCACCCCATCCCTCAAACCTTGGTGTGTCATCCCACAGCTTGTCATGGGCAAGCCTGATATTATCCCCCTCCCCCTTCAAGTCTAGTTTAAAGCTCTGTCAATGAGCCCCGCTAGCTTGTGAGCAAAGACTCTCTTCCCCCTTTGACAAAGGTGAATCCCATCTGATGCCAGCAAGCCTGGTGCCATGTAGGCCATCCCATTATTGAAAAACCCAAAATTGTGGCAGTGACACCAGCCATGGAGCCATGTATTAGTAGACTGGGCTCATCTGTTTCTTCCAATGTTGCTGCCCGCAACTGGAAGGAGAGAGGAAAAAATAACCTGTGCTCCAGATTCCCTTACCAGCCATCCCAAGGCCCTGGTATGATATGAGTAGAATCAGTTCACTTTCAGGCTATTCTTATTGCTTGGGTTTACACATTCTTTCTACCCTGCAGCAACACAAGACAGCCATCTCACCCCAAGCAGCCCCACCAGTCTCAGAGATAATCTGCTTTTACACTAGAGCTGGATATACAGCACAGAAAGCCTATAGAGTCAGGTTTCAACAATTTAAAAAAGGAGCGGTCTCATTCTTCCAGACTAGTATGATTGGATAGATACGACTATACAATATATGAAGACGGCCTTGACAGAAGACTGAAGCAGATCAAAGCCTGCCTGTCTCCCAGTCCACAGGGAAGCCTTGCAGACAGCCTCCAAGCAGCCTAACTCACCGTAATTCACCTAGGGATAGACCTGAACCAGATCTCCCTCCACCCCTCCAAACAAAAAATCAAAGAAACTCTCTTTCAGATATCAGATCCTTGGGACTGCAAAGTTACCTGCTCTCTGAAAGTAGTAGAATGTATGGACAGAGACTGTTACAACACTTCATC
The DNA here is from genome assembly GCA_009819775.1 of Phoenicopterus ruber ruber. Lineage (NCBI taxonomy): Eukaryota > Metazoa > Chordata > Aves > Phoenicopteriformes > Phoenicopteridae > Phoenicopterus > Phoenicopterus ruber. Next base: position 37,456,303 of record CM020219.1, read on the forward strand.
AATAATGCTAAGATACATCTAATTGTAACATTATTAACAGAATACTATGCAAATAGCTACCAACTTTGTTAGCTCTCTACATGACATTAAATGAAGAAAAGACCACTTACTAGCAGTATATATAGATATCAGAGGCTCTAGGGCTCTATTTGCCCTTCCTAGACATTTCCACATATAATTTCTTTGTTTTAGACCCTATCACACAGAAATGTCTTTGACCTTGTAACCTGCGTTTTTGGTCACAAAGCAACCACCTCTGACCATTGGATTAGCCCCAGAAAACATCAGGTATTCTGAGACAGCTAGGTATTCGGATCTGTCCACATTACTGGAGAAACAGAATCCAAAGAGTAGTTCAGTGTTTTTCAGCTCCTTTGGAACCTGAAGTGCAATTTTACTTTCTTAAATGCTTAAAATAATCAAAATAAGTCTCCAGAGGGTGGTACCACATCATGCAGTATCAGCCTTTGCTGATACTTGCCAACTGCAAGGGTGTTTCAGTATTTCCTTTAACCAGATTCTTTTCTTCTGCTGACTGTGTTTTAAAAACTGAGTAAAACAAAAGGATGTCTTTGCTGTCCTATTACAGAAGCCTGTTACAATCAGAAAATTTTAAGTGTGGTCATAATTTATTTCTTTTTTTCAAATTAAATTGCATACATAGAATACTGAACTTAGCCAAATCTAGCATGAACACTAGAGAACTGTACTGGATGAAAATAAGGATAATAGATAAAAATTTTTATAAGTGAAGCAAAAGAACATGCTGTAATACACTATTGAGTTCTGCAGCTTTTTCTGTAAGTATTATAGCAATTCTGCTGACCTGTACATGATGTTCCTTCCAATGTTCCCTTTTTCTATTAACGCATCACTCTTTGCGTGAAGTGGACAAAATAAGAATTGTATCTTTTAAAACACATGCTCCAAAAGAACATGGACATGTTAAAGAGAAGCATATGTGGCAACATCCCACTATAATTTCTTGATGATTAGTAGTCGTATACACAATGTTACTGTAGATATATGTGCAGTGTCCCAGACTTAACCTACACAAGATGGAGACACGATGTATCTGCAAAAAACAGATGGATACTACATCCAGCCATCACAGGGTATTTATGCACTCCAAACAAAATAGGATGAATGCTTATCTTTCTGTGGTGGAAGTACATGTAGCAATAAAGGGCAATCAAACGGGGCAGGTGGCACAGCTGTTTTGCCCAGGAAAGACAGGAACAGTGGGAAGGCGAGCGAGGTGGCCACGTGCTTTGGGAAAGTGGGAGCTTGCTGAGGCTGCTCTGAGTGCCGAGCGACTGCTGTAGAGGATGTAAGAGGGCGGGATGTGAAAAGGTCTGCAAGGTGGTCCCTTGATCCTGACAAGGGGACTGAGCGTACCCGGGGCAGAGGGCAAAACGCGACAAAAGGCAGCATCTAAATAACCAGAGAAGCATAGTAAACAGGGGCAGCAAAGATGGAAGAGTGCACCGGGAGCCTGCACTGGCAAAGGAACAGATGAGCTTGCTTCTCCACACACGCTCACTCACACGTGCATGCACTCACTCCTCAGTTTATCTCATCTAGGCTACATCTTACTTCACTGCTAAGCATCTCAAAAAGGGTACAGTACAGTAGGAGGAGAACAATCTTAATCACTGAAGCAAAAGACAAGCTAAACTAATAAAACTTTCAAAAACTTAGCATGTTAAGCGCAACATGCCAGTCCAAGTCCAGGAACAGATAGTGCTACTGCCCAGAGTGCAGCATGTGTGATTACCTATTCAGGGACAGGTTTTTTAGTGTGTGTGTACAGTAGAAGGAGTTCCTGGGCCTCATCCTCTTCAGGTGGGAATGGCTAAACTGGAACAGCTAAGAGGAATAAAAAGATCCCAGATGAGGCCTACAGGGACACTGCTGCATAGTCTCACCTCCACTGTAGCAGCTCTCGTGCTGGGGACGCGAGTCTCAAGGAAGGACAGTGTCCATCTGGGCAAGAGTGTCCTCTCTCAGACCGGACGCACCTGCAGTAGAAAGGAGCCCAAGGACAGGGAGCAGCAGTGGCAGGAGGTTGCTTTGCTAGGTGCAGAGCTAGCTGGCTTTGAGATATCATTGGAGAGGAAGGACTGCACGGTAACTTGCCTGTCAGGTGCAAAGGGAGTGGACCTCCTGGGATCTCCCAATAGCTCACAAGGAAGAACAGGGTCAATGGTCGGTCTGTATCAGTACCAGCGACACAGGGAAGTGTCAGAGGGACATTCTGGAGGTTCAGTTCTGGTGACCAACCAGGATACTGAAGCCCAGGACCTTCATAACCGCTGTCATTAAGAGACTAATTAAGTGCTCTATACGCTAAGAGCAGGCAGAGATCTGTAGTCTCAATACATGAATGAGATGGTGATGCAGAGAAGGGTTTTTTTGATACATTAAGAAACGGAGTACCTTTAAGGACAACAGAGACCTTCAAAAGAAGGACAGGCTGCCTGCACCTTAACCAAATCAGAGTCAGGGTGAAAACAGCAGGAGAGCATTTAAACTAAAAGCTGGGGAAAGCCAAAAGGCACAAAGGAGCTCCTAATTCAGACTGACACAGTCCCAAAGGGGTTGTAGCTAATGCTCCTCTGAAAAGGCTAAAGGAAATAAACAGCATAATACAACAAACAGAAAAGGCGAATCAGACTACCCTCTCTGTTCTAGATACTCCTTAAAACTACAGATATTAAATTGAAACAACAAAAAACACCCTACCTCAATATTTTCTACTTTTTCCAATTAATTCAGGCAATAGCAGTAGAAAATGTATTTTAGCCCCTTGTATGATTGACTTTGTTGTTTGTTCTACAGTATCAGAGTTAAGATCCAGTTATGCCATAAGAAATACAGATACACAACAAAAGTAAGGCCTGCTGGAGTCTGAACACAAGCCAAGTGACTAAAGGTATGTAGAGATAGATACAAGAGGTTACATGAGAAGCAAGATCACTTCATATTTTATCAGTCTCCTGGAAGAAATTGTTGAGTTCTTGCATGGAATTGCTTTGACAGACAAGAGAGTATGTCAAAGGTGGTAGAAAAAAGCAGACTGAAAACAGATCCTCTGTCCCCTAAAAAATTACAGGCATTTTTTTTCGCCAAGAGAATTGGCAGAACAGAAGGAAGGACCACATATGTCAGGAAGTAAGCCAGACTATTCATGATGGAGAAGAATGTAAATTACAGTATTGAGTATCATAACTAATAAAGCATTTAAAAAGGCAGCAGTCCACAGCAATCTCCCAGCAATCCATGAGCAAGACCATGAGCAGAGAATAAGACAATTAGAGCCCTCCCTGCCATCACCATTTCAGCTTCACTACTGCTTTTATTACTACCATAATTGACATTTGCACTGTCTGGCTGATCTAATGCCTTACCATGAGAGGTTATAGGATTTCTTATCCAGCTAGCCTTCCAATCCAGGATATTCTCCTTATTGCAATGTTTCTATGGAAGCTGGCTGTCTACAAGGCACCAGTTCTTGTCTCTGCTTCCAGCTGCTAAATCTAATTTAAAGATGCTAAAAATAAAAAAGGCTTACATGTAACAGTACTGTTCGGAAAGCAAGAGACTGTACTTGCTACAGGGATAGCATTTAATCAGCAGTGAAATGAAGAGAGGTACAATACCATAATTGTTTCACTGGCATTTCTGCCATTTGCAAACTTTGTAGTAGTACCTGGCCCACTCTCAGAACATTTCGAGAACTCCTTCCTTGTTAGATACTGAGACAGCAAGTATAGGAAATATAACACAGAGAAGTACGAAACTCATGAAGTTCAACAAGGCCAAATGCAAGGTCCTGCACATGGTCCTGCACAAGGTCCTGCACAAGTGGTGTCCCTCAAGGGTCTGTATTGGGTCCGGTCCTTTTTAACATCTTCATCGATGACATAGACAGCGGAATCGAGTGCACCCTCAGCAAGTTCGCGGATGACACCAAGCTGAGTGGTGCGGTGGATACGCTTGAGGGTCGGGATGCCATCCAGAGGGACCTAGACAGGCTTGAGAGGTGGGCCCGGGCGAACCTTATGAGGTTCAACACGGACAAATGCAGAGTCCTGCACCTGGGTCGGAGCAACCCCTGGTATCAGTACAGGCTGGGGGATGCAGGGATGGAGAGCAGCCCTGCCGAGAAGGACCTGGGGGTGCTGGTGGATGAAAGGCTGGACATGAGCCAACAATGCGCACTGGCAGCCCAGAAGGCCAACCGTATCCTGGGCTGCATCAAAAGGAGCGTGGCCAGCAGGTCGAGAGAGGTGATTCTACCCCTCTACTCTGCCCTGGTGAGGCCCCACCTGGAGTACTGCGTCCAGCTCTGGGCCCCTCAACATAAGAAGGACATGGACCTGCTGGAGCGGGTCCAGAGGAGGGCCACAGAAATGATCAAGGGAATGGAGCACCTCTCCTACGAAGACAGGCTGAGGGAGTTGGGCCTGTTCAGCCTGGAGAAGAGAAGGCTCCGGGGAGACCTTATTGCAGCCTTTCAGTACCTGAAGGGGGCCTATAGGAAAAATGGGGAGAACCTTTTTAGCAGGGCCTGTTGTGACAGGACAAGGGGTAATGGTTTTAAACTAAAGGAGGGGAGATTTAGGCTAGACATAAGGAAGAAGTTTTTCACAATGAGGGTTGTGAAGCACTGGAACAGGTTGCCCAGAGAGGTAGTAGAAGCCCCATCCCTGGAAACATTCAAGGTCAGGCTGGACGGGGCTCTGGGCAACCTGCTCTAGTGAGGTTGTCCCTGCTCATGGCAGGGGGGTTGGACTAGATGGCCTTTAAAGGTCCCTTCCAACCCAAACTATTCTATGATTCTATGATTCTATGGGTTGAGGCAATCCCAAGCACAATTACAGGCTGGGCGGAGAATGGATTGAGAGCAGCCCTGAGGAGAGGGACTTGGGGGTGTTGGTTGATGAGAAGCTCAACATGACCCGGCAACATGCACTTGCAGCCCAGAAAGCCAACCGTATCCTGGGCTGCATCAAAAGAAGCAGGACCAGCAGGTCGAGGGAGGTGATTCTGCCCCTCTACTCTGCTCTCATGAGACCCCACCTGGAGTACTGCGTCCAGCTCTGGGGCCCCCAACACAAGAAGGACATGGATCTGTTGGAGCGAGTCCAGAGGAGGGTCATGAAGATGATCAGAGGGCTGGAGCACCTCTCCTATGAAGACAGGCTGAAAGAGTTGGGATTGTTCAGCCAGGAGAAGAGAAGGCTCCAGGGAGATCTTCTAGCAGCCTTCCAGTACCTAAAGGAGGCCTCCAAGAAAGCTGGAGAGGGACTTTTGACAAGGGCATGTAGCGATAGGACAAGGGGTAATGGCTTTAAACTGAAAGAGGGTAGATTTAGATGAGATATTAGGAAGAAATTCTTCACTCTGAGGGTGGTGAGGCACTGGAACAGGTTGCCCAGAGAAGTTGTGGATGTCCCATCCCTGGAAAGATTCAAGGTCAGGCTGGATGGGGCTTTGAGCAACCTGGTCTAGTGGAATGTGTCCCTGCCCATGGCAGGGGGGTTGGAACTAGGTGATCTTTAAGGTCCCTTCCAACCCAAACCATCCTATGATTCTATGAAGTCCCAAGTCTTTGGACTTCCAGTTCAGCTGTTGCCCCAGTGACCACCTATACTGGACACCCAAGAATGCAGAGTCATTTACAAATTCTGTGATAGGCTGGGTGGCCAGGGAAGTACAGCTGCAAAACAAAACATTATCTTGATCATTTGGGAAATTTTCCTTAAATATATACAGGATGTCTATAAAATCCACTTTTGTTTTTCTCTGCAAAACACTTCACATCATTGATATTCCCACTAGTACGCATACAATCTACTGTATGATCTCAGAGCCTCATCATACCCAAATTATCAAGAAGAAGTGCAGTTTGTAGCTTATATTAGGAAATGCGATTACAGGCTCGTCTCCATGAAGACAAAGGAGCAGAAAGGCACAACAGCAGGTGTGGGAATCCCAATAACCTACTCAGGGAAAGAAGCCCCTGCTCCAGCCCCTCCCTGGGCTGTCACAGGGGAGCCTCAGCCCCATGGGCCAGGGGTGGCCCCCGTCCGTGAGTCTGTGGGAGAGGCTCTCCAGGTCTCCTTTCAGACTGAGGGGCTTTAGCCTAGGGGTAAGGGAGTCATTGTGGGACGCAGGGGAAGACCATTTTGGGATTGTACAAAACTTATTATGGGATATCTACAGTAGAGGGAAAAAGGTGGGGAAAGGGAGAATTCAAGGTGGTTTGGGGAGGAACAAGTGTGGGAGACTAGAGGGGAAAGGAGATTAAAGCCACCTATAAACTAGCATTAGGTCAGTATGCTTGTCTGGCCACGCACTGCACCTGATCAGCACAGTCTATCCTGTCTTCTCATTAAATTCCATTTCCAACTCTTTTCATGGGTGAGGGGCTCTCTACTCCATGGGTCTGTGTATATACAGGTGTCTAAGTGCAGTAACTGGAGGCAGACCATGGGGCATCAGGGCCCACGCCTCAGGGTAGCAACAACTGGAGGGACCGGAGAGTGTGCATTTGTGCGGGTGTGTATGTCGGTGTGTAATCACTACTGAACATCAAGCCAGAGTAGCTAGCAAGTAGGATAAGATGCTTAGGAGGCAAGTATTGGTGTGGCTGTAAGCCTGGACCAGATACCAGAGGGGACAAGAGAGCTCTGGAAGTTGGCTAGTGGAGGACCAGAAGGTCCAAGCCAGCTACTGGAGAGACCTGGGGATGTGGAGGTCAGCTACTGGTAAGGTAGCTCCAGGCTAGCAACTGGAGAGACCCATCTACATCTGTGCATCTTGTGTGTGAGGCAACTGGGAAACCAGGGGATCCTGGGACAGCTACTGGGTAGACTGGGTGTCTAGGACCAGCTACTACAGAGGGATCCATATTGCTGTGTGTATATGTATATGCTTATGTATTTCATACTAATGGGCTTTCGTCCTGAGCAGCCAGAAAGAGGAAGAGGACGAGGCCATTGGTGCTCTTTGTGTTTGCATGAGTGCTGCATTTCCTTTCTGTGTCAGTCTGTATAGCTGCTCGTGCATATATGTACATATATATAGTGTGTCTGTGTGCCTCTTGGGAATGTGTGCTCAGCCTTGCTATGGCTGGACCTGAGGACACGGAACTCCAGCAGGCTCACCACTATCAGCCTATATGAGATTCAGCAGCACCTAAACACTTACCAGCATCTTTTCTGAGTGGGAGAAAACACAAAATTTCCTAGATCTTGAAAAATGTTCCCAGTAAGTGGCAAACTTACATTTTCCAACACCACACAAATACAAAATTAATTATCAAAGATGAACAGAAGAGAATAAAAACCTCATTTAAGTGCTCATGGTGCCTGCTCAATAACAAGCCAATAAATGAGATCAGAACTAATACCATTTAAAATTATTCCTAAGTGCTTGGGTTCATTCATGCCTGAAACACTAACTTACCACCTATAATATCCAATACAAAATCTTGATGTATCTACACTTTTACCAAAGTTCAAAACAGTCAGTGATATGTATACACCACATGGCCTTTGAGCAAATGTAACTCACAATGAAAAGCAAAACAGGACATCCACTCACTCAGTTAAACAACTCTCGTTCATAGCTGTCATTAAAGTGTTCACGTGGGGACTACAACAGTAAAATGACTGGTATCAATCAGTTTCACCCTAAGTAGGGATCAGTTTAACATCCTCAACACACGCAATGTTTAAAGACATCGGCTAACCTCCCAGCACACGTCTGAGGAATACTCTGGCATACAGTATCCCCAGAGTATCAGGCACTTGCATTACAGGTATAAGTCATGGCATCTCGCACATTTCCAGACCGAGTAAATCGCTCTTTTCCCAGTGCCTCTCTCCCAAAATGCGGCGGTGCTATTTGAGTAGCCCCTCAGCCAAAGCCAGACAAGGCGCCTCTGCTGAAGCACAGGAGGAAGAGAGGTCTCCATAGCAACGGGGACCGCAGAGGCTCTCACAGCCCCTCTTCCTCACCCACTCCCCAAACTCAATTTTTCTTCCAAAGAGAATTGCTTCATGGTTCACCTGAAAACACATAAAAAGCAAAAGCATAATACCTATTCCAGGCAGACTTTATCAAGGGTGCAACCTGAACTGGGCTTGCTGCTGCAGGGTCCATTATTCCCGAGGCTTGGAACCACCCATACAAAAATGCAGGGGAAAATTATTACCGTAATGTTATGATACTGTAATATGTTATTACTATGCAATTATTATTACATGCAAATATTACCATTCAGATAATTACATTCACCCAATGCTTCTTATTAGACTTGATTTTCAGTCACTTTTTGCTTTGCCAAACTTCAACTATTCCAGCTAATCAGCAACAAAGTTAATCTATGCAAAGTGCCTGGTTTAGAAGATTTCATTTAAAATAATTCCATTTTTTCTAAGAGTGACACCAGTAGAAACAAAACATCCTCCTTCCCATCCCCAAATCTTTGATGCACCTTTCCCCCCCCCCCCTCAGATGGTTATACCCTTTTGGGGGCAGGGCTACAAATTTCTACTGGAGCTATTTCAGACATGCCTCTCGTTCTTTAAAAATTCTCTTTGTCTGGCCTTTAATCATGTACCTGCAGTATTTTTTACTGCAAGATTCCCTGCTTCATTCTTTATAGAAGATGCCTGTGGCAAACTTCACTGGTAGCTAATCCAAGATACAAATATTTATTCCTTATGCTAGTATACATTTGCCTTATGGCAACAACAAACATGTTACCTAGACTGCCAGTTACTTTAAGATTGTATTCCAAAAGAGATCTAGCCCTTTATAAATTAGGCGCTGTAACAATTCCATTTTACATCTGCTGTGCACAGATGTCAAGGCAGGGAGATGAAAATCAGCTTCAAGGGCAGGGAGAGGCTGGAGTCAAACAGCTCACGGGAAATCCTCAGGAAAAGGGGCGAGCCTGAAGCCTTGCCTCTTCTTGTCCGGCAGGACACTGGGAAGGCAGCAGGGGCTCACTTCTCACTTGGAAATCTGGTATCTGTTTTAAAGTGCACTGTTGTCTTTCAAAGGACCCCTCCCCCTTTGGTATCATCACAGTGTGGTTAGAAACCAGGAGGTAACCAATCTAACCCACAGCTTCCAAAGAAGTGCTGTAACCACTAGATTAGAGTTCAAACTGTATCAGAGCATCCTCAGCCTTTCCAGTGAAATCTCTTTCTGTACAAGACAGATTTGGGAAGATGAAAGAGCAAGTAACAAAGAGTCTCATTCCCCAAGCCCCAATTAAGGCACTGATCTACAAGGTCTGGGAAAGTTTCACAGATTTGGGATCATTTGGGATACTTTGTGCATTTTTTACTAGCTGTAAGATGCATATTCAGTCTGGGGAGCAGACACTGGCACTGAGGACATCTCTTTCTCATTATAATTATCATCAATTGTCTAAGGGTGGGGGGTTCCTAGATGTCTGAAAAGAATGATTTTTTTTAAAGAAGAAATTCATGCAGTTTTATCTACACGGCAAACATGAAAATTTTGAACAGACTCAAATAACCTCAGGAGCACATGCAGACTCTCAGACATGGGAAATATGAAAAGAATAGAAACTACAAACCATAATAATGGGATATAATCTCACCCAAGCCTAACACACCACGAACATTCAGCTACACCCATGCTACAATCAGTAAAAGCACAACTCAGATAAGCTCCCCTATTTAACTGCAGTTATATTAGTATGTAAATTTGTATGTAAATAAGTGAACTGTGGAAAAATCCATGTTAGGAGTGACAGAGCCCATATCCTGATCTCCCTCACAACTGTTATTCCTGGTCTTCCTTTCCCTTCTCCTGAGAATAATAGAAGGTGCTATTGTTCAGTGCATTTCACCCATCAATTTTGTCTCCCTTTCAGGCTAAGCTCACTGTGCATGCTGGCTACAAGTGCTCTGTGCAGATCCTCTTCTTCCTTTCCAAGATCCCCTCCCACTGCTCACACTCAACTGAAGGCAGCCACAGCCACCACCAGCCACCTCTTCCAGACAGAGCTCAGAAGTAATACTCCCTCTTCCTTCTATAAAAGATTTGGTTGCTGTGCTAAAGCAATAATTGGTCTCTGCAGATTGATTACCTCTAATGGCAAGAGGAAAATATCCTTTGTAGAGCAATATTGCTCTAGTCCTATATTCACTGCAAATCTGATCTCAAGAATCTTCTTTGATAAAAAGGAAGCTATTAAAAATTTACTCACTTTGAAAGGGAGCCCTATGTCATCCCAAGCCTTTAAAAAAAAAAATCATCTTTGATTTGCCATTCATCAGTTAAGTTGTCACCTATTTAAAAGTCATTGTCCACATGTATCCTTTTTCAAACTAGTGAAGGCCACAAAAGTAAAAGCAGTAACTCCATATTCTTCTGAATCAAATAGCTAATACTTTTTCACAGTTACCATGTTCAAATACTCTATTTTCATAAACTGTTAATTCATTTTTGAATAGCAGCCAAGAATATACTAGAGCTTTTTGTTGGCTTCTTTTCATGGAGGAGGGGGTGGAGGGAAGAAATTCTCTGAATTAAAAAATACTATAAATTTCAGGTTACAAACGTAAATTATTAAATCCAATGAAAAACAACCTATAAACTTTGCTCTACCCCTTTGACCTCAGACTGAAAGATCTGAAGCCTCTATTTCTTCTGACTGTGAGTGTGCAATGAGTAACACCAACAGCACTGGCGATCCCCCTTTGCAGCCTGGCTGCTCTGCTGTGCATTACTGAAACATACTGCAGTGCTAGTTGCAGTCCTACCATGCTGTAGTTAATCCTCACAGAATGCTCTGCATATTAGAGGCCCAGACAGCCTGAGATATGTCCCAAAAAATAGAAGAGTGAGATCACTGCATGAGCTCCATCTCACTATATGGTCTTCACGATGAGAGAACAAGAGAAAATCTAGAATGCACCCAGTTTACACAGGTCTCAGAAGGGGAAGAATGGAAAACAAAAACCAGGAAACACTTTCCTAGGATAATATAACAGAATTGTTCCACAGTATGCTTCTCAAATGGCGGAAATTTCTTTACCTTAGCATCCTCTTATCTGTAAAGCCAATGCAGATACATCTGCACAGCCAGGTGTAGCTCCCAGTCTATTAGTCACTGTGGGAGAAGCCAGCAGTCTCACTTTCCTGGCCCACTGATCTCCATCAGTCCAATCACAGTCTTCACCACAGCAGCACGCAGCAAAAACTGGTCTCCCCTTGAAAGGCTCCTGAACTTCCCGGTTCCTCAACCCGCCTTATGAGAACAAGCCCTATCCATACACGGCAAAGGTACAGACAAGCTAGAAGAATGAGAGAGTCATGGGCACAACCACCAGTGCCCTGCATTGCTCTGGGACATGCCGACCATTATGATCACAACAAATCATACAAAAGCTGAAGCCTAACTATACTCCAGCAAGAGGAACCGACTTCCCATGGACATGGGAACACTACAAATTTTACATCTCTACCATTCAAATAGTACTTGTCAGTCCTCTTCCACATAAATCCCTACATGATCAGCAAAACTCATCTTGATTCTTTAAATCAAACTTGATTTAAAGAAGGAAAAAAAAATCCCAAGCAGAATTTTACTCCTGCTCGGAGAGGAGCAACTTTAGAAAGTCCATGAAAAACTGTGCTTTTGTTATGAATTTGTATCACTGATGGCACTCTGCTACTATGGCAATAGGTGGCAGAACAGCATTGTGAAGTGGACAGACTCAGAAGAAACGCTCTGAAACAGGAACCCAGAGATAGACAAACAGGGTAACATGCCAAAAAAAAAAAAATCACAAGGATAGAGAATATAGCCTCTATCTTCAAAACTTTAGTAATATGACAAAGCAGTAGTTCTAAACCCAAATTTTATTTTATCCTTCCTTTTACCAACTTCACATGAACACCACCATCCCTTCGATAGTAGCCATTTGGATTTGCCAGCTAAGGACCCTAGCCGGTATTACCGTGAGTGCAAATCATCATTCGCTTCCACAAGTAATCCTGACTTTGTCATCTTAGCCACATCTATTTGGTGGCAGGTAGAGGGAACTGGCCTAAAACACAGGTTAGACAAAACAAAACAGTTCCTACCGTTCTCACAAGGCAGTAAAAAATTATCTAACCTGAGTCAGGCAGAATACACAGGGAACCGCAGAGCAGATAGATCTCTGCAGGATTAGCAGAAATGAAGCAATCAATCTCAAAGCAAATCTCTACCATTCTTGTTCTTCCACTGACGACTTCTACATCCTTTCCAAACAAGTTAGGACATGCAAAGCTTGAATCTCTTGACACCTTTTACCACACAGGATTAAGTCAACTGAAGGGAACTGGTACTGACAGCATGCGTTGCTTCTCACGTCACATTGCTCCTGTCTGCATCATTCCAGTGGCCAGTAAAATCAGGAAGTTCTTCTCATTGGTGCTTTTCACTTTCCCTCATATTTAAGGTAATGAAAGTTGCAGCATTACACACAGAAATTAAACACGTTAGCTTTCCTTTTGCTAAGCCAATTAGGGGCAATGGAAGGGTCCAAAAACAGTCATTCATATGAGAAAGTTGACAGAAGCAGCATAATTATTTTGGTTTCTATTCTCCTATAGTAACTTTTCTTAGAAGCAACAGATTTAATCATATTGTACCTGAACAGCTATGGCCTAAGCAGACTACCAAGTGCAACTCACCTGACCCCACACCAGAAACACATCTCTACACATGCACTTGTCATTCCAGAGTTCCCAAGGCACCCACTCTTTTGATTTCAGGGAGTACCAAGTACATGTGCAGATCGGGAAAGGAAAGTAGTAAGGAGAGGCACGGGTCTTTTCCTAGTTCTGCTGATGCTCACAGAATCACAGAAGCACAGAATGGTAGGGGTTGGAAGGGACCTCTGGAGACCATCTAGTCCAACTCCCCTGCTAAAGCTCAGCACGCTTGTATTTTTTTCCGTAACATGTTCCACACTCCGTGATCCAAGTACAGTTCAAACAGTGGAACGAGAAACACCATTGGCAAGCGTTTTCACTGTTTTATTCTAGCCCTGCCCTGAGTTGATAGCTTACAGGCTAGGAAATGCCATCACTATAAGAACTGCCATTACTAGCCGTGGAGCTGCACAGGAAGAGAGCATTAACAAGGCCTTCTAGTCTCATACAGACTTGGTACCTCACCTTGTGCACTTGGTAAGTAAGTTCATCAACATGTGCAAAGCATTTAAAGCTCCCCAGATGAATCCCCCAGTTCATGCGCTCAGCTAACCATCACAGACAGAAATGGCTAGCCAGTCTTTAACACACTGCAAATCTTTCCTTCATAGAGGCAAACTGAGCTGCTGATCAGGATAACTAAATTGACCAAATTCCTCCCTCCAACGCCTCCTGTCTTGTGCTGAAACCTCATGGTAGGCTACAGCCAAAGGAGTGTGTAACGGGTAGTACCAGTTGGGTTCAAAGTACAGAGATGCAGATTTACCCCATCTTATTCTTCAGTCCTTGAATATTGAAATCATAGGTAGTCTGCTAAGCGAGAACTTCCACACAAGCAGTGAAACAGCAACAGCAGGAAGTTTGTGCAAACAGACTCAAAGTCACATGAACAGCTATTTAAAACTGTAGCATTTAAGCACATTATAGCTTCAGTAACTCACTAGCTCATGACCAAGTTATCTGAAGAACTCTTATCTCTAACTGCCCTAAATTACAAGTGATTTTTAGACTAATAATTATGTTTTGTCCATTCTAAACATGGAATAATCTGATTTCCTCCCCTGTTTCGCTCTTTGATAGGCGTGGAGAAGTTACTGATCTGGAAGCTTCATCAGCCTCCCAGCCATCCAATCTGCAGATAAGCCCCTAATAACAGGTCCAAATCTTTTCACAGAGTGCACCTCTTGAAAACAAATTGCAGGAGTGCCAAACCATGACTTACAGTAGTCTTGCAAAATTTATAGCTATGGTATTTTTCAGTTGGTTGGTTGGTTTTTAAAAACTCCTAGCTGCTGAAGGCATGATTACATGAGAGTGTCTGTTTTCTTCTTCAAATAAAATTTGAGGATCCACGTTCATGAAAGTAGGTCTAGACATATGACCCAAATGTAGGCTCTTAAGGCTCAAAACCCAAAGGATAAAGAACTAAAATTATGACTTTTCTCATCCAAATTTGTTATTTTTAGGACACTATTTCCTGGCTATCATTTTGTGCCAGGCACTATCCAACATACAGAAAAAGAGAGTCCTTTCCCCCCACTACATAGGCACTAAACAGAAAAAAAGCAAGAACCATGAGGATTACCCCCACTGGACAGGGGAATAATTGAGGCCAAAAGACTCAGTGATTTACAGTAATAACCAGTAAGTGTGTTGCTGACTGAGCCCAGAGCTCAACACTGTTCCAAGATTATGCTTCCCATCTTAGAAATTATTTAAGTGATATCAAATATTACCAAGAAGAAATCAATATTAGAATTAATTACCATGACCACAGAAATGGATTTTAGCATTACTAAAGATCAGGAAAACCAAAAACAAATCCTTGATAAAAAGAGCCAATGATCATCAGCAAAGTCCTACCGAACTCACTTAAGAAAACTGGAGACTTTCTCCGTCAAACCTTGTGTGAAAAGCCTCATCATCATTTCCAGTAACTAGCTTTGAAAGACTTAGATGATAGTAGTGGCATTTTACTGAAATCCAGCTTACTGATCTCCCAAACAGTGCTGAATTGACTCACCAAAAGGCTTATTTTGACTTTTTTTGGTAAGAAATTCACATGTATTCCTAACAAAACAATGCACTATAAGCACCTAGAAAGAAATGTACACACATCTGTAGAGTTATAGAGCCATATACTATTTGTTTACTACCACATATCTGAAGTGTATGATTCCTAATTTAAGTATAACAAGTAGGCAAGGTTATACATGTTTACAGCATAAAGTACTTCCAAAGGATTCATCTGAAATCTGCAGGACAAAATGCAGAATTACTGCAATGTGAAACACAAATTCAGTAAAACATGTTAAAAACACTCCACACCCTTTTCTATGGTAAAGGGAACAGATCCCATTACAGTTGAAAATAAGGGTATAATCAATCCATTAAATTTTCGCCCATTTAAATTCCAATATAAAAGTTTACTAAGTAATACATACATATAATGTATCAGTTCTCATCCGTGATGAATAGCTAACTTTTTATAGCAATAGCTTTCACACATCAGAAATCCACAAGGAACATGAAACCATACACCTGAGGACCTAAAAAGCAGAAAGAAGAGTCACTACGGCAGCAAACGATGCGAGTTACCGCTTGGTCTGCAGTCCCTGACCGTAAGGGTAAACAAACCACACCAACAAAAAACTCCAGCAACGCTCACTTACCCAGCAAAGAGCCTACGAAGATGACAATTTGCACCGTGGTAGTGAAATGCCTGTAGGTCTGCTCCTCGCCGTGCTCCTCGCCCCCCGCGGCGCCGGCCTCGCTGCCGTTCCCGCCCTGCCACACCATCGGCCCAGCCGAGGCGTTCCTCATCTCCAGAGCCCTGGTGACAGCCTGGTACGGGGCGTGCTCGCTCTCGTTCCTCGAGATCCAGCTTTTGTCGTACCCCATGGCGAAGCTCCTGCCTTCCTTGCTGCCACCTAATAACCGCAGGTTATTGAGCCCCTGCCGTTAATGACTGAACGGAGCCCACGGGCGAAAAAGCGCTTCTGAGGATAAAGCCCCGTCTCTGACGCTCGGAGGCATCCTCACCACATTTCTGCGTCTCGGAAAGCAGGGCTGGCTTTTCACGTTTCTACCTTGTAAATCATGACAGCCAGTAAAGAAAATCAGAAAATAAAACAGGCTCCTCCTTGCGATTAGCTGTCCCATATTTCTTGCTTCCCAATACCACAGCGTTTCCTCAGCATGCTTTACTGCAATAAAGGTGAACGAGGAAATCACAGTCCACACCACGGCTCATCTTCCTAACCCCGCCAGAAGGTCACCGCTCGCACGCGCACGGACTTACTATACATTAAAACCGGTTTGGGAAAGTTGACGGACCACGAGATCTGTCCCCCCACGCCACTCTCAGCCTTGGCGTTAGCTTTTCTCACAACCCTGAGAGAGGAAAGACCTCTCTCTCGCCCCGGCACATCTCCTAGCGCTCTCTTCTCTCCTTCTGCCCACTCCTCCTGTGGCGAGACACGGCTCCGTCCCGCGTCCCTCCTTGCTCTGCGTGACACTGGACGCCAAAAAGACCCTGACACAGCATCCAGAGAAGTAAACGACTGCTCAATGGCTTCCACTGCACTCCAGCTATTGCTCGGGGAAAATTAATTTGGTTTTGAATCCCAAGGCGGGAGGCACTCGAGCATCCAGTGAACCGAAAAGCCTCCGTATGATCCTGCGCGACCCGCTCTGAGCGCGCCCCGCACCAAGCACGGCTGGCGGTGACACCCCTGCTCGTACGTGCGCCAACATCCCGGCCCGGGCGCCGAGCTGCGCCCCCGCTGCCCGCCGCCCCGCCACTCCACACTGCGGACAGGCGCCAAGCCCCGCCGCCCGCGGGAGGCGGTGGCCCGGCGGGGCGGGGCGGGGCGGGGCGGGCCGGGCCGCCGCGCTCCCGCCTCCGCCGCGCTCCCGAGGGGCGGGGGTGCCGCCGTCACGTGGCCGCGGCCCTCAGCGCGGCCTGCAGGGCCGCCATCTTGCTCGGGAGCGCGGCGGCGGGCGGTGCTGGGGCCGGCGGGAAGCGGCTGTGGCGGCAGCCGCGCAGCCACAGCCGGGCAGGGCGGCACCGCGCCCTCAGCTCGTCGTCGGTAGGCAAGTGCTGCCTGGAAGCCAGAATTTCTAAACCGGTATTTTAAAACAAGTCCGTAATTCTGAGAACAGAATTTCAAAAGACAGTGCTAACTTCTTGATACACATACTATTTGTTAAAGTAGGTATTTTTTTTAATACATAATTTGCCAGGAAAGCTCCTCTATAGGCATAATGTTCGGGTTTTAATTGTGCAAAAGGTGTGCATCCATATAGTGGGTGCACATTTGCCTTTAATTCGAAGATTTTGGGAGGCCGGCTAGTTAAAAAT
This sequence comes from Phoenicopterus ruber ruber, assembly GCA_009819775.1. Taxonomy (NCBI): domain Eukaryota; kingdom Metazoa; phylum Chordata; class Aves; order Phoenicopteriformes; family Phoenicopteridae; genus Phoenicopterus; species Phoenicopterus ruber. The sequence continues at coordinate 37,473,425 of CM020219.1, forward strand.
CAAGCCAAAAAAAGGTTTTTCAGCCATTGGCCAGCAAATCTGGAAGTGCTCTCTGGAAAAACAGCTACCCGTGAGTGTAACCGCTGCACAGCAAGGCTTTTTCAGGGACCCCAAACCCACAAAACGTATTTCTATGTCTACATCCTGTCTCCTGTGAACTCGGAGGATACAGGAAAGAGCTGAGTGCTCTGCCATGGGTTCAGAGACCTGCTGACCACAGGGAAATGGGGACTGCCACCACCCCCATCCCACCACAGGCCCTGGAGGCTGTTGGCCAAACCTCCCGGTGTTTGGGCCTTGCCCTTTGTAACCTCCTCTCACTCCTCTGGGAGCTCGAATCTCCCAGCTCATTGCTCCAGGCTCTTTTCTAGTAATTCATGGCTCTTCCCCACTCCCAGCCTGGCCCCGGGCTCACTCACCCTCCTACCCTTTCCTCTACCCCTACTCCCAACACATTCGCCTTGTCCAGCCAGTCCCAGTTTTTTCCCCGCCTTCCCCAGGCAATAGCCAGCAGCTTCCACCGTGCTTTCCCCTCATCTTTGTTTCCTGGGACTCCCAAATTGGCTTCTTCCTCCTTTTGGTCCCCCAACGTTCCTGTGGCCATTTTGGCCAATCTCTGTGACCAGAGTCTGACCTCCTCCCCTTCACCTCCCAGCCGCTTGCAAGATGCTTTTCTTCACACTGCAGCCCCTTTCTTCGGCTCCTTCCTCTGGGACCCTGCCCCTCTCTCCTGCACTTCACCTGGGGGGGACTCACCTCCCCTCACCATGCCCAGGGGGAAGTGAAAGCACGCTCTCAGATCTCACATCGTTAAATTTTAATGGCTAGAATTAAATTTTAATGTTGTGGGATATGTGAGTTTTAAATTTTGTCTTAAATTTTGGAAGGGAAGCTTCTGTCCAGATGCAGTCTGGCACACGTTTGGGGCAGGTGGACTCTTCAGTGATGTTCCTTGTAGTCTAGTAAATCTGCACGGAGCATGTGAATACTTCCCCCTCCCCCAATTAACAGAATTTGGTTTACTTTATGGAGGTTTTTACAAGGCTAGCTAGCAAAGCCACAGCACTGAAAAAGGTTGTCTCTTCCCCCTCACCCATCAAATTTTCACACTTCTGCTGGGGTACAAGACTTTTTAAAAGAAATTCTCAGAATGTTTTTATTATGATGTTATTTTTCTCTGGCTTTCTTCTTGGAAACAATGAATCATTGTAGAAGAAATTAAAAGAAAATTATAAAATAGCCTGAGGTAGACATCTGGTCTAGAATGTTTCATCCCAACTGGTTAAAATTTTGCCAAGTCATGAAGAACAGGAACAGTGGGGCAGCTTTAACAATGCATAATGTTATCTGACCCACCCGTTGTTATGCAATGTAGCACGGGAGAAGGTTCCCACGTGCTGGGCTGTGTGCCCCACATAAAGTGCTTGGAAAGTGTAAACCTGTAATTTCTGTTAAAAAAAAATTTACTTGAAGTTTCTTAATTACTTACTGCATCATATCTTGAAATTGGCCATTCTTGCTGTGTCTTTGTGTAGGAGAGAAGACAATCTGTGGCCTAGAAACTTTTATTTCTAGTCATTAACACAGAGACACTATTTACACAAATTGATAGATGAGCATACCCACCTGCACCAGTGGGACCAATATAGCAGTTACTTCTAAGAAGGTGCAAGAAACTCTAGTGGACAATTACAGTGCCCCAGGTCACATTTGACTATGCAAAAGGAGATCTTTTATCTCTTGTTGTTAGATAAACACTACACAGCTTGGTCATGCATTTCCCACAAAAAAAAAAAAAAAAGAGACAGAAAAACGCTACCACTAAAGGCACATTCCAGGCATTCCCAGACATGCTAAGGAACAGAAAACAGCATCAGAACACTGATACAGTTTAAGACTTGGTTTTGGTTAGAAACTAATGGCATTACAAAACCACCAGTTATTGAGTAAGTTATAATCACAGCTTGGACCATAAGAGTTTAGTTTAAGTGAAACAGAAAGATAAAAGTATGCATGTCACAAGCTTTCAATTTCAGAAGGACAAATTGAGGGCTATAGAAACTATTCATTAGACTAAGTCCCTCCTTAAGCTGTCTATTTATAACAAAAAGTCTGTACTTGAAGGTCAGGGAGTAAGGTGAAGATCACCAAAACTCCATTGATATAAGCCTTGTAAAGTAAAATAAAGAGAAGCATCAGAAGATTTTTCATGCAATTACAAAAGTAAAGAAAAATTGAGTCCGTTATACTGCAACAGTAGAGATTCAAAATAATGCAAGTATGGCTCTGAAACTTGTTTGGTTTTTTTTCAATTAAGATGACAGAATTTGATCTTTAGGGGAAAGATAAGATAACTAATGGGGATTCTGGTATGAACATGACTAGGTCTAAGGCAGAAGGCAAACTCCAAGATTCAGTTCATTCAGTTTCAGCGGACCACACTTGTTTCCTACATTTCCTAACAAATGAAATCACCTAAGTATAGTATATGGGCGCATGGTAGCAAGCCACAGGCTACTGTAGCATTTTTCTTTGCCTGGGGATTACACACCTAATAGATAAGCTGGTATGTATGAATTCACTTGAGGGTTTTTCATTAAGATCCCAAAACTTTAAAGGTTACATCATCTTGTGGCAATCCTTCCGTTCAGTAATTACCACGTGAAGTGACTGAAGAAAAGCACATTTTCTTCTCTGCTTACCGCCGCTCCCCTGACGACCCCCAGCTGCCTCTCTCTGGCAAGTCCCACCGAGGAGACCCAGGGGCTGAGGGGGTGCCCACAGGGTCTGGCCTCACCTTGTGTCTGCAGTTCAGCCAGCCAAAGACTAAGGCTGCTCGCGCTCCACCTCCTAGGAGTCATTAAAGCCATCATCGGTGGAAACATTTTTTAGTTTCCACATGAACTTGTACCCTGCCCCAGCTCTACATGAAATCCATTCTGAATTTTGTGGGGTTTTTTTCCCCTTTGCAAATCTTTCTCAAGGTCTATAAAAAAAAATCCGCACAGTAACTACTCGTATTTGGTGCGTATCTCTGTATTCGCAGGTATACCCGGAGGCGTATCTTGGGGAAGTTCAGCCTGGACATTGGGAAAAGGTTCTTCACTAAGAGGGTGGTCGGTGACTGGAACAGGCTCCGCAGGGAAGTGGTCACTGCCCCAAGCCTGTCAGCGTTCAAGGAGTGTCAGGACGATGCTCTTAGTTACGTGGTTTAGTTTTAGGCAGTCCTGCGAGGAACAGGGAGTTGGACTCGATGAGCCTTATGGGTCCCGTCCAACTCGAGATGCTCTATGAGGCACAGCTACTCTGGGCCTACGCACCTGTGAGGACGGGGCGTTTGGGCCGAGGTAGGCGGGACTGCGAGTGGCCGCAGGGCTTGGGCAGGGCACAACGGCAGCGGTGGGCAATAGGCCGCGCTCCCTCACGGGGTGGCAGCGCCCCAGAAAGGCCGCCGAGAGCCGTCGGGTCCACGTCCCTGCACGGCCCGGGGCTAACGCGGCGCCGAGGCCGCCGCCAGCCCACCGCACCCCGGCACACAGCTGTTGCGAGACCGGCCCCGGCCTTTCCCGCAGCCGCCGTTACCGGGCGCACCACCAGGCCCCAAACGGGGGTGGGCGGCCCCGGCCCCCCGGCTCCTCCTCCCGTCGCCGCTGCGGAGGCGGTGCTGGGGCGCAGCAGAGCTGGGCCGGCGCCAGTTCCACGGTGGCAGCGCCGCGGGGTGGCCCGCGATGGCTGCCGCCCGCCCCCGCCCGGGGAGCTGACATGGCCCGGGCGAGCGGCGCGCAGCAGCTGCCGGCGGAGGTGGCCGCGGAGCCGCCGGAGAGCTACCAGCTGCGGCAGGAGAACGAGCTCCAGGTGCTGGAGTCCATTTACGGGCAGGACTTCCAAGATCTGCGGCAGAGCCAGGCCTGGAAGGTAGCGAGCGAACGGGGCTCCCGCGGCCGGCCGCCTGCCTGCCTGCCTGCCTGCCTGCCTGGAGCCAGCCGGGCGCGGGTGCCGAGGCTGTCCCTCGCCTGGCCCCTCCGAGCGCGGCGGCGCGGGGGCCTCGCCGCTGCTTTCCGCGCTTCCTGCGCCCATCAGTCGCTAGAGGGGCCCGGCCGCGCGTTCTCCTCCCTCCCTGCCGGGCGGCAGCAGGAGGCAGCGCCGCTCCCAGCGATTGGCGGGTCTGGCGGTGGCTGCGGGCGGGCGGGCGGCGGGGCCGGTGTTGGCGCTTCTGGCTGGCGTCGAGTCCTTCTGTGTGTTGCCCGGCGCCTCTGGCCGCTCGCCGTTCGCCCGTGGCCCTCCCCCGCTGCGGTAGGCAGCCGTGCCGCTCCCTGCCTTGGCACGTAATCCTCGAGGTCGATGCGTTCGCACTATAATTAACGCTGTGCGTGTAACTTGCATTTTAATTAATTGTCAGATTTTAAAAAAAAAAAAGCCTCTTAATTCATCTCTTAACCGACTAATTACATACCTGCTTACTTAATTCACCGCTATACATGTTGCTGATCTTTCCGTATTTATTATATGCCGTGGTTTACTCAAACTGTGGCTGTTTCCACGATAACTTAATACTTCAGTTTCATTTTTATGGTTTGTTGGTTTGTGGGTGTTTTTGTTTGGTTTGTTGTTGTTTTTGTTTTTTTTTTTTTAATTACAACTAATTAATGCGGAGGTGTAGTACTCACTACTCTTTTCCATTTCTCTTTCGTGTCCACAATGTCTAATTGATAATTTTTTTCCAGCTGCATCTGTGGCACTGTTTTCCTGTACCTGGAGGTACCGGTCACTTTTCACTTCCCCAAGTTCACTGCTGCTGTCGTTTCTTTTTACATTCTTTTGTCTCTAGTTTCTACAAAATAAATTATGGCCCCTGCTGTCTTTTTTTCTGCCATAAACCTGAACTTAAAATTCTTGCAGCAACCTATAACTTTTTTTTTTCATGGAGTTTGATGCGAACACTGTTAGTAATTTGCTGAGTTTTCAGAAGTGTTCCAGACCTCACTCTCTATTAAATTCATACCTGACATCCTCTTGACTTAACCTTTTCTTTTCCCTGCTGGAAATGCAAAGGGAAAATAGAGAGGATAGTGACTATCTTTTAATGTGTTTATGTATTTGTTATTCCGTGTGGTCTTATTTTCCTACCTGTTTGTCATGTAACTGAGGTCTCGGTTGTCATCCTGTCCCCGTCCCCCCAAAAAACCCTCTAATTGAAAAGAAAAAATTTAGAATGTTTATGTGGGCATATTTTACTTTATTTTGATTTTGAGTAGACAACTTGAACAGGATGGGGAGGAAGGGCAGTACTTGTTAAAATTCTGTTTTATGCCAGAACCAAAAATATAAATACAAAAAAAATTACTATGCATTTGTTTGGCCACACAAGGTCTATGTAGATGTGATGTTATAGTTTGGTGCCATGTCAGAAAATAAAATATCGGCTGATGTTTGTTAGCGATCTAAAACAAACACAAAAGAAACAATATTGTTCTTATAATGAATGCTTTAATTTGTGATATTCCACAAATAACCGGTACATTTATTTAATTTTTTCCTGCTACTAGCCTACAGTAAGCAGAATACAAGTGTTTTATTATAAAAGCTCCTTTTTGCTCAGTCTGAATAATCTTTCTAATAACTGTAACTATACTTATCTGAAGAAGTTCTAAAAATATACTGGATAAACTGTGATAATTAGTGAACCAGTTCACACTCATTGAGCAATGTCGATACATTAATATATTTTTTTTCACTGTTTGGATGGTCTAACCTGAATTCTGCCATAATATAGGTTGTGAGAGTTGTGTGCTTTCTTTAAAACAAAACCAAAAAAACCCTTTAAATCAGAAGTTTTGTTTTCCATTTTAGGTACGACAACCTCCTGAAATTAATTTAGTGCTGCGTCCTCAGGGATTGACTGGTGATAATGAAGTATATGCCAAAGTTGATCTGTGGGTCAAGTGTCCACATACGTACCCTGATACGTGAGTGAACATTAAAATGTAACCTTTTTTTTTTCTCTGAACATTTTTCTCTGTTTTCCATAGTAAAATGTAAGTTGAAAAAACATGTAGTTTTATTCATCACTCTTATTCTTGCTTCCTGCATGTCAGTATTTGTTAAGGCTGTGGTATTTTATAATAGGCAACTATAAAATTTGGCACCTGAATTGGATGTGGTCTTTTGTGCAATGGAGAATAATAGGGATGCATTTCTCGGTGCAAGGCTGCAGCCCCAATTTGTGGCTTGGAGAGACATAAACACAGCCGTACCTGCTAGCATCTTAGTGCCCTTTTTAAACTTTTTCAGCTCCTGACCTGCTGAGAGAGGGACTGATTCTTCATTTTTAAAGCAGTCTGCTGTCTTAGTTGTATCTGCTGTTCCTGTTTTCTGCTGGATTAGCCTTTTGGAAGAGTTCTCCATAGAGAATGTAAAAAGAATTGCAGGTGATCAGCCCCTCCCAGCATTTTGGGTTGGCAAGTAATTTTTGGGTTAAGTGTTGCTCTGTGCCCCATTTCTTTCAGTCCTTACACCACTGGTTGTGTCCAAAGCATAACTCCCTTTAGCCCGTCCATTTGTGCTGTAGCATGAGCAGTGTACAAGGGGAGTGCTGTTCCTTACCAAGTGATAGCTCAGTTGTACCCTGTAACACGGGACATAACAGCCACTCTAATTTTTTTTTTTTTTTTTTTGGATTTAAGATAGCATAGCTACAGACACTTTACTCGTTTGCTTTATTTTAAACATTTTTTAAATTTAGCTGTTTTTTATTTATTGCGTATGTTTCTTTAGGTTTGGGTAACCTGTATAGTGGTGATAAATAAATTTTAAACACCTAAATGTTACGCTAGTAATATTTTTAAAGGACTGGTATATAAATTACTGGTTAAGAGCTGAATTGTAAGAGTCTGTAGGGTTTCTTTGGTAGTTCTTCTGTTAAGTATAACTGACAGGTAATTTGTAGCCAGAAAATTTGATGGTAGGGAATATAAAATAGTATTTCTGGCTTTATTCTATATTGTGTATATAATATTTATGTACCGCTTATTTGAGCGTTGACTGTCAACTGACTATGAACTCCATTCCTTTTCCCTCACCCACTGTTTTTATCAACATTCTGTTGCTTTTTACACTCAATTCTTCTAATGAGGACTTCTTTATGTTTTGCTGTCCCCCAGTGTCCCTGAAATACAACTAAAAAATTCCAAAGGCTTGTCAAATGAGAAAATAAATGAATTAAAATCCAGACTAGCTGAACTGGCAAAACAGCGCTGCGGAGAGGTAAGAGCTTTTTATTTCCCTGAGAAATATACTTTGGACCTAAATAGCTCTAAAAATATGTGCAGTATAATATAATGGAATACATCCACATTGGAACTATAAGTTGCGTTGCTCCTAAGGAAGGAGAGACTTACTTTCTTTCTTAAGAGTGTTTCTAATTAATGAAAGTTCGGAGTATGCATGCTCTTGCAATACAGTGCATATGTAAATGGTGCAAGCCTTATCCCTGTTTAAAGGCAGATTTAAAGGTTCATGTTATTCTTGCAGTTATTTCACAGCATGAAAAGCAGTGCTATAAAATTGAGAGCTTTCTGCACTTTTCAGATTAATTTGAATATTGTAAGTGGCTATACCTGTTTAAGCAGACAGCGATTAACGTGGGGAGTTTTTCAATGTGATCTTGTTCATCTAATGTTGAACTGAAGGGCAAGAGACCTTAGTTATAACACCAGCTCAACAGTTGACTTCTGTGGCTGTAGCACAGTCACTCCATGCCATACTGCCTTTTTTTCCTACTGTGTTTAGGAATAGTGATACTTGACTTCCCCCTGAATAGGATAAAAAGAGAAAGATGGACAAACATGTGAAGCTTAGAACTTCTATCTATTTTAAGGGATTTTATAAGTCCCCAGGTATGTTTGGTCCATTGTTGCTGAGGACTGAAATGATTCAAAGAATTACTAGCAAACATTGAATTCTTGGTGAAAGCAGGGTTTATGGTATGTTTCTTACCACTGTTTGGAAATGTTACAGGTAAACACATTTGATTCGCTCAATTTGCCTTTTTAAAAGTGAGAAATACACAGCTGTGGAAGTTGTTATACGCTGAAATGGGATAATGTTCTGCTTTCAGTTTCCTAAGCCTGTCAGCTTTACAAGTTTGGCAGGGGTTGCCCGTCGTTCAGTTTTGCCACATCAAGTTTTTTTTCCACTTGCATGCTATATTTCCATTTTGATTGCCAATTTTTCTACAGATACGTTCAAAAGCACTGTTTTAGCCAGATACTGTTTTATTCATTCTGTCTAATAACCAAGAATTCTCTCATTTTTTTCAGTATCTTTGGAAATTAGCAGTTTAACAGTGTATTCTGGATTTTTTTTTTCTTTTTTATAATGACTGTGCTATGGACAATTGATGGGAAATAAACGGTTCAAATTCTCTAAGTAACCACTAAACCACGCGAGATATGCTCAGTGTCCTCACAACTGACCCCAGGACAGCTATTGGCCTGTAGTTGTGGCTTTAAATCTCAGTTTGATTTCTGATCTCACTGAAAGCAGCTACAAATGTGTCATAGGTTTTCCTAATGTTAATTTTCCAAAGCAAGAATCGTGCTTACTCCAGCAATGTGTAGATACAGTTGTGAGTTACTGTATGATACGCACTTTTGATGAACGACGTACACAATGCAGTCCTGAATTACTTTCTCTGCAGGGAAAGGGAGATAACTGTTCTCTCTGCCTTGACATGTATTCTTTATTAAAGCGTATTCTGCAATATGGAAAATTTGAAAATACCTCAGTTACCTGTCAAACGGAACAGCAGATTGTTTGTGGGTTTTTAATTATTGAGATTCCTCCTTTTTTTTTTTTTTTTTATACGTGTGTGTGCATGCATGATCACCTTGCCTTGTGAATAGTAACCTGGGAAAGATACTTTAGTTTGCACGTGTCAGATATATGCATATTGTGCTATTCTTTCTATTCTGAATTGCCTCCTGGCTTCATTCTTTCTTTCAAGCAGGTGATTCAGTGTTTGAGAATCTTCTAAATGTCAGCCTGTTACAGGCAAATGGTACAATTTAGTTTGTCTGTTCTCTCACCTATACAGGCAAATCCTGCTCAGTGTTGCTGCTGACTGCTGGGATGTATCTTTCTGATGTACTGTTCTTTAATTGTGGAGATATAATTGTCTATTAGCACTGTGGATTGCTTGAGTTAATAAAGGGATGCTACTAGACTGATGAAAGCTTAAGCCCCGACAGGTCTAATGGATCATCAGTACATACCCAGTTGAAGTAAACAGTAACTGAAAATTGATTCCAACCTTGCAAACCGTGTAGCAAAATTCAACTGAGTTTTCAGTGCAGTTCTTATTTTAGTAGTTGTGGTTATATGAATGTGCAATGCCTTAAGTGGCTTTACAGTTCTAACTGGGGGGGCTACTTTGCAGAGGAAGGATTGGATTTTGTGTTAGCAGTGAAGTAAGTAACTGTTTCATAGCAGTAGATACAGTAATGGATGATTGCAAAGGATTTATTCTGTTGTAGCTCATATGTCATAAACACATATCTTTGTGAATAGAAAAATATGCCTCAAAGAAGATGAGAAAAGGATTTTTTTAATTTTTTTTTTTTTTTTTTTAGAAAAAGAAAATGTCTGAAGTTGGTTGTCTTTCAGTAATGTTTGCCATCTTTGCTGCTGTGGTCAGGGATTTTTCACATTACAGTTTATTAATAAATAGTTCTGACAAAAAAACCTGAAATATGGTAAATTCTCCCTGATAAGTAACAAAATCAGCAGTCACGCTGCTGCTGTATTGCTTTTTTGAGTTGGGTATCATTTTACTATGTGATCTACTTGTTCTTTGAACTGTGAGTGTCATTCATATTTTCTTTCAGGTGATGATATTTGAACTTGCCGACCACATACAGTCATTTCTCAGTGAGTATAATAAACCACCTTCTAAGTCTTTTCATGAAGAAATGCTAAAAAATCATCAAAAAGAACAAGAAAGACTGGCTCAGGAGGAATTGCGTAGGGCACAAGAAGTTAAGAGAAGAGAGGAGCAGGAGGTAAGAGAAATTAAAATGTGGATAACACTGTATTCTTAAAATGACATAAACAATAATGATTTTGTAAATCATCCTGCATAGCTGTGGGTTTTGGTGAGTTATTAACTTGTCAGACTTGTCAATGTGAGTTGATCAATATGTACTATATGAACCATCTGCTGCTGCCATTGTAATATTTTAATGATGTGGTTTTAACCCCGAGAAATATTTATACCTGAAACAAACCTAAATGTTGACTCCTGATCCTATGAAAATCACTTATAAAGAGGACTTTATACAAAAGTGTAAGCAAACGTATACATTGAGTGTGTTCCATCTTAAACTAGGAAGCATTAGCCAGACAGATACATAATCATACCTTCCTTCACCCATAGGGTGACTGGAATGTTTACTATGACAGACTTCTCTAGAGTGCAATAAATTTAATCTAAAGAGACCTTGAAACCACATATGTTCTTCACTAGAAATGAGGGGATTCATCTAGGTCTCACAGAGACTAGTAGTGTGGAGTCTCCACGCTATGGGAATATGGATAGAATAGCTCTTCTTTTAAAAGAATATTTTAGTTTATTCCTCTGTCTTTTCTGCGTATGAAACTTCATTGTTGGGTCTGTCAGTAGAAGTAATTTTCTTTTGGCTACAACTCCACTCCTATATCATACAATTGATGCTGTTAACTTCCTCAGGAAAGCTAATTTGACTTCTATTTTTTTTTTTTAATTCTTGTGAGATCCACAAGTCCTCTTTAACACTTTTGAAAAATCAGCATCATAGTGTTTTGTTTTGTTTTAAACTAGGGTAAGATTAGCAGTTGCATTGCATGTATTGTTGCATCTCTAACAACACCAAAATTCATTTCAGCAACGTGAAATCCTTAACGAGATTCAGAGAAGGGAGGAAGAGAAGAGAGAAGAAAGAAAAAAGAAAGAGATTGCCAAACAGGTATCCTTTCTAAGCAGGCGTGCAAAAACCATTGCAATAACTTCTGCCCAGTACTGTAGCATATGCTTATAAAAATTTGAGAGATTTACATGACTGAATTGTCCTGGACATCTTTTCTCATCCAGTGCTTCCAATAGATCTAGGTTAAAATAGGTTCTTGATTATATGGGTTTTGTTTCTGGAATAAAATAAACTGTAAGGGAAAATAGTTTAATATATTAGTATCTTCAGTGTACTAAGATGGATATTTTCAAAGAGACATAGAAAAAAGCTAGTATGTTAATGTTTCTGGTTTCCTTGTAAAGAATCTTTACATTCTTGCCCATGGACAGTGCTGAAATGTGCTTTCTGAATCTCAGCACTTCTTCCTCAGCCTCATGTGCATTTATTATGAAAACCTATTTCTTCTGTGATCTGGGTGACTTTGTAGAATAATAGCCAGGTACTCACATATTTTGAGGATAGGAGCCATTTCTGTACTTATTTGGTGTTTTCCTGATTTATAGGAACGTTTAGAAATAGCTGCTCTGACAAGTCAAGAAAATTCTCACAGGAGAGATACTGCAGGATATAGAGTTGCTTCCAGTTTAAACGGGAGCTGTTCGGAACATGGAGTGAATAATAACAAACACCGACCAAATTCAGCTGGACGTTCAAAGTAAGTATGTCAGTTTGCATGTGTGTTTTTTTGGTTGTTTTTTTTTGTTTGTTTTTTTGGGGTTTTTTTCCGAACATGAGACTTCAAAGTGCAATTTGAAGGCAAGAGAGTAATGTGCCATGTTGCTCAGCTGTTTGTTTTGGTTGCTCCCCCCCCATTCCTCTCCCTCTTCATTGGGCATGGTTTAACTAATTCATGTGCTATGGGTAACTTGGGAACTTTCCAATTAAAAGAGTCAGCTTGGCCCTTAGTTTAACTTACAAAGTATTTGGCCATCATTGGAAGGTATATTCAGGGCTTACTTAGTTTCTTAAAAGTATGCAATATGTTAGCAATTGCAGAAAAAAAATATTTTAAATCAGTTAATGAAGGTTTTGGAATAGCACAATAAATTAAAGTTCCTTGTTGGAGAACTGGATAATGCTGATTGCATTTGCAGAGCAACTTATTGGAGGGAAGATTAGAGTTATTGGAGGGTTCTTTTGCTGGTAGGTAATTCATCTAGGTTAGGATTGGTGATGATGGGGGGGGGTATTTCTTTTTCTTTTTTTTTTTTTTTTTCCCCTTTCCTGTGTTCATAGCTGATACAACTGTCAAGGACAGTGGAGATATCCTGGTATTAATCTTCCTAGTTTTGATTCAGATTGTGCCAATGACTTGTTACTTGGACTGTTGTTTTAACGGAAATAGTGTATTCCTCTTTTTTTTCTTGTCTATAGACTTCAAAATTGTTTTTACATTATGTATCAGCAACACTAGATACCTGAAGCAGAAGTTCTTCTTTGATCTATCCTACTCTGACTCTTGCTGCCATCTCTTCCCTTTGCCTATCCCAAGTCATATTTCGCAGTTGCTTTTGTATAGTGTTTGATAGCCCGTAAATCTCTCTTCCTATTTTCTTGCTAATCTTAGTATAACAAAATGCGACACTCTGTGCTTGTGGAACAAGACAAGTGTCTCAAAAGTTTGTTACTATGCTTTAATGCAGAACACATACAATGGACTTGCATTAACGTTCCACGCAGATTCTTACATTATATGTCTTATTTAAAAAAAAAAAGGCAGAGTTACTTATTTTGACAATGGTGAAAATAATCAAAAGGATTTTGAAACGTTGAAACTTCTCATGATGCCATGTTTGTAGAGTTAAGCAAAAAACTAGGCATGTTCAGTTTTCTGAAGTCTCTTTTCACAAGAAGAGTAGTGCCATATTTTTATCTGTTTATGAAGCCTGAAATTTAGGCTATTGGGACACAAACTTTTAGAATATTATTAAAATCTAAAATAATTTCATTTATAAAATATATTTGAATTCAAAAAGCCTGGTGCTTTCTTTGTCTATTTCTCTTTGTACAGCGCTTGTAAGAAGTTCCCTGTGGCATCTCCTTTCTAGGTAGTGCTTTTTACCTTTTTTTTTTAATTAAAAAAAATAAATTCAATATTTTGAAAGAGCTTCTACACTACCCTTCATATACTCCTGTGATCTCCATACATGATTGCATTTATTTGGAGGATACTCTTACAGTGGTGATATTTCTGTTAATTTTGAAATAGATTGTACCAAGAAGTAACGGAGGTTGACTTGGGTTAGTGGTCTTAAGTTCTTTCTGATCTCACGTGCAGCTCTGTACGTGCATGTGAGAAGAAACACTCTAATCATACTTGCTGTGAAAGTTTTTGCAAAACTTCCCTGTTCTTGAAGGAGGAGTTTAGAGTAGTGAAGGAGGAGTTTAGAGTAGTAAAGGAGGCAAATAGGAAACCCATTTTAAGTTAGGAAAAATTATTAAGCTAAAGATGGAGTGAACTTCCAAAATTGCATATATTTGCTTTTTGTAATGTTTTGAAAGAGAATGCAAATAAAGTCAAACTTGCATATTTTTCAGAGCTGTAGTATGGGGGGAGGGGGGGTATTCCCCCCCCCCTTCCTCCTGGGAGTATCATCCTAAGATGCAGAAGTTTTAAGGTTTGGATTCAGCTTCTGGCTTTGAATATAGAGACCCAGTGCAGCGTGATGTTGCTGCTAAAATGCTGGATTTCTGAACAGACATTTATCTCTGCACTAACTCAGTATCTTTTGAAATTAGTGAATATTATCATTGGATGTAAAAGTCTCTGACAGGTAATCCTCTTGCAGAATTGATATCTTTAGGGACTGCAACAATACTATCTTTTTGAGTTGGAGAAAAATGTTCTGTTCATTGCAGACGAGAACGCCAGCTTTCTGTTACTAATAATGAAGAATCCCCTGGAAATTATGAAGTTTTGAATTTCAGCACAAGTGGTGCTGGACAACTTACGGTCCATAAGGGAAAATGTCTAGGTAAGCAAAATTACAATTCCAGCTTGAAATACTGGGGTTTGGGCTGTTTTGGGGTTTGGGCTAGTTTGGTTTTTTTTTTGAGAGGGAGAACTTAAACAATGTTAACAGGTACAAGCAGCAAGGGTAGAGAGAATATTGTTGTGGATTGTGAAATGTCATAGTCAAAAGTGGGAAAGAGTAATAGGAAAAGTTACTTTGTGGTAAATGTTTTGCATTTTTCTTAGCAAATTTTTACTTAAAATAGTCCTCCTCCAGATACAATTACCTAACTGAATAGCCATACCAAATAACCCCCTACTGTCTCTACATTTTATATTCTCTACATAACTAAAATAATACTGAAAACTATTTGCTTTTAAATTTAAATAGCTAGCTTGTCAGCTACACATGGCTACCAAGCAAGAAGTCAGTTAGCTTTCAGTAGCATGTGAAACCAGTGATAAGCACGGGGTTAGAAATGCATACTTACTCTCCTTCCATTGCTGCTGATAGCAATGACATAAAAGCAGTGGTTTTAGTGACAACATAAATATAAGCAATGATAGAAGATTTTCAGAGCTGAAAGGCCTCCATGAAGTGCCCATGTGAATGGACCATCAAATGTTTTCATTGTTCGTTTTTAACATAGCACTTCCTCAGTGGCAGGATGAACAGCCTGAAAGTCTCTGGAACAAAGAGAATTTTATTATTTCACAGTTTGAGGATGAGCAATTATGTTACTGTGTGTAGAGCTCAGCATTTGCTCTAGAGGAAGAGTGTTCATTTATTAAAACCTGAAATTCTTTAAAACGTGCAGCAATTTTTTGCCAATGTGCTATTGCTTTCATTTGACTACTGCTACATAGCATTCAGTCTCATCAGACCTGATGTTTTCCATACCTACCATATATGTATGGATCTTGTTTAGTTGTAAGTAGGTTTGTGTTCCTGACATTTTAGAAAGCAGGCTTACTGGTGTTTGTTTAGCATTTGCAGGAGCTCTTGTCAAGTCCTTAGAAACAAAAGAAGCCCTGTTCCTCTTCTCTCCCTTTATGTGTAGGAAAGGATGAACAGCTTGGTAAATCAGTCTACAATGCCTTGGAAATACGCAGTGGAGACTTTGTTCTAATATATGAGTGGGTTCTGCACTGGCAAAAAAAGATGGGAAGGTTTCTTACAACGCATGAAATAGAAAAGATTGAGAAGTGCAAGAAACAGGTAATGCCCATATTTTGCATTTGGCTTAATAAAGGTTAGGTGGGGTTCAGTGCTTTTCTTGAGGCTGCTAGTTTATATTAAACTTGAGAGGGTGGTGATGAGCTTGAAAATGCTAGCGTTTAGACTATCTACACCACAGACGAAGATGGGTGTATTGGGGTATTCAGGAGTTCATTTACAATAGTATAAATGAAAGAAAGTGTATTTGCAAGTATGTAGAAATGAAGTAATAAAATATTAAAATTCTGAGGAAAGAGGGAGTCAAGCTTACCTGGCAGAAACTAAAGTTGTTCTTGGCCGTTGTGTACAATACTTCCCTTTCAGAAAAGGATGAGGATGTCATATATTTTATATGTATTTTGTGAATGTTATATATTTTAGTAGTGGTGTTTTCATGAGATATGACACAATGCATGTTATGTTGTATTTCTCTAACAGCTTCAGGGTGCAGAAACAGAGTTCAGCTCACTGACGAAGCTAAGTCACCCAAACATAGTACATTATAAATGTATGAAACTTAAAGAACGGGACGATTCAATTGTGGTGGACATTTTAGTGGAGCACATAAGCGGTTGCAGCCTTTCTACATACTTACACAAAGAGACTCCAGTTCCAATTGAGCAGTTACGCCATTATGTGACCCAGATCTTGTCAGCTCTCGACTACTTGCACAATAATTCAGTAGTGCACAAAATTCTTTGTGCTTCCAGTATCCTGGTAGATGCTGAAGGAAACGTCAAGGTGACAGACTACAGCATTTCGAAGCGCTTAGCTGATATCTGCAAAGCAGATGTTTTTGAGCAAACCAAAGTTCGTTTTAGTGAGGATGGTCTTCCCAGCAAACCTGGAAAAAAAGGAGATATATGGAGTCTGGGCTTGCTTCTGCTTTCACTCAGCCAGGGCCAAGTAACCAAGGAATATCCAGTTGCTGTTCCTACCAATTTACCTGCTGACTTCCAAGACTTTCTGGAAAAGTATGTTTGTTGTGTTCCTGTATCTTTTTGTCTTTTTTTTTTTTTTTTTTTTTTTTTCAAAAAATACTTGAACAGTTTTTTGAAAGAACAGCTAAATCCCCCTGTGTCGCTAGTTATAGTTTTTAGAGAAGAGGTGATTGCTCCCTCACAGCTCAGGCTGCTAATCTGGGATTTGGGAGAACAGGTCTGGTGCTCTCTTCTTCTTTGCCCTGCCACCAACTTTGCGTGTCACTGTGGATAAATCATTTAGTCTGTCTTTGCTTCTGATTCCTATCTGAATGATAAAGGTGATAATTTCTTAAATATAAGGAGACCGCTGTGAACATTTAGGCCTGATATGGAATAGATCTTTGAACAGTTCTCTTCTTGGTTTGCTAACAGATGTGTTTGCTTGGAAGATAAGGAAAGATGGACTCCTCAGCAGTTGTTGCAACATAGTTTTATAAACATTCCACGAATGAAAATACCTGTAGCTGAAGAAAATCTAGATGGTAGGAAACTTGGTTCTTTCTCTATTCTGCTAGTTAAGTGGACTACATGCCTGCAGTAACAGAATAATTGAGCTGTGCTAGAGCTTCACAATACTGCACAAGTGTTTTACATTGCCTAACGTAAAAGCTAGTATGGTCTTTATCTTGTGTATCCATGACTAGCTGGAGTGGACTGACTGCTGTTGTCTCATCAGTAGAAGAAGCTGATGCTTTAATTAAACCTGTAAATTCATCGACGTCCTGCATGGTGTAAATGTCAGGCTTCCTTGGAAGATGCAGTTCCAATGAGACTCCTTCCTTTTTATGTTCTTGTTAGAATCAGTTCCTTTGTCCAGCATAATGAATGTTAGTAATTAAAAAATGTGTTAAGGTTTATGCTTGTACCAGAGCTTAACTCTACACAGCAGAGCAGAGCACTTCTGTGTTTTAGGTTTTAGTTGCACTTGAGGTTATTTAGGTTTTATCTTCTTCCTGATGCTTATTTGACAGTCCCTTGTGCCTTATCCCCATACCGCCAGCAGTGGTAACTTTGATATCCTTGTTACAGATTCGGCAGGTATAGACTGCGTTGAGACGGTTGTACCCAGCAGTCAGATATCCAGCGCCTCGTTCTTCACAGAAACACAGAGACAATTTTCGCGCTACTACAATGAGTTCGAAGAGCTACAATTACTCGGCAAAGGTGCTTTTGGAGCAGTCATCAAGGTACGGTACAAAAATTATTTCCCTCTATGGAATCCTTTTTGGGGTTGTGTTTGTTTTCCCTGAAGCAAAACAACATATTCCATGTTTGCATGGTTTTATTTATTATCTTCTAGTGTGCTGTGCCTGTGTTGTGGTTTTTGTCTGGAATTGAATAGGCTGATAAGTTTTTGCAAGAGGATGGTGGGAGTCTGGGGAGAAGCCTGTCAGTATGGGGAAGCTTGCATTGGAATTGTAGTCATTTCCCAGGTGGAAGGAAAACTTCCTTTTCCATGAAATTGTTCTACTTACGGCTCTACTTGGTAGGGCATTTATAAGCATTTGACTTCAGATTTATTTGAATTTTGCAGGTGAGAAATAAGCTTGATGGTTGCTATTATGCTGTGAAACGTATCCGCATAAACCCTGCCAGCAAGCAATTTCGGAGGATTAAGGGGGAAGTAACATTACTTTCCCGCTTGAACCATGAGAATATTGTGAGGTATTACAATGCTTGGATAGAAAAACATGAAAGTCCTGTTCCCACTGTGTCATCGTCTGAAACAACCGAAGAGAAAAGAATGCCCACCAAAGCTGGTCTCTTCGTCCTTACCACTGAGGAGACAAATGATGTGGAAGCTAATGCTCCACCTCCGGTTTTGACAAGTTCAGTTGAGTGGAGTACTTCATGTGAAAGATCCTCCAGCAACAAATTCAGTGCAGCTGATCAGGAGTCCAGTGATGACGATGATGACGGTGATGGAGTGTTCTCGCATTCATTTTTGTAAGTAGGCTTCAGTATTGGCACTATAGGGAACACGAGCAGAGTTGGTGTTCCCAAGTTTTTGTCTTTTATCATTCTCACTTCTTTTGTCAGAGCTTGTTCGCTGTATTTTTGTTCTGTTTCCTGGCTCAAAAAGAGTGTATTTACCAGCAGTCACATAGCTGGGGAGAGGAAAATTTGTAGCTAAAAACTGTCAGTGTACAAGGAAAATTTTGGTTTAGACTTCTAGAAGTTTCTTGTCATTTGTGTCAGAATGCATGGACTGTTTACTTTATGTTGTACTGTCTTTCCCAACCTTGAGAGTAAAGTTTTTAATAAACAGTAACAGAGAAATATTACAAATCCTGAAAAATACCTTACTTGTCCTTTATTTTTTTGTTTTGATTTTTATTAACATATTCCATACCTGCCTCTGCATATGGAGTGGTTCTTTCACTCATAGTGGTTTTTTGTTTGAGCAAGTAAATAAACTTCTCAGTTTTGCTTACAGAATGTAGAAATTAAGCTTTATTGGTGCAAATATATATCTTCCCTTTAAGAGACTGGGCTGTCAAAGGATACTTTTTGGGGGGTTATTTTGTTTTGCTTTTTTATTTAAGGGATATGGAAGGTTTTCTTCAACAGAAGCTTAGATTTTCTTTTTTTCTGCAAATAGTTTCCAGATTTCTTAGTATATATTTCTTGGTACCCAAAACTTTTGGGTTTTTTTCTTTCTCTTTTTTAAACAGGCCAACCACAGATTCTGAAAGTGAAATCATTTTTGATAACGAGGATGAAAACAGTAAAGGTCGTCCTCCAGTAAGTATAAAGATAGAGCTAGTGAAAATGAAAAGATCATAAAATAGTCTTTGACAAGCAAACAGGTCAGTTGGGAAGTTTTGTTTCACTTCAGCTGTAAGTACAGAATCATATAAGGTTATGTTCCATCAGAGTAAATGTTGTGCCATCGTGAGCTGCATTCCATAGAAATCAGTCTGATGCAGCTAGTCTAGATTCTGTTTCCCATAGCGTTCATTGAGCTCAATGTGAGTTGCACTTTATAGTTATAAGCCTGGTTATTGCAAGTTTAACACTTCAGTATGTACGTGATATATCAGTTAACCGTGTGGATTGCCTTACATCATCTGAAAGTTGAAATTCTGTTCTGCTTTTAGATGATAACAAGCCAATACATTTGCTCATAGAATCATAGAATAGTTTGGGTTGGAAGGGACCTTTAAAGGCCATCTAGTCCAACCCCCCTGCAATGAGCAGGGACAGCCTCACTAAATCAGGTTGCTCAGAGCCTCGTCCAGCCTGACCTTGAATGTTTCCAGGGATGGGGCTTCTACTACCTCTCTGGGCAACCTGTTCCAGTGCTTCACCACCCTCATTGTGAAAAACTTCTTTCTGATTTCCAGCCTATATCTCCCCTCCTTTAGTTTAAAGCCGTTACCCCTTGTCCTGTCACAACAGGCCCTGCTAAAAAGTTTCTCCCCATTTTTCCTATAGGCCCCCTTTAAGTACTGAAAGGCTGCAATAAGGTTTCCCCGGAGCCTTCTCTTCTCCAGGCTGAACAGGCCCAACTCCCTCAGCCTGTCTTTGTAGGAGAGGTGCTCCATTCCCTTGATCATTTCTGTGGCCCTCCTCTGGACCCGCTCCAGCAGGTCCACGTCCTTCTTATGTTGAGGGGCCCAGAGCTGGACGCAGGACTCCAGGTGGGGCCTCACCAGGGCAGAGTAGAGGGGTAGAATCACCTCTCTCGACCTGCTGGCCACGCTCCTTTTGATGCAGCCCAGGATACGGTTGGCCTTCTGGGCTGCCAGTGCACATTGTTGGCTCATGTCCAGCCTTTCATCCACCAGCACCCCCAAGTCCTTCTCGGCAGGGCTGCTCTCCATCCCTGCATCCCCCAGCCTGTACTGATACCGGGGGTTGCTCTGACCCAGGTGCAGGACTCTGCATTTGTCCTTGTTGAACCTCATAAGGTTCACCCGGGCCCACCCCTCAAGCCTGTCCAGGTCCCTCTGGATGGCATCCCGACCCTCAAGCGTATCCACCGCACCACTCAGCTTGGTGTCGTCCGTGAACTTGCTGAGGGTGCACTCGATTCCGCTGTCTATGTCATCGATGAAGATGTTAAAAAGGACCGGTCCCAATACAGACCCTTGAGGGACACCACTTGTCACCGGTCTCCATCTGGACGTTGAGCCATTGACCACTACCCGCTGGATGCGACCATTCAACCAATTCCTCATCCACCGAGCAGTTCACCCATCAAATCCATATCTCTCCAGTTTTGAGAGAAGGATGTTGTGGGGGACCGTGTCAAAGGCCTTACAGAAGTCCAGATAGATGACATCGGTTGCTTTGCCCTTGTCCACTGATGCAGTCACCCCATCATACTAGCTACTTTTTGAAAGTGGTGACAATACATATTGCTAGCAGTCAAAAAGAGACAGGAAGTCACAATAACATGTAAGGTTTTAGTTGATTTTAAGATTTTGTATCACAGCACTTGCTGTGAGCAGTCAGTGCACGGTATCACTAGAAAGCTAATGCACAGTTCTCTACAGCATCCAGAATCTGTCATTGCCAATCCTGATGATCTGTAAAATGCTCTTATTAAAGCTTCATCTCCTTCCTCTTTCTGTTGTAATGTACGTTGACATGAAAAAGCTTTCAATATATAATTTAATAATATGGCAGTGCATTTTTTTGTCACTATGTCTATATATACACTATATCAAAATTGTTGGTTGGGGGTGGGGGTTGCATTATTCCTTCTGTTAAGTAAGCTTTGTATATTTTAGTGTGTTTTGGTTTTTTTTTTTTAAACATGACACACTTTGAGATTTAGGTTTCATCCAGATCTTCTGGAATGTTTTTCCTCCAGTGGCTAATGATAGCAAAATGTTACTCGTTCTCACTTTGAAAATGAGAGTTGGGTCACACCTGTTTTTCTAGTTTATTTAGAAGCAGTGGCATTACAAAAGTGTCAGTGTATTATTTTGCTGTTATTCAAACCTAG
Organism: Phoenicopterus ruber ruber; assembly: GCA_009819775.1. NCBI lineage: Eukaryota > Metazoa > Chordata > Aves > Phoenicopteriformes > Phoenicopteridae > Phoenicopterus > Phoenicopterus ruber. The sequence goes on from CM020219.1 coordinate 37,494,540, forward strand.
CCATAGAAGGCAAGTTCTTGTCAATGTGTTCCAGCCATTAAAAAACAGTAGCATGCATAAAAAAAACTCTGGACGGCTTCCTGTAGCTAACTGTTCTGTTACTTTTATTGTGATAAAGGATGAAGAAGGCAATGAAAAAAGCAGCCACGGAGGAGAAGACAGGACACCAGTCATTCAGACAGTGCATTACCTGTACATTCAGGTACAAAAGTGCTTGCGTTTTCAGATAAAAGGATACTGTTTATTCCAACCTGCAGAGATTAATTGCTGGTTTTCATGAGAAAAGTAATGACTTTTAAAAAATACAAAGGAGACGAAGTTCAATGTTGGTTTTGCAGTAGACTGGTTTTCTGAAAGGCTTGGCTGGTGGAAGGCACTGTGCAGCGCACGTGGCTTGTTATGCCTTCTGGGGCTCTATAGTCGTGCCTGGAGAGAGCAGAGTTTTGTAGTGCCACAGTGTGTACTGGGATCACACTTGTTGCTTGTGTACAAGTAAAACTTGGTAACTCCTGACCTAACTTTAGAACAACCCAACCAACCAACCTTTTCGAGTCTGTGGCTTCCAAAGCATTGTTTTGCCTTGTGCTTGTTATTTGTTTAGAATATCCATCCCAACCCCCTAACATTGTAGCTGGCGTTCTTGAGTTTGGTTATGGTGTTAATTCCCAATGTGGAGCTGAAGTGTACTGTGATAACTTCCAGAGGGGAAGGTGTATTTCATAGACGTGAAAACTTCCTCATTCTCTTCCAAGGCACTATATTGTGTATGCACTTTCTTTTAACAGAAGACAGTAATCTGCAGAGCCGTTGTATGGCCCTAACAGTAGGCACAAAATAAAATTCCTGCAGGTTTGCAATTTCAGGCTTTACTACGGACAACATCTCCTTTGCGTTAGGAGTTAGACTGTTTCTGAGAGAAGCCGACTATCATCACTAACTGTTCTGTGGTGATGTGGAATTTTTAATAACACACTTAATGCTAGAGCTTGTCTGGAAGGAAGATACAATTAGATGGAATTAGATTTGAATAACCTTGTTTGCATGTGTTTATGTATATTCATAATATAAGCAGTTAAGACGCCAAGTAAAATAAAGGCAGAGATTCTTTAAAGTTTGGCTTAAACATATGTTATGGCTTGGCTGTTTTCACCTTGTTTCTAACATTTATGTTAGAGGATATACTGCTCTACAAGCTCATACCGTTGTCCCAGAAAATCAGATAGGACCCATAAGTGAATGCATGTTTTCTAGCCAAAAAACAGCTCTCGGGGGGAAAATTTCAAACAGCTGAATGTCTTGGTGATACTATTTGCTCCTGAACTGTGTGTTACAGAACCAGGCATTAATATGCATGCAGGTACAAGTTTGTGATGGTGTCTTTTCTTGACAAAACTGCTCTCTCTTCCTTCTGTCCCCTACATGTGCACAACTGAAGATGGAGTATTGTGAAAAGAGCACATTAAGGGATACTATTGACCAAGGATTATATGAAGACACCAGTCGGCTTTGGAGGCTTTTTCGAGAAATTTTAGATGGGTTAGCTTACATCCACGAAAAGGTTAGTAAATATGACAGTTACGACCTGTCCATAATATCTATGTTATGCGTCTTTCTGTATGGGTTTCTCCATATTCTATTCATTTGGGGGCATTTATTAGCAAGGTTCATTCCTTGCCCTTTCCATTATTAATCTGTTCTAGGGGTTTAGAATATTTTATCATAAACTTGAATTTTATAATAAACCACTTCAGATTTTTTCCCTTTGTCACAAAAATTATACCACCTTTAAGAATGTTTTGTTAGGTATCTGGTAGCACTGAAAATTGTTTCTGGCCTCTGGGCTACAGACTTACAGACTTTCTTACTTCAAAATTAATCATCAGTGATGTAATGCAGTAGACTTCCCACTGTAATAAAAGTATGTAATACAATTTTCCAGTGTGTTATAAAGAGAGTTTTATTTTGAATTGTGTTTATTGTTTAATATTCTGTGGATTTGTGTTTTTTGTTCTCCTGCTGTAACAGGGAATGATCCACAGAGACTTGAAACCTGTGAACATTTTTTTAGATTCAGATGATCATGTCAAAATTGGCGATTTTGGTTTAGCTACGGATCATCCAGCGAATGCAGTAAGTACAGCTGAAAGTGAATGAAAAAAAACTTGAATTTGGTGTTGTAATAACATGAAAGATGAAAATAAAACATAAAAACATAGTGCTCGTTGGAATTTATATTGTGAATGCCATAAACTTTTTTTATTTCTAAGATTCTAGAATTAAACCATGTACTGCCAACCAAAGTGGCAAGAAAAGGCAACAGAAGCATTTCAAGTGCCATTTACGTCTGTTTCCCTGATTTCAGGTAGTCTCTAAACAAGAAGATAATCATGCGGATAGTTCTGCTATGCCTGACCCATCAGGTTAGTTTACATAGTAGCTTGTTCTAAATGATTTTAAGCAAACACTTAGTGCAGTCTCGTATACTCTGTCAGAAGTTCCATTTGTTCTTTGAAAATAAAACCTTTTTTACTGGGGGGAAAAAAACCTACCACCTGCTTTTGGGTAGATACATATAATGTGGCAGTTTTGACTGTTACCTAAAAATGAATTTGCTTCCACTGCTAGCCTTCTGCCATAGATCAGTGCTTTTCTCGTGATAAGATATATAGAGATCCTGTGTGTGTTCCATCTGCACTTCTGTTCTCTTGCTTGTACAGGACAATTTCAAGACTTCAGGGATTTTTGTTTGGTTGGGGGTTTTTTGATACCTTCCGTAACAGGGTGAATTTTGTGTTTTGGGAAAACTTTATTACATTATGTGTCTTAAGATGAGTGTAATGGAAGTGAAATTTAGTTGTATCATTTGTGTGCTGACGTACTACAATTCTGTAAAGCAATAAATAAGTTTAGCTACTATAGATAGACACAGATATTGACATGTGAACTTAAGAACTGTCTGTTTTGCAAACTGTTCTTGACTGGGTCTCTCTCAATAAGGACTGCATTCCAACCTAGAAGGAATGAGGACAGAAGATGAGTGAGGTTTTTTTCTTGTCTCTGATGCTGCATTTCTCTACTACTTTCTTGAAACTAGTATTCTCATCTTCTGCCACATAGGTAGTTTGACAGGGATGGTTGGCACCGCGCTGTATGTCAGCCCAGAGGTCCAAGGAAGCACTAAGTCTACGTACAACCAGGTATGATTAGACTAGACTTAATAAAAAGGTAGCATGTAGTCTAAGGTAGCATGGAGTCTAAGGTACCAGGTACAATTTAGGTCATTCCTGCTCAACAGAGGTGAATTCAAGGTGGAACAGGGTTTGGTGGGACTGCTGCGATAAGCAAGATAAGCAAGAAATATTCCTTTGAGAGGAGACCAAGGGTAGAAGGATGTGGGCGAGTCAGTTTTTCTGCCTGTGCTGTGACCATGACTAGGTGCAAGTGACTTCACGTTGAAAGCAGGTAATTGTGGAGGACCTTTATAAACGAATAGGATAGAAATCTCACAGTCTTTAGTTAAGGTAAAACATCATCATCAGAAGTACATATTGCTTTCCTGGATTCCTAGACCGTGATTTTTGGGAGGTGGGAGTGCATTTTTTCATCAAAGAGGATCCTGTTTATATGCAGAGAGGAGCTAAATTTCAAAGCAAGAATGTTTTCAAAGTGGGAGTCCTTTACGTTATGGCAGTGCTGTGATGATAGAAGGCATTGAAGTCTACCAAATCGTAATGGATTGTTTCATTTAACAAAAAATGAAAAAATTAAAAAACAAAAACAAAAAACAAAACCAAACAACACAACCCAAAACAAAACCACAAAAAACCCCACCCCTCTCTCCAGTTGTAATACACTGTGAAATTTAACCAAAACATTCTTTTTTTCTCTGCTATCATCTTCTGCAGAGAATTCACAGATATTACATTTACACTTCCATTTTTTTTCTTCCTTAGAAAGTGGACCTGTTCAGTCTGGGTATAATATTCTTTGAAATGTCTTACCATCCCATGAGTACTGCATCAGAAAGGATCTTTGTTCTTAGTCAGCTAAGGCTGGTAAGTAGACAGATACAAAAGATACTAATTCTGTGCATCAAATAGTTTATTAAGAGAAGTAAAAGGATGCAAAACATAGCAAAAATGTTTCCATAGGGAGTGCTTAAAACAAACAAAGTTTATAAAATATATAATGAAAAGTGAAGAATAAAATTGGAGCTGGTACTGACATTCCCTTAATGCACTGTGGATTCCCTAATGGTATTACCATCAGTCAGTGTTCTATCTGTGAAAATAATTTTTATAGTGCAAAACATTAGAGGCGTAAACATCAGATAAAGACATCATGGCTTTAGTACACCAAGGTTTAGACCCGATGGGTCTCTCTGAGGAGAGAGAGTTGGTATTTGTAGTTGGTAAATGTGTGTGATTATGGGTTGTATCTTCATTGTACAAAACATTATAAAAGCATTTCAGTGACTTTTTTTTTCTTTAGCTCTTCAAACTAAACTTGCCATGTGTTGGGTTTTTTTGTCTGTTTATTTTTTTCCTATGGGCAATACAAATGCTTAGTTTCTCTGTTTAAATATGTAGAACTTAAAAATAAGGCTAGTCTGAGCAAGCTGGACTACCTGTTATAATTCAAATGTGGTTTTTGTTTTTTATAGCCCACTATTGTATTTCCTAAAGACTTTGATGAAGTCAAGCATGCAAAGCAGGTAATTTTGAAGACATTTTAACTATTAGGTATTCCTTGTCAAGAAAGGTTAATTGTCATTTTTCCCCACTTAATTTTAAATTAGTAATCTCTACCAAGTTCTTACTACGTGACATTAGAACAAAGTAAGGGGGGGGGGGGGGGCGGGGCGCAGCAGGAAGGGAATCTGGAAAGAATATACTAAGTTGACATGGAAGTATACTTACCCACAGAATTCCCTGAGCACAGTCATAAAGAAATGCATAGTTCACTGGCATACCTTTTAAGCTCTGAGGGACAATTTTGACTTTCTAAGCTCAGACAAATGGCAGCTATATTGTTTAACTCTTAACTTAAACTTTTGAAAGAAATCTGTGTCACAGAACAGAAAGAGGTGTGCAAGCTGAATTGACTGCTCTGAGTTTGAAAAGAGCTGCCAAGAGCGGTTCTGGATTCCTCCATGGCAGAGAAATGAAGTGATAAGGAATAGTGTAATCTTTTCTGGACCATCTAGATAACTCTTTCCTTGTGCTAGCGGGCTCTTTTGTTGACCATTAACATTAGCTTTTTGTCTGTTATGCCTGTGACACATCAATCTGTCTGTTACTAGTACCATAGAAATGTTTCCATCTTGTACAGTTTACTGAAATATGCCAGGAAGATTCCCCCTTTAGTATCTGTAACTCTCAAATCTTTGTTGTTATGCATATGATTCTACTTTCTCTTAACTTCGTTGATAAAGAGATGCCAGAGCTAACGTAATGTGTAACAACAAAGGATACTATATATTTTGTCATCCCAGGAGGCACATTCATAATAATTTTGTGGTTTAGTAAATTTTATTCAGATAAAACCACAATAAAAGATACTTAGAATTTAATAAGCAAAGAATATCCACCCCAAAGATTCAGATCCTGCTTTTTTTGGTCCCCTGTAGAGTCTCATAATTTTTGTATTAATATGATGTGACGAAGAAGTTTGTTGTAAATACTGCTAATACATAAAATTTTTCTAAACTGTAAAATTTTGATCTAATTTGTAGAGAACAGTTATTACATGGCTCCTGAACCATGATCCTGCAGCACGACCGACAGCTGTGGAGCTGTTAAAAAGTGAACATCTTCCACCACCACAAATGGAAGAGTCTGAACTCCATGAAGTACTCCACCATACCTTAGCAAATGTGGATGGAAAGGCCTACCGGACTATGATGAGTCAGATATTTTCACAGCGTATATCTCCAGCTATAGACTATACTTACGACAGTGATATGCTGAAGGTTTGTAGGTGTTTAGGGGATGCATGGGGCAGGGAGGGGTTCCAGTGTTGGATTTTAAAAAAATGTTTATACAGGTAAACTCTAACATGTTTGAAGGAATTGCATTATCTCTTAAGATTAACCCTCGTGTTAGTTCCCATTTAAAGCTACGATCTGTACCATGTGGGCTTGAATACCGCTTCCCATTTGAACCTTAAATTCGTTCTTCAATGAAGAAACGAGCAGTGTTTGATTGTAGCAGCTAAAGCTTTACGCTTATGTCCAGATGATTACTTTCTTTATTCTGAATTTCTGTCAAACTAAAGTTACTTGCATCTGATTGCCAACAGAATGTGTTGCCTCTGACTGTTTTCTTCCCTTTCTAATCACAGCAATCAAAGTAACCCTTCTCGGGTTCTCAACTCTTAAATCTTTCTAAATCTAAAGAAATACAAAGTAACACAGTACAATAATACTTTAATATATTTTAAATATTTTATTTAATACTTTAAGTACAATAATGCTTTGTATAGCTGTAGTTATTTTTTTATTATGTAAGCATTATGGTCTATTATAGTGGGACGAGACAGCAGAATGCTTATTGCCTATATTACATGGAATGATTGCCTATATTACATGGAGTGTTCATGGCGTATGAATTATATATGTACTTTTTATTTGTGATGGTTTCAGGGTAGTTTTTCTGTTTGGGCAGCCAAGATACAGCAGCATGTATGTGAGATTGTCAGCCGGATATTTAAAAGACACGGTGGGTGTGTTTACAAAAGTCGTTCATTTCCTTTTTCGTGATTGAATGGATTTAAGAGAATGGAATGGGTTTACTGCTATCACATGAGTCAAAGTATGTTCAGTAGTTGCAGAGTGTGGAAACAGAGCAAGCGTATAGTGGTACTTTCAGTGATACTGCTCTTACAATGATTTGCTGTTCAGGAACTTCCTGAGCCAGAGCTGGTGTCATGGTGTTCAATAGTCTTTGATGGTTTTTCTTTCCAGGACTCTATCCAGTCATTAGTAATATATTTGCTTAAAACTAGTTTTTAAGAGAGGAAGAAAATTTATGCGCACACTGTCACATTTGAAGTGTTATAAATTGTATTGTTTTATAGGTGTTCATGATACTATTTTACCTAAAAATAGAGAATTTTAAAACAGAAACTGGGAGATTTCCTAATATATCATAATCTGATTAAGCATGATCAGGGTTTGGAAATATAAAAGAATGAGAAACTGAGAAATGCAAAGTCAAGTAAGGAGAAGTTACACCACCACTCCCCTCCCCACACCCCCAATTTAAAGCTTGACAGACTTTGGAAAGTGTTTGCCAGCATTTTAGAGATTGACATGTTTTCATTCTTTTGGAAAAAACGGGGGGGGGGTGGAGGGTGAGGGGGGTGGATATGGGTTTTTTCCATTGGATTGGATGTGCTGTCTGTAATGGTTAGAAGCATTTCCTTGTATTTGGGGCCTCTTTTTTGTTCCTGATTTAAATGTTTATGTTGAAATCTAATTGAAGACATGAGTAAAGCTTCTATAATAAAATAGCTGTTTTAGAATCAGTAGAGAATTTAAAACAGGAAAGTGTTTTTCAGTGATTAGTGATACTATTGTTAATAGTAAGGTTTCAATGAAGATTGGATTCATACAGATAGATGGTTGCAAGATATAGCCAGAAAAAAAGCCTGTATTTATGAGGTTTTAAAGTGAACCATAAATACTTCTAGTACGTTTTTGAGACACAGGATGCAACACATCTGAGCAATATCTGTTGTCTGTAGAAGTGCCTCTAGACCAAAACAGTGCTACTGGTATCTGTAGAGTTTCTCGTCTGTTTCGCATGCATGTTTTTCTGAAAGGTGGTGTTTAAAGAGGGAGGGCAAGGTGAGGATTCTGCTGGGGCTGTGGAATTGGCAGTTCTTCTCTTTCTCTGTGGGCTGCCTGCTGAGCCCAAGAAGCGTGCAAGATACAACATCAAAGTTTGTTTGACGGCTTTCTTTAAGCGGTGGAAGAGGAAAGTCTGTTAAGGACACTTAAAATAATGTAATTTTTAAAAGGTACTGGTTGAGATTATCATGCCCTGTGAGGTTGTTGATGAGCTTGTAAAAAGCAGATGTTACTTCTGAAATGGGAGATAACAACAGTATTTTACTGGTTTTGTGCAGGAGCCATCAAGCTGCACACTCCACTGCTAATGCCCAGAAACAAAAAACTGTATGAACATAATGAAGCTTCATATTTCATGGATCACAGTGGGATGCTGGTAATGCTTCCCTATGACCTCAGAGTAAGTAGTATCATCTCTGCAGGCAAAGCTGGTTTTGAAGAGTGCTGCGGTGTTTGTAGATACCTTTGATTCACTAGTCACAAATTCGGTTTAGGTTTATACTTCTACTGCCTGCTAAAGTAGTGTATCTTTCTGTGTCTGTTCCTGTATTCCTTAGTGCTGTACTCCTGGTCTTAACAGCTGGAGCCCTGACCACATAGGGAAGAAATAGACTACTCTTTTTTTTTTTTTTTAGCCATAGGTGAAAATAATGCCATATTGTAAATGTGATAGATGTCACTGCTGGTTTGGTTGGTTTTGGTTTAGTTTGTTTGTTTGGGTTTTTTTCTTGCACATGTAAGAGACGAGACTTTTCCAATGACCAGTGAAAATTCTGGTATTCCCATCCCTTTCTTATTTATATGTCTTTACAGAGAATGTGGGTAACAGTCTGTCCAGTTTTGTGTTCCTCAAACAAATGTCAAGGATCATGCAGCTCTTGAAAAGAATTGCTGTTTGCGCAGTTCAAATTTTACTGTCTGGGATTCCTATATTAGTAATAAACAATTATATGCAATGTTGGCCTAATTAATTACCTTGCACTTAACTTAAAGCAAATTTAGGTGTTAATTTATATTTTTTGTTTATTATTGATGGTTGAAGAACTTGACTTTTTATATTCCATTTCATTAATTTAAGGTCAGTTTGCCTCACCCTGCCTTTGCATTTCTAACACCAAGCTATACAATATGATTCACAGTTAGGGATTTATGTAGGATCTACAAAATTGATATTTCTGTTGGAATTACTTGTTTTGGAAAATGTGTTGATGGAAGATTTATTAAAAAGTACTTCTTTGTATCTTTATATAAAGAGCAAAATACCTGGGTATAAATTTTAATATGTTCATAGTTGATTTATGATGCATTTTACATGCATTAGGGTAATTAAGAAATGTCCTTGTGTCCCTCTCCAAGCTCTGCTAGGAACTTGGCAGGGGGGATGTTTTTATTTAAACCTTGCAGCAAGGATGATTAGATTAATATTACTTGACTATGGCAAGTAGTTATGGCATTATTACACATGCAAGAGTACAAGTGTTACTGCGCAGTAGTAATTCATCTCCAGGTTCAGAGCCTAGTCAGACTGCATGTTTTGTTTCAACAATTTTCATGTATTTTGTTTTTCAGATTCCTTTTGCAAGATTTGTAGCTAGAAATAACATATCAAACTTGAAAAGGTAAGGGACATAGAGATGACATTTTGCACAGATGACATGCTTTATGACAGTGACCACTGAAGATGCTGATTTGTTCTTCAATGTTTCCTTTAGATACTGTATAGAGCGAGTTTTCAGACCTCGGAAGTTAGACCGCTGTCATCCCAAAGAACTCCTAGAATGTGCATTTGACATCATTACATCTACTGGAAATAGCTTTTTGCCTATAGCAGAAACAATTTATGCCATTTCAGAAATCATTCAAGAGTTTTCAGTGCTACAGGTAGATTTTTTAATTATCCCCTTTTCTCTCTTTTCCAGCCTAAAATTTTAATCTAAGTAAACATTTAGTCTAATGTGTTTAAAAAGGATAGTTCCTTTAACCTTAACAAGTGCAGAACTGTTTTCACGTTTTATCAACAGTCAGTTATAGAACACTGTCATTTAAATAAAAAATATATTTCATAGATAAACTTAAAATGAAGCATAGGTTTGTGAGCAAAGGAGATAGTAATTGAATCCTTATCCATTGAAATAATGTCTTGCGTCTCTCAGGCAAGTGGTTATTGTAGAATGGGACAAGCCTTGCCATTCTTTAGTTACAGATGGAAGGTACGGTGGTGGAAGGAGAGGTCTGAAGTTAGTTTTGAACTATTATTAAATGGTTAGGAACACCACCACCCCACCCCACCCCTTTTATTGGTAAGCAAAATAGAATGCAAGTAAAACCTTTTTTTTCTTTCTTTCTTTTTTCTTAACCCTCCGTTAGGAAAGAAATTACAGTATTTACTTGAACCACACTGCCTTACTGAAAGCCATACTTTTGCACTGTGGGATACCAGAGGATAAACTCAATCAAGTCTACATCATTCTGTATGATGCTGTGGTAAGATATTAGTTATTAATCTAATGTCTGTAATCATCACTGTAGAGTATCTTATTTTCTGGAGCTATCTCTAAAAATGAGTAACAGCCCATTGCCAGCATAACAAAGAATATCTTATTGATTTATATATAGGTTGGCTATCTTTGGGCTGTAAACTTAGATTAATTACTTTTCTGTTACTTCTGAATTGGGATGTTTTAAGATGATTTTTAAGTGTGTATTTATGAGAGAATTACTCACCTGTATAATTAAGAACTGGTAGGCTATTCAATAAAAACTTTTAAATATATCTTAATATCGTGTTGGTCTTTTCTACCTTATAAGCAGAGAAAATAGATGAAATTCATTTGAATAATTAAGGTAGTGTTTAAATCCCAACAAAATGCCTTTTTAATTTCCTTTCATTTTATTCTTTTTTTGTTTATTAATTTACATAAGCATTTCAGTATTTATGCAGAAGTGCTTTTCAACAAAGTTGGTATTTTTATAATTTCTGTTGCTTCCTGAAACCAAGCCGAATATGGCCTCGCTACAAGATTGGTGGAAAATGTGTTACTGGTTTTGTTCTTTTAGAGTATTATTGACGTTTGTAAATGCAGCCATTAATTAAAGGTATTGGAAAGTTGTGTTTTAATTGTGTTAATTTTTTTAGTAATTCAGTTGTTGAATATGTTTGAATCTGTTTCTCTTGTAGACTGAAAAGCTAACTAAAAGAGAAGTAGAAGCCAAATTCTGTAATCTTTCTCTCACATCAAATAGTGTAAGTAATTGTAATTCAGTGTTAATTTTCCCGTAACTTGCCATTAGTCAGTAATATTTTATTTACTTTGCAATTTAATCAACCAGAGTAAGAAAAATAAACCGTTAGATCTGCTGTTAAGAATAGATCGGTCTCTTTGAAAGTCGTCTGATTTTGTTCTCTGTTCTCTCTGGAAGTCAGTATTGTAAGTGTCCAAGTTTCTTTCTAATTTTAAACATATTTTTCAGACTGTGGAAACAATTAAAAGGTAAATGGAATACTGTACAGTGGTATTTAGTAAAACAAATTGAGAGAAACTTTAAGAGAAAAAATTGTCTGCAAATGTTGATGAATGTGCATAAAGAGTTGAGATTAACTTCTGGACACCCTGATGAGACTTGTGCCTGTCCATTCCTTTCCTCAACTCACTAGGTAAAAACAGGCTGCTCGGCCAAACAAGCAAAAAAGGCTGATATTTTACTCACACCCAGTCAAATATTTTTTATTTTTTTAGATGTGACCTATTATGAGCGCTGTCAGCAGTGCTACCTATGTTTTATATTTGACTTTTGTTTCTAGCTTTCTCGACTCTACAGATTCATTGAGCAGAAGGGAGAAGCAAGTAATGTATTTCCATTTTTAAACACAGCGATAAAACAAAAGCCAGGTGTCACTCAGCTGTTGAAGCATGGCATGAAGGATTTAGAGGAAATCATTGGTCTGTTAAAGCAACTTGGAATAAAACTTCAGGTTTGTAAAATACTCTGCTAATAAATTAATGGATTTATAGGCTGCTGGGCCTTGTAATTTGCCAGGAAACAAAGTAATGATATTTTAGAATAGAAAAAGCACATCAAAGTGTCTTTTGATGGCAAGTAATAATACTGGCATTGATGGGTGGGTTGGTTGGTTTGTTTGTTTGTTTAATTAAGGCGCATTTTAAGAGTAAGACTTCTTTCAGTCAGAAGTCTCTGGCTTAATTTCTATCTAATGATACATAGACTTTGCTTTGTTTTTTCTCCCAACCAAGATTGAAGGCATTACCCAGATCATAAAGGAATTTTTTAAATTTTGAAACAAACTATAAATATTTTAAAAATACAGAAAGCTAATGACTACTAAAGGCTTCCCCTCCTCCACCTTCCTTGAGGCTTGCTGTTTGGGTTTTGTGCTATAGACCTCTTGGGATCCCTTAAGATTACAGCATCATTTCCGTATTTTTAATTGTATTTTTAAATTCTTGGCGATAAGGAGTGTTTCTGTATGTCTTCCGTAGGTGAGAACAGTGTTTTCAATCCACACTGCTAATAGGAAATTAATTATATTAACCGGTAATATTGGTAAAGGTCTTATACACATACTCACTTTTATTTTACAGGTTTCTATATATCTGGGACTAGTTTACAAAATACAGCAGCACAATGGTATTATCTTTCAATTTGTAGCATACATCAAAAGAAGACAAAGAACTGTGCCTGAAATTCTTGCTGCAGGGGGCAGATATGATCATCTGGTATGTGCTCATCTCTTAATGAATTTAGAATTTATTTTTTTTTTTTTTTTTTTTTAAACCATGAAAAAATGAAAAACCTGTTTGACATTTTGCAAAGATAACCATTTGGGTCTTCCATTTTGTTTTTGTCTTGTTTTGAGATTCCACAATTTAGAGGGCCACAGATGGTAGGACCAGTTCCTTCAGCTGTTGGAGTAAGCATAGCTATAGATAAAATAACTGCTGCTGTTTCCGGTGTGGAGGATTCTGTAAGTCTGTTTTTTGGGAGGTGGGGGGTTTTGTTTGTTTGTTTACTCCTGACAGTTCAGTAACATAACTGTAGCCACAGACGGGCAAAAAAAGTGTTCAGTTATGTTCCAAAATAATACTATACAGAAATAGACAGCAAACATCAAGATGACCTGTTTTCTTCTGTGTTTCTCTACGTAGAATTATTTAGTAAAATAAGAATTGGGGGAAGAGAGGTTCTTCAGGCTTATACCCTTTTATTTTTAATTTAAATGGGACATTTTTCTCAGCCTGTGGATTGTTTCAGATGGAAGAGTACAACTGTAGATATTTAGCTAATAAGTGTTGCTTTGCCCTACCACTTCTCCCTTTATAAAGTGTAGAAGATGGAGATGGAAGGAAACTTTAGAAAATGGACTACCTTGTATAGTGTCGCACAATTTCACTTGGTTGTGGAATGTGTATTTTATTAACTTCTCTTTATAAGAATAAATTAACATTGCTAAGCAGAGTGGGAAGGAAAGAACAGAATAGGCTAGGATGCTTTGCAAGCTGAGGCTGTGCAGATGCTTTTTGTCAAAGATTAAGCTTCAGTGACTTTCAAACGTGCTTTGGTAGATTGTGGCTGTAAAAAGAGGTGGATCTAACCCCTTTTTTTTCGGCTTGATGCATTTTGAAAAACATTAGTATATTCATCCTTCTTTGTTACTTTTAACTGCCTCGTGAAGAGGAAGAGGTGGTCTTGTGCGTAATATTGTGCCCCTTGTTTTTACTTTCCCTTCAGGTTTCTGTCAGCTCGTGTGACCTGCTGGTTGTAAGTGTTGGCCAGATGTCAATGGGTAGAGCTATCAATATTGTTCAGAAACTCTGGACTGCAGGAATTCCAGCTGAAATAATGTATGACTGGTCCCAGGTAGAATTTCTATCTCCATGTGTTAACTATATTGTTGTTCTCTAAGATTAGTGCAGCCTGAGACCATCCCTTTTCAATTTTTTCTAGTTTTTATTGAGTTACAGACTCATAAAACTGAGCAGGTAGGGTGCTATTCAGATACAATAATGTTAAGAAAGTCTCAGGCATTCTTCCTCTCTACTTCCCAGAGTATTTAAAAGTGTGATGGAGGATCTTTATGCACTCCTCAGAGCACAGAGGAATAAAGTGACCTTCCCCAATTATAAACCAAGTGTGGAGTCCAAGGCCTATGGAAACCAGGGGGGAAGTCGCATAAAGAATTTAAAATGAGGCCAGTTAACTCCAATTAAGTGAAGTGAGGATGCTTCAGAGCAGAAGCATATTTTGTACCAGTGAAGGCAATAAATTTTCCTTTCAATGAGGGCTGCAAGTAGGATCCCTGAATTAATGAGTTGATCCTCACGTCTGAAATACAACAGTAGCATCAACTTTTAAATATATCTAGACGGCTAAAGACTATCAGGTACAGAGGAAATATCGACATCGTTCTACTGTTAGAAAACAGTTCAGTAAACTGAGCTACTAGACATGCTATGGGGTCCTCATGTAGTCCCTGGAGACATGTGCGGTAGGAGGGAGAGAAGGTGGCAAGCTGAGTTGTGCCCTTTTTTTCTCCAGTTGAAACCAAGCAGACCTTTAGCCATTACTGCCTCACTGGAGTAGCGAGCTACACGGCAATGCTGAAGTCCCTTTTAATAGTAGTGGCAGTTATCTGAGGATTATGAGTCTGGTTCACCGTTAAGTATGCCAGCTGGTGACTAACAAGAGAAACACTGTGTGGTTGCCCGTTTTGAGTCATGTGCTGCAGAGCAGTTAGTTTTGAGCTCACTCGCTTAATTGCCTGACTTTTTTGTAATCTTGTGCCACAACATTTCCAATGGTTTCAATCCCTCAGAACTGAAAAAAATCCAGATCATTACGCTTTTCCTATGATCGCCCTGGGTTCTCTTCTTGCGATTCTTAAGGAATGAAGATTTGGGTAGTTCTTGCCTCTGTCTAATGCTGTCCTGCAACCCCCTGCTAAGTCAGCATAGCAAGTCCTTCAGTGAGCTCAGCACTGAGAATGATGTAGGTCAGCCTCAGGTTTACATGAAACCCAGCTGGAATCCGCTTTCATGGCAGAGTACCAGTCATGCAGGACTGCGCTATTCCTGAAAGTTGTAGACAGTGGGGTGGTAACTGTTTGATTGACATTACGTTGCATATTTTTACAGTTCTCTAAGACCCTGCACTTCTAGATGCAGCTAGCCCTTCCATGTGGGAGCTGGAACCGCAGGGCCTAGGCATTTTCTCTGCAATCTGCCTAAGTCTACACTAGACAATTTTTAAGGAGCATGAGGTGGATAAATATATGCATAATGAAGTTTCACCTCCTGGACTTGTTAATAAAGCTTTCCTCTCTCAGAAGCTTATGTAATCTGTGTAACTGCTGCATATTGAGTTGTTTTAATTAAGGACAGGAGACTTCGATTACTTAAGTGATCATTTTATAACCTGTCAAATTTTCTGTCCCTTTCCCCTTCTCCTGTTCCCATTTTAGTCCCAGGAAGAACTGCAGGAATATTGCAGATGCTCTGGGATTACATACGTGGCTCTTGTGTCAGATAAAGAAGGAAATCATGTGAAGGTAAGTCTGGGACCAGAGGATGCTTGATGGTGTTTCAGATTTATAGTCTGTTGTTCTACATTTCTTTTTTTTTTTTTTTTTTTTTTCTTTTAAGATCATGATTATTTTCAATAAAACACTTAAGTAGATGGAATTCAGGTAAATACAGTTTCAGTTGCTAAGTAGTAGAAAGTTCTTCTGAAGAAGCCTGCTTTTTCTCCCTCCGTAACACTGTTATTTACACACCTCCTTTCCTCTAGGAAAGTCCAAAAATTAGTGCAAACATTGCTTGACTTTGAGTCATCAGTGTCTTTACATGGAAAAAGGTTTCTGTTGTCTCTGATTTCTTTGAATCTACAAAATGAATTAGTTGACTCAGTGATCTTTCCAGTTGGCAGCTTTCCATGTTACAAAACAAATATAACTAAAATGTAAATCCAAAAAAAAAAAACCCCATGTAGTTCAAACAGGCAGAGTCTGAACCACACTCCTCATCTCTGTAAACTAAGATTAAGGTGGAAAGACTGGACTGTGTCACAACATGAATTACCACCTTCTGTGCTCTGCAGCCTGTGGTTCTGGTACCTTTTTAGAAGTTACAAGTTTTAAAATATTCTTGGTTCTGGATCATTAGGAAAAGGATCATTATTCTTTGAATAAAGATTCATTCTTTGACTGAAAAAAGTAACCATTTGCTAGCATCTGGTGTGGCCACGTTACCTAGACAATGTGCATTACTAAAATATTTTTCACTTGTTATTCACTCTCCTTGTCATTGTAACAGAGATAGCAAATAACTGCAATAACTGTGTGAACAAGTAGATTTTGCTGATGACAATTTGATATATCAATGTCTTCCACAAGACTATTACAGAGCATTCTTTTAAATATGGCTTTACTGAAGCAAAACTAACAAAGAACATGCTAATGAGGTGAATGGTGGTGTTACTGATTAATCTCTTCCCAGTAAAGATGGAGCAGATATTCTAAGTTTTGAATGTTTGAGTCTAACTGTTGCAAACTGAAAGGCAAGCCTTATTCTAATGTAATTCCTTAACTAAAAAAAGCCTCAAACCAAATATGCCATTATTAATATGGTATTTGCACCTATAAACCATTCTGTTTAAAAAATGAATTATCACATATTAAATACAAGTAGCCAACCTAGTTTAAGCTTTGGGAATGCAGAGGAAATTGGTTGGGAAAAAAAAAAAACAAACACTAATCAGAGATTTAATTGGCAGTGATTGATTGGTAATGATGATGGCTTCCTACCTTTGACTGCTTCACCTTTAATGGGTGAATAATCCAGTTTGGTTTTGATTAAACTTCGTAAGTTTATTCATATGCCATTTTAAGAATCAACGATCTTAAGAACCACTGAACTACATCATAGGTGAAATCCTTTGAGAAGGACAGACAGACGGAGAAAAGGATTTTAGAATCTGACTTAGTAGATCACCTGATCCAGAAACTGAAAACTAAAATCTGTGACGAAAGATGTAGTAGGTAAGTAGCATAACATGTCACTGTGAGTAGTCAAAATCAGAAGTGAATGTATGTTGGTTTTAATGAAATAATTTTAAGATATGCTCAGTTAAACTTTGATTTTGTTTGATAAAGAATAAGACTTTTGCTGAACTCCTTTTGAGGGGAAAAGAAAGCAAAAGGCTTGGTTACAGAATTTTACTGAGATTGAGAGAGACTGATTTCCCTAGCTGCTGTTACATTCAAACATCCATAGTGCTTCATAAATTAAAAGGCCATACGGATATCCAGCTCAAATGCTACTAGAACAGCAGTACTGTTTGTATGGCAGGACTGCCTGCAAGTCCCTGTTACTGACCAGAAGTCCGGTACATTCATGTACTGTGTAATCAAAGAATCAAAGCAGCAAATCCCTTTCATTCTGAGGCAGTGTTGATATGGTAAAAATGAGCGTGTAATTGTAGCACACCTGTACGCTTTGGCTGGCACAAGTGAAAGTAACACCTGGCAAAGACTTGGGGTACACAGCAACACTCCTTCATCCTCTCTTTGTTGAAATTACTATTTATTGTCACCAATAGAAGTTAGTACGGAAACCACAGGAGAGGCTACAGTCATACCTGTGTGCATAAGCAGTATAACTGTTACTCACATATATCCCTTTGTAAATACATAATTATACACACATCTGTATATATGTGTGTACCTATATATGTATGTATGTACTAGCAGCAGGAACAGACGTGTTTTAGTCACATGAACTAGAATTCAGAAACTAACAGATGTGACACCGATAGTATTTCTGAATAGACTTAACAATAAAGGAAACCCTTAAGCTGGGAAATGCTTAACTCAAGCAGCACTTTGTGCAGGTGGTTGACATCTCCTGCTACCCACCTCTTCATTCTCCTCCTCCTGACCTCAGCCAGTCTTGGCATTTAACTTTGCAACTAACCTGATTCTCGTGTGTTTTGTGACAGATCTACAGGATCTATTAGAAGCTGTGAAAGAAAATCATTGTTTCTAAAAGTTACCTTATTTCTAGATCCTGAGAATAGAATATAGAAAACCTGGTATTTGGTAATACTAAACAGAGAAATGCAATAACTATGATTGTAATAACGCTGGCAAATTTCTTTGTTAATGAATCCTGAATGTGGAATGTAAAGGGATCCAAACTAATTATCGAAAGCTTCTTTGAATATGTGTGATCTTAAGTATACATATTACTTTGATACTTCAGTATTATCTCACAGAAACCTCTAAGAAGTTGTAGATTAATTTAATAATTTAGAGAGAGTATTCTCATAATATATTCTAGTATTAGGATCTAAATCACTCTTGCATGATGGGGAGCACATGTTTTTCTATCCATAGGAAGCATAAAGATTGCTTCTAGGTCTGATTTTGTAATGTAATTTTGTATGATTTCGTGTCTGTTCCAGAACAGAATTTAATCTGCAGATCCATAAATTTCTTTAACTGTTGGAATGAAATAAGTATGTTTGTATGATAATCTGAAACCATATCTTATTATAGTATTTCTTATTATTGTAAATTTGTTTCCCTAACTGTCTGTGTTTCTTTTTAGAGAGACCTCAGATAATCTTTCAGTACAAAATCAAAAGGGATCATTTACTAATATTTCAGGTATTTAGTCTCTAGTTATAGAACATACAAACTGTTTCTCTTTATACTTAAAAACTGTTTTATAAGAAAATACTGCTGGAACATAAAATTTAAAAGTATTACCAAAGTCAGAGCAAGAAAAGGTTTTCTAGTAGTGCTTCTGGTTAGAGACACTTCCTTCTAATCTCAAAAGTTGTTCCAAGTGATCTAAAACTGAAATTTTCTCCAAGCTAACGAAATAAATGCTCGGACCAACAGACAGAATATTCCCCATACAAGCATTCATTGATGCAGTGATTCAGGAGGGGGGAAAAGCCAAAAGCCACGAACATTTCCTAGCTGAGGAGAAACTAAATGTCATCTTGATGAAAAATGACATGGCCTGTGATTGTTACAGTGTTGAGACCCATGTACGTTGACCTACTGTTCTACTAAGATTTTTTTTTTTCTTTAAATGACAGTGCCTTTACATTTCTAGCTACAGATTTGCACTCCATAGTCTGGTAATAGAAGCTTGTATATAAAGAATAATACTGAGTACTTGTTGTGTGGATAAAGTTTGGCATTTTTGATAATTATTTATGTACTGATACAGTGTGTGGTGGTGGTTGTTTTTAAAGAAACACTTTTCTCCCCCTTGCGTAACAGTGAGAGGGAGAGAGGTGGCCATGCTTAACTTGGGGGATGGGGGTGACTGACTTTGGGATTTTTTAGCAGCTTTTCGAACCCTATACTATACAGATCTTAGCTTATTAATATTTGTGAATTTTCTGTTTCTTGCTACTTCTTGTATAAAGAAAGAATATAATCTAAAACTGTATGTTTGTATTTTAGGTGTATTTGAATCACATGGAACTCTTATAGTGCCTAATGTTAGTGTTATAGCTCCTGAAAAATTATCTGCCAGTGCCAGGCGGCGTCAAGAAATTCAGGTACAAAGACATCAAATAAGTATTAAGAAGTGATCCTTAAAAGTTAAGGAATAATAGAATTTGTGTTTTCACTGTCACCTAACTTACACAAATACATCCTGTTTGTTCTTTATTCATAAAATAGACTATGAACAACACAAAAGGTTGAAGGCAAAGACCACCTTTTTTAACATTTTGGATCTTGAGAATTATCTGTGACATTGTGGCTCAGCCATCATCGTGCATACATATTAGAAATCCTATTTTAGTAGGAACCATGGTTCTGGAACTTCCCTTTTTTTTTTTTTTTTTTTTTTTTTTTTTTCATAAATGCTGAAGTGTGTTAAAGGTGCAAGTTCAGCATACTGTTAATTTGTAATATGTTTGCACCAGATACTCTATGTATTTCATTATGTTGTTTCAAACTAAAGGCCTAAGAAAAAATTGCAGATTTAAAAAAAAAAAAAGGCAAACCTGCCTAAAATGTGCTATTGTAATACACAGAAAGATTAAATGATGCTAGAAACAAATGTCAGAGTTTTCTCATTTAGGATTATTGGCTTTAAGATATTCAGAGTACATAGCAAACCAGAACTGTAATCTTACCCCCTTTTCAGTCTAAATTTGGGTGTGCAACAAAAAAATTCCCCCTATAAGTAGTTCTCGGAACCCAAATAAAGAAGCAGATGTTATTCTCTGAGCCTTGAGCAAAATAGACTTGCTGCTTTCAGGTTTTTAATACATAAAAGCATCTTTCCAAGGTACAAAAGACAACGTAGTGCAAGGCTGCAACCACACTTGTAAAGTGCTACCTTTGCAGAATTACTAGCTTTCTCTGCCAAAAAGTGTTACAAAAGCTGGTTTGGCTTTCAAATCAGTCGTCCTTCTTCAGCTAGAGATGATTCACTGTATCCAGTCACAGGTTCTCGCATTCCTCTGAAAAGTTATCCAACACGCAGAAACAGAAAGGCAGTTTTTACTACCTGTGTGAGAATTCACGTTGTAACGTGCAGTTCTGTCTGCTTTAGTACAGTACCAGTACTATCAAGTCTTCACCATTGCTGCAGGGGTGGCTCAGCCCCAGTCTCTTTCCTGTCTACTTGTCAAGGATTATTGTGGAATTGCTACTGAAAATTATATTAAATGTGAATTTTAGTTTAAATATGATGTAGTTCTACATCTTGTGTTAGAAGCAGCTTCTTTTGTTCTCATCATCTATGAAATAGAAAATGAGTGTTCCCAACCTGTGTCACAGAAGCAGTGCATTTTACTTTTGCCCATCTTTTGTTGCCAGGTACAAACAAGACTTCAGACATTCATTTCTAGCCTGCAACAGAAAACAAGTGAGATTGAGATTTTAGCAGTAAGTATTTGGCAGAAGCCTGAATTAATTTCAAGTTCTTAATTGAATTGGATGATGCAGTTGCTATCTGGAACAAACTACTGCCAATAGCCTCACTTTAGAGATACCAAATGAACCAAACTTCTGGGTAAATAAGACCCATGGCATGTTTCTTTAATAATTGAAAAGTATCTCAAATTGTGTGTATTGGGCAGTTGCATAGAACAAAATTCAGCAAGTATTTAGTTGTAAATTCTTAAGCTGTACTTAAGCTAACTACTGTGGTGATTTAATAACTTGTTCCTGCTAGATTTGCTCTTGCATTTAAACCAACATAGCTTTTGTTTGTATATAGCTTTTAGACTTTGCTGACCATGTCACAAAGGACTTTAAAATGGTATGTGCTTTTCAGGAAACATACTGCCTATTTGCCTATGCCTATTTGGAACTTTCCATAATGGAATCTGTCATGAACAGTTTGTTTAAAATGTTTAAAACCTTGGTAAATTCCCAGTTGTATCAGTATGAGTGCTGCTTTGGAAATCAAAAACTCTTGGCTCCCTTCAGTATAGCTAATCTCTAGTTGGCAAACTGATAACAGAAGAACTGTTAAGTACTGATTTCTTGGTATTTTTACAGGTAGATCTGCCAAAAGCAACTGTGATACACTTCTTGTCATTAGAGGTAAGCAATTAAGTATTGTTATTAAAACTCTAATTGAAAAATAGATGATAAATTCTGTTCCTAATGAAGTGGAATGTAAAATTCACCCATTGTAGTTTTTCTCCTTCCAGGAGTTTGAATTAGGTTTTAAAACTTGAAAGGATTTTTTTACCCAAGGAGCTTGACTGAGGCTAGAAAAATCTTTTTGTCAAATGCCCGAGTTACGCAAGACAGCAGTAGGAAGTCCTAATCCAAAGCTCTGGGTTTTTCCCCAAGAATAGTTAACTGAAATTAAGTTTTACTGCTCACTTTAAGAAACCAATAACCA
Source organism: Phoenicopterus ruber ruber (assembly GCA_009819775.1). Taxonomy (NCBI): domain Eukaryota; kingdom Metazoa; phylum Chordata; class Aves; order Phoenicopteriformes; family Phoenicopteridae; genus Phoenicopterus; species Phoenicopterus ruber. The sequence goes on from CM020219.1 coordinate 37,516,296, forward strand.
TTAATAGCAGTTGCAACGAAGGTGTTTCTTGAAGCTGTTAATGAAGGAGGACCCAAAATACAGAGGCAATTGTTTCAAGTACAGTAGCTGAAACATCTCTTGGTGAAGCCAAGATAAAAAGGGGATGTGTAAGTATTACGTTGACACCTTTAACAACTCAGAAACTGTTCGATGAGGGGGGAAAAAACCTACCAAAGACAAAGCTCTCTTCTTTCCTCCAATGACAGCAGTAGCTTTAAAGTCAGAAGTTCTTGCTAGAGAGATGGATGCCTTCCCACCTCCCAAAAAAACAAACCCAAGAATGGTATCCTGCCTGGAAGTGGATTTAGTACTTTCATACCTTTCATCTGCTGCTCTGAAGCAGTGCTTGTCTGGTAATCAGACCCCAGTGAAACACTTGTAAATATTTTCAAAATACTTAGTTCATCCAGTCTATCCAAATCATGGAGATAGTTTATCACCTTATAAATAAATAAATGCATGCAGTCAACTTGCATCATTCACTTTTGACCACCCTTACACCACAGTTCTCGTATTCTATCCAGCATTGCAAAACTGATAGCCCTCTTCATTGCTTATGCCTTTTTATTGTTAAACTATCTGCGTTAAGAAACTGATCACTAAATTCTTAATACATTTTCTTAAAAAAATTTTTAAAAAATCAAGTTGCATGTGTTGTTTACGTGAATTTTGTTTGAAACCTGTTTAATTGCGGAGCATTGACATTACGCAGTGTTCAGAAGACTGCATCCTATTGGGAGAAGTATTTCCTTCACGAGAGAATGTAAGACTGTATCATAGTTCCTTGTCAATTTTTTTTTAGTTTGATGGAGATAGACAAGCCTTTGATGCTACTGTGAGACAACTGGTGTCACGATGGCCAAAACAGAGATGTTCATACTTACAAGCAATTTGTGATGAAATTTACAGTATCAAAATGGAAAAGAGGTAAGTTTGTTAAGCTCTTACCGGTACATAAAATGTCTCAATTATTTCTGCATTCAAACTTTACTAAATAAGCTGCTCTTAATTTGTCCTCCCCTTTCCCTGAGGAAAAAAGAAATATTCAGGAAACGTGTATAGTTCCTCGAGTACTATGGGAAGAGTTTAGTGGTCATCTAATCCTCACTTGTGGTAAAATGTAAATTCTTGGCCATGTAAATTCTTCCATTTTTATAAGTCTTTTCAAGAAATTCTAAAATGTATTTCCACTGTTCTCTCATTTGCTGCTTTGTTCATAAAACTGAATAGCAAACAACTATATACATTCGGGTATACTGCTATTCTACTACATATTAACCCTCTTTTCTCATGGGAGGGACTCGGCTTGCCTTTTAAAACTCATGAGCACGTTTAATTCCTCCTGCTTTGAAGGAATACAATGGGAATCCAGCACAGCTGACAGGCTGCCCAGCTTTCAGCAACCACTGTGCATGCTCTCCCAACATGTACAGTAAAGCCCGTTTCTGTTTTCTAAGCATAAAAACACTTATGTCCAACTCATAGTCTCCTTGTTGGATTCTGACAAGGCCGAAACAGATAGTCTGGGCACATCCAGTTTTAAGCCTCAAACTTTCAGCTATTGCATGTACTGATACAGTTAAGTGAGACCTGGGTATTTATGTCCTATTGTGAGTTTAATTTATAATACATTTTCTTAAATCCATGTTTAGCTTGAAGGTACTACTTAACCTTTAAATGAGACTAAAAATTGACTTCAGTTCCTTTTTCTTAGAGATGCACCAAAATTGCTTCAAGTTTGCTGATGTTCACTAAGGGAACTAAATAGCAAGTGAAACATTTTTTTTTCTTCCTGTGGCTTGCAAGGCTGTGAGCAACAACCCGGGTACTACATAGGAGTAACGTTCCGTACAATGTTGGGTGCGGATGTAATGCAGTCCCTGACGAAGCCTTCCTTTCCCATTTGATGCCTGCACGCAGAACACTGCTTAGCCCTAAGCCTTCAGAGCACTGAATGAAAACTGATCAGGCTAGATAAATAAATGGAAAGAGAATGAAAGGGAAAACTGCAGTCACAGCCAAAGGAACCCAAACTTAATGCTTTTCTACTGAATCTTTGCTGTTAGCTTATTGCTAAGATTTGCCACAGGTATTGTAGCTTTTGAACCTGCAGGTTCAAAGTTTAAAAATTCTCTTTTTTTCCTTCCCTCTGCAGGGTTCCTGCACTTATCCTGTACAGTTACCGAGATGAATACAAGGTTTTGTTTTAATGCTTAAAGCATCTTTTATGGGATGCTTTTACTAAAAGACAAGTGTTTTGTCAAAAAGAAATTTCAAAAAGCTGTAATAATGCAAGATGGGCAACTAATGCCTTTTTATGTGTCCGGATTGAATTTCATGTGTAATATAAAACTGTAAACTTATGTCAAAAAGTGGAAATAAATGTTTTATAGGCAATTAAGGAGCAAGTCTGACTACAGCCACACATATGTATCATCATGTAATTCTTGCCCCTTATGCCACAAAAGGTATCAGCTGCGCAGGTGTGAAACTACCTTTTTTTTTTAAGTACAGTTTCAGAATGCCTTTTATGTCAACATGCAACAATAGGACTGAAACGAGAAACTCGGTTGACAGATTAGAGGATCAATTATCTTCAACTCTGTGTTAAACTTTTTGGAAGGGTTTTTATGTAATAAAAGGCTGGCTACTGTGAGCCTTCTTGAAATATGTATTACAAGCTTTTTGTGTTTGGGTGTTTTTTGGGTTTTTTTAAACCTACTGTTTTAATTTCTATATAAAAGATGGTAGATTTCAAGCTGAGAGAGTTGTTGCAGGCCTGGCTGCCTCTACTTGCCCTGCCTGTACTTTTACATTCATTCGAGCAGCAGCTTTCTGGGAGATGAAATAAAACCTGATACAGGAAAAAATTGTTTCAGACCTAAAGGACCTAAACTTAAGACTTTTAAGAGAAACAGTAACCTGCACGTGCTAGAGGCATAACCAAAGCTTCAAACTAGCTTTTTTCACATGGGTTGTCAGATTAGGTCATAGTAATGATGGGAATCTTACAATTGCCTTCTGGAAGCTAAATTGTACCACAACCCCATCAGGAAAAGTGAAGATGAGTTACAGCAGCCATAGTTACCTGTGCATTATATTTCACATCAAGCTCCTTATAATACTGGAGTGAATATGCAGAAAAGTTGGGGACTTCTGGAAACATACGGGTGTTTACCCTCCCTCCCCACCTGGTACCTTCTGTTTAAACAGCTTACTCTCACAGCGCTAACAGCAATCATTTGAGTTAAAGTTACAATGGCAACACGCAGAGTAGCATGAGGGGAGTTAGTCCTAAAGGCACAAGTAACCAAACCCTTCCTAGCAATTCACCAAGACAAGTCACATCAGTCATTACAACCAAATCCATTTCTCATTGTGTTTAATAGGAACAATTAAGTATTCACCTTTTACATCTGCTCATATGAAGGAGCTACTTCTAAGATGTGAAGTATGGGGAAATTCAGATCCCTGAATATACTGAAGAATGAAGCTTTTTTAAAAAAAAAAAAAGTTTAGGTGACATGAGCATTTTTAAGCCATGTCTGAAGGGAACATGATGCAGAGTCCTGCCCTCCCCCACCCTGAGCCAGGGTCAGCACAGCTGGATCAGCATGGAGCGAAGGCACAGCTGCCTGCCTCAGCAAGAGCTCAAGCACTGTGCTGGCTGCCTCAGGGATGCCTGCGCTGCATCACGTAGACACGTCTCTCAAAATAAGACAGAAACGGGAAAGCTGCTGTTCCTGATAATACATTGGCACCCACTTTCCCTAGTACTACTGAGGCTTAGCTATAAAACTGGGCATCTGTCACTGAGACTCCTGCTCTTGGTACAGTGCATTTCTCTTCACCCTGTGTTACCCCCAAACAGGTTTTACACTGCCCACTTGTATAATACAAAACAAACAGCAGTAAAGTACAAAACTAGTTGGCAGCTGAGTGTAAAGCTCTTTCAGTATAACCCTGTAAAATACTCCTGCCATACAACAATTCACAGAAAGCACCTTCTGCTCTCCGTTTAAACAAAAGTACTGATCGCATCCCAGTATCCTGCTGGAAGGAAAGCCAAAGACAAGTAGTAACTCAAAAAGAAATGGACTTTGCTTTGAGCAAGGGTCAAGTCTGTTATAGTGATGGTAGGACGCTGTTCCGTCACTGTGTTGCTTTACTCTTCTTGTTTTTGCTTTTCTTGTCTTTTTTCTTCAAGCCATCCATGTTAGCTCTCAGCAAATTTGAATATGCCTGCAACAACAATTGGAACCATTAAAAGAACAAATACTTAAGCGACAATGTACTAGAGGTAACATTTTACATGTTGCTAATGGATAGGTATCTGCATTTTCTCAGTTAAGAGAATGATGCTCTTTCTTACACCCTACACTGGGAAATTATTGTTTCTAAACCAATGCAGAAAGATAAAATACAATGGGATTTTTTTTTTAAACAAATGCAGATAGATGGGTAGTCTAAGGTTAATCTGTATGGCAGTTCAGCACTGAATTAACCCATTCACAGCTATCCAGTGCTTCCTACTCACCACTCCCCAATACCTACAGAAAAGGAAGATAAAAGGCACACAAAACTTACCATCTGGAATTTATTTACTTCCTTTGAGCTCACCTGCAAAAGTAACACTGGAGGTTAAACAAGAAAACACTGGCTTCTGTAAGAAAACAAGTATCAGTACATGTTTATCCACCAGCAACCATCTAGTCTTTTTAGCAGCAGTTGGATCAACTCATCACATTCATCGGTAGGGAGGCTGTACTGACATGTCATAGGACTTCACTGATTTAGAAAACTGAAAACACTCCTTACTCGATTAACAAAATCCTCTGGAGGCCACTCGTCCCAAATCCATGTGTTTTCAAAGAGAAAGAATGTGAAGAAACATTCTAAAGGAAGGTTTTATTTACTTGTGGGGCCATAAAAATATGTTGCAGCCCAGATTCTCTCAACTATTTCTCAAAGTAACATTTTTCCTTGGGTTACATCACAGAGGAGAGCTACAGTCAGCTAAAGCCTTTCCCAATCTCTCATTCAAAGTAAACACACATCAGGTTTTCAACTTCTAGTTAACATTTCCTGAAATACAAATAGCTCTGTAAATGAGAAAAAAACAGGTATGCTAACCAAGATTAAGGCTTAGAAGAGTCTACCCCTGCCCACACGTTCTTGCCAGGAAACAAGGATCCCTTTCCTACTGTTTCACAGTCTGAGAACGTTCAGTTCTTTCCTGGGTTGTACAAACCTTCGGTAATTCCGTCAAGGTCTAGAGGAAGCTACCTCTTTGTCACCTGAGGCTTGAGTGTAGGTGTGCAGGACCTTTCTTCTCCTTGGAGCCACACCATTTGTCCTCATACTGCAGGTTCCATACCTGCCCTGTGTCCTTCTGCCCATGTGTCTAGAAGCAGTTTCCCCCCTTCCCTACAAACAATTTCACCTGACTCAAAACACAACAGCCAAGGTTGCCGAGAACAGGCAGAGTCCCCTTCTGCTGCCCTGCAATGCCATTCTGAAGCAAAATCCAGCATACAGAGCAAAACTATAAGTGACTGTCCCATCTGTAATGCTGAGTGTAAGCATTAAGACTTCAGGGAAGCGTAACGCTCCAGCATCCCAACTTCAGCTGTGTGTTTAGCTACTGTATGGTTTCTCTGGAATTAATAGGATGGTTCTCGTGAAATTCATGTAAAGACAAAGTTCACTTAAAATATGGGACATTAAATAAAGGACAAGTAGGGCCACTAATCTTTCTAACCCAAAGTTGTCACTTACCACTGTGCTAATTTTCTTCTTTCCATCAGTTGCTCTTAGAAGACATTTATTGTCTGCTGGTTCAAAACTTTCTACGTGGCCTTTGCGTGGGACTGGTTTTGTTCGGCCGTCATCTGCATTGAAAGAGAGAGAATGTTTATTCATATTTCACTAAAATCACCGGATGCCTCCTGACATGAGATGTTAAAAATTGTTCGTGAGGAGATCTGTAAAACACCTTGGAATTTAAGGCCATCTGAACTGACATTGCTGCCAAATTGTTCACAGACCCCTTCCTCCGTAACCCCAGAAGGATCTGTTCCATAAACTACGTCTGCCAGGAAAAAAAATGTAAATCCTCACCCTGACGTGCCGCATGAACTGCCTGCTTCAGCAGCAGTATGTTTTAAATGCACGTCAAACAGCAGCCTAGGACACTTGACTTCTCAAGTAGCGCCAGCTAGCCAGAAACCAGAGAAACATAAACACACAAAAGCAACGCTATAATTCACCTTTTATAGAAATCTAAGGATTTCCAATTATTGTTTAATAAAGTCCCAATGTCTCCTGCAGTATGAAATACAGTCTTACTTCAAGGTTATTTGTACTGCAGCTGAGAGGATTGATTTGTCCATACGACTACTCTTGTTTTCAGATACTCTGAATTACAACTGTCTCTTTTAAAGCTAACAACACTAAGTTTGATTTAGATGAACACCTCTTTAACCCGGTAACAGACTTAAAACTTACATTTCTTCAGCGTGATGAAAACACTCCCCGAAGTTCTGCACTTTTGGAAGAGTCTGGTAAGCTCTGTCAGGAACTGCAGAGAAAGAGACCCCATCCTCGGTTGGAGGCCACCACGCAGGCGTTTACTTCTCCTCCCTGCGCAGCCCAGCCCCTCGCAGCCCGGGGAGCTGCCCCTGCCCCTACCCAGCTCCGGCGGCGCCGTTACCACAGGCCGGGCTCTCCCAGTCCCGCGGGAACAGGCGCCAAGGAAAGGAGAACTCGCGGGTTTCCCCACGCTGAGGCTGTAGGACACGAGGTCCCAGCCAGGGACGGCCCCACCCGAGGGCCTGACTCCGGAAAACGAGGTCTAAACCCTCCAGCACTACCGCGGCCCCGGCGCTCCTGCCCGCCCTCCCTCCCTCGCCCGAGTCACCGGGTACAGCGATGCTCGCTCCCCTCCCCCGCCGCCGGTTCCACGCCGCCGGGGCAGGCGAGGGGACGGCCCTGCGCGGGCCTGGCGCGCCCCGGGGCTTGGCGGGGCCTCCCTCCCAGCGCAGCCAGCGCAGGGCACACGCCAGGCGGCCGGTGACCCGCCGCCTCCCCGGCGGCCGGCCACGTCCCCGGCTCCCGCCCGGGCAGCCCCACCTGCTCGCTCTCCAGCAGCACCATCCTGCACCGCCGGCCGGAAGCGCCGCGCGCACGCACGCACGCGCGCGCGAGCGCAGGCACCCACCAGCGCACGCGCACCACGGCACGAGGCGGGCCCGCGCACGCGGCAACGCCCCCAAGCCGCTCGCGCCGCTGGAAGAACGGAGCGGGCGGAGAGCGCCTCGCGCTGAGGGGGCGGGGGGCGGCGGCGAGGCCCCGCCCCGCGGAGGGGAGCGCCACGTCAGCCCCGCGCGTCCGCCGCCAGTCCCCGCCCCACCCCGGCGCCCCGTGGCCGAAGGCGGGTGGTGGACGTGGCCTCCGGGTCCGGCCGGTGCCCTGCGCCGCCCCTCCAGGCTCCCCCGGGGGAGGAGCAGCCGGTGCCTGATGCGAGACGCGGATCAGGCCGGCGGGAAAGGCCAGCGCCGTGGGGCTCCGCTCCGGCCGGCGCCGCAGCCGCCGCCGTTATACACCCCCCTCCCCCGTTATACCCCCCGCGGCCGTCCGTTAACGGCCGCAGCGCGGGGTTTTCCACAGGCAAACAACTCGTGTGCGCACAGCCTGGAGGAGCGGCGCCAAGATCCCAGCTCCTCCTCAAACGCTGCCCTTCCCCGGCAGGCCCGTGGCTGCCTCGCCCGGGCGGCCGGGTCCCCGCGGCCTCGCGTAACCCGCCGGCCGCGGCTCGGGGGCTGAACGACGGCCGCGAGTAGGCCTCGGTGCGCCCACGGGTGGCTGCGCTCGGCCTGCCGAGAAGCGGGACGCTTGTCTGGGGGTGGCAGGGGTGGGAGGTCACAAGCCGGCTCCGGCTCCCCACTGCCGGTTCGTTGGAGTGGGTGTTTGAAGTGGCGCCTGCCTCGGCGGCCCCAGGGACCGGGAACAGCTCGTGAGCCGCCACGTTGGCTTCATGCGAGCACACGGAACTGCAACCGGCCGTCGTTTCCAGCGCAGCGCTGAAGTGGCTGGTGCAAGGGGTCCCGGCAAGCGTGACTGCCTGAAGGCTCGGAGGGTGAAGGGTGTGATTTGAGACTGAATGAGCAAGACCCTGGGTTTGTACAAGGAACAGCGAAGAGGAAACCAGCAACTGGGCGGGGCGAGAGGGCATTTCGCACCCGTAAAACTTGAAGCTCCTGAGGGGCAGATTACAAAAAGGGGGAGTTTTCTGTCAGGCCCGGGTTAGTTGCTCTGGGAACACACAGAAGTAGCATTTGATCTAGTGCCTTTTCATGTTTCTCACTAGGAAAATTGATTTCTTTTTCCTCCATGGACCTAACAAAAGTGGAAGATAAGGCCTTACATACAGATAAAAGGGAAAAACTGCTCTCAGGCTGATAGGTGCTTAAGCCCCTGAGGAATTCATACTGTTCATTTAGAAGCTCAGGACTACATTCTAGACAGAACTGAAATACCTTCTTGTGTTATCATCGTTCCGATGGTGGGGGTGATGTTTCATATACAAAACAACAGTTCATAATCAGAGAGTCTAGTCACTCCAAAAGTCCTTTTCAGAGTTCACAACCATTTGCTGTCCTTCTGCAGGTTACGCGAGAGGCAGTAGAGGGTGCTGTGATTGCACACACAGACGTGAAACTGCGTAAAGAACAAGGAAACAAATCCCCGAGAAGCAGGTCATCACAACACGGCCATGGTTTATCAAACTCTATCAGTTTATTAAATTAACTCCATTATGTTGGAGTCAAAGGAAGTGTGGCGATCCGACACTGCCTTTCCCTAACTGTGGATGGTATCATCCTCCTGATGTTTTTGCACTTGTATTATTTGCAGTTGAGGAGGAAAGACTTCAGAAAAATAAATTTCATTGTTTCTCATAGCATTAAAAATCTCATAAAAACCTGAAGTGAGGAATAGATGTTATTTAAGTCTTCTGAAAACGGGCGTTCTAAGGGGACATCATCAGTGCTGTGGTTGGAAGTACTGACAGGCCAGAGCCTTGTGCAATTGTAGAAAGTGACGGTCCCTGCCCCTCAAAGCTTACAGTCAGTGTCCACAACACGTGAAGACAGGTGGATGCGCGGAGTCATTGCTGACACGTACTTCCTTTAACCCTGCCCGGTTGCAGGAGCACTCACAACAAACTCCTAATTGCAAGAGGTTGTTTTGTCAGAAATCAGAGTAGGGTTGTGTTTTCAGGAGAGCTCTGAACGAGGACGATGCAATAGTGGTGCAGATTTCTATAGGCAACTTGTGAAAGAAGAGCAGAAATGGAAAAACTAAAACAGTTGCAACATACTCCCCCTTGGAAACTACCATGGTCACAGACACTGGAAGGCAGAAGAAGTGCATTTCCACTCCTGCTTGCCAAAAGAGAAGATGGGTGGTCTCGTAGCTGAAACACGGGGACTACAACTCTCACCTGAATTCTGACTCCTGAATTCACCAGAGAAGTCTTGCGTTGCCTTGGGCTGGTCTCCTAACTGCCCTGTACCACAGCTCTTCTTTCGTAAAGGTGGAGAAAGATACGTAGTTATTCTCTATACCATTTACGCAACAAAAAGCATCAATGCCTGTGGGGTGAGCACCATGGAGGTGCTTTCCCCTTTTGCACAAAAATCTCAACCCACTATTAGGAGCTACTTCTGTCGCTGAGGTGTGCCTTCGGTACGCTGTGGACGTAGTCGTGCCCACCTTAACGTAGCTGAGGTATCAGTAGCAGAGCAGCGGCGGCATCAGAGACTGTACAAAGACCTTGGGCATCCACCTATCCGGGTAGATTCCTTGCAGGAACCTGTAACACCAAGGCTTCTGTTTCTGCTGTATGCTGGAAGAAGGGACAAAGGGGAGACCACTGTGAAGAACTCCAGAGAGTTGCATAAAGTTTACATTTTTCAAATCTGCTGTTTTTTCAGCAATTTTTCTGAAAATATATTTGTCTCACTGCTAATAAAAGAAGTGTCTCCCCTGAATGGCTGAATTTCTTTCCATAAGAAAGAAGGAGGCGCTTTTCGTGTGTGTGTGTGTGTGTGTGTGTGTGTGAGCTTATCTTCCTGATCTTGAAGTTGTTTTTCAAGCCAGAATGTCACAATTTAATTGGGGGAGAAGCCTTCATCACAGCTTGCAAACAAGGTGAAAATGGAATATTTTTAACGATTCTTTTCCAAAAAATAGATGGAGCGGGGGAATGCTGACATTGCTTTACTTTTGCCAAAGGCTGCCAACACTCAGAGGGAATAAGCTATTCAGCTGGTGAAAAAGTGCTGAACAAACACTGAAGGAGCTAAAGGGATACTCCCAATCATGATATACTTGCTTTTCACTCTGTCTCCTGCCCCAGTCTAATGCCTTCCCCCTCGCCCCCTGCCCTCAGGAAAAAAAGGGGGGGGGGGGGGGAGGAAAAAAAAAAAAGAAAAAACAAAAAGAAAAGACAGGTTGGATTAAAACAGTAGCAAGAGGAATTGGTGGATCCTGAGAGCTGGCAGGGGTATTAGTATTTTGTAACCTGATCTGTCATGTGACTAGAGCCAGGCAATAAAAATAAGTCTCCTACCAGCCCTCTTGTTTGCTCAACTTTATTATATGGTGTCAGTAGAGAACTACTTTTTTTTGGCAAAAATTTAGCAAATGAAGCCACCTGAATCATTAAATCCTGAAGGAAATCTGGCAGAGAACTGGAGGAGGTTGCTGCTGCGCTTCCAAGTTTTCCTGGAAGCAGGCATGTACTGAAGAGAAACAGAGAAGGTGAAACCTTCTCCTCTCCTAAATGTGGTGGGAGGGGCAGGAAGCAGAAAAACAAAATTATTAGAAGTAAATTAAATTCTTGATCAACCTGAGTAGAGGTTGGCAAAGTTCTGTTTGAATTAGCTAGAAAAGATTGCTTCTCGTTATGGACTACCACACACACGTTCAGCTGCTGCACACCACAGTGAGCAGAAATGTAATAACATACTGTAAATTACAGTTTGCTCACCACAGTGCTCAAGATGAGTTAATAACAGATAATGGCCCACAATTCACAAGTGGATCATTCTGGTAATTCTCTTTGATCTGTAAGTTCAAGCATACCACGTCAAAGTATAGCTATGCACAGGAAAAAGAGTCAGTGTTACAGTAAAACCCCAGTAACAGCCTCCCCCCCTTTACTAGTCTATCATTAGCACTGTGAAAACAGAGATGCACACCTCACTGCCTTACTGGCCTCACCAGAGCTGAGATCAGCGGGCAAAGGAAAACCCTCCCAGAGCCAACGTTTAACAGGGGCTGGTTGGGCAGAAAGACTGTTAACCCTGGAAGAGCTACCAAAACATCCCCAAGCTCTGCGCCAGGGAAGTAAAGAAGAAAAGTTTTAACAAGAGCAATGAACAGTTATTCTTTTTTTCTAGTGCTAGGTGGATTTCCAGCAAAGCAATTAGCAGGTTTCATGGGTACCGGTGAGTGTCAGTCCCAAGATCGGGTCTTAACCTACTTCTTTATAAGTGGCCCTTGTGAAAAGAAATAAAGGACATGCAAGGGGGCGATGATCAGAGAGCTGTCGAACAAGACAGAGGCACAAAGTGGTGTTATTTGCCTGATCAGCTGGTAACCATGAAAGAGCGAGAGATTCCGAATACCTTATCACTTCAGACAGACAACTACACAAGGCATTTTAGAAAGATCTTTCTGAGACCAGGATATGCCACCAGAAAGCTGCTGAGCCCCTGGTGAGAAGGCCAACTTCCAAAGAGAAGCTCTCCACAAGAAACAGGAGGTGTTCCCTCATGTCTTAGGAACCAGCTCATGTACCCTGAGCTCTTTCTTAAACATTTCTGTTCATCTTGGTGAATTCCTCCTATTTTATTTAATACCATGTTTTATTAACACAAAATGAGTTTCAAAGATAGGTTAAGTGTAACCTTGAGTTCAACAGGCACTGACTTTCGTTGTGTAATAGCAATGTTAATGGTGATTTATATTTTGTGAGGGAGACCAGGAAATAGATATAGATAGTTTCTTAAAACTCTAATGCACCGCATTACTATTGTAGTGCAAACCAAAACCTATCTGGAGTGAGACACAAAAAGATTGTTTGTTGGAAAAGGGCTTCATGGTTTTGAAGTACTGTCCAGATTTTAGAAAGCTTCTCTGTCAGGGAAGATAAGGGATGTATATTTACCATATTGTTAAGTGTCTCACGCGTGCTCAGAATGGTTTTGTGACAAGCCCCCATCTCACAAAAAAAATGGGAAAAAAAAAGGCCAGAAGAAAGGCAGCCCAGATGTGGAATTGGTCATCTGTACAACTGATGGTGTCATCTGTGCTCTCTAGGGAAGCCCTGTGGCACAGCTCACCCTGGGGACGATGCAGCAGCGAGAGTGCATCCCTGCAATGACATGTATGTAATGAATCCATGAATAATGCTGCAGTGCACGACACACTTCTGGGAACAGTGAAATTAAAGAGGCAATTCCGTTAACTCCCAGAGTATGAGGAAGGGCCTGGGGAGAAGCAGCAACATGTCACCGTATGTGTTTTCTTTTGAAGGGCAGGGCAAACAAAACACAGTCTCACAGACCTCCAAACCCCATGCAAAACGCTGCAGTAAAACGGTCAGATAAAAAAAAAAGAGAGATATGTAATATGGGCACCCGCACTCTGTTTTGAAGGTACATTTGTCCCAATAACTTTCAGTTGCGAGCAGAGCAGAGGGAAGTGTAAGAACAGCCTGTTCCGAAGGAGTGCACCTGCGAAGTGACACAGCTGAGCTGTCCCGTCCCGTCCCCGCTGCCGCTCTCCTCCGGCCGCCTCTCCGGTTCTCGGTCGGCGGCTGCCTGCTGCCGCTGCTGGGAAGGGACGCCACGCTGTACGCACATACGTGACCTAGAGGCTGCGTGGCCGAGAGCGCTGGACCACGTGGCAGAATAGGTCTTCAGAAGTGACTTAGCAATAGCATTGGTTTTAAGTCCACATAAATGAAACACTCATACAGAAACAAACAAAATGTATCAGAACGTGCTCATAGCCTTACAACCCAGAGATGTCTGTGGTTGAACTCCCAGTTTATCTTCTCCATGGCCAAAATGATAATATCTTTGTAGTTGTACCTCATATTATTTGTTACTCTTAAAACAAATGTATTTTAAATTTTTAGGGATGTGAAAATAATTTTCAGTGTACATCTCACATATTTTTTGAGGGTACAGGGCTACTCAAATGGCAGACCTTGGTCTGTGTTTGAACCAGGAGTAAGTTTTGCAAAGTGTTCAGGCATATCCCCTCTGCTTTGGGTTATGAACTTTCACACAGGGGAGTCAAAGTCTTTCTGAAAATAAACCATCAGATTCTTCTTCCTTGCAATCCCACTGGCATCGATACAGCCATAGTGGTATATAGGAGGTCAGAATTTGGGAGCTGTTAATGTAACTCTGTCTTTGGAGCTGTAATTATAAACCACAAATTCATTGGGGTTAAAACTTCGCTATTGTCTTTAAACCAATTTTGTGATATGAGCTTTCAGCCTGGTTTCAGTGGGTCTTTGTAAGTCATCTGTGAACTCCAGTGGTGCAGGATCAGGCCTGTACAATACGATGCACCTTCTGGGTGCTCTAGAAGTTGTATTTACCAAACCTCACAGTTCATCTCTCCAGCAGGAAGAGGGTATATAGTCATCACTTCATTTTGTATGGCAGATTTCTAAGCAGACACAGAATGTCTGGTTAAGAGCAGTGCAAAGCATCAGGGAGGTAATTAAGTTGGAGCTCAAGAGTAATGAGGTGACAGAGATTGGGTTGAGCATCATTTCTTTCACGTCGATGTGTCCTACTTTCAGAAAGACAGAAATGCAGTTGTGAAAAATTTCCACCAGACATTCCCAGTGAGGTTACAGGATTTTTTTTTTTCTATGTAAGTATTTAAGAGACAGAATGAAGAATATCACACAACGTTAAAAAAACCCCACCAAAACAAGTCAATGGGAATTCTAGGTCAGCAGAATGTCACCAGGGAGGACAACATTGTCCTTGATATCAGAGAACACCAGGGGATGTGTAATTAGAAAAGGAGCCACAAGGTCTTTGCTATCCTCCATTTGCAGTCTCCTCAGAAGAACAGAAACCCAAGCAGCGTATATTCTCTTGATACTGTGGGGTGTTGCTGTCTCAGGAAGAAAAGGGTCACCTACCACCTCACCAGCACTGTTTCCTGCCTCTGCTGAGGCTGCCCAGCAAAGCGAGACCTGGCTGGACTTCTGAGATTTAAGGATCACAACACAAGCTGCAGTGCCTCTAAAACAATAGTTTCTTCACAGCTCGAGTGAGGATGTCTGATACAAGAGCTGCACGGCACAACAAAGAGACAATTAAGTTAGTTACCAGATGAGTGGGGTGACAGAGATTGGCTTTTAGACAATTGCTTATTGCTCTCACTTCCATGAGCCCTAATTTTGGAAAAGCAGGGACAGTTTTGACCATTACCACCAGATAGTTCCAGTATGACTCCCTTCTTGTAAGAGCTGCCAAGCGTGCCTGCTTATTCAAGCTTTACTGGTATTTCTTGCTCTTCCCTAATGCTCCTCCAAATGTCCAGACACTTTCTAGGAACAGGGTGGTGTGGGGAGGCCACTCTGGGCAGCCGGCAGCTGCTCTGGGTTCGCTGGGTCAGTGGCTGGAGGAAGCAGTTTCCTGTTTTGCTGGTGCTCAATGCCACTTAACAATAGGGGGAAAGAAAAAACTGCAGGATCTAAGCATAGCAAAACTGTTTGCTACATGAGCTGTCCGCCTGCCTCCCCGCGCTGCCCCAGCTGCCCCCCACCTCGTGCGCCCACCCCAGCCGGTGGACGGCAGCGGAGGAAGAGGAGGCAGAGGCACTCGAGGCTGAGGTAACGAGGGCTCAAAGGCATCTCTGCCGTATAAACAGCGTGGACCCCTTGGCAGCGGGTCTGAAACAGCAGGCTGAGTATTACTAGGTTGCATCTTTCCTCCTGTGAGAGAGAAAATGAGATCCACGTGCAGCGCTTCTGGAGCATCAGTGTCAGCAAGAGTCACTCATGCCTTCTTACAACACCTAAAACATCTCATCCGTCCTAGTAGATGGTTTTCAGCCGTGTCCTGAGATAACCGTTTCCAGCAGTGGTCAGTTCATTAGGGTGGGAACAGCATTGGCAGAGATTCCTCATTCTGCCTTTCTGAACAACATCCTTCTCCTCTAATGGTTTGCTCAGTGCCAAATCCTTAATCCACTCTTATCAGCTCACGGAGTGCTCTTACTCTCCTACTCTCCTCCTACTCCCTACACACTCAGGCAGCATCCCTTGCTACCATGCCGGAGTTTGGCTCTCGTGATCCCCATCCATATCCAAATCCTACCTCACTTACTGGCCTTGTTTTTCAAAAGCATCTTCTGAGATTAAGGGTTGCAGCGGGTAGCTCTGTCAAGCAGATTAAACTAAGCATTGTAACTGCGACTGGAGTCACTCAGAAACAGGAAACACGGGTACCCAAACTGTAATCTGAGTTTGCTGCTATCCCTGTCCCTTTATTTCTGCTTCCCCCTCTCTGTTTCTGAATAAGCGTTGTCTTCAAATGCACACAGAGCAGCAGACAGGAGCCCCAGGCAGATTGGAAGTCACAGGGTCTTTGTTAGGGCTCAGGCTATAGAAATCCCAGGTGAGTCACTCCTGCTTGCAGTAGCAGGTAGCCCAGCCATTGCCAATCATGCTCACGGAGCCTTAAATGCAACCCTGCCAAGGAAATTCTCGGAAGCAATGCAGGTATTATAAATGCAATTCCTTTGTTATTGCCTGTAGCCTTAAAAACCTGTGACAATTGAGACCTACAGCTTTTAAAGTTCAGGAGTGGCATTACTTGAAGATATGGCATGCAAGTATTGCACTAGGTCGACAGAATAGTGTGCCAGAAACCTCCACATCAAAGGATTTCTTCTGTTAAGGGGTTTTTTCCTTTTCTTTTTTTTTTTTTTTTAAGGGAAAATTCACCTAAGAATCCCATCTGTTGGTTTTGGTTTGGGGTTTTTTCAGACAAGTTGTGATTGGATTATAGTGCCAGTAAAAAGCAGGAAAATTTCCAGGGCTTAAACTGCCGAGCACACAGTGAAGTTTTGCATAGAGCTCCGTCAGTGAGACAGAGTAATGTGGGGCATCTATCATGCTTAAACTTTATAATGACCCAACGGTGTTCTGTCATCGTCTGAACACAGCAGGAGAGCTAGAACTCCATGGAGCTCCAATGGAGGAAGAGTGCTCTAGGTCTTTATGAAGAACACCACAAAAAGGGTATGTTCAAGACCAAGAAAACCCTCCCACAAATCCTAGGATGAAACTGGCTTCATCTACACTAAAGGTTTACCTAACATTATTTTGCAATCAAGCTATGGTGTTCTCGCACCTTCATCTTTTCTTTGTTTTCCCAGACAAGATTGAAGAGTATCGTTAGCGCAAGATTCTCAGAAGGCATCTATCATCTCTCATGCGTGTTTATATATCCGTGCCTACTGTGCGCAGTCTGGGAAAATCCCACAGCGCTCTTGAGGGAGGATAAAGCGCACGGGGATGAGCAGTGGCATGACACCAGCTACACGCGGAGCAGTGGTGTCTTGAATGTTGTGTTGTACTCAGTGCTGTTAGGACAAGTTAATTACCAGGTTAGAGGAAGATAATCAACATAGGAAACAACATCATTATTCAGCAAGACATCAAATGCTATCTCAGGTGCCTGTTACTCTTGCTCGACCAGTTCAGTTGTTACCAGTGTATTAGTCATCTGACCACACGGAACATCAATCTTTCACTCCTCATTACACACTCAACTACAAGCTACAGTATAGGCTTGCTCTATCCTGTAATTACAATATATAGCTGCGCTATAAAATCTATTATGTCTAGAGGTCAGACTCAGAAACAAATTAATTAATTGCACTTTCTCCACTTCTAGGCTAAGATAAGATTTTTTTGCTACTTTTCAGTAAAAGGCTCTGCTTTTTCCATAACACAAAGGGTTTGCCATAATAAGCAGCTTGTCAGCAAGAAACTCTTTGTACAGAGGCAAGCAACAGGCATTTTATCATCACAGGGCGCCTGATTATCAGTATTATAAAGTTATCTTTTGGCAGAGAAGTCTTGGCAGCAAACAGCCTCTTCAATCTGAAAGAGATTAGCAGTTCTGCACCAGGCCAGTGCCGAAGTGACAAGTCAGCCTCCCGGTGCGTGCCGTGGCAGAGCGCTGCGCGGGGGACACACGCCTCTCCACGAGTCGAGTGCTTTTCCATTCGGCTTGGTGACAAGGGTAGTATTTCACGCCTTTCAAAGGCGTACGAATTGAAATGCTGGATTTCAATGGGATGACATGATTTGTTGGATGGCAAATGTCGGGATGGCCTTTGGACTTTTTGAACACAAGAGTCTGGAGAAAGCTAATATTGCGGTGGCTCTGTAAATAAGGATTTCCCTGCTTTGTGGAGGACAGGACTCCAGACCTGGTTCCCCAAATTCTTGCTGCTTGGGGATCGATAGTGTGATCCTCCTAGGGATCGGGACTGCAGCGTGGCAGGAGAATGCATCCTGGGACAGGTCTTGCCCTCCTGGGTGCTCTGGTTAGACAGTGCAGGTTCAGAGAGACAACCCTGCCCCGGCTGAGAAAGATGCTCATTCTCCCAAGAATGATTTTGCCACATTCACCCTTTTCTTTTTCTGTTTTCCCACGTACACTTTTTCAGGGGTGTTTCAATTCCTTTTTTCCTTCCATTTTTTCCCTCTTGTCCCCCTCTCTCTCATCTCTCTCCTCCCCATCAGTCACTTCTCCGTCACCAGTTGCCATTCTTCGCTACCCCCTGTCGTGTACCTAGCTGTCACCCGGGATGGTTTCTGCTAAGCAGGGCAGTGACTTCACTAACACGGGGGCTCGCTTGCCCCTGCCCCCGGTGCGAGCCATCGCACTAATGCCAGAGCTGGGGTAGCCACCGCGCAATCGAGCTTGGAAGGTGAATCCTTTTGTTGTTCAAGACAGGACAGTTCTGACATCCTAGAGATGTGAGAAGAAACAGCTGCTGCCGAAGGGAGAGCTGCTGTGCTGCTTACGGCGCAGCGTGGTGCTTCGGTGCAATGGGTTACTGTAGGAGGAAGGCGCTCCTATGTAAAACAATGGTTCCCTTCCCAAAGCGCTCACAGTTTAAGTGGCTTTCATAAGCTAAGCATGCTCAAAATCTCTAGTGAAAGCTGCCGTGCATTCAAAGAGCAAGTTGGGGAAGTCCCGCTCTCTGCAGAATGAAAGTCCCATCTCCCCGGACGAGAAAGACGACGTGTATCACTTTCTCTCCTTTTCTCCACTGTTTTGCTGCTGGTGGTAAGCTACAAAACAAACGCAGGATTTCAGGGAACGTTCAATCTGCAGCTTGTTCTCAGCTGATCCTGTTGCAGGGAGCAAGTTCCTGGCTGATTCACAAGCAGTAAAAATAAACACAGTCTGGGGAAGGCAGGGAGGAGGGAGGGAGACTGGAGGGTACAGAGGAAAAAGTAGGAGCTACAGCAGCTGGTGTTTTCTTTGCTGGTTCTTTTCAGAGGATTTAGGCAGGTTGGAGATGTAAGTGATTAATGGAGAATGATAACACCTCACCCCCCTCCTCCTCCTGGAAGGAACACGAGTCTTTATGCATATCGCTGGTCTCTCAGCTTTAACCTTTCCAAGATTTACACACTCCATCCACTCCGATGCAGTGCTGTGGGGCTGACAGCACATCTGGGTGTATTAACTGTACGCTCTGCGGTTTTTACAAATGCTTAGGGTTTGTTCTCAATGTTTGGAAACGCTGCACTCAAAGCCCTGAGACTTCCCCCATGGAGCTGACCAGACTGAAGACGATGAACTGCCACGCTAACTCGAGACTGGGTTTTTTTGTCTTCTAGCTTCTTCTGTGCTTGGAGTAAAGGGCACGGCTAGATATTGCTGAAACCCGGTAAACCGTGCCTCCACAACAGCTCCCAGATTGCTCTGGGATAAAGCACATTTGGGAACAGAGTACAGGTAGCAGAAATCCTTTTCTGTCCCCCTCCATAGGTTCGTCAACTGCTTTGCCAAGTACATCTAGGGATCCCGCCCTCAGCTCTGCTCAAGGGTGATCGTACCACGGCGTGCTCTGTTCTCTGCTGCGTGGTTAAGAAGTCTGCTTTCCTCTTGCCTTTCTTGCACTGGAGAAAAACATCCAGCAGAAATCGATGGGCAAAGGTGGATGCATAGCTTCTGCCGCTAATGAAACGGAATTGTAACAGAAGTTTTGTGTTGTAACTTAAGGAATGAGGTTCCCACCAGGAACAGCATAAGATGAAAGTTAAGGAGCTTTTATTATAATTTGGCTTAAGCAGGGCTGATGGAGGCATAAAAATAATAATGATATGCTAATGAAATTTACTGAAGATGAGATGTCTCATCACCAGAGAGGACTAGTAGGATATCAGGAAAAAATTTGATGACTTCAGAAATTCACAGCGCAAAAGGTCATACACCTAGGCAGCAGGAATTCCTGCTGTAAAGACAGGGACACAGCATTTGGAAGAAACAGTGGTGAAGAAAGACCAAGGTATTGTCATCCATTACAGGGTAACTGTGCCAACTGACAGCCATGGAAGAGGTAAATGCAGTCACAGCATGTATTAGATAAGATACTTGAGCTAACTAGAAAAGCAGTACCACCAATGTGTAAGGCAGTATCAAAACGTCACCCAGAACAACATATACAGCCCTTGTCACCCATATTTACAAAAAAAGATAGACCAGAACAACTGACGATCAGGGAAATGAAGAGTCTGTCTTAGAAGTCCATAAAAGAAACTGATTTATATAGCAACAAAACAAGAAGAATGGATGAGCAGGGACAGGAGCCTTTAAATATGTCAGAGGAGAAAACAACAGGGAGAGAAAAGTAAGTATTTAAACTAAAGCACGACCTTAACACAAGAACAAGATGGCATAAAATTATGACTAGGGGAAGAAGCTTGTATGAAAAAATTCCATTAAATTTAACAAGGGGAAAATAGAGAGCAAGCTTAGGATGGAGCTTCACAAATTATTAACAACTTTTTATGATGTGGAAGGCCCAGTCAGTCCCTTTCCATCCAAAGTCCTGGTGTGGACTTTATAGATGCGTATACATTAAGAACAGCATGGGTGTTTACTCACGGAGTGATTTAATTTTTAATGATCAGGACAAGACACGGTGAGGTACTGGGGATGAGAACTGAAACCTGTCGTGTCTCGGTCCCCGGTTGAAATCCAGAGCAGGCTGCGCGTGGCTGAAGGAGAATTACGCCCCTCTCTTGTATCTCCGCAGAGCACGCCAGCACCACTCACTCGTCTCCCGGTGCGGGCTGGGGTGGGAGGAGAGGAGGCCTGGTAAAGGCTGAGCTAGTCACGAACACACTGGAGTTTCCTTCAGTCTTAAGATCCAAGACCGGCTTTTGCCAAGACAAGTGCTGGCACATCCCGCAGCAAAAAGGAGGGGGAGCGCAAGGGAGATGAGGGAGCGGGGTGGAGAACGAGACCAAGAGACACAACCGATTATCTTTTTTCCTTCTATGCTGGTCCTGTGAGATAGGAGGAATTTATAATGCACATACACACTCCAGGTTTTTCAAAGGCTGTCTTTAGCTGTATATCATATTTCCAGGGGTCAAATGTTTATGCATTTTGTCTATGAGAGTAAAAATGTGTATTTTTAATAGAGAGTGACTGATCACATGAGTGAACCAGAGCGCAATACACTGAAGCAAAGGCGAGACGCCTCACTTCTGCTGCGAGGTTAGCTGAACGGTGGAGGCTTTGTGCCCCATCTTGACCAGAACTGGTTTGTCAGTCAGACCACAACACCTTGACTGCATTGCATTCTAACTTCCGAACAAAACCAAACCGCCTTGAACAACACCTGATGAGACTTGTTTATTAGGTTTATACCAGTTTTGAGAGTTCTTACATCTTTTGATATGTAAACGCTTTCCCGTCTCAATCTGCCCACATCACTTGCCTAACCCACAAGATGCTGCAGTTGCAAGCAGCACACCACGTATCCATACAACTTACGCGTAAATGATGCTGTAGCCGTACGGGTGAGCTCTGTCCTGAAGGGCGCTCTGCAGAAAAGGTCTTGAACACAACTGAACTTACTGGCTGTCTACAAAAAGCGATGTGGCTTTTCTAAATGAGTTTTGAAGGAGTAGTGTAGTCAGAGTTTTAATGTTGAGAGAAAGAGGGGAAATTAGGAGAAGACTACTGCATAGAGAGCTCTTTACTTACTTTTAGAAAATGAGAAATCCCAAGCACTGTTTGGATGCACACCACTATGAGACTATCACTACAGGCCACGGAACACTGTGTATTACCCAGACAGGTTTTTATCCAGTTCCTTTTCAGGAGTCACCCTGCCATTCCTACACAGGGTGAAGGAAGGATCACTGCTTCAAAACACGGAAATTGCTTATGACTCACCTTTATTGGGCAAGTTTTAGGGAACAAGGTGGGATTTCTTCTGCTAAAGCCGGAATTCCTATTAACAGCCTACAGGGAAAATGAATAAATGTTTCTCACAGAGTAAACTAACTGCTTCTCTCGCGTCCTGCTTCAGCCCTCCAAGGTATACAAAGACAATTTTGTTATTGTTTATTAACAGCCTGTCGCAGGGTTGATGAGGAGATGTTTCCCATGCGACGGCGAGCCCTGCAGCCCTTCAGGCTGCTCAGTTGTCCTGCACGGATCAAGCACGTAGCAGACCCAACAAGCCTCGTAGCATTGCCGGTGCCCGCTCAGCTCCGTCTCCTCCTGACCCCCGAGTTGCCTAGTGCTAGGCGCTTGTTTTCCATGCTCAGCCGGTTCAAGCTCTCTCCACTCAGAACTGCAATGCGTGGGGCCTTTTTGTAGCTGCCCTTAAAATAGACTCACGTGGTCTGTCCCAGCTTGACCTCAAGTATCCTTCTGGGTAACCTACTGCATGCTACACAAACACGGGAACTTGCCAAATTACCAATTCAGCAAAGAGCAGGCTGAGGTGTGGGCTGTTAAATACGGAGGATTTGCAAGAGCTGACAACATGCTTGGCACAGCACGAGGCACTAAGGAAGACAAAGCCCAACCTCAGTGTGAAACCATACCCGACTCCCGTGTGTGTTTGTATAAGGCAGGCAGCTCTTGAGGACAGTGTCATGCTTTCATGTGTGTTTATACAGTGCCTAGCACAACAGAGTCCTAATCCAAACCGGAGCTCTTAAGTATCACAGTAATGCAAATTAAATAACACTAATAATACGCTTTCCCTCTGTGCTCACCAGGTCAGGCACGAGGGAAGGACCCTTGTTGTCCTTGTTGGGAAGGACTAGCGCTTCACACCGAGCCGAGACGCATCTTCAGGCTGACCTCAGTTAGCGAGTCACACCGCCTGACCCGCAATCACGTCTCCCGCTGTGAGGTGAAACATGTTAGTTTATACCCGAGAGAAAAGTTAATGTCATTTATCTTGCGTTTGCCCCAGCTAAAAGCACGTGTTTGCACAATTACCAGGGTTCAGCTAACACTGGTATTTTAGTAAGCCACAGCAACTTGGCTGTGTCAGAGTCTATAGGGCCTTTTTTTAGAAAACAGATAAAAGGGAGTTGGTAGAGAAAAGCTTTCTGCAGACATTTGCCGAAAGTGTTTTCCCTAGTACTTTATAAAATAGTCAGTGTGAGCTGCTGTCACAAAATTTAATGAAAATTTTAGAACTTCTAGTGAAATATTTCTGACTCCAAAAGAAAATGTGTTTCAGTCATTTCCATCTATTCTTTAATCCAACGTTGTTAGCTGGCCCATTTCCTACAAGCGGAGTGCTGTACAGCAGGTAATCCTGCAGACATAAACTTGTAACAGAGTTCACCTCCTGCCATGAAAATCTGTTGCAGCGAATGAAAGCTACGGATCTCGGTGTGAGCGAGCGTTTCACCTCTCCTAGTTACAGGAGGCTGGAAAGACTTATTAAAACAATTAAATATGCACATCTACTTCATTAATCAATAACAAAATTTTACCAGAAATTTGACAAAATATTTGACTACTCACCGAACTTGGTTGAGAGTGGAAAACCACAAATAACATCACTGTCAGAAAAACATAATTAGACACATTATCCCTGAGTAATATAGAAAATAGTATGTATAAAACAAATGTGCAGCGTTCAGATAATTGCACCTAACAGGGATCTTCAGTTAGCTGTTCATGTAAGGGGGATATCATTTGAGAAGAGGAGACTCCAGACACTAGACAAGATCAGCATTGTACCTTTTAGCACTGCGAAGTTTTAAATAGAGAGGTTTAAGAAGGGAAGCAAGATGATTGTAATTTTGCTTATCTGGAACAGCTTTTTTGAAGGTAAATGTTGAGAAAGATGAGCAATGCTGGGATAAGATTAAAATTATGTCTTTTGGTGGGACATTTGTTGATAAGTTCTGTAGGTAAATGCCCTGGGTTAATGGTCTCTTTCATATTGTAACAGTATCCTCAGTGGGATTTGCTTCCTCGGCTGCTCTCGGTCCCCTCCCCCAGTGCCCTGAAATGAGAAATGCAGTGTTTTTAATGACTGGAGCGGGAGGGATCTTGTTATTGTGGCTGCGTCACCCCTCCAGGACACAGTTCAGTAGAAGTTTGTCATGTGGCTGAGCAGAAACGATGAATGCAGGTTTTATGAAGTTCATTCCCCAAATACAAAGGAACTGGGGAAAAAAAACCCGCCACATTCATGGCTACAGGCTGCGAGAGTACACAGTTCACAGCCCGAGCTCCACATTGATCACTGTCAAGCTCCTGGGCTGCAATGCACCTGCGAGCTCTCCCCCGCTCCCCGAGCAGCAAGCCTTCACCTGCACTCCCACCTCCATCCACGGCAGCTCCCCCCTTACGCATCTCCTTCTTTCTCGCCCCTCTTCTTTTCTAGCTGGGGGCATTCGGTGCTTTAGTGTCCCTCTGATACCTAGCTTGGCTCTGGGGAGAACTGAATGGCAAATGGGTATCCACCAGTTAATAACCCCCCACGTGTTGCTTCACCGCCCGCTGCCTCCCGCACCTCGGGCATTGCTTCATTTCCTGTTTGCTTCCAGCAGCCGCCTCCTCTGCTCTAACTCCGTGCCATTATGCAGGCTAATATCAAACAGGTGGAAGAGGTAAACATTAAAAAAACCCCAACAACTCAACATGTCCTTCCTCTCCTCAATGGGCAGGATGGTATTGTCAGGAAATGGGTAACAGCTGCGGGTGCTAGAAATGAACTACATGTATAGGAAGGTCTGGAGTTTGCGTGTTGAAAACACATAGGCAGATAATATTTGCTGCGAATAGGTTATGTTAAATGGGTAAGCACTAATACAAAGTCTCCTTGGGAAGACACCCCGTGCGCACTCCTGCTGCGACAGCAGCTGTCTTGCCCTGACCAAGGCCCCCGAAATGAGGGTCTCGGGGCAGGCAGGCTGGCTGCCCAGCGCTGGCACAGCGCGGCAGGAAGGGAGCACCCAGAGCAGCCCCCCGGCGCACATCGCAGCGCTGAAACCAGGGACGGGAACTGCCAGACCACCGCCTCCCTGGCTGCGACCTTATCCTCATCTCTCCCCGGCGCGTTTCTCTCGGTGGGATTTTGGGGCCTGGTTGCGGGAAGGAAGCGGCAGTGCTGGGGAAAAGCAAATGCCCGCCTGCTGTGGTGGGTCCATGCGCAAGCCTGCATGCTCCTGCGTCGGCATATACCGACGTCTGCACGCGCCGGCCTGATCTGGCCGTTTGAGGTTCATGAGTGCATCAAACACTGGGCTTTATAGGTTAGACACTCCGCTTAACAGTTTTGCTACATGAGCTGGATCATTTGGTTTGTTGACATCTACGTGAAAATAACTGAAGGCAGTCTCTTGCCTAGGAGGAAGGCAGGCAGGGCAGGGCATGGCAATCTCGGGAGTCGCTCCCTTGGCTTTACTTTTTTGCTCAAGTCTGGGAAACCATATCCCTGAGCCCATTTCACCAGCTTTCTTTTGGAAATCAGTATCATTGTCAGCTGTCAATAACTCACTCCATTTACTGCTCTCAGCTGCTCAGGAGGACACAGCAGAGCCGAAGCCAGGTAAGGTTACTGCGTGATAACAGCAATTCTTAAGTCAGAGGGTATAATGAGGCTCTCCTTGGACGGTGACAAGCTTTGGGTTTCTTACAGACACGGGCAATTGTGCTTGTGTCTGTTTGTGCCTGCTGTGTTGCGGACTCTCCCCCTCTTCTCCTCCGCAGGTCTGGCTCCCCGGCCCCAGCCCCAGCCCAGCGGTGGTGGAGCTGAGCGGCTGTGGGCACTTGATGCTGATTAAATTCTGCTGACTGAGGAAGATGTCAAATTCTACCCAAAGCAGAGAGCCGCCAAGGAAAAGCTGCTTTTCTTTGCTTTTGACAGCTGGAGCCATGAATTTAAGCAGAGGTCTCACCTTCAGGCAAGTCAACAGCTGGGCAAGGAGCAGTCTTTCTTAAAGAGAGAGTGCGCAGTATTTTCTGGAGTTCAGTGTTGCCAGGAGGTGAACGAGTTGAAGTGCAAAAGAACATTTATGTAAAAACCCAGGTGCAGCTGGGTTTTTTGTTGTTGTATTATTTTTTTTTTCTTTTACTAGAGAAGGACCAAGTAACAAACAAGAAAGAGGAAATGAAAACACAGTCTTAATTCCCACCCCTGGTGTTTCTCGTCTTCCATTTCCCCTGCGGTGTGTACAAGGAGGAGACGCAGCCCACATCTATACAGGAAGTTCCCAAAGTCTTTTCCCTAAGAAGACCGTGCACTGCGTCACATTTACTTTTATATTGGTGTTCTGGCCATGCTGCAGGAATCGGTGACTCTGTTGACCAGCAATGGGGTTTGTAAGACCTTTCCCTGTTTTTAAACCTGTCTGTGCATAAGAGCCATCGAAAGCTCTTACCACTCAGGAACTGCTCACTCGCTTTTGCGATGTGACACCCGCGGGCTCAATTCAGTGGGCAATGGATGGGAGTTCCCATAACAAAGTATCACTGCCAGAACTAAATGCCCATCACTGCCAGTTATTACTGGCAGTATCACCTAAAAGACCGAGGGCTCAATGGTACCAAAATATAACTAGGCTTCACTCCCACACTATACTTGCTGGGTCCAAAAGAGGAACTTTGTCACTGCAGGGCCAGGCTTTGCAATACCGAATTATCAGCCCCATGGAGCAGAAGGCAGGATCCTGAGGAGGTTCAGACCTCCTAGGAGGCAGGGATAGACACAGCTCTGGTGTAAGTGCAGAGGGAAATATGTAGTACACAGTTGCATGGCCACTGTGTCATCATGTAGTTCATGAGTGTGTGGTATCTTAGCAGGTGCAATTGGGCAGCAGTGTGAAATGCAGTGAAGCCCTGCTATTGCCCTTTCCTACCCCTCCAGCCCCCCATCAAGCCACAGCTGCTTAGAGTAGACAAGAGATTTGGTGGTACTCCCAAGCTCTCTCGTTGGAAAGACAACTTTAGGAAAGAATAAGAAATGAGTTGGACCAGAAGGGAAGTACCTAACTGTTTAGTTAGCACTCAGGTGGTAAGGGACATCCTGGGCTCCACATGCTGTTTGGGTACTTCATGCAATCGCTGCTTAGTGCAAAACGCAGCAGCAATCCTGAGGCAGGGCGAGGAAGCCAAGGCTGGCTAGGGCAGTGCCCGGCCAGTAGGCATCACAGCCATGACCACTCTTCTTCTCTCTGACACAGTGAATCCAATTTTCTTTCCCTTCCCTGCTGGAAGACCTAGAAGAGGAGAAATGTCCCACCCCAGTCTCTCCCCTGATCATTATAACACTTTCTAGGGAGGTTGGAAATGTGAATTTCAAGCCCTTCAGAAGGGGATTATGTCCATCTCCCTGGTACCTTGGCAATATGAAATGAGAGCGGGACAGCACTCCCCTTGGTTAGGATGTAAGAATTCCTAATGGACTTTTAACCATGTTTAAGACTGTCGCTTAGTTTGTGGTATCTAATGTATATCCTGGGAAGACTGCTGCAACTGCCAAGCTCTTGTGTGAAAACACAGGATCATCATCATCGTCACTGTTGCTTTGAGGGGAAGAAAAAAAAAAAAGCAACAGGCATCATCATCCAGCCCAACAGGGAAAAGGAGGGAAGGGTGGAGAGAAGAAGAAATGTTTTGTGTCTGGATCTCCGTTGACCTTCAATGTCGGGTAGAAGTCGCACTTCTCTGACCTACGAACACTGAAGTGCTAGTAAGCATGTGTAGCTATAGAACTTTAAGAGTGCTTAAATGGGATTTTTTAATGTTAAGAGTTGAAGCACCTATTGAAAGCAGGTTTCTGTAGAGTTAAGCAGTAGCTGAGGTTATCAAAGTTAAAATTTAGGGTATAGGCACCAAAGCTCCATCCAGGCCCCAACCTAAATACAGGCAGGCCTTCTTTGGATTTAGCCTGATCCATTCAAGCAATTTTTCCTAAAATTTTTCATCTTTACTTTAGCTGCACTAGTAGTAGGAAAAGTCGAAGCTCTTGAAGGTAAGATTGTGAATGTGTTGTCTTATTTATCAAACAGACAAGAAGGCAAACATAAAAAAAGTTTTCATAACTATTTTGTTATCATGACATAGAGGGAAGATAAAATTCCACTTCTGCCATCATTCCAACTAACTACCGCCCTAAATCTTTGCTGAAACTTGTGCCAAATCTGAGCTTTCAAACGTTTGTAAGTGCAAAGGCATTTGGAAAACCTGCAGAAGTTATATTTCAAGTAGAATTGAAAGACAGAGTCTACTTTCTGCTCTGCTTGAAAGCAAGAAGGCATGGAAATCTGGTGCCAGACTTCCTTCTTTCTAGATCTTCTGCCTAGTTTTACAGCCTCCTACTGTTCAGGTGGGGCTCTAAGAGCGGAAACTTGGATGGCTAAGTATTTTTCTGAATCCCATTTTTAAATGCTTAAGGAGCATCCACCATCACTATCTCAAGTGAGAAGGATCCTGGGTACAGTTGAAACCAGCCAAAGACATGAAAGGAAAAAGCAGCTTGTTGTGAGCGTTGCAGCTAGAACTGCCAGCTTTGTGATTTTAGAACAGAAACTTAACCATCAGCACATTGTGACATTTTTGGTGTGATGCACGATGATGCGTGGGTGGATTGCAATGCCACATGTTGTTATTTCAATGCATTATCATCGTCAGGGTTTATTGAAGCGTTGCTGTGTTTCAGCAGAACATCATTATCTCCTGCAGCAGCTTCAGCTCAGCCAATCCTACTAGGTTCACAGATATTAAGTGTATAAAAAAAACCCTACTTTGCCTCGATTTGCATCTTAATATTCTAACAAGCCAGATAACTGGAAGCAATTTCATAGAAAATGATTTTAGAATGTAGTTTATATATACATTCATACTGGAGGCCTGATTCTCACTTCAGTCTTTTCTGAGAAGGGAAACATGCCTTGTTACTTTTGCAAATAATCATGCAGTTTCCATTTCAGACAATAATTGTAATTAAATAATATGTTAGAGAGAATCAAAACAGACAATTTTCTTCCAAAAAGGTAAAACACTTCTAAAAAAGTATCAATTATGAATTATTCTTCTAGTTCCCAGGTACCTTATGGGCACAAAGAATGATCCTGCTGCAACTTGTTATCAAGGACAGATGCAAATACTGTGATTAGCTTGTTAAAAAAAAATGGATCCAATGTTGAAATACTGGGGTAAATATCAACTTTGCCTGCCAGACGCAAGGCTTTAAACTAACACTAATGGAACTTGTAGGGTGAAAGCTTTCCCTGCCACATTGAAAATATGGGGTACACAATGCACAAACTTAGCTGAATTTGAAAAAGAATCCAGAATATTTAGTCTGCAGTCGTTTAAGCTAGGGTCTGTTAAGCACAGTTGTGTATTCATTTGGATAGTAGCTTCCCACACGGGCTGTGTCCTGGAACTGTGCGGAGATTCTTTTATCCACGTGAAGGACCTCTGTGTCCCTATTACCAGGAAATAGTTAATATTCTTTCCCACTGGGGCCCTCCTGCACCTGCACAACTGTGGTGTGTGGTTTCTTCTTGCAGCTGCATCTGCGACTCTGCTGCTGCCTGTGTGGAGGTTTTAAAGTGTAAATGGAGAGCTGGTGAGGCTACCCTTCAGTGGTAATGCAGCCTCAAGGGCTGCTGCAGAAGCAGCGAAACCACTCTTAGTAAAGAAGCACTTTCAGTAAAGCATGTTTCTCAGCTGTTAACATTATATCCCACCTTGCTCTGGAAAATTCAAAGCACGTTATAAATACCAGTTAATAATGTATCCTCACAATGACATTCTGGAGTTGCTGTCTATGATTATCGTGATTTTTCCAGAGGAAGAAAATTAGACTGTGAGACCTTAACTAATTTTCGGTCACCGAGAGCAAGCCGATACAGATCTTTCCCAGTCCTGTAGTTTGGCTGCTCAGCCGCTCTGCCGCTCCCTTAGTTTGCTCTCTGAATTCCTCGAGCAAAAGGAGGACTATTTTTGTCCCAATTGCTAAAACCCATCATTCACAATATCTGCTCCTTCTCAGGAATGAGAAGATTATGGGGGTCAGTAGTCAGAAGAGAGAGTTATCAGCTAGCCCTGGGCTCCAGGAGCGGTGATTAGGATCATCTGTTATTAACCGCAGACGCATGCTCTGGAGCAGAAGTGCTCCATTCTCCTCTGCATTCGAGATCTGTCTGGTGTGAGGGTGATATATGGGAGGGAAGAGATTGTGTTCGCCGATTCTACAAGGTGATGTGATTTAGAGGAGCTAGGTGGTTGTTTTACTCTATTCCCGTCATGTGATCCCCTTAAGGCTCGTATACCACTGAAGGATCGCCAGAGCCAAAGGACTGCTTGCCCTTTCCACTCCTGTCTTTGCACTGTCCCTTCCCCCAGCACGCTCCCCGTGGTGTGGTGGGAGAGCAGCAATGGGCACATGAGCCAAATCTGCTGCTTTTGGGCTGATGGAGATTTTTGTCCTCCAGGCAACATTTTAAGCCAAGGATTTCAGTGTCAACCTCGCTTTTAAGAGAGTGTGTGCTGTTATCTTTAGGTTTACAACTTTCTGAAAAGAGAAGGAGATTTATAGGAAGAAAATGAGAGTGCATATGTGCACCTTATCACACAAGACAGGCAGACAAATGCAGCTACACGAAGAATTACTGCATGCGGTTGTCGGTGCGTGGTTGCACAGGGAATTTTACTCCGTGTTCACCCACAAAGCTGCTCTTTTCAAGCAAAAAGACTACCGGGGTGAGAGATCATGTAAGTGGAAAGGGATGCTGGCTGTGTTTTCTGTGTGTACCTTTTGGTGTAAAAACCTGCTCTAACAGTAGCTGTATTTTGGTTAAAAACAGAAAATGTCTCAGCATAAATCACCGAGGTTCTTTCGGAGACTTGATTTCCCCCCTTCCCTTCCGCTTCTTGGCTTTGTTTTATTTAACCTAAAATAAAAGTCTCCTGAATTCATTTATGAGTAGGAAAGACCTATCCCTCTGTTGCAAGTGACCCTCACTTTATCTGGTTTGGAAGAACAAAAGTTTAAGGAAAGATTCCTGGGAAATGTCTTATTACTGCCATAGCCCTAAGCCTTGATAAGAACCCCATCGAGCTG
Organism: Phoenicopterus ruber ruber; assembly: GCA_009819775.1. Classification (NCBI taxonomy): domain Eukaryota; kingdom Metazoa; phylum Chordata; class Aves; order Phoenicopteriformes; family Phoenicopteridae; genus Phoenicopterus; species Phoenicopterus ruber. The sequence continues at coordinate 37,547,022 of CM020219.1, forward strand.
ATATACCCACACATACATACGTAACAGGTGGCCCCTGCTCCAGACAACCTGCTCCCAAAGAGAATGAGGCATTTTCTCACAATACTTAAATGCTATAAAGATTTTGAAACCCCTGCTCAGAGTCTTCATGCACCCAGTCAGACCCCTGCTCAGCAGCAGCCGCCCCACCGCCACCTATGCTGTCTGAATGGCCAGGCCACATTGCAGCAAGTTTAATTTGGAGGAAAGAAAACTGGGGGCCAAGGCTTCATGGTCACCTGCCCTTTACCACACCCAGCATTCAAATATTAGAGCTTCCCTTAAGGAAATGAAGGATCCACCTCTGAATTTCTGTTCTGGTATCTGGCACCTCTGAGGAGAGCAGCTTCGTCATTAGGCTAATAGATGTCCCGGGCAAGCCACTCGTCTGTGAAAGCTTTTCCACTTTTTGTAACTTATGAATAGGGACTCAACACTCTTGCAACTCTCCTGCAAATAAATACCCTCTGCAGGAGGCAAGAGAATCAGGGTTTTTTTCATTTTTTTCTCTCCTTTCATTTTCTGTCTGGCCCATTTGAGGCAGAAGCCAAGCGCTTCAGCAGGAAAGCAAATGCTAGTGACCCGTTTGCCTCAACGGTGGAGCACCTGGATCCAACATCTGTTACTAGCCAGGCTGAACAGGAATTAAAAAAAGAGAAGGATTGCACTACTAATGACTTAAATCATGGTGGGAGTCACCCAGCTTGGACACCTAGCTCAAGGAGAGCCTCACAGCTGCGAGCCGTGAACAGCAATCCCTTCCTCTGCTCTGGAGCTAAGGCACTTGAATACTTTTGCAAGACTTGAGGCTAAAGGTGGCTTGTTGGCTGGCTTGGAGGCTCCTCAGGCCTTTGCTGGACTCTGAGGTTACTCCTATCTAGCGAGGAGAAGCAGCTCTCCCGGTGCCTGGTAGGGAAAGCCTCGGTTGTGCCTCATCCCGGGCCTCTGCTGAGCTCTGCCTGGACATCGGGTGCTGCAGCAGAGCAGCCTTCATCCTTCGCATCTGCAGACCGGCGATCACAGGCTTGCTCCCCTGCACGTCAGCGATGTCCCTTTTTATCTGTGCCCAATGAATTTCAAATCTGATATTAAATGCAATGAAGCCATCTGCTTCTGGCCATACTGAAGAAATTCATACTACTTCATACCAGTAACACCAAATAAGGCAGTAAAAGACATTGCTTAGTTTGCACAACCTTTTCTTTTCCTCCCTAGAACTATTTTTAGTTAAACAATTTTCTGCCAAAAAAGCTCCGTCTGTGTCCAGAACTGCCCTGGTCATCGGCACTGTTACCAGGGACTCGAGCTTTATGGCCCTCATAACTCCGGAGGGCGAAAGGTCGAGCCGTGGAGCCTTTGTGTCAGCTCCACATTTCTCTTTAAACACATGTGAGAGACAAAGCTCCCCTGAGACCCCCATGGAAACTGCCTCCGGGGGAGGGAGAGGGTGAGAGAGCGCTGGCCTGGCAGATAAAAGCAACATCAAAAGGACCAGGGAGCAGCTGTCCATCTGGAGAAGCAAACTTTTTTTTTTTTTCCCCTTCTTCTTTTAGGAGAAAGAGACTGTCTCAAAGGATAGTCTCAAAAAAATTTTGCATGGAAGGAGAAAAAAAAAAAACCCAACAACCAACCCACCGGCAAGGGGGAGGGCAGAAAAGCCCCTGCAGCAAACAGAAGGAGGTGCTGCTTGGCAAAAATCCCAGGCTGAATCATTTAAATCACTTTTAGTGCCTCCAAATGCAAGTCGCTGCCTCTGTTTATAGAGTCACAGCGAGAGACCTGAAGAGAATACATTTCCCAAAGCAACATCTGAGCTCGGGAATGAATCAAAACTCACTTCATACGCTGCAAACCCCCTTCCCTCTGACCAAGCTTTTGTTCTGTTCCTGGGTTCGGTGTCAGCCTCCGTCCCTGCAAGAAAAAACCCACAGCTTGATGGCCAGATAGCTGAGCGTGTTTACGATAGGGAGGGTTTCACTACACAGGCTTTCCCGTACGCGTAATTGCCAATAATAAACAGTCTGCATATAGGTAATTGTTGATCAACGCGCCAACATAGGTTTTTCAAACTGACAAATTACACATCCTTATCATCGGATTTACAGACACAAAGAGCTCTTCTCCCAGGCTGTAACTATTAAAATAGTTACTCAAACACAACAGGTACCCACCCCAAAATCAAAAGAAAACTGCAGTCAAACTCAACAAATTCCACAGCACATCCCAGTCTGCGGGATCGTAAACGGGGCCGACAGGGCTACCTCCCACTCCTGCCCTCGTTCAAGGGCTTCCCATCATGTCTGCTTGCACCTGAAGACACTTAAGAAGATGCTGACAACATATTTCGCCTTTCAATATAGGTTGAAAACACCTTTTCAAAAACAGACAGTGAGTGATATAAAAATCAAGAAAGTCTGATCCTCATTTATCACCAATCCAACTCTTTCAGTATTGTGAATCTGAAGGTTTGAAATTATTTGAATACCCGAGATGATGCCAGGCCGCAACTGTTGGAAACTTTTACTCTTTGCTTCAGTAAGCTGAAGATGTTGCAAGTGGCCTGTAACACATGTTTATCTATCCCATATGATTCCTAACATGAAAATACATGGTGGCTTCCCACACATCCAGGAACGTACCCCATTCCAAAGGGAGAAGGGATGAAGGGATGGATACAATAGCCCTGTGCCCCCGTGAGGTGGGCCGGCACCCCGGGGCGTGCGCTGGGGAGCTCCCTGCCCGCAGAGTCCGGCGCTGCATCTCCGCCCAGATGCAGGAATGAGATCTTCCTTCCCGCAGCGGCAGCCTGGGGGGCTCCCGAAAGCCGGTGGTGGCACCCAACGGGCAGGTGAGCGTGCCCGAGCGTCCCCGACACGCTCCGTGTGGCATGTTGCGGGCAGAGCTGGCCAGCCTGGGGGAAAAGAGCGGGAGCCGTGGGGAGATCTCCTGGGAACTAGGCTGAGATGTCGTCCTAAGCAGTGCAGGGAGAGGGCAATGCTCCCACCCTGTGCTGGCAGGGATTATTTTAGCCGACTTTCAACAACGGGCACCTGTGGCACCCTGGTACACCTTGAGAAGACAGAGATGTCCATCCGCAGTTCCGTGGCTCCCGTGGCACCCTCCTGCCCCCAGCTCAGGCGTCCCCTGCGCCGAGGGCAGAGCCAGCCCCTGCGCTCCTCGCAGATCCAGCTCCCACCTCACGCCTCCCCGCCGCTGGGATAATAAATACCTCACGCCTGAGCGCAGCGCGCGGCCAGGCTGCTCTCCCGCTCCCCGACGGCACGTCCAGGGGCGGCAGATTGGCAGGTTGCTGGAGGAGGCGAACCTCGCGGGCTGGCGGGCGGCCAGGCCGCCGTGGCCTCCTGCCACAGCCCCTGCCTCTCGCAGGGCCAGCCTGCCAGACACGTCCCCCCGTCGCGTGACAGGCCACTGGGTTGTTTCACACGCTAGAAGAGATTTGAGCGGTCTGCCTCATCACCGAGAGGCCCACGCAGGGTCCCCTTCGCTGTCCTCACCCAGCCTGGGGCTTAGAGGGGCTGGCGGGTGAGCTTCCTCCGGGTTTTGGTCCAGAGTTGGTGCCCAGAGTATTGCAGATGGCTTCAGATGCTCTTCATCTCCCCTTCTTTCTGATGGGGATACCCTGTGTTACTCTGGTTTGTGTTTTGCAAACCGCTATCAAGGTTACCTGGGCAGAGATGTTCCCTTCCCACTCCCTGTCGGTGCAGAGAAGCTGCAGCCCAGGAGAGCCTGGGACCCACACTGACCCACCCGCCAGGACATCGGTACGAGTGAGCTCTTGACAAATTTGGACGCAGAAAGCCAGCGGTTCTTTCACGCCTGAGGTGTGGCAGTAGTTGCTGGCTGGTCCAAAAGTCTTTTATGCAAAAGCCGGGTTGTGTGTGAGTCCCCACATGTCACGCTGCTACTTCCAGCCCCACTGTCCTGGCATGCCTCCAGTCCCGGCTTCCACAGTGGGAATAAGCACAGAGCCTCTCCTTCCAAGCGGCTCTGGCACCCGGTCCTGCTCGCAGCCCCACAAACCCTAAAGTTGGCTCTGATGGCCTTGGTGAAGAAGAGAGTGCTGTTTTTTCCTTAAGAGTGGGCTATCTGCCATGAACCACGGATTCAAATTGTGGTGAAGACTAGGGCTGCCCATACATCTACATTTTCAGATATGTCCTCTTTTTCCACACATAAATATCTCCAGTTGGATCTTTTTGGATTTTTTTTTTTTTTTTAAGCTTTATAGATTTCTCATGTTTTTCCAAATATCTGGTGGGCCCATGAGGTCAAAAGCCCCTTGCTACGCTGCAGCACGTCTGAGTCTCAGACAGGTGCCCAGGAACCACCCGGGGTATCTGGGACAGGCAGCACGCCAACCCACGCTGTTGTGCACATGCACTGTGCTAAACTAGCCACGTGAAGTAAGCCTGATGCACAGACCTACTGCGCACGTACTGCCTGATAAATATCAGTCTAAAATGCAAAGAATAGCTGTACAGGGCACACGCAGCACATCTGATAGTACTTCCTGGAAGCACCAGACTGACTTACACAACGCACTTACAGTGCATCTGTCTGCAGAATCTTCGACAGAAATATGGGAGCCCTAGAGGAGAATTTGCTGCAAATGTGTTACTCAAGCCTACTTGGCCTCTTCTTAGTGTCTTCCCATCTGTAGTAACAGGTCATGTTAACAGGTTGGTACTTGCGTGATCTCTTTGATTCCTCATGATTATCTCCCAGCTGTGTCTAGAGCAGAAGTTCCTGACATTGCTCACTGCTGTTGTGGCCACTTCTGCTCCCGTGGTGCCCACCATACTAAGGCTACTCATCTCATTTCCCCTTGGCCCCGTGGCACAGGACTTGCACCCCACAGGTCCAAAGGCTCAGACGGAACTATTCCAGACATAGCTGAATATAATTTTCATCAGAATCTGGCCTTTATTTTAACTGCATTTAGCCCTTGACTACGTTTCAAGTATATGTTTCGTCTTCTACAGACCTTTAAAGTACTCTTGTATTTGCACACTGTTGTAATGAGTGCAGCCCAGGAGCTGCTCTGATCAGCTGGGCAGAACGTGTGGATGCAAGACGAGGTGTTTCTGACGGCTGGACTGAAGCTGAGACATGTGCCTCTGCTGGATAGCCATCTGGGTCCAAATCTTGCCCTTTTTAGCAAGCTTCATTTGAGCATGTAAAAAATTGCTTGCAAAAACAACATCTGAAAAAAAATCCTTCCAATTTTAAGGGTAACCGTCCAGAATGTTAATTTATTAAAGAAAGTCCCACCAGACCATGCACAGGCTCTGAAGAAAAGGCCCAGAGGAGCATAGTGGACTGAGAGGAAAGCCTGAGAGTTTGTCAGAGCTCTTCTAAGAGTCCCTTTCTTGCTCTTTCCTCACCGAGCACCCCGTGTCCTCTGCAGGATTTGAAAGACCCTGAGGAAGACCGTGGCCTGCCTCTGCGTGATGAAAGCGCTAGTGTTAACGCAGCACCCTCGTCAAGCACGTGAGGCTTTCCCCAGGGCCTGGAGAAGCCCCTTTCCTGACTCTTTGTTTTGTTTCGCTAAAGCTCTGCCTGTACTGAAGGGGTTACTGTCTCGTACGATATAACAGTGGGGCTGACTTGGCTGGAACAGACATTAACTTCCACAGTAAATCTGGCAGGAGCTGGTAATTACAGAAAAAGCAGCCAGGGGTCATGGCCAGCCAATGCTCTGGAGTAACAGAGCAGAAAATCAAAACAGAGGGGGAAGGGAAATCATATTCATCATAGTCTTAGGGCTGAGGTCGGTCTCCTCCAAACTATCAGGAGCCTGTCGTCAATTGTTATGTTTAGAAGGAGCCTCTGGAAGATGAGGTAATAATAATGTTAAACATTAACTTGTTAGTGCTCCCGCTGCACTGGAAATTCACCTCCACCCCAGCACAGCTGGGAAGGGGGAACGAACGCTCCCTGGAAACAGACGGGAATACGGTTCACTAATTGCACTCCTGCATGCGTCCCGTTTCTGGCAGGTTTCTAGCACTAACACACGACCCAAAGGTTCCTGCTTCGTGGGTCCTGCGCTCTCCCCCCGCCCCCAGTCCTGCATTGCTTCAAAATCCTCCAGCACAGGCTTCTCCCCGTGCCGCCGCTCCGGAGCGCAGGCAGTGGGGCGAGGGAGGTCTGCCTGCCCGCAGCGCTGCCTCCAAGCTGGCAGGGACAGCACGCGTGCAACTCCTTGACAGGGTGGCAAAGACTCATGTACGGAGCAGGAGCATCAACTGCCTGCATGGCGTCCTGATAAAGCCTGGGAGAAAAGACGACTGGCTGCGTTACTGCTGTCCTGTAGCTCCTCACAGCTCCGCACTCCAACATCTCTCCTTACAGCCTGAGTTAAATTAGTGTCTGCCCTGTAGCTGTGCCTGCAAGCAGGCTAACACTGCCTGAGAGCCCATCCATGAAGGAGTGAGGTCATGGCAGGATGGGAAGGGCTGTAAAATGCAGGGCAACTTACAGGTAAAATAATAGTTACTTTCTTCTGCCGCTGGAGAAGCCAGAAGCACTTGAGTGTTCATCTGGGCTTCTGTTTGGGCTCTCACACGCACACAAACGGTCACGCTGTCCTGCTGGGAAACCCCATCCCTTGACACAGTTGCCTGGATTAAACACACAACATCTCATTGCAGAAACAAAGCGAGGAGAACGGAGCTTTAGCCCTGGCCGTGACACAGCTTGGCACGTACCCTCCGACGGCTGCCTGGCCTCACCCGGCCCTTCTGTAAAATGGGGGGTATAAAACCTGCCTTAAAGATGTGCTGAGGCTGAAATAGTCCACAACTACAGAGCACTGCTGACATCTCCAGAAGATAAGAGCCACTAACATGGAAAATTCAACTATCAGTGGCAATATAAAAGAACTTGGGGTCTAGTGCACAGAAAACATGGATTAACTGGTGCAGGTTGAGCTGGTCTCTGGAAAAAGCCACTGGCACAGGTTGTCCCACGTGCTTTGTAGGCAGTGGGCTCGCTTGCGTGGCAGCCTTGTTCTGCTTCGAGGGACAAGCCCCTCGCCAGCTACTGCTGCAGAGGGGGGCCAGAACAAGAGCCCCTTTACTGCCAGGCTGGCATCCCGACTCAGGCTGAGCGATCCTGGAAAACGCTGAAGAAATGGTTTGTTTACTCATTAAATGACTAACGAGGTGGCCCCTCTCTGCCTCTTCTGCCTGTCGGGCGCTGCTCAGTGGAGCAGAGATGCAGCAGGAGAGCGGCCGCCGCTGTTGGACATGGAGGGCTACACACTGGCTCAGAGAAGAGGGCGCAGGAGCTGTGCGTGACGGCCCGGGGCCAGCTGCTGGGCAGAGCAGCAATTTGTCTGCCAGCACCAACCTGTGGTTGTCTCCAGACCTGGTTTACTCTCGAGGTAGCGCTGGTGTTGCAGTAATCCCATAGGCAGGGCACAGGGTGGTAAAACAGGCACCTGTAAGTGCATATAACACAGCAGAGCATAAATTATGGCTTTTTCAGATGCACACTGTCTTATACCTGCCCTGCTGCATCTCATCTTTGCATTCATAAAAACCTATAAAAAATGAAAAAAAAAAATGGATACCAGGCCCCGACCTGTTTTTATCTGCCAGTATCCACTCCCTGCTGTACTGCAGGCACCACCTTGCAGGTCACCCTATCTCAGCTTTCGCATTCACTTCAGCCATCTGACACACGAACAAGTGATTAGTTTAATTTGTGACTGCATATGGAGGGAGCCTTGGTAGCTGCCTGTCCCTAGAGGATGGGTAACCAACGCGTGTCTTCGCTTACAGCAGATGCGATTCAGCTGCCAGGGCATAGCTTCTGGTGAGGAGCGTAGGCGAGAGGTAGCCCTTGCAGTGGTGGGCTGGGGTTGCAGCTGGGTAAAAACCAAGCCGTGGGCGCAGGCCGTGATGTCCTTGTGTTTCCAGGCTGCTCGGTGGGCTGTGGTGCACGCCTGGGGCTGGGGCTCTGACTCCCTTTCCTAGTTTTTCTGGTCAAATCAGAACCGGGAACTACAAATATCTTTTCTCCAGGGGATTTCTAGCCCATTTTTTGCAAGCCCAAGCTGTTAACATAAGCTTCAGGTGTTCACATAAACTCTGGAGCGCTTTGCTGTATTGCAGCCTGCTTCTGTTCGGGTGCATGCCACACCGTCACGGACAGTGCCGCAGCTGCAGCTGGGACCCCCCGGCGCTCTGTCCCCCCTGGCTTTGAGAAGGCCAGCCGGCAGCGGCACGGGTGGACACGCTCTGGGGCGGTCTGAGGGAAGCCAGCACTGCGACTGCCCACGCAGCTCTCCGTTGTCTAGGCACAGTTCCTCCCACGTAGCATTAGCAGGCATCGTTTGCTAGAAATAAATATCTCCGGGGTAAAAGGTCCAGGTTTGGACCTCTCTGAGGAGGGCCAAGCCAAGTGCCACTTGAACTTTTTTAAACCATGAAATGTAAAGACACACAAAAATAATAGTCCAGGAAACTTCAGAAGATGTGGGAACAAATCTTACTTTAAATACAAGTTTCTCTAACCTCAGTGTCATGATTCAGCATTTCTAAAGTAAATAATTTACAGTAACAAAAGCAAGAAACTAAGAGGTTTGTGTGGGATCAAGGTAAAAACGAATTTTGCAACGTGAGAGAGATGAAAGGTAGATTATCATGAAAACAGGACATCTTGATCCTACCGCTAAGGAAAAGCTGAATCCTCCACCACAAAACCTACTCTGAGTCATTGTTTAATGAACCGAGCATTGCTCGCAAAAACTCAGCTCCGAGCTCTTTTTTTTTAGATAATAAAAACAGTGCTGATATTTTTATATTGAGTTAATGGTTTTGAAGAAGAGCCACAAAGTTGTTCTTTGCTGTACAAACTCCTGCCGAAGAGGAGAAGTAAATCTGGAGGGTAGCAAAAAGATTCTGGATGCACTGTTTACGTAACCCTCCCGAACCTCTTCTTTCCTTCCCACACGAGCACCTAAACCCACTTGTGTGCTTGTTGGGAATTACAAGGTCTGTTCTCAGGGTTGCAGGGTTTTACAGTATGATTCAAAGAAAAGTAGAAACCGTCCCGCGCTCTCCCTGTGTCTGCCAGCTCTACTGACACTGAGGAGGAGGATGCCAACATAGCTTAAATCTCAGCAGACCTTTACAGAGCTGGCTCAGTGTTTCTATCCACATTTTACAGCTGGAGAAACACGTCCAAAGGCAGGACCTTGACAGTACCAGTGTGCTTTTACAAAACTGATTGAGCTGCCCCAGAGCTAGCGAGATGAGCCCTGGCATAGGCAGGTCTTCTTTTCTGGCAGCAGAGTCCCGAAGGCAGCTGAAAGCCCCCCCGTCTACAACCATCTCCCAGCAGTGCTAGCGCTGCTGCTCCAGTATTAGCAAGAAGGGATTTTTTACAAAAATTTTGTCCGGGTAGAGTATAGCTTAAGTGATTTGCCCAGGACCGGCATACAGGTTAGTGTCAGAACCAGGAAAGGTAGCGAAATCTCTGGCTCCCTGCAGTTAAGGATGTGTGTAGACAATTGGACTGGGAGCTTGTCATCACCTCTTATGAGGAAAGTGAAAGGGGGAGGCCTCTTGGAGAGCATTAGTGCTTTTATTGCAGAGAGATATTACAAAAGATTGCACAGTGGAACATGTTCCAGAATCAGGAGGGACCTCAACCCTAAATCTTTTGATGCCTTTTGCAGCTGGAAACATGTTACAGCAGGATCCACTACAGGTCCTAGTGCTGGAAAACAATGGAGATAAACGGTACAAGAAGCTTTTTCTCATCTAAAAACAGCACTTTTTTTTTCTGACGTGAAATTGTTTTTACACCAGGCCTCTCCCTGACACTAGGAGAAGGACCGTGACAGGCTGAGGGATGAGTAGATGTGGCATGTGACATGAAGGTGGAATTCAGCAGTCGATTGAAGAGATGTTGATCTAAATTAGACTTCACTTTACTGCTGTGTGACCCTTTTCCTCACCCTTTGACTGGGCTTTCTGAATGCTTCCGACGCACATTTCCATCCTTGGACCACAATATTTCAGATACCTGCAAGTGTAAAACTCGGTGAGGAACAGCCTGAGAGCTTGACTCCCTCACCTTGAACCTCCTTGGATGTGGTCAGGGCGTAGCCAGCCACTGATGTGTGAAAGCCAGCATTTGCTTGCTCACTCATTTGCTTTCAACCTCCACCCCCCATAGCCATTGAAATGTTGCTTTTGGCAAGAACTGGGGCACAGGGGAGGGACAATTACCACGAGCGCTCATTGTTTGCAGAATGTTTTTCTTAATGCCTTAGAAAAAAAAAAGAAAAGGGTCAGGTTGAAAGGTCAGCCGACCTCTTTGTTTTCTTTGGAATGAGAGATTCAAACCCTTCAGAAAATGTTTTATTAGCTCTTCTGAATTTCACTTTCCGCAGAGGTTTTCTCTCCAGGCAATGTTTAGAGGCACCAGCAAGGAGTGCCCACGCTCATCAAGCTGAAGGTGATTTAAGGAGAAGAACAAAATCTGCGCCTTGGCTAGTGGAAAGCAATTCTTTGCTTCAAATTCTGTTATGAAAGAAAAAAAACCCTTGCTTGATGAGGAAGAAGGAGCCTGGGGAGTGAACAAAGGGCTGTGGACTCAATTTTACCTTAGCCCTGGTCAGCATTAACTGGAAGACTCTTCCGTTTGACCCAACCATCAGCTGCTCACACCAGGAGCATTTGCAGTCTCGTGCATAGAAAACGAATGCTTAGAGGACAAGTCCACACAAGTGGCATTTCAGCATTTCGGCTCTGGGGAGCGGGGCTGGCTGGCGAGGGCACAGCCGTGTCCGGCGGCGGCGGCGCGGCAGCAGGCTGGCACTGAGCAGAGCGGGGCTCAGGCTATGCCTGCGTGACCCCCTTTCTCCCCGTGGAAAAACACAGAAAATGAGATTCCTCTCCTTTGTGAAGGGCTTTCAAACCTAATGACAAAAGGCAGTATTCAGAGCTGGAAACTATTATTGTTTTTCTTTGGGGGCATTCAGTCCAGGACAGGTTGGGGATTCAGCAGTAAATGAGGATAAGAAATGCCATTTACTATAGCATATATGTGAAATAAAAGGCTTCATTCCCTTCATTTTGGTAACTTTACTGACCACCGTGTGTTTGGTAAAGTGTGTTTTCGAAGCAATCCAGGTAGTTCCATTCCTGGTAATGGCACTAAGAAAGTCTGATTTCTTCCTCTCTTTAATTTCCAGGGTTGCAGTCATTGAGATGTAAAAGAGATGGGCTCCAAACAGAGATGTTCCTGCAGTTAGGGCCATCAAAATGGTCTGGGGGCCCTCTGGGACTGAGTTCAGACCACAGTCTTCTCACCGTGTATGAATGAGAAGAGAGTGGTTTAGCACACAGCCTCCCTTCTTCAGCAGACAGTGAAAAAGTTTGAGTTTTTCATTCATACTTCTCAAAATGCTTCACAGCGGGAGTAGGTATCACTTCCCCCTCCTCCTCTGCTCTAGCACACAAGTGCCAAGCCCACCTGACATTGCTAACATGTTTATAGCTTATTGTGGGGATACGAGTTGCAAACACAGGCATGTCTCTGCATGGCAATGAGCAGACACGTCAGAGATCCAAGCAGCAGGTCTAAATAAACCAGTACACCAGTGGGTGAAGAAAGTAGCTCAGCTCTTGGAAGCAGGACAGCTGTGTCAGCAGGGTATCCACGCTGGAGGTAGCCCAGCTGGTAAACCTGCTACCTGAAGCTGCTGCAGCGCTCATCCAGCGTGGCTGGTGGGCTTCCAGGCTCCAAGGCAATGGGTCTTCTGGTTTGGGAGAGAGCTCAGGGGCTGCTGCACCATAGTCCACGCAGCACCGCAGCCACCGTTTCTTTCGATGTGGGAACTGGGGGGATGACTTCTACCAGCTGTCCACAGTCCCTTCCTATTTACACCTCCTTCATTCATGTGTCTGAGTGACAACTTTTACGCAGCTCAGGAAGAGGCTGGCTTAGCAGTGGCTCCCCACAGGTGTCAGCCCGTCCCCAGTGCAAGCCATTAGGAGGGCTTTCCTTCCTCAGCAGACCTCCTGCCTCTGGATTCTACACCCAGCTCAGAAGAGAAGCCCAGATGAGGCTTTTCTTTGCAGAAGCAAATCTTGCTCCCTCACCCAAAATAGCACTGCCCCGCTCCATGGCCCGGCTGTCCCCTTTGCGGTGCCACCAAGCCGTGTTCCGTGCGAGGACACCGGAGCCTCTGGGTGCGCGCTTGTCCTCTGCAGTTTCACCCAGACAGGCGTTTTGGTTGGCTGCCTCAGTTCGGGATGGCAATTTGATCCCGCGGAATAAATCTATGGATTACAAACCGGAGCAGCGTGAGTTTTGGAGATAGGCACCCTACGTGAATACGAGCTACAAAAACAGAGTCTGACCCTCTCCTCAGGCAGGGTAACCAACGCCCTGGCAGCTCCGCGAGTGCTTTGACTCTGTTACCTAATCTCCAGCTGTGGGCTCCGCGCCGTGCCAAGTCTCCTTTGGCTCTGTCTAGTAATAATCGTTTCTGGAGTCCCGCCAGGGCCTCCTGCCAGTTCCAGTCACACTCTGCTAATGCGAGAGGCAGAGTTTATTAATTCATCGCCAAGGCCCATTGTCTGGGACACTGCCTGGCTGTTTATTTACTCCAATATGGTCTGTATTTACTCAGACAGAGCAAGCGAGGGGACTTTGTTTAACTTTGCAAGACCTTCTGCTGGAGGAGACATGTGACCTTATGCAGAACTTCAGATAAATGTTCAGAGCTGGGGAAGGACCTTTCTTTTTTTTTTAAGTGTGGCCTCAAATAACACCGGTAGCCAGTATTGACAAACTGTAGCAAAGTGTAATAAAGGAAAGGAAAACATAATAGAGTTCTCATTTGAAATACATTTGTGAGTGTTTTGAAGATAAAAGGAGAAAAACAAGTGCGTACCCTAGGACTGAGGCCACGAGATAGGGATTTGCAGCAAAGGGAAAGGGCTTTGCTTAAAGAAAGGGACAAGTCAAGACATGTTAACCTGAGGCCGCTCGCCCCTTTCCACTGACCTCCAGCAGCGTGCGGCTGCCATCGGAGGTGGGAAGAGGCTTCTGCAGAGGGCACGTACTATCACCTGATGGCAGCATGCTAGCTGTGATATGAAAGGGCACGCGAGGAGACCAGCTGGAACGTCCTCTAAAGCTTTGTCCACCAGGACAGTATTTTTTTCCAGGCAGCGCTGCTGTACTGGCATAACCCTCGGTGTGCATTTTCATTGAAGTAAAGGTGTCTTCTGCTAATGCAACTGAAGCTGCAGTTTAAATATTCTGTTTTCTTTAGCAATAAAACCTATTTAAGCAACTCCTGCCTTCTTGTCCTTGCTTTCACCTTTGCACTGCTCTCAGTTGCACCTTCATTTGAAATTGTGCTGTAGACTGAATCTTTGCAAGGATCTCAGTTTCGGAAGGGAAGAAAAAACCCCAAACAACCTTTTTCCCCCGTAACGTACGATATTTGCAGTCCTAGGTAAAGCACCTTCATGTACATGTATACTGGGTAAGGTCAGTTCAGAGAAAGGCTACTGTATTATTTTAATTCTACTGGTTTATTTAATGTGGTAGGAATTGTGCATGCATGTACGCGTATATACAAACACACACTACTTATATGCACGTGTGTATTTATAGGGACAATCCCCCTGGGAGAGGGGGTAGGGAAAAATATGGCAATCTGAATAGTGCATGCTCTTGTCTGGCTTGTTTTAAGTCAGATCCTCATGCTATTGTAACATGGTTTTGTATTTAATTTCCTGTGTTTGTAACTCAAGCCAACTTCCAGTGTTGCTTGTGTGAGTGTTTGTTTGGGTTTCTCTGAGGGCCTTTCTTTTGTTGGAAAGTGTGAGGATTTTAACATAGCTGTTAACACCGCACTAAAAAGCCTGATCTTGTTTTCATTGGGGCAACTGCTAAAACACCCTTCTGTTTGCAGCGGGAGTGGCGCTGGTTCCCCAGTCCAGCATCAGCATCACTGCACACCGGCTCTACCCTGTCTGGGCACACGTACAGCCAGCCCCCGGGGGAGGTTTTGCTCCCACTTTGCACCGATATGAAAGACCTGTATGTCTTCAGGGCAGTAGCAAGCTGTGGCTGTAACTGATGGAGCAGGTGAATATAGTTCCTGCAGCTCCAGGAGTTTTCTTACCGTTGCTGGACGAGCCCCCACCTCCGCCGTGAGGTGAGCAGGACACGCTGCACTGGCCACCCCGTGCCACTGCTTCATGCAAACCAACTGAATGTGCCCAGTTGTCAAGCCAGCGCGTCAAAGCCCGCGGTCTGTGTGCTTTTCTCTTTGGCCTGGCCAGCGAGGCATCTCGGAGCATGAACAAGGGTACCGCCTCCTCCCCGCCGCCTCAAGCCACCCCCCAGCCTGCGCGCACGCTTTACGCCGGGACGATCGACCTCATAGCATTGATGGCACCAGCCGCGGGACGCCACGTTTGCCGGGGGGTGGTTTCTGTGGCTGCCAGCTGACCACCGCGATGGCTTTGCTTCGGGTGATGCGCTGGCTTGGTCCCATTGCCCTGCCGTACCACAAGCGGCTGAGCGGGGCTGTGGCACGGCCGCCCCTTCAGCCTGCTGCCAGCGGGGCCGTTTATATACCACGCTCCCTCCCGAGGTCTGCTGCTCCTGCCCGTCCTCCTCCACAAGCCAAAGCTGCCTCTCCAAATATGCACAGTGGCTTCTACCACTTGTTTGTTTACTGGAGAAGTTTGGCAATGGAGTGTGAAGAGAGGGATGTAACTGTCGGGGTACCACGCGCGGGGTAGTGCCAAAACAGTGGGGAGGAGGTGATGGGTGGGTTTGTGTCTCTGTGCAGAGCAGCACACGCTGCCTCCCACTGGTTTTCCTTTTCAATGGGAACCAGCAGCCTCCTCAGCGGAAGAGGGAAGCTGCAGCAAAAGTTTGGGACCCTCTGGCCTCCTGACCTGTGTTGCGTGGAGCACATTATACTCATATCCTTTGAGCTGCGTTCTCCCAAAACACCTAGAAGTGAGAGGATCAGTTCTTGGGAGGTGGACACCTGGGCTGGGCAGAGGCCAGCATTTCTCTGCCATATCCCACCATCACCGTCACTCCTCCCGAGGGCTCATACTAACACCCGCTGGCTCTATCAGAAGAAGAGTAGCCCAGTGCTGTCAGTGAAGGGTCTCCATATAAATTTTCTATACCAGCCCATTTCAGTCCAGATCAGTGAATTTTCCATGCCCAGGGCTGGTATTCCCCAGTGGTTTATTTGGAGTAGCATGCGAATCCTAGAGGATGTGTAATCTCATGTTGACCATTGGGCTTCATTTGTGTATTTTATTAGTTAATTTTTAAACACTGACCTAGAGCTCTGGATCCATTTTAAAATAATCCAAATTATAAATAAACAGACTGCCTAGCATGGGCTTGGAACAATAAATCAGGAGAAAAACAATTAAACACAACAGAAAAAAATTGGTCTTGAGAGAAAACAGACACTGAAAGAAGAAAAGGCACACCAACATATATTCTAGAGGGAGAGGCAGAAATAGTACAAGACTGAAAGAAAAAGAAAGAAAGGTGAAGAAACTTCATATGCTTTTGTTTTTAAAAAAAAGAAGGATTGCATTCAGGCAATAAATAGCACAGCATTAGCACGTAGATCTCCGTTGGGCTTAATTACAACAGATTCATCTTAATGAAAAATCAATCCTCTAAGCAGCTCTTAATATTCACCTTCACTGCTTGTACCTGCTAACTGAGCCCGCGTGTAACACGAAGAGCCTGTACGCGTATCACAGTAAAGATTATACGCAGCCGAGCTTCACCCTCCCCGCCGGGGCGCTGAAGGCAGCCCTGCCGTGGGGCTGGAAGGCGACCTGGGGAGCAAGGGGAGCCGGGTGGCCGCGGAGGGGAGCGGGGGGGCACGCCGCCCTCCCGAGCAAGTAGCCCAGGCTGTTTGCTGCAGATAGGGGAGGGAAAAAGCGAGGGTGGCTTTTCACATGGCCAGCTGATCTTTGTTACCTCTGAGTTTGGTGACACAGGCAAGCGTTTTGTCTCCTCACTTGAAGAAACACGCTTAGCAGCGCGACAGCAATCGGTTGCCACAGTGGCCCATTCGCTCATGGACCTGAAAAGTCATACCTACACGCACTCTGCTTATTCTGGTATCGTCTCTCTGGCAACAGCCAACATTTCTTTTTCCAGAAGATGCAAGAAATCTTCTGCAATAATCTGTCCTGGGGAAAACTGCTTCTCTGTTGCCAATAGCAAGAGTTTGATTTATGTTCTTCATATCACATATCTTCTTTAATTTACTGTTGAAAGTCAATGTTCTTGCACAGAACCGTCTAGCTTCATTGACTCACTCTTGGATGCAGTGATGTGGCGGTGAGTTCCACAGATTAATTACATACTGCATCTGAAAAATAAAGGCAGTGCTTAGATGGCCCAGCGTATCACTGGGTCAGTAGTGGAGTGGTGAAAACGGACTGCCACCGGCAGCACTGAAGGGAGAGTCACCACCATCCCTCCTGAGACACGTACACTCACCGCAGATCTGCAGACACAGTGCCAAACTCTAGACATTTCGCTAGACCAGTTGGGTCAGAAAGCACAGGACATCGCTCGTGTCCCCACCAGGACCGGCATTTTCAAAGCACCCTTCAAGCTCCTTGTAAAAGAGCACAGAGGACTCGCTTCTCCTCTTGAGCAGGGCGTGCTTGTGGTATGCTGCCACTACAGCTGTGCAGTGAAACTTGCTCTGCTGAGACCAGAAGGGGGCCTGGTGGTTGTGTTGGTCCTTAATCCACTAAATTTATGAATCCTGTGATTTAAGTGGGCTAGAGCACTGTGTCTTCCCTCAGCTGTCCAGCCCTTCCCCTCTCACAGGCAGAAAGGCTGACACATCCAGCTGTGCTAAGCCCCAAGGATGATTCCAACTCTTCAGAGACCCACGGCAGCTCCAGCACACCCTGTTCCAAAGCTCCAGGCTTGCGACGGGGAACAGTTGAAATCTTCACGGGGCACGCGCTGGGTACAGCACATAACATGAAAACTTTGCCCAGGATCCTAAACCAAGTAATCCTTCTCCTCGATAGCACAGTATATAGACCTCGGTGAGAGTAGTGAGTATCACCGGCATTTCCCCACCTTGGCTCCTCTGCACTACAGAACAAGCTCCAACCTGGGCTCAGGAAGGAGAAGGGGGTCCAGGGCCCTTTTCCAGCATTTCACAGCTTCTCTGGTGAATCGCAGAGCCTTTCTGTACGCTGGTCCCACAGCTACACATGCTCTGAAGCGTGTTCCTCTCTTCCCGACTCATTTTCCTGACCCTCCTGTGTGGGCCGGTGGGTTTACCTGGTGCAGGTTCATCCCCGTGCCTTCCCACAGCGGCATCTCTCAGCTGAGGAAACCGATGTCCCGGGGCGTTTCCAGCTGTAGGAACGGCCATTTCAGGGGAACACACACTATTGTGTGTCAGACCACACCTGACAGGGACTTGACGCAGTCAAGGCCAGCAAATGGAGGGGTTTCCCCAGATCCCAAGCACTCCGTGAGATGACACTCCCCCCTCCACCCACCCCACTGCAAGCAGGGGAATTCCGAGTGGGACAAGGACAGGCACCTCCAGGTCACCGGCGTCTTCACGCGGGATGGAGGTGGTGTTTCAGGCTGGGGAAGCAGCACCCCGGTAGCGGGTAAGGGATCGCTAGGAGCTAGACAACTCCTGGATGACAGGAACTAAACTGAAGTGCCAAAGCTTCAATTTAAGTATTCCACCTTAAATTAGATGGGATGAACGGTGAGTTAAATACCAATCGTAAAACACTTTGCGATCCCTCCTGCATTGCAGTGAGCTGCGTGGCATAGCCAGCTTTCCCAAATGTTTAACCAGCAGGACTGATAGGAGCAAACATCCAAAGGTTTGCTCACGTGATGTCTGCAGTTGTGAGGTTACCAAAGCACTTGGCAGGCTGAAGGGCAAAGGAAAGGGACAAATTGTGTGGTCAGTGCATTCGTGGTTGCTTCCCTCTGGGAAGCAATGGCCTGCCTGTCCCAGCACAGTGCAGCATCTCGGAGCATAATATCCCAAAGCATGAATAGCAGCGATTTGCATCAAGGAGTGCTCTCCACCATTTCCACAGGGATATTTATGTCCGGCTAAATATCCCTGAACCCCTCCACCCAATGCATTTAGCACATTAAATAATTACAAAGGGAGGCTTGAGTGCAGAAGCAGATGTTCTCAGACACCCGAGGTATGCCTACGCTGCAACCTAAAGGCATGACCAAAGATTTTGTAGCTGTGCAAGAGCTAGCTTTAATTACCTAGCTCAGGTACTGATAATGTAGCACAGATTAGCTGCTCAAATATTTACAGTTTTCTTGGGCCAGCTTTCCATCCTAGGCTGAGTCCTACAGTCTACGGGTAGACTGGTAGTTCTGGCAGCCCCTGCCTAAACAGGCTGTCCTCCACCATCTTCCTGAAACAGAAACGTGTGCTCAGCCTTTCACTCGTAGATCAGTGGTTGGAAGCTGGTGTGCCATGGCAACAAGTACAAAGCAATCTGAAAGTCCCAACCTACGTGCCACCAAGCTCTTCCCATTACCCGTTTTTTTCCTGAGTACGCTCCGTAAGAACCATGGGTGAAGTTTCATGACAGGCAACCACAGACAGGCTGCCCCTTCCATCCTTGGCCTTGTGGATAATTTGATGTCTCTGCCTCCGACGTCATGCATCTGACGCCTTCCGTGGGTGCTGCATTTCCGGCCAGCGTGTTGTTTGCAGACGCACATGCAGGCTAAGGGGCTCTGGGTCCGGCACCATCTGCGTGAATGAACTGCCAAAGCAGCTCTTGCACAAGCACCAGGGTGCTGCCGGTGGCAAAGGCAGGGGGTGCAGCTCCCCAGCGGGACAGTTGGTGAGGAAAAAACTGCTGCCTCAGCATTCACAGACCAAACCAGAGTAATAAATAACTACTATAAAGGGTTTAACTAGGGACTCCAAGTACCTGTAACATGATAATGTTTGGAAATGAACGGCCTCTGGAAGCACTTGAGTAAACAGGTCAGAAGCTTTGGT
This sequence comes from Phoenicopterus ruber ruber, assembly GCA_009819775.1. Classification (NCBI taxonomy): domain Eukaryota; kingdom Metazoa; phylum Chordata; class Aves; order Phoenicopteriformes; family Phoenicopteridae; genus Phoenicopterus; species Phoenicopterus ruber. Next base: position 37,566,133 of record CM020219.1, read on the forward strand.
GACTTCACGTATTGGAGAGCCTAAAAATTACACATTACAGAATGAGGAGGAGCCAGACACCGCTCCTTGCTGACAATGAAACAAAGGTGAACGTGGCAGTGCAAGCTTCGCGCTAGTAGGGATTCAACACCAGGCCTTTCGCAGCGGCCTCGGAGCACCTGCTATTGCTTTGTTATCTTCTTAGAGGAAAGGATCAGGGCTTATTTGTTCTGTATTTCCAGTTACCTTTGCTGAGGATCCAACTGCCTCAGTTTTCTTGCACAGGCAGCGAGAAGCAGTTATTTGCTGGGTCAGCTTTAGATCCCTGGCTTCTCTATGAATCTCTCACTGGGCTACTTCTATTCTCACAGAGCCTTCTAAATAACATATACAGTTTCAAGCCAAAAGGGAATTATGCTGTCCAGGCAGCTGTGGTTTATTTGTGTCAAGGTGGGGGCACTAATGTGTATTTGGCCATTCGGAATCACAATTCTTTCAACGTCTTCTAAATCTCAGCTTCATCATTCCTACAGAAACAGTGTCTGGTAACTATTCCAGCAGCTTAACTATTCAATTGCTGGAATCGGTTTCCTCTTTCCCTGCCTTTGTGTATACATCTTTTTCTCTCAACAGGTTAAAAAAAAAGCATGCACATAATTTCCCCCCCACCCAGGATCAATATGACAAAGCTTATCATTTTCATGCAGTAAAGAACTTTGATGTTAAAAAGTTGGGTGCAAGATTATTTCTTTGAAAAGTTGATGTTTCTATGCTGCTATCATTTCTCCAACTAATATTTCCTTCTGTTCTCTAAATTTTCTTTCCTTAAAGCTTTCATTTTGTGGCCCTGCCAAGCTGTCTATATTTTCTTAAATTCTCATTTCCTCTGGCACGTGTTTCTTGCTTATAGTTACAGTAACTAAAAAAAAAAAAAGAAGACAGAAAAAAAAGATTTTGCACTGAGCCCAATTTCCAGTCTGTAATCTTTTTTAATATTGCTTTACCACCCTCTTTATTCTCATGTTTCTGCCTGCTGCAAATTTACCTGCTAGGCTTGGAAACTATTAATTCACTTTGTTTTCAGAGCTGTTCAAAAAGAACTAAAGCATCCTGGTCTGACTCCTTTTATAAATTTCTGTTTGCCGTGCAAAGGCTTATTTTGTGCTTTGTTCTTGCTAGTTACTCGGGGTGTTGCATCTCTTCCCTCTTACACCTCACTCTGTTTTTCACAGCACCAGCATTTTTGTGTTACTCGGTCTCTTCTTTCCTTCCCCCCTCCCCAGTATAAGTTGGGGGGGGTGGGGGGTGGGGGTGTCTCATCAGCACTTAAGGCTAATTCCTGACACGGATGGGGAGCTTTCTGGGAGAACCGATCACCACCTAGCTCAGTGCTGACTTAGGTATTCAATGCGCCAGGTTAGATGATAGAAAGATGTTTTGTGTCTCAAGAGTTTTTGGGACTACAGGGGTATTCCCTGCTTATGCAGGAAGGGGCAGAAAAATAGCATTAGGAAAAAAGCAATGAAAGTAGCACGCCTTTCTTACGGAGCGTTAACACCATGAATGAGGTGATGGACCAAAGATTTAATTTAGAATAGTACCAGGAGCAGCAATTTGCTCCAAAACGCTTTCTGAAGTATTCTGAATCTTCGCAATACTATGGAGAAATAAGTATTTTTCAGTCATTATTTACAGAGATAAAGTGAGTCATCAAGATGTTATTGCCCAGACTTTCAAAACAACGAGTTCATACTGTGTGCATTGAGTTCCCCATGCGCTTACCATAATTGCAGACTTGATCACAGTACGGATACGCACACGTACATGGGAGGCATAGTCAGGGACACTCCCATTTCCCTGAAAACGCTGCGCCCGTGCCGGTGGCGGAGCTGGGAAGGACCTCACTAATGCAATCTACAGCCAGGACTTGTAGAAGAAGATTTTGCTCTGTCAGCATGCAGGGAAGAACGGTGGCAAGACGACGTTGTTTTCCTAGGAAGAATAAGAGGAACTGGCTGCACCAAACCGAGATGACCTGTGACAGAGCTGAGAGCAGAGAAGGACACCTTCAAAGGGGAGCAGGGAGATGAGCAATAGGAGGAGGAACAGGAGATCATCTTTTTTACGCTTCATCTAAAATTGTAATTTTACATTTAACATTAAAAAAGTCTGGCATCCACCACACACTTGCTTCAGAGAAGGCAGCTTTCCCTCCCTGACACTGTACCGCAGGTGAAAGAGCCGGTGGCAAGAGACTGCAGAGTGCCCCCGTCAAAATGAGACCTCGCTGCCCCTTTGAAACCCAAGTGTGCAAGGACCACCCCTTTGCTCCCGGTATCTTATAGATGCGCATCACGGCTTGTTCTAGCAACTGAAACTTCAGAGCTGCTGGCTTTCGGCTGTTGCGTTCTCACTCCTGGTGGGAGGAGTGGTGCTCACAGAGCCTGCTCCAGGCTTGTTTACTTTCTGCCAGAAAGAGCTGCTTCTGTTAGGAAAGTCTCTCCTCACCAGCCATCTCAAGTATTTTCAGTAAGCTTTTCTGATCAAGAAGTATTAGGAAACGGGTCCAAAAGCCAGAGGTAAATCAAACTGCTCTACCTAAAAGCAGAGGACATTAATTTTTGTCTCCATTTTAATATCTTTTGCTCTGGTGATGAAGGAGCTGATTCTGTTTTCAATTTTGCGTGTACTTATCGTCTTGCCGACTTGAACTATTGCAGAGAGAAGGAGATGCTAATCTCCCAGCCGGGAACTACTTAGCAATAGCATCTCCTTTTGGAGACAAAGCAGGAAATCCCTTTAGGGTTGGGTTAGAGAAAGGTGGTAAAGCATAAAGAGAAGGCAAACATACTCAGCAAAGACTCCCGAGGTGCATCCTCCTTGTCTACAAGCCTAAAACACAAAGCTGTGCTCTGGTGAAATCTGTTACTTTACGAGTGTAACACCTTTAAAGTTTTCCGAGTCAAACACCCCTAAGCCATTTTCCTCTAACGTCGTGATTTTTCTGAATATATTCAATGCGTTGCAACGAAAGACCAAAATCCCAGGATGTAAGAGACTTGGGAGGAGGGCACTTACAAGCAGATCTCAGGAGCCACCGCCGGGAGCGGAGGTGCACTCTCCCGGGCAGAAATGTTTTGGTGGCTCTTGCAGGAAGAGCTATAGCGACTACGCAGAGCTCTTCCGGAGAAGACCAGGCTTCTGGTATATTCAGAGATCTTGATGGGAGTGAAAGCTTTTGATAACTCTATAGGAACTTGGCGTCTGTGCATTTTTCTCTCTCTCTCTGGATAAAGTCTTGGCAGCTGCTCCGAGTCTATTTTAAACAAAGCCAGTGATTTCTGGAGAGATGGAAAACACATGAAGGGCACAATGAAAAACAAGCAGAAAACCTGACTGCAGGACAGGGGGAAACAAGAGTGATAAAGAACACTGCTTCCGTCGCCGGCCGGCAGGCAGGCAGGGCGAAGTCTCCCTCACCGCACACCACCACGCCAGGGCTTCTCACTAGGCTGCTGTCACCGGTCCCGCTCAAAACTCAGAGCTTTTCCCTGCTGAGCTCCCCTCCCCTTGCTGGTGATCCAGGCTGCACGTCCCTTCTCCTGAGCACCCGGGTGCTGCTGGTGGCGGGAGGTGGCAGCCGTGGCAGAAAAAGGGAGCAGGAGACACAAACAGCAGCGCAAAGGCTAGGTCCGGTACAAAAGCTCTGGTGCCCCAAACAAAAATAAGTTATTTACAAAGAATGTAATTATGGTCAAAGCCATACATCTGACCTAGGGCCAAAAAAGGACTGTTTATAGCTGTCAGTACGTAGAGAGATGACCCTGTAATTTATGTATGCTGAAACATTATAATTTCTGATCCAGAAGCCTCCTTTCCTGTTGAAAAGCTTGGTAACTAAGCCTTGGTCACTTGGATCATGTGGGACATCCAGGCAAATCCTTTCACTAAGCTCAGTTTAAACCATTACGTATGTGTATAGTGCAACCAGTGGGACATGTCTTGGCTTAGTGACCTGTCCTGGGCTGCATCCCTCCTGTCCCTGACATGAAGTGCTCCCAGGTTCCTCCCCACGGTACCTAGTGTCCAAGGTAGCCTCAATTCAACCCAGGCTTGGGCTGCCTAAAACGCCCTGCGCCCTGCCCTTAGGACAAGCAGTGTGTGCAAAGGACCCTCACGCTCTTCTCTGCCCCACGTGCCCTGCAGGAGGGCAGAGGGGAGCTGCAGGCGGCGAGGCCACCGCGCTGGCCCCAGGGCCGTGCACCGGGGCTCTCCAACAGGCAAATAACACAGACAAGCAACTACTATGGCCTCCCATCTGTCTTTAGGTCCTGCCTGCACAATCCATATGATCAACTGCCTCCGTTGCTTCCCATACGCGCAGAAGATTGCTATTACATGCTGGGTAGTCTCTGTTTGCACTGTAACCTCTCTGGGACAGGGAGGCTATCTTTGCTTTGTTTTGGAAGGCACCCAACTTGCTCTCAAGCATTCAACAAGCAGTCAAGAAATGATTCAGATGGAGAAGCAGAAACATAACTTGCCTGGGCTTGACAGCATTTCTTTATCAGTTCCCTGTTCAAATCAACTTAGGCTGGCAATGACCAAAAGTAGCGACTGTCTGGCGAGTGTTTGGTAGCTCCCAAAAGCTGTTGCTGTTTTGTTATTTTGGTGCAATTCTTTCAGGAGATGTTCACAATACAAAAAAAAAACCAAACAACAAAACAAAACCAAAACGTATCACATCTGCTACTGGTTGGTATCCTTAGAAGCCATCCCAAAAGTCAGATCAAGGACTGAATAAGCATGAAAACTTTGGAGAGAGGATTAGATGAAGGATAAGATATATTAGGTTTGGCAACACTATAACCTACCACAAATTTAAAAATTGTGAGTCAGACTCAAAAAAACCCAAACAAAATCTACACTAAAAAACAAGACTAGAAAATGCTTTAAAAATCCTTTTTCTTCTTTGTCCTGCCTTTCCATTTCCAATTCTACCTGCCCACTCCTAGGGTCCCTGTCAGTTTACTAACATTGCCAACTCTCCAAAAAGTCTTGCAAGGGGGACAGCTTTGTTGAAAGTCAAACATCAGAAATCTTACTGCTATTCTTGGCTCTGGGAGCAGATTGTGGTCTAGTGGTTACAGGCATCATGGCCAGCTGAAACACACCCATGTTTGGGTCATCTGCAAGACACGAACCATGGATGTCTGGTTGCAAGAGCATGAATTTCCAACCTTAGGGCTAACGAATCAGATGCTAACACAGAAGTAGGAACAAGGTCAAATTGCTTCGTGAAGTTCTCCTGCAGAAGGGTGACAACAAGGATTGTAGAAGATCCTAATTTGGGATTTCCTTTTAAAAGGCTATGTAGCAAGTAGCTGAGACGTAGTTCTGTGAATTAGAAAGCTGGGTCCCGTTCCAAGCTTTGCTCAAAGTGTTCTCGAGTCTCCTAGCTGCGAAGTGGACCATTAACCCTCCATGGTCTGAGGGTTATATGGCTGAGCATGCTGAAAGACATCTCGGTCAGCATAGGTACTATAACTGAAACTACAGCTGACAAGGCTCTGCCTAAGCCTATCTATCATCTCTTTTAATATTTTTTTTTGCCTTGAACTGTCAGGAGGCAAAAATTGTGTCATCATCATGGAAATTCCTGCAAGCAAGGGACAAAACCACATTCTTTATGACAGCTGACAACATTGGGGTAGGACAAGGAGGTTTGTGCTTGAGCTGTCTGTACTGTGTTTACCTGAAGATAAACAGAAGTCTCCGAACTTTCCACTGAGACTCCCACTCATCATTAGATTAAACAAAATGGTACCAAACAGGTAGGGCACCTTTCCTTATGTGTTTTAAGGGCACAGATTCTAAAATGAGCAAGTGATGACCCATTTTTAAACCCACTTAGGGCATGCTTTTACTCTATATAGAGCACACATTCCTCTACCTCCTCTGGTAAACGTACAGAAAAGTGTTGAACCTTTCAGTACAGCCAATTAATCACTAGTTGGCAAGATGAAGAAGTGCTCTGGACACGTACCAACTCAAAAAAAAAAAAGAGACATTAGAAACCGTATCTTATCGCAGACAAAGAAGTGCAATGCACAGAAGTAATGTCCCATTATAGAACTGTGTCTATTCTGAGATATTAACAAAATGCACTACCCTATTTTGCACAGTAATGAGTAAGTAGAAGCACAAAGACAAAGGGAAGTTAACATCCTAACTTGGAACTCTGCAACACCCAACTTTTAGGGGCCCAGCCACTCCATCGGCTCCACCACCCTGAGCCGGGCACCTGAGCTGCCCCTCAGGCAACCTAAGAAGCAGTAGGTGTCTAAGACCGGAGGCCACTCAGGCTGGTGTCCTCAGTGGGGAGACTGCTGGGAGGGCCACTGAGGCACAAAGAAAATAAGGAGAGCGTCTGATAAAATACTTCTTTTTACACTTTGAATACCTCACAAGGGAGCCTCCCTCAATCTGGGTTCAAAGACCCTCAAATTCAACTGATCATAAGCAGGAACATGGATTTTTACATTCACGCTGTGCTTTTGCTAGCCCTAAGGTGGTCCAACAAATATCTAAGTGTCATAGTTTCAACAGGAGCAGTTCAGAGCAACCCAGCCTGGCCAGTCACGTGTGTAGGGCGCTCCTCTGGGAGCAGAGAGCACCAGGCTCAGACCCCATCTAGCAGCAGACGACAACTCTGGATGAGTGCTCGAATCTGAGATATTGGCTGACAGCAAAGAAAAAATCACCCTCCCCCGCGTCTTTTGTGAACCCTGCTTTAGTGCCGTGCTCTGAAACAGGCTGCCCCAACAGGTATCTCAAATGAGAGAGGCAGAAAAGCACCAGCTTACTGGATCACACAGGATTTCGCCATGAGATCAGTCCTGAGACGCTCAGCGCCTCTGGCAGAATTTTAGGCCTTTAGGGAACTTGAATGTGAAAAGCCCTTCCAGGGTCAGGCACCAGGTGGATAAGACTGTGGATATGGACCTCAATACCAAAAGGCACAGGTAAGCACCTATGCCCCTTGCTGGATCTAATTCTGTGTTTTATGCCACAAGAGAGCTTAACAACCGGGAATAAGAATTCCCTTCCCCATCTTACTCATTTTTCTGTCGTATCCACTCTAATAAAGTGCCAAATCCGTCGACTGACTCCAAGCACCTTTAACTAAACATCACAACGCAGTGGGATATTAGCAATTGCAAGCCACCTCTACCGTGTCCAGGAGAGACCTGCTGTAGATGTGGGCTGTGGTGACCCCCCTCCGGCAAGGGAGACTCACTCTGGCCAACTTCATGGGCGGCTGGTGCAAAGCCAGGTGCTCTGCTTTGGTTCGTCTTTTGCGAAGGGCAAGGGAACTGCTGCAGTGGGAGCGAGGATGGTTTTGTTTCTGTGGGTGAGACTACCTGAAGGAAAAGCGCCTAGTTCAGGTGGAGGCGTAAGGACCACATAATGTGAGCTCTAAATAACAGCTAACATTATTAAACATTTCTTTTTCTGATAAAACCCTGATTGATTAAGTATTTGTTCATGTTCGGGCACAACTCGAAGCACTGTTTGGTTTCCCCAATTATCTGCTCCCAAGAAGCATGACTCACGATCGTACAGGGAAGGAAATGAAGGGAAATGCTTTACTACATCCGACTTTGCAGCAACAGATGTCATGTTTTGCTACTGGCGTAAGCCCAGGCAGGGATATTGCCTTGCAGAGACATAGCCATGGCTACTGGACCGGTGGTACTTGGGCAGTGGAGCCAGGCTGCTGCTCCCAGGTGAGCTGCTCCCAGGACATATGTGCCAAATCATCCTGCTGGAGCCTCAGCCCTGAATCCCACACACTGCCGGCCCCGCTGGGGCAGCCAGTGCCAGCAGGCAGGGATGCCGGGTGCCTCTGAAAGCCCTCACTCCCTGGAAAATATTCTGGGTTAATACATCTTGTTTTCCATTTTCGGACCCTCACTGAAGTCTTTGGTGGTCCCTGGCAGAAACGGGACGCGGGCAGCAGTGAAACAGCTGGGTGGCAACACTAACCAAGCCTTGCCGTGCCGCACCACGCCGGCTCCAGGAATATAGGCTTGCACCAAGGGGAAGGCAGAGCTTTCCCCGAAAGCCGGCTGCAAATACATTGAAGTCAGCAGGAGCTTTTGCCAAGGAGTTAAGTGAGCTCTGGGGTGCATTAGTTATAGCAATGACTTTGGTAAGGTTTCCTTGCAAAGTGACACAAGGACACACAACTAGGGTATCGGAATATAATTAAGAGAGAAAGAAGTTAGGATGGATATAGGGGAAAACCTTTTGTCAGTGAGATTTATTAGTAGGTACAGCAGCCTCCCAAGGGAAATAGTAGAAAGGCATTCACTTGGGATATTTAAAATTAGACTAATGAAAGTGCCAGCAAATATTCTATGGGGAGCGTGCTCGCACTGACAGGCAAAATGAGCTCTGTGACCCCGTCGTGTCGGAGGAGAGCTGTGTGGGAGCACCGAGGAGGTGGAGCGAGCTGGCTGCCGGCTGTGGAGCCATGCGCTTCCCTGCGTGAAGGGGAGCGGCGCGGGGAGCGCAGGCAAGCTGCCGCCCCGCGCTGGACATGGTGTGCAGGGTCACAGGGAAGACCCATCGGGAAGAGACTGAAATCGGTTTATAAAAACAGCATCTCAGCACCTTCTTGCCAAATGATGAAAAGGAAGGGGGAGTGCAGCAGGTGACCACAGGTAAGGCGGGGGGTCAGAGCAACTGGCCAGTCCTCCAGGACTGCTCTGCCTCCAGCAGCACCTGCTGAGATCCAGCCGGGAGAGCAGCAGCCCCTCATGGAGAAATGCACCTTGCTCCTGGCACGCTGTTCAGCTGGTCATGCTTGCAGAGAAATAAACCTGGCTCCATCCAGCTTGGCAGCCTGTTTCAACCGTCAACAAAAGAGGTTGTCCCACACTGTGAGTTATTAACAGTGTTCCTGCCCCTTTCCCTCGTGTTCCCAAGCCCATTGCTGCTCACCTTGCTTCCTACAGGCCGGTGGTCTCCTTAGGAAGCGCCATCTTCTCAACCAGCCCCCTGCTTAGCAGTCGTGGCAGTAAGGCTGATAGCAAAGGGGTCCAAAAGTGGGAATTTCTCAGAGGTGTGGGTGACTCTGCTGTTCTACTTCTGCTGGTGGCACAGCAAAGAGTCGTGCTCCAGGCCGATCACCACGACCAGCGCTGAAACATTAACACAAACCCCACTCCCCTACCTGTGCCCTTGCCGTCTTGGATTGAGTTGGCATGTCCGAATACCACAGTGGACTGCTACAACGAATCATCTACGGTAATTTAAAAAGGTGGTGAAGTAAAATGATTGAAACAAGCCATTTCTTTACATATTCCATTAACTTTTCCCGGCTATCTATTTCTGTTGACATTTTGGAAAAACTCATAGTGTTATAAGAAGTGAAGCTTCATTGTCCTCTTAATAAGAGCTGTCTCCATGAAAACATAGTTTCATGACTGTTGCTGTCGTGATTTGAGCAGCAGACGTAAACAGGGTCATCTCCAGCCATAGTGGGTGGATGTTTAGTTTATAGCGCTGAGGTTAAGAGTGAAAGCGTGTGACTAAGAGCAGAAAACAGAGGAGCCTTTGTATACATCAAGAGCCCTGAGGCAAAACACAGAGAAGGAGAATGCTGACACAGACTTTAATGGAGAAAGAAAAGAGTCCATTATGAACGTTACAGAGAACATAATTCATTTAAGAGAAATCAAGATTTAAAAGACTTATAGAGGGGAATACGAATACTGACGTCAGTGCATCACGCCTGGCTGTTTGTTGTCGGACTCTGTACATGTGTTAGGGTACCACACATCATGTCAGGTGGAAGACAACTCGCTGCCAGAAATTATCATCCGCTTTTTGTTAGATTCCTGTTGGAAACAGGTTTCTTTCAGTTCAAGCCTTTCAACAGGAACCAGCGATATGCACAATGAAGCAACTGCAGCTCTTGCATTTTAACACCGATCTCCCAAAACTGTCAAAAATATTGCTTTTAGGACACTTTTTCCTTCCCAAATCCCATCTCTACATAAATAGAAAAGGAGGGGAGGGCAAAGGGAAGAAAAGGGGCTGGCTTATTTCTGAATTAGGTATGAAAACACAAGGAGAAAGCTGGTTAGTAGAGCTTCCAAGCTTGCATATACCTTGCAGAGACTAAGGACCGGCACATTTACTGCACCATAAAACAATGGTATGAGTGCTTGAAAAATATTCCCCAAACCATATACTATAGTGGCTTCTAAACTTCAGCAGCCAGAGCCATGAAAATAGAGTGCTTTGTGCAGTAGCTTGCGCAACCAAAGAACTTTCTCGTCCTCAGAGTGCTTTATTATTTTTAACGAGACAGGCTGAGCACTTCTTGATAAACATTTTTTCCTTGAAGCAGTAATCCTACTTAAACTTTTTACCTTGTCCCTACAGCATACCACTAGGAAGTTAATAACAAAACTCATTTTCTCTTAAAGTGCTAGTCATGTTAGTACAGAAAGTGAGGGACGTGTTGTGATTGCCATGAAAGGGGCCACGGCTGGAAATAAAGTGCCCTGTTAGTATGCAGGCTTAGTATTTTAAGAAGAAAGCTTTTCTGAAGTACATTTTCAAGGATATCCAGTTTCTTTCAAATGACAAAAAAAATATGTATTAATGTCTGTTGTAATAGGAATGTTCCAGCCTGTAGTGTTTGGTTCTGATGCGCAACCCTGACAATGTTTCCATGCACCCTAAGTCTACTTTGCCATGGCCGGGTGACAGAGAGCAGGTCATGATAGAGCCAAACCAAAGAGCCAAGATTAATCCAGGAGATCTCAGAGGAAGAGAGGCCGTCCGTACATCTGTGCACTTGCCTTTGCTTTGAGCAAGGTGCAATGCATCCTGCTGCTTTGGCAAATGCTTCTGGGGTAGCATTACAAACCGTTCTTTTTTAAAAGCCATTCTTCTCTTTGATGCAAGAATTATTAAAGCTTTTAAGACTGAGAATTTAATTAACGGTGCGAATTTAACCACACGAGAATGAGGAAATTCAGAGCCAACCCTCCCATCTAAGTCAATCTCACTTCTGTCCCCTCGTATCAGTGTGTTACAACAGGCTCTTTCACAGTCACATGAGGCTGGCCAGGGGACACACTTCTCACCAGATCTAATACAATGAAAAGAAAAACTGTCTTTTTCCCCCTGTGGTCTTAGATGCACATGTGGCTTTTCATACCACACACATCATGTGTTCTTGGAATGAAAGGCCCTTTTGTAACACGCACACACCAGCCGAGGCAACTTAACATCAGGCAGGATTGTTAACTGGGTTCCCTAAAGCCTCCCATGAACACTGTACCAGCAGCATCACACTGGAGGAGGAGCGTGGTTGAAGGAATTTGACCAGCTATATTATAAATAATTTGCGATATATGCATCGCCATTTCTGCTCCACCCAGGTTACCTACCGTTACTTAATGGAGGCAGTTTTTCCCTATAGGAACAGAGTAAAACTTAAGGACAGGCCTGATGATTACCAAAACACGCGTCTTGTTGTCGCTTGGGACGGCCAAGACATTCTCCTGTCTGTGTTTGAGGGAGCCATTACTACTTTACAAGCCCTCTCAAAGCCATGGCCACCTTCCTCTGCTGCCTTTACGTCAGAAGATCAGCGAGAACCGTATTTCCCTAGTAGGATTACCAAGCAATGAGTCTTTATCCTCAAGGCCTGAGTGCCTTTGAACGTACTTGCATAGGCAGTAGGTAAGCAGCCATCCACCAAAGGTTACATTTTGCAAATTTGGAGGATGCATCCCATGTATGTCTTAAGAGATCTTCCTGATTCGAAGCAGCAAGTTAACCGTGCAGCTCCAAGCAGCAGCAGTTCTCTATCCAAGTGTGGGAATATACCTTCTTGAAAGACTATTTCATAAATTAAATTATGCCCAAGGAGAGCAGTCCAATCTGGAAAGAAAATCTTGTCCTTGTTGCAGGGCCTGGTATTAGGGTGCACATAAAAGGATCTATCAGATATTTGCAAAGTTGAACAACCCAAACTGTATCACTGATTTGGGTAACTCCAGAATGGACCAGCTCTGTAAATGCCCGCCATCCCTTAAAAAATAAAACAAAGAACACAGACAAAGAATTTAACAATTTTATTAAAAATTGTACCAGTTATTAGAAAAAAAAATCCAAGTATTAAAGTATTAAAAAGCACCAAAGAAAGAAAGCACAAAGCAAATATACTGCACAGATACAAAAAAAAAAGGAGCTCTGCCCAGTCACCATTGGTACAGGCAGGAGTCCTGGAGGCACACAACCAGGATAAACAAAATGCTACATTCTCACTGGGTCTCAGTCCGTGGCAAAGAAGGTGTGTGCACTTCAGGACTAATCCAGACAGAAATCTCACAGGAGAGCATCGGGTTTACTTCTGCAGCAGGACAGTATCATATTCTGGTGAATATCAGAACTCATGGGGAAACTCTCCATTGAGGGAAAGTTTACTAAGTACATTGCAAGTTCTAGCTCACCTTACCCTTTTTGTTTTCCAGATGAAGGACTCTGAAGTTTTAAAAAAGGAAAAAAAAAAAAGTATCCCACCACAGTAGAAAAGTCATGCAGGAAGGGGAGGGAGAAAATGTGAATCCACATTTCACAGTACTCTCGTCAGTGAATTTTACCTAGAGACATGGGAGACTGTACTACATACCATTGAAGAGAAGAGGAGATACATGATTAGTTTTACCCAAAAAACCCAACGGTCTAGATACCCAAACTCAAATTTAGTGGCAGTATTTTCAAATGCAACCCAGTGGAAACAGACATGCAAATCCCTTGGGCTGTTTTGAAATTTCCCTTTTACAGGCCTAACTTCTGACATTTATTTAAGGAGATACTGACAATGGCATCTTTCCATCACACCAGTCTCTCCCCCTTTTGTCATCAAATTTTCCTTTCAGAATAATCTGATCAAAACCGGAGCTGAGGAATCTGTGACGATGCTCTCCTGGAGCTGTGTCCACAAATCGGGGAGACTCCTTTAGACTTAAGAATAACTTTATACATGCAAAATTTCCATAATAGATTTTAAAAACAGTTTAAGAATCTACCCCTCCCACCCCTCCATTCCCCAAAGGCAGCAAAGAGTCTGAAGACAGAACTGAAACATGGCTTTAAAAAACAGCCCACAGACATTAGGTTTCGCTTCCCAGAAACCAACTTCCAGCATGGGATTCGCAGGAAGAGACCCTCCTTTCTGTGGCTAAGGGGGAAGGTGAGGCACGTGGAAGAAAGAAGGGGTAAGGGATGTCAGGCTGCATTCAGTTTAAGAACACACACGCACACGCACGCGCACGCACACGCACACAATTACATTCCAGTGCATTTGATGTGTTTGGTCTTTTCTGCTTTTCCTGGTGGAGAAGAACTGAGCTGTGTAACACCTGCGTGAACACATGCAAACCAAAGAAACAGAGACCACTGAAGTCTTTAGGAACTGTAAAAGATTGTCCTAGGATCTTTTATCAATTCCTTGAGGTATTTCTTCTTGCTAAAACAATCAAAGGCAACAGGTAGGCATTTTTGCAAATGATCACAAATGCCAGTTTGAAAGACAGACTCTTTTGAAGGACATTATTAAAAACCTTTGTTGTCAAATTATGCTAATACTCAATAGTGCTTGGTTCATGTGTAGAGCATGAACGGGCATTCCATGGTCCTTTTACCTATAATCCCGCAGTAAATATTGCTCGTAAAACAAGGCAAGACCTCCACATACCTGCATTCTCATTTGATCCTAGCAAATACGCTGAGTGCTCTCCCTATTTTTCCCTTTAAAAATACCCTCAATAGCACACCATTCGGCATGTCACAGTCTCACCATTCCCACAGCTTCAGCAGAGATATGGGTCAGGACCAGCAGTGGAAGGGCGGACTTCATTGTACAGTTGACAGGGTCACATTGCAACAACTGCCTCAAGTAATTTTGCTTTTTCTTAAAAAAACCAACCCTTCTCCCTAGTCTACTAATGGGCAGAATCTGCAGTCTCCCAGAAGAGTGCCAAGCCCCACGCTGAATGAAGTTCAACCTTGGGTACAGCTCCAGTGACTGCTATGGAGCAACTCCAGGACTGTAGTAACCTCACATGCACACATCGCTTATACATTTAATTCAGGCTTGAGGGGACAAAGTAAATGGCCAGTAGAAAGAAAGATGTCTTTGCAATCACCCTTTCTACATCAAGAAGGACTGGGTTCCTTGCCTCTGTTCCCTTGTTGATACACAACTCCAAAGCAAAGGCTGGTAAGGAGGTTTCTTTCAGGACTCCTCTAACAAAAGTTTAGCCGACAAACATTTAATAACAACCAGCTATTTAAACTGAGATATGTGATCAGTTATGCAGGAATTCAGTGCTACCAGGGATTATCAGCACCTTGGGAGAAGGCTGCAGTCCCACACACAGATCCAACGGCAACCCTTTCCATGCAAATTCATCCACTCCCCTGCCTTTGTTGTATCCTATTTACGCAGTTTGCAGCTATCCCTGGGCAGTCACTTTGTGATTACTGGCTCAGCTTTCAAGAATTGCAGGAAACAAAAGTAAAACTAACTATTCCCTACTAGCACCAGGCTTGCTGGATCCAGGGATGGGCAGGTTACAAGATATTCGAAAGGGTGGGAAGTTGGGAAGGGATAGGAAGGACTCCGTCCCTCAAGGAAAAGAGAACTGAGGTCTGAAGCCAGTTTGGAGATCTGAGGAAGGCAAGCAAGATACTTTAAGGCTGCTGGTACCATCAGCAGCAGCTCAAGCTCTTCTTAAGAACTGCTCATTAAAAATATGAATTTGTTTTAGGAGAAAGATCCGACTGTTCTTTCTAAATTGTTAGACTGTAGTTTTACAACACAGAGAGAAACAGCGTCCCATTCCTTTTACCAAGATGAACTAATATCTAAATCCCGAACATACTCCTTCACCAACAGGACTTAAACCATGTTCCTTGGAACTGGTTCCCCAAACAATCGACGTATGTCCGTGACCAAACTGCAATAGCTGCTCTGTGGGAAAGATCTCCTCCGTGTGTGCTCAAGGGCCCTTACCAACATGGAATGGGTGACAAATACATAGGTGTTGCGCATCTCTGTATTTGTTGGTAAACGTGTGAAATCTTCCCACTATTTCCTCAAGCAGGTGAGACTGTAAGTATGAAGGAGCTGCTTTTCCCTAAATGAATAACCAGCCTGCCCCTCCAAATCTACATGAAGCAAAATAAGACTTTTGGGTTGACAGAGCATATTTCCTTTCTCCAAGATATGCAGATATGGAATATAATTAAAATATATTATCAGTGGTTGTAAATGTCTGGCACCAGTAGCCAACACGCATATTGCAGGAAGTCGGCCTTTGTCTAGCATTAGCTCTATGTCTCCAATGAAGTATTGTTGTTCAAGGAGATTTTAACTTGAGACCCTGGCATGACCAATTTCGGTAAGTCTGTTGTTAGAGCAGGAAATACAGACTGGCAAAGATGTGTCTTTCCCTGAGCCAAATGACTGTATTTGAGGCAGGCAGCCTGACTGAGGAACGGTTTCAGATACTTGTTTCTCCATGTTAAGAAGAGTCTTTCTTACCCTAGGTAAACCGGTTGGGTCGCAACATCAGAAAGCACCAGTACCAGAACTATCTTTCCAGCTTACGCATCCAGAGAACAGGCCTTATTGGCCTGTTTGGCAGTCAAGTCAAGGCAGAGGCGAGAGGGAAAGCTCACGATGGTTTTTAAGCGTCAGATGCACTTGCTGAATTTTCATAGTTTGCAAGGCTGTTATGATGCAGCTTTGACTGCTCCTGATAAAGGGGTCCTGGCGACCAGTGGGAAAACGCAAGCATCACATCCTAAAGCATGCCATGCGGGCAGGCAGCATTGCTGCATTGCTTCCTGAGCCTCAGCACTTCCACTCCTGCTTCTTTAAGAGCTTCTGATATAAGAGTCTTCTCCTTAACATCCAGCTTCTCAGGGGTCCCCAATTCAGTCTGTGCTTGCACTACCCCTCCTGCTTTCTCCCCCATTTAGGTCCTTGTTCTCCAATGACCAGCGTTTACTCCAAGTCGACTGTGCAAAGCAAGGTATGGAAAGCCTCATCTCTGTCAACATGGGCAGAGAGTGGCTTCCCATACTGCTGCGGCATAGTCGGCAACAGCAATCACTTGTATCCCTCTGGGTAACTCTGTAGTGCACATGCTTAAAGAAACAACACAAAACCAAAACCAATTCCCTCTCCTAAAAAAACCTCCCGCCCTCCCTCTCCATAAAACCCACCCCCCAAAATATTGCTTGAGGTTCATTTATATGAATTATTAACCATCATGGACAAACACATTACTCTAGCTCTAGCTAGAAAAATAACGTAAGAGGAGGAAAAAAAGCTTTTCTCACATGAACTCTCCTTATGTTGAAAGAGAGTGACTGTGAATATACGAAAGTGAAAAAGGCTTGGGGACCTCTTTCAGGGAGCTAAAGCACATTTTGCCACAGTAGAGCAGGATGCAAATCAAGAGAACGGGGCTGGGAGAGAGGGAGAAAGTCCAAATTTAACTATGTTCAGCAAATTGTTACCAGACACTACAGTGCAATGATGAGATTATACAAATACCAGAGAAAGCATGAATTAGAGAAGGATATGCAGAGAGGGGTGGAGGAGAAAGCGTATGTGCAAGTAAACTACTCTTCCCGTACAGTAATGCTTATTTTCCAGAGTGGACCAAGAGCAGAAGAATTCCTCAACACCTGAAGTCGACATTTGTAACAGGACTGAAGAGCAATTCTCTGGACAGCTCTCCCTCGTGCTGGTTGTATCATTTGAGACCTACAACAAGGTGCAGTGCCAATATGGAAATGGTCTGAAGAAAATAAAGTCTGTATTGCTTTTCTGTTCATGTTTTACCCTAGTTGCCACTGGGTTTGCGAACTAACAATATTTAAGGCTACAGAGAAGTAGCCATCGATATTTAGGGCTACTTCCTTTTGGTAGGGTAGTTTCCCCATGCTGGTCCAATAGTGTCAGTCATATGGACAAACTTCTGAGTGCATACAAACCGGGAACTGTTAGAACATCTCCCTTGAAGTAATGTTGCTGCTGCTGGTCAACATATGCTTACAGCAGCCTCCAAACATTACATACTAGAGTAATGGACAGACTGCTTGTACAGTGTACATGTCAGACCAGTTGCTAATTAATTTCCCTGTCAAATCCTGAAGCAAAGCTATCAGATGCCTGGGACCTAAGCCTTTCTGACCAACCACATTATAATAAGAGAAAGGAAAACCAAAACAAAATAAACACCCATGATAAAACTAATAAAAACATATACATTAGCATTGTAGAAGAATGATGCTTGTGTCGTATTCCATGGGTTTTGGCTTCATGCTGGCTCACGGGCACTGCGAACACTGAACTGGAAGCAAACAGTGGCAGAAACTAATAGCCACCAGCAACCCCAGGAAGGCTTAATTTTAAGACTGTTCTACTGAAATGATTTTGTCTATTGATGGCAATGACAAAGAACTTCATGTGAGAGAGCTGCAACTGGTGCCCAATGGAAAGATTGAAGAGATCAGATTTCGTTGTGATTTTCTCTCACACAGGGTGCAAGGAAATAAACAGTAACCCATGTAGAAAACAAGTAACCTGGTGGATATAAGCTACTTGAATGTTTTCATTGCTGAAAAGAACTTTCTTTGTGGAGGAATTGAGCATCTCTGCTCTGGGAGATACCCAAAGTATGTTTAGAGTCGTCAATCCCAGACATCATTTTTAACTAGCAGCCAAAATGACACTCCTGCACTCTACCATTGACTAACACACAGGGCAGAGGAAGCTGTTTTAGTCTAATACCTGCCTCCCTTGCACAGAGGTCACCGGCGCGGGGAACCAGCAGCAAGCTTTACCAAACACACCCACATTCTGGCTTTCCTTCGACAGTGTTGGACAAGAGCTCCCTGCCTCACGAGGCAGGCAGCAGCAAAGAAGAGTCCGTAAAAACCCCCAAACTTGAAGACGAGTATCAGAAATTCAGAGTCCTCACATCCGGCCGGCGGTGTGCAATGTCTCGCCCCCGAACCAGTGTTTGTTCAGTGCTCCCTGCAGACTGGATGCGGCCTGAAACAGGCGGGCGAAGCTCACCTCTGCCCAGTGCGGTTCCTGTTCGCCTCTGCGTTTAAGGCCAAGTTGTGTAGGAAGAGAAAAAGCTGCCACCACACTTGATTTCTGTTCTGCTGATGCTGTAGAGGAGAACAGTTGAAGCAAGGTTATTTATATTTCTAAAATTGCAACATACCACTTCTCTTTTCCAATAACAACTCAGTTACACTTTTCAAGAGCAGACACTTTAATCCCATCAGCATAACAAGGGGGTGCAGCAAGGGATGAGGGGAGAGAGGGAAATGATAAGTTCTCCAGAAATAATTGTAGCTCTAACATTACAAAAAGAAAAGAGCAGACCCTTTATGCATTGTGCACAAGAGGATTAAACTTTTTTTTTTGCTTGTAGGATTTTGCAGAGTTTAGCCAAGTGCTGTTTTTAATCAGATTGGCTTCTGAGCCTTTCAAAAGCCCCAGCTGCATGAACAAACAACCTTTTTTTTTTTTAAAAAAAAAAAAAAAGCCCCCCTTCACCCCAAAAGTAAAAAAAAAGAAAAAAATATAACTGGTGATCCATCTGTAAGTGATTTGACACCGTGAAGGTCAAAGGGTTAATCTTCAATTTAAACCACACTGCTGAGACAGCAAAACTCTGATTTCATCTAGTACAAGAAAACACATTCGTGCACACACACACTCCCCCACCCTCCCCCCACCACATTTTCCTTCCCAGCATCTCCAAGATAATACTGCCCTTTTTATAGCCACTTTTGACAGTAAGCCATAAATAATCAGCCTTGGAGCCCTTTCCTACTGACTGGAGCCAATTAAACCTTAAGCAAGAACATACTTGAAAACACACAAAAAACCAAAACCAAGAGGTTATTTCAGGTCCCATTGTCAAGGAAGAAACATAGGAGTTGAGTTTCAGGGGGACACCAGACTATATAATGCAGCTTTGGGGCAGGGACACTGTTCCTTCTTTTGTCATATGTAATCACCCCTGCAAAAGTGGCTCTGATTATACCCCCACCTTCCCGCACTTTAATGGCGTCTCATACAAACAGGTGGGTTTCTCTTTACATTGCCCAGCCTGGGATACTATTTCACCTCAATAACCGACCCTCTATTAGAAGTCAGTCTTTGTTTTCTCATCCAGAATTCCATATTTGCTAAGCAGGACTGATCATTTCTGGAAAACAAAACACACCAGCCCCAATCTCTCCTCCCCGCCTCGCCCCCCTCCTCAATCCCCAGCAGACGAGGAACAGAAGACTGGCTTCCAACAACTTTGCCTCAGTACACAGGAGTTCATAAAAGAGCACTGAAGCACATTATATGAACAAGATGTTTCAACTCAGATTAGCCCAACAGGGCAGAACAACATGGTTGCAAGGCATTCTTTACGTAATCACAAAAAAGAGAGAGTTGCAACCGGAGTTGGTGTATTGCAGATGTGTCAGTAGACAGCTCTTCAAAGCCCTCCCAGATAGTCATCAAATTATGTTCGTATTTCAGTGTGAGTAGATCTGTGCCATTTGAATCACAAGTACACACAAAACAGGCTTCAGAAAACCTGTGTTCATCTCGTATCTTAGCAGTGGGTCATTCTTTTTAACCTCAAGACTTAACAGTTGTCTCCTGAATTTAGAAGAGTTCACACAGATCCCATCACACATTTCAACACCACCATGTTTGGAGCATAACCCACAGACAGCGACTCTAGAGCCTGGTATCATTTATTTCAAAGTAACCACCCCTGGGTTCAGTCCATACTGATTGTCCAGGCATTGCTAGGTTTACAGGTGAAAACAATCTTTTATAAAGTATCCCCTAGGGCTGGGTTACAAAAAAATAACTTAGTCTCAAAAAGCAAGATGCTTTTCGTTTTGTTACTTGCCTCTCGGTTTGACTAGGCTTGTCCTTCCTCATCAAACTCCAGAGATTCTTCTCACCCTCCTCCATAGAGCCACACTCCCAAACCTGCTCGAACATGCACGTGGACCCACAATGTTCCCATGACATCTAGATACCATGTTTTTGTCAAGCTATTACAGTTTAAGTGGCCTGCTCCTTAAACAGAGACGTTTGGGTAGCATGTCAATAAAGTGGCATGCAAGTCCCATTATCTTCTTCTGCAGTTTCCACAAGTAGGGAACTACGCTAGGAGAGCACGGTGGACAAACCTACTATAGATGCTCTGAAGACAATCTGCTTTGGCAGATTATTTTATTCTGTTGGCAGCCAAGAGGGTAACGAAGTGTCTTATAGGGACTTAGTATGGGAAACGCAAAAGGATGTTCAAAAATTGGTATCGAAATCCTAAACTTGAAATACACCTCAGCTTCACTGGTGGACCCTCTTTAATGGAAACTCTCCATGGTATTTTATAAAGCAGGTTAATTTGGGTGCAGACGAAAGGAGGTGTGCTGATCTGGCACGTGCAATTTCAACTACT
Source organism: Phoenicopterus ruber ruber (assembly GCA_009819775.1). Taxonomy (NCBI): domain Eukaryota; kingdom Metazoa; phylum Chordata; class Aves; order Phoenicopteriformes; family Phoenicopteridae; genus Phoenicopterus; species Phoenicopterus ruber. Next base: position 37,586,718 of record CM020219.1, read on the forward strand.
CCCCACTGTCAGGAGGACAAAGACATGTAAGAATCCCCGTACTGATGTCCCGCTTCATGCTTTGTGCTTCCCACACACCATAACAGGTTTCTAAATATTCTGTCTCCTCCTTAAATTTTACATGTCACCTCAGAAGAAAAGGATTAGTTGTTTTGCAGTGATAGGTAAAGGAGGCCACGTTCAGGGAAAACAGTGGAAGTATTGAGCTCATCCTCCTCCCTTTTTTTTGAAGGGGGGGAACTTTTTGAGGAAGATATTGGGGTTTGGTTTTATTTGGTAAATAAGAGTTTTAGAGCTCTGCTTTAAGAAGGGTTACAGACCTGCAAGAGAACCAGTGGGATGTGGTATTACAAACACTGAGAAAATCTCTAATTTTTTTTTAGTTTATATTCTATTGTGTTTATTCCACTGCCTCTTGAAGACACTTTTTTGGTACAGAATTTTTGTCCTTCTCCAGTTAAAAACATTTCCCACTATTTGCCTAAGACACTCAGGGAGATTTCCATGCAAGAGCAGAATAGGAATTATTCTTGTTTCCCCCTGCTTATAAGAAGCATAAGATCTCAAATCACTTTATGAAGGACGTTGACACCGCTAATTTTGTTTTGAAGTGAAAAAATAGAGCACTAGGCCGAGGGCAGCTTTCCAGGTTTTATTCCTAGACTTAGGGCTTGTATTTCCCTGGGTCCGTATTCAGCCAGCACTTCCTCCCACGGTGGCGTAGTCCCACACGCACTTTCACTGGCCTGTGTGCTGAAGCAGCCCGCTCGCACTGTCCTCTCCTCACGCTCGTGCCGGAAAGCGAACTAGAGCAGGACAATGATCAAGGCCAGAACTGATGGGATAAAGAAGTTGCCTTTACTATTGATCAGGTCATCCTAATCCATCCGATCTGTGGCATCATATAGTCAAGCTGATGTTTGTGCCAGCGCAACAGAAAGGCGACCTGAGAAGAGGAGCAAGCTGGGACTGCTTGCTTCAGCAGCACGCCTAGCTAACGGGGTTTACAGAGTTACGGCTTCACTTCTGGCCTCATCTGCTTTCCATGGTACTAATTCAGCGTGGGACAAGAGCCACAGAATGGAAATGGCAGATATTCTTTGCAGTAGAGATAGAGTAAACAATTTATGGAAAGAACTGTCGCAGCCTAAAAAATGTCCTTTTCACAAGTTTCAGTAGCTTTTCCCTACATACGCCTCTGCCAAGACCAAAATACTCAAATATTTCAAGACTGAGGGCTTTTTGGTGTGGTATAATTTAGCTGCCAGGAAGGACAGAAAACCCAGGAGAGCGACTCCATGAATTTAGCACATAATTTTTTCAGATTCTTACAGTTTTCTAAGACTCATAGCTATTGTAGCACAGGTTTATAATTTTCCTAAGCTTCACTATGCTGATTTGTCCCTCATCAAAACAACTCAATCCTCAGAGTCACTACTGGACAAAAGTATCGGGGATGAACACTTTGCCACCTCCATGCGGTCACAACACAATGAATGTTTTGAAGCTCCTTTCCCAAGACAGAAAGAAGCCCCTTTTGCCCTCTATACTAACTGTAACTAAAGAAGACTAGACTTGTGAATACAGTAAGTCAACACAAAGCTGGAAACACATAAAACCATTTCCTATTGCAGCTGCTGCTTTTTAAAGGGGATATCCTTAAGAGACTGTCTGTCTGAGGCGTTAGCGTGAATGCTTCAATGAGTCACAAGGAAAGGCCATTTTACAGGAAAAGTGTCCTCTGCAGCAACAGTACCTTAGTGAAGCCTATTCCATGAACTGTGCTGAACCAAAAGCCAGAATACTGGTAAACAAACACAAAAAAACAGCAAGACTTTTACTGGAAGGAAATGAAAGAGGGACATGATTGACCCGACATTTATTCCCCCCCCATAATTAATTCCTAATACATGTTTCACACTGTAAGCATACAGATATATATCTGCCAAATAGCACCCCAGATGTCAAATGCACAGGGTGATCAAGGGAAGATCGGGACAGGTAATACACCTTGAAGAAAATGCTGTCCCTCTGACACAGCTCCTTGAATCCTTGAGCTTAAATGTTTAACAGATGAATAGGATTCACTTTTCCACCTGATACATATGTGCCATTAATATCCCTCCTTAAAAAAATAAAGAATATGTTCACCATATACACACGTCATATGTGGGTCTGGTACATTCCTATCACATATACAGAAGGGTACACCTGTCTACCCTCTTGATCTCATGGGCAACTTCTGACTTTGCTTCATGGCTTCCAGATGGCTAAGGGTCAAATTCTGATCCCGTCTTAACTAGAAGGATTAAAATATGGCCATAAATGGCTCTATTAGAGCAAAAGAAGAATAATGGCATATGTGTACATAAAAACATCATTCTTCCTTTAATGACTAATACAAGTATTAGCAATAAGTTGTTGCGATTTTATTTATTCACTGAAAACAAAAATACTTGCACACCGGGAGCAGTTGCTGACTCATCGCTGAAGGCTGTTTTGGCTGCCAGGTGGCTGGAGGCATATTGTGCTACCACAAAACATGCTTTAGCTTAGAAAGACTAGAAAGTCACAGTCCCCAAGGCAACAGAGGTTACAGAAGGTGTCCCCCGCTGGAGAGAGAAATGCAGGCCAATGGAAGTCAAATACAAATCTTTCCAGCTGTGATTCCTAATGTCCAAAGAATAATGCATGTGTAAAAGCAGCAGGGAAAAAAAAGAGACAGTAACAGAGGAAAACCGAAAGAGGAGCTTAGCAGCGTGATTTCTCATGGTGACACAGAAAGGAAGACGAGGATCTTCCTTGGGGATCTGCATCCTTCTGGCTTGCAAACCCTGTGGCTCTCTTACGTGGGACTAAACTTGTGGTAGAGGGAGGCGTCATCTCAAGCACTGCTTCCTTTCTCAAATCCTCCGTCAGGCTTTGCGAAGCAAGATGATAAGCAACACACGTGTTTATGGAGAGAGGATATACAGGAGCGGGCACAGCAGGAGGGATGTGGGGGCCCAAAACCCATTTACGGGCTGCCCAGCCCAAGCAAGGGGGACGGCACTGACCCCTGCCAAGGCACTGGTCCGAGCAGCAAACGGCGACGTTCATTGCCCCAAACCTGCTGCAGGCACAGCTGCGCAGGTGAGCCCTTTCTCAACTTTCTTGTAGTTCAAAAACAAACATGCAGCCACTCGCGCCTTCCTCTCCAGAGCGGGCAGGAAGGGGAAGCAGACAGACGCCATGGCAACAGCCAGCTGACGGCAACCTGGGAAGGGCAACCACCGGCCACCGCGTTCCCAGGCCCCCAGCCTTCCCCTCCTGCACCCCCGGGGGGCACGCCAGCTTATTTTCCATAAATACAGTAAATAAGGGTCTTGCATTTCCATAGAGCCACATCTGATACCACTCTCTACCTGCGGCACGGGGCCCGGGGTGGGACTCACCCCCATGCTGTGGGGGGGGACGAGGGTGCAGGAAGAGATGCCCAGACCTCGCCTCTGCGCCCAGGAGAAGACCCCCATCCCCACCCCCTCCCACAGCCACAACTACAGGCAGCGAGCGCAGGCCGGTTTATTCACTCAGACCCCGAGTGTGAACTGACAGAGCTGTTTCACAGCTCACCCTGTTTATCACCTAACCTGCACAGGCCGTGGGACGGACTGACCTTTATTTCGCATCGATTCCCTCACCACCAGAAGGAGGGAGGCGCTCCCGAAACTGCTCGCTGCACGGGAGACACCCCCTAGTGATTAAAGCATACCTCGGGGTTTTGTTAAAATAACACTTTAAAAGTTTTTACGGGAAAATATCCTGGCGGAGGGGGCGAGGGGGGGTCGCGGGGCCCTGGCCCCGGTGCAGCGCTGCCCCGCTGCGAGGGAGCCTGCAGGCGGGCGGGCGGGCGGGCAGGTGCAGCGCTGGAGCCTGCGGGCAGAGCAGGCTCTCGTCAGCAGTTCTGATGACTCAGAGGCTAAATTTAGAGAGCGATATAAACACAGCAGCCACAGCGCAAACACTGCCCGGCAGAGCCGCTCTCACGCACGGTCGTCTCGGCTGCTCCTCCCGGCCGGCCGGCCGGGGTCCGCGCGCCCTTCGGGGGCTCTCCTCGGCGGGCAGTCCCCCATCGCCAGCGTCTTGTCAGGCGTTACATCAGGAAAAACCTAACTGGGGTTAATAGAAGTTGCCTCACTGCTTTTATTTTTAGCTCACTATTCTTTCTGCTGTGGTATGGTCCTCAGAAAGATTCCTTTGCCATTGGCGAGGGTAGCTACCAAGGAGAAACAAAAAAAAACCCCAAACAGAGACTATAAAAGGCTAGCGGGACATTCCTTCTCAACGGCTTGAAACAAAGGAGGACGCTGCAGTTGGGCACTTGCTTTCCTGCCTTTCCACCATAAAATTTAATTGAGTAAAATACAAACACGCACACTCCTCACCATAAATAATCAGTCCAAACATCTCATCATCCCCCTCAGAGATGGCAGTATCTTAATAAGATCAACCAACCTAAGCAGAGGACTGGAGGCAGAACAACTAGTTTCCAATCAGCGATCCCTGCATGATCTCAGACAAGTTATAACCTGCATTTCCTAGTCTCCCACACTAAAAAAAGAAGTGGCATATTACCGCAATTATTTCTTAATTGAAAAATAATTTCTCGGCTGTCACACTGCTACAAGCAGAAAGCACATTACCACTGTCACAGCCGGCATAGTGCTGCGAGAGCCGAGGAAACGCAGAAGAGCCTGCTCAGACTACTGGGGCTGTACAGGAGAAGCAGCAGCACTGAACGCTGTTTAAATCACACAGCGATACTGCAGGTGATGTTAGAAATACTGCAAAACAATTCACTTGTACTGTCCCAAAGAATTATTTCATGCTCTTTAATGTAGGCAATCTTGGTATTTTGAGGTTGTGGCCCCACTGCCTCGAGACACTGCAGTCCTGCGTCCGGCGGGGTGAAGGATTCACGGCACGCTGTTGCACAGAGCTTGCACTGCTCTCCTGCCACCCAGCTCCCTTATCCTCTGCCCACTTCCTCTACCAGAGCTAGGCAGGAAGTTTTGCTTTTTAACATTATCCCCTATTTTAAGCAGGAACAAAACCATAATGTATTTAAATCTTTTGTTATCTGAAAGCATAGAGAAGAAGGATAGATTAGGCTGATGCAAAAGCTTTGTGTTTTTTGTTAAACTGATATACAATGGTTGTATGTGACTGTTGCGTCAAGAGTTCGCATAGCCCAGCCTCCAACAGCAGCCTTATGTGGCTGCCTAAGGAAGAGCAGAGGGCAAGCACATGCAATAGCTCCCCCTAATACTTTTTCAGCATCTAACTAGTTTGAGCTTAGGACTTCCCGAGTCAGATCTGGTTTCTGTTTGTTTAATGTCTCCTTCAACGACCATAAACTTGTCGCAATTCCCCTTGAACCCTGATAAAGCACTGGGATGCACAATGTACCTTGACAAGGAGTTCCACAGAGCTACCTATTGCATGAAAAACTACCTCATTTACTCTGAGTTGGCTCCTACTAGCTTGACTTGATTTTGCCTGGTTCTTGTACTGGGAGAAATTAGTCTATCCATCTCCTTCATGTCACTTTTGATTTCTGTTTAATATTGCTACCCCCTTGCTTTGTGTCTCTTTTAGGCTTAGCAGTCCTAGCCCATTTTTTCATTTTTCATACGGAAGTTTCATCATCCTTCTTGCCTTTCTCTGAACCTTTTCCAATTCTCCTGTATCATTTTTGGAAGAAGGAAACCAGAACTGTATGTAACATTCAAGATATGGGAGAAACACAGATTTACACAGTGGCATAACTATGTTCTTGTTCTCAGTTTCTTTTCTTAATGTACCAAAGAATATAATTTCAGATCAGATGTGAAAGGGTCCAGCAAGTTTCTGTTAACCTAAATGTCAAGTAATCAGCTTCACAGGCAGCAGGATTTCAGAACAGGTGCTAGGCAAGGAGCAACAGGTTGCTGTGTCATTTGTATGCATAGGGGAAGGTGCACTTCCAAGCCCACCTCTTCCTTTATTGTCGTTTGTCAAAAGGGAAAAAAAAAAAAATAAATCTAACAACATTAAGCAAAAAATCTGTCTCCACTTCCTCATATCAAGTTTCTGACTCCACTGGCTGTGAGAATTCCTCTTCCCCCTATGGCACCCTCCTTTCCTCAAGCCTAGGATCCCAATTGCATAGCCCTGCAAGACCTTACATCTCAATCTTTCCAACCTCACACCCATGCTACCCCCTACCCTTCTAAACCAGGCTCACTCACTTCAGGAGTTCTCCATCTGGTACTCTCCCCCACCATGCTCCTGCATCCTCAGCTGGAAATTCTAGTCCTGCCCCAATGGACAACCCACAGACAGCAGAGCTGAAGGGGAGACCCACTGCTTTGCACAGCAGCAGCAGGGACAAGCAAGCACCAGCCAGCAGAGAAGATCCTGAAATGTACTGACCTACTCAGGGAAACAAATGAATGAAAGCACTTACCCCAAGTCTCAAAGAGACTGCAGGTACAAGTAAAGTACGGAGCTGCCGGTGCTACAGGCTCAGCTGCAGGACAGCTTGAGAGTCTCTGCATTACATTATTAGGAAGCTTTTCTGAACATTTTTCCTAAAATGTAAAGTCATCATAAAGGACAGTTTCCTGCAAACAATTCCAGTTTCAAAAAGCAACTGTTAAAAAATTCCCTGAGTGTCCTCAATAAACGATGGAGAAAAGTATGATGGAGCTTGGGATAAATGATGCACACGTCGCGCTGTGCGCCCACTCTCTCACGCCGCTAAGTTTCCGATAAGAGACACGGGCTCCCTGTTGCATAAGCAGAAGTGTCTCAGAGGAGGCCTCGATAACTCTCATGAGAGACAGAGGGGAAAAAATATGCAAAACGTAACAAGTTTCACTTTCAAAGGAAAACAACATTTCCTCCTGGACATTTTCAGTGTCATTAACCTGACGCAAACAGGTACACACCTAGCCATCCCGTCTCTCCACAGCCGGTGTGGATGAAGGCATTCGTGCTCCACAGGCTGCTCGAGCCCATTGCAGTGACGGCGAGAGTTACTTGCTGAACCAATCGGGGAATTTAGAGAAACAAATTTTTCTATAGCTAGATCCACGGAGACTTTTTGAGCATGGTCAGCATATCTAAATCAACTGCAGGATTCCTGATGTGTTGGAAAGGGGCTTTGTTGTTGTTTGTAATGCACTTATTTACTCAAGAAAGCTCAGCTCTGATTCAGCATCTGGTTCTCATTGAGGCTCAGCTTTTTTTAAACCGAGCTTTCCAGATGGGTTGACTGAAGCACAAGGAGGTCAAGAGACTTGTCTGAGGTCATACAGCAAGTCAGTGGCTCTGCTTGGACCCAAGCCCAGAACTGTTCAAGGCTACCACTCCTTGGCTCTTAAAGAGACAATTTTATCCCCTGTGAAGTGATCTTATCACCATGAAGAAGAGATGCGATTAAAGCAGTCCCCTCAAAGCTGCAGCCTGCTTAGAAAGAGTTATTTTATTTGGAAGAAGCCGTAGCATTCCAGTGTCTCAATGTAGCAAGTCAAACCGAAGGGGTGTGATACTGATATACGGTGTCATCCACCCCACTCTTGTATAACCCTGTGCTCCTATGGGGTGGCTTTACGCTGCTGCTGACGCCGTCCCTGGTTGTCTACTCACATCCCACCTAGCACTGTGTCATGTCATGAAATACACTGTGGGTTCAGCACAGGTTGAAGCCTCTTCTCAAGGCGAGGGAACTCAAGTGCACTCAGAACCCGATGCAGAGCCCAAGCACTTGTTGCCACAGCCTGGACGTGTGGGGCGCAGGCAGCGCATCCCAGCCGACCGACCAGCAGATCCCCTAAGCTCTGCTCTGCTCTCCATAACCTCAGAGTGCACTCTTTAAGCTCAGCCACAGGCTGGGCTACAGCAAGCAGCTCACAGACCCCATGGCAAAGGTACACTTGCTCCAAAGCAAGAAGAAGGTGGCAGGTACTGGGCTCTCCTGCAGAAAGCATGGCTTGGCTTTACCTTTGTTTTCCAGGGGCAGGGTGAGAAAAGCACAACAGAAGGAACATTGACAGAAGCTACAGAGCCTCAGACGGGTAAGAGGTACTAAAGAGCTCAAGAAAACATAGATGAGTCTCGCATGTCATTCTGCAGAGCCCTTTGCAAACAGGATCAACCTGTAGCAGGCTCTGCTACTTAGGAACGCAGAGCGTTGCTCAAGTCCTTCCTACAATAAATTCAGCATCTTAAGGAGATGAAAGCCGCAGAGTGCTAGAGAATGTTGCGTTATTGCTCTAGCACTGTTCTAAGGATGAAAAAGCCAGGTTTTAAACTACTGTATTCTGTTTAATATATTAATAGGAAATGAAACCCTGAAAATGGTGTACATGCCAAAAGCAAGCATAGGTGCGGCCAACTTTCTTATTCTTACGAGTTGCATACCCAAAAATCTTTTGTATAGCCAAGAACCACAGAATAAATACCACACAGCTCCGAGAGCCCAGGGAAGAGATAACAGTGACTCTCCAGGGTTCCCAGTGCGGGATGGGGTTAGACCGTGCATGCAGCCGAGTCCAATGACAACTCAGTGACGTCAGCTTCAGCAGCTATTGCCTGCTCAGTTCCTCTCTCAGCCAGGGATGTACATTAACCAGCGGCCCTTGTGTCAACACAGCCTTGCTGCTGTGGCAGCAGAATGGGAGCCATACCTGAACTGCTGGAAAGTCCCGCAGAACTCAAGAGCCGTGAGAGGGCAACTCTTGAGCTAGCTGGATGCACTACTGCAATGCTGAAAGCTTTTCCTAACTCCCACTGAAAGGACACATACATTTTCTTTTCACAGGTTCACAGATAAGATGTTTTGTAGGCTCCGAAAAGAGGCAAAGCTTGTTGAAAACCAGGCTTGCTCTCTCTCAGGACTTCACAAGACCACACTGGTGTGACTAACTTTGTGGTATTCTAAATCTGATTCAAGACACCACTCTGGAAAGTTGGTTTTGACCAAATGTTTGAGACAAGCTGGAACGGGGCATCCAAATCAGGGATTAGCTTCACAGCAAGATAAACGACAGTCCAGTTTTCCACGTCTCAGAGACTGCCCCTTCCAAACCACAACACATTGCGAACCAGTTCACGTGTCTCCAGGGGCAGACTGCTTGCTTCTTCAGCAACGGGCTGGGAAGAGTCATTGCACACAGGACAGAGGGGCTTCTGCACAGGAGTTCTGTGCCAAAAGCCAAAGGAAATCCTCCATGCAGGGCTGGGAGGGAAGGGCTCAGGCATGACAACAAAACACTCCACGGGGAACAGTGCCTTGGACACTAGTATGCGGCTCAGCACTCAGTTTTCCTGACAAACAAGAAAGAATCCCTTAACAGATCCAAACGCGAAGGCCTATCCCAGGGTCAGGCTGTGGAGAACCACTGGCTGAACTATTTCATTCTCGGGTTAAGTTTTCGGGTTGGTTGTGTCTTTTTTTTTTTTCTCTCTCCTCTGTTTTGTTTTCAAATGTAAATGGCTGAGCGGCTCTCCCCCCCCCTTTACAACTTGTTGCTCTTCCAGTTCAAACAAAGGCAGCAGAGCTCCTCCTCTGCTGGCTGCGCCGCCGGGGCGCGCAGGCGGAGGCTTTTGTTTACCAACTCTCCCACAGGCCTGGCCGGCAGGCGGCTCGCCGGGGTCGGCAGCCCGCTCCCCGGGGCCGGCAGGCGGCTCCCCGGGGCCGGCGGGCCCGGCTGCCGTCCTGTGCGCGGCACCGGAGCCCCCGCAGCGCCCGCGGCTGGCGGCCCGGCCCGGCCCGGCCCGGCCAAGAGCCCGACCCGGGGCAGCGTTCGCGGGGCCGGCTTGGGTGGGCATTCCGGGATGCGTTTCCAAGGCACAGACATCAGATAGGTACCGCTCCCCCGAGATGAAAGGGGTCAAGTTACAACCAGTTCCACCACTTCACTGCAGGGCTCCTCCACCGAGATGGTTAACCTTCCCTTCCCTGTGAGAATCTGGCTACAGAGAGCGGGGTCTTGGGCTATTGATGGCGAAAAGGCGGCACTGGGGAAAACCCCATTCAACCGCACACACCACTTGTTAAAAATCTCCTGGTAGCTGTTATTCCTGCAATTTGCTAAATGACATTCATAGCCCCATCTACATTTCTACAGGCTAATCTTCCTGTTACAGCTTCTTTAATCCTCCTGCTGTTTGGTGGTGAAGAGTCCCAGAATTCTCTCATCTCTCTCCTGACACCGAGAGGACCAAACCTTTGCCCAGCCACAAGCCACATTCTCTGACCAAGACAAGAGATCCTCACTTACCTTTGAGAAGATTCGCAACAGATCCCACAGTTAACAGAGCACCAACTCACTTGGAGTGAGATAACCTTTTTGTCCCTCTCTGAAGTCAGCCAGAGCGCTGGCTTCTTCATATGCAAGCAGATACACACTCCCCTTGCTGGGCCTGCACAGAAGAGGCAAAGTGCTGCCTACTGCCAAATGTCTGCCACCTCTGACAAACCCTGTATGGGCTGGGATTTCCATTTCAACCCTACTCAACAGGGGAAGGAGGGCAAGGAAGAAGGAGTCAGGAGCTTGCGGGGGGCTGGTTTTATTTTGTTTCTTTGAAGAGCAGAGTTTCTCCCTTTTTTTTTTTTTTTTTTAATAGAAAACAAAATCAAGATTCTGGAGTGTGGTTTTCAGACCTGATGGCATCTTACAGCTGTCTTTTGTTGTGAGGAAGTTAGTCACAAGTCTGAGACACTAGATAGGACTGTCTGACGGAGTTGCTAGCAAGTCTAGCATGATCTAAATATACTCCACATTTCAGACAACTACCCTAGACAACAAGGAGTGTCAGAACAGACTCCAGGCTTGTTGTCATCTCCAAGATGAGGAGCTGATATAAGTCACAGATGGCCACTTGTGCCACAGAAGAGAAGACACTGGTGGTGAAGAGAGTGGAGAAGAGTAAAAGATGTAATAAAAAGCAAGGGGGAGATCCCTGGAGAAAGCCTTGGTGACCCTGTTGCTGATGAACTGGAAGAGCTGGAATAGCAGCAGCTAATGCAGAATAGCTACCTTCCCAGGCAGTCAATGCAATCCCACACATTCTCTTCCCTCCACCTGCCAATCTTTAGGATGAGCCAGCAATCTAGCATAAGCAAAATCCATCAGGATACTCCTGCCATTTTATCGCTGCTGGCAGTCTGCTGCCTTAGACAACAGCCCGCTTAACTGATGCCTGGAGCCAGTCTTCTAGAGCACCACGCTTGGATAGCTAAACCCCCACCTTCCCCTCCAGAGACACCCTACCCTCTGTATGTGGAGCCGGTGGAACTGGTCGGCAATGCACTGCAACTTCCGTGCAATCTGCACCTCGGCACGCGCTTCCCGCTGACCTTCCTGAGGCTCCTCTTGGAGGTGCGGATCCAACGCAAAGCCAACTGGAGGGACGTGTAAACGGTAACCGGCATTCCCTACAAAACAGATCAGAAGAGTCATTCTTCCAACGCGAAGAATAGCTCCTCTACTCAGTACACTTTACGGAGGAAAGAGCTGCACATAATCCTAAATTTTTGACTCCTGTTAAAGCCCAGTTCCTGAAGTCTAAACAATGACTGTGCACCATAAGCAGGCAGTAAAACATTTGCTCAGCTTTTAAGTAGATTTATATCGATTAAGCAGAGCATTGTGTTGCTTCCCATAATCAAATGACTGGCAGAATCTTACACGTGGTTCCTCTTGCTTGTTTATAGTTCAGCCGAGTGCTGATTTTTTTTTTTTTAATGACAGTTTTGCAGTTTGACAAGATCTCTGCCTCAAGTTGTCTCCCATTAAAGGTTGCTGTATCTCTTCTATCAGACTTTTCTTAGTTCTCTGGCATTTAGTGGGACTGATTTGAATTAAAACTGAATTGGATACACAAAGCTGAGTAGTGTCCCATCAGTTACTAGTAAAATACTGGATGGACATGCTACTTATTCAACAACTTTAACTCCAGTAAAGAGCATAAAAGCTGTCCCACCAAGTGTAAATTTTTGCATTTCCCTCTCTCCACTGAAAACGTCTAGGAGTCTTCCTATGTGGATGAGGCAGCACTAGAAGTTAAAAAATGTAGGCAAATTGTAGGATGCAAAGTATGGTGAGCACTTAAACATCTAGCAGTAAAATAAAATGTGACAGAATAAAACCAAAAAGAAAGAGAGCGGGAATATCAAGGACAGCAGAAGCAATGAGCAAGTGCCTGGTTCCTGCAGTGGACAAGCAAGGGTAAGAAAATACAAGCTGTCTTTCCTGAGGGAGTAGGACCAAAGCAAAATAATTTCAGTCCTTTAATAAAATGCCCTAATGAAAGAAACCTTGCTTGATTGGGCAAGTGCTAAAGGGACAGTTTCCTTGCTACAAAGCTGGTGACACTGGAGTGCTCTTACCATAGAAGAGTCTCCGGGGCTCTTCAGTGACTCCACAAGGCAACATAACATCCTGACTGGAAGAGGACGGGCTGAGTGTTTGAGTTGCCTTGTCCTGCTGCTCAGGATGCCTGATACCGGGACCACAGCAGTGTGTGAGGGGGAATAGTTGAAACCTCCCCAGAAGGCAGCTGTAGGACTGGTTCTGTGTGAAAATGCCAGCTGCAGTCATCTCACCAGGCTGACCTGCAAGTCCAAAGTCATCAGAGTGAAACACGTCATCGTCCAGCCCATCCAGGCTAGAATAGTCCTCTTCCAGGTAGCTGGGGCGATCCATTGCTCCTGCAATAAAGGAACATTTGAGGAAACAGCTAAGACACAACGAGAACGTTGTCCAGGAGAGAATGCCTTCTGCTCCAACAATAAAACACAGCTCTTTTTTCCACGCCTGCCTGCCTGCCTCCCTTCCCTCCCAGTGCTGCCATCTGCATGGGCAGGAGAGGCAAGTGACTCAGCGGTGAAGGTCAGGGCTTTGTGGAAGGTCCTCGAGTGCTGGGCCAGAGGGAGACAAAGTTCACACGTGTCTAAGAGTCCACCCACGGCTCCAGTTCCACAACTGGTCACAAGGACGGAGCCAACTCTCAACCTCAGCACATAGAAACTGGAAAGACATTGTTTTAAAAAGCAATCCCAATCCTTCAAATTGCCCCGTGGCCAGTCAGCTTCTTTGGGGTCTGCTTTGCTTAGGCCTGCTGTATTTGAACTCTATGGTATGCCCCATTCACATTTTCCCATCTATTACTTATTGATGAAGAAAAGCTCTTGTAATCACAAGGCTGCAAGGCCAGACTTTTAAGAAATCCCAGTGGCTGCAAAACTCAAGAGCTAGCAAAGCCATTTCTGTGAAGTTCTCTGTAACTTCTCCCTATAAGCGCCAACTTTCCTTTCAACTTCTCATTTCTTCCCTCAGCTCAACTTAAGACACGTCCCAAACTTGGCAACGCAGTCACTTCATTACCCGTCTTACCCTAAAGCCTACATGTACTGTCAGTGCATTAGTTCACCCTACTACTAAAGAAAAAACATTGCTGGTGTCAGTGTTTAAGGCAGGACTTCTGTAGCTGCCATAGTAAACACTCCTGAGCTCTGTTGCAGCACAAAGCTGGACAAAGACGGTGGAGGAAAAAAAAAACCCAGTAAACCCTAAATCGCTATTTCAGAGCTCTTTGCAAACATATAGCAATTAGAATCAGATTTACCAAAAAAGCCACAAGTCCCTTTACTGTTACCTGTGCATCTAACCCAATTGGAAGACAGTCTCCTAAGAGATCCATCTCCAGGATTTCCACCCCGTTCCAATCAAGGCAGTGAAATTCAACTCTTCATGTCTCTTCCTTTGCTCTGGTTTGCGAAGCATTTAACAGAACGGAAGACTAGCAAGAGGAATTTCAGGCCTGAAGGAGACATTAATAATAAGTTTATAAGGACGTGTTCAGCACTCCCCTTGGTGCTCCCATCTCCCCCCCAGGTGAGCAGCACCCACAACACCAACCTGCTAGAGGAGACAAAGGGACGGAGCAGTGCAAGAACTATTTGCGCAGGGCTCCAACTCAGGGCCACTACAGTTATTTAAGCTGTTGCATCTCAGCGGTTCACTCAGCCCAGCCACAACTCCCAAAGAAAAGTTTGCAGAGCAGAACAGGTACCAGCCCCACAGCTGGTCCAGCTCCGCGGGATGACAGCAGTGCTGTCTTGGCACAGCACTCCTAACATTCTCATCCATGGCTTAAAGTAGCACACCGAAAGGAGTTACGGGTCCCGAGACGCCGGCATAGATGATCTCCTGCCAGCCCCACTGCTGGATCGCCATCACCTGACAGAAAGGCAGGGCGATAACGTGTTTTGTCTTTGCAGCAAGATTCGCCAGATCTCATCCGTCGGAGCCCCGCTGGGACACGGGCATTCAGCGCAAGCAAGCGCAACAAAGGCACAAAGCTAGCCGGCAGGCCAGACCCCCAACAAAAGAGGGTTCAGAAAGCAAGAAGTTTTACTCGACCTCCCGCAATACGGTCCGACTGTTTTGCAGAGCTCTTAGGAAACGCCGAAGAGAGAATGCCGAAGCAGCGTAAAGGGCAACTCATCCTACAACTCACTTAAGTTCCTTCCACAATCCTACAGCGCAACTCATGCTGGGAGCCGCGCACTCCGAGAGCCGCCGCGTCTCGTCCGGCAGAGACGCCCAGCAGCTCGGGCTCCGGGGGCTCTGCCCCACGGCGGGCGCCCGGACACGGAGCCCGCGCGTCTTCAGCGCCGTGTCCGACCCACGGCGCTTCCACAGGAAAGCCACCAACCGCTCCGAGCCGAGGCACCCCCCGGAGCGCGGCCGCGCCGCCCGCCCGCCCGCTCTGACAGGCGGCGGGGCCGGGAGCCGGAGGGAGGGCTCAGCACGCACGTGCGTGCCAGCTTCCCAAAACAAAGCTGGCCGGCCTCGCTTCGGCACCGCCAGCTGCTTTTAACTCTGCCCTTCCCGGGCTCCAACCCCGCAGCTTTACCCCCGGCCGAGAGATTTAAACGCGGCTCCTCCGGGCAGCGCCGGGGGACGAGACACTCGAGCCCGGCGGGGCGGCCCGGGAGGGGCAGCGCTGGCTACCGGTCATTAGCCATGGCTTACATCAGCAAATCGCTGCCTTCTCGGTGCCCACCGCGCTCGTTCCCAGCCCGCCCGCCCCCTCTTCTCCCCACCCCCCGGACGCCGCGGGACCCCGGGCAGGAGCCGTTTCGCACCGCCCGGCCGGGCCGGGGCGAACCCCCTTCCCTGTCACGATCGCGCCCGCCTCGACGCCGCGCTGACCGGAGACCTGGCTCAGAGGGGCCGGCTCCCAGTGGCGAAAGGGCTTCCCGGGCACTCACCGAGAAGCGGGACGGGCGTCCCGCGGGGCCGGGGCGTCCCGGGAGCCGCCGCCGCGCCTCCCCGCCGCCAAACTGCCGCCACCGCCGCCGGGCGGACCGCGAACAGCTGACGGCGGCCCCGCCCCCGCCGCGCCGCGGCCCGCCCCCGCCCGCCGGCCAATGAGCGGAGAGGGGCGGGGCGCGCCGCGAGGGGCAACGGCCGCCGCCGCGCGGGGGTGCGCCCGGCCCGGCCCGGCCCGTGGAGCGGCGCGGCTGAGGGCGAGGGGCGGGGACGGACCGGCCTCACCGGCCGGGCGCGGGCGGAGCGCGTCCCGGCCTCCTCGGGGGCGCGGCCGGCGTTGCCGTCTGTTGTCCCGCCCACTCCCCGCTCGTAGGCGCTGGGCACTCGCCTCGCCGCTCTCTTCATCGGTGCCGGGTGTGGGAAGGAGGCGGAGGAGAGGGCCCAGCCCGCGGCCCAGAGACGGGGCTGCGTAACGAGGAGAGCAGCCTTCGCTTAAAAACTGCTTCTCCATCCCTAGTCTTCGCGGGAAAACACATTGCTCTTTCCTCCTTGCTCCCGCCTGAAACAGGACAAAGTGTCCGTGTCTGTCAGCCTCCAGCGGGACTCACTGCGGGGACCAGGCCCCCCTGGATCTGCGCGCAGCCTGATCTTGCCGCCACAGCAATCATCCCAAGCCAAGAGCAGAGCTACCAGCGTGGCTGGGCTAGGTTTAAAACTGGTGGGAGTTTGACTCCAGCTAGTTATTTTCCAACAAAACTTTTACTTCTTGGCTTTAAATGACTTAGAAAGTTCTCTTTGACTTTTAAAGTCTGAACATTGAGGTACGAGGGTCAAGGAGTGCTTTGCAGCATGTCATGCTCCTTCCTGTATATGAGTAATATGCAGGACTAAAGAACTAAACTGGTAAGGATAAATTCTCAATAGTGCTTTCTGTGAAGCCTCCTCACTGAGAAGATTAAGAAAAACCAAACAAGCCTCACGCTCCGAACAACAGCTCAGTGCCATTTACCCTTATTCTACCGTTGATTTATCAGCTCCCCCTGAAATCAATAGCAAAGTCTCACCAAGTTTCGGAGAGGCAGGACCCAGCTCCTCAGCACAGAGCAGCACCCTGTCAGGCTTTTTTCAAAACCTACGTAACAAGATCACTTGGAAGGGAGATTTTAAAACCCAGCTGGCAGCTGAGTAATGTTAATTGCTGTCAAGTCTGCCACACGGTTATTGAGGTTTGTAACTTAAACTCAGAGGAGGGGTTAGATTGGAAACCGATGACTAGCAAGGTGAGGCGAATTACTGCGGGTTCCTCAGATCGCATTCTGCTGGCTGGGCTCTGTGAGCCTCCCCAGTTAAATGCTTCACAGTCACTGTGATTTTTAGGTGAGGTATTTACAGTTGCCATTAATAGATCAACAGGCTAATAACATGCATCCTCTCCAAGAACCCATTTCTTTATGGTTCTTATCCAAGTGTTCATTTCTACTCTTTTATTTGCCAGAAGGTTGAGCCTTTGCTTTGTTATGGGAAGATCAGTGCATGTTTGACTTGTACCTCACCACCAAGTGAGAAGGAAAAAGGACTCATTTCTTTCATTTTCAGTAAGGGCCAGAATCCTAAATTAATTAAGCCTCATTGTCCACTTTCGATAGTCAAGGGAGTTGTGAGTAGGAGGGGAGAAGAATGCTATTTAAAAAAAAAAAAAGCAACAAAAGGCATTCTATATCTTCAAGATGTTCAAATTTTATCACACTGATGGTCAGGCCCTGGCAAAATGCCAGCTGCTGGAGGGCT
This sequence comes from Phoenicopterus ruber ruber, assembly GCA_009819775.1. NCBI lineage: Eukaryota > Metazoa > Chordata > Aves > Phoenicopteriformes > Phoenicopteridae > Phoenicopterus > Phoenicopterus ruber. The sequence continues at coordinate 37,603,814 of CM020219.1, forward strand.
ACTTCTAATTTGAATGTACATCGCTATAAATAAAAAATGAATGTGCTATGATTCCAACCACTTATGTCTTCCAGACTGAGTAATAACTGCCTGCTGGTTAGGCTCATTAACAGTAAAAACAGTACCTGATCGGCTTTGTTTTCATCTCATTGAGCTGCAGTTGGGGCCACACTTTATATCCCCAGAGGCTGCATTTTGGGAACTCCTACTGTGCAGAAAATGTATGGAAACTGAAATCTATGTATATAATCAGGCTGGATGGTAAGAGAGCTCAGGAAGGATATTTGTGCCTTTCAGTGATTAAAAAAAAAGATATGGCAGCATTTCTAAGAGAGGGGACTCAGAGGGATTCCTTGAGGAAATTAGACATTGTTAAGAAATGGCTCCGAGTAAATAGACCGAAACCAAGACAGAGACAGCGAGTCTGAAATGGAAAATTGTGAACTGGGGGCAAGTTATACCACCAACCTCTCTGCGCTCTGCTGAGAGAGTTTCTACAATAGCACGGAGACAAGCTTCTTACCTGGGAGTGGGAGCCCCAGGGATGGATACTGTGCCAAAGAGGTTTTGCTCATTAGTGTACATGGTGGCATTTTGATTCAAGAGATTAATCTTAAATCACGTGCAGTAGTGTCTCGGTGACATCTCTGGAGGGAAATACCGTGCCATCCTATAACCCTTCTGTCAGCCTGCTCTACTGCTCAAAAGACTAGCGAACAAAATTGCTTCTTTTATTTAGTTAGCCCCCCCTATATATCCCCTATGCGTCTTCAGAACTATTTCTTCTTATTTTACTGACAAAATGCTATTGTCAGCATTGTGCTGTAATTGCAGAGTACATTGTGATCTTAGGCACGGGTCTTGCGAGCTGCTCTGCCTGGGTGGGCTCCGAAACCCACACAGGGCCAACTTGACTTTGGGGGGGGGGGGCAGTGTTGTCTCATGAGCTCAGTTTTCATTTCTATTTTTTCTGTTTTTCTAGCTCTCATGGTTGGAATAGGAAAATTAAGGGTAGCCTCATGGATCATAAAGCAAAGGATGAACAAGAAAAACGCTCAAGGTTGATTCTGTTTATTTTGTTATCTTAAGGACATTTGGTCAATTTGATGATTTTTCAGGGGGATCAATCTGAGTGCCGAGGAGTGGAAAGTACTGTTTTCTGCCCTGACACATATCAACAGACTTACTGTGTTCTGCCACTGCAGAAACATTTTACTGTTGTTGCATCAGGCAGAAAAAGCCCAGCTTGAATTTCAGGTTCTGACCGTCCTTGCACATTCCTCACGTGAGCAAACCTCAGGGAGAAGGCTGGCCTCCATCCTGACAGAGGGGCTCACCCAGTGCTGATAGGAGACAGTGCTGCACATTTTAAAAGGTGTATTTGGGAGCAGGATCACTTTCTGATATTGCTGTTAGGGTTGTCTTCTGAAGGGAGCAAGTTTTAAGGCAGCTCACTGGGGTTGCTCCTTTTCATTTTTCTGAAACCGAAACTGAAACGGTCTTTTCTCCCCAGATAATGGCACTGCCTTGGGAAAGTGCTTCATCCTCTCTCCGGGTGCTGCGCTTGACTCCTACTGCAAACGCCGGAGACAAGTTTGCATTTTCCACTCAGCGTTTCTACTGTCAGCCCTGCAAATTCACTCGTGGCCTTAGAGGCAATGGGCTGAGGGAAATCCTGACAACCGGGCTTGAGGTGTGCACATTTCAGTATGTCACCGAACACACTCTTGCATGCTGGGGTCATCCTGAATTTTTCCTCCCTACCTTTTCTTCCTTTCTTCCTTTCTTCCTTTCTTCCTTTCTTTCCCCTCCTTTCACAAAGACTTGCTATACAATTTCATTTTCTCTAAGGAATTGTCCAATTCTACAGAGACTTTGCACAGAACAGAATTTCTACAGCATGCTAATGATTTAGGGGAAAGTTCCCATGAAGATTTCTCTTCCCTTTTATTGAAAAAAGAGATCAAAAAAAGCATTTGTTCACATCTCTGGATTTCTTCCATTGCCTGTCTTTTCCTCCTGATTCTGTACTCCTACCCTCTCTCTTCTTTTTCCCATCTCATTCTTATGAGTTTGCTTCTCCTTCCTTTGTCATCTTTCCCTCTTGTATTCTGGACCAACTCCTGCAGCATAAGCTCCCTCAGATGTTTGATGCTGCTACTGGGATTTTGTAAGGGGACTATGCTAGATATTAAAGTAGAATCATAGAATCATAGAATCATAGAATTGTTCTGGTTGGAAGAGACCTCCAAGATCATTGGGTCCAACCATTAAGTAAAATCTGTATATAATGTTTACAGAGTTGCAGCCTTATTCTGTGAAGGCCTGATCCACTACTTGCCAAAGGCAAAGGAAAACTGACTTCAGAGGGGTAAGATCCCGCTCTAAAATAGCAAGAACTTGTTTCAGCATGATTAGTAACGGACACTGAAGATACTCAGGACTCACCAGATGTACTCAGTGTCAGGCAGAATTAGGTCTTTCCTCTGTATCACTGCATGAGAAGTTATGGTGCTGTTAAGTATCACAGCTGGCTAATGTGTAACCTTGGGGCTTGACACCACACTCTTCACTCTCTGCAAGGGCTCCCTGCCTGTATGAGACTATTTGATTCTGGAACTCTGTTATCACACAATCACAGAACGGCTGAGGCTGGAAGGGACCTCTGGAGGTCTGGTCCAAACCCCCTGCTCAAGCAGGGCCACCAACAGCCGGTTGCCCAGGACCTTGTCCAGATGGCTTTTGAATATCATCAAAGATGGAGACTCCACAACCTCCCTGGGCAACCTGTGCCAGTGCACATCAGCCTGGGTGGAAAATTCTTTTGAAATAACAAGTTCAAAATATCAAAGTGATACATATTACATTTTTTAAAAATTCCCCAGTCTGTTTTTCCATTGTTTTTTAAACTAATGACAATAATCCACCCTATCTTGGGGAATGTACACAGATTCTAAATTCACTGATTTTTCATTATTCTCAATGCTACTCACAGGACATAAAATAGAGAAGTCCTTGCAGAATCAGGTCCTAACAAAGTACATTGCATGTGGTCCCAGTAGAAAACTGACGTATTACCATTCCCATCTTACAGAAGAGGCGTATCGCATTAGTGTGTCATGCATTTTGGCAAAGAACGGCCAAAGACTGCACGTTGAGCTAAGTGGACCTTTGGCTGGAACCAGCAGAGAGTATTGCATTTATTTTGGTAAGTGCTCAGCTTTATTTCTTGAGGTTTGACCTCAAAAACATTCAAATTTGGATGGAAAATGGTGGAAAAACAGAGCTTGACTATCCTGAATGTGAAGATAAAGCAGAGAAACTTGACCTCTAGCGCTGAGTGTTTGTTTTCTGTTGCAATACGGGACCGTTGAGGGTGTTCAGCACAGTGGAGCAGTAAGTCCCAGGTGCAATAACATTTAAACTGAAGCTAGAAAGTAAAAGAAGGAATAAAACCAGAATTGCCTAATTCTGCCAATAGTTCAAAAGGAACATCTAGTGCTAGAAGCTGCTGAGTGCTTCACATTTTTATCAATTTGTTAAAAAATATATAAAAAGAAAGATAAATATTAAAAATATAGAGTAGAAAAATATAAAAAGAACTTTATTTTGTTGCTCCAATCGTAGGTTTTCCTATCAGTTTCATAAAGGGCTTACAGGATGTTGAATATTCAATCGGCTCAGAATAGCTTTGAGCAGAGTCTCTGGCAGGGGACACCGTTGTTTGTAAATTCAGGTCCTCCATTTTCGTATGCCCTATGCCCTCTGTTTCACCACCCATAGAGTATTCTTAAAGTACTTTTTGATGTTTGTCTTTATTATCTTCAGCTAATGATATTAGTAAACTCTCCTTGTATTACAAGTTTTTTTATAAAACACAGAAGTTAAAGATTGCTATGAAGGCAAAAACAATTCCACTTTTTGTAGAAAAATTTCTTTTTGCTTCCTTGACTTTTTGTTTTCACTGTATTCATCGTAAATGTAGTATTTTTTTATGTATACTGATGAGGACTAACATAAAACTGAGGACCTTATTCTTCTCCCAGTGAATCCAGTGGCAAATCATCTCCAAATTCCAGTAAAATTAGAATGCATAGACTCTACAGTTCGCATAGGAAAAAACAAACAACTTTCTGAAAAATCTCAAAACCTGGAAAACAAGTCTGAAAATAATTTGGCTGAACAGGATGCCTTACAATTTTCCTGAAGGAATTTTTGCAACTAACGATTCACCAGTTCATCCCAGTACCTCTAATGCTCGTGAAAACTCATTTCCCACACCAGCCTGGGGAGTTGCACCAGGCAGTTTTGGGAAGAGGGGTTTCTTTGGGTTTGAATTGTGAATGCGAAGCTCAGCACTCCAGGTAGGCAGCACCTAAGAGGAAACGCAGCATTTTCTGGGTGATATGTAACAAGCATCATCGCTCACCTGTTCTCCTCTGCGCAGCCGGATGCAGCTGTCCTGATACCAGGATCTCAGGAAAGCTTTATCTGGAAAGGGTCCCTCGGTTTGGCTCCTTTTTAACTCTCCTCTTTTTAACAGCTGGTGTTTCCAAGAACTGAGTTGAAAGGCTGAGACAGATTTTCATTTTTAATAACTGAGCTTCAGGTTCCCCGGGGAAAAAATGTCCTCCACTGGAGACAAGAAGGTCCTGTGTCACCCAAATTCTTTACTTATTAAAGAGATAGATGAGATCCTCTTACAAAACTACAGCAAAGTCTCTCCTTAAATCTGGAGAGGTGTTTGCTGTTTCTTTCTTACAATCTTTGTTACATTTTTATGGCCCTCTCACAAAAATCCAGCAGGTCACCCACTGCCAGGACTGAAAGGGCAAAAAGAGCTGCAGAGGGCGGGGAGATCAGGAGGTGACGCCTGCATCCTGGCTCTGCCAAAGGCATGATACTACAGTGGGAAGCCACTCACCCGGTTTGTGCTTCAGGTTCTACAGGTGTACGGTATGGACAATACTGTGGTGGAAAAACACACTGGGCTCCTGCAAAAGGTGCCAGCAGGTGCCAAGCAGTGTTCTTGTCCGTTCTGTTAAAGCGAGGTTGTCTTCCTTCAAACTCCTGTCCTCTCTCCCTGCCTGGTGCTGAGGGCGTGCAGAGGCAGAGCAGATTGATGCATGTGGAAAACTCATAACAGAACATGAAACTCTCTGGACCAATTTTCATTATCTGCTTCCAATTTTTTAAATGATCTATTTTTGTGAAAAGAAAAGAAAAATTGGGGGGGTTGCTCACTGAAAATGGAGCAGTTTGGAATAAAAAACCCAGCGAAGTGCAAGAGTTGTCTCCTCTTTAAAGGGAGACATAAACATAATGGCGTCAAAAAAATTCCATGGAAAAAGCAATCTGCAATTGAATAAATAGCACACTTGGTTTCAAAGAACTGCTTTATTGGAAGGTATTGAACCCCAAATGGCCGTCTTTTCAAATGTCCGTGTGTACCTTGGGTACAGAAGTCCTGCCTGAGCATTGCCCAGAAATTCTGGTTAGAGGAAAACTTAGGGGGAAAACAAAGTGGGGAAACCAAAACAGGAAGGTTGAAAGCCGATCGGGTACCCAAGAACTTGGGGCAATTAAAGCTTTCGCGAGGGTTTCACATAGCAGGCTAACTGCTGGTTTTGGAGGAATGGAGAGGGTGGAGAAAGGAGGAGAAGCCAGGGCAAGCAGAGCCAGGCAGCTGGCCGAGAGCTGTGGGTCGCACCTCTCGGTGGCTGTAACATGTGGGGCACGGGGGAGCTGTAAGGCGATGGACAGGCAGCGCCCTCCCTCTCTGTGTTTATGACTCAGAGTTGGCTTGTTTCCCCTTGGGGAAGCACCCTGCCTTCCCCACTGGTGCTGCACAGCCTCACGCCTGACCTGACTCATCGCTCCCCTTCCCAGGAGATTAACGAGAAGGACTATTTCTGGTTAAATCAACTTTCATATTCTTTTTCCTCTTTCCCTCTCTTTCATTACAGTTTTCTGCTACTTTTTCTTTGTCACATCTCTGCCTCTGTTTGCTAATGCTGTCTCCCCTCTTGTCTTTTCTTCCTCCCGTCTCCTTTGCTGCTCTGCCGGTCCCTTTGCTTTCTACCACCTGGTCTCATTTTTCAGTTGTCTTGCTCTTACTTTCTCCTGCCAAGGAAGGGGCCCGGCAACTCCAGCCCCCAGCACCGCCGCAGAGTATTACTAGCTGTAGTTACTAGCCGTAGTTGGTGCTTTCTGTTGTCAAAGCACTTTACAAATTGTATTGTTACGGTAACAGAGAGGCAGGCAAGCCAGTGTCCGACCTACTTTGTTGACAGGGAAGCTGAGATAGCTACCTCATCTGCTTGCCTCATGATCTTTGGTATCCAGTCTGAGATGGTAGCCAGCCTCCCAAAATCACGGGGCAGGTTTGACAGTTGTGTTATTGCTCTGTGTATGTTTTCCTTCAACGCCTATTATTTCAGCATCTCACCCTAGCTGCTACGTCTGCCCCAGGACACCTGGCAGCTCAGCGGCAGCACTGACATGAGACTCCTTTACCGAGGGCTGACTGTGAAGCGAGGTTCAAAAGCAGACGGCACTGGAATTGCCCCTCTTTCGGTCACAAGCAACGGCACCTTTACAGAGCTGGCTTGGTAGCCTGCAGGTCCAAACTGCTGAGTCACTCTATTGTGTTTTGGGCTTTTTGTAAAGCACTAGACTATTTTCGAAGGGAAATCACAATGGAGGGATATGGCAGCTCCTGCGCGGGGCCCCCCGGGACCGCCGGGTCCCTGCAGAGCGGTGCTCGCCTTTGTGTGGCGCGGGGCTCGAGGAAGCCCACACAGCCCCACGCCAGAAGAATGAGCAGCTTGCTTCAATATTTCCTTTCAATTCACTGCAGCCACTTAGGGAAGGGGTGGATTACAATATAGGAGAAAGGTTACATCTCGTGCCTTTTTGTGTATCGCTGTGCTGCGATAGCAATTTTTGAAAGGGTATTTGCCTCCACATGCACACACGGGCTTTCTGCTACGGCTCTGTGTTAGGTGATTCTCTCAGAGCTCCCGATCCCCATCCCCAAACTTCTACCGAAATCAGCAGATTTCTGTATGCAAGCTCCAATCCTTATTAATTTATCACGTTTTACAGCAGATAGCACTTTGGAAGTTTTTCTGAAGAATTACAAGTAAATTCAACGGTTAAGTGAAAGTAAAATTAGATCTGGTATGAGCAGAAGGCAGAACAAAGGAGTGAAAGATGGCTTGAAATGCGTCTGAAGGGGATCTTAGGCAAATCACCTTGCCTGACTCAGGACTCAGAGTTTCTACTGCTAAAACAAAGATACAGTTTTAAGCATCACATTTATAACTGTGAGATCTGAAGAGAATGCATATTAAAGAAGTTAAAAAGGTATTATAGGAAAGGTAACTTTTCTTAATTTGAAACTGAGCTCTAGATTAAATGCGTGTTTACCCCAGTTTCATGCCCATGTAACACTACTAGCTTAAGGGAATTTAATATTAAGCTATGCTTACTGAAGAACGGATGTCATAGGGTTAGGTTTGATCTATAAATTCCATGCCATAATAATGTCTACAGTCTCAGTTTATCCATTTCACAAAATACTGTCTCTCCTCAACCTACGAAGTCTTTATACAAATAGAAGCGTTGCCTCAATTCCAGCAGGATATGAGAGTTTCTAAGCTTAAACTGTCTAACAGCAGCTGTTGCAGCCCACCTCTATCTTCTTTTAGAAATTTTCTCTTGAAGTCTAGTGTTTTCTCCAGGGTGTCCCAGATTTAGGATAATCCTACAAAAGATTGTGCATGTATTTAATGTATTAAAATGCCCAAACAAATATAATCCAGCCATGCTGATCCACTTGTATAGTGAATTTCTACTAGTATGAAAGCTTACAAAAGATAAATTTGAAGCCCTCGTATTTGACTACTCATGAAAAGTAGATAACTAGATGATGATAACTAGAAGTTAGATAACTACTAGAAGTTAGATAACTACTAGATAAGACAGATAACTGTGTTTCTCTGAGTACTTACAGAAGAAGTCTGACTAGGTGACCTACAGGAATAGATGTGATACGATCTTTGGCATCAAGCACACCTACCTAAATGTTAAACAGAATACTTCTCAGCGTGGAAAAGAGGGAATTTGAGGAAAAAAAAGGCCATTGGAAAATTTCAACTAAAAATCACTTGTAGCTATTGTCAGATGGCGTTGTATACAAAGGGCAAAGGCTCGTTTTCCTTGCATTAATTTGTTATGAATGCCTCTCGACTGTTTAGCACTCACAGGATTGAGGGAGGGCTGTCACCAGCCCCGCACGGTGAGAAGGGTGATGTCTGATGAACAAGCGCAGGGGGCTCGAAAGACCCCTGAGGGGAGCTAAAGACACAGACATCCTGGTTCGTGGGTTGAAGGTGGATTGGCAAGTGCCTGGTAGAAGTCTTCTAACTATGAGGAATATGCTTACATGAGGGATAAACAGGATTTGTAAAAACAAACATAACTACAGGCAGGCACATTAAGCCAAATTCATTCCTAGTAAACCTTGCCTGGCTTATGCTGCAGGGGTGAGTTTGGCTCAGTGTGTGACCTTATCTAAGGCTGGAGCCGTGACATCTAATGTGTATGGATATTAACACTGTACGTACGTGGAGCCTTTCATTTATAAATGGATCGACAAATAAGTTCAGTCTGGCATAGAGAAGTCAGGATTCCCCGAATTCGTGCGTGTGTGTACGTGCCGCGTGGCACAACCTATACTCTCCGTTTGTGCCTATATATAGAAAGTAAATCTACGCGGCGGGGCAGTGGGGGCAGGGGAGGCTTTGGCCCTGATCCATTACACCTGGCCTTTCTCGCGCACCATGAAAATTTCATGTTGTTTTCCTCCAGTGTCTCCTGCGGCCTTTGTTCCTCTCAGGCCAGTGCTGACCAGCAGCCTCCCGGCCGGGCAGGCAGCGAGCCCCGGGCTGCCGGCAGGCTCCCTTTTGCTGCTCTTGCAACTTCTAATGAGCCGTCAATCAACGGCCTTGTTTCTTCGAAGCTTATCTCATGACTGCTGAGAGGGGCCAGGACTAGGGATAATGTGCAAGCTGGAAGAAAAGACACCAAGTGCATATTTAAAGTGCTTTTTTAGTTTTATAGACGAGATTTCTCTCCAAATTATTGTCACGTTCGAGCTCTTACCGTAAAAAAAGGCACTCAGGATTACAGGACATAAACAAACCGGTACTTTAGTATGAAGGAAGAGCAGTAATCTCTACGGTTTATCGAAGTCATCAGATAAACAGGACAAATTACCTTGCGTCAGACTGGCTGGCAGGTCACCTTTTTTGGCAGAAAGAAAGGAAGCTCATTTCTAGAGATGAGTCAAAAGTGGAACCATGTTGCTAACCCACAAAAGCTTTGGAGGGTTGATTACAAAACACGGTCTAGTTCTCCTTTAGGTACATCTTTATTGTGTTTGTAACTCAGCTGCGTTACATACCCGTGGGGAAAAGCGAAGCAGGCTGAAGGGAGCTGCAGCGAGCTCCGAGGCAGCCGAACCCAGAGGCACCGTATGAGGCACAGGATCCCTGCCTTGGTTCAGACAGAGCTGCTGGAGTTCAGGTTTGCAAGGCAGAGTCTTGCTGGTGGAGACAGACAGTTTGAAGGCATCACTAAAACATCTCACCTGAAATAAGGTGGCACTGCAGACGTGCAGAGCTATTTCACTTGAAGTGCAAAGACCTGAAGGGATCTTCCCACTAATTCATTCAATTTGATAAATTCTGAAGGCAAACTCCTCTTTGTATCCTACTCGGCAATACCTTTTTAACCTTTTTCATTGCTGTCCCTGAGAGAGATGACTGAGAACTAAACTGAAGGCCCACCCATTAATGTTTACCAAGCAGCTTTGTTTTATACCTAGATGAAGATGCTTATGCAGCTTTAAGTTCAGAACAAAATGAGAAAAAACACTTGTATTTCAGAACAGCTGAAGAAGAAAGACAAGTGGGAAGTCTGTGGCAAGCAAGGGACCATGTAGGCGGCTGGCACCGCTCGTCCTTCACTGCCCTTTACACCTTCGCAAAAAGTCAGCTACCATTCCAGTCTGACAACATTTTCTAGCCACTTCAGATTTTTCTGTGTACCGGGTTTAAATGCCAGATAGTCTTATAAACAGCTGAACAACATTGTCAATTCGAACAGTTCATTGTGAGCCTCAAGATATGTAGTGGTTTCTGGCACGCCCACCTCATGGACCGAAACATGATTTCTAACCATGGTGATGGAGGCAGAAAGCTTGAAAGCAAGAGTCTCAAATACTGAAATGCAACCAGTCAGGTAGAATGAATCCTACACACTTATTACTTCTTAAAAACATGTGTTTTTAAAGCAAACTCTTGCCTTTTTGTGGCTTGGTTCATGGTTGCCAGGTATTTGGTGTTGCTAATACTGATACTCCCTCATATAACCACCGCGAAAACATGCTGTTAGCAAAGCTGGCGGTGTGATTCAACTAGAACCCCGGAGATGGCCAGAGAGGAGGTGCGAGGAGGCAGTGAGGTTATGCGATCAGACAGGTGCGCACTACATGAATACAAAGTGTTACAAACGAGTCTGTACTATTTAGGTATAACCTAAACAAGGCTAACTGGACACACAGACTTTGAAGGGCTGGAAATTTAGGAAAAGTTGTTCTAAGAGTTCCATTTTTCTTATACGTGTCTCTGTTCAAAGTGCAACCTACTTACGGGTGTCCTGGAAGGGACGTGAATACGGGCTTTGCACAGCCTGACTACGAGGCACGATGGCTTTCACACACTGCATCACTGCCAGGCCCTTGCTACACCACGGTTAGCATACAGACTTTGCAGGAGCTGTGACGCAGATGTGCAGGACCGGGACTCAAGGATGCCGCTTTGTTTCTTGACATTTCCTTGGCGTGGGAGCTAACCACCAGCCATGGCACACGAGGCGTGCGGCTGTCTCCTCTTCCAGCTTTGCTTTTGAATGAAAGTGGTTACAGCTGCTGTGATTTGTGCCTTGCTCTAATAGTTAGGTTGGTTACAGTGTCAAGCACGTGCCTGATGAGCCAGTTACTTGTGTCCAAAGGGATGACTACGCTTAGGAAATAACTCAGGGGCCATGAATCCCCATTGTATGCAGGTACCTAACTCAAGGCCACAGGTAAATACCTAAGTCCTAGGCAAGGGTAAGGCTCCACGCATGCCCCCGCCTTCCTGATTTCCTTCAGTATTCCCCTGCTCAGCACCCTCGCTGCTGTAAATCTCAGTCCGGATACCAGCTGCTCCAGGGCATTGATCATCTAATTGGGGCTCACGAACTCAAAAGCGAGTGCCTATAAAGCAGCTGTGGAGATGTTTGACAAACTGTACTGTGTCTGGGCTTTGGTGTATTAAAATGCACCTTTTTTTCAGCTGATGTATAGTAGCTGCTCTTAGGCAGTACAAACAATACCTTACTACACAGAAAAAAAGCCAGCCGATGCTATTAGCACTGGTATAGCTGATGCCAGTCTGCCCTTTTTTATCCTACAGAGCTCTGTAGGATTTGAAGACAGTTAAAAGCTGTATGATCTACTGTCTTGCTGACCCTGTCTGACCTAGCAGTCTAGTGTAAAACAAACCGCACGCTCCCCCACACAGGCTGGCCGGGAGTAGGACAATGCAGCCTTTCCAGGTGATTCTGGCTAAATCCCTCCGCAACCCTCTCCCCACAACCTGTCTTGCAGGTCGCGTGGATGCAACAGTGGCAGGTGCTGATTCTTGATAATTGATTATGTACAGGCACCATAGCGGTCGTTCAGCTGCTGGGCCTTGTGTGCAGTCCGAGCAGCTGTTCCCCATTTCCAGCAAAGCAAAGGAATTTTCTGTGGGCAAAGCGTGGCCCTTGGGCTGCCAGTCAGAGCACCTCTTTCATAGGTGAAATCTGAGGCCTTCTGGGACTACAATGGAAAATCCCTTTCTAAATGTCATCTCTAATTAGTCTATCGCATAATTCTTAGTAGTCCAGAAAGACTCTCCATCTGACCATTTGTACAGTTAGAAGCCCCAGATGTGGCCTGCCAGCTGTGCTGCACAGAGCTGGCTGCTGCTCGCTGGGGTCCAGTAGAGTGATGCCAATCGTTGGATCTTCTCTGAGGTGTGTGAGCACAAGAGCAAAGCATTTCTGACAGGTCACAAGCAAGCAGTAGAATCCCTAAGACCAGCCTTTGAACAGTTTTGTTTGGATTCTCAGGGTCAAGGAGAGCAAATCTTTCAGCACAAAAAGCAGCTTTACACGTACAGGGTTCTTGTGTTTTTAAAATAGAAAACACAGAATTTTAAACCTACAGAACATCAGTGCCTCAAAGCTCAGGTGCGGGCCCCAAGGTCCCCAAAGGTTGAAGGACAGAGACCTGGAGATTTGCTCTTATTTAATTGCCAAATCAATTCAAATGGTACAAGTCTCTCCTAATTGTGCTTCACCGAAACTGTCCTTGCGGTTGCTGCTGATACCTTACAGGAGATTTCCTTTTCAAAAGGGTAGGATCAAGAACCCCACTTAGAGTAAATACATGTCAGCTCCCGAGACCTCTCTCTGTGGATAGAGGAGAGCATGTCTTATTTAAAAGAAAAGTGAGAGAGAGAGGCTGAGCGGCAGGCAGCGCGCTGCAGCCCCGTGTGAATAATTGAAGTGGAATCTGGAATTCACACCACCGCGCCGGGGACTTCTGGAGACCACGTCTCGTCGGAAGAACTGACTCGTACCGGAGAGGTAATGGAGAAGTTGCTGGCCCAAACCTCTGTAGTCTCGGCCTGGGGTGGAACAGCGACTCCAGGGTCAGAAGGAGCATCCCTCGCATAAAGTATATGGGATTTGAAAACTGGGCACCAGTCCAAGGCCTAAACACAAACTCTCAAAGAGATCATTCAGTGATGCCAAGGGCAGCCAAAAGCTTCCTCCTGAGGAAAGGATGGTAGGATTTCTGAAACAGTGATGCCACAGGAGATAAGAGACTCTAGAAATCTCCTCTTACTTACTTCAGTGTTGAACATCCCTGAGCAGAGCTGGCTGACGTGATATTAGAAATACTTTCATTCTTTGGCACTGCAGTGCCACACACGTTTGGAAACGGTACAGACAGCAATACAGGCTCACCAGTGTCATAGTCTAGAGACGTACGCCTACGCTGGCTGACAATTTCTTCAAGTAACTAATGATGTTGCTACTGTGCTGGCTCAGTACAGGGGGATGTTTCTTTGCTCTCCTGCGGGCATTGCCTCTATAGTGTGCTAATCTCCAAGGCGGAGAGATTCATCTCAAGAAGGAACTCCAAGAGAAGTTTGAGGTGCACAAGGTGTCCTTGTTCAAGAAAACAGTGGAAGCCTTTGTAAGCACCCAGTTCTGCAAATGCTGTCCTTCTCCAGGCGTGCTCAGTAGCCTAGATTCCGAGCTGAACACAGGGCAGTTTGTCTCTCGCACCCAGTGCACAGCCCTGGTTGCTAAGTTTCAGGCACTGTGGTTGAAATGCACTGATCTCGGAACCAAACCAGGAAACTCTTCTCACTTTTCTTATCATGGCAAGAGTCTCTGAACTGGTTGGGGTAGAAGACCAGGAGGAAAGTAGTCCCAGGAAGGCCATGGAAACTGTATTTACATGGATCCCATGGTCCCAAATCCTCTACACCTTTTGCTAGAGGGAGTGCAAATGGTCTGTCAGAATACAAGGGGAACAGGACAGAAGAGAAGGACGACCTGGTGTGTCTCTGGGTGAAAGTGCTTGTAATTCTTCTCTAGTATTGTGTCTTCATGTGGGAAGATTTGATTCTCCCTCTTTTCCCCACATCTCTCCCAAAAATGTTTCCAAGCACTTCAGCAAAAAATAATTCCCCTGACAGCTTCTGTGAAAGTTTTCTTGGAAGCTAGTTATGCTTTTCTAACTATTGATGAAAATTAGATGGCAAGTATTACCACTGAGATGACAAAGATTTAAATCCCAATAGAGCAGCACTCTTCTGAACTTATTTAATGCTAACAGGTTACTGACTACTTGTGGTCTGTAGAATCCATTCATTGAGACAAAATATGTATCAAAGCCTTTCCAAGGCATAGGACTAGTTCACAAAACATTGTGAAGTTCAATCTGTTAGCAAAAGTATACTTTGCAAACTTCCTAGCTCTCTAATCAAACATCATGGGAATTAGAATCATCATTCCTGCTAATTTTAAAAAGGGATAGCACTTTTGCTAATATTTTTTTTTAAAGTTTCGTATGTACAAATTCACATTTTGCTACGTACTCCTCTTTAAACCCAGTTTTCCAACAGCCACTGCAGGCAGACAAAACCAGCCAGAAATATTGTACCTATAGAGACCCAGAGTGCCGCCTCTGGGGAACAGAGAAGAGTTTAATGGGATGAGGGAAAGCATCTGTACAGCTACAATTGTAGGGGGAGAGAATGGTTTATTTTGTTGCTTCTCAATGACCTTTCTTAGGTGTTTCTAGGATGCCCATCACATTAGTATCTGAGCTCCATCTCAACTGTCTGGAAGGTAGTAACAGAAAACTGTTATTTGATCTCACTCCTTCTTTATCTAATCTCATCTAGCAAGAGTATGCTCAGCAGCTCAGTATCTGAGCACCTCAGAGAAATTACACGAAGTCGACAACCTTCTTTGGCATCTCCTCTTTGTATTGGAAAAAAGCAGTGCTTACAAACAAGGAAAGCCAGATCAGTACTGTGTGATTCAGCTACGCGCACCCATGGGGAATGTGCAGAGGATGAATAGGGGGAGCAGAGTTGCTGTCGATGAAAGAAGCTCCACTTTCTGTGGAAGTCTTCCAACAGCCACATCATAACCGCTCATTAATTATAACCCAGCTGATACAGAACTCGGCATGTTCGATGTTCAGCGCAAATGTCTTAAGATGTTTAACAGATGGTGAAAAGTGAACTACAGGTAAAATGTTGGTCCCAGACTACTCAGATAGCAGCAGAGCCAGAGCTGCAGTCCTTGGGCCTGGATCCAGGACAATAAATTCTCTGTGCTGGACCTGAGGTAGCCTGGCAAGGCAGGTTTTATGCCTCAGTGGACACCCTCAACCCACAGATCTACTATGGAGGACACCTGCTTGTCACCTCCTCTCATCCCCTGCCCTCCAAGGATATGTAGGCAAGACCTCTACTGGCTATGTTTTACCCGGGTGCAGCGCATCCCCACGCTACAACACCCCACTGTACCCACTCCCTGCCCACACACCGGGGACTGGGACGGTGGATGAAGTGCACCCAGAAATCCCCAGCTCGACACTTGAGCAAGTGTCAAAGCTGTCTGTGGGCTGAAAAGGAGCAAAGACCCCAGGGCTGCACTGCTGGGACCCAGTCTGACAAGGATGGCTTTTAGCAGCGGTGCTGGCTCAAGCAGCCCTCACACCCTCTCCCCTTCCCACCCTGTGCCACCCCCTCCTTGGTTTGCCAGCGTAGCTGTTTGTGGGGTTGGATGGTGACCCAAACTGACCAAGTGGCCCTGGTTCACTCCAAGGCACATCTGAAAGAGCAGCTCAGGGATCAGAACAGGCAGTCTGTGCTGTTTAAGCCAGCAGTCCCACCAGAAAAAAAAAAACAGTTGTCAACTTTTGCCATAGTTCAGTGCTTAAATATAAGCCCATACACTGATGAGACTGCTTGTCTCAGCTGCTGTTGCTGAAGCTTCTGCTATATGGCCTGTTGACAATAAGTCATTTGCTACATAAATTCTCATAATTTCTCTGCTTCAAATTCATTTTAAGGTCTGCTGTGATAAATGTCGGCCTCCCGAGGAATAGCAGAAACCTTGATTTATGCTCTTACAGTTACCTCTGTTAAGTAGTCACAGCACTTAAAAAAAAGATCTTAGAGTGGCCAAAGGCTATTCCGTGCACCTCCAGGTCCACAGTTCAAATGCCACATAAAGTTTAATTGTTTTCCTGATCTAGGCTGAGGAGTCCTGCTCTCTGCAGCGTGGCCCTTACGGCCTCGCTTGCCATCAGTGCCTGCTGAGAGGGGCTGGAGCCTCTGCCACTTTATCTCCAGTCAGGCTGAGCCAACGGTGCCCGCAATTAATAAGAGATCATGTGCTCAACTTCTATAAATAAATGAAAGGGACAGAGTCATCCCTAGGAACCTCTCACCTTTTAGGCACTCATGCATACTGTAAGTGCACTGGGCCAGCACAACAGCTCAGGAACAAAATGAGCAATTAATTAAACAAATGTACAGTAACAGAGGTAACGGAGTAGCTATCTCCGCAGTGGGAAAGCTTCCCAGAGCCATCTCACCTGACCAAAGCCTGGACTAAGCCAGCAAAGTGGAAAGGAAATGAGTAAAGAAGAGCTAAGTGAGTTTTAAAAAGATCAGAAGTTGTGACTGAAAACCAGGAATACCTAGTCCTGTCCTCAGGGTACAGACACATTAAATCATCAAAGGCTGGGAAACTTCCAGTGCAGAGACACGCTCCTGCCCACAGCAAGCACGGAGTAACCCGAGACGGTTTGGCCCCGGGAGGAGGAGAGGCACCCACCTCACCTTTATGTTGGGCTGCGCTGGGTGGCTGCTTATCAGGTAAGCCCCTTGCAGCTGGTGCTGGTGCCCGTTGGTTCATAGCCAAGTTCATCATGTTTTAAGCTGATGTGTCCCTGTCCTCATGTCCACCAGCAAGCTGGTGGAAATATTGGCTGGGGTTTTACGCTGCAGTCGTGGTTAGTTTTCTGCTACAAGGGGGACAGTTACGTTGACGAGCTTTATTCCGTACCTCAGGTGCAGTATCTCCTGTCAAACAAGGCCTACAGCAAAGCATGGTGGCTCTGAGCAAAATTTGGACCAGGTGATGGAAATGTCCTAGAGAAGTATCAGGAGGTCACACAGTGTGACTGTAAGAGCCGCTTCTGTATTCAAAGCAAAGACATCCAGGTGTCATTCACTGAGAATCAGTGCTAGTAGCTTCAGGAAAGCACTACACGTCTCAGAGCCCACAATGAAGTGGGAGAAAACATCCCCTGAGTCTTTCAGCCTGTGATGAATAACAGCATTGATTTGGGAAAAACTGTTCCAGTACCGGTGTCAACAATGTCTAAGTCCCTCCAACACTCTTAGTTTGGCAGAAGAAAAGACTCATCTTTGAGGCCACGTGGCTACAGGTGGTATGATTGAGTAGTCCAGAACTGCTGAGCGTGCATAGAGCAAGAGTCCATTAAAAGTTATTGATAACTGGTTTTCGAAACACTCTGGAAAACACTGATTTTAAGCAAATGTGTTACAAACAAGCACTGGCCAGCAGCTCTAGCGCAAGAGCATTACCTGAAGTGCTAAAATGATTTAACTTATTTCCAGCACAGATGTGAGCACAGGACAGACGTATGTTTTTGTGTATGTGTAACCTCAAACGGAGATGCAAAACTAGGGAAAAGTGGGATGAAACAAATAGTTCCTAAAAATATCTGGTGGGAGGAATTAAATGGCTGTTCTGACAGTCAGCTTTGCACTCTTCAGCTGGCGATAGGTGGATTAATGGTCAGTCTTCGGGGAAATGCTAATTAGTGTAACTGGGAACAGAGATGAGAGCCAGAATAAGACCAAGAGTTGTAGTCTGCACTCATAATTCCACAGCCATGCTCTTGACTTCATTGGAATAGATCACGGTTCACAATGCTGTGACTTGGTGGACTGTCAGTCCCCAGGCGTGATATTAATAATGGAGTTTTTTCTTTGATCCAGTAATAAAGCTAATCTTTGTTCTAGAGCTGCAGAAACTGATTGGACCGTATCTCCCACGGTGGGATGTAACCAGTGATGCAAGTGATACACATTTCCCTCTCCAATACAGGAGATAAACCAGACAGATTAGCAACACACACACATGCAGTACAATGGTGTGCATTTCAAAATAAAAATGTTGTGTTTTCAGATTTACATGAATATTACAGTTTCCTTGGAAAAAAATCTCTGCGTTATCCCCCTCTCCTATTTTTCCATCGACTAACTAAAACCTGATTTTGACTAGCTCTTTTCGTTATGGCACTAACTAAGAATTTTAAAATGTTTGTATGTTCTCCATACCTTCAGCTAGTGCCTGCGCTCCATCAGGTACAGCATGTTTGGTTGGCTGAGTATGGCATATCTAATTATGCCAGCGTGTCACGGGGGGGAGGCCTCTGCCTAGGAACATCAGGATGTGTGATACCACCCTCAGCGGCCTCTTATCCTGATAGAAGAAACTCAGCTCACTCCAACAAAGTAACATGCAAAGCAGAGGAAGCATGCCGATACTGGGATCTTCTCCATAGTTAACAGCATTTTGACTAATCCCAGGGAATTCACAGCAAACGATATTGCTGCTGTGCTTTATCTCAGGCTTATAAAGGGAACATGTGGCTCTGATTTACCTTTTCCCCACACAAATTACTGCATGGGGGAGTAGCAAGGGAAATAGGAGGCTAGACATAAAAATTACCAAGCAGTCTTTGCTATGTCTAAAGAAGCCCTCTAAGGGACAAATTATAAGAATGGCAGAAAAATTGAGCAAGAAGGTTGCGATGTTATGTTAGGTACATGCAAAAGCAAGAAAATGTTAGGGCAGGTCCTTGGCTGCTGTAAGCAGCTGTAGCTTCATTAAATAAATGGGGCCAGGTTGATTTACACTATAGGGGATCTGTTATGGTGTTCGGTGCCATTATAATTTCTAATGAGTGGTTTTCACTGCTATTAATTCAGCTGGTATTAATAATTTAGCTTTTGGACTGGCCAAAATAAGCTATTTTAATCACTAAGAATAAGATTCCAAATTGCCATCTGAAGTTGTCTTTTGAGCCTCTGAAAGGTACTTTTGAGCACTGCCCTGACAAAATGCCTGAAGGCGGATCTGCATGTCTGCTTGAAAGGCCTGTCTAGACTAAGAAAATGAGCAGCCCTTACAATGTGCTAATGGGTACATATTGGTTAGCACATTTAAAAACACCGGAGAAAAGGAAGAAGATGCTCACTCAGGGTGTAGTGCCTTGTACGCTGAGCTAGGTGAAAGTCTTGCCTCTGACCAGAAGAAATCACGCTCCATCTTCCCTTCATCTCCGCTACCCTGTGCCCAGCTGTACAGCCCTGCTCCCTGCTTTAAAACCGATGCTCTCTGGACCGTTTCTATGAACCGATTCGCTAAGCCAGCAGAAAATTGATCGCAAAAAAGAGATGGATATGTTTGTGGTGGTTTAGTGAGCTGGATCAGCTGATGGAAGGGTACAAACAAGTGCCAGAGCCGAGTAAGTGGTAGGAAGATGCAGCTGGGAGGCAGGATAGGAAGGAACAGAGAATCTCCACCTTTCTTCAGCAGTTAAGTTGGCTCGCTCTACCTGGTAAGACTGCAGTCTCTATCCTTGGCATCTGTGCTGAGCCTAGCGAGGAGGAGCCTAGATGCTTGTGTGGGTAGATGACCACTTCAGTTTCACATCAGCCATCGAGCCATGTAACAGACGTCACCTGGCTGCCTCAGGAACTGTAAATTGGAAACGAAGCTTTAGTATCAGTCTTAATCCCCTCTTCTGCTGAACAATTTTCTGATACTTAGTCAAAAGACAGCCTTTGCCCTTAAAACACGACTCTTTTCACAGTTGGCTTCAGTCACTTCCACAGTTTGTTGACCTGACCGTGTGTGTGGGGTGCGCTCGCCTTTGGCCCCACTCAGCCCGTGTCATCCCACTGCAGGTCACCCAATGCACCTCAGCCCACGTCCCGCTGCTCAAACCCCCCTCCCGCCCCTCTCTCTTCCACACAGTCTGGCGTATTTCTTCCCTTTCTTTTGTGCTACCCAAACCCGGTCTCTCCTGCTTTTGCGCTCTCTGTGAGCTTAGTGTTTTTCTCCTCTACCTCCTGGGTTCAAACCTCTCCCTCTGCATCCAAACTTATTCAGTTTGGGCCTTATTCACCTAATTCAGATCACTGTCCCCCCTCCAGGAGCTCAGATTCACTCAGCCCCTGGCTCGCGGGCTGTTGACACAGCTGTCCGTACGAATATCGTTCTTTCGGATGGATAAAAACTGATCAAGATTTGGCCCTTGGAGAATTTTTGTAAGGCATGTGGCCTATTTTTCATCACGGTAAGCGTGTTTGTTCTGCTCCTTCTGGGGACGACAGGAGCTTGCTTACTTGGATGCACAGTGCTGCTTATTATGAGGGTGTCCCTGTTCATTTTGGCCTCGCTATCTGTATCCAACCCTTCTTTGCAATAGGCAGAAAAGGAGGGGTAAAAACACCTAGCCCGAGGCACGAGCTGTTAGTTCAATATAAAGAGATTTAAGTAGGAGCAATGGGAGAAGGAAACAGGCTGAATATCAGGAAAAGCTCCTGCCAGTGAGACGTGTTTGGCTGTGAAATCTTCTCCCAGGGGAAAGAGGTCAAAGCCTCATTGTTTGGAAGTGGAGCTGGTCAAAACTGTTTTTGGAGCAGCAGCAGCAGCGGGAGTGGTGGAGGTGGGGAGAAGAGCAGCAGCTGTGCATGGCGGAGCGGCAGATATACGAGGGGAAGTGGCTGGATGCACAGCGAGAAGCAGGAGGAGCAGGGGAGGCTGAAGGAGGTGCACGCACCGGCGCGAGGGACACAACAAAAGGAGTAACAGAGGCGCAGTGGGGAGCAGCAGACAAAAGCAGGAGAGAAAGCGAGGAAAGCAGAAGGGAAAAGAGGCAGGGGCAGCAGAGACGCAGGACGGGAAAGAATGGTGGAAAACGCTAAGAGAAGCACTGCAAGGAGCAAGCGTGCAGGGACGAATGACAATAGCAAGGTCTTGTTTAGGTTTCGTGAACTCAATGGCCTTGGCTAAGCCAAAGCTAGAAGATATTAAAGCACAGAGACAAAGACATCAGGTTTGTCGATGACATTATTGGAACAAATCTCTCATCCTAGGGCACTTTGTGCAGTTTTCTCATTCTGCATCGGGATGAAATCGAGGAGTTTCAATGCATTCCTTGACAAAGCCCAGGACAGGCAGACTCGAGAAGCCACCAGCCCAGCGTTTCGGGGCAGTACCCTAGAACACGAAGGACAGGCACAGGCAACACCCTGACATTTCCTATCATCTTCTTGATGATATTTGCTTGACGATATGAGCTGAAGGAGACTGCCAGTGTTAATATTGCACCGTAGTCTATTGGCTACTAACTATTTTTTCTTCTGAAATTCCACATGTTCAGTGACATTTCATTCCTCTCACTGGAATGAGCTCCCCACCAAGCAAATCCTATTATGATATAAATTAGCCGAGGTTCTTCAGCCGTACCTATCACATACTCTATTAAAACTCGCCATTAGATACATGGTGAAGGTCTTCACTATTGCAAAGAAGGAAATTCCCAGCTCAATTTCTTTCACCATAATATTATTAATATTTCCTTTGCTCTAAACCAGGCAACTCATTTAATTTTGCTGAGATCTGCTACATAGTTTCTACATAGACCTGCAAAGCAGAACGCAATGCGTAAGCTCCAGTTTTGGCTGTTATGCCAAAAACTTCACGTGCTTAACTTTTCCCTGAGAGATGAGGAGAATAGTGACAACATACAGGATTTCCCCAGCACCAAGTGACATATCGCACGGCTAGAGCTGCAGGGGAGTCCTGATGGAATTTACTCAAAGTCCAAATCTAGACCATATTTCTGCCGCCCTGCTCTAAAGACTTATTTTTAATTCTTACAAATCTTTTCAAATGCCAATCCCCAGTGAATATTGCACGCTGAATACAAGACTTGCCAACTTAATTTGAAGAAATTGCTGATAATGACAACATCAATTGCCTTCTCATTCTGCCCTTTGTCTTCATTGTTAATCCTTTCTCAGAAACGAAACCCTACTTGGATTACTAATGACAGTCTCTTTGTTCTCCTTATTTTTTTGTTTTTCTTAATTGCCTTCGGAGGACTATTTTAAAAGAATATTCATGACAGAAGTACAAGCTGGCAGAAATGCCATTAAAAGGAAAAGCCTTCTGTAATCTTATCTCCGGTGCAGTGACCAGGACCTTCACAGTAATGTAACTAAGCTGCCAGTTCCAAGGCTAAAACAGTTTTGCGGTAGTTCAGCGCAAATGGAACCAATCTAATATAAATCTGTTGAAGCCACTGGTGTTTTTTCACTCCGCATTCACAGCAACCGAGATCAGGATCTGATGCCTTAGGTTGCCTGCAGCGTTCATGGAAGGAGTTTGAAATGAAACAGATAAATCAGTTTTGTTAAATTTAAAGTTTGGGGTATTTCTGAGAAATGAATGAATCAGGGCCTGGAAATGAGATGCTGCTTGTTGCCTCTACCTTGATTCATATCAGTTGAATCACACTGAGTGGCCACTGTCTGAATGCAAAATGACTCGGTCTCTCTTAGTTCGCAGCGGATAAATCTTCAAGGCAATTTCACAGCTGGTAGTAAGAGGTAATGCTAACAAAAAGACAAGTAGTAGGCAACAGGGTCACTTTTTGATCTCTAATTCTGAAATACTCCTGCGTGTCGGGGTAGGGCGATCTTGATGGAGCAGGGCAGCTTGTTTGGGTAGCGCCAGGGCTGGCTCCAGAGATCCTTTCACACCAAACCATCCTTTTCCAGGGCTGGTACTTTAACCAAAGACAACAGTGCCCCTCGGCGATGCGATCGTGGTGTAGCATAGCGCTGACTCTGTACTCGCGTTCCCACGTTGGGGATACGGCTGGCTTGGAGCAAGAACTCGAAATGAGGTAAGGAGGGCAGCCTTTGGGTCAGGAATACGCCGTGTACTTTATTTGTGGCAGAAGGGCCCAAACAGACAGGTGTGGCGGTGCGCCCCTCCCCGCCCCTCGCTGCCCTCCTGCTGCGGCCATAAACACCTGTGGGGCGCAAATGGCAGCAGAGTAGATAAGGCCTGTCTGGAGCCGAGACCCAAATGTCCTGCTGGTATGTAAATATGACTATAGGTCAATCACCTTGCTCTATAAATAGTGGGCGGCCCGGGGCCCGCTGAGCTCTCCTGCAGGGCAGCGGGCTGCACGCGGGGGTCTCCCCTGGAGCAGGGACGCCTCTCGGGGTTACTCCTCGAGGCTGAGAGATTCCTTGCCGCAACAGATCCTCGGTAAGTGACTAAGAGCATGCTAAACTTTGAAATCTTAGCTAAGTGATGTAAAGGATTGATTGCGCACATATACAATCCTTTAGACATAAACTGTTGACCAAGTCTGGGCCTAGGACTGGACCCAGCCGCCCCTAGACCCCTCTCTGAGCAGGAGTTTAGAAAGCAAGGGGGTCCTTTCTGAACCTCATGACTCAACGGGAGGGTCTCCCTGACAGTTTTGTCTGACCCTGTCCTCTGTGCAGTAAATAATCCAGTGTACCTTGCCATCGGAACTTGTTAAACCCTGTCGCATTTACCATTGAACCTTGTTAACTCACCGTTTTATGTTAATATCTCTCTTACGACTGAAGTGCGTCACTCCATCCGTGACAACAGGATAGGCCGGGGGCGTCAGGAAAGGCGAGAAGGGACTGCCCATGGCAGCTGAGGGCTGTTTTGGAGAAGTGGATTCCACCCCGTCTGTTCAGCATCACGCAGGGACAGGTTTGTGTTTCTTCTGGCTCCCAAATTTGGGATGCATCCTGCAAAGGTACTGAGCACTTACAGTAACCGAAGCCAGTTTTGGCTTTGCACATAAAATGCATTACAGGATGCTCAAGATCCACCAAAGGTTTCTCGTACAGGGTATGAGATGATTAGTTAATGTCATTGAGAAATGCTGGTTTTACCCTCTGTGGCTCAGCCTTTTATCCACAAAATAAGAATACGATCATCTGGCCTTCTAGGTGCTGTAAGGAAAAGTTCAAAGTTCATTAACTGTGGGTAGAAAATGAGGATACTATGAACACAGAGGATGCTATGAAGAGATAAACAATAATTCTATATTGAAAGCAGAGCTTATATGGTTTGTACAGTAAATAATGCAGAGGGGTATATATGTGATGAAGTGGACGAAAGTAACTGATAAATAACTACCGTTTCATTTGCACTAAATGAGGTCTCCAGTCTTCAGAAAAAGCACAGTATGGTTATTAATTTAATGACTGTCATCACGTATGCACACATGGACCAAATCAAGGTAACATACACACCTTGATTCTGGCAATTCCTGACTTTCAAGTTTTTGAATTTTTAAGTTTTCTGGTATTCTTTTAGCTTGGGGGCTTTGTCTTTACTGTAAAAAAAGCCCTACACTTATAAAGAATATATTCTATTTATTGTTTATTTGTTATTTATTCTCAAAACCACCTGGAATCACAACTGTTAAAGAAATCCCAATGCTATTAAAGAAATACCAATACCACTACCAAATACTTTCTGAAAAGCAGAATTTCTAAATGAATGAAACTTGACTAAAAGATGTGCATCTCATATGTATACAGAAGTCTTCACATCTCCCTTCACTCCAGAAAAATCTTTTTAAGCTTCTTTTCCCTAGAATTATTTGCTTCATTTTGGTTGCTGAATCTGATCTAAAATCCTCAAAGTATTGTTTTGCAATTAGCATTGTTGGATTTTTATTCGTTTCATAAGGTCTGTTATTTCATAATACAATAAACCCCTGTACCTGCACCAAAATAATTGTTTATATAACTCAGCCGACCAGCTAAAACTCCGTAGTGCTGCTCACACCGTCCTACACGTTTTCCTTCTTCCCTTGAGCACCAAGTATCGCTGCTGATACGATGGTCTTGTTGAAGAAGTACAGCATGCCAGCGAGCTGCATTTTCGTCCCGAGGCAACTGCCAGCCTTTAACGGCTGTGGCCTGCGTGGGTTTCGGGTCCCCGGGAGGGCTCGGGTGGCCACGGGTGGGCTGGGCTGTGCTAGCATCTAGTGGCCAGAGAGGAAACTTCACAACCACGTCGGCTTCAACCCCAGCCAGGGCTTCCCTCAAAGAGACAGTAAAATACATAACTGCGGGAGCAAATGAGCAAACTTCAGTCAGGTATTCGGCGCTGAGAATAAAAGAATTATAACTTTACAAGAACGATTGAAAGGAAATGTTAAAATAAGATTGTATATGTGCCTGTTTTCCGTTTCAGCCCGTATACCTTCCTGTGCACATGCTGTAACTACCACTTTGGGTTTCTGTGTTAGACAGGAAAGCTTAGAAGTTGCTAAGGGAATACTGCTTTATTTAAATGTTTCGTATATTTTACCTCTCACGTGATGAAACTTGGTTTTCTTCTTTTCTGAGTCATTCGCTAGTGTTTTCTCAGAAGGTTGCAGTGGACAGTAGAAAACAGAAAGAACAACTACAATGTCTTTTTACCACACTGAGGCCATGCAATGTTTTCTTACAGGAGTCTTAATTACAAACTGTGACGTATTAGTTTTACTTATAAACATCACTTCCGGTCCAGATTCGTAGGAACTTGGCAACGTAACTGGAGCTGCATTTCCAGAGAAGAGAGTAATGCAGAAGCAGAGATACAGTATAAATACAAACCATTCCGCATTCTCAACAGGCACATCTTCAGTGGGATTTTCAAACGTACTCAGCACAACCTCACTCTCTTTCCCTGCAAGCCAAAGCTCTCGTTCGGGTGATCAGAACCAACACTAACTGCCACTGGTAAGATTAAAGATAATTTGATACTGTCTCTTGGCCATAACAAAAATAGCTATTCTCTCCTAATGCCAGTTTTTGCATTCAGGCAATGCCACATATTTCAGCTGAAGTTCTCCTCATTTGCATTACGGGGGCTGTGGGACTAAACAGGGAGTTTAGTCCATTCACCTAGACACGTGAAGTACAGGAAGATCAGCATTAAAGAGGGAATAAAATGAGTGCTCCCATCAGAAGCAGTGGCCTTAGTTCTTCACCTTATATATCAGTTATCCCTAAGCTTTCTTTTTTTCCCCCTGAGTCACCGAGTCAGAGCATCCAGAGAGGTTTTATTTAATGTTCATCACCTTTGATGCATTAGTTCTTTTACCTTAACTTTACTGACTATAAGTAGACAAGCCTTGTGTGAGGAAGCATCAAGGTGACAGGTGGCAGGTTTACAGAAGATGCCACAAACCCCCAGTGACAGAAAACTTCTAACTTCTGCTGATACTACCAGTGGCAGTATTTCCTTATCCTTCGCTTTGTGTGCTCCTAAAATAAATGTCAAATGGGGGACAGAAGTTATTTTAGGATCCTTATGAATGCTATATCATAAGTCAGGCAGCTCGCTGGACTCAAATGTATGTACTGGAAGAAAAACCCCAACAGCAAGGCTCACAGTGTCAGGCACCGCTCGTCCAGCATGTACGAATTAGTATTCTGACCTCCCAACAAAGCTCTTTCAAACAGTGCAAGATAGTGTATCAAAGGCTTAACTCGCTAATAAATGTCACTAAATGCTCACTAATTAATCTGTCAAACTTGGATTCTTAAAAAAGTTATCCTAGTTTTCCATTTCTACATTTTATTTTGCTTGCAAATAGCAATATTCCACTATACAACTGATGATTGTCATTGGCAAAAGATAGGCAGAAACATTTGTGTATAGATCTTGAATAAACACACTTACGGGATGTATCTGTAGGTGCCATTTGTCATTTTTAATGCACAGTAAAAAGTAGCTTCATTTACATAGATCGTAATGAATGACAATGCTGTAGTAGAGGGAACTAAACCAAAGAGCACATTTACTGTGGTAAGACTTGCCATAGACTGTCAATTGCCACAGACAATCCCTATCAGTTATACGGATGTTTAGGTTGCGTATTTTGTGAAATGAGATAAGCACAGAGGTTTTGTCTCAGCCACCATCTGATATTGGTATAATAAGCATACAAATTCAGGATGTACAACAAAACCATCATATAAAATGTAGTTCAACTTAAATCTTCTTTCATAATAAACTGCTCATTTTAGATGGTCTCTATTTCCATCTCAGCATTGCCATTTTCAAAGTCATTAGGAATGATTTACAGTCTTTGATCCAACATAGAGGAAACTCTCATCCATAAGGGAGATCTGAGCTTCAGTCTCAGGGTTGGGAATGTAAAGAAAATCAGGATTTACTCTACCAACTTGTATTAAATTCCACTGATTAAACTAAAAAGCAGCCTGGCTCCTGGCAACCAGGATGGCATTATAATGGGAACACATGCTCGGTGTGCAGAGCTCTTCAAGAGAAAAGGGATGATCTGATTTGATTAAGCTCTAGAGAAATTAGTATCCAGAATATAGAGTGAGATGGTCACCCCCAATTAGTCTTGAGGGATGAGAACAGAGTCTAAACTTTATTTCTCTCTTCACTGTTTCTCCTTAGGCTGGCCAGACAACTTTCTGCTCTGTTTGTTTGCACCTTTAGTGAATCCTACTTTAATTGCATCACAGTTGGGGCGTCCAACGCAAGGTTAAGTGTTGCTCATCAACAACAAAATTCTGACAAAATAGTCATTGCATCTTTCAAGTGCTTGTGGCTGCAATGTATGGAGATGTTTGGTGTGTCCCATGGTCACCGTCTCTGATTGTGCTTTGATCTTGCGGTAATTCTGTGTTGAACATGGAGAGAGAGATCAAACAATACACCATTGTCTCAGTTGTCTGAGTTTTCTTTGAAAGAGAAATGGAACTGTAGACAAGAAGGAAACTGGTATTTACCCAGTGGCAACAACTGAGAAACCAGGACTGCACCCACATGAAGCCCAATCCAAGATCTTTTTCATATTTCTTCTTATATTGTTTAACCTTGAGATCAACCAAATTGCAGATTTTTTTGAGAAATTCCATAAACAGGAGTGATAATTCCTTTTCTTTTGAAACAGCATTGATTATGGATAAGACATTCAAGTCACTGCAGCATGTAGTACAGCATGACAATATCTTTAGCAGGACCACTGTTCCAATAGAAGTTACACATGGAAAGCTCAGATAGATATCAAATGTTAATCTGCAGTAAGAGACTTTAAAAATCAAATAAAACAGATGTATTATGATGTGAAAGTAAATAAAAATTTTAGTTACTTCTTTGTCAACAGAGTAACTGTTTCCCATGAATTTCACATACAATTTTTAAGTGTCGTGGTTTAACCCCAGGTGGCAACTAAGCACCACACAGCCACTCGCTCACTCCCCTGCAGTGGGATGGGGGAGAGAATCGGAAGAGTAAAAGAGAAAACACGTGGGTTGAGATAAAGACAGTTTAATAAGGAAAGCAAAGGCCGCGCACACAAGCAAAGCAAAACAAGGAATTCATTCACTCCTTCCCATGGGCAGGCAGGTGTTCAGCCATCTCCAGGAAAGCAGGGCTCCATCACGCGTAACAGTTACTTGGGACGACAAACACCATCACTCTGAATGTCCCCCCCTTCCTTCTTTTTCCCCAGCTTTATGTGCTGAGCATGATGTCATATGGTGTGGAATATCCCTTTGGTCAGTCAGGGTCAGCTGTCCCAGCTGTGTCCCCTCCCAACTTCTTGTGCAGCCCCAGCCCACTCCCTGGTGGGGTGGGGTGAGGGGCAGGAAAGGCCTTGACTCTGTGTCAGCGCTGCTCAGCAGGAGCGAAACCATCCCTGTGTTATCAACACCGTTTCCAGCACAAATCGAAAACACAGCCCCATACTAGCTGCTGTGAAGAAAATTAACTCTGTACCAGCCAAAACCAGCACAATAAGTATGATGACATTTTATGCAATATGTAATCTACAACTTCTTGTTTAAACTGGGTTTTCTTGAGGGGGGGAGGAGTTTAAAAGCTTTAGGCATATTTTGTGTATGTTTCTATTGTAAAATGCTTATGTCAGCTACTTCTGCTAAACTCAAGCTAACTTGATAAACATCCTCAGAAGACCTCCTCACTGAATGGCATCCTATAACTTGCGGAGCAGTAGAAGATGTGGTTGAACACACACCAGCTGTGTTTATATCTACGCTCTGATCCACAAGCTGATAAGGAACCAAAATATTCATTAACTTCAATAAGCACTTCCCTTCTTTAGAAGTGCATAATCAAAGCTATATGAACTACGGCCCAGATTTTTCGGGGTAGTTTTATGCACCTATCTTCCAGTCTTATTTTAAGTCCATCTATTTCAATATTTTTGGTTGATTTGAAAGGCTAAGCTGTTATATTTTATCTGAAAAAGTATCATTAGTAACAAAACTCTATACAGACATTTTTCTTTAGAAACAGACAATTTGCATTATGATGATTTTTCTAACATCAATCTCTAACTTATCCTGAAACCGTTGCTTTGCTATCTTGTTCTGTAAAGACAAAGAAACTCCACAGCTGGTATAACCAGCCATTGGATTGCTTTGGGGGCATTGTCCAGGAGCACTGAAATGGAAAACCAGATGCATTAGACCCTTCTCCCCTGCCCTTCACGCTGCTGGCAGGGAAGGCAATTGGGACCTAGCAAATGTCGACAGGACTCTCTAAGCTCCAGTGTCACCGGGCTACTGTTAGAGCAAGCTGGTACCGCTGGTGCACATATGGTGAGCATATGGACAGCAGTAAACTAGGAGGAATAAACCAGCCTGAAGAAAATACGTTTTTAAGAGAACAAGAAGGGCCACAGTTAGACTCTAACTCAAGGAGTCCTACTTCATGGAGACACCGAGGTCGTCACCTCCAACAGTGGCTAGGAGTTCTCCAGCCTGCAACAATTTTGAATAATTGAATATAAATTTATGTGGAGATGGTACATTGGTTGATGCAATGAACCAGCTCAAACCCAGCTGGGAAAAAGCATACACTGCATGACAGAATCAGAAATCAAGATCTTTTTGCAGATTGGAGATAACGTCTGGAAAAAAAAAAGAGAGAAATCTGTTGGCCAAGCACTGCTTAAAAAACTCAAGCAAGAATAATAAAACATACAAATACAACTGGGGTAATAATAGGCGGAAAATGGCATTGTGCTGTTGTGGATTTTACACTGAATGGAAGTCTCGCTGCTATATTGCTCTAATGCTAAGATGAAGGTTTCAGTGGGACTCCGTTCGTGTGTCCAGACTGGGGCACCCTTTACAAGAAATCCACGGATCACTTGGGAGAATCCACAAGGGAGGGACAAAAATGAAGTTATGGAATTTCCATCTTTGTGTTTTGTGAACATGTAGGTATTTGTTATTTAATAAGCTTTAGCACGCTTCCTAGTGTAAAGGCCATTAAATTTCAACCGATGCAACTTTCTTTATCGATGCCGTATGCCTGCACCTGCCATGAAGGCCAAGTTCCTGAATAATGGGCACATTCACAAGATGTTCTGTGGAACTGTGTACACTATAGTCATCACTTTCAGAGATTTTAAGAAGTCACAAATAAAACTTTCTTCTGTTACGTATTCTGTACACACGTTGCTTACATAGAAATAGAGTGTATCTATTGCTATGCGTAAGTATAGAGAATGAAAATGGTGTTATGATGTTTTTAGGGGATTAAAATACATTTTAACTAGTGGTGTAACAGCAGATGTAATGCTGCTTTCTGCATTATTCAGCACACTTGTGGCAAGAGCAATCAGGGGCTTCAATTCTGGCGGAAAAAACAATGACTCAAAGATGTGATGCCTAGCTCAAATTGAATATAAATGAAGGAGGCTGATTCATCTCCTATGGATAAATTTGGATTCAGTCTCTAAAATTAGCATACTATCCATTCAAATCCAAAAAAGAACATAATTGCATACTCCTAATTAAATAAGAGTACTTTATCCTAGAAAACAAGTGTACCTTGTTATTTTCAGTAAGAATCAATTGTGGAACTAATCAACAATATTTAACTGCAGACTGAATCTATATTTCTGATCTGTATTCAGCTGCAGATCAGAAATGGCATCCGACATTTGGAAAGAAATTAAGTCTGGTCAGTATGTTTTAGGTCTTCCAAATCTGCTTATTTAGCTGTAGAATTCAATATATAATATAGGGAGTCTGTAGAAAGTACAAAATATACACAAAACATCTGATGAAGTCCTTTTATTTCTGAACAGGGACCGTTGATCTGTATTTCCAGGATACCGCCACAGAAACTATTTCTCAAAACTGCGCGGGCAGTTCAACACAGGATTTCACTTTTTCCTAACGGATGTTTCTCTCCTTGCAGCACGGTTCTGCCCAGCAAACTCACACTTTAGGGCTCTGACACGGGCTTTAAAGCCAGTCTTACAAAATTAAAATGCGTAAAGTACTAGTTGAACAGCAGCCTGCCCTTAATTAAAAGACGTGATTGCTGTTCTAGCAGTGTGACCACGAGAGGGCACGTCGCCAGTTGTGATAATGATGTCTCACCAGTGCTATACTGCTTCATACAAGACTTTCATTTTTCCTTTTTCTCTCTTCCCCTGTCTTTTCCAATCACATCAGGAATTTTGTATCCTTCTTTGTTAATTAAATGACATGATTCTACAGGTGGGTTCTTATTCACCCAATAATTGCTAGCTCAAAGCAAAGGAAACGAAGAGTGGAAATTAGAGATGATCATCGAGCTCAGATATATCGAGTCTGTTTTCACTTAGAAAAGGAAGCAAGGGATGAGAGGCAAACAGATAAAGGAGACAGAAAATATTTGTGGAATAAATAAGATAAAAGCATGGAAAAAGTATAATAGGTAAAATTCTAATCTGAAAAAGTATAAATTATATTATCACAAAAATGGAAATTTCTAAGCTTTTTAAAAGTACAAAAAACCCCCACTATGGTTTGAAGATGAAACATGAAAAGAGGTAAATGAGTGAATGCAATGTTGATTTTCCCTAAGTATCATACACGATTTTAGTTTACCAGAGGCCACAACGACAGAGCTGAAGAGATGCTTTCAGGTGTCAGCTTCCTCTGGCAATTTTAAAACTTCTCGTCTCTGGCCTCCCCTCCCAGTTCCCACGGAGCACAGGTTAGAAGCTGTGTTTTCCGTGCAGATGTGCAGACCTGACTGATTAAATTGTGGAACATTTTACCTACCCCTGAAATGTTTATTCCCTACACTTATTACCTTCCTCTCTTTTTTTGGCAAGGGCAAGGTGCTCGAATTAAATTGTTGGAAGATCTTTTATTATTTTAATTATGATCATATTATCCTGTGGAGTTCCCTTGCAACAGTGGTAGAGAAAATGGCTTTTGTTGCTTTAGAAAGAAAATAACTACTGCTTTTGCTGACATCAATAGGAGTTACAATTTTGTAAGCAAGGAACAGCATACGGTATTATATGCAGAAGTAAAATTGGGTCAGCTAGTCAGCAAGTTTATAATCTCATTTAAAATGAGATCTATGCTTGGCCAAAGGATTCTTCTCTGTCTCCTTTTCCATGGGATAGCAGGCCTTTACAACTCTTAGGATGTTACTGAAGCTCATCAGAAGTACTTAGTTAATTGGTTCTTATTAGGCATCTCTTCTGAATTTCTCTCTCAGAGAAGGTATTTAAAGCAGAGAGCAATGGCTGTTTTACCTGATATTAGTTAGGGAAGATGCAATTTGCAGTAGCAAATTGCTATGTTCTCCTATTGCACTCAAAATCAAGGAGAAGCAAGAATAGACCTACTTTACCCATACTAATAACATTTTTTAACAGTATTTTTACTTAAGCATGAAGTTACTCAGCATCATTCAACAGAAAAACAAGTTCCTTTCAGGGTCGGATGAGGCAAGTGTTCTGAGAAAAACCCACAAGGTCAGGTAACTGTACGCTGTCACATCTATATCATAATGCATATGCACCAATGCTAAATCAGACTTGCATATGCAGCTTGAATTATCAAATACCCTAAGGTTTGTGATCTGAACTTTGAAGTCATGAACTTACTTTGATGTGGGGTTTTTAATCTATATTGAAGAGTCATACATATAGGTAGATGGATAGAGATACATACAGCTATAACCCAATTATCTAAATAAGGGATTAGAGATTCACAGTTTTCAGTCCCTATTTGATCCCGTTCGCAGATTTGGGAAGGGAGCACTGTGTCACTTTGCAGTGAGTGTATATCTAAAAGATTTTCTTTGCAGTGACCGAAAAGTTTTCTTTTAAATGAAATTCTGAATATGCTAGGTGGGCTATTTAAACATCCTGAGGACACAATATCCAGCCTATGAGCCATTCAATCACTTGACATCTCTAATTCAGATCATTAATTCTAGGGGCAAGCCTGCATGCCTAAAAGGAGGGTTTTCTTCTCTTGACTGAGGTTTCTTTGAGCTACTGCTATAAAACCATTGAATAACAAACAGGTACTTACTGTCCGTGCAAGTCTGTCCTACATCCTTCCTTGTATCATGCTTCTTTTATTAGGAAAAATCTTACAATGAATCCTCACTTGCCTACTAAGTTGGAAAAACAGCATTTCAAGATTCTGTCACCTGTATATTCTGTCTCCCTTCAAAAACAGAGCCACGAAGCTGCTATTCCGGCTGATGCTTTCGCTGCTGACGCAAAGACAGGGCCGGTTTGCCAGACAGCCTTGTGAGAGGGCAATTAGCAAGCAGCCTTCACCTCCGTGCAACCCAAGCCGTCACTTGCTCAGATGAAGGGAAGCTGTCAAAAGCCAATTCACTTTCTAGCAATCAACACCTGAAATCAGGTCAGTGACTTCACAGAGTAAGGCATTTCTTGCTGTGCCCAAGAAACCGAAGCTTGCCTTGCTTGCCAGTCTCTCTTGACAGTCTTAGTAAGACTTAGTCAGTGCAACACAGTTTCTTGCAGTCTTGTTACCTCCTTCGCAAGCGAAATGCTGGAGGAGAGAGGTTCAGATGTTCCGGTTTCCTCCAAAGATGGAGCCATAGCCATAAGCCTTTATACACTCAAATTTCAAAAGGTTTCTGATAAGCCAGAGGTGATGTGTCAGTCCTTACATGAAGTCTTTCAACATCCTTTATGATGGTTCATGACTGTCTCAAAGTTGTCTTGTAGTTAATATTATGGCCCCAGCTAGCTTATTAGACATAATGCCTTGCACGCACAACGTGGTTCAAATCTAGCTTGAATCATCTTACTTGGTAAAATAAACAAGCCAGTAAGAGCGTAAAATTTCCTATCAGCCTTTACAAGACTTCCTAGATGGTTTTGAACAGCACAAGACACATGATTGCCATTGCCCAACGTAGAATTGCCAGAGTAGTGGGATAAGTCATTCCTCTTTAGACACTCGGTAATACACCAACTTTACCAGAGTTTGAAGGACTAAAGGTGCATCAGCTGCTGGAATCTATAACACCCATCACCTGGCAGGTTCCTGACTTTCTTACTCAGCACACAGGTCTTACAAAAGGATGGTTTAGTAGATTGTCTAAATAATATAGGATGAGCTCAGTAAATGGTTTCAGCAAAGATAAAACCAAGTAATTTCTAATTGCTTTCCTAGGTGCAGACAATAGAGGATTCATGCAGATATAAAGAGGTAGAAATTCTTGTATACAGGCTATTTTCTGCACCATTCTCACTTCAAGCTGTCAACCACGGCTCTGAAGAAGCTTCCAAAGGGAATTTACTACGATTTGTGTATATATAGATCTATATCTCTCTTGCTATAGAGATATACAGAGAGCTTTAGCTCTCTCTATATCTAAATACAAAATAGATCCCTATAGAGATTATCAGTATTATATCTATATATTATTATATAGAATAGTGTCATTGATCTATATTGTTATTATCTATATATCTATACATTATCAAAGATATCAGAATAAATATATATTATACATCATTATATAGTTACGTGATTTCTCTCTATTTCATTATAATTTATCTATTATCTGTTATTGCTTGCGTAATTATTTGTTATATGTATTTTATCAGAGATGTTAT
Source organism: Phoenicopterus ruber ruber (assembly GCA_009819775.1). NCBI lineage: Eukaryota > Metazoa > Chordata > Aves > Phoenicopteriformes > Phoenicopteridae > Phoenicopterus > Phoenicopterus ruber. Next base: position 37,638,582 of record CM020219.1, read on the forward strand.
GTAAAACACTGCAGCAAATCCCATACAGCGCCACTAACCAGCAACTGTCTCTAAGGCAGAAAACGCGGGTCAGCTGGTGTTCACGATGCTATTCGAAGCAGTGAACAAAGATTAGCTACAAGCTACAGCAAATTACCGAGGCAGATGGGGTATGTTTCAAGTCAACTTGTCAGCGCAGCAGTATTTCAGCTCAGAAGAGCGCTTGGTCAATAAAGTGTCAACCAGAAAAGTCAACACAGTACAGCACCCAGGACTGTAATTCCTTTTCCAAGTAAGTTCAAACTAAACAGGTAAAACAGGTCATAGATAAATCTCTGATTTTTTTCAAACCCCATCAAACATTTTATCATCAAGCAGTTGTGTACTGGATGCTGCACAAGCACCAACACGTGCTCTTTAGAGCTGGACGGCTTCTGAAAGGTCTGGAGAATCTGATAATATACAGGCAAGTAGCAACTCGTCCTTCACACCTCGGGGCTAGCTGCCTATCTGCGGATGACATTTTTTTCCCCGTGCTTAGTATTATCTGTGTCTGTGGCAGATTATAACCTGGACCAGGGAGCCAAGTATGTGAAGATCACAGTCAGTAGAAGAAAAGGGATGTCTAAATACGTTCAGCTTTCAAATGCAGCATTAATTTCTTATTGTTCCTCACTTGTGAGGTTCAACACACCAATAACATCCAAGAGAATATTTAGATAGGGATACCGCAAAACCGTTAATTGTGCCTAAGCTGCACTAAAGCGTGAACATGCTGCATCAGCTCCCTTCAGACCTATGCGCACTCTGTCCTGCCCACAGAAACCAGAGGAGGACGGGTGCGCGGCTTTGTCAGGGGCCTGAGCAGGTCAGCAGGCGTTAATTACCCTGACCAGCCTCACATGGGGCCTCCACCCACGCACCATCCACCCCTTGGCCCTGGAGCTGCATTTAAACCCAGGCTTGGGGCTTGCTGGAGTTGTGGTGTCTGTGTGCTGTGTTTGGGGGTTAGGTGTTCCTGGTGCCGTCTTGTCCTTGGACCTGCCTTATTTCTGCAGATATGATTCCCGGCTGTGGTTACCCTGGCTCTTCTTGCTCAGGTACTGTGTGACTGTACCCCTGGTTGGGGGAGGGTGAGGGGGTGTCAGGGCCTTGTTGCCACCCAGCCTGCTGCTGCTCCCCGGCAGGGGCTATGAGTCTTCTATCGAAATAGACTTGGGCTGCTGCTATGAAAGTGAAATGTCAGTTTTGTATCAATTTGGGTCTTCAATGCCTTACTGAAAAAGGGCCTGGTTTGTGCTAGTTCCTGTGGCGATTGCCAATGGAGAGAAACAGTGGCCTAAGTGTGAAAATGGGTGTTTAAGCCTAGATGATAGACCAAAGAAGGGAAGGAAGCTGCACTGGAGAGAGCACGGTGACTTACTTAAATAGTAAATACTATCTACTTGCTAGAATAAGTAAAAACACTTTCTGTGTGGATTCTGAGAAAATGTGTTGCAACAACAAAATTGCCTTGTGTGCCTTGCCTCAGTGGCCTGTATTAGACACCAAACTGCAATGAAGGCAGGTCTTGTCTTGTTTGTCTAATTTCTTTGAGTAGTGTAAATGCTAGTTCAATCAATGTACTTGGCTCTGTTTCAGAGACAAGCACATGTAACTTTTATCATCTGATATGCATGTGTCACATAATGTCACAGCCTTGTGGACTTGCTTTTAGTGGTTTTTATGCAAATAGAGATGGTCTGTGGCTCTGCAGTTAAAGCCTCCCCTGTCCCCTCTCAAAGAAACACCCCTGATGTTGCTTTTTACATGAGACTTGCAATAATCTTGTGATGAGTTGTCTAACATAGTCTGCTGAATCTTATTAATCAATTCCTCTGGAAAGCTTACAACTTCTACCAGAACTTGGCATACCTTCCACAAGAAGATCTTGTCTTGATTTAAAGAATTCAGATGGAGAGGAATTTGCTGTGTCGGATCTAATTTCTGTCTTTGTTACAGCTTTGTCCGATAGATGGAAGAGACCTTTTATCTGAACTGCTAACTATCTTTATGCTTTTATTTTCTTCTGCCTGTTTTGTGGTAGTAACAACATCATAATTATGTTGGGTGGTCCATAGTTACTTTTGGTCTCCTTCAGGCTATGCCACACAGCCCTGAGTTCATTCAGAGTCAGTTTTCTAAAATAGCTCTTCCCATTCTAGTAGTATGTCCTGCCTCTTGGGGTTGAAGACTTACTGTCTCCTGTATAACTGTATTCAATTTTGAGTACCAGAGGATGCTATTTACTGGGAGATCCAGAAAGCTGTAGAATTTCCCTGTCCCTATAATTTGCTATGTCACAACTTTATCTTCTGTAACCTTTTATAACAGTGATTTTATTTTCTCCTTTAAACTGCATAGCTAAGATGCAAGGAATCTATCAAACTTAATAAAAGTAGATGTAAATTAACAGTCATATTAAGTCTTACTCTTTCACTGTGCCATACAACTTAAGCCCTGCAAAATCGCTTGGCAGTTTTCTGTTTTTCTTGCTGTTTCAGCAGCCCCTTTTCTAAATAACGCATTAAGTTTCGGTTAAACATAAGCACTGCACTCTTACATTTATCTTTCTATCTGTACTTTCCTTTGATATCTACCCATGCTACTGCTTCCCTAACCCACTTCAGCCAAAATGATCTGGGCTAGCATAAATATGTCTAACACCGGATCGCTCCAGTTGGACCAGGCTAGGAAGAAAATACACGTGTGGCTTTGGCACGTTGGAAGGGATGGTAGTCTCTTGCAACTTGGGAAGCGAAGCTGCGAGCAGTTAAAGGCAGGCTGAGGCAGCTTCAGCTGCAACCAGCGTGAGTTATGATTGCAGCCTTGGTTCACTGCAGCTAAGCCTCTCCAACTCATCCGTCTGGTTTAGATTTGACTTATTCCAGCAAGTGCATGCCAGATCGGGTGAAGTAGCACTCTGAGAATGTCAAAGCCATCAAACAGCACAGAGCTGCCACAAGCATAGTTTGACCTATTGGGGTCAAATTTAGGCTGACAGATAGGGTCAGCAGCTGAGAACAGGTCAGGCATTAACAAACAACTTGGGGCTTTAGAGAGCCACAGAAATGCTATTTCCACCCTTCTGTAATTAAAAGGCAAAAGAGATGCCAAAGCCTTTCCTCAGGGGGTACTTCAAGCTTGAGTAACCTATAGGCTACTTGCACATCTACACGTTCCTTATCTGACTCTAGAAAAGCTCCCTGCACAACTGGAAACTTGAGCTTTGCATGTCTAGGATAATTCTGTAGGATTGATCTATGTTATATAAGAGAGACTTTGCAGCACAGTGGAAAAATGAGAAACATTCAAGGTCTATGGCATTTAATATCCAAACTGAGGAATATTGATTTTTTTAATTATTATTTTTTAGTGCCTTGTATAAGTATGCATGTCCGGGCTTGAATTTACTTAAGCTGTCTTCAGAAATGTGAGAAGTTAAAACAAAATTCTGCATTTAATAGAAGGTCTTGTTCTGGAATCTGTTCAATATTGCTGAATAGTGAAAGATGTTAAAAATAGCAGGACAACTTGGGTTTCTTCTGTACATAAGTGTCATAATGGTTTAATTAGTGAAAATGGAATATTCCTTCAGGGAAAGAGGAGTTTGAGTCACCCAAAATATAAAGCTAGACAAAAAAATTGTAAAAATGATGGCAGGGAGTAATCCTTCAATTAATTTGGGTGCAAAATTAGATAATTAAATAGGTCTTGGCTTTCACTGGTTTCTGTGATAAAGATCACACTTTGTCCCCAGGATTTCCTCCCAGTACAGAACAGCTCCACAAAGATCCATCTGAGGATGTTTTCCAGAGGAAAACAAACTCTCTGCAGGACACTAACTCTAGAGACTTTGCCTCTTTTCTTCCAGACATCCCTGTGCCTAGAGTGGCTTTTCTCAGGTTTCCTTTGGTACAAACTAGGCTGTTTCATATCCACCCTGAGAATTGAGTGTAGGGTGGGGAAGGTGATGTTCTTTCCCAGCTTGTTCTTCTGTTCTTAGCCTTAGTCTCCTGTCTCCTTGCCCCTCTGAATTGTAAGATGGGAAGCCAGGCTGTACCAGGACCACATCTGTTTCAGTGAACCCATATCAGCTGCTGAATGAAGAACAACATGCTGGACATCCTCCACTTTCTCCAGTGCTATTACTATTGCAAGGTAACTTCCCACTCTGCCCTGTAGGAATTCTAGCAGAAAAGTGGCAAAAATAGTGGCTGATCAATAAGGGGAGGAGTAAATGGGCTAGAGCCCTGAAATGTCAGAGCAAACCTGTGTGATGCTGGATTATTTCAAATTGGAAGTCGCTCCCATGAAATCAGGAGTAAGGTATTGTGTAACTCTTGGATTATACCTTGGACGTTTTTGAGTGATAGAATATTAATAAAGTTGCCAATAGACACTTCTCATTTCCACCTCAATCAAATTGTCAAGAGATTTGTAGGACAGCAATCAGTCTGTATTGATTGTGTCTTCCAGGCATCCTTAGAGGTAGTAAGAAAGCAGATGAATCTTTTCCTCAGACTAAATATACAGGAATCTGAATTTCTGCTGCCAGAAAAGAGCATTCAGTGGCAGTGACCACATAGGTTCACGTTGTGCAGGAATGTATTTACTTTGACTAATTGTTTGTGGACAAGATTTTCCCCTTCCAGGAGATCTGCATGGTTTTAAACCATACTCTTGCATTAACATTTCTTGACACTTTGAAAGTGAAAGGAAGTCAATGCACTTAGATAACACATGACAGTACGAGGTATGAGTGTCACACTATTGGCACCAAACTTCTGGGCAGAGACTAATCTTTCATAACTAGGAGTTTGTAAGACTCCAGCTACTGCCCCATAGCCAAGGGCTTAGGCAACAAAGCTTCATTAGGAAGTTGCATGTACAGATGTGTAAAGTAGCATGATCAGTTCATTCTGTCCCATATGGCTTTTATTGGTCAAGGAGCAGCCATAAAGGTGACCCAGCCCCAATGGAAACACATGGACAAAGAAGGATGTCTACTCAGCTGGGAGCCTGAGATATTGCTGATAGGCTTAGCTGGGAGCCTGAGATATCTTTATTATCACAGTTTTTGTTCTGTACTTAAACTGACCTTCCAGGAAAGCAGAAGCCAGTAACAAATGCTCCAGGACCTGGTGTCCTACACCCACTTATATATCTACACCAAAGACATAAAAATAACTTGCTGTCTACCCAAGATGAGCTGCTCTGCACAAGCTTCTCTGTGAGAGCTCCTGGACAGACCAGGCCCTCATCAAGGGCACCTGGCTGACTATGGACTCTGTGATGCAGATCATCCATGAAGAGAGACTTGCCTATCATCAGTTAGCCCCACTCCTGGGAGCAGTTTGTTGCACCAGTAACGCCTCAAAATAATATACATGCATGCCTATAAGTAAATAATCATAAATATATACTTGGATTTCTTTATTACAGATTACTACTAGTAAAGTAGGAAACAAAACCTCCATGTCCTTGTGTATTATGGGCTTCGGTGAACCCACTGTTGCAGTCTTTAAACATCTGTGGCTTGGGTAACTCTCATAGTAAGAAAGCTAGTTGTAATGCCACAACCTATATCCAATGCAGTGTGATATTGCCCATCATGGGATGTGCTCTTCTTATGAATCCTCCAAATTGCCTCATGGACCTCAAAGTCCTTTGTTTCCTACCCCCAGCTTTCAGGTATAACCTTTCAGCCCTTTCCTTCCTGCAGAAGCACAACTTTCTTCTGTAGCTCTTATTCTCTAAGGTATGTTTCTTTATTTAAAGCTCAGCTGAAATGAGAAGGCTTTGTGATTAAATACTTCCAAATTCCACCTCATCAAGACTGATTTGTTGCAATAAACCTTGAAAAGTATGCATTCACTGCAGCATGCAGCGTGGGGGCAGAGCAAGTACTGTGGCAATCATTGAGAGAGAGCAGAGCTGCGGTTCAGTGTGAGGGCCAAAACTAAGCCTGGGGTCAAAAGGCAAAGAGTTCAGTTGCAGGGCAAGTCCACCTATGTATGGAGAAGGTAGAGATTCTCGGTGCCTGTACCTCAAGAAAACAAATTCTGAAATGTCACATATGGTAACCTGGTCCATTGGCAGCCACCAGCTTGCTTGACGGCCCCAGCCATGTTACTACCACTTGAGCCTTGAGCTCTGGGAGATGGGAAGGCTCTGACAGGACTTGAGGGACATCATTTTTGCCTTCAGGTTAGCAGATGCGCCCTGCTGAGGAGGCATCTGGGCTTAGAGAGGCATCAAGCTAGAAAGGGGGCAAAATGGACAGACTAGTAAGAAGCTGTTAGAGATGCCACTTACATCAGGTAAATAAATTGTTTTGAAAATATATGTAGATAAACTACACTTGGAAGATTATCCTTGCCCTTGAAACAATAGTTGAGGTTACATAACTGAATTTAAACACTTACTAATCTGTACAAACATCGCTGCCAAGTAACGGTGTTTCTCTAGAAGTTAAAGTGCTACTGTAACTTCCTTAAACAGCTTTTCTTTTGCTGTGTCTAATGCTATTTAATTTTTTCAACTAGAATTTTCCATTGTTGCTAACAGCAGTTCACCTCAGAGGAGGCAGCATTATTGTAAACAGTGCTCCGGGCAGCAACTAACACTTAAAGGAATCCAGCTCAAAATAGGGCTCTGTGACCTCCTATGTAAAACACCAGCAGCTGTCAGCACCCTGTTTACTCCAGCACTTTTGCTGCTGCTTCTGGCTGAGCTACTGCTACAATTCATTTTTATTCGTAAAATAATCAGGACAGGCATTAGGGAATAACTGTTTTGGTATAAGCCGAGAGCTATTACAAGTCTAGATTCACACCAAGAGCCATTTCAGAATGTCCAAGTGTAGTAAATTTCCACTCATAGACAAGCCCTTAGCACGGGGAGGAAACTTCAGTAAATGCTTCTTGATGTGGATGGTCTCTGCAGCGTTCTTGTGGCTTGGAGTCAACTTGCTCAGGAAGATTTTGTTAGAGAGATGAACACTGACAACCCACCACTGAGGAGAACAGAAGCTGAAATAACTAGGGGCTGCTGCATATTTATTGCCTGTATGCTTGTGCGTACTCCTCTAACACAACTGCAGTAGGATGCAAAGCTCTGACTAGTTCATATTAGCATGGGGCTCTGATCTCAGGGGAATGAGTGAAATAAGACAGGACTGAGTCAATAGACCCAATCAGGATCTTAAAAGGGACCCAGGAAGCTTTTATAAATGAGATACCCCAGAAATTGGTAATTAGCAGGAAGAAAGGTCTCTGTGGCAGCAAAGTCCAGAGCCCTGTGCTTGGGGCTAGACTGTGAGGCATTGACTATTTTATCAACAGTTTTGTGCCTATATTAACCTTGTCTGTTAAAACCTGTGAAGAGTAATGCTCAAAGTAGCTTTTCTTTGGGGTTTTTTTATTCTATGTTTTAAATTTGATCTTTAAATTTCACAACCACTTGGCTTATTCTATTAATTTACACAGGTTATTTTTTTTGGCATTAACAGCTCGCCATCTGGGTGCAATAGAACACGTCAGGTATGTAATTATGTAAGAAGCCTATAGGAGATAGGGAATAGCTATAAACATGGAGAGCCATTGCTGAAAGTGGTGTTTCTTTCAGGTGTTCCTTCAGTGGAAGGACTTCAAGGAAGCTTTCCTGTAGAAAGAGTGACTTGGGAAGAAAGAGAACAAGGTCAGGGATGTGTCTAGTACATCTGGGCAGTGCCAGGGGACAGTACAGTTTCTCTTCCTTAACAGTTGCCAAAGGACTGGAAATACAAGTAGCTTAGCTTGCACGGAATCAAGTGCTGTGGCAGGGGAAACAAATATCAATTGGAAAACTGTGCAGCAGGAATGTGTATATAGCATTACATAGGATTTAATTTGTCATGGCAAGGTTAAAGTTTGATTTAAAAGAAGTATAAAAAGCAAAAGAGTGGGATCTCATTGTTCATTTGTTTTTTAATAGAAAATTTAATTGTGTATATGACTATTTTTGGTGGAAAGAGCAGCTATTGGAATCAGTGGTGCCTACTGGGAGCATTAACTCATCTTAGGCCTGGGCTCTGTCACTAGCCTCTGCTACAGTTGTGGTGCTAGAAGAAACCAGGGCTAATCACCTTCTCTGGGTTAGCTGTTTTCTCACATAATTACTGTATTGACAAAAAATTTGAACTGCACTTTAAGTGATTTATATTTGTATTTTAGTTGGCCACAATGAGGATAAGGCTGAGGTACTCAGCAACTTTTTTGCCTCATTCTTCAGGGGCAGTCTCTCTTCCCACATATCTCAAGTGGATGGACCTCAAGGCACAGTCTCTCCCACTGTAAGAAGATCAGGTTTGTGACCACCTGAGGAACCTGAACATACATAAGTCCATGGGACCTGACAAGATGCATCCCAGAGCCCTGAGGGAATTGGCTGATGGAGTTGCCAAGCCACTCTCCATGATATTTGAAAAGTCAGGGCAGTCAGGTGAAGTCTCTGGGGACTGGAAAAAGGGAAACGTTGCCCCCATTTTTCAAAAGGGTAGGAAGGAGGACTGTCGTGGTTTAACCCCAAATTGTAACCCAATACCACGCAGCCGCTCGCTCACTCCCCCCCCCTCCCTGTTGGGGTGGGGAGGAGAATCGGAGAGAAAGGGAAACTCGCGGGTTGAGATAAAAACAGCTCACCAGGACAGCAAAGGAAAAATATGAAAATATATTAATAATGATAATAATGATAATATATACAAGGATAATAGAATATATAAAACAAACGATACACAATTTCTCACCACCCGACGACCGATACAGCCCGTCCCGAGCAGCAGTCAGGGAGCAGGGGTACCCCCCCCCCCCAGCTATCCCAGAACAGCAAGTTCCAGGGAAAGCAGGCAAGGGAACAAACAGCTAAACGAGTGAAAAACAGAAAGGTAAAAATAGGGAAACAAAAAGCAACCTGAAGGGAAGCTTAAGGATTAGGGCAAGTTAAAGGTCTCAAAAGCCTCAAAAGCCCAAAAGACCAAAAAAGATCTAGTCAAAACTAGTGGCCCACCGACCGACCCTCGCTTATATCAAGCATGACGTCTATGGTATGGAATACTCTCTTTGGCCAGTTTGGATCAACTATCCTGTCTCTACCCCTCCCAAGTTTTGCATCTGCACGTTAGCAGAACCTGGAAAACAGCAAAATGTCCTTGGTGGTTCAGCAGCAACCAGCAACATCAGTGTGCTATCACTGTTCTTCTCACACTGAAGCCAAAACACAGGAGCTGCTGAAAACAAAACTAGCTCCATCCTGGCCTAAACCAGGACAAGGACCCTGGGAACTACTGACCTGTCAGGCTCACCTCTGTGCCTGGGAAGATCATGAAACAGATCCTCCTAGAAGCTATGCTGAGGCACATGGAGGACAGGGAGGTGATTGGAGACAGCCAGCATGGCTTCACCAAGGGCAGGTCCTGCCTGACCAACCTAGTGGCCTTCTATGATGGAGTGGCTACATCAGTGGACAGGGGAAGAGCTACGGATATCATCTATCTGGACTTCTGTAAGGCCTTTGACACAGTCCCCCACAACATCCTTCTCTCGAAACTGGAGAGGTATGGATTTGATGGGTGGACTGTTCAGTGGATGAGGAATTCATTGGATGGTCGCATTGAGAGGGTAGTGGTCAATGGCTCAATGTCCAGATGGAGATCTGTGACAAGTGGTGTCCCTCAGGGGTCTGTATTGGGACCAGTACTGTTTAATATCTTCATCAGTGACATAGATAGTGGGATTGAGTGCACCCTCAGCAAGTTTGCAGATGACACCAAGCTGAGTGGTGCAGTTGGCACACCTGAGGGACAGGATGCCATTCAGAGGGACCTGGACAAGCTTGAGTGGTGGGCCCAGGGGAACCTCAAGAGGTTCAACAAGGCCAAGTGCAGGGTCCTGCACCTGGGTCAGGGCAACCCCCGGTATCAATACAGGCTGGGGGATGAAGGGATTGAGAGCAGCCCTGCTGAGAAGGACTTGGGGGTACTGGTGGATGAAAAGCTGGACATGAGCCAGCAGTGTGCACTTGCAGCCCAGAAAGCCAATTGTATCCTGGGCTGCATCAAAAGAAGCGTGGCCAGCAGGTCGAGGGAGGTGATTCTGCCCCTCTGCTCTGAGACCCCACCTGGAGTCCTGCGTCCAGCTCTGGAGTCCTCGGCACAGGAAAGACATGGACCTGCTGGAGTGAATCCAGAGGAGGGCCACAAAAATGATCAGAGGGCTGGAGCAGCTCTCCTATGAAGACAGGCTGAGAGAGTTGGGCTTGTTCAGCCTGGAGAAGAGAAGGCTCTGGGGAGACCTTATTGCAGCCTTTCAGTACCTAAAGGGGGCTTATAAGAAAGATGGGGGAAAAACTTTTTAGCAGGGCCTATTGCAATAGGACAAGGGGTAATGGTCTTAAACTAAAGGAGGGGAGATTTAGACTAGATACAAGGAAGAAATTTTTTACAATGAGGGTGGTGAAACACTGGAACAGGTTGCCCAGAGAGGTGGTAGATGCCCCATCCCTGGAAACATTCAAGGTCAGGCTGGATGGGGCTCTGAGCGACCTGATCTAGTTGAGGATGTCCCTGCTCATTGCAGGGGGGTTGGACTAGATGACCTTTAAAGGTCCCTTCCACCCAAACTATTCTGTGATTCCATGAATTTCCATTTCACTGAGTATAACTGAGCCTAAGGTACCAGAATGGAAAGGAATACTTGTAGTTAAATACATTTTAATGGGATATAAACAAGCCAAAGCAAACCGATAACGGGGGGGGGGGGGGGATCTATTGCAGATTCATGAAACAATACTGGGTGCTAATTTGTCTAAGGGTCCCATTCAGTTGTAAGCTAAGTAAGAAAGATCAGACAAGTTTGTCTCGGGGGCCATTCAGTAGTAAGCTAAAGCTGTTAGGTCTTTAAAATTCAGCCTCATTGGAGGCTTTCATTGACTGACTAAAATTGTCCTCTGTGTACCTAATTCTTCTTGAGACTGACTACTGTGGTTGTCTTAAAGACTTCAACAAATGGAGAAAAACATGCAGGTTCCCCAGGACAGCTGACCCCTGAAAAGGGAAGAGATGGATGAGATGTGCATGAGAGGCAGGTAAATAGCTGATCTGAGCTCTAAGAACGTGTCAGCAAGGAAAAAAATACCAGTGCAAGGAAAGGGACATCTTTCTTTGAGGATTCACCATAGTATCCATTACAGTGGACTGTAACACTTAATAATTATCTTCTTCAGAGGTGGCAAAATGCCAACACTTCTCAGTAACAGGCAGGAATATCTGTGCTTTCACAAGACCAAATTCCAAGTTCTGCTTTGTGTGAGAACTTTTTAAATGAAGCTCCAGGACTAGTATGTTGGCTAAAATCAGCACTCGCTACTCCCGTCGGCATCCATAATCATCCCACAGAGAAAGCTGCAGTGAGCATACCCTGTCAGTCTTCAGAAGTGCTCGAGTTGGGCATGCCCATCTTCCCTACCATGCGCTCTTGTAGCTGATTAGTGGACAGGGAAGGAGGTCAGGAGACAGCTTGCATCTCTGCTGTGTACGGAAGGTCTGGCGCAGCCCAAGGCACTACACTCCACTGGAGAATGCCCTTTGAGACCAAAAAAACTGTTTTCTGGGTGGCTGCTGCATTGCACAAAGGCAATATGGTTCCTTGTTACTACCCTGAAATCCCTTCTTAGGCCTCTGGAAAAGAGATTAGATAGAGCTTGGCCTTGCATCTGAAATCCTCTGCAAGTTTCAAAGTAACTATGGTAAACTTGCGTAAAAGACAACATGCTATATTTTTTCCCTGCTTCCCATACTGATTTGTATAGTTGCCCAAAGTAATGTAAGGCTCTGTAAAATGGATCATCAAACTTTAAAAGAAAGATACACCCTCTACTTGCATGTATTCCACTGTCATATTGCATCAAGTCCTTCTAGCAAAAGTTTCTGTGGAAAAACACAATGAAAGGCTGAGAGGCAAGGGCCACGCTTGCAAGGGAAATTCTGGTATTCTTTGCAATAAGGGTGATCAGCTATTGCACAGCCTCTTTGGGCATGTGGTCTAATCTCCCTTGTTGGAGACTGGAAAAGTCCTTGAGCAACTTGACCAAAGGTAGCCCTGCTTTGAGGAAGAGGTTGAACCTGATGACCCCTGGAAATCCCTTCCAGCTGAAATTATTCTATGCTCTATGATTCTGTTCCTAAAGAAGTTTAGGTCAATGGCTGGCAGGTAGAGATAAGAGCGAAGGAAAGAATGCAGACAAGGGGAAATTTCTGGACCAGGCAAGGAAATAGAAAAGGACTGAGGAAGCAAGAGACTACATGAGAAATCGGGAAAGGTAAAGAGCAGAAGGAGCCCACAAGCTGCAATAAATGTTACTGCATCCCCTGAGGAGCTTTGGGACAGCAACACACTGAGGAATGGCTGAGCAGGTAAGAGCTGTGGGTGGCAGCAGAGCTCCCAGGGGTCTCAGACTCCTACAGCTCCTGTCTCCCGTGCTGTCTGGCCAGAGCTTTCTCAGCACCACCTTCCATCCCGGTCTTTCAGCAACTTTCCTGACTCTGTCCCCCGCTTCATTCTCAGTGGCTCTCTAGCAGCACACTTGTGCCTGCACTGCACCAGGTCACCTTCTCAGTTTTCCTTACTTAGGGGCATGTTGAGGTAAGACGCAACATTTCAGTATTTAAAACCCATTTGTACATGCCTGCACAAGTTTAACTGATTTCACTTCTGTCTTGCACAAAGCCCCCTGCCTCTAGTTGTAGTAATAGCTTCTCCCTGAGAAATCCCCAGCAACAGCTTATTTCTGTTGGACACACTGCAACCTCCCTATGACCACCACCAGACTTCTCTTAAATAACTTTCAGGCTATTTAGATATTACCTGTCACTTTGGCATGATGAGTGCTTTTCCTCAGGAATAACTTCTGCTCAGTCACTCAAATTATTTCCCAACCTGTTTACTCTTTTCTAGTGCCCTCATTTCTTCTTCTCCAGAGAAGATGGCACAACATGTATATTGTTTCTTTTAGTATGAACTATTCGGGAATCCTAGCAGTGCTGATGCAAGGAAGGTATGGAAAATATGAGTACTTAGTCAAACTGCTACTCTCATCCAGTACTGTGTGGTTCAGACAAATCCTGCTGCCTCAGATTTGACAGATAACAGCTTCAAAAACACAAGTTGGGTTTCCATCAGATTTCCAGCTTTGACCATTATCACACCTGGAAAGCACTTGGATTCAAATTTTAAGCTGCTTCTGTTGCAATGAATGTGGGTTCCTTCTGCAGCCTTCAGCCCATCAACTTTGAGAAAATTCAAGTGGGGATCAGGCCAATAGTGGGATATTTAACTCTGTACTTGGTGGGAAGCCATTTGCCCCCTCAGAAGGTTTAACTGTCCCTCAGATGCACAGTTTTCTCTAATGATGTTTGCAATTCTTGTAGCATAGCAGATGGCCTGTATCAGGCTCATCTGTGTTTCTTGGCTTGGAAATGGATACTGTAAACAACTTAATCAAGGGATTTTTCTTTCTTATTTCTAAAGCAGGTTATCCTTTGGCTGTAAGTTCAGTTCCTGGACTAACTCATCAGCCAAAATATAATTCTGCATACAGTCTCTGCACCAAGCAAAATAAATTCTTAATAGTCATTTAAAAAGAAACCCCAACCAATCCACCTGTATTGCTGCTTCCCTCCCATGAATAGTTTCCAAAATATCTGTGGCAAAACATGTTAATTCATGCTACTCTTCTCGAGAAGCAACTGTAATGTGAGTATAAGGAAGCTCTTTTAAAAACTCTGCAAGTGTCAGGTAGAAAGCTATGCACTGAAGTATAGCCCTGTTCTGCTTTATTTCTTGACTTCATCTGAGCACAGTGCCTTTTAGGGCTACTCCCAGCTGTCCTATGGTGAGTACCAGTCAGGATAATATACATATATGATTGCAAATAACCACATGTACACCAGTCTGCACAATTTGACTGCTGAGGTTTTTGAAAAGCCTGTCTCGGATCTTGCTGTGTTTAATCACTCTTGCCCACACTGACGGTGGTTTCACAGGAATACTTTCAGATCTTGCATTGCTACGGGACATTCTTGCCAGTTTTTTTTCATTCTCTCAGAATTAAGAGAAACTGTTTGTTCAGAGACAGTGGAAACTATTTTAGTTTCCTCTCTTATGACTCTTGTTTTGATGCATTGGGAATTTCTTACTACTCTTGATACCGAAGTCTACTCAGTTCCGCAATGTAATAACCAATGTAGAGCCATCCAGTTTAAGCTCCCTGTCTGTCCTTTCCATCCTTGTTGGCTGAAAAGGGTTTTACCTTTACTGGGACAACTCTTCAGCTCTGGCAGCTATAGTTAGGTTTCCTAATCACAGCACAGTTTTACTTTGCAGGAGGTCCTGGATTTTGTGGTTCATCTGGTTCTATGCTTGCAGACTGACTAGTGCAGACAGTACATAGGTTTGCCTGGAATTCGCTGTTGCACATGGATGTTGATGAGGTCTTCTGTTGGGTTGCACTACTAGTCCCTGTAGATGTCCAACATTATTGTTGCTCTTGCCTTTGTTCATTTTTTCTGCCTGACTTTCCATCAGACCGGTAGTTACGGTGCAGTTCTCTCTCTCACTGGCTTCCAGAATGGAAATAGACTGGAAACAGTTTTCTGAACCCGATCCCCAGAACATCTATGTACCTAAGCTTCAGTTTTCTTTATTACTATCCCCTTTGCTCAGTAGTTCAGCAGCAGAACAGCACATTGCTTTTGACAGCTCCTCCCTTTCTCTTTGTCCTGTGATTTAACACAGTTGAAAAAAGGAGAGGGGAGGGGGGGAAAAGTGGCAATGCTGAAGAGAGCCTGAGCAGCAACCTGCCACTATGGGAGGGAATCGGAGGGATTTGCTGCAGGGGAAACAGACCTACGGCAGGAGTCAGTCCCTGTGCTTCAGTGATGATGGCTGGAGTTATTTTCAGCAGAGATGTTTCTCACATTACTTCTCCTTCGCTATTTAGCCATCAGGGGATAGCAGCCTGTCAGAGTCAGCGTTCTCCTGGCTTGTCATGAAAACAGCAAATGCCATCATTGGTTTTCCACTGTGGGTGAATGAAGTGTTCAGTAAACAGTGTTCCCACTGAAGGCAAACTTTATATTATGTTGAGAGGTAACCATCACTTCCTTGCTGTCTTTCATCAGTTCACAGTATATTAAACACCAAAACTGGTAACAACCTACATAGCACCTTTCATCTTGATGAATTCCAAGGCTTTACAGGGATAGTTTCCCCTACTATTGAAGCACAAGCTTTAAAAGCACCCAGCAACATTATAAATAGTACAGGGCAGGGAATGGAACACAAAAATGCTGAGTCCCAACTAAGCTAGCAGATACTTACTTGTTTATTGAACGGATCTTAGCAGTGGGCAAAAGTTTACAGCCTCGGCCAGAAATCTTCTGAATAACCCAACAAATCTGTCCTATCCAGTTTTGAAGTTGCCCTAAAGAAATCCACACATCAATTGAAAGTTCAGGCTTCACAGTCCATGTTTTACTTAGCCTGTTAGTAAATGTTTTCCTATTTATTGCATTTGTGTTGTCTCTTTTGATTTCAGTTGGGAAATGGCATGAACCCCGGTGACGATGTTAAAATAGACAACTATCCACTAAGGATCAGCCACGCCATCATGCTTGCTGTACAAAGACTTCATGCCTAAAATAAAAAGGCACTAGCCTCACCCTAGATACAATATAAGTAGGTACATAAAGCAATGCTAGTGAAAACAGTAGATCACTACTACTGATAGCAAAGGTAGAGAAGGAAAACCAACGCTTACAGCCAAAATCTTGAATAGATATAAAATAATAGATGTAATTAGGTCCTAATTCTTGCCTTAAAGGTAGAGGAACTACCATGAAAGAAATTGTAAGGTTGCCTGAATAGGTTTACTTGTATGAGATTAGTTGCTCATTATATTTCTGGATTGTTTGTAGCTTAGTAAAATTTAGTGTTAGAGATGAAGAGGTGAAGGTAGGAAATAAAAACTACAGATGAACTATTGCTAGTGAGATAGAAGGACAAAAAGGAGAGAGATGTAAGAGCAAGGAAGAGCCCACGTCATCATACAAGCTGAAGATGACAGCTTAGGTCAACAGAGCTAGAAAAAGGAAGGGAAACTACTTCATATTCAACTAGATAAGTAGGGATATCTTGTCAGGGATGCAGAGTTGAAACTCTAATTTCTTCTGGTTTGTACTGCCCTACAGGGTCTCCTTTATCTGTAGCTGAATGAGAGCTAATATCACTGTAGGTCCCTTCCAACTGAAATAGTCTATTCTAATAGTACCAGACAGCTGTGAAAGCTGCCTAGGGCAGGTTAGGAGAATGAAATGGTTGTTTCCAAGATGTGCGTCACAGGCTGCTGGGGCTTGGAAAGCTTGTATATATGGATAACTACCACTAACTTCAGGTTCTTTGTACTGTTTTTCACATCATGCCTTATAGGTAATTCATACAGGAGTTCTTGGTCCTTCTCCAGAACTATTGCAGAAATTGGCATTGTCTCTCCTTGCTGGCATCTTTCTGTTTACAGGCAGTCAGGGTGGGGACGTGGACAAGGACGTCGGGTCTCTTTCTGACAGGCTCCTGTGGCTGAGGACCATGTTGTTCAGGTGAAGTCTCTATATGTCACCGGGAGGTCGCAAGGTTGGGAGTCAGACTTTTTCTCTGGCTTAGATGTTCAGCAGAGCTTTCAGGCTTGGACTGGAAAGCTGCTAGGGGTGGAGCTGAGCAGTATCTAGTAGCATTTTAGACAGATCAAGGATTTTTAGGCAACTGCTTGCCGTATGTGTATGGAGAGTACAGATCTTTACCTTCTCTCTCCGAACAACTCAACAGACCTGAGACTGGATACCTTCGGACCTTGCCAAAAGGGATATCCCAGTATGCTCTGCTGGTCCTCCCTTTGTTTCTGCTGGCAGGGGAGAAAAGTATGGTTCTACTCAAACCTCTTCCATTACTCAAACCCTAATCCATTATTAGTTGGATGCTTAGGCAGAAAATTAATGTTAACATTAATCTGGGGGGGAGGGGGTGTTTACATCTAAACTCAGACCCTTTAAGATCCATGCGGAGCCAAAGTGTGCAGAGCACAGAAAATTCCAGATGGCTGAATTATAGCACTTGAAACCTTTTTTGTATGCTACAAATAAAGAGGTATTTTGGTCTGATAATTCTGCCTCTCGTGCAGTCTTTAGGACTAGCTATCTGCCAGTGAAAGGATTTTTTTTTAAGCAATCATTAACATCTTGCTACAACTGAATTTGTTATAGAAGTATTACTGTGCTGTGCTCCTCCAAGCCAACAATGTCAAACACCCTTGCAAGCCTGAAGAATGTAAATTGTTTTGAATGTACTACACCTGCAGTACTTGAGATAAAGCAGAGTAAGAGCTGGTTGTGCTGGGAACCAAGAGGTATTCCACAAGGCTCAGGAACATCTTTCTGCTACTTGGCAAATATTAAAGTTTTCCCCTTCCAACTGAAAAAAGCATCAGTAACCTGCTGATGAGTAGCAACGCATCACTTCAAGAGAGTGTGACAGTCAACAGCACCTTCATGATGGGAATCTGGCTCAGCTTCTACCACATCCAGTGCTGTGGCACTGAAATTTGAAGTACTGCTGCCATCTGCAGGGGCTCAACTTGTCCTTTCCATGTTTTATTGCTGAGCTTGTCAGAAACAAAATATTCCCCAGAAACTTGCCCATCAGGCATGTCAGATTCCATAATGATTGCTTTCTGCTGTGTACCACCCTTTCTCGGGCCCCAAAGGCCCAAACACCTCCAAACCAAAGCTTCAAACGTGTTTCAGAGGGACGACTTTGTGTCTGTACTTATGATATACATGGCAATTTCTTTACATTTCCCCCTTTTTAAGGTGTGCCCTTCCTGTAAACTTATCTCTAGTGCTACAAAATAGAATGCTACTAGCCCAAGTGAAAGCTTGTAAATCTGATCAAGCATCAAATTTATCCCAACTTCTCCACAATGGAAGATGCGATGGCTTATTAACATGTAGCCATACTGCTCTGCAGCTTAATGTTAGTCTCGTATGTGCTCGTGGACTTATACCTATGTGTATTTTTATAAAGCATGTTAGATAATAAAGAAGAATCTGCGTTGAGGGAGGGAGAAAAGTTGAATGGAATAGATCATAGTAAGATAGTATTTGGTGGACATTTGTAGGCTACGTGAGCAAATCTAAGTCCAGCTTGACAGAAGGGTTGGTACTGGTGCGTGGAGCTAGGTGCAATCCATACTGCCTTGTCCTAGTTTCAGCTGGGATAGAGTTAATCATCTTCCTAGTAGCTGGTATAGTGCTGTGTTTTGGATTTAGTATGAGAGTAATGTTGATAACACACTGATGCTTTAGTTGTTGCTAAGTAGTGCTTGTGCTAAGTCAAGGACTTTTCAGCTTCCCGTGCCCTGCCAGCAAGGAGGTGCGCAAGAAAGTGGGAGGGAGCACAGCCAGGACAGCTGACCCAAACTGGCCAAAGGGTATTCCATACCATATGACATCACGTTCAGTATATAAACTGGGGGGAGTTGGCCAGGGGGGATTGCTGCTCAGGGACAGGCTGGGCATTGGTCAGTGGGTGGTGAGCAATTGCATTGTGCATCACTTGTTTTGTATATTCTTTTATTATTATTATTCTCTCTTCCTTTGCTGTCTTATTAAACTGTCTTTATCTCAACCTGTGAGTTTTACTTTTTTCTATTCTTCTCCTTATCCCACCTTGGGGGGGTGGGGAGTGAGCGAGTGGCTGTGTGGTGCTTAGTTGCTGGCTGGGGTTAAACCATGACAAGCCTATACCGAAAGCAATGGGAAACGTTGGCATGTGAGTTGCAACTGTGATCATGTTAAGGCAGAGGGAACTTGATAATTGGGGGGAAAAGGAGGGTATCGAGTATTTGTTGTTGGAGTTGCATGTAAATCAGTTGTGGAGTTAGGTGTAAATCTGAAGGATACTAGAATGAGACTAACATCTGTGCATACTGGAAAGGCACAAAGGCCACTGGACCTAGTACAGACTCAGTAGTACAATTCAGGAGTATAAGATGTAGCACAGAGTTAAAGACGCTAGGCAAGGAGTCATGAAGTCCTTCAGACCCCAGAATTACGGAACTTGGCAAAACTGTTTTGTCAGAGTTTTTGTAGGCATTCATAAGAGAAATGAAAAATAATGAGGTCAAACACTTGGGCAAGTATGAGTTTCAGACATGATCCTATTATGTCTGAGGTCTGAAGATGAAACAAATGATGGAGAGCCTCCACTTGTGTGGCAATTAAGGACACTTGTAGCTTTGTATCTGTTCTTATGCTGTGAAAGTGCTGGTTGCTGAGATCCCATTTTTCCTATCCTGAGCAACAAGCACAGAAGATAAATGAACTACTGACTCCATGTAGACTTCTCCTTGGCATCTAACAGATTGTTTTGCTTCTCACTTGAAGAGTTCAGTTTCAGGTCATTTTCTGTCTCTTCTTCATATTTTTGACAGGATTCTCCATCTACTGTACATTCAGTACAAGCTCACTTTCACATCAGAGATAATTATTTAGGATAGGCAGAAAAAGATTTTTCTTTGCATGAACTGAAGACAGGATTAGAAAGCAATTCTTACCTCCAAATTTGTTTTATTTCATAACTGTGTTTTGCTTCTCGAAATGGCCTGATTTTATAAACAACAGCAGCTTGTGACTGTGGCAAACTTCAGCTATGGTAATATTTGAAGTTAAAAAGCTTTAGAAGCTCATGGTTAAGAAGTAATTTCCAGCTCTATATCTGTGTGATATAATTACTAGGCACTGCAATCTTGGACCTGCTGAACAAACCATAACAAACCTCGTAATCCTTCCCTGTTTACTGGAAATATGATCAGTAGAGTTTTTAAGTGACTGAAATAAGCCCAACAACGTTACTGTGCCTTCATTACAAAAAGTTACCTGAGTCCAAAGCAAGGCTGGACCAGTTTGTCTCCATTAGTTATTGAAAAAATGTATGTGCTTGCCACTGTGGGTGTTTAGATGCCTGCCTAGTGAATTTGCAAGCAAAGATGGATGTGTTGCAATTGCACTCAGAAGTGTCTGAAAAGAGAGAGGATGTGTGGGGTGTTTGTCTTGATCCTGCAGTCGTCTTGTGCGCTCAGCCCTCACTGAAGTGCTGCATGAAGACAGACGGGGTTAATTCCCAAATGGGAATAAAAGCCACTACTGAAGTGCAGCTGAAATACAGCTTCCATTTGCCAGCGGGAATGCTGTTGTGAGTAACTACACAAACTCAATGCTAGCTCAGGACAAATGACAAAGAACCGTTCTCAATCAAATGAAACTTATGGCAAATGGAGAAACAAATCACAATCTGCCTTATCTGTTATGTAAAATGAAAGGGAATTATTAGTGATTCTTAGTCTAGAAGCCATATTAGTTTTACCTCTCATCTAGAAGATGCATTATCTCCTACTTCCAGAAGATAGTGCTCTCTAGACCAACACTATACATTGATTTTTGTCATTATCTGAGGGGATAAATCGTTCTTATCTGAGCCACCAAAGCAATACTAAGGGGCTTCTTTAATACCTAAGTACTTATCTCTGCTAGTGCTGCTACAGAGGGAGAGAAAATTCTTTCTTGCTTTTACAGGGAAAAATGTGTTCTGTCTTCTTATCTTTGTTTTATACATACAGAAAAACCTAACCAAAGCTCAAGACATCTGTTTCAACCAGCTGAGAAAATAAAACAAGGGCTCTAGAGATCTCAAACAGAAAGAGCTGTGGAAGTTGGTAACTAGCTCCACCTGCTAGTTCTCTAGTGACTACCCTAGCTTACACCATCCTATGCATTCCTTGAGAATGCAAGGCAAAGATGTAAGAAACAGGATAGGGAAGTTAGAGAAAAATAGGTACCAGGAAAGAAATATGAGGGAATGCCGGTGTTTGCAGTCCTGCTATGTACACCTTGTTTTGAGTAGCTGCCTTCACTCTCTAGGTGGTAGTATCATCTCCAAAGACTTTGTTACCTTTTCCGGAGCAACTGTGCAGTTCAGTTTTGTTTTCCAGCCTACAATTCTCTGCAAGTTTTCTTGCTCTAAGCTAGATTAATACCTTCTGCTGCGCAGAACCCCTAGTTAACAAGGGCTTTTTTCACAATTTTGGCACCTTGGGACTGAGTGTTTGAAATCCCTGAAAATAACTGAGAGTACCTAAGAACATCGACTGGAGCAGAAGCCTGGGAGTACTAGGAATGTTGGAAAGTGATTCATAAACCCCTATTAACATATTTAATTCTAATAAAAGTGTTGCCCCTTGATATGAGCAGTTGCCCAGCATTCAGAGTCTTTCCAGGTTGTTTCTTTGGAGCAGTACATCTCAATAAGAACATAAAAAAAAAAAAGCTTTGCTTTCCTGAGTCGAACTGTAAGGCATATTATTCATAAAAAAACAAACACCAAAAACCCTCTCTTGCAAAGTTTTCGTCATTGTAATGAAGTCCCATTTCCCTGCTCTCATTTACCCTGGATGAGAGGTGACTACCATGCCAGCTGGATTATTAGAATGGCCAACAGAGAGCACGGACCTCAGCATGCCCCAGCACAGCCACACAGATGAAGAGGCAGCAAAGCCTGGAAATCCTGGGGGTCAGAGAGCTTGGGGAAGCCAGCCAGAGGGCTGACGGTGTCCTGCCGAGTCTGCTGGTCTCTGCAGCACTGGATGTCTTCTGACCTCTGGCAGGTGGGAAATTCAGAGCTGGTCCATGTTTCCATCAGGTCACTACAGTCATCGGGAACTTGTGAAGTGGGAGGGCGCTGCTGCCTGTGTTCACTTCTGAGACAATCGGCAGCAGAACAACGCCTGTCACTTGTGCTAGCCGCTACAGGGGCTGACGTACCCGCTCAAGAGACTCGTAAATGTGTGAGCTAGAACCGTCTGAATGTGTACGCACACATACAAATGTGTGTAAAAAGATAATTGATTTCTATAATATTCCTTCCCCTGACAGGATTCACAAATTGGACTTGCCACGAGTATGGTTAGAGCAGTCTTGTATACAAAGCAGGCCCTGTTCCTGCCAATCTGCTGGTTAAATTGCTGCCGCTACTGTGGCGCTGTCACCGACTTCCCCCGGCTTGGCAAGCGCTGTCACTTGGAAGGCAGCAGGCGAATGTCACCGCTATCCCACGACAGGGTTCCTTTAATCCTTGGCATCCCCTCGCATGGTTGCTTGCTACTTAATGAGTTGCTCCTAAGCACACAGTTAAATGGAGTTGTAAGAAACTGAAAGCTCTCATTGCTTCAGCTGTTGCTTTGGCAGGATTTTTTCAGCAGTTTGCTGCCTTTGACAGTGTCTGGAACACATGCTGTTCTCCAGATACGATTGAGGCCAGCCTTAAACTGCAAATGTTGTAAGCGCAGATCCCGAATCCAGACTTCAGCCAGTCCGTTCAGCTTTTTCCAAGAATTGGGCTGTGGGCAATTAGATTAAATCCATGATAAAGTTCACATCAGCTATACATAAAACATGCAAATACACATCTGCAAAATAAATTACATAAAATTAATTTATGCCTAGTTTTCCCTCCACAGGCACTTCTGCTCTGGAGATGACGCAGTTATATAGCAGAGGGAGCACTGTCGGGGGGACAGTTTGCCTGCCTTGTTAGGGAAAGGGAAAGCAAAGGGTGATGGAAACAAGCCGAAGAAGTAACAGCCCCAGAGTTAGGCGGTTATATGTTATGCTGGAGAAATGGATTTAATCTCTGCTGTAGAGTTACTAAGAGGTACTCGTCAAACACTGGAGTGTGGGCCACAGCTGTGTTGTGTTTATGTGGTGCTGGTGGGAGCTAGTTTGCCCTGGGGACCTGAGCTGGCTCTGCCCGAGGTCGGCTGGGGCGCCTCCGAACCCACAGTTTAATTGTCAGTTCAGGTAAACTGTCCGTGGACAGCTGACAACTGAACCTCTCGTCCAGGGACGATGAACAGCTTGAGGATCTGTTGTCAGTATTCCCAATCTGTGTTCATTTTCTCAGACGTCTCCTACCTCCCACTCTCTGCTGCAACCCCCCACTACCTTTAACTGCTATTTTGTACTTCCTCATGTAAATTAACAATTAAGAGCTGTTTGTTCAACTGTGATCCACTTTTCACACCCTTTTCAAGTTCAGGCTTAGGTATCTCGCTGCTGTTCTGCAGAATTTGCCTAAGGCTTTCATTGTGTTCTTTAAAATGTCTAAGCCAAATAAAACATCATCCCTTTCACAAGTCAGCAGGCAGGAGAACCTCAAAATATTCAGCATTTTGTTCAAATCATAACAATGCCATTAAAGCTTTGTACCAGAATTAAGAGAAATAATATAACTCAGGTCAGAATTCAAACATTTGGGGACAACAGTTCTATTTTATCAAGCCTTCAGACTATTTAGTAATCATTTTCTTCTAAAAATAAAGTCATATTTTTGCCATCCATGTAGTGAGTACCAGCTGTCCAAGAGAAAATAAATATCTTTCCAATCTTTGGAGCTTTAAAGAACAATCTATTTCAGGCAGAAATGGTTTGCTGCTTCATGTTAGGCAGGCTTCCC
Source organism: Phoenicopterus ruber ruber (assembly GCA_009819775.1). Taxonomy (NCBI): domain Eukaryota; kingdom Metazoa; phylum Chordata; class Aves; order Phoenicopteriformes; family Phoenicopteridae; genus Phoenicopterus; species Phoenicopterus ruber. Next base: position 37,662,254 of record CM020219.1, read on the forward strand.
AAAATTTCAGTTGAAATAATATCAGACATTTGCTCATAAAGAACATTGGAACAGTGTTATTTACAACATTATTTTCAAATGCAAATGACAATGCAGCTGAAAAGTGGTTCCAGCTCTGAATTAATTTACCATTTTCCAGTCAACTAAAACACACATGCTTTCCAGCAAATCCAAATGTTTATGCAAGTCCTAGGCCTAGTTTAATGAGCTTGGGAAGGTTCCCAGTACATGGCTGCTAACACTCAGATACTTGCTAATGACATGACTCATAAGCAAGCCAATTCCATCTTCCTACAGCCACAGGAAAAGCAAAGTGATCACCCTTCTGTTAACCTATGTTGCCCCTATTCATCCAGCAGGATGGGCCACGGACCTCGTGCTTACTGCCCCTCTCTACCACGTGCCTGAGCTTGCGTGTGGGTACTATGTCCGCTGCTTTTTGTATGTGTCACTATTACTGTGCACACACTCAACAAATCCCTGCCCAGTCTGGGGAAAAGAGGTGTGAAAGGAGGTTTCATGAATCTTTGTCCTTTGTGGCCAATTATCGGCCACTCTCAGATCTAGGAGGCAGAGATCAAGCTGTGCCCATGTACTGCACCACTCATGTGCAGTGAGTCCAGTGTGCTGGGGAAAGCATCTAGGCATCCCAGCAAAATCACAGAATGGTAGGGGTTGGAAGGGACCTCTGGAGATCTAGTCCAACCCCCCTGCCAGAGCAGGGTCACCTAGAGCAGGCTGCACAGGACTGCGTCCAGGTGGGTTTTGAATATCTCCAGAGAAGGAGACTCCACACCCTCCCTGGGCAGCCTGTGCCAGGGCTCTGTCACCCTCACAGTGAAGAAGTTTTTCTGCATGTTCAGGTGGAACTTCCTGTGTTCCAGTTTGTGCCCGTTGCCCCTTGTCCTGTCGTTGGGCACCACGGAAAAGAGTCTGGCCCCATCCTCGTGACAGCTGCCCTTAAGATATTTATAAGCATTGATGAGGTCCCCTCTCAGTCTTCTCTTCCTCAGGCTAAACAGCCCCAGCTCCCTCAGCCTTTCCCCATAGGAGAGATGCTCCAGTCCCCTAATCATCTTTGTAGCCCTTGGCTGGACTCCCTCCAGTAGTTCCTTGTCTTTCTTGAACTGGGGAGCCCAGAACCATACGCAGTCCTCCAGATGGGGCCTCACTAGGGCAGAGTAGAGGGGGAGGAGAACCTCCCTCGACCTGCTGGCCACACTCTTCTTAATGCACCCCAGGATGCCGTTGGCCTTCCTGGCTGCAAGGGCACATTGCTGGCTCATGGTGAATTTGTCATCTACCAGGACTCCCAGGTCCTTCTCCGCAGAGCTGCTTTCCAGGAGGTCAACCCCTAACCTGTACTGGTGCATGGGGTTGTTCCTCTCCAGGTGCAGGACCCTGCACTTGCCCTTGTTGAACCTCATGAGGTTCCTCTCCGCCCAACACTCCAGCCTGTCCATGTCTTGCTGAATGGCAGCACGGCCTTCTGGTGTATCAGCCACTCCTCCCAGTTTTGTATCATCGGCAAACTTGCTGAGGGTACACTCTGTCCCTTCATCCAGGTCATTGATGAATAAATTGAACAAGACTGGCCCCAGTACTGACCCCTGGGGGACACCACTCACTACAGCCCTCCAACTAGACTCTGTGCCGCTGATCACCACCCTCTGAGCTCTGCCATTCAGCCAGTTCTCAATCCGCCTCACCATCCACTCGTCTAACCCACGCTTCCTGAGCTTACCTATGAGGATGTTATGGGAGACAGTGTCAAAAGCCTTGCTGAAGTCCAGGTAGACAACATCCACTGCTCTCCTCTCATCCACCCAGCCAGTCATGCCGTCGTAGAAGGCTACCAGATTGGTCAAGCATGATTTCCCCTTGGTGGATCCATGTTGACTACTCCTGATCACCTTCTTTTCCTCCACATGCTTGGAGATGGCTTCCAGAATGAGCTGTTCCATCACCTTTCCAGGGATGGAGGTGACTCTGACTGGCCTGTAGTTTCCTGGGTCCTCCTTCTTGAAGACTGGAGTGACACTGGTTTTCCTCCAGTCCTCAGGCACCTCTCCTGTTCTCCATGACTTTTCGAAGATGATGGAGAGTGGCTTGGCAATGACCTCTGCCAGCTCCCTCAGCACTTGTGGGTGCATCCCATTGGGGCCCATGGATTTGTGGGTGTCCAGTTTGCCTAACTGATCTCTAACCTGATCCTCCTCGACCAAAGGAAGGTCTTCCTTTCTCCAGACTTTCTCTCTTACCTCCAGGGTCTGGGATTCCTGAGGGTCAGCCTTAGCAGTAAAGACTGAAGCAAAGGCGGCATTCAGTAACTCTGCCTTCTCTGAATCCTTTGTCACCAGGGCGCCCACCTCATTCAGCAGAGGGCCCACATTTTCCCTAGTCTTCTGTTTGCTACTGATGTATTTGAAGAAGCCCTTCTTGCTGTCCTTGACATCCCTTGCCAGATTAAATTCCAGGTGGACCTTAGCCTTCCTCGTTGCATCCCGGCATACCCTGACAGCGTTCCTGTATTCCTCCCAAGTGGTCTGTCCATTTTTCCACATTCCATAGGCTTCCTTCTTCCATTTGAGTTTTGCCAGAAGCTCCTTGCTCTTCCGTGCAGGTCTCCTGCCTCCTTTACTTGATTTCTTACTTGTGGGGATGCATCGCTCTTGAGCCTGGGTGCTCAAGAGCAGAGCAAATAGCCGGGAGCAGGCTGCCACCACCAGCCCCAATCACCTGCTCTTTAGCCACTTCCCTAGTAACAGCAAAGAGGAAAAAAAGGGACCAAGAGCCAGGGGAATTGTTCTGCTGATTCTGTACGGCCACAGGATCTAGACTGAGCTCCTTTGGCTGGGCAGGACATCTCTTGCGGTCAAACATCTAAATACAACAGAACAGCTCTTACTTTGCTTATTATCTTTGCGAGTCACCATGGAAATTAATTCTACATTTTTTATTTCCTGGTTTCTGTTAGAATCAAAGCTGTGAGGACAAAATAGATGAGAGCTATGCTAGGATGGCAGATGTTTGCAGAGGGAATGGCTCTACTTTCATGCTCTTATGCTTTTCCCTGATGAGGTGAATGTAGGTTATCAATATCACTTCCACGTCTCAGCAGCTGAGGTAGAGCAAGCCTCCAGTAAGCAGAAGACAGGAGGGTACAGCTGGGAAATGATTTCAGTATTGCTAGATTCAAGAGAACGGAGGTCCTTAGTCATATTGCAAAGGAACTGCATACGTACCATCAAGTCAGAAGACCGAGCAAGCACAGTTAAGGAGATGCATAGTGCTTTTCTGGTTTGTCTTTTGATGTTTTTATTCCATGCAGAGAGGTGCATGGGATGCTTTGGGGAGACATGTGCATGAGAAAGAGTGAACCAGTATTTCCCACTCTCACAGATGTATTCAGGAATCAACCCATTCACATCAGTGTTTCTTCCCCAGTTATGGTACCAATCCTGCTTCAGACCCATAGGCTTCCTCGCTTCCCCTTCAGCTGGCCCCAGGAGGCTGCGCTCCCCGGCGAGCTGTGCACCTCCTGTTCCTCACACCACGTCTGCAGAAGCTGCCGTGTCCCGCAAACCCGGCCTCGCTCCCTCCCTCCTTAACTCGTATGTGCCAAGGCAAGCTCCTCCGCTTCTCCTGCATCTGTCAAACCCAGGCACAACTGTACGGTGAGCATTACTGGCCCTGTGCCATGACCAGCTCTCCATTAATAAAAACCAGCATCATGACCGTCTGTCTCGGGGAACGATGTTCCTTTCCCAAAAACAAACTTTCTCAACTAAATCTGCTCTTAGCTGTCAGTCTCTCTGATCTGCCCTGGATGTAGATACTCCCAGAGCATCCCAGCTGATTCTCCCACGTCTCTTTGCCAGCAGTTTCCAAATTTCAAAAATCAACCTCTTCTAACCTCGCGTGCCTGACACCATTCAAGTGCCTTTGCAGGAGCGACGCTTCAGGCAGTCCTAATAGCCCTGCAACGTTTTCCAGTTAGCATTTCTTCCTCGAATTTTCAAAGAATTTGCCAGGTCAAATGTGAGATCACTCTGTGAAACAGCAAAGCATACACATTTCTTCACTTTCTGTGACCCACAAGGCACAAGAGAAAGGAATTACTTAGGAAACACAGTTAGTATCCCTTTTGCTGTGCGGTAACCATGGTGCCTCTGGCCACAGCTGTGCCTGAAAAGGCTTTGCTGACTCACCAGCTGATGCACGCAGGCAGCAGCTTTATCTGGCTTCTGAGGAGCATCACCGCACCGGCGTGCGGTCCCCCTGCACGCCGCAGGCCGCACCTCTATATAACCACTCTGTCTCCATCCACAGAGCAGTTGGCTGTACAACGGGGTGAAATGAGGGTCTGTTGTGCCCTTTGCCGAGCACGTGCTGCCACGGGTCTGGGGGTGATAGTTAAGATGGAGCAGCCGAATGGATGTCATCCATAGAGTCAACAACCTGAAAAGAATTCCTTGCTTCTCTTTCATTGCCAATAGCTGCCAGTCTGTTCTCCCCTGCAATGAACACGCGTGGTTCCCATCAACCCTGTACAGCTCAGGCCAAGCCTCCGTAACTGCACAGGTTGTTACTTAAATAGAATGACTGCCTATAAAATATTCTAAAATAACTTGTATGTATCTTGGTAAAAACGACAAGAGTTTATGCTGTAAGCTGTGGGGGCAAGCGCTGTCTTAGTTCAACTTTGTAGAATATTGATGTTGGTTTAGGATTATTTTTCATACTACATCAGTTACAAAAAGAGAAGATACTCTGCCAGATGGACTGCTATTCTGTAAACAAAAATAAAGGAGGAAAGGAAAGCTATGCAGTATAGAAGCAGAAAACGAGTGGCACGTATATCTTATTTCCATTTTCTTTCCTTTTCTTTTTAGTGTTTTTCTTCTGCTTTTCCCTGTTTGTATTGTTTCTGCTACTTGCAGCTCTCCTACTGTTTCTTTTCATCTTCAGCTCAATTACTTTTTTTAACTTAATAAACTCCACATCTGTGCGGTCAATGGAAACGTTATTGAAAAACAATGCAGAGCTTGGTCCAAAATAGACTGAAATGAAATAGAAGAACGGTAGGGTTAGGGGGTTAACTGTGCCCCTTTACTTTTTACTCGGTTTGTTTTTGTAAATTTAATTTGTTGAGTGGCTTCTGTGTCCATGAACCAGCTGACATTGATCAGTTCCAACAGGGTAACTTGACAAGATGCGCTAATTCGGTTGCCAACTTTTTTCCTTCTGATCTGGGTTTGTCTCTCACACAGAGGCTGATGGGAATGTCTGGCGTATCTCTTCATCCACTCAAGAAATGAGAGGGTGGTTCTCTCAAATTACAACCCCAAACTGCCCAGCAATATCCAGCATTTGGATGGGATTGCCCCAGGACAAAATGAACTAGGAAGCTGCTGCAGTTCTTTTAGTCTGAGTTTCTGTATATTGAGAAACAGAAAGGCAGGGAAAAACTGATACTCATAATAAGGGAATTAAATTGCATGAAGGAAAACAAAACGGAAACATGGGTCTGTATAAGGAAAAGCCATCAAACACCGAGAACTACACATTTTTGCGTTGTTGTGGTTTAACCCCAGCCAGTGACTGAGTACCACACAGCCGCTCGCTCACTCCCCCATGGTGGGATGGAGGAGAGAATCAGAAGGGTAAACTGGATTTGAGGCAGCACTGGAAGTAGTGACGTGGGAGTGATGCTGCATAAAGTACCCATAAGAAGAGGTATACAAACACTATATAAATGAGCTATAGATGTGTTAATGTTTAGTACCTAGAGAGTCATCTTCTGGATGTCAGTTCCTCATGGGGATGTTCCATGAACTTCCCCACAACATTGCACGCAGATTCAGACTCAAGGGCACGGAGAAACATGTGGGGAGAAGCTGTGTGTAAAAGACTGCAAGGGTCACAGAATGACTCACGGTGAAAGTCTTAACACTCAAACACTCAAAAATGTCAGTAAAAATTTCAGCCATATTATTCTCTATCTACCAAATAAAATGAGCCACCTGAATAACTTCTTGAAAGGGCCATGGATGTCCTCACACAGAAAAATTCTGTCATGAGAACATAACTTGCTCTGGTGTCTTCTGCAGTCCCTCTTCTGAACACTAAGCAGTTTTGGTGTACATGGCGGACTCGTGGCTAACTTAGTGATTCGTTCAACGTGAATGTTCTGGCAGGGGAGATGATGCTTGGTCATACGAATGATGATGGATTGTGGTTTTTGTGTAGCCCTTTTCTCCCATGCTTTTTGCTGCCAAGCTGTCTATGGTGTGAAAAATCCTCAGAGGTTAGGCTTTTCTAATGTGGCCTGAAGGTGATCAGTCTGTGGACTACAAGAGTCAGTTCCTTGGCAAAGAGGAAGGAAAAATATTTTCTAGGAAAAAAATGCAGACAGTGGTTAGTGACAATTCCGTTTTGCCCAGGCTGAACTGGAGTTAGGTGCTTCTCCTCCCAGGACTGTTCCTTTGCAGACACTGTGGCACCCTTGCAGCGAGCTTGGCTCTGTCTCGGGGCGAGTGTAGGCGGGTGTCATCAGCAAAGACCTGGCAGAGGCAGCGAGGTCCAGGAGGAGAATACCCAACTGTTATAGATAAAAAGTATGTCAGAGAGAAAAATTGCTGCTGCAGTTGTGAAATAAACAGTAAGACAACCAAAAGGAGTGAAATCACACATTTGTGTGTGTGGGGGGGAAAAATAATCTTGGCAAGATGCCTTGATCTCCTGTAGATGTATGAGACGCAGGCTGATTCATAACTGGATTTTTCATCAAAATGGCATAATCCTCCTATGTGACAATAAAAGGCAGTGAATATGTCAGCTGAGAACACCAGAAAAAGAAGAGACTTAATTCACGAACACAAAATATTTAGTGGCTCTACAACAGTGCTGATACTTGTTCTCTCATGCTTTTGCTGACAAAATTTCAGATGTGAAGTAATCAATAACTCCAGATTACACTATGCAGGGGGAAAATTTGTTCTGAGTGCCTGAGCACCCTTCTGTATCCTGAGATACTTTAGACTTCAACTCCCAAGCTCTCTTTCTCCTTCCCAGTTACACTTTCGTGGAAACTTTCCATTGAAAATGCAAACACCAGATTCTTCCCCTTCTTCAGTACCCTGCTCTCTCCCCTTTGCTCCCTAATTCCTTCCTCTGCCCTCCCTATTGGTTCCTGCAATGGCTGGAGAACAACTCCAAGGCTTTACTAGTTTCTGGTTCCCACCCCAAGAGCCAGGTATCTTAGCTGCACGGAGACAAACGGGTGGCGCTGGCTGGCAGTAAGGACTTCAGCCACCCGGGAAGCAAGATGGGTTGTTGCTAGAGAGTCCGTTGTTCCACCATGTCTTCAGTGGAAAACCTTCCTAGGTACCCGAGCACCACCATCCTGCATTTCCCATCTACAGTCCCTAGGAACAAAGGTTTTTTTCAGATACTAACAATTCAATTAAAGTTCAAAGTAGATTCAATTAAAGTTTATTGAAGACATAGTCCATGAAAAATCATTATTATAACACAGCGTCTGTCCATGATGAATATTTAGAGAAACCACATTAAAATGCCTTGCACTCCTGTAATTGTCTTTCATTTGATTATCTCAAAGCACTTTCTAAACAATTATATAACCCTCACAGCCCCTTGTAATGGAAGAAATGTAGCGTTTACAATTAGGCAAGCACACAGGCACTGACAAGCTAGAGCCAAAATTATCAAGCATGAACGCCGAAATACAGCAATTTGAAGCCCTGTTTATTTTAGTAAGTAAGTGTTAAGTATACATCTGTCACTGACTTTACAGAAACCAGAAGATGACCAGAAGGTTTGAGAAATAAACCTATTCTATTTAACCATATAAATTCATAAGTAAATGCCTGACTTTAAGCAATACCTTCTTAGGTTTAATAGTGGTTGATCATATTCTTTAATTACAAAGCATGTGAAAGAAATTTTACATCTCAGGGCCTGACATGGAAGGATCCCGAAGGATTTAATAAATGCATTTCACTGCAATGAAGCCATTTCTGGAGTGGACAGTGGCAACTCCTTCACGGTCCATAGGGACTTTACACAGCAGCGTAAAAGACCAAGCGAAGAAGGCTGCATTGACCCGAGACTGCCGGGAGAATCCGAGTCAGGAGAATGCAATTACTCGAGCTGAGTGAGCAATGGGAAAAATGCCACTAGTATTCATCCGAGCTCAAAACCAGTCAAGGTTTACTTTCACTTGCAGTAGTGAATTTAAGCAAAAGCTTAAGTAGTAGCAAAATAGATGCTGAGTTTGATTATTCACACAATACTTTAAATGTGAGATGTATTTGTAAGATGCAAAAGTAACTCGGTACAGAAACTGTATCGCTCAAATGACTAACCAACACTGAATTAATGCAGAAGTTAGATAATAAATATTCACAACAAACTGTTCTCAAGATATTCATATAGTGAAAACATTTTCCAAATAAATTTACAAATACATACGGTAAATTAATGTGAGAAATTCCTGAGCATTTTGTGAGCAGAAGAAAGAAAACAATGCGCTGACTAACCTATCTATCAGAAATAGCTTTTTATTTTGTGATCCAGTTCTTGCAGAAAGCGTCATGGGATTAAACACAAGAATCGGCATCTCACTCATGTAATTGATTTAAACTGAAACATTAAGTGATTTAAAAATCATTATAAAAGATAAGCTTATCTCATTTCATTTAGTTGACTGGCATCCATTAATATCCAAGGATGCTACTGTCCTAAATTGCGACTCTAGTGAGAGCAGAACTGCATAGCCAGTGAGGAAGAGATTGTTTCCTTCTGTTTTGAAAAGAGCTTGAAAAAAGCTATTACCACAACTGAAATAGCTTTTACAAAACAGATCCTTTACTGTGTCAAATCTAGTAGTTAGCCGGTCTGGTAGCAACAGAGCCAGGTACAGACACATAAGCAAACTACAGAATCCTTTTGGATTTGTGAAGTGACTTATTTGGTAATTGTCTTACAATATTCAGAGCATAAAACAAAAGATTGTGGAGCAATTCTGGTGAATTTAAACAAACTCTATTACTCCTGCATCATTTACAACACATTTTATAAATATATCCCCACCAAAAAAGTAGAGTGATAAATTTCCCAAGGATATTTAGCTTATCTTTTATTCACACAAATCTGACACCCACAGATATGGGAAAATAATGTTATTAGCAGTTGTCCGTCAGCTGACATCTATATGTTTCTTAGGGAAAGAAAAAGAAGAATTCCAGACTTGTGATCAAAATGGTCTGTTTTAAAAATAATAATGAAAAAAATCTTTCCCATATGTTTTGTTCCGGAATGAAGGCAAAGAGGAGCCTTCATCTTATTATATCAAATGTAGTCAGTGTCACATCTGTCAAATATCTTGCCACTTGCTTTACTGTTAAAAACAGGTTAAATTTTAATGGCTACTTATTTCTTTTTTAAAATAAAATATATGGATGATTTTACTGCTGGTGGATACTAAGCAGGTGTAAACCAGGTAGCAGGTACTCCTTCTGTAAGAGAAAGGAACCGTTCAAGCATTCTGACTGACAGCTATTTTAGTTCAGAGGGTATTATACCGTTCTGCCATAGGCCTTTGACCAAACTTTCCAAATAGGGACAGTGAAAGCTGAAGTTAGGATTTCTACTTCTATTTTTAGGCAGCTCTATAGAAACACGTAAGACTTCATAAGATTCTGTATCCCGTTGATCCTACTAGACAAAAGCAGCAACCACAAGTTTGGCCATTCTGAGACTGAGATCCCCTCCTCTTTGGTCACAAAGGATGGATTAAAAATCTTAAATTTGGAAGTTTAAATGTGACCTATAGCAGCCATTACTTCTCACTTGCAGGCATTACGAAATCGCACTTTCTGTTAACGCATCTGAAACTTGCAGCAACCTCTGGTCTTCCAGTCCCGGGCCCTGAGGCCCCTCACGGCTGTGCTGCCCAGCGCTCTTCCTCGCACGTTTCTGCTGCAGTGCTTCAGTTCGCATCTGCTGCCGCCTCCTCCTCAAGTTCTCGTGTCTCCAGACTTGCTCGCCAATGCTCCTCTGTTCCCATCTATCCTTACTCACTGTAGAAGTCATAGTCCATATTCTGGTAATAAACCTCAATCCTAACTCGAAATATTCTCCATTATTCAAGAGTTGGGGTCTCATAAAGTTTTAATTGTTAATTTAAGCAGCCCCTCTCCTTTTGTAGCTGTTGCATATTACAATCCTGAATCTGCAGTCAAAACAGTATTGAATTTGGGTTTCTACAGGTCAAGTCTATCAGTTACCCCAGTCTTAATAATTTTACTCCATGGGCCTAAGCCTGTATCTCTTCTTACCTTAAGCAGTAATTTGCAACTGTTCTAAAACCATCTAAATCTATTAGGAAATTTAGTTACTAACATTCGTACATACCTTTCACAGCTGGACCTATAAAACCAGTGCAGGATTTGTACATGGCAATGAAGAACCAATTTTGTGAGATTTAGAAGTTGGAGCTGACCCACAACAAAGGGCTTGAAATAGTTTTTGCACTATCTTCTACACTAGAAAATTATTTCTGAATTTCCATAACAATATTTTAATGTAACTTCCTAAAATGCGTAAGATTCATAAGGCCTTTTGGCTACACCTGGTGTATAAGCTTCTGCAAGACTGCTGTGTACAAAAAGAACAACTAAGCAAATGGAGGCCTCAAAGTCAACAGAAAAATAAACGTGAACTGCCCTGTGCGCATCTCCTCTCATGGATTCCGATTTAAATAGACTATGCACAGGACAATATGACTAAATTAACTCATTAAAGCCCCACAACACAACAGTATAAGCTAATAATCCAAATTGCAATGGAATGCAGGTCGTATGAAAATAGCTACACAATAAAGACAGCAGAAGGGACTAAGCTGTAGAAGACAGCTATGCAATAGAAGCAGACAGGTTACATGCAGAAGAATATAAAGCCAAGAACTAGAAAGAAAAGAAAAAGCCTTTGCCATCAACTAGCTTGGCATAGGAAGGTCGAAAGAAATAAGGCTGATAGGACTATAAAAGCTCAACAAGAGAAGGCGGCAGGAAAAGCATGGCAGCAAATCCCCTGTTAACAGCAGTAACACAAATGGGAGATTGCCTTGGAAATCACCATAGCTAAAGGACTCTTTTCAAGGGTGCAGTTTGTGTTAGCAACTTCTGAATCCAGCACATCAAAGACTTTCAGGAAGGACGCAAAAAAGACAGACGGAGGTCCCAGTTTACATGAAGTGTGCAGTGAGAAGTATAGGTTGCAAGAAAGGCTTTGGAGCGGGGGCCACAAAGGCAGCTGCACTTGCACCATCTGTGCAAATAATTTTTAGCATGAAGTACCTGTTTGGCTTTATGAAGAGTGAATTTTGCAGGAGCAGACTACTAGAGTTACTCTGCGTCTCTAGGCTCTTTAGGGTTTCAGTAAAATCTGAAGGTGTAAGCTGGTATACATAGGCCTCCGGCTGGAGTAAGGAAGGACCTGTTAACATTGCTTCTGTGATACGGGAATATACCTGCCAATAAGCTGCAGAAGAAGGAAGAAAGGGAAAGGTGTCATGAGGAAATTTGCAAAAGACATCTTTCTAGTTAATGAATATTGTGCTGAGAAAGGAAAAGAAGGTTCAAAGTATAAAGAGGAATGTGAGAAAGCAGCCACAAAGCATGAACGATGACTGCAGTGTAACGCTTTTCTTCTCTTCCCAGTCAGGCACTCCTGCATTTGTCAGCATTTAGGTACCGATTTCCTTGTACCTGAGACCATGTAGGTCGTTAAGCCAGTGTAACCTAAACGGTGGATCTGCAAGAGCAATAGCTGACTTTGTAGCTTGAGGTCTTTCACTTCTGTTTTGTTTCGGAAAACTCATTGCTGAGTCTGTCTCTTGCCACATGTAGAAAAAAAAAGCAGAAAAATCTATGGGAAAAGGGAGGGGAAAGTGCCATGAACTTGGTTGGTAGCCATCTCCGCTGCACAGAGGATCACCCTTAAGGCAAACCACTTACCAGGCTCCTTACATCCGCTTACATCACACACACACAGAGTACATTTGTTGAACAATGCATTTCAAAAGAGTTTCATGGGTTTAGTTCCGGAACGAACTTCATGCTAGCGTATGTTTTGGGACAGTCTTTATTCTTCCACGGTTCCTTGAAGCAGGGTTTCAAAGCCTGTTGAGACTCCTCTCTGAAACAGGAGTAGACCACATGGCACACGGTTATTCCAAAAATGCCAGTGTCAGTAACAGCGTCAGTCCAACAAAGGAATGTCTTGCAGAAAACATGTATAATGATGATGGTGCGTTATTATCATACTGTCACGTTAGAAATCATGCAGCCATTCATTGTGACTATTTCAAGGAATGCACAAGCAGTGTGTGATGCCATGCTACGAAAGCAAGTCCGAGGATTAAAAGGAAATACCTCTCCTCTGTGTCCCAAAAATGTCACGCAGAAGTATTCTGCCTTTTCAGCTACACATCTTTATACCTTTAGACATAAATTATTATTATTAGATATTTTTTTAAAATTAAATACACACACCCCTCTATGATTGCAAGCAGCACTCTAAGTTTCATCTAAACATTTCTTTTCCCTTCAGATAGCATTATAAGAATATTAAAGGGTAAAACCAGAAGTAAAATGGAATACTCCTTTTGATGCACCTGGCAGAAGAGACAATAGCTTGCTTGCAAACAAAAAGCACTGTAACAAAAGTCACAGAAGGAATGGAAAAAAACAGAAAACAAAAAATATTCAAACCTCATTCAAAAAATGTTAGCTATATGCAAACCTTTTCCAAACATATAAGCAGATTCAGAGAGTCTGCACACGCTGAAAGAGTCAGTTGCAGGGGTTGTTTTCAGACTGCCCCGTGCCTGCCCAGTGCAGCCTGTCCTATCTTCTTATTCAATTCTTTTCTAACTCTTTCCTGGGTGAGGGACTCTATCCTGTGTGCGTGCGTGAGACAGCCTGTGCAGTCTTCAGTAAAGAAGAATTCAGTCCAGTCTTTAGTAAAATATAAAAGGAAACCAAACAAATCAGCTCTTGACCAATTTATGAAATATCAAGAAATATAGACCAGATGATCTCTCCGTGTTCTTATTCGGTGCACGTGCCTTCCTCCCTCTCCAACAGACGCCGGCATTTTGGCTATCCAGATGCTGCGGCATTTAATCAATGATTCAGTACACAGCCCGTGAGATGTGCCACAACACTTCAACACGCAAGTTGTATCTCTCCGTGGGGACAGAGGATCTGAGTTTGTGTCAGTCTCTTCTTGTCAGTTATAATTAACCACACACCCATTTACATATATAAATATTTATACACAAAGAGAAAACTTCCTAGTGCTTTATCAGATCTCACTTTATCACAGTGGATTCTGATGACAGCAAACCACAATTTAGTTTTGTTAAAAACTCAGAGAGAATCTTGAATCTTATAAATACAGAAATCGTGGCCCAGATTTTGAGATGTTAAGTACCTGCAGCTTCTAGGGCACCTGGAAATTGTAGATGTACGGTATCCCTTTCATTTCAAATATCTGGCCACAGTCTTAATGCAGACATAGGAAAATGAATGACAGATTGTACAGAACTTTATAAGACTTCTGGGTTTTTTCAGGCTTTAAAACAAAAGGGATGAACCTAATGAGAGTGACAAGGAAAAAAATGTATAATGGATCTTCAGAACAGCCCAGAGTTACTGCCTGTGTTGTGCTGGGGTGGGACCAGCTCAAGACAAACCATCTAAATAGTGTATTTAGACCAAGCCACTGGCTAAGCCAGATGACACCTGCCATACAAAGAATTCAGATATTCTAACAACCTTCCTTTCCCTGCTAACCACTTAGATGGTGTATGAACTTGGAAAAACAGAAGTGTATAGCATGTACTGGGCTTCATTTAGTTGAGGAAAGGCATTTTTTTAGAAAGTGACAAAATAAATTCTATTTCATAAGCTTTGGGAGCTTGTTAACAATGTTAACCTAGTTACTGGAAAAATAGTGACAATGTTAAAAAGACTACCAAGATTACCAAAATGATAGCATTTATTGCCCACTTTTTATGGCAGTCTCAGTGGAAGCATTTAAGGACCGAACAGACTGATTTCTGACTTACGCTCACTTTGCGCTGGACTCCTCAGACCATGACTACACAGGCTTTATAACCTGGCAAAAATCCACTCTTGCTAAAAAGGAACAATTCCTCCTGTTAGTTCTTCTCATCACCTAGATGCAGCATTCACGCAGTTTCGTGCTTAGCCAAATCAGAAAACTAATCTAGACAAAAACTAGCAACCTGTGACGGCGGCTAGCCCTCCTCCCCCTTCTACCAGACCACTTACACCAGGACAATTGCTTTGTCTGCTTAAATATTTCTATTTGCCTGCACGTGCAATTGCTGTGCTCAGCTCCAGTTCTTCTTGACAGTGATGAGAACCTTCTTTGACATTGGCATAGCTGACATATTCCTGCCTGACTAAGAAAGATCTGGAGAGAGGAATCAGCCCAGGTGCCTGCCTCCAGGTACAGCCATTTGTTTTCCAAAGCCCAAATCCACGAACTGAGATGGAAGTTATTAAGAACTGAAATTAAGAACCTGAAAATGTGGTGTTGCTGTCAACAACTTGGAGAAGACTTGGTGCGCACATCAGGAGTTCTCGGAGAGGGGCTAAGCAGGTAGAAAGGACCATGGCTGCTGAACTGAAGCTCTCATTTAATTTTCTGGCTTGTTTGACTTTGTAATGTTTGGCTCCCAAAGTTGTGAAATTGTTCCCAAGGTTAGGCTTCTAAGTAATAAATTGTGTGGTCTAAAGCACATCTGTTTTTTCCAGCTATCATCTCACATGATCTAATAAAAGACATTCTCTCTCTTCACAAGCTAGACAATGGTGACCACCACAACACCGTAACAAAACCCCCTTTTTTTTTTTTTGTTTTGTTGTCCAAATGCCATGTCACTGACGATGAGCTAGGATTGCCCGTCTCACCCTGTCTCCTTCCTGGAAGCAAATCCCGGTGAAGTGCTGTGCACAGGCAGCTCTGAGAGCGCCATACCCGCTCATCCTCCAGGGTACGTCCTCACAGGTGACACAACAGGTGACTCAGGTAATAAAAGATTTACTGGAAGGGAGAGTGGGGTCCTGGCAGTAGCTGCGGAGAAAGCAATTGAGCAAAGCGTCTTGTAACAATTGCATCATCTGTATTGCTAACGCATAATGCGTGATCTTTGCAGAAAACTGGTAGGAGATCATTAATTTAGCAGAATATATGTTTAAAAGGTCTTATCTGATATTCAGCAGTCAGAAATAGATCTCTAAGAAGGGATTAGATATATAAATTATAGAAACCCTCTGATAAGGGATAATTTAAAATTAGAAGGGAAAGAAAATGTAATCACTGTTAAGGTCACAGCTAACGGCAAAACAAGAGCTGTCTGTCCCTGCTGTGTCCACAATGGCCAGCCACCAGATGCCAGGGACATGAGTTTGATGGGGAGCAGAAAAAAAGATTTGATTGGAAGAAAATTATAGAGAGGCGCACAAGAAATAACTTAAGGAAATGAAAGATGAGGGTAACATTAATCTGGTTTGATTTGAAATGCAAAATATTTCTGACAGGTCAGTGGTATCAATACTTTCAGACATAACTCTTCCATATGAATGTTTGTCCATATGTGCTGCATGACCAGAATGTAAAGAAAGGAAATGGTTTTCCTAGTGATCTCTTGGCAGTTCTGCAGCCCACTCTGTCATACCGCCGCTTCTGGGGCTTCTTTAGGATTGTAGGTGCTATGGAAAGGGGAGGTATTGGTAGTAGCACTAACAGAGAGCAGAGTCTTCAAAGGACTGAATGGATTGGGGACTTAGAGCCACTACTGGGCAGTTGTATCATCTAATAGAAACTCTTTTAAATTACCATCCTGACCTTCTCCCAAGTTACTTTCAATACTGGGTATTTTCTTCATTTTGGGAGAGGATGATTAACATGAGACCTCAGCCAGTGCATTCTGAGATTTTTGTAGAAGAGGCCTCGATCTGCAATTTTTGGTATGTGGGTAGTGACCCACAGACATGCGATACATGCCAGTCTCTGAAGTGTAATTGTAGTCAAGCTTCTGCAGAAAAATAGTTCACACGTTCCATTAAAATCTTGCGCTGCTATTTGCAAGCAAAGTGGGCTGGCAATTTCAGAAAAACTTAGCCAAAACCACACAGCTTTGCATGAAACGGTCAGTAGACTCTTTTAAAATTCCTATTCTAGAGTTTTCAAGTAATTTTGCACAGCGGCATATAATTGGTTCCAGTTCAGTGGACTGATTGCATTGGATTCAACTGCTAATTGCAATTAGTGTTGCAGAATCAAGATGCAGTTCACCTCTTTGTGAAGTACAACAGCCATCTCTCCCGTGGAATAAAAAGAGCAACTATTTTTTATCTGGAAAGCAGAAGTTATTTTTAGGAGATAAGAATAGAATAAAGAAGAATTCAAAGAGAGATCTGAAGAGAAATCACGGCATCTATGACAGATGGACTTAGTTGCCTAAGCTGAAAACTACGACCTGCGTCTGCCTGACACTGCAGCTGCACTGGCTCCGTGGGTGCTTCCTTTTCAGCCTCCTTAGGTGGCTGTAGTTCTGCTTTTCTGCTTGCCCACAACTGCTCCAGCTCAAGTAACTAGTCACCTAGTTCTTATCTAAGCCCGTTACAGTCCAGCAACCAGGCACAGCATCACTTATGTCCCCAAGGAGTCTATAGTATGCCTATAGTACGCTTCACATGCGTTCAGAGGACTGGCCCGCTCAGTGTCTTCATTCAAAGCAGTAACGGCGTGCACAATTTTTAGGTATTTAGTCTACGGAGTAAAACACTCACCCAAGAAGCAGGACTTTTATACCCTTCAACCTTTAGGTATTCAAACCACCAGCTCCTACCTTCCAGGACACGGCTAACAATCCTGGCTATCCCTCCACTTCTGCTGAAAAGAGGAACGAAAAAAGGAGTGAATGAGCACTTAGCCTAGTGGTAGGGCAAAGGGAGGGGGACAAACGTTCTTGGTCTCTATTCACCATCTACTGCATTTTAGAAGTAAATGGTGATCTCTGTTTTATTAATGTAAAGAACACTCGTAGGCACTTGAGTCAGGCGTGCACGCTCCAGAAAGGACTAGGAGAGCGGATTTAGTCACGTGCATGTAGAAATGCTCCAGCTCCACTTATGCAAGCAATGCCAGCACAGGCACAGGGAAGTGAAAGACGGGAGCTCAAGCTGGGAATAGAGTGCCTTTTCCCCTTCCTAAAAATCCAAATCCATACTGGCTACCTGCAGGCAGCTCCCCATTCCAGCCAGTGCATCCTTGGTCTCTTGTCTACTTTCTGTACAGAAAATCAAGGCATCTACGTCTGACTTGTAATTCCCAAGTTATGGCATTTTACAATCACAGCTGCTAACTGTCAGCCCCTCGTTGCTATTCAGATCTGCTTTTAGCCAGGACAACGCCTCACTTTTTAGACCCGTGTGAATCTTTAAGGTCCACAGCAGTCAAATCACTTAACAATTTAAAAGTATTGTTCTTATGACAGCTTGCCTAAACTCTTGGTAAATCAACACGCAAACTAATTCCACTTCTTTCACAAAAATTGTTACTCCTTTTAACTTGTTTTAGATCATAAGCCCCTTTTTAAAAGCGATGCCAGACAGTGTCTGAATGCGCACTTGCTGCACTAGAGGGAGTAGGAACCTCATGTCTGCAATGGGCAGAGATGTACAGGCTTGTACAGAAAATATGCTGTTTAAGGGCTGTCTGAGCTATCAGGATCCTGGTTACTGAATACTGGACTGTGAAACAGGGACATCATTAAAGATCAAAGCTGACGCTCTGTGTGGGAACAAGGCTCTTCCGACTTCCTAAATAGTCTTCACTTTGAACACTGCTAGCTGTTTCAGAATATTTCTTTCATCAAAAATCACCCATATTTATAATTACTTGTTTCTGATCCAGGATCCAGGTGCATGCTGTATATCTGCCTTGCTAAGGTAGGGACTCCCTCACCTTATCATGATTTTGATTTTATGCCTTAGAACAAAATTAGTTTCCAGTGTCAAACACCCTCTGACTTTACTTCTTTGCATAGCAAACAGTCCTCCACACCAGAGGCTTGTTACAAATTCCTCTTCTAAAGATAAAAAAAGCACTAAATCAATAGTATAATCTGTTTCTGTCTGTAAATTACAGGCGAAATGACCTATGCTACATCAGTTAAAGAGGCTTTTCTTAGCTGACAGGCATGGTTTAATCACTACTAAATAGCATCCATACGCTTCCATCTAAAATGCTCTAACAAGGGTTTTTCTTAACAAAGAAAAATCCATCAAAATTCTTGAAGGAATCAGTGAGGGATGAATTCGTGTGTATGTCTTTTTCCTTTACTGTGTCAAATGGATGCCTGCATCTGTAAAATTGTAAACGTTAAAAAGAGGCAGAGCATAACAAAGAGAAGGGATAATTTATAAAAATGCTTCTCATATATTGCTGCAGTAACTGTAGAAGCAGATCCCCTATGCCATCAATAGGAAATAATGCACTTTCACTCACAGACGCAATATATATTATTTACAACTTGCAAGGCCAAAGTTAAAATTACTGTTCTGTTAAGATTCCTGTGTCTTCAGCCATAGTAGCCTCTTTTACAATTTCAAATATTTTCTAGATTTTAATCTTCTTCCTTTTCCTGCTTCCCTTTTATATTATGTCCTGGCCAGAAGGCGATAGCAGAACTCTCCACTTTCACCTCTTCGCCATCCCTCCACCTCTCCCTTCACTCCAGTTTTCAGTTGTCATATACCTGTCATTTTCTCTTGCTCAGGCTTTTCACTGTCTGACTATACTATCTCTATACTATTCTCACTACTTCCTTTCCTCTCACGCGTTCTTATTCTCCTCCTCCTTCTCCAGTTCTTTTCTTTCTGCCTTCAACCAGATCACAGGTTCCGTTACTACAGAGCAATTGTCTCATAACTCCATTTATCTTTCCACGGCTCCCCATCTCCTCCTTCGGGATACACAAGGCATATAGACTGTTTCCTCACTTCTAATTCTCTATAATCTATAACCTTCTGGGGAAAAAATTAAAAATGTCATTAGTCTAATTAGCTTCGAGACCCAAAACTTTGAAATCTTAACCGGTGGGCATAATTCTCCAGGAAAACCTGAAGGGGAATACGGCTGCTGAAGAAGAATTAGAGTGCCCAGAAACATAAAAATACAGAAATGCTTGGAACTAGCCTTGCTTCCTTATGCAGTGCCGTGCTGGGCTTGAACGGATGAGGGAAAGAAGCAGCCATTCCACCATTTCCCTCTGCTCTCAAGATGAGCAAAAATAGTCAGAAACAACTAACTTGTGTTCTAACCCTGGAGGGAAAGGACATCCTACATCTTTGTGGGATATATAATCAATCTTTTCATTTGCCTGCATTACCCAAATCCATTCAATTCAAGCTTTGATTTGGGAATGCCCTTCTTCTTTTAAGACTATATTTACAAAACGTGGAGTATTTCCGTTGTCTATAGAAACAGTCTATAGGCAAGAAAATGGAACAGAAGAGTTTTGAGCATATTCAGCCAGTTCCAAAGTTCCTTATTTCTACGTCCCTGAATATGTCACTTGATCTTTCCCTTCCTGGTTTCCTCAACTGTAAAATTAAATGAATACAGCTTGCCTACATTTGAGATGACCGGAGAATGCTAACATTCCAAAATTTCTATGACAAATTCTGCCTCATTTTCCTTCAATTGTTTTATCAGCTGTACCTACCGCTTAGGGGTAGGTGAAGCCTCTGTAACTAAAGGTCATACAACTCTTTGAGACTTTGCGTAAAAAAGAAGAACTAATTGATGACATGGAATTTCTTTCACCCATCTGAGAGAAGCAAGATGGATTTATCTTCTCAGTCAGCACACGCTAGGTCCTTTGTTTGAAATCTATCAGAACTGTGACTCATGTGAGTTTCATGACTGAAAAAAAAAAAGTTGTGCACTATCGTGGAAATGTAATGCAAAGCAAGGAAGAAAATGCAAAAATAAAAGATCTGCCAACCAACAATCTTGTGAAAATGCTAAACACAGCTTTAAGAAACAATAACTTCATTTTGCTTTCAACCTTACTTTAAATTATGCTGGCAACCGCTTCTGAGCACCAGTCTTTCTTACTGCATGTGTTAGATTTCCCTTCCTCATAGCCATAGTTTTAATCTTGACTGTTAATATGCACTGAGCCCAAGACCAGTTACTCTGCCGCAGACCCAGGCCAGCTAGTGCTGCGGGGAGAATTCCCCTCAAATAACTGTGCGATCCCCATTGAGCCCCATTCTTACTCTATGTCTCACATTACTCTAATCTCAACCCTAACTCCATCCCCAGACCGAGATTTACACCACAGGACAGTAGGAGCACCCTGGCTAAGGGCTGCTAAGGGGAGAACTCCAGGAGAAGTCCTTGTCTGTCTTTCGCACCTTCTGCTGAAGCCCCTTTTTATTTGCCGTATGTGTCCCATTTCTCATTCTCAGAGCCATAAGGCTAACTTTACCTTAACTCTAGAATAAGCCCAAGGCGAGGAACCCAGCACCCTCCTCGGGAGCGCTTCCTGCCATCCCGCTTCCCTGACTGGAGGTACTGGCCCTGTTATTTGTTTCTTTTGGTTTTATAACACAGTTTTGCATGCTCGCTCCAAGAGTTTCTCTGGTAAGCTGTGACAACAACCTCTATTCATAGATACGCATCTTGCAGGTCACCTTCCAAAAAGCGTGCTCTCTAGAGCACACTCTGCTCCTGCTAGAAGCATATCCAGAAGAAGAAGGTGATAACATCCCAGCAATGGAAATATTAGGATGGTATTGAGCATGGCACCCATTCCTCTGGGTTTGCTGACCAACAGACTGGCTCCCGGAATACAACACAAGGATGCTCTCAGAGGTGGGATCCAAGGAGTGCTGAGACTGCTGTGCCAAGGCCTAACACATGGAAGATGTTATACATTATACATCATGACAGTTAAAGCACTCTTGTGGTGCTGTCCCAGATCAGAGAATTTGGCCACAGAGTGCCGTTGTGGATGGTCGTACAGAACTGGGGAGACCAGAACCTTTTAATCTGATTCCAGTAATACTAGTCTGAATATTTCAGAGCTGAGAAATCAAGATCTGAGAAATAGTTTGGCTTAGACACCTTGAAGGAAAAATGAAGCTCGTTTTGTCTTTTGGTTAAGTTTTCAAAATGTCATTTCAAATTTTCATTTTTTTTTCCCAGCCAAGAATGCTAGAAGTAAAACTGAGATTCTGTTTCCAGGAGCTGGGAATCTAATAAAGTATCAAATATCACAAGATTTGCGATGAAACAGCCATGGTTGCCATCTCTGCTGCTCTACAGTCTTCCCTAAAACTGAATAGCATTTATTTATATGAATTGCTGTCTTGAGATCAGTTGGATTATTCATGAAAGCGTTCCTGATCCTATACGGCATATACATATCAGACAGGCTTTCCCTCTGAGACCAAGTGTATTTATATCTATTTGCCAGCTCAAGAAATACAAAGTGCTATTGAATAGTTTATTAGGCAGAAAACATTCTTGCCTAAAAAGCCTCTAGAACTTATGTATAATATATTCCAAAATGCATTTAGTGAATAATTTTTGTGAGAAATGGCTAAGTTCTGAGACACAGAACAGCTAACTGCTGCTAACTGTTAGTCTGCTTGTCAGGGTAACTTGTGAGTATTTATAGAAGTACGCGTTTGCCTCCAGAGTATCATCATCATGCTTGGAACTCTATTTCAACGACACAAAGAATAAGAAGGAAAAAACCCTTAACTTAATTGTTAAATATTTGACCTTGTCTTTAAAATAAAAACTCGCATGGGGCTTTCAGCTAACCCCAGGCACCAGGACAGGCTGGGAGCTGAGTGGCTAGAAAGCAGCTTGGCAGAAAAACCCCTGGGAGACCTGAGGCGCTTCTAGAAGAACACAGTTGGCAATACGCCCTTGCAGCGAAGAAGGGCAACAGCATCCTGGGCTGCAGTAGGCAGAGCATCGCCAGCAGGCTGAGGGACATGATCCTGCCCCTCTACTCAGCACTGGTGAGACACACCTGGAGTGCTGTGTCCAGTGCTGGGCTCCCCTGTGCAAGACAGACATGGACGTACTGGGGAGAGTCTAGCACAGGGCCATGAAGATCATTAAGGGACTGGAGCATCTCTCATATGGGGGAGATGGGATGTTGTTAAGAAGACAGAGCCAGACTCTTCTCAGTGGTACCCAGTGAAAGGATAAGAAGCAATAGACACAAATTGAAGTACAGGATGATTAAACATAAGAAAAAGGTGGTTTACTGTGAGGGTGACTGAGCACTGAAAGAGGTCGCCCAGGCAGGTTGTGGAGTCTCCATCCTTGGAGATATTCAAAATTTGACTGGATACATCCCCTGAGCAACCTGCCCTAGTTGACCCTGCTTTGAGCAGGGAAGTTGGACCAGATATCTCCAGACGTGATAGAATCATAGAATGGTTTGGGTTGGAAGGGACCTTAAGGATCATCTACTTTTAATCCCCCTGCCACGGACAGGGCAAATCCCTTCCAACTTCAACCATGCTGTGGTTCCAAGAGTCAGAATACTGGAGTACAGATTTCTAGTTCACTGAAGTGAGCCTTACTGATTTAGGAAGGCA
Organism: Phoenicopterus ruber ruber; assembly: GCA_009819775.1. NCBI lineage: Eukaryota > Metazoa > Chordata > Aves > Phoenicopteriformes > Phoenicopteridae > Phoenicopterus > Phoenicopterus ruber. Next base: position 37,685,014 of record CM020219.1, read on the forward strand.
GATGGTGACTGTTCTGCTCAAAGGTGTAAAGAATCTCATTTTAGAATTTGAATTAAGGGAGAGTAAGGAGGCCAAGTGCTTGCAAAGATCCTCCATTTATAGGGTCTGTGGAGTTAAAAGGGAGTTAGAGCTTGGAAGTCATCGCAGAAGTAAATTAGAAGTCCCACAACAAAGGAAAAGTGGGCACTCAGGAGAGAAAGGAATTAAACCAAAAAGGATCATATGGATCATATATATGCTTGGCAGGACACAGTGAGAGTGCAGTTTCACATTACAGCAGTAATTCTCTCACAGTCCTTAGTTTAATAATAACACCACTGTCACAAGGTTTACTCAGAGGTAAAGTTTCGCATTATGCTGCCAATGACGGGCACAAGCCTATTTTTCCTCCCCTCCCAACACCTTCTTCTTTCTTTCTATCCACTCATTTCCTAATGACTGCAGTCATGAATTAGATCAACTCACTGATACAACGGAATATTGAATGACCAAAAGAAAAATATGATTACTCCGTGGGTGCAGGTCGGTGACTTTGATGCTCCCTGTGGACGTGCAGTTGCTGGAGTCAATGTAAGAGAGGGGACGGGGAAACATAGCTGTGAGAGGTAAAAGAAGCAGGATCATCCACTTTGGCTGTGCACTCAATTGGATGCCAGTGAAATTTATTAGACATGAAAAAGAAAATGTTGTTTTAAATACTCTTGAGAATGAGCGAGTTACTGGTGTAATGAGGCAGCTTGGCTGCCGTAGGGCCACGCACCCTAAGGCGGTACGCTCTGCTCCGCTCTGTGCAACAGGATCACTGACAATATCTACCAAGACTTAGGGCTTGCCTAAAAGCCCTAGGCAATGAAGGGCACAAAAGTACTTCCAAACTGTTGCAAATTTCAACCCGTCATTACAAAAATCCATTCCACAATCAAGAACAGCATTGTATGAATTTAAACACAAGTTGATTGCAAAAAACTATCAGTATCTCCAAAGCTTAATAACAGCTGAAACTCAAGATCCCATACAGCGTCTGCCCTCACCAGAACTTGTTGTGTCAGATAAAACAACAGCTTATAAAACGTCACTTGAATTCTAGTATTAATTACACTTTGTATCAATATACGGAGTATATTTTGGAGAGTGTCTTATGTGAGCATCTCTACAGGGATCTTATTTGTAAAACTGATGATACAGTGAGGAAACACTGGTTTTCTTTCTACCTGAAAGACTACCTCCCTTATTCCTAGCACTGTAACAGTAACAGAAAAAAGAAAAAAAGAAAAATCCGTTTGCTTCTACAAAGCTAAGCTGAAAATCCTTCAGAGGTCTCACCTACTAAACAGATACTTTTCTATACTTAGCAGCTTTTTAAGTTATACTACAGCCTGACGACTGGAGACAGAAAAGGACTTCCAGAGATATTGAGGATATTGTGCTGAAATACATACACAGAAAATGAACAGTAAACAATCTCTTCCAAAACTAAATACAAGAAACAATTACACTCAGGTCACATTTAAGAAAAGTGTATTTTCCAATAGTGAGGTGGGACCCTAAGTCGAACAAATATGTACTAACCTGGCTATATTTAAATACTAAATTCAAAGCTGTACGTCAACTGGCTTTACGTACTGGTGGAAAGGATGAAATTCTAATGTACCTGCAGAAAGTTTTCCAGCTGGTTCCCTGAAAAATCACTACTCAACTAATCTACAAAGAGAAATGAACACATCTCCAATAAAGAACTGGAAAATTCTGTGCTAAATGTAGCTAGGGATATCTGTTCAACTAAAATCGATAGTATGGTGTAAATGGCTGAAACCAATCGTGAAGATCAGAATGTTTATCCTACTTCCTGCTCTAAAATACTATGTGATCTTGGGTAACTCACAGTTTCTAAATATGTCTGCTGATACTGGGAGCCTCAAAGCCAAACATGCATTTACACATTTGAGAGGTGGATGCTCAGCATCTCATAAAGTTATTTATATTTCAGGGTGATCAGCTCGCATCAAAATTGGTAACAGTTAGTGGAAATTTTGACCACAGGTCCTGACTCCTCAGCTTCACTATTTGTACAATAAGCAATAACAGAAATGAAAAAAAATATTGGAATATACACACATGCACATGCACACCCATGCTTTTAGACATGTCTACATAGAGACACTGTTCTAACTGAAAATGAGATTTGAGCCCTCAACATAGTATTTCATATTTCATGAAACTGGTGTCATATAAAAAAGTAAGACAGTATTTTTGTTATAGTTGGGAGAAAACATCTGGATTACTGCTAAAGGTAACGTCACCCTTGAAATTAATGGCACTTGAAATCTGAGTATAGTCTAAGAACAGCAACGAAAGTAAAAGGATACCATGCTCCCACAAGTTTATTTGCCAGCTGTGACAAACTTCAAAAGGTCAGCTAGATAAAAAAGGGCTTTCTAAGTAGTTGTCAAACAGTGTGACACATTTGTTTATGGTATCCAAATTTAGGACCTCCGAGATCTTGTGTCGTAAGCCATGAACATAAAAAATGCAATGCCATATGAATGGGAATCTAAGGGGGTTTTTTTGTGATGACAATTCAAAATCTGCAACAGTCAAACTCATTAAGCAGAGCCCCGGCAGGGCTCTTTTAGGGAATAAGAAGGTCCATGTCCAAGATGGAATAAAGCCCAGAAAGCCAACCATATCCTGGGCTGCATCAAAAGCAGCGGGGCCAGCAGGTCGAGGGAGGGGATTCTGCCCCTCTACTCCGCTCTGGTGAGACCCCACCTGGAGTCCTGCGTCCAGCTCCGGAGCCCTCAGCACAGGAAAGACATGGACCTGTTGGAGTGGGTCCAGAGGAGGGCCACAAAAATGATCAGAGGGCTGGAGCAGCTCTCCTATGAAGACAGGCTGAGAGAGTTGGGCTTGTTCAGCCTGGAGAAGAGAAGGCTCTGGGGAGACCTTATTGCAGCCTTTCAGTACCTAAAGGGGGCTTATAGCAAAGATGGGGAAAAACTTTTTAGCAGGGCCTGCTGTGATAGGACAAGGGGTAATGGTTTTAAACTAAAGGAGGGGAGATTTCGACTAGACATAAGGAAGAAGTTTTTCACAATGAAGGTGGTGAAGCACTGGCACAGGTTGCCCAGAGAGGTGGTAGATGCCCCATCCCTGGAAACATTCAAGGTCAGGCTGGATGGGGCTCTGGGCGACCTGATGTAGTTGAGGATGTCCCTGCTCGTTGCAGGGGGGTTGGACTAGATGACCTTTAAATGGCCCCTTCCAACCCGAACTATTCTATGATTCTATGATTCTGTGAAGGAGATTTCTTGCTCTAGACTAATCCGCTAGATGCTGGGTGTTGGGATGCTAATACTGTGATCAGAGAGGAAGGTACCTGGCAGAAGCAGACTACACTGCGACAGAGTGAGCATTTTGAAATTGCGGGACCAAAGTTATAAGACAGGCTGAGCTTTCTACTGTTGGGAAATAAGAAAATGCTTTATATGGATAGTATGTAAATGTCCCAATGAATTATTTTTAGCCAAAATGGAAATTGTTAATGACACTACAGTTTCTTTGATTTCAGAGAGACAATATAGTAAAATATTCAGAAAGGTGCTCTTAGTACCACTGTATTGCCTACTTATGAGCTATACATTGAAAAAAATTATGTGTTTGAATAAGAAGAAATGAAGTTAACAACAGTTAACGGTAGAATACAAGAGAAATGGTGTTATCCGATATGAGTTTGTCATTGCTAGTCTGTAACTGGTTGGCATGTTTTACTGAGGCAGAGTAAACGGTGTAGCCAATATCCTAGAAAAAGGATGTAAATCACACGAAGGTATTTTTACTAGTTACAAGTTTGGTAAAAGTGTATTTGTGCTGCTAAGTTATAAATTTTAAGCACTGATCCAAAGTTACTTCAAGAATATCTTAATGCCATCTATTCTAAACAGAGTTACTGGAAAACTGACAGAATAAAATTACCAATTACCTTGTTTTCTCACTCAAGTAATTCTGTAAAATGAGTGGCAGCTACTGGATACACAACGAATCAGGATGCTACTGTCTAGATGAACAGTCCTTTATATAGTAGAGTGGTGAGCCCATGCCTGAGCATGGAGCAATATTCAGCCTCACAAATTTAGGTGTGCTAAAGAGAATGGTAAGCCCCAAGAGAATGGTAAAATACAGATGACTACAAGTACCATATCGGGAGGCATTACAAAAATCGTATACATGCAAGATGTTTGTTCCAGATCCTTTGACTGTGTGAACCTATAATTATAATCAGGCAGTACCGTGTGTGTTATTCTGCGCTTCTCTAAGTGGCATGTAAGAGTCATTTTGCCAAACAGCTACTGGACTGGGATTGAAGATTTCTGGACACGTGTTTTTGACTCAGTTTCCTAATCTTTAAAAGATGAGTAACAGATCTTAATTAATTTCTAAGTATTTCAAAACATACAGGCAAAAAGTGATATATTAGAATTATAGAATATTACTATAAAGATAAATGTACACATTGTTAACTAACTAACTTCTTGTCACTCCTGTTTCTAGATGAAACTTCCTGGAGAATAAGTTACTTGCTAGAAAATATAATTTCAAGTGATCCCTGGGTTTCAAATTTGATAAGTAATTACAGTCACAGAAAAATAGACAAAAATTTAGAAATACTACAATCAAATATGAGACAAGGTTTGTACAAAGTGGTGAAATACCCATTTTTCTAATAAAATTGGCTCAAAGGAAGAAGGATTTGACCATGCAAACTGTTGGTGTAGTCAGAAATACCACCTTTTTTTCCAGAATTGGTCTCTTTTGGGATGCCATTCCCAAAAGGTGTAGCAAGCCACTAAAGCAGACCACAGAGGAAGGTCCTTCCCCACCTTTCCGAGTTCCCACTGACCCCCGCCTCCCGCTCACACTGATTGCTGTGCTGGCTCTGGCAGTCCTCACACCCATCTGTGAGCGAGTTGCCTGCCAGACCGTATTAAAATCCTGCCCAGATTTCTGCCGCAGGAGTGAAATGCGTTGGCTGGTGGAGCCGTCTGATGAGCGCAGCGACAGAGAGGACTAAGGGCCAGGTGTGGAGAGAGGGTGTGGGGGGCGAGAACAGCGGCGTAGGACGATGCAGTGATGCACCTGCAACTTTAAATCCACTCTTTTATGTACAGCGACCCCAGGACCTGAAATGCTGACATTTTCAAAAGACATTTTAATTTTTCTTCTCAGCATAATTTTTTTCTCTTTGGAAATTGCCAGTATGGCTTAATAAAAGTCAACAAATTAGATCTAAATGAAAATCAAAGAGAGAAATAATATTTAATTTGAGGTTGAACTGAATGTTTTGTTCAATACAAAATAACTTTTTAGTATTTCTGATTTTGCCCAGAAACTTCTGTATTGGTCCAGTAATCTATTAAAACCTTTTCTGTTTGGCCAGAAAACAAAAGAAAATCAATTTTTTCAAAAGGGATTCATTCTGTGAGAATGCTTAGCTTCATTTATCTAACTGTCTTCATTAATGACAATAAGATTTAATGTGAGTAAATTTATTTATATCGGTCAGACTTCAAACTTCAGTATTGACAGGTGGAGTAAAAAGGGAAAAGAAGGATTTCAGTTAAGAGGAGGAGAGAGAAAAAAAAAATAATTTAGGTCGTGAATGTGATTCTCTTCCTTAGAAGCAAGGACCTGGACACAGAAACACTTAACTTCCAGTCTCTGTTCCAGTTTTAGATTAAATGTTGATTAAAATCCTGATTAGAAGCCAGGTCTCCCTTTTCCCAAGTGAGTTCCTTAATATCACAAATAGTCAGTCACGCTTGGGTATTCACCCTCTGGCTTAAGAATAATTATTTATTTACTCAAAGTACAAACCCTGTAAACAAGAGGGACTTGAAAGCCTTAACCCATCCAGAATAGCTGACAGCTCGCCGCCTAGCACACCCAGAGGTGTAGATTTAAATCCAGATTTCAGGCCAGTATTTAACTGGAGATCTGAAGCACTTCTGAACTTTCCGGTCCCAGCTGAATGCCCTGTCCAGGTGTGTCTTTCTGTTGAGGTGAGACCCACGTGTGCGCCCATATGCTGCTTCAGCAGGAGCCAAGGAGACTGTGACAGGTCCTTAATCAAGAGACTATCATACCACAGCATCCATCAGCAAGTCAGGCTGTAATGCAGCCAGCAGCTCTGTTACCCCTCTCTCTAAAACCAGAGTAAGAGTGGCTTATCTTTCAGACTTTGTCAGGATAAATAAATTGATTGTGATACACTTGGGCACTAAGGCAATAGCTGTTACGTTAGCATTTTAAATAGGCAGTGCAGAAGGACAGATGGAAGTTAAGCCTATACAGGACTAAAGAGTGTCATGGAAATGAAAAAACATAAAGAAAGGTCTGTTACTGGAAAGCTTGTTTTTCTATGTGTTTTTCTGCTTGAAGTTTGATTAACTCGGAAGAGGTAGACTTTTGATACCAACAGCCTGACTATATTGGGAGTTAAAGAAGTATCTGAGATGAAGCTGAGGTAACAAAGAGTTCTGGGGCAAGACTAAATAAGTTACTACAAAGCGTATCCAACAATGTTTAGCCTTACCTAAACCAAAAATTTATAAAGCCCTAATAATACACAGAGGCTGTGTATTGAAAACTTCTTGCATTTAATACAACTACGTATAATGGCTCATAAACATGTGTCCTGGTTTAGGCCAGGATGGAGCTAGTTTTGTTTTCAGCAGCTCCTGTGTTTTGGCTTCAGTGTGAGAAGAACAGTGATAGCACACTGATGTTGCTGGTTGCTGCTGAACCACCAAGGACATTTTGCTGTTTTCCAGGTTCTGCTAACGTGCAGATGCAAAACTTGGGAGGGGTAGAGACAGGATAGTTGATCTAAACTGGCCAAAGAGAGTATTCCATACCATAGACGTCATGCCCGATATAAGCGAGGGTCAGTCGGTGGGCCACTAGTTTTTTTACTAGATCTTTCTTGGTCTTTGGGCTTTTGAGGCTTTTGAGACCTTTAACTTGCCCTAATCCTTAAGCTTCCCTTCGGGTTGCTTTTTGTTTCCCTATTTTTACCTTTTTGTTTTTCGCTCGTTTGGCTGTTTGTTCCCTCGCCTGCTTTCCCTGGAACTTGCTGTTCTGGGATAGCTGGGGGGGATACCCCAGCTCCCTGACTGCTGCTCGGGACGGGCTGTATCGGTCGTCGGGTGGTGAGAAATTGTGTATCATTTGTTTCATATATTCTATTATCCTTGTATATATTATCATTATTATCATTATTAATATATTTTCATATTTTTTACTTTGCTGTCCTGGTGAGCTGTTTTTATCTCAACCCACGAGTTTTCCTTTCTCTCCAATTCTCCTCCCCAACCCAGCGGGGAGGGGGGGAGTGAGCGAGCGGCTGTGTGGTATTGGGTTACAATTTGGGGTTAAACCACGACAACATGCCATGTCATTTGCGTCATCTGGTAATCTTCTATGTGCACAGGTGGCAAGCCTCTTTTACTGGTCTACAATGCAAAGATGTATAAGCAGGAACAGCAAATAAGGCACCGATTTTGTTCCTGAGGAGCAGAAAAACAAGTAAACGCATAGAAAATTAACAGAGGCCAAACCTTCTCACGCCATCACTGACTAGGCATCAAAGATAGTACACACTACTAGTTTTATAGGCATAGTCTATAGATCACAACAAAAAAACATTTCTGGGGAAGGCATTGCTACTCACTTTTTGCCTGAATTTTATCTGTTGATATAGTTGCTTATGTCTGAAGGCTGAGAAACCCTTTGAAACCCACTGGCATGTAGTTCAGAGCTGAAAACACAATATTCTTCAATGAATGTTGGAGAATTTGCCTTCAGTCAAGCTGGCAGGAGGTTGCGGCTGCCCTTCTCCATACAGTATCCTCTTCCTTAGAGGATGTGTTGTAGTATTTTTAATGCTTCTATTAAGTCAAAGCAAACAACACAACAAGGTTTCCTGCAGAAGCAAGCTGTCATTTGTTCACTTTTGGCCACAGTATGTGATGATCATTTGCGGCTAATTCATTCTGAGATACTATAATTTAATTGTGGGTTCAAAATACCTACCTTCTCTTTCCTCTTTCTGCCTTATTTCATACAGTTTGAAGTTGTCTTGCTTATTAATCAAGACTAAGATTTTTTAAAGTTTTATTTCATCTCTTACATGGAAACAAGGGGAAATGCAGATAAAGGAAAATAATGTATGGAAAGAACTGATTCAGCTCATCAGAATTCTGAATTTAGTTTACATGAGATCCGAAAGCATTTTCCTGCTTTTCATATCCAAGTCCTTAATGAGGCAGTTTTGTCAAAGTGAAATTTCAAAAATAGAATGTTCCAGTAAGATGTCTTTTAAATCTGTCTACTCTTTGTGTATGCTAAACTCATCAACTGCTTTTCTAAAATAGCTACTGTTTTGCAGCAAACGAAGCACAGACAATTGAATGTGTCAACACCACTCATGTGGAGTCACGCTAAGATTCATTTATTTTTGTCAGGCACCCATACTAGTAGTGAATCAACTGAACTGCATTTGTAGGCAGATGTCACACGTATAGCACACCTATATCTGAAAGACCTTGGTTCTGCTCTCAGATGGGTTGTGCACTGGAGGGCTGTCAGGAAGGGCTGCAGTGCCCCAGAAGAACTGATACTGGGGAGCCTCAAGCTTCTCATTATCCCTGCAAAAGTCCCTAAAGATTACCTTTGGCTGGCACCATTTCCAAATTATTCTGAAAGAGTGGAAGCCCTTGTTTAGTGTACTGTTCTTCAAGAAAAGCCTGCTTTGGCAGATGAGAATAACTACAGCAAAATATCTGGTGTATCTTCTTTAGAGTGGTACAGAGAAATAAGACTTGTAGTAGGACCAGCTGAATGGATGATGGACAAAAAGGTAATGATGATGAACCAAAAGATAATCCTTTGCACAGGATCTGCAGGACCTCCGCTGCTCTTCAGCGATGGATTCAAACCCTTGGTACCAAGCTGAGAGTATACTTCAATTTGGAACTTCCCTGCCTGGCACTTCTTGAATTCTGTCTGGGAAGGTCTGGACAGAAATATGTATGTCGGCATAATGCAGCAAAACACAGTGGTCCAACATGCCCTGGACAGAGACCTACAGAACATTCATTTCCAGAGGCTCATAGAGACAGAAACGTTTCTTCAACTGAGCAGCAAACCAGCAACATCTGAAATCTCAGACAAAGAAGAGACAAGCTGGATAGGCCCGCTTTGTGCATTAAATAATTAGAAGATACAGTTTTACTACAACCTTCTTCCTGGGCAGGATGATGGGGAAGGAAGAGCTTTTGTTTTTATGGTCTGACCAAAGTATGAGAGTGAAAAAAAAGGACTATGAGGGAACTGGATCGGAGATGACTCACATGGTTGTCACTATCACAGAGCCGTCAGAGCCATACCATATAAGCTCAGTAAACTTCACACTTCCAGATGTTGTTGTTTCTGAGAATATATGTGAGGTTGTATCCTTGAGCATATGGTGCCATTTCAAAAGTTACACCACAGTAGGTAGCTGAGTAGGAGGAGACAGTGAGGAAAAGAGGCTGTATGCATGGATGTCTGTCCGAGTCACCTTTCCTTCAGAGTTTTCCACACGCCTGTCATTGCTGCAAATGCCCATACTGCAATTAGGCATGAGCTAAGTCATGATATAGTTTGTTACCAAGTGGAAGAGTTAACAACTTCTCTTATTTTGTAATCTCACAGACATAGACTATATTTGCTTAATAGACAAATCTGACCTTGCAAATGTTGGTGCAGTGCAAGGAGTAATGCAGTTTTACCCTAAGCAAAACACATTTTCCCTCCCACTAATAGATAGGACAGTCACTGAAGCTGGGATCCTACTCCTGACTGGAGGCGTAACCCAGAGAGGGTCCTCAGGAGGTCTCTGACAAAGATGGCATGGCAAGGATGGACTATGGTATGGGCCGCTAGGACATTCAGATGGTTTGCTAGCCTTACATAGCTGAAATGTGGTGCACGTTCCGTCTTTTCCCTAGACGCTTGCCTAAGGGAAGGGATTGTTTGGAGAAATCACCTCTTGTACCTTCTTTTAAAGTGATGAATATTGTGCTGTATTAGTGGCTACATAGAAAATGTTTATACTACTCTTTTTCAAAATTTATAGATCAATACAGACTATTGAAACATATCAGAAAGTAGTCATGTATAATAGACTGACTTTAAACCAACGGCTGCATTGGAAAAGCTTTGTATTTTAATGCCTCAAAACTTACAGTTTCCTGACCCTTTATAGACTTGCATCAATAAGCTGGAGGTAGAAGTCTGCTTCCTATTACTGAACCACTGAGCCAGCTAGTCTCTTGACCTTACTTGGATTTGCACCAGTGGCATAGAAATAAAATGTTCTGAATTCCATTAATGCTTCATTAAGCCAGCTATTTCATGACTTCAGCTGGATCTGTACCAATGGCACACAGTTGAAGAGCTGTGTCCCACTGCTGATCCAGCTAGCCAACCAATTCAAAATAAAAAATGATAGAGTTAAGAAATTACGGTTAAGGAGCCACTGCAAAAAAAAATCAGATCCGTCTGACAACAAAATGATAGAAATCATATTGAACATCTAAATATGAAGTGTTTCTGATAACTTCCAGTGAGCTTTTAAATCATCTTTGCCCACACTGTAATCAACAGAACAAACTGGTATCTTCCCATAACCATACTGAAGTCTCTTGGTTTTTTTCATCAAGATTTCTACAGGTAACTAAACAAGTGCTTCCTGTATGCTCACACTGTTTCACCCAAATGAGTAATTCAAATGTGTCATTCTATAGTGCTCACGATAAAATAAGAAAGCCTATGTCAGCCAGCGGACTAAGACTACATGGAACAAACGTGGCTGGAAGAGCCAGCTTGATGAAAGGGCAGTGCTTTGTTAATGGGCAGATATTGATAATTAACAGCTGGCAGACAAAGTCATGTAAAAAATTTCCTGAGAGGTTACTAAGTGGAGTTATACTTCAAGCACTGACATGACCAGGACAAAATGTGACTATCAGTTGTGTATTGATTTTGATGAGGAAAACTTGTTTTTCTCTGGGCACGCAACACGAACTCTGGTACGGACAGCCAGCGTATTTCCTAGAACGGCTCCCTGCAGTAAAAGGTTTCTTCCTCAAACACACTTGTTTCCTTACTCTGTTGAAAACTCGACTGCAGGACACCATCCCGTTTACAACCTTCTCTTGAGCTATTATGGATCTAACATTATATTAGCAATCCAGTTTACAAGGACTTTCATACCACAATAATAAAACCCCTCCTATTGATTTCAGCTTCTTCTTGACTCAGTCTTTTAAAAATTTGTAAACTTATTCTATTTCATTACATTAATACAATCCTCTACTACATTTCTGTACAAAAAATCCCACTCAAATCCCACTAGTAGGCACTTATAAGCCAGGAAGTACTAAAGCTAACGTTGCAAGGGAAATCTGAATTCTGCCTCTCCTTCTTACCATCCACAAGAGCAACAAATCAACAGGCTACACGGGGAGACTGCGAGATGCTCTGAATAAACAATACTGTTTTTAGTGTAGGGTGTGAGAATCCTCTGCAGGAAGCTACAAAATGTCAAGCTACTTGCTTGTACTTCAGATAATTTCAGATACGTTTGAGAAAAAAAATCTTTTTGCCTTGTCTACAGCAGAATATTCAACACATAGGGACTGAACCCGTGAGGGAACAGCAGTATGAGCACCAGCGATGCAGTATATCTTCAGTAACCATGCTGTTTTGGGTTCAGGCTTACACCCACCCACATATGTTGTATTATACCATTGCATAACCAGAGATCTCCGGAGCCTGAATTCTCAGTCTCTATGGCTGCACACACTGCAACTGCTGTGCCAATATAGAAGTACTGATACCATGTGCTGGTGCACCACCCCACCAAAGTGCTACTAGTGTGACTTTCCCTGAGACATAGGATATTTCTTCAGGCCTTTGTTGTTGCGCTACTAGGCCATCTAAGAAAATGATGTGCTAAAGAGGAAGCTCCTGAAATGGTTCATTGATGTCTTTGCAAGTTACAAAGGCTTTCAATAATTGCTTGTTAGTACACAGTCAAAAGGAGAATAGTCCGGAGTCTGCTATTAGCAAGATAGTACTGCAACCTCAGCAGGAGTATCTGAAAATATAAATATCCACTAGGGTCAGAGGGCTTCGACTTTGACAATGGATTATCATTTGCAGTTGATGACGTTGCTATTAAATGTGGAAGACATTTGCACACATATTCATTCAAAACGAGTTTAAGTATTTGCTTTCAGACAGTTTCCCAGATTATATAGTTCAAGTAAGACAACGTAAAAATACTTGTTAGTATTGATACTAAGTTGCTTTATCTAAAGGCTGTGTAACAACAGTTTTAATCTCAGAGGAGAGGGGTAGGGCTCGAAGGGGAGAGAAGGGAAGAGGCCTGGGAAGATTGTAGAGACACCTCGCTGCACCCCGGGGACTCTAAAGTTGTTGGGAAACTTTTTGTGTCTCTTTATTGCATGCTAACCAAAGGAAAGGGTGATTACCATCCTTGCTGTCTATCTTTTCCCATTATCAGAGGTCTGAAGAATTGAACCCGGAGTAATCAGACGATGAAAACGACTTTGAATTCCGGGGACCAAGAGCAACTGGGCTGCGAGCTCAGACCCGGCCAGAGGACCGGCAGAGGACCGACCGCGTGTCTTCACGACGGGTGCACGCCAGCCCAAACCCGCCCGGCGCTGAGCCGGGGCGCCGTGCCCTCCTCCCGCCTCGGAGCGGGCCCTGGCTCCCGCTCCCTGGCGCTGGCGCCAGCCCGGGCCCGGCAGGGCCACCACCCGCGGGAAGGACTGGCCCCAGGTGAAAACACAACGAAGACGTGCCCGTGTCCCGCGGTACTGAGGGCGGGCGGCGGCGGCGGAGGGTCTGTCGCGTCGGGCCAGGGGTGAAGGCAGGCGGGGAGCCGCTGGGGTTCAGCCCGTGCGCTGGCTGAGCCGGCGATCTCCCAGGGAAGCCGGCTGGGGGGTCAGCTTGCCGTGGGGCCAGGCAGCGGGGCCGGCTGCCCCGCGGCCGCCTCGCTCCCCGCGGGGCTGCGCTGCCGGGCCGGCGGCCGGGGCCGGCCCCTTGCCCCCGGTGTTCGGGCTGTCGGGCATGAGATGAAACGGCACGTCGGGGGGAGGGCTGCAGCCTGCCAGCGGGGCCGTACCGGGCAGATGGACCGCACGCGCTGCACAGCTGGCGGCGGCCACGGCCACGGCGCCCCCCCCGCACCGCCCCCGGGACGCGCCAGGCGTCACGCGCCGGCCCCGATCGGCGGCAACCGGCTCCACGCCCGGTGCTCTCGGCACTGGATTGGTGCTGCCTGGGCCGCGCGCAACACGCTAGGTTCGCGCTCGCGCGCCGCGCCCTCCGCCCCCCTCCGCGCGGTTGTATCCGCTCGCCCAGGCTGGCGCTCGCCCCGCCCCTCCCCGGGTTGGCCCCGCCCTCGGCCTACTGGCCCCGCCCCCTTTGCGCTCGCGCCGCTCTCGCGCTCCTGGCCCCTCCCCCCGCTCGTTCCCTGTCAGTGCGGTGGCTGCGCCGGGAAACATGGCGTCGGAGGGGATGATTTTAACGAACCACGACCACCAAATCCGCGTCGGGGTCCTCACAGGTAACGGGCCGCGGCCGGGGACGGCGCTGGGGAGAGGCGGGAGGTGGCCGTGGGTCGGTGAGCGCCGTCAGGCCGTTCCGCGGGCTGCCCCGGCGGCTGTCTCCTGTGGCGGCGCCGCCGCTGCGCAGGGAGCCGCCGCTCCGCCGTGCGTGCGGGAGCCGAGGCCTCGGCCCGGACCTGGGGACGGGGACGTGGGGGCGGCGCTCCGGCCGGCGACGGCGGGGAGCGTGTGCGCGAGGCCGGGCGGCGTTGGGCGCCGCTGCCGCAGGCGGGCGAGCGAGCTAGCGGGCTGCTGGGCGCCGCAGCCCGGGGGACTGGCCCGGGAATAACCCGCCTGGAGGGGACGGAGCACGGGGGTGGGCGTCTGCCGAAGGGGACGGGGGGTCGAGACGTGGCCGGGCTTCCTCCCAACGCGGCGGAGCTGTGAGTGCGAAGGCGTTTGAGGAGGGAGCCTGCGGCCGGCGCAGGCTGTGGGCCGGCGGGAGCCGGGCCTGCCTTCCCCGGGCGGCGGCGGCAGCGGGAGGCGGCCTGAGCTCCCTGCCCCGGGGATGCCTGTGAGCGCGGCACGCTCCGCACGGCAGGCACCTTTAGGATGACTCCTTTCCCTCCCCCTCCCTGGCCTTTACTTTCGGGGGGGATGCGTGTGCCCGTGTGTTTTCCGTTGGGAGGGGGAGGAGGGCACGTATGATGCTGCCGCTCATAGCGCATGGATGATCCTTTGATAAATCCCCGGCACATGACATGCGGTGGTTGCACAGAATGGTTCCCAGAGCCCTAGCCGGTACGTCTGTTGCAGGCTTCGGGGTTCCTTCGGCTCTTGGGGGGGGGGGGGGGGCGGGGGGCTTTGCGGTTATTCGGGTGTACCATGGAGCTCGGCGCTCCGGTGGAAGCGCGGTCCGCTCAGAAATGAAGCCCCGAGGGGTTCGAGTGTATAAGGGCGTAAATAGCGTTTCTCGTGAAGGAAGGGGCGAGAGATTTTTGTGAAATCTTTGCGCGTAGCCGTTACCGGGAGCCTGGGAAGACATGGCTGTTCATGGAAAGCAGCGTTGTGAGCACGCTTAGGAGTCGGCAGATGTTCGGGGTGAAAGGGGATGCATTCATTGGAGAGGAGGCGTGGGGCTAACCCCGAAATTATTTGTTAAATCCAGCGATGTTTAACCCGAACGCCCCCGTCTCACGCCTCCTTCGGAAATGGGTCCGTGCCCGCGGGCAGCGGCTGGGCCGCCCGGCGGGGGGAGCCCGGCGGCGGGAGCCCCGGCGCGGCCTGCCCCGCTCCCCGCCCGGGTGCTGAACCCCCGCCGCCGCCCCGGGGAGGCACCGCGGGGGCAGGAGTTCAGCCCTTCCTGCGAAGCGTTTCGCGGCAAGGTTATTTTGACGGTAAACCTGTAGAAAAGCACGGTGTAATAGTAGTGAAAATACTTAGCGCTGCTTTCGGGTTTCAGGTAGTCGTATCCTTCATAAGGACGGAGCAGGCTTGACCAGATGCAAAAGTCAAATTGGAGGAGTTTGTAGCTTTTGTTTCTGAAGGCTAGGACATGCGTGCCATTACATCTTATCGTAAAAGTTAAAGTGAGAAGGAGGTGTCTGCTAACAGAATGCTCTTTGCATATTTTGCACAACTTCATGCTGTGTAACTTGGATTATTATTTTCTGTTATCAGTGAGTAGTAATAATTTTCACCTGTAAATGTTTCCAGAATGCAGTACCAGATACATATGGTGTTACAATCATTTAAATAGTGATTAAGTCCCACAATAAATTCAGATAATCTTTCAGAATACATAGGTTTTTATTTTATACTATACATCCTGTTTGAGCACTATTAAACTTTGTATCATAATTTGCAATTCCTTTGAGAAGAGCATGTGGCCTGATTTTAATTTTTTGTTTTTAAAGGAAAAACAAAAGGCATAAGTCAACAGAACAGCTTTAGCCCTTTTCCCCTTAATGCCATTGTTTTGAATTGCAGTCTGAAAAATTTTGCAAAGAATTATTTTGCCATTTTGAAAAGGGACACCTTGGTTTCTAACAATTTTCCTACCCCCTTTTTGTGTATGTTTGTAGACGTGGAATAGAATTTTATATAATTGTGTTACTTCAATAACATATATTTGGCCAAACTTATTTTCCACTCCAGCATTTCCTTTAACCCCTGAAAGAGAATATTTGCATGTTGGAGGGTTTGGACCCCCTAGTTGTTTCTACTGTTTCAGCTGTGGAAAGACAGCAGATTTAAAAATTCACTCTTCTGAGTTTTTCTCATAGAAATGAACTAATAATTGCTTCTTGGCTGCTGGATGAAGGAATAAGTGCAGGAATGGAAAGGTTAGGTATGAGCACTATTTTTTTGGTTTAATCATTTAGAATAGCTCAGTGATCAGAAATTAGATAATTAACATAACATGACTTCTTTAGCTTTTCTAATTAAGATCATAGCCATATGTCTGTTTTGTTAGCAGTATATACTTGTGGGCTTATCAGCACAGGCAGATAGATTTATGTTCCTATTAGACCTGGTATACTCAGTTTAGAAAGTACCATTATTGCATCTTATGGTAGTATTCAGATGGAATTTAAATTTACTTAGGAGTAACTCCTTTGAATTAATTTGGAATGAAGCTGTATGTTTATTTTTAAATGAGGACATAAAAAAAATTATTTGGGCATGTTGTTAGTCTTGTCTGGTGTTGAGACTGATGCACATGGCTCCAGAGAATATTGATACACAGTGAATAATGTTTGTTGTGTAGCTTAGTTTCATTGCATTCAATTTTGCTTTGAGTAAGTTATTGTATTTAATTTTGCTTAGTGGACCTTTGTGTTTGTGTGTGTGTATTACTAGCTTCCTATCTAGAAACAAATGTATATTTCTTCACTTGTGACAAATGAAGACAGGTACAATGGATTAGAGAAATAGAAACTTTGCTTATTGTTTAGCTAAAGTAATTTACTGTGTCCAAATGCAAAATTATGCAGAATGCAGCACCTTATTTTGTAAAAAAATTTACTTGTTAACTTCTCTTATATCCAAACTGTCAAAGCCTTTTAGTTAAGAGTCAATGAGAAGAACGGAGTTCATAATTCGGACAATTTCTTGACATGAAAGAACTGTCTTCTTGAAATCTGGAAAAGTACTATATTGTATACAGCATCTGCTGGATTCATGTTTATTTTTGAGTCTCTATACAGAAAGTTGTACAGTTAAGCTTATTTACTGGAACGGGAGGAAATACAAACAATGACGGATTACAAAACTGTGAAACTTGTTGTAAAAGAAATGCAACCAGGAAAGTGTCATATTCAGCCCCAGTGTCTAATAAAGTGTTCAGATTAGAGATGCTGCTCTCTTAAGTTCCAAGCCTAGGTTTTCCCTCTTCTATCATTGATGCATAGTGCAGACGTGAACTAATGATAGAGCTGCAGTGTTATTTTGTCATGAGGTTGCCCATATGATATAATACATTTTAAAAGGACCATGATGCTGTCAGATTGGGAGATTTTTGTGATGGCGAATGAGATAGCAGAGTTGGGCTAACAATGGCCAAAGCTTTGTCATTTAAGTGTTTGGGTTATCTTCTTTTAAAAAAGAAACACACACAGAGAAACAAGAAACGCGGGGTAGATAAACAAGTAAAAAAGAGGAAGAATGTCTACGTTTATGGTAAAGGTTGGATTATATGCGTGCTCTGTCTGCAGTGTTGTGCACCAATGCTTCCTTAGTAAAATACAGATCTTGATACAGAATTATTCTGGTTGCCCCTTGCAAGCCTTTCATGTTTGGGATGTCTCTAACAGAATGGTTGTTAATAAGTTACCATTGGTGTCAGGGTATTGAACCTGGATTAGTAAATACAAAGTTTTGTAATGCTGAAGTTGGCTAGAAAAAGGAAGAAAATGTACGCGGTGCCCAGAGTTGAATCAATTTTAGGTCATCCTTCATTGATGGTGACATTGGTAAAAGTTACATAATCTGTGACCTTTCTTGTTGTGTTAGGGACTAAGCCAACCCTTGACTAGAACCGTCCAGAGAGATCTAAATGATGTTGCCTTCTCCACTAGCCTAATGGAAAAAAGATACTCTGTTTCTCTCTGGTTGCTCTTTTATTTTGTCCTTTTCCTTCTCCATTCCCATTTTCTTCTCATTTACCTCTCCTCTTGTTTTCTGTCCAGTAAGCATCTAGTGTAGCTGGTTAAAACTTGATGTTTTGTTACATGTCTTTTTCAGAATATTCCTGATAAAAATTTGTCAAATTTGGGGTTGGCTAATAAAGCTTCGTTCAGTGTTTGTCTGCTTGTGAGGTAGGTCTGTAAGAAAGAGTCATTGCCAGACACAAACAGCATTTTCTGTCTTTGCTTCTCTTTTTGTATTGTTTCTTGCTTGTTTTAAAAAATACTCTCAGGCTAACTTTATTTTTCAGAGTAGTTTTACTGTATTTAGTATTGCTTAAAAAGTGGTGATACAGCTTTTCACCTTTATGAAACATTTTTACAATTAAAGGGAGTAAGTGGTTTTGGCAGAATGCAACCCTTCGCTAATGATTTCTTCTTCAGGTACTTTATTCTTCCTTTCTTCCTCTAAGTAAAGATTAAAACATTTTGAATGATAGTTGTTGCCATGGGCCTACGCAATAAAGCAGACAAATGTTTCTGAATGCGTAACCTCAGACCTTGTTTAGCCTCTTAATACTGTAGTGTGAAAGGTCACACTAGCATCTTTAAGTGTCTGAGACCATTTAGTTTGTTGAAATAACACAGTGCGTGCACATTGTGTCTGAATTTATCACTTTGAAGCAAACATTCTTCTTAGGTAGTGAGGGTGTTGTCTGCTTGAGAACATTGTCCAAACAAAGAGGTTACCTAGGCAGATCTGAAGTTCACTGATATAAAAGTTTTGTAAAAATTATCTTTGGGAAACACGGGGAACAAAATAGTTGGGATGTCACAATTTGTTGGTCAGACTGTTTTAGAAATATGTATGCTGTTGATTTTCCGAGTAAAAGTGCATATGCCTCTCTCCTGCTTTATGAGGTGTCTTCTCACAAGTTTCTTCTAAGACACTTCATTCGTAGCATGCAAATTGCAAGATCTTTTCTCAGTGGTGATGCTATTCACGTTTTGGACATGCATTGGAAGTTACGGTAAACTTGCTTGTAGAGTTGTGGATGGGAGGGTAAGGACTGATGATAAGTTTGCTAGGGCTTATTGTCGCATTACCCTAATTGTCTAAATTGAAGTGGGTTAGTTTTTTGCTTGTGATCTGCCTTTCTCCCCAAAACTACATCTTATTGCGCACTCATCTTCAAAACGTAGATTCAAGTCAGTAGCTTTTCCTAGGAGCCTTAGTTTTCTTCCAAAAGCTTAATTCAGTGAATGAATTCTAGAAGTAGAGAAATCTCTACTTCCACTAAGAGTAAAACATTCTAGACTCTGAGCAACATTGATTTTCGTCTTTCCCAACTGTAAGGCTGTCATAGTGTTGAGTTTCATCCATAGAAACTAGGAGATGTCCATCTCTACCATTTGTAGCCATAAGCCATAAAAGCATTTCTTTCTGATTTTTGATATGACTATGATGATAAGCTTTTATGTCTAGTGAATATGATCTGCACAATTGTCTAGTTTCCTTTTTATAGGTTAACAGTGCTGAATAGGAACCTTTACCTTTTATAGTTAGAGGAAGAAAGTCCTGGATTTTTTTTTTCTTGTTGCTTAATGTGCACTGTGGAAAAAAAAGTCGGTGACTGGAATCTCACTGATAAAGCACACTCTTTTACTTACAGTTTAATTTGCTTGCTATGATACTGTTTCTTTTGAAGTGAAAGAAGTGGAAACACTGAAGTTAAAAGTATGTAAAGCAAGAGATTATTTCCCAACTGTAGATGGATATTTTCATTAATACCGATTTACGTAAGAAATGGCCATTACTTCAGAGGTTTATGTGTTTTTATAGAGCAGGGGTGAGAAGTCTTGTCTAATCAGTGTTTCTTGGTTTGGAGTTTACTTACCCAAATACAGTTGAAAGTCTTCCTTCTTCGCCCATGCTCCATATCTGTAGTTCATATTTAGCAATACAGAGCTTATCCTTTACGTTATGCTTTCATTTACTTTTCCAGGTTTATATTTGTCCCCCTTTCCAGTACTGTGGGAAAACTTTCTGTGCTAGTTACCTTAAAAACTAGTGATCGTGGATTTCGTGAGAGCTAACTTAGTTCTGGGATAACCTTTGGTTGGTTTGCTGGCTTCGTTAACTGGATAATAACAGAATATATGATCATCAGTCTGTGCTTTGGAGAGCCTAGCATACAAAAGCCTGATATGCAGACACAGAATTTCTCACCTTTAATGTGGATTTAGCCATATCTGTCTGGTTGTTTGCTGGTTTGTTTTTTCAAGTGAAAGAGTAGAGCATCTTTGTTGAGGTACTTTTATATCATATTAGGATTTCACTCATAGCTTTTCTGAAAATATCTATCTTGAAATTTATAACACTTTAAAAGCAAAGTTGTTTGCGGTGCAATGCCTTTGTGAAGTGAAAGTTAAGACTTTCAATTTGCTTTTTTCAGTTGTTCAGGCTGAAAAAATTTTATTTTGAGTATGTGGGATTTTTTTTTTCCTCTTATTCCAATGGTTGAAACACTTTTGCTGATAGGGTTTAAAATTTTTTTTTTTGGAGATAAGCAAATATAGTTGGTCTGCAATTCGTCAGATTGATATTATGCAACAGGAGGACATGATGAGTAAAAATGAGAACAAATTTTAGCTCGTTAGAATATTTATGAGGTCTTGAATTGCCAATTAAATAAAAGAAATAATTTACATTCTGATCCTATGTGTAGATGTAGTATGCAACTCTCTACCTCTTGTATTAAAATGGTCTTATATTAGTAGTCTTGCATATGACAGAGTTCTTGAAAGTTTAGCAGAATGCCTGAAAAAGCTGGTTTTGGAGAATAGAAGGGTAATACACAACCATATGGAAAATGAGCAGGTAGCAGCCTTTTTTTATGTGGGATTTTTTTTAATTTAATAAAAAAGTAGCATAGCCTTTTAGGTTGTGGGTTTTTTTAATCACAAAACAATTGAGAAAAGTAAGTTGAAGTTTACAAGGAACAGTAACTGCATAAAAAAAGTGCTTGGGAAAAATAGGCTTAATTAGGCAGTTATCTTAGAAAATCTCATTCTGCAAGTAAGAGATTTGTATGTGATATTTTGTTTGCTTGTTTTGTTTTCGTACTAATTTACTGAGGCCTATTTTATGCCTAACTTGTCGAGTGCAAAAAAAAAAATTAGCATAAACCCTCAAAAATAATGTTCTTCTGTGTACGTTTTGCAAAATCCTGCAAAACAGGGCTCTATCTTACTGTGACAAGGTGGGTGAATGATGTTGATGGTATTTTGTAAGGAATAAAATGCATTGTCTGTTCCTCGTACTATGAGATAAATAGCAAAACTTCCACTGGCTTGACTTCAGTGATTCAGTGAATAGCTATGTATGACAAAAATCTATTTTTGAGCAGTAAAGTGTTTTTTAATGTATACCAAGACCTGAAAGAACTGACTCAATATTAATTTAGCTCCATATGCAAGTGAGTTACCTAGAACAGTAATCTGTAATAGTTTTATACTCAATATGACACTTCATTATGTATTCAACATACAAATTGTATTAGTAGACCAATATTGTAATATAGTAAGTATTGCATACGTATTTAGAACTGCAACTGTAGAAATACTTATTTCTCAGATATACTTTTTCCTTTTGTAATTAAATTATATCACTTATTATGTAGTAGAGTAAGGAACCAGAATGCATGTGGGCTTTGAACGATAATATATTTTGGGCTTTTGAGTATTTACTGTGCGGTTATGAAATTCTTAGTTTGCCTCATTGTACTGTATATTCTAGGGAATTTAAAATCTGCGTGGAATATTTTTGATTTGAAAAATCTTTCTTGTATTTATTGAGACCTAAAAGTGGGAAGTAGAAATTTAAGTATATGGTGTGGTTTTGTTTGTTTGGTTTTTGCTGGTGTTTTAGTTTTGGGGGGTTTGTTGGTTTTTGTGGTGTTTCTGTGTTGGGTTTTTTTTAATGTATGCTGTGGGGGATTTAAATTCATACTGAAATCTAGGAAGCGAGCTATTACTCAGAGTCATTTTATGGGAAGCTGTATCTATGAAGAACAGGATGCATTCTTCAGGAATTGAAATGAATTGCAGTGAAGTATCCTGCGGGCCTGACACAGAAGGGGAAGGTTCCTAGGATCTCTGTGAATGATGGAATGGGCAGAGATTGCCATTAAAAGAAAAAACCCACCCCCTTTTGTCTTAGCAAGCTGCTTTTAATCCCCTGTGATGCACCATTTAGGGAGGGATTGATAGCAAGGCCTGAGATAAAGTCCGTAGACACTGAATGTGGCACTGGTTAGGAATTTGGCAAACCAACACTCTTCTCCTCTGCTATTTCTTACCTTTTCCTGAAACAATTTTCATGGCATTATGAAGACAGACCAGACTGTGAGAGAGAAGGTGTTGGTGTCGGGCAGGTATGTATCCTTTTACCTAGATACTGGGAAATCTTATCTTAGAAAAGTTTGGGTGGCAGTTATGTTTCTGGAAGAAGAAAATTTCCAGGAATTCAAATATGTATTAGGTAGTTTCCCACTGACATGGTTCTTTTGTATGCTGTAGAGTAGCAGCATGGCAGTGTAGATGGTGAGAAGCCAAAAGCTTACTATGTACTCCCTGTCAGAATCTTCATCTCAGAAAAAAATCAGGAGAAAGTGGCAAGATGCCTAAAAGTAAGTACATATCTGGTGAGAAAAATGCCCGTTGTTTCCAGAAAAAAACAAAGATTAAAGGGAATAGGTACTTCTCATTTCCTCTTTTAGCTTCGTTTTCCTTTTTAGTTGTCTAAATACTCAAGGGGAGACATTAGATAAGCCTACAGCAAATCAAGGATCCTCAAAATCAGCTTCCTTGGAAAAATAAGCTGTAAATTATGCATGCTGAGGAAAAATGTTGTGAAACATGTCTTTAAAAGATAGTGCAGGGACAAAGTGTTTCTCTAGATAATACTCAGAAAACTTCAGAGATGCTAGGAAAAAGTTGCAACTGATACTCACATGTGTGTAACTCCCTCTGATTAAAACTTTAGCATTGCTGTTATGCTCTGATTTAATACTTTAAGAAAATTTAGAGAATATTTTAGAATAAATGGTATATAAAGTGGAGTTTTTGGAGAATGTTTTTGTAATCTCCACATTTTTCTCCTGCTGTCATTACGATGTCCTGAAAGAATTCCTTCTCAGATAGTCACTCTAATGATGTTCCTTTGCCTTGATAGGTGTATATAGTAGATCAGTGAGGTATAACTCCCTAGCTACTAGCTTTAGCTAAATCTAAATGAGTACTTCTAGTTGTTGTAAAATATACTTGATGGTAGGCTTTTTTAATGATCACTTTAATTGAACAGACTGAAAAGTTGGAGTGTGGTGGAATTTTCTTCCCTCCCAACCTCCCATTGCAAGGGATTCCAAACCATTCTGGACAGGTAGACATTTCTTCTGGCATTTATTTAGCAAAATAAAGAAAAGAAGAAAGCAGTAAAAGGTATGTAGAATAAACCAGGAGACTGAAGAGGGTGTTGAGATTTTCAAGAGATCTTACAACTTTTTCAAGTAAATATGACTACAGGGTAGCGCTATATGGCATAATTCTTTGGACAGAAGGCAAGGCACAGAGCTTCAAGAAGTTGGGAATAGTTATGTTAGTAAGATGTATATGGTTCAAGTTGGGTATATTGAAACTACTGCAGAATCTAAGGCTATTCTGACATCTGTTTTTTAGGAATGCACTCTGTTCCATAGTAGGGAGGTAAGCTGTAAAACCTTAAGGTCTGATCTTGCCAGTTAAATTCCAGCGGGGTAAGAATTAAAACTATTACTAGTGTCTCCAATGTGCAGGACCTTCTTATCTGAGTGAGACTCAGGCTTTTTTTCTAAGCATCGAAGATCAAAATGGGAACTCTAAAGTTCATGTTAAAAGCAACTGCTGAAAAAAGTAACTGCTGAAGAATTTCCTGTGATCGTTAAGCTTCAGAGATGCTCACCTGCCTGTTCCTATTTCTTTATTCCAAAGGGTATAGCTCTAGTTTATGCACAATGGTTTCAGTACATGACTTTTCTCTTTGGCTTGGCAGTTGATCAAAGAGAATTAGTGAAAATACTAGTTGTCATTTCACCATTGTTTTGTCAAAAAAGGGTTCAAGTAGACTTTTTTTTGAGTGCTTTGATGAACAGAACATCTTTCTGGAAAAGGCATCTGAGGCAAATTTCTGTATAGCATTAAACTGGGACATCATGGATTATCCTTAATATTAGAAAAATCTCTTAATTCCTTGATAGCGTGTCTTGTATTTGGTTATTGTTATGTGTAAGATGCTGTGAGGACTCATCAAATCATAAGGGAGATTTTTTAGATGTGAAATAGTAATCACTTTCAGTATTTTTTACCAGAATAGTAACAGCTTCTGGTACCCTCCCCAATAATTTTAGCAAGTCTTCATATTCAGATTATTCCTAGTATCCTTTTCTGCACTTAACAAACACCTACTAAAAATGTTCTACCTGCACTTCAGCTTCTAGAAAGTAAATTCAGCTGTGCATGTGAAAAATATGCAGACAAAAAACACTTTAAAATGAATGGTTGAGATCTCATTAGCATCTAGAAAGTATCTAACAATTAGGGCATATTCAAGAGCTTCCTCTATGTTTAAGATATTGTGAAAACATCAGCCTGGAGCCATTTGAGGCAATAGCAAAATATATATTATAATTCATTCAAAGCATAAATTTAAACTTAACCCCCTAGATGCTGACATTCCAGCTAGCAGCCATTGTAGGAAAAAACAGGCAGATGCAGGAATTCTTTATATTTGGATAACTAGGTGCTCTCTCAATTCCACAATGATAAGTAGACAATTTTTTTTTAAAAATCTTTGCTTTTGTGCTGTACCTACATAAGTCTTTTGAGTGTAATTCAGTAAGTTTACTTAAATTGAATGAAATCACAAAAGGTAAGTTATGTCAGCAAGTAGTGCTGCCTAAGAGAAGCAGATTTGCAGAGCAAACCACTTAGTACTGGGGACTTCACAGCCACACTGTTCATGGTGTTTTGCTTCATGCTAGCTCAGAACCCATGGAGTGAACTCTAAGTAATGGTGGGAGTGCCTTAGGTGCACTCTTGGAGTACATCTCGTTTAGTTTTGTCCAAAATGAATTCAGCATTCATGCTTTGATCCTTCTCTGCAGTGTGAACCAAAGTATTGTGATTGGGGACTGTCAGGAGATAGCTCGAAAGCCACACTCTTGAACCAAACAGAAACACTAATACAGACACACTATTCGCTATTTTTTGCCTCCACTGGATTGTGTGTGCCTCCTGCAGTTCTTGTGCATGCCAGAGAGGTCTTCCAGTGTGTAAAGCTGAGGACACTTTCCTGATGGTGGAAAGTGTCTGGAAAAATACTGGCTCTTGGACTGTTCCTGTGGATTTTGTGAGGGTGATGTGGGAGTGGGTATATCCTCTGAATCTTTGGATACTCTGGAGAAAGTACCTACAGAGGTGTGAGAAAATGCCTTTTGTTAACTAGCCTTGAAATTACTCTTAAATTAAGCTAGCCTAAAGTAAAATTCAGTGGTAAGTAAAAGTATTTCAAACGTCCAAAACAAGCCATACAATTACAAATTTTTATAAAAGCTATAGATGAAGAAATGACAGAAAAAGCATATTTGCACTAATACTTAATTTGAACAGGCCCTTCCTGTACCTAGCTGACTTGTCTGTTAGGAAAATACATGCAGCACTTTGTCAGGGATTTTATCTTCCTGCATTCACTACATCTCAAGCTGTGTTATTTAGAGAGAATTTTCTTCTGGTGTACCGTGCAGTCTGCTATAACTCGTCACCCCTTCAGAGCCCAACAGGACTCTGTCCAGGTTTAATCTTATGCCCTGTGGAAGTTTGGGCATGGTACTATCATCCCTGCTGCTTGTTCACTCCCATGCTATGCTGTGCTGGCATAACCTGTTGTGTGGCTGTGCAGGCAGGGAACTGAAACAGCTGAAACTTAACTTGCCAGGAAAAAGGGATCCTTTCCCACTGAATCAGCTGTGTGATCTGGTTCAGCACGGAGCTCTGCAGACTTCTGCTCCACTAGGTGAATGGTGAGCAAGGCTGCCAATTTTTTTACATCTACTGTCAAATTTTTTAGACTCTGTTATTTCTTTAGTACTCTTCTATCCTGCCATTTTTCACTTTGTGCAAAACAAATTTAACTAGCTAACCTAATGGAAAACTATTCTTCTTTTTGAGAGATCAGTTTTCTGCAGCCTGAACAAATTGAATCAACTCAGCAAGGGACTTCAGGAGTGCCAGTGTGAGGGAGGGGCCGGATTGCACCGGTGGCATAGGTAAGGGTAGGAGATGGGGCTTCTGCTTTCTGACCACAGCTCAAACAGATGTAATCATGTTGGTTTTGTGTAGTTCACTTGCATTAATTCAGGAGATAGTTAGATAAAAGAGTGTCAAGACTAAGTGTTGTCTCCTTTCTTCCAAGTGTTGGTTTGTCAGGCCAGGTATCCTCTCAGTGGCATTTTCTAGCTTGTCCTGATCGACAAGCAGAAACATTGTCTCTGCTGAGTAACAAGCAGGAAAAAAAAAACATACTGAAGGGAGGGAAGGATTTGCCCGTTATAGGAAATTATTTTGAGGAGGGGGTAAGTCAAGGTACATTTTCCCATTTTGTATGTAAACTTCTTTGATTCATGCGAGTAGTAGCTAGGTGAGTATGAAGGCTATGCTAGGCATTTGTGCTTAACAAAGAGCAGAACATTTGGTGACTTGCATATGTTAGGTAACTCAAAGCTGAACATTAGACTTCTGCAGTGTTAACTTTGGGGAAAGGTGAACACTACGTTACGCATTTACAGGCAAGTAGGGTCTCTTTTCATTAACGTGTTTAATTTTTAAAAGTCAAACTTCTAACACTTATTTTTTTGTAACTTATTATCTTGACTATAGTTATGCCTGACAGAACTAATTTGAAGACTATATACATATTATTTTTTTATATACAAACATTTATTATACTATATATCAGATAATAGTTTAAAAAAAAATGACAAATTACCCATTTCTATCAGATCTGATTTGCCTTCTGCTTGAGAGACTTCTTTGGCACCTTTCAGTCTGTCATCTTTCTTACACTTGATATAGTTTTTCTAAGCATATCTTTACCAGTCAAATTAACTGATATGCTAACTTTGAGGATGCTAACCTGATATGTACTAAATGGCAGTTGATATGCTATTGACTTATTTTTCTTTTGTCGGACACCTGTCCGTACACTAACTATTTAAAACATCTGCATGCAAGATCATTTTCTAATTTCACTTTTGTCCTGCATACCTTCTTCTTGCTGACCTGAACAGAATCATTACCTTTCTCTTGAGTGGACTGTTATCCATGTGATGGAGGTAACTGGAACAACCAGTCACAGGCATCAGCTAGTTGTGTAAGTCAGGCTTTGGGATTCTTGGTATTTCCTTAAAAAGGGGGAGGGACTGGGATGAAGAAGGAGGATAGATAGTTTAGTTATACAATTGTAGTCAGTGGACCATGTGCATTTATTTAAGGCCTTATTTCACTGATAATCAGAAGCTTGCTGGTCCATGCATTTGTCCAGTATTGTAAATTTCCATGGTCTCCAAGGCTACTAATTATGTATTGACCATGGTTTTGACATCCAAATGCAGTGCTCGGAGATAAAGGTAGCTAGCTAAACTGAGTTTTGAAAGTTGCAGTGTAAATAGTATCTTCAGTATTAAGATACATCTACAGTGGAAGTGTGATTTTTAAAATGGCAGAAAATACTGAAATGCTGTAGTTACTGAAAAAACAATCCTAAAATTAAAAACCACTCCTTCTTGAAGAAAAAGTTAAAGATTAATAGTAAAAATGGAATTTTATGCCAAGTGTGAGAAAAAGAAAGTAGAGAGGAAACTGACAGCCACATCATATAAATCAAAACCATATCATAAAGTATAGCTTCTAGCAAAGAATGTAGAGACTGAGGTTATATAAATGAGGCATAAAGGCTGTTAATGGAAAGCAGACTAGTTAAACAGGGAAAAAGATGTGTGGTTAACAATTATGCCTCTGTAGGCATCTTCAAGTGTCCCATTCACTAGAAAAGTTTAGCACATTGCTTAACGAGGGCAAAATTAGGAAATTTTTTTTATAAAACAAATAGAGAAATAAACCAAATATACCAAATACTTGTAATCCCAATAGCCACTCCTTAAAAATCCCTCACTGAGCTGTATTCAAAGTTGACAAGTATTGAATCTTTTAGGAATTCTTTATGATAAATTCATCTTTTACTTCATTTTATTAGTAGTGAAATTAATCCCACCTAGAGAAGTAATCCTGTCCATGAGCTCTCATTTATCCCAGCAAAATTGTTCATATATATGGTGAAAGAAATGTGAACTGATCCAGATGATGGTATTTTGCCAAGCTAGTTTTCAAACAGTTTCTCTTGGTTTACTATAAGTAAACACTTGTGCCCACACAGTAGAGATGGGAACAAGTTGCTGCCAGCAGAAAGAAGGTGGGATTTTTTCTTTTGGTAATAATGCATGAGAAAAACTGGTCTCTGGCCAAGGCATTAGTGCCCCATGTTCTTAGGGAATATACTGTTGTCAGGCCTTCAAACCTTGCATTATTACTGCAGTGCACTTTTATCAGACTTCAGTTGGAAAAATCAGAAGTTACACTCTTAAAAAGACTGAATGGATACGATCACACCTGGTAGCCTTGGGCACCACCCGGAGTCCACTGATTGCAATTTGAGAGTTGGTGACTTGAGGCTGCATACAGTGACCCAAAACTCAATTGCCTTCCTTTCACTGAATCATGGTCACAGAAGCATATGCTGTTTGTTTGTGGGATATTTCTTTTTCTTGGATACTAAATGGTTGGCTTCCTGGTTTTGAAGTGATTGTACTACTTCTGGTGAAGTCCGGTTGATCTGTGAATCTGCTCCTAATTTACTAATGTCTTGTCTTCTTTCAGGAGAACATTAGGTTCTATTTATTTTAATTACTTTTCTTTATTAACCTGTATAGAACTATTGGGTGTTTGGTGAGGTTTCAGAATTTAATTATGGCTCCTATTACAACCGATATAAAAAAGAAAAGTTTTGAAAAAAGGGGGAGGGGGAAGTATTCCCAAGATTTTCAGCAGTTCTTCTTTCCCTTCACCTCCTCACCATTAAGCAAAATGCTTGAGCACACAACTTTCTTAATGCTTGCAAGAGAATAAAGCATTAAAAAATAAACTTAGCTCTTCTTTAAAAACAATGGAAGATAAAGAAATAAGGCTAACAGATTCCTTTGCTGTCATCTTCTTCCATGTCTGACTTCTCATCTTTGCATTTGGTTTGAATTGTGCTAGCTAAATACTGGAAATAGCTTTTCAGCACTTTTCTACTATTCTTGTATTAAAAATACTTTTCAGTTACTATTATTTCTGTTCTTGTGTAAGTCTTGTTCTTTGTGAATTGACAAAGTCATACTTCCTTCGGGACTGATGGTAATATCTTTTGTTGCCTGTAATGTGACAAGTTATACTGAAATCTTTCTTAGTGGTGGTGTTTACTTTTTAATTTTTTTTTTCCTTTGAGTTTATGTGCCTTGATACAGGGTTGTTTGATCAAACACATCATATATCTTATACAGATTATTTTTGGTGTTAGGTGAAAAAGTCAACCTCTTGAATGGAACTAGATTGAGAGTTTTCTTACAGAATTTCTACTAAATGTCAAGTGCTCATTTTCTTGGAACATTTTTGTTTGGAACTTCTGTGAGTTGATGTCTCTTGGAATCTTAGGATTTCAGTATCAGGTCAATATTCATAATTACCTTTATTTTCTCATGTCTCTTCTTTTTTTTTTTTTTTTTTTTTTTGTTTGTTTGTTAGATCTGACAGATGACAAGGCACGTCTTCCACTTTGCCTCACTTTCCTTCTGAATGACTTCTTAGGCAACTCAATGAAATACTTTTATTTCCCCCATTCCATCTTTCCTTTCTTAGTATAGCTCTAAGAAGAATGTGTTTTCCATGTATAACTGCTTGTAAACTTTATCATTTTTGACCATGATGTTAATGTTGATTCTTTCAAGACTTCATTTTTTTTTTTCCTGTATTTCTTTCATTTTGCAGCCAGTGAACTTGCAAGTAGTCTGTTGTCCAGGAGGATATATCTGGAGTACGTACTGATTTAATGCAATACAAAGGAAGTCATTGAAGGAAATCACTGAAGGTAATTGTGGTGGGTTGACCCAGTCCAGCAGCTAAGACTCCACTCAGACGCTTGCTCACTGCCCCCAAGCAGGATGAGGGAGAGAATGAGAAGGGCAAAAGTGAGAAAACTTACGGGTTGAGATAAAGGCAGTTTAATAAGTGAAGCAAAGCTGTGTGTGCCTTACTGAGGTCAAGGTAGACAATATCCACTGCTCTCCCTTCATCTACCAAGCCAGTCATTTCCTTGTAGAAAGTAGATTTTGTTAGGCTGGGCTCTGTGTTCTGCTGCATTTTTTTACCTACCTGTCAGACAGGTAGAAAAGTCTAGTTTGCCTTTGTATGGGGCCTTCTGCCAGACAAAAAGTGCCTATAAGAAATTGTATAGCTTGTTCCACTAATTTGTCTACCTCCTTTCTTCAGGAATACAGGCATTTTACAGATCACTGCAAGGAAGCAATGTCCCACTGTATGCCTTTACCATAGATTCTGGTATACGACCTGTAGGATGAGGAAAGACGTAGAAACATCTGTTGTCTGTTTACATTGTTGGCTAATTGTTTTCCTGCAACTGGTGAATAACATTTTTAATTCTCACATGTTTTTACCTTGTTATAGCTGTTTAGGAGCCTTTGGAGATTCATCTTCTTTTCTTGTCCCTTCAATGGAATCAGAAATGGAAATTCACCTTCCATATTTTCCAGGAGTTTCCTTCATAGGGGGAAAAAAAAGTATACATTTTAACTGTGTTAGTTCCATTTAAGTCAATGTAATACATCTGTAATGTTCCTCTGGGCTGTTACACAGCTATCTGATGTCAATTACTGTGCATTGATGGTGCATCTTAAGATGCAGACTGGATTTTTAACCATGTTATGTGAATGTAATTGAAGAAAATCCTTTTATTGGGTGCCCAGATGAGATCATTTGAGTAAGGGCTTGGTTTAAAGATGCTTAAAGCTCACAATACTGCACAGCTTGTCACTGTTCTGTGATTTATTCTATATTGGATGTAATTTCAGATTGCTCGCTGTGTAAATCTGTGTGAAATTCTTTCTGCCAGTGTACGTTATTTTTTATTTACACATTTTGCAGATTTTTTATGTAAGTAAGTACTTTGCAAGTTTTCAGGTAAAAAGGAAGTCTTGAAACTTATATGCCAGATAGTCTACCTGCTAAAAAAAATGCTTTTTTAAGTCTCTGAGGATAAGAACTGATACTAAACTGGTATGTGAGGTTCTTGAATAAACTTGGATTGTCGTATTAGCTTGGATTCACTCTTGTAATTAGCTTTGGCTACTCCAGCCTGACTTTTAAAATATAGCTTACTAGTAAAACATGCTTGTTGGTTGCTTAAGAATTACTTAGAGAACTATCATAATGTAATACATGTTGGAGATCCCTAGAGGCTGCAGTCAATTTGAATATTAAATGAGATGTCATTTAATAAATATTTATATAACAGTGCCTGCATCAAGGGCCTACAGGTCATTTTTAAAAAACAAAATTTAGTAGTTGAGAGATGCTCTGAGAACACACAATTTTATTTCACTTCAGATTTTCTGTGTTGGAAGGAAGTGAGTGTTATTTTAGGATTTTTCTGTGCTTGAATATTGTTTCTTACTAAGTCTTTTCACATCAAATAACTAGAATCAGATTTCTTGAAAGCATCACATGGACACAGCTTTGTCCTTGGTCTCGCTCTCTTTGGTTCCTTAGTTTTTTAACAGAATAGAATTTAACTTAGTATAGAATTTGTTAGCTGATTAGCTAAAATTCTGTAGAAATAGTTTGTCTGTTCTGTAGTAAACAAAGGTCTGTATCAATTCACCAGTCTGTTCAAATTAGCTAATTCAGAGAAGTACAATTCTGTATATTAGAAGTATGTAATGTATATTTTTGTTGTATACTTTGCTCTAACAGAGTCAAGAGGCTTTTGATTTTCCTCAGTCTCTCATGATCAGTATCACCAAAGTTTTACCTTTGTGGATAAGGGCTAAAGTGCAGTCACTAAACTAAAGGACAGACTTGTGGTAAAAATAGTATTCTAAGAGTAATAACTATAGATTTCTTTAATAATTAAGGTTTGCAAACCTCTTAATTGACTGAGGCACTGCTAATACACTGGAAATGACATACATGGAGTGATATATTTTGCCTTCCTCTTAATCTGAGGTCTTACTGCTGACTGCGTCCCTCCTTGCTTCAGGGAATAAGAATTTGAGATGAGAAGTTGAGGATGCAAAGCACCACTAGTAATTTTAAATGAATGTGGTATTCGAAAGCATGTAACAGTTTCTAAAAGAATGAACAAATACTTCAGTTAATTTATCATATTGGTCAACCTATGTGAACATTACCTTTCTTGTGTGTTTTAAGGGTGGATTGAAGATTTTTGGTTATAGTTTGGATGGAGGGAAAAAATAGTAAATGATCCAAAAGATGCAAGTTGGGGTGGGGGCAGAATAAAGCTGCAGTTGACACAAGCAGAAGGTTAATGTTAACATATGATGTGATGATGGATGTCGGGGTAGAGGAAGGTAGTGAGTCATTGTTTCAGACTTGTGCGGTGGATTTACTAGAGTTTGTATGTTAGAGAATATGCTGTTGATCCAGTTCTGCAAATACTCATTTGGGTCTATTATGGTTGCTCCAGTGAATGCTGCATTAAAAGTAGAAGCAGCTTTAAATATTCTTTAAAATGGAATGCATTGCCTTTATTCTCTCTGTGGAGCAGTGCTATTAAGAGCTACATCCCTAGCCATACACTTCTGAAATGAAAAAAGCTTTATGGCTGAAGAGGTGCCCAAATTCTATGAAGTCTTGTATTTCTGAAGAGAGAGATAAATAGTCAATCAAACAAGTCTCTGTAACACTTCACAGGCTAGATCCAAAAAGAGACATAGATGTGGTGATGCTTCACCATCTTAAAATTAGCAATTTGGACCATGCAGCGGGAGGAAAGAGAATGAGGTTCAAGTCTTTGTTTTGAACTATTGTTGCCTTTTCTTTCCTGTTAGAGGGCAAGTAACAAAACAGAAATAGTCCATGGAGCTGGGACTAGAATCTAGGTCTTCTCTCACAGTTGAGTGCCCCAGCTGTTAGGCTACAGTGTGGTCCTTGTTGCTAATTGTCCAGATGCCATAGCATTTTAATTCATAACTGGAGAGTTACCTAGCTTTAGCAGATAAGCAGCTTATCATCATGCAGCCTTTTAGTTTCTTAATTAAAGCACTCTTCTGGGAAATAAATGAGTGTGTTTGAATCCCCATAGGCTAACAGGGAATTAAACCCAAGTTCCTTGCCTGTGTGGTACTTGCTGTAATCCAGTAGGGATCTGCAGGAAAAGTTCTGGGTTGGTAGTCCCAAGCCATTTGTAGACCCTCGTGCACCCTGCAGTGCTCTTACACAGCACCTACCACCATCCTTTCTCAGGGTGCGTGTGTGCTGCCTCAGGTGTAACCTCTGTGTTACCTTGCGTATGTCTTGGTGGAGCTTTAGTCTTCTGTAAAGTTTCCACCAGAAAAAAATTAAGTGCATATATTATCTCTTATTTCTAGGGATATCCTGTAGTGTTTGGATTGCTTTGTATAGGACTTGAAGGCCTGAATTTTACTTGTATGCAAAATGCATTTATTCCATGCTACCGTGGATTCAGAAGCCATGCAGATAAGGAGAAAATATCAAGAATGTTTATGAAGTATTTGAATGCTGTAACAGCAGGAGCACTGGGTTTTGTTGCCATTTAAATGAAAATATCTTAGCATTCAGAAAGTTCTGGGATCACCCAGCTTGGAAGCTTTATTAGTACACCTGAAGGGATGAAGTTCCTGGACAATCAGGTTTTCCTTTCAGTTGTTTAAGTTAATAACAAATATTTTTTTAAAGAAAAGAAAAATAACTACCTGTTTTACTTAGGAAGGTTTTGCTTCCATGGTTTCTCTGGTATAGTCTTGTTCCATGTATCTCCATAACAAAAATTATTTGTGTAGGCTTTAAGAAGATGGTAACAAGCAGGAAAAAAAGTTTGGGGGAGTTCTCTCTAGCCTTCTTCCCCAAACCCTTATTTACATGCCATATGATTAAAAAAAAAAGAAATAAAATATTAAGTCTATTCTCCTCACCTCAGTTTTTCTCTTTACTTGATAAATCCATGGTGTAGTTCACTGCATTTTTTAATTAGTTACACTTACTTTTTTTGCAATTATCATTTTGTATCTTAATTTTTTTGGTAGTGGCATTTTATGCAGAATTGAAATTGAAGTTACTCAAAGTGATTGGTGTCAAGTTTTTTTGTTTGTTTCTTGAAAAAACACACTTTGTCTTTGATTGTTTGCTGTATTTCTTTTAATCTGATAGGGAAAACAGTCCTGAAAAACATAAGAAGTGCTGATATGACCTTGGCCATATCTTAGCTAGCAGGTGCCTTTAGAATAAGACGGTACTGCATCATAATTTCCTGATGAGTTACAGCATCATGATGGCACGTGCTCCCACTCAATCTATTTTAAGAAATGACAGAAGAGCTTTCTTATAATTAATCTTGTGCTCAAAAATACTGGATTGGAGTGAAGAAAGTCTACAAAGCAATGACATTCTGGAGATCAAAAGAGACCTAATGGAAAAATAATTATTTAATCTGTATAGTAAAAAAAACTTAGCAGAAAAAAAAAGAAAACAACTTAATCTGTTTTTCATATTTGTCTATACATCTGTCCATATAACAGATTTGTACAGCAGAAGAAATACTAAAGACTTCCTCAAAGAAATATGTGGCCCACTTTATTAGGCAGAACTTTCAAAGACTCTTAAGTTCAACGCTGTAATGGCTGTTAGAAATTCCAGCATGTGTTTTGGAAATTTATGATCAAATCTTCTGAATAGCAGAGCATCTAATCTCATTGCTAAAGGTTCCTATTTTGACACTGGTTTCAGTTTGTCAAGAAAATGTAGTTCATTTCAGGCACAGTCATTGTAACAGGCAAGTCTTAAGATGAAAACTCTTCAGTACGCTGCAAATACTGACCTACTCTGGATGACTGTATTTTCCCAGAATGTAAGAGTCCTGAAAGTGTTTGAGGTTACTCTGTATGATTAATGTTTATTGACTTGACCTTAATAAGGTGAGTACAGGTTTATAAAAACCTGTTAGTTTAGATTAGCTGTATTTTAACTCAAGATATAAAACACTCGGCGACATGCACTGTAAATTATTTGAGTGTAGAAAACCTTTTGTTACAGCTTTATATTGCACTTAGAAATCAGGACAACTGTGTACTACCATAATACAGATTAGTACTAATACAAGAATAAAAGCCTAGTACTAAGATAAATGTTTTAAGTCATGAGCTGTAACATTTTCTGCTGGACTAGAGTATTCTTACCTTCTTTCTGTGTTGCTTTCCTACAAGCTTCCCATTCTCTGAATGTAACTAATTCCAGCGTGCTATTAACATATCACTATTTCTTGAATGGCCTGTGGGAATAATCAGAATTTGAGAAATGGAGCACAGAAGGGATTGACTTCACCTACCTTGCTTATTTTTACATTAACAGAGTGTAGGTAAGAAATCTTTAGGTCTCTGCAGTCTTCTGTTACAAAATTAGGACACTGTATTTAATGAATGAGTGCAGTGAATGTGTGTTTATCTAGAATTGCATGATTAAATAATTTGCTATGATAAGTTTAAAAGGCTATTACCCCAAAGTATCAGAGTCTTCCAGCCTTTGACCTATGAAAATAACTGATTTTGAGAAACACAGAAACTTCCTAAAGAAATTTGACCTATAGAGCAATGTTATGTTTTTAAGGTTTAATTAATGGGGATCTGCTGTGGCTAAAACTGAGGTCTTTCTCCAGTTGGAAGTTGATATGCCAATTTTGCAAACCATTCTGTTCTATACATGAAGATCATAAAGTAATACAATCATCCTTCCGTAAGTACTGGAATTCTACATTTTACAGAGAAGGAGTATTTTTTTTGCAGGGTCCTTCCTAGCAGCAGGCTTGGCATGTTAAGAATAATCCTGGTGGAGGCAGCGTACTGATTCAAACCCAGTCAAGGAATTCAAAATTACTCAGAAGATGCAGTTTCTCGTGGGTCTCCAAATAGTATGGTGGTTTGGTCATGTTTATTTTTTTGTGAGCAGGTAGCCTACAGGGTAATTCTTGGGTTTCTGTTGGAAGATGAAGTACACAGAATACTCACTTCACAGGGGAAAAACCAAAAAGAAAAAGCATGAAGAGAAACATTTCCTTCCTGACTGACAGAGAATTTCATGTGAACTGAACACAAATGAAAGCATATTTGAGATAATATTTTTGAAGAAATACTATGAGTGAAATAACTTGCTTTCCTTAATGTGCTCAATATTGGGTTTTGTTCTGTTAAGCAGTTAATCCACTAAGGGTTACTTGAGGGATGGAAATGTCATTGTTTTGGTCTTCAGTGCCAGTGTAGC
Source organism: Phoenicopterus ruber ruber (assembly GCA_009819775.1). Lineage (NCBI taxonomy): Eukaryota > Metazoa > Chordata > Aves > Phoenicopteriformes > Phoenicopteridae > Phoenicopterus > Phoenicopterus ruber. The sequence continues at coordinate 37,721,537 of CM020219.1, forward strand.
TTGAGGAACTTTGCTTGTTTACTGACTGTGTGTGTGTGTGTGGGGGGGGGGTATATTTCTGAAGCTCAGTTTCAGACAAATCTGAGCATTGTGTTGTGGACCGTAGTGTGAAATGGGACCTGTCTGAACTAGTGGATCCTTATGAGGTCAACTTGTTAACCTGTGCCTGTTGAATTGGCTGCCTGAAATGTTAGTGAACAGTAATGTTTGCCTGATTCCTAGGCGTCTCAAGCCGCACCCTGTTTAGTCCACTTTATTTCAGAGTTTCTTGTTTTCTTCTGTGTTTCTGAATTTGTTTTGTAGTAGTTATATTGCTGCCACTTTTTTGTGAATGCTGTGTGGAGAAAATTATTTAATCTTTTTTTGAAGTTAACTATTGGTTTAGGAGATGTAAAGCTTAAAAATCCTGGAGGTGAATTTCACATTACATTAATGCTTTTTAGTTTCAGTCAGTTAAAATATGTGCTATTGGCATTAGAAATCGTGTAGTGCAATATTCCAGAACTGTTTCATTTTTAATTAAAGGCATTTATAATTTGTGTAGAAAAATGTTCTAATATGTTTTTTGAAATTGCTCAGCTAATTCAGAAATGCGAAATTGGCTGTGTTGTGCTTGCAGTATAGGCTACTTTGCTGATATGTCAGAAAAAAAGTATAAATCAACAATAGGTCTGTATGAGTTAACGTATCTCCGTAGCTATGTTAAGTTTTTGTCATGAAATATTTTGCTTAACTTCTAGCTTTCAAGACTTGGCATACTGGGAATTCAGTCTTGATAATATAATTTATCATCATTTTCTGTAGTCTGCTTGGTTTTTTTTGTGAAGTTTTTCCTTAGAACTAATAAAGTCACTTAAAGTTTTCTACTGTAAAGTAATAAATGAAGGATCTGTTCTCTTCGAAGAGAAAGTGGGTTGATAAAAAGCGGGTAACTGTGCCACAATTGCCTGGCTGGCAGAGCTATATTTGCAGAGCCCTTAGTGGAGATATAGAGTGTCCCAAAAGGAGGTTTCTACTTGTATAGCTGTGTGCAGCCTCCTGAAATGACAGATGGGGACAAAAATTTGCTTTTGTCTCTGTCCACTCCCAGGTTTTTCATGGGTTATGTATGGTTCTTTGAAGAGAATTTTTTTCTGCTCCTCTTCCTTCCAGTTGACATAATGCCTAAGTTTCCTGAAATTCAGATAGTCTTTAAACTTATTAAAAAAAAGAATGTTTGTTCTTAGAATGTCTTTGAAACATTGAGGAACAAATGCTCGTGATATAAAGAGGTGTTGGTATTTGCAATTCTGTATGACTTTTCTGCTTTTTATTCGTTTGGTATTAGCCCACAGCGTGACAGCCCTGTGTATGCATTTTGCATACTTAAAGAAAAATTTTTATAGCACAAGATTTTGTGAGATTAAGACATTTTAAATTAAATTAGCTGTATCCTTTTTTTAGGTTGGTTCGGCTCCTTAATGAGCCTACGTGAGCAGTCAGGGTTTCTTTTATTTCAGTCATACAACTCCCAAACTTGTCTTTGTTCATGTTATATACTGCAAAGGTAGTTGACTGGCCTTATGTTACGAGAATTTCTCATGTACTAACATATTTTGAATCTATTATATTTTTGTTTGAAAAACTTAATTGTATAATGGGGAAAAAAAATCAGTGTGATTTTGTTGGGTTGTGGTTTTGTTTGGCTTTTTTTTTTACAGTAGGTATCTTCTGGGTTTGGACTCGAGGGGTTAAAATGCAAATACTGTCTCATTAAGTTGTATGAAGAACATGAATATCTTTTAGCATTATATTTCTGTACTAGTATCAAATGGTGATAAGTCAATGCTGTTATATTTACGTTTTTTTAATGTGAAAGGAATATTGACTTCTGACAAGTCTCACTTTTCATTTGAAAAGAATTTGAGCATGCATTTCAACTTGCTAGCTCGTTTTCCGCAAATAGGATAAATTTCCTATTTTCCAGCCTGACATTTGGAAAGTGTATAATATAAGTAATCTTCTCATTGGGTGGTCCTGGCGTGGTTTAATGTGCGTGTGACACACTTTATATTTCTCTACTTAGACTAGAAAAATAAAACTGATATCCAGGGGCAAGGAACATTTATTTTTTCCTGTCTTTCTCTGTGTTCAGTAGGAAAATGTAATTACCGTACTGTCTCAGACTGGAATCCATATGGTGTAATATGATGTTGTAATAGGCATTAGAGTTAGTTATGTAGTATTTTTATTTTTCCCTTTCCTGCATGTCAGTTTAACATCTTATTGAAACACAAACAAGACACACGTTTTAAGGAATTTTTTAGTCAAATCCAGTAGTTCTGTTATTGCCCTTAATTTGATGTTTCTTGATCCCCTTTAATTAGAAAATATCACATAAGTGATACTTGTAAAGAAACCTGAAATAGTATGGACAAATTTTCTATAGAGTTTAACCTGGAAGTTGTTATGAAATCCTTCAGCATGTATATTATATACAAACTTCTACAAACAAGTTGTTTCTGTTGTGTGTGGTATTGCATTAAAAGTTCTTGTTCTGATAAAACTGCACAAATATTTACGGATTAGAGTTTTACATTAAGATGTGGATGTTGCATTTATAGTTTGATATAATTTAGCACTTTTTTTATGGCCATCATGTCATTTTCTGGTGTTTCAAAGGTAATGTTTTGACCAATTAGGAGGCCTCAAATGTCTGTATTTATGGATTTATTTAAAAAATAAAATCTTGCTATGTGTCTACTTAGCAGCATGTCTCCCCTTTTTCAGTTTTTTGTTTCCTATGGCTAAGAGTCTTATGTAATCGGGAACTGTCACCTTATTTTTGAGGTTTTTGGTTATTTTCAATCAAATTTGATGGAGGAATAGCAGTATTGAAAACTTTACACGCCTATAAAACATCTTGCTTGGTAGAAGAAATGCACACGGAGGAAAAGGCTTCTGTGTGAGTTCATTCCTTCTCAGGCAGCAGCAAATTCCACTGAAGGTACCTGGAAATTACGCTTTATTAGTTCCATCACTCATGGAAATTCTGTTTAGTGAGTGAACAGAACTGAATGTAGAAACACAGATGATTCAAATATGTGTTTTTGATGTGTCATCTTTTCCTTGTTGCTTCTTGTTAGGACATTGTGTAAGCTATATAAATATTTTTTCTAATTTACTTGTTGACGGTGACCATTACAAAACATTTCAAAGTTACTGTCAGTTCACCTCCAGGGAAAGTATTCTTCTGAAGTACAGTAAATCGATGGAGAGTGTAAGTGTGTGCATGCAATATTTGATATAGTTTTGCTCCCTTCATTCATAGTAATGGCTGGCTTGCCCCTTTTAGTCCTACTAAGCTCTTGATCTCTGTGGCACATTCTGTCAATGAGTTTTTTGGAACAGAATGTTGAGTTGCAGGACACTACGCTATCAAAAGATACGTGACTGAGACTGAATGCATTTCATCAGTTTGCAATATAGAATGAGAAATGAAAATGGGTTGTAAATGAAGAGCCATTGCACCAGGAAGCAAGAGGCAACCAGGTCTCTGTGCAAGTGGTGAGATTTAACCTTTTTTTTTTTTTTTTTTAAAAAAAAAGGTTCCTATTAAAAACTTCATTTGGTACTCAAGTGCAAGACAGCTGAAAGTAAGCAGTTAAACTTTTTTTCTCCAAAACGAAATGTCAGGTTTGATCTATGGTTTTGCAATAAAGCATTATAAACCAAACTCTGGGATTGCATACTCTTACCATTTTAAGGAAACTTAATGAGCAAATACAGGATTATACTCTGTGTGTTCCAGCTCTTGTCTCTCCTTGCACAATTAGTTATTCATGAGTGTTTCTTGAAGTTGCCTAAATGTGGAACTGACACTTTTTCCCTCCCAATATGTTGTACTTAAAGACGAAACAGTGACTCAAGATTTGTCTGACTTTCTTAGTTTACTTTTCTTGTTACTATGACAAACATGTAGATTTTATTTTTGTAACTAACACTCTTAAAAATCTATCTGCCATACAATGTCCATGGTCAAAAATTAGGTAAAGACTAAATGGCAGCTGGCAGGTGTCAGAGCTGCTTATTATGCAATTCATAATGCCATAATCTCTGTAGATGATGTTCTAAAAAAACCCTCTGTATTCTAAAAAGTGTTATAGAAGTTTCATAACATTAAACAGGAGTGATGATGTTTTCTGTTTTATTCAAGTTATATCACCATCAGGCTTTTATCTTGCTTTTCTTCTTACCTTATTGTAAGACCTTCTCCCAATCACTCCCATGCTCACATCCATTATTTTCTCCCTCACCCAACCTCAGCAACAATGTGCTGTTTCACTCCCATCCTCTTCCTCACCCACTGCAATTACTCTTGGGGCAAAAATGCAGAAAAAGCAGTTGTAAAAGGAAATTGGATTACTCCCATGGAATCTGAGTTAAGATTACATTGGTGCAGAATGCAAAGACCAAAATTCTAGATGCTATAGTGAGTACTTCTAGGAAAAACTAGTTTGACAAACTGTAGGAGGAGAAACAACTTTCCACTTAGCATCTGCTAACTACAGAAGATGTGCTCTGTAATTTTTACCATAGTGTAGTCAAGTTCAGCTTGCATAAAAGGGAGAAAAAAACCAAAAAAATCAGAGCAAGAGTATATAAAAGTGAGGCAGCTAGCTAAAGGAAAGTCAGAAAGAGCAGCTCAATAGTTTGTGATGCTGTGCAATCTGCTTAAAGTCATTGTACCAGACTCAAAACTGGAACATGCTGCGAATGAAAAAGCTTCAATTAGCTGACCCCTAGCTACTTCGAATGGCACAGTGTATTAGTCTCAGTTTTATCCAGATCAGAAGACCGTTACAGTGCCTTGCACCTTCCATTCAGCCTGTGTACCTTTATTTCCATTCTGTGGAAACCAGGCTGTGAAGCTGTGGAGTGGTCCTCTGTTTCCCCCAGTATGGAACTAGTAAGTAGCCATCATACGAGCCACTTGTAAGAACTACAAAGTACTCTTCTGTTTCCCCAGCTTTTGATACAGTATCAGAAATGTATCAGATACAAAAAAATACAAGCTGACGTGTTGAAACTTCAGGAGGAAGGAAGATACTAGTATGTCCTGGTTTTGGCTGGGTTGGAACTAATTTTCTTCCCAGTAGCTACTGTGGTTTGGATTTAGTATGGGATTTGGTATGTGAAGAATATTGATAATACACTGATGCTATTAGTTCTTACTAAGAGACCAAGAACTTTTTTCAGGTTCCCAGGTTTTACCGATGTGCAGGTGCAAAGAGCTGGGAGGGGTATAGCCAGCATAGTTGACCCAAACTAGCCAAAGGAAGTATTCCATACCATAGACATCATGCCCAGTATATAAGTGAGGGTGGGACGTCCCCTCTGCGCCGCTTCCCCCCGCCCTAGTCTTCCGAGATAACTCTTGGTTTCACTCCGTGATTGCTGTTTGGGACAGGCTGTATCGGTCATCGGGTTGTCAGGCGGTGAGAAATTGTGCATAATTCATTTTATATATTCTATTATAATTATATATTTAAATTATTATCATTATCAATTTATTCTTATTATTATTATCTTTTCCTTTGCTGTCCTAGTAAACTGTTTTTATCTCAATCCACAAGTTTTCCTTTCCCTCCGATTCTTCTCCCCACCCCACTGTGGGGTCAGAGAGTGAGTGAGCAGCTGCGTGGTACTTAGTTGCTGGCTGTAGTTAAACCACGACATAGTAATAAAAAGATGTAATGCAAAAGGGGAAAATCGATCAGAGATGCTGTCAAGTTAAATGCAAAACCAAATAAGGCAAGCCCAAAAAAGACTGTTGAGAATCAACTTGCTAAAGGCATAATGCCTAATAGTAACCATTGTTCATGTACACGAGGAAGCTTATCAGTGTTGTTGATCAGTAGATGATCAAGATGTAAAAGGAGCAGTTGAGAAAAATAAAACTGTCATGTAGAAGTTAAATGTATTCTTTGCACTAGTGCTCTGTTCAGAGGGGATGAAGGGGCTTACCATGCTAAGGTGTGAGGGGTTTTTTGTTTGGTTTTTTTTAAACATGGTGTGGATCTTACATTGAAGGTTTTTAGCAGAAGTCACTAACTCTGAAGTAACAGAACTCTGAAAGGGAGTGGTGTTTGGTTGGTTTTTTAAGGGAATACTTGTCATTCTAACAACTTCAGACCAGGAAATCTGAATTCTGCATTGAGCACACTTCCGAAGCTGTAGCAGAGACTACTGTGTTTTCAGCATATCTACTAGTATATCGGGGAAGAGTTGAAACAACTTTTCCTGAGGTTAATTCTTTTCAGTCTGCTGGAGGGTTTTTGAAATGTCTCATGATGCCTTCAATATGAGTGATATGATAGAATAAATTTGCATTTTCAGAACGCTTCAAAAGACTCTTTAAGAAATTAAACTGTCCTGCAATAAGAAGCAAAGTCCTTCTACTTTTTAATAGTTGGCTAATAGTCAGAAAAGTGTAGGAATAAATTGTCAGACTTCTCTGTAGAGGCATTTACCAACAGAATCATGTAGGGATCTGCTCTGCGAGCTGTCATGGTTAACATAAGAGAATACAGAACAGCTTCTGTACTACTTACTGCTTCTCATATTGCAAGTAGTAGGAGGCATAAATGAAATTATGAGTTAGTAGTTTTAATTATACATATCATTACAATGGCTTCAAAGTTAACCCATACTCAAATAAAATTTGTACTTTTAGTCTCTGTATTAATAGTAAGTAGTAGTGATCAAGTAATTTTTTACAGTAGATATCAAAAGACTTTGACATTTTGAGAATCAAGGTAGCGTGTGCCTTTTATATTTTTACATAATTTTATAGAAATTGGCACCTATATTTGCCAGGGTATGAAAAAAAGAAATCAGCAAATGGCAAATATTTAGGGGTTCTACTGGTTTCTTTTTGAGATCTTGACAAACACTTTCTTACTCTGTAAAATACATTTGATATTGATTGCCACTAAAACTGAGAGTTTCCCATTGTTAAAAGCTCTGTGGCCTTACTGGTAAACCTAGTTTTAAACTCAGGGTTATTGATTGGGGGTCAGGAAGGAATTTTCTTACAGATTAGGTTAAAAACAGTTGGACTCTTTTTGTCTTTGGTTGTCGATGTGGTTCACTTTCCTAGGATTGTCTGAGTCACTGGATGCTCTTCTGTGTAAGAATAGGCTGCATACTTGGTGCCAGTCAAAGACAGAAATAGAATGGAAGGACTTGGGAGGAATTGAATGGTGAGTGTTATTATGCTGCTTTCTAAGCTCCTTGTAGAAGAATCTTCCAATAAACACCAACTGTTACTGTCCCCAAATTGGAATTAATATGAATGCAAAACATCACACTCGTTATTCAGTCTTATGTAATACAACTCTTTTTGCTTAATTGTCTGTCTGCGTCTTGTCTGGTTTTTTTAGATTACAAATCCTAATCTAACGTGGGACTACCAACTGCTACTGCAATGCAAGTCATACTTAGAATCAGGAAGCCCTATCACTGTCTAATTTGTTTTAAAGATGCTTAAATACTGTTATAACTATATTTACAGTAGAAAAAATGCTGCTTAAATGTTTCTAAATTTAGGAGTGGAAGAGCTTTGTGAAGACTTAGTGCTTACACATATTTAACTTTGTTGTGAATTTTCCCATTAACTTCAATTAAACAGGTTGGTGCTTTCAGGGGAAATGAATTTGTAAGTCTTCATAGGATTGTGCTTTAAGTGGTGAGGCAACAAGTGAGCACAGATGGCAGGGCACAAAGTAACAGCACGTGTTTACCTGTATAATTGTCAGTGGTCAGAGCATGCAAGTAGTCTGTCTGCATTGCAGGACCTACAGAGCTAACAGCTAGCATCTTTGCACCTTAAACGGTAAATAAACTTTAGTTTCAGATTGTAACAGATGTGCATCTTCTGAATTCAGTACAAATACAGATATGTTACTTTAGCTGCAAATCACTTATACTCAGATTTTGTTGATAGTTTAAAAGATACTGAAAATTATATACAGGTCTGAAAATATTTTGGCAGTGAACTATTTTAAGATGAGGAAATTGTAAACTCTTCAGTCTTATTTACCTAGTATGCTAATTTCTCACAGAGTGTTACTCTGTCTTATGCTGTGCTACTTGTTTATGATTGGTATTGATAGCATTTATATTCAGTAACCTTTACAAATTAAAAGTATGCATGTGTTTTTAGGACCAGAGTCATGTATGTGGGTCAGAAATCAGGAGCAGCAAACCGAAAGCATGCCTGGCTGCAGAGCAGCTAAAGACATTGAACCTGGGAACTGTATTCCACAAATGAAAGATTTGATTTGAATCTGAAACCCTTTTCAGTAAAGGTGGGGGAAAAAATACAGTCAGTGTGAGGATGGAGTGTGACAATGGTGGATGCAAAAAGTATCACCTGCATCTCCCACGTGTTCTTTTAGCTTTAGAGATGAAGGCAGAATCTGTGCCATAACAAGCCTAGGTGTGAAATGCTGATAAGGCATTTGGCTCAGTTGGATCTGGTGAAAGACCTGTGTTGTAGGCTGGTGTGTGCATAATGTGTATTCAGCAATCTCGGACCCGTTATAGGTTTCTTGTGGTCTGAAATGCCTGTAAATAAATAATAACCTGGGCTACTATATTTGTTTTAGCTGTGCATTTCAGAACTGTAGGGTAGACCTTGGCTCATGCAGTCTATCTCGTAGCATCATTCTTTCATAGGATTGTGTAGGAAAATGGAAATCTTAACCAAAACAGGGTTGCACAGCGTGTTGGCCATCTGTAAACACTGGCTTCTTGCCTTCTGCTACAGACTTCACCCTAATTTTGGCAAGGAAGTAGAAGAGTTCAGTTTTATTTTCATCAAGTAATAGAAATTCTTGCCAGTTTACTAATAGGTGTATAGAAGACTTGGCACTATTCTTGATGCCCCTTCCCCTACTTCCAATCCTGGCCTTGAGATTTTGGCCGTATAAGCTTACCATGCTCTATATAACAATCATTCTACTACAGTTTTGTCTCTAGGCATGGGAAAAAATTTCTTAGGGTGGATGTCAGTTACTCAATGGGCAACAGGTTTAAGTATTTTCAAAATAAACATTTTATCCAAAAAACTCCAGCATTTTTTTCTTGAACATCGCTCTCTAGAATCCTATCAATTCAGATTACTTGTCAAGGTATGGTTTTCCCTTCAGAGATAACAAAGTCAGTCTGGTTCTTACTCTGTAAGAAATTTTGCCATCATAAATTTGGCAGGCTTTAGGTAGTTTTGTGAAAGGGAGCTGATGTTTTTCAAGAAGAGTTGCAGCTTGCAGTTCTATGCAAGAGACTGACTGAACAAATTGAGTTTATTTTGCTTTATAGTCTATTTTAAAGGTTTGGGTTTATTTTGCAGTTTTTTGTTACCAGTGTGGGGTAGTGCTGCCATGGAGGTCTTTAATACACAGAACAGGTCTAGAGTATATACAATCAGAGAATCACCTATGCTTTCTTGACCTCAAAAATGTGTTCATATTTCATGAAAGACAGTTTGGACACTAACTTGCTTGTGGTGCTTTTTGTGAGACTTATTTTAGGGTCTGTGTTCTACAGATGAAGGGCATTGGTTTTTAAAAAAAAAAACGCAACCCCTTGTTCTGCTCATTTTTCTGCTTAGAATTTTACAATTGGTCTGAGAGGTGATATCAAAAGACAGTTTTGAGAGATGTGCATGTGTGAAACGTAAAACTTTTATAATGCTAAGGATGCCTTTGGCATGTTTTAAATTTTTGAAGTGGTAGCTTTTGGGGAAAAAAAAAAAACCTTTATAAATATGCAGGCATTGTGCAATACCTTTGTATATAATATGAAATATTATCAAAACAGTCTAAAGGTGGTAAGACACAAAGGTGTAATACCGTCTGTAAGAAGGAACGGATGACAGTTGTACATTTCTGTTACTTTATTCCTTCAGCTTTCTTAGAGTTATTGAAGTTAGAACTGCATGCTGTTTTCAGTAGCTTTTCAGGGCAAGGAGCATGTCTGTTGCTCCCGGAATGCAATAGTGATGAATTTTTGCTCAAACCTTTTGATTGTTGTCCCTCTGACCAGTTGACACAATACTCACCAGTGATTTGAATGTAAACAAATTCTTCTAAAAAACATTAGTAATAACAACACAGAAGAAGAGGTACTCAGCACATTTAGACAGGCTTTTCTATAACTTATGGCAATCAACTGTTAATTAAGTTATTTTTTTGCGGCAATATGGCTTTGCAGGTTTGAAAGTCATTTTAAGGTCAATGGGTTACGGAAAGGTCTCAGTGGAATTTGTTCATGCTGTAACACAAAATACTCCTGCTTTTTACAGATCTCAGACTTGGATGTCTAACCAAGTACTATATAATGACTCTTAACAAGAGAAAAGTAACAAAAATGCTTCTTGGATTTTAAAAAAATCTCTTTGCAGTCTCTTGAGCTCAAGTCTTGTTAACATATTTACCTAGGATGACTGAGTTCCTTAACAATGGGCGCATTTTTTAAGTAATTTATACACCAGTATGCATTTGTAGAGGGGAAAATCTTGCCTACGTTAAAAAATGGGTTGTCTCTAGATTTTGTAGAACAATGAGCTGTCCTATGGAATCATAGAAATTGTTTGAATGGAACCTCTGGAGGTCTTATGTTCAATCTGAACAGCCAAGCCACATTTTTATTGCTATTGCCCCATCAAATTTGTAATTCCATTTTGGATAGTTGTAAGTTGCTATTAGGTAACATCTTAGCTTCTTTGTTGCTAGACTGAACAAGCTCAGCTCTGTCAATCTGTAGTCTTTGTGCATGTACTCTGGGCCCCTGACCATCTTGGTGCTCTCTACTGGACCCTCTCTAATTTTTCAACGTTACTCTTAAGCTAGGGGATCCAAAACTGAACACACTGTTCCAGGTATGGGGTCACAAGTGCTCAGTAGAAAGGAACAGTAATTTGCCTGAATCTGCTGCGCACCCTTCTAATTTTGCCCAGTCTTCAAGTTTCTCAAGGTCTCTGGGTTGAATCTCTGACATTGATCAGTTTGGCTACTCCCTCTAACTTAATACCCTCTACAAATTTCCTGAAGTGTAGGCTGTCTCATCATTCAGGTTGCTGATTTAAACAACAGCAACAACAAAATAAATAAATAAATAAATTTAAACCATCTGGCACCCAGTACTGACCCCTTTGGTATTCTGGTCTTTATGAGTTGCTAAGTGAATGTTGAGTCATTTATTGTTACTTTTTGATCTAGGCAGTCTGACTAATTTTCAATGTACCTAACAGTTCATTCTTCCAGCCTGTGCTTCTCAGCTTCCAGACAATGCTGTGTTAAGATGGTGCCAGAATACTAAGATCTTGTTACATTAAATCCATAGCTTTCCCCTTAGCTACCTAAGCAGTCATGTCATTAAAGTAGGCGATCAGGCTGGTCAAGCGTGATTTGTCCTTGGTAAAACCATATTGGCTGTTTCTAGTTACTTTGTTGTCCATCACATGTTTGGAAATGGACTCTAGGAGGACATACTCTGTGATCTTCTCTGGTACTTTCTAGTTCAGGTTGTCTGGCCCATTGTTCCATGGGTCTCTTCTCTTTGCCTTTCTTAGGGATTAGCTTTTTTCTAATCTTTAGGACCCCTCTAACACCTTCAACTGTTAGAATTTTTGATAGCTGATAGCAATCCCATAATCACATTAGCCAACCTTTTTCAGCTCCCTTAGGTGAATGCCATCTAGCCCCAAAGGTTTGAATACAGCTTCACTAAGCATTCCTAAGCTGTTGGTCTCGTACGGTTGGTTTCCCCAGTCTTTCCCAAACCCTGTTGGTACCTGCAGTCATCTGGGAGCAATCTTTGCCTGTATGGAACAGGACAAAAAATGCATCAAGTATCTCAGTCTTTTCTGTATCGTCTGTCACTGGGTTGTCTTCACCCATCCAGCAAAAGACTCTTGTTTTCCTCAGTTTCCTTTTGCACTAACAATACCTGTAGAATCATAGACTCATAGCATGGTTTGGGTTGGAAGGGACCTTAAAGATCATCTAAGTTCCAATCCCCCTGCCATGGGCAGGGACGCCTTCCACTAGACGGGGTTGCTCAAAGCCCCATCCAACTTGGCCTTGAACACTTCCAGGGGTGGGGCATCCACAACTTCTGTGGGCAACCTGTTCCAGTGCCTCACCACCCTCAGCGTGAAGAAATCTTTTCTTGTCGTTGTTTATGTTCAGCAAAACAAAAGTCTTCCTGACTCCCTTCCTAGTTCTTGTCACTGAGTGATGCTTTTGTTCTCCTTCTTTGTTGCCTGTTCTTCATTCTACTTGTATGTTCCATTCTTGTCATCTTCTTGTAGAGAGTGAGCATCCTATCCCTAACTATATGGACAAGCAGATTTCAAATGGATGTGAAGACCAGAGAATGTTTTTAGCATATGCTTTGTTAATGAAGCTATTACTAGCATATAGGTTTTATTTCACTTGTCTCTAATTAAACAAGATGTGACAAAGTAAAAGGGATTCAGAAAAGTACCTCCAGTAAACCATACTACCCGTATCAATGTGTAGGGCTTGGAAAGCATGTTTTAAGCAGCTTTTTACATTTGTATTTCTAGTCAGTCATGGGCATCATTTTACCTCTACTAAGTAGGAGAAATCTGAACTTGGTGTTTGAGCTGAATAGTACCAGTAATCATTAGACTTCAAAATATGGTATTTGAGGAAAAATCAATTAAGCAGGAAGTTTCAGCTTTAAGTGGCAGTGTTAATAATGCCTGTTAATAAAATCTAAATATTCTGTGTTTGACTGTTGGATCCCATTTCAGGATCAGTGGCTTCAGTAGTCTGTCTTTCTGAGAATGGAAATGCGTGATCTTAAAAGCATGAACTCTCCCCTTACACGTGACTGTTACCTATCCTTTAAAAAAACTGGAATACTTACTATTGAATTGTCTTTTTGCAACATAACAGTAGGCAACTAGAACTTTGTTATCCAAAGTGGACTTTGTTCCCATTATGAACATTGCCTACTACCTGTCCTTGCCTGAAGCACCCATAAAACAAGCATACTTTGGGTGTGAGAGCACCAGAAACTTTCATTGGACCAAACTGAAGCTCTTCTACTTGTTTTGTGCTGGCTGCCAGCAATGGACAAGGAAGTCTCGGAGGAATTGATATTTTTCAGATAAAAAGGAGATCTGCTCAGTCAGAAACTGGACCGTGTTCCTAGGAGCCATGATATTTACATGGCCAAAATATATATTACTTGGAAGAAAATTTAGAATGCTAAAAATGCACTGTCTTTCAAAAACAAGACTAACAACACAACTCCTGTGATCTTTTTTCCAGCAGAGGGGTTGTTTAAACATAACTTTTCAGTCATCAGTAGTGATAGTAGTCATTTTTTCTTAACATAGAATTTATGTTGAATTTTGCCTTCCCTAGTATACTTTATTACTTAAATCCCACTGGTGATACCTGTATAACTTTTTGTGTGAGAAGAAATATCTACTTTTTGAGCTGAAAAGTTCTTTCATGTACGTATGAAAGACAGCCATATACGTAGCCCTCAAAGAACAGGCTTTGAGAGAGTTTTAGTTTCTATTTTGCCAAGTGAAAGAGAAAAATATTTTCAGGGATTTAGTTAGCTGTAATGAAGTTCTTAAATCAGCTGTAAATGAGCTTGTTATACTGAGTAGCTACTTAATGACACTTGTGGAAAATATTCTTTAAAAACTGGAATGTTTGGTGGTCAGGCAACTCGATTTCCTACTGACAAAGTCTTATTTTTAATAGTATGTAATAGGATGATCTGCAGTTACAGATGCACTTGCCTTCATGTTATAAATAATTTTGAATAAGGATTTCCCCCCACCCCATCACATAAGTCTGTTTTATTTTTGACATGTTTCTACCATCTTTATTTTTGCTATGTTCTGCCTCTGTATCTTGTACTGTTCTTGATGTATTTAAACCATTGCAATTCCCAGACTTGCCTTCTGCAGCAGACAGACTCCCTTAGGTCTATTTCTCTGTTTCTAATGTTAAATGTAATCAGGCCAGATATTTTGCTTTTTCATTCATTGAAATGGTTGGCAAGGACAGAAATGGACTTCTGATCTGTGGAGCATTACTTTGGAAACTTTTTTTAAGGCAGGAGCAGAGACAGGAGTGGCTGTTGGATGCCAGACTCTCAAGGGAGCTATTCAGAGTCCAGAGCAGCCTTTGCTACGTTCTCTGGCTTGTTCAGATTGACTTTTCTCTGAAGTAACTACAGTTTTTACAGATGCTGCTTTCTCTTACCTAATATTCGAAGTGGATCTTTTTATTGCAGAGATCTTTACAAGTAAAGCTTTCTATTCCAGGATCATTTTTCCAATGCCTGGTGTTACATTTTGACTAACATGGGCAAAGCTCTAATTACAGATAGTAAATTAGGCTTCACAACCTGCAAACAGGGATGTGAACCAGGCTCAGTGAATGTTAGTATAGAGATTAGTATTTCTGCTCTGAATTTCCAAGCGTACATGACATATCTTATACAGAATATCCCCTGGGTTATAGAGTCATATTTTAATAATAAACCCTGTTTCTCACATCCCACAGTGGGTAAAGTCAGCTTTAGAACTCCATATTCTTCCTTTTTTTTTTTAATTACAAGGATTATGGACTGTATCCTTGTCGCAGATGAGTGGAATGCACCCCACTCAAAGCAGAGAAACAGCAATATGTTTTATTGAGGTAAAAGAATAATTTGACAGAGTTCAATAAATGCGATGGAATTTAACAAAGTTTAACAGTGGTTTACCAAGGTTCAGTAAATTTGATGGCAAGGCTTACCTTATTAATTACTGCATGGAACAAACATACAAAGGAAATTTGAGTTAGAATTCAGTTAGAATGATTCACACAGAGACCGGAGACACAAAGGGTTAGGCAGACCCTCCCGTTGAGTCATGAGGTTCAGAGTGGACCCCCTTGCTTTCTAAGCTGCTTATGGAGCCTAGATGCAGCTAGGTCCAATCTTAGTCTCAGACTTGGTCAACGGTTTATGCCTAATGGAAACATACAACATTTATAATACTGAGTAGCTACATGGATTAGTAACGTTTTGTTAGTGTTAATTCAGCATGCTATCAGTCACTTACCAAGAATCTGTCATGAGTAGGGGAGTTCTCTACCTTGGGCAAGGAAGGATCTCTTAGTCTCAGGTAAGGAATCTCAAACCTTGAGAGGCATCCCTGCTCAAGGGGAGAGTCACCTGGCATGCAGCCCAGCTGCAATTCAGGGAGAGCTCAAATTTGGGCCCATCCTGATGGTAATATTTTATAGAGTGAAGTAGTTGGCTGCTAGTCAATAGCATAGACAAGATAGCTGTCTTTGTTTTAGCTCTGGTGTCTTGTTCTGTACTTTGGTTGTCTTGCATTTTTGGGCTTTGAAACCAGCTTTCGAAATATTTTTCCAAGGCACCTTCACTCTGTTGTACGTGATCCGGGAGCTTTGCAGCTCGCAAGTTCATCACGGGGCATGAGGCCTGTTGCTCCTTAGTCAGCCTGAACCGAAGTATGGCTAGGGGTCAAGTGTATCCGTCACAATCCTGTGTTACTTACTTCATTAAAATGTGTTCTTTCTTGCTTGCAACTTGATAAGGAGTTGTCTCAGAAGATAAATCAGCATTGTCTGGAGAGATTGAACACGAAACTGTGACATAAGAAACTTGTTTCCTTTTGTAGCAATTGCTGTTCTCCCTCCCCATTATTGGATGTTTGTTCCCATACCAGGGCCACCCCCCTGTCTGTGCCAGTACAGCAGTTTGTGGAGCTGCAGTGTAAGTTGGATTTGTTTACGGTTTCTGATTTTTTTAAAAATTTATTTTCTTTTTTTTTTGATGGATTAGTGACTTTGGCTTATTGATTGTTTATAAAATTGCTGCAGAAATTGTTCTGCAGGGACAGTTAGGGTGGGAGCAAGAGGCAGGAGTTTGAAACTCTAAGCTGACATTTCTGCTAGTTAAGTTACGTAGTGCACTCGTGACTTTGTTCTTTGGCTTTGAAAGCCATTACTTCAAACGAACAAACAAAAAACTCTCCCCAGAAGCCTTAATGCTCCATAGTACTTACTTCATCTGATCAAATTTTAAAAGACTTTGTTTCTGTACATATCCTGAGAGAAAATGATTTAAGTTCTGTGGTACATATGTGATATGAAGTTTTATGTCAATCCAGCGTGTGCCTGACCATCCTGAATCCCTTAATCTGTGAGCTGAATCTTGCTTGTTAATGCAGACATGAAGAGCGTGTCAAGAAGAGTGTCTCTGTGTTTGGAATGCTGGTGTCCCTTCCATTCTGCCGGGTGGGTACCTTGGCAAAGCTGTTAGAAGCTGCGTTATCTGATAGGAAGAGAGAACTTCCTTGTAGGAAGTTCTTTCTGTTCTAAAAAGTCTGTAGTGTCTTCTGTTTCTTACTTTTCTCTCCATGTATTTGAGGAATATGCTTGAGATTATTGTGTCCTAGCAATGCCTGGCTGTCGTAAATGGCCCCTGGAAATACACAGGCAGTCCCAGGATGCATCAAAATTGCTCCTTGAGTGGTGCTAGGAACTGATGCTTCATTACATGTCTTGGTAGAAGGGCTGTAGTGGCTGTTGCCTGTCTTAGTGTATAATGGATTTTTTTTTCCCCCCACTGTTCTCTTTCCTTTTGGTGTGGAAGAAGCATGATCATGACACCTGTAGGCTTCTGCCAGTTAATCAGGGCTGCTTGTGGTGGGTAGAAGTACGGTAATAAAAAATACATTTAAAACAAACTGCTTATTCAGAAGCTAAAATAGCTTTTGAAGTTTTTTTATCTTCCGTTTGGGAATGCTTAACACTTTTATACCTTAATTTCAGGAAATAAGTCTCAAGAAAATAGTAAATAAAAGTAAGTAGCAAATGGTAAATAATATGGCTAAATAACAAGCCATAGGTCAATAGGACCAAACTTGAAAGCTGGACTGATATTATTAAAGAAACTTAATTACACATCAAGAAGTTTATTTTAGAAATGTAAGCTTGTAAAATCTAGTCTACATATATGGTGCTTTGTCTCCCACTTAGGTCTGAAATATAGACAAGTCAAGTCTCTCTTGAGATACTTCTTCTAATTTTAAAACCTTGACTGTAGAATAGTGTCCGCTAATTATTTAGTGATGGTGAATCCTGAGAACATTTTTGGTGTGTAAGAATCTTGGTGTGTGCCAAATTTTGTGTGTTAAAACAGCACTTGCAATCCTCTCCCTTTTTTCTTCAGAAAATGTCCTAAAGCAGCAGATTTGCTCCACCAAAGGTAAAACATCTCTGAACTGTAAACGGGGAAAACATATATGTATGTGTATATATATATATATATATATATAAGCTGTTCTTTTCTGTTGGATACAAGTGTAGGTAGTTGCTGAATGTGCTTACCTGTAAGCTATGGGTACCTAGTGATTATTTCAAGTATGTGTTCCACATAAATAAGCATGCTGGATCTGAGGGCTTTTTATCAGAAACAAGCGATTTTGAAGCAGAACAGAAACAAGCTATAATAAATTACAAATTAATTGGTTTTTGCCACGTGGTTGCTGCCAGAAACTTGTCTTCAACAGGTTTTGCACAGAACACTTTAAATACTTTATTTGTGTCTTGATGTTTGAGAACATCTGCCAAAGAAAAAGATAGCTGCCCATGTGTGTTTCTCTCCACGTCCCAGGGAAGCTTTTTGATATTAAGATGTTTCCTTTCTACTCTTCTAAATCCACTTTTGAGATATGCCTTTTTAGTCTGACATTCCTGAAACTTGTACCTGTTTGTTCAGATAATCGTGCATGTCTCCTTCCCTTCCTTCCTCACGTGGCATAGCCTAATGTCGTGAGCAGAAGTTACGTTGTTTGTGTTCGTCACAACTTCTCTGCTTTGTCTGTCTCCCCAAAACCGGGGGATTTTTTTAATCTCTTGCCTTGCTCAAAGGGTGCTCTGAGGAAGAATTATTTCATTACATTGTGTTATTTCTTTCCAGAATGTATCTAGGTTTCGTCATTGCCTTGTTTTCTTAAACCTCTCTGATACCTCGAACTGAAAGGCTCTTTCAGTTTGATAGCATTTGTTTTATAAGAATGAGGGAAATGAAACCTTTGTTCCTGTGTACTACCCAAAATACTCAGCTTCTATTTGGGCACCATTTTCTTGCCATTCTGCGGCCATAATATGGATTCATCAATTGACAGTTTTTTGGAGTGGATGGTCTCAAGAGGAAGTTAATATTGTTTACCTTCCCCTTAAACAGTTCAGAACTGAGATTGAGGGAGATTACAGGTTGGTCTTATTTCCTATCTAGTTTATTTACTGTCATAATTTTTGCTTTCCTTGCTAAGCCTCTTAATCATCCCTGTAATACGTAGATTTTTTTTTTAAGAAAGCAATACATATGTTGGCATCAGCTAAAATAAGCATTTTACATTGTTGAGGTATTTAGTGATGGTATGTATTCCCCTCACTGATGTATGTAACAGGGAATAGGTCTTGGATAAGGAGGATGTAGGATAATACTTTGTTTCACTTTCTTTGCAGTTTTGAAGAGATTAAGAGGGAGAGAAAACCTAGAAGATTACCACAAAAAATTTGGATGTGTTTTTGTTTTGCTTTTGCATTATTTTACCATAGCATGACAGCAAATACAAATCAAACCCGCTTTACATACTACATAGGCATATCTTTAGGTACCCAGATAATGCAATATAGGTAGATGTGATCTGCTACAGTTCTACAGAAGCTGTATGGTTGCCACTGACAGGATATTACTTCATTAGATAACAGGAAGTGTTCCTTGTTGGCAACTTAATCATGAATGACTCAATTCATATTAACACAGGGACTACAATAAATAAATATGGTTTACTATATTTGAAAAATGGATTACTTGTGAAGAGTAAAGTTACCTGTTTTTATGTGTGTATTTCCACATGTTTTTGAGAAGTTACTGAAAAAGCTTTAGTTTGCAACCAAAATCCTGTAGTCGATTATAGATCATTAAACTTGCTCCCAATTCTCTATTGTAAAGTATTATTGAGAGCGTTCTCTGTGTGTATGAGTTTACGTGTATGCGTATATTTATATTTATATTTTGTTTAAGTAAGCTGTAAGTATGCCAGATGTCAGAATCTTAGCATGGAGAGAATTCTTAAAAATTGGTGCTGGTGCTAACTTGAGTACTGTGAAATTTGGGATACCACTTGATTGAGAGAATGAAAAGTCATTCATCTGAAATGAAAGTTTTGGATGAAAAGCTGGACATGAGCCAGCAATGTGCGCTTGCAGCCCAGAAGGCCAACCGTTTCCTGGACTGCATCAAAAGCAGCGTGGCCAGCAGGTCGAGGGAGGTGATTCTCCCCCTCTACTCTGCTCTGGTGAGACCCCACCTGGAGTCCTGCGTCCAGCTCTGGGCCCCCAACACAAGAAGGACATGGACCTGTTGGAGTGGGTTCAGAGGAGGGCCACAAAAATGGTCAGAGGGCTGGAGCAGCTCTCCTGTGAAGACAGGCTGAGAGAGTTGGGCTTGTTCAGCCTGGAGAAGAGAAGGCTCCAGGGACACCTTATTGCAGCCTTTCAGTACCTAAAGGGGGCTTATAGGAAAGATGGGGACAAACTTTTTAGTACGGCCTGTTGTGATAGGACAAGGGGTAATGGTTTTAAACTAAAGGAGGGGAGATTTCGACTAGATATAAGGAAGAAATTTTTTTATGATGAGGGTGGTGAAACACTGGCACAAGTTGCCCAGAGGGATAGATGGGCATGCCCCATGGTAGATGCCCCATCCCTGGAAGCATTCAAGGTCAGGCTGGACGGGGCTCTGAGCAACCTGATCTAGTTGAAGATGTCCCTGCTCGTTGCAGGGGAGGTGGATTAGATGACCTTTAAAGGTCCTTTCCAAGCCAAACTATTCTATGATTCTATGATAATGTCTTTATCCCATAATGTATGTTGGCTTTATATATGAAGAAAAGAGCACTCAAGAAATGATGATAGTCTATGTATCCTGTTAGGGATTAAGGAGGATGCTGCTTAGGACCCCCTTTCTGCTTGTCTAAAATGAAGTAATAAAGGTAGCTGCTGACATGAAGACCTTAAATGATCTCTATAACTGATGAGACGAGGATATGATTTTATTTTGGGACAGTTCAGTATTGCAGTGGCCTACTGTAATTGCTAATCTCTTAGAGCCTACTTCTTATGTGGGCAGACTTATGCAAATTTTGAACTAGAGAGAAGGAAACGATTCACTGGCTGTCCATGGTTCTTTGCCTTGAAAAATCACTGTTGTGTGTTCTAAATTAGCTCCTTGGTTTTGGGATTATAGTAGTATATCTCAAACTTCTGAATGTGAAGGAAATTTTTTTATTATTATTTTAAATTCCGTTCAGGTACAGTTAATTAGAATTTGCCACTTTTCTTCCTTAGGCTTCTGGTTTTCCATCTGTTGATTTATGCAAGTGTTTACCAAAAATGGAACTCTGTGCAAATCCTGCTGAATAGCTAAAAAGAGATTACAAGTGCAACTGTTGATGACATTCGTTATTAAAGCTACAGTGACGCATCATTATATTGTATTGTGCATGGCTTGTGATAATGTAGTTGGTTCTTTGGTTTTGTGGGGGGTTTTTTTGTTTGTTTGATTTGATTCTCAAATCAGCGTTTCAGGTATATAAAATAATTAAAAATTTTTTGCAAGGAGAATTTCCTATCAAAATGCTTAAGCTATTCAGAAAAATAAGCATTAGGATTGTAAAGCAAAGGTTCTTTAACTTTAATTTTTATATGAATTCATACTTCCTGTCAAGCAAAGGTGGCTCCTGTGTTGTTAGTGGTTTTATGTGTTTTCTTAGAAATATGATGCTGCATAAGCATCCCAAAATAGACGACTTCTGGTAGGATAGCAAAGTCATAAACAGCTTTCTGCACACTGTTATTCCTTTTTATCTTTTTTCTTTTTTTTTAAATGTGCTTGTATTTCATTGTGAAATGAAATAATCTTCACGAACTTTGTTTATACCAATACAGGCCAACTCTTTTGAGGTGTGCATTCATGTTAAATTGTAGCGCATAGTAAATATGCGTAATATTTAATGTTAGAAAATATAGAGAATAAAAAAAATATATAGGTTGTAGAAAAGCTTGCGTGCTTCTGGAATAAACTTCCCTACTGGGTGCTCCATAATGTTCTATGTAAAAGGCTAAGTGAGACAAAAATCATAAAATATTTATTAGAAAATTCAATGTATTAACATCAGAGCAGTCAAGTATTAGAAGTCAATTAAAACAGCTAATATCATTAGTGATGCAAAACTACTGTCAGTTGGACACAATTTGATACTAAATAGGAGCATAGAATTGTCATATTTTATAAAATCTTACGTCTTTTCACTTTACTGTCCTGATCCTGATAGTGACTAATGACAAGTGTCTGAGAAGTCAGCAGAAGCGTTCCAGAACAGGAAAGTCGTTTGCTTCCTCAGTTCTTCACAAACTCGATGTTTTTATAGGATGTTGGCATATATTTTCAAATGCCTGACATGAAACATCTTCCAGAATTACTTGTGTTAATTTTGAGAGCTGTGTATTAACTGGCTGTTGGAAGAAAAACAAACTACTTTTGAATTGCTTTTCTTTTTGGTTAGTGGTGCCTTGCTGTGATAGCTTCCACACTTGCATCATGTTGCATATGGAGATATTTCCTTTCTGTGCTTATGAATTTTCTGTCTTCCTGAATGTATCTTATGTCTTGTTTTGCAATAGTTGGGAAGCACCTGAGTTGCCAGTTATTCTGTCCTCTGTTTATTCATATCCAGATTTATTAATTTTCTTTTCAGTAACTATATGATCTTCATAATAATTTGGACATGTTTTTGCATAGACAGCCTACGCATAGTTTTTAAGAAGCGTCTAAAAGGCACATGTTTATGCTGGCGTTGCAACAAATTGCTTTGAATTTTACTGAAGTTAGGAAATCAGCTTTCTTATTTTGCATAACTATGTACATTGCATTATTTGTAAAGAGTGCATACTTTTGAGCTGATTAAAAAACCCCTTTAAATTATTGGAATTAAAAATTTTGAATAGAGAAGACAGTAAGTCATGCAGAAAAAAGTTTAAATCCCTTCTGAGACGGTAGCAGGAAAAGAGATCTTTCATGCCAGTAGTCTTTTGTGGTTGTCAGATTTGAAGCATGTTTATTACTCGTGTAAATGTAGACAAGTTGTTCTTGATTTGTATCATGTTACTGTACATATGAAAATTTAGTGTCTTGCATCAAACTAATATGTCGGATTCCAAATACCATAAATTTGTCAATAATTACTACAACCTGTGGTATTATCTTTGTTAATACGAAACCCGTAAGTGAATTTTTGATAGGTCATAATTTGAATTGGAACTGGCTTTTGATTTTGCTGCTATGAATGCATTAGTCTAAAATACTTGGTTTTCTTAGAGCATGTCTAAAAATTGCTATAGGCATGTAAGGACACGTTTATGTTGTGCAATGGAGTGTGGTGCAGCAGGTGACAGAAGAGTGGAGTTCAAGCTAGCACCCGACCTGGGAACACTGCAGTTGCATTAGAGTGGCTCTGTGCCTGTGGTAAGAAGCCCTTTCCAGAAGAGGTAATGGCTTGTGTTTGAAGATACTCCATTAAAGTCTTGCTGCATCCAAGAAATAGGCCACACTAATAGGGGTTCTTTTGGGTATGACACCTTCTCTCTCTCCCAACTTTATACATTACCTTTTGAACCTTGAAATGTCATGTAACTTTGATATAATTTTCAGTTTAAATAAAGATTATTTTTTCTTGCTCTACACTAATGTTCATATTCATTAAAGTCAAATAGTTAACTTGTATTGTTTTTTAATTTATTCTAATTAACAACCAAAGATAGAGCTGAATGCTGACAGAGCTATTTGGGAATTGGTTGTCAGCCTGAAATTCTGGAATACCTTTCATCCTTATGTAAACCCTTAATATGTAGAGTGGCTACTTAGACTGAAAATCAGGTACTGTGATAGGAGAATTCCATAGTGGATTTTTGGGTTTAGTTCATACCCTTTCATATTTGGTGAGTTTTATGAATGTATATGAATAGCACAGGAAGTGGTAAGTGAATGGCTTACAGAACAGCCAGGTAGCTGTGAAAATATCTAAGAGAAAAGCTAGGATGGCTATATGGAGGGCACTTCATGGCAGCACACTCTTGTAATTACACAGAGGTACACACAGGGCCTAGTTCCTGTTTGTGAGTGTGTTTCTACAGTATATTTGCAATTTTTATTAGCGGTAAATGTCATAGGATGTCTGCAAGCATTGAAAAAAATGTAGGAATCTCATTGTATGTGGAAAGTTTGCGTGGTACATTGTATATATAGTTATTTACAAGTTTGCAGCGGTTAATTGGTATTACGTGCCACCTGTCATTTAAAAATATATATAATAGACATTGGGTCAGCAAGAATTTTTGAACTGTTTTGGTTTAAGTAAAGGAGGTTTGTGATCGGTGTACTCTACTGTAAACCTGTGCATCTGTCCATGAGACTGTCATAATATTTTTAATAAAACTCTGCCTATATTTTACAACTGTTTTAAAAATTTTATTAGTATTGCTGGTTTGCAGGCTGTGTGTATATTTAGAAAGAGTCGTCTTTAATTAGAGTCTTCTTGTCTGATTCACTCGGTGATACAATATACCAGTGAGTTTTTCCCATTACAACTGTTTCCATGGAGACGAATAGTGACAATACTCAGCGAATGAAATGCGAAATTCATGGTGAGTTTAGAGGGAGAACAGACTCTCACATCTTGTTGATTGACATGATTAATGGGGAACTGAAGTCATGAATCTTAAAGACATTGTATTAAAATGTTTGAATGATTGCTTGAGTTCTCCGATTCTTTCATGACATTTGCCTGTTTTCATCCTTGCTGGTGTGACTAAAACCTGACCCACAGTACTCTGTGTAAATTTGTTGGACCCGCAGGTGGCTGGGTTATTGCACGTGAAGCTCATAATGTCATTGGTAATGTCATTAATTGACTGGGACAGGAGATGGGGGGCTAGGGATGAAAACTAATAGGGGAATTTCAAGTTGTCTTTTGATGCTTAGTAGAGGATATGGTCACTCCAGTTTTAACACTTGTAAAAACAAGGAGAACCAGCCTCTCTTCTTCATGTTTATTCTAATTACCCAGACTATGTACACTTTCAGGCCTTAGCGGGATGCCTAGCAATTTGCAATTTCTAAAACGTGAAGTTAGTCCATATTGCTCAGAATACTAGAATTCTTGGTTTCTAAATATCATACTTCTATTTTCACTTACTATTCAAGATCCTTCAAGCCATATTAGAAGTTATTTTTGCAAGCTGGACTGTACAGCTGGGCCACTTCACCAATCTGTAGATAAATATTCATAACTATTTTTAGAGGGAATCATTTTTAAAAGGTTATATTTATATCCATTTTTCTGTGGAGGAAGAGTTTAGCAGAGGTGGAAGGTAAAACAGATAAGGAGAAATTATATTTCCACTGTTACAGGACTGGCGTTCCCAGGAGACCAGTTGTCAGTTTCCACAGATGATTGTCAACAGCAGATACATGGAATCTGGTAACACATTTCTTAAGTAGGCTTGGCATTTGTACAGTTTAGGACAAACTATTCTCTCACTGTCTGCTATATGGATAATGCATTGCACTCATCGGCTCTCACGCTGGTTTCACCTTGCTTGGAGGTTTAGGATGCTTTTGTAGATCTCATGATTCAGTTCCTGGTATTTTTTGCCACAGGATGTTGCATCTGCTAATGTTTTGTGATTTGAGATATCATCAGACAAATTCATGGAAGAAAAATCCCTGAGTTCTGTTAAATACATAGATATCACTACTTGCTCAGGAAGTCCTTAAACCAGAAGGTTGGGAAGCTGGGCGAATGTTCTTGGAAGCATTAGGACGTGGTGGGTAGACACTAACTGGGGTATGGCATGAGGACTGATGCAGTGATGTCAAAAATGCCTGATCCACCCTGCCAGCCAGGGAAAGCTCCTGTTCCCTCCTTTCTGATCACAGAAGCAGGTTTCATGACATGTTTGGTTTGTCCTGACTGAGGCTGCGGTGTGCAAGTGCAGAGCCACGCAGCATACATTCCCAGACAGCAGTGATCATATAATTCACATACCTCGGTATAGCTTTTCCAGTTTTCTGACCCTCCATTTCACTTCCTTGTACCTCTCTTTCTCTAATTCAGTCTTCTTCCAAGTAAACGACCCACCCATAATTACTTTCTCCTCATTGGTTTTGTCACGTGGGTACCCAAATAGGTATTTCCAGTACTGTTGCTGAGGGAAGTTCAGGTTTATATGGTATTACTAATACTATTAGCTCGCAACTGCTGGCCTGGCAAAATCCTGCTCCTCAGAAGGTCCCCAGTACTCCCCCTCAGTTAGCTGTGAAGTTTGGCTGTTTCTCATGTAACGGGCTGTGAAATCCAGCTGTTCCTTGTGGTGCCGTCTGTGATTTTTGTCACTTCTTGCATTGTTATCTGTCACATCCAACAGTTTGTCGTGTCCTGCTCTGTTAGCTTAAGCTCAGGCCTGGGCCTAGTTGGCAGCTTGGCTGTTTACCTGCAGCCCTGACAGGAGGTACAGGAGTACCCCTGGAAAGGTCTGTATGGTTTCACTGTTCACACCTTCATAGGTGTTTGTTACTGGTGAGGGTGTGAGCCATATAATCACACAGAATCACAGACAAGCCTTTGCTCTGACCACTACAGCTATTCTTAGTAAAGAAATCATGCTGTGATGGAAGCTGGAGGCTGTGGTTGCATGACCGCTTTGATTCAGTATGCTTCTGAGCCGTTGCTGAGCAGCCTTCTCCTCCTCTCACAAGTCTTCCAGTCTGTGTACCTGCTGCAGGCTCCCTGCTCGGCTCCCTACAGGCATGTAGACGCTCCCTTAGCTGCCTTGCAGCTCTCCTCATTTACTGAGAAGGTCCTGCAGAGCTTACCAGGCCCAATTGCTCTTGGAGAGGCTGGAATTGAGCCAGAGTGCAGCAACCAAGACATGGTAAACATACAACCTTCTTCTCAATAGTGCAATATTTTAAACGAAATATACAATGCAGAGAACTGGAGTAAGCTGTGACCAAAGAAAACAATTTTAAGATCAGGTGGAGTTGCAAGTGTTAATGACCGGACAGTAATAGAAATTATTTTAATGTTTCCACTGCACCCAATAATTCAACATTTTATTCAGAACACTGGACTGTCAGTGAATGTGCTTTCCAGATATACTTTTTCTTGCTTCTTGCTTTTGTGTACTTGTAGGGAAAACAGCACAAAGGCAGACTTCTCAATTGTATGCAGCAACAGTAAGGTGAAATAGGAGAGGATTCCGGTAAGAATAATGATAATTCTGCTAATAAATATCACTGTATGGCATTTCGTCAATGTTTTTATGTCATGAAAAATGCATAATGTAGTT
The DNA here is from genome assembly GCA_009819775.1 of Phoenicopterus ruber ruber. NCBI lineage: Eukaryota > Metazoa > Chordata > Aves > Phoenicopteriformes > Phoenicopteridae > Phoenicopterus > Phoenicopterus ruber. Next base: position 37,748,074 of record CM020219.1, read on the forward strand.
TCTTTATTTCAGGAAGACTGACAAGTAGGGCTATTCAGATATTTGGGACGGGGTGATGATAGGAGAAATATGAACTGACTTAAACCTTTGCTACTAGTGAAGGCTGATCTTTAAAGAAGAAAAAATTCCAAATCTTTCCTTTGGCTTTATCAATTGCCTCCCGTGCCTAGAGGCACAAATGATGCATACGCGCTAATAATTAAAAATAATGTCAGGATTTAGAAAGCAAGCCTACTGATTTGCAGACGACTTCAATTTAACAGGTGTGTGTTTGTGTTTGAAATACAAGTTGTGCATCGTGCTCACTTGTTAAATATAACTGTTTCGATCACGTACAAGGTAGATCAGATTTTAGGCATAATTTTGCTTTTTCTGTGTTTTTCAGCAGAACTGTTAGTCAGTGAAGTCGGCAGATAAGGATTTTATCACAAGATGCTGATTGCGGAAATAATAGTTTCCAAAAAATGCGCTTCTATTTTTGCAGTCTTAACTAGTGATTTTATTATGGGGGATAGGTTAGTATACTGTTTTACAACAAATGAATCCTGACACTGTGCTCTTATATATATATATTTTTTAATGTGTTCAAAAGAATTTTACGGAGTGTGGGGAAAGAAGAGAAATCCCCATGAAGAGAAAAAGGAATTCCCATGTGGGCATGTTGTGGTTGTTTTTTTTTTTTGTTTAGTGTGTTTGTGTTGTGTGGGGTTTGTTTTTGGTGTTGTGTGTTTTTTTACTAGTCAAAACTTTGACATTTGGAAAACAGTTCAATATTTCATTAAGAATTGTAACTGTTCTAGTATCTGTTAACTGGAGCAGTGTTTTAGTTATGGTGACATTTAAGAGGGAAATAACAGTAGAGATCAAAAGGATTTTTTGTTTGTTTATTTATTTTAACTCTTATCAGCATGTGCAGAAAGCTTTTTGTAGTATTTCTGTAGTGCTAATAAATTATTTCTGAGATAGAGAGGACGAATGGTATTTTAGTGCTGTGAACTATGCAATTCTGAGGAACAAGTTTATGGGCATCAGTGGTAGGTTACCAACATCTCATGAAAAAAATGATGAAGTAAGTCCTGCTATTCCACATATTATGTCAACACTGCTTATGCCTTATTAATTTTTATGATCTCTGATGTAATGCTTTATTAATGGTAGCTTATAAAAAGTTAAGGAATAATTGTGTTCTCGTTTGTTTTGACTCCCCTCATGCCTAGATGAAATTTGCTGATCGTGGGGAGGTGCTGTGTCTGTATGTTTTTATTTATTATTGAAATAGTTTGTTTTCAAGTCCTTAAGTGCTCCATCTGGATTGTCATGGACCTGAAGTAAGTCTTGCTGTGCTAGACTGAAAAGAAAGGATAACCTCATAAATGTGTAGCTCAGAATCCAGCAACTGTATGGGCTGTTTGCATACTTGCTTGCTGCAGGAGATCTGAGAATGCCAAGAGCGTTTTATTTATTGCAGCGAACAGTTGCATGCTAATGAGTGACTGCTGGTCTGGCTCAGAAAAGTCCCTCAAATCTTCGCTTGGCTGCTAGGATGCAAGGAATTTCTGGAACATCTCGGAGAACTGTGTGATACTTGTTTCAATCCAGGAAGTGGATGAAAGTTGCCAAACTGAAAGTCTGAAAGGAAGATCCCATCCCCTCAAAGGCTATGATTTTGTTTTCAAACCCTTTGCTTTCAATATGTTTCATCCAGCAGATCTGAGTTGCTGTATTTCAAAGTTCCCTTGTTATAGTTTATTCTCTTAAGAAAGCTTTAGAGATGCAGAGCTCTTCCTGTGGTTTTATTGTTCTCATTTCAAGGACAAAATTCAGAAGGTTATGTCTCAAAGTATTGACTGACTTGTGGTCCTGCCATCAGAGTTCAGAGGCTTTTTTATCAGATTCTTCAGAGTAACAAATGTTGAAAATCTCAAATTGTACATTCTGTCTATTTTTAAAGAGGATTTAATCTCAGCTAGATTCCAAGTCTAGTCACTATCCAAGCTTTTGCATGTGTTTGTAGTGGACGTCATGTATCTCCTGGTTGTGTATCTTAGCTTTAGCTAGTTGGATTTCTTTGGATGTTGTGGTAGCTGTCATGGTGAACATCTGCCTCTCTGAAACGTTGATATTCTGTTCAGGGCCTGGAACAAAACTCCAGTATACATTTGTTGTGTAACTTAGTTGCTAAAAATCACAGCTGTGTCATAAGCAGAGAAGATCCATCTGTAGAACTGATTTTTGGTGGGTTTTTTTTTCCTTTCCTTTTTTTTTTTTTTTTTTTTTTTACACCCTGGTGGGAGAAGAGTGTTAGCCATTGTAACAGTGTAAACATTTTCTGCTTAGCATTTGTACTGAGGAGTTTGCTAATTAGTCATCTTGCTGTTTTTGAAGAAGAAATCTTTAAAATTTCACTGCAGGGAAAGGAATCTCTGTTGTAGCAGCAGATGCTCTGCCTTGTTAGTAAAGGCAGAAGTCTTTCATATGCATTTACTGGCATTTGACTGAAAAAGCAGGACTGAGACAGAGGATGACACGAAGGATAACATGAAGGAAGGAATAGTGCTGTCTGTCATTGCTTCTTATTACAGACTTTAGTTCAAGCTGCAGCCTGTTATCTTCCTACAGCCTGTTACTGTCCTACGTTGCAGAATGTTATTTACTAATTTGGCCAGGAACATTTGATATTATGGCTTTTAATGTGACTCTTTCCATTTAGAAATGGTAATTAGAACTAACATAACATCTACACAACGTACTAATCTTCATTGTGCATGTGTCCAGAAATAGCATGACTGTGATTTGTGCCCAGTACTGCCACTATCGATCAGTAGGGGGGATCAAACACTTGAAATAGTTTGGGGATGAGCAACCTCTGTCTTCACTTGCTCAGTTGAAGCAAGTTTGGGTCCTTATTGTACGAGAGAATTTGCCTAAGAGGAGACTAATCGCTTCCAGGGCTTCTAGCATGTCAGAAGAGCACACAGTAGATAATGAGTGTGCCAGGTATGTGCTTTCAGACTTGTGGGGTGGGAAGAAGTTGGGTGCCCCTCATTCTTAGGCTAGGGTAGAACTGGTGAGAGTTGGCTTGGCAAGTAGCAGACTTCGATTCAGAACAAATAATTTAAATGTTTCAGTCTGACCGACTCACATATTTCCTGATTGTGATGAGAAGCACGACTACTTCAGGGCAGAATCTCTTTAACTGTGTTTCTCTCAAAAGTGAGTTGAAGAATTAAAATTTTGTATAACAGGTGCCTGTCCATAAATGGCACATAAAGAAATGTCTTGCATTAAAACTTCATAGCAACAAAGAAGTGATAATCTGTGGACATTAAGCAAAATCTGCAGCGTATGTCATTGCAGAAGCATTCTGTTAATTTGCTCTCCTGTCATTGCGTGAGTTGTTATATGTTATTTCTTTTTCTGTTTTATTTTTCCTCAGCTTAGGGAATGTACATCAGGTTCAGTAGATTTGATCTGAAGTTCCTTTGTGGTATTACAGTTGTAGAAAAAGCAATTAAACTTTGGTGACAGATTGCATGAGGAAAATTCCCTCAGTATTGATGCATTTTATACTACCTAAATCATTTTGTTCATTTAATTTTTATAAAATAAATGTCACTGTGTTGGCAGAAGCATAGTTTTGCTGATACAGCCGCATATATGCTTGGTATGTTTTCTAGCCCAGCATGGCAGCTGCAAATGGCACTACTACCCGTTCACTCCAGGAAAAAGCGTATGCTATCAAACTGCTCTTAGGACCTGGTGTGTTGGAATGTAATAACTCTTTGCATTTCAGAATTAAAAAAAAAAAATCATAATGCTTAACACTCAGTGGTGTTTGTTAAGGAAGATTGTTCACCTTCTTTCATCCTTTCATACTTTTTTCCTTTCCCTAGAGGATAAGTAAGAAGAGTCACATAGTCCTAGTTTTTTTAAATTACTTCATACTTGAGGCTTTGCTATTCAATATCTTTGTAAAACACTTAAACCAGGAAAAAAAAATCCCAAATATATTGTTGCACTCCTTTACGTGACAGAAGAAGACGAGAGACGGAACTTACTTCATTCCTTTAGCTTTTTAACTAATCAAAAATCAGTCAGTTATCCTGCAAAATTTCACTAGCAGTTGTTTAGGTATTACAAATTCTGAAAGAAATTCTGCAAAACATTTTGCTCAAAAGCTCTGGCCTCTTTTCTGTGAAATTTCACAGAAGCCCTTTCTTGTCCGTGAGCTCTCTGTATCTCTTCATCATTTTGATAATTTTTTTGCTTTCTGAACTGTTGCCTTCCCTTTGCTTTTCTGATTCTCTTCTACTTAGAATACTTGCAGTTGATTTGTTGGTGTCTTTTACATCTTCCCTGGCTTTGTATTCCTTTTTTTCCATTTTTTCCCTCTTCACAAAGTCTGTTCTTAGACAATGGCGGCAAGGATGTTCAAATAATTATCTGTAGTTATTATCTTTATGCTGCCAATTTTTAAAATACTTCGCTACTGATGAACTGACTCCTTCGTCTAAACTAATAACTCAGTGTCTCTAATGTGCGAATCTCTGTGGCTGTCCAGTCATCACTTTAAACGCATGCTTAAGGTCTGACAAGTAAGAGAGAGGTTAGACAATATTTAATTAACATGTTCCTGTTGCTAGGCTTGACTGATGACCAGTTACACTAAAATTATTACAAAAAGTCACAGGTTACTTAAGCAGAAACAAAAAGTACAGCTCACATTCTACATTTCTAAAATCAAAGCAAACTATTTCTAGCTAATTGTTATACTTTTCATAATATCTAGCCAAAAAAAGACAATCAGACTTTCAAAAGTTGTTATGTTGAGGAGAACACAAATGTTTCTGAAGCATATCACTGTATAAGCTAAATCATTTACATTTACATATTCTTTCATAATAGATTTGGGGTTCCTACCCCCTTCAGTTATAATTTATTCTGATACTGACTCCCATGTTGTCTGTGCCACCTTACTAGTTTTTTACCACTCAACTGTCAGATTCTCTCTCAAACACCTTATGCTGCCAGTAATGCATGGGAGGAAAATCTAGTCACTGCCTTTACTTTTAAAAATTTCTCTTCAAAAATTGCTTGAATATCTGAAGCTCAGAATACTGCTTTAGTTTAAGTGAAAACTTCTTTGATTTTGTTGGGTGATGTCAAATACTTCCTCCAGTTTTCTCCCTGACTTTACAATTCAAACAGGATATTTTTAGCTTTATTTTCTCTGTCTCTGTAGGCTAGCCTTGCTTACTGTATGGAGCTGAATATTGGAAGGACTAAAAAATGCTAATGCTTTTGAAATATTCGAAGCAATGAAGTGATTTCCTTCTGGGGAGCAAAATAGCTTCCTATCATGGGTTTGCTGCATATGCTTGCTTTAGTGTTGTTGCTTGGAAGTGATGTGGTGAAGGTGATCATAAAACATGTGGACTGAATGTAATCTGGTGTTGCAGCTTATTCACCTAGTGGTTTCTCACCTGCAGTTCTTTCTTTGATGATGCTGTTACCAGGAGTAAATTCATGGTTTAGATGAGTCAAAGGAGAAAGTGTTTAAGGCATGCTGCTCCATCTGTGACGCCTGTTGCTTTGTCTTGGGTGTTTCAGCAGGAACCCTAACCATGGTGCCTAGCCCTCTGCAGATCTGGGGTCTCAAGGAGTTTCTGCTTTTTCATATCATGGGTCTTGAGGATTAATTATCCTCTAATTTTCCTAGAAGATGCTTGGTCTTCCACTTGATGTCTCAGGTCTCTATTTGCAGCATTTGGGAAGCATATATGGGTCGCCTGTATGAGAACTTCCACTCTTAACTCTCACAGAAGATACAAGTTTTATTTTAAATAAATCAATGAAAGAAATTGTAATTTCCCATGTTTAAATAATCACTCTTTTGACTCAATATTAAAATCCATGCATACCAATTATGTTCTCCTGGCTCCTTTGGACTATAATGATTTTATTACAGGCCGCCAATTTATTATACTGTTTCCTGATGATTTCTCAGTGACACAGGAAAGTGGTCTTGCTGCTACTTCTAGTGCCAGAGCCCTGGCTGTAAGAACAGGTTCTGCAACCACTTCTGCACCCACTCCAGGCCTGGCTGCCTGTAGTCAAGGCCAGCGGGGCTAGATACAGATTGCTGGGTTGTGGCTGACGCTGGCTGCTGTCAACGGACATGCTCTGCTCTAACTTAGGTACTACGGGACTGCTCCCTGTGTTGGAGAGGTCGTTGCCCTGGCTGACTTGCAAGACCTCTTTCACTTCAAGAAGTAGGGACCATCAAATAAAATGAGCGTTTAACATGTTTGAACAAATGGAGATGGTTCCTCGCATACTGTGTAGGATCTAACTTCTTGCTGTACAGTGTTGTGCATACTAAATGTTTGATGTTCATGAACTTAATGAAAGAAGCATTCACTGGAGAAAATAAGGATAAATACTGCTTCAGGTCTTTGAAGTCTCTGAAAAGTTGGGGCCTGACAGAGCGTTCTGTAGAAATATGACTACATGCTTGGCTTAATGCTTCTTAGGTGTCTTCTGTTTGCCACTGTAGGAGAGCCTGAGCTCAACAGACATTTGTCTGACCCAGCACAATCACTCTTGTGTTCTTAATGTAAGGTTACTTAAATACATGGGGAACAGCATGATGTTAACGAAGAATTACAAAAAGTTATCACTGTCATTATCATACTATTCTCAGTACAGTTCATTTAGCAACAGCAATTGAACTTTTTTCCCCACAACTAGCAGGTAATGATCCTTCATTCTGTTCAGTTACAACACTGTGACAGCAAATGAAGAGATGACATGCAGGATTAGCTAGGGAGCTACTTCACATTCTTCCTGATCATTTATGGGGATTTTTTTTTTTCAGTGCTTTTTTCCATGAGGTTTTCTATCCATGCAGTGTTAAAAATCTTAGCATTTTTAAATTTAAAAGTAAACCATTACTTAACCATTTGTTGGCTGGAATAACAGGTACAAGAACAAGGCACAAATGATGCAGCACTTGTTTCAAGATAACCGGTCTCCATCAGAAGTAATATTAGTATGCTTTTGCTCTGCTCCTACAAATATGTCTGGTTTACATGGCCAAACATTTGAAAACCAAGAACAAGCCATAATAAAGAAGATGAATGTGAAAAGGAGAGATAAAATCTTCAGTCAACTTACAGGTGAAGACACAGTTCCATTTGGTGAAGCGGAACTTGAATCTTCTTGAAACGCTCCCAACAATGTAGTTTTTCATTTGAAATCCATGTTTCCCCTTTTTCTACCTTTGTCCTTTAAGGCTTGACCTACCCAGGAGAAACAGTTGCATATCGTTGATATGCTGTTCACATAAACTTAAACTTAGAAAGAAATCTGCTATATAACTTGTTTGGGTGATTTGAGAGAGGGATCACACCCTTAATCTATTATTTTAAGGTAGCTAAAACTAAATTTGGCAGAAAGCTATGGTTAGACCAGTGAAAAGCTAATTATAACCATCCAGGATTAATAACTGGCATGTCCAATTTATATCTAACATTTAAAAAAAAAAAAAAACAACACACTAGTTAAATCTTAGTTACTGACAAGATAGTATTTTCTCTCTCTCTTTTTTTTTTTTTTTTTTTAATAATCATTTATTGACTTGGAAAGTTGATATCTCTCCCCAGCACACATACCCTTTCCTGAATTCAGCAAATTCAAGGCAGGGGGTGGGGGAAGCAACTTTTTTGTAAGATCTTCCTGCATTCTTTCCCATCTAGAATGTTTTATGTGTTGTACATTATGATCTACCTGTCTGATAGCAGTAGGCTATTTTGAGGAATGAAGTTAATTTTGTTTCCTTACACATAGTTTTGCTATTTCTGAAGCAAATGCCAGCTGCTTTATCAAAACCCACGTTCTCATGTCTTTTTCCTGTTTCTTAAATTGGCTGAATTGGCTGACTTTGAAATTGGTTTAATATATTATTTGCATTTAAGATGTGCTCTAGAAAGAGAGAGTATGAGAATTTTTGAGTCTGTGTGGTTTTTATGTTGGGGTTTTTTTTAGTGTGTCCCACTCCCAACCATTCAGCAAATTATTAAAAACAAAAATAATATTGTCATTCAGCTTCAATAAATACCTATTAGTGATTCTGTAATCACAGTAACTTATTAAATGGTGAAATTTTGCTAGGGATCTGATTACTGGTTTTGTCTTCCGTATTGAAAAGACTAGAAGCTAGGAGGATGTGATGGTGTTGGTGAGGCAGAGCCTTTGTGCTAAAATAAATAGGAAAGTCTCTTGAATTGAAAAACTATTCAGTTGGGGGTGGGGGGGGGGGGCGGATAAAACAAAATACTGTTTAGAGAAGCTAATTTTTTATAGATACTGTTTTTCAGTTGTAGGATTCAATTAAGGTCTTGGGAACAAATACTTATATATTTTAATTGAACTGTGCTTCTTGGAGCCAATTTCAGAATGATATAAAAATATAAATAATATAATTTTAATTTTATTATATATGTTTATATAATATAAAGATTTATTTATTTTTATATGTAAATGTTTGTTTTGTGAAAATAAGTACTTGGGAAGGGGACTGGAAGTTTAGTGTCCAGTGCCTTACTCAGGATAGCAGGGATTGCCATTAGTTAGCCTCTCTTAGCATATGCCCCGATGAATATTTAACCACTGGCACAAAACTATACGCTTGCAATGGGAGAGCTAAAAGGATAGTAAAGGGTAAAGCTAAAGGGTAGTATATCCAGCTGTCCTAGCTTGGGAAGCAAAAGACTATTTTGTGTATTCAGGTTCCTTGCGTTTATGAATTGTATGTGCAGTCCTAAACTAAATCTACTCTCCAGCTTTCATCTACCTCAATAGGGGCAAATATTCCTAAATAGAGAATATTTCCTGTTGTCATTGAGAAGTTCTAAGAAGAAATTGTTCCTGCTTATGGAGCTCACCTGCGCAGCCTGGGGTGTCTGGTCAGTGGGAGGTTGTCATTTTCAAGATGCCATCTCCTTCCTCCTGATCAGTTAGTAAAGCCAAGAGGAGGTCTTCAACTACACAGTATTTACATATATTTGTTAGGTATTTAAAGACTAGCCGAGCAGCTATATAACTGGAAAGGAGCATGTCAATATTCATAATAAATTGTTTCAAGTATTCATCCTGTCAGGTGTGTGATCAGCCTAGAATGCCTTCATAGGCAGAATATGACCTTTTAGCATAGCATCAGCAAGAGATAAATGTGATGGAAGTTCCAGTAAGTGGCAATCCTGATCCATCTCATGCAATGGGAAAGGTGTATACCTCTGCTGTTTCAACAAGTGCTTCCCTTCAGGACTGTAAACAGTGCCTTGCAGGGTGAAGGTGTAAGATAAGTTGAACCTCCCACAATTGTTTTCTTACTGTGTCAGAGCTGTGAAGTGGATGTAAAAGGATGGTGTTTCTTTATGACTGTTCTAGGATTCGGAAAATCCTCAAGTTGACTTGGATGCTTTAAGATTAATTTTTATTGATTTCATTTTCAGGAATTTTTCCTCAGGTAGGAGGAACACTAGTCAGACTGTGGAAGAATGGGTAAAGCCTTGTTAATCTTTCTGACCCTAGTTTAACAGCTCTGCCATTTTCTTTTTGTTCGTATGGTGAAGAGAAATAAAATGTATTGTGAACATAGCTGAACCCTTTGCAAACAAGTCTTACTTCATTATTCTCAAGTACTCTTAATGTATAGGAAGCATGAAAATGCAATGGCTTTCTGTTTCTTCTAGTCAGGAAACGCAGCATACGCACAGTGTGGCTGACTCCGCTCATATGTACTTGTTCAGTGTTAAAGCATCAATGAGGAGCAAGGTGGTGGAGAGTCATCTACTATTTCTTAAACTCTGACAATCTGCAGAGATGACTCAGGCTTGTCTAATCATTTCTTTATCTCTGTTATGTATTTGAAATTATTGAGGTGATACTTTTTTTCTGAGTAATCATAACACTTTTTTATATTATTTAGAAGAAAATTTGTATGTGTATGTCCAAGTCGCCGAATGTGTTCACGTCTGTCTTACTGTGATCTGTAAGGGCTCAATAGATTCTGAGCTGGAACATTTTGCTAGGGCTTTAGCTACCTCATAACTAGAAAGCTGTATTTCTTTCACCATGCTGAGTGACATTCTCATAGCTGATATGATATTTGATTCACAGAGTTCCTCTTGGTGTAAATTAAACTAGGGTAAGTATACAAGAGGTAAACAATTTAGTATTTTCTCCTAACATGATTTTCACGTAACAGGATGCAGTAATTTATTTTTGTTTCACAGATAGAGGAGGGCAGGGTTACACATGTGTGCATGTGTCTGATTGCATCTCCACAGTGCAGACAGGATTTGCTTATGGAACCGTTGTACCATGGAAGCAAACCTGTGCAAGGAAAAGGGAAACAGCATCTTGCCATTCAGGAGTATTTGCTTCCTCTGGGGCCGTTGCTTTTTCATACCTCTTTCTGCTGAAGAAACCTTGCAAGGATTTTCGGAGCAGGAGTGATGTGGTGGTTGTGTTCCCTTAGAAAAGGTTATTGCTTATTTGTAATTCTTCCTCTCTGAAGACTTAGGATTGCTCTCTATTCTCAGCTGTCTCCTTCAGAGAAATCTGATGTTGCCAAGAACCGTTTTTGTAGTAGCACATGTGGTATTTTGAACCTGCTTTGATACCTTGCTTTTACAACTGACTTTATTAATGTTCTGAACACAGCTCCATTTGAAGCGAAGAGGAATTTTAAAAAGGCAAGACTTTTGTAGGTGCTGGCTTCTTTTCTGGTTGAAAAAAATCTGCTTGCCATCTCAAAGAGGACAGCTTTTCAGTATCTGTTGTGTTTTGGAATAACAGTTCACAGGCGTGAAACCTCTGAAAGAATTTTTAAAATTCTGTTATTTTGAATAATACAGATTGGAAGAACCTAAACATCATAGTAATACAACAATAGTTAATACAAAAATAGTTAATGTTTTCTTAGCATTTTGATAACATTGAGCACATGTCCCACATTAGAAGTGTGGTTACTCTTTAACCCAAAGGAGATGTCTCAACTGGGAATGAGACATTATTGTCTTGCATTTTTGGAAGACCCAATAACTGGTCATAGGAAGTTTCATATCTGAGACTGTTCAGAATTGCTGAATAGAATATTAAATTCTCAGTGTTAGAGAGCTTTTATGTGGGCCTGTGATTTATTTATTTATTTTTAGTAAAGTGTTTTCAAAATACGCAAATGACTGCAGATAAAAGACATTTCTAGCTCTTTCTCTTACTTTCTTTCAACGGTGGATTTTAATGTCTATTATAGTATCCCTCAAAGTCCATCAATTCGAACCTATTTCCTCTTTACCAATCAAAAGTTATGGATTTTGGTTGTAATTGGCCCAAATCAAAATCCAGTGGTAAACTGCATACATTAATCCCACCTGTAGGTTTGTATAAAGTGTGGTTGTTAATTTACGTGACATGCAAGGTTTTCTATGAAGTACAAACATGAAATATATAAAATTTTAGGAAACGTAACATGGAAAAACTTTGCACTGAGGTTTGAGTATTGCCATAGTAAACAAGAAAACTCTTTTCTTTCACTGTAAAGCAACTATTTGCTTATAGTTGCATCTAGTTGAGTGTCAAGATATTTATTAAAAGGTTCTGATAGCTGTCGGGAGAGGAGGCAATTGCATCTAGACTTCCAAAAGGTAATTATTCTCTCCAGAATGGTTGAGTCACTCGGTAATTCAGGAGAGGAGATTTGAAACTGCTTTCTGAAAAAGCTGGTGATCAGTAATCTTGAGGGAACAAAGAGAATGAGGGTTTGAATGCAAATGAAACAGAAGAGAAGCTTGTGTGGGTATTTATCACAATCCCCCGAATCCTTTTCTCAGCCAACATAAGGGTGCAAGTCTTGCGTAAGAAAGGCTCATGGATTCCATGGATGGGAAACATCTTGACATCTGACTCGTTGTGCAGAGAATGAGCCTTGCTTTAAGATTAAGAACAGTCTTAAATCCAACTTTACGTCAGAGATGTGAGCATCTTTTTAGAATTTCTGTTAGTCTCTCTTTGTAACCCTTCAGATTGAGGATATTTTTATTTGGAAAATTGTAAGTAAATGGTTTACTTTGACTTGTCTTGAGAATGTTTTCAGACAAGATGATGTGTTTTGTTTGTGGGACATCCTGACACGGCAGTCCTTAAAACAAAAATACTGCATTGCTCTTGCAGTGCTTGCCCTTGCAGGGCTTGTTCTCCAGGGCTGTATGCACGAGATAAAAGTAGAGCTGCACAAAGTTGCTGGTGACAGTGATGGAGCTGATAAGTAGAGTTCTCTATGGAACAAAAGGTTCTGGTGGTTGCTGTAAGGAAAACTCCTAGGCATTTAGGAAGACAATGGGGAACATGTTTTTGCCTGTTTATAACAATAGCTTTTAACTGTTTTTCTTTTGATATGAACATCTCTTTTTAAGACATGGATAAGTACCTAGAAAATTTGTACTCCAGGAAATGAATATTTCTAATAATTGTTCTAATAGATGTGTAGGCATATGGGGAAAATAATAGTATGGTGATAGATAACAGGTGTTTAGCAAACACTTTTCATTTAGTCTTTTTTTTTTCTCCTTTGCTATTCATTCAGCTGTCTTTTTGTAAACTGTGAATGGGAATTTTTGTACTAAGGCTACCCACAGTCTTTTTCTCCTTCCTCTCCAAAAGTCACTTTAGTTGATTTCTGAAGCAGAATCCAGTTCTAACAGATAATGTGAAATTGAATATTAAATTTGAATTTTCTTCAGGACAAAATGGAAGTGTCTGTTGCTATACAGAACATCTTACAAGGAGTATCCATGAAAGTAAAATTATGGTGGATGACAGAAAGATATTTACTAGAAGAATGTTAGTCAAAACCAGTAAGTTTTCTTTGGATTCCTTTCTGTTTATAATCTCAAAAGATAATGCAGGGTATATTTCCTTTATTAGAGAAAAAAATAAATTATGCTATAAAACCTAAAGTACCTGCACTTCCACCAAGTATTACTGAATCTAGGGACCTTATTCAGCCTTTAATTATGCATTTAAAAATGATGTTAAATGTTGTAGGGGTTATAAACCTCAGCACATCAAATTTAGTAAGACCCTGGATTTAAAACGGCTGTCTCCTTAAGCCTGAACATCATGTTAGTCTGTAATCATCACATTTTTTCTTTCCTACGGGGAACTTCATTCATCAATGCTGGAAATACATAGCTATGCCTTTCTTTATAACTTCATCATTTTTTGTGAGCAATAAGCCTTCTTTGCCATCCCAGGAGTACAATGGATAAAAAGTAACTAGTTTTGCTGCCAGGTTTTCTGTCATTCATCATCTCAGCATCTCAGTATCTCAGTTTGTCTGAAAGTGGAATTTATTTATCTTCTGTGATGTAGGGAAGTATTATTCCTTTCCACAAATGGCAAATGGAGGAATGGAGATTTAAAGTTTATCCACTCAGAAGTGTCATCTTATTTTGATGTCTGCTTTGAGACCTCCTAGTTTTCTAAATTCTTCATTCTAATAGTGCATTTCATTTCTTTGGTGTGCCTTGGTGACTGTAGCTGTTGGAAGTGCATGGCCATTTAGGACTGGTTTACTGGGATGCCCACATCAGGCACCACATGCGAAAGAGACTTGGCCCGGTCATTCATAGCAAGTTGGCGGCAAGTATAGAAAAAAATGCTCCAGGGAAGCAAATTCTTCTCTGATCCAGGAGAGCTCTTCTGCACTATTGAAGTGTTGTTGATTCACATTTGGAAGCTTACCATTTTAGACAAAAATAAAGAAGATAATGAAAGATACACTTAAGACCCAAATGTTGATTGCAGTCTGCAGCCTAAGCATATTAATTTTATCCCAGGAGTTTCTTTTGAAGTAGAGTAGAGAAAGAATCCTTTTTCTGCATAGTCCAGTCTTGTAAGTAGGTAGCAGGGATTTTAAATAAGTTGGGCAGACTGCCTACAAAATAGCAAATTTTTATGCCTATCTTTAGGGGTAGAATTTTAGTTTGACTAAAAGGCAATAATCTTCAAATATTAATGAAAGAATAATTCAAAATGGGGAGGCAAACAAAAAGTAGCATGAAATTCAGCATTGACAAGTAGCTTTTGCTAAGACTGAACTTTCTGTTGTTAAGTAGACTGGATTTTCTTTTTCCTGCAAAGTAAATCTAGATTTAACTTGGCTTATCTTCAGTCAAATAAGTAGTAACGGTAGTACATGGGAGCTTAGTTAAATTGGTCAGGTTTAGACAGCTACCACTTACCCTACAGAGCTCCTTGGTTACAGTGTCTTTATAATGGTTAAATACAAATCTTAAAGGTTATATGATGACTGAATGTGTTTGTAAGATTTATCTTGTCCTGTAGAAAGCTATTTAAATCTGACACAAATAGAAGAGAACAGGCTTATTGGAACATTGGAAGAATATCCTTCTAGTTCTAATAACAGTATTGTCATTGGGGCAATAAAAGCTGGGAAACATCACTGATATAGGTCAGAATATTATGTAAAAGAAAGTGAGTCCTCCTGGACAGACATAAAAGGTTAAGGTGTTAAAATGCACAGTGCAAGTTTATGTACTTGGTATCTAGAAAAATGTTGCAATAAATTTTTTCTATCAGCTCAAAATGGTGGAGAAGAGCGAGTTTGAGGAGTACATGTCGATTGTCAGATAACTGTGGACTGTCAATGTGATGTGGCTAAGAAAAAGAAACTTGAGAAATTTGGCTGTGGTAAGCCTTTTTTTAAAGCCTTGGGAAATAGTCTCTGCTTCAGATCACCACTGTTTATTTTGTCCCAGAGTCTTGGAAGGAAAAAGCTCAACTCCAAACCCAAAACCAGACAGTTGGCAGTTATACTGAGCATGGTAGTCAAGTCCTCCTGGATCAGTATTTCCAAATTCCTCTCCAGGTTTCCTTTAGAAGAGAGACACTGTGGATCAGGAGTCTACATAAGCAAATGCCAGACAAATTTGTATTGGGAATGAGATGCAGAAGACTTAGAGTAATTGGCAGTTGGAATAACTTTTGTCAGGACTCCCAAGAAAAGGGTAGGTATCGCCACTGAAAGCATGGTACTTCTTCAGTAGCCATAAGAGCCAGACTGAGGATGCAGGAGGAACTTTTCATTTGTACAGGCTACATCTATCATTGTGGAAACAACTGTTCCCTGTCTGTTCTGGGAAGAAAGCTGCGAACCAGATTCTGCAGTCTGGTCAACAGATCCCTGCTGGCAGATGAATTGAATTACTGGGTGAGACTGTTTGGATTTTATCGTAAAATAGTCAAACGAGATGATACAAAATGATATAGAGTCAGAAATGACAACCGACTTCAGGTCTTCCTGTGCAGAATAATTTCTCTTGGAAACAGGAAAAATCAGAGATGTGTTTCAGCTATTGCCTAAACCCAAAGGCTTATGCAGCACCTGAGTTCAGTCAGTCAACTGCTTCTTACTAATGGTTTTCCTACCTCCCCTTTCTTGTAGGGAGACTGGCAGGGTCTTTGACAGTGTGGTTATGTGACTGTGTACTTTTTCACTGGGATGTAAGAGAGGGTTTCAAAGTAAAATCCGCTGGTGTTTTCCCTTTCCTTCAAGAATGATTTTGAGTTTCTTGGTAGCGGCAATGAAAAGTTTAAAAAAGAAATTCATTTAGTCTGTGATGTTAGGGGGAAACTAAGAGTACTTTTACCCACGTTTAAGTTTTCTAACTGTTTCTTCCTGGACCTCCAGAGATTCAATCAAAATTGAATGATAAAAGGAATTTAACACTGTGACTGTCAGCTAGAGTATGGCAGGCTTTTTCTGTATACTGTTTATATGCTCCCAGACAACTATTTAAAACATTAGAAGTATTTGTGATTATTTAAGGCAACAGCTCTTATGCTTAGTGGTGGTATTAAGTTTGTCTTTCTAAGAAGAGGTGATAATGTGACTCACTATATAGAATGGAAATCTGTATGTTCCCTTTCTTGAGTTTTTTGTTTGGAGAACAACAGACCCCTGGAAAGTGTCAGCACTATGCATTATGGAACTGAAAGAGTCAACTTAAAATCTGTAATTTGTCTCCCACAGAAGACACCAGTTTATTTCAAATTCAATTTGGAATACAACTCCCCTGGCAAAAAGAGAAGCAGAAATTAAAAACTAATAGTTTGGATTGTCTATGTGAGCAGTCTTACAGTTGCAACTATATTTGTTGTTCACAAATCTTATTTACGTACCTGTTATAATAGTGTCATAACATTTTTGTCAAATCACATCAGTTTCTTGGAGAGACCAGTCTGGTAGTGGCAGCCCAGTCTCCATTTGTCAGTAGCTTTTAAAACTTGCTAACAACCAGATATACCCGATATGGCCCAAGGGAATGCAAATAGAAGAACTCTTCAGCCTGGGACTCCTTGTCCTGGGAATTGTGATAAGCTAGTAATGCTCATAAATTTTCTGTTAGGGAAGAGTTGAGATAGTTGGGCTTTCTCAGAAATTGGAGATCCAAAGGAAGGGTGCTGGCTGATGGTCAGGCTACCAACATTTTACCTTGATGGGCAAGTATGCAACATGTTTCTTGCTACATGCTCTGCCAGAAACTTCAGTTATGAGGGTGAGCTTTGGCATGTTTCTGGCCATTATATACTTAGCTTAGAAGGAGAGCACAATGGCAGACAGACTGATCTATGCTCGACTTTCATGTGTGGCTTTTAAATCGCAGATCAGTGATTGTAGTCCAAGAAAAACAGAAGATCACTCTCCAGGCTGGAAAGTGCTCATTTTCTGTTGCAGCATAGCAGAAGAATGACATTACTAAGAGTTCTCATGTACTGTTCGAAGGTCAGTCTTGTCACATACAGTGTAGATCCCACATAATTTTATGGGACAGTTAGTGCTGTAATTATTTATCGTCTGTGTTGCAGCAGCACCTAGTGGTTCAAATTAAGATCAGGAATGAACTTCCATGGCACATGATCTCTGCTGGAAGAGCTTACATTGAAAATAGATAGAATGGAAGGAGCAGGGTGCAGGAAGCCAAGGCAGAGAGCAGGGAGATGGCTTATGAGTCATTGCAGGAGAGCTGAGGTACAGCCAACAAAAGAGACCTAAGTCTCCATAAAGGGTCTAACTTCCTTTTTATGTAGAAACATGCTTTTTCTTAAGAGCAGCTCTTGGTAGCTCACTGCCTTTGGAAAATGGATTTCTTGAATATGAACAAAGCCATTTACTTCTAATCTTGGTTAAAAGTCTGTAATCCTTACACTTCGGTTGGCTTTGAACAAATACTGCAGCCTAGCTACCTGCTGCCAAATGTTATCCTTTGAAATTCAGAGCATGGCATTAGGGTTGCTCACTGCATCCCAATGCATGATGCTTCTCTCGCTTTGCTGCTCTAAATATAGAGCTTCACAGGTATATATTGTATATTAGTATTCAAACTGCATTGACTTCCTGGAAGGGATCTGTAAAGAGGGTTTAGTTGAAATTTCCAGGCATATGAAGGACAAGAAAGTCATCAGGCATAGTCAGCAGGATTCACCAAGGGAAAGTCATGCTTGACCGATGATAAGCTTTTATGATGAAATGACTGGATTGAAAAACTGGTAGGAGAGACAGTGATCAGTGGCACGAAATCTAGCTGGAGGCCAGTAACTAGTGGTGTACCCCAGGGGTCAATACTGGGTCCAGTCCTGTTTAACATCTTCATTAATGATTTGGATGATGGGGCAGAGTGTAGCCTCAGCAAGTTTGCAGATGACACAAAACTGGGATGAGCGTCTGATACACCAAAGGGTTGTGCTGTCATCCAGAGGGACCTCAACTGGAGAAAGGGGCACACAGGAACCTCATGAAGTTCAACAAGGGGAAGTGCAAAGTCCTGCAGCTGAAGCAGAACAACCCCAGGCACCAGGACATGCTCAGGGCTGCCCAGTTGGAAAGCAGCTTTGCAGAAAGGACCTGGAGGTCCTGGTGGACACCAAGTTGAAATGAGCCAGCAGTGCGCCCTTGTGGCAAAGAAGGCTAATGGTATTCTCGGCTGTATTGGGTGAAGTATTGCCAGCAGGTTGAGGGAGGTGATTGTTCCCCTCTACTTAGCGCTGGTGAGGCCACACCTGGTGTGCAGTTTCCAGTTCTGGGCTCCCCAGTACAAGAGAGACATGGGCATACTGGAGTGAAGGGCCATGAAGATGATTACAGGACTGGAGCATCTCTTATGTGAGGAAAGACTGAGAGAGCTGGGACTGTATAGCCTGGAGAAGAGACAGCTCAATGTATATAAATATCTGAAGGGACTGTGCAAAGAAGTCCAAGCCAGGCTCTTTTCAGTGGTGCCCAGTGACAGGACCGGAGGCAATTGGCACAAACTGAAACACAGGAGGTTCCTTCTGAGCATCAGGAGACACTTTTTTACTGTGAGGGTGACTGAGCACTGGCACAGGTTGCCCAGGGAGGTTGTGGAGTCTCCCACTTCGGAGAGAGTCAAAAGCTGTCTGGACATGGTCCTGCGCAACTGCCTCTAGATGGCCCTACTGGAGGAGAGGAGCTAGTCCAGATGACCTCCAGGGGTCCCTTCCAGCCTCAGACATTCTGTGATTCTATGATATAATATGATCTTCTGTAATTGGCTTTTTATTGTTATGAGATATTTTTCTTTTTCATTCAAATAGGAAGTTCTTAGGACAACATTTTTAATCCTATAGAAATACGAACAGCTTTTTGAGATTTTGGAACAGAGCCTTGGATCTCACTGCTCTCCCAACAGTATTTAATTTTTTAAAAAACAAACAACAAAAATGTTAGCAGACTTTAGTCATGATTCATTGGTCTTGGTGTTTAGACGCTTAGAAAACAGAATAGAAAATCTTATAAGAAAATTACTTTGGAGAAGTGGAATTGTAGATGTTTAAGTAGCCCTTAACCATGGAAAGTTTAGGAGAATATTTAAATGGGTTTCTGTTTTGTTTTGGTTTGGTTTTTTAAAAAAAGGAAAAAAATAAAATAAAGTTCTAAAGGTGTTTGGAGCCACTTTAGATATTTGTGGTGAGTTAATTGCTTAGATTTACAGATTTCAGCTAAGCAAAAATGTATCAAGCAAGCAAGGAGGAGAAATTAAGGACAGAAACAGGGAGTCCTTACTTGTGATACAAACCTGGTATTCATGCAGCTCCTTTCTGCCACTTCTCTGAGGGTCTTTGACAGTTGTTTTGCTTTGTGAAAACCTTCATGTGTAAAATGTCATTCACTATTTAGAATTATAACAATGCTTGTGTAACACACAACCTATTAAATTTGCAAAAAACAGTGGAGAAAAATAAGATACAAATTTAAATTGTATTTCCAGTCTTACAGCGAGGACTGTGTTTTAAGTCCAGCACATTCTCCAAAGGATATCTTCAATGAAGGAAACAGAATGGCCTTTCTGTTGAAATAAACATTTTTGTGTGAGTGATATGTAAGAAACTAATGTTTTGAGAATGTTGACAGAGCCCAAGTGATTTGATTAATAAAGCCCTAGTAGCATGATAAAAGGAATTACTTAGAAGCTAAGAAATGACAGAAGTTAAACTAGAACATGAAAGACAACATGTAACTATCACTTTCTGCTTATGTTTCTCTTGTCAAGCTTCCTACTTGCTTGTTTGTCAGCTTTTTTCACACACAATTTTGCTTTCTGGTCTGCAGCACCAGTGCATGGCACAACCTAGGAGAATTCATCTGCTGATTCTTCCCCTCTAGCCATCACCCTTTTAGCTTGTCACGTTCACGGTTTACAGGTCAATTTTTGCCATGATACCAATAGTGAATCTAATTGTTTTGTTTGACTTTTAATTTTATTTTCCCTGACTTCTGTCTACCTGCCTGTCTTCAGAATTTGAGCTCCCTGGGGCATGGAGCATCCCTTCTTGAATGTCTGGAAAATGCTAGCACATTGTGGCTACTACCATTTACACAAAATAATCTCTGGCAAACAAAGATTAAGAGGAAGACTGAGATGGATAACTGTCTGGAAGATGTGAACTTCGTGGGTTAATCCAGTTAAACTGTAGGAACACTTTGTATTTTAGGGGCAGGAAGAAGGTCTCATTTTTACTTTCCTAATACTGCTCTCATAACTGTATGCTCTCTTCTGGGATGATTGCTAGTCACGGAATACGTATCTGAAATAATTTTCTCTTGTTGTTTCTTGCAGAATCACTGACATATATAATGAAGTAGGCTTTGTGGTAAGAGAGACAGAGATGTATGCAGTAATACATTTATATATCTTGCTTTTGCAGAAGTTTTTTAAAAAATATTGCACAACAGGCTCCTTATGTTGATTTTTTTTTTTCAAGTTTGCACTCTAGTGTAAATAAAAAAGATAAATTTTGTCAAAGCTTGGAAAAATGTGTTAATTTCATCAAAATCAAGTTTGTTTATTGCAAACACTGTTTCACTGAGTACTCAGTAAATGGAATTGCTTGAATTCAGTGATGTATATGAGCTTGTGAGTAAAGGACTTGCAGTGGCAATTATCTGCCACTGCCATTGAAACAAAGAAATGTTTTGAACTTCTGTTGTGCTTCCTTTCTCCATAATGCATGTTTGTATTGCTCAAAGTTTAGGATGTGCTTGATGTTCTGCAGTATCCTACAGCAGGAACTGAAAAGGCTGTTTGTTGGAGTTAGTTTGTTTTCTGTGATGTACTTCTGCATTCAACCCCCATTCTTATATAATCTTTGGCTACCTGTTCAAATTTTTTAACTCTTGTATGAATTTTTGTATGATTTAATCTTTTTTCTTTAAATCTGAGTTTAAAATGTGAAATCATCAGATGCCTAATTATGGACAAGGTTGTGAGAAGTGGGCACGTTTCTTAACACCACTAAACAGAGCACATAAAGTCAGCTCTGGCCATGATTGGAAATAATTCTTATCTCCAACTTATATATGAATTCTGTAATTCAAACACTGCTTCTTGCTTTTTCTCTCCTTCCTACAGAGAATTAATTTGTGCCAGTCCTTACAAACACTCTGCTAGGAACAGCATCCATTTTTAATAATAAAGATACTGCAGATACTGAAATTGGAAAAAATTGGCATTGCAAGCAGTGTTTCAAATTGGTGTATTAGAAACATGTACTTACTAAATTGTATTTACAATAAAGCTGAAATAAAATAAATAAATAAATAACCTTCATTCAGCAGTAACCATATTTTTATTAGTTTGATTTGTAGACTGCTTGTTTTTACCCCTTGCTATCTGAATAACTTTATCAGATAGTTGGAGATAGTCTGATATATCTATTAGCTTCAATAGCACTCTTAAGTTTACCTCTTAGTAACTTCTCTGCTAATCTTAACTTTTAGGGAGTTAGTATCACTATTCAAAATATTTTAGTTAATTAAAGGTGGCTATTGTTCTGTTTTCAAAGACAAAATTGAGGTAGACTTTGTTATAAGCCTATGAATATACAGACTGAAGGCTAAAAATGCAAACATTTTCATTATGAAATACTGAATGCTGCAGCGGAGCTAAAACAATTACACGTGTATTTTCTTTGCATTCTGTTTGTAGTAGAGACATTGATTTCTCTGTATTTTGGAGATGATGCTATGTGGGCCAAAGTCTGGGTCTGATAAATGGCTTTCCTGATTGGTTGATTGTTGAGGCTTATATGAACAGACTGAAAACAGTAAGACACATGCTGAATCATTTTAAATTAAATGGGCATAATAAGTTTATTAAATCTTGGATTGATTTAGTTGTTTTTCTGGTTGTGTTACTACACCAAATGGTAGACATTGGGTATTATACTCAGTGCAATAAACTGTTGAAATATTCTAATTTCCTTCTCTAACTACCTATGTCTGGAGTTGTGTTATTACAGGGGAATCTGTAAAGTTGCAATATTCTAGCTATTAGTATTATGAAGAAAAAAATTGAAATACAAAGCCCAAAGGGCTCAAACCCAAGGAAATACAGGTATTTGTAATTAACAGGGGAAAAAAAAGAGGATGAAGAGTAGCTGGTTTGAATAATTAAGTGCTTAGGGGTTGCATCACTGGCCTTTTGTGTGCTGGGATTATTATTGGGCTGTTGTGCTATAGCTAATGCAAACAATCCTGTCTTTCACGTGGGTTCAAACTGCACAAGCTGTGGCCTGGGAATCGCCCTGAAGCAGGCTGCCTTAGTGCACACTGTCAGGATTTTGACTGGTTATTTGAGGAGTGGGTTCAAATATATTCATTCTTTCGCCCTTTTCGTGATCCCCTTTAGGCAAGAAAGTACCAGAAGAAGCAGCAATTGGCAGTGGGTAGGTGGGGGACAAGGAAGGAATGGAATTCCTGATAGCACCTTTCTCTTCTTTTTCAGAACAAATAGGCAGGATTGACTTTGCCTGCAGTATTTATTGTAGGTTTTGGCTGGCATTACTGCATGCCAATAGCTTCGACTTTCTACTACATTCAAGTTTTACCAGGCAACTATCAATGCCGTCAGAATCCTTTTTTCCTGATAATTTATCCACTGTTTTATTTTGCATTTACACTTCACCTTAAACTGAGTTAACTTGCACTTCTGAACCAATCATATGTTACTTTAGTCATGCCTTAAGAAAAATTACGTGTTTTTACCATTATTTCAGGCTTTGCCTGAATGCTCCCGAGTTGTTCTGTCACTCAGGGCTTTTAATTGAGGACAATACCTACTGCCTAGATAGGAACAGGCTGAGCGGTCACACAGTGGTATGATTGTGGATGTAGAATACACTAATTGTAACCAAATGAGAGATTGGAAACCTCCACCCCTTTTTTTCCTGCCAAGTTCTAGGAAATAAAGACTGTAAAATTAGAAGAGAAATATACTACAGAGGTGCAGCTTTTTCATTTCTAGAGCATTGGTGAAGGTGTGTCTGTGTGAATTCTTAGTCCCTTCTTTTGAGTAACCTTAAATATCAACCTATAATACTGGATTTTGTGAGTTATCTTAGAGTGAAATAGAGCAGTTACTATTGACTTCAGAGGAGTATTTCATGTAAATGAAGATTATAAGTGTTGTCGTTCATATACAGTATGAGTGAGAAGAACAGCTCTGATATTATTTTAAGATGAGGAGGTTTGGAAGGAAGAGTTTTCTCTGCAAAAACAGCCTCTGGTGTTGATTTACCCGCTTTTTACTTCTTTCTCCTGCCTCTCCTTTATCTCCATTTCTTCTTACTGATTTTTTTTTTTTTTTTCCTTAGGAACTCGTTTACTGCCACTGTTTTTCCTTTTGATTTTTTTTTTTTAACCCCTTTACCAGGTTAAAAGAGGTATAAGTATTGATTATTTTCCTGGAAATTGTATTCCAGTGCCTTTCATGACACAGGTTGTAACCATAGTTCTGGTTGCAGATTTCAGTTCTGTCAGGTTTGATCATGCAATGTTAGTGTTAATGGCTTAATTTTGGAAGAGCCTGTAAATCCTAAAACTCTAATCCAAGATGTTCCCTTTACTTTTACAACTGCTGCTCCACTGAAATTATTTTCCTTTTGTGGTATATTCCAGTTTTCTGTTGTAATTAAACAAAGGTACTGATTCCTCCCTTCCACCAATATTTTAGCTTTTTTGCTGTAATAGTAGGTGATTCAGATCTTCTGATGAGCATTCTTAAGTTAAGAAAACTAAATTTGTTTGTAATCAATAATTGTCTCCAATTAGTTGCAGAGGAATGAATGAACAATTTGATTTCAGGGTTTAACATATCTTTCAGACTACTCTCAAAATTTTGTTTATGTTTGATATTGAGAGTAGCTGTTTGCAATGTGTGGTTTTACAGGAAGAAAACAGAGTGCCTGTTGGAATTCGGTCTGTGAAGTGTTACAGTGGTGTCTTGGATTTACCCTTTCATTATTCATAGTCTATATGTCTTGGCAGAATTTATACTTTTTGTGAATTATTGGATTACGTGATGACTTTGGACTTCCATTTAATTAAAATTGAGTATCATTGCATGGCTCTTTTTTAGCAAAATACAGTTGTAGTGTAATTTTTATTTTTTACAATTTTAGTGAACATTTAACTTAAACCAAAACAAAACCCCTTACTGTATTTTAGAGTGATTGTACTTAGTGCTGTTTCCCACTTCATTATATTCATTGGTAGAATTTTTTAAAAATACCTTATTTCCATAATACAGGAGGATCCAGCCAATGATACAGCTATATATAATACTATATATTAAACTGTATAGCTTATATAAAGATTCTATGTAGATAGCATATCTAAAATTATATATATAGCTGTATATAAAGTTGAGAGCACAAAAGTTAAGTGAGTGCAGAGTGGGGAAAAAAAAAGTAATGAAAATATTGAAAGAGATGATATGTGGGCCATGTAGCTCAACTATTTTTGTTTACTTTTTGCATTAATTCTGCACTGGGGGAGGGAGAGGAGACAGTGCAGGGTTCTTTCTGGATCTCAATAAGAAAGGCCAGTCAAGGAACAGCATGATAAAATAGCCATTTAAATAAGAAAGACTAAAAAGAGGAATATAGATAGTGAGTAAATCTAATGTCTCTTCAGAGGTTGGGAGCCCTGTGTTCGTGCAGCATCAGACGGACCCCAGGTGGGTTTTTCCACAGCTCGCTGCCCAGATGCTGTCTGTGGAGCTGTCTCTTCCCTCCCACGGTGCCTTTTATTTTGTGTAATGAACAGTCATTTCTCCTCTCCTGAGAGCCTGGGATGGCATCTCTGTCATAGCATCCACCGGTGCCACCTGGGGCATGCCAGCAGGTTCCCTTGCAGCGCTACTCATGCTGACATATGGGCTTCTCAAGCCTTAACTAAGTACAAAGCCCAATAGAGTGTGCATGGTCAGCTCAAGATCACTAAATCCTCAAGTGTAATGTCTTCCTCAAGGCTCCCAATACAGCGTTTCCCTTGGCATGGGCAAGAGGATGATCTGTTCTGCAGGGTTTATGAGGGGGATACGTACAGGGAAACACCCAGTGATAGTTTTCCAAGTGCAAAGCTTGGTGCAACTAGCCAACTTTAATGTGTTTTGAGATTTTAATTTTGCAGTGGATTAGACATTTGTTAAGAGGATGAAAAAGCCCTTCAGTGTTAGCTTTCCCTTGGTGCTACTCAGATACAGCTGTGAACAGATGCAATAACTTCAGGCCTGTCTACCAGGTTTACGTATTATTTCTAACTTTATACAGATTTGGACAAAACTGCTCTGCAACTTTGGCAACTTAATCCAAAAATAAAGAGTACCAGGTCACTGACTCTGTGGTGTGGCTTACTCTGTTTTATTTTAGTGTCCAATCCTTAGAGCTGTCTGTAGGCATCCAGCTTAAGGAGAGTTGTGCTACATTCATTACATGTGCCTTCATCCAGGCAAGCACTAACTGAAATCCATGTTTCCCATCTTGTCTTTTCTAGACTGTTTTTGAAAACTTGCACTTCTGAAAGCTCTGGTGAAGGTAAAGTGCTAAATGTGACTACTTCTGCTCTTCAAGCAGTACAGGGGCAATATTTCAATCCTTGCAAAATTATTTTATTAAATGTATTTCTGAAACATACCTATCAAATCCAAGCCACTACTGTGGCTTTTTTTTTTCTCTGTTACACAACTACTTCAGTGCTGTAGCACTGATCTCTGGTTTTCCTTCTTTCTTTACCTCACATTTTTACAAAACAGCCAGTTCATTATGGTGGAGATCAGATTACAGAAAACCAGCAGCAGGTTAAAACAGTGCATAAAAGGTGATGATATAAAAGTTGACAGAGGCAAAAACTTTTGGGAGTCTGCATCTGGAACAGAGATGCTGTTAATTGAATTCTGCATAGAGAACTTGTTTGAGGTTGGAAGTATTAGAGTTTCTTATTAGTGATTTCTATTCTGCTATCTCCCATTAACGTTGTCTAGCATATCCCATTGGTAAGAAGACTGCTCAGTCCTGGCAACCAGTAATGTGGCTTTTGTGGAGTTCATTACCTTTCAGCTAAATAACAAGATTACCTTAATAATACCTGGGCAAGTTAGGCATAAGCCCTTAAGAAAGTTTGCTTTAATGCATTTTAATAATGCAGTGAAGGCGGTGAGGGACAGTCATTCTTTTCCGTCTATTCTCTGTACAAGTCTCCAAATAAAAAAATCAAATTCAGGGTCTTAACAACTTGAACGTGCTAGACAGAGTGAGCTCAGCATACCTAGCTTGCCACCTGAAGTTTAGGGATAATGTACGTGGTCAATAACTGATCCTTTGACACAGTGGAGTGCCGACAGCAAGGATAAAATCTATTTATGTACACAGGCTTTTCTTTGGTGCTTGTCCAAGGGCATGAAGCAGAATCTCAAATGGGAGCAACAAAGATGAACATCTCCATTCTCTGTTTCAACTGGAAGGTATTTTTCTTTCTTTTGTAATGAGGGGTACAAGGAGCATGGTGGTCTTAAAAAAATAGTTAAAAAGACATAATGTCTGAGGAAAAAAAAGGAAATGTAGGTTAAAAGAGGAAGAATCTAAAGCATGTCACTTAATTGACTTTTGGAAAGTGACTAGGTGTTACAGTAATCGAGATGTTATAAAAAGAGGATTTTTTTTTTTTCCCCCAACTTGGAATTTGTACTTGCTTATCTTTTCTCCTTCTGTCTAAATGAGTATTTTAATGATTTCAGGCTTCCCAGGGTGTCTGGCTTCACAGCATGCTGCAATCACCTTGCCTTTGGCCCTAAATGCTGAGGAGCCCTCCAAAAATAAATAGGAAAAGCCAGAAGCTGTCTCCTCAGTTTAGCATTTTATTTTAGCTCTGCTTAGTGGCAGCATTTTGTTGGGTTTGGTCTCAGAATGGTGTCTCTCCAGCGGGAGCTTCCTCTGGCAGCCACTGTCTGCTGCCTTCTGCTTAGGAGCATCAGCTGGGATGCTGAGCACAGCCATTTCCCTCAGAACTGCCTGCCAATACCCACTAGAAGAGCTCTTTAATTACTTGTCCTGTGTAGTATTGGCTTTTCAGCTAACCATCACATCAAGAAGTGTCAAGAACATGGTAATTCTGATAACTATTCTGAAGAAGTAAATCTATTTTCTTTTCTTACAGCTCTGTACTTAAAATAAAAACAAAGGAAACAGGCTGGTAGTCAGGAAACCCATAAAACTCTGAAAATGCATAGGCAGATAATAAGTAGAGGTGGTTTTCATTCTTTCCAAGTATGGATGTGCCACTGAAATCACAAGGCTGAGGTAAACGTGTTGTTTGTTTCTACAAGGCAAAGAGAAATGCTTTGTTGCATGAGAAAATTGCTGGATGGGAAAAATATAGCGCTTTGTTACTTTAGGAGTACGAAACAGGTATCTGATTAGTGTCACACTAATTCTAAATATTCATACTGGATATATTTAGGTTTTTATTTGTAGGCACACCTGAGTTGCCTTGCCCGTACTTCAGTGTAGGCAGCTGATGTCGGTGTTGAACTAGAAGCCATGTTAACATGGTAGTTCAGTTCTAGAGCTGACCTTGGCAGACCTGTCAGCTCAACTCAGTCGTAGCACTGCTTCAGTGGAGCTGACTGGCTTTTGGAGGAAGTCTGGTTTATGTCCAGCCAGTTCAAAGTATGAGTAAAGTGTGTTTGTATAGATGTTCACATACATTCATTAATCTCTTCTGATTGATTTTTAAATTATCAACAGGGAGCTAGTTTAATCCTTTATGTACTGATTTAGAACTGCAGAGTGTATCAGTGCAAAAATGTAATCTTTTAGCTTATTTAATATGTCATTACATGCTCATTTTTTTAATGATAAAACTTCATCCAAATCATAAGGGAAAACCCTCTTTCCTCTCTGTGGAGTATGACTCTGTAGACTGTCAGTGGTTTCAGAAGACATCTTTCAATATGTAGGAAGGCTTCATAACCTGCTTCTGCCTCACATAAAGCTTTGATTGTCTCTTTTCTGGATTATAGGTTAGTTTTATTATTTACTGATCATGAACTACAGATTAGGATTAGTGATTTTGGACCTGTGTACCAGAAGCAGTTTTCCATTTAGTCACCTAAAAACATTTGTTTGAATAAATTTCTTGCATCTCTTCCATTCTGTACTGAAGTTATAGTGAGATTTTGACAACAGCCATTTTCTCCTGCTTGTTTCCATTGTTTTAGAAAAAGAAAGGAAATATTTGTATAGGAAAGATTGTATAACTTTTGCTTGCCCAAACTTAAAATGGAAACACAGAAGCTAGTGTCCTTAATATATGGAAATTATTGGCTGAATGCCTGGGCCCAGAGGGTAGTGATCAGTGGCACGAAGTCTAGTTGGAGGCTGGTGGCTAGCAGTGTACCCCAGGTGTCAATACTGAGTCCAGTCCTGTTTAACATCTTCATTAATGATCTGGATGATGGCAACAGATTTGCAGATGACACAAAACCTGGGATGAGTGGCTGATCTGTAAGAGGATGGTGCTGCCATTCAGAGGAACTTTGACAGGCTGGAGAAATAAGCCAGCCAACTTGTCTCTGAAGCCAAGACCTACTGGTTTTGGATAAGAACTTTCTTCATCCTAATACAACTCTTAAAATACTTCTCGTTTCAATTTTACAGGTATGAACAAAGAAATTATTATTAAGGTTACAGTAATAACCAACACAAAACAACAAAGATCGTTGCCTTTCCCAGGGAAGAGTAAATTTGAATTAATGGGGTTTTAAATGGAATCTATTGAGATATCCTGTACTCTAAAGCTGAAGTCATGGCTGCATCTCATATTTGGGAAGAAGAGGAAGTGCTGCCTTTTTTTCTTGGAAATTTGAGATGAAATTATTGAGATCTGTTTTTTGCACATTTCATTGATTTTCCTAACTTTTACAAATTTTAAAGGTCTATAATTACAGACGTGACAGTGGGCCAAAAAATTTGGTATTGTTTAAAAAGGTTGTATGTACTGTTTTGGCTTTAGCAAATTCTTTAGAAGTTTGTAATATAAATATTTGTATAAAAATGTTTTAAAGCAAATAAGGCTACATTTTGGACCCTAATTTTTAGTTTCCATGTTATTTCTGGCATCATAGAAAAAGTATATGAAGTTTTGCAAAGTAGTGAGATTTTCTTAATGGTTGCATATGAATGCTTGTGTGTACAGAGGGGAAAAAATAGCCAAAACTGCTCTGCAAGTCACTAACGTAACTGGAAATATAATTCATATCTTTTTCTATTGTACATTCGTAGTATCTTGAGCTTACCAGAAAGTGCAGTAAAGTAAGAAAAGCGAGTTCTCCAGTTATACTGCATTCCAGGCTCCCTGCTCTGACTCTGTATATTGTTCTTGATTTCTGGGTCTGCTCTTCTATAGCCATCTGTTCACTTCCCAAAATAGCACTGCTTGTCTCCCAGTTTAGAATTTTCCTCGTTATCCATAATACATTTTAACTTCCCTTTGAATGAAACTCATTTTAATACTGATTTTTTAATACATTACTCAATCTTTATACTTTAAACAGTTTAACACCAACATTGACATTCATAATTACGCTAACATATTTTGGGATATTGAACATTAGAAATAATTCTTGGGTTTCTGTATTTTCTGTTTGCTTAATTGTTCTAAGTATTACTTCATTTGGAACTAGTCAAATACTAAACTATAAATACACTAGCAAGCTGAAAAGCAGTACCACACAGTCACACAGTAGGTAATTCCAGATTCATCCTATGTTCACAGTGATTCAAGGCTATGTGCGTGTTGCTTGATTGACTGGCTGCTGATGGACTAGAATGGATAAGAGCCTTATCTTCGTAAGGGCACTGATTTGCCTCTCCTCTCTCCAACCATTGATTTTCCCATACTTTCTATCTTACTATCTTTGATGTCTCTAATTTTCTGTAATGACTTACAAGCTTTGACATCTCTAGTTTTGTAAAATTCACTTGAAGTTGGTCATCAGGTTAAAAAACAGTATTTGGAAGGAAACCTGAGGGAAGAGGAAAAGGGAGATGGGCACAGGGAGATGGATGAGCAGCATTTAAATAATTTCCATGGGCAGAAGCAGGTATCTTTAGTGAAGAATTTAAAAACTGTTGTGCTTAGTATGTATATCTGACAGTCAGAGTTTTTCTGTCACAGCAATGCTGAAAGATTTATGCACTTTTTAAATTTATAAATGTTGATGCTTTTAAAAGTTCAGTTGCTTACCTGCTCCGTACTCATGGAACAATTCTTTGGAGGAGCTAAATGGCCTTTCTCAATGAACAGGTGAAGTTGCGAATGTGGGCTTTAGTTGTTTAATAGTGATTATGTTGATCCTTTTAACTAAGACATTAGGATTTTTTTTTAAGGTACTTAGGAACATTTTCTGTCTAAGTTTAAAGGTGATTGTCTCTATGGAGTATCTAGGTGTATCGAAAGGTTTAGGTTTCTCTGCACACATCTTTATAGTTTAGTTTTTGGGGTGTTTTTCATTACTATTTTCTTTGTTTTCCTCAAGACTAGAGGAGAAAGCCCAAATTTAGCCCAGCGTTTCATAGAAAGACAAAAAGCAGTATTTTGCACCACTGCCACTTAAATGTATGGTGTCGTGTCGTGTGTCATGTCTGTGTCGTGTTCCCCCCCCCCCAGTTGTAATGCCACCTTATCTGGTTAGATGGGATTTCATTTCTGTGCCAGAATAGGTAAGAGCTAACTTGGACAAGAAATATGAAGTTGTTGAGATTTCAGACCTTTCAAGACAAAATGAAAAAGGAGGAAGAATTTAGTTGCTCATAAGTATAACTGCATTACAGAAATTCTGCAATGCAGTCTGGCCCCCATGAATCCATTCAAAATGTTGGTATTGAGAACTAGTGAGCAGCATCTTGTGTATAAGCACATGTCCTAAAAACTGTGTCAGCCAGAATAACTGGCAGCAGCTGATGCTGCTCACAGAGTCACAGAAAGGCCAAGGTTGGGAGGGACCTCTGGAGGTCATCTTGTCCAGCTCCTCTGTTCCTGGACCCGTCTCCCTGAGATGGCAGGACTCCCGTATTCTGAGCCTGTCTGTCTTTGCGGAGTGGCACCGTGAGGTAATGGCGTGTGAGGTGGTCTGTAGAGCAGTGAGGCAGTTCCTCTGCAGGGATATTCTGGAATCTAGCAAAATTTGAAGAGAGCTTTGGTATTTGTATGCAACTCTGAAATCTTAAAATCTTGTAGCTGATTCTAAGAAGATATCAGAAGACTTTAAAAATGCTTCGATTAGGATCATATTTAACTAGTAGAAACTGAGATGCAGCTTTCAGATGGGGAAGATTATTTTAAAGCCTCATCCTGCACCTTTTTCTCCATTGTCTTGCATAGTCTACTGCTGGAACCAGCGTATTGCCTAGATAGGTCACCAGTGTGAGCCACCATGGTAATATTTGTATGAATCTGCAAACTTCAGAGTTTATACAATTTTCTGTGTGCTCTTGTGCGGTTAAAGCAAATGAAGGTTTTACTGGTGAGGAAGGAGGGGCAGGTCAGCTGAGATGGTTATAGCCTATCACCCTCTCAGTCCCCAGTATCTTTCATCATCCTTTTTGATTCTAAACACTTGTGCATTCTCAGTGCAGTGCTGTCTTCTCTTTGGTGCTTCATCACACATGCCACGTGTTTCAGCTGATGGCCCTGCCAGTCAGCTGTCGGTGGCTTATCGGCTTCCAGAGCAGGGAAACCTTAACCCGCCCTTACGGTTTAAGGTAATGCAAATAGGCTTCAGCAGAAAACACAAAATACATCAAAATATAGATCATAGTGATACAATGTACATCTTGGTTGTTGACATAATTGTTTTTGTAGCAAAAAAGCCCTCATTGTGGCATGGTTAACAGCTGACTCTGATGTGTTGATGCATTTAAAACTGTTCCACACTGTGAGGAGCAGAAATGCTGTCTTTCTGCCTGGTGAAATGTTAGCAAATTAAATGGCGATGCCACAAAGTGCCATTTCTTCACAACAAAAATGATTTCTCATATTTTAATGTCTTTGCAAGCTAAGGCATAACAAAAGGGTGTATGGCCTGCTCGGCAGGAAGAGATTAGATGCTTCTTTAAAATGTTTCCCAGCCTGAATCTGCCTCTTCAGGTGGGGATATTTTATAGCCAGGCCCCTCCGTGTTCTTCTGAGCTCCTGCCTGTGCTGATGTATGCTTGTTCTTCTTGCCACAAGGGCAGGACACAAAACTGAACAGGTAGGCTGAAGACAGGACCTCCAAGCCAGTGGTGATGGGACATGAGAAGCCTCAAATTAAATTCTTATATACCAGTTTCATTTTTCTCCATAGATGTCTTTGAAATGCCTAAAATGTGAGGGAGAAAATGCAGTAGACTATAGAAAAGGGGGGGGCAGGGGGGGAAGCTTGCATAATAAACAAGGAGTGTTCAAGAGAAGAGTCACTCACTTTATTATCAAGATCCCCAATTACTTTTTCAGTAGAAAATTCTGAAAAATGAAAATATCTTGGTGTTTGAAAGTCTTTCCAATGGTGGGCAATCCAGTCACTAGAGAATTCTCAACAATGCTGAATTTTCTGTCGCTCCGTACAAGAGGTTTTGATCAGTAATTATTTAAAATAGATTTACTGACTAAGATGCTTCAGAAAATAGTGTTATAGCATCCCATTTGTGGCAAAGTACATTAAGGATGTTTTCTTATGTATTCTGATAAAAGCACTGCTATTTATAGAATCTTAATTTATGTGGCAGTTTACCATTCACCTATTTTTAACATCTGACAATATTTCCATGTTTTCATTCTGTAGGCCTTCCTGCTTAGTTTCTGCCACTACGGTACCATGAAATGTGATGGTTGCCTGAAAACAGCAACCCTGAAAGGAAGGCAGTGCTTCTGCTGGCAGTTCTAAATGCAAGCAGGTCTTACAAATTATTTTAATGGGACATTTATATGAGTTTTCAGCTTGCTGCTTCTCTTGCAAAATGTAACTAGAGGCTACTGATGTTAATGGTATCTAATGATAATGGCCGCCTTTTCTCTGTTTTGGAAGCTAGGTTTTTATGTTAAAACCACAGTAAAATTTTTAAATATGAAACAGAAGCCTTTTTATAGAATCATAGAATAATTTAGGTTGGAAGGGGAGCTGTGAAGGTCAGCTAGGCCAGTCCTCTGCACAAAGCAAGTCTAATAAGATCAGCTTGTTCAGAGACACCTCCGGAGTCTTGAAAACCACCAAAGATGGAGAGTCCACAGCCTTGCTGGGCAACATTTTCCATTATTCGACCAAAACAAAAAAAATCTATATAAAAACACCCCATATGTAATTTATTTATGGATATGTAAAATATATATTTTATATACTTACATATATAAAATTTGTGCATATATATACAATATATAATTGATATGTATGTATATCATAAATTTAAAGACAAAAGGATAGAATACAAGGGTCTTTCTTTGGAAAAGTCAATATTTTGTGGAAAAAGTTAAATTAGGATTTATTTATAAATGTGAGCTGTAACCAGTATTTTAGGATTTCTGCAGTCAACGATACCAAAAAAAAAAAAAAAATTCCCCAGTGATGATAAGTGTTAGTTGTCACTTGATGAATGAGAAGAGAATGAGAGTAATTTGCAAAAATTCAGCACAATTGATTCACAATATGTGTTGTGATTTCTTAATATACTTCTGTAAATATACAGAAGTCAATAGTGGAATTCAGGAAATCTACATACCAAACATGCATTCTATGCATACCTGTAAATTTTAAGGCCCCTTTTTTTTTTAATGACTACTCACTTCAAGGAGAGGAATTCCAGAATGA
The DNA here is from genome assembly GCA_009819775.1 of Phoenicopterus ruber ruber. NCBI lineage: Eukaryota > Metazoa > Chordata > Aves > Phoenicopteriformes > Phoenicopteridae > Phoenicopterus > Phoenicopterus ruber. Next base: position 37,781,862 of record CM020219.1, read on the forward strand.
ACTAGTAAATTGTGTGATGTATTCAGTTTCCTATCCACTCAACAGCCCATTTAAAAGGAAATTTATTAATATTGCAGATCTCAGAATACACTGTAAAAAAGAAAAGGAAAAAAGTTTGGCAGATAAGTGTTTTCTGCTTTCCCAATTAAAATAATACTGATATCCATTCCTATTTTTATAATCTTCAAATGTCTGATTTAAAATGCCACAGCTCAAAGGCTTCTTTAAGAACAAAAGTCATTCTATAATGACAGAAGAGACAACAAACTTTTCAATGGCATATACCATATTTTTGTTGGCCATTTGTGTGAACCATGAGGATCACTAATGGTGCGGTAAATAATAATCCTATCATTCTCATCCTCCTCCTCCTCCTTGTTGATGAAGCAGGGAGGACTCAGAGCAAATAAGGAAACCCAGTATACATATATGACTTGGAGTTTCAGGAGGGCCACAAGAACATGTTATTCTTGATAGGACTATAAGAGTGGCAAGAAATGAGCCCAGACTATGGATCATAACCTATTTAGCCTTCCTAACTGAGACAGTCATGCACATACACAGCCTGAGAATGTATGTCAGAGCCTGTAATGCCAAGTGCCGTAGCACGCCAGCAGGCAGAGACACCAACCCCGGTGAGTCAGGCAGGAGGGGTCTGCGATTGCCAGGTGATACTGTCTCTGCGGGCTCCGTCAACGGGAGCTTCTCAATATTCTTCTGCTGCTCTGTTTGCCTCATTTCCAGGACCACTGCCTTGGCTGGGTGCATAGGGCAGAAGCTAGTGAGGGGGAACCCTTGGCAGGGTGCCCCACGTTGCCATGTTACAAATGTGTTGACTGCTGGGTTTCTTTTGAGCTACAAGAAATTTAAATGGAGAGGAGCAAGTGTTCATATGGGGTGTCATTCTCCTACAGATGCCAGAATGTCTTGGTATGGTCCTGACAGCTGATTGATTGATTTGATTCACTGCCTGTATGAGCAAACATATGAGGGATGACAGGCTGTACAGGTTTTAAAGACTTCTCCCATTTTGTTGTTTGCTGTAGGCTTAGAGTTAAATATTGTTAAAGATTTGGAATCGGCCAAGAGAGGGAACTAATGGTTAAGAGTAGGCAGTCTAATATTGGCGTGACAATATTACCTCCACAGGATATAATTTTTTCTGTGCGGGGGGAAAAATAAAAGATGTTGCATTTATTCACATTACACAAACAGGGACAGCAGTAAGATGACAACATTTGTGTGTGGCAAAGGTGTTTAGGAATAGAAATGTCTGCGAGTCCCTGAAAGGGAGGCAAAGTAAGTTAGGTAAATGAGCAACATTATGACAAAAATCATGTTTAGGTGTCTAAAACAAACAGGAGACATAATCTAGGCTACTTACTGCATCAGTAATTCTAATTTCATTGTAACTAATAAGGAATGCAATTTTGAGCATGGCTAAAATACAGTAGCTCAAAAAGAATATAAATAGAAAGTTAAGGGTAAAGGAGTGAACGTAGGGAATAGGAGTGAACATGGAGTAACATGCTTAAATGCATGGAGGAACACTTATAGGAATAAACATTGGATTACAGGGCTCTTGTCAGGTGAGGGTTGTACAGGGCTAGAAAACACTCGTATTTACTGTCTTGCATATTGAGCTGAAGACCTACAATTAAAGTAAGCCAATTCTAAACTAATAAAATATTTTTTTATGCAATTCATGATTTGTCAGTTAAAATTGTTGTTTTAAAATATCTGATTGTAAGAGCATAGCAAGATTCCAGAAGGGGTACAAACAGTAAACAGAAATAACCCTTGTATTTTCACCCTGTAATCAGGACCTGAAATCAAGGACTGGCAATCAAGACTCCATAAAGAGTCTTGAATGTTGCAACTCAGTAAGTAAACATAAACAAAGGTACACAATTGTAAAGCTTAATCCTGTTACAATTTCTGAGCATATTTTAAGTCTCCATATTTTTATTTTCTGTATGTTGGGTTTGGTGGTGCATATGTTTCAAGTGGTATATGAAGCGTGACTTCTAGTACTCTGGAATCATTTGAGATTGTGATTTTAATAATTAGTTGCATGAGTGAGTGATGGGCGGTAAAGCTATAGACACTTAGCTTTTAAACTGATTTTCAGGTTTCTCACAGCTCACTGAGATAGATGGCTCAGTTCCAAGTATTTAAAGCTTTTTTAGGATCCTCCCAATTGGAAGAAATGACAAGAGGATACTGATTCATGTTGTGGTGGGTTGAGCCTGGCTGGACGCCAGGTGCCCACCAAGCTGCACTATCACTCCCCTCTGCAGCAGGATGGGGGGAGGGGGGTGAGGGCAGGGAGAAAATAAGGTGGAAAAAAACCTCATGGGTCAAGGTAAAGGCAGTTTAATAAAGCAACAGCAAAGGCCATGTGCAGAAGCAAAGGAAAACATTCCCATCAGCAGGAGATGTCCAGCCACTTCCTGGGAAGTAGGGCTTCAGTATGCGTAGCTGTTGCTCTGGAAGACAAACGTCATAATAACGGATGCCCCCCCCTTCTCTTGGCTTTTATTGGTATGGAATATCTCTTTGATCAGTTTGGGTCAGCTGTCCTGGCCATGTCCTCTCCCAAGGTCTTGCCCACCACCAGCATACTGGTGAGGGGGGAATGTTGGAGAGACGCCTTGATGCTGTGCCAGCACTGCTCAGTGGTAGCCAAAACACTGGTGTGTTATCAACACCTTTCTAGCTAGCAATACAAAGCACAGCACTGTGAGGGCTGCTATGGGGAAAATTAACTCCATCTCAGCCAGACCCAATACACACATTTTCAAAATATATTCATAACCGTTAGGAATAGACACGTGGAAACAAATGAATAACAGAATGAAGGAGTCAATGTCAGTTCTAGGGACCAGTTCACTGAAAAATGGTCAGCTCCAGAGCTGTATAGAATAGGCACAGTTTATACACATAATGTTAGAATAAACAAAACATTGGGGAAAAGTTAAAAATCTTTCATTTTCTTTGAGTTAGAGATTGGGGGTAAGGAATAAATCTTTGTTTCTTTTAGAGTTCTTTGTTTCATAAAATACAGGCTTTCTGGTGAGACACTGTCTTCTCCAGTGGCACCTGAATGGAACTTGCCCCACTGAGATCTTCACCACTGCCACCAGTAGAGGCAGAAGTGAACTAACTATAAAAAATATTGAAAATTCTGTGTTTTAGAACCTGCACTTCCCTCTGTAGAATTTGATATCAGCAGTGGAGCAGGGATGGACGTAGCTGGATCTCTAACCTGTTCCAGAATGGCAGCTCAGTGTTCTGGAAAGACCTGTGGTACATTTCCAGATCATCATGAAGAAACGCAGCTTCTCACCGCTTGTGACAATTGCAGAGCCCTGAGAAGTGAGCAAAAATGTGAAACGGTGTGACTAGATCACCTTTGTCTGAATGTGACTATATTTCTTCCCAGAGCTTGAGGGTACTTTAGACACCTTTACGTCACTGCAATCTGAGCTAATGAAACCTGCCATGGCTGAGATGACACCATGTAAAGTTAGCTTAGGTGTATCTATCTTGGTGTTTCCTGACCTAAGCGTATATAGTGGCATGAAAGTGTATAAAGTCAGTGAAGGTTGATCGGGATTTAATATATGTGCCTCAGTGCTAGTCTTGCTGTATCTGAGCTGGCGCTGGTGGTGCTAATGTGGCATCTCTGCCTTATAGTATGGGTTTAGCAGAGCTCATCAGTTCAAACTGAACTCTTGCCAAATAGGTTAAGTAAGTCCATGTGCAGTGCTGCATCTCGGCAAGTAAGACCTACCAGAAACAGTGTGCAATAGCCTGAGTTGAGCCCAGTGCACCCAAAGGACTCTGTCGTTTGGTGTGTTACACTGCATGCTCAGTAATAACTGTCTGCGGAGGGTTTTTTCCTTCATTATCTGAGGTATTCTTTTACTTTTGATAATGGGGACTTGGTTGTAAAAAGAAAACTACATGGTGATAGTTGCTTTTTAAACAGGCTGTAGGATTTATCTTAATGCACTTTGTTTTTCTTGACCACTTCTGCTATTGTTTTTTATTTGTTTTTTTTTTTTCTAGTTAGAGTTGAAAATTTGTCCTTAAAGTGTTTCTATTTTGAAACAGTGTATTTTGTACTACCACTTGTTTTAAGGAGGCTTAAGAATACTACTACAAAAAAGATAACTAAAGAAAATACTTATGTTTTGGACAAAGAAGAATTGTCCTATTTTTAAGGTTCAGTGCAGGCATTTTTGCCAATGCTGTTTTTTCCCACTTCCATAAAGAATTTTACCATAAACTATCAAGAATTCACATTCAGTGAAACGAAATTTGTAAACATATGGATACAATTTACTTCATAAAAACTAGATTTATGGAAAAGTAGTTAATGTAAAATAGTTAAATACTGTTTAGATGGTAATGTATTTATACTAAATATGAGTATTTTTATTAAATTTTATTTTTAACTCATATCCTCATTTTAAGTTATTAAGTTATACTGATTTGTTTAAAGATTTAATCTTCTAATGGTTAAAGAGAACAGTTTAAAGATTCGTTTGCGTGAATGGACATCCTTATACCCAATAAAGTAGATAGCTACAACTGAATTTTAACCTCAACATCTTTTCATCATCTCTGCTACCAGAAGAAAATAATGCCTTTTATAGCTCAGTATGGTGCTTGTAGGGCCTCAGTTTAGAGCTATGCATATAGAGCTGTGCTAAATAAATTCTTATTGTGTAATTGCTTACAGGAGACTTTTCTGTCCCAGGTAATTTGTTAGGCATGCAAACCAAAAGGGGCAGGTACACCAGACTGGGCCCATGTGCTAATTTTGCCTAGAAAATAAAGGAGGGAATGTCTTTTTCTTCAAGTCCTTGTCTATAGTGGAGTTGTTTGTCTGCAGTACTTATTTATGTCCTGGCTTATGTGCTAACTGGCATTATTTTGCTATGATTACACCTTCAGGCTTTGAAATCTTACAGCTGTATACGATTTAACACTCTTCATTCAGGTTGCACTTGGTTGTCATTGGTTCTGCAGTGTTATTAGTTCATTAACACATTTAGTATTGTCAGCTCTGCTTCCTCCTTATTTCTGTTAATCTCGGCTTGTGTCACTCCCCTGATCCAGTACTGTGGGTGAGCTTTATTTGCTTTCACCTGAACTCAGAAGATGAACCCGGAATATTCAGTAAGACATCTGGCTTTGTGGTCTGATCCTGGATCTCCTCAAGTTCTGTGCCTTGTCTTTGTGTTTCCCTTGGCCCTTCCTGTAATCTAAAATTCATGCTGTCCTTCCTTGGAAGTCCTGTAGCGCGTGGTTGTAGGTCTGGATTCAGGGAAGGCATCTTCTCAAACCATAGATATGATGACTAGGGGAATCCTCAAGTTTGGAGTCATTGCCTTCTGCTATGACAGAGTTTTAGGTACTTCGGATCCTGGATGATGACCTGAATAACACCAAATAAAGTAGCTTTTTTTTCCCTGTCCTTTTTTTACGATGTGTTTTTGAGGTGGTTTCTTTTAACAGAGTTTGGCAGACTATCTTGAACTATGCAGAAAATACCTCAAGTTCCTTGAGGATGACAAATTACCTTATTTCTGGTGTCTGGGGCTGTATGAAACATGAGCAGAGGGGAGATGGGACACTGAGGCCCTGCGGCCTGTGGGTTGGTCCTGGAGGGTTGTCTAAGTATCAGCAGGTCTGTATGCATTTAGCTGTGCAGCAATACAAAGAGGGGTGTTGCTGCAGGCCGTAATGTGAAGTCTGGTTTCTTAAGTCCTGTCATGAATTGATCATGCAAACGTGGGCTCACAGGTCCACAGTAAGACGTTTGTGTTTTGGGGACAGGGGAAATGGAGAGGTCACTGGAGGGGTTTGCATAAGAAATGCAGTGTTTATAGACAGAATGTGTCATTAGGAAAGTGGAGTATAGTTTTTCTTGTGATACTTGTGTTTCTTGATCAAGCTAGCAGATAAGATGTGAAATGTGTTGGCATCTAGCGTAGGCATATTTGTCATATTTGAAAGGGCATCTAGCTGAGATCGATTGTAGACTTGATCAGTGTACATTGCAACCAAAAATCCATGTAAGCTGTTAAACTGGGCCTGTATAAGATGCTGTGAATTGTTTCAGATGTTGTTAGCTAAGAAACTAAACGTGTTCTTTTCCTGAACTAAATAAAATACAAGAAAACTAAGATTAGGGATAAGAATATTACTTTTTTTAGAGTAATGGAAAAAACTCCCAGACATCCCCTAAAGAAATAAGCAAAGCTGAAAATCAAGACCTCCTTGTAAAGACTGCCCTTTAGGGGAATAGTTCTTGGCATCTGCTGTAAGTATAGCTGTTCTAACCTGCGATAGAACTAATAATTTCAGAGAAGTCTAAAAGGACGTATTAATCTTCAAAAGTATTTAGCGCTTTTTTGTTGTTGTTTTAACTCTTATCTTCCCCTTTCTTAGATGTGTTTACCTTCTATGCTTTTCCTTCCCATTCTAGAATTTTTTATGGTTTTACAGTGAAAGCGGATGCAACAAAAACTTCTTATTGGAAATACCTGTTGGGAAAAATCCCCAAAACACAAAGGTATTTATTTCCAATGAAAAGCAACAAGAGTCCAAAGGAAACATTCTATCAAGCATTTAGTATTCATAGCTTCAAGGAAATTATTTTGTTTATTGGCGCAAACAATTAGAACTATTGATAATGCTACATCTCCAAAAATTTGTATGTCTTTAATGGCTTGATGTTTTTCTTCTGAAGTTCACCTGATCACTGCAGTGATCACACTGACAGCGTGATTGAGTTGAAACTCAAGCTTGTTAGAATATTAGATTAAAACCCAGTACAGAATTTGTAGCCTAAGGCCACACAAATACTGTAAAATGTAAATGTTAAATCATTTGAAAGAGGCATAACCCACTGGTCTAATGGATACACAGAAAAAATGGCTCATTTAATTGCTGTTAGAAAATGTGAGAAACCTTGGGAGGGTTTAGAAGTTCATAGCCATCGGAGAAGCTCTGATACAAATTTTACAGCATTAGCAACTGTGGCACAGGCGGCCTCCTGTGTTCAAGAGCAATTCCTGTGTCATTTAATCTATTCTTAAATCTGTCGAGAACCAGGCTGTGCACTTTCCTTGCCCTCACTGTTCTTACAGAAGGATTATTTGTGAGGTTTCAGCCCTCTAGCTCTTGGAAAATTTGCTCCCTATTTCTTATGATTTTCTCACAATTATTCTCTAGTGCAAAACTTTATCTCTTCTCCCTCTGATGTTTATTTTGCTGGTGTGTTTATATAAACACACCATCAGCAACTGTCTAATGCTTTCTTTTTGCTAAGCTAATCAAGAAAGCTCTTTTCACCTCCTCTAAGATGTCTTACTTTTCTTTAGCATTGCAATAGCCCGCCTTTGCATCTGGCTTACAGATGGCATTACTGCTTCCTGCTGTTTTCTGGAAAAAATCATAGATTCACATGTCTAAATTGTATTTCCAGTTTATGATCACCCCATTTTTCACTAGGTCACCTGAACCTTTCCCTTCTCCTGTTTTTCCAGTAGATTAGCTCCTTTTTTTATAGTAGTACTTTTTTGTCAATCTTTGAGGATACCATTCTGGCTCTTTGTAGCACTTCATCTGAAGGGAAAAGGGAGAGAAGACTTGGGCTGCTCTGAGATCCAGTAAAGCACAGTTTGAAGAGATTGCTATGGGACATTCTTAAAGGCGGATGTTAAATTTTGTTGTCTTGAAAAAATATAGTTAGAATTTCCCTATATTTTAGTATATGACAAAAACTGTGTGAAAAACAAAGCAGATGAGAGAAACATTCATCAGATGTGAGGGGAAGATGTACACAGGGAGTCAAATTAATCATTGCAGTCCTGTCTTTAAAAATCTATGAAGTTGCAGTGGGTAGGTTGTCTGCTGTGTCAACCTTTACCTGGTCAGAGAAAATAGGGACAAATACATTGTACTGATGATTACTGATGACTGAGAAAGCACAAGAACACTCTTGCTGAGTGGGTGAGAAGGAGGCTACTTATGGGATTTTGGTGAATTGAAATAACCAGAATAAAATAAACATGTTCTTGCTCTTGTCTGCTGAGAATTTGTATTTGAGAGCGAATTATAATACGTGAACTGAAACTACACCTAGTCTTGATACTATGACTAGTTCTGAATGCCCAATTAAAGTAAATTTTATTAAGTAAGTTGAAGTTACTGGTTTGCTCTTTTACTTCAAACAGGTTGATCTCAACAGTGTGCTTGCTTTGATCTGCAGGCTTCATTTGATAGCTTGCAGAAGCAGCCTTGTCTTCCTTTGTTTTCCTGTCAGATTTTCACATTACTTGTTACAATAAAAATTCCCACCAGTGGCTACATTCTGTAACTTGTTCCAAACTGTTGCATCTCAGCCTCTGTATTTCTGATGACAAGCTTTTCAAAGGTAAAAAGGAAAATGAGCTCGAACAGTGATGTGATCGACCACCTCGGCTACTTCCACTTTTCTGAAACTGTTGCTGTTCATGATACGTTCTTTGGCAGTAGAAATTAAGTGGTTATGTAAATGGAAAGGATACAACACTGACTTAAAAAGGCCCTGGTTATTTTTGGAATGCAATTCTTTGTTCTCATGGGGTGAAAAAATCATTTGCATCTGGACTTGTATGAAAAGTATTAACACTCTCTGATACTCCATGTCTTGTACATCTTAGTTTCACCAGCACAATGTTTTGAACTTGTTAGTCTTATTTTTAATCAATTTTGAGTTTTATACTTAAAAAGAAAAAAATACAATCCATATAAAACAAAGACTCCTTTCATCATGTGGCTATTTTAGCTCTTTTAATGCTTCGTTTAAATAAAATGTTTTGTTACCTTTTTTTGCATGGCTCTCAGGTCAGAATATGCGAAGCCGTGGAGGGGGTGGTATGTTTTCTGCTGCCTGACCTTGCTCACACCTAACCAAATCTTTGAGTGCTGTTTATTTGTGTGCCATAAATACCACTGTGCTTTAAGTCAATTTTTAAAATTGTTTCCACTCTGACATGTTTGCCCAGATACCGCATAACCTACCTATTAGTAACTATGCTAAGATGCTGCAACTACTTCTGCTGTTAAATAGTTGTGGGTTAAAACTGAAAGTGTTGCCGATTTATTATTTCATTCTCTTATGTCAATTTTTAGCAGAATGAAGTTTAAAATAGAAATTAAAAGGGAAGGAAACTTGAAATTTGGTGTGCATCGATGCCTTGCAGTTTTGAAAATGGTTTTTACATTATCTGCCTAAGGAAAACAAGGCTTATGTGATCAAAAAATAGACAATGTCATCCTTTGGTCTTTCAGGTCCCCACTTTTAAACCTATTTAACCCACATGTGAAAAAATAGTGATAAAAGAAAAGTAACTGCAATGTAACAAAAAGAGAATTTTTAAGGATGCTGTTATCTATAAATTAAGTGAAAATTAGCAGCCAGGCAAAGAGGAGACTCGGATTATTACCCCCACTGAGGAGAGAAGGCAGATTGGTATCGACTGGTGCTTTCACATGCATGGCTTTGTATTAGTTTTAGCTCTCTTCCTTGTGTGGGTATCAAAGGGAATCTGGATTTATTATGGTGATAGCGAATGACATTTAAGGAACAAAGATCACAAGTTCTTAGGAAACCAGCCTGCATTATTTCTGCTAGTCACAGACAACATATTTTCTTAGCAGTTATAAACATTTGCAATTTGCATGCAGACTAGTAGTTCTTTTTATTCTGTAAATACATTGGAGAAATTTGTGTGCAGATATGCAAATAGTGTAAGTGCCCTTCTTACAATTAATTTGCCATCTTCTGTAATAAATCTGGTGAAGGTGCTACAAGATTTCTGTAATATGCCATCTGTTTTATGTATGTTTTCTGGCTGACATGCAGTCACTTGAAAAATATGGCAATAGCAGAGAAAAGTGGCAGGATATTTATCTCTGTTATTACTGTTCATGGGACAGGCAAAATAGCTTAAAACCATTTTAATAGTAAGAGAATCAACCTTTACATTCTGGTATTACTCCATTCCTTTGCTTTCTCTAAAATATGCCTGCAAAACAGGAATTCTGTGTCTTCAGGAGAATAGGCTTTTGAAGAGAGATGTTTTGAGGTCTGAGAAAAAACTGTTACCTTCTCATATCCTAAAACCTAAGCTTCCTTAGCAGTGTTTGTTATGTCTTGAAGTTAACAATGTGTATACAATTACAATAGGTAAAAGTGGGCACTTGCTACAGCATGTATAAGGTTGGGCCTATAAAAACAAAATACTTGAATCCTGCTACATTCGCATGCAGTGTGTGGAACAGAACCACCTGAATCTGAAATGAGACTTCTGAATAATGCTTTACTGCAAGCAAAACCAGACTAGAATACAGTGCTGTGCCAGACCAGTACTTTCCAGAATATCTCAAGTGTATTAAATATTTTTTGTATTTATCAGCTGCTGAATGAATCTGGTATAAAAACCTAAACATATAAATGATCCTATAAAAAGAAGGGTAAGGGAGAGAGATCTGCTATGGAAAGTGTGCCAGAAATACTACAGACAGATGAAGAAGTCCTGAGAAAAAGAGTTGAACTTAGGAGATACTGTCACTAAAAGACAAAAATGTATGAAATTGATATCTCATATTTCAGTGTGTACTGTTCAATGTTGTAGTAGTCCATGTATTTTCAAAGTAATAGTGCATCACAGTTATCAATGACTGTCTGTCCGAGTGTAGCATTTTTGTTATCGGGATGGTTTTTATCAACAGGTAACCACAACTAGTCTAAAAGCAGTTCTGAATTCTGAGAACCAAGAGGAAAATCTGGGAGGTAATAGTAGTTTACAGTTTTCTGGAAGTGTGTATTTTGATATTGGGGAGGTAAACATCATTATTCATTTTCTTTACCAAACTATAGATAGCCCTTCATTTTTTGAGGGTAATGATTGCATTTTTTCTAAAGCATATCATATGAAAATGACCATTAACAGCTGTAGAATTGGAAGTGCTTTGATCTAAAGAGGGCTTTTGTTTACTGGGAATGCACTGTGTGGGATAAGAGATTAAGTGACAGTTTTAAAGGGCTATCTTGCTTTCAAATTGTAGGACATTTAAAAAAAAAAAAAAAAAAAAAGGACAAAGTTCACTACAGACTGTATCCTGCCTCCATTTGAAGAAAATACTAGTTTACCTTCAGAGTTGAAGAACTTCCACTTCTCATTTTGGAAATCAACAGGCTAATAATCCATTTTGCCTCAGTATTGTCTCATTTAAAACTCTGTTAAAGAAAGCAAAGAAAAAAAAAAAATCATATGGACAGGTTTAGAAGTCCACAAACGCCAAGTGGGAAGGCTTCGCAACTTGTAAACTGGATGTTTGCACATTAGAGCATGAGTGCTGATTTTAACCTTTTCATACGGAATTTTGTATGCTGTGTAATGGACAGGTGAGAACTATATTCCCTTATTGTCTTCCCGTCTCTGTTACTTCCCAGGCATAAGACTAGACAGGGGTCAGAAACAGAGTATCAGTAATAGAAACCAGGAGCTGAAAGTAGGACGAATGTCGGGACAATTGGAGCTATTGCTAAAACCTCTTCACTTTTGATACATGTAACAGTAGGAGGGGGTTCAGTCTATGCCTGTGATACTTATGCCAATATTTAATTTATTAAAAAGCATTTCTAGTACCTTATAGACTGTCATTGTATGTACAATACTCCATGGAGCAAATGCATTTTAGGGAGTTTTTTTTGTTGTGATTCTCTATAAAGAAGTATATGTGGGGGGTGTAATACAGATCAGAGAGAGGCTCAGCCGCTTGGTGTATATGTAGAGGGCAGCAGCTAACAATTCTCTATCTCTCCATAAGCCATGCACTCAACAGTGCTTAAAATACTAGCTTTTATAAACTTCTGGGAGGTTAAAAAAATAAAAATTAAATTTTGAAACAAGACAATAAAATCCTGCATGGGGAGTGTGCAAATGCGAAAGTCTCCCTGTGCTTTAAAGACAAGAAGTTAGGCATGGCCTTTGTTGTATGTAGTACAATTTGTGGCTGTGATGCAAAGTGTTCTTCTGCCTTTTCTTCCCTCAAACCTTAAAGCGCCATTAATCATCCTGGTCTTTGTGCCACACCATCAAACGTAGTTTCACCCTATGTCCTATTTAAAATAAATAGCTTGCATTTCAATCAGAGTATACCATTTTTTAAAATACATGCAGTGTTGATTTATGGTTTTCTAAGCCATGAGAAATGTAGTACCTACTCTGCTTGATTGCTTCCACCCCGTGTTTGCTGCTGAACATTTGTTTTCCTTCCTGGGCTAGAGTTTGCAAGGATGTGAGGGAGCGTGGCTGTGCTTGTATGCAGGTCAGTAAAGTGCGCCGAAGTCTTCCCGTAAGAGGTCTTATTCCAGCCCATTCCACTGAATTATTTCCGCTCACTGGAAGCTCTCCTGTTGCTCTCAATGCCAGTAATTTAATTGGCAATTATAGTCACTGTTAGTTTTCAGAAATGTTATTTTGGTGAATATGAACTAAACTGTTGGAATTCTTGGTTGTTAAAACTATGTTTGAAATTTTTCACGTTTATCTGAGGCATCTATGTTTTCTGATTCGAGCTAGAACAGTAACCTAAGAGGCTTGCTTGCGAATTTGCAACTTCACAGTGTTCTGACTTGTCTACAATCAAAAAAAGAAGGGGGGGAGATACCTTTTTCAAAACTTGTAGCTATTTCACTGATGTTGAGTTAGTCTTTTTAGCAAAAGCTTGTATTGCCCAGGTCTGCTATCTAGAAGGAGGTTTACAGTTTTCAACTTCATTCATAGAAAGGGTATTATAATATTAGAGTTATGTTGAGACAAGTAAGACAAAGGCAGTCTCTGGCAAATCTAGGCTTTCATTTTAAACATTTATTTGAAACACATTTTGTTTAATAAACTTCAGGAGTTATACAGACAAATAATGGCCAGTTTTACTGATAAAATAATTTTATGTTGTTTTTCATTTTCCCTTTTAAAAAGTTTTAGAACAGTTGCAATAGTTTCTTCAATTATAATTGTGATTACTTTCAATGATGAGATTGGAGAAGAGGGTAGAAAAAATACAGCATATTTAGATTAAATATTTAATACTTAAGAAATGTTTGATTTGTCAGTAGTGAAAAAACATGATCAACCATCATTTTTATTCATGATGTTTAGTGTTGGCGTAGGAGATATATTGATACATCACTAGTGTAGTATTTATGACAAGGCAGTAGGTAAAAATGTTCTGCTTATGGTTTTGTTGCCAAGCTTCATAAGAGGCAAATATAAACTATCAAATATCAACTCAGCTGGGATTTTTTTTCTCACATAAAATCTAGAGTGTAGGTTGTTTGCGAGTCTGCGGATCTTAGAATTGCTCCTTTAGCTCAGGAGTTAGAGACTTCGTAAATTCAAGAGTCTTGGGTTCAGTGCAATAGATGTGCATGGAAATGAAAAACTTCTGAAGGCCCAGGGTGTTCAAGGTGAGCTTCCCCCTGGCGAGGCAGGTAGCTCTTGCGAACTCAGTACAGTTAAATTTCAGTTTAGTATTGAGATGATGATTAAATTGTCTCAGGAGGATCAAGCCAGGCGTTCTGGTCTTTGTTAGCACAAGTAGCTGCTGTTCGAACTGAAGATCCGTGGCAATTACCTCAGACAAGAGGCTCCTTGTGATATACTGCCTGGCTTTCAGGGATCGGGTAAGATGAGCAACTGTTAGGTAGTGTTTTCAGAGACGGCAGATAAGAGAAGCTTAGGATATCAGCTGGTTATTACAGTGTTGAGGTGCAAAGTGGGTAAACTTCTTCATGTTATCAACACTTGACAAATATGCTGTTATTGTCATATACTGTTAGCTGCCAGGCTTTGTGCGAGAGCCGGGGCCAGTACCTGTTCCGCCAGCTACCCTGGCCCCTTCTTCTGGCACCACTTCTTCCAGTACTTGTCTTTCCCAGCAGACTGACAGCCTTCATGCTCGTGAGATGCATTGGCAACAAGGGGTACTAGTAGAAACGTTTTGCAGTTTTGTAGTGTGTTAGGTAGGTCTGTCACATTATGTATCGTAATCTGTGAAAATAACATATTTTGGGAATGATTTGCATTTTTCGATGCAGCTGATGCACATGAATACTTATAGACGTGAATTTAAAAGAGTATCTTGCATTTAGAGAGAAAGAAGTAGGAATGCTTGCTTTTACAGATGATTTTAAACACGTCCCCTTTCACCAAATGCGAGGCAGTGTTCTGTTTCGGAAGATGAGCAGTAGTCCATTTCTTCATAAACTCTTTTCTATCTGGCAGATTACCTTGCTAGTTATGGCAAATTGATTCTTACACTGATTTTTGCCATATCACAACCCCTGTGTCCTTCAGAGTTTGCTATAGTGAGAAATAACTGTAATTCCTTTGAACTCATGCTGATTTTTTCAAAAGCATTTGTGCCACTACTTTTTTCCACCTCTCAAATTCACTGTGACGTTGTTTAAGAGAAATGAGCCCACTTGTGGGAATGGGGTACATGTGCTGAGAGAATTAGCCAAGAGAACAGATTTGGAGTTTCAGGTTTAAATCGTGTCTCTTTTTTTTTTTTTTTTTTTTTTTTCCACATGGTGAGGAAAATGAAAGCACACTAATACTCTTTTAAACTTCTGTGAAATTTACTGTGTTGTAATTTCAATTATTACAGTAAGTAGCTGCTTTACACGCACTTTATAAGTTAATTTTGAGCTGTTTAAATACATTTCTGCTCTTAATTGTTTGTTTTGGCTATTGCTCGTGTTAAATGCCTTTGCTAACCCATTACAACCTGTGAACTTAAATACGTAGCAACTCTCACTGTTTCTGATTAGGTAAAGAACACTGACCAATGCATGATTAAAGACTCTGCTGTTAAGTGTATGGATATCTGTGAGTACTTGCGCATCCAGTGTTTGTTTGAGACTTCTTGTAGCCACAGGTGGAGAAGTAGGAAGGACACCAGTTGAAACTGATTGCTTCCGTGTAATGTGTGATACAGTGTTTATCACTTTCCATTGAGCTGACTTATCTTTAAATTAGGTGAAACCTTGCTGAAAATCAGACTTTATATATGAATGTTCAAATTGCACCCAACACCGAAAAGTATTTCTAGTTAATCAAAAGAACTGCATTCTGTTCTTAAATTTCTACCTCTTTTGTTTCCCTGGTTTTGTTTTGTTTTAATTTTATTTCTATTTTTTTTAGTGAGTGACAGTTGCTTCAGGAACCTTGCCGAGGATCGCAGTGGGATAAACCTTAAAGATCTGGTCCAAGACCCTTCTTTGTGAGTATCTGGCTCTTATTGCTAAGCAAAGAAAAGCTTCTTCCTGATATCCTTGTGAGTAGTTTTGTAATTATATACAGTAGTAGTATGATGAAGTACACTTAATGCTTTAGTGGTAATATGCTTGCCAAGTTGCTAGTCTTTGATACAGACGAATATTATTAAAACCACCTTGTTTTTTACCTCCTTCTGTTCATGAACTAACATCCAGTGAGCACATACGGTAAAGGGTACAAGAGCAGTCATCAGAGGCAACAGATTGTGCATGCTGGTATTTGTATGGAGGAGTTGTATGCACAATGTCGCCCCTCTTTAAGGAGGAACCACATATAAATTAAGAGATTACTGGATAATTATGTTATCGTCCGTTATCTTAACATGTAGAATCTTTTTTCTTTGTATCTCATTTCATATAGCTGATATTTATTTCTTCCTGTACTACCTGTTTTAATTCAAGTATATAAGCAGATGATCTAATTTTCACCTCATGACAAGACTAGTGGTCTTCGTCTCAGTGTTTTGTTTTAGAGGAAAACAAAATTCAACCTCATGAGCTCTGAGCCAGACTTGAAATTGTATCAAGCCTTTGTGTGTGGAGGGTGGTTGGTTTGTGGGGTGGTTTTTTTTTTCTCTTCAGTTAACTTTAGTGCTAGCTGAAAATGTTCTTGCCAGTGTGCACAAGTGTACAACTTGTTATGAGGGAAGGGAAAGAGGGGGAAAATTCACATCTCTTTAATACGAATGATAGTGCATTCCACAGTGGGTCCTAACATGATGAGCCTTTACACTGGCAGAGCACATTTTTCAGTATGGGTTGGGAAGCAGTGGAAAATAAGGTATATTTGACATCTTATTTCAGTTACAGGGGATTTTTAGTAGTGAAATAGATGCAGAATTTATTTTGTCATGTTGCTACAGGTAAATGACATGTATACATATGTACATGCATTCTTGGGAAATTTTGATATAATGTATGTAATATCTGATAATTTATACTTCTGAAATGATAGAGGTACAGGGGACAAGTATAATTGTTGCTTGAGATTCACAGAATGAATGCAGTCGGTAAATTTTTAATAATTACTATCTAAGTGTTGAAGTCAAGGCTATTTCAAAGGTCTTAATTTTCAACCAAAATTTGCCTTTTGAGTGTGGGGGTTTTTTTGTGGGGGTTTTTTTTGAGAATCGTATGTGGAGTTTTGAGCTGTGTATGCTTATGTGCTACACATAGTTTTGGTTTTGCACCTCTGGAGTTTACTTTCAGAAAGGATGAATTGCCTTTGTTGTAGAATGATCATTTTCCTTACTGTTTAACAAAAGTGATGAAATCTTCTAATTTCCTTTCCTGACTGTAACTTACATGAAGAAGATTGTAATAAATTATTGTAATCTGCAAAATAAATGAAATAGATTTCTGTTGCTTATAGCATAAGAAGCATAAGCGACTGCAATGTAGCCATTTTTATCACTTTGAAAGACTGAATAAAGTCTCAAAGCATCTGTTAGGTCTCAAGGACTGTTCATGACACTTCCATTTTATGACAGATTATAGTGCAGGAAAAGTCTACTTCTCCCTGCCTAATGATAGGAATGTATAGACTTTGTTTTGTCTTTCCAAATTGATATTCTTGCCGTTTTACAACTGAGTGCTTATTAAGAGTTCTTGCAAAGTGTGTAATAGTGTGAGTGAATCTCCAAAATGAAGAAACAATCTAAGGCTATGTTGTTCAGCCCAGCCTTTTGTAGGTGACACTAAGGTCCCATGGCGTCTGAATTCTTTATTATGCAAAGAGAAGTGCAAAGGACAGCGTGGGGCTGAAGCATGAGAGTGCCAGCCAAAGAGATGTTTTAACCTTTTTTGAAACAAGAATAAAGTTTAATTAAAATATTTGGAGTATTTGGCTAAGATTTTCACCTATAATGATACCTGAAATAGCAAAAAACCATTTGGTTCATCACTGTACCAGTTCAATATTTACGGTTTAGGATTTCTTTGGTGCTTGTTCACTCTGACTGTAGACAAACTGCCTCTTTTCTTTGTAATTTAATATCAGATACCGACATCAGATTTACATAAAAAATTCTGGCGCTTTCTCTGTGAATGGCTCTGTCACTCTAAAGATCTGCAGTGCATTTGTAATGTATGACACTGATAAAATAGTTTAACAAAGAGAGTGCAAGAGATTTTAGGTTCATTAGCATATAAATAAAATACAAAATACATAAAAATATAAATATAAATCAGTGTATACTTTTAACAGGAGTTCGTATTACTAGTAGATGATGGGTTAGCAACAGAGGTAGAAATACAGTATAACACACCAAGAGGTTAGTATCAAAAAGAAGTTTAAGTGGTTTTAGATTAGGATGGTTTGATACATCATGTAAAATGCATTTTGAATGATGTCCATTTCTTGTGAGACTTAGTTACTTCATACAGTTTTCTAAGCTACGTTGGTATCTCCCTTGTTGTTTGCCACTCTTAGCTCCATCACAGATAACTTCTCTTTTGTTATTGCAGGAGGCTTTTGCTGGAGAGCTGAAAGTATGTCTTTACATTGAAATGAAACTCTATAAAGACAGTATTGTAGGGGGTTTTGATTAGTGTCTGATTTGTATCAAGTGTGCCTAATTCTCAGGGTAGTCTTTTTTTTCCCTAGTTGATTTCCCAGGTAGAGCAGTCTGGACTCTTGATCTGCTTTCAATTCTCTCATCATTAGTAATAAATAAATGAGGAGTTTGATCATCTCTTTCTATTTGTATGCGTTTTACTCTGTCAATGAAAATAGAAATGCTGCTTAAGACAAAAAAAAGCATATCAAATAAAATAAAGTGAGGAGTTACTGACTGACTGTCGGAGAAGGAAACATGCAATAGCTTTACAATTAAATCTCATTTTGTAGTTAATTACAGAAAAGTTGAATTTGAATGAAAAGTTGATTAGAAGTTCAACTGAAGAGGTGGTTTGAGAGTTAACTGCTGTTCTTCATTCGTTGCAGCTGATCATAGGATTGTAGAATGGTTTGAGTTAGAAGGGACCTTTAAAGGTCATCTAGTCCAACCCCTCTGCAATGAGCAGGGACATCTTCAACTAGATCAGGTTGCTCAGAGCCCTGTGATGTCTTTGCTGTATACAGTGTCCAGTTTTGGACACAAAACTTAAAGATGTAGAGGTGTGTAGGAGAATGGCAAGAGGAAAAGGCAGTTAGAAAGTGCAATGCATGACAGCTGTTACTTAATTTAGAAAACAACAGTGAAAGAGAGGAAGTATGAATCGCCTACAGTATATAAAAGATTATTAAAGGGATTGTTCTTTTTGGCTGACAAGAAAGAATTAGCTCAATTTATAGCAGATGAGATTGTTTGGATAGTTGGAAAAAATTCGAAATGTCAATGTGATAAAGAAACTGGAATCTATTTCTAAGAATGTCGGGGAGAGCTCTGCAGATTATAGTCTACGTATATTTGATCCTGTGTAAGTGTAGAGAACTGGAAGGGCAAGCCTTTTTTTTTTTTTTTTTTTTTCCTCCTCCCCCTCTTTTTTCTTCTCTTCTATGAAAAAGGTATTCATTCTGGCAGTTTGGCATCAGCGTAGTTAATGTGACCAAAAACCAGATGGAACTTATTTTGGTTGCTATATAGGTAACTTCATGTGGCTATGAATATTCAAAGCCTATGATTTGGTTTAGATGATGCAGCCACTCCAGCCCTGCCTACCATTCCTGTAACACATAAAAGATATTTAAAATTTTGCTTTCTACCAAGGACATTTATCTACATGAGAAGACTATGGGTGTCTTTCCATCAATGGTCCTCAACAGCAGAGCTGCAGACAGCAGGTGTAATTGGAGGGACTAGGCTGGTGGTTCTTAGATGGTGGTGCAGATGTTCTTCAGACTATGTTCAGCTGAGGTAAAATGCAGTGGAACAGCTTAAGATGCGAGCAAAGTCCTGCTTTTGTGGGAAGATCTTTGAGGCTCTGTAGCAAGGCAAAATTTCTTAAGTTGGTGCTCAAGGAAAGACAGAAAATTGATCAGTTCATTTGACTCCTTGCTCGGGAGCAGACTAAATGCTACCCTCTTTCTTCCCCTCCTCCACCCTCAATACCCAATCAATTGATAGAATTCCATATGGCTATCACCTGAAACTCGTCCTAGGTTCTTTACTACTGAATTTCTTCTAACTGTAAGTTATTTAAATACACCTCGGAAGCATGAACCATCAGATCATTAGAGGGTTAGGTATACCTCCACCTGTTTCAAGCAGAAGTTTTATGTGTAGACGTTCCCAAGTTTTAGCTCTTAGTGTCACTGTACAAAATGTTCCTTTCAGCTCTAGCCTGTATATAGACATGAAGTTTATGAAATACTTGTCTAGACAGAAAGGAGGATGCTTTTAATCTTTCTGTGCAATTCAGTAGCTGCAGCTGCACATAATCACTGATACGCCTTTGTTTTGGAAACATCTTCAGAGCTTCTTTGAGATGAACAAGATCCATGAGATTCTGAATAACTTCTTTCTAGGCAGAATCACATCATGTCTAAACTGTTTCATATCTCCTTCAGATTAGCTGACTTCAATTAAGAGAGGGTAGACAAATTTAAAAGGTAAGAACAGGTAACTTTTGACAGGAGGTTGGAAGTTGTTTTAATACTTATGTACTACAGAAGCTTTTTTTTTGTAGAAGTTGTGAGAAGAACATGTTATTTACCCTCCATGTGGTTGTATTAGAAAGACAACCAAAATGTTAACAATTCACAAGTTTAACAGGTCTGTCTTAGAAACTCCTGGATGAATTTTGAATTCCATTTGTCCATGACAGGAGATAGAAGTCTGACAGAGGTCATCTTTGTCACTGCCTTGTTGTATTTTACAACCTTGGAAGGAGGAGCTAAATACTTTTTCTGAGAAGTAGTTGTAAAACCTTTAGCATTTGTCGCTTAGTCTTAAGGACTGAAGATGATGAAGAAATTCTTGCGGAGCTCTGATTTTTTTTTTTTTTTAATCTTACTGAGGACACAAGCTATACTGTGGGATTGAAGACCTGATAAATACAATATTAAGTCTGTGGATGTAAAATTTCACAGTGTCTGTCTGCATCTGTCTAGCAGTTGTTGAGGATAACTCGAAGTGTCCTAGTTCATTCTTTCTGGGTTTTGCTCATCATTTGAAAATCAGTAGTATACTGTGTCTTGCTGAAGGTTACAAATCCCACATTATGATGATACCAGTTCTCTCCCTCTTCCCTTTGTGCAGCCTTTGTAGTTTTTCAGTGCCTGTTATAATATATGAATGTCATGCCCGTTTCTTTTACTTAACTGCCGATCTCAGTAATGCAGCATAGACAGGAAACATTTCTTCTGTAATTCTATCCGCTGTTATCTTGTGTTGCAGCAGCATTCTAGTGGGAGTTCATACTCAGTAGTTTGTCGATTATTTGACTGTATTAACACGTTTTCCCTAATAGGCCTAGCTTACAAAAATATTTCTCTTGCCTTTCTTGTCTCCTGTTAGTGAGCTCATCTGTAAGCATCAAGAGATTTCATCAGGTGATCTTTGTCAGGACAACTGGACGACTCACTATGGTAGCCCAGAGTACTCTGTTATGCAGAGGAGCTGTACGGAGGTGTAGCAGAAGTGCAGCCTGTTTTAAGTATGGCATCTGATGAAAAAGTTGTAGTTGGCAAAGTTCCAAAGATCTGACACCTACTTAAAGTAATTGGTGATCGTGAGTCTAATCTAATAAGCACTTCTTAAAGTTGATATAAATAGAATTGGCCTCATGCTATCCTGATGGTTTCTGATCAGTCTGGGGGAATGAGTGAGACAAGCCTTTGTCTGCTTCAACTGCAAGCAGAGTTTGCATGTGCCTTAAAATACTGTATTTACCGTCCCTTCGAGGTAATTAAAACATGCTTACCTTAAGTGGCCAAGGTTTCTTCTCAGGCCAGTTTCCCTGCTTGGCTTCTCCGTAGTCCAACCAGACTCTGTCAAATGTATCACAGAGATTGTTCTGTAGTTCACGTGCCAAATAATTTTTACCTCCAGTCATATGAGCAAGTCCCTAAATGTTTTCTACAGACGTTTTGTAAGAGGCTCTCTGTTTAGGCATACTGATTATCTGAGGGAAGTCTACTTTTCACTTCACTGAAGACCTCCATTACTTGCACTTCAAGAAAAGAGTTTTCTTAACATTCGAGATTCCCTGGCAGTTTGTAGCAAAAACTGCTAATATTGCCTGCATTTTTCTTTGGCTGTTTAGGCTTAATGACTCATAAACCTGTAGGAACAACTTCATCTGTCTGAAGCAAAACCTTAGCAGCGGTCTGTGGCAAAGCAGAACATAAGAAAAATGTCTTTCTTAAGCACTTCGTAACTTTCAACTCTAATAATTTTTTTACCTCCTGGCCCAAAGCAGTCTCCTGTAACCTCTCTGGAGCTCCATGTCAGCTTTATCTACCCATAGTAGTTATATTCAGAACAAACTTACCGCCTTTCATCATACAATTTCCAAATTCTTAGAAGGAATTTTCTTCCTTTCGCTCTTGCAATGCCCTGCGGTAGCCTGCAATTAAGAAATTTATGAGGTAATTAAGTAACTGAAAAAGTTGCTCTGGAATAGAGGCTGTGCAGCCCCAGCACTGTGTCTGGGTTGGTAAGTGTTGCTGAGGGGAAAGGGTGGTTCATTTGCATGGCAGCTGCAGCTTGGGTGCTCTATCTGGCTTTTCGGTTCTAGTACTAGTTTCAGGATTAGTTCTAGTACTTCTCTGTGGTGCAGGGATGCACTGCTTGAACTTCGTTAGCCAGGAACTGCTATCTAAACGTGTTCAGGGAACTTTACTTATGGGATCTGTAACTGGGGATCCTTCTTGTTGTTAGGAAGTTTTAAATTTAATGCATTTGAAACGCACTCTTTTATGGAGCTGTCTAAAGAAATGTTTGTTTTCTCTGGCTTGTTCTGGAACAAACAGTTATAAATGGATATATGATCGTTTTTGGAATAAGAAATGTCATTGGTTATAGAGGTTTACTAGATCCTTCATTTTCAGGATTAAAGTTTGTTGTTTTTATTAGATGTACTTATACTTTCATTTATAAATGAAAATGCTAGAAAATATTTTCAAAAAGGTTCTAAAGAAAAGCTCTGTCCTTTTTGCTCTGTTTTACTATGTTTACTATCTGATGTCTGAAAAGAAATACATAGGACACAGGTTGTAAAATGTTGATCAAGTTTCAATCTAGACAGCTTCACAAAACTGATTAAAAGTTGTTTCTATGTATGTTTTTAAACTTTGATTTTAAAAGTATCCACTATGCTTGTCGCTTAGAATTCATGCCAATTTTTTCTTTTTCCAGTTGCAATTTTTAAATCCCTTTGTCTTAATACCTTACATTCTCCAATAGTACAAGAAAGAGCCTTAACACAAAGAAGTAATTCACTACTTCCCATCAGCGGGCAGACGTTAGCCGGGCCTCAGCACACAGAAGGGTCACATGGAAAGACAAACGCCACAACCGCTAACATTACCTCCCTTCCTCCTCCTTTCCTTGAGCTTTGATTGCTGAGCACGATGGCATGGTCTGGAATATCCCTTTGGTCAGCAGTGCTGGCTGTGTTCCCTCCCAACTCTTTGCCCGCCCCCAGCCTGCTTGCTGGGGTGGCAGAGCGGGGAAAGAAAAGGCCTTGATGCTGTGCAAGCACTGTTCAGCCATAGTTAAAACAATGATGTGTTACCAACGCTGTTTCAGTCACAAATCCAAAACACAGCAGCATACCAGCTGCTGTGAAGAAGGTTAACTCCATCCCAGCCAGACCCAGTACATATACGGGTAATGTTACAATTGTTTTTTTTACCTTTGCATTTGGAAGGAATATAGACAAGACTCCTGTGTGTCTGGGTATATTCAGGATCAGACCAAAATGACTTTATACAGAAGAAGTAGGAAAATTGAGTATGTGCCAAGTACTGTCACAGTCTGAGTTAAGTATCAGAAGACTTTTTTTCTGTGATTATTTGCACTAATAATTGGTAAGAATAGATTGGAGTAGACTGTAAAGTGTTCATTTGGTTGAAGATCATTTTACAGCCCATCATTTGCTTTTGAATTTAATGGCATAGCAGCCCAGCTTCCTGGTCAATATTCCATTTTTTAAAATCACAGTCCAAGATCTTTTTAAAAGCTTCATGTATAATGCCAGAGATTTCCTTGAGGGATTATGCTGTATGTCTCTGGCTTTGCTTTTTGTCTTCTCATTCAACCCAAATCCACGACAACTTCTAGTTGCACTCTCTAGTCTTAACTTAGTGACCTTGTCTTGCCTTTCTTGATCGTCTCATTTCAAGCTTCTTTTGGAGGAATCTTTTTCTGTTGTGTTTGCCATTTTCATCAGCTTTCCCCTCTCTGAGGATCTGTGACTCTCCGAGCTCAAACAGCGTCTTCTAAGCCCATTTTACCACCTCCAGGCTTCATCTGAATTTTGGCTAATCTGACTCTTCACCTGACCTCATTCTTTCTGACTCTAGTCTTTGTTTCTGTTTATATCCAGATCTTTTCTGGGTATTTAAAGGGGCTGTCTTCTCATAGTGTCTAGATACTGGAAAGAAAGATATTGTGTGTATCTACAGGAGAGAGATGGTCCGGTGCTGATCTTAGGTTAACCTGCATCAGTGGATGGTTCTCTAAAATCTTCTTAATACTCAGCAGTGTATTAAGTGTGTTTCTATATTCTCAGAAAAGAAAGTAAGATATGAGGATTTACTAAAAAAAATCAAGGACAAAACAGAAGACCTATTTATATGACTGTATAAACCTGGGATGTGCTTACATCTTGACTACTGTATTAACTTCTAAAAGGGGCATGGTATGGATCATAAGATTAAGCAGAGATTTGGAACAGCTTCCACACAAAGAGAAATTAAATAGACTAGAACTTTTTACTTCAACCAAGAAGCAACGTATGGTGGAGGTACACAGAATGAATAGCATTTAAAAAAAAAAAAAGTCAGAGGCAATTATTCACTGTTTTTCACAGATCAGAAATTGTGACAGGAAAAAATTCAGCAGCTTTAAAATGAATAAAAGTGCATACTTATTCAAATGTAACAGTACTGAATATTTCATAATTGATGTAATATGTGGAAGACTGGAGTATAAATGATAGATACAAAAAAAGGAATTAGACTGATGGGCCTACTATGGCTGTTAAAGCTGATGATCTGCTTGCAGCATCTAGGTCAGCAAAGCTCCTGAACTGAAGATTGCAAGAGGCAGTAAGTGTGTACCAGGGGACAAATCATGCTCTATGTCATATGTTTATTCCCTAAGCATTTGTTTCTCAACACCAGAAACATGATACTGAGTTGTGTGGACCTTTAGACTGAGCTGGTATGGCAATTTTTATATACTACTTTCAGGAATAGTAGTTTCATAAATAGTGGAGCACATACGAACTTGAAACATTTTTCCATGGGGTCAGCAGACACTTGTCCTTGAAAGTAGCGTGGGCTTCCCTGACATGGCTGAATTTAAATTTGGAACTCCCAGTAATGGAGGAACAAAAGGCTCTCAACACAGAGATTGTAATAATTTATTACAGAGGAGAAAATTTCTCTACTCTAATCTTGCTATTAAAAATGACTAAATGCTCTTCTGAAATATTCTTTCTTCTGCAAATCAGTTGTGAGCTGACCCCTGGACGTGAGTCTTTTTGTAGGAGAGGATACATTTTGTCAAAGCTACAAATACTTGAAATAGTGCCTTATTTAGAGAAGGCTTCTATGAAATTTGTGTACTTATTTGCAGTATAGATTAAGTTAGCAGGGGAAACAGATAATATGCTACTGAAAGATTATAATAGAACACCTAGCTTTGGATGTAAAGGAAGCCTTTGCCGCACATCTTGGGAATGATTCTGACACTGAGATACAGAAAATTGTTACCCGGAGATATTTTCATGCTTTTATACAATACCACTCACTGTATTTAAATTCTGGATTGCTTTCTTAACTGTAAAGAATTGTCCTGCTGTCACTTGTTCTGGGGGACTCTTTAAAATCGCTTTCTTTTTAGCACTGTACAGCAGAAATCTATACAGATGGTGTCTTAAAAAGGAAGAAGTACAGTTATCCCATGGTAATTCTTGTGGTGTTTTCATGTACGCTTTTCTCATCTTCTTCCACTATAATTTGAATTTTACCATGGATTCCTCACTTACACTTTTCCCCTTTATCCTTGCTAACATATAAACATCACGGGAGCATAACCAGGACATAAGTATATTTTCTATGGATGATGACAGCCTTGAAGTTCAAAACTGACATATCAAGGTTCAAAAATCACCTCAAGTGATTTACCACAGACAGTTATTTCAAAGAAACACAGTTATGCTACAACACTAAATGTTTCCCTTTACACCCTTACTAATTCTGTTTTAAGCTTTTTGCTTTTTCTTTAGCTACAGCATCTCTCTTCTTACCCCCAATTTCATCCCCTTCATTGTATTCTAATAGAAATTTTTATTCTAATAAAATTCTATTTTCTGTTGGTTATTTGGTTTCAGATATGAGGATGTAACATAACATCCTCATAGGTAAGCTCAGGAAGTGTGAGTTAGATGAGTGGACGGTGAGGTGGATTGAGAACTGTCTGAATGGCAGAGCTCAGAGGGTGGTGATCAGCAGCACAGAGTCTAGTTGGAGGCCTGTAGTGAGTGGTGTTCCCCAGGGGTCGGTACTGGGTTTGTTCAATTTATTCATCAATGACCTGGACGAAAGGACAGAGTGTACCCTCAGCAAGTTTGGTGAAACTGGGAGGAGTGGCTGATGCACCAGAAGGCCGTGCTGCCATTCAGCAAGACCTGGACAGGCTAGAGTGTTGGGCGGAGAGGAACCTCATGAGGTTCAACACAGGCAAGTGCAGGGTCCTGCACCTGGGGAGGAACAACTCCATGCACCGGTACAGGTTAGGGGTTGACCTCCTGGAAAGCAGCTCTGCAGAGAAGGACCTGGGAGTCCTGGTAGATGACAAATTCACCATGAGCCAGCAATGTGCCCTTGCAGCCAGAAAGGCCAACGGCATCCTGGGGTGCATCAAGAAGAGTGTGGCCAGCAGGTTGAAGGAGGTTCTCCTCCCCCTCTACTCTGCCCTAGTGAGGCCCCACCTGGAGTACTGCGTACGGTTCTGGGCTCCCCAGTTCAAGAAAGACAAGGAACTACTGGAGAGAGTCCAGCGGAGGGCTACAAAGATGATGAGGGGACTGGAGCATCTCTCCTATGGGGAAGGGCTGAGGGAGCTGGGGCTGTTCAGCCTGAGGAAGAGAAGACTGAGAGGGAACCTCATCAATGCTTATGAATATCTCAAGGGCGGGTGTCAAGAGGATGGGGCCAGACTCTTTTCCGTGGTGCCCAGCGACAGGACAAGGGGCAATGGGCACAAACTGGAACACAGGAAGTTCTGCCTGAACACGAGGAAAAACTTCCTTACGGTGAGGGTGACGGAGCACTGGGACAGGCTGCCCAGGGAGGTTGTGGAGTCTCCTTCTCTGGAGATATTCAAACGCTGCCTGGACGCAGTCCTGTGCAGCCTGCTCTAGGTGACCCTGCTCTGGCAGGGGGGTTGGATTAGGTGATCTCCAGAAGTCCCTTCCAACCCCTACCGTTCTGTGATGTATCTCATCTATTAAGTGATATTTTTGGTTGGAAATACAGCATTTCTGTGAAATTTGTTATTGGTGTTATTTTCAGATGGGTCATTGTTTTAGAAAATACAGGATGCTCTGGAGTGTCATTTGACTGACGTGATTGAATTACCTATTTTAAAAATTCACATTAAGAGATCTTTTTCTCCCTCAACCCCTCTTCATTCAGTATGTTTCTCTCATTGTCACAAGCATTCTGCGCAATTCATGTGCTCTATAGCTCAGTACAGTATGTGGAAATGTTGAACAGCAAGTGTTCCACTATGGAGTAGATGATGGAGGGACTATTAAATGTGGGAATGCAAAACTAGAATGTCTCTTCTTCATTTTAACAAAGCATATTTCATTTGTTCCTGTGATTATTTTTTTAAAAGATAAGTTATTACTTATTAGGTGGTGTTTATTAGTCTACTGTTTTCCATTTTTCCAAAAGGTGCACTAAAAGATGCAAATGTGCTTCTAAAGTAAAGATACTTTTAGTGAATCCTTTCCTTTTTTCTGCTAACATAAAAAACAAACAAACAAACAAACAAAACTCTTTACTGACGGAGCCTGGAAAGCCATTCACTATATAGATTGCTAATAATCCAGGGAATGCATTAATATGTAATTTTTTGTTTCATTTTCATATGCAGATAAAGAGAACACAGGGCAATGTGATTGTGAGATTTTTACCACTGTAGTTCTGGGATGGCTGCGTGAGTGAGGACTGAGAAGCAGAGTGTGGTACCACAAGCGGCTGTTGTGTCTGCTTTGCGCCTGGAGCTCTAGCTGTACCCATATTGTCTGCATTTTCTTCAGGAAACTCTGTATTGTGCCTACTCTACTGCATTTGCAATGCTCTGAAAATTAGAGAACAAGATTTGAATAAATTTTAATTCAACCTATCATAACACTTCCATACAGATTAGAACCTCGTTTTCATCTAAACCTGCATGAATTTCAGGGGAAAATTAGAGGCATTAGGAGTGTCATCCTGTCGTTTCTGTTGCACAGTACAAACCAATTAAGAAAAATTCAAGAATGTACTTGAGTTTTCAGTAATCTTGAGACATTAAAACTCTAAGATCAAGCAGTTTTAACAGAATAAGCAACAAAACCCAGAAAGTACTCATCTGAAGTGGCAACCATCCAGCCCCATCTGTCCATGCGTTCCCACAGGTGGATCATCTTGGCTTTGTGTGTATAAGCAACTGCAAACTTTGCTTTCCACCAACCTACAATAAATACCTTTACCCAAAACCCATCTAAAATGATTCTCACAATCTTTACTTACAATACTTACTTACATTGTAAGTATAGTTACTTACTTGTAACTATCCTTATAATGTCAGTTTTGAAAGATTGTAAGTTAATTGTGCCATATTCAGACAGTATTCTTTGGGTACAGTTGGCTTTAAAATGCATTATCTCAGGATCTTTCAGCATTGAATCCCTTCTGAAAACAAGAATTTGCTAGAAAAGTGCAAAGAAATACAGTTAATACATTTTCTGTATACCTTTTCCTGGCTTAAGAACAAATGCTGCCTGCCATGAGCCTTAGGCAGATAGCTTTTCAAGGGCTGTTCTGCGTGTGAGGGGATGAAGCAACACCCTTGACGGACTGATTCATATTTTTAACAGTATGCTCTCTATTGTTCTTCAAAAGCGAACAACATTAAAAACACATCCTCAAGGAATGAATTTGTCACCAAAAGCTAGGTAAAAATGAAAGGTTATGTTTGTGTTTAAATAGTCAGAGTACCTATGTGTACTTCATTAGTTGCTAATGTTTATACAGGCATTAGTAGTAGATGAACTAGTAAAGATTTGGAGATTTCAGAAAAAAAATATATTTTAAATTCTAATACTTTGCATTTATACAGATAATTCAGTTTTATACTGTGAAAGAATTTTGTGAAGTGTGTTTTTAAGAAGTCAAAACTGAGAAAACTTCTCCCCTTTTTGCTAGTGTCTCAGACACAGTGAGAAGTGTGCCTGCTTCTGCCTGCATGGTTGAGCAGAGCATTTTGAAGATGATATGTGAAACAAAAATACCCTCAAGTTTTTCTAAACCGAGTAGAAGACGACATTATCAGCTCAAGGTTTTGCTCAGAAATCTCAGTAATAGCAGTGCATTCTATGTTTAGGAGGGTTTTTTTTTTCTTTGTCTTTCTTCAGGAGTTCCTCTTGTCCTGCCTTCTACACATACTTCAGACTCCAGCCAGCACTGTAGCCCTTGCATGCTCAAGGCTTTTAATCTCTTTAGCCAATTTATTGTTTGTG
This sequence comes from Phoenicopterus ruber ruber, assembly GCA_009819775.1. NCBI lineage: Eukaryota > Metazoa > Chordata > Aves > Phoenicopteriformes > Phoenicopteridae > Phoenicopterus > Phoenicopterus ruber. Next base: position 37,811,182 of record CM020219.1, read on the forward strand.
CTAAACAAAAGGGTTTGATTATGTTTTTTGTGGAGCTTGTGAATGCTTCCCATGCTCGAAAGCTCTAATATAAGATAAAATTGTCTTTGGATCAAACCCCTTTTTTCCAGTCACTAGTTTTTATTATCTTTGATTTGGTAGTATTATTGTCATAGTGTTAAATGAGGGAACAAACATTATGCAAACAATGCAATGACTGCAGCATGTATAGATACACACAAGCTATTTTTAAAATACTGATAGTAGTCATGTGGTTACAGCAGCCCAAAGCTTAGTGTAGACTGAATGAATATCCAGCTCCTCAGGAAGGTTTTGTCATAGCTTTTGATTTCAGTCTCACCATGGCTGCACTGTTACCAGTATCCAAGCTTTTCATTAGCTCACCAGCTTGGATATTTCCGCTTAGCTTAATACACTGACATATTGTGAAGGGATAGAAGTAATCTGTGGCAAAGCTAGCAGTACTTAAAAATGCTTTTTTCTTTTTATTTCTCTAATGCAGCAATGACTTCTCTTAAAATTTGTTTCAGTGGCATCTTAGCTGAAGATTGCAATCACTTTCATTTCCCAACAAAAAACCAATTTGCGCTTCCATTTTTAACAAAGTCTTAATGCTCTTTAATTTCAGATGAGTTAGAACTGTTTCTGTCCAAAACCTCATTTTCTGTGGAAAGACAGGGTAACGAGAGCTGCCCACCCTTATTAACGGAGAGTTCCTTAATTTATCTGAGGGATCTTTATTCTTCACATCTTTTCTGTCTGTCTCTCTCTTCCTCTTCATTGGAGGTAGTGGTGTGTATATACAGAGCCTTGTCAAGACCATGAATTTTTGGTGCTACTTTGGCATACAAAGTGGTGGTTTCTTTGTACTATTTCTGTTCTTCTGCACAAGACAGGACACTAGCTGAATATTTTTAACAGGGCATAGTTTCCTAGATTATTAGTTACCCTAATAGCAAGCTTTTGTGCCACCCTGTCCTCTGTAACGCTCTTCAGCCGGTTCACAGAAGCCCTATGTTGGAATCATAATTGGAAAAGCTGAAACTTCAGTAGTCATTAATCAAAAATTATTCAGGCACTCATTAAGGGCAAGTTTTGAAACTTCATATATTTGGACAAGAACTGTGACTAATAAGTATATCCACAAAGAAGTAGGCATCCGTAGTTTCTACAATTAGAGTGTCACAAAGCAGTATGTGTTTCTTCAGACATAGGAATATTGAGTAATGGGAAGGATCAGACCACTGACAGCTTTATGACAAGGAGGTTTGTATACACTTGACTGCTTCCACAAGTGATGTCCCTTCCTTCAGCAAAGTGGGACTCCATGGTGGTACCTGTCCTTCCTATCTCAGCAAAAGCTGCTCTTGAGGAAAGACTTTATCTGAAAATGTTTTGACATGCTATTATTCTGGAACAGGAGTAAAGGATCAAATAATAGATTCATATATATCTGCACTATTCAGATTTTACAGCTGCTTCTGTTGCTGCTTCATTTTAAAACCGTGGAGGAAAATACTATCTGAAGTTATTGATCATTAGCCTGGTGGTGTTACTGTGTTCAGCTCAGCAGCAGGTCCACCTCTTTACCTTCTCTTGAGGGTGCTCTTGTAACAATCTAATGGGAGAAAATAAGCCACCTCCTGTAGCAGCAAACTACAGGAGGAAAATCTCACAATCACTGGAGGAAAGGATTGTACTGTATGTTCCTCAGCCTTGAGAAAAGAAAGATGAAGGTTGAAGGGGTTTGTGCTGGGCAGGGGGGAGTAACTGGTCTTGGGGAAATTGCTAAAAGTGAGTCATGCTGACCAGAATCTAATAAAGAGCCTTTCTGAACACTCAATTTCACAGCTATAGTTCATGTTTTCAAGTAGTACAAAATAAAACTTTCCCTGACTGGTACTGTTGATTAGTTTGTAAAAGGAAAAGTATGTCATGGAATAAGACAAAATTTTATTTTATGACTGCTATTAATATAAAAGTCTAATAGTGGGGTGTGTTTTCAATGCTTTCAATGATTAAGGGGGAAATACTGAATGGATAACTTAAGTGTTAAATTTAATATGTCAGTGTGATCAAGCGGGGCTAAAAATACTGAGCAAATACAAGCAAGCCCTAAGTCCATGAGGAAGAGGAAAGCAGATGAGCTAAGCAATAAATATTTTGTACTTGGCCAGTAAACATGAGTGAAATGTTGAACACAAAATTAAACTGGTAAAACAAAAAACGTAATGTTTGATTTCATGTCAAAGTGTTCATAAAACCTTTCACTGAGGAACTTTGATAAAATTTTGTGATGCACAACTATTTTAATTTTAATTGAATTACATGTTTTGGTGAAAAAGCTTCACTGGAAAATTATCAAGTAGCTCTTAACCAAGTTTTATATGAAAGATCTCAAACTGGTATAAATTAGTCATATTTGCTACTAACGACTATTCATTTAAGTTATTCTCATGGAACAGTTAGCATACGGTTTCTAATTACACTGTTACAACATGCAGCATATTTTAGACATTTTATAATTAAATTATATAGTTTATGTAAATTACGTATTGCCTTGTTAATAGCTTTTTGACAAATAAGGACGAGCAAGTACTGTGTACTCTGAGCTGGCTGGTTGTAACGTAGATGTCTGTAGCACAGTGCTGAGTACAAGCCAACGTGCTTTCCCTCTCGGCATGGTTTATTAGTTGTGGCTCTGTGCCACTCTAACTGTGGTACAGAGTTGGCTGTGATCTGATGTGGGATGCTGGTATAGCTCTCTGAAAATAACAGATAGACAGACCCAAGATTTTTTCCTTCCTTCATCTCCTACGTTTAATAGTTCAGTTGTTAATAAAAGCTCTGAGAATTCTACCAGAAGAGGTAATAAACATTTTAAAAAACAAGTAGCAAGCTTGCATTGCAATGTGTCATTCAAGTATCTGTCGCTAGCAATTGTTCAGAGTAAGGATTATTGTTTTAATTTATTTTGAGAAGACTGCTAGTGCTTTATGCTTGCTTTAGTTATTTGGTGCAAAACTGTGTCATACACTGAATTGATCTGTAAAACAGAACTCTCCAATAATGTGCAAGCTCCCTATATTATAGCTACTTATTCAGCTAGTTTTAGAAGGGGGAAAGATTGGGAGAAAAAAATTGAGTGGGCTAGAAAACCTTTGTTCTGTGTTTGTGCTCATGAATGTATCAGTGCAGTTCTGAGGATGAAATTTAGCTGGGGCAGGAGTAGAAGGGCCTGTAAAGCTACAATAGTGTCTGAAGTATCCAGCTGTAGAAGCTGAAGGTGGCAAGTCGCAGATAATTTTTTCTGGGATGGAAATTTTGTAAGTACTCCCTGACTGCAGTAAGTACTAGGGCGAGAATCTCAAAAGTTCACAGTTGGAAATGATTTTGGAGCTGGGCAATTGCAGCCAGGACCACAGAGGTGGGAAACATCTGATGCTTTGCTTGTATTTCTCCCTTCATCTCTTTTCTCCAGCAAAGAATGCGTCTCAGTTGCATGATGTTTGCCTGTTAACGGACCTCTTGGCAGTTTCCTATGGGCCAAGTACGGGCCACAAATGATTGAAGAGCCTGTCTGTGTGCTTCAGCTTTGACGTGTACGGTATCTTTGGCCTACTTTGTTTTTTGCGACCTATTCAATCTTTCTGTTAAGATAGTCAGCAAAAATTACCAGTTAGTCCTTAACTTATATTATGTTTGTGCATGTGTGGGGAAAAGTTTTAAAACCAACAATTTTTTAAAGCAAAAATAAGTACCTTCCAACCAACCATATACCACTGCCTTATTTTTCACAGAAAAATTAATGACTGAGAGATCATAATGTTATATTATCAACAGTATCTATGTATTATTTGGTTTCTTCATCTTTTTATTTTCATACAAAGTTCATTTTACAAATCAAAAGTTAATGTGTTTACTATCAATGTAAACTCAACTTGAAATTTAAAAATCCACGTGCAGAGTTTGTCTTAATGGCACATGTGGCAGATTTGGAGTCACTGTACTCCCCTGTAAAGAATTGGCCACTGTGGAGTAAAGATCAGCTGAACTGCGTGTTAATCAATAGACGTGACAGAAAGATAACCTTGGAATGAACATTTTTAGGTATCAGGTACTCAACTTTGACTTTCGTTTGTAAAAAGCTTCTGCCACATTTTATTTATTCATTACAAATTGTTTTGAATTCGGTACAAGTGGGTTTTGGACAAATTATTATATAAGACAGTCTTACAAAGATGAAACAAATTGTGAGAGGATACTTCTATTGAATATTTACGTTTCCTTAATTAAGATGAAAGAGGATATTTTGTTCTTCATACTGAAACATCTGTAATCTAAGTTTCAGAGCATGAGAAGTCTTTTTCTTTAAAAAAAGCCATTTACTATAATTATTGTCTGATTTATGAAGACAACTAAATGTGCACTGGTAATCATGTTTCTCAGCTTTGAAGAACACTGCTGAATTTGGAGAAGCATGTCTTCTTAGCCGCTTAAGGTATGGAGGCACTACAGCTATGAAACGTATCTTGCCACCTATCTAGGGTAGCATTATGCATCAATGAGCATTTAAAGTCAGGTGGTACGGCTGGAGGAAATGTGAGCTAAAGCATTAACTGCTGTTGTGGAGGGATAGCACCACTATTTGTCCTGACATGTTTTAGGTGAAAATATAGCTAACAATACAGTTTATGTTAAAATAACTAGTAAAATCTACCCATGGTGTTCTGCTGGGGGGGAGAGGGGAGGAATATCTTGTAAGATACAAAATCTGGCGTTTCCTCTTCATTCTAAACGGTCTTTGGATCACCTGCTTTCTAGATCCACCTTTTAGGTTTTAAATGGAAGAGATGGTCCCATTAGTTTAATTTTGTTTGGTTTGATGGATAGATATGTACTGAGCTGCCTGCTCAGCATAGGCCTTTCGTTCTTTCATTGCTTGACCTGGTGCTACCCACCCACCTGTAAGCTCTTTGATCACAAATGCAAATCCAAAATAGAACAAAACCTGTAAAGCAATTAAATTGTTGCATTGTCAGCATAATACGATTTGGTGGCTTTACCAGAGGTTAAGGTCCTAAAATGTGTTCTACTGTTGTTATCTACAGTGGTTTCTCTATCAGTTCTTTCAATGATCTCTCTTAATGTAATGCTGCAGTTGAGCTCAGTTCCTAAATTTAGGTACAACTGAAACTCATTTCAGTATAGATCTGGATTACTTCTGGGCTCTTCCAACTAGCTTTTTGTAGTTACTATTACTCTCTAAAGGGTGAGGGTGTTTCGTGCTAGTTCTGGAGGGAAAAGGCAGGTTACATAATAACAATTGATTGTTTGGAGTAAAATCATAAATTGTGATTTGGCAAGAAAATGACAGTTTCTTACAGTGGTTTATTCATGAAGTACGGATATCTCTGTACACAAACCTCATATTTTTTTTGATATTAATGTCTGTGAGGGTCATGCATACGCTGTACTGTCCTCAATACCTGTTCGCAGGTAGAGGTGTCCTAACCATCTTTGATTTCATTCCTGCATCATGGCTCAGGAAGTACTGTGCAAAGTATTAGCAATGCTAGTGTTGGTCGTGTTAGTCATTTGTCTATTGCTAGTCAGGTATTTAGCCTTATAATTAATATAAAGTGGTTCTAAGGGTACAGTGTGAGCAAAATCTGTGGTGCTTAATCTTTTCCAATGTGAATCTACGATCACAGTTAGCATATTAGCTATTTCAGATGCCTGGAAACACGTCTAAGCTATCTGTGGTATTTGCCAGTAGAATTGCGTGTTGAGGGTTTTTCAAGACTATTCTCCAGATACATGAAATTGATTGTTAGCGAGAAAAGGGAGACCAACACGGGTGTGCTGGAAAATGAGAGGTCTCTACTGCTTTTAAAATCTTTTTAAAACCTGTATGGAGTTATCATTTCTGAACACACTGTTACATGGCAGAGACTTCTAGACTAAATTTCTGCTTTGGATGAGATACCCTCCTGTCACTTTTGCTATTTTTATCTAGGCAAATTGACTAGGGCTCACTGACACGGAATGTACGTGACAGCATTTAATTAACAAAGTTACTTATTTTACAGAAATGTAAACTCCAGGATTCACCTTATCTATTTTCACTCCTACTCACTTGTGCTGAAGCAGGAACTGAGGAAGAGATCAAATCTCTTTCTCGTCTGTGTCCTTCAGCTTGGGGATGGCTGGAGGCATGTTGAAGTTATCAGGGATGTTATGGTCACTGTCACCTAAAGGAATATGATAGTACTGCGTATATGTGCTCAGTAACCTTGTGCAGTCATATCTTAAAAAAAAAAAATCTTCAGTTACTGTGAGGTGGGTTACTCTGCTTTCTAAGTATCCTACTTGTAGGGGGAGCAGTGATAAAGAAGAAAAGGGCTTTGGCAAAATGGAACCGAAGCGGGTTGTTCTAGCTATTATTTTTACTTTTAAGAGAACATCATACAAGACAGATGGCAGGAGGACATAGCTGATAATGTCTTACAAGGTGGCTTAAATCTGCAAGTAAGGAGAAGTTAATAGTTATGTTTTGCCAATGGATTATGTTTGTGCAAGCTATTTAGAAATTAAAGTAGTAATTTTTTTTAGGATCTGAATGAAACAAAATGCGCAAATCCACATTTAATCAAAGACCTCTTAAGTTGTCCAAGATCTGCATGTCCCCTGCCTACCATGTTTCTGAATATTGAAAGAGTCAGGTCGTAATGAGCTCTGACATGAATAGCAGAGGCAATACATGAGTAGTTTTTAAGTTTATATAGAAACATTTTGTTGACATTCAAATGATCAGATGCAAAGAAAAAAGGGAACAACAACTACAGAAAACAAAAGTAAGAGTGCTGAAAAACCCTTATAGCCAATAATATATGAAAAACAAAGAAATGTTTTTCAATAACTTGAGTTTGAACCTTACAGAAGTATTTTCCAAGCAGCTGTAAAGTATGGATGATGGCTTCAAAAATAACTGTAAATTATTTGGAATGGAGGTAACTATGTGTGAGACATGCAATAAAAAAAAAAAATCTCACTTTCAGCATTGTCAGTAATGCTGTTTGTCTATGGGAAGTTCCTCCTAGGTATGAAAAGGGATGGATCAAATATGGAGTTGTCTTATTCATATGCCTCCATTCTGTGGCTGAACAGATTCCCCCCCCCCCCCCCCCCCTTCCTTCCTTGCGCATTCTCCAATGCATAGCATACACTAAAAAACCCCAGCTGAGTCAGGTCACTATTTTAAACACAATTTAGTTCTCCCATTTAGGCCACACATGGCAATATATGTGTATATATATGTAAACACACTAATATATTAAGGAAAAAGAAAAACAACAGCAAAATCTGCCTCTGAATTTAACTGTCTAGAGAAATATAGACATAACAAGACTGCTATTAAGCATATACTGGATTGTATTCATACTTTATATCTCTCTGGAATGTGATGGAGAGAAATGAGACATTAGAGCTTTGGGAAGGTGAGGTATCGTGTGAATTAGTGTGGTAGCCCTTCTGGATGCCACTTGTCTCTAAGACTCCTCTATCATTCTTGTAATTTCAGATTTGTAGGATTTTTTTTTTTTTAACAGTTATTTGAAAGTTCTGACAGTCTTCCATAAGCCCTGTGATTTAAATTGTAAAGAACCAATTTGGTCTAGAATCTGGAATGGTCAGACCGTTTCTGCATATTCTCCACATTTTATTCTTCCAGAGTTTGTCATCCTGCTCTCACCTTTAGTCCTTATTGGTATTTTTCAGAATGAAGAGATTTTCTGGATGCCTTTTTGCCTGATCATGGAAAGTACTCTAATTGCTCTTTTCAACCTGTGGTCTGCAGTTCATTCCAGCTTATTCTCCAACATCAGGAATCCCTGTGTTTCCATTATTCCGTTTTCTGGTTTTACATATCTCAGCCAAACTCCATCTCTTTTTAAAATAAACATTTAATATTTATTAGCCTTGGCATAACCATGCACATGGACTTTGTGTGTCTAAGCATGCTTCACAAGCATGTGTTAAGCATGTGCACATGCTTGAGCGTCCAAGAAATGGAAGCAAAAATATACACTAAAGTTACTGGGAAGAAAATGATGGTATCATAGTGGGATGTGAAAAGCATATACATGGTAAAAACCTGAAGGGTTCATGGTGCAGGGCCATATCTTTTAAATCCATTTTTTCTTGGGTACTAAAAGTCTGTGCGGGAGGTGGGCAGAGTTAATTTATATGAAAATAAGCCTTATTGTTTCTGCTAGTTGTGGGTCAACTTATTCTCCTAGGAGAGGAATCGTTTTTCTTAACATTTGATTCACATGGTCTCTCTTTTGCATTTGGGTAGAAGCAAATAAAGCTCAACTGAAATGATAGGAGTGTCAGCAAAAATAGCTTTATCCTCCTGTATAGGTTTCAACAAGCTGTTACGGCAATTTACCAGTGGAATCTTTCATTTCCAGGCAGATCATTGCAATGCTTATCATATTGCCTAAATCCTTTAATTTGCAGTGCCTTCCAAGATAGGCAGAAGGTCACTGTCAGGCACCCAAAAAATTTGCTTTTGGTTGAGGTAGGTGAGGATTTTGTGACAGGCAATTGCTAGCAATATATATGCAAATGCTCTGTATCTCACCTAGGTATGTACTTGCTGGAAAAAATGCAAATGTATACTTTGCCCTACCACAGTATTTCCTATAGGACAAAGTAAGATCAACTTTTATTATCGTCTTGGCCCTTACTATAAATACTTCTCTTCATACAGTGTTCTAAAGTCCTCAGTTTACCAACTAAATCCCAACATGGATATTAAATATATATTTCTTTGTCTAAATGGTGAGAATTTGACTGTTTTCATGATAATGATTTTTGTCTGCTTCTGCATATTTTTTCTCTCGGGAAATTTCAAATCTTGCTCATGTTGTTTAATGAGCTGGCTGGTCAAGCATCTGATGCCCCGGTGGGAACTTTCAGAGTCACTGAACACATTTTTACTTAAATCTAGCTGACATTTCTGTCTGTTTGATTTAATGTATGATTTCCATAGTTAGATTACCAATCAGATGGAGCATAGTACAATCATTCCTCTGCGCTATAAACACGCATGCATCCCGCACAGAAACGGGATTTTTGCTGTTGGTCCACATGGCAAGACTGTTTTCAGATTCTGCTGGCATTTGGGAAGACTTTAAAAGTCAATTTTAATTAGAAATTAGATTTTGCACCTGTAATGAAAATTCTGAGTGCAGAATTAGTCTTCAGTATTTTATTCTCAGCCCATTTCAGACGCAGTGCCTCTCTCTTGTTATCATCTGGTGGAACTAGGCTATTACAAACCATGAAATATTTGGTGTAGTGTTCTGCATGCTGCATTGTCTGACACAGTTAAATGCTGAAGTCCTAAAAAAAATTTCAAAGTTATAAATAACCATATTGTTTATATTTCATTTCATTCTATTCAAAGATCTTAAAATGTTTGCTGTCTGCATGCTTCATACACTTGCTGTGAAGCATACAAGTATTAATGATAGGACCTTTGAACAATTATTAATGAATTTGTTTAGTGAAAATCAAAACTTATAGTTTTTGCTTCTCATGGAAGTTCAGCGTTCCTCCTGCTCTTGTCCAGAAGGCACCTCTCTTCATGCTGAGAGTAAAAAAATAACAACATTGCACCACTGCAAATTCCATGTATTTTAAGTGTTCTCTTCATTTTGTTTCTTTTGAAGGCCAGTGCCTGCAAGCCCAAAATTTCTTGGGGATGTTGCCTTCCCTGCTCCCCTTCTGTGTCTTTATTAGGCAGTAAGTAAATTGATAAACATTTTCAAGAGGAGGCAGTCTATAGATACGTATTTTGGCTGGCAGCAATAATACCCCAAACTGTCATATATAGGTGTGCCCCGTGCACTGAGTTAAACGCTCTAGAAAACTACACTAAGGCCTGAACTGATGTGAGTTTTGATAACTATATAGAGGTATCTTTTAAGTTCATATACTTTATGTCATAACAGTTCCAAATTTTCTCTCCAAAAATAAGTCATTCTGCTAAAAGGGCAGAGCAGCTCCTGGTCATGTGATTGCCAAATGACATACATGTGACTTCACCCCTAGTTTCTGACGTATGTTGAGGGCAAAGATCCTTGTTGCCTTCTTTCCCAATAACAGATTGTTGAGGTGACAGTATTTTCCTACTGAAGGTGACTGAAAAATTGGCCTCTTCTAATTTATTCTTGCTTTTCCTATAGTAAAGTAAAACAAAAAAAGCTTTGAAGTGTGAAAAAGAAAAGTGACATTTTTTTTTCCTCCTTAAAAGTAATGTTTTTATGTAGTTTGTTTTTTCTGTTTAGAAAAAAAAAAAAAGCCAGAAAGCAGTGAAAAATGTGTTCTTAGACTTTTGTTACTCTTAAAACAATGATAAGGTAGGGAAGAAAATTTTTAAAACATTGGGTTAAATTTTATCCTCCCCGCCCGCTTCATTTTTTGTTTGTGCAATAAATCTTTGGTATTTGGCAGAGGGAGAACCCTATAATTTTGACATCTTAATCACAGAGCTGTTGTTCATGAGAGACATGAACTGACAGAGGCGATGTCTGCAATCATTTCATTTCTGTGAGGTTTTTGAGTACAGCATGTTGAAGTTAGCCCAGATTAGGGGGAGAGGGGAAAGTAAATTTTCAAGGACCTAATTATTGGATCCATTATTAAAAAAAAAAAAAAAAAAAGAAACAAAACAAAAAACATGGGCTGGATATTCATCACGTAGTTCTACACCTTAGAGTAAGTAAAACTGTCTTCACGAAGCCCTTTTCAAGCTGTTTTGCACAATTCATTGCTGGCGTGCAGCCAGCGATAGGAGCTGCAGCCCAGCTTGCTGTAGCTGCCAGTGTTCTGTTGTGTAGGAGGTGAGCCCAAAATAGCATGTCTTCTTACTACCTCCCTTCAGGGTGCTTTAACAATTTCTCAAAGGTCAGTAGAAACTAGTATCAATTAAAGTAGCTTGGTGTCTGCTTTAATGTGTGCTTTACAGGTAGTGGAACAAAGTGACTTTGAAATGCAATTCTGCTACCTCTTTCCCTGGAATACTCTGTCAAGTTTTGGCTGTGTGTGAGGATCCAAGGCAAGATGATTTGCTGATGTCTCACGGGTCAACATTAAGCTAACCCAGTCGGGTAGGCTCAAAATGTTGGCTTGGTCAGTTTGCTCCATCAGTAGTATTGCGACATTCAGTAGCCTGTGATAAAATGAACACGTCCTTAGAACTAGAAATAGCCAATCTGGCTCCCAGTCATTTGATCTGCTCACAAGCATGGTCTCTCTTGAATATTCTGCTTGGTTTACAAATCAGTCAAAAGGTAGAATATCCTGATGGTAGATAACAAATATATTTATGAGATGGATCTGGGGAAAAAAAAAATTTGAGCGGAGGTTTTTGAGTTTTGCTTTCATTTAAAGATGAAGTAGAGTTTCACTGGGAGGCTTAGTGACAACTTGATATCATTTAGACAGAGTGATCTATCTGAAGAAAGATTAATGTTAATTAAAGTGGCATTGGAGAACTTCAGCAGATGACAGCAGCCAAGCTGGCTACAAGCTATTTTTAGAAAATTGACTTCATTGCATTCAGTATGACTCATTTATTAAGTTAACGGATGAATCAATATCTTAGCTTCTTATGGCAGTCACTGAAGTAGAACTGTATATAAAAACTGTGTTCATATCTTTGGTCAGAATTCAAATTATAGAAGCCAGCCAGTATTGATTCAGTCCAAGTGCACAAGTGTCTTGCACATGATGTAGCTACTCAATAATAATCCAGTGAGTCCATCGGCACATGCATATATACAGGGACACAGGGGAAAACCAGTCAGAAGTCCAGCTTGCAACTATATGGAAAATAACACAGTGATAATTTTAACCTTATATCCAGAATAAATGTTTTAAAAATGAGAAATTCAGTTTCTGTTTTAGAGTATTGAAACATACAGCAAACAGGTCATAGAAGGATAACTTATTAAAATAATGGATAGTTTATCATTAACAGAGCTGCAATTTATTTTTCTTTAGGTTTTGTCTTCTCGAGTTCTCTTCGCATTTGGGCTGTGGTTCGTTGTTTCTTGCCTCCATTTGAGCACAGTTCCTCCTGGTTTTTAACTTTCCTTAACTTGGATGAAATTCAAGTTTCCCTTCTTCAGTGATATTCTGCTTTAATTTGTGAAATAGTAAAGCTTCCATCTGTTCCAATACAACTGTATTGGCCTCCCTTCAGTTTATTTCCTGTATTTTGCTAATTTCTTAGGTTGCTATAGAAACCTCGCTTTCAACATTCTCCTGAGTCCTTTTTGTGAACTTCCTGTGAACCCAGTCTATGCATTATATGTCCACCTGAGACGCACTTTTTTCCTAAAATAGTTTCCCTAAAAAAGACAGAAAGTTTCTATTCTTTCACAAACTCCTGTGCAAATAGTTGTGAGATTTATTATTTCCTCGTTATTTTTATGAAATTTCTATCCTGTCTTTTCTGATTCTCTCCTCCAAGACCTTCTCCAGTTTAGTCCAAAATAAGGTGATGTTCTTCGTTTTTATTGTGTCAGCTCTAATTTCTACATCTAGGAATAATTTCACTTCTCTTCTGCAAAGGGATTAGAGAACTAGGGTGTCTGTATTGCATGCAGGGTATGATACAGACCTGACGAGACTGATGTCTATCGAAATTTGAATATGAATTTTGGGACCTTTCAGAGATTATGTTACATATACATATGTGAAAAATTAAAGCTTGCTAGTATTTAAAATAATTTCACTGTTAAATAATGTCACTTACTATAGTGTGAAAATACTGCAGTTTGGGAGGGAAAGGCTTTGTGTGTTAGGTCTCTAGAGATGAAGTTTGTCTTTCCAGCTTACTGGAAGTAGCTGGCTGTATATTGAGCTTTGCTCTTGGTTGGTTGTGTACTTGTTCTGAGAGAAAATGCCATTTATAGTGTAGGATGCTGGATGTTGTGTCATTCAACTGGAAAAAATACAATAAAATCTATAATAAAACTATAATGTGTGAAAGACGAAGGGTGAATCTGTACAAAAATTGGGTCCCTGGTGAGCTGAATTCTGGCCCTTCTAACATGTTCTTTGTTGCATTATATTCTAGTGTACAAAGCCCACAGTAGTTAATGTGTACTCATGGTAGCTGGTCCTTTGCTACTCTGATCACAGTGTAATTGCTGCTTGAAATACTCTGATCAAAAAAGTTAGTGTAAAATGTTCTAACAAAACCAACCTGCAGAGAGAGGTTGCTTCCAAGAAAATGAAAAAAATGTATGCCGTGTGCAAGTCCTCTGTCACAGACGGTGTATCATCCTGTAGCTGAAGTCTCCTCTGCGTAATTCTCTGGTCTCTGTTCTTTCAGGTGTCAGTGATCAAATCAAGGATTTGCAAAATAACAAGTAAACTTCCAGACAGATTGCAATTGATAGTGACACTTAAATGTAATTCAGAGAAATACTCGAAATCCAGTTTTCCTTAGGCTGGACATACCAATTAATGCATTGATTTTCAGTTTGCCTTTATTTTGCTGTTCTTTCTTACCATTCATCACAATGATTTTGTTTTTTCTCAGTAACTTCTGTGTCTGTGACATTGTGTAGTCCCTTACACTATGGACTTATCTGACTGTGGGAGATTTGTAATAGTCATTTGGTAACACCAAACTAAGCACTTTCAAATTTCTTTTCAGAGTGTTTACCATGAGGTTGGAATGAACCGAGATTTATGATTTTTGAGCGAAGAGCATGCAGGATGTTTCACAACTGGTTCTGACTCTTAAGTTCAATTGGCGAGTGAATTGTGTATGGAATTGAAACTAATCACGGCATTTTGCCAGAAAAGAAGCGGAATGTTTTTAAATTTTATTTATGTGTTATTGTTCACTACTCACAGGCTGACCAATAGGCAGCTTAAATCCTTTTTCCTCATAGATACATTATTATTTAGTAAAAACAAAAATTCTGTTCCTCACATATATCATACTTATGACCAGTAGAAGAGTTCAGGCTCCTAGTGTGTGTGATGCCTTTAACCTTCTGTGAAACTCACACCAAACTTTACACACAAAGTCAAATGTCTTTATTATGTCCTCTATAGTGCCAGATTTAACTGGCAATCTGCTGTGGTGGATCTCTTTTTCAGGAGTTATAAGATGGAGTGAAATCTAATGTTCCAAAATGAAGAAAGGATAGACTTACTTAAAAACTTTATTTCAGCTCTGAGGCATTTATACAATTGTATATTTATGTGTCTCTGGTTCTCTTTCAGTTTCAAATTCATTATTATTTATTTATGTAGTCTGGATTTTCAAGCTAAAGATGTCAGCATAGGATTGAAAATGTATTAAGATAGATACGGTGAGCTGGAGCTATAGGTGAGAGATGGTTTATTTAAACAGTAATGTAACTTTTAATATATCTTTCTCTTTCAAAAATGTGGAATTGTGATAACTGACATTTTCAATGACATGGCATATGCGATTTTGTCAAGGAAAACGTCCAGTTCAGGAATGCATAACTACTTTAAAATGTGCTGCCATTTGAACTGCGACTCGGCAGATTCAGAGTGTGTGAAACTCTTGACACAAAACTTTGCAGAAGTATTTGCAGAAAATGATGCTAATTAATGGTTTAAGCAAGCCAGATGCATTTACTGAGTCAATTATTTTGATTTTTAAAATTTTTTTCTGATGTATTCCAAGAAAGTGCTTAATAGTTGTGCAGAGGGTGGCCGATAAAAAAGTCTGCCAGGTGGAGTTCCCTGCTGGTGGACTGCTGGCAGCAGAGGCTCTGTCTTCCCATTCTGCTAGAGGATAGAAAGTCAGTGAAGTTACTTTTTGGGTACTCCAGAGTGCGGACAGGAATGGATCTGAAAGAACTAAATAAAACCTATTTTCTTACGGACCTCATTCCCGTAGCAATAAGACTGGTCATGTGCAATGATAACGTGCACTGATCTGAGCCATTCCTTGTCACGGTATGATGAAGCAAACCGTTGTCGTGATGTTAAAACCAATTTCTTATAGCTATCCCTGGAAACACCATTTGAACAAAAGTCAGATATAGTGAAGAATAAAAGCTCGTGTTTGTACTTGCACTGGCAAAAAAATGTTTCAGTTCTCTCCAACTTTCAACTCTGTTGATGATTAGCAGCAATGGAAGTTGCAGAGGAAATAGGAGAGAGCAATTGCTACGCTCTAATTGTTCGTGATGAACTTAAATGCTGTAATGTCTGGACCCTGTCTCTACCTTGGAAATCATAGTTGATATTACTTGGAGCAGCGATGGACTTTAGACTTGACTCTTCCTAGGCAGACTTCATCTTCTGCCTAAAGCCTTCAAACCGTTTATTTCTGAGAGTGACTTACTTGTAGAGATATGGAAAGGCAGGACTTACGGGGAAAATTTTAATGTATTTTCTGTGTTACTCTCTTCTCCCCTTTTTAGGTTGAGTAAACAATATGCGTAATAATTTCAAGATTGAATATAAGGAAACACATCTGTGTAGAAATGTTGACAATTGGAAGGAAAACATCCAATAATAGGGAGATAATACAAATACACATTTGATACCTGTGTTCTGCTTTACAATAAATAGTTTCTTACGTGATTTTCATTTCTGTAGGACCCAGAAAATGACTAGTGTTGCTGTGCAGAGCCAGCAGGGAGGTCATTAGTGCAGTTATATTTTTGGGTCTGAATTGTCACTATCAATGATAATGCTTCATGAAATAAAAGAAGCCATGTCTGCATGTCTCTGGGGAAAATGTAGTATTTTGCAGGATGTAGACAAGTAAGTTCAGTAAGTTCAATGTGGAACGAAACTCCCTATTTTTCTACATCAGTGCCAACTATTGTGCATTGCCCACTTTTTATTACCAATCATGAACTCCAGAGACTTTTCAAACATGGAAGCCATAAAGTCCGTGTGGTTTCTGAGGACTGTACATGCATGTCTAATTAAAAAATTTCAATTTCTAGAATTACATTTGGATGCATTTAAGACTGCGTAGCAGCTTAGTGAAATACTGAGCACAAAGCACATCAGGCTTCAAGTGATCCATACAACTTAGACAACAAACAAGAAATCATAGGATATGATGACTAATGGCTGTTAATGTAAAGAATAACATCCTGGTGATGGTAATTCTGCTTGGTTGATCTTTCAGGCTCCTGAAGGACACCTTGTTTCTAATGTTTGTTAGTCACATGAAGATTTTTCTTTGGATAAAGAAAGGAAAAGGCCGGGGGGTCAGTGCTGTTGTTTGGGGCTTGGTGGGGTTTACCTCTAAATTGGTAAGAGGGATATTTGTGTTTTGGAACAAGTCATGACACCATTAAATGCTGTGCTTTGTGTTGCTGTTTTTGAGAATACTTTTCTTCTGATTTGAGAGAATATTTTTCTTCTGATTTCAGGTTGGGTGGGACTATATCTGCATACAAGATAGTGCCAGACGAAATAGAAGAAATCAAGGTACAGTATTACTGCCTTTCAACACTGAATTTCTTTGCTTGGAGAATTACAGAAATGTTACATTAAAAAGCCACGTTATTTCTTGCTTTGACGTGCACAAAGAATATATGGCCTTTCTTTACTATCCTGTTAGATAAATTCTTGATATAGAAAACAAGAATGATTATTGCTATTGATTACTTATGTGGAAAAATATCTTAAACTAAAAATTAAAAATAAAATTGAACCCTTGTCCTTTCCAGGCATTTTAAGTCCCTCTTTTAATTGATAAAATATATTTTCTGTAGACATTCATCTTGGTATTTCTTTACACATCCAAAACACTAAAAACTATCTCTTGAAATCTTAAAATTATTTGGTGGTAAAAAACTATTGATAATAGTTTCTTTCTATTGATGAATATATTTAAGCTCCTGGAATATTCATTGTCCACTCAATTCTAATGTAACATAGGGAGGACAAAAGTGTCTAAAGTAAAATTATTAGATCCATATTTAGGCATCTAAAACAGAACTTTTGTTATTTTTACAAGTACAGTTTACCTTCAGCTGAAGTTGACTTCAGTGGGGTTTGTTTGATGCCAAAGCTTATATAATTCAACATCTCTGTTTTGTTACCTGAAGACACATGCAGGACTACTGTGAACGTTGAGTTATATTTTCATAACAAAAAAGAAAATTTGTGTCCTTTTGCTTTTGAGATCAAAAGCACATCCATTTTTTTCAATATTATCTGTCTTAAGAAGGGGATAGTAAGATATCATTGGTACTCAAAATCATTAAAAGCTCTTTGATTTTGGGGAGTGACAACAATAAATACTGAAGTTTATCTCCAATGTAATGTGCGTTATAACAAAACTCACTTTAGCTGAGTGCACTCCTGGAAAATACTTCAGCAATTTGTGTCAATTTTGTTCTTTAGTGGAGTAAAAGATGGGTACTATGTGCAAATTTGTCCTAGATCTGGTAGCGCAGTCTGTGTAGCTGGTTCTTTATTCGTTTGTATTGGTAGTCAATCAGTCTGACATACTGCTTGCTCATTATGGTTACTTAACCCATTGTACTGTTTCATATACTCATTTTCAACTGTGCAAAAGGAGTCAAGAGTGGCTTAAAATCTAGTAAAGGGAAGTGGTTGCATAATCATCTGCTCTAGACATGACTTCTCAGTGTGTAAAGTTGTGAAGATTTATTCCTCCTCAATTAGCATCAAACCCACTGGAAGCAAATACAGTGGCTGCCTGTATCTGCATCAGTCAAAGCTATCACTCCACTGTGATCAAAATTTATTTCTCTCCTCTGAGATTCACAGACTCCTCTATCCTGAATTATCAAGAGGAGGATGATTTATTAGGGTAGATCCAACGTTTAGACTTTGGTATTAGAAAGAAAGAAGATTTTCAAAACTTATTAGTGTTATGCAATATTTTCATGATGTTTAGAGAACTGCACCAAAACTATAAAACCAAAAATCACACCCCCCCTAATCTTTCTCCTTTAATATAAGAAATCCAAACCCACTGACATTTTGCTAATGTTGAAGATAGAGAAAAGGAAGCTGATATTTCTGGCTTCATCGTGCAAACTGAGTTCAGTGAGCAAAGAAAAATGGAATGCTGGGAAATAAGAAATAATTTTATTTTTAGGAAAGTACTGTATTAGACAAGATCAGTAGTCACAGGAATGTGTTTTTCTCCCCACCTGCTAAGGAGGCCTGTTCTTATTTTCCAGCTCTTTCTTACTCAGCTGGTGTTTAAATGCTTGAGATCCTAGGGAACAGCAAAGGATGGGTTACTCATTGATCTCAGTTGTATCAGCATGGAAGTGTGGAGGGAGGATTGTATTGTTCTAAGTCAGAGCTATTTAAAGTGATTGGAAAAAATCACCTCCCTTACTTGTTTCTGGTAGCTGTCTTCTCTTGTTCAGGTAATATGGTTTTTGAGGTTGTAGCTGAAGTCAGCCTACCTCTCACACCTTAAGTGATTGAACTTCTCAAGCTGTAATACAATAGGTGTTGTTCATGTGAAATAAGGCACTACTGGAAGACACAGTAGCAGTGAGTATAATGGGCAAATCTATATCAAATATGGAAGAAGTATTCTTTTGTTATATATATTGTGAATAGCAGCTGGCAAACAGGGAGACTCAGTATCCTTGCAGTAAATATAAGGGGAGTCTTAACTTCTGAAAGGTTCAAGCAGGTTATAGTAGAAAAATGAGAGAGGAGGAGATAAAAGAGAAAGCAAATGAGATTGTTGGAATGTTACTTCGAAAGAGGACAGAATCTTCTTCCATGCACAATAGTTCAGAGTTATTTTGCCTCACAACTATCCCTCCCCTATTTAAACATGAAATATTAAGAGGTTTAATTTGACAGAATATGCAAGAATAGCTCAATTTTTAATATATGATTTAACTTGATAGGTTGTGAAATTATATTCACAGGAGTTGGAATATTTGTGTTTTCTGATAGTCCTTACAAAGTAAACTGCGTAAATGGGAAAGGAGAGTACTTTATCAGGCAGAGAGCAATAATTACTATGACAAGTAAATAAGAAGTCTCTTTGACAGCATTTTGCTATATTCTAGAAAAGGTGGTAGATGAACCTCTTTTACAGCTCAAAATAATTTATGAGGAAAACAGATGTATTGATTTTGTTAATTCACGTAATTACATCTCGGGTAGAACACCATTGTAAGCAGAGACTGTATCTCTGAGTTTATGAAAGAGGAAAAACTCTGTAAGCCTTAATATACCTGCTGGTTGAAAAGTATCTTTAGAAGATTAATGAAATGCATGTTTCTAAATGTATTAATAATTTCAAAAATAACCTGTATTTTTTTTTATATATATATATATATGAGAATTTATTTGTCCATATTGTAATACTCAGCAAATTTTAACCTGTGTTTATAATGTTTCCATTCTGGAGCGTTTAGAATATATTCATCCTTGCATGAGAGCACGCCTATTTCTGTGAATGAGTGTATATGATCAGTGTGGGGTATAATTGAAGCAGTGCATCCTGCTTACCAAAATTTAGGGTCCGTGTGCTTATAGGCATATGAATTAGGAGTATTTATGGCAGAAGTGATAGCATGTACCCTAAGTACCCTTGTGCACCTTACTAGGGTTAGGAAGAATTGTGTGGAACCAATCACAGCTACAGTTCCTCAGCATCTGTATCAGTCTGAAATGGAGCGTGACGTAACTTACCTTCCCTAGATTTTTGTCATAGGTGCTTAGGTTCCCAAAGTGAGAGCACTCAACAGGTAACCATATGAAGATACTATCACAGGTTTTCCCCCGAAACTTTTCTAGAGGGTAGAAATGTCTTCTATCATAGGATCTTCAGGACCAGTGCTTCAATAAGAGAGGCTTTCAGAGGAGGAAGACCTGAGTGAATGCCTAAATGGATGTACTGCCATCTGCATTCCTGTCATTTCTCTGCACCAGTTAAAGCAATGGCACTTCATTTTCAGTACCTGCTGGTTTTAAAATACTGCAGGAACTGATGAAGACAGTAAATATAGGAATTACTGCATATTTCTGAGAAAGCGTCACTGTTTTGACTTTAGATTTCTGCCCTCATCCGAATTATTCATCCTGTAAGTAAGGAGCTTTTCAAACTTGCCAAATGCATTGGCAGATTTCAGCCTTGCTCCTCCTCTGCTGTAGTAGTATGTTGTGCTTAAAGGAGGGGTCTTCCAAGCCAAATATTTTCATGTACATAGGGACTGGTGAGCATGTCAGGCAACACTGGTTTTGAAGAACATCTTCTGGTTGGAAATTAAAGCAATTGCATTTGAGAGGAAAAGAATAGCAGCAAATTTAACATTTCTTTATTTCTAGTTAATGACATTCATGACAGAATACAATTTCATTTACAATGTGGAGTTTGTCTCAAGAGTAAAGAGCAATTTATGACTATTACCAATGAGGGAAAGTTTGTGTGATGTGCTTGTAGATAGTTTTATATGTCAACAGTAGCATCTTATGGTTTATAATACCATGAGAGATGCTCTTTTTGATTGCAGCATTCTGTCCTTACCAAGGAAATATGTGATGTTGTGAAGGATTGTTATTCTAGACGAAGACTCTGTGAATGAGAAGAGCACTCATTAAGAGATTTCTAAAAAAATACTTGGTTTGCGAGGATTTGCAAGTCAACAGTAGAAAGGAATTTAATTGTTCTTTTTCTTTTCTAAGTGCTTCCCCATATGCTTTTCATGTAGGCATATGCATGTATCTCATCATCTCAAGACAAGAAATGAATTTGGCAGCAGGTGTTCAATTCATAAAAGTAATATGCACAAGAAAGACATTGCCATTGTATTTCATTCTTGTAATACCTGTGGTATGAGACAGATATTCCAGTGTAGAGAACAAGGTTAAATGGTTACCTCCTCTGGTAGTTAATTTTAAGAAATCTTGTTAGAAATTTTTTTTAGTACTGATTGTAAATTTGTAAATTTAGATGTAAAGCAGTTCTGGAGGAAGATGGGAATTTTTTTTAGTTCCTTTATCCACTCTTTCCTCAGAGACATACTTTATGCTCCTCAAAGAGCACTTGTAATTCTTCTATAGTTGATCTTTAAATGAAAGCATATATGCATAAAGTATTAAAGGCTACATTTAAGACTACAGACCTTTTCCCCTGAATGATGATAGGATAGCGCTCTCTTTTCTTTAGAAGTATGTGTTCACTTAATAGTTTAATATCTGAAAATCCTTTTCATGAATACCTGAAACACATTCCTCTCAGATTGTCTTCAGTCTGTGAGGCAACAGACTCCAGTGATGAAGATCCAAGAGCAGAAAATTATAAAAAAATGTGTGAGAGAGGGAAGTAGCCAGAAGGGAAATGGGGAACACTGTGTCTTCTTAGAGGTCAGTTGGTCTAGATGATTTAAGAATTCATGAGACTAACTTTGCCACACAATCATATTTAGGAACATCTTATGAGCAAAGTAAGCTGCAGTATCAGTATCAGCTGCATTTCAGAGCAAAGCTGGACTCTCTGCCATCAAAAATATACATCTTTGAAATAATTACAAATAAAATCAGTCTGTTCAGAGACTTTCTCTGAGATCATCTGGTTTGTAGACCTTGTGGTGTCATACGCCTACATGATACTGTATCCCAGAATCTGTTTCTTATGCCAGTAGGAGTAGCTGATGAAACTCATGCAACCTCTGTGTGCAGCCAAGAGACACTGACCTTGATCCTTCAAAGTATTTTCGTGTTTATCGATGTGTGGAAAAAATAAGTAGCAATTTGTCAACAAGTGCTGTTTTGTAGTCCTATGTCAAAAAAAAACACAAATGAAAGAAAAGGTAGGCATTAGTACAGTGTTGGATAGTCCATAAGAACAGAATTGTGGTTCAAATTATTCAGACTTCATAAAACTGGCTTTGTATCTCAATAGTGGGCAGTAGGGCATTTAAATATTTCTTGCATCTTCTACAGAATCAACAATGCATTACATAAACAAGGAGATGTGCTGTCATCTCAGTTTTGCGTAGGAGTTTAAGTCCTGGATCTGGTTTATTTCATCATTGTATTGATGTTCATCTGCTAAATGTATCAGCATTTGTCGAAGGTCTCCACAAAAGTTTCCCCAAGGTTTATGATGGGAGGCATCACAATTTGGTGATAATGCTGAGATTATCACTCTGTGTGTCTATTTGGATCCAGCACAAACAAAAAATAGATTTCCCTCCAGTGACCTTTCAGAATAAGAGTTTTTTGAAGAGGCTTAAGCTGTTTAAAATGATGCACTCGCACCAATCCCATTACTGAGAAACGTAAAGCACCAAGAAGCTTTACTTTTTACCTTGCAGGAGGGACAGTTCTGGTTCTCAGTTTTTCTGCCAATGTTTTCCTTCTACCTCTCAGATTGGAATTGCTAACTCGTGGCACAAGAGCTTTTACTGAGTAGCATGACATAAAAGGATATTATCAATTGAATATTGTCTAGTGAGTATTAACAAGTCGTATCTCCATAAACTCCAAAGTTTACAGATACAAGTTGAAAAAGATTTAAAGGCAATGTGTGATGGTCACATGCGTTCTTCCATGATTAGATTACTAGTCACGCTGGACTGTGTGTTGGCTAAAACTGAGGGCTTGTCTTTTAACTTTCTTAACATGCACTTAGAGTCTGACCCTCCACTAGACAATTTCATTGTGCTCCTGCAGCCAGGAAAAGAAGGTTTCTAAAAGGATTTGCAAGTGTCCCAACCAGTAACAAAAAATAGACACTATTCTGAGATCTTAATTTAGTGTATGAAATCCCCGATAAACTTCCAGATGTGGATCTCCTACTTGGTTCTCAGGTTTCCATAAAGGAGACTTTCTTATGGCCATGAATCCAGCTAGGACAATTGAGAAGTGGGACGTGTTATGTTAGAACAACTTTACGTCTCATCATATTTCCCTGTAATTAAAGTTTACCTGATGTACACACAGATTTCTTCCCGAGTTAATTTCTAAATCCTTCATTAGCAGAGTCAATCACTGATTAGTATTCTTTTTCAAGCTACATATGACTCACAAAAAATGTAAATTACATTGTTTAGATGACAGAAAGAACTTTGAGTTTTTACTTACTGTATTAATCCTGAAATGATCTTACAGACTTTTGTTGTTTCCATGCTGGAGAGAATGAAAGGTTTGTGTGTGAGATGATGTGACAAAATCATGAAAAACATTATATGAAACAAAAAATTACTTTTCTTTATTTGTTTGTCCGTGTGTATGCATTCATGCTATTAAGCACGTATGTAGAGTCACTTAGGCTAGAGATTTACACCCCTTGCAGCATTGATAATGTGCTCGTAGCTCTGCCATGCATGTGTGCTCCGTTCTTTTAGTTCTTGTCAACAGCTGATGTTTTATACTGTATTGTACCATATTATATTAGATTGCTTCTAGTTGACTGTGATTTCATTATCTGTTATGTCAGTTTTTCTTCTCATTAGTCTTTTGTTGTTTTAAGTTAGTTTTGTTTCTTCTAGAACTGATTTTTCCCCTTTTTCTGGAAAGTGCAGTCTGTATTACAGTGGGTTCTGGCTTAGAATTTGGGGTTTTGGTGCCAAGCCTGGCTGTGCAAGCCTGAACCACTGTCCAGGCACACTCTCACACCAGTGAAATATGAGTGTTTCATAAGAATGCCTTTTCTATTGTGGGATTTTTTTTTTTTCCCCCCACCTATGAAGCCAGTAGTAGTTGTAGATATCGAGTTTGACTCTTGGATTGTTTCTGCTCTGATAGGTTGGACTCTTTTTGCTTGAAGGACATGGCTGTTCTCCATGCTATAGCTATTGCTATCTCAGGTTTTTGTACAGAAGCTCCTTAGGGAGTACTCACCGAAGGGGCTTTTCATCTGCTTCGCTCATCTTCTGTGGATGATGGATACTCACTGCAATCACAGACCTCTCAACCAAAAAACATTCTGTACAAAAAGAATGTAAAATGAGAGATGGTCGAAGTGTCTGTATCGCTGTTCCCTGATTATTGGACAACAGGATTCAGCTCTGCCCTTTTGGATGTTCCCTGGCATTTGATGGGATTTCTTTTAGGCCCAGGCAGTTGCTGCCATTACCAGTATTACAGACATGCTCCGTTTTTCCTCTCTACCTTGCTGCTTCTGTACTGTTTTGAGAGATGTGCATGATGTAAACCAAGCAACCAGGGCGGGGGAAGCTGAGCATCCGCTCTTTTTGGCATCTGTCACTGAAGAGGCCGATCAACTTTTTTTTGATTTGGAAGAGACACTAGCAAGTATCTGGGGGTGCCCCAAATCTTTACATCTGTTAGTGATCAAACTCTGATCACTATTAGGACTGCTGAGTGTATCGCAAGCACTCCTCTGCTTTCCTGGCAAGGACTTCTAATGCCTAGATGCTGTGGATGAAAAAGTATACTCACTAACTTTCCACATGAAAATAGGATATTATCGCTTCTTGTTTTCCTGCTGTCTTCCATCTTATGTTTCATAGGCTCTGTGGCCTCAGAGACTGCATGGCTCCAGAAATGACAGAGGAGACCATCTCATCAAGTTACCTTCCTCTTACAAGCTGTCTTGAATATAGAAGATGCGAAGTGTTGTTAGTAATTCCTGTTCTAATGTGAGAAGGATTTAAACTGATGCATTTTATATTTTATTGTGCTATTTGGTCTTATGAACATCCCAAAGAAGTTTAGCCTATATTTTGCAGATCATGGAATGTTGCGGCATGGGGAAGGGAAGGGCAGGAAGATAGTGCATCCATTTAAGTTGAAAAGCCATGCCAATGACAAAATCATTTTAGTAATATTATTATTTACTTTCCAAAGCAAACAAAATAGTTCTGTAGTTCTCCTGCAAAGAGAGAAGTATCTGTAGGATGAAAAAAAAAAAAAATTTGCAAGACAACCAGTATATTGTTGATCTTTCAAGCCTTTCTGGTCACCCAGTATTTAAGCATTCTTAATGCTGTTGCCCTTAAGAGGGGAGATTAATGTGTATCAGATTTTTCATTACCACAGTCCTGTTTCGCTATTAAATCTTTCTTCACTAAATACATTAGAAACAAACAACAAGAGATTTCAAATCTCTTGTTGTTTTCCAGCATAAAAAATATCTCTGCTTCTCTCTGTGGCCATAGTAACCAATTTTCTCTGAATTCCTCCTGGATTGCTTTCATTTTTCATTTTTGCTAAATACATATAGAATCATAGAATCATAGAATTGTTCTGGTTGGAAGAGACCTCCAAGATCATCGGGTCCAACCATTAACTTAGCATTACCAAGTCTACCACTAAATCATAACCCTTAGGGCCTCATCTAAACGCCTTTTGAATACCTCCAGGGATGGTGACTCCACCACCTCCCTGGGCAGCCTGTTCCAATGCCTGACAACCCTTTTGGTGAAGAAATTTTTATGAATACCCAATCTAAACCTCCCCTGGCGCAACTTGAGGCCATTTCCTCTTGTTCTGTCGTCTGTTACTAGGGAGAAGAGTCCGACCCCCATCTCTCTACAACCTCCTTTCAGGTAGTTGTAGAGAGGAGTAAGGTCTCCCCTCAGCCTCCTTTTCTGCAGACTAAACAACCCCAGTTCCCTCAGCCGCTCCTCATAGGACTTGTGTTCTAGACCTTTCACCAGCCTCGTTGCCCATCTCTGGACACGCTCCAGCACCTCAATGTCTGTCTTGTAGTGAGGGGCCCAAAACTGAACACAGTACTCGAGGTGCGGCCTCACCAGGGCCGAGTACAGGGGGACAATCACTTCCCTACTCCTGCTGGCCACACGATTTCTGATACAGGCCAGGATGCCGTTGGCCGCCTTGGCCACCTGGGCACACTGCTGGCTCATATTCAGCCGGCTGTCGACCAACACCCCCAGGTCCTTTTCTGCCAGGCAGCTTTCCAGCCACTCCCCCCCAAGCCTGTAGCGTATCTTTGTACCAGTCATCACCTGAAACCTAGTTAGGTCTTGGGGTATCTTTTTACTTGCTCTAACACAGTTCTTGTGCTTTTCATCTGACCCGGTATACTGGGTAGTGTTTCCAGTGGCTTCTGTTCTCACTGGAAAAGTCCATTCTTAAATGGGATCTCACTTAGCCTGAATGAGAGGAGAAAACATAGCTCAGCTTCATTAAGCAGCAAATAGCTTTTGGCAAGTACATAAGTAAATCAGGTTTATGTAAAAGCCCTGATCATTTTCCGTGTGACCTATTACATTAAGTTTGGTTTGCTTATATTTACCCTATAAGAATGTATTCTGGTGACTCTTTTTGAGATCTGTGAAGGAAATTTAATGTTGTCCTATCATAACTAATGATGTCATAATTGGCTAGGGGCTTGACTGAGTTTGAGGAAGATCTACAGTATGATCTTTTCTTGTGGTAAATAGATTTCTAAAAGTTGTTTCTTTTTACGGTTGTGAAAATAGATGAATATTGGTACTGTATACATAGGGAAAAAGGAGATCAGTTGTTTTTTTTAAAAAAACCCTTCAGATTCTACAGGTAGTGTCATAGTGAATTATGAAAGTTATTATTTGTAGAGAAATGAAGCATAACTGCAAATAAGGACATTGAAATACTGAGTGATTGGGTAACAAACCATCTGATGAAATTCAATGGAGGTAAATGGTAAGTGATGTGTATGGGAGGTGTGGAAAAAATCCTAAATTTGCATATAAAATAGGGAACTCTAATTTGACTATTGCAATCCAAGAATGAGGTCTGAGAAGTGTGCTAAGGTGGTTCCTATTAGCTCAGTGTTCAGGAGCAACTGAAGGGGAGGGGGGAAGACTGTGAGGAATTATTAGGAAAGGAACCAAGACCAGAACACAGAACCTTTTCTGTTACGTATGAGCCTCTGGTGTCCCACCATATACAATGGTGTGTGAAGAGCTGATCCTCTAATCACAAAAATGACATAGTAGGGCTGAAAAAGATTTAGAGTCAGATTATAAAAATTATCTAATTTATAGAAGCACTTCTGTATGAGGAACAGATAAAGAGACTGAGACAGAAACATTCACAAGTGGCACATTTAGTTGCATTTCAGCAACATTCTTCCTTGTTTCTACTGCACTTTTTAAATTAACTCTCATGCTTAATTTATGCAAATTGTAAGACAGCCTGAAAGCAGGCACTGAAGCTTTGGCTATATATCTTCTGTTGGTTGATAATCTACTAATTTTAAGGGGGAAGCGGGGGGCAGAGAAAGGAGAAAAAAAAAAAAAGAAAGGAGTTCCTAATAACAGAAAGCATTCACTTAAAACTGCTGAAGCTGAAACCTTATCTGGTTATAACACAGCAGTCATCACTCCATCAGAAACCGGTTCAATAAATTGTATTTTTCTGAAAAAGATTTGTAACTGGTAGACTGCAGATAATTCTGCTAAAATAGTGTAGTTTGTTTTGCTTCCATAGTATGTTTTCTATCTAGATGCTTTTTTGATGTTGTATTTTCATGGCTTGATTGGAAAAACACAGTAGGGAGACACCAAAGACTACACATGCCTCCCTGTGATATGCAAGCTTGTAAACTGTGTTAATAGAGTGATGCTTAGTACTTCAATGTGTGATTACACCTAATTAAACTTCTCTGGTAATTAAAATTTCTTGTGGTGCCCTAATCCTGTCATATGTAAGGTCCGCTGTCAAAAACAGAATAGGAAACATGAAATGTTTTTAACAGAAAACCCACCAAAAACTTCCTTCAAGGAAATATCATAAGGGAATGGTGTAAAATAGTATTAACAGATGTGTTGAACCATGTGGCTAGAGACATTTTGTTTGCTCGGATGCTTTTTCTTATCAGATGCACAAGATCCATCTAGATGAGATTTCATGCTGATGAGATGTATCTGAGCACAGATATAAAATGGAAGGTTTTAAGTGGATTCTGTGTTTTATTGAGTATGTTGGGTAAGTGGCTCATCTCAACTCTGACAGTGCACAGAGCTGGAATGTTGGCTTAACTGATGTCCTAAAGGCTTCCACAAATGGATGTCTTCTAGCTAAACAAAATCAGGGCGAAGCGTGTGGAGATGAAGTTAAAAATTCCTTTCTTGGCCCTAGCCACCATATCCCTAGTGCCAGGAACTGAACATTTCTCTCAAGCTATGTCTGTGTTTCCAAGTCATGCAAACCAATAAAATGCATCTATCTATAAAGTAAAACATTTGGTGCTGAAGATCCAGCATCCACATCACACGTTCTTTGATGTTTTGTTTCAAACTACTTCTAGTATGATTCTGTGAACTGTGTGCCTGTTAACAGCTGGAGCGGATTACATGTGCTGGTGAAGTCCATCTTCCAAATAAGTTTTATCTGAAAAGATTCCAGTTCATATGCTTAAAGACTACTTTGCGATATGAACCAAAGTCTGGTAAGCAGAGAGCTGTCAAAAGTGTTTTGAACTAACAGGTAGACGTGTCTGCAGCTTCCAGCACATACATTCTCATACCACAATATATCAAGGTTACAAATAATGTGAAATTCATAATATAGTACTATCATTACCAATGAAAGACTGTTGTTACTTGAACACATTAGTGTCTTACTGAAAATCCTCTTGACAATAGGTTGTTAAAAGGATCCAGAAAAAAAATGCAGGAAGAGGTCTATTCCACATTAAAAAAAGGGATGCTAAGAAGTGATGCCACAGGGTGAGGAGAAGACAGGCACGAGTGCAGGGTGTAGGTGTTGCCTGAATGAAGTAGGTCCGTCTTGGGTGCAGGCATCAGATTCCTGAGGAAGTGGGATTGATATGGACGAATTATTTCAGAGAGCTATGGTTGTAACAAAAGCCAATTATTTTCGCCATGGTGTGTGGAGACCACACTGATTATGTATTTGATTGGACAACAGTAGTAGTATACATTTGGATGCAAGATTAAGTAGTTTACTAAACAGAATGTTTTGATATTGCAGTATGCGTAATGTAATTTGCTGTGGCCAAAGTCACAATATTTGCTCTTCTGGAATATCTTTGAGCTCCCTATGGAAGTGTTTCCTAGCATACACCTGTCTTGGCAAGAAAAGCAATTCTTTTCAAGTTAAGCACTAATGCAAGATTAAAGTTTAATGCTTCTCTTTTTCATTATCCCTGTGCTTTTCATATGTTCTTTTTCTGGATACCCCCGTGATAAAATAGCTAGCATTTTGATTTTACTTACTGTAACACTGTTTCTGTACCTTTCAATTATAGTAGGATTTCAGAAATGATGTGACTTAAATGTCCTCAGAGAAACGGATAAGGGAGAGAATGCCACTGAATCATCAGAGTTCAGTAAAGGTGCAGTGGTTGCAGAGTTCTACTTTTTAAAATATTCTCTTGTAAAAAATACACAAGGATTTCTAGGATTGTTGTCAGAAACATTTGCGTTCAATTTCAGCTGCCTCATCGTTCTGACAAGATTAGGTGGAATGTTAAGACTGCAAAGGTAACACGTGTATAGGCTTTCACCATTTCTGCACAGACTGACATTTCTATTTTCTCTTATTATTTATCATCTGCTTGTTATTGTTGTTATGCTCTATCAAAATAGCCTTGTATTTTAAAATTCCAACTATTTTAACAGTTTCACTGTGTTACTTCACTAGCATGATGACATAAACCTCTCCATTAAACACAAAAAGGCTTGATCCCCTGTGGAAATTGATACTGCTCAGTCCTGTCACTTTAAAGGGGGGTTCTGCATTCTTACCAGTGAAGTGCTCTTGGTAGTTGAACATAATTTAAAATAAGTGAGAATTACCTAACAGTTATCATTCTTGAAAATGAAGCTATATATCTGAGAATACCTTATGAAGATAAGAGCTTAACATCAAGGTGTTTTAAAATTCTTGTCCTTTGATAAAATAGCAAACAACCATTCTTTATGTATTTGGAGCAAGGAATGTGTTCTGTATTTTAATAAAAATTTCTAGGGAATAATGCTATATAAAAAAAAGGCAGTGTGTAAAAATAAAGCTGAGTGTCATTTGGGACACTGAAGCTAACGCTTTAGTTTTACAGAGTACCTTGAGGCTGCAAAAGACAACAGACAGTTATCCTCAGGCTGTTTTGAAGGAAAGATGCGTAAGTTTAAAATCAGGGAACTGTGAAGAACTGCTTTACACACAAAAGCTCCAAATGTCTCTAAATATTGTGCAGAACAGTGAATGCTTCTGTAGGTGAGAAAACCAAAGGGACGGTTGTGTTTCAAAAATGAAAAAATGGGTATTTGTGAAGTATTACGCTGAGTGTAATTAAAGCTTTCACATGCACAGTATCCTCACTGAGTTGACTTGTGAGAGAACCAGCAAAAGAAATAAGCAATAGAAGTGCACAGATAAAGGGAAATTATGAGGTTTTCTGTGATTAAGTCTTTTCTGCAGACCTAACTATTTAAAGCACTTAGGGCACACATTCTGACTGTTCAGCCAATAGTTGATATACAGGCATGAAGCTTTAATCATAATGGCACAGTTCCCTACATTTGCCATTTTGTTTTAAGTAAAACAACTGAGATACACCTCATATACTTGGGTACCCAAGCACTTTTATGATGTATTTTAATATTTAAATATTTTATATGAAGTAACATATAGATTTTAATACAATTTTTGTGTGTGTGTGTGTGTTCACAATATTTTGTATTTCGGTATTTTTTGCACAATTTTAGTACCTTAAACTCTTTTAAAAACAATCCTGTATTTGGACAAATAGTATTTTAGCAAAGACAGTCTTGACAACAGCAAAAACTGAGCATTTGCACTTCATCTAAAACCACAGCAATCTTATAATATACAAACTGAAAAATAAAAGGGAACAATAAAGGGTTTCCTCTGTGGTGGAATAAATAGCTAATTTCAGGTTAGCTTTTGTTGAAAAGATGTTTAAATTCACTCTGCTAGATCTCTACCAATGAAAACAATACTGGATATGTTTGAGCACTTATATTGCCTTCTGACGATGGCTGAATAATAGGGAAAGGAAACCAAAGGAAATATTCTTTCTAACTATCCTTATCATTATGTATTTTGAGTATGTTTGAAACATGGAGTGAACATGTGATAACTATCCTCAACTTTTATCCCTTTTTGTGGTCTTAATTAAGAATCTGTTCTGTTGTCAACAGGCACAACCTAATTCTTCAAAATTAACAAATTGAGCACAAGTTTTTCCTCTGGCTGCACACTTAATGTATTTTACTTAAGTCACTTCAACTTGTAGGTTTCAAAATCAGCAATAAGATGCAATGCATCAAGCTCACTGACAAATAGTATCCGAATAGCAAGTTTATTTTACACACAGGGTGGATAATAGCTTACCAATATCAATAAAAATCACAAAATCAATTTAAAATTGAAACTGCAGTATAAACAATCTTTCTGCTGTCCCTTCTAGGAGATGTTAATTTAAAATGATTCTTGAGATTGTTGCTATTTCTCTTACACAAAACTCCCCATGAAAACCTGATTTACCTCTCTCATCCATCTTAGATTATCTGCAGGGAACTGAAGGTAACATCCAGTGTACAGTGTTTGCAAAAGAATGAAACATTTTCTTATCAGACCTCAGTCAGAAATCTATCCAAAGAACAGAGATTACTGATGAAAATTTTTTCTACAAGTAGGTCAGTGAGAAATTTAATATCTCCCTACAAAAAAGTCATTATAATAAAAGGAGTCTAAAGGGGTGAAGTCTGTTTATTCTGTTAGCCTGCAATTATTTCCTGAGCAAAATAGTGTTCTTTTATCAGTACTGTAAATGAAGATGACCAGGTGTTAACTTGCTAGTTATGACCTTCAGTTGCCTATACTTAAATGAAGTGGCAGTCTGCTTTTCTGTGCCTCAGTTTTACCATGATTATTATTGAGGTTTTTTCTAAAGGTTCAAATCTAAGATATGTGAAACTCAAATTTCCCAAAATCCAAAGAATGGGATAGAAAAGGAGCTGTCTGACAAAAAATGGTTTTGTCTGTACAGTTGGTTTTTTTGTAGGGAGCTGTATACTGCTCATTCCAATGAAATATATTTGCTGTAGCTAATGCTCTTATGTTGTTATCTTGGAGATATTTTGAAATTTGGGTGACAGACAAAAAATGCTTAGATTTTGCTACTAAAAATACCTCTACTTTTGGAGTTAGACAGAAGTGAAAGCTGAAACAGCAGCTAGAGACTTAATGGACTAAATGTTCTGTGACATTTAGGAAGGAATAGGTACAGTGGCTTGGAAATTGGCTTTATTTTTTAGAGTTGATTGGTACGGATGGTTACAGCTCCAAACCCAAAAGTTCTGAGTGGACAAAGTGTCAAATACTGTGCTTGGAATCGTGGGTACAAATGTAAAAGCTCTTGGAATATTGCTGCTATAGAATTGTTGGATTCCTAGTAGACCTGATCTTTAACCACAAATTTATAACTCTTAGCGGAAGAAAAAAATCTTTGATCTCTTTTTAATGTCTTCAGATATCACAGATATTACCAGGCCTGGAGAGAGAACTCTTACAGGACAGAAAGACTCGCTTAGTAATTGCAAGAAAAAAGCAAGGGCTTCTTCAGAAGTGATGAGTGTTGAAATGAAAAGGGAATTCTGGGGGTGTGTATGTTCTGCACTGGGGTGGGGGGGTGAGACAGAGGGACGGTGCCAGGATCTTTCTGGATCTCAGTAAGAAAGGCCTGACAACAAATGGCTTAATAAAATATCTGCTTTAACAAGGCAGAATAAGAGGAGGAATATAGATAGCAAATCCCTTCAGATGCTGGGAACCGTGTGTTCGTGCAGCATCGGATCAGTCCTTGGGTGGATTTCTCCACTCATGAGAAATTCTTGCTACACTTTTAGATAAAGGAAAGGCCACGCTGGTGGCATAATCACCAGTACTGAGTGGGAGCTGCCTACAGGCTACTCCGTTACAATGAGGTGGCTGAGTCTGTCCTTTGGCCAAGGGGTTTGTGCAGCATGACACAGGCCTGAAGGCCACGCTGGACATGGAGCACAGCACAGCCTGCTGTGGGAACTGCAGTGGAACTGTTGTGTGGATCACGAACTCCTTAATATACAGTGGTCTCCTGGTCAGGATCACTACAATATTAGAAACATTATAAATAGAACATTGTGTGGTCCTTAATTTCCAGAGGGCATTGCCCAGTTCTTGCTCACAGATAAAATTTATTGCATACTGTCCTTCATCCACTAATTCCACCTACTCTCTCTTACTGAAAATACTATCTGAATGACTCTGCAGCCTGTGTAGGCTCTTCATCACTCTCCAGCACTAAAGTGGCAATTGTCTCTACAAGGGAAAGCCGTAGTCCAGAGATAATGTATACTGCATGCGTCATAATCCTCGAAGTAGAATGTGTGGGAGATGATACAACTCTTGGAAAGGGGCAATATGGTATTTTTAATTATTGAGATGATGCCTTTATTCTAAATTGCATCGAGCAGATGACTGTAATGCGATTTTAACATGTCCAGAATGGTAAGTTTTGCAATTAAAAACCCAAAAATTACTTATATAAACATTTTCATGTAACAGACCATATGTTAGAATAATAGTATATAAAGCAGGTGATACACGGTTGAAAAGACTCATTATTTCTTATGCAACATTTTTTGAAATATATAAATAACTTGGGATTCTCATAAAGGTTACCATGTGTGTCTTCTTTAAAATAACAAACAAGTATTTCCTAGTCCAGAGGGTTTTCCATGGTTTCACAACTCTAGAAATGACTCATGCTTTAGCAAGGAGGGTTCTGTTCCTGTGAAGCAGCAGACATTTCGTATGCATAACCTCCACTATCTGTCTGATTTGAGCACATCAGTAACAATGGGAATGCACTTTTTTCACTAGAACCTGCTGTAGGTACAACTGTACTCCTTAAACATTTCCATAATTACTGGGTCTCCCTGCTTATCCTTTTGGAAAGTGACTAAAAAAAGAAGTGTGTATATATTCTCTCTCCATTGTTTTTCAAGGGAAACAGGAGGAGAGAGGCATGAAATACCCATTTATGAAAGTATAATGAATAATTGCGATATCTGTATGTTAATTGTGACATTTAAAATAATGTCATCTTCTAGATAGTTACGAAGGTTTAATACAAACCAGATAAAGTAAGTGAAAGCGATTTCAAAATAAATTTGAAAAATACTTTCTGAAATGCTTATTTCAAAAGGATTACTTACAGCGAGAAATGCCTGCTAAGATTAGCACAATAGAAATCATTTGAGGTTTAGAACTTAAATTGTAAGAAGACCTTTTAGTAAAGAGGACACTAAGATTTGATTTGTCTTGTGCTAAGTAGTTAGAGTTTATAAATCATTAATTCGTCTTGAAGGAGACACTGCAAGGGCTTCACTTGTCGACGACTATTCCCTCAGTGCTGCAGCTTTTGGTTCTGGCACAGATCTTGATTTTGCAACTGAAGCATATGGTACAAATATATTCGTTGCCAGAACACTTAATTAATTAAGCCATCATTCATTCAAGATTAAGTGTTAAGAATACCTGTATAGATGACATGCTTAGCATGAGTGTTTCTTACTCTGGAATTAGTAGTGTTTGTTCGAAAACTCTGTCACAGAACCAATAGTTGTGAATAGAACCAGCATGTTGGAAATCCTGGGACTGGAAAGCATTTCTGAATATACCAAGATTTTCTCTGCAGCAGTCAAGAGACTCAATATGATCACTGCAAGCATTTGTAAGGATTGCTCTTCCTTTAGCACAAAGCATTCTATACTTCTCTCATTCTGATAGTACTGATTAGTATTTCTTTTATGATTCTTAAATTTTAGCAGGTGAAGTTTGGCATATGTCTTTACAAAAACAAGAGATGACAAGCGATTCTGCCTAGAATCACCCTTTCCAGCTCTTTTCATGTATTGCTTTGAACTTTGTTCGTGTCCTAGTTAGCCTCTATGGCTTTGTTAACATTTTGAGACTGGATTGAGCTGGATCACTTCTATGAAGCAGTTGCTTTATTAAGCTTCTGTTTGCTCCATTTGTAGCAACTTTATCAAATTAGGCGGACTTCTTACAAAGTTGTCTCCACCTCAGTCAGTTCAGAAGGATATACGTTTTTATTTTATATATATAATCCTTGTCATATAACAAAGTGTTAGCATATCTTTCTGTATAGCACAAAATAATTTCCAAGAACTTAGGACTTTAGAAACAATGGAGATTACAATACAAAGAATTGTGTAGAAATGCTGTAGGTTGTTTGACATTCTGCATGTTATTTTGCCTGAGAGATTTCCAGTACCCATAAAGGCAGGTTTGAACAACCTTAGTATCCTGGCAGATTTTAGCTTCATTTGTACCAGCTGCAGAAACAGTTGGAAGGTGATTTTGAAATCTCTTTAGGATTTTGAATGCTGTTATTACCACCTGACTCCGAGTAATTTTGTTGTTAGTATGTATCAAGAAAAAACTAACGTCTTTTAAAAAGATTCCAAAAGAGAAATGACCAGAAAGTTTCAGCTCTTAGGGAAAGAAGTCTTTCTAATGTGAGTTGTTCTGCATCAGTTTTCTCCCAAGTACAATAATCAGTTGAAATCTTTGATTGCAGTGGGATCAGCTAATGCTAAGACACCTCTGCAAGCTGCAATGGAAGCAGAAGATAGCTCATCAAATTCTATGGTAACAGCTTTCACCCAGTATTGTGTAATAGCTATAATCCTTTGGGCCTATAAGAGAGATTCTGCATAGACTGAATCCTGAAAAGGTCTTCCCTTTGAAGAGAATGGCCTTTTTAGTTCAGTAATGGATTGTCTAAGTGCGAAAAGGTTCTTTCACTACAGTTTAGTCTTTGGATGCTTATACTCCAGAGTTCAGGAATAAACAGTAACCTAATCAGCAAGGCAGCCTATTACTAGTTCATTTTATTATTCTTCTATTGTGCTGTATCTCTATAAGAAAAAAGCAAGGGCTCGTAGGGAAAAGACTTTTTTCTGTAATGATCACAGTTATTTATTTTTCATTGCCTTCAACAGCTGTCACTGTGTTGTTTGCATTAAGAACCGTCGATGAATCTCAATTGAATTTTATCCTTTCCTTATCCCTTCTGAGAATCATTTGCAGGGTCTCCCAGATTACTCCTACTCAACAGATAATAGAGAAGTGCAGACAGTCTAATAAGTTCCAGAATAATCCAATTTTCTTTCCTTTCTTGCTTACACTTTTCTCTTTGTTGTTTGTATATCCCTATCAGAAGAATGTATCAGAGCAGGATGTCCATACCTTCCTTATATTTGGAGAAATAAAGGACACTGCTTAGTTTTGGATGAAGGGACTTTCTTCCTGATGGTTTATTATCTTCTGGAAGCTAAATCTGGCATTGATTAATAGACCTGGAAGGCCATTTACCGTCTAAAAATGGTACTGTGTAATTTGTTCCTTATTTGTCTGTAGTAGTAATTTTTCATGGGGAAAAATACATGTCTTTGCATACTCACATGTAGTGACCTGATTTGTACAAGAATCCTTTCTCCATCAACTCACACATAACGTTCAGGGTTCTCGACAAACACTTTTTTATTTTACACTACGGTAGAAGGATGAACACACATAATGCCCGTCTAATTTATATTCAGGAAAGAGATTTTATTGTTGGCTAGGTAGGCTTCACCAGGGCAAAAGAACACTTCTCTGAAACAATCTGAACAGTGCCAGGACAGTCATAGATCACAATAAGATCATGCCTTTAGTTGTTAGGTCACGTGGCCTGTACATGCACTGTTTGGCTGGAAATATCTTACATTTAACTTATGCCTTATAATTAGGTGTTAGAGAATGAATACAGCTGATAGATAGTAATCTTAAAATCCCTCAGCTGGTAGGGGGATCCACTACAAATAGGTAGAGATGTAAGCAAGGATGACTTCATCGCTGCAGAAGAGAGGCATCTTCTAGTAAATGTTGCTAGGCAAAGTTGGAGTGCTGTTCTGTATCCATATGCTGATGATCAGAACAATGATTTTTGGGTGAATAGCACCATCATAGTGCACTGCGTGAGCAAGCAGGAAGGTGCTAGATCCATCCATTATGTAATGACTCCATCTATGGAATTGTTGTGCTTGCCATAAAATAATTGTTACAATCCATTATCTTCAGGACCTTCAAAATATGCTGCCACATCTTCTTAACAGATACTTCTCTGAATATCTAAATAGGCAATTGTATTGACAGTATTATTCACCAAAGATTAATCTGTGGTTGATAACATCGAGAAATGCAAAGATTTTTTTCTCTAGAGGGCAAGACCATCTGAGTTGGGAGGGTGATGTCTTTTTAATTTCAGATCTATGCTTATCTACCAATACCCTTATTCTGTTGTGGTCAAGAAAAAGCAGTGTCTGAGTCACCACAGTCACTCCATTCTGGCTTGAACAGTATCGGTACCTGTAATGCTTGTGAGCATCTATTCCAGTCACTGGGCCTTTTTTCCCCACATTGATCATTCAGGCCAATAGACACATGCACCATTCAGGCCTCAGTTTTCATACAGTGAAGTGCAATAACACGTTTGACTATTTAAACATACAGAACATTTTGGTTCAGGGTAGGAAATGGTCCATAACCTTTACATGTGCTACAAAATGGAAATGGTTTCACTTCAGTAGGAATCCATCTTCTGCGAGGGCTTTGTTTGTTGGTACTCTAGAATATTAGAGTTATTGGAAACTCACGAGCCTAGTATACATCCAGCAGCTATTTCAGCACTTCATCCGCTGGTTTGGTAGCGTGTAAATTCTCTTTATCCTACAGTGATTATCAGGCTTCCAATTTTGCTTGGATTAGGCTTGCAAAATACTGCTTCTCCTATTATGGTATATTGATTGTAAGTTGCCAGAATTGGCACACATACAGAGAAATATTCAGTACAGACAAACTTGATATTTTGGGGGTACTTTCACCTTGTTCTGACAGTGGGTGTATTCATATGCTGCTATGTGAGATTTCTTTGTAGTGTCCATAGACATTGTATTTTATTGTTCTTCCCTGGTGGTTCTTCAATCTGTGGCAATCTCGGGACCCTCCATGTCAAAACATTAATCAATCTCTAGGGTAGTCAGTTCTTGCTACTCTCCAGAGTAATGTTTGCCAGTAGCATGAAAGTACCATCTAGATATGCGTACTCTATGCGAAAACAGTATTTTCTGTACGATGTGTTTGTCGCTGCTTTGATCTCAGCTCTTTTAGGTTGTTTGTTATATGCAGTTCCTTTGATTCCTTTCTGTACTTTGATGAGGGTACCAGGTTGCGCTCTCTGGTTGGGTACACTGATGTTCTCACACCTCACAGCTTCCTAACAGAGCTGATCAGGATGCATTGAATTGTTCATGACTCAATAGTCTTGGAAAACCACTGCATTATAGTGATTCCTTCTCCCCTTTTGAGCTCTTAAATTCTTACTCCTTCTGCTTGCGTCTATGGAAGTGGCACATTTGGTGACAGTTTTCTCAGCCAACTGCTGAAGTATACAGGTCTTTATGGCTGGTGTTTTACATACTACCTTTATAAGGGCAGAGTATCTGTTCTTCAGTCATCCAAAATTCCTTCTTGAAGTGGTGCCAGAGTTCCAGAGTAGCTAGGCAGTTAGTCCTCCAGTGCTTGTTTCCAGATCTTATGCTTCTTTGGTTGAATTTTATACTTCACATTCTTGATTTCATAAGGACTTTATCATTTCTCTTCACAGATCCAAGTCTTTTAGTTTGTTTCTTTGCTTGTCGTGCTGTTCAGCTGACTTCACACAACGATTGTTCAGATGGCTTTCTGGCTCTGTGTGGGCTTGAGGAACTTTCCCTCCATGGCCAAAGCAAATTCTATTAGATCTCTGGGCAAACTTAGTATCTGTGTTGTATGGTATTTGGACATTTGCTGTAAGGCCACCTGGAGTTCTGTCTTTGCTTTCACCCGGCATTATGTTAGTCTAATAGTATCCAGGGCTGTTTCAGCCTTCAGTGGAGTGACGGTGCAGTTGTTTGTGGGAGTCCTCAGGCCTTCTCCTGGGTGGTAAAAGGCGAAGGTAACTGTTCAGAGTGAGTCGCTGCGGGAATGTACATGCAGACTCAAAGAAGAAAGGTTACTGGTCAGTAACTGGTGTTCTTTGAGAGGTATAGTCTGCATGTACATTAGTCTCCTACCTGCCTTTCCCCTCTTTCTGAATCTCTTTCAGGTTTGATTGTGCATTTAAGAGGAACCGCAGTGGTGGCGGATGCACTCTGCCCTGTATGTCATGCCTCGAGCAGGAAGAGGGGAGGAGGTAGAGCGCCCCTCCCGGGACGCTCCCGGGCAGGCCACGAGCCCACCACTCTTAGAGTATATGTATGGACTAAGTATCTCAAAGTACAGCAGCCGTTTGTTGGTAGGTAAATTTTCTTTACTGTATTTTCACAGGTAAAGCAGTAGATTTTATTTTAAAAACCGTTTCATTCATTGACTCTATGGATGATATGCATGAACAATACACACGTGGGGGAATTTGTACCACAAACTGCATTACAGTGAGTAGCTCCCTGTCTCTGTAATGGTTTCATCTCTTGTCTTTTCCCCCCCCGTCCTAACCTTTTTTAGATATTTGAATATTTTCACTCTGTTCAATTTGATATTTCCATTGAGAGCTACACCAAAAATTGAAATTACATAAGCTGTAATATTATTGAAAAAGTAAAAGGAAACGATGTTTTACACAACTGTAGCTAAGCGTATGAAGTAATGTGTAAGATTGTATTTACTATTAGAACATGAAGCTAGAAACTGAACTGGGTTCTGTAAGAATCAATTATATTTTTACAATTATATTGGTTTTTAAAACTTCATAGTTACAGAAAAACAAACATTTGAGTTTAAACATTTTTTTCACAGCTGGGTTCCTCGTGGTTTGTTTTTTAATCACAGAAGCCTTGTAGTCATTTTTTAATCCACTGCACTTCCTGTCCATTAACCAGAACAAGTAGACACAAGGTATAACCTGGCTTAAACTGGAGCTGTAGTTGTCTCCGCATGCAAATACATACATGCAAATTCTGCAAGTGGTTATTTTCAAGTATAGTTTCTAATAAGTGCAGGTTATGTGAGTTGAGGGCTATTACGGAAATACGATTCTTTTGTGTTTGTACTTGGAGTTCTCTGAGACGTATCACCTTTGCCTGTGTGATGGACGTGCTTTTACCAGTTTCCTAGAGTTGAAGCAGTTAGTGTTGTCTTGGCAGCTCAAAGAAATTTACAGTTGGTTTTCTGTGCCTTTGCCATTTCTATGTTTTTGATAAGATTAAGATGTAGCTTATCTGGGCTTAGTTACAGCCAGCAAAGTGCAGTGAAACTTCTGATCTG
Organism: Phoenicopterus ruber ruber; assembly: GCA_009819775.1. Lineage (NCBI taxonomy): Eukaryota > Metazoa > Chordata > Aves > Phoenicopteriformes > Phoenicopteridae > Phoenicopterus > Phoenicopterus ruber. The sequence goes on from CM020219.1 coordinate 37,851,550, forward strand.
TGGTGCATGAGATACATGTGCTGTACATGTGGATACACATAGATAAAATATTGTAAAGAACTCCAGTTTTAGAAAGTTACTGACTTGTGTGTAATATCAAGCTGCTTTTTCACATTCTCAGAAGAAAACCCAAAGTAAACAGTCTTTTAAACAACCTTAGATGAACATTAATGTATGCAAAGGGGAAGAAAATGTGGAAAAAGCCATCTTGTTCTGCACAATTAATCTGAAGTTTATGGCTCCAAAACCAAGCATTTATATCTTGTGATAACAGGTCTTTAAAGTGCTGCTTTAATTTAAAAAAAAAAAAAAAAAAAGAGAGAGAAAATTTCTGTTTGTTTATTATTAGTGAGCAGTGTTGGATTAATTCAGTTGGTTTTATGCTTTTTTTCTTTTCATTCCAATTGCTATTTTAGCTTGTGGTGTTGTAGGAATAATCGGAGGAATATATATTACATGTCAAGATTCTCACTAGGAAAAGTAATACTGGCAAGGAGGTATTATGTTTTTCTTTAATTTTTAACTGGTTTCAAATAAATTCTTGAGGAAAACTTAGAATTTTTATAACTACTGTAATATTTATTTTGGTAAGTAAACATAATATTTTAGAGAGAGGTCTTTTACAGATGACAGAAATGAGACACATTGAACTTTGCTAGTACATTTTCATTATGTAAAGGTGAGCATGTGTGCGTATACGCCTACACGTGTGTATCTACCAAATTGAGAGTGGACAGGAAAGTTGTTTCAAGAAACAGACAGGTTTGGAATATATCTAATTCTGGCTCTTCTGACAGCTCTAAGTTCCATCCCTTCCTCCAGGCATCTGAGGAAGACTGTTATGCTGGAGTGACGAATCCTTTCCAGTGAGTAGCCGTGATTTCCAGACCTCGGCGTGTACTCTAGGTGGATGCCAGTGGTACCAACAGTAGATGGGAACAGATTTTCATACAGAAGGAAACAAGTCTTGTGCCTTGCTTCACATATAGACTCATGGTTTGCATCTGATCTAGACCTCCTTGTAGATTTTAATTCAATTTGTTAAATCAGACAGTAAAATCACAGTTTTTCTTGTTTATACTAAGACTATTATGTCAAGGTAGTTAGCTTGAATTAAGCATCCCTTCTTTGTCTTTCTGAGAGGAAATCAGCACAAGACATTTAAAACTGCACTTTTATTTTGTGGAGTCAATCTTGTATGTGGCCTATACTGTCTTTACCTTTCTCCAGAGTAATAGTTGGAATTTTTTTGCCAGTCTCAGCCCTTAAAAAGCGGACTACTTCAGTGTCGGCACTCCCAGTCCTGGTGGTTTGACCAGCAAACGCTTCAGTGTTTGCACATCTCTCTGCTTGACTTTCCCTACTCATTTGCATAGATGAACTCTGTTGAGCATTGCACTTCAGTGCCTACTTTTTTTTTTCCTGTTTTAGGGATAATTAGCATGAATAGTAGCTTTTAGAAGACATGAAGTACTTTTTTAACAAAGGTTACGTTACAGGCTGCATAGGTATGTTGAACCTTGATGTATTTGATAGCTGCAATATATTTCAAATGGAAAATGCCTATAATTAAATTTCCATTTAAAAAGTAAGCCATTTATAAAGTACATTTTTACTACTTTCTTCCTTTAGTTTTGCATTTCAGTAAAATAGTTGTATTTTTATGACTTCTTTTAATACATTAGCTTAGTATTTAGTAAACTATTTAGAAAAACAACAATGCAAAATGACTACAATGTTGAAAACTGCAAATATATCTGTAGAATCTTCAGAAGACTACCATGTTCAGTAAAATTTCAAAAGATTAAAAGGTCTATTTAGACACATTGAGATAAATACTTGCATTTCATCCAAGTCTCTTGAATACAGTGATTACACTCTGAACATAATCCTAACATTTCTCTTACATTCTGCCTTTTGTTGATGGGGGAAGGAAAAAAGGAGTGGAAGTAATAGAAAATGTCAAGCATATTTTCATGGTGTTACAGTATTTCATTTTCTGATACTCTTAAATCGTTTTGAAATTGATTACTTGCACAGTTGTTGCTCCACACATAAGAATATCTTCATGCCTCTACATTTCAGCAAAGCTTTCAAGCAATAAGAGAAAGATTGTGAGCATAAGAAATAAAACCTTCACAAGAAATAGGGCAAAAAAAAAAATTTAATTCCGAGAATATATTAATATTTCTAAGGCCTTCCCTCTTTTTCAAACTGAATGTTGAACTCAGCTCTTTATCTTCCCTTCAGTGCCTTTGCTTTATGGGTATTCATGTTCTTGCATGGTCCTCAGTGCTTGATTTTCCCTTTTAAATTAATAGACAAGCCATGGTCAGCTGAATAGAGAAGATTTAAACTCCTAAATAAGACAACAATGAGGAACCAATTGGGTTACTTTTACCTTTTTTTTTTTTTTTCCTTTTTCCTGCAATTTGTGTGCTGTGATGTGAATTTCTGATTCATGCAGTTATGTATGCTCTCTCATGCCATCGTATCAGGGTTAATCTTTAGTGAGCTGGAGTCTGGGGTAGTTCGAGCCACGTGACTAAGTAAAGGTTGTTATGAGATCTTAGTGCCAATGCCTGTATTCCTGAAACTCAGTGGTCAAAATGGCATCCGGTTTTCTTAGCAAATCTGCGACTGTGCAGACTTTCTCTTCTTTGATATGTTCTTCCATATTCTCATTCACTATAATTTCTTCATTATGATGATGTTAGATAATCATAAATGAAAATTATCTCAGACACCCTTTTAGCTCTTTTAGCATGAGACCATAAAGTGTGAAAGAAAATTAAATTGATATTTAATGTGGCTTTTTATACAACGATTCTTCTTATTTGACTTGGATTGCTAAGGAAAGTTATCATTATAGCTTTTAGAACATATTGTTACATGTTTTTTCCTTGCATTTTGAAACATACTGTCCTAGAGTAAACAGGATTTATTTGCAAATATAGAAGTTATATAATTTTACAAAGCTTCTAGTTTTGAGAAGATCTGTGCTGGAGAACACAGACTTTTGCATTTCTAAGCACTAACAGTAGTTTTTCCCAGAAGGCACAATGATCTTTTCAGTCACGTAAAGTTGTTTTGAGAACTTCTGGATAGTATGCATGTCTGTAAAACAGCTTATACTAACTTACTTCTATTTCAAAGTCCAATATAAGTAAACATATATTGTTTCATAATTTAATATTTAACACTGATATTTGTTCAGCAATTTCAATTAAATTTTAACATTTTAAATGGTCCTTCATATGTGATTAGTGGTGCATATAAGGCAAAATAACTTCAAGTTTTCACTGTGCTAGAAAAATTTAGCTTGTGCCAAAATACCAAACATCTTTGTTAACTATAGAATTACTTAACCAGTTTCAATATTGAATATAGAATGGAAGAATTCTGTATGGACTCTTCATGAAAACCTGCCTGTTTATATTCTTTTTAGCATTTCCCTATTATTTCCTAATGGATGTTTTAAGTGGTAACAGTATACGTGTCATATTCCAATGGTTAAGGTGTATGAAAAGTATGCTTATGTATTGAGAATTATTTTTACAATTCTTGTATTACGAAGTAAATGACGTATTGATAAAAAAAAGGTATGCTTGTTAATCCCAGGAATAAGCACCATAATATTGATTTGAAGGAATGTATTCTAGTAATTTCAGAAGCATAAACACGTGGGACTGTTGTTACACTCTTGTAGCGAAGTGATGGCAAAAATAGGACAAAAAGAAAGACAAGAAATACCACAGGACTGTAGCATCATAGGAAAGGAACAGTTCTCAAGACCTCAGCTCTTCTGTATATGCATTTAGTCTGCTTCACAGTGACCATTTTTGTGTGCTTTCTAACACTTCTACTCCAGTTAAGGGCATTACTCGTAGTCTCAAGGTCGATGTGGAAGAGCAGTGTACAGTAGCAGTAAGAGGACCGAAGGAGTCTTGCAACCTTTCTCAAGTTTAAATTCCTGGCTAACAGCATGCTTTGTAATATTGTGTCAATGAATGGATGCCTCTGTCACTCTGAAAAGGAAATAATTAATTACACATGTAGAACTGCTCTACTCCATTATTTAAGTGAAGCGGCAATCAAGGACAGACACGTAGAGTGCCCATGATTGTACTAAGGCTTTATTGCAAGAGACTGCAAAAATTTACTAAGATAAGTAAATGTATTTAAAAGAGAAAATACAAAGAAATAGGTAGAGAGGACAGGGCACCAGATCTAATTGAAAGCTTAAGGAGACAACTGGGCTGACATTTTATATCTGTGCAGCAGAAAAACATAATTAATATAACTATTCTAGGACTTCAGTGAAACCTGAACAGGTTAGAATCACAGTTGTATGCTTTTGAAGTACAAATGTGTCTAGAGGAACTGACTGTAATGACTTCATTTCTCCTTGTCTACCTTGACACTAGAAAATAAGTGATAAAGCCTATTTTAGGATATTAATTGTTAAAAATATTAAGCTATTTATTGTTGTGGTTTGTTGTTTTTTTTTTTTTCTGGACGTCTGTAGTTTTGTTCTGGCTTTTTAAAATTTGGTAGTAATTTTACAGTACTGTTTTCAGAGCCAGATACTGTATTTTGTATCCATCAGCATAATTCCGTTGACTTGAATGGAGCGACAGTGATTTACATAACCTGTTGACCTAGTCTCATGTTATCTTGAAAGCTTATCATCAATGAAACAATAGAAGAGGAGAAAGATGCACAAAAATTATTTAATGACATTTTCTCTGGTTGAAATGTTATATAATAATTTTGCTTGTATAGCATCAGTAATGCCAAATATAAGGTCCCTGGCCTAGAGGAATTCTCATTTGAAGATGCAGCAAATTCAGTTCCATGCAAAGCCAGTGGAGAATCTAGCTGGACTGCTGGCAGCAGCAAAGTGAATATGAGTAGCCTTTTGTCCTCAATTGATCGGGGTGGTGCTTCCTTTTTTAGGTACTTAAAATGTCAATGAGAATGTTTTGTGGGATAGAGTTTTGTGGGATAGAAAGTAAATACGCTGAATATCAGTCTCAGGTATTTTTCAATGGTTTAAAAAGATGTAAGTGGTACAATTTACACTTCCAAAATACAATGAAACCCCAACTTACTGCCTCATAGTCAAAGGTCTTACTGAAAGCTTATATCTCTTAACTATAACTAGAACTTGATAGAGAATTTTATGTCTGCGTAAGTACACTGATGGAATAGCAGTAATAGGCATTTAATTATTCCTCAGTTTATTTGAAGAGTTAGGGTGTGTACTGACTTCTTTAGCTTTTTGTAGGCTCTCACATGACAATTTTTTCCCTCTTAACTGAAGTATTATTGAACTGTAGCAAAATGAGAACAGAGGAAGGATTTATTTTCTCTGTAAAATCGGTTGGAGTTTGGCGAGTTTTATTTTATCTATAGATAAATGCTTCATTAACAGCTCCCCCCCCCCGCCAGTTTCCCCCTCCTATTTTATACTGACAAATTTTTCTTGATGATAGTAATTTTAAAAATATATACAATATTAAGCTTTAACTTTGCCAAACACCATTTTTACACTGAACTTTTCTCAAGTGTTCTCTGAAATGTGTAGCTATTTGAAGTCAAGACAAACATATTTCTAGATGATAAAATAGAGAACATGCCACCTCTTTAAAATAATTTTTCTGATGCATATCTATGTTATTGAAGCCAACAATTTTAAGACTTACAATGCTTTTTACTACTGTAATTCACATTTCTTCAGAACGTAAGTCAAAAGTCAGACTTAATAGTTCATTTATGTACGGGTTGGAGACATTATGTGCGTTCTTTTCTCGAGCTTATTTGAGATGTTCATATAACCAGAAACTTCTGGTAATTTACAGCCCACCTAAGTAGAGTGCCATCCTCCAAAGGGGCAGGGTAAAAAGGTGAATGTGGTTTTAGTAGATAAGAGATAACACAAAAGGGAAAGCGGAAGGAATGAGTAAAGGAAGGAGAAATAAAGACAGAACCTTTGGCTTTGCCACTTTTTCAAGTAATCCTTGGATATGTTTGCATGATGGGGCTTGCAGGCGGATACAAGTTTATTCTACCTGCAATTTGGAAGAGGCTGTATATGAGCTTTCTCTTACTTGGGAGTTACATGGTAGTGCTAAGCCTGCAGAACATACACCTGAGGATTAATCTAAATTGGTAGTACTTTTTAAAATGTTCTGGACAGTTTTATGACCATCAACAATATTTTAAGCTTTTTTTAATCAGTATATTGCTCAGATCTAATTTTATGATAAATAATAAGCTTCTAGCCAACAGCCACCAAAACAGTTCATTCCTCCCCAATATAATACTACAGAAACATAAATGTGCCCGAACTTTTTCAAAGAATGAAGTTTCTTTGCTAGAATAAGGATAGCTAAGTAATTGATCTGACCAATTTCTGCAGATGGATACTTTACTGTGTAATACGTGAGTGTACTTCATGTAACACAGCTAATTTTGAGCTCCAAGCAGACATTTTACTGCTGTGCTAGCCCACAGTAGGGTGGGAAGGGTGATATAATCATATTGAGACTAAATAAATTTTTATCACAGTTTGAAAATTAGTTTAAAATGTCGTTTAAGGAATTGAATGCAAAGCAAATTAAACACTTCTGTAGTATCATGAGTTCTCCAGTGTTGTAAGTCATTGAATTTTCATGACAGATTTATTAAGCTTTCTTAGTCCAGCCTTGGAATTGGTATACATAGTCCTTTTGAGATGTTGTAGGGAATGTAGAAAAGATGATTATCTATAATCTTTTGTGTTGCTGAATCACGTGTACTATTGCATCTTTTAGTAGATAAGCTTACAAATATGTGGTTCTTGCTTTTTTCAGGCTATTAAAAAATGGAGCACAGAAACTAAAGTTGCTGTAATAAGAATCAACCATGTAATCTGAGTTAAATGCACATACTCTATTAGCATGTGTCAAAGCATTATATTTATATCTCAAAATCAAAATAACCAGTGATATAAATGAATAACTGTGAATTCTTGTTTTCCATTTCAGGTCAAGAGATGGAGAACAGAATTTCAGTTTCCATTTCCAAAAATATTATGATGGATACTTGTATTATTCTGTCATGTGTTGGTTATAAATAGTGGTTTAAAATCTTTGTATAAAAAGCCATGAGTGATTTTACAATTCCCTGTATTTGTTGTGTATGTCTCTGTTTTTAAGACATTTCAAGTCTTCAGGTGTTTTCTGAGATAACTCTATCCCACGTATGTTTTGTTAGATCTGACAGGATTCATGTTCTCTTTCAGGAGACGCTGATAGATTGGTGTGATGAAAAGGAACTTAATTTGATTTTAACAACTGGAGGAACAGGGTTTGCACCACGAGACGTCACTCCAGAGGTGAGACAGTCCTGGAATAAGAAAAATCTGCCCTTTGGTGTAGAAATGTATGAGTCTGGGGGAGAGGGGTGATACTTTTTTGAAATTTCCTCTGTAACTTTACTTTGCAGTATCTCTGGACAGGTCAAGTGATACACAACTTGGAAGCAGAAAAAGCAATAGGGAATACAGCACAAGAGAATTACACTGACCTTGCATTCTGACCCAAAACGATTTTCAAACTAAAATGTGGCATGGTAGAATGGCTTTCCAGTCCCCTTACAAAACAAAATTCTAACGGCTTTTTGGTGTAATTTTTCTTAGCACTGCAGTACAACACTGCTAAGCAAAAACTTGTGTGGCTTTTGTTGTGTCCTGCACAACGAAAAGTGGGATAAGAGAGATCCTTTAATCCTCCCTTGCAGGCTACTGCATTGACAACTGCTGCATTATAGGTTAGAGTGTGAGAGGCAGATACTAAGGGGGGAAATTCTGTGCAAAGCTGCTATTGCTTTGCTTGCCACCACATTGTCAAAAAAAAGCTGAACAGGCACAGAGATGGAGGTAACCTGCACCAGTAAATGTTGCACAGGAAATCTGGTTACATTCCACTTACAAGGAGCTCAGGTAAGGAAAAAAAGGAAACTTAACCTAAAAACTTCACGGCCATGAGTTGTCATATGAAATGACTGTGTGATTGCTGTTGAAATATTTTGGTATTTATCGTTCCAAATTAGATTAATATGAACTTTTAAAATCACATACTTTTTTTGATTTGCTTATGTTCACTAAAGGGCAGAATTAAGATTGAATGCCTGAAGTGTTTATTTCCATAATTTAACATATTTAGATTTCTCTTAAGTACTCATATAAGATTTCAGTTGCTTAGACTTTCAACTTAGAGTTGATTTATTATAACATGCCTACAATGCTTTTTACTTACAAATGTGTTCTGTCAACCATGGCTGCAGTTTAACTTTTTTCCATTAGGAATCTAAAAATATTTTTTAATTTATTGTATAACATTTGTGTAACTAAACAAACATGTAAAGAAAATGCTCCTGTACATTACTTCTGATGTTTTTAGATTATATGCTAGAAACCTTAAGTAACTAAAACCTAAGGATCTGTGTGTCTGAGAAAGGGAACAGTATAAGATGACCACAGTGTGCTAGCTAGTGAAACTGAATTTGCAGAGGATTCACTGTGCTAAAACAACACAAAAGTGAAAAGTGTGTTGATTGAATTGGTCTCTTACTTGCAAATTAACTTAATGGTTTTGAAGGTTGTATTCCCAGCACTGTGTAAAAGGAGGGCTGAATTTCTGCTTCAGTTTTCCTGATTTATTACCTTTATGCAGGGTCGAGCCTAGACAGTAGTGCCAGAGGAAGCATTGCAGCCAGTGCCAAAAAATTAGCCACGGATTCTTAGCAGCATTTGGGACAAGAATTAAACAAATGAGAATTCTGCACATAAACACCTAGTATTTTCCTTACACTGCTTCATTGCTGTTACTCAAACTAATTAAGACAGGTGGTGATGATTTGTTTGATTAGTTTTGATGTTGCAGTGAGCCATTTTTAAAATTATCTGAGTTGTTGAAGTGTCTTTAGACTATCTAATAAAAACACATTGATATAAAAATCATTAGTAACTTGTACTGAAGAAGAAATGCATTGTGTTTAAACGTAATAGCTATGCAAGTCTTCAGTTGGTTATAACAGAATTAAGTGTTCTGACTGTTGAATTATTCCCATACTTAAAAAGAATTTATATAGGACAGTCTTTACTCACTTTTCACTCGTTTAAGTTGGATTAACTTGCAAGACTAAACTTAAATCACAGTGGAGAGATTGAATCCCAGTTTTTATTACAAAGTGGCAATGATAAGGTTTGTTCTTACAATAGGGTTTATTAGATCATCCATTCAAACAAATGTTTTTAAGGGAAGGAAATTAGTTTGCCAGTATGTGTCATAATAAAAACATATGAAGAAGCATAAGCTGTGGCCCCATATTTTATGTCTTTCGGGTCAACGAGAGAGCCAATTCAAAATGGAAGATTCATTATGTCAACATGAAATGTGCAATAGCAAGCCTTCAGGAAAACTTGCATTGATGTAGGAAGTGGTTTTAATCTCTTCTGTGTATGGTGTTCGTCCTGCATGCTCTCCTCTCATTACTGAACTGATAATGAAATGATGTGATCACGACATTGTGCTGTTGAGATGTCATCTTTAAGACATGATTTTAAAACTGGTAGTAATTGAATCTGATACTAGAAGACATTTTAGCATTTTTCCTGAGAGTAGGGAGAGTAGTCCCTCGGGTCATATTTCAGCTGGAATGATTCAGTCCTGCTTCTCCTTAATCCTCTTGTACTTTCGGTTAGAAAACACATTTTTCTGCTTTCTTTTTTGAGCATAGATACATAATTGCTATTGTACTGTACAAGATAGAGTTAGTTCTTGAGAGTATTTACAGCCCAAAGAATTAATGTTAATTGAATTTTGTAATTATTGATTAAATTGAAATTAAGTGCCTAGCATAATGTATCTTAAAAATAACTTCTTGAAACTTCAGAAATTTATGTTTAAGTTTCAAAAAAAAATTACTGTTTCCTCACTCACTTTGCCTTTTGGACACTATATCAGAATCATACCAGGTTATTGCAGTTGTTTCAATGATGTGTAATGACTTTTTTTTCTTATAATGGAATAGATGATTTTAGACATATTCACAATATCTGATTTTCCTTACCTATCTCTGGTCCCCAAATTTATAGCTTCAGTCTAGTCAGTGGGTGGGGAGAAGCTTTTGAATTAGTTACTATGATTCACATTTTGAGGGGCAAAGGTCAATTGAATTAAGCAGTGTGAATATCCTTCACCTTCTTGTCTACACTACTAGAAGTGATGAAATGCATGTGGACATTTAAAAAACAAAATTCGCCCAATGGATGGCTGAATTTGAAGGAAACTGTGTTGTAGATGTTATTAGTGAATGCTGTAATTCTTCATCTATTATGGCAGTTGGTGGTAGTTTGCATTTGGACTAAAGCAAAAGTGTAGGCTTAATTTTGTAGCTACAACCACATTTTTTCTACAATCTTATTTTGTCTATAATTTATGGAGGTAGTCTTTAAATCCAAACTGGAAATGCTCATACAGTCTGCTTGTTGATTTAAAAAGTGTTTGTTGCTGGACAGAGATCAGGGCTTTACATATGGCCCAAGTTAAGTTATTTAGGGAACTTTTGCATTTCCAGATGCAAACATTTTTTCCTTGGAACTACGATACTTGAGTGGTAGACAGTTACAGTTCTTACAGAATGTTAATGATAATATACATGAACTTTTGTGAAAAAATTTAAATAATGTGGCAGCATTTTTATCAATCGCTAGGTATCCTTCTGAGATAGAAATGTATTTTCTCTATTGCTGTTGGTCAATACAAAGGCGAAAGGAAAAAAATCTCATTGTATACAGGTGCTCTGCACAGTTTTCTTCTCTACTTTTACATTTGTTCTTTTGCAAAATTGTATATCCAAAAAATTCACTTGTCTGCCCCCTCACAGAGTCTTGTAGCTGTTTTCTTATCCTTCGTCTCTAGTGTGGCTCGCAAGTCTTGTTTGCACCGCTATGAGACTAACTTTATGTACTTGGATAATAGCAATAGAAGTCAACTTATTGTGCCTCAACTGATGCTAGACATCCTTGAGCTGTGTCGCTATGTATACTCACAAATAGTTCAGCCACACTGCAGATAATTGTCAGCCCTGAAATTTTAAGATAAGACTTTAGAAGAAGCATAGAAGAGCTCTTTTCCATCATTGAAAACCAGACAGATGTTTCCTTACAGTCTTCCTCCTTGTCCAATGCTCTGGAAAAATTATGAATGCTCCTTTTGGTTCTTGCTGATTAAATTCTTCAATATTTATGGACTGTTCTAAAATGTATTTAGACACATACTTGTTTTCATTTAATCTGGCAATATATGCATATTTGTTTATTCTTTCATCAAAGTTCTTTAGTCCGTGAAAAGAAATTGTTGTTCTCTGGAACTCCCTCCTATTTGTCAGCATTTTCCTGAAAAAAGCATGCTCAGAATGAACAAAATACTCCAAACCTAGGCACACAAAAGCCATGTTTGGAGAGAAGAAAGACTCTATTCTGCTATGATATAAAGTCTTTGTATATTCAGTTCAAAATTGCACCAGCGTTTTTATAATCATTACCAATTGCAAATTTTCTGTCACCTAGCTTTTCCCAGTTCCCTAAGGTATCTTTTACTATGACTGTTCCCAAGTTCCTCCTTAGAATTTAGTGTGAATTTTTCTTCAAATTCCATTTTATTTCCACAGACTAGTTTAATGTCTGTATCCTTCCATTTCTCTGACCCAAGTAGTGTTGGCAACCCTCCTAATCTCTACTATATGTAATTTTCATGTGTTCTATCTGTTTGTTTGCTTCCCCTTCAACTTTGTTAATGAAATAAGATGCTTGTGACACAACAGGGTATGTCATGTTGTAGCCATACTCTCACAGCAACACGTGTTCCCCCCAGATTAACCCAAATCCACTGAGATGTTTCAAATAACAACTTCCATTTAATAGGCAGTAATTTAAACTAGAAATAATACGTAGGTTTTTTCATCCTCCCTGGTTCAAATAGTGCCTTTCCAAAGCAGCAGGATTTCTAGTATTGTTCGTTGTGGATATGGGAGTACTTCTGTTCAGCAGTATTCAGCTCCTCTTGGTGCCATACCAAAAACATCTTAGTGTTGTCACTGGGCCAAAAGAAACTAATTTTCTTTTTACAAACTGTCACTTCAGGATGGCTCCATAGTGAGAAGGAATGAAGTCTTCATCTCGCATGGGACACTAGTCATTTTGTGGAAGGAATACTATGAAATCGTACAACCTCTAATTACCCAGGCTGATGTTTCAGTTTTTCACCTTTCAATATTCAAGGTGCCCTCCAATTTAATAACCTTTTTTGACATTTCTTTTTGTAGTCTATTTTAAGACTGTAGTTTTCCGTGTTTCTCAATGGAGGTATCGCTCCCCATTAAGTTTGATTTCTGCGTAGAGCTATTGTGTAATGAAGTGTGCTGTGTATGTATGATGTCTGATCCTGTAACTTGCCATCAGACCTTTTGAGAGCTATTGTTCTCCATATTTCTTAAAAAATTATGTTTCCAACACAGCTTGCTCCTAAGGGGTCTGAATTATGAAACCTTGCCAGGTGCATCTAGGCAACAAATATGCTTAAATAGAATAGACTGCTCTGTGACAGACTCTTGCCAAATTCTGTGCTACTCTGTTAGTAGTTTATCGGCAACTCTATAAGGTACCATTCCCTTTTTCTTAGTCCTCCAAACAGTTCCTAGCTTATATGATTAGGTCTTTATCCAGTCTGCTTTAATTTTTCCATAAAATTTATTATTTGAAATGCCGTGTTTGGTGTTATAAAAATCCAAATATATTTATGTACCTTATTCATTTAATTAAAAATTCTATAATTAGACTTTAAATCTCATATTTGGAAAGCATGTTATTATAGCAGAATTGATATATTTAGTTGCAGAACACTTTTCACTAAACAACTATTACCAGTTTTTTCAAGAAGCAGCAGTATACAGGTTATTTGCACTACACAGTACACCGTCAGGTTACAGAAGTACCTGTGTCTTGGGAAATTCCAGACTGATTTAGCTGACTTACGAAGTGCTAAAAAGTGCACTTTCTCTTCTTTTGTTTGAGTTTGTCAGGAAAACTTGGTAACACACCAGCATCACTGAAGAGCTTTGATTGTGCTATCATCAACTGCAGTCACTGCATGGAAACACCTGTAAGCTGCCAGGACAGCTATAGTGAGAAATGTGAGCGGAAAGGAAGCCAGATCCCATTTCAGCTCCATTTACTCGAATATCAGAGGTCCCCAAAAAAACAACAAAGGAAGGAGGAAATATATGCAGAGAGCGCATTCCTGAAGAATGCTAATTTTGATAAATAAAGAGGGCTTGGTAAATTCTTGATATTCTGCTACATAAACAGCAGTTTTGAATGTGGTTCCTTGTCTATGTATCCAGCTGAGATACTGAATTGAAAGAATATTATGTTTCTCAACTTGTTTCTGCCTCGATTTCCCAACATAGACAAGTATGAAGATGGTGGGAAAAAAAAAAGGAATAAGAATACAGAGGATACTTTTGTCTCTGTATATGAGATTGATGTGTCTAAAATGGAAAGCTGCATATTTTTCTGACATCCCCGTTTTAAAAAGTTTCAAATGTCACAGTGGATATAGAAAAAGGTCAAAAAGATATACGATGGCTAGGAGTGATGCTTTCTGTCAGAATTACACAACTCAGTCTGCTTAGTTTATCATAAAGAACACTGGGAAATAACTTGGTTTTTACCTGTACTTTCTTTGGGAAATAATAATGTAAGGTATATACTGTATTACTATTATTAAAATACTGTATTTTCTTTGGGAAATAATAATGTAAGTTATCAACGGCTGTCTTAGTCTACTAAAGAGAATTTAACAATAGCTGGTGATAGGAAGCTCGAGCCAGAAAAGTCCAATAAGAGAATCATCATAATGGAGGGGGTTTATGTGTTTGGGTTGGTTTGTTTGTTTAACAATGAGAGATTAACCACACAAATTCCCTAAAGAAGAGCTGTATTCTCCATTTTAATCCTGTCAAATCAAAAGCGATTGATTGTGGGAGAGATGTCTTATAAAACTGAAGTTATCTTGTACTCCTTACAGAAGTCATGGATGATGTTTAGTGAATTATCCTGTGTGGAAGGCCAAACTAGATTCTAGTCTTACATTCTATATCTGTTAAATGAGAAGACAGTTTGAGTCAAATGGATCCTGAAATTGATAAATAAGCAGGTTTATTTCCTGCATCCAAAAGGATTACATGAATTGCTTCTCTGTCTCTTTTTTGAAAAATGCAAAACTCTGATAATATTGACTCAGGATGCTGGGGCAAGTATCTTCTAAATTATTTAACTAATATATTAACCTTCTGCATAAAGTCATCTGACCATCATATCCTAAAGATAATACTAATAGAATTCCTGTTAAGCAGTTGGGTATTTTTGCCCATTTGAAGATCAACTTTTATTTGCTTTAGCTTTCCTTAATACTCTCAAGTAGCAAATAGAAGTTCTGTTTTCTGTCTTTCAAACATGTACAAAATATTTGCAAGCTCTGTTGAAGAGAAGAAAACAGTGGTAAAACAGCAGTGAGGGATTTGAATGTTTCATAGAATGAGAAGCAAAGCCACAGTAACGAGCCAGGAAATCTCACTTTTTTATCTTAAATTTTGCAACTACGTTTTTTATGCCAAGGTAATTTCAGAATGGAAGTTGGAAGAAGACTGAGCATATCCTGTGGGTGGACAAATGGTTCATATCCCAGTGATCCCAAACACTTTCAAAAATACACCCAGAAGAACAATATGATTATAATTTACTTTTTATCGGGGTAAAGAGAAGGGTTCTCCTCCTCTTGGCATTACTGATGCCTTTTAGCCGTGTTTTCACTGTAGGGGCCACGGCTTATATGGACATATCTCTGTTAGTTTAAATTAATGGACTTGGCTCCTATTAGCAGTGTAGCTGCAACAGTGGGTATGCCTGCCATAGGACTTCTGCATAATGAAATTTTCAATTTGGAACTTTTGGAATTTTTTTCCTCCTAGGCATTTCTAAAAATAGTTTCCGTTAAAATATCTCTTTACAACAGATAATAGGGAACTGAACAAAATTAAACATCAGGTTAAGGCAAAATAATCTTGAAAACATTGTCCGGCCTGTAATTATGCAATTCTTGCCCTTAATGTGTCATTTTTTTCTGGTCATGGTCTATTACAAAGAGTTTAATAAAAGCTTAATACGGAGAAAATTAACAAAAAAAATGTATAGACATGTTAGGAAGACTTCTCTGTGAATGCAGCTTAAAGAAAAGGTAACTAGAGGGCAAATACTAGTTGGATTTAAGATGTATCAAAAATTGAGTGAGTTAGTCCTTTTGACATAAGCACACCAGAATAGCAAAATGACTCACTATTAAAATAGTTGATTATTAAAACTAATACTTATTAAAGAGTAGGGAATTTCTCATTTGCTCCTTGCCTGCTGTGTAGGAGCTTTTCCAGTCACCAAGTGGAAAGAAACTAGAAGACTCTTCGAAAGCAGCTGGCTTCAGCTGTTATTCTTAGGATTATAACTAGTCCTTTGCCTGCTTCTGCTAATTGCTACCACGTGGAGCAGTGAAGCTTTAGCAAAATGTTGACTCAGTGTAAGTACCAGAATAGAAAACCAGAATGACTATTGTCACACTCAAGCATGAAAGTTTTATCAATTATGGACAAGAAAATAATTACTTTTTAACTTTAATTGAGACCATATTTTAGCTTCTTGTCACTTCATGCATATGTTCTTTTTCCCAATTATTTTGTAATGAGAATACCCAAATTAATAGTGAGATGCATAATCTACTGTTGATTATTTATTATTGACATTTAAACTTTCACTAGATTTAAAAAGTCCATCTTTTCCTCCACAAATAAACATTTTCTTATGGTTCGCTGAGATCAGTTTGTCATAGTTCATTTTCATTGAGCCTTGAAAGATCTCTCTTTGGAGAGAAGGTGCTAACAATTTTGTTCTTGATGTGGCGCAGCTAACTGTAGTTGCTGCTGGCCACAAAATCACAGGATTTTATAAAACTGCCAATGCATGCTTTAAGTACCCCGTACTCTACAGTATTAATACCTACTCTGGTTCAGCCAGTATATGCTATTCCTGGCTGGTTTATGCCATTGCTAATGATACGATGGAAATCTCTTGGTCTCCTCTGCCTAAATTTCCTGTCATTTTGTAATAAGCCCAAATAGTAGTGTTTGATACAGGAAAGTTTGGATACGGAAGAAATTCCTATTCTATGACCCCAATTTTTAAATTTGAAGTTATATTAACTTCTGTTATTCCTGTGCCTTGCTCAGCTACAAGGAGAATGAGTGGCTGATACCCAGAGGATCAGGATAAATAATACTCAGTCAGCTTAACCTATCACTACCGTATTCTTTATAAGTTTTGTTGCACATGGGTACATGGTGAGTTCATATGGATTCTGTCTCTGTGACCTTTCCAAATCCTAATTAAGCAGTGCACAGCAGAACTAATGATTCCTTTATTGTGTCTAAAGTTCTTTACAGTTTGCAGGAGAGGGAAGAGTTGGCTTCTTGTTGCATATTATTGCCCCATCAAAGTGAGATGTAGGTTTTCAGTGTTACTAATAAGAAGTTAATGTGCAGGCAGATAAGTACACACACAATGTGGACTTCTAAGAGGACAGAAATAGTGAAGTTTGATTCTTGATTGGTTGACTTTTAGTTACTAGGAAGATACTTACTGAATAAAAAGACTCATGACGGAAATGACAGATGAGTTAAATTACTGAATTTTATTACTTCTGGGATTTTGTCCGTTCTTACATTCCAGAGTTCATTACATGTTTCTGAAATAGAGCAGCAGCTAAGATTTCTGAAACATGGTTTAATTTGTTTAAAAACCCAACCATGTTAAATAACACAGTGCTTAAGTTAAAGAGAAGGGGAGATTCAAGGTAAAAAAAGGTGTTGATAAGTTTCGCGCTTCTCTGTTGCCATAGAAGAGGGTTACCCCACAAGACTGATAAGACTAATTCTTTTCATTAGAGTGTGGGTGTATCTAAGCCAAATTCAAACACCAGCCTACACTAGTGATGAGTAACAGTTAATGACTTCTTCAGTTTATCTCACAAATGGCCGGCAGTGGCTAATGGGTACTCCTGTTCATCTTGACAAGCTATTTTGCAGTGGATATGGGAATGAGCTCACAAGACCATCCCCTTTCCCCTCTTATACACCTTGTGCTAGAGGTAAGTGTGGTTTTGGGGAATAAGGGTGGGATGTCATGAGATGAAAGTGATGCGGGCTTCTTAAATTTTTCGCAAACCTCAATAAAGGCATGTATCTGGGGATGGGCAAAGATTCAATTGAATTCTTATTTTTTGCCCAAAGAGATTACCCAGTCCTAAACTGACATGCTTTCCTTGAACTGGGAGTCAGAAATCCCTTTTCTCTTCTGTTTTTCTGCTGCAGAAATTCCCAACATTCCCATTATGTGGGCTCCAGAGAGGGGTAAGCAACATCTTCAATCCCACCCAATCATTTCCAAACTAATTCTTTGCTAGTATTTTTTTGCTTTTTTAATCATCATCAGAAACAGTTTTTAGACACATTTTTCCCATTTGTTTGATTTTCTTGTGGATTCTCATATTTTTGTTTTATAGGAAGGTCCCATGGCCTCCCCAAGCGCTAGGGTCAGACTCATCTGCTGTTTCCATTTGTGTGCTATTCTCCTGTGGATTTTCATGGTTCACTCTGATCTAATGATATTACCAGAGGGTGAGCATCTAGATTCTTGGGTCTGTTTCACTCATGGTATCCTAAGTTATTGAAAAAGCACTGCCACCCTGCTGCCCTGTCGATCGGTTGGCAGGCTTATGTTTTGTCCTTGCTGACAGTCGCATCTGATTATTTGTGGGCTTTGGTCTTTTGCTGCCTTGCCTGTCTGGGGGCTGCCTGGCATTCACTACTCTCTCTTATTCTCTCTACCTGCTGGCTGTGTGGCGTTGTCCTCCTGAAATCTTGGCCCTTTGCCTGACTGTCTGGCATTACCTCTTGACCAGCTAATTGCTTGACACTGATTACCTACTGCCCTGTCCATCTGTTGAACGGCATGTATCGCCTCCTTATTGTCCTTTCGATCTGATTGCACACGGGCATTGGCCTTCCACTGCCCTGTCTCCCGCTCCGAGTGCCTGGCATCACCTTCCTGCTGAGTGCATCTGCTGACTTTGCGGAATTGCTCTTCTGCTGCTTGGCACACCTGCTGACTGTTTGGTACCGCTTTATCGACTTGCTGAATGTCTGGCATTTTCCTCCTGCCTTTTCACCCGATCCTTGAATATAGTGTCCCCTTGCTGCTCTCAGAGTCTGCTCACTCACTGATACTTGCTCTTTTGCTGCCCTGTCCACTTGCTTTTATGCCTGGCATTTCTACCATATTGTCCTGCCCACCTGCCTAGATTTTATTTCTAAATATGCACCAGTCTGAAAAAATTAAGAAGAATTGTAAGGAATGGGGGAAAAAATATTGTCTGGCTCCTTCATGATCTGATTCAGTTCAACATACCAGCCAAAAACTGATCTCAGTACCAGCATCCAGCTTTTTCATAGAATGACTCAAAACCCTTTCCCGCCTTAAAAAAAAAAAAAAAAAAAAAAGCTGAATCGTATTTAGTCTTTGCTTCCATCACTTCATTTGATAGGTGTATTACTGTTCAGTAATACTGTATTCAGTATTAAATTTGGTAGTAATTAAGTACTAAACCACATCACTAATATTACCTGTGGTAATTCTCAGAATCCGTGCAAGGTAGGTAATAACTGACAAAAAAAAAAAATCTGTTGCTGAGGCTCAGAAAGATTAAGGTTTGAATGTAGAGCTATGTTCAGTAAACACAGTGGATCAAAGGACCTAAATAAGAAATTTTAAAGATCTCTTAATATAAGACACAAGATTGCAGCTAATCTAAAAAAGCCATTGGATCAGTACAGTATTACCAAACTGCAGCGTGTCCTAGTTGCTGCGTCCTACTCTTTCTGTACTGGGAGAATGGTCAATTGCCAGTTTACAGAAACCTTTTGTCACTCTCTCACAGATTAAGACCAAGGACTTGAGTGCATCCGTAAGGCACATAGTAAGGGAATAAATCATTGTCACAGCTTAGAGTGAGAAGCAGGATTTCCTGCCTCTTCTTTTAATTCAACTCACTTGACCTCTCTTTTCCTAGCTCTGCCACAATTTCTAGCTTGTTATGAGTGTTTGTGGGTTTAATTACGCTTTTGCATCCGGTACCAACTAGGAACTGGAGAGAATATTCTGTCATAATGAACCCCGTCATAATTCATTAATAAATTCTTCCTACACTTAAAATAATTGTATGCAGTATTCTTTTAACTTTAGCTTTTAATCTCTCCAGATACTATATTACTACTTTTGCTGTCTTTAGAGATACCCTAAATACGCAAAATGACGTCTGACCGTACAGGCAGGGCAGCATCCCTTGAGTTAGCGGCCTCTTTCACCTGTGTGAGACCAGCTGTGGGAATCCGAGAGAGACACTGTGGGAGAGCACCTTGCTCCCATGCTCCCAACACCAGCTTGCCCCTGTGGAGGATCCTCCCAGTACAGCAGACGATGTTCCAATTAAGAGCCAGTAGGAACTTTCTTCCAGTTTTCACATTAACTGCTAGAAATCCAGTAAACTTGTATTCTGCTCCGAGGAACCAGAGGACGCGAACGTCTGCCTTTACTCCCTTATGGTCTCCTAGGCTCTTCTGTCCTCTCTCTTCTCAGCCTTTCCAACCCTCCCTTGCTTCTCCAAGCATATTTTTTTCACAACTTTGCGAACTCTTAAAGACAGTAGGCTGGCAGTCTCTCACTTCCCACCAGCTTCATGCTGTTGAGGGGTCTGGTGACAAGAACAGATCTCGGCAATTCTCTTTCTCCAAGCTTTAGCTCCCAGTGTTTCTTTGCTGCTTCCCTAGACTGTTGTTTGAGAAGTGCCATCAGATGCTGGAAGGGAGGAGGAGTATTCACTCTGGCACTGTGGGGCTGCAGGACACTGCTAGAACTCGCTTATTATCACAAGAACCATAAGTCATTTTTCCGTGTATCATTTTAGTTATTTTTAATACAGTTTTCAAAAAAATAAGATTACCTTAGAAAAATAGCTAGTTTTCAAATAATATTCAGGTTATATAAACTTTCAATGCAGAAAAGCATCAGAAACTGGAGGAAAATAAACACAATGCTTTTTCTTGAATGCATGGAATTTTCTTGGTTGAAAATTATACCTACCAGAGAATTGATGCAGTGCTGTCTCAGGCAGCTTCACTGAAAAATATCCAGGTGAATCAGTTTTCCATCTGCAGTGATCAAGTTATGGTACAAGTATTCCTGTCAGTTAAAAAAAAAAAATAAAACAAACTACTATGTTAAGTTGAAAGAATACATTGTAGTTTTTGTCTTAAATGAGTCAAAAATTGTTTAAAGAAACAATGAAGAATTTGCACACAAAGCTCTGGGAATAACATTGTATCTATCAAATCCCTGGAATGATGAAGTACAACATTATTTTGTCTTTTTTTTAATAGATTTTTTGTTTGGTTTTTTATTTTTATTTTGTTAGGGTATTCTTTAGTCTAGCCTGTGCACTTTTCAATAAAAAATTAGCTTCTGGAACAGTCATGAAGAGTTACAAGTCTTTCCAGCGTACAGAGTTTCTCTTTCCATGATAATTAAATTTCCTGTTATCAGCCTAATTGTATCTCAGTTTTATTTCCTCTTGTAAGACTCTTTTCCTTCCTTATTATCTCTGATAAAAAAACCCCAACTTGTTACCTTTCTCATAGTCATTTCCTGAACTACTATGTCTAAATCCTACAAATTATTTGTCAGGAGAGTGTTTTTCATTTATCCTCTTCTCACTTCAATGCAGTATTTAAATTCCACTAAAATTTTTAGTTTGCTTTCTTTATTCTTCTCTGTTTTCTAAAGGTATCCTTTCTGATGATAGTCAGCATTGTAGCATCTAAGCAGCTAATTTCTTCAGTTGTTTCTGAAAAGAAAACACATTCCTAATACAGGTCTTTTGCTCTGAAAAAGAAAGACAGGTATATAATTATTTTGCTACCCTTGGGATTTCCAGAAGGTGTTCCACTGCCCTGATCCACTTAATCACTGCTTTCAGTTTCAGTTGAAGTTTTCCATTCTTTTAAGAATAATGTGGCTGACAGTGACTCATATCAACTTGGAATTCAGATTTTATTATGTCTGTGTTGCTTCTGGATCCAGTTTGAAAAAATTATTTGGTTAATTTTAGACGAGAATGCCTCAGATGATACGTGTTGTGCTAAAGAACAGATGAAGGCTTTTGCTGTCACAACTCATGTAACAATTTGCTGAAGGTATATTGATACCGAGTAAGTTCCAATGTCTCTCTACCATTACCTCTTTACTTAGTGGATAAACGGCTTTTGTTGGAAAAATGAGGAGACAGATACACAAAGCAGATGTAAGAAGCAAGATGATACTGTTTTACGTTGATTACTTCTGAGCATTGCAATTTGTAACCCATGATTTTTTCTTCTATTCTGATGAATATATTTGGGAAGATTTAAACACTCCATCCTCTGGGTTCCCTTGGCTTAAAATGTCCTTTAGAGTACAGGCTAGGAAAAGGTGTTTACATGGTTATAATGCAGTTTTAACTGATTCCTTGTAAAGATAATATCCATGGCTTAAAGTCAGTGAATCTCCTTAGTAAATTAAACTGGTATATTCACTGAGTTTATACATGGAGGAAGACCCAGTCATCCATCCTTCAATGGCTGTTGTAGAATTGTTCCCCCACAGTACGTTTTTCTGTTGTTCTGCCCAGCCAGGTTTTAGATTTTGAATTTGCTGGAGCTTCTTTTACTTCACTTGGGAGTTTGATGAAGTCAGGTTTGGAAATTTTATCTGAGACTGCACCTAAACTTTTGTTTGATTAGTCCTTTACTGCTTTCATAATACATCATAGCAACACTAAATAATCTCTTCCACCCTCGCTGTTTGCTTTCAGGAAATATTTGTACACCCTAATTAGACTTTTTCTTTTAATCTTTTTGCAGGTGGACTGTAGTATTTATGAAATAAGCTTTATTTTGTGTAGTGTTGCAATCACGTACATCAGTCAAGTGGTGGATTTTGCGGATTTCAAAGATGGATGAAACCTACACATTGCACATTTTTTTGTCTAAGTTTTTGGGCTACCCCTCCCTTTCCAAGAGTGAAAAATGATTGGGTTATTGCCACTTCTTTCTATGAGCTGACCAGTTCTTGCTTTCAAACCAAATAGTGCCTATGTATCCAGTGGCATACAGAATTAATCCATGAACAGCAAGGCCTAAAACTATGGTCCCTCTCAAACTGTTCTGCAATTCATGCAGGCTTTACTGATTTCTACTGTTCAGCATTGGTGATTCCTGGCATGAGAAGAACAAAGAAAGGCACAAAGTTCTTTTAGATGTCTTTGTCTCCTAGGGATTTTGTTTCCTGCAGCACCTTAATGAGAAGCTGCTATTAACTCATCATCACTCTTTGCCGGCAAGAGGGAGTCTGTAAAAGTAGTGTTTTCTGTTGACTTTTTTAAGCATAACAAAGATGGATTTACTAACCTAGCTGGAACTTGTGGGTTATTCTCAATTAATAGCTTGTCACATTGTTAAGACAGCTTAATACTTTCCCCAGAAATATTTTGTCTTTGTTTCTTTCCCTTGTTAGCTTTTTTAAAATGAAGATATTTTTGTTGTATTTAACTCATTTAATCAGACACGTAGTATTGGGCAGCTAACCTTAGGTGCATGTGATTTCTATGTTATTCTGAATTAGTCTTTCATTATCCATATACATTATATAGAAATACCGCTGTCTGATTGTTTACTTAAGTTAATCTGCTTAGAGCTATGAAGTTTGTAGTTGCTGTTCTCTGAATCACTACCACTGCTGTGGCAGTGAGCCGGTTAGCATTTATTGCAAAAGTCCAATCCTGTGTACATTTTAAGTACACAGAGGAAGACCTAACTTGTTCCCTGTGCCTAGCTAAGAATCTCTTCTGCCTTACCAGCTGTTAAAAGCTACCACTTTTCTCAATGATCCACTTACACACTGCTAGTATAAAAGTCAATCTGCTCAAAAAGTTTGGACACAGAGTGAATTTTATTAAAAAGCAAAAAGATTTTTCTACACATGGTCTGCTGCTTCAAGCACAGCAGAAGTGTATGTGAGGGAAGGTGCTTATATACCTATGTTGCTATATCTATACTAATGAAAAGGTGCCTACATTATAAGAACTTCGGGGTTTCAAAGTTAAGAGTTGGGCAGTTAGGAAGTAAACAAACAGTATTTGTCTATACAATGCAAAGTTGCATTAATGTGAAAGCGTTATGCTGTCACAGCTGAGGAGTGTCAATAAATGATAGAACTGGTTTTAGCTAGTGCATGAAAGATGCTGTAACGTCTTCTAAAACTAGAAGAAACTGGTGTTTTGGATACAGAAATGTGTATAGAAAAGATGTTAGGAACCGTGAAATAAAGGGGAAATATTTTATACTGGATTTTGTTGTATTGTTAACTATTAAGTATTGTAAACCATTAATTAAATAGTAAAATCAAATTCCAGAGGAAAAGGTAAACTTGATGTTTATTAATATTCCTTATTCAGTGTAGATTAGGAATTCTGCTGTCTGCTATTTCAGTGCTCTGTGCTGCAACAGTGTCAACAAAGTACTTTCCATCTTCTCTTTGAAAAACTTTTTCATCCAATTGTTTCCATGAGAGTCTTGGGAAAAAAAAAAAATGTGATTTGTGCCAGGAGTTAAATAATCCTGTACAGGAAATTGTTTGACAGAGTGCACAGTAGGTCGCTTTGACTTTCAAAATCTGTTCAGTTGTTCAGTTCCAGTGAGTGCATTATTCACGTGTACCTAAATGGACAACTGTTCAGACTCTGAACACATAAATTGCATCACTGAATCTCACTGAAGAATCCTTTCTATGAGTTTTTAGGTTATGGCAGAAGTAGTTTAAAGCTGTTGTTATTTGACATGCTTTATCATTTACTTGGGGAGTAAAGATACTATGTAAGGGAATCTTAAGAGAAAATAAAGTACTTTTTGTAATTCTTTTATTGCCATGGTATATTCTTGAAAAATTGTCATTCAGTAGTCCATCCTTTGTAGTGTATTTTAGGAAGGACTTTAGGGTTTTTTATATCTTCAACATTGATGATTTGAGATCGGAAACTGTTTGGAGGTGCTACTTTACCTGTGGCAGAAACTGAGTGGAGTTTCAGAGGTACAAGCATTTCATATGCAATATTTGTTCTTGGCAGAAGGTAGCAAATGATAGGAAAGAACGGACAACATTCTCAAAAGAAGAGAGTTCCACATCTCAATCTCAGCAGCAAATGCATTGGAGCTAAAGCATTGCAAAATTATTTATTTAGGGAAGTGAGATTACAAGTAAAAACTTTTGGTTCTTTCACTGCCCAAGAGATTGGGCAAGTTCTTAAGAGAAAGCAGCGTTACATTTCTATCTGGTGGCCTCATTCTTTGTGTATACTGATGAGGATCTCTAAAGAATAGGGTCTGTTCTCTTCCTGTGATACTAATATCACAACTAAGCAAAAGTGACAGGTTTGTTTCTCTTCTGTAGTTCTAGACTTCATTGCTTAATATACTTTTTTTCCCCGTTCTTCTACGTATGGAGTGTCCAGTTTTGGCACTAGTTTTGTATGAAATGAAGTTAACTGTACCCTGACTCCCCTTTGATATAGGTACATAGTCTAGAAGATAGTACACATAACCAGAAGCACTATACAGGGTATTTTTTTTTTATGAGGCAGTGCTTCCTAGTTATTATACTGTTAGTTAAAGCTCATTACATTGTCAGTTACATTAATTGTAGAATTCTTACTGATACTCTTATTGAGATATTGTAGATATTCTTGTTGATACTCATTTCTCTCATTTCTGTTGTATGATTCTGTGATTTGCAGAGAAAAAAATTTTCACTTCTCAGGTTTTGTTCCACTTCAATTTAAAGAGTTTTGCAAAAGTTGT
Source organism: Phoenicopterus ruber ruber (assembly GCA_009819775.1). NCBI lineage: Eukaryota > Metazoa > Chordata > Aves > Phoenicopteriformes > Phoenicopteridae > Phoenicopterus > Phoenicopterus ruber. The sequence goes on from CM020219.1 coordinate 37,876,708, forward strand.
GATGGATTGCGTAGGTTTTTACATTTTATATTAAATATAAAGCAGTTTGAAGTAACTGAGGGAAAACTTAAAAGAATAGCATTGATTAATAGGTAAAATTTTAACAATGTTTTTGTAATAGCAGAATGGTGTCACTACCTTTACCAGCAAGTCTTCAGCTGTACTTTTATTGAACAGCAAGTGGAGTTGAAGTGGGAAGCACAGCAGTTTGCACATGAAAAAGAGGGCTAAAAAAGGAAATAGGCACCTGACCCTTCTTTGTAAGCAAGTACAGCGGCTTATTTCCAGCTGTTGTTTTAATAAGCTAATCCTCCTAACCTCTCCTCCTTTGCAAATACTCTGTCTTTTGACACTGGCTTAACACACACCATTATACAGCTGTAACATACTGCATCTGGTGGGCTGCGTACATCTTCTTAGACCCTAAATGCATTCCTCATAGTGCAGAAAAGCATTTAGTAAGCGTTTTCTTTGGTTAACTGTTTCTAAAAATGATTGTTCTATTGGTTTTATGACAATGTATGGGAGTGGGCAATATCATAAAATTAAGATGAGTTTGTATGGCATAAATATTTTATACACATTTACTATCTTAAAACTGTGTTTAGCAATCGGGGTTAAAAAATTATTATTATTATTATTAACACCTAATATATGTTAGAAGTGATATTTAGAAGATGCACATGGTTTGGTTGCCCAGATGCACCAATTTCATTAACGTTTCTGTTACACAAATGGGGCAGGCAAATCACTGGTCTATGAAGTTTATGTAAATCAAATGCAACCAGGTTTAGCTCAAAACTTAGATGCAAACCTACTGAGGTGCAGGAACTAGTTACAAATTCCACAATGTTGCTTTCTCTAGTATATTCATTTACATTTTCAGCTTCTTTATTGTGTATTAAAATGTGAAGCATCTTTGTCAAAATGATTTGCAAGCTGTAAGTAAAAATGAAACTGAGTGTTACGAAGTAAATCTTTTGATGAGTTTGGTTTCAGTCAAAAAACAAGGTCTTGTAAGGAAAGTTACAATAACTACCAAAATCTTTATTAACTAATATATGCTTAGGCAATTCTTTGTCTACAAAAATAACTATCATTGGAGTCCAACTATTAAAAATTAAATATATTCATGGCTTGGTCATGCATAAGTCATTGAGTATTGTCAGAGGTATCTCTACCAGCCAGTTGCTTTTTATGGTCATATACACAGTGGAATTGTACTGATAGAATCGTTTGCTGATACTGGTTTATAAAAAAGGACATTGAATTAGCTCCTGGCCTCTGAGTCCCATGCCATAGGCATTAAGTTACAATAGATGGTACGATGGATCCCAGTGAAGAGAGTGAGGGAATTCGGAGGGGGCAAGTTGCAGGCAGAGGGAATCACGGATATTGGGAGAAACAGTGAAAACAGAGTCTATGTTCAGTCTAGTCTAACAGCAGTTATTGCTGTGACACTTTTGTTCCTCACCCAGATAAATTCTGTGGGGTCATTCTGTGACGTTTGGGATCTTGGTGGCAGCAGAGTCACTGTGAATATGCTGAGAGTGCAAGCAAACTTCAAATCAGCAGTCTTGTGCTGCAGAATTATTGTCAGTGGAAATGCGTTATTGGTGCGTGCAGATACACCAGTTTGCAGAGTTCATTTTTAGTTCACTACATTAATCAGGGTTTCATCCACCTTTGGCTGTTTGTAGATTTGAGTTGGGAGAAGAAGAGGAAAAAGAGGATGTAATCAGGTCAGTTATTGGAGGAATATGTACCAAGCTCACCACTGGTAAGAGGGAAAGGCGATAGAGTAAGCCACCCTAATATGTTTAGAAATGTTTTGTTTTATTTTATGTAAAATAATTCTACAAAAGCCTGGGAGAGCTCTCAGTATATGTCTACGTGTGTCTGACACACATAGCAGCATTTAACATCAAAAAGACCCAACAGGAACATCAAAATGGAGACTTGCCAGACTCAGGCTGAGTTTCTTATTGTATAGTAAAATTGACAGAAGCCTGGGCAGTCACTTCATGAGGAGGAACAAACACACACATCAGGGGCAGCGCTGGCCTGATGTCTACCTAGCCAGCACCAGTCCGTCCTGTGAGCCCAAACACAGTGACTGGGGCTTACTTTAGCCTTACGTCAGTTACTCTCCACTATTCTGGGACTATAGAACAGTTGATGGGTTTTTACAGGCCCACATCATTAGCACTCATGGATAACTTATTGTTGAGGGAACAATGACTGTCAGGCTATTATTTTTAAGGTGCATGTGGCCAGGTTCACGGATGTGGGTGTGAATCTGTCAAAAGCTCTAGAATGACAGCAAACACGTACTTCTGGGATCCACCTTGTCCAGAAGCAGCTATTCATTGCCCTCTGGATGCAGGCCATTCTTAACTTACATGGATCTGTGACAACTAATTTGACATCAAGAAGTCAATGATAATCGTAATTGCATTCATGTGAAAGGACAGCCATTGCATGGTGTATCTCTGGCTACAGCACCCCAATGATGTGTTAGGGTCCCTACATTGTATTGTTAGAAAGTTACTAACTTTGACAAGTTAGGAGACTTTTACAAACCTGCTTGACTTTGGTTGCTTTGCAGCAATAGCATATGTGATTGGTTTTATCCATTTGTCAAATTAACTGAGCAATTAGCCAAAGAAATTTGATTTTGGAGGACATCAAAAAGCATGGTTCCTGTCAAGCCCTCTATCCATAAAAAAGACACAGAATATCATCACACAGGTTTTGGGGGGCAGGGAATAAGAAAAAATCAAGGAAAGACAGCATGATGGTGAGAATGAGTGACTCAAAACTGATCCTTATCCAAAACCTTTTTGGTGTATTGAAAAAACCCAACTGCTGCAACCTGTATTTCTTATTCTGCTAAGAGAAGAAACAGATAAGTGATTTTTAGGCGAGAAGCTCTAATCAGTCTAGCTCCATGTAAGCTCTATTTTCTCCCCTGCAAAATAAGAGTAGGGAAGTAGAGAATAAGCTGAAATAGCTGACTTGGGAATAGAAATTACAGGCACATGTGTTATCTCCAGCAGAGGTATACTGAATAACCTTGAAGATGCTATCTCATATCCAAGCTGAGAGATGCAATTTTTGTTCCTAAAGTATATACTACTTACACAACTGGTTGACAGATGTGACTGACGTTTTTGTTTCATATTTGACTGATCTGTCTCCATAGTTCTTTGTCCAGTCTTCTGAGGTTTGACTGTGGTCTGTGAGCTGTTGCAGAGGGTGTATAGGTAGTTCTTTGGTTAGGCCCATCCAAGACTTCCGCTTTCAATGGAAAGCTCAAATAGGTAATAAAATATTATCTATGCTAATTCTGTAGTCTGTTACATATAAATTATCTGCAAATTTGTCCATTAATTTGCATAAATAGCTTTATGATATGCTATGCAGAGTCATAGATTTAAACTTTTTCAACAGAAATAATATTTTCAACAGAGACAGTCTCAGTCATCTTAATTTAATCGCATTTATTATGACTTCTCAGTCTCACATTTGCATTTTAGTTGAAGAGATAAAACTATATTACCGTCCCCAAACTGCTGAAGAGTATATGAAATGTCTCAGATCATTACTTACTATTAAGAGGTCAAACTTTGCTATGTTTAATACCTGAAAGACAAAGATAAGGAGTTTCTGAGCATTTAAAGAAGTGTAGTCCTAGGTCTTTTAATTAAATCAGTCTGCAGTGGGTATATCCTCCAGAAGCTGCCTGGGAGGGCTTCCACAGGTTAGGAGCTGAACTAACTTAATTTATATGGAGGCAAAGAAAGACAGTGAAGCAGCAGAGAACTCTGTGAAACCAATTGGCAGCAAGCCATCTGTTAAGCATCCACAACTACGTCAAAGATATCTAAAAATATATCAGTTGGTTTGGGAACATAATGCCCTAACTCCAATAAAAAGGCACTTTGAAAACAATAAAAAATGTGTTTTAAAATTAATTGCATTTATTCATATGGCAATGAAATATAAGAAGAACTGCTGTCATAGACATTGTTAGTAAGTCATGAATAATTCTGTGAAATAATTATTTAATTGTTAGTCTCTGCTTCTCTCTGGAGTAGAAACTACTGTTTTATTTCAGTCCCATTGTCTCTCTCCCTGGTTGCCTCACAGCCTGACACTTCTACCATGTCCTGTCTTCCTTTTTCCTTCTCCTGAGTTTCTCCCTCATGTATTATCCATCCAAGCCACTTTGTGCAGTCGTATTTCCATCCCACTCACTTCATTCACTTGCCCTTGCTCTACTCTCATCCCTGCCATTCTGACAATCCTGTTGCTTGGACTTACTCTCTGCAATTCTTCCTTTCTATTTAGGCTTCTTTCTTCCCACATTCCCTTCTCCCATCTGAACTACAGACCTCTCCTTTCTTTGCAGCCTCCAAACTGGCCTTTCTGCGTTTCTGTCTCTCTCCTGAACTCTTGCTTTTACCTTCAAATGCTTCCACTGCTGTGGAACCCCTCTCTTCCACCTTCATTTTGTATGCACCTGTCGTCTTTGCACTACCACCTTATGTGGGAGAAACCAGGGACACTTCCATACTGTCATTTTAGTATTTTATGCAAATTTACACCAGTATTGTCCACCTACTTTTTATATAGTTATCAGCCTCAGGTTTGAGAAATCAGTGTATAGCTTCAGACCTGATGAATCTCCTCATCATTTTTTCCTGCTTCTGCCCACATAGTAGTGTCGTCATCGCTGTTGTAAGAGAGCCAGGGGCAACAGCCTTGATTTGTGATTCATTTTGTGCCAGCACTATGGCCCCCTGTAGCAGGCAAAAGCTGACTGATGGTGAGACTACCAAGAAAAAATTGCCTGTGAAACCAAGTTTAACAATCTTAATTCAGCCTTGCTAGAGTACTGGTAAAATGTGAAGGTGCCGAGTCACTAATTCTTTAATAGTTTGCATGCAGGCAGATGTTGGTACCAGACAGTTAACTCCTGAGCTGGACACAGATGAAAATCTAGTTTTGCCACCTCTCTCTATTTTCCACCCTTCCTTCAAACCTGAAAGAAGTATTAGAAAACCTGGCCACCAGCACTTTGGTACATTGTTAGGTGAAACAAAGAGTTGTTACGGATAGACACAAAGTATCTGGAAATCACTGCAGCACCACTGATTTCATTCATATATGTATACCTAATTAAGAGTGTGCTTCCCAGTGTGGTGGTGATTTCAGTTCCTGTACACTGCACGTTTTAGGTTGTGTTATTTAGGACATCCCAAGAGTGGACTTTCCAGTGGCTGATTTCAAGAGCAGATGTCCCTGTAAAAGTTGATTACTTAGCAGCAGCCTTTTTTGGTTATATCCCTCCAGTCAGGCTGCAAATATGAAAACAGGAAGCATTCCCCTGTTTGTAGAAGTCTGCCTGCAGTAATAAATATAAGCATATATATTTTGAAATAAGTATTTTTAGAAACATCTATTGAGGACTGTGCTGCTGTTTGGACTTTCTGCCCTTTCAGATTTTGTTGCTTAGTCTATACATTTTTAATAATCACATTGCCTGCTAGCAGTGACATTTTGTGAAGGTCATTTTTCTTGTGAAGTTGGAGAATGGACTTGAATTTCATTGAAGGACTCCCCGAGCTGCAGGATCGTTGTTTATGGAACTCTTTTGCATCTTGAACTACCTTTGAAGCCTGTTTAGAATTTTAACTAATGATATCTTCAAAGTGTCACTGTGCTCAAGGGCAAAAAAGAAATCTCAAAATGCATTTTATATTTAAAACCGGTTTTGAATAGCTTTGAAGCATGGTATTAGCTGAAATAAAAGGCATAGATACAGACTTACTGTGTGTGCACACATAGAGAATTCCATGTTTCACCAACTTTTTCATTGTCAGCAAAGTGTCCCTTCGCCATTGCAATGCCTTTTTCTTCTGGTGCTATAAAAATCATCAGGTCTATGGAGAGTCTTAAGAATTTTTAATGTGATTGATAATTTAATACTTCAGCAGGTATCTTTAGGCAATCTCCCTCAGTGGAGAGGTTTTAGTTTTGCCTACATCATTCCTAGCCTGCTGCTTCTCATTTCCCCTGTGTAGAAATACAGACACTGGGTTGTATTTATATGCCTTTTCTGTTTCTGAGTAGAGGATGGCAGATACTAAAACCAACATGCTATGCTTGAAATAAAAGAGACTGGTGTCAGCTACTGAATTAAAATTGCTTGGTTTTGTATAAACCAAAGCTCCTGCTTCCCACAACTGAGCACATGCCAAATTTGCTTATTAATAAAAGATCTGAAGGGTTTACTTGGGAGCTGTGTCTGATGTCTTCTGATACTGACATATTCCTTTAAAACATGTTAAATGTTAGTGGCAATGTTTGAGAATATCACCACTTGAATATCTGTACTGTTCAGGGATTTTTTTGTTGTTGTTTTGTTTTATTTATTGCTTCCTGTAAGTGTTTTAGCTGTATAGCTAGTATAGGACTCCTGGATCCTTCTCATAGGGATGCTGTTGGGTTAATTCTGTCGTTTTTCTTCTCTATGACTTTGTTTTTCTATTTGTAAACTAGGAGCTTACAAAAGTACAAGGATGTGATTTGTAATTTAATCTTTCCCACAAAATAATTTGTCTGGTTTTCTTCCATTTTATTTTTTTGCTCTATCAAACTGCCAAGAAAATTTAGCTTATTCAGAGTGTCCTTATATTTAAGATGTGCTTTTCTATTTCTATTTTGATAGCTGTACCATCAAAGCATTGTAGTTTGGCTGGATGTTTTACAATGGATTTCACAGTTTTATGAGCATTGCTAACATTTTAGTTATGCCAAATAACTTAGAATCTTGATTCAGAACACGAAACAAGCTGATCCACTGAACAGCAACTACTGTGAGGGAAATGAAGAGAGGGCAGGACTGTAACCTGCCTTTGAGGTGTTACATCCTAACTAAAGTTAGAGGTTGGGAGACTGGACGGATTGTCCATTTGAGAAAATTTGTGTTAGAAAGTAAGGAGAGAAGGTTGTGCACATCCCAGAAAAATAATTTTCCATCTGATTCCCTGTGTAGAAAAAGGACTAAAAAGACAAGAATTTTCAGACTCTGCTTCCAGGCTTCTCGATGCCCACTGCATATGGACCGCTTGTGAATAAAAGCCACCATCCTGTTTGGAACCGCTGTTTTGCTGACATGATCAAAAGGGAAGGCCTCAGCCTCTGGCCATTATCATTATCATTTTACTATTTTCCTGCCTGCCTGCTACATGGGCTTCCCTTTGCAAATTTTTTTTTCTGTCTTTTGCGCAGACTGATTCACCCTTCTCATGCCTGGGAAAATCTCGACGGGAAAATGCACGTGAGATTGAGGAAGAGAAGGCAGCTACGTTTGGTCTTTTCTTTGCTTATTCCCAAACATTCTTTCCTGTCTGTTAGAGGGAGTTGTTGTTATTTATGTGGTATTGGTTGACATTTCCTATATATATAGGGTCCTGACTTTTAACATTTTCTATAGGAGTCTTTACAGTACAGCTAACACTGCTTCTTCCCAGCCCCTTGTCTTCCCCTATTTTAGACAACCAAGAGAAAATTCTTTAACATATTTCAGTGTTGAGAATTTAGCAAGGACGTCTCTTGGCAGAAACAAGAAAAGGAGATATTCTTACCCAAATTTTAGCAGGTTTCATATTTTTTTTGTCCTTGTACTTCTTCACTCACTTTGCTATTTAATCTTTGATTGCAGGCCACTAAAGAAGTAATAGAGCGAGAAGCCCCAGGGATGGCCCTGGCAATGCTGATGGGATCACTTAATGTTACTCCTCTGGGCATGCTCTCTAGGTAAGACTATTTCCTTCAAAATACGAGGTGAACTATTGCCTTAGAAATGCACGTTGTCATGAAATTACTATACACAAGTAACCGAAGATTGCCATTGTTATCAAGACTAGAAGTCTGAACTTCAGAGAAGCGTCCGAATTCCAAGGATGGTAATTGCATTCTCTCATTTAATTCCCTTTGCTGTTTCCATTAGACACTGTATCCTCCTGTATTTTCTGTGCCAGGTTATTTGTAATATTGATGCATGTTGTTAAACAGCTGTCTTTTCATCCTAGAGCTGTGGCATTTCAGTGCTGAGTGAAGAATTCTTCTGTATGTTATTCATCAACTACTAAAATGCTTTGTTTAGCAAAAAAACTCTTGATAAATACAAATGTATTGGTTTGATATCACTTTTATGCCAGTATCAGCAAAAGCTCTCTGAATAAGTTAAATGGTATTTTATCCCATGCTTTCAGATACAGTACTTCAACTCCTAGAGTTTGGTATTTCCTGCTAAATAATTAGTAACTGTTTCTCTGCCTGTTGGTGTTTCTTTTTTATCAGTGACATCTCTTGTTATCCTGTATTTCTTTCTGGAGTTGATTTTTATTTTATTCCTTCAATTTACCTATGATAGACTCAGTAATACCAATACCTTTCATAAGTTAGTTTTGTATTTACACATTATTTCAAGATAACTAAGAAAATGGCTGTTACAGGTTTTTGATTTCTCATTGTATAGTGAGGGTATAACAGGAAAATAATTATACAAGAAATAAAGAAGGCACTTTCAAATCTGCAAATTTGTATTCAGATACTTGCATTTTTAAAGGACATTTAGATGAGTGGTTTAGTGATTTGACAAGGTATTTTAAAACTTTTCATATCACGTATCTGAAAGGGCAGCATTACCAAGTTAACACCTTCAGATTATGTCCAAATTACTAAGTATTTTCACTTTTTTATCTGATACAATTTTTTATATTGTAGTTTGTGTTTATCTGAAGGGAAAGGATAATAGAATACTACCACAAGGAGGGAAAAGGTTAATTTAGCTGTTCTGCTTCTGATCAAGAAAAGGATAGCCATTTAGATGACACTAGCAAGTTTAATTTAGGATGTGGTATAATCAGGATGGCTGAAAGGATGTTGTAATGGTAGTGGAACCAAAATGCTGGATTGCAACCTGACTCTTCTGTACATATAGCAAGAAAATGTCCCTTAAACTACAGCCACTTTCAGCCATAATTGATGACAGTGATGGGAGATAACATTACAAAGATACTGCATGCAATCATACTAAGCCTTAAAAAATTTCCCAGTGAAAACCTTTACTTCAGGCCTAGAAGTAATCAGCGTGCAAAGTCCATTATTTTTATAACACTGTTCAAATCATAAAATTAAGTACACAAAAATTACAAAATTACAGCATTATGGTTTCTTGTGCAATCTCAGCTCTGCATGAATGCACGTGTGTTATGATTACATTTTTTGGTACAATTCCTCTGCAAATGCTTAAGATGGAAGGAAATTTACTTTTCTTTGTTTTGGTTGTCCTATGTGTAGTCCTGTATCGGTTTTGGTGCTCTTTATTCAGAACCTTCTCTGAATGCGGACTCAATTCCTCTGGGATTTTTCTTACGTCATTTGTTATTCTAAGACACAAATTGTTAATATATTTTCATAGAAGATTCTGCAAATTGAGGTAGTGTTGTAATCTCCCCTTACAATGAGAACTAAGGCACGCATTAAGAGAGGTCAAAAACATAGACTAATTTTAGGTACACAGTTTGAGAAATGTAGATTCTAATTTTTCAAAGTATTTAATGTTAAATGTCACTTGTCCTAAGCTTACCTCTCTGACTTCTTTTTGAAATGAAGTTCAGATGGATAATTTGTCATGTAATTTCTTTGACTTTTCAAAAAAAAAAAAAAAAACCAAAAGCAGAAGTTCTGTTATGCAACATTAAGCTGACACTTCTATAAATCATCTGCAGGTTTGGAAATGTTAGGTAAATCGTGTTGAATTTTATCAAGTGACCTTTTAAAAATCTTTAAGTTATAGACCCTCGTCCTGACTATGGGCCAGCATTAGGATGTGGTGAGTTGTTTTGTAGACTGAAGTCACAGATACTTATGGGTAAATGAGGGGCAGTGAGACTCTCATAGTTCGGATTCAGTCCCAAGGTCCAGCAGGGAGTATCTTAGAGCATCATAGACCTTTTTATGTGTTTCCTGAAAGTGTTTCCTTTTCTCCTCTGTGACCTTCCAAAACTGTCCTTGTCCCAGACTTCCCTTCGCCCAATTCCTTACCTGTCAGCTACCCGTGCTGCGCCAGTCTTTATTGAGGCTTTTTTAAAGCACTCTCTGTCACCTTGCCCATCTATTCTGCTTTTACCAGCATCATTTCTTTCCAGGGAGAACATGTTTTTTTCCCAAAGAGATCATGTTCTCCATTCCTACTTCTGCATCAGACCTGTATTTCTTTCCTCCCACATCCATTTTTTTTTTCTCCCACATCCCATTTTACCTTCCACTCCCTTGCTTCTATTTGTATTCTTCTTTCTCAGACTTCTTTGTTTTTTCTTAAAATTTCTGTCCACTGCATCACAAAGCTAAGGATAACATGAGATCCATAGCATCTCCCTCAACTGTTCTACATTTGGAGGAATATCATTAATTTATCTTTCAAATTACCCAGAATGCATGCACATTTTGTGTGCTTTTATGTTGTGAGCACACATCATATTTTTTGCAAGCCATGCGGTTCTTAGGTACTTTTACTTACTTTTGCATGCTCTCTTGAGAAATTTTTGGCAGCTCCATTTCTGTCTTGAGCCACTAGATGTGATTATTGGCAGCCAAAACCTGTAGCTTTCAGGGGAATGGCTGCTGGTTTAGTCCTTTTTTATTATTTGTTGGTTGTACTGGTCATTTAGCTTATAATGTTCAAAATTATTTAAAGCAGAATAAAAGAGCCAAGAAAGAAGATTATTAAAGGAGCCATCGGTCAAACACAATTCCCCCTCATTTGAATTCCTTTGTGGATAATTCCTATTTCCTTTATTTTGAATCTGTCATAAACTGTATCCCACGTATGGGATTTGCTGGATTGAGTTTGTGCTCTGTAAGTTTGACTACTGCAACAAGAGTAAATGAGTACATTCCTTTAACTCAGACTCTTAAATCTTTGTGTTGCAGTAGAGCATTCCTCAACTACCTGGACTTCTTTCTTAACTGAGGGTGTACAGTGTGCAAGAAGTGAATATGGGAAAACAGAGGCTCGGAGTCAGGCAATATTCAAGCTGCCAGTTGAAAATAAGACTTCTCTTCAGGCTGGCTTGACTGTGATATCCGAAGTTCATTTTGTGGCACAAAAAGAGTCTCTCTGCTATTTAATTGTAAGCACTATGACAGCTATCACTAGAGCACTTGCTACCCTGCTAGAAAATGCCATGCTACCAATAAATGATATTAATCACTGAGAATTATTTCTGTAAGAAGAAATCCAGGGAAGTTGGCTACCCCACAAACCATGTCCTTTGGCTCAAAATTTTTGGTAATGCCCTATCAAGAAATTATTTTCTTTTCTATTCTGTCTTCACTTATGGCTCATGTTTTTGTTTGAGAAAGAGATTGTTACACAGTTTCTCTCAACTGTAGCCTCTGTATCTTTGTGGTTTGGTTTTGTGCTTTTACTTTTTTCTTATCCCTATATCCCAGCCCTGGGTTTTTCAACACTGATTTCGTAAGCAGTGGACAAAAGCAGGAGGCACTCTTTACAACCTCAAGATAAAATCCAGTAGTTTTAATTTTTTTTTTTTCTTGACAAATATTTAGCTAGAAGGAGGAAGAGGCAAACTCTAAACAACAGAAAGCATTCAGCACTTCGGTGCCTTAAGTTCAGCCCTGCATCTAGACCAAAGGAATTCCCTAAAGACAAAAAATAAAATAAAATCTTCCATCTTTGGTAGTTGGTTTCGTCTTTTTTTTTTGAGGGGGAAGGAAAGACTATTAGGAAGAATTAGATATGAATTGCATAAGTGCAATTTTCACTTGAGAATTACCTCCCTCTATGCTTTTCTTATGTTGCATCTTTAAAAAAAAAAAAAAAAAAGGACATATTTGAATTAATGCAACCAGCATGACTTAGTATTTTTACCTGGCAAGGGAAATAGTGTTTGACACCATCGATTACATTACAAAGGAACCATGTGTACGAGCAAATAGGGACTATATCAAAGAACGTATCGGATGCAAGTAAACAATAGAATTAAGGGAGCTACATGGATCTAAAAAAGATGGAAATCTAGCCAGTGTTTATACTATCAATTAAATGTTAGATGCTGTCAGCCTTGTTTGATGCTTCTTCAGCTCAGCTTCTCCTGAGCATTTTTATGAAAACACGATCAGCCAATATTTTTAGATGTTGGAAATTGAGTTTACAAATTCTAATAAATAATAGAATTTATCTTAAATGCTCTGTTCTTGTTTCTGCAGTGGAGAAAGTTGCATGCAAGAATTTCACTCTGGGTTTCTTTCTTTTCAGACCTGTGTGTGGAATCAGAGGGAAAACTCTCATAATTAATCTGCCAGGTAGCAAGAAAGGGTCACAGGTAAGAAGTGTTCTTACTGATCTGCTACTGAGGACCCATGATGAGTACCTCACATTGTTCTGAATGGTAGAAAGTACCCACTACAACAAATTTTACAAAAGTGAATTGAAATGCATATTCATATAACTGAATGCACCGTCACTGTCAGTCAGGGATGATACAATTCTGATCTGATTGAAAGTACTGTGTGACCAGGACAGCATTACATGTAGTGCAGGAGAGCGCTCACTGTAGCAGGCGGTGCTAATTAAAGGTCTAATGGTCTCTTACACTTCCTCCTTGTTCTCTAGTCAGCCTATACCTGATCCCTGTGTTGTCTACAGCTTCCAAGAAAGCGTTCTTTTTCACACAGAAGTAAGAGAAGGGCCTAGTGTATGGTAGAACTTGCTGGAGTGTGAAGAATACTCCCAATTTTGTTCAGCAAGAGGGGAAAAAAAAGGAACACCATTTTTAAGTGTTTGAGGATTTTTAAAATCTTTTGGATATGGAAATCAGACTTTACACCCTTTATACAGTTTGTTTTCTTCCAGCATTTTGCTCAGTTTCGACAGGGAAGTTAGGCGTTACGTTTTTATTCATGCTTACTTTCTGACTGTAGAGCTGAGAGAAACACAATTAAACATCAGGAGGATTTTTTGTGTGTGTGTTAGTAAGGCTACATCTTTCCAGTGCTCCTTCTTTCTGTATAGTTGGCTGATAGATCCAGAAAAACAGCCTTCTCCACACAAATACTGCTAAGCTGAATAGTGGGCTGTACAACCTGATACAAAACTGCTAAGGTAGATCCCCCATCAGTCACAAGAACATATTTCTCCGGGGCTCAGACTATGTCAGTGGCCTTGTTAAAAAATGTCTTTACCTCTGGCCTCTAACAACTGCGTACCTGGTATTTTATCAACATCTTCTGAACCAGTAGTGCCCAATCACAGAGCAGACAGTACTAATGTGTTTGGCAGCACAGCCCTGAAGTCACTGTTGCTTGAAAGACTTATGTCTGGAGATAAATAAAACACATTTATGTCGGCTGTCACCTGAAAGTCGAAGAGGAAATGTTTTGAATACTGTTATCTTAAGCAGCCATCACAGGTTTTCAGATACATTGTCTACGTTTCAGTTCAAGGACTCAGTAAGCCCTTCTATGATTCTACCATTCCTTAGAACCTTGTTAGGAAATCTAACGAGACTCTGTAATTGAAAAGAAATTAAAAAGCCTTCAAAACATGTAACAAGCATTGGAGGATGGTGGGGCAGGAGTATACCTACTTGAAATTCTTCCAGTTATGAGCGGGAAGTCATATGCATGTAGATGTATTTAACATAACAGTGGGCCCCACATCTTGGAGAATTTGTGCACCAGTAAGAAGATTTTTTCAGAAGTCTATACTTATTTTCTTGAATTATGAAAGAGATGAAATAGCCTACAATCTCTAATGGTTTTTGTTATGTTCAGTAGCACTCCTAGCATGCTAGGTACAGAAAAAATTGTCTTTTTCTGCCCCGAGGCACTCAGACTGTGAAGATAGGTAAATTGGAGAAAGAGGATGAGGAAAAGAAATGAAAAAATGTTAATAAGTATTTTAACAATAGTTTGATATAAAGTAAGTAATAAAAAAGGTAATTCTGCTGGAAAAGAAAAAAATGTCATATGATTTCATTATACAAGCAAGTTTTTTATAAACTGATGATTTATTTGTTCCTGTCATGATGGTACTCTGTTCTGTCACAATTTATTTTAATATGAAACATCTTTAAAGTATCAGATTTCAGCAAAGATTTTTAAGATGAATAGTAGAGAAAATTGTTCCATAACAGGCTGGATCTCAAGAACCACATAGGACAAGTTGTTACCAGGATTTTCTGTCATTTCTGACTTGCTAATTTCCTTTCCATCGTATTAATACAATCAGAGCTTATATAAAGCAATGAAATTGCAGAAGTATACATATTTCATTTATAAAATATTAAAATATTAATAGAAAATGGCAACAGTGTAAATGCTTCATCTCAAAAATGGACACAGTGCATGCCAAATGTGTTTTCTCCAGAGAACGTTTTTGTGGCATGCACCACCGAATCAAGATCTGCAGAATACTTCCATTTTTGTGGTGTTCTGGTCTGTTTTCTTTCCTTGTAGCCTTGCAAAAGGTATTTAATGTTCTGAAAGAGGGCAAAGTGTGAAATTACCAGATGCTCATTGAAATCATTGGGTCTATGGCAATTTTCGTAATTGTACTAACAATTGCCTAAAACAATGAATTTCACAAATAGCATGAACTTTTAGAGTACTTACTGGGAACCTGTTCATCAACAGTCAAGCCAACAAGGCTTTATTTCAGTGGTAGGAGTGGGGAACTGGCTTCTGTAATAAGTTAATCATTGATGTACTTTTTCATGATTATTGGTCAGTTCACAGGTTGTTGTCCTTGTTTACCACTTACTTGAGGTCTGCTTTTTTACTGAAGTAATGATGGTTGTACGCTTCAGTATTTTAAACCATTTTAAAAACAATACTGTGGAGGTACAATAACTCTGAGGTTTGCAGTCACATTAGACGTTATAATTCTTTATTATGTTTAAAAATATATTTTAATATATATTCATTATATACAGCATCTTATGCTCATCCAGTTTACTCCAGTTCTTCAGAGTGCCAAATTGAATGTTTAAAGAATTTATAAATCTATGAAGTAGTCTGACTTTTCATTACTCTTAAAGGAGCAACTGAAAGGTGTGTTCTTATGTAGAAGCTTTGAGGAAATAGTGTTTGTGAGTCATGTTTTTGACTTACGAAGTGGCTTATGTAAACTCTAGTAATTTCTGATGAATGGTTTGCCCTTTATTTTGTTTACACAGTCATTTTTATTTATTGCAAATATTTGTTAAAGTATCCATTTACAAAATGGTTATCACTATTTATTTTCTGGATACTCTAAAATGTTGGAATACATTTTTAAAAATCTTCCTTATGCTTGAAACAAAACTGAAGTGCAACAAAAAGGAATAATGTTAGCTTTCTCTGTCAACTTGTATGTTCCCTAACTGCACTGCCATGGCAATTCATTCTTGTGACCCTGCCATCATTTTCCAATAATACAATGTTTATATGCAGTCTGCTCAAATGACATGAAGACGACTCTTTATTGAGGTGCCTGGGAGGAGGATGAGAGACAACAGTCATAAATTGAAGAAGGTAGCTTCCAGTTGGATAAAAGGAAAAGGAAAAAAAAAATCACTTTGAGGGTAATTAAGCATTAGAACAGGTTGTCAAGAATGGTTGTGGAGTCTCTGTTCTTCGATTTTTTTCAAGACTTTACTGAACAGAGCCCTAAGCAACCTGTCTGAATTTCATGTTGACCCTGATCTGAGCAGGAGCCTGCGCTGCGTGATGTCCTGAGGTTCCTCTTTGATACACTAGCATATTTTAGCAGCAGAGGTAGCTATATATGTGTGTGCCCATTATGGAACAAGAACAGTTACACAGTGTCTGCATTTTTGCTTTCTCCAGCCATATAAAATAAACTTTGTAATTGTTTTTAAGATCACAGAGCAAGGAGAGGTTTGAAAAATAGATTATTTATGAACAATTTTTTCTGAGTTACATAAAATTATAATGATATCAGTGTAGTTTGTCATTCTTCCAGTATATAGGATAAGTCTATGAATAAAAAAGGATATAATTATATAAAATTATAATTATGGAAACCCTTATGAATTGTTCTCTAATTGTGAAGGAACATAATAGGAGTGATTTGAAGCTAATATCCCTGCAGGGATAGAGTTAATGTTTTTATTCTGCATTTTTGTAGCATTCTGCCAACTGCTGTGAACTGGTTTCTGTATTATGTATTCATGAAAATTTAACTCTTGTTTTCTGAAGTTTTAATCCAATATTAGCTTAATTACAGTAGCCCTGTTGTACAACTTACTATATTTGCATGAAAAAAGGCAAAAATATATAGTGTAGTCCCCAGTTCTGGTTCTGAGTTTGTTTTCTTACCCTCTATGAGGAATTGCATGGGGCACTTAAGGTTTTATTACGATCGGGTGAAAAGATACGTCTAAATACCGAATATCTTTTAAATCTGAAAAATCCCTATTTGCTTCTGTAGGTAACTTTTCATAGTCATTTCTCTTCTTGTTGTGCATAGGAATGCTTTCAGTTTATACTGCCAGCCCTACCTCACGCCATTGATCTTTTGCGGGATGCCATTGTAAAAGTAAAGGAGGTACACGATGAGCTTGAAGATCTACCTTCACCACCACCTCCTCTTTCTCCTCCTCCAACCACCAGCCCTCACAAGCAGACAGAAGACAAAGGAGTACAGTGTGAGGAAGAGGAGGAAGAGAAGAAGGATAGTGGAGTTGCCTCAACAGAGGACAGTTCTTCTTCACATATAACAGCAGCAGCCATTGCAGCTAAGGTGAGTCTGGCTTCTTTCCCTAAGAGACTCCTTAGTTTCTATCTCAGGTACTTTCCACCAATATTCATGTGCATGTTAAGACTATACATTGATGTCTGTGTGGTCAAACAGATGTATTTTAGGTACGTTTTGTAGAAATATAGCTTCATAAAAATATATGAATCCTGTTTTGGTAGGTGATCTCAAATTTCAGTGGGAGATATATTGTTTATTATCTTGACAATAGCATGCATTTTTTATTATACCATTCTGATGTGACAGACTATTTTTAGTGTTTTGGGTTTTTTTTAATTCGAATTACTCACACGCCTGAACGTGCAAAGTCCAGTAGGTGGCATATTAAGGAATCACAACAAATTTTTCTGAGCCGTAATAGTATCTATTTTGAAAAGAAAATGTTGATTTCTAAAAACATTGATAAAAAGTATGACAGATAGGTAGCAGGTTAAGTAATAAGCTCTCCAGACTACTGTATTCCAGTGTGCATGTCCATCTAAGAGATGTGAAATTCTGCCGCAAAACTAAATGTCATCACGTTGTCTTTATAGCCTTGCTTTAACTAGTAATCATAGATCAGCATTACTCAAACCAAAATAATAAATTTGAGACTACAAACGGAAAAAATTAGATCACCCTTGCAAATTATTTCAGTTCAAATTTTAAATGTTTTCCAAAGAAATAATCATATTATTTGAATCAATATATACATATTTAACTCAGTTTTATGTCTTCAGTTTTCAAATGGAAAGACAATGTATTCCTATGTGTTTGGGAAGGTTTTTTTCCAAACTGTTTTGTTCTATATTTACTCCACAAATTGTGCTTTTAATTCTTATGATGGGAATTGAAAGTCTAAGTAACTCAAAATTATATTAAACAATTTCTAAACTAAAGCAGCAACATTCTAACTCCAGAAATGTGAATTCAGGTCTGAGACATCTTGACATTTCTAAGACAGCTGCAGCTGGAGATCATCTCCTCATGTACAGAAAATCCTGATTACATATATCTTTACAGGGATGAATTAAGGTAATTATCACTTGCAAGTTTCAGTTTTTATTAATGCAAAATTTAAATTGATTAATTTCTTTTGATATAGGCAAAGATAAATAATATGTGCAATTTCTAAAGGCAGAAAATACCTGAGATCTAAACTGGCTGTGTTCATATGAGCTTGGCATTTCAGTGTCACGCTTGTTTTCACCTCATTCCCTTTCGGTCATTTGCTTGTATAGTTTCATGTTTTCCTGTCACTGTATTCATAGTTGTTATGTGTTGTGCATTAGAAGCATCCATCCTACACCAGTTCAGCTGTTATCATGGCAAAAGGTGAACAGCCCATCCCTGGTCTCATCAGTTATTGCCATCACGCAGCAGGCAGTGCAGGAGAACCGGTAAGAGACACTTCCAAGAGGCTTTTGCACTAACAGTAGCTAAAAATACACTGCCTGCCTCCTAGTCTACTGTGTGAACAGACAGTGTTATTTATTTTCTTCTAACAAAGACACATCAGTGCTATCTTTTAGAGAACATGCTACAGAAAATATTCTGTTTAAGGTACAGGGCTAACCAAGGTAAAGTTCATGTGCGTTGTCGGTTTGAATCATTTGGCTGCTGAGATAATCATTGATATAAAGCCTGTGTTTCTGATTAGTCATTGGCTTTATCATCTAATATATTCAATAATTGAATATAATTAAAATAATCTCTTAAAATTATTGCTTTAGAGCTATGAAATTTTGGTAACTTTTTGCCTTTCATTTGCCTTGCTTTGCTTTTTTCTCTCAATTGTTTGTTTGTCAACATTATACAGCATTTGCACTGGGTGTTCATAGTTTGCTTTCATCACTTGCAGTTTCTCCCTTATTTTTGTATTCTGTTTAGAAGTAGAATTTCTCAGAAACAGAAGACAAGACTTGAGGAGCCAGGATACAGTGGACTTACTATAAATTACTGGATTTTAGTGAATAGTAGGCAACTATTTCAATGAATGGTAGAAAGGACTTAGTTAATTATAACCCAGAGGTTATAACTCGGGCTCTAGCAAAATACTGTACTTCATTTTCCATCTCCCAAAGGTTTAGTCTAGGATTGAATCAAGATAGAATAATGGCTACAGTATCATCAGGAATAAAGTGTAATTTACTGTATTCATAACTATAGGTTAGAGAAACCTGAGGAAGGCAGTTGGCCTAGGGAGAGTTGTGCTGTCTGATCCATTCATTCCATGTCAGCCAGCAAATGGGGTGTAAATTCTTGGGAAAATATGTCACTAAATTTGATGACCAGAGGCTGCACTTTCTTGTTCCCTTAGGCAAATAGTAATTTGAGCCATCAATCAAATAGCATAACACCTCTGTATTTAAAACATGATGACCACGTCTCTTGAAAAGTCACTTAGGAAATGTGAAGGCTTTAAAGTTCACACACCTGATGATAAAGCTAGATATGTGTACATATATACATACACATACATTCCTATTTGTTTGAAACTGGCAAATGAGTTGAAAAATTCTAGGGGGAGACATCATAAATACTCAGAGTGTGACTTTGTGAAAGTTTTTTTAAAAAAATCTATCCAAAACACAATAATATTCCTGCCCTTCCTTACTGCAGATTTCCAGGCTCCAGGAAACACAGAAATTTCTCATGGGTTTATCAACCTCTTTAACAGGGTTAACAAGAAATTGCCTTGATTAGAGACTTAGATTGCCTAAATTTAATTTTAAAAGGATAAAAACTTATTAAACGTAGGTGAGAAGAATGAGACATTCCCCACATCGCATAACATATATGCATAGAAATACCAGTCATATTCTATTGTCCCTTTCACTTAATGAACAGTATATATCCGTTATATTTTTTGTATTTTTATGTTTATGCAGTATACATATTAGTACCTTCTCTGAAATCAGCAGGTTGTAGTGGCTTAAAGAGAATATTAATGCTGGTTTTAGCAATACAACATGCTCCACTGTCATATTAGAGAAATAAACCTCTTGAGAGCAAAATCTGTAACTGTGAACTGACTTAATTCTCTCAGTGAGATTTTGTGTCTGCGAAAGCTAGAAAGCTGAAACTTAGAGTTCTAGATAGGTTTATATATGGATTGGGTTATGGCAATTGTATTTTCTGTAAAGGTAGTGATTGGGGAATGATTCTCATTGAAATGAAATGCCTGTAATCATCTTTTCCCGTTATCTTCAGCTTCCTTTTCTGATTAATGTCAAAGATGAAATTTTACTTAAATTTTAATTTTCTCACAGGCAAAAATTAGTACTTCACATGCAGTTCAATGGAGACTGGAATTGTCTCAGTCACTTTATTGCAGAGTTTTTTATTCTGAAAAAGATGATATCAGATAAAATTTTAGAAGCAATGACTGATGGATATGGTGGATAGAAAAAAAGGAAAAAAAAAACAGTTACTTGCCTGAAGGGGATGAGACAATACGTAATATCTGTTTACTCTAGAGTAACCAGAGTAAACCCAGGGAGAACTGGATCATGGTATCATTTGCAAAAGCAATATTGATCTTGGAGTATATAAAAGAGGTAATGGACCCATACACAACCATATGAAGATGTGTGCAGCTTTTTATTGGAGGATAAAGAAAAGGTGTCTTATTTGAAGACTTAAAACTATACTTTCTTTTATTGTGTCTTTTTTTATTTTATGTCTTTATCAAAAGCTTGTTCCTGGAAGGAGGTACTTTCCAGTGGCTTCTATTTGCCCTAAAGCCTTACCAGACAAGAATCTTCAAAATGCCTAGATGCAGACTGGGTACAGCATCTCCATTTAAAAAAAAATCCTAGCTAGAAATGTCCAGTGTTAGTGGTTTCACTTGTCACTGGATCTTCATTTCTTGCTTCCTTTTATTGTCTGCTACTGCCATTTCCCCCAAACATGGGAGTTCTTTTGGTGGTTCTCTTGGAACTTGAACATCAGGCTCAGCTAAGGAGAAAGATCTTAAAATATGTGTATACATATTCCTTCAAAGATCTGAATTTCTACATTTTCCTGTCTGTTGTGATAGAAAAGTGAATTGCGGGAAGTAAGACCAATCTGATCTGGTAGAAGTGCTGCCTCTGAAAAAGGAAGAGGTTAAAATGACGAAAATAAAATCAGAATAAGCCTTTGTAGAGAGCGTGTGATAGCAGAATATCTGCTGCATTTTGTGTTGTAGGAGAACTGATCTCTAGCATTAGTTCTATCTGAGGTATTTTTATGTCTTACCATTTTACAGAAAAAAAATAAAAAATTAATCATTATGTTAAACTAGCAATCTAGTCAATTATAAAGTCGGTGTGATATCTGCATGACTGGGCACAAATACTGCAGTAATAAGCAACGGACTTTCTAAGGCTCTATATATTAAAGCTAAGACAAGCTTTATTCTTAAATGCACTCTAAGTCTAAGTCTACCTTCTTTCAGTTTAAGACCATTACCCCTTGTCCTATTGCAACAGGCCCTGCTAAAAGTTTGTCTCCATCTTTCTTTACAAGCCCCCTTTAAGTACTGAAAGGCCGCAATAAGGTCTCCCCGGAGCCTTCTCTTCTCCAGGCTGAACAAGCCCAACTCTCTCAGCCTGTCTTCATAGGAGAGCTGCTCCAGCCCTCTGATCATTTTTGTGGCCCTCCTCTGCACTCACTCCAACAGGTCCATGTCTTTCCTGTGCTGAGGGCTCCAGAGCTGGACGCAGGACTCCAGGTGGGGTCTCACCAGAGCGGAGTAGAGGGGCAGAATCACCTCCCTCGACCTGCTGGCCACGCTGCTTTTGACGCAGCCCAGGATACAGTTGGCTTTCTGGGCTGCAAGCGCACGTTGCTGACTCACGTCCAGCTTTTCATCCACCAGTACCCCCAAGTCCTTCTTGGCAGAGCTGCTCTCAATCCCTTCATCCCCCAGCCTGTATTGATCCTGGGGGTTGCCCCAACCCAGGTGCAGGACCCTGCGCACTTGTCCTTGTTGAACCTCATGAGGTTCCCGTGGGCCTACTTCTCGAGCTTGTCCAGGTCCCTCTGGATGGCATCCTGTCCCTCAGGCATGTCCACTGCACCACTCAGCTTGGTGTCGTCTGCAAACTTGCTGAGGGTGCACTCGATCCCACTGTGTCATTGATGAAGATATTAAACAGTACCGGTCCCAATACGGACCCCTGAGGGACACCACTTGTCACGGGTCTCCATCTGGACATTGAGCCATTGACCACTACCCTCTGGATGCAACCATCCAACCAATTTCTCATGCACTGAACAGTCCACCCATCAAATCCATATTTCTCTAATTTAGAGAGAGGATGTTGTGGGGGAACCATGTCAAAGGCCTTACAGAAGTCCAGACAGATGACATCCGTAGCTCTTCCCTTGTCCACTGATGTAGTCACTCCATTGTAGAAGGCCACTAGGTTGGTCAGGCAGGACCTGCCCTTGGTGAGGCCATGCTGGCATCTCCAATGACCTCCCTGTCCTTCATGTGCCTCAGCATAGCTTCTAGGAGGATCTGTTTCATGATCTTCCCAGGCACAGAGGTGAGCCTGACAGGTCAGTAGTTCCCAGGGTCCTCCTTCCTACCCTTTTTAAAAATGGGGGCAATGTTTCCCTTTTTCCAGTCCCCAGGGACTTCACCTGACTGCCCTGACTTTTCAAATATCATGGAGAGTGGCTTGGCAACTCCATCAGCCAATTTCCTCAGGGCTCTGGGATGCATCTTGTCAGGTCCCATAGACTTATGTATGTTCAGATTCCTCAGGTGGTCACAAACCTGATCTCTTACAGTGGGGGAGGGACTTTTCTCCCCCAGTCCCCGTCTTGCAGTCCATCCACTCAAGAGGTGTGGGAAGAAAGGCTGTCAGTGAAGACTGAGGCAAAAAAGTTGTTAAGTACCTCAGCCTTCTCCTTGTCCATTGTTACCAGTTTGCCAGTCATGTTCACTGGGGGGGGGGGTATGCTTTCCTAGCTGGCTGCCTATTATGTGAAAAAACCAAAAAGATTGCATTTTTATTTTTCCCTTCAGAATGCATTTTAAACCAAGTATTGACTTTGGATGGTGGTTTCTGGTGCTTTTGCCTGTACTCCCTCCAGAGAGGCCTGTAGCCTGTAGCAGCACAAACCTTATATCAAGAATTTTTATAGCTGAAATAAAGTCTTCAGTACATGGAATGAAGAGTATTTACTCACTGCATGACATTTCTTATGAGAAATTTTCTCACTGCATGACATTTCTTCAGACGGGTTCAGTCACTGCTAATAAATGGTTTTCTGTTCAGAATATTGTCCCCTAGGTAGAGAATGGGAAGTCTGCCTCCCTTCATGCCACAGTAGAAATCACTGTTGGACATTGTTGGGTTTGAAACAGAGGCTTAAGAGGAAAAGCATTACTTTCTTGTTATTTCCTATTGTATTATGTGTGATTCATAGGTTTTTCAAGACAAATAGTATGTTCTGTGCTACTTCAGTTAGAATATGATCTTATATATTTGCTAGGTATTTGTTACTGAAATTAGGAAAACATGCCATTAACCGCTGCCAGCACTGTGTATGAGGAGGTGTGCAAACTGAGGAGTGGCATATCCCTACATTTTTGATGAAAGGTTTGACTAAGTTTTAAATACAGTATATTTTTTACTATTAATCCATCTCTCTTCTTTTTAAGATTCCAGATTCCATCATCTCTCGTGGTGTTCAGGTGCTCCCACGTGATACAGCCTCCCTCAGTACTACTCCTTCAGAATCTCCTCGTGCCCAGGCCACCTCTCGTCTCTCCACTGCATCCTGCCCAACACCAAAAGTAAGTACATTTATGCCTTGCAAGCTACATGCTCAGTAATCTATCAGATTAATGTCTTGCCTCTGCTGAAGAAGGTTGATGCGCATGCAAGGGTTGTATCATTCTAAGTAAGAGAGAAATGCAAGACAGTATAGTTCATTCTGTGTGTACTGTTGCACAATTTAATGTGAGTCCTCCAACACGTTATGGTTACTGAAGTTTCATGTTATCTCTTGCAATATCAATCATGAATATGAAATTGTTAACACCTTGAATGTCTTTAATATCCCCAGGAACATAGATAATCCTGCCACTGAGTAACGACATTAAGCAAGTAGTTGTTTGTCAACAAAATGCATGTGCAAATTTCTAGCCTGGGCTGGGGCAGTTCTGTGCCCCACTTTATTATTGTTCAGTTTAAGACACTTTCAAACCAACTGGTTTTGCTCAAACTTAGATATTTGCTGCCTGACATTTGGAAACAAAAACCAGCCTAAATTGAATAGAAAGAAAGTTTTAATGCCAACCTTGTGGGATTATTATTCAGTTCTTACTGATTACACTATACTATTTAATCATTGAGGTGAACTGTATTATGTTCTCTTTTCGTCAAACTTTAAATAGCATACATCTAAAAGTAAGTGAATTGACCAGTGGCAAGGCCTGTAATGTTTACCTTCGGCATGATTCCTTTCAGAAGAAAACTCTGTCTGAATTCGCTTTGTGCGTTCACATCACAAAGATCTTTCTGTGGCACCAGATGCTGACATACTAATAGACCTGTAGCAGATGGCTAACAATAACATTCTTCCTCATCTAATTCATGATCCTTGAAGATTATTCTGCTTGCTAAAGTGATTGCCAGCATCTGCTAGTTCTTCTTTCCTGCTGTCTCATTCTTTTCTGTCAGCAAACAAGATTTATTGGCAACCACCCATAGAAATGTTTTGGTTTAGCCTATGGGATTGTTTTATGCAGTACTCACCTTCGCTGTAATAGAATCAAAATTATTCTGATGGACAGCATACTTGAACTTCATTATATAGTCTACTTTTCTTAAGATGATGTTCAGTGAATTCTGTCTGCAAGCGGCTCCCTCATATTTTGCTAAAAAATTGTCACTTGTCTGATGGCTTAAAAATAAAAACTCATAGCTTATTACATGAGAACACTCAGAGCAGAAGAGCAATACAAAACAGAGAAACTGCACTGAGTTTTATGCCTGTTGACAGAACAAAAGTGTCCAAAGAAAACCAAAGGAGACCAGGCGTAAAAACAGAGCCAGCACTGCTAAGAAATAGCTCTAGATGAAGCCTATATATTTTCAGGAAGATTATCACAACGGGAAGGAGTAAAGCTTATCTGTTGTGAAGCAGAATGCACTCCTCCAGACTGTCTTCAAAGACTCAGATTACAGAAGGAAACTACAAGAACTTTGAAACAGATTAAAAATCTGAAACTGTTCTTTGGGAAATTAGTTGAGATGAGCTCTTATCACAATTGGATCATGCTTTGGTATTTCATGTTAAGACCTGTTTTTTATGTATTACTGCAAAATCAGATTTTGTTCAAAATATGTGAGACCACACCACTTTTATAACAGGAATTGCAATGCAACATCTAGCTAGTCTAGCTTTTCTGTGATGTCTTTCGAAAGTGGGTGGTACACCCACCTAGAAAGATCTAGGAAAGCCCAACTGGAAAATAAACTTGAAGGGTGATCTCATCTGTTCCTATTACCTAGAGGTTGGATTTTGCACAAAAGTATAACCTTGTTTGCCACTTAGAGAGCTCTTGGTTCATTTTACTTATTACTTTAAAAAAACCCAAACAAGCTACTCATTATCTTTTTGTTCAGTCCTTTTCAGTACCCTCAAGTTCTCAAACATCATCTGAATTTGTCAAGAAACATGGTTCATTCATATTCTTCAAGATTGTCGATATGTCTAAATGTCTTCACTTTCTGGGTTTTTCTTTCTGGATCCTGACTTTCTAATAATGCAACATGAATTAAATTTACACTGGACCTCTTGATCCACACAGTAATGAGAATAAAGATAAATTATACTTCAACATCCAGTTGATATTCCAGGGTGGGTTTTTTCCTTCTTTAATCTGCAAGTGTGTATCTTTTCAGTATTCTCATTTGCTGGTTTAGGAACTCATTTCAGGGCTCCAAAACATGTATATATGAAATGAAACAAAGGAGAGGAAGTTTCAGAAAAAAAACCAATTTTGTTTTCTTTGATTATACGTACTGTTTGGAGTGGTGGTCTAGCCGTAGAGCTAGTGGCACTATATTTCTTTATCAACTACATATTCCAGTTTATTTTGTTGTACCGTTTTCTTGTTGTATTTTTTTGTCCTAAATGTACATAAATCCTTACATTTCTCTTACTGAATTTGCTGAATAGCAGAAAGTTGTGTGTGTGTCTCAGAAAAAAAATCAAGCTTCTGCAATGACGGGTGCACCTCTGTTGAATGAATGTAAGTAGCAGGTTACTAATGCATGGGGGTATTGGAGAGAAGGTATGGGAGAGTGCATTACTAATATTCCTCATTGATCTGTTAGGAGAAGTCTTTACCTTTCCATAATTATATTTTGGAAAACCTAATGTTGTTTATGTATACACACAGATCATGTAGACAAAATACAACATTTAATTTTAAATTTGCTTTACTGTTTACACTTTATCTTCCGTGTTTTCTGAAAATCTCTGTTTCTAATGATGTAGTAATTGATGAATATTGAGTTTGAACCTGTATATTTCAATTAGTCCTCAAAAGTTTAATCTCCTGATAAAAGAAGTAATTCTATTTTTCACTGTAGCCTCTTGGGAGGTCAGAACTTCTCAAGACAAATTTCCATTGAAACTACCCTGTCTGTCATTAGGTACCTTCCCAAAACTAAGCAAACTTGCTTTTGTAAGCTTTTAACAAATCTCTGTAGAACACCTTCCTTGTTCTCTAAATTGCATTTGAGTTTCAAGCAAAATCCACTGCAGCTCAAAGAGCGTTTAAACCATATTTATGGTAGATGGATTCAGATATAGAAGCAATCTAAGTTTTACTCAGGGGAAAACTGCTCTAACAGTCCTCCCTTTTTCAGTCATTCAACCATAAAGTTGATAGTGATTGTGACAGATATTTTTATCTTCTACAATATAGTTTTGATCTTTTGAAAGTTCTACTGCTTTCTCAACAAGGTTAGATGAATTGGCTGAATACTCACATGACAAAAGTTTAGGATGACACAGTGTGGCTTGCAAGTTTTTCTTGTTATTTCCAGTAGCTGCTCAGTTTCTAAGATCTTAATATATTCTTCTGTATGTTTGTGGTTGGCATTTTCATGAAGTTAAATGCAATGTTCTTTTCAGATACAAAAGCAGTATGCTACCTAGTGTAAAATACCCTTTACAAATATGGAGAAAATTTTTTATGTTTGTATTAATGTTGACTCTTGGGGCTTTTTTTAAACTTACAGTATAAAATTTTACATCTATAACTTCAGATAACTTAAAAGAATATATCCAGAGCAAATGACTGAGTCATTCCTTCAAACTTCTAATTTTGTTCTACTCTTAGGGAGATGATATTAGTATAAAAGAAAATTACAGCTTTCAAGTTGAAGTCTTTGCTCTTCCCATACATAAATGACGTAATCAATATTTAATTTTTGGCAATGTTGTGTGTCAAAGTCAAATGAAGCAGATATAGAAGACCGAGGACAGGTTTTAAATTATCACCAGGAATACATTTCAGTGACAAGAGGTGTTCAAAGTATTTCACTTTGCGTGATCATCAGTCTCACTGATGTTCAGTTCTTCCACTTCAATGTGCAAAGTTTCTTTCAGTGTTATCTTTGATCATGAAGCATCCTAAGGAACTTGTTATAGTACTTTTAAGATGAGAGCATTATTTTCTTTTTCCATCTTGCTACTTCATTCCCAACACTCCTTATATTCTGCTTAAGAAAAAGTCTCTCTTCTTGCTGGTTATCTGTCCCTTCCCTAGCTATCCATTTTTTAGTTACACTGAATCAGACAAAACCCTCGGTGGTGGTAAGTTACGTCCTTACATATTTCCAGTTGTGATAGATAGCTTTTAATTCCTACGTAAGAAAAGTGTATAGGCTCTATCTTACAGCTAAAATGAGCAAGCAGGGCTACTTTTCAGAAGTTTTTTAGAGTCTAGCAAAAGTGTCATCTCATCTATCCACCACTCCATCCACACCTTCTTTGTAGCATTTAATTCTGCTAGCTGATCACTTTCTGTAACTTTCTATAGCTGTCTCCTATTAAGAACTATTATCTTTATTATTTTGTAAGTTGACCTAATATTCCTAAGGTAAAAAGTATGATACTTCTAATTTATGTAAATGTTTCAGTTGCAGAGAATTTCTGAAATGAAAAAGCCTAGAAAAATACATTAAACTTTTTTTAAAAAAAATTTAAGACTGATGAAAATTATTTCTGTGGCAAAAATATTTTATCTCAGTCATCTCTCATGCTTGCTACCAATGAAAAATGATGCTTTGAACACCTTCTGTCATGAATCATAGCTTTAATGCTGAACGTGTACATTGGTGCAAGTTTTCCACACAGTCAAATGAGTTACAAATTAATACTAAACCTAATTATGATTTATGTTTTCAGTCTAGTGTTGTGACTTCTAATATACAACTACTATGTGAAGTAATGACGTTAGCAGATGGAAGCAGGTAGAGTTGGGAAGATGCTGTTGTATCAATTATTGTTACAAATTTTTCTGTAGAAATATTCAGTATTTTTCAGTAGAAGAAAGATCAGGTTGCTTACCAGAAATTCTTAGTTAATAATAAGATGGTGTTCAGGACGTGATTTGGCAAGCTGTAGTTTTATCCATAGGGTAGATATTTTGTGTACATTGAGTGTGTTAAATTTGATATTTGTTATCTTGATTCCTCCTATTTCTTCTTAAGGTGGTCATCAAGGTGAAAACAATGTGGCAAGTATGTGAATATATTTTAAAGTTTGTACACATACACTAAATTCCCAAGTAAAGTGGTTTTTATTTATTAAGTTTGCGTATGCTATAGTTTTTTCTGCCTAGGAACTTGCTTGAGTAAGTAGCAAGTGCTTTGGCACAGCTGTTTAGCTGTGGTATGGTTGAGGAGCATGGAAAAGTGGAAGGGATGTTTCAAATTGTTAGGATGATCTAGGTAGGTGAAATCACACTCGGAGCACTGCAAGGGTTTCTTGCTTTTTTTTGTAAAACAGGTAGCTGTTTATAGACACACGGGCTTAGTCAGATATTTGATCCTGCTAAAAATGCCAATGTTTTCTTGATTGTTTCTGGGTTTTATTTCGTCTTAATTTTTTTCAGTGCACATTCCAGCATTACAAAAAATTATATCTAGTGCAAAGAGATGCTGAAAGAATGTATATTGGAGTAGAAAGTAGCCAGGGTTGCCTTAAGATGAGGAATCCTGCTTACTAATGCATGTCAATCTACTGTATCCTCCCAGGTTCTCCTCAATATAGTGCAGCAGTGGTTTTCAAATCCATTACTAATTAAGATACTAGAATATTTTCCATATAATCATTGCATTTTTTCCTCATTGTTTAAAGTGTATTGTCCTGACAAAACATGTGGATGATTAAGTCCTAACAAGTCTTATTTTTAGTTTATATTTTGGTTAAAAACCCTGATTGTTGTTAGTTAAAAACACTAAATGCCACAGCTTCAAAAGTGAGGCATTGTAACTAAGAAAGAAGCAGCTTGCTATGCTTGGGCTGTCAAAAAAACCCAAATACATCATAAATAATAAAAGCAAAGTCTACTAAAATCCTTTCTAAAATGGAAGATTCACTTAATAGGAAGGTTGAAAAATACAGGGGTAGGGTTTGGGGGTTTTTTGTTAGTACCAAAATAGACACATCAACAAGCCTCTGGAGAGGCAGAATAAAGACTTGTGTCATCAAGTTTAAGCTGAACATTGAATTTCAGTAGTGGTACTTATTTGACTTAGTTTTAGTTATTGAATATCTGTTTTTCAAGTAGTACCATATTCATTGGTAACCGGAGTCTGTATTAAATAGTATAGCAGTGCCAAAATCCAGTTCCCTTCCTTGTCTCGTGCCCAAGAACTGTTTATAGCAGGGCTAAAGAAGGATGTTAGAGTAGCTGGGAATTGGCTACCTATACCAGAGCATCCAGAGCAATTCTTAAATTCATAGAATCATCTATTTTTCAGACCTGTTCTATACTGAATCGTATGAAGAAGTTCTAATGTGCAAAATTTCCCTAAATTTCTCTTTCTTAGTAACCAGTTGGTATGTTATTAAGCTACAGAATTCCATTCTTTTCACTTTCAAATATGTCAGAAATAAGCTTCTCAGGATTTCCCTGAAAATAATTATTTTTTCAAATTGTAACTATTCTGCATGTATATCCTTCCAGAAGAGAATAATCTTTCAGTACAGACATCCTGGCTCACACATGCGTTGCACGAGTTCTGATCTACGTATGCTTATGCTGCATCAGCTTGTTGGTTCCTCCTTGAAATGTTTTTGTCAATTAGCTTTGGGAGCAAGAGTTTTTGTTTATTACTAGGCTTTCTTCAAATGCCGAGTGCTTTTTTCAAATTCTGATAACTTCAGGTTGACATTACTTTAAGAAAAGGAGAAGATGTGCATCCTTCTCACATTACTTTCCTTACCCACACCTTTTCAGTTCCTATCCAAAATAAATCCCTGGTTTAAATTCTGATGTATCACAAGATGAAGGGCTTTGGGGTTTGTTTTTTGGGGGTTTGGGGGGCTTTTGTTTTAACCAAACAACAATGTAGTTACATCTGTCTTTCATCCAGTTTCTTCATTTAGAAATTACTGTGAATGCACCTCTACAGAAATATTTGCTAGCTCCATTTTCAATATATCTAGTTCTGGTCTTATCACCAGTGCTTGTTGAGACTGTTGGTGCCTGGTGATCATTTTGATATCTTGCTGGAGTTGGCCTCTTGGAGCCATTTTGACTTCCTATCTCCATCCATTCTCTTTTCCTTGGGGATATTAGTTCTTATTACCTGTGCCAATTGATTTGTCTTTGTTTCTTCATGAAATATGGTTTCAAGAGTAAAACTATGCATCTGTGTTGAGTTTTCATATAGACATATATTTTTTTCGTAGGAATTTGGTTTTCCATTGCTCCTCTTTTTTAGTATCTCAGTCCCTGCTAATCTGTAATTTCAGCCACTCATACATTAACCTGATCTTAATCAGGTATGGGTGTCTGCTCAGGTATGGGCAGGCTTGCTTCTGTTCCTTCACTATTGACATAATAAATAATCTACATCACTTACTGCTGTGTTCTTTTTTTGATAAAAGGATGAGAAATTTCAAAAACGTACTTGCAAGGATAGAAAACGGTCCTCTTTCTTCTAGTTGTTTCTTTCTCATAATAATAAATAATTTAGCAACAGTGTAGCAAAGTTCAATGCCAGATATTATAGGAGAGGTAGGTGATGTTATTTTAAAACAAAAAGGATTTCAGTCACACTTTCATGTCTACATACTCAAGAGCACAAAGATACATGCATTCAGTAGTCTGTCCAGCATTCAGGCATCCATATAGGTGCACCCACCTGGTCTGGTCAGGATTGCTTGAAATGATGTATAGGATGTGGGGCACCAGCTATCAAGTCCTCCACAACTTCTCTAGGCTTCTTCTTATGCTGGTATCCATTAAGCCAGTGTTGGATGTGCCTTTTCTACTCTTTAGGAGCTGGCAGTTAAGGAGATATTTGTCTCTCCATCCGATTCCACCTCTTGAATATGTAAGATTTGCTCACCGTCCTGTGTTCTCCTCATCTAAACGTGCTTTTTATCATTCCAACATCATCTCTCAGTGGCTCAACAATTTGTTTTATCTGTAAATCATTTTAGTTTGTCTTGTTTTACTGATTGGGTATCCCCAGAAGCTGCGTGAAGTGCTGTGAACTAAATGAACTATAATCTGTATGCCATCAAAACGTTTCTCTTATATCCCTTCTGCTGTGTTTTCTGGTGCTTCCACATCCATATATTTCCATTTTTTCTCTACCACTTTTAATATATCTGTTAGTTATTCAAGGAGTATTCTTATGCAGAAGTCTATATTAGCTTGCTATTGAAGCAACCTACTTGCACGTCACATCCTGATATCGTATCATGCCTCTACAGATTTGCAATATAATAATAATATTTCATTTCATGTGTGCGTGCAACCCAAAGTACTGTAAAAAGTGGTGGTAGTCTAGCAGCAGCAAGCAGTTACTTGCTCATAGGAGCTAAAACTGAAATTTAGACCAGGAAAGCTCTTTCAAGGCATGCATGTTCCTGTGGTTAATGTGTCACCTGCAGTAAAAGTTCACTGGTTCCATCGGAGAAGTCGGTAGCATCTAGTCAGTAGCAAGATGTGACAGAGAAGCAAGAATCTAAAGCACAGACATTGCTTTTCTCATGGATAATGTAAATATGGAATTGCCTTCAAGTTGTAGGTTCTTTAGGGAGTGTACTAGTAGTCCCTGAAGTCCAGTTTCACCTTTGAAAAGGTTTTTAGGTAATAAGGGAGTTAAAAGTAAATGGCACCTCCTGGTTCTATGAATCTTATCTCCTATTTTGGGCAATATCTAATACTATTCAATGTTGTAATACGTAATACCATCTAAGACCGGCAAACTAAACATAGTTTTCCCCTCTGCGCAGCTGTCTCCAGCCTTGTTTTAGAACCTCACTATCTCATCGGTCAGTCTGCAGTCAGTTGCCTTTGTCCCACTGTTGGCCTTTTAACTTAAATAGGCCAGTCTCTTCTTGATCATGTATTCATTCCTTGGATAGACTTATAAAGGGGATGCATAGAAACTCTCAGATTTCATTTTTATTAATGAACTAAGTCAAACTCCTTCGTTTTCATCCTTTTAAAAAAGACTCCTTCAAAAGTCTTGTCCTGCGTTTGTTGTAGCTTTCACCTTCCTTGGAGTGATCAAAACTGTGTATCTGCTTATATGAGATTTTACTGGTGTTTTGTACAATGGATTTATAATCTCTGTCTTTTTTCCAACTGTTAGGTCCTTGTCCATGTAGCAAAGATGCTTGTTAGTTCAGAACTTTGTGTTAAATTTCACTCCATTTATTCTACAGCAATCTTCAAAGTTATCAAATACCCACTGATGAGATTACTTCAATATTCTGTAATGATGACGCCTTCCATGTTTATCTGAGACCACTCCTAACTTTTGTGTCAAAATCATTATTGAAAATACTAGATAAGGTCAGTTTCTACATCACTCATTTGCAAACCATATTCATAACTTCTCTTCCACCTGTTCTTCTTTTAGCAAAATATATTGTTACCTTCCAAGTAGCCATTTCCTTGTCCTCGCAACAATTCTGGTTTTACTTCTAAATGTTTCTGTCCTACATTTCATCTGTTTATAAGAACAGTTGCCTCATCAAAAGTAATACAGCTTTATACTAATTCTCATTGATTACTATGCCTTTGTTCCCATATTGTGAATTATCATCCCTCATCAAAATTCAGGCAAGGTATTATTTTTCATTACCTAGTTTACCATTGATGTCTTCCCAACCTCAAATGATAGCATTTCTACTTTCTCTTTTTCTGCTTTCTGTATGTTTAAGGAATCTTTTACTCCTTGTTTTAAATTCCCTTAAACTCCATTTTGTACTTAACAGTTTCTAGCTTAGACGAAATAGTATCTTTTATTTTCATGTCTACCAGGCTCTCTGTTCTAGACCCAGTAGCCTTCTTGGCACGATTTTTTGTTCTTCTCCACTCAATAAAACAGAGTCAAAGTATTTCAAGAATTTATTTTGACTGTCTGTCAAAGTATCTTCAGTTAGAATGGTACTTTTGCAAAAGGCTGATGAAAGGTGGTCATTTGTCTCCCTTGGTAGATAAAACTGTTGTCTGTTGATACAGAAAAGTATCATTTTCAAGATCAGTCTTATTTGAATTGAGTAATTGTTCACTCTGGATTTATTGCATCCATATTAAAAATACTTCTCATTTGGGAGCAAATCTATCTTCAGTAGTCAAGCAATTAGGCAATTTCATTATAGTATAAAACTATGAAGTCATTCTTGGTCTGATGGGATAACAAAAACAACTATCCAAGTAGTTAATTGTTTATCTAAAAAACAGACTGAGCCTGAATGCGAGGCTCATATAGACCTTTTACTTTAGAATGTGTGTGTGTCATCTCCTGGTTTTGCGTGGAGTTTACAAGATACCTTCTACAAGACGTAGGAGACGTAGACCTTATCTCAGTTTCGAGAATTTTTTGTAATAACTCTTCTATAGCAATGTCTTGTTTCTGGTATCTTTTTTGCCCAAGCCGATAGGCTTTCTCTTTTACAAAAGGCTGGTTCTCAGAATTGAGTTACCCTTGCATTTATAGGTCAGCACAGCAATACATCAAATGTGAATATAGTCATTCATCTATTTGTCTTTCCAAGACAGAAAAGATAACACATTGTCTTTTAGGACTTAGCCTGAGCAATTGCTATCAGAATTTGAGAGTTTCACTCATTAAGTAGATTCTTACATCATATTGATTACCTGAGTTTTTGAACTGTAGCTATTTTTAGTAAGTATTTCCCCAGAAGGTTTTGAGAAAAAGGTACAAGATGCTTTCTCTTTAGCATTCTTCTGCCAAGTTCCCGTGCATTATTTCCTGGCTGGAAAAGAAGAACATTCATCCTACTTAGTATGTGGCCTAATACTCTCGGTTATACCTGTTGGAGTGTGTAATCCTCATTCTGTGCCTCTCTATTCCTCAGGATGATTGGGTTTTTTTAAAAAAAAATCTATGCGTATGTGTGTACACATAATCTTTTACCACAGCTGAGCCTAGGTACTGTGCAACCATACCAGAGGAATATGTGTACACTGTGTCAATGCTGCTTTACTTGCTCTTTTGGTGTGATTCCACTCTATCTGTTCTAAGTGCAATAACTGACAGTATAGAGTACCTCAAATCATAGAATCATAGAGTTGTTCTGGTTGGAAGAGACCTCCAAGATCATCAAGTCCAACCATTAACCTATCACTACCAAGTCCAGCACTAAATCATATCCCTTAGCGCCACATCTAAACATCTTTTGAATACCTTCAGGGATGGGGACTCCACCACCTCCCTGGGCAGCCTGTTCCAATGCTTGACAACCCTTTCGGTGAAGAAATTTTTACGTATATCCAATCTGAACCTCCCCTGGCGCAACTTGAGGCCATTTCCTCTTGTCCTGTCGTCTCTTACTAGGGAGAAGAGTCCGACCCCCATCTCTCTACAACCTCCTTTCAAGTAGTTGTAGAAAGCAATAAGGTCTCCCCTCAGCCTCCTTTTCTCCAGACTAAACATCCCCAGTTCCCTCAGCCGCTCCTCATAGGACTTGTGTTCCAGACCCTTCACCAGCTTCATTGCCCTTCTCTGGACACGCTCCAGCACTTCAACGTCTTTCTTGTAGTGAGGGGCCCAAAACTGAACACAGTACTCGAGGTGCGGCCTCACCAGGGTCGAGTACAGGGGGACGATCACCTCCCTACTCCTGCTGGCCACACGATTTCTGATACAGGCCAGGATGCCGTTGGCCTTCTTGGCCACCTGGGCACACTGCTGGCTCATATTCAGCCGGCTGTCGACCAACACCCCCAGATCCTTTTCTGCCAGGCAGCTTTCCAGCCACTCCTCCCCAAGCCTGTAGCGTTGCCTGGGATTGTTGTGTCCCAAGTGCAGGACCCGGCACTTGGCCTTGTTGAACCTCATACAATTGGCCTCGGCCCATCGATCCAGCCTGTCCAGATCCCACTGTAGCGCCTGCCTGCCCTCCAGCAGATCAACACTCCCACCCAACTTGGTGTCATCTGCAAACTTACTGAGGGTGCACTCGATCCCCTCCTCCAGATCATTGATAAAGATATTGAACAGAACTGGCCCCAATACTGAGCCCTGGGGAACACCACTTGTGACCGGCTGCCAACCGGATTTAACTCCATTCACCACAACTCTCTGGGCCCAGCCACCCAGTCAGTTTTTTACCCAGTGCAGAGTACGCCCATCCAAGCCATGAGTAGCCAGTTTCTCCAGGAGGATGCTGTGGGAGACGGTATCAAAGGCTTTACTAAAGTCTAGGTACACAACGTCCACAGCCTTTCGCTCATCCACTCAGTGGGTCACCTTGTCATAGAAGGCGATCAGGTTAGTCAAGTAGGACCTGCCTTTCATAAACCCATGCTGACTGGGCCCAATCGCCCGGTTGTCCCGTACATGCCGTGTGATGGCACTCAAGATGATCTGCTCCGTAACCTTCCCGGGCACCGACGTCAGGCTGACAGGTCTGCAGTTCCCTGGATCCTCTTTCCGGTCCTTTTTGTAGATGGGCATCATATTTGCCAGCCTCCAATGAACAGTAGTCATTAAGCAATGAGATGAGGTAAGCCCTATAGCCAATTTATCCAGAAAGGTTGGAAAACATTGTTGTAATCCCTTCCATACCAAGTCCATTCCATTAAATAGTCCTGTTAAATTGTAACAATCACTAAGCATCAACAAACAGTACTAGGAAATGAAAAAACAAAGGTGATGGAAAAGGTAATGGTTTTTAAAATCAAAAGAACAGTTGTCACAATGTTTTGTCCAACCTTCTCATAAACAGCCATTTTAAATTTGTTAATACAGTTCATCTTGTTAAATTCAACTTCTTTGTCTGCTTACCCCTCTAATTACCTCCTTTCTCAGAATGTATGTTAGAAGCCCTTTATTTTGTAATGCATGTAAGGCTTAGGTCAGTGCTTATCCAACTCTGTATTCTGAATCTGCAAGGAGAATTTAGTATGTGCCAAGTGCGTTGCTTGTGTTTGAGAAAATTGTTATTTAGTTGTGCTGCTTTTTGTTTAGTAAAATATTGATCATGGGTTATTCTCTCTGTTTTAATTTTCTACGAGCAACGGGAAAAGGGAGAAGGCACTGTAGTGCTCCAGGGAATTGGCCCATTTTGAACATCAGCAATCAGTTTAACTAGTTTTGTTTGTTCCTTGAAGAGACTGTGTAAGAAAATAGTATTTAAATTTTTCTACATTTCTGCCTTTGTAAAATTCATAAAATGTAGCAGCACAAATCATGACAAAATTCTGATGACATGTTAAAATGTGAGTTCAAAATTGTGTGACTATGAAGATACTATGCCATTCACAGGTGCCTCAAGATTAGGTGTTAGAATATGTTCAGATGATTAATAGTCATGACAAAAATTCAAATGAATCCCCATATTTATTATACTCACGATTTATCTTTAATGTCTGAAATGAATTGCCTCTATTTTGCTCACCAATTTAGTTTCATTTTAAACGGCAAAATACATATTATCTCTTTAAAAGGCGCATTTATGAATAGGGTAGAATTTGATTTCTTCAATTAGGCTTCAACAGAATATTTGCTTGTTTGAAAGGAAAGGAAGTGGTTATTTATCTATTTCTGATCGCTTTCACAGTAGCATTGCATATTCTTGGACAAGAATTTCTGTAGGCATTTATTGATATTTACATTTACTGAAACCTACATCTATTTCAGTAAAGAGCTTTTTATTTAAACCAGCAATAGTGGTGATTGTAGGAATGTATTTACAAGAAAAGTCTATGACAAATTAGGGATCCTTAAGGTGAGAAATACATTTGGAACGTATTTTTCTCCAATGACTGTGTTGGAAACTGGGCCTCCTACTTGAATGCCCTACAGCAGATTTATGGAAATCATCCCATAAGAAATCGTAACAAGTTTGGCAAGATTTCAAACCAGCTGTTGGCAATCTCTCTTTCAAATTTGCACCATTCATTACAGTTTATTAAATAAGGCTGCTTTTTTTTCCTTTTAAAAATAGTTTTTCAAGATGTGAGGAACGCCTTTGAGCAAGGATTTCTATGCGTTGGCATGGCAGTTCTTTGCAATACTTTGTTTGCTTTATGAAGTTCCCAGGCAGCCTCCTTGGACAATGGTTTCATTCAACAGCACCATCAGTGTGGACAAAGATTGACCTTGGTCGCTTCCCAGGTTATTGTTAGTATCTAGCCACTTAAAGGTCATATTGTTTTAAGCTTCTGCAAAGTGAATTGAATCCCGGATCTTTCCACCTTATCCTCATCCCCTGAGGTTATCTTCTCACTGTTTTAATTATTTGTTTCCTATAGCTTTAATGGATACACCCTTTCCCACTATCCTTACCGACCCTTCCGCTTCTCTTTCACAGTTGAACTCTTGAGGATGCATAGATGTAAGGATATATATGTGACAAGAAGCTTTACACAGATTTTTCCAAACACAGCCCTGCCTAGTCAAAAGATATTGCAGATATATGAGAACAAACCTTAAATGCACTTGTCCTCAAAGAGGTTTATTCTTCCCTTTAAAGTTCCACTGCCCCATCTGTTTTCAGAAAGATGGGATCTTCCGTGTTACACTGAGCCTGAATGCAAACATCTGCCCCTTAATTTTGCTGCTAAAAGTGGTCAAAGAGAGCAAATATCTTAGCTGGTTTGCTTTATAACCTACCTGTCCCACCATCAGGTCCCTTCTAAGTGACTTCATTGATGCGACAGCTTTCATTGTGACCACCAAGGTATCTTTGATAGGAGCTAGCTTAGTGTCTAAAAATGTTTAAAGGACACTCTCCTCCACTGAAATATGAACAGACCTATATATGCTGCAGCTTTTAGAACTTCAGTTCAGCTTAGGACAACAAGGCAAAAGAGCAGCACATTCAGAACTGAATTGTCAGTTTGGGAAAGGTACATACAAAGAATTCAAAACTTCACCACCTAGGACTTACCATGTTTTTATTTTTTCCTTAAATATGAACTTCTTCCCTGCTTGCCAGGACAGATTTCTGATATATGCGACAGGTGTTTGGTTTTTTAAAAGCTCTACCAGGAGCGTGAGGTGCAAATTCTGCTTTGCTTTGTGGGGAAAGCCAGAGAATAAATGAGGCTGCAGGCATAGGTGGGGAGCAAAATGCACCAGCAACCAGTGAAAAAATGTTCAAAGCGGGGCTGAAATGAGAGGATTTGAAAGTATTGAATTGAGGAGAAATTGAATGTAAAGGTTGAGCGGTAGAGGTCTGGTGCAGAGCAAAGCAGTATTTGTGGCTCTTGAGTGATGAGGGTGCAGGGCTTAGAGTGTTTTGGAGAAGAGTAGGAAGCAACTCAGAGGCAGGAGGCAGCAATAGCTTTATGAGAAAAGAAAGGGCTATGGTCAGGAAGAGACGTGGGAGTAGGGTGGCCTTGAGTGGGTAGAAGGGTTTGGGAAACTTCAGCTGTGTGACAGGAGAGTTGTGCGACTGAAAGCTCTGGGACAATCTGGGTCTGGAAACCCTACTGTAAAACTTGATCCCTATATGTTTGTGCATACATGTCCCCTGTATAATAAAGTGAAGCATAAAATATTTGAACTTACTCTTAATCAGTTTCCTTGGAGCAGTCTGGTCTCAATGGCACACAGCTCTGTGCCAGCTAATTAAGCCTTCTGATTGCCAGCATTCTTTATAATCAGTGGGAGCCCTTTGTGCGATTTCCATACCATTCCCATTGGGCTGGGCATGCCTCTGCCAAGAGTAGCCATTCAGTTTTGTTACTCATCATTTATAATCTCTTCATACCTTGGGCAACATAAAGCCTGTGTATTTTGTTGACTGCACAGTGAAAGTAAGGACCCAACTCTTATATGCCCAGAGCTCCAGTTTAAATGAGATTTAGGACATTAAGTCACTAAGAATAGTGGCATATTATGTAATGTTTGTATTTATTGCGATCTGTTTTGCCCTGGCTGTGCATTTTACCTACCAACTTGTAGATTTGATTTCTGATCATTAAATTTCCCTGAAGTCAATAGATATTTTTAAAGAACTAGGCTGCCACATGTTGATGTAAAATAACCAGTGTATTACAAAATCTGCTGTATAAGGACATGCTTACATTGTCTTTGCCATTATCTGTGTTAACAGAGCATTGATCTGGTGATAATATTAATGTACTAAACTCCAAAACTTCAAGAAAATTGCATTACTTTTTACCACTGGTTGGTCCACCTGCACTCTGTTTATTCCCTCATCTGCACATGGAACAGTGTGAGTAGTAGTGCCCATTTAAAAAAAAAATAATTAAAAATTAAAAAAAAAATGTGGGTAGCGTGAACAAAATTTGTGATGGTATGATAATGATGTTTTATTGGCATTCATTAGCATTCATGTACATTATGCTTTTGTAGGTTTACCATGTTCAGGAAGTGCAGCAACCCCAATAAAATATTTATACCATACTGCAGTATAATGCATAGGTGTGAATGTGCTTATTGGTTGAGAATGTATGTGTTTGTTATAGGAGCTTGTATTCCCTTTGTCTGAAAATACTCCCCATTTATTTAGGAAGCCCCATCTAATTGGTGTTTGTCTGGCCTAAAATTGCAGAAGTGAAAATACTTTCAAGAGCAAGTCTATTTTTCATGCACGAATGTAAAAGTTACACATAATGCATTTTTTAACTTAGAAGAAATTGATTGCTGCAATGTTAAAATTATATTAAGCTCTTTGATAGCAGTAGAAACTGCTCACTTGATGTAGAGCATTGTTCTTATTAGAGAGGATAATTCTAGTTGGAGTTCAGATTTCTGTATCAGGATTTTCCACTGTTGATCAGGCAAGTAAGGGTTGTAAAAAATACCACCCATATCAGTATTTTATTATATAATATTCGGATGTAGTCAATCACAGTCCCCAATGTCAAATTTGTTGACAAGCAGTATGGAATTACTTCATTAATTAAAATGAATTCTTGCCAGCCATGGAATATTTACAGTTTATTCCTTTTTTACTGGGTATCACTGTACTTCACTTATCTCCAGTTTGTTGTATACCGTGAACTTTGATGAACATTGCTAAGGGGCAGAAAAAGCATCTTCCATCTTCATCAGATTTAATCTCCTTTGGATTCACTTCCTTTATGTGACCTGGCCAATACATAAAGTTTTTTTGTTCCTGCCCAGCTGATGTAAAATCATTGCCAGTTGGGTTATACTTTTGAGATACGTTTCTCTGTTAATGTGAACTGTGTGAGAATTTGTGTAAGATTTCAAGAACATTTTTCTGGAACAGAGTGGTGTAATAATATGGATAGTATAGCTTTTATGGTTTCTCTTCATCAACTGGACCCCCTTCTTCTCTAGTTGAATGCACTATATCAACTTGAGGAATCTCCAAGCTTTTGATAACAAATTGCTGATGGCTCCTAAATATCCCTGTACTTAATATATTGCATTCTTTCAAAGTCCCTTCATGTGGGGGCTGTTTAAATATATTATGATTCATATTTAGTTTCTCTTCTGTAAGTTGTTAATGGTTTTGTCTTCTCAATGCCTCTACCTTTAACATCATTTTAATATTATTTATATACATCCAGTTACCTTTTCACTGAATTGTAGAACATCTCTTTAAGCTACATGGGACTGGGGAGAGGTTTATCCCATTGTTCTTCTATATTTTGCCTTGGTCAGTTCAACAGCCCTTGAGAGAAAAAAAAACCAACATATTTGGAGTATATTGTGGAATTCTGCTGAAGGAAGTGGTCCAAAGTAGGAGCATCATATGCACACTTTTGCTCTAGATTTCCAAGACTGATCATTCCTTTCCTACCATGTTGCCTTGCATTTTGAGATGAAACAGTAACTGGAAGGAAGTAATGGCAGGTAAAACTGGAAAAACAAGGGAGGTCTTTTCTCATAGCATGTACAAACTTGTGAATGTCACTGTTTCACATCCAAAAACCTACTTTAAAAAGGAACAACTTCATAAATATTTATTAACAGTATGTGTAGTCACATTGACAAATATGATGCAAGCAAGATTCATGATTTAGGATTCAGTAGAGGATATTCACACCATTTAACTGCACATCCCCTAAGACAACTAGATTAGGAGCACAAGGGAACTTTTAGTTAGGTGCAATGACAAGAAGCCATGGCTAGAAACTAACAGGAACTATTTTTGCCTAAGAAAACAGATGATGTTTGTTGGCGCACTTGTCAGGGATGTGTGGGATAACACATATGACAAATGCAGAAACATTTATTTGCAGACCCAGTGATGTAATGTTCCACAAGTGATATTAATAGTTTCTTTACTCACCGTTCATCATTGATCTCTGTGGTAGTGGTCAAGTGGGAGAAAAGTTATGTTTTTCTTACGTGTGCAGCAAATAATCTGAACTTGATTTGGATGCTGTGTACTACAATCTCTTGCTTTTGATTAACATGATTCCAACATTGCATGCCCAAGCCATTGAATAAGGAACTTAACATCTTTTTAAACCACTGCTGTAAAGAGTTTCTATTGCTAGTGTTACATTTATTCAGTTTCAGAATTAAGTAATTTGATCATATCAAAAAGGCTTTGTCATTATGAACCATGTGTGTATTAGCCAGGATTTTGGAAAAAAGTCTGACAGAGGTTTGGCTTTTTGGTGAATGTGGATGTGAAAACACATTTCTGAAAGCTTTAGGTCCTGCAAAATTCCAGTTTCTTTGTCAGAAGCAGTAAGCAGGGAAACTTTAGAGCAGCAAGAACAGGGTATATTATCAGAAAGGGGAAGGATGGATAGTGCTAAGTATTTGAGGCTATTTCTCCTGTTGTGGAACTCTTCCTTTCAATAAATGCAACTAAAGCCAAAGTCTCTGATTAGCCAGTTGTTCAGAGCTGTTCTTTCTTTATGACAAGTATAACTGCTAGTTTGTATATATTTAAAGTTAGGTCTTCTAAATTCTTTTTTCTGGAGTAAAATCAGGGATGAAGATAAACAGATACATTTCTTATGGGCTCTATTAGAAGGTAGAGGAATAATAATGAAACCATACGCGAGACTGCTGCTTAGAAAACATTGAGTGTCTGTTCTTCGGTACCTAAGTCTTCCATTAATCTTCTAAGTCCATTAAGCATATTTGAGCACTCCTCTTTGCTCACTGTTTGGTTCTGGCTTCCCTGCTTCCTAAGTTTTCTTCCACTGGCTTCCTATCTCATTCTACTCCCATTGTAACTCCACCTTGTTCTTCAGATAGCAGGATAGGGACACCTGTGGCTAACCTTTAGCTATTAATTCCTATTATTATTCCCTTGGGAATAAGAAAGGGATGTAAATATAATGCATTTCTCTTAACTGTCAGGGCATTATACCCTGCCAGTTTCTTGGAATGTTCCCTACACAACACTTTTCTTCCTTCATTACATAGAGTATTTTCATTCTCCTCCTTCAGAATGGTCCAAAAGCCTCACATCTTTCAGGTAACATTTTGCCAATAACTACTTAGTGTTGCATCTGCCTCATCTCTTACTCCACTCATTTAGCTTGCGTATTCAAAAAAAAAAAAAAAAAAATCATAAAACCTGAGGCAGAAAGATTTGTTTTCAATGTCACTGTTGAGGTTCTTTTTATTAGTCCTGTGTTTTACTTAGAAGTATTGTTTTCACTTTACAAATGGGTAATAGAAAAATCAAAGGACTTATTTCTAGATCACACAAGTGACCGATGGGGACAGAAGTATACATACTTTTGATTTAGAACACTTACGTGCACATCTTTCATTCTGATCTTTTCTAGCTACAAGTGTTCATCTATGATGGGGTTCTTATGTCTAGCTGAGTTTCTGAAAAATAAGGAGTGTATAATCCATGCCGTTTTCTGAAATACTAGTTTATCAGTCAACTTCTAGAACATCGTACAGGAGTTGGCCAGAGAGAGATAAGGATATAACTGAATTCCATTCTGTGGCATTTGCTGTGGAAAAAAAAAGGGGGCGTTTATTCCTACTGTCCCTTGCCTTCTTGGTAATACCCTATTTAATTCCCAGAACAGATGTAGTATACTTTGTGCAATACTCATATCACTCTGATTCATCCCTTGAGAAGCATCCAAGTTGCATTCTGCAAGGTTCCCGTAGAAAACTTGTTATCACGTATACTAACTGTGCCATGGATGTAAAACAAGAGTTGACCTTAGGCTATCCTCTTGTAATTTATACTTTCAAGCATTTATAATTTCATTGCTCGCAATGTACATGTTGTGTATGTGTTCCTCTAAATATTTTGAAGAAAGAAATAGTAAATAATGTCAGCTATAGGCACCTGTAATATCTCCAATCTTATTTCTGACTGAATCCTAAACCTTCAGCACAACTTGAGCAGCCACAATACCTGCGTTGGTAAGTAATAGAAGAAAAACCTTTTCGCTGAAGAGCAATGCATATTGCTGTCACTTACAACTTTTCCCCAAGTTTCTGTGGTATGTAGCATTTTTCTTAATGTCCTAGTTCTATGTCATTATATGAGATTATCAGCATTTATTTTTTCTTACTCATTTCTCATTTTTCAAAACAAAATTAAATACATTCTTTGTGGAGAAAGTTTCAAATTAGTAACATGAATTGGGGTTTTACTTGATTATGTCTTATTGTCTGGGACTAGTAATATCTCAACCAGGATATTGAGCCAAGTATCGTTGCTCTAACTCCTGTTGTTTTCT
The DNA here is from genome assembly GCA_009819775.1 of Phoenicopterus ruber ruber. Lineage (NCBI taxonomy): Eukaryota > Metazoa > Chordata > Aves > Phoenicopteriformes > Phoenicopteridae > Phoenicopterus > Phoenicopterus ruber. The sequence continues at coordinate 37,920,915 of CM020219.1, forward strand.
TTTCAAATAAGGATCTTTTTTCCCTCTTGAGGCTTCTTTATTTTTTTAAAATTAGGAAAAAATATTGCAACTAGGTTACAACTGCATATATTTTAATGGAATCTGTCTTCTAAAGGACACATACTTTATTTAGGAATGACAATTTTTTCTTGGTCAGTATACTAGAATTTCTTGGAGATTTGCTTGGAGTCCCATGAAAACAGTAATGTGGGTGTTTCACTTGAGAGTTCAAAACAGATACTATTTTAATGCCATAAGACCAGGGAGGGAAAGCAACAATTTATGTAAATGTTTCCGGTGTATTTTGCTAGTGGACATCCTATCAGAACTAAATATTTAAATTGTTAATATATTACTTAGTTGCATTATTTTCTTGAGAATCTTGTGCAAGTAAAAAAAAAAAAAAACATTCAGTTGACTGTGTTTTGAATATGAATTTCTCCATTTTCCATGGGTTAGGTAAAAACAAACAGAGCAATCTAAGTTGTGCTTTTGCTAGTGTGCTCCAGAGAGCATAAAGCATAGTTGAATTTCCATGGTTCATTCAGTCTTTGGCTTCCTTGCTGAGATTTCTTAAAGACAAGACAGTTAATGTAGTTTGAAAGGGTTCACCTCAGTTGTGTAGGACTTTGTTTTACGTAAGCTGTGAAACAACCATCAGATAACAAAAGCTTTCAATTCAGTCTTGACTCAGACTGGAAGTGTATCCCTAAAGTCATTTTTATTGTCTTCTTCCTCTCTACTTCAAATGACAGGACACAAGTTTAATTTATCAGTAAAAGAGGTTTATTTACTGGATTCAGCAATTCTGAAAAGAACTTTTGCAGTAAATGAATGTTTTATTTTACATGCTTCTAACAATGCGAAGCCTTTTGAGCAGCTGCCTTATTTGTTTCTTCCATCCTCTGCATCGTCTAGGAAAAAAACATATAATAAAGGAAAAGTAATCAGGTAGGAAATGTTGGGGGAGAGGTTATATCTGTGGTATATTTAAAATAAAAATCTAATGTTGGTCTGGCATTAAAATTTTCTGGTTGGGCAGCATAATTTTTAACTGGGAATCTTGACAGCAGTGGCTAAAATCTCTAGGCCTGGGTCAATAGGAATCTGTATTGCATTCTGTCAGGTATCAATCATGATACTTGCCAGGCCTGATACTCCCAGTTATAGCGTACTATGATCATATGATTTGTAGAAGGTATAGGGTGTTTTTTTCTTCCGTTAGAGTTTTAGGACTTCATTATTCTTTGTATGCAAAGCAGATAAGTAACATGTATTCTTTCAAAAATGTTAGCGAATTCAGCATGCCACATATGTGCCAGATTGGTAATATATTGAAATAAAAATGATCAACAAAGCAAGTCTAAAATGCCATGGTAAAGCATCATTTATTCCAGAAATTAGAGTCTGTGTCTTTGTCCTCTAGAGGTGTCTCAGAGAGTCAAATTGATGTCTTGCATGTACTGCTAACTGATTGTGTGGAAATTTTTTTGAGTTCACTTTTTCTTTATTCTTCTGTCTTTTTTACCCATCTTCCCCCATTGTAGCAAATTAGACGGCCGGATGAAAGCAAAGGAGTTGCTAGTAGAGTTGGATCCCTCAAAGTAAATATGTTTCTAACATTTATTTTGCAAGTTTTCTTCTATAGCCTACACTTTTCCTTTTGAAGGGGGAGGTGAGGGGAGGGAGGGAAGGGGCTTTTCCATTTCTCACCATCCCATCATTTTTATTTCAGTATTCTTATTGCTGTTGGGTCACATTTTGTTTGTTTCTGTGCTACACATAGAACAACCTAGTGAAGGCAGGCTGCCAGTTAGCTCGCTTTGAATGTCACCACAAATAAGAGATAGTAACAACTTCCTTGAAGTGCCTGTGATTTGGTGATCATGATTAAACCACTTCTCTGATCTATGTTGTTTGTTGTCTCTTAACTGCCTGTTACATGGAGAAGTGACTTACTCATCTTCAGACTACTGCTTCCCATCTTGAAACGTAATTAAACTTTTATAGCGCTCACACTTTTTGCATTTAGTTCTGCAAAAGACCATTACAAGAGAGTTGAATATTTCATGTGTATCTAGCCTTTAAATTGGAAGAAAATCAGACTAAATAATGAGTAAATGAGAGAGAGATTCATGTGAGGCTAATAAGAATGGAGCCACTCTTTTGCTAATAATTAGTCCCTCTGCCTTTTTTATGTTTGTACAAACATACTCAAATATTTAGAGCACTTAATAGAACAGGCAGATATCTTAAATCAATACCCACCATGCATAGTGTTACACCCTAATAAATGCTTTAAAACACAGGACGTAATCTATACCAAGATGCTGATCATGTGCAGTCCAGGCCATTCTGTAAGGTTCCATCTCAACAGTTGCCTCTGTTTCAGCCATCCAATTTTTCACTTTTTTTCCACTTTATTTCCTTTTAGCAGTTTCTCAAGCACCAATTATTTCATTTTTCTTCTGCATTCTCCTTACCTTTCCTGCCTTCTTGGTTTTCGATCTTTTGTTTTGGTTTTGTATGTGAGTGTATTGCCTTTGTTCCAGGACAAGCCATCCTCTGTTTTCTAACGCTGCTCTACAGCTGCTCTTTGTGAAAATGTTATTTCACTGAGCATAAAGAAGGGGAGGGGAAGGATTAGTTATGCACCTCTTTCCAGTAATGCCACCATTTAAATTGATCTCAGCGTAAAAAAAGAAGCCAGTTGCTATTTGTTTATACAAGTTATAGCTAGAGGCATCTATAGCATTCCTCACTGTCTGTGAGGCTTTATCGTTTCATCTTGTGTTTGGGGGAGAGTTACAGTGTAGATGAGAAGAGCACTGTACATGAATGAGGCACTGTTTCAGTGGGAGACATTCAGGACCGCTGAATTCACATGGGCGAAAATACAAGACAGCCGCAGTTTCTATGCTGGTTTTGAAAATTGTGTATGTAATTACTATGACCTGTGCATTTTAATGGGTCATCACATACAATTCTAGATGCGTAATGCATATACAGATGCAGAAGATGTAGGTTATGTAGGTGCTGGAATTCACCTATTGTTTTTATGAACACCCACTGACACCTAATTTAGGATTATTATTTCTGTATCTGATTGCCCAGGATTTAATTTCACGACCCAAAATATATATTTAGACACAAAATCGTATATGAGTATCCTTATAGAAAATGGGAAATCCTTACTGAGGTTCCCAAACATGAAAAATAACCTCTAAAAAGTTATTTTTGATGAAAATAAATTCTAGAACACAACCTTACCAATAAACAAGCAAATAACTAAATAAATGAACAATGTAGCAGAGATTCAGTAGCTTTAGAATGATCTGTCCCTTGATTTTTCAATTTTTTTTCCTGTACTGAAAAAAGAGCCATGTTAATCAAGAAAAAAATATCGTTTCCAGTTTCCAAGTTTACTGCGCTTGTATGTCTGTGTTGTTCAAAGCACTTTGATGTCTTGAAATGTTTTGCCAGAGGCAGTGAGAAATGTGTTACGCTATGATTTATTTAAAAAAAAAAAGAAAAAAAAACCAACACAAAAACAAAGAACAACATTAAAAAAAAGAAAAAAAAAACATGACAAGAGAACAGGTTGCTTTTTCAATTCATTTTCTGATGTTTACATGTAGCTCCATCGAAAGCTGGAGGAGCTCAGAGATCACCTAGAAGGCAATGTCAAAGGATGCTCTCTCCGAGTAAATGTACGATTTCACTCGGTGATCTGTTTTTTTAAAACTTCCGCTGGCTGGTAACACCAAATCTGATTGGTTTGTCCTCTCATCCCCATCTTTTTTCTTTCCTCTCTCTCTTTCTCCCTTTGTGTTTTCTTTCTTTTCTAGCTGGGGTTTCATTTTAATGTGTGTGAGAAACCTGACCTAATGGACAGGATTTGTTTAAAAAAATATCCTACTACATTTGAATGAATGCTAATCAATCTGCTTGGCTTTACAGCAACTAAAAAAAAAATAATACCTTTCCAAAACTGAGGTTGTATATCAAAAAATTTCCTGAATATTAAACTTAGCAACAAATAAAATCGATATCATTAATTTAAAGGATAAAAATATCTTCTGCCGGTGATTGATAGCCTTACCTGAACTGAAAATTATGGTTTATATAAGGTAACCCAAAAGTATATAGGCTCACATGTACCTCTGTCTTTGCCTTTAATCTTTTTGGGCCTCTATTTTATCTCACAAAATAGGTTAATATTTGGTTGAATGCCAGCTGTGCAAATTTTGTTGCTTGTTTTTTTAGCAAACTTATGTAAAAAATTCTGCAGCATATTTCTTATGCATTAGGCTTGTTCTTCAATGAAAAAAAATCTTGAGAAAAGGATTAGGATCTAGCACATCAGTCATGACACCCCTATAAAATTGTCCATTTTTCACAGAAATCTTTAATAAAGCAAGACAAATCCAACATAACAATACAGACAGCAGTACCGCATGTTTAGTAGTTCAGCTCATAAATTAAGATCGACTTTTCAGCAATTAATTCTATAGCAGTGAGTTTAAGCTGCATAATTTAATGAAAATGGGAAAAAAAGGACAGTTATGAGCACAGTAGATGTGATAGTAACTATTTATCTCTTTGTACTTCCATCCAGTGAAGATTCTCAGAATAATTTCTTTAGATTCATGTCCTGTTTGTGTCTTCCATACACTATGACTTGTCATTCTCAGTATTATCATTCTAATGCATAATCCACTATGGTTATATAGTGCAAGATAATTTTGATAATGATATGATAATTTTTACCCTTTTTGGATGCTTTTGCGTATCCAGCTATGTATCTGACATAAAGTTGATTTCTGCTCATTGTCAAATAGAAATCTCTGAGTTTATAATCCTTTTCAGGTCGCATAAAAGGAAATTGAGCTGCTAATATATTGCAACTTCCTATAAAATAAATTTCATTAAAGGACTATATCTTTTTCCTGGCAAATCTTTAAGAATCAAGTTTTGGAGGGAATAAACTGTATGATATTTTAGATTTGGTGATATTTCAAATTTATTAGTCATAATCAAGACAAAGCAAGTTCCTTTATTTTAAACTCCTCACTAAATTAATGATTTAGTACTAGTGAATAAATATAAAGTCAGAAAAAAATTATGTCATGAAACTTTGTACTACAAAAAAGGTGTTCTAATCACACATTACTTCAGAGAATGTCACATGGGGAAAGATTTCAAATGAAAAGCTGTGACCACATTAGCCATGACAAATTAGTTGTCATGAAATTGTCCTGTTCCTCTGTGCCACTGTATCTGTTATTTTGTGGCCATACCCTACACAATTAAAGTACGGAAGTCAGATCGTGAACTAAGAAATATTCCGTATATTCTGCATATGCCCTTTAAGTTTCTTAAAACAAGCAGGAGACATGGCAAGTACAACAACATACAACTAAAATCTGCTGCTTTGTCACTGCTGCTCTGATTCATGCTGTAATAATGGATGGTTTAGATAAGACAACATTTTAAAAGACAATATACAAATGACTGATCAAAGAATAGAACAAATCCTTACTAAATAGTGGACAATTGGAAAGAAAATAATGAGGGATCTGTTAATAGTTCATCTTTAAAATAATTTTCATCTTTTTCATACTGCTTTTGGAAAGGGGTTTAAATGTAAGTTGTTAATACTCCTACAATGTGGCAAATGTATTGAGTGGTGTGGGAGGGGGAGCATTTAGTATCTAATGGCCAGCCCTGTAAGTGGAAATGAAATGCTATTGCACAGTTGTGTATACTATTAAGGTGGAACCTTTGTTCCAGAATGAATTGCAAAGACATGCTTTCCAGATTAAAATCAAAGGCCATTGGAAATATGTAGGAAACACTGGAATTCTGCAGAATATCCTAGATCCCACCAAAAGTTTAGAAAGCCTGCCAGATTTTTAAAATAAAGTTGCACTGAAAATGTGCATGAAAATTTGAGTTAATTAAGCAGTTTGGGGGTTTGAGTGGTTTTCATTTTAAAACACTACTTTTAATATCAGCAGTAACGCATAACCATTTACAAAAAAGTTATCCTGACCTGAGATTTGTTTTTCAACTTCTTCTTGAGATCTTCATTCATCTTCCTTGCAGCTATTCCAGTTCTTTTCATGGCTTAATCCTTTGACCCCTCCCAGAGACCTGTATTTGAAGCTGAACTTTAATATTGTTTAGAAAGATTAGTCTTCTGTCACTTGGACATGTTAGCATTCCCCTACTGTTCAAGTTAATGTAGCAGTAGCAAATAAGTGCATTAACTACTGAGATGATCAGCAGTGAAGCAACTGACTGGTTTACATTTTAGAACTCATAATACGTGCTAAAATTGATACCTTCCTGAAAGTGTGGAGTTTGGCTGAGATTCAACAGAACAATACTGCTTCAATCTGTGTCTTGAAGATTTTTTTCTTTTCTAATTGTGCAGGCTAAGAATTTTAAATGCAAGTTTAAATTCTGCAGAAAAATGTTATGGAAAGCCCATCAGAAAAAAAAATTAAATCTAAGTGTAGAAGTTCTACACAGAGTTGCCAAGTAATATGCGAAACAATTTTTGTGTGGCTTTTGACCAGCATAGTTCCAAATCAAAGGTTCTGATTTTGTTCAAGAAAAATGTTCTCAGAATTCATAGCAGAGGCCAAATACTGTCCATAGATGATGTTTAATGAAACCGGGATTATCATTTTTCATACAGAGCTGTATCTCTCAGAGTCTACGGTCTCCTGCATGCAGTATTCTGTCTTACTTTAAGTACCTGCCTTCTTTGATCACGATGAAGGATTACATTTATGGGGCTTTTATTCCTGGTCTTAATATTCTGTTATTTAAAGAACTGAGTCAAGCCAGTAAGGCCCTCAGACTAACAACAAATTGCTCTTGCAGCCTTTGAACGAGATTCTCAGTCGGTGTAAATGGGCATAGCTCTTTTAAAATGATTCTCACAGTGGGGAATTTCTGTGACTGACAGCATGGCCCCTTAACTTGAGTGTTCATGGGGGAAAAGAGCCCAACAGCTCCAATGTTAGCACGTTAGCTTCACCTAACGTAATACGTAGGGGTTGTCAAGTAGCATACAAAATAGGGAGAGCTGCCCCCTCTCTCAGACTGGAAGAAACAATCACTGGAGTTCATACATGACAACAAATTGTAAGCAGAATAGGTGATTGCAGAACCATCAAAGGAGCTTGGAAAAGTATTGACATTTAATTTTAATAACACAGAAGCAATACACTTACAAAATGCTGAAATCAGGCAGATGCTCAAAAGTGGAGACTAGTTAGCAAGAAAGCAATGACATGGACATGATCAGGAAATGACAAGTGTGCAGCAAATTAAACAGTCTCATTGTGTGATCCTGTCGAAAATAAAACAAACAGCAATCACTATGTGCAGAAGTGTGGTATGAGCATAATCCTTTCCTCAAGAACATTAGGTCATTTTGAGACTAAAACATTTGAGCATACCTTCGATTTCATCATAATGAGAAAATGACATAGGTAAATTGAGAGTCTATACATGTATGAATAAGAAAAAAAGAATTTGGAGTGAGTGAGATTAAGAGATTAAGGAAAATTGTGTGTGTGTGTTTGAGCATAGGGAGAAATAAAATATGCAGATATGTTATTGAAGGGAATATTATCATTTGCTTCTATACAACTGGAACTATGAAAAAGAAAATACAAAATGATTTGAAGTGATTAAATACTAATAGGAATAAGACTGAAGTTAAATGGTAAATTTAGCCCAGATATTAATGAAAATATGGATAGCTAGATCACAGGATAATTTGACAAGGAAAGTAATAGCATTCTACTTATAGTAGTTGTCTAAGAGAAGACTAAAGTACAGAAGTGTCTAGCATACCCCTTGTAAGTTAGTGTGAAGAGTAGACAAGATAAGCCAAGTTCTTCAATGCTGCTGTGATGTTTCTTGCTGTTACTGCTTTCTTTGGATCCTCACCTGCAAAACTGAAGCCAATGGTCGTTCTTTTTCCATGCTGTTGCAAGACAAACCATAGGAACAATGGCTGGACATTATTTATGAGAACCTTGATTAGACACTCAGCCAAAAGTCTTAGGTGAATAGCAGAACCCCTGTTCTAAGCAAAAGCACACCTTATCTTTCTTAGAAAACTTTCAAAGCAATGTTTCTACCAACAGTTTTTGCTCTGTCAGGAGGAGTTCTCTCTTTTTTTGTTTTTTTTTCCTTTTTCATTTTTTTAATTTACAAAATAGACTGTTTAAGAATAATGCTTGGTTTCTCAAAACTGCATTTTCTACTTTTTCTATTTGTCTGAAGGAATTTTCTATTTTTTACTTAATTCTTCTGCAAATCATCTCATTCTAAGAAAACATTTCATCAGGTGAAGGAAGGGCTGAGTGTGTGTGAACATTTAAGATGTTATGAAGTGATTCAGATTTCCTTAGTAACGTTATCTAGAAGAGCAAACAAACTACACAATGCCAGAAAGGAACAAAAATATTTTCAGACTGTTAAAAAATTTTCAGTGAAGAAAGAACAGCTGCATAGAAGTATATAATGGAGGCATAAATGAACACAGACAAATGAGACTGTAGAATTTTCCTGGAAGTGATATTTTATATTTCAGTGAAGAATTATGAAATACACATTTGAGATTGAAGAATATTCATGAGATGCTTTTTATAAGTACCGTGTTCTCTGCTCAGTCCATCATAATACTTAAGGCAACAAGTGGTCACTAATAATCTATGTGGAAATTCTTCCTGAGTTCATCTTTACCACAAATGTATCCAAACTGCTGTACAAATACTAATTTTGTTGAAGTCTAAAGAAGTTTTGCTGGGGCTTCTGATAATTCATTTTCCCACCCCTAGAAAAAAATTAAGAGGATATTTTTAATGCATTTAGAAGAACCACGTCTTTTTAAATTTCATTTATTAGGCAGCTTTTACTCTTTCTTCACAGCCAGTTGTCATCAGATCATTATTAATCTACACAAAAAAAACCCTCAGACTACTCTTTGTAATTGAAACATGAAATGTTTTCAACTGAAGAAAGGATTTTCAGATCTGTTAGGAAAAGAAATCTTGTAAATAACCAGAGAGTTCTTTTTTAATACTTGAGTTATGTCTGAGTGATTAATAGTATAGAAAAATGGGTATCTTGTATAAACACAGTGTTTCTTACGCAATCAGTAAAACTGTAGTGTTACCAAATAACTTGTGTTTGTGCTGAAAGCTTTCGACAGTGGACAGTGTCTCTCAAGAATCACAGCACTTTACTTTGCTTAGGGACATAATCTGCAGATTTCTACTGACCTATATCTGGCCATTAGTCATTTAACTTTGCAAGTTATTCTGGTTTTTGGGGCAGTGAGATCGAAGAACAACCTCTGTTGTCAAAATGCTGGTTCTGAGCATCTGAAAACATGAAGGTATATGGGGAAGGGCCTCTAACGGGTTTTCACATTGTACCATTTGAAGAGTTAGAATAAAACTAATAGTTTTTAATTAAAGAGATTAGTAAAGCTTCATCCTAGAATACCTTATTGTCCTAAGGATAGTGTTGGCAGTTATTTAGAGGAGGAAGGATTGATAGTTGTCTTCGGATTCATCATTAGTTTTAATTATTTTATAAATACAGTACCTTTTTTTTTTTTCTCTTAAGAAGCTTCCACCTTAAAAGGCATAAATTTGGAGTTTCTGAAAGAGCTGGTCGTGGAAACTTAATGAACCCCCTGCTACTATCTCAGTGCTGGAACCACCTATACAGAAAACCTTCTGAGACCCTTACTGTGCCACCATTTCTTTTTTAACAATGTTTTCTTTTCCCCACTGCACAACCAGGCTCGGCTCCCTTCGTGCTCATCCACCTATAGTGTTTCTGAGGTATACTTTGCACGTGTTCTCTCACACAGTCGACCTGCTCGCCCATCACACTTTTTTGGTTTTATTTACTTTTTCCTTTTTTGCATTGCACTGTGCACAAGTGGGGAAAAATCAGCTGGGGGGGGCAGATTTTGCATGATCAATCTGCAACCATGTTCAGCGTGGTTTTAAAATCACTGTACCAATCTGGACCACCATGATGTGTAGTCTTGCTAGGCAACTGATATATAACGTATGAGCATAAATTATATAATAAAAGCATCTTTAGTTATCTCTTACATTAAAATAAAAATAATAAACGTACAGATGTCCAGGCTGCAAAATGCTCCACTGGTTAGTCTGACACATTTTCAGCCGGTGAAACTGGAAAGAGTCTGTAAAGATGGCCATCACATTATGATTACTATGTCTAGGTATAGGTGGTTTTATGATATCTGAAGTTCATTATTAATTCCCAAAGCTCTGACTTGGGTCACTACCTGCCAAAATGCATATACTGTTGTGAATACTTCCATATCAGCTTCATGATAGTCTTCTATAATAAGGTATAGTACCATATTAGCAAGAATTGAAAAGAAAAATACATTCAGTTGTAATTAGGATGGGGAAAAAAGGAGAAAGATGTTAAGATAAGCTAGAATTCACAACATCATGGGGTAGAAACAGAATTTATAAAATACTGTCAAATTAATGCCATGACCCACTGTGTAAAGATTAGGCTTCAGCATATTATTATAATTGATTAACGGATGAGTATCAAAAAGATAAACTTGAGGTTTTCTGCAATACTGGATCAGTCTTGAGCACATACAGTTATTTATTCTGTATTTTAAAAGAATCCCTTAAAGTTGACAAGATCTCATAAAAAGATGACAGTTCGCTCTATCTCACGCTGTGGCCAAGTTCTAGACCTGATGTGAATGTTCCATTAATGAGCATTGTACAAAATGCAAACATAAGGAGCTCGCCTACTCGATCGCTTTGTCCCTCTCTAGGAGGACCTGTGTGTAAGCAATACCTTGCTGATGTGTGCCTAATTTGTTCTCAAAAGCTTCAGCTTCTCAAGCAGTCATTCCTAGCACTTCCTCATTCTTAGTAATAAAAGGTTTTTTTCTACTTTCAGTGTATGAACAGGCAAAAGATCTAATTAAAAAGTTTTTAAGCAGAAAGATGCTTACCAGTTTCTCTGTCATAGATAAATAAATAAATAAATAAATAACACATATGTGTTCTTAAAAGCACCTGATACATATTCCGCAGTTTGTTGTGTGTTGTTACTGTATTATATGGAAACCTCACTGTTTTTATCATTATTGTCATAAAAATACCAATATGGAATGAATAAGTAGTACTATACTCATACACATACAAAGACACTTTTTTCAAAGCTCATACAGGAGCAAGAAATTAAGTTTAGTGCTTACAGATGCAAGAGAAACGCCATCCTCACTCAACCAGCCATTCTTCTGAATGATCTGTATGAAATTAAGAAAAAGCACTGCATCAACAGGCATTTCATTTTGATGACATTTTGTTTCCAAAGAATAGAATCCAACTGTGATAGTTCACATCAGCAAAAATGGTGAACATGCTCTTACGGACTATGAAGTAAATAAGGCACTTTCAGGGGAACTGGGCTTTTCTTGCTTTGCCTGCAACTTCAGCCATTTGTCATTTTCACGTTCTGGAGGGATCACTGTCTTTGAAAGAAATACAAACCAAGGTATTGTGGCTGGTGACTGGTCAATGTGTATGGGTCTCCTGCTTGATCAGATTCCAAAAACTATTTTGCCTTCTCCAAAGCTATCAGGCTGCAGAACCAATTAGTGATCTTGGAATAGTTAGATTCTACTGCAACTGAAGAAGAAAATTGGAGTATTAAGTGCATGAAAACTTAGTGAGCACTGTCCACAAAGGATGGCTTTGCAATTTGTAGTAAAGAGTCTGCTAGCTGAAGTATCAAGGTGGCACTGCGAGACTGTACAAGCAATTCATCCTTTATACTCTGTCCAAAGGGAAGATCTTCATATCTAAAATGCGGATAACCTGGCTGCCTGCTGAACTGGATCTTGTGATGCAATTAAAAAATTTCTAGCTGGTCAGAATTTCATGGTTATGAAACAGTGCAAGACCTAGACTGCCCTCTTTTAAACTGCAAACTGAAGGTGTAAAAAAAATACGGATACATTCTTCTCTGGTGGCAGGATAGCACCCTGTATATTTTTGAACAGGCCATTTGAGCCAGTGACAGATCCAAAGGAACAAATCAATTGAAACTGAAGATCTCTGTGGCAATTGTAGCTATTTGAAGAGGCAAGGAGGGATTGGAGATTCGCTGGGGTCCATAAAGGATTTGTAGTGTAGTTTCTAACTTCATAAGAGACTCTTCATTCAGAAATACAGCTTAATGTCAGGAGGCATGTCCAGCAATGCTCAATGTCATCTGCTGTTATTTTGGAAAATGGGAAAGGCTGCTATGAGTAAACAACATCCTGACCTCTAAATGATATGATAGAAAATCTCCCAAACGGAGGTATTGTTAAATCGAGTCCAAAAGCCTGCCATTAGTTTTGATCAAAGGGAAGAAAAGGAGTAATGTTGTGTTGCATAATGTCTCATATCCCGGGGGAAAAAAGGACCACAATTTTGATAGGATCTTAAGGTTGTTTCTTGTGTCTACACCTATTTCTGTGGTTCTTATTCCAAGAAGATATTTTTCCTAAGCTGGTTCTTAAGCACCAAGTTCAGAGCTTCTTAATTTTATATGTCCAAGTCATCACCAAATAGCTTTGGACCTTCAGAGGACGCCAGGAACACAGAGACAAGAGAAGTGGAGTCAATGCTGTGGGAATTCAACTGAACGTGCCTTCTGACAAAGGTACAACAAAAGATAACCTGATATAAACAATTTCTGAAATTTGTTTTTCAGAAATAGACGTTGTAGATTCATCATAAGATATTTCCTTAGAATTTTAGTTGTTGAGAAAAGTTCTGGAATTGGATTAATTGGCACTCCTAGAGCTAAGATTGCCAAAAAGGAAAGTGAGTGTACTATCGGGGATTTTTTTCTGCTGTTACATAGAAGGTCTTTGATTGCAGAAATAAAAGATCTTCCAGCAGAAGAGAAACTTGAGATCTGTGTATTCTGCATTGTGAAGAATTTGAGGTAGAATTTGCTCCTGATTTTCTTCATAGAAAACAGCCTTGTAGAGGCTATTTTGCATCTCAGAGTCCAATAATTAGGAAAAGCTGCTTTTCACCTGTTCCTTTTTATCATCACCAGTTGCACTGGTGGAACTGTGGATGTGGTCAACTGATGCCTGTTTGAGAGGAATGGGCAGAAAGTTTTTTACAACTTCTACTTACCTTTAGTTACAGAAAGGTTTTCATAGTTTGTTAAACTACAGGCATTACAGGGCAGTAGTACTATATACCCACTTAGCCCCAGTCAGCACCTTAACAGTTCCACTTGTGTAGAATGAGGTGCTGTCTTTGGTTCAATTCAATTAAATCAAAGTGAGTTTCTTTAAAAAGTGATTCCCCTGTGGCAAGAGAAGTAAAGCTTTAATGCTCTAAAATGGTATAATGATAAAATATAATTTCATACTCTCTTTGAAATTCACAATATGCAATAAAGTTTTTCCCCCTTCATGAAAACCACTTAGCTTCATGCATGTAACTCTTGTAAATGTTAGCAGGACTACTTAAATGCTTTTTCTAAGAGTTGAAATATTAATTAGGAGTGGTGCTGACTTAGCAGTTGTGCAGAGAAGTATGTGTGTAATATATCCATAATTTACTTATTATCCAGTTGTCACAAAACAGAGTAATTTATTTTTTTTAATAGCAGTAGTTCACTGAAGAAATTATTAAATCAGATTGGCTTCACTTACATTTTTAGAAGTACTCTGACTTCAGCTTGTATCTTAAAAGCACTGTACAAAATGTAAAACTAACAGATTGACCAGCAAAGGTCCATAGTCTCCTAATTTATAAAATTACACTTAGGTAGTATTACGCAATGGCCCCATTTTTTGTCCTCATTTGTATCTCAGACTTTCTATTACCAGCATCAATCTCTCTCTCCCCCCTCTGGCTTCTGCATGCGCTATGTGTTTGGCTAAAAGCGTAATGAAGGAAACGTATTGATCTGCTTGTTGAAAGTATAGTGGCAGTGAAATGTTTACTGCAGTGCTATCCCCTGCTTTCTTAAAAAAAAAAAAAAGAAGTAAGTTTTTCAAAGAAGGAGACACTCAGGTCTGTAGTTTGTCATATGTTTTACTTAGCCTCATTGAGTGGTTAGAACATGATGTCTTGTGTTGTGAAAGATCTGCAAAGTAAGTTTTAGGTTAGGTTTTTTTCCTACAAAGTACATTATTTCCGTAAAAATAGTTTTGGAATATGTATTGGCTGCATACTGATTGATGGGATGTGATTGTATACTTAGCATTGTTAATAAAACACCAGAGACTTGTATTATCTTACCTGATAATACAAGAAGAGAGGGACCAGTACAGGGAATTAAGTATCAGCAGTATTCAGAGAACAAGAGGAGATACTCTTTCCTGCAACAGGTAGTTGACTTCAGAAGTCCATTCAGAGACTGCAGGAAGATATTTTAAGTGGTCTAGGTTAAAGTATTCTATATAGTATACATCAGAAAATGTAGATAACTGAATCTTGTTCTTTAGGACAAAGGAGACTGTTTCTCCTTCTACTTAGGCTAGTTTCAATAGAAGGCAGTGCTGAAAGACCAAGAACTGCTACTCTGACTTTCAGGTGTTTAGCACCAGCATAGAACCTAGAATTCAGTTTTAGATACAGGCTGTTAAGTTCACCGTTGATATCTGTTGTAAATCTGCACTACATAGCACAACTGATTTGAGGATGGGTGGACCACTTATATCTTAAGGGCAGAGGGAACTACTTTTGACAGTCAGATTCAAGAGCATCCTTAATGTGTGCACAGTAAGCCCAGCATTTGGAATTTGCTGCCTACCTGCAAATTCTGCATTCGGGACTTCCAGAAGGCTTTCCTGGCTCCAAGAAGTTATGCCAGCTTCCTCGTGCTGGCTTAAGAATGTGGCAACCCCTTACACTTTGTCATCCTTTTTGTAAATTGGGTTTCTTATTCTTTTATCTAAAATATTTCTCTCTAGATTTCTAACCAGTAGGCCAATTAATGCAATTTTTGAATTAGTTTATTCTGATATTATAACTTAAAACTTTCCAGAAGCAGTTTGCCAGATAAAAAAATCTAGAAGAATTAATTTAACCATGATAATTGACTGTGCAATTGTCAAATAACTGAAAAGGTCTTCAGTCAAATCTTAGGCACCCCAGAATGCTTTAATGTCGGTATTGTTTTTATAATTATGGAAATATTTTAATATAAAGGAAAATCCTAAGTGAATATCCGTATACAGTGTCTGAAACTTGAATTGCATATTGTTAAAGGTCTGTCTCTAGCACTGTTTTTGAAGATCATTAGAATAACAGCAAGAAAAGTATGACACAATTCTAAGAAATGTAAATAGGTTTGAAATACCATAGGTGGTCTTTAGACTTTCAGGCATAATGAGTGAATTATATGGGTTTGTTATTGGTCAGATTATTAGGCTGGTTTTGTACTCAGTATTTATGCCCTTGACTTGTACATTTTTGAAAACATATTATGCACAAACTTGATTAGAGTGGCACAAAGTTTATATTTTGTTACATCAATTAACTTCCACTTCTGTAATATAAATATAAATCCCATAAATAGGGAAAGCACAAACAAAATCAGTCACATATAGTAATTTCTGGAACAGGATTTCCTTTTTCTTTGCTTTTTCTTTTGTAAACTTTTCAGTCTATATATCAGCTGGAGGTTTTGGGGGTTTTTTCAACATAGAGAATTTCATTCAACCCTTACAATCACAGGGTGACATAATTCAAGTGAAAAAGTGTTTCAGGAGAGGGAAGACCATGATCAAGAAGAGTGGACCTGTGCCTTTATTTTCTCTAACATAAGATCACTGTCATGGCATAAACAAAGATTAGCCTTAGACAACTAAGGCTATGCCTTGGATAGGGGAGACAAAATGTAAACAGTTGCTCTGCACTCTCTTCTCTGCTTTCAAGTAGAAGTCCAGCAGATAGAGAATTTGGTTCTTTACTTCTGACATAAATATACTGATCCAATGAAGAAAAATTGCTACATTAAATTGAGATTGCCTATCTCATTGACTTATGAACCCCGTATGCTTTGTAGAGATGCTCCCTGAAATTTGCAATAATGTTTTTCCAAGTTAGCTCTGTTCATTAGAGGGAATGCTGAGGTTTTCATATTGTTTATGGACATGGCTTTAATTAACTTGCCAGGTGTGTCCTTAACAAGATCCTCAGCTTGAAAACAGAAAAATATCTTTATAAAAAGAAAATGTCTTTATGTGTCTGTGATATCTACAGATCAGAAATAAATGAACACAACAGAGCCAATAAGGATCCACTAATCATTTGGGTCTTGTCCAACTATATTGGTACGATCGAGTCCTGGTTTTCTGTGTTATTTTTTTGCAGTTGCTAATAGAACAATGAGGTTTTAAGTAAAATCAGAATTTGTAGGTATTTCTCTTTCAAACATGAACAAGATATCAAAGCTTTCTATTTGGCAATTTCCATTAAGGAATTACATTTTTTCTATTGCATTTTGCTTTGCTAATAGTACTACCTTACTCTAGGCTTAAGAAAAATGAATGAATTAAAATTCTTACTTTTAGAGAAACATGATTTCCTCAGTGCACGTTAAAATGCAAAAATTTATGAAAAGCCAGTGATCTAGTTTCCTTATTCATAGAAAATAGCTTTGCTAGTCCTATCTTCATTCTTGTTATTGGGATTAGTAGCTGTGCAAAATATCTTCTGTAGCATTCTCTCTGCCATGCCGGAATAGAGAGCTGTTCTTGCTACAAGAGCTAGATGTCATATCGAGAAAGACACTCATGACAGCTCATGAGTGAAAGTATGGCAAAACTTCAAGTTACATCAGGAAGGAGAGTGCGTTATTGCAATAATCTGATCAAGGTATACATGAATAACTTCAATGAATGACGTCTTAGATTTTACAATACAATTAATTTTAAATCATTAAGAAAAGTTACTATAGTTGTACTTTACATACAATTTATCTTTGTTTACCCACTGCTGAATCTGAAATTAGGTCCATTATTAGTTCATACATTCAAAATAGAAGCAGAATTTTACTTAATCCTACAGCTTCTCTGTGCATGGTACTTACCTTGTGACTTCTGTCAAATAAAATTATCCCTTCATATTAACATTTTGCACTTATTCTTTTGTTCTCTACTAATAACTTCAGTTCAAGCACTAAGTTCATTTACAAAGAACTATTTAACATTCAGGAGAGTGGTAAAAACTGGGATTTTGAATGGCATCTCATTTCATATTACAGATTTTTGGTAAACCTTATCTATTCAACTTATCAAAATTGTAATACTTTTTGAATTTTATTATGGTAAAATGCTTCCCAGCTCTGCATTTATCAGAGAGAGGATAAATAAAATTCAAAGTGTCTATTAGGAAGCACAGACACTCAGAAATTGAATGGTAAAATCACAGCTGTTTTCCAGAGAATGTTATATACATTTCTATATTCTAAAAATCAAGTAATTCAGAAATAATTTCCATCCTTCCCCATTTGGAACTTTAAAGTTCTTTGCTTTTTGTTTCAAGACTAGTCTTTATGTTTCAATTTTGAATGCCCATCTCTGAACTTTTCCCTTTCTTCTTCCACAAAACAGGGAGACGTTTCACCCTGCCTTATGATAGAGATGTTCGATCCTTTATGAAACAAATTAGATCAAATCAGAGAGCTATGAATGTCATTTTCCTTTTGATTGGTTGTAGTGTAGACTCATGTATGTAATCTACATTTGCATTTTCCAAAGTCAGTCTTGTCGTTATTTCTCTATAATTACATCCATTTAAGCAAAGGGGTTTTTTTCCATTTTCTTGTGCTGTACCATACCTTGGACTGTACGGCATCAAAACTGACTTGATTAGACATAATGGTGAGATTTCTTTTCTAGACAATCACTGTTTTCTTTTTAAATCCAGTAGCAAGCTGCGTGCCAGCATACAATGTTTAGTATTTATTTGCTTGAGTTTTACTATTTAAATCAGTTTGAGAAGCCAGACATTAGTTTGTATTCTGTTACACTAGTAATAACACTGAGTGCAACTGCTTTCTAGGTTCAGCTCCCAAAGCGATCTAACTCTTCAGAGTCAGCTCCAGTAATAGAATCTGTGGAAAATTAGTCTAGAGTCTGAAATAGTAATAAATCAAAGTAGATCAAAGCTCCTATTACATTGCTATCATGGCTTTTGGAGTAATCACTGATGTAAAATGCCATACGTGTGATCTAATTTCATGTATCTTTACTGGACAGTGTCTGTTTTAACACATGGAAATCAAAATAGATACACACAGTAGTGTCAGTATTAGTAACATATAGCTCAAATGTCAATGTGTCCCCATCAGTGCTCCCTACGTTATCTTCTTGGTTTTCCAGTTTTTCAAATGCAGTTTTGTAACATGGAAACAAGTTTTTTTGCTAAGCGTAATTACCATAAAGTTTTCCATTTAAGAGCTGGAGGGGAGAAAGAATGTCCTTATTCACAGTATTTTCCATATCCCTTTCTCTTCTATGAATTTCCAAGATTCAGTGCTGCTAGAAGCCCAGCCAAATTAATATTCTGTTCTCAGGCACATAACTGCTGTGGGGAGGCTCGTGGTTGCCGTTGTGCTGGACCTTGCAATCCAGACTGTCAAATTCAAGACATCACTAAAGGAATCTTATCCTTTTGAGCCTTTGAGGCTCAAAGCAAAATTCTAAATGTAAATCCTCTTCCTGCATTTGTATTTCTGATCACTTTCAAAAACAATTTCGAACTTGGGTTTGACCGTATAGTTCTCAGTGCAGCATTTGCTCAATTCCAGATTCTCCTTTCCATAGCTTATGAACCCTCAGAAATCATCACGTTGTTCATCCATATGATTCTGATTTCACTTTAAGGATTCTCCTCAGGAGAATATAGTCTGTGTTTCTGCCTCAACTCAAAGGCAGAAACCTAGCTCTTCATACAGCAAGTTCACTGTACTGGTGTTTACGGCTCAGATGGATTCACGGACTGAAGCTTTATTTTCCTTACAGTTGTTGCTCCCTAGTTCGAATCTTAATTTAAAAGAGCTTTATTCATTTTTATACTCGAAAGTGTACAAGTCTGAGGTTTTGGCTGAATATTGTATACATCAGTGACTATAATATACACCATATATAAGATTATCATTACCTGTGTGTACTAGTTTTTGCTCTTGTACTTGAAACCCTTCAAATTTGATGCTCCTAGCTCAAATAAAAATGTTAGGCTTAACTAAAATCAACTACTTCAGAGTTACGCCAGTGCAGAAATTCTGATCAGACCACACGGGGAAACGTATGTTTTGTTCTTGCTCATATAGTTAAAAAGTAGTCCAACCATTCACTTTAGAATGATAATAGCTATAAAAATCTCCAACCAAAATTGCTGGCAAATGCCAATGGAAAAACCTGAAATTTAACTTTAAATATGCTTTAAAAACATAAGAAATTGGGTGATGGCCTTTCGTTGACTCTTTAGGCCTGCAGATTCACTGGTCCGTTGATTGGTGGCTTTCAAAGCTTATCATTGTTTTGGTTTTGTTGTTACTGTTTTCATGTGTTCATATTCTTTTAACATAGAAATGCAAGGAATGTTACCTGTGTAGTCAGCTTCCAGGAAGATAAGATTATAAGCAGGAAATATGGGTTGTAGGCTTTGTTAGCAATTAGAAGTTTGAGTCAAAATCCTTTGAATGTCAATAGAGAGATGCTTTTTTACTCCCACAGACCTTGGATCGCAGGGATGGAGGCCTGTAGGCTTCAGACCAGGTAGAAACAAAAGCAGCAGAACCTAAAAGTTCCAAACAGGCCTCTGTGCCTTCCCCACCAACATTTATTCAGATATTGACAATAACTAGATATTAAGAAAACTGAATTGTGTTTCCCAGTTGTAGCAGATGGGGTGACTGGTGACTGCAGCTATCCTGCTTTCAGTTCAGGAGACACCTGTCTGCTGGAACAGAAAACACGATGCCATAGCAGAAGGCCGTGAATCAGTACCAATGAAGACTATATTGCATTTTCTGTCTCCATATTAATGCAAACTTCATGTTTCATGCTGGAAAAACTTCTTACACCATTTTCAGGGGTACTCATTTTCTGTGTGTCCTTCTTGAGACACGTACTGAGTGATGTTCACGTATGCTGAGCACTCCAAATGCAGTTGAAATAAATGGCAGTTGAGGAGCTTTGCATTCTGTAATCCAGCTGTAGGCATGTCAAGTTAAATTTAGTCTAGATGTCTCTGGGTCTCAGTTTCCCATTTGTAAAATCAAGTCATCCCTCTGCTTCACAAAGATTTCATAAAAATAAATTCCTTCATGTGTATTAGGACGTTTTATATTGTAGAACCGAGCACAACAGAGAAATCTGTAAAGAACTAAATAATTCCCCATTTAGAAGAGAGTTTGGATAATGTTTAGTAAGTAAAACATGAAACTAGTTTTTGAACAGGGAGATTAAAATGAAATAGCCTTATCTTGTCTCATGCAGAAGCTCTGCTGAAAATAATTATGATGAAATCATAATGCCTACATGTCAGAGGAAAAATTAGTTGCACACATAACATTGATCTGATATTTCCTAAATGTTGTGTTTCACTTCAGCTTGCCAATTTTGCTTGACTTTATTTGAATGAAGAATTTATTTTAAAATTCTGATTTTGAGTGTCATGCCATTTGATAAAAATTGTTTCCATTTTTTTCAGTAATGTGGAAATTTCATTGTTTTAATGCTGCGTTGCAATTGGCTGTTGTTTGGCCAAGAAATAGAAATATGAAAATAGTTGAAATTTCATTTAAAAGCAAAATACTTGTAATAGAAATGAAACTTTTAAAAATGTTATTAGTGTATGTCAAGGGCTAGAGAGTAATTTACGGTGTGCTTGAGGACAAGAATTTCTATACATCACTTATGTATTTTTAGTCCATCTGATTGACAGCAGCTTAAAAAGCTAGTTGAACTGGAACAGACAAGGAGTTTAAAAAGTCTTAATGCTGATCAGATAGGATATAACTCAGACATCTAGCATATACTTGTAAGGCCAAGTGATTGGTCAATCAAATTGCCAGAGTGTGAGATTGTATGAAAATGGGCAAATAAATCCCATTTCTGTGGCAAACAACAAGGACAACAGGAATCTCTTTCTCTTGTATCTCTTTGGAAAGAAAATTTATTCTCTCTGCCTTTATTTACACTATCTGCTTCTCAAACTGGAGAATATTTCCAGGGCACTTGGGGATTGTTTAAGATTTTCATTCAAACAAATAAAAGATCTTGTTCACAGCTAATAATACAAGTAGTAGAACTTTTGATTTTCCCAGGTGCAGTGTTCCTAGAGATTTCTTGTGTCTTACAAATCCCACTTGGATTCTGTTAGCCCAGGTTAGAAATACCTGTTGGACATTGTGCACAAATTACTTGGCAATAATTTTTGTGTCTTGATTTAATAAGGGCTTTAGTTTACACAAGATGTATGTCCTCTTCATATTTGGGTATTATAATTAATACTGCTTCTCTGAACAAAACCAGGATGATCTTGAATAAGCCTTGAACGGCCCCTAAAATGTCACAGAAACATGCTGTCTTTCCAGTGTTATTCATACAGCATATCTGTATGCTGTCCCATACTCTTAAGAACACAAAATCCAGCTCATATTTTTTTCTCATACAAATGTAAACATTTCATTAAAATTCCTGTGAAGAAATAAAACCCACTTCCCTTCTATTCGCCTCTTTTTATTCTCAACTATCAAGCCTATGCTGCCAGTTTGTAGTAGCAAGTTTGCTTTCCCATTAGCTTTCTGACCAGTGGTTTACTATTTTATCTCCTTTTTTGCTGTATGTATCACAGTTCTTCCTGTTTTCTCATTCAGTGAGGTGTTCAGCTTGCAATTTTAGTTGATGTGTAAGATTTTGTTTGAACCCTCTTCTAGTAATAAACATATTGATTTTGCATCTCCAGGACGAGGTCAGTTTCTGTTGAGAGACAATGACTAGTCAGCATCTTATTTGCATCCCAGAAGTCTGCCCTTTGCCTTTTCATTTCATTTTGTTCCAAATATTGGATAATATCTTCTTTTTTTTATACTGCTCCTGTTAAAGAAACCAATTCAGCCCTCATGTTTCTGCGGTGTATTCATCAATCCACTTCCACCGTCCTGTTTGAACAGTAGTTAGGATGAACCATAACCTGACCATAAAATTCCACGTGTGTTCATAGTCTACCGGGGAACAATGATCAAAATTAAATATACCTTTATGTAAAGTGTAGGTGACCAGGAAAAGCCTCAGAAAAGAGAACTAAATAATATTTGGATGAAGACATAAAGGCATATCCAAGATTTGAAGATTACTTTTGTCCAGTGTCCAGTCTACCAAGCATAACACTTAATAAGTGGTAAAAATCTGCTTCTAAAATTATTTTGGCTTCAAATGATTTTTTACTTATTTCTTCCCACTGACTCCAAATGAGTAATTCTATGTGTAGAATACTACATTATTCATATTTAAATTTTGGTGAGATGAATCCCACCAACAGTGCTGCCCCTTTTTAAAAATGTGTTTATGAGTAATGTCTGCTGCTATCAATTCCTTGAGCTCGCTTTCCTTTCCCTTTCAGAGGTGTTCTCAGTATAACAAGAAGAAAATTATTCTGTAGTTTTGAACTGACTTTAGTCCTAATTCAGACAGCCATAAAGCAGACTCTTTAAGACCTTGCATATTCAGCTCAGTGTAAAAGTGCTGTTTGAGTAGGAATGCAATCCTGAAATAGGAAGATTGCGTCTTGTAATAGGATTATTTAATCCTCAAATATTTGTTAAATGTTTTCTGAAGTACGCAATTACAGATACACTTTTCCTGTGAAATTTTTTTAACAACCTCATTTTTGTATTCCGTATTAATCGAAGCAATTGTCTCTGTTCTTCAGATTAGATTTAAAGCTATTTTTTTAATGAAACCAACCAATGTATTTAATTACATTTTTCAATTTGCTCCTAGTTTAACCTTACGTATATTGCTTAGAATAACAAGCCAAAATCAATTTTTACAGTATTATACACCAGTTTGAGACATTGTTATTCATAGTTTAGTTTTATTTTATGTATTTATTGACAGATACTGATTAATGTATGTTGCACTCTTGGGGGGGAAAGGGTATTTTAGGCAAGAGACACCGTGTAAACCCCTGCAGTTATAAATCAGATCATGTGTGATTTGAAATCTGTTTAAAGCAGGCAAGTATTTGAGAGACCATTCAAATGGCACGTGCCCAGAATATATTGTACAGAACTCAGATCACGTAATTACTAATAAATCACGTGTAGAAAAAAGCAGCAGCAGCATACTTTCCCACATCCCACAGAATAAATTGTCTTCATAAAACTGCTGAAGTTTCAAGGAGAGGTTATATGAGTTACGCACTTTCTCACCGGTGGGAACTTGTAGTAGGTGCAATACCTCATAAACAGGCCTACCTGGTGTTTATGAGACAGTGAGAGGAATAGAGTTCTTAAATTGTTAACGGCTGCTGCGCTTTGCATACCCCGCTTCCTTCATTACAGCTTGGCGAACTCATTCCCTTTGCTGTACCTTAGTCCTCTGTGTCTGTGTGTACGTTTGGGTTTCTGCTGGTGGTTCCACGTTCTGCATGCTTTCCTGAGAGCGGAGCAGTGTGCTTTCCCATAAATGATAAAGCTTATGGGTTAGCCTCCTACGGGCTCCGTGTGCCTGAGAAACGGGCTCTTTCTGTTGGTGATAACTCATGTTTTGATGTCATTGCTCTGAATCGTTCTTCATGTTGTAAATTGAGTTGAAATGTACTCCCATAAGAGTTAGCTTTTCATATTGGGCTGGAAACTCTTCATCTTTGTGTAGCAATTTGTTTTATTATAACCAATGGCTTTTAATTGTACCTCCCATAATGAAGAGCTGACTTAATACTCTGTGCTAATCTTGTTATGACTTTAAAAAGGTAAGTAATTTCTCTAACCATTCCTAACAGTCATGGTAAAGTGTTAAAGGGTTTTTCAGTTTTCTTTTTTTCTTTATTTTTCACATGAATTTTTCACTTGTAGCATGAACTTTTCTTTGTGTCTTTTTCTATTTTTCTTGTAAAAAAATTTTTTGTGGACTGATTTTTATTTGCAGCAAAACATATCATGTAGATTTAAATAAATCCAATTTAGTACAGTCATTGATTTCATTTTTCAGACCAATCATCATTGATAGATAGAAATTGTCAGCAGGACTCTTTATTTTGCCATTCCCTTAATTTATTTTTGAGTACTTTATTTCATATTCTATTTACTACTTCAGCCTATGGGAGAAAGCTTACTCTGCATTCCAGCATGATGAAATTATATCTTAAAGAACATAAAATCCAGTTTGCTTAAAAAAAAAGAGTAATGTGATTTGAATGCTTTGGGTTTCGTTACATTCTGCCTGAACCACGCAGGGGAAAGGTGCTGGCTGGTAGCCCGCTGTATCTTCTGCCAAGGTACATTGTAAGCCAAGAGACTGTAGAATGGACAAGCAATAAATCTATACTTTCCCTGTGAAAGGAGAGACAGCCATAGGTTGTTATTTCTGTAACTACCTGTGAATGAGAAGAGTAAATAATACTGCTGATCACTCGCCCCAGTCAGTCATGGTACTATATGCAATGTAATATGGATACTTTACTTAGCAGTAGCTGTGAAAAGAATACAGATTCTTCATACATGTCACAAGTAACGAAGTAGTAAAACATACAAATAATGACTATGATAAAAGGCACTTAAAGCACATGACCCCATTTACACAAAGCTCCATTGCTGCTAAAACTGTATGTGTTAGAAAACTGGTGGGTTTACTCAAAATTATATTTTACTGCAGTTTTGTTTAAAAATAACATTTAGGATATCAATGTGCAATTCCTATTAAACAAACAGAAGTATTATGTAATAACTAATTTTGATGTCAGTTACGTTAAAACATGGTTTGTATTCTGCAGCTGTGAGCATAGGTTGGGAAACGATCAAGTCTAGCTGATCAAGCCTTTTATTTTATTATCATGGATTCCTCTTCCACAGCTGCTTTTAAAATTTGTGGGAAGCAAATTATTTCTCATACTGCATATGTTGCCCATCAGGTGAGTGACAACATGGAAAATGTAGGCTGGGTGTGAGAAATCAAAAAGTAAATTTAAAGTCCTCTGTGTGCACAGAATTAAAAAAATGACCTGTAAGAGGCTGCGTGTGAAGCCAGCTGTCTTTTGTTGCCATTGTCATTTGGACACTGTAAGAGCAAAACTTTGTCAGCACGTTTTTTTATATTGGAAGATTTGATCTGCAAATCTCAGCTGCTCTGTTCATTATAAATCTCTTGTTTTTGTCCATACACTAGCTCCACTATAGGTTGGAAGGGCTTAAAGATGAACTGAGGAGGAATAGAGGCTACAACTCGAGAGTAACTATTACTGCTCAAAGGAGCTGTTTTCCATTCGCAAACATTGCTTTGCGCTATGGGTTTGGGCTCCTTCTGTTCCTCCACTTTGTTGAAGACTCTCTTGACTTCCATTTTACTTCTTTAGCACTGTCTTTGTCTGCTAACATTTTTCCTCCTTCTCTAGTAGCTTTTATCTGTGTCCTTTGGATCAGTTTGTTTTAGCAGATTGTTTCAAATGTTTGTGTTTTGTATTTTTGGTTTTTTGCCTTTTTCTTTAGGACTATGTTATCTCACTGAGTTTCATTCCACAGTTCGCTGAATCGCTTGGTTATTTTGCAGCAGGCCCATTCCTCGTTTTCTCTTTTCATATGGTTTTCAGTGAGAAATAAGAGAGCCTCTTCCATTTTAAACGGTAGTCTTACACACATAGGCCCATGTCTCCTTTTGCACATACCATCTTCTGCCTGGCCACATCCATCTTGCTTTTCTCCCTCTCTCAATCTGCGCCTCTCTCTCTTTTGTGCTTTCTTTCCTGCCATTATACCATCTTTTTTGGTCCAGAATTGTCCTTTGGTAAATTACAGGTAAATATTTACTTCTTCCAGAGAGAGTTTATGTCATGCCTTTGAAATCTGGTAAAACAACTCTGGGCCAAATTTGGGCATCATTAATATTTTGTTTGCAGTTTTCTTGTATAGTATTTTTGGTGGGAAGGAGGGAGGGTTTGGGTTTTTTCTGTTTGGTTTTTTTAAACAACAGTTTTTTCAGGGAAGGACACCATAACCCACTCTAAGTTGCAACATTACTTTCCATAAGTTATTCCATTACAATAAGTAGACTGTGTTGCGCTGTAGAATCCAATTTTTTTATGTGAATATACATTTGGGGCAAGCTGCTGTGGAACAGAAGAAAGAGGTTTAGAAGTTGGGGCGCAGTTGGTTTCAGCCTTAAATGGTTGTTCCTTTCTGAAGACAGCTTTTTGGGGGTTGAGCGTGTACCATTCTTCATCAATTGTTAGCTCATACATATTCACTTTCTAGGCAGTTTTTCTGTAACCGCAAATTGAAACTGTAGTCTGAAAGATAATCTGGATTCACTCCTTCGCTTTTTCAGCAAAGAAATGTTCTGCAGGGAAATTACACCCTCAGCGTCACCTGTGCTATTCCACTTCCTTCACCACATGGACACGGTTTTACTTTATTAGTCCTCTCGCTGAAATTTAGCAATACATTTGTCAATAAAGTAACAAAGAGTAGATTCCGTTCATACTCTCTCAGAGGTCGGTCTTCCTGCGAAGTTTACTTCAGCTGGGGTTTTGTCCACACAAAAAGCTTTTTGTTCAAGTGTTACCAGCTCAGCCAGCTGACCTGCCAGAAGATGGACTGCTGGTCACATCAGTTCATCTAAAAACTTGCAGCTCCAGTGTTACTGTACAACGTGCTATCTTGCCAAACCTGAGAAGAATTAACAAGAGCTGATGCTTCCGTACAGATAAAGTTTAAACTGTGTTGTGTTTACAGGACTGATACTGTTCAAAAAACAATTCTTTTTTAAATCTGCATGTTAAACCGATGGAACTCTAAATATCCAGTGTACTAGAATATTAGACCAATGTGAATCCTCCGGTTTCCCTGGAGTCAGACTAATGTATCTGGAATAGCACAGTGGCAGCTAAGCATCTAGGAAGAGGATTTGTTGAGAAACCAGTTGTCATTCTCACACAGTTACTTTTTAAAGTAGAATTGCACTGTAAAATTCATACTGAACACAGCATTTCTTTTAACCAAACAGAAACAACTGAGTAAATTTATCTGGCTCCAGCCAGGAGCTGTTTATACAATTGTGAGTTGCTTATACAATTGCAAAGAAGTCTTACTAAATATCTTCAGAATCAACACAATCTAAATTGAGTATTTTAAACTCTTTCTATAATGCCTGAAAATATCAATAATAGAATTTTAAAGCAGGTCATGATAATATAGTTATGTTAGTATTTTGTCTAATCATAAAACAGGACCTAGATTCAGAGTTACTGTAATTACAATTGTATAAGAAAATGTGGATTTTCTGTTTAAAACTGGAGCTTAACACGTAATTTTAACCACTGTGTTCTTTGATTTTACTCTATTACTGTCCTTAGGCCATCTTGTTTCTTATGGGGGGGGAGGTGGAATCAAATTGCTTGTATCAGATTCTGACCATCAGCTACTACCCTTCTGCTTAAATGTACTTATCTCATGTAGAGTATGTAAGAATGTTGCTGAAAATATGTATAGCCTCTGTCTTAGATCCCAGGAGCTTGCCCATTATGTCTCTGTATTTTGCGTTCTTGTTAACTTCTGTAGCTCATAGACTCTGTGCTCTCTCTGCAGGTCCAGTCTAGGTGCAGCAGCAAGGAGAACATCCTCAGAGCAAGTAAGTACTGAAAATTCATAGCTCTATTGAGAAACTAAGACTGCTGAGAAGACAGCAAATGATAGTCAGATAGATGAGAAGAGAAGGATATGTTTGGGGCATAAGTGGCTTTGCGGAAGAAATTTAATACCTTCAGACAATGAAATTCAGTCCAAAGAGAAAATAAAAGTGTAAATAGCTCATAGTGTTCATGTCTTAATGGATAGTTGCCTTTTAATTTTTTCTTCCAAGTTGTTCTTCTAATGCTATGGAGGTCTGTGTTGTTTGTGGTGATGTGTTGTTCTGCATGATCATGTGTGTGCAAGTTTTATGGGCAAAAAGAAGCAACACTCAAAGACAATGAAAATGGAAATTCTCAAGTTGAATATTTATTATTTTTATTTTCATAGCTGAACATGAAATTGAATGTGGGGTTACATAAAACCAAACAAAAAAATGCAAAGGTTAAGAATTCAGATTTGATCCAAATGACCTGTTCTTTAATTTGCACAATTGCTTTCCTTTGTTTTATGGGAATCTTTCCTAGTCTAACATTTGATCCAACAACAGGAATAGGAAGTTGTTTTGGTGACAAGAGAAGGCTGTCAGGAATTTTCTACCTTATGCAACCAATTGACTTAGCTGCTTCAAAACTAGAGGATTATTTTGTCATACAAAATTCTGCTTAATGTAAGTAGTTGTTTTTAGAGCCATCTGACATTTGACATTAGTGAAAGATAACTTGGGAAGGTCTGAGGTGTTGTTTCATGTCATCTACTTATAATAAAAAAGTACCACTTAATAATTTTAGAATTTAAAAAATCATTGTTTGTCTCCGGCTCTGTTTAAATGTATGGTACCTCTAAAAGAAGAGTTAGCATTTGTTTGTAGGAAGAAATAGGGAGAGAGAAGGGTTAGTAGTTACACATGTGTCTTTCTTCCTTTCTTCATTAAGGTTACTCACACTAGTGTTAAACCTGAAGGGGTCTATTTTCGACTATGTATTTTCTTGGCTTCTCTTGCAGAAATAACGGGTATTACTTTTGATGTTGGAGCAAAGTTGTTCCAAAATCCAAAAATTAGGAGATTTTATCTGTTTTCAAAAAAACTGTGTTGAAGAATGCATTTCTCATTGGATTTTAACAGAACCTTTGACTTAAGCAAATGGCGTGTATTAGACACAAAGTTCCAAATCTGAAGGTAGTACTCTGGGCACCATTAAGCATTCAAAGCCTCTGAATTCATTCATGTTTTAAGGGTTAAAGAGGTGAAATGTTAGTTTCTGAAGTAGCCAACAGTGAGTTTTAGGTAGCAATAAAACATAAACATTAAAGCACCTAATGGCTGTAGCATAAAGGTTGTTTGCTGCCACACAATTCCCCCAGCTTTCACTGCTGTGACATATTTTTTCCTAGCATCGTCCTTCATTTTTTCCAACTTTTCCTTTTAAGAAAATAGTTTCTTAATTTATACAGTCAGGAAAAAGTTTTTAACTTTTTGTGTGGAATCTGCTGGACCTGCAGGAATTATGGTGCTGCTAAGCAGGGTTTCTTTCTCTATGCAGGGAAAGGTGTGGGAGGTTTGACTATGTCTCACAAATGCTTTCATTTCCTTTTCCTCATTTTTATCAGGCTGCTAACAAAAGACAGGCATCACAATGGAAAAGGCAAGCTTGCCAGGGACATCGCTGCTGTTAAATCCAGGAATGCAGTTTCTCTGCTAGTTACACTCTTATCTTACAATAGTTTAACTTGGATCATTTCTCCCTAGTTTGCTTATGAGAAAGTCATGTTTAAGAGTGTGAAAAGTCTTAATATAGTTAAAATACATCTCATCAGCTGTTTCTTTCTTCCTCAGTATGCCAACTGCTACGTTAAGGCAAGGAATTAAATCAGTTAGAAATTATTTATGCTTGACAAATTTGCAGTGCCTGCTTTTATCATCATGCTATCTTCTAAATACAGACAAAGAGATTGTTCAAATAATTTCTTCCAGAATCTTTCCTGGGACTGGAATTAGGTGGGCAGTTTTATTTGTCTCTAATTCTTCCTCTTAGTTACTGTATTAACAGCAAAAAATGAATTAATGAACAATCTCCCACATAGAGAGACAATCATGTGTCAGTGCTGAAAGAAGTTTTGTATATACAGATTGATTAAGCGACCTTCTCTTCTAAAGGAAAAACTTAGATTGCATGATTGGTTTACTATTTTTGTAGTTATTTTTTTATTAGAAGACTACACTAAAAGCAATAATCTATTTTTTCCCAGAATGTGAAGGCATGTGCAGCAGCAAAGGGGATATTTAGGTAGCTACTGCAAAGCAAAATCATGTTATTAAAAATTAGTTTCTATTATTTGTTAATGCTATCTTCTTATAATTTATGTTGCTTTAGAAATATCATTATGTATTACATATAGAACATCACCCACTTTGGCTCTCCTAAATACATTCTTGTTCTAGGCAAATCCGTTAAAGATATTTCTACAAATGTAATTTTCTTAATCTTTTGGGTTGTATCTGTTATTCTTCTTTATGTATTCCTGCAATAGTTCCCTCTCTTCAGTTGCTTATCTTCACTTTCAAAATCCTTCAAAGCTTGTTGTCCCCTTGTTTACTCTCTCAGTAACTATCAAGAAGTCAAACATGCTGCTGGCTTCATTTTCAAACAACTTTTGTCATATTTTCTCCCAGCCTGTCCCTCATACTTGGGAAAAGTAAGCTTCCATTAATCTATCCTGCTACCTTCACTCAAATTATACATTTGAACGTCACTTTGCTATGGTGGCTACAAAATATTGACAATGGGTAGGATGCCCACTGTCTGCTGTCCTGACTGTCCAGTGATTTCATTGTGCTTCCCTCTATCCTCCTTTCAAACCTTTTGACTCCAATCTCACTCTTGGATTGCAAACACACTGGGACAGTGTCCATTTTTATGTTTTATCTGTGCGCTGCGCGTAGCATATTGAGATGTGTTTGTGGAGAACAGAACGGAGAGTGAGTTGTCCCAAGTTCATAGTTCACAGAACTGAGTTAACCTCAGATTATCATCCTCAGTGTAAAATACTGCATCATCTTGAAGGGTTTCTGTTTCTGATTAACTGATCCCTGTATGCTCAACAAGACTTCTGGTATGTTTTTCACTTTCAAGTAAGGATACACACTTTTGTGAACTTTTTCAACTGTAAATTGCATTTTGTTTTAAATCTCTCTCTTGATTCTAGTTGAATATGGTGCCTTCGCAGTGTCTGACGTAAATGCTCAATAGTGATAACTAACTAATTTAATTTACCCCAAAGTGCCGGATTAATTTCAGTAAAGTGGTTTAAATGAACTTCACTGTGTACATCTACACATTGTAACATACATAAATTTGGTGCTCTCTTGTTGCAGGTCACAGTGCTGTTGACATTACCAAGGTAGCAAGAAGACACCGCATGTCTCCATTCCCTTTGACATCTATGGACAAGGCCTTCATCACAGTTCTGGAGATGACCCCAGTGCTTGGAACAGAAATCATCAATTACAGAGGTATTTTAAGCTGGATCCTTTGTGAGGATTAGTGTGGTTATTTCCTTATTTTACAATCTTCTTAAGCACTTGCTCTTTTATTGATGTTGTGAGACAGTACCTTCTCTGGGAGAAACTGCTTTAGGAAATGCCAATAATAGGAGCAGAATTCTCCTTTCAAAGTCAGGAGAATGTTGGCTGAGCTCAGTGCTGCTCCCTGAAAGAATCTGTAATGGCACTGTAATTAAACATATAAATGAATTTTCTTCTGGTCTGTGGTATATGCAACAAAGCTAAAACATGGAAGCCACAATTTGCCTCAGTGGTTGATTTAACACTGGACTTTTGTAGATGCCGAGTAGCTCCAAGTTGTACTGTGATCATTCACTCTATTCTCTTACTGTGGGAGATTCTCACTAAACCCCCTTTCCAATCTGAGATTAATGATCAAATCAAAGTGATTATTGATTCCAGGTCACTTTTTTCCATGTCTATAGCTTTAACAGTTTGTCTCAGTCTGTTTTTCTGGATCCTACTTGGCCTACTAGTCGTTCCAGAATTTGCCTCTTCTTCTCATAAATGCAACATAATTCCCTTTCTATTCCCCCACTACATTTCATCCTTTTCTGATACTTACTTGCATTTAATGTTTGATTTATTGAAACTTTATAATCAAGGGTAACTGTTACTGATTTATACAGTGAGGTTGTCTTAAAAGGCACCAAACAGCCGGCAAAATGTCAGACGTTGTGACTTTGTCTATACTCGTAAATAAATGGGGATAGGTGAAGCCATTTTCTGGCCTTAAAAGGAATTAGCAGGGCACCTCTCACGTTTATTCAGCTAAACTATCCTCCCTTCTGAAATAGTGTGTTCATAATGCCTGTTAGGTGTCTCCCTTGCTTCTGCTATCCCTTACACCAAGGGTGGGCGTTATCTGGGAGAGCGTTCTTGGCACAGAACAAAACCATGACAGGAAGCATGCTGACAAGTAATCCTAAAGTAGGTAGGGAAGAGGAAGACTCCTCCTCCAGGGAGTCCTCCAGATTTTCCAAAGGTAAGGTGGTGAGCAAAGACATAGTGGAACCACGAGCCTCAAGAGGCAAAATGTTTAGGACATCAGTGGACTCCAGATAGCAGAGAGGTACAAATGGTTTCTGAATGGGATATTCTGTCTTCTGGCTTGAAAGTTCAAAGTTCCGATGCTCTTCACCAAATCTTTGTGCTGCCACAAACCTTTGAGACATCTTCATATTGACATACCGATTTAGCAGACTGTACGTAGAATCACACCCATGTGTTTAGTCACTCCAAGTGGAGATCAGCACGCCCTGCGCCTTGGCAGCAGGAATCAGATCTCTGAGAAGATGCTGCATATCCTGCATTCAGAACAGCACCAATACTGGATCAACAAGGAATAGGCATATTGCACCCTGCACTTTCATAATGGTGTGCAGATTAGAAGAAGGCGTTAAGGCATAAATGCCTGAGCATAGCTAATAGATCTTTTTGGATAACTGTTAGTTAAATGTCTTTGCTTAGACAGCCCTTTGTGGACAATATGATGAGCCACAGTATTAGGTACATTTAGTCCAAACAGATGCTATGTATGTGACACTGAACTCCTGAAATAAAGGATAAAAGTCTGGCATGTACCGCCCTGGAAAATAAGCACAGCATATGTTTATTTTGCTATATAAGGTACTGTTAAGGTACTGTAGCATTATTATTCTTTTTTACATAAAACTAGTTTTGATGTTTTAAAACTAGTGCAAAACTAAGTGAAGAGTTTTTGAATTTGGGTTGTGTTGATTATAGGGAAAAACAAGTATCGCTAAGCTGTTATTTTTCCTTTTTTGTCCTTGATTCTATAAATATGTCTTATTCTCTTGTCCTTTTATCTTTATTTTCATTTTTACGCATCTCTCTATCTTTTACACTTCTGGATGAAAACTTAGATGCTGTTTCACAACACTTTTGTGTTGCTGCTATTGTGTTTCTGGACAGAAGCTGTATTTTCCCTAGAAGTTAATAAAATGTGGCTAAAAATGTTCTTCTAGGTAGACCGAGAATAAGCATAATCCTCACATGCTACATGTATGTTGATATATATAACAACGTCACCATCTATTTATATGTATACGCCAGTCTTTATGCAAACATGTTTATATCAACAGTAGGTAGCAGCCTTTTCATATATCTGATTTGTAAACTTCTTCATTAGAACTATGGTGAAATCAGACAAAATCACAGTATATATAATTTCCTGCTGCAACATGCTTTGGACAAGCTTTCACCAGGTGATTTATTTTAATATTAAAAAACATTCAAAATATGGACTAAGTAACAGTTTCATGTTAATACTGATAATGATACCATACCAATAACAGAGTGATTCTATTCAGACTACACACTCTTCAGAATGTCCTTACAGAGAGAGAATGTAAGTAATTGGTCTTAGCTAGATGCGTATGTTCTTTACAGAGTTTTATATACTCTCATTTGTCAAAAAGGCAATTTGATTGTTTCTGTTCTTATTCCACTACATGGGAATATAATGTCAAGTTAAGACAAGGTATTCTAGTGTACTTTATAATATCTTAGTTGACATCTCGTTTTGCTCTTCATGTTACCTGGTTATTGACATTCAAATTCAGGATGATTCCAAGTCTGGAATATATTGATTATTATTCCTGGCACTGTTATTCTTTAAAAAATAATGTTCTGAGTCTGCTGAGATGCTTCAGTTATGACCCTCTTCCCTCCCACCCAAAATAAACAAGTTAGATACATTGTAAGTTCATCAGCTGTAGAGATATATTCTTTGTTTAATAGTCATATAATTGTACCAACAATGAAAATACTAACAAAGACATATTCCTTCATATTTTTGCACATTAGTGCAACATTGTATCTCACAATTTATTTTTCAACAAGTATACACTTAATTTAGCACTGTAAGATTTCCTAATCCATAGTATGAAATTTCAGGATCGAGCCCTTAGGAGACATCCTAAAGGACACATCTGTGTCTGTGATACTGGAAATTCAATTCTCTTAATCTACAGGTACAAATCTTAAGATGGAATCTCATTTTCAGAAGTTCTTAAGTGATCATCATAGTGCTATACAGACAAATATATAGGATTTTTTTGTGTAGGCATATATACGTATATGTATGTGTGCACGCGTGCACAGACATATATGTTAGTTTGCTAAAAAAATTTTATTTTGAAGAATACAATGAATTAAGAACCAGTTATTCATTTAGTTACGTATTCATTTATTTTTCAGTTAATATACGTGTAATTTCAGGAGACAATAAAAATGTAGTCCTGGAGGTCTGAATCCTAACTAACTGTACTCAGAAAAGCACTATTGTGCTGTGTTTGTTTTCTTTGTGGTTCTGTGTCTTGAATTAACACTGAGCTCCTGAAAATTATCTTTCAGGAGCACAATTTCTCTGTAAGAAAAGTGAAATGTTTAAAGTTCTAGGATTGCAATTTATTTCATTAACAAATTACCTAATTAATTTTAACCTGATTTATTTACATTACTAAACATATTACATAGTATTAATCCTCACAAATAAAGCTGCTGAATGTTACTCTGTACAAGTAGCCAGTACGGTCCTGACTTCATTCTTGATTAAGTCAAGTCATGCTGTAGTCTCTCAAATCTGTTCTCCCCTAACATAAGGGGGAGGATGAGTAAAGTTATCTTTTGAAACATGACTTTCACATTGGTAGGTATATTGCTCAGTGCCTTTATAGATCATTTAGCCTCTTCCATATTAAAAAAAAAAAAATGGACAGTCCTAAAATATTTTACA
Organism: Phoenicopterus ruber ruber; assembly: GCA_009819775.1. NCBI lineage: Eukaryota > Metazoa > Chordata > Aves > Phoenicopteriformes > Phoenicopteridae > Phoenicopterus > Phoenicopterus ruber. The sequence continues at coordinate 37,956,167 of CM020219.1, forward strand.
GAAGTGCCATAAACCAAAGGCATCTGAGGCCTATTTCCCACCTGCTATCATCAATATCTAGTATGAAGCCCCCAGTTAGCCTTTTATTCCCGCTAAATGCAGCTACCTGATCATTGCTCCATGGGTATGTAAGGTTAAGTTTTTAGGCAGCATGATAATGATTATTCTTCTGAAACTGAGAAGAGACAGAAGTTTAATTGATAGTAAAAGTACAAAGCAGAGGCATTCCACACTTTATGGGCTTAAGCGTCAGAACAGAGCAGTTTTTCTGATCTAGTCCAAGAACCCTGTGTCTTCTGTAGAGCTTGGACATTTTTTTCCACTGCTTATTCATTTTGAACTGGCTGATGATTCTGATAGCATTGCCTTTTCATATCACACTGAAGTGCTACCAGGGCAATATTCACAAAATGGGAGCAAATCCTTCACCTCTAGTACAATACCTGTCTCGCTACTTTATCCCGGTACCAATACCCTGAGAAATCTAAATTCTTCACAGAACTGTACCAGTTTCACCAGCTAAGCTTTAGAGAAGATCCAAATTTGAAAAGTGAGTTTAATGTAATTCTCCATTTTGCATTAGAATCAGAAAGCTGTGGGTATCACAAGGGGCAGTTTGATGACATTAAAATATTTCAGAACATCTTTTTTGAATTACAATTAATCAAAATAAGGTCAAACAATGTATTTCTAAAATAATTGCTCAAATAAAGGAGATTACAGAGGTACTTCAGATTGTCCTTTAGTTGCCGACTTGCTTCATTTTAAATGCCTGAGGCTTCAGCAAATAATTCTTACATTTTTCTCCCCTTAATGCAATTCAGTTCCCACTACTGGCTGGCCATTTATTCCCTTCAAATATTGCATGGCAGAATGCCAGGAACATGCTGTTCAACTTTGCTCTAATTGGTGTGATTTTGCATGCAGACAAGAAGTAAAATGAAGACACAACATGCCTGCTAAAATTGGAAGCATCACTTTTGTATGAGATTTTGTGCATCTATGAACAGAGGCTGCTTTTACTAGGCCTTTGATACCTGCCTTTTCTATGCTATAATTTAAATGTCTATGTCTGCATTCTTTTTTTCAGTGCAAGTGTACAAGCTTTCGTGAGCTTTCTAATAATTTCTATATTGTGTATCACAGACAGTGATACTCAGTGATGCACAGACATATTAATAGCCATCACAAAGGTGCTTTTCTAGTTGCTTTAACAGGTTTTATCAGCATTTTCATGGCAATACCTGTTTCAAAAATGCAACATAAATATTAGCCTCAGGCTGAAAGTTGATACATATGGATGTGAGCACAATGATGTTATAGTTATTATAATTAATTACTAACTAAATCACTTTGTGTTAATAAGTAAAATATAATCTCCATTATAATACCACTTCACTGGAGCTGAACATTTTCAAATCAAGAAGGTGCACTTTTTAACAAAACCTATCCGTTTAGTGTGCAATGTTCGGTCTTCTGCCTTCCCAGCAAATCCAGAACCACATCAGTTTCCCTATCTGTAAAATAAGAAACACGCTTTATGTTATGTCTCTCTTTTTTGGCACGTCTGAAAGATCATAATCTATAAAGTACATATCCATGCAAATTCTCCTGGCAGAATCATAGAATCATAGAATTGTTCTGGTTGGAAGAGACCTCCAAGATCATCGGGTCCAACCATTAACCTATCACTACCAAGTCCCCCACTAAATCGTATCCCTTAGGGCCTCATCTAAACGTCTTTTGAATACCTCCAGGGATGGGGACTCCACCACCTCCCTGGGCAGCCTGTTCCAATGCCTGACAACCCTTTCAGTGAAGAAATTTTTATGAATATCCAATCTAAACCTCCCCTGGCGCAACTTGAGGCCATTTCCTCTTGTTCTGTCATCTGTTACTAGGGAGAAGAGTCCGACCCCCATCTCTCTACAACCTCCTTTCAGGCAGTTGCAGAGAGTGATAAGGTCTCCCCTCAGCCTCCTTTTCTCCAGACTAAACATCCCCAGTTCCCTCAGCTGCTCCTCATAGGACTTGTGTTCTAGAAGTATTCATGCATCCTCTCATTCCTTCATACTTTCAGCTGGATATTGCCTTCCTGTGCCACAACCCACTCCTAAGAGCGGTGGCTTCTGTTATGAGATGAGCTTCCCTTCTTCTACTTAGACATACTGGAATCAAGCCAATCTCAGTAGTTCTGACCCATGCGCCCCTTCCCCGTCCATCTAATCACACATCTAATAAATCTTGCTCACGCGCCCACTGTATGAAGGGATAAGATACATATTTTCCACTCTGTTCCACATCATACTAAAAAAAAGCTCTTGCTGGCGTCGTGAAAGGAAACAAGTAGTGCACACTTGACTGAGGCTGAAGTAATTCCTATCAGTCTCTACAGGGAGGCAGAGCCAAATTACAACTCATCAGTCATAGTTGCTAAGTGAAGGGAAAGAGTATGTTTGAAAGAGCTATTAAAATATTTAGAACTATAACAGCATAAATTTACATAAATAATCCTGACACTTATGTGCACTCACCCTCCATTAAGCAGAAATGCTCTCAGCAATTAGGCAAAGCTAATCTGTTGCAAAACTTCTTTGTCAATTTGTAGAAACTTGTCCATCATTACTGTTTATGTTGAGTCCTCTGGGCTCAATCCATCACCTCTCACCTTTTGCACACAGGATGCATTCTTGAAATGTTATTTTAAAAGCTTTAAAGAAAAAGAACAACTTTTTTTTTTTTAAAATAGAAATACAGGAAAGTGTGTATTTTTAAGAGATTTCAGGAGAAAAACTTGTCATGAAGAAACAGATACTTGGGGTTTTTCTGTCTGATCCTATATCAGAGCTATTACCTCTGGGTTTGGATACTTGGCACTCCGATCTGCTGTCAACAGTTTCACCATAACCAGGAACACAGACTTACTGAACAAATCTTTCATCAGTACTTTCAGACTCCAGTCTCTTTTCACGTATGCAGAGGCAGAAATCAAAAACCTGAGAGATCTATTCATGTCACATACACATACACTTCATCCATCAGAGCACACTGCTGTTCACTTTTTTGTCCCTTTCACTAGCTGTAATGACATGGAGCATGGTCTTTTCTTTTTCTCTGTTCTAGATGGAATGGGCCGAGTCCTTGCGCAAGATGTATATGCAAAAGATAATCTACCACCATTTCCAGCATCAGTAAAAGACGGCTACGCTGTCAGAGGTAAATACTCACTGTGTAGACATGCAGTATAGTGTCTGTAAAACCACTTTGTAACATGTTAGTTAACCTATTTTGGATCCAGCAATGGTTATTTTGGTTGAGATTTGATTTAGATCATTCCTGAAGTCACGGTTATGTAGAATGCAGCTGTCTTGAAGACCATAAAGTTGAATTCAGATCTTCTAAGTGGATACATATGTACACGAGCAAATGTACATCCATGTGTGCTCACAGACATGCACCTGCGTTTCTAGTGAGTTTCTTGGAAACATAAAGAATTCAGGAGAGTAACAGAACATCTGTTTCTGAATGACAGATGACTCTTCTATTCCTCTGTTGTTGATTTAATCAGGAATTTCTTGCATATCTGTTACTTCGTTGAACTGTCACAGATCCAGCTTCCTATTTTTGAATTATTTTATGATTGCATTAGAGAATTTTCAAAAATACATATCAGAATGTACTCTTATGGAGGCACCTCAAAAGACAAACTCATTTTTACTTTGAAAATATTGCAGTTGCTGTGTATAAATAAAATGAGTAGTGTGACTTTACGGAGCAAGCAGGGAGTGGTTTCCCTGGAGACCTGAATCCATCCTCTCCTTTGCCACTAGGTGCTGCGTGATTTGGAGCAAGTTGCTTCTCTGTGCATCAGTTTTTCCCTTTGTAAAGTAAGACTAATGATATTCACCTCAGATGTCTATAGAGGAAAATTAAAATATATATGATTGAACATTATACTAGTAGTGATTTCATTGTGGGAGGGATTGAATCATCGTAACACCATGTTGAAATTTGGACACAATAGCCAACTTTCTTCTAGGGTCATTTAAATATCTTTTTTGTTGCTGGCAGCTGAAAGAATGGAAGGCAACTGTCCATGAAATAGACTGTCTGCAAACCCAGGCAATGGATGTAGTCCAATAGCTCCCCCATGGATTTGATATAAAAATAAAATTCCAGATCTACAAGATGAGTTTGACTGCAGCTGTCTGTCATCTATGTGTGTGAGAAGGCAGACCAAAATGACCAGTAATAGTGGCAAGGGAGTGCAGGTGTAGCCAGAGAAATATAGGTAATATAACACTGAGAAAAGCTGCGAGAGGGAGCTCTGAGTAGAATGCTGACTGACAAGGGCCTTGGGGTCAAGCAAATGCTGTCTTGCAACCTGATTGCTACAAGGTAAGGGAAAGCACAAGTGCAATCTCAGTAAACACGCAGAATGGGCAGAATGATCACAAATGCCGACTTCAACAAGTTCTGTCAGAACCAACACACAAGGCCCTAATTTTGGTGATGGATTCAAATGGAGTAACAGTAAGGTACTTGAAGGCATCCAGAGGAGGGCAACAAAGCTGGTGCAAGGGCTGGAAGGCATGTCCTATGAGGAGCAGCTAAGGACCCTTGATTTGCCTGGCTTGGAGAAAAGGAGGCTGAGGGGCGACCTCATTGCTCTCTGCGGCTTCCTGAGGAGGGGACGTGGAAACGGAGTTGGCTGAGCTCTTCTCCCGGGTATCCAGTGACAGGATGCATGGGAATGGTTCAAAGCTGTGCCAGGCAGGTTTAGACTGGACGTTAGGAAGCATTTCTTTACCGAGAGGGTGGCCAAACACTGGAACAGGCTTCTGAGAGAGGAGATCGATGCCCCAAGCCTGTCAGTGTTTAAGAGGCATTTAGAAAACACCCTTTACTTTAACTTTCGGTCAGCCCTGAAGTGGTCAGGCAGGTCCTTTCCAACTGAAATATTCTGTTCTGTTCTGTTCTGTTCTGTTCTATTCTATTCTATTCTATTTGTATTGTTCTTGTAGACCTGTTATCTCAGGATATGAGAAACAAAGTTTGTAGGCAGAGATAATACTGACTACATTAACGGATATTTTTTACAAAAAAATAAAGGATTGGCTTTCAGTCACATAAACCTGTCTGCCCAAAACCTTGTCCACTTTTTTCAAGCTATATCAGTTGTACATCACCTATAAACTTTGTCTCCGTATCATTATTAATGGGGGAATAAAATCTAATGCAGTAGCGTTTTATCAGGTTTAAAATAATTTAGCTATGACAGAATTTTTTCTCTTCTTTTGCTGGATCATCCCAGTGCATTTTTTTCAGTGACAGTCTGACAACTGTATTCAGTAGTATTATATCCATTATTCAAAGACAAGTAGTTGAAGAGTCCTTTTCCACTTTTTTATTTTAGAGTTTGTTCTAAAGCTCATAGATTAGGCTGTTTGATAGGCTTTTAAAGTTAAGTTAATCATTAGTCTTCAAACATGACTAAGTACCGTAGATCATCATCTGCACAGTTGCAGCCGATGTATGAGTACAAATGTGATAAATCATTGCACAGACTGAATGGGCATCCTTCCGACAGCAATTCTCAATACAATAAGGTCATCTAGCTGCCTATTCAGGGCTTTTGAAATAAAACAGAAGGTGTTAAGATAAAGGTTGTCACCGACCAGACTTTATCTCTGGGAAATCAACTTTTGGCAGTTACAGATTGAAAATTAATAAAAAGAGATACTTAAATGTCATGGTATGAACCCAGTTTGTCTGAACACTCTTGACAGTATGCCTGCTGTGCTTGGACAGGCAGAGTTGATGTGCTCCATACATGCTTTACGCCATGATAGAGCCTATAATACCACTAATGCAACTTGCTGAAAGACCTTTGAGGCAGGCAGAAGCTTAAACTTCGTTAGTAATGGTGCCTTTGTTGTCCCTGTGAAAATACAAATTTGGCTAAGTTGGAAGTCCTGGAGACTTTCAGTTTGTTAAATCCATGATCTCTGACTTTTAATTTTCAGAATGCCTTCGGTGAAAGGTATAAGGTAACTAGTTCAGTGCTATCTCCTAAAATTACAAAAAAGAACAGAACCCAGACTTCTAATGTGTCAGTCCAAGTTGCATTATCTTAGCCCTAGTGCTCTTCAGAAAACGCCAGACCTGTAGGGTCATCTACACAGTCTGTAACCACTGCAGTTGTCCACGTTTTCCTCCAAAGGCAGAGATAGACTCTAGAAATGTCAATATTCTATTGTTGTCTAGAAAAAAGAGATGTAATACACTTAGAAAATATGGGATTCCCCTGTGTAAATTTCACATAGAAAAAGATTTGCTCATGGTGGACATTTTTATAAAAATAATCTCATGAACACTCTTAAATCTTTGTTATTAATGTAATTACTCCTAATCTCCTTTTACTTGATCCCATATTGCCCAGAAATTTTCAGTTAAAAGTACTATGGAACCTGTAATTTTCAAAATAATAAACACAACTTAAAAGGACCTGAAATGTAAAACGTTTGCAAAACTTCTATAACTTTTGTCATGCTGACACTGAAGAACTGAATCTTAGATCATTCTTTGGTTCTCCTGTTCTTAATTTCTAATGCCATTGTTTGTTTTGGTTCAGCCTTTATCATTTGTATTGTCTATCTTAACAGCTGCTGATGGCCCAGGAGATCGATTCATCATAGGGGAATCCCAGGCTGGTGAGCAGGTGAGCACAATTTCTTTTCCCTTTTTTTTTTTTTTAATGTATTTTTCTTTTGTAAGTTATTGCTCTGTATTTTTAGAAGCCTTGCTAGTGCTCCAAAACTCAATATTCTTGGAGGTAGCATGAAGTAGGACACAGCTGTACCTAGCCTCCTGCTGTGTGCCTTGGGACATGATTTCAGAAAGTGAGGTCGTACGGTTACATAAGGAACTAACAAGGATATCCCAAAATACTTCAGAGCATTATGCTGACATGTCCGATAGGAGTGCGTTCAGTAATGTTCTGCCCTAGTACAATGTTAGAGGACATAAGGTTTCTAGTGGCATTACAATTCATAAACAGAGAAAAGCAAGATTTAACCCCTTCTTGCTGACGGATTTTAAGAGAGACCTCTGCCCAATAACTGTTTCCACAAGCTGCTTGCGTATTTCACACTGATACCTGCAAAACAAAGTGTAAGAATTTTGTATAAAGCCTTTAAAGGTAGGTAGTGATCGGAACAATCTTGGGGAAGCCTGGCAGCAGCCTAGTTTGCAGTATTGCTCCTTTTCTGTTTGTTAAATCAAAAGACCGTTTCCGCACCTTAGCAGATAACATGGATTGAGTTTAAGAGCAAATGGGGGCAGCACCCATTCATGACCTGCTGTGCTGTATAAATATTCATGAATGGACACTATTTGGGATTTGCTGTCAAACTCAAGAGTACATTTGGTAAAGTTCCTGTACTAATACTGAGATGATAGGAAAAAAAATCAATTGCGTTCAACCACCTTTTTTATTCTGTCAGTTTAATCATACCTGCTACCTTCTTTTCAGGAGAGCATGGGTTAATCCAAAATGTTTCTCCAGCTATTTCAAATCCCAGTTTATAATTCTGTCTGTTGTATGTGAAATGATGCAGAAATGGAATAAGTAACAGGCAAAACAAAGGATTGATTGGTTTTAATGAGGATTTTACAATGTGGCCATTTTGACTGCTAGACAAAAAAGTCTGGAGTAAAACAGATGCATTTCAGAAGTTGTTTCAGGTTTTAGAAGTATTACCAGTTGCAGGATTGTTCCGTTTTTTAAAAAATGGAGTTGAACTGCCTCTAAATGTATAATAGACATTTAATTTGGCTAATCATGATAGATACAGAGAACTGTGAAAATAATTTTTGCTGTAGTTCGCATCCGTCATCATGAATTATACTTTGGTATAATAGACATCTTCTCAATACTGATATTCACGTGAACTTAGATTAATGAACCTGTTATACAAAATATGTAAAATTACATTAAATAAAAAAGTAAACTAATGAATTTCACCTGCCTTGGATTTTTAGCCCTTCTGTCTGCGTTTTCAAGCACTAGTCCAGAATCCAAAACTACTATTTCTTCTTACGGTCACTGTAAAATAGCAAGAACCAGCAGAGAAACTTGCTGAATTATCACTCGTATCATTATTCACCTGCCATCAATATTATTGTTTTGCTAGTTAAAAAATGTCACAGCACAGTGATGTTTAACAACTGGTGAAGCTGTGTCTAATGGGGAGAGCTGCCCACAGGTCTAAAGGGTTTCAGTGTCTAATCAGTTCAGCAGGTTTGTGCAAAGGATAAAAGGGCAAATGGAAGCTGGCTTCCCTCCTGCAAAATTCAAGAGCTCACAAATGTCTCTCTACAGGGACAGTCTGTCCTCCCACATTAATGGGAATGGGAAACCTCTCTGGCAAGGAACAAAAATTGAGTGGGAGGAGGCACGCAGAGAGAGAATAATTCTGAAAATACCAGTGGCGAGTTAGAAAAATGAGGCTGTTGAACTCTGAATAATTGGTCAAAGTTTTTTCTTGGGCCAACACATCTTCAATTTCATCTCCTTCCCAAGAAATTATTTATAGCCTTGGAAGGCTTCTCAGTCTCATTTCACCCTTCAGTCACTCTCAGCAGCAACATTCTGTTTTTCATGTTACAGACCAATTAACAGAATGATTCACAGCAGGGAGTTCAAAATAGGTTTAGATTTGGCTCCTCCTTTAGGGAAAAAGGTTATGTAAATGCTACATAGAGAGGAGGAAAATGGGACTGAGAATGGCAGAGAGGTCATATAGCCAAGTTGGACATTTCTGTATCAATCTGTAAATTGTGTACTATTTTCTGATTTCCATTTCCAGAAGGTCGTGTTTATGTTAACAACTATTTTTTACTTTGTATTGAGGAAGACTTTCAGACACTGTCCTGCTTTGGGGAGGTTAGGGCACATTTGAAATTGCCAGTCACGAACCATGAACGTTGGCCTCTGTGAGAAAAACTCAACCATGGGGAGCAATGGTTTTCTTCCTATAGACTTGCATAGCTAGAGCTTGGCATTTCCTGGAAGACTTTCTAAAGATGTTTGTAAGAGGCACTGTGACTAACCAGCTATAATCTAGGATGGAAAATAGACATTTTCCACTTTTCCATTAACTTGGGCCTTTTTACAGAAAGGAGCATGGGTCACTGTAAATCACGCGGGAGAGGTGCAATCATTTGCAAGAGAAAATGCCCGAGATGGGGGCTGTGCTCAGCAGATTATTTCTGGTTTCTATTCAGTGACTAGCATTAAATAGATTATCAGTGATGAAGGCAAAGGACAGAACCCAGTACTGCCCTATTCCAAGTAAGTGTGAGATCTCAAAGGCCTTTAAAAGAGCTTCTGTGAAATTGTACATTAATATGCTTTCTGAGAAGCAATCATTTCTTTATCTTCATAGTCTCTAGCACAGAAGAACACAGCCCTGGAGATTCACACACAAATCTGATGGTTGACTTTTGTTCATAAAGTTAATCAGATCAAATTCTCAAAGGACAAAAAGGAAATTAAATATATGAGCAACACAACCAATTCTAAAAGCCATTGTTATTATCATAAATTTGTTTAAATGTTTCACATCATTACATCTCAAAAAATTAACTCACCTAGTAATAAACTCCAAAAGCATGGATAGTTACAGCGCATTTTATCACCATAGGTACTGATTTCTGGCAGAGCTGTAGACATTTTGTATTCTTTGTGGTTCTTGAGGCCCAAAAAATGCATTTTAAATGGGAGAATTTTTTTATGCAATACATTTTTCCTCTGAAAATTGTCACTAAAGACATCAATACTTTAGTAAGTTCAAAACAGTATTACCTATTTGTAATGTACCTATAGACTATATCTACAACAACATGCAGAAGAGCTCCCATAATCCAAGGCATAAGCTTTGCCTTTTGCAACATTTGTTTTCATAAAAATCAAAATAACACGCTAGACAAGATTATTTTCACTTTTAAGCATCTTCAGTATAAATGGCAGCATCTCAGCTATTCACCCAGAGCTCCTTGCATAGTCTGTGGTGAGAAATAAATACCATTTTTTAAAAAAAGTATTATTTTTATGTCATCTAGTTTAGATACCTACTTTAGGATAACATGAATCTTGCCCTAAAAACACACTAACCATGACATATGGCAAGTGTGATCTTTTTTTCTTAGTTTATTTTAGCATTTTATTTCTGTTCTTCTCAAAGGATGTTAGATTTCCGTTACTCGTAGAAAAGGGTCAAGATTCAATCAACTCCAGGCTCAGTTGTTTCTGGGATACGTAGGTCACTGTGATACTGGGGTAAACCAGATGCAAACCGTTTCCAGCTTCTCTCTAGGGCTTTTGTCCCAACGAGCAACCTCTGAAATACACACATTTCAAAGTAATACTCACATTTCGGAGGTTATGACAGTGCTGAAATGGAGTAGAAGAACAGGCACGGCAAAAACAGCTTTGCGCAGCTGAAACATTGGCCACCGGTCTAGAATTTGCAGATGTCTTAACAGCCTCCTGTCAAAAGTCATGGAGTAAATGATTGCTGGGCGGGAGCCGGTAATAGTGCTTGGGCAGTACTGCTTGCGGGTCTGTGGGTTGCTATCAAATACGCGCTAATCGCAGTCTGAGACGCCCTGGACATATTCCAGTGCTGCATATGGAATATAGAGTCAATCTGCACATGAATTATACGTGTAACATGTACAGAATATGTTGGTCTGATCACAGCTGTGTAGATCTGTGTGTAGCACATGTTCACCAGTAACAGTAAAGCCTAAATAAGTGGGGCTTACCAAAGCGCTGTGGGGAGCAAGCACTCAATTCCAGCAATGAAATGTCAATCATCATACCAGCTTCTTTTGGTTGCATTGTTTTAGAAAGATTTTTCTTTTAGTTATTTATTTCTTAAGTGGTTATGGTCAAATTACAATTTTACTCTGTATTTTGAAAAATGTGTATTAAAATAGGCTGCCTGGTGAGAAATTTTATTAAAACCATGTCATTTGGTTTATCATGTTGTTCTGATATTTTTCTATTCTTGGTATTGCTTCTCCTGAAACTTTGTAATGTACTGTGACTTTACATAATTGTAGAATATTATCAGTTTTAGGCTTTGCTAAACTGACCCTCACAAAGATAGATACTCTATGTGAACTAGTGTTGAGCTGTCTCTCAGTACACGGAAATCTGCTTAAAAATGAGGCAGCTGGTTACACTACTTTATTTTCAAGCTGTTGGTTTCCCATATTTAGCGTGCTGGTAAAACAAAACAGAACAAAAACCCAACCAAACCAAAGCAAAGCAATTTCAACCCTGGGGACCAGAGTACTCTGCAAAAATATTTATGTACAGAGAACTACTAGATTTTTGCTCATTTAAGTTTTTAGAAGGTCACCATCTAACTGTTATATTTCTGAGTCAGTTATTTTTCTGAGCCAAGCAGAGTATCAGCATATTGCTTCTTCTGAAAGTTATTCTTGTGGTAGAAATCTAAGGGGAAAAATCTGAAGCCAGCTGTTATGTGACCTAAAAGACAGATCTGAAGCAACGACCTAATGATCTTTAAATACATTGGAGTTTATACCTGTTGGTATCACTAGCAGTATATCACGAGTTGTGCCACAAATAAGAATTTTAGTCTTTCAGATTGCTTCCGTAAAGTTCAAATGGTTTCTTTTCAAAAGTAAATGAATTTTTGTTTATTTTTCAGCCGACTCAGACTGTGATGCCTGGTCAGGTAATGCGAGTTACAACTGGTGCTCCAATTCCATGTGGTGCTGATGCAGTGGTGCAAGTGGAAGATACAGAGCTCATCAGGGAATCAGATGATGTGAGTCACAAGTTAAAACTCATTTTTCTTTTGTGTGCAGCAGAAAATGCCTCATGATACAATCCTGTAAATATGAAAGACAGTCCTACAGAAAAGCTCTTCTGTTATCTCAGAAGTTTGAGGATTTTCACATCAGTTCCTAGTGGCAGTTCTACTCACTTTTTCAGGCTGTGATAACAGTACCACAGACCAACCTGTCCTGACATTGATTTTTCATCACAGTTGTTGAATGCTGACGCCAAAGTATTTGGGAGCATGACTGAGTGAAAGGCAAACGCCTCCTGGAGATCCATAACTACAGTCCAATTTGAGTGCCTAGTGTATTCACATTTTAAAATATAGAGTAGTGGCAATCGGCCATTGTATTTCCTTCTTTTCTACTGAGTTCACATTTAGCAGTAGAGCAATCTTCTCCATATTTCAGGATCATCCTGAAACTCGGCAAAATGAGGACTTTAAAAGTTCTCCTAAACTCACCAAGTAAGAAGGGGAAAAGCTTTCTTAAAATACATAATGATCCCAGAATAATACATTGAAATATTACAGTGCAGCATTACCACTGATGTAATTAAAGCTGAACATGATTTTATGTGGGAAAGGGAATTGTTTTAAGTGCTGCAAAATCCATGGGATGACTTGGATTATTTTGAACTATGCTATGAAGATGGTTCTGTATTATCAAAGTTGGTCTCGTTTCAGCAAAGGTGAATTTAGTGGATTTTGGAGAATATGTCTTGTGCACATACCTTACAATAAATGCATATGTTTAGAATAAGGGGGTTTATGATGTAACAGGGGAAGTAAGTGCCCCCCAAATTTTTTTAAACCATAACTAAGTTTCTTCAGTAGACCTCTGTGCTCCTTTAAAATTAGAAAATTACTAAATTTAAGACCTCTGAAAACCAAGAAATGGATAAAGCACATATTCCCCCAGAATGTAGTCTTAACTCTGTTTAATTTGAACAGATTTTCCAGCATACCTATAAATCATATTAGCGCTCTACCTTACAGATGCTGCAAATTACCACAGAAAAAATATGAGTACTGTAGTACTAATTCTGTACGCACAGTTGTCTTAGCAAAGTAAAGTGTGTTTTTTGATGAAGCACAGGAGCTGTCTGTAGACAATTGTATCCCAAACAGTCCATCTTAGACTTCCTAAATATTGTTCTCTCTTCCTTTGTGTTCAGAGAATTCCTTCTGAAACATTACCTTCACTTACCCAGCTGTGATTTCAGGACACCATCATCATGTTTGCCATCATCTGACAGATTTTAAGGCAAGAAGATACATCTCTTATTGACACAACTTCCAAGTTCAGTTTTGGAATGAAATGTGTGCATGGTTCTCTGCTCAAATCAACCTTTGCTCCTCTGCTGCTGTTCTGACAAGCTGTTCCACTTCGCCATAGCTCTATGCTAGCATTGCGATTGCAGCTGGGGTGTAAGCAGATAAATTCAAGTGTTCAAAGCTGATGAAGATAGCAAAAACTGAAACATTCTCATGAGCCTTTCTCATGCTTTGTTACTGTAAATACATACATTTTTACATCTGATGAAGTCAGCAAGCTGTCTAGGCTGGCCTTCTTCCTAACAGAGAATTTATTGAGTCAGTCCTGCTTTGAGGTTACAGATGTGTATGTGTAGATTATATCTTCCCTCAAAATACACAATTGCCTTCACTGCTTATTAATTGTTCCATTAGCCTTACTGAGCAAGTTTTCTGTGGCCATTGCCCACCTCATCATGAGAGGGCTATCACATTGCAGAGCAACATACATGATAACCTGTTATTTTCTACTTCTTTTTTGGATGAGTGTCTTCCTGGGTTCCACTCTTTCTGTGCATGTTCTCCTCTGCACGTGAGAACAGATTATTTGGCTATGTGCTTAAACTCAGAATTTTTTAGCAAATGGTCAGCCACCTTCAGCTTCCTTTTCCTGCCTGTAAGTGTGAGGTAGAACTCTTCAGTTTCTACTTGTCCTTGAATATGCCACTCTGCTAATCCTGTACATAAATAATCAGTATAGTTTAATTAATATGTTATTTTTCTCTCCTTTTTCATGCCTGAGTGGCTACATATTTCAAGAATATTTTTCTTTTTAGCATTAAGAACTCCTTCAGGCTGGGATTTAACTGAAATGAAATCTCTAACATCTGAAATATGTTCTTCTGAAAAGACAGAGAGTACTTCTAAAAGGAGCTTCTTGACCTCTAGTTGTGGTAGCTGTACTTAAATCACATAGCAAGCGTTCCCCAAATGACTGTAGAAGTCACAGGCCTGAAAGGAATTAGATCTATCCAGCAGGAAGAAGACATCTCATCAGCTTGCCAAATGCACAGTCATTAAAAACTGATCCTTGCAAAAACATGTCTACACCCTTTTCATTTTGAGTTTTTGTGTCACTTTGTAGGAAAAAGGAAGCCAATGTGATCAACCAAAACAAGAGTTAGATCTTACATCGAGACTGAGCATCAGTATATATCGGTATGGATGCTGGTTGTTAACAACCAGCAGAGTAAACCACTCAGACATAGTTCAACATACATTAATACACAGCAAGAAGCATGCTGCCTGATACATACCAAATGGAAGATGGTCTCAGCATAATGCCATATCTCCCTGCAAGCCCTGCGTCTAGCCACCTTGAATTATCTTGTATTCCTAAAATGTTCTGGAATATCCATCAGTTCCATGACTAACAATCTCCACACATCACCATGTTGTCCACAGTCAATTTCCACAGTGCTTTTCAAACCTGGGATTACCAAATTCCTCAAAAGCCTTTTTTTTTCTTGTTTCCCCTAATCCAGGAGTCCTAAATAGTACCTTTTCTATTACTCAAATGTATCATTGACACTCCTCTTGATTCCCTAGAAACTTCCTAGCTATCTTTAAATGTTATCAAAGATATGGAAAATTTAAATCTTCATGAGTGGCTGACCCATCCCCAGAGTGTCATAAAAATAAAATAATTCTTAAACTAATTGTTGCCCCAGATTTTCATCACAAGCCTAAAGTGTCTTTTACAGCTTCAGATGGGGATAAGGGAGATGAAAGGACATCCTGGGCACCAGCAGCCAAAAATAGTCTCTTCTCTTACAAAAGAGGAGCAGGTATAAAAGAAACAGAATTTGCATTAACAGCATATTTTGAAAATACTACAATAAAATAAGAAATCAGTTTTTTCGGGGTTGATGTTTTTGTTCTACATTTCCTGGTTTTCAGGGGTTTAAATTTATCCCTTTTCACAGTAGGTAAACAGAATCACAATCTGTAAAAACATGTTCATTAACTTTAACTTTGGGGTCTTTAGTTTAAAGCACTTAGTTTGAACTCAGAAAATGCAGTCCATATCACCTTCAAGAAAAGAGACAAGTCGCAGTGTCCAATACAACACTGTTGTTCCTGTAAAAATTCCAAATGACAATGATGTGCCTTGTTTGTCTTGTAATATTAGTGTCTGATGTATAACTTTGAGGTACTTAAAGTATGAAGTATAAAAACAAAATCTGTTCCAGTCTAAGTAAGTGTAGATTTAGTGCTACTGACAGGCTGGCACTATCTCAAAGCTGAGTGTATATATCATCAACCCACTTGCAGGGCTTATAAATTAAATATTAACAATGTAGGTCATGTGCCATTTATTGGTGTTGAATGAATCACCAAACCATTGAAATTCTGAAGAAGTAAACACAAATATTAAAGTAGGCATCAGACTTTTCAGGCCACTGTCTCTTGTTCACAGTAAATAAGCATGATGAGTAAGCGTCTTTCTGATTTGTACAAAGCTCTCAAGTAAGAGTTTCCACTACAGGAATCTACATGAAAATCCTGAAACAGAGCATATAGATTCTTCCCACCTTTCTGCAGATGTAGTGGTATATTGTCTGTCAGACTAATGCTCATCTTTGAAATTGTTCGAGCAGATCAAGTTGGCTGAGAGAAGTAGATTCTTATCCACTCGGTATACCAGATCAACAGACAAACATAGGACGTAACATAGGAAAGATATATAAACACAGGGATCATAAAAAAGGGAAGGTAAAACTATGTATTCAGTGCTCATCCTTCCCTGGTGAGCTCATCAAAGAGAGAATTTCTTATAAAGCTGTTCCATTTTAGTACACATTGTATTACAGTCTTGACACACAGATCAGGAGAACGATGATGATGCTTAAATCATAAGGTCTCAGTGTAATGAATACTGTAAGCTGTGTAGACTTCTGAGAAATTAAAACTGATTAATCTTTTTTGAATAGCCCAGCTGACCATATTTTGTTCTCCTTGTTTTTGTAGGGCACTGAAGAGCTAGAGGTTCGAATCCTGGTGCAGGCTCGACCAGGCCAAGATATCAGGTCTGTAAACAGCCTACTTTATAAACAGTAAAATATCTCTGTAAGGAGTAGAAGGGCTGGTGATTTTTATAGTCATTGTTTGACCATAAGTAGTACTGACATTTAGACAATCTGACTAATGAACATCCCTGGACACTTCTTACCTGGAGCAGGACCAATCAAGGAAAGATACTTTCAATCTCATTCTGGTTTTCTTCCTTTCTTTTCTGTGCTATGATTTTCAGACCTATAGGACATGACATTAAAAGAGGTGAATGTGTGCTGGCTAAAGGAACCCACATGGGTCCATCCGAGATTGGTCTCTTAGCAACTGTTGGAGTAACTGAAGTAGAAGTTAACAAGTTTCCAGTGGTTGCAGTCATGTCAACAGGGAATGAGGTAAGACAAGTATGTTTAGAATCAAGATCTGAATTACTAGATCTTCTTTGGGACAGCTATAGTGTTTTGGATAGTGGCTTCCACCCTATTCCCAAGTGGACTCACTTTTTGAGCTGCAACGCATGCTGACATGAGGTATTTTTGTAAGTGATCAACCCATAATCAGGTGCTTGTGTTTTCTCCCTTGAGGGTTCTCTCACAAGACTCACACACCGTCTTTGCCAAAATTTTGGTAATATATCCAACCACGTGCCAGCTGCATTCCTCCTGCCAGCAAGGGAGGACTTGTGGGGTAGTCAGGGTTGTAATTCACTGCCAGTCATGACTGGAAGAGTAATTTCTTTTGAGCAGCACTCCTCTGTAGCTGTAGTGCAAATGGCAGATAACCTGTCTTTGAAAACTGAATAGTACTACCAAATGCCTTGCTGTAGTATTGTACCTTAATAGTTTTTTTATTAGTAGCACGTGTTGAAATCCAGACAATCTCCTGTTGGTAGAACTCCAGACCATCTTCCTAATTGCTTTGTCTTAACTACATCAGAAAAAGCAGGTTCATGATTAACTTAATTTACTAATTTCACATAGGTTGTGGGTTGACCCTGGCGAGCAGCTAAGCACCCGCACAGCTGCTCACTCATTCCCTCCTGCAGTGGGACAGAGAGAGAATAGGAAGAGCAAAAGCAAAAGAACTTGTGGGTTGAGATAAAGTCAGTTTGAGGTTTAAAGACAGCATGAAGTTTGACCTATGATTTTGACTATCCTTTGAGACAAACATTTTGAAGTCCAGACATAAACATAAACCCAATAGCTGTATTCTCATACAGCTTGAATATGTTGAATTTTGAAAGATTTTGAAAACACTTAACATGTTGAATTTTGTCATCTGGTGGTGTCCTTACAAGTTCCACAACCCCAGTGAAGGTTACTCTGTGACTACTGGGTACTGTGCGTGGCTGAGGCCAGCCTTGCTGGGACAGAATTTTGCCAGATTTCATAACATACACAGGGTCTGTCATGTAGGAAACATACTGCAAAGAACAAATCTAAAGAGCTACAAGAATTACAGGTCATGATTTTCTGAGTAGTGTCTTCCATATGACTGAATGTTCTTGCATGTCATTAAAGGGTCCTTTACTGATGTGGGCATTCTCTTTTGTATCATGTGTTAAAAAAGATCCTACAGAGTGGGTTTCTTAATCATCCTGTGGAAATCTTCACAGAAATAGAGCATCAAAATTTAGTCATGCTCCACTTTTGGTTATTCTTACCTTCCTACCTAACACTATTGCTGTAATTTTGCAAGATACATTATTATTAATCTCTCCTATGGGGAAAGGCTGAGAGAGCTGGGGCTGTTCAGCCTGGGGAAGAGAAGACTGAGAGGGGACCTCATCAACGCTTATAAATATCTCAAGGGCGGGTGTCAAGAGGATGGGGCCAGACTCTTTTCAGTAGTGCCCAGCGGCAGGACAAGGGGCAACGGGCACAAACTGGAACACAGGAAGTTCCACCTGAACATGCAGAAAAACTTCTTCACTGTGAGGGTGACAGAGCACTGGGACAGGCTGCCCAGGGAGGGTGTGGAGTCTCCTTCTCTGGAGATATTCAAAACCCGCCTGGACGCAGTCCTGTGCAGCCTGCTCTAGGTGACCCTGCTCCGGCAGGGGGGTTGGACTAGATGATCTCCAGAGGTCCCTTCCAACCCCTGCCATTCTGTGATTCTGTGATTATTATTATTATTATTATTTACCTCCTGTCAATATTGTGTTGTCCTTCTGTGTCCTACAAAGGAATTCCTAATATATGTACAATACATGCTTACACATGTGTGTTTTGTAGTTTAACTTCGAAAATATGTAAAACATGTAAGGCAATTGCCATAATACTATCTTGAGAGAAAGCTTTTCATCCAAAACAGTAATTGATAAAAGAACCAAGCTTTAAGCTTCTGTCTATTATTCCAATACAGATTGCTGTATTTAAAAAGCATCTTTATTGGTAAGTAGACAATGAACTTCAAAATTTCTTTTAATACCTTTAAATCTGGTTAGCAACATCAATGAGGTTCCTTTAAAACCATTTAAATACAGGCAATAACCTGGAAACTTAAAGTTTGTGTTTTGATTTCTAATGTTTGAGATTAGAAGCCAGGTACTCATAAGGAGAAAGATGGTTTCGCAGACATCAACCAACAGAAACAAACAAAGCAACATGGAGGATTGGACTAAACAAGCACATTACATATCTTATTAATTTAAATTCACTAAATTGCTTTACACGTATATTTTATGATAGGTGTCTAAGAATATCCTGTCCAGTCTGAAGAAGAAAATTCTCACTTGTGTAAAGGCATAGTATTCCGAAGAGACTGATTGAGAGTGTTTCTGGTTTTATAGCTACTGAATCCTGAAGATGACCTCTTGCCAGGAAAGATTCGGGACAGTAATCGTTCAACTCTCCTAGCTACAATCCAAGAACATGGCTATCCAACAATCAACTTGGGAATTGTAGGAGATAAGTAAGTACCACATGTTAATAAAAATGTCACTTCATATTCATGCGATGCACTTTATGACATCCATAGAAAAAAGAAATACCAGAGGAAATGTCACTCATTGCAAGTGTCACAGGGTTGTGACAGGGCACATCTTGGAGAAGAGATTTTATCCTTTTCATTAGGAAAAAAAAAAAGTCTATTCTAATATTAAAAGGAACCATTTGATAATTTTTTTATTGAATGGTGTTTATCTTGTTTTGCCTTTTGTTTGTTGAAACATCTATTACTGCTGCAAATTGAATTTATTGCTGCAGTATGATCACAAGCACCGTGTTTAATTCATGTAAGAGGAGACAATTCTTCAGCAACTATACTTTTTTCTGATCCAATAAAGGGAGAAGGAAGGTTTCTCTCAGAGTTTATTTTCCATGCCAAAATTAATTTAGAATATAAAATTTTGTCAGATTCTGAGTAACTGTCTTTTGGGGAATGCCTCACTGCTGGATGTTGCTCAACATTTCCAGAAATATGTCAAAGAATTTAAAAGAATCAAAAGTTGGTTCTCCTTTACTGGTGTCTCTACTTTGATTGCAACAGAGTAGTACCCTGTGATCAGTCTTTCCGTTCATCTGACAGCGATTGCTCCTTGTTTCCCAGTGGTAGTGAAGTCACATCTCCTGTTGAGAGCTCTAAGAGAAGCGATTGAAGTGTTCAGTCTTTTGTCCTTTGCAAGACTGTGCAATGCCTGTCATCTATGGCTTGAGTTTCTCAGCATAACGTATTTCCTCAGCTTATTGAGCCCCGAAGGCTTTGAACAGGCTTTCTTGTTTCTCATTTTGGGTATCAAACCAACTGACAGTCTTGGTTTGACAGGGAGTTGTTCAGGTTCACCTCCACTTCTTTGAGAAAAAGGGTATTCCTTGTGGGTAGGTAAAAGTGAGGCCAGATCAGAAAGCAAAAAAAAAAAAAAGGAAATAGTGAATTTCAGCACCCACATTTCACATTGATTGATGACAAAATACCCAAGCAGGCTTCCCTAGCGTGGCATTCAATACACAACATCACAAGCTTGACAGAAAGTAAATGAATGGGCCAACCACTGCGTGGTTTTACAATACGTGAACCAACTTGACTGGTGGCTCCGGGAAATGCAGTTGTATTTGAATTATTCTTACAGGGAATGTGACACACAGCAGCCGCGGTGGTTGTTGCGATCTTAGGGAAAGCAAACCCTTCTGGATACTCTCACTGCATCCAGGCATCCTTTTTGCTTCTCTGGCCTGGCAAAACTCCATTGCTGTTCCAAATAGCAATAAATATGAAAAAACTCCTGCCCGTGAATGCTTCCAATTTCAGGTGGAGATTTCATGAGTCTAAACTCATGAGATTGTTCTTTCCAGAAATGGTATCTAAATGTTCTGGATCTCCAGAGTGTTTTCTATGTTATAAGAACCTTTTTAGACTTTAAAACACAGGTAGCGAAGTTCTCAAATAAAACTATTACATCCAGAGATCAGGTTCTAGATGTACGTATCTGAGAGGGAAAAAAAACAGCCACAAAAAGGCTGTTAATCATAGTCAGCTCCTGAGTCATCCCTACACAAAAGAAGGGTTGGCAGGGTTTTTCTCCAACAAAATATTGGAGGTGGAACTTTTTGCCACCTGCATGACCGAAAGTTACTGCTACTGTCATCAACATTACTGTCAACATCAACTTACATACTGTCATTGGGTTAATCCAATGGAAAAGATACTTTTCCCTGAACATCTTTCTGGTAGCCCCTCTGGCAAAATAAGAATGTGAAGCTTGTTTGTTCTTTATGGCCTTGTCCTAACCAAATAGGTATAGTCTCACATTTGCTGTAAAGTCAACACCATCAAATGGAGAGTTTAACTTAAGGTCATTGTGCAAAACTATAGCTATGTACTCCGTTGCCTTCAGGAATTTTTTCTGTAACCTCCTAGGCATGGAGTGTCTGCGAAGATAATTAATCTTGAAAGCTCTCAGTAATGAATAGCAAACAATTTTAGTGAGATTTAAGGCCCAAGAGAATTATTTTACTTTTCTGTATTTTTTACAAATATGTTTTGTGACCCTTTTTTACTTGGTGGATGCTAGCTGAAAAGCAGACAGCAAACATATCTATCAGTCAAAGGCAGAGAAGCGTCTGCAGCTTTGCTTTCAGTTATGAGAGAGGTTGATACTTTTGAATCCTCCCTATTAAAATGTTCTCTGTGTCTTGAGATAGTATTACCTTGGCAAAGGTAATAAGAGTTCTTTTTAAACTTTCATTTTCATGCTTGGGGAGTCATTTCTGCAGAGATAGTTACTGTAGCTCATAGAATAAAAATAATGAGCCTCCAATTGTAGAGTGATTTTTCTACTTTGCAGTAAGTTTTGAAAGAATAATTTGGTACTGTTGACTTAGTGAAGAATCCTCCCCCCTGATACCAGGATTCTGTCTTATCAAGTCTTCTGCTGTTCCTCTCACACTCACATGCCCAATCCATATATTTACAACAAAATGTATCTACAGTTCTGTTTCAGTCAAAGGGAAAATCTCAATATGTAAATTAGTTTGATAATAAGTATGGTGTTATTTCATTATGTAATAAAGCTACCAAGAGAATGTTGCCCATACGGATATTTCAGTATATATCTTTCGGACTAACGTGACTGATTTGATGGATTACCATGGCACTTGAACAAATGCAAGAGTCTTACCAGAGAGATCTTCTGAAGGATACGATTTTGATGTTTTAGTTAGCATGTTTATAGAAAAGGTGAACAAGCCTTCAGTGTCTGTTACATGGTTTACTGGAGTTAAACCATAGATTATGTGTGTTTGTGTGTGCTCATGTATATGTGCAGTTTATTTTGTATGTATAATATGTATCTACACAGTGAAAAAGCGAAAGATTTTATATGTCTGTAGTACCTACAGATGTAGTAAAAATACTGGCAAGCAATACTTTTCAGAAGGGAAAATTAAAAACTTGTAATTTTTTCTTTGAGGATGTCACTGTAATGTATTTCTTCCTTCCCATATTTCACATTTTGGGTTTGTTTGTTTAGTTTTGTTTTGGTTTTTTTACTATTTCTTCTTGTTCATACATTTTACATTGAGTAAATTTTACTGCATTTTACTGGAAGTGTCGCTTGCTGTATACCATAAGCGTTGGCTGGAGTTTGAGAGAGCAGCTAATAGGGAGCACAGCTGAGTATTGCCATTACCATTGAACCAAACGGTTCAAGTTCTTTAACAAGCATGGAAATTCTGTCAGTCATATATACAGAGCTAATATTCAAGCATGAAAATTGTTTCAGAGTAGTATGTGCAAAGACAAACTTACAGGTAAGTATTCCTATATTTCATTTCAGCATATGAATCACTCAGAGGTGTTTAGGTAAGAAGATAGCTTGTCCAGCTGCTTCAAAGCCCACGACTGTGATACACGTAAACACATTTCAGCAGAGAATGTGAAAGGATGGGGAAGCACATGGAATGTCTGTGGGTGTCTGCAGAGTAGTTAGGAGCACTTTAAAAATACCTTCACGTATTAATCATATGTGAAGTTATGTTTTGAACTGGCCACTCAAGTCTCACTTAGCCTGTTTGTATTTTCAATTGAAACCAATGTTTTATTTCTTTTTGGAGCATTTTAACAATTTCTGAGATTGTCATTGTTTCTGTTCTCATAAATTCTATATAGGACTCAATATTCAAAATGAAAAACAGCAAGCCCAAAACACATAGATAAAATCTACAGTTAAAACCCTAGAAGCAAGCAATAGGAGAAGAGAACAAACCTGGAAAATGCGATATAGCTGAAGTTATGGCTGGCTAGAAGCCAAGATTTTCTCTATTTGTGTTCTTAGCATGTAGAAACCAAGCTGTTTGAAAAGGACACGTCTCTGGGTAGAAATGGAAGATAATCCATTTCCAGAACTAGTCCAAACACAAGAAACAAATGCAAAACCAAAAAAGGAAGAACCCTTCTGATGTTGTTCTTACTGTTGTGTCTTGCATCTTTGTCTGAATCACAGAATCATTTGCTAAAATTGCAAAAACAACGGGCCAGTGAAAACTGGTGTTCCAATCTACTTTTGAGTGTTCTCTCATATAACAAGACCAAGTTAAAAAGGCTTCTCATTTCATTTCCTTTGCTTATAGTCTATGAAATATTTGGTTCTTTGGAAACCATTGATAAAATCAAGAGTTACATCTCTGATCTGATCTGTAGAACTCTATTAACTTAGTTATCAGGATATTTTTGTGTCTGATGATTTCATTTGTTTTGTCCTCTGTATCCACTGTTTATTTAAAGCTGTAAAGTTTAGCCCTAGCAAAATCTGCCATAGCGTGGGCCTCTGTTTTAGAAAGCCATCTTCCATTTTGACAGTTTTCCTTCTGTGAGACTCTCTTATTAAACTTGCTAAAGAATTTTGATCACGTATGTAATGAATTCAGTTTCCTCTGTTTTTACCTTTGTTTACATGAGTGCATTTTCCCCTTCTCTGCATTCTTTTCCCTATTTTCTAATTCCCTTATCATTTTTTTCAGAGACGTGTGTAACATTAGCTGCTTCCAGCAGCATTTTCATTTATGAGCTTGTGATTTCACAATGGAGAAAGAAAGAATCTCTCTCCTTAGGAGAAAAATTTAGGGAATTCACATTATCTGATCAATCGCTTTAAAAATTTATGAGAATAGTTATAAAATCAGCAGAATATGAGAGCTTTCCTACATTAGAAGTGATTAGTTTCTCATTTATATACCTCTCTTTTATGAAATATTGTTTGACATAGAGCTCCTAAGTGACAGGTAAACCCATCAAAAAATCACCCTTGCTATTGTGACAGCATTACTGTATGATGTGCCTAAAATAAAGGCTGTGAAAGAGTCCCTTCATATTTTGGAAGGGATACTAAGATCTCATTCAAGGATTTAGTCTACCTGAATTTTATGTTTGCCATCCAAAAAGAGGTTTATATCTTTTGTAGTTAAGTGGGTTGCATGTAATTACCAGTGTTATGATTCAGATGGAACATCTGGAGTGGAGGGAGAAGAGCAGGGAAACTGCTCTAACTCTAAAATTTCTCATGCAGTATCAACTTGACCTATATCAGCATATGAGTTAGAATATGAGTTATAGGCAGAATTCAGCCATGGAATCCTAGCCTCTCCCTGCACCAGTTTAACGTCTAACTTGGGTGCAATCAAATATGCTGTGAACAGAATTATTATTAGTAGTATCCTTTAACAAATGACTGCAAGAAGAGGCTTGTTAGAGAAAAGGCCTTAAATCAAATGTCACAATATTAGTTTTTGCTAAAGTGACTTCAGTTCTAGATCTGCTCAAAGAACGATGGTGGTGTAAGTGTGGTCATAGCCTAATGAATCCAGCGACACTGGGTAACGGTTTGAAGGTGATTCAGATACGAGGTCCTCTCTTTCATTGTGCTCTGTCAAGAAGAATATTCTCCCTTTCAAGAAGAAATGTTTAATATCTGTCACAATTCTTGATAATCATTAGGGCAAACCAGATAAGTTGTCATATGTGACAAGTCATCTCACCTAATGCACATATTCAGAAAACACAAAGAAACATCTGAGCCAAAACAGAGGTGAAAAAAAGAACTTGTGAAATGGGACAGTGCTACTTTCAGGGGATCTTCTGTACTAGTAGGAAACCACATAGTGTGACAGGTAATAAAATTTCATGCTGTAGAGGTGACAGGTGCAAAGCTAATGCACAACAATGTGTCATTCTCATAATTGTCCTCAACACAGGCATGGACTTCTTCCTGAATTAGCATTTATAGAATCACAACCCAGTAGCAGAACATGACACTAAACAGCAAATAATAAAGAGGACAGAATACTGTGAAAGTCCTCCTATATTTGAAAACAGAGGGAATCTGTAACTGTATTTGTTGGAGGGAAATAAAAACTACTGTAGTCTATTTTTGAGGCTTAATTTAACATGTTAAAAATACTTGGAGACATAAGTTCTGTTTACAAGAGAACTTCAGCCTCTAGGAGCCAATATATCATTCACTTAAATGACTTTCAACATCCTTAATATCTAGCTCATATATAGGAATTTCGGTTCCCAATTCACTGAGAAATTTTTGAGGATTGAAATTTTACTATTAATACCCTAGAAGAAAATAATTAAAACTAATAAAGGCAGTAGATACAGAAAGATCAGAGAAGCGGTGAATGTTGATATGGGTCACTGTGTCAGTGATATGAATCACTTAGAAAACTAATTATTAATATATTATTAATACAGCCAAGTATGAATTGATATATATAGGACCAAAGAATGTAAGTAAAATTTACAGGATGGAGGATTACATCCTGAGAAGTGAATATCTAGGAGAAGATTTGAGAATCGTAGCAAGTAATGTGCTAAATACAAGTTCTAGTATACGTATAAAGAGCTAAGTCTCCTGTAGAATTAGAAGGTTATTTTTGACCTTACCTTTGTATTCCCAGGACAAGAAGACAACAGTATCTTGTATAGAATTCAGAGGAGAACTATTACATTTTTTAAGTGATTGAAAGACGGACTGTATACTCCAATGGTATCAGAACTCAGGCTGTTTACTTCAACAAAGATATTCTTACAGGATGACTTGATTACATTCCAATAATACTGAGCCACATGGAGAATAAACGTTGAATAAAGTTTCTATTTCAGCAGCAATGGCTAGATATTAAAGTTAGACTGATTCAGACTGTAAACTAAGCATAATTTCAACAGTGAAAGTAATTGTCACTAGGAAACTATATCAAATGCTTTGATAGATATTCATTTCAAAGCAAGATTGGATATTTATTTAAATGTGATCTACAATTCAAACAGAAGCAAGTTCGGGGCGGTTCCCAGACTATATTAAGTACCAGATCAGACAAAATTATCAGATTTTTTTTCTCCTGGTCACAGATAATCTCTTAACTCTTACTTCAGAGAATTAAATTAATTTTCATGTTATACTAATGGACAATATGTAGCAGAAGCACAAACTCAGAAGACCAGTACCAGCAGAAATAACACGGCAACAGTGATCTTTAAAGACAGGATGCCGATCAGAGCTTTGGCTATTTTAATATGTGATGATCAAATGAATTTGAAACTTTCTGGAAAGTTCAACAAGATGCTTTTGATTTCCTTAGCTCTGTATAATTCATTGCGTCGTTTAGAAACATCCATAGTTTCAGTCTGCCGCCTTGGAGAAGAACATTGTGAAAGTGAGAGTACTCTTAGAGTTTAGCACCTTGCTGGAAAAAGTTCTTGATTTTTGAGACTGCTGTCTGTAATGTTGATGAGTAAACCAGAAGCTGGGATCACTTACGAAATCTGAAAGTCTTTTATATGTCACTTCCTGACACAGTGACCCTATTCTGAGAACCAAAGACTGACTTTGTTCTCTGGCAATGAATAGAAGAACAAATGAGGGACTGAAGCCATTTTAGGAAATGGCTATCTTGGGAAAACTGTCAGAAAGAAATGGACATCGAAACTTATAACCTGAATAATTTTAATATTTTTCCATGACTTTCAAACAACGTTAGTATGCATCTGATCTAACAGACCCTTTCTGTGATGACCTAGGAGGAGAAACCAGACATGGATGTACAAGGTGATAAAGAGGGTTTTAGTTTTCATGTTAGCAGTTTCCATGTGCATGCGTAACAGTATAACAATGGTGCAGGTGCACTGGCCCAGTCTTCTCCTCGCAGTCCTCAGTCAGACAGGATCTGTGTGTGCCCAGAAGTGATCTTTGAAATGATAAACTGCAACGGCTCTGTGCAGGGTCAGCTGAGCCTGGGCTGAGGACTGGGGAGGGAGGTTGACCTTGTTAACAGTCCAGCCAGCTGAAAAGAAGAAAGGGCTCAAGAGTTGCACAATGACGATTCATGTCCTGGTCCATTTCAATCTTGAACATCTTGTTTTAGGTTTTTTTAAAAGAGACATTTATAAATCTTCATGTCAAATGAAGATTTTTTACATTTTACATTTAATTGTCCTACATTTAAGAGTATAAAAACATAGATTTTGGCTTATTTCATATTTCTGTTACAAAGAACACTATCTAAAAAGTATTTCTCCCAAGTGAAACTGACTTGGAAGAAGTATATGTAAAAGGAAATGGGGTCTTCATAAAATAGGAATTCATAGCAAAACATTAATTGTTTTAAATAAGGTTCTGATAGCAGTAACTTTCTCAGTTTGGGCCATTTTTTCTAATCCTGCTCTTGGAGCAGAGTAACTGGGTATGAAGCTTCTCATGAATGAAGTGGCATCTTTATTGACTATGGAGATATAAAATTAGGATAAATACAGCCCTTTCCCCCTTGTAGTCAAGAAGGTGACATTTAATATGCCTTGAGACACATTTCGTAAATAAGAAGCTAGAAAGTGCAAGTAAAAATGTTTCAATGGAGCCCATCTCCAAATATTTTCCCATTATCTGTGGTCCTCCTTCCAAAATGCCAAGGTGTTTAACACTTCATGTTGCTTTGTCTGGAAGTCAAGAAATTTGCTCCACAGACTCTGCAAGGAAAGATGAACTACGCATTGTTGGCATGCCCAGTTGAGCCTAAATCTTTCCATAACTTCACTCTTCATCCTTGTGAGAAGCCTGTCCAAACTGTAACAGAAAGGCATTCATGTGCACTCCCTTTCTCTCCCGTTGGCTGGCCTTGGAGAGAGGAAGCATTTCCCATGATGATTTTGAATATTCAGAGCCACCAAGGGGGACACAGCTGGGCACAGAGCATCCCTTTCACCCCAGAAGCCTCTCTCCTTCCCTGGCTCTTTATTATACCCCTTCTGCTTCCTTTACCCTCAGGAAGCCAGATGTTTTTAAAGAAGAAGGGACAAAGAGCTTCCAGAATGCTGCGGAGACAGGCCTACCACATTGGTGAGCACCGTTTTTAAAACACTTGGGACGTTGAGGCACATGCATGCTCACAGGCAGGTTCGACTAGGTGTCTGTCAGAGCTTGGAGCACGGATGCTACCAATGGTTGCCATACAGAAGCAAATGGTGTTTTATTCTGTCCATTAAATAACACTGCCTTGCTAGTTAAGTTATAATGCACCAGTGCACTGTAGACATACATGGCTCCACAATGCTGATAAGATTAAAATTCTGTTAATACCAAGAATGTTTACATTACTCATCAGTAGCAGCAAACATCTTTATCCATCAAGGCTTTTCCCTTTTAAAAATAGAGCAAATTAGGAAGAAACCTGCTTGAAGGTAGCAGCGGAGTACAGCTCTAGGGAAGTCACTGTTATGACTCTTCAGTCATACCGGCATACTTGTTTTTCCATTACCATGATGATTATCTCTAAAACAGACTAACTGGAATGTTCGTGAAATCTCTAAACTATCCACTACGCTTTTTTTTCCCAAAATATATGTACAATTATATACTAGGTCTCATTTAGGGGGATGGCTTAATAATATAGATTAATTTACAGAACTTACCCCCTGTCACAGACAGGCCAAAGGGGCAGGAGTGATAACAGAGGGAGAGTAAACCACCTGTCATTTTCTCCATTAACAAATAGAAAAATTAGTTTCCATAGTTTGATTCTTGTAGGAATTAAAAATAGGCAGAAAAGTAATGAAAGATCTATGAAAGGCTAGTACCTGAAAACTTCAGTCATGTGAGGATCCTCACTGAGGTTAACAGGTCTATTTTTATAACAAAAGGTGGGAGGATTGAGTTATAGCTTAGCATTCGCTTTACATACTGGAAAAACAAGTTTCTGTACTGACTACTGAATCAATCTGCCATATCCTTAGCCTTCAAAAGACTTGTTCTTGTTTAGCAATTGGTTGTTCATGCTGAAGCCAGGTTGTCATAAATCTAGGTTTTCCTCATTAAATTGACTAAAGAGATCAACCCACTACAATCTTACACTATGCTCTACACGTCCCAAAAAACTTAACTGCAATTAGCTTACAAAAACCTTTAAAACATTTTAGATTTTAAAGATTAGATTTAGATTTTTAGATTAAGGTGAAGAACATGGTATAGACCGTCTGCTTGATCAGAAGTTGCTTAGAAGCTGGAATCTACCAGCAGGTGATCAACTTGGAATACTTCATACGAGTCTGTTCACATATCATTGCTAATAGCCTAAATCTAGAGGACACATTAAATGAGCCTTTGGGCTCTTCTAAGCAGTGCTGGGGCAAGCATCAACAAAAACCAGCCCCTAGAATAAAGCCTTGCTACCCAAAGCATGAGCAATAAGAAAATTCGTCTGCTCCCAGAGCAGGAGAAAATGCAATGAGCGTTTTCTTCCACTAAAAACATCTTTGTGCTTGAAGGAATATAGTCCAGTATTGTAGAGACAAATTAAATTCTAGTTCCTTCCATTGACTAACAGCTGTCAAAAAATTGACTTGCTGGTGTCAAACAGGGTAAGTTGTCTATCTGTTCCTTCTCTTTACTTATTTCTAATAAACTGTAGTTTACTCTTCTTGGAGAATTTGTATTATGTTTTAGTAAACAAAAATCGATGTCATATTCTATTTGACATTTTCTAAAAAATAACTACTTGTCTTAAGACACAGCTGATGACAGGGAATTTTAAAAGGCCTTTTTATATTGTCTCTGACCTGTGGCTTCCCAGTCATTTTTCTTCTGGAGACAAGCATTTTTCCAAGTGACTAAGTCATGATTCTGTAAAAGGTGGAGCTTTACAGAGAAAACCTTCATTTTGAGGCATTGCCTTTAGGGACTGCATTTCTACCTGTCATAGAGACATCCATACTGTAGTTCGATAGCAGTTACACCAGTTTACAGGGGGGATGGATTTACTTAAAATTCAGTTAAAATTTATTTAAAATTTACTCTTACTTAAAATTGAAGCTAAAGGAAACTGAAAAGGTGAGAAATTCTGTGATAACAATACCATGTCACCATGTGCCGGATTTTGTAATACTATTTGCTTTATATAAGCAACTGGCACTAATTACATCAATCATAGTATTTTACTTTCAGTTATGTCAGTATAAGCCAATTCTCATATTTCATGAATGCTCTGAAAGAAACAACTGCAGAACCATGTTTGCCCTTCAGACTCACCACCGCACTGTCATCTTTACTGATGAGCAATGTCTTTGGCATTGATTATTGTATTGTGGTGTCATCTTCAATCATAGTATTTCAACCCAGCTATAACTGTTGAATATGATCCACTCCAAAAGTGAAAACTTTTCAGTGAATTCATATAGATTCATTCCTTCATAAGAAGGAAGATAAAATAGAAGCTATTATCTTCACCAGTGAATTCCCATCCAACTTCTTGGAAAAACTCATGGATTTCTGGTAAGTATTGGGATAAGGTTCATTGTTCTCAGCCAGTAAAATAGCCAGGGATAGTTTATTAATTCAGGGAAACCAGCTGTTCTCAGGCTTACATTAAGCTGTTCGCAGTTCTTA
Source organism: Phoenicopterus ruber ruber (assembly GCA_009819775.1). Taxonomy (NCBI): domain Eukaryota; kingdom Metazoa; phylum Chordata; class Aves; order Phoenicopteriformes; family Phoenicopteridae; genus Phoenicopterus; species Phoenicopterus ruber. The sequence goes on from CM020219.1 coordinate 37,986,746, forward strand.
CATTAAGTGGACAAACACTAGCCTGGATTTAGAGTGGATAAAGTGCTCACAGTTTAGTACAACAGCACAGCACCTGAAGACAACTGTTACCAAAGCTTTGGTCCTGTTCTTTCAGTATTGATGAAAAAAATCACTACAATTGACAAGGAAATGCTTGCAGATGAATGTACACAAGCAGCAGACAAGAATGTGATGCAGCACCCAACCATCAACAATATAATGCCTTCGTGCAGGAATGTGCTCCACAGCACATAAGCACCTGGCTGCTACGTCATGGGGCCTTTTCCTGTGGCACTCCCGTGGCTATCTCTTTTTCTGAACTCTCTGGTCTTTTGTCATTCTGGCATGTATATGAGTGGGAGTCTTCCGAAACAGTTCAGGAAAACTGTGGCATAAAATATGTTATCATCCAGATACAGAGAAAAAGTTGAAGGCATAAGGCAGATCTCATGGTAACTTCAGCAAAAGAGCTGAAGACCTCTAGTCAAAGTCTTTTTGAATTCATAAATGTAAACATGAAACAGATTACTCTGCAAAATAGCGTTCTTATTTGCAGCAGCATCAATTAAAGGAGCAGCAAAATGTAACAAAGACAGACTCTTTTATGTTGCTATCAGATAGACAACACTTACATAGTCATGTTGAACAAGCCAAAAGCTACTGTAATTATTCCAGCTTTCCTCACAAGCTGGCCTATATTCTTAGGGAAAACATATTGCATCTGTTCAAAGTGATCCAGGGAAATACCACAGAAGGTAGAAGGAAGAAACATTATGAGAACATGAGGAAATACACTGGAGAATTTTGAAACAAATACAGTTTGAGAAGAGTGCCCATATGTTCCTACATACATCGTCAAAATCGAATCTTCTTCTGCTTTAGAAAACCATACTAGTCAAAACACAGAATTTTATTACATTCAAATATTCATTCGTTGAATTACATTCATTGAAATACATTCATCGAATTACGTTCAATACTGCATTCTACAGAAGTTGGGTTTTACTTGGCTAAACCTAATATGGCATCCGTGCACTATTCTGCATCCTGCAAATTACTGATATGCAAAATACTCCTCTTGGCCATGAGGTGAGAAGTGGGTGACAGACCTTGTCTTTATGCCTAGCTGCATTCATCTATTCATTTGGAAATCTGTCACCTCAACTGAATGAGCACAAGAAGAAAAATGAGAGTTAATCATAAAGGATCAAATCCATATCCCATCTTTCCTCAAACAGAAATGTCATTGAGCTTCATGAGATCTCTGAGTACAGTCTCTTGGGTTTTTTATGAAATTTTACTTCAGTAAATTCTTTGTTGTTTTGGAGGTGTTTCTTCTGGTTTTTTCTGATGTAGAACTAGAAGCTTGATTGTGACCTTTGCATACGAGGGGAAGTTCTAGCAGGTCCTTGTACTTTTGTTAAATCTTTTCTTCTTCTGGGACATCTTTTTATCAGAAAAGAGACCTCAAGAGATGCAAAATTAGCACAAGCCACTGTTGTGGGCATGGCCAGAATGTGCTAAACTCAGGGTACCTGCAGACGGCACAAGCCTTTTGAAGTTTACGGTCAACTGCTGTAGTTTAGAGGAGCAGCTGGTCTACTTTGGTCTTTAGTGTGATTGGCGTAGGATCACTGCTAGCACTTCAGTTTGCACTGTGTGTCCAGGAATCTGTAGTTCCCCTGAACCTGTGAGGAATCATGTCTGAAGGGGTAATTATTTCAGCATATAATTGAAATACTTGAGTTGCTTTCAAATAAAGTAAAACAGTAGGTAAGAAACGTTACCCAACTCTGCTTTCGTACTCACAATAGACACTTCTGCATGCGTTATCGTGCATGCATATCTTTCTGTATCTGTGACCAATATATCTGTAAAGCACACAGGTTTAAGGTGCTAACTGTGATGGTTTGCATGCACGGATCTTGCGAGTACAGGTTTCCAGAAGACCTGGGTTTATGAAAGCCTGGGCTAATGCATAGAAGAGTACAACAATCACAGGTGTTTCTGTTAGTCACCCAACAGTAGTAGCTGTATATGGCAATGAACAACAAGGACTGGAAATGAGTGTCAGGTAACGAGGTTAATTTGAATGAATGAGACTGCTGTGGCAAAGAACTTGGTGGAAATGGTCCTGGAAATTAGTAATGAACTATGGATTTTGTACTGTGACAATGGCTTGATAAGACAGTCCTAATTAAATGTTCCAGTTCAGTTTTACAGGGATCACTCGTTTTACTGCAGAGTAGTAGGTGATGCAGATCATCATTTGTTGTTATTTGTTTTCCAAATTAAATTATAAAACTGAGCAGTTTAATTGCATATATCAAACTGCTGGTGTTAAGGGTTGTATCACAGAAAAGGCTGACAGATTTATAATTAATGATTAATGACAGTGAAGCACAACAATAGGATCAACAGGAGTGAATTAACAGACGTTGATTTCTATTTGAAAGGGAAAATTACATTGTAATTTAGGGTACTTCAAAATGGCACTTAAAACAGAGAGAATTCTTTGGTCTTGACTGTACTGTAGCTATTTCTTTGAAGAGAGATAAAGGAAAAAATCTTCTACGTGGTTGATGTCTATTTTAATGAGGCTTGCATCAATTTCTTGTTCAAGCTCTTAAGCTCCTGTGTATCTCTTCAGTTCAAAGACAGCTCAGTAATCAAGTGCTGCATAACAGTTTTCCACAAACTAGCTTTGATAAGCAGAATTTCTCATGAATCCAGAAGGTGTTCCTGTTCTGGTGTACTGCCATCCTGCAAGCCCTCTCTTCAAATGAATGAAATCAAGTGGCACGTCAACTGCAATGTCATGCATCTGCTTACTGGATTCTGCGCATGCTGCTGCCACTATACAACGGATACCCTCCAACTAATTTCCAGATTGTACTGCTCATTCTGTTCCATAAAACTGAATAAAGAGGGTCACGAAATTGAGGTAGTAAAATAGATGCTCTGTTTATCAGACTGGCAAAATTAGCAGAGAATATCAAGATACACTTAAAAGTACATGGACTCTTTATGCAAAGTATTGTGTCTGCAGCTTCAAAAATCTATGTACAATACACATAATATTTGTGCAGACACAATCTGCTGTAGATGGGATTTCTACTGTTGAGAGAAACTTTGGGTTTGTGCTTACTTACCTATATAAATAGTTTCGTAAACTGTATGTATTCTTTATAGGACAGATTTTCTTAGTTGTATTTACAGAAGATGCTGGGATGTGATCTGAAACATAGAGGGTATAATTTTTTAACCAATTGCAGCATGTTAGAAAAGCACGCTCTCTTCGTGTACACAATGTCACTCTGACTTTGAAAATCACCAAATGAAACAGAATCGTTTTGCCATCTGGAAATGAGACTTCCCGTCAAAATCTACTTTACATTGATTAAGGTATTCACCATCATATTTGAGCACCTGTTACATGAAGGAAAAAAAAATCCAAGACTAGCACTTTCACGAGACATTTCAGAGGATTTATCATAGTAAATTAGACCATCAGTCTAGCTAATCCAGCATCCTGCCCCTAGCAATGGCCGGGGCTTCAGAATATAGCTTCTGGTTTGTACCTGCTCAGACAGTGAGTGGTTTTTTCTCAGCATCATGGTGATTTGTCACAGGCCTTTTAGAACAATCTTGTCCTGTTATGCGCAGATGCCAAAGTTATTTTGTCTATTCTTTCAGAAGTTAATAGTCTTCAATTATTTATTCCCTTCCCATATCAATCCAAAGGAGAAGCTGCTCATTGTTACACAACAAATGAAACAAGAAGTAGTATCTTGTTATCTGATTATATCAAATATGTGTTAATATGCAATTTGAACTTAATATGCAATTCTGCATTAAATCCACTAAAGGCAAGGAAAGTGTTTGCTACAGTGTTGATTGAAGATTACAGCAGGTGACTCCTGTAAGGAGCGTTTCGTGCTAATTGCAGAGCAATGGAACTGCCAGCCTCAAGTAGGACAGAAAGTTAGACAGGCCTGAGCGACAAAAAGAAATGTGCCAAATACGGCAAAAAGAGAGAAGCCTTCTGCAAAGGCGAGGGAGGGAATTCTGTAAATGTCTCCTTTCTTCAGAATAAAAACCAAACTAGCATAATCATTCAGTTTGTTACAATAAAATTTCTATCACATCTCTCATTTCGGAAGAATTCAACACATTTTGCAACTATCTAAAGATGATATGCAGTGCTGTTGGTCAGATAAACTTCAGTGGTAGAATTTTTAAATGTCTTGCATTATACAGATGGTAAAGAAAGAGATGTATTATACAGGTTATTCTAATGGAAATGCTAAAAAAATGCACCAAGTCCAGCAATCTTCAACTTTTTACACGACATGTAATAAAAAACTGTATGATGAACTACTCCAGTGGTATGCTACCCTCACAAAGGTGTGAATTGAGCCCACACCTGGTTTGAGTTTGGTCTTATTTGGGGTTTGGGGTTTTTTTTTCCTTTGTTAAGTAATTTTATATATATACACACACATATTCAGTAAGTAAGTAGGAGCACTTCCATTCTCTTTAACTTTAACAACAGTTAAATATAGACTTGTTTGCTTTTTACTGTTCCTTCCATTATTCTCAAACCACAACCAAAAGCAAGCACACTTCATAATCCAGAATTAGGATGTTCCCAGACAGGTGGTCTTGCTACCTATGAATAACTTTTAAATAATTAAGCAAGATAAAATGAAACAGCCTGGAGCAAGCTCCAGGTGAGGTCCTCAGCTGCATCACAATCTAATGAGAAAAATACACTGAACACAGCCCTAGCCCAGTAATAGTGGCATGAGTGTCTGACTGTCGAGTTTCAGGAAGACCTATATCGACCTGTGTAATGAATACGTGTTCCTTGCTGCATTCCAGTCTGCACCCTCATTGGCAAGGGTTAAGGAATACTTAGATCTTGAGAGACTTTTCCTATTACAAACTCTATAATGTAATCTCTAGCAATATATTACTACGTACAGGTTACTACAGACCATCGATATGAAATAATTGGTTCTGAAGAAGACATTGACAGTAGCCAACAACAAACTTGCTGCTTTCCTCTTGCCTTCAACAACTAGCGAATACTTGTGCTGTTTTTTGCATAAAATGATCCTGAGATTTCAGAAGGGACTGCTGAGAAAATGTCTCTGTTTCCTAAAGAACAAAGGAGGAGATGGTTTTGCTTGAGTCCATATGTTTTGTATTTTCTCCCAAAGAAAACAGAGTTCAGCCATTCATTACAGGCCATTTAAGAGTATCCAGGATACCCAGTACCCTAAACAAAAGTCACGGAGCTATGCCACAATATCTGCAGCCACTGTTTCCTTTAAAAAAATGGTAGTGTATAGTTCTATCTGATTGATTACAGCCTACACTATGGCACCGGCAATCTGCCCTTCTTTGTGCTGTAGCTTGTTGCCTACCTCTTGCAAAGCAATATGACCCTAAAGAGTGGATGTAACCCAACACAAATAGAAAAGTTTTGCAGTATAACCACACTGTGATGCCTGAGAAGATGCTGCATCAGTCACTGGACATGGTGGAGAAAGGGTCTGGAGTCTTTCTGCCTGTAAGGCATAACCAGGGCAGAGGACACTTTAGGGCTCTCTGGTGAGGAGATGAGGAGCGTGCAGGGTTGCATGCACTTGAGATATCTACTCAGTGAGGGAGCGCAGTCTTTCTTGTGTCACACAAGTTGTAGTGCACACAGCACCTCATAATGCTAACTGCTGCTTATATTTCACTAAACCACGGGCAAAGACAGGATGCTCGGAGGAAAGGATTTTTCTTTCTGAGACCTTTTGAAACACAGTTTCTGTTGGTCTCTGAAAGGTAAACCAGGACTTGCATAGTATTTCTAATTTTCCTGTTTCCGGTTCAAACCCCAAAATAACTGCAGTGATTCTATCTTTTAGTGAAATACAGCCAAAGTTGCCAAAGGATCGCCTACGTGCCATTTGCAGCCTGCAAAGCCTTGATAACCCATAATGGCACTTTATAATTGTAGTGTGGCATTTAACTGAGGTGCTGTATTCCAGGTGACGTCCTTTATACACTCACTAGCATTATTGCCCATTCATTGAATAGCATTCAAAGAAGGAACAGCCTCCCATGAAAAACTTTCAGGATCATTAAAGTAAAAACGTACTGTTGAAGGAACATTGCATACAGTCATAGCAATCGGTCAGCTTCTGGTCAGTTCACAAATGTTAAATGCAAAGTATGCATTTAATATATGGGAAATTCTTCTGGATTCCTTCGGTCTTGTGTAGGTTTTATTACTGAGTTTCTACGCTCCATGCCTTGAAGCTCTGTATTAGCATCAGTACTGCTGTTAGGTAGATCATGACTACTTCAAAGTTTCCAGTTTAGATCTAGAAAAAAAAAAAAAGGAAAATAGTTAAGACACCAAAATTGAAATGTACTCAGCTTCTATCCTTCACCTTCGCAGTTATACTCTTGGTATTGAGCAACATCACAGCTCCCCTTACACTGTTTCTCATAAAGGTAAATAGAGACTTGAACAGGATGGATTGTGGTTTTTCAAGATGAAGTGGTTGTACAGCTGCCTTTACTGCAGAGCCCTCTAATGGAGAAGATAAACAAAGGATTTACTCCCACTTTTCACTGATGGAAGTTTGAAGTGGAGCCTTACCCCCATTTTTGCACACGTCGAATAAGCTAGACAGATAGTACTGCAGCGTGCTTGGTGGCGTGTAATTTTCATGTGTCAGGTCCTTTTATGTAGCCCTGTCAATTCATGTAAATCATGATTTGTATTGCTGTGCAAATTACCTACTTTTACACAGTTGTATTAGTGTTCTTCAGTCCTAACCTAAAGTATCCCACTGTTCCTGTTGCAAAGCTCTTAGAAAGAAAGGTGCCAAATGGTGTGGTGTTCACTTAATGAGATTGCAGTTCTTGACTTGAATAGAGCAGTGTGGAGTGTTAAGAAGGAAAAGATCTTATATTATCCTAGAGCTATATCTACTTCTTAAAATACGTGTGTATATATAAATAGAATCATAGAATGGTTTTGGTTGGAAGGGACCTTAAAGATCATCTGCTTCCAACCCCCTGGCCATGGGCAGGGACACCTTCCGCTAGACCAGGTTGCTCAAAGCCCCATCCAACCTGGCCTTGAACACTTCCAGGGATGGGACATCCACATCCTCTCTGGGCAACCTGTTCCAGTGCCTCACCACCCTCAGAGTGAAGAATTTCTTCCTAATATCTCATCTAAATCTACCCTCTTTCAGTTTAAAGCCATTACCCCTTCTCCTATCGCTACATACCCCTGTCAAAAGTCCCTCTCCAGCTTTCTTGGAGGCCCCCTTTAGGTACTGGAAGGCTGCTAGAAGGTCTCCCTGGAGCCTTCTCTTCTCCTGGCTGAACAAGCCCAACTCTCTCAGCCTGTCTTCATAGGAGAGGTGCTCCAGCCCTCGATCATCTTCGTGGTCCTCCTCTGGACTCACTCCAACAGGTCCACGTCCTTCTTGTGTTGGGGGCCCAGAGCCGAATGCAGTACTCCAGGTGGGGTCTCACAAGAGCAGAGTAGAGGGGCAGAATCACCTCCCTCGACCTGCTGGCCACGCTGCTTTTGATGCAGCCCAGGATACGCTCGGCCTTCTGGGCTGCAAGTGCACATTGCCAGGTCATATTGAGCTTCTCGTCAACCAACACCCCCAAACCCTTCTCTGCAGGTCTGCTCTCAATCCATTCTCCGCCCAGCCTGTATTTGTGCTTGGGATTGCCCTGTCCCATGTGCAGGACCTTGCACTTGGCCTTGTTGAACTTCACAAGGTTCTCACGGGCCCACCTCTCAAGCCTGTCAAGGTCCCTCTGGATGGCATCGCTTCCCTCCAGCGTGTCGACCACACCACTGAGCTTGGTATCATCGGCAAACCTGCTGCGGGTGCACTCCATCCCACTGTCCATGTCGCTGACAAAGATGTTAGACAGCACCAGTCCCAACACCGACCCCCAGGGAATGCCGCTCGTCACTGGTCTCCACTTGGACATCAAGCCATTGACTGCAACTCTTTGAGTGCAACCATCCAGCCAATTCCTTATCCACCGAGTGGCCCATCCGTCAAATCCGTGTCTCTCCAATTTAGAGACAAGGATGTCATGTGGGGCATCTGATTGCGTGCACACAGACACTTACTTACACTATAACTCGTAATAGTTCCATGCCACTAATCTGCTTGCCTGTTCTTTTCTGTAGCCCAGATGATTTACTGAATGCACTGAATGAGGGTATCAGCCGTGCTGATGTGATCATTACATCAGGAGGTGTATCTATGGGGGAAAAGGTATGCGAAATTTAAGTATGACTTGCTACAGTATATGTAAGAATTTCAAGCCAGAGTCTGTCATCAGAGCTTCTACCTTTGTATTAATGTTTATTAAAAAGGGATCTTTCTTTTTTGGAACACTTAAATGTGAATTAATTAAGAAAGTAGTCTTCATTCCCTTTGGTCTTATTACTGTACTACAGTAGACATAGTGCAACAGGGAAGATTTTAATTCTTGATACGAGTGATTTGCAAATGTCTTTTTATTTAAGGAATGATTTATGTAGTTATGATGCGGAAGGTGCTTGGTTAATAGCACATGAAGGATTTATGTAGATACGATGAGGAAGGTGCTTGGTTAACAGCATATGAAGGCAACAGACTTTTTATTTTTAAAGCAGGTAAAATGTAGATAGAATAAAGCTACTTTGAAAGTACTTCAAAAAGCAACCTGAGTATATAAATAGCTCTGTCTTACTCAGCAGATCTGTTTCCTGAATATGCCAAAGCTGTATCTGTTACAAAAATAGTTTTATCACATTTTGCGCCTGATAGTCCTACAGAGGCAATACATACAAGACACAGTGAGCTGATATATTTGCCTTTTGAATCATTAACAGAATTGTTGATTGAGTTCCTGTTGGTAATCCCTGTGCCAAAACCATCAAAGAAAATAGGGATACACAGATGCTGGTGGGGCGTAGATGAACCTGCAGGACATTTATTAATCATGACTTATGCGAAGGAAAACTCAGATTACTTTTTGATCCCAGGCTGAATCTGTGAGTTTGGCAGGTAAAAGAAACATCTCTCCTTTTATAACTAACAGATACTAAAGACAGTCATTAGGAGATGACAAACATGAGTGCTGTTTTTGTCACTTTTCTGAGTAGAAATCATATTGTCGGATACATCATGAAAATGGGTAACTAGTTAACCCAGTGCCAATTACTTTCAATCCCATCATTGTCCTCAGTATTCCTAGAAAAATAATCAAGGACAAGTGCTGGTCTTTAAATGGGGAACGTGGCGACGTAGTGCCGACACAGGAACACTAGGCAGTGACTGGACTGCTGAACGGTCTTACGGGCATTTGCGCCTTCTGGGTAGTTTCTCCCCAGTCTGAATTTGAGGCAACAGCATAAAGTCGATAGGCTCTCTTTTCCACTGACAGTCAGCCCTCCGATACTGAGCTTTCAACAGTTTTAATGAACTAACCGTGAACATCCAAAAAGTAAACAGAAAGTAAAAATGGGGTTAATGCAATCAATAATTGAGAATTCATGCCTGGCTGAAAAAAGTTGCTATTTTCCAAGTATTTGAACACACACACAAAAAAAGAGAAAGATGGGAAAACTGCGAGGGAGCTTCAGATTTACTGCTTCTAAGTGTCTCTTCACAGATGACTGTTATGTCCTGTGTCTTTAATCTCACTAAACACAACAGACAGGACACTACATCTTTGACCACAGAAATTTTCAATAAAGACTAAACAAGTCATTCGATTTGTTTTAATAGCTGGATCGATTGTGTTTATGCAGAATCATTTAACTTGAACTAGCGCACAAGCCACCCACAGTTTTTCCTTTCTAAGGACTGTTAAACCACTGTGAATTAGACCATGTCCCCAAGAAATTACAATAATTACAGTATCCTGGAAAACTATGATTTCTACAGTACAGTATTGATTTTGAAAGTACTAGGAGATCTCTAACTCTACTGCTAGATAGCTTCCATGGCAAAAGTTAAGTAACTTGATGATTTTAAGTCTTAAGTTTGAACCATAAAGGCTTTTTTCCATCTTTCACATAGAGAATGTTTTAGTAGTAGGTATTTGTGGGGTCCTCTAAGATTCTGATTACTTTTAAGTAAATATATTACTATGTCATCGTGGAGTCAGGTTTGGCACCTAAAATGAGTCTGTTCTTCACCTCTTCTTTTTGAAAATACTTTCTTTCAAATACTGGAAATTCCCCACTGGACTGTAGCACTTTCAGGATATGAAAAGTCTTTCATCTTCACTTGATAATTGCTTTGAATGCTTAGATGATGTAAGCCACTTTGATGTTACTTAATCGATTTTCTTTTTTGAATTTAAACAGGACTATCTTAAACAGGTGCTGGATATTGATCTTCACGCACAGATTCACTTTGGCAGAGTTTTTATGAAACCAGGGTAAGAAATCTTTCTACTTAGGCAGCATAGATGGAGGCTATACTGGGCCAAATATCCTGTGTAAGTGCTTCAGTAGATTTCAGTTTTCCAAATATGCTATAAACCACGTGGTAGATATATATGGGAAAAGAAGCAAAATCAGTCCTATTCAGATTAGGCATCATCTTTATGGGTGAAATTAACTGGAACAGAGAGATTACTTTTTATCAGTAAGAGATATTTCTCTGATAACTGTTGCAAATCAGGGTTGGGGATTGGGGAGAAACCAGCATGGTATAAACATGGCCACAGTCTTCACACTGATCACAGAGCTCAGACATTGACATTGTTATGAAATAACCGGAAAATATAAGGACATTTAACTGCTGGTTTGCTTAACGAGCATCTCATTTCCCTTCAAAATTTGCATAAGTCATATTCCTACAAAAAAGCAATTTCTTGAGAGAGGTGGAATGACAGCTAATTTACCAAGTTTTATCTAATTGGCATATTGAGCATAGTAATTTTGAAGTAAACGCAGTCCTTTATGTGTTTAGTTTGCCTCAGCATTGCTTTCCTTTGCTGTAGCGCTGCTAATTAATGAGTCTGGAAGTGTGCTTCGTAGAGAAAATGAAAGCTACATGTATTGAAAATAGAGAGTTCCCTTTCACAGTACAGTAGCGGAAGGACGTCTCCAGCTCTGCCTCACTAACCGTGGGGTGCAGTTTGTCTGCACGCTAGCTTGGCGTGGTCCGGTAACGCAAGGCCAAGTGCAGCTTTGAGGAATGACTCCCTCTAGGCCATAACAGTTTCCAGGGAGCAGAACAGCAAGTGGGTGTTTGCTGTGAAAGCAGACAAATACTTTTCCTGACTCTGCGTACAATCCAGGAAAGAAACGCATGTGGGTTTGATGCTTGTGCTGCTGCTACCACCACCTCCCTTCCATAAAAGGAACAAGTGAGCTGAAAGCATGTTTCTTCCCGTGCTGGATGTAGCCCAGGCGTGGAAATTGCTCGCTCCTCCTGTCATACCGCTACAACTAATAGGTGGGGAAGTCCCAAAAGTGAGATCTGCACTCCAGCCTCTGCTGCTGACAGGAATGGATAACCTGATGTAGAGAATTCAGAATATTAAATTCTGATTCTGGCTCATCTGAAAGCGAGCATAATTCTTTCTTCTGGTGATCCCTCTGTAGACTTGTAGCAATAAACTTTTAATAACTAGCCAGGAAAGCTTTAAGAAATCTTATTTTCCCCAAACATTCACTTTATGCCATAAGAAAGATATTTCTTACTGGTACCAAAACATTTGGTCATCTAATCTTACTGAGAATGTAAGCACTCTCATTTTCATTGGCTGTAGTGCAATTGCAAATACCGTGTCTTAGTTTTTATTAATTCTGTCTTAAAAGGCCTTAGACATGAATTGTGGTTACTATATTGGGAAAAATTCCCTTGAGTAAGTTCCAAGAGCGAAGCCAGAATTTGCTTTGTATGCCTGTATTTTGATGTGCTACGTGACTGCAGAGTGATGCCTGGGATTTACCATTCCTCCACTTGCTCTGAAAGTTGCTGAGCTAATGTAAGGTTGTATCTTGTCTGGCAGCACTGCCAGAAGAAAGTACTGGAAGACTTTACCAGTGATGGTGTTGAAATCTCATATGAGAATTCAGAGTTTCCAGTAAATCTGAATTAGCAATTAGATTTTTTTGTACCTCAGTTTGTGCACTGGTTATAAGATTTGGGGGTCTGGCACATGCTTCCCATTATGTTAGGGACATTTCAAAACAGGAACTTCAAACACCAACTTCCCCTGGTAAAACAGGATATTGATTAGTCCTAGCAGATACAAAACTAGGTAGTAATGATCAAAGTGTCGCAAATCTCCAAAGTTGCTGCCAGTCGGCAACTATCACCTGCTGACCAGTTGATAGTTGTTAGCTCAAGGTGCAGCCAAGGAACTCAGCCTAATTATTGCTCCTATAAAGTATCATTTCTAATGTTTAAAAGGATGATATTAACATAGGTATATAGAAAACTTTTTTTAATAGATGTCTCTTTTCTTTGCCAGCCACGTTCTTGAGCCATCCCATTACTGTCCTATTTGTATAACTATAATAGGTCTGATAACAGGTCACTAGAGATCCCTCAGGAGCAGCTCTGACAGGCAGAGCAAGCTCTGTACTGATAGACCTCGGTCTTCCCCGACTGCAGCTCTGCCTGTGCACCTGAATTTGTTCATCTGCAGACTAGCGAGCATTTGCTGCTCTGAAATACTGCTCCATTGTCACTACTGCTGTAGACACTGGAGTAAGGGAAATTAGAGTCACTAATGTTACAAAAAATTTGGAGAGCCTTATATGAAAAACAAATACAGCTCTGTAACTGCATCATTTCAGGATTACTTTTTTTAATAATTTGCTTCTAGCATGAAGACAGGGTTTAGATTTTTGATTACTAGTTCATCTGCTCTTAGATGTTTCCTCACCAGAAGCAAAATTGTCTACTTAAAACTTTATAGCTGAATACTAAGAAAAAATAATTGTTCTGTCATCACAAAGAGAGAATTATACCCCCAGCATGGAATAAGCAGCAGGTGCTAATGAACTGCTGAGAGAGAGCAAGATCCTGTTTTGTTTTCTTTTCCAAATGTTTTAAATAATAACATAATAATGTTCAGTCAAAGTCTAGTGCAGATATTAAATAGCTTTCCTTCTCCATAGCCTGCCAACAACTTTTGCAACTCTGGATATTGATGGCGTAAGAAAAATAATCTTTGCACTCCCAGGTAAGATGTTTTGTGGATTACTTTTGTTGCTGTGCATAGATGACAGACTTGAAACAGAATAGTGACGTTTCACAGCACCTGTGTCTGGGGTTGGCATCCCTAAGGAAGGTACCTGTAAGGTTTTCCCAGAAATTTCCAGAAGAGACTGACTTATAGGGATATACTAAGGAGTTCTTTCTTGTTCCTGTCCTCAGCATTTGCCAGTGTACAAGCCCTACGATTTCTCCCATCCAACAATTTCCTTGGGTTTTGTGAGTGGTACTACACAGGGATGGTTTTTTCCTACAGCTCCCTCCACCTGCCCAGTAAATACTCTGTGCACTTAAGTCAGTGCATCCACTCTGAAGTATTGAAAATGGAGACAAAAACGAGGGAATGCCAAGGAACATGTCACAGAATATTTATTTTTATCATGATCGTACCATGGAACCAAGAGAGGGCAGCATCGCTTCACCTCCTGCGTGCTGCGTCGCCTTGGGAAATCACCTCATTCAGAATAAGCATTTCTTTAGGGATCTGGCTACAAATCTCTATCCTCCTAAATCAGGAGGAATTTATTTTATTCTTATTGCTCTGGCTTTGCATGGATTTCTGACTACACAAGGAATCCTGATCTTGATAAGCTGGCGGTTTTCAGATGTATCTCTAGTGCTTTTGCTCTGTCTTGTTTCAGTTGCTGCAGTACATTTTTTTCCAGGGGAGAGATCCATGGAGCATCTGTCTGATCGTAGTATTTATTTTAGAACTGTCATCTGGGAGGTCCAGATGTGTAAGACAAGGGGTGTTTGACAGATGTTGTTCATACACCTCTCTTGTGAGTCAACAGAAAACGTATAAATCAGTAGAATTCTCCTCAGAATTTGTGCTAAAGCATTTTGCCACTCTGTTAGGCAATAGAAAGCTATTTAATATTACCTATTTTTCCATAGATCTTGGAAACCTTAATCGTGGTTCAAGAGCCCTATCAGCTAGGACCCATACCTGTGCACGATAAACCCTGCCCCAGCCCCACACAAATCTCGGTGTAAGACAAAAGGCAACAGAGGAACAGAGGCAAATGGTGGGGCCTGAGGAACATGGGGCGGTTCTGGTCAGAGCAGGATATCAGCACACCGTCAGCCAGAGAGTGTAGCTTTCAACAGGTGTATTTGCCACATGCCACTCCAGTCTTGAATGAAACGTTTCCTGTACATAGCATGAAAAGCTCTGTACAGTCCTTTACAGTGCAATTGCTATAAAAACATGAGATCACTTTCAGCATTTCACAGAGTAAATCAAGATGGGAGTCACCACCAACTGTTCTTTGTCCTACAGGCAACCCGGTGTCAGCTGTTGTCACCTGCAACCTCTTTGTTGTTCCCGCGCTGAGGAAAATGCAGGGTATCCTGGATCCTCGGCCCACCATCATCAAAGCCAGGGTAAGAAGCTTGTCCTCTATTTAAAAATTCTCTGAAGATGTTGAAGCACAACTCTTTGGGCTCTGAAAGGCTGTCTTGTTTGGGAAATCTGAGCCCTAGACTAATTCTGGCAAGTTGACGGAGGTTCACACAAAACGGAGGTACATTCTCAGCCTCTGTTAATGGTAATATTCAGTCCCATAATTCCTAAGAGTTAGGTGGCCATCTAATGGAGCAAGATATACAGATGCAGAGGCAGCCACTTGCCAGTCAGGCAGTAAGGATGCTTTCCTGTTTAAAAAAAAAAACATTTGTTTTAACCTGTGGTAAAAAATGCAGAGTAATCTGGGAATACCTAAAGAGTTGGATAGTTCTGTATTAGCAATAGAAAATACAAAGTTTAAAGCCTTTCTGTTCTTGAGTTATTTGTATAAGCAACCCACATGACCCCCACCCTAAGCAATATAAATCACTTAAACTATTCCTTTCATTCTTATAAGAAATCATGGATATTGTAACTCTGTTTAATACAGATTGGAGGCATGTTATTATAATGTATTATTCTTCTATTTTTGATTCTAATAAAATACTAAGGAACACAGTACCTTTTATAGTTTTCCTAATGTTGTTGGCTACGCACTTTTCTCTTACTGCTTATCCCATGTTTCTCTTTCGCACTTTCTCAAGCATCCAGATTTTTCTTTATCTCACAGCTAAAATATTCTAAAACAGAGAGCAGTTTGTAGTGACCTTCACTTTTGCATGAATTTTCCAATGTGTTCCATTAAATTCCATTGTGAGCCATCCCCTGTATGTCTTTTCATTTTAAAGATTGGCCATTTCCCTTTTGGCAGGGCTAGCTGGATTTTGAACGCGAATAAAATTTTTATCTTTATGCAGTGTAATCCAGGAACCAGAAACGATAAAGCTTTTTCCCAGAGAAATGCTATCTTTAAACTCCCAGTACAGGAACAGCTTTGGAATATTCCACTTAATGCATGTAGACTCCATCGTACTCTTCGATATTACAATATCATCATTGTATTTCCCTTAAATACTGCAGTCTCTACCTTCTGCAGGTTTTGATCTTGCACCAGACACCATCTGACCTCAAAATGCAAGTTTTTAAAGAGACTGTTTTTAAGGAAAAGCAATTGAGCAGATGATTCTGTTATCTTAGCCAGTGCAATCTGAATGCATGACATTTTCATCCTTTCTTTGCTTCTCCTACAGTTATCATGTGATGTAAAATTGGACCCCCGCCCAGAATATCATCGGTGCATACTGACTTGGCATCACCAAGAGCCACTACCTTGGGCACAGAGTACAGGTTAGTGCCCAGTCACACAGACTGACGGACACACTCACACAGGTCCTCGCCTTCCGACAGATGTGTTTAAAAACAACCAAGCACATGCACATGTTTTTTCATATAACCTTCCTTACGCAGACTGATTTGCTGACGTACTTGTGCACGTGCATACATGTATGTTAGTATAAAATTCAGTCATGATATGACTTACCAACTTCATTGTTAAAACTTTCGTTATCTGAATAACCTGCCTGTGTACACACGCACTCTCTCAAAATACACCTGTATGCTTGCATATGTGCACACATTCCTTTTTATAAATGTCCACTCATGCCTACTTGCACTCACAGACACATTTGCTGACCTTTGCTCTTGTGCACGTACTAAACAGACACAAGTTGGGGCGTAGGTAGGAACAGTACAAACAAACAAAAGAAGTGTGATTCTAGCTGGGCTGGAAAAGTAGAAGAGATAGCAGAGGCTGTATATGTTCTCTTAAAGCAGACTAAGACTTTTATTAGTCATGTTTGCCACCGAGGGATACTTCTGGATACTCAGCTGCAGTTGAGGCAAATACTATATTTGAATACTTTTTTAGTTGTATACTGCTAGAAGACCGACTCTGCCAGTTTCTCAAGAGATTCAGGTCCTTAAACAACTAATGTCTTTTTGCTACACCCAAATTGTTCAATACAAAGCACTATATACAAATCTCCCCAGGGAAAACATTTGTTCAAATGCATCTTACTGTTTACTCAGAGGAAGTTCTTACCATTGACTCCCAAGATGACACAGCCTCTGACATATTTCCAGGTGTAACTCAAGGTATTACTTACATCTCTAACGCTGTATTTGGTTTAACTCTGTTTTGTTGTGCACCACGTCTTTCCTTACGCAAGCAGACTGTCTGGAATGATTTCTCTGTCCATCTGGAAGTTTGAAAACCAAGAAACTAAAGGGTGTGACTTTTTATTGCACTTCCGTTTTTTGTCAGTGCTACCAATATGATACTGTTTATCTTCAGGACATGTTGCGAAGCCCAGTGTCCCAAAGAAACCCATTCTTTTGAGGTGGTATATGTTATGGATTTACGCAGCCAGCCACCATAACAGGGTCCGACCCTAGGATCCCACTGAAAAATGTAAAGTCCGAGTGACGGCTTCCAATCCCTCTTTTATTAGTTCTCACGTTACAGCTCAAGCTGGGAGCCTCCGGAGAGGGACCCCTACCCCAGATCATGCCCTCCAATTATACCTGTACCACCAGCACCCAATCCCCAAGTCCAATCGCTTAATTCTGGTTGGTGATCTCTTGATTTCGTACTGGTTTTCTTTGTCACTGGGCTGGCCGCCTTCTGAAGTTACCTCATTCTCTTGGAATTGTTTCCTTGGTCCTTATCTTCTTCATTCTGCTCGCATCTGCCAGATTCAGCTAGTTCTGTGTTAGCAGCATTAGTTTTATCAAAAAGTTTACTCTCCGTCAGCTCTTGCAGCCTAAGGCTTCAACTACTTTAGCTACGAGTGCTAAGCTACTAATGCTAAATGAGACTATTCAGAGAGAAGAATACAGTTAATCAAATTTATTCTATAACAGTATATTAAAAACATTCTAGACTGTGCTGGTTTTAGTCTTTGTACAATCAGAATTAGGTAGACAAATTGAAAAATAAAGTAATTTTGATAGGATCAGCAATTCCAACAGAAAAGCAATTTACTATGACAAGATATGAGGAACAGATAATGTGGAAGGCTGGACAGGAAAGCAATCAGCAAAGGGAACGAAAGTTTTGAGAGCCAGAGCGATGGGAGGCTGACCATTCTCTACAGAGTTCTCTCTTTCCATCCACCTTGGAACAGCGAGATCCCAGCTCTATGGATAAGGTCGCAAGATGAACGTCTTCGTAAGAACAGCTCGTTTCCCGCGTGGTGTGTTGCAGCATTTGAAACTAACGGAAAACTTGACTGAAATTTTTCTCTCGCTCTCCTGTAGGGAATCAGATGAGCAGTCGTCTGATGAGTATGCGCAGTGCCAATGGACTGTTGATGCTACCTCCAAAGACAGAGCAGTATGTGGAGCTTCACAAGGGGGAGGTGGTGGATGTCATGGTCATTGGAAGGCTATGATGTCACCAGCAAGAGCGAAGCTTTGATGCATGTCCACATATCATTGACTGTATCCTGTAATATGCAACGGCACAGCTAGTTTTTCTGATTTGGATAAAAGTTGATCAGTATAGTCAACATCTTGAATTATATTTCAAATGGAATTTAAATAAATACCTTTTAAAAAAAACTTTAAAACAAATCTTAACAAAGAAATTTATTCTGATTATATCAAAGCAACTTTTTCCTTTCCTTGCAATTGCTTTGTGTGTTCAATGCTAGTTCTAATAGCGGTAGCTTTTAGTAGACAGCAGTAGGTGCCTGCAGAACTTGTGTTTTTTCTCATCTTTAAGATACAACTACTTATGCTCTTAAAACAAGGCTGTCTGCTTATTTATACTAGCGTAGACAACACTTGGATTTCCCTTATTAGTATGCTTCATAACCGCTTCACAGAGAGCTTCTGCTTGTTCTTTATCTTGTATCTCGTGTTGATGTGCACAGTGCCAAAAGCAGAGTGGCTGCGCTGGGAACCCAATGAAGCCCCGAGGTTTTCTCACCTCGCTGCGCGTTCAGGGATCTCTCTTGTCCCGGCAGCCACCCAGCTCAGTACTCTTGGGCAGTAACTGGATACCTTTTATTTCGACGAACAAAAAAATTGCTTCCTTAAGTGCTGACAGCCTTTTTAACCAATACATTTAAAAATGTACAGAACTAAAAACTAAAAAAAATCAAAGACTGATCTTGTACAGATATTAGTGTTACCAGCATTCGTGTGGAAATTAAATGAGCAAAGAAATAAAACTAATGTTAAACAACTCTGTACCATAACATTTTCTGTAATGATATTGAAACTTAAATGAATAAAAAAAATCCTCAATCATTATTTAAAATTTCACCTGTTTAGCCTTGTTGTTTGAACCAAAAAAATAGTGGTTTAAGAGGGTATTTGGGGTGGGGGAAGAGGACAGGAAGGAAGGGAAATAGTGTGTGGAATCTAGGGCCTTCCCTCATGTACAGTGTCGCAAACACAAAGTGAGCGCTCTCTCACTCATCTCCCAAGGGACAAAATGGAAGCAGCAGTTGGGGGTTTTACAGTTGGACTCGTCAGAGCTGGAGAATACTTTTTTTCCCCCCATCTAAATGGCATCGCAGTTGCAAACAGCCCTTGTGCTGCACCGTGTGGAATTTGATAAAGCATTCTTTTATTTTTTTTTCCATGAGATACTGGGACTTTTCAGCCCTCGCCAGATTATATATCTTGGTAATTTCACATTTCACCTGGGATTAAGACCAGAGCAGTGCCCTACAACACCTTGCTACTTGGAGTTTGTGGGTAAAATGCTATCCCATCAACTCCATTCAGGAAGCCGGAACATTTGTCTATAGTAGTTTTTGAAGACTTTAGTCAGGGAGGACACAGAAAACTGGGTTTAAATCCTGACTGCCACAGTGGACCAGAGCTATGATAACCCCCGAGGGCATCCCTGAGGCTGGCTTTAAACCCAGACTCTTTGCTGTGAAACAGCCTGAATACTCCCTGCGCAGGCTGCTGCAAAGGTTGCAGGCAGGTGGGCACACACCGTGTTCGAAGGCACTCCGGGGACTGATCGTTCAGAAAAACAGTAACGCAACTTGCTGAGCATATTTCTTTGTTCTGGGCTGCATGTCCACATTTGTCATCTCTCTATGTAGCAGCAGGATGGTACCAAATTAAATTCATGGCTGCCTGCGTCTACTGTACCAATATTGTAAACCACAGAAGAAGGAAGAGAAAGGAGAGTGAACTCATCTCTGAGAAATAGTGTAGAACACTGCCTATTATAATCCAAAGGATTATTATATAGTTAGGAGTTATTACAGGCAGCATATATAATGAAAATTGGAAATTTATGAAGGACACCAGTAACAACAACCTGAGGGAAGATTGTTCAGGCTAGACAAAGATAAAAGAGAAAAGTGAGGAAACGTAGCCAGAAATATCTTGGGTCTGGTTTACATTAAAACCATTACTCAAAACAGATGTGGCTGAGAAGAGTTGGCACAATGCTGTGTATAATGCATGGCTACAGTTAAACCGTATCTCGGCATCGTAACACTTAACTACCATAGTAACAAATAAGCATATAGAGGTTAATCAAGATAATTTTTTTCTAAATCACTGATAGTATAAACTGCTTTAGCCACCCTACTGTTTTTTGTAATGGCCTCTGCCCAGTGTTCAAAGTTTTACGCAAGAAAATAAGCTTTGCACTTTCTGAGAGAGAGGCGCACAGCCCAGCCTTCGCTAACGCCGAAAGCCACAGCAGTACGTTGGAGAGGTAACTCTGGGAGCAGTATAATAAATCATTATTACAACTATGTCTCAATTATCAAGCCTAAAATCTGAAGAATTTTCCTTGGTTGTTGTAATATAAATGCATATAAATGTGATAGATAAATTCAAATTACTTTTTTACTTTGAACATTCCCAACTTACGGTTTCAGGGAAGGTTGGAAGCTTCAGAAAATAAATCAAGGGCAAAGGGATCTTCTGGTATGTGGTTACTTCGGTTCAAGGACTGAGACTTGCAAATGGAAACATTTTAAGGAATATTTTCACTATTTTTACTTCTCTAGATAAGGTTTTAGCACAATCAAAATAGTTACTTAACAACAAGAAGCAATGCCAGCAATGACTGAAGATAAGGTTGGTGTTCCAACATTTGTAGTTTTCTTCTTTTTACAGCATTTTCTTCAGTGCCTATACACGGGAATGATCATACGCAGTGGGTCTTCTGAGTCCCGGTCATCCAGCCGGGATAGTCCTACAGTGACCTACAAACCATACAGCAGCTTTCGTCTCCTGGCGAGCTGGTACCAAAGCCTTGACTGCACACCTGGGTGTGAAACATCGTTCAAAAATTGGCTGTATTCAATCAGATAAATAGAAGAATAGACTGGCCTCTTCCAAATACTAATTTCAAGACTTTAATTACAGCAATTACAATGTAATTCTATCTTGATATTAAAATATGCTAAACATGAAATGTCTTTGATCTGTAGGTAGTTATTACAGATCTGTATGACTCCAGCGATTACTAATTAACATGGAATCTTCAGCCTTTCTAATTCTTGAGCTGAAGAGTTCCACTTAAAACATTACAACATGGATACTGCTTAAGGACAATATGCAGCTGAAATCACCCTGCAGGTTCTGTCTTTGTCCTCCCCAGCTTGCCACTCTGCACCAAGTGCTACAGGTCGTCTTCTTTGACACGTCTCAGTCCGGAAGACGTGCTGCTTGCCTCATGCCCGGTAAAGACGGTCTTCAGGCCACCGGCAGCCTGCACATAGCCTGCACTGACCACAGAAGTGCCCAGCGTAGCGGCTGGATCCACCTTTACCTTCCGGTTGCCTTGGTTCAAAGTCGGTCAGCATTGGGATGGCGCCCACCGGCCTCGTGGCCTTTGCACGGCAGCAGTGTTCGGGGCCTGCCTCAAGTTGCGCTCAGGAAAGCTCTTCAGGCTGACGCCTCTGCCAGCACTTGCATCTGAGAGTTGAGAGCTTAGTGGGACATCTTATTTTGGAAAGCAGCTGCCAGGCCAAGATGGCCCAACACTTCCTATGGCCCTCTATTATGTTCTAATACTCAGCTTCTAAAAATAGCACCGTCACCTAAACCATTTGTGAGGTTTTGTGTTGGATAAGGAAAATATACATTAAATCAAAACAAAAGAGACAAACCACTGCTTTGTGTTCTTACATGATAACAGCACTGAGGTGTTTCCAGGTACCTGTGTTTGCAGTTGACAAAGAGAAGACAAGCAAAGTAAGGGTGAGATAGCAAAAAGCCGTAAGTATTGGTTAATGCTGAAGACACATCTCTCAGGAAGTGCACAAAGATTCATCAGCAATCAAGTTCAACAGTTGTTTTAAAAGCAGAGTCTCCTTCTTGGATATATCTATTTGGTATATTTGGGTATATAGCTTTGTACTTCCCCTGAGGAACAGGGTGGGAGAGCGGGAGAGGGTCAAATGAGGAGTCAGGGCCCAATTCAGGCTACGTTATCCAGCAGTAGATTGGGCTGACGTGTAATGATCCTTATACTCTTCCTCTTACCTGACACGAAACTAAGAATGAGAAGGAAGAGGGTAGATGTTGAAATGCTCAAGCACAAAATTTGCCAAAAATTTTATTTTCCCTTAGCTGGAAAATTGAAACTAGTTTTTAATATCAGAAAAAAAGCATAAAATTGTCTGTCATTTATGCTGATGCTTTCCAAACATTTCTAATAGACTTTTATCCCAAATAAATTCAGGAATATATTCCCAACCTAATATTTCTTTTGTGAGGTTATTTTACGCATTTCCCAAAATTCTAGGTAACAAACTCTTTGCTTAAATGCTTTATATCTACCATAGTCTCCTTCCTGAAGCTAGTTAAAGTCAGGTGGCGTTCCTCCCATGAAAAAGCTGAATTTTAGCACTGCAGGTTAGACAGGGAAGGGCATTTATGCATGTAGTCGAAGAAAGCAGAGACATTTCTAGGAGAGGGGGACAATGAGGTGGTCAAAGTCACAACGATTGATGAAGAAAAAGGATTTGCAGTGGGGAGGAAACTGCAGTAGCTGATGATCGTTAAAGCAGCAATCTGTTGAAGAGAGACAAGGTCTAGTTTCCCATAGCGGTATTTGGTCAGTACGTTGCAATTAAGTGCCTTAACCTCATGGTGAAGAACATGATCTCTAATAACTGTCACTCCTGGTTTGGCAACCCCTTCGCCGAAGTCAGCCGGTCTCAAAAGACGAAACTCAGCATTTGCACCCCTTCAGCATGATACTGTCAGCAGCTGAACTTCTGTATTTACTCAGAGTGAAAAAATCCACATTGTTGTTTCTTCTGTGTTTTCTTGTATGGATTTTTTTTGTGGTTTCTTCAAACTTGACTTGTGTTTTCTAGAAAGTCTATCCCAGCCGCCACCCGGAAAGGTGAGTCCCCATGCTGGATTTAAACCCAGCATTGAAATGCAGACGCTTCTTGGCTAATTCATGGGGAGGAAAAGCCTGTGGGTTTTGCAAATGTTACAACCTCATGACGTGCTGGTAGTTGCATGTTTTCCGAAAGGGCTTAGTGACTCATATTCAGCATTAGATTAAGACTTGCTCTGTGCATTCGTGCCATATTGCACACAAGCTGACAAAGCTCTTGGAATATAAAGCCTTCAAAAGGGCAATGCACCGATGCTCAGTAGCTCTCTAGTTGTCAGACTGGTCTGGCTGGGATTACGCGCTCCATCCCAGCACTGTACGGTGACATCCAGCATGCCCTGTCCCTATGCAAGGACTTCTGCCTTTGCACGCACCCAGTTTGGGTTTAAAAAAACAGGCAGCCAACTGAATTTTTGCAGAGTTAATTCACAAGCACAACTGAAACCTGACTGTACACCAGTAACTCCACAGATAATCTGAATATACCAGAGAAAGCAAATGCACTGGCATGATCTTCATAACCACGGATTCAAAAGTAGAAGTAAAGTAACTTCAAGAAAATTAGAAGATGGCAGGTAAGCATATATCCGTGCAAAACCTACCTTAGAAGCAACAGCAGGGTAAGCTCTCAAAACCCTGATTTACTCCTTTTGTAGGTGCAGAACACTGTCAGATTGAGAGCCATATCCAGATGCATTTGCTTCCATTAAAAAAAAAAAAGGTCATAGTGCAATACTGACATGTTACCAGCCACTGGCACTCAAAAAAGTGTCCCACCGGACTGACAAGAAAGCATGCAAAGTGGCTTTTGTCGATACCTGACATGCTCCACGTGGATTTTACTGTGGCCCAAGATGGTCTGAAAGGATGCGATTACCAAACAGAAATCAGAAAGATCAGCAGGACAAATGAGAGTTAGCACATCAAGGATGTAAAGCTTTTAAAAAACAACGTAACGCATTATTACCTGTCTGACAAGAGCATTTCCTAACTGGGATGTTTGTCTGTTGTGGCAAAGTAACCAGTGACTTCATCAATTTGAAACGTGCTGTTGGAGCACTAAGGGGGACCCAATTCTGCAGTGATGTGCAGACCAGACACTGGGCCAGGAGAAGCCAACCCAGGTGTTTGCAGACACAACTTCCTACAGTGGCGATGGCTGGTACCAGCAGGAGAAGGCAGCTTCTGGGGGACTACTCGAGAAACTGCTGAGAAGGGGACGACATAATGCCAGAAACTTTCCTGCGCTGTGTGGCCTGTGCACTTTTAGATAATTTTTAAAAAAAAAAAAATCACCCCCTTGCAAGAAAGTGGCCAATAGCTCCCATCTCAGGAAGAAAAAGTATAAATTCGTGGCAAGTAGATTATGATCCATCTTCCAAACATGCCCCCACCACCCACAGCGTTTGCGGCAAGAAGTCCCACACTTTCACAGTGTGAAGCAGCATCTCCTCTGTTTCGTGCTGAATCTGCCACCTCCTACTTTTATTTGATGCCTCTTAGGCTCTTGTGTCGGAGCAGACAAAGAGAAGTCACCCTCATTTTGCCATCCATAGTTTTATAGATGGTTATCAGCTGGATCAAGAGTCCTAATCTATGTAGTCTGCCCTTTCTGGTCATGTTCCATCTCCAAGGGTCCATAAATTGGATCATCCCTGTTGCTCCTCTTTGCACCCTCTTCAATTTTACTATATTCTGTCTGAGACAAGGAGACCAGAACCGCACGCAGTATTAAAAGGCATCACTATCTCATATAACCACAAAATGATGACTTCCGTTTGTTCTCTGCTTCCTAATAGTTAATTTTTGTTCTTCAGTGCTTCTGACCAATGTGTTTTTATGGATCTTAAAATACAGATAGCCTTAAAGTCTCATTCTTAATTGGTAGTAGTCAACCTAAAAACAGTACTTATAACGACAGTTCAAGAAAATGTTTTCTTCATATGCATCATTTTACTTTTATCTGTGTTGAATTTCCTCAGCTGTTTCAACTCACTTCCACTCAATTTTGAGCAATCCATCTGCACTTCTTGGTCCTGGTAAATGCGTATGTTCCTTTAATTTATTTGCCTTTAATTTAATCTGGTAATAGAGACTGCATTGATTACTTCAGCTGAGAATCTGTTCTATACTGTGTGAAAAGACCTGCTTTGGTGGCTTGACAGCTATGCTATCGTATTGATACTTTATCTTATTATGCCTGATCTTTTCTTGTGGTTTAGTGCCAGCTGGATTGCCCGCTGGTGCTGACAGGCTTTTCATCTGTGCTCTTGTTTTAGGATGCTGTTGCATTACTTCGGAGAACTGCCAGCTGACCTAATAAATCCCACCTAAGGCAAGACCACCCTCGTGCCTACACGGAGAAGCTGCAGTCTAAAAAAAAAAAAAAAAGGCTTAATATTTTCCTATAGCTTTCTTGTATTTGGATGAGGTTGCTGGAACAGGCATGTTCACGGTGAAGACTGGTGGGGAATCTCTTGGGTTGTGGCTCTGCAAAGCCCCCCGGTAGGTGCCTGTGCTGTACTTGGGGGAGTTCGCCCACAGGACCCTGTAGGCGAGTGAAGTGGAGCCAGCGCTGATCACAGCCGGTTGTCTGCGGCGTACTATGCCTTTCTGCAAGCACAGCCTGTCGGGCTTTTGTGTCAGCGCTAGGTAGCTATTCATCCCTAAAGGTATTGAGTAATGAAAATAAAAATGGCCTGAGAGCTACTTATCTGCCAGTCCTTCAGGAGGGGAGAGGTACACACGCAGATGCAGTGGTGCTTGAACCCATTTAAATAAAAGATAGTTAGTTGGCACTGTACATCCATGACTGACTTTCTGTAATTTACTCCCTACTGGCCAAATCCAATCAATTTGCCCAATGTGCTATGAAAAGCCAGAGGACAGAGCAGAAGACAGGATTTAATATGCTTTTGGCAGCCTGCGTTGCTAAGGAGTCATGCTGCTGCCTTCTCCATTAGCTGGAGTTTTTCTAAGAGGTGGTGGCTAGGGTTAGATTAAAACAAAAAAAAATAACAAAAATAACAGGGGTGCGGTAAAAAGCACACACAAAGGAGCACAGAGAGGGTGTCAGGTGGGAGAACCCGAATGACACCCTGCCCCAGCTACTCCCAGGCCCATCACAGGAGCCATCAGCCCATCAAAGGCCCATCACCACAAACCCAGAGGAGCACAGGGGCACAATGGCAGGCGGGAACCCAAATTAAGGACTCATAGGGACACCCTGGCTGGGCCTCGCCCAGGGCCATCGCAGGAGTGCCTCAGCCCCTGCCCAGGTGGGAAACCCATCAACATGAGGCAATGGGAGGGCTCTCATGATCACCGTTCAAACCATGGGAGGTTACTGCCTGGGGGTGCGGGAAAAGCATTTTAGGATTGCACAAGATTTATGGGATGTTTAAGAGGGGAACCAAAAGTGGTGAAAGGAATGGGTGTAGGGGATTTGAGGAAGAACAGATGTAGGAAAATAGAGGGATAAAGGGATAAAAAGGGCTGGTCACATGTAAACAGATACGCTTGTCTGGCCATGCCCTGTGGCCTGCCCGATCACCACAGTCTGTCATTTCTAACTCTTTTCCTGGGTGAGGAAGAGGCAAGACCACGGGAGGAGCGAGCTACCCGGGGAGCAGGGGAGTCCCAGACCGCTGCTGGAGATCGTGGGGCCTGTGGGTCACATGAGACCTATGTGGGTGGGTGGGTGGGTGCACGCACGTGTGTGTGCGCATAGGTGTCTCCAGGGGTGAGGCACCTGAAAAGACCAAGGATCCAGGACCTGGGTGGACTGTGTGTCCAAAGCCAGCTACTGCAGAGACCGCAATGTGTGTGTGTGCGCCCGCGCGTGTGTGTGCCTGAGTGAGGGGTCTGTATCGGCAACGGGAGCCAGGGGCTTGTATGCCCAGATGGCAGCAGCTGGGGTGGCTGGGACCCAGGGGCCAGCTACTGACAGAGTGAGCGAGCCCGGCTGCTGCAGGGATCCACGCTGTATACACGTCTCTGTTTCCCACTAAGGGACCTTCATCCTGACCAGGCAGAGAGGGGAACGGGACGAGGCTGTTGGTGCTGCCTGTGTTTGTGTGAGTGCTGTGTATACATGTTGTGCATGTGAGTTTGTGGGTTGTACCTCCTGGGAATACGTGCTCAGCCTTACTGTTGGCTGGCCCTCGGGGCATGGAGCTGCAGCAGCCTCGCTTCTATCAGGCTACCGGATTCACCCCACACCCCACCCCCAAAAGCCATACAAAACGTGACTCGAAAAACTGATAGCAACATCTCTCACAATAGCTGATGCATTACCCTGAGACTGGGAAATGAAATACATGTCAACACACTAGAGCGATGAGTGATGCAGAGGCACCTGAGCTACCTCGCGCTGCCCATGCCAGAACATGCACGTGGCACAACAAAGCATCATACGGTAATGCTGTCTTAGGTGTGAAAATGTTATTACCCTGCACTACAAGAGTCCTTGTGGCTCTCCTGTTTCCTAACACCGTCTTAGCTCAGATTCTCCTTCTCTGGCGTTCTCATACCACACTTAACTGCACAGGCCAAACAAGTGCTGAGTGTACGCGTGTATTTGGGGTAGGTAGACTGGACTTGCACCTTCCATGGTTCAGGCAAGAGCTGTGACCACTTGACTGCGGAGTCAGTCTCCTCCAGCTCAGTCACTCACCCGTGGTGGTGTTCACAATTACATTTCCATAGGCTAGAGAGAGAAAGGCAATTCAATTTTGATAAAGGGCTTGTTATTGTTGGGTTTGCTAGAGCAATGCTATTTATCCTTCTCCGCCCATGTATATTACACAGCTGAAATCCAGCTGGGAAAGAAAAGCACTACTGTTTTCCACGCTGGATCAGTTGTCTTGTACAGTGGGGAGAGAAGGAAGCATTTCTGCTGGACATTGCTATGTCAGTGCACAGTATTATCAGACAGTCCAGAAACTGTCCTATGGTGGCCCTACCTAAGCAAGGGTGGATGTGTACCTACCCAAAGGAGGCCAGGTACCTGCAAAGGAGATTGCACAACAGTTCTTCAAACCGTCAGGCAACATAACTCTCATTTTGCAATATCAATTCTGCTTCAACCAGCCTGGTGCTCAGTCATGGCCTGGACCCTGTCCAAGCACCAGGCTGAGTTGGAAGCAGCAGTGTTATCAGGTGAAAAAAAGGAGTTAACATCACAGGTTGATTATGACATCACCTGGCCGATCTAAAAGGTTACTCTGGCAAAAGAATGTATAGAGAGAAGCTAAAATTTACAAACTAGAGCAAGACACATGAATACAAGCTCCATTTTAAATTGGCTCATTAACCCTGAGGCCGGGGCCCTGAGTGCACCAATAGGCCTTACCTGCCCCGAGCAGCTTCACCTGGGATCCCCACCACACACTCCCTGCCCGTGGGTCTGAGAGATACACTTAAGCCCTGGCCTGGCCACCTAGTCCTTGTTTGAGAGAGGCTATGGGTGTACCTGTTGCCAGCCCTGGCTCCTGGGTGGACTTCCTTGGACATCTGTTACAGTCCTGGCTCCAGCCCTGCCTGCTGCTACTCCTGACTGGGCTCCTGGAACAAAGTCTCAGGATGGACTCCAGATCTGGTCCTGCACCTTTTCTGGTCTGTGCCTGTCAGCAGACCCTGTTACCACCATCCTGCTCAGCCCATTCATTCTGATTTCTGCGGGACTGGAGTACTGTGCCTTGAGTGTTGAAGACAATGCCTCTGCTGAGGTCATCCTTGGCTCCCAGCTCATCATCCCTCACGGAGCAGGGCAACCCTTGCTGTTCCCTGGCAGCCTGCACTGCATGGACAATACCTATGCAAAAATCTCTGATGCTATCATGCCCTTCATGTGCTCGTGTCACAGGTGAATCCATGCTACCTGTTACCTCTATGCCCTGATGCAACCAAGAAATGGAATTGCTGCCAGGGCCGGTGAGAACACAAACCAGGGGATGTATTGTGATGCCAGCAGTGACGAGGCTGAGTTCTTCCAAACCACCCTGCTTGCCTGTTATGACAAAACTTGCTGCCTCACGTACATGCATTCACGTACCACTTCTCTTCATATCATCACTCCTTAAAGAAACTTGAGCAGGGAAACCATATCATCAAGACCGTGCCTGATGATGCTGCCAATCACGGATTTCTAGTGCTGGGAGAATTCCAGTGGGCTCTGCAGGAGGGACTAGCACACTCGTATCCTCTCTTTTCTTAGACATACTCCTCTGTGTAAGAAATGGATTGACCTAAGTGAAACAAGGTATGACTGGGAAGTAGAAGCTTACTACATCTATTTAAAAAAAAAAGAAAAATTAAATTCTTGGCACTTAGTGAGCAATCGTGAAGAAATCATTTGACTTTTGTACCTACTTGAGTTAATAGAAATTAGCTGTTTAATAAAGATTTATGAAATGTAATTAATGAATGAGCAGCCTTTTTTTTCCCTCCATGAGTCAATCAATATTATGTTACTTATTCTCCAGCTTTTGTGTTAAAGTCAGCCTGGTCAGCTGCTGGAGACTCTTTACTTCAGAACCTCTCCTAAGTCCTGGGCTCTTGTTGACTCCTGACAAAAACATATGTGAACCAAGAGGTACAAAGATAGAAGCCACCATCTAGCACTGAGAACAGCCCAAGGGTTTCTACTGTTATTTGCAAAGTATGTCGCTATACTCATGTGAAAAAATACATCAATAAAAAAATATTAACTTAACAGTGATAAAAAATATACAAGATTACTTGTAATCAAGAACATACTGAAGTATAGAATAGTATATGCAAACCAGCGTTTATAGATTCACAGGCCCTTTTTCCTTAAATAAATAGAAAAAGAGGAGTCAAGAGCTGTGAGAAAGCCTTACTAAGTTCCCCTTTGCACTTGAGTTCGCATGTTCTTAAAAACGGGGGGGGGGGGGGGGGGGGGGGAGAAGTTCTGCTCTTTAGTAGTATAATAAAACCTATCAATCAGGAAGGATTATGTTTGTTTCTTTTCATAATCATCAGGGTTTTTTTACATATAAGCCTTTTTATCTCTATTCCCTTTAACTTGTAAATTTATTTTTGTTTTGTGGATAGGCAAAATGAATAGCAAGTTTGATTTTAAGAGCATCAGTTCAAGTCAGGCGTCCATTATGGGTGACCTTCAGAGACTTCTTAGCCAAGGAGAATATCCTCCTTTCACCTCTGCTCCCATCTTCGAGAGCAAGTTTGTCCAGGTAAAAAGTCATTCAAATTAAATCATTTGGCATGCTCAAGGTAAAATTGCTTGCAATGATTACCCTTTTTTTACTCCCTCAGCTCAACAGGTATTCCTCGCTCATTTATTCTCACTATTCTTATTCTCTGTTTACTACACACATATGGACAGAATGTTTCCCTTCTCCTGTAGACTCATTCTGCTCACACTTTACAAGCAATAGTCCAGAAACCCAGCAATGGCAATGCTGCAAATTAGAGGAGGAGGACAAAAAGTGATGTTTTCACCCCTCCTTGTCAGCCTCTACTCTTTCTTGTAGCAACAGCTAGGACTGTTCCAGCAAATTTCTGGTTCTGTGCTATGTCATTAAGGTTTTTAGCCATCAGCGTCAGTTCAACCTAGCCTAAATGGCAGCCAGCCTTTCCCAGGCAATCTCCCCCCACTTGGAACTCCTAGTATTCTTGCAGGCAATACCACTACCCTGCCTGTCACTTACCCTAAGCACTGGCCAAAGAACCCTGCAAGACTCTGGCAACCGCCTACTCTCCTACAATACTGCATTCACAGTGTGTCTAAAATATCTGAATTCTATTTACATGATGTACCTCAACAGTGTTTTTCACAGGGTTTCATTACCTCACTTTGTGATAATTGCAACATCCTTTGGTCTTGCCTTGATTAATTCAATCTTGCATTGTTGATACGCATGCAGAATGTTAATTAGCTAGAGTCTCTGTTTTCAAGGTACTTGATGATTTATCCCTGCTTTATTTATCGGACCTCATTTACTATCAAGGAGGCAGTTGCCCTAACTAATCAACCCAAGAAAACAGCAACATCACTGACTCATTTACATTAAAATGAAAAAAAAAAAAAAAAAGCCTTTGATCTTTTTCACATACTGTCTCTCACACTTGGGAGGAGATTCTACTAGATATCCACAAATTTAATGCACTGTCCTCCCTCAAATTCCTTCTTAGGACACACTTTTTCTCTGATGCCTATCAAAACTAAACCCTGACAATGGTACATAACATGTGATTCGATCATACTTAGCAACTTGTTGTTATCTCCTCCTATTTTCTCATTTTTCTCTTTCTGTAATTTCATGTCTTATACATAAATTACCTGGGATCTTTTTCTATTCTGTGTTTGTACAGCACCTAGCAGGATCCTGGTTCATAACCAGGTCTCTTTAATATCACAGTAACGCTGACAAAGACAATGAATCATCAGGACAGAGTGCCTCTTCCATCATGTTTACACTAAGAGAAATTCAAGATAATGGTACTCAGGAGGTTTCTGACACAGCAATCAGATACCCAATGATTTGGATTACACAAGAGCCAGTGATTTCCAGTCCTCCTTTATTCCTTATTCAACTTCTTTCCTTTCTTTTCATGCATACACATTCCTGTCTCATTATTCCGCATTCCCCTCTTTCGTTACCAACCCAGTAGACAAGCTCTAGTGCCCCCAAGCCAAAACACCATGAAATATATTGGTAGGATATTCTCTGAGACATCATATGGCAAATGTCAGTGCTGATGTGGCTCTTTTTTTTTGTTCAGGTTAATCGAAGAGGGGAACCAATTTCTGTCCATAACCAACCCAGCTGCGTGACCATTGGCATCTGTGCTGCCAATCCCAGCTCACCAATGCCCAATGCAATGCTGGTAGCGCGAGAGGTGCCCGTGTCCCCACAGGAAAGTAGAACAAACTTCTGGAAACTCTCAGAGGAGCCATCCCACATGGAACAGCTAGCACTGACCAGGTGAGTTAGCACTAAGAAGGGTTAAATATTTCCTTGAAGAGTAAATAAGCAATATGAATATATTACCCATTTCCATACAGTTTTCCTTCTTTTAAGGGTCGGTTTATTAACAAACCTCATATTTGCAGTGACTCTGTCCCAGCACTAGCACAGTAAAGTTAGGAGAATCACTGAAGTTTAAGTACACACCTTTAGGCCCCACTCTGGTCATCATTTCAGGCCAACGCTACCCACATGTGTATAGATAGATGATGACTATGAATACTTAATAAACCTTTTTCTAAATATATCAGAAGCTGAAAGCTGGCGGGAAGATTGGGGGTACAGGATTGTCAGGGAATAAGGCAGTGGAATAAAGGCATTGCAGAGAAGCCAACTTCCTTTGCCTCCGTTCTGTGCACTGCTGCCTAGCATGTCTTCCACAATCAGCTAGAGGCACTCATAAGAAAAGTGTCCAAATCCACTCGGCAGCTTCTTCCTATTCCAGTTTCTCACTTTTAGTCTTATTCTATCTGTAGGTCTGACAGACACAATATCTTCTTTGAGAGGAATTTCCACTTGTGCTTAATGATGAGTTTCCACCTTTTTTTATAGGTTCTTCCCCTTGAAGTTTGTGGAACTCTCTGTCCACAGCACAGATAAGCATCACCTCATGTTAAAATTAGTAAATGGCCGTTCCTATTATCTAGAGCTCTGTGCCCCGCCAGACCAGCAACAACACCTATTCCACCTCTGGCTGCAGCTCATCTCTCTCCTGAAGCCCCCAGAAAATACCAGCAATACGGAAGTCGATGTAAAATGCAAGGATTTTGGCACGTGTCACAAGAAAGCTCCCAGCCCAAACAACTCATCGAAAAATGTGAGTCTTTAGCAAATAGACATCAAAACTTCAAACTGAACAATCAGAAAGTATCACTTGTGCCAATACTCTTTGCTATCTCTCAAGTCAAAGTTTTTGTGTGCTTTGAAGGAGCTACAGTTCTGTTTATCAAAATAGCTGGCTTGTTGTAAAGTCCCTACAGAATTTCAGGGCAATGGGAGTGAGGATGCTAGGCACACCATAGCCCTGATGATAAATTTCTGAGACTCAATAAATAGCATACTACTTATTGTTTGGTGTTTAGTTTTCCCTCATAGTTGGAGGTATGTTCTTAAATGGCTCTTTTTGACCAAATTCCACACCCACTGAAGAAAAGCAGAGAAGGAAAGACATGACACAGCTGAGACCCATGCAGGGACTGACAACTAATAAGCAAAGAGGGCAAAGGCATGTGATCCATTCCAAAGACAGAAAGAGAAAGTTCTTGAAGGAAACGCTACATCAGGCAACCAGACAGGCAGAAGGCAGCTGCTCACTGTAGCTAAGAGAGAAACAAGGAGCAGAGTGGGGGTCAGCAAAAATGCTTCAGGAGGTCCTAAAGAGAATATCATGCACAGAAGGGATCTGTTACCTTAGAGTCACACTTAGGAAGGAACTTGGATGGTTAATGATGCTGCTCAACATTATGTAAAGCTATTTCCTCTAAGTTCCAAGCACACAACCTTTTGTCAGCACAGGCCTTGATGGGTGTTTAGTTCCCACTCAAGCCAACCCAGCTCTCAGCCAAGCAGAGGCACATCCACAGGGAGAAGGAAAAAAACCACAATCACATGGCCAGTGTTGCATGTCCATCTTTTCTCTGCACTCAGGAGCTCCCATCTTCTCCCTGGCCATGGGTAGCAGAGAGAAGGAACAACTCTGTGTACATAACAGCAGAAAAATTACAAGGGGACTAGAAAAATATAATATTGGAGAGAGGAGAGAACTGTGAGAGATGATTCTTTCAAGAAAAATCAGTGATGAGGTAAAGGGATGACTGAAGAAAACCTAGGGGAAAAACTAGCATATTCAGATTAGATTTGCAGAAAGTACAGGACTCAGATTTGGCTGAAAAATCTGCACAGCCACATCCCACAACCATATTGGTTAAGTCAAGAATGCACAGGTTATTAAGAGAAAGTAAGTATGGGATTTATAACATTTCTTAATTGATACTTTTCCTGCTTCAACTATCCCTACATAGCCACCTTTCTTCTGGGTTTTCTGCTTTCTCTCTTATCTGATGCCAAAGACTAGATCCTTATACAACTTTCTGGACATCATAAGCTGGCCTGACATGAATGTCAGCTCCTGCGTGTACAGCAGATGTTACTAGTGATTCAATATACTAAAATCATAATCCAGACCTAGAATCTCTATTTTTCTTTGCAGAATAGACGTCTTATTTTTCCAGTCATTCGTTCATCAGTGTTTCAATACCTTGACATGCTGGCCGTCACTCACTATTGAGTTTTCTTTTCTACAGACAGTTTTTAAGTTTGGATTTTCCTTTGCATAGAAAGATTTTAGTAGGGACTGATCTCAAAATCTGGACAGGAGGGAGAGCAAAGATCTTATCTCAGCTTCTGAATATAAGCAAAAAGAGGAGAATAACCTGGAGATAAAGGAGTCCTGGACATGAATCAGAAGCAGAGAACTTGGAGGCAAAGCCACAAACAGGTCTCAGAGGTTAAGCTTTAGGACCTGTTATCCCCTGACGGACTGCATAGTCACCTCTAGCCAAAGCTGTAGGCCAATAATTGCCAACAAACTGATAATGTAGGAGAAACAGTAGTCTTTCTTCTAGATAAATATATCACATTTCCTACAGATGGTCTGTCTGACACCACTTTATAGCAGAACATTCAGTATAGAGGGGACTACTATATAGGAAATTATCTTATCACAAAGTTCTAGTTGCGCTGATCAGCTCTGTACAGAGCTCTTTTTTATGTCAGTTGCTACTGTATCCGTTAATCTTTCCTTTTTCCTTCAAGAGGGATGACCCACAAGAAGTGCCTAACCCCAAAACAGAGGAAGAAGAAGTTACTAAACAAACCTCCTCCAACCAAGTTCCCCTCTCAGGTACAGTGGGTCCCACAGAAGAGAGTGGAAGGAAAGAGGAACCCTTCCACAGCTCCCTGAAACCAACCAGGCAAGAAACCACCATGCAGTCAAAGAACATAGATCCTCTGGATACAAAGAAGAGCAAAAGCACAGAAAAGAGGAAAACTAGGTAGGTATGTTTGGAAAACAAATCTGATATACTTAGCTTCTGCTGCTGAATTTGAAAAGTAAAATGTGCCATATTTTTGTCTTCAGAAAATATATTATTGCAACACCTTTTCAGGGTTACTGTAATTTTCCTAATGCTTTCATGGATTAGGAAGCTGAAGAATACAGGGTGGGGTTTCCAAGTGTCCAGACTTTAGTTTCTCAGATGTTCAGGAGCTTTTGAAAGAGCATTCCCCCTGCCCACCCTCCCACCCACTGGGTTCACAAAGATGGGCATCAAGCAAAAGTGGATGAATGTTCAGTGACTTAAGTGCTAGTGGTCTCCTTGAATGCTGAAGGATCTGCATACTGGTAGCTTTGATTTAGATGCCCAGTATATGAGGGAATCATATAGCATGGGGCAGACTCAGTGTTTCCTTTCTGCCCAAAATCAGCATCATGTCCTGGCACCAGAAATCTCTCTTTTCTGTACCTCCTTCACTGCCATATCCATCCTGGCTTGTGCAGAAGAGGAGCAGATTTTTTGTCAGTGGTGCACAAACTAGGCAAGCAAAAGTTAGATGGCAGAAGGAAATGAAAACTCTGTCACTTACATGAGCATCTGCATGACAACAAAGAGCAAAACTTCAACATAATCACTTCTCAAGCTACATCTAGGCATTAAGTGATGTGTTCAGATGTGTGCTATGTTCAGATGTGTCATATGTAAGTAGAGTCTAACATTCAAATATCTCTATGTGTTAGCGTGTCTTGCACTTCAAAACAAGGCTTACTACATCATTTAGCAATACATGTTTCTACTGCAGACAGAAACAAGCTCAAGAAGTGGGCCTCTGTGAAACTCACGAGGTTCAACAAGGCCAAGTACAGTCCTGCATCTGGGTCAGGGCAACCCCTGGTATCAATACAGGCTGGGGGATGAAGGGATTGAGAGCAGCCCTGCCGAGAAGGGCTTGGGGGTACTGGTGGATGAAAAGCTGGACATGAGCCAACACTGCGCGCTCACAGCCCAGAAAGCCAACCGTATCCTGGGCTGCATCAAAAGCAGCGGGGCCAGCAGGTCGAGGGAGGGGATTCTGCCCCTCTGCTCTGGTGAGACCCCACCCAGAGTCCTGCATCCAGCTCTGGAGCCCTCAGCACAAGAAGGACATGGACCTGTTGGAGCGGGTCCAGAGGAGGGCCACAAAAATGATCAGAGGGATGGAATACCTGTCCAACAAAGAAAGGCTGAGAAAGTTGGGGTTGTTCAGCCTGGAGAAGGCTCTGGGAAGATCTTATTGCAGCCTTTCAGTACTTAAAGGGGGCTTATAAGAAAGATGGGGAAAAACTTTTTAGCAGGGTCTGCTGTGATAGGACAAGGGGTAATGGTTTTAAACTAAAAGAGGGGAGATTTAGACTAGATACAAGGAAGAAGTTTTTCACAATGAGGGTGGTGAAACACTGGCACAGGTTGCCCAGAGAGGTGGTAGATGCCCCATCCCTGGAAACATTCAAGGTCAGGCTGGACGGGGCTCTGAGCAACCTGATCTAGTTGAAGATGTCCCTGCTCATTGCAGGGGGGATGGACTAGATGACCTTTAAAGGTCCCTTCCAACCCAAACTATTCTATGATTCTATGAAAGAGATTAAAATAGCACCTATTTAATACTGATCCTGGCACATAATGATATTACTAGGGTAAGACCTTTTCCCAAGTTTGTTGGCAATGGCAAAATGTTTTTTTTCCTGAACTCCTTTTTTTTTTTTTTTTTAGGACAAATACAACGAAGCAAAAAAGTGGGAAAAAATTACAGACTTCAGGTATGACAGTTTTTCTGATATTTACTCACTTCTCCATTGCTATCGCTACTTCAATAATAGATGAGAGAAGCTGAAACTTCATGAACTGCAGTTCTTTAGAACAAATATTCCTATGTCCACATTGCCAATAGATCAGCCCTTGTATGGCCATATTATTAGAAGGTACCGTGTGCTCATTCCCTGCTGTGATAACATCTCACTTTCCAGGGTTCAGTGTCAGGTTTCTTCTAGAAAGGCCTTGATGTTTGACTGCTTTGGCTGATGGCAGCCATTGCAACTTCACTGCAAAATCAGATAAAATATAGGATTGTGGTAAAGGGTGAGAAAGCTGCAGACCTAGGATGGTTCAAAGAGATAATGTTGGCCCATACCTTCTCTTCCAGTGTGCTGTAAGGCTTCCCAAAAGCCCATGTCTGAGCATGAATTTACCTCCTGATAGTGTGTCTGCAGTGTCCACAAGCATGAGGTCTGGACTCATGTTTCAAGCAGGATGTGGACACATTTTGTAGCACTCTCCACAATGCCATGCTGGGATTAGCATTAGCGTCCCTTCTGACATCCTGCATTTCTGCACAAATCTCTACAGAATATCCAGCTGGAACAAGCAGGCACCTAAAGAGTGTCTTTATTAACGTTCACAGTTCCCCTTGTTTATACTTCTCCATTTCTTGTCAGTGATTAAACACTGTTTTCTATGCCTGCCAAGGAATGACAAGAACTGGAGTCACTTACCTTATTGATGTCCCTTACTTTATGGCTAAACTCATGAGCATTCTGCATGTGAGTGACTCAGTCTCTTCAACAAAAGCTTTTATGGTCTTCCTCTGCATAATTCTCCATTTTGCTAAGGCACAAAAGTTTGAATGAGCTCTTGTTCAATCAACGTCATTTTTTGTGAACACGATGCTACTGTGTGCTCCTTTTTGTAGCTAGCTGGTGGGCTGCATGCAGTTCATTGTCCTAACAGCCAGCTGGTGACCTTAAAGTGATCTACATGACCTGGAAGGAAAATTATTTTGTTTTATGATGTGCTCTCATTTAACTGCTTTTCTCAATTTTTCTGTGTGCACACATCTCTCCGTCCAGTAATACACATCTATCATCTGTCTGAAAATCTTGTTGCATGTCTCTCTACATACACTTTGGTACATGAATCATTTTTAATATCTCATTGTTATGTTCTTTTTCACTCTCTTCCTCTCTTAACAGCCATTCATTTAGAAATGGAGGTACTGACAGAGAGCAATGGGCTATTAGGAGATATAAATTAGTACATAGTCAAGAACTTATTTCAGCACTCCACATTAAATGGAGACAAATAATGACATATTATTTAATCAGCAATAACAAATCTGTGCAAAGTACTAGATTAATTATACTCTCATTTCAAATTCATTTCCTGCATTTTAAAGTAGTCTGTGATAAAATTATATTTTACTGGGGCTTAGTGCTAAAATATTGTATTTCTTGTGATTTTATTGTGAAAACTGTAATAATAGGGAAGTAGTGAAGCAATCAGAACAGAAATGCTTCATATATTTTCATATTACAGACATACAACCATAATATCATTCAGAAAAAAAAACCTGTTTTGACAAATCCAGCATTTGGATTTGTTGCATTGAGGGAAGGGGACCTGCCTGTTTATTTTAGTCACTTCCCCTCTAGAGTTTTGTCCCCATTTTCTATTATATATAAACAATTATGTTTAGTTATTAATTTTGTGGTAATATATTTGCAGCATACTTTCTACAGGAAAGAAAAAACAGCTGATTGTATTTCCCATTGGTTTTTTTTCTGTTACCATCTTTGCTTCTTTCTCTGTGTCTAACTGTTCTTTGTCCCAGTTGCTCACAGCTTTTCAGCTTTCCCTCTGATTAGCTTTCCTGTTCCTTTTCTCTAGC
This sequence comes from Phoenicopterus ruber ruber, assembly GCA_009819775.1. Taxonomy (NCBI): domain Eukaryota; kingdom Metazoa; phylum Chordata; class Aves; order Phoenicopteriformes; family Phoenicopteridae; genus Phoenicopterus; species Phoenicopterus ruber. Next base: position 38,025,545 of record CM020219.1, read on the forward strand.
TCTAGATTATTCTTTCTCTCATTTTCCACATTCTTTCAACTCTACTCTGTGCCTCTTCCCCTTTTTAAACAGTACCTTCCTCCAAAGATGTATTCTTCCTCCTGCACAATTATGTCTCCCCTCTTTTCCTTCATTTTCTGATCATGCTTCTCCCAGTCTGCATTCTCCTATCAATTCCCAAATTTGCCATGTTGAGGCAAAGGCAGCGTGTGTTCTTCCTGGGCTTACTTAGACCTGCAGACTCTGTTGTCTTCTCAACCTGCTGATCAGCTTTCAGTAGAGAATGGAAATGATCTTCGCATACCCCCAGGCAGCTGAGAAGTATGACAATATCATGTCAACTGATACCAGCTACGCACAGGCTTTTCACACCTCTCAGGTGTTCTGCAAGGACTAATGATGATTTCTGCAGTGAGGTGGGTAGGTGAGATGATAGCTTGTAGGAGTGACTGAAGGAGAACAGCATGGGAGAGACTGGGAAAAGGCCAATTTGGAATACAGGGCACAAATTCTAGTAAACTCCCCACAAAGGCAAATCAATTCCCTCTGGTTGTTCTGCCTTTGTGGTTCTTGGTGTATGTTTATCTTCTCTGTCCTTTTCTCTCTTTTGATTCCTCGTACTTCTTTTTTATTCACTACTTTTGCATGCTGTTTTCCTCATGCTCATCATGTTTCTTTTCAGGAAACCAAAAGAGTGGCAGTAAGTCAAGTAGGCTGCTTCAAGTAATATCCCAGGTGATTAGTCAGTAAGAAAGAATGAAGGAAAATAAAGCAAACCATCCTGGACATCAGATGCAGTCGGAACAAGGAAAAGATGTACACACAAAAGAAAAAATTCCCCTGCAGACTTAATTCCATTCATAACCTCTTACTGTTGTACAGTTAACTATTACTGAAATACAAACTCTGTATTCCTCTGTATTAGTTCACAACTAGCAACAACAAATAAATTTTGATCCTTGGCAGTGGAATCTACATTTTTCAGTGACTGAGGTAATTTTTCAGGGAGAAGACTTGTAGTTTGCAGCAGAAGGCAAAGAAATAGACACTTGAATTAACTTTATAATGCCTGACTATGGCTTACACTTTCATATAGGGACAGGAAAGCTTCTCATGCAAGCAACTTCCAGAAGGTTGCAAGAGGACAAGTGACAGAGAGCAATATCATGTAGTGGACACAAAATCATACTAACACAGGTTTGATTTCCACCAGTGAACTTCTAGATGAATGTGGGCAAATCACTTTTCTTTTTCGTTCCTCAGCTTCTTCATTTGTAGAATAAGGATAGCCAGACCTCTTTTGAAAATCACCATGCAATGTACTGATGAGAACCATTATATAAGGATTTGGTATTGTTGTTACTGTTGTTGTTATTATTTAGACACTATAAACATTGCTATCCTATTGGAATATGTAGCAGCATTTTTGCCAGAGCATACTTGCTGAACTACGAAGCATTTAGCATTAAGCAAACTAAATATCTGCTGGTGCTCTTGCTACCTGTCACTGGGATGTTTCTGTGTGGTTTACAGCATGTGCAGTATTTTACTGAAGTTTTGAAGCATAAGTTCTGCACAAGCATAGCTAAGCATGGAAGATGGAAGACTCAATAGGCTTTCCTCCAAGTGAGCACAGCAGACATACATAATTCACAGCTTCCGAGGAGATAAATGCCAATCTAATGTTCCTTGAGAATATAAATTAACTTAATACTCTTTGAGGGCAACCCATGTGTAATCAGATTCCAGTCTAGGATGCTCTAAGAAGCAAGTGGTGGCAAATTCAAATTCTAGATATCACCCAAAATGTGAACAAGAGTGAAATACCATTTAATATAACTGGAAATTCCAACATTATTTTCCATGGTGAAAAAAAGATTTATAGATTCTTTTTACCAAAAGAGCAAAGTAGCAATTACTGACAAGGAAGAAACTTTTAGACAGGCTCTAAGAAAATGGTTGTACAGTATATCTTCTGCTCAAGGGACAGTAAGTACTTGAATGATACATGATTTATGAAGTGCTGTTGTCCACTACAAGAACAAACGTAAAATACTGCAAAAATAAGGATCGGTAATAGTATGTTCACTATCATCCACAGACAGACTGGCTGCAGATGCTTACCATCAGTGACTTCACACTGAACTTACACACTAGAAGTAAAGAAGATGAAATTAAACTTGTAGAATGCTGGAAAATCAATGATACAGATTTTGAACATTCTTAAATAGAGTATACTGCATTCAAAATCTGTTTGCATTAATCAGAAACAATCATTTTGCTAGCACAGAGGTAATAACTATGACTGATTTCATATCAAGATATGCTGCATATACTAGGTAACATAAAATGGAATGCAATAAATTAAAGATTTAATTAGGAATACCTCCTTCATAAGCTAAATACCATGTCTGTAGAAGCATTGCACACTACCTACAGTGATGAAGAGAAATTTAGCTTGCATCCAAACAACCTGCCAATGCATAAGGCCATCAGAGATAACTAGTCCTAAGGAAAAAGTTAAAATCCATCAAAACAAAGGGATCAGATGTCCAAGAACATTTTGAGAAAAGTGATTTTCAGATGAGAAACAACATTAATGAAATACACTCTTTTGAATTCTCAGAGCTGAATCATTGTTAAGTAAATGTATTTGCCCCAATTACATGCATTTGTCATAACAGAAGACAAGCTGATGAGCCAGGATGGAAGAATTAACAAAATACTTCCACAAGGCCTTACTTTATGCTGCGGTAAATGGGACAAAGGTGCCCACTAAGCTCATGACAGTTGTTCTGAAGTCATTAATGTCACAATGCAACGCTAGAATAACTACAACTCTTGAGCATTGTGTTTTTCTTTGCTGACTGAACAGGTAGGTATAGTCCTTTACCTGCAGAAACCAGGATCAGTCTGAGAATATACTGGGCTGCCAAAACCAGTCACTCTTACGGGCACTGTACCCTAACCTGTGTTGACAGAACTGGAAGAGACAGGGTGTGACAAGGGACTGCTGCACCATGCAAATGGAACTACTATTCAGCCTCGGTTTACTGGAATCCAATCTAAAATGCTCTCAGTCAATGCTGCAAAGAATAAGCAACTTCAGAGTATTGTGTTTCCCAGACTACAACAGTGGGAAGAAGGCTGAATTGCCTGCATTGCAAATGCAGTAAAAAATACCTCTTAATTGCTGTGCCTGGAGCAAAGAAAAATAACTCAGCGTGGATGCTTGCTGGGTTACATACCAAAACAGTCTTATACTGAGCTGATTCAGTAGACTGGTATGCAGTGTTGACTCAACGAGCCAATACAGTCTATCAGCTCCCCTGAAAGAAAAATTACTGCTGGGAGGATGACAGTCATTGAAGCTCCTGCAAGCAGTAGAGCTACCAAGCGTAACGTGTTTGACTACACTTTTTAGGAAATACTGCAAAATAGAGTGGTATTCATGCAATATATTTCAAACCCATGTTTGCAACTTTCTGTCAAGACACAGATTCATGAGAACGGTATAGAACTGGCACTGCAGCTCCACATAACTATACGGAAATGATTATTCTGTTAGTATCAGAACATTTTTTTTTTCTTCCTTAAAGATGATTGTGTAGGTGCTATTGCCTTCTTGGGAAAGGTAATTAAGTATACCTGCTTTGGTTATGGCAACATATGACAAGTGTATTTTGGTGCTATCCTTTATAATTCATTTTCACAAATCGAGCAACTATCTGAAATATGAGTCCATTGCTCAAGAGGTGGCAATGGAAATCTATTGGCATCTTATGTCTGTAAGAAAGATATTATGTTGGGATCAGCATGGACTTCTACAAAGGGACTGGATGCCACACCCGAAATTCCTCTGTGCCATGCCACTCCTGCTTTATGCATATGATGAAATGACATATAAAGGATTTTTCTGAGCATGTTTCTCAAAGAAAAAAATGTTGGTCTCTTTTAATTTTAGTTTCAGACTATTTCCAATAAAACTTACGCAGTTATGGATTCAAATAAAACAGATTTTAAGCATTGCTTTAAATGCTGGGGAACAACATGTGCTGGCTGGCAGTTAACTGCCCCAGATGTTGTTTATAACCTGCTGAAAGTAAGCTCAAAAACTAGGGAAATACTCAAATGAAAGTTTTAAGAATAATTTTGAAAGTGATTCTGCCTCATGTCATATTCAGACATCCATGTGGACAAAGGTATAGTACTTGCCACAAATCTTTTTGTGGCAGTAACTAAACTGTAACAGGGATGCACAAGCTGAAAACCTACACCAAACAAGACCGGTAAATAAAGCACAGTGTGCAAGATTATTTCAGTAAAGATTTAGAAAAAGGGAACAAGAAGGAGAATTATGTTGTTTATGTATGTCTTACAGTATCTTACAGCTGTCTTATTGTACATCTAGTTTGCTTTCAAGAGAAAGATTTACTGCATTTCTGGTTTACAGAATATGTGAACTATATACTGTAGCATTGCACAGCATTACACTGCAGCATTATCAGATAGGAGGGTCTTATCATTAACATAATTACCACTACTAAGCTGCCTTTCAGGAAAGATGATCATACCTAGGAAGAATCTAAAAACCACAAATGTCTTATTTCATTAGGATTTACCACCTAAGTATTTTCCTTAGGTGGTATCAACTGTTGAAACTCTTGTTGGTTCGTTTGTTGGTTCTTCCCCTATTTTCTTACAGATCTGTGAGTTATCTCATGGGTTTTTATTTCTTTACAAATACATTTATGTATGTTTATGAGTATAAGAAAAGAAGCTCCGCAGAGTAAAAAGAGTAGAAATGAAAAGTGGCTTTTGCCCTCTATTCACAGATTAAAACAAACTAATTAAAACAAAGTAAAACCCAGTAAAAAGTATGTGCAAATCAACACTAAGGCAGGTTAGCACTAAAATCCAAATAAAATCCTGCCTTGACTTTGGGCTTTACGATACATCCAGCCTGTAAATGGCAAGTCAGGGAAGAACAGAGTAGATTTTGATACAAATTAATAATTGTTATAAGTTTGCTGACAACACCAGGCTGAGTGGTGCAGTGGACACACCTGAGGGACGGGATGCCATCCAGAGGGACCTGGACAAGCTCGAGAGGTGGGCCCGGGCAAAACTCATGAGGTTCAACAAGGACAAGTGCAAGGTCCTGCACCTGGGTCAAGGCAACCCTCAGTATCAATACAGGCTGGGGGATGTAGGCATTGAGAGCAGCCCTGCCGAGAAGGGCTTGGGGGTGCTGGTGGATGAAAAGCTGGACATGAGCCAGCAATGTGCGCTCGCAGCCCAGAAGGCCAACCGTATCCTGGGCTGCATCAAAAGAAGCGTGGCCAGCAGGTCGAGGGAGGGGATTCTGCCCCTCTACTCTGCTCTGGTGAGACCCCACCTGGAGTCCTGCGTCCAGCTCTGGAGCCCCCAACACAAGAAGGACATGGACCTGTTGGATTGAGCCCAGAGGAGGGCCACAAAGATGATCAGAGGGCTGGAGTACCTCTCCTATGAAGACAGACTGAGAGAGCTGGGCTTGTTCAGCCTGGAGAAGAGAAGGCTCTGGGAAGATCTTATTGCGGCCTTTCAGTACCTAAAGGGGGCTTATAAGAAAGATGGGGACAGACTTTTTAGTACGGCCTGTTGTGATAGGACAAGGGGTAATGGGTTTAAACTAAAGGAGGGGAGATTTAGACTAGATATAAGGAAGAAGTTTTTCACAATGAGGGTAGTGAAACACTGGCACAGGTTGCCCAGAGCAGTGGTAGATGCCCCATCCCTGGAAACATTCAAGGTCAGGTTGGACGGGGCTCTGAGCAACCTGATCTAGTTGAGGATGTCCCTGCTCATTGCATGGGGGTTGGACTAGATGACCTTTAAAGGTCCCTTCCAACCCAAACTATTCTATGATTCTATAAATAGCAAAGCAGGACTTTGTTTTCCAAAAAGGCTTAAATATGTACTTTAGGTCCTTATAGATTTATTCAAGATCAAACCAAAGATGGAGAGTTGTGCAGTGGAAGGCACACAGATGACTGAAACAATATCAAAAAGGCAGACAGGTATACGATCATAAAGAGAGTAACATACAAAAATAAGGAGAAACTACCTAAGGAAGAACAAGCAGCAGTGAACAGATATAAAGAGCCAGATAAGGTAATCACTAATTTGAGTATAACTTAATAGGGGAAGAGAAAATAGTAGCAAGAAAGATAATTTTTATTAACCATTGTTTTTCTGGACTCAAAATAGTGCCCTGAACTGTTACATTATCAGCCTCACTTCCAGCTTTACTTCGGGGCACCCATCTTCTGGGAATGATTCCTATTTCTGGGCTTAAGACCTCTCATTGAGAGCTGAGTAGTACTCCCAGACTTGAGACCTCCCTTCTGGAGATTAACCTTTTTCTACAGCTGAACTTCTGTTGGGTTTACAACCCTACTTGTAAATACTGTGACCTTACTTGGAGCTGTGCAGTTTCGGATCTGAAGGACTGAGGAGTGGCAGAGGACACTAGAAGCCAGAGAGGAAGACGTTTCAGCCACCCAGATGAACATGAATGCAAAATCTAGTTATTGGATAGGAAGTAAGGAATAGTTCTAGATGCTATCAAGGAGAAAAACATGACCATATTTGAATCCTTGGTATTTGTCGTCCTAGTTCAAGGAAGGCTGAAAGTAAATTGGATTGCTGTATTAATTTCAAAATTCAGGGTTTCTGTTTCTGAACTGTGGAGGCCAAGAGATTTTTTTTGTTGTTGTTTAATGCACAATTGAGCTTCTGGACTTTTGTATTTTGCAGTCTTCTTTGAAACACTAGATACTGAACACAGCTAGCCCTACAGGTGGACTAGTGCTGCTCTTACATTTTTTCAGATGGTTGGTGCATGTGTCCTACTTAGGGTTAAAACAATCACCAGATTTGTAGTCAGGAGACATCAGATTACTATAAATCAAACTGCAAAGACCACTGCAACACAGGGAGAATATATAGGCAAAGTCTGAGCAGGAAGGAGCTTGCTTTCATTCATATTCAGTTAAAGGTGACATTTAAATGTGATTATCCAAGATATAAGCTATCAATATCTAAAGGCCAAGGGATAAATCCCTCTGAAGTTCTCAGAGACAGGAGAAAAAGAGTTTATTTAAATAGATGCCAGACATGAAAGTAGAGACATAAAAAGAACACCATTTCTCAAAACCTTGCAAGAATAAAAGATCAAGAAGGAAAGGGTAATCAAGACAATAAAAAAGCCTCACAAAAAGAAAGAAACACACACACACACACACACACACAAAAAAAAAACCCCCAACCAACCAACACCCCCCCTTCCCCTCAAACCAGCAGAAAGGTCAAGAAAAAGGATGGAATACAGAGTCTGACATCAGGCAGGCAAGAATTCTTTAGGGATTGCATAAAAAAATATTTTGGCAAATAAAGAGGGATGACACCAGCTTGGAAGGGATCCAGGATGAAATTGGAAGAGAAAGTACATCTGTTGTAGAATGGATGTTCAGTGAGTTTAGAGATAAAGAGTTTAGCGATAAAGAGGAGGAGAGTAATGGGACGGACAGATGGGGATTAGTTCTCCTGAAGTCTTCACTGACATAAGCACTGTGGCCACTGTGGCTCTTCTGACAGAGCATTCCTTTTTGCATCAGTCTGTAGAACCACTCTGGACTGTCAAGCATAAATTCAGTTACACAGTGAGGTAAAAGGGAATTTTTACCTAATCCTTCTGTGATTTTTCATTTCCCCTCCAGAGGGCAATGGTTTCAAAGAAAACATTTTTTCCTATGTTAGGCTGATGCCTCAGCTTGAGTCAGAACTTTTTTTCTCTTTTCCATTGATTACAATCAGCCAGATTTAGCTTGATCAACGGTTACCTTGGCACCTTGCTGGCAAACAGCAACACTAATTCATGTCAAATTCAATTAATCGAAGATGAACGTTTTCTTTGTTAAAAAATATTTATCTGTGGAATGAATGCATCAACCTTAAAAATGTTCTTCAATAATAAATTAAGTTGCCTAAATACCTCGGTTCTGTAGCTGCAAGCATGCTTTAATGTTCCCATAATCCCTGATAGAAAAATCATGTCTAAAATCAAAATGTTCTAAGATCCAAGCTCACAAAAGGTATCACTTGCATATTTCTTTCTGGTTCCTTTCTGCTTAAAGATAATAATTGAAAACTTTGAACAAGAGATGGAACAGCAAGGTTTATAGCACTTTGGTAATTTTCTCATTTCCTTAGTAGATCCTCATATGAAAGATTAATCAGCTAAGACAAAACAAAGGAAGACTAAAAGCTTTGATCTTCCCAATCATCTTTCCATTGTCCTTCGTCATCCTCCCATTCACCTTCTTTCTCTGCATCTATGCTTTTTCATTTGCATGTTTTGTTAAATTCAAGCCAAAATGTTGATTTTCTCACTGTCATTTTTGTGTTCTCTGCATACCAGCAGACAGCACCCACAAGGCAAAATGAACCATCAGATCTGCCCATTTAAATTGCTAACACAATGATTCAAAAGAGAAAGGTTATCTGGGTCTTTACAAATAATGCTGCTGATCCTGTGCTCTATTGTGAAACATTTTCAGGTATGACAACTTCTTGGCCTGACAGAATATTTTAATCTGTTGGATAGAATTAGCCAAGCACGCCTCATTCAAGCATCTTATGAATGGATTTGCCAGCTGGGCAAGGGCTAATATTAGGGTTTGTGAAAGCCAGAGGGAGGAGATTGGTTACCAAAGAAACAAACAGATCTTTAAGCAGATATATCCAAGAGATATCCCAAGCTCAGTCTTAACCTGGTCTGGTAACCCCTTCTGGCAAAAGATTAAAACTTCAGCTACACATATAAGAGAGTAAAGGAGGGAAACAGAAACTCTAGAACTGATGTGAATCCTTCTCTGCTCTACAACAACATACGTATTGAAGAAAATTCCCTTATCTTGGTTTAAAAACTGGCTACAGGGCAACATGCAAACAGGAAGCAATGAGATTTTCTGAGAGGAAGGAGAAATGCTATCAGTTGAGGGAAACTGTAACCAGAATTGGGGGGGGGAGGGCAGTCCGATCATCCCAACCTTGGATGTAGAAGACAGGACACTAGTGATCAATTTGGATGAGGATGACAACAGTGTAGAGCCAAGTGGTGAACCTAGCTACTTTTTGCAGCCGTTATATATTCTAGGCAAGTATCGTATTTTGAGAAAGTCCTTTCTGATTCTCAGGTCCTTTGCCAAAGCGGTTTGTAAAAAAAAGACTCATGTGAACTTTCACCATGTTCATATGAAGGTGAAAAGAACCACACTTGGTGCTGCTTAGCCAGGAATTACCAGTGTCATGTTTTCCCTCCATTTTTATTTCCCAAGTAAATAATTCTGCAGTCTGCTGATATTTGTATTTCTTGCAGTGCTGCAGTTTTGCTCACTTGATACAAAGACCCTTGTTAATGGTCAGAACAGAAGTAGCTGGTTAAGTGCAGTTACAAGGCATTGCTGCCCTGAAAACAGCAAACAAAAAGACATCCTGGGGAGTGTGAGTCACAGTGTGAAAAGGTAGAATGCTTTCAGTGTTTCCGCTGCAGGTAGCTGGGCAGGACGTACCTTAGTGTCAGGTCATCTGGCCTCTTCACCCAGTAAGAAAAGAAAACCACAGCATCTGGTTTGGCGACTTATAAAATTGGACTGTGTGTCTATCTTTAGAACGGATCCAAAGAAAACACGGTATAGGGTAAAATTATAGGAAGTTGAAAGTATGTATCTGGATTTCACTATGGAGAATGATACAGAGCTAAATGACACAGATTTATAAAATCTGAAAGCTGAAGCAAGGAGAGATGGACTAAAGCAGGTATCTCTTTAGGATTTTTTAGTGATCTAAGAAAGCCTTTTTTTCTGGTCTTGTTAGTGGAACATTTCTTCTAATGCCTCAGGCAATGATCTAGGCAGGCTAGCCTGAAAAACCGGGGTGGGAATGCAGTTTTTAGCTCAAACTAAACTGCAGGGCTTAAGATTATGTTTCGCTGGTCCTGTAAAACACAGCCATGGATACAGCTAACCCGGTAAAACTACTTTTAATGCTCTGTTTCCTCCAATCTTCCAGACACCGTGTTCTGGGCACCTCCTGTGCCTCAGCCTCCCTCTGCTCTCCCAAAGGCAGACTCTCAGATGAGAGTAAGCATTTTTCATCCCACAACAGGCCCCAGCCTGGCTGGAGCTTTCAAGCTTGGGTTGCAGCTTCAGCAGCAGTACCAAGGAGAATGAGGGGACGATGAGGAGCGTGGCAGAGAAAGGGGCTGCAGTGGCATGGAGCACGCAGGGTACATGCCAGCCTCAGCAGGCAGCAGAAGAGGGGGCAGGAGGAGGCAGCCGGAGGTGGGAGAGGAGAAGGAGCAGGCCGCAGCCCGGACCGGCAAGCCCGCTCTGTTCAGGGCACAGGGGCTCCCGTGGAGGTGCCCCTCCGGGGTGCAGAGAGCGCTGTGGTAGAGATCTGGGACATGACTGCGGAAGGACGGAGACGTGGGAACAGTGCCACGTCTTCTGCGCCCTCCCCAGCCCCTCGACGAGAGCTGAGGAAAGCCCTGACCCGCCATCGGCGACCGCCACAGCGGCCGTTGGGGCAGCCTCGCCCCGCCCCGCCCGGCCGGCAGAGGGCGTGCGCGCTCAGCGCGCCCCGCCCCGCCCCCGTCCGGTCGGGCGGCCGGCGCGGTCCCGGCCCGGCTGAGGGGGCGGCCCCGCGCCTGCGCGGCCCGGCCGGGCGAGGCGGGGCGGGGCGGGGGCTGGCGGCCGGCGCTGGGAGCAGGCGAGGGGGCAGGGCCGGGCCGGGCTTGGCGGCGGCTGCGCAGCTCTGCGGGGGCTGTGGCCGGGTGGCTCCGCGGGCTCGGTGGGGAGACGCCGCGGGGTGTGGGCGACCGTGACTTCCAGCCGGCGGCTGGGCTGGAGCGTGTCAGCGGCGGCGAAGGAAGGACGGTGAGCGCAGCCCCCGTTCCCGCGCTCGGCGTGCGAGCAACAGGTTCCGCCGCGGAGCCGCCAGCCTCGGCTCGCCGGGGAGCCTCCCCCGCGGCCACGGCGTCCGCGCAGGCCTGGGGGTCCGGCCGGGCCGGGGCCGAGCGGGGCGGCGGGGTCGAGCCAGGCTCGGCGGCTCTCGGGGGACCGCGTCGGTCCCCGTGCCCCGCCGGGCGACGGCCCGGGCTGTCCCCTGGCCGCGGAGCCTGGCCGGGAGGGGCGGCCCTGGCCGCTGCGTCTACAGGTGCCAGCGCCGCGGGGCGACCGGAGCCGGCGCCGCTGCCGGGAGCGTGGGGGGCGGGCGGCGGGGACGCCCAGCCGGTCTCCGGGGAGCGGCTCCTGCGGCTCCCCTCCCTCGGGGGTGCCTCCCGGGCAGGCGCTGCGAGCTTAGGCCCGGGAGTTGTAAGAAAACCCTCCCGTACCTGGCTGTGCGCTTTCTCTCTGCGCGATTATAGGGGGGGTGTTTGTGTTTTAATGAGGGGAGAAACTTGAGGCTTCCCCCTCCTGCACTTTTGATCTCCTGGCAGTTCTGTGAAGAGATCACTTTGTACTGATTTATGAAGCTTCGCCGGGCTCAGTTAAAGTAGGTTGAATATGAGCGACTTCCAGTGTATTGTATAGCCAGCAATAGTTAACGCACATACTGGCTGGGAGCTACTTTTTGTTTTCAGAAAGCCCGTACTGATAGAATTCTTGCAGTGGCGGTGCTTTCCTAACTGAGGGACCGAGGCTGTGCTGTGGTGGCGACTGTACAGGCAAGCAACAAAGAACACCTTGAGCTTCCTAAGACGGGCTGCACAAGAAAATTCAATTAACTTGCATTTGACCTCTTTGAAAAACATTGATATAAAAAAAACCCAACCTGTCTAAAATAATAATATTCTTAGATATCCCACGTGGGACAGATCGATGAAAAACAACGAGGGATATTAAAGGGGTAAATGTCAGCTAGTGCTGTGAGGGTTTTTTCTTTTAAAAAGTAATTCTTAAAGCCTCTACAGTGGAATTAGTTGGGCACAAACTAGCTCCGTAGGCCCCTTACTAGAACAAAATACTTGTATTCTGTGTAAGTGATGATGTATCGATGACTGCAATTAAACTTCTAAGAAGTGACTGGTGGTGGTCTGTTTCTAAGTGGCTGTTGCTTCAGTGCACAGCTTCATATGCTTTAAAGGGACCTGTCTGTTTTTGGCGGATTGAGATGTTTTTCCCGAATTTGTCAAAAATAGGCTATCTTTGAATTGTCTTTAATTAGGCATATGAGCCTGCAATCCTTTGTTTTTAATCTGTCCTCTGAATTTTCACAAACAGTACATCTTTTTTTCTTATAATCATCTTAGAGCTGTTATTAGAAATCTAAGTGTCCAACACTTTTGAGTCTGGCTGTTTTATACACATATGAACTGTTTTCCAACATGCTGTGATCAAAAAAAATTCAATATTTCACATGTTAAAAGCTTAACTAATGGTTAGTATTGTAGATGGTTTAACAAGGCATCAAATATTTATATTGCAGCACTTTGTGAAGCAGCGTACTAGAATGTTAAATTTAATTAATGTTACTGTTAAAGTAATACAGAGTTAAATGTTAATACATGAACACTTAACTCTTTTCAAAGTAGTTGTTTCAGAGTTTACATCCTTCCAACGTGTGTCATACTGCCTTGCAATGTGTGGAATAGCAGTGGCTGGCAATTTTTGCTGTATAGAATTAGGTGGTGGTAAAGATGGTACTTTTACTTAGTTTTTATTACATTTCCTTTCAAAAGGTCTGAACTTACTGAGAAATGTAAATAAAAATGTTTCTTCACTAGACTGATTTAGCCACCTTAGGAATCTGCAGGAGTTACTCAGGCCGTTGAGGGGTGTCGGGCATCTTTCATTACCACACCAACATGTGAAGTGGTAAAAATGCAGTGTAGAGGTTAGCGTTCATATCAAGGGTTATGGACACAGAAAGCTAATGTACTCTGAAGTTCGTGTACGACCATGTATTTTCCCATGTAAATAATTGTATTTTCGTAACACTTCCATTTGCTGCTTTTTAATTAAAATCTCTTGCTATAGTTTGAAGTTGCAGGCTTTAAAAAATCATGTGGCATTTTTAGATGCAAATCCTGTTATGATGTCTCCTCAAAGACTGGATCTTAACATCAAATGCTAACAGTTGTAACTACCTGTTTCAGCTACTCATTTTTTTTCCAGTTTGCACTTTTGATTAAGTGCATTCCTGTTAGCCTTCAGTGTTCTAAAAGCCTGACACTAAGATTTCAAACAGCCTGCTACTTCTTAGATAACAGGATTCGTATTTGTATTCATATGTCGTGTTTAAAATTCTTAAATGTTCTAGCAACAGGCTTTCTTTTTTTTAAAGTACTTTCTTAATGTGACAGATCGTGTTGCAGAAAGGCTTGACATTACGGTATTTGGAACACTAGAGTAATTACTACTTTGGTCATTCATCAGAAAACCTCAAGACTTTTTGTAAATATTAATTAAATACTGCTGCATTGTTTTCCTTTTATTAACGGGCAAAGAGAGACATTTGTATATTTGAAAAGGTTTACTGGAGTGTCTGTGATAGAAAACTCATTTGGTGGAAACAGTTTATACTGTGGTTTAAAATCAGGTATGCTGGCAAAATGATTTTTCTAGTATAATTATCTACTTTGGAGCTTTCTTCAATACAAAATTCTGACACGAGTATTTTATGTAGTCCTTTCTGCATTCCTAATATAGCTATATGACAAAATGTTTTAAGTATAATTCAGACTAAAGTATGAAGCAGAACTCTAAACAAAAAGAGGAAATTATAACTACATAAGTAGTTTATATACCAGACTATTTTAATGTAACTTTTGGGGTTGGTTTTTTGTTTGGGTTTTTTTTTTTTACCCAGAGGTGATAAACTGTGTATGTCTATTGGTAAAGACTTGTTTTGTACTGCAAGAGTGTCTAATTGCATACTAATACATAGCTGTGTGGGAAGAAAAAAATGCTGTAACTCTCAAAGCTTGCATCAGTAAAATTAGAAAGCAAACAGAGATACCATTAGTAATGCACAATTGTACAAGGAATGCTTCTATTCTGTGAAGCAGGAAACACAGAAAGGCCTAATCTTGCACACTCCTTTTTTGGTAGAAAAAGGATGTGATGTTGCATTTCTTTACAGACACATAAATGATTTGAGCACCTGCACAGTATGTTGAGATTTGGGTTCAAGTCCCTCTGCTTTTTGGGGGAACCTGAAACCCCCATCTGTCAGTTCCCAAAGGGGATGCCTTAACTGCCAGGCCACTGGATGTTTGGGTGTGAGGTGCTTCCAGACACCAGCCAGTTTCATTCTTGAGGAGTAATATTCACTTGGGAAGGGAGTGAATGGGGTATGTGGCCCCAAGACTGGCTGGCAAGAAGCATGATCAAGTACAAACTGATGATTTAAACTCAGGTACACTTGTTGCAGCCCAAGTGTTGAAAGAGTAGATGAAAAGGATTTTTTTTTTTTTTTTTTTTTTTTTTGCTAGCATGGTGTGAAATTCTGGAGATTTAAACCTCTAATCTTTATGTTTATTCTTTGCTGACTTGGCCAATTCCTACTCATGTTGAGTATTAGACATTTGAACAGCATCTGTAATGTGCCCTTTTCATTGTAAAGCGGAGCTTGGTTGCTTATCTGTGGGTTGTGGAGTCTAACAGGTGGCATGGCGTTTGGCTTCTCTTGTGGATCTAATTCTGCTTTCTTATAAGATGCCAAATAATGAGATACAAAAATGTAACTGTTTCAACATACCTATAACTATTTTCTGTTACATAAAGTTCACCTCAGTGCCTTGTGTTTCCTTAAGTGATTTGCCTATTGCATCATGTATCTGTTCTGATGGGCCATAATTGTTTTCTAAAGAAATATAATGAGTAAGAAATAGTTAATATGATTTTATGTTAACATTTTAAAATACTTGAATTTGCCTCTAGTCTTTCATTTTTTTTAAATTTCTTCCCTAGGATTAGAGAAAAGGCTTGTCGGTTGATACATGTGACAGTGCAGCTCATGGTTGTTAATCATAAACTTTGGTATCTGAATTCGCTATGCTTTATCAGGATAGAAAATAAATTCATCTCCCGCAAAGTTCTTACAAAGGAATAGATGATATAATAGATAGAAGTTCTGGAAAAAGATATTTCTTAAGAAAAATAAGATAGAAACCAAACAATAAGTTTCATTCTTGTCTTGCATCAGGATTCATCTTCTGGGGAAACTGTTGGAAGGTCGTACTTGGTTATTTGGTCATAACAGATGATTCAGAAGACTCTCAAATATTTTGGGGCGGGGGGGGAGTAGTTTAGAATCAGGAACAATTTCTGGTAAGGATATATTAAAAGTGATAGGACAGTTAAGCGGTCCTTTACAAAAGGTATTAGGAGTACTCAAGTGCGGTAATAGTATGTTAGCATCTAAAGCACATACCTGTGTATGTGCATCAACTGTTAAATGAATAATCAGTGTGAATTGTCTTATTTTCACTGTGTGAAGTTGTTCAGTGGTATCTTCAAGCTCTCGAATTCAGCAAAACTAAAAGCCTTTGATAACCGGGAAGTGCTAGTGCAACCTCAGCAGCTGCTCTTTGACCTGGCAGTGGTGCTGGGAGGTGGCTGTATGCATTCCGAGTCTGTTTCCAAGGATAAGTGTATATTTTTAAAGTCAGGAAGGAGAGCCTGGAAAAGGAGGATTCATTTAGGTACCAGTAGTGTTGAGTGGAGTTCTGAGTACAAATGTGTGTGATCAAAGGCAGACAATGTGTACTAGTGCCTAAAAGAGTCACTTTCCATTTCAACAGTATATTATAAAGATTGCTAGTGATATGTGTGAGCTGTTGTTGGCAGTGGGATGGCATAGGAGTGACTTGTGTTTAATAAGGTGTATGCGAAAGAGCAATGAAACTTAAAAAGTTCACCTTGTTCAAGGCTGAAGGCAGGTAAAATATAACTGGTATGATGCCTTGGTGAAAACACTATTAAGGGAAATGACTTCACTTTTGATGTTTCCCATCACCTGTCTGTTTCCCTGGAGCCAAATCTTGATCTTGGTTTGGGTGGCAGAGAGATCAGCAGAGTCAGCTCTCATCTGAATATTCAAATGTAAACCCAAGTGTTCTTTTAACTGGGATGATCTTCACAATTAAGGTCAATGAAGGTAGTATGCTTTGGTAACACCTTCTCTGTTAATCACTTATTTGGAAGCTGGTCTTTAGTGTGGCAGGGGAGAAATCTAGGGAGCGAAGCATGTTTTTCTGCATGGTGATTGTGGTACTGAGTTAAATTCTTCAGCACGGCAGATATCATGACAACTTTTTCTTTTTTATGCACCTCTGTGCATAAAGCTAAGGCTTGCCCTTAATATCGGATCATGCGGTGTTCCTGCAGTGTCGTGGTTGAGAACTTGTGGTCGCCCTTGTTTGTCTTGTTTTAGCAAATTGGCGTTGACTTGTCAGCTACTGTTAATGAAACTTGACATAGATTAAACATAGATTAATGCAGTGCACCTTGTCTAAGAAAATTAAAGTTGCTTTTGTAGATAAAGTGTATTACAGATAACTGCATTGTGCGCCGTAGAAATTAACTGTGTGTCTTGTATTGGCTAAGAGAATGTGTTGCTAATTCCTCTGGTATGTCCTATTTTCTAAATGTTCTCTCATCTTTGAAGGCAAAGCTCGTGCTTTCGGGTTAAGCATCCAGAGATTTCAAACAGATGAGGGTTTGGATTGTATTGGTTTGTATTATATTAATTGTACTTCTTACGTATGTGTATCCTTTTCAGAGAGCAAATCTGTTCTTCCCGGTGTCTGAAAGGGCATATGGTGTCAGCAGACAAACTTAGTCCTGTGTTAGTGGGAGAATATAGCATTAGTGGACATCATGTGCTTTCTGCAGAATCAGTTCCTGTAGGATCAAGCGGTGATGGAATTGCTTAGTGCCACTATGTGGTGGCATTTACATTTTGTTTGAACAGTATTAGAAGTTCTCAAATGCAGGAGAGAAGGAAAGTGACTTGAAATGGAACTGGATATACATATTTAAAGGTGGTGATTGTTGTTGTAGGATGATTAAAACCAACATAATGCAAGCTTTTACCATTTCATTTTTTTCCAGTAATCAAGATGTGTTCTAAATTAGTAACCTAATTACTGGGAGGAATTAGCACGGTATCTTAAAGTGAGGTAAAAGCTGATCAGCTCAGCATTGTCTTGTTGGACTGACTGACTAAATGACTTATGAGCCCAGCATATTGGTTTTGACCAGTGGAATAGTCTGTGTCATCTTTATTTTTTTAAGAGTATAAACAGCACTAAAAATACATTTGAGCCTAAGTCCTTGTTAGATTTGTAGACTTTTTCTACTGAATTATCAATTCCATTCTTGCCTGCTCATAGAATATTCATCTAGTGTGTGTTGTGGTCTTCTCTCAAGGCTTTAACTATTGTCATCAATCACTTCGTGACAAAGCATGTTGCTTCAAGCTGATATGATGAGGGCTAGCTAGAACTCTGAAGAGGCAAGTTATTTGGCTACAGTGGAAAGAGGAGGCAAGTGGCAATCTGAGGATTCTACAGTCAGGTAGATAGTTTTCTACCTTTTAGCCTACTTAAATTTCTTTTTTCTTCATTGGCTCATCAAGTGAGATGTAAAGATTAAGGACTGAAAGTGTATCCCAAGGAAAGCTAGGAATCCAAAAAGTAAATGTCACTTGTCCTTGTTCCAAAAGAAAAAATCCTGAGGATGGTTTTAAGATAATAGAACAGGCAAAAAGCTCTTCAAGACTGGTTATTTTGACATATTTTGTAGGTCATTACTTGCTTGAAGCTTTTGCCAATTTTCAAGTAAGGAGAGGTCAAAATGAAGTGCAATGAAGAGCTATTTCTTCTTGACTGAAAGAGAACTCTGCATCTAATTACATGATGTTTTGAAGCAGCAGTTAAGAGTTATTTTGGCTTACTGCTTATGAAGTAATTTTTAGGTTAAACTATTTCTTTTTTTATATCAATGTCTTGTTTAGACTAGTAAGTTTATTGCTACTTTGGAGTAGTCATATGATCAATTTTGAATAGTCGTGATGTATTGTTTTTCCTTAGATCTTTCCTGGTTTAGTATGGACTTCTTACATTTTTGCCACTGCTTTTTTTGGCAACTTTTCTGTCGCTTGTTTTCTTGCATTCTTTCCTTCTGCAAACCTTCAAACATGAGTCTTTCTCAGTCTCCTCTCTCTAAATAGGGAAGATGGACAATATTGGGAAGGAAACAAAGGTTCTGTGTGTTGGATCACACCATTCCTGTACTCTGTTAAGTCTTGCGACCTTTTGCTTTCTCTTTCCCATCATATTATTGCCTTGTGTCTTAAGGTTGGATTGGCTTGTAAAACAGTACCTATACTTAGCATTTCTTTCATTTTGCAGTACTGTGCTGGTTCTCCTTTAGATCTTCTGGTGCTTGTGTTCTCTTACCTCTCATTACAGCTTTGATGTATTCAAAGATAGCCCTTCTATTTCAGTGGGAAATTTTTATGTAATAAGAGTGAAGTTAAGCAGGAATATTGCTTTTTATGGGACATAATGATGACTATTATCTAGTAGTATGCAAAGCAGAGTAGTTCAGTGCCAGGAGCTCAAGAAATAATTTTTAGCAAGTGTATAGCGGGATGATTAGATGTCTGTGAAGTGTAATAAAATTGGACCAGACTCCTAGTTTCTGTAGAACTGTCGAGAAAGTTATCTTTAACCATAGTATCAGTTTGCTATGCTTTCTGTAGCGTGAGTGGCAGCCAGAAAGCCAACAAAATGCTAAATGTATCAGGAAAGGCATTAAGATGACAGAAGACATCATATTGTGGCTAAAAATAAAATAACCTTACTATCTTCACTGTTGTGTACAGTTCAGGTCTCTGCATTTAAAGGAAGTACATAGCAGAACTAAAAAAAATAGAAAAGGGCAATAAAAACAATCCAGGAATAGAGCCTCACAAGAAGAGACTATAAAGACTGGAACTCTTCAGTTGGAAAGGGATGTGATGGAAATTTTAGAAAAAAAAGCCATGGAGGCTGTGGATCTTACAAATTCAGGATGCAGTTGATTAAAATGGTAGATTTGAAACAGATAAAAGAAGTTGGTACTTCACATACTGTGGTGAACTACTGGCATTTATTGCCGTAGGAGTTTGGGGAGGCAGTCAGTATCAGCATGTTCAAAAACGGGGTTATACAGATTCCACAGACAGCAGATCTGTTGAGAGATATATTTAATGGTTCATAACTTGAATAGTCAGGAATGTACTGTCTGATGTCCTTTAACAATTGAACTTCTGGATGCACAAGTTATCCCTAAACAGCAAGGCTGGTTGCCACTGTCAGATGGAGGGTTCTGGGTTTGATGGATCATTGGTCTGGCTCAGTAGGGCATTTCTATGTTATTACCCTAAACAGCCAGAAACCATGTTTTACACCTTACTAAAATTTGTTCTATAAAAATGTGGTAAATTATCTCAACCAGATACTGTGCTGCACTGGACTACAAGGAGGTAACAAGCTGTTTTTTGGAGGTTGGTTTGTTTGTTTTTAAAAAAGGGGCAACTGAAGAGCTGGAAAATCTCAGCAAGGGATTAACAAAATAATATAACAATAATATAATAATACAGTAACTGTGACCTCTCTACAAAAATGTCATATTTAGTCTCATTTGGGATTCTGTGTTGATGGCTGAGTTTTGATCAGAGGACAATGTGCAAAGCTGGGTGGAGCCCTCTGTTACAAATACATCTGCATGATACTGAACTTGCAATTTGTATTATGTACCTGTTCGGAAAAGCAAAGGAATCTTAGAAGCTAAAAACCTCATTTAAAGGTGGGTGGGAGGGGGCAATCTGCAGAAGTTAAGTTAGGCCTGCTTATTATGTACAAGCTCTTTTTGAAGCCTTGAGTGTGGTTTCCATGGCTAATCAGTGGTGGTTCTTAATTTATAAACCTTATATGAAGTCAAGTGTTGTATGTGTTTAATCCTAATAAAAAGTACTAGGGTGATAACTGCACAGTACAAATTTCAAGAATTTTACTTAGTAGGTTGTATAAAATCTGAAATACCGCTTCTGTAGTAGTAAAGTATTAAATATTTGCATATATGTTTTTTTTTAATTTAACAGCTTGACTTGCAAACTTGAATTCATCCTGTAAGCCAGTTTCTGAGTTCTGTTGGTGAGAACTTCATACAGTTTCTCTTCTGTCAATATTTTTAAAGTCTTTTCTATACAAATATTTAATGAATGCAGCTGCATACCTAAGTGGCTGGGTAGTAAATGTAGGTTAGTTTGTGTTCCCTCTTAAGTGTGCACTCTTGTCAAATCTTAGAAAGATATTTAATGCTGTTCTTTCAGTATTACCTGTGTTAGTGCTCCTTATAACTTCTGTAGCTGGGACTTCATGTGATAATTAAAATTCCATGCAAAACCTCAGTTCTTGATTTCTTAAAGCTAATTTGAAATTGAGTATTCAACCTTTAAGGTACGTAACATGCCTAATCAGTGCCTGTTAAACTTAATTACTAATTGTTTAACAGTTCACATTGTACTTCTGACACTTTTTGGCAAGAGTGTGCTTTTTGTTCTTGGATGGATTTCTGACAAGTGGCACATCTGATTCTGGCTACTTTAGAAGTCATTTAGATTGCAACTATAGCTCTGGGTAATCTTGCCACATTTGGTGATGTTAGGTTTTTACCTTTCCCTGTTCAGCTCCTCTGCTCTAGTTCATCATTTGCAGAATTAGCAGAAGTGCTTGTTCCTCGGTTGTTTCAGTTCATAGTGTAATATCTGACCCAAACTAAGATGCTAGTCTTAGCACTGAAGCAGCTGAGGTGTCAGCACATGTTCCCCTCTGCCAGCTCTGCTTTTGGGATCAGTGACTTCTGATGGGAGCAGGGTCTACAGCTGAGGATAGTAACTTAATCTGCTACAACAAGATTTGCTAGAGCTTGTCTATCAACATCTTTAATTTAAGCTTGCTGTCCCTCCAGCTCAGCCTCTTATGCAGCCTATATTTTCTTCTTTATTTGAAAAAAACAACATAAGGAGATAATTTGCCTTATTTTGTGATCTCTTTGCAATAAATGCCGTGTCTAATTTCTGACTTGTACTTTGAGAAACCCATAAACAATCAAGCATGTTATTGCTGACGATTACACCACTGTAGGTGTCAAGGATTCGTAAGTCATTATATTAGTGTATTCTTAGAGGTACATTTCTGAAAATTTTTATTTAGCAGGTAAAATTTGCACTGGCTTTGGTTTCCAGGCTTGCAGTTCAGAACCATCCAGAAATGCACTGCATCAATTCAATATACACAACCACAGGGTGTGCAGAACCAAAAGTAAAATAGAGACATTGATAAAAAATGGTAACACCTATTACTCAAAGACAGACTGAAATATTGTGCATGGGAGCTGTTTGAATGGGTGCTTGAAGTTAAGAGGAATAAGAAAGCATTAGAAGTATGTTTATGGGTTTAGCTTGTTAAAGTTCTTTAATAAGTACTCCTTGTTTGTATTTAGAATTCCAGAACTGGTCTTGAAAGAATATAGATGCATATTTAGAATGATTTGAGTTAGTGGAGTGCTAAGATATTAATGAATTTTATTGACCTCAGATAATAGATTCTGATTTCAGTACTTAATTTGTTAGATGATTTTTTTTTTTTTCCTGGAACTCAGCATATTTTTAATCTGTGAATGTTGACTAAATATCTGGAGATAGTTATATCTCTTTTCATAAATGTAGAATTCATCAAGAACAAAAAGGTTATGAGTGCTGATTCTGTTGGATGTTCCTCTCTAGATAAATCTGAGTAAATTGTTTTCTGATATAAAATGTCGGCTGGCTTCAGGTTGAAAATACATCCCAGATGGATAAATATCTTCCAGCTGATTGGTCAATCGGAAAAGGGCATGTGAAGCTTTTGGTTCAAGTTCCAAAACTCCTGGAAGTGGTGGATGAAGTCTGACCATCTGTGGGATATCTAAAACTTCCCAAACTGTGGGATACCTAAACCTTCCTAGTTCTGCTCTATTACTTCTGCTTTGCAAAAATAAATTTTGTTATTGCAGGCATTGTAGCCTTGGTAGCGCTAGAACAAAATTCTCTGCTTGCATTGCCGAGATGATTCACAGTCTCTGGGGACCAGAGAACTACAACTCCTCTCAAATCCTTTCTTTAAGTTGAGTGGAATAAAACCGTTTTATTTAACAGAGTGTCTCTGGTAAAGAGATATGTCAGAAGGATAAAATGGTTGTTTTGATTTCAAAAATTGTAAATTTCTGCAGCTTTAAAGCAGAGGTTGTAGACTTGACTTGGAAAATTGAATGCATTATTGTAAGTATTGGGGTTCCTGGGTGATTAGTCTGTTGTTTCCACTGACATTCACTAATAGCTGCTGCATTGATTATTTTCAAACAGATTTAAGGTATAACCTAACCTAAATTGCACTGTAATAATTCAGTTTGAAGTTACAAAACAGAAATAACGGACAATAGATAGTCTACATCCTAAAATTTGTTTCTTTTTCCTAAGTAGCTGGTGGTAAAAGGTCATGATAAAATTTAGAAACTCCATCAAGACTCACAGAAAATCAGATATACCTGCTTTGATTTGCCCCACTAACACAGTTGGTTGATTTGGCACTAAAGATTAAACCCAGTGACCAGACTTGCCAGTTGATTGCTCTCAGTAATTGGCATGTGAACAGTGTTGCAGCTCTTGTTCAGGAGGTCAGTATTTTTCTGACGTTATTTGAAGAAGTGACTGTTGTTTTATATGCTGAGGTTCCAAACAAAATGGTAAAGTCACTGTAGTGTTCTTGGCTTGTTCAAGAAAAGTCTGGTTTTTTTGGTTGTGTGTGGGTTTTTTTCTCCCCTACTGCAAAAATCTCAGTGTTAAATGCTTCCTTAGGGCAAGAAACTATATTCTCACTCTGTAAAATTAGAAAGCATGATCTTGGAACCTTGTGGGTTTTTTCCTAGATTAACACAGAGTGCATGTAATGAGTGCTCAGAGGGATGGTGGAAAAGAAAGTAATGTGCAGAGCTGCTAATAAAAAACCTCTGTCTGTGAGGCATTAGTACAATCATCAGAGGAGCTGCTTTCCAGTAAGGTACCAGTGCTGTTCACAGTGTACCTGGTGGCTTAGAAGTTGGGCCAACCTATTGGGCTTTTTAAAAAACTAATACTGCATAATATCTCTGCTACCCTTTTTTGATTTCTAGGGTTAGATGAACTCTAAAGCACGAAGACTTACTTTTGTGCATCTGACATGGAAGATACAGGACTGCAGCATCTGCTGTTACTTTTTGAACTTTCTTGCTATAACAAAACTAAAATATTTCCAAAACTGATTTTACTGGCCTAGAATGTGACATTTCAATTCTCAGTTAAAGTTCTGTGTTAACAGTATTTTCAGTCTACTCAACTTTGTCTGAAAGACCATATTAAATGGTTTCATAATTGGACTATATGGTATCTGTAGGAACAACAGTTGCCTGTTCTGGTGAGTAAAAGAATTTAAGGTTGGTGCCCAGGCAGTAGCCTACCACCTGGCCAGGACCCTGCAGAGCCATACAGTGTCAGGGAGGGAGCAATCTGTGGTCCGAGAGCCCTGTTCTCTTTACTCACGATTAAAATGCAGGTATCTGAGCCTGGTTGGCATAGCACAGACAGAAATTAAATCAGCATAGTTTATTAATTTCAGGCCCCTGCCAGTTGTGCCAGACCCAGGACCTTCACAGTGTCACTCAATTTTTTTACTGAGTGGTACTTTGAAAACTGTGCTGGAAAACTGCTTTTAATTGACCTGCGGTCATGTCAGGCCACTTGATTATACTCACTCACCTAGTCCTGTGGTGAAAAAAAATTACTGCTTGAAAAAAAATTGTTGAGACATCTGAGGTCCTGACCACCCCTCTCCTTGAGCTGGGGAATGGAGGGAGTCAGGAGCACTGCCCTAACAATACTATTTAGCTGCTGTAGCTGTGTGATGGGTTGACTAATATTATATCCTTGTATTTGGATGTCTTTTTCAGTTTACATAGCTATTTGGATCCTTTTGTGCACAGTCCTTAATAAAATCTCAAAGTAATTACTTCGGTCAGTTGTTTATTTTTGTAAGCAAAACAGTTTTTTTCTCTAACTTTTGTGGAATAGCCTGTTGTTCTTTTAATTAAAAATGCATGATTTAACTTCTGTAGGCTGTTCCTTATCTGTACATCCTTTTGTGTATTTCCTTACTTTGTTTCATGTGTAAACCTTGGGGTGTCTATATAATTTACACTACTGATCTTTAGACCCTTCTGATTCTTTTAAGAAAATGAGCAAAACCTACCTATTCTGGGTCAAGGTGTGCATTGTTTTCTTTGCATAAGAGAAAGCTGAAGCTCCCTAACTTCCATAAATTATGTTGATTGATTTATCTTAATAGAGACTAGTCTAGTTTCACTTCTGGAAGAAAGGATCACGTATTTTCCTCATAATGTGACCTAATACATTTGAAAAAACACCACTAATGACAGATAATTTAAAATAGTCTGCAACAATTCAGGTAGACATCAAGAAAACACTGCTTAAATTGTAGCCTTATTTGCACTGGGTGACATTATTGGATTGCATTCTAATCGATTCTATAATTCTCATTTTTGCCAGAGCCCAAAAGCTCCCATTTGAAGTGGGACCCAAAAAACCTAATCCACGTCCTAAATCCACATTTGTAAATTTCTTCTGAAATTGAGAAAGCAGATAGCGTTCACTGCTGTCCTCATTTTTATCTGACATGCAGGGTAAGCACGTCTCTTAATTTCTCTGTTACCTTTGGGTACTTCTCTGTTCCTGTAATCACACAGCACCATTCTGGAGTGGTTTTGGATTTTATTTGTTCTTCCACTTAAACACATGAGCACATGGAATATTGCTGTACACATTTTGTCTAATTTTCTAGGTATAAACTGGCTCTTCTATACCCAGGAAGAGTTTGTAACAATTTCACTTTTAAAAATCTGTAACTCATCAAAAATTGGAATCATGGTCTCTCTTTATCACCAAAACTCATTTACATGCAGATGATCTCACATTAGACCTTTTTGCTACTGGGTGTGTGAGGTATCTTTCTCCTGGGTTTGTTTTCTGACATTTTATTCCACTAAGCTGGCTCATGGAGAGCTCTAGTGATGCCAAAGCCAGTGTAAAATAAGTGAGGAAAGGGGTTTGGAATAAGGTGAAGGCTCTGTCCGTCTTGCAGAATTGTATCCTAAGATCAAGTGGGAAAACTGGTAGGAAGAAGTAGAGGCTGTAACCCGAGATTGTTGAGAGACATGGATATATGTGCGTGTTGAGGCATGGGTGGTGTGTATTGTTGCATCCTGACGTTTTTCAACTGTGCTGCTCCAGTGCATTGTGAGGGCTTGCTGCTGTGAAATCTTAAAGTATGTTTAGGAAAAACTACTTTTCCGTTTCAGCTGGTCAAGTCTCCCCAAATTGCTAGGCAAGAGAAGGACTTGTGTTTTCAAGCTTTGCAGTGATGAAGCATGGACATAGAGTAACTAGAGTTCGTGCTGCCTGTCAGATGCCGGAGATGTGTATGGTTAGGGTCTGGATGCAGTTTCTCAACTGAAACCCCTTCTGTAAACCTGACTGTTTCTTAGGGTGACTTCAATGAAGACATGAGTGTTGTGCTATTGTTAAGGCTCTGGTGCTTCACAGTGATATTCAGAGTTTTCTCTACAAAATTTGCTACTTTTTCCTGTTGCTTACAAGGTAGATGCGACAGACTAGATTGTTATAATTTCTACGTACATAACTTTTTCCATTTAATTTTCATCACATTTCTTATACCTGAATAAAAAAATTTTCTTTCTTTCTATCCCCCTGTCATACAGTGGAAACAGAATTTACATCTTCCAATGGACCGCAGCTTTCACTCTTTACAGTTACCACTTGGCTGACCTCTTTGATCTGCAGAACTTTGTGTAAAGACAGTGGCAGCTTCCCGGGCAGCGTATAGAAATGCTGATATTGGCACCGAGCCCCATATCCAGTTAGTGCTCTTGCTGTCTATTCCGTCATCTGAGCCTTGCCCTTTGCCACTGTATTTGTACAAGCAGAGAATTTAGAGTAATTCAGTTTTGCTATTCTTTTGATTATTGCTTGAATGAAAAATTACTCTGGTTTCTCCACTTATGAGCTTCTCTCCATATCATTTAGTTCTAGACTCTCCCCTTTTTCCTCCCCTGCATTTTCATTCCCATCTCTGGATTTTCTCTGGGAAAAACAAGATCCATCCTCGCTAGCGTTCACGCTGGAAGCAACTTCTGATGGTGGTCTGTGGAGCAGCAATTGAAGTCTTGACACCTGGTTTTGCAACAGGACAAGGCTGCCAGTTTTGGGGCAAAAGCGCTGAGAATATTTTAAGCTGTCCTGACTGCATCATTGATGGTGAATGCCAATATTTGTGGCACATCTTAGTAATCAGTTTTGCTTGGAATAACTTCATAATTGTAACACTGTTTTCTGGAATGCTTCAGTATCACAGAGCTTTACCGATGCAGTCTTGTACTGGTGTTAGATTACTGATTTGTCTCCGCCTCTAGAGGAAAACACCTGTCTGTGTGATCTCTGCATGAGAGGGCAGCATCCAGGATCATCATTTTGCTGAAGGATTTACAAATTAATACTTACACTCGAAAGTTCATATCTTCACGGTTATGTAAACGTGAATTTAAGAAAGAAGTACCTTATGCCCAGAGTGTTACGGTTCTTTTTATTCAAAGGATTAGTATAGTAAAACCTGTTAAACGGTAATTTACTGAAGGCTTTATTCTTTAACCCAAAGTAGAACTGCCAAATATGCAGCTTACATTCTTAGATAAGCTTAATTATGGGAAATTTGGCACTAGAGTTTTGAATTTAATAGCAGTTTGTTTTCTGTTGTATGGCCTCAGCGAGTTCTTATGAAGCTCAGACTCCTAATAAGTTTGTTCCAAAGGAGTCAATGCTATGGTACTTTTGGAATGAAACTAAACAATGATTAGTGAAGACACTGCTACCTAAAGTGGCTATAAATGACACTGTTTACAGTTTGTCCTCAGGATTATTTTGGGACGCTGAGTGCTTACTTTCTGATTCGGAAGTGCCTGATGACTGAGTTCTAAATATTGGGGCAATAAAGTGTTGTGATGTTTTCTTTAAAGAGATTTGTCAGCTACGTTGGTGTAATGCATATAAACATGTTTGCCTCACTGGTATGTAGAACTTGTACAAACTTAATCTTTAGGTATTTGTTTAAGGGGTTGGGTGTGTGATTGATTCTTCTAAGTATTGCTCAATAACTTTTTTGAATGTATTCTTAATGTTCAGTGCCCTTTTGTATAATACCTATACAGTTTACTTCACTGAGTGGTGAAATGTAAAAATATCCTGCATTCATCAGTTGAAGGTGTTCTACCTCTCTTCCCGTTTTCCCGTTACGAAATATCTGAATTGCTGAGATCTGACATCAGCACAAGGAAGAAAACTTTGTCTGTTGTAGAGAAGTTTCCTTATCTTGCATCCATCAGATTTTGATTTAACTTAATTTTTATGCACATTCACTTCGGGTAGAAGTGATGGCCAAATATCTTATCTATTTTCTACTTTTCTGTTGAGAAGCTTGTTTCAGGTGTTATAACAGTAAAAAATACACATGAAAGGTAAAGTGGGACAAATTAGTGAATTTTGAACTTGTGCAGAAAACTAGGAAGGCTGACTGGCTATTCCTGGATTGTGATTTCCATTTTCTCTTGCTGTTACAATTTTCTTTATTGCAGTGGGTAGTAGTAGATAATGTGAGTTTATGGAACTAGTTTTAGTTGTCAGACACTTCAGGAAGTTCTAGTGGCGGGGCAAAATTTCTGTTGGGTTTGTTTTTGTTTTTTTTAAAAAGGTAATTGTGTACTCATGAATACAAGCAAGTGTAAAGTATAGGTTAGCATACATTTCACTGTTTAATATTCTGTGCCAGTGAAATGGATAAAGATGATTGAGATTTTTTTTTTTGTTCGTAGAAGAAGCAAAAATTCAGTATGCAGCTTTCAACTCTCAAATTAGGGGAGGGAAGAAGGCTTTAAAGATGCTATCAAAGAAGGAAAAGGCTGGTTTTAAACAAAGTTTTTAACACTACTGTTTGAAGAGTTATCTTCAGCTTGATTAGTGTAAGAATTGAGAGGAAATACTTCCTGAAGTTCAAATGCTGTGTTAGAAGTTCATTGCACTAAAAGATTCACTCCATGATCTTAGGCAAAGAGAGGTTTCTGCTGAATTCCACCTTCCTAGGTGTTAAATCATTGTTCCTTAGTGTGATTTGAGTTCTGTGGAGGGACCTACATCACTTAGCTTACCAGCGTTTTTCCCTGACTTGTATAGTGATGTTTAATATCTTAGTTCAACAGCTCAAGTGATGACATGGTTTTCTGGACAGGATTATTGCACCACTACATATGAAAAAAGTTTGCTTCTCTTCACATAGAAGGTCTTACATTCCTGTGAGTTTATCACAATTTTCTAATGTTTTCTTAATAGAAAGAACATCTGCTTTAATAAGGTTTCAGAAACTGAATGTACTTTCTTTGATTTAGCAAAAGAGTTGAACTGTGAAAGAGCTCTGCAGCCACAGTGCTTATGTTCTTGAATTCAATTTGCAGAAATATGTTCCTGTCAGGGTTTTATCTTAATTTGTGTAACTGATTGCTAACATTAGGCCCAAGAGTCCACTTTACATTTAATAGGAGAGAAAGAGTCTGTTTTTATAAGGTACAGGTGGTCTCTAATGTTAAGTCTTTATAGCCTTTGTGAAGTTTTCTCATACGTTTTTATTAGGAAGTCTAGTAATGTAGGTTATTTACAAAGCATTTGACTTTCACATACTACAGTGAAATTTTGGTAATAATTTACATAAAGTATTTTTCTACAGGTTTTCCTCATGACCTGTGTTTTAAGTTACTAGATGTAGAAGTTTGTTCCGCAGTCTTGCCTTAGAGTATGACTGAGGAATCAGCGTGAGTTCTTCAGTCATGGTTGGCATTGTTCCCATAAGTTTAACAGATCATTGTGATAAATATTGTGAAGGTTTGAAATATGAGTGATCTGTAATTTTTGTCCATTTCCAAGTGATTACCCATATATTAGTTCCATTGTGTAGGTATATGTATGCCTGAGGTAGTAGTACTTTTATTTCCATTAGTGTTCGACCAGTAGGTGTACTGTTTTATGCCTTCTGCTGCAAGTACTCAGAAAATCCATGGTGCCTCAGGTTACACCTTTTAAGAAAAAACAATAGGTTAACTGTCCTGTTTACATCATCAGGAAGAGATGCAAGTGGTTGTAGGTGTGTGGTTGCTGCTTTTGTGGTGGTGGTGGTGGTGGTTGTGGATTTTATTTGGGTTTTTTAGGAGGAAAAGCTCTTTTCAAAATCAGTAGCTGTTGATGAGATTTTGGGGGGGGGGGGGATGTGAATGAATTCACGGAATGTGGCTCCATGAGATGAGGTTCCATTGGAGATAGCTCTCTGCTGCCAGGGGGCAGTTTCTACTTGTCTTTGTCCTCACCTCTTTATCTCCCCTTGTGCTAGTCCTGTAACCATTCAGATTATTGTGAGCTGTTTTAGCATGCCACTTTGACCAAAACCAAGCAAAAATATTTTGTAATGTTCTGCAGTCTTGTTGAATTAAGATGACTTAATGACAGAGAGATTTGACAAGCTTCAAAGCTATTGGAGAAGGTATTGGCCGTACAGTCCAAAAGTGGAGAGGGTAAGGGAGCAGGCAAGAGAGAGTTATGAGACTGCAGTCTTTGGCAGCAGCAAACTAGCACAGTTTAACAGTCCAAGGAATCATACTGACAGTCAGTCTCTTTGCTGGTTCTTGTCATAAATTCATGGGATCTCTGTTTGGAAGGATCCAAAAGTAGGGCACACTTGAAAGCCTAGTCAGCTTTGTTCTGTGCTAGCAGTTGGGGAGTTAGCTATGCACAAACATATGAATTACGTGATTTCTCTGAAGAAATTACTGAAGTGTTCTGCAAATATTAAGTAATGTGGCTGACACAGTGTAAAGAAACTACAACACTTTGCAAATTCCAAACAGTTGTTTCAGTCTGCTAAATTTTGAGTTCTGACTTTGCTACTTGTCTTCTGCTTCTCAGGAGTGAGAAACATTCCAGCAGATTTCATGGACATGAATTCACTTGAGCGTAATCCTCCTCTGCAAACTCTGAATGTCACCAGTTATTTCTTTGGGGATATATTTGCCATAGCTATCCATTGCATTTATCCTGGTTGAGGATGATTTCTTTCTTCTAAAGTAGCAAGGGCTTCTGTCATCTTTGTCTAACAGAACATCTCAGCATAGTGGTAATATTGAAATGCGTATCACAGAAAAAACTGACATACACTGCATGGCTGGTATGCCTCGCTTACAGTGTCTTCCAGAAAAAAGTAAGTACAGATGATGTTAATTAGAAAGAGCAAACCTTAGGGAATTATGCCCATGAAGTGAAAATCCTTCAGAAGGAAACTTCTAAAATTTATGCAGCAGTTTTTTAGGGATTTGCTCAGTGGAACAGTCACCACAATCTCAGATGAGTTTAGGAATGAAAAACTTGTGACATCAGAGACCTGAGTATCTAAAATAGTTTGTGAGTTGTTTTTTTTCTTCCCTATAAATAACTAGAGAAGAGCTCAAATGAAATGTGGTTGTTCTGAGTTTGTGGTGCGTCAGTGACTGAGTTCTGTGAAGTGCAGAGCTCATCAGTTGTATAGTTTTGTGGTTTATGTTCTATATTTCAGAATTTCAATCTTCAGAAGTCTCAACTCATTTTTGTGGTCAGAAAAAAATGTCAGAAGATCCTTATCCCCTTCCCGCCCCCCCATACCTATGGGTAATATAGTGACAGAGCTAATCAGGCTAAATCATTAAGGACAATAAGTAAAAAAAAAAAAAAAAAAACCCAAAACCAACACACAAAACAAAAACAAAACAAAAAAAACCCCGAAACCACTTTGCTGTCATCCATTCAGATAATACTGCAAACAAGAGTTGAAAAGAGAGCCCAAGAAGGAAGGCCACATAAAAGAAGCTAGCACATGTATCTTTGTTATATAATGTTGTGAGACTTCGCTTTTTGAACTTGTAAAGCCTATAGCTCAATCATATAAAGTTGCAAGACAGTCTAGGTCCCTGTATGTAGCCTCTTCGAAGACTGTTGAATTAGATAGTGTTTCAGCATTTTTGGATGAAAGCCTGCGAGGAATGTCTGTCTTCCCCTTTTCTTTAGTTGATGTTTCTAAGTGTGTTTGTTGGATTCACCAGGTATTAGAATATTAAAATGTAAGTAAGGAAGAAATTTCTCTTTCCGCAGCATATTGTAAATATAGCTTAAGAACAACTTGCTGTGGAGGACTAAACTAATGCCATTTTGTATGAATTTAAAATGTCAGATGAGATGTAAATTATGGAACATCGTATCTTCAATTTAATTTGGGATTAGTTAGTATAGTTTTTGGTTGAATCACCTCTCTGAAGTGAAAGTATCATTTACATATTACTACTCATGAATGTTTACTATTAATACTATGTTTTACATAGTGAAGCAGTGGCAAGCACTGACATTAAAAATAACATGCTAAAAAATACGGGGATTAAAATGAGACCAGGGTGCAAGAGCCCAAGCCAAAAAGGATACAATTTGAAGGGGGTGGAGGAATCTTACTAGAGAACTAAAATAGCAGCAGTATTTTTAATTTCACAGAGAATATGACCACTGTTTAAAACAAGAACAGGCGTGTTTACTTTTAAGACAATGAAATCTGAAGTCTTAAGTGTCTGTGAATAGGTGATGAGAAATGACTGTCTCGTTATCATGCTTCTGGCTGTCCTGTGAGATCTGTTAACATCCTCTGGAATTCTAGGAATTTCTTTACTCTTCATTTGTTATGCTTGAAGGTTTCTGAACGTTTGGAATAACTGCTACATTAAAACAATGCTTTTTTTCTTTCACTGTTCTATAATTTTTTCATTGCAGCCCGTAGACATCCGTGTTATCCACTCATATCTATGTATAAAATAAATGTTTCTTGTCACAGGGATTGTTGGTGCTAAAGACTTGATTAGAGCTCGGTATTCAAATGTATGCATAGTTGTAGCCTATTAATCTAAGCCATAGTGGGATGCTAGGGTAGTAAATCTATGTGCTAGTTCAGGGTAACGTGAGTGTCAGACTGTTTAATGAGCTATAGCATTGGTTGTTTCTGTGGGGCACTTTTTGAAACTGAGCGTGTTTCTTTTTTTCAGGTTTTCGTTAATTGGTGTAGAGACTGCCCTCTGCTGTGCTCTTCACCTAAAGTAGAATTTAGGTCTTGTCAGCACTAGGAGTTGCTCATGAGTGTTCAAAAGGTGTTAAACTATGTCAGAGCTTTATTGATGATACAGATGGCAAAATATAAACGAAAGTTAAATTCTATATTATTGATTTTAAAAATATGCCTAAATGACCTTGGCAAAAGTCTTAAGTTTTTCTATCTAGATGTGATTTTTATCAATAAGCTGCTTGAAGCCTACTCTGATTTCTTTCTGTTGTCATTTCCTCTCCCCAATACGTCTGTAGTCGCCCCAGCTGAAACTTTATTCCCCCTCATGTTTATTTTTTATTTGGTCTAAAAAGCAGAAATTAAACAATGCTGATGTGTAAGTGGTAGTGTATATTTAAAACAAAGGGAATTGTGGCGTATAAGAAAGATGTTTATCCTTCGTGTTTTCAGCAATTGTTTTTAATCTTGGGTCAACTTTGGAAGCATTTTAATTATTTGTGTAACTGAGAAAAAAGCATTTATACTGCAGTGGAAAGTCAGATTTGTTAAGACTAAAGAAAGGTTCTTGTGCAGTGGTTCTGGTTGACCTGTGCTATCACTTTTAAGTGATTAAAGGAGCTCACTATTGAGATACTAATCAAGGAAGATTGCTGCTAATAGAGCATGCAAAGTGTGTTTTTCAGAGAGAGACTAGTAAGAATTTAAATAAGATTTAAGTCTTCATATGACTGCTGTGTTCTTTCTTTTATAAAAATCAGCCTGCTCAATTTCTTAAAGCTTAGATCATGCTTATTCTAAGGGGCATTAATTTCTTTAGACGTAAAAGAGCTAAAATATGTTATCAGAAGTAATCTATTGTGGTCTATCCTACATATCTCTTCAATTGATTTCACTCACTTGAATTGTTGAGGCTATGTGTTTTCTAATGATTGACGTAAATAGAACAGATAGTTGAAGTGCTGTACCTCAGAGGTTTTACTGGCCTCACTACTGCTGCGTATTGTGAGATTTCAGCCATCTGTGGACCAAGCTTGACAGAACTCACAAAAAGTGGGGTTTCGCCTCTGCATTTGAGTAATCTTCTCTGTTTCTAACAGGGTTGGAAGACGGGCTGCTGCGGTCTCCAAATCTGGGGAGAAGCGGTGGAGCGAGCTGAGGAGCGGCGTTGCATGGCTGGCGTGTGATGTAAGTGCCGTGGCTCTTGGCCCGCGCGCAGCGGGAGCTGGCAAAGCTGTCGCCATGCAAACCAGCGGCACTCCACTCCGCTGGGGGAATGCTGAGCCCTGCAAATGGGGGGCTGCGGCCGCTTCCCCGGGGGAGCCCTGGCACCGGAGGAGACAGAGGGGGAGTAAACGTCACCTCCCTGGATGAGCAACTGGCTGCTATTTTAGACATTTAGCAATGAAGACGACTACTTTGATTAGTGATAATAATTACAAGTCTTGCATTTCTGCTTTTAATTTTGAGGCAGCAAGAGTTGTTTATCCAAACTCCATTGTCTATCGCACTGGGTAATTAAACATGGCCTCTTTAGACATATATGTAGTAGTCTGATATGACTAACAGTTACAACAATGACTGAAATAAGAATAGTGTGTTGTATTACACTGAGTATTTATATAAAACAATCTTCGGATGTACCTTGGAAAGCAATTTATGCTTCTGCAGTGAAACAGGTTAAAATCCACTCTCTTTTTTGTCATGTGCAGATACACAATGAAAATACAATATATACCTTGTGTGTGTCCTAATTTCATGTAGTTTGTACACAGAAATTGCAAAAGTATCTTGCATATATTTTACTGCAAAGGTGCAGTTGCTGAAGAGAGGTCTAAGTGATGTGGCTGTTGGTTGACGTGATGTGCTCTCTTATTGGTCTGTGTTTTTCATGGAAAACACTTTGTTCATATCTGTTCTGTAGGCAGTAGCCCTGTATCTTTTGCAGTTGATAGTGTACACTGGCCAGTTCAATCAACTTTTTTGATTGTTGCCACTGCATCAACAGATAAACAAGCCTAATAAAATTAAATGTGTGTCTTAAATAGACCACAGTTTTTAAATGTGATACCAGTGTGATTCAAAAATGTGCTTTCAGTTTCCCATGTTTGCATGTTGAGCAATTTGTTTATACAATTTATAAAACTGTAATCTAACCTTAGCATCTGAATTTTCAGTTTCATCAGTTTCTCTGTGCTTTAATGCTGCAAGTTAACATTCTTCTTGTACAAATATAACTTAGAAAGCCCTAACAATGAAAATTACTTTCCTTTTGAGGATTTAGCCCTTTTTGCTCTTGATCCACATATCTTGCACATTTAAGTGAGCATGGAATGTTAAAACCTCTTGGCATGTCTGAAAGCCCTTTGAAATGCACATGTTGAACTGAGTTACTGTGCTTGACAGGTTTTATAATGAACCTTGGTCTGAAATTATTAGAAATAAGAGTCAGCTGGATATTAAAGGAAGAGTTTTCTTGCAATACCAAGACTATGCTAGAGCATCAAATTAGAGGAAGTCATATAAAATATTGTAAACTAAAAAAAAAAAAACCCCAAAAAAACCCCCGAACAGGCCATGCCAGAAGCCAGTCCTGAATGTGTTGCAAAGTTAGTGTAAAGAGAATTCTTTTTTTCTGTTACAGAATTTTTTAAATTTAGGAAATATAGTATCAAGGTGTCATAGGTTTTGTAACTTTTACTTGCCTTTGAAAAACATCAGACTGCTCCAGTCTGTACCAGGTATTTCAGGTACTATTAAGCTCCATAGGAGATACCTGTGAAGTATTTTCTACCATAAACTCCAATCTTTAACTCGCATCAAGTAGTGGTTAATTTTATGCTGTGCAACATGGTTTGTGTTGTGTTTTCCTTTATGTAGTTGGTTTCTAAGTCTCTTAATCTTGCAGGTTCACTGTGAAATACTGTTGAAGAAACAAATGATGCTTGGGAGATGATGCAGGGAAAGCTGGGATTGTGGGTTTTTTTTTTTCCTGCACTGAGCTTCCATTTGTGGAATTACTAAAACATTTTACTTTGTTATTTTGCAATTTTTACAACTTAGGTGTTGCTTGCTTAGAAATCTGAAGTACTGAGTAAAAATACTAGAAGACCCACCATTATGTGAGCCATTAATAGTACATGGTAGAGATCCCTGGCATAAATTTATGCTCATACTTTGTTAGTAATTGAGATATCAGGAAGCATCTTGTGATTTTAATCTAACTTTTAATTCACTTCAGTAACCTAGAATTCTTCTTCCGGTTGTGTTTAATGAATATTTTAATATACTGTATCTGTCATAGTATATGGATTTCAGCTGATGATAAATCCTTTGCACTGTGCCTGATGTTAAATATGTATTTCTTGTTTTTATAATATAATTACAGATGTAGGTTGGGCTTTTATACTTTCAGCTGTGCCAAAACTAATGAAATTGTTGGAGGTGAGCACTGAAATCCCTTACAGTCATTCAGAATTTGCAGCTTTAATGAATTTTAAAAAGGGAACTATCAAGTCTAATCATATTTCTAGCACTGAAGAATTTTAAACACCACTGAAATGTAGCACAAAACCTCAGCCTGCAGAAAATGTCGTTTTTGCTCTTTGGAAGTTGCTGAAGTAAAACAAATTTAATTTTACTGTACAGAATGTAGTTGTTAAAGCAATTTGGATTGCTATGCACACCAGCCACAGTCCCCAGGAAGCAAGTGAAAACTTAAACCACCTTACAGCACTTCTGTTTCTGTCCCTGTCAGGATGTGTTCTATACTAGCATCTGTCTTGCACACCAAGATGATTGCATTTATGTATGTTTATTCTTTGACAGAGCTTTTGAGGTCTGTGCTTTGTTTAGTGTATTCCGGGTGGTTGAAGAGGTGATAGAAGCCTGACATTGTTAGGGATCAGTATGAAGAATGATGCATGGCTTGTAAAATGCAGTATTTTTGAGAATAGTAAGTATAGTTAGCAAGACAGTAGATACGTTTTTTTTCTTTTATTCTGCTGTTTTGACCTTGCACCAGAAATATGGCTTGTTTGCTATTCATCATTACTTCACAGTGAAATTCTTGTGTGATGCCTGATGGTGAGCAGCATGACTGAAATATTCTTTCTCAATAGCTGTACTTATGTTAGCAGTTTATACAAACCCTCCTCTGTAGGGCAAAAATTTGAATAGTAAATGTAATCTGTGAAGAAAAGACTTTCACATGTGCTCTCCAGGACCACATTGGTAAGACTTGTGATACGAAGTTGGACAGAAAAGTCATAAATTTGCTTTATTTGGAAAGATCTGTGTGTCGTGTGGAAACCCTAAGGTTCCCCTGCTAGATATCAGCAGTTCAAAGGAAGACAGTCAAAGCCACAATTGAACCCTATTAAACTTTGAGCAACCAAACTCTGTGTGACACAGAGACTTGTACATACCTAACGAGTATAAAAGCTGTTAATACCAAGTTCTAAAGTGGAAAAGAATTCTGTTAATTCCAAATATTATTCTATATATTTTACATACGATGTAGTACAAATCAATATTATTGAGTATGTCTGTAAATTCTCCTCCTTAGTATAAGAATTAATGGAATAAAAATAAGCTGCTGTTGGGCTGAAAAGCTGGGTTTTTTGATGATCCACAACCTCCACATATTGTTGTTCTCTTGGAATTTTTAAAATTGCAAAAGAAACTTTCAGAAAGAAAAGCCAAGAAAACTGTTCCTGAAATTATTCATCATAAGACTTTTGATGCCACGCATATTGGTTAGAATAAGATTTTCTGTTCCTGGTGCCTGCCTCAAGCTGAATCTTATTTTTAATCTCAGCTACACCACACCTTAATTTGAGAACCGAGTTAACATTTTATCAGTGTCATATTTTACGTTTTAAATTCCTTAGGGCCTTATAGAGAGGGACTTCAGAGCTGATCTGATTTTTTTTCCTTATGTGTTTATTTCATTTGTTGCAATTGGGCAGTGGCATTTTTCCAAAACTGTTGGAGATGAGGATTTGTGACATCTGAAGCAGACTTGAGAAAGCAGAAAGAACAGTGGGTTTAGGTTTGGAAGGGGTCACCCATTATCAGAAGTTCTTTGCTTAAAGGAAGTTGTTCCAGCATTCCAGACTCGCAGCATGCCTATGCTTTTATGGATTACCAGCTAGTTATATCTGGGGGGTCGGGGTTTTGTGGAGTTGGTTTGGTATTTTGGTAATGTCAAATCTTAGGCTGCCTGACAAGTGATATTTCATGTCATCTTTTGTGTTATCTGACTGTGATTACTTTGCCTGTACTGTTTATTGTTTGCTTCAGACACATCTGACTTTCTGGGATATCAAAAATATTTTCTATTTAAAAATTCTCCTAAAACTCTTAAATTTCAATG
Organism: Phoenicopterus ruber ruber; assembly: GCA_009819775.1. Lineage (NCBI taxonomy): Eukaryota > Metazoa > Chordata > Aves > Phoenicopteriformes > Phoenicopteridae > Phoenicopterus > Phoenicopterus ruber. The sequence continues at coordinate 38,063,350 of CM020219.1, forward strand.
CTAGTTTTTTGAATATTGCTGTTAAAGTGTGACTGTTGGAGAACTCTAATTTTCTGTAACTTTTGTTTGTTTCTTAACTGACTTAACTCACTGAAAGTGAGCAGCTACTATCAGAGGCCATTTAAATGTCGCAGTTACTCTGTTCCAAGAATGTATATGCTCTTTGCATCTTGCATGGCATTTATGCTGAAAATGTAAGCAATGTTACTTATGGTTGCCTATTACTATTATTTAACTCAGATTATATTTTTGTTTCTCTGATCTTTGGTGCTTATTACTAAACTAAAGAGATTTTAAATGTTCTTATTCTATATACAGATACAGGAGTTTTTGTTGTGCCTTTTTTCTGACTTAACTTCAAAAGATACTCTTTGTCTTAGGTAGGTAGTAGTTTTAAATTCGATGGAGGGAACGTAGCTAATCCCACCTTAAATATTTTTGATCAGTTATTAAATACCGGCCATCAACTTCACTTCCTGATGTGTAGATTCTTTCTGTCTTATAGTGAGTGTGACATTATTTAGCTTGCACATGATTGAGTGTTATGATGGTACCTTTAAAGTTGCATTTTACTTCTTGCATATCCTCAGATAGTGGTTTTGACTTCTTTAGTGCTGAGTAAATGGATATTATTCATTCCCTCAAATTGTTTCGACACCTGTTAGTTGTACCGTATGGACTGAGGAATGTGAGTTTTCTTTCAGCTTGCCAGAGTTGAAAAAAGACGGATGTAACTTTCAAAAGGCTCAGTCTCCAGACAAGCTATGGCCAGTGCAACATGGGTGAAAGAGAATTTGAATTATCTTCCACCCACAGTTAAATTAGTGCTGTTTGCAATTTTATTGTACCCAGTGAGACTTCCTTTTTGGGGATTGGTAATTCTGTGCAGTGAAGTTGCCTTTCAGAAGGGGGAATGTGGCTTTCCGAGGATCATTTTGCTAAATTGTTACCTGCCTTTCTCTGAATTTCAGAGACCACTTTTTGATATGGTGCTTTATATAACCCTGTCTGAATGCTAACTTTATGTGACTTTATTCTTCGAAAAGCTGTTAAGTTGGGCACTAACTGCAAGTTTTACAGGTGCCAGTTAGTAGCGTGGTACTTGCAGTGCCAGCCTCACTACTGTGCAGCTTCTGATGGGCTTTTTGGTTGCCTGCATTTTTTCTGAATGTGGGAATGTTGAGCATTGAAATAACTTTTACGTATCGGTGCAGTGCAATTAAGTATCTTTTTTAAAGGCAAAAAAATTTTTACTACCATAGAAATGCTTTGATATTTACTTTTTGGAAGATCTTAGTAATAACTGCTAGTAGTGGCTAGACAGGAAACAAGTAAAGAAAATTGGTTTGGTTTTGCTGTATGTAGCTGTATACTACTCCTTATCAAAATGAAAAGCTATACTTATGTAGAATTGCAAGCTGGCAGAAACTTGTGTAGGAGTTTCTGTTGCTGCTCCTCCAAGACAGTACTATTGATATTTAATTTTCAACTTAATTACAACATAAGCATCTTTCCCTTCCTCCTCCAAACACAAACATTTGGTTTAAGAATGTTGGTGGGTTTGGGGTTTTTGTTGTTTGGGGTTGTTTTTGTCTTGATGCTTCCAGTGTATAATAAAACTTTGAGATATTTTGTGGTATTTCCTTTCAGTAAATTAAAAAATAAAGATAAAAAGGGATTTGAAAAATTAAGTGTATTGGTAATAGTGTACACAACTATTTATTAATTTTATGACCTTTCAATTGGACATACCGATGATAACGTGTCATTGGCTTTGTGTTACAGAAAGGCAATGTGGTATAAAACACATTGTTGCATGTATTATATTTAAGAGCTGAGTGGTTATATTTGTCAGGACACTTAAGTTCTTTAGCCTCAATCATCAGGAATGAGAAACCAGATTAAGGTGTAAGGAGTATAGCGGAATGTCACTACTTGAATGTGGAAATTAATTATTGTTCTCTGTCAAATCTACACCTGTGTACGCCCAAACAAAGGTTTTTGCTTTTGTATTTAATCCTTTCTGCTTTAATGCATACCTAGAGGAAGTATTAAGAGTAGCTGCTAACCAGAACTGTCCAACCCTTATCCTAGGACATTATCCCTACTTGGAATTATGTAAGTGTAGCTCCAAACTGCTTTAGAAAGTATCTTTTGGAAGAACTCTATGCCAGACCTGTGTTCTCTGAGCCTGGGAAGTGATGTTTACATAAAAATGCCTCAATTTGTGAGCAGTAAATGCAAATATCTTTATTTGTGTTTAACTTACTAAACTTCTTGTGAACATGTTGATTATAGCAAGTTATTCACATTTAGTGTTTGTGGGATTGTAAGCATGGTTTGTGTTGGAATTTTTAAGAATGAAAGGATAAATTAAAACTGAGTGGGAATTTTCAGAAAACTGCTGATTTGCAATTGTGTGTGTTAAGTGCAGAAACTCCCCTGCTTTGACCAGGAAATGTGTCTTTAGCATTAGTTTGAACAGTACTCTTTTTCTAACGTTGGCCCATGAAGTTTACTAAAACTTGTGAAATACATTTGTGAGGGTTCAATTTGTGAGAGTTCTGTAGTTCTTAGTAGGGGAAGAAGCACTATGTAAATGTGGAGAAAAAGTTCCGTTGTTCTGATGCCTGGGGACCCAGAGGACTGTCTTAGGTGTTTTCTTATTAATACAGTTATTCACTAACTTCTTTTGAATATCTTTCCTTAGATTTTCTTCCTGGATGTTTCTTCAACTGCCTTGTGATGGAAGGGAAATATTTTTGAAGTTATAATGGATTTTACGCAACATCGTAACAAAAACTGGCCTAATAGCAGCATTTCTGTTTGAAGAGAATAAGCATTAATTACATATAATCATGACAACTTCTCATATGAATGGACATATCACAGAAGATTCTGACAGTGAAGCAAAAAATGTGGATCTTGCATCTCCTGAGGAGCATCAGAAGCACAGAGAAATGGCTGTTGATTGCCCTGGGGATTTGGGCTCCAGGATGATGCCCATGCGGCGGAGCGCTCAACTTGAGCGAATCCGTCAGCAGCAGGAGGACATAAGGCGCAGACGGGAAGAAGAGGGAAAGAAACAAGAACTGGACCTTACTGCTTCCATGAGGCTAAAGAAACTAGCACAAATTCCTCCTAAAACTGGAATAGATAATCCAATATTTGACACAGAAGAAGGGATTGTTTTGGAGAGTCCTCATTATACTGTGAAGACACTAGGTAGGTAAAATGCAATGAATGGGCTAATGGAGAAAATATTTAGTTGATGTTAATGTTCTTTTAGGCCACTGAAAACCTAATTTAGCTAATTCTTCCTATGCAGATTTAAAGTCTTCTGGTCCTTTGGATTGTGGTGGTTTGGGGTTTTTTATTTATTTAGTCAAGCATCAGGCTATGTGCCTCAGCAAGTGGCTTTTCACAACCAATCCATTTGGGGAACAGTTAAATACCCTGAGGGTAACTAATGGATTCAGTGGATGTCTCCATCCTCTTTAGGCTGAGGAAAACCATGCAAGTAATACCCAATTTTATTATGTTTGATGAAGCGCAGGCCAGAATAATCAGTGAATAAACACTTACTGTCATTTAAAATCAAAACACAAGAGTTTTTAATATTTTAAAGAAAATCATGCTGGTAGTTTCTTCTTATTCTGGCTGTCTTGCATTATAAATTGTCACTTAATATAATTTACATTTTCTCTTAAATTATTGGCATTTATAGTGAAAATCTGCTTACCTTGGCACTTAGTCATTGATGAAAATGTAATGTTAGTAATTTTTGAAGAAATAGATTCTGAAATTGTTCATTTCATAGCTGTTATTGATTTAACTATGCTTGTGTAGAAAAAGTTTCTAAGCTTTCTTCCTCAAACATAAGTATCTATTTATCTAAAATGTGGTGTATCACTGGAGTGAAAAAGAGGCACTGGGAATTTGCAGAAGTCCAGTTCAAATTTCCAAATCTATACCTGTTCTGAGATCCAGACTGCTTTAAAAAGGTGCCTTTTTTTGGGCTGCACTAAAGATTCTTGCTATTCTTCCTATTGGCTGGTAGTAAACAACACAGCAAAAAATAGCTATCAGATTGCTTTTTTTTTTTTTTTTTTGCTTCATCTTTAGTATTTGTGTGCCTGAGCAACATTTCTGCTAAAGACATGTCTCTGTTGCATAACCTCTGGTAATTCTTGTTGTACAAATCCCTCTTTAGGAAAATTTAGGTTGAAAGGGTCATCCTGTCCAACCTCCTGCTGAAAGCAGGGTCAGTTACGAACGAGGCAGGTGTACTTTGTTTTAGTGCAGGGCTTGTCACCTTCTGTCCAAGAGATCTCTTTGTAAGAAGCAGCTTCTGTACTTAACTTTATGAAGTGTTAGGTGTGTGTTTGTGAAATTCTTTTCTTAGGAAGAGGGAACACAAAGCAGAAGGTGCAAAGATTGACGTCAAACAGTAGAAGTGACTTCTGTTGGGCCTTGTTTAGCCACAGTGGCTAAAAGCTCTGAAGACTGACTACAGGAGGAATTGGAAATGGGCACTACAGAAGGGAGGAAAGAGTGACTTGGAATTAGAACGCTGAGGCTAGGTTTCATGACAGAGATGCTGAGAACTTGGAGGGAGGGCTAGGTGGAAACCAATGGGCGAAGAAGCTAGGCATGGAAGGTGGTAGGAAAGAGAAATGAGTAACAAGTTATGGGTCTGGCAAGCTTGAGAACCAGTGAGGAGCTGGAGTAGACTGAAGCTGTCTAGGAGAGACAATGGTGGAGAAATTAGTGTGATGACAAAATGCTATTTTGAAAATCTCTCACTGTGGGGATAAAACGGGTACAGGCTGTGGGGGAAGCTGAGAGACTGTCAGAGAAAAGACAATATTTGTGAAAAGCTGGAAAGAAGAAACTAGGTTTGGTTCAGTGAGAAGAGAATGGGGGAAATTGATGTGAATGGAAACTAGGATTGTGTGAATACTTAATGTAAGCAGAAAAGCACCAAACACTGGAGACAAGAATATAGAGGTGTGTATGTGGAAAGAGATATACTAGGAAATAGCAATATATGGTGTAAGATGCATCTTGAAGGAAAGCGACTAGATGATTTTGTCCATGAGGACAAACTCCTCTTCACTTTTGTCATCGAAGCTTGAATGTTGTCATTGTTCTGCTGGCAGCATATTTCTGTAAAAACACAGTAGTAAATTGCATGATTTAACTAAAGCTATTCCCCTTAGTGTTTGGATACCATGAAAATCAGAAAACTAATGATGTCCGTCTCCACTCCGAATTGCAGTAAATAAGGCTTAAAAGTATGTGCATAGAGCAGAAGTATTGACTAGCTTGCTGAGTGAATATGATCTGTTCTTTGAGCTAGAAAGACAAGGAGCTTTAGGAGATGTAATTAGACTAAATCATGATAAATCAATATATGCACCAGGGAGCTGAATTAAGGCTTCATAGGCATCTGTTTCAATCAGAGAAATCATGACATGATATCGACAGACATACAAACATACTACTGTTACTTCCTTGTCAGAATAATAGTAACAATTTGGACCATGTAGACTTAAGATTTAAGAAGAGAGGATTTCTAATAGTTTAGCGCTCCTGTTAGAGTGGTACTTTCAATTATACTCAACTGTGATACTGAGTTGTTGCAAATTTTAAAAAAGTGTTCTAAATGAAATGCTGTGATCCTGATTAGTATCAGGGCTAGGGATATTGCCTTATGAAAATATACATATATACACACACACACACTTACAAAATAATACGGTTTCATAGAGAGGATTTACGTCCATTATCACTAATACTTTTGCTTTCTTTATTGAATATCTGAATTGGAGAGGCCAGATTTTTTTAAACTTACATATACAACTTTTTGGTCTCCAAGAAACTTGCTAGCCCATGACTTTGTCCAAAAAATAACTGCTAGTATGTGAAATTTTTCACAGTTTGTCTGTTTTGATTATACTGAATTTCTGATCTACACTGCTCCTGACTCTTTCCATCTTTCCACTTTTGCTGTTCAGGTGAGAGTGCTTAGTCACCTTCACAAATCTCTAAGTTTTGTTGGGAGAACCCCAAATAAACTGGGGCAGGTACCAGTGAATTATAGAGATGTTAAACTACACTTAATCAGTCTTTTCTAAAAAATTGATTTTAGTTTTGCTTTTTTGTGGGGTGTTTTTTTGGTGTGTGTTAATCCATAGAGCCTCTGCTAAAGATAAGTGTTTTAAAGAAGAATATTGACCTCATTGTCTGTATTCTTAGTTTTGAAAATGTTTTATAAGTGCCAATGTCTAATTTGGCAGATCTTTGCCAAGTCTTTAATCTTTTCATCTTAAAAAAAAAAAGCAGACTAGATCAAACAAATTGGATTTTATTTATAAAAATAAAATAGGACACAATCAAAACAATTTTAAAGGGCATGTTTGTTATCAAAACAGTACATGATTTAGACAGCTGTCTTAAGGGAAATAACTCTGTGCACCTAGACCACATGCATATAAGTATTTAACTGGCTTTTTCACAGCAGTATACTTTTATTAAATGCAGAAAATATTTTGTTTGCGACATTTCATTCAGCTAATTTAGTTAATTTAGTTAAACTAGTAACTGACATTTCATGTAAGTAAACCTTTTGTGGCTACAGTGAAAATCTTTTTTTTTAAGGGAAAAGCTGCCTATTTTTTGTTTTTATACCTTGAGCAAAACTTATTTATGAATAATATTTTATAAATATAAATAAGCTTTTAGAAATAGTTTTGGATAAAACAATACTTTTCTTAGCCCCATGATTCAAGTAATATATGGAGCATTAGAGTGCTAGTACTAGCACATAGAGTACTCTAGAGATCTACAAAAAAACCTTGGGAATTAAAATATTGGTGCTGACATATAATAAAGCCAGTTATATCTTCTGAAGTTTGCTGTTCATAACTTTTTGTTCAAGGTGATAAACAGCAACTATTTTCTTTTTCTGGTCTAGCGTGTTAAGCTGTGACCACGGGTCCTCCCCTGCAGTTGCATACTTTTGCCCTGGCAGTCTTTTGATTAATGTGTATATCTCACAGTGCTCAGTCACATTCCAGCCATTTCATAGCCTAGTGGAAAAAAGGCTGCAACACTTCTTGTAAAAGAAGACTTTAAAAAAAGAATAGTCGATGGCTAATTGATCTGCGATTAAAAAATGGACTTGTTCTGCAAAAGAACCCTGACTTTTTTCTGTGAGTAAATGCAGGTGTTAGTCTTTTACCAAACTTTTTGTCCTCAAGACAGCCCTTTCAATAGGAAATGTCTAAAGATGGAGTTTTTTGTTACCTGGCGTTTATTTTAAAAAAAAAAAAAAGAAAAATGAACAACCAAAACCAAACGAAAAAATACTGCACTGAAATCTAATCTGTGATTTAGAATTCAGAAAGAGGAACCTAGGGAGAGTTAGGCATGCGTAAAGCCAGATTTGTTTGTGGGTTTATATGTATGTTTTTTTATGAAACAAGTGACTAGGAAATGGATTGCTAGCTTTGTGGGAATATTTCACTTCACTCCTTTCAAGCATTATTTTTTTTTTTTAGAATCATGATGAGGGGAGGTATTTGTTTGCTGTTTCATGGTTTGCATTTGGTATAGGGCTTTTATGTCCAGCACAGGTGAAGATTCAGGGTAGAAGGGAATTATATCGGAGGAGAGTACCGTGGTAGTTTGTAAGAAAGGGTGACATAGAAGGAACTAGCAAAGTGCAGAAGAGAGAATATGTAGAGGCATCTAGGAAGAGCAGATATTGTTATCTTTTTGTTATAGGTATAGAATAGATGTCTATCTTTCTATATGTATTTATATCTTATATAGAATATGTATTAGAAAGAAATGTGTGTGTATGTGAATTCAGACATATAAGGGGGGATAGACAATCAGAAATAATTGAATAAAATAATTTATGCATAGGAAATGTTAGAAGAAGTTAGGTTCTTCTCTAATGCTTCACTGTTCTTTGAATCTAGTAGCAGTAACAAATAACAATTTTGGGTTGGTGTAGGGGATTTTTTAGATTAATAGATATTAGTAGGAATTTTACAATAAAATCTGACAGATTTACACTGGGAGGGGTTAATGCTTGAAAATAGTGCCCTTCCTCAGACTCAGGAGAACCAGTTACTGAGGTGCTTTGGTAGTCTGCATACTCCACTAGATAAGAATTTTGCCAGCTGACAACGTCCTATTTAGCAAATATTCTTGCTTGTACAGTGTACTTTAGCCTTCTCTCCAAATGGCATTTCCCCTGTGTGATAGGCAGTATATTGTGTATACAGTTCCCTAGTGAGACATAGGCTGCTGTAATTAGTGGTGCGAGCTGTACTGGATTTCACCTGTGGGATATCCTGCACAACCAGTACCCGAGTTTTCCGTGCAGCTTTTGTACTACTGCCCTTTGTTTCCTTGGTGCTTACAGGAAGAAGCCCTTGACCTTTGGTGGGTAGGATGTTTTTAGCATGTGTGGAATGGTTTTGGAGAGATTTAAAATTATTTTTTTATTGTCCTGCAGACAGTAAAATACAAGAGTAGTAGCTCTGAATTGTTTGTTTCCTTTTATTATACAAAAGATTGACTTGCAAACTCAAAATTGAAAACACGTATGTAGGTATGCTTTGTCTGAAATTAAAACCATTAAACTTGTTTGAAGTGTGTATTTTATTAGGCTTTATGGTTTTCATGTGCCCATTTATCAATCATTTTAATCTTGTGCTCAACAAGTTTGAGTCTAGCATTGTGTTCAGTGTACTGGTGAATTTGAGGTTAAAAACAGGTAAAGGAAACTTCTTGACAGAATGTATGCATGTTAGTCATCAGTATCTGCTGTGAGTTTTCATGTAGAAAATGTAACTTAGCTGATGTCTTGGTAGCATTTCTATTTTAATGTTATTTAATTAGCTCATAATGAATAAATGAAGGTTGCTAAAACTTAAAAATAATTCTCAAAGCTGATATTTTGATACCAGTAAGGGGGAGAGATTGACCTCAGTATCAACTGACAGTTTTAAAATTGGGGATTTTCTTTGTTGTTCATTTTTTAAAAATACCAGGATTCAAAATTCTAGCTTACTTGAATTTATTAAAATAAAAGATAGCTGATCAGCCTCTTGTGGCTGAACAGATTTTTTTCAGATAATGTGTGAGAACACATACATTATTTCAGGCTCAAAATGTCCACTTTTTTGTCTACTTGAGCATTTCTTACCTGGGTTTATACACTTTATACGTATGATTTATGTTCCTTATTTTAGGTGGTTTCTCAAGTACTTAATACTGAGAAGTGACATACTTTGCAGAGATTGAATTGGTTTAAAAAAACGTAAATTTGTTGACAGTCTTTAAAAAGCACCCGTAAAGCATCAGATTAGTTCTTGAAGCTCAAGAATGTAGTACGTGTATAGTATTTTGCAAACATACAGAAACTGATTATTAAAATATGTTAAAATATTTTATGGTCCAAGCAGAACTCATAATCTCGTAGGTAAAAGATGTGGACTTTCTTCTGGTGCACATGACTTTCAGAACTCTTACCATAGATGATATTTTTTCATCCTTACCTTTTTATTTTAATGTGCTAAGACTGAGCATAATTTTATGTTTAGAAATTGTGTAGTTTACTTATCAAACATTCTGTAAGTAAGCAATATTTAGTTGAGATTATATATATATCTCTGCCATATGTGGCAGATATACATGGAAAGATGTATCAAAATAACAGTGAATGTTCAGTGTATCAAGATCAGTTTAGCAAAGGATTTATTTTCATATTGCAAAATAGTCCATCTTTCACATTTAGCTATACTTGAGCTGCAATTATTGGATCTTTTACGTATTGGTGATTCCTTTCAGAGAAGAACTGTTCCTGCAACAGGAATTTAAATTTAAACAGTGTATCAACTTTTTTTATTTCTCCTTTTACCACCTTGGGGTCCTTTTTTTTGATTCAGATATGTTCTGCTAATAAAAGTCAGAGTGAATACTGGATAACTAATAAATTTGCATACATCATTGCTGATTAAAAACTGAACAGCAAAAAAATTTTTGGTAAAGGTCTTAATATAAACGTTACTTAATTATGAATCTTATTAACTCGTACCTTATTTGTATTTTGTTATTTCCTACCTAGAAGTGGAAGAACTCTTAACTTCTCTTAAGCATATCCAGCATGTTTTGGTAGACCCTCAGAGCCAAGAGGATATCTCTCTCATTTTACAACTTGTTCAAAATACTGATTTTCAGAATGCATTTAAGATACACAATGCTGTTACAGTGCACATGAACAAAGCCAGCCCTCCATATCCACTCATCTCTAATGCACAAGAACTAGCACAAGAGGTATGTACAGTATGCATCTCTGTGATATATATGAAACCTGTAATCATAGCTGTTGTTGAAATATGTACTTGTCAAGCTTGTCTGAGTTACTGAATGTTGAATATGAAAGGGATTATAATAGTCACTGATTGCTGTATCCGGTTTTTCCAGATTTCCAAACAGGAACCAGAAAAATATTTTGGGGATAAGAAGTCCCTTTTTAGCATGGATAGAAATGTAACAGAAAAGGTACTATATTTAAACATAGGAAAAGAGAGAGGTTATGAAAAATCTTAACTCTTTTACCTTCAGTATTCTTTATTCCAAGCATTCAGGAATTGAACTACAGTTCTCTATTACTGTGACTTTCCTCTGAGTTGAGCCATGGTTCTTAAATTGGGAGGCATCTCTGAAAATACAACCATACTGGAAAAAAGCATTTTGCTTTAAAGTGAGCAACAGATACCTTAATACTTCATTTCAATGTTTTAATTACTGCTGTGGTGGTCAGATTACACTTAATTTTTGTCTGACAGATGACAGCTCTTTTATAAGATCTGATAGGTCTTTTAGAAATTATTAAAGTATACTTTTAGAAATTCACTTGAGCAAGATTTTTAACTTTAATCTTTTCAGTCAGATCTTAACTGTTTGAAATACTTTTACAGTTTCAGCCTAGTTAACTACTTTCTTTGAGGCGCAATCACTTGAATATAGATGGGCAATACCTGTATAAATAGCTTTATAAGCATTAGTAGTAATTTACAGAAAACTCATCAGATACAAAGGTGCTGTGAACAGTTTTCACACGCGGCTGAATGCAGCTAAGACCCTCTGAGGGGCTGCCTAATAACTTTATCTTTATTTTCCATGGCATGGTGCATGTATATATTGCAGTGAAGTGTGGCTACACCTTATACAGTTATATGTTTGTTAACTTTAAACTCGCTAGCTTGAATACCAGTATCAGTGCAAGCATAGCACTGTAGTGTTCCGCGAAGCCAGATCCAGAGGCTGGGTAAACACTCCAGCATTTAGCACCCAGTGAACCAAACTTACCTGTTCAAAACTGGCTCAGGTACACCAGTTGGAGTACCTGACCCCAGTACATAGCCATGCTCAAAGGCATATCACTCCAATTTCAGTATGGCAGTGAGTTGATTTTTTTTTTTAAGTATCTGGTTTTCTTTCTGCCTGAAGCAATCTTTTTCAACAGTTCTTTCCACTCTTCTTCCTTTTTCTAAACTTTTAACCTTGTAGGTCAAGGAAAACAGCATTGTAGCAAGCTTGAAGTTCTTTTGCAGAAGAAATTACTGATTCTTGAGGGACATCATTTAAATGTTATCTAAACGTGCAGTGTGCTGATTAAACTGCAGCTCCGGATTTTCCTGTTTAGGTTTGTTACTAAGACTGTGCCAAAACCAGGTGGGAGTATTTTACATATGAGCTTCCCTCTGGCTTATTCATCAGCCTGTAAGCTGCTATAAGATCCTCACTAGCCGTCTTCGATGTTTGCGAGCCTGAAGGAACCTTTTCAGTTAACTTCTGTTTGTAAACTACTTCCCCAAACACCCACTTTACACAGGCCTAGTTTGGGATTTCGTTCAGGTACAAGCCAGAGTTTTTGAATATTCATTTATAATATAGGATGTTAGAGATTTATCTCTTAAGAAAGCTGTTTTTTCCCCCTTCATGGATATGATGTCCTTTTATTTGCTGCTTAATAGAAGTTTCCAAGAAGAAAATATGCCTAGGAAAACTCTAGGTCTGTTTTCAAACTTTAATATTCCTCCCCATCTTCCCTGCGCCTCACCTTCCCAACACATTCCTCTCTCTTTTCAGATGATTTGGTAAATTCTAAAATTTAAGAGACACAAAGCCAGTTTTGTGTCTCTTAGCAATCCATGAAGAAAGCTAAGCATAAAGAAAATATTTCTTTAATCTAAAATTTTTAAACCAATGGAATTTTGTCATCACCCAGGAGACTTACATAAACGGCAAACATATTTCTGCACTCGTTTTGATTCTTCATCTCCTATCCCTGTCTTGTCCAGCCTTGAAATTCCTGAAAAGTCAATATATTGCATATGTCTGTTCCCATTTTCAGATGTAATCTAGTTGCTTGGTGATTCAGCTTCTGGTGTATTTAAGTGACTTGTATTTTGCAATATGTTAAATAGCATCCTGAAATGATCGAGCTGGAAATTCAGGACAAATATTTCTGTGACTGACAGAAGTGTCTCAAGAGGAACACCTTGAGGCCTCCATTCACATCATTTTGTACTTCCTAGTCTTGCTTGAATAGAAGATCTTATGCTTGTTTTTCAGATCCTTTAGTCCTTTTGGAAAGGCTTCTGTATTTGTTATGGTGGCAGTACAGGAGGAAATTACTTCCACTTTAGCAAAAGTTGGTTTTGTTTTGTTTTTTGTTTTTACCCTGACAAAGTGTCTATCTTGCATGCCCAGGTTTTTTCTTGTATTGTGATTTTTGATTGTCTTTTGCTTTTTCCATCCCTAAACATAGGCATGGGAAGCTCCCCCAGAAAGCAATTCGTTTACTTACTTAAGGGCGTTTTTAAAAAGATGCTTGCAAAAGCGTGGATTTAAGATACTGATAACATCTTGATGATAAAAGCCATGAGACATTACAAGGAAGAAAAATAGCAGATACACGCATAACATTAATTTTAAGTGGCAGGTAATGCTAATGTGCATATTTTAGTGCACAGGTCATCAGTGACAGCGTACAACTCTGAAACTGTTCTGGAGCACACATCCTAATTTAAAGCTGCAGACATGTTTTGTTTGAGGCTTTATGGTGTGGAAGAGAACCTGTTCTAGAACTCATGCTTTTGTAGCTCTAACAGGAAAAGACAGTTTGCAATACAATTTCTTATTGCAATATGAAACATTCTTCCTTTAAAAAACAAAAAGTAAAAATTAGTATTAAGCAAGCTACACTTTTGGAAGTGTGTTTGGGGAATTGGCATTTGCTACACTGAATTTAAAAAAATCTGGTTTCATTTACTCTTTAATTGATGATTTGCTTTTATAAAACATAACGTGTGTGAACAGTGTGTTGTGAAAACTTTTGATTTTGAATTTTTTAACCATTAACAATACATGAGAGTGGAATGGTACGTTTTTATTTTCTAGTACTCTTTAGGAAATTCTTAAAATTATTAGTACGATTATTCAGTTAACTTTTCCCACCGATTCTGGTTACCAGATACCAACAACTCAAGATTTTTCCTTTTTTTTAAAAGAAACTTTAATTGAATTAAAAAGCTGGAATGAAGCACTTGAGCTTAAGGAATTTTAGAGAGCTAATCTTCATGTAATATGGTGTACTCCAAGTCTTAAATAAAAATAGCCAGTAAACATCAAGTGTAATTAAATTGATTTTAAATCCATTTAAACTTGACCAAGATGGGGGCAAGGATTATGGGAAAATGGTCTGAATCTTGACCTTGTAAGAATATTTGATGCAGTATTCAAAGACAGTTTGTAATTTTTGGCCTATAACAGCACACATCAAATACCTTAAAGATGTTCTTGCTATTAAATGTACTTAATAGGCTCAGTTTATATAGGCTATGTTTCTAAAGGTTTTGGACTTGCTCCTGTTCACTTCAAGTGCAGGCAATTAAACTAGATCAGTACTTTTGAGAGGATGCACTGGAACCTTGTAATTTCTGGTATAAGTGCATTACAATGTGTATGTATATTCCTTCTGACAGTCCTACTCACCTGAGAGTAAAGAACAACAGGATTTTGCAGGTGCGATTAAATTCTGAATGTTTAATATCACTCCAGCGTGTGCCTCCACATTGTGCTGTGTATAATGAAATCAAATCGATAGCTTTTCAGGGGCTGCTTGAACTAAACTTAACCTAGTTAACAAAAACTAGACTGAAGAGTTAAGAAAATACTGTTATTGCCACATATTTAGTATGGATTGCCTATGCTATCTGTAGTGTGTCACCTCTGGAATGACAGCCTACATTCAGATTTCTTCATCTGATAAAAGTGGGATTCATTACCACGAGTAACAAACAAATCTGGCATGCGGCAATACTGGTGTAATAAGTGGTGTATATAGCAGCCTGAAGCTTTCCTAGCATTCCATTAAATAAACAAATAATAAATGTATCTTTCTCTTAAAAGGAGGGGGGAGGAGCTATTAAAGTTTTGAATAATTAAATTATTCAAAGCAGAAGTTCAACTTGAAGGATATTTACCGCGCACAGAATGACTGGTTGGGCCTGATTGCTTTCTTTTCCTCTGTCAAATCCCCAACCTCTGACCTTGCATTCATAACGGACATGATTTAGTGGTGGAATTGGTAGTGATTGGTTAACGGTTGGACTTGATGATCCTGGATGTCTCTTCCAACCAAAACGATTCTATGATTCTATAAGGTTGTCTTGCTTCCAGGACTTCTAAGTTGCTTTCTGAGTAGGTTTTCCTGTAAAAGTGCCATAAAGATTGGATAAATAAGGCTTTAAAGCTTCTTGTATCTTCTTCAAGAAAGGAGCTGAAAGTCCCTTGAAAGTTAGAGACCTTTAAATAAACCTCTATGAGAAAGTCTTTTGTATAGAAGAATCTCTTATTTCAACACAGAGGAAAAGTTTGTTCATGAAATATATCCTTTACAGTGCTCTGTCTGCTATATGGCATCCCAAAATTCAGGCTAAGATGGGGATAATTAGCTTCCTGGCCAATTCAGAGGTATGGCTGAGGTCAGGCCTATATGAAGCTGAATTCTTTGTTCTCCAGGGTTTTAAAGAAATCAGTAAAAAACCTACCTAAATCCACCTTCTTGTTTGACTTTTCTAAGCTATACTAGGTTTGTTCGGAGGTTGTGCCAGGTTTATTGCTAAGTCCAGGATCTTGTTCCATGTGACAGTGTTTGGTTGGCAGTGTAAAGATCTTCTTCCATGGGAATGGTTCATGTAGTGGCTTATACTAGAATTTAGAAGTATCTTTACTGTTTTCAGTGCAGTCATCTGGTATCATCCAGGAGAGTTGTTAGCACTTCTGTAGATAATTGCTCATAGAGAGGCTCTTCAGACATTTAGATACTGTTAGATCACACAAAAAGCTTAATTATTTTCACTTTGGAACTTGTGGTTTCTTGATTCTCTGTTATGTCACATTACCTCATCCTTAAGAGTAAAAAGCTCCTGAAAAACATGTTTTCCATCCCACTGAAAGCTGCTGCTCTGATATGTGTAATCCACTTTTGATTCATTCTGTATTCATTTGTGCTTTTTGACTTGTGTGCCTTTGGTCAGATTAGGCCAGAGGATAATGGCTATGGAAAGTATCTTCTTCAGCCTCACCTTTAGATAAGAGGCACTTCCCTGGTCCTGGCTTTCTCTAGAAGCATATCAGGATTTTCTAATATTTGCAAAAGATAACGGCAATGCATGTTTGGTGAATGTATGAGAAGGCAAACCTTTTTAGGCAACTGAAGCTGCTTGAGCAAAAACTGTCCTCGTGTTAATGTGGATTATTTTGGAACCAGCCAAAGAAACCTGGTTTCCAGGGACCTTTTGAAGTTTTGACTCGTACACTTTCTGAGGCAGGGGCTCCAGGATGCATTGCAAAACCTGTCTTAGAATCTTTAGTCTTGCTGTTGGTGGAAATAGTTTGGGTAAAAATAAACCATCTGCTTTTAAGGAAAGGGGAGGTTAGTCACATTAATGAGAAATTAGAGCATTTTAAAAGACCCAGCATATTCACATAATAAATAGACTTCATTGTGACTGATTTCACTATCATTCTAGAGTTTAATTTTTTTGTGTGCATCTTTATGGTAGCTAAGCTCATTGCCATTCTCTGGTATTGACAAATCTGTGTGATGCACTGGATACCAGCTTAGATTTGGTAGATAATTACTGAGGCAAGATATGCTGGAGTAGTCCTGTGGTCTCATTGCATGTTTTCCTAATGTGTACCAGATTAAGTTCGATCAGTCAGTGTAACAATTATATGGATATATTTTACTTTCAGTAAAATGAATAATTTGCAACTAGGGGTTTGTGCTTTGAGGAGGGGAGGGAGGATTGATAAATCACTGGGTAGATTGAGTTTTACTGCTTGATTTCTTTTTAGGTACAGAGTGTTTTGAAACCCAGTCACCATAAGGATGGGCAGGAGCTTAATGCTTTGCTGAATGCCCCTCACATGCAGGTAAAACAAAATGGAACTTCTGATCTATGGGATGTATTTTTGATGCTGTTTTCAATATAACTTTTATTTTTTGCAAATGTTTTGGGCTGACTGGGCAAGGATGGATTTTATTTTTCAGCTCTGTGCAAATCTCTAGTGTTTTTCTAGGATGAGAAGTTTCCGATTTCCGGCAAGTAATGGAAACTTCTAATCAAGTGTAGTGCATGATTGTATTCAGCTGTTGCTACATTCTACATGTAGTACAGGGTAATTTGCACATACACAATGTAGCAGTAGATCAGTAGGGTCAGGGCAGCCCATGAGCTGCTTTGCTTATCTATGGTGGTTTTCTGTTTCATGCTTACCATAGGGTGCATAAAGGAAATTTTGTCCTGTGGTGATGTTGTAAATCCATGAGTAGTTCTCACTGTAGTAGCTTTTTATGTCTGTATCCTCAGTCACATACATAGTAAACCAATGTCTGGGTTTTTTAGGAAGGAGAAGCTGTAAGTACAGTCACAGTTGTGCGTTCAAAATTGCTTTTTTATTCTTTTCCAATCTGAAAGGAAAGTTTTGCAAAGTATGTAGCAGTAGGTACTACATAGCTGTGATAGATGATCTTTTTTATTGCTTGAGTCAGTTTGCAATATTTAACCTGCAAAGACAATTCAAATTGCAGAATTTTGTTGAACTCTACTATTTTTTTTATAAAGTGTGAAATTTTCTGTAACTGAGCTGATTTTGTTTAACACTAGGCACTTTTACTGGCTCATGATAAGGTTGCGGAACAAGAAATGCAACCAGAGCCTGTGACAGATGAGAGACTTTATGAAAACGTTGGCGTGTATGGAGGGGAGACGGTTAAAATAGTTCGCATTGAGAAAGCTCGGGATATTCCATTGGTAAGTACTGATGCTCACTCAGTTATATATAAAGGAGGTAAGCTTTTTTGTCCTTTGAAGATTGCTATGAAAGTTTTGGAATTTGAGTGTGGAGGTGATGTTTAACTTGTAAACACTCGCCCTCCCTCCAAAATGAGAAATAGTCACAGATGATAAACTTGTGTGTATCTTCATATAGCAGTAGCTGTACTACCATTTAGAATCTGTACAAATTCTGTCAACTTGGGTTTGGACAGGACTTCTTGACAGAAGTCCCTATCCCAAGCTTTGCTGCAGGGGAGCTTATAGCCTTGTGCAAATCACGTTTGGGTTTTTTTAGCAACTCTCATCTTCCATTTTGCATCTTTCAAATTATGTGTTTCCTTAAGAAAACATTTTGGGGTTTGTTTGGTTGGGTTTTTTTAATCATGAACCTTATGGTATGGAGAAATTCAATTCTTCAAACTTCAGTGCAACTTAATTAAGCAGTGTTTTTTTAAACTGGAGCATTGGGTGTACGCATCGAAGCTGTTACTTGCATTCTCTTTTAATATAGAAATATTTCTCCACTGGCTTGGAAAGTATACAATAGATGACTTTGAGTTTCATATATATAATAAATTCAGAATGTGTTGCTACTATGCAGGGTGCTACTGTTCGCAATGAAATGGATTCTGTTATCATTAGTCGAATAGTGAAAGGAGGCGCTGCAGAGAAGAGTGGGCTGTTGCGTGAAGGGGACGAAGTTCTGGAGATTAATGGCATTGAGATTCGTGGAAAAGATGTTAATGAAGTTTTTGACTTGTTGGTGAGTTGGACACTTCTTGTTTTCCCTGCAAAAAATGTTCATTTCATAAGACTGAAGCCTGTTGGTTCTGCTTGTCATTTGTACTCATAGTTAGCATTAGTTTAAAAGTATTTTCATTCTGATAGCTAGTGTTTATATGTGGAAGGCCATTTCAAGTTTTCTTTCTGATGCATAGTATGATTTATTAATAAGTACAATGGCAGTTATCTGCAAAAATGAAACCTACAAATGTGTAAGAGTCAAGCTATCATCTTGAGACTTACTTTTAATGACTTTTAAGAAAAACTTTGTTTAGCTCTGAAAAGCCACGATTTTTCATCTTTGTCTCTGGTTGAGTCCACAATTAATAAATGTGTGGCTGTGTGGTTGTGGTGGTGTCTGGCTGGGATGGAGGTCATTTTCTTCATAGCAGTTTGTGATGCTATGTTTTAGGCTGGTTTTAGACTGAAACAGTGTTGATAACACACCAGTGTTTTAGCTATTGCTGAACAGTGCTTGCACTGTGTCAAGGCCTTTTCTGTTTCTCACTCTATCCCCTGCCCACAAGTAGGCTGGGGGTGAGCAAGAGGTTGGGAGGGGACACAGCTGGGACAGCTGACCTGAATTGACCACAGTAGTATATCATGCCATATAACACCACACTGAGCAATAAAAACTGAGTGGCGAGTGATTGCCTTTGCATCACTTGTTGGGTTGGGGGTTTTTCCCCTTCACTTATTAAACTGCCTTTACCTCAACCCACGAGTTTTTCTTGCTTTTGGTCTTCTGATTCTCTCCCCTACCCTTCTGGGGAAGGGGAGTGAGTGAGGAGCTGGTGGGTGCTTAGTTGCTGGCCAGACTTAACCCACCACAAATTGTATCACACAGGACCTTTACATGACTAGACTTCTTACTCTTTCCCTCCTGATAAAACCCTTTTGTCTAGCAGTTTACCAGCATGGACATTTTTCTGTTTATTACACTTTTACCATTCATGACAAAATTATACATCAGTTCAAAAGCAGCTAGTCAAAACAACAGGCAAGAAATCCACTGGGAACTAGTAAACACAGAGGTACTCTCTTGGAAAGGCCCTGTGAGGTAGAATGTTGAAAGCTGGGAATTACCAGTATTTTCTGTTTCCCAGTATTGCTCCTTTCTCGTGCTTTCCCCTGGCTCCTGCTGTTGATCAGTGTCCAAGATGAGACACCTAGAACCTGACTATGAATCTTTGGTCTGATTGCAGCAGGCAAGAGCATTCTGTCAAAGTGAAAACAGATGAAAATGAGAATTTTTTTAAAAGTTATAAATTAACTTTGATACAAAACATTGGAAATATCTACCAGCACTTATTTATAACAGGGTCTTTGGGGAAAAAAATGAGAACTATATTTAGTAAATATTTGAATTACTTAGTAGATCCATGCTCTATAGATGAATTAAAATCAGGACAAAGACCTGGGTTCTGCTGTAGGTTGCGACATTGTAGGAAGAATAGGCAGCAATATCCATAGATGAAGTTGTCTCATGGTACAGTAAGACTGTAGTTTTTAATGGATAATTTCCACCTTTAGTTGGATTTTTTTCTGAAATTTGCTCTTAAAATTTTTTAGCTAATGCATGGAATGAGGTCAAGTGGAAGGAAGTAGAGGCAGAAATGTGTGGGGTTTGGGGGGGGGGTTTTAAAGCCATTTAAAAAGATTCTTATAGTTATTTGAAAAGCCTTCAATCTCCATGTGTTTTTTGGATCAGAGATATCTGAGATTCTTCATGCTCTGTAATTGTCTCCATTGCCATCTGTATTTTTTTTAAAAAAGCCATATTTAGCTAAGTCCTATGCTTCTGAAAAGAGTGTTTTGTAGAGCTGCCTTTCATGGGAATTTTTCAAGAATTTTCTAAAATATGTTATTAAAATTCTTAACCTTAAGCCATATTTTGATACTGTATATGAAGAGTCTATTTTTCATCTCAGGCTGACATGCATGGTACTCTGACCTTTGTGTTGATTCCCAGTCAGCAGAGCAAGCCACCTCCTGCGAAGGAGACAGTTGTAAGTAGCTCTACATAAGTTCTTGAGCTTGGCGATGCATACCTTGTTTTTCCAGTAATGCGTAGAAAGTTCTTCTGTAGGTCATTTACATTGTGAAACAGAACCAAAACTTAGTTGTTTAAACTGGTTTGATTGTTACCAGACTAACACCTGAATTAACTATTGAAAATTATTGATAGTGTTAAGCTGAAACTCTTAGTATGATTTTTAACTCAGTTTCTAAAATAGTAAGAAATTATAAAAGTAGAACTACCTGTGCTTCTGAAATTCTATTTTGAAATTCTCGATTTCTCTATTTTTTTTTATATATATATTGGATTGATGGAACTTGCAAATATGGCTTTGGGAGGAAAAGTTTGTATACTGGAAACTTTGTTCATTATCTTTTTAGCTAACATATTTTTCTTGAGACAGCTTAACAGTTTGAAGAAAGAATGCACAGATTTTATATCACAGCCAAACAAAAACATTAATGGTTGGTCACAAAGTAAAATATTTTACAATGAAAATTCACCTAAAGCCCAGCAAATGGGTTTCAATCTGTGTATTTAAACAAATCAGAGTATCTCTGATACTTTCTGAATGCAAAGAACTTAAATCAGTAGCTCAGGGGGTTTTGCCTCCTAAAATGGTGAGGAAATTGCATAGACTTTAGAAGTAACACGAGTTAAATTCAGGCCTTCATCTCCAACCTAGCACAACTGTGCCTTTTCCATTGCTAAGCTAGGTAATGATTCCATTCCAGCATCTCCTGTATGCCCCAGATAAAGTTTCCATTTTATAAGATCTTGGTGTTTTTATATATCAGAGCTCCACTGCAGTCACAGGAAAATGGGATGTAATTCTTCAGAAGTCACAGTTTTGGTTTGGTTTTTCTCCTCTGTTTTTACATTTGATCTTCCACAGATACATGTGAAGGCACATTTTGACTATGATCCCTCCGATGACCCTTACGTCCCCTGCCGAGAGTTAGGCCTATCTTTTCAAAAAGGAGATATACTCCATGTGATCAGCCAAGAAGATCCAAACTGGTGGCAGGCTTACAGAGACGGAGACGAAGATAATCAGCCATTGGCAGGCCTTATCCCTGGTAAATAAAGCTCTAGAAAAAACTTGACAGCCAGTTGTTTCTGTAGCCATAGGGGAAATATTCTGGTTTTCAGAGACTCGTATATCCTTAAATATCCATTGCTTTAAATATCTGTGACTTTGAACCTTTTGCAACAGAGCTCACTGTTAGTTATGTAATTCACTTACTTAAAAGGTTGACCTTTTAGAGGCATCTCCATGCATAGATGTTAAATGCAGAGTAAAGCTACCGCTTCCCCTGCAGTTCACCTTTCAAGAGCTACTCTCCTCTTCCTTTCTTCCTCCATCTTGGGGACTGTGGATTCAGAGTTCCCTCTGCTGGCTACGGCAGCCTGCTTGTTCTCTGGAGATGAGAGCAGCTGTTAGGTTTCTTACCATACCAAGTAGTATATTTGACAAATGTATCTTTTTTGTGGTAATTCTTCTGCATGCTTTCACTTAGCAAAGATCTTTGGTTACTTGTAACAGTCACGCTTCCTTTCTAACTGTTGGGGGCCTTTGAGTAATAGGGTTTTCAGACATTGAAGTCAGTATATAATTTTTGCATTGAAATATATACTGCACTCTAGTCCATTAAAGATCTGCTGATCTGTTAAACACAGTGAACAAAAGACTTTTCAAATTCCATAAATATCACACTGTTACTTTATGACATTTGAGTAAGTTGAGAGGAACACCGATTCAAATATAGGCTAACCTTTTTCAAGCTAAAGTTCAAAAGATTTAGTATAAATAGAACACATGTAACATACAAAAATAATTAGAAAACCATATCATCATAGTGGGCAAATGCAGTCTTTCCAGTAGTTTCACTTTTCCAGGCAAAACTGACCAGAATAGTACAAATGCTGGAATATATTTTCGAAGCAATAAACAAGCTTCTCAGCAATTTTAATTTCTCTTTTTAAATTTCTCTTATTATCTCATTCTACTAGAACCTTCAGAGATTTAAAACTTTAGGAAAAAGTAAAATGAGTAGTACATCATTACAAAAAAAGTATGGAAATGGTTTCTACATGTTAACTGCTTTTGTACTTTTTTTTTAATGCATTAAGGAAAAAGTTTTCAGCAACAAAGAGAAGCAATGAAGCAAACCATAGAAGAAGACAAGGAGCCAGAAAAATCAGGTTGGATATATGCTTTCCAATAACTCTTACAGAGGTGCTAATTAATGATATCTGGAACCTTGTCATTGTAGAGTTGCAGAAAATTCTTCTATTTTTTCTAATACAAGTGGGATGATTCTTTGAAATTCTTGATGTAAATACAGGTCTAAATTTAGCACTTCGTTGTATAAATCACGTGTTTTTCATAGCTTATGTGCAATGTAATTAGGATGAGGGTGGGGAATTTGGAAAGCCCCTTTTTTCTTAATGAATTTTATCTGCCATGACTCAGTTGAAGTCCTTGGTATGCAACATTTGCTTAATCCTCCAAATGGTTGTAATGAAATGAAGAATATTATACCTTTTCAAAACTGCAGAATAAATTCCCCACTTTAAAGATCCAGATAGTAGGTGGGATAGGAAACTTTTTACTGTATGGATGTTTGATTGTGATGATTTTTATTTTGGTTAGGAAAACTCTGGTGTGCGAAGAAAAACAAAAAGAAACGGAAAAAGGTTTTATACAATGCAAATAAAAATGATGGTAAGCAACATCTTTTGCACAGTGTGTGCACTTATAAGCAACTATAAAAGATTATACAAATAGCCTTGTGAAAAGAATGGTGAAATTCAGGGTATGATGTTAGAAATACTGTCTGATATTCAGTGTGGGAGCAATAGTGTGGTTTGTAATAGCATTTAGTGAAAGATGTGAAAGAGCTGGCAGGATTTGTAGGGTCATTTAGTGTCTTTAATAAAGACCAGATGATAGGGGTAAAAAAACAGATAGCTTTTTAGATATGGAAGCACTCACAATTTTACAATGATGAACCAATTTATTACGGTTTTGTAACGTCATCTCACTCTGCATAATAAGTTTAGTAAATGGAAACTTTCTCCACAGAGAGTTTGTAGGCTATTTATACTATATTCGTACAAAAGTACTTTTGAGACTGGGATGATGGTTTTTGTTGTTGTTGGGCATAAAGTGTTATTCTTGTACTAGAAACTTGTTCCTTGGCAAGAAAGTTGTTTCCTGAGCTTATGCTACTACTTATATCAGTAGTAAGTGGAAACACATTTTCTTTCTCCGGAAAGGGAAAAAATAAAAGCCACATCTGACTGGGCAAGTGATGATCTTTGGGGTTCTGTTGCTTTGGTGACTTGCAGTTAGATGCTGGGCAGAGTCAGGAGCTGCATGAAACTCGATACTGCATGACAGGCAATACGTGCAGCTAGCAGTAAAGTATGTTGTGACTATGTTATTGTTCCTCTCTCAAGATTATGACAATGAGGAAATTTTGACCTATGAGGAAATGTCACTGTATCATCAACCAGCAAATAGGAAACGGCCTATTGTTCTGATCGGCCCACAGAACTGTGGCCAAAATGAATTGCGACAGAGACTTATGAATAACGAAGTGGATCGCTTTGCCTCTGCAGTTCCCCGTAAGTTTGACAAGCAGATATGATTGCTTATTCTAAACATTGTCTGCAGACAAATCCTCTTGTGTTGAAAATAGTAATTAGGAGTTTGGGGGTTTTGAGCAGGACATAGTCAGCTCTTGGATAAAGGACAAATAAAGTTACATCTTGTGTGGCAAAAAGTAGCTTTGGTAAGTCAATGCAAATCCAGTGTCCCAACACAGTATTATAGAGGCATTGTAAGACACACATATATTTCAGTTTGAATAAAATTGGAGCAAGTTACAGAAGTTTAAAAAAGAAACTAGTACATTCGTCAAAGAACTTTTAACCTACGTATCCTGCATAAATTTAAATTTAGGTGGCCTTAGTGCCTTCCCAAACCACTTACATTTCAGTGAATTTTATATTTGTAATGTCTAATGTACCCTAAAGTAGGTTTACAAACAGCTTAGCAATATAACTTGTTATAAACAACTAATAGCTGTTTTCACATCCAGAATGCAGCTGCACAGGTAAAACTATTCCTTTCCTAGTTGATTATTTTTTTCCTCTAGGTAATGTAAACAAGACCTCTAAATGTAGGTTCAGCCTTTGGCAATGTAATCTATCCAGGAATATTTATTGTAGAAAATAAAATACTTGCATTTCTTGTATATTTCATATGCCTTTTTTTGCTTGGTTAGCGATATCTCTCCTAGGAGAAATACTTAATTCTCCTCTTCAGTTCTACAGGTGTATCACTGTCTTGATTTCTTTTTTGTCGCTCTTGTTTGTAGATACTACTCGGAGCAGGCGAGAGACTGAAGTAGCTGGCAGGGATTACCATTTCATTTCCCGACAGGCATTTGAGAGTGACATAGCTGCGGGGAAGTTCATTGAATATGGAGAGTTTGAAAAGAACCTCTATGGTACCAGCATAGACTCTGTGCGGCAAGTAATCAACTCTGGCAAGATATGCCTTTTAAATCTTCATACCCAGGTATGGCAAAGCTGTTGCCTGTCGTGTTTTAATTGTAGAAGCTACTGTGAAAATCTAAAGAGCTGTATTTGGTTTATATAAAATAAGTGTGTTTTCAAGGTCGATTTTCATGTTTATTCTAAGTTTTCTTTCAGTGGTGTTCAGTTGACTCCTATTTAGTGTGTTATGAATACAACCTTCTTGTTCCTTGTTTGAAAATATACACATCTCCTTTATCTGTGCTAAAGGTAAAAGGGGTCTTGGTTTCCAGATACTTAAAGCTGGTGAGAACTATCTGAATTGAAAAATTAATTAAAATAAGATTTGTATCTCGCAGTCTTTCAATTAGTTTGTGAGCTCTGAGGGTTTTGAAGATGGAGTGGAAACTGCATTTTGGGAATGTTTATGCAGTTCCATGACAGACAGGATTAAAGTACATCACATCAACGATATTGAAAAGCTCTTCAGCTATGACCTTTTGATTATGGAGAAAGAAGAGACAAACTATGCATACAGACCTCAGCTGGGAGAAATTTAGTCAAACACGGGAGGAGACAGAGTCCTGGAACACAGCCCATTTTCTAATACATACGATATGTATGAGGTCTACTGCTGTTATAGATGCTGCAAAAGAAGCCCTAAAACTCAGACACTTTGGTAAAGTCTGGAAGTATTGAAGCTATAATTAGCCATCACCAGTTGGGACCCTGTGATATTTTACTAGAATAGCTCATGGGTATTGCAAAGCATGTAATAAGCTCAAAATGCGTAACACTTGATCTAATTCTGTGGTTATAAAAAAAATCTGTCTCGGACGTATGTTGTTTGTCCCGAGACACATAGAAGGACCTATCAAATCAAACTACAGTTTGGTTCTTTTTATTTCCTGTCTCTTAATGTAAATGTAATGTGCCAAACAAAAATGCTAATCATACAGTAGTAGTGCATCTGATACCTTGTATTTTAATCTTCAAAACAGAAAAGGTTAAACTGTAGTATTTAAAGGAAACTGTAGTATTTAAAGACTCTTCTCTCCGTTAAAAACTGAAACCGTTCCTTAGCATTGTAAGGAAACTTACTTCAATGTAGGTGACTTTTTAATGCTTTTGGATACCAAAAGATATGTTCCTTCAGTTCAGTTATGAAGAATATTCTTGAACAAAAGTAAATGTTTGGGTTGCATGACGCTAAAAAATGTTGGAATATCAATTTTGTAGGAAATGGTGACTGAACTCTGAGTGTGATGATAATACTGTAATGGTTAATTATGCTGCTGTTAATATGTTGTACAATTGTCATTGTGTTTGAAGAGTATATTATCAATTATAGCGTGTGAATAATGCATTATTAAATGCCCTTTTCATTGGTGGAACTGTTAAATATTTAATAAATCCTATTTCTGCAGTCACTGAAGACACTACGTAATTCTGACTTGAAGCCATATATTATATTTGTTGCACCACCTTCACAAGAGAGATTACGTGCTTTATTGGCCAAAGAAGGGAAAAACCCAAAGGTAATGTGTCTAACACTTCTTCTGAAACCGTGCTGCTTTTTATTTACAGATCTGGAATGCTTTTGGTAAACAAATTTGTATACTTTTTCTTTGGAATTGGGAGATGGTGATGGTACTGACAATATATGGGAAGCGGTGTAGTTGAGACCTGTGTGCTCCAGGTTAGGAGGCAGACCATACTAAGGGAAGGGCTCAGGATGCTTTCATCTAACTGAACGCGAGAGAGATGAGGCAAGGGAATCCACTGCTAATTCAGTAATCCTGGGGCGCAATGTCTCAGTTGGGGTCCTTGCATTTGGGTACAAAATATGACCCTCTATTTCAAAACTGGAAAACCCAACTTTGTCTTCAAGTAAACCTGAGAGTAATTCTAGGGAGAAAATGATTACTGGTTTTCTTTTGAGAACTTATCTGCCCTTGGAAAAGCATTTACTTCAAAATGTATTCCAAAACGCTTTGGTTAAAGTTTTATTTTAATGCTTGATCCTGTAGGATCACTTTTCATGTTTCAACCAGAGTTATGTCAAGATCTCAGCTTATGCAGTTCAGATCATTTAGTTAAATGAGAAGTTAGTTCTGCAGAATGGAATTGAAACCCATAGATTAAACCAGGATTTCTGAAAGCTGAGAAAAGGTCCTTATCAGCTTATGAGATACAAAGTGCTTATTGCTAGGATAATGAAATATGTTGATCTTCAGCTTTTTAACTGAAATCTACCCTACAGTGGTTGGTGGAAGCACTTTGCCACCATAGTATCTTCAAAGTACTAATTGAACATAATTCGGTTCATACTGAGGAAGAACAGTCTTCCCAGCATAACTCAATGGGACTCTTGATACGGCTGTTGGTCAGGAATCATACCGCTGTTGTTTTGCTCTTCTTTTTTGATGCAAGGGTAATGTATTGCCTGGATGTAAGACCTAAAACCCCATTAAAGTCCAAGTCTTAAAACAGAGGGATTTTTTTTTTTCCTTTTTTTTTTTAATTTGTCTGAGTCAAATATAATAGTCTTTAAACGGGCATGTTTCCTCCTTCATGGTTATGCAAAGAATGAAACTTTATTTTATATAAATACTTCATCTTATCTATGTCCTGGTTTTTTTATTGCAGTAATCAAGGAATCCATTTGCAATAAAAATTAATACACTGTTATTGGTGTTAAACTATGCCTGTTTTCTTTCTGATTAATCATATTGGAGTTGTATTTACTTCAGTTGGGTAAATGCTACTGTGTTAAACCCCTTCCCCTGATAAAGAAAAGGGTATTTCTTGCATGTATGCCTGTACGTGGCTTTCATTTTCTTAGTGTGTATAAAACCTGGAAAAAAAAATCTTGAAGGCCTGAAGTCCCTTTTGAAAATATCCCCTTTGGAAAATTATCTCAAAAATTATACCTGAATATTCCTTTATCTGATATAAAAATAAGCTGCAGAAGCCAAAATCAAACATGCTTTTAGAATACAAGTGTAAAAAAAATTCTGAAGTAAAACAAACCATTTCTACTTTTCCCTTTGCATCATTTATCTACATTTATCTACATTCTTGCTTTTGACATATTCCCTTCCAGCTCCTAGATTGTTTTCTGTTTTTCTGCAATGTCATTTACCTGATGCTGTGGTGATTCAATCAACTTAAATGCAGAGCTCTCACTGTGGTTCTTACTGCTGTTTGTTGGTGAAAATATTTCAATGATAGCTGTTGCCTTTGGCTGTTTGGTGTTTATAGTGCTACTATTCTTCAGAGGAATGTTGTCTTGTTCTACACCATTCAGACTTTCTCACACACTATCTCTGCCATCTCCAGTCTTTTTCAGAAGGATAATGGCCTTAGCAACCTAACCTAATTTTCAGAAGTATGATTTAAGAGCCTCAGTAAGATGAATGTCATAAAATGAGCAGTGCTAGATCTTCTTCATTTACTTCCGTCTGGGACAGTTATTTACTGCTTGGCACTTATGGCCAATCAGAAAGGATTGTCTTGAGTGCCCTTAGCTTTCAAATATGTATCATGGTTCGATGTTATTGTGAACTTTTCAACAGCTGATAGCAATACTATGAAAATTTGTGTAGAAGACTCTTCTGAGTCGAGTTGTTGCCTTTCCCTACTCTGTTGTTGTGGGGAGAGGCTTACGCACATACACTAACTCTCCGTTCTTGATCGCAGCCTGAAGAGCTGAGAGAAATCATAGAGAAGACGAGGGAGATGGAACAGAACAACGGCCACTACTTTGATACAGCAATTGTGAATTCTGATCTTGATAAGGCGTATCAAGAGTTACTTCGGTTAATAAACAAACTTGACACAGAACCCCAGTGGGTGCCCTCTACCTGGCTACGATGAGAGCGCAGTTCCAAAGGACAAACGGACTTTAATCTAGTAATCTTTCCAAGGAGATCGTGTGTAGATCTGCCTGATTCTAGTATAAATGCGTGTGAGCTCTAGACCTCAGTGGCTGCATCCTTTGCCAGTGAAATTGCGTATTATTGAAAGAATACGCTCATCAGCTTGTGAGCCGATTTAACTGATCTAAAGATTGTCCAAGTTTTCTTTCTCTGTGGTCTAGAAATGGAGACCTTGTCAGTACTAAATTCTAAAGCTTTAGATGGATTTTTCTAGCAACTACTTTTATACATAAATCCACCTTTTTTACCTAGAATCACTCTTACGAAATCAAAGATTTTAAGTAAGTGTGTGTGTGTGTATATACAGTCCATGCTGTCACATAGTTATAAATATGAATGTTATTTAACACTTAACTTAATGACTTTGTGGGACATGATGGTAGTTCAGGAGCATAATTCTACAGATCATTGGGCAGAGAAATAATCTACATATGAAAAATGTTAGTATTAATGAGAAATCTCTCCTGTTCAAAAAATACACAGAAAGAAGATGCCGCTCTGGTCTGGAGCTGCCCTGTGAGGCTTGAGTTAACATTTTAGTACTCAAACATTCCACTTTCTAATAGCACTGTAATTGGAAAATGTGTATAATGTAAATATTTCAATCCTTTTTAGTCAGACTTTTTAAATCAGATTTGACTGCACATTAATTTTAGGTCCAATCAAAGATGAATATTATATTGATCTTTTAGATGTGATATTTTTATGGAATTTTCTTTAAAACACATTGACTGATTGGAGCAGCTGTTTTCCACAGATCTGTAGAGATCTTTAGAAAGGCAGAGGTTATTTTTGTGAAAAATACATAGTTATAAGATATGTGCTTAAAAGTCAACTTAAGTTCTCATGTTTTATAACAGAATACTGACTAAAATAGACTGATGTGCTGGACATTGGAAGATAGTGGGGTTTTTTAATCTCTGCAAATGGTTCATCTTGTGGCTGTTGGTCTAATGGATAACTAACTGGAATTAAAATAGCTGAATGTAGCTACTGTTTTGTAAAAGAGTATTGTAATTCACTAGCCAACATATTGTCCTGCATTTGCTCAGTACTGCAGTGAAAGTATGTGTAAAACACTGGTAACTGACTGAGAAGTCACAAGAAAGGGGAATGTTTGTAATTGTTAAAACAAAAAACTTGAAACACGTGAACAAAAGGCAAGGTCTGTCTGTATCCTAGTGTGTTCTGCAAAGCAGATTGGAACATCTCTGCATCCTCAAACGATTCTGACCTGTGAAGGTTTAACTACTAAGGCCATGTGTCTGCAGTAGGGCTGTTCTATCACTGAAGCTAACTGAATAGTGGTATCTTGGCTGTTTTGGTTTTGGGTAGCACAAAGAACCTTGACTGTGAATATATCTTAATTTTAGCCATAGTGTTTCTTTTTTTCCTACAGGTAAAACACTGGAGTTACGTCAACGTGTAGTTCACTCCTGTCTAATGTTGAAGGATGAAAAAGTAGTTGATTTTTTCCATTCTGTCTTGCGTATATTCTTTCTTAAACGTTAATGGAACAAATTCACACCCATAGTTAAATAGAGAGCTCAAAGTATACAGCAGATAGAAAGAAATTGTCAGATAACTTTCCTAGTTACTGAACTAACATTCAGTACATTTTTGTATTGAAAAATTGAAGTATAGAGTGCATTCCTGTCTTGTTAGAAAGCAAAATTATTTGCTGGTTTAATTAGTATTTAGGGCTGAAAAGCAATTAAGCAATTACTGGGGATAAGTAATGACCCTTCAGAAAGGAGTTGGAAACTTTAGTATCTTTAGTTCAATTCAATGTTAGAAATAGTAATATGCTAGCTGTTGCCCTAAGGGCTGGCTATTCGAAACAATGGCTTTTTGCCTCACATTGCAGGCACGTTCTCAGTTTAATCCATAGTTTATGACAACTACAATGTTCAGGTATGTTGGATAGGCAGCGTTTCATAGATGACAAAATATTGTATTGATTCTACCCTTTTTTAAGAAAGATGATTGTAGATGTATTAGGCTCTTTGGTATTGACCATTTCATAGTTGGACAAGAAGGTGGAAAGCAGTGAAATGGGTTTGTTAAGGGTAACCTAGCTCAGCTATGTAGGTACTGTCCAAATTGTTGCAGTCACAATCAGCTCAAGATGGTTGCTGAACCCCCCTAGGTATTCAGTGTTCATAGGCAATATCAGTCACAGTAAATCATGCCATTAACGTATTTGACTAATGTTTGTCTCCCCAGTTTTTCTGCAACGGTATACAGAAGCTGTTTTTATACAAATAAGCTTTTGAATGTAGACTTAAAGAATGTTGCTTGAAGTTCAGCTCTACTCTCTTAATTCCCAAGACATACAGTACTTACTCACTGACATCCATGTAGAGAGGTGCTATGACAGTTTATAACCAATGTTAGCTTTGTCTCCTGCTGAAAGGAAAGGCTTGAGCAGCACTGAGAAATGTACCTGGCTGTCCATCTGCTGCCACTTTGGACCTGGAACTACCTTGTGTAAGAAATTATTCTGCCTTCTTTAATGAAGAATGTGAGTTAATTCCGTTGAGAGTGAAAGAGAATATGCAAACTTCACTGGTGAAACTCTTCAACCTTATCAAAGGCTTTGTAGTGAGCTGTATCAGGCTGAAATGAGGGTATCTGCATTTTTACCAGTCCAGATTTAAAAATAAATGTTACCTGAATTGCATAAAAGAATTTTTGAATGTAATTATATGTGACTTTTTAAAATATAAGATGGGGGTTTAATGCCTTAAATAATTAAGGTAACTTTACTGAGACCTGTGGTTAGCCCCACATTGTACTTTTATACATGTATCTGCACTCTGTATTTTGAGACATCATGAACTGCACACTAATGTAAAAATGTAAAATATTTCTAGATTTAAAATAAATCACTGTACAATTTTACTTCTTGTAGTGGATCTTGGGAGTCATCTTTCTGCTATTTTGCTGAATGTGTGAAAGATGCTAGTGCCCTAGAGGATGTCTGTTCCTTCTGACACCACACATCCAGTGGGAGAGGTAACAACATGTCCTCAGATCTACAGTTTCTCTCTTTCAAGCTGGACCTGTATCTTACAACAGAGTGGATTTATTATTCAGCTGTGCTGCCTTCAGCATCAAAGAAGAAAAGAAATGGCAATGGCAAATGACTTTTTAAAGGTGTTAATAGAAATTAATTTCCTTGCACTTACCCTGCATCTGCAGTTAAGTGCTGGATCATGTTTAAAACAAGATGCTTACCTTGAAGAGGCTCATAGTACCACAGACACCATACCAGTATTACTGCTGTGGCGTGCGTTCAGTTTGCCGATTGCAAACCAAAGTCTTTAGGAAAACAGCTCTCAAAACTGAGCAGCATTCAGTGACAGCCTGCTTTTCAGCCACTCTCCTAGACTCCCCTATTCAGCCTAGGACATAAAGAATCACAGCAAGGGTGGACTACTGTACATTCAACCCTGCTTTGCTTGCCAGCCTACTTGTTGCAATGAAGATCTGGAGCAACATGTACTTGGATAGTTGAGAAGAGTTTCTGTGTTTGTGGCAGGAAGGAGCCACTTCTCCTTGGTTACTTATCTAAAGCGGTAAAGGTTAAGTGAGTGTGGGCACAGGCTGAAGAGAGATGTGACCAGTGCAGATTCTAAATTGGGGGCAGGAGATGAAGAGAAGGTTTTATTTGAAATCAACATAACAGTTTCCAAGCTTTTAAGACCATCATCTTCTAGCAGCTTGAGCCAGAGACACCAGGTATTTAACATTTAAAATTTTTACTTGTTTCTAGCACAGACAGTACACAAGTTGGCAGAACCTCTAATTAAAACCACAGATGTTTTAGGCCAATGGTAACAATCGTGCAACAAAAATAAATCACAGAAGACTGTGGATTTCATCAGCAGGTTAGAAAACTAGAGTTGCCTTTACTGACGTCTGACTTCAGCTGTGCCAATACCTGGTTTAAGCAACTTAAACACTAGTAGTTCAGCAGTAAAGAACATTACATGCATCTCCCTCCCTAAATAACATTTTCTTCTGCTTGCACTAGCAGGGGGAGCAATTAAAGAGGAATCTGATTGGGCAAATCCAGAGCTGTCCTGCAAAAAACACAGCTATAGACAGTCATTCCTACTAAGTGAAGAAACAGGCTGAACATACAATAGAAGGCTTTCCTGATCGTAAAGCACCTGACTCATCTCTCATTTTCCTCCTGTGCTGCAGTCAAGTTCCCAGATTTCTAATCTCCCAGGAGAAATCCACAATCCATTCAACTCAAGACACATACACCAACTGAGAAGACACATAAGTATCATTGAGGCAACCTGTTCTGAATTATATTGGAATTGGACATTCTGTATTCTGGGTCCCCTGCTGCATATACAACAACTGTGCTGGGTTACTCAAAGAGAAGGTCTTCATCCTTCTCTTCTGCTAAGAGATTGGCTGGTTCACGTTCCCCACCAGCAGCCCTCCGCAGCTCCCGTTCTTTCTCAGATTTTTCTTTCAATACTTTTTTCTTTTCCTGGATCTTCTTTAACCTGTGAAGAGAAATGTGGTTCCTCTGTGAAAGCAATATGATGTTTTCATAAAAACAGGCTAGCAGCAAAGATGCCATGCAACTTGGATATGATAAAGCTGCCTGGAGAAGTTCCCCAGGAAATGAAAATCCTGTGGCAAAAGGCTTTTATCGTTAGCTGCTGCCATTGAAAAACTTCATCTCTGTAGATTAACCTATTTCTTCATCCAAACTATAAAATATATTCTCTACTTTAAACACTGCATTATACTACTCTCCTTGTCTTTAATGAAGTTAATTCTCCTTTAATTCATTTCAGGTTTGACATTTTTGCTTCAGGTAGCCCGGAACATGGAACTGTATGGCAGAGGTGTCATCACCTCAGTGTACTGTATCACATCGTTCCCTCTGGAGGAATGATAACAACAGCTATGTACAGCTTAGTGGTGGGGATTCATTTGTAACTCTTAAGACAAGTAATTGCAGATCTCCAATTGCCCAGCTCTGTAAACTCAATGTGCAGTAAGAACCAGGTCATGTTTAAGTGTTCACTGCCAGATTTGGTGAGTAGTTCTTGTTAGTCCCTTCTGAGGAATGGTCTATTTGAGAAAGAGAGACCCAGTCTAGTCTTGTTTTACATATTTACCTGTAGAATTCCTCTCGTTCTCGTTCATCCAGTTCTGTGATGATGTAAGAAAGAGTACGCTCGATCCTGGGAATAATCACTAAGAAAATATAAATAAGGAAATTGTTGGACTGCTGTTATATTAGCCAGGAAGTTATCTAATGCAGTGCACAGATGATTATTTAAAGTCAATCTAGTAATTCTTTTGGCTAGGGGAAATTTACATGGAAGATCATACTATTTCATTACGGACAAGTACACAAAATTGTTTTCTTCAGAAAGTCCAGGACTAAACCAGGACTCTGAACATCACAGAATCTCCCACAGCATGTTCTTTTGAAAGATGCAATGGAATCAGTAACGCTGATTGTTTGTAAGGTCCTTTCTCCCCATGGAAGTGGTTAAAAAAAAAATCCTGCAAGAGGTGGGCAAGATTTGAATTAAAACTATGTTCTTCCATCACATTCTTTCAGAAACTTCTGTTCAATATAGCACTTTTACTCAGAGAATTATGATCTCTGTTTGAAAAAGCCATTGTGAAAACAAATATTCAAATGAACACTATCACAAGGGAAGAGATAAGACATTAAACAAAGCTTTAACACCTGGGCAAGCTATGTGTAAGAACCACTTTTTGAAAGGAGAAGGCTGTTATCAGCACTACCAAAGTTATTTGGAAGGCTGCGGAGGAAACCTTTTCTACAGTCAAATTTGCAGAGTGATAAGGTCTGCACATTCAAAGGAACACGTCTATGAAAAACAGTACTGAAAAGGACAGTTTAGAATCGTGTACTGAATTAAATTATTGCATACATGTGAAGATGATTAAATCTTAGCTATCAACAACTCAGAAAGGAACCTGAAATAATCAAAGCACCCTGGCTACTGCAGCAAAAGGAATCACAGCAATATTGTGCATGGGTAGTACTTAAGAAATTACAAATTTACAAACAAGAACATGAAGGATAAGGAATTCAGATGAAAGAAAAATACCAGAGTATTGACATTAGGACTGTTCCGCTTCCTGTAACACAAACCTGAACGGGTTACCAAGATTTCTCTCTGGATGCCTACTCTGCGATCCCGTCCAAAACCATTAAAAAAAAAGTCAGCAGCTCTCCACTGGACACCACCATTACAGTTTTAAAAGCTATTATTCTAGATATTAGAACATCCTGTCTTTTGTTTCTAGTCAACAGACTTGACCAAATAAGTCAGTCACTAGCAGAGATTCCAGAATGTGTTTGTGAAATCTTTGTTCTATAGGTTCTTAATACAACTTCCTGATTACTTTCTCATGTTTGCATATTCATTTATCTCTGTTTACTCCAGTCCATTTCACTGGGCTTTTAACTTTTGTTCTTACTTGCAATATGCTTCAGCGTAATGCTTTCTGAAGAGTTCTTGAACTGGTCAGAAATCCTACTAACAAGAAAGCAGTCAAAAGAAGAGTGGCTTCCATGACCCTGCCCCTCATCTTGCACAGATACAGAAAAATATTATGCATCTCAAATGGAATAATACTCACCATGTTCAATTGCATTCACACGTCTGTTTGTTATTTTAATGGCTTCATCCAAAGTAACAAAGGATGTCTGATGGAATGGGATTAAATAATTAATACGTAACAAGACAAATTCAGCATTTCCATCAATTCTGTACACAAAACCAAATAGCACTTGACAGCCAAAGCCAAGTCTGTAATGTAGGTTTACAGACTACATTCTTGATAGAAGCAGAATTTTTTCTACTAATGTCAGTAGCACGCCAAACACTGCACATTAGCAGTTACAAATACCAACTCTCCAAAGAAAGTTTCTTCTTAGCATTAAGGAATAAGGACTTCTTTGAGGTGGTAATGTAACTGTTTTATGGATGAAAAAGGTTTGCAACTTTGTACAGCACTGGGACTAAAGGAGTATAGTACAACTCAAAGTATTAAGCTACGATCACTGAGACTACATTACTTTCATTTCAGAACAGTGAGAAACCAACAATCTCCTTTTTTTCCTCCCACCAACCTGTAAGGAGGCCAATTCTACAAGCAGCTCCACAGCTTTGGCATAGTTCCTCTTCAGCTTAGCCAGCTGTTCTCCACCTCTGGCCAAGCCAGTCAGCTCATAGCCTGAAAAAAAAAAAAAAAATCAAATAGTATTTGTTGTTATTGCTACTATGCTGTTTTCTTACTAGATAAAAATTACTACTTTACAAACTACAGGGATACAGACAGCTCAGCGAGTGACAAGCTAAAGCCTTTGTCCATTAACAAATTGTCTTCATAGTGGTTTATGTTACTACAGATCATCGTTGTGCATGTCCACAGTAAGACCTACCAGTCTCAAAACCTGGTAATTCAAGACAAGCCTTCTCCTCACCGGAAAAATTCACTGATTTAGGAAATTAAAATCTACTATAGTCCCTAATAATCCCTCCATGTCACAGGAACAGGAAAGTAAGTACACCTATGCCTATGATGTAGACTGACTTAGCAGCAAGACATGACAAATATTTTTGCATTAGCATAGAATAGCCGTAAGTACGTGTAAGATAGAAAATACATGTTTTGTACTTACTGTCCCCTCCTTCCTGGTAATGCTCAAAAACTGGCAAGGTTACACCTGACAAAAGTGAACAAGAATGTGTGTAAGAGACATAAAGGGTTACAGATTTCTTAAGTACAACTCACTTTTACCCCATTTGCTTCTAATAAATTAGGTAAGCTCAGAAGCTTTGTTTCCAAAATCTTCCTATATAGCTTGGAACAATTAAGTCATGCTGGTTCTGACATCTTAATATGGAACTTTAGAATTGTATTGAGATCACAGAGATCTAAACATGTGAAAATTTCAGGGAAGTATTCCAGTTTATTCAGTGTTCAGTTTTATTATGTTTCTGTTTAGTAATGTATTCCCTGTGCTTAAGGAATATTTTAAGCATTCAGTCCTGATCTGTCTTTCTTGTTTTCTTCATAGACAATTATTGATATTTAATTTCCTGAAACTTACTTAATTTTTGATGCTTAATTTCCCAATCTATTTTTCAGTAAAGCTCTATGGAAGTTATGCTTTGTCCAAAGATCTAGAAATTGGACTGCACTTTACACACACTCAATTTTATGAGAGGTAAATAACTAAATATAAAAATTATATGCTGTATGTGAAAAACCCAACAAATTACAAGTGTTCCTACTGTTAGACGAATAAGAGAAATAAAGAAGAGGAGACAGTGTTTGGATACATTCCTGCATATTTCAGAGTCTCCTCCCACAATTCCCTTAAGAGTTGAAATACTCATAGTCTGGAAAAGAGTCACCTGCTACGTTGTCTTTTTTAGCTCTGACCTTGACTTGAGCTTTGTTCACATTTTGGATCACAGTGGTACTGTAAGGAAGAAAACATGCATCTTAATCAGGAAAGCTGAAGTGGTTCATTAAGTCATCATTATATACAAGATGAAGTAGTTATCAAATAGCTGTAAAGAGATGGAAATTGTCTTCAGCTCAGTTCTCTATACAATTCATTGCATAGACTTCAAAGTTAACACAGAAGCTTTGAAAGAAATAGGTTTCCAGCAATGTTTGGAAATGTAAAAGATGCAGAGTCTGTGAATGTAACTTCAGAAATGTCTTAGACCAAGTGTACGCAGCATAGCTAAAAACTAGCCAGTTATCTGGCAAATTACTTTAAAATACTTTAATAACATTGAGTCTAATCAACCTGCGAGACTTTTTTCCCAATAAAAGTGAAGAAATTTCAAGGCTTTAATGCAGACCAAGGCCACAACATTTTGTTCATGTAAGTTTGTATGTATTTGTTCTTTCAGAACATTTACAAGTTTGTTTACCCACTAACTCTATCATATTAACAAACTTAAGCTTGTACAATTAATCTTGAAGAATTCTAAAGTGTCTTAAGGTCTTCCAAGAACAGGTCACTATAGCCAACTCTTCTACTGAAGTATAGTTTGCTGACAGGGTGGAATCTGACTATTGTTTATAGCTAAACACTGCGACTGGTTAGGACAGGAAACAGCACCCTATCCAAATGAAAGGGCAAAAAGACTTTTCTCCAGCAGCACACAGATTACTACTGTGTCTGATCACTTAGTTCTTCCCCATCAGCTCAATCATTAACACTTCCCCAACTTTATTCCACAAAATCGACGCATACTTGAATGAATTACATTTTCTTTTTGAAGTGCATTTAAGAATTTTACTTTTTTTTCAAATTTGAGGAATCAACAATTTGTTGATCACTCTTTCCCAAGGGTAGGACATCCACAAGATCAGCAATCCTCACCTGAAATCTCCTGCTGTAAACTTTGCCTCAGCAAGTGAAAAGGCAGCTTCTCTCATCACTTCACCCATCAGCATCTTAGTCTGTTTGAAAAAAAAAAGGGGGGGGCAACAAATACAAGGCACATCATTACTCCTTTTCCAGGATAACTAACTAACAGCATAAAGAGAAGAATGAGAAAATTAAGAAGTGAGAAAGTCCTGTACGTGTAGCTTGCTTACTCTCAAACTGCAAATAGTAATTCCCAGGTGACTGGCAAAAAAAGAAATATTTCAGCTGTTTCACTGACAGTGTAGAACTCAGAAGCGGCAAGACTTGTCTGTCTTGATAATCATAAAATTCTACTACATGGGGGTTATCACAACAATAAAATGGCTCAGTAGGAAAACACTCTTACTTCATATTGTACTAAATACTATGAGACAGCTGAAGGTGTTCTTCAACGTCCAGATGTATGCGGCTTTGTGAAGCTGCGCTCTCCTCCTACTCCATTTTTGGCCAGTTTTTACACATTTGAAGCCCTTGTAGCTAAAAAACATGCTATCGAGAAGCAAGAGCCTTTGTACATTAGACAGTCTATAGGAAACAAGATACAGAGTGCCACGAGCTTGTCTACAGCATGGCAACAAAGCACTAGTGCTAACCATGGATATCATAGCAGTTGCAGCCAAAACAGTACAACTAAAACCCATCTAGTATGGCAGAACAGAACAAGTCATATTAGGCTCTACTGAGTATCTTAGATTTGTCATTCATGTTGCAAAGGGAAAAGCAGGACTTGGTGTTTCTTCATAAAGGAACAAGTTCCATCTGGACAAAACTTCTGCTTTCTAGTGTACCTAGTCATGCAGGAAACATTATAGATCTGCAGTATCCTCTCAAGCCAGATAAAGCAACAAAAATGGGGCTACAGAACATGTTAAATCCACTCCTAAAGTATGTGGCAGCATCAGAGCAAATTCCCTGTAATATAGAAGAGATGATAGGGAACTTGGGACGCACAAGAAAGCAGAGCCTAGGACTGGTTGGAAAGAGGTGAAGAATACTAACTCTTACAAACTTTCTGTATCATCGTGACCAGAAAAACATAATTCTGCTCATCTGTCCTCAGTAGCCTCACTTTTACAAAAAACAGGTTATCCACAAAGTTCTCCAACATTCCAGCCTACCTAACGAAGTCAGCAGAATGGGAATGCACAACTGACAGAACAGACAAGACTTCAAATAAAGTGAGCCAAACAGAGTAAAATTCTAATTTACCTACCTCAATAATTTTCTTAAGGATCTGCCTGAATCGAAGTGTCAAAGCATCAGATTTTTTCTTCAAGAGGTTACGACCTGTTTGGGCTCCTTTCAAACGAGCCTTCATAATGGTCTGAGCCCTGTTAAACACAGGAATAAATAAAAATGTCCTGTATCATCTGAAGGGATTAGAAAAAAACTTATGCAAAGTTTTCCGACATGGACATGACTGAAATTACAAAGCACCCAAGAAACATCAATGCTGTAAAATGGGATGGCCGCTTCAGGATAGAATTTTATATTCCCATTAAAATGAAGGGAATTTATTATATTTATCTCCATCATCAATGAGAATTACAAGGTTATTATCTGAGAAGTCAAAGATCATGGAAAATTGACAAGTCATTTTTCAGCGCTTCCATAATAGGAAATAAGAGTTTTCATTTTTCTTGATGACTTACAAGTATCAGAAATGCACCAGAAATCAAACTACCTCAGGAGCCCACAGTCAGTGTGACACTAGTATTGCTTTTAAGCTCTTTTACTGCTATGTCATCTTCTCAAAATCAGACAATACAACAAATTCTTCACGTGATCATAACTGTTGATGCTGTATTCTGATTTTATAGAGCAACAAGATACAGCAGTCGTACATTCTGGTTTAAAGAAGGTCAGAAAGTACAATGATTCCATATCTTCATATGCGGCACAGGAGATTTACAAGCTATTTAAGACAATCAGAAGCAGCACCAGTTTAAAAGGGATATTAGTAAGCTAGCTATAGCATTGTATGTCCTTTACTTCCAGTAGCACACTTAGAGGTTTTTCGTATGGAATTAGGAACTGAAGGATCCAAACCTTGCTTCCTTCTCTGCTGTGGAGTATATTTTAACTTGAAGAATCTTTTTGATTTAAGTTAACTAGAAGAGCAGGAGCTATACTATAAAAACCACAAGCTGTGCTCACTTAAGCTACCACTTTGTGTGTCACTACACACAAAGCACAATACTGAAGTCAACTCTATGTGAAGAGAAGCCTTACACACTTCCTCTCTGACCTTGCAAAAAAGTAAGTATAACTAAGATTCTGCCTACACAGTGGAATCCATTACTTTCCACATCTACTAGCACATGATGAGAATAGCTCCCTTAATATCTACCAAATACTTATAACTGAAAAGCACAAATACTTTTTACTTTCACAAAAAGCAGGCCTCTGTCACCACCTTGAACTAACTTGTTTGCTCTGTTCACCACCTGCCAGAGACTGGCTTACTTTCTAGTTCAAGCAAGATTTCACAGGATCTAAGAGTGCATTAAACAAAGTCTTGTTTACTGTCAAGGAGACTGAGCAGCTTCTATAAGTAATCATATCCAGCACAGAAGAGGCTCATACCAGCAAGCCACTTCATTAAAAAAAAAAAAAACACACCACACAAAAAACCACAAACCTTGTGAAATTCTGTTCTGTCAGTTAACAAAAATAACTGTTGCAGAGGCAGGCCATCTTTATTTTATCATCCTAACTTACATTCCTATCAAAACATCAGCCACATTATTGGTCTATTGCCTCATTTGAAACAGAGCTTGTAAATATTAAGCCTTTGTACATCACCACCTTCTTTCCACAATGACGTATTAGCCCACAAAACCAGATACCTTTTAAAAGTGATTGAAGTGCCTCCTCCTTGGACATGCAAACTGAATGAAAAGACCACTATCAAAGAGCAGGAGTGAGACCAGTGACTTAGTACGTGCAATAACTTATTTCTGAACTCAGTTTCAAAAAAGAACCTTTACCATGTAATGTATTAATCTTTCCATATAAACTCTTATTTCATATGTTGTGAGGTCATACATGGGCACCTTTTTATAAAGACTACATGCAGGCATCAAGCGAATTTTATGTAAGAAGATCTGAAACAGCCTTTCACCTTAAGGCAAAGTCTTTCTGTCCTGGAGGGTTCCGAAGGGAAACTGAACAGCATTATTAAAACAGCAATTTTATTAGCAGATCAGTTTCAATTGTTTGTCTTCATTCCAATGTTGGCAGCTTTCTAAGCCTTGTCAGGAGACATCTGATTTCATGACAAATAGTTTGCTGTCAGGACCTGGAAAATTACTTGACTGTCTACTGCATTTTACACATTTTACTTCCTTTTTCTTTTTTAACACTTTATGGCCAACCTCTTGTACAGCAGTATCATCTACTATAAAGTGAAGGGAAGCTATGGTTCGATTTGTGCATTTTTTCTTACACACATATTCTACAAATTGCTCTTTTTAAAATACAGGTTTACATAATTGCATGACTTTAAATAGCCCCCCCCCCCACTGGAAGCTGCTTGCGTCTTGGTACTGGACCCTGCAATGGCCCTCTGATGGCTGACAGAGCTAATTTTGAGCCTGAAAAGAGAAACTGAAGAGCAGATCTCGCCGCGGCCTTGAGCCGCGTACCGAAGTGCTTTACACAAGCCCCAGAGGGAGACCCTCCTGGGCGGCGCAGAGCGCGGGGGCAGCGGCGGCCACACAACCAACACCACGATTTCCAGCGCCGGAGCCCAGACGCGAAGAGGAGCCCGGAGAGCTCCCGCCAGGGCTGCCCCGGGCACGGCCCCGAGCCCCCGCCGCTCCCACCTCGGCGCTAACCCGCCCCCGCGGCTGTGCTCGGGGCACAAGCCAGGCCCGGCCGCCGCTCCGGGACCGCTCACCCCGCCGGGGGTGGCCCAGGAGCCGCTCGTCCCTCAGCCGGCGCGGCGGGGGCAGGGGCGACGGCCGGCCCGCAGCGCCCCCACAGCCAGCCCTGACGCGCGGGGCGGCCCGTCCCGGTCCGTCCCGGCGGACACTCACATCCGTGAGGGGAAGATCTCGATGCGGTCCTTGCCCGACATGGTGGCGGCGGGGGCAGGCGGGGCGCAGGGCGGCGGGGCCCGCTCCGGCTGTCACCGCTGTCACCACTGGCACCACCACCGCCGCCGCCGCCGTCGTCACGTGACGCGGCCCCGCTGTCCCCGCCCCCGCTCGAGGCACCGCCCTGGCGGAGGGAGCACCCGGATGCCGACGCAGCCTTCCCCCCCCCCCCGCGACTCTCTCGTGGTCACGTGTCCTCCGGGGACGAGAAGGAAGAGACGTAACTGGCTCCCGGGTCTGTTTGTGACACCCGGAGGTCTCTGACTCTGTCTGCCCGCGTTGCTCTCAGCGCCCGGTCCTGGTGGCGCTCTAGCAAAGGGTGGCCTTCTGCCTCGACGTTAAGACTCTATGGTCCTGGGGGCATGGGGCTGGCCTATCGCGTGCGGAGGAGCGGGAGCGGGGCGGGTTGGCGCCTGCGCAGTGGGGCGGCGGTGGTGGCCGGGCGCACGCTGAGGCAGGAGTGGGAGCAGCGCGAGACTCCGGGCCGCGAGCGCAGACCGGGACCCCTCGGCCGTTGCCAGGTAGCGGCTGCGCCCCCGGCGCCGCTCGCGCGCCGCCGTCGCCTCGGGGTCTGGCCCCGCCACACGGCCGGGCCGCGGCTCCTACCGGCTGGGACGCCGCTGTGGGCCCGCGGCGTCGGGAGGGGACTCGGCGCGGCTGAGGACTGGGCCCGGGCAGGGCGGGAGGGAGGGAGGGAGGGAGCGGCGCCGCAGCTGCGAGCTCTCCAGCCCGCGGGGCCGCGCTCCCCGGGGGGCCGGCCCGCCTCTCGCCCTCACTGTGCTGGAAATGGGCCCTTTCCGGCCGGCAGCGGCTGTCGGCCGCCCTGAGGACCGCTTCCCCTCTCTGGTGCTGTAGCTGTCGTTGGGCATTGCCTGTGTCGGCGATGCTCCAGCGGCCGGAGGAGTCGCTGGTCAGAAGTTACTCCATTTTCCCAGTTTCCGCAGAGACTTGTGCGGCCATGGGGACTTAAACCTTTGCTGAGGCATTTCTAACGTCTTGGAAATATGATTTCCAGCGTTGGCGCTGTGGACACTGTGTTGCTGCCGAGAGGCTTCCCACAGAAGGCCAAAATAAGAAGCTTGTGTCTATGGAGGGGCGTAAAATCATCTGTGTGCAGAGCAGTGTTTGTCTACTCTTGCTTGCTCTGGTTGGGGTTTGTTGCTTTGCAATGTAACTTTATTCTGTGTCTCACAAGTAGACATGTAGGATTGAGCTGAACTGCATTAAGTGGACAAGAAAAGCAAACTGTAAGGTTCTTGGGTTTAGTTTTAGAGTTCTTTGTTCAGCTTCAAATTACATGAAGTTATATGAAACCTTTAGAGGAGTGTTTTTGTAATCCTCTACTAGTCTGTATTTCCCCTTTCTAAAAGTTAAGAATGGAAATAAGGGTGGACAGAGTCTTCTGAATTGTGTGGCCATGTGCATGTAGCACTTGGTGTCCCCATCTTACTCTCTCTTTACATTCTCATATAGCTAGAAAGCATTAGCACTGCTGTAAAGATCAAGAGTAAAACTTCAAAATGGTGACTACAACAAACCTTCTGAAGGAGTGATGCATTTGACTCGGCATCTTAGGCTCCTACTTCTGTAGGAAACTTTCTGTATGAAACTTCTAGTCATGGACAAAAGGAGTTGAACTAACCTGGTTAGCAGTGATGAGTATGTAGATTCATCATCAGAAAATGAAGCAGTTTAAGCATTCCTTCTTACCACTACACAATTATGAAGCGTTAATTTTGTACTTTTTTTTAATGTATAATGAAAGAATCCTGTTTTGTTTTTCAAGTTTTTGTTTTCCTCCTGACTAGCAATACATTGGGGGGTACTTTTTTCTTTTTTTTTAGTGCTTCATTTATGTCAGGCTAGTTCTATCTTCTGATTATTGCCTTCGCTTTCTTTGCTGACAGGTGGCCTCTGGAGCAGGTCTTACAGGATTATTCCAAATATCTTGTGCTGAGTTTAGAAAGTCGTCTTCTGGAGTCTCTTCCTTCTCAGTACTACAGAAGCTTCACTTTACCTCTTATTTTCTCGGCTTCTCACATGCTGTCTTACTATGTGCATACAAATACCTTCATGAGCACTGCAGGCTTCTTCTCTCCCATGTCCTCCTGTTGTTAAAATCTGATTTAATATTTTACACAGCCTCATGAATTTATATGAATGCAAGGTGTGCAGTGCCACCTTTTCACCACTTGAAGTCTCTTCTCTACAGTGTGCTATGTATAGGTAGTATGACAGTCGAAGTGGATTATAAAGTCTGGGTAGCAAGTTTTTTCTACTTTAATGCAATAAATTAGCATCTTAGCAAATGGTTGTGGTAATACTAAAATACTAGTTAATTTATTGTTTAATTTCTATTAAAACCTAAGTATGAATTGCACAAGCCTTATCCTAGCTTGCAATTTTTGTACCAGTGTTCCTTTCTATCCTTACCAGTCCTTGCTAATTTTTTACCATGTTTGTAGGAGAAGGCAGTGATGTACTGTGAAATAAAATCTTTGTTTCTTTCTGCTCAAATTCCAG
The DNA here is from genome assembly GCA_009819775.1 of Phoenicopterus ruber ruber. Classification (NCBI taxonomy): domain Eukaryota; kingdom Metazoa; phylum Chordata; class Aves; order Phoenicopteriformes; family Phoenicopteridae; genus Phoenicopterus; species Phoenicopterus ruber. The sequence continues at coordinate 38,108,181 of CM020219.1, forward strand.
AATGCCAGGACTAAGTTGTAGATTCTACCAGCATAAATTTCCAGAGGTGGAAGATGTAGTGATGGTCAACGTTCGGTCCATTGCTGAAATGGGAGCCTATGTCAGCCTGCTGGAGTACAACAACATTGAAGGCATGATCCTTCTCAGTGAGCTATCCAGAAGACGTATTCGTTCCATAAACAAACTCATCCGCATCGGGAGGAATGAATGCGTCGTCGTCATAAGAGTTGACAAAGAGAAAGGTATTTGGGGATATTGTGGGCTATCTCAAGATTGAATTCATAGAGAGAAAAGCAGGTAAATTAGGCAGCTTAGGTATTCATTGATTTTACCAGGGGTTCCTTTTTTAATGCGCTTAAGCAAAATAGACCATCATCATGTCATCTGATACTTACGATCATTCTTCCATTCCTTTGGGAATTGGATTACTGAAGGTCAATCACATCAGTAAAGATTTGCTTAAGTGGGTCCTCGCCAGCTCAATGTTTGGTCAACAAACTGTAGTGAAGTGGAATTTTCTTTTGATATCTATGTAGGTTTTCTAAGTCTTAACTGAAGAGAAGGATCATCTGATGTAGAGTTAAAGATCTAAATGGTGAGCATTTAATGCTCACAGTCCATCCTGTTCATTAACAAGTCTTGAAATTTGGCTATAAACTAGATGACATGCATGTAATTATCGTACCACATGAATTCTGTAGGTTACAAGTTGAGATTGTACAGGCAACTTTGTCTTTTCCTGTCTTTTGAATATTTGAATCTTTTACTGTAAAGGTTGTTTTAAGATATTTTCTATTTAGAACATGTTGGATTTTGATAATGCTGTTCCATGCAATCTTTAAAATCTGTATCCATGTATAAAGAAATAATAAAAACAAACACTGAGCACATCTCCTAGAAACCTGACTGTTGGTATGGTGGTTCTCAAGTAATATGCTCTTCTAGAATACTTCAGAAACTGCAGTTAACTCTGAGATTAAGTAATGAATGACAGGATAAGAGAAAGCAGAGAGGAAGGAAAAACAGGAAGAGACTTATTTCAGATAGATCTGAAGCAAAATAAGTTTCCCAGCATCTCTAATGAAAGAGCACTTCCTCTTACAAATTCATTTCGTTCTTATATTAACAGAGAAACACATCTGGAATTCACATAGTGGTCTTTCATTGAATCTTTTGAAGAACGTGTAGTGTGTGAGAAGCACTTGGAGGCCTTTTCAAATTTACTAAGAGATGGCTCAAAAGAATTTTTTTCACAGACAGTTCTTCCAAAAGGGTTTCTAAGGAGTCAGTCAGAATTTGAGGCCAAGCCTACTTTATTAGGAAACCGTTCAGAGCTAAACTGATGAAGTGCCAACCTTGAATGAAATTGAGTCAAGCACTGCAAAAATGTGCATCAAACTTGCTTCTTTGTACGCTGGTATGATTTTTGCCAAAACTGTGTACAGCAACATAAAAATGGATCACCAATTGCTGAAATATTATGAAAATTTCTTCTAAGTTTGCAGAGAAAACATTATGACAGTAATTTTAAAGAATGCTGTACAAAAGATTTGCTATTGTAAGTATTTACAGTTGAAAGAATAATTTAATATCCTATTTTGGATCATGATTTGATCAAATTCACTACTTTCTGTAGCAACAGATAGAGATGGTGTAGGCAAGGGGCAAATCCTGAGCCAGATGTTTGTTCTTTATGCTTTTCTTTTGAAGCAGTTAGGCATTGTGCCAACTATGTCTGACACTTTCAAAATGGTTTTCCCCGATAGGTTATATTGACTTGTCAAAAAGAAGAGTTTCTCCGGAGGAGGCAATCAAATGTGAAGACAAATTCACAAAGTCAAAGACTGTAAGTTGCTTTGCTGTATTCAGGCACTGCGCATTTCCAGCTTCTTTCCTGAGCAACCAAAATGCACAGACATAAGATAATATGAAAATAAAGTATTGTTCTCATTTATTAGGCATACTCTGATTCTCATTTACCCATGCAAATATATATAACCAGTTCATCTGTCCATGAGTGCTCTGGTAAGCAGCTTCTTAATTAATGAATAGATCAAGTAAGATGTCAGTTGAAAATTTGTGATGTAAAGGGGTATATTTAAACGATCAGAAATCCAAAAGTATATGCTGGTTTAGCACACTGGGAACAATTTTTATTGAAAACGCATGCAGGTAGTTCAAGGCATTGACTCCCACCCTTACTACTGTGTGGTCTTACGCTTCCAAGTAGAAGGCTTACCATTAAATACTACTTTTGATTCTATTTTTTTTTCTGTTTTCAGTATTTGTTTTGGGTTTTTTAACACTCCTTTTGTGTTCCAGGTTTATAGCATCCTTCGCCATGTTGCTGAAGTCTTGGAGTACACTAAGGATGAGCAGCTTGAGAGTCTGTTCCAGAGAACTGCCTGGGTGTTTGATGACAAGTACAAAAGACCAGGATATGGTGCTTATGATGCATTCAAGCATGCAGTCTCGTAAGGGCATCTTTTCTGCTTCTAGGGGTTTATTTCAAATTGCAGAGAAGTATTTCCTGGAATAGATCCATCATAATGTTCTTTTGGTTTGGTGGGTTTTTGGTTTTTGCTTTTGTTTTTTTTTCCTCAGAGTCAGTATGTAGAATGTACTGGTCAAGTAAATGTAGTAAATTTTGACATCAGTCTTCCAGTTGCTTATTGTAGGGTTTCTCTGTCTTATTGCTTTCTTCAAGTTCCCAATGCTCTTGGGAAAGAAGGCTCAGAGTTGACTTGTTTTTATGCATCTTTGAGTCTGCCACTCTGTGTATGTCAGGTTTTTAAAAGCAGTAATTGAATTTAATGTGGAGAAATCCTGAGGCATTGGTGAATAATATGTTTTAAGTATAAAAGAAACATGATTACAAACACTGGAGAGATTTCTGTTGCTACAGATGAGCCTGTGACATTTCTAACAGAAGAAGCAGCACTGATCTTGGTTTATCTGTCGGAATTTGCCTGTTCTTAGTCCCAAGCAGATGTTATTAAAAATATCTAGCTCTGTGTCTGAAGATATTTCTACTCACAGCTGACTGTCACTCTTCCACTGCACAGGCAGAGTTTTTCTTTTTAAATGCAACAGGGTGGCTTGTTACTTCTCTACACTTCCAAACGTAAAGAAAGGGAATGAGATTGTGAACTTAGAAATGGAATTATGAACAGAAAGAGATGGAAATAGTGATGCTAAGGGAATATGCACTGAGATAGATTGCTCTTAATTTTTTATGGAGTCTGATATTTTAATTTGCCTTCAGAATTAACCTATTTGGTTTCGCTCTAAAGATTCTATCATGAAATTGACTATCCAAAAATATATTTCTCAGTAAATGTTTCCAATGTTACTCTTACAGCACCTAAACCTATGACTGATGAACTGGAGTTGAACAGTAGATGGCAGTAATAAAATTTTAGAAATTGTGTTGACTTTAAGAAGCAGGGCACTTGGTAGTATCTTGATTAGCTTAAAACCACCTCTGTTTTAGGGGAAGAAACAACTTCTATTCTCATTTAGACTGAATGTGTTCTGTTTCATGGGATAATAATTATTTTCAAATTATAGCAAATTTACTGGTAAAGGGCAAATCTGGGCACATTGCTGCAGAAGAAATTCCAGATCATTCTGTAACTGATAAATATTTAGTTAAAGTGCTTGCAGGAGGCTTGCAGTGCCCTCTAAGAATTTGACTTGCTATTCCTTTCTTAGTACTGAGGATTAGTGGTTTAGGGTTTTACACAGCATGATACCTGTGGCAAAATTTTAAAGTATATTTACCCTCTGATCAGTAAAAATTAAACATCAAGGACCTATTTGTTGAATGCCTACCAAATGCTCATGAAAGTAACTCTGAGATTTAACAGGATAGATTGTAAATTAAGAAGCAGAATTTGCATGTCCAGTAAATCACTTCTGCCATACAGGTTCATATTTTGATGTGTAAAACCTGTCATATTTCTGGGTTCTGTTTGCTTATGTTTGGCCCTTCTACTATTATACTCAGTTTATAAAATCATGAAAGATGACGTTTTATTAGCAACAGAGACCAATCTCCAATATTGCCTCTGGGTTTTGGGCCATTTTAGTTCATGTTTCCCTGCTAGTAGTATTGTAGGTGATCTGGTATTGTTTTTCAGAGAACGGCAACTCTTGTGTCTGAAGAACAGGAACAGTTTTTGTGAGGAGCTTTTTGGTTATGTTCTCTGTTTCAGTTATATTTTGGATAAAATTAATATAGCAATAGAGAATTGACACCACTTCTTCAAACAAGAGCTGCTAATTTATATTGGTAAACAGCAGAGGAGTTTGCCTCTGATTCCTCTGGATTTTAAACTATTAGCTTGTGATTTAAAAAACCTTTATCCTTTCTTTTGCCAAGAATGTAGCCAGCAGATAAATATCTGTCTGTGATCCAGTTACTGTTAAAAAGGAGTACAGAATAACATGGAATGAGTATAGGTTACTTTGTAGAATACAAAAATCTTGTGTTTGAATGAAATGCTAAAATAATTTAAAAACCTCAGATTTATCATGGATTCTCTTTCAAGTGATGTGGGTTTATCTTCACATTGGAGGGAACATAAATAGCAAGCAACTAGATATTTGTCTCATTCTGTATATCTTATACAAATAGAGCTGGACAGAAGTCATTCCTTTGCTTTAAAAAAACCCAAAACATTCAGATCTTTCTTTCCAGGAGCAGATTGAGTAAACTACTTATCTGCTTTGTTGTTAAATGCTTCCAATAGAAAATATTTTTAAAATAGATGTTTGTTTTCTTCCAGTGTTTCAGTGGACTCTTAAGAAATTTCCCTGTTTTCTTTGCCTAGTAGATCTCTAGGATTATGCATAAGACTATTGAAATAGTACCAGAAGTTAATGTTGTGTCATATTCCACTTCAGTATTACTTCTATAACGTTACTTTGCTTGGCTCAGAGACCCTGCAATCCTGGATAGCCTAGATCTGACAGAGGAAGAGAGGCGTGTGTTGATTGACAATATTAACAGACGTTTGACGCCACAAGCAGTCAAAATCCGAGCTGGTGAGTTCTTTCCAGATGTTCATTGAACACATCTTGACACTTAAGTCAAGTTACTGTATCTTGTTGCAAACTATGAACTCAGTTAAAACTAATGGTTTGTAGTGCTGATATTTGAGTGGAACTGTTCAGAATTAAGACACCTTAATCAAGGATTGCTTGCAAAATGCCCGTGTGGGTTCTATCCCTAAGTGCAAGGTGGTTTGGATTTTATTTTTTCCCCTCAAACTGCGATTCCTCGGGACACAAAGTAGTTGTCCTGATATGTAACGCAGTCTATCATATTGCACTGGCACACCATGAATTTAAATATTTTATAGTTATTACTGCATCCACAGTATTCTTTTCCATTATTCAAAGTGTTAAATTTGTTGATTCCCTAACAGGATGATTGATGTCTGTCAGCATGGCTACAGCATATGTCTTAGCCACTTGTCCATGAACATGTGAAAATAGTTCTGACTTTCCTCTGGGTGTATTTTTAACTGGTTGATTGCAAACCATTCAGCAGGATATATTCGCTCAAGCCTAGCACATCTCTAATGTATTCATAAAGTGCATGAGCTGGTTTGTCTCTTAATTAGCTCAGTGTGGGCAGAAAAAGCACATGACTGCACTACTTAAGAAGGCATACTTTAAAACTGTAAATCTGGTTGTACAGCTAACCGAACAGCACAAAAGCATGCTTGCCATTAAACAGATAGTCAATGTAGCAGAGTCACATTTTTTAACTAGATTGAGAAATTGCCTCTGCTCTGCAAGGGTAGATTGAAGAGCATTAGCATTTGTTGGTTACTGTGGAGAGATGAAAAGATAAGCCATATCCACATGACAGTGAAGTCAAGGAGAGAGTGCAAAAAGTAAGGTAATGAAAAATTCCTTTACCTATTACTTTAGATCACCATGAGTTAATAAAGACTTCAAAAATGTAAGTGGGATTCGATTGCCATGAAGAATGAAATTGCTAACATAAATAGCACTTCATTAATATTGAAAATAAAGTTACTTGACAAGCATGGTCTCTTACTTCCTTCCTCTTGCATATTTTGTTGTGATTGGCTAAGTTGTTTTTAATTTTGTCTTCAAAGCAAGCGTAAAAATTTCCCATTGACTTGTAGCATCATCCTGAGGCTGACTGGGATGCTCTTCTGTGAATTTGTTTCTGATAACTGAGAATTAGCAGGTTGTTAGTCACATGGAAGTAAGACTAACTTCTCTGCGTAGCTTAGTCTTGCACCGTTGCTACATGGGTAAAGAAATCTTTGTCTTTAGACTAACCAGGGTATTACAGATATGACCAGCATTAGTCTATGCCTTAATTTCCAAACATTTACAAAAAGCTATAGCTACCTATCACTTTAACTGTATGTTAATACAACTTACCTGAAAAAAAAAAATTAAAAAAAAAAAAATTCCAATGCTCCTCAAGTGATGCCTCTGTTGTAATTGCTGACAGAATTCCATGAATTTGTGGATGTGCTCCTTTTCAAGTTTCATTTTTCCTGATCTTTCATTTTCTCTGGTATTTATTGCTTTTATATCTTCATCTCTCCATGTGAAATACATAATTACTCCCATTGAGTTTATTGGGTGAGAGGTGGGTGAATGTGTGTATATAATTTCATATCTTGGCTTTTCAAAGCACAATGTAAAACGTGCATCTAAAGAATTTATGAAGACTTTTGCCTTGACTTACAAGTCAAAGTCAAATACCTTCCTCGGCTTTGGGAGCTACTGAGGCTCTAGTTATAGATAAACATCGGACGCTGAAAAGCTTTAATAAGCTTAAGTTAAAAAGCTTTAAAGATTCTACAGCTTTTGGTAACTTTAAAGTTTTATTATTTGTATTCTTCTGTCCTAGATATTGAGGTGGCCTGTTATGGTTACGAAGGCATAGATGCAGTAAAAGAAGCTTTGAGAGCAGGCTTGAACTGTTCCACAGAGAACATGCCCATTAAAGTAAGTGTCTGTCTGATTAGTGGAATCAAAAGCAAAGTTTTCTCATGCCCTTAAGTACCAGTAGCATGCAATTGCAGTTGTCACAATCGTGTAGCTGAGGCTGGGAAGCTGTGTACTTGCTTACTGATTCTTCTCTAGCAGGTCTGTAACACACTTCCTTTCCACTGTGTGCTGAATGTTGTTCCTGTGACTGTGCTGTGGCTTCCCAAGTTCAAGAAGCTGTATTTATTTATTCTGTTCAATTTATTAAAGTCTAGTATTGGCACGCTACGTACCTACTCCTTTATGTAGCCTGAGGTAGGGAGCAACAAATTTTATTTTCGGCTATAAGATTATGTAAGAAAAGGAACGTTTGATCCACATATGTTTGAGTGTTGGTAGAAGGGCTACCGTACCCATGCCTAGTTTTTCTTCCCCAACAATTTTAGGATAAATCAAGTGCATTTCTGAATAAGTGTTCTCAAAAAAACTTGAAAGTACTTCCTTCTTTGAAAATGATTTCTTACAATGGTTTCTTGTAACAAAAGGAAAAGTTTACGTGTCCGGTCATCTTAAAAAACAAAACAAAGAAAAAACCCAATGTACTGGTTGTCACAGTCTTTTAATTGTTTGAAGAATTATGTGATAGGCTGATCTGCAAAGTGGATATTCTCTCTGCTCAACAATATTTGTCTAAATAAACATACTATGTAGAAATAACTGATATTGATGTTGGAAATCAGACAGGCTCTGCGCTTTCTTGTCGAAGTTGTTTATACTTCTAGAATGAGTTTTTCTAACGGGAAAATGTTTCTTCTGTGAATTGTACATTCAGAACAGCATTGCTCACTTTGCTTTTTGAGATTTTTTTCTTTCTTTGTTTTTGTTACTGAGTTTACTTTTTTCTTTTTCCCTCCCCAATCCCTACAATGTGACAGATTAATCTGATAGCCCCTCCACGTTATGTGATGACTACTACAACATTGGAGAGAACTGAAGGACTGTCGGTTCTGAATCAAGCCATGGCTGTAATTAAAGAAAAAATTGAGGAGAAGAGAGGAGTCTTTAATGTGCAGATGGAGGTAAGAGCACATTACATTCTAAAATTGATTTTTTTTTTTCATGGCAACATTTTTAAAGTAGAGCAAGATCAGTAGTGCTAGAGGGAATTTTAGCAAAAAAAAGTTTTAAGAAACTAAAAAAAAAAAAAAACCCTAAACTTCTGTGTTCCTTAAACAAATGGCCAAAAATTCTAATTTTCCTGGGTTTTATTGTGTGACTTCAGGATGTATTTTCTCTCTTACTCTTTATGTAGAATCAGAGCCTATAAATATATATGGTCTGTCTTAATGGCAGTTTACCATGTGTTCTGTTTTGGTTTGGTTTTTTTTTTCAGCCTAAGGTGGTTACTGACACGGATGAGACCGAGCTTGCAAGGCAGTTGGAAAGACTGGAGAGGGAAAACGCTGAAGTGGATGGAGATGACGATGCTGAGGAAATGGAAGCCAAAACTGAGGACTAAATATTCTAGGATATTTAGAAGAGACAGACATATGAAAAATTAGAGACCCCATTGCAAACACTCTGGACTAAATGTTTCCAGTATTGAAAACTTCAAATGCAAATACTTGAAGTGTTTTACAGTTTTAAAAAGACCAATGCGTGAAAGGCTCTTCTAAATAACATTTGATGCAGCAACTTACACAAATTGAATCCTTTGAAGGGAAGGTGCTTAGTCAAATTCCAGACACAGATCTGGCCAGAGGGAGGTTGCAGCCCCATGTTTAACATTTTCATACATGAGAATTCCTAATTGGTAATTAGAACTCAGTGCATCTGTTAATGATCTTTCCTGGGAGCACCAAAACCAAGCAAGCTGAACAGTTGTATACAGAATGTATTTGAGCAACTATTGAATAAATTTCTGGGCTACGTAACTCTCAAGATTTTTTTTTTTTTCCCCCCTCTTTTGTCACATGGCCTAGAGTGGTATGAATATAAAACCTGGAAGGGTATGATCAGTGGGTGACTCCCCTTTAACGTTGAAAGGGCTTTCTTTTGTTTGCTTTAAATCAAGCCAAGAATGAGTGGAACAAAATGTTTATCTTACAAGTTTGTTGATGCAGATTTGTTTAAAAGAGCATTTCCTTTGTTTTTTATCTGCGTTTAGGGATAAAGAACCTGAAAATTTTGAACATAGCTTGTTACCATTCCAATAAACATAGCTGATAAATGAAAAATTGCATATAGTTGCACTTTGCTCCTATAGGTAAATATAGCAGGCGCTTCAGTGAACTTACTCATACTTCAAAATAGACAGGGCTGTCTTCTGAAATCACTGCTGCATGACCTTCAATTCTGCCCACCCAAAATCTGGTTTACACTGGACTGAGCTATTCACTATAGAAACAACCTTTTTATCTTCTCTGAAGAGGAGAAACAAGATATGCTCTCCATGTTGGAATATAAAAAAAAAAAAAAAAATCCTGTTTTCCTTGTCTGTGGGAATTGGGGAGGAAGAGTTCTTTAACCTTTCCAAATTGCTAAATTTTTAAACGTATTTGTATCTTTTTTTTATTATTGTCATGTCCCATATTGCCCATCTCCTTTTTTTCTTAATGTTTTGTGCTGCTGCAGGAAAAATGAGGCTTTAAGCCTTAACTAGGAATTCTTAATACTGCCACAGTACAAACCATCATTGCTATGTGGTGTTGCCACAAAAGGCGTTCACAAAGGGCATACATATTGCAATCCAAGCGTGACTATCAGAGAAGTTCCCGTGTACTCAACTCTAATAGTAATGCAAAGCCAAAGAAGTTAAGCAACTTCCAGTCTTTGCAGAATGTTGGAAAATACCTGAATGTGTCATCACAACATGAAGAAACAAATTCTTTTTTAAAGGTTATTTTCTCAAATTGTTGTCTTTTCAGAAGCTGCATATGACAGCCTTGTCATGGCTTGAAGTTGTGATAATGTCAGTTGCCTGTTCGAACAGCTCTTCCAGCTTTGCCCATCCACTAAAATAGTGATTTGGCTTCCATTAAACACAATAGGTGGGTAATCAGACAAAAGAACAAAGTGTTTATAAACTAAAAAGACTCCATGTGATCTGTATGCCAAAATAATGCTATAAAGCAAAGCACTGAAAAGTGAGCCACACGTGCTCTTTCCTTGGAATATTATCGGGGGTTGCAATTAGTAATCATCTCTAAGAACTGTTTTGGTGTATTAGTAGGTGAGCATCATTTCTGTCAGTAACTTAGGCAAAAGTTTGCTAAACTTATTCAGTAAGTATAGGAGCTTTTCTAATTGGAGCGTCAGCATGCTGGTGTACACAATTCTATGTCAATTTTGAGTGCTTGAAAAAAAAAAATGACCAAGATGGCGAGGATGGTAAGGAAGCAGCTTAAGATAAACACATTTCAATCATTTATTACACTGACGTAAAATCAGGCTCTTGTGTTGCCTGGGGAAATTTTAACCAAGAAGCTTAAATAAAAGCTCAAGACAACTGAGACAACTTAGTGGATATTTCTTGTGCTTTGCAGTAGCTGGAAGGAGGAGGTCTAAGATGGCCGCTTTCAGGGCCTGTTAGTGAGCTGTGTGTAAGGGAGCGCTGAACCTGCGAAGCCCACGCTGGGCCTCAGCTGTGCTGCGTCGGCTGCTGTAGCTGTGACTTAAGGATCTTTAGAAGTTGTTGAGATGATACCTTCTATCTCAACCAGTCTATTTTGTATGCGTGGAACTGCATTTGCTTACCAAGTGCTTAAAATAAGAGTCGTGGGTTTTGTGTGAATGTCTTTGTCAAGTCGCTAAAGCGAGGTGCGTATTCCTGCTGTTCATTAGCAACTGTGCTGTTTACCCAATTGTAATTGCAAGGCCAAAATCTCTACTTGCGCTCATGTCGTCAACTGAAGGGAAAGGTACAGGTATACCTGTGGGCAGGGCTTGGCCTGAGGTGTTAATTGTAAGGGTCTCAGCTTGACTTTCGTATCCCAAATTAATTTTGTAAGACTGGCAGCTTGGAAACAGTTTTACTTACCTGATAAGGACTCATTAATACAAAAAAACCCAAACAGAGGCAGTGGCTCAGGTCAGGCGCGCAGTCCAGTAACACACAGCCCGGTATCCTGTTTCTGATTAGGGGAAATAGTGGCTGCTGAAGAAGGGGTGCCCTGCTTTCTTGGGGCTGTCGTGGTTTGTCTGGTTTGCAATACAGTGATAATTCCTTCCTGTTTTCTCTCTGATTCTGGCTCTCAGGCATGTTGTTCTTCATAGTGGAATCCGCACTTTGGTGTTTAATTTCTGATAGTTTTTTGTTCCAGAGTCTAGACAAGTAAACAACTGTTTTCAAACACTGCCACCTTTCTACAGTTAATTTTAAAAATGCTCTTACATCAGAATACTTTTGAACACTTGTCTTCTTTCACTTTTATCTAGAAATGTTTCATCATTCTTTATTTTGATGTGGTTTGTTTTCATCTTATCCCTAATCCACTAAAGGAACTAAATACTTAATGGTGCCCTACACCGCAGGGCAAAGTCCTAGCATCTTAAGAAGTTGTTTTGAAAAAGCTGGGTATAGGTAATCCCCCGTGTGACACGATGATCCGCGATGGCCATTGCAGAGCATGCAACAGGGGTTGTCCTTTGGGCAGGTTCTCTTAGTCAGCTGTTCGTGGCTTCCTGAGGGACTGACCTGGAGGTACCAGCAATGTCTGTCAGGTCAGCCAGCTGAAATAGCACAGTCTGTGCCCAGAGCCGGCTACTCCTGCCCTTCCCTTTAACCCTGGGTAGCGTCCTGTGGCCCTGAAGCCCGCAGCTGGCTCTGCCTGGCCATCCCAATGCAAATTCTATAGCATATGAAGTGTTTGGGGGTCACTTTGAATGGAACAAAATCTCAAGCACTCAACTGTGCTTTTTTTGTTGAAATACTACGCTGGCGCGTGGAAAAGACTCTAAAATGGATCTGAGGAAACAGTCCTCCCTTCAGTGAGTTTCAAGTCCCACAGAAGACTTGGTGTAGAACTCCCTAGGTTTATACAGATCAAAGCATGTCCTTTTTCTGCCCGGAGACTTCAATGCCAGAACTTGCCTTCCCAGCACATGTGTGAATACGGCAGCCCAGATCCACTGACTCATTTTACACTATATGACCCTTTTCCCACAAAGCCGTCTGAGATCTGTATTTACTCAGCCTCAGGGAGCAGTATAGGGGCAGTTAGTTAGCCTTGATTAACTACAGAATGAGACAGGGGGAAGGAGGGGTGTGTATGATAAATACCCCAAGTATTGAAGAAATACTTTGAAGTATTGAAGAAAGTGAAGGCTCTAGATTATAAAAAGTAGTCGATACAAAACCTGTTGTTTAATGGCCAGCTATAGCAACGTTTGCTTCACTGTTCACCAGCAGTTTGACAATAAAATTCTTTGTTGCTAATGGTAGTTTTGCCAAGATCCCTCTGCAGGGTTGTGGGTGGCCTGCGTGCTGGAGGAGAAGAGCTCGCTCAGATCTTCGGCGAGGACTGGTTATGGTGCAATTCTGAGATCGCTGTCTGAGCAAGAGCCCCCTGCAAGCTTCTGCCTGTCCTCACTAGCATGGAATTATCTCACCCACCTTGTTATAAATTGCCTGCAGTAACAAGCTGAACAATGTGAAGTCAAACCTCAAATACCGAACGGTGGAACACTGTATTCCTGGAGCTGGTTATATAAAGAGTGCGTGTCCAGGAAACACATGCAGCAGTAATATCTCTTGTGTACCTAGACTCAAAGTTTCTTCTTTTTTCTCAAGTTTAATTTTGACATACAGAACATTATGAGCTGAACTTTATTTTCTTTTTTCTGTTGACTGCATCAGGTTTTTTTCCCAAGATTCTGCTTCTGAATACAACTTTTATTTACATATATATTTATGTATATACACAGAGATGGAGATTATTTTTTTAAATTAAATATGCTCAGTTCATTTCTGCTTTATTTTAAGACCACAATGATATAAAAAAAATAGAAAAATTTCCATTGATATCTTTGAAAATACTACATACCTACAGCAAAAAATACTCTTCTAGGTGTTCTGTTAAACTTAATGTACTTGCTTTAGGACTGCATACAAACATAACCGGGATATGCCTTATGCAGCCAGTTGCCTCGTGGCTGCCTGCCTTTTCCAAAGTGGCAAAGGGAGTACAGTAGGAGCTACGGAGGTAACTTCCATGCGGGCCGGCTGCTTTTGAACTCTCAGCCGGCATGCTTTCTCTTTATACAGCAATCGATTTTTCTAACTTCAAGTAGTGTTCAGTCACCCGTTGTACTTCTCATGATGTCTGCAGGACTGTTCTCTGGGTCGTCTCCAGTACATTGTCAGATTTGAATTCTTTGGTGTCTTGCTCTTCCTCGCTAAAAGTTACAAAGATAAAGAAATTATTTGTTTGTTCCTTTTCCTCGGTACATGAAAGTGTGACCAGTAATCTGATCCGGTATGCAAAGACTGAGAAATACTTGAGTCACTTTGTCTTATTGAACTCTGGACTCTTTTTGCATAGCAACGAGTGCTTTTGTTTATTTGTTTCACTGTATATTGTGTTTCTTATCACAGCCCCTAGCTCTGCCCATGTCTATCGTCTTTATTTTGGTACAAGTCAGGGAATGCTCACAGTATAGCAAAGACTATTACTTCTGAACAGCAGTGCTGTCTGAAATACTGGTTTATTTCATCAGGACAAGACTTGATAAATCTGTCAAATAGATTTTTCATGGCCAGAGTCTTAAAAAATGCAATAAACATCTAAGCTTGTAGTCAGACGTAAAAGAGGCACTCTGTTTCAGAGGTGCTCGGGAGTCACAAGAGGTCACGGCATGGTGTTCATTGATCAGACTGCTTTACTAAAAGCCCAAATAGTTGCTTGTACTGTAGGGATTTAGGATATTAAGTTGAGAATCTTGGTTTATATGCCCAGAGGTCATCGAATGTAAAATGGGCTTTCAGATGCTTCAGGGCTTCTTCGGCAAAATAAATTTCTAGCAAAAGAAATTATTTGAAGGTTTATAAAAGTCTCTTTGTAATCATAATATTCTATGTGTTACACTTAGGGTGTTCTGATCTGTAGAACCCCTATGAAGTGTGTTTATTAGATGAGAAATTTTAAGCGGTAGAGTTGATTTAGCCTGAAGTTTTGAGGAATGCGACTTTATAATTCTGCTTCTCCCTCCCATGCAATACCTGATTTGTCATCGTGTGGCTGCTTATATTGGCCAACTCACTAAGCGGTGGTTTTTTACTATACTAAATTCTGTGAAATTCTTTTGAGATCCTTTTTAGACTTCCTTTTGTTTTACTTCCCGGAGGGCAGGTAATGTATCAGAGCGAGATCAATGTTTAACCAATGTCTCATAGGTAGGAAGAGAGGGAAAAAAAAAAAAACCAGGGAAGGGAGAGTGCGTCATTTTGGAGGAGGAGGGTAGCAAAGAAAAATGAGCTTTCTTAAACAAATTGCGTGCAGAGGGACAGGCTGCCAAAGCTCGGGCGCTTCTCAGCGGGGGCTCGGCTCTCTTCCCTGCTGGCTGCGATGCAGGAAGCAACTGGAGTCCTGAAGGAGGGTTTCCTCGTCAAACGGGTAAGTGCTCTGGTTCCCTTTCATGCGGTTCTGCTCAAACGTGGAAGCAACCCCTGAGCAGGGACCGGATCGAGCCAGGGCTCGTGGCCAGGCAGCCCGTTGGGCTCTGGGTTTGAGGGGCTGCTGCCTGCTCCTGGGAAAGGAGCTCCTCCAGGTCTATGCAGATTCCTGCCGGGCGAGCTGCGTGAACTGCAGGTGTTTACTACCCTCCCTCGAGTTTTCCCATATTGGTGTTTACCCAGAGGAAAGTGAATTAGCTATCAGGATTACTCAGGTATCAGAAAGCCAGTATGTCTGCACCTAGGGCACACCTCTGCATAAAAAAAATACCTGGCAAACAGCTACGTGGCAGCAGTGGAAGCGGCCATGGGAGGATGGAGAGAGGGAAGATGTTTTGACAGTCTCTTAAGATAGTTTGTACCTTCTTTAGCAACCCAGCTGAGCAGGGTTTCCCATTTCATATGAGAGGATGGGGAACAGACTATCCTTTTTGAAGGGGATCAGAGCAATACAAATGTAGAAATTTGTTTGAAGTAACTTCTTTCTTCCACACCCCTCAAGCTGCACTGTAAGAAAATTTTAGCCAAAACGTGGAGAAAAGAGCTGAAAGATGGTGTCATAGATTTCAGCCTTTCCAACACTTCTCCCTGTAGGACCAAGTCAGTCATAGCTGGGACACAACAGGGCAACTCAGCAAGGGGCATAAGCTGCTTTCAGCACCAAGACCCTGTCTCAAGGACTAATATGGTCTTTGATTGCACACAAAAAGTGTGATTCAAAGGTTTGTTCAAAGCTTTGCCACGCCTCGGGAAATGCTTTTCTACAGTACGTGGCAGTGCTTCTGCTGCTAACATGAAGGTAATCCTTGTCAGGAGCTCTCCTGGCAGGGCTCCTGGCCAGCCGGCTGCTGGCCACATGAAGCCGTGCTCTACGCGTAGAAAGGCTGCACGGCTCAAGCTGCTCCTCATCCTCCCTTCTGCAGCGAGGGCAGAGCAGTCCCAGCTCCTGCTCTCCTCTCTGGGCTACGGTTGTATTTTGTGGCTCTTAAGTGACTACTGAATTCAAGATGGGAAGCCAAGGCACCAAGCGTGCGAGAGGAATAGGGTATTGGCAGCACGCTGAGCAGTAACTGCCAGCAGCCTGCACACCCCCACCGAGATACACAGTTTGATAGGAAGGAAACCACAAAGAAGGTGACTAAAGGAAGCTGAGGGAGAAGGGAACAAGGGATCCAGAGAAAAAAATGAGGAAGGGGTGGGATCAGGTAAGGGAAACAGAGATTTCTTAAGAAGAAGAGAGCAGGAGCAAGGAGATGATCTAAATGCAATATAAATGACTGAATTATGTATTGTAATATATTATAAATGTAAAGTACATGTGCGGAAGTCAGGTAAAGATAAAGAAAAAAGGCAAGGTCACCTCCCGAAAAAGGGGAAATCTCCAAGAAGGAAAGAAAAGAGCCATAGCAAAGAACATAGTCTCGGGAAAAATGGCCAAGGGACTTTACAACAGGTGAAAAAAACCACTGAAGGCGACAAAGGGAAGGGGAGAACAAACCCAAGCAAGATAAATTGTATTTAGTGTAGACTAGAAGACATTAGATCTGAAGTGCCCTGGATTTTAGAGACTCATTACCCCACCCTTCCTTGGAAATTGCTATTTTTCCCCTTTATTCATAGAGAATTAATGAGCTTTGATTCTTGCCACAACTGGACCTTGCGTGTTCCTTTCTTCTAGCTATGCCCACCCTCTTCCAGGTGTCAGAGCTTCCTCTACCCGGAGCTTCGCCTGCTGGCTGTAATGCTCCACCGCCTGTGGAAATGCAAGTCAGCTCCCCGCAGCGCGAAGCCGGACCTGACACCGTCAGACAGGACCGAGCCTGTCAGTGCCAGCGCTCGCTGGGTTTGCTCTCCTGCACAGCCGGGCTAAAGAGAGCCGGGGGCTCTTTACGGAGGGGAAAGAGGAGGTTTTGTATCTATTCTGGTATAACCCAGGAGGCATTTGACAGCAGCCTTCATTCGACCTTTTGCCACTATAAAGCGTATTTCCTTTACAGAAAACAGTAGCACAGGGAATGATTGGAGGCCGGTAGGGTAGAAATAAACCACTCATTAGCAGTAAGAGAAGATGTAAGGAAAAGCCAATTCAACCAGCAAAGCGCTCTCAAAACCACTTGGCACCTTTCAGCCCCATCAAAATGACAAAGAACAAAACACATCAAACACCACCCAGGGTCACCTGAGAGGAGGAGTTTTTCTCCAGGAGCCCTCACACATTTTGGATTTAGCCCTGTTTCTGCCTGGTGCTGTTAGCGGGCAGATGAGCACCTAAATGACAGCTTTTTGAGATAACTCACGTGAGCTTTGCAAGAAACAATTCTTGCCAGCAAAGAAAACGTCCTTGCTGGAGAAAGAGCAAAGCACCTTTCTATTGCTCCATGATTTTATAGTGATGGAGCTGTGCTATTTTGTTACTAAAAATGTGTATTTCAGGGAGAACGGGACTCATGATGACTTCTTGTGTTTCTTTTCATACAGTTTCCTATTAGTTTATGGTATTTTCACTTAAAAAAAAAAAAAAGAAGAAAATATGGCCATTTCTCAATGCTTGTGTTAAAGGTAGCTATGTGGATTTCTTCCCCTCTAGGGACATATTGTTCGTAACTGGAAAGTGAGATGGTTCGTTCTGCTTCAGGATAAGCTGCTGTATTACAAAATTGAAGGAGGCAAGAAGGAGCCTTCTCCAAAGGGCAGGATCCTTTTGGATGGCTGCACTATTACTTGTCCATGCCTGGAATACGAGAACAGACCGGTACGACTGGAAAAATTTATCCCTTCTCAATGACACTCACTTTCTAATTTCTCCCTAGTCTTTTCCACTCCTCCTGACTTCTTTGATTACTACAACCATATTGCTGGGGTGTTGCCAGAATTAGGCTCAGCCAAAAGCAAGCTGCCGTTAGCAATGTAACCAGGACAAGCAATGAACTCCTTCATTGTGTCTTTACTGTTCCCTGTGCCCAAATCAGTCACAGCCATTAACGGAAGAAAAAAACCAAACACACACACACACAATGGGAAGAATAAATGCAAATGTATCAGCCCAACAGTGTGTGGAAAGAGGACATGGACAACTCAATAAAATCTGAGGAAGATGGGGAAAAAAGGGAAGCTTATCTCTGGTAGTTGCCTTAAACCCTGTCTGTGTCCACAGGGCGCTCCTGGGCAGCCAGGTCAAATTCCCTTTCACTTCGCCAGTGGGATTTCACTGCTGTGGAAAGTTTCCAGCAAGAAAGCTCTGGAAGGGAAAGTGCCTCCTGCGCTTCTGCGCTCACCCGCGGGTGGGGGCAATGCAGACTTCCCCTGAGTGGGGCCAGAAGGAAATGGCTGTCAATTGCTGACTATTTCAGTACTTATCATGGCAGAAAGAGCCTAGTGAGAGTTCGCAGTTGTTGAGAAACTAGAGATCTGGATGTGGAAAACTCCATAGTCAGCAGCACGCTCCTATGTAATCCAGCATCTGGGTGGTCTGCTCTCTTTTAAGTACCACAAGCTCCACACATGCAAACCATGCTTGGCACTGAAAACCCAGGGATTTTGGGCCGTGAGGAAGCAAAAAAAACCCGAGAGTTCTGCCCACCATCCTTCTGGCCAAGAATTGCTCTGTACTGCTCAGGTGGGATGCCATACCAGGCTTACTTGTGTCACTTGGGCCGGTGTTAAAAGAAGCAAAATGCAAGTGGAGTATGATAGCTAAATGATGTTATTGCTTTGCACTTCTTTCTCCACAGCTACTCATCAAACTAAAGACAAAAACCAACACAGACTATTTCCTTGAATGTTGCTCCAGGGAGGAGCGAGACTCTTGGGCTTTGGACATCACTGGAGCTATTCATGCTGGTCACCCAGTACAGGTACAAGAGCTTCACAGAATGAAGAACTCTTTCAAACTGCTAGACAGTATCAGCCTCCAGTAAGTGTATATGGTTTCTCATTCTGCTATTGCTGTAGTCTGCAAAGTGCCTGAGCCGATGGATGGGGAAGCTCCTCCCTGCACAGACCCACTCCCGTGTGGCCAGGAGCCTCTAAACTGGCTGCTCTGCCCTAGGTTTGCACACACTTTTGCCAGGGCACGGGAATGCACTTTTGGGGAGTATGTGGATTCTGCACAGGCATCTCACTGCTGGCTTGAAGACCTTCCTAGTCAGCTGCAAAGGTTTTCACTGGGGAGATGTATTACCTTGGAAGATGGAATGTCAGGGAAAGACTGAGCGATGACAGTGTTCGTGCCATGTTGGTGAGCTTTCAAAGCTGGTAGACAGAATCCAGACTAGGATTTTTAGGGTGCATCATGTTAAACAAGAGGAAACAGAGAACTGATTAAGAAATAGACAAATGACATTAATTTGATTTGTGTTGAGAAGGTAAATGGAGGCTGACTATAGCTCATTTTGAAGTTGTTTAAATTGAAAGATACATTGTGAGGCATCTTGTTTAGTGCTGCTATTGGGAGAATAAAGTTTTGCTATACTGTACTTAGAACAAAACTTCTGGGGGAGCATCTAGGCTGTTTCCCCTCTTTATGATGGTAATCACGAGGACATCGCAGGCACTGACAGAAGTTATGTGGCAATTTCTGCCTGTCTTTCTATTCTACCAATGTTGTCCTGTGTTCTCTTTTACAGCCACATAGTGGACAGAATGTGTGACAGCAGTACTGGAATTAAGCTGACCCGCAACTTGGAGCAAGGCAACAGATACAAAGAGACCTTCACAGGTACACCTGCTCCAGGCAAAGAGCTTCCTCACATCTGACATGCCGCATTGCAATGACAAGGGGGCTACTGTGTTGCCTTCATGGTGGGATCAGTTGTGGCCCAGTGGAAAGTAGTGGTGCAGCCAAGTTCTCCGACACCTTTCTCTCTTGCTTTTTGGATATATGGAAGCACACGTAGGACCCCACACTTTTGGTCAACCTCGCACTTCATTGACAGTCTTTGTGGTGGTGCCAAAATGTTTCAGCAAATGAAGACCTGTGTGGCAGGAGACCATCTGTCTTGCCTTGGAAGAGCACGTTGCCTTGGTATGAGAGCTGCCTTTCTCCCTGCAGGTTCTGCCCTGGTGGACTGGCTCATCTCCAGTAGCTTTGCTGTGTCACGATTCGAGGCCGTCACCTTGGCATCCATGCTGTTGGAGGAGAACTTCATCAAGCCCGTGGGAGCCCGCAGCACAGAGGCCACGCGCTACAGCGACCTCTCTGAGCAGTTCCTCGACGACTCCGTCGCGCTGTACATGTTTGTAAGTGATACGGCTGCCAACAGAGGCAC
Organism: Phoenicopterus ruber ruber; assembly: GCA_009819775.1. Lineage (NCBI taxonomy): Eukaryota > Metazoa > Chordata > Aves > Phoenicopteriformes > Phoenicopteridae > Phoenicopterus > Phoenicopterus ruber. The sequence goes on from CM020219.1 coordinate 38,128,107, forward strand.
TTCCTCCGCCCCTCGCCTGATTTAGGGCAGTGGTAAAGGGGACACGCACAGCGTGCAACCAAAGGCAAAATGTGCAGGCTATGAAAGCAGACACAGAAGGAGCAGCTCTAGGCTTTTAATAGTGCTAACGCTTATACTTTTGCTGGAGACAAATAGCTACATGGATATGGCGGGATCTACAAATTACATAATTGGGCATTACAAGGGGTGTGTCCCTCGAGTGCAGTGCTGTGTCTGCATTTAATGGAAGCTGTGCTGTAGTTCTGCTAAAAACTCAAGGCCACAGTGCATGTGTAGGCTTTACAGCTGTAATTTGTCGCTTGTAAATCTCAGCCCTGCTGAGCTGAGCAGCAGGGCTACGGAGTAGAATTTACTCTAAAAACAGCTCAAGGAAAATAAAATGCAGAACTTTGTGCTTAAGAGTGTGTTTAAATTAAAAAGTGGAACCATCTTTTCCCTATTTGCAGGCTGAGAGCAGTAAGAAAAGTATCAGTTCCAAGGAAGAGCTACAATTTAACATCTCTGAATTAAGTGGCACAATTGTCAAGCAAGGATTCTTAGTGAAGCAGGTAAATAAAGTCTTTGAACCTTCACCGGGAAACAAGAAAAATGACAGCTCTTAGGGATTCCTAGAGAATAAATGTGAGTTATATGAGGATGGCTGGAGAATTGACTATCTAGTTACAAAGAAGTGAGCTATGGAACTTGCTGCTCAGGCAGGATTAATTGGGTATTCTGTATATATTGAGTGTACACTGAAAGGTAATAAAATAGTATCAAAAGCAGAAGTCCTACACAAACTCCAAATCCCACCAGAGGTGTTACATCCATTTCCAAGCAGATCCACTGTTCCCCTGGTCTAACCTGTCCCATCCAGGTCGTGTGAGCAGCTATGATGTTCTGTTGGCCACAGACAAATTTCAAAGCTGAGTAGATTGACTTTAGCGTGAAGTGGACATTAACCTGTGGACAGTCACTCGTGTACACGTGGATGCTCTGGTGGTGGTGAGACCTGTTTTCTTTGGGCACAATTACCTGTTAGCAGTAGTTGTTTACAGGATCCCACCCTTAGTCGGCAAGACTGAGTTTCCGAGCCTTGCTATGAACATGACGAAGATCAATCACGCTGTTTCAAAGTACAATGCAGCCACCTGAAGAGGGAACCCTACCTGCATGGCATGGCTGCATTTCTACTCTGGAGCTTTGTAACCTGAGCTGCGATTTTTGTGCTGTGCAAATTGGATCATCAGGTGCTCCCCAACCCTCCCTTCTCCAGCTGCCATGGGCCGGTGGGGGGCCGGGTGCCAGGGGATCCCCACGGGGCTGGCAGGGCAGCCCCCCCATCACCACAGGCCATCGAGGCTGCCCAGGAGCCTCTCCCCAGGGTCGGCAGGAGGAAGGGGCAGCCCCCAGCGGCCCCAGCCCTAGGCTGGCCCTGAGCCCCAGCCCCAAACCTCCAGGAGGGGGGATGCTCTCAGGGCCTGGCCCAGGCTTGCAGTGCTGCCCTGCACCGTCAGCAGCGGAGAGGGCTGGGGGGGGCAGAGTGAAGAGCTGCAAAAGGACCCGACATAATCCCTTCAGAGCACACCCAGCATGGGTTTTTAATCCAAGACCCATATTTAATCTGAAATTAACAGCAGGAATCAGGTATATAATCACTTGGTCCTGTCACTCTGCTTTCTTGGTTCTCGGCACAAGGAAAGGAGAGAGTAAGAAATTATCAATGTATGAAGGAGGATGTTAAGCAGAAAATCCTGGGAGTTACTAAGATGTCAGAAAAGATTTTTCTCTCTTGGCTCCAAAACGTCTTTTTTCGGTACCTATTTAGGTCTCCCCTACAGCCTGCAGGAAAATGGCCATTGCAGGAGGTATTTACTGGTGGTAACTTTAGTTCTTCTGTTTTGCAGGGGCACAAGAGGAAAAACTGGAAGGTGAGGAGATTTGTTTTGAGAGCTGATCCTGCTTTTTTGCACTACTATGACCCCACTAAGGTATGTGAGTGGGGAGTTACTACCCCCAGAAATCCTGTTACAGACCTAAACTTTATAATGAAAATATAATTGTGCTGTAATTGTTTCTCTCACCCAAATCTCCTTCTGGGTTCCTCTATTCATTTCCTGGGGAATAAGACTTCTCTGGCCTTACCCTGGGAGGTTGTCCTTGTAGGATTTTCTGTTCCTGCATCTTCCCTCCTGTCTTTTCCCCAGTGAGATTCCTTTTCCTTAGCCGAGAGGCAGCAGTTTTCTTGGGACTGGTCTTTTGCTGTACCCACACAGTCTGGGACCATGCTCCTGCAGGGATTCTTCCTGGGCTGTGATCGTTCTGGGCTGACATCCCACCACTTGAGGGTCATACTGCTACTGGGATTTTTTACGTTCTTATTCCAACATTGAAGAGGGTCTCCTTGATGCCAAAGTGTTTATAGGAATTTCTGCTACTCAGATTTAAACTTGCTCAGGGAATAGTAGAATTTTTCTTTATGGATATAATAATCAATGTGAGCAACCCAGAAGAGCATGTGGATCCATCAGTCCCAGATGCATAGGGTACCACAAAGCCCAACAGGTTGCTAAAAGAACATGTATAGAAATGCTTTTTGTGACTTTTAAAGAAAACACAAACAACATAACAGTGAAAAGAGCTTATGGAGCTGGGTGATTTTTTTGTTGCCTGTTTCTTTACGGGGTTTTTTTTGCACTGCAACTCGCCCTTGTAATGCTATAAACTCAAACCGCAGAACTTGAAGATCAGACAAGTCAGCCTACTAGTGAAAACAGTCACATTTTTCCCATACAGTTTCAGGGAAAAGCAGCAAGCTAAAAACTTGCAGAAATATATACATATATATTTTTAATGTAGGTTGTTGTTGATAAGACTATACATAAGTTTGAAATGTGATTGTTAGCCTACCTTTGTGCTTTTAATTGATCACCATTCCCAGCTACATCAAAGAAACATCCAAGACTGAAACAACATAGTAATGCATTTAATTACATGTACTAATTGACTTCTCTTGTGACATGGATGTTTTTTATCTGGAAGGACTGGCATTTCATCTCCACCTTCAAAAAAATAATTGATGTGCTCTGGGAAATTATTCTAATGATGGTATTTTCCAGCTAAGCCTCATTTCCTTTTTCTTTGCAGGAAGAAAACAAGCCAGTAGGTGGATTTTCTCTTCGTGGCTGTCTTGTCTCAGCTCTGGAGGACAACGGAGTCCCAGCAGGTAAGCACAAGCCTCTAAACTTTCACACATACATATTTATGCCATAGCAATACAGTCTTTGGGTGTGGGGTTGTGTGTATGGCTGGCTGTATGCACAAGTGGGCTGGCCTTTCCTCTCCCCTTGCGAGCAAAGGAAGAGGCATATCATAAAAAATCCCCATACTGCTGGGTTGTCCATACCAGAGGGGATTTTTTTTAGCATTATTTCTACATATCTTGGGTGTTTCCCTTTTTATGGGTTTTTCTCAGTCAGATGACCTCTGAGACAGTCCTAAGACACTGATTAATATTCCAGAGTTAACAGACAAAGAGGAAATGCCTTTTTTTTGAATGTTGTTTAACTCAAAGTCTTGAGGCATCCCCTGATGTCATCCTTTTTCTGTGTGTCCTCTCTACTTATGCTATTACCTTTCCCTTTTTGATCTGCTAGAACCCAAATGTAGGGGACACATAAAGACAGCAATACAAAAAACAGTTCTGCTAGTGAATATGCTTAGCTTAGGCATTTGTGTAGAACCTTAGCCTCACAGATAAGTGTTTCTGCTGTTAAAGCAATTTATTTTACGACAGTAAGCACAATGTGTGGATCTCGAATAAGGAGCATCTTTCTAAAGACCAAAGACAGGGTGTGAAAAAGATACGGTCCAGGGTGAGGACCCACGATGAACAATAGACCTCCTTGCTAAGAGGGACCAGAAGATGGGCAGGAGCAAAGCTAATCTACTGCACAAACTGGTAGAGTTCATCCCTCCATTGTATAACGCAAGTAAGATTCTCCATCTAAACAGCGGCTATTTTATATAGGAAACATAGTACACAGTAGTTCATACAGTCTATGTGAGGGGTGTCTGTACTATATCTTTGTTTTGCAAATGGGAAATCAAAGACACAAGAGCTTTAGATGTCTTATCCATAATGAAATTGAAAGGTCTGATACCCTAGTTCACTAAATTAAAATTCTTCCCTATGAAGCTTGATATCAACCATAAAGCATTTCTCTGTACACCTTCCTGATCTGTCATAATTTTTTTTTTGCCACAGGAGTGAAGGGCAATGTGCAAGGCAACCTCTTCAAAATCATCACCAAAAATGACATTCATTATTACATCCAGGCCAGCTCCAAGGCAGAGCGAGCACAGTGGATTGAGGCAATCAAACCACTGACATGAGTAAGATGGACTCCATGCCAAATGACAAGTCGCATTTGTGACCAAGTTTCCTGCTCTCGTTGTCTGGGAGTGTTGGTTTTCCCTTAGATAGTCTATTTTTGTTATTTGTATCGCCATAGCACCTAGCAATTCCTGGCAGACCAGTATCCTAGGTGCCTAGGAGTCATGTAGATCCAGAATAATTCCCCACCAAGAACTTACCATCTAATCAAGAGACAAAAGACGACAGGTGGATACAGACAAAGAGGGCTTTACAAAGAAACATTGAGATACAATATTCCAAGATGGAAGAAAAGAATTCTTTTGTACAAGTGTTCAGTCTATATCTGACAGAACCGGGTTGTGCTTTATCCTAAAGCAGAAGTGTCTTGCTCCTTTCCTCTTTACAAAGGGGCTCATAAACTTAATTAGTTAAGACTGACTGAATCAAAGTCATGAAAGGTCCTGGTGTCTGAGGCTGCCTTTCTTGGTATACCACAAGAGTCTTGTGCTAAGCCACAATCCAACTGCCAGGATAATCTCCATTGTGGAACAAACCAGGGGTCTGTCTGTCCATCCATCTGCTCTATCATTTGGTTCTCTGTTAGGCTGGAAAAGACCAAAGGATCCTCCTCTCCTGTATATAGATTATTCTTGTGCTGGCAATGGCCTGTAGCAGTACAGGATCTTGAGTATCAAATCAGACCAATGGCAGTTAATCCAGGCAATCGCTGGTGCTGAATATATTGCAAGAAATCACCATAAGTCCATTTATGTGGAGCACCATTGGGACTGAGAACTCTAATAGCAGTTCTGACTATTGCTTTTTCTATTTTAAGCCATTAAATTTTCCATTATTTGTCTAGTAAACTTGACTTTGATATCATTAAATATAAAAAAAGCTCAGTGCATTTGAATCTCCTGTGCTCTTTAGACATGATTTTTCTCAGAGGGTAGTCTGAGTATGTGAAAATAATGGTTTCATACACTGTAAATTTAGATTTATATAGAAACTGAGACATTCTCCACAACACCACAGGGTAGAATGGAATGTATGAGATGATTAAAACACCTGACCAGCCTGCTGATATGCTATTTTCATAAAATTCCTCATGTTATCTGAGTACCTGTATCTGACAGCCAGACTCTGCAGAGCCTCCAAAAGCCCTCTGAACACAGCATGCTATGTATCTTCCCCGAAGAGGAATTTGATAGCCCTCTATCCACTTTCCCCTTCATCCTGTTATAACCAGCCAATCATAACAGAGCCAAAGGCAGCAGCTATGATATATGCTTATATATGCATTACAATAGTCATGTATTTAGGACTTTTTTCTAAATCTACAGCAATGAAATAACCGCACAACACTCACATGCATTCAAATATTTAACAGAGCTGGTAAAGAAGTTTGCCAGCAAAGATGCAGTTTTAATTAGATACAAGAATGGGTAATGCAGTTTCGGCTACAGATACCATTTTCGAGGGCTGGTCCAGAGAAGACTGTGAAATCCACAGCTGTTGAAACCTTTCAATTCACGAGAACACTACCTGCAAGAGACAGGGATGGTGGTAAGGCATTTATTGCTGTGTATGGGGAAGCACAAATGGCTTTGTGCTGACTGAGCAGAGCTTTCAGGAAGAGCAATTCCCTCCTGATAACGTGAGCCTTGCTGGGGCCCACCAGACTCCCTTATTCACTTATAAGGAAATCGTCTGCTTCTCTTTTCTCAGTCCCGCCACCTGCACACTGCCCAGTTCTCCTCACAAGGGTAACAGCCACCCCACCGCAGACGACTGACCTCCACCAGCTGGCATGCCTGGGGGGTTAGGGGACCATGAGGATGTGAAATACTGCATAGCATCATAAATCTTGCCATTTAGGAGGCCAAGAGAGTATCTCAGCAAAGGCCCTCTGATTTACTTGGACCAGCCGTAGCTCTGCAATTGCTGAGAGTGCATGAGAAAAAAAGTGTATGTTTCAAACACATCAGCAAATGAAAAAGATACAGTTCCCACTCTCCAGAATCAGCAAGGGAAAAAAGAGAAAACATTTCTCAGACAGGAGAAAGTACATTTGCCTCTGTCCTCTGGTGATATTGTGGTCTCCTTTTTTTCAAGCCACTTTGGTAAGCTTTATGTCCCCTGTGATCTGCAAAGCTTTCACCAAGTTCAGGGGCTGAATGCGGTGAGTGAAGTCACAGAGCTGCCGTCCATCAAGCAAGACTCGTATTTGCTGGTGTTCACATAAGAGCTCCATCTGCAAGGGAAAAGGACAGGGGATGGTGTTAGAGACAAGCAAGCAGAGCTGATTTCACCAGCATGGACTTAGAACCCCATGTGATGAGGATAGTGAAGCACAAAGTCTACCGGTTCTTCTGAAATGCACCTAATAAATAACCTACTCTCTGCTGAGGTGATGCTGTAAAGCGCCTTATAGCGGGTTCTCCCACTAAGACTAGAGAAAGGAATGGATCTCTCCCATCAGGGCTTGAACTGTTGTTCTCTGTGCCATACTAGACTAGTTAGCCTGTCAATTTCAATAGTTAGCTATTTGGGGTCATATACGTAGCCTTCAGCCTTTCTCCCCCCCTTTTCTCTACCCTAATCATAGTACCCCAAAAATTACCTTAAATGTGTCGCCTGCTGTAAATGGGAAGTAGGGAATAGTCTTCTCTTCTCTTCCCCATTTCCCAGCAATTCGTGCATTTCGGGTGATGGATTTGTCACTAAAGTTAACTGTAAATAACAGCCCAACATCTTTGTTTGCATCCACTGGATCACAGAGTAGAGTGACTGAAAAGCTGAAAAAACAATTCAATTATTGGGACTTTCAGAAATGTGAAAGGACATGGTGAGCATGTCAGATGCCTATAAAGACTAGAGACGGCTATTGATTTCTTGTCAGACTGAAACACGGGATTCCTACAGGGACGGTGCACAGGCGTAAAAGCTGCAGAAAGGGATGAGAACAGATGGTCTTTGTTTCTCCTCTGGTTTCCGGTAGGATGCTAGTGACTTCTGATGTTGCTTTGCCCCTCTTGTGACTGGCATCAAACACATTTGTGGGTGAGCCAATTCCAATTTGTATCCTAAATGAGGTTATGGAAAACTCTTCACCAGTATTGATTGCACTGGAGCTGATCACTGTAGATGCAAAAGAGTGTAATGACAGCACAGTCACTGTCACCCAGACTAAACACAGCAACGAACCTGCACCTCCTGCGCCCAAACCACTGGTTTTCAAATGGTGTTGATTACAGCCCCCAGCAGACAACCAAGATGCGGGTTCAGAATTGCACCTTTTCCTGGAGGAGAAACGCCCCTTGTGTGCCCCCTCCGGTTCGCATTAGATGAGGGCAAGGAGTAGAAAATGCTGGCAGGGCAGTCAGAGGGTCCAAACTGCAAACTCTTTCTCACCCTTTTAATCTCAATCTAAGAGCAGGAAAATTAAATAGAGCTATAAATTATGAATCTACATGACTTTCTTCCTCCTGAAGAGTACAGACCCTCAAGAAATCATTTGAATTTAGAAGACACGTAGGAGCACGTATGGCAGGGGTGAAGGCCCCACCAGCCCCTTTACGTACCTCTTGGGGTTGGAGTGTACCACCCCCATGACCGTGAGTTTCATGGCTGGTCTCAGGCCACCTTTAATTTCACCAACATACTGCTCCACCTGCAGGGAACAGGGAAAACGCGTTGCGGTAGGTCACGCCGTGGGTAAACCAGCTTTAACAGCTGCTTCGGTCACCTCTTACAGCTTGATTTTATTTTCACACGTACAGAAGAACTTAAAAATATTTCCAGCCTAAAGTACTTCTTATCCTTTTGGTATAAATTCTGTCATTCTAGTACCTGAGGCAAGCGAGAGGGCTGCCGCAACCAAAGGACTGGTAAGCAGGTGGTGGCTGCCTGGCAGGACTGCTGGCTCCGGCGGGCAGTTTCTGACCAAGCGTGCCGTCAGTGAGATGGGTGGCCGCTGTCGGTGCTCCACCTGACCGACACGGGTGGCTAACGACCCTGACGGCATGCCTCAGGTGGCCCTGGGAACAGCCACCACTGGCTTCAGGTGGCTGACGCCACTCCCCAAGACCAGAGCAGGTACTGCAAGCGCTGAGGCTGCGGTGACCCACTCGTCTCGCAAGTGACAGGACCCAGATAGCTGACATTCCTGGGACCAGCCTGTGACGGCTGCTATGGTCTAATGATACAATAAATCCGGTTGCAGCGCTCCATGCGGCAGATCAACAGCTTTGTGGCAGCATGACGCAGAGCACAGACTCTGTGTGAACTCACTCTGCCAGCTCAAATTTGTCGACAGATTTTGGCAGGCTAAGTTGACACCAGCAGACTTTACACTGGGCCAGGTAGCCTCTGTCCTCCGCCATAAGAGCACAAAGCCAGCAGAGATGCTGCCCCACTGCTGCGTGTCGACAGAAACGCAACCGTGTCCTCACAGCTAATCCCAGTCACACCTATCCCCATCCCTTTTTCAAAGCCAGGGGATGGCTTCTGGGTAGATCTACTTTCGTCCCATTCACAGACACCTGTAGTTGCAAACTCCACCCAAAGATCAGAGCTACCTTTACTTGCTCCGAGTAATTCTCTAACAGCTTCGGTGGTCAGTGGAGAAACTAATACAGGTGATGGTTGACAGGGAAAAATAAGAGACAGAGCTTGGAAACAAGTGATAGGGACGTTTTGAGACTTCAGTTTCAGAAATGGCTTTAAAATGTAAGTGCCAGAGTACTACACTGTAGCATGTAATCACTCCCAATGCAGAGTCACTTAGAAAGAAGCTGCTATAAAACACTAAGTGCTATTAGCAATTTGCGTAACACTGATAATATTCCAAGGCAATGCACACCAGACCCTATTTCAGATAAAAAGCGCTTTATCGTTCCAGTGTTCCAAGGTAAAAATTCAGACATTTTTTGCTAAAGACCTGCACAATATATGCATGGTTTAGTATTTTGACTGTGAGAAGCACTGCATCAGCGTGGAAACCCACAGATTTCTGTTCACAGCAAATGGGCTTCCATTCAAGTGTAAGTTGCTACGGGTATTTCATACGTATTTTAAATTTTGGAAAATATAACCAATGTTAGATTTTTAAATTATTGAATGCCAGCTTGCTTACTGGAAACACAAATTCAAGACAAAAAATGTTTTGCCTATACTCCATTTCCTAATTTCAACATACTAGTTATATCTTCTGCTAAGATGACCTTAAACAATCTATTTTCCCACCTTGATATTTACATCCAGCCACCTTTACAGCTTCACAGATATACTAATAAACCTCCAATTCCTAACAAGGCCAATATTGGAAGAAATTAATTAAAAAATACCTTCAAAAATGACAGCACTACTGCTGATTGTTAGTAATGTCCATTTACCCTTGTAGAAGCGGGCAGGTGACTCCAGCAGGTATGTTTTGAACTTTGTAACAAAGGAAAAGCGTCAACCACCTGAGATGTCTTATGTGAGGGAGCAGCTCCTCAAGTAAGGAGTCTGACTGTAAGGAGATACTTTAAACGGGATAAAGCAATTAGAGAGTAGGTAATAAGCACAAAAGATCCCAGGCTAAATGAACTTCATCCTCACGCAGGTCCTGTGTCCCACTAAAGCTCCTTCCTTGCCTACACAAGAGACAAGATACAAAATAATACCCCAAACTGAAAGTGCAGGTTGAGAAATTGTTTGCGCAGAGCTGCACCCTAGTAAGCACCATCATTAAAGGCACAGGGAACCAGAATTGAATACATCGAACGACGACCACACAGTTTGAACACTTACAGCTCGTCCAGTGTGGCTGAAACGAGTCCAGAGACAAGACTACCCACCTGCCATTTCTCTGCAGATGTTGACAGTACAGGTGAAAAGTACTCAAATGCCGTAGGAGGTAATGGTACAAGCTCCCGCGGCATCTTACATGCTTTACTGGTGGGTCCCAGCACGTGCACATGGACATAGCCCCCTTCCCATATTTTCCGTTCAGGAGCCCTGGGGACTCACTCGGTCACTTACTTTGGGATACCTCTCCTCTGTCATCACCGCTCTGCCTCTTACACTTGCCTCCGCCGCAGCAGTCCCCGCAGGAGTTTTTGTTTGCTGTGCCAGGACAAAAACAAACAAAAAAAGCCCGGAATAAAGGGAGGATGTTGAGGGGGGCTTATCTCTGCCAAACACCGGCTGGACACCACCCAGCCGAGCAGCTGAGTCACGGCCCTCGGCGCCTCGTCCCACCGGGGACGCTCACAAATACCACGGCTGCTGCGGGTGAGAGGGCAGGGGGACCGTAAGGGTGGGCAGGCCCCCGCCGCGCCGCACGGGAGTGCCTGGCAAGCCTATGTCTGTACCTATAGCTGTATCCATACCTACACATTTTTAGAAAAGTATTTAAAATTATGTGTGTGTGCATAGCATTTTGTATTTGCATATGTAATACATATAAATAACACGTCTTTTTTTTTTTTAATATAATTTCTGCTCTCTCTCAAGGGGGTAAATGTATGTGTAACATATATCCCTATCTAGACCTATATAGAGAGAGCTATACATACAGGGTCATGCACATATACAAGGGGTAAATACACACACACATATATATGTATATACCCCTATACCTATACCTCTCTCTCTACACGTGTGTACACAGGTGTATGTAATATAGGTATATACAGTCTCCCTTGGCATGGGTTACTCCCCAGCCCTACACGCCCGCCAAGTCCCCGCCGCTTCCCGGGCGAGCGGCACACGGCTGACAGGCGCCGCAGCGGGGCGGTCCCACTGTGCGCCAGGGGGCGGAGCTTCGGGCGGGAGCCAATCAGAACCACGAGAGGCCCAAGCACGGGGCGGAGCTGGCGTGTGGTAAGAGGAGGCCGCGGGGCGGTCGGTGGGCGGAGATGGGCGTGGTTAAGGGGGAGGGCGGGGCCTGCGCTGCCCGGGTTCCTGAGGCGGCGTCAGGCGCCCCAAAGAAAAATGGCGGTTTATTTACATTCTGCCCCAGCTCGGCCAATGGGCGGACGCCTGCCCGCGTGCCCGCCCGGCGGCGCGGTCAGCTGAGGCGGTACCCAAGATGGCGGCGGCGAGGGGTGGTGTTGCTGGGGCGGTGCCGGTACTGCCCGCGGTGTAGTAGAGCCCGGCGCCGCAGAGGTGGCCGCGTCCTGCCCTGCCAGGTAATACGAGCCGCGCCAGGACGGGCCCCGGGGGCCGCCGAGCCGGGCTGGACCTTGCGGAGGAGGGCGAGGCCGTGGGTGGGTGCGCGCGCGGCAGAGTGCGCGGCCCAGGGCGAGCGGCCGCCGCCGCCCCCAAAGACAGTCCCTCCCCGCCGGGACGGGCGGCCCAGGGGCTCGTGCGGCGGTGGGGAGCGGCGGGAGCATCCCGCGGCCGCTGGGCTGGGCTCCCCCGGGCGGCGCACCCGCGGCGGGGCGGTCATGGCCGAGCGGCAGGCGCATTTCAGGCCGCCGTGCCTGTTGGCGCCTTACCCCCCTGCCCCTGTGGGAAGAAGCCCCCTGAAGCCTGGCCTTGGCTCTCCGCCTGCCCAGGGCGCGCTGTCAGTGCGAAGAAGAAATCAGGGGTGGTGCCCCAGCGCGCCCTTACGGCATCCGCCTTCGCGTGTGTCACCTTGCCCCAGGTCTGCTCGTCCTGGGAAGATGCATTCTTTTGGAAATGAAGAAGCGGACTCTCTGGAGCGGCTCTTTGGGTTTTTCTGTGAGTGCGTACGGCATGGAGATTGGGAGCTTGCACAGGCCTGTGTGCCCCAGCTGAGTCAGTGGCATGGGGATGGCGCTGAGAAGGTGGAAGCAATTCTTCAGGCTCTGGTAGCTTGTCCCATGGGGGTAAGGTAAGTAAGGTACTGTTTTGGTTCAGTAGCCTTGAGTATGAAATGAGGAGGATCAATTAGTTTAGTGGTGACTGTGGCACACAGGTAGAATCTGGGAACTAGCAATTGCTTCAGTGCTGAAGTGTCATGGATGTGTTTAGATGTCCTGGTACCTGAACGTTGACATCTGAATGTTGACAACATTTCACTGCCCAAGCACTTAGCAGGCTGCCCAGCCCACTGGGGTAATGAGCTGTGTTCGTTTATGCGGTTGATATGGTGATTGATACAAGCTTAAAACTATTTGGAAGCATTTCAGAACTGATTTTGTTAGATTTTACTGAAGGATAAGAAGAAGGAACATCTCCTGAAATTACATTCCTTTGACACTGAGCTTCAGTTACTTTAGAAATGGAACCACCAAGATCATCACTGTAGTTACTTAAAATGTCATTTCCAGCTCTTGAAAGACCTTCCAATTTCTAAAAATTTGAACTCTAAAAATTAAAATTATGCTATTGATTTCTTATTTCTCTCGCACTGGATTTTGAAATGGCATTGGTTTTACTCGATCCTAGTTAGCTTTGATCTCTGCTTTTCAGATAGGTGCGTGTGAAGTGTGACTTTCTAGCACTTCAGGGAACATTGGTATTCCCCCTCTCCAAGCAGATGGTCATACTTATTCACATTAAAATTTGTGTAACATTTTGGTAAAGGTTCTAAGAAACAGTTTACACTGACAGCAGTTAAAGGAGCCTGGAGGAAGGTGTGCACGTGGTTAGAAGAATATTGCTAACGGCCATGTGAGATGGAAGCATTTTTGATCTTTTTATCTTTGATAGTTAGACTATCACATTTAAAGGCTTTAGTTAGCAGTGCTGAGATTTTTAAAGGCCAATAAACCCTTTTGTGCTTTTTCCTTTTCCAAGTCCCTTGGACAGTACTGAATGTGTTCCCTAACTGTGTAGGTTTTGGAGTGTGTGCATAAGTACTGGAGGACATGAAAAGCTGATGGAAATTAGAAGTATTCTTTGTTTAATTAGTACGTTACTTCACTTTTAGTTTTGACATAGAGCTGCACTTGTGCTGCTGTGACCTAAAACTTAGTTTTATTTTTTTGGGTAGAACTAGACAGAACAGGAAACAGCAGTGTTTGGCAAGCAGTCAGATTTCAAAGAAATCTGCTGAAGTGCTCAAAGAGGGCTATACAGACTGAACTTTAGACCAGAAATAAATTTCATTGTTTTGAAGCAAAGAACTATGGCAGTAGTGTTGGTATTTGGCAGATCTAAAAGCATTTATTTGCACAGCAGAAATCATTGAGTTAATGTGTAAGTAGTACCAATATTCTGGTTTTCCTGCATTCTCTTCCCGTCTGACTCATCTTCAGCTATTTAATCGTCTTTGTTGTTATCTTACACAAAGAAATATAAAAATCAAAATGACCTCTGACACTGTTTTCCAGGATCTTAGAGATGGGAATGACCTTGTATAATCCAGTGTATGTGCTTATTGCTTTTGTAGACGGGGACAGAATTCTAGCCCATGGAGGACTGCATGGCTTTGGCTTCTTGTGCTGGAAAAATGGCTGGCCAGGAATCAGGTACAGAAACATCTAGCTAACTTCCAAGTGCGACTTATAGCTCTGACTTCCAAGTGCAAAATGTCTGCCTAGTTGCTTATTTGAATTACAGGCTTTCCCACATTTCATGGAATTAAGTTCTCAAGGTAACTGGAGAGGTGCGTTGTTTTTGCTTTTAACAAACTTGTCAAGAAAGAACTGTAAATTTTCTCCACACTGGAGAGAAAAATTGAGAATTTTTTGTTGTTGTTTAGGTAACAGAAGTTGGGTTTTAGCATTGAGCATTTCTGTAAATATAAAGCATGAGTGTATTGACTTTGCATTTGTGTAGCACCTTTCTTACATTAAAGATTAAATAGCTCAGGCATCAGACCATTCTTTATAAGCTTTAGATGGTGAGGGATGTGCTTGCTGTATTTCTGTTTCCAGACAGACAGGTGCAGTGTGTTTCATGAGTAAAGGAGAAACTAGTCTTTTTTAATTGGTACACTGGGATGTGTGATCGTACTTTTTTTTTTTTTTTTTAAATTCATTTGTCCTTGTCACTACTTAGACTTGCATTTTTTTCTTCATCTTCTGAGGAAAGATGTCTCTAATTGATGGGTTTGTAATTCCTGACAAAGTCACACTTGTTTCTTTTTCCAAATGTATAGATAAATGGAATCCACTGGTGTGGGAGCAGAACCTAATTGTGGAATAGCCTTTAATTGAGAATTAGGTATCTTCTGAGAGATATTTCAGTCTGCCTCAAAATGTTAATGGAATAGCTAAGATTAGGTTTATATGATTATGTAAATAAATAAAAGTTTTATTGGCTAACATCTTTCCCATTCTCTTATATTGTTTCAGAAAACTGTTCCAGTTGTTATTCAGAGAGAAACTGAATTTTTATTGTTCTTGGAAGAACTACAGAAAGATGTCTCTGAGGAAGTCCTAAAGGTGAGCTACTTAGTATGCCCTGCTTCTTCTTGTTAGTTATGCAAAATGTCCAACTTTATCAGGTTTTGGGATCAAAGTTAATGCTTCCTGCTAACGTGACTGCCTGAGATACCAATGTGTTATTAATTTTCTAGGCAACTGAAAGAGACTGTAATTCAGATCCCTTTCTGAAGTTAATCCAATGTGCCTGCAAGTGATTTCTCTGACTAGAGAGGAGGCTGTAGGCAGGCAAGGAGCAAGCTTTCCTGCATGGTCTTTCTAACATACTTCAGTCCTGACTGCAGCTACTTGCCACAGTCTTGTATCTATAGACATCTGTAGTAATCATAAAGCTAAAACCCACTGTGAGCCAAATTAAACCAGCCAGCAAGCACATTTTAAAAGTACGTCTTTTTTCTTCCTCCTAAGATCTTGATTTTCATCTCCTCCGTACCTCTTTGCCCCCTTCCTGGAAGTTTTTGGGTGCTGTACTGTTACTACTGACGTTATTTGGTAATTGGTATGATGTGTGCTCTGAGGTTCAGTACCCATTTTTCCATAATTAATTAATATATGCAGACTTATTTATTTGAGAAATACATGGAAATACGCAAAGATGGATTAATATTAAAAGCAAGTATAGAGCAGAAAATCAGGAGAGTTACTAACTGTAGAACCGTCGTAATTTGGTGTTAGTTACAACAGATTTAGACCTAACATGGTGTATGGAATGTCCTCAGATGTTGCTTCTAGTATTATAGGTTCTAACTCTTAGAATTTTTTTTTGTTTGCCTTTTTTTAAGAGGAAAATGAAAACATATTCAAAGGCTATTTGCAGCTTTTACATATGAGTAAGGAAAAGGTATTCAGTATTTTTCTAAGAATACAGAATTAGCAATTACAGGATGAAAACAAGCAAGGTAAACTTGACTGTTGATTAAAACAAATCTACTTGAAGTCTGTTAATGACTAATGAAGTCTGTGTACATTACTGTCTAACCTCCAAGGTCATGAAAGATTCCACCGTTGTCTGCAGTGGTGCACAGAAGTATCTTTGTCACAATTACTGTCAGCGGCATGTTAGTAGGTAGAGTTAGGTTTTGATCCAGCAAATAAAGAAAAGGATGTTGTGGACTTGTCTTCTACTGCTAATATTCTCATTTTTGCAGTCACCAACCACCTCTCCCCTCCATATTCCCTGAGTTGTCTCTTCCAGCCAAGGACAGCACACACGTAGTTCCACAAGTGCCACAAGTGCTGTTTAATTGCTATTCAACTGGATTGTCCCTCACCTTCCCACTTGTTATTGGGAGAGCTAATTGGGATTTATTTGTTTGGTTTTTTTCCCCTTCCTAGTTCTGGAATTGTAGGTTTGCTTCTGTTAGCTTAAGAAGTCTGTGAGATGGCTTCTGAATCTGTTGGCCAGTTTTAACTAAGTTTGAAAAATTGGTGTTGATGAGGATGATGCAGTTGGTAGGTAGATGGTATGAATCTGGAAAAGTATGATTAAAAATAAAAAGGGACTGAACACTAATCATCATGCTCTTGCTGATTTATGAAGATACAGTCACATCAATATATTGCTAAGAGGTAGAATACAGTAGTGCTTCAGCCATCCCACAGGAGCTGCCTGTGAACTGAGGTAACTTGCTCATGAGCACATGGCCCGTATAGTGTAGTTGTGTATTATAGGAGTCTTTATATTTTATTACATATTCAGGCATACTCGCTTTTCTAGGAAGGGTATTGGACAAGGTGGACCATTATTAATGGGTTTCCTGGGTAATATGATGTTTCCAAATTGATTTATCTTCTTGCTTTCAAGTTTCTCCTATTTTTTAAATAATTTATTTCATATTTTTAGTGGAGTCTGAAAGGCTTACTCTTTTATTATTTTCCTACCAGGAACTGTTTGAAGCATTTGAGTGCACCCAGAACAAGCACATCACAGACAGGAAAAGAAGAGATGGCTGTTCTCACAGATTCAGTTTGGATGTTGTTTCAGCTCTCCGGAAGCTTTTGTTGCGGGCTCCCCAGAGGGCAAAAGCCCTGCTGGAGTTCTTCCAGGAGGAACAAGGCACACACAGCTCCTCGCTCCAGCAGTACTGCTCTCTACAAAACATCTTTGTTGAATTTCTTCGTGACTCCTTGAAATCGCTGCAGAGGCTTCAGTGCAGTTCTGAGATTTCAGCAGAACTAGATCAAAGAGAACTAGTAGATACAATTTATGCTGCTCTTAGTATAGTGACTTTTGACGTGGAGCATCAGGCAGATGAAGTACGGCATCTATTCAGGGAGCTCTTGGATGTATGCTGGGCTGAGGGAAGCCCACTGAGGGAGGAGAAGCTACTAAGCTGTATGCTGAGGAAACAGAGCTACGGCCTGTTAAGCCTGTATAGCAGTGTTCTCATAGAAAGAACAAGAGAAAAATTTCTGGTGTCAAAATCAATACGAAAAGGTTTGTTTCACTTTTTACTGTGTTTTCATTTCTTGTTTAACAAAGCCATTGAAGCATTAAACAGGCAAATTGTCAAGAATTCGGGCAGTGTTCTTGCTAAGATACCTTAACAAACCAAGGAATCTTGTAAAAGATGATGCTAAAATGACTTAAAGCAAGGAATTGGCATAGGAACCCCAAGGCTTTCCCTACATTTCTGCAGTCTATGCTGCCTTCTTTTGTGAGCACTTCCTTTACCACCCCTTGTTGTGCTCTATTTTAATCTGTTCAACATTTCTCCTGCTGAAGATCTTGCTTGTAACTAGAAAATTGACTCTCCATATGTATACAAAGCTTTTATTGGTTCAACTCCAGCTCGGGGTCATCTGTGTTGGAGGATGTTCCTTTTCAGGCCAATAACAGTTCAACTACCTCAGTAATCCCAAAATGTTCAAACCCCTTAATATTGAAAAAGAAAACTTCTAGAAGTGGAAGGAGATGTGGAGTGGGCCAATATCCCAGCTGGAAAGAAGATACAGTTTGATTACCTGCTCTCTTGCCAGAGCCCAACTGTTGTTTTTGTACTGGCTATAACTTCACAGCTTCTGTCTAGCTCCCTGTGACCGGTAGATTTAGTTGAGGTTTTTGGCTGAAGCTGAATGGCAAGTGGTGCCCATGCTCTTGTCAGGAAAGGGGCAGGTGAGCGTGCAAAGGAGGGAAAAGCTAGAATGCCTATCCTCTTTTGCTCGCCTCTGTACACTGAGGTGTAAGTCAGTGGGGTTTGTATCCTCCTCTGTTCTCCCTTCACTCATAGGGATTGCTGAAGGGAAGTTCAGGCTGGTGTGGTGTCACAGACTCTGGCATTTCTGGTAATAACTACGGTTAGTGCTTCCTCATGGGGGAAGAGAAGCGGAGATACGGATACCTTCGCTCTCACTGGGAGTAGTTCAGTTCTCACTTCACACAGATCTGAGAAGTTCCTGTGCTGGACAAGTCTTTGCTAAGGCCCTGTAAAGCAGTGTAGTGTCTCGGAGCACAAGTGAGAATTCATGCAACATACAGATAAGATGTGTATGACTGGAGAAAGAAAGTCAGTGTGACCTAATGCAAACAACCGGTGTGCTGAACAGGCTCTTGCTGTGTTAACAACTGTCTAGACAGTTTCCTGGTTTCCTATCTGACCTGTTTATTTTCTATCAAATTTCTCTGCTTGGCTTTCTTGTTATCCAGTAACAATACCTGAGAGTCTTAACTGTTAACATGTAACAGCTGGTTAGTATTTGAGGAAATGTTGAGTATTTGAGGAAATGTTGAGTATTTGAGGAAATGTTGAGTGTTTCTCAGTTTAAATTAACAGCAATTATGCTTCTTTCAAAGGTACCCCTTTACTGGAAGGTAATCTTGTTGTAATGTTTTATAGGTTCATCTGAGCAGCTGGATACAGAGCGAACTGTAATGAGTTTGTTCTCAGATCCCAAAGAGGCTGCTTCTTGGAAGACAGCCTATTTCTACTGCTTGAGCAGCAGCAAGCACTTTCTGGAACAGATTCTGGTATGGCCATAAAATCATTAAGAGGGAAACCCAATGGTGGCTAAAGTCAGTCCCTGTATTGAACATATCTCAGTGGTGCACAGAAGCATTTTGTATTCAAATGGTGCTTACTAGGGGTCATGACTTACAGGAACAAGAAGGTAACTGGTGATAACTCCCCTACTTTCAGCTGTGTGATGAACTCAAAACATTCAGTGAGATTTTTGGAAAAGCTCATCTGTATGCAGACTGAAGATTAGATCTTCAGGATTTAAGAAGTCCTATGTTCTGCTTGTAATTTTGTTCGATATGCCACTTGATTTACCCCATAACCTTGAACTCGTTGCTTTGCTTTTGTGATGCTGATAGACTTGGGGCAGTGATACTAGTTTGCAGGGTAAAATTTATATTTTAAAGAGCTTGAAGACCTTGTGAAAAATACTGTGGTATGAATTAAATTATTTGAATGTATTTACATAGATAGAAGAAATAGAACACAGGCCGGTGGTCACTGTTAAAGTGCGAGTTTTTAAGGTTGAACATATTTCCACTTCTAGATAACATGCTGATTCAAGTTTCTTACATAACAGAGACATAATCAGTAGAAAGAATGTAAAGATAATGTAGTGAGGGAGTGTGAGTTGGCTCTGTAGTAAACATTTGAAATTATGTTTTTTTTCCTTATGACAGTTTTGCTGAAGAGTAACCTGATGGCTTGGAAAATACAAGTTTAGGGAAGTTCCAGGTGCAGAACTTCACTATTTTAGTGAAGTGAATATTGAAATGGCTACTCACTTACATAACCTGCCAGGCATTATGGGTCTCTGCATTTTGGAAAGATAAATACTTCTTCCTTTTGCTTTCTAGGTGACTGCATTAACTTTACTGAAAAGAGAAGACTACTCAGGCCTGAACAGCTTATTGAGGAGAGAATTCAACCCCCTTAGCCGCCTCTTGGTATTGCTAGGATGGACTCATTGTCAAAGCTTGGAATCAGCAAAAGCATTGCTATGGACTCTTCACAAAACTCAGGTAAATCAGCAGAAAGCAAGTGGCAGTATCCCAGTCTGAGTCCAGATAATGCAATTTGTTTGCCTAAGTTGTTGGTTGGGTTTCTGATTGGATTTTTTCCTGGCTTGCAAAATAAGATTTAAAACAAAAACAAAAAAACAACTTACAACCTCAAATGGTCATAATCTGAACTGCAAATTTTCTTTCAATACAGAAATAAAACAGGGATTTTCCAGTGAGAATGTTAATATTTCTCAAAATGAAATTAAAAAAGCTAAGATGTTACAGTTTTGTGTGTAGGTAACATTATTGGACACTTGCCTTTCTTCTAACTCCTCGGCTGTGAAGGGAGTATGATTGCTCAGGAGATTCTGAAAGGTTGTCTTGCATGAGATCTTCAGCCTTTGCTCTTAACATAAGAGAGAGAAAGACAGCAACGGTGGTTGATAGGTTTTGAAAAGAGCTGGGGAACGTTTGATTGGTGTCATTTTGTCCAGTGAGCCATCCCTGGATAGTGACTAATTCTGGTCACAACTAACCTGAGTTCAGCAACAGGGTAGCTTGGAAATTTCCCGTACCCAGTCTAAAAATTAAATGGTAAACGACAAGAACTGTGACTGAAAGATCCACCTTGTTTGGGGGAGTCTTCACCTTTGAAGAAGAAAGAGGGTTCTAACTCTAGGGGTGTAGATGCAGTTCAGATGATGTCTGCCTGCAGGCAAGTGGCTTGGACAACAGAGATGGGGAGACAGGGAACCTTGCACTGCTGGATCATTGCGGGAGATCCAGGCTGGTATCGCCTTAAGGGAGTTACCATCTATTGGTAGTAGACTGAAGATCTATTCAGTAGCCTCTGCAAAGTGAAAGTCTTAGATCTGATTTTAACAGGCAGGCATCTGTAGTAGAAAAGCACATGGGAAAGGACAGTAACTGTCTGCTCCCCAGTATGTCATCTGTTCTGGTACATGGTTAGTTCTAGAGGTTAGTGTCTTGGACTGTTATTAGGAAGCATTAATTTGCATTTTGAAAGCTAACCTTGAAAAGGAAGGTAGCCACCTTTCCATGGTCTGTAGGTGTGTCAAATGGAGGCTGACTGATTTTGATGCTCCTTCAGAATAGCCCTTTCTTGCTGGCTTTGTAATAAAACTGGCAATTTTCTGTACTTGAAAGTTACCATCTGGATAAAGAAGTCTTATGCACATCCCGTATGTGATACAGGCTTGGTTCTGCTGTCTGACTAGAGGATTTGTTGTAAAGGGATTCTTCTATTTGTCTTTCCATTTAGGATCTGTGCAATGATTCAGTACTAAAAGATTTCTGTGATGGGCTGTGGGCTCACGTGGAAGTTCTTGAATGGTGCATACAGCAGAACAGGTAAAATGGTCAGAAGGACTTTTTCCAAACTGTCTTGCCAAATCTGCCTATTAGTCAATTTATGTATGCAAATAGAAATTGTTCTTTTCTGTGAATCTTGGCTAATCATCTCCTAGTGACTGTATATCACAAACTCTCAAATTTGCTTCATGGGCATTAGTTATGCTATTTGTTTTTCTTTTTAACTGCAGTAGTTTGGTTGAATCAGAATTAGAGTGAGAGATATGTCTTTAAACATGTCTGAGAGACCTAAATCTGTTTGTGCCACCTCTTTGTTCTGTCTTGCAGTATTACTATCCCAAGGAAGGTTCTTTTACAACACTTGCACAGCCTAGATTGCCACACTGCAGTGTACTCTCTTCATCATCTCACTAATCTTCTGGCACTGAATGAAGATGATGTTATTGAGCTTCTTCAAAAAGTTCCTGCTAGAGACCAACAGATGCAGGGTAAATGCATAGTGTTGTGAGAACACCGAAAAAACCCTGATCCATCAAGTATGTGCTGCTCAGTATTTCCGCCAGGAAGATTCTGTTCTTATTTACAGAAGTAGGTCAAAAGGAAGATGCCAGTTATCACCTGTTTTGCAGAAGAAAACTAGAAAGCATGTGGAAATTATTTAAGAATCCTTTTGGGGAGTAAAATGTCTCCCAAGAAGGAGTTGTGAGATCTGTTTGATCTCACAAGGAGAGATCTCTGAAAGAGCTTTTTCAAAATGGTAACAAGACTTTGCACATGCTCATAATATATGCTACTATATTGTAACTTACATACTGTATAATACCCTTAGCTTGAAAAGTAAGTGTATGTTTTGGATTTCAGCCATCTGTGCACTTACGAAAGGGCAAAGCCAGATGAAATTGACAATATGGTTAATAGAAGACAAGTCCTCCTTCTTTTTCAGCCCAGTGATTATTGTAAAATTCAGATAATTCTATAGACACAGTTTAATAGAATCTCCTTTAAAATAATCTATTTTGAAACTTAAAGGGAGGAGAGGAGTCGTGAAGTTTTGATTTGTTTGACTTGGTAGCGTTAACAGGCCTTTTTCTCCCCTCACCCTACTTCCCCTTCTTTCTGACACACATCTGACAGCTGCAGTAGTGAAACTGAAGTAGTGGTACTGTTTGACTGTTGTGTTCAGGCACCCTTCAGATCAGTGCGTAACACTAACTTTGATCAGTCACACTAACAAAAGAAATGATGGGCAGAAATGTCCTCATGAGTTACAGAATTCAAGAATAAGGTGGTCATATTTCTGGCATAGAAAAAAACAAGTGCTTATAGTTAAAGGGTAGTTCTTCAGTATTGGTACAAGGAAAAGGGTTGGTTTAGACACAGATACTGACACAGACTGACTGCATCAAAGTCTTTCCACATAGAAGGCAAAAGTGCATTAAAATTGCATTTGATGACCAGTGTATATCTTGTAGTATCTCTAGCTACCTATTTCTCTTTTTCAGAGGACTGTATTTATCAGATCTCTGGCTTCACCTGCCTGAAGTCCTCTTAAGAGAGTGGTATCGAGAGCTTTTTGGGTGCTACATACTAGTGTGGAGCTGCTGGTGAATTATAGCATTTCTGTGGCCGTGTGGGTTCTGCAAAGGATTCATACTTGGATGTTTCCTCAGTTCTTTCTGCTGTCTACGTTATAGTTTCCACCATTGTCACTGTTTAGAATTGCAGTAATAGGGAATAATTGGTTTCAAACTGTTTGTGCTCTCAGGGCTTTTGTCTTGGCTGCTCTGTAGTTTTCAGAAGAGTTCAGGCTGGTGCTTTTCTTTGAAATCATGCTCAAGCCTTGTGGAGGACAGTACTGAAACACTTTCTAGGTAATGCTGTTCAGTCACAGAGTTTGGATGGGGACATTATCAGTACAACAAACCAGCGCTTTGTTTAGAAAAAACTTTGCTAATCCTTCACCTCCGTGACAATAGGCAGAGGGACAACCTACCCCTTGTGTAAGAATGTAGGATAGTGGATTCAAGCACTGATTTAACACTGTCTGGGATTTCAGGTTTTTGTTGTGTTTTTTTGGTTTGGATTTTTTGTTTTGTTTCTGTTTTGTTTTAACCTTTGTACAGTAGTTGGATAATTCATCTAAACCCAGCATAACAGAATACATGACTCTGTATTGTATTCCTTGGTGAAGGGGGGGATGGTGCAACTTTTACATAATTTACAGCTCTGATGTTGTAGTAAGAAAGGGACCATGCCTCTGGCATGTGACACCTTCTTTCCTCAAAAAAAAGCAAAAGGGAGAAGGAGTGGGTGTAGTACTTCTCTAAGTTGCCTTTATCATAAATGTGTGAAGGAAACTGTGGGACTGTACTTTTTCCTTAATCAATTGCAGATTGTATATGATCTATATGGCCAGCCATTGTGGATAGAATCAAACCATGATATCTATTTATTAGTGCAAAGCTGTAGAGGTGGTGGTACTCTATTCCTACCATGGTCGTAGCCAGTCTACACGATCTCCCTACCTACCTACTGTGCGATAGAACACAAAATTCTAAGATGCTGGAATGAGACAGGGTCTATCCCTGTGGTGTAAATGCAGCAGTGTAGCTTAACCATATACCTCTAATGAGACTCATCGTGAGCAGATTCTGATCATTCTGTGCTGTAGTCAGGTCCTGCAACACAAATTCACAGAAAATTTCCCTTTCAGAAAGGGATCCAGACCTAACTTTTCTGTGCCCATCTGTTGTGGTTTTGTTTAGTTTTTTTTTTTAAATGTTGTGAAGTAACAGTGAGATAGAGCAAAGCTGAGATGGAGGTGACACTGGGGAAGAAAGACTGGAAAAGTGTTGCTGCATGGGAACTGCAGGAGAAAATTAACTTGTTTTCTTGTCTACCTCCTACCTCCTCACCACCCTTATTTCCCTCCACAGCGGCAACACTCCCTAACACCTTGAGTCAGCAACGCAATCTAGCACTCTTTCGAGCATTTTGTGCCATGAAGTATGCTATCTATGCTCTCTGTGTGAATTCACATAAGCATTCCAAGTGCAAAGATTGCGTACGCAACCTTCTTGGTGATATCCCTGAAGACGCAACTTCTGGAGAATCAGCAGGTGATTGGCCTCCTTTCACAGGTTCAGTAGCTTGTGCTTATCCATTTGCTGGGCTCTGAATTATCACTTAGTATTGGGATAATATTGCACCCTGTGTACATATAATGTTTTTATTCAGTGGGTTATGAATGCTTTGCAAACAAGTATAATGGTGTTTCTTTGAGCTGTTGTTACCTTTAGTAATAATAGATGCGAATAAGCTACCTGCCTTGTTCTAAAACATTTAAGGTAATTGTATTAAAAATATAGTGCAAAAAGAAGGTGATATAGGATGGTAGTGACAGGGATGCTTTTGCAAGAGTTTATGATTTCCTAGAGCTAAAACTCATTTAATGGCTAAAATGGGTGTAATCCGAGTTTGCACTTCATTGCACGAGGTGATATTTGGCATTACTGAGAGGGAGGAGGCACGCTACCTTTTAAAATGTAAAATGTTGAACATATATCTACTTGATTTGTGGAGGAATGATTGGCTCTGAGCCACTGGGACAGTTCCCTCTTCTAGGGTTTTCTTAAAGGGCAAAGGTGGGAGGAAGCAACTCCTGGAAAATGTTCTAAGTGTTCTTTATTTTTGTTTTTAATTATACAGATTGCTCTTCAGTATTTCCTCAATACCTTGTGAAGTGTCAGCAGTTCTTAAGGAGTGTTCCTGCTCCTTTGCGCCTGGAGGTTTTGGAGAACATCTTCTCCTTGCTTTTTGTTTCCTACAGTGACCTCCATACTGAAACTCTTCTACCTGAGGACTATGCAGAGGATGATGATCTTGACAAAAAGAGTACTACTGTGAATGTAGAAGGCAGTGCTAGTCGGCGGTCTTCCACCTCAGGAAGTCCACAGCGCCTAATAGAGGCTGAAAAGAAATTAGAGAGGCATCTGCTGGCTGCTCAGACAGTTCTCACAGATACCCAAGATCTTCGTGACTCAATGTTAGGTGGCAAAAGTTGTGAATCCTCTAGGCTGAGCTACCTGGATCTGAAACACTTCACCAGTGGTGTTACTGGATTTTTAGTGGATGACGTGGCCATGGATGCCTTCCTCACGTTGCTCCTCAACCATCTGGAGGAAATTCAGAGTTCTCTCCCATGGGACTCCAGTAACATGCTTCGTGAAGATCTGGAGCTTGTTGAGTGCTTGAATCTTTCTGCAAGCAGAGATGCCTTTGGAAGTCGTGTGTTACAGTTTTCTAAATACCTTTCTGAAGCTCACTGGCGATACAGGGTGGTGATGAGTAACAGAAATGCAGGTAGGCTTTGTATTTGGCACTTTCTGGTAGATCAACACTGTTCTGTTCCAGCTGTCCAGGCAGTGGTCTCGAGACTAAATTCCCTGAACGTCGTACTGAGGGAGCACATTTTGGCAGATACTAGGAGAGTGACCTAGTTGGAGATCACCTGGTTCTTGCATCATTCTCCAATAGGAGTCATCTCTATTCTAATCAGGAAGTTTGGGTTTTCTTTTTCTTTTTTCTCTCCATTTGTGGACACACTGCTTCAGTTCGCCTGTCCTTCTCCTGACCCTTTGTCACAAGTTATGTTGATAGTGCAGTGATATGAAGGGACATGTGATCCAATGCAAACCAGATAGACTCATCTCATTCATGGACAGAGTGTTGATTTAGCCCAGTCTGGAAACATCTTAGAAACATGTATCAGAGGAAGTTGGATTATTCTGAGATGCAGACCACTCCTCAGGAGTAGCTAGAACACCACACTCAGGAACCTATTTCCCACCCTTCTCCGTATCTTATAACTTGTTAGCCCTGCTACTATCGGATTTATGCTTGTATCATAGTGTGGCTTATTGTGTATCTCAGACCATGCGAAGTCCATGTCCCAAGAAAGATTGAGCAGTATGGACCTTAAGTGTTCCAAGTTTCCAAACTTGTGTTCAACTATTTCTCAGGTCTGCTCCTATAAAGGAGGGGATGTGATGGGACTTATATTTGAGTAGGCAGCCCTCAGTGTTTATATTGGACAGGCATCAGCTTTCTGTGGCATTCTGTACTTTTGAGTCATGACTTCTGACAAATGATGACAACTATTTGGGGAACATCTTCAGGGAGAGGTGGCTGGCTTTCTTGACACTGCATGTCTCTTGGATTTTCTGTCTCAAGGGCTGGCACCCCCATTACTCGCTCACTTCCAGAATTGTTGACTGGGTCAAGGTTCATACTACCCTGCATTACTGAAGAACCCAGTTGTTTCGGCAAAACTTCAATGACAAATCAAACTCTTACTATTTTAATTCTTACTCTTTTCGCCTTGTTTCTAGCTGCTTATGTGCTTGGACTATACCTGTTTTTCTGTATAGTTAAAATCATAGAATCATTTAGGTTGGAAAAACCCTTAGTACTCATCAGCAGTGTGTGGAAGGTATAGTACGTTCCAAGCAACATTGGAGGTGGATGTGAAAAACACAGTATTAGTTTAACTGCATCAAAATTACTTCAAGGTGCTGGTTTAAACTTTACTGCAGAAGAGCTCTTATCTGAGATCAACCGTGTTTCCTCTGGAGATTTGCCATCATAGCTCTACCTATGTAGACATGCTGATAGTTTCTTTAAGGTAGACAAATAACTGTGTTTATGGCCTGTCCAGCTATTTGGTAATGGTTTTGTTTAAATATTTCACAGAACATCAGATTGCAGCTTCCAGGAGATACTGCTCTTTAAGCAGGTGCTCCAGCTTTAAGAAACGAAGTAGATCTCAAAGGTACAAGACAGGTGGGTTGAGAAAGTGGCTTGGAGAAGACATCTCTGAAATGCACGTAATTTTGAGCTCATAGCTGAATGCAATTAGATTTAATGGACTACGAGTAGAGAACTAGATTTATTTCCTTTCGTTTTCTAACTGGTTTGAAGTGTCTTAGTTTAGTTCCACTTGGATTGAGATTGTTTTCCTAAAGCTCACCTGCACAACTAAAAGATAATTAATTTTAAATTCTGGTAAGAAAATAACTTTTTTCATACGTAGTCTGATTTGGGGCAGGGGAGAACTTTGCATTACAGTACCAGTTCTTCCCTTTCTCCACTCTGTCCAATGACTGTTTGGTATATTTCATTCATATCACAGTAGTATCTAGGATATGAATTTACAGGATTTTTTGGCTTAAATTGGCAGCCTTAGGAGAAAGTTGGGTTCCTCACCCTTTTTCTATTTAGCCTTTAAAAGGTACATCTGTTTTTGTAGTGGGATATTCCAAAATAAGAAGCTTTAAAGTATCTGACATGAGTCACTGATGGGTCGCCCCAACATAGTCTCTTGCCTAGCATTTTCTTCAAATCAATGGTTTTTGCATTTATCATCGACATCAGTGGTGGCTCGTTTGTGAGATACTCTTGAAGATCTCTTGTGGTTGCCTGATCTGTTATTTGCAGTAAGTTTTAATTACTTTGTCTAGAAAAAGTGCATTTAACGTGCTGGTTTTGATTTGTTTCCATTTTAGATGGGAAAGAGGGAACTTCCAGTCCATCATTAGAAAGTACAAGTAGCGAGCTAAGCACCAGTACCTCAGGTATTAAGCTACAAAAGTAGTATTGCTTTGTCTTGTCAATGTGCACGATGAAGTCTTTGCATGACTAGTTAATGTGAATTACTGCTTTATGCAGGACAGAATTAGAACTTTTCACTCCTCAGACCTCCCACTTTTGGCTGACTTTTTTCTAATTAGAATAGTGTATATGTCTTCTGGAATTAGAAAATTAGATTTTCTTGATATTTTTGGCTTGCAGAAAACAGTATGCAATGTAGTGATGTGCAAACCATCAAAAAGCTAGTAGTCATGTAACCCAAAACATGCTTAGGCATGCTAAATTGATTTAATAAGTCTAATACTTAAGACTTCTCCCTTTATCCATATTGAACCAGTGCCCTACCATTGCATCCACATTATGTAGTCACTAAACAGTGTTACATTTGGATGAGATCCAAACTGAAAGTTTCTGACCAAATAGTGAAATATTACGAGAATTTTTAACAAGGTGTGTACATTGACCTCTTTACCCTAAAACTTTCTTGCAACTCTGCTCTATATTTTTGTGTTAAATATTTGAAGGACTGTTGCCTGATAGTTGGCTGTTATCTGGTGAAGTGTTTTTTCCATAATTGCATACTGATTAATTCTGTTGTCTTGCAGAGGGAAGTACCAGTAATGTGTCTGGCTCAAGTGATTTGGAAAGCAGGGTGAGACCACAGCAGCAAAACCCCCTCATTCCTATGATGCTTTCCCCACCAGAATCACTATTAGCTTCTTGTGTTTTGAGAGGAAACTTTGTAGAAGCCCATCAGGTAAATGAGTTGCGTGTATTTTGTGGAATTAAAAATCTAATTTGATATTGATGTTTGTGGTTGTGGTAGCTGATGAAATTTGTGCTCTTTCTGCATTAGCAAGCATAGGGCTGAAGCATCCGCATTCCAAGTGAAAGGGTCACTTCAGAAGCAGAAGCAAGTGTAAGGAACAAAGATATTCCAAATCAACACCCCAAGGATGCTGTGGTTTTTTTTTTCCTTGTTCTATAAAATGCCTTCTCTAAGTCTGGGTCCTCAAGCATGAAAATGTTTGATCAGAGCTGGCCAAGCTTAGTGTTTCAGCTGAATGAAGAATGTGAAGAGCTCGTTTGAAGCCTTATGAGGAAGCAGCATCTGAACTGCTTGCTTTAGTCACTGAATCAAAACCATGGCAATCTGCCAATTGTAAGCTTGGCAGGAACATGCAAATGTATTCCTTACCCAAAATGGAGCCAAAGTGGTGATTACATTTATTTGAAGGAGGTATGTTTTGAGGCTAAATTCACAGTACTGAAAATAGGCAAAGACTTGAAATTGACATCTGCACGTTTGTAGTTCTTTGCTCCCTCACAGCTCTGCATACCTTTCTTCTGTGTGGCTTTTGGGCTGATACTCTGAAAAAACGTCTTGAGGTGCATCAGTGATTGGATCCTTGGCAAAAAGCAGTGACTTGACTGAGTTTTCAGATAGCGATATTGGAGCAGTTATCATTTAAGCATTGCATCAGCAGCAGGTTGCTGCTCAACTCATTAGTTCTGTTGACGTCAAGCATGCCACTTCATCTTTTCCCTGCTACAGGGCCAAAAGAAGCATTTGTTTTGCTTTTGTTACTTTGAATTTCAGTATCGCTGATGATAAAGAATTCAAGCTTGGTTTGTGTTCTGTTGTTGGTTTGAGAATAGGACTTGCACAGCTGTGCTCATCTACTCCGTGTTTAAATTTCTAGAAGGTATTCCTTGCTGAGTAAGAATTTGTTTAAAATAGTTTAATTTGGAGGCCCAGCTTGATAGATTTCTCTCGTTACACACTATATTGAAATCATGAAGAGTCATTCTGAAAGGTGTGGTTTACGAAAATTAATTCTTGCCTTGCAGCAAATAGTAGCTGAGCTTTATAAAATGGTTGAAAAATGTCTCTAAGATCCTGTTTTCAGGCACTTAAAACTCTGTAGGAAAAACCCCACCATTTCAGCCTGCTGTGTCTGGAGATGTTTTTCACTTAAAGTATCTGTTGTATTTTTCCCTCATCTTCTCTAAAACCCCTCAAAGCTCTTTGACCTTTGAAAACTTCTTTTGACATGCTCTGTAATTACATCTATTGTTATTTTTGAAAGGTGGCTTTAATGTTTAATCTGGATACTTCACCTTGCTATGGTGAATTGGTTTTCATGGAGCGCTACCAAGAGGCGGTACGAGAAATGGCAAGAGTGGAGCACAATATTGAGAATCAAGCATCAGATGGCACTGGAGGCATCAGGAATCTGGCAGTGGCCGTTCGACACTGCAAGCTATTGGGAATGCAGCAGCAGCTGGTAAGGACTGGGGTTTTTGAGCTTCTTATCATAAAAGGTGAGGGAGAAGTGGAAAACAGAAGAAATCAATTTAAATTATGTTGTAATGAGTGCAACAGTTGTTCAGAGGAGTAAGTGCTGGTTCTTTGACTTAAAAGGAGACTAAGAAAGCTGAATTTGCTGTTGATGCGCGGTTAGTTTTATCCATTCTGCAGTAGTTTGTCGTGAAGCAGGCCACCTATTGAATTATTTTCCTAAAGGATTACAGAATAATTATCCATGACAGGATCTGAGATAAATATGCTGTTTAATTAGTGATTGGGTGTTTTGCTGCCATATGTAGGTATGGTATTTTATTCCATCTCGGATGTTACTGATAAATTGCTTGCAACTTCTGGAAGTCTTGCCCCTACTCTCCAAGAAAACTTCTGGATTAGCAACATCCAGCTGGAGCATACTGATCCTCTGCGGGAAGTCCTTGAGGACCTTAGTCCTGCAGCAATGGCAGCATTTGATCTAGCTTGTACTCAGTGCCATCTTTGGAAGACATGCAAACAGCTTTTGGAAACAGCAGAAAGACGACTGTACAACAGCCTTGAGACTCGGGGTAGGCTTTTGATTTTTGTGTTTATCAACACGGGCCTGGAAGCCGAAAATGCCTCTCTATGCTGTGTTGTTTGTGCTAACACCCAAGTCTTAATGAAATCTCATTTGTGCTTTCATCTTAGTTTCTCCTTTTTCCACTCCTGACTTTTATTTTGTCCTCCTTTGCGCAATGACTTTTCCAGGCCACCGACCTGACTTTGTTTTACTGCACTCTGAAGGTGTAAGGGTTTCCCGGCAGTTCTCCAGCAAATCAGTAAAATTCTCAACTATTCCTGCACATCACAGGGCAATCCAAGCAAGGTAGTATGCTTTGCTGATAAGATTTTTCTGTTGAACTGTGCTTAAATCAATTCTTGCCATCTGTTGCAACGGAAATTTGAACTTTCTATTTTTTAGCTTAGTATTTAAACAAAAAAAGCCGGGAGTGGGTGTGGGGTGGGGGCGGTGCAGACCCAAGCTCAATTCTGATAACTGAGACACTTGAATTTGGCAAAACTAGTTGCATTATAATACAATGTGGTCTGTGGGCCTTTTCTGTGCAAAAAATATTTCTGTCATTGTTATAGTGCTGTTTCTTTCCCTTCTTTGTAGAGGTCTCAGATGATGAAGATAGGGAGTAATTTATCGATGCAGTATTGTAGACCTTCTGCAAGCTTGATCCCTACCTTGACTGAAGAAAGTATTACTAATGAAATTGTTTTATCACAAAATCTGGATCAAATTGTAAAAGCACTGACACGAGTTGAATATTCTGTGGGTGAGTATTTTTGTGATCGTGAAGACTGACAAATGGAGTCTGAATTTTTGGTTTGGCCTGTCCAGACAACTATAGATCTAGTAGTAATGCTCTTTGACGTATGCATAAATATATGTATATATTTTTTAAATCATAAATGCAAAGTGTAAAACTTATCTGTAATTCTTATATTCTGAGCATTTGTTTTCAGAGCTAAATTGTGAACTTGCCAGAGAAGAAAGGAAAGTATCAATGAGTACAGTTGAGGCTGCTATTTGTCTTATTTTTCTTCAGTGCTAACAAGGAATTCTTTAAGTGTATTTTAACCTGACAGCTTATAGATAATTAGGTGTATCTTTACTGTTGCCTTTTTTTTTTAACAAAAAGGAGGTAAACTTGTAAAACTATTGTAACATAATACCTTCCAGTCTTCATAGGGCTATCATAAAACATCTCATCCTTTTCTGAAGAAGTCTTCCACAGTTGCCTTTTCTCAGAGCTCTCTTCATTATATAGCACTGGGGTGTTTTCTTACATTTTTTTTTCTCCATTCACCAAACTTCTAAATGGCATGTAGATGTTTGTAAATGTTTAAAGATATTTGTATGTTAAATGAGGAAAATTTAGGAGAGCTCTAAGGGCTAAATGTTATGGAGCACAAAGACTAGTCAACACCTGTGTTTTTAGAATAAGCTTGTGTGTTAATGACACACAATTAGATATGTTTTAGGCCCGCCTTTAATATATTTCTAAATGTCAGAGACATGGTTACCAATTTAGATGAACCATTGATTTTATTCTGCTGTGAAAACTTCTCCTTGCTTTCAACAAAATTATAATGCCCAGACTGAGATCTGTAATTGCAGAGAGAAATTAGACTAAAGCATTTCTCTCTCTTTTTTCTTTTTCACTCTATCCCCCCCTTCCTTTTTTGGCATTTAATACTTACTTGAATCTTGGATGTATGTCTGTTCTCTTAAACCAGACTCTAAGGGGAGCCTGCTTGGCACCTGGTGGAGCAGGCCTCTCTCAAACCTGCGGAGCTGGAGAAGCACCTGGTTTGGAATCAAACACAGCTCCTGCTGAGAACTCTGACCAACATGTCCAAACCCATGCCAGAGAGCAACATGCAGACAAACTTTGTGAAGGCCTTCTTTCGCTACATCACTACACTGGCTGCTGTTGTGTTACGAAGCCTGATGCAGAGCTAGGTAAGGGGGTTCTGCTGTAAGGAGAAACAAGGGGTTTGTTGTTGTGAAGAAATAGGCTTCTGCTGAGCCTAGGTGAAAATACCCAGACTGTGTAGTCTGGCCTGATTCTGGAAAGTTAATTGTGCAAACGTGGTCCCTTGCCAAACATTCCTACTACCTGTGCATACGCAGATCTTTTGGTTTCAACTGATTATTGCACTGCTTTTTTTATTTTATTTCTTAACACCTAGGCCACCCACAGCTAAGATAAAAATAGCTGATGGCAGTAGGAAAACGAGA
The DNA here is from genome assembly GCA_009819775.1 of Phoenicopterus ruber ruber. Lineage (NCBI taxonomy): Eukaryota > Metazoa > Chordata > Aves > Phoenicopteriformes > Phoenicopteridae > Phoenicopterus > Phoenicopterus ruber. The sequence goes on from CM020219.1 coordinate 38,160,870, forward strand.
ACCAAAATGTTAACTACTGGCCCGGATTCTGCACTTCGTTTAGACAAACAAAAAAACCCTGGACCTCTGAAATTCTGATCGCTGCCCTGTAAGGCGAGATTGTTTTTTGCATCCAGGATCAGCATGCTGTGCTCTTTTTCGGCTCACTTGGAGCAAGCAGTGCCCTGCTGCTCCACGGGGATAAGAAGAGAGTGTGTAGAAGGCTGTGCAGAGAAAACCAGGCAGAATTTTTTCATAGAATCAGCAGATGATGGTGGTCCATGAAAAGAAATGCACCATCAGCACATAAAGCTGCAGAAGAACAGAACAATTCACTGTGCTAGGAGGAAAAACACTTGTCTGGTTTTTAAAGTTGACACTAATTAAGCTGCACTAATGTAAAATACCACAGTACTGATTTTCGGAGAATACCTTACCAAGAGGATAAGAAAAAAGGGGAAAGACCTGTTTTCAGACCTGCTGATTCAGCTCAGGTCACTACCATACCAACCATAACTTCTATATGGACATGATTCAGTCCTCATTGACTAACTGCCAAAGCCAAAAACAATGCACAATATTTAAGAGCTGAGCGAGTTTTGGGGACATTTTATTGTACTGGAAGATAAAAGGAAAAGGTAAACTTATGAGAATCTGTTCAGAGTTACTCAACATAATTCAGTAGTGGATACAAAGGCTTTTCAGCAGTACTGGCCAGGGTTTCACTCCTTTTGTAAAGTAGCTGTACATCTGTGAATTCCCTCTGCCTTTGCTCACTTTGACCTTAAATAGAGGATGGACTCACTAATCTACATCCAGAGGCTCCTCAGAAACCAATACTGCACATTTTCTGTCTCTCACCACAAATACATGTTTTGGTAAAAGTTTGAAGCAGAGTTGCTAACTGTTTGAGCTTAGATCTCGCTTAAAGGCCAAAGACTCTCCACTCTACCCGTTTTGGTAATAGCTCCAGTAAAATGTGAGCCAGTGGTGCCAAGTTTGAGAAGCATATCATAATCACAAATGCCTTGCAATTTATCTGGGTTTTACCACGCTAATGAATGTGGACCTCTGTGAATTTAGTCAGAGGTTTCAGACTCAGGCTCTTAAAATTTGTGTTCCTAAAATGAGACTTGGTTGGTGTATTCAGCTAATGTGTTTGTATTATACTAATGTTCTGTTGGTTTTTGTTTTTGTTTTTTGTTTTTTTAAGATATATCTGCAGAAGTGAAAGTGGGGAACCCCCTTCATACTGTTACAGCAGAGTCCATCTCAGCTGCTCTCTCAGCTTGTATTTGAGAGACAGGTTCATCCTGACAGGTTGGTGCTTTTCAGATTGTATACTTCTCTAGGTTATTTTGTTGGTGGTGACTTTGGATCTCAGCCAGGATTAAATTCTTCTCTGGCTACTTAGCACAGGTAGTGCAGCCTGCTGTGTCCCACCAGCCGATCACTTAATGCTGCAAGGATTAGTGTTCAGGGAGGAGCTTAGTCAGTGGCTTCTCTACCAACTGCAGATTTTTGATAGGGAAAACTTTGGCTCCGTATTTTTACAAATTACTGTCTGTTGTGAAGAGAGAGAGCACATTTATGTGGATTTTTTTAACTGAATGTGTGACAGTTCAGAGCAGTGGACTTGAAACTTAGCAATGTAATAAAATAAAATAGACCGGTAGGGCTTCTTAAGAAGACAGCTGGGGATGGCTCTTGTCCTGGTCAGTGGGTAAACTGGATAATCTAAGGTCCTTCCATCACAAATTACTACAATTAGACTGGCATGGAAAGTGTCTGATTGACAAAGTAGCTCTTGAAAAAGATGAGCACTAAAGGTGAACCATTTTAGCATGTTGTATTTAGGTAAAAGGCAATGTTGAGGAGTAAGTTCCTTTTCTTTAAAGGAATGGCAGCATAAGCTCAGAGTTATTGATGTCGTGCTGTATACGTTGTTTTTTCTACGGGTAAAAATAGGATATGTACTCTTCCCCTGTATGTACCTGTGAAGAATATTAGGGGGCTTGTGTTCACATAACAATTTGGAAGATTTATGAAAATATGTAACTGTAAAGTACCCTTTTATATGTGCTGAGTAAGTTGGTTCTGTTTTCAATCCTGCCGGCTTTCTTCTCTCTGGCTAACAGAAGAGTTGAACTTGAATGTGCAGCAAGTTATTGTTAACTGTTGCTGTGAACCACTGTCCTTGTGCAGTGCAAGGCAAAACAGCAGGCAAAGTCCTTTATGACAAACATCAGCAACTTAGCACACAGTGTGCCTCCTGCTGCCCTGCCAGATGTTGAAAATACCTGTTACCAATTCTGCAGTGACCTCTGAGGTATCACACTCTGGCCCCATCCTCTGTGAATGACTTGAGCCCGCACACTCTTCACTGCCTCCTCCCTGGACTCTCCTAAAGTCTCAGTCGAAGCTAATGGCCACAGTGGCGTGTCAAGTGCATCTAATCTACAGAAAATGCCCAAATCGAGTTTATCTTGGATGGAATTTCGGGGCAAACGGGAGGTGCCTTTAGGTTTTGGAACAGCTTTCCAGGGAGTGTGAGGCATTGTTGAAGGAGTTCCCGATATTGGAACGATTTCTTCTTGCTATGTTGAGCCACTTCAGAATCAGCAAGAGGAAAGTAGCAGTTGGCTAATGTCTCTCTGGCAAGACATACATACCTCTGGTTCTTTAGGATTGCATTCCACCACAGCTGTTAAGGTATTAATGGGAGTCTTTGAACAAGCTCTTGCTGCAAAGGATTGGGACAGAGCTCTGAAGGTCTTGGATCTTTACAGTCAGGATGCAGAGGAGCTGGTCAGTGTGAAGGATGCTGTGCTGAGCTGTGCAACCACTGAAGGTAAGAAAGATTAAGTCAGGCTTTTTTCCCTTCATCATTTCCTTTTTTTCTTTTTTTTATGAAGAATACAGACTGGATCAGGAGGGGGAACTAAGGTAGTGGTCCTTGGGCAAATCCAAAGACAGAAACAGATCCCTTCCCTTCTTTGATCCTAAATTTCCTTTCTCTGATGGTGTAGTTCTGTTTTGCAAATGTGTAAATCCTGACGAATTTAGTACAAGAGAACTGGAATGTATCTGTGGTGTTATTTTTATGTGAAGAGCTGACTACATCAGGAGACATTAATCATAGTACTGTTAATGGAACATCTCTTACAGCAGTGTCATTGTCAAACATGGATAATATATCCTGTGAAAGGAGGTGCCTTTTGGAGTCTAAAGATAGTAAGTGTCCCATGCTAACTTTAGTTACTTCCCAAGAATCTGATGCTTGGGATGAGTTTTGCCTAGATTTTTCAGCACTATACTGTTTCTTTTGGTGATGCAATCCAGTTGAGGATGATGATTTCTTTTTTTTTTTTCCAAATTATGGAAACTGAGTATCAAACTAGTGGTTTGTTTCCTCCACAGATAAGGATGGTTGGCAATACTTGTTTCCAGTAAAAAATGCAACGTTGAGAAGTAAGCTGGCCCTGCGCTGTCTGGACAAATGGCCCCTTGATGCCTGTTTGGAAATCCTAGCTTATTGCACTTCTGATTTGAGCATAGCTGATGAACTAAAAGCCAGTCTGCACAGCAGGAAGAAAGAACTTCAGGTTTATCAAAAGGTACAAAGTCATTCTTCAAGTAACCAGTGAGATGAAATAGGCAGCAGCGAGCAAATATGCTTGCCTTTTGAAAAGTTTTAGCCCTTGTTTCTTTTTTGATCATAATAGCTTTTCAAGTCTTTCATTCAAAACAGTTCATGGTTTTCAGTGCTGTAGTGTCCAATTAACACTCTGCTTCCATCCTTCACAACTTTCCCACTCTCCTATTAGCATTCAGGTCTGCAAATGTGACTAAACATAAACATTTGTGTGAGGCTACTTTTTTGCAAAGTATTTTTTTTCCATCCTGTACAAATGCTAGAGCCTCTGGAAGCTTTCCATGGCAATTCATCATTTTGTAAGCTCGAGGGCTGCAGATGTACCTAGGCATGGAGTGAGACTAGTGGTCCAATAAGCGTGTCTGTATTGCTGTCAGTTCTTCTAACTGCAGGGTAGTGCAGATGCCCAAGTTCAGTCAGACTAGCTGGCCCGGAGTTCAGCACAGACTGAAAAGCCAAACAGTGCAAAAAAAGGAGTCATAAATCCCTGCTGAGCTCTGTCTGGTGGTGGTTCTGCTAGCTAACAGTTAGCTCACTTGTGTCTCTGTTAGTGCCAGCATGTCTGCAGTATATATGTACTTTTCATCCATAATTATTGCCATCTAATTTTTTTTAAAAACCTTCCCTTTATAAATATGCTTTGTAGACTCATACCTCTGAGAAAGTTGTGTAGTCTTTTTTTTGGAGTGCAAGTGTATTACATCATCCCAGAACGGGGCTAGAGATAATGTGGGTCTCCTTTTTGACATTTTTCTGTGTGTGAAGCAGCTCTTGATGTGATCAGCTCAGCTGTTTTCTTAGACATAATGATTGTTGTAGATAAAGCTTTTAAAGTTTGTGCTACCCTAATATTAACTTTTTCAGATTTTGAATGTGCAAAATGAGCCATTGTGGAATAATGGCAGGATCTGAAAAAAGCCTGCACTGATGACCCCCAGGCTGTCATGAATATCATTCTGAAAGCAAAGGTTAGGCATCATCATGTGAATTTTGTTGAATTAGAACGCATCACGCTTTGAACAGATACGTTTATTGAAATAGCATCTTAAAAACACCAGTCAATGGAGATCACCTTGGAAGGAAGGATTCCTTTACTCAGTTCTGCGCTACAGAAACAGATACAGATCTGTGTTTAATGTCAAGATTTACACGTATTAATTAAATTTAAATTATAATTCTTACTCTGAGATACAACCTGTTCTTTCTCTTAGAATTTTGAAGAGTTAATAGCATGGCTTTTGACATAATACAGGTTTGATTATATAAGTACTAATACTGTAGATCTGGCTGGCTTTAAAGGTGTCTCTCTAAAAAGCCAACTTGCTTACTGTGAGACGAGAAGGTGTTCTCAATGCAGGCTGTGACTCTGACAAAATTGTGACTATCATCTCTCTTGTCAACGTAATTATTTACTTTTTGGATGTGGGAGAGGAGTCTAAGCTACAGAATTTCTTAAGAAGTTGATCAGAAGTTTGGGAGAAACAAACCTGTATCAGAGGGCAGAGTTTGTCCTTTTTTTTATTTTCTGTTTTTACTTTTTTTTTAAATTCTTTAGGATTATGAGTTGTGTGAGGAATGGGGACACTTGTATCCTGTCCCAAGAGAAGACTTGATCAACCTTCACCGTGAGCACTTCTCCATTACTGGAACTGGGAGACATGGAAAAGCATTGCAGGTAATAGCAAGATTCTTTCAGCCTTACATTCATAGGTGAAATAAGTTGAGAACTGTTTTCTTTGCCTCTTCATGTGCGTTTTCATGGCCTTTTTGGTTCTTCCCTTAAGAGATACTATTTGCTTAGATATACTTTCAGGATCCTGATCTCCCCTGTTCCACTTAAGTGAAAATCCAGCTTGGCAATCTAGTTGTTGACCTAATAGCATAAATGTCACTTATAGGAAAAAACAAGGCCCCTTTAATTTGAAAAATCATAACAAAGCATGTCTGTGCTGCTTAAACAGAAGAACCAGAAGTGAAACTAATAACAGGAATTGGTCAGTTGTGCTTCAGTGCCCAAATTAGTGAAGTGTGAATTCTTCTGGTTTTAATAATTATGGAGCTGTTGCTAATAAGAGAGCATAAAATAAAGTGCTTCCAGAATATTTTCAAAGCTACGTAGTTTGAAAAAGCCTGCAAAGTGGAGACTTCTGATCACTCACTACACCTTCTGTCCCATTCCTTGCTTAAGTTTTTGCTTACTTTAATTTTAAAAATATTTTGATTATAAATAGAGCAAATAGGCAATGAGTAGCCTATAAATGGATTATCTAAATCATACTTATCTATGTCAGACACTTGTGCAAGTTAATTTGCTTGCTGGACCATTGTAGGGCAATAATCTGTCATGAACTGCCCATTATAAAGGCTACTTTCCAGGAATGTAGGAGGGATTCACTGTATTTTGTTTGTATTCGCAGCTTTTACAAAGAATTGAAGACCCTGGTATTTGCCTTGCCATCAGTGAACAGTCCCTTGACCAGCATCCGAACTTGGCAGCCTCTCACTTCTTGGCTGATTACCTCACAGCTCACTTCTACGCGAATCTGACAACAGCACGTCGTAATGAAATCCAGGCACTCGGATCAAAGGTGAGTAAAACTCCTGCATTGTCAGATTAATGACAATATATAATTGTATAAGTAATTTTATAATACATAATATATACCTAATATATAAAGTCTGTAGATTTTACCAGACCATTCTCACTATATCGGGTCCGAGATCCTGAGTCTCAAGATCTGAAGGAAGGTTAGAGATGGCTTAAAACTCTTTCCCTTTCTCCATCTTGGTGCTTCCTGTGTTATGAGGTGGTTGTAGATCCCAGTATGAACAGAACAGTCTTGGTTTGAGCTGTAGGGAGTGGAGAAACGCACAGGTTAAAAGAGGGTGGGGGTGGAATAAATAAAATTGTGTTGTTTATCAGTACAGTTACTATCTTTGTCCCAAGTGAAAAGAAAGCATCCTCAACTTACTCTCTGTGTCCGTACACCAGGTGTCCTACATATGCCCACCTGTATGGTGGTCTTTGACACTTAGATGGCATGTTTCTCCCAAGTGCCTTCCAAAGGTAGACAGTATCACTCCCGGTTTGGAGGCCATTGCCTTTAGAGAAGTCATACAGGTTCCGTGCTCACTGGGAATAGATGCATTAACCAGGAGATTACGTTAGTCAAATGCACTATATGTAAACAAAATGCAGGCTTTTGGTAATGTCTGTTTTGATGTAGGACTACAAATACCAGCTTCCTCCAGTGTGTGCCACAATAGTATTTTGCTGGGCTTCCTGTTTCCTTACTTGTCCCTTTTGAAGACGTGATTACTTGGGAAGTGCCCGTATTAACTGTTCATTTTAGGAGAACTGCTTTATGTTTCCTTAAATGATGGAAGGATAAGGATTGGGCATATGTTTTTTATAAGCTTATTTTAATAAGAGAATGTGTTCTACCCTGCTGCAACATATCTGTCACAGGGTCACAAAATGCTTTCCACTCTTCAGCTGCCTCTGAAATGAGACACAGTTTTATAAAATGGGAGAATGGAAGCTAAGTAATTTCTGCAAATCCACTCAGTAATTCGTGAGAAGTAGGAGTAGGTCTAAGTCCCACCTCTGTTTTTTGGCCTCTATATGTTTATTCCATTCCCTGCATAAGGACTGTGCTAGTTCGTGTCTTTAATACTCATAGAAACCACGATTGGAGGTGTATATATTTAACATAATCTTTTGTTTCTTGTGTCTTAGGTGCTGCTGACTCTACCTGAGCTTTCCCCGTGTTACTACTTCCAAGCGCTCTCCTCCAGGCACTGCTCATGCTGGAACGCTCCTCATGAATATGAAGGTGGACTGGGTAGCTGTCGCTGTGCAGACACTGGCACACAACTCTTAGCTGGACAGGAAATTGGTTTTCACTGTAGAAGACATTGACAATTTGCTCTCCAAGATGCAGAAAAAGCCCTCAACCTTTCGCATTAAAGAGAAGGATCAGGTGACTGACTGTGAGAATGCTGTTTTTAACTTGGGAAAGAAGGGCCAATTTCCCCCTAGAATCATTTCACCAATTGTGCCATAACATTTTTAGATGTGTGCCTCCAGTGTCCCTCTAGCCCAGAACATGTTCTTAAAGTCTTTGCCTTTCTTGTAAGTAGATGTTCTCAAGGACCAACAGCTTCAAAAGTTTCTCAAACTTTCCTCTGTTGCTCCTTTTATGGGTCTCTCTTCTTATATGATACTGTTCGATTTTATTTCATTCCTGTTTAATGGAAAGTCACTGATGACTTAAACAGTTCTAAAATCTGCAGCCAGCTGCATCTTCCCCCAAATTGAATGGGGATTTAATCTTCCATAGTCTTTCCTCCTACCAGAGTCCGGTTGCTTTTTTCATATAAAAGACTTTTAAACTTGTAGTTCTATTTAACATTCTCAGCACAGCTCTCCTTTCTGATTTGCCAGTCCCTTCTGATCCATGTTGTCTTCGATTCTCCTGCATGTCGCTCTCTCCTTTCAGGGTTTCAGTACTGGAACGGCAGAGGGTGCTGCAGATCAAGTCCATTTCTTTTGTTTCACTGTATTAGAAGCACATAGCATGTGTATGTATTTATACCTACATATATGGTACCAACTTGCTTTATGCCAGTTCCCAAATGTTGATTTCATTTCGTGATTTAAAGATGCAACTCTTGCTAACATAAAAGTATCAGACTTATAGGTCATTCGGTAGGAAAAGATATTTAGCTTTGCAAGTATGTTCCTTCCACTGCGATGTGAAACATTTAATATTTGCCATGAGCATCTTGTGTCAACTAATTGTTTTCACATCTGATACTTATTCTCTGGTGTATTATTCCTGTGCCTATCGGTAGTCCATCGTTTTGGTAAGGATCTCTTTCTCTGTGTTCTAGGTCATTGAATTTTACATAGTTTTGCATGAATTGTTGTGGGCTAATTTTCATGAAAGCATAATTTGTAATTACATAGCTATCCTGTTTTATGCTGACATTCTTACATACTCCTGTGAATGGATTCCTCTAATCTTCGTAAAACAGGTAGATGTATGGCCGGTATTGTTCTCTGATTTTTGGGCTTTTTTCTTCCCTTTGTACTAGATTCTCTGATACGTATCCAAGAAAGTCTCAATCAGGTATTGGAGTGCGAAGCACTGTCTAAATCGGGATCATCGGAACTATCTCCTGGCAGCTTTACTGGTAAGGCTAAGACCTTGGTGCCATTTTCTTTCAACCTGTTCTCATTTTTTTTCTCCTATGTATGTGTGTCCCACCACTTAATAGTAACTTGGGTCACATTTAATGCAGGTTAGTAGGCCTCTACAGTTGGGTACTTTGGGCTCAATTAAAAGAAACTTAAAGGGGAACAAGAAGTGTGTGCTTTGTTTTTATTTTTGGTAGGTATCTACAAAATGTCTGAAAAATCAGCACAAAACCTTTCCATTCCAGACCCTACATTAAAAAAGAGGCCTGAACAGACCATAGGAAACTGGACTACATGTGCAGGAAGAAAACTTACTTTGCCACAGCTAGGTTGCTGGTGGATTAATGGTGCTGCAGGTTAATCCTTCTGTGTCTTGACTTCTGTACTCTCTCTCTAGGTATATAGGCAGAGCTTGTCTGGAAGCCCATCATTGTGGTATTTCTCCCTGTCTTCCTGTTCTTTGCTCAGTAACTTTTTTTCTTCTGGCTCTTAACTTTGGTTTTACAATAGAAATCTCATCCGTGTTGTATTTTTTCATCATTCTTTTGGTCCTTGATTTTTTTTTTTTTTTCTAGTATCCGTCATGTGACCTGATGGAAATAGCACACCTTGTATTCTTTGAGAGGCTCCACTCACAGTCCTCAAACACAAATAAATAGAAACAAAATGATTTAAGCCAAAACAACTAAAGAATATTTGTGGCTTAAAACCAACCACAAATCTTTCTGTAGGTTCCGTTCAGCATCTAATGCAAGAGATGCACTCTTCAGAGGATATATATTGTGAGAAATGCACAGTCTGTGCTCTCAGGGAATGACTAGCAAGGGACATCTTCAGACCTCCAAGGCTGGTGATTCTCAGCAAGTGATGGGCCTGAACTAGAGCTATACAGTGATATCCTAATCTACAGTTTAGGCTGTCTGAACTGTTCTCTGGTTCTGTATCCTGAACTGAAGACTCTTCTTGCTCTGCATACATGAAGTGACAGCAGTGTCTTGGATTGGGCTGTATAGCTTCTTACGGAAGAGGGAGGGAAGACCCTCTTGCCAAGTCACGAGGTTCAGACTGGACCCCCTTCCTTTCTAAACTCCCTCACAGGAAGGAGCCTAGGTGCAGCCAGATCTAGTCTTAGCCCCTGACTGTAGAGAAGAGTTTGGACCCTAGGTTCTGAGGCAGAGGGTTTATTTCAGCTTGAGCTGGGAGCCTCCCGTGAGGGGCTCAGAACAAAAAAAACCCTGGGCAATTATACCCTTTACAGTCTAAGATCCCACCCCCCATGTAGTCTTCATGCGCTGTCCACGCGACAGTTGGTCCAGTGGTGTACCAGGGGCTGGGGTCATCTTGCCCCTCACCGGGCTCCTTCCTCGCCTGCAGGCCATCTCCTTTCTTATCTTTAATATTTGCACCTGGTCGTAGCTTCTTTATCTTCTGACTTGGATCGGCGTTGGGGCTCCCATTTGTGTAACTGGGTAACAAGTTTAACTTAAGCTCATCCTCTATCTTATTTATCTTGTTCCTTGAGTTATGGGTTTGGTTCCTCTTATCTTGTGGTCCAGGTGGATTTAGTCTTTCTCCATTTCCTCCCCTGCTTAGCCATTCATGTTAATGAAGAGAGTTCATTTTAAGTTCACCTGTGCCAAGTCTTGAGCAGGCTCCACTCATGCTAAGCTATTAACAAAATCCACTCATGCTAAGCTATAAGCAAGTTGTATCTGTAGTAAAAGTATCTATGATATGAATTCACAAAGAGTTCTCATACAAACACATCCTTTCCCAACATATACAAGTACTGTTTCAGGAGTTTCATTGGGATGCAGTTCAAAATGACAAATATTCTGCCCAGTGTCAAGGCAAATATCTTGGGCCCAGATGGTGTTACTTTCACATATAAATCCCTGTTTTCCCACGCAACACATGTGTCTACATCAATTGTTTGCCATTTATCTCCTTTTCGATGGGCGTGCACTCTATGTTCTATTACATGAAGTATGGCTTTCTCATTATTTAATCCTACCGCTATGATGAGATATATAGTAAGTACAGATGTTAATTGTTGTTATTGTTAATACAAAAGCCATAGCTTTTGGTTGGGTTGATGAAATTAACTAAATACCACCACGACTGAAACTCATTTTCGAATTGAGTTGCGTTGTCCCAAATTACTTTCCGATCTCGGTGGGTAAAATGCCTTCTTCACCTTCTCTTACTATTGCTGCCGTTGTAGATCGCATCCACAACTGTGCCTGTATACAGCTAAGAGCTAATGATATATTGTTTTTGGACTATTCCAAGTGCATCTATAATCAATTGTTCATTTTCGTTACTTTTTCCCCATTGAGGCATCGTGTCAGACGTGAGCCATTCATTGGTCCCTAATGTTGATAAAGATGACCTTAGGGTTGTTCCAGATTTCCATCTTGCTAAATGTCGTACTGAGTTGTTTGCAAGGTCTTAGGCATCTATACCATCAATACTTCAAGTCCCGTTCCTAATCCTGAGAGGATCTATCTCATAATCTTCTTCATCATTTGGCAGGGGACAAAGTTCATCCATGGACCAAACTACCCACCCCACGGAGGACATACCTATAAATTGGTGCACACCTTGGCTTTATGGAGGCACGTTACCTGCATTGACAAATTCTACTCATTTAATGACCAGGAAGGATTAACCTTGTTTGCTGACCCACATTTTTAATAGCATATGGCCCAATTTCAGATATTTTGTGGGGTCAGCTTCTTTATTTTCAAGGGAGCTCTATTTGGTAATATAGTAGTTGAAGAGACAGTTCTTGTTATTGGTGTCATTATCTCACAAGATACGCTAATAAGTACCCTCTTAGCCAATGCTCTAGGAAGCTCCCACTCGCAACATCCAGAACCTAGTGTTATACAGCAAGAGGAGTTACCAAAACATTGTGATTTTTCTCCACTAGTTTGTTCTATCAGAAGTAAATCCTGGGCCGTATCTGTTTCACAGCAGAAAACAAGAGTTTCTCTTCTTGGAGCCCTAAGGATTGGAACAGCTATTCCCCCATAACCCAAGTAGGCTATCTTTCTTTGATTTTTGATGACCCTCATTCTCATCCTGTTGAGTCCACCTATTCTTTTTATAGTTAATCATGCCCCAGTCAGGTTCCACCATAGACAGAGTCCTAAGATTTGTAATTTCATGATTGTTAATCAGATATAGACTGTCTCTCACTATCTTATTAAAACTTAGGTTTCCACACTATTATTAACAGTAAGAATAAACAGATACAAATAGCAAAAATAATTATCCCCTGGTTACACTCCAGTTCAAAGTAAGGATATGATTCAGTCCATGTACAATTTATAATTCATAAGCACTAAATTATGTTATACCTCCCTGTTGTTGATTCTTCGCACAAGGTTAGGGGGTTTACAGTCAGTCCGCTGGTGTTGTGTGAGTTTTCTGCTGCATAGAAATCTTGGTTCCAATTTTAGATCAGCTGTAGTTCTTAGGTGAGAATGATGGATTCAAGTTGTTTTCTTCTGCCACCTTTTTTACATGTGAATGATGAATCCAGGAATCTTTTCCTGCAACTTTAATCCCATAGTAAGTACACAATAATACAGTGTAAGGACCTTCTCATTTTGGTTCAAATTTATTCTTTCTCTCATAATTTTTTACCGATACTTGATCTCCAGGTTGAATGTCGTGTAGTTTTATTTCAAGTGGCACTCCCTGATACCAATAAGCTTGTTGCCTATAAGTTTCAAAAGTTTGTTGTGCATATACTACATATTGTGTCACTTATTCATCTCCATCTAGTAGGCTGGTCCTTGCTAGGATATAAGTCCCAGGTACTGCCAAATGTCTGCCAAACAATATTTCTGCCAGAGGTAGTCCTATGGGTTGCTTGGGTGCATTTCTTACCTCCCATAAAACTAGATTTAGAGCCTCTGGCTATTTTAACCCTTTGTGCATACATACTTTGGCTAATTTCTCTTTGAATGTCCTATTCATCCTCTCTACTTTCCCTGATGATTGTGGGTGATAAGGAGTATGTAACTGTTGTAAAATCCCCAATGCCTTGAACACTTGAATGCATATAGCTGCTCCAAAATGTGAGTCTCTATCCAAATCTACTACTTCTGGTACTCCATATCTAGGAATGATTTCCTTAAGTAAAATTTTTACCACAGTTCCTGAATCTGCTTTTTGGGTAGGAAAAGCTTCCACCTACCCTGATAATTGGTCCACTACCACCAACAAATGCTTATATCCTAATGATGATGGCATATCTGCATAATCAATCTGCAACTTCTGAAAAGGAAAGCATGCTGGGAGTCGCACACCCTTATGCTCAGGGGTCTTAGTAATGGTAAATTGCTGACAAGTTTTGCATCCCCCCACAATCCTTTTTGCAGCAGCATAAATTCCCAGTGCTGCCCACATTCGTTGCGCTTGGTTTGCGACATTTCCTTCTCCACCATGAGATTTATTGTGGAACCATGTAGCAACGACCAATAAATATTTTTTTTTTTGGTAAAACAGGCTTTCCACGTGTCGTCCACATGCCATCTTTGTCTTGGACCGCTTTCCACTTTTCCCAGTTGCTTTTTTCTTCTGGGCTTACCTCTTTGTATAATTCTGTTTATACATGGTAAGCTCAGTCCTTCTGGATTCAGACTCCCAAGCATAGAAACCGGTGCCTGTTGTCTGGCTGCTGCTTTTGCTGCAACTTCGGCCAGGGCATTTTCTCGGGCGACTGGGTTGTTCTCCAAGGTATGGGCTATACAGTGTATCACCGATATTTACTTTGGCAAATGTATAGCCTCTAGTAGTTTCCTTCTCTCTCTTCCATTTGCCACTTCTTTCCCTGTGGTAGTTAGAAACCCTCTCTCCTTCCACAGCATCCCTACAGCATGACACACTCCAAAGCATATCATGAGTCACCTGGTTTTACTTTGTTTTGCCACTTGTGTAAGGGCTATCAGTTCCGCACCTTGTGCACTTATTTTTGCTGGCAAAGCTCCAGGCTCTAGTACTCCTTTGTCATCCGCAATCACATATCCCATTACACGCTTTCCATCCTGGTAATATGAGGATCCATCCCATACAAAGTTAAATCAGGGTTTATTATAGGTTCGTCTTTTAAATCCTCCTGTGATTTGTTAGTTGTCATAATGACTTTTTCACAATTGTGGTGTGGAGTGCCATCTTCTGGCAATGGCAAGAGCATAGCAGGGTTCAAGGTATTACGCCTTAAAATGATATTGTCTGCCATTGACAAAATAAACTCATACTTGTGAGCTGTTTGTGGTGATAGGGCCTGAGTTGCATATTGTTTAACAATATGTCCACCTCATGTGGCACAAGTACTGATAGCTGATGTCCTAAAATCAAAGGACGGCTCTTTTCTACCATCTCAGCTGCTGCTGCTATAGCCCTAGTACACTGAGGAGTACCAGTTATAACAGGATCTAACTTAGCTAAATGATATGCTATGGGCCTCTGATGTGATCTCAGTTTCTCTGTAATTACTCCACTAGCTGCTCCCTTTCTCTCATGTGTATACAAATAAAAGGCTTAGTATAGTCTGGCAAGCCTAATGCCGGTGCAGTCATTAAAGCTCTCTTGGCAGTTTCAAATGCTCACTTTCTTTCTGGGCCTCATGTTAAAGGTTCCAGTTCTTCCAGCTTTGTGGCTTCAGTTAAGGGTTTAACTCTCCCAGCCCCAGAATCCATGGTCTACAGAATCCTACCTGTCCTAAAAAACCCTTAACTGCTTTTTTCTTACTGGCTGGGGTAAATTAATGATTGCTTCAATCCTCTCTGGATCTGTTAACCTCTGCCCTTCTTTTAGAATAAATCCCAAATATTTTACTTCTGTTTGACACAGCTGTAATTTAGACAGAGATGCATGGTGTCTTTTCTCTGCCAATTTTGCATGTAAGGGTACAGTGCCTATCAAACAGTTATCTTTTGAATTACTCGCTATCAGTAAATCATCCACATACTGTACTAACACTGAATGTCTGGGTAGTTGTATATCTTTGAAATCTGTTTTCAGTATTCGTGAAAATATAGTTGGTGCTCCCACAAAGCCCTGAGGCAATCTTGTCCAAGTTAACTGTCTCCCTTCCCAAGTGAAAGCAAACAATAGCTGGCTTTCTTCTTCGATTGGTATACTAAAGAATGCAGCAGTTAAATCTATAACAGTAAAAACTCTTGGCCAATGTGGAATTTGTAATAAAATGGTTGACAGATCTGATACCACAGGATGTGGTACTATCACATGCTCATTAATTTACCTTAAGTCCTGTACAAATGTATATTCCAATTACCTTCTTCATTGATTCTATTTTTGGCAACTGGTAATATTGGGGTATTATGAGGGGATTCACATTCCCTTAGAATACCGTTCCTTAAAAATGCATCATTTGTTTTTGAGTACTCAGACGTGCTTCACTTGGGATGGGATACTGCTTTACTGCAGGTGGAACACCCCCTTTGTTTTTATCCACAGGCTGTGCTGACTTCAGTGCTCGTACAGCTCCACAGTATCTTTGGGACTTCCCTCAATTCTGAGGGTATTTCAAATTCATTTCTGGTTACACCTTTAATTTTTCCTTTATCACATTCATCCCCATAACAATTAAATCTGTTCCTTCTGGTGCTAACCTTATTTCTACATCCAAAGCCTGCAACAGATCTCTTCCCAAGAGACACACTGGCAAGTCCTCATCTATTACAAATCTTCCCCATATGCTCTTATTTCCAATGGCCATTAGCAATGGTTTAGTCAGTCTTCCTTGCTTCTCCCACTACACCCTGTACCAAAACTTGATCTTTTGTGAGAGATCCTTTGGGCACTAATTTAAAAGTGATAAGGTTGCACCAATGTCTACCAAAAACTTTTATTTCTTTACCTTCAATTTTCCCCATTACATGTCCTTCGTGATTCAGCTTTGTTTTCCAGAGGGAGCACGTAATCAGTACCTCCTCTGGTCTCTTTCTAGTCACTGGGAACTTGCTTGGGGAGGTTGATCAGTTCGATTCATTGATTCATCTGGCCCCCTCATACGAGGGTGCAGAGGACAGTCCCATTGCAAGTGTCCCAGGTTCCCACAGAAGTAGCATTCATGACTTTCCCGTGGGCGTCCCTGCTGTTGACTTGATAAGGGAAGCGCCCATGCTAGGTTGGTGTGTTCTCCTTCCTCTCCCTTCCTCGGGGAGGTCTGCTCTCTGCTTCTACCCTGCAAACTTTTCACTAATGCTGCTGCTAATAAATTCATCTCCTGTTCCTTCAACTTTCTTTTTGCTTTCTGTTCCTCTGCCTTTTGCTTTTCTTCCCTCCATCATATACAAATGTGGCTACACTCAGTATTTTTTTGTAAATTTCTCCATTGCCAACCAGACAAATGCTTCTTAAAATATTTTTGGATGTCTGGGGCTGCCTGATCGCGAACACTGATGGCCAGTGCTTCATTAAAATTTGGAGGGTCATCCCTCCATATTTTAATAAAGCTTGTTTGAGTCTTCCTGATAATCACTGGGGTGCTCATCCAGTCTCTGCCTACATTCTTGTACCTTTGCCCAATTTACTCGCGGTCTCAGCACACACTCAGACAGCTTCTATTAAGTTTTGTGTGGCTTGTTTGCATGCTATTCTATCATTTGTGTTATTATGATCCCAGTTTGGGTTATTCAATGGCCAGGGAGCCTGCCCTCCCCCAGCCCTCTGAGCCAATTCTGCATCCATTGAAGATCTTTTATCACTCATCTGCTTTAAACAATTCTCTCCATAACATTTGACTATCTCCCCAATTTGCGTTTGTCCTGGGTTTGGCCAGGATGGAGCTAATTTTCTCTCCAGTAGCTACTGTGTTTTGGATTTAGTATTGAAGAATATTGATAATACACTGATGTTATTAGTTGCTGCTAAGCAATCAAGGACATTTTGCAGTTTTCCAGATTTTGCTAACGTGCAGGTGCAAAAACCTGGGAGGGGTATAGCCAGTATAGTTGATCGAAAACTGGCCAAAGAGAGTATTCCATATCCATAGACGTCATGCACAGTGTAAGTGGGGGCCAGTCGGTGGGCCAAGTCCTCTTTTTGTTTCGGTCGTGCTTTCATTCGTTCATTTGACTGTTCGTTCCCATCGCTCGCTCTCTCTGGAACTTGCGGTTCTGAGATAGCTGCTGGGGAATATTTCACTCATGATTGCTGCATGGGGACGGACTGTATCGGTCATTGGGTGGTGAGAAATGGTGCATCGTTTGTTTTATATATTCCATTATCCTTACATTTTTTATTATTATCATTATTAATATATAATATAATTATTATTATCTTTTTCTTTGCTATCCTGGTGAACTGTTTTTATCTCAACCCACGACTTTTCCTTTCTCTCCCGATTCTCCTCCGCACCCCACAGGGGAGGTGGGGGGAGGGAGTGAGCGGCTGCGTGGTATTTGGTATTGGGCTGGGGTTAAACCACGACAGGGTTATATACAGCATATGTATTTGAAAAAAAGTTGAGGCACATCTCTCAGCATCCTCCCTTACCTTGGCATTTTACTTGCCTAAGCCACTATGTCTCCTGAGGACCACAGATAGTGGTTGTAAAATGCGAATACCAGCATAGTATTTGGTGGAGCCCTGGGTTCCATAGCAGCGGGATTTCGCACCGCTTGCAGGGACATAGGGTAAAGCCCGGCAGTGTGCGAAGGTGGGGGAGTAGGAGCAAGAGCAAGATGAGCGGCTGAAGCAGGCGATAAAGTAGCTGCGGTTTGCAAAGGTGCAGGGGTAGAAGTGAGAGCAAGCGGAGCGGCTGAGACAGATAACAAAGCAGCTGCTGCGTAGGGAGGAGTGTCCTCCCTGGTTCTGACACAGGTTCTGTGGCTGCAGCCATCGTTTGCTTTCCAATTTTGTTTTAGGATTTTTAATTACATATGCCCAATTATCCCATATAAACCAATAATCCATTTGATTTGGATGGCAATTTTCTAAAGAATTCCTTAAAAATGTTAGTTGGTTTTGATCAAATGTGGCACAGCCTGGCCAGATTTCCTGTGGATTTATCCCTGTCTTTCTAGTAACAAATGGCCATTCTCCTGACAACAATTCTATAGCGCACTTTTTGATAATTCTTTTGTTCCATATATTTTCTCCCAATTCTGGAGAATTTTGGCCAAGGGCCTCCCCTTCTCTACTCCAGCTGTATTCCCCAATTTTACCTTTTTTCAGGGACTTGAACCCCAAATTCCTTTCCAACAAAATATAGGTACCTTTTTCTGAGGACTTGAACCTCTCTTAGACGAACTCCTTTTGGTCTGTAATGGAGTAGCGCAGGACTCGAACCTGCCTCCCCCTGGTCCCTGTGTCAGAATTTAAACTCTTTCTCTCTGCAGCCTCCCACTCCAAAGGTCCCAGGTGAACTTACCTGTCTGCTGGCAGTATGGATGTTTGGAGTCGAGAGGATCCAGAGACGAGTCCTAGCGTCCCATCTGGGGGGCCATCTGTTATGGAAGAGGGAGGGAAGACCCTCTTGCGGAGTTGTGAGGTTCAGACTGGACCCCCTTGCTTTCTAAACTCCCTCACAGGAAGGAGCCTAGGTGCGGCCGGATCCAGTCTTAGCCCCCGACTGTAGAGAAGAGTTTGGGCCCCAGATTCTGAGACAGAGTTGGTTTATTTCAGCTCGAGCTGGGACCCTCCTGTGAGGGGCTCAGAACAAAGAACCCCCATGGCAATTATACCCTTTACAGTCTAAGATCCCACCCCCCATGTAGTTTTCACGTACTGTCTGCGCAACAGTTGGTTTAATATTTGCACCTGGTTGTAGCTTCCTTATCTTCTGGCTTGGGCCGGCCTTGGGGCTCCCTGTTGTGTAACTCAGTTAACAAGTTTAACTTAAGCTCATCCTCCATCTTACCTATCTCTTTCCTTGAGTTATAGGTTTGGTTCCTCTTATCTTGTGGTCCAGGTGGATTCAGTCTTCTCTCTGTTTTCCTCCCCTGCTTAGCCATTCATGCTAATGAACAGAGTTCATTTTAAGTTCACCTATGCCAAGTCTTGAGCAGGGCCCCTCATGTGAAGCTATTAACAAAATCCACTCATGCTAAGCTGTAAGCAAGTTTACAATTCAACTTACCCTAAGCAATCTCACAATTAATTTCTAATATTCTGTAAGTAAACTTATGTTAATCCCCAACATAGCCCTTCAGTTTTTCTCATAATGGTCAGCTTAATATCTGTGTATTGTTACAAAACTTGAATGCATTGTTCTCTAATATTCCTTTGCAATCCAGTGGTCTACTTGGATGAACATGAGTTAGCTTTACTGGAATGGAGATTTTTTCTTTTTTATTTTAGTATTCATGTGCACAGAAGGTGCTTGCAGGGCTGCAATGACATGTTGAACTTTTTAATTATCCTGTAGCGTGCCTGGCTCACATCATATAAACTAAAAGCATATCTATGCTGTAAACTTGGTTTAATGAATATTTCATTGACAAGGTCAAAGATCCCAAAGGCCAAAGACTTTACAAACTCCTGCCTCTTTGAACTGATCTTCCCACAGCAGATTGTAAAGGGGACCAGAATAGGGAGAGAGATGCTGTTGCTAGTCGTACCATACCTCTCCCAAGATAACAAAGAAAAGCCTCAGTGTTCAGGAATGTCAGCACTGGATATCCTTAAGATTATATTTTATGCTATATCACTTCTTGGTATCCATATACTGGGGTATGTTTTTTATTCCTCCACAAAGTCTCTGCTTATGATACAAGAACAGATGTTGACAAGTCATCTTACACTTCTCTAATTGTTATGGTAAAGCTCTATTAATAAGTATGTACTCCTTGCTTATCAGTACTGAAGTACTAGAAGTTTACAATCTTACAATGTTAGCTTAAAGCCTATATATTCCTTTCACAATATTATTCTGCCACGCCTGGTTGAAAGATAATGGTAGTCATCTTGTGAGCCAGAAAGATCTTACAGCCTCAGTAAGTCTGTAGTGTTTTCTGACATTCAAGACTCCATTAAACAGCTTAAATTCTGATCCATGTTTGTCTTGCCTGGCTGTTGTAAGGTGTCACCATATCTGCAAGTCCCAGAGACAGAAGTCTGCAGCAGAATTTGCTTCCTCAAGAATTGTGCCTCCTGAGAAGCCGCACCAAAGCAGCAATGGATACCTGATGACACTGAAACGATATGTATGTTTGCAAAACGGAACGCTTTACTATGGTAAGGAGGCAAAAAACGAAGTACAGGCATTCCTAGAACTGTGACCTTAACATGAATGCTTGCTCATAGTCTGTTTCCCCAAGAGACACTAGCTACTTTAACAAGTTTGTCTGCATCAGTGTAGGCAGGACAAGATTACCAGTCCTTTGATATTTAACCGTTAATTTCTCTTTAGTGTAGTGAGGAGACTGGCAACCGTTAGTTCCTTGCAGAGTCCTGGGAAGTGATAGAGCCTAAAGAGGAATTCTGGTCATCAGAGAGGAGACAACTATGAGATATCAAAAATGTGTAATAATAGCAGTATTAATATTTCAAAAGGCTGTCTAGTTGACTGTGCTGGCAAGAATAACATTGAGCAGCATATAATTCAGATTACCAATATAGAAGATGTAATCTTTGCTGTTGGTTACACTTTCTAAAACATGTTGTTTCATAGATTACTTGAGCAGCTGCATTGGTGCTCTAAGGGAGAGATTGATTTTGAGTTTTGCAGGTGTGCTGGCAGTCTGTTATCTTCTGTTGCTTAGAAACAGTACTGTTTTCTCAAAGTATCTGTTGCTTTTGAATTTGAAATTACTAAGAAGATGTCAGAAAGACAGTCTACAGCTTCTGACTTTTCCAAGAGATGATCTAAATAGCTGCTGTGATCAAAATTGGGACAATTTAAATAGTGGAAAGCCATGAGTGTAGCAAATGTTTTAATACTGCCTCTGGGGTTTGGGTTTGTTTTTTTTCCTTTGCCATGCCCTCTCCAGAAAGGAATTGTAACAGTGAGAATCAATCATTGTATGGTTCTGAAAAGCCTTATCCATGCATGCTGTTCCCTCTCTTCAAACAGAGTAAGTTTACTCATGAGTGGAGGCAGATACAGGAGAGGACTTTAGTAAATTCTTTCTGTTGCTCATCCATGACCTCTTTTGCTTAGTTTAACAGGCGGCCATCACTGGCAGGCGCTGCGGCAGGCTGGTATGCAGCTCTTGCTCCACCAAGAAAATGGCAGTAGAAGCTTGCAGAGAAAATCTGTCTCGTGTATGTGATCCAATGCTATAGCTACTGCAACAGAGGAACCGTTGCCTGGCTTGGTACAAGACACAAGCACGTAAGTCCTTCCATTCTAGTTCTCCTTTTAAATTTAATGTACGGAGCAGAGTATACATATGGAATAAGGGGGAAATAAGCCTTTGGGTGTATCTAGATAATATAATAACATCAGCTTTTTTTGGCCTCCAGCTGTGGGATTTTCAGGTTTGACAGGTGTGGGGATGTTCCTTTTGCCTCAGTTTACTTTTCATATTAGAAAGAACACTGCAGAGCCAGGCAACAGTGTCTTATCCTTTAAGCATCATTGATCATTAAACCTAAGAATTGAATGCTTGATGCAAAACATATTCAGCACAAACTACTACAGTGTGACGAAGTTTCTTGTGGTTTACTCAGCTCCTGGAGTAAACATCACATGTTGACTAGCTCAGCTGAACAGATCAGTGTTTTAATGTTATTCCATAATCCCTTGATTACAGCTCCTTGAGCCCTTGGGGATTCAAAAGCAAGTTCACAATTAGATAGGCTTTGAAACTGCCCTGAATAAAAGGGACAGCTGTGATGACAGATTTTCATGATGTGGTTGCTTTAAGCTGAGAATTGGACTGAAATTTGTTGTGCGTTGGTTAGGCCAGCTGGTGAAAAGTGCAGCTGAAAAGAGAGAGTTTAGTCTCTGTGACCCTGTCAAGCCTGCTGATACTGCCATCACCGATACTGCTATCAGCAGGCTTGACAGGGTCACAGAGAGTAAAACTCTCTCTTTTCAGCTGCACTTTCAGCTACATTTCCTCTTTCCTAGCAAGCCTGCAGATAGCGGTATCTATATGGCAGTATCAGTGGCTTGCTAGGAAAAGAGGAATCACAGAATAGTAGGGGTTGGAAGGGACCTCTGGAGATCATCTAGTCCAACCCCCCTGCTAGAGCAGGGTCACCTAGAGCAGGTTTGCACAGGACTGTGTCCAGGTGGGTTTTAAATATCTCCAGAGTACTGTGCAGATCTGAAAAGGAACGTCTGAAAAACAAGCAGTCACCTCTAGCTAAACCAGTTTGCATCAGAATGGTTGCTTACACTGCCAGAGTAGGTCAGCAGAGCCTAGCAGTGAGCTTGAATGCTACCTGTCATGTTTTAATTGTCTTTTTTTTTTTTACCTTGCCCTATTTGTATATCAAAACCAACTAAATCTTAATGACTGAGACCTGGATGCCAAAAACTTGATTTTAGCTCTGACATATTGTGATACTGGGCAGTTCTTGTTCTCAGTGTCTGCTTTTTTTATGTCTGTAACAGTACTATTCCTACAGAAGGTTATAAGAACTAATTACTTAGTGTAGTTGAAATACAGCAATGCAGAGGCAGGATCTTAGATTTCCAGACAGTAGGGGGTAGGGGCAGGGCAATGGGTTGGAGAGGACAGGGGGGGAGAGATGTTACATTTTTACAAGACAGTATTCTGAAAAGGCTAGCCATATTGATCTCTCTTTTAAAACTATGTTTTCCTCAGTGTGATGGAGTAAGCATGATGTTTCTTTCTGTCATTTTATTACAGCAGAAAAGAAGGTCAGGACCAAGTGGAAGGTAAGGAATGGAGTAATGTTAAACTTAAATTTTTTTAAAGTGCCTGATTAGCAGCAGAGTTAGAGGAAGCTACTACATCTAGCTGCAGCTGAAGGGTGATCAAACTTCAGTTACAAAATATCACTGATGTTTTTGCATGTGCAAGCTGAAATTGAGCATTCTAAACTTTTGTGAATGGAAGTTAGGATTTAGGAGAGATGTCTGAGCCAATATTGAACATGCTGGATGGGGATTAAAGGAAGGAACTGAAATTTCAACAGTTGGAGAATGCACTTTGCATACTAGAAACAGTGAGAAGCTGTGATAAGAGTAGGAATTAATTAGCCCAGTACAAAGCTGTGCTGAATGATCCTATTTTTACAAACTGTGGCTAGTATATCTCTGAATACTACTGCAGTGTGCTGTGGTGTGTTGATACCCTGTGCTGGCTGGGGTAGCACAGGATGAGGCCCCTCTCGTGGGTCTGGTTGTGTCCTGAGTTCCAGCTCCTTTGCTGGTTGTGTGAATATGGACTAGTAATTTCTCTTCAGAGCCTCAATTTCCACACCTAGTATCATAACACTTCAGGAATAATAACAAAATTTAGTTGATTTTTTCTTTTTCTCTGCCATTTTTCCTCAGAAGGCGTTACTGTTTGTTGCTTAGTCTGGTGTTTGAGGTGATTCTGCAAAATTTTCCTACACTGACATGAAATTCTGGCAGACCAAAACATAGTTATTTGAAGTGCTTATAGCAGTAATGTGAACATGGTGCAAAATTTGCATTTGTGCTACAAAACAAATGAGAATATTTTCCCTTACTTGTCCCTTTTAAGTATGATGGCTATTTGAGCTTTTTTTTTTTTGCTGTTGACAGAAGTTTGCTTTACTGCTACCTTTGTTACAAGACTGAAACAGCTGAAATGTGGGTTTCTGAGCTGCTGCTTCTGGTTAGATCTTTCTCTTTGCCTCCAGCATTGCTATATGTCACTGGGCCATCAGGAGTGAATAAGAACAGAAGAACAGTATGGAAACCCTCAGATTTAAGAGGGAAAGTGTTTTATTCTGCTTTTCTAACTTATCTGATGAGACTCTGAAGAAGGCATATCAAATGTTTTCAAGCCTGGTTTATTCGAATTATTCCAGTTTCCAGTTCAATTTAGAAATAGCAGTTTTCTTTTTCTTTCTTCACCCCCTACAGTTGTAGAGTTAGTCAACACTCCAACAGTCCTTCTGTGAAATCTAGAACAGTGAATTTGAGACTTTTTTTTTAATTTTAAGTTTTTTCCAGGGAGAAGAGGATGTTGATCAGAAATATTTAATAACTTGCCTGAGGGAAGGCTAAGGAGGGGAGGTTGCTGTGCTTCATGTCCCGTAGCATAAGAGTTGGATAATCATTTGAAGGCATGTTACTAGAGCCAGTTTTGGTGACGGGATGTTGATAACAGTGAGAATAAGTTCAGGTACAATTTGGCAGCCTGCTGAGGAATGGAAATGTTTCCGTAGGCTCTGTGCTGGATGTGTGATACTGGCAGGAACCGGCACAGTGAGAGGATTACAGAGGGCTGTTTTATGAGAGTATAGGAATACTCTGTAGTATGTGCCCTTAGCCAGGTTTGTGCTTCTGTGCAATTGATTCTACCTGGTGTTTTCTTTTTGGCTGCAGAAACGTCTATGATGAATATTCCACAGCGGTGCGAATACCCAAGGCAACTGAGCTTGAATGGATTTTTTCCTCAATGAAGAGGAGAATGAAATTGTACGCAGTGAATTTTATTATGAACAGGTGAGGTCTGGAGAAAGAGAGTCCAATATAAGCAGTTCCCTGGAGAACTACCTCAATACCCATGTTTGTCTGTCTTTCCTCGAATTATCAGGCTCCCAGCTCTTCCTTGTGTATTGCCATCCTTAGCCTGCACAGCGACAGCATAGTGTGTGGCCACCAACTGATAGAGCATTGCTGCAAATTGTCCCAAGGGCTCACTAATCCTGAGGTGGATGCTGGTCTTCTTATGGACATCATGAAACAATTGCTCTTCAGTGCCAAAATGATGTTTGTAAAAGCTGGAAGGAGCCAGGACCTAGCTCTCTGTGACAGGTGATTTATCAGATGTTCACTAGGATGTATTGAAGTATTGTTGAGATCATTATCCTTTTTACTGGGGAGTGGAGGGTGGGGGAGTTGTTTTATGATTGTACTGTGGACATTTTAAAAAGAAGTTCATATGTAAGAATAATGTAAGAGTTCAAATAGTAGAAATTCAAGTAATATGACTACATAATAATTACTGAGAAAATTCTCAGAGTAGGGAGAAATAATTCACAAAGACTGGGGTAAATATTTTACTTCTGATATTGTGTATCTGCTTTCAATCTATATTTCAATATAGTATTTTAAACCTGCATTTCCTGAGAAGGAGCATTTTAGACTTTTCTCAAGTTTTGTCCTACAGAGCTTGAGGTGACAGGTGTAATACATAAATTTCACGTGTACTATTTTGATTTGGTAACATATAGCTGGTGTCTGCAATCAGCATCTGATAGTGTTCCACTGAATATGCCAAAAAAAACCCAATAAAAAATAGTCTGAATAGGATAGTATAGGATAGAGAACCTGGTATACTGGTGATTAGGAACCACTGTTCTAAGAGTTGTCTTTGACATAAAGTTCTTTAAGTGTATGATAATAGTGAAAAATGTATGTATTTGTTTTAACCTCTTTGTTTTCTCCTAGCTACATCAGCAAAGTGGATGTGTTGAATATTTTGGTTGCTGCTGCCTACCGTCCAATACCATCTTTGGATCAGATTCTTCTCCCCGCAGCAGTAACAAGATTAAGAAATCGGCTTCTGGAAGCAGAGTACTATCAACTAGCTATAGAGGTAATGACAGTGGAGGGATGTCAGTGTTAATGTTTCTGTAGTGGCTTTTGTTTTTCTCCCTCCTGAGTTCAGATGGATGTGATGTGTGAAATGGACAATATATAAACAGTTACAAACTGAGATTAAGTTTTTAAACAAGGAAGAAATAATTTTCTGAACACTGGAAAAAAATTTCTGAGAAGGAAAAGTCCTGCTGTGGAGCAGGCTGCTGAAGGGAAGGTGCCTTGTTTCCCAGTACAATTGAAATTGGAATGGACTAACTGCAAGAAAGTCATTTAATGGAGGAATCTCACATCCAGTAGAAGGGCTGAGACATCCTTTGTGGCAGGACTTTATCTGAAGCTTGTATGTTTGATTTCATTTGTCTGTAATCCCACATCAGACATTAATAAGGCACCTTTCCCAAGCGTTTACTTGGAAATCAGCAATGGTGGGAAATCTGTCTATCAGAGCTCATCTGGTGTGGTTTATCATCTGTTTTCCTCCTGCTCCTAGGATTTCATGAGCCTCTGTTTTATGGCATTGCAGTTTAAAACAGGATTATGATACTACAAACAGGATTAGGATTTTTAAGGGGTAACAAACAGCAGGAATAGATGACCTATTTGAATAAAAATGGTTCATGTTTAAAGGCAGCTGGTCTACTAAAGAAAATCATGAATAAATTTGATCAGCAAAGTTATGTGAAATAAAAAATTTCCTGGTGGTTATGAAGCATCTTCTGTTGCTTTTTTTTAAACGACAAACCTGATGAATTCTACTCTGTGAAAATCATTTGCTTTAGAAAAGCAGATGTGAAAATGTCCTGAGGTTTCAAAGTGCTGAACTGAAATTTCCCAGATAAATAGTTGCTTAACTTGTACAATAAAAAATACTTACACATTTGGAGGTCGTGGGTGTTTCAGTAGTTGGCATTTTGCACAGTAATATGGAAATAATCAGCATGGGTTTTTTCGTGTTTTGTTTTATTTTTAATGGGAAATGTGCTGTAGGAGGTGAAAGGTCACAATCACAGACTGTGTGATAAGCCAGTCTTCCTGTTTTCTGTACTGGGACTGTGTTGCAATACTAACAAATGATTTTGAATTTAGGTTTCTACAAAATCTGGATTGGATCCAGGTGGAGCATGGCATGCCTGGGGCATGGCTTGCCTTAAAGCTGGAAATTTAAATTCAGCAAGAGAGAAGTTTAACCGATGTTTAAAGCCACCTATGGATCTAAACCAGCTGAACCATGGTTCAAGGCTGGTCCAGGATGTGATACAGTACCTGGAGTCCACAGTGAAGCCCATACTCATTGCGGTAAGAGTCTTCTGTTCTGTCTGCTCTGAAGGGCTATAGCAAAGCCA
The DNA here is from genome assembly GCA_009819775.1 of Phoenicopterus ruber ruber. Classification (NCBI taxonomy): domain Eukaryota; kingdom Metazoa; phylum Chordata; class Aves; order Phoenicopteriformes; family Phoenicopteridae; genus Phoenicopterus; species Phoenicopterus ruber. The sequence goes on from CM020219.1 coordinate 38,187,752, forward strand.
ATTAATGATGTTTTAATACACATCTTATAGCAATGCATGTTACAATATCAGGTGTTAGGTTGTTTTCCTTCTTTTGTCGTGATTGCATATTGCAAACTGAATATTGTTGAGAAGTTCATTAGCTGTTTCATCACAGTGAATTGGTGGCTTAGAACCAGATCATAGGATTTCAGCCTCACCTCTGTGCCTGGGAAGATCATGGAACAGATCCTCCTAGAAGCTATGCTGAGGCACATGAAGGACAGGGAGGTCATTGGAGACAGCCAGCATGGCTTCACCAAGGGCAAGTCCTGCCTGACCAACCTAGTGGCCTTCTACGATGGAGTGACTACATCAGTGGACAAGGGAAGAGCTAGGGATGTCATCTATCTGGACATCTGTAAGGCCTTTGACACAGTCCCCCACAACATCCTCTCTCTAAATTGGAGAAGTATGGATTTGATGGGTGGACTGTTCAGTGCATGAGAAATTGGTTGGATGGTTGCATCCAGAGGGTAGTGGTCAATGGCTCAATGTCCAGATGGAGATGGGTGACAAGTGGTGTCTCTCAGGGGTCCGTATCGGGACCAGTACTGTTAATATCTTCATCAGTGACACAGACAGTGGGATCGAGTGCACCCTCAGCAAGTTTGCAGATGACACCACGCTGAGTGGTGCGGTGGACAGGCGTGAGGGACGGGATGCCATCCAGAGGGACCTGGACAAGCTTGAGAAGTGGGCCCGGGCGAACCTCATGAGGTTCAACAAGGACAAGTGCGCAGGGTCCTGCACCTGGGTTGGAGCACCCTCAGTATCATATAGGCTGGGGGATGTAGGGATTGAGAGCAGCTCTGCTGAGAAGGGCTTGGGGGTGCTGGTGGATGAAAAGCTGGGCATGAGCCGGCAATGTGCGCTCGCAGCCCAGAAAGCCAATTGTATCCTGGACTGCATCAAAAGAAGCGTGGCCAGCAGCTCGAGGGAGGTGATTTTCCCCCTCTACTCTGCTCTGGTGAGACCCCACCTGGAGTCCTGCGTCCAGCTCTGGAGCCCTCAGCACAGGAAAGACATGGACCTGTTGGAGTGGGTCCAGAGGAGGGCCACAAAAATGATCAGAGGGCTGGAGCAGCTCTCCTATGAAGACAGGCTGAGAGAGTTGGGCTTGTTCAGCCTGGAGAAGAGAAGGCTCCAGGGAGACCTTATTGTGGCCTTTCAGTGCTTAAAGGGGGCATATAGGAAAGATGGGGGAAAAACTTCTTAGCAGGGCCTGTTGTGGTAGAACAAGGGGTAATGGTTTTAAACTAAAGGAGGGGAGATTTCGACTAGACATAAGGAAGAAGTTTTTCACAATGAGGGTGGTGAAACACTGGCACAGGTTGCCCAGAGAGGTGGTAGATGCCCCATCCCTGGAAACATTCAAGGTCAGGCTGGACGGGGCTCTGGGCAACCTGATCTAGTTGAGGATGTCCCTGCTCGTTGCAGGGTGGTTGGACTAGATGACCTTTAAAGGTCCCTTCCAACCCAAATTATTCTATGATTTTATAGTCATTTGGGACATACTTCATGGAGGGGAAGGAAGCTGTACTGGTTAACGTATTATTACTGCAGTCTGAGGAAAATAAACTCAATCCCAGCAATATGTTGTGATGCTGCAGTAATGCCTGTTTTGTACTGAAACTCTGATAACTTTGCAGGAATTCAAAGGAGAATTTACAAATGCTGTCCCACTCTTCTTTCCTTGTCAAAAAGCACTATTACATGGTTTGGGATTAGCTCTGGAAGTTCTGATTAGGTACCAAAAAATTACTTTTAGTACTAAGTAACTGTAGAATCATAATGATGAAAGACGTCTTAGTAGTACATATTTTAGGAGAATAAAAAAGCCTGTTTGAACTAGGTTATTGAAGTAGCTGTTGACAGTGGAATTGTGTTTAAATAAATAAGCCTCCTGTCTGTCCCTGGAAACAGCCATGCTAGCTACAGCAGCATTCAGCACCTCTGTTGATAGCAGGGTTCTAAGCTAGTGTTTATAAAAAGCATTACTGGATTCTCACCCCTCTAAAGTGATATCTATTTTAAAAACAGCAATAACAGAAATGCTTCAGTGCTGAGTGACAAGATGTAATCGAAAAGAAAGTTTTCCTCTTACTCATCACCTGTCATTGATTCTCTGTTTTAACGGCAGGATGATGATTACTTTGCCACATTGAGGGAACTTGAAGCAACACTGAGAACAAGAAGTCTGTCTCTGGAGATGATGTGCGAGGGGAAGATTCAACACAACAGCTACTATCAAGAGTGTTTGTTCTATTTACATAGTTATGGCACTAATCTGGCGATAATAAGCTTTTACATGAGGCATGACTGTATGAGGGAAGCGCTGCTTCACTTGTTAAATAAGGTGAGTAATCTAATTTGCCATCACCTAAATTGAAATTTGAAAATTAGCTAAGAGGACTTCAAGGCCAGTCTAAGATGGCAATGAGCATCGTGCAACATTCTGGCTGTTTTTCTGCACGGGAGTTTTCTGACGTCCTAAATGTTGTTATATGAACTATCCAGTGACTGACAAGAATTCAGTGACATGAAAAAATAACTTTGATCTGTACCTCTTGTGTTTAATGTCTCTTCCCCATTGTGTTGAAACAGTGGCTTCTAGAGAGGAGAAAGTGCTTTAATTTTTTTTTTAGAAGTCCTGCATCAACAACACTTAGTCTTTTTTTTTACAAAGCTGAAAATCTGGGACTATTGTCGTACAGTTCAGAAGAAAGAAAGAAGATTCTGAATTCCAACATGCCGATAACACTAGACGCTTTACTCTCTGTCGCAGTGGCTCTGTTGCTTGGTATTGTTGCTTGAATCAGACATCCACATTTTCACTTCGTAACCATTAGGAATATAAGGGAATACAGGATCATGTTGCAGAGGACAGAAATCTAGGGAAGTCAAAAAGTGGTTTCCAGTTCTCCCTTAGGAAAATTGTGTAAGATAGGAGGGCTTAAGAATGTCTGGAGAAAACAGTTCTGTTGGTGCTAAATTACAATTAAACCTAGAAATTATTCCAACAAGGTTCTCACTAATTCATTAAGGGTGCTTCTTGGGAGATGTGAATCCATTGCATCTCACCAGCTTGAAAGCTGATGGGGGGGGGGGGGGAGGTATTTGTTTTCTTTTTTAAGTTTCTGTGCTTGTGTTTTGTTTGCTGATTTTTTTTATTATTATTTGAAATAATTCTTACTGAGAATGTACAACTTGAAACACCAAATTCCATTCTCTTCAGTCTGTTTATGAGCTTTATTAATAGAAAATTAAGTTGTCTTACCAGCTCTGCTTTCTCATTATATCATCAGTCATTCTAAGTTTGTCATTCGAACTTTCTCGTTATATCATCGCTCATCTGCATATTAAGTTTGCTTTTCAAATGTGTCCTTTATATCAGTTTAAATTTGCCTTTAAAGGAAAGTTCTATATTTTTTCAATGTTGGTGAAATAATTTTACTAGTTAAGTAGCAGACTTTGAAAATACTCTAGACATACAGTTTGATGTGGAAGTTTTGGACAAGGAGACTGGTAGTGATCATGCAAACTAGAGAGAAGGTTTGTTGCCTTAAAGCTGTAAGGTACTAGGCTTCTGAGGAAACATTTTGCAGTTGGTTGTTTGGAAACATTTTATGTGTACTGGCTTTGTGGCTTGTATCTTGCTCTGAGATTTAAAAAAAAAAAAAAAAAAAATTCCATATCATGTCTTTAAAATGTTTATGCAGGCCATGTTGTCACACATGCTTCTTTCCATAGTAACATTAAAATGTGAGGCTGCATTTGCAAGACCATAGTCAGGAGGTCAAGGGAAGTAAATATCCCCCTCGGCTCACTACTTGCGAGGTTTCATCTGAACTACTGTGCCCAGTTTTGGGTTCCCTGTACAAAACAGACATTGTCAAAGCGCAACAAGTGTAATGGAAGGCCACCAAAGTGGCTAGGGGCCTGAAGCACATGATATATGAGGAGAGTGATAGAGCTAGGTTTTTTCCAGCTTGAAGAAGAGAAGGCAAAAGGAGAGCTATGTGCTGTTTTCAGCTACCGAGTGGGTGATTGTAGGGAAGATAGTGCCAGGCTTATCTCACATGTGCACAGTAAGAGACAGTGGGCACAATTTGGAGCAAGGGAAATTCCAACTGGATATAAGGACAACGTTTTTTGCAGTGAGGATGTTTAGACATGGGAACTGGGCCCTAGAGAGGCTGTTGAATCACCCTACTTGGTCATGCTCAGAACTTCACTGGACAGGCCCAGAGCAGTGTGGACCTAACTTGGAAGCTGTTCTTTGAGTGGGGGTTTGAACCAAATGACCTCCAGAGATCCCTTGCAACCCAAAGTATATGTTATAATTTTATCATCTCTGTCACTTGATACTCCTTTATGCTATATAAGGAAAATCAACAAGCCACAGTGGCTTTGTTTCAAGTTACCTTTCTGATGTTTGTGTAGGAATCCCCATCAGAAGTGTTCATTGAAGGGATCTTCATTCCAAGTTATGAAAGTGGAAAACTGCATATGTTGGAGAACTTGCTGGAAACCATTGATCCAGGATTGGAGAGCTGGGGGGTCTACTTGATTGCAGCCTGCAAATACTTGCAGAGGAAGAACTACTACCATATTCTGTACGAGCTGCAACAGTTCATGAAGGTAAGATGAGGGTGAGTGCCCATCTCTTTCAGTGAAATGTTGAATGCTGTCAGACTTTTGGTTATTTACTTTGGTGTAAGTCTGCATGATGGACAAGTATATTTTTGCTACTTTCCAATCCTAAAAAAGAGATAGGAAGGCCTGAGCCTGACTGAAGCTGACCTGCAATGCATTTGTCATGGATCTGGCACATTGCAGTAGCTTAACTACTGTTTTAAAGAAAACGGAGCATTGTCTGCTTTATGTGAGCACTTTAGTACAGACAACGATTAATGACAGTAGTGTACTTTGGTCCATCTTAGTGTTCAGTATGTTTCTTCTAGGATCATGTTCGTGCTGCCATGACCTGCATTAGATTTTTCACTCACGGAGCAAAGTCTTACACTGAACTGGGAGGCAAACAGACATGGCTTCTAAAGATCAAAGACCATCTCAAAGTCTATCTGCAGGAGGTCTCAAGGAGTTCAGGAAGGAAAAAAATGGCATTTACCTTCCGGAAGAAAATGTCTGCTACAGATGTGTCGAGGTATCTAGAAAAAAGAAGCTAAGTTATAGGAAAGGGGAAATTCAGGCTTTTGTTTTTTGGGGTTTTTCTTTGTTTGTTTTTTTTTTTAGTGGTTGTGTTTAAGTTGGCTTTAGCTAACACATGCTAGCTGTGCCTGACCCAAATCTGACTTTATCTAGTTGCAAGTATAGGATTCCCATTACCTTTCCCCCCAACAACCCAACCCAGGAGATGAGCATTTATTTCCACTAAAAATATCAGTCTGTGTATCATCTACTTTCCTATAATTGAAAAAAACAAAAACAAAACCCCTGCAGTGCATAGACAGCTATGCACTGTATCGATCCACAAGTTTTCTTGCTTTTGCTCTTCCTCTTCTCTCCACAAAGCAAGCAGCTTTGTGATGCTTAGCTACCTACTGGGGTTGACTCACAACATTCAACTACATGCCAGTTACAGGTGCCAGATTTAACTGAATCCCTGGGTTCAAAAGTCGAAGTGTAAATTTAGGCAGATCTCTCATGTACCTGTGCTTTTATATCATGACTTTCTTAGGGGGCTTTTTTCTTTCCTATTTTTTTAGGCTAGACTCTAACTTAAAGGTGGGGGGGAGTGTGTGTGATGAGGTGGAAAAGAGGCAGCAGATATTTGGGATCCAGATTCTCTCGCTCACTTTTTTGGAATAATGTGAACAAGTGCTGACCTTCAGCTTGTGATGCATGTTGAGTGCACAGATCTGAAAAGTATCTCATTGCTGCAGACTTGGCTACACAAAAGACGAAGTCAAAAAGTAACTAAAATAATTATTGTTTGGAAATATGTCTTATATTGAAATGCGTTCAAGTAGTAAGTTTACACAAATAATAATTGACACTTTCTCTGTTTCAAAATAAAGTGAGAATTTTTCCCTTATCTAGGCATATCAATACAGTTGATCTGCAGATGGAAGTAACAAAGTTCCTACATCGATGTGAGAGCTCAGGAACCTCTCAAATGACAGGCTGCTCCTTGCCCACACTCTTTGGAAACAATAACATGAAAATGGATGTCGCTTGCAAGGTACTTACTGCTATTTCAAACACAGCTTTGTTTGTCATCAACAATACTGTTGATACACAGGTTGAAACGTTTGATGGTTGGAGCAGCCTGTGGTACTTTTCATGGGCAGGTTATTTGTCCATATATGCAACCTACCATTTATGAAAAATTCATGTTTTTCCTCAAAGTAGCAGAGAACACCCGAGAACCTGGAGCTCCTCTCCTCAAAGTTCAAACTTTCAAAGGCAGAGGATCCCAAATCCAAATAGTAATGTGCCTTTTTGACTGTACATCCTATTGTGTTTTGAAGCAAGGCAAATACTGCTATTATTCTAACCCTTCTTAACTTCATCTCGGCTCCATCTGTAACTTGCCTAGTGTCCCATGGGGAATCAGTGTGTGACAATAGAGCCCATATTTGTTCTGCTTGTTGGGTGGTGCTGTTTTCTGTTGAAGTAATGCATTGTGTTTTGGCCTCTGGGCAAAATCTGGAAATGCATTATTATTTAACTGTATGTAGTGAAAAAGGAATGTGCATCCTCAAACTTGTCTATGCCTCTCTTTTCAGGTCATGTTGGAAGGCAAAAACATTGAGGAGGGATTTGGGATTGCATTTAGAGTCCTTCAGGTATGGTAAAACTTGATATAACAAGCACTGTTATTACAAAAGAAACTCATGCAAGCAGCAATTGTTTAAGCAAAAGACTTTTTTGCAAAATATCTTTTAATCCCCAAAAAGGAAAACCTCTTGCAAGAAAAGTCACTAGTTCGTCTTAAATGTCTGTGTATTTGGAGGAACATGGGTAAGGAAGTGAATATGCTGCTTCAGTAGGACACTTCTAAAATAATTGGCTCCTACAAAGGAATTAAGTACAGCTTTTCCTTGTTTAGTGACTTAACTCTGGCAAACCACAATCACAGACGCAAGTAGAGAGCTCTGACTCAGTAGCTCGCTGCAGTTCATGATAGCCATGCACAGACGCAGCGAATAAAGGAGGCCAGGGCTATCTCTGTACCATTCTCCTGGCTGAGAGAGCAAAGCTAATTAACTGGAAACTCTCTCTGGGGACCTCTCCTTCCTCATGTCTAGGTAGAAGTTGAGGTGCTTATCAGTCAGCATAGCACGTGAGCCTCCAAACATTTCTGTGTGTTTCTCATCCCTGTATTAGGAGCTGCTAAAAGATACCGCTTTAAGCAGTGCAGTTAGCAGTTTCCTCCCGTCTGGGACAGAGGGTTTAGCAGGGCCACTTCTGGACAGAGGTGGCACGCTCAAAGAGTATTTGTGGCCCGGCTGCCTGTTGTGTTTGTGACTGATGCATATGGCAGGCCCTGCTCCTTCTTTCAGGCCAGCAAGTACAAGGCAGAATGCCTGTTGGCAGTGAGATGGAGATCCTTAGAAAAAACAGTGCTTCTCAGAAGCAACAGCAGTCACTACCCCCCAGTAAAAATGGAGCAGTGAGTCCAGCTGCCTAGCATCACTTCTGTTTCCTTCCTTTTTTTTTTTCTTTTCTTACCTTACTCATGGTAGGATCAGTCCACAGCTTTTATCATCTCTTCCTTCATATGGGAGGTGTACGATGGTCAGTTACCTCCTGTTTCTTAGGGTACACAAAGGGTGACTGCTGGTAGGGTGGCTGGAGGAATATAGTGGGAGCTTGCGAAGTGAGGGAGAGGTGAGTAGGGACCTAGAAAAGGTCTTTTGCCAGAAGCAGTAAAACTGATTTTTGCTACCCCTGAAAAGGAGGAGGTAACAGTGCTCTTGTTCTTGAGCAAAATTGAGTTTTAACAGTCTGATTGTAGAAAACCTTTGAGCCAGCCGTGAGCAGTGGTGACTACAAAATCAGAGGCCCCCAGAACAGCTTGGACTTTCTGGAGCATGATGTGATATTTTGTCCTTAGCAGAGATTGTCTCAGTTGTATAGACTCCCTGTGAGAAAACCTGCTGGGAACATTTAACATGTTGCTCTGATGTTCCAACTACCTCTAGGACTTCCAGCTGGAGGCTACAGAAGTGTACAGCAAAGTGGCCAAGCAGCTGGTGAAGCAACAGAAGTACAGTGAGATCCGGCAGCTCCTCAAGTGTGTCAATGAGTCTGGAGTTGCAGCCAAAAATGATGGGGATAACATTATCTTAAACTGTCTAAATGAGTTCAAGAACATTCCTACTGAGGTAATTCTATCCTGCATTGTGTCCCTTTTGAAGTAAAATGGTTATATACAACACAGGCTGCAGGGAAACCATCCTGTGGTGCTTGTGCTGCTCTTTTAATGCGTCCTTCGTATCTTCTGGCTCTGTACTAGATGCATTGTTTAAAGGTGGGAGTGTGTGGTTTGCCTTACGCTAGTTACTCCGAGTGAAAATGGTAGGTAGCTATAGCATGCTCCTACCCTGCACTTCCTAAATGAGTACCCACGATGGGGAGAGAACCTTTGTGTGACAGGATCCTGCCAAATGCTCCCGATTGGGGTGGGAGGTGTTCACTTCAATGAAGCTTCCCTGGATAACACAGAGGATGTGTGGAGGCAGAAACCTCCAGCTCCATAGGAAACAATTTTAAGATTCCCTTTGCCTACCACCATATCTTTTCCACCCCAGTGAAGGAAGGAGATGCCCTCTATGAAGTTCTGCTAATCAGACTTGGGGAAAAGAGATTGACCTCATAGCATTCTCTGGGGATACCCCGCAGACATGGCAGGCAGGAGAAGCTGTGGTAAAGGGAAGAATTGGACTTCCTATTTTCTGCATGTGCAGCACTGGCAGTTGGGACAATGTAAACATCTAGCTGTGATCTTAGCAGCCCTTTCTCTATGCAGGGGTTTGGCCCCTAACGGGGTAAAGGTTTGTAAACTGTAGTCACTCTAACTGTGAACACCTTTTCCCTTCTTTGGATACAGGATCTCGATAACCTGATTCAGGATATGGACAGTGATGAAAACAAGGTAAGTAAAAGTACAGAACAGGAACTCCTTTAGCAAGAGCTAAACAGCCCGGTCTTGGTCTGCAGGCTATGTGCTCTCTTTTACCATCTTCTTTCTCATCCTCACTCAAGCCAAAGTTTTGAAGGCCACTTCCTAGATTGTAGAAATCACAGCGAATTGCTCAAGGCTGTGGTGTTTGTGACTGCAGCACTGTGACATGAAGGTACTGATTGACGTTATCCCTGTCCTCAGACTGAGGGCTAGGCATTTGTTATAGTGGAAGGAAAAGTATTTCAGAGAGGCTCATTGGTGGGTTTATTGTTTTTGTTAACCAGTTTCACCTAGGTGCATGTAAGTTTCCAGTTATGGCAGACACCTCCAAGATAATCATTTCAGCTTATTGTTTCAGGATTAGACTATTTCCATTGTGATTGAGAGTTAAATGATAAAACTTGTCCAATTCTGATACACTTTTTTTCTTGAGAAAGTGAGGCCTAAACTACTTGGTTTCTTTGTTAGCTTTCGTACCAGCCTGCCAAGCCACTGGAGAGTCACAGATAAATATGTGAACTCTAGGTGCATGTTTAGAGATGAAGAGGCTGTGGCTCAGAGTCTGTGATAGATCCTGAGTGGCATAGCTGGGAATAAAATCTTAAGATTTGTGACTCTCCTCTGTCCTCCTCCAACTGACAAACTCAGTGCTTCATATAGATTGAAAAATGAGCTTTTCACTCTGCCTTTATGTAAGATTTATCGCTGAAAGATGTGAGCTGTTCTAGAACCAGCAATGGAAGAAAATGACTTTGCTATGAGGATATGGTAACTTAATGCACAAGATAAGATACCTGATGTTGATTTCATGGTGATACTATAATGGAGTTTCCACAACAGACAAACTTAATAAAATACCGCTGTCTGTTCATCTTTTACATTGGTATCTGCTCCATGCCATACTCTGCTTCATAACATGCTGCTACTGCCTTGTACAACAGGCTTCTGAACTAGATATTTCCAGTGAATCCTTGCTGAAGCTTGTCCTCTTAGTTTACTACAGCTTTCTAACCAAGTTCTGACTGACTCTTCCGCTTCAGATCCAGGCCTACGTGATGTGCAACAAGTTGCGTTCTGCCTATCTAGTCTCGGTGAGACAGGAGAAGACCAGAGCAGTGCAGCTAGTCCAGCATGTGCGACAGCTGGCTGAGAACAGCGGAGATGACGTTGTGAAGGCCATCTGTGCCCAATGGCTCTCAGTGCACCAGCCCAAAATGAGGAATCGGCTTCCCCAGGGCACTAGGAAGTAATAAGTAATTGACATTCACCATCATACAGAACGGGAAGGCTTCGAGACAGCTTAAAGGCATGTGGTTCAGCCATCTCTTGGTAAAATGGAAGTCTCTTGACTGATGTTGGTGGCAAATGGATGCTGCTAACGTGCCTCTGGTGAAAGGAAGGGAACTAAATTACAAGTGCCAGTCCTGTATTTTGACAAACAGTCACTACCTCAGGGTGTTTTTTGGCTATCTTTTTGATGGGGGGGAGGGGGGCAGTTTCAAACTGAACAAGCAAGAATTTAGGTGTATGGAAGAGAGCACTGCTCTTTCTGGTTTGGGGGGGAGGGGGGGGGGTGTTCGTGTTTTGGAGGTTTTTTGGTTGGTTTTTTTTTTTTAAAGGCACTGAACTGTATTCTATGTGTTTTATTTTTAATCCAGAAAACCTATATAGAGAGGACAGAAAAATCTCATCAACTCAGTGTAGCCTAGAGTATAAAACTTTTTGTGATTATGGGTTTCCTGTAAACTTTTTCAAGATTGGAGAGATCTTTTACAAAGACTGAAATTCAGAGATTTTTTTTTTAAAGCCTCTATACAAACCATTGCTACTCCGCCCCCCGTCCCCCCAGTAGAATGTGCACAATTTCTTTAGTTTGTTTGAAAAGCTAGGAACTGATTCTTCATGGCAGGTTTCTACTTACCAATCACACTGTCAGATGCGTGCCATACATATGGCACTTGAGTCCTTACTAGATGGATGAAGTTATAAAGGGCATTATCTGGTAAGGGGAGTAGAAAGGGAAAATAATCCTTTAAAATAGTTGAAAATTCGTGTACCTCTTTCTTTGCTACGGTAATATCCCATAAATTGTTGCAATGCAGCTTTATCACTTAACAGTTGCCAGTAAACTTCCACGGTTTTTCATCAGGTATAGCAGAAAATATGGGTAGAGCAAGCTGTGGTAAAATTCAACAGACGATCTGTATCCCTGTCACACAGGGATTTGTTTCTGAGCAGAATAATCTATCCCTGTCAGGTACAATAGAACACCAGACTAAATTTTTATTAACTGGACATACTGTATAGACTATGTTGACAGGCTTTGCTCTGGAAGTGTTAGGTTAACTCAGTTTTATGAAAAAGCAGGAATCTTTGTGTAATGGCTGTGTTCAGGGATGCTGAAAAAAGCAGCTGCTTCTCTGCAACCATGACTGGGATATGAGAAATGGGCAGAAGAAAGGTAGCCAGTAGTAGGACCTTCAAAAAGAAACAGAACAAAACATGGCACTCACAAGAGTTTGTGTTTGCTGTTTACATGTATTTCAGCACAAGAGGTAGGAAAACTAGTTCACTTTTTTGTTAAAACGTTTAGTTGTTTACTTCAAAAGAAACAACAGGTTTTCTGAAGTGTAATATAACTGTAGTTTCAGTACATAAAATAATTGAGACTGTCAGAGAAGAGTTTTGCACTATGCCCAAGCTCACCGTAGTGACAGAACAGACTTCCACACTATTGGAAAGGACTTGGTCCATTGCCTTAAGTGTTTCATGAGCAGTGCCCCACTGACAGGAACACCTCTCTTGGTGGTGCTCCGCTCACTAGAGCTCTCAGAGCTAAGCGGTCAGAAATGACCACATTTAGCTTTCAGAATCTCCTGACCACAGATTTGCATTATCTCATTAGTGAGCAGTACTAATGAAAGCTGCTTTTGTTTTCTTGGCCAGACTGACCTAGCTTTCCATCAGCTTACAGCCGTTGGGCTGATCCTAAAACATGACGCTAGCCACGCCTTCAGTCATTTCCAAATCTCTAATTATGGGGAGGAGGTTTTACTGTTTGTGGGCATCCAGATCTGCATTGCTGATAATACCTACTTTTCTGCTCGAGTTCCTTCAGCTGTATAGAGCACAGAGAGCGGAGTTTGCCACGCAGACCAGTCGGTTCTGTACCTGCCTTTCTTCCTGACCTCTTTGCACTGTACCTGATGCACTTTATATAGTGTTTGTTGTAATTTGATGTTCTTAACCTGGAATTGTAGGGATCTTTCTCTTACCAGCAGCAACTGGAATTTTGATCCTGACTAACTGCCTTGTGTCACGAATAGTGCAATTATCAAGGGGCTTTGAATTTTTGAGCATCAAAAAGGGATTGAGTACTGCCAGTTAAAAAACTTCTCTATTAATGACCAAGGTTTGTTTACAATGAAAAAAGAGAATAAAGTATTATGATTGTTAATGTATCTTCTGTTTGCTTTTTATCTCAGCGTAGCTGCGCATCTCTTTCTAGATGTGTATTTTGCTTTTGGCTATGCTTAGCAGAGTAACTAGAAGGGGGAGAATTGTTCTGTCATGCAAAATCTCTCTCTGCTAGTGTCCTCGATATTTAGATCAACTGGAATGTCGCATCTTTAGAAGTCCTCCCAGTAGCTACCTCAGCCTCATACATGTACTCTCACAGAGCAGTAATCCTCTTTAGAGTGCTTCGCAAGTTAATCTAACTCTCCCTTACAAGCCTCCCTTTGAGACAGCTAAATGAGCTTTAGTTCCCTCATTTTACAGATCCACCTAGAAGAAGGTATAAATGATTTGCCCAAGGTCAAAAAGGGGGGTGGGGGGTGGAAGTGGTGTCTATGGAAACGTGTAGTTATGTGTCTTATGTTAAATCTGCCATCAGACTCCTGTGAGAAGAGCATTGACCTGCAAGGGCAAAATATTTCAGCCTAGAGACACTTTCTGCTTTTTTTAAAATGGTTTTTGTTACTCCTGAAAGCCACTTTCAAGATCAGAGAATCACACACAGAGAAAGCAGGCCAAGTCTGCAATGCTAGGTAGCATTCTGCTACACTCTAGTTGTGAATTTAGCTTCATATTCAAGATGAAGCATAAAGAGGGAGGAAAAGAGATAGAGCGACAGGGAGAAACACAAAGGGACTTTAAAATGTTACCCAAACTGAGTTCTGTACATTAGTAAGGCAGGTGCAGATAACAGCAACACCAAGTAAACTGATTGAACATTTCTGAAGGAAGATATGGTCTCCTGTTGTAAAAGGAAAATGGCTTTATTTAGTATTGCTCAGAGGTAGCAGAGGACTGATCTGCATAGATAGCATCCAGGCAGAAAGAATTAATCATAAAATCAGCATTTGTTTCCCCAAACTGGCAGCTGGTCACAGTGGCACGCTCATGTGCAAGTCCAAAAACTCCCAGATTTTTTACCAAAAGTAGAAGATAATCCTATGAGCTGTGGCACTTGTTTTCTAACTGCTTAACTCTTTCAGAAATAATCTCCAATTATGGATCCCACTCTAGCAATTTGCACCAAAGTAGCACTAGAGTTCCAAGGGAGCAGTCCCGTTACTATGTGGATTGACGGAGCTGCCTTTTGAAAGTGCAAGCTGTACGGTACTGCAAGGCCAGGCTGGCAGCCTTGGCCAGCCAAGGCCAGTAACTACTGGGCAGACAAACGTAAGGACTTATGTGCAAGTCTTACTTTCCTGTCCTAGGTAGTTTGCTGTCATTTAAAGCTGAAGTCTCAGCTGAAGTTTAATGTTTTTTCACATAGTTGAGATGTTCTTTACTCATTCCGCTCTCTTTTCTAGGTTCTAAAGTGATTTAAAGTGCAGCTAGGGGGTTTATTGTGACAACTTTTACACCATCTTCGCTCAATGCTTCACAGGAGAGATCTTAATTTTTTTTTAATAAGATAACGCACAATTGCATCATTCCTGCAGCTTTTAACCTCCCAGTCACCTGCGTTCTCAAAAGATATGCCCTCAGTTAACTTACTGCAATCAATGGGCATTTGAGGCCAAGATACTTCAGTGACTACAGTCCAGCTTCTTGCAGAGAATATAGAGAAAAGTAATTGATTCCACTTAAAAACTTTATCTAATGCTTGGCACAAAAATGGCCAGCACCTGTTTCTGTGTGCTTTGAGAGCATTTGTATTGCATGTAATTGACAGAAAATTTCATATCCTGAAGTACTTTCACTCTGCCAGGTGAAATAGTAGGAACTGAAAATAACCTCATAGATCGTAAGTTTAGAGTCCTACCTTTTTACTGTTAGGAAAAAAACCCTTTAAATAAAGGTAATTCTTTGTTACTTCATAATCTAAACCTAAGACTGCAACCTCATTTCTATTCTAAAGCCAGAGAACAATAGCCTCTGGCTGCTGTGTGAGATACCAAGCAAAGGTTGCTCACTGCATTGGTGTTCTAATTCTCCAGTTACAAAAGGGGACTGGTTGCTTACTAATCTCAATCCTTAAGTGTAATATTCCAGAAATTCACATTAGATGATTGTGTCCATAGAGCCATTAAGAGGGCAGCTGAAGTATCAGCATTCTTGTCTTGAGGTCTCTCAGCAGTGCTCTGCCTAGGAGAAGCATCGCTGGGCTCAGCCAGGTACACGCTTGAGGTCTGCGCTGCTCAGTCCCACTGGATGCCGAGGAGCTCACAGCTCACACTCCAGAGCTTCTTTGCTGTCTCATCATCCCGACCCCGTGGAGATACGTATGCTGGCTGGCAATCACTGTAAGAGGAACATCTTTTATTTTTATTTTTTAAGTCAAAGATCTCCATCTGCATTAGCACACTGAAGTGTCTGTGTTAAGATACAGGAGTTCCTTTCTATCAGCTTAACTTCAAGACCAATTGAAGAACAGTGGGAAGCTATCCTGCAAATGAGCAAAGGCTGGTGCTAAGCCACCTTGAGAAAGCTTTCTTTCCAACTGGCTAGGGAAGAGTCTTCCCCCATGGCACCAAGAACTCGCAAGCAAGTCTAGCTCTATCTGTTGTCTCAACTCTTAAACCTATATATGTACACTGAAGAGTATATAGTAGAGCATTCTCATTAATACCACTAAAAAGGGCTATAAATACTAACCAAGCTTCTTCAGGAGCACTTTTTCTAGCAAACACTACAAAAAAGCCACTCAAACAGCCCTTTTTTCTAAACTATTTATCCCACCCTATTGCCATTGCATGAAAGGCAAAGCTGCCCCAGCATAACACCACTGTAATAACCATGTATCGTTATCCCCTTTTCCATTATCCGCTGAACCGTGGCTCCTTTCTTCTCAGCTCCTGCAATCAGACAGCACTCTGTCTGAAACAGGGATCATGTGTTGTCACGTGTAATGCTAGATGCTCAGTAACACGGGAGCTTAAGAGAACGGAGAAAATTGCATCTCATAAGACTTCTGTCCAGCCTAGTGTTTTTAGAGCTCCAAGTACACAGTCTCTGATGTTCCTGAAGTGACTCTGGTGGGCTCCACCTGTCTTGCTGTGGCATGTAAATTCTTTTCTTAATGTCTATACTTGTACTTTATATTCTATTGCCTGGAAAGTGAAAAGGATTTTAGGCTAGTCCAATGTAAACTGTGAACTACTGTTGGAGCTATTTATTTCCCGTCAAGTCCAAAACTCCTTTCTTTTACGAGTTTAAAATCTACCAAAGTTTTCTGTACTCCAGCACATAAATGCTCTATTTACATCCTGAAACAGACAGTCATCCAGGGAAGATTAAGACATCTATTTATATATTCAAGTCTGATTAAGATCGTACAAACTCCCAAGTGAAGATCAGACAAAGTCATTACAGAGACTAATCTGGTCACATATCACAAGAGGAAAGCTCTGCAAAGAAGCAAAGGCTCCAGCAGTATCCAGGTGAATTAAAAACAAACCAACACCTTTTCATGTTCATTTCTCAAAACCAGTATTGTTACACTGCTCTACACCCAGTGGGAAGCTGACGGACACATCTGAATGAAGCTGTTCAAATGGCAGGCTTCAAATCCAAGATTACGATGACTTGGAACTAACTGCTCTGGTCTGGTGAGGGGTAAATGCATGACTATTCAGAGTCCCAGAGTAAGTCAAAGAAGTCAAGAAACAACAGGGTTTGCAGTGGGAGCTACAAAAAGACAGTTTGCAGGACAGAGTGATAAGCATCCCGGCAGGAGTCCCTCCCAGCTGGTGGGTCTGTCGCACTGGAGAATCAAGTTACTGTGTCACATGCCAGCCCTGAAAATCCCACCTCCTAGCTCTGCAGCACCATCAGCCCTCCCAGCTCCCTGGGAGCACAGGCCCTTTGTGCTCCAATAGGGTAAAACTACAAAGAGAACCCAAGTGGTCTTTCCAGGATTGACTCAAATGACCTCATATAACTAAACAGCTCTACTGAAAAGTGATTTGGCCGAGTCTCAGGCAGATCAGGATTAGAGCTCTGAGCACGTGACAGCCATTCCTGCACTTTGAGTACAGTGATATTCCTAGCACTAAAGGACCCGCTGTTGTGTGAAGTGTTGCACAAGTCAGGGATTTCTTCTAACACGACATCCACTGCAACAGACCTGGAAGGGGTAATGCTCTAGTATTTGTCACCCTCAATCTTATCAGCCAGCGTCTTACCCGGTCCCTTCTTAATGAAGAATGACAGTAAGTCTCAGTTTCCCCAGCCAACAAGGTTGCCTTCCACAGTATATCGCTCCATCAGCTTGCACCCACCTGAAATACTGTCCTGTCACAGAGTCTAGCTCTTCTGCTACTGCACAGTAGACACTGGTCTGAGCTCCTTCCCGAGGTGTCTTCAAGAAGAATGAGAATATCTTCCACAGCCATGTCATTGCAAACGAGTGCCGGACCAGCTCGGAATGGACAGAACCAGGATGGACAGCGTTTGCTGTGACTTTAGTGCCTATGGCAAAAGAAAGTAGTCCAGGACAAATCTGCATGCATCGAACTGCATTTAAAAAAAAAGGGTGATATACTCCTCAATTCTACCTGCAGATATTCTGTAACTTAAAGGAGGAGTCCAGGCATGGATACAGGGAGAGTAAGTGAAATTCTCAGTAGTTGCTGATTGCTGGAGCATCCCCCACTCCCTTCCAAACACTGCAGCTACTACATGCCTTCTGCAAAACAATGTGCTAGAGGGCCTGGATGCTAAAACAGCAGCAGTTTCCATCAGACTTTTGATAACACCAACTTTTTTTGATTTACTGTAGCACTAATTTCCTAGAAAAGACACTACTACTAAAGTTTATGAAAAGGATTGAATGACATGGCTGTGACAGATGTTATGACTTAAGAGGTATTGTCTAGTCCTATGCTTCTATTTTACAGGCCATTGGCACTTAAGGCAGCTGAGTATGCCTCAGCTTTTCCATTGCAGACTACAATTGTAGTTCAGCTCCCTCTGTTTTTTCAGCTTCCAGCCACATACCACAATTGTCTGTGTGGATGCAGCTAGTTTTGTTACAAGCACCAAAGAAAAATGAAATCCATTCAACTGTGCCACGCCATTAGAACTCCTCTGCCCTGTTGCTGTAAGACAATCAGTGCTTTAAGTCTCCTGGTTCACAGACAGAAGATACTTTCTTTCTGCATCAAAGAGCTGTTAGTGACCCTTGCCTCAAACCATTTAATTTCTGCATAGCCAATTTCCAGACCTTTCTTCAATCCACTCTCCTCATCCATGGTGCTCAAAAGCCAAGCAGAAACACACTCTGCTCTCCTCTGGGACTTGCCTTGCAGCCGCCTCGCCAGCTCCCGGGTGAAAAGCACGTTAGCCAATTTGCTGTGACAGTAGGCGAGGCCACGATTGTAGCTCTTCTCACCATGGAGGTCATGGAAGCGGATTCGGCCTCCGTGATGAGCCAGTGAGGACACGTTCACTATGCGGGCTGGAGCAGACTGCTTCAGACGCTCCAGCAATAGGAAGGTCAAAAGAAAATGACCTAGGAGTGAGAGGAAATGTCATCCTTCTCTGAAGCGTTGCCCTGCTGGAATTTCAAAGTACTTTCAACATATTACTTACATGTTATAGCTTACTGCTGCCCTCAGTTCAAGTTCAGGGAAAAGAAGAACCCCTGGGATCAAGAGCTAAACTTTTATGGGGCCATTAAGTTCTGCTCTTCAGCTTCAAAAAGCTGGAGCTCTCATACATTTCAAGTGTCCCAGGTAACATCTACAGATACATAAACTGGGTCCATGATAAGCAAATGCATCGTATTACTCTTTCTCATGACACTTGAGCCCCGAGGAAACCAGCTTCCATCTCCAGAACTCTAACTCTGCCCTTCCATTCTTTCCCAAAAAGGGAGGATGAGGAAAAGAAAATCTGGAAGCAGGACTTTCCTCTGCCATTCGGCCACAGATCTTGAATGAAAACATGACTCCACTGGCCTTACCAAGATGATTGACTCCCAGGTGCATCTCAAAGCCATCAGCTGTCTTGGAGTAAGGGCATAACATTACCCCAGCATTATTAATGAGAATATGGAGTTCCTTCTCCTCTGCAAGAAACAACAGACATACTTAAACAGGGAAACAGAGACCAAAGACAGACAAGAAGTCAGCCAAAAAAACCCACACCTGTCTGAGTTGCAGCCACATCACCTCAACAAAATAAGGATAAGTCTCCTACCACAAACTAGCTCATGGCCTCTGACAAGCTCCTGCTGTGAACCACAGAAGCCAACATGGTACAGAGATATACAGGTCAGAGATCTGGCATCTGCTAGAAGAGCGGGCAACAGTCCTTAGCAAAATATTCTCACTGAAAAGAAGGATCTAGAGGCTGTACCTGCTAGAAATTTTTCAGCAAACTCCCGGATGGACTTTGTATTAGCCAAGTCCAGTTTTTTCACAATGACTTGCTGGTTCCCTGTCTCAGCTCGGATTTCACTGGCTGCAGCTTCTGCCTTCGCCATGTCTCTGCAAGCGACAATCACCCTCGCACCTGCAAGGGGGGGAAAAAGGCAGAAACAGAGGCTGAGATCACCGGAGCACACTGGATGCTCAAGGCTATGACAAGCACGCTGACTACACACAGTGCTTACAAACAACGTATTGTTTCTTTAGGAAATTGGCATCAGTCAGGGGAGCAGCTGGGAGGGACAAAGCCTTTCCTACTATGTTTTTAGCTCTGATCCAGCCCAAAGCTGTTTTCAGACCCGGAAAATGTACATCTCAAGTGCCTCTGTCCAGGTTCTCCCAGGTCAGGACTGTGTACCACAACACTGGTTACATCTGCCCCTATAATGGGAACATCAAGCCAGGAGCACATGAAGATACTTGGATTCCAGCCAGAGTAATTTCTAAATGGACTGTGAACAGGTAGTTTAATCTCCTTACCAGTTACCCAAAAAGCATTTAGATCAAATTAGCTTGAAACAGGAATAACTAAAGCACTCAGCAGTGGACCTATGGCATTTCCCAGCTTCATACAAGCAGAACCCAGCGATAGCAGGAACTTCCCCAGACCTCTCAAAACAGCTGCAGTGCAGAGCATTTTCATGTCACAAGACACATTTTTGGAGTTCAAGCAATGAAACCAGCTGAGGAACTGGGGACTTGCACCTCTGGAGAAGCAACACTTGGGCTCGTCTGAAATAACTTTGGAATCCAACTCACTTAAATGTGAGCATGAAATACTCCTCCCTTAGGTCCAGAAAAGGGACTACTGACGCACAGGCACGCGCACATCAGCTGCATGGGGAGGCCTGCTGATGAAGGCCGGTGACTTGCCTCTTTGCGCGAGGTCTCTGGCAGTCTCCTTCCCGATGCCCGTGTTGGCTCCCGTGATTACCACCACCTTCCCCTCCAGCCTGGCTGCTGACTTGCACTGTCCTCCAGCCACATACCGCCTGCAAGAGAGGGCGGCAGCAGTCACCGGGCGAGGTCCGAGGGCAGCCCCCCTCCTTAGGAGACTCGCGTCAGGGCCGAGCACTCAGAGCCCCAGGTTTCACCCCAACGGTCGGGCTGACCGCTGCGCTCAGGGCCACGGGGAGTCACGGGCGTCGCTACCTGAAGAGGTTGATCATGACCGTGTCGCGACCGGGCCACCGGGTCAGATTCCCACTCGCCCTCCAAACCCCCCCGCTTTACAAACATGGGCGGGACCCGGCGCCGGGCCCGGTACCGGGAGGCCCGGCCCCGCCGCTCCGCCCTTGCGTCAAGTGGGACCACGGCTCCCATTGGCTGCCGCCGTCAACTCCGGAGACTCGGCCAATGGGCTCCGCCGTGGCGCCGTGAGGAGAAGGCGGGCCCCGCCCCCCGGGCACAACGGGGCGCCAGCCGCCTCTCCGAGCCCCGCCGGCTCCGGGCCCCGGGACAGACCCCACAGTAAGCTCCGGGCGGTTAGAGGCTGCGGGAGGCCGCCGAGCCACGCGCCGGTGCCAGGGCCGAGCCGAGCCCCAGGAGCGCCCCAGCTCCTGCCGCGAGCGCATTAGTGTTATGAGGCGCTGGAGCTGGGGAAGCGTGAATAACGCCCTAGCCCAGCGCGGGCAAGGGAAAAGGAATCCACTTTATTCGTACTCCCGTCAAACAAACAAGCAAGCAGGCAGGCAGACATGACAGCCGTGAGACGCGGCTCCGCCCGCCCGCACCCGCCGCACCCCGGGGCAGAGGCCGCCACTACTTGTACACGCGCGAAAGGCCAGGGCCGCGCTCGGTAAGACGCACCTGATGTAGGGCGCTGCCACGAGAAAGAGAACGGGGATGGAGACGGTGGCCCCCAGCGCAGCCCCCCAGCAGCCGACCATCGCCGCCGCCCGCTCCATGCGTACTGCCGGCGCTCAGCGGCGACCGTCCCGGCCTCGCCCGCCTCAGCCCCGCCCCGGCCTGCCCCGCCCCGGCCTGCCTCGCCCTTCCCGCGGCACGCGGACCCCTGCGCGGACCTCCGCCGCGCGCAGGACAGCGCGCAGCAGGCGCGCCTGCGCAGTGGCCCCTCTTCGCTCAGGCATCGCCGGTCCCCCAGCCGGGTCACGGAATCATAGAATAGTTTGGGCTGGAAGGGACCTTTAAAGGTCATCTAGTCCAACCCCCCTGCAATGAGCAGGGACATCCTCAACTAGATCAGGTTGCCCAGAGCCCTGTCCAGCCTGACCTTGAATGTTTCCAGGGATGGGGCATCTACCACCTCTCTGGGCAACCTGTGCCAGTGCTTCACCACCCTCATTGTGAAAAACTTCTTCCTTATGTCTAGTCGAAATCTCCCCTCCTTTAGTTTAAAACCATTACCCCTTGTTCCATCACAACAGGCCCTACTAAAAGGTTTTTCCCCATCTTTCCTATAAGCCCAGAGCCTTCTCTTCTCCAGGCTGAACAAGCCCAACTCTCTCAGTCTGTCTTCAGAGGAGAGCTGCTCCAGCCCTCTGATCATTTTTGTGGCCCTCCTCTGGACCCACTCCAACAGGTCCATGTCTTTCCTGTGCTGGGGGCTCCAGAGCTGGACGCAGGACTCCAGGTGGGGTCTCACCAGAGCAGAGTAGAGGGGCAGAATCACCTCCCTCGACCTGCTGGCCACGCTTCTTTTGATGCAGCCCAGGATACGGTTGGCCTTCTGGGCTGCGAGCACACATTGCTGGCTCATGTCCAGCTTTTCATCCACCAGTACCCCCAAGTCCTTCTCAGCAGGGCTGCTGTCAATCCCTTCATCCCCCAGCCTGTATTGATACTGAGGGTTGCCCCAACCCACGTGCAGGACCCTGCACACTTGTCCTTGTTGAACCTCATGAGGTTTGCCCGGGCCCACCTCTCAAGCTTGTCCAGGTCCCTCTGGATGGCATCCTGTCCCTCAGGTGTGTCCACTGCACCACTCAGCATGGTGTCATCTGCAAACTTGCTGAGGGTGCACTCGATCCCACTGTCTGTGTCATCGATGAAGATATTAAACAGTACCGGTCCCAATACGGACCTCTGAGGGACACCACTTGTCACCCATCTCCATCTGGACATTGAGCCATTGACCACTACCCTCTGGATGCAACCATCCAACCAATTTCTCATGCACTGAACAGTCCACCCATCAAATCCATACCTCTCCAATTTAGAAGGAAGGATGTTGTGGGGAACCGTGTCAAAGGCCTTACAGATGTCCACGTAGACAACATCCCTAGCTCTTCCCTTGTCCACTGATGTAGCCACTCCATCGTAGAAGGCCACTAGGTTGGTCAGGCAGGACTTGCCCTTGGTGAAGCCATGCTGGCTGTCTCCAATGACCTCCCTGTCCTCCATGTGCCTCAGCATAGCTTCTAGGAGGATCTGTTTCATGATCTTCCCAGGCACAGAGGTGAGCCTGACAGGTCAGTAGTTCCCAGGGTCCTCCTTCCTACCCTTTTGAAAAATGAGGGCAATGTTTCCCTTTTTCCAGTCCCCAGGGACTTCACCTGACTGCCCTGACTTTTCAAATATCATGGAGAGTGGCTTGGCAACTACACCAGCCAATTCCCTCAGGGCTCTGGGATGCATCTTGTCAGGTCCCATAGACTTATGTATGTTCAGGTTCCTCAGGTGGTCACGAACCTGATCTCTTACAGTGGGAGGGACCTTGCTCCCCCTGTCCCCGTCTTGCAGTGCATCCACTCGAGAGGTCTGGGAAGAGAGATTGCCAGTGAAGACTGAGGCAAAAATGTTGTTGAGTACCTCAGCCTTCTCCTTGTCTGTTGTTAGCAGTTTGCCAGTCGTGTTCATTGGTGGGGGGGTACGCTGTCTTTGACCTTCCTTTTCCGGCTGACGTACCTGTAGAAGCCGCCCTTATTCTTCTTTGCATCCCTTGCCAAGTTCAGCTCCATCCGTGTTTTGGCCTTCCTGACCCCATCCCTACACAACCAGGCAGCATCCCTATACTCTTCCCAGGACACCCGTCCCTGCTTCCACTGCCTGGGCGTTTCCTTCTTGCCCTGTAGTTTGACCAGCAGGTCTCAACTCATCCATGCTGGTCTCTTGCCTTCCTCACCTGATTTCTTACACCTGGGGACCGAGAGCTCCTGCGCTCTATGGAAAGCCTCCTTAAAGATCTGCCAGCTCTGTTCTGCTCGCTTGCCCCTGAGGGCAGTTTCCCTCCCTTAACTAACTCCTTCAAGAGCTGGAAGTTTGCTTTCCTAAAATTCAGGGTCCTGACTTTACTCTTCACCCGACCCATATCCCTCAGGACTGTCAACTGGTTGTGCCAGCGGCTCCTGAGTCCTCTCGCACCGGCCAGCCAGCGGGTCCTGCTCCCTGCCATGGGTGTGCACCGCTGGGAAGACCCGCTGGCAGTAGGAAGCCGGCCGGCTCGACGCCAGCAGCCTGCTGCTTTTTCCCCCATGCAGCGCAGGGCTCTGCACTGGGTCTCTCGGAACAACCTGAAACTGCCGCTTTAATTGCACTTTCCAATTAACAAGCCGAGAAATATCAGAAGAGAAAGCCCAGTGGCTGTCTGGAAAGACATTCAACTTTTTTGTATAAACTTTTCTTAACCTCACTTCAAAGTTTATGATATTAACCCTACCAAAACGTATGAAATGATGTATACATGTACGTAAGCGCGCGTTAAGGGCTAGGAGAAACGCGGTGGCGGGTTCACCGGTGCTGGCTCTCACCTTTACCGGAGAGCATAAGAAATAAAAGGCCCAAGGCACTGGGTGGTGTCGCCTCCTTGCAGCCCCATCTCCTCGAAGCGTTGCGCCGTGTGCTGGCTCCGGCGGTGTCTGCCGAGCGCCCCGCGCGGTGCCGCCGCGACGGGCGCTGCCGCCTCCCCCAGGGAGACTACAGCTCCCAGCAGGCAGTGCGCGCCGCGAGCCCCTCCACCACCTTCTCGCGGCAGCCCGGGCCGGCGCCCGATGCGCCTTGTCGCCTCCGAGGGCCGGTGACCGGCGGGAGCCGTCGCCGACAGCCCTGCCGCACCGCGTGTGGCGGCCCCCTCCCGCGGGGAAGCAGGCCGCGGCGGGCTGCCCGCGCTGCCGCCGGCGCGGGGCGGTTTTGCGGTCGGGCGGCGTCCCGGGCGCCCGGCGGCGCGGGGGGAGGCCCCCGCCGCCGCCGCCGATGGCGGAAGTGCCTTGTGAGGAAGCGGCGATGCGTCGCGCGGCGCGTAGCCGAGCGGGCCGGGGGAGGCGGTTGCGGTAGCTGTCGCCGAGCGTGGCGGGAGGCAGCTGTGTGCCATGGCGGGCCGCGGCTCCGGGTCCTCGGAGCACCTGGAGCGGCTGCACGAGATCTTCCGGGGGTTGCACGGAGACCTGCGGGGCGTCCCCGAGCGGCTGCGGGGCAGCGCGGCCGGTGAGGCGGGGGCGGGCGGCAGCCGCTCCTTGTTGCTTGGGGGAGGGCGTAGCGGTCGCGGGACGGTGCTGGGCTTTACCGGGAGCGGGAGCTCGGACTCCCGCCCCTGCCGCGGCCGTCTCTCTCGCTGTCGCTGGGGACCGGCCGCGGCGGGGTCTGGCGGTGCTTGCCCTCCGGTTGGGGCTTCCCCGCGGGCGGCCTCCTCGGGCAGCTGGGGCTTGCTGTAGGGCCGTTGCAGGGAGTTTGGGCTGTTTCTCCATGGGTGAGCCTGTTCTTACAGCCGGCGGGGCAAAGTCCTTTTGAGGAAGCCTGTGTGTGGGGAAGGAGTTTGCTGAGGCAGGCGCAGGAATTTAGTGCATCGCTTTCGGTAGGTGCCTCCTTGGAGGGGGCGGGTGGCTTTGCTAGGTCTGGCTTCACTGTGTCTTATTTTTCAGTGGCTGCTATATTCTGGTAGCTTTGCTCTTGAGTATTAGGCCTGGTCGCGCAAAGCCCCAAATACGCAAGTAGCAAGGCAGGTGTGACACTTTACTGCTCTGCAGCAGCTCCTCCTGCCTGGCAAATTTCAACTCTGTAGCCAAGCGCTGCTGTGCTGGGCTTTCAGCTTCAGTCTCATCTCTGAGGGGGAGTTGTTATTTGGATGTTATGTCATGCTATTTCTAGGTGACCTGCCTGAAGTGCAGTGCTTTGGGTTTTCTTCTTTTCTTTTTTTTGGTCATTGTTGGACTCTTGTCCAACATCAGCAGAATTAAAAGCAGTTTTTATTATCGTAGCTGTCCACAACCATTTGTAGACTTACTGGAGCAGATTTGCATTTTAAATGACTGTCTTAAAAGTCTGGTTTGTGCACTACCTACCCACAGACTAGAAAAAAACTATCAAGCTACACAAAGTTATATTAGAAGCAAAGTCCGATTTGACAGGAATTCTTTATTGGGTAATGGTGCTCATACCAGTGGGTAAAACACTCTGACAAAATGCTTCTCTGTAAGGACTTGGCATTGTGCTTCTAATTCAGTTCTTAATACTTGGCAGTGTTCTGAGAACCGGAAAGGGAAGTGATCTGACAAGGAGAATTTTACCAATGTCACCGAACCTCTTTGGTTAAATACTTCCTGCATATGAGAAACATGATGCACAGTTATCGTGAGCTGCTGTAACTCAGCTTGGGTTTTGTACCACGAGAATGAGTAGGGGCTGTAAGCCATGTTCTGCAATAGTTCAGTCTTGTCATTCTCCCAGAATTGATCAGTTTTATGTGTTTAGGTATAAAATCACAGACCATAGGAAATGGTTTGTTCAGAATATAGCAACCTGTGCTAGGTAACACAGGCTATGAAAAGCTTAATTCCATTTCTTACCTGGCTTTCCATTTGATAACGAGTTATATTCAGGGTCGCAATCCTCATCATCAGAGTTTCCAGAAAGTTTGGTACAAGAAAGATGTTCAAACCTGCAAATGACAACTTTCAAAGCTGATTTAATTTCACTAGCAGTGAACAAGAATAAAAAGCATAAAGGAAGAAATACACTTTTTTGGAGAATGGCCCTTGAATCTGGATGTTGTTTGCATAAAATTTTGTGAAGATGGTTTTAGGGAAGGATGGTTGTCTTTGCTGCCTTGAAATGCAAAATCTGTCTCTTACTAGCTGTCTGTAAGGAAAAGAATGTGACCTGACCATACGCACGCTGTTGTTTCCCTGAGGCACTCTGGGGTGAATGAGAACATCTGTAAATGTTTCTTCACATTGAAAAGTACCATAGAAGAGGAGGTGGAACACCCTATTTCTAGTTTTAAAAGAACAGAAATTTCTTGCAGGAAGTCCTATTTCCTTGTAGAAAGGGGAGGGTAATTTTTTTTTTTTTTTGTGAAGTAAAGCTTTGTCAGGTCTCCATGGAACTGGAGCAGTCTTGAGCACTGACTTCTGAGCAATGGGCATAAGCGGAGTGTTTACAGGCAGCAATTTTTGCAATGCTTGTAGATTGTTTCACCGGGTTACAAATAATTACAAACTGATTTTTCAGACGTGCTATGAAATTTTAATACGACTGTTCTACCCTTTAAATTTGTTGCTGGAAAAATCTTGGTAATATTTTTGGAAAGTATTTCTGAGAGAGTTTAAGATAAGTCAGAAATTTGTCTATCTGGTAAAGGCGTTCCACTCTCCTAATGTGCTTTGTCTGCTTCTTGTACTTACGGGAGGGGAGGGGGGCAGGAGGGGTGTGTCTTTATTTTTCGAGTTATCTGATCCTGATAACTTCAGGAGGCAATAAAAGATACCTTGCATACTCTTTTAAGATGATTGGCACACTCACAAACTCAAGGGAAGACAGAATCTGTAGTTCTTGGGACATCTTTGAGGGGCAGAAGTTTGGAAATGCTGTTTCACTCTATATAAACAAGGTAACAATTTCCTAGATCTAGAAACAAATTTTTTCCTTCCAAATTTGTAAGAAGGCATTTTTAAGCAGCCTGGATTAGTTTCAAATGTAGATGCTTTCCTCTAAGTTAGTTCAGTTAGCTGTACTTTTCAACTAAATCTAATTCTAATTGGTTGGAAATAAATCAGTTAAATGTTGATGAGCATGTGGGTCAAGTTACTGTGGCTTAGGTACTTTTTCCTTTTAATGAATTTAAAAAGTTCTCTCAATGTACCTCAAGTAGCAGTTTAATCTGGAGTGATATGAATTAAACTGCTCAATGTATTCTGGCATCTCTGTTAGGCCAGATCCAGTATAATGCTTTCAAGCCACATTGCCCGATTCCTTGTTGGCATATAGACAAAAAAAGTCTCAAGCCATTACTATTTAACTTTTGGAAACTAACTTGCATTTCTTTGGCTGCTCATTTGTAAGTGCAGCATTGCCTTAATCCGCTTGGGGGACACAAAGAAGGTAGAATACTGCTTTTTTCCGTACTGCACCAGGTTTCAATTAGCTTGAGAGAGCAGTTGTTTTAAGAGGGCACTACGTGAATCAGATTAGTGAAATGACCTATATAAAAGAAAATATTGACTTCTGAAGGCTGTTTCCCTGCAGTTCATGTCCGTGATTTCACTTGCAACCCAGCTACACAAATAATTGCATCAGCACAAATGTACATGGCAGCAAATCGTGGAAGAAGTGAGGAGAGTGTATTTAGGAACCTTCTTAAGTCAGCATTTTCTTCTGAATTAACTGGGATGTGAAACTGCATTTCTTGATACCAGCTAGTGTGTAATACATTAACAGTCATAATGTAGCTTAGGCTGTAATAACTCTGTGCGCTACTGGAGAGTGTAGCTTCTTGTTAGATGGTGGTTTTTAACTCTGTTTTACATTCTCTACAGTTCAAATTCTGGGGCTTAATATGAATTTGTACTGAAAAGGAAAGCTTACAGCTTAGGCATGTTGTGTGTATGAGAGAAGCTATATAAAAATGTTTGGATCACTTCAATTTTTTTTCCTATTCTCTGTTGAGCGGTTAAAAACCGCTTCTTTTGCAGAGGACTATATTTACGAAAAGGTATTATCAAGTCAGTTTTTTATTGCAACGATGTTTTCATAATGTTGTCTTTAATTTTGTCTTTAAGTTTAATCAAATTAGAGAAGTTTTACCAAGATGACTGTCTGCATTTTTTGCTACCCAGAATTTTATTTAAGACTGAATTATTCTCTCCTGAGAGAGATGAATTAGGCTAGTGCGTATGTATCAGACTTCTGATAGAATTTGGTTTCATTCGCAGTACTCTTTACAAGAGTCCTCTGGTGGACGTCTTCAGTGCTTTTGCTTATAAAACATATATTTTTTGCTTATAAAACATATATTTTTGCTCCACTGAGATAAGGGGAGTTTCAGAATTATACTTTTGTTGATCATCGATATTAGAGAGGTATGATAGTTTTTTAACACATGCAAAATACATGTCTTAAGGTTTTGTTTAAAAATCAAATAACAGCGGTGAAACCCATTCTTTAGCCTGCAAAGCCCTAGATAGAAGGATCTTAGCAAATGACTGTCTCAAACAACTAAAATAAATAGTTTTGTTGACTGATTCAAATAACTGATGTCATTCCAGAAGAGGGAAGCATTTGGGCATTAATCCGTGAACCTGAGGCGATATCTTGATGGCATCTTTAATCTCTGAGTACTCTAGAATGCTTATCCCATTTACCTAGTTACTTTATGACCATCAGAATGCAGAGTGCCCTGTCTGCCAGGAACTTCGGGGCTCACTTGGAAACGTAGATTGACTTGATGTTCTGTTCAAAACCAAATTATAGTTTCAGCCTTC
This sequence comes from Phoenicopterus ruber ruber, assembly GCA_009819775.1. Taxonomy (NCBI): domain Eukaryota; kingdom Metazoa; phylum Chordata; class Aves; order Phoenicopteriformes; family Phoenicopteridae; genus Phoenicopterus; species Phoenicopterus ruber. Next base: position 38,216,464 of record CM020219.1, read on the forward strand.
AGCAATCTTGTCAAATGTGTGCGAAAAATAAGAAATATTTATGAGCTGTTTACCAACATGTCCTCTTTGTTACTCTTTCAAGTTATATGTTTTTCAACATGCAATTCTGTCAGTGGAGATTGGAGGATAATAGGTCAGCAAAATATTTCAGGTTTGAAAAATGACTACTTTTGTCCACCAGAGGTAGTGGCCAGCATTTGGAAGGGTGGTTTCTGCTCCCCCCCCCCAAAAAAGTTGTCTAAGAACAGGCTGTTCCTGTTTGAGGCAAATTTTGACCTGGCGTCTCTGTAATCAGCCGTCTGTGGCAGCTTCCTTGTCTCCGGTGGATTGAGTTGGAGTTCTGTGGTCATTTCTCTATAGTTTATCTGACATACTACTTTTTCTTTCACAGAGGAGAGGAAAAAAACTAGTTCGAGAATTTGATGAGAAACAGCGTGAAGCAAATGAAACGGTAAACGTAACTGTAGGCTTCGGGCCTTTCTGACCGGTTGAAATATTGATGCCTTAAAAAGAACAGTAGTTCCAAATTTTTCTTTCTTTATGGACCCTATTCTGGCAGGCAGATATTGTATTTTTTTTAATGTTTAATTAATTGATCTGATAAGCGTGTCTGTGTTTGTCAAGACTGTTGTATATATCTCTATACATACGCAGATACAGACAAATATTTTTACATGCTTTTCTTTTTTTTTTTTTTTGAGTGCTCGGTTTGGATATCACCTTCCCTTTGTTGAACGAAGGAGAGTGAGAGAGGTGCAATTAAAATTGCTAGAGGTTGTAGGGAGGGCTTGTAGAGAATCTGCTGCTTTTTTTTCTTTTTCTTACTGTCTTTTTTCAGGTTGGTCTTAACCCATCTGATCTTTCTGTAATAGTCTGATGGTTAAATATCAGGGGCCTTGAATATTTGAAACCTCTATTGTATGGGCTTCCTGGATAGCAGGTGATATGGAACAGAAAAAAAAAAAAAAACAACAAACCCATGTGACTTGTCTTTTCAAGCAAGATATTATGGATCAAGCTTTCTTTTCATATTAATGTGCTATTTTTTAGGATGTTTTTGAGTCACAGCTGAACGTGATGCTTTATTCCTCTAACTTACTAGGTTTTATTGATGTGTATCAGTGGAGGTGATGTATGAGGTAGAGCTCATATTGTGAGAGAGCTCATATTGGCAGACAGCTTTAAGCATTGTGAATTTGTAACAGCTGTCACTAAAAGTTGATGTGAAAATTCACACATCCAAAATCTCAGAGTTTAAAAATCCTAAGTCTAGTTGCCTGGCCCAAATGTTCAGAGTGTGAATTTAGTGGCATGCCTACCTATGCAATAAATCTCTGTTGCATAGATATAATGAGAAGCTGATACCCATCCTATAAATGAAAGTGAGAACTGCAAATTTTGAAGTTCTAGAGTGATCTTTTAGAAAAAATCAAGCATTTAAGCTTGTAATTCTTTTTTTTTTCTTGAGGCATTCTGTGTCTGAAAATTCATGTGGGCTGAGCAGCATTAGGCAGAATGGTGTGCTGAATAGTAGATGAGGGGTATAGGGCCTGGGGTTAATCCCCCTCGCCCAATCACATTAAAACATGTGAATCCCTTCATCTGGTGGTGAGTTTTGAGTATAGCTGTTGGTAAGAATAGATTTGGTGCTTTAAAAAATAAACACGTTTTCTTTCGTTAAAGCTGCGGGAAATGGAGGAAGAACTGAAGTATGCTCCTCTGCCTTTCCGCAACCAAATGATGAGCAAAATCCGGGCGTACAGAAGAGACCTCTCCATGTTCCAGAGAGAGATGAGAAGCACAGATTTGGGATTGGGCCCTGGAAGTCAAGGCGATATAAAATACGGAATCTTCTCCACAGAAAATGAACAGAGTGTGAGAATTAGATACAAATTTTATTTAACATTGCTGTGATTGTTTAAAAATAATGTTCCAGAGGCATTGTTTACAGTGTTTCTACTTTAATCCACTGAGCTTCTGTGCTTGTATCACTCCCTGTACATCTCTCTGCTTGTAACTTGAATATCTCAGGGAGGAGGAAGAACCTGGAACTCAAAGGAGAGCTTTTCTGTTCTATAAACAAAGATACGAGTGTAATCAAAATGGAACTCCTTGAATGCCACACAGTTAGTAACTTACACAACATTCTGTACTGAAATGCTTTATTTAATCATTCCCCTGCAGCAGTCAAAACACAGAAGTGATGCTACTGACTGAGAAGAAAGGTCAACTGATCTAGTTTTAGTCTCCAAAACTAGCAAAGAGTGTGAGTCATGCACTATATAGGTACTTTGGTAGAATTCTCTTTTAAGCAATCTTAGTGTAAATAATTTCAAGAAAATATAAGAAGTCATTCTCTGGCGCTTTGTTCACTGTGGATGCGCTGCTACAGTGCAAGAAATACACTAATTTCTTTGTTTACTAAGTAGACTTAGATATATCTGAGCTAGTGAGACTGAATCTGCTTCTTATCTTCCAAATGCTGTCATCTGTACAGAAAGTTCATGGAGGTGGGCTTTTTGTTTGTCTGTCTTAGATAAGGAGGGTTTGAGGGAGGCTCTTGCCTTAGTGTCTTGTTCTGCAGTAGCTTGGTAAATTTTTGTATTTGATTCCTCTTGATTGGTTCCTTTGAAACCTGAGAGCAGGGTGGTAGATTAGACTTTCTGAAGCTTAAGAAAATTCTGTATTTTGAGCTACCTTTTGACCACAAGGTCAGCAAACATTTCGTATCCTCTAGCTGAGGCTACTGGCATGAAAAGAGGATCTTCATTACTTAGCAGTCCATCTGTTAGTGCTGTTTGTTCCTAATCCTTTTGACTGTGCAAACTCTTAATGAGCTCTCTGGCAACCAACTGTGAAGTCACAAATAAGACTGAATTTAGATATGAATGAAAAGAAAAGTTAGCATCTGGAAAGCAAAGATATTTTTCATGTAAATGTTCTTTGATGGAAAAGTAAATTGTTGCAAAGACAGGGTTTTTGTAACTGTTTTACCTCTTTAGCTGTGTGTCCTCCTTTTTCAAGGTTTAAGCAGATTTGGCCATAATCTTACCATGTGAACAAGAACTCTTTCAAAATTAACTGGGCTACATCAGTCAACATAAGAAGCATGTATAGCTAATACAAATGGATGGCCTATGGAGTCACATCCTAACTTTTTAATAGGTCAGAAGCCTCATACCTCTCCCTTTGTGCTTAATAGTTAAGCGTACGTTATTTTTCAGACTAATCTGCAGTCACAGAGGGTGCTGCTTCTCCAGGGAACAGACAGCCTGAACCGAGCCAGTCAGAGCATTGAGCGCTCGCACCGAATTGCTGCTGAAACAGATCAGATTGGCACCGATATAATTGAAGAACTTGGGGAGCAGCGGGAGCAACTGGAACGCACCAAGAGCAGAGTAAGCAGGGAAACTGTGGGCGTTGTATTGAAACAACCTGATGTTAGCTTAGTGGGAACTGTATGATGGTAATTACTTTCGGAGACCTCCCTAGACACGGTAATCCAATTGATGTTGCTACAGACCAAATCCGGGCTGCCACGTTTCTGTGCTGTGCTCTACTGTGGAAGCTTTGAGAAGTAGTTCATTTGTTTTGCGTACACACATACGCAAAACTGAGAATTCGATTTTTGAAGTAACAAACTGATGGGATTTTCTGTCTGTACAAGGGATCCTGAGTGTAAAGGTTTTAGGTGAGTGACTTGCAGGGGGACGCTGAGTTTGGCAAATAAGCCTGCCCAGCCAAAACGAAAAGCATACCCCTTTTCTTGGGAGTTCTCTCTACTCATTGCAACAAAGCCTGTAGCTTTTTCATGGAAGTAGTTTTTGGATTTCAGTCAGAATTTGGTTTGTCCTGCTCCCAAATTTGGGTTGGAGAGCAGGAAAGGAAATGCAGTCTTAAGATTTGCAGGTATAGTTTTTGTCTGTTTTTTTTCTAACTAAAATCAAGCATGTCAGTCGTTCATGAAGCTGTGACTTTTATTGTGAGCCTTTTAGGCATTGTGTTGCTGAACTGTATTAACCACGCATTCCAGTGAGAAGTAGACTTTCTTCCCGCTTGGTCTTTCATAGCAAAGACTGGAAATGTAATACGCTTTGAATGGACTCGGTAGTTTTCTTCCCAGCTTGGTCCAGTCCGTCTCGGTGCAAGGTGACGTACCTACAGGGCCAGTGTTGCAGTTGAGGGCGATAGTGTAAACCACAGAGGAATTGTGCGGGCTGGTGTCCGTGTGCTGTGATGGTAAGGGACCTGGCTTACCTTTCACTGCCCTTGAAGCTTTGGAAGTGGAATAGCAAAATCTTACCTGGAGACCTCCAGTGGCCATACATCATGAATCCCGACTCTGTGTGTGAGAGAACAGCTTTTTTAGTTGTCCGTAACAGCACTTAATTACGTGCTGCTTAATAGCTGGCTGAGAAATACTTGACAGTTCATTTCTGAGCATTACCAAGCTGAAATGGATTATCTGTTCACAGTTCAGAGCTCATATCCACTGGGTCACTTAGACCCGTCTGTGCAACTTGGTTCTGTCTTTACTAGAAATTGATTAGCATTTCAAACAGTTCCAGAAATGCACCGGGGAGAGCACGTCAATATAGTTTTCTTCTAGCGTCGACAACTAGAATAATGAAATGACATTTAATAAAAGAAGCTAATACCAACTTTCTGATATTTGTAGATTAGCTAAAGGGGCAGAAAGTGATCCTAAATTGCATATAATCTTTGTATGTATCTAAGGGAAACTATATACATGTGTTGCGATTTAACTGCTGGCAACTAAGCACCACACGGCTGCTTGTTCACTCTCCCCCAGTGGCATGTGGGAGAGAATCAGAAGGGTAAAAGTGAGAAAACTCCTGGGTTGAGATAAAGACAGTTTAATAGGGAAAGCAAAAGCCGCGTGTGCAAGCTAAGCACGACAAGGAATTCGTTCACTCCTTCCCATGGGCAGGCAGGTGTTCAGCCATCTCCAGGAAAGCAGGGCTCCATCAAGCGTAACAGTTACTTGGGAAGACAAACACCATCACTCCGAATGTCCCCTCTTTCCTCCTCCTTCCCCCAGCTTTATATGCTGAGTGTGACGTCATATGGTGTGGAATATCCCTTTGGTCAGTTGGGGTCAGCTGTCCCAGCTGTGTCCCCTCCCAACTACTTGTGCACCCCCAGCCCACTCGCTGGTGGGGTGGTGTGAGGAGCAGGAAAGGCCTTGACTCTGTGTCAGCGCTGCTCAGCAGTAAGGGAAACATCTCTGCGTTATCAACGCTGTTTCCAGCACAAATCGAAAACACAGCCCCATACTAGCTGCTCTGAAGAAAATTAACTCTATCCCAGCCATAACCAGCACAACATGAAAGTCTTATTTCCTCCTTAGAAAGGAGACAGTGCTTCCAGCTGTATTGTGCTTGGAGAACAATTTCGAGGATATATGGTTAGCCTTGGTCCCATTATTAATTGCGACATTTCAACAACAGCTGCTTCCAGGTGCGTCTTTACAGAGTTGCTGTATACTTGTTCAACTGGCAAATAACTTTTGTTTCTTCTTAGTTGGTGAATACAAGTGAGAACTTGAGCAAGAGTCACAAGATTCTACGCTCTATGTCCAGGAGGTGAGTAGCGTGACTGACTTAAAGCAGTACTCGGCAGGTAGCATTGCTGCCTGTCGATTTGAGGCAACAAAGTAAGAATAGAGTTGTCAGCCGGAACAGCAGGGAGGTTTTAGGGAATGTGTAAACAGAATGTGTGCCCATGCGCTGGTGCTAATTTGTGCTTTCTCCTCTCTGGTAATTACTTAGCGGAGTACAGGTAGTTGAACTTGTGCTGCTCATTTAGGATAATATGGGGTCTTTAACTGTCCTGCATGATAAATTGTGGTGAGGGGAGGGATTTGGACATAAGCCAGTTACGGTGAATTGCTAATGGTAACTTTAGATGCAACTGCTTGTTACTCAGGTTGGAAAAAGCTGTGCCATAAATCGCCGCAGCCTTAAGTGAGTTAGATGTCTGGTGACGCAGAGAAATGTAGTAAGGCCCTTAGTAGCTAGACTGTCACATGAGAAATTCTGACCCTGACTATATACTATTTTGATGACTAAAGCCCTGGCTGCTTAAGTGTATTTACAGTTTCTTAACTATATGGTTTAATTATCCTTACGAACCAGTTCACAGAGTATATTTCCAGTAGGTACTTCTGGCCTAACAACCTTTCCTTTATACCTGCTGCATAATTATCAATAGTAGAGGTACATTATTATTTTGAGATTTTGTAGTTTTACTTCAACTACATAGTGCCAAGTAAAAGCACCACAAGGCGGGTTTTAGCACAGGAGTTCAACTGACGTTTTCCTCTTTGCTTAACTGAATGAGTAGGCAGATAGAGAGCAGAATGATCTGCCTTGGGGGTGGGGGGGGGCGGGACAGAACTGCTACTGTTGAAGTGTAAGATTTAAGCAGAATTTCCAGGAAAACACGAGCAGGAAACCACCGAGTTTGTCCCTTCCTGCTTGTTAATAGCTATTGGAATAGCACTTTGTGGTCTAGCTGAAACAGGGAGTGTAATTTTACCTCCAATAAGTGTCTAGAATCTGCTTTCATAATCAAGGGGGAAAAAAAGCTATCTTGGAATTTTTTTTTTTTTTAATTTTTTAACTCCAGAGTAACCACTAATAAGTTGTTGCTGTCCATTATCATCGTCCTGGAACTAGCCATCCTAGGAGGTGTGGTCTACTACAAGTTCTTTCGCAGCAGATGAATCTTCACGAGTGAGATGAGCTTTTCCACTGTTGAAGAACCCGATGGGCTGTCTGTTCCCTTTGAGGGTTGAACTGTCTCATGAGACAGCGTGGTCAACTGAAACTGTACTGACACTAGAAAGACAGAGAATGGGAGTAAAAGGAAAATGCAGAGACAGACTTGAACCACTGGTAAGATTAGTAAGAAGGTAATAAATATTTTATTGTCTCAATTTGTAAATACTTAACTAAATGAATAAATCTTGCTATGTAATAAAGTAGCCACCGATCAGTGGAAAAGCTAGTTTATTTAAAAATGGAGAAGTTAACAGTATTTGCCAAGTGTTGACAATCTATCCACTCAAGTGCCTGCCTCAGGGAGCTCTATAATGTCCAATGTACCCCGCACTTTGGGTTCTTAAATCCTCACTTGCTCTTCACTGTCAGATTCATCTGGAGAACTGGGTCTTGGGAGTTCATCAAAAGCGGTGTGTGCTCCTTCCCTTGTCTGCCCAAAGCACGTTGCTATCACGTCCACTGCAAGACTAGCAGTTGCGTTCACTTCCTCTTGAGAAGCTCCAAGCAGTGGATTGACTTCAACCATGTCTACAGCTGAAAGCATTCCTGTGAAAATGATTGACAGCTTTGTTACTATGCAAAAGGGTAAAACCTCTAATAGGGTTTCTTTTGCAGCCTTTCATTCGTTGCAGCAAGTCTGATACTTGAGCTTGTGACCTGCTCTACCCATTAGACAAGTAAAACTGGCTCTCAAGTGAGGGATGGGGTTACTGTTCTTAGATGCAAGTTTGTGTTTTTAATTTGGTTCTTACATCGTCACTACCTCAACTCATCCATGCTTTTAGCATTCAGGAAAAATAAGTTTGTTGTTCCCTATACACTTAAGAGAGGAATGGGGTTTTAATCAAATGGTTTTTTCACCCAGTCCAAAAATTAGGGGATACAAAATAGTCTCACCCAGTATTTTTTGCCATCCTATTCATGATTCTGTTGAATCCATTGTCTGGTTTGGGGTTTTTTTTTTTTCCTTCTTCCCAGAGCAAGTTTTACTGCAAATAACTCATTGCTTAAACTAATTAAATAAAGACTCTATGGCATAAGGAGGAAATTCCTCATATATTGAGCCAACTGCAGTACACTTAGTGAAAGCTTCATTTGCTAGCCTTGAATCCTAGAATGGAACTTCAAACTGTTTTAAATTGTTTGCATCCATTTTTTTGTTCCAGATGCCCATTTTTACATCTGACCTCATGCGTTTAGGCAGAGGGCACAGTATTATACAAGATGACCAAGTAATTTTTGGCCTTAGTTGTTAATACAGTATGTATTTTATTTACTTTTGGTAAGTTGAAGTTGTTGATGGTTAAGCTGCTTCCAACACCTGAGGACTCTTTCCCTTACTGAAGGTGGAACTGACTTTGTAGGCACCTTAGGTTTGACTACATTTACCTTATTATCTAGTTACACAGGAAGAACATAACCAATATGAGCTCTATGCAGTTTGTCCTGTCCTTGCTTAGTCCAGTACTGCTGGTCGACTCCTACCTGTGTTGTGTATTTCCTCCGCGAGGTACATGCCTTCTCTGTAAGTTAATCCACCTAGAACAGGAGTCCCAGTTGCAGGAGCCAGTGAGGGATCAAAAGCGTCAATGTCAAAACTCAGGTGAATTGGTCTTTGTCTCCTGAGACAGATTAAAACAAGAAAAGCGATCTCAGAACCTTGAACTCTTTCTACATGTATTTCTTACTGTCCAGGCTGATCAGCAAAGTACCATCATGCTCCCTGATGCTAAAGGTCCCAAGTCCTATACCATGTCTTACATACATTTGGAAAGGATTTTTTTAGTATCTTTGGACTCTGAAACATATCTTAGCTCAGAACTTTCCCCAGTACACATTGGAAAAACAGAAGTTTGTCTTTCTTGGTTCACTGACCAGCTGCTCAGGTGTGATTTGGCTGAAGATAAGTACTTTAGTTCTAACCATCTTATCTGGTATTTGTCTCCTTAGTTGGAAAAATGTAGAGAAATGTATGATACAGTCCAGCCTTTTCTCCTTCTGTACAGAAAGCCAGGGTGAAAGGCTGAAACATTGATTTGCGTGGCGTCTAAGATGGAGGAAGCACCAAGGTCGAGGATTTCATAGACAGCTCATCAAGATGACTGCGGCATTCTGCATTTTTCAGGTCAATAGTTGGAGGCTGCCTCCAAACTCTGCCCTGTAAGCCTAGCTGATGAAAAAGCAAAGGATAATCTCAAACCTAAACCGTTAGTTACTTACTACATAAAGCCTGGCAACCAGTGACAGCTTAATAAATTGGACACTGCTCATCACCCAGATGAGCTATTTAAGGGGTGGACTGTGTACTTCCAGCTTACTGCAGATGCTCAGTAGGGAGAAGCATCCGATTAGCAACTTCTTTACTTGGCGCAGCTGCAGCTAGGAAGGGTGAGCGCACCTTTAGATGCAACAGCATGCAGCACAGGGACCTTGTTCTGCTTACGGGACTTCATTCTACCCTGCAGGGAGAGGTTACCCTTTCTAACTCTGATCCTCTCCGTGTGTCCCTAGACTAGCATGATTTGCTCCCTGATCTGGTTCCCCAAACTTGAACAAACTGAGCAAAGACTTGAGTATTGAACTTCAGTAAGGGAGTAGTTACAGGGAACTTCACTACCTGAACCGAAAGTGGCAGTTGTCATCAGGACAGCATCTGTGAGTGTAGTCTAAGGAGGAAGCCATCAAATGCTTCTGCCTCATGTACTAACAGCTCAATTCAAGTTACTGTCAAGTTGGTATATATATTTTTAAAAGTATTATGTATACCCTAGACTCTAAGTTGATTCAAACATCTTGTCAAAATGCAGAATTCCTCGAAAAACGGAGAAAATCATATAAAAGAGAGCCACAACTGTAGTGACTAATGTAACCTATCTCGTAGCTTTTTGCCAAACCCTGTGAAATGGTGCCAGTTCAAGATGTGGAAGTAGAGGACTAAAGTCAGTGCTAAGACTTTACTATTTACTGGACGCTGTCACAGTTCCGTTAGGCCACCTTACATCAAGAGTGAACTTCACTTAAATAACTTTCAGGAAAGTAGATGTTCAACAAGTGGATGATAAGAGTAGTTTAAATCAGGCAATAGTTTGTTACCTGCCCATCAGTTGTTCACATGTTCTTTCCATAACTTTCTGAATTCCAAGGCGATCAATATCCCTCATGGAAAAATACTGGATGTCATAGTTCTTCAAAATATAGCTGTTAAAAAAATTCATTTTTAAAAAATTATTACTGGCCTAAGCTTAAATCTAGCAACCCTTGCGGACAGCCAGATGTGGAAAGAAGCTCATGATTTCAGCCTTTACAAAAATGCTTTAATCTAAACCAACTTACTATTCGGCAGGATCCACATCCCTCAAACCAATGTACACAATATCAGATGCTGAAAGGCAGGGCTTTAGCCAGGAAAAGCCAGGAAGTTGTGGTACCTGCAGGCAGAGGGTTGGTATTAGGTTAGTTTAGTGACATATATAACAAAACTGTATGTAATGCTTCCCTCAAAACTTTGTATTTGTTTATAGCATCCTTTCTCTGTCTAAACAAAGAAACTTCATCACTTGAGAGTCTGGCTTCCTGATTTAATTAGCCCTTACCTTTGTCGTACCATTTTACCCAAGCTGAATGTTAACGGATGAAGTTTTTAACTCTTCTACATTTTCCAGTTTGAAGAGGAGGAATAAAAAGCCCAAATCCACAAGCAATAGGTAATTAGCATCCGTGAATGTAAGGGGGAATTAGAAGAAACTAGATACCCAGATGTAGATCACTTACACAGTGCATTTAATGGTAATGCTATGTAACCTACCCAGTACATATACTTAAGTGGAAGAATAAAAACCGTAGAACCTGTATCTTTAGGAGAATCACCAAAAAGTCATGCAAACTTTGTTGCAAAACCAATGTTAACAATGGACAAATTCAAAGTGGGAAGTTAAAAACAAAACAAAAAACCCCAAATGGGCCTGACAAGAAGTCAGGCCTCCACATTGGGCTACATCGTACTGGTTTTTAATGTAGAACTGAAGAGAGCAAGTCTAGGACAGCAAATGAAAGATGATGAGGTCATCATTTTTCAGCTTTAGTAATTAAGTAGTCATGGTATGTAATTATAAAAATCCTTCAGATATTACTACTACTAATTTTAGAAGTACTTTAAATTAACTGAGATTTCTCTTCTTCCTCTCCCAGCTCTGAAAATAGCTACAGCCAACACAGCTGTCAAGCAGCAAGAAGGCTTTGTGTCCCTTTTATTCTTCTCAATTACTAATTATATTCTAGTTAAAACATTTGGATTTGTTTTTAAAGGCTAACACACCCATAGCTATGTTTAATTATGTTGGGATTAAATAAGCACATATTATAAAAGTATTTGTTACTCTGGGGCAATAACCTGAAACTTTTCTGCAGTCATGAATTCAGAAGAAGGATAAATGAATTGGAGACCACTAGGAAAAATAATTCAGGTCTCGGAAATGACGCTGTATCCGCAAAACCCGTCATCATACCATAAGCTGAGTATAGTCTTGATAATGTTGTCAGATACTCTCTAGTATCAATGATTTAGTAGATTTAATACTGCCATTTTTAATTATACGTCTTCCTCTTTTAATAAAGAAAATGGAATGCCTTAACTTCCTTTGGTAGGCTCTGTTTTTACTTTGTTGCAATAGAAAAGGAGTTGCTGATAGTAAAGCCAAACAGGCGTCAGAAAAAGGTGTAGGCGTTTTCACGGTGAGTTATTAATAGCAGTTTATAAGTTTAGTTTGAATGGTTCCAGGAGCCCTGACACTAATGCTTGGTTTGAGGAATGCCAGTCAAAGGATTATGTTCATAAATATTTTCCCTTCAAACAGCAAAATTAATTTTAAAGGTTTTTTAAAAACCCTGAAGTGCCACCTTGCCTTGAGGAGTACCAGGCAGTGCTCCTGTGAAGCTGACTGGACAAACAAGTAGCAGCTGGCAGCCTGTGAACGGACTGTGCAAGCAACACCAGGGCTTGTTCTGCAGCAACTTGGCCAAATGCATTCTTTTCTTTCATAGCCAGATGCATTCACTTTTATACTTCAAGTTGTCTGCTACATGGAGACATTTAATTCAGTAGAGCATTGACCAAGCTCATCAGCCCTGGGTACATAAGGGATTCTGAAAACAGGTGAGGTAACACCTAAACTGAGGGCCTTAAACAGCCCTGGGGAGTTCTTGGCAGTTGTGCTAATTTAAGCAGTTGCTGCTGCATCAGTTCCCCCTGTTATGTTGTGCCAGGACAGTTGGTTGTAGGGTCCTGCAGCGAATGAGGGCTAGGACTTGAGGTGTCGCAAAAACTAACCAAGCAAAGAGGCAGCGCTCCTGCCTCTTCTCATGCAATCCTACGGGAGGTTACAGCAGCTAAACTGAGGTGCTGGCACGGCGTCAAGAACAGTCTGAACAGACAGTGCCACCACAAGACACCTATGTTACGCTACTACCTCTGTCTCATGTCCTCTTGATAGGGAATGAAGAACAAGGAGCCTGGGGATACTGGGAGAGCAGTACCAGTTAGTAGAGCTGGGCAGTGAATCAGGAAGATAAAATGTAATCGTGCAGGCTATTTTACTCCCTTTTTATATCCTCAAAGGAGCTGTTGTTTCTGTGTGGTTCTACAAAACAATCTAGAGAGGCAGCCAAGTGCTAAGTAGCCTTCCTGAGACTATTAGGTTGATGACCAAATCCTGTGACCCAGAGAGACCATTGGGTGGAATTATGGGAGTTCACCCACAGAAGCATACACACCGATGTGTCATGGTGGGGAGGGCTTGCTCAAAACCCCTTCACAGCATGAGCAAAAGCAAGGAAGGAGATACAGGGCTCACCACAAAATCTTTTGTCCTCTCTCACCGCTATGCTATGTACCCTTTGACAAGATAGAAACCTCCTTGAGAAGCAAAAGTGGAAGTGGTTCGTTTGTCTATTGCTTTGAGAAAGAAGTTATGCTTAGCAGAGTGTAGGACTACAGTAGCCTTCTTGCTGGTGGCAGACAGTTTTAGGATTCAAAAAGAATCCTTGCAAAGCAGTCAGGAAGGACGGACGGTACATTTTTTTGTCCCATTATCAACACAACAACTGCTCTACTGGATGAGCGTGAGCCACATGCACTTGTTGACACATGAAGGTTCCCTCCCATGAGTCAGATATGTAGCCAGACAAGCTATTGTCAACTGCACATTCTATTACTGCTAAACAGCTGTTTAAAAATTTATACTGTTGTAGAAGCCTTCTTGTACCAGCAGGACAGGTGGTGTTTTTCCTCCCTCTAGACAGGAATACAATATGGTAAGAAAACCCTCTAAATGAGTACACACCTGTTTATGCAACTGCAAATACAGGTTGAGGGGCTTGTGTCAGATGTTTCTGCATAGGCTTCCTGACAGCTACAATTTAGGCGGGCTTGTGACAAGATCTCACAGCCAGCACCATACCTGACTAACTCACCTCTAAGTGTAGCCTGATGTTACTCTTTCTTCACTACTGCTGCTGGCAAGAGGCCAGCTCCCCCATTGACCCCAGAAAGCTCACAGTGTTCTTTTAGTAGCTCTAAAAAAACCACTGCTTTTCTGTGCTGCTCAAGAACTGGAGCCCAGCAGACCAGAAATCAACAATGTATACACAGGAAGCTGCTTAAATACTTTTGTCCTACTGACAAAAGAGGAAAACAGCATATCTTACTCTGCCTTTCTCCCTTCTCAGCTATCAAAGAACTTGGCTTTGTTCTGTTCTCACCAAGACATAAACTGTTCACCTTAGGTGAGCACCAAAATTCACAAAATTTTCTCTTGCTCTTCCTGTCTCTCCTGCAGATGTAGGGGCAGTTGCCAAAAAGAAAAAAAAAATATATCACACCCCCCCCCCCCCTTTAACTTATGGGCAAGAAACTAGAAATACAATAACCTTTTACATTAACCCTCTCATGTCCTGGGGCTATTTCAAGAAGCCCCATTAATTTTGCATTACTTCGGGAAAGCCAGCATGTTTGTAGAGACCATACAAGAATTATTAGAAAGAGGAAAGTATGTAAAAGCACCAAATGACTCTATTGACTTGTGGATGGAATTCATTCAAAAGAATTTGCAGGAGAAAAGCAGAGGAGCTTTACCAGATGATAGCAACCTTCCTATGCCAAACAGGTACTAACGCAATGGTATTTTCAATAGCCATAAAAACGTTAAAACATGCTTGATCTTACTTGGAAGAGGCATACTTCCATCAACACAGCACCCCCAAAATCTATATCAGAGAAAAAAAAATTCTAAGCTAAGTGACTAGCAGTGCAAAGTGCCAGAATAAAAATCGAGAGCCAGGTTTCCTGCAGCTCCAGCATCCATTCTCAACCTGCAGTTGCTGACGCTGCTCCCACGCTCCAGCAGAAGCAGGTTGTCATACCTAAGTTCCTCCTGCAAAGGACCCAGCTATTAACAACACACAGGCTGCCACTGCAGCGTCTCCAGTAGCTGCTGCAGGTACCTGTATAGGGAGATACAGTCCGCAGCTAAGCCAAAAAGGGTACGTAGGCCTTAGGTCAACCTGCTGTTTAGCATCTCGACAGTAGCAAAAACTGGCCATGCACATTCCATGGGCCTCAGTAAACAAACAGCTCTTTTTGATAATTTGACCTCTTTGCAAGACAAAGACTATCTATCGCTCTTAAAAGCACCCTGTAAGCAGGTAGAGCTGTTCTGATTTGTAATATTTGCCAGTGGAGCCAATACCAGAGCAACAGTTGCTTTCTGTACAACCCCTGAGGGTGTGTGCTGGTTTTGGCTGGGACAGTTACTTTTCTTCACAGTAGCTAGTATGGGGCTGTGGTTTGGATTTGTGCTGAAAATAGCGCTGATTGATTGATTGATTGATAATGCAGAGATGTTTTCATTCCTGCTGAGCAGTGCTCACACACAAAGGCCTTTCCTGCTCCTCACACCACCCCACCAGCAAGTGGGCTGGGAGTGCACAAGAAGTTGGGAGGGGACACAGCTGGGACAGCTGACCCCAACTGACCAAAGGGATGTTCCGCACCATATGACGTCATGCTCAGCATATAAAGCTGGGGGAAGAAGAAGGAAGGGGGGGATGTTCAGAGTGATGGCGTTTGTCTTCCCAAGTCACCCTTATGTGTGATGGAGCCCTGCTTTCCTGGAGATGGCTGAACACCTGCCTGCCCATGGGAAGGAGTGAACCAATTCCTTGTTTTGCTTTGCTTGTGTGCGTGGCTTTTGCTTTCCCCGTTAAACTGTCTTTATCTCAACCTGCAAGTTTTCTCTCTTTTACCCTTCCAATTCTCTCCCCGATCCCACCGGGGGGGGAGTGAGCGAGCAGCTGTGTGGTGCTTAGTTGCCGGCTGGGGTTAAACTACAACAGGGTGCTAGCATAAAGAAAAGCTTTTTCTTATTCTTGTTTGTAAGTGTGTGTGTATGTATATCTATATTTATATGTGTGTGTGCATTTGTATATATGTGTGTATATATATATGTGCATGTATACACACACAATACGCATTTTTGCTTGCAGTCAGATAAAAAAGGTCTGCATCTGCAGCAGATAAGAAAGCACCTCACACTAGAAAAAGTAAAATGCACTGAGGATCTGAATGTAGGCTAACTGTACAAGCAAGATACTTACTTTATCTTGAAGCTCTCTCAAGAGAAATGAGAGAGGTTGTCCATGGAGGTTTCCAGACTGAGTTGTAAGAGGGGTGTTGATATCAGCATGTGCATCCACCCAGATCACACCAAGGCGTGGGCACTGCCGTGCGTGGCCACTGATGGAACCAAGTGCCAAGCTGGAAGTACAGTAGCAAAGTCTTTAGTCACCATTTCTCCTTTAGAACAACTACAAGGACAATGGGAAGTCTCTGCAACTTCATCAGCAATGTTACTGTGTTTCAACACATCAGACATCTGTGACCATAAACGGTGCATCCCATACAAACTGCATGGCATGCCACTGTCATCATTCCAGGAGACTCCAGGTAACTCTACAGGACTATACCAGTCCTGACAGATGAGAGCAAGCTCTTTTCTCTCTCCACTGTCACCCTTCCCACACTCAAATCTTCACCTGTTCTGCTCCAAATGATCTCTTAGAAAATCTAGTGTGTTCACTTATCAATTCTACTATTCACCCATTTTTGATTCCAGTCATGCCACCTTCCCCCAATTCATTCTTACATGCCCTACCTTCTTCAACTAATTCTCAGACCAAAGGTTAGTGAAAGAGTTGAAGAGATTCGTGTATTATAAGATCTATTACAAAATGGTCTATACACAGGCATTACAAACCCATCCTAAGAGCTGACGTCCTGAGAGTTGAGGGGCAGAAGAGACACATCACTAAACATTCAGCAATAAAGAAACCACAACAGTTCCTAAAAGGACCTGATCACACAAACTTTCCCAAAGAGGAAAACCTCATTTGTATGTATGCAGATTGCAGAACAGTCTGGAAGTAAGCAGTACTCTCTTAGAAGGTCAGATTTTTGTAGTTGTCTTTTATGTTCCACCCTAAAAGCCCCAGCAATAAAATCCAAATGCTGCTACCCTATGGTATTGCCAGGAAATGAGGCCAAGTTGTTCCCACCATCCCCTTATTTTTTAATTAAACTCTTATACTCCAAGTGTCAACCTGCAGCATGCACCACTAATGGCTTCTAGTTCAGCTCACCTGTGATCACCTCCTATAGTCACACAGCTGTGTCCAGCAGCTACTGCTCTGCTTACAGCATCCGCCAACACCTGGCTGGCTAAACCCACTGACCGTGGATATAAAATCAGGTTGTTGTACAGTTCATCATTGGGAACTTGAGTGAAATTCAAATCTCCAAAGTCGTACACTTGGCATCCTGGAAACACAGCAGCAAAAGGAGAAAGTGAGTTACTTAAATGAGTGCCCTGAGAAATGTTCAGAGTAAGATCCCCTCAGAAAATCAGTTGGGCGAGTATGAAAGGAACAACAGGAAGCAAATGGATTCATTTGACTATTTGCATGCCCTTGCAAACAACCGTGTCACAACTTTACAGATTAGAAAGCTTAAGATAGTGTTGTCGCTTTAATTTAGCCATGAGATAGGACAATCATCAAAAGTCACCTAGAAAAACAGTTTGGGTTTTTTTTAATTATTACTTGGCAATTTTAACATGAAAAAGTACAGTTTGTATTGCCATCTTCCTTCCCAATTAGACAGATTGTATACAGCCTTAAATATGCTCAGTTGCTCAAAGATGCCTAGGACTCCACATTTCATTAACTATACCCAAGTCTTAACAGTTATTTTCCATTTTCAAATCCCACAAAAATCCAGGCACAAAAGTGCCAAGCTACCAATAAAGAAAATTTTCTTACAGTACTTTCAGGCGACTCCATGGAGGATGCACTAGTGCTTTATAAGAGAACCTGTCCATTTACTCAACCCAAGATGTTCTAGAAGCCACTTTAATTCTGGGGCTTGGATCAGTTACAACTTAATTGGCTGTTAAAACATGACAACATTCTGGGTCTAAGACTTAGCCTTTCCTAAAGTGTATTTCTGTCTACTTACCCTGAAAAGGAGTCACTTCACAGATTAGGAAACAAGGGAACGTTTTTGAGTGTTGTTTTTCCTCCTCCACCCAGCTGGGAACGTATTTATTAATTGGCTGCATTTAAAGTTTAATTCCCTTTCATACACATTATAGAGCTTATCCTTTGAAGCTCTGCTGTTCGATACCACATGCTTTCTTAACAGTCATTTAGATACCAAAATTTCTAAGTGTTTCACAGGCCAGAGCCTCTCACTTTCAGATAGGCCTGTCGCTGCAGGCACTCATGAGGACTGTAAAGGCCCCAAGGTATTTACAGCTACACCAATAATGGCTTAATAAGTCAAGACCTGCCTGAATACCAGTCATGCCTGTCCCATTTGCTCCTCAGAATCCACCTTTGCAGTTCAAAGCATCCAGGCTAGATCTTGACATTCTGCCTTTAGCCACCCTACGCCTAACAGGGCACCTTGAAAAATTAAGGAAAGCAAATCAACATGAAGAAACAGCCCACTTGGGGCTCTGGGTTTCCTGCTTAATTTCCATTAAGCCATCAGTCTCATGTCTAGGAAACAGGGTCTGTGAATTTGCTTGGTGGAAACAATGTAAAAGTAGCATTAAGAAAACCATAACTGTATTACAATTTCAAAAGGAGTTTTGAGTGATGAAAAGACTGAAGGAAAACGGTGAGTCACTTGTGAGAATTAGGTGGCTGGGAAATAGGCAAGCATCCTTTTATAGCAGGGACATAGATGGACATACGTCAGGGTATTTGCTCGGAGAGGACACGTCAGTTGAGCACAGCTACTTGATAAATAAATGTAGTCTCACCAGCTCTGTGAGAAAGCACATCATCTGCAGAGACTTAAAGCAGTAAGCTGGACCATGACATACCACTCTCTGGTTTTCAAAAGGCAACACAGGCATACAACAGCATTTTTTTCCTCCCTTAGGCAATACCTAATTAGCTAGCAGGACTGACTGGGGAATTTTGAGCCCATTTTGTTCAGATTGGAATGTGCTATCTGATCTCCCATGTGACCACTACATTTTTTACTCTGTTTCATTCCGCTGCTGTGCTGAATCAGAAAAGAGTTGTGAGTTCTGAGAGATGTTCAATGAATGTCAAAAATCTAATTTTTTTTCCTGCAAGGCTACTTCTCATGCATATGCACACTGATACACATTTCAAGGTTTGAGGAAAGTATGTGAGTGTGCCTGGGAGACAAGTTTTGGAAGTAAGACTCAAGAAATTGCATCATTCAACAGGTATCAAGAGCTTTTGGAGATGCTGTAGAAGTTAATAATACCTTTGATCTAATACCTCTGACATCTGTGGGAAGTAAATCTGCAGTGGGGAGCTATGTTCAGTGACTTACAAATTGCAGCACAGCGTATTACACAATGTAGTGGAAGAAAGGACTGCCGGTTATGTTTTGTTCTCTCTACAGGACATATAAGCACATCCATAGTATTTTGACCCATTAAGGGATGAAAA
This sequence comes from Phoenicopterus ruber ruber, assembly GCA_009819775.1. Classification (NCBI taxonomy): domain Eukaryota; kingdom Metazoa; phylum Chordata; class Aves; order Phoenicopteriformes; family Phoenicopteridae; genus Phoenicopterus; species Phoenicopterus ruber. The sequence continues at coordinate 38,235,312 of CM020219.1, forward strand.
AGAATGAAAGGAAATTATATCATGAAGCTCTATCTTGAGATGAGTGTAAAACAAAGAACGAACCATGCCATCTTTCACAGCACTTTAAGCAACAGGTTAAGTTGCTTCAGGTTATGCTCAAGGCAGGCCAAACATGGCAGATTCTAGCAACGGTGTCTGGTGAAACAGAAATTCTTGAACACCAGTGTTTTCTTCTTTATCCTGCCCTTCTCCCAATCCCCATTTGTAAGGCAAAAAGACTTGGTTCAGCTTATGAATGAAAAAGCCGTTCATTTCTTATGATCACATCAGGTTCATACAGCTTACAATGTGGGTATCATAAAGATGGATGGACAGACACACACTTTTGGGGTCCAGAATTCTGGGATCTTGTCCACCTTTTGGAAAAATGGTATTCTCCTATCTCCTGCATTAAGATGCCTCTCTCTAGTTATTTCTGTAAAAAAACCCTAATGTCTGTTAAAGACAATAGATGCCTTCAGTTTTTGTTACCATCTTTAGAAGTTTACTGTCATTCAGATAGAGTTCATAAACCTTGTAGCAGCTTCTTTTCTCAGCTTTGTGCTTCCTTCTTTTATTTAGGCCCACTGGTTTTATGTGCTTGCAGAGGATGCCCAGGGTGATATGAACGTTTTCAGCCAACTATCCAACTGCTATCTGATTAAGATACAGTTCATTGCAGAAGTACACACTAATCCAGTCCTTGAACATTAATAATATCTTTTCTTCCTATTACTTTTTTTTAGTTGTGCCTAGAGTTTTGAAAGCTATGATTAAATGACCTTTGGGCAAAAGGCAGCTTAATGAACAGATAGTACACACACAAAAATAACAATACGCAGATAAACTATGTATCCTGAAGTGATTAGAAGTGTGTGTATGCCCATGTGTGCATATATACTTATTAGGATTGACCAGATATTAAAGAGATGAACTCAACATGTATTTGTCTTAATGCTTACTGAATAGCAAAGAAAAAGAATTTGTCAAATTATTATTGATGTACTTTCTTAGCTGCTATTTAGAGTGTCTCAGATATTAGTCTAGTACTTAAAGACCTGAATTGTTTTCCATTTCATCTGCGTGCTTGCACATAGTTTTGATTTAAAGAAATTAAAAAACTTAATCTTTCTCAACTACGTTATTTCATCTAACGTAGAAATTGTTAAATGGATAGAGATGCTGTAGAGCAGTGTGGTGTAGTGGATCTTGCTGTTATTTGGCTGTTAGTGGAAGATTTATACAATCCACCACACCAAACAATACGCATTTACTTTCTTTGGTAGTTGGGGCACTCTCTGTTTTAAGATACTAATAGCTATAAAGAAACAGCTTTTTAAATCAGCACAGAAAGTTAATATGAAGAACACATATGGGCCTTTTAAAGAACAGTAGATCCAAGTTCTGAAAACTGGAAAAAAATGTGGGCAGACAGGAAAGCCAGATTCCTTACATTCATTAGAAAGCACAGCATCCACACCATTTGTCAGTGCACCAGATCAGGTCTAGCCAGGACTGAAGTTCTTTTTAAATGAAACAGTAGCCCACAGCACTTACAAACTAAACGCTACAGACATTTTGCTAGTAACTAAATAATACAAAATTAAATATGATCAAAGAAGCTTTTTGTTCCACTTTCAAGCTCTAACAGAGATCACATTCAAATGAAAAATATATTCTGTTTGATTCATTAGTCAATTATCAACAGTGCAGAAAATTTATAACAACCAAGTCCATACAAGTGAGGAAAACAAAGCAACAGGCTTGATTCATCTATTTCTGTTACAGGACCTTGAAAGAGATATCAGGGAGATGGAGGTGTCAATCTGAATATGAACACACAGTATAATTACATAAATAAGATGCATATATGCACAACAGTCCTCCTGTTAGTATGAATGATTAGTGTATAAAGGCAGCACCATATCTCTTCTACAGCTGAAGAGTGCAATCCTCAGTGGTTCAATGCTCCCCTCTGACAGAGTTTCATCAACAGGGCTGCTTGGGGGCATATTTCAGCCAAAAATGAATGAATTAGCTTGAAATAGTTTGTACAGTAGATCTTCCCAAGGTCAACTTCTTTTGACCAAAACAGGTTAGGGAAAGGTCACAGAGGCATTCAACCAGCAGACCAGGGGATGGAGAACAGTCATTCCTTCACCCTCCACAGCCAGAAACACAACTTTACCTATACCTGGTAAAGGAAATCAGCATTTTTCATAATTAGGAGCCAAACTTGCACTTAGGTAGAAATACAAATTAAAAACACATTTAAGAAAAAAAGTTTCCTGCATGCCTTTTCAAATAAAATATCAACGTAGCACTCAGGCTCAACCCAACGATGCTTATAACTGGGACAGTAAGATGCCCTTTAGCGACCTATATGACAGCGGTGATGTTCACCTCCTATCATCTTAGAATGCAGTCCATTTATTCAGCACCCACAGTAGGCAGCAGTTACTATAGCAAGTAATTTCCCTGCATGGATTTAGAGAAAACTTTCTTATGTAACAGCAGGTGGCTCATAAGTCTGGGGGCATTTAACCAGAAAACATCTGGGCAGCAGCAGGGAAAGCCTCCTCATCCTCTTCTACTAGGATGCTGCAGCAGCACCAGAAGCAGCAATCTGATAAAAGGGGATTCAGCTTTCAAAATCCAGGCTTTCTGCTGACGTTGCCCGATGGCATGCTACTGTACCACTGTTATAACAACTCTCCTAGGCAGCAAACAGGAATTGGAACAAAAGCATGTGGAACATGAGATAGAAATGATCTCCTGACACTGCCTGTTTACACTGGGTATTTGTGACCTAGAGTTCAAAAAAAGAAAAAAAATCCTAAATTAATGGGAAAATTAAATATTTCCTCTTCCGGGTTTCTAAACCCTGCTGAACTACTTTCAAAGGAATCTGGAAATCCCACTGTTACTACATCTTACTTCATACTACGTAACATACTACGTGTTACATAAAACCACTCACATGAAAGCATCACTCCTGCGAACTGTTTTCTCAGATTACAGCCCGTTTAGTGAATCATCACAGATGCAGAAAGGCTTTTCAGGAAGCAATGAGTATTATGAACAATGTTAACAGACAAACTTAACACTTTCCTTCCTGTGAACAAAACAAAGGGCTACAAGCTGTTACCATCTTTCTTTTAAGATCATAGGATTACAAAATCCGTACCATAAGCCATTCCTAGAGATACTGTCAAAATGTTGCACAACAGCAAACAAATGACTCAATTCATTATGACCAGTACATTCTAAGGCCTATTTTAAGACAGTTTTAACCCTCCAGAATTATCCAGGGGCTGTGTGTGTAAAAACAACTACATAAGCAAAGTGCATATTTTTGTTCTACGCGAGTATGAAACGAGGCCAGCAAGCTTCCCAGTACAAGAGACAGACTTCAGCAGCCTAGTTTAATCACAACCTTCTTGCTTGGAAGTTTTTACACAGTGTCTAACTCTTTTTAAACAGAACATCTATCCACTGGAAGAAATCTCCTATTAAATACAGACATTTAATGGCTCAATAGGTTTCTGCCAGCTCTAAAATTTCACTTCCTAAGAGGGAAATGCATGCCTCAAGTTATTTCCACTCTGCCTTTTGGCATTCTGAAAGGTCTGGTTTAAGACAAAGTTTCTGTATCTGTACCTGTTTGAAAGGCTTCAGCTCATACAACAGCAATAAGCAAAACCAATTCCAATTGCTACCCCAAGTCTGTAGCCTCAAGGTGTCCTTTGCATAAAGTGAGCCAAGAAATACTTTTTCCAACACCAAATTGAGCAGTCACCTCATTTCCCTTTGATAACCATTTATAACTTTAATCTCTTAGGAAATCCAGTGCACTTGACCTGAAGAGGTCTCCAAAAACGTCAGTATCAGGTATTGGGAAACATTTGCATTGTGGCTTGCATCAGAGAGGAGACAAGGGTGCAGCTATTGCCATCTGCCACTCTGCCAACAAACCCTGTACAAGTTCTAATTCCCTTCAAATAAGCTTAACCCAGAAACAGCTCCTGATAACAAGAATACAAGTAGGCACTTATAGGCACAAGAAGTCATAATACCAAAACAGCTCTCCTCAACAACAAGCATCTTGTACTTTAGATTGTTAAGGAAGCAAGTAGTTATTATATTAGTTAACCCAGAAAGTAACACTTGAGAGGGAGAGCAGAATATGTCAGAGATTACTGAAGCTCTCTCCCTCCCTCTTACCAGCTGCAATAGACTAACATCAGACCAGCTCACTTCTTCATATTCAAATGAAAGATCTGATTTTTTTTTTTTTTTTTTTTTTTTTAATTTGACTTCAGTGCCTCATTCCCTGCTTTTCACTAGGTGGTTTTACAACAGAAATTTCCACCTTCCATCCAAAAATAATCCTCTGTACCATATTCACATACGCACGTACCTGCCATAGGTATCTTGGTCTTGTGAGTCCACAATGAGAGACAGGATTAAAGTTTCAAATGAGAAAGTAATAACAGATTCTGTGCATCATGAAGCAGATCAAAACCCAACTCATTACCTAACTTTTCCCTCTAGTATCTCTCTTTGTGCCCCTCCCCAGTAACTTTTCTCCTTCAACACCATTCATGGTAAAAAAATAAAACAGCATGTAATCTGAATTTATTCCAATCCAGGGATAATTTTATGGGTGCAGAAATTCAGCTAAGTCATGTATTAAAACTAATTTTATAATATAAAAATATCAAGGATGAAGGGCATCACCATAAAACCAAATACAAACCCCTCAAGAGCTCTGTTCTTTGGTCCTTGAATCTAATCTCCCTTTATTGAAAGATTAGGAAGAAATAATCAATTCAGGTTTCCTGATCTGCATCAGCATATCTTAATTTTTTAGATGTATTTAAACTAAACTGGTATGAGGAACAATTACAATTAAAGCACCTAGCGAACTTTACCCCAAATTAATAAAGTCTCTTTTAAAGCCAACTTCATGGACAATGCATAACCTGGAATATGCACCAGCCAAATGGGAGAGGAAAAACCAAACAAACATCAAATTGATGACTGACACAAAGCTTTTCATTCCGAAGCAAAAACAAGCAGATGGTGTCCTCCATCAGCACGGGGAAGGCAAGAAAATCAGAACTGACCTACTGCAAGGAATGCTCCAACTCCAGGTACTTTCATTGTTGGCATTTTTCTAGTAACTTCTAAGGCTAGTTGTAATCATGCAAATATCAAAGGGTACAACATGCAAAAGGATAAACCATAACTCCTCTGCTTCTAGGAGCTTAGCTTCCCATGCTCAAGGCAAGTTAGCCGATGAGGTCTGTTGTGAAGAAGTGACCTAGAAACAGCCTCAGTGGAGGCCTCCCCAAAACAGCTCTCCTCCAAAGCCTCAGCAGGGCTCCTTCTGCCTGCCTGGTTATCAGAGTCAGCTCCTGGCTGCCTTCCCTCACGGAGTGGAGCAGCACCTGCCCTTGATGCATTCTGACAACTGGCATAATTTCAGACTCACTGGAAATGCCAGTTATGACCAGTCCATTTGACTGTGCTTTGATTTTTGTCAAACCAATGGTCTTTGAAGCTAACCAATCACGGCTAATCGACATTTGAGAGGTAAACAAGAACAACAGTCTCTTGGATCTCTAGCTGTCTCTGCATAAATAAAAAGAGGCCATTTATTCTAGTTCTGGAAATAAGCTGCAGTACTACATAAGCATGTTTTACTGATATTATTAAACTGAGGTGTTTGTGCATGCTTGTGTCTAAGAGAAAGAAAGGAAAAAGAAGAGGAGGACTGCCATTCACCTGTTCTGTTTCAGGGAAAAGAAGGGGGGAGGGTGTGCCTGGGTAAAAAAAGGGCATTCCAATTTCTGCTTTGTAGGGCAGAAGACTCAGCTGTTAGTCTAACATCTTTATGCTATACCCTAACTAATTTTTCCCCCAAGAGCGTTCCTAGCAAATTAATAGACTTAGTTTTGACAGTACTAACAGCAGATGTGACCAGAAAGAACCCATGTAACAGTAGCATTTCTCATCTCAACAATGCAGAGATTTAACTAAACAACATGCTGCTTAAAATGCCAGCAGTTATTTAAAATTTTGTCTGTCTCCCATTTCAACTTTATCAACAGCAGAAAACGTGATGAGAGAGGCTGAAAAAGACAGATGTTGATGTTATTTATACAATAAACTTAGACTTTATTGGAATTCTACAGATTAGAGATATTTGACTGGCTCTACTAAACTAGAAAGTCTTAAAGAGTTTAAAATACTGGGCTTGGAAGAGAAACAATTGAGATAAGAGCTAGTGCAAAGCTAAACTAGATTCTAACCCAAGAACACCAAATTCCTGACAGATTTTGTTTCTAACACAAATGGATCTTTGTCAAACTACAGTCTGTATGTCCAATCTTAATTCAAATACAGGGCGAGAAGAATGGTACAGTTTATCAAAGTCTTCAGGGATACAGGCAACTCTTTAAACACGTATTTACTGGCTGGGCTGATAAAAGTGATTTTCCCAACACTGCAGCTGTAACTCTTGCCAGTCCACACCTACTGAGCCCCAGCACCAGTATTTCACTATGCATACCTTGGTGCATAATTGAAAGACTACCTATCTTCCTTTTAAACTCTTCACCTGAGAAGATTTAGACGGAAAAAGAGGAGATACATATAGAAGCTGCTTCATGATTTATTGTTAAGACTGAAACTAACCATACAGGCAATGTTGGTGAGACAGCAAAGTTGAATTGCTATTTTTGGCAGCAGATGTCAATAGGAGTCCAATGGTTTTAGGCAAAGCAGGAGGCATCTCCAGTCACATGGAGATTAGCATCTCCATTCCGCTTCTAGAGGAAGTGACTCCTTTCTGCATCACTACACTGACCTCCTGAATCCTATTAATGAAGAGCTTTGTTCCGGTCAAACAAAAAAATAGTAACGGGTCATTCTGTTTGACAAGTTTAGCTCTACTTCTGTCTGTAAGCCACATGTCTCTGCAGTCCACTAACTTGTCAAACCAGCAACTCGGATCCAAATTTTGTTAATCAATTCTAGAGTAATCCAAGCCCAAGTTTGATTAAACTCAGCAACCCAGTACATCCAGCTCTAAATAAAGAAAAGTAAGAAAAAAAAAAAAGAGGGAAGAGGGGGGAAAAAAAGAAAAAAAAAGAAAAAAGAGGACATCAACAACAGTCAACATACAAGAATGAATACTTGGGAAGAAATTTTATACTAAAGTTGTTGCCATGTTAGCAACAGCAGAGGTGCTCTAAGTCACTTCAAGGGTTATAGTAATTAACACAACAGCTATCTATTACTTATAAAAATCTGAGAACGGTCCTTCTCTCCTTCAAGTAAAAGGACTAGGCAACACTCTGGATTTAAGTTTGATCAGATTCGCTGCTCAATCTGCAGCAAACAGGAGAGGTCCAAGAAATTCTCACTTTAAAGAACTTCATACTTTGCATCTTCTATAGCTTAGGTCAAATGCATCTGTCACCTATCTGCCCCACTCCTTCCTACTGGAAGTCCAAGAGCCTCCACATATGGCACCCATTTCTCTTTACTGCCAGAACAATACACAGCCCTGCAAGCTTTGTACCCTCACCTCCCCCATGCCAAGGAGTTATGAGTCTCTATTTTCATATAGCACTTTTACATCTTTGGCAAGATGCAAGAGTCCTTTAAAGTGTTAATATTTTAGTTTCCCTTAGGAGAAGAAGCAAAGCCAAAAGACAAACATCATCAAGGTGAATAAAAAGCCCCACAGGCTTAGTCAGTTATATTTTAAATTATCCCTGCTATTGGCTTGGGAGTTGGACTCCTTCTACATTAACTCTCCTCCTGAGTACACTTCGAGCTACTACCAACACGTACAAGGGTATAAAAGTCAAGTTAGTGGCTCAGATTCATCTCTGACAGTCTGGTACAGACTAGCGATACTATCTGCCTCTGAGCTCCCTCCTCATATTTCAGCCTAAGCATGAACAAGCTGTTCATAGGTAGTCATCATTTTAGGCTGCCAAGAATTTATCATACCATGTAGGTATAGTCACAGTCTCTTTCAAGGGAGGGATCCCCCCCCAAAAATAGAAAATGGAGTAGCAGCTCAGGACACTGCAATAGGACCATGGAAGAACAGAAATTAGGGTAGGGTGAAAGCAACAATAAAATTCTCTGCCAAAGATACCAATCAGTGAAAGCAAAATGCAAAACAGCACAAAAAGGAGGAAACAAAGGTCTAGTGTTCTCAGTCTCTCTGATGTGGCTTGAGCACTATCAACGGAAGTCATTAAATCAGGCATACAAACATATGAAAAGCCATGTGGTTTCTTGATATTCAGAGTAACAAAGCGTATACACATAAGACTAAAACATACAAACAAATTAAGTGCATGGATCTTACTACCTGAATGCTACATTTTAGAGGAGACTTCAGAGCATCTTCATTTTATGCAGGTCAAACTGAATTTGAATATATGAATGGAAAATGCATTAATCAAACTTTACAATTTCAGGCAAACAGAAAAATCTGATCACCAGAAATCTCTTCCACTTGAAACAAGTGAGGGCAATTTTATTTGAGAGTCACTGTTAATACAGGGTTTTAATCAGAGGAACACTGCCTCTTTCCCCATCTATATACTTCCTTAGACTGCCCAGAATCCACCCCTGCTCTTCTACTGGGAAGCATCATTCCACAGCTGGCCTCATGCCTGATTCCAAGCTTGTAATGACAAGGAAAATCATGTTTATAGCACTCCCTCATATCCCAGTGGGGAATAAGGGCATGCAACAACAACAACAACCACTCCCCACCACCACCCCAACTGTATGGACACAAATGCTTCAGAAGTAGCCAATATGGATGGGAGAACAGAAGCCCCATATCTTACATAAATGTTATTTCTTTTTAAAGGAGAAACGTGATCTGCTGCAGTATTATTTACCTGAATCTTTTAACATAACAGATAAATAGAATATACAAGTTAATAATGAGAATAATACTGTTGCTCTATTGTCTTCTTCAATGTATGAGAAGAAAATTCTAGTGTTAGAAAGACAAAGAAGAAAGTAGCTGAAGTTTTACTGCCAGTTCAGTGTACCACAGGAGTCCAAGCAGTGGCACCATTACCACAGGCAAAGCTATCCTGCCAGCCCAGGGAAGAAAAATAAACAGCCCACACACAAACCCAATAATTTGTTAAGTTTCCATGAAAAACAGATGTGCACAATACAAAAGGCTGCATGGTAGTGTCCTCCTCAATCTACCATCATACTCTCAGGCAGATTGTCTTTGCAAGATGAACAACTCCTGTGTGTATGCTGGTGACTGTCATTGTTTCAGGATGGGCCCTCACAGCAGAACCTGTTACAATCCATGCGCCATCTGAACCTGTTCACAAGAGAGGTGCAGAGATTTAAGCAGCAATAAATATTAACACCAACTGAAAAAAACCTACTTCAGTGGAAGAATATGTCAGCAATAGGAAACAAACTGCAGGAGGAAGAAATCCCAGAGCCTTTAAAAATTGTAAGGGAACAGCAAGAAAATATCTCCATATGCATTATTGATTAATGAGTAAACAGTACATAAGAACTAAACAGTGAAAGTATTTTTCACCTTCCACTTATTTTTTAGTTTAGCTTGCTTCATTTCTATCTCCACAACTTTTTGTTACCGGAATCCAGAAAGGGCTTGTGTTCTCCTTTCTTTCTACCTTCTCCAAGTTCCTATTGAAGTGAACTTGTGTCATGCAAATGAGTTTTTTCTAGGTTTTGGGTTTGTTGTTGATAGAATTTTTTTGTCATTTTTTTTCCCCAAAAGAATTCTTACAAAATAGAAGTATTAGATCTGAACTACTTGAAAGAGAACCCCAAGCCTTCCAGTACAAAATTCTGTCATTGATACAAAAATAAACTGCTGCCTACAGTCTTGTCTAGAATAACATCCTCCTTTCAAACCTGCTAACTTGTTAGTTTTAAATAAACTCTAAGCTGAGTAACATCCAGACCTGCTTTTATTCCAGTATATAAGACCTCTTTTAGACACCCTCTTCTATGTTTTTAGAGGTTATAGATCATACTCATTACTCAAATGTTGCCAAGGATGGTATATGTCTCAACTTCACAGAAAACAAGACAGGAAAAAAATGTCTACTCATTTGATTGCAAACTGGGACTTTGCAGCTTGTGAATCACAAGATACGCAGGATAAGCCTACAGGGCTGCACAGAACAATAGCTTCTATGTTAAAGAGGTCGTATAATTCAGAATAAATTTGCTAGAGGGTTATTAAGCAATTCTCTTTCCTCTGCATGTGCCTAAATTCCACTAACACTAACCACACATAGAGCAGATAACCTAGTTCTTTCTGTGGTCCACCCCTGCAATCCATCCCCATCATACAGTTTTCAGAAATGCTTTTTAGATTAAAGACTCTCCAAGACAGAGTTCAGCTTTACAAGTTTCCATCCCTCATGTTCTGTTTCTAGTAACTGTGATACAGTTTTCTGCAGGTCTCAGCTTGTAGAAGCAATAGATTGAAGAAGCCAAAACAGAAGTAAGTGCATGGATTTGCTTGAATAACGGTAGCGGTAACAGTGAAAAGACCAGAAACTTCCCATTCACACAGTGCTATTTGCAAGTGCTTTCAAAACAAAACTTCAGACGAGACCTCATGCACAGATCTGAGGATTTCTCCAGAAAGTTCTGAATTTCATCACTTAAAGCATACAAGTATTTTAGGAATGAGCTAAGTAGCTGGTAATGAATATGGAAAAAGCAAACGCACAACGTGAGAAATCGACGAACACGGTCAAGGGTATTACTTGACTGGATACACCGAGTGCACATGGCATTTTAAACGGCCTCACGTTTCTCTAGCTTTTCTTAAGTCAACGCAGGAACAGCACACACTCCATATGCCAATAAAGCGCTCAGTGTATACGTGTAGACCCAGCTGTTTCTGGGAAGCCGGAGAACATCGCGCTCGGTGAGCCGGGAGACCAGCCCCTCTTTGTTCCAGGAAGCCCCACGAGGCCCCCGGTGCGGCGGCGAGCGCCTTCAGGCGCGGGAGCACGCACAAGCTGGTATGCGACAAGTCTCTCTCTCCCGATACCGCAGAAACGCGGCAGGCATCGCCCTCCCCCGGGCACCGGCGGCTCGGGGGCATTTAGGTTTTGGGATTCACGGGAAGGCACCGTTTCCACCCCACCCTCCCGGGGTCGCAGCAAGCGGATGAGTCACGCTTCGCGGAAACGAGCCGTGAAAGGGATGCCCTGCCAGGGGAGGGGGAGGATGAGGGCAGCCCCGCGGTGTCGTGCCCCCCCCCCCCCCCCAGCCCCGCCGGCGAAGCCCCCGACGCCGCGCCGTGCCTCACCGAGCCCGGTCAGCCGCTCCACCAGCCCCGCGGCGCGGAGGGTAGCGGGGCCGTGGTCCACTCCCCGCCGCTTCTGCGAGACAAAGAGAAGGGGGATGCGTTAGCCAGCGCTGCCTGCAGTCAGGTACGCGAGCCCGGCCGAGGGGAGGGGAGCCGAGCGGCTGCGGCACCCGCCTGCCCCCTCAGCGGGGCGGAGGGCGCCTCTTCCCCCCCCCTCCCTCCCTCCCTCCCTCCTCGGCCGCGATGCCCACCTGCCCCCTGGAGAGCGGGGCTCCCACCAGCGCCACGGAGTGCGCCTGCCTGGGCAGCTGGAGCCGCGGGTCCGCCTGCTTGCGGAGGAGCCGGGCGAAGCTGCTGCGCAGGGCCATGATGCAAGCGCCGCGGAGCCGCCGAGCGATGCTCGCCGCCGCCCCGCTCCTTTTAACGAGCTCCAGCCCCGCGCGCGCCGCGGCGAGGAGGCGGGTCCCCGCCTCCCGCCCCTCACACGCCCGCGCCGCCCGGCCAACGGCAGCGCGCGCGCCCGGAGGTGTGTCCCGCCCCCTGCGGCGCACGCGGCGCAGAGCGCGCCGGCCCCGGGGGGAAGGGGGAGGGCCCGGCAGAGCGGGGCGGCCAACGGCACCTCCGCAACGGCCAACGCCCCGCACCGCCCCGGGCCTCCCCTCCCGCCCAGCCTCGCACCTCCCGCGGAGTAACGCCGCGCCCGGTCCTCCTCCTCCTCCTCGCCGGTGTTTTTCCACTCCCAACCGCCACCTCACCTCGCTGCCGGTGGCGGACAGAGCTGCCAGCCCCCCTGGGGCGGCGGGCTGCGGTCCCTTCACGGCCTCCTCCACGCGGTGCTCCGGGGCAGGTGCCACACCGGCTCTCCTTGCCCTGTCGAGAGAGCAGGCACGAAGCATCGGCCAGGCCCGGGGCTGGGGGCAGCAGCACGGCACGCACCGCCGGCTGGGAGAGGTCTCAGGGAATACCCCTTCCTTTGGTACTCCCCCTTCGGCCGCTGCGAGAGACCAGGCCCCGGGGGGGTGGATCTTAGCGTGAAATGGTGGCACTTGCAGCTGTCCCAGGGGCAATCACACAGGGGGATGACAGTAGTGCCTGCACACCACCTCAGCCGAGCTCCCTGGCTGGCTACACCGAGCTCCCGAGAGCCACCTCGGAGGAACGCTGCTCCCTAGCTTTACTGAAGAAAAACTGGGGGGATGCTCTTCATCTGGTAACCTTGATAAAGCATTAAAAAGCCACCTCTCCAGCACCTGCCTCGTATAGCTGATCTCAGGGTGTCTTGTCCCAAGACGATTCACAAGCTCTGAAAGCTCTCACTGTTCCTATTCACAGTGCATTTGAAGGATTACAGATTAAGAAAGGATTTAAAAACTAGTAAATGGCCCCATCTTTCCCTTCTGTGACAAGGCGATGTAACTCCTGATCTCAAATGCGCAACCTTATGTACAGGTTTGAAAGGCAGGCTGGTGGTGTGCATAAGAAGAGCGAGCCCATCCCTCACCTCAGCTCTTGTGTCATGGTGAGATCCTTGGACATACTGCACGAACCTTCCACTAGTGCCAACCATCACCCGCTCCTCCAGCCTGAGCAAAGATCTCAGCAGTGGTTCTTCAACACCCCTTTGTTTCTCACGCCCATTAAAGATTCCTTTGCTGCCCTTACAAGAACAAGTTAACGGGTTTATATATAGTACCCACCCAAGAGCCCTGAAGATACCATGAATGAAGTAAATGGCTCACAGAAAGATGGTATCTGCAATTAAAGCTAACGGGCACGCTCCAGGACTTTGGAGGGGGGAACAAATAAAAAGGGCAAAGGAGCTAGGGATGACGCTTTGGAAATTACAGAGCTGGAGCTTTGTGTCAGTGCCAGGTAAGCCACACAAAGTAATAACTGAGAACTATTAAAGAGAACACAATACAAAGACTCATTACATCTCTGTACACAAAGCCAAGTCTCCAATTTATTACATACTTAGACAGCAAGGAACCAGAAAACACCTCTTTAACTTTGAAAAAAAATTACTGGAAAAAACCCAAAAGAGCCTGTAGTAAAGGATGGTACAGATAAAATGATAAATTTTCATATAGTAGGAACTGATAAAGACAAACGGGGAAAAAACCGCATCCCTCTTCATGATGGCAAGAGACCTACACAGCAACACTAAAATCTGTGCCGTTACTAAAAACAGAGGAAGCAAGCAGTGAATTATCAACGCTTGCAAACCGCAGAAGCTCCTTATGTCGATGAGGATTAAGGAAAGACGCCCGGAGAGGCTTAACCAAGCGAGACAATCCAGCGGCACCACCCTTGGGACAGCGGGGGCCGGGGCGCGGCGGGGCTGGCACCCCGCGGCCGCACCGAGCGGCTGCATCCTCACTGCAGGGGAGGCTGCCGGCGAGACGCCACTTGGCAGGGGAGAGCCAGGCCGGACGAGCCTCCCCTGAGCTCACCTCGGCTACGTCTCCTCCCGCACGGCCGCGCCAACCCCGCGGACTGTCCGCGGCTCCGCTCTGCGCTCAGGGTGGGCCGGGCCGGGCCGACGCCCGCTCCGCCGCGGAGCCGGGCCCGGGGCGGCCTGGCAGGGCCCGCGGGAGCGGGAGGCCCAGCAGAAGCGGCCCCGCCCGCCACACCGGGGCCGCGGCGACGGCTTCGCGCCCCGCTCCGCCCTGCGCGCACGCGCCGGTCGCACGAGGCGCCCACGCGCCCCACGAGCGCGCGGGGGGGGGGGGGGGGGTACGGGACACCCGCCTGCCGGGCCGCACCACCCACCCCTTCCCGCGGCGAGGGAGGCGCCGGAAGTGTGTGGTTGGGCCGTACCATCGAGCCGGCGGGCCGCTCTAGGCTGCCTTTCGGTGGTTCCGGCGGGGCGGCATGGAGGAGCGGCGGTACCGCTCGGCGTCGGGGGCACCCATCGCGCTGCGGCGCCGCCAGCACAGCGCCTCCTGCCGGGAGCTGACGGTGCGCTGCCCCCGCCTGCAGCTCCGCTCGCTCAGCGCCGTCACCTCCGCCGTCTGGCTGGCGGCCTACGGGCTCTTCGTGCTCAGCGAGGTACCGACCACCCCCCGGGCCGCGGCGCACCGGCCTCGCCCCTTCCCGCCGCCCCTCGCGCCTCTCCGCGGCTCACACGCCGAGGGGTGACCCGGGGGCCCGGCCCTGAGCCGGCTGCGCCCCTGAGCCTGTGTCCCGCTGAAATACCGGGGGGTAACCAGGGGCTGTGGTTGGCATCCGAGAGCGGATGTGTGGCGGTGTGTGTCCCCAAAGCCTGCCGGCCTGGGGGCAGCCACGCAGCCTTTGCCGAGCTGCTCCTAGGAGATGGGCAGCGCAGGCCAAACAAGGTGGCCAGAGCTGGTGGAAAGGCGGTCTCTGCGTATCCTGGGCCTCCTCCGTGCTCTGGGAACGCCAGGGTGGTAGATCGTGATGAGTATGTGGTGAAAAAGAGAGAGCTGTGCTGGCCAGCGTCTGAGGGCCCACAGGCTGTGGCCCGGCTGCTCTTGGTGGCTTCTCGGATGCCTCCGTTGGTTTGTAGCCTCTTGCCAGATAGGGTAGATGCATGTATGGGTGCTGAGTGATGCCTAGCGCATTCTTGGGAGCCCAAGTAACAGATACTTAGTTGGAGAGATGAGTTGTGGGAATCTGGAATAAAGGATATATTGAAGAAGATGAGTGATTGTTAATCCCCGAAGGCATTTTCCTGAGTGACTTAGAGAGCATTGCACCGTGAATGTCATCTATTTGCTCATGTTTCACAGCTGAGGCAGTAAGACCTTGGCAGTACAGATTTCAAAAGCTGCTGCTAAGTCCAAAAGTATTAGTTTAGATATCTGATCTGTGACCCATACTTGCAGGGAAGGACCAACTTGTAGACCCAGACCAGTTATCCCCAGACTGAAGTCAGTAGTTTGACCGAAGAAGCTGGTCACCGTGCCCAGTGCTATGACTGTTGCACTTAAATTTTTTCAATAATCTTTCCCAAGGAATGAAGACAGAGATTGTGGCATGAGTCAGTTGGCAGGTTTCCAATACAAAAAGATGGTTCACGTTCCTCTAGCTGGAAGGGAAGCTGTGTTCGAGTTTTATTTGTTACAAAAGCATACACCCCAGTCGGTGGTTACCACCCGCTGTCCTCCTGCTTGGTTTTACACATGCTCATGCAGCTTGTACGCAAGTCACTGCAATCCTTCCTTTCTGCCAGGAAACCAGATCTGAAAGTCTCTCTCTCTGTGGATTTCGGTGTCTGTAATTCACGACTCGTTTTTTTCCATGATGACAAACTTTCAGGGGAGTCCTGTATGCTTTCTGTTTGTGGCCATGGCTTCCTTACGTCACATGGTGGTACAGGCCCAGCTTGACTGGTAAGGCCATGCAGTTCTGGTCCTTTAGGAAGTGTCAGTTATAGCTTTGATTCATGGATATGCAGCCTGGAGCTCTCTAAAACATGTCCCAGAAATAGGTTGTAGGTTGCGGACCTTTAGGATTTATTACCAAGTCTTCAGATGACTTACTGTTGACTATAGTTTCATCAATTATATATTATTTTATGTAACAGCAATCCCAAGATTGCAGCCTGCAAAAGACATTCATCCTTAGACAAAGCACAGGAGAAAGCAAATATTCTTTAGATTGGTATTTAAGGCAGGAAGAGAGACAAGGTTTGAACAAGTTTAGACTTGCAGTTTGTAAGAAGAAAACCACTAGGCCAGTGTTTTTTTCTAAAAGATTTTTCTTCCCCTCTGAGACTCCACCCTCAGTTCTAGTAAGCATTTCACAACACTTCACTGTCCGTGACATCATCTCTATAGACATTTGTATAATATGCTGTCATTGATGTAACTAGCTGGTTTTGGTTGAGATTTCTGCACTAAATTTACAAGGGAATAGAATTTCCTTGCAGTTTTCAGTTTCAGCTCCCGATTCTTTCAGACCATACTGTGAAGACTGATTTAAATCTCATTACACATATATTAGCCAGACAGGTGAATAAAAGGACTCCACCTAAGTAAAATTGCCTTGTAACTGTAGCTTTAATATTATAATTTACTGTGCAATATTACTTTCTCTAAAGCTGCATTCAACTAATTGTAAGACCAGAGCTCTGTCTTTGCTTGGCTTGTGTTACAGAATAGTATGGTGCTTTCTGCTGCTATCTTCATCACGCTGATTGGCCTGATCATATACCTGCACTTCGTGAAAATTGACCAGGAATCCCTGTTGGTCATCGGCTCACTCGGCATTCAGGTGACTTCATCCTATGCTTCAGGGAAAGAGAGCACAACCTTCATTGAGATGGGTCAGGTGAAGGATGTCGTTATCAACGAAGCCATCCATATGGTAATCATACACAGTCTTTCTTCTTGTGTATCTGTGGGCACACTCACACCCAGAATGTTTCATGAGCATGATTTACCAGAGCAATTAAACACAGCACCATCCATAGCTTTACTGACATCAGGAGCTTTGTTTCAGATTTCTCTCTTTATTCTCTTATCTGTTCTCTCACCTTTAAAGGAGAACTCCAGCCAAACCAATAACCTCAAAAAGCCACATCCATCCCTTAGATAATGCCACTGACACTGAGCTAGTGGTTTTAGTTCTTTGTGTTGTACTGTTCTTACAAATCCTGATGCCAAACTCCATAAGTAGTCAAGACGGAGATAAGAAGATAGACAACACAAGAGAGGATTTTTCCTGTTGCTGGGGTTTTCTGCAAAGCTCCTGTAGAAAAACAGACCTTACCCTTCCAGCGTGTGTGTGTTCTTTTCATGTTAAAAATTTAATAGAAAAAAATACAGGTAAAATTATTTTTTTATTGTTTGAAGGGAGGAAGTCTGTAGATATAAATTTGTAGACTTGACTGTGGCCTGGGGTGATTTGCCTTCCGCCCAATGAGTTGAAACAAATCCTTTTTCTGTGATAACTCCAGGCACTTTGATAGCATTTTCAAACTGATGATTTCGTCTGTTTGTATTGTAGCAAAAAGTTATCTACTACCTGTGCATCCTCCTCCAGGACCCTGGAGATCCTCAGGGAGTATCTGAGGTTGTGCCACTCTTTCAGGTGAGTTTGACTGAACGGTGGAGAAACCCAGATCTGTGGTCTGTGTGTGCGTGCCAGTTGTCTAAGCTGTTCCACGATGGGTAGCTGATCACAGTTGCCTTTCCCTGGCTGGGCCTTCAGGGTGGGTCTTACAGCATTGTGGAATGGCTGGTATTAGAAGTCTCATAGAACTAGGTACCAGGGATGTTTTTTTCATTCGCCCTCCGTTCAGAGAACAGGGAGCTGTGTAAACCTGAACCCAGCCAGGAGTTTGCATGAACTAGAAGTCTTCAGCTCACGTAGGGTACTGAGGACTCGTACAGCTTTCTGTGTACTCTTATGCTCAGTGTTACCATCACAACTATGGCACTGTGCTGTAGTTGATTTTTCTCTCAGCTCCGTGTGCCAAAAGTGCTCATAAAAACCTCCTTGGCGCTAGAATGTCCTTCCCTGTCTCACCCGTTGACAAAGATCACAGTACAAGCTGTGAGCAATTTGCTTAATGTATAATAACTTGTTTGCTTTACCATTACCCTGTCTTCCCTTTCTCTTCTCTTGCTAACTTGTTCTGACTGTTCACAATCCCATTTTTGAGAGGGATTTTCTTTCCGCGTGTACGTGCCTAACACAGCAATGCCCTGATCCTTGAGTGGTGGTAAGCAGTACAGAGGTACCTCACATCTTAGACTGCTGAGGTTTAAAGCCCTCTCTGTCCCTCTTAATTCACCTGCTGCTGGTGACTATCATTTTGTAGTCCACATCCAGTTTATGACTGGATACAGTTAGTCTTCAGCTAAATGCTTACGGGTATAAATAGACTATTCCATTGATACTTGCTGGTAACTCAGTCCCACAATTGTAAAGACGTTTACTAACAACAATATAAATTAAGTATTTCACACATAGTGAAGGGAAAAAATGGATTTGCTGGAAATCAACAACTAATAAATTCCAGAGAGCTGCAATCAGGAACGTGGTTTTAGTTATACGTGCTCCTTTCCAGCTTCAGAGAGGCTGCCTGGCATTTGTGTAGTTTTTCTAGCTCAACTCTGAACAGTTTTATTTTCATGGAAATATCTTAGTATTGGTACGGTTGACTCCACCAGCAAAGGAGGTACAGAAAGAGCTGTGTCAGTTTGCAATTCATTACCTGTCAGTAATTCTCACTTCAACGTGCAAGTTAGTATGTTACTTAGTTTTGAAGGAGCAGTAATTAGTAACTTTATTGCGTCTCCTTCATTGGGTTCCTCTAAGTTATGTCAGCCTTCAAAAATACAATTTACCGTGTCACTGAGCCCAGGAGCACTTCTGCGCTGAATTGACCTATTGTTCTCTTAAGCAACACTTGCAAGGAGAGGCGTTTGATGGACTTTACACAGTAATGCTGTTTTGGGAGCTCAAAAGTCATGGGACCATAGGGACTGTGGGACTGGAAAACTTTCACGTCCTTGCTGGTTTTAATCTGGTCCAGGTTAGAACTGATGGAAAATCATTATACTTTGACCACCATTCCCTGTTTGTGCGAAATGAATTGATGTTTTTAGTTAACCTTCCGTTGTCCTTTTGTTGACAGTACCAGCAGAGGCCGAGGGCCAGGCATCTCAATTCCCTGTCCTGTAGGTAGCTTTTTCAGGGTGGAGGTCTTCTAGGATGGTGGATTAGTGTATGGAACTCTGCTGTTCGGTAGGTCTCTAGAGGGAGTATGGCCTAAGAGATAGGTTAATGGGTTGGCAGGTGTGGATGTTCTTCCATGCTGTCACTGTGAACTGTGAGCTGAGAAAGGCGAGGATTTCTGATTTGGTGAGAGATTCAGGCTGACTGCAGAATGGTGCTGCAGGTTTTGACCTGTCAGCTTTAGGGACTGGCATTTTTCATCACAGAGCAGGTATGGCTTGTGGAATGGCTTTGCATTCCTGTATCACCAGCTTATATCAAACTGGAGTTTGACGGGTTATTTCTCAACGAACATGTACAAGGGAAATCTATTCTGCATTGACTTAATGCGAGAAAGCTAATCAACTACAGGTAGCTTGCTGTTGCATTCCTTGTACATGCATGCTTCTGATTGATAGTCAGCTTTGTGTCAGCTGTCTGCACATTCCTTTCTCTGCCTGACGATCTCACTAGTGGGAAGTTAAAGCTTTCCAGCTCTTTTACAGCCAGTTCACAGCCTGACTCTCTGTTCTTTGACTTGAATTCTAGAGCTCCAAGCCACGTCTGGACTGCTTGATAGAAGTGTACAAAAGTTGTCAAGAAATCCTGGAGCAGAGGAAGACAGCTCCACAATCAAGTGGAATAAAATAGTAAAAAAAAAATCAAGGCAGCAAACTTGCAGCAGGACTCAGAGAGACACATGGAAAAGCAAGCAAAACTGCCCCATGGCTTTTTTAAATTAGATGAGTAGAAGGTGGTGCAGCACAACAGTGATGTCGGGGCTAAAGGCCCGCACAGACTCACAGAGTTGTTACAGAAAATGTCAGCTCAAGCACAGAAGTGAACCTGGAAATCCTCTGCTATGAAGACAGGTGAGCAGAACTTTTTAGACTCAGACAGAAAAGGTTTATCCTTGCCTCTCCAGAAAAGAACTATGGGGAAATAGGGCAAAGGGAGGCAAGAACATGCATGAAACGTTTACTTTTTTGTGGATCTGAAAATTGTGATAAACTCATAATGTAACCTTGGCTGGACTGCCAAAAATATGCATTCTTTTGTTTCTGTTTAACCCTTTGTTTGAAAAAAGCATATACCACTCTAAATACCAAAGCTGATGTATGGGCTGGGATGGTAACTTCCTGATCCACAGGAGAATTTCAGAAGGAAAATAACAGAAAATTAAAAGGTACTGTTGCATTCAGTTATGTTTAATGAAATAAACATAGGAGAGCAGACCTTGTCCTCTTCAGGGATCTGCTTGAAAGGGTCCCATGGGATGGAGCCCTAGAGGGAAGAGGGGTCCAGGAAAGCTGATTGATAGTCAAGGATCACCTCCTCGAAGTTCAAGAACAGTCCCATCCCAATGAGCAGGACGTCAAGCAAAAATGCCAGGAATCCTGCATGGATCGACAAGTTGCTCCTGGCAAAACTCGAACACAGAAGGGAATTATACAGAAGGTGGAAGCAGGGACAGGTAACCTGGGGGGAATACAGCAACACTGTCCAAGGTGCGGTTAGGAAAGCCATAGCCCACCTGGAGTTGAATCTGTTGAGGCTTCTATAAGTACATAAGTAGCAAAAGGAAGACAGGGAAAATGTGGACCCGTTGCTGAATGGGGCAGGGGTGTGGTGACACAGGGCATGGAAAAGATGTGGCATTAAAAGGGCCACATCTATTGCCCTGAGGAAAATGTGTTGTTAAAAATGATGGTAATGACTATGTGAATAAAATTTTATTGATCTGTGCTCTCGGGAGTAACTTAAGGTTGGGAAAGTCTTCTTTGTTGATGAGCTAAAAGTTACTGTAACCTTTAACTGGTATTTTTCTCTCTTTTTTTTCCATGACTCCTTAGTCATGTAACCAAGACAATTGAAATGTCAAAGCAAGAGCTAAACCAGCAAGTTGGCAGGAGCCTAGAGGTCATGCTTAATTTGCATACAATGCTGTACTATGCCTGTCTACATAATCTAATTAAAACATGTGGCAACATACCATCATGCAATATGGTAGAGATAAGGTGTTTTGGGTTTTTTTTTTCATAGTGCCATGAAGTTTGAAAGACACAGGTTAGCTCACATCACAGGAAGTATTCTGGTTGTGCAAGTGAAAGGCAGCAGCTTGGGGATGTGCCACTGGCTTTTGGGTAATGTTGTCTAGGTTATTATTTTTTTATGGTTTTATTTCTCATAAATACTTTAAATGTTGGGGTTGGCCAGATTTTTAATTCCAGTGCTGCCCTAATGTAAGTTGGTAGGTCTCTCGGAAGTTAGCGAAGCTGCACCCTGATGCATACTGTGTTTGGTGGCAAGTCCAGGCAGAACTGGGAAGGGCGGGTGTTGGGGCAGGGGCGGAAATTGGCTATTAACAACAGCGGCAGGCCCTGGGAGCGGGACAGCGTGAATGACTACAGCCGAGGTCCTCTGACCGAGAACCACGTGTTATACTTGGGTTGCGTAGGGCTTGAGGTGTGGTTCGGCCAAGTTGTTTCTTCACAGGGAGGAGAAATGGTCAAGGCCCTTGAGAAGTGCTGTAGCAGCAGGAAGATTCGCTGAGCTGTGGGGAGAATGTGTCAGAAAATAAATTACGTCTCAGCAGAGTGGACAGAGTCTTGGTCTTAAGAGTGTGCTGGGAATATTGACTATGTTGTAAAAATCCCAATGAAATCCTGAGAATGTGCACTGAAGAAATGACCAAGTAGCTGTGTCACAGGAGGAAGTCTGGAAGATTGTTTTAGCCATCTTTTGTAGGAGTGAACGTCCCGTGCCCATGGGAGTGCACTTTAGTCATCCACTAAAGCTGAGAGAAGATCAGCAGAGACAAACAAGGAATCAGACCAGGGCAGGTTTGCACCAGGTATTCACCTGGATACCAAACACAATCTTTGTCCATTTTTGTTTACATCAAGACTATTTTGGCTTTTAAAATAGTTTCTTTCATTCTGAGAATAATACAGTTTAATTCATGATAACTGCATTTTATTAAGAACAAACAGAAATCTCACAGTATCTCCCAGACAGCGTTTTACATACACACAGCAGTTAGGAAAACAAAGGCTTTTGTCATCTCGTTCTATGCTGCCGCAATAATCATTGCCAAAAGCATTGATTAAAATAAAAATTGTTTTCTCTACCAAAGAATCATACAAAATAGATATCTACACAGGGTTGGTTGGTTGAAGTCAGGTAAGCTATAAATAGGAGGTATATGTGCATCCATCAGAGTGGGGTGGTCCCTGAAATACTCAAGTATTGGTGAATATTTTTAAGAAATAAGGAAGAAAAAAAAAGTTCTATATGCCATGCTTCTCAATTTAAAGTGCAGTTATGGCAGAAAATAATGAGCTTCAGGGCAGCTCTTGCTTATTCAACATCTCTGCTTCCTGTTTGCCTTGGTACAAGCCTCTAAGGACGTGAGTGTTAGCACTGTAAGGTAAGTACAGCCTCTGAACTGCCAACTGGAGACTTTTATGCCTTGAGCATCCCCAGCACCTATGACAGCTCAGCTTATTCTGAAGCAGCTTTGTTACTGGTGGGATACAAGAAGCAGGCTGCCAAACAGACCTTCAGATACAGGTCGTTGAGCGAGGAGAAATAATGCTCTCTGTGTTCAAACTGATGTAGCTATACTAAGATCACTCTAAGTGTGTGAGAGAGAGGGGAAATACATACTACTGACCACTCTATCAGGATATATAGTCACTTAAAAGTATCTAAGGAGAAAAAAGACTAAATACCTTCTCAAAATTGATTTTGGCTCAGAAAGCTTCTACCCTTTTCCGTAACTTCAAGGGATGGTCCTTAAATTCGTAACAGTATGTGCAAATTGGGTCTCTATTCATACAATCTTTTCCTGTCTTATGTCTGCCATATTGTTTCCACAACCCACAATGGAGTGGTTTGGGGTTGGGTTGGTTTTTTCTTTTTTTTTTTTTTTTTTCTTTTTTTTTTGTTACAAAGGTGCTGATAAGGGATTGCTTAGAATGATTTTTGTCTGTCCCATGCTCTTCTCTTTTCATTTGTGGCTTTGCACCCACTGTAAGCGTGAAACAAAAACTTCTTGAAGTATCAGCTCCACTGTGTGCAGTACTTGGATGTTTCAAGGTTGGTGGCAGGTACTAGGGAGTAAAAACACTGGTATGGTTGGTTTGTTCATTTGTGAATAGCTTTGGTTTGCTATTGCTGAATTCTTTCTAATGGTTGGATTCACACTGTTTTAATTTGGGAAAGTTGCCCATGAATGCATAATTGTTATGAAGTTGCAGATAGTACTTTTGAATGCTTATCAAAATAGCTGAACTCAAGCCAGGTAGATTTAGATTTTTCAAGAAGAATTGCTATTTTTCTTTTATTTGTTTAAAATCCATTACCTTCTCAATCATAACGAAGTCCCTTTGAAACAGATCAAAAAACCCCCACTCTTTAGGAAAGTCTGAAGAACGATACTTGAGTACACATTTGCTGACTACCTCCTCCTTGCTATGGTAGCATGAAGGAAGCAGGAGTTTGAAAGGAGCAGCTTCTGTCAAGCCAGAATGGCAGAGCTGGTTTGGGAAGATCTGTTCCAGTTGCTGAAAGACAGAAAAAGTACAAACTTTGCTTGCCTTATCTTCCTTTGTCTGAGATTACGTGCAGTTTCAAACACATCCCGAAACATCTACAACAGTGATTAACAGAAAGAGTCTTTGAAAGTGCTTGTCTGACAGTGGAGCATGTGACACATTCAGCCCTGCAGCAGAGATCTAATGTTCATCTGTTGTGTAGAACAGCGTCAACTCCCGAAATGCATCAGTCCTGTAGGAGCTAGGGCATCATCTGACACTGTTCCAGTCCCAGTTGTTCCGAGTCCTCAACATGCAAAGACAATAGGTTTCCACCTTTAAATAAAGTTGAAAATATTCTTGAGTGCCACTGAACTCTTATTCTATACTCCCTATTTCAGGTCTGAAATTACTCTTGACTTGCATTGGAATTACTCTCAGCAGTTTAGTTCCTCTTCCTTCTCAACAGTGTCTTCTTTCTTTCACGTCTGGAGCAAGGACTTGGAAAGTTTCTGTCTTTCAATTTTAGCATCAGTTTCGGGGAGGAGTCGTTATATCTCTAGGGAAAATTAAATTGTCCTCTTGGTTGTGTTAAGCAGTTGCATAAAAGCTATTATAGTCTCTGCAAAAAGATTATCTTAATAGTTGTTCTGGGAGTGGCAACATTGAATTTAAACACTGGTAAAAACTTTAATGTGATGGCTGTTCACAACCAGAGCATAGAGCTGAAGTTACGTCTAAACTACCTGATCAGACTATGTCACGTTAATCTTTTCACGCGGGTAATAGCCTTTTCAGTGTATAGCCAGTTGATGATGCAGTGCTATGCAGCTCCTAATACATGCAGTGTTCAACAGGATGCGTCCTTGTACAGGGTTCGTGCCACGTGCGACAGTATCCATGACCACCTGTTTTTACTTTTAATAGGAGTGTGTGCTCAGCCCACTGCAGTCAGATTCAAGCCTATATACCACTCAAATCTGCCTTGCAGAGGTTGCAGTCCAATTCAGGTAAAAAGTGAGCAAGTTAGGGATTGATGCAAACAGAAGATTATTGGAAATAATGATAATAACTGAAAGGGGCTATGATAAGGAAAAGAGGTCACTAGGAGTTCTAAGAGCTGGACGGAGATTCCAGACACAGGGTGTGCAGTGATCTAAAGGTGCGTACAAAGCTGAAAATGGGAGGGATCAAAGAAAACGTATGTGCCTGTAAGCAAAGCAGTAAGATCAGGAAATGGAAGAAGAATGGGCGCAAGGAAAGAGAGCAGGTGTAATGTGACAGGAGCACTGTGCAGTCAAATGACCTGAGGCATGTTTTTTTGGATGGAGTGTGGCATAGAAAGGAAAATCCTACACAGTCCGCCAAATTAACATTGTTTTAAGAGAAAGGACGCTGCCTCTACCCACACTAAGGAACTTTGTCTATTATTATGGAAAAAGAATCAGCGCCTGCATTAAAGTAAGGTGTGTAACCAGCAAAATCAGAGCAGTCTGCAATTCAGTACAGAGCAGTGCAAAAAAAAAAAAAAAAACCCCACAAAATAAAAAACACACCACCAAACACCCAAACTCAAACAAAAAAAAAGCCAAAATCCCCAAAGTCATTTGGAATGAGCCCTCAGAGCAGGGTGGGCCCCTTAGTGCTTCGGGGTATGGAAGGAAAAAAGCACCGACTTTCAGTCTCCCAGAGCTTGTTAGCAGGTGTTTTGCTTCGGGAGGGCTGTGTAGAAGATAGGAGTGAAGGTGTTGAACGGTAGTTAATGTAGCTGGCAATAAGAAGTGTTGCTTCAACAATCTAGGGAAAAAAGAAAATGATTAACTGTAAGTCAATTAAAGGTAAGAGTGCCCTTTGATTTTTAGAACCTATTGACTGCATAACTTTTGCAAATGGCTTTCTCACATGGAATTGTTCGGTTTTGAAACGAAGGTCTGTCTTTAAAGAGTTAGGTAGAATAAGTCTCTTAATTAAAGGTTCCGGCTTACAAGGGATTTATTGAATGTATATAGCTAGTGCAGCAGCCACAAGTACCAGTCTCTAGGGCTTATCATAGAATCGTAGAACAGTTTGGGTTGGAAGGGACCTTTAAATGTCGTGTAGTCCAACCCCCTACAATAAGCAGGGACATCCTCAACTAGATCAGGTTGCCCAGAGCCCCATCCAGCCTGACCTTGACTGTTTCCAGGGATGGGGCATCTACCACCTCTCTGGGCAACCTGTGCCAGTGCTTCACCACCCTCATCATAAAAAATGTTTTCCTTATATCTAGTCGAAATTTCCCCTCCTTTAGTTTAAAACCATTACCCCTTGTCCTATCGCAACAGGCCCTGCTAAAAAGTTTGTCCCCAAAATGCACAAAATGCTTGTACGAAATGCCCAGCTGTGATGCTGCCAGCTGGGAAGAAACTCACTGTTGATTTTGTAATTACCTTTGGAATTGCCATTGTGAAAAGGAGTTTTTCAGTGCTGTTTTTTCCAGAACTCCTTTCTTTCATTTGATTGACTACAATCATGAAGTCATCTCGACAGCCTCCAAAGGTCAGCACAGAGGAGTATGAATAAGAGACCTTCAAGTGCTGCAGACAACAGAGAGTTTGAAAGAGTCATAGTTCTGCAAAAGAAAAAATGGCCACCTTAAACTAATATATTTTCTATTTACTGCAAGAACACCAGATCTCCAGCAGTAATAGGCAGTGTATGTAATTGGCTCTATGGGTAACAGCTGGCAGAGAAAGCTCAAGTAAGAACTGCATTTCTAGTTTTCTCCTAGCTTGCTCGATGCCTCACTGCTTCAGAGCCATAGTCCAAACTTTGTTGTATCCCAGATGGTGGTAGTAAAGCACGCACCACCAAGATTTTGAAAGATGTATGAGCGTGTTTGCTGCCCATCAAAGAGGCAGTTAGCTGTTTCATGAAACCCTACCTTACACTGTAGCTGTAATTTTCCTTTGTTTATGTAGCATTCAAACATAGCACCGAGTTCCCTCATCTCTGACTTCTACAAATTAACTTCTGGATCCATTTGAAGTTAAAGACAAACTTTTAGTGACTTTAAGTGGACTCAGGGGAATGTCTTTCTGTGGGAGGTAAGTTATTTTTCTTAAACAGTGTTCCTCACCATACCATAGTGTTATAATCCAGTATGCTGATACCATCTTCATTCACAGCTATCCAGACTGGACAGTCTTCCAATGAGGAAGGCAAAATAGGCTAGAGAAAAAGGGA
Source organism: Phoenicopterus ruber ruber (assembly GCA_009819775.1). Lineage (NCBI taxonomy): Eukaryota > Metazoa > Chordata > Aves > Phoenicopteriformes > Phoenicopteridae > Phoenicopterus > Phoenicopterus ruber. The sequence continues at coordinate 38,262,135 of CM020219.1, forward strand.
ATTATTAATTTAGATATTTCTTGACCATCACACAAAGATGTTTCTGACGTAAATCTTGAGTTTTAAGGATAAAGTAAAGATGAGAGAGAATCCTGTAGGCTTACTGGTCTGACCCAGTTTGATTTTTAAGAGGACTTTTCTCAAAATCTGGAATAACATTTTCAGATTTACATAGGATTTTGGGACTAGTGGCACAAGAGATGCAATGATAATGAAGGCTTTGAGATTAATTAAATTCCATCAGTGTAGTTAAAACTGAAGGAAATGCTATGACAAAGCAACAAAACGGGAGTTCTGCTCTGCTTTGGTTCCTATGCCATTGGTGAGGCAGGCAGTGAAGCCTGTTGGTTTCTATAATACCAGTGTACCCAGTATCATCACATCAATGCAATTTTCTTTCTTACGGATTTTGACAAATGTGCATCAATTATCTGTTAAAGATGAGTTATGTGTTGTTATGGCTCATGACATGAATCTTTCTTGGGAATCTGCTATTACCTGGCTAATGCCATAGGATTTGCTGTTTAACTATTGAAAAGCTATAAAATATGTTAATCATGAGAAATACGAACATTATTTAAACTCTGGGTGGAACTAGTCTGTATTCTGATTCTTCAGTGTCAGTAACCTCAAATACCAGTAACCTCTTCTGCTTTTACTCCTGACAGTGGAAATAATTGTCTTTTTGAAAACTTCTTGTATATTTACTCAAGAGGTCCCTTTCATCCTTAGACTTTATTCCATAACTATAGCATCTTTGACTTCAAGAGATACGTAACCATGAACAAGACCTATCTCAAGCTTTCTGTAGACGAGGTTCCTGCTGGGTTGGGGAAGATGGTTAATGCCAAAACAAGATTTCTCAGACAGCCACTATGTGCTGAGACATTAGTTCAGGGATGGGTAATAGGTACAGAGCTCTAGCCTGAGATGGGTTGAGGGATGGAAAACTGCCTGGCAGAAAAGGACCTCAGGGTGTTGGTCGACAGCTGGCTGAATATGAGCCAGCAGTGTGCCCAGGTGGCCAAGAAGGCCAACGGCATCCTGGCCTGTATCAGAAATAGTGTGGCCAGCAGGAGCAGGGAGGTGATTGTCCCCCTGTACTCAGCACTGGTGAGGCCACACCTCGAGTACTGTGTTCAGTTTTGGGCCCCTCACTACAAGAAAGACATTGAGGTGCTGGAGCGTGTCCAGAGAAGGGCAACGAAGCTGGGGAAGGGTCTAGAGCACAAGTCCTATGAGGAGCGGCTGAGGGAACTGGGGATGTTTAGTCTGGAGGAAAGGAGGCTGAGGGGAGACCTTATCGCTCTCTACAACTACCTGAAAGGAGGTTGTAGAGAGGTGGGGGTCAGTCTCTTTTCCCAAGTAACAGGCGACAGGACAAGAGGAAATGGCCTCAAGTTGCGCCAGGGGAGGCTTAGATTGGATATTTGTAAAAATTTCTTCACTGAAAGGGTTGTCGGGCATTGGAACAGGCTGCCCAGGGAGGTGGTGGAGTTCCCATCCCTGGAGGTATTGAAAAGACATTTAGATGTGGCGCTAAGGGATATGATTTAGTGGTGGACTTGGTAGTGATAGGTTAACGGTTGGACTCGATGATCTTGGAGGTCTTTTCCAACCAGAACGATTCTATGATTCTATGATTCTATGGTACAAGCTCCTGGGAGAAGCACTCCCTCCAGCTGTTCTTTGTTCTCCCGCTGATGCCTGTGGGCTGGCAGCTTACCCGGTATGTGCTTTAGGTTTTCTGTTTCTGCAACAGGACATTAGCAGTGCTTGCCTCTCTTGTGTGGAAAGGAAAGCAGCCAGCTCTGTGTCAAGCAGAGAACAGGACTGAAATACCCATTCTCCTTTTAGCTAGCATCAGCTGCCTGGTGTGATTTACGGGGGACTCTTCCCTTCCACCCCCCACAGTGGTATGTAAATAGTATTTTTTAAACTATCATTGCAGCCTTGATGACTAGGGAAATTCCTGTCTGTGAAAGCTTTGGCACGGTTTGTAAGGAGAGTTAGTACCCTGTATTATGATCAACTGATGCAGCCAGGGAACCTTCAGTATTTATTTACTAAATGCTAGCAACCCCTAGTGTTTAGAACATGTTTCTCTTCCTTCTTTCTAAACCTATGTGGTACCAAACAGAGCTGTTCGTTCAGAACAGAGTATTGTTCAGTTTTTCCCTTGCCTGAAGTAGAAGCATTTTCAGCTCGTGTTACCAGAGATCACAGGTGTATCTCTGCTCAGATAATTCACTCTCAGGGACAGAAAAAAAGTGTGCTCCAGTTACCTTAGCAGCAAATATTTTGGTTCCAAAGAGAGGCCATTTCCGGGCCACTGTCAAATAAATTCGAATGCATTCTGGTGGGGAGCATCCCTGCAGCACCATCCACTTCGTCGCCAGCCTGTCAGCCAGTTGCCTTTCAGAACCCAAGACACAAGACAGCATTATTTACTAATGTCTTCCAAGGAAAGGTGAGTAAAATTCTAACGGTTAATAAGTGTACCGCTTATTTCAAAAGGGCTGTTCTACACAGCACTATGGACAGGGCTGTTAGCACTGTCAGTTATGAGCGTTGTACAACCTGAGTTTATTTTAGTATTTTCTCTACTTCCACAATTATTTTACTACTAGTTATACTGTAATGCCCAGGAATCCCAGTCACATATGGGTTGCTCATTGGTGTATATATTAAACAACTGTAACTACGAACACTCAGGCAGCTGTTACAGTAAAATCCTGCCCAGCTTGTCTTCACATTCAATTATACTCTCACCTTCATCTTAACTTGTCTGTAGTATGCTCTATATGGAGTGGCAATATATATTAACTCAGTCTTGATTTGGCTCACTAGGGATGGTTTGGCAGCTATCTTGCTACATGCAGATGGAATTTGCTTCCAAAAGGAGGTAATTGTGTTAGTTCCACCACTGTATCCCTAAGTAGCTTTGGATCTAGAAGATTACCATTCTCTCTCTTTAAAACAGTTAGAGCTGAGATCCACGGCAGCATCTGAATTCTGAACTTGAGATCTCTGCATTGGGTGTGAGAATTTCCAAGTCAGAACATCAAAAAGCCCTGCCAAAATACATCCTACCAGAATTACTGCATGGCCTGAAGCAGCCCGTATGTGCTGGCTTTATGGCTTGTTGCAAATGTTAGGCATCTGGATTCAATTGACACTTGGGGGAAGGGTAAAACAAAAATTCAGAAACAGAATTCATCTTAGGCTTAGGTTAGAGTTTGTGGGAACTGAGATACCTAATTTGGAAGTGAAGGGCTTAAACCTCTTGTCTAGGGGAAATTAGTTGGTGATTTGGCTCTTCTTATGTTAGTTAACTGCTATTTTCTTTTAAAGGAACCTTTTCCTGACACTTGAGTTTTGTTTAAGTTTCTACATCAAATAACCTTGACAGGGCTCCTTGAAACTTCTTAAATATAAAGACAGAATTTTGCAAGTAAAGTTTGTTTTCAGTGCCAAGTATAGAAGAACAAACAATTTACCTCAGCTGTTCAGGAGTAATGTTTTGCTTGTAGCGTTTGGGGTAGAATTTATCTAAGACCTGGTGGAGAAGATGTTGCATTTTCGATTGTGATGTTCCTCCAGGACTTGAAGATCCTGATCGATCCAAATCCCCATATTCCACCTAAGACAACATTATAGTTTATAGTGCAACAGAATTATGGGGGTTTTAGTGAAGTAGAACAGTCCATGAATTCCCATACTGATAACTACTGTATTTATTAGTCATGCAAAAGGACACCATTAGGCAGGGGAATTTTGTTTACAGCATTTACCATTGTAAATGTATAGAGACAGAGCAACTACTGAGGACGTGACCGCCCAAAGAATTCTTTACTGATCTAAGAAAGTGAAACAAGATCTCAGCCAGCTACTTGTTGTAGGGAGATACTTCTGTATAAACTGCCAAGCTTTGGGGGTTTATTTTCAACTGGCCAATTAAAACAACAGCCTATTTGTAAATAGTTCAGACAATGTTCCCAGCTTCTTCATCTCAGTTTACATTGCTTTAACAAATGCAACAATCAGTTTTAGCTCAGTAAGCAACTATTATCCTGCTTATCATGTCCCCAACCCATACTGTGTGTTTTGTGTGGTAAAATGCTAAATGCAAGCCTGGAGGTCTAATGGAGGATCCTACAAGATGCTTTTCCTGAGTAAGAGGCAATTGGCAATGCAACAGGGAAAGTTTTGACTATTAAGTGGAATTCTAGTAAGTGATACTATTTCCATATGTCTACTAAGGCACTACTTGGAGCAGTTCTGGGGATAGTCCAGCCTCACTGTTTTTTCCAATGTTTTTCTTCAGAAGGAAAGGAGAGGCACTCCTATAGTAAATTTCCCTACAGCAAAAGGTGTTGTAACAACATATGTATGCTGGTATAATGTGTCTCACATGGTACATCTCAGATTGTGTGTTTGATAAGAAATACCACTTTTGATGTAAAAGATAGCTGCTTAGTAAAAGATATTCAGTGTACAGTTCCTGGAGGACAAAAGGGAGTATTTCTGCCTATAGTCATACCCACCTGAGCCATCAGAGCCACCATTTCCAGAGCTAATTCCTTATTAACGGGAAACCTTCCATTGGCTATTTCATTGCTGACTTGGAAGGCCAGTAGCAATCGCTCCCGGTCTGTCTCACCTTTGGCCTGGCTCCGAAAATATAGCCTAAAAAGCAGAGAGGATTGTGAAGGTAAAAAGGGATTGTGAACCAAGAGTAGAGGTGGGAACTTTAATCAAGGTGAGTAAAAATAAAAGTGGGGGTTATTTTTCCTCCTTCCCCAAAATAAACTTTGTGTATTGCAGCAGGTGCTGGAAAGCAATTTGGAAGCTGAGGTGCTTCCCTTATGAACAAGATTTTGGCAACAAGGCTCAAAACATGCCTTCTAGCTTTGGAAGCCATTTGAATTCTGAGTGCCAACCACTGCAAGACAGTGAAGCCTTATTAAACACACGTAAATCAGTGTCCGTCTGTCCCCACCAAGCACAGACAGGCAATATTTAAGATACAGCCTTCTCTGCTTTTCACAGAATACAGAGCTGCCTCAGCTCTACATGTATAAACTTCTACATGGCAGCCTTGTAGACTTGTTACTTTTGCCAGCTTTGTTTTGACCACTTACACTGATACTGGTATTTAAAAAGTCTTCAGTTTGCTTCAGCAGGAAATAAGAGACACAATTAGCAGGCTTTATTTCAAAAATTGAAGAAGCGTTCTTGTAAATGAAAGCTTCCTACTATTTTTGATTCCCTTCACACTTGCAATTTCTTTGACCTGGTATAGCAAGATGACTAATGGAGGTTGAAGACACCAGCTTGGGGAATGTTTACCAGAACCATTCCACATGCATGCCTATTTACAGCCCACACCATCTAATTTAAATATTAATTTACAGCTGCATCTATGACTATATATTCCACAATACCACACAAGATGATATTCATTCCGGTGAATCTGTTTATTTTTATGTCAATTTAAGATTAACACCACCATCAGGACCATAGCGACCTTACACATGTCTTATCAGAGTCCTTGGTGTTAGAACAGCCCAACCTTGGAAAGACCTTATCAAAACATCCTTGCTGTCCAGTCTAGGCACATTCCAGTCCAACAAAATAATACTGCAAAGTTTCACTCCTGAATCAAATATTGCCTTCTGGGTCAAAAGCAATAAATTCTGCTTCCACATCTGTTATACCAACTAACAAAGTTCACAGATATTTGTTTCCACCATTACAGTAACAAAATCTTCACACATTCGATACAGAACTTTGTCTCTTTTTGGTTTTGGGGTGGCCTTTGTTTCGCCTGCAAACAGAATTCACACGCAGAAAGCCATTCCTTGTTCTCACACACAGCTCTCCATTCACTGTAATTCAGAATTCCTGTCTGTATTATAAATGATGAGCTTGTTCCAGTTTTTGGTTTAGATCTTTGTCTCATACTTTCTCTACTATCTCTCGTCATCTGACTTTTAACATTTCTCTCTTTATAAAGTCTGGGCACTGCTACTACATGTCTCCTCCACAGCTCGTGCCATTTAGAACATTGTTCTTGTATCTTTTTCATCTTTGTGATTCTTCACTTAGTTGCAAGTTTCAGCATATTCATTTTCACTGGTGATTTTCCCCCCAGTTCTCTCTTCCTCTCACTTAACACGCATTATTTAATTATGTTTTAGGATCTAGGCAAATGAAATTGTGCCAAGTATGTCCTATTGTGCTACAGCTAGTTCTTAACCCATTTTAAGTTTACTCTGCTGTTGCAAATTGTTTTGGTTTTTATCTCTAGGCCATATACCCTCTTTTACACATGTACCACACAAAAGTCATCACATCTCATGTAGGATTTGAACGCATCTTAGCTAAAATAGTTTTGGCACTAACAGTACTGTAAATTACTGGCCATCTACAGAGATGTATGCAGTCTAGAAATGTTTAACGGCAGTAGTGAGGCCAACCAACAAAGCACAGTACCTGTTCTTATAGGTCAACTTCACAATTCTTGTGCCACCTTCATATTTCCCGGGATGCAATTCTTTTAAGGCTTGTTCCCATTTAGAAATGACATCACAGATCTTTAAAAAATATCATGGAGAGAGGAGAGACAAACTGAGGTGAAATGTATAAGCAAGGCTTGAGGGGAAAGTAAGTCAAAAAAGTATTGTGGAACACAGAGGATAAAGAAATAGACTGGATCAGCGTAAACACAGCCAAAAGTGGCAAAACAATTCCTTTTTCTATTACACAGTACGTAAAAATTGAAGTGTTCCAACTGAAAACTCCAGCTCTAATCTGCAAGGGGACATCTGTAAGTGAATTCTGGTCTGATAGCAACTCCGTGGCTATTTCTATGTTAGCCAGTAGCAAAGCCCAGGAGGAGCAGATCTGCACAGTGAAACACCTGTTCCTAAGACCCTGTGCCCACACTCTATGAGTTTCAAAGGGTTTTCCTTTGGACTAGCTTTAGTCTGGTCAAATGGCCTGAAAGCCCGCTCCTATGTTGGGTCACATCTTCCAGTTCATGTTTCACATAAAAAAGAAGAAACCTCTCTAAGATTGCTCCTTAATGTGAATCAAAGCATGGTTAATAGGGATGATTGGTAGGTTTGCTTTAAAAGCGCCCTCCTTAGCCAAACTAAAGCACTAACATATCCTCTGAAGAGCAGCTGTCTACATGCTTGGCTAAACGAAACTCTTGGATGGGAATGTCCAAACTTTGGGAACATTTGATCTTAGATTCCAACTTTGTAACTCAGACGTATTTTTAGAAATAGCATGGTTAAGGTCTTTGATTCCATTCAGCTTCTCTTGGTTATTCCAGTCCTTTTACAAGTGGTCTAATAAAGGTCCTTACTTCTCTTTTGATAGCATCTCAATAAAAGAAATGTGAACATAAGAAACCACATGAAATATATAATCGGGTATCCTAATCCTCTCTTAAAAAGCTATTGAGGTTGCCTTGGCAAGTAAATAATAACCAGTTAATAACCAGTAAAACTGATGCCTTTGATTGTCTCAAGCTCCTTCGTTTACTCTAATATCTCATCTCTCCAAATAGTGTCTCAGTTACCAGCAAAGCTCCAGATGATCTGATCTATATCAGGCCATGAAAGTGAAGTATATAATTTGGCACTGTCTGTGGTAGTTTCCTCTTCAAACCGTCTAATTTAAAGTTATTGGCATCTTCTCCTTCCGTTGCCCAGTGTGAAATCCTACACTGTGTAAAACCGGACGTTTATGTTCCTTACAGGTAATCAGGGCCTCTTCAAAAGTTACCACTACGACTATTCCCCCATCAATGCTGTACAACAAATTATTCTCCCAGATTTGTACCAAAATCTGATGTCTCTCTCTCATGGCCACTAGCCTGCTCACTTAAGGCAGTCATTCATCTGCAGCTGGGTAAAAATCTCCGTATGAAAGACACAGATGTTAATACTTTATCTGCTTTCCTTTTCCTTTGATCTGAGGCACCCTCTCTTTTTTAAAGCTAAACCATACTCAGTAGAGCTTTCTCCCCTAAGTATACTCATCAACAATGAAAGCCTGAGTTATCTGGAGATAGCAAAGAGATACTTCATAATCCAATAGATGAGATTTATATAGACATGCCAAGAGACACACAGCCTAACATAAATTTGTCTCAATTAGGAGTGTCACATTTGATGTTAGTTGTGATATCTGATCATGCTAGCTAGCTCAGTCATGTTTTAATTTTGCAGTCAAGACAAATTAAACTTTAATATGTGCTAAAATCTAAGTAAAAGACTTTTTAAAAATTAACCAATTTATCACCTACTAAAACAGAACGTGCTTTGTCTTAACTAATATCTCAGACTAGACTGAGCTAATTATAGAATCATAGAATCATTTTGGTTGGAAAAGACCTTTAAGATCATCGAGTCCAACCATAAACCTAACACTGCCAAGGCCACCACTAAACCATGTCCCTAAGTGCCACATCTACACGTCTTTTAAATACCTCCAGGGATGGGGACTCCACCACCTCCCTGGGCAACCTGTTCCAATGCCCGACAACCCTTTCGGTGAAGAAATGTCTCCTAATATCCAATCTAAACCTCCCCTGGTGCAACTTGAGGCCATTTCCTCTTGTCCTGTCGCCTGTTACTAGGGAGAAGAGACCGACCCCCATCTCTCTACAACCTCCTTTCAGGTAGTTGTAGAGAGCAATAAGGTCTCCCCTCAGCCTCCTTTTCTCCAGACTAAACATCCCCAGTTCCCTCAGCCGCTCCTCATAGGACTTGTGTTCCAGACCCTTCACCAGCTTTGTTGCCCTTCTCTGGACACGCTCCAGCACCTCAATGTCTTTCTTGGAGTGAGGGGCCCAAAACTGAACACAGTATTCAAGGTGCGGCCTCACCAGTGCTGAGTACAGGGGGACGATCACTTCCCTGCTCCTGCTGGCCACACTATTTCTGATACAGGCCAGGATGCCGTTGGCCTTCTTGGCCACCTGGGCACACTGCTGGCTCATATTCAGCCGGCTGTTGACCAACATCCCCAGCTTTCCAGCCACTCTTCCCCAAGCCTGTAGCATTGCATGGGGTTGTTGTGACCCAAGTGCAGGAATTAATATCTCATCTCTGAATACTGATCTAGATAGACAATACCCAAGTGTATTTGGTCTTGCTGCATTAAGAAAAATTTATTAGCCATTTAGCAGCTCTTCAAAGTTGTATGCTGAATGTACCGGGGCCGGGGAGGGGTGGGGGGTGGGAATACCTTCATGTTGCCCTGCAGACAATGTTCCAAATTCCTGCCAGAAGGATCATCTGTGAACAGAGAAAATCCCATGTGGGATGGCTTCCTCATTCCTGTCTCCTGGTTCAGTCGTTGGATGAATTCATCAACTGTTGAGGAACCATCAAAACCTACAACCTGCAATGAAAGAGGAGCTAATTGAGGATAACTTTCAAGAAAGATGACATTGATGGATATCACAACTAATGAAGCCCGGTTTCCTACAGATTGGTGTCTCATGATTGACTGCCAGCTCCAGTGACTGCACGTGCATATTGTCTCCCTTCACATTGCATTCTTTCTCATACAGAGACACTTCGGACATCTCTCCCTTTTCCCCAGCTCCCTTTTCTTCCTAAGACCTGTAGAGCTGGGGCTGGATTCCTTTCATTTTCTCAGGAAAAATGGCTAAAATGGCAAGGAGGAGAAATAGTGTCTCTCTCTCAATATCTGATACATATAATCACCACCGTGCCACCCACCCACGTGAAGGAGGCAGGTTATGGTGCAGTCCTCTAGTGCCCAGAAGAAAGGCAGCTGTGGTGGCTCACCTGGTAGGTTCCGTTCATGAAGTGCACTGGGATGCTGAAGGGGAGTGAGTGGTGGTAGGGATTTCTCAGCAGGATGGACACAATCTCCATCCGGGAGGGCTTGGCTTCCCGCTCGCCAGTCTGCACAGTGCGGTCTACTGATCTCTGGCAGTAGATGGCATACTTGCCTATTTCACTCCTAGGCAAAGAGGTGGAGATAAGCCACCAACATGCTTTAAATGCCATGTCCTCTTCCATTTCCCATGCCATGACAAAGCATCCCTCCCTCAGGCTTTTGCTCAAGCAAAGATGCATCTCTGTGCAGATATCCTAGTTCATCTCAACAGACTAACAGCTCAAGTGAAAAGCTACAACACAAACCCTGAGCTCCAAGGATCTGTAAAATTAAGGTAGATTATGGACTCTCTGGGAAGTGCAAGAGCATTTCCTGCTCCTAGACAGACTGGACATGGCATAGGAATATCCTCTTCTGTACCCTCTTGCCATTGTAGTATCCATTAAACCAAGACCAGTTCACTCTCAAACTCGCTGTCATGCCAGCGGAATTTAGTTACTATCATGTCAAGTCCTGATAAGTATTAATAATAAATTGTAATGCATTAGTCTCACTTACAGGATTATATAAGTTGTGTTTATCAATTTACATGGTTATACAAATTATAAGTTTCCATGTATTAACCCTAACTGCCAATCAAGAGGCTTGACAGAGATTCAAAGCAGGCTCAGATTTGTTGATAGTTCAATACAGTATAGGGACAGTTACTACTGTGATTAGTTTACTGTCCACTGAAGAGAGTGCTCCATTGAACAGCACCAAAAGGATATAAGTGTCTCTAAAGCTGGGCAGGAACAGTCAATTACACCTTTTGCAAAAATGTTAAGAATGTATATACTGAATTAAGTTCTGAAATCGAAGGATTTATATGGATTTATAACTGTGCTATCACTTTGCAGGGGAAACTAATTCCATTCAAGATGCCTTCAGGAGCTCAGTACATGATTAAAACTCCAGTTAAATCCCTGCAAGCAACATGGAAGTCAGCAGCTCCGGCTCTTCCCTGTAGCAATATGTTGCTCACCTCCTCAGTAATGTGTTTGAACGATTTTCAAATGGAGGATCTTGCTTCAACAAGAATCTGTTGTGTTTGGCTCCCAAATGCTCCCAAGCCCTGTGTCTTCTAACCTAGAACTGTGCCCCACTTTTCTTCCTCTCAGAGACTGGATATGTACTCTAAGGTCACCTTTCATGAAAAACAATACCTAGAATGAAGATCTAGTGTAAATCTAGACCATAGGCATTATGCAGTGTAAACATTCTAGTGTCTTGTTTGCCATATGAAACAGGGAAAGCATATCTATTTAGCTGGTCAAGAAACAGCCATACCTGCTCCATCTAAAGAGACATAAGTATTCCTAAAGCTAGGCAGAAGGAGCTAAGCTAAGTCCCATTTAGCAGCTGCTTTAAATCTAATCTAAACTATAGATGAATATAAGCACAGTTTGCTGTAATTTCGGTATGTTTTTTTCTAGCCCTAATAATTGTTTTGTAGCTGGATTGTATAAATACATTTGCTCTTTGCTTCTGCTTAAAGTTTATTTGTTGATAAAGGTACTTTTGGGCTAAGAATCTGGCAGACCATCAGCATAGTAATGCTTGAAACCAATGCATTAAATCAGTTTCACAGAGCCCAGCACACCCTTATGAAATTCAACTGTCCCTAACAGTAGAGCAGCTCCACTCATGGGTTGAATGGGCTAGATTGGGAGCTGGTAATGCACAAGTTTGAAGAGCTGATTTCTAGTACCAGCCAGAAGATCCCTAACATGTTGCCTCAGCCAATGGAGAGAGAGCTTGAACATCGAGGAGCGCCTGATATCTGTATTTTTGCTTCTGAGAAGAAATAGCAGATGTGAGGCAGCATATAAGAAAAATTTAAAAAAACTTGATAGGAGGAGTACACACATTTCCTTTGCAATACCAGGAGACTTCTACCTTGAGTTCCAAGGCAGACTTAGGCTGAGTATTTGAATATGAATATTAGTTTGAAATGAAACCACTCTTTTACCTATGTCTTAGCAATAGTGTATTGTTGCAACAGACAGCTAGACATCTCTAGCTGTGTCCTCCTCCCCAGTGAGATATGCTGAAGACCAGAGCACCGTGGAAACAAACAAAGAGCACAGCATGAACACTGGAGAACAACTTACTGCTGCTACGGTACATCTTGGCCTGTTTTCTTACAGGGGAAAGTGTTACACACCAAAGAAGTAACAGAAAACAGTACTAGCATGTATTTCAGGTTTGTTAGTTTTTCCTAGCTTTTTATGGTTCCCTGAGATGTTCTCTGCCTCACCTTTGTTCTGTCAGTATGCCTGCTAACCTGACAGCAGAATGGAATCACCTAAAATTCTAATAACTCCTTCTAAATTTTTACTTTGGCCTGTCTTTCTATCAATAAAAGAAAGTAGCTGCATCAGCAAAAAACTCCCCCTGTAGCTGCAGTTATATCTGCAAAAAGTTCTTTTGCTAGTATAGGTGACTCAGTTTTGTGAACTAGCTTAATCTAAGTGACAAATTAATGTGAATGACTGAAGGGGGACAGCTCGATACCATTAGGAACCTTCTGTCCCCTCCCTCAACTTACTTTTGCAGGTATGAGTTACAAAATTGCTTCCATCTTTATCTGTAGTGGACGCAAAAGGCAATCAGCTTAGCAGAAGAAAATGCTGTTGCAGTCTTTACCTGGGGTCTGCATGTCGCTGCAAGTGCTGTTTGATGTACCAGAGGAAGTGATGCTGAGGCAGAAATAGAGGAGCACACAAAGCCAGGAGTTGCCAGCACTGTGAACATAAAACTGGACATCATTCTTGTTCTGTACTTCTTCCCTCTTCTCTTTCATAGAATACTGCAACCAAAATGTTGGATGGTGACCGGTGCCTTTGGGAGTGACCATTTTTAGACACGTAGTTCAAGATGCTTCAAAGGGAAGTGATGGTCAGAGGACAGGCTGCTCTTCAGTATCTCAAGCTGGACTCTAAGAAGAGGTGTTCTAAATGATTGGCCACCTTTGACTATTTTGACTAGTGTAACCAGAGCTGAGTGAATGATTAAGACTTAAAATAATACTTTTTTTCCTATTTGTAACTGCAAATCATAACAAAGAATACACTGGGGAATTTTGTTTCAAATTAGTTCCATTATTCTTCAGCCAGATTTTATTTTCTCATTTGAGCTGGGAATATTATAATCAAATATCTACATTTATGCTGTAACTTGTTCATTTGATTTACCCAATAGTGCAATATTCAGATTTCATGCTTAATAGTAATAGTCATGATTTGCATGCCGTTGATTAACTAAAATAGAAAAAAAGTTAATACCATGTGACAATTATAGCTAGCCAACACGACCTATGAATTTTGATTTTGAATATGGTCTGAATAGACCATGTGCAACTGGTAAATGATTAAATTCAAACTAAAATTTATTTTGCAAGTAGTTACATCCTCCGTGTTTTTCTTTGCACATCAGTGCTGAGATTGTCTTTCCTCCAGCACACCTTTAGCATTTGCACAATTTTATGAGAACCGGTCCCACTGCTAATTATTAAAAACATGGAATTAAATAGAAAGTATTTGCAGAGTGGAAGTGACAAAAGAGGAACTGACCTGAATGACTGAGTGGTTCTGGGGTTGTCGGCAGCTGGTCTGTTTAACAAGCTGACAGTAAATTTCATTCTGCAGCTCAGTATGCGTCAAGCAGACCTGCAGCGCTGTCTGGGCAAGTGACACGTGGTAATCAATAGAGGGTGCCTCCACGGGGACATTGATGAACAGCTGACAGGACTGTAAAAGGGTGGAAGTTAGTCAATGCCATGAATACAGCAACTCTTCTCTGGTACTTTCCAGGCCAGGTTCCCCAGATGTGTTACAGACAATTAATAAATTCTTCTAAATAACCCCGAGAGGAGGGAGGAGAATAAATACTTAATTCCTGTCCCTCCCTCTTTAGTTGTGGCAACTAGAAAATTCACTCAACCTCACCCAGCCTGAGGAGCTCACAAGTCAGCAAAAGAATGGAGGGGAAAATGTGCTTCCTGCCTTCCATGCCTGTGCTTTACCTTGCTAAGACTGTCCAGTCTTACTGCTGATCTTACACTTGTAGAGTGCAAGAATCATACCTCCAATGGCTTCAGCATTGGTCTTCCTGACACAACTGAGTTTGCCAGTAAATTGTTTCTGTTTCCTTCAATCCAACTATTGGAGAGGAAAGAGGAAGATAATGCTAACTTTGAAGCTTAAAGCCTGTGGGGGACATTGCTTCTAAACCCAGATTCCCTAAGAGAAAAAGTTAAACTTCCAGAGAATGAATGACACCTAATATGCGACTGTCCTATTGTAATTGAATGACCCAGCAGGCCTGTCTAAAGCAACCAATGGTGACAGCAAATGTTGTGACAAACAACATGACCAAACAACATTGCTGCTCTGACAACGGAGCAATATAACTGAAAGCCATGCAATGTCCCTTTAAATACCTTAAAAAGTTTCAGAGCTTCAGTCTGTAAAGCCTCCGATGGCAGAGTGGTGAGGGACGTGTGCAGCCCATCTTTACTGTAGCACAACGTAGGATGTTTCCACAGAGGAGAATCTGAGGTAGCAGATGGGCAAAAACATGCAGTGTCAGAAACAGAAGAAAGATAACAGCGCCCACGTTGAAAAGGAGCCTTGCCGAAATGGCAAAGCACCTGAGGAAGCAGTGCTGCACTAGGCCACATTTATCTTTGGTGCCACTTCATTGATTTAAGCAAAGCTTGCCATGAACAAGGCGTCACCAGCAGCATTAGCCATCAGCAGAAAGAAGTATTGCCATCCTCAATCCTGCTATGTCAGAGCTGCTCATCAGCTGGGTTCTGGTGAGAAACTGCTCAGCTGTGTGTTCAAACAGGAGGCATAAATTCTGCCAGGGCAGCCGCCTGCAGTGGGGGTCTTTGTTCGTGCAAGTCATTATTCAACAGCAAGCAAGGTTCACATGTAGGTCTAGGAATACGTGAGTGTGCAGGAAAAGAGTATTAAGTACAAACGCATATGTTAATACACATTTGAGAATATGATGCATAAACTTACATAAATGAGCAAGTATCAAAGATGAGGAGCAATAGACGAGCATGGATGTATGTGTGAGGGTTTATATGTGCAGACAGAGGAACAGATGCGAAGGCAAGTGTGTGTGAGTGTATTTAGAGGAGAGAGCATGCGTTTGTGTGGTCAAGATTCCCAGGAATGGAAAATCAGGACCAACAATAACAGGAAAAATTAAAGTTCCAGTTCTTTATTTTAATTTGAATTAATGTTACAGAAGTTTCAGATGCTTTGATAAATGATACGACGATGTGACAGACTTGTCTAGTTTCACTACAGTGCCTGTGTCTTCTCTGGAGATGTTACTGTGGAACTAGGAGAGAAGGACACTATATCATATGCTGTTCTACTGAGAATTCCCTTCCCTCACCTTTGGCTGGATTAAAACTGGGAATTGAAATTACCCTTCCTTTTGCTTTGCTACCACGGAAAAGAGTTTGTGGTTTCTACTTACTAGGGTCTCCATCTGCGTCCAATAGTTTTCCAATGAGTTGTTCATACAACGTGCCCACTGTGGCATTACTGCTACCAGCCGCTACGGTCAGATGGTACAGCCAGGTATTCTAGGCATAAGGATGAGAACAGTAGGGGTCAATTCAGACCTTGTTTTCTACAAAACAGGTTCAGTCTGTATGCCCCATTTGTTCGCTGATACCAAAAAGTCCCTTGCTCTCCAGAAAGACTGCCTTTTATACCTTCTCCTGTTTGGTGCGAATGAGCAAGTATGTGGGACTCTGGTCCTGTGGGTGAATCACCAATGTACAGTGGGATGAGAGAAGTCCTCCACCAGTGGCTTCGTAATCTTCGTCAGAGTCACAGGAACGGTCTACTTCTTCCACTTTGGACTCGCGCATAGGCAGATGCCCTAGGGGACACTATAAGGAGGGGAAGCAAGTTAGGTAAGTAGAGCTAATCTCCTACTATGGGCAGGAACACTGGGCAAGAAAACCCAGGTCAAAATGTTAGCGGTTCTGTAAAATGTAAGGAATAAACTATAAGTCAGTGTTTAACTAATGTAATTACATAATCTTGCATTTCTATAGAATCTCTCCTCTTTCATCAACTAAAGTATTTACAAACTGTGTTACTACTACTGTTATTTTTCTTGGGAGAGCATCTACAGGTCAGAATGAGAATATGCAGGTAAAAAGATGGTCTTTCCCATAAGGTACTGTTTTCTTCCCATTACACTTGTCAGTTCTGTTTACATCACTGGTTCTGCAAGGCAGGATGTGTTTTTTGATGGTCAGTTGCTCGGTATCTTGAGCCACTGTTTTCTGATCCTGGTCAGACTTTCTGCTTACTACTGGAAAATAAGTACTTTTTAAATTACATAAATAGGTAGATTCAGACAAACAGAGGATATCTGCTGTGCTAACTCTGGAGGTCAATCCCAAGTATGAGTCCCAGTATTCCTTGATATTTTAAAACTTGGGTTTTGACATGAGCAAGACAAAGTAACGGACCATTAGGCTGAGGTTCCAGAAATGGAAGCACATTACACTGATGTGCCCTCTTCCCATATTGTTGTTGCTACTTATTTTTATGACAGTATGCAGAATATATCAACTGCTGTATAAAAGTCTGCTCTAAAGGCTTCACAAGACCAAATGGAGAAAGCGAGAAACAAGATATACAGCGATCTGAGAAAGAGCTGTCCCTCATCTTTTAAGTCTTTTGTCATTTTAGCTTTTTTTAAAAAAAAAATCAGATAAAATATTGATTCTCTTTGTGGAGCAGATGCTGTTAGAAGGGGAGAAGTACAACCAAGGAAGAGCTTGAAGTATGAGATACAGAAGCAGTAAAAGGGAAGAAAGCATCATGAGAAATGGGAAAGGAGGGTTCAGGAACAGAAGGGGAAAAGGAATTACCTTATCTTCATGATTTCGATAGTAGTAGAAAGTTTTTCCAATCAGAGTACACCAGACCAGCTTAGAGTGACCATGCTTGACCTGTAAGGAGGACAAAGAAATACATGTTTTTAACATCAGCAGTGTTGCTGGAACGATTTGCTAGGATTTCAACTTTCAATTCAACTCTCCCTTAAAACCTTGCATGTATTACTTGTTCAATGCTAATATGAGCTCCTCTCAAAACATACAGGGCACCACTTCCAAAAGCAGGTAAGTACATCCCACCTAAGTAGATGGGACATAAGTGCTTATGGAAATGGGACTAAGATTTTGTGAAGTATTTTACTCATTCATGACAACCCATCATTTCTGTATCCTGAAATACAATATTAAGAATAACCTTTTTAAGATTATAAAAATGAATCATTTCATCTCAGCAGGAAAAGACTGGTCAACATGTAGTCTAGGGACATGTTTCCTATTGCAGATGAACAAGCTTCAGATGCAGGTTGTCTTTAGCCATCTTTAGATGATGAACAGAATTATATTAAAAAAATCATAGTAACTTAGTATGCAAAACTAATCTATGGAAATGGCATCAAGCATAAGAATGTTCAGCCATTGCACTTTGTACTAAGGCGCATGCAGTCTGCTATGATGGAAATAAATGCTAACCTAGAACCATACAAGCCATTTCTTTGAAACTCTCCTATATCACCAAGTTAAGATCAACTAAGTGTGACATTTAACAGTGTTTCCTGGTTTGTTTTTTTAATTATTATTATTATTATGATATGCTGTGAATTCTGTTGAAGAAAAGCATACATAAGTTAGATATTTGTTATTACTTACTATTCGACAAAGTCAGTATCTCTCAGTAGCCTTGTTTGTCCCATTCCTTATCATTTATATAAATGTTCCTCTCTCTGAAACACAGAAATCTACTGCCACTTTTCTTTCTTTCCCCACTCTTCCGGAGAGTATTAAAATACTAATTTCTTGCTGACATTTACTGTGCAAACCAAGAAGCTGGCACACTGTCAATACTGAGCTAAACTGAATAAAGTAAGAAATAATATTTTACCTTGGTGAGCCAACCTTTGACAGTAGGTTTAGCATCACTATGAGGAACACCAACAGGACTGGTGACTTGCACTCTCAGGATATTCTGTAGGACATGAATCCATTCCTCCAGGATGTTGGGAGAGTCTGCTGTCAGGAAGTAGGTTCTCTTTTCTGTCATGAGCTGGAAAGAAAAGGAGTGAGTAAGTATAAATCTGCATGCCTACAAATCTTTTCTTAGTTGCTGAGTTTCATTATCCCATACAGATTTTTTTTTTTTGTGGTTTAGGAGGGATTTTTGGGGGGTAAGAAAAAAGGTGCTAACCCTCAAAGCCCAAGTGAAAGAACTGAAACTCGGATGAATCAAATTCCCACGAGCTCCCTTGCTGTTTCTGTTGGATATTGCGGCTTTGTCTCCTCTCTTGTCCTTTCTTGTTTCTCAGTGCTGCTGCTAATTTTTCACTTTAAAGGTGACTACATAAATGGTTTTTTTTGCTGCCTTCACTTTGTATTGCATTCTGCCTTCAATAGCTTGTGACTCTCTGAGATGAAAGATGCTATGAATTTAACACTATTAAGCCTTAGCAACTTCAGTTCCATAAGGTCAAAAAGTAGCTTACAGGTCAGGCCATGTGCCTTTCAGTCACAGTATGAGAGAAACTTTAATGCTGCCTTTATAATGAAGTCCTCTAACAATAATGACTTAAAACTGAACCCAGTGATGGGCTAACTTCTAATACTTCAGAGGTCAAATTCTAATAGGAATCCAACACTTCAGATGTTTCTTCAGGTCCTCCAGACATGTAAAGTCAGGCTGGAGATCTTGTGAGAGGAGTCTTTCAGAAAGAAGAGACCCTAGGTACTATCTGGTTTTAATTGTTATAAGAATCACTTTTCCCCACAGATTTCAAGCTCTCCGTCCTAACCGCAAAAAAAGAAAGTACTATGGTGTAAAACAAAACAAAATCAAAATAAAGGAGAATTTCTTTCTACTTCAAAAAGCTGTATTTGGGTTACAATTTGGCTCTTTCCCCATTATTTATTGAACTAACTGCCTGACTTGTTCCAGGAAACACAGGGACCAGATAAAGTTAGCTCATATCAATTGAGACATACAGTACCATTCAGCCTGAAATAAGTGCTCTCTCACTCAGCCACTGAGTGTGTGGTTATCCGCAGGATGAAAAAGCAATGCTTACCTGGAATGTTTGGGACCCTTCACCTCTGACAATTTGGCATGAGGAATTCAGCTCCATCTGCCCTTGTGGTTTGCGGATAACGTCACTCTGAGGAAAGAAAAGCAAACAACTTTTTCAGTAGGAAAAAAACCTCAGATGGGTCTTAGGGTACTTAAATACAGCATCATATTCATGTGCAGGTTGGAGTCTGCATTCATGAGCCGGAAAAGACAGCTGAAGGTTGCCAGGTTGAATATGAGACAGTGTGATCCCATTGCAATGATGAAGCAAAAGTCTCCTCAGCAGTGGCAGACAATATAACAAGGGTAATTGTGACAAATACTGTCTTCAAAAATTCAGATTGGACATTAGGGAAAAAAAAAAACAAAACAAAGCAACAAGCCCTTTCTCACTGGGAAGTCAATACAACACCAAACAGGTACCTACATAGTGGCTGAATTTCCACCTTTGGAAGTTTTCAAGATTCACCTAGGCAAAGCCATGGGTGGTTTGATCTACAGCTGGTGATGGTCCCTCTTCAATGTGTCAGTTGGACTAGGGTCCTCCAGAAGTCCCTTCCAACCAACAGTCTAAATTCTGCATATTTATGAAATGATTTTTTTAATATATATATGTATGTATATAATATATATGTATAATGTGCTTGTGATTTCTGATGGATAAGCCTAGTATCAGAAATAAAGATGCATTGTGCTCTAACGTGTATTTTTGTCTTGTCAGAACATGACAGCAACTGAAAAAATAAAAAAGTTGAAAGTAAATCTTCTCAATATTCCTGACTTGTAAGCAAAGATGTGTATATACACAGAAATACTGTGTAATTATGCAGGTATGGAGGAAATTGCTGTGTCCAGAATAAAAAAGTATGGAAGGTGAATATCCCTAAATATAGTTCTCTGTAATGTAGCTAAGTACAGCAGAATAATGAAAGCCAATAATAAATGTATTTTATTGTATATACAAATTTTGAGTGCATACTGCTAGAATTTTTGAAATAACGTAACTTTGTTTGAAACAGCTGTGAGTTATAAAAAGTATCTAGAAAGGTTTGAATGCACAAACACGCTCTCTCAATATTGTTTCATTGGTCATTGTAAGACAGCATTTTGCATGCAATCTTATTTTCAATTTTACCCTAGTTTTACAATACTTCCATGTCCATGTGGGAGGGTGAAAAATTAAAGAATCCAGCCTTCTTCCCCCTGAAAGTTGTAGTTTTCCTTAGAGCCCTGTATACTGACCGATGAGTACGTATCTGCACCCTCCTGGTATTGTAATTTATTTTTCATTTATTTTAATCTTAAACATGACCAAAGCTGGGCCATGGTATGCCTTCTGCTTTTCATCATCTGTATGAAGTTAACCAGTAGGTGTCAAGCTTCTGTCCTTGTGAACAACATTTCATCTCCTGGAAACCGCCACCACAAGGAGCTTCCCTGCCTAAGCAGAGATCCACGGTTGAACACGTGGGTCAGACATAAAGCTCTTTGGCAGGACATTTTGGGGGAAGCTTGCCCATGGCTGCCCACTCTGCCAGTGGTATCAGCCTAGAACCGTTTCTGCAGACAGCCTTCCCCTGTGCCTCCACACAGGAGGAAATGTATCCCAGTGACTCACCGGAGACTTGTAGTACATGATTTGTCTGTTTCTTAGAACAAACCATCGTCTCTTCCACATCTTCACCTGGCTGCCCATTTTCAGCAAGTAACCTGATTTCTCCATGGGTTCCTGGAGGGCAAAGAGCAAGGGGGAGAGGAGGTTATCTTGCACCTCTTGAAATACAAATGAAAGAGTGCTGAAGTCAAGCTCAGACATTTGCTGCATCTCCATCATCTTCTGCTGTACTCTGCCAGATGGGAGTAGCAGCCACCCAAGGTCAGTGCTCTCTGCTCAACTTGGAGAGAGTCCTAGACTTTCCGTGTAGCTGCAAATACCACGTTGTGTTGCTTTAGTAAAGAAGGCATCTGAAGATCATTTTGCTGATTGTTTGATGCACTGAAAACTTGTTTGTATTCCTACCACAGCAGTGATTTTCCAAATAAAAGTGAAGGCTGAATCTAAGCCATGATTAGACTCCTGTTCCTTGTCTGCTTGATCTCTTACATTCAAGAGTACAGAATTTAATGCTGCCCGTGTTTGAGGTTTTTTTCTAGGGCAAAATTTTATCCTTTCTCTTTCCTTCCTCTGAATTTCCAAACTTGCTTTGTCACAAAGTGTAAGGCCATCATTAAAGCAGAATACGATTACAGGAAACTAGTACAGGTCATCAGGAAAGAATACAGCCCTTGATGCTTATACTTTTACCTAACCACATAACAGAAGTTGCACCTTCTTCTGAAGCATCAGGTAGTGTCTTTTGATACAAACCAGCTGGACCAACAGTCCAGTCTGTTAGAGCATCACTTTGCAGGTGATAACTCAACCTATTGTAGTTATGCTTTTTCTCTTTCAAGGCCAAGGCTCTGTTTGCATCCCTTCACAACTGTGAGGTAGCAAGGCTTACAGTGCAGATTCCACCATCAGTGGAATAGGAAGATGTTCGCTGTAGCTTATGTTCTGGCTCTGAATAGTCACCATCCAAGGAGTAGGCATCAGGAGGGATGGCATAGTCACTCTCGGAGCTCAGTGAGGACATAGATACACCTGTTCAAAATAAAGGAAAGAATGAGAATCAGGGCTAGACAGAAGCATGCACTGAATACTGCACACTCTGAAGAAGTTTTTGAGTTCACCATTAAGGCTTTTTTGTTCAAGAAGAACAAATCAGATCAGACTTTGGAAACTCAACCTCACTAACCAAACTTCTGAGTCCTTTTTTTTTCCTAGGAAGACAAGTAGTGAGTGTGAGTTTTGGATACTGACAGTGAAATAAATTTGTTGCTGAATAAACAGAGATTAAAAAATTTTTTTTTAAAAAATCAACAGGCTTGTTATCTAAAGCACAGACATGCTGTTTTCAGCTTGGAAACATCCATTGTAAAGCCTCAAGCCCCTCTCATTCAAACTAAAGAAAAGGCTCCCTCACCAGCAATGGGGCTTTGCTTTCTGTGAATCTTCCACCACTGGTCCATGGCAATGCACAGACACATCAGCCAGGGCATCACAACAGAAGTTAAGACTACATGAAATGGGATTCTATTGTATTGACTACCAATTGTAATGACAATTCCACTCAAGGATCCAGTTTAACCTTCCCAGCAGTCAAGAATAATTGTCCTATCTAGGACCCAAATTACCTGATGCCTCTCAAAGATAGAAAAGATTTGCTTACTGGTCAAGAAATTATCAGCCAGTGACAGAGACAAAAAAACGTTTTCTTTAATGTGTCAGTACTAGCTTGCTCACAAGGAGAAGTCATAGAAAAGGTATGGATGGCTTCACTGGATATGTGATGAATTTGGGAGGTCAGTCCTTCCCACAATCTTATCTTAGCAATTGCCTGGATGGAAATCTACCAGCAGTAAAAACCCATCTAAGAGGACAGGTTTCTATTGAGTAGCTGTTGATGTCTGCACACATTCTGGGAGAACTCCTTATTAGCATCACCAAGGCTGAGCATTTGCCTATCACTGATGATGCTGCTCAGGACATCTTGTTTCACCTGTGAGGACAGAGTTCACGCTGCTCAGCAGCAATACTCCCACTTTACCTCTCTTCACGGCACGAGGGCTGCCTGGCATGCTAGCTTTCCAGTTCTCAGATCCAGCAGCAGAAGTCCTGAAGCTAGCATGGGAGCCACAGTCATCATCAGAGCCTGAAGACTCATCTAAGAAAGGCACGTTGCTGATCTGTGTGGCTTTCTGAAAAACAGACCTGTATGGTCAGTGTGTGAGGGAAGAGTTTCCCCAGGACAATTCCTGCTCAACAAGGAGACAGAGCAATCAATGCACGCCCTTCATTTTCACACTGCCTTGCCCACTACTGTCCCAGGGCTCCTCATTTCTTCCCTTTCTAGTCTGAGAACTTCCAAGCTGGACTCTCTAGTCTGATCTGTTTGTGTCTCCTCTGGTTACACCCTCCTACTGTTTCACAAGCCCTGTGCTTCCCCACAAGCTCTCAAGAGCCCACTTCCATTTCATTCTCTAGGCTACACCCACTGTCACCCCTAGGTTTCTACAACCTCACAGTGCACACTGCAGCTTCCTGGACCAAAATTTGCTGCAACGTTCTGTATTCCTAAACACATTTATCATCTGCTACTCCTTCTGCATTCTTTGGTGTCTAGTACTTCCTGGCATTCTGTAATTTTCTTTCCTTCACTGCACAGCTTCATCCCGTTCTCTCAAATTACTGGCATCCCTGGACCATGCTTTTTTTAAGACAAAAAGTGAGGTAACTCCTTACCCCCTTCAGTGTAGTGTAGACTGGCACTGTGACATTTCTGTAGATGAGACAGGTAAACGGCCCAGAAGCTGAACGCGAGAAACTGGAAACTGGGAAAATTCAGAGAGAGAGCAAGAGACCAAATAATACAAACTGGTGAAAAGGAGGAGGTTTTAATGGAGAGGTACATGTATGTGTGTAAGAACTTATGTAGCCTCTTGGAACATCAAATAATAGAGGACTTCCATCCTGGACAGTTTGGCCTCAGAAAGGCCAGGGTATGTGTTAATAATTACATACAACTCCCAGAGACAGCTGCAATGCTCCCTCCATTTAGCCTGTAGGACATCTTACCCATCCTGTGCTCCCCGTGGTACAATGGCAATCCAGTGCACCATGTCCAAACAGGTAAAAACCATAACAGGGGAAGATGATAGTGAATCAAAAGACTAAAAGCTGGTCACAGACATGCAGAGGCAGAACAGTGTCAGCAAAAGTGATGAGGGAGATAACGGAGTCCCTGAAGATGTCACTGAATGTAGGGGCTCAAACAGCCCAGCACCAACCATCCCCAAGATCAGATGTATCCTCCTCCCTTCCGTTTATCCCTCCCTTTATCCCTCCTCCTCCCTTTATCATGGCTATCTGCGAAAACAAATCTACTTTGAAAACGGGCAAGGAAATGAAGAAATGTGAACAGCCAGGAGCCCAGGTCCCACACTGTCACTGTAAACTCCCTCTAAGGGTGGATCTTGTCTGGAACTTACAGCAGCTGGAAGTATCATTCACTGTGGCCACTTCAGACAATCTCATGCCAGACTTGGCCACAGCATAGATTCGACTCTCCTGGAACGATAATACCATGAACAGCAATGGTCAGACAAAAACATGATTCCTGCAAAAAGAAATGCTCATGTCACAGAATCGCATCACAATCACACCTTTGGGCAGGAAGGAGGGGCCCTCTGAGAAAGATTGCTCTATTCCACCAGATGTTGGGCGAATGACCATTAGTGGAAATGTGCATCTGTGTGTGATTCCCCGAATCACAACAGACTTGGTTTATAAGTACTACAGAGATAATATCCACAGACTGGAACACCTACATGCAATTATCAATAAATGACTATATCACAGCTTGGATAAAGCTGTTTTTTCCACTTTATGAACAATGCATTAAAATGAATCAAGAACAGCCCTAAAACAGGACAACTTATTGAGTCACCACCTGCAAAGGATTCGCTTTCTCTGATAAGGGAATGAAAGAAATGCCTGGAATGATCTCATTAAGCCTGTGTCTCATTTATAACAACATATGGAGCTTTCAGTTCAAAGGATCTCCAAGTGCTTCACAAACTGATAAAAATTCCAAGGGGGGAGCCCAAACCTGTAACTAAATGCAATGCTATGACTAAGACATCAACCAGTCTGAAATGGATAAAAATCAAAGCTAGGAATCCTCTTGCTGCTCCTTAAAGCATACAGCCAATTGCTATCAGATAACACACATAATACATATACATGAAAGTACCTAAGACTGCAAAGTCAAGTACACCAAAAAAAGAAATGACAGAATTAGTATTTTCTGTATGTATATGCATTGTGATTTAGTCTCTAATGAAATACGCACATTTTTTTCCCCAGACACTTCCTATTCAGGATATATAGTGGACACTTCTTACTGATTAAGCTGCTATTTAATATTCCATTCATGCTTTAGTGTTTGATATACTTAAATTTGCCCTACTTGGATATACTTACTTGACTCTGGTCTGAAGACAAAATAATGGATTTTTCCTGTGGTGTTCCTGACTATAATACTGCAATGCTTCATAAACATTAATAAAAAATTTTATAGAACCCTGGGAGGGACATTGATGGGTGCTATCGTTATTTTTCAGAAGAGGAACTCAGACATAGGTTCTTTGAAGAACCAATATCAGACAATATCTTTGGAGTACCTGTTTCAAGATGTCCAAGACCCGACTTTTTGAAAATTTAGCATCATATAACAGTTTGTAATGAAAACAACTGAACACAGTTGCAGCAGAGAAGTGCTCAGCACTTCTCTAATCAAATTTACTTGCCAAACTCAAGTTAGACATTCAGAAGGTGTGTGCGGAGCGGATGATCACCTGTGAAAAATTTAGCTTAAGGGACTAGAAGAACCTTACATGGGAACTCTAGATCAGAGAAAGGAATAGTAGCCAATCTCTGAGATGTATTTCCCTTCTTCCAAGTAAGCATACTGTTCACGACACCTTTCTGACGTCTGCAGCAAATAAAACAGATGTCTTGAAAACTGCCGTTTCTTTTACTACACTGTCCAGCTTCATCTCCAGCACAGTTCCGTATTATGGACCGAATGAAAAGAGATTGCTTTGGAAAAACAGCTGTGATTATACTGGGGTTTAAATTGGTATCATAAAGGACACAGCCAAAGATCACAAATAATGTTAAGTTTTGATAGAAAAAAAATATAAAACATGAGGATTAACAATGAGTGCTTGACTTCGCACCTTCAATAAACCACTTGTTTGCCTATGCCTTTAAAAAAGCAAATTGAAAATAATGGAATTATCTCTTTTGATACTACCTTGATTTCTACCAAGTTTATCAGTTAGATTGACACATTAGCAAACAATCCGACCATTTGAACTAACAAGTAACTGAAAGTGATAGTAACAGACTTCTCTCTCACATGAAGTAAGCAATAGGACATGTATATTCATTTTACCCATGGTTTTCACAAAATTTTCCTGATAGCAGAAGTATACCATGAGATAGGAATGCTGAGACCTAATCCATGTATCTATTCTAGTATTCACAGCTTTTTCTGACCCTGAAACTACCCGGTCTGGTCCATTCACTTGCATTTATGACTCACTTTTCTATCTTAAACACAGGACAACAGAACTAAGGATTAACTTTTGATGATCCATAAGGATAAACCACAATGCAGCACCTCCTGACTTTCATTTTTATTCCTATGTTTCTTGAGTGCTGTTTTCTTCCATGGATTTTTTTTTCCCCTTATAAAGGAAAAAGAACAAAGAAAAATGTCAGTGGAACCAGCATGCCGCATGATCTGGAACTGTCAGACTAGATGATTCAGAAATGTAACTGATGTCCACAGGAAACAACTGCTTGAGACCAAGAGCTGTTGCAGCCTAACTACTGGGCACTACTCAAAGATAAGCAGCACTTCTCAAACTGTTGTCCTTGCATTTCTTACCCACGATGGGAATCTGTGCAGCGGTGGTGTGGGAGGTTTACCTCCAGGGTCAAGTACGCGAGCCTCAGAACTCACAGCTTCTCTTTGCCCTGCAGATAAGTGGTTGATTTCCTCACACGCTTCAGCTTCTTCCCGCACCAGGCCACGTTCTGTCTCCATCTTCTCCAGTACGCCATCATCATCAATGTCTGTCTCCTTCACTTGCCCATGGCAGACTGGAGAGTCTGTTATGGGCTGGAAGGTGCTGGCCTCTAAGCTTATTACATGATGGAAAGAATTAGCCCCTGGCTGTGGTTGGCTGTAATGTCTCTTGGCTAGTTGGATACTGTCTCTTAGCGTATTGGGAGTTCGTATTTTTGGAAAGGTCATACTACTGCCAAGGCTGCATTCCCTCCCTGGACAGAAGGAATGTGCTGTAACAGCTGATGTTGACACAACCAGGGGTGGCTCAGCAGTTTGGAGATGCCCCTCAAGCACGCTCATTATTTCTCCTGAGGAAGAGGAGTCCAGCCGGTGGGAGTGGAACCTGGCACTCAGATCGTCAGAGAAGCGGGTGCCGTCCAAAGCCACTTGTTGCAAGGTGCTCACAGCGCTATGGTTTCCTTCCAAAGATGACTGGAAAGTCAAAGCCTCAAGGACTCCTGTGTCCTCAGCTGGAGGGTCCAGTGACGCGGGATCAGAGCACCCTAACCTGTGTTCAGAACTTACAGCTGGGAATGTATCTTCCTCTGTGGAGAGATTCCAGCTTGACGGGTCAGACACGAGCTTCAGCGTGCTCTGAGAAAGCAGAGATTTATCCTCTCCACCCTCAGTAAAGGTGTCATTGGCAAGGACTATGTTTGCTGTAGAGAGGACACGTTTGGTATGTCCTGTCTGACACACCTGTCTGAAACCAGGTGCAAGGAGCACAGATTTCTGGTCTATCTTCTCAGCAAGGGAGGTTTGTGATGCTCTGGGCTTCAGAGAATTACAGCTCCAAAGAGATTCAAAGGGAGGAATGCTGGTCATATCTACAACAGAGGAGAACATATGGTTAGGGCATTCAAATGCTTTACTGTCTAAAACGTTACTTGCTAGTGTAAGTTGTTCATATGAGTTGTATTTCTATAGCACCCTGGCCTGGTTAGGACTATACAGAATGGAAAGGAGATGGCTGGGCACAGCTATAACAGAAGGGCTATATATTTATAATTGGGAATAGTACAGAAATGATGAATAAGAAGTGATTAATTGCTGTTTCTTACAAAAGTGGAATTAAGGGGTACCTAATAAAATTATCAGGCAGTGCCTTTGAAATTTACAGAAGGAAGGGGTTTTTTTCAAACAAAAAAGGAAATAGAATGCTGTGGTGTCCAAAAGATAGGCCAGAAAAAGTAATTAATCAGTGGTACAAATAAAAGTTTAGACAGAAGTTCTGGCCTAGGAACTTCCTAAAACACTGACAGCAGAAGCTGGAAGGGTACATGGAGAGAAGGACAGCTCTACTTGCAATATTTTCTACACTCTTTCCTGAAACATCCACAGCCAACCAGGAGACAGGATACTAGCCTAGGCAAGCTTTCAGTCCAACTCAATATAGCAGTTTTTACTCTTACCTATCCACAATTATGTCTCTTCTCTTAAAACAGTCATGAGAAGGAAGTGCACCTATCCACACAATACTTTGTCAAAAACCATCTAAGCAGCCAAAACACTGGCGTGGCTTTTGACTTCAATGGACCTACAGTGATTTAAGGCATCAGAGAAGCTGGTATGGTTCCTCCCATTCCTAGGGGCTAAATGAGGCTTCCAGAATATGTGTGGAGACCTTCTTAACCATCACACCGATCAGTGAGGCTACTCTCTTTTCAAGAATTTCCCTAGAGCTTTTTGCTATCCTTTTGTGCTGTATGACCCAAGCAGTGCTTTTTGTCAACAAGTTTTATAACAGTTACTTACATGTTTTTGCTGTAAAAACTTCCTTTTCTTTGTTTTATTCTGCCCCTTCAGTTGCTATATTAGAAGATGACATAAAAGATAGATCCTAGATTACCTCCATTGTTCTTTGCCTATTATATACTTTATAATTCTTATACATTATAATTCTTCTACTTCCTTTCCATAATTACTAGACTTAAAGACTATCTCAGTTCTACAGGTTCTGCTGAATAGCAGCTTTAGGGTATGAGAAAGCATGGACAAAACTTGGAGTGGCAGAGAATGTTACTTCACTTTATGATTTTGATCGACCTTGGCATTTATATATTGCCTGACTGAAAAGAAGTCATAAGATGCTTTGGAAATTGCATAAATATGGGTGAATGTGACCCTGCACAGCTATCACTGAAAATGATGCCTGTACATCAAACTCTACAGGCATTGCCTAACCACTAATGGGATTTACAAGGAAGTAGAAACAAACTGAAGCCACAAAGTAACAGAGGGAAGGGCAAATATCAGAATAAATCACTGTTGATTGTGGAGAGGATGAAACCTGCTCTTGGAAACACAGCTGAGAAACCATGAGAGCCTGACCTTGGCACTTGCGTCAGAAGGAACTGAATGCTAACAAAGCTATTCCTAGCACATAACACTGGCACACACAAATCCTGGCACGCATTTTCCCCTGCCCCTGAGGTAAATCATTAGTGTAGACTGAAAAGAGGCCATTCATTTTAAACATTATTGGTATTTTTGCAGCTTCCTAGATGTGACAGGAGATGAAGTAGAGGAAGCTGTTACTATTAGCATGGCAAGTAAGAAGAGATTTGTCTCTCTGCAGAGGCCTCTGAATTCAGCCTGGCACAGTGAGACTAGTGGGGGATAAGAGGAGGGGGCAGAGCTGTTTACTGCCCAGAGAGTTGGGATCCAGGGAACACTTAATACCAGATTATTAACGCAGCTTACCAGCCATTCTCTTTTTTGTAAAAAAGCCAGAGCCAGAGGGGATGAGAAAAACCCAGTCACAAAGCATTTAGCTAGAAATGTGGTGGGATTTAGAAGGAATTTTGCCCCATTCCCTTGCTGTGGAGTGACAGAAATGCCAGAAAGTCTTCTGCAGGAAAGAAATGCCCCCTGCCTGCATGCCCAGTGAAGTTTTGGAAACTAGCTCATCTTACTGTGACCAAACCAACCTCATTAAAAAAAAACAGGAAGAAAATGGTTAAGAGACAATTTCCTCTTCAAAATGTATTGCAATGAAAGCTGCTGATTTCAAGCTCTGGAGACCAAAGTTCTCCAGCTGTCCACCAAACAAGAACCGCAAAAGCACAAGCACCATAACCAGCTTTTTCCGACCCAACCTGATAGCACAGAGGAACCCAGCAGAGGCAGACCAGAGAGCTGCTGCCTGGGCCCATTCAGTCCTCAGGTGTTCAGCTCACATGCCAGCAGAGGTTCTGTGGGGACGAGGATAATTTGCAAGTGGAGGTAAAGTGAAATACCTCAGGGACTTCTAACCCTGCACCACTGAAGTGAATGGAGAGTTTTGCTATGTATTTCAATTCAGGAGCTCAGTGGCTTATTTTAGTGGCAAAAGCAGACTGAAAAAAGGGGTCTGTGTTCAATCGCTGGTGGGAAATCAATTAAGAGTTTTTAAGGTAAGTAAGCAATGTTATGCCCATCTTAAAAATGGACCCACTGAGGAACAGAGCAATTCTTCTGCTTGCTCACTGTCACAAGTGCTAATTTCTGACAAAGTTAAGAATACAACCCAGGAATGCTGACTTCCACTCTGGTGGTGGTTACTAGGCTACAATGCCAGGTGAACACATTTACCTTGCAATGTATCCTGAAGGGCTTCAATTTGCTCCGTCAGCCTCTGATTACAGTTTTTCAGGTGGTAATTTTCTAGCTCAAGCTATGAAACAACAATAATAAAAACTGAAAAATAATGCAAAACTGTGTCTGTGTGTGTTCCACTATACAGAACATGTCTTCATCTTTATTACATTCAAGTGTCTGAACAGGAAAATGAAAAAAAGGATGGTTGAGGCTACCAGTCACCTTGAAATCCTTCTCCTCAGCAGCTGCACTGGACAACCCACCTAAACACTTTGCTGGGCTTTCTCAAATGGCCTCTGTATATACTATCTGCACTTCTCAAATAGGTCTTTTAATTTCCTTCCCTGCCATTGTTTATCATTTATTCCTGTTCCAAAAATAACTGTCATGAAAGAGACAATCAAAAAACTATTATCCAGGAGGAGTGTTTTTCCCTCTCACCCTTTATGTGCTAAAAGGAGATCCTCGTGATACAGAGGACCAAAGGAAAAAAAAAAAACCATTAAGGTTGCATTTACATTTGCAATTAGTGCACGAATGATTCTTTGCAAATTTGCCTTATGTCTTTGCTTGAAGTGTCTCAGCGTACACACACAGCAGTGCTGCATCCAAAGAGGCTTCTCTCTTGATGGAATCAAAGTTGAAATTGCACTCGTGGTGCTGTCTACAGCAACCCATTTGCAACACAGATGCAAAGTCCTTCAGTTGGCAGTGGTCCACTTGTGTATGGTATGCCCCTAGAATCAGCATCTGGCATGAACTTCATTGCCAGTAAAGATACAATGTGAATGTATGGTCCTGGATTCACAGCAGGTCACACCAAGTCAACCCCTGTGCTTCCTCCTTTGTGCTGCACCAGTCAGTAATGTAGATGCACCTTAAGTTATCTCATATAGGAAAATGAAAGAGAAGAAAGAAGCACAGCAGCTTGGTGAATTACCTAGGCGATCTAATGAGATTACAAAGTCACATCATAACACAATCAGTGCTCACAAAGACTTCTTCTTCCAACTCGAACAAATTCCCTTTCTGGCATAAACTGGGAAACCTATGGCTTTGACTTGGAATAAAATGGAAAGACCAGATAGCCCCACTCCCAGCTGTAAACTATTACTGCATCTTTAAAACTGCATGCTGACCCATTGCTGTCTCTCAGTTTTTCTAGACGGTATTGCATTAGGCCCAGATAGAGGCATAAGTCCACAGGATGGATAGGAGGGAGAGGTTAGACATGAGAAAATGCTGGGCAGTAGGAAAACAGCATTATTCAGAGATGGCAAATTAAGGAAGAGCAAAGGACGTGTGTTTGTGTCACAGCTGCTTTGTCAGAAGACAAGACAGAAACTGCACCCAGAGGAAAAAGGGAGAGGCAGAGGAAAGCTAGGTGAAAGCCACTTGTGACTAGTAAATTTTCTTCAGAGACTGCTTTCAGGCATTAGTGATTTCACAGTCATTTATAGTTTGCCCAAAGCAGTAAATAGCCGTCAGAGGGACGATCCTAGCTCTGCAACTGAGTGTGTGTAGCACCAAACAAGCAGAAAGCCTCTGTGGCAAAGTGACTGTCCTTAGACTATTGTCCTACATAGGAGCCCACGGGCAGTGCAGCCACTGTCCCTGGTCATAGGCCTTGAAACTGGCAGCAAGCTAAAGACTCACCTCTCTCATCTTAAATGTTACCCACTCTTTGATCTTGGCAGCTTTCTCTTGAACAATTTTGGCTTCCTCAGTCCTCAACTGTTTCTGTGCCAAAAAAAAAGATTAGATGCATTAGGAGAGTACAACTAACTGTTCTCAGTAAGTTACTGCATCAGGAGTGACTTAAACACTGAAGCTCCCATTCCAGACATAAGATTTAAGACTGCTATTTGGATATTATTATTCAGCTGGCCTCTGAAAAAATCAAGCTCTAAGCTGTCTTACATGGTCCCTGGAGTCAAATTCAGAGGGTTGTTTCAAGAGTTTGTTGTGGAACAGCAAAATCCAGCTCAGATAATGATTGCCCGCCTACCATCGTTTCTTTTCTTTTGAGTACGGTCTGCAACTTTTCCTGTTTTAAGTGGTTTTGCAATGTTGCTGTTTGCTGTTGAGCATCTGTAGTTCCCCCAGCCTACACACACACATATTGTTGGCTAAAGTTAATAAGAATTAAGCAGTCCCTGTAAGTAACCTATAAAATAGTATAATTCTGCCAAGTCAAAGGGATTCAACTGCTGCAAGCACAGGTGTATAGACTTTAAAGGTGCATGAGACTGAAACTAATACCAACAATGTATTTAACATACACAATATTCTCATTGAGAAAGTAAATTTAAAGAAAAAAAAGATAGCAGACTCAGGATAAAAAAATCTCCAAAACTTGACCTTGAAACACTAAGACCTGCTAGGAGGTTTTGAGATGGTGTAAGTGGTTTTTTGTTTACATATCCATTAAAACAGATTCTAGTTCATACAAAGGTGTTATGGGAATACCAATGATTTGCACAATGAACATTTTTCCCCAAGTATCTGCTTGGGCAATATTGCTACTACATCATTTTCGTAGCTGTGTTTTCTCAGCTGCGTTTTTTTCCTTTTCTGGGGATTTCCTTTGAAAGATGCTAGACTGATACTACGATCACCCGAAGCTTTCTGTTCATCTCCTGTGTGGCTTCATCAGAAGCAATGTCACTGAAAGGTCTCCTATCTACATGATTTAAACGACTACGAGGAGAAATCAGTTCCAGGAGCAAGGGGAGGGGGGGTGTGTGAAATATACTCCGTATGGCACATTCAGCCCTGGTTTCTCTAATTAAATGGACAAAGGTAATACCTTCTGATAGCAGTTGGTGGTTTCCCTACTAGATTTTTTTTTCTGATGTGAACAAACACCAGTAATTATTATAATGAAAATGTCAGTGCTTCCCCTCCCTCCCTTTTTAAATTTTTCACACTGGAGAGTGTAAGTTCACTTAATGAATACCATATAAATACACAGTAGACTGCAGGAAATTCCCCATGTCTTCACATCGCTTTTAATCACCACATGCTATTCATCACCACAACTGCACATTTAAAAGCTCTTCCTCAAATATGTTTGCTGACTTTAAAATAGTCCTTGGCAACATTCTGGGTAGCAGTAACATTTGTAGTTGAGCATAATGAAATAAATGTAATCAAACCTGATGCTTCAAGAACAGGATTTGTTTAGTTTTTCTCCCTGAACGTGGCTGTGTGTGTTCCTAATGATCAGGCACCAGCCTTTGCTGGAGTCAGAATATTAGACTATTATGCCTACTGGTCTGAAATGATCTGGTACACAGAGTGGATCTACCATAGTCCTCTGAATATCCATCGCATGGGTAATGCCTTTGAATCCCTAATGACCTGGACTTGTCTCAGATCAGGGACCAAGAGGTAAAAGATTCCAAGTATTGCTGTGCTACACGGTGAAGTGCAATGCCAAGATTTCATTTAGGGTCCTAAAGTAGAATAGTGACATGACGACAGCATTTTAAGCCCTGCCTCTAGGCAGAACCACTTCACTCAGGCACAGCACCCATAGATGCAATTATTGTGCTTTAAGATCCAGAAGCAGTTAGAGATTCTTTGTGTCCCATGCTATTGTGTGGTCCAGACATGACCTCAGTGTTCTCTAATGCTCTGAACTCCACAGCTCTCCCCGTTCCAGTGAAAACAAATAGGATGCCTTACAGGGACCCTTAGTGACCTTCCAGCACTGCCACTGTCCCATCTCATTCTGAAACTAAGCCGGTGATTTTGATAAAGAGTGTTTCTTGTCTGAAACTGTCAAGCTTCGGCTTTCATTTCTAGAATCTCATTTTGCCTCTTGTTGCTAGAATAAAAAGATTTCTACTAACAGAACATTTTTCCCACTTGTGTTTGTTGATTTTAATCAAATCACACCTTGCATTTTTGGGTAAATCATAATTTCTTCCATCTTTGATTGCAAGAGCTGCTTCTAGACCTTGATCGCTATCGTAGCTCCTTCCGAACACCTTCTTTCTCCTCCAAAATGCAGAAACTTCATCTACATTCTGCCTGAGCAAGCTGGCCTGGGGAAGTGACCTGAAACCCACAGTATTACAAAGACCTGATGCCTGATCTCCGCACTACACTTGGTCTGAGTAAGTTCAGACAGCTTACCAATCTATTTTGCCCTTGAAATAGGTGACAATTAGTTAAATGTAAAACGTGACTCAAATGGCAAAGTATTTTTTTTTGTGTAAAATTCTAATGAGCTATGTCCATTTAAAAGTAATTCACTTAGCAACATGCAAGAATACCTCATTCCTCCGGTTATAAAGACCACAGGGCAAGGCCTTTACTAGAGCTGAAATATAAGCCCTGCTGTAGATGTAGCTCCTTCTTTCCACCAACAGAGAATGGAAGAGACTAAGAACTATCCATACTGGGAAACATATGCTCTTTTATAATTATGACATCTGACAAGAGATAAGCTATGCTAAAGGATTACTGAAGACTGGGAAAAGTCCCTTCCCAAGAAGCAGCATATGCTGAGGCAGAGATGGGCTACATTATGATTTTGCAGAACAATTTATATGCTAGGAAGCCAGAGAAATACTGTGACCAGACTCTAGCATTACAATTTAGGGTCTCAACACCGACTCAACACTAACATAAGGAAGTCCTTTAAGGACATTGACCAGTCTCCTACAATGAAGAGACAAGGGCTACTGAGGCTGAATGGATGTTTTTGTCTGAAAAGACGGAGGAAGGAGGATCTTGCACTGAGCAGGGCATCGTTTCACAGCTGATCTGAAGGCAACTGAGAGGCTAGCATGTAATGGAGACATAATCCATACCTTTGAAACATACATTACAGAGTCCTTCTAACTCATGTAAGCTACAGGTCTCCCTGTAGAAAACATCTTTACCTGTTTTGCTAGCTGTGTCTCCAATCTGTTGATCAGATCTTCCTTTCTTTGCATTGTGCCCATCAGCTCTTGGTATTTCCTGTGCAGAGTGCTGTCTGATTCACCGGTCTTCATGTTGGCTAGTTTTATCTTCTCTTCCATAACTCTGACCTGTAATGACAATCAGAGGGAGATAAAAAACCAAAACAATGCAAATGAAGGAGCTGCTTGTTTAGTGGTAAGACCCTAACTGAGAGTATTTGTGGGTTTCACATTTTTGAAGTTGGAAAAGGAAGAAAAAAAACCCCTTCAAGTCACATTTAGTTTATATCCACATGCGTGAAAAGAACATTGTCCATTCATTTGTAATGCTGAAGCAGTAACAGACGCAAACTGAACCATGAACACATTGCGAATTGTGAAATATTTGCACACTATTCATCAAAGAGACCATACAGGCACTATAGTCTGCATAGACATGTGGGCAAGGTACACCACATTTCCTCCTTTGCAATACTGTGGTCAGCTTTTACCCCATTCACTATCAAGGTATACACCACAAAACCCTGGCCATTTGCTTTGGATCAAGATTTCTATAGGGAAATGTACTATGGAGTTCCTTCCTCCTCCTATCCCCAGCTTAGACAATGTTTTGGCAACTTCTGGCTTTCTGACAAGTGTTTTCTCCAGACCTGCTAAGGAGTTACCATGTTAGATATTTCAGAAGTTTTGCCTATCTTTGAGCTCCTGCCAGTGCCAACACTTGTTCACCTCAGCAGGAGAAGCACCAATGTAATGCTCCTTCACCACAGACAAAGTTTCAACATACTAAAATCTAGCTGCTGCTGAAGCCTTTCAGGATTTCAGCAAATTTTTAAATTTGCTAAACCTGCTAAACCTCTTTGCTTTCTTCAAAACCTATGTGTCTCAGTATGCCAGTCTGTTTTATTATTACCTCATGCTATTGCAATGGATTATAAGACTTCATTTCTAAAGGTGAATGGAATTCCGCCAACTTAACTCAAACCCGCTAATTGCGGCATTTGATGATGAGAAAATACCTGGTTCCAACACATCCCAGAGAGACTAAATCTGCAAAGAAACCAACTCCAGATACCATTAATTTTGCATGAGTTTGGAACCAGGAAGGCAGAATGCTCTGAGCACTTCACTGAGTCTGTGCAAGAGAGTTACCCATGCTCTGTTGAGCAGCCTACACTTGATACTTGCAGAAGCTGTGTTTTGTCCTCCTGTCTGCCTGCATTAGGCAGAGAAGCAAAGTGCCTCTTCCTCATACTGATTCAGAAAGGTAGGCGCCCAACATCTGAGCCAGAAAACTAAGCCTGCTGAGTTGGATGTGTTTTCATTAGAGTTTAGGGTGATTATAGTAAAAAGAAATGGCCCCTCCTTTCTGTCTGATGCCTAAATGCTGACTCCATACTAGAGGCTCAGAGAGGGGACTGCAAACATGTGATTTCCTTAATTGAGGCTGGCAGCTACAGGGAGCCCATTGAATTAACAAATCCAACCCCCCAGACTCCTGGAGAGAAAGATAACAAGGGATTTTACACTTGATGGGGAGCCCTCTCATTTGTCAGCTGCTTCTCATTCATGGTGAATATACTTGTTAGTGGAAGGCAATGGTCCTACTCCACTTCTTCAGTCTGTAAGGCAGCAATGAAGTATTTCTCTAGGAACACTTATCTCTGGATGTGGATAAGGCTGCTGGAAAGGCAGACCCTACAGCTTTGAGGGTTGCTAGTCTTTAGGACCTGCCAACACATGGCTGCAGAACTGCTGGTGGCAGGTGAGTGAAGGCAACTCTCATTTCTGCTGGTGGCAGGTGAGTGAAGGCAACCCTCATTTCTCCTACACCTTCCCAGCCAAGTTTTCCTTTCTTGGCCATTCTCTGACCTGGATTTGACTTGCTATCCATCTGATCCCTTGCTGTCATTGCATCTTACCATATCATGGACATTCTACCCCTGTCATTGAGGTATCTGCTAGTATGAAACCTCCTTCAGTGGCCTGTGGCAATAACTGTACTTCCTGCTGGTGATGTCACAGTGACAATGTTACCTTTGCCTGTCTTGGTTGGGTGTGGACGTACTGATACCACTCTCTGGAACAACTCTTGTTCTTGGTTGGCAATTGCTGATCTAGCATAGAGGCCAACAGCATGATGACTAGACATAGCATCTTTCCTATATTTAAGCTGGTCAGAAAAAAATCTTGACATCAATATCAAACTGGCATGGAATAGTACGTTCTACAGACAGAATACCTTACCAGGTACTTCAAATTCTTGATTCCTAGGCAATATGTTTCGCAGTGCTTATAACACTGCCTATTCAGTCCTTCACTTCTGAAGTCCTCTTTGACAGCCATTCTTGGCCACCTTGTACAGCTCTTAGTTCTGCGCTTTAATCTCTGACTCAATGCTCAGTTCTGCAGCTCTTGTCCTGCTGGAGGGAGCTGATTCACTTCAAACTTTCCCTTCAGCAGTGGTCTGCAGTGATGCAGGAGCTCAGACGATCTGGCCCTTCCTCACTCTTTTGGTTTTATAATACTCCTTACAGCACAGACTGTACAACAGTCTGCTTCCCAAAGGTCCATTATTCTTTATAGCCTGTTCACAAGCTGAAGTCTCTCTCTCTCCCCCCTTCTCCGTTATTCAAGAAACATAGAAGGACTAGGTTAGAGAATATGCCTAATTTCTAGATGGTTACAGTAATATGCAATGAATCCAGCTCTTACTGCTTTTCTCTATGGGCTCCTGAGCCAGAGCAGTAATTACTAAAAAGACTAAAAAAACCCAACAACTGATAGTTTTGCAGACACACCCTTACTTCTTTCGCAGGACCTCCTCTACTTGCAGACAAGTCCTTACCAGTACTCTTAAGTATTTGTTTTCTGAGGACCTGCCAGGCGGCTCTATCTCTACATTTTAATCCTGAGGTACAACAGCCCCGTCCTTTTCCATAACCAAGCATGCCTATCATGCACGAGGAGGTAAAGGCTGTGATGCTGAGAGGCAGATATAAGGTGCTGGTTTTCACCTAGGGTTTAACCTATTTAGGCACCTGTTCGTAGCTCAGGCTCAAAGACTGGGAAGTAGACCAGAAAATTCATTCACCATTGTAAATCAATGTTTCCCTAGCAGAGCACAACACTGCAGAGTGCTGTCTGTATGTTAGACTGGAGGGAATTTAGAGTAAGTTCCTGCTTAGCTTGCACCAGAGCAACCATAAGAGAATCTCTTACCTGTTTCTCTGCATCCTCAGCTCTTTGCTCAGCTTCTATCACTCTCTGTTCCAATTCCTGCATCTTCAGAGCCAGAAGAGAAGGAGGAAAGAGGAGGAAAGAAAGAAAAGAAATTAACCTCACCTGGAAATTCACCTGTTTTACCCAGGAATCTTCCATTTCTTGTTCAGGTCTACAGATCTTTGGCATCTTTTGGGTTAACTGGACAGCTTTGATCAGGAAAAAAAAAGCCTTTGACCTTTTACAGTCTTCTGCCCTACTTTGAATTTACCGGAACTCTTTTCTCATTAGTGAGCTTCATCATTCATTACACGGGTCAAGGAAATAGTCCCAAAGTCTTGACCTCATCTCTACAATTTACACACCATGGGCTGGCCCTGCAAGAAGCCTGTCTACAGCACACCATTCTTTCCTGTTTTTGTTTCAGCTAGGATTCATTCACAATGGTAAATAAAAATGAATGCATCTTGGAAAGCTCACAGCAGGTTCCCTACAATGCCACATTATAACCAATGAATATTTTGCTTTGGCTTCAAAAGCATCACAGGCTCATAACTGACAAGATTAACAATGATCTTAATTTTCCTATGGTTCTTTTCATTTTAAAGAGCTTGGTAAACTGACAATTCTGTGATTTTTTTTTACTGAGCATTGCTGCTATTGAAGTCAAAGGACACCAAATAGAATTTTATTCTAAATGTATATAAATCACTTCATTCTCAGTGAAATGCAGATGTACCTGGTGTTCCTTTAACAACTTACCACTAGAGCCTAGCCTTTTTTTTTTTTTTTTTTTTTTAATAGCAACTTAGGATCTCATTCAGTGCTTGCAAGGTCATCATCCACCACCTGCCCTGCTTCAATGGGTCTCAGATTTAAGCTTAGTAATAAGAAGTCAGTGACACTAAGTTTCATCCACTAAGCTTCAAAATTTGAGGAATGCTTCACAGAGTTTCCAGCATTTACTCATGTTTTACTAATGAAGGAATGACATAGAAGCAGCTTCGAAAGATTAAAGGAATCATGCTTCAAGCAAAAAACCAAATTATAAGGGCTCCTTTTCTCTCCAATGCATTTTATGACTCTCGATAAAGCACTAGAGCCAAGTATTCAGGTTGGTCACTATAAGGACCAAACCAATACTTCTGAAAATGGGACTTATTCCTCTCAGGTTGATCACCCAGAATGGAGATGTCATCATTCCTGTGTTTCCATGTCCCTTCCTTCAGATGACAACTCTTCCTTTTCATACACACACATTGAAACCCGAAAGGAGGTTGTAGTGAGGTGGGTGTCGGTCTCTTCTCCCAAGTAAGAAGCGATAGGACAAGAGGAAACAGCCTCAAGTTGTGCCAGGGGAGGTTTAGATTGGATATTAGGAAAAATTTCTTCACCAAAAGTGTTGTCAAGCATTGGAACAGGCTCCCCAGGGAAGTGGTTGAGTCACCATCCCTGGAGGTATTTAAAAGATGTGTAGATGTGGCACTTAGGGACATGGTTTAGTGGTGGACTTGGCAGTGCTAGGTTAATAGTTGGACTTGATGATCTTAGGTCTTTTGCAACCTAAGTGATGCTATGATTACAAGAGCAGACTGACACCTATTGATGAACATATCAGAAAGGTACATATATGAAGATACCTCAATGGTCACATAACTAAAAAAGTCATGCCGTAACAAATTCAAACCATGAAGATCAGAAAGTGCCGCATTTAGCATGATACCTCTCAGGTTTGCTTTTTCAGTGGAGCAATCAAGGACATCACAGTTTATGGAGCTTAATAACCAAATCAAGAACATTTCTTTGGCAGAGGAACAGAGAGATGCCACAGAAGATTGCACAGACAGCCAAAGGTCCTCTGACCGAAGACCCAGCCTCTGAGAGTCTTGGTAGAGACTGAGCTCAAGGCAATCTAACACTGACAGCAGTGGTCTGGGTTACGACATGAGTCTGTGTCCATTAGGAACAGTGATCTACGCATGCCTTTATCTATTAGTCTCTGGATAGTCATCACTACAGACAGGTAGAAGCAAAATCTATTGGTGAAAGACAGATGCTACCTGGAGATAGTAATACACCTTGTGAAACAAAGACTGTTTATGACAGTAGCTTCAGAGTCAATGTCCTCTGCTAGATTTCTGATGAATTGACAGGGTCTACATTCATAGCACAGACTTTAGATTAATCTCTAGCCCTTTTCCCCAAGGCTATCCTCTTAGACTAATAATTCAGTCCTCCACAAGGTGGGCAATATCCATGAAAGTCTCAGGTTATTTTAAGAAGACAGCACTGTTCTGACTGAAAAACTCCTTGTCCCAGCCTCATGACTGTTTGCTTTGCCTTGCTAGCAGTCCTGGTTCCTGATCAGGACAGAGAATGTATGTTGGGACCATTCCTGATCACTAAAGAGTTATGAAACTTCTTGTGCAAGCAGGGTGACCTTGGCTAAGTTCCAGTCAAATCAATTACTTTTGTCACCCTAATTCCCTCCGTAGCCTTAAATGAACTTGTACTTTTCTTAACTTCCTGTACTACATTGTTGGGTTGTCCTACTATGAACTGTTAAATAACTGCTGTGTTTCTCATGTACACAAAATGATTACTTCACCCATCCCCGGTGTCAGCTGTCTCACTGGAGCGCATTCAGATTTAATACATCCATGCTTGTAAGGCTCTTTCAAATCCCTCAATGAATTAATAATAATGCTTGGTATTTACATGGGTCCTTTCATTCAAAATGCTTTATAATTTGACAAATGCTACTAAGCAACTTGACCCAGGTCACATAAAAAACTTAGTGACCAAGCCAAATTCAAGTAACTCTTCTCCCAAACATTAGCCCAGACAGCTTGTATGGAGAGAAACAGGCTCAGCTGTATAGCCATGCTTGCATGAGACAAAAGAGGCTTTTTCCAAATGTGCATTGTTTATTGAAGTAAGACAGAAGCAGGTTAAAAGCCACCCAGATGGCCCTTCTAAAAGCTGCAAAAGATCCTCCTATCAACCATTCACATAGGCTTTCCGTCTCCTGATGGCTCAGAACACGCTAAACACAATTGAGTGAAAAAAGTTCCTGCATGTCAGCCTCATTTTCCTCCTGCTGTTCTCTTCCAGAGCTCACTCCTAACCAGGTCATCTTGCTGCCAAGGCAACAGCCTGCTATGTCGCTCACCAGCAGAGGAGTATCCCTTGCTTTTTGTGTGTACAAGAAAGTCAGAGTGGGAACAACTGCCTGTTTCCAAAGAGACCAGATCCCTGCTGATGTCCACAACAAGGCAGGACCCAGGGGCCTCGTGCCCTGCGGGGGTCCAGCAGGATGGCAGAGCTTTGTCTTGGAGGCCAGGGGCTGGGGTCCCTCTGCCGCGCTGACCCGCAGCCAGGCTTTGCGCAGCTTGGGCAGCACTGCTTGATAGCTGAGACTGGGCTACCAACGTGGAAGTTCACACCATGTGAACAAGGGCACTGGCAGTTAAACCATTGGGTTTTAAATTCCTCATGTTCTGAACAGTGATCTAGATTATTAAATCTAAGCGGATTTTAAAAATCTGAAGTATTTAAACTGTTAGCACACATTGTGCTACCAATGCCAGGCATGAGTGGTTGGGGCGTTTTTGTGAGTTAAAATAGTAAAATCTGCCTTAAAATCATAAAATTTGTTATAAAGACTGATTTAAAATGTGGGGGATCAGGTTTCCAAGCCTTTCAATCAGTAGCTTCCAGACCCCTGAGTCAACCCAGCTGGTGAGCAAGTATCACACCGCTGTTAACATTGTTCTTCACTTTCACTGGTAAGACCACTTTTTTTTTTTTTTAATTTTCCTGTTGCTGCAAACCATACCAGAGGATCTCTGGGGCAATGCTTACCACAGGTTGGCAACACAGCTTCAAACTGTGCCTATTTCACATTTTTCAAGATCTTCTCCCCCAAAAAAACGTTTGGAAAATGCAGTACTCTTTCAAATAAGTCTGAATCTCTTCATTCTCACAGATAGAACTGTAAGGAAAAAAAAAAATCACTGTTGCTATAAAATGTATGATAAAAAACCCTGGAGTTGGCATCACTATGATTAAAGCATGCACCTCCTTCGGTTCTGCATCACTGCCCATCTGAGGGGGAGAAGGATGCAGCATGGACAGGAGCCCCCGTTGCTGGGACTGCTGGGGAGCCCAGTGGCGACCGAGGAGGAGGGAAGGAGGGTCTCTGAGCCAGTCGTTGCAGAGCAGTCGGGAACCTGAGGCATAGGACACTTCCCAACAGCAGTGTTCAGCGTGAGCATTGCGTGCTGAGCACCTGCTGTGGTGCCTTGAATCCACCTGCGTCAGGAGAGCCTGCCAGAGCTGCCCCACAGTCCCTGAGGCTCTCCCCTTCCCACATGACATTCAGAGTAGGGAATTGCAAACCTGCTAGCTCTTTGACCCTTCAAGTAAGCCTACAACAGCGCTGTACAAGTAGTTACAGAGTAACCTGATCACTGAAGCAAGCTGCTCCTTAATCTTAACAAAGGGAGCATCGCTTTGACGGAAAGGCTGGATTAATGGCAGTCAGGCCCCTTCCTTGAGGAGCCCTCTGCAGCAGATGACAATTTCATTCTCTGCTGTGGCCCACAAACCTCCCTAAAGAGATAGTCAAAAGATGTCCGGCAAGTGTGTTCTCCAAAAAGAAAGTTTGATAGGTGGGTTTCTTTAGTTTTTGGTTTTGGGGTTTTTTGGGGGGGGGGGGGGCTGTCAGGAAGTTTCTCAAAGCAGGAATTAATAAAGCACAAGGCCACAGATTCCATAATGCAGCAAACCTAGAGTATTGCACATGAGTACTTGTTGTCTTTACCAGACCTACGCCATACCTATACATTATTTTTTTAATGTGCCTTTATCTAAATGGACTTTACGACCACTTTCAATGTTTTCCAAGGTAAGTAGTCACTAAGGTACATCTCAGAAGCTACCTTGGAAAGATCATAGAATCGTTTAGGTTGGAAGAGATCTTTAAGATCTTCGAGTCCAACTGTAAACCTAACACTGCCAAGTCCACCACTAAACCATGTCCCTAAGCTCCACATCTACACATCTTTTAAAATACCTCCAGGGATGGTGACTCCACCACTTCCCTGGGCAGCCTGTTCCAGTGCTTGGTAACCCTTTCAGTGAAGAAATGTTTCCTAATATCCAATCTAAACCTCTCCTGGTGCAACTTGAGGTCATTTCCATCCAGAGGAAGAGGGTGCTCAGAATTGCGTCATTTCTTAAGATATGAGGAGTAGAATGAATGTCTCATGCAGTATATAGCATTAATGGAAACATAATTGCAGCGAAAGCAAGGATGAAAATTGCTCCACTCTGAAGTAGATGTCATTTGGATGTTTTTACATCCAAAATCAACAAGCAAGAATATACACATAAAAGTTACATAATACAAAGTGGAGCAAAAGTGAGTTTAGAACATATCTGTCATCAGGTACAGCTTAAAAGCATTTGGAGTAAACTGCAGTCAGTTGTGAAGATTTCAACTTCATTAGCAAACTGTGATTGAAAGAACTGTTCTCACTTTCCAATAGTAATTGACTATCTGAGCTATCTTGGACTGGACTGTGATAATGTAAGCCACATTTTGAAGCAAAGAACGAACCCCACAGCAACCTACAAACTTGGATTGTATGCAAATTAGAGGTCAATGAAAAAAAACTTTAATTCATATTGAAAAATAACTCAATTTAGGGTAAAGAGAACACACCGAAAATCCACATCATGATGGAAACAAAAAAACCCCCAACAAAATCCTCAAATCTTTGCCAGTCCTCTCCCCTCGGATTGCAAATGAGTTCATTTAGTGCACCTGAGATTAGTAGGAGATGCCTCTAAAACCACAGATGCCATGCAAGTTTCTAACATCCAGATCTCAAAGTATCTCAGTCCTGCTCTTCAGCATCCCCAGAATGCTTTGACTGGATATGCAATGTTATCAAACACTATGGCAGTACACGTACTCCTATCCAGTTTTTTAACATTACAGCATAATTTGCACTTCTGTAAGCTTTCCTATTGCCAGCCAAGTTCTGATCCAGCTGTTCTTATCCAAAATATCCATCTTTGCTCTGCAGCTGCCTCAGTCACTTTAGATATCCAGAATCTTGCTGGTACAACGTTTTACAGTAGAATCCGAATACCTGGTGATTTT
The DNA here is from genome assembly GCA_009819775.1 of Phoenicopterus ruber ruber. Taxonomy (NCBI): domain Eukaryota; kingdom Metazoa; phylum Chordata; class Aves; order Phoenicopteriformes; family Phoenicopteridae; genus Phoenicopterus; species Phoenicopterus ruber. The sequence goes on from CM020219.1 coordinate 38,306,857, forward strand.
CCAGTAAACAAGGCCAAATTCTTATTTCCACTAAGACCACTTTACACCGCTCTGACAGGCACATCTCTATATCTCCAGTGATAAGCAGAGTGCAATGACATACCGTATTCAAGGAAGAGATCCCCACTGCAAGTAACAGTTTTATTGGATAGCTCAGCATTTAGGGCTTTTTTGCTTTCATGCCATAACTCAGTGCAAAGTAGAAGCAGCCAGCACTGCCTCACCTTCTCAGCTAACAGCTCTCGGATCTTGCTTGCCTGCAAGCGGAATTTGAAGAGTTGAGACTCCAACGCAAGGCATCGCTTTTGCCAGTCCATACAGCTGCCATTCTCCACTGTGAGTTCTGCCATTGTGAAGTTAATCATCCACTTGGGATGTCGTCTGACGTGCTCTAAAAGTCCTACAGAAGAGACGGGGGGAAAAAAAACCCCACATATTTTAGATGGGCAAACTTTTCACCCCTTGTGCCTAGTCTCCCTTGGTCCCTCTTACAGGACTGGTAACAAAGGTCATTTCTTCTGCAAGCAGAAGATGAAATGGTACTATCCCAAGTTACTGATATTGCCTTCTGCCAGGGGTCACTCTTTTAATGGATAACAGATAAATATTCAAATAAACTTTTACCTTTAGAGTAAGTAAATAATTTACTAATGCATCATACTGTATATTCCACAAACAGCCTTACTGCCACCCATACAGCCTTGCTCAGCATCTGCCTATAGACTAGGAGTATTTTTCCTCCTGCCTCCTTTGTACCGGTATGGCTGTAAACTCTCAAGTCACTAAAACCTCCTAAATGTAACACAGGTCACACACCCATTATTAACTGGGGGCACCAGTGTCTTATCTCGTACAGACCGTGTTAAGAGGATGTGATGTATGAAGCAACAGTGTTCCCAATCCCTAACTACTTGATACAGTCAGTCCACAAGAAGAGTGGAAGAGTAGCTGTACCACAGTATCTAAACAATTGCTCTGCTAAAACATAAAGAGATCCCAGCCAGGAATAAGCTAGGGCTGAAGACAAAACATGCAGGTCTACTGAAGTCCTTGTAGACATCAAGAGACACACACAACTCCACAAAGTGGAAAAAGCTGTGGTTTTCGAAGTTGTTTTATTTTCTTACTCAGTAACTGTTTAGATACTTCAGACACCTTGTGCTCATTTTAAAGGATGTGTAAAATGTAGGTAATAAGTGTCCTTAATCAAATTCAGGCATTTGTCACCACTCACAAAAAGGTTTATAATATCAATTCAGGGTGTGCAGTTCGGCAGCCAGCTGTATAACCCTACAATAACAAATGTTTACCAAGCCAGAACAGTTATTAGTTCATCAGCTTCATTAAAACACTGAAACCCATAGCTGTCAAAGGAACTTCTCACATGCTCACAGGCAAACTTGGTGCTTTCCTGAACTGGGGCCAAAGTAACAGACTTGGTAGAGAGCAGTGAAGTCACTCAGGCTCATTGCCTTTATATCCGCCTTTGCAGGGTAGGAAAGTTTAAGATGTCCCTCTAGTTGTACCCACTCACCAGGACACCTGGCTCATATTTTGCATGTAAGAGACCTGAGGTTCAAGTTACCCTAAGTATACATAATTGTGTAAGTATACATAACACAGCAAGCCACTCTATCCAGCTATATCCCTGCTGCTCTGAGTTAAGGAAGACACATTTTATACCCTTTAGCTACAAAGATTACCTGTAAGCTATTTTATATACACATTGCTTCGTTCAGTAATAGAAAGTTTTCCAGGCAGTGAGTTGCCTGCCTTTCCAATGATTTGGGAAATCCTGTTCCAGGTCAGAAGGTAGGTTTAAGTAAAACAAGAAAAAGGCACACTCATATTCAGTACTGCATCACTGAAAACACTCTGCAATAGGAAGGAAGACCAGTATTCTACAAGCAGCACACCTGCAGCTTTACAGAAATACAGAGGCCATCCTTTTCCACAGCCCAGTCCAGCACATTGAACTAATCTTTAGCCCTAGCTCCTTGCCAGGCATTTAACCAGGCTACTTTTGGCACACTTCACAACATTGTAGGGTGTCCCTCCAAGGTAGCGCTATCAGTCCTTCTCAAGCCAAGAGAGTGTACTAAGTCATGGAAGGATCTTACAACACCGTAAGTTTGTTTACAGCTAACTCTGTTCTGGACATAATAATTCAGCTCTCAAATGAAATTCTGTTCTCTTTCATACAGGTACCGAGATTTTAGTTTTTATTCATAGAGTTTAAGCCCAAAGAGGACATAAGAATGAATGGGATAAACTCCAATGGCACAAAGTAAAATGAATCTGATTTACCACACAGCTTATGCCAGAGCAAAGGTAATTTCCTCTGATAGTCCATAACTTCTGGTTGAACTAAAATACCTCATTCTGAATAGGAAGTCTAAGACTGGGATAGATGTTCTGAATCATTAACTCTCGTTCCTTCTCACTGTAGACAACTGCATCATATGATCTCTTTCATAAATGAACACAACCCTTCCCTAGAACCATGCAGGCAGTTTTGCTCCCACTATTCCTGTTGTTCTAGAACCTCACCCTTCTAATGAGCCACCTTCTAATTACCAGCATAAATGTAGTCATAACCAGATTGTATCTGTTCATTCTTGTAGAATATTGCCCTTCAGCTTAGCTAGTTTTTTCCCTCCCTCATATTTACCTCTTGGTGTATTTATAGATATCAAAAGCTTCTCCTTAAAGACCTCATTTTGCAAGGCTAGAGATAAGGGGCTCTTTTAATCTCATAAGAAAAGCTCACCACTCTCTCTCTCTGCACCTGTTCCAGCTTTAATGCACATAGAATCATAGAATTGTTCTGGTTGGAAGAGACCTCCAAGATCATTGGGAGTTGGGTTTTATCTTTCTCACTCCCCTTCATAGACATGGGTGACCACAACTGCGTCTGGAAGGCAGCATGCAGCCTCACCACAGCCTTGTGCAGAGGCATTTAGTACTTCCCGCTGTCCCGGGGAATACCTCACCTGATTGGATTTGCCTTTTTTACAACCGCATTACACTGGCCGTCGACATTCACAGACAATCCAACACAATTGGAGCAGAGGAACCTCAGCTGGCTTTGCAAATGCCAGATGTGGGAGTGCAGGGGGCCCATTACAATGATACTGGAACAGATTAATAAAGGTCCCCCCAGGATCAAGGATCTCTGTACTACAGTCCATTGCAAAATTTAATAGGCCCAAGGTTACCCTATGATTGTTTAGTATATCGAGATCTTTGCCTCCTCTGCTGTTTCTAAGTAGTGATCTCCTGGATTTTGTGCCCACTTTATTACTACTTCAAATGTGCGATTTTGCTTTGTGCCATTAGAGTTTATCCCATCCTTACTAATCCCCTGGGTCAGTCAACTCTTCCAGTAAAACACCTACCTTCTAACAGCCCCCTCTTCAGCACAGTGTTGTCACATTCTCTTTTGTCATTTCTTTGTCTGTCTTACCATTCTTCTATTGATCCCCATCTCCTCCACATAAGATAATAACTTCCTCATGTGTCATCATATCAAATGATTTCTGAAGGCCAGAGATCAGAATTACAGCTTTTTCTCTCTCTAGCAAAAGCCTTACCCTTTTTTAGAGAAAGATATTGTATCACAATGTCTCACATTTACCCCTAAATTACAATTTTATTTACAACTTCAAATTTATTCTGAATTATCACTTACTGTTAAATGCATCATTCCTTCTCCCTCATTCTCTTAAACATAAGCAGTTTACCTGTACTTTATGAATCACAGTATCAACTTTATTTTGACAGACTGACTTTAAATCCTTCTTACTGGACCTGCCATTTCATATGCCATTTTTTTGTAATTCTTAACCATCTTAATCCACTAAGTTCTTTGATTCCTCCCCTCCCCCGATACTGGTACTTTTCATATCAGATAAAGAATTCATATGGTTATATAAAACTGTGGGGTTTTTTTCCCTTTGGCATATGAAGAAGTTGGGAATCAGATACTTTCAGGTGCAGTATTCTTACTTTAGGAACTTGGAAAATAGGAGGCAGCAACTTTGTTCAAACAAGCTGAGATTTTCAAAACTTCATTCTTAAACGCATACAGACACTTCTTAAAGAGAAGCTTGATTTTCAGTATAATTATCAAACAACTTCCAGTGAAGACAATGGGACCTACAAAGTCCTTAGAAAGTAGCGGGGGGAAAAAAGACTGAACCAACTGCTAAATGGAGACGTGAGACTCCTAGTTTTGACTATATCTGTAAATTTTGATCAACATGAGAGACAGTTCTGACACTAAATGCTATATCCAAAATAAATATGAACATATTTACTTGGAGTGCCCATATCCAGTTGTCATTCCGATGAAGCTAAAACTTGTATCAGAATGTCATGGGATTTTTTTGTTTTTACACCAGAGTCAGCTGATGTCCCAGATGTCGGTGGATCCAGACTAGAATTCAAAACACTTCAGAGACTTTGTATATTTCTACCTGAAAAGCCTTCTGAGAATAAAAAGCAATTAATCAACATGATGACTTTCAGGTGCAGATATAAATGCATACAAAGTCTTTGCAGCTTTGTTCATTCAGTGCAAACAATGCAGACAAGTGAAACAGTATTTCTGTATTTCAAATGCGAGTGTTTCCTCAGCTCAGGAATCAGCTTACCCAGGCTGTTACAGGGCATTCAGTCAGCACAGAAGGAGTGCAGTTCTTAGCACCTGCCAGTAAAATGCATCAGACCCTGCCTGAACACCAGAGCTGAATACTGGTCTAACTTTCAGCTACCATCTTACTACAAAAGGAATCAGTAGAAATGTGATAAGTGCAACACATGAAGGGAGAGCAATTTCCTCCCATGTCACTGCATCAACACCAAGAAGGTCAGCAGTATGGGCAATGGTCAAAAGTCAGTGTAGAAACCTCATACTATTAATCAACTCCCTGCCCCCAGTCACCTCATTTTCCACTTCACAACCAGTTTCACCCCCCAGCTTTTTAACCCTGAGGCCATTGGAATTGTTCAGCCACACAGTCATTTCCCATTCACGAGTGTGGCCTGGGATGTACAGAGCATGGGGAAAAAATAACGTGACAAGCTGTGCGAAGGGCAAGGTTTACCGAGGGCCAGGGGAAGAAAAAAAAGAAAAATTTCCCTCTACATCAGTGCAGGTGGCTTTACTAGTAAAAGTGCCAGAAGGCAGGAAGAGGCCTCCTGGTTTTGCCATTCTGCCTCCAGAGGTCTTGCCCCGCACACCTAGGCTTACCAGGAAGACAGAAGACACCGCAGGACTTACATATATTTACTCTTGGGCTGCATTTTTCCCCTCGTGTCGCCGTTCTTCCCCCCGCCTCCTCCATGCGGCTTCAGGGACTAAAGTCCCAGACCCGAAGGCAAAGCTACTTATTTTAAGCAGCAAACCTCAATTAACAGGTGTGACACAACATCACCCCCAGAACGGTGCCGTCAGTCCCCTTACTACCGCCTTGAAGAAAGGAAAAAAGAAGGGAGAAAGACTACGATAGCCAGCCCCACACAGACCAGCCCTCCAAAGCCCCCGGCCGCCCTCTCCCTACCCGAGGGCTCGCGGCCGGCGGACACCTCCCCCGGCAGCGAGGAGAGGGCCCGGGCCGCCGGAGGGCCTCCCCGCCCGCGCTCACCTTGGCCGGCGCGGGGGTCTCGCCGCGGAGGAGCAGGGCAGTGACAGGCGCGGCCGGCGGCCTCCGGGGGCTCCTGACCCGGCGCGGCCGCGGTGAGCGCCCGGCCCCTGCCGCGGGCGGCTGCGCGGCGCCGGGTGGCAGGCAGGTGCCCGGCACGGCTTCTGTCCCATTCAGCACTTTCCCATTCTCTCTCCGCTTTCCTTCAAGCGGGAGAGCCCGGCTCAAATATCAGAGCCAGCCCTCCCGAGGAGCGCAGGAACTGACATCACCCGCCCCAGAGTTTTAACCCCTTCTCGGGCTCGGCGGCGAGGCAGGTGGGGCGGGCAGCGCCCTGCCCCGGGTACCGGGGCGGCCCGGCAGGAGAGGAGCCACAGCCGCGCTCTGCCCCTGGTGGAGGCATCGCCCTCCCCGCCCACCCTACACCCTCAGGGGCTTCCACTGAGGCCGGGAGTGCGGAGAACGGGCCGGTGCTGACGGGGCATCCCGGGCCGGGCTCCCCGCGGCCGCCCGGAGCGCCTGCCCGCTGCCCCCTCAGGCGGGAGCGCTCCTGCTCCCCCTGCGCCGGGCAGCCATCTTCTTCTGCCAAGCGCCTGTGGGCAAAAGCCGAACGGTGCTGGAGGCCTCCCCGGGCAGAGCTCCTGGTGGCTGCAGGCTTCTTCCTCAGGCCTGCCAAACGGGCAAGCGTTGGTGTCGGGCCCTTGTCACCTGGGATCCCCCCTGCAGTCATCTCCCAGCTTTCAGAGCTGATGTTCCCAAACCATCCCCAGCCCAGAGGCGCAGCGGTGTTTCCTGTGGAGCAGCCAGGCGGGGAGCTGGCATCCAAAGAACCGTGCTGCCCTCACCTCCAGCTGCAGCCCTGGAGCGTCCCAGGCTCCAGCTGGAGCACCCTTCACTGATTGTAGGCAGCCCCAGAGCATGGGGTTGGTGCCAGGACAGAGATGAAAACCAAATTAGTGTAATGACGGCTCTCTTGACCAGAGGACACCGTCCTGCCCCACATACTTGGGCCATCTCTCACATGAAATGGCTCAAACAGGCCTGGGGCTTCAAGTGTTTCTAATGATAGCTGCCAGCACACAAAATATTTTATTCGGGGATAAGGCCACCACTTACTGAGCTACTTTACATGCAGCATTCCCTTATATGAATATATATTGGCTTCTATGAATATATATTACCTGTGTTACTCAAACAGAGCTGGCAATCTCGCTGCTGAGGAACGGCCAGCCACTGGGAGAGAGTGTGCGCACACAGCCTGTGCTGCCGCTGGCTGCCGCCCTCTGCCGTGGGCCAGTCACCGCCACCCCCGGGCTGGCCAAGCCCGCGCTCTGTCTCTTCATATTGAGCAGACCAGGGCGGGAACGTGGAAGCGAAAGGGACTGGAGCCAAATGGGGGCTCCAGGATCAAACAGCCCCAGGGCTTTGGGCGCTAGACCAGTGTGTTTCAAAGCAAAAGGTCATTCATTCTGGTTCAGGTTTAGCAACTACTTGTTGCGTATTCCATCATCAGGCACATTACTTCCGTCAAAGATACTTTACAACATTCCCTGTGAAGATCTCCTCAGCAGGGATAATGACAGTCATGCTGACATGTATCTCTCTGGCCGATTTGCACGTGCCTTTGACATGGCCTGCTTTGCCGCCATGGAAGGTGGTCTCATCTCCTCTAGAATGTGAGTGTGGCTTGTTGGGTAAGGGCTGCACCGAAAAGATTGAGTGATTATGAGAGCTCCATGAATGCTCTGAAACTGTGCTTTGGCTCTTGTTGAGACTGCCCACGCAAAACAGGGCAGTCTGAAATAAACAGGCTTAAAACAATCTATGGAGGAAGCAGGCAGAAGAACTGAACAAAATTATCTCCTAGTACTGTAAGCAACATTATTCACTAGGCATGGTTAAACAAGATCTTGTTAAGTGTGGTTATCTGGCTCACAGATATTGCCTGGTCCAAGATCTGCTGTTTATTAAACTTTTGTTGTAAACTCCTTCCTCACACTGATAGTGTGCTTGCACTGGTGTCTCAGCAGAGAAACAATGGGTCACAAATCACTTACTCCACACAAATAAAGAGACTGATGTGATGTGATTAAGTGAGTAAAATACTGAAATATAACTAAAAACATAAGGTCAAGATTTGGACACTGGAGTGACTAAAGGCAGACTCTGAAATCTATACCTCATTATCCAAATAAGTAGTCAGATTTCCAAAGACTCTGTGGACCTTGCAGTTCCCTAAAGATTGTTTCGCTTTAGATTTCTCATCCGTTTCCAGTTTCATGGGAATTTGGCTGAATGAAGCTGCCTGTTCCTCTCTAGCTAAAAGACAAAGCATGCATTACGGAGCTGGTTCAGGCAGAGAGCAGAACAGCACTACGCAGAGATGGCCAGAGAGCCAAGTGGAGACAGGCAAAGAGCTGAAAAGAAACAGGCATCTGGCGAGGAGCTCTCCCATTCAGCCAGTCGAGCAGGGACAGACAGGAGTACAGGCAGAGATGGAGCTGGCTGTTGGGACAGTGTCACCCAAAGAGATTTCTCCAGCAATTCCCAGTGGAAGGGACTCCAGTTGCCTACAATCTGTATGTTGTATGTGTGCCTGTATTAATCATTACTCCCAATGATGAAGGAATTGTAATAAATAACCAGAACCAACACGATTTGTGGCTCCCTATAGGTATTTCAGAGGGCAAAAGGTAGCTTCATGCTTTACAGAGGCCCCTCCTGAACTGAGGCGGGCCAAAAGACAAAATGGGAAAAGGAGCTATTCCCTTCATGCTCCCCATCATATTCCTGACACCTTTCAGCCACAGCATGCAACCACAATATTTCTTAATCTGAATTTTATGAGGTATTTTTATTCTTCCTTTAAAGGCACTGGTCAAGCTCTCTCATTTGCACCAGCAAAGCCAACAGGATTGTATCACTAACTGAAATGTCAATCTGGCCTCGTGTTTTTCCCAGGCAATGAAGCTTGACTGCCAGGACATTCCTCAGCCACTGAACTTTATACAAAGTACCTCCCCAAGAATTGCCTGCACACACCTTGCTTTAACCCCTGGGCGCCCAGAACCACATCAGCACTCACACAGCTATGCGCTGCCATTTCTTCAATGCAGATTTTCTACAAAGCTGTGCCTCCTTGTGCCTTCTGTTGCTTCTGTTATTTAACAAAAATATTATTTAAAATTTTTAATTAAAAATGTGGCTTCTGTGAAATAATGCAAATAGAAAAATAGTTTTGACTTCAGAGGGAGAAGGTTGTAAGAACAGCCAGCAGTATCTCACAGTTCCCAAGTGATTTTCCTTGGCAGTTATCTTTAATATGTCTGCTCAAGCACTCTGTATCAGGTCTTTACAATTTGCAGACAAATCATTCAGAAAAAAAAAAAATACTGTAAACAGTAAATATCTTATTGACAAAACAAACTCTCTGGCAGATCCAAGAGAACTAGCTTGGCACTGTTAGAGTACCGTTATCGCAACACAAGCACAGGCTGCTTTGTTAAGAGCACCATATCCGAGATACCTAAATAGAAGGACAAAAAGATACGCGAGAACAAGGTGTCAGAAGATGAGAGCAGAAGAAACTCTGTCTCTAGTAAGGAAAGTTGTCATAGTTCTGCAGGTGGGAGAGAGCATTACGTTCCAGACACAGTGCTGCTGAAAACTTACCAAAGGGGCAAGGACACCAGCCAGACCAAGTCCATGTGTCAGAGCCCCCTGAAGGCTCAGTCCTATGTGGGAAAAATCTTGCACAAAACCAAGATAGTGCCTTGAAACACCTGTTTGAGGTATTTGTTTCTCTCCACAGGGACCTTAGGCTTCATGTCGTAGTTCTCTAAATTCCACCTATGTTAGAGGCTTAAAGATGTTGAAAATGGCCTTTGTGCCTAGTTCCCTCACTGTATTTCTCCTGGCTTGCAGTGTGCTGACAGACGCAACACAGACCTGCAAACCCCTGCCTTGCTTCTCTTCTAGTCAGCAGTGACAAGTTCATGCAGCAGAAAATAAGAGACTGGCAGCTGTGGATCACCTCACTGCATAAACCAGTTGCTCGTGGGAGGACTCAGGGGGAGGGCCAGGAAACCATTGCCCTCTGGTACTTTGTCAGCTGGTTTTGATCGCATTATGGTCATCTTGTCACACTTCACACACAGGGCATAAAGACACTCGCGTGTACTATTCAAGCCAGGACTTGAGCAAGAGCATATGTTTTGTATATACAGTCTCGACTGGCACAGAGCAAAATAATGGAGAATTCCCATTTCCTTAGGGAGTCATCCCAGGGGTAACCCCAGTGTTATTCTCAGTATTAATAGCTCACGCCTTGTTTCATCTCCGGATTTCTCCAATTTCAGCCTCCAAGTACCAGATTGCATTAGGTCTTTTTCTGCTAGATTAAGAAGTCATCAACTATTGTTAAAGTAGTCTGTGACAAAAAACTTAACTTTCTCTTCTATAAAATACACAGATTTAACATCTCTCACAAAAATTAATGTTTTCTAGTGCTTGTATTCTCATAGGTTTATCTAGATCATAGACAACTGGATCTTAAAAAGTAAATTTGGGGTTGTTATCAGCACGCTAGTGTGCAGCTGTTAAACTCCTGTTGCAGAGGGGAGAAGAAAGGAGGACAGCATGTGGGAGTCTTCAGGCTGAGGAGGAGGAAAACAGTCCTTGCAAGTGTATTTGTTTTGCGTGGTCTTTCTGCGTCTGACATTGGCTGGTATGCAGCCCATAAGGTTCCCACATACCACAGCACACTTTGAATCTTTTTCCGAGTCCACAGGCTACAGTGGTAACTGCTGTGCAAGTGATGCCATACATGATGTATCTCACAGGAAAACTGTACCAAGCCCAGATGCTGCAACTATGGAGACAGAGCTGGCTCAGCAGCGCTTGCAAAGCTGAATGTTGCTGCGCTAAGGATGAGAGGCCCGGCTGCTCCTGCCCAGGAAAAGGAGGCATGGAAAGAGGGGGGGTGGAGCTGAAAGAAGGGGGGACAAGGTGCTGAAAGGAATCCGGGAGAGCCCTGGAGAGTTGGACCTGCTGCTCCTGCAGCCCCAGTCATGTGAGGGGTGGTGTAGCACAGGCAAACCAGGCAGCAGCCTGCGGTCATTTCGCTTCCTCAGGTTTCCTGTGAAATGCCAGGCAAATACTTATTTACAGAACTGGTTCTGGAAGCACTGTGCAAAAGCTGCGCCAGGGAAAGAGACCCAAACCATGTGGGGAGCAGGGAACAGATTATAGATTACTGGTTTGAATTCAGGCCAAGTCATAGAAACAAAAACCTGCCACCCTCTGAGAAGCAGCAGCAGTGACAGCTATATGGACAGACTGGTCGTCTCAGCCCGGTTCTTAAACATCAGCTGCCTGAGGGACATGTTTACTAGGAGTGATCACTGAGGAGGCAATAGTGTGTGCTGCAGGTCGCCAGAGGAGCTCCACAGTATAGCGTAGACCTCTATTACTGCTATTGTTGATTATAGTTCTGCATCCACCCACCACTGCAAACAGTTTCTGAGCAAAAAACTCAGACCACAAGGGATCATGGGGAGTGAACTCATGTCTGATCCCCACTAGAGCTGTGAAAAGAGTTGTTGGATGGGAGAGGTTTGGGTAGGCCAGGAGAAGGGGTTGTCCTTGTCCCTGCTGTACCCCTATGACAGAGCTGGCGGAAATTCCATTTCTAGAATTGTTAAATCAATACTTTCAGTGAAGTAGATCCCAGCTCACTCTCTGTTTGGGTGCTGATCTGGGAACTTTGGCACAGGCACCTGGGGCAGCTCTGTGGTCAGAGTAGGAGAGGCTGCACAAAACATGGTGCTCTGATGGAGGGTCTCCGCCTCTGCACAACCAGTAGGGTGGCCTGTACTGGCTGGGAGTGGGGGAGAGAAGATACTAGTAAGAGATGGGGCTGATCTGTGGGAAGGGTTTTGGCTGCCTTCCCAGTCTTGCACTGAAGTCAGGCCTACAGCTGCCAGATGTCAGGATGGGGTGTGGAGAAGAACACAGTTCCCTGGCGTAGGACTCCTGCTCGCAGAGCCTCCATTGCTGGAACCAGCGGGCGGGCTGTCCTCCACAGGAGTGCAGAAGGGGGGCTACGTTAGCTGGAGAGGTTTTTGGCTCCTTTCCTGGTCTCACACCAGAGCCAGGCACACAGCTCCCAGATGTTTGTGATCTCTGCTCTGGGATCTTTCAGGCTTGTCAAGGCATTGCGTAAAGGGAGGAATTATTTCACTCCCACACGGGGGGTGGAAATGTCAAGAGCCCCCACAGAGATCCTTCTGCCTGCTTCTCCCAGGAGGGGTCACCTGCAGGTGAGCAGCCTTGGAGAGGGCTCCATCTCTCAGCAGGCAAGATCCCCAAAGTACTCTGAGAGCAGCAGTTGCTGAGCCTCCCTGGCATGGCTCTGCTCCTGACAGTTTCCATGGTGATCCACAAAACCAGCAGAAAAGCACGGATCTCTTTTGGAAGACAAATAATAGGATGTGATAGTGCCTGTGGCTGGGGAGGGAGGGACAACCCCCCTTTTACACTGTTAACTGAGTTCTGGGGACAGTCCTGGGGCTTCCCCCCCCCCCCCCCCCGACCCGAGTTGGCAAGGAAAGCATTGCTGTACTCTTCCCAAAGGGCCAGTAGCAGCTCAAAGCAGTAACTCCTGCTTGTAGGTGTTACAAGCTGCCATAGGCAGGTTCAAATGATATTGCGAATTGGTTTTAATGGACAGCACCGGTAAATGATGTCAGCGGGCAGCCTAAGCAAGCAGTGTCTGATAGTACTTGGACTGGATGGGGTTAGTAGGAAGTGCTGACGTGGAGCCCAGGATGTGCCACCGCGCGGCCCAGCGTGCAAGCACACACACTGGTATGACATACAGAGAAAACCTGCACGCTGCCCTCTCTTCTGTCACATCTGAAAGCACACGGACAAAATCTCAAACCTTTCGTCTTGGTCATCGAAGGAAGCTATCCATGTACAAGGAACAAATTCACAGTCTTTCTACCACAATATCATTTCACCAAGACTTCACCCACTGCCCTGAAGGTCTCACCCTGCCCTCTTCTCCATTACAAAAGGAGCATGCGTTATTCAGCACGCTCTTCCCCATGCAGTTTGGAGGTGCCTGCCTGCCTGATAGCCACCCACCCCCTTGCATGCAGCAACAACTGCCAAACAGCACAGCTGCCAGGATGAAAGGACGTGGAAGGAATGGGTGGAAGGGTGGCTCTTCTGATCTGCATCATTTTTGTGGTGCAGTTTAAGACTTCCAGAAAATTCTAGAGGAGGGGAGGGGTAAAACTGATAAAGGATAAGATGGCTTTCAAACACAGCCAACAAGCATCTTAAAAAGGAAACCTAATTTTGTGTGCCTCCGCCTCTGGGCCAAATGTTCTTGGCTCAGTTTCAAAGGTGCCAGGAAATTCAAGGGTTGGGTATCTCTGAAAAAAGGTCTCAGGGTGCCTGCAACAGGATGACCAGAAAAAGGTGCCAATTTTGAAAACGTCTTCTGAAATTTTTTTGATTTTGTTATTTCCTATCAATGAGCATTCCCTGGGAGGCTCAGGGATGTCTTTCACTCTACGCACTGCCTGAGGCAAAAATCCTTGTAAGAGAAACCTGTCACCTTGGCTGTAGATTTCGATGGTGCTTGGATTTCATTGTGCTGACTGCTGCCATAAGAGAGAGTCTCACCCGTTTCCTCACATCGTGCTCCCTTGCCCAGACTCGCATGAGCCCGCAAAGGAGCTTCTGGAGTTGAAGTCACTGCCCAGCCTTTCCCTCCATCAGCAATTGCTTCCTTGCCCTAGGGCAGCCCTGTAACCTCAGTTCTGGTGTAGAGATGGACGGTGTCTCCTTGCGCCATCAGGAACCCATGCCAGGACGCAGAACAGTGCTCGACGGACAGCTAATTAAAACAGCTAGAGCAGCTCCAACACAAAACTGAGTTAGGACCTTCTGCAAAGGATGTCATGAGGTAATTTTTAATTATTTGTTTAATTAGTGTTAATTGCACACAGTAGGAGGTCAGAACTCAGCCTGCAAATGCTCAGTTGGCTGGGAAGCGTGAGTTCTCTGGCTGTTCTGGAAACCCTGGTTGAGGTGCAGGAGAAGGAGGGGGACTTGCACTTGGCGTCAGGATGTTGGCAACAGTGGGTGAATGAAACTCCAGGGATTTTTTCTGGAGCAGGGGGAGGAGGAAGAGAAGTATGGGAAGCTCAGCCGGGGAGGAACCGAGGGGATGAGCGGGCGCCCCAGGCCCCCTCTGTGCTGGAGAGGCTTCAGCACGCTCTCCTGGCCGCACACTCACTCTCCCTAGACAGTCCTGGGCAAAGCTGTCCCACCGCAAGGGCTTTCTCTGGCTATTTAAATTGGGGGGGTTCAATTCAACCTTGCCCTTTGGGGTTTTCTTTTGGCCAGAAGTGTCTTTACATTTGTAGGTATTATAGAACATACTGATAATATTATATATTTATGTGTGCATATATATATATATGTAATTATGTACCTACCTATGCATACATATACATATTATCTGTACAATTGCATAATGTCTAATGTGTTATAATAATAAATGTATTATATAAAAGCACAATAATATGAAAAAATACGCAAATCCGTTCTGATACGCTTTATTGCCGGAGGACTAAAGCGACGCGACGCGCGGACCCCGCGCTCCACAGGCGGCCCGAGGCGGAGCAGCCGCCCCGGCAGTTGGGAACGGCCGGCGGTCGGTAACGGCCAGCGGCCGCTCGCGACGCACCGCCCCCCCGCAACCCGCCCCCGGCGCTGTGCTCTGGCGCCACCTGGTGGCTGGCGGCGGCGCGGCGGGCGGGTTTCTCCTTGGGGTGTTTTATTTGGGGCTTTGATACATCGAGGAACCCCACCAAAACCGGGTGTCCTGAGAATGGGCGATGCCTGCGTCTGGTTTAACTTTTCTGCGTGTACATTTTCCGGTGGCAAAATGGGCTGTATGCAGGGATAATTGGGTTCAGAGTCAGTGGGACACACCATCTGGCGGGGTGGTCGTTGCCAGGCTCAGCCGTGCATACCTGCGCCCATAAAGCCCTCTGCGATTCTTCTAAAACATAACATCGCTAGCTCACACTCTTTGAAACTGGTTTTCAAATTCCTACAAGCATGAAAGATTTATCTGGTAATATTTTCAGAAAGATTTCACAGCACGACACTCTATGGAGGCCTCATTTTATACAGAAAAGTTCCACCATACAACACTGAATTGCATCCAGCAAAGTCTCCTCATAAGCCATGAAACATGGGCTGGCTTACAAAGGGAAGGATACACGGGGCGAGCCCTTGTGCTTCCTTGGCATTGCGTTCGGGCGCTGGCCCAAACACTCAACAACTCTCAATTTGTCTCTTTACAGTTTAGCAAGCTCCGTCTTAGCAGGGAAATGAACTTCTCAGTGGGAAAGTCAGTCATTGCCCTCTGACAGACATAAACACAACTGTGCATCTGCATGGTTTAGGCCCTCTGCTAATTATAGCTAATAGAGATTTTTCTTCAGCTGAAATAAACAGAAACCTTGCATCAGACAAATGGGAGCTACACTCCTTCTGCTCCTAGGGAGCATCGTGGTGGTGCAGTTCTGAGGAGCCAGAGGGGAAAGGGAGTATAAATGGCCATAGATTTGTTATGGGCTCTCTGTTGGAGGGGTGCTAAGACTCAGCCCCAAACCATGCCCCTGAGACACAGGATGCGCATGCTATCATATAATCCTGACTCGGGGGGCACCTGGGCAATTATTCCTAAAAAGGAGATAAACATTGGATTGTTTTACCGGACAAACAACATATGGGACTGTGCAGGGGAGTAGGAAATGGTGTTCTTAGGGCAATAGTTGCATGCCTTAGCTGTGTTCAGTTCAGGCATTAGTTCAAAGAATCAGTTTTCTCTTTGGTGCAAATCCACTAAGCACCTTAAGACTTTTTTTCTAATTTTTGTTAAAGCCGGGCCCACTCCTGGCCTTACAACACATCAAAATTCAAGCCTGATGTTTCTATACAAGATACTTGTCTCCTCTAAGCCTTTATTTTTTTTCTCATAAGGATAAATTAACTTTAGAATCATTACCATTTATGTTTGCCCAAAGACTATTTAGCTTCTCAGAAGATTCGTAGAAATCAAAAGCCTGATATTAAACCTTTTATAAATTAAGAACTTTAACAAAATATTTTTCTGTTGGATCAAAATTATAATGTGATTCTTCTAATGAGCAAAAGTAATGCCACCATTACCACAAGAAAGGGTTGCTTTTGTTTTTAAATCTAGGAGATCTTTTGAGCCTGTACTGCTAGCTTTACATTCTCTCTGGAAAGCACTCTGCAGCCATACAGAAATGCAGATTACTGATACCAGGTTTCTATAGCCTTGTCTGAAATCAGCACCCATAGTTTACTATCTGGGCTTAGATTTACTAGATTTATAGAAGTAAGCCTGTCGTTATAAAAAATACCCTATGAACGGTAGGCACGCAAGCATAAAAAGACAGAAGATTCAGGACATCTTCCACCCATTTTCCTGCACAGGAAAGGCAAAATCCTCCTGCTTGCGAGAGATTACACTCACGTGGGTTTGTGACAGGGTCATGTCTTGCAACCACTGCAGAAGAGACAGCAGGTTTTGGACAGCAGGAGCTGTCCTGCAAGGTATGAGCTCCTGCAAGCTCATATTCATTTCTTCCAGAGACCAAAATCTCTGGGAACTGCCCTGAATTTCCAGTAGCTGTTTACTCCATTATCACAAAATCGATCACAGATGGTGCTTTTGATGCTGGCAGGTTGGAAAAAAATAATCTTTTGGCTTATATCCTGAGCACATTTGATCTGCACTGACTGGGTGGAATCGTGACAGCCCATCATCTTGTCATTGGTACAGAAACACTTTCCTGACTGCAGCTAACGTTTGGGCCAGGATGAACATTTTCCTTTAAATAGCAAACTTCAGCCTTAAATAGTTACACTTTGCCCTGGCTGTTTGGCTCTGTTGCATACCAAAGACTTAGCTCTTAGCAACATGAAATCCCATCCTAATTAGCTTCTGTTTAACAATACCACTTTGTATCACTCTCAGAATGCCAAACTCCTTTTATTTTGGGGCTACAGAGGAGGGGAACATTTCATATCAAGCCCAATGCAGTTCAAGACTCTTTCTGTGAAATGAGATTTTTTTTTTTTTAAGTGTAAAGTAGTCCTGTATGTTAAACCTGAGCCACTCTGTATGAGTAAAAGTCACACTTAACAAATTAAAGACTATTAACCAAACATAGCCCAGTGTAAGCACACAAAACTGCTGTAAGAAGTTCTGGAAAACTCAGCAGTATCATGAATTCAACATAAATGGTGCATGCTAGACAAAAAACGTGTGTCTAAGTGGTCAGGTGGTATAATTCATTCCAATTTGTCACTCAGCTGGAGAGAAAAATGTGTATCACTTACTTCTGAGGAGGCAGTGAGCATGTATGAAATAGAGCAGCTCTCACACATACAAATAAGCCATCTTCTGCATTTGCATCAACACTTCCAACACCTCCCAACACTTTCAGTACCAAAAGTAGCTCTGTTTAAGACTACACAACTCTTCAAAAAGAAGTAAGGCCTTGGCATACCTGACCCTATATCTCAAATAGATGCAGTTTCACGTCTCACCGCAACATTAGTATATTTTCTGATGAGAAAACTTCCACCATCAGTTACAGGACTGCTTATTTGATCCATAGTTAGGAACTGTTCATGAACATATAGACAGACACACAGGCATCAAAGATGAAGTAATGAGACCTTATACTGAAACCTTAAAAACACTGGCATAACAGTGTGACCATTTGAACATATAGGGCTGGCTTTTTTTTTTTAATGCAGGCCTGGAGAATCACTTGCAGAAAGCATCAAAAGCCATCTACCTCCCCAGAATAAAAAATGAACAAGATGACACATGCAGATCTGCCCACTATAAATGCCAATGGCTAATGATGATCATTCACACATGTGGTTTTGCATTTGGTCCTTTTTCTATGCTACTATAAATGTTTTCCTCACCGTACAGGAAAGTCTCTGGATCCAAGGAAAGCCTCTTTTCTGAAGCCATCTGAAGATACACAAAGTGACAAGGCTAAGCTGTTTTTCTTTTCAGCCTTTCAAGAAACCTTTTTACAATCTATTTCACTTACTATCCTTGAAACTTTGACCTAATTTCCATTCCACAAATCTCTTCCCTTAGACAACATTATTCATAATAATGAAGATTGTATGATGACCCCAAATAGGTCTATTTGCTTTGAGTTCTGATATTTCGTGGTTATATAGAATTCCATCATTTTCTGTACGTTGTGAAGTTGCGCAACCAACGTGTTCACATTCTTTGAAAGAAGTCTTCATATCTTCTAAAGTGAACAAAAGAACCCCTTCTTGAAATGGGTTTGGTGCCTATTTTAAAGGAAAAGCTCCACTATCATATGACACATTCCACTGTAGGTAACTATAAAGCAACCTGAAAAAAAAATTTTGCTCAAAAAGCTTTGCTGAGATAAACCTAAGGCTGCAAGTTCGAGTGGATATTGGAGCCACTGCAAATTGGATTGGTCTTGGTCCTGAAATGTAATATCCAGGAAAGCTTCATTTTTCAGATCCCCGTGCCCATGAAGCCCTGGAGGCAGGGGCTGAGATTTGTTGAGATAATTCCAGCATGTTTTGGTCTTTCAGACTCAATGGCTCAGTGGGGTGCAGGTATGAAGCATACATCGGTGCGCCCCTTGGCCTCCTGCTCCACGTGGATGACAGCCAGCTCTGCAGAGCTATTACCTTTGCCTCAGATGACAGAGCTAAAAGACGGCGTGCTGGGCCAGCTCTGGGGTCTGAATAAGGGCTAGCTGCTGGAGGTTCCTTCCAGATAAGATTGTTGGAAATTATCCAGTGTCACAGGGAAACCTGTATTAGCTCCCGTCAGTGACAGAGTTTGTGTTTGTTACTCAGCCTGGTAACCTGTACTTTTTTCACATTATTACCTTTGGATACCCAGATATCACCATGGGGAAAAGTCGCTGTTCTGACACTGTGAGAAGAACTTTCTGCAGATTATTTTCTCTCCCTCTGTCATCCAGCAGGTGGGAGGAGATCAACACAAACAGTGAAATATAGGGCTACTGGGCGGATTGTTTGCCGGGGATGCCCAATTTGCTTGTGCACAAGTCCTCAGGGCGTATCCAGTTGCCCTAATTTTCATACAACTCTCCGCCAGGCTCAGGGAACATGACAGCACCATTTTTTACTCTCTTGGAAAGAAAGGAGTTGGGTGTCACGGTGTCAATATTCATGAATCACAACAAAGGGACGCAGGAACTGCCCAGCAATGTCTGCACCTAGGAATTGCCAGTTGGGGTTACAGGATTGCTGTCAGCAGGTGGGGGCAACGTGGACATCGACTCATCTACCTGCGTCTTTTCACTAGTTGTTTTCCCATCAGTTTTAGACATTTCTAAGGTTACCTCTGTAAACATAACTACTCAGGACATCCAGAAGATGTTGTTCTGCTATGCTAAAAATGCCCTAAAAAAAGATTATTAGTACAAGTCTAGTGAAGTTGCTCTGCCAGAAAGTGTTAACTTGACTGCTGAGCTGCCCTGGCAATGAACTTTGGTCATTTTTCCTTATCCTGATCATAGGGCAAGGGCACTGAGAATACAGGGAGCATAAAAACTGGGAGAGAGAGAGAGGTAATGGACCTGTTGTAGTGTAAGGGAGAAGTGAGGGACAACCTAGTTTGACCATGGAAGCAGGGCTTGTGAATTCCTAGTTTATCCAAGTTTTATTTATGCCACAGTGATGTTTGCAGGTAAGTAACAGCTACATGTTCACAGAATTATGAGCGCATAAATGTTTTATACTCAGTGCAATATAGCTAGTAGTGCTGGTTCATGTCTGGGATCATGCCAGAGAAAGCTTATTTGGGGAAGATGTACTATTTCTTTGTCCTCTGGTCTTATTAGGGGGGTGAGAAGGACATCAATTGATGTTTAAGTCTGTACCTCCGAGACTGGCTAATAAAGAACCCTTAATTGCTTGTATTAGTATAGATATCCCTTAAGAAAAAAGCCTACTGAAAATGCAGCTGACTCCAAAAAGATTTTATACGCTGATATCATTTTTGGCTGTGTTAAACTGTGATAGAATATTTCTCCATAATAGCATGCTCAATGTTATAACAAAATTTAAAATGGCTTTGAATCAAAAAGCAACTATGGCTTTTTTTTCTGAAGAAGCAAAATTCAGTACTGGCACTCTTTTACTCTCAAATTCCCTTCTATTAACTTGTATTGTTCCTTTGGAAGGATACAGAAGAGGGAATTCAGTTCCCATTTGCAAAGACAACTATGAAAAAACCTTCTGAAAGCATTTAATGGCATAGGTGTGATAGAGGTCAAATTATGAAAGAAGTGAGATTTACTTATGCATCAGAGCCTAATTTGGGCTTCTTTCTGACTCTCGTTTGATCAATTTGATCACAAGTCCTATGAGGAGCGGCTGAGGGAACTGGGAATGTTTAGCCTGGAGAAAAGGAGGCTGAGGGGAGACCTTATCGCTCTCTACAACTACCTGAAAGGAGGATGTAGAGAGATGGGGGTCGGACTCTTCTCCCTAGTAACAGATGACAGAACAAGAGGAAATGGCCTCAAGTTGCGCCAGGGGAGGTTTAGATTGGACATTCGTAAAAATTTCTTCACCGAAAGGGTTGTCGGGCATTGGAACAGGCTGCCCAGGGAGGTGGTGGAGTCCCCATCTCTGGGGGTATTCAAAAGACGTTTAGATGAGGCCCTAAGGGATATGATTTAGTGGGGGACTTGGTAGTGATAGGTTAATGGTTGGACCCGATGATCTCGGAGGTCTCTTCCAACCAGAACAATTCTATGATTCTATGATTCTAATTTAGGATCTGTCTCATGTAGTTAGTCAGGCTGTTATGAAACAGAAAGTACCTAGTTTGACCATCAGTCTGGGATTGTTTAGGGATATATTTACTTCTGGGTAGCTACCTAGAAGTGACGAAACAGGCCTGAACTACTCATCTGGTTCCATCTACCATCAGTGGACACAGGGGAACTTGTTTCATCTCCTTAGGATGGAGTCAATCACCATCCAGAAGTGCCCACCTCTCACAGCTGAGTAAATAGGGGATTACAGCAGATGGAAAGCAAAGGTTCACAATATTCTTGTAGGCAGAGAACAGCTAATACAGACTGAAGTTACTGGGATGTAGATGTAAGTATATCACATTAAGGAATCGGGACAACCCTCCATGTTTGCAGCCCTGTTAAGAACTGGATCAGTCCATAGACGAAGAGTCACAAGTAATTGTGCAGATGACATTCACAGCTGGGGAGCTGAAAGGTGCATCAGGACCTTTGCTCAAGTTCCAGATCACTTGATCTATTTTTGTGCTTATATTTCTGAGGTTGGCTTTTCATTACCAGCATCAGTTATACTAGTTGTAACTGAAAGTTTTGTAGGATTACTGCGATTATTTGGTACCCGCAATGTCATTTCTGGTCTCTTTTAGAATAGAAAGTCCCATAAATTATGGTTTGAAAGTTCAATGGGCTGGATATTATGAAGCTGGCATTTGTAGTCAGCGTAAAAATATCTGATAATCATAGATTACAATATGACAGGAAGTCTCATTTCTTTTGGACATGTCATGAACCGAACATTCTTCGGGGTTATGTACTTATTTAATCCCATGAAATTATTCACAAAAAATCTCCTTAAAAACTTTCTAAAATGAAAACTTACTCTTTAGGCAATATCATGGCCATCCCTATGCAGTCCATGGTGGTTTGATGCCTACTGATAGGCAGATTTGCTGTATAAGATATAGATGAATATTTGATGAAGTTGTTATTTATTTAGCATATCTGTAGACAGTCTTTTTCATGTAACTCTACTTAGTCATCAAAAAGATTTGGGATCATTTGGCTCCTACCCCACCCGACCCACTGACATTTTTGGGGATCATGTGTTTGTTGTGGGGCTGCTACTGGGACAGTGACAAGATCTGAAAGGAAAAGAAGGAAAGGAAAAAGCTACTTTTTTAAAAAAGTGCAGTAATCTCCTTGTTTATTACTTTGATGTGTTCTTCATCATATGCATGTACATGGCAGCTGAAATAGACGAGGTTAGGTGCTCATCCAGGCTTCTGGGTATTATCTTCAGCCCTGTGTCATGAACTTCAGACAAACTTCTCCGTGCCTGAGGCTATCTGCATGAATGGGAGAAATATTCATATATGATGCATTCCAAAAGCAACATGACAAAAATAAGGTAACAGTGAAATCTCAAAGAAGAGATTGTTCAACAAACAATGCATAAGGACCCTATTTCTAGTGGAACTGTTGTGTAACTCAGCCTTATGGAAAAACCAAACCAATGTCACAAAGATCAAAGAAAGGAGGAATTCTTCAGCTGTTTATATACTGCCGCTAAGAGTGGAGGTAGCAGCACAAAATCAGAGATATTCATTGTTAAGAAGAAAATTAATTTAACCAGCATTCTGGAACCTGCTGCAATAATTTATACAATAAAATCTCTTGTTTTATTTTGTCTTCAATGACAGAGTGAGTAAAAGAGGAGTACAAGAAGGAGACAGCTTAAGGAGGATATGCTCTCTCTTAAGGACAACCATTGAATATTTAGGAATTATTAATAACTCGGATCCACAGGTGCTTTAATGCATAATGGCTCAATGTATTAAATAATAACAAAACATAAGATACCATTGGGGAAGAAAAATCTCTCAGAGATCGCTGAATCAGATTAGACAACAGCAAAGCTGAGGAAGAGAAGCTCAGACAAAAAAATATGAAAGATAATGGGAAGCTGTTTAAGAGTCACTGCATTAAAAATGTCTCCATTTCATAAGTGTAATAGAAAACAATGTTGTTTAAAATGTCATCCTGGGTCGATGTACGAAGTGAAGGCACAGTTAGAAAATAAGCCTACATAGCAAATGGATAAAATGGGAAATATATAGCAATCAACGTAAATTAGAAGTATCTGATGTAAAAATAGACCAAAGAAAAAAAAAGACAACAGAGGAAAATAATTGGCTGGCAGGTTTTAAGACAATAAAATGAGTTAAGAGTATATTAAGAACAACAGAAGTCTTAACAAGGGTACATACTGCTGCTTGATGCAGATGATAAAATGATAATGTTGCAGAAAAAACAAATATTCAATAAAAATATTTCTGTTCTGCATTTGGAAAGAAGAAAGATGATGCACTTATATCACACGGGCTGATGAAAAATTTTCCACTCCATTAGTGACCAGGAGGAATGTAAAGTATGTACTGGGGGTAAATATTTTAAAATCAGCAGGTCTGGATATCTTACATGGGAATACTAATAGAGCTTATTTAACTGATCTCTAGCCTGCTGATATTGATATCTCATAAATCCTGTAGTAGTGAGGAAATATCAGAATACTAGAGGAGTCCGTTCTATGCCAATATTAAAAAACGGCAAAGTCAATAATCCCAATAGATGTGCACCAGCAAGGCTAACAGCAGTTCAGGGAAAAAAATACTAACTGATAGAGAATCCTCTGACAAAGATTGTATTTTCCAGCATCAAAATAATCTTGACCAAAAAAAAGTGTCAAGAATAATTTAAGCATCCTTGCCATGAGCAGGAAGATGACTAGAGATGCTCTTAAAGTACTTCCAATACATTCTCATTACCCACCACCACCCTTCCCATCCTTTGATATAATACACAGATATCATTCCCTTAGTCTATGGGCCACCCTTGTGAAAAGTCTGTAAAATGTCCATAAATGTCCACTGAGTTCATTTAGTCCATGACTTTGGGCTCCGTCTGTTATGGTGGTCACTCAGGACAGGAGAGACGGTGTGTTGCATGGAGTTACTGGGCACCAAAGCCAGCTCAGGTTGGGTCACTGCTGCACTTGCACTGCTTCTTGTAAGGCTTCTCCTCTGTTGGTTTAGGCGGTTCCTGCTATAGTAATTCCTATAACATGCAATTCAAATCCCTGGTTACAACAATTTAAAGGCATTTCCATTACAATCTCCACCCCTGCTCCCTTTGGACCAGACCATAGGGTTTAACATTGCAGTGAACTCCATCCCTTGCCCCTGTTCTGCCTTGGACTTTTCCACAGACTGCAGTCCCTTAGGGTTGTACCTGGTCCAAGTGGAGCCTTATCGATGAGCCACAGTCTCTTCAGGGGTACACCTGCTGCAGCATAGACTTATTCAGTCACAGTTGCTTTGAGGTGCACCTGTTCCAGTGTGGCCTTGTCCATGTGCCACAATGCCTTCAGACATATACCTGCTCCAGCGTGGCCTTACCCACAGCCACAGTCTCTTCAGAAGTAAACCTGTTCCAACATGGCCTTACCCGGGGCTGCAGTCCCTCCAGGGGCGTACCTACTCTGTCGTGGGCTTATCCATGGCCACATGCTTTGAGGTGCTCCAGCATGACCTCATGCACAGCCACTGATTCTTCAAGGTGTATCTGCTGCAGCATGGACTTATCCACAGCCACAGATGCTTCGAGGTGTACCTTCTCCAGCGTGGACTTATCCTTGGGCCACAATCCCTTCAGAGGTATACCTGCTGCGGCACAGGCATAACCACGGCCACAGACGCTTCGAGATGTACTTGCTCTGGCATGGGCTTATTCACAGCCACAGACACTTCGGGGTGTCCTCATCCACAGGTGACAGTCCCTTCAACTTGAGTTCACACTGGAGTTCCAGCGTGTCCAGTACAGCAGCACAGAACCAGCAGCGATGCCCTGGCCATCTGCCAGCCCAGGCGCATCACCATTGCTGTTCTCTAAATGTTCCCAGGCACAGCAGAGTCAGATGATAAGCAGTACAGCAAGCAGCAAAAGCAAAAACCAGGCACTAACGAGTATCAGACTCTAATATACAGTAAGGCAAGCAAGGCCCATGACAAGCACTGCAGCCTGTCAAATGATAGCTAACAGCAATAACAGCTATAAATTCGATCTGGCACATTCCAATCAAATAAAACAAAACAGAATAAAGCCATGTTACCAATGCTTTGTGAAAGCCATGGAAGTAGTATTAGGATGAATTTTAGATTCAGTGCTATGCAACATTTTCATCATTGCCCTAGAAGTAAATATAAACTCACTGCTGATAAAATATGCAGGTATTAGGAAGCCTGGTGGAATGGCAATGGTGAGGGGAAAGCATTTACATAGAGCAGGCTGGGTCACCTAGCAGATCAGACACGTTCAAGTAAAAAGCCTTTTACTACAGCCAAATGCAAAGTTATGCATGTGGGAACCAGATAGGAGATTAGGAGATGTGTAATCAGAAACTCTGCCCTGGAAAACAGCGCTCTGAAAAGGATCAGGGTTGTCAGAATATGGAGCAGTTTCACTCCAGTGAGATACTGTGGCAAAAAGGGTGAAATCAATCCTTGAATGCATAAACAAGGGAATAGTGAGTAGAAGTACCAGGTTGCTTTTCTTCCCTTTGTGGTACTCATGAGACTAATCATATGCAGGATATTTATTTTCAAAGGTTGTCGAAAAGCTGGGGAAGGTGCAAAAGCTTCTTAGTAATTATTCAAGATCTAAAGAAAACGCCTTATTGTAGAAGACTTACAGTGCTGAACCTGTCTGACTTACTGAAAAGGAGATGACTTGATTTATGGCTTGATAAATGAATTGGTACTGTTGGAGGCATCAAACACTAGCAGGAAAGGGCTCTGAGCAGACTAAGTCATACTGAGAACTGAGTACAGGACTTGTAAAGCCAGACAAATTCAAGTGAAGAATGAGACACAGGAAATTATTAACCACTAGAACAAGCTAATGTGGTGAATTCTTCATCTCCTTATGTCTTCATATCAAGACTAGACGTTTTCCTTATCGGCCTACAGCCAACTGCAAATTGTCAAGCATGAGTTATAGCATTTAATACTGGAATATATCCATGAAAATTAATGGTCTATGATATCTAAGAGGTCATTCTAGGCGATAGTAATCTCTGAGATCCATTATGCTGTAGGAGAGAGATACAGTTATTAATTGTTATGATTATGCCAATAAGTGGTAGCTAAACATGCAACTTTCCCTCTGTTCTGCCCTTTAAGTGCAGTCCTTTAATGATAACAAGATGAATTAAGGTTATCAAGATAACTAATGAAAGAAACTGGAGGACTGTAAAAGTCCATGATTGATTTTCTCTCTTTAGATATTCCAGTAGATGGTCACTTTACCAGTTGGACTGGCATAATACATGGGAAATACAAGTTACTGGGTGACTTCCTTCCCCCTTCTTTGTTCCTCTGTCTAGAAACTTCTTTCTTTGGCTGTGACATGCACCTATGGTAAGTAAGTAACCTGGCCTCATGTGCACATCGTATTAACAAAACCAGCCAAAGTATTTTTGGAAGACAGGAATGGAAGTGGAGATGCCAAAAATAGGTTCTTACCCAGAAAAGTAAAAAAATCCCACAACACTGCCATAGGAGGCAATGTTTTTAACATTATTTCGATGCTTCAGTATGCAAACCTCCTTTGCCAAAGTGATATTTGATGTCCTGATTGCCAAAATGAATAGGCATGAATTGCTGCTAATTTGATCTTGAGAATCCCTGTAGTAGCGACCTGCATATCTGGGTGCCTAAATGCTTTTAAGAATTGGGCCCGTGAGAACTTTCATCCTATATAATCCAAAAGCACTTTGGAGGCCTCCACAGCTCTAGGGCAAAGCATGGGTGCTACTGATAGTGCACAGCCTTTCAAAATAACAGTTTAAGAAAGAAGCTGAAGAATCTCATCACTAATGCAACTTCAGGGGAAATTCAGGGAATGAAGAATGGAGAAGGGCAGAGTAGATAACTTGTATTTATAGTAGACAGCTTATCTGACAGATTTAGCCACTTTTCTTGTTGCTTCAGCACTGTTTGTGAACAGCTTTTGTTCACCACAGATGTTTTTGTTATTCAAAAAGCTCTTGGTCTGCGGAATGTTCTCGAGCAGCTCATTGTGAATATTTGATACATAGAAGTGGAGAGTCAAACTGTGATTTTTAGCTCTGAATCGCTTTTATGTATTCCTTTGACTCATCCACTTTCCACATCATTTCGAATCTCAGAGGAACACTTTTTCAATTTCATTCATACTATTTAATTGCTCCCAACCTTCTTCATTTATCTTTTTTTTATATTGTAACCTTTGTCTTTTCCATCATTTCCCCTCATCCATTTCCCTTCTCTCCGTGGTTTATTATCGCTACTTGACTAATATTTGAGAATTGTATTGTAAGTGACTTGGAGCAGACACTTGTCATTTTACTGTTGTGCAGAGCACTTTGCATAGATGTTGTGTTGTATAAATAAAGCTACAGCTCCAGAAATATTTAGTCTCTCAATTATATTTTGCAGTATAATATGTACCAGAGGCACTATATGAAACAGAATTATTTATTATAATTATCCCATCTCTGGTACTGACATTCAAAAGCATTTTAGGTAAATCATGTGCCTTCTCTCTTTTCTGTCTCAGTTTCTTAGCTAGCTCAGAGTTACAAGATGTGTCAGTGAAGTGCTAGCATTGGGTTGTTTGGCATTCTAGAAACCCTTCAAATGTAACACCTCTTTGCTTATCCTGCTTTCTACCGGCGTGTCTCAAAGCCTTCCAGCAAAGGAAATGTGTTGCCTCTTTTACAGCTGGGGAAACAGAAAAACAGAGAGGTGAATTTGAGGGCATTGAGAAGGCCTGAAGCATGTCTGTGAACACAACCCAAGCCTCCAGGGCTCCAGTCTCCCGGCATTTTTAATGGGCAACGCTTCTCCACAAAATAGATTATTGGATTGAGTTGGACTGCACGTGTCCAGGTTTATATAGTGGCTTGCCTCTCCCCAAAACAACGTCAGCATTTTGCTAAACCTTGCAAAATAACAGAAAACAGAGTTGCCTCCAAACCCTTCAGGATCTGTAATTTCCACATATATGGTATTTGCTTTTCTTCTGCCCCTGAACCCAGAATAGAAACCATGAGGGATTCTTTTATTTATTTTTATTAAAAATTCAGGAAAACACAGGCTTACTTAGTCAGAAATCAGTCACGCCTCTGGTAAGTCTTTCCTGCTGCTTGTTCTAGAAGAGGTCTCAGGCTGCTCTGTTCTGAAAGACCCATCTGGCACCTGATCCACATGAAGGCAAAGGTGGCAGGAGATAGTGGAGGATACTAGCGCTCTGCTGAGCAATTTATCTGTCAGTCCAAAGAGATGATCCCTGAACAACATCCCAGAGGAAACTCAAAAGCTTTGACAGTCTCTGTGAAAATGTCTCGCTGACATTCATTCCCATGGATACCTTGAACAGGAACACCCTGGACAGGGCTTTCCTAAACAGGTTACCCTGACACCAAGAGATGCTTTGCCCCGTGGCACTTTGCTAGCATCTCTTAGAAGTAAAAGTTTCCTATCTGCCATGTTTAGTTTCAGAGCCAAGCTCTCACCAAGCCATACAGTATGGCAGGTATCTATGACAGAAAAATGTCTTGAAGGAAAGCAGACAGTGCAAAGCTAAATACTTATGCAAACTTTACTAGTAAAATTTATATCTAGAGGAAAAAATATGCTCTGAGTAAGGGAATGATTTCA
The DNA here is from genome assembly GCA_009819775.1 of Phoenicopterus ruber ruber. Lineage (NCBI taxonomy): Eukaryota > Metazoa > Chordata > Aves > Phoenicopteriformes > Phoenicopteridae > Phoenicopterus > Phoenicopterus ruber. Next base: position 38,335,186 of record CM020219.1, read on the forward strand.
ACAACCCCAGAGAGTTTTCAAAAATAGCTCTGGGTACCTTAGGGATTGCTGCCCAGCCTTTAACCTGTTGAGGCTGACCCCAAGGACAGCACCTTACCGGCAGAGACTGGCACATGCATGGTTAAATGAACAAATGTTTAGAGGGCTTCAATTTTGGGCAGAGATATGTTAAGGACCTTCACGGACCTAACTCCTGCCTCAGTCTCTGTGAATCAAGCACTTTGTCAGGAGTGATGAATATGGCGTTAGTGTCTGAAGCCATGAAAAGAACCCAAAAGTATTTTGATAGAGTCTACAAGGGGAAAAAAAAAAAAAATAAAGCCCCTGCTACAAGCAAAAGAAAGAAGAGAGAAACCCGTCAGACCAGGGAGTCTCCTCCAGCTTGAAGGAATCATGTTTGAAAATTTCCTTCATGTTTTCTTCAATAAACTCACTGAATGAGTGAAGGCAGTGAAAATCCATGGCTTATATTTTTTCTACCCTCACCAAAAAGAGACAAAGGAAGCAATTCCCATGTTATTGCACGAAGACCTATGCAAGCTCATCTGAGACAGCATGTGATTTGTGGTATTCTTCAAAATGCACTTCCTGCTTCAGGGATTTGAAGAACATTTGTCACCACAGTGACTGCCCCCCCCCCCCCAAGAAAAAAACAAGAGAAATTAGTTCCTTCTTTAATTTCTTTGCAAGCTTCACGATTGCTCTTTGTTCCTCAGTTTCCTGACACAGAAGCCCGTGTTTTGGATGTACATCTGTAAGGGGTTTATTAAATAAACACAGAGCGTCTCCTCTCTATTCTATATACCCAGGGAGATGAAATTCCCAATTCCCAGTTGCAGGACCTCCTCAGGCAAACAGGAGAGAAAAAGCCAACCCTCCCCAAGGAGGTGAAACCCCCGATTTCAGCCTGAGAGATTTTAAACAATTGTGATGAAGTCTTCCATGACAGGTGTCTCCTTCAATGCACTGGCTGGCTGGAGTCAGACTGAACCAGGGCTGGGTAGAGAACGAGGAGTGTTATAAAGAGAGATTCCCATTTCATTTGTCGCAGAACCTGTTAGCAGGTAGTGAGTGAGGCAGGAAATTAGGGTAAGGGTGAATTAATGAGCCCGGTGGTTAAACCCTGCTCTGGAAAGCTGGATCCCATTCCTCATTAGTTCCTAAGCAATGCCAGACAAGTCACTTGGACTAAACTGGTATGACTAATAGAGGTTCCTGATTTTCCAGGTGCTCCTTTTTCTAGACTGGGGCTGGATTTACAGAAGGGATGAGAATCCACAACTGGAATGTAAATATAAGGAGCCATATAGAACTAAATTCTCTGGAGAAAAAGAGATGCTACGAATTTCAGATTTATGATTCCTTTCAACTGTAACGTGTCTGAGTTTGAACCCCCAGTCTGCAGAGTGAGATCTTACCTCACTGGGAATGACCACACTGGCAGCAATATTTGTGATGCACTCAGATACCAGTGTAATGACCACATTAAAGAGTTCCTGAAGAAATAAGTCATTCTTTTTTTTCAGTGTAACAATTGTGCCGCAAATAAAACACAGATTACGGTGAGGGAATAAGATCTGCCAGACACAAAATGGATGAATGAGGAGCCAGCTTGGGTATTGCTGCACTGCACTCCTTAGTGTGCCCAGATAGAAGAGTATAGTAGCAGGGAAATATGATTAAGCTGCTTGCCAAGATGTTTCCATACAGTCAGGTGTGATGCTGCACGCAAATGAATCAATCTTTCCAGAACCAGACAGGATGGTGCAGACATCTGCACTGGCTTTGGGCCCCACACATAGAGGAACTAGATCAGGTGTTATATATGATCCATGTTACTCCAGATAAAGGCAACACACGCATGATGGGATTATGAGATCATTAATAAGATCAGCTGCATCTCCTGTGCCTGTTTACAAGTGGCTGCAGAGGGGCTAGAGCATACTTAGGTCACTGCAAACTCTTTTCATCTTGGAGCCATGTTCCTGTGTACAAGACTGGATGCTCTGCAGAGAGCAGTGCTCGCTCCCGGCACCAGGCCTTGGAGAGCTCAAGCCTCCTGGTGAACACCTGACAAAAGGCCAGTTCTAGAAATCCTCTCTCCTTTGTCCCCAAGGTTCATCCTACTCCTGCTTTCACCATATTATAATCTCAACTCGTTGGGTTTTTTTCTCTTCCATTACTAGCTCAGGCTGAAAGAAACAAGGCTGGACAGAAAAATAACAGCTTTTCTGGGCCAGCTAATGTAGCTGGGGAGAGCTGAACAAGCTCTCAGGTGTACAGCACCACCACCAGGTGCTCGCTCTGACATTTCTCCCTCCTGCCTGTCCCCTCAGCACAGTACAGCGTTTGTCTTCATTCCCCTCACCCCTGCCTCACTGCCTCCTCCTTCCTCCCTTCTCATTCTGGGAGCCCTCTCCTTTCTCCTCACCTCCTCCTTCCTCTCTCTGCTTGCTGTGACTAGACAGGAGAATACAGATTTATGTATTCCCTACACGTGCTTCTCATTTTTTCTGGTCCACCTCTGGCTGTTGATTTCTCCTTCTCGTAGGTGAGTATCTCTTAGCTCTCTTTTTCCTTTCTCTTTGACCTTTCCTCTGCTCCTTGTAAGGCATTCTCTCCTCTCATGCTGTGAAATGTTCATGCTGTCTCATACTGTGAAATGATCTCTCTCACGCTCTCTCTCGACTGTGTCTCTAGCACGGTCCTCAGTACTTTCCAAAGGATGCTATTTCACAATAAATACATGAGCACTGCATTAGGCTGCTGTCCTCTGTAGCTGCCTAATCGGATATGGTATTTTAAAGGTGCTTCTTAGAACATCAAAGATGCCTTAGCTATCCTGGCATTTTCCTTCTTAGCTCTGTTGAAATATATGTAAAACAATTGGATTTTTTTTCATCCAGCTTGAGGTCAGCAGCACATGCAGCGCTGTCCTAGCTTGCACAGCTGGGTTGCTGAGGTAGGGCTGGCTGTGCGTTATTCTCCATTTCCCCTTTAAAATGCTCCATCTTTCTGATACTCCAGCTCTCGCAGTGAGATTGTGCGATCAGGTGACTCGGTGACAGGCTGGTTTGCTGCATTGTGGCATCCTCGGAGCAGCCACAGCGGTTTGTACACAGAGCTCCCTGGGCGAACGCTGAGGGGAACGCCAGCCTGTAACCCGGGCACTCCTGGGTTACGCAGAGCTATGCAAAGCCGCGGAGGTTTTCGAGTGTGCAGCATCTGCTGGCCCTGCAGTTTTGGGGCTGAGGGAGCAGCCTCTCTCGAGAATACCTGCCTTTGAGAGAGTCGCTGCAGCCAGACATCTTGAGAATCCTTCCTTATAATTGCCTCGGGGCCTGCACAGATCCGATGTTGCCTCATCATTGGGACCATTTATTATTGATATCAGAAATGCTGAGTCATTAAACAGAGGTCATAAAAACATCCTTATTCTGCTAAAAATGTTAGCTCATCATTTCTGGTACTACAGAAGGCAGGAGAGACCAGGAAACCTGGTACCTGTGAGAAAGAAAATGTGGACTGCATCAGAGGCTGGGGAAGACCAGAGCGGAGTCCAAAGTCAGCAGCTAATTAGGAAAGGCAGGGCGTTGCTTAAACACAGGACTCTGGGCTCGGGATCTATTGCCACTTCTGAGTTTGTGTCACTTGAGGTTACCGTTTTACCCCACAATACTTTGATTTCTCTTTCTGTAAAGGAACAAAACTAAAAATCTCCCTCACTTCTGTCTGAAGACTGTAAGGGACGTCGGAGGCATTAACTAGCTAATCCTTACAGCAGAGAGCTGCTCTTACTTCCAGTTTTCAGAGGGAAGCCAGAGGTACAGAGGGGTCATTTGTTTGCTCGTGAACTCTGGTTCAGGATTGCAATCTCCTGATTTCTAATCCTACAGAAAGGCATTTTTTTCCTGTGTTCTCATGCTGCTGAAGAGTTAATGTAGAAAGAGAAACGATTTTAATTTATTTTACTACCTATGCTTTAAATTTATTTTCTTACTCCTCTTCCTCGGGCAATTTTCTGAATCTGAAAAGATCCTTCTGGGTGGAAATACACTTCTTGTAGATATTATGTTTCGCTATTTTAACAGTGAAGCTGCAGACAAATATTTCCTTTGATAGTTGTGTTTGATTTCCTGCACTGCAGGGATGTCCTGTCAGCGTCCAGATTCAACAACAGGCGCACGGGGGTTATATCCCTCAGCTGCTCGGGGTTTTTTTTGTTTTGTTTTTATTACGGATTTCTTTAGAAGCGTAAATATGAAGAACCCGTACCGCGGGCTCACCAGCCAAGAAGCGTTGCCACATCGTGCTCCCAACCGGAGCAAACACTCGGGGCTTTTTGGGGACCTTTTTGAGAAGGGTGTTCCCGCCACACACCTGAGCACACCCCGACCCGCACCGGCAGGGTCCGGTTCTCCGGGGGAGGCACGTCCCCGCTTCGTGGGCTCCCCCCGGCCGGTCCTGGCAGGCCTCGGGGGGAACCCCCCGGCCGGCCCCCCCCCCGGCTTGCAGATCGAGCGAACCGGCTGCACCTCCGCGGGAGGGCGCGGGGCCGGCGCCCCGGGGGAGGCTGGCGGGGGCCGGGCCGCTGCCGCCGCCGCCGCCCCGTCGTTGGGGAGGCAGTGCGGGGCAGTAGGGAAAGAGTTAAGGGAAGGTGGCGGGGCAGGCCGGCTGTCGGAAGCGAGCATGTGCAGATTGCAACCGCATCCATACTACGGGCGAGTGTCACTGGCACACTTCACCTCCCGCCGCCGCCGGCCGCGGGGCACCCATGGACCTCGGTGAGGCGATGAGCTGCGGCGCGGCCGGGAGGGCGGGGGGGAGCCGAGCCGCGGCACCGGCACCTGCCCGCGGCCCGCCGCCGCCGCCCCCACGCCCGCCCCGCCGGTGGGTGCGTGGCGCCCGCGGCGGCCTCCCCGCAGCCGAGCGGCGGCGGGGGATGCGCTGCCCGGGGCGGAAGGCGGGAGCTGGCGCCCGGCGCCGTTGGTTTCGCTTTCTGGCGGCGGGAGGGCCGTGCCGCCTCCGCCGGGCTGCGGCCGCGCTTCCCGCCGGGCGGGCGTCGCGCGGGGAAGCCGGGCGGGCGCCGGCCTGAGCGAGACAAAGGCGGGCGGCGGTGCCCGGGCGGCGGCGCGTCAGCCTCCCCGCCCGCCGGCGGGCCCCGGCGAGGCGCGGAGGGACCCGGGGCCCGGCGTGTCGCCCCCTCCCGGGGAGCGGAGCCGCGCGGCGCGGCCTGAGGGAGCGGCGTCCCCCGGAGCGCCGCCCGCGCCGCCCCCCGCCGGCTGGGCCCCGCCGCCCCCCGCAGCCCCTCGGGGCGAGCGCCCGGGCGGGGGTGTCGCGGCGGTTTTGCTCGGGAGCCCGCGGCCCGGCTGGGAGGTGCTCGGGGCTCTGGGGGAGCAGGGTGGAAGAGTTGTTGAAATTTGAGCTGCTTTTCACTGAAAAGTGCCGGTTTTTTGACAAAATCGAAGTGTTTTGAAACATCTTTTTGTATTGATTTCAGTAAAACTTTTATTCCAGGAAAGGAGAAATAGCTGCGAAGCAGCCCAGCGTTTGCAGAACAGAATTGGGAGGTGGGGGCTGGCTGTGATCCTTTCAGTGACTTTTCTGCAACCTTGTGAATTACTCATGTGTGTAACGCTCAGAGGTCAGGGACCCGGATGTTACGATCAGCTGAAAATGAGAGTTTTTCCTTTTTCTCTCTCTCTCTTTTTTTTTTTTAAAAAAATTAAATTAGTCTCAAGATGTTTGCTCTTGTTCCATTTTTGGTGTGGAAAAATATTCAGAATAGCTGAATTTTGGTGAAATGGAAAATCTCATTCCTTCTGTCCCCCATCCTTTGCACCAGGGTTTTGAAAATTGTCTCTAGGATGCTTAGGAGCAGGGATGCTGGGAGGCTGGCCCGTCCCTCTCGTCTTGAGTTGGAGTGTTACGCTGGGACTTTCTAGAGAGCTTTTGGCATTGCTGGTCCAAAGCTACTGGGGAAATACAGACTTGTTAAGACTCCTAACTGCATAGCAGAAGCAGTAAAACTCTGTCAGATGAAATATTTAGTATTGTTCTCTGACATCATTTATTTGACAGGTTTGTCCTGTTTCCCTCTTAATTCTGGGGAAGAAGCAGCCCCTGCAGGAGCTGAAATTTTTCACGGGCGAGGTGGTAACAGCTCCGTGACTGCCAGAGCTGCGTGCATTGGGGGTTTGCAAGAACAACAGATTGCCCAAAGAGCTCTGTCCTGTGGTTTCCAGGAACGTAAATGCATTAATGTATGTACGGCATCAGTTAGAGATGGGGCTAGCTACTGCTTGGTGGTGGATAGGAAGTCCTGAAAGGAGAATTACCGTAAAATTATTAGGAAACAGAAAAGGAAGACTTACTGGCATGGAGTTGTTAATGCCTGTAGCTGCTTTCGGCCAGCACTGAGGAAAACCCTGTAGGAAGTCTGTAAGACACTCTGACGCCCACGGTGCATCCTGAAGGTCCTTCTTGAATCCCAGCGCCTAGTCCCCGTGAGAAGGTATGACCTCTTCCATGCAGGAATGTCAGTTGTTCTGTGTGTGGTGACAACAGCTTGCTACTGTGGATAAATTAAGATCATAGAATCATAGAATGATAGAATGGTTTGGGTTGGAAGGGAGCTTTAAAGGTCATCTAGTCCAACCCCCCTGCAATAAGCAGGGACATCCTCAACTAGATCAGGTTGGCTACAGCCCCGTCCAGCCTGACCTTGAATGTTTCCAGGGATGGGGCATCTACCACCTCTCTGGGCAACCTGTGCCAGTGCTTCAGCACCCTCATTGTAGAAAACCTTCCTTGCGTCTAGCCTGTATCTCCCCTCCCTTAGTTTAAAACCATTACCCCTTGTCCTATCACAGCAGGCCCTGCTAAAGAGTTTTTGCCCATCTTTCCTATAAGCCCCCTTTAAGTATTGAAGGGCTGCAATAAGTTCTCCCTGGAGCCTTCTCTTCTCCAGGCTGAACAAGCCCATCTCTCTCAGCCTGTCTTCATAGGAGAGCTGCTCCAGCCCTCTGATCATTTTTGATTGTTCGCTTAATTTGAAAGTAGGTATTTCCTTCCTGAGGAGCTTTGTGCATATGTCTGCACATTTCATATTTCCGTGTTGAGGCTCCCACTGAAGAACATGGGTGCCCCCCTGTTTGTAGAAGGGGAAACTGAGGCACAGAAAGGTGGCATTTCACAGGTAGATGTCAAATTGAAACACAGGAGTTAACTCCAGATCATTTGGTTTAACTCGTAGCTATAGCAGCTTCCTAAACAAAGGTCAGCAGAAGTGTTACAAGCAGGTTATTCAATGTCTGTGAAGCATTTTGAGATCCTCTGATCACAGGCATATTGAAAAAGGAAATAGTATAGTCTGGTGGAAGGGAAATGGAGGGGCAAGCAAGTGTTGAAGTACTGCTTGTGACTGCGTAACATCCCCTTGCTGAGGCTCCGGCAGCGTGTCCGTAGCCTTGGTTGGTATTGCTCTTCCCACTCTACTGCGGGGTGATGGTGGAGGCAGAAAACGAGCTGCTTCGTCAGGAGAGTTCAAACCTTGGCATTCTTGTGGCAAGATCCCATGGCAGCTTACAGAAATGGTCAAGGGGGGCTAAAACAAGAGTTGTGGATAGCTTATTGACACGTGGGTTGAGAATAACGTAGGTCTCTGCATACACATGGAAATGATACCTGATAGTGGGGACTCTGTGGTTTTGCTGACAGTGTCGTAATGTGATGTGTGGTGCCGAGCAGTGAAAGGCAAATTTAACCTTGAAGGGAGATGCAGGTTCCCGACTTTGAGTGTAAGACAGGAAGAGGTTTTTGGGTGAGGCGGTGGACTTGACAGTGTTTGGAGTCTTTAAATTGAGATATCTTTTTACAGTCTACAATTGAATTCAGCATCTTGGAGAAGTCCGAAGGAGTGAAGATGTAGGGATCCCTTTGGCCTTGTAATTTGTGGATCTACTTATTCCCACACATCAAGAGCTCTGGAGAGGAGGAGTTGTTTTGCGGTGTCCTAAATGTGCTTGTAATACCTGTCCATTCGGTTAAGACAAAGACTGTACTCAGCTCGAGTGCTTCAGGGCTGCTGGCAGTCACTGCATTGTGTCCAGGAAGGGTACTTCCTCTCATGGCGTAATTAGTCAGATTAATTTAGTTTTTGCCTTCCTCTGAAGCATTAGAAATGAGCCACAATGGGGGACTGAGCATGCCAGGAAGGAGGAGGTCGTGGGGGAGTGGGCGAGAGGGAGAGGAGACTGTGCACTCTTCCCAGGGGAAAAAAAAACCCATCTTTTTGCTGTCATCACATGCTTTGATGGCTAGTCTTGTTTGTATCCTCAGAATCGTACTTACCACAGAGTCTGGGGCCAGACTTTGTAGGTTTTCTCTTTCCTCTGTAGCATGGGATTGGTCACTAAGGGTCATCTGCGTGAGACTCGTTTGAACAGTTCTTTGCTAGTTTTGGAGTTGCCATGCTGGCTGTGGCGTGGTTTCTTGTACTCTTTGTTCATGGTATGCAAATCTAATCGCCTTAGACCAAAGGACTTCTGTCCTTATCCAAGTTACTGGGCTCTGTTGCAAGAAACTGTATGAAATTTTAATAAACTGGTATGCAGGAGGTTTGACTAGATTTTAGGCAAAGAGTCCTTTCTGTTCTTAAACTTTGTGACAGCGGAAAAAAGTTTTTCCTTGTGGACGATGAAGGGAAAGTATCCTGAAAAAGCTCCTAAAAAAGAGAAGCCTAATATATTGAGGAGGCTTAAAGAGTAGTGGCATGGAGGAGACCTGCTTGTTCTGATGATGAAATCATAGAAGTAATGCGAAATTGTATTGTTGCCGGTTGTACCTTTGGATTCTTTGTTTCTGGATTGCCTTTAATAAATGCCACGTTTAAGAAAATGAAATTAAGTTGTTGTGTTGTTTTGTTTTGTTTCTTTTTTCAGGCTCAGGCAGCCTGCTATTACATGGTAAGACAAGAGAGGTAACAACATGACTAATTAAAGGGCAGCAGTACTTCATTCCCTAGGGCTAATTATTCTGTAGAAAATGGGTCAATTACTTAGATTGTTTGCCAGCAGGAGGTGGGAGCAGCCTCTGCTCCCACTCCTCACCTTCCTTTTGTGGGAAGCACTGCCCACCTCCATGGGCAGTTGCAATACCATGGGAAGCTTTCAGATGCTAGAGCCGTGTCCTGCAGATGGGGAAATGGCACCTGAGCAAACTTATATGTGGTCCCTTCTGTCCTGTGTGTTCCTGTATAGCTGCAACTGAAGCAGTGTCCAACAAAGGTGTCCCTGGGTTGGATCTGGAGTGAAAGACGTGAAGTTGAACAATACAAGTGGGAGTTCTCTTTCAAAACAAAATCTGCCTGTTGCGAAAGGTGAAGCATTTTTCCTTCTCGTGAAAGATTGATCATCTGTGTAGCTACTGTTTTCTGACATAAAAGGTGTTATCTGCTTGTGGCTTGCTTGGTATGGGTTTGTAAATGATCCCCTTTTACTTCTCAGGTTTGCTTCCTGTGTGTATTTTAGTATTCTCTGGTGGCTTTATTGCCTGACCGTGTTGCTTGCTCTTAGCTCTGCAGGCTCAGTACAGACTGGGTGGGGGAGCGGAGGGCTGGTTTGCCTTGTACATCAGAAATAAACTGGTCTGTTTTTCACATTTCTGTGACGGTACGTGAGGCAGGAGTATCCAGATGGTTTCTGAGCTCCTAGGTAAGGTGGTTGTGCAGGCAACCAGAAAGAGTCCTGAAAGAAAGCCAGGCTGGGCAAAGGCTTTGGCTCTGCGGGAACAGATTACCAACATCTGTGCCAATTGGGAACAACGTGCTCTTTCTCGTTAGTCAGAGTGCTACATTCCTGGTTGTAAACGATACACCCAATAACGTCTAGTGCGAGCCAGAGCCTATGCACCTCGCAGTCCAGCTAAAACAAGTGTAAGAGACATGTATTTGCAGGTGCGTGCTGCTCTTTAACGTGTCCTTAGAGGCTAAATAAAAGCTAGACTGCTTTAGAGATTTGTTTGTAGGCATATCTGAATGAGAGTACCTATCAGTTACTAGTTCAGAGGTGTCTAATCATTGCATAAAAGAGAGGAGCGTTTTATGTTACCCTTTCTTTTGTTGTGGCTTTTTATTAGTGTCAGTGCACAAGAGTTCACCACTACCTTATTTCAAACCTCCCCCACTGTCACAGGGTTCTGTCAAAACTGGATTAAACGACTGAGGGAATCTGCTGTCTTGCTTTCCAAGCATTAGTAGTCATTAGATAAGTGTTGATAGCATAGAGTGGTGAAGCTGCTGTTTGACTCGTTCCTTGCTGGATCTTTCCTCTCAGATGCGCTGTATATTGAAGGTAGCCTAGATGAAGGACTTCTGTGGAGCACCTTTCTGTCCCGTTCTCCTTGACTCTGCTGGGAGCATGAAGGAGACGATGAAGTATTTCTGAAGGGGGAAGCTCTCCCTTTAGCACGGGTAGCTGTGGCATAGTACTGCGTGTACTGCTAAGTGCCTTCCGGGGATGGGGAGTCTGTTTTCTTTTGATTTTTTTCACCCAGAATACATACATGCGCAGAAGATGGTCAAACTCATTCGGCTCCACCAGCCTAATCTGGGCTGAGAAATCTTGGCTGGGGCTGTGTCTATGCAGAGCTCTAGGTAGAGTAGTTCCTCGCTGCTTGCAGCAGACAGTGCCTGATGATAGCGGTATATTTGGCTGTTTCCTCTCCTGCTAACCAACCTAGCAAAGCCGGGCTTGCTTAACCCACGGACACTTTGGCCTGTGCATTTTCTTTGTATTTTGTGTCAGTGGAGGTTTATGGTAAGGATGCTTCCAGTAAGTTCTAGAGGAAGAGTTATTTCTTTTTGTGATTTCTGGTGTTTTCAAGATGCGTATATAGTTTCCCCTAGTGGCATGATAGATAGCATGTGATTTGGTTTATTTTGATCCAGCAGTTCTTTCCAAGGCAGATCTCGCAATTAAGCTTTTAATTGGAAGTGGACTTGCACGAGAGCCGCAGGATGTAGGGCACAGTTTATAAAAATGCTTGAATGTCTACTAGGAAGAGAGGAGCCGCTGTGAAGGTAATGTAATGATTCCTTAGCAATGTAGAGCTTGGCTGTTGTTGCTTCTGGTTTTCCTTTGCTGCTTAATACTTTACTATGGAGATGAGATACTGAGTTTCCAAAACATCTGCTTCAGTCACTTGAAATGACAGAGGCTAGCATGGTATCAGGAGCGCCCTGGGCAGCTAAGCCGTTCCCATTCTGTGCAATGGAAGACTTGGGTGCAGATAAATGTACGCAGTTTATTATGTTATATTATATTGGCATATAACGTGTGGATGTGCAAAAAGTCAACTTTTAGAATCCAAGTCCTCCTGTTAGATAGTTATATCTGTTTGGAAACAATGCCTCAGTTTGATGTTTGTATTATGAAGTATTACTGCTCACGATAAAGGCAACTAAACGCTGAATTCTTTCATAGATTAGCTAGAGTGTAATTAGTTTTTCAAAGATCAGATCAATAAGTAGAGCATGTTGATTTCTAAAAATGTAATGTATAGACATGTTCTGATTCACCTCTGATTTTCATGGTATGATGATTTTCATGGAGCCGATCCGTGGCTCCAAGAGCTGCAGTAATGCTTAGTACTCCAAGTTGGGGTATGTTACCTTGTGTGTGGGGTGAGGGGAGCAGTGTTGTTTGTTTGTTTTTTCTTTTCCCAGCTACGTATCAGAAGACGGGAAAATGTCACATTCTGATGAGAGAAATGTAGTTTTCTTGATTTGAGATCCTTGTTTGAGAAACAAGGACTGGACAATGTCATGACAATGATTAAAATTTGCTACGCTGTGGACCAGGGCTTAGCAGCGTTTGGAGTACTAAAAAGCTGTAAGTGCTAACACCAGCACTTCCACTGCATCTTTCATCTGAGAATCTCTCTATTCTTAATGAATTTTCAGTGTGTCTCTGTGAGGCTGGTATTATTAGTGTCATTTTGCAGACAAGTAGATAAAATAAAATGCTTGTATAAGCACATTGAGCAAGCCAGAAAAAGGCAGGAATAAAATTCAGGAATACTAATGTTTCAACCTGTTTTTGAGCTACTATCTTGTACTTTCTTTTTTTTTGCCAGAAAAGAGACTAAAGGCATTAATTTTGATAGCTTCCCCCCCCCCTTTTTTTTCCCCACTGGGTTAGGTAGCATAGAAGTGAGACATTATTATGCAACATATCTAAGTGTGCATGTGATACTTGAAAAAATGGTAATCAGATAAGTTGCTAGGCAACAGTACCCTGCCTTCAATTACCAAAAAGCCAGTAAGTTTGCTTTCATGATGTAACATGTGTTCTGCACTTCTTCATAAAGCAAGTGTAGGTGGAGTTTTGTAAGAGTTGCTCCTTTTTAACTCACCTTCTGCTTAACCTGCCATATTGCAAGGTCAGATTTGACCCCAGTTTTAGAGAAAAGTATTCACAGAGCCTGAAATCAACAGAAAAAATGTTAGATGAGCTCTTAAAGATAATGAAGTGTATGTAAGTGTATATGAGTAAGTAACCATTCCCTCCCATGGGTCTGTGGGTCTTTGATGGTTCAACAGCTTACGGAAAGGAGTCTGTGGCTCATCCTTGGGACCATGAAAAATAAGAAAATGGGTGAGAGATTTATGTTAAAAGGTAGATGGCAGGGATATGTGGCAAGCTGTGAGAAGTCTTAAAACACTCACAGTGGCCCATTGGCCCAAAAACGTTGAGAGCCGCAGTAATGCATGAAAACCTGAATGTAAACCCAGCTGGTTCATCTTCATTGCCTTAGCAGGAACAGAATGGCAGGAACATAAGCAGGGATGAGCGTACGGGGAGGAAAAAGTAAGTGAGAGTCTAATAATGTAGGACAGATCTACCAGCACGAGGGAATTTGATTGTGTGTTTGTTTGAAACCTGAGTGTAATTTCTTTTTTTTTAAAGACAGATTGCAGGATAACAACAACAAAAAACAAAGACTCTTGGCAGTTATTCTAAACACATTTCTGCTTTTGGTGATAAAGAGCCACAGAAGCATTTGCAGATACTGTAGTCATGTGGGGGTGCGGGCATCTGCCCAAGCCTCCTCAGCTATTGGGTGGCGGTGTGGCTTTTAAAAGAAATCTGAAACTCTGGAGTTCTAATGTGCTTCTGGAGGCTTTGCCAGAAGCTTTCAGTAGAGATAGGGGACCCACCTAGAGGTGTCTGGGAAAGGATGCACCTAATCTTGGAAATCACTTCTTTTCCTTGGGTAACTGCAGGTTGTTGCTTTACAGAGTTGTTTTTTCTGATTATTTTGTTGTTGTTGTTACAGAAGAGCAGCATTTCGTTTTCAGGAGGTGGGGACTGTGTAGCAGTGCGTGACCTAGGTATCTTTTGGAGGTAATTCAGTCCTTTGGGGAAGGAAATTCAGCCAAACTTACCATGTTTTGTCCTCTGTCTACCAGTCTAGGTTCAGAGATGTTCAGATCCCAGCTGGTCTGTGTGCAAGTTCAAAAGTCCTCATCGAAAGGCGTATTGGGACTTCAGCTGAAAGTGAAATCTGCATCACCCTCTGTGTAAGTCCTGTCAGAGCAGGGTGAGTTTCTGAGAAGACAGATGCTCGCTCTCTGTTTCCAAATTTGGCACTTTCTTCCCAGGAGAATCCCAGATAAAAGTCACGGAGCAGTGTTGTGACTTGGTTTCTCTGTTGGTAGGACAGATTATCACCGGGTAGCTGCATGGACCTGAGCTTTCCTTTTTGAAGCACTTTGGAAATAATGAAGAAGTGTAAATATTAAAATAGACAGTTGAAGGAACACACAAGTAATCACTTCCCAGTCAGGAATTTGCGTTCTTTTTTGTTCGCTTGTTCTTTGTATTCTCATTTGATGAGCACTACTGCTAAATTATGCTAATGTGCAGTCCCCAACCTGCTGACACCAGGAATGTTGGTGTCTGTGTCAGAGGAACAGTCAGAGCATGGGAAAGTGCTGTTTTGGGAAGCCTGAGTCTGGCTTAGTAGTGGATTTTATATTTTAACTATTTCTGTGTGTGCAATTGAATGGTCACGCCATTGTTGTTGGTTTTTTGTTTGGTTGGGTTTTTTCCCTACTACAAACATTACATGTTTTTAATCATTATTATTATTTCAAAACAGAAAGTTCATTTATATACAAAAGAAAAAGTAAATCCCCTTTTCTGAACAGCTAAAGCATTGTATTAATCGCGTGAGCTTCAGGATCAAACCTTTATCTTCAGCTCTACCTCTGCTCCTGTGTGTTACGACATAGTCTTTGCTAATGAAGAGTTTCTTCAATGATTATTTTCTTTCAAGTGTAGATACATGTGTAACTAAAGGTACGGTTTCCCCAGCACTTTGAGTTCGTAGGTGTGGAAGTTTTTTGTGAAAAAGGAACTTCGTCCTGCTGGGCGGTGGCCTGTGAGCCAGATCTGAGAGGTGACACAGCTGAGAACTAACAGGCATTAGGGTAGCATGGGGGTAGCAGTCAAATGGCTGATGAGTTCCTGGGTCTGGTTCCCGGGAAGCCCCGTGGGTGGCCTGAGTGCCGGTGCCAGGGAAGGGGCTGAGTTGAGCGGGACTGCGTTGTCCTAAAGTTAGATTGGCTTGAAGCCATTTGTAATGTTCATATTTCTGCATTGAAGGAGTTGGGAGTGTGTTGCGGTTTCTTATTTTGTATGATTTTGTTCCTCGCTCTTTTACAAATCAAATTATAGACAAATATATCTGACTATGTAAAAAGCGTTCTCAGTGTTCTTGTGATTCTAGGGAAATGCTTTTTAAAATTTTGTTTGCATGTGTCTGATAAACAGTAGAAACCTATATCCAACTGTGACAAAACGCATATAATGAAAATAGAATATGTGCAAATAATTTTTAGGAACATCAACTTTAGAACAATTTATATCAGAGCTAGCTAACAACCAAGTTCTTTGCCAATTTGATGTACAAATACCTAGCTGTTAAAACAGCAACTCTTTCTCATGATAAGAGAGATTCCAAAGTAGATGGAAGCCTCAGTGCATAGGCAGAAGGTGCTAAATGTGTCTCTATAATACCCATGTTACATTGATTTAATTAGTGGTTTTATGCTGTTCATCGCTCTGTTAATCTTGGTGGGAAGGTTTTGTTGGGGAGGATTAGTTATTTAATCTGCATTTTTAATTGGAGTGTTTTTGTAGTTCAGTGTTATCTAAATAAAAACAGTGTAGGGTTGATTTTGGTTTTGTGGTTTTTTTTAAGGAAAACGTTTCTCTTGAATTCTTGCTGGATTTTGGTGCTCAAAACCTCTGAGATTCATTAGGGTAATGTGAAGATCCCGTTTGTTACACAGTCTGACAAATAAATGTCCTTGCTCTAACTTCTTCACATGCAATTAATCCAGAAAAATGCTATGATGTATAGACAAGCCCTTGGAGTGTAAGACCTGTGAGGCTGACGCGAGTACGATGTTAGATACTTGTGTGTTGGAGCTGGCACCTCGAGGCGTGACTTCTGTGAAAATCGGGAGCGTTGCATCCTAAATGTCAGCGCTCGAAGAGAAGGAGAAGCACAGCCCCAGCTCGTGGACTCCGCTTGCTCGGGTCATGCAGCCGTACTGCCCGAGCCTGACGTGGAAGTGAAAGACAGGCGGGTCACCGAAGCGGGGGGAAGAGGCAGCGCCGGTGCCCTCAGGAACAGGCTGGGGTGGCGGGTGGGTGGCAGCGGCAGAGGCTTGCTTACACGAAGGCCACGCTTTGTCCCAGCGTGGGGACGGGAGAAGAAGAAAAGTGTGATGATTGGAGAAGTGAGGAGGAGAGGAGGTGGGGGAGATAGGGAGGCAACGTTAGGAGAGGGAGGATGGGGATGAAAAGGAGTCAGCAATGAGGCTTACTTCAAAAATTGGGGGATCGGCCAGGAAAATACAGGTAAAGCACTTTCTGGTAGACCCTTCAAGGGTTAATCGAGACCTTGGCTGAGATGGTAGCAGTGAGGAACATTCGGTCACTGGCTCCAGTGAAGTTGCTCCATGTGTTTGCTGTGGCTGAGATCCAGAAGGACAGTGGAGAGTCGAAAGGTTCAGCCTCACCAGAGGAGAGACAGCTGCCAGGGAGCTGCGCCGGGCGAGGGGCAGGTACAGGTGCCCGCCTGGGGCTCTGAAGAAGTCAGGTCTTCCAGGGCCCAATGTACCGGAGCTAAGCTATCCATACACATGGCTCTTTCAGTGTTTAAAGTCTCTCTCGCCCTGTGCTTCATTAAGATTAAACTGTACTACTTTGGTTTAGGAAGGCTGGCTGGTTGGTGTATTAGCTGTTGGTCACACGCACCTGGTCCGAAAACAGCTGGCGTCTGAAACGGCTTGGACTTGCTGGAGGCAACCTGGTTGACCTGCGGATGCTGTGAACCAGGAACTGACCAAAAAGCGGGAGAGCTCCAGGATTCCTCCCCGGAAAAGGTAAGGGCTAGAGGGTAAGACTGGTGGGAGTGCACTCGTAGACCGGAGAACCAGAGCGGTTCTCTGAGTACAGAGCTGACTGCATTGTAGATGGGACCTTTGAAATTTAAATATGTAAAGTGCATAAAGGATGGTCAAGACGTGAAGTTATTTCCATCCATTCAAACTGCAGGTTGCTTTCTGGAAGTGTAAAAAAGATTGCTGTTTGCACACATCGCCCTTGATTTCTGTCTGCTTTGAGTCACATCATTCTGATTGCTCGTAATTTATATTGCCAAACTTATTCCAGTGTTAGTGTCTCTTTAAAACCTCACACTCTGGTAGCCTTAGGCAGTTAAAACAATCAGGATAGTGGAGCAGTATCTCTGAGCTAAACCAGAGCAGTAGGTAAAGAGTGGAGGGTTGCTCTCTGGTGGTACAAGCACAGGTGTGAGTCGGATGATGAAGAATCTATTCCTGGCCCTAACAAGCAGTGCTGTCTCTCCACCTGATTCACCAGCGTGTTACTCTACTAATCTTTTTAGGCTCATCTTGCCACTCTCCTGTATCTATGACAGTCTGTTACACTTGCACAGAGTGGATGTAAAATGCTATCAAATTGGAAAGGTGATTTATATCCGGAGTGAAACTTTATATTGATCTTGGTAGATGGGCTGGACATTGTGGGACCAGAACAACAATCTCCAGACCCTGCAGCATTTTCAGAGTGCTCTGTGTGTCTGTAGTATGCAGTGTGGTGCCCTAACAGGAGGTTAAGCACAGGTGCTCTGATACAGCTTGCAGCAGTTCAGGCTACAGTATTGTTTTCCCTGTTGTGGATAACGTTTCATGGGTAGGTCATGCACAGTACTTTATCTCTAACTAGGAACTTGCTTTGAATATGTAGGTGCTACACATATAAAATTCCAATTCATGTAGCACCTTCCTCCCTCAGCCTATCCTGTCTCAGGGGTCTCATTACCCTCTCTTAGTGGTAGTGCCCAAGAGATCCTACGCTAGGGTATTCTGTTGTCCCACTCTTGTAGGTATTCTTGCTCTGATAGACCCCTGTCCCTCTCTGAGACTGGGGAGCAGACCCAGTCAGCTGCTGAAGGAAAGCAGTAGACTTAATTGTGGCGATGCTAGCAGTGTGGTTAAGCAGGGTCAGCTGGTGTCTCGAGCTCCAACAGTGATCTTGCTGCCCATCGTGTAGCTGAATATAGGGCTTCAGTTGTTCAGAAAGCGTCATTACTGACCAGTAAAGTCCAGGCCAGTGCTGCAAGGTTATGACAAAGCAAGTGTCAGCAGCTTCCCGGGAAGGCTGCTGGTGATAGACCGAGCCTTGGAATGAGTCCAGCCGTTTTGTCAATGATGCAGCCATGAGTACTTCTGAAGAAAGCTGTGTCTGGCAAGCGCTCTGGTGTATGGTGCTATTGCTGTGAGTAGAGCAAATGCTGCTTATCGCCTGCCCTCAAGAACCATCAAAGGAAGCGCAGACGTCTCCTATTACTGTTAAAACAAAAACTGAGCGCCGTATGGGCACAAGAAAACATAGATCCATTAGCAGCAGAACAAGACTATGAATTATTCATTCCTCCAATGCCTCCTGTATGTTCCATCCACTCAGGCTGCTCAGGATGCTGTCTGCTGGAGATGCAGACAGATCTGCTTCCAAAGCCACGGGGACACGACCCTGCAGACTGTGATCACCACTCCGCTCAGTTTGTCCTCCATGAAACTGGCTTGTGCGTTGTTGTGACATCCTTGAGGACACAGAAGTAACCTTTGGTCATCCTGTGGGCTGTTGGTAGGAACTCTTGTAACACCAATGAAACTGGGACACGTCTGGTAATGCCAGCCTGGAATTGGCTGTGAGGTGAGGGCAATGAGTTAGGACTAAGATGGAAGCACTGACTGCTCTGGCCCATTTTGCAAAAGGGAGGTGGGGGGCTGCATCTTTTGTGTAGTACTGCTTTGTTTTTTGTTAGAGAACTTGTTTGTTCCTAGCTCTGTCTTGCTGAGCAGCCAGTGTCATCTGCTAAAAGTTCCCTGAGCACAGGCAGGATTTTTCTCTCCATGCAGAGTGCTTTAGTGGAGAGGAGTGTATTTAAATGGCTGTTTGGGAACATCTGTGAAATACGTAGTTTTTCTCAACTCATGTACTAGTGGGCATTTGTCTATGTATTGGTTGTCAATTGGCAGCTGAAGTTGAGAGGCACTGAGGACTTATGGAGCTGCAGAGACTAAATTCTCTTCTGATTCTTCCATGAACTGCTCTGAGCTCAGGTAAGAGGTGTCTGGTGTGAGAGAAGGTGTTGCTGAAGGTTTGTTCAGAGGCTGTTCCTCAGCATAAAATGCGCATCCTTAGATGCGGAGGGGTTTTTACTCTTTTTTTGCTTTTTTCCTCCTGCTGGTTGGTATGAAGATTCCTTCAGCCATTTCACATACTCAGGTTGCACCATGTATGCCATATTGTAGACTTTTGAGCATTTTTCCCCATTTTCCTTCTGCATCTTCCAGAGTTGCTCTTGGCTATTAGGGTTTTGCTGAGACATACGCAGATTTTTAGTGCGGGAAAAGCTAACTGTAACTAGCAACTGCTGTAGAAATGGTGGGCTTCTTAAAGCAAAAGTTTAACCCTTGCATTTACGGCTGTCCTGTAATGTGCCCTACCCCATTTTGAGAGCACATCAAATGTTCTTAAAGAGCTTTGAGGAAAGGCAGTGAATGATACTTCAGTCAAAACAAGACACTATGGCTTGTGTCCAGAGCAGTTTTCAGCTTCTTATTATGCCAGCAAGCTGGATTTGCCCTAGAGTGAGCCACCTTTGGAGTTGTCATAGTCCAGAAGCTGAGGGAAGCTGTGGAGGCTAAGATAAAATCCCAGACTGTGTTTGAAGAGTCCTCACTGAAAGGAAGTGGTGGAAGCATCCTGGGGGGAAGATTGCCCAGCTGGGTTGAGAGATGGGGTAGGTTTCACAAAGAGGGCTCCCAAGGAAGAATGGGTTGGTCCTGAAGCATGTAAAACGTGTTTGTCCTCCTGTGGTCTTGACAGAAGTGAGAAGACGATAAACTGGAAGAATACTGTACTTTAAAAAAAAAAAAAAAAAAAAAAATCAGTGAAAGAAATAGACAAACAGAGCAGGCGATGGATTTGTGGTTTCCATAGTGATGTAGCTGTGGAAGCTTTTGTACGGCTAAGCTTCGCCCTCACTGCAATCACATTTGAAGGCTATGAGTATTCAGTTTTCCTGCCAGGGAAATGTAAATATACATCAAACATGGAAATGGCTGAAAATGCAACTGCATGTTCATGATTTGTTAGGTTTGCTATGTTACCTGAATACGTGAATGTTGAGAACTCAGCTCCATTGTGGCTTATTTCTCCTTTATCTATTGTTCTGTGCTGAAACAGTGCATCAAACTGTTGTAATACCACAGTTCTTGCTGCACCACGCAGCGATAGGTTGACCTGTATCCTTTGCTGTCTCTCATCCATCCATACACACACCCCCCACAACACTGATGCCTGTGACTCTCTGCTCACCCACACTGATTTCAAACAGGCACTGATCAAGAAACGTATGCCTAACTCTTTCAAGGCATGCTAACTGATCAGAGCACCACCCTGTGAAACTTGGAAGAGGTATACTTTGTGCTGTTCGTAGCTGTCACCTCACTTGTTCCTGTGGGCCACAGAAATGGCCTGCATGTGACGTTAAATCATGGTTTGTTTTAATGGGCATTTTGAGAGTGTTTTAATAGTCAAAACATATGACCTTCAGGGAATTGTTGTATATGGAGAGAGCTGTTTGTGACTGTGAATGGTTGAATTGGAGAGCCTTTAAATCTGGCTTTCAAAATAAGCTACAGTGTGGAATTTTTCAGCATCTTGGCTGATGGATTATCAGTGGGTCATAGAGGTAGAGGAAGGAAAATGCTCAGTGTGAATGCTGGATGCACACATCAGACAGTTAGGCACGTACCAGTCCTGCACACCCACTTGCATAGTCCAGTCTTCATGAGTCACAGGCATTTGTGCCTTGTTTTCTTCCTTTTTACTCATACTGCTGCTGGATGCTTCTCTTACTATCTCCCTGAACAAATCTCCCTTACCTTTGGCATTTGTTTTGCTTGTCTGATGGATGTAATGGGTCATCTGTTCCCTTTATAGAAAGGAATGTTAATTATTTTCAGAAGGCTAATTAGGTTGCTAATGAGAAGCTCTACTGCAGTAATATTTCCTTTAATTACTCACTCTTGAGTGCTTGTCTTGGTTTAACCCCAGCTGGCAACTAAGCACCACACAGCCGCTCGCTCACTCCCCCCCAGTGGGAGGGGGGAGAGAATTGGAAGGGTAAAAGTGAGAAAACTCCTGGGTTGACATAAAGACAGTTTAATAAGTAAAGCAAAAGCTGCGCATGCAAGCAAAGCAGAACAAGGAATTCATTCACTCCTTCCCATGGGCAGGCAGGTGTTCAGCCATCTCCAGGAAAGCAGGGCTCCATCGTGCGTAACGGCTACTTGGGAAGACAAATGCCATCACTCTGAACATCCCCCCCTTCCTTCTTCTTCTCTGAGCTTTATATGCTGAGCATGGCATCATATAATGTGGAAAATATCCCTTTGGTCAGTTGGGGTCAGCTGTCCCAGCTGTGTCCCCTCCCAACTTCTTGTGCACCCCCAGCCCACTCACTGGTGGGGTGGTGTGAGAAGCAGAAAAGGCCTTGACTGTGTGTGAGCACTGCTCAGCAGGAGCGAAAACATCCCTGCATTATCAATCAACACTCTTTTCAGCACAAATCCAAAACACAGCCCCATACTAGCTACTGTGAAGAAAATGAACTCTGTCCCAGCCAAAACCAGCACAATGCTGTACAGAGAAGCTTATTGAATATGCTGTTAAAAACAAATGCTTGTACCTGGCTTAGAGATGCACCTTCAGGCTCCCTGAAAGAAAGGCTTTGGTAAACTTGGGGATCCATGTGACACAGATGACTGAGCAAATGAGACTGGTGCTGAGAGCCGCCTGGGCATGCAGCCTCTTTGACTCCATGTGAATTTGGTGCTTTTGCAAGTGACTGGCTGCAGTTGCTCTCTGTATTCCGGTTTTGCTTGACAGCTTTTGGCAGTATCGGTAACCAATTGTGCTACCTGCCAAACTAATCTATAGTTAGATGCAGCCCTCACACCAAATAGTTTAGTCTAATTAGCCAGATGGCAGCCAGAGGCACAGAGAGGTGGAGTGACTCATCCAAGGTCACGTCGCAGATCATGGCAAACCTGGTAATAAAGCAGCGGTTTCGTCACTCCTGTGTTAGTGCGCTGCACTATTTGGCCCCTTGTGCCTCTCTTAGGGCCAGCATAGCTCAATACAAGACTTGCATCAGTTTGCATATTGCTTTGTGAGGCAGCACAGCTGCTCAACAGCCCTATCCATGTATCCACCTTGGCACTGACTTAGGAAGGTCCTTTTGCTTCTCCATCTGAGTCCTGGCTGCTACTTACTTCTCTCCTTTTTTCACCTTTTGTTGTAAAAATCTCAATGCCTTTTAGAATTGCTCTGAGAGCGCTACTGTATTCTAGATGATATTTTAGTTTTAGTACTCCCAGGATGAGAGGTGTTGGGGTGGATCTCCAGCATCCCCTGCTTTTTGAGTGCTGAGCCTTCATGCAGCTCTGCAAAAGAGCTTCACTTTCTGGCAGCATCCTCTGATGTCCAGTCCAATTCCTGAGTCTGCTCTTAGCCAGACTCTTGGAATTCTTTACACACCATAGCTCTGCCAGGGAAGATGGTGAGGGAAGGCTGCTGAATGGGGCTGCTTCCAGGCATCAGAAGATGCTTTCTATGCTTATGTACTGATCATCATAGACGTAGTTGGAGAAGGAAGGAAGACCTGTCAATGTTGTGGATGCAGTGCAAAACTTCCTATGTTGTACTGTGCTGTCAAAGTATCTAAGTGCAGGTCACTCTGAAGAGTGACTTAGTTTGCTTGCGTATTTCTTATGCCTATTATCAGCACGAGATAGCAAGAGTCACCCTCCAGTTCTTTTCAGGAACAGGTGTGCACTGCTAGAATGACTTGTATCGGTGCTCCACACATGCACGACTGCCTCGGCTGAGGCACATGCATTTAAAAGTTAACTTTACATACGTAGCATTTAAGTTAACTTTGCATATCTTTACAGTTGTGGGAACTCTGAGAGACAATGAAGATACAGCAAAGCAAGTTGGTTAGCTGCAGTGTACATATAGGTTCTAAGTTAGTACAAGCCTATGCACAAAGAGCGCACTTGAAAAATGTCAAGGTATCTATTTTGAACGCCTTGGCATTGCTATGAACTGTCGTGCAAAGTAGTGCAAATAGTGCTGTTTAGCATATGTGTAATGTGATGGGTTTGTTGTTGCATGTATCAAGACTGGTTATATAATGGAAGCATATTTAGGTTGTCTTACTCATGGCGGGAGATAAAAACTTAAATTCTTACTCATCCTACCAACAGTGTGTTGCTTAATACCTAGTAATTGTCATAAAAGCCCTTACGTGCTGCAGGTTTGTGTACCTCTAGAAAGGAATGGACAAGCTGACCAGAATGTGTGCCTCCAGGACTGTCAATAGTAGATGCATGATTCAGGCACGAAATGACAGCTCTTAAGTGTTTTACATAAGGAGGGACAAGATAACATATGGTGCCTCTCTGGTTCCATTTGCTCTGGGTCACCTGATGCTCTGTTTGTTGAGCACATTTTAAAGAAGGTTTAAAAAGAATTTAGAGTTTGGCGTTTTTGAAGAGAGGTTTTTTTTGGTGGCCAGTGTGAGCAGTATCAAACCGTTTTACTTCAAACTGACGAATTCTTTTCTAGTCTTATCACAAGACAGTTCCCAACACACAGATGAGAACTGGCATCTTTGTTTAGCTGGCTCTTTGCCCAGAGGCACGAGGTACCTATTGTTGCCCAGAAGGAAAACGAGATAAAGAAAAAATCTTGTTTGATAAGACCTGAAATTACCCTATGTAACCTCAGGTATTTCACTGAGGTGGATAAATCAGTGTTGTACGTGCTTTAAGCACCTCTAAGTAGGTACTGGAAAGATGCAGGAATGGTAGCATCAGGAATGCTCAAACTCCACTTTTATCTCCAGGATGTGTCCATCTCTAGCTACCTTCACAGGCTCTAGTAACTACAAATGGGAGCCTGCAGAGCCAAAGCTTGTAACGAAGGTACCTCTGTTAAGTGCCTGAAATTCATGAATGAATTTGGGCCTCTGTGTGTGTGTGTGGGGGATATGTTTATATGAAAATCAAAAGCTCATAAAACTGTGTCATGCAAATAATTAATTTGTTAGAATTGTATCGTGTTGCAGTAATAGTGTAAGGCAGATTACTGGAGGCTGAATCTCAAACAAGTCGTCGCTGTCAGAGGTGCATTTCAGTCGATGAGAGCTCACTGCCTTCACAAAGGAGGGATCAGCTCCTCACTGCTTAACTAACAACTATGCCTCCTAAAATAACAAGCAGTTGTTTAGAGTATATCTTTAAACTTTTATCTTCAGGAGATGGCAGAATAAAAGCTGAAAACATAAGTCAGGAGTTAAGGGCACCACAAATGAAGAGCTGGGCAGAAAGTCCCTGGCAGATAATAGTGTGACCCTGGGAATGCCCTGCCCTGTTTGGGAGCTCTGTGGCCAGTCATTAACGGGGCAGGACACTCTTGTCACCCCTGGCCAAGGCCATTCTGTCTAAATACAAAAGGACACTTACATGGTAGCTGGGTAAAGCCTTAGGTTCCAGTTCAATGGAAAGAAGCCAGTTGAATTGCCCTTCCATTAAAAGGCCTCCACTGCTGCATGAGATGCCAGGATGGCAGGTTTGCCTCCGTGCTGCAGAGGATGGCACAGCCGTCATCGTTTTCTTTTCTGGTTGTGCTAGCCAGACCCCACGGGGAAACGGAGTCCTTCCGACCAGGTGCAGAGTGCAATAAGCTTCCTCTGACAAGTTGACAGAAATTAGTGGAGGCTTGGTACTTGACAGAAAGAGAAGCTAATTATGGGAGAAGTTAAGAACGAACTGAACTTCATGGATGGGAAGTCGTGGTCTTGCCACTTCCTCTTACACGTTCCCGTCTGGTGCAAACGGCTCTGTAGCAAATAGGCTGGTAGATAGCATCTCTTCCAGTGTTGCAGCTGAGAGTGTCCTGTGTTTCACAGGATTTGGCCA
The DNA here is from genome assembly GCA_009819775.1 of Phoenicopterus ruber ruber. NCBI lineage: Eukaryota > Metazoa > Chordata > Aves > Phoenicopteriformes > Phoenicopteridae > Phoenicopterus > Phoenicopterus ruber. Next base: position 38,359,844 of record CM020219.1, read on the forward strand.
CTAGGCTGCTTTGACACTTCAAAAATAAGCCTCTTCTGGGAGCGAGGTGAAGTATGTTCAGCTCAGTATTTCCTTCTCTTCGAAGATGAAGTGCAATATGGTTTTCTAAGGAGAGGTAGTATGTTTTGCTGGGTCAACTGATATTGCAGAGGGGTGGAGGGGGGCAATAAGTTTAAGATACTCAGGCCATCTTTGGGCTTGAAGCTCTTTGAAGTTGCGTATCAGGTTTCTGTCTCTGATCTGGCCAAATTAGTAAGATCAAAGTTACTGAAAACATAGTCTGGGTCTGCAGTAGCTAATTCTCCCTGGCGTGAGCATTTTGCTTGTGGAGCCCAGCAGTGGGGAAAGTCTGTGCACATCACAACCCCAGCTGGACAGAGCCACTGAGCCACCAACTACTCCTCCTTTGCGCTTTTGTCCCCACATGTTCCTGGGGCCCCTGTTTGACCATCACAAACACTTTTGTAAGGGGAATTCAGAGTTGGTGAAAGGTACTGTCTGGACTGACCAGAGGGACATCTGTGCTTTTGTAAATGAAAGAGAAGCTCCAACAGTAAGAACGTGAACTTTCTGTGTTGTGCATCAACATGAGTTATCTGTTCTGGAAAGAGCAGCTTCCAGAGGCAAGTAAAAGAATCCAGAGTCAACCGGTGTCTGCTCTCTCTTCTGAGATGGCCAAGGATCTGGGACAGTTAGTGCCTGTGTTTGGATTACGAGGATGTTTTGTCAATCATCAGGAATTAAACAAATACATACAAGAAAAAACAAGAGCTGTGTGTGTTTTGGAACATTTTCTTTTTGATTCCTGAAAAACAGAATAAATAGGATTCTGGTTTCTAGATCTGACTTCTGCAGCAGCAGCGAATAAGAAGGATGACATGGTATGACATGTTCTTTGAGGCACAGGCTGTCTTTCCATGTGTGTTTGTACAGACCTATGGTACCTTGACTTACTGACACCTGGCCACACCTTCTGGTAGTAATATTAAGGGAATATATGTCTTACTGTGAAGTATTCTGACACAGATGAAGATGCAAGGAATTCAGTTGTCTTAAACTTCTACTTTAGAAAGGTAGGATGTTCAATTTCATCTATAGTGTTACCATTTGGGACAGACGGACGCATTTGGAGCCTTCAGCCAGTCATGTGCGCTGCTAGCCCAGGGCTGAGCCTGCTGGAGATGATACGCAAGAGCCCTTTCCTGCTGCTGATCATTCTGTCAGGGTGCTAGTCAAATGATAGCCATGCCCCACCGCAGTGCCAGGTTAGTGGAGACAGGTTTTAAAATAGTTGTCTTCCGTTTTTTGTAAGGGCAAAACAGGTCAGTGCAGATAGTCTGGCTGTATTCAGTCATTTTCTCTTCTTTCTACATGCTGCAGCTGCTTGGCTTTGGACAGAAGGGAGCGCTGAACTAGAGAAGCACAGTGAACTCCTGCCTGCTTTACTTCTAGTAAAACTAAAATTGTGTCTTATATCAAGAGAAGCTATTTTTAATGTAGCCTTCTAAGCAGAGTCATCTGAGACAAGAGACTGGTAGAGAAGCAATCTTGACTTACCTTTGCACCTTTTATTGTTGCGATTTTGTCGGCTCTCTGACAGCATATGCAGTCAAGAGTCATAATCTTAATTTTTCTCCCAGTGCTCTCAAGATTATTTTTCATCCCAGAGCAGCCTTTTGGTCCATATCCCACTATCTTCCTCTTCCTCTTCCTCTCCCCATTCTTCTGTATTCCAGGAACTCAGCTTCCAAGCAAGACTTGCAAAGTACAGCATGGATCTGTACTGCCAGGTTAACTTTGCCACTGAGCAAAACCCCGATTCTTTGTTCCAGCTGGACTGATTCTACAAGCACTGGTGCAGGAAGATGATGTGGCTAAATTGCTCCAATGTAACTTTCTTAAGTCTTTTATCTGTTGCTCTGTTTGGCCACTGAGGGACTTTTTACGTGCCTTCCCCATCTCTTCTGACTTAGATGTCTTGTCCATATGTGCATGCTGCCTCTTCTCAGTGATTGCTCAGCAGCTGAACAGTGAGAGGAAAATAGCCTCACTTTTCCAGGCCATTTTCCAGCCCCTTTAAGGTTCCCAGCCAGGCTGGTTTGAAGGATTCTGTTAACTTGGGGTTGGTAGCCAGAAGTTGGATGGAACATGTATCCAAATCTTACCTTGTCACTGTAGTAACTGTGGACATCTATGGATCTTTATTATTATCTGCTTAGGTGAAGTTGATGATTAGGAAACAGTGATGAGTTTACTTCCCTGACATCTGCCCCCTACAAGGCTTCAGCTACTAATACACTTACAATTTTAATTGTGCACTCTTCCTTGTTTCCCTCTATTCTACAAATAACTCCAGGGTCTTTCCATCCTAATTCTTTTAGATCCATCTTCTGTTCTCAAGGCAAGGCTCTTGCAAGGCTCTTCCCAAATTAATTTTTACCAGCTTTTCCTCTCTGTCTGTGCTTTGGCTCACTGAGTCCTAAAGGAGCCAATGCAAATATGGTAGTAATTTTAAGAACCAAGCAAGAAAATTGCTCTACCTTCTACTGTGGCAGCTGTGTGCGTGGACTCAAATTCAAGTCTCCTTTTATCATTGTGCTTTGACCTTTTGCGACTGTGCCATCTTTATCCAGCTGAGAGTGGAAAATGTCTGTGCGGATTGACAGCTGATAGGAGTGGAGAGGTGAGTAGTATTTTTACCTCCTTGCTGAGTTTAGGATTAGAGTTAGCAGTTCTTAAGGATTTTCTTTTCTAAGGTGGAAGCTTAATTCCTTTTTCAAGTGTTTAGCAAGTAGGTGGTATTAACATGATGCAGTTAAATTCCATGAGTCCTGTAGCAGATGCACGTTAGCTCCTATTCACAAGAGATGGTGTAGAATTTTTCGGAAGGCTGAATGTGTACATTGGTTCTGGGAAGAGGGATGAATGTGAGTAGGGTCTCAGCATGTACCACAGCCATAAACTGCTAGATCTGCAAAGCAGTCTGAAGCTGTAGTATTGCTTTACTTCATGATCTGGGCTACCCTGTGCTATGAAAGATGAATTCCTGGACTCCAGGCATTCAGAAGCATCTGAAGCATCCCTGTGCATGTACATACAGACTTTTGCGTCTTAGGGAACATAAAGTCTTACACTTATGTTGACTAATAAATGTAGGCAAGTTTTGAAAGTGCTTTCTTGTATTGGAACAATAAATCTATTCATTGGTTGTATTGGGGAGGCTGTTCCATAGAGCATGGTCATTTGGATGGGCTGCAGTCACAAAAGGAAATGTGGAAGAAAGGTATAGGCATAATATTATACGGATCTGCTTTCAGAGGGGCTGTGTAAAGGCTGGAACTGAGCATGCCCTCTGGAGCTGTGATAAATGATTGGCAGGCTGCAGGTAGGAATCCTGAATCCAATAGTAGTGTTCGTAAAAGGTCACCTCAGCATAAAAATGAACAGAATCAGAAGAAGCAATTATAGGAGAAAAAATCCATCCCCCTCAAGGAGGGCAAATAAGCAAAACAGTAAGGACAACATAGATGTGTGTCTATCAGTCGTTATATATCTTTACATCTGTAGATAGAACTAAAAATTATGTAGGCATAGTGGGTTGATTTGCCTTTGTTAAAGCAGGTATCTATGGTCCAGTCCAAATTAGGGCATGAGAGAACAGTCCAGTCCTGTGATTTGGGAGAGAGGCAGGATGAAGCTCAGAAAGAGTTGGAAAAGAACCAAGGTGTCATCAGCTGTAGTCAGAGGAGACGCGGGGCATCCTTACGACCCTGCTCCCTGGCTCATGAGCTGGAGTGCGGGAAGCTGCAGCTGGGAGCACGTGTTTCAGTGGGAAACAGCCCTGGGACTGTACCTTCAAAAGCTGACTGACTGGAAAAGGAGGGAGCTGTAGGACGCAGCAGTAAAAGCTTATGGACCAATGCTGAGTTGAGAAATTGATGTCTGAAGAGATAAGAGGCTTCCTTGAACGGCCCACAGAAATAGCCTGGCAAATACCGGTTTTGCATGGGGCACAAATGTAGAATTATTGCTTTATTTAAAAGAGCTCGTGAGTGTTCAGCTTATCACCTTTCAGAAGGCTGAGAGTTTCAGTCGCGTTCCCCTGTGGGAAAGCTCTGGTGCTGCCTTCTTGGGACACACAGCACATAATCAGGTGAATGAGTCTGACTTGAGGGGAGTCATAAACCGCCAAGCATTAGAAATAACAGCACTGAAAATGTAAGCCTTCTTTTGCAACGATATAGATAGCAACAAAGTACCCAACACAGTAGAGGGGTATGTCTGCTGTGTAGGAACTAGACCCTAAAACCTAAAAGTTTTTGTTGACTTGTTATTCAGGACAGAAAAATTTGACTGGTCCGCAAAGACAGATTTACCTGAGTGATGCGCTTACAGGGTGCTTGTTGTTTTTTCTGAATAGAAATGAACAATAGAGTACAAAACTCACCACTAATTTATTTGCCCATACAATATATTTACACTGCTCATTACGAACTTTGCAAACCAGTGATGGCACGATTAATCCCCGTGGTATGCTAATTGGTGGGCACTAGTGGGAGAAACTCTGGGAAACTGCTCAGAGGAGCTGCCTTTCCCAGCTGTAGGCGTGGTTGCCTACTTGAGGATCTTGTCCGACATGGTGAGGTGGTCAGTAGGATTCTGAGATTTATCCTCTTCTACCCTTCCTTTCCAGGATGTTTCTACCTCTGAGGACCTGTGTGAACTTGAAATTAAGAAGATGAGGTAGCCACCGTCTTGGAGGCTCCACAAGGATTCCTTTGCTAAATTATTCTTTTTCACTAATCTGAGACTGCTTAAGTTTTCTCCTCCAGGGGTGTTAGGAGGAAACTTGAGGAAACTGTTTGCTGCCTGGCAAACAGCAGATAGCGCTTGGAAGACCTGGTTCTTTCACATCTCAGCAGTAGTTTAATGTTAGGAAGGAAAATATATATTGAGGAGGAAAAATTATTTTCTGTAGAATTGCCATCGAGAGACTTCCAAAAGGGGAAAGAGAGAAGAAAACTTTTTATGACTGTCTCGGGCTGTGTTTCTGAAGGTGCTTAAAAGTGTGCTCCCCCCTGTTTCATCTGTCTTTACACAGTGCCTTCTGCTTGCAAGGTTTAAAACTAACTCGGCTTAGACCAAGATGCTAGGTTTCTTTATGGCCTGCAGCAGTTCTGTTCCTCCTAGATGAAGAGTGACTGTAGTTGCTTGCTGCAGGTGTTTACATTATCCAGGTACCTACCATCAGTTGAATGCTGGGAGTTTATAAAGGCTTGTGCACTGGTGAAGAATAACACAAGGAGAGGGAAATAGATCTTTACAGTTGTGTATGTGCAGCAAGAATTTCCAGTAAAAGAAGCAGATAACTTTCTGAAACGCTGCTTTGAGCTTTACCTGCAGCAAACTAGGAGAGATTGCCTTGGATCTGTCAACAGTTCTAATTTTTTTTTTTGTCTTTTTACACACACTGCTGTTCTTCACAGATTTAAGTGACTTGGATTGTGTCGGGGTATTAGCAGGCTAGGATTTTAGATATGCTTACTTCACTGCCTTGATCATAATATTCTTCTCTGCCAAGCTTCATTTTCACTGTGAAATGCGTTTGGATTTCTTGTCATTTTTTTTGCCAAACCTGGCTTTCCTCCATTGCATGCTGATTCTGGCTTGTTACTGCAAATTGTTCAGAAGTGCTGGGCTAAGCATATTTATTTGTTACTGTTACTGATACTGACCTCTGTGAGTTGTCCAAATCAATTTATTATTGTAATGTTGGAGTAGAGTAGTGTATTTGCTTTTCATTTTGCTTTGGAAAGAAGATGGGGGCATTTGCTAAGAAGAAAAAAAAACCCAACAAACACTTTTCAAAAAAGAGCTGTCTGAATTTCCAAATTTCCAAACAGCTTTAAGAAACCATGTAAGATGGGTGACACATTATGTCTTGACCTTAATGTTGTCTCTTCTTTACATCTGTTGGCTCTCTAGTGACAGCGGAAAGGATATTGGCTATGGCAAAATCTTGTAAACTCTCAGCATGTTCTCAGGATAAATTCTCTCTCTCCATTCATCACTCTGTTTTGGGTTGCTTTTGCCCGGTAAGCCGTGTTGTTGCGCATTCTGTTCTTTGAATATCAGATTTGCTTCAGTCAGCTAATACAACATGTTAAGCTCAAGCTTTCAAAAACAGCCACGAATTTTGACTGCCACTGTATTTGAAAGCACGGTTTGACATGAAAGGTCCCAGCCCCCAGGAGCTTACGAGTCAGGCAGTTGTCCATCAGGGAACTATGAGTGCTCAGACCTAGGCCTGAAGTCCTGGGCTGTAAACTTGCGGCAGCTTTTGAAAAATGGGTTCTAGGAATTCAGTTCTGCTCTCACTGCAGAGAACAAAGTCAACCTGGACTTACTGTCCAGGTTAAGATAATGGTGAATCCAGCAACTGAGCACCCAAAACTGGAGGACGGCTGATACGGATTTTCAGGGCAGGTTGTGCGCCCCCCAGACATGCCATCTCCTTGAGGGCAGACCTTCCATGGTGCTGGCTCCCTCCTCCGCAGTGTTAGTGGGAAGCTCTGCCTGCTCCTACAGTGGGGTCCTGGCTTCAAAGTCTCTGCTTGCTTGTTTGAGAGCTGTTGCATCAGCAAATGTTGGGGACTCGGCAGGGCAGCTTTTCCAGACAGGGGAGGGCAGCAGGTAAGGCACAGGAGTCTTCTAGCTTGGAGAAGGACATGACCTTACCTGAAAGAGATGCTGGAGAGATTGGGGGATAATACTTCTAGATGCCGAGTTTGGACTCAGTCATTGTTCACAGATTTGTCTTGCAAGTCTGCTGCTTGCTTGACTCTTGAGGGGTCTTAACTTCTGTCAGGAACATAGGAAGCATCCCTCTTGGTCACTAAGTAAAGAGCTGCTGCCTTAATTTGTTCTCAGGTCGGAGTGGTCACTGCGGGCTAAGGTGTGTTTGTGTAACAAGATGCTATGCCTGAGGCAGGGCATGGGAAGTCAGCTTTCTGCACCTCCGCTGCCATTCATGAGATCACATTAGTCAGAAAACTATTCTTTAAACTAACAATGCCTTCATGTTTTCTCTTTGTTCTCTGAAAAGCCCCCCCTCTACACTCCCTCCCAAGAAAACTCTACCTTTCTCCTTCCCATTGTGAAATGGTGCCTTCTGGGCAGCCCCCATACAGGTATTACCGGTAAGAACTACACTTCCCCATCCCTTTGGCTTAGCCTGGTAATTGGATTCATTTAATCTCCTTTTGTTGTCATTCTTTTTTACTGTATCCCCATTCTGTTTGGAACAGATTTGAAAGAAAGGCAGGGATCAGAGGCTGCCAGCAGGTACAGAGTGAACCGGGCAAGGGAACGAGGAGTGGCAGGGAAATGATGCACCTTTTAAGGGAAAGGAGCTAGAGACAAAAACGGGGGGAAAATGCAGATTGGAAATGCGCTGTGCTCTCCTACTTGCAATACATGGCGGTGTGGGTAGAACTAAGAGGAAGGGAGACAACATGCATCCTGATGGAGGTGGAGTCCAGAGAGAGAAGCAGCAAAACCAGACGATTAATACATTCAGAACTGACCAAAATCCCAGGGCTCCAGATCCATCCTGAAAGCGCCAAGAGTAAGGAATGGACATCAAGTCTGTATTTGGAGACATCTGTCTGTGGCATGCTTTTAGCTTCATTGCAGGGCTTGATTAATTGATCTGCTGGAACTATTCCACACTTCAGTACAGTCAAAATTCTATTTTCTGAGCCACAGTTAATTGAGGCTCTTAGTTACCTGAAGGATGAATATCTCCTCAGAGTTATGACTTCAGCACATAAGTACTGCTAAGACTTTACTGCATAAATCTTTAAACACTGATGAACTAATGTCTTGGGGCCAAATCCAGCACCAGTGTTCTGTAAATCTTTATTCCTAATGGTTTGTGTGAGATTTACAAGAAAATGTTGAAGCCAGATTTGCAGCACGTTCACTGAATGTTGTCCATGGTTGCAAAGGCATGCTCATTTGGTGTTTACTCACAGGGAAAATGCAAAATAAGAGAGGAGGAATTACATCTAAAAAGGTATTGCGCAAAAATGCATGTCCATTTTCATCAACACATCCTTGTATCTGCTCTACTCTTAGTTAAAGCAGAAAAGCAGGTACACGTCTGATTCTCCCAGTCTTAAGGAAGAACACGGTGGCTACAATGATGTGCTGATGAAGGTAATTCAAAAAGTCATGAAGAACAGTTACTTTTACACAAGCACTGTTTGGGTAAGAAGGGTCTGAGGAAGGAGAATATCATAAGCAATAGAGCGTACGGTCAGGGAGTTGTCTGCTGCTCGCAGTCCTGTCGTTTGGAGGGACTGAAGTATCCTACTACATATGGCCGCCTCTGTCTGCAGTTACTCTTTCAAATTAAAAAGTAATTACGACATGTAACATAGGGTTATAGATGTATCTAAGGCATTTCTTAGAAATCTGAACACGCATGTTATAAAACTAAACCTTATTAGTAAATACTTCAAATACGAATTTGTAAAATAACACTGTGCCCTAATTTTTTAACTGGCAGAAACAACCGGGTGCTAAGAATAAGGAACTTCCTGCAGTATTTCAAGTTCATCTGCGGTGAATCAAGTAGCTGACAGAATTTATAGCCTCAGGCCATCATTAATCAGGGGAATTGTCTCATGGAGGATTTTTGTTTGTGCTTTTCTTTTATTAGCACCTCAGAGTTAATTCAGAGTATCTTGACGAGGTCTCATTATACCTGTCCAGAGGCTGTAAGTCCAAATAACTCTGCTGGAGTAGAGGGAATAGAGACAATCTGGGAGAGACTTTTTGAAGCGCAGTTTGGCTTGGTAGCAGGGAAACAGGCAGAAAGCCACTGCAAAGGAGAGCTTTGAAAAAAAATGAACCAGGCAGTGCTCAAGAACTTAATCAGGCATGAATATGACATGCACTGATGTCTCCCCTGCAGTGCTTGTGTGTGACAAATCTGCCATTATTTCTTGGTCTCCCATCAACTCATTTTCTGATTATTTGCCTCTTGCCTGCCTGGGCTGCGTCACCTGCAAAACCAAACATGAGTATGAAAGTGCTCCTCTTGGGCAGAAGGGTCTTGCACGTGAAGCGAGGCGGTCTGGGATGTACGTGCTTTCTCCTTACTTGGCCTGGTGCATCAGGTTTATCTGTATCTTACCTCAACCTAGGGGATGATTAATATCCATTTCAGAGTTGATATTCTAAAATACAAAAGTATAATCTTTGTGTTGTTACAGTATTATTTTCTTGCAGCCCTAAGCCAGAGTCCTGCCCTGATCCTCTGAACCAGATTTCTGTAGAGAAACACAACCCTTCACACTCTTCCCCCTGGTAGGCCTATGCTTGTTTGCTGTAGGTGATGGGGCTCTTGGCCCTTGCGTTGTCAGCAGCGTTATCCACACAAGCAGGGCCGTCGGGGAAAGGACGGCGTGTTCCTCTGAGGCCCGTGTGTGGTTTCCACAGGCTTGCCTTTTTTCTTCTATCAGCAAGCTGGAAAAGAAGGTCCTACTGGAGAAAGAGGGAAAATTTCTGTGCTGGCTTAGCTCAGGCTTCCTAATAACATTGTACTAGAGGAATTATTTCTACTTTAGCTACTTGAAATATAATTTGCTGCTGATGGGAAGCATTTTCATAGCTTTGAACCTAGAAGCTCCCTGTTTTCCACAAAACAACAGGGTGTGAGCAGCCTCAGTACAAGCACGGCCATCCATGTGCAGCCTTGAGGACTTGTTTGCTCTTTGCTGAGACAATTGCGTAGGTGGCCGCTGTGTTGCTGGTTTTCAGGAAGCTGCTGCCCATCCCACTGTAACTACCTCAGTGATGAATGTCATTTGTTTTCCTCAGGAGACTGAATAGCTATCATACATTCAGGGCTTTTTGGTCTGTATTACTGTCACTCCATTAAAAGTCTTGCATCACCAAGTTCAATTATCTACTTGAGGCTTTTCACAAATCTGTATCTCTTACTGAATCCAGTCTTGGCCTTCTGTTTGGATGCTTCTCCCACTAATGTCCTGCAACTACTTTTCAGCCTGATCCTTTTATCATGAATTGCTGCCTGATAAAATAACACTTTTGTCCTTCATTTCCCTCTTGAGACCTTCTCGTGCTGTATTGCCTACCAGGCACCAGCCAATTCGGTATGGCTGGGAAATAAGATGCTTGAGAACAGCTGCAATTTTAATTGTTTTGTAAATGCTCAGGTGACTTGTAAGTATTACATTGTGCAGTCCCTAACGTGTGCAGTGATGTGCTGTAGCTTGTTGTAATCTCCCTAGGTATCCTCCATTCCCTTCTATGTCTTACTGTGTACTTTTTGTTTTATTTTGGATGAAATATTTTACAGGAGGAGCTGTGATTTATGGATTTGCCTAGTGCCTAGCACAGTGGAACCAGTTTATGTTTGGGCTACCACAGTTCGGCATCTGCCCTGTCTTGGGATGCTCTTAATCAGCAGGCAGCCTGTGAGACCTATTTCAAGCGTATTGTAAGAAGGAAGTTCCCATCAAGGCTGGGCTGACTGGGCACATGACAGTAGAAGGCAAATATTGAGACAGTGTCAGCGCATTGATGCTTGTCTCCTTGCAGTTGTGGTGAAAGGCTCAGGATTCAAAGGAGTTCAACAGTGATCTTTGTAATGGGTTAACTTGTATGGTAGACATTGTCCCAGATGTGGTCTAGATTCGATTTTTAGACTGTAGGGTAGTGTAGTGACTAGATATTTTGCAAAATGTAAAAAAGAAATAGAGAATAAATAGATAATTATTAAATATGTGGTATAGAACCAGGAAAGAGAAATCTTCATTGCACAGAGGAAATAGTGTGGGGTAGAACAGGACATGGCTTGTTGGATGTATTTGTGTGAGTCTTTAGCTTTGGTGGGCAGGTGTAAGGCAACAGAAATAATTGGTGAAGGGATCCTTGGAATAAGAAGGGAGGGACTGAGAGGGAAGGACCTTCTGTGCATTTCATCCAACTTTGTGAAGAGATTTTCAAAATTACAAGGAAAACCTTACAGATGGTACTGCATGCTGTGGATGCTCCCAGCTAACAGTTCAAATACATTTCATGTAAAGCTGTAGAGGGAAGTGCAAGCACTAAGGACCACAAGTGGAAAAGCTTAGAAAGGCTTTTCAATAGAAAAGAGAGGAAACCCATACAATCCCTTGACAGCTTAGTAAAAACTTTACAGTAATTTTCTTCCCTGGCGAATGACATTCCATATTTCCTCAGTGCCTTACCTAGCAGTAGGTATGACTTCTAAGGCCTCTGCATCTTTTGATGTCTGTCTCCTCAGATATAAAAAACTTCTCCCTTCCTGCTGCAGCCATATATCCCCATTCTGACAAAAGATACCTACAGTCCATTTCCTTCTTACTGCTTTCCTTTACTCCTGTGCCTCTGACTATTGATTTGTTCTTGAAATTATGTGAGAATGGAGGAACGATATGAGGATTTGAACTCCTAAGCATGGAATGACTGCACGTAACATTAGTGTGGTCCTTTCCTAGCACCTTGTGCCACAGAGCTGACAAGTGCAGAGCAAAGGAGTTAAATAGTGCCTGATGAAGAGTCACGAGAAACCTAACTTGAAAGAGTATGTTTCTAAGAATGAAAGAGGTCAAATTCACCCTGTGGTGTAAATCTGTAAGGCTTCCGTAAAATTATGCTTAAAATCAGCTTGGGCCAGTGACTGCAGTGTGGCAGAGCAATGCTTAGGAACTTGTAAATGTCTACAAAAAGGGTAAAAACTAATTGTGCTGAAACAGTTCAGTGATAAGCAAATTGTACCCTTTCAAAACCTCTTCACCAAGTTTCCTCCTGTAGAGACAATTAGAGTTTGTTCTCATTTCCTATTTATCATGAGTAACCACCTCTCTCTATGCTCAGCTGTTCTTTTTTATTCTCCTCCTCTGTGTTTTGCTGTCCTGAAGCCAAATCTGAATGGATTTCAATGGCTCTCTTGTGTTTTTTGACTTGGTATCAGGCAGTCTGACACCATAAGAAAATTATTTTCCAAATCCTAGCCATACAATGCACGAGTTCTTTAACAGAAGAAATAACAGTTCAGCTGAAGAACGGGTGCCAGGTGTGGTGTCTGAAAGTGTAAAACCTCTGAAACTTTCTCCTCCAGTTCCCTTTCTGTAGCTCCCATCAAAGCTCAGGTTTTCACTACAGTAAACATTTTGGGTATAGAGACTGTAGGCGAGAGCTGGAAGGGCCCAGCTTTTCAATGCTGTGTTCATCTAAGCTATTCACAGAATCACAGGATGGTAGGGGTTGGAAGGGACTTCTGGAGATCATCTAATCCAACCCCCCTGCTAGAGCAGGGTCTCCTAGAGCAGGTTGCACAGGACTGCGTCCAGGCGGGTTTCGAATATCTCCAGAGAAGGAAACTCCACAACCTCCCTGGGCAGCCTGTGCCAGTGCTCTGTCACCCTCACAGTGAAGAAGTTTTTCTGCATGTTCAGATGGAACTTCCTGTGTTCCAGTTTGTGCCCGTTGCCCCTTGTCCTGTCATGGGGCACTACTGAAAAGAGTCTGGCCCCATCCTCTTGACACCCGCCCTTGAGATATTTATAAGCATTGATGAGGTCCCCTCTCAGTCTTCTCTTCCTCAGGCTGAACAGCCCCAGCTCCCTCAGCCTTTCCCCATAGGAGAGATGCTCCAGTCCCCTCATCATCTTTGTAGCCCTCCACTGGACTCTGTCCAGTAGGTCCTCATCTTTCTTGAACTGGGGAGCCCAGAACTGGACACAGTACTCCAGATGGGGCCTCACTAGGGCAGAGTAGAGGGGGGAGGATAACCTCCCTCGACCTGCTGGCCACACTCTTCTTGATGCACCCCAGGATGCCATTGGCCTTCCTGGCCACACAGGCACATTGCTGGCTCATGGTGAATTTGTCGTCCACCAGGACTCCCAGGTCCTTCTCCGCAGAGCTGCTTTCCAGGAGGTCAACCCCTAACCTGTACCGGTGCATGGGGTTGTTCCTCCCCAGGTGCAGGACCCTGCACTTGCCCGTGTTGAACCTCATGAGGTTCCTCTCCACCCAACACTCTAGCCTGTCCAGATCTTGCTGAATGGCAGCACGGCCTTCTGGTGTATCAGCCACTCCTCCCAGTTTCGTGTCATCAGCCAACTTTCTGAGGGTACACTCTGTCCCTTCATCCAGGTCATTGATGAATAAATTGAACGAGACTGGGCCCAGTACCAACCCCTGGGGGACACCACTCACTACAGGCCTCCAACTAGACTCTGTGCCGCTGATCACCACCCTCTGAGCTCTGCCATTCAGCCAGTTCTCAATCCACCTCACCATCCACTCGTCTAACCCACACTTCCTGAGCTTACCTATAAGGATGTTATGGGAGACAGTGTCAAAAGCCTTGCTGAAGTCCAGGTAGACAACATCCACCGCTCTCCCCTCATCCACCCAGCCAGTCATGCCATCATAGAAGGCTACCAGATTGGTCAAGCGTGATTTCCCCTTGGTGAATCCACGTTGACTACTCCTGATCACCTTCTTTTCCTCCACATGCTTGGAGATGGCTTCCAGAATGAGCTGTTCCATCACCTTTCCAGGGATGGAGGTGAGGCTGACTGGCCTGTAGTTTCCTGGGTCCTCTTCTTGCTCTTCTTGAAGCCTGGAGTGACACTGGCTTTCCTCCGGTCCTCAGGCACCTCTCGCGCTCTCCATGACCTTTCAAAGATGATGGAGAGTGGCTTGGCAATGACCTCTGCCAGCTCCCTCAGCTCTCGTGGGTGCATCCCATCAGGGCCCATGGATTTGTGGGTGTCCAGTTTGCCTAACTGATCTCTAACCCAATCCTTCTCGACCAAAGGAAGGTCTTTCTTTCTCCAGACCTTCTGTCTTACCTCCAGGGTCTGGGATTCCTGAGGGTCAGCCTTAGCAGTAAAGACTGAAGCAAAGAAGGCATTCAGTAACTCTGCCTTCTCTGAATCCTTTGTCACCAGGGCGCCCACCTCATTCAGCAGAGGGCCCACATTTTCCCTAGTCTTCCGTTTGCTACTGATGTATTTGAAGAAGCCCTTCTTGCTGTCCTTGACATCCCTTGCCAGATTAAATTCCAGGTGGACCTTAGCCTTCCTCATTGCATCCCTGCATACCCTGACAGCGTTCCTGTATTCCTCCCAAGTGGTCTGTCCCTTTTTCCACATTCCATAGGCTTCCTTCTTCCATTTGAGTTTTGCCAGAAGCTCCTTGCTCATCCGTGCAGGTCTCATGCCTCCTTTACTTGATTTCTTACTCATATTCCGTATTAGAATCAGAAAAGCAGGGGACAGTGCTGTTTCTTGAAAAGAGCAGAGGTGGTGTGCGCTCCTTGTGAGATGACTGTATTTTTCTGCTGACTTGCAACCAGCAAGTTCTTTGGCAGCCTCACCCCTGGCAAAGCCCTTGTACCTGTCAGCTCCCTCCTTATCACCAGTGCAATACCAGCTGCATCTCGCTTCTCAGGCAGAGCAGTGTACATTGTCCAGGCCCATTCTGAGACTCAGAGGCTGGTAAGGTGCCACCTTTCCCCAGGACTTAAAATTTGCTGTGGTAAAAGTGAGATGATTTAAAATTCACTTCTTTCTCAGATTTGTCCTTCGTGGATGTTACAAGTTTGTGTGTGTTGCCAGCTGGGGGATAAGGACTTGTGACATCCTCGTTGACTCCTCTCTCTCCCTCTCTCTCTCTTCGTTTCAGAGTGCCTGCTGGGGTGTGTGCAGAAGAATGGCTGCGGCAGAACCTCTGACCGCTTTCTCCCGATGGTACCTCTACGCCATTCACGGCTATTTCTGTGAAGTGATGTTCACAGCTGCCTGGGATTTTGTGGTCAACTTTAACTGGAAGTTTCCAGGCGTTACCAGTGTGTGGGCGCTCTTCATCTATGGCACCTCCATCCTCATTGTGGAGAAGATGTATCTGTATCTCAAAGACAAGTGTAACATTTTGGTGCGCTGCTTCATTTACACACTTTGGACATACCTCTGGGAGTTCACCACCGGCCTCATCCTACGCCAGTTCAATGCCTGCCCATGGGACTATTCCCAGTTTGATTTTGACTTCATGGGCCTGATCACCCTGGAGTATGCCATCCCATGGTTTTGTGCTTCTTTCATTATGGAGCAGCTGGTGATCAGAAACACCCTGCGCTTACGATTTGATGAGACTGCCGAGCCAGGGGCCCCCACCGTCCCCGTTGCCTTGGCCAACGGCCACGTGAAGACTGATTGAGCAGTGACTCAGAACCACACTTAGCAATCTGAGAGAGCCCAGACCTCTACCACAGACTGTCAGCTCTGGCTCTGAGGTACTGCTCCTTGCTGTATGATAAAAGATTCATAAACCCCATTTTTCTAATGGGGGTGTGCATGGGATATACCAGAAAAAAATGGAACCAATAGATTTTCTATGGATTTTACTCTTTGGGCTCCAAGGACCACTATCAGTTACTTGTTAGTTAGGTCATTTCTGATTTTAACTTATTACAGATGAAAGCAGTCCTTTTGCTTACACTTTTATGTGGAGAAAGAAGAAAAAGAAATGCTACGGTGGAAATGCATACAAAAAGAAAAAAACCTAATTAGCGGATGGGCATGGACACGCCAGCTAAGTGAAGTGATTGGCTTACTCCATTAGGCAATATTCAGGTGCTTGCTTGCAACCAATACCTCCTGTGGGACCTGAGATGCTGCAGGAACAAGGAAGATCCATCTGCTGTTGAGAAGAACCTAAGACGGGCAGTCTGCTGGGGAGGTAGATAGATGGTGCTCCCCTCGTGAGGTCCCATTGGCCTCTCCCCAGGTTCTTTCTTGCACCACGAAATAATCTGGTGCTGGACATCTTGCTGAATTTATACAGATCTTGTACTTTTTGAAATCTCAGTCCTGATACTCACTAGAATTTTTTTCTTTTTTTTCATTTTTTCCTTTTTTTTTTTTTTTTTTTTAAAATAAAGGCCTTTTTTGCCGAGTGAATTTTACCATAATCTGTGCAATCTGAATCTTGGCAAAAGGCGCAAGAAATAGCGTAAGTCTTCCCATCTCCTCTGTCCCCCCAAAGCAGACCTTGCCTGAGGGTCTGCTGCAGATTCCAGCTCCCATCTCAGCCGTGCAAACCTTGTAGAGACTGTACAGGCCACAAGAGTTTTCTGCCTTCCTTCCCAGGGATTCCTCTGTTTCTGGTGATGTTGATGACTTAGTCTGGCTGCAACCCATTGTATTTGAAGGTCAAAACCTTCATGTGGCTAACATGGTATCCAGGATTCGGTCCTCTGGCACTGACTCTCACCTTCCTTCAGCACTGGCAGGTCTTGGCTCAGTTCTGCCCAGTGTTCTCCTCAGTGTATCAAGAGGATTTGCTTTTTCTTCCCAAATTCTGCTTTAAATAACCACAGCCATATTATCATGACAATAATTGGCAGCAGCAAGAGATATGCCATGCTGCCTGATACATTATTAAAAAAAAAAGGGGGGGGGGGGGGACACAAAAAATCCCTCTCTGAAGAGCTCTTCTTCCTGCTCTGCCTGAGTGAGGCTTCGAGTTAGGGTGCAAGAGCAGCAGTAGAGAGGTGGAGCAGGAGGGAGTGCTGTGGCTCCATTGTAGAACTACCTGCACCCGGGCCAGTTTGAAATTTAACCTGTTGGGGACATTTGAGGAGTATAGGGAATCTTGTAGTGCAGGGAAGGTGCTTGATAGTGGCAGCTACTGGCTCGTAATTCGTTCTGGCAAGTCTTCGCTTTTGAAGTTAGCGACAAACATGGAGCTTCCAGCTGTCAGATGTATCTCACTCCTAACTCTCTTCTAGGGGAGGTTTGCTGTAGTTGCCCTGCAGGGCCAGATTAATTTTAGGTGTTCTTCCACCATGGTCAACAGAGCCGCACCAGGGATCAATTTGGCTTGAAATGCAAATGTGTTGGTGTGGTTGTGGGATTCCACTCTTGTATTGGAAACGGCCGGGCTATTTCTGTGCGGGTCCCCTGTCTCTGGTAGGGAGTACTCAGCTGTGAACCTGCTCCTTGCCCTGGGGCGTCCATTCCTGAGGAGAAAAGCACTCCTGGCCCTGTGAGGAGAATTGCTTGTTGGTTCTGCTCTTACGAAGGCAGTGTTAATCCTTTTTGTATCACACAGAGTGCAATTATTTTATTCCCGCCCCCCTTCTCACATGGCATCCGTTGCTGGCAATGGACACACAAAAGCACTGTTGGCAAAGAGTTAATCAAGTCTGCCCTGGGGTATGCACTGTCTCCTGAAGCACCTAGAACACTTAGGTGGGTATTTAGAGTTCCTTTTTTATAGTTCATTAAATTAAAAGAGAACAAACACTAAACAGATTTTTTTTTTCCATGCTGTGATGCCAGTATTATGAAATCAGAGGAACAGTATGTAGTTTATCAGCCTTGATGGTCTTGGGCATGTAGACCCAGGCAAAATAGTCACCTGAAACTGTATATGGGGAAAAAAAGAGATGAGATTTGTACGTGGGATAATGTAGATGAGCTCTACTGGGCCAGAACAAGAATTGCAAGGTGCAGTTGAGAGATGAGATCTCCCCATTTTGGCTCTGGTTCTGTCAGGGTCACTAAACGCAGTGTCTAAAGCTGGGCTGTCCTCTCACAGCATAGCTTAAGTGTGGTGTCATGCTGCCTCCTACACCACCCCTGCATCATCTGAAACCCTCAGCTTCATAGAAACATCCTTAGGATCCCTGCTTTCGTCTTAGCTGTTACAAAACTCTTTAAAAAGGTTAAAAGGAGTTAGCAACATGGTTTGGTGACTCCCAGCTGCAGCTGGGACTGGGGGAGGAGGAGGAGTGGTTGTCCACAGAGCCAACCTGGTGCACAATAACAGTCATGTGTCTTGACTTTAGAAGGTCCCCACTAAATGACACTGGTTTTGGTCAGTGATGTAATATTTAGATGCTCAAACTACAGAAGGGTTTCCCAGCAGCATCTAGTATCTCATTCCATTATCCTTATTGCCTGTGCCGTTGTAACAGCTATTGTAGTCCGCTTTCCACTGATGTCTGATACGTACCACCCAGCTATTGCATCCTCATAGTAGTAATTTACACCCAGAAGTGCACTTTACTTGCAGCTTGCACACCAGAAACAGAAAGGGACCTGGCAAATTCTTAAATCAATTAAAATAATTATACATAATACCATGTACCTAATGCAGCAGGATTAGCCAGACTTCTCCTTTCTGAGCAACATGGCTACAGTCAGAGCTTTGTCTTTTCTGCAAAATCTCCCTTTTTAATACATGTGATGCTTCTTATAATGTCTTACAGAAGTGCCCAGAGCACGTTACCGGGGTCTCAGTGGAGCTGGACTGAAGTTGTAGAGACATTTACATTGAGAAGAAAAAAAACGCACAAGGCCTAACATTTGTTTGTATGTGTATCTTCCTCAGTAGATTACAGTTGCCTGTTTTGAGTTCACCAGCAATAAAAAAACCTTGTGATTTATCTACCTTGTCCTAACTGCAGCAAGGAGAGAGTGGCCCATCGCTGCTTTTCTTTTCCGGGGGGTGGTGGGATATGGACTGCAATTACCCCGAGGTTCCAGTTTTGCCTCCCTTCTCTTGCTTCTCTCTTGTATGGTCCACCCTAAAGGATCTCAAAGTACATGATGAAATACAGAGTCTGGTGTCCTGCACGCAAGAGGCAGTTCAAGCATTACTGTGATGTCTGTTCATACTCCGAAGATCTTGCCAGAGGGAAATGGTTGATTTACAGCAGGACCAGACTGCCTTTTGGTCTTTGGTGTTATAATTGAGAGAAATGTGTACATATGTACCAGGTACTACTATTGCGCCTTTGGTCTGAGTGCGTTCTGTAATTAAAGCAGAATAATCCAATCAAGGTTTTGCTTGACTAGTCCTGTGACTATAAAAGGTAAAAAAAGACTGCAGGGCTTTTACTGCTTTGAGAATTAGGAAGCGGGTGACTGAAGTCCTCCCGACTTCAATAGCATTGCTCTCCTGCTGACTGGTTTTCTGAAACCTGCACAGAAAGAAAGGGGGTTTCTTTGTTTACGGGAACTTCTGCCCTTTCTGTACTATGAATAAAACATGAGCCACCACTAAGATGTGAACTGAAACCAAATGTTTTTCTATTTTAGTTTATCCTGGGCCCTGAATACATGCAATATGCCCTGTATTCAAGGGGGAGGCTTGCAGACCTGAGTTCTTTGCTTCAGTTCTTCTGCCTGCCTTCCACCTGAGAAGGAAACTATTCTCTTCCCCTCCCTTCCTGCACATCAGCAGGTACCAAATCCCTCTGCGATCCATCCCCTATTGTAGAAGGAAATCTCTCTTCTGGTGTAGACCCTGCTAAACCAGAAGCAGTTCCCACTGTGCATCCCCTCACCCAGCTGCTTTGGCACCTAATGACCGGGTAGGGTCACGGAGCTGTTGAGATCTCAGCAGCATTGTCCTTGTTTGGCAAATGGCCTCCACTTGCACCACTCTTACTCCCTTCGGAGTGTCCTGAGCCAGCCCCCGGGGAAGGGACCTTCCTTTCCTTCCACCTCCTGCCCCGGGGAATGGAGCAAGCTCTGCTGCTGCCTGGGGGCCTCGGTGCCACTCAAGGTTTTAAGCTAACAGAGGTCAGTCTCCACTTGGGCAGGGGAACTTTGATTTTAACAGCTGTAAGGCTCTGGGCTTCAGGTTCATTACTAGCAAGTCATCCGCAGGCACGATATTGAATTTGTACCACGTGGAATGGCTTATATCTTCTAGGATGGCAAGGGTTTGCTCCATCAAGGGTTTGGCCACTTGGTTCACTGCTTTGTGAACCAGAGGGAAGTTACAAAAGCAGGTGGTGTCCCCAGTACCTGCTCTGCTTTTGGCCCCTGGGCAGCTAGCACGGATGCCAAAGGAAAAAGTGCTGTCTTGACAAGCCTAGGGAGGGGCTGGGGATGCACTGGTGAGTTTGTGTCCAAAGGCACCACTGCTTCAAGTACAAAGCTGCACTTTCCCTCTGAGATTTGTACTACCTGCGGAAATGCAAATGTTGTCTGCTTACCCCAAAGTATACGATTGCCTGAACTTACTCTGAAGTAGAAAGGATATTCAAAATCTCTAGTCCTCTTTTTCTCTAGGTGTTTCCTGACTTACCTCTTTGTGGAAAAATACATCACCTAGAGATATGCAAGCTGGTGCTCGTTAAGCCAGCGTAGGTACTAGAAGCCATACAGCACTGTGCTCCATCCTGCTAAGTTAATCATGCTGAGAAGCAGAGTACCTTGGCCCACAGAGCGTGCTGCCATGTGGCAATACCACTTCAGTATAGTGTTAGTACAAACGCCTACTCAGGAGTGCATTTTGCCTTGTAAAATGTACTCTTAATTCCATGGGTTCCACTGGAAATTTTTGTCATGCTTAAGAGGGACAAAGACTGAGATCCTATATAAGCTTCATCACTGCTGTTGTGCTTTAACGCCAGCTGGCAACTAAGTACCACGCAGCCGCTCGCTCACTCTCCCTCCTCCCTCCCCAGTGGGGTGGGGAGGAGAATCGGAAAGAAAGGGAAACTCGTGGGTTGAGATAAAGACAGTTTACTAGGACAGCAAAGGAAAAGATAATAATATTATATATTGATAATAATAATAAAAAAATTTAATGATAATGGAATATAAAAAACTAACGATGCACAATTTCTCACCGCCTGACAACCTGACGACTGATACAGTCCGTCCTGAGCAGCGATCATGGAGCGAAACCGAGAGTGATCTCGGAACAGCGATTTCCCCAGCAGTGATCTCCGAACCCACATTCCTGAGAGAGCGAGTGAGGGAACAAACAGCCGAATGAATGAACGAACGAAAGGCACCTGGCCCACTGGCCAACCCCCGCTTATATACTGGGCATGACATTTATGGTATGGAATACTTTCTTTGGCCAGTTTGGGTCAACTGTACAGGCTATACCCCTCCCAGCTTTTTGCACTTGCGCATCGGCAAAACCTGGGAAGCTGAAAAAAGTCCTTGATCTCTTAGCAACAACTAATAACATCAGTGTATTATCAACACTCTTCACATACCAAATCCCATATTAAATCCAAAACACAGTAGCTACTGGGAGGAAAATTAGCTCTATCCCAGCTGAAACCAGGACAACTGCTTATGATCTCACTTGAGAGCATCTTGTTTAAAGTTTCAGCTACTTAACTGAGACCCTAGAGACCAAATGTGGAAAGTGACTTCTCACAGCCTTGGAGCAGGTCACTAGCATCAGGCAACTGCAGACTGCATTGCACATGGTGTGCTGTGCAGCTCCAGTGCGCAGCCAGGACGAGCTTCCACCATACAAGGACTGCGATGAGTAGAGGGGGTGATAAGAGCGCTGCTGGGAACGGTGGCAGAGTGAGGACTGGTGGTGAACCAAGTCTTCAAGAGCTGGACAGGCTGGAAGCAGCTCTTACGTGTTCGCTGTGTTTGGGACTTGTCGCAGGTCTAAAGCAAACTGGCAGGTTTTTTATTCTGAGAGAAGCAGACCGTTTCCTTGACTCCTTACTCTGGAGCCTGGGCTGCTCGCTCCTTTTGTAGCCACTGGATTTTCTGATGTGAATGGCCTTCATTAGCAGCTCAGAAAACAGCGATTTTTAAATGGTAATCCCAAATGCCTGACGTCAGTTTGTATTTATGCTTTACTCAATTTAGGAGCTAAAGACCCTTAAGTACCTGGTGATGCTGTTTGTTTATACTGTTGTGTGGCATGCTGTCCTGCTTTGATGCTATAATGAAGAAGAAAGAGAAGGAAATACAAGCAATTTGCTCTTTAATAAAAATAAGTAAACATATGCAGTTGAGACAGTATTTATTAAATATGTGAGTTGAGATACACATAGTGCTTGTAGATCTCTGGCCTTTCAAACATGGGACACTTTCCAATGCAGAATTTCTCTCTCCTTTGTGGTTATCTATATTGCTATTTCGGTATGATTCTTTATCTAGTATTTTAGGGATAAGAATAACGGTATTTGCCTTTTTTTCCAGTTTTCACTAAAGGATCTCTAAGTGCTTTTCACAAACTAGTTAAATAATTCTCACTTCAGGCCTTGAAGTAGGTCAGGATTAACCCCAAATAGCACTGATCAGGAGCTGATGGAAATGTCCTGACAGCTCCCAGGACGTCATTTCAGACCTGGGAAAAGGAGTTTAACATTTTACCTGTTCACCAGGTTTCCATATTTGAGGAGTGAGTTAATAAAGTTCCAAGAAAGCTGGGGAACTGGGAGAGTGCTACCCAGTTTCCACCATCTGAAGCTGTCCTAGAAATGGTTTTGTACATCATCACATCGCTCCGTCTGCCCAAGTCAAAGCCAGCACATGAAGGGACTGTCAGAGCTGACAGGCAGCACGTTTCTATCTTGTACAAAATAGGACTGATTTCCCTCTGTTCGCTACATAATTCCATCCCCATCAGTAGAGTACTTTTGGGTAAATATTGCTAGGGGCAACAAGCCATGTTAGAGGCTAAACTGAGGTGACCATCTGCTCTATCAGCTCGTGTTGTTGCAGTTACTGCAGGGCTTATCTACGTTGCTGCTTCTGTTGTCAGACCACTCATCTGATGCTGCGGCTCTTCCTGTTGCTCCTGTTTCTCCACTAGCTTCTTTGGCAACTTGTCCCTTTCCATGCCTTACCTCCACTACCAGTCCACACTGCAATCACAGGTATCCTAAGCCTCCTGTCTGAACCCAACCTTTGGCAATTTAAACCAAATGGGCTGATTGTTGGCGAGCTGTAGCTTCCATTAAAGCCCACAGCAGCTGCAGTTGTCAGTGCTTTGGAAGCTCAGGGCAGAAAACATTTTACACGCTTGCCTTCAGGCACAAGCATAGCAGCAAGTTTGCAATTATTGTTCAGTGCCTTTGCTATAACATCTCCACAATGGTACATAATAGGCTTTCAGGGCTAAATTCGGCAAAAAGCTTCTCCGGTCAATCTCTTTGAGTTTCAATGTATGTGGAATAATACATAATTTCAACTGATCCTTCATGTAAATGCATATGCACATAGAGAGTGTGTGTGCTTAGATGCGTAAACTGCTGATGGCCTCCACGCTGCACCACTGATTGCATCATAACTCCTACGGGCAAAGAAGAGCCGTCACCTGCTTAGCTGCCAACAGCAGTCTGGGCCCACTCACTGCCACTTTCTTGAGCGTATGAGATCCTGAGAAGATCCAAAATGAAGCTCCGCATACACATGAAGCAGGTTAAGATCTGAGTTGACAGCTCTTGACCTTGCAAGCTGTGTGTCTGCGTGCTTTGGTACGTGGGAAGGCCTCAGTTTGATCTGATAGTGGGTTAAAGCCTCTTATCGATGAGTGCTCAGCTCTGAGAGGGGGGTTAAGCCCATATTTTTCAAACGTGTTTTACATAAGGTTTTTAAGTCAGATTAATGTCTAAGGCAAACATGCTATACTATCCTGCTCCATCTTAAAAAAGAAAAAACGGAGGGGGTTATCGCCTTGGGGGCTTTCTGATGTCTTTGCTAGGGTTTGCCTTCTCCTCTGTCTGTACCCTCTTATTGCTAACGAGAGTGGTGCGTACCCAGCCTGAGTCAGACCCATCCACTCCTCTTCCTCAGCTAAGGCATAGACAGAAAGTACTCCCTCCCACCCAGGCTGCCGTGCTGATCCTAGGCGTCCTTCTGTTCTGCTGCTGCTCCATCTGTTGGCCACTGGTGCCTATCTGCCATCTCTAATCTCAGCCACGTTGCAAATTCTCCAGGCCAGGACTTGTCTTTTTGTTGTAACGCTGATGTGAGCCTATCCCCAGCAGGATCTGTAAGTGCTATGATACCATAGCAAGCGTTAAAAAAAAAAAAAAAGGTCTCTTGAAGTCTTTAAGGGTAAGAGTAAACACCTCAGCTCTGTTCCTCTAATAAAACAGCTTGGCCAAAATGTCCACGAGGCACCTCTGTTTTACCCCTTTCCACCCAGCCTTGCCTCCCAGCGTCACACAGGAAGGGAAATCCCCGCCGATGACCTGAGCATGCCGGCGGCGCCAGTGGAGGGGAGCATGGCTGGTGGCACACTAGGAGCCTCTTCCCTGAGACTCCTCTGCAGATGACACACGGGTGCTCACGTTAGCCGGATGCTGGCATGCTCTAGCAAAACAGATTTTTGACGTTATTGGACAGTCATCTGGCTCTTCAGCAGAGGCTAATTGGAGTTAGCATGGTAATTATATTTTGGTTGACAAATGTGCCGACAAAGCACAGCTGCCCTTTGATCTCGCAGTAAAGGCAGCACGGGCCCCAGCACCATGCTTACGGCGGGGCTTTGTGCTGCGTGACTGCTGAAGCAGCACAAACATCTCCAAACACCCAGCACAGGCTACGGTTGTCCTGGCCACAGGTCTCTGGGCAAGAGCCAGGCATGCATCCAGCATGATGCTCGTGGTGAAGGTGGTGTTGCCACTACACTGCGTCCCAGCAAGGCCACCTGTGACCTTACAGCTGCCCGCAAAGCCAGCCGGAAGCCTGGCCTTGGCTGCCACCACGTATGGTCCATTAAACTCTATTTCTCTGCTTTATCTTCCATCGCCTCAGTCCTGTCCTTCCTCTCCACCTCACCAACTGCCTCCTGGCAAGGTCTTATTGCATGTTAGGGCTTTGGTGTTTGTCTCATCTTCCTGGTTTGGATCTGGTGACTTAATCCCTGCCACTTGACAACTTTTCCTTGTCCGGGGCTCCACAGCACTGTCATGTCCAGCTCTTCGTTGTCACCTTCTCACAGCCTCTCTGTTGTCTCTCCTCCTCCTTGGGAATCCCTGCTCAGCTCAGCTGTGTCCCCCATCTGGGTGCCCCCATCCTGTTACACAGCTTTTACTCCCATCTCCTCCTCACGTCTCAGACCTCTGCCTCCCTCCTAGCTTGCCACCACAAGCATGCATTTTCTCCACACCTGCATTTTTCTCGGCTCCTTTGGCATCTCTTCCCACACGAGTTACCAGCAACTCAAACCACCTATAGCAGAGCAGACTTCTGCTCCCCTTTTGCTTCTCACGTTCCCCGCTCTCGTCCTTTCTTCCTGGCAGACACATAACAAATGGGGCAGGCAAAGAGATCTTCGACCTTCTCTTCTGCTCTTCCTTATTTGCCTGGCCTTTATGTCTTTTACCACCTCGCCCCCATCCCCTGAGGTCTCCCTGCTGGGCTGGTGCTGGTGTCCCGTATGCCTTTTTTCCGTTACTCACCCTGTACACAAGATGTTTTCTTCAGCTGACCTGCAAGAACATACCCTTGTCCCCCTGCCAGTCTGTCTCGCCAGCCTGCAAACCCCAGCAAATTAAATCATCTGCATATCTATTTCACATGAGTGAGACTAATCCCTGCATAGTGAAAGGGTCCTATGTACAAAAGGGGAAATGAGGACACCAGCATTAAAGGGAGAAGTGGGGGAAGGGGAGGCCGAGAGCAAGGGCAGGGCCGATGTCAAGGAGGCAAGTTTACAGTGTTGAAAAAAAATGCAGAAAACGGAAACAACAGCAGATAAGATATCACTGACAAGCCACATCGATGCTCTTTCCTTGTTAGTTCTAGATTTAAGCTCTCACTTTTCGCTGCTCCCTGCACCTATGTCTTTAGAGCAGAGACCAAGTCCTCCACCTGGCTCAAAAAAATGTATAAAGAAATTAAAAAAAAACAGCAGACACCCCTTTTCTCTGTGCCTTCTGTGATAACAGACACCTCTCCTTCCCTTTCACCCCAGTGGGAAAGCTGCTCTGTCAGACCGACCCATTTGCGAAGGCAGCCCTCCCAGGCCTCCTCGCCGAATGCTCCGTCTGATCTTCTGCCCCCGTGCGAGCAGGAAAGCTCTTTCCGGCTTCCCCAGCGCAGCTCACACGCCGTGCAGGTCCCAGCGGGTGAAGGATTTGCATGTGATGCTGTTACAGTGACCTCCCGAAACTCGGCTCCATTTCCCGTCTGTTGTGTGCTATTACTTTCCCAGGACACAAAAGCAGGTGAAATGTCTGTCGGATGCCACAGAAACCTCTCAGGCTGCAGCAGTGGTAAAATAACCCTCCTTAAAGCAACGCAGAGAGATCCTTTTGTGTGCGAGAGCTCCCTTCGGATTGGGTTGGGGTTTTTTATTGCCCTTTAAAGGATTCTGCAATGAATGACCTGGAGATTTGACAGTTGCGGCCCAGTCATATTTTAACACAAGGCAGACAGCAGATGCTTCAAGAAGATTATATTTCTTCATGTACATTGCGTCTCCAGGGAGATTACACATTCGGGGTCAAGGGCTTTAGGGGGCTGGCTCTACGGCCCCGCAGGAGGATTGTTCTGTTTCCAGCAAAAAATATCTGTAAAGCACAGGGCGTTCTGCCAAGCCATCTATATGGAGTCAGCAGGAAATGCTGCTCCCAAGAGAGATTTTACCTACAGCTCTGTCAGGGATAGCTTTTATTATAATAATAGCAGTTGATCAAATAGCCCCCAGTACTGCAACACCTTGCAACCTGAGTATCGGGGCTGAGCCTGAGCAGAGGAGCAGCACTTACTCACTGGACTGTAAAAAGGTTGTTCATGTGGGGAAAAACTGTCTGCCTCTGTAAAGGCAGGCAGAGATGGGCACTTTGTAACAGTATGGTGTTTTTGAAACACAGATATCTTGGCCAAGGCAATCATCAGCTGGCCAGCACAGAAGATGTTGCAAGGGAGAGAATTATGTCCAAAGATGCAACAAAAGCCCCCAGGGGGTCCCCACTGTACACACTGACAAGCCAGAGATTATCTAAGTTTTAAAGAGGTTTTACAAAGAAGCTGCTTCCTCCTACCTCAGTCGTGTACGACAGTTAATTTATCTGCCTTGGATATTGAACGATTAAGACTGAGCGAGCCCTACTAGGATGGGAATTTCTGATTCCACAAGACTTAGGAATCCAAACCTTGACACTAGTCCCTCTAAAGTCCAGTCCTGAGAATATCAGTAACTATCAGTAAAATCCAAGTACAGATAGAGGTACTCCAGGGCGCCAGCTCACAGCCGCGGTGCTCAGAAGCCATTGGAGCCCCCTCCGGCCCCAGCCTGGCCCAGGGCAGGTGAGTCCAGCTCTCCCAGGCTCCGGTGGGTGGTGAGCCTGGACTATCCCCACAGGGAGCCCACTTGCTTCAAGGCAAAAGCATACACCAGCACAGACAGGGGCCTTCCCATGCCAGTTCCTGAAAAAAAGGAAAAGGTAGTGTCCTTGGTCCGGACTAATTTCTCCGTTGTTCTGTGTCTCACGCAGTCACTCATAGCTCGCAGGCTCAGTGCAAAATGCTACTAAATCACAAAAGGAATGTTTTATGCTCGCTGGATGCTGAAATAAGTAACAGCACCAGGGGGAACACGGGCCTCAGTTATTACAAAATCCTACCTCAGCCAAAGCTGCTTCTAATTTCCATGAGCGTTTTCCTAAGGAAGGAGCAAACATTAACCAGCGAAACCAGGATTTACCTCAAGTGCTGAAACCTGCACCAGAGAAAGGAGCTGGTTTTAGCAGATGCCCTCCAAAGCCTGCAGAGCCATATGGGCCATCGGTTAGGCTTTGCACTGCGGCCGGCCTTCAAACATGAACTGCCCCACCATGTTCCCCCCACCCTCATGCACAGAGTTTAATGGTGCCAGAAATGGTAAATGTCAGGAAGCGTTTATGCGGTGGAACATGGAAGCTATGGTTGGATAAAGCAGTGATCACAAGAGAGGCTGCGTATATACTAAAGAGCCCTTAAATAGATGTCACAAATAGCCCTGATTTCTCTCTTTACCCTGCAAACAGCTGCCATGTACTATAATCCCCTTGTAGGGGAGTAAATTTAGCATAGAAAAAAGGATGGTTCAGATGCTTGTCAGAATGTGCTTCCTGGGCACCTAGCCCACCTCCTTGCTAGGGATCGGCAGCACTGCAGTAGCCAGCCTCGGGGGACCAGGGGGTCAGGACCTCTCTGTGACATCTCCTAGAAGAACAAGGAGTCTGTAGTAATTCTCTGAGCTCCCCCAGTCAGCAAACCAGACAGAAATGCCACGTTTGGCCATGACGTTTGGATCTAGATCTAACCTTTTTCAGGCTTGGGAGTAAATGAGGTGCTGAGGGGTATGCCTGGAGCACAGTTATTCAGAAGTAATGCGATAATAAATTTCATTTTACTCAAGTCATCAGTCCTCCCACCTTGGTGTATATGAACAATGTTTTGCTCTTCTTGGATTCCCTCAATATCCACAATTTTGTGGCTGACGTGGTGGCAGCAATTTGCTTTTTCCTCCACGTTTTGAACAAGCAGAAGGAGGAACAGAGGCACTGGTAAGCAGGAGAAGTTAGCAGTGGGGAGGAGAGACTGAGGAATTCATGCCCATCCCAACCTATTTTTTCCATTTCTTTTAAAATATGTAGTTTTGATGTTATGTGTTGATTTCGGTTGTTGACAGACTGCATGAAAAGAGCCAATGTGTTACTCTAGGCATTTTTGGCAGATAAGTAGGAAAGCTATCCAGTTAAGATCAGCAGCTAACCCACAACAAAGCTTAATCTCCAGCCAAAAGCTTAATCCAACAGAAGCCAAACATCTGCCCTCCTCGGGCACTCTGGGATGGAGACAGAGGTCTTGGCTTCTGGGGTGGCTCCAGAATTGTTCTTTATCTTCTGACTCCTCCCAGACAGCAAAGCAGGGCATGTGCATTCGCTCTGTGGTTTAGTTAAGAGACTGCGGCGTGGGGTGGCAGATGCCAGGCTCTCAGAATTACAGCTACAAAACCTCAGACTGAGCCATACGTAGATCTAGTACCGATAACAATATCCCTCCCTTGCCCTGTAAAACCTTCTGCTATTTCTGGCCTTTTGCTCCCAGCATCTCTTTTCATACACAGCAGATTGAGACCATTATCCCTGGAAAAAGAGTGTGCACACTGCTTTTTTTTCACTCTATCTCATTCCTGACCTCTGCTGCTTTTTTACTATTCTAGTTCTGATTTATAATAGGAAGTTGAAAGCCCAAAGATTTTCTTCACATCTGACATTCATTCATCCTCCCAGCTTCTTTTTTTCCCTGTCAGATTAAAGGCAGAGAGAAAGAAACAGCCGAAACTGTGTGTTTATGGTCCATATTTTTTAATACCTAAAAACCCGATTCTGTTCTTAGTCTTGCTTTGTGTAACTTTATTCATTTCACTGACCTTACTCTGGATCCTCACCAATGTAAGAAGGAAGTCGGGTGATATAATTTGTTTTAAACATAACACTGAGAGTTAAGACAAACAAGTCTCATGCTCAACTGCCCACTTCCCAGCCCTGATGACTTGTCTACATTCCTGATGTTATCATTCAAGCCCAGATATTTGAAAAGTGGCCACAGATTTGAGTGACTCAAGTTTTAGCAGTCTCAGACATCTCTATCCTGGTTTTCTTCAGATGGCTCCAGTATGGCAGCTGTGCACCCCTGGGGCTGAAAGCATTTCAAGCTAGAAGCCCTAAAATCAAGCCAGCTCAAATCAGAGGCTTTTAAAAATCATTTGGCCTTCGTATGTGAGTTGGTGAGTCCCCGCTGAGAGGTGATGGAAACACGCAGCTCCCAGTGGAAGCTGAATGAGAGCCAGTTGAATTAAACCTTTGGTACCATAAGGCTGTTGAGTCACACAGCCCAGGGTACACCTGTCCCCGCTGATGCCGTGACAGCACAGCTATCATGAAAGTCAGTGACGAATGCAGGATGGCACCATCTTCTGTCAGCTCAGAGGCACCTTTCCTTATGGTGCACTTTATTTTGCAAGGCTGAGAGTGTTCTCATTTCATGCCCTTTCCCTCTTGGGTGTGAAAATATGCCTTCAGTGACTGGAATGGATTGGATTGGACTGTGATGCTTCCTGTAGATTTATAAGCCTATATCCTAAAGACCACTGAAACAAAAGTTCAGTTATCAGACAATTAATAGGACCCTGGTTCAGCAAAACAGATAATCATGCATTCAGCTTCTTGCTGTACAAATGTCCTATTTTACTTCAATTAAGTATAGGCTTAATGTGCTGCATAGTTCATTTAATATAATATGCTGTAGTGATTTAAAAAATAGCTATGACTCTGTAAAATCAAATTGTCATGGGTAGTCAAGGTAGGGTGAGGATAACGTGATCATAGCTATGGCATCATGCCCAAACAGTGAATGGCAGACATGCTTGCCTGGATACTCTCTATAGTAATTGAGTTTGTGGTAGTGGAGTCCTGGGGTGATATTTGAATATATTATTGCTGTGCGCTCATCCCAGTAAAATGGATAAGAAGCACCATGCTTCAAGGTAAAAAATACTCACCAAGGAATTAATTTGATGTCTTCTTCTTTCCTCTGTGGGTAATATTTTCTATAATTGTCCACTAAGAGCTCTCTTGTACCTGTTTGCCAACACTGCTAAGACAAGACACTGGGTCTTTGGTCTGACCTTGTTTGAGACTGCCGAGTTCCTTGTAGGTGGTGTGTGAGAGTCACATTCAATTGCAGGGCATGAAGATGTCTCATTCTTTCAGGGCCAGGCAGAAAACCATAAGGCACAAAGACTGTGGGAGTGGAGACCTTCCTCTGCTTTCTCTGCCCAGGTTTGGTGGTTTCTTCTCTCTTCCATACCATTCAGCCACCTTTGGAAACAGTTCAGCAACATCTTCTGGGGAGGATGGTGAGGACATCTGGAGCAGTTTCCTTTGTAGTCCCAGCCACAGAGATCTCATTCATCGCTTTAAAAAGAAGTAGAATGAAAAGCATGCAAGAGCCAAAGGCCTCAGACTGAAACAGTTCATGGAATGAAATGTTCCAGGCTTTGTTTGCTTGCTGGTTTGTGTGTTTGTTGTTTGAAATAAGAGCTATTGGGCTCAGTTCAGCTGCTGGGTTATCAGAGCGATTAATTTGTAACATCACAAAGTGAAGACTTCTTTTCCAAAAAACAAGGCACTTTCACTGCCATTACTGATTTGGAACATGCTCCTCAGGTGGTGAGCTGAACAAAAATAGTCACGTCAGGGTTTTTTTTTTGACATTGTATGTGAATGAGTCTGTCTTTTTTTCAAGGGCAGCCTCATTTCTGGCAACCGCACAGACATGAGTGTCTGGGATCTAGCCTTCTCTGCTGGTGTTGTCCAAGCAAAAAAGCTCATTTCTCGGTAAAGTCCACCGGCTCCTGTTGCCTCTTTTCTCCACTGAAGAACTCTGCAGATGGAGCGAGGGCTGTACCTGAAAGTAACAGATGTCCTAACGTAGCCACTAAAACCAGGCACCATCAGTACTCATTTCACTGGTGTCTGACTCTGTGCGTGATGACAAGGGGTACACAGTGCACTTTGTCTACTGGTCGCTGCGAGGTGCCTGGATTTGTCTAGTCTAGTTGCGGCTTCTCAATAAAGGTTGGCTGCTGTGAAGAATCACAGGGTGACATGCTGGATGCGCACGTCCCCAGAGAACTGTGCTGATCAAAGGGGAACCACTGAACTACTGAGTTTGCTTCCATAGCTGATCACAGTGAAACAGATCTGCTTCATAGGACAAAAGTCTAAATATAGCTCAAGTTTCTGAATAATAGGGTATGTCACAGTTTTTCCATTCTTTAGCAACAAAAAGCTGCAGTGGGGACCTAAGGATTACATCAGTCAGATATTATCTGCTTTGTGCAATGCTCCTGAAGGCCTACTGCTGTGACATTTGTCATTTCTTGGTCTACCTCTGCATCCCAGGGAAAGCTGCAGGAAATTTTGTGTCGAGAGTGGCAAGGCCTGGTGATTGCAGACATCACTACTGGGATAACCCCAGCATCTCAGTAAACAGAAACCCAAGACAAGGTGGTAGAAAAAGGGTGCTCGTAGGGCACAGGTGAAAGGCAGGAGAAGGCCAGGTTTGTTTTATGTAGGGTAAATTGGGTTTAGCATGTATGAGTAAAGAACTGCTCTGGTAACAACAACTCCACATTGATTATTATGCCGCCACTCCGCCAGTTCATGGCCTTCTCACCTAACAGAAACTTAACAGGGAAATATAAAAAGCCCAAAGACTTGAATGACTCCTGCTGTCCCTTTAACCGGAAAAAGCTAAATGAAGTAGGAAGCTGATCTTGGAGGGCAATCTGCTTAGATGAGTACAGGCTAAAAGTGGAATAATCCCTGAGGTCTCTCATTTTGTTTGCTGTAATTTGGGCAGAAAGCAAATGCAGCTGAATTTTTCAAAGCTGTAATATGCAGGTGGGTCTGTCCTGCTGCCTGCAATAGCATCAAAGGTGGCTAGTCTGCTTTTCTGTAAAAAAGGTAGGAGGTACAGATGCTCTCTTTCAAAAACTCTACATTGCTGCTGAATATTTCTGAAGTAGTTTTGGGGATGATGGATAATTCTGAATCCACAGTGGCATGGGTGAAGAGGTAGAAAACAGAGAAATGCCTTCTGCTTGTCCTGAGAAAAAAGCTGCTTTTTCCTGGGTATAAATGTGTGTGGTCAGACAGGTCCTCACTAATACCTGAGGAGGATTCATTATAATTGGGTTTAATCCTTCCTGAGCAGGAGGAAGAAGGTTAATTGCCTGGGGAGAGGCATTTATCTGGTCCACAGACTGTTCAGAGGACTGGGGGAGGGGGAGAATCAGTCGGAAGAAGATTGGCTAATTTTTCACAGGTCTGTTGTTCTTCATCTGTTTATTATAGCCAATGATAACAGTGAGGTTGTGCTGAGCAGCTTGTAGAAACAATGGAAAGATGGTTTCCTTTCCCTCTACCCTATCCCTGGAGCAGATGCAGCTGAGAAAGCCTCAAGTGAAGTGGCTTTGCTAAAGCTGTGCTGGTATGGACAGCATGGAAAATAAAGCATTTTTAGCCAGGGTGCAGGCCTCCTTGTGAGATCCTTTAAATTCCCTTTTTTGAGATGGGGGGGATCCTCAAAGGGTTGGAAGTAAATCTCCATCTCCTTTGAGGACATAGCAATGGAAAGAACACTTCATCGGAGGTTCCTTTGTGTACTGTTATTGAGCAACCTCTTGGGACCTTAATCCCAGGAAAGCACGAGCTGGTCTATAATCGCTTTCCAGTCTCAGCAACACATGGGTGGTTTTTTGAAAGAATGTGGTAGGCATCAAGTAGATAACCCCAAGGAGTAAGAATATATTAGACTAATTAGATGCTAGTCAGCAAACATATGGTGGGGAATTGCTCTGAATATCTGGATTACCCTTGTGAGTCAGAGTTGTTGCTGTGTTCTCACAGAGTGAACTCTTTTTGGGAGACGCTTTCCTTTCACAGGGGTAGGGGAACACTGCTAATTTTAAGGCAAGAATTGATAGTTGGAAAATAGTAATAAACCTGAGGACTGTAGTCAGTATCAGTGAGCTGATGCTGTGTTAGTAATTAAGTGAATGATCTGAAACGTTCCAGAATGTGAAACTATTATCTGAAGATGCTCACAAAAGGCTGTCTTGGGTTTGGGGAAGAAACTTTTCTGTGGATTCTGTTCCAGAAAGGAAAAATTTTGCCATTATCTTTTCAATTCTGGAGGCTTGCAGAATTACTAAACTGCTGAGTATTTATTTGGATAAGAACTGTTAAGTATTTCACCCTGTGCCCTTCAAATCAGACTCTGTCCCTTTTGGCTTGCCCCTTAGCAAGCTAATCACCATTCCCTTTTTTATTGTAATCGGTGTGTTTGATGTTAGAGCACTCTGCTTCTATGAGACTTCGTTTGTTGTTGCTGTTATGCTTCGCCTTTCTGTAAGTCTTGCTCCAGTGTTGCCAGTTTAAAGGACCTTCTTAAATTAATGTGGTGAAGCTCAGTTCTTATAAAGTAATCATCTCTTAGCTTTATTAATCCTTTCCTATTATGAGTTCCAGGGGCAGCTAAAGGCTTAGTCTAGAGCAGCTCTCTGCTGTGTCATGCCCAACACAGAAGTCTATTGGGCTGGCACGAACTTACTCTGTTTACAGTCTAAATAGGTAAAACCAAAACTGAGAAGGAAACCAGATGATACCCTGTCATTAAGGGGCTTGATCGAGGTCACTGAGCAGAGCTGTTTGCAGAGTGCCCTGATTCCCTAGTGACTACTGTCCTACTCAAACGTATGGAAACTGTGGAGCTGCCTGCTGTGTTGCTGCTTGAGAACGTTGATGGCGACTAGGCGTATGTGAACACTTCTCTGAATATCCTCTGGATATAGAATATTAACTTTCTTGAGTTACACAGAGAAGATGATGCATGATTATTTGCCAGTATGTTTAATGATGTATCTGCTTATCTGAGAAGTAGAGAGTGGAACAGTCATGACTCCAGTGAGAAATGAGATGCAAAGAACCTGCAGAGCAGGCGCCAGGGTATATTGGCTTTGCTCAAAAATCTTCTAAATTACCTGGCTGTTAAGATTTGCTTGCCTTGCTCAACATCCCCAAACAGTTCTCTGGTTTAATACAGGTATTCTGTTTTTGTAGAAGATGGGAAGGAAATCTGTGGGCCTGGAGGTGAAGGGGAAGCCCTGCTGCATTTGTGGGAGGGAAAAAAAGTCATCAAGGCAATGTTACTTTTTCCTGCACCTCTGGCAGGAAGGTAGGGCTCCTGCTACTCCTGTACCAAGCAACAAATAGTAGTCCATGACAGAGTTATACTATGGTCATGCCCTCCTGCTTCCACTGAAACTAAACCGCAGCAACAGACATCCTTTCCCTTCCCTTAGACAGCTTTTCTCAATTGACTTACATTTTTCAAGTCAACTTTTAAAGGCCAACTACACTAGGAGGAGCTCTTCCTCCATTTCGTCTCTTCTCTCCCTGTTGAGCTAGCTATTCACTAAAGCTCTGAGTTGCTTTTGTATGGGCTGCTTACTCCCTGTCCAGCTTCTTAAATCCTCTGGACTTTTTTGGGCATGTAAGCTCCCTTCATGGTATGAATGAAACACTAATTCCACTGACCCTTTTTGATAGTATGGTTGTTGGGTTTTTCATGACAGTCAGCTCCTTGCTATGTTTCTCCTGTTCGCTAGTTCGGAAAAGTGGCTTAAGTGTTCTGTGTTTTGAGGCTTCACTGTAGTATTTCTTTCGCAGTGCAGACAAAACCCCAGCCAGGCAGTTCCCAATGCACAGGCCTTCAGTAAATGTCCCAGATAATATTGGTTATTTTTTTTCCCTTCAGTTTGCTTAATTTCTATAACTCTAAAGATTATGCAGACAACATATATAAAACACTAACTTCAGTACTTCCTAGCAAGCTAGAGTGAGTTGGAAAACTCATCCTACAGACATCAGTGTCATGTTTGATGACTGATTCTCCCCGTTACATTCACATTATAGGGCAATAGCTTCTTCAGAGTCAGAAGACATTTCTCCCAGAGCTGGCAGCATACCAGAAGCTTGTGAGCCCTCAATTTGAAGACAAGAATCAGCATTCCAACATTCTTTACTAATGAACGTATGTATAGCACTCTTCATGCTGAAGACTTTCAAGTCTTACAGATACTTTATGTGCAGAGGATGGTAGGAACTTCTAGGGTAAAGCATGGAAAAATACTGTGAAAGGCAACCCCTGAGGATGCCTGCATCGAGGTTTCCCTGCTTGGAGCACCTTTATTTACTCCCTCTCCACAGCCTGGCCCGGCGACTCCCACCTCCGGGGGGGCGCTCCCATTCCCGAGCAGGGATAAACACTGAACACCCCGTTGGCCCCTCCGTCTCCCCAAAGCTGCTTCTCTTCTGATGGAGCGGGTGCAGGAGGGATGCTACCCAGGTCGGCACATCGGCGGCGGAGGCGGCTGCAGGGCCCTTACTAAGCCGCAGCCCCTAGGGCCGCGCACAGCCTCCGCCGCCATCACAAGCCACTGGGCGGCGCGCGCTCTCCCCTTCCCGCCCGCCCCCGGGAACCACCGCTCCCGGCATGCCCTGCAAGCCACCGGCCTTCACGGGTGCGGGGGATTGGTGGGAGCGGAGCCAATGGCGAGTGCAGGCCTTGCCCGGCGGCCCCGCCTCCTCGCGCCCGCCGCGGGGAGCCTTTGAAAAAGTTCTGAGGTGCGCGGGGGCTCTCTGCTCCCCGGGCGGGCGGCCCCGGCGCGGCCCGGCCCGGCGGGAGGCCCCGGGGCCGCGGGGGCAGGCTGGTTTGCGGCGGGAGCGAGGTTTCGGGTGCCCGCGGCGCTACTGGGGGCGAGGGGAGGCCGGGCCGGGGCTCTGGCTACAGCCCCGGGTCCCGGAGCGATGGGGCGGGCGGGCGCGTGAGTCACCTGAGCGCCCTGTGCCAGCGCAGCGCAGCCCCTGCTCGCCTTCAGGCGTGGGGTCGTAAATTCATGTTCTCATTCCAGATGAAGTGATAATGTCAAGGTCTTCTGCAGCACCTGTGTCGCCCGGTGTAAGTCCGTGCCGATGTATGTCTCTATTTTTCCCCTCTCACGGGTGTCCTTATCCACCTGCCCGTGCCGGGACTACAGAGAGGGCCCGGGCAGCGCTCCTGCGGGCGCCTGCTCCGATCCCTGCAGGCACAAAATCAGGCACCGGAGGTTGCTCAGCTGCAGCGGTACCTGGTGTACGTGCAAAACCAGAAACCACCGTAATGCTTGAGGCAGAGTGTGCAGTTTGTATGAGAAATGGTTATTAGTACAGCTGGTAACTTGAAGGACGTTAAACTCCGTGAACGTTTGGTCTTCCTCCTGTCTAAAGAGGATTTTGTAGAGGGGGCAATAATGCTTCCATCTTGTGAAGAAGTGGAGGCTTGTGCATCTGCTAAAGTTGTAGCAATTTTGCATTATTTAAAAACCTTTTTATTTTGCCTGAACTTCTGGCTAAATAAATAGTAGGAATATTGCCTAATAATACGTGTGAAACAGCTATGTGCTTGAACATATGTATAGGTTAGGAAAAATAGGTTAGGAAAACACGTGTGCTTTAGATTGTACCAAGCTGAATACCATCCTGTGGAGTTTTCTTCAGTAGAATGGAATGACAAAAAAAAAAAAAGGGATAAATGCAAATAGCTGAGGGCTAAGGGGAGAAAGATTTGTAGTGGCAGTGTAATCTTATCTGCTAGGTAAAATAGTCTTAAGGCTTATCTGAAATGATCAGTTACTCTTTAAGCAGGAATCCCGATAAATACAATTTGCTTAAGTGACTGAATATACCACAATTGTTGCCGCCTTGGTCCAATGGTATTTTTGTTCACTTTTAGAATAAAATAGTATTTACGTTGTAGTTCTCATCTTCGTATGTTTGGCTTTGGCCTCAGATTTCTTTTACACTGTTGGCTAAATTACTCTTTATTAACTGTGTTTGTTTCATTGTCACATAGAACGTTATGAGATGGGTTTGACTAGTTTGACCATCTTGAGTCTTGCATGCTAAAGTATGTTTCCAGCCCTTCAGTCTTTCTGGTGTCTCCTTTCTGGGTCCTTCCTGTTCTTTCAACATCTGTCATGAATCCTGGGTCACCAGAACTGAGTGTTGTGTTCTAACAGTATATGTTTTAGGGCTAAATACTTGCTGTGATTACTCTACTATTTGTGTTCAGGCATTGAAAGATGATAACCTTGTTTCTTTCCAGTGCAGTATAGCATAAGGAGTTCTTGTTCAGTTCACCGTTGAGTAATTTCCAGCTTTCTTATGTCCCAGAAACCTCTGTCCTATAAGCATTGCTGACTCTTCTGTTCTTGCTGGCATGATCTCGTACATCGTCAAATATGAGGAGATATAATTTAACATGACTGCTTTCAGAGTGGTAATATAGTTTAATGTGACATAGACTTATATGGGAAGTCTATATCACATTAAATTACGTATATATACACACGTGTGCACACTTTCCTGTTCTTTAGCAAGGAGTGAGTGTAATTGTCTGCGTAGTCATATTCCAAGCATCTTTCAATTTTTTTTTTTTGTTTGTTTGCCCTGTAGATTGGGGAACATGGCTGCTAAGAAACTAAGAAGAGCAAGGTTGTCTCAGGAGCTGTGTGAAAGGCTGAGTCGCCATCAGATCACTACCTGTCAGGTGAAAGGGTTATTTTATGTTTGGAGGGGGATGTTTTTTGGGGGTTGGTTTTGTTTTTTTGGGGGGGAGGGAGGTTGTGCTTTAACGCATGTATTGTTTACTTTTTTTTGCAATTTGATTTACAGGGAGCTTTACTTGATAGAAAGTAGGGGGTATTTTGGGCTCCCATCTGGCCTGCTGCCTTGTGAAGATACAGCTTTAAAATGATAGATGCCTAACTAAGACATTTAAACTTGTATGTACTTACTACCTTCCCTTCTAAAGAACCCAAAGAGGCTTTATTTTAGCAGGGGTGTGCAGCTACTACTTGTGTGGAGTAAGACATCCACTTGTGAACACTTCACAAAAACACATGTATACCACATAATCTAGTGTGTGAACGTGCTGTGATGTTACACTATTAGTTATGGGGTTGATTCAGCAATATGTTTTGAAGTTGTTCTTATGAATGCTCACCTAAAGAGAGCCAAGAGGCCATATATATTTCAGTAGTATGCGTGACAAATACAGGATCTAGCCCTAGGACTGCAATCTAGAAGACACGATGTAATTTGAATGTTTGTCAGGTAGGTAGAGACTTTTGTGGGCAAAAAGGTGGTATCTTGTTGCAGATCCATCACACAGTTCTTGAATGTTTGGTCCTTTGGCTTAATGTCCTTTAAAATATGAATACAATTTCTTTTCATATACAGGTATCAAAGAAAGGTAGGAGAGGTATAGCATAATAGTGTATAACATGGCACAGTTGGTAAACATGTGGAATGTATACTAGTTGTGTATAAATTGCATCAGTTTAGTCCCCAATCTTGAGCGAGCTCTCTGAACTGTTCTGTCATTTTTTAGGACTTTTTATGTCTTTCTCTCTTGGAGCTGATGAAAGTGACGGGACAGAGCTACTATGATGTGCAGAAGCTTCTTCGTAAAGTCAGCCGAGCTTGTGCTCCCAAAATGCAGACAGTAAGTATGCTTGTGTTGATTCTGTTTTTAATACAATATCTGGGAAAAAGCTAAACAGTGTCACTCATCTTTTTACCTGGGATGTTTGTGATGTCTCGGATTGATTGCTCAGTGAAATAATACTTTTATTTTTAAATTTAGATCTCTGAGGCACTTTAGTTTGATGCAGTGACTTTTATTAGGCATTACAGCCTCAAGAGATTGTGCAGGCTTGCAGAATCGGTTCTGAGTGCACTAGGGAAATACAGCATTCTCTCTTGCAATCCAGCATATAAAAATTGCTTCTAGTTTGGATCCTGCAACTTAAAAACCCCCAGCATTGTTTAATACAAGCAAAGAATAAGAATTCCAGTGTAAATTGGTTTTAGACGTAAAATTGGTGCCAAGAAGTGAAGTGATCCTGACAATAACTTCTTGAGGATTTTTTCCATCCATGTAAACGAGCTGTAGCGTGGTTTAGGCTACAGGTAGCCTAATTGGGGAGAGTGCAAGAAAGAAACAAATGTTAGCTGCGATGCAGTGGCTGGATTTTGTTTTCTTTTTTGAATTCAGGTGAAAAGATGTCAGAAATGGTGTATTTTTAGAACAGAGAGGATGTGGGCAGTTCTGACCTGTGTCAATGCAGCCTGCTTTTTCTCCTGAAAAAAATAAGCCATGTTAAAGTTTATTATGTGTAATTGGCATAGTAATTGTAGCAGTAACTCTGTGAAACTTTAAATTCACAAACATACTGCATTAAAGTTAGTGATACGCAGAATTAATATGGCTTATACTGAATGGGTTAAAAGCTAGCTAATTGCTAGTTTTCCATCAATAACTGTTAATAATCATCAATATGTTGAAGACAGATGGAAGTTTTAAGTAGAGTTCTAGCATTTGTTTTTGCCTGTCATCCTCACATCACTATTCAATCAAATTTCTTTGCCGAGAAGCTTGGCAGATACTGAAGTTTGTCAGACAGTGGTTGTCAAGGACTGTTAATGCAGAGCCAGCTCATAGATGACCAGCTATGTAAGTGCATACAGTACAGAGCTGTGCTTCCAGAAACAGAGGATGTTAGCTGTTTTTAAGGCATGTGGATTGAATCTTTGCAAACACAGGATTTCAAATGGGCTTCAGTTCAGAGTGACCAATGTAAGATCATGACTGATGTAGCAAGAAGGTTTGACAATATCTTTAATTAAAAAAACAAAAAAAAATTAGATAATAGGAGTTGTAAATAAGGGGAAAATACTGTCCAGATATAACACTGGAAGCACTGGCAGCAAAACCTGAGAGTGTGCCAAGATATACAGTAATACTCTAATTTCTGGAAAACTTGCCTTGCAGTATGAAGTACAGAGTGAAGCCTGCTGAGCTCATCAGAGGGGAAGTTAGTTAAGGGGTGACTTGATCACACTATATGCTGAGTAGAAAAAAAATAATTATCTTAGAGGTCTCCTAGAGTCTAGCTGAACAAAAAGCTGAAGAAAATCCAGTGGCTGGAAGATAATTTTTTGATTAAAAAATAAATCCTTGAAATGGGAAGTAATAAGAAAATCTTTAGAAACTAACATAAGTTACCATTGGAAAAGATTGTCTAAGGATGTGGTAATTTTTCATTCACTTGGACTCCTGATTTAACAATTGAATTATTTTTTTTTTTACTGCAAGACAGTCTGGTTCAACGGTAATTTTGTGGGTTAAATACAGAAATCACTGGGTAAAGTTTTAGAGCCCATGTTAGGTAGGAAAGCTAGACTAGAATATTGTTTCCATGGTATACAGGATTTGTTTCCAGTCTACAGGGTTTCAGTCCTGTCAGAGGTTAAACAAAAAATGATTACATTACAATATGTTGCAAATACTTCTTCATCAGTACATGTATTCACTTTTAAAGTGAATCTGGACATAAACTTCGATCCCATTTGAGTGAGGTAAAATTCATTGGGTTTTGTACTGGTCTGTTCTGTGTCTTGAAAGCTGGTTTTTGTATATTTCTCCTCAATAGAACTGAAGAACAGAGAAGGTCTGAATGATTTTCAAATACTATTCTAATATGCTACCTGTCATAACATAGGGAAGAACTGTAGCATAAAAAAGCAGTGTACTATATAAGGTACAAGAAATCTTACCAGCCTGCTGGTAGACCTAGCTGGAAGTTTTTCTGGTCAACTTCATCAAAAAATGCTAACTTGTTGGCCCAACAAGTATGGACTAGAACATCTAGGATTCAGTGGTGCTGTTATTTAGTTATCAGTGGTTCCTGTGGAGGTGCTTCCATAGCACACCATATTCCCAGCAGACTATCTTAAGGCTGGGATAAATCTGATGCCTGCGTTTCTCTCTGGCATAGAGAAATCAGATTTTCTGGAGTGGTCAATCGCGGCAGGTTACAGTGGTTCACTGTGACAGGGCTTCAAGAATCTCTGTTGTTGGGCCAGGAGTCTGAGACCTCTGGGAACTCTTAACTATAACTAGAACAACAACCTTTAGATCTTGGGCTGTTACTTTTAAAATCAGACTACTGATGTTTAGGATGCTCAGTAGTTGAAGCATGTGTCAGTTTTAGCAAGGTGCAAGCAAGACCCGTTTCTTTTGGAAACATCATGCTTTAGTGTTTCAAGATCAACATTACTGTTTTGTTATTTCTTCTGTGTCTGATTTAAATTGATTCCCCAAATGAAAATAATTCTTACGAACTAGAATTCTGATTTTGGGCCACTTCCTCCTATCAGTGGAAGAACTAGGAATTCAACCCTTTTCAGTTCTGTACCTGCCCCATCTTCTCGACTAGTCTTCCTCACAAAAGTGGAAAATTATGAATGGCTACTGGATCAGTCCAGACTTATTCAGAGACTTGGGAATCTTTAGCAAACCTTTCCTTGAACCCAGGTAGTTTCAAATTGGTAACAGACGTTAGCCAGGGACTTCTTGATTTTAGGTTTCACGTGAATGTTCTGCATTGGTCACTAACTACACACATACCGTTTCTGTGTTTAAAAGTTGGAGTTTTATGGCTTAAAAGCAAGCCTTGTTGAATAGGAGCAGAGAAAAACTTTGACACATCATTATAAAAAGCTTATTATCATTTAATATTGTGGTGAGGGAGATACAATGAAGTTTTAAATTTACTCTGTGAGCTATCAATGGGATATAAATGCAAGGAAGGGTGATGGACTAACAGGGGATTATAACTGAAGATAGGAATAGTTTGCTCATTGGAAAGTGTTAAGACATTCTAGGGTTGATGAAAGCAAATGTGAGCAATTTGCTATTTCCATTAAAAAAAAAGGTGTTTTCTGATTTGTGTGTTTTCTTTTTTTTTTTTTCCTTACTGTTGTAGGCTTATGAAATGAAACTGAAGAAGTCTGTCAATCCCTCTTCAGCCTTTTTATCCACCACGCTGCATAGTTTGGATAAAGTCTTGCATGGTGGAGTGCCCTGTGGATCCCTCACAGAGGTAACTTGTTTAATATATTTTACTGCAGTCACACGTCACACCCAGAAGTCAAAAGTCACAGATAGGTTGGACTGTCTCATGTCAGGCGCTTTAAACACAAAATACGCAAAAAATTTTGGATGAGAAGCACTTATTTTTAGTTGGTAGAGGCTGCCCTTTTGGTTTTTGTTGTGGTGTGTTTTCCCTCAGCATGTCAGGTAAGTAAGAAAATGAAGGAATTAAAAAAAATTGATGGCTATTTTCCTTTAAAAAAGTGAAAATTTTCCCAGGAAATTTGGGAGAATTGTTGACTGGATTATACAGTGGGAAGGTTGCCGTGTGGTTTCGTGGTCACAGCACAAGGTGCTGAATCAGGTGTCTGTCCTTTTAATACTGACTCACTCTGACTTTACCAAGTCATTACTTTTCATGAAGGTACAATTAGCAATTAGGACAAAAGTGTAAAACGTATAGGCATGCAAATGACTTGACAGAGCTTTTATATATATATGTATATGTAACTAGTTCATGCAATAATTATGTAATGCATTCTTTTTAAAAAAAGACACTGTAATTAAGGCCTGTATTATATATGCATACATTGCAACACTACAAATTGCATATATATGTGTGTGTATATATATAGCTATAACTCTATCGCTCTCTGGCCTTTGGATGCAATGCTGCTTTTTTGCTTGGAATTTTCTTTTAAGAACAAGGGAGCACTTCATCTTCTAGTACTTGGATTTCTCTATGGCCTTGCAGAAAGTGACGATAACTTGCATAGTTTCTATAATCTGGAAAGACAGGATTTGTGTAGATGTTCATAGGAGTCATTGAGTATTATAAAAATACAAAGAGGCAATCTCTGGCTTAGGAATTTGCTGAGCTACAAATGGACATGCAGAAACGTAGACATTGGAGGGAGTATCAATATATGTATGCCCTGTTCTTACATTATTCCCCTAGCCATCTGTTGTAGGCCCTCAGTAGAGACAGAATCCAGAGCTAGATGGACATTGTTTTTCTGAAATGTAGCCATACTTGCCTTCTTAAAGTAAAGTTCTGAACTCAGCTGTGCACTTGAAATGAGTGGAAAAATATATTTTGTGTGCCTCATGCTCTGAATTTAGGTTGAAAGCATTTTTTATCTTTGAACACTTTAACAGTCCTTACCAAGTGCTTTTCTTTGTCTACTGTGGTGAGTAGAAGTGAGAAGTTATGAAAATCTTACTATGAGGAAAATACATTTTTTCCACACCCTGTAATCAAACTGGATTGGTTTTGATCTTGGATAGAAATCACTTATGAAATCTGATAGTGACTTAAAACATATTAGAGTATAAGCAACACCGAGTTTAGACTATAACAGTTTCTGCTCTAGTAAACCCTTACGTAATGAGGGGATATTACTTTTTAAAGATTCTGAGTATTTCTTTTTGCATAGGATGTACAGGAATATACACCATGCAGGTCTTCATAAAAATGTTGAAGAACACATCCATGAACTTCCATTGATCTGTCAGAATTAATATTTTCTTCATATTTAGGCCTAGCTTTGTTACCGATTTACTATAAGAAAATTGGATTGGAAGAACTTAATCTTAAGATGAATAC
This sequence comes from Phoenicopterus ruber ruber, assembly GCA_009819775.1. Classification (NCBI taxonomy): domain Eukaryota; kingdom Metazoa; phylum Chordata; class Aves; order Phoenicopteriformes; family Phoenicopteridae; genus Phoenicopterus; species Phoenicopterus ruber. Next base: position 38,403,854 of record CM020219.1, read on the forward strand.
TACTAGTCTTTAAATTCTGGGAGAAAAGACTTGCTAAATTCTGTTTCATTGAAGAAGAAAGAGCTATTCTTATAAGTAGCCGTGGGATATGCAGGGTCCTGAGCTCGTAACTATGCTGCTGTTGAGGATAGTGCCTTCAGCAGGAGATGAGTTTTTGGTTCCTAAAAATATTTTTGTCAGCAAAGCAGTGGCTGCACTAGGTGTAGTTTGACTCCTTTTTCCTTTGGATTATTGTTCATGCAGTCAACTGACAAAATAGCACAGCCTGTGTTCGAAAAGAGATGATGCTCACTTGTGGCTAGGGTCTGGCTTTAAGGGATTTCTATCTGGTCCACTGACTTTTCCTCAGTGGAGGCAAAGAATGGTTGTGCACATACTTATGCACCTTAAGTTTTCTTCTGAAAAAAACTTTTTTGTATGTTAAGTTTTTTGTATTCTAACATATTTTGGTTAAAAATACAGAGACCTGCCTAGGGCAGTTATCTTCAATAGGTGATCTCTTACCAGACAATAGTGACTGAGATGTTGAAGGCTGTACAAGACATCTAGGGGATCAGCCCAGAACCGCAAGCACTATGTCCTTCCACCAGTAGCTTGGTCTTGGTTGCACCCTCATGCGAGATTGACAATACTGATGCATAATAACAATTTAATCAGAAATAGTATAGAGAAAACTAGGTAGACTCCAGAGATTAGATGACTAATTTAAGAGATTAGAGGTGTCTAAAAAAAAAAAAGTATATTGCTTTTTAATGTCCCTTTTAGGTACTAAATGTGGAAAGCGATTAGGGCATGTATTAGGGGTTTCTCAGCAAATGTAAAGGCAGAGAACAATTAAGTATGCAGAAACTGAGTTTCTCATTTAAAGCCTGGTTCTGGAGATTTTTTTAAAAGCATTTTTGCAAGAGTCATGAGATCTGAAGTTGTTTCAAAGGTTGGCAGCACTGCAAGTGTTCTTCAGCATGATTGTTAGACGAAATTTTAGTAGAAAGCTATCAAGTGTCTGCTGCTGCTGCTTTGATGCTGTGCTGCAGCTTGCGAACACTTTCAGGTCATGTTCTTTTTGGATTCAAGTGATTTTGGAACTTAACAATTTTAATTTGCTCTTTTGCAACTTACTGGAGCATAGCTGACCGGCAGATTGCCCTTTGGTATTTTTGTTATTAGGCAGATATTCTGAGAGAAGTTCTCTTCAAAAGTATGTTGTGTGCAGCATTTACTTCCTGACTGCTGTGGCTAAATTGTTGTCTTCCTGTTACTTTACCCAGCAGTGAGGGTGGTTGGAAACTTGGAATTTGAGTACATGAGCCACAGGGTTAAGAGTTGTGGTGGTATCTTCTACAGCCAAGGCTGCTTGATTTTTGAGTGCCAGAGGGATTTGATTTGCGTTACATTGTCTCGGCCCGTTTTTTTCCCAAACCGCTATTAGGTTTTAAGTTGGAAATTAAGTCATAGCTGAAATTTTGTGGTCAGATGTCAGAGATTTTGGCCAACTCCTCTGAGGAAAATTAAAGTAATGACTTTGTGAATATTGAAGAGTTTAATCCCCTGGTAGCTGAAGGAGAATTAGCTCCTTGTGACTTCATCCAAACCCTACAGATGTGCCAGAGAAAATAATATATAGCTTCTTGAAAAATAAAAGTATATTTTATTAGGCAGAGATAAATTAAAAACTGTTGTAGTCTTCACATTTCTATCTGGGTGGACTTGATTTTTTTTTTTTTTTTTCCAGAGCAAATTTAGAGTAAAACAAACTAAGCAAACTTTTTGCAGACATTTGATTTAAGTTATATTAGAGGAATTTTAGGGTTTCTTTAAACTAAGATTGTATTGCTCAAAATGCTGAACCAGTGGTAACCACAATAAAATGTGATAGTTCTTTAAAATTGTTTACTGTGGATTATCTAAAATCCCATTTTAATGCCCTTTAAAGGAATTCTGATAAAAGATGAAGTATTATTGTCTTTGGGAACGGACATTCTCTCTGGCTCTGTTGGATTGCTTCCTTGTACTAGCTCGTACTGCAAGATTCCCTGTCTTTCTCTGATAGGATGCTCATATCCTCAGGCATTTTTACAGCATCTCTGCTGAATTAGCTCCTGCATCAGCCACTGAAATAAATGTTGATTCCAATGCTTCTCCCAGGCAAGGCTGAAACTACAAACGCTCTTGAGGTCTCCTCACAGTGGCCCAAACATTTTAATTTAACAACTGGATTGATGCCCTCCTCTCATTCATTTCAAGTCTTCTTTTTAACTAGAAACAGCTGGTGAGGTTCCTTGGCTATCACAGTCTAAGAAATGTGTATTGACTTTGGAATTTTTATATATGTGCTTTGGGTTCATATTAAAATGTGGCAGCTATTGTTGATATGATATTTTGTAATTTAAGTACAATGGATGGAGGACAGATAACTGCATAAATATGACTGATTCCTGATCTGTAATTCACTAAATGCAGTGTGTGCTTCTAAACAAAAATCATCTAATGCTTCTCTTGCATTAAAGCTTGAAGTAGATTGACTGATACGGCTTGATTTTCAGACCTTGTTTAAAGACAAAAGTGATTAAAGGGATTTTAACCAACTGTTAACAGTAGCTAATGCAGTCCCTCAGTGTTTCCCTGTACATTTTCTGTGCTTCAAGTCATGTTGCTGCTGCTGCTTAGAATGAAACCATAATGATACTGTAGTATCTTGTGTTGAGAGGGTGTTTGTACCTAAAAACAAACTATTGTGCATTTAGGCTCAAAAACCAGTTTGATTTTTGGCTGTCTGCCTGTTGTAAGGTTTCTTTTTTAATTTAAAACAACAACTCTGTATTTAAGCCTTTGTTTTGGCAGTACTAGGTGTTTTGAGGAGATGTGCTTCATTTTGCAGTTTAGCTCCCTGGAGAGGCTTACTTTTATCTTGCGTTATTATTTAGTCCCTACTAGCATCAGAATGAACCCATCTCTCTCTGTTTTTAGTGTCTAAAGTCACTTCAACTTTGTATTTGCTGTTTTTTCAGCCCTCTTAGTATTTAAAATGTCATTATCTCCCTTCCCAGAAGCAGTGACAATGTAATATTGTATTTAAAGACCTACTGTAGTAGTAATGAACATAGGATTATCTGAACACATAGCCCAGCAGGCATTTGCAATGCCTGCAAGATCTGCAGTGGATAAAGAACAACATACTGCTATCTCTAGTAGAAAAACCTTGCGCTCAGAAACTGGGGATCTCATCAAACAACATATTCTTGTGATACTTGTGGGTTTTTTTCTCTTGGATCAAAATCATACTGGAACCATTTTACACAAGTATTCTTTCTGAATACTGCTTAATTGCAGTAGGCTTTCAGTAAGCGCAGGTGAAAGCTTAAAATGGGCGAGCTGATCTGGATCATTAAATGTTTTTCATGTTGAAATACAGTAATAGGGAGTTAATACCAATGACAAAACACATGTTGCATAGCAGACTGTAGTCTCTGGGGTAGATAAAATCTGTCTTGTGTATATATGTAGTTCATACTGAACATTCAGTCTTTACAGGATATAACGTATAATCCCTGTGATTTCCAAGTGAGACCTGGTTGTAACCAAGGTAATGATGATTCCTAAGCAGTCATTTACATCTGTCAACTCATTAGCTCTGGACTTTGTTTTCAGCTCTAAAGGCCACTGGTGTCATGTGAATGTCAACTATGAATCTTCTAATTCTGCTCTATTTTAGAAGGTAGCACAGAGAAGGAGATGGAAGAGAACTAGGTGTGGCTCTAGGGAAGATCTTATAAGAGGAGGGGGAGAGTACGGGACCTCAAATATGAGAGGTAACAAAGGATGTCAAAGAAATGAAGTACAAGCATAATGCTGTGTCTGAACAACTGTTTGTTGTTCAGTGGATGAGTTTGACTGCAAAGCACAGGTCTAAGAGTAACAGCAAGTAGCTCTTTGTGGGCCGCATCCCATCTTTTTGTGCCTGTCTCCTCCTCTGGTAACTGGAAGAGCAGAATTTGAGGAGTTCTGACTGATGGGTAGTAGTTAAAAGTAGAATTAGGGTGAAATGAATGTGCCATCTCTTGTTTGTTACTAATTCTTTTTCTTCCAGATAACTAGCCCACCAGGTTGTGGCAAAACACAATTTTGTATTATGATGAGTGTTCTGGCTACACTACCTGTAAGCATGGGAGGACTAGATGGGGCTGTTATATACATTGACACAGAGTCTGCATTCAGTGCTGAAAGGTAAGATGCAAAATTCTAAAATACACACTTTCAACTTTAGCACCTTTTATCTTGGAGCCTTCAATTATTTTCTGAGCAATAATTAAGCATTTATAAAATAAATACATAATGGTAGTTATTCAGCATCCATCTGATATATGCAGTTATTCCGTAGATGATGAAATTAAATTAATAGAATGGTTTGCTCACCTTCCTAATTTGTATGATGTTGCAGATTCCAGTTGTGGTATGACAAGGTTGATGGCACACTCTCTAATTTATATATGGTCTTAATAGTCTTGTACCCGCAATCTTTCTTTGCAGTTTAGTTTCTGGAGTTAGCAGGAAGGTTTGAGAATATAAAGGCCTGGCATTTTGAGTACAAAGGAAATGGAGGTTTTTCTGTGAACAGTAGGACTGACATAGCCAGTTTTCCTTCAGATTTCTGTCCTATTTCTGCCGAGTGGGGCCCCCTGCCCTTCTGCACTTCCGATTTCCTTCTGCAGTAACCTTGCATCTCTCCTATATCCTTAGTGGCCATGCAGTGTGATATTCCCTTACCGCTATAACATCTCTGGTTCTTCTAATGTCTCCTACTTTGCCCATGCGACCAAAACTGCTCGGCTATGCACTTACGGTATCTTCTCACTGCTGAATGGACAGGACACACTATATGCTGTATCTGGTTGAGAGTTAGAGATGTATGCACGTGTTGGTTACCACTCTTCCCATGTTAACGGACTGATTAACTGTTGAAATAATTCTGCAGTATTTCATTAAAGATAGCTCTAATTTACTTTAATTAGCTACTAACTTTTCTAAACCATGAAGAATTTGATGGTTTTGAGATGTCTATTCCATTGTCACTGTTGTTTGGAATTAGTGAGGTTGAAAGTTAAAGGTCTGGGGGAGGACAAGACGTACAGTAGTCTCATCCTTGTTTCTGTAGAAAAGTGGGCAGAAAAAGGTTCATTGAAATAATTTATGTACTTCAGATGACTTAGTAGTTATACCCATGGACTGAATCTGGAGTATCAAAGCAAATGTATTTGCATTGTTTAATCATTTGAATTTATCATGGATGAGAAGGTGGGGTTTCTAACCCTGTTTTTATCGAGTTAATTTCACAAGAGTTTGAATTACTTTAAACCAGAAGTGTAATATATCAAAGGAAAAAGCTTCAAGCAATGTCTCTGCAAAGTATAGTGCTCCCTTCTTACATACCACTTAATTTTTATTTCAAGTCCCTGAAATGTAGATAGGTCCTACCCTTTTTTACTAACAGGTGAGTTAAGACTTGTTGCTTAGAAGCGAATGCTAAAGAAAAGGACAAGTGACCGTGAAAATGAAACTGCTGAAAATAAAGTAGAATGTAGAAAGGAAATGTGGTAAAAAATAACATTATTACTAAGGCTGAGAATATTTATGTATTAGATCATATTTAGTATTGCTTAGTTGGAAATGATAGCTAAATGCAATTTCAACAGACAAGCTCTATCTTATACTTTCTGTGTTGCAGCCTCTAAGGAGCAGCACCAGCAGAGTGAGGGAAGTGATTATCCCCTTCTACTTGGTACCTGTTAGACTACATCTAGATCTTGTGTCCAGTTTTGGGCTCTTGGTATGAGAAAGACATGACAGACTGCAGGGAGTCCAGCAGGGGACTACCAAGGTGGTTGGGAGCTGGAGCACTTGCCCTTTGTGGAGAGACTGAGGGCTTGCTCAGTCTAGAAGAGAGAAGGCCTTGGGGGATCTAACAGCAGCCTTCCCCTACCGATGAGGAGGCCATCGAGAAGATGGCACAGTGGTACATGGCAGGGAGGCATCAGGCGTACACTGAAATCCATTTCTATACTAATATATGGCAAAGTGTTTTCACTATAAGGACAGTCAGGAATTGGAAAAGGTTGCCCAGAGCGGTTGTTCTGCCTCCATCCTTGGAGGCTTCCAAAATATGACTAGATAAAGCCTCAAGTAACTTGTTCTGATTTCACAGCTGGCACTACTTTGAACAGGATGTTGGCCTGGACAACTCCTGAGTTCTCTTTCTAACCTGAATTTTCTTATGATTCTATAATTAATAGGTGGCAAGTAGAAGAGATTTTTTGTTGTTCTAAATATTTCAGATAAAAGGGCAGATATTCATTTAATAGCAACTTATTTTAAATGGTTTAATGGAGACATTTAGCTGGCACTGTTTTTATTTAGAACTCAAAAGTCTCTATAGAAAGCCTGGGAAGAGTTTGTATCCCTGCTGCTTTCTAGGGCGGAGAGTTGCTAAGTTGTAGTTGTCATACTGGCTGTAATGCTGTGCTGCTTCTAGAAAGATACTGCATTAACTGGCTAATTTTATTTCTTTTGCTAAAAGGGACTTATCTTTTGTCATTCTGCCTGGCAAGTCTTACTTCAGGGCAGGGAGCTTTTTGCTTCCACAAACTTTCATAGTCTTATTCTCTAATATGACAATTTAGTTCAATCTAATAGCCTCAATCAGAATTGAGGCTCGTCTTCTAAGATATGCCATTGTTCTCTGTAATTTATATATTTTTCTCTTATGTAAGAGAAAGCCGTAACAGTGCAGATGATGTCTGTCATTCAGCTTTGTCTGAACATGGACACTGGGACAGGTAGATAGAATGGCCATAGTAAGTCTGGAAATAAAAATTGCTATCACCAGTTTTGTAGCAATTCAGTACAACTCTAGCCAGCTATTAACTGAAAACATACCAGACTTATTCAGAAAGTCTCAAAATAATTGGTTTGGTTTGCTTTTCTCTCTAGCCATACTTACTGCTTGTGAGAAACACTGGATACAAATTTCTGTGAACCAAAGCTGAGAACAAACAGGGATTTTCCACCCCATGGGCCTCTGCCCGGATTGCAGAGAACATGTTCTGTGCAGTTTTTGGTCTCATCATGACAAACAGGATTTAGATCTTGGAGAACTTTGAACCTACATGGAGCTCTGTGAATAGTAGTGCGATCTCAGCAAGATTTTGGCATGTCATTTTGAGTTAGTCTGTGTAATGATGTTCTTTGTGATATGCATGCCCGTTAGGAAGCGTACTGAAATCTCATTTCATGCAGACCATTGAATGACAGATTACTGTTGCCCAAATGGCCTGCGTGGTTAATAGTGCAAATGCAAAGACAAGATTCTGTCCCTGGAAGTTCTGCAGGACAAGTTTAGATGTAATAAGTAATGTATCTAATGAATGAGATTCAGGCTATTGTAATGAAATTGCTCAGGATATGTATATTAACATTCAAGCTTAGTGTTTCTAGTTTTAAACCAAATAAAAATGATTTAAAAGAATTTTTCTAAAATAGTTTTAACATTTTGGGTTTTAATGAAAGGAGCTTAAATAAAAAAACATCAAGATAACCAGTAAATTGTGCCCACGAGTATCATCCACTAGATGCCACTCTTCTCAAGCTATAGGTGATGGGTTAGGTCTGCTTAAAATACAACTAAGTATTTTCTGTTATTAAAAAAAATAAAATCTTCATTGTGGAAAAAAATTACAGTGCTCAGATTGTAACTATGAGTTTCCAAGTTAAATTCTTGGATCATTTATTTAAGGACCTATATAAAATTGCTTTGTGTTCAGAGGGGTGGAACTTCTTTCAACTGACGTCTGAAGACTTTGCAGGCAGTCAGCATTTCTAAAATATATACCATTTAGTGTCATCAATGATTTTATGGATAAAATCTCATTTAACTGAAAATGTTGGCCTCTCATTAGTAAATTGTTTAGTTTTACATCTGTGCGAGAGGTTTTTTCAAAGCAGAGTTTCTGAATATAAAAGTATTTTGACAACAAATAATAAATGCCCAACTACTTCTGACTTCTTTTGGTGTTATCACCAGTTATCTGAGACGCTTCCTTAGTCTACTCTGATAATAAACAGTGGTATACTTAACAATTGTAATTCAAGCTTTTGAAGGGTCATGAATTTGCTAATAAGGTAATGGAGAACTTTTAATCATGGAATCCCCCATTCAGTTCTATCAGTGAAGCAGCCACTTAAACTGTTTAGTCATTTCACTATATCAAGTCATGACAGTTGTACCTGTGCTATCTGAATGGATGGATGTTCTGTTGTAGTCGCCTGGCAGCTGGAGCCTCAGCCACTTTCTGACACAATGCTGATTTTTTTTTTTTTTTTTTTTAAATTTTACTATGATCTAAAAAGTATGTTTTCTTAAGGTTTTATAAGCTCTTTTTACAAAGAGGTAGCTGACACAATGGAAATGGTTTCAGTGAAAAAGTCTCCCATCCAAATGACCTTGTTCTTGTTTTTAAGCAGAGATTATCTGTGAAAAGATTTTCACTTTGGCAGGCATACTTTCTATACATTTACTGCTTGTATAAGTACTTGCAGTCAAACTCGGCTCTGCTCTTTGCAATCTGGCTTCCATGCTGGCTGGATCTTGTAATGAATCTTCTGTTTGTTATCGGTTTGTTAAATTTCTATGGTGACACAAGGTCTACTTTATGATTTCACTGCAAGATAAATGTGAAAGGGAAGATGGTTTGAGTTGGAGAGTACATTTGTTTAAATGAATATAATATTGAGATACAATAATTAAAATAGGAGAATGCTTGGCCATTGAGTGGAACCTCTTGTACAAAAATCAAAGAACTTTATGTTCAGTAACTATAAACTTTGCAGTTTCCTTCTACAGGAGATATGCTGTTTCTTTGTGTACAGACACATTACGTCTTTCCCTAGTGTACCACTGACTCTAGCATCGCTGGGATGAGAACCTAACTGTTCTTACTTCCAGTATTTCAGTCTGACTGCTAAAGTATGCTTCTCCTTTGAAAAAGATTTCTAGTATTGCTTGGCTTCTGTTTATCATTCAGTGGTTTGCTTTGTGAATACTTGATGCCTTATTATCCCACATTATTCCTTTTCAGTATTATGCCTTCTGGCTTTTTTTGATAGGTTGATTGAGATAGCAGGAAACAGATTCCCTACTTATTTTGACTCAGATGAAAAGCTGTTCTGCATGACCCGTACTATTCATCTGTATCGAGAGCTGACTTGTGGCAGTGTACTGAAAAGGTATTCTTTTCCAGAGTTTAAAAAAAAAGACCATTTTTACTGTATTGTCTATAACAATATCTGTTTTATATCAAAGTTTTATGAAGAGCAATTCATTTATTTGAGGCTTTTTCATGTTGATAACAGCATGGTCTTCAACAAAGTAAAATTGCTACAGAAAGACTGACATTGCTCTTCTCATTTCACAGCATGTGACTAATCCACTTGATGTTTTCTAATTTCTGATAGACAATTTCTATATGATCTGATCCCTGTAAGCCTTTAAAGGGGAGTGTTCACGTGACCGGTCTTGTCTGTCTTGGATTGTGGAGAGACTATAGTATAAGAGTTATGTTTTCAATGGAATAGGAGTTTGCTCCTCCAAAGCAGAGTTTACTTCCAGGAAAACTGGGACCCCTCCAGCAGTGGGAAGGAGGAATCACTTCACAGTCATCAGCCTGAATGCTGCTGTTGGCAGTGTTGTATTGTCATGTTGTTACCTTATGTTAATTTGTGAACACATTTTGCAATGAAAATGAATTAAGTTATATTTTAGCATCATCTTGTGTATTTTATCTTAGCGAGAGAATTATTCTAAGAATAGTTTCTTATAGTGTAGCTTTATCAGAGAACAGCTAGTAGCATATTATCAACAGATTAGTTTGGCATACTGTCTTTGGAGGTATATGGAAATGGATTTGACCTTCTGCATATATAGACACCAAGGATTCTGGTGTTGGCAATGGGACGCTGCTACTGTGAGCAAAAAGGCACAGTTTCGATGTCTACTTAACTTGCTGTCTGCTATTCAGGGGTTGTTCAGCATAGTGTTGCTAACTAGAGGTTCTTCCAAACCTCTCTTTTGGAGGGGCCCTGTCTTGGCTTATATGGCCCACTGGAGCCTCAGATTCCTTTCCAAATCTCTTCAATACATGCAGATTTTAGTGGAGGTGGTGTATGAGGGGGAAAAAGAGGGATTGGCTTTCGGCTTTTTAAAGTAAACCTTTTATTTAAACAATTTCAGGGTTATAACATTATTTACACAATAGAACCATTTTATCAGTGACTGGGGTTTGTTGTTGTTGTTTTTCCTTTTTTAGGATTATGTCTTTGGAAGAAGAAATTATTTCAAAGAAAGTAAAACTCATAATAATTGACTCTGTTGCTTCAGTTGTCAGAAAGGAGTTTGACACAAAACTCCAAGGCAACCTGGCAGAGAGAAGTAACTTTTTGGCTAGAGGAGCATCAGTGTTGAAGTATTTGGCAGAGGAGTTCTCAATACCAGTAAGTTCTTCCTCCTTTCTTAAGTTTTTGCCTTACAGTATCAAGTTAAAAAATATGAGAAGAATGAAAATGACAGGAAGATCAAAACCAGAAAAAACTTCTAGCAGGAATCTTCAAGCAGGTACCAGTTGGAAAATAGTTGGGGAATGGGAGAAAAATAACTGTTCTACTTGGTGGTTTTTGTTGATTTTACTTTTTTTATTTTATTTTATTTTTATTTAGGACTTCAAATAAGGGTTTACAAGATTCTCCAGCTGTGTTTGTGCTTTTTTCTATTTTTTTTTTGTAAATCTCATATTTTATTTTGCTGCCATTAAATATTGCTTATCCTGATGGTTCCTTTCTAACGCAATGCTTACTCTAACTCTAGTGTGTACTCTGACTAGATGAAGTACCTTCTACTTAATTTTATGGAATCATAAAAGGCCTTATGCGCTGGAGCAGCATAAATGCCTTTTGTGACTGATAATGTATGCTAATTAATGCAGAAAGGAAGGTAACAGCACCGCAAATCCTGTCTGTGGACTTGCCCATGAAATACAAAGGAAGACGTGGGCACTCAGTGCAGTGACTGGGTGGAACTGATTGAAAAGTGCTTTAGAAGATGTAAGCTGCATAAATGTGTGTGTGTGTTCCTTCATTATATGATCCACAGAGGACCATATAAACTCAAAAGATGTCATTGAGACTCAACTCTTGGAAGTATTTCCTAGTATGGGTAACCTACTCATCACTCCAGCGTAAGAGAGAAACTGTGGTAAGAACTTGAGTAAGACTGGTGAGGCCTTTTCCCTCTGATGCTCCGAGGTCACAGCGGCTGTCATACCAGAAATATACATGTCAGAGGTGTGTAACTGGCTGACTTAACAGGAATGGATTTCCTTCTGCTGTGTAATTTCTAAAGACTTTTGATGGAGAAGATTAAACACTGCGTAAATGCCTTTAAAGTTCAGGTACAAAAGGTAGCGCCCTAGTTAGTGCACCAAATAATGTTTATAGTGCTTTAAAAAGCCAGGAAAGAATTTTGTGTAAGTATGTACACACTCATATTTTGGGAAAATATTATGTAGCCTTTTGAAAAAGGGCAGTTTTATGGGAAGATACTATTTTTCTCTATTTCTCTATTTTCTTCTCCTTTAGAGTCCCCCTCCTCCCCCCTCCACCTTCATTAAAATGGTGAAGCTGAGCTAGATTGGAGCCTCTGGTAGTTCAGGCTGCTGCCCTGCTTACAGTCAGAGGGACAGTGTTGATATTCACAGAAGTCTTAGGCTACTTCATGTTGTCCAACTCTAAGATTGTGATCCTAATTCATCCTGCATAAGAAGAAAATAAAGCTCGAACATTTAAAGGTTTCCATTACGTTAAAGCTACCATGTTTCCTTTGAGACATTTATGATACCTGGTGTGCTGGTGCTGTCCTTGTTTCTCACTGTGAACACTTTGGTAAGGAGTTGTGGAATTTTGGGCAGGAACTTGTGCTCTGGTCACAGCTTTGTCTTTTTGAATTGGTCATAAGATATCTTACCTTTTAAATAAAATCTTTAAAGGTCCATGTAATTATATGTAAATACACAGATTGAAAGCTTGTATGTTTTTAAAGAACCTATTGCTTAGGTTTATCAATTTATTCAATGGAAATCCAACTGTATTTTCATTTATCATCATCTTTAACACACATTGCTTGTGGGTTGGTTCTGGAGTATTTTAAAGATTTGTTAAATTTTATGTTATAAAATAAACTGTAGTAACTCCTATTAGTTAAGAATTCTATAGAAGGGCCTTGGCTAGAGATTTGGGTTCTTGCAAATACTGGTCCCTAGGCAGGGCTGTGTATGAGTAACACGCAAAATCCGACAGCAGCGTGTTACACATCTGCAAGTGTTGGTGCATACTAGAGATAAGTCTGCTGTTGCATACATTGCATTAACCTCTGCTACTTGAGGTTACAGAGTATCAAAGGTTCTAATTGTAAATAATTGTGTTGGAATTATTTCAGATGTTTTTACTTGCCTAGAAAATCATAAATATAAATTTGGGACTAAAAGAACATCAGTAAGGTTGCAAAGTGATTTAGATCACTAATAAACTGGACACATGAAACAATATGTAACACTTCATGTTAGAATCAGTGCAACTAAATACTGAGTTGGGCAACAAGTAGGGGGACTCAGTCTGAGACTCTGAGAAAGATTGGGAGTTGATGACTGATAGGAGTTGAACTTAAAGTTCGTCATTTTGGCTGTAGCTAAAAAGCCTGGAGAAAAACTTTGAGTAGTTGAGCAAGGGAATTGGAAATAAGGAGGTTGTATATTGTCTATTTAGCTTTAACTGTTACTGGAGTTTATTAAATTATCTATTTAGCTATAACTGTTACTGTACGTCTGGTGTTAACAGTCCAGGGAGGATGGTGAAAAATCAGCTTCCAGACAATAGCCTTGAAAATGACTGGGAGAAGGGGAGAGTAGTCTTAGCAATTAAGATGTAAGGTGCTTACTTTGTTTAGCTTAGCTAAGGAAATGTTAAGGGTTTCTTCATTAGTCAATATGCACCTACTTGAGGAAGAGGTATTTGATGAAAGCAACCTTCTCTTCAGCTGACAAAGGTATACCACAGTTCTGTGGTTGGAAGCTGAATTAAGCAAGTTCAGACTTCAAATAAGGGGTGTGTTCTTACTGGACTAATTAATCATTGGAATGCATTACTAAACATAGCTTCTTGTCACTGAGTATTTTTAAATGGGCTTCTTCCCCCCACCTCCCATTTCCTAAGAAGGAAATGGGTTTAAATAGGATTAAATTTGGGGAAACCCTGTACTAGCATGTTATGCTGGAGTTCAAATGAGTTTACTGCAGTTCTTTCTGTTGGCATTATGAACTCTCTAGCTGTTTATAATTGTGTGTTCATGGTGTCAAGATATCGAGTTTGATGTGCAAAAGTGACTAGCATTCATAGCTTTTACTGAACTCAAAGGGAGCTGTTTCAAACCCAAGTAGCTCTATATGGTATGAAGTATTCGGGGAAAAAAGCTGACCTTAACTGCCTCAAAACTGATGGTTGTTGTTCAGTAACCTCTCTGCACTTCTATTTTCAGTTTGTAAAATGGGAATAACAGAGCTGCTAGTTGTGAGGATGCTGTGAGGATAGGGTCATTGCTGTTCAGAAAGCACTCGTACTGTGTCCATGAACAATGTATAGGTACTTATTGGAAAGTAACACTTGTCATCCTCAGTGTAAAATTTAAGTGATGTGTAACAAAACCTGAATCCATCTTTTGAGATGAGAAAAAAAATATTAAACATATTCATTGAATGGCACCATCTTAGCCACTGAATGAAGCAAGTGAAAGTGTTGTGTGATTGTAAATTTTTGCTTGACTTAGCGGTTTTTGAATTTTTTTGTTTGTAAAGTACAAAGAAACACAAATTTCTTTTTCTTATGTATGGACATTAGTAAAATGTAAGTGGTTTCTCGAAAAGCGAAACACAATGCCTGATTTCCTTTTTTTGATCCCTTCTTCCACCTAACTTAGCAGTAAGCCTGGTTCCACCCTGGGTTCTTTAAATGATGTCAGGGCAAGAGGCAGCACGAGGTTTGGATCACTTCTGGTCTATTGACAGGCCACCTGGCAGCCGTACTGATGACTGAGAAGTCGCTGAAGCTTTTTCCTCCGTGGCGCCCTATGTGGCAGGGTCCCTTTTTCCCCTTCCCTGCACACAGCCGTGACCAAAACCCAATTTTTTTTTTCTGCTTGGTTTGGTTGGAACTAGCCAGTCAGATAAAAAGCAATTGCTAGAAACTGAGAAGGACAGTTTGACTATAAATCGAACAAAAAGCCCTTCATTTTTGAAATCTAGTGAATATGTAAAGCTATATGAAGAGATAACATTACATTTATCTGTTTTAGAGCATACTGTACTTGAGAGCATTTGGATCTGAGTGTTTTCTGTTGCAATGTGTGTTGATGCTGTCTACCAGATTACATATTTAGGCAGCAGTAATCAGTCCTATGTTTCCTGTCTAGTTTCCTGACATCTGTAGTCATTTTAAAGAATAGAAAACAAAATACACTTTGGATTTTCTTTCTTCTCTTCTTCCATATTCATAGGAAACTACTTATTATTAGTAAGTGGTATTCAGTAAAAGTAGTTCAGTGTTCATGCTGGTTGAAAGAGAAATGATGTCTCCATTTCAGTGAAGAGCTAAAACTAAAACCCAATATGACAACAATTGTTCTTGAGATTTAACTGTTTAGCTTACAAAAATTGTTATTTATAGAACCTGATCTTCTAGTTGTTAGTTGTTAGAGAAAATGTGTGAAGCTGGCTAGACGTCTCCATGGAAAAGCACTCTAAACGTGGCAGTTGCAAAACCCAACTGCTTTAAGCATTCTTTTAAATATCAAATTGAGACTGAAGATGAAACTTGCTTTGTAAATCCCTAAGGCTAATCAAATTACAACACTAGCCGTCCTTTATACTTTTGTCTGGGTTGTGTTCTTAGATCTGTAAAGTGAACCTTTGTTATTTATGATCAGCATGTTGGTTATCATTACTACCAGCAAATGTATAATAGTATCTTTCTTTCTTTCCTTTTTTTAATTGTTCTTTCTGAGAATATGAAATAGCTTAGGAGGAGAGACTTATTCTCTCACTTGTGATTTATAGTGCAAATGAAAGACAAACCTTATGTAACCATTCTCTAATGCTTTTATTTGCTATGCTAAATAAGTTAACAGTAGTCAAGAAGCCCATAATTTCCACAGGTAATAATTTTTTCCCTTTTAGATGCCACATGCTCCATTTAAAAACTAAAAGTTCACTTTATCAGTATTGATAATATGACAGCGATTTAAAGCTGTCATAGTCAATTTTCTTTTTACATGTTTAGTTCTCACATTTTTCATTTCAGTGCTTCATGTTCACTTATGCATTCTGCTCTGTAAACTTTATATCCAGGATTTTCATTGCTTTGGAAAGCCAAATATTTAACTAAATATGTATTTGTTTTTAAGTTGTGTAAGCTTTTTCTTCTCAAAATCAATTTATATGCGCAAATTACTTGACATCTGCAGTCCCTTTTCTGCTGTCTTTGGTTAAGTGTGTTTAATTGTATCATCTCAGCTTCCTGCAGTAAAGTGTCTCAAGGTTGAAGTGCTTCTGTTGGCAAAGAGAGAATATTCAAACTGTTAATTTTCTTTCTTTATAAGCAAGTATTTCCATTTGGCCTCATCCTTGGTTCTGTTTTATTCTGTTTCCACATAGATGGTTGTCCGTCAGCTCCTCTGCACCTTTGCTATTGCTGTTCTGATATTTGAAAATACTAGTTTGTGGAGAGATAAACAAATTCCAAAATGGAAGATTTCTGACTAATAGTTGTTTAAATGCTAGTTGCCTTTGAATTGGTAATAAATATGTAGAAAGTTTGGAAAAAAAAATGGATAGCTGATTTGTTGTATGCTGACTTTTCCAAAACTGTGGAGATACATTAGACTTCCAGGTGAATTTGTTTGTATCTGGACTGTAAGCTGCTGAAATGCAAAATTTGCTTTTATACTTTGCTATTAAAAAGTATTTTTAATACCAGTGTTACAGAAGCAGTAATTGAATTTTCTTTGCAAGTTGTTTAAACCTAGAATAAAAAAACTTTACTTCGAAAACTTAAAGAACTGGTTCTATTTTGAAGTTTCTTAAAAAAAAAAAAAGAAGTTATACCACATTGAAACATGTGTTTCTTTAATGAGGAGCTAACCTTATCAGAAGAAAATATTTTGGAACTGAGTTACCAGAATTTTACTAGCCATATTTAGGCCAGATGTGGTTCAAACAGTTTCTAGTGGTGAGAATTCGGTGGAAAGTACGGGTCTTTTTCTGTTGAGCTGCTGCTATTTATGTAAAGTGTCTTGTCGCTCAAGTTTCAAGCATATTTTGTGTTTGTGTATGTATGTGAACTTGAATACCCTTCCCAACTGCTAATAGAAGAATCTTTCTATTTCTGCATAATCACACTGAACTGCTGGCCATCTGCTTACTGCAAAAGGTTGAGGTTTACCTAATAATGTAGTTCACCTTTCAATGTGGGGCTGCTACTTGCCACCCCGCCTTAAACTTCCATATGAGTAGCTTTGGTGCTTTTTTCCATGAAGTCTGTATATTTCTCTAGGGAGCAGCATGAAAGTTAAAACAATTTGTGACTGCTTAGAAGACTCAGTGCTTCTGAACCTGCAGAATTTTATTAAGATAATTCACCAACTTCTTGGAGAAGTGGAGTTGTCCTTCTATAAACTCAATAGGATGAAAAGGTGCTAGTATCTTTTGCTAATCATGTTGTGAACATTATCCGCAGAAGCATAAATATTTATAATAATGCAGATATTGCAGAATTTACTGACTCTTACTATTCTATATTACTTAAAGAAACATTGAATAGCCCTAACTTTGTTTTGAGCCATGGAAAACAGTAGTTAATTTGTTTCCTAAAATTACTTCCAAATCTAACTTCTAGTAAAGAGCAATTCTTGTTCTCTTCAAGATGTTTCCCTCCCCCTGCACCAAAATTCAAGTTGGTGTTCATGTCCTCATTAAATGGTGAACTGAGCAGCATTAGAAAATTGTGTTCTTGCTAGCTATATCAGAACTTTTGGTTTCAGACATATTCTCTTTTGGTGCAAAGAGGAATACCTGACCTTGTTCAGTGTGCTTCATCAGTTACCTTGTTCAGTGTGCTTCATCAGTTTAAGTAACAGTTTGTGAAACAAACCAACCATTTTATGTTAAGATTTCCTCCCATGTTATACTTAGCAGTATTTTTGTGCCCAGAGCTGAGTCTATAGCTTTGGGGTTTTTTTTAATTAAATATTCTAGTGTTACTCTTTGTTTTCTTACAAAAACCTGCTTAAAAAACAAGTGTCAGAATTTCACATATATGTGAACACTGCTGTTTGTAATGTGTGGTTTGGAATGAGTTTTAATTTGTGTTATTGTTTAATTAGGAAAACAAAGTGGTTAAAGGGGACTTACAAACTAGAGTTCTTTCTTTACCTTCGCTAAAACTTCATAAACCCAGTTTTTGTTGGCAGATTGTTTGTGTTTCAATTATCCCTCTGCTCCACAGTACTGAGCAAAAAATAGCTTTGATAAAAGGGAGTTAATCCAACTGCTAAGTGTAGTTACAGTGGCAAAGTTAGATGGTTTTGTCTTCTCGTGTGGCTGTTAAAAATTATTCTCGGAAGGCACAACTTTGTTTTAGTTTAAAATGACTGGTTAAAATGTAATTATAACTATCTTCAGTACTGCTGCCATCTGTGTACTTTTTTATATGTGTCTGGAGAATATATGTTTCTGCAGTTTATGGCCCGACACAGTGTTCATTTTGGACTGTCTATGCTCATAAAATGTTTAATACTGCTGAGGAAAAGGAATGAGAAATGGTAGAGCAATGTTTCCTGTTTTCATGTGGTGGTGAAGTATAGAAAAGAAGGTAGTTTAAAGTTATATGATACTGGAATTCAGTTTTCTTTTTCTCTTAAAGTATTCCCCCCATTGCTTTTTCCATTTTACAGTGCAAATGACTTTGCCAAAAGCTGTCATTCTGCACAATTGCACATATGAATTTATGTAGAAGGAAGCCACCAGTATTGATGTATAGGAGAGGGAGTTGAGAGGAATGAGATTTTATTACAAGATTTGTTTTTGATCTGCTATACGATCATGGACAATGCTTGCTATAAAGGTGGGCAGCCACTTTCCCTGATATCTGCCTGAATTTCTGAAAGATTTTATCTGAAATAAATTAGCAGTTTCTTGAGTCTTCTAACCCTCATATTCATTACACTTCCCTGGGTTTCCTTCAGCTCATTTACATCATCTTGAAAGTGAGGTGCCCCAAACTGAGATAGTATTCCAGATGAATCTCTACCAATGTTTAGGTATGGAGAAGGATTTCATCTTATGCCTTGCAGGACATCCTCTTGTTTATACATCATAGTACACTGTTCGCTTTCTTTGCAACAGCCTGATGTCATTTACTTAACATTCATTAAAACCCTGGATCTGTATCTGCTGACTCTGTTACTTAGCTAGTTGCTCCTCCTTCTAATGTATTATTTTTCCTGACTTATCAAGATGGTTTTGCATCCTAATCTTATATTCCTGTGTACTTGCAGTTTCCTCCCTGCTTTTCTGTTTTTGCAAGGAAAATGATCATTCTTTCTATTACAGATTCTTTGTGTAACTATTGGATAGAACCAGACTTCAAGCGGACCATGCCATTTTGTTCAATAAGAGACCTTTAAACACTAGTAACTGCTATGTGTCATTTTCCAATAAATTTTGCATCTACCCTGTAATAGATATATCTAGGTTATATTTCTCTAGTTTAAGTAACATACCTATATAAGATGTTCCACTGCTAAAATAAAAATACAGTATTTGTGTTTTTTTCTACCCTGTCATGTTGTGTTACTCTGTACATGCTGTAGAAAACAATAGTAATTGTGCTGAAGGGCTTTTATTGGGGGTTTAGGATTTGGCAAGATGTACTGTTTTGACTGTGTGAAGAATTGCCTGAACCTTTAGGCAAATAATCTATTTGTGACTCTGCAGAGAAATACTTATGTTTTGAGTATTCCATTCTTTTCGCATGTTTTCTTGTGCCTCCTTCTTGTCCTTTGATTTTATTTAAACTGTTGGTTTTCTAGGAATATTTCTGCATTTGCATAATATGTAACTGAAAGTGATCCTAGTCTCTAGACAAGATAGCGATACAAAGAATAGTTGACCAGATTACAAGCTGTTGGAGAAATCTTGCCCGTATGAGCTCAGTATAGACTAATTAGTGGTTTGATTTCCAGATTCGCTAGAGTTTGTTTGCTTTATGGTTTCTGAGCCCCAGGGCTCCTGGGAATAAAGAGGACCTGCTCTGCAATTGTTACACCTAAATAATATTGTACCAGCCCCCTGAGGTGTAGAGGTATGGGGATAAGAGGAAATTAAGATTGCACAATGCATATGTCTGTTACAATACAAATGTGCCCAGAGATTAAAAGTAAAATCTTATTTGCTGGTAGTAGTAGCTGGTAGTAGTAGAGATGATTGTATCATTCCCTCTTTGTGTCTACAGGACTGCTTTGTGAGACTATTGCATTTGTGTGGAACCGGGTGCACTGCTGGGGCTGCTTTTTCATGGAGTATGATCTGGAAGCTTCATGATGCAGCCTGCTTGCTGCTGTTAGCTAGAGAACCTGCCTTTTTCAGTCTGCAAAATTTCCTCTCCTTCCACACATGATTGGATGGTAATAACAGACAACCAGACCAAACTATTGCAGTTAGATCGTTGATGATCCTGTGCTGCCTTGAAAACAGGAGTATCTAGATTTACAGGACAGGCTTTTCAATCTGCACTTTTTCTTCTGCTGTTGAGGCTCTTGTGCATTAGAAGAGTTGTGGGGTTTGCTCTGGTTTCCCTCCTCTGTTTTGCTTGGAATTGGAATCTATGAGCTATAATATAGGGTCTCCTGAGCAACTTCATTCTGATTTTTCTACAAAAAGACTTCATCTTCTTTATTGAGAGCATGTATGTTTTGTATCATTGTTCACTGAAGTTGCAGCTATCTGTGTTGATTTATTCACCCCAATTTTCTATTTAAAGAAGGAAACCCATCATTTTAACAGCAAGCATTTTAATTCATTTGGCTGAAGTTCAGAATAATCAAGCTGAGGGAGTCTCATTCCAAATACAGATTCTAATGAGAATCTACATGATTTTGGTAACCTCATCAAAACTGTCATGTTGCCTCTTGCTAAAATGCATAGCTATATCTCATTTGAGAATAGAGTACTTCTGTTGTAATATTCTAGGTAAACAAAATAAGATTTAGAGGCTTTTATTAAATAAGACTGAGCAGTCATCTGCAGAATTTTAATTAGACAGGAGTGAATGAGATGCTGTTTTTTGTTGGTGAGACTACATCTGAATTTCAGTAAGACAATATCTCCCCCCCGCCCCCCAAAACTGTTAACATTTTTGATACTCTGATTTGGATGAGCTGCATTGCCCACCCCAGAATACAAATCTCTTTATTTGTCTTTAGATTCCAGTATTTTCCATACTTTACTTTTTATTTTTCTTGTCTTATATTTTTGACCTGGGACAGAGAGTGCTTTGCTCTTCAGTGATATCTGGGGTCTTGACTGGATTCTTGGCAGACTGTGATATTGTATTTTTCATGATGTGCAGGTTAGCAAAATCACCTCTAATACATGAACTAAACACTGCTTTTTCATGCAACTGAAACCCTTAGTTCTTGTAGAGGAAGATTGCTTTAGAAGTCCTTATTGCTTAGATGCTTTTTGTAACTTCATAAAGGTCCCCCCTAGGGAAAAGGGGGGCTTGCTTAAGGCTGCAGGCACATACTGGTGCTCCGCATACATTACTTCTCAAGGACATTAGTTTAAGCAAACCGGCTTCAGATGTTGGCAGTCTTTGAAATACCCAATTGAAGTTATTTCTCTGCAAAGCCTATGAATGATACTAGCAAGCTACAAGTGGATAAATGGAAGTTTGATGTAGGGCTATGTATCTGTTTATCAGTCTTAAATTCCTGCATCACCAAATGTATGTTAAGTCTTTTTTTTCTTCCAGTAGTTGTGAGAGAAGATGCAGTGAAAGGTAAGCTAGGTATGAAATGTTAAGATGACTTTTTTTAATTCAGACCCTTGCCTTTTGTTATCTTCTGTGATTTCCTTAAACAATGTCTTATTCTAACAAACCTCAGGTCTGCCAGAGATATTTGGAACGACATCTAAGAACTGTTCCCGTATGTCTTTAGCAAATTCTCTCAATTCTTCAGGAACAGTACAGGAGCCTGTTGCTCACCTTTTTAGTGACATGTCCTTTTCCTTATCGTTTTCTAGCTAGACAGTCAAGAGCTTGTTTGGAAGAGGAGTTGACTGATAAAACATTTCAAGGTTTGCTTGTGTCAAAAATTGTTTGTGGGGAAAATTCTTAACCCGAAAAATCTTCTGAATATGCACTGTCGTAGGATTTCCTAGGGGGTATATACAAACAGCCACCTAAGGCTGGCATGTGTTGGGCTTGTGTAACTTTCTCTGGTTGCATGGAAGAGCTCCATGTCACAGCCCTTCCTGGCATTGTAATGGAAACAGTCATGCCTGGGCAGTGAGCACAAAGTTTCTGAGGAGGCCTGGGTGCAGAGCGTATGCACAGAACGAGTATACTGTGTATTAGAACAGATATGCTCTACTCTGCTTCTGTGATGCCCCTAAAATGGAGCTACTAGAAGCAGACAGATGCTGCTGAAGCAATTTGTGAAGCCTGCTCCTGCTTGTCATATTTTCAACGGGCAGATTTGCAATAGTAAAGGAGATTGTTATTGGCTAGAGATACTATTTTGGGGTTGGCAGCAATGCTTACTGCTGTGCCTCCTTTTTCAGTTGGCTTAAGCAAGCCATAGAAGAGAGGAACTAGCAAAGTGGTGAAGTTACTGCCTGGAAATCCACTGACCTGCAGCCCATTCTGAAGTTGTCCCTAGGAAAGAAGGCTGCTAGATACAAGCTGCAAGCAGAATAAATTATCTGTGCAAATCACAAGTGGCATGTGGGTAGCAGGTTAATTGAGCCTGCATTACAGAAAGTTTGAGTAGTCCAAGATCAAGAGGTGGTCAACCAATGTCAGAGATTAAACAGCAACAAGAGGACAATACGTGCTTTTTTCCTTCCTATGTGCCTTGTAATTCGTTTCAGTATAGAATTTGCAACTGGTTCATACTTGCTGATGAGCCCGAACAAGGATGTAAACCAGCTGAAAAGCAACCCAGGAAAAAAAAATGTAGTGGGCAATTGCTGTGCAGCTGAACAGGCACTAATGTAGGCAGAAAGGAGGGGCAGGTATGTGTGGTTTCTGGCAGCAGCACAAATTTTGAATGTAAAACTGCATCTTCAGTAAAAAGGATAAGTATGAGTAAAAATGCTAACCAGGTTATTACTCAGAACAAGCAAAGAAAGTGTGTTAAGTGCTTGGAACATCCTTTAAACTTTTAAAAGCTCTTCGAAGGATTTTGTTACGTACCATTATTACGATGCTTTGTACTTTGACTAAAGGTGAGCAAATGCCTGGCTGCATACAGCCTATCCTTACATTGCTTAGAGCTTTTGTGCATCATTAGGTCAGTGTCCTGGTTTTAGTCTGCATGTTCTGGTTTTAAAATGCATCATAATATGCTGTATTTGGAGTTGTAATATATCCATGCATAATGAATTATAGCTGAGGTCAGAAACTATGCTGAATAGTAGATTTTCAAACCACAGTATTTCTTCCTATGCTAAAATTCAGAATGAAATGTATAACAATCCATAAAATAGCTGGTACAGTTCATAACATGCTTGCATTCCTTCATTATTAATAGTTTCATATTCATCTGTCAGCATGCTATGGCTAAACCATTAGCCAAGTTTTTGCAGCTGGTGCTTTACAAGTCTGTAGAATGTAGTTATCTCCAGCTCCTGTTTTTTGTCTACTAGTAAGAGGAAATTTTACAGAGAAATTACTAACTTGTCCAAGACTGTAAGGTCAGTTCTAGGTGAAAGTCTATGATCTTGATTTATCAACTTATTTGGCCTGTGGTACTTTTCCTGTTATTTCTTTTGTTCAAACTACATTGGTCGCAGCAGTTGTTTCAAGTAATAATGATTTGTTTAATCTCATTAGAAGTTCTGCACATAGTTGTAGTAGTCCTGTACTGGTTTTGTAGCTCTATTTTTAATAACATTTTGTGCAAATTAAGTTGCTGATTTGACCTGAAGGTAGAGCCCCTAGAGAGGTCTGTTTTGAGATGAATGGATCTCTGGGTAGTACATGTGGGGGTTTTTGACTCCCTCCATTAAAACGTGAATGAAGATGAATATTGTTTGCAGCGAAGATAGCTACTGATGTAGAAAGTAGTATGTATGTAGACTGCCAAACTACTTTGTTCATGATACTGAACAGTTACTGGAGAAATAACAGTTAAGATTATTGCTAAATCAAAATAGTTTCATATGGTTACTTGGAGACACAAGGTTTCTAGAAGTGATTGTGTGGTCCAGTACCTCTGTGTGTGTCCTTTTTTTAATTCCAATGCTGACAAATTCCAAAGGCCACAATTTGTAAATCAGGATAGATACCTGCTTTCTCTCCCATTTTTGGAGCCAGAAAAATCTATTAACATAAATATGAAATTTCTAAATAATAAAATAATATTTGTGTATATTTACAAGCTTCTGTCTCCTAGAATAACATCACTTATGCTGATAGGACGTAATGAAATCTTTGCCATCTTACAATTTATTCCCTAGCACTGGGTTGTATATTTTGAATACTTGACTGTCCCACCTGCATTCAGTCCAGTCATTTACTTCTGACTGGACCACTAATATGTCAAACCTCTCACCTGTTTAATACAGTGGCTGTTGAAATACATACCAACAAGTTTTATGTTTCCATTCATTCCCAAAGCCTTAAACTTGTTATTTTCATGCCAAGATCCAGCTATTACCAGACATTATTATAGAGTGGTAGTAGATTGGTCTGTTACTAGGCTTGTATTTCAGTTGCCTTAATGTCTTGTTTGCTTGTTTTTTTCTGATGTTGGAATGTTCCACAGAGGGGTTACTTTGAAAGAATATCTGTCTTCTATATGGTTATTTTAATACTCATTTTTATTTCAAGAGCTCTATTTGCCCTTAAACACTGCTATTTTTAATATTGTTTGAAGCTGGCTTTGCAGTTCCTTCTGAAGGAATAATTGACTAGCAATAACAGTGATGTATTTCTCCTCTCAAGGACAAACAATTTGTGCAGAAGCCTGTACTGTTTCTTCTTGGTCACTGCAATTGAGTCCTTTGGATGCTAGAGGTAGGGTTTACATACTGGTGAATGTCATGAATTGTTGGTACAATGACCTAACTGCTACTTTTTTTCATAGGGCTCCCAGATGTAAGGAGATGCTAAACAGAGGAGATCTGTGAATAGCTAGGAAATGAGAGCTTGAATAGCAATACCATTTACACAACTTGATTTGCTGTTACTGGAGTACAGTAAACTACTGGATCTCTCTCTGTAAATGTCACCAACTTGTTTGGAATTAACGATGCAGCCTGAATGCTAGGTGCTGCTTAAAAATGTGAACCTGGCCCTAGTACAGTACCTAGAGCCTTCTGGAGGTTTGAGCAGAAAACATAAGAATTTGTAGCCAGGCCCAAAGCGTACGCATGTCACACAGACACTGTAATTGATTCTGTTGAATATAACTTCAGTATTTATGCAAGTTTGGGTTTTTATAGCTGTAATGTTCCTCAGATACTGAGAATGTCCAAAGAAATACTAGGTAATTAAGAACAATCAGTCACATTACCCCAGTTCATCTGAAGGATTGACAACATTGACTCTTGGCATAACAAGCTGCCTTCTTTCTAGTAGTCAAATACCCAGCACTTAAGATTCTGTTGTTTAAGAAATCATGTAAGTCATTGGCATTTTTGCAGCAAAATATGATTTAGATTTGGTCCATAAATCTTGCTATATGTGAAGAGAAAAACTCAAGTAAAATAAAATTTCTGTAGTACCAGGTAAAGATGTCTGGTTCATAATGCTGTGGTATCAGTGATAAAAGTCGTAAGTTGTGTTCCTGAGCTCTAAAAATAGACACAAACTCAATTACTGTCATGTGCTTCTGTCAGAAACTATAGATGGAATTAGTGTTATGTTTTTTATCAATGCCAAAGTTTTTCAAGAATCCTTGTACTGACACAGTCTACAACCTCAGAATATTTTAGTTACTACAGATTTTTTTCTCAGCTTGAGTAAATCTGCTTTCTAGTTTAGAGTTGTAACTGATGAGGTAAGGATAAAGTGAAGAAAGATTGATAGGGAGTGGTGTGCAAGTTTTTTATTGGCTCAATTGATACAGTCAGGAAAAGGGAGTCCTTTTGACTAGAAACCTGAAGAGGGGCTTGGGAAAACCTGCTTGTCAGTTGGTCCAATAAAGGAGAATATTTCTGCCTGTAAACTTCCCTCATCTAGTTTAGAGTCTGTAGAATTACTGATGAGCAGAGACATTAAGCTTTCCTAGTTTCTCTGTAAGTGTCACTTAACCTGGAAATTTCTTCTATGTTTAAATTGCAGTTTTGTAGTATACTGTAAGACACCAAATGCTTGTGGTCATTTGCATCCCTTTGTATGCAAGTGATCTAGTAAAGTACACAGTACTGATACACTTAATCATTTGGCATTAATGAATTTTTTGAGGTATTTACTCTCCTAGTGTAGGCATGTGGAAGTTCTGACAGAAGAATAAAGACAACAGAATGTTTTGTTAAATAGGAATACTTGTAAGACATTTTGTAGAGCAGGCAGCTTATAGTTTGTTTTGATGGTACTGAAATGGAAGCAGAAAGGTAACACTCCTCCCCCTCCCTGCACCAAATTTTAAAGCAATTGGAAGTGAAAGCTGACACTGTTCAAACCTCTTGAGTTTTTGCCATCATCATCATGATTGATATGTATCCATGGTGTTTCATCTATTGTATGAAGCAGCTGAGAATATCTGTCTCACTCCTAAAGACTTTGCTTCAGTATGTACCTCAAAGAGACATCTCCAAATGGAGTCCTCTTTTGCAGGTGATTTCTTCCTTCTTTCATTGGTTTGTTTCTTTCTCTTATCCCCTGTAAAGAGGGGATAAGAATCCAGTTTAGACATCTTAAAATCTAACATCTTGTTATACCAGTCACAATATTGAATCTAATTTCAATATCAGGAGTGAGTTTTCCTTAGAAATGGTGAAGAAAGTGGCAGCATAAATTAAAGTTACAGCCTTTTGTGTTAATTTCTTGCTAGTCTTTTTTTCTAGTCACCTTTTGTATATTCTTCATTTTATCTGTTCAAGGCTGAGGAGATGTTATCCACATTCTTTACAACAGCAGTCAATTTACAGTGCTTGTTTAGTCACTGTTGAATTTCTTGGATTTTATGTTTTCTGAAACAAACAGAACCATGTTGTCTTGGTCAGTTGGGATGAAAGTGTGGGTGGCTGACAAATTCAGACTGTACTCATCAGACTTAGACTCACTAATATTTTATATTTGTGATTGAAGGTGAAATTTCACTGGGAACTTTTTGACAATGCTGTGGGCTTTTATATATATATGTATATGTGTATATATATGTATTTATACACACATAAATATAGACCTTATGTTACCTTTCTTGTTCTCACAGAAACATGTGTGCAGCCATATAGTGAAAGGAGTGGGGATCTGATCCAGCTGAAAAGTGATCCTTCAGGGTTTTTTTTTCTGAATAACTTTTCACCTAAATGCAATATCCTTGCATCTTGACTTGTTCATTTGTATTCCACTATAGTCCCTACATTCTTTTGTAAAGAACACCTGTGTTGCTAACCGGTCTTTATTTTTAAACTTAGTTATCCTGGTAGAAGCTTGTGCTTTCTTGAATTGCACCTCCTCCCCATCCCACCTCCACCCCCTTTTTTTTTTAATTTTTGCAAGTGTTTCTCCAGTCTTTTGAGTCCTTCTTGAAAGCTAATCCTGTCCTGTCATAGTTGGTTCCTTCCATTTATAGTGCTGATGCACAAGCATTTTGCTGGAACAGTGCATGGGACTTCACTGTGGTGGGAATGAACAGCTGAGAAGGTTTAGAAGAAGGAGGCAGTGTTGTTTGAGCATGTCTGGTAGTGCTGCTACTGAACATCGTGCTGTAGTTTATCTCTTCCTCTCACTAGAATGTACCAATTGGACAACAGATGTGTTTTTCCGCGGTATGGGTTAAGACTAAACTTAAATGTACTAATTCTTCTCAAATTTATTTTCTGTATTAATATAATGAAATACAGGGATGGCAGGTGATTTGCAAGCAAATAATTTCATCTAGAGTCTCTAATTATACTGAAACTAAAGGCACTGACTTTTGAGTCATCAGAACTTGAAGATAGAATTAATTCCTTGTGCTACAAGTCATTGCAATCCAATTTTTATTCGTAATTTTAGACATTGAAATATTAGCATTTATATAAAAAAACTAGCTATAGAAACATTTTCAAGAACTGCAAGCAGATTTTATATTCTTGTGGGTTTTTTGGTTGCTCGTTCTGTGTAAATTGCATAAATGCTCTGGCAATGTTGGTGGAATATGGAGATGATCTATAAAGGAGGCAACTAGCTTTTAAAAGAGGAATCAGTGGCATTTTCTGCTTTCTATACTTTCTGAATACTGAGTATATAGATATTCTGAAGTATACTCTATTATTCATTTTGTATTCCATCGGTCTATTGTCATTAATTTTGTGTTCCATCAGTTGCTTTTCAGAATGTGTTTACAGCCTTTTGATAGGAGGACTTATTTTCTAGTAGCTAGACATTGAACTAGAAGTTGTTTGGATTATGTTCTTAGCTGTGTTGTCCGGTATCTCCCCTGGCCCAAGTTTAACATGCAAAGGAAAAAGAAGCTTTAATGAAAAGGCCTGTGAATGAAGGATTCTATTTGTGGCAAATATTGTTTGCTCACCAGCTGAAGTACAATAGTCTTATTCTAGCTTCCAACATACTGTCCTATAGCAATTTTGGGTATTTTATTTTAGACAAAGGTAGTGGCTGTGTATTTTGCACAGTGCCAGATTAAATTTGCTTTTGACTGTGACTGCTATTTGGCTATTGCTTGTGGAAAAATTATATAATTTCTACGCACAAGTCAATTATATTAATTTAGATCCTTGTAGTAAATGTCTAATCAGTGCTTGCTGGAAAAATAATAAATATAGGTGGGATACTGGAGAAGCTTACTGTTGCATGTTACAAGTTAAATTCCTTCCTTTGTTAAGATTTTGCATAGTTAGTTTAGCTTAAGAACTTCAGTATTCACTTTGAGATTAAATACAACAAAGCCTTAATTACTCACTTTAGTTAAGCAGAATACTTTGTTAGCTGAAACATGCTCTGATATTTGTTATTTAGTGGTATTTTTTTCATTATACAAACCTTTGCTCCCATTGACAGAACTGGGAATTGGCTGTACTAGAATTTTTTTTCTGCGAGTTGGTGAAGCCTTTCTCTTGGAGCAACATCCACAAGGTGGTGCCTTTTCATCACCCGAAAGGGAAAGGAGCTGCTTTACAAAGTTCATGTTGGCTTTTGGCCTGTTGCTTGGCAGAAATGGGAAGCTCGGATACTGAGGTGACAGTATCCTTTTCTCCCTGGATATAAAGTGAACGCTATCGTTCTAGGTTCTTTCCAGCCTTTGTTGTTGTAAACTGATTGTGATGCTCAGAAGTTCAGAACTAGAAGGGAAAGGTAGTGGCTTGGAAATCAAAATTGAGACGTATTGGCAGAATCATGAAAAGATTGGCCCTGGAATACTGAAGTTGTGTAGGCCAGGGAGGATGTGTAGTGCCAGAGCATCTTGTGAAATCAGACCTAGAACTGCAACAACTTTTACATGTCAGGCTCAGGCCACCTTGGTGGAACAATGCAGGAGCCGGAAAGTGGAAGAATGAGAAGTGCTTTAGGCAAGTGCTGTGTAGTTTGGGGGGTGCGTGAAGGGGAACTGGCTTTGTGTTGACGATTCTCTTTTAGTTACATCATAGTTTATCTTTGTAAGGTGAATTCAGCTGAAGATGAGGAAGTTGGAAAACATTCTGAAATACTACCCTCTATTGCAGAATAAGACCTGAGAACAGAAGTATTATAAAGAAAGAGTTTTTCACATGACCTATATGTAATTCCCAGCTGTGAAACCTCTGCCAATGAGCATGAAATCCAAAACACAGCTGATAGGGGAAAGGGCGGTTGTCAGCTCAGACTGAACACTTGAGTATTCATAGCATGGTGCTTTTGCAAACAGACGTTGGAGTACATCAGAATAATTTGGGTTTGAGATCTGTGCAGGAACCTCTTCCTAGCTGTGTGCATTTTCAGATACAGTGGCTATCAGTGCTGAAGGAGAACCAGGTGTGCACCATATTGTACTAGTTTTCCTCCAGATTAGCAAGCCTTGACCCCCCCACCCCTTATACCTCTCTGCCACATTTCCTGCTGTAAACTGGTCTTATGTTTGCCTGTATGTACCTTGTGACCCCTTCAGAATATTTGTGGTATTTTAAACCCTGCATTGTGTGCATGACACAGTGTTTAGTTTGGAAATGAAGTTTAATTTAATCACACATGCTGATTGTGGTGTTTATTTTGGAACCAATAAGTAGGAGGCAACCTTTTGTATTTTATTAGTCTGGATGAATTCTGCCTGTTACTTGATAACTGTGTATAAGCGTGAAGTAAAAAAAATCGATATTCAAGGGAATGCTGAAACACAGATGGCACTTGAATACGGCCTCTCATCCACTCTGGGCTTGGATTCTGTTGGACACCTAAACTCTTCGGGTGTTTGTGGTTCATTGTGGTGATAGTGATAGAGTGGCTATTTTGTTTTTTATGGATTGTGTATCATTCCTCTTTATGTGCCAATGGAGCTGGAGAGGGAGCTGTTTTGGAAAGAGCAGCATTCACATTAGAGGAGAGGCTTTTTCTGTTTGTTTCTTTCATTTATTACAAATGAAGGAAGCTGTGTTTGCAGAGGGAGGTTATAGCTCTGTGGCCCTGGCCTTGTTTTGTTTGCTTCCCACAGGTCTGCATTTACAGCAGAATAAGCAAGTGTTAGAAGCTGATTTGCTACTCCCTGCAAACTGCCTCCTACCCCAACATCCCAGCAAAACTGCTCCCATGGTCTGCAGTTAATAATGTATGTGGTGGTAATTCTGGTCCCAAATCTTATCTTTCTCTGAGTGCTGAGTATTTTGACTACTGAAGTGAAGCAATTTTGATGCAAAGTTCTATATGTCATGAAATAGCAGATACTGTATGAGACAGTTAAAGCTATGTGTTAATGTGAATAACACCAAACTATTATTTTTCCTGTAATATTCTGCTTGTGTTCTTCTATAAGAAGCTTTCCTTCAAGAAAAGTGTTGGAACTCTCCCCTAATAAAGCAATGCACTTAAAAGACAAGATTTGATAAACCAGGGATTTTTGAGATACCATGTGTTTTCTATTCCAAACCCCTGTGTAGCAAAATGCAGTGTTATTTCCATGACAGTTATCTGGTGGCTCTTGGCAAATTCTGTTTTTCTGGTGTTTATTGTAAGTTTTTTCCATATCTGATTTCCCTGTTCTTGTGAAAGAAAACAGGATGCTACAAGAGTATCATCAAGATGAGAGAAAAAACAGGATAATTATTTGTTGTGGTTTGTTTTGTGTTGTTTTTTTTAATTTAATTGAAAATCTGAAGATCTGCTTTAGAGCATTATATTAACTTGAATTCCATACCTCAAAGGTGACTGTCTAGTCTTCTGAGTATAGCATGTGTGTTAATCTGCATGGAGGACAATACTTGAAGGTATGATATCAAATTTGGCATAAAATTGATGAGTTATTTCTGTATGATGTTTTTGGCACTATATATAGAATCATAGAATGATTTGGGTTGGAAGGGACCTTAAAGATCATCTACTTCCAACCCCCCTGCCACGGGAAGGGACACCTTCCACTAGACCAGGTTGCTCAAAGCCCCATCCGACCTGGCCTTGAACACTTCCAGGGATGGGGCATCCCCAGCTTCTCTGGGCAACCTCTTCCAGTGCCTCACCACCCTCGCGGTGAAGAATTTCTTCCTACTATCTAATGTAAATCTACCTTCTTTCAGTTTAAAGCCATTTGTTGTCTGTAGAAAATACTGCACTTGAGTGCAGACACAGTAGATGGCACTTGAGTCATTAATTTTATGATGCAGGAAAGAAAGCCAAACTCAGTTATGGAGTTAGCTGTTTGTAGCAATAGGCACATTTTATTGAAGGAGCAGCTTCAAAGATTTTGCTTTCAGTTAAATAGCCCTAGAAGAAAGTAAAACATGCACAAATTCTTTTTCAGTACAAGCAAGCCCTCTCTGAGTCCTTGAGGTTGTTGAATTTCTAAAAAGACGAACGGGCAGGACATGATCAGTCTGAATCATAAATACTTAGTGCCAGATTCCCTTTAAACATGTTGTCAGTGTTTGGTTTTGTAATCTGTTGTTTACGGCATATTCTCTAATATAGTTTCTTCATTTATTTGTTTCTAGTCTTGCTTACTCCATCGGACCATTTGTGAGCTCTGATAGCAGGTGAAGGATAAAAATCTGCTAACAAAGTGGATTTCTGACAATATTGTCTTACTATCAGAACAGTTTGAGTACTACGTTCTTTACTGTGGCTAAGTCTGACGACCAAGTCTAAGAGTATGCTGGTAGTTTTGCTAATCAAAATGTAAACATATGATTTAGGATGTCCCAAAGTGGTTACCTTATGCAATGTTTGATGCTGTACCCTTGGACAGTACTGTTTGGTCATTTGTTTATTCTCAACATTTTCAACACTAGCATTAGGTAGTGGATTGACAGTTCTGAAAGCTGAAGCGGCAATACAGACTTCCTCAATAATATCCTGTCACTATGATTCAGCACTAATGTTTATTGCTGAGTTAAGAAGGTGTAGTCAGACTTAGTTCATGATTCATTCTTTGGCTTTTCTGCTGATGCTCTTAGCATCCTCATTAAAATAAGTATTATATCAGACTTGAACCCAGGAACTAGCTTCATTTATGTTGTTCTTCCTATATTGTTTTATCACTCTGCCAATTTCAGGTTTTAGAGTTCATAAAAATGTTTGAAGGCCAAAAAAGGATGTTTGTTTACTAGAGGACAGAGAGTTCTGACTGTATCTTTCATTTTTTTTAACCAATAGTTAAAATAGGTAGAGATATTTATGTATGCTTTACTAATGTTTATGTGATTGTTACTACATTTGGGAAAAAATGCTGCATGTTAAGCGGGTGTTTACCTGGCACTGAGTTTGACCGGTTTGACTTTGCAGGGAGCTTACCCCTTGGTTTGTTTTGCTTTCAGTATTTGCCAGTGAGTTTCATCTCTCAGTACAGCTCTTTCTGACTGGTTAGATAGATGTGTACTGCACAGAAATGTAAAAACTAAGAGGAAAGTGTAGGGAACTTTTATTTGAGGGTGTAAATGATTATAGCTGCCTGCTAGCATGGTCTCTTCATCTCATGATTAGGACAAGTCCTCTGATGTTGTAGCTGCATCTGTCCATAATTCAAGATGCTTCATTCAGATTAGAGAGTAATTAAATCCTTTAGCAGCTAGTCAGTTTTGTGAATGTTTTTTCCTTCCAAAAAGGCAGCTTTTTTCTCTTTGATTGAGACTCCCCAGCAGGAGGTACCTTTTTGCTTTGCCAGTTGGAGAAAGCCCACATCCACTTACAAAGACTGTACTGGAACTCACAGGCATTTCATTTTAATTCCAGGCAACCATCCCTTTGCTGCTGCCTTTGGAACAGCTCAGCTGTGGAAGAAGTGAGCTAATCTGGAAATTTGAAAGTGAACTACTTAGTAAAGCCCTGGGGTTTACAGTTGGAGTAATTACGGAGAGGAATTGCACACCCTGTACTTGATTTTTGTTTTAATTAGGCTTCCTTTGATCTAGTCTCTCAATTTAAATTTAAAGATTTGAATCAACAACCTGTCACAGTATATTGCTTAACTCCTCTCCTTCTCAGACTGTAGAGGAGATGTAGAATATTGTTTATGCTTTCTGTTATGTATTTTGTTGGGGAAGATTTTCGCTGTTACTCTTGCTTCCTATTTTCTGCTGGGATTCTTTCCATCTCTCCCATCTTCTCTTTTCCTCCACTCTCCCCTCTCAATCTTCTTTCTTTATCCTCAAACATCTGCACCAGCTTTCCATTCACTTTAGGATGTAGTTGAGAATTGTAACTTTTAGAAATCTGCCTCGGGCATCTTTGTAGATTGTCTCCTTCACTATGAATCAGTCCCACTCCTTCCACATGACTTCTCATTTATTGGAAGAGCTGTCTTTGTCTC
Source organism: Phoenicopterus ruber ruber (assembly GCA_009819775.1). NCBI lineage: Eukaryota > Metazoa > Chordata > Aves > Phoenicopteriformes > Phoenicopteridae > Phoenicopterus > Phoenicopterus ruber. Next base: position 38,437,383 of record CM020219.1, read on the forward strand.
TGTTGCCAATTGGAATAGACTTCCTGCACTTCTCTGCCTTGCTGGGTGAACCAACTAATTTTAGCTCTTATTTGAAAAATCCTTTTTTTATTTCTATCTTGGCATCTGAAGTCCCCTTTCCTATGTTAATATATTCTATGCCTTAGTTTATCACCATGTTGCTTTTATGATACAGCACAAGGGTATTTTCACATACAGTGTATCTGCAACTTGGATGTTGAAGCGTGCTAAAGTCTACTGTGTTTGTATTGATGATGAATATTCTTTGTTTTTCTAGCAAGTTTTGATAAGTATGGTCTATGGTTGTTGTGCAGGTCCTCTTTGATAGAAAGAAACTACCAGCTTTAGAAAGAGAATGGCAATTTAAGTCAGAGGCATCAGGCCAACCATGATTTCTTGAAGAAAAGTCATGAAAACATTAATATCAACATAAAACAAATAAGACTTCAGTTTTTGAAGTCTTATCCAAAAAATTTTCCTGCCAAAAAGCTGCTGGGCAAATATGGTAAATGGCATAGGAACCTGGTCTATCTGCTTTGGAAAAATAAAACTTTGTATTGACATTACCAAGATTTGAACTTTGCTTTTAGGAGTTGGATATTTTAGAATTAATCTAAGCTATGTTACTATTAAACTTTTGTTATCTCTGAGTGGACATGTGCCCTTTTATATTTTATAAATAAGCAGAAAATGTTTGGAGCTTCTGATACAGTTCAGTGCACAAAAATGCTTATGGATACATGCTGTAGTTGTGATTTCTTTTTGGCTACCAGTCAGTCTTTTTTTTTTTCCTCTTTCAAGTGAAGGAGACTGTGCTACTGATTTTTGCATGATAATTTGCCTGACTAATGATACAGCTATCTAGTTTTTTTTTCCCCTACTCCAATGTATATATTTCTGCTAGCTTTTAAATCTTCCCTCCTTTGTGTTTCTTGTTTTATTACAGTCCCTGAGAATCAACAATGTAGGCGCCCTGTGGCCAGCAGAACTGCTAGTAGGTGGATGGAAGGAGACCTCGTTTAGTGCTTTGCCTTATTTGTGAATTTTAGCTAGTTGCTATTTACTTTGAGCAGTGTTACAAGGTTAAAATTAGTTTTGTGGGTTTCTTTAAAGTAGTTTGGTTATCTAGTTACATCTGTTGCATTTTGAATTAACAAAATAGGAAGGGGTTGTATAGGAATTCCTCTCAAATGTAGTGGAATCTAACTTTCATAACTGGTGTTTACTCTCTGGTATTATGCATCTCAGCTTTGATAATTACAATGAAAAGCTTAACCAGTTCTAGTCTTATGTGATTTCATAGTACAGTGGGATGTTAAGTTGAAATATACCAGGTATATTTTTCTCCTTCAAATGATGAAACTTCAAGTTTTTGTAGCCTTTAAGCAAGCAAATGAAACCTAATGAAGATGTACCTGAGAAGCAAGTGAGGAGAACCAAGTATCCAGTATTTTGAAAATATGAGTATGCACCTTAAAAAGTTTATACTTACAGTATTTATGCTCCTTGTCTTTGATTTAAGGTTGTTTTGGGTTGTGGGTTGGGTTTTTTTGGATATTTTTTCTTGTCATAGTTCGGACAGAGTTTCCAGTGGTAAAACTGATCTTTCTTGAGATTTTGAAGAGCAGTAATGAAATAGGTGATAATTACCAAGAATACCAGCTTGGCATTTTTAGATTTCATACCCTGTTTGTATTTTTCACAAATCCTAGGCCACATCGGATTTTCCATTAAACTGTTGTTTGTGATATCTACGAAACAGAATATATGTATGTATTTGAATAGTTCTGATGATTACTCTTAACTGCTTAAGCTGGGATTTGTCATTCACGTTGAAGCTATTCTTATGGTAGTGGCTCCCAACAGTTGACACTGAGGTAAGATTTTTGAATGTGGTTCCAGATCAAATAAAATCGTATTTGAAAAGCTCTAAGATAAGTGTAAAATTAGATCTTTCCACATCTTGCATATGGAAATGACTGTTGGTTTATCATAGAATATTTTAGACTCTTGCTCAAGGAATCTCATAATCCGTACCTAGTAATGCAAGTGACGCTTTGCTGCTGCTGCTTTTAAAGAATTTCAGTCCTGCAGGTTGTAGGAGAACTTGGAGGGAAGTAACTAAATCTGACCGGGCTGAGGCTTTCCCAGTATCTCTGATAATTGGAAATGCAGACGATACTGAGAGTAGTGAGTAGCTGGTCGTATGTGATAGTGTCCAAGAACTGAGTGGGGTAAGGCTTAAGACAGGAGGAAGATAAGAGTGGGAGTCCTCACAGTTTTTCATGGTGCAAGAAACTTCTACTCTGCCTTGCCTTATATCTTATCTTTTGAGTAAAAGCTGATTAGATGAAATACAGGTATGACAGCCTTTCTCAGAAAACTGCATAGAAACGCATCCCTTAAGCCAGAGATCTTTGAACACAGTGCTGAAGAGGGGGATAAAATATGCTCAGATTGTACTGGCTTTATTTTAACTTGAAATCAAGAAGTAAAGATAATAGTCAGATGAGAAGGTTCAGCCCTGATAAAGGAATAAATGTTTTGTACTGTAGTCCATTCCATCACAGTAGGAACTTAAAAAAAAGTCTCCATCTGGAAGGTTGTTTTCCAGTTGCTCACCAATCCATTGATTCTGCTCTTGATTATTACAGTTACCCATCCCTGTAGTAATGTGAGTTTATTAGGCATATTACTACAAAGCTTTGTACTCTGTAAGAATTCTATTCACAGTTTCTCTTTTGATCTTGCAGTCTGCCATAGGTTTGACCTCAAGTACTTGAAGGACCTACGCTTTCTTTGAGTATGGTTTTGACTGTCTTACAAGCTTTCTAGAAGAAAGCAATGAGATAAGAGGCTTGCAAACAAAATGTGGGGACTAAAAAGGAGCTTCACCAAAGGCTTTCATTTCTGGGAGAAATAAGAATGGTTAAACAATCATTTTCACAAAGATACAAATACAAAATTCATTTTGACTGCTCGGCTTTTGTAAGGTCTTTATTGCGTGCACTGTTCTGTATTCTAAGCATTAAAAGCAAAACAAAACCCCCATGATTCTGTAAATAAAATTAATTATTCCAGCACATTGCAAATGGAGAAAACGAGAAAAAATTGCTTCTGTTTTAGATCTGAGGAGGTTGATGAAGTATTGCATTGTGAATTGCACATCATTATCTTCATTACTTGTGGGTTTTTTGTTTTTGTTTGGTTTTTTTTTTTAAAAAAAGACATGCAGGATAGTATTTTTCTGGTAGTAACCTTTAAATAAAAGTTCATAGTATCGCAGCACTGAGTGAGTTGGTTTCATTCTAGGTTTCGAAAAAGCAAGGATGAGGAACCGTTACATTGTTGGTTTTGTTTTGCCTTGAAGAGAAATCACTTTACTATAACACAGAAGTCTGAACTGGATTCTGAGTGATTATGGAGATTTAGCAAAAATATAAAAAATGGAGATTTTCCAAAATACAGGGAAATTTCAGGTGGTTTGGATAAAGTGATCAATCTCTTTCATGCATGGCATATAGAAATAAGGAAATAAAAAAATGTAAACTAATTATTTAAGGAATAAGCTGTTTCCCCAGTAATCTGTCTATCTTTGTCTAATCTTGGAGAGCTATTAACTTGTTTCATGCTTAAAAAAAGACATAGGAGTTTTTTAATAACATGACATGGAATTTTGAAGATTGTATTAGCAAAACAATTTTTTTTTCTTTTTTTTTTAAATCATTTAAAGGCAGCCTCCCTTTTCTGGCTGGCTGAGAACAATACCCATATGTTACATTTTGTATGAGATCAATAGCTTTTAGAGCATTCTGTTTTGGAACCAATGACTGACTTAGTTTAGCTTTCATAGCTTTTCTTAGCTCCATGCAAATTAAGTGCAAAACTTGTTCAATTATGGAGGACACAGCAGTGGAGTTGGGGGGATGGGGGAGGAGATCATTCAGAATTGAGAGGAGTAAAACCTTAAACAGAGCTTTAAATCCATATAAGATGAATAATTTTAAGATTGAGGGGATGGAAAAGAGAGCCTCTTTAGCAGAAATTTTGGGAGAGTTGTTGTGAGGAAGCAGGAATTGGTCAGTGGTTCCCTTTTCCTGGCAGCAAAGCCATGGTGTGTTGTGCTCTTTGGTGTGGGTTGTTGTGTGGGGTGTGTGTGTTTGTGTTGGTTTTCTTTTTTTTTTCTTTTTTTTTTTTTTACCTTGTGCTCTTTCCCAGCCCTGGTTCTGTCTGATGGCCCATGCTATTAGCACACCTTCCCATCCTTTGCTTTTGCTGGGTCTGGCCACTCTGGAATGAATCCTATGCTATTCAATGAAATTTATTAGCTTAGGTTCTGCAATGCACTTTTTCCCTTCATAAGGTGATATGTATCACTAGTGAAGTTGTTTTGGTGGGGCACTAGTTGTCTATGTGAGTTTTTAGAAGCTTAGTATTTATGGAAAGGGAGTCCTGTTTTTTTTCCTTTAATAAGTGCCTAGTGTCTTTGAATGGATTTGCATTGTGCTACAACAGTAGAAATACTGCTGCATCAAATAGATCACACTTATTTCTGTCATGTTGGCTTTATCAAGCCTAGCATGGTTTCCTTGGTAAGTGTCATTAAAGGAGGAACTTTTCTACTAATGAAAGATGCTATTGAGTAGGTCCTTGTCTTCACTAGGTTATGAACATTATTAACTTGAAGTTAATTGGCAAAAATAAGTAGATTTTCTCCACCCATTTGATCTTAGCTACAAATACATGGGTCAGCTCAAACACATACTGTACAGTTACAGTAGTGCAGTGATGTCTCTAAGATGAGACAGCAGTCAAATAATGTGTGTAAAAATATGACCAATGATTTGGCCACATCTGTTGGTTTCATTAGAAATGCCATGAGATTGTTGTCCAGTCAGTAGAGGAAACTTAAGTTTTTGAAGTCTCATCTGAAAGATCTTCAGATGGTAAATTGAACTAAACTCTGCTTGTTTGCATCTGCATCCTGCTGCAGGTTGAAGCTGTGGTTCCAGAGAGTCTAAGTATTTGAAACCTGAGGCAGAGAGATGCAGGTCATTCCCTGTAGCGTTTAATGGAATAACAACATTTTGCTTGTAAATCTAGTTAGGTATCGGCTAGTAAACGGAGAAGGGATGAAAGACAATGGAAGTGCAGTTTTCATTTTGAAGTATCATATGCTCTTCTTGTTTTGAAATGCAAATATTGAAGGGAGATGTAAGAACAATAACAAAAAGGCACTATATTTTCTCCCCCTCCCCCCTCCACTTTTTGCACTACAAAGCAGATCTTTCAGTATTTTGTCAAGTGCCCCGAGTCTTTAATATTCAAGCCATAAAGACTGACTGACTGGCAAGTTTGGGAAGGATAGGTAAAGGGGTGGGAAACAAAGGGGGTGTGTGTATTTACTTGTCAAAGATGTGGAATTTACAGTTATTAAAGCAGAATTGGCCAAAGATTAAAACCTAAAGGAATGTATCAAAAGTTGTGCTGTTTTGGGTAGATGCTATTTTCCCTGTAGGCATTTGAATCTGAGTGAGGTTTGTTTTTGTATAGCCGAAGATGATTTATTATTTCAACATGCCCGGTGGGCTAAACCCTGAAAATGTTTCATAACAAAGATAACCAGAATAAATGGTATATGGATTCTGTATTCATTTGAAGGTGAACCTCAAAGTAAACATCACTGGTTTCCTGAATGTTTAAGTGGTACTTTGCTATATTTGACTAATGGGTGTTGCGAGTTTGAGAATTTCAAATAGCAGGATGGATTTCATAGAGAATAACACTGAGAGAAACAGTGGTCTGTCCAGTGAGATTTATTTTAACATAACTTTATCTCAGCCATGTAAGTTACAAAATGGTTGTAAGTGCTCATCATGCAAGAAAATCAAGTCTCTCTGATATTTAAAATGTGTGTTTAGATGCTTAGCATCAGTGTTTAATCTCTTAAAAATATTGTTCTGTTTGAGAGATAACCCACACAGGTGGTGGTTGTTTCTTTTTTTAAATACAAAGTAATGTGAAGATTGTAGGAATGGAAAAAAAAGTATATACAAGACAAATGTGTGGCCTTTAGTTTATATAAAGGTAGGATATTCAGAAATATAATTACTGTTGAATGGAGTTTGGAATGGGGGGAAGGCATAAGTATTGTGACCTGCCCTGAAGTTACAGGGCAATGTAATTTCTCTTCAACTCTGAGTTCAATTTGCACCTTTTAGCAGCAAAGCAATAGAGGAAGAATATCAAGGTTTTGCTGCAGATGGTACCGGATCCTTTAACTTACCATTTGATTGCTGAAAATGATTTCTCTTCCTTTGCTAAAATAGCATCACTTGATAACTTGACCCTGAAGCTTAGGTTGTAGTGATTGTGCTTTACATTGAAATACATGTTTGATCGTAATCTGTTTGAGGCTTTTATTTATTGCAACAAGCATATATTCAAATGCTGTTGGTATATTTTATGAATGCTGAAGTAAAGGAAGGCTATTTTTAAACTCGTAAATCTAATGTGGGTAGTCTGGTTACAAGGTACACCTCAGTTTTGAGATTATAAAGATAACAAATGTCTTGTTGACCCCTCAACACCTTAGAGTCAAGTCCCGACAGTATTGCGAGTAAGCTCCAAATGTTACTTACTTCTGATCTATCTGTGAAAGTGTTGTAATTATGCCTGTGAACCTTTTTTTTCCAAATGTTTCTCTTCCCTTTTAAAAAAAAAAAAAAAAAAAGTCAGCCTGTCAGCTAGAACAACAGTATCATAGAGAACACTTCTGTTACGGTAGGATTTTGGTTGACCCAGGTTGTGCTGAGTTTTGTCAGCCTGGATACCATTCCTTGTTTTAATCTCCACTGAAGTGTGGTTATGATGAGTGGTGGTGTCCTTTCATCCTTCTGTGACTGTATACACTGCATATAGTTTATGAAGGAGACAGGGATAGTTATTTTGTGTCAGGGACTCAGTGGGACTACTGAAATTTCAAATTAGAATAAGGTACGTGGTAGAGAATTAGAAACATGAATTCCTTTGAGATTATTTATGATGAAATCTTAAAGCAGCCCAGGCAACCAAAGAAGTAGGATGGCAGGACCAGAAGGATGGTGCGAGTAGTTTACCGCATGCTTAGTTTGCTAGAATTCTCTCTTAATGAATGGCTCTTAAAGCAAGCTTTGCATGCTCTTATGCACACGCTTCTGCTACAACGGGGAATTTACCAGCTCCACAGAACCTGCTGGGCTTGTTCAGGACTCGAAGCAACAAAATGATTATGTGGTGCTGTGCAGCACTGTTATCCCTTGGGCATTTTTTGTGTGTACACTGTGCTGTGTAGGGTGTGATACAGTATATGTACCAATAGTTGTATATACGTGTATTGAAGGAAAGGCGTTTCCTCGATTCCGAAGTCTGATTTTTATTTGGAGATACCATTGGTTTGATGTGCTGTGTGTTAGCGAAACAGGTGTATCAGTGTTAATAGGAACTGTGCCTTAGTCTTCTCTAGCTGGAGATAAACAGATCTGTAGAATACACTCTCCCTCACTGTGGTGCTAAGGTTTTTCTCATGACTCTTCCATGCAAAAATATTGTAAATATGCAAACCAATTACTGCAATTTTCATCACAGAATCTGAATTATCTTTACAAACCATGAATTTGGCTCCTAGTTCCTACCTCAGCAGACTGCTATCATCCCATTTCATACAGATGAAAACTGCATACAGTTAAATATATTTCAGGGGATTTGTAGACATGTTGGTTGACTAGGAACTCCTCCTGATTTTGATTTATCTGTGCTCAATACCTATAGACATGAGGACTAAAGTAAGTTGGTGAATACCTTGGATTAAATTAGTAGGATGAAAAATAATGATGCACAGTAAATGCATCCATAAACATATTTAGATAAATGAGGCTAGCAGCAGCAGGGGTCCCAGTTATAATTAAGATGCTGAGCAGCAACAGTTCTCCAGTTTGTAGTCTGTTTGCAGTCTGTAGAGAAATAAACGGAAGTGGAAAGCTATTTCATTGTAAAGTAGTGCTAGAGTAACACGAGCAGGTAGCATCAGGCCCATCTGGCAGTGAAAGACTCTGGTTTCTGGCTTTTACTAGTATACTGTCCTCTAAGTTCCGATCAAATGAGAAAAGTCTTTCCAGCTCCGATACGTTCTTTGCTGTCAAGACACTGTCTTTATTTCTTTATTATGCATTAAGATCATCTAAGTCATTACTTGACTACTTTCTATTACATTGAATATGTATTCCTATAAAAGAGTCTGAAATTGTACACCAGATACCAGTAGTTTTATTTCTCAGAATAATGCTGTTAACATAGTTGGAAACTGTAATATAACTTGAGAAAGTACTAAATTTTCAAATGTTAATAGCAGCTCACCTACTTAGCAGTACCTATGTATAAACTACTTCTGTATAAGAAATTATGATAAAGGAGCAAAATACATGCCTGCAGAAAGGGGTAGAGGGTAGAATCTGGCTTCTTGAATTTAGCAATGGTAAAGGGGCATCTAAGTCAGTATGTTGCACCGAGTCAGTATCTTTTAAAGGAAATTTCAGAGGATAACTATTTCTGTACAGAGTTTTGTTGTTCTAAATGGCTCCTTCAGTTTTACTTAACTATTACGCCTCTGTCCTTTATTCAGTACTATGAAGTTAGGAGCTGCTACAAGGTTTATGTTTGCTGCAAGTACAAGGTCACCCTGACTGGCTTGCTTTCACTCACCATTGTTACATTTTGTTTTTCAAGTTCTTTTCTTACATAAAACCTTTTCAGTTTCGTCTCGAGGCTTTCAGCATCATTTGTTTGCATCTAGCTTTTCTTTTCTTGGATTTGTCTTCACAGAAAGAAAATTTAAAGTTCAGGTAACAGATGTTTTGATGGTGCTAGGGGGCCCCGAGAGGCTGATGTTCTTTCACTCTGCACTGTCAGAAATCCTTTAGTCTTTCTTTTTTCTCTCTCTTCTCCCCTGCCTCCCCCATTCTGTTGTAGCCTTTACTGCAGGTCCTGTTCCATGTGTCCGTTGCCCCCCCGTCCCCCGAACTATTTCTTTACCACTCTATAATGTGTTAATACCTAGAAATGGATGCAAGATAACCTTCTTTTAGTTTCTGGTTTAAACTATTTGTGGCCCATTTAAACCAACAGGTTGTCATATTTATTTCGGAATACATAACGCAGATGAATGCAGTGCCATGAAAAATGACATTAGTTATGTTACTGTTCAGCATTAGGTACATTGCTGTTCTGGCATCTGCATGTTAAATACAGGGTATGTAAATAAAAGTGTGATTTGGATAAACATGATCAAGACAGAGTTTGGAGTTTGCTATTAATATCTTAAAATCTAACCAGCTTAATATTCTGTATTTCCATATATGTCTAAAAATAAGCATGTTAGATTTTTACTGGTGGTTCTAATGAAAGTGGTGTCCATTTGTGCATTTTTTGGAATATGATGGTGGTGCTTGTTTTTTCTCTTTTGATTTTTTGTTTGTTGTTTTTATTTTAAACTCTATTCCATAGCATGAATATTGAGCAAGCAATAAAGCACCACAAGCCGTATCTTTCTGGACAGTTATCCTTTGTAAGACTGGCAGAAGCCTCTCGCTGAAGGGGATGAGGGAGAATGTGGGTAGTGTGGATGAAGTTGAAATGGGCATGATGCCATTAGCAACCAGTCATGAGACACAGAGAGAGATAACAAAAGTGTGTCTACAGTTCTAAAGCATAGCTCCTAAACTTTAAAAAAATTTTGTGTAAGAAATCAATTAATAATGAGCTTAATGCTGTGTATGGGAGAAGAGTGCTTGCTTTTCTCAAGTATTATACTGAAAAAAGAGGTGCATCTTGACCTGCTGCTGTGATTCAGCCTGTTCTGACTGTGGTGTAAATGTATTTGTTTGGGTGCTTATTTTTTCCATGGTTACCAGCCTCATGTCCATCGAGAGGGAGGTATTTCTCTGTTTTGGCAGAGAAAAACACTCTCTCTGTTTTGGCAGAGAAGTTGCCTACCTTAATTTTGTATTTTCTGGAAAACATGCTGTGTTTTTTTGTTTTGGTAGATCACAGGCATGTTGAATGTTCTGTTTTTATTAAACAAGTATGTATAACTAGGTATCTGTAACAAAGCAGATTTCCAGCTTCTTTGGTAAGAAATGTAATAAAATGTTTGTGTCTTTTTTTTTTTTTTTTTTTTGCCTCAGTGACCCTAAGTACATCAAATTAATAGTTCAGAAGTTACTATTGTCCTTTTTGTTGCTATAAAACTTCATACAGGCGAGAACTGCATCTTTTTGTAGTTACTCAACCAGATATTTAGGTAAGTAGAGGACAGTGACCTGGTAAAAGGAAAACGTTACAGACCAGTAGATGAAGCATTTAAACCCACCTTTGTTAAAAAGCCTTCAGGTAAATGAAGTGTATGTAATATTAAACTCTTACAGATGTGCACTTTCTCCATGATCACAAAGAAGGATGAACTTAGTCCCCAGAGGAAATCTGGGAGCTGTATTTTATTGTCTTAGTGAGGAGTAATGCCATATGAAATGATTTATTCCAGAAATGTTCCCTCCAGCAAGTTTGCAGGACTGGCTCTAAGCCTGTAGCTTAGAAAGCAGAAAGTGTCAGAAGGTCCCAGAGCAGTACAGGTATTAAATAATGAGCAGTGCATGTGGTGTGCTCCCTACAGTGCTGCAGAGTTATGTTTGTAGCCAGTTTGGCAAGAGCAGAAGGATATGGAATATATGTCTGTATTTTAGATACATGAGTTTAGCAGGCCTCGTATCTTTCGTGGTTCAACATCTTAGTATGTGTAAATGAAAAACTGTTTTAATTAACTGTCAAAATTAACACAGGGAAATATGTTCCAATTTAGGGTTCTCGTAGCTCACAATTTTTACTAACTTTTAAAAAAGTTATGTAATTTTATATTCTTGAACTGCATATGATACTACGCAGGTTTTTTTTCGGGAAAACACACACATATATACACATATATACGCAGACACATACATATATATATGGTGACGTTATGATTTCTGCTGTATTAATAACTTGAATTTTTGGGGGTTTTGATGTAGTCTTCAGTCACTTTCCTTAGGTAAGGAGTAGTAGTGCTTTTGAATATTCTCTACTAAAAGTGGACACTTCATTGGTGAATACAAGGCTCCTTTCAGTTGTTTAGAGATTCTGCTAGAAGACGTATATAAAAATCAGAAATTTCTGATTATTTTCTTAGATCATCTGTTAACTTCTGAGAAAAACAAGGACAGCTGTCAAAATCTTTACTGAAGAGGAAAGGCTCCAAGGAAGGAAAAAGGAAAGATGCCTCGTGCTTCTTGCCTGGAGTATTTGGTGTACTTAAAACCTAAACTGTTTAATGGACAAATGTCTGTCTTTTGTGGCCCATACATGTGTCAGGTGTCACTTTCCAAAAACTACACTATCAGCATATTAAATAAGAGTTTAAAATATATTCTGTTGCTCTTTCCGTCAGGAACTGTTTTTCTGAGGTAGATGCATTTTAGTCACTTAGTCACCCCTTGTTAAGGGGATGCAGTCAAGATAAAGGTCATGGTTGTTGATCTCTAGTTTGGCTAAGTTGTGGAGTAGCTTAGGCAGGCCCACCTCACCTCATTGGTGAGGCATTGGTTATATACAATATGATTTAGTATTTGTATCTATTGCAAAAAGAAGATAAGATCCCAGAACATGACAGCAGATAATTATTTATGAGATGCAATTTTAAGAAATTACTTTTCTTCATGTTCCATTTCCTTTTAAACTTGGAGGACAACTAATGAGCCAATGCAGATATTTTATACTAATTCACAGTCCGTATTAGTTTTTTTTAATCAAAACCGTAAGACTATACATACCAAAAAAGAATCATTCACTTTCCATTGAAATGGAACCTGAGAGGCAGAAAGAATTGGAGATAAAGTAATGAGAAGAGTTTAAAATATATGTTGATTTTTAAATGACCCGTACATCTTTGTCAGACTAGCTCAGCGTCATCTGGTCATGTTTTGAAGACAGAATGGTATTTGTTATGCTTAAGTGTGCTGGGAATTTACTTGAGATTTATGTTAGTTTGAAAATTCTTCTGGTTATGCTCTGCCAGTGGATGTACTAATCTAAGTGCAATGCCAAGTTAGTAACAGAAAACGCAATCTTTTTATCAGAAGGCATCCAAACTCTTCAGACTTCCTGGCCAGCAGAAATGTTGATAAATCTGTTAGGTTTTGGAGCTGGGATAGGCCTGGTTTTCATATCTTCTTATAATATCAGATATTTCAGAAATGAGAGATTCTTTTCAAGATTTTTTTTATCTCAACTGCTATGTTGTATTTAAATATAAATTAGAAAGGTTCCCAAAAAGATGCAGAACTTGATATCTGCCTACAGTTTCAGAAAAATGGTTGGTATTTACAATGTAGAATTGAGATAGAAGATTCCTGTTCTAGAAGTTACTAAAAAGAAAAAGACATCTGTCAGATAGTGATGTAGTTTGGTTAGAGGATATAGAAGCAGCTCTGAATGAATTTCACTTTTTACAGACCAGTGAGGGTCTCATGAGGGAAAAATAATGAGTAACTTCAACAAACAGGTTAATAAAAAACCCTCCTTTTTGTAGATGTTTCTTTACCTAACCACTGTCTCAAGCAAGGTATGGTTATTTTCATTTGAGTCCAAAGTTAAACACTCCACTGATTTAATTTATTTAAACATAAATAAAAGCCAATGGTTACATATATTAAATATATTTGTTGGACTTTCTTGGGAATAATAGTTTGATTATTTGGCAAAAATGCAGCATGATAGAGCTGTAGGAAAGTAAAACTTGATACTTCTAGTGCTTTGGGTTTTCAAGCAGCTAGGAAAAGTTTTTGATGCATTTATCTTTTAGATAACTTAGGAGCACTTGTTAGTGTGGACACGGTGCTGTGTTGCGATCAGCTTGGGTTGTGGATAGAACGAGTCTCGTGTCCATTGAGGGCTCAGCTCTGTCATCTGCCTGCAAAAGGTTATATGGACATACATCATTTCAGTCCAATACAGCTTGCTTATTCTGTTTCATGCTAGCAGCCTGCCTCAAAGATGTTCTTTGTCCTAAAATGGTGTTTCAAGTTCACTGGGATTCAAGTATTACCTCACAAGTGCTAAGGCTGTTTCAGGAAATGATGAGACTCTTGGATCCCCTGCCGTGTTGGATAACTTAACATCCGAGGAAGATGTTTGCAAGTCCTTAATCCGTGAAATGTGTAAAGAACCCTGCTTAATGCATCTCCTAATTTCCCAAAAGAAGAAGGTGAGCTCATTCTCTCAGATGTTTAGTGCCAACAAAATCATGGAATAAAATGCTGTTCACAGTAAAAGCCAGGAGACAGTTTAGGGGAAAGGCTCCCCTTTAAGGAGGTCCCCTGCAATGTGTACTTTGTCTTGCCCCTCTGATCTTTATGACTTTGAGGAATTAATCCAATTAAAATATATTTATACTAGCGTAAGATGGGATATCTGCCTGGGATCTTACTGCCTTGTAACTCACGATTAGTCAGTGTCCCTCTGTGTTGCCTTCTGCAGTCATCGGCGGGTATGCCCTTCTTCACTATTGTCACCTCAGGTAAGGGCGGGTGGGACAGGTGCCAACTCTGATAGCAGACCTCCCTTAGGCATTTTCCACCTTGAGAATATATCCTTAATGATAAGATCTAGGTGTCTCAAATACAGAAATAGAATTTCTAAGAAACAAATCTCATCTTAAGTAAAACTGCATTCACCTGGGGTTTCATGTGTCCTTGCTGAAGGCATGTTCTGTTCTTTTTCATGTAAATGGCTGAATAAGTAACATCACTGTCTTGGCTTGTCACAGGTACGATGGGTGGAGAGAAGGCTCTGGTAATCTCTCACTGAAGGCTTTCTGAACCAGTCTGTGATGGCATGAGTGTAAATTAAGACATAGCCATGATTTACTACTATGTTGCATGTATCTGTTCCTTTTAAGGTGTTTCCCCCTCTACCCGCCTCCCCTGCCCACACACAAAGTTCAAACGCTGGCAATATCCTGAACATCTGTAACACGGCTCTCTGGAACTCCTTGCATCCTCCCGAGGTGACATTATGCAATTTCTGGGGCCTCCAGAAAACGCTTTCGGTTTATTCTTTTGAGACCTTTTATGTCTAATTCCAAATGAAGTGGTGGCTACCTTAGAGCTTCTCACAGGGGCGTGTGTGACACAGACAATAACTTGGAGGAGAAAATGACATGCATCTCAGTTGCTGGAGTTCTTTGAGTTGTCGCTCCATGTATCCAGTCCTGAGTGTAATCTCTCTTTTCTGCCTCGCTGTGTATAGAGGGTGGTAGCTGAGCAGAAACCTATGTCCTCTCTCTCATCATAAAGACAGACAAGGCATATGCACATCATTTGGATACCTCAGTCCAAAGACAAATCCCAGGACTCCTGTGAACAAATTGCCTGTTTGTGAGTGACTTTGTGATGAGTTTCTTATAATTCAAAACAGTCCCTAGAAGATCTTTTTAATCAACAGTAAATCTAGCTGAGAGTAGCTAATGTGATGAATAGCACCGCGTGGTCAGAGTCAGCATTCAGTATGTATTGAAATGTCTGTTACTGGCTCAATTAAAACCACCTCATAGCGAGCTCTGGTCTTGCTCTTTTGAATGATACAGTGTATTACAGCTGTAATATTCCCCTCTGTCTTTTTGGCCACTTCTTATTTTTTGTGGACTGTTTAGAGTTGTGTGCTTTAATGCTCTTATGTGTGTTGTGGGTTTTTTGTTTGGTTTTTTTTTTTTTTTTAATGTATGTAAACCAAGTTGGAAAAGAAATCGCTGGCATCTCCTAATTCCTGCGACTGGAAAGAAAAATGAAGTTCTTCTAAAAATAGTGATTTGGGGTGAAGCTTCTTTTTTAGGGCTCTGGATTTCCTGGACAGTTGTCAGTTTGTTTCACAGCCTTAACATCAATTAAATGTAGCTTGTTTGATATTTAAGTTGTATTTTTAATAATGAGGGAGAGAAAAAAGGTACGAGAGGTCTTTAAAATGCTACCTTGTACTCAGGAAACAAAATGTTTTGGCTTCTTAAATAAATATGACGTTTGGCCATTTATGGAACAAAAAAATAGCGACTGCTATTTGCCAGATAGTCGGAAAGGAATCGGAAGGAAAATATTTGGTCCCCAGAAACTGGTTAATCTGTGTATATCTCGCATCTTGGATGCTGGCCTGTTGTAATGGATCTGAAAGCTTGTTGGGGGCACTATCTTAGAAGGCCAGGTCTTGGTCTATCACATTGTGCTGTGGTTCTTATTCCTGAATTGCACCCACGTCTTCTCCCTTGGGATCCTGCCTTCTATCTATATCCTCAAGTGTTCCATAAGAAAATCACGTGAAGTGGTGAGGGGAAGATGACTTGGATCAGTCATTTCTAAAAATGAAGAAATCCTGGAGTGACTCTTAATAGATAGAAGTAAATCATAGAGGGAAGGGAGATTATTAGCAAAATACTAGTGGTGACCTGGGAATGTTGGAAAGTTAGCTCTTAGTGCGGAACAAGAGGCTTAATATGTACTAGAAAAAGAAAAAAGGGCCTTTAGTCTGCAAAAGGGGGGGAAAGGAGTGATGGATGGATTTGGTGCACCTGTTAAGATGGAGGTGAGGATTTGAGTTTGTTTACTAGGTTTACCTACTTCAGTCTGGATAGAAACAACATCTTGAATTAATTTGTCATTAGGTTTTGTGGTCTACAGAAAAAAATCTCAATGTAAAAGTAATTCTGATACACAAAGAGCAAGATGTTATAACAGGCTTATTTTTTATTTCAAAGCTGTCTGCTTTATTAACAAGAACACTTGTGAAATATGATATTTTGCAAACAGTATCCAGAATAACTAAATATTTAGCGTTAACAAGACTGTAGAAATTATGTAGGCAATAAAAATTGTGATGGTGTGGTTTTTGGTTGGATGTTTTGTTTGTTTGGGCTTTTTTGATGGCTATTCATAGTTCCATTGAAATCTCTGCAGGAGTTCAGGGATGATATTTTTGCACAACAGGCTGTATCTCCAGATCCTTTAACTTGCTTTCTTTAACCCAGTAATTTTAGTACTTTTCCAGGGGGATTACTCTTGAATTCCTGTTCTCTGTTAAGTCTTGCTCCTATGTGTTTTGGCTAGTTGTCAACATCCGTTTCAAATACTGATGCATTTAAGTGTTGTTTATCAAATTATTTGCATTCTTACTAGAGTAATCATCTATAAAGCTCATATTTCTATTAATTTGAGAAGCAATTTCTAGGTCGCAGATAGGGAGCACTGCCTGAGTTTGCCTGAGAGTAGATTAAATCCTTGTAAAATAGGGAGTTAGAATAAGTGTGCAAATTTAGTTCAAATTTAAATTTTCAGACAAAAAGATATTATTTTTTTTAGCCAAAAACATGGATTCTTGCAGATTGATACACACGAGGAGAAACTGAGAGACATATTTTTTTGATGTTCACCTGCTTATTTGAGTGGTGTACCAAGTTTTTCTTGTCTCAGTGCCAGCAGAATCAGACAGACAAGTAGTTTCTTTGCTAATATTTCGGAGCTACTGTCAGTCAATCCTTAACCCAAAAATTCTTTCTGTAGGAGTTTCAAACTCTCTCCGACACTTCCTTGTCTATTTATTTCTATCTGCTGTTTTCTGCCACCTGAGTACATCTACATACCTGTTCAAAACAACTATCAGCAAACCATTTGAATTCCTTCCTGGATTCTCCTAAATCTTTAGTTTTGAGCGGCGTTTATAAGCCTGTGATTGGTTTTAGACTTCCTTTGCATAAAACCTGTGTCTTTATAATAGCTTAAACACAGAATATAATGCCAAACTTAATATAATGCCAGACATTTGATTAATTGATTACAATGAAACTAATATTTCACAATTTTTTTTAGTGATTGTGGGGGCAGTTGTGTCCACTTAAGAAGTTGAAGGATTTATTTTTTCCTCAAAGTAGTGCTGTAGACTCTGAATAGACAACTAGATTTCATTTCCTCTCACCTTGCTGGTAACAGTCTGCCTTCAGAAAGCAGATCAGGGGATTCACGTGTTGATGTGCAAACTAGAATAGTGTCCATGCCACTTTGCCCAAACCAACTGACTGCAACTGCAGTGTTTAAAAGAATACCTTTGTAACAGGATGACTTGCAGGCAAAAATAACAGATCATCATTGTTTTACTAAAAATATCAGGTGCAAAACAGGATTTTTGTTACCTCAAGCAGTTATAAAAATGAACAGCTTTTAAGCTGCTATATCAGCAAAAATTTACAATTGAAATAACCCTATTAGCAGTGTCCCTTTTGACATCTATATTGTTAAAAATTTACAATTCTGCTTTGGTAGTTCTGTGGGCAAGCAGGAAAAGTGTTGTAAAAAGTTTGCTTAGAAAATGTAAGCAGGTTAAGCTCTGCATAAAACTAATACACTTTTTTTTTTGGGATGTATGCAATGCAAACCAAAAGTTATCTCTACCCATGGACTTCTGTTCTGTGAACTTCAGGTTCTAGACGACCTGGTGTATAATCTCTTGATATTTCCATTTAGCTGACCCAGCAATGGGTCAAGCTTGGAAGCAATACCATGAGGGCAGTAGTCTGTCTTGGTGAGTAACTATTCAGTGTCTTCAGAATCAGCAAGATGACTTGTTTCTTAGTCCTCTAAGGTCAGTTGAAGGCAAAATGTGGTATTTCTCAGACACTGATATACTAATAAAATGTCTTTTGTGCCTTTTCCTGATTCCATTCTGTGGTGGGTTGACCCAGCCCAGCAGCTAAGCACCCACCAGCGGCTTGCTTCCTTCCCCTCAGTGCAATAGGGGAGAGAACTGGAAGAGCAAAACTGAGAAAAACTCATGGGTCGAGATGAAGACAGTTTAATAAGTAAAGGGAGTAGGGAAAAAAAAGTGATGCAAAGGCAGTCACTCACCACCTCTCATCAGCAGACCGCTGCCCAGCCGGCATCCAAGCAACAATCAGACCCAGTACACATACTGAAGCTCTGAATGACCTTACTGAGATGTTAGGAACGATACCTCGCTTCTCTGGTAGTAGCGTGTGCAAATAACGAGAGCTAAGATCAGACTGAGATGTGGTGTTTGAGGCAATTTGGTGTTTTAATAGTATTACTGTACTGTCAAGCTTTAATTTTTATCTGTGTGGGACTTTGGGGGAAGAATATCAGGACAGGACTCTACTGCCAAAGTTGAAAGGGTGAAATGGAGAGGGATTGACTTGGAGGCTGTTAATTTAAAAACAAATGTGATAGGTAGAAAGATGAATGTGTTTTGCTACTTGAGTGTTGAGTCATTGCAATATTTTGGGTAAGTTTCAGACTAGTTTCTTTGTGGTTAGCATTCACACCACAGAGAAATTTCTCAGCTTACATTAAGAGGAAAACTTGTTGATTCGCTGAAGCAAAGTTGACTTCCTTTGGGCATTTTAGGTTTCGTCTGAGGTATGTTAGTGGGACACCTGTCTGAAGTACGTGTTTTGCTTTTGCAAAACATTATTTCTTTGGGAGTGTCAGTCTTGAATTTGTAAGCACTTTAAGACTGGCATTTTCAAATCTAAATATTTAAGGTCAATTGTTGAATTAAGAGACTGAGTGAGCGCATGACTTGAAGTTTGCGTGTTCTCTGCTCAGAAGAATCAAGATGCTGATATTTATGTATCTGCTCCTGGTTTTTTGGTAACCTGACTTTTAACATGGACGTATGAAAATACTAACCAGTTTTCACAGAGACTTCAAGAGAGTAGGGTGCTGTGTTTTTATTAAACTGTTGGTTTGCTCTATAAAATATTTTGCAAAGTAAAGTAACACCCTAATAGTAATAATTTCTGTTTTGCTAAAATATTTTATCTCGAGGACCTCAAAATGTTTTACAAATCCTGATGAATAAAACCTCCTTGCACTTCTGTGAAGCACATGGTGGTATTCCCATTTAATGTATGGAATGGAACCCAGATGTGTTAACTTAGTCCTGTGCCATAAGCAGCAAATCATCTCCTCCCCTCTGTTTTTACATGAATCGTCTCTGCTTTCCAACTCTTCACTTTATGAGACTTTTAAGTGCACAGTGCAGTGATTTACTGTTGATCACTTTTCTAACATTTTATTCTAAATGAAACAGCCCTATAGGTTATGAGTTGCCAAATGACAGAAAACAGGAGCTCCCCCAAGTTCAAGCTGTTTTAAAGTCTAAAGATTTACAATAAAGAAAATAATTAAGTGAATGGTGTCAGAGAGGCCTGGGTTTTACTGTTAAGCTGTCACCGACTCAGCTGTTAAAATCTTTGTATTGACAAGTTTGTTGTTGCTCACTTTTTTAAAAAAAAATGTACTCTATCACTGTTGAACTTGCAACTAACATGAAGGCCTGTCCTTTTCTGTTTTGTTTAATATCTCTTTTCAGTCACAATACCTAGTGGTGTGGCCATTTTGTGTCTGATAGTTGTAGCAGGGTTTCAGAACTGCTGACTCCATAGGTTTGAATAAACTCAGCACATCTGTGATGTCCTTCAAAGCTATAAGTAGGAGACAAATATCTGTTGCTGCAATTGTTGCTGTTATTGTGTGCTAAAGACATTTTAAAAAAAATGCATCAGAGATTGAGGTAACTGCTGTACTCCATCAAAGGTTCTTGTGGAAAGGTGTTTTTACTGGTGATGCTGTGCTGAGCACCTGCTTGTCTCCAGTTTGGAGAGATGCAGGTGTTCTGGGAGATTCATCCTTGATCTGCAGAAAAAGCAGATGTACATGGATGTAATTTAATGAGTTGATCTCCATATAGTGCCTCACTTCTCTGATGAAATTGTGTAGCATATGCAGTTTTGCATAATTTTAAAACAGTAGTTTGGAAGCCCTTAGCACTACGGTATGGGAAGAAGTTGTAGATGCATCATCAAGCACAAATTACATTACATCCTGTGAATGAATGACTGCAAGTGCTAGTCAGTGAGCTTTTGTGCAGAAAGGATAAGAGGAGAAAAGTTAGGAAGGGGGTGAAAAGCAAACCTTTTCTGTAAAGACAACACTTGAGAAGAGAAGGGCACTTATTTGTGAATTTGCTCTGGAAACCAGTCTGATAACAACTTTGAACAACTCTCTCTCTATAGCCAAGGTTATCTTAAGGTTTTCAAACTTGGTTGCTCCTAGAACAGCAGCTCCACGGTACTAAAGTTAGTGTGTTGTCAGGAGTTTTGTGCACCAGGAAGTCTCACTGATCTGAGTAGAAGCCCTGAAGATTAGTATGCTTACCTGAATGCTCCTATCAGAATTATGAGCTGTGCATTTCCATGGTGGTATTGATACGACTGCTATCGAATGTTGCTATGTGTGTGCCAGTAAAACAGGATAATTTTGAAATAAGGGGGAGGGAGTGAGCATTTGGCTAGTAACTTGTAGGTTTTAGCAGAAAGCCTCTATAATTTTTATTTCTTGAGAAGAATTGGAAGAAGAGAAATGATATATTGGAGAAATTGGTAATTTTCTGATGAAAACTATTTTAACTTTATCTGCACAAGTTCAGTTGATAGATCATTCTGTGTTAAGTTTCCTGACAGTTCTTTAAGAAATGTTTAAAGATGAATGATGCCACCAATGTTGCATAAACAATTTAAATTGATTCCTCTGGATTTTTGCTGATACCTTTTCTGAAAAAAATGTGTCGAAGTGACTTACTTGTTGATGAAAATACTCCATAAACGTTGGCTGTATTTAAAGGAAGACCTTATGCATTTTAAGTGGGCTTTGTAACTACTACTTCCTTTCCTGGCACATTGATAATACAGTGTGCTGATGACAGCATTGAGGCTCTTTTGTAAATTAAATTATAAATTATGTAGCTGGTTGTGTATATGGATTGTCTGGTTCTGAGTAAACCTGTCCAACAGTTTAAGCTTGGAGACTTTTCTCACCTAGACACTGTTCATGTTCCTTATCTCTTTTGATTTGCATGGGTGACCTAAGGGCAACCAATTCTTTACACTCCCCAGCTCATCTTAACTTCTTTAATTCGAGATTCAAATTTCAATTCAAGAGTTTCTGCAGTCTACTCTAGTTTAGTTAATAATTGCTAACAATCTAAACCCTGTTGTTCTTTTTCCCCCTTGTTTTTTAAACACTCCGGTTGTTTCTTATTCAAATGTCCGTAGCTTCTTGAGGGTGAGTTTTGATTGTGTCATAGGAAGACTTGAGATTTCCTTGTCTTAGGCTACATGACTATTCAAGCCAACTGAGGCTTCATTTTCACTGTGCTTTGGTCAGGCCTTAGGCACTTGATAGCAAAGTTTGTCCCTCCTGTTAAGAGCTATGCCAATCAAGCATGGGCAAAACGTATGAAGCTACTACTCCTGGGGATCTTAAGTTGCTGGGATATGTTGTGTTTGTAAATTGCTGAAATGCCTGATGAGGAAAGGCTAGTGTTTTTGCTAATTGTAGAGGCAAATCCATATCTTTACTGGTTTTCACTTTTTCTTTTGTCCTCGTAGGCACAAGAGAGACTACAAAATGTGAACTAGAGAACATTAGATTGTTACAACTCTGATGATAACAGCCAAGCTTTGATTGCAGGTTTGGGCTTAGCTCTAAGGAAAATGCATGTCCTCACAGAAACAAAAAGTTACAGAATTGTCAGTAGGTTTGAGTAAGATAAAGCATGGCCAAGGAGCAGGTATGGCCAATGTGCAAAATCATTGGTGGCAGGACATTTGAAATCTGAATATGTTTGATGAACAACTTGCTTTTGCTTTAAAATAAACACAATGGACTGTAGATTTAACTGTTGTGGTAAACAGCACTTGCTCAGTGTATGCAAGTAATGTGAAAATGTAAAATACAGTAATATACAAATATGCTAATTATAGGCTACAAAATTACCTCATTTTAAAAAAGGGAGAAGAGAAATTTGTGAGATAGAATACTAAAAGATACTAACTGCTTCTAAAAGACAGACTGTTGTAAATTATTATTTATTGACTTTTTTTAATTTAGGGAGAAAGGTGCTATGTTGGGAAAAAGCTGTATTGATGGACTGTCACATTAATGTTGTATGCATGGAAGAACGTTGTGTGCATAGAAGGGGAAAATACTAACAGGAATGAAAATGACCAAGAAGGTCTTAAACTCCAGCAGCTTCAGAGCTAAACTATCCAGTTTGAATGTACAATTTCATGGGCTGCCTGTTCTGAGGAAAACTGTCCACTATAAATAGTCATGATAGAAGGTATCTTTTTAATTCCTGGTCACAGAAGTGTCAAGGGGAATGATGCATGGGTGAGTAGTTACATAGCACTTGCTTTCTATTTACCATAGATGACTTGGTAAATACGGCTTCCTTTTTCTTGGAATCGTTTGTCTTAATACTCCTTTGCACTTGCGTATTTAAATCCCCAAATACTTCTAGGCCTCACTTACTTTTAATGTGCTCTTTCACTTTATTTCCTCCCCCTTGGAAGCAGGATGTAGCCCGTTCAAATTCTATGCCAACTTGCAGAAAATTAGTGGTTATGTATAATGGGCCTTGTACCGATTAATAAATGATCTGAAGTAAAAACTCAGGTGGTTGGAGTTAGAGGAAATGTGTTTGAAGTAATGATTGTTTTGCAGTTTGGCTGTAGACAAGCCAACCTATGGCCTGGCCATGTTTTCAGAGTCATGTTTATCCTTATAGCTTACTCAAAACAAATAGAAGGGGAAATTACTATTTTTATGTTAAATCAAAGATTATTTTAGAAAGATGAGATACTGATAACAGTTGTATCATGGGCAGGGTGATTCTAGATTCAGGGTTTGGATGCAAGTCAAAACTATTTTAACCTATAGAGGACCTCAGAAGACTGCTCCAGATTTCCCCTTTAAGTTGTACCAGATGTTTGTTATTTTACTCAGCATGGTTACGTTGTTCCGGTGTCAGTGATGGATGTCTCCTTTGGTGCTTTGGGAGGTTGCATAAATTCTGTCACTAAAATCCTTTGACACTATCTCCAGCTTTCGAGCAGAAACCAGCGACAGGGTTGCTTCCTTCTGATCATCTTAATCAGACTGGCTCTGTAAACTGGACTGTCACATATGATGTGAAGAACTCATCAGAAATGTTGTTGGGATGTGTACTCTTGCTTATGATGTATATAAACATGGGCTGATGTGACACTGAAGAGCTAGTGTGACATGTAAGGAAAAGGCAACATGACAGCTTCAAAGACATCAGCTGTCTCACAGCAATAGAGTTGCACACCTGTTTTTCACCAAATTTGAAATTTTTAAGGATTCACAAAACTGAAAGTACAAAAGAGATCTTTGTTCTAAAGATCCCAACCTTATGTATTTTTAAACTGTGTATTCCCTGGAGACAGTCTTTAGGTCATGTGGCTCTTAATGACCATGACGATTAACTATCAATCTGTCACATTTCAAGGAACTTGTACCCTGTTACGATGTTGTGGTTGTTCCCTCTGTCGTTCAATATATTTTCTTCATTTCTGAGTGCGTCATAAATATGTTGTTCTGGAAGAAAGATTTGTCTCTTGGTGAAAAAGAGTACAAAGGATGTATGCTTCCTAGACAGGAGCACCTTCTGCAAAGAATGGACAAGTGACTTCAGAAAAACTGGGAAGAATGTAAAATAGGGAGAGCATAAAATCTAGTTATAAATGCTTAGTAGGAATTGGGAAAGCTCAGTTTGAGGTGTGATGGGGACCTGTGTGCATATGCTTTAGGGAGAAGTCAGGGAAGGAAGCTAAAGACAGTATCAGAAAAGCAGGTTTGAAAAGGATGCACCACTGAAGCAAGCCAAACAGTAAAAAAGGTCTACAAGAATATACTGCAGAACTCTCAATACTTCATATCCCTCTAATCTACCTTTACAGGGAAAACTGTAAATAAACGCCTTCAGAATTTTTAAAAAGTTACTTTCATTGTCCAACCAGTAGTACTCATCTAATTATTTAATCAATCAGTCATTGAGAATGCACATTGAATGGTTCAGGCTGTTGGCTGGGAGTTGGGCTACACTTGCAGTTCTGCCACTGGCCTAGTGTGACCTCAGAGGTCATAGCAGATGACCTGATAATGCAGATGTGTCGTTCCATCTCTTGCAGCAGCCCTATCCCTTACCTTTTCTGTCTGTTTAATTTCAGCATTGGGGTTAGTAGGAGGGTTGCTGTTTCTACTTCACTAGGCACTGATGAAGAATGTAGGAGGCCCAAGGCTTTCTACAGCTTCTACGTAGTACCGAAATGCACATGGTTAGTTGTTTGGGTTTTTTAAAGTAGAATAGTTAATACAATTTTTTCCATAAAGATGAAGCTTCTTGTTGCTAAGAATATCCTAGTTTACAACCTTGTGTATTCCTCAGGGACTGATGGTGTCACAGATGAGGTCAGATTACAGCAATATAGTTAGTGCCAACAGAGAGCTTAGTGATGCCACTGTCAATCAGAAACCTTTTAAAGTCCCTCTTAAAAATGTTAAGGTTCTTGCCAATCAGAGGATGCCTTTTCATATGTGTTTATTCATGGATTTGAAGGAAAAAACCTTGAAAGCGTTTTTCTGTATAGATCATATAAACTTCCATTTTTAATCCCAGATCCTGGTAAATTCCAGATGTTTCAATATTTTTGCACCAGCTTGTTCATCGTTCTAGTTGATGTGAAATAATGAATGCGATGCAGAAAGCAAACAGTAACCCAAAGTACACTCCCATGTACCCGCCCTGTATCTAATTAGTCTGAAACAACCAAGTGGAACTAACTGGACAAATGATGCAGGCCTCAAGCAAAAGTACCTTCCCCAAAAGTTAAGAAATTCTTACAGGCAAGTTTGTTCCCCTCCCCTTATTTTGAAAGATGGGGTGGAGGTTGCTGGCAATGAGAATGTGAATAACAGAAAGTGAAGCCTCAGAAATAATCCGAAGCAACTTGCTGAAATAACATCCTTTATAAAGATACTTTGTGCACTGTGATTATGCAGTGTATTCCAGTAAGGTTACAGTAATTACCTCAAGTTTTGCTGAAAGTATCTTAAATGTGCTTCACCTACCATGAGCGCAATTAGTTGGCTCTAAATGAGGGGAAGTATATTTCTCCTGAGATCAGGAAGCCTAAACTGCAGCTGTTGTCCATGCTGTGTATGTGAGCAAAGCTGAGCAACCTCCTCTGCCCTTGTGCTTACACAGTCTTAAGTTAAAGGAAAGCAGTTTTCCTGTAACCTACACTTGATTGTACTTCTTTTGATGGCTAACTTCATTATTTATGCTATTTTTGTACCAAGGCCAATGAAAACAATTGGATTCTGAACCAGCTTCTGTCTTGATTAAGAAATGTATTTATATGGGGTAGCATATGGAAGCACAACCTGTTAACAGCTGCAAATTTTGTTGATTAAACTAGGTGCAGACAAATTTACTAGAGAAACTGTTCCGTGAAAAATTCCAGTTCACTGACATCCAAAGGTATCCTGACTATTTTCTTACCAGTTTCCACAGTTTCTTGCCAAGAATAATACAGGGTGTCTTGCAAAATGTTGACACTGGAGGTTCTAAATGCTAAATGTTTTATCAATCATTTTGAGTTGTCTTGAATCTCAGTAAACAAACATACGTATCTATGCAGACACCTGGAGATACTCTTAGCCCTTGAAGACCACATTCTTTCTTTTCAAGCAAGCTTTCGGATCCTTGTGTGACCACAGCAAAGTTTTTGTGTCATCTGCTGGGAGGCACCACAAGGTAATGGAAGTTACAGGACACCGTGGCCTAATTTTTGTTCCTTACAGAGTTTAGTGAAATTTAGGGATAATAATACTTGCAACTCATTTGGACAAGAAGAACATGAGTCCTGACCTTGTCAAGCAAGATTTTAAACTTTCTGAAAGCTTACAATATTTTATCTTAGAGTCTCAAAGCACATTACAAATAAACGTTCCTCTAAAAAATCTGTTTGATATAAAAGAAATTATTCTACAGATAGGTAACTAAAGCATGGAGAGTATAAATGACTACTTCAAAGACTGCTGAGTGCGTCAGTGACAGACCCAGCATTAATGAAGTAGTCAGGAATGTCAGAAGATTTGAATCTCAGGTTAGCAGTGAGACCAAATGCAATACGAAGTGATAGTGTCAAATATGTAATGTTTAAAATGAGACCAACTTTTTCACTTGTGCATAAATGTCTGTGCTCATCTATCATTATTTGGTTTTTGCTTTAAAGACAAATACATAAAACTTCCTTGAATTGCTGCTAGGAGCTTCATAATCTGCTTTAATGGCCTGAAGGGTGTTTGCAGTGCTTGTAAGTGAGTAAATTCAATTGCTGCCTTTGCTGCTTTGGACTCATAAATCAGCCTGCAGGCAAAAAATCTCTGTTGAAGTACAATGGTACGAATGGAAACAAATTTTTATGGATTGAAGTTTCTAATTCTTAAGGTGTGATTATATCTATATATAAGCTTAAAAAAATTCCATACTCTTAAGAATCTACTGAAGTATTTCGTATTAATTAAAGTAATTGTGTCCATATCTATAAAGAACAAGGCTATCCTGGAGCCGAGGTAATAAAATTTTGAGTTAAATGTCAAACAAATGTAGTTCTTACATAAATATTCTTTATTGTGAATTACAGATGGAATTTCTGTTATTTGGTGTGTCAGAAAGCAGTACACTCCAGTATTGTCTAATATCTTGCAGCAGATGTATATACATGTTTTGTTCCAAGACAGTAACTTTAGATGGCAAAAAGGCTTATTTTTTTTTTTAAAGTGGAGAATGATCTAACTGGTGCAAACCATATTTGTTGATTGACATATTTCTTAAAGGAGAAAATTTAAATATAGAGAGCACCATAGATACACTATGAAAAGAGCTCCCAAACTAAAGCAGTCTTCTGGTTGTTGGTTAAGGAATATTGAGCTTTTCACCTGCAAGTCAGCTATTCGTATTTAGACCATGAGCTCAAATGAATCAGAATAATCTTTAATCTTTAATAATCTTACTAGAACCCCTGTGAAAACAAATATAAAACTGTGCAAAAAATATCAAAACATTATTGAGGGTAGTATGATGGCGAGTCAAGAATTAGAGAACTGGAGATTAACTTTTTCTTTGCAACCTTAATTTTTCCCTTTTGGTATTATGAGAAAATCTGATCTCACTGTTGTGTATTTTACATGGTATTTCTGTCTCAATCTGTTCAGGGAATGGGTCTGTTTGCAGTGAAGGAGGCTGTTTGCAAGATCATTGTCTTATTGGTTGCAAAAGTTGATTTTCTGAAATGAGTAAGACCTAATGAAGACAGCTGAATTCTTCCCTGGAGAATCAGATATGCCTTTCGTTATACAAACATATATAAGTATGCTTAAGGATGACTAAATCATTATAAGCAGATTTTTCACAGCTGATCATTAATAGTACATCTCATTTTCTGCAGGCTTGGTTTGTGAGATTAAAAGTGAAGTGCTCACTTCCACAACTACATTCAGTACAGGCTGTTCTTTTAATAAATTAAATGTTTTATAGGTTTGGTTTTTGTTACTTTGTTCTGTTTTGGAACACAGAAGCTTTTGATTTTGCTAATAATTGTGTAATATGAAAGAAATATCCTTTTTGAGAGCATATCACCCATCACGTGATGTAACTTAAAGCTGAGGCTTGCGGTGTACTTAAAGCAAGAACTTTACTTCCTTATATAGGAGAACTGGAGTGCATGTCTTTTAAGACAAAATATTTCTTACAATACAAGTTGGTTTATTGAAAGTTTTTACAAATTACTTATTTTCCTCAGATGATAGTGCTATTAAAATAATGTAGGCCCTTCTCATTAAAATTCTTTGAAATAACATGTAAATGTTGTCAACTATGCTGCTGTCAACCTAAATTTATTACTGAATTTGTCTACATCTTATGATTTATCTTAAACTCATCCTGATGTGTCCTTCACTGCATGTATTGGTACCTGCATTAGCCAAGGCCAAATACAGTGGCAGCCTAACTCCTGGGCTTACTTCAGGTTTGACAGGAGGGTTTTGGGGAGAACTCAAGTTTTTAGGTCTGAATTGTTCTGTGAATTGTTTTGCAGTATGATGGGGGGAAAACATTCCAGACTGTTCTGAGCCTTGCACAGAACTCCACCAATCTGCCAAGTTTGTAAATAAAAATATTTTGAGTGAGGTGTGCACTCACTTCTGGCTGTGCTTGCTCTTCTGGTTGGCATAGTAAATCATACATACTATAGCGTACGCACATAGTAAATCTCAGAACAATGACTTGAATCCTTTCTTCTTTCTGAAATACTACTTTTGGAAAGTTGAGGAGCCAGGATAGGAGATGTGATAGAGTATTTTGTAATGGTTTATCTTGCGATGCCAGTGGCATGCAGACTGTATGTATACATTTTAGTGTAGTGGAAGTAGATTCGAGTTTCAATAGTGATGGTATTCCTGATAGATCTCATACACTGAGTGGTGGGACCACATCATACAGATACTGGATGACTGGAAATTTCCTGTGTTTGTAGGTGTCATCTATCACGGAGCTGCCCAGCTTGCTCTGATTCCCCCCACCCCCACCATGTCAGGTAAGACAAGGGCTGTACAAAAGCAGTTTTCTAGGGCCATCTGGAATCTGGCTACTCCCAGCTGCTTCAGGTCAGAGACTAACTGGTCTTGTGTTGGCAGGTTAAATGTAATGTAGTGGAATGGGAGGAAATCATTGCTTTTGTTTGATCTTTCTGTGCTTGTTTCACAAGCTTTCACATACCACTCACTAACCAAGAACGCAGTTAAGTGCTAAGAGAAAGGAGGTAGTCCAGCTGCTATTGCAGTAATCAAAGTACACTAGGAATTCATAATCAGCTGTATAAATAGACTTCACAATAAAACCAATCAGTGTAGTGTCACAGGAAGTGGAATCATATACCATCTGTATTCTTGTTCTTCTTTCCCTCTGAGCACATAGGGTAGTGGTACGTTATTAAATCTATTTGAGCATCTTTGCACCACAGAAGTGTGAGCTACATGGAGGGAAGTCCACCTGAGATTGCAGGTGCTGGGATGTGCTGCCTTCTGTCCGTTGGTCTTAAGTACCTGCTGGAACAGTTCATTTTGATCCTGTTGATCTAACTCAGTCTGTTTTGTAGAATACTTGGCAATTCATCTACTCCTCTTTTTCTCTCTTCGTCCTCATTCTGCTTTAACACATCAGGACGTCACTTGTACTCAAAGGCTTTTTGTGTGTTCTTTAGCAAGCTGCACTCCTTGTCTCCCTCCCTGTCGTCTTGTTCTAGGGAAGAAATGTCAAGCAATGGAACATCATGTTTTGCTCTAAAGGAAGAAAAACTTAATGTTCTATATTGCCGCAGAGGTGAAAGTTGCGTATTTTTCCTGTGTACACCTATGTTTTGCCTCTATGTTGTCTGTCTTAACTGATTCTGAAGTTACCAGGCCACCAAAGTGAGTTCTAATTACTTTGGTTATCACATTATAATGACTATGTTTACTATCTATTAAGATCCTCAGGGTAATAGGGTTGGGTGATTAGGACATGATCTGTGGATTTTTTGTTTTGGTGATCTTATTGTTGTTTTAGGCAATCAGGTCATTGAAAGATTTCAACTTGCCTAACTTTCCAAACTGGAAGAGGTTCAAACTTGTGTTAGTCCTCTCACAGAAGGCCTCTCTACTCGTGACTGACTTGTTAACAAATTTAAGGTGTGAAATTCTGCTAGCTAGGAAAACATTAACTTCGTGACAATACTTAAACTTTCATTTTATGTCAGCCCATTGTTTTTTTTTCATTCTAGCTGCTTCTTTCTGTTCTTAGGCATTTTCTCAGATACCTTCTCAAGATACTACAGCTAATTACTAAACTGTGTCTCCTTTCTATAATCTGGAATATGAATGAGGTGCCATTTCTTATAATTACATGCAATTTGCTCTGCAATGGACTGTTTACCAAAGTTTGCAGCTTTTAGTTTTTTCTTTTTTTAACTAAACTATGTTCTTAATGGCAGTTAATCATTTCAAATACCATTCATGAGTTCTTTTCCGCTACTACTTTTCTTCTTGATCTTAATCCTGCTGGTGCTCATGGAGCTGCTATAGCCTGATAATAGATAACATAAAATTATTTATTCTGAACTGCTACTCTTTCCAACCCAACCAATATCTTTGTTAGGAATGTGAATCATACTGTTGTACTCTGTGTCACCCACCAAACTGTATGGTTTTGACTTCACCAGGTGTACTTCTTAATAGAGCTACTTGTTTCCTTGGTGACAGTGTTGTAGGCTGTGTTCTGGACATTATTGATGGTGCTTATGATCTGTTTATGCTTTAAAGTTACACTCATAGAGAAAATTAAGAAAAAAAAAATGGTGTATTTAGAGCCTCATTTACCCTATTGTATTTTTTACGTATGTGTACACTTTTTCAGCCAGCCTAAGAGCTCTTCTAGGAAACATTTGAGATTGCAACTCAGTCTCATAACTTTGTATCTGAACAGCTTTCGGTGCTTCATTTGAAGCCTGTATAGAAAACACAGACCCCTTTGTTGGTAAATGTTAATACTCTTGATGTCAGTACAGGCTTCAAATCTTTCAACTTTTGTCTTTTGTCCTACATACTCTTCATCCTTCAGAAAGTTTGCTCTGTGGTGGGGTGTTTCACTTGCAGAATTGGCTTGTCGTAGAAAGTTGTAGAAAGACTTCTGAGAGAAGATAAAGCAGAGATTTTATACTACTTCAGAGTCTCCATGTGTATTTGGGTTTGCTCAGTTCTTACAAATGGTCTAGTCTAATTTAGGTAGACCTTGTAGGGAATGTGTCCTCTTGCCAACCACCTTGTCTCTGTCCTCAAGAAACAATTCTTTCATAATAATATCTGAAAAAAACCCGATGCATCAATTGGTACCCAGTTGTGTGTCTCTGCTTATTACAAGGATTCTAGTACATGTAAATGGAAGGCTACAGCTTTTACTTTCCTTATAGCAAAAGCTTTTCTTTGGGTGGTCTGTATAGCTTAGTCTCAGAATCAATTATCTGCAAGTTTTTGATCTCATCCTTGTCCTTCCATGATCTGTATTTTCCTTCTACTTTATTTTCTTTTGGTTCTCTTTTTTTGTGTAGATATATGCTTATTTTGTGTTTGTACGTAGACCATTCAAAAATACTTAATACTCAGTGAATTAATGGCTTAAGGGATAGCATCTTTCAATGCATGCATGAAAAGGGTTTCTCCTTTCTCCTTTGTAAGTGAAATATGTATATCCGCATTCATAATGTATTATTCTGCTTTTTGTAATACAAATATAAAATAGGTATTTTATGGTGCCCTATATTTTTGCTTGAGTTCTGGATGTTTTCTGTATTGATATGTGCCACATCATGGAGTATGGGTCTTGGTGGGTTTTTTTGTCTCTGGTTTTTAAACTTTACCTCTTTATTCCCTTCATGTTTATCACTTCCATGTTTATTTTTATTTGACTGTGCTGTTTTTCAACATTTATTCTCTTCTGAGGCTTTTGTTTGTGTTTGCATTTACTTATGCCCTGCTGGCTGGCATATGAATGCCTTTGTAGTCATGTGGTGTACATTGCTGAATATTTGTTCACATATCTTTTTGTTATATTCAAGTTAATAGTATAATCACATTCACTGGAATCTGGTTCCATATCCAGAATATACTTCTAGGAATGTAACAACAACCAAGTTTTTCTTTGTTAGTTCAATACTCTCGCTTTCTTTTTCTCCCCAGTAACATGGAATACGTTGCACTTGCATTGGGCTTATGCACCACCTATCACCAACTGCAGGGCAAACTTTGTTTACCCTGTTTTTACTTGTCCCTGTGCAACCTACTTGAAGTTTAAATTGCTGCTTGAACTTTTTCCAATTTGAACTGGCAGATTTATTTGTTGTAATTGGAAAAGCCTCACAATGTGCATATTCCTTTTGCTTTTTACCCTGTTTGTGGACAGGTAGTGCTTTGATCAAGTATTTGCAATCTAGCAGTTGCTCTTCTGGGTTTACATGTAATCTGTGGCTTGCCTTCTGATGCTTTCTATGTTACAGTGATTACTTTAGCTGTCCTAAAATTTGTGTCAGTAATGATGCAAAATTATGCAAATACAATGCTGACTCTTTTATAATCTATAAACCAGACCAGTCTGTGGTCTTTTTCTTTTTATTCTCTGCAGCAGGTTCTTGCCACTCTGAGTGAAAGTCAAAAGAGAGAGAGTATAACTCTGCCTTTAAAATTGGATCTCTTAATATTACAAGCTGCTTCATAGCATGTGGGTCCCTCTTTAGTTTATACCATACAGTTCTGTCAAACAAGCCTGTTACAGTCAGCAATAGTTGGCACCTTCATTGATAGCATCTGGAGATCAGAAAATAAGTAAAAATGTATTTCACTATATAATCTGAACACTTTTGTTTCTTTTACTCTGACTGTAAAGATGGTTCTCTTGGGCAATGTGGAGACAGGGAGGGCAAGGTTGAGTAGCTTTAATTAAAATTGCCTCTGTTGTACCAGATCCTTTGTATGTACAAATTTATCTCCAGGAGTGTCGGCCAACTGAATTGTCTCAACTGAAAACCTTGTGTGATCTTTTTAATGTAATCCTAGCACTGGATCTGACATATAAGGGTGGTAAAAGTGTAGTGTAACCAAGTACAAAGAATACCCAAGGAAGTCATGGGAGTTATGTAAAGCAAATCTTCCTTGGATCACATTTTAAAATTTTTAATTAAATTTAGGGTTTTTTTCATAAATAATGCAAACCACAGCTGTAAAAAAAGGAGGAGTGCAGATGTAGTTTCCATCTTTTGAAACAGGCAATCATTCTTGACAGAATATAAAATAAATTTTAGAAGTTCTGACTCCTTGTAACGTTGTGATCACAGTCAGTCACCGCTAATGCACCATCAGAGATTGTGTCTATAACAGGTTTACAGTGCAAAATTGTGTTACTGCAATAGAACAGTGCTTGGAAAGGGTGAGAACTTGAAGCGTGCTGCTCACTGCTGGTGCTCAGAACTCCAAAAACCTAATGGGAATGAGCAATGGGCTGAAATCTGAGTGAAGTTTTGTTTTATGCTCCTGACATAGAACTAGAGTGGGAATTTGTTCATAGTTGAATGTATGTACATCTTTTATCTTTTCGTTCTCTGTACATTTTGACATGGAAGGGAAGATTTTAAGATATCCATAGGTAGATATTTTTGTTAGATTTGTTTGAACATTTTCATGAAAATAAGACACGTTGGTTTTGATTACATCAGTTCTCATTTTTTCCAGAAAACAGTAGTCTATTTGGATGATGCAGTTTTCTATAACTGGTTGTCATCATTATAGACTGCATTTCTGAAGTTTATTTGTTATGTCTATTTCAAAGAGCATCCTGGATTTTAAACAGAAAGAATCACCTCTGATTTTAGGTGTTTCAATTTTGAATTGCTGCTTCTGGGATGCTTAAGCAAACAAGAATAGATTATATTGAGTATCTTCAAATGATTTTGCCCATCAAGTTATCTCCATGATTGTGTTACTGCCTCGTCTTCTTGTCCCTCCTTTTCTGTTTTTTCTTCTCTTTCCTCTCTACTGCTTTTTGCATTTAAACAATAGAGTTTTTGCACAATAGAGAGATCTCTAGTGTGGCTAAGAAAATTGTGTTTTAGTGGCATAAAACATGCATTTTTAAGAATACAACCATCTGCATGCCTGCCTTTGTTTCATCTTGCTTTTAATTTGGCTTGAGTAATGAAAATAAACTGACCAGTTTCAATTTTCTCTGTAGTCAAATTCCTTTAACTTTGCCTTGTTATGCCTCGCTCTGCTGTTGCATCTAAGGTCACAAAATTAAAACCAAGCATTTAAGTTAAAAATAATAAAGGCACCCTTTTATTCATAATTTTCACAGGAGCGATTGCGACCATATTGCACACTATTATTAACTAGAATAAACTTGAACTTTGAAGTCCTTCCATCTTGCTTCTATTGCAAATGTATTTTAAATGGTTTCCTGTGAATCTAATATTATCAAACTATGATGTGTAAAAAATTTTATACATTTTTATAAAATTTTATATGTAAAAAACCTCATCAATTTCAGTAATCCTGTAGGCAATGTTTTGCCTTGCTTGTTTCTTGTTTTGTAGTTTTGATTATCCCTGAAAATTTGTAATTAGAAACAAATATTTTTCAGAAATACTGTGGAGCATTTGAAAAAGTACTCCATCATCTTGAATTTCTGCTGGGAGTATTTTCTAATATAAATTATCATTTTAATACAAAATTGAGTGCCAAATCATGTAGTTAATAATTGGCATAACTGCATTAATACTTAAGATAAAAAGTTGTTATATACTTAATTTTTTTTTTTTAATTTAATGATGCTGAATAAGGAGGAAATTTGTACTCCTGGGAGTGCAAGGCTGAATGTTAGGGTAAATTGGGGTAGCTTGAAGAGATGGCTAAAGTAGAGTTTAACTGGTTTCACACCCCACTGCCACTTGTCTAAGGACATAAATCAGGTTGTAAATATAAGTTAATATATTATAATTTATTAACTCACACAATCTCATCTGTAACGATTGACAGATATGTAGGTTCTGGGATGATGTACAGCTGTGCAAATTCAGTCTGTTAAAAGATTATTCTTCAGACATTGACTGGAGAAGTGACTAAATTGTCCGTAATCCTTTAACTAACATTACCTTGTCTCACAGAAACAGTTTTCCATTTTGAAGTGCGTGAATGTGTCATATACCTTTCAAAAGCACATTATAAGTGTCAAAATTGTGGTTTGTTTTTCAAATAGAACAGCTGAAAGTTAGGCTGACACAATCAACCGTCTTGACACCTCCCGGGGAAAACAGCTTGGTTTGCAGAACTTGCATTAATCTGTGGGTGGCTGTTTCTTTTTTCAAAACAATTAGTAGTCAGTAGTATGTAGGCATTGGAGTTTTTGCTCCCACACCTTTTGTATTACTGTCTTTTATTCCTGCGGCTGAAGCGATCTATTGTGCTGAGTATAAAAAAGTAAATTGAGTATGGCAAGGTAAAAGGTACTGTAGAACTCATGCATACTGTAATATTCTACAACCTAATAAATATATTAATGTATATTTATACAAAATCAATGACTTGTAACGTTCTAAGCTACCTGGACATATGCTTTGTTCATTGTCCTATGGCTAGTGAATTATACAGTAGGGTAAAAATGGAAACAGCGAGTTAAATTTTATACAGTTGGCTTCTTTATGTTAACACAATCTTTTTCATCAACGTGCATAAGAAGGTGATATTCTTTAGAGGTCAATGTTCCATAAAATCTAAAGATGTTTTAGTCTATTCTGTTTTTAAAGAATGAGAGTCATTCAAATTCCAGTTTAGTTTCTTTTTTTGTCTATGGTTGTATACTTGTGCCTATGGAGATTTTCCTCTTGCTCTGACATCTATTTTCATAAGAGCGCTGCTCTACTTTATGAATTGAGTAAACATTTTAATAAGCACGACTTAGTTCTGCTCTTGGGGCAACTCAGACTTACCAGCATGGGTCTATTGAGAAAGGTGAGCAAAGGTCCTCTGGGTGTGCGAAGTCAGCAGTCTATGCGTGCTGGGGCCAAGAAGTGCATTAAAGAGACTGCAAGTTTAACAAGTCAGAACATTTTCACTATTTCCATATTTATCAAACATGTCAAGGAATGTGATCACAAGGCCTTCCAGGGATTAACTGCGCTAGTATTTTGATTGTTTTGTTTTGTTTTTTAAACTGTGACAAAAGCCAAGTTCTCAATGTGCAGCAGTGCTTTTATATCTATGAATGTGAAGAATGACTGGCTGATCTTGGTGATTTGTTCTGAATGGCAGGCAGTGTTCCCTAAATGTTTAATCACACCCTGCAACTGATAGGGACTTATGCTTTGGGAGATGACTAGTATTTTGGCATGTTTCCTGTGACCAAAAGCCTGGAATGAATTTTCTGTAGTGTCTGTAAATACACTTCTGTAGATCAACCAGTCAATAATACTTTGAAACACTCATATGATCTGAGCAGTGAATTCAATCTCTTTAGGTTTGCAAATGTTATCAAAGCATTTTGAATACACTGGCTTAGCAGTGAGCACAAGATTTTGAAAATTGGAATGGACAGATTCTCTTCCTATCAATACTGAGAGCTAACCAGAAAAGGAGAACAAGAAATGAAGGAACCCAACCACGAGACAGACACCTGTAGATAGAGGTCTGTTTGCAGAGTTTGATTTCATGACTAGCTTGCTGAAACCTGACTCTAGGGTTATTCGGTAGATTGATCTATCCCACTTACTGGTGCTCTGTACTTTTGCTGTATCAGTTATGAACAAGATGATGGTAAATGAAGTGAAAGTTGTATATCAAGTATCTAATGGTGAAAGATGTAGGGAAGCATTGGAATGGGTGGAAGGATTTTCACTATTTTTGGTACCTTTTTGTTTTCCAAGAGTTACATTCCCCAAACTTCAACTTTATAGTTTTGAACTAGTGATCCTGTATTCAAAGACACAGGATCACATGCATGTGTGTGCATGTGCTCGTGAATAAGCATGCAAAATTGCCTTTGGACTTCCAGCCGGTTTCAGCCAGATTTGACAAAAGATTTTTAAAAAAGTTCTTATAAATGTGGTGAAAGTAGATGACCAGCTTAAGAAGGTGAAGAAAAACTGTAGGTGACCCTAACCATGATAGAAGATTCAACAGGTCCTCAAAGTTCTTAACCTGTTGCAAACAAACAAGCAAAATACTTCGAATGTAGTATAGCCTGTTCTGGCTTTAAAACCTTTGGAAGAACAATGATGAGTTCTGTTTGAAGAACTGATTTTATGCTCCAGGAAAAAAAACTGTGGAATAACTGGAGCCTTGCAATTAATGTAGGAATATTGATCAAATCTAGGAAGAGACCATAAAAGAGTCCTTTTGATGTTAGTGAGTCTAGAAAATTGTTGCATCTTGTTTTCATTCACAGTGGTTAAATCAGTCATGTTTTTTGCCACAGGTTTATTGTGATGAAATAGAGATTTGATGCAAGCTGTTATTTGTTTTGGGTACAGTGCCTTTTTTTTTTTTTCCTTGTCATCTTTTTCTTGTTATTTTGGCATTTTGTGGGGTGGGGTTTTTTCTTCAAACACTTGCATTTATGCATTTATGTGTTCCAGCTGGTAGTTCATGGGCTAGATCCTTGGGACACTTTGTATCCTGCTGTCTTTTCCTTGAGGAAGAATGGACCACATATGAAGGCTGAATTGCAACCCATGATGATTCCTGCATGTGGGCAGCAGTTGTAGCCCGAGTCACCTGCATGTCAGTGTATAAGAGTAAGGTGGAGGTGAAACTTCTGGTCACGCGTTTGGCTTTGTTCTTTCAGCTGCTTGCTTCTGCTGCAAGGTTGGGCAAGCTTAACTAGAGAAAGAGGTTTTTTGTACCTAGAAAGCTTTATAACAACATGCGTGAACAATGAGTGTTAAAATACTGTTTGGATGCTTCTTGGTAAAGATCAGGGGTTTTTTTCTGTAGCAGTTTTGAAAGAGAACAAGTTTGGTCAATGTTGGTCAGAACTCTGACTATTAATGAAATCATCAAATATGGTTTAATATTTATTAATGTCCAGAAGGTGCTAATGTAGCTTTCCAATTTAAGGTAGGAAAGAGAACTTAATCATGTTATAGATTGCTCTAGGCGAGCTCATCTGTTGATAGGGTTGATTTAAAAAAATAACAGTTCATATACAGTTGAAGTCTGTCTGTACTGGCTAAGTATTTTAGCATCTCCTGAGCCCAACCTGTAGCTATATGTGGTTCTTGCTGAGACAGAGCTCTAGTGTGTATATATAGGGCATGAGGGTGAAAGAAATATTTACTATTAAAATCTGCTAGAGAAATTCAAATAGCAATAGTGCTATTTCATTCTTATGTAGCACCTTTCATCTAAAGATTTCAAAGCACTTTAATACCCTTTAATTAAGCTTTAAAATGTCCCTCTGTTATAGATTGATTGTATTCGTTGTTTACAGATGGGAGAAGTATAACCAAGTCCAGTACAAAATGTTGCAAAGGGAGCTCTTAATAAGAGCCAGGAATAAAAACCCCAGGAATCTTAAATCCCAGTTTTCCGCTTTAGGCTTAGATCCAGCAAACACTTCTGCAGGTGTTTTAATTCCTGCACTGCTCACATGCTTAAAGTTAAATACCTGAATAAGTACTTGTAGGAATGGGGACATAACAATTAGGAGTCTTGCCTTTTTCAATCTGAGAAACGTAAAATGCCAAACATATTTCAAGCTTATCTTGGGCTTTGCACTCTAAAACATATATTACTAAATAATTCTGTGGGAAATTATGCTAGATAGGTGATTTCTTTTTTTAAAAATAATCAGCTTCTTACCTCCTACAAACTAAAATGCAGAAATTTCAAATACATCATAAAAATGCAATTCTGTACAAGTTGAGCTTGGAGTGGCTTAAGGATTCAATAATGTGAAAGTTCCTCCTTTTGTATTGTCAGACATCCATACAGAGGAGGAGTGAAGTGTGCTAAAGGAGTTGAATGCCCTCGAAGATTGGCTCAATAAAAAATGTCATTGAACAGCGTCATAAATAGTGCAAGGTCATGCATCTAGGTCCTAATAACAAAAGTTTATTTTGTAAAATGGTGGTAGGTCATCATTTGGAAACAGGGAAAATAGTGTCGTGTAGGCTAGTCTCTTGGAGAGGACTGAGACATCCAGGGGTAAAATGAAAATGTGATTTTAGAAGAGGTACCTCTTGCATATAAAGGGAAGTCTGAATGTCATCTCATAAGGCACTCTTGAGGCTTTGTGTAGAATTTGGTGGGAAATAAACAGTGTTTAAAAAAGATATAAAGAAGAAATTAGTTTAAAAAAGAGCTACAACTATTGTCAGGAACACCAAGCCTCTCTTCTGAGAGAAGACTGAAAGACCTCTGCTTGTTTTCTGTACCAAGTTAAAGATATGAAGGGACAGGAACATAGGGGTTTTCCCCGTGCAGGAGAGGTGAAGTATAAGCTGAACTCCTCTGACAGTACAAAAAAAATACCAGCTAAGTTGAAAAGTAACTTATGCTTATTGTGGAAATTAGAATTGGTTACGTCAGTTAGCAGTGTAGTTGTAAATCTGCCCATGGTATAGACTTTTAAATGGGCTTTTGTCAGCTTAAGGAAAGTACTATAGTATTTTGTTGCAGCTCTGATAGCAGCAGACTAGACT
Organism: Phoenicopterus ruber ruber; assembly: GCA_009819775.1. Taxonomy (NCBI): domain Eukaryota; kingdom Metazoa; phylum Chordata; class Aves; order Phoenicopteriformes; family Phoenicopteridae; genus Phoenicopterus; species Phoenicopterus ruber. Next base: position 38,476,711 of record CM020219.1, read on the forward strand.
AGATTGGCTGTCTTGAGAAACCTCCTTGTGCATTAATTTTATAAATATAATATAAATGTTCCATAAATACTGAAGAAACTTTGGGAACAAGGTATTACCATAGGACTAAGTTCTGATACAGCATCACCGCTTTTTAAAATACTGCTTCTTCAGTCTGTTTAATTTCTGCCGTGTGTTCGCCTTGCCCCAGTAGCCTTAACATATATGTTTTCAGACAGCTGAGAAGCACTAACAGCATGGTTTATCGGGACTGTGCAAAAGTGTCTTTCAGCCCTTCCCGTGCATCCTGGGTCCTTGCTGAGCTGCTGCCTGGTGCGTTTCAGAGCTGCAGGAGGGCTGTTGGAACAAGCTTCCATTTTCTCTGTGGGTTCATTTTAGCAGCTAGCTTTGCCATTCTGTGTTGCAGTGTAGAAATGTGATGGTGAAGGAGCAGGCAAGGGGCCTCTGTCGTACAAGATCCCCCCAATATGAGAAAATTTTTCAGTGGCAGTAATACTCGCAGACAGGGCAGCTTGACATCACGGCAGAGGTACTAAGCTGTTGCAGAATCATTTAAAAAAAGAGAAAAACTAATCAGTCATCTTCTACCCAGTCAGCTTGTCACAACAACGCCAGCTGATTTGAACACAGTGAACTGTTTCTGTTTTGGCTGTAGCTAATGTTAAATTAGTGAAGTAATAACTAAAATACAGTTTATATGTAATTGAAGTGCTTTACCAGTGATGCACCTTTTAATTGTCTGAATATTAATGTGAAAACAGACACTTAATGATCTTTTTCCATTTTTTTTTTTCAGTTGCAGAAAAGTTGTATGCTTTTTAAAAATAGTTACATTGTGGTATGAGAAAGGGAGGAAAAACTTGTTTGAAAAGTTTTGTTAAGTTTACGAAAAAGCAAAAATCTATTGTGTAATTATTTAACCATTGTCTATTTGGTGATCGTAATACAACTAGTTTATTCCCAGTTGAGCTGATAATTAAAAATGCAGGAAAGAAGAATATTTTTGTTTGATGTTGCAGCAGTGAAGAATGACAGGCTTCCTTGTGTTCAGCCCAGGCAAAAGGGGTGCTGTAGTCATGAGAGAAATAATGCAGAACCATTTACAACCCATTCATGTTTCTTAAGTAATTTTTCTGCTTTTGTTACTGCATATAGGGATTCAGACACAGCAGTGTACATGATGCCACTTGTAAGCTAAAAGCGTAGAAGTCTGTCTTTCTGTTATTTTGTGAGATGTCAGGTAAAAAAATATATTTTTGACAAAATATTAGTTTACCTCTGCTACTAGTAACCACTTACAAACAGTGAAATATTGTTTAATTATTTAAAACAATTTTATCTGCATTGTACTTTCTTGCACTCTTCTCAATTTGGTCTATGGAAGCATGTTAGCAATTTTTAATAGGTTTTACTTTCAGGCTAGTACACAGAAAAAAACATCTGATGTTTGGATTGATCATACTACAGGGTTAAACTTTACTCACATGTCATGCACATCACACAGAAGCTCCATATTGTACTTTTGCCCTTTGGCTAGGATCTCAAGTGCTTGATAAGATGGCAAAGACACAAGTTTTTCCTTGAAAATGCTCTTCTTTGATGGTAGGTGATGTTAAGGTACCGGATACAAAAGCATCCAGATTTTTTTTTTGTACATCTGTATTAGTTTGTAACCTTCGGGCATACTCTACAGCATGAAAGAGGAAGAAATAAGATACACCTACTCCGAGTAGGGTTGTGTGGCAGGCAGTAAGGGACATGGAATGGTCTGATGGCCTTATTATTTCCCTGACTACTTAGGTGGCTGAGCGTGGTGTTAGTGTGACAGCAGTGCTGGTAGTACTACCTGTGCTAGCAAGACGTAAGCCTAAGTTATGTACTGTCTTCCTGGGTCCTGCAGTTAAGAGACACCAAGGGTTTTGAAGACTCTTGCTTCTCCTCTTGTCTCCTCTGCTGAATGAGTTATGCACCATTTATTCATGCAATAACTTTAAATACTCGAGTATAGTCGCTATTCAGTGTCAGATGTATTTTCAACTCCTTATTTCTCCTAATTGTTATGTTGTCAGTTTAAGAGCGAGGGGCTATTGAATTTGCATCACTTCAGTGGATTTTGGGGATGTGCCTCTGATATTTGGAGGTTGTGATGAGTTGGGGACAGAAGCTGAATCTTGTGGTATGACAGGACCGAAAGATAATGTAGCTGATAGAATAAGGTACAGGCATACCAAGTAGGGCCCCAGAGGTGCACCAAACTTTTCAAATTCACTTTAATGGCCCTGTCGCTGCTCTGTGTCCCTTCTGTACAGAAAATTTCATGCAGATTGCCACATTTAATTTTAATTTTCTTTGGCTGTAACTGGTTCCTGCCACATCCTCTGAGAAATTCAGAGAATAAGGTACTGTCTCCCTAATACCTGTGTTTGAAAGAAATACTGATCACTCATAACTGGTGAGAAATATAACACATAGAGTTGTGCTGTAGTGGGCAAGTGTGCATGCAGTGTTTTTTATGAAAGCTGTTCTTAGGGTTTTTTTTGTTTTGTTAAAAAAAGAAAAGAAACAATAATGAGGACAATTATTCATCTTGCCAAACCTGTGTTCTGAGCCAAAATTGACTTTATTAAGCTATAATAGGACCAAGAATTTGAATAGCAGCAGCATTCACCCCACCATGTGACTTGGTGAGAAAACATGGATGTAGTTGAAATGAGGGAATGAGAGACCATGGAGTCTAGCAGGAAAGGGAAAAAATTATGTATTTTCTACTTAGGTTGTATCCAACAAAAAAATCATGTAATTTCCTTTTTCTTCTCTGGGGTAACATGATGGGAAACATAAGCAACAGAAGCATGGACAGGTATAGGGAAGAAAAGTACAAAGACAGTTAGCTGGTTTGACCATGTCTGTAGTCATTTAAGCAATCAAGTCAGTTACAGGTTCCCCTGCCTCACCCCCTCCTTTGTCCCAATCTTCACTTGCTGATGGAGCCAGATTTCTCTGCTACTGAGAGAGCTGTGTTTGCAGCAGCCACCTCCCTGTTCAGCAGCAGCACCTCCCTGATTCTGTGGGAGATCATCTTCCAGGAAGCTGACAGCAGATCTGTTTACCAGCAGCAACTGGGAACAGAGTAAATCGCAGCAAGATTTTTTTTTTTTAATCTTTTGCCTGAATAAGTGAATGAAGTGTTGAGATGGGACCTCATCCAGAGGAAATTGTAAACCTTATGACTTTGTCTTGATCGTGCTGTATTAAAAGTTGCACTGTTTTCTTATTTAAAAGAGTGTGTTTTGTGTTATTTAAAATGTGTGTGTTTGAAAGTAATTTGACTTTAAGAAAAAAAAGTTGTGCCAAGTAGGCTGACTATACTTAGTTTTATATTTAAATTTCTTTACTCCAGGAGTATGTAGGATGGTAGAATGTGACTAAGGCTGGGAAGCCATTAGGCTAACGTGTGTACAGTACATATGCACAAGATGAGGTGGTTTGGGCCACAGAATGCTTACAGTCAAAATGAGCATTGAAATTTGGGCTTGTTTTGAAATCCCAGTTCATAAAGAGAAAGAAAAAATACTTGGTTAAAAATAGGCAGGATTAGAACGTAGAAAACCTTAACAGATGGGTGTATGTGTTTCAGGACATGTGCTCTTAACTTTCATTTCTTTAACAAGAGATTCGCATGCTGAATTGATTACTCTATAGCTGTTTCCTGCGTAATTTCTTACATTTTTGGCTGAAACATCCTGTACCAGCCATTGTAGAGACAGGACACTAGACATAGTTGGAGAGAGTAGTTGGGTTTAGTAAGCCTCTCTTCTCCTGTTTGTGGTCTGTCAGAATCCCTCCTCTGGGCTGGCTCATGACTTACAGCATGGGAGGTGTAACCCCCATAGCGCTTCAGACTGCCTGCTCTCAGTCTCCATTTTGCTTCAGCCCATCTCGCCCAGTCCCTGTCCCAAGGTCATGCTTTCTGTCTGGTCTGAGGGTCCAGTTAATGTTTCGCAAATATTCAGAAAGTGAATGTAGGGCTTCTACATGAAGTAGTAAGACATAATTACTAAAGCTTTCTAGAATATTTTAGTCAATCTTAAGATTAGATTTAGTTTCTTAGGCCAATTTTTTTTTCAGACAAACCTAAAGCAGTGCTGGAAATGCTTATACTGTGATAGAGATGGGAGACAAGTTTAAAAATAAATCTAAAATTTCCATTTGAGTGGAAATCCGACTGGGAAAAAAAAGTTTCACTACATATTGAGTGATTGCAAAAAGGTCTTTAGAATACTAACCTTATCTATAATGTTTCACATACCGCTTCATTAACATTGCATCCTGATGAGTCTTTCAATTTGTGACTTCCAGAGCTGGAATTTCTAGGGATGAGGCAGCAGCTATCAAAAATACAATTAGATGTAATTGTTGTGAAATAAGTATTTTATTGGCACAGATGACAAGAGTTGAGAAATACACACTATCTTTCATCTGTGCATTTCAAATCACTTTCCAGATGAGCTAATTAGGTCTTCTAGATAATGAGATGTAACTTAGAAATAAATAATGGGAAGTGACTTGCCTAGTATCACGTAGCAAATCAAAAGCTGCCTAAAATGAAACCTGGGAGACCTGGCTCCAAATTTCTTGCCATCAGCACGCAGTCAGTCTGTAGCTCCCCACGTTGCATCTAAGAAAGATGTATTTGCACAAGACCATGAAAAGCTGAGGGCTTGAATTTTCAGATCTCTGCTGCAGCTTGTACTTCATTGTACCGTATTTCACAGGGTTGTTGCGGAAGAAGAGCAGAGCTCCTTCTTTGCTGAATGAAGTAATGCTTATTTTAAAAGGCAGGCTATGGCGAAAGTATGCGGAATGCCAGTATATTCCTGTAACAAGGTGGAAGCTTTGACTTTGTTAAATTGAGTCCTGCTTTGGGAACAGTCTCTAGGTTAAATAAACAGTAGTTTGATGTTCTCCTAACACAAAGGATTGCTTTATTTGAGGCACTTCATGTGCTTGAATGTGTTTTGTTGGGGTTTTTTTGTTGTTTGTTTATTTTTATTTTTTTAAACTGAAGATCACATTGATTTCAGAAATGTTAGTATTTGTTTTTCCTGCCAATGTTGGTAACATAATTTTTTTATCTTGGTGAAATAATGGACTGGTATTTTGTCAGTAGATTATCCCCTTTTCGTTGCTCTGAACGTCCTCTTATGAACTCAAGTCTAAGCTATTATTCTTAGAGTATTGATAACCTTCTGTTTATGCTGTCTCTAGTGAAGAATGACATACCCCTTTGGATCTGTATGCATGTAATTTGTGGACTAAGGAGGGCTCAAGTACTTCATGTATAACGAATTAGGGTGCTTGTAGCTCTTGCCTCAGAGCTTCCAGTGTGAAAAGCTTGCTACTGACTGTACAAAACTCACTCGTGTACTGGAGTGTGTAGTGACACTCAAAAGTGGTAGTTGTTACTGTGAGTATCTTTGCTTATATTTGAAATGAACCTTTTAAAGGCTTAAAACAAAAGTTTTTTGCCCAACTCCTGAGTTGTTTGCTTTGATGCATGTGCTTGTGGGACCATCTGGTGGTACCCACATACAGTGAGCAGGCCTAACATGCTGTGTCGAGCCCCCCTGGAAATGGGAGGTGTTTGGAGTTCAGAAAGAGACTTCCAGCTTGTGAAATTTTATCCAGTTCCTTTTGAAGTCTTGTGGGGAGGGTTCAGGAAATTGAGTACACTTCTGTTCAGAAATCAGGGAGTCTAGGCCCTTAAGGAAGCACAGAATTAATGTTTTCATGTTACAGAGATCACAAAAACATTTTAAGATGGCATTTTTCATATAACAAAACTAAGAACTTCATAATGTTGATGTTTGTGAGGATAATATTTTGGCATAGTCTGATCTTGTTATGCAAGGAATAACCATACAAGTCCTTTCTCTGAATAACAATACACCTTTTTGGTATATGTTTCTTTTCCTTTCCCTGAAATTAAATAATAGCATGTGAAAGACTCTTTCAAATCATACTGCAGCATTGATAACTTTTTTAATTAATAGGAGTTAATGTGTTTTGCATTCATAAGCATAAACGTTACTTGGCAAGAATTACTTCTTACCACATTGTTCTTAAGGTACAAGTAGAAAGGCAAATCAATTTCTCATGGGAAAAGTGACGTTGATGAAAGTATGCAGCAAATCAGGGTATTAATTTAAATAATGTGGTGTTAACCAAACTGAGTGACAAGGCAACATGAACCATGATGAACAATGATAAATTAGTTTATCCTGAAGACAAAGTCGTCATAATTAAGTTACAGACACGGTAAGAAAAATGGCACTCAAAATAGCTACAGATTACCAAGCAGTTCTGCCTTCTGTGCATTCTCTATATGGAGACGCTATGATTCTATGGCTTATGTAGAGAAGTCTAAATAGCAGTTGTATTAGAGAGAGGTGATTGTTGAATCCGCATTTTATAGTGAGACCAGATTCTACTACCTTTCCATAAAACGATACCATGTTCTGAAAACAGTTCTATCAGCTTCACTGGTGCTACTTGCAGAAAAAAATTACTACTTAAAATGAGTAAGGATTGCAGATGGCGAATATACCGCATTCTTCTTACATTGACAGAACCAGTACGGTTGCAAGAATCTTTAGCAGAGTTCTGATATAGGATGGAATCCTTTTAGGTAACAAAATACATTAATAACTTAATAGCTCATTATGAAAGTTACATTCCACTCTCTGATGTTCATGAGAGATTAAAGATCAGATCTGAAGAGACAGCCAAGCCAAATTAGCATTTTGTTGCTGCTGGGAGTAGTCCTGCTTCTTTTTCCTCCCTCGCTTGTTCTAATGTTCATCTGATCCCTTGGTAAGTTGATTGAGGTTACCAACTTGCAGAGGGCTCATTCTGGATAGATTAGCTTTCTGCCAGTGAATTGACTCACTGAAGGATCACATGAATATCAGAGCTGATACAAGGAAAGCATCAGGAATGTGTGGCTGGAAAGGAGAATACTAAGAGGAGGAGGGAGTACAGGACCTGTTCTCGGCAGCGGCTGATCTGTTACATCAGCTGGACTGTGTTCCTCTTATTGCACCTTAGCATCTGACTGCTTTAAATTGGTCTAGTTTTCAAAATGCCAGTCTGTAAAATACTCAGTATATTCAGAGAGGTGGGGCTACCTGAGAAAAGTAGTAGCTAGAAAATAATTCAGTCCTACCAATAATGAATTACTCTGTCAACTGGGAATAATGGACTTCCTGCTGGTATGGTGAATGACTTTGACTTTTTGAAAGCAGTCTTGTTGGTAAAAACAGGAGAAACCCATTACTTTCAAAGCTTGTATTTCTCATTTGCTAGTATTCTACCGTTCTATGAAATGAATTCAGTTGTTTCAGTCAGCAGTAATGTGGATATCATGGCACAAAACCAATGTATGTGCTGGGGCGCTGGCCCTTGCAGAGACGTTTATGCTGCAGTCCTTCCTGGACTGAGATAAATAGCAAAGTTCTGCTACATGTGCTGTAACCGTACCAAAGAAATACACAATGTCTGTCTCCTTAGGCGATCCAGAATTCTTTCATCATCTGCAGGCACAGACTTTTTATGCTTCCAGAAAAAAATATGTATGCTTAGAATAATTTAAAATATACTATTGTGTACACTGGGTACTCTAAAGCTCTTGAGCTGGAAGTGAAAAGTGCAGAGAGCCTCAGAGGCTTGATGTTCTTTAGTACATCTGAGTAACAGGTGTTCTCAGTGCTATTGCTTGCCTCTGCAGTGTGCCAGAAGAGTACTTGAGCTCATGCTGCCAGGCTTAGTTTTTTCTTTTTATTCCAAGGCAGGATACAAAAGGATCAAGAGAGTCTGCCTTTTACTGACCTTCTAATTGTCTGTGGACAGGCAAGAACTTGCACATTTCCCTTCTAAGGTTGTAAAAATGGCCTTGTTGACTATGTTAAGCCAGGATTTTAACATACTCCTCCGCCTTTATAGTTCAAGCACGATGCCTGCATTATACTGGATTGTAGCCTTGCTGCTGTGACCCTGTCTTTTCATTACCATAGTACTGTTTTTCTTGTCTGTCCAAGTATAGAGGACTTCTGTACTCCAGTTGTGGGCTTCTCGGTAAGTATTCACACAAATGAGAAGGCATGATAAATAATCTTTTGGGGTGAGTATTTAAACTTAACAGGCTTATATATGTAATTATAAATGTAAGCACATGAAATTAGCCTTTGTGCATGACCTCTATCAAAAGCTTCCTTCAAAAAGCCCAAACAAGTCACAGGTTTGTTAAAGTATTGCAGAACAGGATCAAAAATGAGCAATGTAGTGTTAATCGTGCATGTCAGCAGTGCAACGTTACCTCTTCCTGTGTTGGCTATCCTGTTGATACCCAGTTAGGGATGATTCTTCCTTGCTTTTTGTTGGAGAAACTGTGGATTGCAGTTTGCTAAAGCTTTTCTATAAGACTATTCATGTTTCCTGCTTACACATGTCCTACAAACACACACCTTGTGAAGTCTCTCTCAGTTCCTTGCGTCTTTTGTTAGAGGTAAATTTAGGTATCATCTCAGAACAACAATTTTGGGGGGATTCCACAGGTAATAGCCATATTTACAGTGAGTAGAGGTAGCCTTGTGGTGACAGTCTAAGAGTAGAAATCATGAGGTCTGAAACCTGTTCCTGCCTTTGTCCTAGAGTTAGTTCTTAATATAGACAAGTCACAGCATGTCTCTGCTGTGAAATAGGGATTATACCTGCCTACTTAACAACAGCATAAGTCTCCTACCCTCTCTAAAGAAAGAAGGTTGTAAAAGAAGTGCAAAGTGCCATTTTCACTCTGTCTGCATTTAATTTGAGCTCTGGCTTTCCAGGGTGAAGGAAAATGAGTATTTGTTTTAATGTCTCAGACTCCTTTGGATCCAAAGTACTGCAGTGGAAAAAGACTTTTTTTCTCACCCAAAGCTTCCAATTTTTTTTTCTTCCTCCTCACATGTTTTGAAAGCGTTCTCATGTTGCTGCATCTGCCTCTGACAGTTATGCCAATAAACTGTTTGCATGCTGGCACTTCTGAATTTTTGTCTAATATAAATTTTTTTCAGTTTCTGAAATGCTTTAATTTCTTCAGAGCTGAGCCTTGGCTGCTCTGACATGCAGCAGTAGAAACTATGGGGGCAGCTAAAACCATGAACTGTTTGACTAATGGCAACTGGCTTTTTGTTGTTCCTAATTAAAATATGAAAATGGGAGAGATATCCATGTTAGTGTCACTTTTCTCTTTGTATTTCTGCTCAACGGTGACCTTTGACACTACAGATTGAAATGTTGGTATAGAGATTTTGAAGCCAGCAGGTATTTTTTACTTTATATTGAAATATTCCTCCATTTGGCTTTTACAAACTTTCCCACCCAACCTCTGTTTTATTCAGTGCTTCAGTGCTGCTTTGCTTTGCTCTTTTATCAGTTAGGAAATGAAGACAACAAGTAAAATAGTGTTCAAAACATGGAAGTGTTGGTTGTATGTTTGATGCCTGTTGGAACATGTAACACACCATGCTGTTCCCAGCTCGTCTTTTATGACTCATTAGCACCTTTTCAGAAAAGGTTGCTCCTGCTAGGCTAAGAGGAGGGTGGAGGGAGGAGGGGGATCCCTCTGTAGCCTTTTCATGTGTTTTGTTTTAGTCCTCTGTATTTATAATGGCCTGGCTTGAAGGCTATCACGTTCCTGTGGATGCCACAACCCATTTTTACCAGGCATCCTTCCTTACGTTGAAGACTTAAAACTTCATACTCTGAGATTAAGAAATTAAGCAATTAACAAGGCTTCAAACAGCCTCTTGATGGAACAAATCTGTTTGGGCACCTTTACACAGTGTTAGTAAATTGCTGGAAGATTGCTTTTTATGCTTTATTTTTTCTACTTTCTTTGGACTGTCTTGATAAGTTACCTGTTTCTGGAGTAACAGACATATTAACAAATTACATAAATATGAAAAATACCGTGTTGCTCCTTTTTTTTGTAGCTTGGGGTGCCTGGTAGGAGTTTAAAATAACAAACATCCATCAATGTTGTTTTCCTCGTTCAAATAGCAACTGTTTGAAACATCCGCTGTCTAGCAGTGCGTGGATAACATACTTTATTAGAAGTCACATGTCTAGGGAGTTGTATCTGAGCCAGTGTGTTTTAATTTTTTTTACAACAAGCTGCTGCTAATCTTTGCTCAAAAACTAGGCTTTTGGCTGATGTTCCTCAACCTCAAAGCATGTAATTTGGCTAAAGGAGATATTTTATTCTTCAACATTTGTGAAGCATATAGGTATGTGAAGAGTAACGAACTCTGGCATAAGTAGCCTGTCATATTATTCAGTAATTTTTGAGCTAAGCTTATTGCTATTGATCTTATGAAGCACTCCTAAATCTTGGCTATGGCTGCCTTTAGAAATGGGGGTCAGCATGAGTTAAATACAGATTTTGATCTGGTTTCTAATAGCTTTGTTTATGCTTATTTTTTCCTACCTCTTCTGTTGGCATATTAGTATAAATCACTATAACTTGCTTGAAGGAAATGGGGCAATGCTGAGTAACAACTGCTAAGGTTTGGGATCTTATTTTTTTTTTTCTAATGTGTTTGTTTTAGACAACAAAAGATCTCATTGTGAGAGAGAGAGAGAGAGGGGTAATGTTTAAGCATCTAGTTTAGCCTTTAAAAGGAAAGGAATAACAACATGCAGAAACAGACTTTTTTGTCTTACTGCGAGAGCCAACCTCAACAGTAGATCCAGTGTTTAAAAGTTTGATGTAGCAAATGGTGAGCTGTACTCTGTCGAGATTCCAGTTTATGTAGTTGCACTAATTGAACTGTTAAGGAGTGAAAAGTCTGTCTAATAAATTTTCACAAAGCTTTTAGTTGTGAAGAGACAAATATAAATATTTGCAGTTGTGAGGAACTTTGCATGCATCAGTGGGGTAAAATGGAATAATACAGTCTTTTGTTTGCCTCTTTCAGTGGTTTTGAAGAACCACAGAAACATAAGTATTGATCATAATTTAACAACAGGCAACATCTCAGTTTTCCACCAAAGTCCAGATCCTACAGTCAGAATGAGCTGAATTCAGAGGAGGAGAAGGATTCACGGGGAAGATGGTTTTCAGCTGCCTTTATGTTGCCTAGGGCTGTTTTTTGGTTTGGTGGGGGTTTTTTTTGGTTTTGTTTGTTTCCTCAGTGTGTGATATTGCAGCAATCTTTGGCCTCTACCCAAAAGGTGATTGTGATGCTGGGAGATCATCTTTCCACTTCACTGACAATACACTTCATCTCCCTTCAGCTTTCCCTTTAGCATCAGAAGGCAGTAACACCCTGATGGTGAAGTGTCTCGCTGCCAGATTGCCACTACTTTTCTGTACAGCAGAATCTTTCCAGGTGATTGCTACTTTGGTGAACTTGCCAGTTATAATTCACTCTTGCCCCTTGAGCCTGTGCCTTCTGTTTCTTGTCAGCTACTTCTGTGGCTGAGAAGGAAGAGTGAGGAGCTGAAATTAATTCCGTCTCTCCCTATACATGAACATTCAGCCCTTGTCCTGACGTCTCTGGAGGAGGCATCGGCATTACTCTCATTAACTGGTTAATTCTAATGATGCTAAATACCTATAGATTAAAAAATAATCTAGAGGATTGTTAATGCAGGTTCATCTTCATGGGGTGTCACCTCTCCATGTTGTCTACAACATTAACAGTTACATCAGCACTTGGAATATTTGCCTCCCAGTTGGCCACTGAGCTCTTTAGCTGGTAGGATGGCAGACTCTGTTACCTTGAGAGGCTTGTGGCAACATTTGCTGTCAAGTGTCTTTGGACAAATACTTTCGTTTACATTGAGAACTAAGTTCATGAGACTAACAGGTGTAGTAGGCATGGGAAGCACTCTTTTCCCCAAGGTTTTCCCACAGAGCCCTGAGAATCCTTCTCCCTAGTTGTTAGGAGGCTCCACTTTGTAGTGATTCTCCCTCTGGCAGAAACTTAAATGTATTTGGGCTAACCAGGGGAATTGGTAGAAAGATAAGTGCTCAGTCTACTGCAACTCTATCAAGTTATGCTTTACAATGTTGCTAGCAGAAGCCATATGTTGGATATCTCTAACAGCATTGCCTCTAGATTGCACTGCCTTGGTGTTTTGAATGTGTATCGATAATATAATGCTGTGCATAATCCAGAAGTGTATATTTTTAAGATAATCTTATTTGTACTTGCTGTGTGTTAGAACATGTTCAATGACAGAATAATATTTTGCCCAGTCAAAGACGGCTGATTGATTTTGCTCCACCAGGACTCTTCTATCCTCCCCAGTATTATGTGCAGATTTCAGAGCTGAAGCTGTGCTTCAGCTTTCCTTCTTTTTTAGGCTAGAACATGTAGATGTTAGTGCCATTTACCAAATCATTTTAGGCAGCACTATTTCCTTCTGCCATCTTGTGTGTAATGTAAAGCTACCAAACTGTAACATGTGCTAGCAGCACTGTATGTCATCTATCAACTTCTGTGCTCAGTATTCTAGTTTTCCTTTCCCTCCCAATAAGGTTGTTCCCCTGTTACTGACTTTGTTACTTACTGACAAGCCTAGAGGAGGACTCTGTGGTCAGACTGTCCAGTGGGAGGCTGGGAAAGCATTGGGATTGAAGCTGCTTGCAGAGCGGGTGTGTAGGCTCAGCTGTGCTTTAGGATTCTGCATGGCGCTGTCCTGGTTGAAGGTGGGACTTGTGGAACTACAGTTCTGCTTCATTACTTATAAAGGTACTTGTCCGCCAGGACATCCATGCTAATAGTAGTAGCCTTTGCGTACTCTTTTCAGGAGAGAAAGTACCTTTGAAGGCTAATTGCATGCTTCCTCTACTGTTGTGGTGGATTGACCCCAGCTGGCGGCTCGCTCCCTCCCTCTGCAGAGGGATGGGGGAGAGAATTGGAAGGGCAAAAGCAAGAAAAAAAGTGTGGGTCAAGATAAAGACAGTTTAAGTGAAGAGGGGGACACCACAACAAACACCATGCCCCCCACCCCCCCAACAGGTGATGCAAGGGCAGTCACCATGAGCAGACAGACACCCAGCCAGTATCTGAGCAATGGCTGCTCACCCCCCTGTCCTCCCCACCAGACCCCCACCCCATTTTATGGCTGAGCATGATGTCAGGTGGTATGGAATAGCTCTTTGGTTGATTCAGGTCAGCTGTCCCAGCTGTGTCCCCTCCTAACCTAACAAGGGTGGCAGAGTGAGAAACAGCAAAGGCCTTGATGCTGTGTGAGCAGTGGCTAAAACACTGGTGTGTCAGCAACAGTGTTTTGGTCACCAGTCTAAAACCCAGCACCATATGGGCTGCTATGAAGAAAACAAACTCCATCCCCGCCAGACCCAGTACAACTGTGTACTGGTACTGACTTTGAGGCTGCTTTATTTCAGAATTTTCCCTGGGCATCAGTACGTATTGCTGGCCAATAAAGGTTCAAGCATTGCTCAGACATTGTAGTGTATTCAATCCAGTGTCTGAAATCAGATCAAATTCTTGGATTAAGCTGGGATTAACTTCTAGCATAGTCTAAGCAGTAGCAAGGATCTGAAAACTACGATTCTCAAGTTCAGTGTTTTGCTTGTAGTTTGGTCATTATTCAAACCTGACTGATATATTTATCCTTTTAGTTTCAGTATCCTCAACTATGAAATGATAATGTTGATAACAGTGTCTGAATTCTTAAGTGTGTGCTAGTAGAAAGGTAGTAATGCTAAAGGTAGGAGTGTTTGTAAGGATCCTTTCATTTCTTAGGAATACCAATAATTTAAAGAAAAAAACCCCACTGTGTTGTTATTCTTGGATTTTTTTTTTTTCTGAATAAGAAAACATTCTTGGGAGATCTCCATGAATTCTCAAGTTTGTCTTCATCTTGAGACATTTGACAGCAAAGCCAAATAACACTGGAGCTATTGTTAGAAGGGAACCTGATATTGTTATTGTTCCACTTAAATGCAGTTGTGTGAGCAAATGCCAGCTCTCCTATTGAGGGAACTCAATCAACTGGAAGACTTTTTGGTTTCTTGCGTTACTAGCTGCCAAATGAATGAGAAGAACTGATTTAATCCATGTATGACAGCTTACTCAACAAGCATCTGAAGGAGTGAAATGTAAATGAATTGTCCTTTGCAGGGGAGACTTCTGGAATGTAAATCACAAGTGGGAAACATCGGGTTTGAGCTGGTAGATTTTATATAAATAGGCAAAAGCCTATATCTTTTAAAAGATGATTAAATTAATGTAGAGTGAGGCAATACAACATTTCACTTAGAATATTAAGACAGAGGAAGAGCAGTTAGGTTGGATCAACTACATTTCATGGAATTCAAAAGAAACTTTATTCTATTCCAGAAACTTCTCACTATTCCTTTTACCAGGTCTTTTACTCACACATATGCTGGGTAGATAAATATGGCTTAATTCACCCACAAAATCAGAGGAATTAGCAACTGCGATTGACTTCAGTGACAAAATACCTTGACGTTGAACTGCTTTTTAAAATTTGTGTTTCTTAGAACTGTTAGCTTGATTTGTCATTCAGTTACTTTAATTGAATTTAATTTTGGGGCCAGGGACTTAAATCAAAATGAAAAAAGGAAATGATGTTAATGAAAACTGGGAGGGGGAATCACTACTTAAGTTTAGATGGTAGAAATTCACATAAACAGACCAGTCTGTAGGCTTTGAAGATTCACTGTAGTTGGGTAACATTAAATACCTCCCGTTTAAGTCGTACTAGCACAATTCTTAGACATGTTTCTGTTCACTTCTATGGCAGGTGTGAGATGTTTACTGTTTAAAAGTAAATAAAGAACCTGGGAATATTTATGTAAAATTTGTACAGGTTTCAGCTCTTGAAATTCCTTCTTCAGCTTAATTAGGTGTAATGTGAAACTCTATATCCAAAAGTACAGGGTAGAGCTTCTTGTAAACAAAGAGCTTTGGGATGCATTGGCATGAAAAATATTAGGGAATTAAAGGTAGCCGTGTTTGGCTTAGACTGTTAAGAAACAAGTGCTTGGCTGATGTTGAATACAGCTAAAAGTAAGTTTCACTACTTTTCATGCACGCTAACCAGACATAGTGTAGGAAGTGCAACAAAACAAATACAAATTTTATAATCTAAATTAATTGTTAATTTTGTAACAGCATTCACTTGACTGTAGCAAATTTCCTGAGGTTTAAGGACCAGATGGAGTTAATTGGCTCCTCCCAGTCAGTACTAATCTTCAGGGAGTTGGTTTCAGTGCTTATGCTTAATTTCATAGGATTCAGTGAATTTGTATTCTGTGTAGAGGGAGGAAGGATGAACACAATCTTGGCAAAGTTTCAGTAATGTCAGTGATTATCGCCAAATATCTGTGCTCCAATATCAGCAACTAACTAAACAAGCTGTGCTATGTACCTTTCTCCTATAGTAGTCATGAATTGCATGTTGTGGTATGGCTGTATTTCTCTGCAGATGCAGTGTGTCTCATACAGGGAAAGTGGTTCCTGCTTGTGGCTAATATAATTTATCATATAAAAATAATAATAAGAAATGATCATGTATTTCCAGAGATGTTAACTGCAGATTTCACTGTGTGCCCTTTTTTGCTGCTGGCACTACAGAACAGATTCCTCACCCAAACTGTCTCAAATCAGAATGAGCTGAGCAAGGCTTCCAGACTACCCGGTCCATCATGCGCTCATTGCACAACCAGTTCATTAAAACTGGGGCAACTGTTCCATTAAAACTGAGACAAGTCCCAGAAACACAAGCCTATGACATCAGCTGAATGAGTCCATGCAATTTTTAGTTGGTATTTTTAAGGTCAAGAAGTGTAGAAGTTCTAGTATTTCTTGCCAGGTCCCATTTAAAGGGTGGCTTCTATTTCTGTATGAATGGAAGTTCTGGTAGATCAGCAGTCTTCAGCAGTAGACAGTGGAAGCTTTGGGCCAACTGTGTTCCTTTGATAAACTGGTTGGAAGGAGGGAATTTCACCCAAGGGAAACTTGGTTTTATGGCTTCTTCATAATCCTAACTGCGGTCATCTTTAAAACAGATAATTATATAGTTGTGGTACCCAAAATGTACTAAGTGTTTTGAAGTCCTTACTATGAAAAATAACTCAGATATGTGAAAGGTAGAGGAAATATAAATATGCAGTAATAATAGTAAAAAAACCCAAAACAACCCACAAAAAACCAACCAAACAAAAAAGCCAAAAATAAAAAAACTTGGTAAGTAGGTAACTGCATGAGGTGAAGTGGGTTTTATGGTTTTCTTGGTTTGGATTTTTGACTGGGGTTTTTTTGTATATGAGAATGGCCAGATTGTGGAGAAACTTCAGGCATATTGACGAAAGAAAAAGGAGTTTTAAATGAGGCTAGGAGAGATAGAGATGAAGAAGGGAGTTCAAGGGAAGAGGACTATGTGAATGGCTGATTCTGTAAGGAAGACTGGCAGAGGAAATGTGCTTGGTTGGTTTGTCACACTTTCCCTCCCTTTTCCTTTTCTAGTCAGCAGTGATTTTCCTTCAATCTCGTTGATCACTCACAGCTCTTGGAAAGATGCCGGTAAATAGGCAGAAAGCTGCCTACTTTTTGCCTGGCAGTTGTCTTCAGCACTGAGCTTTTCTGGGCTCCCAATAAGGACGCTGTTGTTGTCCAAGCAAGAACCAGGGCTTGGCAGGCTCCAGATCTGTCATGGAAGATTCCTAGCAGGAGGTGAGTGCAGGGAGGGTGTGAATCTCTTCAGGATTTCTGGCCCCAGAAGCTACTTGTTTTATGGAAGTAATTCTTCTAAAGCTTTTCCTCTTTCCTTTGCGGGCAGGATTTGCAAGTGACTTGACATATTTTGAAATATTTCATTTTTCAGACAAAACAGGAACTATTTTATCTCTAGATAATATCACTGTTGACATCAGAGACAAGCTTCATTGCTGGTATAAGCAGGTGCAACTGTATTGACTTGAGAGAAGTTGCACACATATTTGCCAGAGGTGAATGTCTCCTGTTTCCACCCACATAACAGTTGGGTAAATAATGATGCACACAGTTCTCATAAGGGGATTATAGCGAAGCCACAATGGAGTTTATTCAGTTTTGATAGAATCAAGTGACTTCACTTTGTAGGCTGATAATGCGATTTACTACCATACCAAGGATTCAGGTCTGAACCAGATACAACTCGTTTCACTTGTGCATACAAAGCATTTAACTGAGTTTGAGATACGTGTTTTCTGTCAGCTCATTTATGAGTTAGTGCAGGCATGTTTAGGATCAGCCATCCAAGGTCCTCTTGTGTCTAAAAGGGACTAAATTAAGAGCTTGTGATGCAGCAGTTTTTACTGGCATGGAATATATACAGGGGTGAAAATAAAATAATAAACTTTTCTGCAAGCATGTCTTAAGTCATATTGGTGTGTTTATTTGGGACTCGGTATGAGGGGGCAGGCAGGGGGGCTTGTCTTTCCCAGGCTCTGTACACACTTCATTAGGGTTACTTTATTTATATTACAAGGTCAAATGTGATCTTGGTGCACAGGCCTCCGACTTAAACAGAAATTCCCTTGATTGTTAGTGAGATTTTTTTTTTTTTCCTCCCAAGTCACTTTCTGACATCTGGCCTGATTGAAAACAGGCAGAAACTGGCACAGAACAATATTATGTCATCCTTTGCTTATATTTCCTACCCACTCATTCTTTATTTTAATGTTATATGAGGTCTTCAGCAGAGTGTGACATATTGTTATAATTACATCATTTGGAAATGTGTTTATCCCCAAGAGTCGTAATTTGATTTAGGAACTGTTTTCCCTGCTTTCAGTCTGTTATTCATAGCATGGCATGACCATCAGGCTTCTGCAGCAGGA
Organism: Phoenicopterus ruber ruber; assembly: GCA_009819775.1. Taxonomy (NCBI): domain Eukaryota; kingdom Metazoa; phylum Chordata; class Aves; order Phoenicopteriformes; family Phoenicopteridae; genus Phoenicopterus; species Phoenicopterus ruber. Next base: position 38,494,634 of record CM020219.1, read on the forward strand.
CTTGACACACCACTTTAAATATTTGCAAACCCAAACACAAGAGTCCATTGATGCATGTGGGGAGGAAAGAAGGAAGGGGACATGATTTAAGATTCGATAAAATTCTTGCAGGTTGAATAAACTCTAATAATATTGTGGTAGTTTCTGTGTAGAGTATTAATTCATTCATATCTCTTTGCCATATAAATAAATGCATTTTTATGAGTGGTTTTATATGTTTCTGTAAGGTGCTTGTAATGGAACTGCACGTCTGGCCCTTGGCTTTGTGCAATGGGAAGCAATAGCTCTTGAGCATGTTTGTTAAGAAAATTGCTGTGACTTTTAGCCATGGTTTTTGATGCCTGCAGAAAAACATATTTAATTAGAACACAGAAGTTAAGAAAACTTCAGAGTAGTGTTCAAAAACATTTCAAGATCTGCCCTATGAATTGAACAGCTGTGTAAATGTGGGAAACTGCCATTTTTTACGATGATAAGAAGCAGAGTCACATGATGTTCATCAGGTGTGGAAGAGCTGCCACCAGAGGTATCAAGATCCTCCAGAGATGTGAAGTTCAGACGCAGCCCATGTTTTTGAGGCTTGCTGTTACATGAAACCTACGTATCATGAGAATATATCCAAAAGCCCAGGAAAAAAGTATGAGGTGTGCCTTTAGGAAAAGTAAACTAGAGCTGTTCCCGCAGCATTATTTTGCCGTCTGGTGATTGTTAAGGATCATTAAACTGTTTGCTTTTAAACTTCCTGCTTAATAAATAGTTGTTGGTTTTTATATTTATATATACAAAATGAGAGAGAACACATCAAAACAAATGAATTAAGGCCCACTAACCTCAGTTTTTGTAACTAGTTTGAGATTACTCATGTGAAAGGAACTTTGTAGGGCTGTACCCAGGACTGTGTTTTGTACTGGATTATTACAGCATTATATATATATATATATTCCACTTATGTTCTCCTTCAAGGAAGAAACATTTACCACATTTCAATCAAAACCTAGAGTTCATACATGGAAGAAAGGAGCATGGCTTGACTTTTCCTGCACTTGATTCTTAACTGTGCCTGAATACACTTGTGCCAGTAGTGAGCCTGGGCATATCGCAGGTGGCAACTCCTCACTTCCTGGTTGTCAAAGATACCCACCCTGATGTAAAGAAAAGTTGTCTAGGGCCTCTGCAGAGTGTTCTTCGAACACGTACATCCCTCATGGGGAGTTTTGGCTGCTCTGCTGGCCTAACTCTGCTGTCAGCCTGCGCAACTGTCAGTGAGAGTCCATCTCTGTTCACAAAAATGTATTCCTTAAGTCTAAGAGTAAGAGTTGTTGCTTTACGCAAAAAGCAGTGTTATGACCGCTTGCTACCTTTGTCCCGTTATCCTCGGGGAACAATAGTCTTTATCGGGGTCTAAAGAATGGGCCCCTCAGAGAGAAATAAAGGTCACATTCACGCTTTAGATCTGCATTTCCTCTTCTGAGTGCTAATTTTAGTTGTGGATGTGGGGTGTTGAAGGGAATGCAGCTGGTTTGGCGTACTTGCACCGTCCTTTCCAGCTCCCCTCCTGCCCCGTGTTCAGAATTGGGGAGTGAGGGAGACTTGTTTCAGCAGACCTTGCTGTTGCAATCTAAACTACTGAATCTCATGAGCATAAAAGCATACACCTTGGAGAACTGTAGGTCAATAATGTTTGTTTTTGACATTTTCCAGTCTTTTAAGCTATTAACAAATTATATAAATGTATTTTTTCTTATATTCTGCTTAACAAGCACTTTGAACTTGATCATCTGAATTGCTGGATTCTTTGTCAACTCAGGCACACATTAAACTTCTTATACTATGTCAAGCTCCAAGGGTATGGTTTTGCAGCTTGGATTTGTTTTATGTCTAAGCATAGGAAACAAATTCAGGGACTTCTATTATCTAACTTGTTTTTCAGTGTACTCTTGCTCACCCTGCTCTTGCAGTGAGTTTCAGAATTTTGCTGGAGGTACTTGTTCATGAGATTTCCAAGTTATAAACCGATTCACTGAAGAATTTCGTCCCATAGCTGCATGGAGAAACCCCACACAGAATCCTGTTTTTCTTCTGTCAGAGCCTTGCAGTCCAGGTGCACGTTTATGAATGGGCTTTGCTTCTGTATTTCTTGGAAAATGTACAAAAGGTGTTAGGGTAATAATTTTGTTTTTATTGTACTGATTGCTTCTAGGCACTTTCTGCATTGTGGAAAAAATTCCTCTTGCCCTGTGTTCTTACATTTCTCCTCTGGCCTTTGTCTGTTCTTCACTGTCAGTTCAAACCAGTGCTGTAAATTACCTCTCTCTCTTAAACTAGCGTTTTGCTTTTTTATTTTTCACTTGGGAGATTGGTGTGAAAAAGGCGACCGGTTTCAGACTAAAGCTTGACATGTTTGTACTAAATCTTGAGTATATCTCTAAAGCCAGAGAAAATTAGTTATTCACAGTCATTCTCACAGGGAGAACTTGAAATGATTTTGAGAGTTACATAACAATGAAGGGCAGCACAGCTGCTGGAAAAGAGCTGGCTGGAGGCTGGCATTAATAATTCGGATGTTATGCTGGGTGGGAACAAGTGCGATGCTTAATCAAGAAGTCTGTTTTGACACTGTGGAATAACATCAGTGGATATGAATTTTAAAGAGAAATTGTCAAAATTAAGTGTAGATATCTTGAAATAAGTTGGGTTTTTTTACAATGGCAAATAATAAAACTAAAAATTGACATCCGAGTCGTTGAAACTAACAGAATCCTACTATATTTGAGTTTCTTATGTGAAAAAGAAACCTTTTTTGTAAAGAGCCCCCTGCTCTCCCCAAACTCTTAATTAGGTTTTCTCCTCTGGCTTTATAACCCCACCTATTTTAAAAGGATGAATGTGCAGGACTAGTGTAGTGAATTTTTAAGTATTCTGATGTTTAAAAGACAGATTTCAGCATATTGGTGGTTTGATTAAGGACTGACTTCCAAATGAAAATGATAGTAGCTCAGATCCTTGAGCTGAAACTCTCCCTCAAAAGTTTTGTTTACAGACTAGGGGACCATGAGTGAAACAGTTTCTTTGAGGCTCATTTCTGTCTTGGGTAAAATGGGACACTGTTGTCCCTTTTAAAAAAACTACTCTATTAAATAGCGATTAGCTAAATGTACTCTGTAATGCGATAGTGCATTTGCTATGAGGTCATCAAACTTTTCTTGCTCCTTTGCATATCAATGTGAAGTTCATTCTGCTCAGATCTTAAATCTTCCAAAAATGTGTTTCATCTCAAAATATTTTTTTCTAAATGTTTTTCTTATACGAAGTGGTGGTTTATATTAACATATGTAGAATTTGTCATTGTCACCTCATTTCTGCTGTGCTTACTTGTGACAGAGTATTTAAAAATTAGTTGCTGGGGATGTTTAATGGATTTCATGGTCAGAGTGGGTCAGCGAAGAGTGGGGTGTTTTTGATGTATTTTTTTTTTCTTGTCTCTGATTTCTGGAGTTAAATTCATGTTTATGGCTTGTAAAGTTGTAGCAAGTAATGCTAGATGAGATATGGTTGCAGGAAAAGATTATGAAGAATGTGAAGAAATGTTCAAGTTGTGAAACGAGTTACAGATCTCACTTCTTCCTTTTGAGATAGGTGCAGATAGGCTTTTGCTACAGTCAGCTTGTATGTATTGACCGAATTCATCTCTTGTGAAACAGTTCACTAAAATAAGTTGGGGTTACATGAAACTTAATTTGATCTCCTGAGTCTAGTTGATAAATGCATATCTAAGCAGAAAGATTGCATAAAGTTAACAAAACTGATATTTTTTTTTTTTTAAAGTATTTTAAGGTGAACCTTTCTATTTCTCCATCTCAACATATTTTCTATGTTTTGCATTAAGGTAGTGTATTTATTAGGTAGCAAAAGGGGGGGATGTTAGCTGCTTTCTGTTCATAAGTTACTTGAGAAACCTGTAGTTTCTAAAGGTAAAACAACTAGCCACTAGAAACTGAATTTCACTACCTTTCAAAATTAAGCCTAAGGCTCCCGTCAGTTTCAGATTATCACTTTTCATGTACGTACCCACTTCACGTTGAAGTGTTCTGGTATTTGCAAAGTTTTTTTTGAGGACAGTATTTCGAAAGCACTGAGGAAGAGCAAAGCATTAATGTTGTTCCTGAGATGTTTACCTCATGGAAGAATGCACTGAACTAACAAATGTTGAAGAGGAATATGTCCAAAACCCCAAGCTTTTCAGCCTTGTGTTTATTGTCATCCTCAGGCTCTTGGCTAATTTCTAATTGTGTGTAATGTCTCAAACCCAGGGCTCTAATTCAGAGGTAATTATCATATGATCAAGCTGTAGTTGTTATTTTAGTGCAGATTTGGGAAATAAAAGCTGACAGCTGTGTTCCAGCTGCATTTCAGCTGCACTCCATTAAAAAAATAGACTGGAGAAGCAGCAGCAGCAGTTTTGCAATTTTTTCCATCATTGCTGAGCTCGGTGAAGTTGCCTTCTCTGGTTGCCCTGTGAAATATTTGCTATGTGTCTCTGGGGCTTAAATAAATAAAACAGGAAAAGAAGGTTCAATAAATAGAAGGGAAGATTGTAAGTAGTAGACTGAACATTTATGTAAGGGATAGGCTATTAATTCCTGCTAGACTTTTGCGTAGAGTGGATCAGAGATTACTAGAGAGGTCAGTTCCCTTAAATAAACCAAGTTCGAGATACATTCAGTGACTTCCCTGTCATGTCTTACTAAAAACTGTCATATCTCTGATATATAGAAAACAGGTTTAAATGTTTTACTAGACTGTGATTTTTCTAAAAGAACAGTATCAGTTACGTCATGAATTAATTGCTAAAGCCACAAACCCCATTCCTCTAGGCATGAATGAAGTTCTTTAATGTTTGAGACACATAGGTGCATGTTTATATACCCTTAATAGAGAGTCCTGAGAGAAACAGATATATTTGTGTTTTAATTGAGGAAAGAAAAAAACCACCGGTGGTCATGGCCTCTCAATCCACCACTCAAATCTGAATTCATGGACATGGTGCAGTTGATATCTCTGTTCCTTTGATAACTGGATGAAGAGTTTGTGGTTTGGGTCTTTGAGGGAGAAGTGTCAGATGTTTATTTTCAGAGTTGAGTTGAAGTACTTGTGAGCTGATCCTGCAGAACTGCTGTTTCTCAATTTTCTCTTCAATCTCTCCAGTGCAAAAGAATCTGTTTTCTAGAGAAAATAAAGATGGCATTCCTTTGGGCTGCTCTCACGTGAGAGTGAGCAGTCCAGAAGAAGAAGAAAGAGCACAGTGGCTCAGCTTTGGAACATGGCTGATGAATGATTGTACATCACATTTTTCTTGGGATCCTGTAATTTATCATCAAAACTGTAGAATATTGAGGCTTGAATCAATGAAAGATATAATAAGTCTTCTAGTCATCTTCTAGTGCCATCTTTAACTGATGTACTGCTGCATTATTTGAGCACAGGACTTTAAAAGAAATGCTGCTTGTTGAAATCCAGGAGCAATGGCGTGAGCAAGTGCTTTCAGGTTCGGGAACAAGTGAACCACGTTGATAGGAAGTATATGGTTGACGCTTTGAACGAGGTTGATGACTTGTGGACATTATTCATTAGTAGCGTGACTGGGGTTCTTGGCAGCTGAATGGCTGTCTCTCCGTTTTTCTTTGCTGGAGGTTGCAAGATGCATCTGTAGTGGTGCTAATGGGTGAAAAAAAGTGGTATAGCTTAAGTTACCCCTTTCATTTCCTCGTTAAGAACTCCTAACTCATGCCTGTTAACACAGAAAAATGTGGCACCTTTCAAACTTGCATGGTTTAATAACAAAATAATTTATTAAACCAAAGACACTTCTCACTGAATTTAAACTGACTGGTTCCCCAGCACATGAAGCTTCCTTTTTTGAGAATTGTTGCAACTTTTTTCAATAAATTTTTGCATTTTTTTCATAATTTGTAGCTTGAATTGCTACATTGAATCTTAAGGGACTCACAATTGTTTTTTTTCCATGTAAATTCTAGGGTTGTTCTGTAACATGTGTTTCATATTTAATAAGTTGTAACTTATATTTTTTCTGATCAACATCTCTAGCCTCAAGCAAGAGAAGCATTGGGGTGATCCCATCTTCTGAGTTAGGTTTGTGATTGACCTATTTGTCTTTCTCATGCTCATTATTCCCTGCCTAAAAGACTAATTAACTTACTGTAGACAACATCATGCTGAATTCTGGTTAATTTATTTCAACAAAAACTGAGATTTAGCTCTGTGATGACAAATATTTTACTGGGGGATTTATTTATTTATTTGTATATTTTAGTAACAGCTGTTTTACTGCAAGAGAACAGCATTGGTTTGTGTCTGGGAGCAATGTTCCTCCCTATAAACTGTCTTTTGAATGCCACCCAGAGGACAGAGAGTTAGTGATTAGAAAATTGATGGAGGGGATTGTGCCTATCAAACTGAAGAATTAAAGAGCATCCACATGGCTTTCTGTACAGAGTGTACATAAACTAGCATGATAAAGTTTGTGCTTCATAAAAACATGTGAAAACATAGACTCTAGAGATGGAAAAAGGCTATAAGGCTTCATTCAGTTCTACTTTTTTTCTTTCCTATCCTAGTCAGTCCAAGACTACTCCTAAAATTTTGCTGCAAACCAAAATATCAATCAGACATTTATACAGATTGTAATGGAATCCTATCTAACTTTGTAGCCATTTTGAAAAACTTTCAACAAAAGATAGATTTCAGAAGTGAGACAAAATGGTTGCAGTTGAAAAGTTAGAGCCAGCTAGATTCAGTGCATTTGGGTGGAGGCGAAATGCGTACTTAGATGGGAGACTCCCTACGTGCTATGGAAAAATACCAAAAGGGATAGCTGCAGATTTCTTAAGGTAATTGGATGCTCTGTTTTTTGACAGCATGGCCTAGATACCATTTTCAAGAGTGATTCAGGTTAGAAATCCCAAATCTGTAAAGTCCATTAAATGTTGCAAATTCGATCCCTCAGCCACTTTTTGAGAGTTGAATTCTTCAGCCATTTATGGCCTTGTGTTGCTGAGTAGAGCAATGTCTGTAACCTCAAGCAAGTCTGTACTGAAAAGCCTGGCAACTTAGGCTAAGTCTATCAAGTATAGAATCCAGTCTTATGACAGTCTATTAGTGACGAACTAATACTGGAGTGCTTGTATGGCCCTCAAACTCCAGACTGAAGTTCATAGTCAATGGATTCTGTGTTTCTTTGAACCTTTCATCATCTATGGTGGTTTCTCCTTTTGAAGGCTTATGCATATTGCAGGGTAGGTTAGCTGAAAAGCGGGAGCAGCCTGTCTGACCTGAAAGAGCACATCATCTTGTGTTGGGATTTTAATGAATATGTTGCAGAACGTTCTCCAGCTGTTGCCCTCGAGAGGAAAATTATCAGGGTCTGTTAAGGAGGCAGAATCATTTGCTAAACCACCAAACTATGTGCTCTGATACCAAGCAGATAAGTAAACAGCTTATGTGTGAAGCTTAATAGAAACAATTGCAATATGACAGATTTGCAACCAGAAGGTGAAAAAATCCTTAAATTTGTTTAGATCTGATGTTACAGGACAGCTTTTGTGAAGTAGAAGGATAGTTCCTTATGACTTTCTTGAAATTTGCTGTGATTTCACTGCAGCTTTGGGGAAAGTGTGTGATGATCAAGTCAGTCAATACGAGTGTTGGCAACATTTTTGTCTGCTCATTGGGTACTGCAGCTCTTTTGTGGGTAAAATCCTTGATGCACAATCTAAGGAATTATCCATGTAGTCTTGTCAACATACTTCATCCAACTTCTTCGTCTTGCTGCATGTTGTCTGTTATGCTCATTTATTGCATTTCATTTCTAATTAGACTGTAAACTCATTGTGGATGACTCCTTGTTTATATAGATGTTTAGATAACAGCATAAAGCAATCTTGTTCCTTGTTGAGTCCTTTTACTCATGTGTAATGTAGATACTGCATTCTGCTTTTCAGATCACCTAAGTTCCAATACAGTTTTCAATTTTGTCTGAACATAGATCAAGGCCTCCAAAACTGTTATTTTATTTCAGCATGTGTAACAGATGGAAGGTTCTAGCTTCAAAAGCCAAAAGGTCAGTCAGGAAGCCAGTTCTTAAAAGATCATTCCTTCTTATCACATGACAAGATGCTGCTGCTGCTATTTGTTTTATGAAAGTGCAGAGAAGCCTGAAGACTGGGATATTTTTGCATTTGGAATGAATGAGCACTCACCTCAAAAGAAAATACAGTTTAAGTAGTCAAGATAGGCAAGGTGGAAAAGTAGCAAAGCGCCATGTGCTGTGTAACAGCCTAATATAAATAAAGCAGCTGCTTTTGCTCACAAAAGGCCTTGTCACGTTGGAGTTTTTACCAGGATATAGCTGATGTTGCTGCTATTGTTGGAGAGTTGAGATGATGTCTAAGCTGTCTGTTTGCGCAGCTTAATTCTTTGGTTCAGCGCTGATTCAGTTTAAAAGATAATTAAAATATTTATGTGTGGGTGAGTGGACATTGATAGCTAATGGAGATTATTTGCTGTTGGCAATGTTAGGGAATTTTTAAAGTCGATGCAGCCTAAATTCCAAAGTTGTCAAAGAGACTGGTGGTGGGCTGGAGTGATTTCGACACAGTGCTGTAAGGACTGAGACTAGAACTAAGGAATATTTCAGCCCTCTGTGCAGAACCGGCATGTTAGACACTGTTCTGTACGAACAGAAGCCTATGTGAGCATAGCACTTAATAGTACGAGATGATCCATGACTTGGTTTGAAAGCAGAGATGGGTTTTGCAAATGTTTGATGGCAGAATATGGAGGAGCAAGCTCGGATATGGATCAGCACTAGAGTATTTCTTCAGGGCATTGATTTAGGAAAAGGGATTCTTGAGTCCAGTTTGACAGAGTTAGGAAGAAAAAAGGTTCGGAAGAGAGAAATAGATACAGATACTTCCCTGTCTACTATAGTCTTTTTCATACCTTATGTATTCCATCCTTCCATTGCTGTTTGAAAACATCAAAGATGCCCGTAGGTAATTATTTGTGGAGGGCTTTTTCCTTCCAATATTCACAAGCTAGATGACAATAGTATCCTAGAGACAGTAGTGATTTTTCTTTAGGTGCAAATGAATCATAGTAATAAAGGAAAGACTCTTTTCAAAAAACCTGCTTTAAGCTGCAGTATGTCAAATAGGTAGTGGACAATTAAGATGATTTCAGTCAAGGTAATTTTTTCCATTTCACTGGCTTTCTTAACGTCTTTTTAAAATGTAAGAGACTCCATTATCACAGGAGTTGAAATTAGGATTTTGAATGCTTTGGGAAGCAGGTAAGATAAAATGAGTTGCTTTGTAAATTTGCTATAAAGCTCTATTAAATCTTGAAAAATTATGAGAGCAGTGGATATATAACTAAGGAAGAGCAGCTTAAACTTTCTGAGAGTGTTGCTTAGCTTAATCTGCAATAATACTGCACTTGTGGGAAAGGAACCCGATACACACCACTTCCCCCCTAGTTGGGGAAAAAGGTGGTTTTATCACGTAGCATTCAGGTTTGCTCACGTTGCAAACATTGCATAACATCAACACAACTTTTTGCCCTACTGAAAAGTACTGAGGAGGGAAACTGGAGTGGTTGCACTAGAAATCTTTGGTTATTTTTTTTACTTTAAAAGCTCTCAGGACACTGTACAACAGTGGATAATAAAGTATGATGAACTGAATACCAAAAAACACTTCATAGAGGCAGTTTAGATTTCTATGTGGTCGGGGCAATGGTCCAGCAACGCTTTGTTGAGATGGTTCAGAGCAGCAGAGTCCTCCTGGCTGCTGCTTCTTTACGTAGTCCATGAACAGCTCTCCACTTGCCTGCTTTTCTGAGGAGTGGAGTTGGAAGGGGACTCTATCTCTTCTGGTTTTATGCCTTTTGAAAGTATTATCTCAAACATTTGGGTGTAAGTTGCTGTTACCCAGATTTCATCCTGTGAAGCATTGTAGCTTTCCTCAGTCACTGTGTTGCTCTTATCTTCTATTTGTTTCTGTGAAATCCTGATGGCATTGGCAGACCGTTGCTGCATATTTAGCTGGAACAGCGCAAGAAGTTACCCCCAGTGTTGCTTGTTATTATCACCAAGTTTGCAAACAGATTGCATAAATACCCTTTGGACCATTCATCAGACAGTCACTTGAGTTGGCTTAAATGGCTAATACATGTGAGTTTGCACTGAAGCAGATGCAGAGCACTTACATCACCTGATCTGTTAAATCAGCTGTAGAGGTGTAATAGCCACTGACAGAGGTTAAACTGCTTTCCTTTTTCCAAAAGGGAGGATTTGTCTTTGTCCTAATCTAACACTGACCTATGCTTCTTCAGCTTTCTGACTTGTGAACAAAGTGTAGAATAACATAGTAAAAAGTAATTCTAATGTCATTCATTTCTCTGTACCCTGTTGGAGTGCACCCATCTTATAAAGGGAAAGATTTCTTTCCAGTTGTTGGACAACTCTTATTATATAAGATAGCACAGAAATAATTCCCAGAGAGGAGTTTATCCTGAGTATTGAAAGCCATGTCATATTTTTAATTACAGTATTTTTATGGATCACTAGTATTTAAAAGGTACAGTTTATTTGTTTTTAGGTGTCTGGAAGAAGTATTATTGCTTATGCAGCCGAAGTTAAACTATGATCTGCCCTGGGGAGAATTTAGGTACAAACCAAAGCTTTCATGGGATTTTGTAAGAAGAGACAGGGATGACTGTCTCTTCTCAGCCTGTTGCTTAGGCCAAGTGTTACTGTGCCAGGTAATGTTAGTGATTCACAGAGCTGCTGCTGTATTTGTTTGGAGTATTCACCCAATGTCTTCCATCCCGTTTAACAAACTGATTTGACAACCTGCAGGGAAATAAAAGGATAATTTTTTGTATTGCCACTTGCTTTGTTCTTTGATACATTGTATGGTGCAGTTCGTTTTCTCAAATTAATGATGAGGCTGTATGTTACTGTATAGTTTGGTAGGAAGCTTTTTTCCTTTGACTATTTGTTCTGAAGTGCAAAGTTAAAATAAAATTGCATTTAAAGAATTCAAATTGTTTTCCACACTTGTGTGCCTAACAGTGGCTCAGCAATAGTAACAGCTTATTGCTGGTTTTCCCCTTTTCATCTTTTCTTTTCTTGCCAGCTATCCTTTCTCCTGCTGAAAGGATAGCCAATTGGTGATGATTAGCTTGCAAAATTTGTTTCACTTGGAAGGAAGGATGCAATGGAAAGCACAGTGGTCATTTCTTAGCTGGTAGAAGAAAATTCTGTTAGAGCTTATGATACAAGGAAATTACAACTTCAGGAATTTTGAGCACTCAGTCTTAACTTTGTGCTAACTTACAAATATACTTCCTTCAATATACTGAAAAGACACTTGGATTGAATGTTACTGTTATGGGCAGCATGGACCATCCACATGAGACCTGCTGCAGAGCTCTTCCAAGAACTTTTCTCCATCCTTCCTCTTTAGTACTTGTTAAAAATGTTCTCTTTTCACGTTTAGATTGCTATATTTTGTAGCAATGGGCTTGAAAGGTTCTCCTTCTGTATGTTTTTACTTTTTCCTTGGGGTGTTATCTTTGGTTCTACCTTCTTGTATTATGTACTTATGTCCTTCAAGGCTCTACCCTTTCTACTGTCCATTTTGTGGTCCTGTGATATCTTCCCCTTTGAATTTAACTGCTGTCTCATGGCTGACAGCTTTTATGTCTGTTGTGCTATTTTATCTTGAATCTGAAACTGTTCCTGGACCTTGTGCCACAGCTCCGACTCAGTGCAGTGTTGAAATCCTTGAGAATCTTGACCTGGTTCCTTCCCAGCATTACAGCTGTGCCGATATGACATCTCCAAGAGACCTGAATGAACCAAATAGCTACAAAAGCATTAACCTTTGCCATTTTTGATCTGAAGTCCACGGCTGCAGAGCAGCTCTAACCATTATGTCTGGAGAGCCCCCTGCTCTTGAATGTGATGTTGCTCTTGGTTGCCTTTAGCTGCTTCTTCCCATATGAGATTCAACATATATTCCATTCCTAGATGGGTTTACTCCCAACCATAACCATATTTTTCTGAAAGACATGCTAAAATAAATTATAGTTCAGACCTGTACTTACAATTATGCGTTGCTCCAGAAAAGGTCCGTGTTGTTGTCCAGTTTGACTGCAATAGTGCAACGACTTGTGTTTCAGAAAGTGATTCGCAAGCATTTTGTCTGTCAGGGAACCTTCAAAAAGTGTTTTCTTTGTTTCTTTCCTTTCAAGAGTCAAGGAAAAATTGACATAATAAATAATTACCTGCTGGCCACATCCAGGCTTCATGTACTCTTTTCCAGAAGCCTTCCCTTGGGAGTATTATATTATAGTTTTGGCTTTTAATAGCAGAACATTATAACAGTTTTTCTCTGTCAACTGATATGGCTGTTTATACTACAGAATACATGTACATGACAGGTTTTGGTGAAATTTTTAGGCCCTTATTGTAGCTGAGTGTGTGATCTTAGCTCTCAGTAATTTTATATCTGGGATTCAATTACTGTTTTGTACGTTCCTCTCCTACTTCCATGCATATCCACTTTAGAATTTGTACTTTCAAGTAGACATTTTATGTGTATACATCAGTAATTCAAGTTTTGCTAGGACTGTTCTGAATCCACTTTTTTCTTCCCTTATTTTGCTTAATTTTAATTTATTTTACTTGTTATTATGACCCATTTCTGCTTTGTTTAGTATCATTCCAAACCACTGCAAAGTTTGTATTGCTTCAACCCTGAGGTTTATGAATTCTGGCAGGACTTAAGAATTGGATTTTCCTAAGGTCTCGATCAGGGAGTGCAGAAATGTATGGGGAAAAACAGCCAGAGGCTGAACCTTGAATATCATAACTATAGGATGGAGTAAGAAGTTACACGCAGCTATATTCTTTTCACTTTTTACCCAGATTGTTGTGTGCTGTTAGTGTGAGCTGCAGAAGAGCTTCTGTGTTCGACTCCAGAGGTACTTAAGTGTGTGTTTTCAGAGCATTGGACGTGAAAGGCATGATAGAAACGGAAGTTGCTATTCTTACTTTCGCCCTCTGTATAATTAATTTCTCTTTAGGGAAGTAGAGCAAGATAAGAATATAGTTTGACCTCAACAGAATTGAGGCACAGGAACATATGTCTCACTAGTCAGCATTACCCCAAACACAAATATTTCAAGGTGGAGGGAGCAGAGCAATAGCAAATGAACTGTGTGCCATTCTGTCCTCCTCTGCTTGAGAGTGAGCCATGTGTTTATTGAAGGAAATGGTTCTGCTGAACTAGTCCTGATGCTGTTCCAAGCCAATTGGTGATTACCTTTTCCATGGGGATTGAAATGAATGTGTTATATTTTAAAATAAGCTTTTTAACTGCTGCTGCTATTCAGAATTTCTGTCTGTTAGTTGTTTGTTCAGCTGGACTTGACAGCTTCTGTCTTAACTGCACAGAGAGGCACTAGCTCAGCTTTAGTTTTGCTTAGGTTCCCCTCCTCCTTTTCCCCTCACATCAGCATGCTTATTTTCTTTCTGATCTTCAGAACTGTAATGTATGATGAAGGATGTCTATAAATACTAAACTTAAGGATGAAATGAATCAACATTTATTCTGCCTGGCTGTAAAAGAAATAATGCACTGATTTATCGTGATCCCGGAAGTTGTTCTGAATTTCTGACTATTTAGCCCAATCCTCAGAAAAGTTGCTGGGTTGGAGCCAACTAGTCTGTAATCTGGAGAGGAGAGGAAGGGAGAAAAGGGGAGGAGAAGATCAAAAAGGTGAAGTCACATTTCTTGAATGTTACTTCATCTACGAGGTCAAAATTGCCCAAGTTGATTCTGGAATCTGATCAAAATCTGAGTTTCCTCAAACTATGGGGGAAATGGTGATCTAAGATTCCCTTTCAAGTGAACAAGCTTGGACTTTGGAAGGAGAGTTGTAAGTTTCAAATCTGAAATCAGAAATATACCTTAAATATTGGGAAACTAAATTCTACATTTTGGTTCATGTGTATCTCTTATTTCATTATCAATTAGTGCAACAAGATAGTAATAATCAATCCTAACATCTACTGTGTGTTCTAGATTGAGCTGTACTGCGGTAAGCTGTGAATACAGGTAATTTTGTCAAACAACTGCACGTGTAAGTATATGGCATGTTTTGCTCATGCTTCATGGAGGAAAAATCGCCGTCCACAGTGACAAGTAAACTGCTGTCAGTTGTTTAATTGAAGTGGTCTCTGTGTACCCAGGATTATTTTCTTTGTTTTCCTGACTGGTCAATCATCACTATTTGTAAGGGAATGGATGACCTGCGTGGAAATTTTTGGTTAGGTGATAGATCTTTTCTTTTATCCTATGTTGTCCATTAATTCTGCTATGTCCTTGTTGAAGCTTAGACATAAATGTTGTTTTCATTTCCATAATCTAGGCAACACAACAGAGCTCTGGTTGGGTGTGTACAACAATGTTTAAAATGTACTGCAGTGGTTAGTTGTTTTTTGGGTAAGTATGTTTGGTTTGAGTGTTCTGGTAGCTGAGGCATCAAAATTGATAACGAATAATGCTGTAGGTAGGGCTTTAGGTATTCGGCCAGTATGTTTCTTCTAGCTTCCTGTCGCTCTCATCTGGTTTCAGACAAAGGATAGGATTCCTTAGTGACTGTATATGGTGAGTAAGTCATCTGGTAGAAGGACAGAGAAGGTCTGAAGTATACACAAATTAGTTCTAGTTCCAGTTTAAAATACATTGGGTATTTAGAGAGTTACAAATTTAAACAAAGTAAAGCAGATACAGTGTGAATCGTTGCTTTCTGAACATATGGCAGAGAAGATGACCAGCTAATCAAAATTCTGATTAAAGAAATGTTACAAGAGTCACATTATTTTGTGGTCTTCGGTACTGTGTTGAGGATATGTTTCTGAAGGAAATAATGAATGAGAATCTCATTGCTGCTGGACTCTCAGTAGGTGATCATGCTCATGTTTGTTTTCCAGACATAAAGATTTGTGCTTCTGGTAAATGTACCTCTTTTATCAAACGAGAGAAATTGGTAGTATTTGGAACAACAGAAGAGTAGGAAGTCCTTCATTTTATAATGTATACATTAGATTCCTTAGAGGATGGCTTTCTCGGGTAGGGTTGCATTTCAGGGGAGAATCAGAGTTGATGAAGCTTATGTATTCGAGGTGTGAAAAAAACGAAGGAAGTGACTCTAATTATGTTTTACGGATCATACAGTAGTTTCTTCTTTCTTTGTGTGCTGTGGTGGGGTCTAAGAGTCCTAAGCGCCAAGATGTGAACATTGGTAGGTTGTTACACCTCAAAATTTTTCCCTGCTTAATTAAAACCTAACACAACATATCTTAGGCACAATGTTAATACTTATGATAAAGTTCATAAATTATGGTAAAAGTAATGACAACATTGTGCAAACTCAACTCGGCTTCTTTAATCCTTGTAATAAATACACACACATCTTCATGTTTCTCTGTCATTTTTCTGCCAGAAAAGTTTCACTTACATGACGTATAAAGTGGTGACTGGATTAACGTCACAGTTCACTCCGAGTATACTTTCTGAATGTGTGACCAACCATGGGATATCATCAACACTCAGTAGTTACTCCTAGTTTTGTTAAATTGCATCCTTTCCAGATCCTAGAATGAGTTGTTCAAAAAGCCTCAGATCTTAGTTTCTCTCTGTATGTAGTCCATATCTGCCTCATCTTGTGATTAACGTGTTATTCTGCACCCCTACTTTATGTATATAAACTGATTCTTCTCTGCTGTTTCTTCTGCCGTAAGCTCTAGCCCTGCATGAGCAGGAAGGGGCTAGTCTGGGAGCTAGCTGCCTTGGTTTTCGGGATTTTTTAGGTCGCTGGCCTGCAGATTTGTGGCAAAGGCTTTTTGTGTTTGTGTGTGGTTTTTTTTTTTTTTTTTTTTTTTAAAAACGTGCCAAGGAGCGGTACCAGTGTGATTTGGAGGGGAGAATATATTCCAGTGAGTGTGGTAAAGCATTAGTACTAATATATTCAACAGTATTGCATATGCTAAGGTATTTAGCATGGAAAATACTGACTTTTCCACATGCTTGTGTGGTGACAGTGATGGTGATTGTGTTTTAAAACAATTAAGCAGTGCCTTGGGATGACACCTTTTATAAATTGAAATAAATAAAAATCCACTTACAAGTAAGGTACTGCCAATTCCCTCACTTCAGTTACATGCTGTACAGCCAAATATTTATTCTGGATAGGGGAGGCTGAAAGCATAAAGGCATAGTCACAAGGCTAGTTCGATTTCCTATCGTTTTTCAGTGTTAGAGATTTATTCTTCAGTATTCTAGTGAACTCATTTACAAAGAGACTTGGATGACTGTGAAAATTGAATTGCATATAAGTTACAGTATGGGAAAAAAATGCTGGTAACACAACAGGACTTTAAATGGATTTACATTTTTTTGTTACTGAAGTGCCATTAAATGTAACAAAGCAATATAAAAAAGCATTAAAGGTATCGAATTTAATATTGACCTTCTATCTTAAGTCTGACATGAGTGATGTGATAGTGATTAGTCTTTGTAAATGTCTTATTAGGCTTGTATTCTATAAGGAATTACACAGATGTTCTGGACTTTACTAATGTTACTCATATTTATGACTAGAAATGTGCATTACGGTGTAAAGGACTGGGACCTACTCATCACAGCAAATGTAGCAGCAAAGTCAATTTTGTTTGCTGCTGCTATGTAGCCAGTTGCTGGAGGCAGTAAAGCCGCCATTTAAGAGAGCAGAGCAGTACTGCATAAGCCTGTGGGATGTCTAACATCAAATATCCCCTGTACAGTTAAAGCTTCACAAGAGTTTGAGATAAGCTGCGGTCAAACATCCCTGGAATTTAACACAAACAGTGACAACACTTTTGTTCCTGCCAGAAGTTCATGGAAGTCTTTGTGCACAGTGATACACTTTTTTTCATTTGTCTCCCACACATTGGCTTGCAAAAGAGTGTCTGTTTAATTACCAGTACTATTTCCTTCAGCATCGCAAACCTAAATTTACTGGAAATTCGTGGCCGCAGATGGCTTTCATCATCCCCGATGGCTGCAGTACAAAGCTCTGTGCGTAGTCATGTGGGAACCTGGAGCATACCTTTGTGGAGGGCGGTTCGTGATCTTTAGTTCATGTAGGGGCACCTGCCCTGCAGAGTTCAATTAAATTTAGTTAGAGCAGCACAAAGGAGTGCAAGGGTAGAACTGGCCAGAAGGTAAAGGATCACTGACACCTCTAAGCCCTCTGTTTTGTGTAGGTAAAGCAGCTCTTACCCTTAGTAGTTAAAGTAATTAAGGTGAGGGAAAAAAAGTGTCTGGCTCCCTAAGATTTGTAACAAATGTCTTTCTGAACTGCTAGAGTACAACTTGCTTTCTATTAACACAAGTCTGGCAGACCTTAGGCACATAATGCAAAATGATAGCTCTTAAATGTAATTGTTCTTCTGTCTGATGTGCTAACTGGCAAAATTGGAACCATTTACAGTTTCCACATTCATAGTGTTTTGGTTGGAGTAAGCATGCTTCCTTTAAGAAGTAAGTACTGCTCCACCTAAGGTTCTGGAGACACAACTATATGCAAGAGTATAAAATGAAGATGATAGCAATTTTTCGTAGTAAAGACTGGACTTCTTTTTAAAAAAAAACATACAAAAAAATCTCTGTGTGATTTTGTAAAGTAAGTTCTGTTAAGAACATATGACATGCAGCTAAAGCGGTATTCTTCAGTGTGTTTCACTCTTCATGGACTTGAAAAGCTTTTTTTAATAGAAAGAGTATAAAAAAACCCCAAAACATTTAAGTCTCAATCATGTGACAGATGCACAAAGATTGTAAGAGTAATGATGGTAGTACTTAGAAGATATGTATTGCAACATATGTGCCTCTATATTTAAGGATTTAAGATCTTCTGCAAGTATTTGGACTACATAACTGCAATTCATGTTAAGTACCTTATTGGGAGAGAGGATTTCGTCAAGCCTGCTCTGAAGACATTGATTTGGTAGTTGGCACATTTCTGGCGTTTTCATTTTGTAAAAAGTTGGCGGATGGCTTCATATATTGTTCCTCTATCTTCGTAGTAGTCCTCCATATTATCATGCAGCGAGGCCCCTGGATTGGAAGCAGAGACTGCGACTGAGATTTGTCAGTAACTTTCTGACTATTCTGTAGCACAAGCTGGAGTCTGCACTGTCTTGGCATCCTGCTCCCTTCCTCTGCACAACTGGTCTGCATTCCTTCCAGTTCTGTTGGAGGTATTTGCAGGTTCATGTCTGTGAGTCAGGATTTGTCCCGCACTTACTACATTCCTCTAAACTTCGGAGAGATGCAGTTACAGCCCTGTCTGAGCTCTTGCTTACTGACAATTATCTGACTGTAATAGTATCGTTTGCTGGGTCATAGTGGTGTTCAAAGGTTGTAACTATATTCTGTCCTTTCAGACGGATGCTACCAGAGTCCATGATACAGATGTGGGACCTGTGGCTTAGCTGCTGTTTTGGCTGAGTTGGGCAAAACTAGTACATAGTTATCTTACCTAAGGGACAAGGGACCATAACGTTATTAAGGTAAAGACACCTGCCATTAAAAAGAAGACAGTCCAAAGAAAACAGGAAATCAAATGAAAAGGGAAAGTTGATGATTCTCCAAACCCCTGCAAACTGAAGCACATTGACAAAGACCCAGTGGACTTTTGGGAGTAGTGAGGAAATTAGCAGTTTGTACACGAACATTTGCTAGTTTTTCATACAACAGCTCTCAATGCCTGTTTTCAGTACTGATGGCCAAGTGCTCCCCTTTTTGCTTGCCTTCCAGGAAATGTAATTTTGCAGAACTACCATGTTCTGGTCGCACAGGTAGAGATTACATAAACTCAACTGTTTGATAACGATTACAAAAATATTCTTACTCTGTCCTTCACCCATTTTAACAGTTAAGGAAACAAAGACAGAGAGAACAGTCTTTGTTTAGAGCATATGCTGACTGAAAACCAAAATCAGAGAAATGTAACAGGTGAATGTGTTGCCAGTGAGAGAATTGTTTCTGACTGGAGAATAATGATTTACATTAATACGTATGTAGCAGTTGTTGGCACAATTCTTTAGCCTAAGAGTGTCTGTTATAAATCATTTTGTCAAGAATACAGTATAGGTCTTTGAGATTTTCTTTCGGTGCTTTGCATGTTACTAGTTGTAGTAGGCTTCTACCAGCAAAGGAAAGAACTCAGTAAAGGAAGCTGTTTTAAATTTTTGACATAGCAATCCTCTCTGTATGGATGTTCTTCTGTGTATAGAGCTGAGTTGATTGATTTCAAATTCTTTCCCCATTGATGACAAAACAATAATATCTGAGTTATCTTGTAAGAAAGTTTTCTCCTTTGTGGTGCTTCTTAATAAGAACTTCAAGTAGCCCTATACAAAGTAGTGTCGGGAACTGATGTGTGTTACAGTGCGAAGATTCTCACACTTTTTATCTAATACTGGCTTTTTTCTTCGCGCTAGGAATTACCTGCCCTAGTAGTGTGATAACATGGTATTAATGAAAATGTGATATCTAGCATTAATAAAGAAAAAAGGAAAGTTGTTTTTTCTTCTTCTGTGTATTGAGTCTGAACCCTTTCTTCTTTTCTGTAGTCTTCAGTCTGGTATCATTATGTTTTTTGTTTTGGGCCTCAGGCTCAAATAAACCCACTTGGATACTGCTGGTTGTATAACAGGGTTGCCTGGGTGTGTTGGGTTTACGTGGCAAGGTTTTGGTAGCTGGGGTGGGCTGCAGGGGTAGCTTTTCTGAGTAGAGACCGGGGCTGCCCATGTGTCAGACAGATAATTAATAAGATAATAGCATACCTGGAACTTGAAAGAGAGTCCAAAACACTTCTTTGCTGTCAGTAGATATACTTTTCTAAATCGTTCTATGGGTGTCATTTACATGCTTCAATGCTGTCCACATACAGGATGACATCTACCACTACTACAGTGTTCTGTTTTTTTCCTTGGTGTTCAGGGTGTAGCTCCATACTTTATTTCCTACAAACAGTGTGATGCCTGCTCTGAAGATTGTTCGTGTTTTCCTGGGATTTTACTCCAGACTATAGGATCTGTATGTTTCATAAGCAGTTGGCGTTTCCCGGTATCTCAATGGGAATGGAACATTTTTGTCAGCGTTTTAGAAAAAGAAACAGATGAGAGACATGTAAGGCAGGTAAGACATAGTAATTTTGGAAAATTTGTACACCTTGTTTTGAAATACCTTTGACCTGTTTGATTTGATTTGGCGTGGAGTGCATTGCACTTCTGACAAACTGAACAGTGGGGTCTTGAGTCGAGCAGTTAGTTGAATGAGGAGCAACAATTAGCAGATACTCAAAGTTTGGTCCAAACAACTTTCAACAACAGATTCGAGGAACAAAGAGAGTAATTTCTCATTTACTAGGAACTAAGTCAGAAATTCCAGTTAGATTCTTCTTGGTTTTTCATTTTACTCAGCTGGTGTGCAGGTGTAGAGGATTTTGGCCAAGCTTTCAGTACTTGGAGACTACAGTCATTACTAAAACTCCCGGGCACACATTTCTGTTGGAATGCAGCTGATGTCATGGAAAAACAGGACCTTCATGGTAACCCCTAACAACCAGAAGTATAGCAAACAGTAAATGTTGCCTCCACCAAGGTACTAGATTTTAAAGAGACTTGTTGGGGTGGTGCCTGTGTGCCAAGAAATATAAACTTTTACTGATTTAACTACAGTTTTCCTGAATGCAGCAGCTTACTGCTGGGGTTTAGCCATGATTTTGATATGCCTAATAAACCCAGAAATAGTTCTGTTTAAATCTTCAAATACCCAGAATTTACTGTTCTTTCCACCACCTAACAGTTTTATGGTCTTTCACATTAGAAATCAGTGATGGTATGCTAGTTACAAGGGAAATAGCACTGTAATTTTCATGATTTGCAAAACACAGTTTCTTTCCAAGGTATATTTTCCCTCTAATTAAATGAGTGAACCGATTTTTTTTTTTTCTTGTAGGGTTGTGCAGAAATGTAGAACTGTACAATTCAGTTTTTTGATTGTGTTTTTTGTTTGTTTTGGAAAGCCCATTCTCAGGTTCAAGCTGTGCATACTGTTTTGCTTTCATAGGGTTACTTATGACTTCCAAGACAATTTAGAGGTTTGTCAGCCAAGGGGCATTCGTTCATTTACGTGATTTGTATGGTTTCCTTTTTTTTTTTTCCTCTGTTGATAGAAATACAGATACCACACCTATGAAAGCCCTACCGCTTTGACCTTGCAATATAAAGCTGTACTTTCCTTTGTAAGCAGACAGTATATTACTGCGGAGAAGGTTGAACAGCCTAACATACAGCAACATGTTGTCTTTTTGAGAGCACCAATATAGCTGCTAGTACACTTTTTATGACCAAGTTGACCATTAGATATTGTATACATTTGGTATTCTTTGGCTTAAATCTTGAGGTGGTTGTCAGTTGCTTTGTGCTTCTAAAGGGGACACATGTATCTGTAATACTGTTGTCATTTAAAGATACTTTTGGCAGGATAGAACTCGTGCTTTTTTTGCTGGCGTCTCCTTAAGCCATGCTTTCCTTGGGCTTAGATGAGGACCTAAACCAATTTCCTGCATAGTAACAGCGGTATAGGACAAGCTTTGTTACTGTGTACTTCAAAAAAACTTAATTTGCTGTAGACTTGACATCCCCTAAGATAACTGCAAATTGGACTTTAGAAGTAGGAACAGTAGGTTTTTAAAAAAAAAAAAAAGTAGCTGAAACATTTGGAAAATATACAGCCGTTGTACATAGGGCTTGAATGTGTCTGTGGAATATTAGGAGAATTGAGGGTTTTCTTCTGTGGTTCCCTGTGAGTTTCTTGATTTCCACTCGGGTGTCCAGCTCTTTTTTTTTTTTTTTTTTTTTTGAGAGAGAGAGAGAGAGCATAAATTTGAGGTGTTATCATGCATCCACTGGTATCTTAAGCTGACTCACAAAACTGATCATTATGTTTACCAATATTTATCCAGCAAAATCACAGGAGTTGAGAAGTGGTCTGTGATGAAGTCAAAATACTACTGATTTAGTGATCTGATACCTTGGGTCTACCCACCATCTTGGAAGAAAATGTTCTACATTCCACTGCAGAGCTGTGGGCCTCCCCTTTTTGTTAGAATTAAAATATTTGTTTCCAGTTGTGACTAATTAAAATGTCGGTTTCTAGTTGTTGTGTCTTATCAGAACATGAAGGAATCCATTCTGTAACTTCTGGGGTTTTTTTGTCACTACTGGGTGTTCTCATACCTTCTAAGTTATAAGAACATCATTCCCCCTGCTTACCCTGTTGGAATTTAAAGCACAATAATTTTTGAAATTAAGAAAACATTGACATGTACGGGCAGGGAAAGGAGGAAGGGGGAACCATTTTTGGTAGATTTGACTTGTTTTACATAGTAGCTGTTCAGGTTGTTTAGAAGTTAGAAATATTTGAACCAGGCCTAATATTATTGAGCAGACTAGAAGCAGGACAGTGAAATTCTATAAATAAATGCAAAGCCACATGAGTTTCAAATAGCAGTGTTTATTTGCATTATTAACAAATTGAAACGAATTGTCATTTTTTTCTTTAATCTTATAGACCCCACAACATGCTGACCTCACCAACGTGCCTGGGCATGAGCTGCAGCATCACGTTCAGTTTTGGATCAGAGACAAATGTGAAGTCTACCTTATGATCTAGAAGAGAGAGAGAGAAACATAGTTTAGATCTTCTGGTCATCTTAAAAACATTTTTCTGTTAAACGGCTAGGGGGAAGGAGGAGTCCAGGGGAGAAGGCAGGGAGTCCAGGAGAAAGCCTAAGAGTCAGCTTGACTTTCGAAAGCTGGCTTGGGTGCTAGCAGTTAGCACTTGGGTTTCTCTTTATCTTAACTCTGGTAGATAGGACCTGCAATTTCACTACTTAGAATTTTTTTCTGAAGTTCAGACACTTTTTGGGCAGCCTTTTGGGACTTTCTGGGTATTGAATCCTTACCATTTTTGCTTGCTTACATACCTGTTAAGGACTGTGTGTTCATCTGTATAGTATTGAAGTTGGTTACCAATGGCTATAAAACTTACAAAAGCCCCTAAAACTCTTGATTTAGAGACATAGGAGTTGTACTAAAGGCACTTCTCTTAACTACGAAAGGTTTGAAAATGCCTGCAAGCGAACAGCAGCTGTAATGGTGCTAGTGAAAATAACTGCCTCAGCTCTCTTATAGAATCATAGAATCATAGAATTGTTCTGGTTGGAAGAGACCTCCAAGATCATCTCTTGACCAGGTCTTGCCGAAACCTCTATACAAATAAATTGTTTCATTCAGTGAAATTCATTCAGTAAAATTTGGAGCGCGGAAGGGGCATGTTGTGTGGATGTGCCAGGGTTATGTTCTGCTGGGGCACCATTTCCCCGAAGCAGTCTTTTCTGATCAGGGAATGACTCCTCTGTGGAATCTCTCCAGCCTGTGCTCTTACTGGAAAGGACACACGTTTTAAAGGTTACTGAAAAGAAATGCATAGACAGATCTAGAAGGATCAACTCCAGTACAATTCCCTCATCCCCTTCCCCAAAAATAATTGCTGACAAAATGTCTGTTTTAGCTGTTAAGAGCATGAATCCTCCCTCCTTCCCTCCCCAACATCAGACGAAGCTGAGCTGGTTCTAAAATACAATTGTAAAGACTTAAATTTGTTTGCTGTGCAGAACCAAAGTATGGCAGAAGCCTTGTGAGAATATTTCACATGTGTTACTCATTTCCTCCTCATTCTACCAAATTTGTAAAATTTGCTTTTGTCCTTTTGTAAGGAGCTGAGGGACTGCTGCTGACAAAGAATGAGTTTTTTTCAGACATACAGTACCCAGAAGCCGAATAAACTGGAGTAAGTCAGAAGTTTTGAGCAGTTTATGCTTTCCTTTATTTTTGTCTTGCTCAATAAAGTGTACTCCTTAAAGATAATAAATTGCTGTGGATTTTGGAAACTGCTCTGTCCTCAATAGTGAGAATAACTATCAGTTATGTTAAAAATGAGGTCAATTGCTTCCTGTAGATCTAGTGTTTTCTCAAAATTGGGAGCTTCTCTGGTTATCACTATGCCCGGAGCAGTATCCTGTGCTTTATGGAAAATAAATTGTTGTATCCCTGGTATAAGAGCTTAAACCAAACAAAGCCTGTTGTTTACACACTTGTGAAAATTTATCTTATTTAAGCAATTTACAGAGGTTTTGACAAGAAAACTTCCAAAATGAGATATTTAAAAGCTATACTAAATTGATCCTTGGAAGGATGGTACAGCACTGTCTGTGATTGCTAGTTGCTTTCTCCGGTATTAAATAAGCCAAATAACGGACTTAATGGTTGTGGCTAATGGTATGGGGTTTTTCTTGGCACTACGTTTACATTGCCCTTCACTGTAAATCATCTCTTAGGTCTTTGCTATAATTCTAAGTAGCACAAGATTGCAAGCCTTAAGCATTCAGAAGCAGAGGCAGAAACCTTAAACAGTAATAATTGCTTAAAAACAATTTTAAAAACTGTATTTTATTCTCAGGTTTTTTATATTGCCACCTTTTTGTGGGTTTTTAGGTATTCATATTTTCCATCTTTTACTTGTGCATTTGAGGTAAAAAATGCTGAAAATTACAGTCGTCGTTATTAGTGTTATGATTCAAACAGGATTCAAATATCAAGAAAAGTGCCAAGCATCAAAGGTTCAAGATTAAATGAGAAGAACTGGCAGGGTGATTTATAAGCTAAATAATTTCTTTCCTTAATGACACCATGTTCCAGTTGCTTACAGGTGTTCAGATATGGTCATACTTTGTTAATATTTTCTAATAAATGTTTAGCATTTCTATTTTCTCTAGTTCCAGCACCATTTTTCATTACTCCTTTCAGAAATTTTTTACTTTTTTTTTCCCATTTAGTGTTTGACATACTTGCTAAACAAAAAATTTCTGTTTTAATTCTGCTGGTTATTGCTTTTTGCTCTATGGTCTTGCTGTCTAGACACTAGCAAGTTGTACTGGCCTTATCTTCTCCAGTCACACTTTTTTAAAAGGAATTAATATATTGTGTAAATCATGGGAGAACAGCAATTAAAACATACCATTCTCCAGTTTGAGATTTTCAGTTACTTGCCAGCCAGACAATGTATTTGGAACTAGGACTGACAGCAATTATCCTGAATTTTCCTCCTACTCCCCTTTATGCGGAAGAGTTGCTCTCTGCTTCTAAATATTACCTGAAATGATCATTGTTTTAGAAAACGGTAGGGCCAGAAAATAAGGTCATGTGCATTTTCGTATGGTGGATTTTGAATTTATTAGTAATAATATTTGTTTATTAACACCCAGTGCAAAAACCCCCCAAACCTCACCAAGTAACTGACAGCTTCACATCTCCTTCAAAAACAGAACAGGTCTTAAAATTGGAGTTTAGCTAAGAACTCTTATGGAGAAGTGGGAAGTAGAAGAGAAGTCAAATTATTCTCTCATGATTGTGTTGTTCCTTCTTCAGTCTAAATATTTTAACAATCCTGATTACGAAGATAGCAGGGAACATGACTAAATGAAGAAGGTGCTGCTCTCGCTGTCGTTTCTCAGCTTGTAACTATACATAGAGTACAGTTACATGCCATACAGTTTTCTCCTATACTACTTGCAAAATGCAAGTAAAATGTAAAAAGAATAAATGTTAGTTTACTCTCTGTAAACATTTCTTACTTGACCTGTATCTCAAGAAACCATGCTATTTTCCTGAATTTCTTTTGTTTTGTTTCTCTGTTCAGAACAACAGCATCATTAGGTTTTTTGCTGATAACCCAAGGTGAAGTAGCTCTGATCTACTGTCTCTCTACTTCATGCTGTCTGTAATCAGGATAAATCATATGGATTATCTTAATATAATGGGAGCTTCAAATGAAATTTTGCCTTTAAATTGTAGTCGGTACAAGATCTAAGGCTATAGATGACTACATAAAGAAACAGAGAAATTTTAAATACTGGTTGGTTAATGTATTGGTATCCAAGTGAAGAGCAGGCAAAATATTCTGTTGAAGATAATTAAGATAAACTTAGATGTTCTACTAAGATTTGTGCTTTAAGATATATTCAAATATGATCCAACTGTTGCATCTTTGCTACTGTTTTTCAGGTTTGTCTCAGCTAATGGCTTTCCTAATAAAGTTAGATCCAAGAGATGGGGAGTGTAGAATTCAAGGTGGCTTGACATATGTCTGAAGGAGAGAGGGAGATGTTTTCCACAGTCTATTCTGGTCTCCTGGTCTCTTTTAGCTGAAGCTTATCCACGAAGTTTATCCACTTCTGCAGAATTTGAGCTTAGATTTCTGGCAGTGGATATGTAACCAGTAGTTTTCCTATTGCTGCCTGAAGTGCTTCTTTTCTGATTCCAGTGTAGGTCCTGTCCGTCTTTGCCCTATTCTTACCTGTAAGTGTAGTTGCTAAAAATCTCAGTACTTCATCTCCATTTTCTGAAATGTTAGTTGCTTTCAACTGAAATGATTGAGCACCTTTTGAAATCTTGTCCTTTCTGGGCTTTTTCATTTCCAGCCTCTTGTAGTTGTCCTTTTACCTCTTTATCTTTTTTCTTTTAGCATGTCACTTGGTGTATTTTTCTCCTTACTCTCTCTAGCATTTTGTTGAGAAGTCCTGATAGCTTGATCCTTGATTCTTTTCTCTTCTCTGGATAATCTTTCTTCAATTTCTGTTTCTCTACAGACAATGGCAAGATCTTCCACTTATGCTCCTTGTCCAGAGTAAAGTCTCAGCCTTTCTTGCTGAGTTCTGGGTTTAAAAGTTCAAAAGACTCCCTATCTTCTTCATCTTCAGTCATCCATCCATCTTTAGCTGCTATGGAAAAAACTACTGTTGTTTGGACCTAGTTGCACCTTTGTTAGAGACTTTTTCACAGATCCTCATATCTTGGACACATGTGAGTCTTGCAGTTATTTTTTCTGCACAGTTAATCATGAACACTGCCAAGAAAAAAAAGTCTTGACTAAAGAGCTCCTTTGCTATGACACCTGTTAATTGCATAGTACAGTCCAGCTGTAGACAGCTTATGTTTTGACCATGTCTCTGCTGCTTTCTTTATGGTCTCCTGTCTTCTACTTAAGAATTGAAGCACTTTTGGGATAGCTCTGGCTTTGCTGTGTATTTCTGTAGCACTTAACGTGGTGATATCCTGGACCATGAACAGGAGTTCTTATTATTGTGGTTATAAAAATAACAGAGAACAGGAAGTAAATGTAATACACAGAAGACTAGTTGGGGCAGGATACAAGGAGTCTCTAGTATAGTCCACATGCATGGTCTACAGAGGCAGGGGGGAAAAAAAAAGGGGGAACGGGTTCCCTGTGGCATTTTCCTTACAGATCAGTGGAATACCCATTAAAACTATGAGTAACTTCACAAATAGTAGCTAGATAATGGATAAATGATGCCTAAATGGAGGACACAACTGATATTAGCTCTTGCAGTGGTGATACCGACTTTATCAGTAGTGAGTGATCTGAACACTCTTCTCACACTATGCTTTTAGCACAGAAGAGAATTGGACTATGCTCCATCTCTTACTGATTAAGTATAAAATGAGAGATAAGATCAAGTCATGAGGTTCTGAGTAAGATCCAAATTTCAAATATCCCAAGAGCCAGTGAGCTTATGGTCCTATCATTGTAGGCTGAATACACCTTTGGATGCATGTTTCACAATCCAGATTGTATCCCGAGGACAATCTGAAGGTGACAGTAGTGGTTGGAGACAGGTTTGCAGTAGTATTTTTAAGAACAGGTTTCTGATGTGGTAGTTAAATTGTTTGGAGATCTGTTAAGTACCTCCTAGCCAGTGTAATTTTGTTACTGGTAAACATTGACCAAAGGTCCCATGTTCATTTGTCAGAATTAAGGCTGTTTCCATGTAATAAAAAAAAAAAAATAACACTCACTCCTTTAGATTTCCTTGCCCAGGGCCAGATACAATATTTCAGACACTTAACGTATTTGTCTTAGGTAAATCAAATGAAGTAAACAAAACTGGTAGATCAACTTCATAAACACTGTGGTTGTGTTACCTTTTGGCATTTAGATTAATACTGCAAAAACTGAATGAATTACATGTCATGTTAAACAATTTCTATAAGGTAAACTTTTTATTTGTTGGTTTAGGATGCTTCTCAAGTTCTTCCAGCAGTTTGGGTAGCAGCTTGCTTTCTGGTGAATTTTTGGAGCAAAACGATTTTTTGAAAAGTATCACCAGCATTTAGGGAGTGTGTGTGTACGTGAGCTGACAGATTTTAAAATGCAGCTGAAAATTTTCATCTTGCTTTTTGGCACTTCTATCCTGGTTAGCACTGTAGGGACTACCTCTGGATGAAAAAGTTGTGAGGCTGCTATTGCAGTCATCAGCTTTTGCCAAGACTGAGTGTACGTACTCCTCTTACCTTGTAGGAAATAGCCTCTGTGTATCAGGTATATAACCTGTGGCAACTTATGAAAAAGACTGGTCAGATTGAAATTGTTTCTGGTCACAAAAACTCTACAGTGAATTTTGTGGAGATAATTCCTGTCTTACAACAGGAAGACCTACCTTGGCATAGCAGCACCATGAGGAAGAGCAATCATTGGTTTTCAGGGTGGGTTGGAGCTAAAAGGTACTTTGAAGTCTGCCTCAAGTCAAAAGCCAAAGTTGGTTTCTTAAACATGGGGATGACAGTGATAGGTACAGAAGAGAAATGGTACTCTGTCTTCATTTCCACTGATGATAGTTCCAAATTCTTGAACAGTTGGCGACTTCTGCTAAAATGGTCATTATTAATATATCTTTAAGGCAGCGAAGCATCAGAGTTAGTATCTGTAACTGAAGTAAGAATTTGCATGTCACCCTGTTAATGTTCTTATTCAGTCTCTCAAGTTAGCTGTGGAAGAACTTCATATAGAATAGAATACAGACATATACAGAAAGCTTTCTTTGTAGCCAAAGCATTTTTTTTTAAAGTTAAACAAGTTATATGTCCTCTTCCAATAACACAGTGTACACTACTAAATAGAAGTCAACAATTCTCAAGCAGATTTCCTGTAATCCAAAGTGTGTAAGAAGCAGATGCCCTAGCTGGCTGCGCTGCCCGTATTCTTCCCCCAGCATCCCTGAGAGCGAGCGTGAGAGTGTGTGGTGTTAGGGGGCTGCTGTAAAGCACACTGCAAATAAAGATAATACCCCACCCCATTCTCTCTGAGTTTTCCTGACTCATGCAGGTACCTTCCACATACTCCGGTAAAGTCTTTGATGTTTATCACTAGGATTCTTCTCTTAAATTTATGTTAGGTCAGACAGAGGTCAAAGCGCCCTGTCTGAAAACCTGGTTTACACACCTCTGGCAGTTCAATAAAAGACTCAAGCTGTCACACAACGGTTTGCTCTTGCAGCATTATGTGACAGGCCAGGTAAGACTGAAATGCATACTTGTTCTGTCACTTGAATTAACTTCTGTGCACAATAGTTCTGAGTGGATGTGTCATTCTTCCCATTTATTCCTGGGGCTATTTATATATTTTGCTTACTGGCAGTCAGGATATTATTCATGACAGTTGTGAACGTGACTACAGGCAGAACCACTGCTTCAGTGCCTCTCATAAAACTGAGTAACTGATACGAGATTTTTTCAGACTTCCAACACCATAAGTTCTCCAAATTAATGTTTTCTGAGTTTAGAATGAATGAATGAGTGTTCTTGTATCTGGCTTAAATATCTAGTGAGATTTTATCTGAAGAGTATTGGGTAGTTCCAGGAACACACACACAGAAATATCACTAAATCTGTATCACGGTGATTGAAGGGAATTTATGCCTCAAATCTCAAGAGCAGGCAGACGGCCAGTGCTTAAGAGGTGTACGAGTATCTTCTGAAAGGTTATGACCAAAACTGTGTAAGATGTTGTAGCTAAGGAATTAACGGAGGCCACTGCTGCTCGAAATGCCTGATTTTCACTGACTACCTGTAGCAGAGTGGTTTAAATGAGAATACTATGTTGTGTTCATCCGGGAAAGGAGCAGATGGCCTAATTCTTCATTTGACTGCGATGGGTCCTTAAAAAGGAATGAAGGTAACTATGTGGCAACTCTCATCACCCGGCAGGTTGCAAAGTACTGAGCATAGGACTGCCAAACTGCTTGCCTGCACATACAACACTGCATAAGAGGCTCTAGGTCACTGTGAACTTTCTTGTCATTCCTGTGAAGGTTCAGGTATTGGTCATCGCTAGAAGCAAGATCACAGATTAGGTGGTCAGTGGCCTGGGTTATCCTGTTTCTGTGGCAGTGAGGGTCATGAAGAAATACCAGTCAGTCAAGAAAGCCAAAAGTTGTCACTGCTTTACAGGTCAAATTTTGGTATGCATCTGGTTTTGGTTGACTTCCTGAGCATCAGTGCTGTCTTCAGTATCCAATTTGGAAGCTGGAATTTAGATGACGCAAGGCAGCAGGCTTTAATTTCTCATGGCTTTTGCTTCTTTTTAAAACCTGCAAAAGCATATTTCAAGTTTCGATTCCCTTTCCTAGGTTGTTTGCTGGGGACTGAATGGAACAT
Source organism: Phoenicopterus ruber ruber (assembly GCA_009819775.1). NCBI lineage: Eukaryota > Metazoa > Chordata > Aves > Phoenicopteriformes > Phoenicopteridae > Phoenicopterus > Phoenicopterus ruber. The sequence continues at coordinate 38,525,412 of CM020219.1, forward strand.
TACTGCATACCAGCAGAGGAATTCACATTAAACAACATTCATTTTCAGACTCTTTACACAGAATTGTTTGGGCTGGAGAGGACCGCTTGAGATCATCTAGTCCAACCCCAAATTTACCCCATCATCCAAACCTTAAGCTATAAATAGATTGATGTGGGCCAAATCTATTATCAGTCAGTGCTGTATGCTTTTTCTTTACCCAGTCTTCACACCAGGCTTTTCAACAGACACAATAAAAGAAGCTATAATTGTAATAATCACAAGAGTTCTTAGAAAAGAGGCGTTTTTTTGAGGTGAGCCACGCCCATTGAGCAGTCTTTTAATTCTTGTACATAGATTTACTTAAAAAAAACAAGATAGGCAGTGTGTCTGTCATTAGCAGTTAGTACAAAGCATTTTGTATGGTGAATTTGATGTTCACAAGGCCGGCTTTTCCTGCTAAATTGTGACAGAGTATTGGAGTTTACATGTGCAAAACCCTCTCCTGTTTCAGTCCTGAGTTCTTTGTTCTGCCAGTGAGCCTCAATCTATTTTTGCTTTGTGAAATGCCTTCCTCTTACAATACTGGTCCAAGAGATGCTTTAGGAGAATAATGTAATAACTTGGATATAAGTTTGATATTAATATTCCAGTTTCTAGCACCTGTTGATCTGTGCTGACTCCTTGCTTGTGGATTTGAAATTCTCAACAGCAGTCTTAGGATCTACCCAGTTGAGTATATCCATCATTAATTCTTTTCCTGCGGCATGATGATGTATTAGATGCATCACTTCTGGCTTGTGTGCAATCTTAGGTACAGTCTTTGGTCATCAGATTAAGTACAGATCTTTGGAATTGAAGCCTTTTACTGGAGAGAATGTTTCAGTCTGCCATTTGCCGTTAACCTCTTTATAGTAGCATTATTTTCATCTGCATCTCACTGGTCCAGCTACCTGACAGCTGACGCAAAGGAGGACCTGGTAATGCAAACGGCGGCGGAACTAAGGGGCTGCTCCTTTTGGCCATGGTGTGGTCTAGTCAGCTTAGGCCAACTTAGAAACTACACCCGAACAAAACTACTTGCAGTCAAACAAAAAGCTGTTGCTATGGAAATAAAGGCAAAAGTACATGGATGTGTCTTAAGCACTAGAGTGCTCTCTCCCACTCCCCGACTCGATAATTTGTCACTGGTGAAAGATACAGGCTTTTGGTTTGAGCTATAGACTTCTTTCTCCAGTACCTTTCGGTAGGTAGACAGACTTTATGCAGCATGCAGTACTTTCACCCTTGCATTTAGACTAAGTGGCCCTATCTGCTGGAGGTTTGCTGCTTTATTGCAGACAGTGCCTAAGATTGCAGACAAGATTCCTGGTCAGTTGGGAAAGAATAAATTAGAGAACATTTGGTTTACATGTGAGGAGTGATCATTCACCAGCTGGACTGGCGACTCCAGCTGCAATGTTGTTAGTAGTCAGTATAGGCAATATAATTGCAATAAAACATGTAAAGGAAAGAAGTCTGCATTGTAGTCGGCAGCTTTTAAGATAGCATTACAGCTAATGTTCAAAGATTAACCACAGACTTTGTGCGCTGGCAGTTGATCACTTCCTTTGATAGTTTACGTTTTAATGTGTATTGAACAATACCAAAGCAGTGGTTTCCACTACAAGAACACCGTGAACTCTCAGACTTTTTTACAGACCATACAAAACAAACCAATTTGGCATTTTCTCACTGGTTGCTAAATGCTGCCAATTTCCAGACCATGATTTGGGAATCAGCATTACAGAGAGCGGTTGGAAAAAGATAGTGAGCCTAAGTCTGTAATATGGAAATAAGAAAACAAATGCAGTCCTCGGGGTGTTTGACCTAGAGAGGGATTCCATGTCGTTGAAGATCGTAGGTATTACAAGATGGCCAGATGCATCAGCTCCCAGCTGCTCTGCTGACCTGGGTGCTCCCCCTGTCTTGCAAATTTGACAGCTGTAAGACTATGCTATATAATTAGCGACTTCCCTATGTGCAAGTGAGCTGATCTGTTTCTCCAAGCCCAAGGAGGGCTCTGAAACACCCATTGCATTTGTTCTCCTTTGGAGTGAAGTTGAATCCTTTGGCAGAAACCCAGTGGAAGTGTCGATGAATGCTCCTGGGGGCTTTTTTCCTTCAGGTTGTGATTTCAGAATGCGATACAAGAAGCTTTTTCTTCCCTCCTGCCCTGCCTGCTTCTCTCGCAGCCTCTTCTAGGAAATGCCTGGCGCTTTGCAGGATGGGTTGGCTTTGCACCTCAAACCTTCCTATTCCTAGATACGTGCTCTCAAAAAGGTGGATAAGAAGAGAGAGGGTGAGCAAAATTACACGTATGTTCATACCTACCCTTTTGTAGAGCTGGCCTCAGGTTAAGACGAAGGGCTTGGGAGATTTGAGACCTCATGGATGCCTCCTGGATTCTTTTCCCACTGTGTCATTTCCTTTCAGCGGCGTCTGGTCCTTCAAGCTCACCCGGGTGTGTTCACAGGTAGCCAGACCTGTATTGTGAAAGAGAAATTAGACACTTAACCTTGGCAATAATTAACTCTCATAGCCTTGTTTGCTACCTCTTTGTCATGCATTTATTGTCCTTTGTTTGCTCACTTCTAAGGAAATTCTTTTTGGCATTTTATCAGGTTTTTATGAATCTGAGCAAGCGAAGAATTAAACCGTGAGGCTCAGGTGCAGACGAAGGGTTTCTTTCTTTCTCTCCTTGGCTATTCACCTGTATAAACATGTATTGGGGATGGGTGGAGCTCAGTGGCAACGATAGTGGCGTGGAAACATAATAAACAGGTTTTGCGTAGTGTTTCTTGCTAAGAGCCTGCTTGAGAAACCCCTAATCATGTCTTCCAGACCGATAACCTTCTTGTCCTCAGCAGGGTGAGGAGGACTGGGTGAATTGCTCTGCTCTTTGTGTAATCTGTGCTGAGCTTTGCAAAAAGGTAACTGGAAATCTCCCCTTGCCAATACCGACGTGTCAGGGCAAATAACCACAAGAACGACGAGCCTGGCTATTTAACTGTTGTGCTCCCTGACAGAAAATGGTGAAAGTCATCAGCTTGAACGTGTGAATACTCTCAATTATTTTAATCCTTATTAAAAAGAGTGTCTTTTCCAAGGTGACTTTTTAACTTGGGCCTCTTGCTTTGTATGTCTTTTCTGTGTACACACAGTGCTTTGCAAAACATTGGTTCCTTGCCAGCTAATAAAAAGGAGCAATTCACAGCTGTTGAGGGATACTTAAGCGTATGGGAGTGAGGCTTGATCTTTTGTGATTAAAAAAAAAAAATATATTTTTTTAAGTGGAATGTCATATATGCATGGCTTTTTTGTGTACACAAGAATACTTTTTTGGTCTGTTTTGATTTGGGGACTATATCAGAAGCCAGACTTGGGTCTGTGTTGAAGCACTCCAAATTGACTTTCCTATGCAATCAAGTTCTCCTTGTCTACTGCTGCATGTGCAGCAGTGAATTGCTGCTCTGTAATTTCCCATAAAAACATTTCAAGAGAACTCAGATGCACTTCGGCTGTGGTTTCAAGGAGCAAAGAGAGCTAATGTACTAGTCCTTTCACGCAGCACTTTGCTTCTGTGACATACCTTGCTCTAGTTTCTGTGTTCACTGTACCCAGAAAAAAAAAATCCCTGGACAGTCTTCTCATCTCCTTTTGCACTGGCTTCAGTGCTTATCTGGTCTTCTGCTGAGCCATTATATGCACTAACACAGAAGAAAGTACATGCAACAAAACAAGTGGTTAACTTTCTGTAGGGTTAGCATGCTGAAATGGCTCAGTGCAGGGTTCAGTGAACAGAGAAGTTAATATGAACAATTTGAAACACTTGAGTAGGGATCATGGGAGGAAGATGTCCAGCTTTTAGGGTGCCCTGAAAGTTGAAATTGATTCTTGATGTGCCTGTTGATGCTGCTATCAAAGACGCTGTTTTGGGATTTCATTGCCCTGTGTGAACTTAGTGGACTTACTGAAACTGTTCTTCTACTTTCACAAGCAACTATGATAAATGTTCCCTTTTCACAAAATAATGAAACTATCTCGAAACTGGCTAGGTTTCTTGCTCATATTTTTCCCATGGGAAAACTGGGTTAGAACCTTATTTCTTTGACGGTTACACATTTCTTCCTGATTTCTAATCTACACTTTTTCTGTCTAGTTTGTGGTTGTAGGAATGTAATGAATGAACTTTTTTTTTAGTGTATATGGCATATTTTGTGCCATTGTAATAATTCACATTTCCCTTTTCTGAGCTTACTCCCTGGAAGTGTTTGTCAGTGCTTCAGTGTGGTAGCCAAATGAGGCAGCCTGGTCTTTTTGCGTTAGATACAAATTGTAATTCAGATTAATTTCATTCCTTGTGCATTAGATTCTCCATTCCACCTCCCAGCAGTCCTGTTCTGTTTTGAAATGCGTATTACTCCAGATGGTATCTTATTGATGTCTTGCATAATACTATTTTAATTTCATTATTGCTGACATTTTTCAGACATTGTCACAGAATTTGGATGACTTGTAGCAGTAACCTTCAAGATGAATAAATCTACCTAACTTATTCTACTGAAGAAAGGATAATATTGATTTGATTTTAGTCCATCTAGTTATCTTTTTTTGTCTCTGTACTTGTCTTGGTATTACTTCACACTTGTGTCTCCTTTCACATTAGCGTATACTGTTTGTTTAGGTTTATGTTATTTTCCCTCATTTTGCTTCTGAAATTCCAGAAATAAATCCTGAATGAAATGGAGGACTCGCATTTGTGGTGTAGATTTGAGATGATAGCAGGTGATCTGACTGGAACGTATGTCAGTACAGTACATACAGTAGGATTCTTACAATAATGATCAGTGGACTAATTGAATCATTCCATGTTTTCTGTGGTGTTTTTTCCTTATTGACATTGTCACAGGAGAAGTGATTTTTGGAGCTTTAAAATGCTTTTCTTATTATAGAAGTAAGATCTTTTTTTTCAAAATTTTGTTTTTATGCATTTGATTTAACAAATGTTTAGAGACGTGTAGCTTTTGATTCAGGGTTTAAAAATAAAAAAAGCAAACTGCCTCAAAATGCAAACTGAACTTTGAACTTAGAAGTAGATCTACTGACTTTAATGTATCTATTTAAGCTTCTTGCTAAACTGCAGCCATGAGATGTATCTATAGGTAGTTCTGGTATTTGTTGTGGAGCCGGTTCTAAAAAGGTGGATATTAGCTCCCTTCCCTGTGCTGCGCTTCACAGCCCCTTCAATGCCAGCCTAAGGGTTTATGGTGTCATGCAGTGAAATAGTTTACTGAAATAATCCAGGCTAAAAATAACCTTCTGAAAAAAATGTGGCACAAGACGATAACGCGTAGCTGAAGGTAAGCAAGCTTGGCAGTTTTTCAAGCCTGCTTTGCTGCTGAAACAGAAGCACCATGTAACAGCCCCCACAATGATCATTCCCATCCATGAGCAGTGCCGAAATGGCTGTGGCAGCTTTGTGGCATCTTCACCCTGTGCTTGCTGGTGTCCTCTGAAAGGTCAGGTCACTCCTGTGATGCACTTCTCCCCTTCTCTGTTCAGTTGGGTTGGTACAACTCTTCTGGAGGCCACCTGTGCAGTGGGTCAAGAAACATAAATGAATTCAAAAAACCTGTATAAAAGGAAAAAAAAGGCAGGGTTAGTTTAAATTTTGACCAGTTCCCTAGCTTGATGCAGCGTGCTGCAGAAATAGTACTGATGTGAGCTGCTCAGGTTGTCAGTGCTGCACAGGGAACCATCTGTGCAAGCACTGCCTGACCCAGTAGGGGTGTTTGATAAAGGAGAAAGTCCTAAATTGCTGGAGAAGGTCCTAAATTGCTGGAAGCGTATGTTAACTTTCAAGTATTAAAAGCATACATGTAAAAAATGGCATATTTGACTGTATTTCTGCCATTTACTGCATATAATATATAAAAGAAGATTTTTATGGCAGCCAAAATGCTGTACACCCAGTTTTACATAAGAGTTGGGAGTCTAGCATAAGCTCTCTGTTTAAGAATGATGATGTGGACACACAGAGTAACGGCAAAGCATCCAACAAACCACCTCTTAATCTGTAATGTGCAGCTCAGGCTCTAATATCCCCATTCAATATGGACATTCACTTGACTTCAGATTTTGTGTGTACCAGACACAGGAAAAATGAGCAGTGGACTTTACAGATCAGAAATTAAAAGACGGCCAATACGTGTAGTAAAGAAATTCAAGTGTTTCAATTGTTAGGGTGGAAAAACAGATTTTCACTTCAAACACTTCTTTCACATCTGAAAAATAATTATTTCTAATTGATTTTTTTAGTAAAAAATCATGTTTCCTTAAGTGTTGTTATTATTTTGTGTCCAAATTCTGCACTTGGCAAAAGTAACATTTCCTATGAGAATGGGTGTTAATTGTCTTATATCCATGTCTTGGTGTGTATTGCCTGCTGCATTTTCTCAGAGTTTCATGTGTTTGTAGCATTCATACTTTCTGTCCCAAACTGTGCTCTGGTGTTTGTGACTGTAAATATGCAGTGCATTGGCTTCAGCTTTGTTTCATGACCTTTTCTATGGATTTATGTTTGCTTAAAATCATATTGTCTCAACATATTACTCTGAAAGTTATTAATGTTTTGTCTGTAAGCCATTACATCATGAAGAAACCAAAGCATGCTTTGAGAGCATTTACTTTTTTCTCTCAGGATTGCTGATGTACAAAAACAGTGCACGTAATATTCGCTAGCAGTACCACATAAAAACAAACAGTACAGGAGAAATGCAATACTGAGAAAAGCTTCGATTTTCTTTTTAATAGAAAAAGAGCTATTAGTATCTCTGAATACAGATTTTAGTAAAAATTAATAGCATTAGAATGGGATAAAGCTGTGCATCAGAATTTTGTGAACTGCTCATAACCTGTCAGTATTGCTGTTTTCTAGTATTCTTCATGTAACAATTATTAATATTTTGTGTGCATCTGGTTATTGAGTCAGTGTCGTGGTTTAACCCCAAATTGTAACCCAATACCACGCAGCCGCTCGCTCACTCCCCCCCTCCCTGTTGGGGTGGGGAGTAGAATTGGAGAGAAAGGAAAACTCACAGGTTGAGATAAAAACAGTTCACCAGGACAGCAAAGGAAAAAATATAAAAATATATCAATAATGATAATATATAGAAGGATAATAGAATATATAAAACAAACGATACACAATTTCTCAACACCCGACAACCGATACAGCCCATCCCGAGCAGCAGTCAGGGAGCAGGGGGAGCAGGGGTATCCCCCCCCCAGGTATCCCAGAACAGCAAGTTCCAGAGAGAGCAGACGAGGGAACAAACAGCCGAACAAACGAAAAACAAAAAGGAAAAAATAGGGAAACAAAAAGCAACCCGAAGGGAAGCTTAAGGATTAAGGCACCAAGGGTCTATAAAGCTTAGTGGCCCACTGGCCGACCCTCACTTATACCGGGCATGACGTCTATGGTATGGAATACTCTCTTTGGCCAGTTTGGATCAACTATTCTGGCTCTACCCCTCCCAAGTTTTTGCACCTGCACGTTAGCAAAACCTGGGAAGCTGCAAAATGTCCTTGATGGTTTAGCAGCAACCAACAACATCAGTGTACTATCACCGTTCTTCTCACACTAAATCTAAAACAGGAGCTGCTGAAGACAAAACTAGCTTTGTCCTGGCCTAAACCAGGACAGTCAGGTATACATCACCAAATACCTATACTTAATACTTCATTTATGTATTTGAATGTGCAGTGCCCAGTGGATGCACATAGGATATATAAAATGGAAATGTTGATTTGATAGTAATTGCAAATTGTATTGCTTTTTCCGTTGCTTTCCACTCCCACATCAGCTCCTTCTGCATCTAGGTTGGATAAGCACATGGTGGGATAGTGAATGTAGGAGCTTCTTTTGCAGTTGGTATCTTGCATGCCTCTTTGTGAGTAAATATAAACCAAAATTGATTTTATCCAGATTAATTTTTCGAGACATCTATGAATAAGTAAATGGCAAATTATGTCCCTTAGTTGAAATAGTACTTAAAAATACCTTAAGCCACTAGAAGCTGAGCTTTTTAGAGAGGATTGCCTTTATTGCTATTCCAGGTCCAGTTGAATCAGCTGTGCTGTGCATTTGTTCTGAGTAACTGTCCCTTGTAGAGGAAGGTCTGTTAAGGTTAGAAATCAAATTATTCTCGACTACACTAAATGAATTGCTGCTTTCTGCTTGCCAGAGGCACTGCTTCGAAACAAAACCAAACCAACCTACAGGGAGTTAAAATATTTTTGTCCTAAGTCGTCATGTCTGGCCGAGGAGTGACCTCAACCTTCTGCTCTGAATCATTGTTGAGATACCCACGTGCTCTAAATAGACTGAGGTAGGTTTCAGTGCCAGAAACTGTTTTTTCTTGTGTCGTGGATGGCTAAATGAGTACAACCTTGACATTGTTAGAAAGGGCACAGCTACACCCAGTTACTGTAGGTGTAGTAGCAGATTAACCACTCTAACTACTTTGATGTGTGTAATCTTTCTAATCTTGATCAGGTGGCCATGTTGCTTTTCTCCCGTGGCACGTAGGCAGAGTTTGACTGTGGTTTTAATCCTGAAGCTGTTTTTACAGTGGTAGGTGCAGACAAAAAAAAAGAATTTCAAGGAGTTGAAGTATTGCATACAGCATTATGTTGAGAAGGTTAGGCTGCATTGATGTGAAACCCCTCAAACAGTATATTTGAATTAAGGAAAGTTATTAAAGTGATCCTTCAAGAAATGTCTGAGAGCAGCACTTTTCATACATACCCGAATTCTGTGAACTCAAATTAATGTAAGCCATGATGTAGTCAGTCTGACAAAACCAGCACACAGTTTCTAGCAGTAGTCAAATTAATATTTCAGAGGGAGAAGAGATGCTGGAAGCGAAGAAATTCTTTCCTGACTGTTTTATTCTTGCATTTATGATCAAAACCGTAAGTTGCACTATTACAAAACTTACTGGTGAAAAAGCTGTTAACGCCTTCCCTTACTGTCACCCATTAGGGTATGAATGAGAACTTGGTTTCTTTTAAAAGCAGAAAGGAGAGCTGGTCGCTCCTCTGATACTTACGAATTACAGTAATTCTAGTTAGGCTGTTTCAACATTTGCAAAGTGTGTGTATTTTGGGTTTTACTAGTTTTGTTTTCTGGTTTGGCAGCAAAGAAGAACAACTTAAGAAATTCATTGGTACCATCTTAGTATCTTCCAGCTTTTTGTTTTCTTCTACAAGTTTGTGATACTCTGGCTTACGTTTCGTTATCACTGAAAGGGAAGAACAGTTACTTGAACAGCTTTGGGTGTTTTTTAGATAGCTTTCCTGAGCTTATGGTTTCTTGTAACAGGGCTGTCCTCTACTCTCCCTCACTTAGTCCTTTCGCTCACTTCATGACCTTGATCCAAAACATATCCAGGACCTCTAAGATACAGTCTAGCCAGCAGTGCCAAGGTCTAGTGAAGGAGTATGTTGTAGTACAACATGAATATATTAACTGAGTAGCTCTGTACTCTGTTAAGTATGACAACAAAGCTATAGTTATACCATGCTCGTAGTTTAGAAGAATAAACAAGAAGCCTTCGATTTTAGAAAATAACACTGAGATCAAATACAGTAGCAGTTGCCATTACAGCTGCATCGATAAGCTGCTTCTGTCATGTGGAACAGCTACCTTATTACGCTCTTCTGCTTTATATAGATCCATGTAATTTTTTTTATCCTTGTGATATCTAAGCATTAAATGATGTTACTGTCAGTAACCTATTAAATGCTGTTACTAACACCTGTATCATGTGACTTATTCTCTTCCATATGTCATGCACAAAAATGTGTTTTCCAGTCCCCGTGTCGTGTCCCCACCCACCCCACCCCCCCGCAATAGACATCTATTTGGAAGTAATCTAATACATGGTATTAGCTGATGTCTAGGAGATACTCCTTATACATATTTAAGTGTAAGACATTCCTTAGCCTGAAATTGTAGAAGAAATTTCCACAAGAGCTGTAACTATACTGTGGCTCTCGTGTCTCATGTCCCTGTCACTTCTGCAATAAAATGGACAGTACGGAAAGATGAGAGAGAAGTGGAAACACATCAGGATAGAAGCTGTCACTGTATAAGCATACCTTGTTGCTCAGCAGGGCCCGAGAGACCACAGTACCGGCCGGCCAAACGGCTGTGGTACGGTGCTGGTGCAGAAGTTCCTACCGCCCTCTGACACAGTCCGGTGGCATAATGTATTTGCAGTGCGGAGTGGGTATTTCTGCGAAGGGAATCTGCATTAAAGTGCAGTAATGTGGATTATACGAAGTTTTCACTGAGTCTCCTGTAACCAAATGAAGCACAGCATTCAGTGTCAGAGATAGTAAAGACAAAAGCTTTATGTGTATAAATAAAAGATCTGGCTTTGTCTTATGCTTTTTTGAAGGTAATCATTGTGATTAACACTTAAGAACATTGTACTGTACATTCAGTCTGTTAAATAAGAGAGCACTGGGAGCAGAGGGGCTGGAACAGGCTGATAGGTGAAATCCTGTCTGTTTTGCTTCTCAAATAGCAGTTCTCTTTAATGCAGTCCATGTGTTCAGCCTTGCTTGCCTTAAGGTGGTAGAGTTTTCATACTGGGGGAGATAGTCATTCGTAAATAACTACTATTTTGCAATTCAGTACTAAGATGATGTGTAGAGTTAGCTAGAAAGGACTCCTTGCCTTTACATAGGGAATAGAAACCTCTGTAATTTTGGGGGTTACTGTTTGGTTTGGTTTGATTTCAGTGCTCTTACTCACTCAGTGACACAAACACCCTCTTTGTATATACGGTGCATGAATGGAAATGCGAACAGGACCAAAAGCAGGTGTTTGTGTTACAAAGGGGAATGTTAGAGCAATATTTATAGGCTATTCATTATTGAAATTATTTGAAGTTGTTGCATAAGATAGAATTGAAGTAGAAAACAACAAAGTCCAGTTTTATCTAGACACCTGGTCTCAGCCCTGCTGCAGACCTGCACAATTAAATAGATGTTCACAGGAGATTAATTATTTCTTCCTCACCTATTCATTTTTAGCTTACTTGGAGTCTGATCCTGCGCCTTCCATAGTGCTTTATTCAAGTGTTAAAACTAACTGTGGGTACTCTCCATAAGCTTGTGTGTAATGGAACTATTCAGCATGCAAAATACTCCTCAGGATTGTGGAATTGGGTCCTTTGGTGTTGTAAAAGGGGGATCATACAAATCGCAGACTTCTGCCTGTAAATGTTAGCAATGGATGAGCATGGCTAGCCAGTAAATGGATTTGATGTCTTTGCTTGTCCTGTACTAACTGTCCTGTATGAAAATACACGGGGTGGGTGGCACTTTGGTTTGTTCTTTGTTGTCTGTAACACTCCTTCAGCTTGTTTAGTGAATGTATGTGCCAGAGTGAACCTCTTCAGCTGGAAGAATGCTGATGATAACATGAGAAATATATGAATAAAATTTTAACTGATACGTATGGGTGCAACATGCATAGGCACTTCGTTAGAAACATTTAATACTAGTCTTCCTCAACTAACAACATGAATTCCTTGTTCTTTTTTTCATTTCCTGGAAGGGGATGTGTTTAAAGTGTGGATTTGGTCAGAAAATTGACTAAAATTGAGACTACTTTGTATATCATGTTGGAAATCAGATATGCTCATTTTACTTCCAGAAATAAGTTTTCTTGTAGATTGGTTCAGGACGACATGCACAACTTTAAGAAAACAATAAAGCCAGGCTGTGTTGTCTTTCATGAATTAATGTTTAAGTTTCAAGTGAAAAATAGTTTCATTACTAGTGTGATGTCAGAGACATGACTCCATGTAGAATTTACAGCCTGGTAGTATTTAGAAAAGCCACCTGACCACATGGATTTGTAAACTGACTATGTTAGGCAGGAATCACAAAGGAAAAAAAGCTATGGAGCCTCCTCATGTCACTTATCCGTTTGGTTTTCTGGTAGAAACAGCAGTTTTAAGATATAGCTAGGTTCAAGAGGGGAAGAATTAGCCATCTTTCCCAAGAAGTAGCTTTTAAATTCTGAGAAGCACACCTACTTTACTTAAAGATGTGAAGAGAGGATTTATTATAATTTTATACATTTAATATAACTACCAAGTATAAAATTACTTTTAAGGGGTTGTTTGGAAAGCTGGTTAGCAGCGCAGCATGTAATTTTTTTAAAATTCTGTTCCTATGTGCTCTGATTTCCATGACACCATTCTTTAGGGACAGCACATTTGTTACAGGAGGCTGAATTGTTTCCTTTTGCAAAGCCTTGCAGGCTCTGAATCTCCCACTGGCTGCTGTCCAGAAAGAAAGATTTGTGGGTTCTGCCCAATGTCTGCAAATGTGTGATGATATTTATATCCATTGAGTTGTTTTCACTGTAGCTAGATCTGGTAAAACACTTGTGGCTTTACCACAAGCAAAAGACTTGTGGTAAAGACTGAGAACTTTGAAATCAAATTCTGTGCTTGAAGACATGTTCTGACTTCTATCGCATCCCTGGTTACTGGGTGGGAAGGAGGATCATCCTAGCTATAGATCACCCCTCTCAGAGGGGGGGAAAGGCAGCAAACCTTTAAAGAAAGTAGTAAAACTTCTGTTTTTGAAAGCATAATACTGCTTAAGTGTGGACAAAAAGCAGAATATTGGCTCAACTGGGACTTCAAAAGTGATTCACAGTACTTTTTATTGGTAGACTCCTTAAAACCCAGTTCATTCTGCACAGCTGTACAGTTGTGTTGACTCAGAAGTCTTTCACAGATGGGACTTCTAAAAGAAAAAGCTGCCTTTTCTTCTTACTTTTTTCTAAACTGGTGACAACAAAGAGAAGGGCAGACATTTCACTTCCATGTGTACTTTCATGTCGTCTTTCTCTTTTCCTCTGCAAGAAGCTTCCACTAAGAAAGAAAGAAGGGGGAAAAAAAAAAAAAAGCCAGTGACAAAACCTCCTTGTTCTGGGAAGCATTTCCAAGTATGAAAACAATACCAATGTAATGCTTTTGTAGAACAATTTTTGCTTAAATTGACAATGATTCACTTGGTCTTCATCTGAAACGTCTTCAATCTATTTACCACTTCCTCCACATATGGTTTAATAAAATGGTTCTCTCAGATTTTTCAATGATGTTCCTTTATTTTTTTTTATTTTTTTATTTTAACAGGGGTAAAGTTTTGGCTTTGTCCTTGGTATATCATAAAGAAAGAATGGTCATGGCCCCTTGAAACTTGTTTGCCACCTTTGAGCTTGAAAATCCACAGTCTAATCGGTCAATTACAGTACTGTACAGGTTTGGCCCTGTTCCTGGCTTTGCTCTACATTTTCTGTATAGTCTTAAGTAATGACAGTGGTCAGTCTGCCTGCAGGTTTCCTAATTTCTGAAACAAGTCATACAGCTACCTTAATATCTCCTGATTTCCATTTTTATTTGAAGTCAATAAAGACTGACTTAGAGATCCTTAGAAAGATGTTTGTACGTGGAAATAATTTTCTTTGAATATTCTCTTCTAACTTACACTTTTCAAATGGCTTTATGGCATTAAACCTAGAAATAATTTGTATTGGATGAAGCATACATAGCATAAGACTTTTTGGCTTAGTTCTGTACATGTGACACTAACTGGCTGAAGATCCAAGTACCAGTAAAAGGATGTGGTAAATTTTTCTTGGAGCTGGCAAAAGTTCCCGTATTTGGAACTTTTAAAACCAGACTAGGTTGATACACTGGAAAATATACTGCAGAGAAGACAGTGCTTTATTGGTAGGAAAATAGGCTGGATATTCCTATAGGCCTCTCTGTGTACAGCTGATGAAGTTGTAAATGATAGTTATTTTAATTCGCCTTCGTTTTCCTGGTTTTGCTGGATGTGGCCTACAGCATGACTGAAGCCCTCAGTCTCATGCCAATGAAAATGGCCATCGACATTTCCGTGTTTAGTTTCTCTTGTTAAGTGCAGAGTGAAACTTCAAGGGTGTAGCTAAGAAAATATTGATTTCCCCCCCCTTCCTTTTCTTTTTTTTCCCCTCCGCTCCAGATGAAAACTTGCAGGCGTTCGCCCAGTAGGGCGGAGTAGAAAAGTTATCTTGATTGTGTAACTCCAGTCTTTGGCTCGGTAGCCCTGAGAACACTTGAGCAATAGATGACTGCCGTTTGCCGTTGGCTAGATAATGTTGTTGTTTCTAGGCTGTGGACTGTAGACTGACTTTCACACAAGCCAATGGCGTGGGGCTTTCCCACACTTGCAACATCACTGATTTTCCAGCAGTATGACACATCTTGTGTACAGAAGTTAGATTTCAACTGAAACGCCTCCTGCTCAGGTCAGCCATCCGTTGGACAAAGCTGTGCTCATTACCCAAGTCAGCAGCGTCTGTCAGCACGAGTGCGCCGTGTACAACAAAATCATTTTGAAATACTACACCACAGGGTGATGGCTGTTACTTTCTTTTAGCTGCAGATTCGTAACCTGCTCCTCTCCAGCTTGAGTTTCTGGGACATCCTCCTGCAGCAGGTGTGGCTGAGGTGGCATCTAGGAGCTAGAGGAACTGGGAGCCTGACCTAGTCTGCAGAAAGGATTTCAGTGGGCTTGGGTCAGGTGCATGAAAACGATCAGGCATATGGGTGCAGATGGACACAAGTGTGCTTAACTTGGGGTGATATCTGGAATACATGGATGTTTGTGCTTTAAGACCCTTGGTCTGAGAGTTTGCTGAGGGGCCTGCTCCAGAGGTCGGTGTGTACCCACGTGGTGGGTGCAGCAAGGTGTTTGGAGCCTGTGGTTTTGTTAGACTCTGAAGCTAGAGGGGTTTTTTTCTTCATTTGTGGTCCCTCACCATTAATTAGAAATGGCAGATACAAGTCTTGAGGCTTTGATGATGTAGAAATTGATTTAATCCAATAAAATCTCCTAGGAAGTTTATCCTGTGGTTAAAGCTATTTTCTTTTGCTTGATAGTGTAAAATTACTTGCTTTGGAAGGAAAGGAGTTTAAGGTCTGATCTGTTGGCCACTGAAGTTTTCTGTTGTGCTGGCCTAGGAAAATATTTCCAATACAATAGCTGAGATTTTATGTCTCAGTCTAGTTTTGTATTTTTGAGGGGTTTATGTAAGAATAGATGTTCAAAAAAGTGTTTCTACTTTTGTCAAACTCATGTAATACAGGATCAGTTCATATTACTAGTATTTGTTTTGACCTGTGAGGCAGTAGACAAGTAAAATTAATAGTAGAATAGTTCACAGCTATTTTCTTGACATAACTTGGTGGTATTTCGAGTTGTTGGTAGACTGTAGATCTCACTGCAGTCTCTGCTGTACCAGAAACAAAGGTGAAGCTGATTGAACACCTTCATTATTATTTGAAGTAGCATGAATTAAAGTTGAGTGAATTTATTATACATGCCCTTGTGTAGGTATGGCTACAAAGGGCTAGAAGATAAAGGGAAAAGTATTATGATTTGATGTTTTCAGCACTGAGGCAGGGCCAGAGCTGTGCCCCCTTGAAGGGTGGTCTGCATCTGTTGTACTTCTCTCCTGCCATTGTCATAGTGCAGTCTCACTAAGTCCCAGCTCTCCAAACCTCACGGCATGTAAATAATGCCTTTTGGGTAGTGATTGCATTATGTCAAGTTTTGTATGTCCATCCTGCCAAGGGATCAGAAAGTTCACTGGTCATTTTTTACCTGTAGCTTTGGAAAATATCCTGGTGTCACAGAAGGCAATAATGCCACTCTTTGATGTTTATACTAGCTGCTTTTCCTTTTTAATAATCAGAGCAAGAGGAAATGTGTTGAATTAGCTGCATGACAGAAGCAGAGGAATTCATTAAAGAAAGTAAAATGAATTCTACTCAAGTTTCAGGCTTCTGGGTTGGAGTCAGAAAGCAGTAATCATCTTCTAGTTGTTTTCAGTGATTTCTTTTGTGACATTTTCCTTGTCCTGAAACCAGTATTTACTGTTAGTGTGAGTGAGCTTGAGAAAATGAGCAATGTCATTGAGGCTTTGAGCAGTGTAAACATTAACCAGTACCTTTCTGTTGTAGACTCTGATGCGTTTGTCCAGACTAAGGGGGAGAGAGTGGGTGAATCAGGATGTTACGTTGGGACTTGTTACGTTGTTTCGACAACAAAACAAGAGGAAATGGCCTCAAGTTGCGCCAGGGGAGGTTTAGATTGGACATTCGTAAAAACTTCTTTACCGAAAGGGTTGTCAGGCATTGGAACAGGCTGCCCAGGGAGGTGGTGGAGTCCCCATCTCTGGGGGTATTCAGAAGGCGTTTAGATGAGGCCCTAAGGGATATGATTTAGTGGGGGACTTGGTAGTGATAGGTTAATGGTTGGACCCGATGATCTTGGAGGTCTCTTCCAACCAGAACAATTCTATGATTCTATGATTCTATGACTATGCGATCTTCACCTGTAGTTTGCCATTTCAAATACAAGCCAGCTTGGTAGCGACTGGAATATTTTACCAAGTGATGGCAGTTTTGTATCGTAGGTGATATAAATTAGTAAATGTTTGACTTCATGCAAGGCTTTAGAGAGACTCCATGAGTCTTAAAGCAACATTAAGTTGTGGGCACCTTCTTTTATCTGATTAAAAGTTAGAGCAGGACACTGAATCTGTGTCTATAGGCCATGACATCACACACAGACAGTCTGTCTCATCTATGGCTGATTTACCTGCCAGCCTCAGGTCTACGTGGCACATCCTTTTTATGTCAAACTTTACATGCGCTGCACAGCACATACATACACATTATCCCCGATGTCTCTGTTCCCCCCAAGAAATAATGCTCCTTTGTATCTAGTTCCCCATAACTCTAAAGGAATCCTGAGAAGGGAAGGATCCCAAACCTACGCTGTTCACTTAACTACTTAGGTGAGGTGTATCTGAGCCTCACCCTCCCCATATTTTGGTCCCTGTCTACAAAGGGGTAGTAATATTTTATGACTATATAGGAATGGATGGTTGATTACTTAAGCTGGATGTCATTTATGTAGCTCTTCTTTAACACAACATGTGTGTACCTAAGGCTGACGAATAATGGGCCTGGCTTGAAAAGGCAGATGTGCAAAAATGTGAACATGTATTAGCTGGGCATATCAAACGTGCATTCGAGCCGTGGATTCACCAGGATGACTGATGGGACTACAGACCCCTTATTACTGCTGCATAGTGTGATGTCCATAGCCTGGGTCACTGATGCGGAAAAACAGTACGCTATGTATTAAAGTCTGCATGTCTACACAGTGTTCTGGGTTTTTGTTTCTCCTCTGGAAATAATGACACTTTGTTATGTAGATCCACTTCTGATTTTATTGAATTAAGCAAGTACCAAAGCCACAGTACAGTAAGATGTAGCAGCTGAGCCTTAGGGCTGACTTGTCCCATATCAGCTTTTTTGACTTTGCTATATTCATCCTAGCATCCATCTCTGTAAGAACTTCAGTCACTCAAGGAATGCCTTAAATCTGATGTTCACTAGCTTCTTTATCTTATTACAGATGAAGTTTCTACATGCAAGTCTGTGTTAAACTAAAAAATTGGACAAATGGTGCCTTAGCTAAGAGTAGCGTGGAAATCTGCAAATAGAGGAGTCTGCAAGTAGAGGAAGACTTGGGTTACTGATGGCTGAAGAGTGTGTTTCCGTTAATTCCAGAAGCAACTGTCAGAAGAATTTAAAAATCAGATTTTTCTTTGCATTATTGAAAACAAAAAAAGCCTGAGGAGAACCCATTCAGAAATTAGGTGGTGCAAATGAGATCAGGCAAATTCAGGAACACATGCCATAAACAGATTCTAAAGGGAATAGCTAGAGGTATGCCCTCTAACATCCCTAATTTAATGACTGTATTGCTAAGGAAGTTCAAGAGGAATAGCTCAGCCACTTTCTAAAGTACGATGTGCTCTCCTGTTGCCGCTATGAGGGACAGGGCATTGAATTAGATAAACTGTTGATCTGACCCAGCTGTGAAGAGAGACAACTTCCATATCCACTGCATGCAGTAGATACAATTGCATTGGAGCTATCTGCATAATTGCTCACTGAAGGTCTTTCGGAGCAGGATAGGCAAGTTGAGTGTGGTGTTGGTATATTCATCTGGGGCTGCACAGTGCAGGATGTACAGCACAATCTTGATCTGTGAATAGGGTTTATGGGTGCTAATGTAATGCAAATTATAATGGTGGTCTACAGATCTAGATACTGGACTCCTGTAAGGGGCAGTGTAGCAGGAGCGGGGTCTACTGCAGGCATAAGGCATGATTCTTGAGACCTGGGAGGGAGCAGTGAAGAGTCTGATTTTAATCCATTAGAGCACTGTTTGGAAATAAGCCATAGGTCCTGCTCAGAGTGGTATTCTGTGCAAATGGATATTTTTGTAATTGACATCAATATATAAGCTGATGCTTGGGTAAGAGGAATACCATCCTGACTGTATTACAGAGTTAGGATTCATTTTTGCATAGTCTTCAGCACTAATATTTTTTTGCTCTGCAGAGGCCAAAGATGAACAGAAGGGCATAGAGAATCTGGATTTCAGCTTAAGTCCTAGTTTGATTAGGAGAACATTTTCTTTTTGAAGTGAAAATTGTGAGTTTGAATCCACCTAATAGAGGTAGATGCTTGTAATCAGCTTCTGGGACAGATGTCTGCCTTCTGGGCCGTGCATGTGGATCGGTACCTGCTGCTGGATCGGGATTATTGGGCTAAGATCCACAGGGGTTCAGCAGCAGCCTGAACATTAATCTACAAACCACAGTCTCTCATTCTGCATACTGTTCTTGTGTTAGATTTGATCACAGTGTTGTTGCTACATTTGTGTATTATACAAAGAGTGATTAAAAAATTGTAATTCAATCATATATTGTGTTACAAGACAGCTATGGATATGAACTGAAGTATTGCGAAATAGGTGATCTTTTCCAAAGTTTTCCTGCAGGCTTCAGTGATTCTGCACATTTGGCAGTTCTGATAGCAGTTGGTTTTAACAGTTCCTGTAGCTGTACCAGAAAAATGCCTTATATTTCATACCAGTCACCTCCTAGCAATCAAATAGGCCTTCCTTATGGTTGGTGTTGATCTACAGCGATATCTTAAGCATAAAGGATGTTACAGTTTACATGAACTAGATAATAAGAAAGTTTTCTTTTTCAAAACGGAAAGATTTAGGAGCAACTATCAATATTTTTTCATTAGTGCCCTCACAGAAAATGTGATTAAAAAGCGACAAGGAAAACATTTCAACTGCTACTAAATATTTCTTCTCCCCATTAGCTTCCAAAATTCCAATCAAACTTTTTTATAATGTGATATAATTTGCTGTTAAGAAGGGTATGTCAACATGTCCTGTATAGCATTGTAGAGAGAGAATGCTTATGTGTTCTATGCATTACATTTTAAATCCTGTTTTTCTAGAACCACAAACTCAAATCCTGGTGGGGTTGACTTAACTCTCCATCCTTCCATAGTAGGTCTGAGTTGTCCAGTGCTCTAAACATCTGGTGGTCTTCCTCCACTGTTTATTTTTCTTCAGTGCTTTTCTTTACCTTGATACTCCATTACTGTGAGGTTTTTTAAAAAAGAAAAAGCCATCTGTTAAACTTCAGTCAGGCAAAGAGAATGCATTTTGATTTTGGGCAGTTTTCTCTGAGGTAAGTATAAATGATGAAATAAATCCCCTCCAAAGTACAATTCATTATAGAAGAATAAATAATTTCTCTATTGATAATGGTGGGTTTTTTACATGCTTACTGTCTAATGTCCCTCCTCCTATGCTTTGAGTTGTTATTTAAAGAAGCTATGCAGTTACTTTAAATCTTTCCTTAATCTCTTCAGTCATTAAAACTGACTTTTTCCCCTCTTTTGGAACTTTTTCCTAACTAGTTGTCACTAACATTTTCAGAACTGACTGGGACCAGGTGTCCTGTCTGTTTTAAAGCAGCTTGCTTTGTGCTGCCGTCAGTCTGAAGTGCTGGCATTGCCGAGTATCAGGTTATGAGTTTGCCAAATAGTCCAGGAGAGAGAGAATGGGGCTGGGACAGTGTTTGGAAGAGCAGTCTCCACAGAAACACTTGGTATGTAGGACATCACCATTATGGTGGGACAGTAGATCTTGGAACACAGTTTTGGAGAACCCTGAATGGTTTAAAGGCAGCTTTTATGAAGAAGTATGAAGCCAAGGCCCAGACTAGTTGTTATGGTTAACGTATTTCTTTTAGTTTTTCACACAAATTGTTACTTGCTAAATCAGTGTTATAGTTAAGTTGCTGAATTTTCCTTACTTATATTGTCCTTGCTATAAAAATTACGCCTTTTGGCTTTTTGTGATGAACAGTTGGGTAACGTATGCTGCTGAAAAGCAGCTTTCTTCCAATCCCAGGTGTTGCTACACTTCAGTGACATTAGAGAACTTATGTTTACACACAGGAGTCGTCCTATAACATCCAGATGTTAAAATTATAAAATGTCTATTTATTTTGCACACTTTTTTGAGATTGTAATTCCATAATGTCTTTAAGTGGACAGCTTTACTGGAAAAATCAGTGCCGTCCTCTCTTTTCACAAGCTGCTCATGTTCTCTCTGCCTCTCTCTGCCTTCACGGGAATAGTGCTGTTGATCTAAGACAGATTAAAATGGGAAACTTCCATCTGGCATCAGCATCACGTTACACTCATGTAGAATCATAGAATCACAGAATCGTTTTGGTTGGAAGAGACCTCTAAGATCATCGAGTCCAACCGTTAACCTATCACTACCAAGTCCACCACTAAACCATGTCCCTAAGTGCCACATCTACACGTCTTTTAAATACCTCCAGGGGTGGTGACTCCACCACTTCCCTGGGCAGCCTGTTCCAGCCTACAGGAAGCCTATGGAACTAGGTCTGTATAGTTTCCTATTTTGGGATGAAAGACCTGTAGAAATTAAGATATCAGTATAACAGCTCTTGGCATGCTGTTTTAATCCAAAGCAGCTTCCTTAACTACTATATGAGCAACTTCAGATATTAAAATAGTTTTTGCAGTGCTTTCTCTCCAGCTGGTGAAAATGATTACCCTGGACTTACCCTGTTTGGAACCACCACAGATAATATGGGTGGTTTGTTAAAGTCAAGAAATACCCATCCTTAATTTATGCACATGTGCCTTAGGGGAAGAACAAGCCCCACGGAACAGGGTAGACAGCAGAGAACAGTTCAGTGACCTTCCTTTACCCTTCTTTCACTGAGCACCACTGGATGTATATATTGGCAAAAGATTCAACAGCTTGGTCTTGTTGGGGTTTTGTTTTTTTGGGTTTTGTTTTTTTCTGTTCTTCAGAACCTTATCAAGTTTTATGATAATTTGTGCTGTGTGCCTGCTTTGCCCACTAGTTAAAAGTTGTATACCAGCTAGGTCTAATGACTTCAGAAAAGCTGTATGTGCCATAACAAATTGAGTTCTATAGTGTTCTATTATAAATTTTGTTATTTATTTTTAAAAGTATTTAGGCGCAGGGTTGACCAATCAGTCATGAAATCTTCTAATCTTGTCCAATGAGGTTTGGAGAAATTGTTTTTGTAAGTAGGAAAAAACATTGTGCAAATGTGAATGATGTTTTTTCTTTATTGACTTCAGATAAATATATTATCTCTCAGGACATTAGCAATATATTTTTCATCTCTCCTTTAGAATTAATAGCTTCAAAGGAAAAACTGCTGCTTT
Source organism: Phoenicopterus ruber ruber (assembly GCA_009819775.1). Classification (NCBI taxonomy): domain Eukaryota; kingdom Metazoa; phylum Chordata; class Aves; order Phoenicopteriformes; family Phoenicopteridae; genus Phoenicopterus; species Phoenicopterus ruber. The sequence continues at coordinate 38,547,203 of CM020219.1, forward strand.
TGAAATATGTGACCCTAACAGATTGATTTCCTGATCAGTACATTTACGGTATGTCTGCAATACTGCTGCAGGCATAGTTGCAGCGTGCGTAGGCATACCTGAACCAGCAACCCACGTAAGTACCCAGTGTTCCCAGCAAGCCTGAGCAGCATGCCCTCCAGCCTCTGCCACTCTCGCACTTCTCCGCTGTTGTCGGAGTAAAACTAGCACCAGCGTGGCTGCTTGTGCTGCAGTCCGACTGCAGTGAAGATACAGCTTCAGAATTTGTTTAATGATGTATACCTGTTGTGTTTGTTATTCCTTGTTTTCACTTGGGAAGTTCATTTCTAAAAATGACTTGGGGGGAAATGAAAGTAAGTTAGGGTCGTCTTGCTGCTGGTCAGGCCTAGACAGGTTTCGACCAGCTTTGCCAGGGCTTCTAGTTGTCTGCTATTGCTAGACTAGCATAGGTTAAGAACGTGTATTGTTAAAATGTCAACATATTTTAAGCACCTAGAAATACAGCGTGACCTCCGAAAGGCTTCATCATTGATACGTATCATCAGATGGATGAAAGAGGTTTCCTGTTGATTCAAGGCTGTACACTGCTATGCCGAAACAAAAGAAAGCATAGCTAAGCAAACCACAGTAATTTTACCTTAATGCATCCTTGCCTTTGCTAATTTTTCATTAAAGGATAGTCAAGTGTGTATTTGTACATTACACTTCTGAGTAGATTTAATGGTTCTGCTGTGCTAGTAACTTTTCTTTCTTTTAACATCTAGAATTCTTCAGTACACATTTACTGTGATGATTTTAAATGTGTGGTTATATACTGAAAAGCAATCACAAAAAATCAGAATCTCCCATACACATGACCTTCTGTGTCAAATATGTGCAGTCAGCAAGTCTGAAAAATGCCCTTTTTTTCTGCTGGTATTACAAGCTCCCCCTGGGATCCTGAGAAGCCAGGTGTATCCCTGAAAACTGAGGAAGTGGAGGGGGGACCATAAACAAAATCCTAACTTTGCTCTGTAAATGTTTATTCCACAGTCGTTGCAAATAATGTCTCAGATTAAAATGTTAAAGAGATTATAGAAAAAAATGTTTTTCTTTCTTTTATTAATCTTACAGATTTAGTCAGATTAGTATTTTTGTCTGGATACTTAGCATTCCCACATAAGTTTTGGTTTGTGAAAGGAAAGCTGTTGAGAACTCACAAGATTATTTGTTTAAATCCTTTATTTCAAAATTATAAGTTACTAAGCAAATCCTTAAAAATAAATAAATAAATGTTATTTCAATATTCATTCCCTGATGCTAGAAACGGAAACAATCCAACTTGCCTTTTTGTAGCTGCTTTGATGCTAATTGAGCAAACAGGAATTAGGATTTGCTTTTGTTGTTCAACCACGTCTGAAATATGATTTGAAGTTGCTCAGTGAGTTGATATATCAAATGGAAAATATCTAATGGTGCCATTTCACACTATTGCCATACGCTAAATGAGTGGTGTTCTTTGAAAGAAAAGGAATGCTGTGTATATCCAGTCCTGAACCCTTTTTAACTTGAAGTTCAGAATGAAAGCATTCCAGGTTGTTAAGGAGAAGCAAGTCTGCCGTTACCATATGGTTTCCTTTAAAGGTATTTGTGCTTGAAAAGTCTGCATTGTATTAAATTTGAAACAACGTAAATGCTGTAGTATTTGGCTCTTTTTCAGCGGGATAACCTTTGAAACATAATTCCGTAATGTAGAAAACCTGCTGTTAAGCATTGTTGTTCATCTATAAATAAAGTTTTATAAAAGAGCTTTCACTTTCCACAGCTGTTATTAAAACCTATTTAAGGCTGGCAACAATGCCCCAGCTTGTGTCCTGCATGTGGTTGTTTACCCATCCCTCTGCTGAGCTTATTGTGCTAAGACAAAAATTTTGATGGTTTTTTTTTGGGGGGGTGGGGTTTTTTTCAGATAATAGCCTGATATAATGTCAAATTAAGATTTTTAGCATCAGATCTACCCAGAAAAAGAGATCAGAGCTGTAAATTCCGTAGGCTTTTCATGGCTCCAAAGTTGGTATTCATAGAAGGGTGAATTATCGGAGCAGGGCAGGGTAAAGTCATCGGTTGTCCTAAGGGCTGAAATCTCTGCTTTCTTTATCCCAAACAGAATGACAGAGCCAGAGGCATCGCAAACTTTCCCTCTCGTATACAAGCTTGCTTTTATCTGCTTCTGAAATTGTGACCAGTTCTGTAGGAGGGAGAGGTTTAGTCTTCAGTTTTGTTTGGTCCTTCGCCTGTTGAAAGCCGCTAACAAGAGCAGCGGTTGATGCCAATTGCAATGTTTTGTTTTGTTTTTCCGTGATCCCAAAAAATGTCTAGTACAAACCGGACCATGACCACCCACTCATTTCACATGAGCCACGGATGGCTTGCCAGATGGCAAAGACTAAGGAACATAAGATTTACTACAGCAGATCCGTCTGTCTGTCTTCTGCATTCTGTTTAGCTCAGAATAAGGCACCGCCTCCTCTCCTGCCTTTCCCTGTCCTTGCAATGAAGTGGTGAGTGGGGAAATACTCCCATGACGACTGTGGCAACTGTTTATATTCTGAGGTATGAGATTTCGTTGTCCTTATCTGAGTTTGCATAAATATGGTGTTGGTTTTGGTTACAGTTAATCAGCCCTTTTCCTAAAAGAACATTGCATTATAATTTTGTTCCAAGCTGAGTTCTAGCAAACAAAAATCCCCAAGAACCCTCCCAAAAAACCTTTGCAGGCCTCAAGTGAAAAGAAATATTTCTGTTGCTGTATAAAAACTCTATTGCAAAAGGTGGTTTTGAGTAATGCACCTTGACAGTTTGCTACACAAATGTTGCTTTATTAGTGATAATGTATGAAGGTGAACTGACTAGAAATACATACAAATTCATCAAAGTGTAGCTGTCCACTCTGCTTCTGTCCAAGCTGCATGAAATGCCTAAAGTAAGGCTGAAAACTAGGTTAAAATGGAAACTTTAATATGCTGGGTAAGATCTTTTCAGTAGACTACAATACTGATCCAGGAAGACTCTCACTTTCAATTCAGTCAGCTTTAACATATAGTTAAAGTCTATGCTTTAGGTCTTTTTAAATCATGCTCTCTGACAAGACATTAGTACTTTTGCTTCACATCTAGAAAACAGAGAAGCAGAGTTAACACAAAACTGGTACGCTATAAACTATACACATATCAAACACCCAAATTTTTGCAGTTCAGATTTGGAGGTAAGAGTTGAGTATGTGTTTCTAATCTCCTTATACTTGCTGAAAATACAGAAAAAAGAAAAAAAGGTAATTTTTAAAATTATTTCGAATAATTGTGTTTTCTACTGTTTTGTCTTAACTATTGTAAATGAAGGATTTTAGTTTGTTGGAAGAATGAAAGGAGAGAGTTGTGTGTGTGATAAGCTCACACTGACCTTAAATTTGTGTCCAGAGGCTCCTTGCAAAGAATAGTGTGTCCTTTTTCCTTACCTATATTGCAGCTTCATCATTTCTAACACCCTGGGGATGCCTGTGTCTCAGTGATCATGTAGAGTATTATGGACTTGAAAGCAAAGCTTTGAAACGCTCCACAGAGTGTGTGGCACATTTACGTGGTGAGTTTTTGCTAGTCTCACTTGCCTTACAAACAGGCAATTTGATCATTATAATTGCTGTATGAATCTCATCTTCACTTCTAAATAGAAGGAACTTGAGTATTGTCCCCTGGAGCTGTTTAAAACACAGATAAAAAATTGTAACATCTTTGCCTGATAGGAATAGTTACAGTAAAAGTTGCCTTTAATCAGTTGAGAGTACTATTGAGGTTGATAAACCTGGAACTGGTTGAATCCAGCCAAGCTTGGAAGCAATCCTCTACATTGATTTGAGGGAAGGAAGCCCCAGTAAAAGGTGAAATCAACCTTTTGGCTAGCTGTTTCTTCTTGTATGTGTTGCTTTTGTTAAGATCATCTATCCTGATCTAAAGCTGGCATTCGTTTGTGTCTGGGAGGATTGCATGATACTAAACAGAAGATGCAAGGCATGCAGGGCACCTTGCAGCTTCTCCTATGGGTCTTTTGTGTGTTCATAGAAAATAAGTCTGGAAGGGACCACAGGGAGTCATATCACATTGCTCTCCCAAATACAGGATATAAGTCATGTATGTGTGTACTTGGATACAAACACTAACAGGGAGAAGAGATGGAATTTAAATTTACTGAATTTAAGGTCATCTTGGAAGAAGAGAAATTGTCCACTGTGATTCTGTGTGAGCAGCTTGCAAGGGAAGCGGGAACCAATAAAGTAGTGCAGAATTCATCCTTCTGGATCCTCAGCACTGATCGAAATCACTTCGTAATTTGAGGCGATGAAAACTGCCAGGAGCTCTTACGTTATAAATTCAGCCTTCCTTAAAGTCTCTGAGAGGAGACTCTTTCATCAAGGTCAGCTGTTAAAGAGAAGGATATAGGCCCAGTTTAAGTAAAATCAGCACCACCGGTTTCTTACCGATTTTTTTCCCTACTGGTAGATGACTTGATAAAATCATGAGCACTGAGTTACCCCTTTCTGTAGGAGTGACCACATTGACCAGTGTTATGGATGGTAGGGTCCATACTCCAAAACACATACTGATACTCCCAATCTACTTCTGAGCCTAAGTTTCTCCACCTCTTGTGAGCTGTAAAGAGGGAGACCACAACGTCTGTAGGAGGTGCTATTTTAAATCTGTTTAAGATGATGATCCTCGGCCATTTCAAACATAATTGTAAAGAGACTTGCTGAATAAACAGGACTACTGTAACACAGTTTAGTTAGTATGAAGAACACAAGGAGGATGCAAAGAAAGAGAGGGCGAGGAAAACATTTCATTTTCCTAAGTTTAAATCAAGACTGTAATCTTATCAGTGACTGTTCACTTCATTCAGCCAAAACATAGTAAACTATACTCCTCTATATCACTGGTTATTGTCAGGTGATAAGTGCCCAGAAATTACTGTCATCTAGTTGTTCTTTCATATTCATGTGAAATGTGTTGGAGATCTCAGACCTTACTAGCTTGGCAAAAGTTACAAATGCCATCTTTTATTCAGCACTTGAAGATGTAATGTTTACAGACAAGGAACTCGGCCAGAGGTAGTTTAGCAGCTCTGTGATAAGGTAGCATGGAAAAGATTATTTTGCCCTGCCCCTGCTGTAATTAATCTCTGTGTTGAAGCTCTCGTTGTCTAAGGCTGTAACAATGGCAGCATTTGGAAACAATACATTTCCTTAAAAACTGGAAGGAAATCCATATACAAAGTATATATGTGTGTATACATATATAAATGTGTTTTAACACTAACATGCATATTACAAAATAGATAAATATGCAACAGATAAAATGAGGGGAATTTTAAGTAAGAGCTCTCACCACTGCAAACATATTCTTGTAGCAAAAGAAAGGTTTTTTCTTAATTGAGGGACAGCAAATACTTTTGAGCTGTATTTACTTGTGCCTAAGTGTGTTGCTTTGTTGCATCCATGTTTTCACAATAGAGTAGCTGAATGCCAGCCCTCCAAGCTATTGGCTTCGCCTCTTTCTCTTCCCTTTAAATAATGCAATGCTCCATACCACCTTTGCAGTTTAAGATGCAGAAACTAACTGTAAAATCTACCATCATTTCAGTGCCAGGCCTCTCTTAGCACATTAATGCTTATAATGCTGCCATGTGATTTGCATGGATGAGCACTAGAATGATGACTAGCATCGTTTTTTCCTAATATTGGCTAAGTCTGTGATTTAATCACATTGAGTCTCCAGAAAGCATGGGAGTCAGGTACCAGCACCTCCCCTAGCTTGTGGTATTTCTTCTCAGCTGGGCAGTGGAGGCTGGTGCAAGGTACCTCTTCATTGTAGCAAAAGTAAATCTGTCTCCTTCACTGCATTTACGTGCTGTTTTGCTTCATACCATGTCAGTATCAATAGTGTCTCGCAGGTAGAGTGGGTTTGCTTTGCTTCTGCTTCGAGCAGTGACAAGATGCACTGGGTGTTATCTTGGTCTTGGCATTGCACTAACATGTTTTCCGTTCTGCTTGGACCACAGGCACAGCAAGATTGTATTTGCCTTCAAAAGGTCGCATAGCTGTACCCTGTAGATCTCTCAGGGTACTCAGAATATGGCATCAGAGACAAATAGCCATTGTCTATCTGCTGCTCTTATCACAATGTTGAGAGAGAAATAGCAAAGCATCCCCGTACTGTCAGCCTGTGGAAAGCCCTGACTTTCCAAATGCTGCAATCCTTGCTTTACAGAGGCTTTACTTAGAGCAGTTTTCTCGCAGCTTTTAAACCTCTTCATGTTGATTAATCATTTTCATGTCCTGACTCATTCAAGCTTAAGGAAATAGCTTCAGGTCCTGGCCACATTGCACTATAGATCAGGCAAGCTGGATAATAAATAGGCTTGTTGTTGATGTGTAGAGGAATGGAAGCACTGCCAGAAGTGTCTAAGCATGCTGGGCTGAGATGTTGGCAGACTGTTGCCAGGGGCTGCTGTGGATCAGACATGTATTCAAAACAGGATGTTAATTGAAAAGCCTTTTTATATGTATTATGAAATGTTTGTTTGTTTTCACATTTTTCAGGTCCTGCAAGATGTATTCATTAATAGGTTACTCCATTTACTCTTTCTTTAATGAAAGGTGCATAATGTACAAGTTACATAGCTACACACCACCTCAGGCTGTGATTTTTGTCACAATTCGCACGTTAAGTAAGGTTGAGTCTGGTCAGAAAATGGATGGGCAACCGCTGCCCTGCAAAAGGTGGGGTGTGTGGGAAACAAAGCTGTGCTTCAGGAGCTCTTGCTGGCAGTTCGGTTAGAGGCATTCTTCCCTCTGAGTCAGGTCTGAGCCCGCGTCCTGGAGTAAAAGATTAGTGCTAGAAAGAGCATGTGATCAATGAGGTGCAAACCCATGGTTTCAACATCTTGTGCTCACTAAAGCACTCTGTGTTTTTTGCATGGAGATCTAGGTGTCCTGGGTAAATTCTGGAAAAGCATCTCTATTTTCTTCCCTAAAATAGTCTTCAGATTCGTCTTGGCTGAAGGATTTTTGCTTTCCCCTTCATATCTATTGCACTGTATTGTAGTTTAACAACTCATTCTTAGTCACAGCGATGCATGCAGTTCAGTGGTGGTATAAATAATTTCTTGACAGTATACCGTAGTTGATACAGCATAATGCAATTTGTCAGTATGTGAGAAGTTATACAATAGATTTGATACGGTCTTTGGATGATTTTGAATGCAATGGACATGAGCATTTCTGATACTCCATGAAGATCTCTTAGTGTACATATACAAAAATGAATAACCTAATGGGTAAGAGATCTTAAGAGAAGCATTTTTTTCTGGACTTAGAAGCTGGTGGCTCCAGGATGGCCAAATCAAAGAGGAGATGAGGGAATCGTGATTTTCTTCCCAATGTGGCTGTGTTACGGATTATTTTACTGGACTCAGAAATGGACAGTTGGATTGGATTTCCTTTTGTCTTGCTTCTGGTGGTCTTTTGTTAACACTCAGCTGAAATGAGGACTGTCAAAAGTGCCCTTGCTCTTATCTTGTATTCTGTCACTATCAAATGCAAGATAATTAACATTTTAAATCACTGGAGGGGGGGCAGTCCAGCTACGATACAGCTCTCGGATGTCATCTGCTTGACCTCTCTTTTTATGCACTGTCCAGGTGTGTTTCCTTTCAAAACTGAAGTCCCAAGTGTGATTAAAAACAGGTCAGAGAAGAAATTAATCAAGTCATAGGGTGTGGCCTTGGTAGTACATCTTGTTTTATCCATGGATGATCTGGCTTCAGGGGAAAAGTATCTAATTATCTGCCTTGTTGAAATGGGCAAGAATTATATGAACTGAGCACTGCAAGGAATAACATTCCTTATGGGAATTCCTATGGGAAAATACCTTATGGGGGAAAAAACCCAAATTCATCACATTAGAATGCAACAAGACAGGCTGGAAGAAATGCTAGTTGGCTTCCATCTATTGCAGAGACAAGGAAATTAGCTTACAGTAAAAACTAAAACATCTGCATAAATTCTTAATGTAACAACTGCATATACACACACAGCAAAGGATAACAAAATTCAGGAGCAGAAAAAATATTGAGTTTGTACAGGATGACCTTCTATTTTAGTACAGAAAACAGAACTCTGAAACCAGATCTAGTAAAAACACTTTCATTTAAAGTTGATTTTTATGCATGCATGTGCTTTTTTTGCAGGTTTACTTAGTATTAATTACAAAGAAAAGACAGGCCAAGATCTGTATTAGGATCTAGCTCTGCTACAGATTTTCTTTGCCTGTCTTTTAATTGCTCTTGCTGTTCTGTACATATAAATGCCTCAAGATCTAGTTAAAATCTCCTCTTCGTGGTATGCAAATTAAAAATAGAATTTAATTTTGAAACAAAAAGCGGTAATTAATATTGCAGGTCTGCTCACTTGGCTCAGCAATGAGACAAATCTACTAGAAATCAGGGAAGCAAAAGGCAAAAATACTGCTGAGCTCATCTAACTCAGCCAACAAGTCCTTCCCCCTTTCCCACCCTAGCAGAGAGAGCGCAGCTACGTGGGGCTCCCTGCAGTGGGTGAGATGCTCCTTCATTCAGGGAGCTGCTGGAGCACTGCCCTGAGAAGCACCGGCGGTGGGGGGCAGAGCTGTTGTCTTGAGAACTAATCCCTGTACTTGACCAGGAAAATAACAAAAATTGCTGGGAGGCCTCATTTGAAAGAGTGTGAAGCTGCCATGCATGTGCCGCTTGGCAAAAAGGGGGTGTGCGCCTGTCTGATGTGTAACAGGCAATAGGATATCAAAGGGCTGAAGAGCCTGAGGGAACGACTGAAAGTTTATTCTGAATGGCAGTGGGCAGCTGCCAAACTTTGCAAGGTGGAACAAGCTTTTGGTAGTGCTCTAAATGAAGAGTAGACCGAGTATGTCTGTTTAATACAAAGAGTGGTTAACCATGTTGTCTTGTCTTGTGATCCCCCTCCGGTCTCGTAAGCTAAGCAAGTTTAGTCCGGTACTGTTTGGATGAGAGGCCACCCATGGCTCTCTTGGCCTCTTAACAGGAGGAAACATTTGCAGGACAGGGTAGGGGATGGAGGAGACTGCTGCATGGGTGTTCGTTTTGTGGAGTCAGGCTTTCCTTCTCCTGGAAAAGCTTTTTCTGTCCTGTAGTTTGGGGTAACATTTAGAACGGCATTTCTCATGAATTTGCAATAATGAAAAATCTGAAGGCATTTTTCAAGTGAATGTATAATCTTTCAGCGAGTCACTCTCCTGCCCCCAGCTTCCCTCTGCCGTTTTATTGGGCGTCCCATGCTTTTTCAGTCTTTCCTCGAAACTCTTCTGATACTACTGCTAACTGCCTGTGCTGGAGACAAACATTTAAGAGTGTGCAAAGCGATGAGCAACATAAGGACGCCATTTGATGTAACCACGCTAGCTGCTGTTCTGCGAGAAGGTGTTGTGTGTGGCCTGAGATGAGGGGACGGCACTTGTCGTTGCTGTCCTGAAAGTAAGTGTTGGGTGCTGCCGGCTGGCATGGACTGCAGCAGCAAGGTTGGGATGTCCGCCTTGTTGTCACTGCCTTTTTGTAAAAGGACTTGTCAAATTTGCTAAATACTCAGCTGTGTTACTGCTAGAACTGAAGGTGTGAGAGGAGTTACCTTTTCAATACCACTTGTTATATTTTCTCTTCCCCCCCCTCAGACAGTGAATGTAGACTGGTGAATTTCAAGATTTCTTTTAACCTGTTCTTTTTTTTTTTTTAATTGTCTTGATACTGCAATCTGGCAGTGTTTGGGATCACAATTTTCAGACTAAAAGGCTTTTAGACAGTTTTTTCGTGTGTGACTTTTAGAAGATTCATGAAAGTACTTTGTTTTATGAGGTTTTGTAATTTTTAAATTTTTTTTAAATCACCAGGCTTTTTCCTTGCACCAGGCTTCCCTTCTCACCTTCAGCCCCCTCGCTCTTGGCGATAAGCATTTTTTGGGTCACACACTTGAGAAGTCAACAAGAGGAGAAGATTGTAATATATTAGTGTTTTATAGTTAATAACTAGATTTTTTTCTCCAATAAGGAAGTACCCTCCTTTTTTTATTGGGATTTTTTTAATTGGAAAGATTTGCATTGAAATATCTAGTATATCCATAAAAGCAACAGCAGGTGGCAGAATAACTTCACTGGAAGTTGGTTTCTTGGTACGCTCAACTTTTTTCAATGGGCTTAGAGAGAAAAACAGATGCATCTATGTGAGATGTGACCAATTGCTACTCTAGATATTTGTCTTACCAGAGAATGTAACAGCCAATCCCCAAACACATGCTACAAGGTTTTTTTCAGTTTTTAATGTGATTGTTTGCTTTTCACTTCTGTAGAATAGTTAAATGCTTATTAAGAAGATTTCTGAAGAGTTTGTACATGGTGCCTTAGTGTTGCAGAACAGGCACGTGTGTTAGTCACCAGCTGGAGTGTAGCAAATGGTATTTTTAGAGGAAGTGTATCTATGTAAATACTACATACATATAATCCTTTCCTTTTAGAGAAAAACATTTATGTAAACATACTGCCATGAAATGTATTGTTGTGCAGAGCAGTTTTGCTGTCATCTTTGAAGAAATAAGCTCCCTGGGAAATCACTAGTAAATTGTGACTAGGATTCTTCAACAATCAAAGACTAAAGACTGTGTGAAAGATGTATCTTGCGGGTTGGGGAATGGGGAGGGTGCAGCTGTGAATTGCATTTGATGTCTCGTCGTCTGTTTAGCAACTCCTTGGCTTTCTCCTCTGCATCTCCCTGGGAAAAGTTAAAGCGCTCAAAATCATGAACACCTCCAAACAATGCCATTTAAAATAAATAGGACAAATAGACAGCCTATTAGGTAACGACTTCCTTCACCTTTCTCAAAAACTATGATAGTTTGAGGTATACATTGGGCTATAGCCAGTTCTTCAGTCATGGCTGGCTGAACTGAAATGGAGAACTACCAGGACCAGAAACAAGGACGTAATGCAGAAAGGTATTTTCCCTCATTGTAGCAATGGAAAAGAGCCTAACATAAGGGCAATTAATTTTTTTTTTCTCCTTTAAAGGTCTGAGATCATAGTAGGGGTGGGATATTATGCTCTTAGTTTTGGTCCTGACATGACCTTTTGTATCCTGTAATTCTGCAAACGTTGCACACACGCAGTAACGCGGCATGGCTGCTGAAAGGAGTCATCTCATCCTCCTTCCATCCAGACTGGGAAACTGCATCAGTTCTTTAGTCTGGTTCAGCTTATGACCACACAAACATTTTCTTGCATGGAACGGGCAGCAGTTCAGGGATGAGAGTGAGAGACAGGAGAGGGCAGGATAGCTGCTTCTTGTTTCAGTGTCATCTTATACCATTTAAAACATATGTGAAACTACAGTCTCCTATAGTGATTGTTCTGTGTAGAAAAGATACTAGAAATCATAAAGATTAGAGTTGCGTTTTTTTTTTTTCCATAATGGATACCTATAAAGATGTCGCCAAGGGAACACAGGAACGGTAGCTGTGCCAATAGTGTGTTTTCTTATTTTTGAAATGTGTCAAAAATGGTTTTACAGAAAAATTACTTTCTATTCAGATTGCATTTGATATTATCTGCAGTGGCTGGAAATGGCCTACGTACACAAATGGCAAAACCTCAAAGGTTAATACAGCTATCTCAAACTTACACAAACGATCTTTATGATACACTGTGTGTATTTAAATGTAAGATGTTCACATATAATAATACACTATACAAATTGACATTCTGAAAGAGAAGGAAAACAGTTAACTCCCAGATACCTGGGATCTGATATCTAGGCCTGAATGACATCATGTTGTACATTTGGTGCGTCAGATGGTGAGTTTGTGGAGTTCTAGCAAGGCCTGAGAACAGGGGAGTTGCAGATGGGTGTTTTATGCCAATGCATATGAGGGAATTTTATTTTGTGCTGTGAAAACCAATAATGGTACAGAGAGTAAGCGTACAGATGGGCAAAAATATGGTGCCTGTGTAGACTGAGAAGAGGAACTTGGGTGTGTTTGTGCATGTTGTGATGCAGCTGTTTTGCAGTGGGTTTTTAAGGAGTTCATCCACTTGAATGTGGACTTTGCCAGAAATCTTAGGTGTATTCCAGGCAATACTGTTGATGAATTTCTCTTTAATTTGCCACTTCAGTATCTTTTTGATCCCCTCCTTCCTGGCAATGCCTCATTTCTGCTATTGGAAAATAGTTATGGGATCAGGATTTGTGTAAGGTTTTTTCATTAAGAACTTATTTACCACAATCATATTGTTTCTCTAAGCGGTCCTTATCCCCTTTCTCTTTTTTCTTCCCAGCAGATTCTTTATTTACTTGCTTTAGACATGCTTCAGGAATTTGCTTGGGTTTATGTCTTTGTTTATTTGCTTTTCCAATTCCATCATAGCTCTCTAGATTTCATTCTTATATATTGACTGCTGTAGTTTATTTTCCTCTCCATCAGCTGTATTAGTCTGAATGTTCATTTTCTAAGGTCTAGTTGGTTATTGAAAATCATGTTTAAATCTTTCAGTCTATTTATTATTAGGGCTGTCTGTGTTTTCTAAGATGTAGACCTTCTATAAGAACTGCAGGCTTTTAAATTTACTTTTGAGTTGAAATGCTTTTAACTTCCCTCTTTTCTGAATTTAGCATCACTAGGCTAGCTTCTGAAGTTTTCAAACTGTGGGCACTAGTGTCAGATAGTCATGCACTTGTGATATTTCCTGGATATGCCCGGTATCTCTAAAATGCTCAGTGCTGACCCTTGATTACAGTACGTAAATGAAACAACTAAAAATAAGTCTTAATAGACTTAATTGCCTTTAGTAGTAGAATTGGTATTATTAGCCTCAACTTTGTATGCTCAGTGTCCTTTTCCTGAAGTGTGGAAAAGAAATATAGCTCTACTTGTCACCTCATTATATTCTGATAGTTTGGGTTTGAATCCATGAAGATTCAACAATATAGTACATTCTCTGCTATTCTTTCAGTATAACGTTACTTTGATCTACGGAAACCTAGTTCCTCCTCTGTGGCCAGATACTGATTTTTGTTCAATAACCTTTTTTTAGCATATCTAGTTTGCCTAAATGCTGTTCTGTTGCTACATCCTGTAGTTTGACACCATTTCCTTTAAGCTCTTAATATTGGTATGGTACATTTATATTTATTTTTGAAAATGTGCATATTTAAAATATTTGCTTGCTTGAAACTTGCTTGAAAACACCTTGGTTCTGTGATCTCAACCTATCCATCTTCCAGTTCAGCTATAATTTCTTTTTCCCCTTGAAGTACTGATTTTTATGACTGCGTGCAATTCAGTAGTGCAGTAGCCAGGCTAGTTGCAACTTACACTTACAAGAACACGCGATCTCTGCCTCATGCAGCATTTTGTCTTTTAATAACCCTTTTGCATTGCAGTATTAAATAGAATGCTATGAATACTGCCAAATTTTTTTCCATTAACATCTGATTGAATTCTTTGGCCTCAACTCAGGAAAGCACTTAAACATATTTTAATTAGTGTTTTAAGTATATACTTAAAATTGAGTACATGTTTAAGTGCTGCCTTGAGTAGGAATACTTTTTCAGATTGTTCTTTGGTTTTGTCTCTCTTCCTTCTGGTATTTTGTTTTCCACAAATATGTGTGAATGCTGTACTATTAACTCTTTCTGGGCCCGACATTTTTTACAATCTCCAATGAACTGAGAAGAAATTTTAGAAAAGTTTGTTACTAGACGCTTTCTTTACAGTCTTCTGCTGCTTTTAGTGAACAACGTAACCTCCTCGTTCAAAACTGAAAGACTGTCTTGATGTTTCTGAAGGGAAGTAGCCACCTTCTGGTTATTGTTTACAGAGATAGGCAAATAAATTACTGACTTACCAGTTGTAATTAAACCTATGTTAAAAGAATGCTTCCATTCCTGGTTGTGTGTTCTGAAATGTTTTGTCTTTGTTTCAATAATGTTTCTGAAAGCAGGTGTAGTCAAAAGAATGATTGATGGGAAACAAAGTCCATAAGGGCCAAAATGACAGTGACAGCAAGTACACATGCAAAAATGTGATGTACTGTGATGTACAACTGGGAGAAGAAGGAAAGGAAGCCAAATACATCCCTTTTGGAATATAGCTCTTGGAGGGGAGATATAGGCTAGACATAAGGAAGAAATTTTTTACAATGAGTGTGGTGAAACACTGGCACAGGTTGCCCAGAGAGGTGGTAGAAGCCCCATCCCTGGAAACATTCAAGGTCACGCTGGATGGGGCTCTGAGCAACCCGATCCAGTTGAAGATGTCCCTGCTCATTGCAGGGGGGTTGGACTAGATGACCTTTAAAGGTCCCTTCCAACCCAAACTATTCTATGATTCTATTCCCTGATCAATGGTTATCCTGGCAATGTTTAAGTTAAACTTGGTTTGATCCAAAGACACATAAATACTTGTGAAAATAAGAATAACTTTCTAGTTTCACCTGTCAGCTTATTCCAGTGTCTTCAGTGCTCAGTCTGAGGCAGGTGAAATGCACTTTGGAGTGAAGACGTGCAAACTTTCTACAGGGATGTGATTTATCTGCGTTTTCCCCAACATGTCCTCTTTTTCTGACTTGAAACCTCGTAAGTCTGAGGGAAACAGAGAAATTGGGACATGCACGATGTCTTAGCTGCCTAACTTCCAAATAAATAGGCACTGCATATGCCAGACTTTGTAGTGCATGCCTAATGTCCTAGATGTGTCAGATTTGCTGTTTATGTACTGGATAGCACATATTGATACTTTTTGCCTATTAAGGATGATTTGTAGGTCCATTGTCTGCCTCTGGTGGTATTGCTTCCTCTCTGTTCAGCCCTGTATCCACTGTTTTCCTTGGGCAGCTGAAAGTGTTAAGATAGACATGTGCTACCATAATTTCATAGAATAGATTCATAGAATGGTTTGAGTTGGAAGGGACCTTAAAGATCATCTAGTACCAACCCTTCTGCTGTGGGCAGGAACACCTTCCACTAGACCAGATTGCTCAAAGCCCCATCCAGCCTGGCCTTGAACACTTCCAGGGATGGGGCATCCAGGTGAGGCAACCTCTTCCAGTGCCTCACCACCCTCATAGTGAAAAATTTCTTCCTTACATCTAAGCTAAATCTACCCTCTTTCAGTTTAAAGCCATTACACCTTGTCTTATCACTACATGCCTTTGTAAAAAGTCCCTCTCCGGCTTTCTTGTATGCCCCCTTTAGGTACTGGAAGGCTGCTAGACTGTCTCCCCAGAGCCTTCTCTTCTCCTGGCTGAACAACCCCAAATCTCTCAGTCTGTCTTCATAGGAGAGGTGCTCCAGCCCTCTGATCATCTTCGTGACCCTCCTCTGGACTCACTCCAACAGATCCATGTCCTTCTTGTGTTGGGGACCCCAGAGCTGGCTGCAGTACTCCAGGTGGGGTCTCATGAGAGTGGAGTAGAGGGGCAGAATCACCTCCCTTGACCTGCTGGCCACGCTTCTTTTGATGCAGCCCAGGATACAGTTGGCCTTCTGGGCTGCAAGCGCACATTGTCAGGTCATGTTGATGACCTTCTCATCCACCAGTACCCCCAAGTCCTTCTCCTCAGGGCTGCTCTCAATCCATTCTCCTCCCAGCCTCTATTTGTGCTTGGGTTTGCCTTGACCCATGTGCAGGACCTTGCACTTGGTCTTGTTGAACTTCACAAGGTTCTCATGGGCCCACCTCTCAAGCCTGTCAAGGTCCCTCTGGAAGGCATCCCTTCCCTCCAGCGTGTTGACCACACCACACAGCTTGGTGTCATCGGCAACCTTGCAGAGGGTGCACTCCATCCCACTGTCCATGTCGCTGACAAAGATGTTAGACAGCGCTGGTCTCAATACTGACCCCTGAGGAATGCTACTTGTCACTGGTCTCCACTTGGACATCGAACCATTGACTGCAGTTCTTTGAGTGCAACCTTCCAGCCAATTCCTTATCCACGGAGTGGTCCATCCATGTCTCCAGTTTAGAGACAAGAATGTCATGCAGAACAGTGTCAAATGCTTTGCACAAGTCCAGGTAGATGATGTCAGTTGCTCTTCCCTTATCCACCAAGGGGGGGGGGGGGGGGTGTGGAGATCTCAAGGGATATCAAGGTATCTATAAGGTGTTTCCGTGGTATTAACACCCTGTTTATTACCCATGTGGGTCATATGAATTGCCTCTCAGTGTTCCTTTAGTTGCAATAATAACAAAAAAAGGTGAATCAGAACCTGCCTATCTTTGTGGAACACTGATGTAGACTGTAGCAGTATATATAACCCTGCTTGTTTTTCTGCCAGTCTGCAGTTGCTTTTTTAAAGCTGTTCAACACTGAGCATTGTCACATGGCCTGTAATAGAGAATTATTTCAGAGCTTACTCAGCTACAAAGGTCCCGTGTAAGCTATCATTATCTTTGAGTGATGGATATACCAAATCATAAAAGCGCAGAAGTCATTCTTTAGTCAGAGCCATCATTCTTTCATTTCATTATGTGAAAGCACTACTCAAAAAGTTCTTTTTGAAGGTTTTAATAAGAGTATACTATGTTCTGCCTGGTCTTTTCGGTAAATGAATGTGTTCCTCTCCAGAAGTACTTCCTTTCCTGCACAGCCACATAGTACCAAATTTGATGCTGTTAGACAACAGCCTGAACAATTTAAGTCAGTCTGGCTCTGAACTCTTTCCTCTGAAAATTCTCTTTCTTTGAATTTTAAAGCCATCAGCTAAAATGCTTCAGCATATTTTCCACTTTCTTACGGACTGTTGTGTAGTTTCCTGTTTTCTTTATAGAAAAGAGAAGGTAATGGCAAACCTGGGCTCTGTACTTTATAAAACTCGGGTATTTTAGATCAGTGGGCACTTTGTAAAAACCTGTTGTTTCAATCCTTACTGCTTTGCATCCTCTGGATTTGATTTGAGTTCCATGTTCAAATAAAATTAGAAAGCTTAGTGGAAAGCCTAGCCAGAGCTAAGCGGTTTTGCTTTGCGCTATGCTTAAACAAAGGTTTCAGATTGTTTTGGAAAAGAATAGTTATGTGTGCAGTTCCTCCAAACTTTTTAAGACTTTAGGTTTTACTCTGCCACAGCTTTTTGGGGTGATGTGCTTCTGTCTTCTGCCTTGCTTTCTGGGAGACAGATACGAGTCTCCTTCCATCTTGTGAGGCATTTTGAGGAAAGGGGGGGGGGGGGGGGAGGGGGGTGTGCATGGATGTTAGGAAACGATGTACTTGTAGCTCTTTCAATTACCTGAAAAATCCCCCATCAGTATCAGACAGTGTATCCCCACAGTTGTTGTTCCCTTTAACCTTCTTCAGTTCTTCAGATTTGCTGCCTTTTTATTGCCATTTATAGAGACCTGTCAGATAGTGACACCCTTTAATGCTGGCAAGGTCTCCCAAAATCCTGTCTCAGTTTTCTGGTCTGTAAAATGCATGGAATATTTCCTGTCTGTCTTTTTTGAGATTCAGGATCCAAGTGTTTTGTAGTGTTTTGAGAGCATCTTCTGAAAAATGTCATACAAGAGAACTTTTTCACTGTTTTCACCATGTTCACTTCTTTTGTTTCAAGAAGCTGTAAAATATATGTCTGTGTGTGTGTTTGTCATGTGTCTCAGATATATATACATGTTTGTATAACTGGTATATACAGTATATACAGATTTGTATATACAGATTTGAATAACTGCTTGCATGAATATATAGATTACATTTAATAATTACCATCCTGCATTACTCAAGGGTATTAGGATATTGGTATTATTGAGTACTTATTCAGTCTGAAGGTATTTTCTGTTTCAATTAATACTTTGTCCTTTTTTGCACAGGCGGTTTTAGATGCAGGCAAAGAAAGCAATTGTCCAGAAGGCAGAGCAGCAGGGTTAGCAAAACACTTCCAGCAAACGACAAACAACTCTTGCTGCATCCTTCTGCCTATGTCTGTCTGTTGTGCTCCTGGCTGGAGGGGGAAGGTGGGAGTAACAGTTGTGCTAGCGCGGAGCTGAGTTGCATTGCCTTTCTCCAGCCTAAACTGTCACACTGCAAGGCAGGTTTTTTGAGTTCTGGCTTGGCCTGGGACAGAGGAGGTGGGAAGGGAGTGATCTGAAGTAACGTGCCTGGACAAGATCCATCTGACATGATCCAGATCTGGGGCAAAGAGCACTGAGCCTGTACATGCTGTGTGTACCTGTGTATGTTTAAAATTTTGGTCATAGACTTCAAAATTGAACTGTGTTGTGGCTGGACTTCTTGGTAAATTGGGTTTGTAGTGCAAACAGACCCATCCTCATTTAGTTAACTTTTTCCTCCTTTGTGTTGCAAGGTCTCAAGATTTTATTATCAATCTCACAGTACTGGTTGGTTGAGGTCGTTCCTGTGCTCCTGCTAGTGGAGTTATTTCAGTGTTATAGTAGCTTAAGAAAAAACTTTAATCTCCAAGATTGGAGAGAATCTGAATGGTTATGACACATACCAGAAAGTAAGAAAGAATATAGTCCTATCTAATGTCTTTTTAACTCTTTCTTTACATCCTCAAAGTGCTATGAGTTCTAAGGAGGACAAAGAATGGACATCGTTTGGCCTTGCTCATTTGCCTAAAACATCTCTGGTTTTCTGGTCCCCAAAAGATAACGCTGCACACCGGCAAGGTGGGATTGGCAACTATCTGTATCTAGATTATCTTTTGATCACCTGAATCTGACGACATCCGCACAGAACATCAGAAAAAGCTTGTAACTTAGTAATAGCTCTGGAATTTGTGCTACTGTGATCTCTTCAGGTTCTGTTGAGTAGATGGGCTTGAACCGTAAAGTTCATATCCAGCCTTTTCCCAAATTGAGGAGTGTTTAGATCTGTGGGTTTGCAGTGGGTCTCCATTTGTTCTTGAGGCTAGCTCTTGCTGTTTGTAATCAGAATAGAAACTGTGACAAAACGATGGTGGATCTTTCTAGTAGTGGTCACTGCAGATATACTTAACAGTTTGTACTCCCAAAAGACATGGCTGCTTGCTCAGTGAGAACAACTCTTTCTATTTACAGCCTTGTTCCTTGAAGTATAATGAAACTTGAAGCACTTTCTTTGCCTCCAAAGCAGCAGTTTTCAGGGCTCCGTGCCCCATCGTGATCTAGATGTGCCAATTGTGTTGCTCCCATTTATATTTGCTGTTTGTATTCAAAGTAGTTTGCATTCCTGCAGAAAGTTTTGTATTCATTAATTGTAAATCATACTTTCTCCCTAGTTAATTGTGCCTCTTCCCCTTTCTATTTGAAACTCCAGTGCAGGGTCAGCTCTTGGTGAAGCCATTGCAGGTGGCAGTTCCCTTAGTAACAATTCCTTTCTTACTCAGAAGCCTAAAGAGCCATCAAGATGGAGTTTGCACTGAAATCTAGGCAATCTGTGATGTTTGCTCCAGCCTGTTAAAAAGGTCAGCTTTTTACATCTGAGATGGAGTTTCTTATTTCAGCACTCACCTGCTAGTGTGTGTGTGTGTGTGTGTGTCTCTCTGTCACCCTGTGCTTTTGCAGACAGGAGTGGAATATTTTTCCATGCTGCTTATACCAATGTGTCCGGCTCCTTATTGAGCTTCATATTTTAAAAGCAGTGCGAGATCTGCATCTGTTAGTCTTGCAACACCCTGAAGAATAGCTGTTATTTGCCTTTTACTGGCACAAGAAAGATCTGAGTTATTCAGTTCAGAAAATAAATTAGTACAGGCCTGATTTGAAGCTATGCTGCATTCCTGTTATTTTGTTGTCTTCGCTGCTCTGGAGCTATTCAATAATACTCCCTGCTCTGTAAAATAGTTCTTTAAAACACCCTTACTAAGCTCAAGAGAGACCAAAAGTTGTTCACCATGACGCAGTCCCAGCTAACATTTAAATAATAAGCTGGCATCTGTTTGTTTCTTTCCTTCTGTTTTAAATACAGTGCTAATGCTTTACAGTAAGTTGTACAACATACTAAAAGTTGAGCCACAAGTAATTTTTCAGATTTACCCATGCTGTTTGCGGTGCAAACCAGTGACACTTTCAGTCCATTACCTGACTCAAGCAACGGGCAAGGATTTTTTTTTTTTTTTTTTAATGCAAAAAGAAAAGGCCTATGGGGTTTTTGTTACAAGACCTCCAACCCCATATATATAGAATGTATAGCAGTCAACTATTACTGCTCAGTTGTATCTAGACATTGCCCAGCTGTACCACTGGAAGACTCTAAGAACACTTGGTGGTTTTAATCACCCTTCATGCAGTGAGTTCAAAGCATTACGAAAGCAAAATACTGAATCCCACAACACTAACGGGGCAGGCCTTGTGCCTGCTTTGAAAACGGGACACAAAGAATTTATTATATCAGTAAGCAGTCACAGCCACTTAGCATCAGAACTGGGATTAGAAAACATGCGACTGGACTTCTGCTCCCTCCTGTTGCCCCTTGAGAATGAACTGAGGTGAAGAGTTAATGGTAAAATAAAAACTCTGAACCCTTTGTTTCTCTGCAAATCTTTTTAGGGACAAAAGGATGAAGGTCGAAAGAGACAAGTCCATGATCATGTTTCGCTTTGGTGTAACTCCTTTTAGGGTCAATAAAACCAGACCTGCATTAAAATTTACTCGGTCTGGAATAAAAACTGAGTAATGTTAATACAATCTGAAATGAGAACTTACCTTGTCAGGCTGGTTTCTACACTGAAGTGGATATCTAATGTTCTGGAGGAGGAGAAGGAGACAAGTCTAAGAAGCAACTGGACTATAAGCAATCCATTACATCATACTCATTTCATACATGGAATTTTAAGGCTTGGTACAGCAGATAAGTGTTATATACATAAAAAAAAAAGTAACATTTTTGAGAAGCAATTTATTGTAAAACAAGCCATAGTCAGTTATCCTTAATTAGACCCAAGGAGTAGCCAATGGCAAAAGAATTTTGTTGAATTAATACCGCTACTGCTGAAAACACTTTTCTAGTTGATACATGTTTTGATGATTGCAGGAAATCAGACAAGACAACTAAAGGGGTATATGCCATAACTGCCATTCTGCCTGCAGAAGCTGTACATCTCCACACCACACAGGGCATTTTGCAAATCAGCATCCATCTAGACATGGAAGAGTTTTTAGTGAGATTCGGATATAATTGAGCAATTATCTTCAACCTGTCACACACTCTGCTCTGCTACTGCACCTTGCTTTGAAGTCCAAACATCTTGCTCTGAATTATTTTTATCTTTGCTTTAGGAACTCTACCAATACATCCTATCCTTCCCTGAGCAAGTCCCTGCCGGGCCACTGTTCCACCTGCAGCATGTCAATCCCAGCGTGTAGCATCCAATAGCTCCTGCCCCATGCCTAGATCTGAAGATGCACTTCCAGCCTGACCTGAACCAGCTTATTGCTTTTTTGCTCCTGATTTCCCACAATGTTTGCTCATACACCTCAGTCCTCTCCAGAAACACTTTTCTAATCTAGGCCTAGTTCCCGTGTGTTTGCCCATGTATCTCACTCCTCACTGGAAGAAGCTATTCCAGTCATGGGGCTGCAGAAAGCCTACTGGCACACATCTGTTCTCTTGACTAAAGCATAATTTCCTCCTCTTCAGTTTTTCTCTAAATTACATTAATAAAATTCATTCCTAACGTTACTATCTTTGCAATTTATTACTCCACAGTGGAGACTCGGTTGTGGTTTCTTGAGAAAGACTTTGGACGAAGCAGTTATGATGGAGTCCAAGGAAAATGCATGATCCTGTGAATTTTAATAACAAGTCTAGGAGATGATATAAAAAATTGCCAGCTGCAGTGGACGATTAATCTAGAGCTGCTGCAAGATTTCAGTTGGTGGTCCAGAAGACATTAGCTGTTTTTCTCTGCTGCTTGTATGTGTAGTTTGTAGGATGTGCAGCAAATCTCAAAAGATTTGACCAACTGTGTTCACTTGGGTTAATTTGAATGAGGTGCAAACATTATTTAGCTCTGTTAAGTTTAATTCTTATAGAGCAGATGCTTTCTAGTCGTGAAATACCTGAAATCTTGTACCATTCACAAGGTTTTCCTAAAGTTTAATATCACTGAAGGTGCCACAGCCTGTTTTTATTCACCTGACATCAATTCTCAACATTTCTGTAGTTCTAGTAACAGTTGTAAATATAATGGTGTACCCAAATAGCTGAATAAATAACTTAATAACTTCCTTTTTCAAAAAAAATGTTTACCTAAAAGCTGAGGTACCAACAACAAAGAACAGTAATGCTGGTAGACCCGATGTCATTTCCAATGGAACCAGTGGAGCTATTCTCAGTGATCACCAACTTCCCAAACAAATTAATACCAAATTTTAAAAAGAAAAGGAACAGCTTTGGGTTTGAATTAATTTGCTTTTGCAGGAATTTCACTGTTATCAGTCTCTTAGTTTGATTTATCTTAGTATTGGGAAAAGGCTTGCCAAAACCTGCCTTGCAGGACTGCAATACAGAAGAGATAACATGCTTTTACAGTGCTGCCTTGTGCACATATTTAAGCAGTGACCTTGAGGACTGGGTTGTTATCCCAAGAGGTGAGAAATTAGCTTGACTATAGTTTCATGGGTCCGTGATTCTGTTTGGACAATCTCAAATACTATTTTTCTGTATTAGGCAAAGCCAAAGGGGGATGTGTCACGCTGCGGTCTCAGCACAAAAATGACTCCTTGCATTTTTCTGAGTTCATTTTCCATCTTGAGTCCTAACTTTCAAAGAGGTTTCTAATGATTCATATTTCCAAGTAAAGTAGACTCCAATTTAAGCAAGTTAGGTAGGTAAATAGAAATTTGTCATTTTAAAATGTGACATAAATGCCAATTTTATTGGGGAAATACTGACTAACTATATTTTCTAGTGAAAGGATTTAGAAGAAATAGGATACAGAGGCTGAAACAATGCCACTGAAATTCTAGAATACCTTGAGTCACAATATTATTTATTTTTTTCCCCCAAAATATTGAAAAGAAGTAACCTGGCTGATTGATGTCCCCTCCCCTCCTCTTTCCTCTGGGTAATATCAGATCAGACATGTTTGGAAAACAATCATGCGCACACATGTTGGGGGTTTTTTTTTCTGTTTTATTATGAACTATTTATACGTAACTCGTAGACAATTTTTTTAATGTGCTCTCGTGGAAGAAGCACTTAGGAAAATCTAACTACTGAGTAGCAAGGCTTCCTAAAATGCTATAGCAGTTTTCAAATAGTGCTAATAAAACTTCATAACACAGTGCACCATCATGCATTTTGTATAGGTGGCATTTTTTTTTTTAGGAAAAATTTTTTGAGAATATCTTAGCTTATAAAAATGTATTGAACATTATAAGTGGAAGGATATTAAAGTTTAAAGCTCTTACTATCTAACTTTGGAGGTTTAGGAGACAGACAAAATATACCCAAGCAATTTTTCTTTGCATAAAAGTGTTGCACTGTATTAGAGGTATGTTGATATACTACAAATCTCAAATGCCAGATGGTAAAAATTCCACTTTCAGTCCAATCAGACTAAAAGATGTTGACTAATAAAACAGTCACTAGTACAGCAGAAGAACACTACCCAGCATTCAGACTGGTGTGCTTAGCTGTACCTGGTTTATTTTGTATGTTTGTTGCATTTTAAGGGAGGCTGAAGCTACTGATGGTTTTGAAATATTGTAAATATTTCTGGTAGAAATAGATTACTGACTAAATTGCAGGTTAGACTGAAAAGGGTGCAAATGCAATTCAGTATATGAAAATGTCTAAAATGTAATGTTAATATATACCTACAGCTTATAGTACATCTAATTCACAGCTGTTCATTCTCACTTGTTCTTTCATACATTTCTGAGCCCTGGGTCACAGGGAAGTGAAACTGATGGTGACCTGAGAGACTGTTCGTTTCAGCAGCTGGGTGTTTTGTTTTCTGGATGATTTCTACTCTTTTTTACAGCCATTGCCACTATAGAGGATGATAACTGAATTTTGTTCATGAGAACACTTTGAAATCACCAGGGGCACGGTGTTCACTAAATGGGTCTTAATTGCACCTAAATAATGCTGTCAGTGCCTAGTTTGATCCTGCTTTCTTAACAGCATTCTCCTCATTTTGTAAAAATTATCGGTATATTGGTTTGATTGTCAGGCTTCTGTGCAATATCAGTTACTACCCTAATACTCTACAGACCTGTTAAATTGCCCTGGGCAAATTGAGGGATGGAGGTGTATATCCAAATTCCCTGTTACTCTGTACTCAAAATCTACTGACTGTTATATACACTGAAATAAACCTACATGATTATCTAAGGATAGCCATTATGGGTAAGTATAAAAATCCTGTCCATGGCTGAAATGTGTTCGGTGAAAGGCAGCAGCTACCATAACAAGCAAGAAAAGAAAACTTCTCTAACAAGCATTGTGTAAAGCATGCTGTGATCTCTAATATCACTGTAGGCTAGAAAAGGTTTGCTCCGCTTCTGTGATGCTGATAGAGTATGTTGAGTATAAAACAACGTAAGCCATACGATGCCGTCTGGTGGTGGTGTTAGTAGTTACCCGCCTGTAAAGGTTAAATGAATAGACAAAGCGGAGCAAATATTCCTGTAGCCCTCACTTGCCTGCCTAAAAAGTAAACAGAAAGGCACCAGTGCTGCGGGGCAGGCAAGGAAGTGTGGTTTGCAGGGGAATTGAATGGCGAAGCGTTGATGGGATTTCTAGCACATCCTAAAACTGCTTTCTGCTGCTTCCACGAGGCACCGAGGAGCAGTCTGAACTAACGCTGTCCTCCCTCTAAAAAGGTAGGCATAGGGTCATGATGTGGGATAAGGTGGAGCTGGGGACAGTGTTTTAAAAACCATTCAGCAAAGCTGTAAATTACCGTAGCCCACTGAGCTGTTCCAGTTTGCATCCAAGACCCAGCAAGTCTCCTGTGACCCACTGCCTTGAAGGCTTGAAGGAATTAATTGGAAGGAATCTGTGGAATTAATGGAATTAATGACATTGAGATTGAGTTGTGCCTTATATGCTATACCTCTCCAGACCTGCATGTGTATATTACTATAAACAGTCTTTCTGATGGGCTCATCAAAACATCAAAATCAAATAAAAATGCTGGTACACTAATTATCGGTTTGAAATAGACCGTGAGACCTAAATAGGCCTTTGTGAGGAGTATTTCATTAGTTTAGTTCAAATTCCTATTTAGTTTTTAGGAAACAACTAAATATAGACAGGTGTAGAAAAACTAAATAAAATAAACCCCAAATATAGAAAGAATTATAAATATATAATTTGCTGGATAGATACTAGATTGCCTTGAAGTGTCCTAGAGTGCTCAGGTGAGTATGAGCCCTTCCAACTCCGTCCTTGAAGTCAGGGTTTAGGAGTGGTAGTAAAGATTTGTGGTGCCTTTAGTCAGTTTGCTTAGTGTCTGAGTATCTGTCTCTGCAACAGGGGTAACAATACATTTATTCTATCAGAAGGTAGTGAGATTTAATGCCACAGAATTTGTGTAGGTCTGGGTAAATTTGAAGTGCTGGATGAAGCAGGGTAGGTGCGTGGACGACGGTCTGAACTCAGCAAGTGAAAGGGAGGAGCCTTCAGTCTGCTTTCTGATCTGCTAATGAAAGGTAATGAGTGCCAATAAACTAGACTAGGTTTTTCATTGAGAAAAGAGTAAGCATAAATTTTGACTTCCTCGCAATCCTGTTAAAGAGTAGGAGAGGTACTCAGCTCTCCTCTCAGCCTGGAGCACGCTGGAGCAGAACTGAAGTTCTGTATACTGTGCTGGTGTTCCAGACAACCCGGTTTCTTCCCCGTCCTTCAAAAACAAGCAAATTAAACCAACCAAAAGCCCTGTTGCTGGGAACAGCAGGCAATCTAAGAGCGAACTGTGAATTCATAATTCTGTTTTATTTATTCTTTTACACGACACTTTGGCATTCATCAGAAAACTCCCTTTTCAGCGGTGGTGCTTGCCGCTTTGAGAGCGCAGAAGGTCTTGGCTGTAAAAGTTGCCTGTGGATTACAGTGACTTCCTGCGAGGTACTCCGCGTTGGCTCAGCCGGTGTCAGACCAGCCTCTTACGTGCATCGCTAGCTACGCACGGGAGTAAGCTCGATTCAGAAAGCCGTCATTATGCAGAGGCTGCAGGGGAGGGTGGAGGAGAGGGAAGGTCTGCTGGAAACTAACCCGGAGCTCTGGGCGACTGGCAGGGTATGAAGGCGGGCGGCAGTCCCTCTGGGGGGGTGTCTCACGCACGTCTCTGCAAACAGGTCGGTGCAGGCTGCTGGATGTGAAGGCCTTCCAGGCACACAAACCCTCCTCGCCGAGCAGCACGGTGCGAGGGTGCTGCGGCGTGGATTTTGAAGGTTACGTTTGTGTTGGCTGCGTTCCTTGTTCACAGAGGAGGAAAGGCTAAAGACCTCAGGCTATCGCTGGGTGGTAGCTATTTCAACTTGAAGACGTGTAGCTGCCTGAGAACAGCATGCTTTTGTTTTGTTTTGTTTCTTTTTTTCTTCTGGTGGAAGTTTTATTAATTCATTGTGATTATTTTTAAGCAGTTGGCAAAGATGTGAATAGAAGCTTTACTTCTCCAGAAGGCTTATGGAATAGAATTGCATAACTTTGTACTTTTCCTATGCAAAGCAGAATAAATTGGATGTAAATACAGTGGCTGGTCTCTGAAAGATTCCTTGGTTTCTTCCGACTCCTATTTATACCCGGTGAAATCCAGCGACTACAAAATGACCTCTGCTGCTATGAATTGCCTCACTGAGGGAGGAAAGAGGAGAAGCTTGGGTAGAGATACCATGGCAAAGCAGGAGCTGGAAGTCCTGTCCTAGGAGCTCTAATAAGGTTGCAGCTAGCAGCAATGTGTCCTGAGCAACAGGTCTCTAATCTTTTAAAAGATGCTTGTGAGCCTTCCAGAGAATTATTACTTTCTTGTTTCTATGCTCTTAGACTGTTTAATTGCCCCCCTTTTGTTTTTCCCTGGATGTGACGAAAATAGGTACCGCTGAAAATAGGTACAGATGAAATTCCTCTGAGGCAAGGCCAACACTTGTTGCTAGATTGCTTATAGGATTAGGAAGTGTTTCTCAATAGGTTTCCAGTGGTTTGTGTGTATATATCTGTTATTCAGGGAATTATGCCAAATTCTGGTGACATTGGTTAGATGTGAATTCTAACAGCTCTCGGCACAGAGGACTCTTCGTTGCCTTCAGTCAGGGTAGCTGTTATGCCTCTGTGTCTGAAAGCATCCATCTACTTCCCTCTAATGTGAACATCACCGTTACAGCCTATGCCTCTGTCATATATAAACAAGATGGCTGTAATGGGTACTTTTTCCTTCAACTGATTTGGATTAGCAACAGTTGTTAAATATAGGCGCTTGTCTGTTGCTTATGCCTGCAGTGAAGGAGCGTCGTGCTTTCTTTGTTAGCTACAACTATTTTAGTACCGCATGTAAAATTACTTTTGAGTATCTTTGTTATTTAGGCCTTGATTAAACACCAGAAGTGGTGCTTGACTTTGAACATGGGAATTTCATTTATTATAAGGCTTTTTGCTTGTTGTGACTGGGCTCGGTAGAGTACTTGACATTATTTTCATTCTTCCCCAGAGAAACCTGAGATGCTGGGGCCGGTGGCCACACAGCTTGGGAGTACAGGACGCCTGCTGGGACGAGTACTGGGTGGGTGTGGTGATTTGCTTGGATTTGAGATGATAAACTGTTGGGTTTTCTCTTCTCCATTTGGTTTGAATGAGCCAAAATAGTTTACATTTTCTAAGAATGATTCTATGTGTATATATTTAATCTCCTATCATAGTAATAGTTGTGATATAAATATGTTTGGTTTGGTCCTGGAGCCCAGAACTGTCTCGATTGTGCAGAGGCTTTTCACCGGAGAAGCCTACTCTCCTGCGAGGTGAGCCCCTGCGGAGCATCGCTGCAGTAGCAGGCTTCCAGTGCCCAGTAGCTGTGGGCACTTGAAATTCTCTCTTTAAAACTCTTATTTCGTTTAGACGCTCTCAATATTGCAGTTGAGACTTTTCCTTTCTCTGTCTGTAACTCTGTGATTTCACTGGAAATGCTCACTTTTAAGGAAGTTTTCTTCTTTGTGAATATTAGGTGTAAGTCCTGCTGAGGTCATCGACAACTTTTGTCAGCTTTTGTGGCAAATGCCTACTGATGCTGAAGAAAATCTCCCTGAAGAAACAGGAGTTGAAGAAAAAGCTAATTCAGTGCGTAGCTTAGATGAAGATCCCAAATACGCTATTACTATGACAGATGGTGGTAGTTTAGGGTTCTTCCTTGAGCAGACCGATGCCAGTCTCGAGGAGCTGTAACAGGTTCTCAAGGAGAAGGCTGCGGTTCTCACAGCTGTTTGAAGCATGCTGCTTCACCCCAATTTTCTCACTGTTCCCTTTTTCTGTTTCCAGGATTGCTGCCTGCCCCACCCGCCTTTGTGGTATCGCTTGGTGCACTTTCCTTTTGCTGGTGCCTCGACAGTAGTCCCCGTTGTTTCGACCCATTACTAACTGCTTGAATGCCTCATTAAAAGCTCTGTGCTTCAGGGAAAGAGAGAGGTGCCTTCTCAGGGATCGGTCTGAGGAATGGCTGGGGATCAGTAAAACTTCTTTTCCTTCTCCTCCAGCATGCTGAGTCAGCATCCCAGCCCCGCTGACTGTCACTTGTACTTGGTGCTCTCTAGTGACATTGCTTGAGTACAGTGAAAACCACAAAATACATGGACTAATAAGGGTGGAGTAATTTGGGATTATTGCAAGTGTCCTTGTGCTTGCTCTCCCAGCTCAATAGGAAGCCTTTAATAAGAGTTTTTCTAAATAGTGTTGCATGCGAAATGGGGAATTCTGCTCCGTTCTTTTAACAAACAGCCATTTCATGAGAGAGTGGGTTTTTTTGCCTCTTGGTACATTCCAGAAGACTTTATACCTTTGCTGGTTACTGATTGATAGTTCTGTGCTGAGCTCCCTTTAATTTTGCAATAAACTAACAAGGAGGCTGAGACCACAAGTTTACAGAAAATGACTTATTTACTCAACTGGATTTACAAGGATGACAAAGTCAGATTTTAGTAGTTTCAGTGTGGTCCTAGGAACGGCAGGAGGAGTACTTGAAAAATTGTACTGTATAAATAACCAAACAAAAAATAGTTTGCTTATTCTTCTGTGTAAAGCAGTCATATTTCAGTTCTTAGGCCAACTCTCTCCCAGGACCTGCAGGGGCTTTCCGCATATGCAGGAACTGTGCTATTCCCAACCAATGGGGGTGTTGGGAGTTTAGACACCTTAAATAAATAATTTTACTTTTCTGATGTGCTTCCAGAAAACTGGCATCTGCTGAAGCCACATCAATGGAAGGAGATTCTATTTTCACAACATGTAAAGATTTCCTTGAGAATACAAACAGCAGCGTTGACTTCTGGATTAATCTTAGAAGTAGCAATGACCTGTCTAGAACATAAACACTATTTTCCTTGAGAATTTCTTGTTTCCATTTTTTTCCAGGTATCAGCACCTATAAAAATTGGGGAAGTGATCAGACGAGTAGGCTTTTTTTTTTAAGGTGTCTACAGTTAGGAACTTGAAAATGTGTTCCCACTGTCTCCTTGTGTTTATCTCCAGGTTTTCTAACTGTAAGGAAAGGGATTCTTGTTGCTGTCGTAACACTTCTAATGGTTATAAGGGGTTATTTTACAATCCAAAGTTGCTATGCTGAAGTAAAAATCTTCATAAGATTGGGAAATTGTGTGGTCAGTCAATTGTGTGGTATTTTAAGTAGTAGACTTTTTCCCAGAAATGATTTTGAAATTTGAATCTGAGTGAATTTCTACAGTGTTTGTAATTCTGTCTGAATTGGAAGGCTGAGGACTGTAAATTTTCACTTGTTAAATAGCTAGCTTAACCAGTTGCAAGTGAATAGGCTGAAAGGTTAAAGGCAATGGTTCACTGAACTCCATAGGAGACTGTGTGGAGCAAGTTTCCAGTGTTACTGAGCTGTCTAGCTGACCTTTTCGTCTTTTTTTTTCTCTTGTTTTAGCAGTGGAGGATGTTTTCCATTCATGTACAGTCACTGGCTGAAGAAGCCCTACACTCTTCAGTCATCACAAGGTAGAAACAGAAAGCAATAACACAACCTCCTTACCTGTCGCGCATGTCAGGACGCAGTTGTGTGTGGAGAGGTGTAATGTTTTCTGTGACTCTTAGTGCCTTACTGGTAATGAAAGTACCTCTGGTAATGAAAACATTTTGTTCCATTAGTTGATAGCGGAAATAGGAGCTCCTCTTAAGACACTGGGTATTTTATAAAAGACGATGTTTTTTAAAATGTGATGTATTTTAATGTACTATGTATTTTAATATGGTAACATTAACATACCATGTAGCAACATTCTCACTGTTGAGTGTTCTGGAAGATAATAAACTCATAACTGGCATTGAACCTCTTAAGTGGAAGCTATGCTTGCCTGGTAATGATGTCCAGTATCTGACAAAAAGAACCACAACAGAGGCAATTTTTCCTTACCTACTTAGACTGAGGACTTGGCAGGTCTCCTGTACTAAACAGGGCAAATCTAATCTGTACTTTAATGGCAAATCTCCAATGAAAAGTTGAGGAAGTGCTATTGCTAATTCAGTGCAAGGCACTCTTTCTAGTAAGTCTGCTTGGACTTGTGACCCCAGCCTGTTTCCCGGCGCTGTTTAGCAATGAGAGGGGGTTTCTTTCAAGCGTGCCACCTAGGAGACCAAAGGGAGATACTCTAACCTTCTCCTCCTTCATAATGTTGGTGATTTGTAACATATGGGATCATTAAGATCAGAACTAGCATTATATTCTGTGCTCACATGTATGAATCAATGTGTGAGACCCAGCTGATTCTGTCCATGCACAAATGTGATTACCCATCAGAAAGTCACACAGCTGTTTCACTCCATACCTCCTTGTCTACCTGTATATTCTCTCCAAATCACACTCAGGCTTACCTGTTCCCTCAGACACCTATTTGCAACTCTCTAAATACGTTGAACCATTTCAAATGATAGAATGGAGTGTATGTATGTCTTTCAGGTTGGTGAAGGAGACTTTGGGGAGAAGTTAATACATTATTTAGATGTGACACTGGAATCGAGTGGTATCAACATTCAGGGCTTCAAGTTGAATGTCTGTAGGATTGGGGACTGCTGAAAACACGGGGTCTTGTTTGAATGGCACTATTCACTGCCGAAGTATTTGTGACCAAAGTTTTACTCTGGGAAAAAAAAAAGAAATCTTAGCACTTTACAGTAAGGGCATGTGATTGAAGTTTTGAAGGTAGGTGTATGTTTTCAGAGGAGTTCTCTAAATCTGAGTGCCTTAACTTTTTTCATTGGAACTGGAGCTGAGTAAGGGCCAGCTTTTTTCCTTTTGTTAGCAACCCGTAGCTTGTTTGAGCCAGGGAGAGTTTGGAGCGCTCTGCACACCTGCAGAGTGAGGTTCAAACTGTATTATGGTAGGTGCACAAAGATGAATATTGGTTGCTTGATAATAGAAGTACCTATACCCAATGGAAGAATTTTGCAGTAAACGAAGCTGCAGGAAGTGTGACAGGGAATTTGATGTCAAATTTAGTGCTTAGCTAACAGCCTCTTGGCTTATACTTATGGGAGAACCAAATCTCTGTGTTGGCTCTGCAGGCTTGCAGAAATGAAGAATAATTTTCAGTTAATTCCAAAATAAGCATTCTGTACATGCATATGGCTTCGTCTCAGAGGAAGTGTGCTTATTCAAGATAGTATTTAAACATGTATTTAAGCAAATGTTTAACTATCAGTGAAGTCATGGAACTATGAATACACTTAATTCCCATCCTCAGAGCAAGCCAGAGAGGAACATTTACTTGGGTAGGACTCTGTGTTTTTAAACAGTATAACAGGGTGTCTAGGATATTGTTAGTATTGAATAGTTATTGAAGGACACATCAGAAATTGAAATCTAAGTTTGGAGGCATAGCTTGAGTTAAACATAAAGAGTAAAGAAGATTTACAGTCCTACAGCAAACAGTGCTGTGGAGTTCCTGGTTAAAGAGGAGGCTAAAAAAGCCGAAAGATTAAAAAAAAATGCAGTTGCGTTATTCTTGTTGTTCATTTTTCTTTTGATTTTTGAAGCCTTTAAAGTCAGTTTCCTTTGAAGGAGAGCAATATGAAATATGGTGTGCTTAGGTCTTTTTTTTCATTTAAAAAGGATCCTTAAGCACGGTAGCTTTTCTTTAAAATGTGGTGTATAAATAATAAAATACGTGATGGCACAGTACAAAGATTATCTTGGCACAGGTCTGGGATGACTACATTGCTTACAGAGCGTTTGACACTTGTGAATAATGTGATCATTGCAGAAGTGTGCCAATGAAAACTTCATACCCCACCAGTACGTGTATGTATATAAGTTTGTTAGTGTGTGCTGTTTCAGAACATTTTCTAGTGCTGGATCGAGGAAAAGCTTCGGTGTTGTGCCATATTGCTGGTGTATCTTATGCCTGGTTGCCGGAAGAGCCTCAATGGACAAGTGAGGCTGTAGGTTTTGTGACATAGTGGAAATGAAGTGAAAACAGCATTAAGAAGGAAGGGTCTCGTGTCCTCTTCCTTATCCCTCCTGACTCTTGGCTGCCCACTCCTTTCATTTGCCTTGAACCAGTTTTGATGTTCATCCTATCACAAAGATGAACTCGCTTGCTAAGATGGAAGATAAGTACCCTGGCAAGAAGAAAGGAAAAAGTGACTTTTTTCTTCTTTATTATTAAATTGAATCTTACCTTGTAATCTGATGAACAGGACAGCCAGCAGTGGCTGCAAGGGGTTTTGTGTGCCAAGCCCTTTCCTGTCTACTTTTGGGTGCTCATAGGTGCACACAGCAGCTCTGGGGGAAACAGCAGCGGGGTGTGATGCATTTCTTGTGTGTTTGCTGTTGGCAGTATTGCAAGTTGTACCTTAAGAACCTTAGCCTAGGTGTAAGACCAAACAAGACTGTTACCTACCATGTCTGTGTTCACTGCAGTGGTCATACATGCGCAGTCTCAAAAGGGTGCAACCTGTGGTTAAGGTGGGCAGGGTGGTGGCAGCCAGCTGAAGTTTGTGCAGAGCTTGCAGTCAGTAGCAGAAGAGCATGAGGGATATCACTATGGGGCTCTGAAGGTCTTGAACTCCTGTTGAGTAGATGAAGATTTGACTTACAAACTTTTCAATTTAGCCCTGTTGATACAGTCCTTAAAGCACTCAGGCACCACCGTGCCTTTTTACAAGCACAGAGATGGGTGTGCTGACGTGAGCAGGGAGGAAGAGTTGTGGTCTTGGTAAAGGTCGCAGACTCCTTCACGTTGTTGGTAGCTCATGTCATGCTGCCTGAAGAAGACGCAAGGCCCGGAGCACCATCGCTGTAGTTACGACTCTGTGATCTGATACAGCTTCTGTGGGATCTTGAGAGAGAAAAAGAAAATGGAGAGTGTCATATCATACTACTGAAAGTGTTAGAAAGCAGGAGGAAGCTTCAGAGCTTCCCTCCCAGAAATCAGAGGGAGGGAGGAGCAGTGGAGGGAAGAGCAGAGAAATTCCTCTTCCTTTTAGCAATGGCAAGCTGTTAATTTATTCCAGTAGCATCATGAAACCGCATCCACAGAGTACCGTGTAGGATTCCTTTCTCCCTTTCTCCTGTGTCAAATACAGCTGAAGACAGGCCATTAATTTCAAAGAGAGTTTGTTTGGAGTGGAGTCTGTTCTCAGTGCAAGTAGAAGGATCATTTTGGTTCTTTAAAAAAACCCCAAAAAAGTAATTTCTGAATTTTTTGTCAGTCTGCGAGGTGGAGACCAATTGTAATTGCGGAAACTGTAGCTGCTTAGAGGTCCAAAACATTAGGAGACAATTGTGTTTATACCTATGCTCTTCTCTCTATGGTGTTCACAATGTTTGCCTTAATGCTTTCTGTTACTAGAAAAAAAGTACGTGTGCAAAGGTGCAAGAAACTGTATGTCTCTTGGAAGCAAGACCACTGCTCATGCTGTCAGAGGAGAGCACTGTGTGGGTACTACAGTCTGTTGTTTATCAGAATCTTGTGATCCTGAAAAACACTGAAAAATCCTCTTGTGTAGAGATAGCCCTGTGAAATTTGGTACTCTTGTGCTTCAGATCAGTGGGGGTGTATCCCTACATCACCTTTCTCCATGGCACTGTGTTTCAGCCACAGGAAGGAAGTGTATAAGTTGTGTGGAAATTACTGGGAAAATAGATTTCCTATTTGCCTATGAAGAAAATGATGCTTTTTGTAAGGAGCATCAAATGGTTCATTGAAGAATGAAGCTCTTCAGAACAGTAGTTTCTTTTTAGGTGACTGTATGTATCAACATACTGTTGTTTAGTATTTCATCTTTTTAACAATATCCCTTTTCCTGCACTTCTTGCAATTATCTCTTCCAGTTTCTGCAGGTAGTTCAAAATTTTCTGAGTGTTGAATTTGCTAAGGTCAGAGTAGAGGGTTGCCTGGATGCTGTGACTGGAGGAGGATTCCGGTCCTCACCTGGGCTGCTTTCTGCCTTCCAGTAGCGATAAAAATTAATTTTCCTTCCCCCTCTCCCTGTCTGTTTGCAGGTTATCTTGACGAATCAGATTACCACATCGTTGAGCAGTGGCCTTGCGATCCAGGCAGACCTAGTGTCTCCAGTTGATGATTTGTCCCTGTCTGAAGGTAAGAGATCTCTTCTATCAGAACAGAAACTCTACACTGACACAAATCCACATTGTAACTTGCAGTCTTCTGTTGATATACAGGGGTCTGTGAGAGTCAAGTTATCAAGTCTAACATAAAACAGTCTGGGAACAAAATTATTTTTCAGTTTCTCTGAAAACCCACTTATAAATAAAAAGAAAGTAAGTGTGTTAACTAAAAGGATCTGACACATTCTAAGGGCTGGGAATGAATTTTTGAGCCATGTCAGTTCTGTAACATGTTCCTCAGCATTGTACTTTCATTCACATGCATTTAGAGCATTATTTTCTGAGTCTTCTGAAGGTGCTGCTAGAGTTAATACACAGGCTAGGCTACAAATTTGATCTTACCTAATGATTATCAGCAATTCCAAAGAGAAACAGCCGGTCGCAAATGAAAGAGGACAAATACTCAGTCCTGTCCCTTGCATTATGCTTGTCTGGTTTTCAAGTACAGTGCCTCAAACTGTAGCTCTCCATATTGTGTGAATGTAATATGAGGTTTTGTGTGATGCCATATACTGCTTTGCATGTTCATGTTTCTTTTCTCTGCACAGAATTAGAGACAAGCACACATTTTTGGGGTAATAGTGAGGACTTACTGTGCTAAGAAGAAAAGAGAATTCTGAATCAAGGTTTGCGAAGTAATATAATAATTTCAGCTTTCCCCACTTGCAAAGAATAGTCAGAGTGCCCTCAGTCAGGGACAGATGCAGAGAAGTTTGCTATTGAGAGTTCAGTTCATGCATAGACCCAAATGTGTGATGTAAAGCAATGCTCATCTTTCCTCCAAAGGCATGATAATCGCATGTAGACTTCCTGCTTTGTATAATATGGGTATTTCTCCTCTTTCTCTCCTTGTTGCACTTCCTGGTGATCCTGGTCAGCTTCTCTTTGTTCTGGTTGATCACAAGCAGCCCTCTTAAGCTTGCCTGACTTAGCACAAGAACAGCTTAGTGGCAAAACCAACTAAGCAGTGGTTAAAACTGACATTATTTCTGCAATGGAGTAGAGCAGGAGGTTGAAGATAGATTAAACAGAATGTCAAAGAGTAGCAAGTATCTTCAGTGTAATGCCTTAACACTGATTGATGTGTTTACTTCATAATTTTGTCAATAGGAGCTTGGACAAAGCATGGCCCATTAAATCATTTTGGAATTGTGCTTGTGGCTTTTGTTGGCTCCATCCGTTGCCAAAGTATCTCTGAAGTTCATTGCTTGAATATTGTTCCCTACCTCTGTCAGAAAGAATTGAAATTTGGTAACTAGATTTGGAAGAGGAAGGCATCATTTTTCATCTTTATGATTTCCTTCTTGGCACGAAGTTGTTTCATATTGTCTCATTAAATGCTCTTGATCACAGTACTTGTGCTTTTCTTTGTCCTTTGGAATTGCTCTGTATGAGCTTCCTCTGAAAAGAAAGTCATAGCTGACTCTGAAGTGGAAGTAATAAAAAATATATTCTCAGTAAAATGTATTTTGTTATTGTGGTTAAATATTTGAAGAGTCTTTGGAAAAAGCATGGAGTAGTTGTAATCTTTCTAAATTTTCCTGCAAATATGAAAAATTCTCAGTGCTGTGTATGAGCCATAGTTCAATAGTATTCTGAAATGAGGACCATGTAAGAGATGGTATGATGATTTTTGTAGCAGTTACAACTTATTAATGAAGCTCTTGTGTTGCGTCTAAACTCTCTACCACCATTATTTTTCACCTTTTAACCCAAGAGTGAGTTAAAGTGTGTTAGTGCTCTGTGTGCGTGTTGTTTTCTTTTGTTTCTCTCATTCCTTGTTTTTAGTTAAGGGTCTGAAGTGGTAAAATGTGCCACTTGTTGAAATGGACACTTGTTGAAAGTGGAAACCTTTGTTTAGCCTCAGAACAAGAACAGCACAGACAGCAGCAGTGCAGGCTCCTTTGGTAATTCAAGTTTTATCAAGGGATGCAGGGGTGATAAACTTCTTTCCTTCTCTCCCTTCCTTCCCTCTTCTCTTGACTAACATTGACACGGCATTTACATGCTGTGTTGTATAATGGGAGAGCACAGTGCGTCTCCACACTATGTGATTTTTCCTTCTGTCTTATT
Source organism: Phoenicopterus ruber ruber (assembly GCA_009819775.1). Lineage (NCBI taxonomy): Eukaryota > Metazoa > Chordata > Aves > Phoenicopteriformes > Phoenicopteridae > Phoenicopterus > Phoenicopterus ruber. The sequence continues at coordinate 38,584,148 of CM020219.1, forward strand.
CATAATATGGCTACTTCTGGATTTCCAGTTTGCTTCAGTTTTAATCCGTGTTGTCTACCTGTGAGAAAAAGTTGAATTTCAGGCCCATTCAGCACTTGATTTCCATGTTTATCTTGCTATCAAAAGATACAGGTGTGGCCAGTGTTTTTCTTTTTTAACATTGAGGTGTTGACCGGTCCTGAGAAAGTGCCCCCCCTAATTTATTTCATGGTAGCTATTGAACAGCCTGAAAGTAGTAATACTTTAATCTTCTGACAATCTTGGGTACTTTAAGAATCCTTAATGAATTAGTCTTCTAGGATTAGTGTGATACTCGTAATACTTGCTGCTATTTTACAACTGTAGAATTTGCAGGAAAAAGTAGTTAGGTGAGTAGCCCAAGTGCACAAAGTGGCTATGTTGCAGAGGCAGGAATAGAGGCCAGATTCATGACTGGGTTCTTACCTCATTCTTCCTTTTCACTCATCACCATCTAAAGCTGAATTTGAACCAGTGACCTAGATGCGAAAGGACCCATAACACATTATTAGTCCTGTAAGCAACTCAGACCCCTTGGTTTGTATATGTCTAATAATGTTGGTTTAATCCTATCTGAAATCCGAGTCCCGTCACTGTAAATGGTTTGCTAAAAGGGTAATCTTTCTTAGAGGCAGAAATGAAAATTTCAAACTGAATGTGTTATTAGAAAGAAGTGGAATGTTACAGTGGCTTTTGGTTTTGCTTCTGATTGTGCTTTAGAAGGGAATTGCTTGGGTTATGTGTTAGATTAGGCAAGAAACCAAGGAAGCTGTTCATCTGATGTGTGACAGAAAGTTAATCTGATGAACAAGCTGAAAGGATATTGTCAAGCTGTTTCAGGCTCAAAGCTTGTCTTCTGTAAAATGGTAATCTAGTGCAGGAAAACTTGTGTCCTAAAAATGTTAGATTTTTATGAGAACGTTAAAGGCTTTATAAAAGCAGTGCTGACTGTAAAATCCCACCACTTATGTAACAATGTTGAACTGTGTTTGCTGGTGGTACTTGTAGGAGATGGTTATGTCCAGCAAAATTCCCAGATCTATGCATGCTTCTGCTTCAGGAGAGAAAACAAAATGCTTAGTTTGCTACAAATTAAAGTGCTGAATGAAATACAGACATTTCTGTACCTGTGGCCTGAGTCTTTGCATTCATTTGGCCTTTACATACTTGCCAGATCATCACCTGAAGGAGTTCAATAAGACTAATAATGTTTTTCTGCAGCTCTAAAATTTAGGCACATAAGGCTGTCACTTCTTCCCTAGGACGCAAACTCAGTTTTTATTTGTAGCCATACCATTCTTACATAGTCTTCTCGCAAACCTTGTCATTGTAGGGGATAGACTGGAGCGTGTTGTGAATGCTGTTATTTCACGTTCGTCCTTGCTTTATGAAATAGCCTCTGTTTAGCTCTTCCCGTCAAAGACAACAATCAAGTCTAAGCCTGTGTGTTTGAGCGCTAACTGGACGGTGAAATTTGTGTGTTTCATTTGTGTGCTGCGAAGAGATAAGACAGTATGACCTGCTTGAGGTCCCTTCTAGTCCACCGGTGCCTATCGTATTAATGTATCTGCCAGCTGTAAGCTCTAACTTCCTCTCGCAGACATCAAAGCCAAAATCCATCTTTCTTGGAAAAAGCTCAGGGGCGTGTTGGTATGAACAAGAACAGCATCCCCTTCCAGTGTGCACAAAGCGTCAGGCAAAAAAAGGAATGCTGTCTCGGCCTTCTTCAGTCTCAGCTAGCACTTTCAAATATTTGTTTGGAAAAGTCAGAATTATTTTGTGTTTAAAATTGTCTGTAAACTTGTGCTAGCTCTGGGAAGGCCAGCATTCAATCTTCTGCCATTTGTGTTCATCAAGCGGTTTGTCATAGCATTGTATATTTTTAGTGCGTGGTGTGAGCAATGAGTTTAGTCTGACCTTTTCATCTTTGTTGCTGTGATCTTGAATTCTTTTAAGCTGTTAAGCAGAAGTAGGCTTTCGTGTTGTGGAGACTGGAGAAAACTAAGCTACCATAATATCTCCCACCCACAGGATTTTCCTACTTCAGTTTAGGGGCAGAAGGTTTGAAGCTGGAATCTTTGGCTTCTCTTCTTTGTTTTGCCCTTGATCTCCTGTCAGATTGTGGTTAAATCATTTTATTCCTCAAGCCTCACTTTACTGTTTTTTTAATATGGGGATATATTTTTATTTTGCAACTTTTTTTTCTTTCTTAATACTTCAAGATATTCCTATGGGGAAAATAATGAGTTGACCTGCTGTTCACCCCAGAGTAAGACCAGTTCTGTAGTTTATTACTTCTCTCCCTTCAAATCCCTTTTTTCAGTCCTGGTGCTGAATGGAGAGAAAACACTGAAGGAATTACCAAGAGAACTGAGGGGCCTCCAGAGATCAGAGGCTGTTGGTTGGTTTTGGTTTGTTTATTTATTGATATATGTATACACTTATGCTTAAGGTTGGACCGGCAGGTGACTTAATAAAAATAAAGAAGAATATTCTGTGAGAACACAAACATACCTGTTTTGTGGGAACTGTGAACTTATGAATGAAGCAGCTGTTAAACAAGTTTCTAAAACACTTCCTCCTTGTTGTTTATAAAGCTAATGCAGAATAATGCATGTCCTAGTGAAGTGCTCCAGCATGATATGAATGTAAATAGGTTAGAAAGTATCATAACACTTTGGCATGTTTTAGGCCTTTAGCATTTTAGCTGAATGCTCTGTAACCTATTGCAGGCTGGTTTACACAATTTTGCTTGAAAGAGGAGGTAGTTTGTCTTGGATCAATGAAACAGTGGTGTTAGTTAACTATAATAGTTTTTTTAAATAGGACAATTCATCAATTTATATCCTATCTTTTTAATATGAATTCACTTTGACTTTCTGAGACCCAAGTATTTGGGAATAGTTACTAAACACTTTTTTTTTTTGTTACCATTATGGAATAATCTGTATGGAGATTACTAGGCCTGTTTATGAAATTCAAGAACCATGTGGTATGGTGTAAGAAAGATCTTTTGATGTGACCCCTTATGTAGACCCTGTGAAGGTTGGTGAATTTTAGATGTGCAAAAAGGCAATGAGTACAAATGACACTAGTGGTATTGCCAGATTATTTGGAAGGTGAATTCCAACAATTAGTCCATGTCTATGCATACTGAACAGTAAATTTCCCAACTGAGAGTGGTGTGCAGGTGTGAGCCCTGAAGACTGAAACACATCACTGAAAAGGTAATGGAGTTCTTGTCTTGTTTTATGGCTTATCAAGATAGTGAAGCACTTCAATGTATCTTTTCCCCTCTACAGTCATGATGATACAGGGAAGTGTAGTGAGATTTGCCTCTGCTTTTACTTTGATATGAATTGCCACTTCTCCCTTGATGGTTTGGTTGCCGCTCAGGCCCGAGACAACTACCCTTCTGTGACAGGACAGGAGAGCTCGGTGAGTCCATCAGCCACAGGATTGTGCCTCCAGGTCTGAGCGCTGGGTATCTCTGACTTTAGTGTAGGACTTGATAGAGTTACTCAACTCACTGGTTCCTGTTCACGTGAGCTGTAATGGAACAGCTGGAGTTGTTTCTTTCTAATTCTTTATTTTGCTGCTGGACTTCATGTCTCAGCTATCTTTTAAGAAACTACCCCAGCATAGACCCTGTAATCCCCTTCACCAGCCAACAGTGCTGTGGGAAGCCTTTTGTTCCTTCAGTCTGTTCAGTCTTTGAGTTACTTCTCCAGCTTCAGACCATTCATGAAAAAGATTTAGGCCCACATACACTGAAAGGTGAGAAAGGATCTCATCTTCCTTAACCTGCTAGAAGTCAAGATAGTAGGTAGCACATCCACTTTAGCATAGGTAAGCAGTGAGCACCAAAAAAAGAAGGGACCTTGATAAAACTCATTAATACCTGTTGGAGGAAAAAATGAGCCTTCTCAAAATAGGATTTCGTTCTTGTGCTTGCACTGTGTTCATGTTTCTGGTAACTCTGTGCTCCTAGCAGTGGTAGAGTCTGCACCTCAATGCTTCAGTGGAAGGAAAAAAGCCCTTCTGGCTGTTGTGAACGTCTGAAGGAAGTGCACCGTCATTACAAGGCCTGGAACAAATGATACTAACCATTAGGGGAAATGATATTGTGATTGTTTCTGCATGATGCAGGGTTGTGGTGGTGTATGGAGCAGTTAGATTTCATGATAACAGTGGTCATGTCAGCCTGTACTAATTTTGATGCTATATTTCAACAAGAGGGAAGTAGTGACATAATAACATCCAGCCAAATTTTAACGGCTTTTTAATCAAAAGATAAATCTCTCAGTAAAACAGTGTTACAGAGACTGTACATGTCTATGGAAGTTTCAAGCTGAATGACACATGCATAATCACTTGATCTAGACTACGAAAAGGTTGAAAACTGTCAGCAGGAGCATTCAAAGGCCAATCAAAATATATCAGTTTAAGAGAATCTCCATTTCTCATTTCCTAATTGCCATGATGATAGAATACAAAGTTTTACTGCTTTGTTGTGGTTTCTTTCTGAAGACGTGATATGACTTACAATCATTAATCAACAATTTGTAATCCAAAAACCCTTCAGGTACATTTGCTGGGAATCACTCATCTATATAATCAGAGGCATGATAACAGAAGTGCTTACAGTCATAGTTGAGTGGTTAGGAGTTACCACCTCTCAGCTGCTAAGTAACTTACCTCAGCTGAGACAAAGTGCAACCGAGTATGTGTTGCACGTTCCAATGCAAAGTGAAATGGGTTTGCATGAATCCTGCTGCCCACACTATTTTATTCCTGTTTTCCTTTAACTGCAGTAAGCTGAGAGCATGCACGGGTCAGTCGCCGAGTTTCAGCTGGTGGCAGATAGCTGTGAAGCATTGTAACTCGATTGCAATTGTTCCAACCCAAACTATTCTATGATTCTATGATCTCCTTACGCCCTAAAAAATGTTTAAAAATAAGATTAACTCTTATTTCAGTGGGGGTGAATATAGAAACTATGTTCTCTTATATATTGGAATTTAGAATTTTGTTTATACCATAAAAGTAGCATTAAGAGACCTGGTTATTTAATGGTAGTAATTCCTTCTCCTTCTCCTTTGCCATTTCGTTCCATCCTGTGCAGAATAGAAAAGATCAACCGGCATTTTTACGATGGACCTGCAAATCAGTGGTTTAAATCAGAAACACGAGACATGGTTTGGCTCCAAATTCCTTCTGAGCACTACATTGTACACCAGTGTTGGTGGAACTGTTCCAAACTAACTTGTCTTCCAAATTACATTGTGAAAAATGAATTCAAGGGTAGGAAAGAGCTAAACACCATTTGTCCCCATGCACAGTGACCAATTAAATTCTGTCTTAACTTACTGTGGGTTATCCTTAAATCTGTGCAAACAGAGGCAGAGGAAAAAAATATTAATTGAATCTTCATCATTCAGTAGCATTCAGTCCCATTTGTTGTGGAGTTTGATAGTACCAGCAGTGGATCTCTCTTCTGGTGGGACTGGGAGGGATCAGAAGGATTTCTATACATGGGAAAACATCACTCGTGGGAATAATATTTGGCTTGTGGCATTACATGAAGCATATGGCTCACCTGCAGAACTTGAACCTGTTAAGAGTGACCTTAGGTGCAGGTGTTATGTCAAAAGAGAAGGCGAGGACGAGGGGACAGAGGATGACTTCAGAGTCTGATGCCTATGTTCTAGTTGCAGTTCCAGCTGGATTTCCTCTGGGTTTACTGCAGGATGTTTGAAAAAGTGGCTCCTTGTTAATCTCAGGCAGCCTCTATGATTGATGATTCCCCTTAATCGTAAAAAGAGCACATTGGTGTTTCTGCTTAATTTGTGTGTATTTCCTGCTTTATTATTGTAATAATGATTTATTGTCTTAAATGATAGAAGTTTTATAACCTATTAGCCTTTTTTTGGAGGTTAAAGCTGGGTGCTCTGGCACGTGAGTGAACTTCTTCCCAGTGATGGTCTGCTCCTAGAACATTACATTAAACCCAAACATAACATGATAATAAAAAGACAGTATATGGTTGGTGTGTTATCTCTTAATTTAATGAAAATAGGCAACTTGAGTATGAGCAGATTTTGCATGCTCCACATGGGCAAAATTCATCTAATCTAGATTCTGCTTGTCCTCTCATAGTATCAGTTATACTAAAAAATAAAAATAAAGGAGCATTCAGAGAAGAGCAACCCAAGAGGTCACAGTGCTGTCCAGAAAGATGGGTGAAGAAATGGTAGAAAGAGGAGATGCTTGGAGCTTAACTAGAGGGAGGCTTTTTTTATACTAATTTCTACTCTCCTAAAATGTCCTGCTGTTGCTCCAGTCTCCCAGGCAAGCTGCGGTCTACAGAAGATTCCTGCCTAAGCTGGTGCTTAACTAGGTACATCTCTCTTCTAAGGAAGGGTAGAAAAGACAGTGGCTCAAGTATGAATAGCTCCACTGTTAACAATGGAAAATTTGTCAGGAAAAAGCAAACCCCAAAACAGATGCTACTACCATGTAAGCAGCCATGGTTCTTCGGGAGTAATTTGAGCCAGTCTGATACCTGGCAGGGGAGCTGTTGTTTCAGGCTGGCACATGGATATGTAAGGCAGTAGTTTGGGCACATTTTAGCTGAATATCAAGAAGTTGTTTCTGAGCGTGAAATCTGTTAGACCAGCTGTTCCCAAATGGTTTCTGTTTGTGCCTCTGTTTCTGGTGGTGAACTCACCCCAGCCGAGCTTGCGACCCTAAATACTAACATAAACAATCGCATCTCTGTCAGGCTTGCGACCCCACTCTGTGCGGCTGTGACCCTGCTGGAGGTTACGACCCCTGGTTTGGGAATCGTTGGGGTAGACTGTCAGATAGTCCTGCTGGGGAAGCGCTGATATGCCCCATCCAGGCCAGGATCATCACAACAAATGCCTTCAGATCTCACAGTAATTTGTAGGCCCCTGCCACCAGTTGGGGAGTGCAGCCTATTAGAGCTGACATGTCACTTTGGTACACCAGGAACATCTCGGAGATCAAAAGGTCATAGTCCTCCCACGCTGCTGCAGCCTTTCTTCATGGACTCGCCTCTTCGTCTTACTTCCCCGTCAGTTGGCTGGCAGCGAGCCCCGGCTCCCTCGCGACGCGGCTGATTCGGCCACGACTGCTGGATGCGTACCAGCTGCGACTTCTGCCCCGCCACCTCTCCGTCTTGCTGCTTCTCCCAAGCCACCCTTTCCAAAACGGTTCTTTCCTGAACACTCCTTGCCTTAATGCAGGGATTGATGACTGTCTCTCTCTGCTGAAATAATTGAAAGTTATATTCAAAGTAATTAAAAGCTATATAGGGCAGTGCTAGTGGAGGTGGGCTAAGTCTTCCCCTATATTTTGTAAAACTAATTCTGTTGTTCATATACCTGTAGATATGAGCATAATCTTACAGATGTGGGATGCTGATGGAGAAATAAACAGAAAGTGGCCTCATGTGATTGCTGCTGTGGTCTGCAAAGCCTAGGGTCTTTGATAAGCCATGCAGACAGCCTTTTTAATATAAAATGCCAAATTACAGGTGTCCTAATTAGAGATCTGATTTTTAAGCTTTGTTCTGCTGCAAACTTAAATGGAGTTTATAAACAACAGCAAACATATATTTCAAATTTGCTTTTTGAAAGCACTCATTACCATAATGTAAAGTAGTAACATTTTAGTAGCTAACTGACTTGATAGTCCAAGGCCATTGACTTCATAACTTGCAGTCATGGAAGTTCGACTGTGGCATCGCTGCATGAATCTGACAAGGGGAGGAGCCTGCATCAGAGTTTATTTTTACTTATTTTTTTGTCAATAAAAAATAAGTAAAAATATTGGAAATTGCCAATGACAGCAAGAAGGAGAGAGGAGGCGATGGTGCAGAGAAATATTACAATTGCTTATCATGATCTATGATCATTTGGATAAAAAACTGTGTTGCATAAAATTAGCTTGAATTCAGTCTGTGCAAGTCTTGTTTCAGAGCTCTATATGTAGCACTTTGTTTAGAGATGTTGCTGGACTGGTTTTCTGTCAGGCAGGTGTATAGAGAGCATTCAACTGAAAATGAGAACAGCAAAGTCAAGTAGTAGAGTGTGTAAGCCACGCAAGGAAATAAGCTCTTATGTTATAGGCTAGTTACTGTACAAGCCACTCCCAAACGAAAAAATTGTTCGAAACTTTGTATCTGTAACCTGATCATCCCTTAAAAACTAATTACATGTCCGAAAATGGAGCATAAAGTCTCCTCCATCTGTCCAGGTTGGATATGGTGCGCAAAGGAGCATATCCGATTCACAGTACCTCTTAGGTAATCAGATTAATATCTTCTGAACTGAATTTACCCTCTTGATACTGAGTCTTTCATATGCCGTGTTTCACATATCACGTTCTGTTGAAGCTCTGTGGCTTTTCAGTAATTTCCTTGAAATCTATATGTGGTATGTCTGCACTCTTTTGAGCTGTTCTTGAGACACGCATCAATTAAATATGTTTCTGGCACTCTCTTAATGGCATAGTTTCCCTGGAGTCAAAAACGGCTCCAAAAACTGAGATCATTTGTTTAATTTAAAAGCAAAAGGGTATGGAACTACAATTTCAGGCTTCAACAGCTATGCCCCTGTAGCTTTGAAGGAAGGGAAAAAAAAATTTGATGTCTTACACACAAAATAAATAAATTCTTGAGTTCTTAAAATACCTGATTTCATCCCATTTTTTGCTTCCCTTGCTTATTTTTTAATTTTAATTCCTTTTTTTATATGGTAGATTTTCAACTTATTATTGAATTTCATTGTTGGTTTTGCTTAGCAAACCAGTGGGCTAGATTTTTTCACCTGGTTCTAAGGAAGAACTGTAAATGATGCAGGATGATTCTTAATTAAAGTTACTGATAACCAATCTGAATCCAGAATTGTATTTTAAGTGGTTGAAACTTTTAGCTCTAGGACATTCTGGGAATATATACTGTATAGGAGTTGACTGCTGTTTTTTCAAATACATTGAGAGTAGAGGTACATAAATTCCCATATTCTACCAGATCCTTCCAGTAAGATTTGTTCTGTGCCTCAAATATCTCTTAGCCTGCATCTGAAGTGGTGTTTTCGTTGAGATCAGTGGCATGGTTTTGAAGCAAGTCCTCAATCATCTTCAGTTGCTGCATGTTTGTTCTTTACATGGAGTGGTTTTGATGTGCACCAACTAGAGAACTTTTGTAGGAAATTAAACCAGAAGTTCCGCTCCGTGCTAGCCAGGTCTGCTCAGAACCATCATGGAGGCAGAAGGATCTAAGCCAATGGCTGGTCCTCAAATCACATCCAGAGCAGAGATGTTCTCCCCAGGGAACCAGCGCAGGCGAGTCTGGACCAGAACAACAATGCACATATGGGGTAGTCGCAGGGGGGTCAACACCAACTCTTTTGGCCGGCTGACACTGTTGTGCCAAATCATTTGCTAATGTAGACTTGCTTCTTAAACAAACATGTAAAATGTTTTCTCTTGCATGTTTTCATGTCAGGCAATACAGACCACTTCCAAAGATGAGTAGGAAGGGTTAATAACAAGCTTTAATGCCCGTTGCCTGTCTGTGGTAACTTGCGGTTACTGAGCTCAGGTAATGCTTGATCACAAGAAACGACAGGATGCATTTCAGCAGGATACCAGCTCAAATCATAGCTGGTAAGATTTGACAAGCTCATTTGTGCTGCAGCCTGAGCTGTCATGTCTTTCATTTACTGTTGTTTATGCTATGAAATATGACATTCTGCCTGCCCTTGGCCTATAGTCACATATGCCGAGTACCAAATCCCTGGGTCCAGTCATCCTCAGCATCTGCTGCTGAATGATCTTTCCTAAGTCCCATCCAAGTGCCTTTTTCCTTGCTGTTCCCTCTGTTTTTAACTTCAAACTGATAATGTTGATGTTCTGTTTTAAGAGTTGAAACAGTGGCTGTTATGAGCCACATGTTTGAGAGTTAGTTAATGTTGTTAAGTTGCTACCCACTGAAAGACAGGTGACTAAGATGGGCCTGCAATTTTTTTTTTAAGCTTTAGAAGTCTATAAACCTTTTCCTGTTAGTGTTCAGTAGGAATGAAGTTTAGGATAAACTTCAGTGCCTTCAAGCTAATATAATGCCTGTCAGTGACCAAATGTGAATCTCAAGCGGAAAAGTTCATGGTGGATTCAGGTTAAATGCCGAAAATCTCATGATCCTTGGAGCCTCTAGTTTGTTCTGTTGACTGTTCAACCAGAATAACGCAAACGAGCAAAGACTGGTCACATTATTTTCCTCCAGGTTAGCATGAGGTAACTCCGAACAGCATGGGATCAACATGTCAAGTGCTTTATGTCCCCAGAGTTCATTGTCTTGGCTTATGGTAAACAGCTGCCCAGTTCTCCTTTTCCTGAGGGTGCATCTGCTTCTTAGTCACCGCTGTGACGGTCATGTGAGCTAGTGTGAAATGAGCTGTTGGGATCCAGGGGGTTCCAGCAGCAGATGAGTCACAGAGGCAGAGAGGTCAGCACAGGCTAATCTTTCTAGTATTTACCATGCACACTATTGCTATATCCTGAGACGAACCTGCCTTCTGTTAAAATGAAACGTCTTCTGTCTGGATGGGAAGATCCTATGGGTGAGAGGAGGCTGTGTCACCTTCATGCCGTTCTGACTGTGTAAAGGACTTGGAAAACTTATTTTAATGAGCTGCGGATTTCCCTTAGGTAGTGATACCTTGCTTTCCTCACTTGTTACAACGAGGTATTTGTGTCCAGCAGGCTGAATAGTAATTGTGAGCAAATTAAATGGCACGTAATAGGGCAGCTCAGACCATGCAATTCAGGGCAATTTCGAGTTTATTACAGCTTCAGCCCAGGATTTGGTTGTTGTTCTTTTGCATCAGTATTTAAGGTGGTAGAAATTCACCTGCAGTTTGGTGTAGTGCAGTTTTGAATCATATGCGTTTCAACAAACAAATAAATAAATAAATGACAACAACTTGCTGTGTCTGTAAAACAGTGGATTTTCAGCAGACTTCAATGTGATAAAGCATTTCTTATTTTGATTGTGCTGGAAAATTTTTGTGACAACTGTGGTTTCAATGAAAAAATAAGTGTTTTATCAGAAGTGATGTGTTCTGTGGAGATGTGTTTGTGCTGATAAAATAAAAATTTTGAAGACGAGATGAGGCTGAGGTTCTTGATCAGAACTAGAGACATGCTGCACAAAATAACATCTGGGTTATTGTCCGTGTGTTTCTTTTTTTCTCTCTCTTTTACCATTCTTGCACCGTCCCACCCAAAAAATGTTTTGCAAGGTCTTGCTTTCGCTAAACCAGCGAAGAATAAAACAAAAATAAAGCTGTTTACCAGTCAGCCCTACTTCTTAGCTCCATATGAAATTATGTGGTGTTTGTCTTGCATTTTGCATAGGTACCTGTGGGAGTGGCGTGCCGTATTCTAATCGCTCTGGTAAACAATTACCTGCCAGTGGTCGCCTTGCACGTAGTGGTGAGCAATCCCTACACTCAGTGGTGCCATTGAAAATGTTTGAGAGCTTGCTGCCCAGTTTCAGCAGTTTAATTGCTAATGATGTGTTATTGCTTCAGAATTTAATAGCTGTTTCTGGTTATGATAAAGTTGGTTTAAACCTGCAAGCTTTTTAAAACTGAATTTGTCGCTTCCTCTTTGCAGTGTGGTTTCCTCCTTTGGTACCTTCAAAACATTGTGGTCCGGGGTGTTGGGTGAGGTGACATGTCCTATTTACACTTGACTGGAAAAGACTGCGTCACAGGCACTTGAAGCTCTGTGGGGTTTTCTTAGTTCAGACGCTCAGATGTGGCTTCCTATCATCACCTGATTGCTTACTTTGAATGCTAAAATGATCTTATAGAATCTTGCTAGCTTCGGTATTGTTATCTTAAACTTAAGAAGATGACAGGCATAGATTTTAATGTTACCTCTGTGTGCTGCCTGTTGTGGAGTCAGCACAGTCGTGATCAAAATATTACATGGCATATTCCCTCATAGTTAACTTCAGAAGAAAGCCTCTTATTTGTCTCCTTGGCTGCTTCTGCTGCCTTTCCAGTCTTCTCTCCATCTCCAGGGCCACAATTCTATATTGATTGAATTATTGAGGCAATCATGCTCTCGTTGAGCTCCACAGGCCTTTCAAACATTAAATCAAGGCCTAGTGATACTAACCCTTGTCAGCAAAAAAAAGCAGGAGGGCCCAAAAGGAAAAATCTTTTTTACCACTTAGTCTTGTAGAATCATGCAGTGCCCTGACTGGTGGTGATCAGTATAAACTCTTCACGCCAGGGTCTTGTGCCTTCACTGTCTAAGCTTTTATAGCCCTGAGAATCCTGTTACTATTAGCTAATAAACCAAATGATGATAATTTTGTTCATCCATTTTTATCTTCTTTTGTCTCACTTGACCATGTAGTGGTAACAGAGTGGATATTAATGCAAGGTCCTTCCTCTGCCCCGTCTCCGACGGCTTTAGAGATGTCCTGCGCTCGCAGGTTCTGCGATCAGAATGGTCATAACAGAACAAATAGGCCAGGAAACAAAACTTAAAATGTTTATCCAAATCTCTTAATCCACCAGCCACTAAAAATGCCCCTGCCATGCTTTCCTGCGATTTCCCAAATCCTTGCAAAGGAAAGCATTGAAGCAGCCATATGGTAGATGTGTTTAGTTGGAGGGCTCTCAGTCAGCTTCTTATCTGATGGAACCACAGAGTTCAGCATACAAAATAATGTCATTCATGGTTTCTCCTCAAAATTTTAGCAGAAATGTGTCAAACACTGCTCAACAGGCTCGGCTGCAGCCTACCTTTTTGAAAGTAGCTGGTGATTTTGGTTACCTCAGGTTCTGGAGTCTATGTTGAGATTGCTTAAAGGCCAGAAAAGTTTTCTGTTTTGTTTTGGGTTTGGATTTTCTTTTTTATTTTACAAAATCGAGCCTTTAAGAATCAGACCCTTCACATTAGGCTCCTGGATAAATTGAAGCACTAAAAAATGTTGTCTTGTACTTTTTTTCTTCTTTTTAAAAGAACTTTACTTTCTTCCCCTATCCTTTCTTTTTCTTTCTATGACAGTCATTAATATCACTTCCAGGTTGTTTTATATTTCCTTCTGCATTTTTCTGTCTGCCTGTTTCTTTCTTTTCATCTACACTCTGAACACTACAGGTTGCCCAGAGCACTTGTGCTGTCTATATCATCGGTGATTTTCAAAACCTGGCTGGATAAAGATCTGAGTAACCTGATCTGACATTATAGCTGTCCCAGCTTTGGGCAGGAGGTAGGACTAGAGACCTCCTGAAGTCCCTTCCAGCTTGAAATGTCCTGTGAGCCTATGATGCTACTTTTTTGTCTGTTTTGTACTTTTTCTTTCTTACCAGCATTTTCTATATACGCTCTTCTTTGTTATGCCATGTTTGTTATACCTATTTATTAATCTATACACAAAGTTACACATTTTGATGAATCTCTAATACGTAGTTAATCTATTAACTGGGGGCTCTTTCAAAAAACGGGGATCTTTTAATAGCTAATTCCTTTATTATGTATCTACTTACTTTGTTGCTGTTAAACATACTGATGGTTTGACGATTATCTTTTCTGCCAGCTCAGGTTAGTAAATACTTAATAAATTTAGAGATTGATAGTCCTGCCTGAAGGCAGGAGGAGAAAAATATTTTCTCTTCTGGAGCCCTCTGGCTGTTTTAGATTGTTTTGAACAGAACTTGAAGAAACCCTGCTTTTTCCCAAAATCTGAACCCTGCAGATAGGATAATTCTGTTCCTCTTGAAATGAGCAATGAATTTTTAAATGGAAAACCTACTTTTGTTGGTATGCCTCAGCTAGTGATTAACAGCATACATACAGACCTAGGACATCCCGAATTTTGGCCTAATGAGAACTCTGGCCTGCCAAATGTCTTGCAGTACACATCCCCTCGTAACTCACAGCCCAATTCTCTCCTCTCATATTAATCCCAGGATAACATTAAACTACCAGTAAGTCATAGCCCTGAAACGTTGACATTCCTTGAAAAAGTAACTGGGTGTTACGTCAGTGATGAACTTACTGTAACTAACCAGATGTAACCAAGGTGTGTTTAAAGAGAGTGTTTTAAATCCCACCTCATGGTCAACATTAACTTTTTTCTAACACCTAATATAGGCTAGATGAAAAGAATTTTGGTGCTTGCAGGGTATTGACACAAACAACCGTGCCTTCTACTTGCATTTGTAGTTAGGAAAATATTTGCTAAAAACAAATTGTACTTTTTAATAGATGTTAGTGTTACTGTAAGGCACCAAGCTGAGAGCTCTGCAAACCATAGTGTCTTTTCTCTTGTCCTTGGACCATCGAACACGAGTGGTAGTGGCACAAGCTGTTCTACTGGCTTATCATTGTATTTCGGCTTTGATCTGGAGACTCCCCATCCAGTCAATCAGCATGGAAGCTCAGGCTCCTGTTTAGTCCTTTGCTGAATTTCTAAAGCTGTTGTGATGGTCATCAGTGATGTAGATACTGCAGTATGTAGTGAAACTGGTAAGTTGGCAAATTCATTTTGCATCAGACTGTAAACAACTGTCTGATGGTGATGACATTCAGCTACTACTGACCTGTACTGGATCCAAACCACTGACCTAAAGGTGAAACATAATTTCTCCTAGAGCCAGTCCGTTTCTTGACTTGGGCCAAACTGCTGACGCAGTAGTGAAAACTGTATCTTACTGCATGGCCAAAGACTGAGTCAGAGACTCCAAGTAGCTACAGTTGATAGACCTCAGGTTTTTGAGCTTTCATGCACTTGGGCAGAAAATGCTTGAAGAAGTTGCAGCCAACAACTGGCAGGTAGGCCTGATTTTCTGACCATCTCTTACTAACAGGTCCCACCTGCAGGTTCCCTGTGGTTCTAGACTTAAGGCCCCGTGTATGATACGTGTATATATATGCGCGTGGATGTGTTTATACCAAGCTATTTTGTTACTTATATTAGTTTGAGTTATTTCCTTGTTAGTTAAGAAGGAATGTGTATATAAACAAAGGCTTTTGCTCTCTGTCCAGACTGTTCTCCCAGCAGCCTTACTGATAGGGTAATCCAGTATCTGTGAAGTTAGTCAGTGAGGATGCCGGGGAACCTGCTTCTGGCCTCTGAATAAATCTTGGAGGAGACAGGTCACTGATAAGGGAGAATCATGCTGTTTACACTTTCATGCTTGTGCAACCAACGTTGCAAAAGGAAACAAATAAAAGATAATGTAACATAGTTTTTAAAGTATATTTGTCCTTTGGCCTTTACAGATAAATATCTGATGGACCGTAGGTGGACAGGGTAAATCCATGTGTTACACTCCTCCTGACTGTGTTTTCATTTCCAAGATACAATCTGTTCCCATAAAATAAAAGTTCCAATCTGTACTGAAGATGACTGCAAATGCTTGTGACTAAAAACAATTAATAAAATGGGTGTGTATGTTCCCCAAAACTTCCAAATTAGTTAAACTATTAGTGCATACAAGAATGCTAGGATGAAGGCACACTTTACTTCTAAATACCAGCAGCAACTAGTAACTTTTTTGAAGATTAATTTTCACTTGTGAATTTAATGCTGTGGAATGGTGCCAGATCCGTTCCATCGATGTGATGGTTTCCCAGGCAATTCCCAAGATGGAGAGCGGGACTGAAGGCTTTCCCCTTTTTGACTCAACAGCATACTTGCACACAACTTTTATGGGACATCTTCATGGCTTAATGGGTTATTCCATTTATCTCCTTGTCTGGTTTTTAGGTCCTTTTTAAAGATTAGCCATACTTCTGTGTAGTTCTACTATAGCCAAATAAAGGCAATGTAAATGAGAGGAAAGAATGCAAGTTTGTGCATACAGCACAAGAAACAGACTTGAACTGTGATCCAGAGATTATCCTGGGGTGGGAAAGTAGTTGAAACTTCCTCAGCAGAAGCTGTCTTGGTAATCAGCTCTGGCAAAGAGCCTCTCAGTGGGAACCTGATATGCTTTAGCAGGATTGCCAAGTAGAAACGAGAAATGCTCTTTATGACTGTACCCAGGACTGGTAAACTTCTGCTGGAATTTGTGTCCAATTCTGATTCTCAGAGTTTGGGGAGGACATGGAAATGCTGGAGAAGAGTTCAGAAGAGGACCACAAAAACCAGTCCATGTTGTAGAATGGCTTTTTGCATGTGAGGCTTCAGCAGTTTGGTGAGAATGTGAGATTGCAGAGGTACTTATGCTTGGAATTGCTATTTGGCAATTCAGTCTTCTCAGTTGTGTGGGCAAACGTGTCATAGTGTGCAGTGACTGGAAGAAGTGGTAAACTTCAGCCTTAGAAGACAGAGCTTTCTAGCAGTATGGGTGACAACTTCAGGGCAGCTCATCTGTGAAGCTGGTACTCTAGTTATTGATATACTTAAGACCACATGAAACATCTGTATAGAAACAACCTTCAACCCAGCTTCTTGGGGTGCAGACCAGGGTAGATGCTCACAGGAAACTCTTCTGGCTGTGTGTACTGCCATGATTTTCCTGTAAGGGAAAATGAGACTGGAAAATGAAAGGCCAGCTAAACGCGGTCCATTTGGTATGTTTTATAGATGAAGGCACAAAACTTTTTTTGCACTGTAATCATTGGGTTTCTGAAGAGCCTTGTCAAAATCTGGCAAAGAAGTGCATCTGTGGAAGAAATTAAGATCTGAAGTCATCCTAAGGCATGAGAGAAAGTGCATCCTTATAACTCTGCGCTTCACTAACAATATTTATATGAGTTTTTCTAGACGTTTTCTTGGAAAACTCTTCTTTCATTATTCTAGGCATTATGCCTAAGGAATAACTTACTCGTGCTCACTCATAGCATGTGTGTATACTGTTAGTTTCTGCGTGCAGTGACACGTAAGCTTGGTGAGTGCACAAACCAGCCTCATGTATCTATGCTTTCTTTTGAAATATGCCCTCACTGAACGACGGGGATTTTGAGAACAGGGATGGATGGATGCAAATTACAGTTTCCAAATATATAAAGCAGAATTCTTGTAGAAATAGTTTTGTGCTGTGTTGTGGCAGAGCTTACCTTCCTTTTTTACTGACCTACAGGCAGTTTTCGTAGCCTCTCGCTGGATGCAGCTTTTCCTGGCCACATGCTGCTCAGTCCTTTGCGTTTATATTGGAGATCAAAAGCATAGAAAAGCTCCTTTGAGCTGTGGCCAGTAATATTTACAAAAAACCCGCAATCATTCACTGAGACGCTGGATGGCTCAGGAAGCTCTGCATGTTTGCTAGTGTGCTGGATGCAGAGGGCTCAGATGAAGACTACAGGTCAGATTTGAAAGATGTGGGGTAAGGTGTGCCTGTTCATATGGAGAATATTTGAATTGTTGATTGCTGTCAGTGTCGTTACGCAAGTGTTTCACTTGTGATTTATAGGCATCAAAAATATGTCCAAAATAATACCTGCCTCCAAGCAAGTGGGATTTCTGAATTATACTGAGGCCATCAATGACTTCCACAGCAATCAGCAAATGTGTTAACCGTTGCTCTCTGGTTCTGTATAGTTTGGCAGACTTAGATCATTGGTGCAGAAAGCACTGATCCAGTACAGAACAAGGTCCTGATGAGATTAGCCACTTACATAAAGTGGGATTTTATTCATTTCTGGTTATGTGACTATCAACGGGCTATAAAAAGTCACTTTTTTTGAGGGCCAAGTTGAGTTATCTTTTAAGCAGAGGCATAGTTGAGATGGAATAAACCTTTGAAACAGTGAAAGTAGGATGGCACTGTCTCCAAAATCTTTAAATGCTGACTATACGTGACTGCTTTGCTGTATCCTGGTGAGGAGGGAAGGTGAGGAAGAGAAGAAGCTGTAATATTATAATAGATTTAAATTACCTGATCCTTGGGAATTGCTGAGATACATAAGCAAAGCCTCTTAAGCCTCATGCATTTGTGGTTTTATTTTCAAACATGGGAGTTTGAGAATATAAGCATGTGGAGGTCTCTGAATGGCACACAAAGGCGGCATTCCAGACTGCTGCATGCCCTTCATAAGTTCAGGGTTTTTGAAGAACATGACAACAGAGCAGTGCATTCAGTGAACAGAGGGACTTAGTCAGGTAGAGGAGTGAAACCAGAAAGTTTATACTACTGATTAGCCAAAGAGATCCTGCAGGACACATTTATCAGCATCACAAGCAGGATGCTGTTACATACATTATAATATGTCAGTAAATGTTATGTGAATAATGAGCATGGACCAGGATCTCTCATCCATCTCAAGAGGCTGATCAGTTACAGGAGGAGGAGGACAAAGAATGGGTGGTCTGGGTTTCCCTATAGAAGGCTTCAGATTTTTCTCCTTTGCAGAAATGGTGACTGCTGTAAATACCTTGACAATAAGAGCAGTGATGATGAAAACTTTTGGCAAGACTGTTTACAGAAGTGGAACCTTCTCAAATGAAGCACTGAAATCATTAAATCAAAAGACAGCAAGCATAAACCACAGGAGAGTCCCTCTGCATTTGTCTTTCCTTTGGGTGACCAAATTTCATGTGTTTTGGATCAATGAGATGAAGCCTAAGGGAAGGTACTAAAAGAGAGAGGAAATTTTTGAAGTTGCTTCAACCAGTTCACTCTGAGAAAGGACAGCGCAGTCCTTATGGTCTCTGCGCAAGTGTTTATATGTTCTGACTTGTGTAAGAACAGCTTTCTGCTTGAGTATTTTTTTACTTTCTGAATCAAAATTAAATACCAGCTACGATGTTGTTAACCTGCGTAATGTTCTGTGAATGAAGATGTCTATTTTGGGGAGGCAAATTTCTTACTCATCAAGCATTACTGTATCGTGGCTTTTTTTCCCAATAAGTACCTCATAACAAAAGACAGATGAAGCTTATTCAGCAGGAGGAAGTGAAGGATCACAAATGAGAAGAGATGAACGGATCCTCCTCTGTCCACTCAAGAGGAACTGGGTACTTCTTTCTCAACACTTCTTTCCCAACATGCCCAAGCCCTGATATGTTTGGAAATGGCATTCAGATTAAAAGTGACCTTTCTCTGTGATTTTTGTGCCTTCAGAAGGAAGAAGTTATTTGTCTTGCAAATGGCATGTTCTTGCTACATCTGGCAAGAAGGCGGGAGAGTCAGAAAACAGTGACTGTCACTTGTGTCTTACTGTGAATTAGCATCTCATTTTTGGATTTGGTTTCCTCTTATCTGTCAAAACTCTCTTGTGTAACTTCAGTTTCTCCAGAAATAACTGTCTCTCCTGAGAGACATCTCACGGTGAAGTGGTGGTTTCAACTTCCTTTTGACTGAGTTCCAATTTAAAGGATAACGGATCTTTCTGTTCTCTTTAGTTGCTGCTCTCCCTGCTCATCTTCATAATCTTTTATTACTGAAATTGCAGAAAGTGGATTTATTTCCCAATGCATGCAGTGGTCTCCTCCATGTCTGGGAGGATAGTTTCAAATGTTCAGTTGCTAGCTTGACCGTGTTACAGACTGCGTTCAATGCAAGTGCTGTCCAGTTCTATTATTATTTCATTATTGTTTATACCTGATTGTGCTGTAAACAATTCCATATAGAAACGCATCATCATCCTTGTCCTGAGGGATCTTGTCAGGAAGTCAAGCAAGTGAAGTTGCAGAGGACAAAGCCATGCACCATGCAGAATGCTGTATGTATTATACTGTCAGAGAACATCTTTAGTGTAGGTGGTTTCTCCAAATAGGAATTTTTTGTGTCCTGGGCTGTTGAAGAATGAAAAAAAAAAAAAATCAAGGAAGTTATTTAGTAAAATTAAAGCAAACTCTCAGCTTACATTTGTAAAGCCCTTTTACTTAGCTGCTGCGGCTGATCTAAAAACATTTTAAATCCCATTTCCGTACTTGCTTAAGTTAGGGTTCTTCAAAAGACAGGAGTATCAAATTCTAATGCGCAGTTTCCTTTCAGAAGACATATTCTCTGGGAGATGAATGTCTGAAACAGCTGTAACTTTCACATTCCACGAATCTCTCCTAAATAAACACAAAAGACGATTCAGTATGTAATAGAAGAGATAGATATCTCTGTGCCAGTGCATATGTATATACATGTAGATGGATTTATTGATAACCACATACCCAGAAGTCTTTTACAATTGATCTATTGGGGCAACTCGGATGAATGGTCATTCCCTTTATGTGTTTTTCTTTGGAGTTGCTATGATTATCAGGTTTTTTTCATCTAATAGCGGGAAATTATAAACTAGTCTTTGGTCAACTGTTCATGAAAGAATTGATTTAAAAAAAAAACCCAAACCAAAACAACACAACAAAAGAACCCCCAAACTGGTCTTGAAAGCCAAAAGCTGGGCACCAGTAACTTTAGATGCATTTACCCAGGGTAGAATTTGAAGATGGAGACACTAGTCATAGTTGTAAGAGAATATGGGTACAAAATTTTGCATATGTAAGTGTTGGCAACATAGAAGTTTCAAGGATTGTCAATTGTTCTTTAGCTGCACATGTCAGCCAGTTCACATCTTGCCTCTTGTGATATTTGCAGTCCTAGCATTAAAACATACAGCTGTTTAATGAGACAGTAAAAAAACTTCCTAGGCTAATGAGTCCTGTGTCATGGTCTGTCAAAAAGTGTGATGACTTTGAAATTTCTGTTTATGGATTAAATGTCAGAAACAGCATCCTTCTAAAACACAACACAGTAACATATTGGGGTTGGGGTTGGTGGTAAATTATATGTGTTAAATTTAGCTGAAGGAGTGACTCGTATATCCTAAAGAATATGAGGGCAACAGATGATTTCCCTTATTATATGAGGCCTGAGGAGGAACCTTTAAAAGAGAAATAATATTAGAGGATAGACCATTCAAAATAACCCTCCTAAAGGACTTTCTAATGTGATTAGGTCTGGTTTTACTAGCCTGTATAGTATCAGGACTAGTGACAAAGCTAGTATAACATCAGCACACGACTTTTAGAGTACAAGATATAAAGCTGCATCACATACAAACATTTATCCCTATAACAGAATTAATCCTTTGTACATGCAGGCTATTGCTTTGCTTTGTTGGATTGTAAATGTCGGTAATGATATCCCTCCTGCCTTTTTACAGTGCGTAATTTTTGCATACAAATGTTAGCTTGTATAAGCATCCCTCTTTTCTTCCAAGGTTTGCCATTTGCATCTTTTTTTTTCTTCCTGCTTTTTGTTGAATTTTGTATCCTTAAATTTGTTCATTACAGAGAGTATTTAAATACAGATTGTTTCTATTTAAACATGGTGGTCTGAAACCATAGACCTCAGATAACGGAGAACATTTTTGTTCTCTACTAGTGTAACGGACTCAACGTGTCCAATCACAAAAAAACACTGTATCTTCTTCAAATAGATAATTCATCATTCTTTTAGGGCGCTGATTCAGCATTGAACGTTAGCAATGTTTAGAAACAGTGTCTCTGCTGAAAAGACAAACCAACAAAAGTGACTAACCTTTAGGGATCTAAACTTCGGTTTGAAATAAGTCAATATCATGTTGTGCAAAATAGCTGGATGTTCTCTGTTGAACTTAGATCTGGTATTGTGTTTTTATGAGAGGTGATGAGGTCAAACCTCCAAATAATAATGGTTGCAATATGTCTTCATAGGTATATTTGTCAGAGTACTAAGAAGTCAGAGGGTAAAAATATTATAGTTCATAAATACAGGTTTTGCTAGCACTGGCATTAGATTTCTGTCTGTAAATCACTTTTCTCTCTGACTCTGCTTGGCGTCTCATCAAATACAAAATCAGGCCTGATATTACATTAATCCGGAGAAAGAAAACCCAATGAATCCTCCATACTGGAGTTATTACACATTATCTTTTTCTTTTTTCCTCGCAGTTTAAGAATTTCAAGTTAGCTAATAAGTTAGTCAAAATTCTAGGGTCCATCTTCTGAAAACGTGAAGGATAATTTAAAATGCTGACAGTCAGATGCTGGTAATGACTCTGGTGCTGCTTACAATTAACCCATCGTAACGATTGTAGATTCTGCATCCCAGCCAGAGTAGTTGTGTGAGGGGAAAAATGAGACAAGGCCTGTTAAGGTCTCAAAAAGTTAAAAAGTGACTTCTTTAATATACATGGTGTTCTTAGCACAAAGGGCAGAAAAGTCAGCAGAAAAGAATATATATATTGTGAACTGGAAAGAAGTCGGTGCCTTTGAAATAGTATCCCGTGCTTTGCCCTAAATCTGACTGCAGCTTTTAGCTTCCACCACATGTTTACATTGGAAATCTCTCTTTGTGCATATAGAGTTTGTTCTCTTATGAAATTGTGTCTCAGGGGAAGGATAATTTAAAGCCATTTCTATTTGTTATGTCTGCGCTGAACTAGGCTATTAGGGGCCGTTAATGCTGGATAAACTCAAAACCTACAACTACCTTCATCTGTGGATTACAGAATCTGTCCAACAAATTGCATGCTGATATTACCAGAATAAGGAACTATGGGCAGTTTCATGTCGTAGCCAACATTGGGATCATTTTATAGTGTAGCCAACATCAGGGTTGTGCTGATAATCACAGATGTGCATCTGACTTCACTTCAGGAAGGCTGAGGTTTTAAAGGTTAAGTCTCATGATAGCCAATGTAATTTTAGGTTTCTAGGTTAGGAGCTCTTGCTGGACAGCCTTTGAGAAAACGTGGATTGTGGGTTTTTGTAATTCTAGACCCAGCATCAACTTATTTTGCCTAATTGTAAGTTCAAGCACAGCCGTAAGCAGGGGAGAAGTTGTAAGCTGTGCTTGAGGAGTAGCCACAGATAGCACTTAAAGTTGGAGGCACATTGCTAAGCTGAAGTTTTTCTTTCTTCTTCTACACTTTGGCAAGAGAATGATCATGTAACAGCGTAACATTGGCTTATTTTAGCTATGAATTACCATTCCTTCATTGCTTCAGACAATAGCTTAATGAATTGTATGACTGGGAGCCAAGAATCAACCCATTCATCTTTACCTGCTCCTCATTCACTCTCAGACCAACCGCTTCTATTGTAGTGGTAAGCCTGATTGATTGACTGCGCTGATGCTGGGATCCAAGACACAGGGGCTGGTGGTAGCCTACTTGAAAAACACTCGTTCTTGTCTGTGAGTGCGTAATCCTAGCCAGTTGTACCATTATTCTTACCGAGACTGATAAGTTTAGATACCATTTATCTGCCATTTATAATTACAGGACACATTCAGAAGATTTATAGGTTTGTTGCAGATGAATGCTTTTGTAAGTGGAAACTGGTCTTAATCTTGTATCTAAAATATTAAGCTGCAAACATCATAAGAACTTGTTTTCTGGAGAAAGTCTTCAGTGTTTCTTTTTGCTTTCTTTGACTGGGAGATGGAAAAACAAATCACTCCTTTGGTATGTCCCAGATGACTCCAATGGTGCAGATGCATAAAGGTGAAAAAGAACAGAACAAAGTTATAGTTCACAGAGAGTATAAAATCTGTATTGCTTAAAATTTCCCTGTCACACTCACACCCTAATTTTCTTAAGGCAATGGTTTTGCATCACTGGATTTCTGGCTGTCTTAAAAGGCCTGGGAAGTTTTAGCTCGTAATGAATAACCAGGACTAGAAGAAAGGAAATAGGCTTCACAGCGGTTATTAATTATGGAAGTTGTAGAAGCTTGCGTTGTTTTTAAGGTGCTCTGATTCTAGCTTATCCAAACAGAGGTCAGAAGTTGCTTGACTCATTCACAGAGATTACCTGTGAGTAAAGCGTGTAAAATCTGGTCTTTGTTTTTGTGATTCCAGAAATATCCTGTATGTGAAATACAGTAGGGAGGAAGAAGGGAGTAGTAGTTTCATGTGCATAACAAGATTTTTTGTCAGAGTGATGGGGAAAAAGAAGTCGTCCCTGTTTTCACTCAGTGCTAAGCCAGTGATTACCACTGGTATTGGAGAACTGGTTTTTGTCTGCCGGGGTACGGCTGTTGATTCTTCACTAAATACTATTTGTGATACATGTTGGCTATGTTGTTTGCTGTGGGGTGCTTTTTCACCTCAGACAACTCTGTCCTAACCTTCACCTGAATGTCCACAAGAGAAATAAGGAGCTGCTCAGAAAGTCAGCGTGGCTCCAGTGGGGCAGCTGCAGGTCTCACAGTGAGCAAGGGTAGGGAGAGGATGAGGAGGCATAACTTCAGGTACTTCTCCAGCTGTCAGCCACAAATATTTGATGAGAGAAAGAAGTGAGTTGAAGTCACATCTGTCTCCATCAGAACAAGGAGAAAACTAGTTGGGAACTGTGATCATGAGTCTCAGTTTCCTCAGCTGCTCAATGGGAAAAAACACTGCGCCCTGTGCACGTATTATCTAGGCCTTCATGTCGTGAGATGGATGCTTTTGGCTAAAATATCTGTACATTCTCCCAAGACCTGTACTTCATTCTGTGCTTTAATCCTTGTAATTTTGAGCATGTCCTTTCAGTAATGTTCAGAGAAGGGCTGACTTGTTGATTACCTCTGCTATGCTATGTTTGTGTTTCTTGTTTGTAGATATTAGTTTAACAACATTTTGTGCAAAATCCTTGAAGAATTTGCATCCTAGTCATTGTAAAAGAATAACTAGCAATCAAATGGGAAACTATTTGGTTTTGTGTTGTTTGTTTTTTTAATCAGACTTCTGCTGGTTACTTTACTTTTATAATCACAGCATGATTTAATTTACCTCATACTGTTTGAATTTCTGCCTTTTTTTGAAGGTGAAGGCAATTTTGACAGTAAAATTCAATGTTGCGTCCACTGGAGCCCAGTCAGGAGGAGCTGTTATGCATTCCTCGTACTACATCGATAACAATTGCAACATTCACTTCAACAGAAATAGGGTTCTTTTAATTATTTGGAAATTATATATTAAACCTTGTTGAGTTGGATTATACAAAATATAGAAATTGGTATCAACTGTGATGTTTTCCTAGAAAATAAATTTGAAAAACTCAGGGAAGGCAGGGATTTAAAATTAAATAGAAATTGTACATAAAGTTCAGCTGGAAATGAGTATTTAGTCCAATTGCATTACTCATTACTAGTCATTTGTAAGTTTTGAAAACAATTACATATTCAACTCCTGAAAGTGTGTCTTTTTAGGAACCAAAATTACAATTATATGAAGAACGCTCTGTTCTTAGATTCTTTTCTTTAGAGTCATTGTTTTCGTTTGCTGTTTTTTTAATCAGTCCGATAGAAATAGTGTGTGGTATGTCTGTATAAACTTACACACTTAACTTTTGGCATTCCTCCGTGTAATAAACTGCATTTGCCGAGGAAGGATAACCTAGATTATGAAACCCAAGGGCTGCTTTTTGTGTAAGGATGCTGTGTGCAATTTTGAACTTTTGTTCAAGGTAAAAGACTCAAGAAGTTAATGAAGAGGGAATTAATCTTCCCTCATGCTCACTGGACAGAGATCACAGACTTCAGGTTTTGAGGAGACAGAATAAAAAAGATCTTCGCTGCCAGTGGCCATAAGGCTGAAATGCTTTTATTCTCTAGAGGCAGAACTCATCTGCAGCTTTCCCTCATTTAAACTCAAGACACTTCAGTTTCCTGTTTAGTTTGTATCTAAGTAGATTTTCTTTTAGATTGTAGATAGTTGTTTGTGTATTCTTTGCTAAGGGTTGTTATTTTTTCCTTTAGCTGCTGGCTTGGGAATTGCCTGAACAGTGTTGCTTTATTGAAAAGGATTATGTGCTACCCTGGCTAGGGAATCCCAGAGGAAACAGATACCATATAAAATCAAAATACAATGTCTCCAGGCTGCCACTCGCTGAGTCTTTTAGCAGTGATCTACTTGAAGTAACCTTGTTGGAAAACAAGTTTTTAGTGGTTCTTAATGTCTGCAGCACCACTCGCAATACAGAACATGCAGAATCTGTGGTCCTTTTAGTGGGACAATCGTAGTGAATCTTTGAGTCTGGCACCCAGCTGGTGATGGCGATACTATTTTATTTTTTTTGTTGTCTGGATTGATGTTCTCCATCAGTCTGTAGACCAGTTCAAGTGAGTGTTTACATTCCCTTTGTCGCCTTCATCAGCTTTTTCTTGCTTTAGTGAAGCACTTGTGAGACTATCTAAAATTTTTCTGAAGTTGTAAGTCTTCACATTTGCCTTGGAATTCCTAGTGGAACCAGAAAGACACCATTAACTAAACTGGTTCATGTTACCTGGCTGCAAGAAAAGAGACTGTGCTTCTCTCAAGTCAAGTTAAAGCCTCCCCTGCTGCTGGGTCACTTGTAGTGGATTTTTGTAGTGTATTAGCTCTTTTAAGCTCTCTGTTTCTTTTCTAGAAGAGGAAAAACGTCCTGGTAGAATCCTGTTTTCATAGCTCACATAGCCATTTCTTATGGAAGCTTTGTGGACAGGAATGGCAAAGATTGCAAAGTGTATTGTAGACGTTTTTTTCCAAAAAGGACAGAAGCCAAAGGAATGGCTCAGAGGTCCATGTTTCAAAATACAACAGGTAAGTATACTGTCATTACTAGGCTGTAATCAGGAGGAAGAACTAGGCAGTTGCTTCTCTTTGAGATACAGTTTTTTGCCTTTTCAAGTCTAGAGCTGCAGCGCTTAAGCTCACCTGCTCCTCCTTTGCCAGCCAATCCACATACCAGTGCAAGAACACGGAAATCTTGGCCAGTATACGTTTCAGTTTGACTCCTTATGAGGCACACCATTGATATTTCACTGTTTAATTCACTTCTAGAGAAATGAGCAACTGGTCTTGTTCTTGTGACAAACTAACATTTGCGTGTATTATTATACCTTACACACCTTGTAATTGCCAGCAACAGCTCCAAGCAGACCAGCAGTAGGGAAAGGCCTCTACAAAGCTAAAGCGAAATAGGGAGAGGAGCTCACACAATCTGTCTGACCTCTAAGCAAGTGCTATCACCCAAGTGTTCATACTGGAAAAATGTTCCTCTGTTCGTAAGTAGGGTAGTCTGTTCCTAGGAAAAAATCATCATCCTCTCTTGGATTGCCTAACTTTGTTTTATAGTAGATCTGAACTAACATTTTATTGTGTTTCTGCATATGCAGTGCAGGAAAAAAGAAAGACATAAGCACGTCAGGCAGAAAGAACAGGATTTGGAGAGAGAAGAAGAAAGAAAACTGACTGGGCCCTTTTGAGAGTTTGAAGTTTGCTACTGAGGCCAGTATATTGACCCAGGATGGAGAGAGCTACAGACTATAAACCTGGTTTCTCAAAAAGCATGCCTCTCTAATCCCCTGCATCCGCTGAGGGCCTCTTAGTATTATTGTAAAAGGTCTGTTTTCCAGAGTGATTTGATTCCCATAGCCATGGGCAAAGGCACCCAAGCAGCTCTTGTTTGATTAAAAAGCTGAATTGTTTGCTGGTGACCGTAAACACAAACAGCTGCTTTCTGAAACCACACAAAAATGAGAGCCAGATTGGTACTTCTGCTGCAGGACAGAGTTTTAAACAACTCACTAGCTATCTGGGAATATTTTCTTTGGGAAAATAATTGAGATGAATGTTAATAAATGCAGAATATAATGTGTGTGCATTTACCTCACCTTCACTCTGCCCTGGTTATTTTTGATGCAGGCTGATCCTCCTCCAGTCTTAGAGTAGAACAAAAGCAACTTAGCTTGCTTCAGGTAGTAATATTTACAAGGACTTGAAAATACAACCAAAAAGAACGACTTGCAGGATCAGTCAATGCTGCCATTTTCTGTTTGGCAGTGACCTTGTTTGCATTTGTCCAGGGAAACAGAGAAGGTGTGGTGTTGGGGACCCTATGCTGACCTTACTGCACTGAAGTGATTCTCCTTAGGCTGGTTTTGTTGGTTTTTATGATCATACTTTTCTAGCTGCAGAGTACAAGAGCAGCATATAACTGTGCTCAGGGATGTGGTCTCCTGGATTTCATTGTTTATATTCACCTATTTTATTGTTCTTTGCAACTAGGTATTCTGAAGGTTATGGACTGCCTTTCCCACGTCACTGCGTAGCTACTGTCCTTAGCAAATACTGTTTGATAGGTTGTGCAATCATTTTAATTAACTTTGTCATGTGTAGGTGCTCACTGAAAGGACCATCAGCAAGATAAATAGAAAACATTAGACAATTCCCTACCTGAGACTACTAAAACCAAAAGGTTGTGAACAATCCTGTTTACTAGTTTACTACTATGTGGTTTGTTGTCATTTCACTCTGAACGGAGAGTGAAAACCAGTTGTGTAATTATTGTTTGCCAAGAACATGAAAAACAGTACGTAAAGCCAAGTTTTATTACAGAAGTTTAACTTCCCATTTCTCAGATGCTAGCTCAGACCTCTTTGCCGTGATTGGGTTCCCAAGCTTTCAGATACAGTCCATGTATGTAGTGACATGCTTTTATTATATATAGATGTTGCTTACCTATGCACACAAGTCTTTTCAGAAGTATTCTGAAATTACAGGACTAGGCGTCTGGAGACCTGGCTTCTGTACATGGCTTTACCATCAACTTCCTGAAGGACTTAAGCAAAGTTGGAAAGTTTTTTTACACAATTACATTGGACAGTACATAATCCTGCTCTGAGGAATAACAAATGTTGGTACAAATCTGTGCTGCATTGTGGATTCTGCTCTCCCCTGATGGACTGTGAGAGTTAGGGCTGTTGAGGGATCTTCCAGCTTTTCACCTTCCTTGCTACTTGGCTCTTGTGTCCTGGGAAGCATTTTACTACTTTTCATCCAAGTTTTGTTGACTTGAATATGTTTAGCCCTTGACCAGCTATAAGGGCAGTGCTGCTCTCCCCATCCCTATTTTTCACTTTGCAGTGTAACCTGTGGGTTATAACTACCCCAAAGCTGTCTTTCTGCTGATTCCCCTTTTATGTGCACTGGGGATAATGCAGCTTTTCTAGAGAGACCACAAGACTTGATTCATTGATGTTGTAAGAACTGTCAAAATCTTGTGACAGAAGCGGAAAATTTTGTTGACATTGGAAGGAGAGGTGGCTAGAGCTGTAGTCTGGGTTCCAGCTGTAGGGGTATTTCTATTAACTAAAGAGATTGAGAACCTTATACTGAGCTGTTTTTATGCACTTAAATAATTGAGAACAGTTTTTGTTTAGCTCTGGGTATTTCCTGAATGCGTTTGCAAGTCAGACAGTGTAGTGCTGGGCTTAAAAGCCTGGCTCCATCTTGAGATGTATTAAACAAAATAACCAAAGAGAATTTATCATGGAAACGTGTATTAACTTTTGAAAACATTCATGTTACGATTAGTGTTGCTGTTAATACTTTTAAATTAAAAATATCATGTATTTTAGAGTTGTCTAAGGAAAAAAACCCCTTACTCTGCATATGCAATTATCTCCATGCACTACCAAAGTGTCTGAGCATCTCCTAAATATTTAAATACAGAAATAATGATAGTGATAGTACTCTCTTCTTTTTCAGCCTGTAAAGAAGATAGTTCAAAGGTGTTTACTCCATGAACTTTCTGGTGTCATGGTTAGAGGTTTTGAAGAAATTCAGGGAAAGCTAAGTTGAATGTCGCCTATAGTTCTGAGCGTAGTTATATCCATGCTATTCTCTTTTGGTCTAGGAGAGAGTCCCCTTCCCAGTGCAGTCAGGAGCATCCCCTTTAGCTCTGGCAGCCTGGTCATTGTGGTACCACGACGGCTGACTGTAGGCACTGCAGAGAGATGATTCTCACATAGTGTTCACTGATCTCCAAATATCATGGCAGAAATCTTGAACCAGATGCTGAGTGGAAAACACAGTTTTGTGTTAATGAGTTAAGAGAAATTTATATTCCTGAAGCAATGGACTTCACAAAAATGCCAGACTTCACTTCTCGGTAGAATCAGTAATTTAGGCTGGAGGTCACAAATACCAGTCTTGCTCTCCGGAGCAGTGTTGAATATAATAGAGGACGGTCTTCTATTGAGGTGAAAAGATTGATCTAATGGACTAAAGATTGATGAAATGACTGGAAGGAAGGTTATGAGGACCAAGCAAAAAAAGAAGAGAAGACCAGAAAGAATAAGTGAGTGTTTTGTATTTCAAGTAGCTGAGCAGGCTTTGGGGAGTGCATGTGCTTGGGTACTGTTTAACTCACCTTTGCTCCTCCCAGCATCTCTCATAACCAGAAACTCAGTAACGGACATGGGATAAGCATCAGCTATAGATACTTTTTCCTTTGTGTGCTACGCCCGTCCTTCTTTCTCTTCCTTTTCTTCAGTGCTTCATTTACTTCTTGTCGGTTTCTATGTTGTTTGAACCCTGTCTACCCTTCTTCCAAGTAAAGCAGGATTTTTTTCTTCCTTATTAGTGGTATGAAAAAGTACAAATCAAAAGCAGGAGGTCTGGAGCCATTAAGCTCGCGTAACCAGCTGGGCAGCCAGGTGGGAAAACCCCTTGTGCTGGTGGGAAAGGGTGTCTTGCTCTCTCCGCTAAGATTCCAGTTTTGTTGCTGACGGGGCTGCAGCAGGAGCTGGAGGCATGAGAAACACCTCCGTGCTGTGCGCGGGGATGGCACGGTGGGGATATGTTTGGAAGACGGGACAGCGAGGACACTGGCCCTCCCACAAAACCGCTTCCCCCTCCCCCTTCCTTTTCTTTTGCGGTCGCACACAGCGCTGTGGCTCGGAGGTCATTTGTTTCCCACAGCTTCACAGAACACTGTAGCAGAAAGGGGCACAATGGTCCCTTACAAGGGGCGATGTGAGGCCTTCTTTCATCTCTAATAAGCCCCTTCACTTGCACTGTGAAGCCTGGTGTGTGTGTGTGCATGTGCACAGTTGCAGTATGAACCGCGCTGCGCCTTCCATTGATGTAGAGCATTCAGGTTTTTTGTTTTGTTTTTCAAATGGGCAACTCCCGGCATGGTCCAGGCTGAGGTGGGTTTTCTGTTCAGCACAAGCGCATCCGGAGACATCCCTTCTTTTCACATAGCTGTTAAAATCTAGGGCCCATCTGGTCAACATCAGTCGGCAGAAAAACTGAACTCGGAAAGCAAGGGGAGGAGGGGGGCAACTATCTTTATCTCCCCTCTGCCAAGCACAGGCTCTACCTGTTGCTCTGCTCGGGCATGTTTGCTGACTGAGCGTGTCAGGAGAGCTCTGTGAGAACAACCACCCTGCCAAAGCAACAGACTGTCCTGTCACAGAATTTGTAAGCAGAGGTGCAATTTGGAAACTTTTCCTTCTCCATTACCCTGTTATAATGAGCAGGAAAGGAAAGGGAATAAACAGTATGATGAAATTTTAAGGTGCAGGAGTTTGGCGTAGTGGTCTGTCTACTCTGGAATACCATTTTTACCAGTGTCTTCTGCCTGATCCTTTGAAATCCCACTCCTTGAGCCACCCTCTAAGTCTGGAGAGCTTTCCTTCCTACGTGAAATAGCAAATTTTTAGCTGCCTTCTATGCAGCAGTGAGTTTATGCTCCAAGGTAGGAAAGTGGATCTCCCCTGTCTTGGTACACTCAGAGTAAGAAGGTAGGTGGATGCTGGTCATGAAGTTTTTCCTACTCTCTGCCCCTTTCAAAGCCCATGTTTAGCCTGGACTGGCTCTTGCTAGAGTTGATTCAAATGTCTCTCTGTGAGGCCACCTTCAAGCTCAGTGCAGGCTTATCTTAGGAAATGGCTTCAGTAGTCCAGATCCACTAAGGCTTTGTGTCTTTCTCCCTCTTTACTGTATCCAGTTCCTTTTGTACACAGTATTACTTCAGCAAGGGAAAGAAAATCCATTTTTTCACTTGTCTGGGTGGCTGTTGCTGTTCTTGGCTACTTAGCATTGTGCAGCCTCATGTTCCACTCTAGCATCTCTGGATGTTGTAACGGCCCTAGAATGAACCTTCTGCTTAACCTTGAGACCTGGCCTGGAATTCCTTAGCTGGCATTCCTTAAACAGGTTATCTGTTTAACATACCACAGCCTGGAAAAGACATCGAAGGACATTAAGAAATGGTTATGCAAAATCGACACACTTGGATTTCAGCTGTAATCTGCTGCATGTTTTTCAACCTTGAATAAGTATTCTTCTACCTGTTGGGAATGTGATATTGGGCATTTCACCGACTGCCTCTGACTGGGCGATTTTGAGCAAAGGTAGGAAACCATTTTCTCAACAACATGAGACTGTCAAAGAAACTGAGCAGTTTCTTTGCCTGTTTCAGATTGAATCAGATGATTCCAGGCAATGCAACTGGTCAGTTGGAGATTTCTTGGCATTTATAAGTTCTCGTGCTGAGGGGCCAGTGTACAAATCCATTTCCTAGCACTATCCAGATGGGAATGAACTACTTTTTTGGAGGTTCCAAATACACGAGGTAGAGCAAGTGTTAAATTGCCCTCAGAACAACATTTAGTTCACTTGATCAGCCCGTGCATTGCTTTGGCAACTGGGAATTTTAGGGAAAAATGCAGCTTAAACTTCACTGAAAAGGAAGAAAGGGACAGTCTGGGGAAAGGGTGTCTTCCTGCCATCTCATAAAAATGAGTGTCCATCAGTTACTTTCAGACAGGTATGGGACACTGATTGATTGATAGATGAAGGTAGCATGCATAAGTATAAATACGTTTACATGTCTTCTGTTTTGGTGGATGTGGGATGAAAGACGATGTGCAACAGCTGAATGTGTTTGAGCTGGAGGAGGGGTGCTGTCTTTAAGACAAATGACATTTTTCTGAGCTCTCCAAACATACTTTCAGCTGCCCTGGTCTTGCGAGTAAGATGCCACAATAACTGGGTTCTAACTTGTTGTCTAGTTTCATTGTGGTATCTGTAAATATCTCCCTTTCTTCTGCTCAAATGCTGTTGCATAACTTCCTGCAGTGAGTGTTGTCTCCTGGAACATATCACTCGACCTTTTTGCTTGCCTGAGCAGCAGAACACCAAATACACTTTTTTCAGATGATGGAAATACAGTAGCTTCGTTAAGTGATGCTGCTATGGCAGGCCTCTAGTTATTTCACAACTAAACTACTTATGAACTTGGAGCACATACCTCTTTAACAGAAGGAAAGAGAAGAAAAAAAAGGACAATAAACCCCCAATCTCTCAAATCTGTTGACAGCTGGGGTTGCAGAGCTCAGCTAACAGGGATTTTAAATTGCTACAGCTATACTGTCTTTCTTCCAATGTAAAAGACCCAGCAAGTCTCGTGCAGGCTGAGCACGGACTACTTCTCCAGCAGTCATTGGCATGTCAGCCCAACCTGTCTGTATGTTTGCAAAACACAAAGAGTAGTTAACTACATTTAATATGGCCTCCAAAATGTGAAATAATACTAAAAAAATCTCAGTAATAATGAGTTTTAGATTCAGTAAATCAGTAAAAAGTAACTAATTTGTTGCCTCAAACCCTGCCTGGACTTTCTGAAGTTTCTAATGTTGCCTCCATTAAGTAGGAATCTAAATGGGTCTCCTCTTGTGTTTGGCAGATACTGACATCTTCCCTGGCCTTGTTTGAATGATGCAGAGTCGTTGGTAGAACAGCATTTTATGGCCATGAAAGTGTTTAAAAGGGCAGTTCTCAGGGCTGGGTAATTAAATTGCAATTTTAACTGTTCTGTGGCTTTTTAAAAGTATGTAAGAAGACGATTAATAAATTCAGGGTGTAAGCGGACCTCAGGCAGCCTCCAACTGTAAAATTTTACTCACAGGAGCACTGGGACAAAAAAACAGGGTTCTTCTGAGTGCTAGAGGGCTCTTTTTGGCATGTACGGAGAGCTGCATGCTGGATTCATTGGCCTTCTCTGGTGTCCAGGCTGAGTCCTTGGGTGTAAGGGTGAAGTCCATATAGTGAAGGTGTGAGGTGCTTCTGTGAACTAGCAGGTCAGACCATCCAAAAGTGGGGAAAGATTAACTGTATTTTGTTCTCAGGTTCTGATAGGTGAGCTAGACCTGTGGAAAAGTTTTCAATTATTTTACCAGAAAAACAAGCATTCCACCTGAGAAGATAGGTTATTGTTTGCTTTTTAGTTCAAGTGAGGAAGTAGTCTTGAAACTGGAGGATCTCCTGTGAGAACACTTGTCTTTATGGAGAGGTATTTAGCAATGATGTACTAGGGCTTCCAATTGATCTCCACGGCCCTGTTAAAGCACAAAAAGATCCTTCTCCAGCATTCAGAGCTGATAAAGGAGGACTACAAAAACCTCCAGAGAGGATTTTACAGAACATGATCAAGACAGTGTAATAAAAAATTATCAGAAACTTATAAAAAGCTAGTGTAGTTTATGGAGTACAGGTGCAGTACATAAACAGGTGACTGTTCTTTGCTATATGAAGTTTCAAGGGGCCTTTACCTGTTGTGCTTTTCAGCTGGCATCCTAGCGTCTTTCCCCCAGAAGGAAACCCTAAGAGTTGCTTAGAGCTGTCTATAAATCATGCAGGCTCACCTGAGAGACCTTTGGACTTTTCTTTGAGCAAATGAGAGATGTGATGCCTTGTGGATCAGTACTCGGTTCATTTTTGCAGTATTGTTATTCTATCCCAGTCTAATTTTCAAGTATTTAAAATACACTGTTTTAATTGCACTCCCAAGTCTCTCCTGTGGCTTCCTCACACGACCCGGAGTGCAGCGCACTCGTTGCTGTACGCTGTCCTGTCTCCTTCTCGTGATGCTTTGCCAGCTCCGGCCAGTTTGCCGTTCCCTGCTGTCGCAGAGCTCAGCTCTCCCCGCCCCGCTCCGCTTCCTGCCGCTGACCCCATTTCAGTCCTGGCTCCCCTCTCCAATTTTCTTCTGTCTCCTCTCCTCCCTTGCCATTGGCGTATCTTCTTCCTTAAGCCATCCAAAAACAAAGTAAGTGGATGTTTGTGCAAAATACGCATTTCTAGGTAGTAACTGGCTATTAGCTATACCATGGAGAGCAATGAGATGTTCACAGTGCAAAGATAAATGGTAATCTGAATACTTTATAAACTGGATTACAAAGGGGAAAAAATGAACCTGTTTTTAGTGAGAGGGCTTGAAATATACTTGGGACAGCAACTTAATCACAGAGCAGCAACTTAATTTCTTTTTTCTCTTTATGCATTGGGCTGGCATCTACAGACAAACAAAATCCTTCAGTTAGGGTGTTTTCCTTCTAATCCATCCAACAGTCCCCTTCACTGAAGATGTGTTTATTCTGAGCAGGGTGCATGATTCATCACCCTTGGGAGATGAAGCAAGGTTTGGTGCTGATTTCAGACAATTTATCTCCCCCTTGGCCCCCCCCCCCCAACGCGTGAAGCAGTTTTATACTAGGAAATTACATCACTGATAAAATCTTTTAAGGGGAACATCCACCACATTATGGCACAGAAAGTAATAGAGAATTTTTGCTGTTGGGTAATGGTGAAGTTAATTTATTAGAAGCTAGTTTGGACAAGGCAGCAGGCACAGTAGATGCTGGGAAGCATTACTTTGGCGTGGAACCTCACTGAACCGAATAAAAAGTAGTCTTGTCCTGGGTGGGAGTGGGAGAGCTGCAGAAGAAAAGTGAAGGTACTACTACAAGTGTCTGAAAATTCAGTCACACTTCAGATCCCCTGAGACTGCAGTTTCTTTAACTCTGGGAACCAGCTATGTAAGAAGAATCTAAATTGTCATTTTTGAAAGAAACGTAGCTCTTTACCTTGCAGAGACAGTGGGATGTAGTTTTCTGCTAGGAAAATTAACACACACAACAGATTTCCCTACTGTACTGGAGCAGGTGGGACTTACAAGTCCCACACGTATATTTGATGTGATGTTAATCAATTAAATGAGGCATATACAAAGAATGAATAGTCAAGTCATTAACATTCCTGTCTGTTGTCCAGCACTGTCCAGTATGAAAGGGAAATAGTTATAGCTGAGTTGATAAATATTTATTTCAGTGATATTTATTTCAGTGGTTTGCTCAAATGGAGAACATGTGCATCCTAAGCAACGCGTTCTTCCGAGCCAATGCTGAAATGGTGCGTGTCCTCCACAGTGAGCCACTGCTGCTAGATACGCCAAGCTTTAACATGGAAAGCAGAACTGAGATACAAGAACCTTTAAAATAATTTAAGAACTCATGCTAGCAAAAGAAAAGCAGCATGTTAATTCCATTAATGTGGCAAAACTCCCATATGGGTAATAACCAAGACTGCGCGATGTGTTTGCCAGAAAAGCCAAAAGGTACACAGAATTTATTTGTGTGTTAGAATTCATTGCAAACTCAGTCAGTCTGAGGGCTTATTATAGTGTACTTAGAGCAGTCTCTGATTTTATGGCTTGATTTGGTTGTGATTCTATTTGGATGAAACTCTGTATTTTTCAAAAGAACTTTGGTTTAGGTTTTCCAGGATGTTTTTGCATCTGTAACTTTGAAAGATAAATCCAGAAACAGCAGCAACGTAGCACAAGTGCCTGCCTTGTAGCTACCCACTTTAAAAAAAAAAAAAAAAAAAAAGGAAAAAGAAAAACCCCCAAAACCCCAAACCAAACCTAACCCACCCCCCAAAACCTCCAAGCTTCTGACTGTTACAACAGATGGCTAATAATCACACTATATTGTTGTAAATGTCTTGCTGTAACCAAGTTTTTGCTGATTTTTAGGACAGGTACTCAATGTAACAAGTCACCCTTGGGACACAGTTCACTGGGTTGTTCTGCATACATCTATTCTGTTTTTTCTGCTGGGTAGCTATGAGCTGTTGAATACGTTTGATTCACTTCTTCCCCCAAGCTGCTAAACAGTACAGCTGTAGAGCTGCTGAGCAGGTTTTGCATTCCGACCTCAAGTGCAGCAATGAAAGGAAGTGAATTGTGTGCTATCGAGAGTCTGTAAAGAAACTTTATGCATGAACTGTTATAGCAGATATGGTCAGTTTTGCTTTATGTTGTAGAGAGATGGGGGTCGGACTCTTCTCCCTAGTAACAGAAAACAGAACAAGAGGGAATGGCCTCAAGTTGTGCCAGGGGAGGTTTAGATTGGACATTCGTAAAAATTTCTTCACCGAAAGGGTTGTCGGGCATTGGAACAGGCTGCCCAGGGAGGTGGTGGAGTCCCCATCTCTGGGGATATTCAAAAGGCGTTTAGACAAGGCCCTAAGGGATATGATTTAGTGGGGGACTTGGTAGTGCTAGGTTAATGGTTGGACCCGATGATCTCGGAGGTCTCTTCCAACCAGAACAATTCTATGATTCTATGATTCTATGTTCATCATTCTTGTTTTCAAACAAACTTTGAGTCAGAATACATAAAATCTGAAATATTTATCTGCTTACAGATGAGATTAAAGATGGAGCTGTGAAAGAAATTGATTTGAAAAAAAATCATAAAATTTTAAGCAGTAAAGCATTAACATGGTTACAGAGAATCATAGTTATTAGCTGATTGGTTTTAGAAAATAATTACTAAAATTCACGAACACTGATGTGAATACCAGTGCTATGCTGTGGAAGCAAACAAGATTTGGTATTTTCCATTGATGTATCTCACTTATGTATATTGTTTTGAAGCTGACACCAAATTTAGGATGGAAAGGAACTGGATTCTTCCATTCTGAAGTCATTACCCACATTGATATAAATATTAACACTAACCGTTTGATGTGTTTTGAATTTGATATGTTGCTGTGTTTGGCCCAGAAAGCACTCATTTTTACAAGAGAATGAGTAAGTTTCTGTATATATCTCACTGCAGAATTCTGTGCAGTAAATGAACTCGTATTTCTCCTTGCGTGTTCCCGAAGGTGGTGAGCTCGCAGTTGTAGACAATGAAACAACGGCCTGAGCGGGCTAGGGTTCTGCTAGAAACAGTCTCGCTATTTGTTTCCTTTCTTCTTTCCGTGGATTTTTTTTCTCTGAGGAAGAAAGCATCAGACAGTCTAATGGCTAGAATAAGAACAATTTGGCTCTTTTGCAGCCAGTACATACCTTAGTCTCTAACATTATATTCCAAATTGATTCATACACTACATGTATTTTGCTTTGGATACGACAACACACTTGTGGCCTGGCAGAGTCCTTTACAGTGCCTTATTTCCTCTTCCCTCTCTGTTTGAACTGAGAAGATACCATACAGCTGTGTTAACCGAACTCAGCATCATTGCTATATGTTATCAAGGGGAAGACTAAAGTTGGTGTATGTTGCACTAATGGCAGTGTCCCGATACAAGGCTGCATCAGCTACCTGCCTTTACACTGGGATGAAGGAGATGAGCACTCACCATGGCTTTCATACCAGTCTCCATTCTGTAAACAAGAGTCTCACAGCAACTGTGCACTTACAAACTCAAAGCAAAATACATTGTATTATTGTAGGTTTAACTCCACAGTATTGCCTTTGGAGAGCATACTAATACAATTAAGTGTATTACTGTCGTTTGAAAACTGTTTCTGTAACTTCTGTAATTTCATAAAAGTTGCAACGGTTATTGCTTAAATAAGTCACTACATCTGAAGAGAAAATCTAGAGAAGCCAATGGAGAATGACTAATTTCAATTTTTCATGCGTGTTCTTGCTGTAGTTAGCTGTGAGTGTTAACTGACAAACAACCATGGTGCCTCTGGCTCTAATCTTGCCGTATCTTGTAAATAAAGTAGGATTGGGCTGAAACCAGCATGATAAACTTTTGTTGGTGTTGTGGTTTAACCCCAGCCAACAGCTAAGCACCACCCAGCCGCTTGCTCACACACCACACACCCTGCCCCAGTGCGAGGGAGGAGAGAATCGGAAGGGTAAAAGTGAAAAAACTTGTGGGTTGAGACAAAGACAGTTTAACAGGGAAAGCAAAGGCTGCGCGCACAAGCAAAGCAAAACAAAGAATTCATTCACTCCTTCCCATGGGCAGGCAGGTGTTCAGCCATCTCCAGGAAAGCAGGGCTCCATCGCGCGTAATGGTTACTTGGGAAGACAAATGCCATCACTCCA
Source organism: Phoenicopterus ruber ruber (assembly GCA_009819775.1). Classification (NCBI taxonomy): domain Eukaryota; kingdom Metazoa; phylum Chordata; class Aves; order Phoenicopteriformes; family Phoenicopteridae; genus Phoenicopterus; species Phoenicopterus ruber. The sequence goes on from CM020219.1 coordinate 38,623,098, forward strand.
AACGTTCCCCCCTTCCTCCTTCTTCCCCCAGCTTTATGTGCTGAGCATGATGTCATATGGTATGGAATATCCCTTTGGTCAGTTGTGGTCAGCTGTCCCAGCTGTGTCCCCTCCCAGCTTCTTGTGCACCCCCAGCCCACTCACTGGTGGGGTGGGGTGAGAAGCAGAAAAGGCCTTGACTGTGTGTGAGCACTGCTCAGCAGTAACGAAAACATCCCTGTATTATTAACAGCTTCCAGCACAAATCCAAAACACAGCCCCATACTCGCTACTGTGAAGAAAATGAACTCTGTCCCAGCCAAAACCAGCACAGTTGGGCACAGTTGGGTTGTTCAGTGAGCATCTTATTTCCTGCTAGGTTAGCATTGAGACAGTCACTGGGAGTGACATAAAGAGGCACTGTTTTTGTTGAAATGCTGTCTTTCACATGAAGCACAAGTCTGTTATTTTCACCATTTGAACTCATTGAAATTCCTGTGGTACTTCTCACAAGAGATAGGATGTAACATGTCTTGGCTACATTCAAAAAACTGATCACACAGGCCTAGCCTTTATTTTAGCGCAGGTCAAGTAACTTTTCTTTGACAGTGCTTGCCTTTAAAATAAGGATTATATTAACCTTGGCTGGTGAGATCCCAGGAAAAGTTCTAGATGTGGCAAAGTTTGTTAGTATCCCTACAGAATGTGGGCAGCTCTTCCTAGGCATCATGTTGTCTTTGCCACTGTAACCTTTGAATGGCAACTGATGTGTTTGAGCCATAGCTGTCCCTACATTGCATGTACAAAATATGTCCACATATAGGGTCAAGTACCATGGGAATATTAGTAAGTACCAGTTCTTTCTAAGGTACTCTAGAGGTATGTTATATCTGTACATTAAGCAAAGGTAAGGGTTGATAAATTTGTCAGAGATGCAATACTGCTGTTCCCCAATTTCTGTCAGACCTTTGATGATGTAAATTGGCCCTGCAGATTGCCTCTTCCTTCTTGAAAGTCATTTGGTTATAGTATTAGAGGCCTTTGTGCCCTGTCCCAGCCAACAATGATCAGATGTTAGAGTGGGGAGGCTGGTCAGATGGCCTGGAAGACAGCTGTGTGATAGTTTCCCAAACTAAATGTTACGGTACGACTCCAGGTAAGAATGAAAATTTCATAGCGGGGAGAAGGGAGGGAAAAGGGAAGCGCAATTGAGAGGCAGTTGATCTGCTTTCCAGTAAAGGATTAAGCCTGTGGTTCTTTGTAATAGGAGTGGCTGGTAAATTATATTTCTGTTGTGCAATAATTCCTGAGTTTTCAGCAAATCTTTAATTGGAAAGGAAAGACAAAAATTTAAGTGTCTGCTTAGAGTTGCAACATATTATTTGAAAAAATGTGAACGTGAATGCCCTCCCCCATTCTTACACCTCCTAAGCTATTCCCTTGGAAGTCCTGGGTCCTCGGTCCAAGGCCGTCCTTTGGGCAGGCTGCCAGAGGGTGGGCTGGAAAGCAGCAGGGCTCTGCAGGAAATCTGCTTGGCAGGTATCAACATGGCCTGCGTCTGTCAGAAGATTTACTGGCATGTACATGTTTTCACAAAACGTTTAGTCTTTAGCAGATTGATTGATTTTAAAAATCAGTTTGGTTTTTTTTTTTTGACTTGCGTTGGTTAGGAAATACTACCAGCATAGCCAGCGTTGGAGTGCAGAGCATACAAGTTGTTCATTTGATTCAGTAGGTATTGCTGTAGGTTAGCCATGGCTGCAAGCTGTTGATACGCTTCTGTTCACCAGAAATGGCTGGAAACTACAGATGTAAATCTGTTTAAGTGACTAGGCCCAAATCTGCCACCAAAGATGTCCCCACAAATCCTACTGCCAGGTGGAACAGCTGAGGGCACGTACCTATCCGCAGGTGGAAATTAGAAAGCTGTAATACAAGTCTGCAGTTAGCAGCAAAGCTTTGAATCCAAATACCCCACTTTTGTAAAGTGAGCAAGTGCAAGAGAGTGCTTTCATTTTCTGGCTTTTGGTGCATGAGCTGTTGCTTTAACAACAAATTGTGTTTAACTAAATTGGAAAGGTGAATTTCTTGAGCTCTTAACAAATTCTGCTGTGTTTCCGTAGTATCTTGATATTGTTGACTGACTTCAGAAGTGCATGGTGAAATAGTTACATTGCCTCATTTTTTAGCTGACCACATATTATGAGCTTTATGTTACCTATGTTGATGATACTACCAAGGTCAAACTTTAAACCTGCATATTTATTGTTCCGAAATAAATTATGGAAATCCTATTACTCATTTGCAGAACCAGTTATTTAACTTCATATGATTCATTTTCATTCAATATTTTTTACAAATTGTTTTGAGGATTAGTCTTCCTTACTGAAAAAAAAAGTTACAAGTTAGGGAAAGGACAGGCCATTCTGGTTATCTAGTTTGAGCAATTGTAAATCTCTTCCAGTAATTACTTTGGCTGGGAGAGCTGAAGCATATCCATTAGAACCAACATAAAAGACTTTGAAGAATCGTTGGCCTCCAGCAGGTACCAGATATCTGGACATTCCTTATTTCTGGCTGAAAAGTTTGATTGTCTAAGTAGATACTAACATGCAAGATGCTTCTCGTCATGTGCGCCCCATTGACAGTAATGGAGGTTATAGAATGTCGTAATGATCAACAGTATCCAGGAGGCACTTTCCTAACTACTACTTCCTAAACAGTTTTCTTTTTATCATGTTTATAGCATGATAATTAAATGAAGACTGTTGTATAATTTAGAATTCTAGCAGATGGCAAATATGAATTATACTATTAGCAATTAGCAATTCTAGTATATGGCAAATGAATATGTAGAGCACATTCATTTCAGATCTGAATGATACCAAATCAGCCCACTTAAAGTATCACTAACCTGAGATCCAGCATCTATAAAACGGTCACGGGCATTGCCCTTAGGAAAAAATGCTTGCTTGCTTCTATTTATTTCAGAAACTCCACACAGTGTCGCTGCCACTATGTGCTTTCCAGGTCTCCTGTGGCTTGGTGGCAGGTTCGTTGTATTTCTTCATGCAGCATCCTCAAAGAGCAATTCTACCTATGCTCTTGTATTTTTCTCCTGGGTTGAAAATGTGCAGATAATAAATATATCTTTCCACTTCCCCAGACCCTGTTTTACAGGGGAAATTCATCTTTCTACATTATTCAGGCCTTCAACTTTTTGTTGACACTTTACTTCGTGCATGAGATTGGATGTAAGCTTCTGTGAGAGGGCTCTGGGCTATTGTGGGCTAGCTCTGAATCTCACGTTCAGTTCACCTAGGCCACCTGTCTGCCTTTAAGTTACAGAAGCTTTCTACCAGTGTAGAGCTTTTCTGAGAGCTCTTGTAAGGGCAAAATTCGAAGTTGGTTTCGCAAGAAGAAAATCAAGTTGTTTAGTCACATTCACTAAGACACTACTTAGTCCATATTTAGTCCTTTCTTATGTATGTCAAGTTGATATTAGCTTTAATCATACTGTTATTTGATAACAAAGTTAATATCATAATTGTTCTACTTTTTAATTAGTGTTCTTGTTCATTTGCTTTTCAAAGTCAAGGGCTCAGAACCATGGTACAAGTTCTGCTTGGGAAGCATACGTGGAATTCCCCAGGGATTGTGCTCCAGCATAGCGCTCAAGTTATTTGTTTTACATATGCCTAACCTGAGCGTGAAGAAATTTGAATTGTTTCAAAGCATAATGTAATCAAATCCTGGAGTTTATGCCTAAGGTAGGATAGGTAGCTCCAGAAGAGGTGGAAAAGCAGCAGTTACCTGTTTTTGCTATGTGGGATAGAAGGTCTTCCCATTGTATTTCTCTGTTATCACATGAGGCAGAAGGAACTTGCCCATGGTGTTGCTTTCCAGAAGCAGATGTCAGTTGGGTTCATTGATTCCAAGATAGATAGCAAAGTCACAGCGCTGCTTTTTGGAGAGGATGGGTTAAGTGTATATATGAAGTAGGAATGCCTGGAATGACATCATTGGCCGGTGACTAAACTTGCCTTACTTTCTGGCAATTAGGTTATGCTGGAAAACAGTCACGTGCTTCAGACCACTGGATGTGCAGCTTAGCAAGTCACCTCTAATTCTGTTGTTGAATCTTCAGAAGTTCCAGTGCAACACTAGTATAGAAAGGACAGAGATAAGTCACAACCTAGGGAACAGTCCTTGCAGGGCGCTACTGGCATAGTCATCAGCCAAGCAGCCATTCCCCTGGTGAAAGCAACAGACTAAACCAGCGTATTTTTTTTTTTCGTGTGTCATATAGTACTATTTATTACCAGATTAGGATGGTGTCACATAGTACTTTCTGCAAATCTTTTCCACCATCTTTCATTTGCATGAACACAGATACTTTTCAACCCAAGTTGCAGTTTTTCAAGATTTTGTATGACCAGACCAACTTCCCATTGTGTGTTAGGTAGTGTTTGTCTTTTGCAACTTACTCTTTCTTCCCTTTTTCCACAAAAGAACAACTGTCTGTACAATGTGGAGTCTACCTATGGTGAGGTTTTGATGTAAATGTACATGCTGCTGTCTATCTATGTTAAAAAGTATTTCTGTCCAAAGCAATGTTCTTTGCGTTTGGCCTGGAAGGTGGTGAAACTGTGAAGTCCAGGGGTTAATGTTGCAGTCTCAAAGTCAAGAAGGATGAAGTTGCACAGATGAACTTTTGTGTAGGAGGATATAGTTTACCTCTGGAGTGGGGCTGTTAACCAGTGTCTTCATTCTGGACCTCAGAAGTTGTTTCAGACACACCGGATTATGGATACAGGCCTGCTTGAAAATAAGGACAACGAACCTTAGTGTTGACTGGAAAGCCAGTGCAGCGAGTGGGGAAGCTGTCAGTAGGCTTTGCTGCTGGAGAGAAGTGCTGCAGGACTGTGTGCATCCGGTGACCTGATGCCAGCTCTACTGAACTGCTGCCAGCTGGGCAGAAAGTGGCAAAGACAAGTATTGCAACCTCTTGTGGAACTGAGCTCAGCAGAAGTGGCGAAAGCAGCAGATGCGGAGCCTGCTCTTGGAGGCTAAGCAGCAGTGAAAGCTAAATGCATTCCTAACCTGTGGAAGGCACAAATCCTGCTTGGTAGAGTTAGGACAGAAACACTGTAGACAAATGTGCAGTCAGTGCCTCCAGCTCAGAATTGTGTGATCATCTGAGCTTCTGTTGTGGAATTAATTTAGCAAAGTCTTTCTCAGTCTGCAAAGAATTGGGCGGGCCATGTTTGTGGAGGTGGGATTTCAACTCCAGGATTCACTTCAGTGGAACACTGGCAATAACATCCATATTGGGGAATGTGCTCTGTTAGTGGCACGACTTGCTGACTTCTGTGCCTTCCTCTCCAGAATAAAGGGTGTCTCTCAAAGGTCCCTTGCTGCTGCCCTGTGGACACTGTCACTAGAAGTGGGTGAGCAGAATGCCATTGAAACTCCAGAGGACATTATCTAAGTCCTTAAAATAACATTTTAGGCTGAGAGTGCTATCCTTTTACTAGGAAAAGGCATTCTCCTCTGTGTTATTGAGTGATGGTGTGAAGACTTAATCCTTTTTGCTCACTGCCTACATTGTCCGATTTCTATGTGGGGTTGTAAAATTCAAAATAATTGCTATAGCTTCGGGCTGCTGTGACTCTCCTCTCCACGCTCTTTTTTAAAAGGAGAGGCCTCTAGTGAAATGTGGGAGATTCTGAGCATTGCAGACCATATTATTAGGTATAAGCTGAAAGCCTAAATCCTCACCAAAACATCATATGGAGTTTGTCACATCATTTGTCGCATCTGCCAGTGCCAAGAACTGACCTAAGCATGGAAACTCAATCCCATCACAGCTCCTGAATGTGTTCAGAGGCTACAAAATCCTTGGCAGGATGAGCAGAAGGAAACCTGCATCAGAGCTTTCCGCTTAACATCTGGACCTGTGTATAAAAAGTACTTAGTGTCTCCATGCAGAGCCGATTTTCTGGCATATGAGAGTGCAGAAATTCACACACCTGATCATCACTCTCAATCTTGTTATGCTTCCCAAATATTTTTTTTTTAAAAGTACACTGTTCACAGGAAAAGGAATTAATAAGGTTATACAGTTAGTTCCCATGGCACATACTTGAATACATCAAGAGATTGCTGAAGGAGAATAAGCATGTGGTTTTCTCCTGTGACTGTATGGACAGTCGGTTGAATCCACTAATCTTTATCTACCCATTCATCCTAAACACCCTCATGATATTCTCAGTTTTGGAGTAAACTTATTCATAACAAGCTGTTGATTTTTCTTCTTGTTTCTTTTTTTTTTTTTTTTAAAAATCCTGTGTCTACAGCTTGCTGTTTTACTTGCAAATGTTGCCAATTTGTGCTTGAAAGGTAGGGGATTTACATTATTTAGTTAAGCATCTATCAAAAACCTATTAGCATTTTAAACAGATGTTTGAGTTTAGCTGGAGTATAGGTGGATTTTTTTCTTTCTTTCTGTGATAAGACACCAAAACCACAGAATTCTTTCAGTATTAATACTAGACTAATACTAATCCTTCAAGGTTTCCAGGCATGTGGAGGTAAGAAGGTGATTGGAAACAGCCAACCTGGATTTACCGAAGGCAAATTGTGCTTCACCAGTCTGATTGTCTTGTATGATGAGATGACTGGCCTGGTGGATGTGGGCAGAGCAGCTGATGTGGTTTAATCTTCCATTTGGCAAGTCTTTTTGACATGATCTGCTGTAGTGTCCTCGTAGCGAAATTAGAAGTAGCCTGGAAGGATGAACTACTAGGTAGTGGAAAATTAGCAGGACCTCTGAGCTCAGAGAGTAGCCGTCAGTCATTCAAATTCTACCTGGCAGCTGGTGGCCTTCCTCGGTGGTCACTGCTGGGGCCAATGCTGTTCAACGTTTTCCTTAAAGACCTGGGTGAAGGGACAAAATGCTCATTTGGTTGAAGGTACTGTAGACCCTAGACCAAACCATCTTATATGAATAATAATGTGCTTGTATGCTAAAAAAATGGGAGAAATGATCCTTAATATTTGTAGCTGCCATTTGTCTTTCCAGAGATAGTGTCAGGAAAGAGCTTAGTAAAGTTACTATACAAGATGATGTCTGCCTTCAGTTTTGAGAAACCATACACAAATGAAAATTGTAAGAGCGTTGGCAGCTCATTCCAGAGTTGCAGGAGGTTGGAGAATTGATGTCTTGGCTATTTTTACAGCTGCTTTTTGTCTTACTTCTACAATACAAGAATACATTTTAAAAGTCCTGTAAGTTTCTAGCGTGGCAAGTAAGACACAAGCATGGAGTGCTCTGCCTGGAGTTATCTGCAGCCTTATCTGATCGCAGCTGAAACATACAGAAAACATGAGATTTACAGGAATTCATTGCAGATAAAGAGAATTTGTGTATCTGTTGTGCTGCAGCTAGACAGATTCAAAATACATAGCAACCTCAGATGACGACTTATAATCAAATGACAATTCATGCAACATTCGTATCATGTATTTTAAATTGAAATAGCAAAATAAGTTTGACAAATCTAGTACCTGAAGTTGCTATAACTACATCATTATTGCCAGACTTGAATATTAGGATTGGCCTTCCACATTAGGCTCGGAAAGTTGAGTTTTAAAAGATATATATTTGGGAGATCTTTTTATTTGCCTCTTGACTCCTAAACTTTGGGGATGCAATCATGACTGTTTTCAAGCCACTCTCAAACTTGTCATGACAGAGACATGGGTATATGCTGGGTGCAGGAGAGGGGAGAAGGCTGCATAGTAAACCATGTTTTTTTTCCAGAATCGCTTGACTACAGAAATTGAAGTTTTAAAAACACCAAATATTGCAAGATGTGGTTGAGTAATGACAGTGTGTGATGTTTTGAAGTACATTTGTACGGCGTGGATGTTTTCTCATGTAGTTTCTTTGGCAAGTTTTGGAGATTGCCAGGACTGCAGAGCAAATCAGACCCTGCCTAATTCCTCCTCTATCTCCCTGCACTGTTCAGATTCCAGTTTAACGCTCTTGATGTTGCTATGGGATCATCAGTGACTTAAAAATATTTTCTTTTATCTCTTATGAATTAACAACACTGTGGCAGCATCATGCAAAGAAACAGGATCAACCCTAGTTTTCTGAGGAAAGGCTTAGTAACCGTTGCTGCTCTCTGCACCACTGGGCTTTTCAGCAAGAGTTTGCCATGGAAGTGAAAATGTAACTGGCTAATGAAACCCTAGCCAGAAGGTGATACCATCCAAAACTTTGTGAGGGAACCCAGCCGATCTCTCAGGTGTCAGAAAGGACTTACCGGTGCCAGGTGAATTCTCCTTGCTCTGAAGCCAGCCTGAGCTTACCTGGGAAGCACTGCGCTGTTCGTTAGAGAGTAGCTCGGCTTTACAGTAATCATGTAATTGCATACAAGTACTTTCTGCCCAAGTGTTTGTTAGACTGCCTGAAGCACTTGCAGTCTAGAGAGAGCCCCCAAATTAAGTTTTTGTATGGACTGCAGAGAGAATAGGGCAGTTTGAGAGGTTAGCGTATGCCTCTGCAGCTTTTCTGTTTGTGTAAAGTCATCCTCTGACATACTGGAATGTAGTCCAGGCCTTTCGGGATTCTGGAGAGAGCAAGGTCCAAAAAGATATTTTCTTTCCTATAATACCAGTGAAAATATATTAACCTTTACTTGATTCTTTTTTTCTTTGGAAGTACTCAGTATAGTTTAGAAGTTTAGAAAGTGTCTTCACAAATACAATGTCTTGTTAGCAGGCATTTCATTGAAGTCCACTGTATGAGTTCCTTTGGACATGCTGAATTTTCTTCTGAAATTATCCTCTTGGCTGTTGAAATTCTTTCCACATCAAAAATGAAAAATGAATCTTTGTATATAATTGCAAGTAATTTTTATTCTAACTTCTCAGTGATCTTACAGCCTTTAGCAGCCTCTTGCTTTGCAGAGTTAAGCATGCTAACATCTGTGCTTCAGAATTGTTTTTAGAAAGGTAGGGTTTGGAGGTCAAGTGAAACTCCCACAATTCTCATCTCCCAGGCTCTCGCCGTGGCGCGCACTGATGCACCTCAGTGTGGCTGCCCCCCTTTCCTCTCTCTCGTCTTTCCACTTCTCGCTGTGGTACCAGGATGTCGGAGGCCTCTTGGAGTTTATGGTGAGAGTGATCGAGTTTTGCACTATTGAAAAGAAAGCCAAAATCCTCCTCTTGCACGGGTCAGTTCCACTTACCATATACCCAGTTGTGTTTTCGGTGAAGATGTCTACATCCTTGTTCATATCCAGCATCATGTTGCCATTATACACTGATGAGATATTGTGCCTTGCAGTCAGCATTGGTTTAGGGCTGGACAAAGGTAGTTGTCTTCCCAAATCTATTGAGGTAAGTTTGCTTAAATGCCTGAGTCTTGGTCCTGGCCCCATGGGAAGTACCAGGACATTTGCTGTATGTTCTAGCAGTGCTTTGTCTGAACATGGTCGCACAGTGGCATCGTTTTCCCTGAGGCATAGTGTGTCTGTCACATAGAGATACCCTATCACATTTCTCTGTAGCTCAGAATAGAAGGGGTTTTTTTTAATTTAAAAAACAAACCAACACACACACGCACAAAAAGGACTATGCATGTGTTTATATTGCATAGCTATGGAGATCACGTTTGCACTGCTAGTATCTCATATTTCCTATGACATGGTGACCCGCCTAGTGGATGAGGGAAAGGCTGTGGACGTTGTGTACCTGGACTTTAGTAAAGCCTTTGACACCGTCTCCCACAGCATCCTCCTGGAGAAACTGGCTACCCATGGCTTGGATGGGCATACTCTGCACTGATTAAGAAACTGGCTGGATGGCCGGGCCCAAAGAGTTGTGGTGAATGGAGTTAAATCCAGTTGGTGGCCGGTCACAAGTGGTGTTCCCCAGGGCTCAGTACTGGGGCCAGTTCTGTTCAATATCTTTATCAATGATCTGGATGAGGGGATCGAGTGCACCCTCAGTAAGTTTGCAGATGACACCAAATTGGGAGGGAGTGTTGATCTGCTGGAGGGCAGGCAGGCACTACAGCGGGACCTGGACAGGCTGGATTGATGGGCCGAGGCCAATTGTAGGAGGTTCAACAAGGCCAAGGGCCGGGTCCTGCACTTGGGTCACAACAACCCCAGGCAACGCTACAGGCTTGGGGGGGAGTGGCTGGAAAGCTGCCCAGCGGAAAAGGACCTGGGGGTGTTGGTCGACAGCCGGCTGAATAAGAGCCAGCAGTGTGCCCAGGTGGCCAAGAAGGCCAACGGCATCCTGGCCTGTATCAGAAATCGTGTGGCCAGCAGGAGTAGGGAGGTGATTGTCCCCCTGTACTCGGCCCTGATGAGGCCGCACCTCGAGTACTGTGTTCAGTTTTGGGACCCTCACTACAAGAAAGACATTGAGGTGCTGGAGCGTGTCCAGAGAAGGGCAACGAGGCTGGTGAAGGGTCTGGAACACAAGTCCTATGAGGAGCGGCTGAGGGAACTGGGGATGTTTAGTCTGGAGAAAAGGAGGCTGAGGGGAGACCTTATTGCTCTCTACAACTACCTGAAAGGAGGTTGTAGAGAGACGGGGGTTGGTCTCTTCTCCCTAGTAACAGACAACAGAACAAGAGGAAATGGCCTCAAGTTGCGCCAGGGGAGGTTTAGATTGGACATTCGTAAAAATTTCTTCACCGAAAGGGTTGTCGGGCACTGGAACAGGTTGCCCAGGGAGGTGGTGGAGTCCCCATCCCTGGAGATATTCAAAAGACGTTTAGACGAGGCCCTAAGGGAGATGATTTAGTGGGGGACTTGGTAGTGCTAGGTTAATGGTTGGACCCGATGATCTTGGAGGTCTCTTCCAACCAGAACAATTCTGTGATTCTATATGCTGAGGTGTCAGCTCTCCTAGCTGACGTGTGTTGTCATACTGGCAAAGTACTTGAAGGAATGCCCTTATGTTGTTGGAAATGACATTGGTCATGCAGCAGGGGCCAGTCTCCTGTCACAGTCTGGAACAAGCCAGTACCCAGTGGAGCTGCAGTGCTGGTAAAGCAAGACATGCCAGCTTCTGCACTGGGATGCAAACCAGATTCCTGACTGCTTGGAGTTGCTGCCGTCTGAGAACACTTTCAGCGAGAGCAGAAATGCTAACCCTCACCACCTCTCCCAGTTACAGCCCGGGCTGTCATTTTCTGCCTCCTAAGAGTAGCTTAGTAGTTGAGATGCAATTAGTGCTTTTCATTTCCTGGTCTCAGATCTTGACCAGTAGCTCTGTTTCATCAGTGGGAATTACTTGCAGTCATATGTTTTTGAAGTACATCTGATCAGGTTCATTCTTGTAGTGCAAAAAAAAAAAAAAAATACTAAAAGCATTGAGTTTTTCCCTACTTGCTGTAGGCCAACACTGAGCACTTACAAAAATCCCACTCAGATTGTTTATATGTACATGGGAGGTGTTTTAATTTTTTTTTTAAGCAGATAGAATGGTTTGTATGGTCAGAAAATTTCCCGTAGATCAGCAGACACTGTTAAAAAAAAAAAAAACACAACACATAAAGCACATCCACACTCAGGTTTATCATCTGGGCTATTACAGCTGTCATAAGTTAATTCTCAAGTTATCTTCTCTGCAAGAATTTTTAATAGCTATATAGTATAACAAATGAAGATTGAGCTCTTTTTTGAAATTTATCATCTCGTTGAAATGACAGAGAGCTCGTGTGGCATGAAAGGTCAGTTACTACATTATATATAACTTTTTGTTTTCATCTCCTACTGTTCTTGCAGGGAACTAAAAATGTTTTGGACAACAGATGTGGAACACTTAAAATATTTGGAATGTGTGGGAAAATGCTGAGGGACCACCTGTCCTGCAATGCGAAAGACAGAATCAGTTTGTGAGCGCTGTTCGTTATGCTGGCAGTGAACAGGAGGAGTTGTACACTAAAAGTAGAGCAGAATGAAAACTACGGGGTAACTATACTAGGTTGACTTTACTCGAGGAAACATAGGGAAGAAAGGCAAATCAACAAGTTCAGTGCTCATTAATACTTAGCCAATAATCCACTTTTGAGATTCTCTTAATAAGTATAGCCTGGAGCAGTTACTCAGTCTCAGGAAGCTCATGGTTAAGAAGAAAAGAAACGAATTTTATCTGATTTAACCTAAATAAGGTATTTTATTTATTGTTTGACTACTTTTACTAGTCAGATCCTATCTATTTAGTTACAAATTAACAATTACAGCTAGTAATGACTACATTGACTGTCTTTTGTGAAAACAACAGAAAAACCCCAAACAATTTACATATTGTAGAAAACCAAGGTTTTGATAATAATTTGGATTCCTTTAGAGCCTGGGGATGTTGAGGTGATTTGTTGCTGGTGTCTGTTTTTCTACATGTTTACTATTTATTGACTAAAGTTAACAAATGCTGTTTCACAGATGAGGGAACAAAGGCGCAGATAGGATCAGTATGTAGCATTTGCATTTCTTCATCTGGAGTTCTGGCATGTGAGCACCCACCATTCTTTATTATCTTTTTCCTTCAATGATTTTTAAAAAGGAGGATATTAAAATTGAGATGATAGCTACTTCCCCGCCTCGGGGAAGGATTGTGAAGATAGTTAATGTTTATACCAGTTGCCCCCTCTTTTCCTCCCTGCAACTGTTGCGTGAAACTACCATTGTTCTGGTCCAGGTTACAGTGCAAAGGGAAGGTATCGCTTCGTGCTTCTGCCCATAGGCAAGTGTAGGCTGGGAAACAGTACAGCAGGCTCTGCCCTAAAAAATGAAAATGGTACCTAAATCAGAAAGAAATTCAGAATCTCAGATTCATCCCTCGCTCTATGGGCTTTGGAAACAGTGAAGTCTGGTTACACTGAATGGCTCAGGTCTCTCTCTACATTTTGGGTATGGACGTGAAGCTGCCCTTCAAAACTGAAATCTCGATCTGATAGTCCATGCCCAGAGTCGGTGAATGAAACAGCTGTTGGTGCACTCTCTTGATTAGGAATGACAGAAAAAGTCAGGACACACATTAGCAGCGTTTCCCACAGCGAGTACAATTCTCCCTGCCCTCAGATATAATGGCTCGCTGCTGTATACTATGCAAACAAATTACACGTACTGTGGGAGCCACAACTTTAAATTTCTCAACCTTTTTGCATGCAAACATCCAGCATTAATTATGCTTTTTTACATTTAGAGTTCCTCTTCGTTAGCTGGAGGGAGGTCTTTGTGATTAAAGGAAGCAGGTTTCAGAGAGCCAGACGAGCTCCGCTCTGTCCTCTTTTTCACCTCCCCTCAGGGCAAAGACCAACAGCTTGAGGGTGACCCCTTCAAGAAGTTTCACTGAAAAGGAAGATGAGAAAGGCTGGACAGGCTCTTTCTAATGCTCTGCGCTGGAGCCAGGAAAAGGCAGCTGTTTCTAGCCTTTCTGTTTTTTTTTTTTCTTTATTTTTTTTTTCCCCCTTTCCTGGTGGCTGAGATCTGGGCTTGCTGCCATATCTGTTTGTCTGTCTGTCTCATGTTGTTTTTCTCAGAGAGCTTCAGAGGCCAGTTGCCCATAGTCAGTTGCTGGGAACAGAGGTTGTTCCTTGTATCGTCTTAACTCTCCATGCCAGAGTGTTCATGCTTGAATAGGAAACAGCAAGATCTGTCAAAATAGCCCTTTTCTTTAGGGCTTTGAGGCTGCATTCTCCACGGCCATCTGTTCCCTTTCACCCTTTTGGACAATGTTGCTATTTGAAACCAACCACTCTTTGCTCTCTCCTTCCCCTTGCCCTCCCCCCTGCCCCCCCAAATCTGGGAAAAAGGGAAAAAAAGTTGTTTCTGGCCCCGACTGGCCTCTAGAGGATTCAACCATTTTGTCGTCCAAGGATTAAAAGTGATATTTTGCAATTTTTTATTTTTCACTGACTTTAAAAAATGTAATACATCTCAGGAGAGAAGAGTCACTGCAGTCAAAAGATCATTTTGGATTTATGCATTACTCTCCACAGAGCACTTCGGTATCCTGTCGCTGCCTGATGCAGACTACAGCGAAAACTTGGCACATTTTGGAATATTTTGCATTATAGCAGGAACGGAAGGAACCTCCTATAGTTAAGGCTGTATAACTGTTTCCCTTCTAACTCTCTGTCTTCAGTCAGAAACGCTTATCGGGATGAAATTTTCCAGTCTTGGTTGTTGTCCAAAATTGAATTTATTTGCTTAGTTTCAGATAAAGTGAGTCATTCCTTTTTGAGAATGAGATGAAGAAAAAAGCATATACCTCCTCCGCTCCAGGATGGGCGACTGCGCCGTGAAGAGGGGGACTGACTTGCTGAGAACCTCCTGGAAAGTCTGTGTCAGTCAGGGAGTGAAGCCAGACCCCTGTAATCCTCGGTCATTTTAATATCCTCCATGTTATATACTGCCTCTGTGTGTGTGTGTCTAAGTACATAAACATATATGTATTTTCAGCTTTGTAAATGAGTCGGTTCTGAACAGTGAGCCACTGTGGCGTCTGCATGTACTAAAATGTTTTGTCATTCATCTTATAATGAGAGGGAAGACATTTTATAGACATGGGTATATTGGCTGTGCAATTAAAAAAAAAAAAATGTGAAAGTGCCTGATTAACATATGTCGTGAAGGTACTCGAAGCTTTGATTTTGAAGGTACGCCAAGCACTCAGATGCATCTGCTAGGTGCATGTGCAGGGTTCGCCAGGCCAGCCCAAAAGGCACTTCTTCAGAGAAGAGAAGTGGATGGGCCACCGTCACAGCCTTCAGCTTGTGTCACGGGCCCCTCTGCGCTGAGAAATAGGTGCAGCCAGTGAGACCTATATTGTCAAATGCAGACTTGTGGTTAAATACTCACCAGTTAAGAAATGCCAGTCTACCCTGATGATACTCGTTGTGAGAAATAATGGAGTCCCTTGTTCTGCGTTTGATAGGCAGAGTTAATGTCGCACATAGCATTTTTTACATTTAATCTTTCCTAACTTTTATGGACCTAATCATACAACCAAACATTCTTTCAGTTTAGTTTTTGTGATGGATAGTATTAAGAGTTTGGCCAAATCTGAACTCCAGATGTGAACAGCTGTAATTTGCAAACAGTCATCTCTAGCCCCCAAATGTTTGGCTGACCTCTGTTTCCATGTTGCAGGCTGAAACAGAATTGTTTCATCCTGGAATTTCAGTTTTGATAACTCTGGCTCATGATCCAAGCTTTACAGCTCTAAGATTGTTGCTTTTATTTACACCTATAGGGAACTGTTGTAACTGTAATCTGTGGGACCAGTGTTAAGAACACTGAAGGCTAAATTTTCAAAGAAATGACGATGATCATCATGCAAAGTAAAGCCGTTTGCTCAGTTTGCATATAAAAAAAATCTCAACGTGAAGTACAATTTAACATTGATTGTTAAACATAGTCCTTGTGGTTAACAGCCCCACCCTGGACTCTTAATTATGGCATGTTTCAACCCTCTGTATCAAGATATCGTCACTCACTAAATTTGAAAATGGTCCGGAAAGAGGACCACTACTGAAATACTCCTGTGCTCAGGAGTGAAAAGGACAGATAACTTCATTCACTAGTTCAAATCCGTGGAACACTGCGATCAGAAATTGTTATTTGCTAAAGTTTTTCGTGCTGAGCATATTGAGAAAGGTCCACCCCGGCGTAGGCTGAATGTCAGGGTTAGTGTTAATTGAGCAAACTCAGCTGCTGGCAGTGATCTGGCTGTAGCAGCGCAAAGCTCTCTGTTGCTTCTTAGCAGAATATATTTACCAAGGCAGACCTTAGTGCTCATTTAAAACTAGCTTGCACACACCTACGGTCCTTTTCTGTCTGCCGTGTAGGCATACCATCAGCCTGCTCCCCGGGAAATGGACAGCTGTGTCAGAAACACCCTCAGTATGTTAGCACTAATTGGTGCTTTTATTGGCCACTTCGATGGGGAACTCAATGTGCGACAGAAACTCAACTCTCGCCCTTCTACCCCCGTCACCCTTCCGCGCCCTGACTCTCAAATGTAATTTAAGGTTCATTTGCAGACTGGCTCCTACCTTGCCTGGACTACTGCTGCTTTTGCCTGCATTGTGTCAGTTTTGTGGGTACGAGAGCTAAGCTGCCAAGACACTATTTCTTTACCAGAACATATTTTATGGAAAAAATGTAGACTACGGGGATACAGACTGTGTTTCGCACCACAGCATCCTAACGTGACCATACTGCTGTGAGCTGTATTCTGAAACTCGCTGCAGTTTCAGAGCCACATCTCCCTCTCCTCCCCCCAGATGCATTAGTTTTTGTTCTGCCTTTCTGGGATTTAGCCATTTAGGCTTCCAGACTTCAGACTGTTATGTTGGGCGGTTTTTTTTGTCCCTATCAGGGAGGAGTGTGACAGCTGGCTCATTTGGTTCTAGCCTGGAAAGTTCGGAAGTGGCGAATCCAGATGATGGGTAAACACTAGCAGAGACTGATGAAGTTTAGCAGCTGAGATTAACCATCCTGGGAAAATCAGATACGATAATGCCATGGCTGTATAGGTCAGAGGGCCGAGGCTTGCGGCATGCAAGGCTTCAGTTGCTCTGACAGCGGGATTCTAAATCTCAGTTCTTTATTCAAGCCTTAAGGGACCTACACACGTGTAATTCTAGCATTCTGCCCCCTCCCTCCTACATGCCTTCTGATTAATATCATGATCTGTTTAATTCCCCAAGGGAACTTAACCAAAAAAATACAGCAATAACTTGTAGCATGATTGGTGAGGTGATAATTAAAAGCATTTTCTGGTTCACGGGGCCCTAGCATTGCCAGATGCCATGATTGGGCAAGCATTGTTTTTCAACCTATGCATCCTTTATATGTGCTGGCAGGCAAAATTCCAGATCGGGGTTGTTTGGGGTTTTTTTTTCCCTGCCTTAGGTCAGTGGTTTGGGATTTTATTTTCTAGTCTTGGCTAGACAGGAAGAAGTGTGACTGCATTAGGAAAGGTTAGATGGAAGAAGCTACTTGAAGTTTTAGTGGTGAGCAATGAAGGAAAGAACTGTGGATGCTAGGAGAGTGGTGCAAATTAGTACTATTCTAGATTTTAGAAAAAGAGGGAATTTCTCAAAAAACGTCATTAGAAAGGGAGGGAGGGTGAGCTGAGGGGTAAAGAATTTATCTTTGGTTACAGAAAGGAATTGACTTAACCACTGTCTTCTACTTGGTCTTCACCATCCCTCCCACCAACGCACTGCTCATTCGATCGTTCGCACTAGCAATGCAGCAATGATAGAGTGCCGGAAGCTCATCACTTTGTGGTGTGTCGTCAGGCCACAGAGGCAGAAGGTTTGCACTGGTAAAAAGAAAGTATCTGTTCCCAAGGATTTCAACTCCCAGATTCCCTGATTTGGGCCCTGTTTCAGGTGCTGTAAACCACCAGCTGTCTTCCCACCTCCACAGATCTCCCGAGACCTCACCATTTTGGTCATGGCTGGTAGATTGTCTGGCAAGAAATCAGACCAGCTGGATTTTCTCGTTTCTTAATGTCAATTCCTTTTTTAGGTCAGCAGACAGGAGTCTCAGTACTCACATGTGTGTGCTTCTCTCTCTGTCTCTTTCTTTCTCAACTCAAACCAGAATTGACATGAACTCGCCAGTGTCAGGGAATGAGATCCTTTGGGGCAAAACACACTGGCAACAGTGGGCATGCTGGTGTGGGATTAAAAACAAACCAGCATCTGTCCGGTTCTCTGGAGGACCCTTCCTACGTCTTGACCTGGACAGAGGTCCCAGCTGATTTTTCAGGGTAGAATAATGGTTAATATTGCTTATTTGAGAAAGCTTCTAATGTTTCATGGAGAATACTGAAAAGTCTCTATTTATATACAGTTTTGCTGGCCTGTCACATATTTTGGTATATTTCCCCTCATTCCTTAGGGAAGATTCCTTGTAAGTGGGGAATAATCAGCAGCAGCTAAGAGACTCTTAAACTGCAGTTCTCATTAAAAGAAGGTCTTTAGGTCAGGAACTATCTTTTTGTTCTCTGTTTGTATAGTGGTTTGCATATTGCAGATGAGAGCTCTAGGAGTTGACACAATAGAAATACTGAATGGCTGGGAAAAAGACAGCAGAAAGGACCTTATTCTTGATCTAATATCAGATTAACACTGTAAAAATCACCCAGAATGTGTACACAGATACACAGAAATATAATGGTAAACAAAAAAGTGTGAAAACTCACCTGTTTGGGACACATGAGAGAAATAAACCGTGTTGTCCAAAATGAGAAGTGAGCTCCTTCCCTTTCTGTCACATTCACTGCTGTCTCCGTCAGAACTTTGCAGCTGGAGTCTGTAAGTGGCAATTCTTGGTTTCTTGATGATGGTGACTGAATTGGAACAGTCTTTTCAGTGTAATCTCTAGTAGGCACTTCAGTGCTGCAGCAGTAACATAGCTACAAACTAGAGGTGGTCAAAAAATTTCCATTGAAACTGTTGGTTTTTACCTGGGGATTAGTAGGGGTTTGCATTCAATTGCTTCATTTGCTAAGTATATTTTGATGACTATACTATTAAAAAAAAGGGGGGGGGGGGGACACGACTAAATTATCCATCATTGATTACTAAACAATTCCAGCTTCCAGCTAAAATATTTTTACTTATTTTTAATTAAAATTTGAAGTAAGCTGGAATAACCTGGAGGTGGGGGGGGGGGGGGTATGCACAGATTTAGAACTAGGTGGTTCTAGTGAGCAAAATTGCCAGATTCCCTCTCTTAATAAAAGGAGGAGAAAAAGCATTTTAAAAGTTAGAATTTTTATATGGCTAGTTTTGTGGCCAAGCTTCATTTCTTACAGCAGCAACTGGTTTTCCTGCCATATGTCCTCAATAATAGACTGTATGAAGGCAATATTGTGCTCTAGGAAGCAAGTTTTGATTTTTCTCCTAAGATGAACTAGACTCTGCTGTTGATATGCCTGCATAACCCATTAACTGAAACAGATCTGTACAGTTGGAACAGGGAGCAACATTTGCTTTAGCGTCTGTTCGTACAAATCAGTGATTTGTGTTTTGTAATTACCTAGGTGTATCTATATATGCAGTTTGGTCCGTGCTTTGTCTCAAGTGGATGATATCAAATGGTGGTCTAAGTAGCTGCCTGCTGCTAGGGCCATGGCTTTAACGTAAAGGACCCATTTTTTTTTCATCCTCACTCATTTTCCATTAGTTTTGTGAAGGTAGAGTAGATGACAGGAAGGGTTTGGGATGTACCTTGGCTGACCAGTGCAGAGAGTGAGATGGTCACCACTGTAGGGTAAGAGAATCAGAGTCACCTTTTGGCTAAAGAAAATGCTGTGGAGAAGGGCTGAAAATGGCAGAAGTCAGCGCGTGGGAGTTTGAAGTGTGCTGTGGTTAGTTACTTCACAGATGAGTTTGTCCTGTGGGTTGTTTTTTACTGTGTGATGGGTTTTTCCACCATTGGATATTTTTATACTTGTACTTTCTGAGTAGGTGAAGATGGAAAAATAGATTGGGGGTTGAGGTTTCTTTTCTTTTTTCTCTTCTCTTTCTCTTTTCTCTTCTCTTCTCTCTTCTCTTCTCTTCTCTTCTCTTCTCTTCTCTTCTCTTCTCTTTTTCTTCTCTTTTTTTCTTTTCTCTTTTCTTTTTTTCTTTTTTCTTTTCTTCTCTCTCTTCTTTTCTTTTTTATTTTCTTTTCCCTCACCCTTCTGGTGTCATTGTTAGAGATCTGCACCAAAGTTACAGACTAAATGCAATGCAGGTGAAAAGCAGTGGTCTTTATGAGCTCTGCCAGTGAACCAGAAAGCTGCACAGCCTGAGCAAGAGGGAAAGTACTTTCATTCTTATTGCATGGTGTGCCGTTTTTGTTGAGCTCAGTAGTTTAATTCTTTATAAATATTTTCTCTGTACTTTTGGAGAGTTTTTTCCTCCTTTTTGATAAATCAGGTTTTTATCAAGATGATTTGATGTTAAGATTCGAAAGATTTGGGGACTGGTTGTTTCTCTATTTTGTTATTTCACTGTCGTATTGTGCATTGATCCCTTTTTTGTATTTGATGAGAAAAGATTTTTTAATTACCAAATTGATAGAGATTGCAAAGGGGCCCAGTGGTGGGGATGAACATGCCAGACAATGACTCTCTCATCTGGAAAGACAAAAATCTATATGAGAATGTGGAAAGGGTGGAATTCATTACTCTGTGCAGTAATACCAACAAGGAACAGGTTATTTTTTTAAATCAAGAGTATAATCACATTCTGCCTGCAAGGACTCCTTGCATTTAAAAATGGTGTTTTAAGAAGTCCGCTTTATTTGATTGAAGACACTGGTCTAGTTATCCTAATTTTCATAGGACGAGACACTAATGCAGCTGAAGTTCCTTTATGATTAAATTCCCTTCAACCATATTTGCAACAATTGGGACTTGGTTACATGAGGATTTAGTCTTTAAAATGGTACCTCCTTATATGTAGAGGATGAGAAGGTCTTTGAGACCATGTCTGTACTTGTAATTCTCTGGTTGGACATAACAGAATAATCCCAGAATCAGTACTGAGCTGAATAGCTTTAATCCTACTGTTTCCTTCAGTGAAAAATGGAAGGTGGAATAAATCCACTTTCCCCATCCTGCCTATATGTGGCATTCATCTCAGTGATAAGGAAGGTACTTACGGAAGGCTTGTTTTAATTGCATTGATAGGGGGAAACAAAAAAAAATTAATCTAGCCCTTGTGTGTAAGTAGGGCCAAGTGTTGTTGCCCAGTTCCACTGACAACTCCTTCCAGGGCAGTGGAGCCCAGTGTGAGCCTGCTTGGAAGCAGCACCGCGGGCCTCAGTTGAAGAATCACCCTTTCTTCTTCGGTTTGTTTTTCCCCTGGTTGTGGAGAGGCATTCACTTTGCATTTGACTCAGACCACAAGAAGCTTTATTTTCACTTGTGACAGCTGTTCAGCGAGAGTGAAGCAGCCAGTTCCTCCTTTATGCTTGCGATCCAGAACAGATAGAGTCTCTGCTGGTGTCTCTGCCGGTGCCCTGAAGAGCTCAATTTCACAGGAGACGGTAGAACAGGTACCTCGTGCAGTCCTTGGCCTGTCTGCTGGTGTGCCCTTTGAAGATCGGTTTAATGTTGGTTCTTTTTGTGTGAGGAAGGAAGGAGTGTTTACAGGAATTGAAATCACCACTTTGTTGTACTTGAGCTGGATCTGTACACATAAAGCAAGGGGCTGTTTAGAGGTCTTTTCCCACCCTTCTAGCGTTCTCCCACCTTCGCCTTCCCATGCTAGGATCCCACTTCTGTGCTTCTGGACACACACTCCCTTTTCCCACATACTGCATCCATAAACTGAGATCTGCCACCTTTCTCTCATCTGTCTGTCAGCCCTGTTTTCTTCCTCTTCCTAGTCTCTATGCTCCCTCTATCACCCGTGTCCTGAGCAGAAACCATCACGCCAGCAGCGACTGGAGTGCGAGCTGTGCTCTGAGCAGGCTGGAGCGGTGGGAGCTGCTGCCTGTCAGCTGATGGCCCATCGCTGGCTCTGTGGAAGCATCCACCCCACAGCATGGATAAGATCCTTCGTGTCACAGCTGGAAGCTGTTGCTCCATACCACTCTGAAGTGGTTCAGGTTGGACAGTTTGGGGACCTCTGAGCAGAGACTGAAGTTCCTTATGAGCCTGTTTTCTTCTTGGGCCAAGGTTGATCTGATACTTCCATCTCTAAGTATGAAAATATCAGGGTTTGGAAGAACAAGGCAATGTGTGCTGAAAAATATCACTCTCTCTTTGAACAGTATTTTTTATCCAGTTCATTAATGACTAAGTAGTGGTTGAAATAACAGAAAAGATAAGTCCAGGGTTTTTTTAAGGTCGTGTTTGAATATAAATCTGTTTTCTTAACATATCCTCTTTCCTTCCTCTGAGACATTTACTATCTTTTTGTGTTTAGAGCAAAGAGAAGGAATGAAGCATATACTGTCACTGCCCTTGAACTTCTTTGCAAAGCTGGCACTGCTTCCCCCTCAGTTTACTTCACTTCTTGTTGGTTTGCTTCTCTGTCTGCCTAATGCATCAGCTTGCAGGAGGATCCCTTATAAAATGGAAACTTTTCCTGTGAGGCATTCCTTTCCACCCTGTAAAAAGTCTTCGCTGTAAATTTGCTCCAGGCTTACTAAACTTTGCACCAAAGTCATAAATTTGAATAACTTCACAGAAGAGGATTTGCCTGAAAGTGGGTCACACAAACAGCCCTCTTCAGGCAGGGGCTGACACAGTATGGTACAGTAGGCTTTCGCCTGTATAATAAAATAAAATAAATGACAGCAATTAGCTTGCTTGTTCTGCCACAAGCCTTACACCTCTAGCACTTCTGTTCACTTTGGGACAGGTTTTAGGCCTTGAAGGAATGCAGAATTAGGAATTGCTATGGAGTGATATCTCCGTAATATCAGCAGGCTCCAGACATTTAACCACTTAAATGCCCGGCTCAAGATTGCAACAGCAAGATGTTACTCCTTCTGTTAGCTAATAGCAGAGACACATAATTTGAGGGAAGTTTGGATGTGAATTTTGCAGCTGTTTATGCCAACAGTAGCTACTTCTGGAATGTCTGGGCTTTTTGTATGTAGTCAGAGGCCCCCACGCAGCAGTGGGTGAATTGCTTCTCAGTGGTGTGGAGCGGTGGCTTCCAGCTGCATACGGGGGTGCAGTTACACCAGCTGTGAGGGGAACACCTCCACACGCGCCAGAACTCACACTTAGCTGCCTCACTTGAATTTTGTGATTCCTACCCATTTCTAGCAGATGAGAAAGAAGGACAATGTTTGACTACAGGAGGAACTTGCAGCTTATTCCACGTGACAAAGAGAGGGCTGCAAAACTTTAAAGCTGCTTCACTGTCTTTTATTCTCCCTTAGCCTCTTTGTACAGTAATGGCATTTTACTTTTGTGTCGTTAGCACAAAAAAAAAAAAAGTTTGTGGAACTTAATGAACTTAATTAAGTAACTTTAAGTCATTTTAAGGGAATGGAATACAGACCTCCCAGCACCCTGCTTTAACACTTGAACCTGTTATTTCCTCCAGCTGGCAAACTAAATCCAAAACGTAGATGAAGAGAAATTATTATTGTCAGCACATCCACGTTCCCAATAGAGATGGGTTAGACTAAGTAACAGAATAGCATTCCTAATACTGAAACTTCCAGTTAGGTGCTCCTCTGGTGAGTTATTCAGGTGGAAGTTTGATGCTTATCAAGATATTAATACCTTTGTTTTGAGGAAAGAAAAGGAGCCATCCTTGCTGGATGGCACAACTGTAGCCTGTTTTCAGACTAGAACAGATGTTGTTCTTGATAAGCGAGTATTGTCCATGTCGCCGTGAGTTCCCATGGCATGGGAAGTAATTCAGACAAGTACAGAGTCCAGACTCTTGTCAAACTATTGGCTTGAACCAGGTGCTTCGCTCATTTCTTTTGTAGACCTTAAAGATTTAAAGACCTAATCCAAATCCAGTTGATGTCAATTGACCCTTGTATTACTGGGGGTGGGGGGTGGGGGGTGTGGGTTTGAGGTCTTCAGCTGAGTCCTGTAGAGCACTGCAATCATTCCAGGCCCTTTCTCTAGCCTGCTGCTCTCCTCTGCCTAATGCAGTCTAATACAGTGTCCTCCTCATTGCGTGCAAGCTACCAGAAGTGATACAAATAATGATTATTACTGCATGCCAACACTTTTGGTCTTACCCTTTACTGGACGTTTTCCAAAATAAAAGCTTTAGTGAATGAAGAAATTATGTTTCTGCTCTGAATAGTTGGGGGAAAAAAGTAACAAAACCCACAGTCTTGCAAATGTACAAGTAATGAAGAGTTTTAAACCCGAATCTTACAGAAGCTCCGCTGGGCCATGAGATGACTTTTCTCAGTACAGTATTGCTTCCAAAACCTAGTACTTACAATTTAAGTTTCAGCATTAACTGTTGCATGACAGAAACATAAGGCTGCTCTGAAGTTTGTATTGCAGAATAGGCATCTGGTCTAACTTTAATTGACTTAGTTGACAAGGATTTAATGACTGTTCTGGGGAAGCAATTTTGTTTGTTGCCTATTAGATGACAGGAAGTTCCCCAACTTTAAATCTAACTTTCTTTCATTCAACTTCAGGCCAACACTCAAAGCTTTTTAACAGTATGGACTATCTGCCTCAAACAGTTCAATTTTCAACTTGCACATGATCATTTATATGCACATAAGAATTGGGATTTTGTTTCTGAATTTCTTTGGTTTGGCCTGCTCTGTTCTTGAAGTGTCATTTGAAGTACAAACAGGTCACCCATCTAGCTGTTTGTCTTACACAGAACTTGTGGTAAGCAAAGATGAAGGTCTCGGGCACCTACCTGCCAGCATATATGTATATGTGTGTATGTATGGGTCTCTGGTTTCAATATGAGAAGGCTCAGGTGCAGTGGCAGTTCAGCGAGCTGGATCATGTGGCATTATTGGAAACACTTCTTTATGTTGTCATTGCTGGTTGCAGCAAAGTGCATTTTCCTTCAGAGTTATATAAAGTTGATATGATTTCAGAGATACCAGAATGGCATTTACAGCTAAGGGGCTCCCTTTTTTGCAAGTCTTAGACAATGTATAGGATGCCTGATGGCATGAAGCAGCATTCTGATTTTTAGATCGGAGTATTGTGGCACCACATTGTGCTCCTTTAGCTTCCCTTTTGTTATGTCATTATACACTGTCACTCTGCTGGCCTGCTTCCTTCTCCTCTGTGCCCATAGAAAGCTGGTTTGCTTGGAGACAGAATATCTAAAGAGGAAAAGGCAGGTGTCCCCCATACATGGTGCACCTCCAGATAGTTAGAAAATATACTGGTCTCTCCAAGAAGGTAGGTATTACTTTGCAACGTATCCTTAATTCTTGGCACTTTGTCTAGTTACCAGAGTATGAGATGGAGAACTCGCACTGCAGTTGTATAAATAAATCAGAAAGGTAGGAAATTCATGTGATAGTGCCATCTATTAAGTACCAATTGTGATTACCCAGCTTAGAGAATGATCTGAGATGACTGATTAGAATTTCCATGCTGAACCCTTCTCTGTGGCGCAGTCCTGATGCAATTTCTTTCATATTTATCTTCAGGAGCTTCTGGAAGTGGGAAGAGGGAATCTGGTTGTGTGACAGCAGCCCTTGGCAACACATGGAGTCACAGCGTCAACACCAGGCTCATACTACAATATCATGACTTGCCGACAAGACAGGTGAGAACTTAACGACAAAGAGAATTTAAATAAAGCTACACCAGCAGCGCTCGGTCAGATGGGCTAACTGTGTCCTTCAGCCTCTGCCGTTATGCCACTTGTGTTGAGAACCTGGCACTCTACAGCCAATTGCTTAGTAGGGGTGGGGGGCAGTCAGTGTCCTTTGCTTTTCAGGGATGGCCAGTCCTCCAGTGCCTCCCTGTGTTAGGCTGGGCTTATCTGAGTCACAGGACCTAGCGTTGGCCTGTTGGCACAGGCATACAAGTTCCTTGAACTTTTAGTGCATTTCATGTTGTGGAGATGAAGGGTAATCCTTAAAGTGCTTTTCTGCGCAGGGATTTTGGGGCAGGAGTAGAAGGCTAGTCCTTTCACTGCCATGATTGTTTTGCTGTCATCCTTTCCACTCTTTGTGCCAAAGTTTGGCTGTGACTGTTAGGACAGGGAGCACTCTATCTTCTGCAGCTACTGTTTGCGAGTGGAAGCTTGCTGCCTGAACCAGCAAGCGTAACTTTGAGCAGTAAATATGGTACCAGTTTCCCAGAAGTATGCCTGCAAGAAGGATAATGCTTACCCTTTTCCCTAAAAGACTTCATGCTTTTGAATGAAATATAGTGGCATTTTTGACTGTAATCTTCACCTCTTAATTTTAAAAAACTGTGAAAAACTAGGAAGCAAGACATTTGGGGTTTGATTGAGGGAATAACTTTTTTTTTGTTTTTAAAAACATCATAACCCATGATTTCATCTGTCCCTTGGGATATCTGCGGTTATAATCTCTTTTGGCTTTGTCTATTCTGTTTTTGCATTGATGTAACTCTTTCCAAAGGCTGTGACCCTCAGTCTTAATGTTATTGACTTTTCTGCCCATTGAAGTAGAGAGCTGTCTGAAAAATTGCTACACGAAATTTGTGCCATCTTACTCCTATAGCATTACTACCCACATGCGTTCAAATTGGTGCTCCCAGTTTTACTGCCACAACAGAAGGTTTCTTGCTTTTAGGTTGCAGTCTTTAGAGCCAGAGGAGAGGAAACCATCCTGTTTTATTCTGCTCATTACAAGTAAAATTATAATGATGGCACTTCTGTTCCTGCAAGCAGTGGGCCCTGTGAAGCGGCGGTAGTCCTCTGGACTCTCAGGTAGCAGGTTAAGTGTGTCAAATGCAGTTAGAAAAGGCATCTTCTGGACTTGCTTCTCAAGACTGTGCACAGTTGTATAGAAAAATACTCTTACTGCTGCTGCTCTTACAAGTTCTCTATGTTCTACTTCTTATTCTGGTCTGTAATGAGTTCTCCTTTTCCACAAGTGTGTGCAAAATACAAAGCTGTTCACAAATTTCCTGGATTGCTTTGGAGGTACATGAGAGATGAAGTTGGCAAAAGGAAAAGGGCAGAAACTGGGCTCTGTGCTACTTCATGATGCACAAAGACGGCTAAAAAGGATTAAGAACATTCCTCTGCTGGTGGAAAGAGGGAGCAGTTTTCCTAAAGAACATTCAGATATTAAATGTAGTTTTTCCTGACTTTGTTTGAGAAGTAGTAGATTGCAAGTGTATAAAATGTTGTCTTCAAGCCTTTAAAATTCCATTATAAAAAATATATTATGATCCACTTAAAAAAAGCCCGGAGTTTTGCTCTGTTCCTAACTGGGTTTATCAGGTGCACCACCTTGCTTGCATGTGAAGCCGTGGGCTCATTCTGGTTTAGTTAAGCAGAAAAACAAAATCTACAGTGAGAAAAACAACCCTGAAGTAGATGTTAGTATATATTATTAAAAGCGAAGTAATTTGAAACAGAAGCATGATATAAATAGTGATAGGTCTGTGAAGTCCATGAATGAAATGGGATATGTCCATGATATCCTGTAAGTATTTTCCTGTTGGCGATATCTGTGTCCTTTTTTTAGATAAATTCTCTTTTCTTAAAGTCATAGAAGTCTTTCAGCTAGACACGCAGTTTCCAGTTAGAAGAAGGTACCTAGAATTACCCTACCTGTAGCAGCACTGTATTGATTAAATTACTATAGTTTTACACACATATGTTTTTTCATAATTGCTTTATACCCACTTTCAGAAATGAATTGTGAATAAAGGTGCCTCAGTTCTTGAGATACCATTTCAGTCATCGTAAGGTGGTTCTGCCAGGAGGTATTGGATATCAGTGCTTTGAAAATCAGCACTTTTTAAGGAAGCTTAACTTGGAGGTCCAAAAATTCCCAAGTCAGTAATCACTTTTACAAATTCTCATATTACGGTATTTAAAAAAAAAAAAAAAAAGTCTATGATTATCTCTGTAGTCTTGGTTTTAAAGTGAAATTCCGCCCCAGGAAATTACTGAAAGCACACGGAGATTTGGGTGAAAAGTAGTGCAAAAACAAGTTTTCCCTGCTTTTCACCATTTGTAACCCTGCAGAATCAATACTGTTCAAGGAATAACCTGTGTTTTGTTCTGACTTGCACAGCGGACACAATTTTTTCTTTCAAA
The DNA here is from genome assembly GCA_009819775.1 of Phoenicopterus ruber ruber. Taxonomy (NCBI): domain Eukaryota; kingdom Metazoa; phylum Chordata; class Aves; order Phoenicopteriformes; family Phoenicopteridae; genus Phoenicopterus; species Phoenicopterus ruber. Next base: position 38,650,846 of record CM020219.1, read on the forward strand.
AGCTAGAATTCATCCTTTCTTCAGTCACTTGACCTCCTGAAGATGATCTTCCTGGCTCTACTTTCTTTCCTTCTTTCCCTGGAGGAGCTGGGGCAGTGGTGACAGTCTGAGGCATCTTCCCTTACATCTGACTTCCATGGTAGTAGAGCCAGCATGCTAATCCTCGCTGGGAAATCCTACCCATCAGGAGAGAAAGCACCTCCTGAGATGCACTGGGCCGTGAGGCCCAAGGGTGGTGTTCTTCTGAACGCAAAGTGATAATGTAATCGTTAAGGAGGATTCAAGCAAGCAGCTTTCCGGAACCATACTATCTTCTGGGCAGGACGGGCCACTGGGCTGCTAGATGCTTGTTCTTAGTCATGCAGTATTCGTTTCTGGGAAAGCTTGGGGACATAGTCCCTGTTCCTGAAACTTTGGGGAATGCCAGGGCAGCAGGTGGCAGAACGAGTATGCAACAAACCTAGGGAAATTAAGCATAGAATTCCTACATAGGAATTTTTTTTATATATTAAGTAAAAAATTCCTTCATTTTGTTTGTCCAGCAGACGTTTTTTCAGCCAACTATCCCTTTTTCCACCCCACCCTCCATATGTCTGGTGAACATTAATAAGACAGCAGCCAATTCAGCAAAGTAATGAAATTTCTGGGACATCCTGCCTGCCTTAAAATCAATTAGGTTTGCTTTGTTGCTTGGATAGGAACAGGTTTCTGAACAAACAGATGAACTTTCCTCTTTTGCCCCCTTCTAGAACTCAGTGTTCTGGTTTTGGTTTCCTTCAGGACAGAAGTAACACCACTGGGGGAGGGCAGAAGGAGTTTTCCAGTCTGCATTTAAATTCTTTATGCCACCAAAACCCACAAGCATGAACTACAGTGTAGGAATCTTTTAACTGCTGAGGTGGGACTGAGCTGCACGACTTCCACAGCGGCACAGTGGCGTAAGAGCTTGGGAGAACGTGGGAAAAGTTAATTGTTTCGCACAAATGGTTTCATGAAGGGAATTTGCTATTATCTTGATGGATACTGATACTTGGTTCTCCCTAAGCACTCTTGTAAGTAGTTAACAATGATATTTGTTTTCCTGAAATCCATCCATAAACATGCAGACCCTTTGAGTTTGGGCCAAAACCAATGGAGCTGCACCAGAAACTGTCAGACTCCTCAGTTACCCCTATGTGTATAATTATCCTTCTTTCCTGAACTGGAGTTAGCAGGCTCCAAGGTTACTGTTTTCATGTGTGCTCAGCTGTCTATGGGGGACAGCATGGTAGGGTTTAATACGTTGACATGCTATAATTAACGTTTTATTCTTGTCTGTTGGAGACAGGGTGCTGGATTAAGTGAGACGCTGGCCAGATCCGATATGGCAACTTCTATGGGCCTGGTTTATTTTATAGTTTTCAAGGGATTTGTGAGACTCGTAGTATTGTGTTAATGTCTGTAATGTGTTTTGAAATTCTCAGATGGAAAGTGCACATAGAAGTGTTATTTTATAACAAATCAGTGTTTTCCTGTGGTATTTTCAAGAAAGAGCATTTAGGATTGAGATATGGGCTGGAGCTTTCAAGCCGTGCCAGGTGAGCTGTTGTGCAGTAATTTTCCTGCTTCAGGTAAAGTGTTTCAAATGCATAAGTATATGGTGACTCATTCTTAAAAAAACAAAACAAAACAAAAAACCCTTCTCTCATTCAGACTAATGCCAGACATAACTTTTGTTGTGTCCTTGGTTACAGACCAGCTGTTTTGTCTTGCTCTGCTTACTATCATATGAATAAGCCCTGAATAAGCATTCCAAAATTGCAATGGTGAAGTAACCATGGTACTCGCTGGCGTGGGGAAGGGCTGGGAGAGAGCCAAGGGGAGTGGGGATGAAGTTTTACATTTATGTGACTTGCTGAGGCCAGCTGCTATGATTCTTTACCTTAAATTTGTTCTAATTTTAGTGAAGCAGTTCTTTCAAATTGTATAGATGTTTGGCTGTAACTCTACCAGTCATTGAGAAAATATATTAAAAATAGAAATAATGTAACTTGTTGCAGTCATGATGGTTCCAGAGCATAAGTGAGCCCAGATTTATCTCTCCCTCTAAAACATTGAAGGTAGTTGTTATGTGGACTCTGTCACTGTTGGATAGCTGTCCCATTTTAAAGATAACACCAGGTGAGGTTTTCATCCATAAAAAAGGGAAGCAAATAAACCACAGAAAATAAAACCATTTCAAATGAAGCAAGTAGGCTGTGGAGAAGAAACATACACCAAGTACTACTATCTGAGGTTAACACTTTCTAAATTTTGCCTTAATAATCTGGAGGATAAACAAGTACAGTAATGAAGTTTGGAAATGGCATCCAACTTTTATGTGTCGAAACGTAATGGAAGATTGTAGCCTCATAGTATAAAGGGTTCTAATTACTTTGGTAAGATGGTAATATTTGCTGGGGAGAAAGAAGAGGCAATGAAATGTAATTAGACAGAACATGTACTGAAATCACTCTGAGATGGAAGGAAAAAGGTCTAATACAAATAAAATACAAAGAGCATTGCTGTGTTTTCTTCTATTAACTTTGTAGCAGTTATAGCTACCTACTAAAGCAAATGGAGAAGAAGGAAATGCAATGAAAAAAAGATATTTTTAATAGTCTTAAACATAGTTTTGGAGTCAGATGAGGAGGATGGAGATGGCCACTCGTGTTGAGAAATGCAGACAAAAAGCTTTTCATCTACTTCAGTGGGAGCAGAGAAGAAGCTAGTTCAGTCTTTGACATGGCAAGGAAGAGCCCATAGAGAACTGGGCAGTGAAATCAGTGTTTGGCCAAAGGAGGTGACTGAGTATATGTGAAGATTGTCCATCGTTATGTGTGAGGCGAGAAGTATCGCTCTTTATGTTGTCTTCTGCTGAGCTGTGGAGACTCAGAAAAAGAAGTCCCAGTACCCTAAACAAGTACAGAAGAAAGCTCTGCATGTGGGTTTTTAGCAGAGGTATTAAGACAAATGAAGTGCCATTCATCAGCTTCGATCCGTGTCGGGAAAACCTGTCTCTGTATGCTACATGAATCATGTGCATTGTACAGTAATGCAGATTATGTACATAGTGCAATACTTTTTTTTTTTCAAGTGTTTAGACGTGAGAAAATCTGCAGATGGCAGTGGATAATGAGGTCCAGTAAGCAGTGATAGAAAAGGGATGTGGCTATTGGGTTGTTTAAAAATGGAAGTGGTGTAAAGTGTGTATGTGTATCTGTTCTAAGCCATCTTATTATATAATGTGCTTATCATATGGAAAATCAGCTCTGTGAAAACACGAAGAGAGGGGGTTTTAATTTTTTTTTAAGATAAGAAATATGGTATGGAGTCATGCAAGGGATAGGAAATTTTGCAGGAAAGTAGATTTTTTTTTTTTTTTTTTCAGGTGAGATTATTTTTTTATGGTTCTCCATTACAGCGTATGCTGCTTTTGAAGAAATAGCTGTGGAAAGACTGCAGGAGCATGTATTTGAATTCCGCAAACCCTTCTATTTAAAGAAATGTTTTTTTCTAGGATACACAGTTTACTCCAGAGACTTCTTTCTCACCTCTGCTATTGTTTGAATATTTTGAATCAAGACACAATGAAAGGTTGTTATGGCCTCTAATTTCCAAGCATGTGTACAAACCACATCCTTTAAAATACATAAATAAGTAGCTTTTGGTTTTTTTCTGATTAAAAAGACTGTAGACTGATAACCCTTACGACAGAAATCTTTTGCTTATCCATAGATCATATACAAGCATAAGCAGCAATATGAACTTGAGTTGCATGTGAACAGGATGAAACTGGACACAATGCACAACTGTAGCATAAACAGACGATTATCGACACAGTATGATACTGACTTAATCCAGCAAAACTGCCAAATGAAAGGATGCCATAAAAATAGAGAATGTTCATTAACAAGTATTTAGACCTTAAACATCACTAGGTCACTTACTTTCCTGACTTGTGTGTTTGTTCATGTCCTTGTACGCAGAAAGCTTCCTTCTTAATGGACTTGTGGGGGATGGTATACAATATAAACATCAGCATAGCCCTGTCTACATTAAATGGGACTGGATTTATGGCCCTCTCCTCTTAACAGGACACTTTTATATAGAGAAAAATGTTTCCATCGCTCTTGAACAAGAATTCATTTACTCAGGTGCTTACGTAACACTAATCAATTTGTTATCTAAGAATCTAAATAGAAATGAAAGTACTGTAGATAAAATGGAAAAGAACAGAAGAAAACCTTTAAATAGTTCATCTTTTTCTCTGTCCTTTTTTTAATAAGCATTGCAGGTTTTCTTAATGAAGATTATTCTAATGTCAGATTGACAAAATATAGCATCAGCTGTGCAAACTTCAAACTCATAGATCTGTAGTTGAAAGCATCCTAAAGAGAGAAAGCAGGAACATCTCTGAGGCAGAGAGGCAGACTCAGTCATTAAGTTATACTGAGTCTTCCTACCGAGGCTGGTGGCAGAGGTGGGTACTTTCTGTTAGATATCTTTGACTGATAGGCCCGTCAGCTCTCAGAGGAGATTCCTCTTTGGTTGCTGCTAACCTACACTGGTTACGAGTTAACTATCTCATAGTACGTTATATTTTCAAATTACTATGCAAGCATTTGCTGACTGATCTCTGCAATGCCCATGCCAGCTGCTCATAACCGAAGAAACTGAGTCATAAATAAGTAACTGGCCAGAGTAAATTCTTTGCAGCTGGGAGCAGAACTGGGTTCTCTTCACTGCCACTTATGTGCCACTAAGCTTGATCTTGCTCTGTAGATTAAGTCACCCGCTGAACCGGTTTTAACTGTGGTCACTGACTTCTCTCCTGAATCTCTCTCCTTAGCATGCCATAAACTTTTCTTCATCAATGGTCCCCATTAATAAAAGGTTAATGAAACTGAGACTGTGGCTGAGCTTTATGGCAAAGCTCTTTCTCTGCTCCCTTGTTTCCAGTTTCTGTTGATACCATAGCTGATTTTTCTAAGCCTCAGCTCTAGAAGTCACCTTGCATTCCTATGTGTCTCCTCTTTGCAGACATCAAAACTGTTCCAAGTTGCAAGTTCCCAACAAAGCGAGTAGCTAGCACTTAAATTTTTAGACTATTAAAATGCTTGTCCAGACTCTTAACTTCCATATTGGTTAATGCAACATCTTAATTTCTCGTATTATCAACCCTATATTTTTTTTTTCCTCTTCCAAACATACCACAGAAAATAAAATTGTTACCTTGGTAAGACCTGCTTAGTCACAGTGACATTATTGTTTTAATTTTTACATATTTTCTCAGTTCGGTAACTGGGAAAATGGCCTTTTGCCTTGGTATAACTGATAATTGTGCACCTTCATGTTAATCAGATAGCAAATTCTTAGAAATTGGGGCTATGTCTCCTGTTCTTTATTGGGAGCCACTTACAGGTCAGGATAGGAGGGGTAAGATTACTATAACAAAATCTGTTCTGAATATAAACAGAGAACTTCAGTCAGTCTGTGATGCTGTTAATCCAACACCCTTTACAAACACTGTATTTACAGTTCACTAAGCATAAAAATGGGAGAGAGAAAGAACCAGATATGACTTTCGGGCTCTGGTCTGAATTGTCTGAAGAATGCTCTGTTTGTAAGCTTAAGCCCCTTTTCAGAGAGGGAATGAACACAAATTCCCATCCTGTTTATACAGAATCACTTTTCTGATTTTGATTGGACTTCAGTGTGAGTTTTCCCCTCAAAACAGAGTGGAATTAACTTAGGGCAGATTCTCTCATCAATATCTGACGTGTCATTGCTCCTAACATCAGAGTGGCAATGACCAAAGTTGTTTATCCTTGGAATGCCTTGGCAAATCCCCCTGCCTCCTGTCTTCTACCAGATCATCTTTTTTCTTCTTCTTCTTTTTTTTTTTTCTTTTTTGTAATTGAAAACAAGCAAACTAAAATGTCTAACTCAAATTTAAGTGTTTATTATTCAGAAAAGTTCTTAGAATATAGTATACTTAAAGCTTGGAGTCATTCTTAAAGGTGAAAAAGATCAGAATATCGTTATGAAGGAACTGGGCAACCTTAAGTAGTGAAAATATAGTGGAATATAAGATTGATAATAGAAATAATCTGTAAAATAATATTGGGCATTACAAATGAGTTTCTGCTTTATATAAGGAACATACAAGCTCGAAGTGAAGCTAATACTGGAGTGGTTTAGTTTATCACAGAAGAACTGATTCAACAGTGTCATGCAGTCATGAAAAGGGTCTGTGCTATCCTAGAATAGATCAGGCAAGGTATTTTCAAAGGAAAGAGAAAAGTGTTTGTACCATTGTGGAAAGGCACTGGGGACATCTCTGGAATACTGTATATGGCCTGGACATTTGGCTTCAAGCTACTTTCTTCTTTCTTCTCTTTCTACTTACTTTCTTCCCAGGTAAGATCTGTGCTAGATAGAATATATTTATTGACATAGCAACAAGTTTGAGCTGTCACTGGTAAAAAATAAACCTCAGATAAAGTTTTAAAACCAGACAAACTTCGGCATATTGACTTCAGTGGGCAAAATGCATTGCATCTTCTGGGAAAAGGTAGCGATCAGACTTGATCCCCGTGTTCAGGCATTACAACGTTTATGATGCTGTAAACATATTAAAGGAGAATCATCTCAGGAGTTTGTATATCTAGGATATTATACTTTGAACTTGAATTTTTGATTCTTTTATGAATCTCATGTCATTGAACTGTTCTAGATTGACAACACAGGAGAATGACAGCCAGTGAGTGGCGTTCAAAATCGGCTGTACAGAAAACAGTGTGTTTTCTTTGGTTCAGCCTTATCAGTATATCTACCCTGGGCAGGATCAATTAATCTAGCGGGGTTTGCTCTACGTAGACTTTTTGATCTTTGATCTTTGTAATTCCTGTCTGTGGTATCAGTGCCCTTAGCTGTGATCTAAAAACAGTCTGAAAAAGAAGAAACCCTCTTAACGGCTTAGAAACTGAATGCAGACTACTGACCCACTTTAAGGAATAAAAACAATTTTGACATACCACTGCCTGAGATGGACTGCACCTTAAAATGGAGGGGCTTTTGATGGTCTCCAATGTTGGTGACCTGTTGTGAGCTGCCTGGCCAACTTTATCACATCTACCCATCATATTGTATCAAGAAGATAATAAAATATATAATTTTCACAGTGTTACCTTCCCCTGGACTGATTGTTGGAACGGTTGGAAAAATATGATGGGGATTTTAGGACATCTGCTCAATCAGGAATGGAAAGGATGTGTCCAGGAGATGGTAGTGTATTATACCCACATTGTGGAAACATTGGAAGATACTTGTGACTAAAAGGTAAAAGGCAATATAAATAGCTACCTGAGCTGTCCTGCTTCCAGCTCTCACATGTAGTACTTATGCTGTACTTTGATTAGGGAGAGGTATGTCCTCTAGATACATATTAACAGAAAACAGTAAATTCCTCAATCCATGTTGAAGTTCAGTGTTGGTGACAGGCATGTGATTGATGGATAACTTCAACTTTTCAGATACTGGTAGGAAGTAGTATAAAGTGCAGCTCGGTTAATGAATGGCTTCTTCCTTCCGTATTCATATTGGTGCAACACTAGATTGGAAATAACTGACCAGGTCGCTTGTCAATAAATGCCCCTGTCTCATCAAAAAAAGTGACAGACCTGGGTTGCAATGTAGTGCGTGAGGCACTACTAAGGTTGTTCTCCACTGGAAAGAGCTCATTTGATCTCGGGTTTGCAAGGTCCTTTCACGTTTGTGTCACAGTGATGGTTCATGGTCTCCCTTGTCAGTCATTTCCTACAAGTGAGCCCTGAGTCTCTGGCAGAAGTTCTTGCACTAGTCCTGAGTGAACAGTCAACCGTGGCTGCTTCTGCCATTTGACTTAATTTGGCTGTGCAGACGTCTCTGCAGTTCAGGGTGTTTACATGCTCTACAGCACTGAACTGGAAGCTATGGAGTTTAGGTTGCAAAGACCCCTGAGTTGGCCTTGTACAGAGCTGACAGTGGTCCGGGAGGTTTAGCTTGGAGTCTGAGCCAATAAAGCCTTATCAGGCCTGAGCCGGCACTGCTGTTTTACTCAGCAAATTGATGTTTATGGTCCAAATTTTGTTTGTTCTTCACTGTATGTCAGTGAAATTCTTTCTCTTATTGTCACTATTTATTTGTCTATCTAATAATAATATAAAACTCGGTACCCATAGTCATCTCAAGTTACAGATAGAAAGTCACCTAATCCCCTCTTAACTCGTGTTGATGTTTCCAGCTGGATGTGTACATCTTGTATCAAAACCAAAAGGAAACTACTTTTTTCTCCTTTTTTCATACGTTTTGTCTTACTTTCACTTGTGATCTTATAATGGCCATCTTGGTCTTCATTTGAAATAACTGAGCAGGCTGAAAAGACAAAAGTGTAAATTAGCATGAAAAAAATCAAGGAGTTTCTTATGCATCTGAATTAATTGGTATTAAATATAGAAAAAAAAGACAAACAACTTCCTGTAAGAAATGTAATAAAGGTTGCCATTTGGGTGCTGTTGCAGGAAAGAAGAGGTTGAGATATTTTTTTCATCAATTTTTTTTCCTACAGTTGTACATTTTCTTTGCTATGGCTATGTTTTTGTCCTTTGAACATAACAGAATAAGTTTTCAAAAGTTCACATGTAGTTTAGATCCCTAATGCGCATAGACCAATCTGAATTTCTTAAGCATAATCTCCATGCAAGAGAATACCTAAGAGCCATAAATGCTACTCCCAGCAATTTTGTGAAAAGAATTACCATTATGTCTGATCTTTGCTTCTGTTTCTTCTCCAATATAAAAAGGTTTATTAACCTGCTGATTGTTATTTGGGGCATGTTGTCATCAAAAATTTCAGATCTGATGGGTTATAAAGCAATATTTCAGGTCCTAAAGGGCTTTCCAGCTTTTAGTGCATCTATGCCATGCGCTGGAGCAAGCATGTTTGTCTTTACTGGTGGGGATTGGTGGGGATCCAATCCCCTCTAGAAATGTAAATGAAGTCTCCTGAAACATTTCATGTTTGTTAGGGAAAAGTTTTTCTAGGACTCTGTTATTCAATGGTTGTACATTCAGCAATACAGGTGATGTTTATAAGGCCATTAAGCTTTCTTTGAACACACTGTTTTCCACTTCCGTGGTAAAATCTCTCCCAATAATGTTCTCGCTAGAGAAAATCTGTCTTGTAGAAAGACTGAAATTAAATTTTAAATTAAATCTATCACCTTTTCTCAACACCTGTAAAGCATGACAGTGCTCCAAAAGCACACGCATTGCATCTCTATGTATTATCTCACGGATCTGTTAGCATTTTTTTTTTTCTTGTCCTTGTTATGTGATACCCAGTGGACTCTAAAATATGCTCCACTGAGGCTTTATGTACAATAATATGGCTGTCTCTCGCATGTGAATTTAGCAGCGTTGTGTTAGTTTGTCTCCAAGGACTTTATTTTTAGGAACAGAACAAAGTGAATACACAAAGAAGTTGGAAAGGGTTTTTGTTTGTTTCATGTCAAAAGCATTTTGCAGCCACTAGTGTGGGTGAAAAATATTTATGCTGTGGTCTAGGACTTGGTTGAATCCCAATGTTTTTGGCCCAAGTCTGGGAATTTAGGATTATGCCTTTACATGAAGGAAGTATGAAGGAGCCTGTTGTTTTTACTGATGTCCAAAACCAATGAATGCAGGATGGGGACAGCACACTTATGATGCTCTTTTGCAATGGATTGATTTCCTTTCAATTTATAAACAATAATGTTGTGCTTTTTCATCATTTGGCAAGCCAAAAGAAAGTGAAAGAAGGAATGAGTATTGGCTAAACAAAGATTTGAGACACATGAGAAACAGGCATCAGGGTTGAATTTGCAGCAGATACTTTTTTATCTGTAGAAGATAAATATGTTGCTAAAACTATCATAAAGGAGGTTCACAGAGATCTGAAGAATAATAAAAGTAATAAATCATGATGGCAATGCATATACTAATTACATACTTAAGAATGTGTGTTCCTTATGTTGTGCTGGTGAATTACAGCGAGCTGATCGACTGCATGCTGGATGCTGCGTGGATGCCTACCTCCGCAGACGTGCGGGCAGAGGAGCCAGCAGCATCTGTCTGAGCGTGTGGTTGTGTGGAGGAGAAAGTGCACAGCTGCTGGGCTTCTGTGCTGTCCTCCCTGCTGGTCCTGTCTTCCAGGCCAGTCTGGCAGGCTGGGTGCAAGCAGCCACGTATTCTGAGAACAACTGCTCTGGTGCTATTGTACTGGTACTCCCTTAGGAGTCCTTCCCGATCTGGGATGCATGATCCCGGGGATAAGGCAGTGTTCCAATGTGTGTCGTAAATAAGAATTGTATCCTTCAGCCCTGTTCTTATTTCCAGAACCGAAGTCAAACAGAACAGGATGGAAGGCTCTGAAAAGCTACATAAACTTTATTTTCTGTTCTTCTCGGTACCAGTGTGCCATAAGTCTGCTGAGTGACCACAAGCTGCTACATAGGAGAATTCCCCTAGGAGGCTGTGTTTATGCTACCCAACTACTTTATCCCGCCACAGCACCATCCCCAGATCCCTTTTCTCGGTACTGTTTCATTGTGGTAACCAGGACATGCTGGCTGCCTGGCCGCTTTCCTGCTTAGTAAAAGCTACAAGCATTTTCTCCTGAGTTACTCTTCCCATTGCCAGGGCTTTGGGCCTCAAAAGTATTATAGCATAGGAAATCATCATGGCCAAGCTCTTGTGAAGTTTCCTGGCCTCTAGAGGACTCTCCACTGGGAAAATTAGGAGAGACTCAGAAACAGAAAAGACGACAAAATTCAGTTTACAAAGTAGGGAATAAGGCACGTGGCAGGGAGACAGAAAGCGCTTCTGGGAAGAGGAATTTCACAGGGTGTGGTGTTACGTGAGCAGAAGGGAGCCGACTGGCCCTGCATACCCCGTATTTCACGCTGGGGAACTTGCAGCAGCAGTCTGGCTTAAGTGGAAGTATACTGGAGGCAGCCTGTGTTTGTGGAGTTCGCTGGCCAGGTTGTTGCAGTTCAGACACAATTTGGATAAACATCCGGGATTGCATTTTCTTTTCCAATTAAAACTTGACATCGCCCGATGTTTGCCTGGGCAGTGCAGTTCCCTGCCACTGAAGTTATTGTTAAGTTAAGTACATCAGGCAGGAAAAGGCACTCTGGGTTAGAGGGTTCAGGGGTCTGCTCACAGTCTGGGAGAGGACAGCTGAGCAAAAGAACCATTTTTTAGATTTGGCTTGTTGCATCAGGACAGTTGTTGCTCTGGAGCACATCAGGGCAGTTCACCTTGGAAAGTTTTGCTTTTGTTGTCTGTCATTGTCTTTGATACTCATTTGAGGTTTTGATGGTTTCCTTCCATTGAAGTTATGTTTACTCAGTCCAAGGATATTCAGAGCTCCTCATTATAGTGCCTGAAGCTAAAACCATGTCCGAATGGCAGTACATATTACATGCTGAGCTCTCTCGCTTGAAATCCAATGTTTGGCACACCACAAGGACGGGAACAATTTGCAGACTGGTCATCTGTCGCTAGCAACTGCCTGGATGGGCACAGCCAAAACACATGCCTTTGTTCTGGTTTTATGAGAGGGGAAGGAATTGACCCCACTGAACATTTGAGAAAACAGATAGCAGAGCTGTTGCTTATTGATCCTTCTGCTATACCCTCTGGGTAGGGGAAAGCAGGGTATCTCTAGAGCTGTGACTACCTGGCAGAAAGTGAATACAGTGAAGTTGCTACAGATGTCTATCTCCGTGCCTGATTTTGGACTGAAGCAAAGGAATGCTACATGATTTTCATATAATTGCTCAATAAAACAGTGGCAAAGTTAGGAAGAAAACTCATGAATCCTGATTCCCAGGTCCTGGCATTATGCACTATGAAAAAGTCCTTTATATATGTATTGCTCTTTAGAAGGAAGATCTGAAGCCAGCCAGGTATAGCAGGGCTTGAGATTTGGAGAGTGTCCTCTTTCCTGGACTTGTCCACTCCCCTGTTTCTCCTCTATTCTTAAAAGATTCTTGGTTTTCATTTCTATCTCCTCCTTTTGTTTGTTTTCCTTCCATTTTTTTCCTTTGCAAGTATTGAATATCTCCTCTGGGAGTAAGCCTGGCCACATGTGCGTGCAATGATGGTTTATTTTTATTGGAGTCATTGCCTGTGACTGTTATTTATTACTATAGGAAGAACTGCACTAACGAACTGCTCTGAGAGCTTTTTTTTTTCTGTTGTAAAAAGTCCTGTTTTGTCCATAGCCATTGAGAGTATCTACTGCCATCATTAAGACATGAAGAGTTTGGACCTCGGACATGGGTACTGCCTCCTGCATGTCCCATTGTGTCTGGTGTTGCAAAGCAGAATCTCAGCTTCTCTCAGCTTCCTTGCATGTTGTCTCTTTAGGTGGGCTTTTCAACCATCTGTCCACCTCACTGCTACCTAAGCAACTCAATTGGCCTCTGCTTGAGGAAGAATTTGTGGTTGCACACAGCTAGTGCAGTCGCTGACTACTGTTATGGCCTTTCATGATAATAAAGGGTACAGCCAGAACACCACCACACAAGGCCTGCCTGGGATGAAATGGCTGATTCAGAAAAGGCAAGTCAAAAGTAGTATAAAATGCTTTTATCGCACTTGCACTTCTAGTCTTGACACTGGTTAAGTAATCAGAAGCCCTATTGCCTTACTTTTATTCTCAAGTTATCACACATTTCTGTGTCACCGTCGGCAAGACCACCATCTCCCATCTTTAAGGTCATGTAAGGAATTCCTGGTGCTTCCTTAAGACTAATCTGTAGCATAAATAATAAAATTATTGGTAGTTAAATTAGGAGCATTTGCTTAGCATAAGTGTAAGTCAGAGCTTAGAGATGTAAGCAGCCTAAATAATTTCACATAAGAAATAGAGCGATTTAAAATCAATGAATATTAATTAACCGCTTCTGAGGTCAGAGTGGAGCACAGTGAGGAAAGGTGAGTGATCTGCCTAGGCTTACCCAAAAGAAGATAGGGCCTTACCCTAAAAGTTAATGCTAGGATAAAACAAACAGGCAAGAAGTGATTTATCTGAAATTTGACTAATATCATATACGTTCGTGATTTCTAGAGATTTGTTTTAAATATTTCAGAATCTCTGCTTCCCACTAGCACTGACTATTAAAATCAAACATAATCTGTTGGAATTTAGCTGAGAAGGCTTGATCTCTTTGATATTAGTTTACATTTGTTAATATACGTGTCATGCTGATATTTCAGGATTGAGATTTCTTTGGACTCTTTATCCCATGCTGAATCCATGTCATGTTTTCCCTCGGGCTTTTGAAGATTTTCCCTTCATTGATTTTCTTACTCAAATCAGTGTCCACTGTTGCTGTTTCCCCTGCAAAACTGTCTTAAATGGATCTGTATTTCTCCCTCCCTCCCTTTTTCTTAAAATGAGAGGCAGGGACTTCTTGGCTTTGCAGTCTTAGCAATGTTTTGTAGTATATGGGATTTGTATGAATTGCACTAAAAGAAAATAAACAGATGTGCTGCTACGTTTTGGGGGGTGAGACAACAGCAGGATGGTCAGCTGCCTTTTGAGTCTGTTCAGTTTGCTGTTGTTTCCAGATGTGTGCTAATGGACATTTTTAGGATGTAGACACAAACTCTACTTGCCTACTTTTCTGCACTAATTGATTTGGATTTATGGAATGCCTCTCATAAAGTGTCTCTAGCTACCATTGTTGCTTTTCTATAAAGTAGTAGAAAGGAAACTCATTCCTAAACAGTTTCCTCTGGACAGGATTTTCTTGTGGGGGAAGGAGAGATACAATCCATTTAAATTGCTCTATAAAGAGTTTTATTGAGTTGTGGCCTATTAACCTGGCCTTGATGAAAACCTTTTCAAACAACTGGACTTTAGGGAACCACATCTCTGAGGTGCTGTGCATGGCACAAATGAAATGGTAGTTTCCTAAGAAATCATTTTAATTCAAATTGTGATTTTTTTTAATTTTTTTTTTTTTTTACGTGTACAAAAGTGGTAGGGACTCCACGTCTACTCTCAGTCTTGGGGCATGTTTGTAAACCCGTCTCTCATTGTTCGCTCTCTAGTGCTCAAGACATCTTGAGCTTTCCCTGTGTCAATCCACCAAGTTTGGTTTTACCAGGGAGAATGTATGTGTGGGGTCTAGATGGTTAGAAAGGCTGAAGGATGACTGCATATATCTCTTTTCCCTCAACCTGTCCATTTTTCCTCTTTATTCCCAATCATTGCACAGCCTGCCCAGCCTGTGGCCTTTTCTCCTGACAACAAGCATACAGGTACAGACAGTATTGCTGGGGTGGCTGAGCTTTCTTCTGCCCGAAAGGGGAAAATCTGTGCGTAGAGAGCTTTTCCTTGCAATGGGATTTGGAGGAAGATACAAAGCAGGGGATAATCATTTCCATAAGAAAACACAAGTCCCTGATAAAGTCAAACAAACTCTACAGTGATTTGCTTGTGAAGGCAATGTGATTTGATAACGTCTTACTCGGATTTTGGTGCTGATATCAGCTATACAATCTTCAGAAATGTATTTAATTTCTGAACTTCAATTTACCCAAATGCATAATGGGGATATTTTTTTCCCCACTCTTGTAAAGCCTTTTTAAAATCTACAGGTTAAGTACCATATATAAACAAAATGTTGTTATCCCAAGTATCATTTGCGGTGGGAGATCAGTAAATTGTTTATGGGTATATCCTGTGAGCTTAGTAAATGATTGCAGGATACCTAAACTACATTTTTTTCACCAGAACACTGGGAACGTATTAGGGTCACTTTTTGTTGCTGCAACAAGGAGCAGTTAACTCCCAAGGTAAATGAGAAGCCTTTATGAGACTGAAGCCTCAGAGAGCTCTGAGGTCTAACAAGCACTAGTGTTTGGGGAGGCCTGGCAGAAAACACAACCATTTTTTCTCCTACCATGTAAAAAGCCATCCCATTGCCCTGAAGGGTACTTCTGCGTGAAGAGGGAGCAGGGAACAACTGGTATACTGCTGTGTGAAGCCTCGATGCCACTGTGGCGTTAGTGCCTGTTAGGGAACTCTTGGTTCTCTCCTCGGGCACCTTTCTGGTGGGCTGGAGGCAGCGTGACCTGTGGGACTGGGAATGAGAGCCGGCCCTGGGAACTGGGTCGCAGCTCCCGCTCAAAAGTAAGTGATCTGCAGAATAAGGACTGCTGCTTTCGTTTCTAGAATATATCAAATTCCTGCACATAGGGCCCAAGAAGAACCAGAAGGGAGGGCAGAAAAAACAGTTTCGAGGTCTGCTGGGATATCTGATGCAAAATCAACTTTGTTGTTTTCCTTACTGGCTTTTTCCTGGGCTCTGTTGCAGCTGAAAAAACAACCCTTCTAATCTACAATAAGAAGGGAAATTCTGGCATGAAGATTGTCCACCCAGACATTTGGCACAATTAGGGGAAAGATTTGTTTAGCTTAGCACTGATTTTATTAGTACGTGAGTCTAACTGAACCTTGAGAGATAGTCTTTTCCCTGTTGAATGACACTGTCGATGTGTAGGTTTCCTTCTCAGTTCTCAGCTATGCTCTTCTGAGCTAACGTGGTGTAACTGAAGAGTTCTTCTGAAATGCACCAACTATTAGCAACGGTTGTTTACTACAATAGGATAACAATACGAATTAGCAAAAAATGCCAGCAAGCCAGCGTTGTTTCAGTAAGGGCAGCGAGCGTAGTGAGAGCCAGGCTCCTTTCGCAGATCTCACGTATTTGGTAATTCCTCAGTAGAGCTGAATTCCAAAATATG
The DNA here is from genome assembly GCA_009819775.1 of Phoenicopterus ruber ruber. Taxonomy (NCBI): domain Eukaryota; kingdom Metazoa; phylum Chordata; class Aves; order Phoenicopteriformes; family Phoenicopteridae; genus Phoenicopterus; species Phoenicopterus ruber. The sequence goes on from CM020219.1 coordinate 38,666,713, forward strand.
TGTTGGCTGTAAATGTGGTTTTGTTATTCATTCGGTCCTTAGTGCACGTATACGTATTTTGTCAGTATAAAAGATGAGATAAGGTAAATCTAGCAGAAAAGGAAATCTAAGGAAAAAAGTAACACAGAACAAAATAAAAAGAGAAGAATCTGTTCACTGATAAGAAGAAGCTGACATACTTTAAAAGAAGCTTCAAATGGTTTCACTCATGTTCCTCAGTCATTGCTAAGAACAGATTTCTTGTAATAGTCTCAGTAAAAAAATGGGGAAGAAATGGATGTCTTTCCAGTCTAAAAAAAAACCCCCATATTAAATGTTAATACAGCTGATTTTCTCAACTATTTCATTGAAATATCTTAGTCCACTACTTTTGTTAAAATCATTAGTTTTCCATCATGAGATTGTATTTTTTTTACCATGTCAGAGCTCATAGCTCAGTAAAAATCATCTTCTTATTTCAGCACTTGATAGTTTATCATCCTGGCATTTTGATAACTAATTTGATATAAGATTCTGTCTCCTTCATCTTCTTTACTTTTTTTGGCAGGACACTGGCTTGATTTCTGGTTACCAGACTACTTCTGAAAGTCCATCCAATACATTTTCCAATTCATCACTATTGACAGGGGATGTTGTCCCAATAATTAGTATTTTCTACTGGGCTTCTGCAATCAATTTCTGTGATTCATCTCTTCCATAAAGCTTATAAACAATAAACTGTATTAATAAAAATGCTTTCCCTAATTAAAAAACAAACTTTAATGTACAATTTTTCTGCTGTCATCATCAGTTCTCTCTAAGCCTTTTGTTTCTCAACTGCTCTGCCTGTCTCCCATTTATCTTCCTTTATCTAATCTAATGGCATCTATCCAGTTTCTATTCACTTTTCATCAAGGTGATATATTTCCTCTTCCATAATACCTTTGTGTTCTTAACGTGCCTCATGACAGAAATCATTTTTCAATTGTTTAATGTTTATTCTACATTGTTGTCAAATAATAAATAATTATTACAAACCTCCTGACAGGGAAATGTGATGCTAGAAAGGAAAGAAAGGAAACTAAGATTTGACCACTTTGTGAAGTTGGGACTTTGCAAAACTTAAAATAGCTTTGATTTTTACTGCTTTCATCCGTCTCTATCATTCGCACTTTAGTAGGACAGCAGCGTAAGACTAACTGCATCTGGATTTTATATTCCATTCCAGAAGCTCATGGATAGCATTCCAGAAGCATCATGGATAGGATGAATTAGAAAGACTCAGTACCATTTCATCATTTTTCTATGTCTATTTTCTATTCATTTCACCATTTAAAAAAATCATTTTTGTCATCTGAATGCCTGTTAACTTCTTTAGACTATTATTTACCATTACTGTTTACTCATCTCAAAATGCGTACTCCTTTTGGTGCAACGTGGACTGCACTGAAGTGTCAATAGGAGAAAATTTCTGGTGAGGCCTGGATTTCATCTTTGATTCCTTGATTTTGGTAATCCTTGATTTATACTTCCACTTCTTGGCCTCCAAAACATCACTTTCTTTTCTTGATCTCTATTTCCTTCTGTGTTTTCTAAGGTCCTTGTGTATGCATAAGAACCTACTCTGTGTTGGCTCTTCCATCCAGAGGATGGTTTGCAGTGACATTTACAGCTTTTTCTCTTTGGTTGAAACACAAATCTAAATACATATTTACTTTTTTTCAATTAATGTAGAGTTTGGTGTTATAAAAAAGAATTCTGTGTACTCTATCTGGTTGTGAAATATGCAATCACACTTTAAAGGTTATTTTTCTCTTTAAGCAAACATTTGAAATAAAGCAATACCTTTGAATATTATGAGCTGTTCCCGTTTCACTAAAAAGGAAGCTAATTCTGAGCCTCAGATGTAGCTGTGCAGCAGCAGCAGCCTTTCAGAGGGGCCCAGTGATGTGCTGCTGAAAGGATGTGATTTATTGTATTTTTTCATTCCTATACTGTTATACACATATTGTAACTGCATAAAAATGCAGTAACAGAATGTACATAGGGTTATTTGAATGTCTATCCATTTGCACGTACAACTGTGCCTAGTGAACATGCATATATAGGTTAGTATTTATGTGCACAGTACTGCACAGAATGCCAAAAATTTGACCTTAGACATCAGATTTGTAACTGTGTCACTTCGGGCCTTTCCGATTAAACATCCAGCTGTTGTGGGAGACTGTAGCTGAGCGTTTGCACAGTTTTTCCACCCCGTCCTCTGCCTCATGTTCTCAGAGCTGAGGGAGCGTGCGAAGCACCGGGAGGCACTCCGCTGTCCTCCTGGCAGAGTCCCCCTCCTGCCGCGTCAGTGGGAAGCGCTGGCTCTGGCGATAAAGACGGGCAAGGGAATTCGGGTTTTGTCAAGGTGCGTCACGGACGTGGGATGTGACGTGCCCCTCCTTTCTCCAGAAGTTGATTCCAGAAAGTGCGGTGATTAACATGGAAGAGGGGAAAGTGCTAGCGCAGCGGTTTTCCTGCTTGGAGTAGTTCACAAACGTTGTATCGCATCCTGAGGCGGTTTTGCCAGCTTCATATGACTGAAAGGAAAACATTGACATTTGGACTGGTCTGACGTTCTCTGGCTGTATTTGTGGTCTTCATGTGCCTGCCTTTATTTTTTACTGTCTGAAGAAGAAGGGAGACTGTGATTGGTTTAAATGCTGAAAACCATAAAAATGTTAGCTAGCTGTGGGTAATAATCGTTATGTTTGAAGAACCAGATATGAGGATTTTGTTTCTTCAGCCTGTATCAGAATCAGATGAGAAAGAGTGGCAAGACATCTTTCTGCATGGTCCTGTCTGCAGACTACGTACAAATACAAATGAAACCTACCTACTCTACAGACACCCTTAGCCTTTAAAGTGCTACAGGAAAGTCACACGAGCCTTGATTCTGGAGCAGAATTTGCTGCCAAATCCTCTGGTTACATAAGGACGTCGCAGAGATCAAACTTCTGGTGCTTGATATTGTTAATCTTATGCTTAGGAATAAATGTCCCAGTCCTGTATATCTATGAAGTGATTCAATACTGTCTGCCTTTTCAGTGAAATGCGAGCAGTTTTGGCGAGCATGAACTTGCTCGTTTTTCTGTAGTCTCTCTTGGCTTTTATAAAACCTGCTCACTGTTTCCTTGCTGATCGTTAGGCACCGCCAACCGGAATTCATATGCAGTGACCCTTACGAGTGCTTGAGTGTTTGGCAGAATTAGGGCATGACCTTTGGAAATCATGGGGGTTTTTTGCTCCATTTGAAATCAACAGGATCTGTTGGTGCCCCACACCTCTAAAAATAAGATCGTTACTGTCTGTAGCTCTAAGAAATCTGTACTGGGATGTCTCTGACAGAGGGCTGCCTATCTTGGGCTGAGAGGGTGTAGTATCTGACAGGGCTTTGGAAATTTAGGCACCGAGGTGTGTGATGGTTCCACAGCACGCTGCTAGGCAGGCCTCAGGGACGGGTTTGATGAAATCAGTGGTTTGAAGGAAAAGAAGCCGTCAGGCCGGCTCCGCGTCCTGAGCAGTCACAGCTCGGGTCTGCGGTACTGCTCTGCTTGGAGCGGATCCCTGCAGAGGATCAGCGCCGGCTGAGAGGGAGCCACCTGCCCAGACCGTGCCCTCAGGGGCTGGGAAGGCGGGAAGGCTCTTCCAGGGTGCAGGGCCACCGCCGGGAGGGCTGGTTTCCAGTTCCCAGCCTTTTCTAGCTGTTGAAGAGGTGAGTGGAGAAACGTGTTTCAGCTTTGTTAGCAGCTCTGTGCCGGAGGCAGAGCAGCAGCACGCTCTCCCCTTCAGCCGCTGCTGTCAGTGTCTTCTGCAGGGCCCACATGGGGACCATTAGATCAGCGTTTGTGCTGATCACACTCTGGGCAGAACTTACTAAATTTATCATTAAAATGTCACTTTCATGTAGGTGACAGAATGGGGGTATTTTAAGGCAAGCTGTGAGGGAGTAGTCCTCGACAATGAGCAAAAATCAAACAGTCAAGCAACGAAGCCTGGCACATTTGTGTGAGTTTGCCACTGTGGGTCCCATGTCCCCTACCCTGCCAAAAAGACCATTTCTTTGTCTCCAGAGCTCTGCTGCAGCTCATTTTCCACAGAGGATGGTTCCTCCGTAGTGGAGCCAGAGAGCTTGGGATATTTCTGGCCTGACCAGGGAGGGCCAGCACACCCAAATGCCGAGCTAAATTCAATTGCGCTATACACCCCGAGGGAATTCCAGTTCCTATTTTGAAACTCCAAGGACAAGATCCTTGAATAAAGCTTGACTCGGTCATTACCCGTTTTGCAAAAGAGGACATCCAGATAATTGCAATGGCATGTTACCATCCCTGGAGTGGTGACCTACGGGTGGACCACGCTGCTTCCAGGGGCAGGAGGAAGATGGCGGGTGGAGTTCTTGGAGAAGCCGAGGGGGTGCATCTGTGGAACAGCTAATGGCGATTAAAACTGCGTTACGCAGCGGCAGTTGCAGTTTTGCTCGAAACTGTCTCCTATCTGAGTGCAACTGCCTGAACCAGCAGGAATGATTAAGCTTAACAGGATGCCAGCATGACAAGCAAAACTTGCTGCTTTCATGATGGTGGTTTTTTAAGACCTGTCAATCCTTTTAAAATTGCAGTATGATCTATACATGCATATGAAAAGACCTCAACTACTTAGAAGTGACAGGGCTAGATCAATAACTACCTTGTTATTTCTGCAGTATGCTTTACTACTTCTGGAAGTCAAATCCAGTGAGATTGGTCTATGGATTTGAGTTCTGATCAGTATGTTATAAAGATGTGTACTTATATATTACTTGTTTGTTTTGCAGCTCCTGGTTGCTAAATCCCCTGTTGCTCCATTCTCCGCTTTTTTCTACACCATTGAGAAATCAGGCTTGGTTCTTCAAGGTAAGACCAGAGCATTGATTGTCTCACCTTTGCAATTAGTATTTTAAGCAGGCTGAATGTAGATAACAGCAACTATCGTTGAAAATGGTGCTGCTTATACCTAATTAAAAACCCACACATTTAAACAGTCTGGTTGACAAGGGCAGCCTTCTGCTGCATTTACTGTTTTGTCTTGGATTATACCAAATTAGTTGTTGCATATTCCCATGGGTCTAAGAATGGGCCTTGTAATTATTAATCAAGGCTCCCTGTTTTCCTTCAAGGTAAAGTAGAATGGTTCTTCAACAATGCTTCTATGGGATAGGTTTCTCCAGGAGAAACATACCCAACTATCATTAATAACACGCTCTAATAAATGGTTCTTTAGCAAATGACTTGACATCAATAAAAATACAGGAAATTAATAACTGTTCTCTATTTTTGTGATCATTTTAATGCTAATGCCCCATGGTCTTACATAATCCTCAGGTTCTCACACAGTTCTCTTCCTTCTAATTGCCTGTTTCTCACCTTTAAACAGGCTGTACCAGACCAATGACATATTTACATTTACTAATGACTAAATACACTTACATCTCCAGTGATAAATAATGTAGGAAAACAAAAGAAACAAAAATGTTTTATGGTGCATTTTTGCTTTCATTTGATACATCTACATAATGATAATGTGGGAGTCCATCCAGTGTTTCCTAAGCGTTTGGATACTATATCCAGTGTATTCTTAGATGGCATTTTGGGAATTTGATCTGCTTTATTTGGTACCAGTAATTTTAAAAAGGCTGCAGGAACTAGAAACAATTTTTATTAGTTTAAACTGAGAAGGCTTGCAAGAGTTTGTCTAGACATGTTTTGATTCAGTATAGGGCAGAAGACAAGCTCCTTTTCTATCATCTCGAGTATCTTCTGAGTTGCAGAGATGTTTCTGGTCATTATAAAAAAAGGCAGACAATTTCCGGCTCTGTCCTCAGGCACTAATGTAATGAAACTTTGGGGAAGAAAGATTTCCCATTTCAGAAACGGGAAGCATTTGTTCTGAGAGGATCTTTATCTGTTTCAGTTCTTTTCTGTGAGCCTGGAATATAGCTTTCCAAGGACTGAACCCTACCTTTAAAGTACAAATGGGCCTGGTAACATGTAATGATGAGGGAGCAGGACTCTCTGATAGAAGGATAGCAATTGCTTTTTTCCCTGTATCCATATGTTTCTGAGGTGCACATTTAAAACATCATTCACCATTTTTCTAAAAACAGGTGAGATACCAGTTTGCATTTCTCTAAGAAAATGCTGTCTCGGTATCAGGCATTCTTTGTACATTTTGGAAGGCAGCTTGAAGGTCTTCTTTGTGTGAGCCTTTTCTTACATTCTGACTACACCATTATGTTTCAGTTTTAGATATTTTTCTCCAACATGTAGTAACCAAGGGCATGATTCCCCTGATAATGTGCCCCAGACTGTTTTATAGAGACTTGTAAGCACTTATATGTGAGCCATCTCACTGAGTTGTACAAAGTAAATATTGCATGTTGTCATCCCACATTTTAACGATCATTATTTCTTTGGAAAGAGGAAGTGAGCAAATCACCTTGAAATGGCTGTTTTGGATAAGATGCAGAAAGTGGCACCAGGCTGCCTCGTGCAAGAGAGGCTAGAGTTTTTATGAGAGCTGTAGCTGGTGCTTCTTTCCAAAGGGAAGCTGGACGCAAGGTAAGATGTCAGTAACGCAACTGGCCGTGGGTCAGCCGGTGAGGGAGTGTCCCTGCATTGCTGCTTGAGGGACATCGTAGAGCACTAACAAGTGGAATCTGTCCCGCAGCCTGATTGCAAAGGCAGCTTTCCCATTCAGGCTTTGTTGTTTAATTCAGTTGGTGTCAGGAGGTGAGCACATTCAGGGCGGCTGATGGGAACAAGTGGATGGGTGTGGGAACTGGCGAGAAGCAGCAGCTGGCTGAAATGCCCAGGATTCTTTCTTCTTACTCAGGGGGTCCCATCCCGGGACCATTAACCAATAGGCCATAAACAAATTGATATCGGAAAATGTGGCTAGAAACTCCTTGATTAGCGAGGGTGAATGGGGAATGAAAGACAAAGTGAAAGTGTGATTTAACAGTTCCACAAGCAATTTCCATTGCCACCTCTGAGGGATTAGGATGTGTGGAATAGGCTAAAAATGAGGAGGAGCTCCCCCCCCGCTTTTGTTCTGTGGGCTGGAGGATAATAAAACGGCAGGAGAGGCAGTGCGGCTAGTTAGGGATTTCACAGGCTGCTATTTGATGCAGTTTAAGGAGCCCTTCTGCTATTGTTGCAGTTAAAATGGGAAGCGGAACTGTTCTCCATTCGCAAAAATCTCCAGCATCCTCAGGAAGAGGGCTGAGAGCAAAAGGCTATTAAGATGGTAATGCTGCCCCATTTGGAAGAGTGTATCAAAATCCTCTTTGTCAATGTAAATCGCTGCTCTGTTTCCCTGGTATCTTTGCATCTCATGGCCTCAGTGCAAGCACAGAAGTGTTCGGAGGAGACCCTAGTGAAGGCAGAACTGCTTCTCTTATATTGTCAGAGGAGAGCTCCAGGCTGCCCAAGGGTGCCACGGAGAAAACTTCTTTGCTTTTATAAACTTGAAGTGTTCAGGGATAAAAAGAATCCAGTTATTTGCTCATTCTTTTATTTCAACTTGCAGACTAGAGAAATGAAGTTTGATGATTGGAAAGCAAGATTGGCCAGTGAGAGATTTAGCAAGGGAAGTCAGACTTCAGTCTCCTCCTTTCATTGCTTCAGTATGCTCTGTGCTGTGGAGGGGGTGGAGTGCAAACCCAAAAAAAGCCTCAGTTGCCTTTACATTGCAATACAATGTCATGTAATGTACTGCCATGCTGTACAGTGTGACTGCGATGAACCTGAATTCTGATTGCAAAATCCAGTCTGACAGCAGATCTCTATTTTGTAGAGATGTTGAACAGAGAGGCAGAAGCCTGGATCTAAGCACCACAAAATACTGGAAGTTTTGCTGTCTGCTTGTGTATTCTGTTTAAGGACTTGTTGATGCTTCCCTAATTCAATGTACTAGTTAAAGTGAATGAAGTGATACCGTCAAAAAGAATAATAGTAAAAAAGCTCCAGATCTACTTGATTAAAGGTGCAAGTCACAAGATGATTGTTCTCGTTGGCAGTGATATAATTTCTGTTTTGGATTGGACATTATTAGCTGGTAATTCTGTTCCTGGTGTATCGGTCAGAACAGATTCTGGGCTGTTCTTGCCTAGTTGTAGTTTCATTAAAGTTGCATGTAGCACATACTGGGTTAGGTCAGCTGAACTAGAAGATGCCACTTACGCACATACATAGCCAAAAAGAAGACAGGCTGAATAAGCTGATATCAGTGTTAAGCTGTATTCTGTGGGTGATCATTCAAGTCTAGCTTTAGAAGCAGCAGCATTCTGGGGCATAAATACCAGCTAGCAACAGAGCCTAGCTATTAACAACTGGTAGTTTGGCTGTCTGTGGAAGTACGTCTCATTCCATCTCACCTAAGTAAATGCCTTCTGTTACCAAGAGCATGGTGCTGCAAAAGAAGACAGGGAACGTGGTGGCTGGTTGCCAACTGGAGAGTCTGTTGGGACTTTTCGCTGAATGCTTTAACCAAGCGATTAACGTTGCTCTTCACTGAAAGAGCTCAGAAGCACTGAAAACATAAGGCAGATAATACTAGTAAGCTAGGACTTGCTTTTGAGTAATGATTTATTTTCAGTTTCATAGGGTTTAAAGGTGGGTGTTTATCCCAGTTCATCCAAACTGACCTCCCATATATCATACATGTTTCCTTCACGTACCTGATAACTTATGTTACGCTGAATCATGTCTTCTAGACAGGCATTCACTTTTATTTGAGGACATCAAGAAATGTGAGATCCTGGTTTGTCTTGACAGTGTTTTCAAGTTTTAGCTACCTTGCTGCTAAATACTTGTTCTGTGTTTCAGATTAGAATTTGTCTGCCTTCAGCTTTTGGCCTCAGTTCTTGTTATGACCTTCAGTGCTAAATAAAGCACTGTTGCCATTAAATGGTTGCCATTTTGCATGAGTGTACTTGACATTAAGATTTATCCTGCTATGTTTTATTCTTCCTTTTGAAAGAAAGTTATAACTATCTACAAATTTAACCTCAAAACGTTTGCGTCTCATGCTGACTGGCTCCCCTCACTACCCAAAGGATAGAATACCTTGTATTGCTAAAGGGAAGAGTTTGGGGTTTGTGCCAGCAGGACTGGATGATTAGTTAGTTAATTAATCCACCCTTTATCCTGCCCTCTTTTCCACTGCATATGTGTCTGTGTGTGCACAACCACGCTCACCTTGCCTGTAATGTCTTACTGAGGCAGGTGACTTCTGATAAGTAGAAACAAAAGATATGTGGCACTCGGAAGAGAGTGTCTTAGGTTTGAAGTTTCACAGTACTGAGGGAAAAGATCTAGGAACCGCTAAATCTAGGGAAACCTTGGTACATTATGTTTCATTTGTCACTAATGTAATGAAAGAGGCTCATTTTGGTCTCAAAATAGCATAGGGTCTGGGTTTGTAGTGGAGCATGGCAAACCGTCTCCAAAGTGCTATAACTAATTTATATGGCTGAAGCAAGTGAAAAGTGCCTCATTTTATTTTGTAAAGAAATGCTTTGGTAATGAGTAGTGAGGTAGAAAGGGAATTCTGAAAGAAAGGGCAGCATTATTTGTATTGTATTGTGTGAGTTTGAACAGTGAGAGACAATGATTTACTGCATCAAAAGCTTTTATTCAATTGAAGAACTGTAACTATAAAGTGACCTTTGTCTGGAGCAACATGGATATAATCTGTAAAATGAAGCAGGGTTGTACTTGATGTGTGAATGGATGGAAGACAGATTAATGGGAATAAAGTTGTGCATTGCTATTGAGATGGTAACAGATTTGCAGTGCCGCTGGTGATTTCCGGCCCTATTGGAGGGATAAAGATGAACTGATCATTGTTAGGATCTCTGTGGGGTGGAACCGTTTTTGCTGTATTCCCCACAGGACACTGAAAGCCTCATGCTATTTCTAACAGGTTTGTAATAATGAGAGCAAAAAAGCACGATCGGTTTGTAGGCTAGGTCTATCCTGGCAGTAAGGAATGTGAAAGAAATAAGACTCCTATATCCCAATGCCAGCAAAATCACCTGTACAGATGTAGCTCACATCAACGAAAATGTCCTTTTGTTCAGCCAGTTCATGACATTTGGGGGAATGGGTTACTAAACGTGACACAGGAATGGCATTCTCTTGGGTGAGGGCATCCTCACTAGGTGGCTTTGTGGGAATCACTCTACTGCTCTGCAGCGGCATTGGCAAAGCCTCACTGGAGTACCTGAACTCCATGGCTGTCAAGGAAGGAGTCCAGAGGAACAAAGCACAGATGCAAAACCAACTAAAAATGGTAATGAAGAGAGGTGGAGGAAAAATACTTTAATTGTGAAGGAAGACTAGAGACATCTTGGGTTTAGATCCAGTAGAAACAAAATAAACTCTGTCATTTCAATAAAATTAAATGTTTCTCTCTGCAAATATGATCTTTCTAGTGGCATAGTAGATAGACAACAGATTGGTAAAGTTTCTGGCCATACTTTTTGCTGTGAGCTTAGCTTGTGGGAGGATATTATGCTGGATAAATCCAGTTTAGCACAAAGTATTGAATGACCTGCTTATGTCTGAATGCATATGTAAAGACACGGAAGATATAGTACTCCTTTCTTGCACTGAAAGCCAAACATGTCCCTAAATGCTTTTCTAGATTGCAACTGAAGCGCCAGCATTTATTTTTTCTTAAGTTTTACTAAATGTAATGTGAAAAAAACTTAGTGCAAGCAGTGTGCCAAATCTGTTCTCATTTACACAAGTGTGAATCAAAACTAATATTTTACTCTAGTGTTGTTAAAACAATGAGCTGAAGAGTATAAGTCTGTATTTGCAAAGACATTCCCCTCTTTACAAGGCTGGCGTAGGCTTCCTGGGACAAAATGGTCTCACTTCAGAGAAATCTCCTTACCAGTCTCTCTGTAATGAATTCCTGATCAAAGTGGGCTGCTCCCCTGTGTTTTCAGCACGGTGCTAAAGCAAATGGCCTTTTTTCCAAAAGGCTTTTAACATAAGGAGTGAAGTTGTCTGTTGATTAGAGGTAGTATCTGTGATTTGTGACAGTATATTGTTCTGGGAACTGAACATTGTTGTAGAAGACCAAGACTCTACTAGTAATTGCCTGGATTTAATGCAGAAGATGTTACATCTTTCAAGCTACAGATTTGTAGAATAAGGTCAAATATACCTAAAATGGACTTAATGTTCTTAAGCGAACACATTCATGAGTAGGAAGCCAAAAAAATGTCTGTCCAAAACTATGTTTTTCAGCCAGGGTAAAGTCTCATGATTTTGTGTGCAGCTTATGAAAGTAAAAGGCAGTTAAGTCTCGCTGTGATTTATCCCTTTCTCACATAGGCACAACTAGATTTCTTTTGCTATCCTCAAAGGTTATGTCTGTTCTGGCTTCACCACTAGCATGTTTGGTGAAGCCATCACTACTGTCATTTTATCGTGTAAAACGATAAGTTAGCAATAGAGGACTATGACCCAAATGACTTAACCTTGGTAGTACATGCAACTTTTCTTTAGCTATAGGACTTTATGTATTCTCCAGCCTGGTTGCCAAAGGGAAATGCTGGACGCTTTATTGTTCCCTATGCTGGGGAAGGAGAGTGGTGCGGAGATCCAACAGTTAGCTACAGTCTAAAACCTGGAACAGCACTTCATCTAAACCAGAAAACTTTGCCTGAGGCGGGGGCTTACTAGCACAGGGATAACGCTTTGCAAATAGGGTTCCTGCTGCTTTGGCGCCGGTGCTGTTTTTCTTTGAAACTTTCTCTATATTTCCAGAATTAACACACCTAGAACAACCTCAGGTATCTCTGCATCTGATGTGTAGACTTGCCCTGTCTTTAAAACGGGACTAACCACAAATTTAAATGGTGTTATCATATAAGCTTAAATCTGTCTTGATAAGATGGAACAGGAATATATAGCACTTTCATAGAAACAGATACGCATGTGATAAACCCTCCCAACAAACAGGTTTGTACTTCAAAAGGTTTTTCTCATTACAGTCATTCCCTAAAATTAATGACATTGGGCTGTTACTGTAAAGTATTTTCTGTAATGTTCATTTGAACTTTTAACATAGTGTTAATGATTGTTGTAGCACTTCTTATTGTTTATGTTGTGATGAAACCAGAATCTGGTCCTTTTTCATTCAGTTCTGTGAAGACTCCTGAAAAATCTGTGAGACTTAATTTCAGGGCCAGATTGAGTTTACCAAGGGTTACAGAGATGAGAGAGGCAACAAGTTTAGTCAGCATTTTGTTAGAGCATGGTGTATCAGCCCTGGCTGTTCCTTGGTTTGCCACCTGAATAACCTTAGAGGGTCTGCCTTAGGGCTCAACTGAGGTAAGGCAGCGCACGTATTGACTGCATGGGTGAAGAGGATGCATAGGCAGATGATGCTACAATTAACAGTTCAACAAGATATGTTGTTGCTGAAAAGGTTGTACTTTATTGTCCACTGAATCTCATTTTCATTTAACCTTCCTAGCTTTGCCATTACAGAAACAATCTCCCATATAGTCCAACGCGCTGTGAAGGTGCGCTCTCCAGAAGCAGCAGCAGAGATGTGAAGAGTGACGTTTCTAGAAAATGTTGTGGGACTATTAGAGTGCTATCAAGCAGTCTGCGATAGAGCGATTTCTCAGTGCTGTGTGCTGTTGTGGAGACCTCAGCTGGGATGTGCCTTACTGAGTGAATAAGCTTAGAATAAGCAGGCTGATGTCCTGAGTTGTGAACACCAAGCATTGCACTCCTGAAGGTGTTCTGAGTGAGTTTAGGGATGAGACTCTTTTGCTTAGTAGCATATAGAAAACATCACATTCCTCCTTCAGGCTGCATGGGTTTGATGAAGGACTTCAGTCTTGAGGCACGTCAGGTAGGAACTGCACACTACACCTTTTACTTTCTTCATGCTGTATTTGTGCTGCAAGTGAATTACCCAGAACAAGGTATCGGGCAGCCAGGCACACACATTGCAGCTGCGTGTTTGTAGACTGTATCCTGTCTGCCATGGCCATTTGCTGAAGTTCACAGAGGAGCAGAACATCCTGTTTGCTTAGTTTTCTTTTGTCTGCCCTGTACCAGCACAGGGAGAGTATTGCTATATATCTTTTCTTTTCTGCTCTGAAATGGGATCACAGTACTCATGATTGTGTTCAATAGCTGGAAATGCTGAGGATATCCGATTGCTGAGGTCTCTTATTTTAAACTCCACATGCCAGGAAAAGTATGTGGGATCCCACCAGCTTAGCACTGGAGGGTGCAGGATGCATCAACAGGAAAACCAAACAAAACATGAAGTGAAATTCATTTGAAAAGGGAAGGGACTCATATACCACCCATCAGCAGTGTTTAAACTTTTCGTATCCACACAAAAGGCCTTTTATTTTCCTTCAGTTCTTCTCAATATGCAAACTATCTTAAATTGATTTTTAGAGCTGCAGCTGTCACTAAAGTCAGTGGGAGCTGTAGGTGCTTGTTACCTTTGAAAATCAAGCCAATGTATTCTAATGTGGTAGCAAAAGCCAAAACCGCTAAATTAGGGTGGTTAAAGCAAAACTCTGATAGTTCTGTAATGTGATCCCAGCCACCTTCATATCTGATACAGAGGCAGGGCCTCATGCTGTGCACAGCAGAGCTCAAAGGTATGTTGTTTCTTCTTTGCCTTTCAGCCCTCCTTCCCCTGCAACTTTGTGGCCTTGCTTTATCACTACAGTCCTTCCAGCTGAGTAATACTGAATAGGAGTCTATTGGAGTTTAACGGAGCTAACTTTTATTCATCCAGAATACTTTCTTTCTCTTGAGAAACAGGTTTTCTCCCTCTTTTTCTCTCGAATGTGCATTAGGCTGAACTGAGGAATGAGTGGTCACACAACTGACCTGTAGCCTCCCACCTACAGTAGCAGCAGTGAGGACGAGCAGCCACCTGAGGCACTGTTTGATTTGCATTTGGAATATTTGTCGTGCCCTAGGAAAGGTTCCTAAGCAGTGGCTAGAAGTAAGAGCAAGTCCAGATTTCTCCACTGTAAAATGAACTGCATTCTACTGTCACGTCTGAACACGCGGGGAGAAAGGTGTACCTCCAGCTGGTCCCAGCTGTCTGGGCACTGCTTACTGCTGTATCACTCAAGGGCACAGGAAACTTCAGCACACAAAATGAATCTGCAAACTCGAGTCCTCTTCTGACAGAGGGGGTAAATAAGCTGGCCCTCCTGAGGGCTGCAGCCAACAGCGTGGTACTAATTGAGGCCGACTTGCCTCACTCTGAGTTCAAGAGTGTGTCTTTCATGGGCAGATCTTTGCAGAAAAAGAGCCTTGGCTGAAGGTGAAGCTGTCTGCCCCCCGTTGCTCCCCTTCCCAGTCACCACTGGAACAACTGCATCCACCAACACCTGTTTTCAGTGTAGCTTCTTGACTATGCCTGGGTTAATGGTCCAGAGAGGTCTGCACGATTGTCATTAAATTTGCTCACCTGTCATTCCCATAGTGTGAACAGTGAGCGATAATTTAGTAACTTGTTCAAAACAATTACTTGTCCAAAAAGAGTAAAAGTCTGCAGGAATGCACAAGTGATAAGTCTGTGGTAAATCGGGTTTGCCACTCGTCTGTTACGGATCAGAGGGTATGGATTTTGTTGAATGACTAAAGGCCTTTTTGTTCATAAAGTAGGAGATGTGACAGGGAGGGGTCTGCTGCTGATGTTGATTTCAGGAAGTGTGATCAGATGCCTGGATGTTTTCAAATAAAGTATATTCCAGGCCTAAACTGTGTTCCTCATGTGCACTTCCTTCCATAGCTGCCAAGGATTAAGTTGTTTTGGCTTGCTTTGTTTTTGGTTTTGTTTTGTTTTTCTTTTTCCAATGCTCTGAATCAGTAGCTTAACTGGTTCAGAGAAAGTTAGTTTAAATGGCCTTCTGTTATTGCTTGCCTCTTAGGCTGGCAGTTTGCTCAGTTCATTGGTTCTATGTAATTTTTTTTTTCCATAGTGCCACGTATTGTTGGTAAAATAAAGAGACTTGAAAATAGAGGAAGGAGAGGTAATGTTGATCTTGAAACACCAGCAATTGAAAGGACCATTCATGGCTTCCTTCAAAACAAAACCAAGTGGTAAGATAATGCTAACCAGGGCTGGGTGCCCAGAAGAGCATCATAATGAAGCATCCACTGTATTGTTCAACTCGGTGTTTGTTCTTCATGTGAACAAAAGGAAGGAAGAACTCTGCTATCAGGCTAGAGAGGAAGGAGTCTTTGTTGCCCTTGGCTACCCTAACTTTAAATGTGAGGAAGCACAGGGCACTGCAGCATAACCTTTCTGCAGTACTAGACGGGGAAAATTGATAGTTCAGGAGGTTAAGGCCGGACACTGTTTATCTAAAGACTAGGCTTCCCTTGCATGACAGCCCCAGATCAGGTATGCCAGTGCTAGTACTTACTTAGGTCACGTGAAGTTTTAAAACCCTGTTTTTAAACCCTGGTTCCTCTGCTTTGCTACTTCTCTGCCATTTGATTCCTCCTCTGCATTGTTGCCACCATCAGGAACAGTAAGAGATGCCATTTCCTTATTGAATGTGACAGGTACCGGGTGCCCTGAGTGTAAAGTTCAGTCATGTTGCTGAAGCATCAGTATCTGCTGGAGACTGAGTCAGGCTTACTGTACTTTTCTGCTCCTGCTCCACCCACAGAGTTGTCTGCTGAAGCGGCAGAATCCTTGCTGTCCCTCTCCCCATCCTTCAAGTCATCAGGCTGACACACTGTCAGATTAATGACAAAGTTTACCATGCTTAGAGCCATTGTTTCAGATTTTCAGATGACTCAGGCAATGATTGTGTCATCCGCTAAGCTCAGGTTATGATTAAAGATATTCCTTGCAATCATAAAAGTTTGCTTAGCCTGCCTGTGCGTTAGTCTTACTCTGGCTTTGTCTAGTCCATGTACCATCTCTACATATCAAGAGACACTGGAGAACCAGGTTTACACCCCCTTCGAGGCAATGCTGTGTTGTTGGGGTGTTTGAAAAAAATGGGTGCATATTTTGATTCTGATATACAGAGTTCATTCTTTGTATATGATGTTTTGAAATTTCTGGACACAAAATGAAAGCAGCCCACAAATACTTATCAACTTTGTCTTCATATCCAAGGTGCACCCCTACATTGATTGCTTGTTAATTCACAGGTTACTGTGATGCGTGATGTACAAAATGACACTTTCACACATTTATGACAGAGTCTATTTCCATAATTCCAGAATCTAATTGTGCTCACAACTCTGTTCTACTGGTTAGCTCAGATGAGGGATTTGCTTTCTCCAGCATGTAAGAGACATGTTTCAGAAGACTGCTTGCAAACCTTTTATAATACAGTGGCTTCATAGATTATGTTTTGTGAAGGCTCCACCAACATTACTGTAGACAGAGCAAGAACTTTAATTAGAGAAAATAGCCTTGTTTTGTTTAATGCAAGTGTTCTGAGGGCATGTTGATTTGGCAGAGTGAAAGCATTTGATAAGAATACAAAGAGAATGGGGAGAATCCCATGAAAGTACTGAGAGGGTCAAGTGTAAGGAATATTCTTCAAGGGGTCATAGTACGTCAACTATATACAAAACTGATGAAGGCAGGAGAATTAGGGCCAAGCTCAAATTAGATATGCGTCTTGTGGTTCTGGAGGTGATCAGCTTGTGTGTAAAACCATGCTGGATACAGGAAGAAATAAACCAAATACTCCATATTATGTTATTGGTATTGTGGCTCTGTGAAACCACTAAGTTCAACACAGAAAATGGAAAGAAAACGCTGAATGTCCTGGAAAATAAAATTAAGAAATAGAATGAACTCAGACCACCCACCAAAGTAGCCTTCTGGAAACAGATTGATCTTTACTTCACGTAGTAGATGTGAAAGTGCAGTAAAATGCTGAAAACCCAGATGGAGCAGTGGGGGAGTGATTCTGCCCATGCTTAGGTATTTTTACATTACTAGCATCTTAAAGTGTGGTGGTTCTTTGAAGAAAAAAATCCAAGATTACATTTAGCACATCTTAGTCAAGCCACAGCAAGTATACTCAGTTTACAAATACAAATGTTTTGGGTTTGTTTTGTTTTCCTAATTGCTGACCCTAGAAATTATTTGTTTCCTAAAAGCTAAAAGGGGTTCTTTCCTTTTCACATACCATCATGAGTGGTTTTAATGGAATAAATTGTGTCTTCTGTGCCAGCTAAAATTGTTGTCTTCAGTTATGCCAGTCATGGAGGTTTACATATGCAGTTACAGTTTTTATACTTGGGTGTTAAAATAAAACTGAAGAGGCATAGAAGAAACAGAATTTACTTAGGTTTTTGGTGGCCCATTTGCTGAACAGAACTAGCAAGGCTGACTGAGTAACTAACATTCATAGTGTAATGGAAGACAATAGATGAGCTTCTGAGTACCGTCAGGGAACAATTATCTTGAATAAAAGTAGGTGCTGGTTTGATGCATCTGTAATTAGAGCTGCCTAGCACTGTGGAAGGGATTTCCTTTCCCTCCCAGGGCTAGAGGGCTTGGCAAAACCTCCTTTGGGATGAAACTTTAGAGCATTTCTCTGAAAGGCTTCTTGGGGAAATGACAACCCTATGACTTTCTTTATAGAAACTGTTTTTATGACCATCTATATCTATCTATCTATCTATCTATCATTATTTCAACTTACAGAGGACATAAAAGACCATGTAGCAGATACCAGAGGACTGGAAGTCTGGTATTACAGCCATGTCTAATGGAATCGCTTCTCGTTGATGGAGTATCTGCAACAGACTTGAGCAGAGGTTTTAATTGAGAGTGAGGGTCACACTATAATAGATATGAGGAGTAGGGGTAGATATGGCCATGGGCTAACTGAGAAGAAGAGAGGGAGAATCGTGGGAAGCACAGCTGTGTGTTGCACTGTAACAGCGCACGTCTTGTGGGCCATTAGTGGATGGGGGTAGGCTGAGCCCTTCCATTGTTCTTCCCGCTGCCTCACCTTTCCACCTGCTTGGAAGAGGAAATCTATTTCAATACCATTTTACAATACAATATAATGAAATTGGGTATGATTTACTCCTTTTCCTTGGATAGAGGCTTACTGGAGCTCACAGGGAGCTACCCTGGACATGGGGAGAGAGATGCAGTCTTCACATGGCTCCTCTGATGAGGTTTCTAATCGAGGGACTGGACTTGATAACAGAATAGTTTGCTGTGGGAGATAGCTGAAACCTGCCTACAGACAGGTAGAAGCCTTTTATAAAAGAATTCTAGTAAAAAGACTAAACCTGTTACCAGGAGGAAACTTTTTCAAGCGAACTGATCTGACAAAAGAAACGGGAATAAATGTGACAGTGTTACTGCAAAACAGCGTTTCTTAAAGAAGCAAAATGGCTTCGTTTCCACAAGCTAGCAAGAGGGATGTTGGTTGCTACAGCAGGAGTCCAATGGCATCAGATTCACCAGCCTGGTTGCTTACTCGTAGGGATATGTTCACTGAACGTTTTAAGCACTTCAGGAAGAAAGAAGAGACTGAGGACTTCACTATGTTTTATTAACATTCTCCTTCCAACACAAATCACACTGAAGAAGACAACAGATAAATCCTGATTTCACTTTATTATTAGTTGTTGAGATATGCATTTATTACAAGAAATGGGAAACAGATTACACCAGCAAACACATCTGGCCTCAGACTGGCCTTCAAGTCATCCAAAAAGAAGCACGAAATACGGCATTGTTTACAGCCAGGCACTTACAATCCCACACAGCTGCAGGGGTGAGAGGCAGCAGAATAAACTCTCAAGACAAGCTGACAACAGCTCCACTGCTGGGGTGCCCCTTTTGCAGACGAGACAACAACAGATGAAGAAATCTTGAGAATGACCCAGAGCAGTGCTCATTAGTGAATGAAGCGCAGGCAGGAAATGGGACAAGATTCCTTTTGTCATAGTTTTTCACCCAGCTGTCCGCCCGTCCCACAGCCACCCACATGCAATCAAATATAGTCATAGTCAAACTCCAGAAAAGTTATACAAATAAAACCACCAGTGATTGCATACAGACCCCTTCCAAGTTACATTTGCCCCATTAGCAAGGAATGAAAAATTGCTGGATTTAATCTAGGCACGTTTATCATTGCAATTGAGACTTATTACGAGGGGTTGTATTCAGGTAAAGCTGATAGGATCGTGTAATTCCTCTTACTCATGTCTGTCTGTCTGTCTGTCTGTTTCTCTGCATATCTACCATTTATTATTGATTACTAGCACTTTTACTATGTCTATTGTATTTCCTTCTTATGGCAAAGCTGTGATTTTTACTTTATGCAGGTATATACTCTCTTTGTGTAAAACAGATGTGTGTGATTCCCAAAATGACAGCACTAGCAAGCAGAGAAAAACATTTCTGGACTTCTGAAATGGATTCTCTGAGGAATCAAATGCTATTTTGACATTTTTAAGTTATCATAATGACATCAAGACTCCAGTTTCTTGGGATTTTTTGTTTGCAAGTACAGTGCACTTAAAATCTTCCTCATAGGTTATTAAAATCCTTTTTTTCTCTTGTGGATTAAAAGCAGTTTTTTACCTATAGTTTTCAGCTGGAGTTGAAGAACAAAAGTCTGTTACAGACAGCTCTAAAGAGCTCTCCTTCTTCCAAATGGCTGCCATTCTGCTGCCCTCCATCAGGACTGTGACTGCAGGGTGCTGTGAGTAGTTACACTCTACTCACTTGCTGTTCACAGTCTCTTCATGTTTGGCTTTGCTTCTCAGTGGCAGTGGCCATTTTTAAATAGAGCAGTTGCGGATGAGCTGTTCATGAGATTCCTCTAAAGGGAAACTTTTAATGCATCAGCACTGGGGTTGAGCATCAAGAAAAATGAGCATCACATTTGCAGCTTATTGCAGTTATTTTAAAAACCATGGATTCACACAATCTTGAGCCATCCAGTGTTCTATGACTGTGTGTAGAGTTCTAGAGTGACATAAAGCAGCCAGAGAATTCAAGCTGGCATAAAAACCCCCAAAAGCCCATCCCCTTCCCGCCCTAAATTAAAATAATTTAAGATTGGCATTCTCAATTTTCAGATCCTTAGCAGTATCATCATATGATAGCATTCTCCAAGTGTTTAAATGTGTTATTTAAAAAAATCAGCACACAAGGAAATTAATAAAGAAAACTGATGCTGGGAGATCTGGGGCTGAGAACACGTAACGTTAGTTTAGGGTGAAGTACGCTAAAACACACTGTATTAAGAAGTGAACAGGAGTACGTCTAGGTAGTTCAGAAAGTTGATGAAGAGATTGCCCTTTCTGAGATGGAGGAGGATTATGGCATTCAGCTCTCCTTTCTTCTGTGTGACAGGAGGAGAAGAAACAAAGATGTCTACACAGAGTGGTTTGATACCAATAAGACAAAAGTGTTTTGACCATAATCATATTAGTACTGGTGTATAGCAGTACTGACAGCCTTGTTGGCAGTCATCTACAACTGCGGTCATGAGAAACAGCACTATAGGGAAGCAGTTTTCTTCTGTCGTCCTTTGCCAGGGTGAGAAGACTTGCGTTAAAGCCTCTGAGCTGTTGTGTCATACCAAAAATAATTCTCCCATTTACCTTTTGTAGCAGACTAGTTTGCCTTTTCTTTTTCATACTTGTTAGAGCTAATCTAGAATAGGTTTTCTGGACAAAAGGAGAAATATTTTTGCATTACATTGGCATGGGCTTTGTTTCTTCTTTCTTTTGCCCTGAGGAACCTAGAACTGGTTGTTTAGAGGACAACATACCCATACACCTTCTTTATCGCTTGTTCTCCCAAGGTACCTCAGAACTGATCTGAGGCAACTCTCTCTAGGTTCAGCACCCCTTTTTAGGGATGAGATCCCACTTGAATCAGTCCACGTGGGTATCATGGCATTCTTTTATACTCACAAGTATCCACAAGGAGCTAGTCTAAGGCCGACTTATTCCACCTTGGCTACTAAAGAGATAGGAGATACAAAGAGGTCATAGTTGCTAATCAATGTGATTTTAAGTTTAACTGGGAAGGGGTGCTGCAAACTATCAGAACAGTCTTTGAGGCATCTGGTTTGCCACTTTTGGAGTCTCATTAATATCTCTTCTGTGTTATTACAATGGTAATGGTAGCTATCAGACATTACTGCATCTCCTCTTACCAGTGTGTCTGAGTGCAGTATCACTAGAGCTTTTAGTTGTGTATTTTTCCCCCCACAACTCTCATTTCTCATCTTTATTTGAATCACAGGCTTGTTCAGCAGGTCAGCTAATGGAGAGCAGATTTTTTACTCATTCTGGTTCTTTTTTTCCCTTTTCCCTCTATTTATATAACACACAATTTGTAATCTTTTTAAAACCAAAGAAGAGAGAAGTCTTGAGTTCATCTAGATTAAAATCAGCTGCAGCCTATTAATGGACTCAGCCCAAGATTGAGACTTTAGGAAACAAAAACACTGGACTAAATTAGACTGAACTGGCCTCTGTCTCCTGGTGAGGGGATTCATATAGCGAAAGGAAAGGGGAAAAGGAGGGTAAAGGGAGAGGATCTCCATGTGGTTTTAATTCAGTTTGATTCTCTTCCTGAAGCTAATTTACCCAACACAAAGGCTCTGTAGTGGGCAGCCAGCTTTTTAGAAGTTTGGCTTTCACTGATAAACAACTCAATTCCTGTTCTGAAGGTCTGAGATAGCTCAGACCTGTGTGTAATCAGCCGAGGTTTAATGCGAGTATTTTGGTACAGGGTATTTCAATTACATATTAGAGTCCTTTCATCATCTGTCAGAGTGTATCCTGAAGACTCTCGGATAATTGATCTAACTCCTCCATTCATTCTCTGTGCAGAAACAGACAGTGAATTGTCTCATTGAAGAATCAGATCAGCAGACACATGGGCATGTTGAGCCAAAAGTACTTCCACTGGCGTGGCACCCTCAGAAGGCAGTTCTTAGCTGCTTCTGGGCATAGAAGCCTTTGCCACCGAAGTAGCAACATACTGTTTTCTGCTGAAGGGAAAATACTCGAATGTTCTATTCATCTCCTTTGCCATTAAATCTTTTTTATTGCATTCTTAGCCCCGTTGGTGTGTGTAGTCCTCTAGCAACATGCAAGAAATTATGTCTTTGCCCTAAAAAAGTCAGACAGTGGGTGGGGAAGTGAAGCAAACAGTAAATCATTAGCTGGAAATTATTTGAGTGATTAGACAGTCTTTGGTTACAGTTTTCATGTACTTAGTGACGATGACTTGTAATGTAAGCAAAACTAAAAGGCAAATGGGGAGATTAATGGAGGGATTGAGACGGAGGAGGGAGTGGAACGGGGCCTTGAAAGGAAGGGTTGACTGAGACAATATCTGTGGGTATATTGTTTCCCAGTGCTTCAGTCCCATGTGCAAATATTTGTTACAGTAAATGAGCATATGCAGGGCACATATCTATCGCTGACTGGCTAATGAGCCACAACAATCAGCATCAATTGTTAACTGCTCTTTTAAATGTGCCCTAGGAATGAGTAATATCAAAGGAAATATGGTTTTAAGATTGAGGTCTGAAGAGATCTGGCTTCAGCTGCTAATTCTTGCCAGTTTTGTGTAATAGTGGACAAAATAATTTCTCCATGTCCTGTTTTCCATCTTCTTTTCTAATTTACAGAGATACCACAATGTTCAGCATTATATGTAGGATGCTCCATTTCTACAGTGTTAAAGGCCATATATACATACACAGATAATCCAGATATTGCACAGTTATCCAGAAAGCCTTATATATCCTTATCTGTGCATATTTTTCCAAAGTGAATGTTGCATTTTCATGGCTTTCCTGCTTTATGAGTCAATTCAAGCAAAGATTTAAATACACATGTAATCCCTTATACTTTACTTGACTTAAATAATTTCTCACATTTGTAACAGGTCATCTGGAGACTAGGTTGAGCAGGACATGGTTTTTCCATGGGATTCTCATGTAGTCCTTCCTTCTCCTGACTACATGCTGTACCTCCCCCTCAGCACCCAGTCCACCTCCTGTGTGCCACAGTGCTCTGAAAACAGGCCAGAGATGCTGTAGAGTTTTGGGGAATTAGACTTTTTTTTTAAGGATAAACCAAGTTTGATTTGATGCACTGCTACTGTGAGACAGACTATTTGAATATGAAGGTGAAGGACTGGAAATCTTAGCATTTCCTGCCCATATTTCTTCTTGCCAAAACTTAGGGCATATACAGCTGAAATAAAGTGACCCAAAGGCTTTTGGATACTGTTAGGTGTCCCACTTTCTTCTAGGCCTTCCTCAAATGCTGCTAGAAGCGAATTGGTCTACTGTCCTTTTCAGTTACTTTGTTTTGTTCTTTTGCTTATATTCTGTCAGTAAGTCTATTATTTGTCTAATATTCAGACAAATCACTTCCTCCCCTCTCCCCAACATGTTAGATACTGATGACTCCAACAGAGGTGGTTAAAACTTTATTCAGAAATAACTGGAAGTAATTAGCCATCTAGGACTTGGCCAAGGATAAGGTGTGGTTAAAGGATGAAACTGAAGTCCTTTTCACCCGCTTAATGGGTTTCAGAGATTTATTTTAAAGCTCAAAGTAACGTATCAGTATTTTGAGAGAATAAACTCATTTTTGATGGCTTTGGGTGGCTTTCTTTAAGAAGAAACCTGTTCTTGGTATTCTTTACCCCACCCAAAAAAATAGACTTCTCCTATTCCACATGCTTTGAGTGACAGCTAGCAAAATACCAAAGAAATAATTACAGTAGTTTAATGTAGTAAAAATTATGTACTTAACATTGAATTACAGTAAGCCTCACATGTTAGGATCTGCTTCATATGTCAACAAAGATGCCATATTCATCCCCAACACTTTTAGGAGCAGAGCTGCGCTACTCATTGCCCTAATCTCCATGTCTGGGGCATCTGTTCCCATGATTCCCTTTGTCTTATAAGGTCCAGACCCTGCGCAGCCTGTGTTTTTTTGCAGTCTTTTGTTTTTAGCAATTACTAAACAAAGAGGTATTTAACTGTAGCCTTATTTAGCTTGAAAGGAAATGTAGCGCTAGATCTACCAGTTTCAATAGGTTTTAACCCAAGACATAACAAAAAGCCGCAGTCTTTTTCTTCCATTGATTCAAACCTGAAGAAACCAGATATGTTAAAACAAAAAACTCTGGGGAGAGGGATGGGGTTCAGACAGTCATTTCAAGGCATCAAGCTATGACGTGGAAGTTATTTTTGAGAAACCTGTTTTAGTGTGTTTGCAAACTCAAGCAACTTACTATATTGCTTACTCTCAGTTCACAATGTAAAAGTTGTCTTCACAACCATAAAGCTAGAAATACACTTTTGAAAAGGAGAGAAAAGATTTGAAAGCACAATATTCAGTTACCATGCAAAAAGTTTTATCTTGATATTCTACCCTGACTCTGTCCAATTTGATCCTTCCCTGTTACACAAAATGGTGTAGCGGTAAGGTCTTGATCCTGGATGTGACACAGCAGAGGTGATATGTTACCTCTGAGTAGCTGTACCAGGCTAAGCTCTAGTTACCCGTGCACTATTAAGGGCCTGCAACACTTGCTCACATTTTGCCTATAGAGAGGAAAAAGCTCACAATTTTTCGATTTTCAACTACATAAAGTTCTCTGCAGAGAGGTAGAAAATGGAGAGAGACATCCTGCTTTCGTGTTCTTCTCGTGGTCCCATAGCTGGCCGCACAAGAGCGTGTGCAGCCACACGTGCCTAGGCGCCCAGAGCTTAGTGCTCTTGAGCACACGTGCGTTTACGTGACTCAGAGTAAGTTCCACTCCTCTGGTCTGGTGGCTGTTAACAGAACAGGAAGCAGGGCCTGTTGGGAGGATTTATTTTAAGAAGCTGTTGTACAATTTTGGTTCCTTTCGGCTGCAGTGTTCGTTGTCAGCATATGGCTGCTCTCTTGGGGATGCTCTGAGTGAGCTGTACAGTTGTCGTTGTTTCTCATTTGCCTTGCTGTGCTCCAAACTTAGTGTGGTTTCAGAGTGCTCTACTGATCTGTCAGGTCAAGCTCCTTGGGTGCCACTTCTCAGATAGTAACCAGCAGTAGCTCACCCTGACTGCTGTCAAACCTGTTCAACTTTCTTTAAAACTAGTTTAACAGTCTACCAGTATTTTACTATGAAACATATATCCTTCGGGGACCTTCTGCATGTATGATGCTCTGGGGAAACTATGGGCAGAAGCTGCTGTACAAGGTGTACATTTGCTCACAGTCTGAAACTAGGTCTAAGAATAAAAGGCAGAATAATATAGAAGAGCATCTTGTAATACGATAGGTTTTTTTACAGAAATACCGTTAGGAGGATCTTTATAGTCATTGCAATACTTTAGCTGTGATGCTTCTTAAGACTTTCTGAAATGAGATGGCTTTATTATTTAGAGAGCTCCAAGCGGTAAAATTGTCCTTAGCCTGGGAGTTTTGCTGCTGGTCTCTCTAGCAGCTGTTGGAGAGCAGGCCATAAGTTCGTTTTTATCACCACTGCCTGGTGGGTGAACAATGTGTCTGGAGTTATTTTGGTTTGCTTTTAGCCTGTTGGTAAACACTGGCATACAGTCTGAAGCAAAATGGTGGAGGAAGAAAGTAGTTACTGGCTTCAGTCATCAGCAGTTTTCAAGGAAACTAAGATGCCAGGAGTTGGATGTATTGTGCATTCCTCTCAAGATTTTCATGCTGGGCAGCACTTACTTTGTGGATCTTTTGTACCCACAGGCTTCCAAGCAATATAGGCTTCCCAGTGTGGGTCAAATTCACTTACACTCTCTGTCTTCTTGCTTGCAGCACTTTCCACGAGAGTCTCCTAATATTATCAGGTTATATGTTTCTCTTCCTTAACTACTAGTTCTAAAAAATCTGTCTCATACCGATTGGGGAGAAACAGGCTAGTCAATAAAGGCAGAAATTGAAGAACAGTTGGCTGTGTTAGCAGAGCTCTGAGAATCCAGTCATGCTGGTTTTCTGAGTGTGTGTAGCATTTTGCTTTGATGCTGTGAGTCCTGTATAGTCAAGGACGAATACAACAGTAGAATGTTGGTACTAGCCCAAAACTTCAGATGTTGATCATTCGTTATATGAATTTCACATACCTGCAAAACTGGGCTTGAGGTTCCACAACAGAAGTTTCCTTTTGAGGTTTTTGCGTTGATTTGGGTTGGATCTATCCAGAAAATGTCTTGTGGTGTATTATTTGAATATTTGCAGTTTTTCCTCCATCAGGAAATAAAGTTCCTGAAGTTCTGAGCCAGTGGAAGAAGGTGAAATAAGATAGAAGATGCTCATGTAGACAATTTCACACATGTTCAGTGGTTTAGTCTAAGATTTTTGCCAAGTTTTGTATAAAAGTTTGGCTTGGCTCTGATGGCATCCAAAGTGATTCGTCTGCTTCTCACTGTCTCCCAAGGTGGTGAATCATGCTGTATATCTCCAAGATGCACTATCAACATACACAGACAGAGGTACACTAGAAAACATACTGTCCTGAGGTCAAACCCTTTACATGTAAGAGACAACTAGCAGATACTTGGAAATGTCCTTTCCTAGTTTTCTAGATAGTCCACTTCTGATTCCCTCTGCCTAGAAAAAAGTGAGGCTGAGAAGGAGGCAAGCTTGCCTGTCAGAAGTATGTTTCTTTCTTGATATCGAACACTATAGCTGGGAAGATTATTTTCTCCTTCCTGCTAAGTCCCCTGGCACTTCTGGTTTTTCCTCAAATATTGCTTGGCAGTATCTACTGGAAGAGACGGTCCTGTTTGGGACAAAACCTCATTTCATTTCCCCCTACCCCCACTTTCCTTTTTTTTGTACTAGACAAGAAAACTGCGTCGTTTGAGGAATAAAAATGGAGTTTCTATTTCTACATCTGCTTTTTTCCCCAACCTTCTATCTGTTGATTTGACTGATTTGCAGCCCTTCCTTCCCCCCCTTGCTGTTAACTAATGGACTTTGGTATTAAGCCAGCCTTTCAGTGCACACACCACCATGCCAACGAGAGTGTGTGCAGCTATTCTGTCTGCTTTGGAAGGCTACAGATGCAGCCAGCGCTAGAACAATTCCCGTATTGATCCCGCACTTGTCAGTTAATCCGTCATAAGGCATGGGAATCCTAGCCCCTTCCACATCTGCCTGCATAACTGCAGGGGGAAAACCAATTCTCTGAAGCTCTCACCAGGGAACAAGAAAGCAAAGAGAAATGGGAGCTCGCTGGGAGAGAGGGCTGTAAGCTGCTGGGCTGGAGGGCCGTGAGATCGCCTACCTGCTCCACCCTTTCCCCCCGGCTCCTTTTCATCCTCCTGCAGGTCAGCAGGATCAGGTTTATGTTAGCGAACCATAAAGCTTATCAAATAAATGCTGCAGCAGCAGGTGTTTGGCTGTCTCCGCAGGCCAAGTCTAACAAGGTTGATATTGTGTCTGTGGCCAAAGTAATGCAGTAATTACTTTTCTGAGCTTGGAACCCCCAAGAGGTTTCTGGGAACCAGTTAGAAAAATAAACCTTACTAAGAGCAGGGGATTTTTAAAAAGGAACAGTGGTGCTCTCTGTGCCAGAAGGAGAGGACAGGCGTTTTAGGCGCAGCATCCAGCATGGTGCCCAGTCCCCCTGTAGCTTGCTCACATTACAGGGGCCTAGGACAGAGGCAAAGTGCTTGAGACTGGTCGCTCATGTCAGGATGGGCAGCTTATTTTGGCCCATGGTGGCATGTGGAAAGGCAGCTGCTTTCTTTAAAGACATTAATGTTGTACCGCAAGAAGAGTGAACCCGGGTTCAGGGGGGCCCTTACAATTCCATCTACATAATTCAAATTGACTTACAAATCAGGAGTTGCATAGCATAGCTTTCCCACTGCTGTCTGTTTCTTGCTTTTGAGCATTTCTCTTGTAAGCTATGAGCGCAGAAGCTGAGCTACGGACCGTGATGCAGCCTAATTATACCAAACGAAGAACGAGATCTCAGAGCACGGCTCCGCTCTGCCATGCCCCTTTATCTCAGGTACTCCATTCCAGGCTACAGAAGGGAAAGTTAAAACAGGTCTGTACAGTGATGGCATTTTGAGGCAGCAATCTGCAGCATTCTTTTTGAAAGAATATTGATCTTTTAGGCCAAAGCTTTTTCCCTGTAGCTGATTATGACACATGGTAATGCCTGTTATTGTAAGGTCATTTAAACTGGGTTTAGTAATTGCAAAAATGTCCTGAAGTACTGGAAATTTCTTCTGCTGCTGTGTGGTTGTCCAGGAGACCAGAATTTGAAAGCGAGAAGAGGAAGAAAGCAGAACTGATTAGACATTCATAGGATCACACGTTAGATTTGAACCTGGTATGTTTAAAAAAATACTTTTATAAAGAACCTATAAAATTCTTACTACCTATAAGGAATTCTTTAGGCATCCTTCTCTGCTGTTGAATCAAGCTACAAAGCAATGGCTTTGTAGTGATGAATGAATTTTCCCAAGCTAGGAAAGTTAGCATTTCATTAATGTCTGGCAACGCTTTCCCGTTCCGACTGTTTATGTTAAGCTCTATTTTTGCATGTTACCTGGTGCTTTGGTGACGATCCAAAGATACCATGCCATTCGCTCAGTGTTCTTCAGTGTTTCTTTGCTAAAGTGTTTTGCTCTCGGTATGTTGTTGTGCTGAACATACTGTAACTGAGTGTGCTGTAAAGCCCTGCTGTGAATGCCATGGCATGCTAGTCCCCAGTGTTTAATTTTGTGCTAGGAATACTGTGCACTCGGAGGTGAGTGCTATGGGTAGGTCAGACACTTGCTTCTTCAAGGTACTCAGTGACTTTCCATAAACACTGCCTGAGTGTAGCACATAGCGACGAACTGCTGTACTAAGACTTCTGGGAGGGAAGATACTGTGATTTGCCTCAGCATTATTGCTTTAAAGTCTAACCTTAGTCTGCACTTGAAAAATGGTGCTACGGGTGCTTCCGTAGCAATTTCCCCATGCTGTACACCCAATATAGATCAGCCAAAAATCAGGTAGAGTATGTACTTCCTAAGATGGCCAGGATGGTGCTTATAGAGCTCACTACTTTAATTTGGGACACAGTTGCACAATATAGACAGTTTTGTTTAATGTGGTACTTCGGGTTTTTTTATATATATTGCTGAACCACTTGTGCAACATTTAGAAGGACATACAAACGAAAGAGCTTAACTAGCATAGATTTTTTCATCATGTATTTTGCAAATATTCAGGAATGACGTCTGAAAGTTATTTGGAGGAAGCGCTTCTGTAGAATTTGTCATACTTGCTGATCTGTACTGAAGTCCGAGATTCTGGGGGAAGATGAAGGCCCATATATTTATTTTTCTGTAAAAAGCAACTACCAACTATGGCCAACTATAATAAATCACGTGTATTATTAATACTGGAGAGGAGCGGATCAGCAAGAAGCCATTCAGGACTGAGCTGTTTGACAATGTTAAAAAGAGGCTGAGGCATGTTAGGATTGGTGTTGCAGTGGCAGAGCTGTGTATGAGAACCTCACACATGACTTATCAGTGCTCACCTGAGTGTAACTAGACATGAACCAGAATATATTTGCTATTAATATTGCAGCTGTGATTTTTTTTTTTTTTTTTTTTAAACTTTTGTGATTAGAAGAATGTGCCAGCTTGTATGCGTGTGTGTGTTCTGGCAGTGGAAGGATGAAAGTGCTTACAGTTTCCATATGAAGCAAGAGCATGCCTTTTCTAGGCCCAAAACAGTTACAGAAGTACCTCATAAAGCTCAAGAAATAATGGCAAAGAGGAAAATAAGTGGCAGCGGATTAGACCAAGGTATTTTATGTACTGTGATGTTCTGTGTAGTCGTCTGGAAAGAAACAGAAGAGACCTTTTGAAGATCATTGATTGGAAACAATCTTTATTACTGATCAAGTTCACCTTTGTCAAAAAGATGATTATTTAAATATTAGGCATCTTTTGCTCCCATGGCACAAAACTTATTCAAAGACTTGACCTGATAGATCAACTGTTAAATGGCTCATTAGATTAGATAAGGGAGTTGGAATGTATTTGATGTTAATATTACATCCCTACATACCATATGAAATCTCTCTTCATTTATCGTCTAGTGAAATACATTACCCAAGTGTAGGATGTCATCTGCATGTTGTGTAGTCTTCTGAAGGTTGGGTGTTGGCTTGGATATTATTTTTGCTTTTACTACTTTTTATCCTCAGTAGAAAAAAATGTTGATATAAAGAAATTAAATTCAGGAATTGGTAATGGACAACAGAGTTCTCACCTAATAGTCAGTTTACATTTAAATCTGGTCTGTATCAGAAAGAAGAAAAAGGGACTCTGCTAACCAGCCTAAAGAGAGTGGATTTCATTCCACTCTTTAATGCAGCAGATTATTCCTGGCCTTTTAACATAGGAATTACCAACATCAATGGAGTTACATGGACCCCTGCAAAGACTCTCCTCTAACATAAAATACCTAATATTGTCATTTCTTGTCAGATTCCCAAAACAAGGTAATGGTGTGATCTACTTGGCAGGATGCTAAAAGCACATCTGTCACTTAAGTTAACTCACTCTTTCTTCCTTGATTAAGAAGTTCTATTACTCCATGGCCCAGATTCATCAAACTTATTTTTTCTGTAGCCCATTTCCATTCATGGCTTATGGTCAAAATGGGAGTTTAAATCTCCAGAATTAATCTCAAGCCCTTAATACACCATGTGATTTCTGACCCAGCAAGGACTTGGATCTCACAGCAACATACAGCAAGAAGGTGATCTCAGCCTTCCAATTTCTTATCTGAACCTGCTGAGAGCCACTATGGAAACACATCAGAGCAATAGTGATGCAGTTGCTGAAGATGCCATCAGTGTTTCCAATGGAACTCCTAAAAAACCAAAACAAACCAAAACAAAGCCTTCTTTCTTGAACTGTTGATAAATTGATCATGAGAGTGAACATATTTTAGATATAATTTAGCTTTTCATGATGTTTTCTAAGCCTGTGATGAGTAACAATAGCCATTGATCAGTTAGTAGCATGGTATATGTACATATTTTGTATTTGAGAGCCAGTCCCGATGTGACTGTGAAGTATGCATAGAGGTTGCCTAAGCAGAGTTTCTCTTCTTCTGGGCAGCATTATGTATTGAGCTTTTAGGCATCATTTGAACACTCAGAGTTGCTTGTCATATCCCTCCCCAAATGCTTTTGCATTCTCAATATGGACAAATTTTTTTTTAGTGACCTGCTTTCAATTAAAAAGTGATAAAATGAGCCCTTGACAAGTTTATCATGAACTAATTTCATATATTCCAAAAAGTGACTCTGAGGCAATGGTTGGAGGCACTTACTAAAACATGCAGATACGAACTCTTAGAAGAATTCACTGGGGAGTCTCTCTTGAACGACTGCTTGTGCAGAATTGCTTCTTGTCATTCCCAAGACAACTGGTTACCACTATGATTTAAAATCTCTGGAAAGAGTGAGACAATTTTTAGGAAGCATATTCAGCAGAAAATAAATAGTACTCAGGCCTTTACATAGGTTAGTCTGATTAGCCTTGGGAACACAGGCAAAACTGTATGGTGCTTACTGTGAACAGTGTGAGACTCAGTCTGGCTTTGATTTTAAAAAATTCAAATAAAATTTCAGAAAGTTCTAACTGGAATGCTGAAAATTTCCCCATTGACTTTTTGGAGTATAAGCCATCTTATAAATGGTTCATGCTGTTAATGCTAAATAAATAGGAGTTTTGAGGTCCATTGCATGGGAAACATATGAAGTCTGTAGTATCAGAAGGAGGTCTGGAAATCATAGACTCCAATTTTCCTTGTTAAGCTATTGAATTTGTCTATTTTCCTCTCTTTCTGAAGTCATCTTTCTCAAAAGTCCCACTTTAGTCCATTTCTTCTTACTTGTATCTTTTCTGTGCTAGTTTTTGAGGATGTGGCGAGAGTATTAAAATATATGTATCTGTCTATATATCTATATCTGTATCTCTGTATTAGTAAGACACATGTAAATAAAAAATTCCTTATGCTTTTTGGAATAGTGGTCTTAGGCCACTGTTAAGATTCCTGTTTCCCAATCATTTAGCACATTGGAAGTTCAATCAAGGGGTATCAAAGGATATACCTTTGGCCAGGGGAATGTAGTTTTGTAAACAAAAGGTAGGAATGGCAGTGATAGGAGGTCCTTTACTATGTTTCCATGAGACAGGATAGAAAGAAAGCAAATGCAAAAGACTAAAGGAAAGAAAAGAACTATAAGGGAGAAAAAATTGAAGGACAGTACCCAAACTGAAAAGCCATTGGGAAGAGAGAATCATCTGAGAAACTCCAAAGGGTGGGGAATGGAAAACTGCAATTAGGAGAGGACTGTAAAAAAAGTCAAGCCTAAAGCTGTGTCCATGCTGCCAGAAAATCTATTTTGCTCAATTTTGGCTAAGCAAGATAAACATTTTTTCTGGCATGTATAGGTGGTGGCCCAAATTTGTTTGCTACAAGTAGGTTGAAAAAAACCTTCCAAAAATGCTTTTGCCTACTCTAGTGAATTGTGCTAAATCATATTTTTACTTTGGGTCAAACAAATTTGGCCCCACAGAGGCCAAACACCAAGGCAGATCAGACACAGTTGGATTTCACAGCTGTTTTTAAATTCTGTGGTTTTAGCTGTGTGGATGTGGCTTAACAGCAACATCCCGCCAGAGCTCCCAGGGAAGGAGCACCCTGAGGTAGCGTTCTCCAGCTCTGCCAAACATCAGGAACAGCGTAAGCAAGGGAGATTCAGCACTTAATGGTCTTAATGTCTGTAGCATAAAATCACAACAAAAATGCCTGCAGCAGACTGTAACAAAAAAAACCCCAAGGACACAGACAATTAGTGTGAGCGTGCTTGTTCTACAACAGCACGCCGCGTGTCTGGCTCCGTTTACAACTGCAGTGGGGCTGGGGCCTGAGGTGGATCTGAGACCTGCCTAGAGAGGGGGGAAAAGTGGCTGAATATTGCCGTTGTCTTTTTCTGGTTTCATGAAGGTTTGTTACTCGCTTGGAGTTGGCCTAAAAGGCGCTGCCTAGTGCGTCTTCCCAAGGAGCCATTCAACTGGGTGAGGATCATCAGGTGCAGACGCTTGACTGTGGCCACGTAAGACCATGGCCAGGTTTCAGGTTGTAGTAATGCTGATCTCTCGACTCATGGTCACCGGCAGGTGGCCAATCGAAGGCCAACTTGTGCATCGGTTCTGGTGCTCGTCAAACCCCCCAGTGAGTTGTCTAAGGGAGCTCAGAAATCTGTTTCACTTTGTACTCCTGGGTTAGCCTTTTGCCACTTTTGCTCCTTGAACTGACTTCTTGCGGAGAAAGATGAGCACTAGTGCAGGGGAGAGATGGAGGACAGCACGGGACCGTATCTTTTGGTAGCCAATCACAGTTACAGCAATTTGGCTCCCATGTCAAACCATGTGGGACAGCAGAGCAAAGCTACTTGTTTCAGGACAGCATACCCTCACCTGCAGGTGTTGTAGTGGTGGAAAAGACTGGTAGCACAATCCCAACGAAAGCCTTATGTTCCCACTTTTTCCTATGGAACAGACAACTTCGGGTTTTTTTGGAAGCTCTGACAAACCTGTGAGCATAGTAAACTATAAAGGGTGGCTTGGTGCAGTCTGTACCTTGTGGTTGGTTGACTGTATCTACAAGTTTTTCCTGCAGTTGGCATACTTAGAAGTTCTCTTTGTGGATTTCATGGAATCTAATAATGGGTAACTTAATAAGCCAATCAGGAACATTTACAAGAGCTCTCCCCTCTACTCAGTCATCTGTTTTCACTGAATTTCTGTAACCTGACATATGTTTGAGAACCCCTATGCTTTGTCAAACTTGGTTGAAAGCAATCAGTGGTTGAAAAAGTTATACACTGGGATAGAAAATGTCGTTGTAAAAGTGTAGAAAACCAGACTAAAACAGAACCCGATAAACAGTATTAGGAGGAAAATGACACAACTGTATTGTTTGACTTTAGTGACTGCAAACATGATTTTAACATTTCTTCCTTCAAGCAATGCCTAAATGTCCTACTGCTTCTATTCAACAGAATGTTGCAGCTTGAACCTGTTTGTTTTAGTTGAGCTGAGACAAGACTGGACTCATAAATGATGCTAATGTAACTCTTTTTATGTCAGTTCCAGCACATGCAGAAGAGCTAATAAGGGCCTGTTAAACTGACTCTGGCTGTTAGAAATATGATCTACATCCCTCGTCCTTAGACAGCTTTTGAGGCTCACCGTGCTCCATGGGATGTAGGGCATTAGTTTTGGGCAGCTAGCTAAAGGCATCTTCATCTTACTCAGCACCATTTTGTCTGGCGTGCCTCCATTGAGAGATAATTGGAGGAACAATGGTGAATTGAGCCACTCAGCCTGATTTTTCTGACAGCCTGAGTACCTAAAGGTCCTCGTGCTGTTACTGGTTGTTTTGCGATAGCATCTGTGACCCCTATTCAGTATCCAGAGCTTCACAATGTAAGGCACTGTGTACACGCAAAGAATAAAAAGATGGCCCTTGCCCTTGCTGACTTCAAATATGGTTTATGGTTCCTCCAGCAACTCAGTATGTCAAACTGAACACCAAAACTCTTGGCCAACAAAATTATAAACCCTTTGAAAACAAACTCAGCTTAAAAAGACCACATGAATCACCATGTAAATGTTGTCCTGTTGTACTCTGGAAACATTTCTGACTTCTGATTGGCATGTTGATAAATTCCTGCAACCGACATCATGTGACAAAAGGGCTGACCCAACATCCAGCATTTCCTAAGTGGTCATAAATGGGATCACACTTTTTTACGAGCTCTCAGAAAGGGAAAATATATTTCTTAATTGCTGTATTGGCAAATACGAAGGGCAGATGGGGAAAACCAAGAACAACATATTTAGTTGCAGTAAGTGCCCAAAACCATAGCATGAATACCAGTGCTTTATGAAAGAGTGCTGCAAACAATTTGAGCAGTCCATTTTTCTTACAGAATTATCTAGCCATAAGCCATTCCCAGTAGATGAGCAGTGGCCACCAGTCTTTGCCAGCCAAAGAGAAAAGGGGGAAAAAACTTTGCGCTGAAGTTGCTGTGGCCCTTTTTGGACTTGCAGTAGTTTTGAAAAGCAGTGTTCACAGTCATTCATTCTGTTTTCAGCAGTGTCCTTGACCATACCCCCTGCCAGTAACAGGACCTTTAAGTCCAAGAGAGAGAGAGAAACAACTTTTTCTTTTTCTTTTTCTTTTTTTTTTTTTTAACCAACTAGCAGAGGATGTGCTGAGCCAAAATAGAAATAGCAAGGTCAGGTCAGGGCAAGGCCCTGCATTTCATTAGCCAGGCCTGGCTAGGAGTGATTAAATATGTACAAGAGGCTTTGAATAGATCCAGGGAGGAGGGATGACATTATGGAATACAGAAAAATCATTCTTTGGTGCTGTCAAGTGACTAAATACAGGATGGTACTTAATTAGAGAGATAAAAGGAATTTATTTTAATTATTTTAATTTTGTAGAAGAGAGGGGATTTTTTTTATTTTCTGTTGAGTGTTTTGTAAGGGGGGGAGAGGAGGGTGTGGGCAAAAAGCGTGAGCCTGCCTTAACAGAATCCAGATCGCCTCGAGGTACATGTTGACCTAGCCTGCAGTTCTCATCAGCATAACTTGATGAAGACCCAGTAAAAAGGACAAAATCATACTGGCAATGGAATCAAGGCCCTGTTAAATTTTGGAGGCGCTCTGGTTAGAGACTGATGACCTTCTGTGAGCACATTGCGCTGTCTGTTTCATTAGACATGTTAGAGAGAGAATTTGAAAAGAATGGAGCTTTGAAGCCGAATAAAGTACTGTGTCAAGTGGTGCTTTGGCTGCCCAGCTTGAATTTGCTATTGGGACTGCCTGACTTAACTGACATTTTATAGCGGTATTGTAATTCTTGTATAACAATCACATTGTTGCATAGGCACCTAGGCACTGAATGCCCACGGTCTGTAGTCCTTTTCCATAGAAACTGCCAGCCCAGCTGGTTGAAACTAGAATACATTTACATTTATCCAAAGCACCAACAATAATGTCTTTGCAAAATTTCTAGGGGCTATTTTCTTAAACCAGCCCATAGGAATTTGGATCTCAACTTTATACCTCCTCTGAAAGATGGTTCCTGCAGCAGCATAGCGCTCCTTAGTGTCATGTTGGAAGGTCAATTCGGAATCAGCTGAGGACTTTTGTATACTCATTTTTGCATGAATCTAACTTAAAACGTTGTGAAAGCCTAGAAGTAGTTACAGTAGTGCAATCTCCATGTCTATAAACTAGTGTATTTACACTACTATAAAGATATTTGTATCATACTGGTTCTTGTTACCTAAATACTGTAATTTTCCTTCTGGTCCAGTATGTCTTGCTACCTAAGAATTGTTTTCTTGGGCAGTGTCATATCTTCTTTGCTCTATTACAGTAAATATAAAGCTCATAAAAAATCTTTGCTTTTCTGAAAGTCATTTGACAGTGCGGCTGACATTAATGGTCAGTTCACTGGCAGAGGAATACAGTTTGATTTATATGTTTTCTTGCTAAGATGTCAGATTGACAGCCCTGGGAACAGAAATACTCAGCTAATTGCCCAAACACGCAGCATATTGCAAACTTTGCCAACCTTTCACAGCGATAGTATCTTGATCCTTGAGCGTGAGAGCGTATCTAAGCCTTCAGAGGGCATTCAGTGCTGAACCCGATAGGGCCTAAGAAGTACTTTTTGTTAGATCTCTTCATGATTCACTAAGGTAAACAATGACCATGAGTTTCTTTTGTGTAAAGCAGTTGAACAGCCAGCCTGGCAATAGCAGCTCCGAGTCAGAATTAACAAGAGCTACGTTTCAAGCTACGGTAACTTTATCCTGAAAGGTTGCAGATCCCACTTTCCATCCCATGAGTGAGCACTTGCCCCCGGTCATCGTATCTCTCCCTGCTGTTCCACTACCAGGAACGACCAGTTGTGGGCCTGCAAGCTTAGGTCACACATTCTTCAAGATTTCTAAACTAGCTCTAGTGTAAATTTAGTCTCTGAGGCTTGGTCAGAAGCAGTATTTGTCAATAGATGGTTGCTGAATCAACACTGCTCTTCCCATGTACCCATCACAGCAAGTCCTAACTGCTGACTGATTGTGAAACTTCTCGTTCTTTCCCTGACCCTTCCCACATCTGCTCTTCTCCTCCTTTTCAGGTTTCCCCCCTCCCATTTCTCTCATCCATGCCCTTCCCCATCTCCGTTCACCTTCTCTCCATCCACTCCTTTTCCATTTTTTTCTCCCTGCTCTTGTCGATTCCAGTCCTCCTGCGTGTCCCCATTCCTGCTGCTCTCCCTTTCTTGCATTACATTTTTTCCTTCATCTGTCCCCACATTTTTTTCATTTATTCATCTTCCTACAGCTTCCTATCGCCCTCCCCTCATTGCCACATGGAATAAGCAGCGGTGTTATGAAGAGGGGGATGCTATTAGCAGCATTGTATTAATCTATCCTGCATCATTCCTCTCTCTTGTCCTCGTAGTTTCTTGTTTCCAGTTGCCTTAATGGTGACGTAGTTAATATATCAAATTTTATTCTTTTCCTTCCTTTTTATTAGAAATCTAGGAGAAGGAGGGGAGGCGATAGGGATGTGCTTATTTGTCCTTTTCTCATCCCATGAAGCCAGGGTGGTTCGACTGTGGCCTTTTTCTGTGTGTAAGAAGGGGTAGAGGCCCTGCCTTGAAAAACTTGGCTTTTTCTTCCCTTGAGGTTTTCTTCCAGGCCCTTTTTTAAGTGAATGGAGAGGAGTGATTTTCTTGTATCGCCGGTATTCTTTTCTTTCCCTCCTCCCCTCGGCGCAGTCACGTCCCTAATTAATTGAATTCCCTACTAGACCTTTTGTGAGTCATTTCAATTACCCATTAGTGAAGTAGCCTGGGATTTCTGCTGTGTTTTCACTCATCTTCCTGGAATTTCTCTTCTCTTCCCTCCCCCCCTTCCCCTTTTAGTCACTCTGGTCTGTGAAAAGCATTAGATGGACTTCAGCGCCGAGTGCCTATATTGTTTGCAGACCCAGCTGCATACTTCCACACTCTGCCTTGTGCGTCACAGCTATTCATCTTGTTTTGTAC
This sequence comes from Phoenicopterus ruber ruber, assembly GCA_009819775.1. NCBI lineage: Eukaryota > Metazoa > Chordata > Aves > Phoenicopteriformes > Phoenicopteridae > Phoenicopterus > Phoenicopterus ruber. The sequence continues at coordinate 38,704,968 of CM020219.1, forward strand.
TTGGCTCTGCTGCAGATGCTGTAAATATGGTAATTTTAGATTCCCTGATTGGAAAAGGTTGCAGGGCGGGTCTAAGTGGTAAGAGCACTGTTTGATTTACACTAGTTCATTCCAGTTTCACAGAGTTTGGGGTTTTAAGGATACAGCTGAAATGAAACATGTTTTTTGGGGCAGTTTCTTTTTTAGGGTTAGGAGAGGGATAATTGTGAGGTTAGCTTTGTGTACTGACATGCAAAAGTGCTGCCCCAGAAACTCTAGGGAGACTGGAAGGAAATAAAACATGAGCAGGCGGTACCTCTTCAGATTATTATGTAGGATGCCTTCACACACGGATAGCTGCAAAATGTGGATGGATCTGAAAACTGCAAAAATGGAAAAGGTCCAAGACAGACAACTGTGAAAGGCAAATTGGGAATTTGACAGAAATGCCATCAGTACTGAAGTACTGTACACTTATGGCAATCCCTGAAGAAAAAAATCAATGAGCAGCTTATTTCTAGAAAATTCTGGAAATACTGGGTAGGACTATAACGGGTAACATGCATTATATTTTTGAGGAGAATAGGGCAGTGATAAAGCCAGCTTTCTAAAATGATGATGAATGCAGTGAGTGCCTGAAATCTGATGTCTGGAGAATCACATTTCTATTCTGAAATTGAATTTGTACCGCACATGAATCTTTCAGGCTCAGGGTAATTCTCAAGTGATAGAGAGATGCAAACAGCGTCACTGGGAACCAACCTGCCGGAAATGTGCCCCACATGTCCCAAGTTACAAAAGTAATTTACAGTGCTCAAGCTATTATGATAGTTTCATATTATTACGATACTTGTCCCTGCGAGGTTAGAGTATTTCACGAGAGAACTGACTTTTGATAATCAGGCTGTTGTGAGAAGGCTCTCTCTCACGGCTTCCCAGGGGGGGCTCATTTGTTGGACTGACGGGAAGTGAATTTATGAGGGTTCCCTGTACATCGGTATTCATAGGTACTTTTTTTTCCCCTCCTAGCTCTTTATCCAGTCAAAGGAGAGAGGAAGGGAACGGTGTGAAAATACTGCTCGGTACAGACACATTAAGATGTTTGTAGGAGACCTACTGGGAATTACTTTACCTTTTATGTCTTGAAATCTTGGCCCCCTGGTAAGCAGCAGTGGATTTCAGAGGTTCATTAGATGACTCTAGAGTTCTGCTACTTCACGGGGTGATGTTATTCAAGTCGAAACCAAGAAACTGTAAAAGAGAGAAAGGAGCTAGTGCGAAGTTACATATATGAGTCCCCTTTTTCTTCACGGGGCATGCAGCAGCAGGGCCTGTATCATTTTATCTGAAATTATCAGGTCATGGCAACACCTTTTTTTAGCTGTCTGTGGTGTTGCTCTGTTTTCTTGCACACGTACCATTGCTATTATCATGTTACAAGGTTTTGTGATTTGGCAGGTCTTACACCTTTTTATTTCTCACATATCCTCTTAGGTTAAGTCTTCCACTGCAGAGTTAGCCTGGTGGGGGCTGCTACCCAACTTCTAGGCTGAGTGGCAGCAGCGTCTGAAATGGAGCCTTGGTCCTGCTGTCACTTCACCTGATAAGCTGTCCAGCGTGTGCTGGAGGATTCCAGTTGTGCTAGGGGTACTGATTGAATTGCCCAAGCTCCGGGCGGCTTTCTGCACCTTTCCGTAGTAACTCTTTTCTTTTCCTGAGAGTACCCAGCAGAACAGAGGACTTCTGCACTAGACCAAGAAAAGAAGCCATTTGTCACAGCACAGACCTGGCTCCTGTAGCACTGGGAACGTAGCACATATACTATAGGTGAAAACTCTGTTAGCCCTTCCATGCCGAAATGTATCTGACATTCATTTACCTTACATAGGACCTAAATTCTCCTCCTGTAATGTTATTAGATTTCTTTATATGTTTTTTGCTGCTGCATAACACTGCTTGGCTCCTACAAAGTACTGCTGTGTTTTACTCCAGAGCTGTTGGTATCTTAGTAGCAGATAAAAACCTGGCACCGGTTTAAATAATGTAGTTAGTTCAGTCGGTTAGTAAAGGAGCTACAGAAATTTAAGTTCATTGTATTCCTAACCTCTGTTGGAGTGTTCACAGTTAGGTCTGTGTGTATAAATAAATCCATAACTTCTGGAATATATGGTCCATTGTGGAGCTATTTTGGACTTCCAAGGTTCTGGGCTATAAAATGCCCTAGAGCTTGATAGGTTCCCAATTACAGGCTATTTTCATTACTGTATCTTTTCTGAGAGAGCAGCAAGAAAAACGCTGATTTCTCGAACAACTGAACAGTGACGGAGTTTTCTATTTTTATTTCTGTTTTGATACACAAAAACTAGAATTAGAATATGTCCGCTAAATCCCTCTACACCAAAAAAAGCGAATGATAAAGATGATTTTAATTCCCCTTGTCTCAGGACTGTCCAAGGGACTAGCTCAATCTCTGTACACATAACACATGCTAGTCGTTGCTCCAGTATATGCCCATTTATAGCATTTCTCTAACAGCACTTTCTCCCTCGACTATCTATCACTGCTTGTGCTCTAGATGAGGTGCGCTGTTGGGAAAGGGAGTATAACGTGTGACATGAGAATCACTGTGTGCCAACGTAGTTTTCAAGGAGCTTTAGTGATTATCAAAGTTACAGCTATCTAATACTTAGGTTATGGAAGCACACCCGTAAGATGTAAACAGATAATTAAATATCATCTGCTCAATCTTTTCCATTGCATGCTGGCAAATTATTTGCTGGTTTTGAGGGAGAAATGGTCCTTTAGATGGGATTTGCCAGGAGAGAGGGAAGGGTACCCATGTGTGCAGCCATAAGGTTTGTAATTTATCTGTGCTCTGTGCAAGTGGTTGGTTACTCCTCAGAGCTGTAGAGCTGAGGGTAGGATAGCCGCACGGTAAGTGAATAAGTAGGGAGGGAAAAGATGTGTAGGGTTAGGGAAGGATGTAAGGGAGATCAAGGAGAAAAGGAAGACTAAAAAGGGGACATTCCAGGAAAGAAATTACAATGTAGTGATGAGGAAGATAAGACCTTAGGAGCTGTATTATTTTTGGAAGGACAAGGGATCAGATTAGGATAATCAAAGAGATCAGGGAGGAGGAGATGGTTAGGAAGGACCAAGCATTTAAGCATGACTCTTCAGGTGATCTGTTGCCAGGTTTGAGATCCAATGAGGTCGGATATATTACCAATTTAAGTGAGCACATGCATGTAAAATACATGTTCAAAAATACTTTGCAGAGCTGGGCTCAATACTGTGTAGTGTAGAGAATTCTCAACTCTTCCTGACCTCCCTAGCACCTTTCAGGAACTGCTCAATACTTTGTTTTGTTCCCAAATTCATTTTGCTGGAGCACTACCCTCAGCCCCACTGGCAGCTCTTCCCAGCTCCGAGTTGCTTAGTGCACATGGCAGCTTTCAGGGGTTCAGGCTTCATTCACATACCACTTGGAAGTAGCCTGGCATGTAACTTTACAGGGTGAGCCCATGGCCAACTTTTGTCCTTCCCCTACCTGTTGCTGCATTGCCGTTTCATGCATGAGAATGACGTTGAAAAGTGTATCTTACCCAGTGTCCTTAACTGGGTTAGTATTTGAGCGTGGGTTAGTGTTTGAGCCAGTGTAATCCAGAATCTGTCCCAATTCTGTATCTAATTCTTCTACAGAACAGATGTCTAATCTAGTCCAGTCCATCTGTTGGGTTGCAAATGGCAGGTTAAATCGCATACATGAAACACAGCGCATTTAACAGGGCATGCAGTTTACAGGGAGACGATGGGGGAAAATCTCCTTTCAACTGATTCCCTTCCTCACACATAGCTTGTAAACAAACTATTTCTTTTAAAAAATAAAGTATTAATCATGCCACCATTTCTTTAATCTAAGCAGCTTGATGGCAAAGGTATGCCCTAGTCATCCGTTTCTCCCTGGGGTTTGTATTTGATTTTGCAAACACTCGGCACTTGGAAAGGGTCAGTTTGCATTCCTCTCTCTCTCCATTATGTTGTGTGCTTAGAGGGGTTTGTGTGGGCTATCACGCTTGGCTCCCACGAGATCCCACATCTGGTAAAGGATAGAGTGTATGACCCCACTCCCAGCCTCTTCCTTACCTCCAGTCTCCCCCCCATCATCTGAGAAGGTTAAACTAAAAGCAACATCTATGATGGCAAAGGTCCAAGTTTGAAATGTGTCCATTGTATGTGTTCAGTTCAAAAACAACATATCAAGGCGAGTGCAGTCCTTACAAGTAGCACCCCTGGGCCTTCTTTTATTCCAAAGCAGAGATATTTACCCAAGGAAAAGAGGGAAGTGACGGGGTAACAGAGTACACATGTTGTGAAAATATGCAGGCAGGACTGAAGAAAAAATAACATTCTGCCACAAGTAGCTGCCTTGTTCCTCAACTTTTTTTTCCTTCAGATTAGAACCAGCCATTTCTTGTGCTCTTTCAAGCACCTTCTGTGGTTTCCTGACAGCTGACTGGAGAGGATTGAAATCTGGATTGAAAAATGGGCCATGGGTCATGTTATTTTCAAGAGACGAGAAGCAAAAATTCCCATAATGGTCAAAATTCACGGGTTTGGGTTTTGGTGGGGTTTTTTTTTTTAGAAAATCGGTGGTGGATGTTTTCATATATAACTTTAGTTTAAAATTATTAATAAAGAACAACTACAGAATCAGGTCTTCACTTCTCTTCCCTCTGATTGATTTATAATGGCAAGCAGTATTTTGTGTGGAGTTGCAGCCTGTCCTTTTACTCTGGAGTGTGAGAGGGAAATGTTCAGCTTCATAAAAGAGTATGCTGGGGTTTTCTGGAAATATTGTGTTGGGTTTTTTAATGATGTGATAACACTTCTCTTGCAAAAACTGTTTCATTAACAGAAAGATAAGTCTGAGCAACAGCCTGCAGGCTGGTATTCTTGCTCCTGGCTCTCCTGAGCCTGAATTGAAAATACCAATACATTCCCAGCTTTATGTTCAAGCAGATGTTTTCTGTTAGGAGTTATAAACCTTCCTAGTCTTTTGTTCTTTGGTGAACAAGCTCTCTTTTTAAAATATTTTAAAAAGACAATACTTAGTTCACAGAAGTGCTAACTTACTTGACCTGCATTTTAGGGCATGAAGCTTCCTCTTGGGAACAGGGTTCACTACCCCTGCAGCCAAAGGGCACAGCCCAGAAAGGTAGTGCTGTCAGCTGGGTTTAAGGAAAGAAAGGAAAGAAAGCAGGAGCAGGGTGAGAGGTACAAGAGAAAAACTTCAGCAGTAGGCAGCAAGTAGAGAAATTCAACTGTCGTGCTCTGCTCTATGGAGAGAGCCAAGAAGTCCAGCAAAAGTCCTACTGTCTGTGGAGCATGAGGAAGGTGAAAGTGTTGATTGACTCTTGACTTTTGAACAGATGGATGAACAAACAACCCCAGGCAGTGGCAGAGCACACTTGGGGCAGGTACAGCAGCGCTGGGAGTGGAGGGACTGCATGAGTGGAGAACTAGGACCACATCACCTGCCAGGACATACTCTGCATCAGCAACTCTGCGTCCTCCAGGATGTCTCCCAGAGCATCTTGTCTTTGCTTTAATAATGTGTTACAGTCCCTTCTGTAGAAGAACTAGAATGAGGTCAAAGAAGAGTATTGTCAGTATGGTCCACTCCATCCATAACACTTCTAGAGACTCATTTAATGGCAATTTTAATAAGGGTGGTTTTTGCAATATGAACAGACATTCTTTAAGAATTGGAATGGAAGCTCTTTCCATACAGTTCACTGAATAGAGGGGGTTTTAATGGGTAACTCAGGTAAAAAGTGTCATCTATCCTTACTCACAGTTAACTCCTTTAGAATGAGAATAAGCAGCACAGCCTAATGGGTAAAAGATGTTGGTGGAAAGTAGGAGCTCCTTAGCTCTAATGTTCGCTCAGCTCTGGACTTGTTGAGTGACAATGGATAACATGGGTAAACACTTTCAGCTAGTAGTTAATAATATTGAACTACTTTGTGAAAATGTGTGGGATAATTAGTTAGCATCTGCAAAATGTTTGGAAGATATCAATTTCCATATTTCTGCTAATTATTTGTGACAGTGCATCATACTGCGTGGTGTAAAAGAGAGCTGTTAAATTAACTAAACAGATGAATGCATCTCTTCAGATCCCCTCATGTCCATGCTACAAATGATACAAAGCCCACCGATAAAAGATTAAACTGATTAAATCAAATTTTCTCATCACATCACTGAGTTGCACTAATTTATACGAAGCTATGCCCTTCGTTACTAATTTGGCTTACTGTGTCCAATGTATTTATAAACAAAATTTATAAATACAAAATTTATCAAGTGAGAGGGTCTGCTGTCATAACTATGTCTATTTTCATTAGGGATTTCTGCACCAGAGGTACAAAAATCATTGTGAAAGGGTATGTTTTATAGTCTTCAGCTGTAGAATGAGCCCTTTCAGTGGTATTAACTCTCCCACATTCACACCAGAAAGTTGACTTGGCTTCTGGAAGTAGTATTGAGTGCCAAAACAGATTACTCCTACTGCGTAACCAGTTTTCACCTGTTTTTGTGTATGAAGGCATTAATGAAAGAATACTTCTTGGAATGGTTTAATGGTTAGAGGAAGGTAGTGCAATTCAAGGCTTTGCTAGGCAGTAGCTTAGACACACTCAGGGATTGTTTGCAAACCACAGCAAACCACTTTAACTGTCTGTAAAGCACCTTCCCTGTCAGAAAAATGGGTGTAAGAATATTACCACTGTGCAGGCTTTGCTACTCATAAGCTGTTTGCAGAGACTTAACGCTCTGAATCACTAGCTATTCTTATTGTAGTATGATTTTTTTAAAAGTCTCTTTTTTTTTTTCTAGTTTTGGTATGATTGGCTATCATAGCAATAGCCCTGTTTTTCATATGACATACTGTACTCACTATTGTTTGAAATCACCATTAGAACACTTAACAATAACGTTTTCTTTCCAAACTGGCTTGTATTTTTTCCAGTACTGATTTTTTTTCTTTTCCTTTCCTGTTTATCTAAAGTAGCTGAAGGAAAAGGACACATTGCGTCAACGCTGGTAGGACAAGAATTAGACCTACTGTGTGTGCTGGTTGTATTCAGGCCTACAAGCACTTCCTTTCTCCTCCCCCATGCCCAAAGCCAGCTCTGCTCCATTCTTTGGGGCGGGCAGGATATTGAGATTTACAAGACCTCTACCCTTTGAAGCACTGGGAGACGGAGGTTCTTGCACATTTCTTTACAAAGCCTGAGCCTGAGGAAAATAGGTGCAGGGACTGTGAGGATGGAAAGCTTCATATTCACCACATTTCAGGTAGTGTGTTTGCCCTGGGAATAATAGTAAAGGAATACGAGGTTTGCTGTGATTTGGTGCTTGGGATCGGTTACAATTTAAAACTTGGTCTGGGCTTAGTGCAGAGCCAAATTCTGAAGTGATTTAGTCCTGCTGCATACATGTTTACTCCTGCGCGGGTATGGACATAATGGGAGAATTTGCCCTCATGGAGTTGCAAAGGATTTGTTAACACACGGAAATCCCACCAGTTTAATTTAAATCAGTTTAACAGATTTACTGAAACTCGTGCCACACCCATGTTCCTCGTCTGTTTAAGCTACATTTCAGTAAGTGCTTACACAAGGGTTTGCAATAGTTTAAGTAAATTGGATATAAACTGTACATTTACTTAAAGCAGTGTAATTTTCCTACGTAAACAAGAATGAAGTCAAAACCGATGGACAACCTCCTTCCTCCGGACCCAGCTGGAAGGCGTCACTGAGCCCAGTTACTTACCGTGGTCCTCTGTCAGCCATCTCCAACTGCTCAGCCGTGGACGGGGTTTGTGTGTACGCTCCCCAGTGTGTTTCAGGGTGGAGGGTAAAGGTGCGTTAGCACAAACCACTCATTTAAACTGATGTGACAAATCCTGCCTGAAGTGTATTCGGGAGCGCTCACACCAGCGGCTCTGCCGACTGCTGGGGAGGCAGCAGCCCTGAGCAGGGTGGCAGTTAGAGGCAGCTGGAGGGCAGCAATATCTCAGACTGGGACAGCTGTTTGCAGAGTGAGCGTCTGCCCATTGCCTCACTTGCACACAAACTAGGTTCCCTTCAGCCAGCTTATTCATACTTTAGCCCTTACTAAAGAATTCAAAGTTGATTTAATTTAAAAGTCAAGGAGCATCAACTTCTATCCACTACTGTGCCAATATTCAATCTGTCACATGTCAGGAGATTTGCCTGCTGTAAATCATTTCCATTTCCCAGTTAGTGCAGTATATTCAGGAGAGCAGGTTTCAGGTCTAAATCCAAAGGGACTCCACTTGCCATTTCTCTTCAGGCTAGTTTACTGTCTGTAATTCTAACTCTGGAATACCTTTGCACAGCTACACTTCAGTTTCACTCTTCATTTGGTTTTGCCTTGTTTGCCATTGCTGACCAAAAGCAGCGTGATTTCTTTCCACTGCCTTCAGTGGAAATAAGCGGGGCAGGGTCCAGCTGCCTCTGTTGTAACCAGGGAAGATCTTTTTTAAATACCTGAAAGAGCAGGTATTAAGGAATGAACGCATACGAGCTCATGGGCTAAACTCAGTAGTGATTTGCAAAGTGGACTAGATTGTGTCTTTCTGCATTTTCCCAGAGTTGAGCTCCATAGCAGTTTGAACTGCTCAATCTGCTGTGCTCCTACTCACTCAGCTCCTAGCTGTGTGTTCCCCTCTCCTTCTCTTGCACTGGCACTTTCCTGACCTGAATAGTTGCATGAACTGGCTTAAACTGGCTGAAAAACAATCCTGGGGGATTTTTTTTAGGCCACTCAGCTGACAGTGGTTGAAGGTGCCATGGAACTGCATCTTTAGATAATCGTTCATCACTTCCTCTAAGCTTTCCCATTACATAAGGGAGCACTAGTTGCTGCTGCTTCCAGGACAGTCTCTGACTGACTTACAAATGCAATTCTCCATGCAGCTAGGACCTTCCATAAAGATGAAGCAGTATACATTCTTTAAACCACTTTAAAGAGTGTCCTAAGTTAACTGCTCTATATGCTGTTTAATGTCATGAAGGGTTCAATTTCAATGGGACAGTACAAGTCTGCAGACTTACATTAGGCGTTTTGCTCTATAAGATTGACCTACTTTGTCTCTAACAGTTACTAACAGTAAACTAGCAGTTTGAAGGCATTGGCCTTTCAGAAGTCTGTAGCAAGAGCAGGGGTTAGAGCTCTGTTTGCTGTAGCCCGTTTCTTTCCCCTCCTAGCAGAGAGCTGTTGATCGCCTTGATTGCTTCTCCATAAGGGATCCTCACTCCGTTTTGACATACAGGACTGCAGAGCAGTGAACACATCCAGGACAGGACCTAGAACTTTACTCCTACTTCTCATCTTTAGTCTTTCTGATAAGCCAGTGGTCCTCCTTGCAGTTAACTAGGGAAAGACCACGGTCAGGCTTGGAAGCTTTGTCATCAGTGCCAGCAGAGAAGTCCCAGACTGAATGGCAAGAGCCCATACACCATTCCTGTCCTTAGTCTTCCTCTGCCTGATTCAGTGGCCACGCGCTGGCAGACAGTGGGGAAGCTTGTGCTGCTGCTCATCCATCATGTGTGTTTTGTACTTTGTGGCTTTTTATTTTACAGCAACACTAAACTAATTTGCAGGCAGAACAGAATGAGAAAGCTTTGATCACGCAATCCTGGTTTGTTTTTGCTATGTTTTCTCCATCTATTGAGTAATCCCTGGCAAAAGGGGATGACAAGGACTTAGTAGATAGCTGTGTTTGTAAGCACAGAAGCACATATCACTACACCTGCAAAACCAGAAAGCATTTACAACAAAAGCGTTGTGGATACATAAAAGCCCAGGCGGTGACCTCCAAAGGAAGCCCACAGGTTAAGACCAATGCAGATACAGGCACGGAATTGCCCCTGTTATCCTGGCAGCAGGGAGCATCTCGGTATATCAATGTGTCCTAAGTGATCTGTTAAGGCATTTCAGGCTCTTTTGGACATGTTTCGTCATTCGGGCATTTTGAATTGCTGTCACCTTATCATTGATGGACAGGCAGAGCTAGTCATACCATGATTGTTGCAGTTGTCTTATACCTTCCATTATAAAATCTTGTTTTCACCTAATTATAATTTACTGTAGCATTTGAGCCAAAAATGCTTTTATAAGGGACTTGTTTCTGGATGGTTTTGATGGAAAGTTTCTTCAAAAAGTTTGTATTGAGTTAGGAAAAAAGTAGTTGTCTTACAAGTGGTTGAAAGCAACTCTTTCTTTTTAAGAAGCTCTGTGGCCTCCATTTTTGAGTACAGATTGCATATTATTGATGGATGAATGGGATGTTAGGAGGAAAAAAGGGGAAGAATTTTTACTTTCACATGAAAATTTATTCAGATAGTGGTACTCTAAGCATGCTCCAGCACAAGGTTGAGTCCATTTTCTTTTGAAATTCCTTTTTTCTAGCCTTTAGGAACTGTTGGGTCACTGGAAGGCAGTACTAGGGAATGGGAAATTAAGCTGTATCCCCCGGTTCACAGTAGTCCTCTGAGCATCTTGAAGGGACAAGAATGGGAAGCCATGAAGAGTAGAACCATGACAGTGATGGGCTGGGAAACTGTTGAAGCAGAAGAGTGTGGGAGCGACAGCCGCAATGAGGTTTAAGATTAGGGTGGGATAAGAAGGAGATCCATGTAGGGAGATATAGCTTAACAGGACTCATCTCCAGACCTTAAATGTACGCTGAGGTTTTTGAATCTTGCTATTTCTCTGTTATGTAGCAATTGGCTGACAAAATACATGCTTCATTCCCCTCTTGCCTTTAGAAAGAACAATGTGGTTCCTATTTGTGCAAGCAGTTAAAAGTATACATCTTGGATCTAAAGCTATCCGAACCTTAAATATGCTAGCATTTTTCTGTGATGGAATGTTGGGGGGTAATGCAATTTGACATTTTAAATTAGTACGTGTTTGACAACAATAAACTAAAACTTGGGGTTTTAGCTCTAGGATTTTCCATCTAATACAACTGGAACTCAGTAAATTTTGCAAAAAATGCCATGTACAGCAACAAGTCCAAATCCTGGTGTCTTTTCACTGATGGGCCCATTCTGTGGAAACTTTAAGGGCATCTCATTTATGAATCCTCTGAAAGAAGCAGTTCAGTAGTTCAATCCAGAGCAAGGGGGACTTTTGGTGAACTATAAGGCAAGAATTCTATCTAAATAACAATTTAAATTTTAAAGATCCCTTTGGTAAAATTGTATCTACTTCTTCAGTATAAATGAGTTCATGGTAAGGGCATCTTTTTACTTTGGTAATAACTACATTTGTTTCTTTCCCTGAGTTTCTTTAAACTTTTGGAGTACTCATGTATGTAATTTGAGTTTGACCTATTTCTAGCAATCATAGAACTTGCTTAAAACTCTAGCTATTCTGAAATGCTCTGTTTTGATATTGGCAGCATTTAAACTCTTCTCATCTTTCCCCTAAAACTGGAAACTCTCTCTTGATTTGTGAGGGGTAAGGAGTGGCCTGAAATGATAAAATCGTCTTAGGAGGCTATAAAATTTATCATGAGACGGAGATCTATTAGCATGTAAAATTTTCTTTGGCTTGATTGCATCTCAAAGTTTACCAGAACATACACAAATAGTTTCTAGTTCTAAGAAGTGTGCAGACCTCAGTTTTGCATATGGCCGTCTCTCCAAACCACAAGTCACTAAAGAATGTCAGTGTGATGTTTGGCTGGTTAAAGGAGGGCAGCACTCCTAAAGCAGGCTTGTGGTTTTATCCCTGCAGTAAGAAGACTCAAACGTTAGAGAGATTATTTTCTTTCACATGTATTATAATTTATTTTTTTTCCACAGTCTGAAGTAGTAGCACCTGTGTAACCTTATTTAACTGCCTTCACACATTTTCTTTCCCTCAGCTAATATTCTGCCAATGTGACAAACTTTCCTCTCTTTGAACTGCAGAACACCGTGAAAGCTGGTATTTCTCAGCCTTGTCCAATAATGTGAATGTCTTCTATGTGCCATTCATTGGGAGCTGTCATCTTACTAATACTGTAAGAACACAACTACTATCAAACAAGGATAAATCTTACAGGGAAGCTGTTACAACTTGCTAAAAAAAAAAAAAAAAAAAAAAAAAGTCGATGCATATAAAGATCTATTGTTTGCTTAGCCCCGAGCCTTTCCCAAGCATGGATCATTACAGATAATTTGCTGCTGCTCTTTGATTAAGGATTTTTTCTCCAGTAGAGGCTGTGAGGAACGTATATCCGTAGACTTGAATTCAGTGTTAACAAGAGGAGCTTGCAGTTATGTTCCCTTACCTTTATGTTGACAAAAGTAAAAAATAGTGTGTTTTACAACCTTTAAGTCCTTTCCCATCCTCTGAGGGCCTGAGGGATGTTCATTCAGTTTTTGGCTTCTCAGCTCGTTCTGCTCACGAGAATGCCAGTTAGGCTGGGGTATTTGAAACCTGCATATAAGTTCACCAAGGACTGAAGAGGACTGAGACCTGTCACATATTAATTTCTATACACTGGGACACTACAGAAAAATTATGATAATCATAGTTTGCACCCCAAGCAAGGAATCTTGTCTCCATTCCAGTTTATTTTCCACTCACAAGAATATATCCTTTTCTACCTCTACAGTGATGGTAGTTCACAGCAAATGATCTGCCATGTGGGTAAGTGGCATTCAGTTCCTCACTTGCTGCTCTCTGCCATCTGGCGCAATTGCTTTGCTATCTGTTACTTCTTATCCAGCCTAACAGAGCTGACTGTCCCTGGAATGGCCCAGAATTGATTTCAAAGAAATGCAGGTCTGTGAAAAGATAGCTGCAAGTTCCTAGCAAGAAGAGGCAATTCATAGCTGAATTCAGTCTTCTTTTGAGTCCAAAATACCTGCCTTCCAGTGACCAGAAAAGTCTTATTTTTACCGTGAACAGCCCTTTTGTTAGAGCTCTTAGTAACATAGGGAAGGTAATTTGTTAAAATACTGATTTTATTTCCACACTATCACTTTAAACATGAGCCAACTCTATGTTTTCCTGAGAACCAATGAGGCTTGAGATTTTTTTTTAATTAAAAACCAGCAAAGGTGGGGTTTGTATTTCCTTTCCCGTAGAATGCATTTGAAGCACCTCTGTCTCCAGCTGGCTATGGGAGCAGAGCCAGCCCATAATGGTTTCAAGCCCAGTGTGTGCATAGGGAAAAGGATTTTCACCTGATTGATGACTCTGAAAGCATTTGCAGCGCAGAGTGCCGAAGCTGGTAGCACTGAAGTTGTTTAGAAGAGAAGAGAGAGGAGGTGGATGTGTTTTTCAAAACCTGGCAATTCTTCCCTGTCAAGTGCAGTAAATGGTGCATGAAGGGTCTCATTTCATCTGCTTGTGGGCACCCTGCTCCATGAAACCTTTTGAAGTGGTTGCCAGAGGATGTAGCTGAGATTGGTTGAACTTCCTCGGAGTCCTTTTCCCTGGCCCTACAGCCATTCTTTCAGCTGGGCTGTCAAAAGTTTTGTTACTGGGGCTATCCATTAGGACTTTGTAGGAGTAGGGCTGAAAATGAATTGATCACCCTGATACCGCTTAAGAATGCAAAGCAGTGTGACACTGAAACATCTTCCACAATCTCGGTATCCTTTCCAACTTTACATAACATTTACTGCTTCCCAGGCATCATATTGCTCCAGTTTTAATCTGGATTTCTTAGGAAATTCATAGTATCTCTACCTGATCTGTTACACAATGGCCCCATTGTCATTTCCTTAGGTATGATAACAACGTTATTGTCCAGAGTGACTTAATCTTTGCTGTAGGGCCTTGTGATCTTGCAGTCATCTTTATAGCACCTCACTAATGGGAATGCTTCCAGCATTATGCTGGAGAGGGGAAAAGGAAACATCTTTCTCTATAAAAGAGGCTGCTCTCAATCATCACATGTGGGTAGGAGTGAGGAGGTGTATTATGTTCAAGGTTCACAGGTTCAAGGAGCAGGAAATAGTATAGGGTGTTAAGCAGAATGTGCAATGGCCCCCAGGATTGCGCTTTGGAGGAGCTGACTTCTTTTTGAGTGGGGAGGAGAAGACATCCTCAGGAGCACCTGAAAGTATGAAAAAGGTAGAAGAAATACAGAGACAGAAAGAGGGGAAGGACACTGAGGAAAGTGCAAAGGGCAAGGTAGCGCAGACCTTGCTCATTGGGATGTGTATTTGTAAAAATGGGGCTGGATATCTGAACATGTGCTTTTCTGCCAGGTTTTCAGGTTCTTGCTCCTCATTAGCTCAGAAGCTGTATGCATGGCCTGTTTCATGATAGATTAGTGTTTCCATGTGGAACTGTAAAGAGCAGACATGCTTGAAGATGGGCAGGTGGCAAGAGAAATTATCTGAGCTTTATCAAAAGCCAAAAATTCAGGGAGACAGACGTTTGGTTTCAGTTCTGGGCCGATGCTCAGGTCAAGTCTTATTTTGTCCAAACCACTTCCCCTACCCTTAGGCGTGATATTTTCAGAGTGAAAGGACGGGCAAAGCCCAGGGAGATTCCAGAGCACGGCTTGTTTTGCAGCTGGCTGGACATGGAATTTATCAGCAGCAGAGCAAGACTCGCTCTTCTCCTGCGGATATAGCGAGAGCTCGGACTTGTGCACGCACACAGAAGCATGCACACGCATGCATGCGCACACACCAGAACAAACCAGTTCTCTCCTGTCTGCTGGGGAGGCTTCAGTTACAGTATCTGAAGCCAGAGATTTCATTTAAGCCATTCGGACTCTGAGCGCTGTAGCCCTGCCTGCCTCCTTCCTCTCTCAGCACCCAGCCAGAAAAATCCTCCCCCTCGCCTCCCTCCCTTTCCAGCACGCACAACACAAAAAGCAAAAACCGACCCAAGCTTGCCTTTGCAGCTGGGACTTATCAGCCAGAACACACACATGTAGGTCATCCATGGGAACTCAGCAAAAAGTGTTGGATCAACGAGAGCACTGGTGGGGGTGCAGGGCAGCGGGAGGAGCAGGGCCGGATTCTTTTTTTATCGTTATTATTATTATTGTCTGCTCTTTTAGAAAGGAAAAGGAAGAAAGATTACAGCAGCTTTTCTATTAAATGAAAAGATTAGCATGCCGTGGATGCTTTGCTGGGGCGTGATGAGATTTGCAGCAGATGAGTTGGTTGCTAGGCAATGCTAATGAAAAGCAGGCTTTCAAAACTTCTGTGCTGTGTGGGCCCAAAAGTTATCTAGCCTCCCTCCTGCAGCCCCCCCCACCCATGCAACCTCTCAAATATTTATAAAATCCTCACCAGGAACAAGAAAGCCAGACGCTGGGCTGGGCTTTTGACAGCTTGCTCTTCCTGAGCTGCCTGTGAGACCATGCACATACACACACACAAAACTTTGCTGATTTTCTTTTCCTCCTTACAAAGGAGGAGGTAATTGAAAACAAAACAACAAACTTAAAAAAAAAAATTTTAAAAAAAAGAGAAGAAGAACAAAAGTGAGCAGAGGCTCCCAGGCCAGCTTGGTCTCCAATTTCGGAGTTCAGTCAGAGTTTAGGGCTTGCATGTGTGTGCGTGTGCGCGTTGGGGGTAGATACGTGTTTGTTTTCGATTTCTCTCCATGCGTTTTCAAGCTGGGCTCTAGCTCTTCCCCTCCTCCCGTCCTGCTGCAAGCCTCCTTTCCCTTTCAAGGCCTTCCGACACAATGAGCTTATTTTCCCATGCTCCCTGTGAAAGCCAGGGTATGTGCGTGAAAGCTGCAGCCTCAGAGGACCCTTTTAAATACAAAAATTGAATGTTGCTGAAGTTACAGACAGGGTTTCTGCTATTTTTACAAATGATCCGTGTCTCGCTCCCCTTCTCTGAAGTATCAGCATTCTTAGATATCTTACCATCTGTCTCTCTCAATTGTTTTTTTAAGTGAATTTAATGTTGGTGTGACAGCCTTGAAGACTGATGTTTGCTGCTTGCTCCGTATTCTCCTTATTGCTCTAGCTAGTGTACCTCAATCCTAAAGCAAAGTCCTTTCATATCAGCAAAAAAGGATATTTCCATGGTCAGTTCTTGGCTAAAACTGCCAAAGAGGCAGCATTTAACAAGGTCTAATTCAAAATAATCCCATTGAGTCATATAGCCCTGTCATGAAAAAGCAACACTTCGAAGTTACTGAGCTACCTTGGGCCTCTAGGTTGGGCATGGGAACCTGCAGAAGCAGTGCTCCACTGCACTGCCCACTTTGAGTTTCACCCATCCCCTGCCCCAGTATATCACCTTGGACGTGAAGGGCATATTTTCCCTTTAATGCCAGTGTGTATTTTTCATGAATGCTTTTGGGGAGGTAAGAGGTTAGCATGAATTGGAAACAGAATTTAAAATTACCATGAAGAGTGAATACAAGTCTCATACGGTGGTCCCATAAAGGTAGTCCAAGTTCAACCATTAATGATCTTGGTTGAGGTCTGCAGAAGCCACTGGCACTTGGCTTAATGAAAACAAGACCATGTGGGGGTTTTGTGGGATTTTTTGTTTTGTTTTGTTTTAAAACATGCCGGAGCAGCTCTGTTTTTCCTGGACTCTTTCTCACTGATGCCAGAATGAATTGTTAATCAATAAGAAATTCCTCGGGCAGACAGATTTTGTGGGGCTACTACAATGACCTCTTTACACCGTATTTCAGATGGGAGAGGCCTATATGTTCTTTTTTTTCCTTTTCTCCTTTTTTCTACCCTCAGCACTGTTAGTCAGTACTACGTGGATAGATGAGATATTAAACCAAGGTCCTGATTGTGTGTGGTCATTAAAAATCTCAAGGCATTCCCTTCAGAAGTTAATCTTTCAATTATCAGTTAGGGGAATTCAATTTTGCTTCCATAAATTCTCCTGCTGTTTCAATTAAATAGGGATGGCCAATTTCTAAATGCTTGGGAATACAGCCAGCTGCTGTGTGCAGACTGTGGGATGACTATTCAGGTAACGCTCCATTATTTGAAGTAAAAATTTTGAGCCTGCAGGACACGTTACAGGACATGTTAGGGAGTGTGGTAAGGGCAAAGCAACCATGTGCCCTCCCTCCTGTCCTTTGTCAGGCCAAGCAAAATGCCTGGAGGGCTCCACATTTTTGAAGCCTGGCTCCAGGCATTCCAAAACTGCACAGACATGCCCACAAGGTATTGTTGACCATTATAAAAGGAAACGTACTTTTCACCTTTTTCCTAAGCTGTTGTGCGGTACTGTCTGAGGTGGCCAACTGCTGCCCCTGGCTCCATTTCAGTCGTGGATATAGGCATTCCTTTGTGTAGCTTGATCCTCTTTACTTGGATATTTTCTAGAACAAAAAGTGATGGGCAAATGCAAAATAGGGGCATCTCTGGAAATTAACATTATCTGATGCTCTATATTCTGAAATCAAAACCCAGCATGTGCCTTTCCCACATGGCTTTGCTCCCACCAGAGCGGTGTCCCAGGAGCCTTGCATGCGCGTGCCCACTTGGGTCGCTCCTTGTACTGCATGTCTTTGCAAGCAACCAGTCAAAATGCTACAAAAATACTTTGTTTTGTGATGTTAACAGAATTAGGTGATGAATGTAAAACATGGCCAGTTTTCATCCTCACACCACTGCATTTTTTCACTTTTACACAGCAACTGCTGAATTCTGAGCAGTCAGGTCTTACCAACATGATGGTTCATAGGAAACCCATTTGGTGGTCACCTCTGTGACCTCTGTGTGCGCTTTATCTTGTATTCACATATACAAGAATTCATAAAGGAAGTGCTAACCTGTCCAGGAAAAACGAGACAGACCACGTGAGTTATCTGTATTGACTTGCAGGACATAAAGGTGGGATAAATCTGGTGAAACATATTATACTGTAGGCTTCAAGGTCTTTGATTTGTTTCAAAAGTAGTTGACACATTTCAAGTGTGCAACTGAAAGTATTTCTGGTAGCAAACTTTCCTTCATATAAGGCTGGCCTGTGTGCCCACTGGAGCCACTGGACTTACTAGGGAGTAAGATAGGGTGTGTAACAGATTTGGGGATAAATACTAGCAGAGCAGCATGTGCTGTTCAAGAGATAGCAAAACGCTTAATTTTTCCCTATAAGAAATGCTGCGTAACTGAAATTTGCTTTGCTGGATTTCTGGTTCCACAACTGCCACTACCATCTCTACTGATTGTTTGGAGAAGGTCCTCTGCAGATTCACACACACTCAATTGATCATGAATGAAGCTAAGAGCAGTTATTAATCTTACTGCCTGGTTGCTCTCTAAACCCCCTTCTAATCCTGCCTCTGTTCTCTTAGACAATGAATGCAGTGAGATGAAGGCAGGATCAATGCCAGCATGGAGCTGCCCTTTTTAGTAGTTGTCGTGGCAGGGTTTTATACATCAGCAACAGTGAGTGATTCTCAGTGTACTGGGGGGAGAAGGGAGTGAAGATGAATTAAAAGGGTCAGACGTCGTGCTCCTGAAGGCATGGCAGAGCCCCATCCTGACTCTTGGTCTCTGGTGAATTTTTGGGTTCCTTGTATTTGATGACTGACCTAACGAGACATTACAGCCCTACTGCCCTTTGGAGATCCATGAAGAGCTCAACACAAGCTAAGAAAGGGTGCATTGTGTCTTTGATCCACTGGGCAGTATTTCACAGGCTGGCAGATTTAATAAAATCTCAGAGGAACCTCAGCTCATTTTTTAAGAGGCTTAACATTGAGTTAAAAGTTCCCTTTACTCCTGCATTGTTGGAGACCATTCCCTTCTTGTGTGCTGCCGGAGGACCTGCAGGGAATTGGGGCTTCATGCGCCCAGATTCAATGTAGGCAGCTGGTTGAGTCTGGTTAGAAATCTGCAGGAGGAATAGCAGGACGCAAGAAGCTTCCTAAGCCTTTTTGTGTTTCTCCGTCTTTGAAGTCATCCAGTGCCTCACATGCAGTGTGAAAACTTTGCTCTACACCTGAAAGGAAAACCAAGCTACTGATAAGGCCTTTTGGTCAGTCATTTTGAGCTGCATGCCATGAAAAAGGTCTGTCTAGTACCACTACTTCTAGTAATGTTATTTGCACCACCGTCAACATTAAGTAAGGATAACTGACTCCACAACTAGAAACATGAACAAGTTCACTATCAAGAAGTCCTCTCCTGATACAGTGTTTATAGAGATAGCCAGAAAGCAAGCATGAAGGTGAAGAAGATCTTACAAAGATTGATAAATGGATCCTTGGAGGTTGAGGTAGTGCCATAGTTTCTTCTTCAAAGCTGCTAATCTAATGAAAAAAGCAAAAGGTGGGGAAGAAGAGCAGAGAGCCAGGCAGGCTGGAAGAGATCCACTCGAGCAGCAAGCTTTCTTTGATGTTCAGTGCTGAGGACTGGGAGCATTTGTGCCAGGAAGCAAACCACTATGTGCCATTTTGGAGTGCAGACCTAGAGCAGGTCAAAGTCTGAAAACTGATGAATATTGAAAACTGCAGAGTTTGTTTTTGAACATCTGATCACTTTAACCACTACTCTGCTCACTTCTGTTATTGTTATGGAGGTGCTGGTTGTGGACTGCATGGGTAATTTCACAGCAAGAGTTCCAATCTAAGCCATATGTTGACCCTTCAGTCTAACTTTATATAGAACAACTATTGCTAGGAAAATGTTAGTGATTACTTTAAGGGAGGGGAAGGATTTTGCTTAGATTTTCAAAAGTGCAGGGTAAATACTTTTGAAATCCTAAACACTCAAATATTACCCTTTTTTGAGAAATGAAATACAGTTCTCATGGTATTTCAGTCACCACTAACTCTAAAATAGAATCATTTACAAACTCAGAAATTCACTGCTATGTTGCTGCCCACTCCCATGGATAATGCAGGTAGCTGGAGTTTTGGATTTGAAATGAAAATGGAATCTCCACCCAAGGAGTAGTAGTTAAAATTTTTATTGTCATTGATTGAAGTTTGGCTTTCTTGGTGGATAAAGGTTTACATACTTTAAGAAGCTTTAACATGAGCAATTAGTCAAAATTGGCACCTGAAATGATTGGAGATGGGGAAGGGAGGGCTCCAAACCCTGCTTTATAAGAACTTTTGCCAATTTATACTTCTCTTGTAATATAGCAGCTGAGGCCCCCCTTTCATTGATCCTTGTAAGATCCAGCAGAATCGTGCTCCCTTCTTGCTGGCAGATGCAGATCCTGCAGAGATGAACAAAATACAACCTCCACAGATATTTTTAAGATAACTCCTTTCTTGAGAGAAGACAGAAGAGGAGAACAAATGCTTTCAGGAAGAAGAAATTGCTGTTTGGAACTGATATGTCTAGGGGCACTGTTGAATATCAAGAGAAAACAAAATTAAATGAACTATCACAAAGGAAGAGGCAGTCATGTAAAAGGCAAAGATGATTTGTGAGATTTTGCAATAGCCTCCTGAGGGGAGCAAGGCTTTTTGCTTCAGACATTTAAAATTAGACTGGACAGAGCAATGGAAATTCAGCGTACAGCCCCCCTTGGGACAGAGTGGATAAGCCACTGGGTCTCCCTTTGCATGTTCCCTTACTCTTTTGTAACTCTTCCTGAATACCTCCATTCCAAATAATCATTTGTCTTCCCTGGACGCCCATCCTGGTTCTTTGTTCCTCCCCTTTTCCCCTTTAGGAAAGGAGCTGTGTTTGATTCATGGTGTCAGTTATCTTCCAAGCTCCACGCCGATCCCAGGGGTAGGAGCTCATGGGGCTGATGAGGGTAGGAGTGATCAACTGCAGGCTTTCCTGTTGCTGAGCTTGCTGCAGGCCTGACCGTTTTTAAGACTTCAACAGATGTTTCTGCTTAGAAACTATTGGCATCTTTATGGACTGTTTTTTCCATTCTTCCCTCCCGGCCCGTGTCCCAGCAGCAATGAATTATGTAAGACTACATTCTAGCCTTTTCTTTATTAATATTTCTGTAGACGCATCTCTAAGAAGTACATCTACAGTTCTCTCTCATAGTTTTAGGTGCATCCGCTTTCTCTTTGACCGAAACACCCACCCACCCTTAAAAACACTTATATGTGTTTTCATCCCCTTGCAGATACAGATGCCAAAAATACAAACACTAGAATCCCAGCTCCTGACTTCAGATTCAAGATGTCTCTCACTGTTCATGCTGAGATCTTAATCGATAGGCCTTGTGCTTAAAGGTTAACCCCTTGCTACGGGGCTGCCTTTATTTGTCCCTTACTGCTGATGTTTAACAAACAGTAATTAATAATAAGTAGTGGAAGGAGATTTAGAAACTGCTGCTAGAGCTCAAAATGGCTCCAGCAAGCATCATCCCCACCTGGCTTAGTGGTTTAGCTGACAATTATTAGAAATGAACAAGTTTCAGACAGTCTTGAGTGGAATAAATGCACTGGGCTGGTTTATTTGCACTGTTGATAAGCACTTGTAATCCCACAAAATACGCAGTGTAATGCGTGCAGGGCACCTGATGCAGTCTGGGTAGACTTAACCCTTTTGCATTGTACAGCAAAACTTCAAAGCTCAAAACTGGCTAGATTAAGTTTCTTAAAAAGATGATGTAAGTAATATGTGCAAGACCACGTGCAGATTACTTTAACTCAGGCGACAAAGAAACTTTCTGCATTGGAAAATCTGGCATGGCACCACCAGACTACTACTTGATTTCAGACATACTATAGTAGCAGAAATAAGCTGTTTCCTTCTTTGGGAACACACTACTAGAAGGAGACAGAGTAGTCTTGGCCAGTGTGCCACAGCCAAATGTGGGATTTTCATGCAGGCCTATGTCTAGTTATTACAGCAAAGGGTTGCTGTAAATCCTCTTGATGCACTTAGCAACTGAATTCCCACTGGAAGAAAAGCACATCTTTGCCAATATAATACTCTCATTGTTCACCACCTCAGTCTCTTTTTGTGACTGTGCTGCTCTGACAAGGCACAATGTCATTGCAAGCAGTCCTCTTGGCATTTTACCCTTTCATGAATTTAGTGCTGATATAAAGATGACTTCCTCTTATTTACAGTATATGTATAGTTCTTCAGTAACAGCAAAGCAAGTTCACGTTGTCCTACCCGGGTGCCTCTGCACTGGGTTTGCAGGACTGTGAGGGCTAGAGAAAGACTCGGTCCTTTCTTGGCACCTTGTCTGAGACTGCCCAGCAAGAGAGGCAGTGGTACTGGTGGGTGTGATGTGGCTTTGGATCACTGAGGAGACAAGCTGGACTCGTCATCCGGCCACTGGAGCCCCCCTCCAAATAGAGCAGAGTGCGGTACTCTCAGTGCAGGCACTGGGTGCAGCTCAGCTGGCCTGGGTGGCCTGGGCAAACAAGAGGGTTCAGCCCCCGCTGAAGTCCCCTGCATTCTCCCCCCTGGAAGTAGAATGGTGAATCTCACCTGGTGAGAGCTGAAACACTTATACAGTAGGAGAATAGGAGCTAAACTTTTAATTGTCCCAGCCTTTTTCTGTCTTGCAGTAGAAAACCATACTATAAGGATTGCTAAGTCAGCCAGTCCAGCATCTTTTGTCAGTAATTGCATTTGTGAGAGCATTGCACACAATAGGCACTATGGTAGACAGGGATTTTTAAAGGCTTTTTACTTTTTATTTACTGGAAGATAAGGCATTGCTGATGTGTGCAGGTATTTCCCCTGTTTTGAACAGGGAGTGCCATTGCAGTGGTCAACATTTTGTTGACTGATGTAGAGAAGAGACAAGCTCTGTGCCCTAATGTCTTCAGAGCGCTTGACATTGCACAAACATCGTTGATGTACATCTTCACTGCTGCCTGGTTTTGCTGTTACTGTTGTTTTTAAGACCTAGTGCTCTGCTGGTGAAGAGAGTCACACAGCAAAACGGAGAGACAAGATCTAAACTCAAGAATTCCTATGCTTGCTCCTTTAGACCATGCTGTTTTTCTTAGGAGAGTTTAATTCACTTCAGGATCCAGGAGAGCTACAAGCCAAGCTATGAGCCATTATCCGCTAACAAAAATCTGCAATAATAGCAAATGGAGCATGTAAGCTGCCTTGCCAAGGAACTTGATGCTCTCTTTTCTCAGAGGTCTCTGTGCTGAAGGTCTCCCCAGATCTCTCCCTGTTAAATATGAAATCTTGTGGCTCCCCAGGGCCCATGACTGACCCCCTGGCTAATGGCTTTTTGCCAGTCCTGTTTTGTATGCTTATATTGTTGGCTGACACTGCATTTTTACAGTTCAGTTTTGTTTCTCATAGTCTTAGAAGTGGCCATTTTCATTGTCAATAAATACATCTCTTTGCCCAGTACACAGTATTCTCCTGGCAGCTTGGTGCTCACAGACTATAGGGAGCTGTAAACAACACTGTTTATACTTTCTGCTGATACCAGAACATTAGCATATAAATAGGGGAGAGATTTAAACAGGCTAAAACAACCCCAGCCTGGCCTATTGGGAAGGGCGGACAAGCTGCTTTTCACTCTCCTTGCCAAGGATGTCAACTTTTCTGTGGGACTATTGCAAGAATGAAGGGCTTAAAGAGATGGGAAGCTTTTATCTGACAAAAGAAAGGTCGATGAGCCTTAGAAATGCAGAAATGGACTGAATAACAGTCTGCCTGTTGGCATTTCCTTGTGAGCCCTGTTGGTGTTAGTGTGGGGATGTGGAGGGAGGGAAATTACTTACTTAAAAATCGCCACTGAGCTGTTGGATAAGAGCTTCCTTTAAAGGGAGACTTACAGTAAAGTGTTAAAAATATGATAATT
The DNA here is from genome assembly GCA_009819775.1 of Phoenicopterus ruber ruber. Lineage (NCBI taxonomy): Eukaryota > Metazoa > Chordata > Aves > Phoenicopteriformes > Phoenicopteridae > Phoenicopterus > Phoenicopterus ruber. Next base: position 38,728,715 of record CM020219.1, read on the forward strand.
GCACCCAGAATGAGCATATCGCTTTAGAAAAAGTTATTTCATTTACCTAAAGAAACATATCATATGACCTTTAGCTTTTTTTTTAGCCTCACAGTATTTCAGAAACATGGTACAGCCAAATACTAAATCAAATAACCTCCCCTATCTTATCTATCTATTGAATTACTAAAATTCCTCTCACCTTTGGCACCAGTGAGAGATAGGCACGAATGCTGCAGTTACCATCAAATGTCTTGAGTCCTTTTTTCATGCAGCTGAAGTTTGATTTTATTTTTTGTAATAGAATACGTAAAGCAGGGTTAACAGAAGCATAGAGGCAAGGGAGAAAAGAGGTTCTCGGTTAACAGTCCTTTGGAAACTAAAGACCAAGACAAGGAGAAAGAAAAGCCAGAGATGATGTTTCCAGGTGAGAAAGAGGTACTGTTGGATTTTAAAGAAAGCTGTTACATGAAGAGTGGGGGGGAAACTGTGAAACAGAATTTATCTGTGCTTGGGGTTTGTTGTGGCTTTGCGGATGTGCCTCAGCGGCACATGGACCTTTGGAGATACTTCCATTTCAGGGCTGGAGAGCTTTGGGTGGAGCAGCCACTTGCCCTATTCTCCTTCCCTCTGCTGGAAGGGGGAATGTTTGCAATGTTGGTTTTCCCCTTCAGAAGCAATGAAATTTTGTGCCAAAACAAGAAATTCCCATGATTGTTTTGTACCATCACCTTTCTGCCGTCTCTGGAAAAAAACAGTTTCAAAGTTACGTTCCCAAAACTGGAAGAAACACTATGATTTGCACAGTGTTTACTATACAAAGGTTGCTGCAGGAGTGTCTTGCATAGTCACTGTAAGTGTGGCAGTGAGAGGGGCACATGAAAAAGAGGAGATGGAAACTGAACTGGCTTTTTCTCTAGGCCTCTTCCTAGAGATCTTCATTTGTGACATGTGCGTTTGGTCTTCCCAATGCCCATGAGTCACGGGCCAAAATGAAGTTCAAGTCCTGGTATAACTGGCAGTGGTGGTAAAACACAAGTCAAAAGGCACTTTCCAAAACAAACTGCAGTGCGCATGCAAGCTTGTGCCTCTGTGGTGCTAGTGCAAGCAGGAGGCAAACCTGTACTTTGCTTGGGGTGCAGGTGGCCAGCAGATAAGCCACTGCCTTTGTGGGGGTAGGAACATCCGATTGCACGCTGCTGGGATGGCTCCGTCAGAAAAGGAGACATTTCTGTGCTGGGGGGCAGTGGATGTCTCAGAAGGGGAGAGGCATTAGGGTTGAGGGCTGCAGAAGACTCCTGTATTTCAGAGAACACCTTGATCACAGAGCCACCATGTTCTCCTACAGGATTAGTTGCCCTTAGATTAACCTCATTAGCAGTAATTATAAAGTCTGACACATTTCCCTGTCATTATCTCCTCTGTGTCATGCCGTAGGACGTCTTCCTCGTGCTTCTGTCTTTTTATCTATCTGGTAGATTAGAGACCAGAGTTTTTTCACTATGTTATCACCCAAGCTTTTTTCCTCCAATGTAAACTGGCCAGTTTTAGCACAGGATACATTGCAGTGATCAAAGTTTAGTATCTTGCTTTTGTCGGACAAATGTGAGACAAAAAGGATGGCTAGTTACTGTTCAGATAGTAACCCTAATACCACTGGGGATAAAACTGTGCTTTGTCTTTAGGTTGGGATTCCAGTACCATGGGCTTTTCCCAGTCTTTAGTGAGCGTGGACATGCAAAAATGGGCCTCTATTGGCAAGGAGATGGGTAGAGCACCACTGTCCTGGTGGCTGAAGGGAAAGGTTAACAAAGTACCAAGAGGCTCGTGTTCAAGGCAGGATGGTCAGCCAAAGACTGAGCAGGAGAGAGAAGCCAGGAAGTGCATATAAGCTCTCAAAGTTAGTTTATTTAAAGGATGTGTGTGCCCAAAAGACAGAGGAAGGATTCTGTTCAAACCTGGCAAATGTGGAAACTAACCTGAGATGCTCTTTGCTAGTGTGGATCTCTAGCGCTGGAACAAGAGTAAAAATGAACCAGGGATTGTGGTAGTGGGACTAAGAGAGCTGCTTGGCTGTGCAGTCCTCCTGCTGGATTTAAACATCCTCCGTATCAGAGTGGACGTTCTTTCTTCTTGCGCGCAAAGACCAAGAAGCAGAGGTAAACCAGAGCAACACTGTAGGCATTAAAAGCCCAGGATGGAGAGATGATATCTGGAGTTGAGCTATATTAAATGTTCCCTCCTGCTCCATACACTCAGTTTATGTTACATGCAACAAGATTAACTGGAAGTTTGCCCTTCCTCAGTTTGATTCCCACTTGTGACCTAGACAGGTCCCATTTTGGCTCGCTCAAAAAAAAAAAAAAAGGTTGATAGTCCCTGTTGTATATACTCCTCTCACCAGAGGGCAATGAAGTCAAGTCTCTTAGTATAGGACCATCCAGTATCACATAAGCGATGCTCCCTGCATGCTGAGACCCAGAGAACACCACCTGACTCGCCAACAGTGTTTGAATAGAAAGGTGGCAGTGGGTCAGGGTGACTCCAGCACAAGTGGCACACAGATAAGCAGGCTGCCCCAATTGTCCACAAAACAGCATGGGATACCAGTTGGAGGACTAGGCAACAGTCACTGCAGGAGGAACTGGCATTCACACCTACTTTGTGGCAGATAAACTTATCTGCAGCTCAGTAAATCTGCTTCCAAAGTGGCTTTAATAGCCTGCGTTAATAAGCCAGATGCATTGCAAAAACAATGGGGTTTGGAGGCAAGACATTTTAATTGAAAGCAATTGAAGTCAACCTGCAGCACAGCTCAAGTGCAGAAAAGCTATGATGGACAGAAGGCCCGCAGGAAGCAAAACGGGAAGAGTTGAACATGAGCTGCTGCCACTCCTTGCAGGATTTTAAAGAGGGATGATGTGTATTGATTGAATCAAAAGCGAATGGGAGAGGCTAACTGATGCAAAGAACTGCACTTGTAGTGTCTTCATTTTTCCATTACCTTTCCTTATTCTCTCTAGAGCGCTGCTAGTGCATCTCACAGCAATAAGCAGCTCAGCCGAGGACTTTCATTTGGTATTCCAGTCCGACCCAGTATTTTGCAGGGTGCCAAACAGCCACAGTGTAGATGCCTCAACCCTCCCCCCAACCCTAACACACAGAGAAGCATCTATGCAAAGCCTTACAAAGCCTTTCAAATGCCCTGCAAGTGGGACAAAGATAGGAGGAAATGAGATCTCTTCTCAGATTTCAAGAGTCCATTTAAAATTATACTGTGTGGGTGAACTGGGGTTCTCACCAGTAGGCTTTGAGAAATGAAACTTTTGCTTTTGGGTACTAGCTTGACTTTGATCCAGGAGGCCCATCACAGCTACTGTTCAGCATTTGACTCAGAGGCTGTTGGAGGAGAGTGTGTTTGGAGGGTGTTTGGAGGGACAGTGACTTTCTGTGAAGCCCCGTGGCCAGGTTGCAGCCAAGTCCCAGCTTGTTCAAACAGGTGGTCCCATTTCTGATCAGAGAGAGCTGAGGGCAGGATAGGCTATGGAGGATTAGCCCCCACTCCCTCCTGGAGCAACTGAGCGGCGTACCGCCTCGCCACCCTTGCTCATACCTGTGCTGTGGTAAAGGATTTCAGACTCCGGAGCTATTGGTCCATCACCATGCGTGAACACAAGAAGTGTATTTGCTACAAGAGCACTGGCCTGGGAAGATGGCGGCAGGGCCAGGCTGAGCTTGGGTGCACCCGCTGTGCCTTCCCTCCCTCGCCACTTGATAAATACCCCGCTCCTTCCCCCACCCTCCTGCCCATTTTCCACAGCAGAGAGCAGACACAAGGGGACCCTTTCATCTTGGCACATCCCCTTGCTGATTAATGTGATGCAATGTTCCCACAACAACACCACTATGCCGGCCATGTAATTAGGCGGGAGATAATGAATGCTTCAGAGACTATTCAGGCAGCAGTGCCCGCCTCCCCGCCGAACAAGCTCCTTTCTCAGCAGTGAAGCCAAGTGGAAGGAGAGGCAGCAGAAATGCCATTGGTGCTGCGCTTAATTGTGCAGGAATCGGGGGCTCTCGCAGTAGAAAAGAGAGTAAGGGCCGGTGTGGGAGAGATGGGCAAGTGGGTCTACTCTGGTATCTCGGGGCCAAACTTTTTGTTGTGTCTTTTCATGTGTTTGACCTTGTGGCAGGAGAAGCCTTAAATGTGCACATCTCTGGCTTTGTATGTGTGTGCCTTTTCTGTTTCAAATCATTAGGGAAAGCCATCATTTAATAAGCATAAGAGTCTGTCTTCTCAGTAACCCAGAGGCAAAGATGCTGGTGCTACTTAGTGGCCTTTGAAATGTGGGAAACACACTGGGGACACAATAGGCTTATTCTCTTTTAGGGGGCTTTACAGTTAAGCTGCCATTGTCTGGCTAACATTAGCAAGAAAGATACTCCCCTTTCTCCCCGACCCTATGTAGACTCTGAGAAAACAACCAATTGGTTTAAAATGCACTATCCAAATGCCTTCAGATCACTCAAGAATAAAGCCAGCAAGGACCTGAAAGTCTGTCTGATCAGCTGGAAGCCAATGAATCTACTGTCAAAGGCCTTAGCAGAAATTCAGTCCTCTGCTCAAATTGCATTCTGGAGTTTTTTATCATTTGTTTGTCGATGCAAAATCTTTTTAAACTTCATACCTGACCATACCGCGTATTAAATGTAGGCAGTGCAGCCTCGTGTAAGCAACTGGTAAAACTCATCATAAACTGACTTCAGTAGTTATAAGAATAAAAAGGTAACTGAAGTTTTTTGTTAGGTGCAAATAGGCAGAAAACAGCTGTTGGTGATAGCAATGAAGGAGGGAAGCTCAGTTAGTGTGTGGATTAGGTGAATTTCTGAGCAATAGGTCACTGGAGGGTGGAGTATATCAGAAAGAGCAACTTACAAGTTATAAAATCAAACAATTCATATGCACATTCATATTTAAGCCTGCTTCACTCCAACAAGCTCTAAAGCCATAATGTGCCCTTTTGTAAATAAGTACATTCCCAGGCAGACCCACTGGTCACCCTACTGAATTAAGTGACAGACTCTTTTGTGCATCCCTTCTTGAATAGCAAATGGATGCAAGTTATATTATTCTATTGCTTAAACGCATTTTCTAATCAATTTAGTATAGAATGTGCACTGCATATCACTGCACATTTTGACTCCACATCAGATGGTACACAGAAAATTCTTAAGCTTTCCTAGTGTCCGGTGTCAAAACAACAGATTTCACTGAGAATCTTTTCATGTTGCAAAATAATAGTAAGAGTTGTGACCAAAAAAAAAAAAAAATTCTGGCAGGAAGAACGGCTTTTACAAAAGAAAATCAGTTCCACTGACATCTTCACAGAGCTACCCAGTGGTACGCATAGTCATGTGCCTCCGTGTCATACAAACACACTGCATTCGTTTGTGCCATACCATTGAGTCCCAAAGCAGATGCACGTAGTCTCACTGTAACCCTCAAATCATGTGTCATCTATTTCCCCTCCCTCTGTCACATGCACAAACACGGCCTACAGGCTCCACATGTGAAATGGAGAAGGGAAATAGATGACACATGATGTGAGGGTTATACTGCTTCTAAAATTGATGGTCAGCATTTTATTGGTGTCAGGGACTCAAAGGTTAAGAGCCAAAGAATTGATATTGGAACTAAGGAACCCAGTTGTTGCTCAAAACTGAGAAAGAACTCTGTACTGAAAGGAGATTCAAATGTTTTCCTTCTGTCGACGCTGTTTGCTGGCAAGGAATGCTCTAGCATGAACTTAGGTTAGTACTTCTCTCAGTAGCATGATGTCCTCCAGAGGAATGTAAAGTCAGTGTCGACATTGATTCTGATTTATAAACTGTATCTATATTGATAGACCAGACTGAGGTAAAGGTATTTGATTATCTTACTGACAACTTGGGGCAGCATCCTGTACCAGCGAACATGTTCAATGGGTTTCAAGAGGAATGAGCACAAGCACAACTCATACAGGATCTATGAGACCAGCTTGCTCTCATAAAGTAGGATATCTCCTTGTGATCTCTTTTTCCCCTCTGCCTAATCTGATAGCAAAGCAAATTGCATCAAACGCCAGCATGCACTGCCCATCTGGGAGTGGATTTTCCAGTACCAAAGCCATTCAGTCACCACGAGTTCAGTGACATGACCTTTCTCAGGGCAACCCACAAAGAGATTGGCACTTCTAGAATTATGTGATGTTGACAGCATCTGGAGTTCAGTTGTCTCCGATAAAAAAACAGATGTTTTGCTTCTGTTGGTCACAAATTTCTCCCCATGTTCACTGTTCTAATTTCTGTTTAAAGTTGGATTCAGACAAGAAAAGAACATAAGTTTACTTGGAAACTGTCCCAAAGAATCTGCCATCTGAACTTCAGAATGTTTTGCTGCTTTACTTGCTCTTGACAGGCTCTGAAACCCATCCAGATCTCTAGTTGGGATGGAATTTCTTTTGCATCTTTTCTATTGGCCCAAGTGGTGCGAGGACCATCCCTGTGAATCCCTGATACTGTAGTAGCAAGGAACAAGGTAAGGGAAGAGGCTGTCTATGTGTCCCTTGCTGCCACTATAACGAGGAAAGAGTAATGCAGCCACCTACGCTCCCAAATTACGCTAAACTTGGACCATATTTTGGTCTCTTGTGGCTGTTGCAGAATAAACCAAAGGAAAAGTTAGGTAAGAATAATGATGCTAAGTAGCACCAAGATCATGGAGCCTTTGCTGACCACTTGCCTTGTTTTTTCATAACTCATGGTGCAGCTTTTGTAGACTGATAGGCTTCTGCAGACAGAATACAGAGTGTTAAGAAGTCAATAGGGTAACAGGTCATACTCACTTTTCATTTGCTGTGCAAGCCCTTTACTCTTAGCTGTTCTGGCCGAGCAAAAGAGGACAACTAACAGTTTATGGACTGTTTCAGGGTTGAGGAATCCCAAGAGTGGCACAAGAAATCGAACGAGGAGAAGGAGGCATGGCCAAAGTACTTGGGTTCTCCAGCAAACCTCTGCAGCTAGGACAGTCTTTCCGCACAGCTTAGAGCAGGTGTGGGAACATGTGCCATTTGTGCCAGGCACGCAATCCCAGAGTGCCGTGGCTGTAGGATGACAAGTTTGCTGGGAAATGGGAGAAAGAAGGAGAAGCAGCAGGAGGCCTGGCACGGTGCTGCGCTCAGTCCTGACTCTGCACACCAGCTCTGGCATCGGTATAGTCCTGGCTCTGTGCTCTCTACCCTCCCATGCCCAGCGCAATACCAGCCACATGTGAAACTCCTGCTGACTCACACCCATGGCCTGGAACAGTCTTGGCTTTGCCTGTGTGTAGCTCTCCCTGCAGCACAGCGTGGTCATGTTCTTGTACAAAATCCTCCCTGCTAAGTGTCGCTGTCTATTGCTGTCCTAGCTTTGCATGCATGCCCATTCCCCAGCTGACAAACGTACTTCTGGCCCACTGCTACTAACTTCTTCCCAGTATAAAACTTCCCAGTATAAAAATTCCCCACTTTAAAAATGAGTTGGAGTACCCTGGACCAGGAAGAGGGCTGTGGGAAAACACCACAATGGCTTTAGATAAGCAACCAAGTGACCAGCTCTAGAGGAGGGTACAAAGGAGAGCCTGTAGCCTGCTTCTGCGCTTGCCAGCCACAACAGACAGCTGTTTTGCCAGTGCTGAGAGCTCAGACATAAGAGAACACTAAAGAGTTAAAAAGGTTTTCAGGGAAGACGGGCTGGCGAGAGAAGGGGTGAAAGAGGAGGAGCAATCCTCTTGTGCACAGACTTTCCAGAGCCTCCAGAGATCAGTAAGCCCAGGGAAGCACAGGCCTATGCATAGGATGCTTATTTTTTTTAGATCTGTTTTAATTTAGATGCTTGGGATCTAAATAGATAATGATTTACCCTAAAATGGACATTTGGTGACAGGATATAACTTGTCATAGCAAACAGACCTGCAAGGTATGACTGAAATTCAGCCCTCAGATTCAGCCTAAAATTCAGCCTGATAGCTACAGAATCTTACAGTCATATTCAGAGACAAGCAGTTGTTTGCTGTGAGTCATTAAGAGATTTGAGATCTGAGAAGGTACCAAAATAGCTCAGACATGCACCTCTATGTGTCACACTTACCCGCATCTTACTGGTCTCTGGTAGCCAGCCCTTCTCCGGTTTAATTTCATCTCATTACCCAAAGATATGCCCCATGTGCATTTATTTTGTTAATGAAATGCTGGCTCTATTGGAATATCAACTCTGTAGGGGTTGCCAGGACATATAAAAAAGAACAGCCATAAACTATGTTCATTATTATTGCAGTGTAATGCCAGGTCTAGTACTGCTTCCAGAAAGCAGGAGAGGGAGAACAGAACTTAACATGTCCCTGACCTGTCCAGGGGGACAAAACAGAGAGCTTTTATGTTATTTGTTTCTACAGTGACTCAGTCTGTAGTAACTGGGTTAAAGTCCACTTAGAAACAAATAGAACAAAAGGCCTTCTGTTAGTGCTGGACATTTTCCCTCTTCAGATATCACCAGAAGGATTTAAAAAAAAAAAAAAGAAAAAAAGCCCTCCAGCAGAATGCAGGAAACCACAAGCTTATGGGAATGTAGCAGCACTTTGGAAAGGAAAACACTGCCTCAGACTTTCATCTGCAGGGCTTGCTTTTTTTTTCCCTCCATTTTTTCCTTACCTTCTTTTCATCTCCTTACAGCTAGAAGCATTCGCCAGGTCAACACAGAGCCTGGAGAAAAGACTGGTGGGGAAAGCAGTTAGGTTGCAGGAGGTCATTGCCAGATCCCAGACAGAGAGAAGAAAAATTGGCTTGTGCAGATCACTGTAGTCTGCAAGGGGGCTCCAGCACAGAGGGAGCGAGCTTTGGTGCAGCTGGAGCTTGCAACTTCCAGTCCCATAGTTTCTTGCCAGACTGTGAGGGTCTTACCGGGGTCAGAACTCTGGATCCTACAGGCCATACTACAGGGCAGGGGGGAAAGAGCATTTTCATAATTTTTATTTGGTATGTCTGATTTTTTTTAATGTAGCTTAGTGACATCTATGTAACAAATTACATAATGTTCTCTAAGATATAAAAAGTATCCTAAATGCTTTCTGCCTTCCATTCTAAGTATCATCATGGCATGCCTGTGTTTTCATCATAAAGCAAACATTTTCCAGCAAGCATTCACTGAATTTCATTAATTTTCACTTCAATTTTTGCCTAAGGAATGTGAACTGACAGTAACAGAAAAAGCATGTTGAAATTATATTTTGTATATAAGAATGAACACTTTATTGAATTTTCCAAAACTTCCCTTTCCCCTCTCAAAAAAAAAAAAAAAAAAGCAACCCCAAACCTGAGGAAAATTGCAGCTATATCTAAAATGAAATGGAAAAGTGGAGTTAAATGTTACTTCTTACCTATAGCTTTACCTGCTATTGTGATCCTGGTTTGTACAAAAGGATATGTTACTTTTTTTTAGGTGATCCCCTAGATCAGGGAAACAGCTTGGTGAATGGTGTAATGAGCAATGTGTTGGGTGTAAGGGAGGAATGGGAATGCATAGCCAGAGCTGGACCACATAAGCCAACTGTTAGTTTAATTTAGACTGCTGCAGAACCATAATCTCAAGTGGTAAGCTTTTGAGTGACTTGACCAAGACCGCGTAGCACATAAGTAGTTACTTTATTTAGTTGGATGACTGATCCCATACTGAGTTATAGAAGTTTGTCTTTTGTGTGTTCAAAAGAAATAGGCAAACAGAGTGGACCTTGCTGTGTCTATTTCACTGAGAACTTACGACACTGTGCAGAAAACTCAGTCTTTAAACCAAATCTCTATTCTTAACACTAAGTGAATCAGCTGCTTTTAATAGTTGGTATTGTGATATATACAATGTCTTCTCTCTAGGTCATTGGGGCTGGTTTCCCTTTCAGATAGTGATGAGAATCAAAAATCAAATGGCTGGTTTTCGTTCACGTAAAGTGAGTTATTCCAGATCCTAGTGGACAAACTATCTTCTGTAAAACCTCTAAATTTGGCTTCTTTGTCAGCATTTTCATTAAAATAATAAAGTTCAAATATTCTGTCTTCTAATAGAAAGTCTTCTGCCTTAGCCTTCTCTAGGCTGAAGAACTTCAGTTCTCCCAGCCTCTCTTCATATGTCACCTGCTCCAGCCCCTAACCATTTGAGGGTCCTTCCGCTGGACTTCACTTCAGCTTGACAATGTCTTTCTTGCACTCTATGCCTTAAGACTAGACACAGTATTCCAGTATTTGTTAACTAACACATCGTTACAGGCTATTTTGTCCTTAGCGTGATCACAGCTAGTCACAGTTGAAAGTATGTTTTAAAATCCTGTCCAGAGCTAGAAAATTAAGCCTGACTAGCCAGGATGTTTTAAAACCCAGTTGGGACTACTTACACTGAAAAATTCCAACATCTTACAACATGTGTTAACTAACACACTGTTTGGCACTCAGAGTAGATAAGAAGGATGACTGTTCCTACCTGGGTAGTTTTAAGTCCAGACCTTAGGAGTTAACTGTTTTCAGACATAATTTTAAATGTAACAGTTAAATTTAGCATCATCCCAGTAAACAGATGTTCTAACACAAAACCATCTTCTAGTGTAAATGTGCTGACTTGGAGCATGTTTCGTAGGTAGTGCAGTTTATTACGTGATGCATTTGATCTCATCCTTACGCATCAACCGTCCAGATGGAAATGGAAACGTGCTGCTGGTTAATAAGGGAGAAGGCTTGCACAGCTCTGGCTAATGGGGGGTAACTGGAGCACGTCAGTCTCTGCTGTGTCACTGTAAAAGCATTGCATGGCCACATACAGAAAGGCACATTTGTTGCTTTTTAAGGTCCAAACTGTCCTTGATAACCAGCACTGCCAATACCAGTGTTCACAGGGAACAGGGAATGGAGAACATTCCCTGAAATTTGTTTCAGGTTCAGAGCTTCTAACTCCACCTTCCTGAGCCTCGAGAGAGAAGCGTTTTTCCTCCGCTCCATCTGGTACGGCGCTCTGGAAAACTTCAGCTTGGCCCACGCCCTCCTCAGCCCCTGAACTTTGTAATTTTTCAGCTGCCAGAATCACTAACTGCCCAGTTTTATGTAACTCCAAATATCTGCAGTGGAGCTGGAGAATACACACATGGAGGAAGTTTTGTGGCTTTTAAGCTATGCCCAGAAGTTTGCCTTATTTTTTTTTTGGTGGGAGGAGGAAGAGGAGGAATGCAGTGGGGGTGTATACACAGGACTTTTCAAAATAGAAGGGAAATTCTGTCTGCTGTGAGGATAGGTGTAGGTTTGCTTTGAAATCCCCCTCTTTTTGGTAGGAGCCCGAAACACATTTGGGGGGGAAGGCGGGGGGGGGGGGGGGGGAGGGGGGCACTGTTATAATGTATAAGTGTAAATACATCAATAATAATTTTGAGAGGTTTTCAGTTCTTCTTGTTTGTTGCCTGTTGCTCTAAGGGGCCAAATCTCACTTGTAACAGCTATTGCCAATGTCTGTATAGCCAAAAGGGACCAGTGGTTTTCCCCAACCCCAGCTAACAGCTTCCCAGATGAATATGCTGTGCCTGGGCTTCTGCAGCCAAGCAAAGCAAACGGACATGCAGCTTTTGCGGCACTTGAAGCTTTATACTCCAGTACCACAGAAAAAATGGCAAACACTCAGAGAAGTCAGGCGGGGCAGGAAGGCTGGCGTTTCCAGGGCCTGTAACCCCCTTTTCCCTCATTCCCTTTCAAATTGTTTGCAAAGCTCAGTTTTTGTGTTTGCCATTTCAAAATAAATATGTTGTGGTGGTTTGTGTGTGTGTGTGTGTGAAAGAGAGCAAACTGGAAGAATGAGGCTTAAGCACTGTAATAACAAAACAGCAAACAGCTTATCAAGCCAGGGACAACCCTGCAATAAACTAGCGTATCCAGACCTGTAATCACAAGTGACCTAGCAATAACAAATCAGTGCATGCCTATGGGTGTGGGAGAGAGATGAGCAGAAGTGAGAGAGACACATTCCCAGAAGCGTAGAGAAAGCACAGAAAAATCAAGGTGTGGAGGAGATAACAGGAGGAGCATGCACCTCGAGCGTGTTGTTTGTGCATGTACATCCTAAGCAGCTGAAGTTAAAACTTTCTTCCCGTTTCCTACAACGTGCAGAATTTCATGCTTTTGCCAAATGTTGAAACAGGAGCAAAAATCAGCATCAGTTCCTCTTGAAACAAAATTAAAACTGCATGAAAACAGCGAACTGTTAACACAGCATCCAAGTCAGAGTTGTTATCTGCAGGCCAGTTGTGCCAGTGGTCTGTAGCCAGAGGAGCCAGAGGTAGAAGCCACCGCAGTCATAGGGGGATGAAACTCAATGAATAGCAAAATGGAAGCTTACAGAAGTAAGCTGTCAGTAAGGTTAGTTTTAAAGGGATGTGGTTAAAGATAAATATCAAAGTGTGCATAGCAGAGCTACGTTAATGAATTACAGTCTTTCCAGTGACAGAATCGGAGTCCTTATTCAAATCAGACTGTAGATCTGGAGGTATGATGCTCTTGCCATATAACTGAAAGGTGTCAGTCTTCTCCCAGGTTGCAAGATGGCCTTCTTGGATGTGAATAAAATGGAGCTTTTGGTTAGGACAGCTATGTCTCTCCCAGGGATGAGGAGTGACTGAAACAGCAAGAGAAGAGTGGACATGCTTACAAATGCAGTGATTCGTGACTGTGTGTATCCTCTGTCCATGGGAGAGACAAATATGTCAGTGCAAACAGAATTACTGCTTCACAGTCCTTAGTGAGATTTTTTTTTCCTGCAACCCCTTTGGGACCCTGGTGATGCACAGCCTGTGTGCTGCAGGCTGAATTGGTTCCTGAGTGCACTTAGTATTTAAAAACATTAATAATTTAGGGCTGTCTGCCACAGCTTCATTTGGTGTGATTGGAGCTTCTGACCTCTCCAGGCTCTAATTCCCAAAAAGCAAGGCACTGGGGCGCAGGCACAGACCACCCAGCTGTGGAACACCCTACATATCGGGGTAAGACCATGGACTCCAGGGAGAGCCTTCCAAAGGGACTGAGATTAATGCTTGGCAAGGAGAGGAGTTACTTTACCAAAGTCCCACTTTTTTATCATATGTCTTCACCATATTGATATTATGGAGCCAGAGGGGTTAGGGATCTGAACAATGTTGTTACTGCAGCAGTCCTGCTTGCTTCCCATATCTTCTCCTGACTTTAAGGGGCTTGATGAGTTGTTGGGTCTCTGCTATGTAACCAGAGCCCCTCACTCAGTGCTGTTTGGTGCACCCTTAGCCAATGCCAGGCTCAGAGGGCAACAGAGCAGACTCAGGAGGCTCTAATGGAGGTAACAACAAAGCTGGAGTTTACAGCCAAGGTCAGGGACAAGAGAGCAACCCATCTTTGGGGGAGGCCATAAGTGGTTGTCGAGTTCAGATTGGGGAAAGCAGCAAATGGATGTGTCTGGTTTTTCCTTTTCTGCCAGGGCTGACTTGGGAGGCTGAGTGACTGAAGTCTGACCATACACTGAACATTCCAGCCAGGGCACTGATCAAAGCTGGCCAGAGACATTGGTTGTGTGGAAATGGGAGGTGGTGCCCTGTGTGTGTTGTCACGTTGAAGGCTTTTTTCTCTCGAATCAAATTTGGGCAGTGCATTGGCATAGGACTCCTTCCGTCTCCACCCTGCCCAGGCCAGCTGGCTCAAGGCTCTAGAGCTTGGCAGATACGTTTTGAGCTGGGTACATGTCAGCAGTGGCCTCCCTCTCTTGAAATTCTTAGTTTTACTTGAACTGCTGTTGAAAGAGTGGAGCTATTTGTGCAGAGGATGAGGAGAACTGAGAAAAAGAGGAGGTCAAGAAGTGCGGCTTTGAGCACACATCCAGCACTACTCTACAGGGGGTGGCTGGAATGACAGAAATGACAAGAGTGGCGGGCTTGTCTCGTGGTGCTGCCAAGGGGCAGAGGGCCAGAGCCCTTGCCTCATCCTGAAATTGCACAGGAGAGAAGAGCCCAGGATCTCTCTTACCCTCCAGTGTGAGACAGCTGTGCGAGGATGGAGAGGTGGGTCCCAGGGAGGCACATCATTACCCTATACTTTTGAGGCCGAAGTTGCCCCACATCCCCTATGGCCGGGGAGAGGTGTCTGCAGTGATTCCTCCCAGCACAGCAGAGGGCACTCCATGCACCATCGCAGCCTGCACCCAAAGGCTCCCGGCTTTCACTAATTGCCAAGCAGAGGGAGCCAAAATTGACTTTGCTTTACGGTGCCAGGCCCCAGCTCAGAGGATGTGCATCTATTTTTCTAAGCTACACAAATTGACACAGCAAATAGCCCCAGCATGGGAGGAAAAGGTAAAACACTGTGACTTCATTTCAAGAAAAAACCTCATCTGTCATGCAGAGAAGTAATTAAAAAGCATGGCGATTAAATACATGCCAGCAAATATCTTCAAATCCTAAGTCACTCGTGCCCAAAATAAGCAGTGCCTGTACACATTCAGAGGAAAAGGTAGTGCTTCATGTTTTCCTCTTTCAGCCTGTGCAGCTTCCAAGTCCTGTGCAGCCAACTTGCTTCTTTGGGCTTCCTCGTCAGAGGCAAAGGGTTAATTTCAGGAAAAAGGAGAAGTTCCCTCTCTCTGGATAATAAAAATGATAAGGAAAAATCACAGTGTGCCTGGCTCTATTAGGAATGAAGTTGTTGTGTCCCAGCTTTGCATCCTGGAAATTAGCACTTTCATAACCAGGACCTGTAGTATCTTAAGTGGAGAGGTGATATTCCAAAACTGCGGATAGCACATTCTTGTGAGATTTAGCAGCTGCCCTCGAGAAAGTGTTCTGTAAATTTCCTTTTTTATTCCCCTGTCCTTATTTTTATTTGGTTTCTGTTTCTCTTTCTGCTAAAGATGAAACAACAGACTCAGAGCTCTAACTTTTGGGAGAGTCAGACATGTATTCAGATTCTTAATTGGATTCATGTAGCATAATAATGGGTTAAGTCAAAACACACACGAAACCAAACATCCCTGTGTTCTAAGAAAGTTTGGTTCCAGATCCAAACATCATATCTAAATTAAATTCTTGTTTCCCCACTACTAGCCAGAAACCATGGTGAGATAAGTGAGATCAGATGGGGAAAAAAAGGATGCTCAAATTTATGGCAGAAAAGTTCTCAATGTAACAGTGTATCTTTGGCTGCCCTGTCGAGGAAGGAGAGAGAGGAATATTTCTGTCTACTCCCACTTTGTAACTGGCTAAGTACACTAACTTTTTTTGCTTTCTTCTGAATGAGTTGACTTTTGCTGGAAGCAGAGTACTGGCATGATGTGGTACGAGAAGCCTGTGTTCCCGTCTGCCTGGCCTCTCCTACTGGGCAGATCAAGCGTGGCTTTCAGGTAAAATGCTGCCTGCCTTCTCTGTCTCGTGCTCAGTTACTGGCAATGATGGGCTTGTGCAGGAGCTGTTAGGAAGACCTTAAGTCTCACCGTGACCAAAGTCTCACGCAATTGTGGAAAGCGGACTGTATGACAAAGCGTATGGCAAGGCCAAACAACAGGCCTGATGGAAGGTGTAGATGGCAGGGGAGAGGGAGAATGAACCCACTACGTGCTGGGCCTGCGCAAACTCTTGTAATCACAGCCGGGGAGGTTCAATTCCAGAGTTATTTGTGTTTAAGTGAAAAGAAAAGGAAAGTGAAAATCCAGTGTCAGAGAAAGGAAAGTACCATGCATCAGACTGGAGTTGGAAGGAATATGTAGATGATTCCTGTCTGAGGCCTTGGTATGTGTATGGGGTGTTACGAACCCCTCTGCTTCCCCAGATCACCCAGCACCTTCTCAGGGTCACAGCAAGCCTGAAGAAGTGCCAGGAGTGCACCTTCAGCCTGACTGGACATACATGGTGGTCTTTATCCCTGTTACAGGAACAGCAAGACCAAGACCTGGAGTCACACGGTGGGTCTGGTTGTCTCTTGTGACTGTTGTACAGGGGTGCAACTCCATTAACTGCAGAAGATCCGCTCTGACTTGTGACTATGTGTGAAAGAGGAATTAAGCTGAGTAAGTCCATGGCAGAGCAGAGCACACAGCTGAGGACTTCTGATGGCCTGGCACAACTTTGTGTTGTGGCTTTGCATTGTTTCTTTTGTCTGTATTGGAAAAGGTGCACACATGCATTGCAGCGAGCAAAAACTTGACAGTGTTTTCACTTCCCTTGCACTGCTTCAGCTGGCATCTCCTCTCTCTTTATCTGAGTGCAGCTTCTCCTTGCAGAAGAAACCACAAACGCGTTGAGGCTGCACTCTCACAAACAGAACAACACACAGTCGCATCAGCGGGTATGAAGCGCGGAGCCCTCTCCTCCCCCCACTCCTGCTCCCGGGACAGACGCTGTCAGCTGTCCGTTATTCCAGGTTACCATGAGCCCTGTCCCTGGGTCTCCCAAAGTGCGTCTTAAGTTTCTGGCAGGAGGGCTTGGGGGACCCAGAAACAGACCTTCTGCCCGCTCCGGCAGCTCCACGTTGTGCCTGCCTGGCGCTGACCTTCCCTGCCCTTCGGCCTCTGCCCTTTCCTCCCGACCTTGCGGGATTATTCCTGCTGTGCCTTCTCCAGGAGCAGGCCCCTCAGCTGTTGCTTTAGTGTCGAAGGTGACCGTGAGAGGAAAGAAGAAAATCCCCCTCCGATGACTTGCTTTTGTGGAGGGCAGTAATCAATATCCTGGGCACCCTGCTGAAGTGCTGGAGGAAAAGCACGTTAACCCTCCGTGTGCTAACCTCCCCCAGGCCGCCATCTTCCCCCCCCAGCATGCTCAGCTGCCCTCGTTTCCAGCCAGGAGGGCCCTTCTCTGTCCTTAAGGTACCAAGTCATGCCCATCCTGTCCTATTTTCTAGTTTTAGCCTGAAGAGCAAGATCGGAGGTGGGATTTTTGCTGGCATTTATGCTTAGTCTGTCTTCATCTGCTTGAAAGGTTGGCTGTGGGTAATGAGAAGAGCCGCTTCCTTGGTTACTGCACCACAGGCCACAGGTGCTGGAAGAGGGAAGCAGGGGGGGATTTTTTGTTTGTTTGTTTGCTTCTCCCTGAACCACGAAGCTCTGGGCAATGCTGAAGGCAGGATACCAGGCGTGATGGACAAGATGTGGTTCCGCACATTCTCCCTCGCCTCACCCGGAGGAGCGGGGTTTGTGTCCCTGGCAGCCTTTTCAGGCCCTGCCAGCGGGGGAGTGAGAAACTAGGCCCACAGATTGCATCAGGGCTCTTTTTCTGGTCATGCTGGTTGGTTATAATGAGAAAATATTCCAAATTCCTAGTGAAAAGTCCTTTCTTCCTTTCATTATTACTGGGCCAGACAAGCTAAGCTAGCACCGGAGCACTGAATGGCGGCTGGCTAGCAGTGTGCGCAGCGGTGCCAGGGTGGGAGGCAGGACTCCTGAATCCTCAGCCCAGCTTTGCTCTGTGGCATTTTATAGAAACCTCAAAAAATCACTTAACTTGCTGTACGTTCTGTCTCAGTGAATGTATCTGGGCATGAAACAGGATCAGTGGTACAATCCCAAATGATGTTTAAAAGCTCAGTTAGCCAATGTGAGTAAAATGATCTTTCAGTGAAAGATACTGAAATGCAAAGTGGTGGGACTGTCTCAGACTTGATTTCTGAGCAAAGCTGCTTTCAGATGCAGGAGCAGATACCTTAAAAATGTGCTTCATTTTTTGGATTCCTGTTCCTCATCTTTTGCAGAAATTTAACATATGTTCTGGGCAGTAGGTTGGATCCAAAACTGAAGAAGACTTCCAGTTCAAGGTGCCTTGCCTCATGACTGAGGCATTAGCAGCGAGGGGTGACTGGAGGGTAGTCAGCAATGCAAATTGTTGTGGAGAATGTATCGGTTAAATCTTATTGGTGGACTGTGAAACATAATGAATTAATATTTGTAAAAGATTTTATGATTATCAGCTGCAAACCCCAGTATATGTTGAATGGTTAACAGACTAGTGATTGAGGCATGGAGACACCCTGTGAAGTCCTCACAGTCTCTGAACTGGGAAGATTTACCTTGGATTATGTCTGAGTTGACTTCTCTTTGCTTCCTTCTCAGGGCTTTTTTTCCTTCTTTTTTGTGATTTGGATCATTGCGTTAACTCTAAGAACTCTGAGAAGCACATTTTCTCTTTTCTTGGGAGATGGACTCTAACTTTCTTACAGAATTGATTTGATCAATATGAAATCAACAGGAAAACTGAAGTGCTCATTTGCAATATAGGTACACTCCATCTGTGGGGGTTTTACTTAAGAGCAGAATGAAGAATAGAAGTTTGGGGATCCAAGATTTGTGTATATCCTATATTGTCAGTCTCTGTCCTGTTATGTGGAGATAACCTTGAATTCTTTCCCTGTATGTTTCCCATTTATTTTAATTTGTGTTTCAAATCACAATTTTCCTATGCTTTTCTTTAGCTTTTTTTAAATATTTTAAAAATATTCATTAGCCTCATAGTAGTCCTTCTAGGTAAGTAAATGTCTTTTAACAATAAAATCTTTTACAGGTGGGAAAACTGAGGTACAGAGTATTAAATAATATAATTACTTAATGAATTCAAAAATATTTCAAAACTTTTAAGTACCTTTCCTTGTCAGCCTATATTTTATGCTTTAATATCAGAGAAACTTCTTTGAGCATTCTTTAAATGAAAAACCTTAACTATGTGATGGTGAGCAAGGAGCAGACAGGGAACATAGTTCTAGAGGAAATCCTTGGGAATTCCAAGTACCCGTCATATCTCCAGATGGCCCGAAGGCCATGTTTTATATTGCAGTATTTCCATTGGTTTTTGAAATAGTTTTGACACATTTCCAGATGTCTTGATTAGAGAAGGTGCTGCTAAAGGTTAAAGCCCAGATGACCACTATAAAGGTATAAGAATCGCATGGAAAAAATTCCTACCCATCTTTCTTTTGGTGCTTGTGTAGCCCCTATCAGCATAGTATCTGAGCATCTCGTATGTATTTAAAAATAGAAATAACAATAACAAACCCTCTGTCTCTCTCTTCCTTCCCAGCCTGTAAGTGAAATAGCTTGATTTCTTCAAAGGAATTTTTCCTTGTGGGTTCTAAATATTTAGCTGTGGTTTTGCGGAGTTTATCTACTGTTCCATTACTCCACTGAGAGGGGGAAAAAAAGATGCCATTACCATTATTTCGTAGAACTCAAAAAGCCACAGTGTTACGTGTTCCCTCTACTGATTCCCATGTAGAGCTTAACCAACACCATTCCCAGAGCCATGCATTCATTACTTTATTGATGCACAACCAAGGATGGTTTGGCAGGATTCAGTGTTGTGTAAGCCACGTGTGATGTTAACGGAAAGCTGCTATATATGTTGATCGCAGCCATTCACAGGATGGATGTGGAGATTTAATATTTGCTTGCAGAATATGTTTGAGAAATCATTACATTCCCTTATTAAGACCCTGTGAACTTGATAAAGAAACATTATGTTAAACAAGGGTCATTTTTCTCTTTTGTCTATCTTTCTGGCCTCAATATAAAGCAAACATTGTTTTAATAATCAGCTTGATTCCTAATTCAAATTTCTGCTTTCTCCTTTGAGATAACAATGTGTACAGTTCCATGCTTTCCATGTTAATTATTGTTTAAAAAGCACTGTACAGTATTGCAAAGGAGTTTCCTGAAGACACTGAAATTTATGGCCACTGTTAGCCCTTTTCCTAAGGGAGTTCTGAAGATTCATCCCTTTCACTTGTCAAATTTGTTATATTTATCTCCCTGAAAAGATCTGAAGGCCTTAAACTAAACCAGGTAATCTGTACAGTCGCTTGTGCTGGGGGAAGTGGCTTGTTATTTAGTAAGCAAGACGCTGCATGGAAAGTGAACTCAAAACTTTTCAAATCATCCCAAATACAGTGACTAACAAAAGCAAAGCTTGAGGCCATAAAAATGCAGATCACACTGTGGTCCCAGTCCTCAGAGTAGGACGCGCCTGTGTCCATGGCCTCGGACATCAGAATGGCGCCATGTTCCTTAAGAGTCACCGTCTAGATCAGCACTTTTTTGGCTGTCATATTTGTTTGCATATCCTACATCAGGGAGGCGTGCAGACAGGCCTTGACACTCTGTGCCACTGTGACAGCAGTCTGTTCTTTTGATACAGCATGATAATTGCTAGCATGTCTAAAATTTTGCCTCTTCTGCCAGCATCACCTCTATTTTTTTGTGTTTGACTAAGCAGCAGGGTTTTTCTTTGGCTTTTATTTGAGCTGAGGAATTCAGATGGCTGGGAAACAGTGCTATCGGTTTGTGAAGTGAAGACAGAATATAGTTAGGCATCATAAATGCTCTCCTGGCATCCAAGGGTGCTGTGTCTCACACATTTATACATGTCTAATGGAATGGGGAAGATAACTGAGCCATGTGGCCCTCTGTGGTTGCAGAAGTGTCTCTGTGTATCGTGACCCTTTGGGAGGAGAAGGAATGTATTGGTCTTTTACATTCACATGCAGCAGTGTTAAACTGAGGCAGCAGCGTTTTGTGATCATTAGAGCTAAAGACTGCTGAGAAATGCTGTCATCTGAGTACTTCCTGCCCCTTTCCTCATAGTACAAAATAAATTTCCATAGTAGAAAATATTTCTCTTTCAGAAGTGTCACATTATTTCCAAGTTACACAATCTAACAGTAGGAAAAAGTAATTAAGAATAATACAAAGTTCCAGAAACAGGACGCAGATACTTGTCTGAATGTATCATCTGCAGTACGCTTTAAGAAACATCTGACTTTCCCGTAAGAACCTCCGTAATGCTTCCAGTTCCTTTATACCATTAGAAACATAACATTTTCTTCTGTCATCCAAAGAAGGATCTCACAGCTAATAATAGTTTTAAAGAGCTATCAGTGTTTAAGTGGAAACTTCAAAAAGTGCTTTCCTTTTCTAAGTTAGTTCTGCCAATATGTCACATTTTCTGTCATTCTTTACTGAAAATACCATCAGTTTGGAAACAGGATATCTGCTGCTTCTTGTCTGTGTCTTTTGGTTAACCTGCTTGTGGTATGTAATCATGCATCTGGTTTGGGAAATGATTCTCTTTCTTCTTTACAAACTTGAGCATGTACAAATATTCCAGCAAGAGTCTGCCTGTTCATGTGTACAAAAATGCAGAACTACTCCCATTGCTATTCTCCTAAGTCCTTTAGGTACATCCATCCATTTTGGGACCTATTTTGAAATCACTCTCGCTATGGTAAGAACCTCCGAGCGACTTACGGAGGCTTAGGTTGGTGGCTTGGTTTGCCTTTATTCTGGCCCACTCCTCGCTCATCTTGCACCAGCCTTCTTTGCCCATTGTGTACTCTTTTCCACCATTGCAATCACCTTCCCCTCCCTTCACCTTCCTTTCTCACTGTCCATCAGATTATAGATACCAGCACCAAACACTTCCTCTCTACCTACGAGGCAAAGCCTGCTTTGTTAAGTACTTGGAGTACAGGAGAAGGAACATCATGAATTCTAATGCTACCTCTGACACCCAAATGTTGGGCAAGATGCTTTCACTTTCATCTCCTGATTGTTTCCCTGGGTAGCTAAGCAGGAAAATAATTCCTAGTTAATTGCTTTGCAGAGGTTCTGTGGGCTTACTTAGATGTTGATCTATGAGCTGCCAACATTAAAAATACAGGCAACAGTATGGGTGCTGAGGATTTTAACCGCAAACATCTCTTTCAGTGTCTCTCTTATTCTTTTAACTTAATTAACAGAAGTTAACCTTTTAACTTTATAACTTAATAGTTTTACAGCTTAGAGTTTATGAAAGGCACCACAGCAGATCTTCTGAAAATGTAATTGTGTATTATTACAGTTATGGCTAAGAAATTTACTTTATGCGTTAGCAGAACAGGAAAGTAAGAATACTTTGCCCTTCTCAACTACTTGGCACTAAAGCACCCAAACCCCTCCAATTTAGGCCTTGGTCCCGCACCCCATCTGTATGCCTCACACCATACGAATGAGAGGTCTGTTTGCCTGAATGCATAGAGCATTGCCTGGTTACAGACAACATGTTTTAGACAGAGATTTCAAAGAAGTTCACCGAGAAGGGCACGTATGATTATCCCTGTTTTACAGTAGAAACCGTGTAATATAGTACATGGTAGAATGTGGCAGTAGTCAACAGGGTTCCTGGCTCCCTTCTCCCTGGTCTAACAAGTGGGAGCTGCAATAGCAGTCTCTGCATCCTTCATTTTACAATACGGAGAGAGAATGATAGTAGTCCTTTAAACAAGCCTCTTTATACTCACTGCTTAAATCAAGGGAGGTGCAGAAAACTATAGCATGAGTAAGGAGTGAACTAGTTTTCTAATTCTTTCATGCTTAATTACTTCTGCTGCTTCTAGCAACATAGATAAGAGTACTTTTAACATATACATCCCCGTCCAGTTGCCCACAGCACACGCTCAGCCTTTCATGACTGAAGTTGTATGCATGTACAAGACGGCAGAAATGAAACCACTGTGAGTCTCTTTAAGATTTATAAATGGCAGAGGAATGAAAGGGTTAAGAAAAACCCTCTGCATATACCTGGTATATAAAACTGTCATGTAATCAAATGAGAGGAATGCACTCCACTGTGTACATTAGCAAACACTCCATGCAAGCTGGCTGGCGGAGGCTCAGGGTTTTCAGTGCTGCCTTGCACTACAAAGCCCTTCTTTGTTCTCTCAGCTCTGTTTTAAATATCTGATGACTATTCCACACCACGTCAGTGCCAAATCCCCAGCTTCACTGCAAACTCTTTACAACAGCACATTGTGGGCAGATCGGATGGGGATGGGCTGGTAGAGTGTGGGTATCTCCCCTTTCTTTGCTTCTCAGGCAGGTCCTCTCACCAGCTCTGCCATCTCCCTGTAATTTCTGTAGCCCCTTGTGCAGCCACCTGGATAGTTTTCAAAGCCAGAAGGAGTAACTTGGGAGTGCAGAAATTGAACTTGGATCCTGACATGGCAACAGCACTCTGCAAGTGTGCATCAGGATGGGTGTAGTCAAGGTTCAGCCAAGGAAGGGCAAATGAATCAAAGAGTGTTCTTGCAACAAATATTTTTGTTGAAACTTGTTGTGCCTATACTGTTGTTGGCTGGATCTTGCCTGAGCTTGCTAGCCAAGTGGGATTGGGCTTTGAAAAAAAATTAGATGAAAGATTTCCTATGAACATGCACACAGAAAGGCAGGAAGTGATGCTGATGACTCAGGAGATGGTGATGTTCCTTCTTGATTTGGAATTAAAGTACTTCCCTGGAAGGATATTAACACAGCAGCACACATCTCAGCCTCTGTCAGATGAGATGTTGAACCAGGGTCTCATCTCATGCTCGTTATGGATGCTTTTTCATATGACTTCTACCTATATTTTAGTTAGAAAGGTGATGTTCTAGCCTTATCTACAAGGCACTTACATGGTATTGCCTTAACTGCTACATTGATACTCATTCTGCACAAGAGATGTTTTTTCATTCCAGGAAAAAAATGTTGCTTGAGTACATGAAGATGTACAATAATAATATGGCATCTTCTTTTTGGTCCTAAACCTAATTTTGTTCATGAAGAATACTTCTATTTTTCTGGATAAACATAGAGTTAATGTTGTTTCCTACAATCCTCAGACACTGGAGTAGGAAATAAACAGTAAGCTTTCTGAGTTAAGAGAAGATTTTATACAGTATTATTTCAGTGGTGCTGCCCACTTTTGGCGATTAATGTGAAAAGAAGCTAAGTTGCTCAGTTTCCCATTCTGTTTCTTGTTTCCCTTCCTGAAGCTCCTTGGCATCCAGTACTGGTGTGCTGGAAACTCAGCCATGCAGTGGGTGGCTACAGTGCCTTCTAAAATAAACAAACCTGTTTTCATTCAAATTTCTTCATTTCACATGCAAATATTTCTTGGTAGACTCAGTAAGAAACCCTTTCTAAAGTAAAACCTATTTATTAAGCGCCACTTGAAGGTGCATTGTAACACTTTTGCTTAATCATTTAAAATCCATGAAAGCTAAAATCATTGAAAGCAAGGTTTACAGCACTGCAGAAGCTTGTGCAAGGCCATATTTGCCACTAAAGCTCTTTGACTTAAATAATCCCATTCAGCGCACACTCTGTTTAATTGATTGTATATCAGAATCCTTCAGGGGACTTGCAATGGCTGCTTAGGCTGTGCAAGTGCAGGCACTCTTGTCTTTGCCATGTTTACTTCCCTAGTACAGGACTGAATGCAAATAGGAATGAATTTCTCTATGGTAAAGTATTAATACGTGGTGAGGAGGTGTTATTGTCATTTTATTCAGAAGGGATATAGCAAAAGAGTGGAAGGCACTCTCTTAGTGGTATATACAAGTCTGTACCAGAGTCAGAAGTTGAATCCACATTTTGTATGATCCTGTCCAATGCCTTATTTGCTAAACTATTGGTTCTCATTTTGTATAGTACCTCCCATCACATACAAAGTCCCAGGAAAGTTCACAAGCAAGACCCTGTCCCATTAGGGAGAGAGTGACCAGCCAGTGAGTGTCTCACTTTTTAACACTGTAGCAGGGGTTATGAACAGTGTACAGGTCCCTTTTAAAAAAGAAGAAACTACCATGGGGCATTTTTAATGTTCTCCCAGAGTTTGGTGGAAAACAGTTTAATGACTAGTGTTTTCCCAAAGGGGAATCAGTTAGCCTTTTTATGATACTTTCAAGAGATTACTGCTTCCTTTCCTTGCCTCGGCCTCTTCGCTGTCACCCCACAGAGATGGTCTTTGGGCAGAGCGTAGCCATCCAGTTGGTCTTGGTCAGTTCACAACAGATGAATGAGCAAGAGCTCCAAAAGGGATTGACACTAGAGAAATCTTTTCCTTTTTTTCAGGATTTTTCCAGACCTTTTCCTCCTTCTTTCCCCATCTTTGCACATCACTGCTTCCTCTCAGCCTCCTGCTTCAAAGCCCTTGCATATACCTAGTGCCCAGCTAGCTGTTTGCATAGTGGTGCTCTAGCAGAGGGACACACACTTCTGGCAGGGAGATAAGAACTCTCTCATTTAGTGTTGTTTGGTTTTTTAAGTCCATTATCAGTATATTTACATGGCAACTTTGACCATCTTAGCACAGTGAGATAGTTATCTTGCTCTTCCAGCTTTATCATTCACTGGAAGAGATTACAGAAAGTCAGGTTTTTGAGAGACAAAGCTAAGATCAGTACCGTGCCTTGCAGGTGGGTGCCTGTGTCCTTTTGTGCAGGCTGCCAGGAAAAAAGGTAAAGTCAGAACTGGAAGGACTTGGGAAATGCTCCAGCTGTAAAATGCCCCAAGTGTAAAATTATTTGTTTCTCAGAAGAAGCAAGTTGCTCTCCAGGGGAGGACTGCAGCTGGCATAAACCAAGGGAATCTACAAAGATCTGCACCAAAAAAGCAGCAGTTAGACTAGGTAAAAAGAAGGCTGTGTGTTAAAGAGCTAACTATATTTTGTTAGGAATGACTGAAGTAAGCTGTTTTCCTGGCAGTCATTGTTTGGTGGAGCTGAAAGAATGAGCCAGGTATTATGCCATTACTTTGAGATGGGACATTTGGGAGAAATTAAATAGATTTGCTCACTCCCAAAATACTTCTGAGCCTTAACTCAAGAGTAGGGAGTTCAGCAATGAATGCAGAGCCAAAGCAACCAGGAAGATAAACAGGGATTTGTGATTCAAGGTGATTTGAGCTGAGCAAGGGGTGATCACTTCATGCAGAAGTTCTCTTTTTACTGCTAGTGCAGACTCTGTGCTCCTGTGTCCCACAGCAAGTGTGCAGGTCCCATTTTCTGTCAGGCAGGTTGAATGGCATGTGGGTTTTGCTTCCCTCTCTGGTTCGGTTGTGTCTGCAAACAGCTTCTTGTTGCCGTTCACAGGAAGATGCAATTCTGATGAAATTCAGCTGTATCTGTCCATACTGATCATGTAGTGTTATCTGCTTCCTTCCAAACCAGAACCTTCCTCTTTGCTTTCAGACTTTACCTGTCACAGTGGCAGACACTCTTCTAACTACATATCTCAGCTTCCAAACTTTCTGGCACCTAACTTGTTTGACTTTCCTGTGAGCTACCGAATCTTTGGGCCCGATCCTTTAGTCCCATGAGTTCCCACATAAGTCAGTCATTGCATAGTATGGGCACAGCCAGGCTCTCTCTTGACTTTTCTCCAAACACCAACTGAGTGCAGACCTTTTATAAACTGGTAGAAGTTGAATTGTGGATTCGAAGAAGAGCAAATGAATCAAAAATTCCCAATATGTACATGTAATGGAAGGGCACCTCAGTGCAATCCCAACAAAGAGCCCCAGCTGACTGCAGAAGACAAAATTCACTGGACTAGTTAAAGTGGCAAGATCCTTCCCTTCTTTCCAGTGTAAAATACGTGCTTGCTAATACGTGGATGGTGCTGGGGAGATGTACTGTGTGAAGATCTGTTTTCTTTGAGAGTATGACCATACCGCCCTGAGGAAGAAAAAGATTTCAAGTGGCCTTTCTCCACTTTGTTGGCAAGTCAGCCACTGTATCTCCCAGGATAACAGGAGTGCCTGATACACTGAGCAGATGAGCCTTGAAGGATGTGAGGAAAGCTACTATACTGGGATCAATAGCATACTTTTTCCTTCTGTAGCATGTAAACATTTGACCTGATAAATACTAGAACTTTCTCATCTGCTTCTTCCTTTTTACTGGTCTTTAAAGAACATCTAAAGCCCCATATCTATACATGCTTATGGAGAAGTCCATCTGTGTATGTTTCCTTGGGAAGTCTTGTCTATGTTTGCTTGGGAAATCAGAGAGAAATTTAGGTGTAAGAGTGTTGGTGCAAGTTTTACATTGATTCCATTTACATTTAGCTGAAATAAATTGAATTAGATATTACCTACTGCAGTCAGAAGAAAGAGAGTTTTATCTGTACCAGGTAAAGTGAGTTACAGTGTGTTCCAGGCTGCGCTGAGGGGACCTCAGCTCATTAATACAAAGGTTTTAATGTGGTTTTAGTGTTTTGAGGGTCTCTTACAGAATAACACTTCCAACAACAATCTCTGTTTAAATATTTTGCTCTCCAAGGTGTGCATATTCACAAAGACAGTGAGTGGGGGAATGTATTCAGTTGTTTCTTACTTTAAACAGGAATGCTTTTCATTGATCAAAATTGGAAGGAAGCATCACGTCACAAATGAATCTGTAAGGCCGCTCTTTTTCAGAAGAGCTTATGTTTTGTTCCTGAGACATACTCTGAGTATGTACGCTCATGCAGTGCTGAGTCAAACAGCAGCCATCTGTAGGAGCGGCAGAGCTGAAGGTCAAGAAACAGATTCTGCAGGTGTCTTCCCCCAGGGAACCTTTCATACCTGCTGTTTGGTGCAACCTAACCTATTACATCAGTGAGAGATTTGCTCTTCTGACGAATGTTAATGATCCTTAAGGATCGTATCGTGTTGGCAGGGATGATTTAGAAGGATTCAGAATGAATGTGAGAGGCAAAAGGCAGCCTTCATCTACTGCCATATGTTGGATGGTGCTGTTTGACTACGAAGGTGTCTGATCCTTCTCCAAAACATCAGTGATACAAGTGCTCTCCAGTATTAATAGATAAATCAGCAAGGAGTATATATTTTCTTTCCCCTTTTGTGCCTGTTTTTAAATGGATTTGAACCTGATGAAAAGTACTGGAGTGACAGCCCTGGTGATTTCACTCTTCTGTTCCAAAACCAAGATGAGTAGAAACCATGGGAATGCAGACTGCACTGACATGGGGGGAAGGACATGCCTTTTCAGGTGGCTGGTACCCACTGAGACATGGTCTGGAGCAGACCTGGTTTATGATTTGCTCTTCTTGTCACTGGGAACAAGAGGCGGGAGGGAAAGACTGTGCTGTTGTACTTGGCAGCGGGACAGCGCACCAGCCTTTGAAGAACTGACTGCAGTTACAAAAAAGAACTACATAAGATGGTTGTATGGTATCTTTTTTCATCTTCTCTCAGTAATGCTAAAGAATCAAGACACACAGTAACTGAAGTCCGATATTAGCTTGGAATGATTTGGATACATGAGGGCTGCCGGTATTGAAAGAATAACCGAACTCTGTTGTAGGGACAAATTCATCGTAGGGAGCTGTCTGAAATCCATGGAGTTTCAGCCAGGACTAATTTGGCCCTTGCCTTTGAGTCAGCTCGTACAGTCACACAGTCTATTATATATTTAGAAAAATTTTTGCTCTACCAGAGATCCCTCAGGATCTGTCAGTGAGTATTTCTAATGTCTGCTCTACCTATTCCTGCTAGGAACAAAGCACTATACTGCTGGCAATTCAGTACATCCCATATGCAGTATTACTTTCGACCTTTTTTTTTTTGCTGTTGCTGGAATAGCATCATACAGAACCCAGCTTTCTAGAGTAGAGAGGTAGTGCTGACCTTCTGACCCAGAAACCCACCCCAAGCTTACACTACCGTCTATAAAAGGGTGCTGTAGATGGCCCCAGAGTGAACACAAGGCATTAATTCACTGGAGCAGTTGTGCTGACATCCTGGACCGTGAGAGCGCAGCTGGGGCAGTTTAAGAGCAGCAGTCAGGTTCCAAGAGGGAAGCCAGGCTTTTATTATTCACACTACAGTCACCTATTGTTTTGCTTCTTGTTTTTCTCAAGATATTTGGACATGTCTGGTGGGCAGGAAAGTGAAAGACTGGGAGTGCCAGCTCTAGGCAGCCACAGCACTCCCAGGTACTCTGCAAACTTCCTCCTCGCAGCTCTGTTCCTGCCGGTTCACAACAAAGCTGGAGCTCCTGCCTGCGCATTTGGTCTTGAATCGCACAACCAAAGCACCTCCAGCCTGGCCTGCACACGTTTGGCTAATTTCAGTGTGCAATACCACACAACGCTGCCAAATCATCTCAAGTTTAGTCAAGAGCGGCCAGGCCAGGATGTGTTTTAAAATGAAACTGCAAATAGGACTTAATTATACAATGTTCTGTAATGATTTTATGATAGCAGCTGAAGGCTGGCATGATCCTTTTGACTTTCATTTCAGCTGGGATCTTGGACAGAAGTGAATACATAAGTGGAGTCTCACTCATTAAATGACTCTTCATAGCTTCAAAAGGATACTATTAATGAAACAAGAATACTTAATATTTGTTAGCTGAATAAACCCCAACAATTCTGATTCTCTGGTCTGTTAAGTTATGTGAAAGTATAAAATGGCCTCAGAGCAGTCAGCTACCCAGTAGAGAATTCCTCCTGCTTAGGGTTTCATTGATGAGAACAACCAGCTGCCCGTTCCCTCCCCCAGAGATGTGTAAAAGAAAACAATTTAAAATAAGTCTGGGTATACTTTATCTTCTGCTGGATTAAATCTTTGGGGTAGTCCTGTTACGAATGAGAGCTTGGCACCTCAGGGCCAAACATCTGCAACTAGCTTCTCTCCCTGTGCCCTATCTTCTCCTCCAAGCCTCTGTCAGAAAGAGTGGAGAAACAATTTTTACCGTATTATAAACATTTGAATCATTTCTGTTACCACAGAACTCATGACAGTTTCACCAGGATCCAGAAGCTGATGTTATGCTATCATAAAAATCTTGGGACCCCCTTCTTCACTGGTATAATCCACAGGGAGGAATTTGGGCTGTAGCATGGATTATGTTTTAGAGAATCTGATCACTGTCTGGATTCATGTGCCAAAAATTCCTTTTATAGCACTCAGGGTGACACCTTTCTTCCAGGTTCCAGACTGCCCAGAGCAGATTGTTTGCATAGAGTCAAACATGTGCACTCAGTTTCCCATGCTAAATAAAGGTAATCTAATGGTAAATAATAAACCTGTCTGACGATGGAGGTGGGGGTTATCTGGTGCTTACATAGGGGACACAGATAGACGAAGAAAGTTTTGGTTTGCTTTTTAGAAGCATTCTAGATTGCTATCTCCAGCTTTCTGAATATAACCTGCAGTCTCACCAAGCCCAGGCCCCTAATTGTGCCTTGCTTTTTCCTATGCAAAACCACTGTGATTTTTATTTGGGAATATACTGAGAAGCTGGAGTGATTGACGCAAACTGCTTGGTGCAACAACATGCGTTAATGTTTTCCTTCTTTCTGCTGCTAGTTGTGATCTTCCCTCTCCATGAAATAGGATTCTTTGGGGCTGGTAGTGACCAGCAGAGTCACAGTACAGTAAAAAATGTCGTATCTCTGCAAGGATAAAAATACTGTCCTTTCTTATGCATCCACACCTTCTCCATATTAGGAAAATTTCTGGCTGCTGCTGGTGGAGAGTAGCAATGGGTGTAGGTGAGCCACCGGTGAAAAGGGTTTGCATTCAAGGACAGATTGGGACAAGCAGTGTTCGGGACTACTCAGAAACCAGACAGAGAAATCTGCAAGGCTGCAGCAAAATCGTATCTGGTGCCAGCACGTGCTATTGGCATCCCATAACAATAGCGGGTATGCTTCCTAGTGTGCAGAACGTCTCAGCTGTGCCAAAGCAAGGGCACCCCTGTCCTGCTTTTCTGCCAGTCACTATCAGTACTATAAATAGATGCTTTGGGAGTTTGTTTCTGGGAATATTTTGCAGTTAGAAGGTGCCACGTTAGTAAAACTAGGGATTAAAGTTTGTAGCCACAGACTAAGGCCAAGATTTCAGGATACATTTTCATCAGTGGAAAGTTACTGCTGTCCTACCTACTCCTCTGCCTGTGCGTGTTGCTGCGTAAGCTGTGACCGTACATCTGTATGATCATGATCTGGGCCACATCAGGGAACATTAGGGTTTTGGATGGGTTTTGTTTAATCAAACTATCCCTAAATCAATTGGATTCCTTTATTCAGCTCATGCCACAGCTGTGTAGGGAGTTGTGCTGCACCAAGGGTGGGGAGGTGCACCATGCATGAATGTGTCGATTTTGATTAAAAAAAGGCATCTAAAAGAATGAATGTAAAAAATCTTGACTCTCCAAGCTACTCACATTTCATCCCCTCTATCATGAGTGCTAGTTGCAAAGGTAGATTTCTGGTTTGAAAAATTAATAACATGCCAGTGCTAATACACTGGAGATTCATGGACAATGTGTTGAATTCCCAGGACTGCTGGTGCTGGCTCTTAGCAAAACCAGTAGGAGTTTTTAGGTATAGCGAGTATACCTAATATTATAGGAATACTTATAAGTAATTGTATTTATTATTCCATTTTTGGAGAATCATAAACAAGGAAACAACCAAATGCTCTTTACCAAAGATAATTGTTTTAAAATGTGTGAGGGTTCACTTTGTACTCATTTCTTTCTATCCTTTTCACATCATTGCTGGTTTACAAAGGTGCTGCTCATGGATGAGGGATGCTTTTAGCCTCCTGCATGCCAGTATCTCTGTCATGAATTTAGGTGACCTGTTGATGGAGCACATTACATTTTTATTCCTAGCTAAATACCAAATCTAAAAGTGGATATCTAATCTGTTGGTATTTCCGTGCTAATAAAGAGCCTGATGGAGTTAGATGAGTTGAGCTGTAAATGTTTTACCTCCATTTTTCTCTAAGTGCAGGTTGTAGTCAGTGCCTGGATAAGCTGATCCTGCAGTGTTTTGGCCACTTTAGTCTTACATGCCCAAAGCAACAGTTCTTTTGCCTTTTCCTCTGCAAAGAGTTTATACTTTTTGAGCTCTTGCTGTGCATGCTGTCTGTGGGAAGTGTCTGCTCACACCTGGGGGAAATACACAAAGCAAAGTGCCTTTAATTGCTTCTGGAACAGTACAGAGAATTGTTTAGACTAGATTTACTTTTCTGATTTGTGCTTAGAGACAGAGCTGACCTCTGCCAGAACTACAAAGAGCACCCAGCTGAGGCTGTTAACATCTCTTAGGAAACAGTGCAGGAACGAGCGTAGCTCACTGCCCAGTGCTGTAGTGATTACAGTAAATCCTCATCTTCTGCTGACTTCAGCGGGGTGTTTGCAGACAGCAGTTCTGATTTGAACAGGGCCTCAGAGCCCAAAGAATTTAAAATCCATATCAAAATCTACTTCGATGTAATAGCAGTTTTCTTTAGCAGCTTTGATTTATAATACCTCAAACTGATAGGTTTTACCTTGAAAACATGACATGTATGAGTGCTCTGCTTGAGGGGAGTATGAGGAAGAAAAAGCTCCATTTCACCTTTAATGAGAGCAGCAGTGTCTTCTTGTCTTTTGTCTTAGGCACTGTAATCTCGCCTAGTGGGACAAGTCAGATCCCACCGTAGAGCTCTGCTCCAGTCTCTGTACTTTGTCAGTTAAGTGTCCTTATTTCCCCAATCCTTATATCAGCTTAAGGACTGATACAATGATTTACATGACTGTTTCTAACATTGCCCTTCCATACTGCATCATAGGCAGTGCTGCAGTTTCTGTCATTGTTTGTTAAGTCTCTGTAGCTGTTATTTCAATCTCTGCCTCGTTTTATTTGACATCACATTAGTTGGCAGTCTAGCCTAGAAACTACGTATTTAATACAACAAGGAACAAGATCTCTCCTTTCACCCTTAGGGACAGCCCTGTAGGACATATGAGTAATACAGCTGTCTAATACGTAGAAAGCCAGCAAGAGTGCATGTCAAAAGCAGCTTTTGCCTGTACATGAGGCACATGAGAACACTAATTTAAAGAGAGACACAACTTGAAGTTTACAAATAAGAGGATATACAGGTCCCTACAAATGTTAGCTTATCTTGAAGCCAGATGGAAAATGGCTGCTGGTTTTTGACTTCTCCCAAACTGCCTGTTTCAGAAAGACATCCCTTTTTTGTCTGTTATTTGTAAATACAAGCGAAGCTTGGCTAAAGCAGCCAAATCTTACAAGCACTCCCTGCTTCTTCTTAAAATGGCTGCTGCTCTGGTCTACGCTTCAAAGGTGACAAGCTGCTCTTTGCCTGGCACTGCAGGCAAGACCCAGCTTCTCCTCCCAACTCACAGGCCCTGGATCTCTGCTGTCTTTCACCAAGTTTAGAGACTCGGTGCCTGTGCAGAGGTAACACTTTCTGCTCACTTTTTTAAATCTCTTGGCAGCATATTGCTGCCTAGAAGCTGAAAGCTAGATTAATTTGAACACCAGAAAATACTTTGGCATTTATGGATATGACTGTCTTTCTACTGTTTTGTCAGTAATACTGTTTACTTTCATCTTAGTTATCCTTTAAACAGCATCAGTGTGCCTGAGATCAGTGCCTCAGCTTTAATGAAAATAGGTTTCGTTTGTTACTTGAGATGCCCTTTAAAGTGCTGAAGATGGAGGCTCTGGGATCCTGGGATCGCGGGTCTGAGAAACTGCCTGAAAACAAGAGTGACACCGAAGAGCTGATGAAATGTTAAATCAAGTGAAGGGCAGAACAAAAACTGTGTAAGTGATGGAAGGGGAACTTAATTGTTCAATACCTTGTTTTTATAATGGCAGTAAGGAATTTAGAAAGTGTTACACCATTTTCATTTTGAATGTACCACATCTATAAAAGGTAGCCTTTTACTTGGTGCTGGTTCTGTTTACAAATAGGTGTAGGAGAACGCATGGTAACCTACACATGCTTTGCAAAGAGTTTGTAACACGTTCATAACCGAGTACACTTACAACATGGAGTACCCTTGCAGATGCAGTTACCTTCTGGAAAAAGTTTCCCATGCCTAAGTAAGTGTCTAAGGACACTCTGGAACATATTTAGGCCATTTCAGCCACATAAAGGAAATGAATGTACAGCAGAGGTCAATGCCCTAACTGTTCTGTGCCAGAAATTCTTTGAGGTGGTATTTATACTGAAGTATGCATTATCTGTAGCATGTTTATAAATATGTCTGCTAACTCTATACAGCATTTCTGCTTGTAGAAGCTCTTATAATAACATATACCCCAGCGTTTCATTTATCCTTCTCACAGTCTGATTGTTCTTTTTTCTTTATAATTCATTTAATTGTCTAACACTGGCAATTTAAATTTTGTTCTTTTTTCTTGCTCCTTTTTGTTCCTTTCTTTTTCCCCCCTCACAAATTATTGCAAGTCATCGTGCACTAAATATAGTTCTGCTTTCTGCTTTCCAGATGCTGAGAGCTTGGCTTACATCCTTATAGCATTCCAGCCTAATTCTCTCTCTCTCTCTCTCTGTCACACACATACAACTATTCAAAGCAAATTTATTGAGTTCAGTGCATCAAGAAAATCTTGATAGTTCTCTTTGTAGAATGGAGATTAAGTTTTACTAAAACTTAATCATGTTAAATTTTTGCCGGCCTCATACTCAATTGCTGTACCCTGTATTCATTGTTGTGGTGGCCCAGTATATGGTTCTTGCTGACTAACATATTTCATAAAAGATTTCATCTCTGCACACATCTCACTGCATGTTTTAATTATTTAGGTCTCAAGTTTTACAGTCTGATCTAGCCAGGCAAATTTCACTTCTGGTGCAACTGGAGTACACTGGAATATCAGGGCCGGCTTCAGGGATGTTTCAACTCAAAATGTAGAAGTTCCATAGCAAAAGTCAGTAGAGTGGAAAAGTATATACATGTTTGAGCCGCAGCTGCAGATTCAGTTTGGACGTGATTAGAAACTTATTACAGCTATCCAAAGCAACACTAATTTTCAGGAAAATTAACTTTCTGCTCTATTTCTTTTGTGAGCTGGTGCTGGTATCCTCATAAGAGCTGCCCACCAGGCATGTGACTGTTTTGGTAATGATCAAGTAGTTCCTATATAGGGTATGTAATATTCCTAGCTTATAAAGCAATTTGGACTAGCAAAAGGCACAGAACAAATCTGTAGTTTTGATTTTATCAACAATTAGTAGTACTTCGCACCAGTGCAGTATTTTTTTAATTGGAAGGATCCCAATTTAAGATCCATATTTACGCTGAAATTTGCTAGAACCGATGTATGTGGATCCTTTATCCACTATTGAAATGCAGCTGTGGTGCAACATGGCAGCTGTTTAGGGCAGGAAGTAAGGAAAATGTTGTGTCTAATCAAAATTGCAGTGGGAATTGATTGGCAGAACATATTTACCCTGAAGATGGGGCTGTACCGCCAAACACAGTGGGTAATCCTGATTGAGGCTTTGGCACACTACTTTAATACAAATGCAAAGAACTATTAGTTATGAGATTTGGTTAACGCACCAGGCTTAAATTTCTCTGCAGTCCTTTGTAAACTGGCTCAAATCTGTGTTGGCCATGGCCTCTTCTCCCTCCGGACAGCACTGTGTTCCCCTTCAGAATATTGCCTAGGAGAAGACGGAGCCCTATCCCACCACTAACCGCCTTCCTGCAGCATCTGCTCCTGAGAATTGCAACAGCCTAGCTAGCTGTGAGATGGGCTGGGAAAAATAAAGGACGCTGGCTCTGTGCCATTGCTTAATTTTCATAATGCTTACTTAATGTCATAAACGTACAAAGCCTACAAAACATCAGCAAAGTTGTGAGGCCAGATAAAATCTGGTTTCTGGGACAGATCTGTACAATGCACAGGGTGCTCTGTGGGGCTGATAAGAAGCAGATTCCCGGGAGGTTTCCAGCCCTTGGGATTCCAGAGGAACTGTGGTCCCAGGTGCTGATGCTGGGGCTGCCCATAGCAGCTTGCACATAAATATCAGTATCAGCCTGTGACTTGCTGTGCATCCACTTCCAAAGAGGCTGCAGCAGCCCCCACCCAAAATCTCTCACAACACAAGGAGCATGTCATTCAAAACAGAAGATAGCTGTAGTTCAGCACAGGGTTGGCAGAAAAGGATCACACAGGGCATGTTGCAGAAGCCCTCCTGGCATCCCGCTCTCCTGAAGGCTGGCTGGGAAAGGAGGCGGGGGCTCAAGGCGATGGCCGTTCTTGGAGCCTAACAAGGGGCCACATTGTTCCTGGGCCTATCGGTTGGTTTCTGATTCACCCGCAGCCAACGCATCATGATCAGATCACAGCTGGCCCAAGGATACGCTTTCCAGTGCATTCAGTGTTTGGAACAGCCCCAGGTTTTGGGAACACATGGTGAGGAGGAGGGGACAGCTGTGAGACAGAGAAGGGAGCTGATTTTTGCCTTCCCTCAAGATGAGCTTTTCTTTCATAATTTGATTGTGTTAGCAGCATTCCAGGTTGTAAAATTGATTTGGAGCCTATCTAGATCTGGGCGAAGGGTAGACAGAGGGAAAGGAGGGTGGAACAGGCAGTAGGTGCCTGCATGGCTGCGTGCCACCCGCCAGCAGTGCCCTCTCTCGCCGGTCAGCTGTGCAACTGCTTGTGACAGATCATAGATGGATCCCAAGTACTCAGCCTGTGTCTTCTCTCAGCTCAGAGCTTTAAGATAGCTGCTTTGTTTGTCTCTGACCTGGGGGTTACGTAGCAGCTACATCCCAGTGGGGTGTATCTGGCCGTAGCTGAGCTTCCTTGTATGTGAGCAGTGACTGGCTTCATGGCAAGAGAGGGGAATGTCCCGAGTGTGACTGGGGACTGAGCTGGACTGCAGTTCCAGGCAGACCTTTTCTTTTATCTTTACAGCACAGTGCTTCTGCGTGATTCCTGACTTTTTTGTTCCGACTTTCTGTTAAACAATAACACACCATTCCTCACCTCCTATCCTAAGCTTCCCTGTGTTTTGTAAACAGTTTTGCTGTTTCACCCAGGGGTGGCTGCAATTCAGGTAGGAATGAAGTGGTGCCTGCCTGTTTGCAGGTCCTTAAAGTAAATCTGCAATCTCCTTGTCATGCCCCGAGTCCTTCACTTCCCAGCAAGAATTTTCGTCTCTCCTTCCCCTTCTTCCAGAGCTGATCTGAGAAAGGCAGCTGCGAGTGGCATGTGCTGCCATCGGCTTCTCTGCTCCACTGCAGAACGTCAGTAATAAACTACGGCTTGTCGGGGAAATCTGCAGTTCCCTACCTACGGCCTATACTTGGTAGGCCTATAAAGT
The DNA here is from genome assembly GCA_009819775.1 of Phoenicopterus ruber ruber. Classification (NCBI taxonomy): domain Eukaryota; kingdom Metazoa; phylum Chordata; class Aves; order Phoenicopteriformes; family Phoenicopteridae; genus Phoenicopterus; species Phoenicopterus ruber. Next base: position 38,765,696 of record CM020219.1, read on the forward strand.
TCTTTAATGCTTGAGAAAGTCGATCTGTTAATCAACAAAGATAATAAGCCAACTTTTTTCTCCTTCCCCTTACAGAGCCCCAATTCTATAAGGAGTCATAGAAGTCAAACATTGAAAAAGACCTGCAGTGTAATTGAGTCCATCTCCTAGTAGTGTGGGATTGTTCTCTATTACAGATTTTTATTGTTATATCAGCCTGGTTTTAAACGATCTCTGCAGCATGATTTACACATTCTCTTGAAATTTGTTATGCTCAGCCTAACACATCCCAACATCTTGAAGATTTCCCTGATACAATTATCTAAATGATTCCTCTAAAAATTGATCCAGTTTCTCTCAGTTAAACCTTTCCTCTTCTGCAACATGGTTCATTCTACTGAAAAAACAATTCCCTTTTCCTTTAAAGGGGCTAGTGGGACAGCCAGTCTGCTATTTGGCCCGGCTGCAGTCGGATCTCATTTCTCAACCCCACCCTTCCCCTTCTCTGAGGAGGAGGGGCAGTCTTCATATTTTCCCTTTAAGCTGAGCTATGAAAAATAACTGTTTGCCAAAATCTTTCACCTTGGCCATATACCCTCACAGATGTTTTCTACAGCATAAACAAAGCTGCAAAGAATGTCGGGGCATGGGGGAGGTGCGGTAGTTGGGACGGGGGAGAGATCAGGCTGGAGAATTACAGCTCCAGCCGCTTGACTGTAGTCTGCCTTTCAGAAATGCACAAGAGCTGCTCCCACTGCTTAAGGAGCAGAGCCAGCTGTAAAATCATCCGCAGCTTGATATAACATGAGCATTCAGCCGTGCAGTCTAAGCATATGTAATGCACACGTCACCATAGCATGTGTGCAAATTAATAATAGTGACAAATCTGGCTGGTAAGACCAAGTCCTCAGCTGTTCTTCGGCCATCTCCCTGCTCAAAGAGAGATGGTGCCAGCCATTGCAATTGGGAAAATAGGAGGAATTGTCAGAAAAGTTGTGTTGTACGTTATGCCCTCCAAATGGCAAAACCTGGCTTCACGCCCCAGGACTGGAGTGGTACTGTTAGTAGTATCCAGAACTTAAGAGTTTTATCATGGACTTTTCCAACTCCAAGTGTCTGTTGACTACAGTTCTGCCAATGAATCGGAGTATAGGTCTTGAGGACCACAACCTCATGGCGTAAGATAATTTGCTGGAGCAAGTGAAACATCCTGACTTTTGTTGGGGCACAATGGCGCTTTGTCCATTCTGCTACATTTTGGACCAAATAAAATGTCCAGTGAAGTAGGTTCTAGCTGCTGATTTTGAAGGGAAACAATTTGGAGGAAAGGAAGGCAGGAACCATTGAGACTGACGCCTTACGTGAAAAGGAGATGCTCTTCCTAAAACAAGTATTTCTGACTGTTGCTGCTGATTGAATGCAAGGTATAGCCATGAGTCCAGTAAGGTCCTGATGAGATTCTGACAGCAGGAGATGGTGGCAATGATGTGGTTGTTCAGCTAAGCCTCTGTGCCGTCTCAGAACACTGCTTTGGGTGGTTGAAAAGTTTTTACTGTAGACAAAGTCAATTCTTTTTTAGTAGCCTTGAAAGGAAAGCCATAAGGACCAGTGTAAACTGCCTGGTGCACATGAAAGGGGTCAGGAATCTGGGCAATACTTAAGCAATTCGAGGCTTGGGAGGGAACCTCAAAGTCTCTCCTATGGTCACATACGAATCACAAAGAACATATTGGTCGTGTTTGAGTATATCCCAGAGGATCCGTTTGTGAGCCCTCCTGCATATGCTGGTGGGTTGAGAGGCACCGAAACAAAGGGGACCATGGTTGGAAAGATTTGCATATTAAGGAAAAGAATGTGGAATGTATGTATTATGTGTAGTAAGAGTGTGGAACTAATGGCTTATGACAGGGCTACAACTATGGACTTAATGTGATTTGGCAGCCAGGCATTAATATGGAATGGACAATTTTGGAGGAAGCAGAACAGGAGCGCATAAGACTGTAGTTGAAGCTAGTCCCTTGCATAGGAGTTGTATCGAGAGAAGGTTTCTTGCACACATATATGCAAGACTGGACAGAGTTTATCCTTATGTCATTATTAGGAAGTAGACAAAGATCTTTGTTTGTATTTGTAGGGTGTGAGAAGCTTTTACTCTCTATTGAGTTGACATGAAGAATCCTTCTGAGCATACATCCTGCTGTTTTGTGTGGTTATGATTTAGCTGCCATCATAGTTTCATTGTTTAAGGGTCCATTAAATGTATTTAGGCTTCTCTATGGAGAAAACAGAGATGAATATGGCTATCAAACATATGTTGTGTTGGAGATAAACATAACAATTGTGTATAGCAGAGCACAAGATCTACTGCCCTAAATACTCTCAAACTTCCTTGCCAGCTTAGAGCATGATGAAGTCGGTTCATGTTTCATGGGGGTCCCAGGAAGCGTTGGTAGTCCTGGTACCAGGGTTGTGTCAGCAAAAAGTTCCTGAGAAGCAGCCCCTGTTAAAAACATCACAGCATTTTCTAAAATTATCTCATTCTTTAAATATTTTTCTGTGCCTATGTAAGGTCTCATGTTAAAATTCAGACTCCCACCAAAGCATTCTCAGCTGCTCAATATTTATTCAAGCTAACAAACAAGAGAAAATAATCTCTGAAATGTTATTTGTAGTTGTTTGGAAGTCCATATCAGTACATGTCACACTGATGTACACTGTGGTTAGGGCTCTGTTCAAGGAAAAGATTTTCTATAGCACATCGGTAGCTCCAAGTGCTATGCTGTGGTCATTAGATTGAGCTCCGTTTGTTCACTGTGAGTTGAACCATACTCCCGGCAGTTTTTAGAGAACATAATTTGTTCAGAGACATGTTCACATCTCATCTTGGTTTAGTAATGGAAGAGTCCTCACCTGGGGCCAACACTCTCCTGGCTCTCCCTATGTCTAACTAGTTCATGCACTTCTCAGGTCCTGTCATCTCTGCTTGTCATCTCTGTACTGAAAGAGGGATTAAAGGAATGGCAGAGGTGAGGGTGTTGCAGCAGTGTGCAAGGTGGCTGTGAATGGGGGGGAGAAACAGGTGTGCCAGGAATGAACTGGCAAAGAGCTATGGATGAATAAAGTGTGGCAGAACTATGCAAAGGGTGTTTTTGTGGAAAGGATTTTGTCTGTTCTGCGCATATTTCTACTGTGTCTGCCAGCCTGAATAGAAGTGTCCCCACTGCACTATCAGCTTTTGTATGACTGCAGCATGTTCCTGCAGCCAGTCCAGTCTGGGATCTGTCTCTCTATATGATGGCAAGAATGCAGTCTCTTCTGGTCCCTTTAATGTGGGAAGCAGCTAAACATAATTGTCTTAAAACCAGAAAACAAAAAGTTAAGGTATATGCCAGCCTGTAACTCAGCCATAAGCCTGCCCTCTTTGAGCAACACCTCAGCTTGCCAGTAACACATGCTAGCACTATTGCTCTCACCACTGCTATGCTGCAGGAGGATAACGCCTTTTCTTTGCTGAAGCCTTGGTTGCGTAAGGGAATTGAGCAGTATCACTGTTCCGTAAGTACTGCTACCTCATAAGCAGTATTTCACGATATCTCTGGCATTCAGTCTCCATTCAAGAGGAGGCATTACACGTAGGTGTGGGAGGCCTCCACTCAGACACAGTTTGCTCCACATAAACCATTCCAACCATTCCAGGCTTGGTAGATGTTACTAGCCATGGCCACTCTCCCTACAGAGTTCTTCCAAAACACGGTTTGTCAGCTCAACACTGGGATCGGAGAGACACATAGCATCATAGAAATGTTGGTTAGAAGGGACTTCTGGAGGTCTCTAGTCCAACATCCTGCTCAAAGCAGAACTGTTGCCAGCACTTAACAGGTCAGCTGTGACTTTGTCTAGCCAAGTCATGAAAACATCCAAGGATGGAGATTGCACAACCTCTCTGGGTAACCCATTCCAGTACTGTACTACTCTCCCAGTGATAAGTTTTTTCTGACATTCAATGCAAACCTTAATAGGAGATCCTACACGCTTATACTGACATATCTGAAAGACCCAGAGGTGGAATGAGACATACCTGATCCTCTGAAGTTCACACCCATCTCTCACCATCACAGCTCTGCCATGTTGCTTCGGTTGTTGCTTCCACCAGTCATTACAGCTACGTGTCACATAGCAAACAGAGCTGAGGCACAGGCAACTAAAAGCTGGAGCTGAAAGCTGATGAGCACTATCCAGATAGCAGCTTGTTCACTTGAACATTTTTTGCATCTACTGATTGTAGAATCACATTATCCAAAAGACCCACTACAGAACCAAGGATGACCTGTCTAACACACACCACAGGCTCTTCTCTGGTTGCTCTGCCTTGAGCATAGTGCCTTATACTTGACCAAGGGAATTCCCACGAAGCTGTGATTTGAAGATGTCAAGAAAAGGAGAATATGAGAGTACTTTCCCATTGCATTACTTTAACTTGGCAGCAGCCTTTCTGAGGAGCCAAATGCAGTGTTGGGATGGGACAGAACTGAGATTGCTTGTGGCTGCTGTGAACCCTAGCTTGTAATTTTATGGCTTTGGGGGAAGGGTGTTAAACTTCAGCCACTCCTCACAGTACAGAAAGGCACAAAGCAGCTCTGCGTAGCCCTAGGGTATACTACTAAAGGTTTGCAGTATCTAATACAAAACCCAGCAATGAGTCTTTTTTATTCCTCTGATTGCACGTGCAGACATTGATTAAAGTCTCTCCTGTGCTGTCTTTTTGTGTGCAGGAAGCTGTGCTGAAATTTCAAAATTATTTCCCTTGCAGCTCTAGTTCCTTACTAGAAGGAAAGATTGTCTTGAGAGCTGATAATAGCAACTGGAAGTCTTTTTGCCTTCTTGTCACCTGTTCCATGCCACTGCTAGACTCTATAAACTGTCATCATAAACTTTATGACGAATTAATCCGTTGCTTCTCTACTTCCTAAGTAAAGTGTCCTTCCCACTTTCCTTTTTCTACCAGAAAGTTTTTCCTTTCTGTACTCTTAAAAATAAGATCACTTTCCTTTCACATCCAAAACTTGTTTCTGAAGAAACAACTTAAGAAATGTTTTCAAGATGATCCTTGGTTGAATCATCAGCACCGCTTCCTGCTTCACCCTCCACCCGCCCTGGAGTTCTCTCAGTCACATACCTGACCTGAACCTAATTAGTTTGTGAGAGCTAGAAAGTTTGCCGCCCGTGGTGTGGCTGTGGGCCAGGCAGGCAGAGTTCTCTGTGCCTGGTACTGTAATTGTTGTGAAATCTTGCTTGATGGACAGGAGGTTATTCCGTTGTTTGGGATTTTTTTTTTTTTTAATTTTTTTCAACAAATGTCCTGGAAATGTGCAGGAGCACATTTTGGAGTTCAGAGAGTTGACTCTTCAGAGGCCATGGCGCCAGATAGAACCTCATGTCCTTAACATTGCTGAGAGCTAAAGAGGATCGAGAGCACTTCCATTTTGAAGAATATTTTAAAAACACTTTAACACATTTTGTCCTGCTTTTACAAAAGTCTTTATTATTTTGTAAGGTCTGTTTATGACTCTTGTTGCACAGCAGAGCCTTTATTAGGTCCTCAGGAGTAGTGTTTATATTGCTAGAACAATAGGATTTGTTACTATGCTTCTCTCTACCAAAATAAGGGGCTGGTTTTGCAACATCAGCTTTTACAAACAGTCCTGCTGAACAGCCCTGTGGACTTCTTCAAGGCTGCTTGTGTCCATAAGCATTATGGCATTGACTGCTGCTCCTTATACAGCCCTAGGAATCAAGGGTGTTAGGGAAGAATCCTCCTTCCATCGTAGGAGGTATGGAATGGGCCACCAGTCTTTCCCATGCCGTTAAATCATTTTGCACAGCAGAGGAACAAAGCGCAGCCTGGTGGTGTAGGCCACTTTATTTGTATCTTGCTTAACTGTACGTTTTTCCTCCCCTCTACTAATGGCCCTGTAAATTTTCCAAGGAATGTACTACTCAACAGTAAATGTGTCCACTTGTTTGCATGGATATTGTGGTGGTGTAATCGTCTCTTCCTCCTGAATCATCAGTTTCAATATCCTTCTACATTTTTGTTGAGGCAATGCAGCACTCTGAAAGTAAGGGCCTAGCAGGCATGTAAGATGCAGGCATTGTGTGGACAGGCTCTGTGCAGCATCCATGGTGTAATTCCACTAGTTCATCGCAGACCTAGCTAGTCTCGCTCTTACGGTCTTGGGTTCTCAGTTCTGCTATTAATGTACCCTGGTCCCAACTTGCAGTATACTTGTTATTCCAGTCCTTGTGCTCTATCAAGCTGGTACCCAGTCCACATACTCTCCTGAATCTACTGGTGCCTAGCCCTTGTTTCTAGTCCTAAAAATCTGCCAGAATCTCCATGCAATTTACTCTGCCAGACTGCCAAATCTTTCATCAGTCCACCCCTTACCTGAGGCTCTAAAAATATTCCATTAATTTTGCAATGACCTGTTCTGATTACTGGTCTGGAAGTTCTGCTTTGGAAATTGAATCTTTAAAGAATTAAAGCTGAAAGCAGCTTTTTGTAAGTTGTCCCCGTAAGTTTTTAACAAACATTGCCCACAGATAGCTCTAGTTAGACCACAGTTCCACATCCACTCCAGCCAACATATATCAGGGCTGCTATTGCCCAACCATGCTCCTGTGTTTCCTCAACACAAGCAATAGTGTGTTTCTGACCCCAGAATAGCATAGTTCAGGGAGCTAAACTAGCTGGAAATCAACACTACAAAAAAATTACTGGATTATTTTTGCAAATGAGTGGAAACCTGAACAGCAGGGAAGAAATGATCAGGTGCAGATCACTATCGTGTGTCCAACCTCAGGCTGTTAGGGATGTATGGGAATCATTCCCATCTGATAGCAATTTAGGCACCGTTATAAATGAGTTGTTTCTGTCAAGGTCCTTGAGAATGGATGGCTGCATCACAAAAACCAGCTTTACATTTTGGATTAAATGGATTGATGATGGTAATCCCAACAGAAAAAGGATAAGAGGAGAACTGTAATGGGAGCTCAGCAAGCCTCTCAGCTCTGGAATTGATCCATTGGTTTTGAGAGTGGTGGGAGAGGTTTGAACTGGTCTTGAGCTTTCTGTATAAAGAGTATTCAACTTTTTATCAACATTTAGTTTTATTTAAAAATGAAGGCTGCAAAAGTTAGTTGATTTAAAAGGTCTCCAGTTCTAGAAATGTTCTCCTACCTTTTCTCTTATCTTTGGAATTTATTGTTTATCCAGCATAAAAAATTCATGGACAAATTCTGCCTTCAAGATCTATAAGCCTGATCGGTGCTTTAAAACCCCTGGAAGCAATGGCTTTGTTTATCTCCAGAAGTCCAAGAATAAGCTGATTTTGCTATTTTTAATCTGTCCGGAAATATGCAAAGAAGAGAGCTTAATTGCAAACAGACCAAACCTTATATAGGAAATGGGTATGTCCCTAGGGGGCACCTAAAAGTGAATGTCTGAAATTAAATTCATACAGTCTTCTCCCTTGCTCCCTGAAGCACGTACTCTTGGAATGAAAGAGAAGGCTATGGGCTAGCATCATATCCCAGTAGTTTCTATCCATTATAACACTCTGGCTATCTTAATATTCAATTAACAGATGTTTCCCAGCATGTATGAGCTCAAGATGACTAGTTGTGTGTGTTTGTAATGAAACCATTAAAGAGGATAGAGAAAAATTAGAAAAATAATGGCTCCATTGCTAGGATCTTAATTTGGTTACCAGAGAAAAATGAAGCAGGAGCATTGTGATTCCAAAATTTCACCCACACTTTTCTCAAGAGAGTGCTACCACACCCAGCCAACAATCTACGGTGAAACTTCACATCATGAAAGCAATTCCCATCACCTGCCCAGTGATTCTGAAATCAGGATTGTCTTTAGCTCAGCTACCAAATATTACACCCTATAATGGGTAACATATATCCTAAGGTGGACCAGATGCTTTTAGCTTAACTAAAATTCTCCCCACCCAGGAAAAAAGGGAATGGCATTGTTTTTGTAGAGGCACAGCAGCAGACTCTGACTGTCAGTGCCATTTTGGTGTTAGCTAGTCATTGTTAGTGTTAGCTAGTCAGTGCATGACCATTGAGCACATCACACGTTATTCTCTCTGTACGTGCCCCACACTGCATCATGGACCTTGGGTAGACCCCTGGCCCAAACTGTGTGTTCCTGCAAGTTTAGAAGCAAGCTCATCCCAAAGCTTCTCAGGCATCTGCACTGATGCACATCCGTCAGTCGAGCACGTTCTGCTGTACTCCCACAAACGGCAATGGCACGGCTAGGCTCCCTCGGTTATCCCACAGTCTTGCAACTGCAGCCCTTGCCCCACCTCGCCAGGCAATGCTGCGCGCCAGGAGCAAATTGCTGCTGACTTCCACACTAACTCTCTGGCCACCTGAAGAGTGTACCACGCTGCTCCTGTGTGGTGCCTGCTTGCCTTCAGTGCAGAAAACTTTGCCATGCCCCACGCTATCAGTAGCCTCTGCCGTGGCTCTCTGGGCCACAGTGTTTCTTGAATCTGAATCCTAGCCTCCATGTTCTGTGGTCTAATAGCCGAAACGGTCTGGGTAACATCCTAAATGCTGAGTGGCCTGCCGGCAAGAGTGCACACAGGGGACCCAAGATCTGTAGATTTATTGCTTGTAAACCAAAAAGTATATTAAAAAAAGAAGAGATAAAAATAGATGGGGAGCTTGGGGACCGGAAAGGCAGCCAGTGGAGATTAGATGCACTGCTGGTTGACTCATCCAGCTTGTTTTATTGTAGCACAGTTCCAATAACGGCTGTATTATTTCAGCTTTTGTGCAGTGAGCAGACATTTGTTTTGCATCGAAGCTTTTTCACATAAATGTGCTCCGTTTTTCATTTCTTCTTGCATTTCCCAGCGTTTCAGCTGGCAATTATGAATGGGAGAGGTGGTGGCTCCAAAGGAGTATTAGCCAACTTCTCAGCTGGTATAAATCAGCAACACCCCCTGGTATTTAATAGAGCTATGCAGCTTTATACCAGTTGAATCTACACCAACTGTTCTTTTAAAACGTGTCCCACCTTATAAAGAGCTGTGTTTTCTTCGGTGGTGGATTCTGAAATTAATGAGAAGAATTGGACCGACTGCCTCACAGACTGTGTGCAGTGCACATCTTGGCAGGATCCACTTCCTAACGTGTGGCTCTATTCTGTCTGAGGGACTTCTTTGCAGGGGCCTCCAAAGAACAACAGCCCATCGTGTCCTGTCTGCTGGACCTGGGCTGTGGTCTACTGCCTTGCAGAAGGCCTGCACACAGGCCATCCGCTGCCTGCTAGCTCAGTTCCTCACAGTGCTTTTAGCTCCTGCCTCACTGCAATTCATTAAAACCCTTCTGTGCCTGCATGTAGGTGGCTATGAGGAACAGTTACAGTGAAAATACGTGGAATGTGTGTCAGGCTTTGTTAGCTGTTCGCAGCTTGCTTCATGGCTTGGAAAGTGCTGCCCTGCCAACTTGGGCTGTATTCAGAGGCAGAGGAGTTCTGTAGAAACGGGTTTGCAAAGAACCACAAGGAGGGAAGAGAAGAGCTATTTACCTTAAATGAGTTGAGATCAGGTAGACCTACATATGCAGCGGAGGCTGTGCGTTTGTTACAGGATGGTGGTGTTTTGCAGCTCTTAGAGTGCATGTGGATGGAAGGAACACTTTGGGTTCTGTGCAACTTTTCGGAAAAGACCGTTTAAAGGTGATTTAATGAGGCAGAACCTGGTGATCAGGTGGGTCACTTCCCACCCATGTTCCTATGCCTCTTATTATCAGCCCTTGAGCAAACCAGCCTCTGCCATGTGAGGACTAGATACAGCTGTATATTTTTACTGGGATTTTGCTATGGTTTTAGTTGAGATGTTCGTTTGCATGTTGCCTTCTTCGGTTTCTCTACACAAATTACACCAAGTGCGTGCTATGGACTGTGTAGCTGTGCTAACCAGAAAAAATGCCATTCTCTCTTCCATTTTTTTCTTAGCAGCATGGAAGTGGGAGGGAGAATCTGCCAAAATGTGACTTTGTTTCATCAGAATCTGTTCCCTTATTGTGGAAGCTGTATGATAACAGGCTTTTTCATGGCCAGCTTATGAGTAGTGTGTGTAGCTTGCAGCCCACCCCTACCATGGACATACACAGATCCTTTAAAAGAACGCAACTGAAACCCCAATTTTGAGACTCAGGCATCTGTATAACCAAAAAGAAGGTCCAAGGTGATCCACAATCAATTTCTATAAGCGCATATGAATAAAGTTACTTTATAAGTACCTGTGTTGTCATCAACTATTTTCTACAACACAAAAAATACCTCTTTTTTTTTTTTCATAAACTTTTCAAGCTCACGAATTTCTGATGACAGTCACTTACAGGAATAAATGGTGAGGTAACAGCAGCTTTGTGTAGGATTGAGATAAATTTGGGTCCGAAATAAATGAAGACCTCCCTAAGAGGTAAAGTTAGGAAATAAGTGTGTGGGAAAATTGGAGTGAGTGAGAAGGCAGCAGGGAAAAGGAAGCCACAGTACAAATTAAAGATTGCAAGTAACAGGGCTGGGTGCCAAGAGCCTCAGAAAAGAAAAGAAAAAAAAATCCTTGATTAGCTAAACTGTTTGCTTTACTATATAAAAACTGACCTCCTTGAGGAGCCCTGAGCCCTGGCCTCCTGGGAGTCTGAGTACGTGCGGGCAAGCTGCTGCCCTGCTGATGGCAACACAAATGCTCCAGCACCAATCTTGCCCTGTGGATTTCCAGGTGCAAATGCTTCATCTGGCAGGAGCTCTGTCCACATCAAGCCGACAGTGCCTTAACGTTTTATCCAGCCTGGCATTACATATTTTCCTTCTTTTCCAAATCACTGCAATAATCCCAGTTCCATTAGCTACGTGTGAGCATGTGTGTTGAAGGGAACTGCTGTGTCTCCAAGCAGCTATAAAGTGTAGGCCAAGTGTGACTTTCAAGGGGACAGATGAAGGACAGAGCTGGCGTGACAAGCCCATGCCTCCAGCCAAGCTCAGACCCCAGTTCTGGCTACAGCAGCCAGTGGGGCTCCCCAGCTGCCCACAGCCCTCTTGGATACTCCAGAGCACTGATGTACGTTGCCCTCATCGTGAGGCCCCGCTCCCCAAGGAATATCCCAGTCCTCCTGTCTCAAGGCCTCTGTCCTGCACAGGAGATGCTCTAGCATAGAGATCCTTATGGAGGACCACTGATCAGACCTGACACATGCCATCGTAATGCAAGTGCTCTTTAATTTGCGTTACCTGCTGCTATTGATATTGATATTATTGTCTTTCTTCCGCTGATCCATTCACAATGCCATCACCAAGTTGAATCATTGTGGTGGAGGGGGAAATTCAAGAGCTACAGGGAATGTGCTTGAGCACCTAACACTTGTGTGGGTGTGCTTTTAATGCCTGCTGATACTTTTTGAATGTAAGTTGTTCTGTCTTAGACACAACATGAAAGAGGAGCTATCACAGACAGAGCTGCTCTGAGAGCACAGACGGGGAGAGTTATATATAAAGTGAAGGCAGCTGGGAGCCCGCAGCAAGGTGACCGTCATGCAACAGAACACAGTGCCTAGGACATGCTACTCATGGGTAAAGTACACCCGGAATTCAAAACCATATTAATGCTATCAAATTACTGGTAGCCACTTGTTAAACAGACAGAGAGAAATGGAACATGAACAGTTTCTGAGCATGAGCAGGCTGCATGCATGGGAACCGTTTCCATCAAAAGTTTTTTTTTATTCTGCTGGCTTTTTTGAATGTAGCGGACTGCTGTTCCAGCACAGAGTGAAGACATTTGGAATCACAGTGTGATTGGCATAGCAAAACCAGGAAAACAAGAACATGAAATGGGAGTTTGTCACTTAAGTAGAGTGAACTAAACCAATTCTGTATAGTGTTTTCATCCCAAAGTGCTTGAGAAGTTTGTTTATAAATGAATTACTTCCCTGTGGCTCAAAGGCAGCCACCTCTGGGCTGAAATGCAGTTGTCGTCATTGCGCATCCAGTGCTTAGGCTGCTTGTGAAACATTTGCTTTGTTATGTATCTGGTTTCATCCGGCTGTTCATAATAAAATGAGAACTTTGCAGCACCTCGTTCAGATTCTCAGACTGGAAAGGACAGTTCTTGATGCCAGAGGTCCTAAAGTCACTGAGTTTTCCAAGACAAAATTCAGAGAAGTTGTGCTAATATACAATTGCAAATAGTTACAACCAACATCACATAAACTGTGCTCAGTGAATCCCAGGGACTGGGCAGTGTTGCTTCTGTCTCTGGAACTGGAACGTCACAGCCACAATTGTCGGGGAGGCAGGTCATGTTGTTCTGAGTTTTTTGTGTCTTGACTCTATTTCTTTACTCTTGTTCAAGACCCGCATGACTCTGATGACACCCTTGAAGATGGTAAGGAATTGAAAGACTGCAAGAATGAAAATAATTTAATTTCATTTTTTTGTCAAGCAAAATGCCGGTAGTTGGCTTACTTCCGTCATGGGTTCCACCTTGATATAACAGACCTAAAACCCGATCACAGCCTAATTCCACACTTTTTCTGAGTAGTTACCAATTTGTTTTGGCACTGTTTCCTACCAACTAGTTGATTAGGAATAATGGAACGAGAGTGGTAGAGCTAAATCTATATTTTACTGAAGACACCTTACACTTATTCCTGCTACATTGTCAGACCTCGTTTACCTTAGCAGGTACAGGATGGGTAGTAATGACAAGCTTGATATACCCTGCCACCTATTTAGTTGTACTACCTTATAGTAAGCTTACCTCAGGGAAGTAGAAATAACAATCAAGAGAGGTGATATCATTTTTCCTAGCCAGGCTACACTATTCATACTTCACCTGAAGTCAGCAACAAGGCTGAGAATATCCTCAGTGATAGGCTCATATACTTTCCACTGGGTCTTATCCCCATCATAAGCAAAATTTTTAAGCAAATCATCACATACAAAATCTAGCTCTGGACTTTGCATCATTGCTTTTTCATCAAATGCTCTAGGGATTAAGTTTGAACCCGCCAAATCCCTCCCAATCTGCAAATCATAAATTCATAACTGAAAAAAAAAAAAAAAATCTTTGTATTCGTGAGGAGAGGGCCAGGCCATTTTGGCAATCGCAGTAAGTGGGTTATGGTCAGTTTTCTAACACAGGCTTCTCATAAAAAAAAAGACAGGAAACTTTTTACATTCATGGACAAATGCCAAATCCTTCCTCTCTATCTGAACGCACTGACACTCTGCTTTTGTTAGCATTCATTGCACAGAAATTTCTGACCTCCAGTTTTGACCATATAGCTGCAAGGGGATTAGGCCAGTTCTCTTCTGAGGACAACTCCATCTCATGCGTAGTGTTAAGATACCTCAGGGCCGCATCCTCTTTAACCACCTCCTTCAGTCTCTGGAATTGTTAAGCTTTGTAGTCAAAAGTGTACTGCCTGTCTTTTTATAGCGGTGCCCTGGGGTTGGCAGGTCATGCAGCCAGGTTACGCACACAGCGCTCCCATTCCAATGGGTCCTTGTGCCCACCACTTCTGCACCCAGTCCAGCTCCTCTGTAACCTTGCTGTATAGCTTGCTATGATAATGTCTCTCCCCAGAATTTTATAGCTGTTGTGAGAAATTAACATTTTTGTCTGTCTAGCCCAGTTTAGTTTTTTTTTTCAGGACGGCTCTGAAGCCTTTTACTGTGTTATTCTGTTATTTTTTTTCTGCTGATCTTAACATCATCTGATCTGTGTAAATGCTGAAAACTTGGTACATCATCAAACATCTGCTGTATTTTTGGAGAACCGTCTCAAGTTTGGTGAAGCAATCCAAATCACCAGAAATTGTGATTCTCAATTTGCACAAAATGCATGCTCTGTTTTTTAAGGGCTTCTGCCAGACCCCGCTGACACATGAAGCATAAGAAAATATTTGGCATCAGCCACTTCCCCAGAGATTTTTCCTCTTGTAGGTAGTGGAAAATGATCCCTCTGTACACATGTATTCAATTCTTCTAGGTCTATTCATAAGCAAAGGTTTCATCTCTTTTTTTAGCATACCCATTCTGATGGTTCCTCTGTGCAGTTTATGGTAATGAATATATTCACCTCCTTTTTTAGCCTCTGCTACAGGGCACAGGGAACCATGCCAGTGTTGTAGATTGTGGAGCAGCCCTCAAACTCTTTTTCAATAACTTGATCTCCCAGCTTCCTAAAGAGAAGGGCCTCTTGAGAAGGCTGAAGACTGGCTCCCACTCCTCTTAGATTATGGGTTTTGAGGCTGTTGTTTACCTGTCTGTTTCTAACCCCTTTGCAGGTATAAACCCACCACATTTAGTCTGGAGTTTTACCTGTTTCCTCTGTGGCATGGCTGATGCTGGCACTGCTGCTGGCAGCACACAGGCTCCTGTGCCAGTGCCCACCTTCAGGCCAGTAAATGTCAGGTTTGCTTTATTGAGCACATAGTCTTGGGAGCCCTTCACAGCTCAGACACTTCCGTTAGCCCACTGTGCCCCTCCACAGGGCTCAGCACCGCTGTCCTTCAGGGTATGCATCTCCTGTTGACACCCTCCAAAGGATGACAAGATCCTGCTTGTTTAGATACTCTATCCAACCATCTGCCCAACACCCCCGATTACTGAGAGGGAGCTCGGGGTTTCATTGTACTGAATTATAGGGATAAGGGCCTGCCAGGAAGCTTGGATGTATGGTTCCTCTTCCCTTCCAGTTCAGGGGAGGTTCAGGTCCTGGCCTATCTGCCGTTACCTAGGAAGCTCAACAAAGCAGACTTACAAAGCAGGCCAAATGCAAACAACATTTAAAGCTCCATGGCCCCTTACTAATGGGACTACGCTGTGTCAAATCTCAATAGCTCACATTTAACAGCCATGTCATTATGGAGTATGGGCACACAACTGCTGTTAAAAAGAGAGCGAGCGAGGAAAAATAATAAAAAAAGACAAAATGCAAGAGGCTTAGGAGGCCCCTGGTTTCCTTAATGGAATTAGTCCTTCCTTTATGAATTCCAGGGTTAGATGCTGTAAATGTGATTCGCATACTCCCTCCCCTCACCAAAGCAGAAAGATCTGCTAGACACATGTTCGGAGCAGAGCGGGGGAAGATATGACGTGACTCAAGAGCCTGGAAGGCTAAAAGGAGTAGATGGGGGAGAGCTCTGCAGCCCTTGATCTTTGTAAGATTTACTGCCTTTGCCTCTTGCAAAGATCTTTTTTTTTCCTGGAAAATTGCTAGCTTCTAGCAATTTAAAAAAAAAAAAATTGGCTGGGGCAGTAAACAAGATCTTTGAAGGGGGAAGGAAGCCAAGAGAAAGTCAGGCCCATTAGTCACGCAGCTGCATTTCCTGTCACAAAGGACCCCAGTTGAGTAATCACTCAAAATATGCTTGTTATTTTTTCCTATTTTATTTCAACTTTCAGCCTGCCAATATCTACTGTAAGAAAAAATTAAAACAAGAAAAAGAAAACGTCTTTTAGCCTCAGAGGGGAAAACAATGTAGAATCAGACATTGACTTACATTATTTTTCCTTTTCTTTAATTTTCGTAGCCTAAAAACACTTCAGTCATATGAGAGGAATGTTGGTAGTGCAGAGTGGGTCTGAGACAGTCCTGGTGTTTTCAGGGCATATAATTTCAGCAGGAGTGTGGGTGTCAAAGTTCCTAGGCTACACTTCCAGCTGCTACCATTAATTCACTGTACAACCTTGATCGAGTCATGTATTAATTTATCCGTAATTTATTATGAAAAGTAAAGATGGTAATAGCTTCTGCATAATTGTTTTGTCAGGCCTCATTAACGGTGCTTATAAGTAATGTTGAGTCTTCTGATGAAAGCTTTGTAGAAGTATTTGTCTAAAGGAAAATACAGTCAAGACTGAAAAGAAGTAAACTTGTAATTTAAAGCAGAACATTCTTATGAATAGATTTTAAAAGAACTTACATTAAAAGAGGTGAAAATAGGAGCAAGACTATGAAATAGAAGGAGGAAAATCTTGCTGACACTCTCTCTTGAGACACTCAGAGGAAGAAGAATACAGCAAACCTGTCATAGGGAACAACCCCCTTTGTAATGTTGGAAGAGACCGTATGGCTGATTGACTATACCACCTCCCCGCTTCTAGATCTTGGATTATAAGATGCTGGCTCTGATCGATCTGGTACCAACTTCAAAAAGAAGCCACAGATACATGATGAACATAAAGCTGAAAAACCTCTGTTTTTCCAGACTGCTGCAAAGAAAATACCTCTTTTATCAACAAACACAGCTCCAAAATACAAACCCCCACCTTTTATTTACTCAAAAGTAACGAGTGTGGTGACCAGGCCACCTATAAAGAATGCATAAGCGTGCTTCAGGGCACATAACAGTTTGTAACTTACATTCCTGATTGGGGTACCTGACTATATGGCTATGTGAAAATGATTGCAAAGGGATTGCAAATCCCTGTTTGGACTGCTATCTAAGTAGAGAGTAGATGATTGTAGTTTACACTACATAATAACATGACTTCAAATACGGCACAAAAAATGAAGCTTACATTTGCATGTAAGTGACTGGTAATGTCATATAATTCTCTAATTTGCACAGAGTTGATACCACAGATGTGCAATGTTTTCAAACCACAGCTTATGAGCAGATGTGATTTACACAGCAATGTAAATCACAGCTTCCTAAAGCTAGTTAAAGGGTGTAAACTCAAACAAATGTGAGATTTGCCCCAATTTGGTTTAAGAGAGACTTTGAAAAGCTGTTTGCATGTATTTTTAAAAGCAATTCAGAATGCTTGTTTATGCATATTTACACTGAATGGAAAAGTAAGAATCTTGTGAGTCATGACTCAAATATGAAAAATTCCGCTCCAGATTATCTTTATAAATTATGTTCATCCTTTGTCTTTCCAAATGGCAGGCGAGGCAAGCTGTGCTCCTCAGCGGGCGCACAAGTGTGCACTCCCTGGTTTGTGGTCAGAGCTAGCACTAGGTCATAGGGGCTGTCTGCTACTCTCACACCAGATGACTTTCACTGCTACATGTCCCACGCTACTGGATCCCCACATCATATGACATTCTATGCAATAACGATAGTTTTATGTCCCTAAAACTAGCTTTGCCGTGATGTGGGTTTATACAGGCCATTTCCAATGATTATTGGAATCTACTCAGTTTTGAAATCATATACTGGTATGTATGAATGAATGGAAATTATTTGTTTACAAGAGCAACATAAACTTTGTGCATTTCCTTTTATAAGTACCACAGTATGTGATAATATTTCCTATACTAACATTGTAGGGATGTATTAGTATAAGTCGCACCAGTATCTAATACATCAGACTGTATAATAAATAATAAGCTCCTATAGAATGAATTATACCTGACCAGTATTTGGGTAGAAACTAATATTTCTCTATTTACCTACCTGGTTATCTTAGGAATTTGTATGACCCTGTAGCCATGGTATCTGAGTATCTCCAAACCTCTGAACCTTTGATGTACCTGTTCTCTCCACACAGGTCTCATGCATGTTAGTACAATTATCCCTGTACAGGTGTGCCACTGAAGTCCTAAACTGAATGACTAAGCCAGAATAACTTCAGAAGTCTATGACCTCTTGATTCACCTGCTGGCTGTGAAGAATTACTCTCTCTCTTGCATAGATGGGAAGCTGAGTCATAGAGAACTAAAGTTACGTGCCCATAAGCACATAGATAGCAACAGAGATGGAATCAGAATTCATGGTGTACAGATCTTCACTCCCTGGCTGGGTGCATTCGGTTACTCTCTCCTGTCTTCAGTGAACTGATCATATTTGGTAAAATAGCTAGCAGTTGTTGCTCTTTGCAGTGCAATGCTTCTGTGATGTGTGTAAAGGTGACTTGGCAAATAATTGCTTATCAGAAAGCTAAATTAAGTGGGGAACAGGGCAGTTGCTTAGTACATTGACAACTGAACTTATCTGCCCTTCTGCTAAACTGCCACATGAATTTGGGCAATTACCTCACATCCACATGCTGCCATTTTTCTAATTTAATACAGGGATAATAACACACTTGGAGGTCCAGGGACAAAAATCCCTGTGTAGTGCTGCTCCACTTCTTATTTAAGACAATGGAATGAGGGAAGAAAAGGGAAGGAACAGAGAGAATAATGAATTTTCCCATTTAGTTGAATGAAGTTTCTATAATACAACTCAAAAATCTCACTCTTGAAACAAGAGCGTCTGGTAAGAACATTTTAGTTTTAAGTTAAGTTTTACGTTGCCACTGGGCATGTTGATGCAGGGCTGTTGTGCTAGGGAGGGTGTAGACTTTGCAGCTGTGGTTTAGGGGTTCTGCACCCCTTGCCAACCAGCACTGGATGGAGCCCTCTGGGTCTATCTCAGAGCTGGTTTTCCTTTCCTCCAAATACAGTGTAGGACTGTGGAATTGGGCTATATGTAGCAGATATATAACTTCACTTTCAGAGCAAAACTGACTATGAAAGGGTTAACCTGACTAATGGCAACACTTCAGTAAAATTGAGGGAGGTGGAACTTAAGTCCCAAGTCTTAATAAAATACAGGTGTTTTATTGTTAGGTTAAAAACTCCTCATCTTAAGACTCCAGCAAGCATTTAAAAACAAGGAAAAAATGTGCTATTGAATAAGAAACTTGGAAAGGCAACGACAGGCCGTGCAAGGCATTTACAGAGAATGCAGCATTCACTGGCTAAGGCCTACATTAAAGTTCACGGAGGGAAAACAAAACATAAATATTAGATGAACGACACCTCTCACAACATGCATCTGGCCTCTGAAGTATTACACCTGGGATTAACTTTTGACATTCTCCTTTCCACCATAGTGATTTTGCTGTCTTACCAGCTCCCTGCAGAGTATTTATACTCTCATTTTTCAACCTTTCTGTCTTCTTGTTTCCTAGTCTGTCTGGGGACTCGACAGGGTGGCAGGCAGCGTGAACACTGCAGTCGTAGTGCACAGATAGCTCCGCCATGCTTGCAGCTGCTTTTCTGTCAGGGATAGGACTTTTTTTTGGAAAAAAAAACCCTACTTTAGAACTAGCTAGTAAAAAGAAGTTGTAAAGAAATCATTAATCACTGTTTTCTCCTCTTTCACTTCCCCTCCTTATCCCAAGGAAGCAGAAAATTTGGGGCACCATTTTTCAGTAAGTTGCACGGAGTGTGCATGGGTCACAGAGTTAAGGGATTGCTCTGAACTTCCAGCTTTAGCTTCAAGTTCCTCATGTATTTGGAGAATAGAAGTATTATGACTCACTAAAGGGACACGGAACATGAAGAATCAGAGAAGTCTGAATGTACTTATGGTGTCCCAAGGCCTAAGATTACTGCATGGTCATCCCCATGGGCCTTAATTAGTGTCATAGAGATGGGCTGCGTATTTTTGGTACCTGTATAGTGAAAATAGTTAACTAACTGCTGTGCATAAAAACTCATCCCCCTGGGAGGAAGTTGGGCATCGATTTCCCTGGCCTTAGCCTTGGTGATATAAATCAGCTGTCACTACTAGAGGAGAAGGACAAAAATAGTCCATGGAGTACCTGATAGGATGAGAAGCAAAAGAGTAACTGTTGGGTTTTGATGCAAGAGTTTCACAACCGCAACTTAGTAGGAGACAGAGAAGTGACAGTGAAGATGGTCAATCTGCCAGTCATCTCATTTAGAAGACTGACAGGTGAGATACGAACAGTACTAAGAAAAAATACAAATGACATACAGAAAGGTCTAAGGCAATGAGTAAAAATGAAACTGATGGAGCTGTTGAGCTTATAAACATGAGTACGTGCCACCCCTTTTTCACATGGAGCAGAGTGATCAGGACAGCTTGAGTAAATAATTCAGAAAACAAAAGAACAGAAACCAAAACCCTCCGTAATCACAGCAGGAAACCCAAATAAGCCCAAGCTGTGTGTCCTCTGTGCACCATTGCGCTGCGTCCTTTTTACAGCCCAGTCGCTGTACTGGGCCACCTGAACTGACGGGCTGGAATACCGGCATCAGGCAGACATGGCAGAGATGAAGGAGGAGGGTGAAGTGTAGATCGACCCTCTTCTTCACACACCTCTGAGAATAACCATTCTTGACTCCCAGCCATCATCAAAACCAGATGTATTTTTAAGAAGCAACTTATGAAGATGCAGTGGAAATGCAGACTGCAGATTAAGAGAGGGGCAAAGAGTAGAAAACTTTATTAAGAGGATCTCAAAAATCCTTGTAGGTATCTTTATGTTGGCCTGAATGTGACCCTTGAGGAATGATAAGGCCCTTGAGGAAAATCAAGCAGGAGAAGTCTCTGTCAGCATTTGCTAGCTGCTCCCAATTTTAGATCTTCCGTGGCCTTCTCCTTTCCTCCTTCGCTTTGTAAGACTGCTTTTCATCCCACTCCTACTCTCCTTTGCAGCTGCCAGTTCCTGTTACTAGTGTCAGCAGTTCTCAATCTTCTCAGACAACCCTGCTGTCGTTTGTGCCTTGCTACGTGAGGGAAACAACCCATGCTTTCTGTTCCCTTCGGGAAAGTCACTGGGGCTCAAGCTCCAGCAAAGCTAGGCCAGCCCCTGCACAGCGCAGCCCTTGCCCAAATACAGCATGTCAGACTGCAAAAACTGGCAGTGCCTCTGGTCTCAGCACAGGGAAATAGCCAAGATCAAAGTTAGAAGCATGGTTTCTTTATTCTCTCATCAAACTGGCCTTTATTTTTTCTTTCCAGTCTTACAATTATTCTTATCTTTTCTGATGTATGTTATCTCTGGGAGTCACTGAGAAGTAGTGGATGGATTTGCAATAAAGTATGTACAGCCAGGCCAAAGTGTTTCCAAATTAGCTTTGTGTCAACTTTGAAATAATAATGATGTCGGTCATTGAAAAACTCAAGACAAGTACTTTGTACTAGTAGTATTAGCAACAATCACTAGTGTTAGGCCTCATGGTTATCCTTGCAGGTGCTGTTAACTCTTCCATATCATACAAGAGAGAGAAAGATTCTTCCTCTAAACAAGCTCACTACTTTCTGTGCTGTAAAATTGTCTTGTGTATGACTTAAAGAACCGACTGATAACCTTTGCATCCTGTTTCTCATTCCTCTGTCTTTGCATGATGAAAGTTCCCCTTCCAAATTTCATTTCCCTCATGTATATTTATTTTAAATGGCTGAAATGAAAACAAAAATCCTTTGCAGCTTTCTTCTGTACATATGAAATGATGTAGTTAACTACTTGTAAAAGAAGCAAAGATCCCCATTTAAAAGAATAATAAATAGGTAACTCATTGCAGAGGGTGGCACCAAGACTGAGATTGTGCCAATGGCACAGAGAACAGAAAAGATTAATTTCAGAATATTGAAGAAGATCAAAACCTTTGCTTTTATGCTACTATCCCTATAGCATCTTAGTGTATTTTAAAAAATGGTTAAGGACATTTTTAACGTTATTCTCAAATTTTTGTAAGTGGAGTAAAGAATGTCTACCCTAATTTATTTTTTATTTCTTCTAGCCTAGCCTAAAAAGTTTCAGCGTTGTACCTTTCACAGGTGATCTGTACCTTTTTTCATGGGAGTGAAATGCCTGAAGTGTTTACATGCAGAGCAGCAGGGCCCAATGGCCCTCATTTCACAGCAGGTTAGAAATGGACTTAAAGGGCAGTGGTGCACACGCCTCCACCCAAGCCAGGGCTCAGAAAGGATAGGTACAAGTGAGTACAAAACTGTTTGCTTTCCCTTTCCCTTGCATTACTGTGGGATACTCGCAAACATTTCATTAAAGCTATTGTATGCATGCTTAACTTGGAGATATCTGTGGTTCCTTGAAACCATTACACAGGAGCACCAAAGAAAATACAAGGGAGTCACTGAAGGAAAATACAAATGAATTAGAAAAGCATAGCAACCAGAGAATACATTTCCCATAATACAACAGTCAAAGGTCATGAGATCACAGATGCTCAGTTGCTCATGCATATCTTCTATTCTCTCCACTTGCATGCTTGCTCCGGAGAGGGCAAAGATTTAATGAGGATGGGGCTAGCTTTAGCAGTTCTCACCCTTCCTCACACCCTACATCTGAAAGAGCATTGAAAGCCTCTTTGAAGTTGGAATAGACACACATTGAACTGTCCCAGTGCACACATACAATCTGGGGTTTTCTCATCAGGTACAAAAATACAAGGTGACTGTTCTCTTCCGGCTGCCCTGGATGTGAACAAAGCTGTTGAATCAAAGACTTATTGAATTTAGGGGTGGAAAGAAGTTTCTCCATTGCATCTGTCCTTTCAACCTGCAGTAGCGGCCCTTCTCAGAGTCTCACAGTTTCTATTAGTCAGTTCATTTTTCCTAGCTCCTTAAGAAGAAATCCTGTTCAGACAAAACAGCACAGTATTTACAGGAAGCTTGGCAGGGTCAAAAAGTGACTTTAAAACCAATCTCTTGTTAAAACACATACAGTATCTGCTCTGATGTAGATACTATTAGAACTCGGCAATCTCTGATTTGCTATCAAGGCCTTGAAGGTGAATTCAGAGTCAGATTTGTTAAACTTGGTGACATTGTAAGTGTTATCACTTGTCATTAGCAGAGCTAACTTAGTTGCTCCAAGTCCCACTTAATCTATCCAGCTCACTACCCACAGCTTCTGACCTACTTAGTCACTTCCTGTCTTTGATTTTCCCCTTAAAGCCTCTTTTCTATCTTGGCCTGTGACTGCCATTTAATCTTAATCAAACTTCCTTGGACTTCCATTACTGTCAAGTACAACTCCTCTCACCGTACTACCCACCCTTCTGAGTGCAAGAAAACTGATTTACGGCCAACAGCCTGCCTCTTCTCTTATGCTCTAAGTTCATCATTGCTTTGTTTTTCTTCCTGTATGAGTCACTCCTTCCCCCTCTCTGAGACATCGTGCTATGCTTTCCGTTCCCCTCGGCCTGTCAGTGGCTGAGAAACTGCCGTGCACGCCTTTACTGCAGAGATCTGGTGAGTATTATCGCGTGTGCCCAGCTACCATGTGCAGATTCGGAAAAAGCTGAACACGAAGAAACTGAGTTGGCCACAGGCGGCTACAGAAAGTCAGCTAGTTTAATATGCTTTTGCCTCTGACCAGAAATGATGAACTAGTCTGTTTCCTTATGCCTTTCTTAAGAGCTACTTACGCAAAACACAGCTGTTTAGTCTGCGCCTCCCAAACCTAGCATCTCCCCTGCTACTTCAGGGCGCCTGTTAACTATACAGATGCTGTAAGCTGGGTACCAGCTTAAGGAATTTCCCAGTTCTCACTGGTTCACTCATGCTACAGTAACATGCCTTTGAAACAGATTTCTTCAGCCAGTTTCCTTCTATGACCAGAATCCAATTTAAAGATGTTAATCCAGTGCCATGGTGACTTTTGCCTGCGCAGGGGCACTCCTGAGCTGGCAACTTCTGTTGTTTTTCAAGCTTCTTTTGCCAGCACAGAGAAGTTCAAAGATGTGGCCCTATGCTCTTTGAATGTCAGATACAAAACATTTGATGGCAATGGCAGCTGTGTGTAACACGTAGAGAGATTTGTTCCGTCTCTCCTTACACGTATGCTCTCTCCCAGCTCTTTTTTCGATATACCCAGTTCTGCTTTTCCCTCTTCCTCCTACTTCTGTGCTCATCAGCACTCATACTCTTTTGGGTTTTGTTGTTGTTGTTAACATATGGAGGTTATATGATCCATCACTGAGTGCAGCCTTGTCCTCTTAATAAGCAGAAAATACCATACGTTTTGGAAGGAGGAATTAGCTACAGGCCGTTCTCATTAAGCCTCTCCTTCAACTTATCTCAGCTTAAATTGTATTTTCGAACTGCAGTCACTATGCGGCATTGTAAGTTGAAAACAACCACTTGAGCCCTTTCCAGCGAGGCTTTGAGTGTCCCTGATACTAGGCATGGAGAAGAGATAAGCAGCGCATTGAAGTTGTAGTATCACTGTAGCTGAGGGCAAGGAGTGAATGGAAACATACCCTCCCTCTGGCACTGCCTGGCTCTGGGTGCGGGGAGAGGAACGGGCCGAGCAGCTCGGGTTCACACGCGCGGCGGGAGCCAGCGGCCTCTCAGCTGATGACAGATTAGACTCAGGGCCTGGTTAGTGGGAAGACTGTGATTAGACCTCAGCAGCATCTGTCTCTAGCACTGAAGGAATTACTGCTGCGGGCTGCGATTTTCTCAGAAAACTGTAATTATAGCAGGAACCTCATTCCTGCCGTTTTTCTTGACAACTTAAGTGCAGAAAAAATGTGGGTGAGGGTGCAGGGAAGCATAAACTGTGAAAGGAGCAGGAAAGAGACACCTGTTTATTTTTGTTCAGCTCGTTCCAATTATTTTCTCTCAGTTTCTTAGATTCATATGAATCACAGACTGGTTTTTCCCAACAGTCAGTGCCAAGGTTTAACTCCCTGAAGCAGTCCTGGCATCCACCTGAAGTGATAGGACACATCCTCTCCACGCACTTATGCCCCATGGCATCTTAGATGAGTGTGTTGGTGCTTGCAGAAGGTGCCACACCAGCCTCTGCCCTGGCAGTGCCCCCTCCCTCCTCCCATGGGAGCAGTGGTGTGGGGTGCCAGACTGATCACCACTGTTCTCAGGACACCCCCGGGAAGGTATGGCCTGGGCAGAAGTGTGGGATATTGGAGATTGGGCAGGGTGAGTTTAAACCTTCCTCCCAAAGGCCCTGTCTAGACTAGGATTTAAGATTTTGAACTTAAAAAGCGTTAGGTTGTACATAGTAACTCTGTTTTAAAAGAAGTAGAAAGGGCAGTGTAAATTTGAACTCCCAATAACACCTGGTAAGTTTTGCCAAAATAACAATGTCAAAAAAGAGCAAGATTTCTTTGCAAGATTTCTCTACCAGAAAAAAACTTGTTTGTGCAGTTGTAACTCCATAGAAGCCCGTTTGCCATTAGTGTTTTCTTTGCTCAGAATATAAGAAGAAACAGATTTTTTTTTTTCAATTTAAATCTAAGAGAGGAGGAGAAATATCTAAGAGTAGTTTGCCAACATAGCTTTACCATCTAATACTTAAAATGTAGACAGGGTCAAAATGATTCAAACTAATCTCTGTGCTCTTTTCTTAACTTTCCTCAGGGCTTTAATGTGACTGTTTAATATACGTCGAAGGCGAGAGTGTCTTGTCTATGTTAAACAATTTTACATCGATGCTATACTCATCTAGAAGAAAGCAGAATTGTTCCTTACCAGCACGTCTGCCCTCCATCCCGCAGAATGTCTGGCAGCACAGCCAGGGATGAGAGTGTGGCAGCAGGAACTCGACCCTTGGGGCTGAAAGCACCGGGAGGCTGTATGTTGGCAAGCGGATCCCTGTCTCCAGAGCCAAGTCTCTGCAGATACTGGTGGGAAAGACACACATCTGGAGTTGTCTGGAATTGGCACAAATTGCCGTGGACAAAGAGGAGAGAAAGGAAGGGTTAGAAGGAAAGTGGAAAGAATGCTTCTTACACATTTCGCTTTCTTTTCCATCTGCTTGTGTGATGTTGCTGTGAGCTATTAAACAGATGCAGTGCTCTGCCCCAGAAGGGACTGTGTTTCAGTAGAGATGGAGAATGATTCCTATAGCTAAGCGCTTTGGGAGCCCCTTAGAATGAAAGGGGAGATAGGAATAATGTTTCTCTGATTGACTATTATGCTAAATACACTTGGGACCACAGCACCTGGGGCAGTAGCCAGAGACACTGTTCTGGCTCCTCAGACCTGAAGCCCCTGGCAGGCAGTGGGTACTGCTAGGTACTTCTGACTCATCCTTTGTGCAGTAGGTGAGTCCCTCTTATCTTTTGCCTTCCAGGCAGAACCTCCTAACTCTCCCGTGCTGGTTCTGAAATTCAAGGAGAGCAGATTACTCAAGCAAAAGGTGTTTGCAGACTGCGAAACTTTGTAGCTTGGGGAGATAAGGGTAGTGAAGGAGGACCAGGAGAAGGAGGAGCGGGCGTATTGCAACTGCCAAGGACTGAGCAGAAGAGCAATTTTTTTGCATCCATTCAGACGCTCAGCTATTTCCTGCAGTCAGCATGCTCCACCTGCTTTTATTTAACCATTTCCTGTTTACGGCTTCCAAAAACTTTCTGGTGAAATCACCAATCTGCCAAAAGATCAGTCTTTACAGTCTCTTTTGGACAGGCATCGCTAATTTTTTTTCTCTCTCCTCAGTATACAGACGGTTCAGATTGAGGAGCTGTGTGCGCATGTCTGCGTGCATGTGTGTGTGCATGTCTGCATGCGTGTGTGTGTGCATGCAGTCAGTAGTTACATCAGGACAGTATGTGCTTGCTCAGTAGTTCTTTCTTTCTGTCTCCATATGCCCCTTTTTCTCTTCTAGTGCTTGCTGCTTTTTGCAAACTTGAGCAAAGAAACAAGCAGTAGCACTGAAGGCTCGTTCCCCTCTCTGTAGAACAGAGGGCTCCAGATATTTAGAGGAAAGACTCTTCCCATTACTTTCAAGCGTCTGAGAGCTCTCGCACAAATGAGGGATTTGTTCCCTGGATAGCTTGCCCAAGCTTCAAATTATTTTCTAGCTTTGAAAACAGCGAGGCGATTTCTTCTAGTCTGCTGTTCAGTTTCTCAAATGTGAAAGGCAAGGTGTGAGGAGCAGGAAGGATCAACCAAAGAAAAATAAATCTTTCTTACAGTGTAGATGGCTCCCACGAGTCCCCATCTCGCACTTAGTCACACGTCTTGTAGAAATCACTAGAAAAGCATGCACGCTTCAAGTCTACTCTCCTTAGCCATAATATAGATAACACTGCAGCCACCACTAAATTCAAATTTATTTGTCACTGCTTTTGCTGTTTGTTTACTTTTTGTATTTCTCTTCTGGAGCAGTGAAAATAGATTCTTCAGTCTCCTCTCTGGTTCTCATGCTCTTGCACAGCACTGCAATGTTTGGGTTGCGGTGAGCACTGCAGGGGAATGTTCCCTTCTTAAAATAAATCATGGAAACATTTCTGTTGGAATCAGGGCTTGTAGAAGTTTATTTTTTTTTTTAATAAGAAGAATGTCGGGCCAACTTTGACCTGACACCATATCCCTTTAAAGGGAACAGGCTTGTGATGCATGTCACTGTATATATACTGACATGTATATATGTGTGTGTGTGTGTGTATATATATATGCACGCACACCAGTATACATGCCAGTTATACTGGTATAACTGAGCACTGAAATCATCCTCTAAGAATGCTGAACATGTTGGCCCTGTCTCCATCAGACAGATCTGCAAATTCCTTAGCTAGCCCTACTGCAAGTTAGTGTAAGCCAGGGTGCTTAGTCTGCTGACCTAGGCGTAGAAGGCGTAGGTCTATAAGCACTCACTGGCACTGTCGCTGAGCTGTTTCACACTTCTGTAATTATCTTGAAGGGCTCACACGTTTCTGAATATTTTAAGAAGAATGCTAGACCCCCTGTTTTAACTGTAACATAAATATGCAGAGGTAGCACTTCTGTATGGGCTAGGAGGTATGGTCTAGGCATCGCTGATGTCCAGACAGCTCTCTGTTGTAGGCATAGCACAACCCCACTTAGATCAGAGTTTGCTGGAGTATCCTTCAAGCTGCCTGTGAGCAGCTTTTGAACTTTCTTTTTAATCAGGAAAAGGAAGCAGTTGTTTTCTGCACAGAAGGGTCTTTCAGATTGGCCCAAGTATGTAAAATGGTTACTTTGGTTCCCATCCAGCCCAATTCATTCAATAGTTTGTGTCAGGGTACTTGTCATCAGTGGCATTTGCCCAGGGTGAGTCACACCCACCCAGGCAATGATCTGAGAGCGCCTTCAAATCTTTTTCATCTTCATTTAATAGGGTACAGCCCTGGTAAATTCACGACCGTATTGTACCACACAGCTCTTCCTACAGCAGCTCCTTTTCTTCAAACCAGCATTCAGCCCAAGAGGCAGCTACTTCCAAAAGAGACTGGTTCAGTGCCCGTCTTTGTTTTCCAGATGTTTCTTTCACCACACCGCTTTCCGGTTACACTGCAAATTTGGGTGCACTCAAGATATTTTTGCCTCCCTCCTCCACCCCAAAAATGGAGGAAAGCTGAACTATATGAAAATGTAGCGAGAATGAGACCCTGGGGGAAAATGGCAGGGAGGTGTGGAGGACCATGCAGGACTCTTTCCAGGAAATGGGTAGAAGGTTCATCACATGAGTCACTGAAACCTTAGATGACTAAATTCTTGAAGAATAAACTGTCAGGAATATGATACTGGACAGGACAGTTGCGGGAGAAGAAAACTTCTTAAATAGCTCTTGTTTGTTTTTTCGTTCGTGGTTCATTCCTGAGGAAATTGCTGTGTCTCTGGCCAGGGCCGAGGGCAGCGTGCAGGCGGTGCCAGCCCTCCTGTGCAGAGGCAGCAGGCGAGGCGTGCTGCGGTGCTGGGGTGCGCAGCGCCACCGCTCCAGGCCCCAGCACTCCTGCCGGAGGGGCTGAGAGGGGATCAGGAGCACTCCATGGCCGTCCTGCCCAAGTGAATAAAGTAAGACAGGATCACTAGTGCACATATGCCATCTGAATCAATACGCCTCTTTTTTTGTATACCAGCAGGTATGAGACCAAGAGGAAATGAAGGTATTAAAACTCTCATTCTAAGCTCCTTTTAAAAATTTTTCTTCCTTTACCTGCTTCAACCAGTAAACCAAGTGGTATCAATAAAATTGGCCCAAAGCTCTGAATTTGGATTTCAGAGAAGGTCTTAAGATTCTTAGTGCCAGTAACAACAGAAGCAGTCAGAGTCCCTCCACAGCTACCTCCAGAGGAGCTGAACCAGTGTTAGCAGCAGCGGGAAATGTTTGCAGTAGTATCTAAGTGTGCAGAAACCCCAATGTTCCAGCACGCCGCTGCCAGTTCCCATTTTGGTGAGTTTGACCCAGAGCATTTAACGTTTCAACATTAGTTCTGTGTCTCATAATGCCATTTACGTAATGATCGCTCATTTGGTTCCCATTAAAATCATGGTATTTCTTCTGCAAACCACTGCTTGTAAAAATCAAGCCACCCAGTTTTTCATTAGATTGTAATACAGGAAATAAAAATTGTGTCTGTAGGATGCACACTTTAATTCTCAAACAGAGAATAGGAAACTTTTTCCCCCCTCTTGGACATACAAAGTTCACATCTCAGAAGTAGGAATGTGAAAGATCTGTTAAGGGTTGCTGAATCTATCTCCTGCAAAAACACAATGTAGTTACTCCCCAGTAGATGTTCCTCAGATACTATAAAAAAAGATATAAAAAGAGTCTACAGCGCCTTGTAGTCAGAGCGGCAAGAATCCTCTTAAAAATTGTAGAAATGGTAGGCGTAGCTCCCGCAGGTCATCCCAGCACTGCTACCTTTCGAGGCAGTGCAGAACGGTTCCATGTATTATATATACTAGCACTTTGAAGAATTCCGTTTCAAATGTCTCAAACAATGGGGGTTTCACCGCTTCCTGTGGGAGCCTGCTCTGCAGCCTAACTTGTTTCACCATCTGGAGCGCTTTCCTGAGTGTCTGCCCACTTTTAACTTTCTTTTAATTGTGCACCCACTATTTCTTCTTAAAGGTGGCTCGCCAAAAGTTTCTGTTATGTGAAATTCACGTTAGGTGGTGCTTTTTTATTTTTTATGAGGATCAAGAAAACCCTGAAAGATTGATGGCTTCTTCTCTTTGCTTTTTCTTCCTCAGAAATAATAATAAGTAATTAATAATGTATTTCTGCTTTTCTAGCCATTCATCTCAGCGATTTACAAGGAAGGTCAACATCGTTGTACTCTTTTTACAGATGGGAAAAACTGAAGCACAGGGCAGGAAACAACTTGCCCAGGATCATTTAATGAGCCTGTGGCAAGACTTGGGTTTTTAACCAGCTCTCCACAATAGTGCCCTACTTTTTTTTTTACCTTTTTTTGTTTGTTTTTGGTCCAGTCCAGTTCCCTTTGGCTTTGTTGGCGTACCTAGTAAGGACAAGCTTTCCATGAACTTTATTCAGAATAGTCATATTGTAACTGAAAGGTCAGCTTGTTGAATATTTAACAGTTACTATCTTTCCAATGTGTTGGTTAAGCATCCTAATTAAGTAGTGATAAATAAAACCAACAAAGCATTTTAACAGACTGGTTCAGTCCCTGGGGCCTCCAAGCTGAATTTCCTTCAGCTAGCCTGTGTTTTCCCGGTTGCAGATTGTCCAGATTGAACACAGTATATATATCAAGCACACTCTTATCAGTGCACTGCAGGGAGATTTCCTTCCTCCTCAGTGCCACCATGCTTACTTCACCTGTCGTATTTCCCTTAGCTGTGGTTTTCGGTAAGCATGTTTCTCAGAATCTGGATAGTTGCTGAATTATAAATCTTCCAATGTGGAACAATAACACCGCAATCTGTACAGCACAATGCACTGGGTAGAGAGCGATACCCAGCCTAGCACTGAACAGGCTCACCTGGGTATCAGAAGCAGCCTGGCCTTAGCAGCACAGGGCTCTCCATGGGCTGCTAGCAGGCAGGGTGTTTCTCCTACCTGCCTTAAAGCTTCTGCCTGTCTGGCCTGTCATTTCAGTGAATAGCTTTACTGGGACTAGATCCACCTGAGCACACGGTAAGACGAGTTTTATTCCTCACCTGCCCCTGGGAATGGCTGGGGAAGGCAGCTAGAGCCGTGTGCTTGCAGTCCCATCTGCAGGGGTCTCGTAACTGCCCCACACTGATCGGACACTGAACTGACAGCACCCATCATGTGCGAGGTGCAGCACTCTGTGTGGATTGAGAAATGTAAAATTAGAGCTCTGGGTAAGACAGAGTTATATCTGAGGGACAGCACATAGATCTTCCTGGCTGCTGACGACTTTCAAAGTATGCCAGTAAATGAGGGCCTTACCATCTGAGTTATTCCCCCCATTGCTCCTTCAGGCCTCCTTTATTCCAGATATCATTAAGCCAGCGTCTGAAGATTTACCGAAAGCTGCAAGACTGCTGTAGGTCACTGAGCACATTGTCTTTGCTTTCAGATTGAGTTTGAGAAATTACCAGCGGTGTCATGCTTATGCCTCCTGGCCATGTGAATAGAGGAAGCTAAGAAGCAACAATAGATTACATAAAGCAGGGAAATCCCCCTCAAACTTCTCCCAGACTACCTCAAACTGAAGTCGATTTGCGTACAGACACTACAAATAACTTTGCAATGGCTTCTAGCCCCACGAAAGGGTTACATGTGCTTGCCTATAATCATTTAGGCCAGTTCCACCAGTTGAATCACTCAGAGAAAATAAAAAAGACTGAATCAGAGCCTGTATAGAAATCTAAGCAGTTTTATGTAGCATCAGCCTACTTCAGGTAAGGATACAACTAGGTAATGCTATTCCACACAAAACCAACAGGAAATGTTCAATACCTATTAGTAACTAGCAGTTATTCTAGAAAAACAGAGCTAAAAAGCTATGTTAAGCATTATAATTTGTGATTATGGATGGGTGGTATCATTCTTCAGCTAAAATTGCAACTAAGCTGCAACTAAGCTTCAGCTAAAATTGCAGCTAAGCAACTAACTAATACAAACCCTGTGTGGTGGAAAATGGACCCTATTGAAAACCAGAAAAAAAGCTATAGTATCCTGTAGTTGAAACGTATGGCCAGCTGCTTTACAAAATCTGAGACTCATTAGGCCTGGAATTCCTGAGTGATGCTGTTCAAAAAGCAGTGGTGTTAAACAGACTTCCAAAATTCCTGTGATTTTTTTAAACGTCATGGTTTAACAGAAACAAACAAGTGAGCACAAAAGAGATAGCATATTGAAAATGCGTATTTACTGGGTTATCTCAGGCTCAAAAATGTAGTTGGCTAATATGTCACTACAAAAATCTTTTACATTATCTTTGATGCACTAAGAATGACAGTGTTTATAAGCCTAGTACATCATGACTACGGAATGCCTAAATTCTTCTTGAAGACAGATGATATTTTCTGTTCCTTTGCTGAGAGAGTGGGCTTTTGGGGTTTGGAGGGTTGGTTTGTTTGTTTGTTTGTTTGTTTTAATAGGATAAGAATATAAAGTTCCCAAAGGCTCACTAAGAGCTGTTTCTTTGGAAAGAATTTGCTCACTTACTCCCTTTCCTATCTTTCTATTGAAACAAGTTCTCAGATACATTTCCTGCCAGCCCTCTCCCAAAGCTAGACAGCGTATTGACAACTGCGCTGATTCCTAAGGCTCTCTCAATAAATTCACAGAAGGATTTTCTATACGTTTTCTGGGTTGTCAGGCCAGCTCTATATTAAAATTAGGTATAGTTGGGTAGGGATATAATTTTAAACAATGCTGTAGATGCCTTGCAGTAAATACCAAAGCTGTTTTAAACGGTCTTAGAGGTGCTTTTGTCAGTATAGCATATCTCCCTTAAGGAATTCATCAAAGATGTATTGGCAAAAGTGAGGGGTTTCTACCTGCATTAGGGTTATCATCATTGTCAGTAATTTATACCAGGACAGCTATATGAGCAACTCTTTTCTAGTGTAGTTGCTATTCATATAGTTAACAAACAGGGCTAGAGATGATGAGGAGAACTGAGACACAGCTTCCCTTGACAACCTGTGTAAGCCTTGTGTTTCTTCTACAATATCACCTCTGTTAATAATGTCATGGTCTGTTGCAGTGGAATACCTTGCCTTTCACCCTCCTTCTTTCACCTTTATTGACTTTCTTCAAAGCTTTGGTACAGAACAATAGGAATCGGCCCAGGTATGAACTGGCTGTTCTGCAGAGTCCTTCAGGCAGCTGCGGTCTCACTGTGCTATGATGGAGCTTGTCTCAATGGGTCAGCTGTAGAAATCGGAAGAGGAGAAGTACATATTTGAATAGGCCTGGGACACCTTGCAACGCCGTTAATAGCAGCAAACATGAAGACATGACATGGTCTGACTGATGATTCATTAGTACCTTGGATATTTTGGTCCTGATAACTGTGTGTTTCTTCAGTTTGTGTTCTTTTCATCAGCTTGCTGATCAGGAAGGCTTTCATTGTTCTTTAATATCTCCTCTCACAAACAACAGTCCATTTTCTACATAAGGTGTCTAATCACAGTAATATAATATCCTGTATTTACATAGTAAACTTCATCCCAAAGCACTTTACAGCCTGGCACTGACATGGGACTAAGATTAGAAGAGGAGCAGCTCACACTGGTTAGGAAGCAGGCTCTGCTCTCAGCTTAGGTATTAGGAAAGCATATAGGGTGGGGCCATAACATGTTCTCTGAATCCAAGGCACTTTGCTAATAGTTGGAAAATATATTGGTGTAAGCTGTGCTCTATTTAACTCTAGGAAATGTGTTTGAACTGTAGAAAATAAGGTGTAGTAGAGAATGTCAGTCCTCTTGCACATCCCATTCACTGTTCATAGGCACTGGCTACCAAAAAACAGTTTTATTGGAAAATTAATGAGATGCAAAGGTCCTCAGCAAGTATATGCTGGCCTTTGGAGAGCTCTGCCAAAGGATGGTAGAGGGGCCTGGGTTATTCTGAGGTTGGCTCCAGAGCACAAGAGTAGCATCAGAAACTTTGCCGGCCAGAATGAGAATGAGAGTCTGGACATTGGTAACTAGAAGGACAGCCAGACAGGCAGCAGGAAGAAGATCGTTACATCTAAGTCAAACCATTTTCAGCAAGTCTGTGAAATTAGTTCATACTGAACTAATTACCTTGTTTTGTTTTGTGGATTAAATGGGTTTCCAAGTGGTTGTTCGCTGGAGGAAATGGTAACTTTGTGATCTCATTCTGACACACTGGCATTGAGGTGTCTGTCTTTATTGTGTGTTTCAGATGGAAAGGATCAAACAAATTTAACCTTGGAAGGAACCAATCCCACCCTGCAGACCATACGAGTGAGGAACACTGCTTTGAAAGATACTTTACTTGATGCTGCTTTACCCAGCACTACTGGTGAGACTCCAAGCAATACATCCAATCTATAGAAAGGACGAATGAAACCTCCACTAAGAAATGAATGAATAACAATATTGGTTTTCAAAACTCCAGTGAAGCAGATAGTGGGCATTCTTCTTCTTTTGTCTCTTTAAAGACTAACTTTAAAACCAAGTGCTGTTCTTTGTATGTGTGCGGCCATACTTAACTCTGAACGTGTGAAAATCCTGTATTTTGTTTAGGTTAATTTAAGTGACATAGTAATAAAGCCTCTGAACAACACATGTGCTACTGAAAAGGCATAGGCCGCATGTGCCTTCCTAATTCACCCCGTTACCTCACCAGTCTGGAGGAACCGACAGTCAAACACACAAGAGTTCCTAGTGTCCACAGCCCATGACGTAGTGAAATGGTTGCATCTGCTTTTTAAGAGAAATGGTAAACCCACTCATTGGCGTGATTAAGAAGCAGTAGTTCAGTGAGCTCTTATTCCTGTAACTCACT
Organism: Phoenicopterus ruber ruber; assembly: GCA_009819775.1. Classification (NCBI taxonomy): domain Eukaryota; kingdom Metazoa; phylum Chordata; class Aves; order Phoenicopteriformes; family Phoenicopteridae; genus Phoenicopterus; species Phoenicopterus ruber. The sequence continues at coordinate 38,800,179 of CM020219.1, forward strand.
TGCAAAGTATCAGAGATGATGTAACAGAGTTGCTAATAGCCCGGCTCTGACAGTTTGGAATGGCAGGAGAACAGGTAGCAATCCAAACGGTGGGAAGATTGGCGTGTATTACAGCTGCTTTTAAAGTATTCACAATGTGACTGCAAACCACAGAACTATTTACTCACCTTACAGACTTAGAGAATGTATGACTTGCTCAAGGCCGCTGAAGGCATCACTGGCTGCACTGTGATCAGGATCGGGTTGTTCCCGGCTCTCAAGCCTCGCATCCCTAAGGGAAAGCCATGGGTTCAGTTAGTGCCGACTGCCGATGCGCAGTTGCCATTGGCCCAAGAGGCTGGTTCTGTCCTCTGCAGTCAGAGGGAAAGCCTCCCTGAGAACCTCTTGAAAAGAAGAGTAACCTGTACAGAAATATGGGAGGTCTGAAGTACTTCTGAAGTGGCTGTAGGTAACCCAGCAAGGAAATCGGCTGCAGTGGGGCCACCTGTGTAGTGAGGCGAGCAGGTTGCCATCTGATGTTTGCTAGGCAGTCTTTGGGTGACGAGAGAGCTCCTAGGCAGCACGTGGCCCCTATTAAAAAGTACTGCACACCCTTACCGTGGCAGTGCAAGAGACTGAGGAGCTGATGGGATGTGGAAGCTGATGTCGCATCACTCCCAGCCACCAAACAGGATGGCATGGAGAAGGCTACTGTGCGGCTATCTACTTACATGCCTGCTCATGCAGCTTTGGGCTCTCCTTTAACAAGGAAGTTTCCATCACAACAAGGAAGCTACTCCATTTCAATAAGCTACTTTTAAAAGCTAATACGTTTCACCTTGAGTAAGAGTAATTCTCCAGCTTCAGTGTTACCAGTTTTGTGCTTTGAAGAGACCTTTGTAAAATTTAATTTTAATTTTGTTTTAACTAAAGTTTAGATTTTCTTCTTGACAGTGCTACACTACTGGCCGCTCTGTCAAACGATGCTGAACTTGCTTGTAGCCATTTTATCTGCGTATCTTGTAAATATTTGGTAGAGCACTCAGACACAGAAGTGTTTTTTGCTCTTACAGTCACATGCCTGGTTCCAGGATCTTTCAGAAGCACAAAAGGCTGAAGGCAGGGAAAATTCCACTGAGATGCATTTGAGTCTCCAGGGAGCAACTGCTCTCCGTTTAGACTAAAATTTCTCATTGCTGCTTCTCCGTTTTTTTAAAAAACATCAAGGGATAGAAAGGGGAAGCTGGAGGGTAGGGTTTTTTATTATATAAAAACACTGAAATGCAAGCACTGTTCCACTCATTTCTCTCCTATTGCAGGACCATTTGCAGTTGGAGAGGGATATAAGCTTTTTAATGCTCTCTGCACTACCTGGGAAAGTTCCATCCAAGTTCTAAAATGTTTTACAAACATTAATGAATTAAAGCTTAATGCCCTTCCTCTCAGCCCTGTGAAGCAAGTACTAAATACAGTTTAAAGACAGGGCTAGTGAGACTAAAAAAGTTGTGCCTTGCCTGAAGTCACATGGGCAGCGTGGCAAGTGGACTCAGATCCTTGAGTCCCAGCTTTCTACCTTACACCACAGACAACACACATTCTCTCCCTTTTCAAGGCTTGCCGTACTTCCCCTTCTGGGATATAGTGAAAACATGCTGGCATCACACCTTGAGATAACCTTGGGTTTTCCCTCTTGGAACAGAGAGACTACTCACAGCTGCTGTCCCATGGGATTAAGATGTTGAAAAGATCAGAGAGGGTTGCGGGGGGGGGGGTGGGCGCATGGATGGGAGCAAGTTACTTCTCTGTCTGCCTTGGGCATGTTTTGCCTCCGCTGCTGTCAGTGGAGTTGGTGTACTACCAGGAGCAACCTCAAACATTTTTGTATGTGCTTTCATATAATATTCAGTCAGGACTGTGGTAAAAATGCCATAATCAAAGAGAGAACTTGGCTGACAAGAAAATTGGACAGATGAGCCAATAAGTCACTCCTGTATTGAATATATGTGATTTCGTTATCCTGTATGTGACCTGCATTTCTTACTGCTTCTTATTGTCAGTATCCCATAACTACTGCTGCAGCCATCCTCTTTCACCTCTTCAGACGAGAGGGATAATCCATCAGCCAATTCCTCTTCAGTGGTATGAGTCAGGTTTTTACCAGGGGGATTAATGGGCAGTTGAAGAGAGTTGTTCCCAACAGGGCTGAGCAAAAAGCAATGTGCACATAAGCCATGAAGTGGAAGGGAAGGAAACAAATCTATAGTTTTAAAGGTTTTGAATTATTTCTCTTCCCTTAGCTTCCCTTGTCCACACCAATCGATAACCAGACGTGCAAAGGTGGACATGTATTGACGGTGGCTGGCGTAAGCAGGACTGAAAGCTTCTCCCACTGTGCAAACAAACCTGAAGTCAGTCAGCCTCCAAAACCAGATCAGTGTGTACCAGCTATTCCAGCCCTTGTAGGTGAGAGATGCTGGGAGAAAAATCAAATCACAGTACGGCAGCCTCCTCCTCCTGTCTCTCCTGTGACCCTGCGGTTGTACCCCTGCACTGGTGCCTTTGGCCTCTTCACGCTGTTACCTTCTGTGACAAGTCCTCAGCACTGGTCCTTGGGTACGCTGCTTCTGTAGCACCCTTCCCTGCAGAGGATCCAGACTCACTGCAAATGCTGTGGACAGTGCTCATTTCATTCCCTGCTGAAAGGCAGCCAGGCCTGAGGTGGAACATGGCAAGCGCTTCACCACGCCTGGCAACTCCACGCAGCTGCTGAAAACAAGCGGGGAAGAAAGTGGTGTACAAATGCAGGGAAATTTTCACATAGGCAGGATGTAATTAGCAGAGCTGGAATCTGGCCAGGACGCTGGGGTTAAAACACTGGCTTGCAGGTAACACACTGGGATCTTTCATAATTCAAATGCTCAGGATCTCCCGTTTCCATCTTACCTGGAAGATGTCAGAAGACTGTTCTCTATTTAATGTTCCTGGGCAGCTCTTGAACATCTGACACAAAGGAAAAAGTGTCTAATGGTGCTGCACCTGCAGTGCTTCTCCGCCAGCAACTGCCCACCACAAAGAGCAGCTGAAAAGATCACATCCTGACACGGCTATGGCTGCATCGCAGTAAGACACGCCACAGCTGCCTCCATGCCTTGGGGTTGGCTTCACCCTTAACTCTCATTACTCAGTTTCCCGGTCCCAAATCCCTACCAAACAGAAGGAAAGGGTGATAAAATTAGGGCAGCTCCTCACATGTAACACACAAGAGAGGCAATATTACCCTTAGTTGCTGCTTCAACCTTATTCTCTGCCAAATAGTACCAAATTGATATCGGACAACAAAGAATTAGATGAAGCACTTCTCTCCAGTGCAGATGAGGTGGTTTTCCAACTGGCCTTGCCAGTAATACACAGAGCATTAAGAGCTCATGCCTTCTTCTTCCTTCCAGCAGAGAAATCACGTTCAAAGCAGCAAAACATTTTTTTCCCCTTCATGATCTCATTTTCCGTATAAGCAATCTTTGTGTTTACTACGAGGATGTTGAATGTCCACAAAAGGTCAAGGAAGTCATTCATGAACCTCACGTGTGGAAAGTCCGCACAATGTTTCTACCATGATGTGACCCACAGACTGAAATAAAAATAATTGCAAACCTTTAACCCCTCGTCCATCAGACCCGCAGACCGTCTACAGTTCGAAGAGCTGACTTCCTCCCTGTGGTGCAGTGCGTGCAAACAAAATAAGAGGTGTTCCTGCCATCCGAGAAAGCATAATCTCTGCATCAGCAAGTCAGAAAAAAGGGACTCCTCCTATGCCTGTGAGGGCTCCCCGTATCAGCTTTTGTTTTCTTTGGGTTTTTTGTATGCCCAGGCTGATGTGCAATTCCCCCTCTGTCAAGTGTTGCTTAATACAACCACCGTCCAAACTTGCTGAGAGAACCCCAGTCAGTGGGATAACGAACCTACAGACTGACTCGAATGGCAAAGTGAGCTGGAGAGAGTAAAGTACGGGCAGCTGCAGGCAACAGGAAATCCAGCACTAATAAATAAAACGTTCTTATAGCCAGAAAGAGGAAATAAACAGCAACAGCACAAACTGAGAGGACAGAAGAGAGGAACACAGCATAACTGTGGCGCAGGAATCGCTGCATTACAGTGAGCTTATTTTTACAGAGTGTCGTCCCGGTTTGTTATGTGTTCAGACTGAAAAAAAAAGTGCGGGAGTGGGAGGTCTGCTCAAAGAGAGGGTCTCTATCAGAAGAAGTTGTCAACAACCAATGTAATTAAGGAAGCAGCCAGAGCACACACAACCTGAGCCGCCGCCAAAGTGAAATGAAAGCATTTTTTGTTTGCAGCCATAGCCCCAAAGGATAATAAAGATGGTTCCACCGTGCCAAGTGAGGAGCTGCAGGGACGCAGTTTCTAGACGGCAAATGCCCTGCTCCCATCTTTCCAAAATTACATGCTGTGGGAGGCAACAAGTTACTCTTCCTACATGCGCTTTCGAAGCACGTGCCTGCACACCCCGTCTGACTGCAGCAGCCACCTCAGGAGGCCGCCCATCAGGCAGGTGAGCCCCCAACCACCATGGTAACGATGGAGGTGGCATCACCTGAGCTCTGCCCCCAGCCGATGGGCTGTTCTGGCGTTGCTGGTCTATATTGCTGAATCAGCAACCCTTAATTTTTTCCCCCTCGCACTCAGCTGTGGGTGTGTCACGGCCCACGGCATTGCCACCACCAGTGGGAGCTGCCGCATTCAGAAGAGCTGCGTCCCGCTCTCCTCCTGAGGGCGGCTGCGTTTAGAAGGCTCGCTGGTGCCTTGGCAAGGACCTTCATGTACGGCATGCCAAAACAGTACTCTCTTTCCTGCTGGTAGCATCTTTCACCCAGAACTGCTGCGTGGCCTGCACCCGTGCAGCGGTGGGTGCTGGGGAGCGGCAGGTGGGCTGGCAGAGCCGAGGGGTCGGCACGGACCTTCTCACCTTGGGACAGTATCGTGAGGCTTTCACTGGCGGCTGTAGAAACTTGTATGCAGGTTCAGCGAAGGGGAAGAAGTCATTCACAAATTGCACGCATATTTCTGAATTCATTCATTCAGTGGCGTTTGCCTTTCATCCTCCCCCTGAGCCCTGTGCGCATTGCTGACATTCTCTCCCAATCCCATATAATAATTCCCAGGTCTCCGCAAGCCACTGCCTACCAATGGAGCCCACGGTCACTGGACCGCCAGCCCGGTCACATGAAAAGTTATATGCAAAGGTTTAACGCTTTCTCCTGACCCCAGCCGTGAATCCCCTGCAGTGTTTTCCTAATCAGGTGCCAGGGAAGCTTTGCACTGGGCAGGGTGCTAAGAAGGTGGCTATTTAGCTCCAGAGTTTCCAGAGTCTTTGAGCTCTCTCCTAAGCCGTAAATACAAGCTGTGGAGCCAGGTGAATGTCTGACAAGGCTGCCATTTAAACCTGAAGAAAAAAAGAACTGCTGCTTTCCAACCAAATGCATATTGCTGTTGCCCCACTTTCTCTAGCCCAGCCGCCGTACTAATGGTTAATTGCTTCAGCGGGGCATGGTAATCACTTCTTAAAGCCTGTATACAGGGTACCTAGCTATGATCCAGTATAATTTTAACCTTCGCTGGACATTGCCAATATGTTTGTTACTAGGGAATCAAAAAGAAAATACAGTCCTTTCCCTAAAGCCTTCCATTTCCAAATTCTAGATGATAGTCCAGGAATTTGACACATCACACAACCTGCGAAGGCGATGAAATATTTTATTTTGCATCCCTCCTACCTGTGAGACATCAGAGAAAACACATGCTTTTGGAGAATCTCAAATGGAAGTGATTTTTTATTAAATATAGATGAAAAGCAGAAATGTTCAAAAGCTGTTTCTGATATACAGGCAGTGAGAGTCATTTCCTTGGTATCGCTGTAACATGAAGGAGCGCAGGTATCTCCTGCAAAAAGAGTTCTTGTTCTCCACCTGATGCTTCCACCTAGGATTTCACGCATGTGACAGTGTGTGATTCATGAATTGCAGCTCGGCTTTGGAAAGCGCGGGAATTGTGTCTGGCTGTCAGGGCCCAGTGTTCATCTGGGTTTCACGTGGCCCACAGAAAGACGTGCCAGTTGCACCTTCAAGCCCAACAGTTGAATAATCAAAGTGAGCATCAGGTTTCGGGTTTGGTTCTTTTTTTTTTGGAGGGGAGGGGGCAGGCTGGTTATGAACTCCAACCTATACATGCATTTTTGCGGTTTTAAGTGAAAAGACCATGGCAAAGTTTTAAGTTACAGTCTATTTATATTGTTATGGTTTAAGTTTCATCATTACCAACATAACTTTCAAAAATGAACAAACAAACAAAAAATTGACAGTATTTTTCAAATTCTCTGCTTTTCTCATGCATTCAAAAGTGTAAGCCTGTTCTGCTTGACTGGCTGGCTGTTTGATTGTTGCTTTATATTTTATTACGTTGTTTAATTCTTAATTGTAAGCCTTCAAAATAATAAAATCTGAGTTCTAGTCTCAGTCTCTACACTCAAATGTAAGTACTGAAAAGTGGCTTGTCTAACTCTTTAGTATATATGGCATTTAACATACTTTGCTTAAATTGGATATTTCCAACTCAATCCAAACAGGAGACTTGAGAAATCCTACTTCTCCCAGATGAGAGCGCACCTCAATAGTACAGGAATGACTTTTCTCACTGAAAAGCATTAACAAAATACGTGCATAAATACTGGGATTTAATCAACTGGTGCTGCCTGTTGGTTTAAGAGAAAAACTTATTTAAGCCTTCAGGAGGGATTCAAACTACCAGTGAGAATGGAGCTAGGTCCGAGCACCCAAATGGTCACACGTTTGTAGAAGAAAATACGAGTCAGTGATGCCTGTGCCTGTGATCTGCTGGCGCTGCCCACTCTGCCACGTGACGGACAGGAGACCACCGAGGAGGGTTTTCCATTTCTGAAAAGTGCAGTGAAATGGGGAGCCCAGTGATCACTGAATTGTCTTTCCTTCTATGAAGTATTGCCTTCAAGATACTGCTTGACATTCATTGGGTCAAATATTTTGACAATTTGAACAAACAAGCAGAAAATGGTTTTGATTTTTGGCCCCAGTGGGCCATCTGTGAAGAAGAATAAGTTGCGCAGCATGTGCCGTGTCTCTTAAATACCCTTCCTTGCCAGAAACACATGTGGCATGTTTCCCAGGCTGTAGAAAGGGTTATCGTTTCCAGTCCACCAAGTCACCCTTCCCTCTCCACGTACCCCTTACCATCCCCAACCCCGCATCAGGCTGGGGTGAAAGGAGACATCACTCTGAATTACTACGCTGTTACCTGTCCGGGGGGAGAGGGTGCATGTGCACATAACGCATTATTTTGTGCACGTTTCTGAGAAGTATTGTCTTTGCTGTCACTTTATCGTGGCACAAAAGCGAAGCAGCAAGCCGAGGCGGCGCATACGCAGACACGCAAGAGCCAAACCCGCGTGCCTCTCTGCCGTGCTCTGCAGAGCGACGCCCGTGGGTGCTAGCGCGCTGCCGCAATGTACCTTCGGAGCAGCCTTGGGCCAGAGCGCCGCGCGGCTTGGGGAGATGCCAGAGGAGCTTTTGTCTGCGCTTTCGCTGCGGGTTTAAGAAGGGCGATTAGCATTTGGGTCAGAGCACATGGAGCAGCCCCGGCTGGGCTGGGAGAAGTCACACTGCGAGGCCACACTTGAACGTGGCCACTTTACTGTACCGCCCCGGGTACAAAGCCTACTTGTGTGGGGCACGTCCCGTCGTGCGTCACGCTTTGGTTGTCAGCGGCAGTCGTGGGTTCCTGGGGGGTGACACAATAACCTCTTTATGCTTAAGAGAATAGCAGGGGAATTGCGGGAGGCCATTGAAAACGTAGTGGCGAAGAAGTGGTTTGGCTTTTGTCTGTCCCTCAAGGTAAGGTGCCCACACAGTCGCTGAGCTGCCTCTGATGTGCAGGGAGGAGCCCGCGCGTAAAGCAGCATCGAAGGTGAATGCCGGACTTTGGGTGTCTGGATGGGAGAGGAGTTAGGGGAAACACCTGAGGAAGATCCCATGCTACCTCTGTGGTAACAACATGATAAAACTGCTTATTTAGGGTAGAGTTTTACAGCAGCTCACTCTGAACCTGGGCTGCCACAGTCTTGTCGCTCCCACAGCCTTCAACACCAGTGCAGCCACACAGGGAATCAGCTCAAAGAGCTGATCTGGCTGGAAATTAAACTGGCTTTTTTCTTAAAAAAAAAAAAAAAAAAATTGCTTTACTAGAATGTCTCAAAGTTTCATTAAAGAGAACTGGACAAACAAAAATATTAGAATTGAAGTGGGCCAAAACAGAACTTTGAAAAAAATACCAATACAGACTATTTTTAAATAAAAGCTGATTAAATTTTTCTTACTGTATTCAGCGCTGTCTCCTTTGCCAGCCCCTCAGCCATCCACTCCACAAAACAGTAAGCCTAAACAATTCAGATATGCTAAGCAAAGCTACTCTGAATATGGCTTCTAGCCTAATAAGTCAGAGCCTTATCCAGTTCCCATGAAAAGCATCAGGAAAGTTTTCTCCAACACTAATAGACATAAGATTGGATTGCAGCACAACCGCGTAACTTTTGACCAAAAAGTGAAGTTTTCTAAAGCACTGATAAAAGATTCATGCAGGAGAGCATGGAAACTCTGACTGGAGCGGTCACATTGCTAAATATGTTTCAAGTGAGCATAATCATTTTTGGTGCCACGCTCGTTCTCACTGGTGATGTGTGCTCTAAGGGGAAAACACAAACCAAACATTTTTTTAAAGGAAAAAAATCATTTATAATTTCTTTATTATGCATGTGCAAAAACCCTCCCCCTCTGCTGCTGGGAAAACCAGTTCCTGCTCCATAAGCATTAAAGCACATCCTAATTTTTAGAAAGCATTTGTTAGGCAAAACAGGTTATTTTTTACGATGCTTTCTTTTTTTGCAATTGGAGTCTTTCTGTTGATGCCAGCTGCTTTAGTTGTACGTATCTTCTGGGAGGTGGTGTCTGTCAGTAAGTCCCACGTGGGTGTCCCCTTGGCTATCTCTCATAGCCGCCCTTCTATAAATCACAGCATATTAAAAAAGGGGATAACACTGACATGTGAACTAATCCCCACATCAAAGAGAGCAACTCTCCCTCCTCTAAACACCCGCCCCGCTCTTTTGCTGGGAAAAGTCTAATGCCTAGAAGGTGATTTACACAAAACTTCATCCCAGTTGTTAGGAAACTTGCAGTGCCGCTTACTCGCCAACTGCAGAAGAAACCTGGGAATCAGGGTAACCACAATAGCTAGCCTGCGGCTTCCAGCATTTGGCAGTTCAGGAGAGAAAAAAAAAAAAAGACAATCCGCTTCTTGCAGCAAACTTGTGTATATGTTGATTGCATGGCAGGATAGGCATGTATATAGACAGATGTAAACGTGACTAGTAATGTGGGTCTGTATGGGCACATACATATCTGCATGTGTCTACAAGTACTTGCATATGCACAGGAGTACCTGTCCTAACACATACACGAACACACACAGATGCACACGCAAACACCTCTCTCTATCTGCTGGGAGCAAGGAGGGCCAACAGGAGATATATATATGAAAAACATAAGCCCATATGGGCATACAACTGTGCATCAGGTGTGCTAGACGTGGCGAGGGCTATCTGTCTGTAGCATATGCTCTCTTAAAGTATTCATTCCTGCCGTAGGCCTGGTTTTGAGCTAATGGTTCAAATGCTAGGAATATATGGATAAGGGGAATACTTCTACATAAAACTTACTCCTGCCCTTGCCTTTGCAAATGCTCCCTGTGCACTGATGAAGCACAGAAGATGCTTCCAAATAATTGACTGTCTCTGGAATGCAACTGAAGGGAGGGAAAAATACCTCTGTCTGGTTAGATAACTCTCTTTTTCCAAATCAGCCGGGCACACTCCTTCAGATGTACCAAGAAAGCGTACGTAGCATGGACAAAAATTACACTGGTAGTTCTGTATTTGTAATCAGTAAACAAAAATACCCACCCTGTGTGAAATTAGCTGTATTAAAGTGCATTTCTATGAGCATATAAACGTATGTAAACTAGATACCTCCACCAGCATCGCTGCTTCTGGTTGATGGGTTCAGCTGTGCTGCTGCTCTCCTCTCCGGCCACCCACGCAGGGAGGCAGGGATGCCCTGGGGCCAGCATGGCCCCCCACCCGCCTCCAGGTCATCCCTTGCCCCAGGCCAGAGGGCCATCAACCTTGTCGCATGAGCCAGCGTCCCTGCCAAAAGAAGCACGTGAGGATCACTCCCAGTGCAAGAGAGTGAAGTGGAGTGAGGAACACAGCTGGGTTTAAAAAAAAGCTGCTTTTTTGTAGTCGTCGGTTGGTTGTAGCCCGGCTGCCTTCACCAGCGCGCTTCGGTGTGATTGCACAAGAGCTGAGGGGTAGAAGCAAGTAGCCGGGGGCAATGAGACACCAGGGCAGCTCCCTTTGGTGGCAAGTGCTGGCGCATTCATGAACCTACAGCCTGGGGCGAGAGCGCAGGCCTGCCAGGCGTCCCGCGTCCCCCACTCCGCCGACAGGGAGGGCGCAGCAGGCGTTGGGGGGGACAGGCAGAGACCAAAGCTTTGGTGGTTCCAGTTACACGCTCCCTCCATGGGCATGTGCAGCTCTGCATATGTCTCTGCCTGTCCCCTGCCCTGTGTCAAGTGGAGAAGATGTGAAAGAAACCCCAGCGTGGTTGCACCTTCACCTCCAGTATGTGGAAAAACAAACACAGCCATTCTCTTGTTTGTTGATTTAGTGCAGGGTGCTCCTTCCATTACAAAACCATTTCCCTGCAGGCAACAGGCTAAAACCTATTTGCTTATTATTCTCAAAAGAAAATGAGGGTTTCAGGATGGGCGCAATCTTCAAGCATCTCTTCTGTTGATAGGCAGAGAGATTTAAAGGAGAGAGCCCTCCCAGCTACCTCTCAGCAAATGTGCCGTGCTTCCTCGTTGTGCATAACTTTTCACGTTTTCTAGCTCAGAAACACAGGCCACAGGCATCTCTCTTTCTCCTCTTCTTGAAATACAAATCTTAGCATGGGAGAGCTTTGTGCTTAGAAAGTTAAGCATGTGCTTCATCACAGGTATTTATATAGAGATGGCTCTGACCACTGAAACCTGCATCCAGAGCCACAATTGGCAGACCCCCTCGCCCCCACATCTATAATTTTCAGAGCCAAAACCCCAGACGTGAACACTTCTGATCACAGGGGAGGCTTCCTCCGCCTGCTCGGGTTGATGGCTGCCCCAGCTCGCATTTAGGACAGCGTAAACACCAAGGCGACTTTTTGAACTGGCAGAGCAAAGTTGGACACTGGGTGGGAGACACATCCTTGTTCGAAGCAAACACATAGGAAACATATCACAAGTCTCTCCTCGGCCTGTTTTTATTTATGAGCTGCACCCGGTGGCAGTTCCCGGTGCTGACTGGGACAAGTCTGGATGAACACTGCAAGAAGAGCAGCAAAGTTTATCTATCTAGAGCTGGCACCAGTTTTGGTACTTGGCTGAATTAGCTGTTTCTACTGGGTCCAGAGCTCTGGTGCCACCACCCCCACCCCCACCTCCCCACCCCCCACCCCCCCAAAATAATCAAACTACTCTTGACATCTTTTTTTGTCAGTTAAAATCACCTCTCCTCCAGCTAGTCTTTTAGATGGCAACTCTTCTGGCTGGCCTTTTAGGTGGCTGGCACTTTTTACTCGCCTCCAAAAATCCAAACCAACTGCATTAAAAAGGAATGAATTTACATTGCGAGGGGGAGGGTACCCCAGACAACGTCAAAGGAAAAGCAGATCAAAAAGAGCTGCTAGTGTTGGGTAAGTGGGCTGCCCTTTCAGCTGCTTTGGGCAATGTCCTTTCAGCACAAGAAAAGCTCAAAAGAATTCGGTTAATCTGTTGTTAAACAGAGTCTGTGATGGGAGACAGGTCTGTCATCGGCCGGCGGGGAACTGAGCCCGTCTGAAACGGCTGCGAGCTCCTTCGCCCTTTCCCAGCGTTTCATATCCGTGGCGGCAGTGAGTTCACGGACTTGCACCTTGCTGGCCCGGCACTGGCCGTCTCTCGGCGCTGTGACGCCGGGACCCCTTCCCTCTGGCTGCTCTCGGGAGAGGCAGCAGCACACGGCGCGGGCGCTGCCGTAGCACAGCACGCCTGAAGGCTGCCGTGGCCAGAAACCTCTCTCCGTAACTCTCCTGTGCGAGGTGCTCCAGGCAAGCACGGAAGCGCCTCGCGGGGCGCTGGCAGTGGCCAGCCTGCTGCTGGTGGTGATTTCAAAGGGTTGGGAGGTCAACTTGAGTCCTGAAGCAAGAGCTTCTGCATGACTTCCAGTTACAAATCTGAATATAGACTGACCCACGCTAAGGTGTGGGGCCCCCGTGACTTCCCACAGACATGCCTTCCACAGCCTCACTGCTCAGCACGACAGCGCAACCCTGAATGTCGAATAGAAATGGTGAGTAGCCCATAGGCCTGCTAGCCGAGATACCACAACATCAGAAATAGCTATGGCAGGTTGAGAGGTTAACGGTAAAAATAAGTCTATAGATTGTAGGAAATGTGGGAGGGGTTTAATTTAGCAAAATGTAGTTATGCAAGTTTGAACAAAGCCAAAAGGTAAGGAACAACGCTCCACGTTGGGCAGCCTGCAAGGCTGTGAATTGTGAGGACCTCGGACGGACGCAACGTGACAAGTCCCGTCAGAGCCCTTCCTCCCTCCGCGGAAGCAGCTGTAGACATTAGTACCAGCAGGGAGGGATCACAGCCACCACAGCACCATCGCGTGCTCAGGGCGTCGGGGGTTTTTGAAGTCTCCCACCTAATCTTTTTTTCTACATTATGTTCTACTGTGAACGTAGCGTCCTGCGTAGGATTGCGTGGCACATGCTTTGATTGCAACAGCTTACTGCTGCTTTCTTCGGCCGTAGAGGGTGTGCATGTGTGTGTGTGTGTGTGTGTGTGTGTATGTATATTTCTAATTTTAAAAAAAGACATCTTCACTCGACCAAAATTTCCAATTCTGTGAATTTTTATTTCATTACCTTCCTTCTCCGCTACTTTTCGGCTTAGCACACTGGCAGCGTGCTCTAAGTAACGGGTTAATTCCCGTCTTCGTGACTCATTTCTAAGGTCTCCCAGGCAGGATTCAGTATGATGGTGTCAGCGGCTGTCGCAAGAGCTGTTTAAATGTGTCCGCACGTACCAGGCAGCGAAGTGCTGATTCCGGGCAGCGGCCCTAGGAACGTCAGAGTTTGTTTAACATTCGCTGGGGATCTTCCTAAAAAGTCAATGTGCCTCCCTACGGTTTTGTGGACTGGCTGAGCATCACCGTGCAGTTGGTTCAGCTTTTATTTTAGTGCATGAGGAGCATTGTCCTGTGAAAGGGAACTTTCTGGTTTTGGCTTAATGGCAGACCGTGTCACTGTAATTTGATTTTAAATTATCTACTGTCGAGCCTTTCACAAGAGAATCCAATGCACATGCATTTTCTCCATAACAAATTTGACTGTCTGGAGAAACAAAGGTTGATAATTAAGCTCACAGCAGTTTGTCAGGACGGGGCCTAGGCATGGCCTAAAACCTCAACAAGTTAGTGCCTTCATTTCTGGATACTTACCAAAAACAAACCTTCGACTTGGTGCAGCTTGCCCGTTCTGGATAATCTGGCTCTTTGAGTCCCCGGGTAGGCTGCTGGGCTCTACCGCGGGAAGTCGGCAAGGGAGGAATGCTGAACGAGCAGACACCGCTCCGGGGTAACCAGCCCTGCCAAGTCAAATGCATAATTCAGCAAGGTATGGCTAAATCTGGGAGATATATCTCTCTCCAGCCAATGCATGAGATCCCAGCACCTTTTGTACTTTGAAATATCATTAATTAATATTTATCAGATGTAAAACGCAACACTAGCTACTTCATATAGCATGCTTTTAAGCATCGTATTAGCATGCCTTTTTAAGCACGCGGTACAGCCAGGCAGGCCGAGGCGGGTGATTGCAAGCGCCGCTGACTGCAGAGCCCCCTGAGCTGGAGGCCAGCTTTTATAATCCGTCCGGGCTTTAAGGTGGCCCGTCCGCAGTGCAAGGCGAGGCCGTTAGCCGGAGGCCAGGGACAGCCGCTTTACCCACGGCTGCTTACAGTCGCGTGGCTTAAGAAACAAAAATAATCACGTAGTGATTTTTTTTCTGACGGCATCTTTGCTCCTCACTCGCACGAGGGTTTGGAAAGCACCTGTGCTCATCCCCCTCCACCACGACGTGCTTCCATGCTAGTGCTCAGCCTCCTGAGAGGAGGTGTGCCAGGGCAGGCGAGCCGTGCCGTGCCGTGCCGTGCCGTGCCGTGCCCAGGGAGTGTGGGCACCCTTGCTCCTCAAGGCTGGGGAGGTGCATGGAGCACCCCACACTGACCCCCAGCTGCACTTGCTCTGTCACCAAGAGGCAAATTGGTTTGACACACCCCCCCCCCCCGACCGGGGCACAGTGAGAATAAGTCCAACGTGTTTGACAGCGCTGGCACCTTGAGACCACCACGGCGGGGGCTTCCCAGTGGTTTGGCTCCCAGGGCCGCAGCCTCTGGATAACTTCCACCCCAAATGTATGTCACATTTCCTTCCAGCAAAAGCAAAATATTTACACTAATCCAGGGTCACCCGGCGGCCACCCTGCTATCGCAAGCTGGAAGCAGCTGCGGTACTGTAAACCGAGGGGTGCGAGGGCGGAGGGGATTAGCGCGGGCCTCCAAAATAAACGATGCGGCTGGCTGGCGGCCGCTGCTGGGCGCGGTGGGCACCGGGGAGGTGGGTGCCGGACGGGTGCTCTCGCGGCGGGACGAGGATGGGGTGGCGATGGCGGAGCAGAGCCGGTGCCAGGGGCGAGGGAAGGCAGATTTGCAGAGCCTGGACAGACGTGTCCAGCGTGCCCACCGGCCACCCTTCCCACCAGTCCCTGTGCAGCCCCAGCACGGTTGGTACCTGAGGCTATGGCTACACCAACCTCACTCCTTTACCTGCCTTCAAGGAGCTGTTGGAAATACTCCTCCTGTTCTGCAGGAGTGTTTTGGGCACAGTTAAACCATCCTGGAAGCTGCTGGGCTAGACTTGCCCTATGAAAATGCACAGAATTCAGTGATTTAAACCTGTAAGCTTGAACTACAGGACTCGCAGCCCCTGTATACGCAGACACCCAAGGGAAAGGGTAGCATTTTCCCATTGTAGTAGCTTGCACACAAAAGATGTTCCTGAGACAGCTCTTCCCACCTCCTCACAGCCTGAATCTTACCCATATACTGCCAAAATTTTCTTCTTTATGCCATATCACACTGCTGATCAGCACCCAAAACCTCTGTTGCATGTTGCAACACGCATGCGAGTCTCCAGATAAAGTGGCCAGCAACTGGCCACCTACCCACCAGATACCACTGACTTCTCCTCAGCTGCCGCTGTCCTGCTCCCTTCCACCCATTAGCCCAAAGTGGTGACCCGAGGCTGGGTTTCGTGTGCGACCGTGGCGTGTGGACACTGGAAGAGACCCATCAGGCAATAAGCAAAATGGGTGCTTGTTTTGTATGCCTTGAACCCGCGGCGGGGGCATGAGGACACTGAGCCTGCTAGCGCCTGGGCTGCTTCCGAAAGCCGTCACTCACCTGCTGAGACAGATGGGAACGTCAGGCGTGAGCCACAGTGGAGATGGAGATGGTTCCATCTCCAGCCGCTCTGATCACATGAGCCCATAAGTTGGGTTTGAATGATCCCACAACCTCTTCTGCTTTTGTTACGCTGCTGCCACTCTCCCAGCAAGATTCGTGTGAAAGCATGTGGAATAACCAAAATATTAACAGGACATTCCAGTTATTCTTGGCTGTCTAAGGGAGAGGTAACTGCACTTTTTGCATCCAAT
Source organism: Phoenicopterus ruber ruber (assembly GCA_009819775.1). Taxonomy (NCBI): domain Eukaryota; kingdom Metazoa; phylum Chordata; class Aves; order Phoenicopteriformes; family Phoenicopteridae; genus Phoenicopterus; species Phoenicopterus ruber. The sequence goes on from CM020219.1 coordinate 38,816,120, forward strand.
CATTTTCCACTGGCACTTCTCGTAACAATTATCACGGTGTCACTATCCAAGACGTCAGTGCGGGGCCAAAGCTGAAGAGGGTGGCATTTGGCCACTCTCTACCACTTGGGATTTATGGTTTTCCCCAGCTTTGCAGAGAAGTTGCTTTATGCTGATTACTAAGCTATTAGGTATGCAAGGCACAACTATAGCAGAAGGGGATTTCTGTGTGGGAGGAACAGTATGATTCAGATATTGTCTCATCAGCCTTGTGAAACAAAATGTCCAGTCAACAGAATATGCTTTTGCGACGTAGCCACTCATTCCTCTGCCTTTATTTTGTACACTTAGCCACAACCCCAGTGCTCCGGGACCTGGGAATCAGCTGCACAAGCCACAGGAGGATCAGTCAAGAAAAGGGGAGTTTACGGAAGCACCGAGATGACCTAATACTCTAATAGCATTTTCCTCATTGCGAGAGATGTCCGGAGCATGGCGAGGGGAAGGAGGGAGCGAAAGCTCTCCTCGGGCACCTGATTACCACCTCTTGTCACAGCTCCTTGAGACAGCTGGCATGGGAAAGCGGAGTGTTACCCCAGCTTTGGAGACTTGTCCGCTTCACAACCAACCCAGTATCTGGAGCACAGACACGTGGCTGAATATTGCTCACATAATCACCTACTGCGTTGCGCTGGTTGCTGAAAGGGCTTCACTAATGCAGCTGAGGTAAGAAGTTGGCCCTGTTGCTGGTTTATTATTTCAGAGCAGCCGTCAGGGATGTACCACCCCACATTTTCTGGGGTTGCAAAGGAGGCTGGTACGGGTAGAGGAAAAGCACTGATTTCAAGAAAAGGTATTCTAAGTTGAAGTTCTACCTTGAGATTGTCAATCACTATCATCTCACAGGTAAAAATACCTGATGGAACATTGCATTTACTTATGTATTAAAAATAAAACTATACCAAGACCCTTTTTCTCTGCAGAAAACTCAAATTTAAGGTAAAACAAAAGAATTCCAGATGTTTTCAGCTATGGAAGTTCACAGTGTAGGCACCAGCCTCCCCTTCCCAATGGTGCCCCTGAGAAAAATCCGAGCCATCCATAACAGACAGTTCCACCTTATCAGGGACCACAAGAAGCAGAATTCCTTAATCTCACTCACACGGGGACTGGGCCAACTCCAGCCGTCACTACGAGTATACAGCGATTTGTTTTTAGCACATTCCTGACAAGACAAATGGCACGCAGGAGGCAAATGCTCTTCAGCTTTCTTCTTAAAGGCTGGCTCGGAAAGCCAGAAGCTTGCGCGCCACAGTGTTGTGTGCCAGCCTTGTATCTCAGTATCATTAGACGTAGTACTAGAATGAGTCTTTGCATACTTTCCTACGCTTCACACGTTCTTTTTACGTGTGATACTAACGTAAGTTACACTATGGTAGATATGTTTTTTGTGAAGCCAGCTAAAAGGCAGCGTGTATGTGTCATGTTTTCGGTACTTCAGCCACCCTCAAGAAAGGAGGGGAAAGAGGGCAGGCTGCAGCTTGCTTTCTTAATAACATGCTAAACCTTTAAAGCTCAGGTTACAGTAAGTATTTTGGCTCTAAACTCCAGCTATGAAGCAAATAGCCCAAAGACTCTCCCCAGAACTGAACCGGCAAACTCCAATAACATCTGAAGTGAAATGATGAGGGGCATCTCTGCCAAAAGAACCTGCTGGCTATAAGATACCAAAAATAATGCTTTTTAAAGAATTAATTTTAAGATCTCCTAGCTCAGAAGCAATGTCACCAGCAGGCATCACCTCACCTCCTTCTGGAAGTGCCTCGGGGCTGAGACTTAGCCCATTCCCTCTGCTCGTACAGCATTCGGGTCCTACCTGACGGCAGCTTTTGTGCTGCCCTCTCACGCGTGCTGGCTCTGTGCAACAGGCTGGCTCTGGTATGAGCCGGGCCTTTGGCAAGTCTTCCGCCGACCACGGTAGCCCGAGGGAGTGCTTTATGGAAGACCAGACTGACCAGTTCTGGCGTCTGACCCAGTGCGGCTCTTCGACTAGCCCAATACAGGAAAGCTCTTGTAATGTCTTAGCAAAGGGGCTGAACTCTTGCAAAAGGCCATGAAAAATGTAAAACTCCCAAGGAAACACAAGAACATACGATACATGATAAACCCGCAAAAAACAAGGCTGAAGGTGTCAAGGGTTTTTCTACTGAGTTTCATAAGGGTGCAATTAGGCCTTACATAGCCTGTCGTTGGCCATGCTGCAAGTGGTTTAATGGGGCAATTTCCAGTAAACAGAGAAATTAAATTATGCCAGCATGAAGGGGCCATGCTCTTCAGAGCCCCTAAATTCTCCTCCAAGTGGCAGCACTTCCGTTTTCCAGATCTATATACAACATGATGGTTCAGGGCCTTCCCAGAAATGAAAAGGCCCGTTCTTCCTCACCTTCCTCTTTCAGTGAAAACATGTATGATGAGAAACCACGTGCACACACATGTGGGTTGGCATGAACCCCACCGTGGGCACGAATGGTGTGTCTGAATGAATGGACACACAGAGGTCTCTGTGTAGGTAAGAACGTTTACCACGTGCGGTGCTGGGAAGCACATGCATGATTCCGGCTAAAACCCACAGGATTGGCCGTAAGATGTTGTAATGTAAAGATCCCTTCTCATATGGCAGAGCCGGGAAGTTTTGTGCCATTGGAATAGCATCAGCTGGAGTTCAAAGATGAGACAGGGTGCAGGTAGGAAACAATTTCTAAATCAATTTGTGCAGTGGATTTCTGTAGATATGATTAAGATGCCTGCAGCAGACAAGGCCATCGGATCTGAGCGAGTCCTTTTTTATCTGATTTTTTTAATTAATGCCTATTTTAGAGTGGTAAACAAATCATCAGCTTGCCCTAGTTGGGTATGAGCCCCGTGTCCCTGTTTGGCCCAAGGCAAAAATGCCTTCATTGCAATTTCAGGTAGGCAGATTCAACCCTGGAAGTATTTGGCACCTTACACCAAACTACATACTGGCCACAGGGTTCAACATGTTTTCTATAAAACCAGCTTCAGCAGGGCTCTGTTGTCTCAGTGCTGTCTGTTAGGAGCACGCTTGCAGAAATCACACAAAGGATCGTGTGGGTCGCTTCCCCCACGTTGAGAAGAAACGCAGGCCAGGTTAGGTGAGCCGCATACGAAAAGGGAAACTAAGGGCATACAGGGCAGAAGGATAACGGATTCTTAAACTGGCTTCTCCTTTAATATTCTGCAGTTGTTTAAGGAGAAGTCAACAGGAGCTTTGCCACTGATATGAGCGAAATGTTATTTTAGAACATTTGTTTGAGAAAAAATGTCTTTTTGAAGACATTATCTGAAGACATTAATTCATTTAACATCAGTAGAATTCCATAATATTTTGCTTCATGTGTGGTCCTTTCTCCTATACTATTCCCACTCAGGGACAATATATTTTTGATGGGCAAGTAGTCATTCTTTCCACTTTTTCATTCTCTGCTGATCTCTTTAAGATCTCCCATTCTAGATTTGCATCAGATATTGCTATCTTGGTAATTTCTATATCTCAAGTAAAATCAACAAACTTCCTCTCTTTTCTTTCCTTCTGGTCTTTAAGGCATCCTGGAAAGCCCGGGTGCCCTGGTGGCCAGCCCCTTGCCCTGTCTCCCAAAAGGCCTTTCTTCGTTTATTTGTCGTTAGCGCTGTCCAAGGATTTGTGCCCGCACTCTTCTGCATCCTACTGAATAATTCTTGGTTCTTCCCAATCACTTCGTCCCCTCTGCTCCTGCGATTTACAACGTTGGAAGGCTGCAGGTGGAGATAAGATCCTCACCAACTTTCCCTTTGGCAGGTGTTGCTGCCTTTGAGGACGCCGCTGCTCTTTGATGTGGGGATGGGCGCTCGGAGTAAGGCTGAGAGCGATGTTCTCCAAACCTGACCTGGATGGGGAAATACAATTCCCTCTGAGAGGTTTCTTTTTACAAGACTGTAGGCCCAGTTTTTGTCCAGGCTTCTTGCAGTTGGATGGTTCATGCACACTTATAAACTGTTGGTTATATACAAAGCCCTACTTTTTCTGAAGCTCAGGTGACATTTACTGTTTAACTCCCCTCCTGAACTCCTTAGTGGGGAAAAAGAAAGCCCCACAACCCACAAATCCGTGCCAGTTTCGGCACCTTTGCCCTTATGATTGACACCTTCCCTCCACTGCTGGGTTAAGACCGCTGCAAGTGGGAATTCCTTCTCCTGAATTAATTAAGTCTGTATTGTTACTGCCTTTGATCTACTGCCATAGGAACAGGAACAAGCACTGGAAAACCTCCATTTGTGTGCATTTCTTACACAACTAGCTCTGGACAGAATATTAAAGAAGGGATCATTTAGAAGACGGTGGGCAGAAATCGTCCCCTCCCCAAAGCTGCCCTTGAGACTGACGCTTTCTGCGGAAACTGCATGGGCACGGTTACAGACCTCTAGTGGCTCTGTTTATATAGCTCGTCTAGCTTCCTAATTGCTCACCAGTACAGTATTTTGGAAAGCCGTATAGAGATTTCCCATAAGGATTACAACACGGTGTCATTTCATCTTCTCTGCATTTCCCATCCCGTTGTCTGTTTGTTTTATTTTCCTCACCATAACATCTGTCCCACATCGCCGAGAGATTTCACAATTGGAAACCTGCTGTAAATTATGACACAGAGTTAAAGGACTTCAGTGTTTGCTCTCTGCTATTTTTTTCAAGGGACATTGGGTTAGCCACCTCTTTAAAATAAGCCTTCTTTTTTTTTTTTTCCTATTTATATACTGATGTTTGTAAAAGCGGTCTTTAGAAACCAAAAAAAAAAAAAAAAGAGTATTTCTGTCCTTCCTGCTTGTACCCTTCTCCACTTATCTTCCTTTGAATTCCTAGAGAAACACAGACTTCTGGAAGTGCTTGCAGAACATAATCTTTAGCAAGCTCTGTCCCTCACGGCCCGCGGGGACTCCGGATAAAAACCAATTGCTCACATCGCTATTCCCCAGCGTCTGACGGAGACCGCGGCAGCGTTAGCGCCGCGAGTGCCAGCCTGCGGCACCCGTGCCAGGGCTGCGGGCTGAACTGGCCTCTCGTCCCCACCAAAATGGGAGCAAGCAGCCTTGAATTATGCAGAGCAGGATGGCCAGCTCTGCCTGGCTCTACAGGAGGCTGCGATGAGCGTGCAATCCTGGGAATAGAGAGAGTGACAGAGTTGCAGCGTAACAGACTGTTTAATGCAAACAGATCGATGCTTTCAAGGCTAGTGTCACGTGTCATCACCACGTAAGGATCAGAGATGTTTAAATGCGAGATAAACCACGCAGGACTATATTCTCATAATCCAGGGATGTCTCTTAGTCGTTGGTGACTTTGCCTGCCACTGCAACCTTTTTCCTCCAAACCCGAAAGCAGCATATACAGCTCCTGCAGGAGTGTTATTCTTGGCTCTCACTCACGAATGAGAGCATTACAAACCACAAACGTGGAGCACTTGCAATGCTCCACAACGTCAGCCTTGCTTCCTCCAGCAGCCAGGAGAGAATCAGAGATTTATATGGCTGGAAGGGATCTCAGAAGATCACTTAGTCCAGACTCATGTCCCAAGGCAGGATCATTATTCTTATGTCACTCTTGGCAAATGCTTGTTTAACCTCTTCCTAAACGCAGGATGGCGAGTCCACAGCCTCCTCAGGTACTTCTGTGTGCCGTTTTCCTTACTGCTTGCCTTCTTCTAACATCCAACGTCAGTCTCCTTCTCTGTAATTTAAACTCACTACTTGTCCTTTCCATCGTGGATACGGAGAACAACTTCTTTCCCTTTTCTTCCCAGCCACCTTTCACATATTTGACAGCAGTAACCCTATCTTCCTCAGTCTTCTCCAGACTCAAGAAAGTCAGTTTGCTGATTCTTGCCTCCCAGCTCTGGTTTTCAAGACCTCTGATTATTCCCCCGCTGTCCTCTGGACCTCGTCTTGAGCACAGCACCCACGGCTGGACATAGTACTCCAACTGCAGCCTCACAGAGAACTGAGCAGCGGGATTGTTTGTAGGGTACGTAGAATCATAGAATTATTTAGGTTGGAAAAGACCTTTAAGATCATCGAGCCCAACATACCTATGCACACATCCTAGTAGGGCATTTGCCCTTTTTGCAGTAGCAATTAACTCGTATTTGGGTTGTGACCTGGTATATATCACAGATCTTTTTATGCAGAGTTGCTACTTGGGCAAAGATTCACCACGCTATATAAATAGAATTAATTATTCCCGGTGATGCCCATGTATAGAAACTGACAATGGTCCTTACTGAAATGAATCCTATTTTAAAGACCACTTGTCTAAATACTTTTTAATTGTAGCTTTATATTTCAGTATACCCATAGTCCCCTTCCAGCTTTGTGGTAAGCCAAGAATACGATATTCTCTATTCCATTGTCCAAGCTGTTCATAATCCCCTTAAATCAGACTGACCCAGTACAGACTCCCAAGCAACTCTTCTTGATCCACCTTTCCCTTTTTAAAGTATAATTAATAACTATTCTCTCCGTGTGGTTTCCCAAACAATATTGCATCATCCTAGACCAGCTCCGTCTGCCACAAGTTCCCTTAATTTGCTTAGGAGTATCACGTTACACTGTGACGAAAGCCTCACCACCGTCAAAATATAGGACTACTATTGCTTCTCCCTTATCAACGAGGTTTTTTTACTCTGTCATGAAAGGAAATTTGACCCGTTTTGCACAATTTGTTTTTGACAAATCTATGCTGGCCATTATTCATGTCTTTGTTTTGTTTTAGGTGCTTACAAAAGTTTGATTGTTTGTTCCAGTATTTTTCCAGGAATTGAAGTCAAACTGAACAATCTATAATCCCTGGCTCCTCCTTTTTTCCCTTTTAAAGACAGGAACTACGTCTGCACTTTTCCAGGCTTCCAACTACGATCTCTGGGCTCCGTAACATCCCAGAAGCTAAGCGAGGTTACGCCTAGAGCTTTTGCGGTTAAATAACTGGCTCGAGTAATTACCCTAGGATGAAATTCATCTGGCCCAGCTGCCTTGAACACTCTCTGAAGGATCTTCTGATCTAGCCTCTGTTCTGGTTTTGTGATCTCACCCCCCTCTGTCATTGACATCGATTGCAATATTTGTCTGAAGCGATAACAGCTGCAAAAAAGGTACAAAACACCCTGGGACTCCAGACATGAACTGGCTGGCCATAGTCTGTCTTCTCCACTGGAGAGCACGTTTTCAGATGCCTGGATCTTCCTCCTGCTGCTAAAGTAGCGATGGAAAAATTACTTCTTACTTTAAAGTCTCTTGCTAATTGGATCCCATTTTGCTGCTTGACCTTTGTGATTTTGTCCTTACACATCTAGCCCAGCTTCTGCATGCCTTTTTTTCCTTGAGGCTGAGATCAAAGAAGAGCTGATGATTTCTCTGAGTTGACCCACTGTTACATCTTCTGTGAACTCTCTGGTTTTTGGATAGTCTATGCTTGTTGCTGTTCTTTCCAAGGTGCTTTCTACATCATTAAAACTTCTCGCCCAAGGCCCAAAATTACATGCCTTTAATTACTGAGTAAGTGGCTTTAATGGAATCACCGCTGGTTTATCTTGGTCTAGGAAAGATCAGAAGCCTGACCTTTGTTTCTACCTCTTACCGACTGTTAGGCTCCACCTGAGACCATTCAGTCTCTGCTGGTCAGTTTTTGTTTAACCTCCCGTCCTTACCATAAATGATGGGTGCAAATCGCAAAATCTTCTAACCTAGATCTGAATTTTACATAGCCACAAATGCTAGAACTGCTAGACATGTTTACAGCCAGAAGTATTTTTCAAGTTCATCTGAACTGCTCGTTAGAAAAACATCTCTTCTCATTTGGGTACTTTTTTTTTGCTGTCTTCCCTCTCAGTTGGCCTTCTGAGCTCAAAGGCAGAACAGACTAAGCTGATGGAGCGGGGAACATGTATTTGTTTTCACATGTATGGAAAACTCCAAATTCACTAGTAATGTAATCATGCTAAACTCCTGCCTGCACAGAAACTCTAGCTTATCTTCCATCATCACATATTCTTCACATCAGTAAAGACAGATACTCAAAAGCTCGCGGCGTGAGGAAGCTGTAGCTGTAAGCGCAACGCTGTAAATACGGCAGTGTTTAATACCCCTATAATGGTGCTCTTGCAAAAGAGCAGCATAAGTAGCCAAAAGGGGAAGGCGTTCAGACGGCCGTTCTGTTGCCCAAGAGGAAGTGCATTTCAGATAGCGCTTTGGTTCCCTTTAGTTATGATTCACCACAAATGAACAGCTAAAACATCAGTTGATAGTAAGGCCATGCAAGCAGGAACTTCCAGAAGTGGAGACTCAAAGGAAAACTCGGAGAAAGCTGGCCCCTCGCCTAGCTGTGAGTCGCCTTCCTTCCCATTCTGCTGCTTTTGTTTTTAGGGTTCCTGCGCGTTTTGCAGTGTCAGCCAGTTGTCAGAGAGGAGAGTACAGCCTTGCGTGGGTTTTAGTAAGCCTGAGACCCCAAGCAGCCCCTAGACCCTAGGCCGTGTTCGCTACTGCTAACTGCTGTTAAACCAAAGCGGCCATCTAGATCATAAAGCAAGTAACAAAACACCCTGCTGATAAACAGTGCTATATGGAAACTTACACAGTATTTATGGATTGTTGGAGGTTAACACTAGAAAGAAGAAACCATAATGGCTGTGTTGGTCTCCTCTAACAGAGTTGTTATCCAGCCTTAGCAAGACAATTTTCCACGGTAGAATAATTAGCTCTCCTCAGCCCGGGCAAATTGTGCCAACAGCAAAGTATCCCCCTGTTCAGCCACTCTTAACGTGCCTTCTGGTCTGAATTTGTTGTGCTTGCAGCCCTTGGATCTTGTTTTGTCTTGTCTTACTTCTTCCCCATGTCAATACACATAAATCATGCGTGACCCATGTGTAAAGACACTGATGCACAGAGGCACATTATATATCACATCTAAAAAGCAAGAGAGCATGACAGAGGCATTTCCAGTTTTTATAAGGAATCATCAGGGACTGCTTGCGTGAAACAAGGGAAAAAAAACCTGCTTGGAAAGAAGGGAGAGAGGTGTGTTGTCAAGCTGGCAAAGAGACAAGTGGGGCATTAAACCCCCAAAACAACAGCCAAGTTCTCCACTGCCCTGCATGTTACCACTGTTAACACCAGGTACAAAACGGGTATAAAATGTCATTAAACCAAATAGCGGTGTCGGGTAATGGATGAGATCTCTTCAGCCGGAAGACTACAATGGCCTATCCCTCCATCTCTTTTTTAAAAATCCGTATCCCATGGAGCAAACAAAGCCTCACTGAACTTGCATTTCCCTGCTCTGCATGAGCGGAGATGGGAGGGGTGGATGAAGAAGCAGCATGCTACCATTTGTGCGCCCACACGCTCATGAATAGATGACGACCAACGTCAACAAAAGGTCCCTAGCAAACAAAGTTTCTCCCTAGCAGTACATCCCGCTATCTAAAGCTATGTTTATGTGAGGGATGCATTTACTGATTCACATTATATCAGCAAAACCAGCCTGTTTGCTAGCATGGCTCTGCCAGGCAAAGTAAGCGACAACTGTGACATCCCCCCACCCCACCACGTCTCATCGTACCTTTGGCTACAGTCCTGCTGGCAAAAGCTATGATAGAAGGACTGGAGGACGGAGAAATGAGAGTGGGGGATGTGCTAGATGCCAAACACCTGATCCCTCTTCAGAGGGAAATCCCTTGGCAAAAAAAGGATCGTCTTACAACAGCCTGCAGAAGGATGGGCTGATACCTGAAAGAGATTAAAACAGTAAAGCTGTACTCAAGCTGAGCTGCCATGTGGAAAATCCGGCGCTCTCCATGCAGCAAGGGTCCCTGTGTGCTCCTATAGCTGGAGGGGAGGGGAAACTACTAGAAGTAGGAGGAGAGATTAATTAAAAAGTATTTGCACATTTAAAGGCTGACCTTATCTTTGCAAATAGCTAACTTTATCCCTTGCCGTAGAAGTGAGCAGTCCGTGCACCTCACCTGCACAGCAAGAGGGGAATTCTTGGCCAGAGGGAGGTATTAAGGTGGGGAGAAGGTCCTCCAGGCGAGGGAGGTTAACGTAATTATTTACAATAATGGATTGCTTTTTAATAAGAACTATAAGGTGGCTTTCCAAAAAAACCAGCCTCTTTTGGGGCCCATGGAGGAAAGCATCAAGTGAAACCAGCAAGAATCTGTGGCAATTTTCTAGCTAAGGCTGGCAGAGTTGTGCAGAGAAAACGTGCCGTTTGCCACCGCTGCCCCCTCCCCAGCGCCCAGAGCAGGACCACAGTCGTCACACCCCGTTCTGTCCCCACAAGAAGAGAAGCATCACATCGAAGCGAGTGCTCATCTCATGACTCTCATGAGCAAGAGGATGCGTGGGGCAGGTGCTGGCTTCTGGTTTGTGATCCATCGTCCACACGGACTCTCAAAATTCAGCTCTGATAAGCAATATCTGGCTCATTTTCAGATTAAAGGAAAGAGTGCACTGTCAATTACCGCACTCTGTCGCTGTCCTTGTTGCCAGCAAGGGATTAAGCCCTACCCTAGTTTCTTCTGCTGAACACAGACCTTCTAAGAAGCTTCCCTATCAGCCCGCAGCCTCTTGCGTTCTCTAGCTCTTAAAGATACCTGCGCGCACCGAGACATGCTGTGGTGGGATCCCTCTTCTCCTGAGGCAGCAAACGCCGGCTGCAGTCAGAGGAAAGGCGCTTGCCAGAGATCCCAAGGAAAGAACCGTGTGAGGTTTTGCTAGGCAGCGCTTTGTTTCAATGCATGAATCTTTTTGAATCGCATGCCTGCTCTGGTTTTGTAAAGGTTGGTGTAGATCAAATAAAGTAAGACACGCTGCTTCCAAGGCAAACGTTTCACGTCTGCATTCAGATTTGACCTCTACCATCCCTGAGGTCCACGTGTCCTACTTAACTTTGTATCTCGCTGTTTCTCGGGAGGCTGGATGAGCTGCGGAGGGAACGGTAATGGGCTATGGGACCTTTCTCACCTGCAGCCTACGCTTCTGTCAAGCAGCACGCTTTGCTGAGGCTCCAGCTTGCTTTACAAACGTCTAAAGGCTTGATTTACAAAAACTCTCAGGAAAACAATCATACATTTATTTCTATCAAACATTTAGCAAGGAAGTGATCCTGCCCCCCTACTTTGATAAAAGAGTTCTCCGTCACGGGGGTGGCAGGAGAAAGGGAGTGAAATAAGATAACTCCGCTCAGCTTGCCTCAATTTAATGAGCTCCTTCAGGCCTTATCATTCACCCTGTGCTTTCCCCCATTGTGAACTTCTCAGCCTCATCAAAAAGAGCTTCTTTTCTTTTTCTTTTTTTTTTTAAATCGGACTCTGTTTGATCAGCCCTTTCCTCTTTCTTTCCACAATCCCCCACATCACGCTGGAACTGGTACCAGTGGAGCATGTCGGCATGCCCTAGCAACAGAGAGATTAAGGGAACTACCAGCTCCCAAGGACGGGCTGGCTTGGACTTACTAATTAACTGCAGTGAAAGAAGTGAATGAGAACGGCCCTTTCTTGAGGGCAGGGAAGGCACTAGAGGTGGATGAAGGAGTTCAGCTAAAAGAAGATTTCCCTCCCCCAAAACATGTGTCAACATTCAGACCAATCCTTTCTTAATAAGACTTTGTGTACGTACAGGGTTTGCATGGGTGGGAAAGGGCTGCCAGCAGTCAAGCTTGATATACGGAAAAACACGGGTGGGACCAAAGTCGAACCATGGCTGCCCCTGCCTCGCGTCCGGCTCTCTCACGCAGTTGGGACCCACGCATCGGATGCTGGCCGCTCCAGGGAGGCACGTCCACACGTGGCCTCGCGGGATGCCCCAGGCTACACCCCTCGGGCACCAGCCGGCGTGTGGCACTGCTGTCCCCGGCACAACGGGGCTGGCGTCCACAAGCCACGGGGCTGCGGGAGGGTGGCAGCAGCAGGCCCAAAGCTGTGACCCTCGGGAGAGCATAAGGCAGGGCTGTGAGAGAGTAAAGGGGGGCTCAGCAAGGGAGGACGGGCAGGTCTGCAAATCTGCCGCAGAGGCAGCGCTCCCGTACGGGGAGAGGGGCTGGACCCTCCAGGGGTTTGTCGTGAAACACAAGCAGTCCTCCTGTCCCCTTCAAAGCTTGGCATCCTCCTGGAGCCCACCTTTACTGACCATACCCAGGAAGGACAGGCTACAGGTTCCTTTCACGCCAAGTCCCGGTCAGAGCCTGTCCATTTTCGGTCAGCCTTAGCCTCTGCTGGTAAATCTTTTCTGAATTATGAAATACTTGTGACATGTGTCTTTCTTTTTTTTTTTTTTTTAAACCGTTACTTTTTGTTCTTGCTGCTTATGGGCGTTTTGCCCTGGGCTGGGCCTGGAAGTGAAACTGCTGAAATTCCCGCGAGCCGGGCAGGGCGGCCGGTGTTCCTGGCCCCAGCAGGAAGCACCAGACACGATGACGGGCAGCAACTTCTCGTAATGCTCCAGCCCGTCTCGCTAATCCATAAAGACTTAGCCAAACTGGATAAGTTTTTAAAAATCTTTGCAGCTTGGTGGTTTATCCAAATCGAACAGCCGTCTCTTCGCGCACACTCCAGTAAGGCAGCTGGGCCGGGGCCCCGCTCGTGCCCCGTGCTGCTCCCGGGCAGGTGGGAAAGGGGAAGCCTGGCCGCCGGGGAAGCCCCGCTGCGGCAGGGCTGCTGAGTCGGCCGCCGGCGCTGCTCTGTTCCCCGTTTCGCTCAGCAAATCCTGCGCACCCTTCTGCAGAGAGCACCTCCCCAGAAATGAGCAAAACCTCCCCGGGGGAGGCGAATCTGGAGCCCAGGAGCTTTGTTTCCCGGCCAAACACAAGAAACGCCAACCCACGTCTCGGGATCCCCGTCCCGCACCACCGTCTGCCGAGGCCCGTGGGGCCGGAGGCGCCGGCTGGGTTTTCCCCCGCCGGCACGGGGTGCCTGAAGCAGGCGGCGTGGCCGCGGCGGCGGCGGCGGGTGACTTGCGGGAGGACGGGGCAGGCGGGCGGGTTCGTGGTCGCCGCCGCTGCCCTGGGACGTGCCGCGTCCCATGTCGAGCCCCAAGAGACGCAACGCAGGGTGCAGCACGTTACTGGCCTGGAGAAGGGCCGGATGACTAATTAGCTCTTTTCCACCTCTGCTGTTAGCGATACACAAGCCTCCCCAAATATACTGTAGTCGCTGAAAACCTTTCTGAAATAAAATGCCACTGAAAAGGGAACTGTAAGATCCTGCGCCTCACTCTGAAAGTGTGGGGGTTTTCTCTGAGAAAAGACTGTGGAAAAACGGTGCTATCTTACAAAACAGAACTGTGCCTTTGCGTACTGAGCTTTGGATCTGCTGGTATTAGAGACAAAGTCGGATTTTATTACTTTTTATTTCTTCTAGCCCTGCAGCACCAACACAGACGAGCCACATAATGAACTGCAGAATCTTTTATTTCTTGAGCACCAGAAGTGATTTTTTTTTTTTGCTGCATACTGTATCAGGCCTAACTTTTCTAACACACCGTAAGCCATATATAGCATTTTGCAGCTTCATAAAACTTGCTTTTTTTTTTTTTTTATTCAGGTGTACTGCTTTCCAGAGTTAATCTCTATGGACTTTAATTAAATTTGTGTGGCCTGCTGTTGATTTCATCCTCTTAAATTTTGTGGGACCTTGCCATATGTGTTTGTACAGAATCGTTTTTCAGCACAGACCTGTGCTTGAAATCCGCTACTGCCTGCAATGTTCTGGTGCCGGGGAAGGGAGGAAGCGCCCTGGAGCTGCACGTCCCCAGTGGAAACACAAAAGGGATAACTGGCGGCTGCCTGCCGAGGCTGTTTCATGGGAGTCCTGACTCTTCAGATCTCAAATGCTGAGAAGGGACAAGAGACAATAATCCGTTGAAGAACATGCTAAATAATTCAAGGCTAGTTTAAAAAAAAAAAAAACACCAACAAAAAAACCCCCAACTTTAAAATATTTTGTTGTAACAGTCTGGCCTTTCTTAATATAGCTTGGAGGAGCCGGCTATCTGGCTGCTTTCCGAAAGTCCTTGTTATGGTATTTAATGAACCCTAGGGATCATTACACTATAAATATGCATCATGTTTATATAGATGCATTGGGCAACCTATTACAATGCGAGGGGTTAAAAGTCATTTCCATGGATTCCCAACCGAGATAAACACATCCACATCCCCGAGGTGAATAGTATTTAAACCCATGTCTGTCTAAAGAAGGCAGTCAGGCTTTCCAGCACCTGGAAAATGGGCAGGCTTATCTGTTAGCTCTCGCTCACGTTCGGCTTTTACATGGAAATGTGTCTGCGGGGCAGTAATGGATAGTCCGTGTCCTCTCCATCCCAGGGGTAGGCACTGCAGGTCGGCGGCTCCTCCCGGAGGGGAGCCCGGAGGGGAGCTCCCTCTCCTCGGGGCAGGGACCCGCCACCCCTGTGCTGCCGGAGTGAGCTCGTGAGGTTGGCTCCCCCCAAACCGCCGGGGCCCCTCCGCCACGGCTGGGCAGAAGTGGGGAACTCCTTCCATACAGCACATGCAGTAGATGGTTAAGACCCAATTTAAACTGCTACCGGGCTTAACTAAACCAGTACCCAGGTAATGGAACATTCTAATAGTATCTGAATTAAGCAGGATATTTTTAACACACATATGTGTGTGTATAAACACACCCACCCACCCACGGAAATATAGCTGGGGTGACTCGGCTAAGTTTTCTGAGAAAAGGCCTGTGGGTTGAGACCAAATGCGGAAAACATTACCCAGAAAGTGTTGGAGAAGAAGGAACAAAAAAAACCCTACGCCTCACGTGTAGTAAAAGTGGCTGCTACGTCTGTCGCAGACACACAAACAGGAACAGTTTCCCTGGCCGTGGCTCAGAGAGACCGCTGGAGAGAAACACCGCGCCTCGCAAGACTGAAAAAAAACCACGGTGGGATTTCAGACAAGAACCCAATAATCTCGTATCAATCTGCTGCAACGGACAGGGGCAAAAGCAAACTGCTAACGGGAGCACACCAGGGCGACAAACAACCCTGCGGAGAGGCAGCCGGGTTTTAACCATTGCAAGCGCCCAGGCCACCTCGTTTAAAAGCTGTAACGCGCGGTATAATAGCTACAAACTTCAGATGGCTTTTCCTCCCTGGCAGGACAAGTTGCTTCTTGCTTTCACCTTCTCATATTTCCGCATAGCCCGCAGGCAAACCCGAGTGCCTTTGGTTCGGAAAGCAGAGCATTCCTTCCCAGCATCAAAGGGGCACGGAGAGCGCATGGCGATCGCTTCACACACACACACACACACCAGGGTGCATTTCTTGCTAGCGGCTTCCAGAGCTGCCGGCGCGGCTACTTGCCCCTGCCTGCTCTGCTTGGCTGCACACAGAGGTGTGTACGGCCGTTAAACTAACATTACATCACCTGGGATGCTGGAAGTCAGCTGCCCGGTTCCTCGCATGGGGGATGCGAGGCTCCGCCAAGCTCCTTGGGCGTTACTTTTCTTTCTTCCTCATTTCATGGGCTGTGGATGTTTTGGTTTTTTTTTTTTTCCTCTTTCAATATTTGCTTCCAAGAAGGGATTAGGTGTGATGGGTGTGGGGTGGATTGCACCGGCACTGCTGTGTGAAGGAAAGGGATCCATCTGTAGGAAAGACATGGGCTGTTTATTAACAGCTTGCATGACCGCAGAAATCCCAAAGCAATATGCTGGACACCAGCAGCACGATGACTGCGCAGAATCGCCCTCTGCATAATGGCAGAGCAGACCCAGCTTCGGGCATTAACGTGGCTCCGAGGACAACACTTCATTTCACATCTCCGATGGAAAGCTTTTGTAAAACGTCAAGCACCCACATGGGACTAGAATAATAACAATAATATCTCTTGCACTTCAGTATAAAAAACAGGGTGTGAAATCAAGCGGCTGATCAGCGGTCACAACTATTACCACATCGAGCCCTCAGCCGCTTTATTCCATTCAACAAACTGAAATATTTTGATGCAGGCCCTACAACACCAGGAACACAGCGCTTCGTCTTGCTTTTATCCACAGGAAATGTGGAACGTCAACAAACCCAGCATTTTTCTGTCAGAGACCTGTGGAAACTGCTTGCCTAGGCGGAGAGAGGTGCTAAAGGAAACCCGGCCAGCCCCCGGCCCCGAGCCGTGCCCGGAGCAGAGCGCAGCTCGCCCTCTGCGAGCTGGGGAGCTCTGCAGCGCTCACGGGAGGAAATAGCTGCAAAAGCGCCTTTTTATCACTGAACTCAGCAGCTGCGCCTCCGAGCACACAGCTCTGACCTATTTCACTAGCCACGCGCGCCAGTTCTACACCAGCGTCAGCTCGGTGACGTCAATGAGATTACCCCGTCCCTGTATTAGATAAAACTTGGGCCCAAAGAAGATTCACTGAGGAGGAAGATGCTCTTTTGACATATTTCCTAGCCCACCCACCCTTGCAGGAGACCAAACTCAGGTTTTGCTACATGTTTGTTCATTCTATACATCAAAGTACTTGTCTTTTGGGAGCCCCCGGCACCAAGCCAGGATACTGCCCCTCAGTGTGTGTGTTTACTGCCTCTCCTACGGAGAGATCCCAGACAACAAGTGACTGAGCTGCAGTGACCGATGCGCCTAAGTGACACGAACACCAGTGCAAGTGAGCCGGATTAAGGGCTGCCGGGGTGAGAAGGGGGTGCCGGAGAGGCCAGGGAGCCCCGCCGGGAGCAGGAAGAATGCATCTGAAGCTCTTCTTGTTGGTGCTGTGTTGCATGATCTTTCTGGCTTTCACCTCCTAATTGAGCTATTTTCTTTGTTTTTTGTTTTGTTTTCTTTCACCTATTTTTCCTGCTTGTTACTCTCACGCCCTAACCTTTTCTTTTGGCTCTGGATGTGCTCTTTCCTTCTGACCCACTAGATCCTTTGCAGCTCCTTTACTCCCTTGCATCTCTCCCTGTTCTACCACTACCAAGGTCACACGTGTCCTTTTCCTTCTAAACTCACTCTGTTCCCCTGTCCTCCATTTTTCACTGCTTCAGAATTTCCTTCCATGCTCTTCCTCAGTTCAAGTCTCCCATTCGTCAGTGGGCATAAGGATCTTCAGCCAGCCTTTTAGCTAGCTATTTAGGGGACGCTGGAAGCCGGCAGAGCCTCTGGAGCATGTTAAATGAAGCAGAAGGTGAGATCGGAAAGATGGCCAGAAGCAGAGGGAGCGTGTGGTGTCAGATCAGGGAGATAAAACCTTTTGTTTTAACTGATACTGCTGCCAACAGCAATCCGGTCTACTGCTGCCAGCAGATAGGTGTGCCACCATGCCTCGGCAGGCAAGCCGAGGGATTTTCATACCTCCTGCAAGCAAGGATCCGGATAGGCTGTATAGGCAGTTTAGACCTAAAGCCATCATTGCTGTTGACTACCCCTTACATAAAGCTATGCTCAGAGCTCAGCAAGATTGCAAAACCAAGCTCCTATATTTAGAAAAAGCCGGGCTTATGTTGCTGGTGAAACCTTAATTCGGTCCCTGCCACGCACACATTACAGCGCTTTCTTGCCCAAGGAAGGGAAGGCTGTTGCAGAGCCGTGCCCCGGTGCGCAGGACAACGCCGTGGGGGCTGGAGACACCCCTTCTGCCCTTACCTCTCCTGCGCTTCAAATGAGGTGAGCGTCTTGCAGAGCAAGTAGTATGTGATCACGTAATTACAGACTGTGCCATAATGCATGCTCACAAAAGAGCTGAATTAAGGCTGAACAGGCAGTTACAAGCACCATT
Source organism: Phoenicopterus ruber ruber (assembly GCA_009819775.1). Lineage (NCBI taxonomy): Eukaryota > Metazoa > Chordata > Aves > Phoenicopteriformes > Phoenicopteridae > Phoenicopterus > Phoenicopterus ruber. The sequence goes on from CM020219.1 coordinate 38,833,933, forward strand.
ACATCATTAGACTAATCTCTCCTTGGCTGGCCATGAAGGACCTCATCCTGTTCTCACTGAGGCCAAAAGACCGTACCTCTATCGACGTGAGTGGAAGCTGGCTTGGGCTGGCCCCAAGGCTCATTCATGGCTGTTAGCTGCTAGTTGAGGCTGTACCCTTGAACGCATTAAACTTTTCATGCATAACTCATATACCACACCTAACACTTACACTTTCATTCAAGTAGAGACTGCAGCCCGGGTGGTGTGGGTGGTGGAGCGTGAGGGGAACTTGCTCTGCCGCCACGCTCGCCCTACCTGTTCGGCCTGTTGAGCTGTTAATCGCCCTCAGCAGCTGCTCACGACTGAGCAGGAGGTGGAGAAGGGCTTGCTCTTGCCCTGCACAGCCCGCAGCCGAAGTAGTCCTGGCCACAGGGAGCCGATTAAGTCTGTTTTCCCACCTCTGTGCGTACACGAGAGCGGGGCAGGGGCGGCTGGGCAGCGCAGGCAGCCCTGGCAGCCGCAGCGGCGTGGGTCGGGATGCGGCGGCAGGTACGCCCTTCCCTGCACCTGCCGAGCCTGGCCTCCCCGGTGCAGCCAGCAGCCCCCGAGCGGCCCGCGGGACGGCAGAGGCCGGGGCTGAGTGGAGACACGCACCGGCTCGGCATCGTGTTGCAAGGCTGGTGCCACGCTCCTTCGGGCTGAACGGCTGCCGCGCTGTGGGTTAGTTTCCCAGAGCAGATCTCCTTACCTTTACCACTTCCCCAACCTACCTGGCTTTCCCTGCGGGACGCTTGCCTAAATATATGCATTTTATTCCACTTCTGTGTCCTTCATCTTAACCCCAAAGTGTAATTTTTGAAAAAGGGCCAAATGTGTCAGATCTACAGGGGACCCTCCAGTGGGGGATAACCTAAAGGCGAGCAACCTTCACATGTGAACACATCTTAACCTCAACCCTCTTGTTTGTTTCCTCCAAATATTGCACGCAGTCATTGGAATTTTCCTTCACAACAACCTCACAGGTGGCCTTTTTATCACCTCAGGAAACCTCTTACCATTTCTGACATCTCTGCCCCCGTGGCTTCCCGTGTTGCTGATTTCAGAGTTGCACACATCAAAGTGATGAAGACACACCTCACTCGGGACAGAGCAGCATTATCACTCCCAAAAAATCATGTGCAAACTGCCCAGTTCAGCCACTGCCCTTGAGAAACAAATTATTCCTCAATCTGACAGGCTGAGGATGCTTTTCCTGTTATTTCATCTAATGTTTTCCTTTGTTTAATTTAAACCGATCTGGTTTAACTCTCTTTTCTTGTATCGCATGAAAGAACTCCATCATGTTCCTTCTGTTTATCCACGAAGGAATGGATGAGGTCATTTTATATTACTCTTCATACTGTCGTTCTGAAAGATGAATGCAAGTGTTTGTGGATCTGCATTTTACACACACAGAAGACAGGGGGAGAGGGACAAATGAAAAACAAATACAAGAAACTGAAAGGAAAAGGAGTGGAAAGGACGCAAAAGAGAAACTCAAATTAAAAATAGGCGAAGCATATGTACACACGTGTGCGTGTTCATGTACGCCAGCATACTCAGGCATGCTCTCACCATCACCCGAGAAGCCTGATATTAAGGCAGTTATTCAGCTGTTTCTAATACATAGCATAGACTCTAGCTGGAGAAACATTCTGTTTTAACAGTGAGTCATCCATGAGAAAAATGTGGGTGTAGTTTTCAGGGAAGGGGCTGGGGGAGGTTTTATGAACTCTAATTTTGCAAACCCCCAAATAGGAAGACGCACAAAGTTGATCAAGACACAAAGCGTGTCCTTCCCTCCCTCCCAGACATGAGAGAGGGCCATCGGCTCCCATTGAGAGCCTGATTGCACCACCTGCCCGGCGCCGGATCTGTCCCGCCCTCCAGGGACCCTGGGAGAGGGGCGGTGGGGAAGCTCTGGGTTGGCTCCGCCAGGGTGGCTCCAGGCACGGCCACCGCCACCACTGGTACCAGCCTTGGGCAATGCCTAACGCAGGGACCGACCTGTACCTGGCCTCACCTTGGAGGCTGCTGATCACCCGGGATGTTTTCCGACACTTCCCTGCCCAAGTTTTTATACAGATCTGACACACGAGTGCTTATGCTCATGTTTTACCTAACCATCAGCGGGTCTTGAGGGTCAGACTTCTGCCGTTGGATAGATGACTTTAAATCGGGAGTAGTTCAGATTTACTCTGGTGTCAATGAGACCAGGCCCTCGTGCTGAGGGTTTCTTCCCAGCCCCTTCATCAGCACAAGTACCGAACACATACCAGGAGCCATTATCCCAGCACATCTGTAGGCAGACGCGCCAAGGCTGGGAACTGTAAACACCTTGTCAGGTTGTGAAATGCCCTTGATTCTCCCGGAGTGTAAACACCATGGGAAAAAAGGTGGCTGCCGCTTGGGAGTGACAGCCTGAAGATCAGACTTTCACCCCTGGCTATCCTGTAGCCTTTCTGTGGGAGTTCAAATTCAGATATCCCAGTTTTCTCGCCAATTAACTGGAGTGACTAACACAGACCAGTCTTCCCAGGAAGAGCTGAGCACTATTCACGGGTGCCGCACAAAGCACTCTTGATGGTTAACATTTTTCTGGTGGGCAAAACCCGCTGAGACCCAGAGTTACCTTATTGTTACTTATTCCTTGGTGTGATTCAAGGGGGCACAGCCAAGAACAGCAGCAAAGTGAGCAGCAGGCCACTTACCAGGACATAAAGCATAATCGTAAAATCTATTTGAGTGTCAAATTGCCTTCTGGGGAAAAGGTAAGGGATCTCTTCCTTGGGCTAATTAAAAAAGGACTGACTGATAGGCACCACCACCAATATTTTGTAGGCAACAATGCTTTTTGGCTTGTTTAAGATGGACTACTCGACGAAGGGGAAGCTGACTCCTGTAACTCTGGTATACCCGTGTGACTGTAGAGAAATGCTTTTTACTCTAATTACATTATTCATTATATACACCGGGGTTAGTGAGAGAGAATTTGTCTTTGGGTCTTTTCCGTCTGTTAAGTTCCATGGTTTGTGATTCACTTTAGAAAAACAAGGGTGGTTGAAAAAAAAAGTTGTTTTCGGCTGTGTGGTGATGAAATACAGTAACTGAAAATGCTGTGGGTTTTGAGGTTGGATTTTGTGATTAAAATATTGTTAGGTTCAGGATAGGATTGGTTGGTAAAACAAGTTACAGTAAGACATTGTGCTTTCACCTCTAGAAAGCTGAGTTCAAGCCCTGTTTAAGATCACAAAACCAGTAAGTAGTTCAGGATGATTAACAGTTTCTGACCAGGCGTGAGGCAGGACAGGAACACCCAGGGGCTGGGAAGGTCGGGTTTGATTCCCACCACCCGTGCTGCTGCTTTGGAGCCTGGGCCTCAAGCAGAGGAGGGCACTGCGGGCGAAGGCAGACCTCTCCTGGCATGGTGAAAAGGGGACGAAGATCCGCGTTACAGGAGATGCCGTGGGTCCGGATGAGGGCTGTGCGGCCGCGTGGTCCTGGCAGGCGCCACGTGAAGCACATGCTCTGCACAGGCCGCCCGTGCCAGCGGTAAAGGCTCGATCTCGTTTTGTCCCGACCACCTCGGTCGGTCTATGACAAGCAGGCACGGCCCTGCTACTTCGGAAAAACGGTGCAACATCCGAGGCTCTTGGGCATTTCTTCCTACCTGAGGTATCCAGTTCCATCCTTAAAGCAATGACGTTTCTCGAGACCATTTTGCAATTTGTTTACATTGAGCATCACAAGCTGCTGATTCAAACACCGAGTTGCAGCAGAAACACTGCCAGGAACCCTCTCGAGTTCATTTTCCCCACACGCTTTCAGTTTTAGCCTATCTTAACATGACATGTACTCTCATCAAATAGGCAGCGCACACACACGCAGGCCAGACAGCTGTGGAAGGCTGCAGTGCCTTCCAAACTGCTAAATGCAAACCAGTGCAGCGAGCAGATTTGCACCTCTGCTGTCGAGCTGCCAAGGCCAACCCACCAGCCAAGTACCACTTGCACTTGAAATAAAGCACAGATAGGGGGTAAGTGGCGCATCGCCTCTGGTCTGGTGCTCTGCAGTTACTCTAAGTGCAGTTAATGCGGTTACTGTTAGCAGAAGGTTACAGATCTACCCACGAGTTAATAGCTGTGTTCGGATCTTCTTATCTAGCTATCTGGAAATAAAACTGAGCTTTTTTTCATAACATATTATTGGGTGTTTTCTGTTACTTCTGGGATTTTGTAAAGTATTGTTGCAGGGTTTTTTTCTTCGTTGTTTTTTTCTTCCATAATTTCAGTGATTCCTAGAATGAAACAAGAATTTATCCAATTTGAACCTGAGTACCCTTTTGTACTAAAATGTTTTCTTTTAGCACTCAAAGATATTCCCTCAGTTTCTAAAGTTTGTCTGTAAGCTTGGCTTACACAGGGAGTTACAGACCCGTTCAAAACCACAACATGCTTCCCAAGTACTTTAGGGAGCTGGGTATTATTTGATCCATTTTTCGGACTGGTCCCCGCTGCTGTGTAGAACAGGGCCTGGCTCCAGCCCCGTCTCCCTTACGGTAACCACCAGCCCACAGCACCATTCATAGGAACTTCTCAGCTCTGCTTAGCTAGTCAGTGCTTCAGAGGAACTGTATTTATTTACTTTTTCTTGAGTAAAGAAAAACCCATCCAAGGCTCTGGATAACCCAAAATGCAATTAACAAATCCGTTCAACTTCTGCAATGAGCCAATGTTGGGTTCAGTAGGAGACCAGTCAGGTGGCACATCCAGAAATCCCTTTCGGTGCTCCCCTTGTCCTGGGGCGCAGACTCGAATTCCCCAACAAAACTTCAGTACCTCCAAAATTTGGCTTTAGGACTAGCCCTGGAAAACCAGCAAATTCAGATCAGTCCTGGCAGAGGCAGTGGTTTCCAGCATCCCAGCGCATCCTGGTGCCCCTACAGAGACCTCCTCTTTCCTAGCAAGGAGGCTCTGGCACAGAAACCCTTGCTGCGAGCTGCTTTCCCAGTGTGGAGAGGGAGAGTCAGACGCTCATTAAAGCCAATTGTGGGCCATTCAGGGTTTTATAAGAAGCAACCAACACCCAAAACTGCGCCCAGGAACCTGTGAGCCATCAGAACACGTCCTGGAGGGACAGGGGCATCATGTGCTCCCAAGGAGATGACCTCTTGGACAAATGCACCGCTGTGCTTCTGCAGTAGGTACCATGTCCAAGAGGGTTTAAGATGTGACCGCGGGAAGGAGCATTGCAGCAGTCTAAATCTGCCAGCTCGGCAAATGTGGATAACGCCCTGTTGAAGGGGTTGCAAAACTGTGGCATCACATGGCCCTTTCCACCAGAAAGGTTCCCAGCCCGTCATTCGCTAGACTTTTGCATCACTTTTCCTTGCACTCTCCCGGGTTAAGTCACTGTTTTCCCAGCAGTCTCCATGGGATAACGTTGCACAACTCCAGGGAGGCTTAAAGCGTTCTTGGGAAGCACCCGGGCTTGGCTGCTGGCAGATAAGGATTCCCAGATTAGACGGCCTGTTGGTCTAATCCAGTCCCTGGCTCCACCTGGGGCAGAAGCTCCACTTTCCTCCCAAATATCGTCATCCTGAGATGGAAAAGAAGGCCAGAGCGTGCACGACTGCTGAGCCAGCACAGCCCACTCACCCTGCCAAAAGATACGGTGTCCCCGGCCGTGCCACACCACCTCCCCGCCCTGGCAGCCGACGCCTCTGCTGCAGCAGAGGAACAACCTCCACCAGGCGAGCTGGGCCTGCGACGGCGCTTCTTCGTGCCCCGGGGCACGGGGCGGCACAGCTCCCAAAACCCCGACGCAGGGAGAAGTGGGGCGATGGCTGAGGTGTCACCAGTCCCTCCCGGTACAGATGGGCGTAGGCACGGCACCACCGCGGTGACACTTCTCCCAGCGCCTGCGGCTAAAATGATCTCCAGCGTGCTGGTCAGGAATGCATTTCCCACAAGGGAAAGCTGGCAGGGGCCGTGACGTTTTTCTGCCCATTTTAAAAGCAGGAGCAAGGACCAGACCAAGATGAGGTGGGGGTATCTGCGCTGAGGGCTCCCCGTAACCTCTGTTTATCGCTTTGCTGCCGGACACAAGGTGCGATTCCTATTGCAGCTCTCATTTCTACGCGCCTTTGTTTAATTTAAGTGCACCAATGCAACCTCACGTCACCGGCATGTGGGCCGAAAACCTCTCGCTGGTGCTGAGTCAGAGCGAGCGGCTGAGCCGTAACTCAGCGCTCCGGCTCCTGGCACCGCCGGGTGTGCCACGGCACAAAAGCCGGGACAAACTCCATCCCTGACGCGTTACACGCGGTCGTTGGAGCCACGCGTGCCCTTTGCGCCGCAGGTCTCTCCGAAATGCCCTGGCGAGCGCCTCGGCGGGGAGGGCCATTCCTGGCGCGTGTGGGTGGCGTGGGCAGGGAAGGACCCGGAGGTGCTGGGGCCGGCCGCGACTCGCCCCCTGCGTCCCGCACAGCTCCCGGCCGCCCGCCGCAGGAGGGCTGCGCTTCGGCCCGCGCGCCGTCTCCTCCGGCAGAAGAGCTCCTTGCAAGGGAAAGGGCCGGCGTTCAGGCAGGACTCGCACTTCTTTCTCCCAGCGTGCAAGCGGTGTTGAGAAAAAAAGGCCTTTAAACTTTTTAAACTCACACTTTTTAATATATTTTTTTTCACTTGAGAATACCTCAAAGGAAATTCCGAATACCTCCCCGTTTGGGTTCGTTGGTATTTATGTCTGAGCTGCAGTAGCAGAGCTCTGTGAATAATTGATTAATGTTCCAGGCAGATCTCAAATAAAAAGAATTGAGTTTCCTCATTGAATGGAACCTGCTTTTTTTGCCCCCAAATAGTAATTCTCTATTCAGGAAAGCACCCAGTGCTTAACTTGTTCATTTCCTTTTTTTTCCTTTTCTTTTTTTTTTTTTCCCCCCAAGAGGGTTGTTTCATTTAGAAATAATTAAAATGTAACAAAACTCGATTTCAAAAAATCGTTCTAAAATGACAACCAGCATTTAGATACTGCTGCACCTAAGCATGGCAATGGTTTTGAGCATTTTCTGCTAAAGCTATTTGCAAATACGATATATTTTTTTGCTGGCCTGAAGTAGCACAGAATCAATTATCTACGCAAAACAGCGTGCCCAGAGCTACTTGAGATTGTTCTCTTAGTCCGACGTTATTCAGGTAACACTCATGAAAAACGCCGCCGTGGCTTCCGTGGAGGCAGAAGAGCTTTGTTCGATCAAGGTGAAGGGGAATTCAGTCTCTGTGACTCACGGCAAGTGGTCAATCGGTGGCAATTGTCATGGGGCGCTGGCGATGGGGGTGCTCAGACCATCAGCATATTTCACAAGAGCCATTCAAAGGCCCTTCCTCCTCAGGTAAGCAGGAACAGCAGCTGTCTTTAAACCTGAAAAACCCCACCTGTATTTCTCACCAAACCCTATCTCAACCACTTTCCAGAGTGTTGTTCATTTAAAAGTTATCTTCTTGTAACTTTTTTAGCAATAATGACAGTAAATCAACCAAACCACTAACTGAATAATATAGCAGTGCCAGGTAAGTGTCAGGGATGTATAGATCAGGCAGAGAAAACCCAAGTGTGCTTCAGAGGAATATTTTAGAGAGTATTGTAGGAGAAGACATTTTAAAATTGTTCCATCTTCTAATTAAGTCTTTCTGTAAGCCTTCCCCCTATGGCACATTGCGTTCTCAGTGCCCCTTAAATTTCATAAAGACCAAGAAATATGTTCAACAAAATAAATAGAGAATAACAGTATGCCTCAAAAAGCACTTTAAGCTCCCTACACTTTTCTAGGAGTCTTCCCCAGTCCCACGACACAGCTGGATTTATCTAATGCTCTGTCTGAAGGGGCAAATCTTATTTCCACCAGACCTCTTTTCCAGCCCTTCCCTTGAGCCAGGCCTTCACTGAGTGAGTAAAAAAAACCTCTCTTTTTTTTTTTTTTCTTTCTTTTGTTGGGCAGTTTTCAGTTCTTTGGCAGCAGAAAAGATTTATAGCAGTTTAAAGGGCCAAATATTGAGAGCATCTCTTCCTTGAAATTCCAGCTTTGCTTTTTGGGGAGGCTAGGAGACGTCTTTGACAAGCTTCAGCTAACTTATGTGCTGTACTTGTATTCGGGAGCACGAAAAAAGCAGACATACGCCAGGTGATTCCCGTGCACGTATCCTCAGCGCGCTGCATACTGTGACAACAACAAAACCTTTACACGCTGCTGAAGTAGCTCACACGCGTAATCTGGCTGGTTAGTCATACCGTCCCCACCGCTGCTGGAGATAGGCAGGCGTGGTGGGAGGGTAAGAAACCAGCAGTTTATGAGTGCAGCGAGATCACGGTGAGGATGCAATTACTGTCCGGGAAGGCGGAGGCCTCTTTTGCAAGGCAGTTCCCACCGGGCTCCCAGGCGGTGGCCTGCCTGCCGCTCTTCAGACCAGCACCAGTCCTGCCTCCTGTGCTGCCTGTCTGAGCATCTGGGGTGGGGGGAGAGGACATCAAACAAGCATCCACCAGACACATCAGCTTGAACCCGTCTTTTCAGCTGTTCTCTCAGTGAATTCACTTTGCTCTGGCAGATTCACAGAGAGAACCTGGGGTACGGTGCAGGTCACGGTGGCCAGAGACCCCGTGCCACCTCCCTTTCCTGTGCAGGGAGAGGGGATGTGGCATCAGCAGAGAGCTTGGCCTTCCTGGTGGCTCCCGACTCCTGTCACCCCTCCACAGCCCACCCTTTCCTGTTGCCCAAATCCATGCAACAGATGCAGACACCTCAAAATACTGCGGAGCGCAGCGGGGAGCGGGGAAGGCGTGTTCCCCCCGCCCGGGGTCACAGCACGGCAGTGTGGCCCACCATGCCGTGCATCGCCCCAGGGAGGTGGCTGCTGGGTCTGAATGGGGGCTGTAAAAGGACACTTAGCATCCATGTGCTGGATGGCCCTCCTCTTGTCGCTATGCATGCTTTCAGCATTTAAATCCAGCTTCATTTCCCTCTGAAAGCTCGCATTGCAATTAAATAAAATACTCAAGCACTAAAAGGAGGAGTTTTTCCGAACAATTTTGTAGTACAGCAAACTCCAAGCAGGAGTAGGCTCACTTGTGCTAGGTGCTGTACAAACACAAAGGCAGTTCCCAGATGAATATGGCCCTACGGGACATCGCCTTTTGTCCAAGACAGCAGTGCCGAGAAAGGCTGATAATCTTTTTCCATGGTGCTATCCAGGTCTGAAATAAGTGAGGTGTGGCAAATCTATGCTGACGTAAACGAGAAAAGGTGTTTTGAAGAACCCAGGACAGGGAGGGCAAATTAAAACCAGAGCAGTCTGGTGAATATTACACAAGAAAAGCTTACTCTATTTTCTGTTTCTTATTTTTGTGACTGCAGAAATGCCCCTCATCTTAAATGAAAGAAAGGAGGCCAGGAGGCCAGAGCCCGCATGCTTTGCCACGGTGAACCGGCAGTAACCAAACGAGGAGACTGGCAATGTGACCGTGAACCAGCCATCCCGGAGCTTAGGAACTGGCGGTTCAGAGCTCCAGCTGGATCAACAGCTGGGCCCTGTCTCTGATACGGGATGAACCCAAACCTCACAGCCACATACAACCAAATCTGGGTCAGCTGGGAACGGCACTCCATACCGAATCACCAGTGGCACCGTTTCTTTCCTCCTCCAGGCAGCGACAGTGTTTTGCTTTGGGCTTTTTCCCCCCTCTCAAAGCTGCAGAAAGCTGTGAAGCAGACGTTTTCCACTTGCTGAGGACAAAAACCTCCTCTGCTTGCTGCATTCATTTGCTAAATAGCATGATAGCCTACGAGAAACATTCTGAAAAAGCTGTTGGGACTTGATTTTTATATTCCTCTTCCTCTAGCAAAGTCCTTGCAAGTTTAGTACAAACAGATCAACACTGTCAAACAGGGCTTGTAGCCTAGCTACGTACTTCAGACTTTGCTCTCAACTACTGAGGTTTTGGATGATGTCAGTCTGGTCTCCTGAGGGCTGCTGTTGTCATCAGATAGCGAGGTCGATAAGGCACATGTTATGATGAGGCACGCCGTTGGGTTTAACCAGAGTATTGTGCATGAAGTGGCCAAGAAAGCGGTGCATTTCCTGGTACAGTGCCTCGGTGAGGCTCTCGCCGCTTCATAGGTATTTCCACCGCACTGTCCTCTGTGTGCAGCACGCAACAGATTGCTGACAACCTGAAAGGCCAAATAGCGCCAGGGTTCAAAAATCTAGTTCCTCTATCAAAAACCTGTGTGTTTGGGACTTTTTGTTTCTTTTCCTGATCTCAATTTCACTCCTTTTTTTTTTTTTTTTTTTTTTTAAATTTTATTTAACCTTTTAAAAAGCGGGTAAAAGCAGGACCTGAAACAGCTGTTCAGAGCTGTGCAAAGCAGTTAGTTTCTGAGTAGGTTTTTTTCTGGTTTCTCATCTAGTACTCCCCCACTGCATTTGGGAAACACCTGAAATCTAGCACAGCTTGCGAGCTAAGGGCCCTTGGCTGGATTTGAAGACTCCAGCCCCCGCCAGCACTTGTTTCCATGCTGCTCAGATGCTCAGTCCTGAATTGCAGTTTCTTCCTCTCCTCCTGGTTTACTTTATATTGAATATTACGATCTGTTTTACTAGCAGACCAAATGATAACAGTTCAGGACCAGTTCTGTGTGTCAGAGAGCACTGAAAAGGAGTTTGTACATTGCCTTTACCTGGAGCTGGACTGGATTTTACTTTTTTAGCATTCATGTTTCTTGTTTACTTCTTGTATTTCACTTGGAGCAGGGGAACAGGCTGGATCCCCGGTCACCCCTCTTTGCACCCATGGGGAAGAGTCATGGCAGTCCCAATCCTACCAGTGGGACTGCACAGAATAGATGTGCAAAAATTGAAGTAATCCACACTTCTGCCAGCTCTGGCCTTTTCACAGTTAATCTTCATGTACTGGAAAAGGGGGAATAATGTACTTTTTCAAAATCCTAATTATACAAATGATCATCTCGAACCCCACTGTTTACCAGTTTTTAAAGAAAAAAGAGCCCGTTTCACTCCCTAAATAAATCCTCTAGGACCCAGGGGGGGAATGTCGTGCCTGTGTGTTAATGCGGCAGCAAAACCCTGACCTGGCAAAGGCGTGATCTGTGCTGTCTGTGAGAGCCGTACAAGCCCACGGCCTTAGTAGTGAGGAGGAGAGGTTGAGTAGGACAGTGCTTACAGCAATGCAAGGGCGTTGGGTTTTTTCCATCCCCCAGAGGAGATGAACTCAGCATACCCTTTGAACTTCTTCAGGCCTTTTAGAAAGTAACTCATCACGAGCTTTTTAGCACATGAAGGATATGAGGTCCTAGCCCTGCAGAGGACAAGGGAGGCAAAGCCAGAGGAGGGCACCTCGCAGAAGCAGAGCTCCTCATTTCAGCGGGCTGGAGGAACTTGGTGGGCTTCCAGCTTGTCTCCTGACATGGTCCCGCCGGTCTCTGACTCCTGGTAGAGCTGGTGACCTACAGGGCCAGGAGGCAAGCGGCTTGTCTACGTGTTGGTGGAAATTTCAATCCTTTGGTCTAGCCAGAGGGAGAGACAGCAGACACCTCACTGCTCCATCTCTCCCTGGAGGAAGGTGCAGGCAGAGGTGCCCGCAGACAGCGAGCAGCGCGTTACAGCCCTCAGCTCAGGGAGCGGGTGCTACCTGCAGCGGGTGGGGAGCAGGGCTGCAGGCAGGAGGGGGAAGCACGGCTGGGAAGCGAAACGAGCATCTGGTCCTCGTTTGCCGGCAGCCCGCTCCTGCCGCGTGCTGCTCAGGCTCGCCTTGGGCTGCCTTCGCTCTGCCCCGGCTGCCCCCCGCCACCTCCGCTTCCAGAGCCCCCTCAGCGGCAGGGTGGCCGCAGCGGGCGCCCGCTCTCCTCTGCCGCAGCCAGCGCCCAGCGCGGCGGGGGCAAAGGGCCTTTTCTATAGACGACAGAACAAGAGGAAATGGCCTCAAGTTGCGCCAGGGGAGGTTTAGATGGGACATTTGTAAAAATTTCTTCACTGAAAGGGTTGTCGGGCATGGGAACAGGCTGCCCAGGGAGGTGGTGGAGTCACCATCCCTGGAGGTATTCAAAAGACATTTAAACAAGGCCCTAAGGGATACGATTTAGTGGGGGACTTGGCAGTGATAGGTTAATGGTTGGACCCGATGATCTTGGAGGTCTCTTCCAACCAGAACAATTCTGTGATTCTATGATTCTCTCCCACGTGAAGCCAGCTCTGAGGGCTGGCCCTGCACAGCGGCTGCGCCCACGCCTCTTCTGCCAGAAGCATGAACCCGCTCCGGACAGGCTGCTGCCCGTCGCACCTTTTGAAGCCCATCTCGTGTTCCCTGTTGCCCTCAGTGCTACAGCGAAAGCATCGAGTGCACTTTGTATCTGAACTGAACCAGAAAAACCCCATCTCACGCCCTCTGACTTCGCCTACCTACACCTCATGCCCTCCTCCGCTAACATTCCTGGGGTGCTCAAGGCTTTATTGCTTGCGGGACACAGGGTTATGATCTTATCAGCCCAAGTGGTTTTGATTGCTAATCATGTTGTTTGTGATGACATAGTCATACACAGAATAAGAAAAAAATAGTGGAAGAGCAGATAAAGGTGACTTAATAAGCATGGGTCAACCATCTTTTTACACCAATTTTGATACGGCCTCTTATAAAGATTGTTGGAGGAAATAAATAGCATGACCCAAAGGGCGAAGTTTTTTATGGACAATAAACCAGTGACATGATAGGAAACAGAGTTAGAGGTTACTCCTCCCTCTTGGAGACAGGAGTAAGAAGGACCCAAGAATCTGTACCGTCCCATCCAGCTCACTGACAGAAATAAAGTGCAGGTACCATTGCTGGAAAAGTGTCTATCTGATATTGCTGGTTGTCCAGCTCATCTACTCCTCCTTATGGGTATTTAGATTCATAATTTCTGTTTTTAGCAACTAAAATAAGATTTTATTGCTTTTTTTTCTTTGGATACATTAGGCATCTGATCTGTCCTCTTTCTTTACCACAATTGGAAACCAGATTCGCATTGCTGAAATCCTAATACAGGTCAAGAGCGATTCATAAAACCAGACAGCCTGCCTTTTAGCTTCCAGACGAGACAGATGTTAGAGAAAATATTTTACTTGCAGTACACCCAGAGGTGATCCAACATCCCTGAAAGAGGATCACCACTGCTTTGTCAAAGAGCCTCCTTTTCGGGGCAGAACTTGACTCTAAAATATTAGTGACGTGGTGGCCACTGGTGAGGGATGCTGGATGATTTAGTTGATTTAAATAACTTGACAGAGTTATTCAGTGAAGCAGCCCACGGTGTAAAGCTTGCTGTACTTTTCTATACTGACCCATACTAGGAAACCAGGCATGCCGGCTGCTGATACAAGAGGGAGATGAACATTTGTGGTGAACAAGAAAGGACTGTTTCTGTTCCCACTGCATGTTTGCCCGTTGGAAACGAGCTGATCAGGGAGGTCACAGGGCCAGACTCTACAGCTGAATTTTTTTAAGGCCGGATAATTTTATGACCACTGTTAAGCGCTGTAATTTATGTAAACCAAGATAATGATAAGTGGAAACAAATCAACTCATGTTTCAAAGCTTGTGTTCCCCAGGGACAGGGACGAGCATCTCTCCTTCAGGAAGGAAAACTGAAGGGCAGGAGCGCGGCTTCCTCTGAGCGCGCTGGTGGGGCCCCGGATCGCTCCAGCCTGACAGGGGGGCGACCGCCCAAGGACCCCGCATGCCGCGGAGCACAGTGCTAATAGCAGAGCTGGATATTATGCATGCATGCATATTCACACATGCAACCCCATGGGGATAAAGTCCCAAGAACCAGGCACCCACCACCGGCAGGCTGTGTGAGGGGAGCCAGGACGCCCCGCAGTATCAGGTCAGGGCCCTGGTTGGCAGCGCAATGCTGTGACAAGAGGTCGAACTCTATATCCCATTGTATTCCTAACAAAACTGTAATTTGATATAGTGCTTTTCTCTTGTCCTTGTCACAGATGAGGCCAGGAAGGCTGACTTTTTGCCTCTACAAGAACCAGAGGCAGAACAGCATCAGTGAGCGCAGAACCAGGCTGAAAATGAAAGTCCAGGGTGGGTTCAGGACATCCTATTTTTGAGCAGGCATGGGGAGAGAGCAGTGGAAAGGTTTGGAAAAGCAGATCCGTCGGGAACAGGCTGGGGAAGAGCATAGCCGGCAGGAAAGCCAACAGGTAAAACCACACATGCTGTTCTGCAGGGACTTCACCTGGAGGGTGGGCTCCTGTCTCGTTAAATGAAGGCAATGGGACACGAAGTTAATGGCCACAAACCTCGGTAGGAGACATTTAGGTTAAATATTAGGCTACATATGGAGAGGTTAGAATAGTCTGAGCATTGAAACTCCCTGACAGGGGAACGCCATGGAGACGTCGGCGCTGGAGACGTTCAAGGCTATCGCTAGACAACTCTGTGCCTGAGAGGTGGTTTGGGGATAATGAGATCAGTCCTGTCATAGTTAAGAGTGAAGGTCTAGATGACTCACTAGAAGTCCCTGCCAACCTGGATGCTACACTGATAACCCCACGGGCCGCCTGTCGCTGGCCTCCATCACGAGACCGCTGGCCTCCCCCAGCTGCCTGCCCTCAAGTTCTTACAAACTGCTCACTTTCGAAACAAACTTTCAAGCGTTTCAAAAACATCTCCAGTTCTGTTTTCATCCACATTGAAAGTGTTTTTCTGGTCCGAAAAGTGCTGGAAGAAGGAAAATATGTTGGTCGGCAGATTCAGTCTATGAATCCAAAGCCACATTACCTAAACTTAGAGGAAAATTATTTTCTGCAGCTCCCCTAGCTCTTTTGGCTGGGCACCCTCAGGAGGGGGTGAATTAGGTTTGTTCTCAACTTTTCAATCCCGTGATAAATTTGTAAGTGTAATTATGGGGAAAACGGGGTTATTTGTAAACACAGCACAGAAGATCTGAGGCCAAGAGAAAATAAACAGGGAGCTTCTTTGCACATTTTCAGCGCTGTCCCTTTTCCAAGTAAAAGTGCACCTTTTACACTCTGATGTTGGCCTTGAACAAAACCTTTCCTCATTTCTTGTGACCGTAACTTCTTAGTACACCAGGACTTTGCTAGCGCCCAAAAGCTCTTGCAGCATCTCCCGAGCTGTGAAACGCAGTATATTCTCTCCATGTAGCTGTAATCAAGGTAAATCAGGATGGCTCCCACATAAGACTGCTCAAGAAATCTCTTTATAGCAAACACAGCATGAGCGTCAAGAAATAACTTCATTGGCGTTTGTTCCATATTGCTTAATGTCTCCTTAGGGGCCGTGGCTACCATCCCAAACAACATTTCTACGGCTTGCGTGGCTACATCCTTTTCCGGTGAATCAACGTTGGCATCTGCTCATCCCGAGTATTCAGGAGAAATATTTGCTGTTGCCTGGAGACTAAGACAGGAGAAAAAGTATCAGGAGTCCAAAATTATTTTTGCAGCTCTTTCTCTGATACTGTGCCACTGCCGGACAAACCCCTTCACTTAGCAGTTGTATATCTAACGAGGTTTTAAAACTTGTGGAATAGGTATAGGTATATTTGCCAAGTGCCCGAAATATACCTGTAAAGTCCTCCCAGGTTCACACATGAAAAGCATCGTGTAGAAGTACAAAGCACATCTACTACATGGGTCAAGCAGACCCTGTCCGTCTTTGTCAGCATCGTCGTCGCTTGCACTTTCTGTACTCTCTGGGAGGGAGATAAACCCCGCAGAGACAGAACGATGGCACTGGAAAATGTCCGACCGGCTCATTTGCTGACCGGTGGTCTGGTAGCACTGGAGGTACTGCAAACATACCATACCTATGGTTTTGCCTCCGCCCAGCCGATGTGGTAGGACTTTAAATATACACTGAGAAATGTTGAACTCTGAAATGTTTCCACTGACTCCAGTCGTTAAAACTTTTCACATCACACCGACAACCGCTCACATATGTGGGGGATGAGGAAACTTCCTTCCACCCAGAGGTGCAAGAAAACTCTGGAGCTGGCAGTCACGTGCTCCACACAGCCTTACAACCCGCAGAATCCTGCATGGAAAAATTTCACTTCCATGTGTTGACTAAGTTAATGTGGTGGGGATAGTGGGCGGACATAAAATGAAACTATGAAAAGAGATTAATTTGCAGCTGGAGCCCAGGCAGGGAGAACTCCGGTCCTCTGTTTGCTCAGAAAATGGCAGCTTTGACCAAAACCTGGTCAAAAAGAAGAGGTTAAGGCAGCGGTAGTAAAAAAAAAAAAAAAAAAATCAAAACTGGGGAAAAAAAAGCAGCAAAAGTTAAGCAAAGCCTCTCTGGAAATTAAGATGTGGAATTCAAAACATTCGCAGTATAATAAACCCAGGCGAGCCCATAAAGCTGCACCAGCCAAAAGGAGCTCTGTTCTGCCTACGAGGAAACCCGAACCGGCGTCACGCCTGGCAGCAGCCGCCCCGCAGCCCCGCTTCCTCCCCGCCTCATTGCAGAGCTGTCTTGCTCGCTGCCCTCGGCTATGTTTAACGCGGCGTCTGTTTCCACTCTAACCCCTTCAGTTTGGAGGGGGAGGATATAAATCAGCTGCGGAGCTGCCCACAGGGCTTACACACAGCAGGTATTGGTTTAGGGTGTCTTAGAGGAACTATTTCTTTTTTTTTTTATTATTTTTGCTGGAAGTATTCTAGGGAATAAGCGTCGGCTTTGTGAGGAACAGGCATTGCTTAACGGGCCAGAGAGTCTCCAAACAAAGGACATTTTACATCACCAGGCAGACTCATCTTCTAACATTTTGGGCTGAACTCGGCCTCGAGCGTGAGGGCTGTTCCACGAGTTCCCGGCAGACGCTTGCAGCGTCCCCGCTGAGCCAGTCTCGCCACCCCTCCCAGCTTTCCCACTCCCAGAGAAGGGCTGGAATGGCGGCCGCTCCTCCTGCCACCCCAGGAGACCCTCTGTGATGGGTATCACCCTCTCCTCCCAGTTGAACTCCTTCCCAAAACTAGTTTTGCTCTTTTCCTCCTGATTTGGGCTGGTTCATACCGCTCAAACTGCATCTGCTACGGGCTCCTCCTGACCTCTCTTCTGTGAGGCCCAGGTAAGGAAGGCACCATTCTTCACTCTTAATTTTTTCGCTTGTTTTCACTCACCACACTTTTGCCAGTCACCAGAGTGCTTGGTCACTCATCACACCACCTCCCCGCAGCAGTAACTGCCTCCCCGGCCCCGCTGTGGGGTACAAGACCACATGTCTTGATGTTTGCCCCTCCACAGCTGCTGTTACGTAGGGCATGAGGAGCCTCCCTCAAGCGCAAGACCCTCTCCCGCTCCCAGGCAGGTATTGGGGTTGTGCTTTTGTGTCAGTGCCACCCCTGGACACGTCCGCAGCCTCCAGCCCCCACAACGCCTCCAGCACCAGAGCCAGGAGCCTCTTTGCTCATACACTGACCGCTGCACCTTCTCCCAAAGCCTCTTTCTGCAGACTCAAGCGCATGCTAGCTTTCCCCAATGCAGGCCACACAAATTGCAGCAATTAGCAAGTGTAAAGGGCATGCTGTGGTTTTCGCATGTATTACTGCCTCTTAATACTCGTTCATATCCTTGGGCATAGTCATCAGATAGTATCCAGCAGGCTACATTATCCAGACCTTCCCCTCAACGCTGCTACTCCTGAGCCCCGCTGGAGAGACGCAGGTCATTAGCCTTCATGCATCCAAACACCACTAGTTAAGAACTCTTCAGACTCGAGACAGCATGGCTTCTCTCTCTCCCCTGCTATCCCCCACGCTGTGTGGACTTCATCTCTAGCTCTTCCCCTGCTCCCCATCTCTGATGGTGACACCACCATTTCGCGCCCCACCGCCACCCCCCCTCTGCCGTGCGAGGCCTGGCAGAGCCCGCTCTTCCCTACGTGATTTGCAACAGCAGCTCCAAGTCCCATTCGCAGACCATTGCCCTCCCTGCGCAGGAACCGTACAGACTGAAAATTCAAGCCAGCTTGTAACAGTCCTCCAGGCGTATTTCTACTGTTCTCCACTTCTCCCAGTTCTTTCCCTCTCTACCTCCCAATTTCATGACTATGCTGATGAGGCAAATTCTGCCAGGACTAGGAACCTGGAGCATTTCAGGGTTCTTTTTAAATGGTATTTTTTGTTACTTGCAACCTGTCACACCATGCCTATGTACAAGTGATGCTAAACAAAGGTTGGCCAAAATTAGACAGTAAAGTTCCCAACTGCCTTTAAAAACAACAGTAACAACAACAAAGAAACCCTATTTGACTTTGCAGCCCTCACCTACTGAGAAGTTCATGAAATGAGGCAGCCTCTGTTTCTACAGCCCCCGATTCCAGCACTGAAGATGTTTTGGTACAAAAGCCACATCTGGCCCATAGCAAGGGAGCACCCAGTACAGTTGCTGGGACACCTACAAGCTGTTGTAGGAATTAGGAAGGAGGGAGGCAGCTCCCGGAGTGGGATCTGGAGCTCTGCAGATCAAAGTCATCACGTTACTCCTTACCAAGAGGCAACTGGCACAGCCAGCCATACATGCTGCCTGTAATTTCCAAAGACAGCTAGACATGTTGAAGATGGATAGCACTAGAGTCACCCGACTTCGAAGCCAAAAAATAAGTGACAGCTAATGCCTGCAGCCCAGAGGCATGGACTTGGTCTTCTTACAAGGAACAAGCATCTACGACTATAACAAAAAGTACGTGAGGAGCAGCAAGATCTGGTGTCCCCCTGCCCACAGTAAGAGCTGTAAGTGCAACCTGTAAAGTGCACCGGGGCACACTCTGCCATGCCACCTTACCTGGGACAACAGGTATCTTGTCCTTGTGGGTGCTTCTCTCTGCCCTGGGACAGCCGGCACGTCAGGAGCAACTGCGCCAGCGCACAGGCGAGCCCTTTCTTCCTGGCCACTCTGAGAGTCCCGTGCACTAAATCAATGAGCCAGAGCATGGAGGAGCCCTTGAGTCAGAGGAACATGTGTCTCAAAACTGTCACGCCAAAAAAGGCTATTTACCTTTCTGAGCCTTGGCTAGGCTATTACCAACCATGGCGAACTGCTAGGGGACACAGATGCTAACTCTATGAGAAACAGCATGGACAACTCATCCACAGTAAATCCAAGGAAGAAGTCCCTCCAGACTAGCTGCTGCCATATACCCAAGCCGCAATGAATGCTAACGGCGTCAGATCAGGCAAATCCCTGCACTGCTGGAGGCTCTTGCATGCACGCTCTCTCTCTTACAAACTCTTACAGAAAGTAAGCTGCTGATGCTGCCTGTTCTGCTCTTCTCTATTCCCTGCATGACCTAGCTGAAGGTTAGTTTCAAAACGGAAACCACCGAGTGATAGAGCATTTGTCATTAATAAACTCAGAGGAGAAAAATGGCGCCGGCTTCCCGGAACCAGTACACTGGAAGGACAAGGGAAGTACACAAGTACTGTGAGCGAATGCCTACTTTTAGCATAGCTTCCCAGTTGTTTGTCATACCAATAGCACCATGCAACTAATACAGCTGTTTTCTTCATCAATTATTAACCGGGCAGTGATTATTTGTTTGAAGAGCTGCACAGAAAGTCCAGAGAGGAAGCGAGCAGTTTCAAGCTCCACTTGGACGCCCTGCGATAGGCTTGGGATCCTCTCCAGATCAGATACACCTCGCTCTTCAGGGGCCAACGGCTCAGCTTCCAGCAGCGGGGAAGGAAGCAGGCCTGGGTGCTTGCTGCAGCCGGGCATGGGTCTTCCAGGCAGAAGCCCATCTCTCATACAGGGCCTCACCGCCTTCGCACACAGGGGCAAGGCTGTGGTCAGCAGAAGGTATCTGAAGGCCGTTGAGCAGTACCAGGGCTGTGCCCGAGGCTCTCCTCTATGGGTTCAGCACGCAGACCGCACCGCGTGCTAGTTACGTCAGCATCTGCTGAGCAAACTCCCCATGCAGCTTTTGCACTGCTCATGGGAACCAGCTTCTACCAGCCACGCTCCTCTTCCACCATCTTTCCTCCACCTAGCTTTGCCTTTACTGCCAGACCACACAAGAAAGCGTGTTGCACAAGGCCAACAGCAGGGAAGCTACGTCGGTGTAAGCCTTGAGGTATCCTGCAGCTTTTGTTTGGCAGGAACTTTTTTCCAACGTGAATTAGGAAATGTCTCTCCTGAACGTTGAGGCATGTCAAGACAGCTGAAGGATCAGTGGTTCGGCAGCTATATTCCACCCCCAATTTGGAAGAGAGCTGGAACAGTTTCAGACGAAGAAGAGCGCCGAGCTTGCTCCAGAGGAGAGCTCGAAGGTGAAAACACAAGACTTTGACACCATGAACAGCACTGGCAAAGAAGTGTCCCTAAACAAAACCACTGGCTTTGGAAGTTTCTGAGGTTGCTGATAGATACTTCAAGGGGTAGGAGGGCTTGAATGCAATGGGCAGGATGATCTGTGTGTACACCAAGACTTTGCTGGGGGTCCACGTTCCTCTCCCATGCAACACACCAAGGAGCCGCTCTGCCAAGTGGACCATCACCACTACCAAGCCAGGCCTGAGATTTGGGAGATCTGTACCGCTTCAACAGCCCACTTCAGCCTCTCTCAAAACACACAGGCTCTCCTTGAGGGGTAAGGGGCTGAGCGTCACAGGAGGAACAAAAGCCAATCCAAGGTTTAAGCTACACTGATCAGAAAGAAGTTTGCAGGAACAGAGCGAGGGACTCAAGATGGGAGGAGGACTCCACAAGAGACAGAGTTAGAAGCCACCAGGGTAGGTCACATCAGGTGCTTGCTGACATTGATCTGTGAATGAAGGAGTGCCTGAGCACACCGTGGGCACCTCGAGGGTCAAGAGGAAGAAAGAAAGTATCTGCATTTGAGTGGTTGTCTAAAACCAGCCCCTCGATTTTTGCAAGTAAAACCAGCTCCACTGTCAGTTTCTTGAAAAAACTTGGGGTTTATTGATTTAAACTGCAAACAGTCGTTACAAAAGAGATTCTCTTTTAAATAAACTCACACAAAGAGGAAGAAAAAGCAATGTAGTGAACAGTAACAGGGGAAAAAAAAATTACATTCATTATTCTCTTTGTGCCAGTCCCATTCACCTTGGCAAGGAAAACTCCAAACTTGGAATACAGAAACGCAAAGACAAACTGTATTTGGAATGTCTTCAGATAGGCACTTTGAGCCCAAGGCTTTTCTCCTTGAAGAATCTATACAAAAAGAGGAAGAAAAAGGTCTTCCTTCCACACTGTCTCGCAACAGAGCTCAGGTATGTACATTCTAAAGCCCAGGTAGGCAAGACCCAGGGGAGGGGAAGAGGAGGAGAAGAGGAAAGGCAAAGAAGCACATTAACTCAATTTGCAGTCCAACACAAAAAAAATGGGGGGGAATTCTAAAATAAATAATCCAAACACAGTTTTTGCATTTTTTTAAATTAATTTTTCATTTTTTAAAATAAAATAACCAAAAAAGTGTAACGTTACAAAAAATGTCATTGTAGTATAATATATTAAACTGTGGGGAAAAAAGGAAAAAAGACACTTCACAATCTTAAGATTAATATGGAAGATCATAATTTAAACATAAAAGAATATATTCTATGGATTCATCATCCCGATAAATATGAACAAAATTAACAAAAAAGCATAGGTTTCGGCAATAAATACGTTCTGATAAGTTAAATAAGCTTTTTTATATTGTTGTGCAGTGACAAGCAAAATTTGCTCTCCAATTTCTGAAGTTATACAAAATTAAAAACCCAGGAAAAAAATAATAAAAAGCTTGGCGTGAGTGCTCTAAGATAGGTCTAAAGTACTCTAGAGCAAAACCATTAAAGCTATGTCTACTGGAACTTTGTTTACACGAACTTGTGTGTGTGTGTGGAATGACTTCTGTCGGCCCCACCCCCTCTATTTCTTTATTTGTTTTAAGATGTCACATGAATACACGGGGAACTTTTTTAGCACCAAAATCAAGTCTCTCATAGTCCATCTGGTTTTTGTTTTCTTTTTTTTTGTTTGTTTTCTTCCTCCCAGTCGAAGTCCCACTCATGTTACAATCTTTGTCCGTTCTCAGCTTTTCTTCCCGCAGACCTGAGCAGATCCAGGCAAGATTAGTCTTTAAGGGGAGGGGAGAAAGAGGACTGGATGTTAACGCTTGCCCACATGCCTGCAGCCTAGCGGAAACTGGCCAGTCGGGAAGGGACTGGGAGAGGGCAATGCAGTACGTGGCCAGTGGAGGGAGCTGGATCTGGACATTTCCTGCACATCTGGAAGTGCACAGAGCTGCTGGTGCCCTCTGCAGCTGGAGAGGTAATACAGTCACAGTGAAAGTGTTAAAGGCACTAATTTTGTAAACGTTATTGCTTTTCATCGTAATTTGGCACTTAAGGTTTAAGCCAGTGGGTCTACAGCAGGCAGGTGGACACGTTAACATCCAGCTCAGACTACTGGGGACAGGGTGGGGGGAGTTCAGCTTAACATCATAATAGAGGTGGGGGGGGAGCAAGAGGAAACCCCAGATTAGTCGTCAGAGATGGAGAGTCTGCTGAAGATGGGAAGACGTCTTGAGGTGTCCAGGATAGGGGAATCTGAGCCGCTGTGGCTGCTGCTGGAGCTGCTCAGATAGCCCTCCTGGTCAGAGAGGGAGTCCTGAGGACTGGGCGGCGAGTCAAACATGTTGGGGGACTCGGACATGGGCCTGAACAAGAAGGTGGTGGGGGAACTCCCGCTGGGCACCTGCACCCCCATGCTGGGGGCGAAGAGACTGACCAGCTCCTGGCTGGAGAAGGTGAAGGGGTTGCTGGCGCAGTCAGGCAAGGTGGGGGAGCCCAGCAGGTCGTCGGCGCTCAGCATGGGCGGCGGGGTGATGGAAGTGGGGCTGTCCAGCAGCCCGCTGGCAGCAGTGCTGGGGAAGCCGGCGAAGCTGAAGCTGTGCTGCAGGCGGGGTCTGTCGGTGACGGCGGGCTCCCGGCTCCCCGCCACGGCGCGGCGCTCCTCCGCGTTGTGGATGAAGTGGCAGCGCGGCCCGTAGGGGCAGAAGCCGATGGTGTGGAAAGTGCGGCAGAGCTCGGTCTTGTACTTGGGGTGGCGGGTGAGGCTCCGCAGCTCGTGGATGCCGTGGGCGAACTGGCACTTGTCGCCGTACTTGCAGGCGCCGTTCTCCTCGAAAGGGCGGCACAGCTCCGTCTTGTAGCGGCTGGAGTTGACCTGTCCCCCGGGCTGCTTCTGCTGCAGCAGGCGCTCGCCGCCCTCGGAGAAGGAGCGGTCCCGGAAGCGGCTTTCCCGGGGGCCCAGCATGGGAGCCGGCTCCCCTTTCAGGCTGCTGAGGAGCTGGTTCTGGTGAAACTTGGAGTTGGGCAGGGTGACAGAGTGCCTCCTAGGGAAACCCCCGCCGGCCGGGGTGCCCACTGCCTTCCTGTCCAGCAGGCACCCGCTGACACCCGAGGGGCTGTAATTCAACATCTTGTTGCTCTGCGGGGAGAAAGCAAGGGCCGGTCACTGCCACCGCCTCCTCCAGCGTCCCCACGCAGCCCCGGGAGCCTCCCGCGGCGCGGCGCGACGCAACACGACACGGCACGGCACGGCACAGCGCGGCGCCCCGCCGCCTCCCGCCGCCGAGCAGCGAGCAGGGCGGCCCGGGGAGCGGCGGCCGCCCTGTCCCGACGGGCCCCCGCGCCGCAGCAGCATCTGCTTCAGCCCCTTTCACCGCTCCACCCGAGGGCCCCGGGCCGTCCCTCCCCGTCCCCCCGCGCAGCCCTCGCGGAGCGAAGTAACGAAGCGAGCCAAGCGCCAGACGCGGGGGAGCCGCTGGCTGCGTCCAAAAAACCTCCGAAGCCGGAGCCCTTTTCTGGGAAAGCCCCCCGGGGGACGGCGGCGAGCGGGAAGGGCAGCACGCAGCGCTGGCGCCCGCCCCACCGCTCCCCCCGCAGCGCGGCGGCTCCCGCCCAGCCCCCGCCGCCCCGCTTCCCCCTCCAGCGGGGCTCGGCGAGGGACGGCCGAGCCCCGCAGCGAGGAAGCCCGCCCGTCCTCCCGCCCGGCCCCGCGGCAGCGCCGCCGCCCGCCGCGCCGCGCCCGGGCGTGTTGCAGCGCGGCGGCCCCGGGGGCAGGGGAAGGACCCGGCCCCCCCTCGCCCGGCGCCGCGGCTCGGCCCGCCGGGAGCGCGGGGTGGTGCCCCCCGCCCTCCCCTCCTCCGGAGCGGCCGAGGCGGGAAGCGCGGGCGGCGGCTCCCGCACCCCGGGACGGGACGGCCGCGCTCGGACCCCGCCCTGCGCCCTCCGGCCCCGGCGCCAAACTTACTCCCGACTAGAAAACGGGGAAAAAACCAAAACCACGAACCCCAAAGAAGCGGAAGAGCCCCGAAGCTGGAGGAGCAGCCCCCGACGGCGCCCTTACCTTGCATAAAACTTCGCTCAGGTCGAAGATGGTGGGCGACACCAGGGCTGTGGACATCTTCGGCGAGCGAGGGGGGAAGCGGGTGGGGCAGCGGCACACAGACACGAGGAGTCACGGCGTGGGTAAGGCACAGCCTCCAGCGCCCCGGCTCGCAGCCTCCCCCCTGCCGCTGCTGATGCCGCCACCAGCCCGCCCGGTCGCCGCGCCCGCTCGCCGCTTTCAGCGGGCTCGGGGAAAGCTCAACTTATAAAGTTTCGGACTTACCCCGAGAGGAGGAGCCGCCGCCGGGAGGAAGGGGAGGAGGAGGAGGCGGGCAGGGTGATTGACACCGCGACTGAATCACCGGGGCAGGCAGGCCCAGAAAAACTTTCAGGAGGAAGGAGGGGGGGAGGGAAGGGGGGGGGGGTAAAAAAAAAAGGGGGGGGGAGAAAAGAAAGAAAGAGGGAGAAGCGGCCGCGCCGCGGGTGCTGCCGGCCCTCCCCCGCTCCGCAGGAGGCAGTTGTGCGGGCTGCCGCGCGCCTCTGCGCGCCTGTGTGAGCGCGCGTGTGCGCGCGCGTAACGCGGGGCCCGGCCCGGCGCGGGGCCGGGGCGCGCTCCCCCCTACCCGCGCGCGGCGGGGCTGCGTGCGGGGCCGCTCGCGTGGCCGGGCCGGAGCAGCGCCCGCGCCGCCTCGCGCCCCCTCCGTCCGCGGTTCGGCGGCGCGTCCGTAGCGCCCGGGCGGTGACAGCGCCGAGCGCCCGTACGCGCCTCCCGCGGGGGCGGCGGGGCTGCAGCCCGGCCCCGCGCCGCGCCCCACAGCTCGCGGGACTTCTTCCCAGCGGCGGCCCGCGGGGGTCTGGCCGCTTGGATTTAAATCGGTTGGATCCATTGTCGGCGCGGCCGCTCGTCCTCGCGTTTTTGCAGGCTTTGTGTTGATTCACATCATCGCCCCCCCCCCCCCCCCCTACTTACTCCTTTTTTCCAGTTTTTATTGAAACCTGGCGGGCTCTGCAAGGGGAGATAGCTCACATCCACATTAGTTTAAATTGTTAAAATATGGGTTTGCCCTTTAAAAGGGTGTTTGATAAACTCTGCCTTTTCTCTCCGTATACTCCTCTTCCAGTCCCCAAAACTCGAAATTGTAAAACTGAAAAAAAAAAAACAAACCAACGTCTCTGAGCAAGTAATGTGTTCCAGATTTTAGTAGGCAAAGTATGATTCATACTGATATCGATATGGCGGGGAGGAGGGGGGAGGACGGCGGCAGTTTCTGTGTTTAAAAAAAAAAGCAAAACGCTTCCAGGCTTGTCGATACCAGGGTGCCTCAGTGTGAAATCTGCCCCTAAACCTTTAGCCCCAGCTCAGGCAAGGCTCGTCCCAACTGTAACTTTAGTGGGTGTTTCATCTAAGGCCGAGCGACGGCATCTGGGCCCTCTCCCCGTGCAGGCGGGCGAGGGGGGGCCCCCTGCTCCGGCCCGGCGCTCCGGCTTGGCTGGGGGAATAGAACTGCCGGCCTTGGGCGGCACAACGCCGACCCGAGCGGCCATCGCACTGAAAACTTCAAACAAATGATCCACTTCCTCTTGTGTTTGCTTTAGAGTCGCAGGACCTGGACTTTGAGCTGGCGGCTGATCTTTTTCCCCTCCTTCGGTCTTCAAGAACAGCCAAAATAACCAACCGAAGAGAAACGCCCACAGGCTCCGGCTATTCCAGATTTCCTTTTTTTTTTTTTTTTTAAATATTATTATTATTTACTTAAGGAGAGCAATCAGGTTCCTCGAATTTCCTTCTCTTTCTAGTTTCTTTTTTTTTGCCTTGCCTTGGCCAGAAGTGAGGAGTAACCAAGGGAGAGACCAGCCTATTATTTTCTGCAGTTGTTTACTCATTCTGTAGATGGTGCTTGTTCCCAGGGCTCTGAGCCTCTCTATAATTAAACCCATTTTAATTGTGAGGTTAGAAACGTCATTTCGGGGACTTTCCAAGAGTTACCGAGAAAGCCAGCCGAGATAACTATTTCACTACTGAGTCGCTCCCAGCCCGGTTTTCGCCCTGGTTCCTCCCGGTCGGCTGGCCACGGCACGAGTCCGAGCGGAGGGCTCGGTGTGGGAGAGCGGGGCGCCCCGCCGCCAGCGCAGCCGCCCACTCCCGCCGCTTTTTGCATTATCCGCTTGCCCCGTGTGCGTTTGTTTTGGAAACTCGGGGTTTAAGGTTGCACATTTCCACGGATCGAGCGGCGAAGGCTGAAGCCGAGAAGGAATTTTTTTCCAGTGATTTAGCTTGGCAAACCCCGACTCCACGGTGGTCTGCTTTGCATTGGCTGCGCACATGCTCAGATCAGGAATTTAGCTGCTCACCCCACCTCGTGGCTAAAAGTCAGAGCCCTCCGGGCCGGAGTGGGAATTTGTGTGGGCATGAATTCACACCGAGCGGAGGAATGAAAAAACCGGAGCCTCGCACCTCCCGCCAGAGCCGTGCCAGAACTTTGATAGATGCAAAGGAATAAAGATAGGTAAATGAATAAATGAAAGTCAATTATTAAAGAAGATTACTGAAAAAGTGAATGAATGCAGTGCCATGCTCACTAGCCTTCTCGTGTGGGTCAATCCATCCAGGCCCAGCACATTCCACTTGGGATACTACAGCTGGGCCTGGGAAGCAGGAGTAAATGTCCAGGATGTCCCGAGCCCTTCCCAAGCTTGTCCTCAGCGCAGGAGCAGCCTCTGGAGCATTCTCGTTCCCTGTTTCCAATGCAAGCAGATGCTAAACTTGTCTAAAAATACAGAGGGATAAGATTCTTCATCAGACCTGTGCACACATTTAATGGAGCAATTAAGAACCGCATTCCTGAGTGAGAGCTGCAGCGGGCCAGAAAGGCCAGAAAACAGGGAAGTAGCAGCGGGCGGCAAATGAAATGATAAAGGCAGGAGGTTTAAAGGAGTACTTTTTCCGATCGTGTGTGTGTGTATAAAACTGCGGGCTCGTTGGCACATGATGCTGTGGAGGTCAAAAGTATAAACGGGGTCAAAAAAGCAATTGGACAAATTTATGAAGGAAAAGTCCCTGGAGGTTTACTAAAGGCAAAGGCAGACCTCCGCGGCACGTTGCTGGACAATGCACAGCAAAAGTATCGCTCTCTCATTCCCCCATTTTTCCCCCTGAGCAGTGACTGCTCTTGGAGGTAACATGAAGGCCACAACAGACCTTTGATCTGTCCCGGTTCGGTTATTTTTACATAGTTAGGGTCTACTTTTATGCTTTATACTCTGTCTAGCCCCGATGGCCTTGGAGGCGCACTCCCAAACTTGGGATTAGCTGTGCAACACCAGATTGTTTGGGCCAGGCAGGAGGAGGTCAGCACTGGGAAGTACAAGTCGGTGCTATCTCGTCCCCGAGCTGCTGGGCACGGTTTCACACGCTGGCCTCTGCTAACGGCTGGAGAGCCGTCCCACGGGGTGGCTGGACTCCTTGCCCAGTTCAACTCGCTGTCAGGGTAATACGAGGTTACTTTGAGCACTGAGTATAAACTGAATCCAAGTGCCAGCTTTGCCACAAATCTATTCGGTGATGTTACAGCTCCCATAGCAACAGAAGAAGATTGCTCTCTTAAGACACCTCCACTTTTCTTCACCTGGAGAAGAGGAAGCCTGCCGATCTGCTTGCATCAGTTAGAGTTACTGAGCAAGAACACGGGTGCAGAAAAGCCTGAATTTTTGAAAACAAGGGGGAGGTGGTTTGGTTTGTTCCCTCTCCTACCACCCAGTTTCCAAAGTTTCTAGCTAGGAAAGGGAAGTGCTTTCATCACGAGCAAGGTTTTCCCATGAGTTTCGGATGAGTTAGGCTTTTCACTCCCCTGCTCCCATGGGAATCTTCAGATAAATACACGTGTTTTTTCTGCACCAGTGCTCCAATGTACAGAGGCTGGGGTGGAGGAAGGACAAACCTCCTGCCTTTATTTCTGCTGGGGGTGTAAAATGAGTCAAGGTTTTCTGCAGTCGCTATTCTATTCATATCTTTTGGGTCCAGTGCTATTTTTGTTGGCTGTGCCCCTGGAGGCGGAGGTGTGGAAGTGCCTTTCTGCTCGTCTCCGCAAGCGGGTGTAGATGTTTCCTCCGTTTCAGGCACCTCCTCAGATGCTGGGGCCTTTCAGGAGGAGTAGGCGGATGTCAGCGTGGCCGTCCCCCACCTGTCCCTAACTTTTTAATCCTTCCTCTTGTTTTGGCCTTGCGCTCCTTCCATGGAACATCTCTGGGTAGCCACTGGGAGGTGTGAACGGCTCGGGATGGAAACCACAGCTTGTAGGTGCGCCCTCTGCCAGGCTTTTCTGGCACCCGAGGAAGCCCAGCCTCCGCCTGCTCCCAAGCGAAAGGGATATTACCAGCTGCTCGGTGAGAAAACAAATTCTCAGAGATACAGGAAAGTGTGTTAAGGTGGTGGGAAGCAACAGGAGTGAGATTCCTGGCAGCTCGGGTATGTAAACATTCATAAAATAGAGAGTGTGTGCATGTGTGTACTTTGTGGTGGCAGGAAACCCAAGAAACTAGCTCCATTATTTTTGCTGGAATTGGTAGCAACGGTGCCAGGCAAATATTATAAGCTCTTAATCTTCCTGACTTTACACCTGTGAATGACCTAAAGACCATCCAGGGTGAGCTAAATTACGGGACAGCTTTACTAATTAGTAATGGGGTTTGGGATTTGATTTGGTTGTTCATAAAGAGCGTTTTCTGTTTCTCAGTAGCTCAGATGCTGGGCTACCTCTGGGGGAAGTGAAGGGAGGGGGAGACAGGGGGTGGAGGTAGCGTGTGGCCTCTTCTGAAAGTGTCACATGAAGGTGACCAGCCTGCCACAAATTTAGCACTGGTGGCACTGACGAGGTACTGCAGTGGAAAAAGCAGAGGTGTCCTTTTAGCAGATGCATGGTAAGGAAATTGGCTGAACTTAATGGATCTAAGTTATAATTTCCAGTGGAAATACTAATGCAATTAATATGTTTCCACATAGCAGGACAGCAAGCCCGTGCTGGTGTTTAGCTGTTTGTCACGACTGCTGAGGTGGCCAGCCCAGCAACGTCCCGGGGTCCGTCTGGCTGCACCCAGACACGTGCAGCCCGTGCTGGAGGCGGGAGCAGGGCTGAGGCACAAACCGCTGTGGAAAGCAATAGGTTTGAGGGGCTGGGGGGAAAGAGCATCACCAGGACCGGCTGCCGCATGGCTGTGGGAAGTGAAGGTGCCTGAAGAGGAACCTCTGCCCCTGGCCTGGGTGCGGGGCCGTCACTGCACCCCAGCTCCCTGGCAGGGCCCCCACCAGCCTGCCCAGGGTCTGCACACCCTGTGCGGAGGCGGGGCGCAAAGCCCTGCAGCCCCCTCCTGCGGCACCGCAGAGCTCCCCGCCACTGGCACCCACCACCTCCCTGCAGAGAAACCTCCCTCTTCTTATCAGGGTTTGCCCATTCTCAGTGAAGTTGCAAACCCTGTAGGAGCAAGTCTCATCTGATCTCTCCTCCCTGAGCGCACGGCAACTGCATGAAGCTGCAGAAGGGATTTCCATCCTGCTGGTGCGGTAACGGGAGCCGAAAAAGCACCCCAGCCTGGCTACAGCAAGGTGAGGGATGGAGCAAGAGATGTTTTGCACCACTGGCAGAGGAGAGCCGTGAAGCAGCTGTCGAGGAGACTGGCGTGCCGTCCCGCCGCGGGTCCCCGGAGCACCACGCTCCCAAGCCCATGCGCAGCAGGGCGATAACACAGCACAGCGATTCCTGTTGGCCTCTGCCCGTTTCCAGCCGGAGCAGCCCTGGCTGCTGATTTATTCAGCAGACGTCAACTGGTGGAATGTTTCCATGATTTTTCCCCCCAAAAAGAATGTGCTAGGACTAAATGCTTTCACCTTTCTTTATTTTTATTTTTTTTTTTAACAAGAAAGCCTAAAACTACTCAGGAGCCCCGAGGATCATGACATTTGTCTGGCATGCGATGCTGGTGTCAGAAGGTGCTGCTTGCTGTGCTGGTGGCAGCTCACCTCCAATAGGCTCAGCTAAAACCCTCTGAAAAATACCATTTTGGCCCTTCACAGTGGAACTTGTCATAACCTTGTTTCCAAACACAGGGGTTGCACTCCACACATCTTACAGCCCTGTGAGATATTTGCATCAGGGAGGCAGCTTGCTCTCCCGCCTATCCCATCCCATCAAAACACACTTTTAGCACCAGGCAGGAAGCCAAGGTCAAGTCTCCTTTTATTTTTTTTTTTCTGTTCCCCCTGCCTGCTTTGAATACATGATGATACAGACTTCAGTTCCACTATTATATCTTTTCCCACAAGACCGTTGCCTCATTCAGACCACAGCGGGGAACGTGCTTTCATCTCTGCCAGCTGGGCATGGCTGGAGTGCCCCATGCCCGTAGGAGCTGCGCGGGGAGGACACGGAGGCGAGGCTTTGCAGATTCCCATGCGCAGAGGACAGAGGGGTTTGGTCAGGTCCAAATCTGGGAGGGCATTTCCAGGGAGCCTCTCCCACTGCCTCCTTTGTCAGGCCAGTAGCGAAGGACTGATGAGGGTGGGATTCCTCTCACCTGATTTTAGGTGCCTAAAAGTTAGGTGTCTAAACCTAATTAGTCGGACAGGCTTCCTGCATAGTCAATGGAGACAAATAGGCACCTCCAGTGTGTGATTCATCTCACCTATCTTGAACATTTATCTTGAGAACGGCTGACTCATTCGCCAGCCAAGCGCCCGCTTCTCTTCTCTGACTGTAAAGGCAGATTTGTCAACTTGCTGAGGATTTGACAACTAAATTTTGGATGTCCCAAGTTAGGCGAGGTGAGTCCTACCCCTGGCTGTGGCAGTGGCTGTGGGAAGCATCATCACTGTACTCTGGCTTGAGTCCCCCCCCCACCCTTTCCCTCAGAGGGTCTGTTTCCAGCCCTCCCCAAGCAGGGCTGGGTTTTACTCTGTCCAAATCACATTATCAGTCCTTATCACATTATCAGATGAAGTTAAATATTTATAAAGCACCTGGGGGCAGGGTCCATGTCTTTCTCGTGTTTGTATATTCCCTGACGGAGCGAAGCCCCCGCGCCGGTTGCAACCCTTTGCGGACTGGTGCGATACAGCACCGTGGGTCCCTGCGCCAATCTGCAGGTCTTAATGAAATGCAGCCGGGAACACAAAAAGAGCTCACAGACATTGGGAAATAAGCAGGAGTGAATCATAAGAGTCAGGAGAAGCTACTAACGTGTGGGAAAAAGGCAAATGTGCTACCTCGGCACAAACATATAATAAGGAAGTATGTAATAATAATTATTGTTATTGTAATACGGTCTGGGTGAGCATTTGGGAAAAAGATATCTAATAACTGACAAGCGACGTGGCTTGGTTTGTTTTGATCTGAAATTCAAACAATGGTTGTGTTTATAAGGTAATAATACGCAGGGCACAGAGCACTGGCACCGCATCAACTATGCACTCCCCTAGTCGGGTTTATATAGGTCATGCCAAACAAATAATAGTGTTCTTCAATATAATTACTGATTCATTACGGAGAGAGAATGTAATCGAGTCTGTTTGGATTTCAGGCAGGCGTTAGATATGGTAAATTCATACATTTGAACTCGGATTGGGGAGGCTTTGTGCGCTTGCCTAGCTCTGCTCCTCCGGGAGTCAGCGGTAAAATTCCCGCTGCAGCCTGCCCCGGCGGCACGGGAGCCTCCCCGCCGGCTTCAGCAGGCACTGGTGCTCCCGCCGCCCTTTGCGGACTCTCTCAGTGCTCTTTGAAGCACTTCACAGGTAGATTGGGAAACTAAACTACCGCTAGACCAATACCCAGATCCAAATGTGCTGGACCTGGCACTTAGCTCAGGCAATTGCACCCGCCCCATCAGCTGCCTTCGATCCCGGGGGCACCCTGGCTCCTCCACTTCGGAGCCTCCTGGTCCGTGCCCCGCTTCTGGATGTGTCTCTTTAGACACGTTATTGCACTGTTATTTCAGGGGAAAGTGGCAAAACCAGCGGACAGGATGGCCCCATGGTGCCCACCCGCTCCCTGGCCTGATGCTCACACTCGGCCACGGGGGAGTTAAACTGGGATGTCCTCGTCCTGTGAAGACATCTGTGGGGTTGGGCAGTGGTGGGGCTGTGCTGCCACCCGCCATGGCAAGGGGGTGCCACCACCACTCGGGGCAGCAAGGGAGAAGAGCGAGGCTGAGCTGGTGGTGACAGAGGACGGGGGGCTGCTCCAGGGGCTTTTGGATGGCTTTCCCACGTGGCCTTCCCCGGGGCGTGGGGAGCTGGCATTTCAGCAGCAGTGCTCTGCTTTCCCCGGGGAGACCTGGGCAGCCCCGTACTGGTCTGAGGTGTTTCCCACTGGCCTCTGCCCCATGCAGACCCCGCACACAGGGATGGATGGTGGTGCCCACTGCACCGCAGCATCCTCAACACCCAGCACAGCCACCGGTACCGGTGATGGGACTTTGCTCTGCGTGGCACCTGGACCCAAGGGTTTTACCCAGGGAAACACAATGCATGCTGGCATAGTCATGGAGTCGGCACCCCTCATCTCCATTGCCGGCCCTGCTGCTGCTCCCCATGGTGTGAAGGGCAGAGCCTCGGTGTTCTCCGTCCTGTCCCGCTCCAGGGAACAGCTGCATTTTTAAAAAAGGCCGGACTGGGCACAGCACGAGGCTTCTAGGAAAATGGGGGCTGTGCCAGCCATGCCGGCAGATCAGCACCCAGCGGAGGGAGCACTGATGGAGCACTTTTTTGCAAAGCTAAAGCATGCCCCGCTAGTCAGTTGACTTCGGTGAGCTTCTGAAAAAGCTGATCAGGAACAAGTAGGAATCTATAGTAAATACATGCTTTCAAAAGTTTTTTTGATAAAGGCCTTTCCAAGAATGAAACAAACTTGGGAGCCATGGGATGAAAAGTCCCATCATGGACTGAAAATTGAGTCAGAGCTGATAGGAGAGGGAGAAAATACATAAAAGTAAATAAATGGCCAGTGTTCCAGCGGGGGCAGAAAAGCTTACTGAGGTGGGAGGGGGTGGTGGAGCTGTGCCTGGAGGAGACAAAAGCGGCCGTCTGAATACCATTTCAAAAAACAGAAATGGGGGAAGAGGGATAACAAGGCAACAGCATTTGCTGCCAACAGAGAACCGTGTATTCTAACGGCAAGCAAGGCTCAGCAGGGCTGGGAGGAACTCCAGAAGCTTCTAACTAAATTCGGAAACCAAACCACAATGACGGAGAAAGTTCAGCGCTCACGAAAGCCAAAGCAAGCTGTTTCAGAAGAAATTGGGCAAGCCTCTCACTCTGAATTAGAAGTTGGCATGCTGGGATCAGCAGTGGGCATGGGCAGTGACTGTTCAAGCACTGCACGTAAAAGACCTGCACCCTGGGTCAGCATGAAAAACATGTCATCGTAGAACCTGGTCACACTTCACAGTCCGTGTCCGTTTGCCCACTCTGAAGCAGGACCTAAAGAAACAACATTGTAGGACGGACCATGCTGAGTCAGATCAAAAGTCTACCAAAGGCAGCATGGAAGAACAGAAACAGGCTCAAAGGCAGAGCTGGGTGGGGGACGT
This sequence comes from Phoenicopterus ruber ruber, assembly GCA_009819775.1. NCBI lineage: Eukaryota > Metazoa > Chordata > Aves > Phoenicopteriformes > Phoenicopteridae > Phoenicopterus > Phoenicopterus ruber. The sequence continues at coordinate 38,867,952 of CM020219.1, forward strand.
TTTTGTGAAGGGAAACAGAGGAGTATAATATTATTTCATTTGCGCCAGGGAAGCAGAAGGCTACAAAACAATGATTCCCTTTAGTAGCAACTGGCTGATGTTTACGGTTTATTTGTGCTGTGCAAGGGCAAAAGAAGGATGTAAAGGTGCTTTTAAAAATAGTTGCAAGGGAAGTTTGTGCTGTGCCACTGGTCCGCCTCGCAGTACTGTTCCCTGCTGGATGCGATCTGCTGATAAACTCGCACCTGGCCTGAACTCGGCTCTGCATGCCAAGCCACCCGTAACAGTGCACCTGCTCTGGATTGCCAAGACCCACTTTTGCAGAGGCTGGATGCAACTGCCTCGTGGGCAACGTCCAGCCTTGGCCAGCAGCTGGCGAAGCCCAGCCTGTGCGCTGAAAGCCTGCTCAGCATCAGTGTCCAGCCATCACAAGTGGGGACAGCACAGCGGGGACAAACGTGGTCCCTGGTGGGGTGTGGTGACATGCAATAAGACCCATGCAATAAGAAACGGGCCGGGGGGGGGGGGTAAATAATTTACTAGTATGACATAAATGCTACCAGGCCTTTGTTTATTTTTATGAAGTCAGTGAAGAACCACGTGGATTCTGAGACTGGAGTTTCGGGACCCAGAGCCTGAGAGGTGACACAAAGCAAAAGCATCCGACCCCTCCATGCGGGAAGGCAGCCGGGCTGGGAGTGAAAGGCTGCCTTCTGAGCTTCCTGGATACAGAAAGCTTTGCGGAGAAATGAAAGAAGGAGAAATGCCATGTATCTACAAGTGGCTGCCCCAGAGAGGCGGGAGCTTCACCACATGCTCCATGGAGGGACCAGGGAGGGGAGATCGTTTGCTGGATGATGCCTGTCATGTGTTTCAAGCAGGGTTTCTTGCTGCCCCCGGCCACCAGTGCGGTGCTGGGGCCATGGAGAGGTAGGCTTTTGGCTGAGAAACAAAAGTGAAACTTGGACTAATTGGCATCAAAGAAGAGCTAATCATGCTCCTCAGGAGAGCAGAGATGTTGGGCCTGGTGTCTGGGCTGCCTTACAGTACAGGTAATGAGCACCGATGGGATGCTGTGATGCCCTGCTCCATGGCACGCTTTCCTCGGTGTTGCCAAGCCCAGGCGGTCTTGGAGATCAACAGCAGGACGCTTCCCCCTAACAAATCCTTTGCTTTCTGTAAGGGGATAAGAGGTGTTGCACACACGTGAGACATTGATTGTTGGCTACTGGAGTTGTGAGAAGAAGAAGGCTATTGCTCCTACTTGTTCCTGCTTTTTTTCTTTAAGACTCTGCTCCATACATCGTGTGGTTATAAGAGAATCTCATTTTTCAGTTAAGCAAAGCATGCTTTTCCTGCTAGCTAGTGCAGAGAAAAACATGAAAACTCTGGACCGTGGGCCAAAGACTAAAGAGTCAAAAGGCAAACATACAGAATTCAACATTATTGTTTTTAATTTTTTAAATTATATCCTTTAGGTGACTGACAATATTTTGGAATGGACTCTCAAACATTTGGGATTAGCTCTCTGGGAAAGGAGAGGAGGTTGGCCCTCTAGTGCCACTTGGGAAATGCCAATATCCCAGCCTACAGCTCTGCAGGGGAGGTGTTACTTGGCAAGTACCTAGAGCTTAATCAGAAGTTTGGGACCGCCGCCGGGCAGGTCAGGGAGAAAAGCAGCTCAGCTTTTCTCTTTCAGCTGTCCTGCGTGTGGCCAGCCCAGCTGGATGACAGGTCCAGCAGTAACCCCTAGCAGCAGGAACCTCTCCCCTTCAATGGCTACCTGACGTCCTGTGCGAAATGGGAGTTCAGGCAATGGTACAGGCACTTCTTAGTGGACAAGTATCCACACATGTCATTTCTGCAGTAACTGGTGCCTTCGTGTCTGCCATGCCCATTCTCCCTGCCAGCCCAGCAGAGACGACTGAAATTACCTGGAAATAAATTTCTCCATCAAAGTGTCCTTCCAACAACTGAGGCTTTGCACTGCCCTGCAATAACAGCACATGCACAACCTGTGCCGCGTTGTTTCTTGCTGTAGTTTATCTGTGGATGGACAATTGCTATCTCCAGGCCTACAGAGAGAGCATTGTTAGACATACTAAAAATTTTAAAAGAAAAGTCTTCTGACTCCAAAATTCACTGCCTTTCAGTTTGTGTACATTTAGCTGAGAAATGGTACCCACTAATTGTTTCCGAAGTTTGCAGCTGATTGACCCACCAGTGCAGTGCCGGGATGCTGGGTGGAGTTGTGCAGCTCCTCCCAAGTTCAGATGTGTTCAAGATGTGTGGCTCAAAGATGACCAGTTTGTTACCTCTAATATCGTTGATGGATCAAAACCACACAGGTTCCAGCTGTGGTGGATATGACAGTGTCTGCTGCAAACGCTAGTGTTCCAAAACGCAAACCAGAATTTAGAAATTCCACTGAAATGGTGAAGACCTGTTGAGGATCAGGTGCGGGGGTGGTGGATGGCAAAGGCTCTTCTGGTGAAATTGTTCAAAAGAGCAAGTCTGCTGATGAAGGGAGGGTCCCATGGTCACCTCCTGCAGTATAAGCACAATGAAAAGCAGGCGGAGCAAAAGCCAGCGCTGCACCAAAAACTAAGCGTCCAGGCTAAATCAGGCCAATAAAAATAGCTGTGTTGGTGAATGAATATGCCAATCTAAGCCACATTTCCTCAAGCAGTTGAACCCTCAGCCACAAAGCTCATCCCAGGAAGAAGGGCTGTTGCAATGACGATACCATGGAGAGGGATAGCTCTAGCTCATGGCTGAGCTGTATACGGTTATGGGCCAGTTTGCATTTGTGAAGTGCATGCTTTTCTGTCTCCCTTTAGTGCCAGAAAAAGCAAAAAAATAGGTGTTTCTGTGCATGTGTGCACTGGTGAGCGCATGTACTGCACTAAGAAGAGCATGCATGTTTGCGTGTGTGTGCTGGCTTAAGGAATTGTGTACGTGCATGAGAACAAGTGCTAGTGAACATGCGAACAAGACACCAAGCGGCCATCACGCGGCGGCACGTGAGCATCCCAGACTGCAGAAGAAACGGCATGTGCTGGGACAGGGTGCGGATTACGCAAGGGCGGGTAGGGCTGCGCGAGTGCTCGCTTGTGCAAGCCGTGGGGAGCGTGGGGCTGTGCCGGCGGGAGGGCAGCGGTGCAGCAGTATGCACACAAGCGCCCGTGTGCGCACAGGGAGGGAGGCGAGCGCCAGCGCAGGACAGCACGCGGGGCACCGCGGTGCTGGAGGGGGGAGACGCAGGAAGGCTTTTCCCCGACTGTTTGTACCACACGGTTTGGCTCAGCAAAGAGTTAACGTGGTAAAGAAGAGTCTAGAAGAGCTCCTGCCAGCTATAAACAGAGCCCTCCGCATACACAGGATGTGGCAAGCAGCTAAAGGCGTCCCGTTATTAACTTCACTTTTATTTCAAGGGGATTCACTTCTCTGTTCTGTTTCCCATTTGGGAAGTGAAACCTAAGATCATGGTACCATTAAAAAAAAAATTGGTCACAGCTCATTTGTTTTTCTACTTTATTCTTTCTTTTCTTTTAAAAGTTACTTTGCTTTTCCTTGAATGGAAGTTACTGAAATTGCTGGTAACACATGAAGTCTTCACTCTCTGTTTCTCTCCTGAGGAATTATCTCATTTGCTCTCATTTGAAACTGTTGACTTTGAGGGGAGTGTTTACACCTCACGGCGCGCTCACAGTATGGTGCAACCCGGAGCAGAGGGAACAACGCGGGTTCCTCCTAAGCACAGCCAGAGCCGGCCTGTGCGCTGCTCACAAGGTGCTTTGTAAACATTTATTCATTCTTGCACACACGCTCCCTTCCCTCCCCCCATCAGGTGAGGAAATATTATTGTCACCATTTCACAGATGGAAGAAGTGAACGCAGATAGGTTTGGTGACTCACCCGCAGCCGCTGAGGCAGATCTAGAGCTGAGGTGTTAAGCTCCCAGCCACCTAATTTAACCCAGCAGGTCACGTTCCCACCCAGGGCTGACAGTATAGGTAGTGCCAGCTCCATCTACCTGCCGCCCACTTGTCCTGCGAAGCAGTAACACTCATCTCCACGTTTGCAGAATGAGATCAGATTGCTGTGGCGTACTCCATGCAATGGTGTCATCGGAGCGCAATATATTATTATGATATCATGATGTTATTATGCCTGAAACTAACACACGGCCGCGCACAGAACAGAGGTAGGCAGTTCAAAATCATCGACCGTGTGCTCTTCAACCACATCACACACACACACCCTGTACCAGGGTGTTGGTTGATCCTACCACACTGCAAGGATCTGCAAATGATCTGTGTGCTGGGCAGGGTCCCCCCACCTTCTCTTTTGGGGTCTGGGCTCGTTTCTGCCCCATGCAGTCCCTGTGCAAATGACTGAGGTAGGAAAGACGGCTCCGTGAGACAGTGGAAGGAAAATGTTTGCCTCTCCAGTGGAAATGGCTCTCAAAGCACATGGTCAGTAGATAAAGATCATGGCCCCAGTTCTCCAGTGAGGCTGGTTGTTTTTGAGTGCTGAGCACTTACTGGAAACCAAGCCTCCTAAAGGTGGTTCAATACAAGCACTCGGGAAACCAAGCCTTCAGTGCCTCATCACGGCTGAACATCCAGGGCCACACGTTGCCACCGTTTGGTTCTGCTTTGCTATTGAAAATCCTCACTGATACTGTTATCCTCTCCCACACAGAATCAAGAACAACAACAACAATAAAAAAAACCCTGCTCCTTATCTTCTTCGTTTGCTTTTCACACTGTTTACACGGGGCATGATTTCACTCATGTCCAACTCATCGCAGACGACTCAGATTAGTCAGTTCCACTTTCTGAGACGGGCTTGTCTGGCTGGCTGCTGCTCGAGCCCCGCAGGATGCTGCTGAACCAGCCTCACGCTACTGGAGGGGAGGGGAGCTTTCCCTGTGTGAATCTTAACTTTCATTTTTAAATAAAACACTTGGTATTTCTTCTTTTGAATAGAGCCTTTATAACAGGTCATCCCAATGAAGCTGCTTTTTGCCTTGCCACGTGCAAAACCCGTTTCCGTTGCCACGAAGCAGTTTGCAGAAAGATCCTCCTGGATTTCTGTGGGCTTTGGACCTGTCTCTCAGGGGCTGTTCCTGCACCTGTTGAGAGCAATGGCAAAATGCCCACTAATTTCAAGGCGTAAGAGATTGGAGCCTCAGAAATACTTGGGAGTGGAAAAGGAATGCATTTGAGTTCCTGGACTGATCAAAGGCCTCCCTACACCCCTTCCTACCATGGTGTGTGGTTTTGGGGAGTGCTGAGACTTTACAGTTGTAGGGAAACGGAGAGGAGGAAGAGTCTTGAGCATCTAGAAAGAAGATGGCTCGCTCTTCTTCCCCTGGCCCTCCTTCAGGGCCTAAGTGCCACCCAAACTCTGCCAGAGACCGGGGTTGTAGCACACGATTAATCTTGAGAGTCGTGACAACACCCTTCTGGGCAGTCGTCTCTGGAGTTGAGGTTTCCTTTCCTTACTGAGGGTTAAAGGGGAGTTTTCGGGACGTGGAGGAAGGCAGGGCGGCCAGCGCTGTGACCGGCGGCAGGAGAGCGTGGCTGCTGCGTGGAAGAGCCTCGAGTCAGCACCTTTCGTCCACAGAAACAGAAGACCCTCTGTTGTTGCACTGGCAGAGTTAATCTCGTAGTTAAAATATTACTGGGCTCTACCTGCTCTTATCCTTCCACAGTGCAAGGGGCAAGGGGCTTAGTAGGTCAACTGGCTAGTACCTGACAGCAACTAAAGGGACCCGGTCAAGGCCCAGAATTTGACCTGTGCCTCCTCGGTTAGATCCTTTTCCACAGTTCATGTCATTCTTTTATAGCTCTTGTTCATGCTTCAGTGTGTTTTGTGCTAAACAGAACAAAGTAAAAGCCCCACAGAGAAGGAAGCCCAGGCCAAAGCTCGGTATGTTCAGTGCAGGCTTCATCAGCTGTCCTGCCGTCACACAGGGGTGCACAGGGTGCTCGTGAGGGCGGCCTCGGCATCACTGACTGGTAAATGAAAGTCGAGTCCTTACAACAGCGCAAAACACGGTGCCCAAATTTCAGGAGTCGCCGATGTGGAAGACAGCTGTGCCAGCTGTGAGAGACAAATAAAGTGACTAGTTGAGAAGGAGTCACAAACTGAGGGCAAACGCCCAGGCAATGCCCCGCCTTCTTCTTGTAAGAGGCACATAGCCAACACCCCACGGCACTAGCGATCGGAGCCCTGGGTAGCATGGGCCTTGTTCGCTGCTGGCATTGCCGCTGTGCTTACCCTAGCCACTGATCTCTGCTCCCAGACCTAAGCCACCACGACTGCAAGTTACAGTTTTTCTGGCCGAAAGCTTTCCAAATGGGAACAGGGAGCAGTCCTCGCTATCTCTACAGGTTCCAGCTTGGCGATGTGTGCTACACCCATTCATCTAAATGCAGAATTAGCTCTGAAACTAATGCTAAGGCTTTAAATGCCGTCACACAGCTAATTTATTTCCCCACTGTCCCAGAGTGCTTCCCAGGTGCTGAAAAGCTTAGCTGCCAAAATCTCCATAGCCTCTGCTGACAACCTCAGCCACGCAGCTCTGCATTGCATCATCTTTCCTATTTGTGCAGGCCCTGAGCGCTTTCAACCATTAACGTGCTCAGCCTCGCAGCCCCCAGCAGTGGTGAGAGGGGACGTTCTCCCCCCAACACAGCCGAGGACACCTGAGGCCCAGCGAGGAGAAGCGACTTGTCCCCGCTCACAGGGGAAGCGGGCGCTGGAGCACCAACATCAGCTGATGCCTCCCATCTTCCGTGAGTGTCTTCTCTCCGCAGAGCAACACCTTGATGTCAGTGGAGTTGCACAAGTGCAAACTAGGCGTGAGCTCACACTACAACACATGGATTGTGCTGAAGGCACAAGGTCATCCCACCCTTGGGAAGGAGAGGGAGGACACGGGTGTGTACACACACACACACACGAGCACACCTTGGTGGCTCTGTATAAACACACACACGTACACACACAGAGGTTCCATTTGGAGAGGTGCCCCGCGTGGCACGTGTCTGTTCGGGCGGAAAAACGTCACTGCCCCAGTTCCTGCAGCAGCATTGTTTTTGTGTTTCTCTCTCGAGTTCTGGAGTTACTTCTGGTTTACACAAATAGCACCGCTTGAGGCAGCCTTCCTGATAGGTGGAATAGTTTCCCCTTGAGAAGAATCTGGTGGAAATCCCCTCTCTTGAGACATTTTTAACTTTGCCAGAAAACGTACAATGGGAGTGACTGCTTTAACTAGTGAGCTGACGGGGATGAGCTAATGGGTTTTTCCATCTCTGGTGTCTAGTTCCAGGGATTTCCATGAATTGCTGTCAGGACAGAAGAAGGCAACAGATTGCAACTGTGGGATCTGCTGTTTCAGCTCCACTGACACGTCATTCCCTCAGGACACCCAGTGACCTGGTTAATCTAGTTCTTTGCTTCTGACTTCTCCTCGTAAATGATTTATCAACTGGCGTGGATCCCTGTTTGCTTAAGGAGGCGTGTGACGACCTCTAGCAGACGGGCTGCACAAAGCTACAGCCCGCGTTTGGCACCCGGCTGCTGGTCCCAGCTCGTGACCCTTGGCACGGGGAGCAGAAGGACGGGGCTCCGGCGGAGACGGGTGGCAAGGGCTGATGCGGGGAACTGTGGGTAGTGTTTACACGGTGCTGTGGAGAGCCCCGGTGACTAAGCCGTCAGCTCGTCAGCGAGGGAGCTTGCAGGCCTGCCTCGGCCTGTCCTGACCCCCGCAAAACGGAGGTCCTGACTGGGCGGCCGGCTGGCCTGTTCGCCCTACACAGGCTGTGGGGTACGAGTCATGGGAAGCATCAGCTGTGCTGGAGCCAGCCTTCGGGTCCGTGTGCTCCGGAGAGAAAATAACGTGAATGTCTACCACCTTGTCCATCCTCACAAAGTAGCATCGGTGGTGATGACACTGGTGTCTGAACCAGATGCAGCTCTGGACGTCTTTGTCATGCTCTGAAGGTCTTCGTCATGCACACACGTAGGTCAGCACACAAGTCGCCACGCACGAGACGCTGCCGCTAAAAAGAAGATGGTACAGATCTAAACTCAAGCACTCAAGCGAGGGAGGTGAGGGATGATCCTCTGAGCTTTACATCCTGCCTTTGTACGTGAGGCTAAAGGAGCGTGGAAAGAGATCAGATATCACAAATTGGGCACCCCCCTAAAAAATCCCTGCCTTCCCTCCAGGCCGGTTATTGCTGCTTCCTGCTCTGATTGTTTCAAATCTGGTTATCTTGAGTTATGCCTGTTCTGGCAAATATGGTGCATCAGAGGGGAGGTCCTGTTCCCTTCATGCTGTATGCATGCCACAGATCACAGAGATTAGCACGGGAGGAATAGCTCAGATGAGCTGCTTGAGGCAGGTATTGGGAAGCTTACAACAGAGCTGTGTAACAATTAGAAATACAAAGCTGTTTAACAAAATCTGCATTTTGGAAGATACAGGGCCATGCTGAATTTCCAGGTGGCCAGAGGCTGTTTCGTAGGGGCAGCACCCAGCAGAAAGGGAAGCTGAGGAAACCCAGTCCAGCACCGGCCTGGACAGCCCCGCTCCCGAGAAGCACCACCCAAGGGCTGCACATCATCAGGGAGGGCTGGCCCAGGCTGCGGCAAGGGACCTGCAGCCACATGTAGGCAGAAGCATGGGGTGTGTTTTCTTCTCATATAAGGGTGGATCTGGAGCAGCTTTCAGCTTCCTGGTACCTGAGAGGTGGTTTTGTTCATAGCCCAAGAGGATGGAAGGTGCAGCTCCTGTTCCCTTTTTTGGGGGCAAACCATGATCTTCCTTTCCTTGTGCCTCAAGAGGAGCCTCTGTGTTCATGCACCACATGCTCCCACTCTGCACCTTGTACAGCACACCAACATCACAGAAGGACAGACAGCTGGTGGGATGTGTAAGGGCTAATCCCACCTCACCAGGAGCAGCCATAGCTACCCTGTGGCTCAAAACCCAAAACCACGTCCCCAAGAACGTATTCAGTCTAGGCTGAGCCCACATGCCCTATGATATCCTAGTCGTAGTTACAGAGCAGAGAGGCAAGACAGGGAAAGGAAGGAAGACTAGCGAGTTATCCCAAAATCATATTTCCAATCTTTTAATATGGGTGGATGTATTTTAGGTATAACCTTCAATGTGAATTCCCAAGTGCCGGTAGATTTATATATGGGTAACTCAGGGTTCAGACTTAGTTTCTAGCTGAAACTCACTGAGTGTTCACACCACCTTTTCCATACACAGTCTTGCTCTCCACACAGCAGAGAAGAGCCTGGTCCATGTAGAGCACAAGTACTCCTGGCTCAAACCTCTTGGCTTTGCAAACTCAAACAGGTTTACTGAGGACAGCACAGATGTAGAGTGATGCAAGTGCAAAACTCCCCAAAAGGGTTCCCCTGTCCCTAGGGTGCTCAAACAAGAGCCGAGTTTTCTCATTGACCACTTTTGTGGCAGGTGCACAGATTTAGCAACGGCACATTAAAAAGAGCACCCAGAAACTCTTTGGCAGAGCCAGGACTGGAACCTGCTTCCTCTCATCTCCAGTCTCCCAGGCTGGGGGAGAGATTGCTTCCAGGTGCCTGGCTTTGTTCTGGTCCTGGCAACACAAGGCCATTTTCTGATCCATTCTCTGTCTATCCCAAAGGGGTTTTAATTTGCATTTTTGACCACAACCAAACAGATATTTTCATTGAGCTGTTCACGCAGAAACCATTTTATTGAGCTGTTCTGGTTTTGGTGTGCTAAAATCACCCAGCTGGCGGAGGAGTTCAGTGCAAGACAGAGAGAAGTCACATATCTCTCAGTTGGGTCTTACCATAGGAGATCCTACCGGGATGCTCCAGTCAAGGCTACAGCTACCTGCCGTGTGGTCAAGGCATCCTCCTTTGCCACCACCGTTCTGGGAAGACTGGCTCAGAGTTAAGAGGCAGCTGATCCCAGCGTCTTATCCAGGTCCACTGCTGATGAGGTTCACATTAAATCTACTGGCCAGATCTAACAAGATTGTATGCAGAAGGGCACAGTTATGGATGAATAGAAGTTAAGGGAATAATAACCTGCTTTTCTTGGACCTGGTCCAGTATTCACTAAAGGGGTTTCCATGAGCATTAGTAGGATTCAAATCAGACCATAAATTTCTTGCAAATTTTCTTCTGCTTTATTAAAGCAGAACCCCCCCCCCTAAAAAACTATTTTAAAAGTTGTTTCCCCAGTTTCTTATGTATTTATTCTCCTTTCTGCTCCTACTTGGTACCAGGAAGAGTATATCCCACCTCTGACAAGACCGTGATCTGACAACTGCCCATCATGTGAGAAGTGCGTTCCTGAGTCCCCCAGTTTTGCTGGCTGTGGAGAACAACCGACTCGGCCCTGCTCCACTTCAAGGCTCATCACTTGCACCGGGCATCAGCACGACAGAATTACACACCGAGAGGACGTTCTTCCTGTCTTATTAACACCTCCCCAAACTATCAATTAAAAAATGTCACATTTCTGTACCCTGTGGATGTCATCTGCCTTATTTGCACACTTTGTTCGTGCCGGGTTGTGACACACGCTTCCCACAAGTCGTCTAGGGAGGAGTATTACAGGTATTGAGGCACTTAAAGATGCCGGCAGAGTGCCTAATTGGATTTCAAAAGGGCATTGCTCCTGCTGCCTTTTGATTTCAATGCAGGTTGGACAGGTAAACCCCAGCTCCCGTCTCTAGGTACCAACCACCTTTAAAGTCTGGTTGACGGCCTCAGTCCCGTCCCCTCTTTTAGACTATGGCACTTAGCTCTCAGGGTGTTGCGAGGATGGAAGAAGTAATGACTGTGAGTTCTCAGGAAATACAGAAATGGGGTCAACTAAGTAACTTGTAAGTCAATTAGAAAGACAGTCTATTAACACTTTCTGCTAATAGCCAGCTTCGATAGATTCCCGTGATTCCCACTGCCAGCATCTCCATTCACACAAGGAAATATTTATGACCCATCTCCCTCGAAAGGCTGGGTTATCTCATTTAAAATAGAGAGAGCACGAAGATACATCTATCAACATTAGGGACATAAACTCTCCCTTTTTGTCCCCATGCTTAAAAAAAGAAAAGAAGCATTCAAACCTTAAAGTGGAAAGTGAATCACACAGAGTGGCTGGGGATGGGAGCCATTAAATGCCTGGCTGCATTTTTTTGTTGAAACAATAAAGCAATTTACCGTACAAATAGCTTTGGCAAAGCGGGGGTTTAGGTTCTGTCAAAGTTCACAGCCCTATATCCCTAAAGGTCAAGTACAGCAGCAAAGCCTTTGACCCTCCTGAGCACTGAGGAGACACTGGCTCTCACCCCAGGAGAGCTGCTGGCACGTCAGGCAACGCACGCACCAAATGCGTGCAAGCGTGAGGCCTCAAGGAGCTACCGCATCTCTGCTTTGATTTCCATGCAACTTCAGAAATGACAGGGCCAATTCCCAGGTAACAATTCCTGGTCCATTACAGGCGAGTGCGGAGCTCGGAGAGGGGCAAATCCATAGTCCTCATTTTGAACAAGAAGGGAGAAAAAAGCAAGTCCAGTTTGTTTTCAATGCAGTGTTGACTGCCCGTCGGTTTTGGTCTGAACTACTAAAGTGTGAGGCCTTGTCTTTATGCCCCGTTTTTGAAAGGAACGTGTTTCTGTGTTTCTCAGCGTTCTGGTGTGTGAGCAATAGGGCTGCCATCTAGAGGCCAAAGTGACTTTGCAGCACATTCCTTTGGACAGTAATGACTCTGGCAATAACCTGCTCCTCTTGCTACCTTCTTATAAAGGATTTCTCATTTCTAAATAAAATTGCTATAGTACAAAGCACTTCTCCATCCACATCTCTCATTCAAGAATCGCATATCCTGCCTTAATCAATCCAGCTTAAGAATGGGCTCTATAGATAATGAATGTATCTGCCATAGGGATGAAGGACAGTATGAAACATGAGATACAAAGCAGAGCCTTGCAGAGATATTTGAGGGGCTCTGGGGAGCTGTAGGCTTCTGGGAATGGTATTAAATGTGTGGTTTTGAAAGAGTTATAGCAGGGAGACTTGACTATGGGACAGGGTTTTGTGTTGCCTTCTTAGTCACATCAAGCTCCATAGCCACAGAGTGAGCATGATTTTCATCTGCTCATCCCATTGCTACTCCTCACTACTTCTAGGCTTGGGAACAGTTTGCTCTGGAAATGCCCCAGAACTGCATCTATTTTGGCTCTGAATGTGCTTTTCTCCCATCCCTACAGCAATCTCATTCCTCTCTAACTACAAGGGCGGGGGGGGACAGGTCTGCTGAGACCAGCAGCAAGCTCTGGCTACCTGGGCCTGGACACGGTCCTTACCAACCTGTCCCTGAACTGAGTACTGCAAGTCAAAGTGAGCCAAACTCCCAGCAACTGGAACCAGTCTGGAACTTGTCTTGGTGGTTACAGCCTGTACAGAAAAGTCACATCTCGGCTCATGCTCCTTCCCAAGGCTGCTCCTCTTGCCTTGCTGCCTAATCTTCTCTCTAATCTGACTTAGGAATGGCCTCTCCCCATGCGTTTCCCTACAGCAGGCGTAGGAGTCATTTAATAGTGACAAATGTTAAAAGGAACCAGGCAGAGGACATTCATGGCAACCTATTGCTCTCCACAATGCCCCATGCTAATTTGAGGTGTGTTAAACCCTTCCACCTCCCACACACCTCGAGCGGCCGAGCAGGTTGAAGTGGAGCAGGGAAGTGAGGGTTGCATGGCGATACTCCGGCTCTGCAGCTGGAGAACCCCAATCAATGCCCTTGCAAAGCACTTCAGTTTTGCTTGCACGCTGCCTGCCCTGTGCCCTGCACCCGCTGTATTGCAAAATCCCCCGCCGATGTGACTAAGAGTCACGCTCTGCAGCCTCAGCTTCGGTTTCTACCTCTCACAGCCCTGAAATGGAGACAGGGAAGTGTCGGACACTTTCTGTTCTCCTTACCTAGGACTCTCTGACCATGGGTGTTTTTGAGTCCAAGGGGCTGGAGGGACCTTTCACTCAATACTATCACGTGAGTGGCTAAATAAAACCAGATCTGAACCCACTCAGCTCTGCTTACATCAAGGAAAGGGGAAGCAGCCGTTGACTCCAGCAAGCGCTAGCAAAGTTCTGCAAGAGGCGGCTAAAAATAGGGCTGCCCCCTACAACACTTCCGTCCTGCCTTTGACACCACACTCGCAGCTTTCACATCCCATTGGCCTCGCTGTTTCCTTGCTGCTGGCTTGCCTCACGCCCCAGCGTCACAGAGCAGCCCTTCCTGCCTGCGGACAGCCTCAGGAGCTTTGCAGTGCGGGCAGCTCTCTCCCACCCTGGTGTAAGTGGCCACTTCCCCTGCCTTCCTCGCTCTTTACGCTCTTTACGTGTACTTGAGTTGCAAATGAGAAGTGGGGCAAGCCCCCAGTGACGATCTCACCCTCAGAAGACACTAAAAGTCCCAGAGACACTGAGGACCGGAAAAGCCGTCCACAGTGGAGTGTTTTCTCAGTAAATGAAAGGGTGGAAAGCGTTTGTTTGAATACCCGGGATAACATTCCCAAACACTGCCTTTCGATTTTGGTGCTTATTCTGGGAGAACTCGGAGCTGAAAATGGCCTGAACATGCTTCTTGGAGTAAAAAGGAAAACAAGTGAACTCAGGATGTAGAGGAGGGATGTGAAGGGGAACTCTTCTGCGTGGTCTGAGGCTCAGACGCCCTTGCCCCTGGAGCCGGGGAGAAGGCTGTTAGCAGGCCGATGATACTGCGTGGATGTTGGATGATGGCACACGGAAGATGGAGGTGTGTCAGCAACGTGCTCTAGGAAGAGCAAGAGCGTTGCCAGTTCTGCCAGTGCTGTCTGTGAGAACGGAGCTCAGAGTGGATGGCCATCACTGTTAAGCCGAGGAGAAAGCAACACAGTCTGTTAACCCAGATGAAATGGAGACTGCTGAAAATGGCCTGTGCTGTTTGCCCAAGGTTTTCCAAACCCTGGGAAAGTAATGCCCATGGGAAGCTGGGCTGATTAGGAGCTCATTAGCATTTCTGTCTTCCCTGCTTTTCAGTCCACCAGGTACCAGGAAGGGCAACGCAGCACATGCTGGGCTCCTGGTAAAGACAAATAGGATCAAGGAAATCCAAGACCAGGGCTTTGCCTTCTCCTGTGGACCACAAGACAATTAAGCAACTTACCACCTTGTGGCCACGCTGCAGGAGCAAGGGTCCAGGCAGTCTGGGAGCTGATCCACTCCTCCAGGAGTCTGGAGTCTGGCTGTTCTGGCCTGAAGCTCTCAAGTAGAGGGATCTGGTCTTGAAAGGGAAACACTTCACAGACCCTGATTCTGCTCCCAGGTACCAGGGGCGAATCAAGAAAACCAGCTGAGTCCTCTTGCTGTAAAAGCACTGATGATGAGGAAGAACCGGGCCCCTTCACTGGGGGTGGGGGATGCTGTCTTGGAGTAGCCTCTACGGAGCCCTGACGTTGGCAGAGGACTGGGGCGTGGAGAGGCTGCCTCGGGGAGTTGGCTTGGTAAGGGCCAGAGGTCTCTGGAGTGGGCCAGGGAAAGGCACGCCTGGGGAAAGAGCCCCCAGCCAGCCTGCAGGACAGCCTCCAGGGAGTAACAGCCCTGTTACGAGAGGGCTGCTTCAGGGCACTGGGTGGTAAAACACAGCAGAAAAGCATTCCACTCACAAGTCACACCCAGACAGCAAGAAATTTTCTCCAGACCAAGCCAAAAGCTGTTTCCTGAAGCCTCTTTGTCACCAGACTCCTTTGGAGGAGTGGCAACATCCAGCATATACCTGATGCTGGCCAGAAACAGGGCCATGGCAGGAGAAGGGTGCAGCCCCGGTTCTGGGTAGCTCCTGTGGGTACACGTGTGTGCGTGGGGAGGAGGATGCTGGGGGTGGCTGGTTCCTCAGCAGACAGTTTTGTATTTCTCAGTCTAGTGCAGAAGAGAAGCATTTGTAAGCTCTCGTTACTTCTAAGCCTTGCTAACCACTCTCCTCTCAAGACTAGCCTGGGTAGGTTTCCTGGGTGGTTGGTTTGTGGTTTTTACCATTGCAATTTAGTATCTGGATCTTAATTCAACCTCTCCATCTCCCTCCCCTGCCCCACCAGCGGGCACAAAGGTGGGCAGCTTGGGCCCTTGGTGAAGCTGTGCCTCTGTGTCCTTCAGAAGCTGTTGTGGGATCTGGGGAGCTACCCCGAGGCCACAGCTGGGCTGGAGAAACTGGTCTGCAGCCCTTTGGGTCGGTCCTCATGGTGGCCCTCGTAACAGAGGGACTTCCGAGGGCTTGAGGCAGTGCCAGGGAGTCAGAGGGATGGGACACAGAATGTCTGCACACACAGACGTGGCTTCCAGCAGGTCCTTTGAGAGACCTGCACATGGCTCAGCGCCTCGGTTGATTTTTGAGCGCCGCCCCACTCCCCCACCTCTTCCTTCCGCTCCCCTGGCAGGTGAGCGCACTGGAAACCACATGAGGGGAGGAAGACAGTTTCCAGTGCTCTAGTCAGGGGTGTTATGTTTTTGTGTGTGTGTTTTTTTTCCACAAAGGCAATGGCTTGGGTCACCGGGGCTATTTTAAGATGGATTTTGCAAGTTTCTTCTAGAAAGGGTGTTTCCTTGAGGCAGTGTTACAGCACCATCTGGTGGGGTCCCAGCCAACCTCCAGCCACAGAAGGGCCGCGCTTCTGCAAATGGCGGTACGGAAGGGGCTACTCTGAGCGCGGGGTTACGCTGCCCGAGCGCAGCCGCTGCAGGAGAGGGGGCCGGGGCCCTGCCTGCCTCCTGCCAGCAGGCACGTCGATGGGGAGCAGGGCTGAGTTTTTGTCTGTGTTCAGGGTGTGCTGGCCCTTGGCAAGAGCTCTCAGGGAGCTGAGTACTCTTTGCAAGCGTAGCCTGCTGCCATGCTGCGAACCGTCCCGGTCCTTGTTTGCTTCACGGGATCTATCTGATAATAAGGCGTGCTAAAGCTTCCCTCTGGGACTGCACTGCAGCCAGCACTCTGGTACCCTGAGATTAATTGCCTATATACTGGAGAAACCCCACTGGTACGTAAACCGCATGGTCACGGTGAAGAAGCGTGTGGGGCAGCTTTAGACCCAAGTCCAAGACAGCACTGGCTGCTACGTAACACGGCAACTTCTTCACTGTCAGTACAAGCACAAACCACTCTCACCACGCTCTTTTTCCGCATACAGCTATTACTGTTGTTCAGGTCCTACAGACAAATGCAGGGTAGGAAAGTGCGCGGTGCAGGTTTGTGAGGTCTTAGCTGAGCTAAGGAAATTCACTCATAGTTTGCAAGGTGTTCGCTGAGAAATTTGGGATCTCAAAAGTTATATACTGAGTATCATCCATTCTCACTGGGAAATACAGCATAGTGTGATTGTTTTGGTGTTGAAGGATAAGAGATCCAAGCTACTGCAATTAAAGAAGTTCGGGAGAGTGTGTACAATGAGCAGATGTGGATTTTAGACCATCCAAGTGCCAAAACTGGGAAAAGGTAAAGCAAATTGAAACAGACGGAGGGAAGTGAGGGCAGAAAGCTTGCAGCAAGCATTTTGCCAAACCTGGAAGACCAGTCTACACGATCAGCAGTGGTTCTTGTGCAGTGCTGGAAATAGGCTGTGACAATTTGAAGGAAAAGAACAAGGAAGCTTTTTAAACATGTAAGGAAACTCAGGTTTTTTGAGCACATCACTTTTCAGTTAGGCATTCATGGGAACTGGCAGTGATGCAGACAACATGGCAATGGCCACGTGTGTAAGAAACAGCAGAGCTGCTTGCTTATACTTTTGTTAAACAGCCAGTGTGATCTGAAGCTTTACTAGGAAAAAGACATAGAAGGAACAAAAGGCAAGTGCAATCAAAAACACCACTTCAGGCTGAAGCACTAGATGTCATGTTTATCTCCAGCTCTGGTAAATTCCATCTTTAGCCAGAGGCATGGAAGGGCCGCGCTGTCTAGAGAGGCCCGATACTGATTCTCGGGTCATCAGTACCAGCAGAAGGACACATTGCCCATGGCCTAGGCAGGCACAGCCTGCTTCGGAGAGCTCTGGCTGGTAGCTGGAATGCTGCTGGCCTGGACTCCTGATATCCCAAGGCACCTAGGAAAATCCCAACCAGAGGTCACAGTGGTGAGTGGGGCCTAGATCCACAGTCCCATTCACTGAGTTTGGGGAATAATTCTTTCAGCTGTAGGTGTGAAATGCATTCATTTCATACGGTTTCCTTTCTTTCCCTGTATATCTTTTCCTTATGTCTCTTTCCTGTCATTGCAGTGCCAGCATACGCTGCACCACTGCCACCCTACCCCCCAGCTAAAATCAGGCCCAAATTTTAACAACAGTTTTAAGGTACCTCTGCTTTCAAGGCTCTACAGTGGGAGCATTTTCAGATTTTAATAACTTCAGCTATGCCAGTGAGTGCTCACTTCCTTTAAAAGAGTGTCCTGCTACATCTTACCTCTGTGAACCATGAAGTAATACCCACAGGCCTCTGACAGGCAAGGAGAAAGCTGTTGCCTTAGAATGGCAGAGAGCGGGCTGTTGGGTAAACCAAATCGTGAGCTCAGGGTCTCCAGTGATGTATCACGCCTACATATACATATACAGAGCAATTCTTGGTCTGAGCTGAAACACCTACTCTAAGCATATCGATCTGGATCTTTCCAGCTCAACCTGCCACTGCTAAATGCCCACAACAGTGCAAGAGTTTTCTAGAGTGGAAAAGGAGAGAACGGGGAAAGAAGACATTTATCCCCAGTTACAGGAAAAAACCATCACACAACACAAAAGTATCATTCATTACCAGTGTAACTCTGTCTTTTAAGCCCTTCGTTAATCTTGAAGAGCAGGTTTTACCATATGCTCTCCTCCTTTCCCCCATCGCTCCCTCATGGTCCTAGGCCCAGCAAGTCAATAGTAGTGATTGTCCTTTGAACATCTTGAGACTACCCAGACACACAGCGTTGCAGTTAGGTAGTATTTCACTACAGCATGTAATTTGGCCTTCTTTCTAACCCAGGCCCCCAGCCTGTTAACCCTTCCACTTTCCTCTTGGTGCTGACTCTATCCAAGGCCGGAATGGCTCCCTTACGCGGAGGCAGTGTTTCTGCTGTATCCCCCCCTTTAAGCTGGCAGCACAGAGCACTCTGCTTGTGCTGCTCCCCCAGCTATAGCCCTCCGCCAGGCATAACTGTTAGCTAATCAGCGTTATTGTCCCAGCAAATCACCCCCAGGGTGAAAGGCTAACAACTCTCTTGCAGGTTTGCAAAGAGAGGGGGTGGAGGGGTAACTGATTGCAGGGCTGGTAAAATGGGAAACGTGCCCTCAGGTACTGTACACACAGAGCGTTTAGTCTTCCAGCAAACAACGGCTAAAGAGGGGGAATGAAGGAAACAGACTGGAAATTACACGCTTCCAAAACGCTTGTAAGAAAGCTACAGCCACTTCGGAACTGTGCAGCGCTCAGCTCTAAGAGCAGGGTGCAGCAGGAGGAGCAGGCAGAGCGGAGAGCTTCCCACGGCAGAACTCACCGTCCTTGACCCTCTGCTAGAGCAGTGGCAGAGCACTGCGGGTACAGACCCGGGGGCATTTCTTCCTACTCGGAAGCACGCTGCTGCTTCACCTCATTTTTGAAAGAGAACCCTTTTCTCTCCCGAGAGGAACCCACCCCTTGCCGGCCCGCTTGGCGGCTCCCCGCGCAGCGCCGGCAAGTGCAGCCGGCAGAGGGCGGGAGCCAGCGCCGAGCCCGGGCAGCGCCGGGGCCCGGCCTCGCTGCGGGGGGCCCGGGGCTGGGCCTCGCTGCGGGCCCACCCGCCGCGCCTCGCCGCACGCCCCCGCCGCCCGCTTTCCTTCTCGCATCTGCAACGCAGAGGTGTGATCAGGCCAGGTACAACAGAGTTTATCTTCGCGAACTGCTGGGAAACCCTCGGATGAAGAGCCCCGTGTTAAATTGACAAAAAATGTAATTAATAATAAAGAAGTGCCATAAACATCACAGAAAATACACTCTTATTTTTGGGGTGGGATGTAGCCAGTTGCCAAAATGCAACTAATTGCAGTGCTCAACTTCCAGCTGTGCCCTGTGCTGCAAGCAGTTGCACGCCGTAGCGTAAGGCTTTCCCTGGGAGGAAAATGTCCTGCGATAAGCACAAGAAATCCTGGACAGGAGGAGAGTGATGGTGGTTCTGTTTGGAGACTGACTGCTCGGAGAACAGAATGGGGGGATAAAGGGATACTTGTGTTTGTGAGGGAGGCAAGAAGGATCACAGGGGAGTTACACCCCCGGTCATAATTCCACTTCCTCCCTCCCAGAGAGGACTGGAAAAAGCAGTATTGCAGGAGACCCAAAGTACCCCCTTTTTTGTGATGAAATTGAATTGGCTTCTGGAGGATCAGATGAGCATCAGAGCCGGCACAAGGCAAGGGGCAGGCACAGGGCGGGTAGCTCGTCTGGCTAGATCATCCTGGCCATATTGCCCACCTGCACCCCCAAGGCACAAGTGGAACCTTTGAATCTAATATAAATTTAACATTTGTATGGTCTTACGTCACCTCCATTTGCTGAGGAGAAATCTGTGAAAACTGCTCTTCAAGGATCAGGTTAGCAGAATAAGGGTAGGAGTAACGACAGATTTACTTGTAGATGCATCGTGACTTCAGAGCTTTGTTCCTTTCAGCTTTGCAGGGCTGGGAGCAGAAGCTTTCTGCCAGTTGGAAGGGATGATTCCCAGCTTTCTCATGGAAAGTGTCAGATGTTGGAACATGCTGCCTGTAAAAGACAGGGCTTTAATACATTAAAGTCTATTTACAGTTATTTTAAAGTGGAGCTTGCATTCCTGTGCTCTGTGAAGTTGGAACTAAGGCACCTGATATGGATAAATAATTTGTTCCAACACAGTCTAAAAATGTTCTATTTTAAAACAATCTGGTTTCTGAAATGCATTAATAGTTCAGCCAAGTTCCAGACTATAATGTGGTCCCTCAAGAGTCTACCAAGAAAGTCTGTGTCTACTAACCAAGATGCCTACCTGACTCGTAGATACTACCTTCTCACAGGAACACAGGTACGACTTTAGTTTTCCTTAGACCTTTTGGTCTTCAGCAAAACACCAAATATTTTTAAGCAAAACAAGCAAGCACACATGTTCCCCAGTCTGTTTATCTCAAGATCACGTGCTGGAGGAAACCTCTAAATTTGAACTGTTGTCATGAGTATAAAGGTTGTATTCCCTTCTGCGGTCTCTCTATACCAGTCTTTGACACTGAAACTGCCACCTGCCAAAACTCAAACTCCGTCTTGCTCTTTTTTTCCCTCTTCACAGCTTCTATCTACCTCAGTCCCTCTTCTTCCCTCTCAAGACTTTTCTGCACTTGCTGACCACCAAGCAAGTATTTTATTCAGGCTGCTGAACTGTCCATTTAACCCCTCCGCACCAACTCATACACCCTAAAACTACAAATTCCAGATTGGGTTTGCTCCAAGTTGAGGTCAGACATGACCAGCTTAGAGTGGCACAATGAGCTATCCTTCATCAAAGCAATTAATTCAGTGTGCACAGTTGTAGCTCATTTTACATATCAGGTAAGGTCAAAACTTTAAACCCCAATGAAACATGTAGTTTTCATTTCCAACTTGACCGCGCGCCAAACAGACCTGTGCTGCTCTGAAACCTGCTCAAAATTGGTAGGACTTCCTGATACGATAGTCCTGAGGTTTGGTTTGTTTTTTCCTAAAGGCAAAAAAAAGATCCAATCTGCTATTCATAGTCTGTCCTCTTTAAGAAAAAAGAAAAAAAAAAATGTGGTGACACAGCAGGAAATGGGGCAGGGAGGGGGGAAGGCAGAAATCAGACCACCCTTCCGCCTTCTCCCCCACGTACATTTTAAGGGCTTAAGCTTTTTTGACACGGAGCGAGCCATGGAAAAAAGCCACGTGCACAATAAATAAAAATTTGGGCTTCAAAATCCATCATTTCTCCAGGCACCAAAACTAATATACCAGAAGAAACGACTAAGAGCTGAGTAACCAGGGACTCAATCTTTCCTTTAAGCAAACTGTTTTTAGCTGCTAAAGATTCCTATCCTTGCCCTTGAAATAAATTATTGAGAAAGCTGCCAAGTTCACATCTACCATAAACAAATCTTTCCCCAGAGAAAGATCAGATTTAATATTATTAGTATTTCAAAAGCTCACCTTTTCCTCACCTAAACACCTTTGTATATCTCAGAGGAACAAAGAGCCACTGCTTGCCACCTTGAAAAACGTGAAAAAATTAGTGAGAGGTCTATTTCCGTCGTGTCACATTGCGCTGGGAACACCACCCTACAATCTGCAGTCCTTAGTTACCTGTTGCTGCATTTAGAAACCAGTACTACAGTTAACTTGGATGCAGCTGTGCTGGCAAAGATGTTTAAACCGCTACTATGCCAGCACAGAAAAGAAATACTGTCATAGGTGTTTCTACACTAAACCACTATCAGTTCAATCATACAATTTAAAATAAGTTAAAAAAACCCGTACTTCTAACCAGTATTAATAGCAACACAAATCTATGGGTTGACCAGGCTTTAGGTTCAGAAATAAGCTGTATGTGTTTATGGTTGCAATCACAACAATTGTAAACTTGCTTATAACCTCAAGGTGTTTGGGGGGGAAGGGGAGGCTGGTTCTTAGGCCCATATTCATCTTACTGTTGCCACTGCTGACCGAATCAACAGAAAATGATGGAAGGGAAATGACATTGTACAATAAAGAATCAAGAATTAATAGTATTCACAAGATATAAATTAGCTCTACATTTAAACAATTTCCAAGGTAAGCACGCTCTGGTCAGAAGCATTCAAGGTCTCCGATACTGCACTTGCCCATCTCAAAGGTACTAGGCCAGGCAGTGGACATTTTGGGGAGGTTTGCTGGTAGCGTAACAAATTTACCAAAGCAAGCAACACTGATGTTTAACACAGCTGAGCACACCCCAGCTTTCCCAACGGAGTCCCCTCTGCAAAAGGATTTCTGTTTGTCCCTTGTGTTCTTTCCGAGCTGCTAGCATATTCAGATCACATCAAGCCAAACATGCAGAGAACATGATTAGCAGTAACTTCCTCTAGAAGGGGCGTCAGCCTTGAACCCTTAGATGCACAGAAATAGTGTGGGCAACATAAGAATCTCTGGAACGGTATTTCAAAAGTGACAAATGATTTTACCTATAGGAAGATTCCAACACCTACGGCCACTTGGTTGTTGGTTCTTCTGTTGAACTGGTGGACAAGAAGGTATCACACAAATCTGTCTGCAAGGACTGCAGAAAGACTTCTGTTTGCCATCCGTTCAAACAGCCACTGACGGCCATGACTGTAAAGTCCTGTCCTGCCCTCCTATTAGTCAGCATCTGGTTACTTACGTGTCATAACTGGTTTCTAGTTTACATTTTGCTTGCTTCCATACGGGTACACCTTCAAATAAATTTCCTTGTGATCCTGTTTGCAAGATTGAATGAAGTGAACAATGGCACCAGTAATATTACTAAACAAAACTGCAAAGTAAGCCAGAAAAAGGTTTTATTTTATTAGGAATGGTACATTTAAACACACGTAAGACTTTGGGATTAATTTACATACTTTTCCAAAAATGTTTCCCTTCTTTAACGATACAGAAGTTAAAAAAAAATCTAATTCCAAATTATAAGAACGAACAGTATTTGCAGTGGAAATTTCTATTAATCAAAACAACTGTGCATTCAGGAGATGTAAAGAAATGATCGTCTTTACACTTTAACATGATTAACTTTTCCTGTCACAACTGACTACACTTTTCCTGGGATTTTTTTGCTGCTGTTATTACTAAAATAACCTTCCTTTCCATCAAGACTATTGCTAGTCATACACACATTATTCAATATCATACTTTTGGGTATGAAAGCTATGTCACTTTTATAAACATCAAAAACATGGACATGCATATTGACATTTCTGTGCAGTTTTATGGAGTCACCTGTCAAATAAGGCCTCTACATACAATACCACATACTAGTGAATTACTGGAAAATTATTATAATGGATTCCCAATAATTCTGACATCTGGATGGTACGTCTCATTTTAACAGGAAATTCCAGCTGTCATGACTGCTTAACATCGTATTGATTCACTATCCAAATGCGCAATATTCAACTGACCAATGTGTATTCCTGAAAGTCTGTTGCAAATTAAGCGTATTATCAAGGCCATTTAAAGCTGGAACTTAAACAGCCTGTTAAGCCAAGCAACAGGGGAAAAAGTGAACCCTAAACTAAATTCAGCTGGTCCATTCATTCTCACACAGAAAAGTAGCCACAGAACCTTAAAGGAATAAAATCTATACTTCCTGTTCTTGGACTTAATACCAAGGACAAAAGCTAACGTAGTATTTTGGAAGTCAAAGGCCTTGGAGGTGGAGGGGAAAGTGGGGGGCAAGAGAGGGAGAAAGCAGCGTATTGTCTCATCCCATTACCTCAGCATTATGTGTACATAATATATCTATGATAGAAATGTTTACTAATAGCAGGGAAAAAAAATAAAAAAGACTTCCCACTCCAGACTTCACTGAAAGGAGAAAGCTGACAGCCCCTCCTCACAGAGATGGCCTATTTGATGACAGGCACTTTGGCAATGTAAGAGAAGGTTACCCTTTCATCATGTTAACTCTTCCCCTCCCAGTTCTCAGGTGTAATTTGTCTCAAGTCTTCAAGAAACTTGAATCAAATTAAATGCATTAATACATCTCTAAGAGCAGGTTAACTACGGCTATGAGCAGAGCTCGACCTAGAACGAGATTTTCTTTTAGAAGAAGAGGGAGATGGGGAAGAAGCTAGCAAGCTGGAGCGGTGGCTTTTCTGGGAGTAACTCTTTTTAGGTGTACGACTGCGAGAACGAGACCGGGATCGAGATCGGGACCGGGACCGAGATCGGGACCTGGACCTGGACCTTGATCTTGACCTGGACCTGGACCGGCTGTCCGATCTGGAAGATCCTGTAGACCTGGACCTGCTGCGAGATCTTGAGTAACTCCTTGATCGAGATCTGCTTCTAGAGAAACACAATTAAAAGCTGTAGTCTCACCTCCTACTAAATTTAAAACACTCAATTTAAATTCTCAACTACTTTGTATGCACAGCACATCCATCTGAACATCTGAATGTGCTATGCACAGCATTCAGTTATTTCAGAGTGCTGCTAGATTTCTGTTATGCTCCACCAGAACAATATCTTCTTAGGCCAAGGCTAGCAGGAACTGCTAGCCTTGACATTCTCTGCTAGCTTGGCAAAATATGAACTGCATAATAAAAGATGCCTTCCCCTTGTCCCCAACAGGAGGAGACAAATTTTTAGCTATTTATCAAGAAAAGCACAGAAATGAAAATTCATGCCTGTGGTATTTATTCTCTCTAGAAACAGCCATGTAAATTAGTTAGAGTTTCTTTCAAGATGCTAAAAAAGTCTCTACAGGCACGGAACACCAGCACACTTCACGGTCTGAGAGTTTAGCACCTTCTCTAGTTGTGTGTCCCTTTTTTCATGAAAAGAAATGGATTTATTTTTAAGACAGACAATGAAAGAGCTGCATCTAACATGTTTTCTTAATGACTAAATGGCAGAACTGCTTTGGGAATAATGCAAGTAAGCTAACTGTTTTTCTTTTGTTCTTATGAAAAAGTTGGCTTTCACAACTATTTGAGAGACATTTCACAGAACTGTCAAGCAGTCTTTCCATTAAAAGGCTTTTAATACCAAAATTCATAGTTTTCTTAAAAGTTCTTTCATTTAAATATCAAGTTTTATCTTTAAAAAAAACCCTCCTTACTCTCATCTGAAAGTGTTCCATTTACCCTGTTTTCAGCAAGTTAGTTCTTATCTAAATCTGTTTACACTGCTAGAAAGTGGTTCTGTGCGGTGATATTTAGCTTGGGGCCAAAGAATTAGATAATAAAACTTTGACATTGATACTACCCAAATCCATGCCCTCAGCAGAATTTTATCAGGTCAGGTGACATACCTATGCCTTCTGTGATCTTCAGTCAGTTTAATTCTGCGTCCATTCAGCTCAGTGCCATCCAATTTTTCCAGTGCACTCTTCATATCACTGTAAGATGCAAATTCCACAACCCTGTATACCGTCAGGAAAAAAAGAAAAAGTTTCAGAGAAACTGAAAAAGCAAGAACAAATTTGGGCCTTTTTCAATCTGTTGATTCACAGCTTGATGTTTTATCTTCTGAAAGCTAATTTTTAACTTGGTTAACAGGAAAATATGACACTAGCAGTCCAGCCATCCATACCTTTCACATCTTCTTAAACATTAACAGAACTCTCATCTGCAATGAGATGGAGAAAATCCAGGAAGCTACACAAACCTGCACCAGCTGAGGAAGTACCTTTCAGTCCTCCACTAAATTGCATTCTAAAGCTGTCCAAGAAACAAAACAAACTTGCAGACTCTCCTGCCCTATTTAGGTTTTTAATAGTGAACAGAAAAATCTCCTCTTTTTTTTTTAATTTGTTTTCCCCTCAAAAAAAGTCTAAGTTGCATTTGCTTGCAGTGGCCCTAGAGCCCTGTTTTGCCAGCACAGACATTCTGTTCATACTTCCCTCTCTCCTGCTTTGTCCTGCAGGACCTTTGTAGTCTGCAGAACTAAGAATGGACAGCAGGCAGCTAGGTATTCCCTATGGAGATTGGTTATGTTCATTTCCCATGACTTTGACTGTTGAACCAGTGCAAAGCAGCTACAGACAGGGGTATTTTAGCCTCAGGAGTCAGATCATAAATGATTATACATAAATAACTCTAACTTAAAGACAGCAGAACTCAACCGTTGAAAGGTGTTCTCCCTTCCCTTTCTGCTTGGACACACTGGTAGAGAGTAGAGACTGAGTTCAATACCACTTCTGAACTCCTACTGACTGACAGTTTGTGTGTGGGGTTTTTTTGGTTTTGTTGTGGGGTTTTGTTTGTTTGGGTGGGTTTGTTTGTTTGTTGTTGTTGTTTTTTAATTGGAGAAGTTTCAGCATCTAAGCCACACCATAGATTTATGTTTCACTTCTTTTATATTACAAGGATAATCTTGCCTTTAACAGTTTCAGTTATCATACAGACTTAGACACAAAATGAACTTACCCTTCATTCCTGTTGTTTCTGTGTGCATCCACATAGGTGACCTCCCCTGCCTTCCTCATGACGTCTTTCAAGTCCTGCAGCAAAAGTTAACATTTTAGCCTTAAACAGGACACAAATGAGTCAGCTAGCAGTAATACCCCTCTAAAACTTTCTCTGCTAAAACTGCTTAATGCTTTTATATTTTTATATATATAAAAATACATATAATTTAGAAAATGTTTCTGAAACAGCCTATGTAATAGCAGCTGCATATAGAAAGGATCCCTTATTTTTACAACTCCATGGAATAAAATATTGCTTTTAAAATGACTCTGCATCCCCAAACCAGCTGTTATGAAAACACAATGCAGTACTTAAAATACCAACATACGCACTGAAATCAGAACTGTAACAGATGAAAAGCAGCATAGTATTAAATGCAAATCTTCATGACTAACACCCCAGTTAAATGACAATCCAATATACGTAGACAAATTCATTCTATATGCTCACCTCCCCCAACTTCACAGCAAAATTAAAAGCAAAAAGGTGTAATTACTACAGAATTAATAATTTTACAAAGGGAAGAATTTTTCTTATACTTCAATTGAATATCTGTCACACTACAGTGCCACGTCAATAGACACCCTTGTGTTTAACTTAATAGAGGCTAAACACGCAGACACTGTAAAATTACTTGCTCAGCAACAGAATAAAGTACAAATGAATAACGTAAAAAGTCACTAAAAAGCTAAACATCTATGTAAGTTAAAGCAGTACTTTTACCAAACAATATCTGGTATTTTATAATCCCAGACTACTTACCGCAACATGCCACAAGTGGCAGATGATATAAGAAGGTACCTTAAGCAAAGAGTTGCTTGTCCAATACCTAGCTGGCCAAGAGGAACTCTCTTACATGAGAAAGGCAGAGTGATGGCTCATAGCAATATGCTTCACGGAGGTACCAGAGGCCCTGAAAGCACTGGACATAGTCTCCAGAGGTGGCTAAAGAACCCGAGGATGATCTGTGCTAGCCAATCGAGATCAAACCCAGGCAAACCAAGATCTAGATCGCCAAAAAACAGGAGTGTCATAGGAACCAAAAGGAAAATTCAGAACAGGCCAAACCCTAGAATTTCAGCCACTAGAAAACCCCCAAATCTTTGGTTCTTTTTCCTCCACACAAGAAAAATGAGGGTTAACCGAATCAAGGTTGTTAGAAGAGGTTCAAAATGCACTTGGTTAGACATATGCTTAAGGAAGAAAAGACTACAAAACAAAAAGCCAAGAAAAACTTTAGAACATTTGCCACAGAATACAAGAAGGCTTAGTTTTAGCTGATCATTTAATTAAAAGTCAATAGTTTTATTTTATAAACTGGCATATGCAAACTAGTAGATATTTTCCTTGTTTCACATGTGCTTAACACAAAGAAACCTTAATACCAAATGAAAAATGGGCCCTACATCACCATTGAAAGTAATACTTCAACCTCAGTATGTTTATCCCAATTTACAGACGAAGAACAAAATTTTGGCTCTGCTCAAGTCAATTAGAGTTTAACCAGACCAGGACTGGTAAGCCAAAAGGAAGTCAGAAAGTGTTAATCTACACAATTATTTTCTAATTCAGTAACTTTAGGCTTTAAAATTGAGCCCCCCCCGCCCCCAGACTTGCCACAATATACGCTGAATCCTAAGGATCATCATCATGAAATAGCATTTGTAATAGTAACGTGAACATGATTAAGATGCCAACATTATTGCTCAAAAGAGAGTAACTGTGCATGTGTTATAAAAGCTCAACAGAATGTGTGTTATTATTAGGGGAATGTTTTAAAGTTATCTGGTTTTACTTAACCAGTGGAACAAATTTTATCCTGTTTACTGTTCTGGTTCACCTTAAACAGCACAAGAATACCCTGTTGTCCTTAGCAGCAAATGAAAATAAGGTGTAGGACAACCCATAAATAGGAAAAACACATATTAAAAATTACATCTTGATGTAACACAGATCTACTTTTCCCAACTGCTTGAAAATTCACAGATACTGAAGAACTAATGAGGGTGGTTGGACAGCCCTGAACATGCAGAAATATACGTTTGCTAAAATAAGGAGAATTCTGACAGTTTGTCTACTATTTAGATATGCGATTATCTATTAACAATATAGTCAACAGTTTGAGGAAACTGATCTGAACACAAATTTTATTTGTGGTTTGCTTGTGGTTTTCTTGTCTGTTTGGGTTTTTTTTAAATATCACAACACAATAACTTTTAAAGGAGACAGAAGTTCTCAAAGCATGGGGATCTGCACACACCAAAGATGAAATTATGCGCGTAAGTTTTAAAGCAAGTTTCCATATCAACTGTGCTTGCTAGAAGCTCAGTGATTAGAAAGGAAGAATAATGCCACTATGTTAATGTATTAGCTATTTTAATCTGTTGTGTAAGTAGCATAGTTAAAAGAAGTTAAAACACTATAGTCAGTATCACAGCAGTACAGCTTCAAAACTAAATGACGCTTGCACATGGATGTTAGCTTCAAGTGATTTCTATTTAGGCAGGTATCAAGAAGTAAAGTCTCTTATGCTACCTTAAATATTTAAGAGAGTCATTAAAACATTTAATTAGAATCCTGAAGATTCATCAGTATGAAATCTGAATTGGGTGGTCTTCAGTCTAAAATGGTAAGTACATATAAAGCCATTATAAATATTCACAAGTAAAAGAAAGTTACAGAAACGTTAAATTTTTTTTCAAGTTATGAATTTAGCACTAAACAGCATTATAGGTTTTACTCTCCTTAACACTCCATTCCAGCTTACTTCTCTGGTCCCTACTGTAATTTCCAAGTGCTGTGTTTTATAACAATCTCTTCATATACATAACTGCATAGCATACCCAGAAGATATTTAGATGAAATCCACTTGCTCATCACATCAAACCAAAAGTTGTTTTTTTAGTTATTCAGTAATTAACACAACTGTACAATGATGAACCGTTTGAACCTGTCATGCAGAAGATAAACAAATCTAGTTCAACCGTTTATCTGCATGGCTTGTACCCAAGCTCTTATGAAACACATCAGCGGAGCTCCAGGCAAGCCAAACAGCCTCCTCATGCGGATTTAGCTGCAAGACCAAGGCTTTAAACATTCAACATGTTCTACTGCATCTTTCAGTACACTAAAGTCTCTTTATTCAAAGAATATGAAGGTTAATGAACAAGACTAAACTCCACTATTCACTCACCTTTTGTGAATAGCATCTGTTGCTACGCCCTTAAAAGTAAACTTTCTATAGACTACTACGCAGAACACAGCTGAAGGAATTGATTATATGGTTATTCTGTTAAAAGCCAGCTAAAAATTAGCAAAACATTAGCAAAGGGTGAAAAAAAGTAAGAAAGGTGGTAAGAAAGCTTCAAAAGACAATTACTGAAAGTTTGGATTTTTTTAAAAATATCTGTGCAAGCATACTTTACACAGTAGCTTTAAGATTCCCTTTGTTAAGGACGTATTACCAGACTTCTCAATCATGCATCATGTCACAAAAATATTTTGCAAAACAGAAGAGAACGTAAATTTCACTCAAAGCAAAGGCGTGCACTTCCAGGTGTAACAATGCAAAAGGATGACATAGTTTGAATGAATGCTATGCTTCAATAATTTAGAAACAATCTAGAGTCCTCAAAAGTTTTATCAGTTGGTAAACACAAGTAAGCAAGAATTAGTTCCCAACTACAAAATCTAGTTATAGAACTATTTGCACAGCTGTGAAACAAAAGACTTAGAGCTTTAAGTGTTTGAATGCTAATTTTTAGCAATCATTGAAGCTTTTTTGCTTATTTTTTGTTCAGGTTAAATATTTATGATGGCTTTATTAAGAAACTAGGCTGAGAGCAGTCTACTTACAGGGTAGGAAAATATGGTGTAAAAAAGGAAGATAAAATGTTAACTCACCTGCCAGCTGATACGGGATGAAAGGTTTTCAACTATGATCCTGTGTTCAGTACGAACAGGAGGTCCATACCGGCTAGAAGAGTTCAGAGGGAAGAAAAAGGGAAAAAGTCTCCAGTGTAAGGAATTTAGAACTTAAAGAAATCTGATGTTTTCTACAGTTTGCTGAGAGATTTAAGTATTTTCCTTGTTGCTGGACTGCAGATTTGATTCTCCCTAGTCAAAAATATATTTAAGAGTCCACTACAAGAAGAGAGCTGCTACAAGGGGATTAAAAAGCATTTTGATGAAGAACTTCATACCAAGGCAGTCAATATATCTGCCATTTTTTTCTAGACACACTGAAATAAGTGCCTAGTAGAATGAAAATAATGTAAAGAGAATTAGTTTAATTTTGGTATTTGACAGGCTTGGCTCACACATAAGGTTTTGGAGGATATTCATGTAAAGGGCAATTTTTTTTAGTTTTTTTTAGTCAGTAGGATAAATTCTGCTTCATGTCAGGGAGATAGAAAGCACAATTTAAAGGCATCTTAGTTCATGCTTCTAAATTCCAAATCACTTGTTAATATTTGTAAGTGCCACCATGACCTATATTAGATATTTTTGTGGGTAGAAATATTCTTATTTTAGCAAACCAAGAGCTAGATAACTGGTTGCCCTGAAATAACTGTGGCAGTTTACAGTTCCTGAATGAAAGCCGATGTTTTTCACTCAATGAAAAATTAAAGACCCTCTCAAAAATGAAAATGTGGCTTGAAAATGTTCATACAGAAAAGAACAGTAAGACATCTCGAAAGAATACCACCCTTGCAGGTCATTTCTGTTCCCAATCCTAGTCATTTTGAATCCAAAGGGATCTGAGAACTATGGAAAAAGGTATGCCAGCCTTTTGATAAGTAATGCAGGATTCTAACAATGGCACTACTTTGTATTACTGCAAAAAGATTCAAGAATCAAAAACACTGACCTTAGAGAAAATTATTCTCATCTTGTCCTCCCATAGAAACATAATCCTAAATTGTGCGTATTGATTTGTACACTGAAGCATAGGCAATTTTATTTCAGTGCATACCTCAAAGTGTCCCAATTTTTTTCAGAACATCCAGATCTTCCGGGCATTTAAACAGAGGTCCCAGAGTCCCAAAACTGGCAGGCTGAGTCTCATTTTTCCATTATTGCAAACCGCAGTCTCTTCCTGTCTGGCATCGGCAGTCTGACGTCATGAACATGACTACAACGTCAGATGCCCACGACCTTCAATCACACTTCCTACTTTAAAAGTCCACTTTTAGCCTGGACCTCGGACCAATTATACCGCATCAAGGTTACTGCCACTAAAGAAAAAATAATCTAATTAGCATACTTGCATATGCAAATTAGATGTTCCAGACACTGGTTTGTAACTGGCAGCAATTCTGACTTTGAAACAAATGCAGAGGTTTATGTTAGTTAAGTCTTCATCTTTCTTCCAAACTCTACTCTGCATAGGCCACAGCTATAAATGCTTCTACAGAGTAAATTATTCCATACATATTTACTTCACACAGGTAGATATAAAGTACAAAGACGTAATGTGTAGTTGTTTGGTGGCATATATGCAAATCTGCAGAACTTTCACAAACTCCACTGCAAGTTGGCACAAGGTTCACCACTGGCTCAAATCACTGAAAGTGAACAACTCCACAAATACTGTATGTCCACTACAGGTATTCTGGATATGAGCTATGTCCTGTTTTTCAGATTCCATTGTCGGACAGAGGCTCTCCTTCAGCAAGGCACCTGCTCCGTCAGCAAACTTAGTCAATTGGTATTTGAACACTTCTGCACATGCTAGTATCTTGTGCCCTAGCACTGCTTCTCAAATACAGTTCCTTTTGTATGTTGTGCTGAAGTAAGCATTTTGATAACCATACAACTGGAAATGTGAAAGCTTGGTTAGATGTATTGCTCTACAATAATTCTACTTAGCGTGTAAGCTCAGTTTAATGACAAAAGCCTCAACAGAGAAGCTCTGGCATTTTTCTTGATTTAGTGTTAAAAACAGCCAATCCAACTGCAGCATTACTCCTTCACATCATTTACATAACAGTAGGAAGCAAGACCAATACAGTGCCTAGAACATGGAGAGGGAGCATTTCATAATAGGTTTGTGAACCTCTGCAAGTCAGTTAAACTGCTTTAAAATCCACACTCTCCTCAGCCAGAGGAGGTAAATAATAGTAATGGACCTCCAAGGTTTGAGAACATAAAACTTCTTTCGTGAAGCTATACATGGAAACAGAGCTGGATCCCTAGTTCCAACCACAAGAAGAAAACAATATTTCAGTACAGTTCTTCTGTTTCCTACAAACACAGTAACTGAGTCCAGACCACCTACCTAGATCCACTCTGCGACTGGTAATAACTGAACCGTTGTGGGAATCTGCCCCTTCCTCTTCGGGCTCGAGCATGCTCAATTGTAACCCTTATGACAGGAAAAAAACAAAATAAGCAAACAAAAAATAAAACACAAACTTTAAGTATTTGACACCGACTTAAATCTTTCGCAAGTGGAAGCACATGTGCACGAACAAGAATTATCTTGCCCTTGCAAGCAATGATTTATAACACAGTCACTGGCATTTCTTAAAGAGACAGAACAATGGTATTCTCTTATTCATCTCCCTCAGACTTTCACGAAAATTGTCATGGGTCTGTAATTCAGACTGAAACAATTAAATTTGCTCAACCAGAGCCCGAGTAATCACAGAGGGAAAGGAGTACCAAAATAAGTAATAACAATCTAATGACCCAAACCCAGCTTCCACAATCAAAATAAAAATTACTGTAACACGCAATGACTATAGTCCACATTGTTGCAAACTGAAAGGCAACGCTCCAAATGATGAGAGGCTATCATCAACTTATTTTCTGAAGTGAACAGACAAATAACAAGTAAGTTCAATTCACTTTTACTAATATTTCTAGTGACAGGAGCTTGAGTTAGTTTTGAAGGAGAAATAAGTGCAAGTGGAGAAAGCAGTCAGCCCTGCTCCAAACCACCCCTCCTCCAGTCCCAAACGATCTTTGCCTTATGTAAGACTGTAGCCAGGATACCAGTGAATCTTTCTAGATAAAGTTATGGAAGGTGTATCCCACCACATAGCCACAAGAAACGGGTGTCAGAGCACAAGCTAATGCATTGTATTTGGATGCAAAGCACTTTTGCTGTTCTTAAGGGAAATTATGGTATCATGCTTACCTTTCATCACACAACTCTTTACCATTTAGTTCATAAATTGCATCATCAGCATCCCTGTGGTCTTCAAATTCCTAGAAAGAAAACAGGAATAAAAAAAGTATTTTCCCTCATAGTATATTAAAATGCTAGTAAAGATGTTTTATTCATAAATTTTACATTTCTGCAGCAAGTATCAGACAGAACTTTGAACAAGGCAGGGGATTCCTAGTACATTTATTACTGAAAAGCCAAGATGTTCCCATTCATGACCATTTCTTCTCCCTCCACCCTGCAAACTCCTTTTGCCTCCCTCAGTTGTTTCAGTATAACTATTTGCAGGACCTATATAAAATAAATTATTTAAATGACCTGGTTTATTACAGAAATATCTAAAATACTTTTTGAGAGAGAGGTGGTGGGATTACTTCAAGGCATACAGTTTAAAACACAGCCCTACATACAGGGAAATCCTACATAACAGCATGAGCTGATCAACTGCAAACAAAAGCAGGAGAGTTGTGCACTCCTAAAACGCTCTTAAGAGTTTTGGGGCTGATTCAATCCTTACTGAATTGGCAAAGAAAAGAGTAAACCAGAAAAAAAGGCCTTCTGATTTTTTTCTGAGCGAATTCAGCTCACTAGTCTGGCAAAAAGGTGCTTGTGTAAGAAGAGTAAGAAACATAAGCCCCTCTCCAGCGCTGGCCACCTGTGGGTCTGGATGAGCTATAATACGCAATTCCATATACTGTTGCAACGGAGTCTGTCACTTTGCTTTTGGCAGCAATGCTGCTTCAGTCAGCCCGAGTAGCCTCTGCCCACTATCCAGCCCACTGGTTCTTGGCAAAGCTGTTTGTACAGCTCTGCAGGAAACTAGGTCAAGAAACCTATCCAGATGAAAAACAGCACACTTTGTGCAGGAGGTGGGGTGAAAAAGACAGTGTTATTTTTCAACTAGATCAGCTTCCCAGGTAGGTTCATTATGTGGCAGAACAACTGCGGTAACGCGATGTGAGGCAAGGAGAGAAAGGAAAGAAAGAAAGCAGTGAGAAGAAGCAGCTGGGTAGGGACTGCTTGAACCAACAGCATGGACGGAGGAAAAAAAAGATTGCTCTCAAGCTGCAGTTCCACAATGAACAACAGAGAAGCAGCTTCTCAAGTTGAAGAAAGCGTTTGCATAACTATAAACAGCTTTTCAGAAGCAATACTGGCTTAAGCAATCTTCCCCCTTCTGCACCGAAATCTGTTTCACTACCAAATGAAACATCACACATCCTTGCATGATGATGCAAAGATTATGTTGAGAAAATTCATCTAGGCCCAGCATTTAAGAGTATCAGTAGCTAGCACCTACAACTCCCATGATTTCCGGTAGTTTCTCACAAACTGAACGTCTGCAAGTCTATCTAGCTTTACATACTAGCTTTATGGTCTGAAGTTTGAAAACATTCTGCACCGAAATCTACAAAATTTAAGTAAATATAATTAGTTTCAAAGATCAAGCAATGATTTCAATCAAGCACAATGAAACATGCTTTTAACACTACAACAGTGTTCAATCAAAATCACTTGGTTTTGTAAGAGGTTTTATAAACACAGATTTTAAATAACTGAAAACAAAAATGAACTGACAGCCTATGACAAGCGAGGTACCGCAAAGGATAATGCTATTCAATGTATTATAAATGATCTGGATGACAGGACCGAGTGCACCCTCGCCAATTTTGTGGCTGACAGCAAGGTGGGAGGAGAAATAGATATACCAGAAGGAAAAAACACCACACAGAGAGACCTTGATAGGCTGAAAGATTAGGCCAACAAGAATTGCAACTTTTAACAAAAGATAAATGTGAAGTCCTGCACCTGGGATAGAATAATCCTAAGCAGTAGACCAGGCTGGGTCTGAGTGGCTGCAGTGTAGCTCTGCTGAAAAAGACATGGAAATCCTTGTGGAGAGTCAGCTAAGGGTGAGTCAGCAGCGTGGCCTTGCTGCAATGAAAGCAAGCCGCGTCCTGGGCTGCATCAGTAAAAGTACAACCAGCAGACCAAGGGATGTGATTATTCCACCCTACTTGGCATTTGTTAGGCCACACCTGGAACACTGCGTCCAGTTTTGGTCCCTCCAGCTCAAGAAAGACATTGAAAAACTGAAGTGGGACCAGCAGAGGGCCACCAAAACTGATGTGAAGGTGGGAGCACAAAGAAAGGTTGAGAGCTCTGTTTGTTCAGCCTGAAGAAAAGGCAGCTCTAAGGGGATCCAGCCAGAGTCTTCCAAAACCTAAAACACAGTTACAGAGATGATGGAAGTGCTTTCCTCATGTGGGTGCACAGTGACGGGATGACAGGTAAAGCGGGGGGGAAGTTTTGTTCAGATGTAAGGAAAAAAATCTTCATCGTGAGAACAATTACATTTTTTAGGCGGAGTTGCGGAACAATTATTCAAGCTTATTAGTGAGCTTTGAAAAGAAAATACTTCTGCCTAGGAACTAGAGAAGAGAGGAAGGAGGGCTGGCCGACTCATGTACAGGAGTTGAACAGAATGAGTGTTCCTGAATGAGTCAACAGCCCTGCCCAAGAAGAGAAGCAGAATGCTCAGGGAAAGGAGATTGAGAAATAGCAGCAATTGGAAAGGACGCACTAAATAAACTCAGGCTCACGTCTAGGTCGGCCGTTTACCTCCGGACTTTAAGAGGCAGGTATTTACCTACTGGCAGTCAACAAGAAGTAGCTCATACTGCAGGGCAATGAGGAACCGGCACGTGTAGGAGTCAAGAAGTAATACTTGTATGACACTAAAGTATGCCAAGCCTGTTTTTTTGTTCTTTTCCCACAGCTTCACCCAAGGAATTGATCTTGGCAGAACGAATATAATGTAAGCCTGCCATAGTGTGAGGGCAGTATCAACCTTTCCAGTTTGAACCCAGTGCTGCAGAACAGCTAATTCTCAGTTCTCAGGAGATAATAGTTAAGAAACAGGCTGATCCTGAGTCAACGTGGGAACCTGTAAAGCTGTAAAAACTTAGACAACAGTTTAGGAGCATAGAGCTCTAGAAAGCAGTGGTAGGAAACTAAGATTCAATGAACTGTGTATTTCATTTAATAGTCTGACAGACACATATGGCCTGTGAACATATACTGATGGTGAATATGCCTAACTTCAGCTGCACACGAGTTAAAAACTGTGCTGCTTAAATCCAACAGCAAGCACCTAGTACACCTGCTGTCTTAGCCAACTACTTTGCTTTTATGTCAGGCCATTATTTAGAGATATGACCAAGCAGACTAGAAGGAGTCAGAGAGGAACACAAGTGGTTCTGTATAAACTTCTCTGCAGGTCAAAACTTTGTCAAGTTTTGTAATGCCATAACAGGATATTTATACTGTCTTCAGAAATAAGGGATAAAATTTAAATCCATGGAAGACTATGATCAATGTATTTAATGTAGCTAGAATATTACCAAGACTTTGAGCAAAAACTGGCCAAAACCAGGTAAAACTGTAATCCCAACATCTGAAAAGCATTAACATTTTCCATGACCCATTGGAACTATTATTCTCTAAAGCACCTTCTCTTCCTTGACATCAGCCTAGCAAGGCTACTACCTGCAAGCAAGAGAAAGGAAAACAAGGTATTACTCACCACAAATCCAAATCCATTTTTTAGATGTATTTCTCGTATGCGTCCATATCCTTTGAAGAATTTCTCCACATCCCGTTCCCGAGCACGTGAGCTTAAGTGTCCAACAAAGACACGGCAGCCACTCATCTTAAGGTTGATGCTAAAAAAGAAAACAGCACTGTTTGTCAGATTAACAAACTGAAAATAGGGTGATTAAGATCACTTTTACATCTCACAAGTCTTGTTTAAATAGGGTTTGATTTTATTGTCCTGCAGGTATATAGGTTAAAACCCCAAATCTCTATAGCCAGAGAAGTGAAAAAATCCTGTCTTACTGACTTCTAGCAGAACCTACACAGAACTCCCAGTTTTGTCCTTTTTACTCATAGAACTTAAAGACTTCTTGTATCTGAAATAATGTTTTTGTTTGCCGTTAGACTAATAAGGCTTTTGTATCACAGAGCATGAAAAAAAAAATCCTCTATAACCTCCAAGATGAATTTATTGGGCTAACAGCAGGTAAAAAAAAAAAAAAAAAAGTTACGCTAATCATTGGAATAACAACATAAAAACATTCTCAAATTTTTGCTTTCACCTGAAAGAACTGCTACAATGGAAGTTATATTAGCATCCAAAAGATAAACGGTAGTCATCAAATTATTTTGCAAGTTATGAATAAGAAACATTTTGTTATTATGAGATTTCAACAATGGCAAAAACAAAGGCTATTTCGGATATTCAGATTTTCAAAACTATCTACTGATCCAGGATCCATAATTTGAGATATTTTATAGAAGGTCCATTGTTTACCTTGAGTATGTCACTTTTTCAGTTTATGTGACTTAGAAATGTTTAAGTTCTTGTAACTGGAAAATATTAATTATTTGGCTCACTCAGTGAGCTTGCTGTCATACAAAAAAAAAAGAATCCAAGCCCTAAGGTGTGGAAATACAACGTGATCTTATATTACAATACTGGGCTGTAAAGCAGACAGAGTAAACAGGCAACATATCACGTTTAGCGTTTAGCTGTGAAAGTAGTTCAAGACAGTTTGGATGCAGTATTTTGAATTAGTGTGATTTACCTTCTGTGTTAACACCCGTTAGGTTTCTATTATTAGCTTCTTTACTCGGGCTCACTGTGCCATCAGAGAAGTGCCAGAACTTTGGAAGACAGGGTATAGGGCTTCTTACGGGGCAAGGGGTAGAAGTGTGACAGCACTTACTTAGATTAGCCTAAACTATCCCTGAACCACGACCTGAGGTGATAGCCATTTAATCGCTTTCACGTGAAAAGTTTTGTGCTTCCCCTACAAGAGCCTATGCTGCCCTTTGTAACCATTCCCTCCTTTGTGCTCACACTTGCATTTTTATGCCCACATGGAAATCCAGCTCAGAGGACTGATTCAGCTCCCTTGCGGAGTAGTCAGTCTTCCGACAGATTGTGTCCCTGATGCACCCTTACCACACAAACACTGGCACGGCCAGCAGTGCGTATTAAGGGAAAGGCAGGACAGACTTACATAACTATGTGCTTTAAAAGATGGTAAGAACAGTCACTTTGGCAACAGCACTCATTTTGGGAACAACAGAGATTTGACAGATTAAAATGACTGCGTAACTGCTGTTCGATACTTTTAGTTCTTAGTTCTAGAAAAACGAGGTGGGGAAGAGAGAAGAATCACGGAAGGAAATGAACATGGGGTGTATGGAACTGACTGCCCGAGAAACTGTCACAGATACAGCCTAAGATGTGCAAACTATCTGTCCATGTATTATTTACTCAAACAACAGGGAGCACAATGGATGCGAGATCTGTATCGACACCTGCAAGTCGCAGAGCTTCACACGTTGTTCCTAGCACAATGCAACCGCGTTTGCTCCCTGGTGGCTCACAATATACCACATACCGGCGGAAAAGCACTCGGGAAGCATAAGCCCGCAGGGGAAGCCCATCTGCTCGTTCGTCTTTTTGAGAAGTCGAGACGGGACGGGGCTGCACTAGACTCGCCGCCTCCCCAGGGCAGGAGGACCCTCTCTTTGGGTTCACCATCGCCGAGGCGTCGGCCCACCCAGTGGCGATCGCACCTCCGGCTCTTCGCGGCGGACGCGGAAGCCTTACACTCACCTTCAAGGCCCGACAGCTCCCAGCCATCCCTCCGAGCAAAACAGCCGGGACCGGCCCTCCCCCCCGCCAAGCCGGGGGGCAGCGATGAAGCGCGGCGTCCCCCGCGGCCCGCTGCCGTCGCGCCTCGATTACCTAATGGCCAGCGGCCCCCCGCCGAGCGCCCGGGCCAGCGGCGCTGCGCGGCGCCAGCGAGGCCTCCGAGAGCAGCTTCCTACCCCTCAGCCCTGCGCCGCCACAAGAAAGGCCGGGCCCGTCCCCGCCCCGCAGCAGGGCCCGGCTGCTAGAACCCCGCTCGCTACTCAACGCCCGACCCTCCCCCGGCCCTCCCGCCACCGAGCGCGCCGAGGAGGGGCAGCCACCCACCGTCGCCGAGCGCTGAGTCCTGCGCGCCGTGAGGAAACCGCTCTTCCCGGCCGCGGCGGCAATGGCTGCCTGGTTCCTACGAGAGACCAACACCGCCGCGCGCCCCCAACGGCTGCTGCGCAACCGCCAACGCCCGACTCCAACTCCCAGCGTGCCGCGCGGCGGCCCCGGCGGCGCCCCGCGCCCGGGCGGCGCCCTCGCACGCTGGGAGGTGCAGGCGCCGGGGCCGGCCAGGCGGCGCCGCGCCCCGGGCCCTGCAGCCGCTCGGCTCGGGCAGCACGTTTGAGCAGGCGTTGGGGGGAGTTTCGCGGGGATGAGCGTTCCCGAGGGAGGCGGCTTCTGGCCGGGAGGAGAGGGGTGCCGGAGGGGTGCAGCGGGCGGCGGCCCTGTCAGGGCGAGCGGCGAGGCCGGCGCCGCTGGGTCAGGGAGAGGCCGAGGGGGCTCCTGCCACGATCGGGCCCAGGCTGCCGGGTAGGAGCACGCTGGGAGCCGGCGCTTGCCCGGGAGCACCCTGAAATCAATCGCGCTCCTTTCCCCATGAAAGCAGCGATGCTGTGCCGGTGCATCCCTCCCACCCCGCTGCCGTCCCCCGGCCATTGCGCTTCATGCTGAGCTGCCTGTGACTTCTGACCAAGACGTGGCAAAAAAGAAGGGTATCTGTACGGGTTAACAGGTGGAGGAGCAAAGGCAGACGTCCAAAGAGTTCATCCGAAGGGCTGCACGTTAGCTCAGCAACTACAGTTCTGCCAAAGCAAGTTCGCTGCGGCCAGCCCCTAACTACCACCTCCTTCTCTTCAGCACACAGAATTACGCTGCTTTGGATAGAACCGCAATACTGTTACTGTCGCTGACACCAGGGGGAAGCCTTGGGTGGGGAAAAGTGCCCAGTGAAGACACAGGCTTGTGTGGAGGTGCTAGGCAGAAGCAGTTTTTCCACGCATATACATGCAGCACACTTCTTTTCTAGGTTTTCAGTGTCTGAGATGTACTCATTTAATGGAATTCTTACAGTGTAATTCATCACAGTTCACAGTATGATGATCAAGATAAAAATTGTTACCCGTTTCTTCAGTATAGCATATCTTGTTAAATCTTCACCATCCAGACACTTAAAATATAGCTACAGTTTGTTTTGCCCATTTCTCCCCCCGTCTGGTAGCATCATGTCTGGATTTCCTGATTTAACTTGGAGTAAATATCTAAGTTACATTTATGACATCGTATGTTAGATTCAGGCATCATTCAAATCTCTTGCCCTCTGATTATTCTTTAGGATGGAGATAACCTACACATTCAACATCCATAATAAATAGAATCATTTAGGTTGGAAGGGACCCCTTGAGATCATCTGGTCCACCCCCCCAAGGTTGCCCAGGACCATGTCCAGTCAGCTTTTTAATATCTCCACAGATGGAGGCTCCACAACCTCTCTGGACAACCCGATCCAGTGTTTGACCACCTGTACAGTAAAAAAGTGTTTTCTTGTGTTCAAATGAAATGTCATGGTTTTTAATTGTCAGCGGATGCTACTGAGAAGAATCTACCTCCCTCCTCTTCGTTCCGTCCCATCAGGCATTTATACACATTCAGCCTTCTCCAGGCGGAACCGTCCCAGCTCTCTCAGCCTTTTCTTATATGAGAGATGCAACAGTCCCACAATCATCTTTGTGGCCCTGTGCTGGACTCGCTCCAGTAAGTCCGTATCTCTTTGGTACTGGGGAGCCCAGCAGAGGACACAACGCTCCAGGTGTGGCCTCACCGGTGCTGAGTAGAGGGGAAGGATCACCTCCCTTGACTTTCTAGCAGTGCTCTGCCTAATGCAGCCCAGGATGCTGTTGGCTTTTGCCGCAAGGCAACTGATCTGGACTCTTTTTGGTAAGAAAATGGAGTAATGTGACAGCTTAACAAAGCTAACTGTGGTTAAAAAAGAAAAAGTGGGTAGCCGTAGCCGGGACAAGTACGTCTTACAACTTTGAATACAATGTTCAGTTGTAAGGCTGTTTTACTTCTTTATTTGATAAGACTGTCCAGGACACTGGAAAATGAAGCCCTGTGACTCTTTCTATGCAAATTCTGTGTAGGTAGCAGAGCTGGACTATTACGGGAGTAGCACCAGAGTCTCTGTGTGCCTGTGTGCTTGAATTGCTGCGTAAGAAGCTCAGAAGCAGAAAAAAGCTCCTTAGGTGGCAGTCTTGGAATGTTATGGGAGTAATAGGGATTTGAGTTACTGGCAATAATGAAGACAAGTCATGCCAGAAGCCCAATTAAAGCTTTTTCAGTTTTATCCTGCATCTCTGCAGCCTCGGGGGTCGTGTCAGTGGGGAAGAATGCGGCTGTGCGTCTGGAACGCAGCTCTGGCTGTTCTGGCGGTGCCTGAGCCGAGCTGGAGTCCCTCTTTCCCTTTCTTGGTTGTGGACACTCTGCACGGGTGGTAAAAGGCATGAAATATATCATTAGAAGAATCTGCAGTGTTGCCTCTAGTGTGTGGGTAGTGTTTCTGGAAGCTATCATCGTGCAAAATCAACTTTCATAACAGAGCTGTATTTTAGTTTCCTCGTTATTTTGGTTGCACAAAAAAATTGGTCTCTCAGAAGACCATCTGAAAGCCCACTGGGAACGATTAGCATCCTGATTCACACCTACAAATGTAAACAAATACTCAGCTGGAATCAGGATGCTTAAAAAACACAATCTGTTTATTGCTGGGGTAAATGTACTGCTTTCTTCCTTCCCTGAAGAAGACATTTTATTTTCTCTGTGGCAGAAAGCAGGATGCTGTGGTTCAGTACCACAGATTAGACGTTATGCCCTATTCAAGTAAGAAGTAGCAGGAGAGAAATTCTTCATTAAAGTGATGGTGGTGGTGTTTGAATGTGCTTAGTAATAACGAAGGTATAAAATGCTTCCTCAACTCTGCAGTTTAAAGTAGTCGTTCATTTTAGGCAAATCTGTACAACGAAAGCCACAGGGTTCATACAAAAAGCCACGACAGCAATTAAGGAACTGTGGGGAATGGTCTGGGAAAAGGTTTGAAATAGTTGTAGGATGACTGCGGCACTTAGACTGGAATGCGACAGAGCTGGGCTCAGTTCTCTGCTCCACCACGGGCTTCCCAGAGGACCACAGGCAAATCGCTTCTGGCTGGAGACAATAGCCACTCTGTTGCCTTCGCTGCAGCACCTAACTCAGAGGTGCCAGCCACCCAGAAGGAATCCAAGACCTAGAGGCAGGTCTTGCACAGGACATGGGGGAAGGTAGCCATCTGGTGACCAAAAATGCCCGCGTGCTAGCAAGGGAGTGAGGAGCTGCTAGGAAGCAGTGGTAGGAGATGTAGGTCTTAATGTCCTGCCCCTGCTCAGCACATACGCACCTGCCTGCAGCTGGGAAACCAGAGCCTTGTTCCACTTGGGATCCACAGCTCAGAGTTGTCTCAAAGAAAACTGCCAACATACGTTTCTAGCAAGGACTAACTAGGACTTGTTCTTTTCTTTAGCTGCCCAAAGACACGTTGAGACCAACAGCTATGTTTTGTAAAATGGCTTATTTTTTTTTAAAATACCCATCGCTCTGGAGGCTTGGGTCTGGTGTCTTCCTCAGACTGAAGATTCAGGCTCTACCCACCGCAGAGTGCCCTGACCACAGTGTGAGCCTGCGGTAGCGGAGGAGGGAGCCTCCTCTCATTGAAACTGTGCCACTATGGAGCAGAAAACTGAGGAAGAGCAAGTGTAAGGACAGACCTAATGTTTGGGGTGCTGGGAGAGGCGTCCTAGGCCCAGTTTCCCACCCTGAGGCTTTCTTCTGTATTTTCTCCTTTGACTGTTCAACAGAAAATACCTAAAACATGTCTTGGGCAGGGATTGAAATGCAGCATTCCTTCTGCAAACTGATTGCCTAAACCATGAGGATATGGATTCGTGCTTTCTTTCCTATTGCTTGGGTGCTTATTCTTTATTTCACAGAGACAGATGGAGTGAGGCTGGGGAGATGCTTCCTGGCCCAGCTTATTAAGTTTCCTGCTGGTTAGGGTGTAGTGCTGGGAGGTGGGATTCCCTGAGGATAGATGAAGTGTTGATCTTGCGTTACTCTCCTTATGTGAAGATATGTTAGGCAATTCGGCTCTTACGGAGCAAACGGGTAGCAAACCCCCCTGGAGGCTTTGCAAGGAAAGCTGCCCGCCTGGCTGGTTCGTACTGCTCTTTGTACACGGGGTAAGGTTTGCAGCCCCCGGTGATGCAGGGTGTTTGTGAGGGGAGCGCTCGGGCCCCGATGGGGACTGTCACAGGGGACCAGGTGTCCGGTTGTTTCAATGGCCCGTTCCAGGCCTGCCCCGAAGCAGAAATGTGGGTGTGCAGAGAAGGCTTAGGTACAAGAGGGAAAAGGCTAGTGAGCAATACCTCCGGATTTGG
Organism: Phoenicopterus ruber ruber; assembly: GCA_009819775.1. Taxonomy (NCBI): domain Eukaryota; kingdom Metazoa; phylum Chordata; class Aves; order Phoenicopteriformes; family Phoenicopteridae; genus Phoenicopterus; species Phoenicopterus ruber. Next base: position 38,911,833 of record CM020219.1, read on the forward strand.
GCAGCAGCTGAACAGAGACTGTTTGGATTGCTATTGTAACTCTAGGCTTTGCATTTCTACCTTCTAGTGAGATCTAGCCCTTTTTCCCCACGTGCTTTCTTCATCTGCACAGTGGGAATAAGACTAGATGTTTCCCATGGCTGTAGTGAGAGATTATGCTTTTCCAGACAGTATAAGGATCGGGGTCACTGGGATACTGCGGTAGCTAGAGGTCCTTCTTACTTTGCTCAAATGTGTTCTAGGTCACTAGGATGGGAACTGCTGACTAATAGCAAGAAGGTGTAAACAAACTTGCTGAGAAGAAGTAAGACAACGATGGGATGTAGTGCAGTTTCTATCAAGATATTTTCATGCACATATGTCCCAGAAATCAAAGCAGAGAACAAAACTGAGAAACTATTTCCTGACTGTTGTGTGGTGTCCAAGGACAGGGGAGGAATCCATTTTAATGTTTTATTGGTGAGATGTATAGTCTATAGTGGCTGGAAGTCCTCAGAACATAGAGAAGATTATTTTTCTTCTTGCATTTTCAGTGGGTTTAAATTGCTGATATTTAAGTCTACCTAAAAGAGCCTTATAGAGCATCCTTCCCTGTACAAGATCAAATCATCCAACTTTATCCCTCGCAAGGGCTGACTTCTCTACTGACGGCAGCACTGAACACATTTTCTCAGTGCATGCTGGGGAATGTTCTGATTACCCGTTTGTCTCAGGCTATGCCCTAGACTTTATTAACCTAGGTTTATTATGCTAAGACTTTCCCAGCAGCTTAGAGCTAATGCAATGGATTTTAAGGGTTTACACAGTAGCAACTCTTTCAGTAGCCAGTCACCTCAGCAGTTTGATTAATTCAACAGGATTAAGCTTTCTTAGTACTTGGCTTCCACAGGGGTGGAAAAAATCTGTCCTACCCCAGCATCTGTAGTGCAAGTAATGTAGTACAAATAATTCTCTTGTTATGGTCTGAAAATCATACCTGCATCCTGGTTCCTTAACAAAGTCATTTTAGTTCGAGCTATTCCTTTTCCCAGCCATTACAAACAGTTGACCTCTCTTTATTCCTCGCCCTCTCTGTTATTTCCCCAATAAAACCAGTCAGTCTGATTCGGCTGGATGGATCCTCTGTGGATGTATGAATACTTCTTTGAAATCAAGTTCATTCAAGGTTGCAGACCAGTTTCCTTTCATTGTCTTCTGAGACTCCTGGCTCTGCTCTTCCGCTGCAAAACCAGATGCTGGCAGCACTGAAGACATGCAACAGTCACAAGATAGATTTGAGAGGCGTTTGGAAATGCGGTTGACATTCTGGCAGGCAAGAAAGACCCACGTTGTCTAAGCACTGATGTATTTTTTGCCCCTGTTCTGTCAGACAGTCACGCAGGGGCAGGTACCGAGATCTCAGCGGCCAAAGATGTCAACAGCCACGACAGGAAAATGGTTAATTTCTTGGGAAAGCGTTATTTCAATTTCCGTGCCTGAAAATAGTGAGTATGGCAGACTGACGAAAACTGTTTATCCCTGAATGGGAGATGTGATCTTGAAGCGGCTTGTCCGCTGCTTCTGTTCTTGGCGGGGAAGGGGCAGTCACTGAGCTGCAAACAGCTGCTTCCAGAGATGAATTTCATCAAGGCTGATGTCAGGACTTGGCTAAAGAACGGCACGTTAGCTGCAAAACTGTGAGCCTAATACAAAAAGCTGTTTCCAAATTTCAGCATACCAACTGCCAGAGACTGTTAGGCCACAAGATTGCAAGATACGTCTTGTGTTGCGTATGAGCAAGGTGAACGTGTTGCAGCATCCTAGTGCCCCTCCTTGCTTGGGGTGGGAATGGGGAGGCTTTATCTACAGCCTAGAGGGAAAGACCAGGTCATGTAAGGTCTAGCCAGTTTGTCAAAGGCCATGCCACCTGAGCACATGACGTACCAGTACGTGTGCCTAAAATCTTAGACACACCTACTGCCAGTATTCTGAACTCTATTCAACTCCTCAGAAGCATGGGCAAGGCCTTTCTGGTGCTGTTAACACCTCAACTTCACCAAAGGATGTGGTGCTGTGGTGCCAATGGAGCAACGTTGGCAAGGCTGGAACCAACACCCTGCCACCGATTTGTGGTGTGAGCAGGGAAAAGCCGCCTGTTTTCTCTTGGTCTCGTAAAACCAGGAATACTTACACCCAGCTGGGGTTTTGCGTGAAACCTGGTCACAGAGTGCAGCACTACCACCGCTCAGTAAAAGGTTTTTGTAAAGACTTCTGTAATCTCCAAGCATGGACTTGCAGAGCACTGTCACTGGGATCATTCCAAATAATTTGGCTCCATTCTCAGAGCAGTAGCAGACCTAGGCCCAAGGTACACCTATGCTCTTTTTCCAGCCCTATTTCAAAATAACACGTGTCTTTTCTCCAGACAGTGGTCATTCAGTACCCCAGTAGATATTCCCCCCATCCTCTGGTATTACTGTTTAAATTAAAAAAAACCACACACATGCATAAAAAAGGGTGTATCATTACATCTTCTGGGAGTGGGTACAACCCACAGAGAACCTCGATTTGTTTGACAGTGCAAAGGTCCTTTTCCAGGTGCAGCAAACCAAGGACAGGGCAGCTACTGTGGAAGAGGAAAGAGGGTTATCAAAGCAAGGGCAACGGGTGGTCTGAGGCAAACTTCAGTATAGATTATCAGCTCATGCCTGTAGTCATCCGTTCTGCTGTTTTAGTTTTCAAACAGATAAGCTATCTTATGTACATTAAAGCATGGCAATGGAACCAGCACTCAGTATCTTTGAAGAGGACCGTCCCATTTGTAGCAACATAGTAGTGACAGAGCTGAAAATGGGCCTATAGAGGAGCTTGCAAGTGGATTAAATACTGATGTGGCTGCAAGTCCTGCATTACTGACAACTCGTATCGATCCCTCCAGGCTTCTTGGGATCATGGGTTACAACACAGGAAACTCAGCTTCAGCGCAACTCCAGCACTCGTTAACAACACAGTTATAGGTAAGTTACACAAACTGTCTCTGCTTCAGGCCTTTGAAGACAACCTATGGCAAGTAGTCTGGCCTTGTCTACGTATGAACTACATGGCATTCACTTGCGTACCCTCTGCGAACACGTTATCCAGCCTACAGGAGAACGCAGGTCTTGGTGTCTCCTGGAAGAAGCGTGGTAGCAGACATTAGCATCCTCTCTCCCAAACACAGTACGCAGATACTGTCAGGTTGGGATGCATCACAACACGCTGCTCTGATTTTTAGTGTGTCCTACCCAAGGTCAGGAATAAACCAGGAAGCTGTTCTGAACCCAAACCCACCATGTACAATGTCTACCTCGGGACTTACGGCTGCCCTGGAGAACAGAGGGTAATGCTACTGAGAGCTGCAGGAGCTCCTTGTGAATCTGCGCGTGAATTCTCCACTCCTGCAGTCGTTAATTCAAAATAAAAACTGCCTTCGGGACTGGAGACAGCAGTACGTGGTTATAGCTAAAAAAACACTCACTCGAAACACATCATGAAGCACTAATGAATATTTTTTCTCCTAACTCAGTGTTTCCTAAACAAGTTGTGGGAGGGCAGGAAATACACCTGTAATATGGGATGGCTGGGAAGGGATGAGCTGCTTCCCTTTGCTGATTTTCAGGCGCATCCGTGTGTGTGTGTATACTTTATGATTCATTAAAGGTCCCAAAGGATTTGTTCTGAAGGCTGGTTTCTTTTGAACATCCAATACAAAGATGATCTTGAGGTCTCTGGAAGAATTTATAATGTCAGAAGATGTGATATCAAAAGCAGTGAGTTATTCAATGCTGAGCATGGAACAGTGGATGAATTTTTCATAGATGGTTCAAGATACGGTGGTTGTTTGTTTGCACAGGTCTAACTACTTCTGTGCTGGTTTTTGAGGAATAACAAGACTATTGTTCCTAGAGATGGGGGTGTATCAGGGATGGTTTAAAAATTATGTAAGTCATTAATTTAAAGTGGTCATAAAGCTGTGAAAATTCCAGCATCATTCAACAAGAATGAAAAGGTCAAGGGGGAGGGAAGTATACCTTCAAAGTATTGTAATTTCAATTAAAAAACCCATTAATTTTAGATTCTCTTCATCATGTTTGCTGTTTTAACTAAATAGGATTAAACAATTTTACTATACAAATGAATAAAGTCTAGAGTTGTTATCACAAGAAATTTTTAATATGGTTTGTGACAAGCAATATCAAAGTTATCAACTCTCAAGCTTCATGTTCTGAAACCAGACAACTCTCAGCAACAAAAAAAGTTGTGCACTGATAAACATAGGAGGCATATTGTATTTTTTAATTAAATATGAAAACATGAGCTGTGTACATTATATTTTTTTCCCTAGAAAACACAGCAATTTCAAAAGTTTATCATAAAATATTTTCATGAAATGAGTGAACCAGCAAACACATGCACTTGTGTGCCTTCCCCCCTCCCAAGATTAACGTGATAAAAGAGACATACACAAATGTAAAAGTTAACAGAACAAGTGGCGTTTTGTTGTTGTTTGGTTCTTTTTGGAAAGGATGGAATGTAACATTGTGCTTGACTTTCTATGTCACAACAAAAAATATTTGGTGCAATATTTTAACATTTTCTTTTTAAGTTTCAATCTGGTGGAGAAAAATACCATTTTCTATAATAAAATATGTCTGTTCTTTTTAAAACGTAACTTTTTTGCACAAAATAATTTTGTAAACTGTCATTTCAAGGGCAAGGTAGGCGGTGCCATGTCAATGTCCTCCCCCCCCCCCCACTTAAAAATGTGATCTGTTATCTGAAGCAAAACAGGGAAACACAAAAAAGAGCGGAGAAGAGGCTGCTTTGCAAAGAGAAAAGAAGGGCGTGTCGGACGGGGGAGAGGGGAGGGAGCGTGTGGTGGGACAGAAAAAAGTTAAAGGTCACTTTCGCCATAGAGCGCCGTGGAGAAGGACATGTAGTCCAGGGCACCGGGTATACCATCGCGGCCATTGTAGGGTGCCATTCTAGCAATGCAGTATTCAGCCTGATCAGGAGGCAGTTCCCGCCGTAATTCATCCGCAGTGATGTAGTTCTGCAATGAGGACAAACGATAAGGCGATCGTTACTTTCAGAAAACCGACCTTCCTCAGAGAGACAACCACCCCCCGGCCCACCAGGGCAGCAGACAACAGCCAGGGACAGGACCCCAGCAACTAGACTAGTACTGTACACCCACACAGGGAGCGCTCTGCGCGGACACCTTGGGAGGAAACGCAGTCACTCCCTACCGCGTGCACAACAAAATGGTTTTTACAACGGCGAGAAAGATTGGTTTTGCAGGAGAGATGCCGGCATACCTAAAGAAAAGACCTGGAGGTAAGGAAAGTGAGTCGTTAGTGTAAGACTGTGCCTTCCCGTTGACGGTGGAGGTCCTGCTGAAAGCAAATGGGAGGAAGCAGAAATTTCATTTGGATCCTGCCCCTCACTGGCAGGAGGTAACAGCTGCTTGTGCTGCTTGGGAGTTGCCATTCCCTCTCTTCAGAGCAAGGAAAGGAGCCAAGCCCACGAGCTCTGGCTGGTGCCACCAATGCAGGCAGCGGACAAGCAAACACTCATATTGCTTCCACGGTTCCCCCCAACAATCCTTGCCTTTTAACAGCAGACATTTTTAATAAGCAAGCAAAACTTCTTACGTAAATTCGGCTTCTGGAGACTCGCTGACTGAGCTGAGGTAGCTTGGCTTCTCTCCATGCAGCAGGTAACAGTAGCTGCCTGTTTGCTAACCGGTGTGTTGTCTTTAGCTGACTGACTCATGGGCATTTGCAGTCTGTCTGAACAATGGTTCAGGTTTCACACCGTCTCTCTCTCTGCTGTGGCTTTTTATTCTCCCTCCCCCTGCCTTTCAGCTTAACGACTGGAGTGAGTAAGAAGTGTTTTTCTTCATAATGAAATACTGTCTGATTCATGTTATAGTCACTAGAGCATATTAAACACCAACAAGTATATTGAATGTACTGTACAGAGTAAACGAGTTAGTAAGTAATACTGTATCCAAAAGTACCTATTTACTCAGTGATTAGCTTATCTGAATAACGTGGAATTTTCAGGCCTTGAAAGACAATAGGACTGGCTTCAGTCAGGTAGATGCCTAAAGGAGAGGTATCATGGGCTTCTACATTATAGATCATGAAAAGATCATTGGTGAAACATGGACACCAGTACTGGATTTAAGGGTAACTCATTACAATCTGAGAAATGGTATCCCACATGTCAACTGAGATGAATAAAATCATTAGCAAATATAGAGATATATTAATATTACATGTACATATTATTTGTTCCATTACATAAAAGATTAGTGGAGATTGTTATATAAGAAAAATAAGATTACATAATTTTTTATCAGCTGGTTCCACTAATGATGCAAATTTAGAAAATTAATACTTTTAGTATCATCCTGTGAGTTTTCCTACTTTTGATCAATTTCTGTGATTAGAAGATGCTCCTCTTGCAGATACAGCATATCCTCAATGACAATCTACTATTGATTGTGTAACAACTGATAGTGACACATGTGTATCTGAGAAAGGTTATCTCAAGTTTACAGCTGTCAGTAATTAACAGTTTTTCAAGACTAATGGAGAACCATCTGTTGAGTTTGTTCATACATTTTAAAATAACAAATCGCAACCAAGCCCTTAATTAAAAGCAAAGTTCTGACTGACAGCTGAACAGGACTTTCAAGTGCCTTGGCAGGCTGCTCATTAACCCACACTTTAGCCTTGCACTCCTCCAGCACTGCACCATGTTCCTGTGAAAATACCCTCCACGCTAGAGAGTGCTTCCCTCCACACTTTCTCTCAGAGACAAGAGAGAAAAAGGAAAGCAGGAGCAATGCAGATGATGCAGGAAACGAAGGTGTGGAGCCTGACCTTATCTCCAGCCAGGATCTTGAAGGAAGCCATAACCTGGTCAGCAGTATCTGTATCTGCTGTTTCCCGGGACATGAAGTCGATGAAGGCCTGGAACGTCACCACACCCAAACGGTTAGGGTCGACGATGCTCATGATGCGGGCAAACTCTGCCTCTCCCTGGAGAACAAGAGAGTCACGTAAGCCTGGACGTTTGGGCAGCAGTGCTATGAAAGTGGGGAGAAACTGTTCAGCAGCGCATCTCACAGACAGAAAAATAAAGCCAAATAGAAATCACTTCTGTGTGGTTTTTTTTTTTAATCAGGATATTCTTTTTTAGCTTGCTGTTGTGTACAAATGCTTCCCACTCATTTGTTCTTTGGAATAAAATAGTCTCAGCTGTGCCCTAGGATAACATCCAGCTCCACCTAGCTCTAGGACAATGCTCCTATCAGGGAACAATATCACACAGACTTCAGCGGAAGATGCAAATTTCTCTGTAATACATGTCGTGCTAGATGTCTCTAGCAGTATTTGAAGATCTGCATTCCTCAAATCCTCTTCCTTTCATTGACTAAAAGAGAACTTTTACAGTTCTCTTCAGCTGCAAGAACAGAAACCACCAGAAGAAACGTCTCTGGGGTCTTTAATAGTATCTGGTTCATCTTAACTAGACAGGCTTTGGAAAGAAGGACTCGCATATCTGGAGTGGCCCAGGGAAGCAGCCTTTACAGGGAAGATCCTACAGAGAAGTTTGCTACAGAAGCCAAAACCTTGCAGTGTAGTTTTCTGCCTTTTTTTTTTTTTTTTTTTTTTTTTTTTGCATATAAACAGAAGATCATCTATTCTCATCTCCGGGACCCCTTCCTCACTAAGTAAGGAGGAGGGGAGAGCAGAGCTGAGTCTTCTCCTGGGAGCAGGCTCTTCTAACACATCTAGAACAGTATACCTTCAAGAGTAATTAAGGTACCTAATCAAATGTTACTGCGGATTGGCACACTACACTAAAGAGTCTGTATTTATACTGGACTGATGAGTAAAATGAATCAACACTGCTTTGCCTGACATCAGGAGCAAAGATACTGACAGTACAGCTGAATATTTTTGTGCTACGCTCTTCTTCAGCTCTTTGATGAGCATCAGTCTTTGGTGAAGCTTTTCCTATTAGTTATCGTGCCCCTCAAGGTGCCACATGTTACTGTTCCGAATATGCAGGTACGCTGGTGAGGGAAAAGCTATGGGGAGGATGACTGGAACTTGAACTTACTTACATGTACAGGAAGAGAAATGCGAAATAAATGGTAGGAATGAGAGGAGCAGCATTTGAGTGTATTCAGAAATCAGGTTGCGTATACTTCCAGATAAGTTCAACTGATACTTAGGGCTGGGGAAGCTGTGTGTGCTGTGCAGAGCGCAGGTACCGAGACGAGGAAGTTTATCGCTTCTTCCACTTATAGCTACACAGTTTGATAAATATAATTCTTATTTGAAATACATAGGAATAACACAATGATTTCCATCTTTTTACCTTCAGCTACTGCCGCGAGACAAGAATTTTACATGTACAACTAATACTAGATTTAACATCCATTGCTGATAACTCTGGAAAATAAGGCTGTATTTACCTTGATTCACTACACATTCTCCCTTTACTTTTGAAGGTGCCTACAAGAATCACTTTGAACAGGAGTGACAGAGGGCTCTACATTACCATATTGTAACCCATGGAGATAAGGCAGGCTCGGAAATCTTCACAATCCATCATACCAGTCTTCTTCTACAGGGAATGATGCAAAGATGGAAAAAGCCAAGGGAGAAAAGGGACACCAGTCCAGAGAGAAATGAACCCACAGGAGACATTACAAAGAATGAGTTTCAGGGGGAAGGAGATGGAAGGAAGGATTTACAGGACAAAGAAAAACAATAGAGGAAAGGTAGTTTTTGAAACCATGAAGAAGCAAAGGTGGTTTTGGACACGGAATAGTTTACACACAAGGAACATATTGATGATGAAAAATGGAATGAAGATATCAGGCAAGACAGATTGAGGGATGGACAAGAAAAGGAGTGTTAAGTGACACAGAAGTAAATGGAATAGTTTGAAGACATAAAAAGAATTCTCCCAAGACAAACAATTAGGGAATTAAGAAGGAATAGATACCAAAGTACATTTACAGAGGAAGTAGTATAGAAAAGTGATGTATATATAGTCAAAACACAAGAACAGCAATGACAGATGGATTAAGACAAACAAGAAAAGAAAGGAAAAAACTGTTATTTTTTCACAGTTTAACATCTGGCTGTGTTCACCACTAGCATTCAGTACCTGTGCATCGTTTCCAATATCGTAACCCAAGCTGATGAGACAGGCTTTGAATTCCTCAGGGCCAAGTGTGCCGGAGTGGTCCTGGTTATGCGGTGTGCCAGGCAGCAGGACATGCAGTGCCAGTGGGGTGACGGTGTGGGGCAGAAGGAAGGGAGACACAGAGGAGATGAAAGGGAGGTGGAGGGACAACAAACAGGTGCACCATGCAGTGGGTGAGGACAGAGGGAGAGGAAGAATGACATGCAGATAGAAAGACAGGGAAGAAAAATAAAAAGTGCACAACATTAGATATCACAATGACATTTCAGGATGTGCTAAAAATGCTCTTGGAACAGTTCCTTCTCAGAGAGCTCGTCACATCTTGAGAGCATTTGAATGACAAAAACAGTTGATGCTCAGAAGCCTCAAGATCTCCATCTCCCAAGTGAATTACTTGCGTCACTGCTTGTTATCCATAGTGCCAGAAGCCCTGTGTTTCACTAGTAACCCGGAGTGCAGGTAAGCAGGCAGAGGCAGTGGGAAGCATTGCCTTAATCTTCTAGTCAAAAGTCCCACTAAAGGAGTAGGTGAGGTCAGGTATGTTTGGCAACACACCCAAGGAAGTTTAGCTGTCAGGGCATCCCAGGAACAGACAAGGAAAAACAGGTGAAGCTCAGGGGAGCAGTGTTACGGCTGTATTTATGAGACCTGCACATGAGGTGGAGCTTTGACTGGCAAAGCTATTTCAAGTGCTCAGCTCTGCAAACAGCACTGCTGTACAGCGCAGCACAACGCGGCTTGGCAGCTGCTCTTCCCTTTGCTCATTTCCCACTCCCCCGGTGTTCGGATGTACGCATCAAACTATACACAAGCTACCACAGGAACTGAGAATCCCCATCCACCCTGCAGAATTTTAGCTCAGGACAGCCCCCAAGCACTGAAGAACCCCTGCCTGCCACCACCATCTCTGGCCAGATCAAGGAAGCTACAGACAAGATGGTGGGGCCAATTCCAAGCAACTTTCCTCAGAAAATCAGCTTTTAAAGTCAGCGTTAAGCCTTTGTAAATCAAATACACAGTTGAAGATGGGAAACCCACGTTCCCTCTGCATTGTCTTTCAGACTGTTGTGGAGGAAGGGGCAAATGATACGAAGGTCAAAATATAAAATCTACAGGGCTTTATGGGTCCCTCTGCCAAGAAAAGAAGCCGTGGTTTGGGGTTTTCTTAGGCAGCTAGAGAAGGGCTGAAATAGCCAGTGGTCAACAATCTGAAAGTGTTGCCAATCTCTGAGGGCAGGCTGCAGCCCTGTTCTCTGGAGACCTTTCAAACAGTCTGGCTGGTGCAGCAAGCGGTGGAGAGCAACCTATATTTGCATCACTAACTTAGTATCTCTGTGGGCTGCTCATGGATTTCCAGACTACATTGAAGGGGTTGATAATGGAGCCGGTTTCAGGCTTGGGCTGCTGTCTCTGCTTCCCCACATGACACCTTTGTGATTTGGGTTGTAGAAGGAAGAGCTGCAGACAGGCTGGCAAATTGAGGGGAGCAGAATTGCCTTTAAGGAATTTCTTTCCTATTGCACCCATGAGTGCCTTGGCATGTATTTCCACAATAAGGCAAGGTGGGCTTTACATCAGGGTTTATCTATGTCATGCAATGCTGTGGTGTGTATAGATCCTCCTGTTTGCTCCGTATAAGAGCAATACCGGTTTCTTCAATACAGGTTTATGCAATGGTATATCAGAGTGGAGGACAGCTGCTCCAAAGAATTTTATAAATCAAGATAATAATCTGCTCTCTGGAGAAGATGGAGTAAAAAGTCTGATTTCCTAAATAAGCCTCCAAACTTTTCCATACTTTAGCTTTGTCAGGAAACTTAGCAGTTTCCTGTGAAGACATACTTCTCCTCCCAGCCTAATGATCACTTAGCAATCTTCACAGGAATGACTGCTCCACAGGAGTAGCGTTTTTAAGAATGAAACATCTTCTATTGATCTAATTTTATCACAGTGACTGTTTGTTTTTTATTGCACTGTGCAGTCTACATGGAAGCTTGTAGCTTACCAAGCTGCAGTCAGCACTGACTTACCCTGTCAAAATGGTTGAAAGAAGCCCGGAACTCGTTCATCTGTTCCTGGCTGATTCCTTTGGCATCACGGGTCAGAATCTGGTTTTCCACTTCATTGATGGTTCTAGCAATTGTTGTTAGTAACTGCTCCCAGCCTACTCGGATATGCTGGAAAAAGAGGACAGGACAATTTTTAAATTAAAAAGGAGCTCTTCTGCCTCTGAGGCCGGTGGATTGAATGTGCTACTTGTTGCAAATTAAATGATCCTGGTGGCCAAGGCAGAAGTCGTCAATTTGCTCAGAAAAGCTTCCTTCTCATCTGCAGTGTGAGCCAACAAGATGTTTAAAATCTGAATTTTGACTGAAAAAAAATACTGAAGAGGCCAATTCCTGATCTTAAGAAAGTCTTGGTCCTATTGCAAAGTTCCTTTGCCTTGTCAGAGGAACATATTGGGGGCCTTTAACACAAATGAGAATCAAACTCAGTCCTTCTAGGACTTAGTTGGGCAGAAAACTCTCCTTACCAAGAAAAGAAATAAACCCACAGTCCTTGGAAGACACTGGTGCTCCACGGCCTCTGCTGTTGCTTAATGGAGAGCTGGCCAGAAACCAAATGACAAGTTTCAAAGCCCGTCTGTGTTCTGCTGGACTCATTTTGAACTCAGATTGCTTCCAAGAAACCTCAGGTTGTCAGCAGAAAGCCAGACTCCAATTTTAAAAAGCTTTTGTTGGACTTTTTCTTCTGCCAGGCTGTGGCAGCTCAAAATCACCAGCACTCCCCTGGTCTTTCTAATCCCAGCTAACAGGCCGCCACAGTCCGGTGGCAGGAGAAACAAGACCAGCCAATTTTCCAAGCAATACTGTTGATCTCATTCAGGTTATTTCTATTGTCTGTATTTGGAAGTATATTGGAATGGGTTGGCAGGAAGTACAGCAAGGCAAAAAAGAGATTCAGCAACATGTTGTTGCATGCTTGGCCACATTGTCAAGCTCTCCATTTTCCTGAGAACCACAACACGTTGCTAGAGCTAGATGTGGCTGATGGTAACTGGCCACAGCAGATGAGGCTGTCTGATCTGCTGCCAAAACATTTACCTCCATGGTGTAGTTGGTGTGCTTGTTGTCAAAGATAAGCGCTTCCTGGATCTGTTGGTGGTCTCCTTCCAACTGGTCAATCTTTGGTTTGTAATTCACAATGCTTTTCTCATACTGCCGCAAGTGGTTGAGCTGGTCCTCCAGGGTCCCATGCATCTCTATTGAAATGCGGCCAATCTCCTGCATTAGCAAAGCCAAAGGAGTTAGACCCCGTTGGAAGGACAAGACTCAACATGCTTGACAGTTATTGCAGCTATTTCACACTCACACAGGATGATGATTCAAAAAAGAAATCTCATGGAGCAGTTACTTTAAATGAGCCGAGACAGTGTCAGCAAAAATTTTAGCAGAGCCCTGAACACTTTCCAAGTGAGGTGAGTCACATGAGATGTGTCTAATGCAAGGATACAAAAGAAAAGGAAACTGCAGTCCATAAACTAGTAATCTACCAAGCCAGATCTTTTTCTGATGTACCGTCTGCCACTAACTTAGTCCCTTCATACAGACATATTTCTGTAATTGCTCTCTTCTTTACAGCTCTTGCCATTAGTAATAGCTTCATATTTTTCCATTTCATCAACTCCAATTACTTTAACTCAAATCTTACCTAAAGAGAGAAGATCTCCCTTAAAAATGTCTCCTCTGCTCATGTTTGATATGCTAATCCTGTTTATTTTGTCACGTGTATCAACACCATTGCTGTGAAAGCAGTTACACAAAATATGCCTCTGATCTAGGGTTTTTAACTTGCTGCATATAAACACAAAATACTACTGTTCCCCATTTTAAATCATGTTTTTTATCTCTGTACTAAAGACTTAGGGGAAGAAAAGTGCAAGCACTTCAGTAACTGATATTAATCTTGGGATTTTCCATATTTTCTATGAAAGTTTCTCCTGCTGTAACCTGAAGGAAGAATGACCGTGATCGTGGTCAAGACAGACCACAAGGATAAGAATATGAGGGAAGATCACAGAGGAAAACAGACCGTTTCAGAGTGAACAAAGCACTACCTCCATCTTGGTCTGGATCCAGGGCCCAATGACATTGGCCTGTGCACCAAACTGTTTACGAAGTCGTTCATTTTGCTGCTGGCGAGCATGTTCTTCCATCAGGGCTTGATCCCTTCTGGGAACCAGTTGCCGCACCTACAGCAAAGAGTAACAAAGTGTGCAGTTTATACATACAAAGGCACATGTAGCGTAAATGTAGAAATTGCCACAAGGAAGGGAGGAGTGAGTGTTTGCACTGAAAACAAACAGCCATATGGTTTAGGACACGGTGGGAAGGCTCATGGCATGTGAATCCTATCTGCTGTAGGATGCACGCTGCAAACTCATCTCAGGCCATGGGAGACCAGAAGAAGCTTCCATTCACTACTTGAGTTTTTGGTGGCTCATGTTAACTGAATTGCAGGACCCTGGTCAGATCTCACTTTGGTGAACTTGTTTGGTAGTAAGAGCCATCAGCACAGCTGGTATGGAGAGTAGCTGCTCTTTTAGAATTACAGCAAGGGAAGGCTGCTTGGCTGCGGAGATGAAACATCTGAAGGGTTGAACGGTGGAAAAGGATACTGACTCACATGCCACAGTTACTTGCTTGTCAGGTCAACTGAGGACTGAGAACCTCAAAGCTTTTAATTTAGCATCTTTCATTATAAAAATAGCAAGTAAAAGGGATCTGACACCCCCTAGGCATTTATAAGAAAGATCTCTTCCACTTTCCAAGCACATGGCAACTGAGCCAAAAACAAATGACAAAAAAAAAAGCTCAGCAGTAAGCATGAGAGGGCAACTGAAGAGTAAATAATCCACTTCCTGGGGCCCCAGTGATTGAGCAGCAACATCCTCCCACACTAACTTGCAAGGTCGGAAAGAACTCACATGTTCCCATTTGCCATTGATCTCGTGTGGGGTGATCGTAGTGTAAGGATTCGTTCCTGCCATGTTGACATGGTATGTCTGGACAATCTTTGAGACTTCATTGTGGATTCCCAGGATGGCCTGTCGCTCCTTGTCGGCATCTGGCAAAGTGGCTTTGAACTGTTCGTGGGCTGTGGTCAATCCCTGCAGAAGGAAGGCAGCAGCAAAGGGAGGGTAAGAGCATTAGTTACTGAATAGCCTCTTCAGCAAATGTGTCCCTGCAGAAGTGAGTGCAAAAGCTTACATATTCCTAGGATACAAAGCAGGCTACTCTAATACACTTTTCAGGTTCTCTCAGCATCACTAAACAGGCTGTTTTAAGTAGTTAAATGATGTGAAGTCTCATTTTCCCTCTGTTTCTGTCCCATGTTGACCAGTGACAGAGATCACATCCCAAAAAATGGTGGAATAATTCTGGCTTACAATTTAGGGGGAAGTATTTCTCCAACACTGCTCAGTGACTGCCTGTCAGCCCCTTTGGGAAGAAGATCTGACTACTAGCATTACTACAAAGCACTAGTGTCTCACTAGTGTAAATGCGCTGTGCTTTTCTTCTCCCACTAGGTATGCACTAGTTCTACACCTAAGATAACTCCAGATGAATAATAAGAGTCAGGTTCAGTCCGAACAGAGTCAGTTAGAACTAGGTGAAGGTCTTCCAGCCAACAGCAAACTCGCACAGGCAACACATACTCCTGCCGCTGAAAAACAGCTCCTTCTCCCTGAACACAACAGGCCCTTTCTGTTCCCCGTCTTGCTGCGGTGCCCAGACCGTGCTCCAAGGATCCGATGGTGGGGGCACGCTTGCTGGTAGTTTGTGGACAGCTGACAAGCCAGTTGGTCCTGGCTCATCTCCCACTGCTTCTACAGGCCTTTAAGGTACTTCATCCCAGAAGCCTGGAAGATCAAGACTAGGGAAGCAAACGCAGGGAAAGAGGCAGCAAAATGAATGGGAGATAGAGAGGCATGTGCGGGGATAATCGAGGGAACAGTGTGGACAGAAGAGGGAATGAAAGTAAACCGCATGACTGACCACTCTCTTACAACACACACGCTGTAACTAAGTTTTGTAAAATTCCTTCCTTACATAATGACTCATTACTTTGCAGCTGCTGCAGTGGCCATAGAGATGTAATGCAAGTCTGGGGGGCTGGGAAAGATACTGCAAACAGTCACAAAGAGATGATGGAAGTGTTTAAATGCTGTTCAGATTTGTTCTACATTATGAAAGACTTAATGATCCACTTTGTTCAGGAGGGAAGGGTGAAAGAAACAAGTAGGAGCTCAGTAACAGAGCTGAAGCTAGGCTAGGGCTATTTCACTACCCCTCCGCCCCCCAGGCTGCACAGTGTCCCCTGTTGGTCTCCCATTCTCTGCCTCACTGATGGCCATGCTGCTGTCAGCCATTCCTGCAAAGAGCTGACTTGGATTCTTTTCATGAGCCCATCAAGCAGGAGAAACAGAAGTCCCCACTGCAACGCAGGGAAGAGTAATTCCTGCTCTCGAAGGTCTGAAAATTACCTGTAGATACCTCAAGTTGCTTTCGTAACACCCTTTCAGAAGGGGGAAATACTGAGAGATACTGTCTCTGTTGTCTTGCAGGAGGCAAGAAGACTTCCACTTCAAACGGTAATTTACCACCAAAGAGGAAAATTCTAATTTTTCTTGTGCTCAGCACCGAAATCCAGCTGGCAGCTCAACAACTGCCCTTATGGCACATCCTATCACATAGGACCAAATGACCTGGACATGACATTACGTGGGTAACTGACCTGCAGAATCTGTGAGCAGCACTAAGCTTTGCTCATGTGGATTAAAAAAACCCCAGAAGACCCTAAAAGATTCTCTCAATTTTCAGGCTTTCATTAATAAGACTCTGGAGTTACACTGAAAAATCCGCTTTCAATTCTTTGTGTCCAGCTAGGATGGTGTGAGCATGTTTCATACCTATTCAGATCCAGGTTTTTGGAGGAAATCAAGGAAAAGCATACTCATTTTTGTTTCTCTTGCTAAGTCTTGCTCACTAGAGCAGAAGCACCAAAACATGACCTACAAATTCAGCACCACTAAGAATCCAGGAGACCCCTGACTTCTGTCCCAGCCTGACTGGTGCAAATGACTGCTCTGTACCTGGATCTCCTCAATGGTGTGGACAATGAACGTGTCCTGCAGGTCCTCCATGGCCCCTTCCATCCAGTTATTGAAAGGGGCAGCTCGTTTGGCATATTCCAGGTACAACTGGTCAATTGTTTCCAGTAGCTTCTCTGTCCTCTGGGCATGCACAAAAAAAGAAAGAAAATCAGGAAAGATGGTTAGAGAAGAATAATCACATACATACATGGGTTGTCTGAGCTGCTCCTTCCTTTTAGACCTCCTTGGTGCTCCCAGCACTACAGTGAAAGTCTCTCTGCTGTTAAGAGATTACACATAGAATGGATTTTTTCCTCTGAGGGAAAAATCTGAGGTCCTTTGAAATAAAACAAAACAAAGACAGTCTTTTCAAGCAGACTGAAATTACAAAACACAGAAAAGTAGAAATAAGTCAATAGCCTGAGCGAATGAATGGCACCATAATTGGGCTGGAAGGGGAAAAGCAGGCTAAATATACTGAAATGTAGCCCTCATTTACAGTCCGGGATGTTCTAGGAGTGCACAAAAGAACTGAAATGGGTTGCTCGTGCCCACTGCAGCTTGCTTCCCACAAGTGACCTACCCAAGTAATCCCAAAGGTCCAACTTGTAACATGTCTCACCTCCAAGGCTTCTCTACGTTTCTGGGTTAGGGCACCCAGATTATCCCACTGATCACAGATCTTCTGGCACCTGGCATTGACACTGGGAGAGTCGTAATAGTCCAGCTCACTATAAGGGGAGGGGAAAAAAAAAAGGACAAGAAGTCAAAGAAAGACCTTTTGGAGAAGAAAGAGAAACCCATTAGAAATCTTTAACAGCCTTGAGCACGGATTCAGACAAAGAGCTCACGGTCTCTGCAAGTAAAGCGAGCCAGGAAGACAGCAGTATCTAGTTTTGGAGACACTGTATGTTATGGTACATCAAACAGCACAGAACAGGAAGAAAAACAACCACCACCCAAGGCCTCAACAAACACTGGTGCTGGCTGCCTGACGGGAATAATTTGGCACTGGGGGAAGGGAGTATAGACTTTTGCTCAAGATGGGAATAAGCAGATTATGAGCAGAGCAATATGCCCCTGTATTCTTCTTAAGAACATCATGCAGGCTAACTACCTGCATCTTGTACATCAGAATGGGCAGCAAAGATTTTATTATGAATGCAAAGAAACTGCTTAAGATTGTTCTAAGAGTTGCATGGTACAGGTGGCAAGGAATAGCTAAAATACACAATCTATTCATTTATTTAGGACAATCCCAGAATTACAGTGTAGGTTCCTCTGACAGGGAGCGCTTTGCTGAGATGTCTATAGGCTGGCACTCATGGAAGACAGGCTGGTAAGAGTACGGCTGGGGAAAGGAGAGCACGAGGGTAAGCTGAAGCTTGTGGTCTTGTATTGCCTTATGCTCTTGGTTCTGCACATGGTCAAAGAGGGAGAAACCTGCAGGCAGAGGGAGACCAGCCAAGCTGGGAAGTGTCAGCCTTGAATGAGAAAGCAGAATAACTCTCTGGGCTACTTAGTGACCCTGGGCCATCTGATGAGCATTTCTCTAAGCAGTAATGCAGGTTTAAACAGTTTCCTCTTGCCTCCTCCAGCCTTGTTTCTTCCCACCATTGTATTGCCCTCCTGAGGTGTGTGGGCACAACTGTTGGCAGAGTCTTGCGGTAAACTAGTCAGAAAACTGATTTGGGCTAAAAATAACCTCTTTGCTGGGTTTTTAATCCAGATCAGTTCCTTGATCTACTTTGCTGCAGAGCCATCACTGCAGATGAAAGAACTGCTTCTGAAAGCCTGTCTTGTAATGCACCCGTGCTGGACCACTACTGCTGGGGAGGGGAACGTGCTGTGCCCCCAAACACGCCTGGCATGGGCAGCCGCCGTGGCTTCCTCCAGACCCTCTCCATCTTCCCGGCAGTGTATCTCCGGGGGAGAAAAGAGCTCAGCCATGGTTTCTCAGGGCATGGCCTCTTTGCTGAGATGGAAGATGGCTTTTGGAAGGATGGCAGAGCCTCTTGTCCTCACGCTTTGGAAGAAATCACCTCTCCCCCAGCTGAGGGCCCAGTCTTCCCTGTTGCTCTTAGAGCTGCAGCTGCTTTGGCTGGCATGTAGCATGTGCTTTGGAAGTGGCAGGTCAGCTAATGCTTGCTGACTAGCCAGCCTCGGTTTTAATCTTACTGACATGGAGGATTGCCTTGAACCCTCCTCCTGTTCCAAGGTCAATCCTCCAGTGGACAAGGGAGCAATTCTGTAAATCTGTGTTGTTAAAGGAGATAATGATCTTGATCCAATAATCCTGATTTTTTAGAGGAAAACAGTCCTTCAGCCCAAAAGTACTGATCTTAGCCCCGACACTAACTTGAGATAGGCCAGTGTGATATATAAATATTTTTAAAACAGGAAACGAAGTCAAAGCCAAGTTGTTCAGACTGTTTTTGCCAAGAAACATGCAGGGTTTCAAAATCTCTCTCCCTGCGCTGCAGAGGCCAGCTCTTTACCTGACTGCTATCCCTAGCAATCAACCTCCTGCCCTGATGAGACCCCATTTCTCCTGGTAACCTGCGTCACTCCTCACTCCAGGAGAAGGAGTGGAGGTGAAGGTTTCCAAGCTGGGGGGAAGCAGGGAGGGAGCTGAGCTGCTGTGAGGATGCCCTGGAGCAAGTGCCGACCAGAGCGCACACGGTGCAGTACTCCTGGGGCAAAGGGCCTGAGGTAGCAGCAGCGGCCACGGTGGGCTCAAGCGTCAGCAGATTTTTTCCTGCTAGAATAAGGAGGATGTTTTGACGAAAGAGAGCAAACTGAGAGCCTGCTATCCTCTGCTGTCTCCCTCTGTTCCTGGAAAAGTATGACAGCACTACAACTCTGAAACCTAGCAGGCGCCAGCGGCAGGTCAGGCTCTTTGGGAAAGGGTTCACAGCAGCATAACGAGCTGGAAGAGGATGGAAACTTGGCTTGGGAATATAATTCTGCCGCCCCCTCATCAGCACCCACGACTCATCCGTTTTCTGGCCCGCTCTTCTGGTGCGTCTGGATACTGGAGAGCAGTATCCTAGATACTGTTTGGAAACACTGGGACTTCCCAACATTTTTGTATGGGGATGGATTTACGGCTCTCCAGAGGGCAGAGGGCAAAGCTGATTAAGCCTCCCTGGCCCCAAGGATGGGACATGTGCCGGGGTGCCGTACTTCAGCTCTTGTGCAATAGCAGCAATCTGTTCCACACGGTCCTGGTGTGCAGCCAGGTCACTCTCAAACGCCTCGTGTTTCTTCAGCAGGGCCTTTATCTCCGAAAGGGTAGCAGTTTCGTAATCCTTCTGCTGCAGCATTGCTTCCTTACCTGGGGAGGGAGCCAAAGGACAGGAGAATGAAGGACAGGCCCCAATGCCCCCAAAGCCAGCTCCGCGCCACTGAGGCAGCTCCAGGGGCCCTCAGAACAGCATCTGCCCCACTCCAGGCACCCTGCCCAAGGCTTGCCCTCATGCGTGCTGGCCTAGAGATGCACAATCCTCACTTTCAAACCACAGAGTGTGAGTTTGCCATTAAAAACAGAGAAAGGCACATAGTGCAGCTCAAGCCAGGGCTGTCACAGTTTGTACTGGACTTGTCTCAGTATGTGCAAACTGGGCTATGCTGGTCCTGTAAAGGCCAACTGGAGCATTTACTGTACAGTAACTTTTCTGTAGCTCTGTAGCTCTCTTCTGTCCAAAGTTCTCACTTTGTCACAGTTAGGGAATGCCAATGTGGCTGCATGATGCAGCAGAACAGAGATCAAGCTGATTTTCATACATTATCTTCTAATAAAATAAGGAATAAATCTAGCCTTCTCGAGAGGAAAATCTCATGGAAGGACCCATGCACAATCCATCTCTTCCTCCCTACGTAACGGACAGCACTCTGTCAGGCAATAGGAAGCATGTAGGTTGGCATTACCATCTGTCCAGGACTCATGAATGGACGCCTTCTGCCGGAACTTCTCTGCCAGGTGATCCAGCCTCTCTAGCCTCCGGATCTCATTCAACAACCACTCCTCATAGCCCTTCTCCGCCTGCTCTAGGCCACCCCAGGCATTGTTTATATCCTAGAGACAGGAGCATGAGAAGAAAAGGCAGGTTAGAAGATGGGGGGGAAGATGTTTGTCAGCATTAGTCTCAGTGAGCTACATGGCTCCAGTTGGTTGGAAGGAGTGAGCGTGGGCTTTTCATCTCACAGCATTGTGCAGACAGGTCAGGAAGACAAAGTGCCAGACTTAAGATAAGCAGGACTAGCAGTGTCAGGATATACTTGTCTGCACAAGAGTCACTCTCTAAACACTCCCCTCCACGAAACTTCAACAAAACCCAACCATTTCTGAATCAGAAAGAATGAGAGGCACCCAGACATCTCTTCATAAAGGCATGCAACTTATGAAGAGCCTCAGAGTCTGGTTTAGATACAGGGGAGCAATGATCACTTGATCCTCTCTTATTGTGGCCTCACTGAACTATATTCTGTAGGGTTCCTACCATACAGTAGCTCACTCTGAAGGTGGGCATGCTCTGCCCACCCATGGGCAGAAAAGAAGTCCCATTTTTCAGGTGTGGTTGGGGCATATACGAGCAGTTAACCCCACTCACCGAGACCATTTTCCCTTCTGAAGGCATGAAGGCTGGCCTGTTGCTGAGCCGCAGCTTGGTCTGCAAGGTGTTGAAATTGATCTCAAGTTGGCACTTCTCTTGGACCTTGGGGGGCTTGTGCAGGCGGCGGTAGTCCCGGAAGTCCTCCAGTTTCTGCTGCATGGCTTGCATGGTGTTCTCTGGGGCCCGGTTCTCCAGCCAGGGGATGGTGCGACGGATCCACTCCAGCAGCTGGAAAGAGCAACAACAAGAAGCCTTGAACTGAAAAGTGTGTTAAAACTACAGGTGTTGCTCTGATCTCATTCGGGACCGTTTACCTTTATGTTTGGTGTCAGAAAGATTCTGCCACCAGCAGGGCTTGTACAGAAAAGTTTGCCAGCTTTTTTGGAAGTATTTTTTTTTAATGAGCAGCCCATTCCCTACCACACTAACTAGTACTGCTTATTGCAGCACTGCCAATCCAACATGCTTAAGGCATAGCTTTCGCACAATCAGGACAAACCATGTCCGCAGATTACGCTAAAGCCTTAGAGTTTTGCTGGACTGTTGCATAACTAGAGGATGCTGTAAGTCATATTATCTCCAGAGGGGTCTGACAGGAGAAACCAAATTCTTGCCTCCAGTTACACTTTTCCCACTCTAGCTTCCTTTAAGTCAGTGTTGCTCTTTGAATAACGCTCCTCAGCAAACCTATCTGGGGAGCTGGCAAAATGCTAATGCAATGGGCAGTTTATAGCGTGAGTGGAGTAGTGTCCTATGCTTTTCAGACCAGGCTGAACCCAGGCTCATGGGCTATGTTTGCCCTTCTGTTCTCCATCTTCCCCTCCCTACTTATCTTCCACAAACACACTCCAGTCCACATTTGGTCACTTCTGTAGTTTCACAGCTGTCAGTCTGTCAGCCTTCTCAGTTAACCAAAGCAGCTTCCAGCTTGTATCTTACACAGATTCTTTCCAACTATCAGCAAATGCATACTTCATTCCTCAATTATCTCTAACTTCCATTCTCTCTGATCCAATTCCTGGCTTATGCAGTATATCGGCATACAATTTGTATGAAAGATGTTATGAAGTTGTACAGTCCTGAGGAATGCAAGTTAAACCAGCTTGATTTTTCCTTTAATTTTAGAATTTCTGCAGCTGCTTTTAATAAACTGAGAAACTCAAAGCTGCTCTATGGAAGCTTTCTGTTTTAAAGTAGCTTGCTCTCGCCTTCAAGGTAAGTTCGATCTTTAATTTTTCTCAAGCTAGAAGGGGAAAAAAAAATAATTTTCCAGGGAAACATAGGCCAATAGCATTCCCCAAGATTAGTTATCAGCGTTAAATGCAATTCCTTTCCACATACCACCACCCAGAAACCAACAGCACCATGGACACCTACATCACTGGCCAGTTTTTCATAGTCTTCCATGAGCTGTTCGTTTTCTTGGTTGACTGCCAGCACCTTGCAGATACGATTTGCTGCTGTCTCCGCCTGACAAACAAGAAAAACAGAAGAAGGGAAAAGTGTGAAAAAAAAAAAGATAAACCAAAGCTTGCAGCTCAGCTTCCTGCTACATACTTGCGGGTAAAGTCTCCTACCCTTGGCTCTAGCAACCTGTCTGTGCTTCGAAATGTCTATCCCGACCTCTTTGCTTTCCATCTGACCTTCTATAATTTATTTTTCCCTTCTCAGGTGAATACGTTCCTTCAGAGATTCTCAGCTTTACTGATCCCACCCTGTGTGTTGTGACAACCACATTTCTATGTCTTTTCTGTTATTTGCTTCCTACCAGAGGGACCCTGGCTGCCTCTTTACAAAGACAGGGGGTTTCTGACAGCACCTCTACTCCCCTCACCAGCATTCAGAGCTGGAACAGTGGTAACTGAGTGATGTCAAGCTGATGAGACTCTCTACATGCTTTTACCCCAGGAAAGAACTACCTAAACTACCTATCCATAGACTGGACTTTGGGAAATTCCTAATTTTGTTTGGAAGATAAAGTGGTAGATACTCCTCTTAACCTTAAATTCTGCCCAGTAGAGCTGTCTTCCAGCTTTCCCTGTATTTCTGGCACTCATTACAGGGCCACCTCCTCCAGCATCTTGCCACATGACACCTACCATGTATTCAGGGTCTTATGATCCAGCTGAGAAGAGAATTTTTTTTTTTCCACTTTCTGGGTAATCTTTCTGCTTATTCTCCCAAAACAAGTCTCACCAAAAAAGAACCTGTTGTTACTATTTAGTTTTGTTTTTTTTTTCCACTGTGGGTCCAAAACCTTGTTCTCTGCAGGGAGCTGAACATGTTAAAACATGAATTTGGAACAAAGTAAGGATCAGAAAAATCCCAGCTATGAACTGAGGAGCAGTCAGTCTGCCCCGGAGTGCCACGCATGTGTTTGGCATGGGGAACATACAGCAGGCTGATCCTTGCACGGCATGTATCTGTGGATATCGGCTCCCTTTATCATTATCATGGTGGGTGCCATGCCACAAGGCCTCGGAGGATGTGCCCCTGTGATGGGTGTCAGGGGATTGCTCAGCACCATCTTACCACAGTACAGCTATCGCCCTGGTGCCTGGGGAAGGTGTTAGAGCTACCCACAGGACCCCTATGGAGTAGTCCTCCTTACAGAGGCTAAGTGGAGATGAAGAGGAGAGGGCACATGCCAACACTACAACAGACCAGTTGAGAGTGCTGTGTCCTGCCTTAAAACTATGTGTGGGATGGATGCCAAAAGAAGTTTTGCTGAGCTTATAGATGGCAAGTTTCAACCTTCTTCCATTTTTAAAAGGCCTTTTATTATCTGTTTATTCAATCTCCAAGGCCATTTGAGAAAAATCCTCTAATTTTTGCAGCTGATACGAGGCAGCAAGAATAGCAATAAAGTCGTAGGCTATACAGTAATGTATGGATTGCTACGGTCCCAGGGGATCTGGCAATCTTATTCATTTGTAAGAAGCTGTAAAAGCATATATTCAGTCATCTGTCCCTTCACTAAAGTGGGCCAGCTAGCAGATACACAGATATTAACTAATTTAAAACACATCAGAGGGACCTGTACAGGAAAAAAGAGCAAATTCACCTTAAAAAATAAAAAATCTGTAAAAAGTGCAAACAATGGTTACATTTAAGAAAGCTTGTACTTTGATCAGTTTTTAACTAAAGTTTGTACTTTAATGGAGTGCTTTTTGATATTGAGAGAAAACTTTGTAGACATAGGACCAAATAGTATGTCAAAAAGACATTGCCAGAGCCCTACCATGATGTGCCTAGTGACTGCAGGGAACTGGTGGTGCCAAATGTTTATCTCAGTCATCCCAGGAGAGGAGCTCCCTGCACACTCTTAACTCTCTTCTTTTTACACCCCAGCAGCCAGCTGTGCAGGAGGGACCCCATTTTGTGTAGGCGTATTTACATGCATCCAACGATAGATTTCCTCCAGCTGCCCAAGTTTTTAAATACATGTGTATGTATATATGTGTGTTGAACATCTGTCCAAACACAAAAGCCCTCTGAATGTCAGCAATTACGACATTATTTGTATTATCCTAACAGTTGAAGTGTAGGGGCTTTCCCTCCCCTACCAGTACTCGCTTCCCTTTGGTTCTTGCCTACTCCAAACTGCTCTGTGCAACAGCGTGCTGCAGGAAAGGCTCTGTGGCCGCTATCACCATTAAGACCATGAGCAACGCATTACACTGACTTGCTCTGAGCAAGGTAGGACAAAAGGGTCCCAGTGCTTTCAGGTAACCTCCACAAATACCTCCCACACTGCTGCTAATGAGCTGCTCTGTGGTGATGGCAACCTCAGTGAAACACTTCCAGGTAAAAGAAGAGTGGTGCATTAAGATGTTTACATGACACCAAGGCAGCTCCCCCTACACCTTCATTAGTGGAGGGGAAAAAGCCATTTTTGCTTCCATACACTGATAAAGGCAATGATGCATTTAGAATGCTCGCACTGGCTCCAAACAAGCCAGGATGCCCACAAGGCACGGAGCAGCACTGAGCAGATGCACCATCCTGGGGTCTGGAAGCTGCACACCTGTATTCTCTGAGAACCCATGTGAGCTGATCAGCTTCAGTGCAGCATCGTGCTGACATATTATACTACTTGCACTCAGAGACTGTGGGGAGGGCAAGCTCAGGGCATTCTGCTTGATACCACACTGCTGTGTGATGTGCATGTGCTGCTTGGTGGACTCAAAATGGAAATCTGAACAGCCAAAGTAGCAGTAATTTCTCTGCCTTTTGTCTTTTCTGTACTGCTCAACCCTGACTTGGACTGCTTATGATGGAATTGGAGTTAGCTGTCTCTCTAGTTCATGGATCCAGGTCTCTTTGCTGAGGAGGATCATAAAGGAAGGCATTCCCACAGTGCACTGCATAGGGAAGATGCCTGCCTGTTGCTGTTCTCTGGCCTTGGAGGACCACTCCGGAATACTGTATGCCAAACACAACGTCTTAATAAAATGGTAAAACGTTAGTTAGAAATTTTCACCCCAGAAATCAAGTTTACAAAATATTAAGCCAACCAGTAGTTGCATGCATTTAGTGTGAAAGTCAGAAGCGGTTAGAAAACAAGCAAACCAACCAAAGCAAGTATACCTACAAATATATATGTATATATTAAAAAATGGCATAAAGAAAAAGCAGCCATCTACACACACATGTCAGGCTGGGGACCCTGTACCTTCAAAGGCTCAGTATAAGAGAGTGAAAGAAGCAGAAAGCGGTTCATGGGACTTCCCCTTCAGGACTGGTGGCAGTAATGAAAAATCTGAATGAAAAATGGAGCGATATCACAGTAAGTCACCTAACCGTGCACAAGGCAGCAACACATTACAATCTGGGCTGGGGCTTGCACTCAGTAATTCCTTTGCATTTGCCTGGGGGTTTGAATCTGTGTCACTCAGCAGCTGGCTAATGTACAGCTAGGGCAACTCCAAAAAGGAGCTGTGCCCCTCCCCTTCCAGGGCACAGCTGAGTTGCTGGCCCATCAGGACTGCTAAAAAATTAATAAATGATTAAATCTTTAATCTTCCCTATAAGCCAGCTAGACTACATAGGATTGATGCTTTAATAACTAAGAAGATCCATCTCCAGTTCTTGCCTCAGCTACTTGGTTCAGGTCCTGAGGCAGTAAAAGGTTGTTTTCAGTTATCCCTGGAGACCTAGCATCCACCTAAATTGCTGATGAGAGCATGGGACCTGCTGAGCAGGTTTCCAAATTGTGGAATGGGCGCAGAGAGAAGAGGAAGGGATTGGCGAGGGGCACGGCTGCTCCTGCAGCAGGCCACAACCCTCCTCACATTGTGGTTTGCTGTTTCCTCAATCTGGAGTTCTTTGGATTAAGCAGACAGCATGCAGCAGTCCCTCAGGGGCACCCGGCAAACAGCAGGCCTTATCACCGGGCTGGCATGAGTTCTGAGACTACAGTCTTCCTGGGCAAGTATCAGCTGGCTGGAGCTTGCAGCCCGGTCTTAAGGGTTTTGAACTATTCACAAAGCAGGATCCTAGCGGAAAAGTCATGACTACACAAATTACGCCAAACGGGCAAGTCTACTGCACTGCTGTGGGACACATTCCCAGTTCCTTGAAAACAAGACAGTATCATGTATTTTATATGAAACAGGGCAGAGAACAAAAAGCTTGAACTAAAGAGCTGCTCCCTGGAACCTACTGCCTGCGTTTGCTCTCTGAAAGCCAGCATCAGCATGGTATCCGCATCAAGGCTGCAACCGCCAGCACTGCTTTGTACAAAAGAGATGGACTCTTCCTGGAGTCAAGTTAGCCCTCAAGCTGGGCAACATATGGACTGTGTCTCAAATAGAAAAGGCCTAGTGAGAGAAAAAAGTTGT
Source organism: Phoenicopterus ruber ruber (assembly GCA_009819775.1). Taxonomy (NCBI): domain Eukaryota; kingdom Metazoa; phylum Chordata; class Aves; order Phoenicopteriformes; family Phoenicopteridae; genus Phoenicopterus; species Phoenicopterus ruber. Next base: position 38,938,703 of record CM020219.1, read on the forward strand.
GGCTGGGGGAAACAGGGAGATTTTACATCTGTTTGTAACATGAAGAATGCAGTCTTGAGCTTCGGATTTTATTGTTCCAAAGCCTACGATCTGAAATTAGCAGTGATCTTGTGGAAAGGCTGCAGCCCAGCCAGGCTATGGCATGGGAGGAAAGGATGGACCTTTTTCTTCTATTCAAAGGACTGCAGGGAAATTTCTGTTTTGGAGGAAGCTTGCCGAAAGGCAAACTGTGACTATTTGGTTCCTCTGAGGACAAGTGTCCCGATGCCAGGCAAAGAGACTTCGGAGTAAAGAGGAAGCAGAGGAAGAAGGACTGAAGATGTGGAAATGGGCAAAGCAGAAGAAAGAGAAATAAAACATATAGGTGGTTTGGGAAACAGAGGAGAATGACCAGGGAGAAGCAAGGAATGGAGAAGCGTGTGAGTTTGGGAAAGCTCAAGGCCTGGTAGGAATGAACTTTGTGGCTGCAGCACAAAAGTGCTATGTAGCCAGCTCACGGATGATGCAGCCTAGGAAAGGACCACTGGCCTAGCAGGGGCTGAGTGTGGAAGGCAGGATGGCAGCTCAAGGGAGACTGGCTGTGATTTCCTGGAGTAGGCTGATTTGATTGTGGTACTTCTGGAGGCGCATCGCCTGGCCAGGATGATGCCCACTAGTCACTGAAAGGGTACTGACTCTGTCAGAGCAGACGTTCATTCATCTTTCGATGCCAGCTGTACCAAATGCTTTCTCCACCACTGGGGTGTGAAACTGGAGGGAAGGAGCAGCTCAAGCCTCTCTGAAAGGACTTTTACATCACTTCTCCAGCAAGATTACAGATGGCACACCCAAGCGCATCGCTGGATGCGTTGGGCTTCCCTGCAAACGCCCTGTGGCGGACGGGGGTCTGTCGCGTTCCTCGGTGGAGAGGAGCGGTGGGCAGGGCAGGGAGCGGGGAGGGGGTTGTTAGCGGTAGAGTCTCACCTTCTGCGCCCCCAAGAAGGCGTGGTAGTAACATGAGACATAGGTCATTATGGCCTTCTCATCCGGCCTTAGCGTGCCTATAATATCTGTGCAGAGAAGGAAAAGAGGTTGAAAGGATAAAGTAAGAAGCAGCACATAGAATAAAACAAAACAGTCATGGGTGGCGTGAGAGAGGGGGAGAAAACTTCCCATCATGCATTGCAGGACAGGCCAAACAGATTTCCATGCGGAGAGCTGGGAATTCGGATCAGAAGGTGGCTAGCAGCGTTGGCTTGTGGCTCAAAGCGGCACCCCTCCCTCCCACCCCCCCCAATCCAGGGGGATCCCGAGCTGAGGATCCAGGCTCTGCACCTTCACAGCTGCGGTCCGGGGCCCTGGCCCAAGGATGCAAATAGGTTATTTGGAGGTTTGAACGCCTGCGCTCAAGGCCTTTCTGTACGCCGAGGAGCTAGAGATCAGAGCCTTCCTACGCAGTGCACTTCCTACACAGTATCTGCTCTGCTGCAACACGCGCTGCCTGTTCCTACGGCACTGAAGTACAGGCGGCTGCTTGGTTTTGGCGAGAGATGTTTACCAGGTTTCACCCACAAAATGTTTTCCTTAAGTGACTCCATTACCAACAGGAAAATGGCTAAGCCAGATACAGCAAGGACTCAACTGCCTGATTTCCAGCATGGTGGGTGAGAAAAGAGGAAAAAAAAAGAAACAAATGAACAAAACCAGGCATCTCAGTCATGATAAGCAATGCTCTGTTTGCAAAATCACCACAGATGTACTCGTTAGACATGCTTTGTAAGCCCCAGGTGAACTGGGACTGAATTTGTGGCACAACTCAAGAGAGCAGCAGGTTCAGACCTTGAAGCAAGGGTGCGGGAACCTGCAGCAAATATTAAGGTAAAAGACAAAGCTTTGGGTATTGATTGAACCCTTCATAAAACCACTAAGTCAGCTCTGTTCCTCCATCTTTGAAAAAGAAAAAAAAAAAGTGCATAGGTATCAGCATTGTTTCCAGTGGGGGCAGGGTGCAGTGCCCTGCTAGCAGAGCATCTATGTGGTGGTCTCCACCTTTGTGACACCAAGCATCCTAGCTTAGATTTTCCCAGGAACAGGGGGTGCAGGTCCTCGGCCATCGGGGCAGCAGTTCGGAAGGCAAATGGAGAAGGTAGAGCTCCCCATGCCCTCGGATTTGTGTGCGTGCCAAGGTGCTGGCATACGTAAGTGCCACTGGAAGTACCACTGACTACAGGGAAATGGGACTCCTGGCTCCCTTGCCCCACATGTTATGTCTGGGGCACCACTTTGAACCAACAGCCAACTCTACCAAGAACATAATAATAAAGATGCCCGTAGCTAGAGAGGAGAGAGAGAAAGAAAAAAAGGTTTGGACATTAGCAACGGCACCAGGTGTGCTCTGTGGAGGGAGCTTGGGATCCTGTGATACCTTCTGGGCTCCTGAGAAGGCGTGGTAGAAGCTAGAAACATAGGTCATGATGGCTTTCTCGTCAGGACGGGCAGTTCCAACAATGTCTGTCAAAAAAAACCTCACGTTAAGAGCATAATCAACTGATGGGAGGAAAGCAAAGGAGAGGGAGAACCACAACTGTCCAGGAGGCCTGCTGGGGTATATGCTTGTCATAGCAACTCCACAGGGCTTCCCAGCATTCCCCAGAGGATGTGTGTCTCTCAGAAGCCAGGATCACCTTCCTAGTTCCCCTCCCTTATGATAAAATTGCTTCCACGGTCTGGCCAGGCTAACGCAGCCATACGTCAGCATGTCTCGTGTCACAGCACTTCCCCGTCCTGAGAACATTAATGTGAATGGTGGATTGAATCAATCCAAACTGGCATCAGGTTGACGTGGCTTTTATACACTTCTTATACTGCAATTCCTCCATGCAGTTCTTCAGGAAAGATCCTTTCTCCCTTCCTTTCCATGCCCCCGTCCTCCATTTCAACACAATGATGGCTTGAATTTCAAAAGGCCCTTTCATTAGTTTCAGGGGAAACTCAACACCTCCAGAGACGAGAATTAATGGTGTGGAGGAATGCACATTAGCTCCACTCCATGAGGGAGGAGAGTGATCAGGAAAGGGCAATGGGAGCTCCTGCAAGGGGCCCTCTTCATCACTGCTAGCTTTGCCGAGATCTGAAGCTAGATCCACTTATTTTGGAGGTGGCTTTATTTCCTACAGAATGGCAGGAAGCACTTGAATCTACGCCAGAAATCTCATGATTTTTTGTGATCTCAGCATGATGAATGCAGGGAAAGGAAGACTCATCCCTGGGGATGGGAAATACTACCTAAGAATATGAATGTCCTAGTTACCCAAAACCAGGTTCACTGGGTTCAGCTGCCCTATCCCCACCTTTCCCCCTTGTTCCTCTCACTCCCTTAATTTAACAAAAGCCTTTAACTGCATCTCCTGTTCAAACCAAGCCTGAAATACAGCTTCTACCATTGAAACCAGCTGGCTTCAGGCAAACAGCCAACAACCAGTGAACTATTTCAGGCTGTTGTTTGTACTCCAGAGTTAGTCTTCAAAGTCTACTGCCAAGCTGGTCCTGACAAGGCTCTGAAAAGTAATCCTTGCTGTCCCAGTGGCCTCAGGGAAGCAGTCACAGTCAGTAGCAAAAGCACCTCTGAACAACATGGATCTGTGCCTTGTTCTCCAGACCCAGTCAGTGAGGGATCTTCATGCCCAACACTTTCGAGTAGTCAAGAAGAAGCAGTTTATAATACTAGTATCACGCCTCCAAAAAGGAAGATCACCAGCAATGTCAGAAAGAGCCCAGAAAAAAAATTCTGGAGCAAAAAGAATGCAGTACATTAACTCAGTATTAAGCACGATTCTTGAAAGGGAACACTTCAGTCAGCAGTGGACATAGCCAGGTGTTACTCATCTCTGCCTAGTGTGTCAACCCCAGGTTAAGATCTCCACACCAGACTCAGAAGACTGAGGGGCACAGGAAGAAGAGGGAAGTAGAACATATGATTCATTATTCCACTGTAACTTTTTCCCTATATATTTAGTATGTGGTGATGGAGGGAGCATTCAGAGGTTACTGAATTCTTGTACAATACAAGTCCACCTAGAAGAAGTGGGAAATTTCTTGAGAAAAAGCAAGTTAAAAGCCACTGGGTTCTACTTTACCTTCTGCATCCAGCATCTTGGGAATATCCAGATATTTCTCAGCCACATCAAAAGCTGTGTTTAGATTAGTGAGAGGATCATCCTGGGAAAGAAACAGAGCCAGAGGATCAGCATCAACTTGTAATAAGGTACACAGCATTTCTCTCAAAACAGAGCTATTGTGCTTGGTTTGGTTCAGGTAACTGTGCTGTCCAGACAGAATTATGTGTGAATCTTCATGTAGCACGATGAAATAATTAGCTTCCTTTTGAAAGCAGAGCCTGGAGACTCATGATATGATAATTAACATAAAATCTATGCACTTGCAACAAGAAGGAATAATACATTTTGTCTTGAACCTAGTTTGAAGTAAAATTAGCTTCACATCACACTGATAGTAAATGGCCGTATCTCACATTTACATCTCATGCTTATATTAGGTTTGTAACTTCCATTTTAAAGAACTGCAGAGCAGTGGATCTGTTAGAACATCTAAGCGATACTAAAATAGTAACAACATCTGCAACGGGTGCTGTCCTTAGCTAGTGTACAGTTTGTTGAACACCAGTTGAGTGGGAAATGTTTTAACAAATCTCTACAAAATAAATATATAAAAAAGTACCCATTTTGTCTGGGTATTGCTTTGCCTCCTCGACACTGCACAGGACTTGTCATTTCCTTAGTACATTTCTACTCCTCTATATATAAACCTTTTGCCCTGGAAGGATGCACTTCAGCTACAGACATCAATACACAGTAATCAAATCCTAAACAAAGTTAAATGTGACTTATCACATCATGAGTCATATCACAAAGGTAACTAGATTTTAAAGAGCCACACAAGACAATGTGAAATGCAGATGTCACTGGAAATGAAAGACCTCTGCAAATTGTTTTCAGCGTTCCAACATAATGATCAGCAACAAGGCACCTACCAACCTGTATGAGACCCTCATACAAGGGGTCCCTATATTCCTGTATATCCATGATACTTAGTTATTCTGAAGGATCAATCCACTTCATGGATGACAAATGACATTTGCACTATCAGTTTCTACTGTTGAGACAGCTGGCTTCTGCTGGAGGAAGGGTTGGGCATAAACTGCAAGCATTTAGTCACCATGCTTGCTAAGAGTCTTTCAGGAGAGAGGAAGGATGGGGTGGTACTCTCCATATTGTCATTTGTGCCACTGAGACCCACCTTAAAAATTAGGAAATAAGGAGTATAATTATTTCACCTTCTTTCTACAGTGGCATCTGTGTTCTGTTTCTTTTCTATTTGAGATCATGTGCCTTTGCTTATTGCATTGACTTGGAAGATTAAGCTGTGCCTGAACTCTAATCAACAGGCAGTTTCCTTTGAAACTACCCAGCATGAAAGATAAAGCTAGGCAGGCTTGGGCAGATAGGGTATGGGCATGCAGAAAAGTTCTTTTATGGCACTGGTCATTATGTAGCCCTCAGATTACAGCCTTCATGAAACTAGGAAACTGAGCTATTCTGAAAAGCAGTTTCCTGCAGCGTTTCCCTAGGAATTAATGCATGTATTAGGTTGGCATCCCGTATCAGCATCATATTCCTTTGGGTGAATGTCTCCAGTAGACAGCAATGTTTCACCTACCAAAGTAAATCACACACAGAGGCCATCAAAACAGACATGACCAGTGATCTGTATTTAGTCCACCAGGACAAGTCAATAATAAGTGAGGAAATGTTGCATGGGCACGCTGTGATGAAACCAGCAGCTGTCACACATGATAACGGGCCCCCATCTCAGTGTCAAATGGTACTTTATCCCTATATAATACATTTTCAATGGTGACTACATCAGATATATCTATATCCACCTCTTCAGAGTTTATCAGCGGTGCAGGCAGGGGATTTTTACTACAGGCAGCGCTACAGGCTTGGGGGGGAGTGGCTGGAAAGCTGCCTGGCGGAAAAGGACCTGGGGGTGTTGGTCGACAGCCGGCTGAATATGAGCCAGCAGTGTGCCCAGGTGGCCAAGAAGGCCAACAGCATCCTGGCCTGTATCAGAAATCGTGTGGCCAGCAGGAGTAGGGAGGTGATTGTCCCCCTGTACTCGGCCCTGGTGAGGCCGCACCTCGAGTACTGTGTTCAGTTTTGGGCCCCTCACTACAAGAAAGACATTGAGGTGCTGGAGCGTGTCCAGAGAAGGGCAACGAAGCTGGTGAAGGGTCTAGAGCACAAGTCCTATGAGGAGCGGCTGAGGGAACTGGGGTTGTTTAGTCTGGAGAAAAGGAGGCTGAGGGGAGACCTTATCGCTCTCTACAACTACCTGAAAGGAGGTTGTAGAGAGATGGGGGTCAGTCTCTTCTCCCTAGTAACAGACAACAAAACAAGAGGAAATGGCCTCAAGTTGCGCCAGGGGAGGTTTAGATTGGATATTAGGAAACATTTCTTCACTGAAAGGGTTGTTGGGCACTGGAACAGGCTGCCCAGGGAGGTGGTGGAGTCACCATCCCTGGAGATATTCAAAAGACATTTAGATGTGGTGCTAAGGGATATGATTTAGTGGGGGACTTGGTAGTGCTAGGTTAATGGTTGGACCCGATGATCTTGGAGGTGTCTTCCAACCAGAACAATTCTATGATTCTATCCTCCAGCCACAAGGAACCACCCTATGCCATGGAATTAGAGGCTGGTACCATTTCAGCTTCAGCCTACTTGTCTCCTGTGGAGAAACCTCTATGAAGCTAAAGTGTAACCAAAAGCCTTATTTGAGGTGAGACTAGCTGGTATAGAACATACCTTGTTCACTATGTGTAGACAGGGCCTTAGCTCCATTTAGGAAGGAAAAGTAACAGCCTTTCCTTCACTTCAGTGCAGGAGCAACCAGAAATGCCAAGTGGCAGCTCCTTTGCCAGTTTTCCCCTAGTCCATGTGCCATTTTCTGCTTCTGTAGAAATGTCACCACTGTGTACCAAATTTCAGCCTATGCTGACCATGACCACCATGGCATCGCTAATGCCCTGACAGAGTGTTTGGTATTAACACAGATCCTTCCTTAGCACAGACCCATCTGAATGAGGTGCCTGAAGATCTGTCAGCCTCTCCTGGAGGAAAGGGAGGAGCAAACTCAGGGCAGATAGCTTTCCTATCAGTTTGCAAGTAACAATACCAGGAGCAGTGTTGCCAAAGCTTAAAAAAATTTTAAGCTGGAAGTTGGGAGAGGTTTCCTGATGGGAAAACTTACTGGGCTTGGGCACTCCCAAAGGAAGGGCTGGAAGTCTTAACATGCGGCAAACTGGAGACTCACCTAGATGAAGCCAGCAGACTTCTACTTCATATGGAAGAAAGATGTGTGATCACAGTCTCTTGGGGAATGAAGCTAAAGATAGGTAGCTTTCTTTCAGTAGCACTAAGTCCAAGACTAGCTCCGAGATGAGCAGAGAGCTAAACATGAGTAAAACCCTGTTTCCTGCGGGAAAAGCTTCACCCCTCATGATCAGCGATCACAAAGGTGATGCTTCTTTGTGCAAAAGATAGGGTTTCCCTGGGGGCTTGTCCAAGACTACAACAGGGTCTTAAGCCCTATGAAATTCCTCCAAACTCCACCGCTTTCAGTTCCATCTCATTGTACACCAACTAGTCATCATTTCAAATCACCTGTGTCAGTTGACTCCCATAAAAAGGGATAAAGTAGTAAAGACTGGCTTGGCAGCTCCCAGCCTCACACCGCAGCGCTGTGGCTGCAGGCACGCTTTAGGGACCCAAAGGCAGCAGAGCAAACAAAAGCCAAGTCACCTGTCCCCTGATTCCTTCCACAGCCGAAACACACATCCCAGAACAGCACTGACCCAGACGAGGTTCTGCAGAGGTGCCTTGGTTCCCACTCTGCTTACATGAACATAGAAATGGCAGAGACACAGAGGAGAAGTAACTCGCCACGCTCTAGCCGGGCCAGCCATGAGGAAAGCTATAGTTTTACCATGGAGGAATTACGTTGTTTTAACGGTGGCAGATAGCAAACCTGCCCTAAACAGATGCCCACCTGGCACAGTCTCTGCTTTTGCTGACTAAAAACTACTGTGGCTCCTCCTCTTTTACCACAACGCTAACTCACATGGGGAGTCTTCTCTCCTCCTCCAGCTATTTCCAAGTCCTTGCAGCACACAAGGTTGCCATGGCAATTATTGCAGTGTGACATAAAAAAATCTTCTATTAACTAGCAATCAGGAAAGGAGATGGAGAGGGAGGAAAATTGAGAGAGACTAGATCTGCCAGAGCTGAAGACACTAGGAAAGAAAGCCAATCGGTACAACTTGTGTTTTCAGGAATATCTGTAATAAATGCATCCAACACAGCAGTACACAGACCACATTTCTATATGGATTGTGGTATATGAGGGGGTATCTGAGCCACCAGTCAACCATTGTACTTGATAAAAGGATCTTAGTGGCTCACAGTTGAGCTACAGTCAGGGGTAAAAGGAGGAAGGGAACCCCCATCTTCTGCATATCCCTCACATGCAGACCATGAGCTGAATCTTGAGATCTTATCTACCGTGAGCTGAACAATAGCAGACAGACCTGCACTGAATAGAAACCATCTAACCAAATAAGTAGCTGTGGTGTCAGGGAATCACTGACACCAAGCTGGGTGGACTTGCACCTTTTATTTTGGGGCCTGGACTATACAAGCAACCTCAGCTAGGCAGTGCATGTAGGCAGAAAAGAATTGTGCTTGCTCCACTAATATAGCTAGACTACAAAAAATAGCTAGGAACATAAACTCAAGACAAAACCGTGCTGACAAAAGTTGTTGCTAACTTTTGGGAAGAAGACATACAGCTACGCTGGCTACCTTTTGCTAGCATACACTGCCAATACAGGGTCTGTAGCATAGACATAGCCTCTGTGAAGGAGCAGAAAACACTAAAACTGCACAAGAATTCTGCCCAAACAGGAGGTACAATACAGACCTCTTGGCAGCTTGGACTTATACGTGTGTGTGTGTGTGTGTACACAGAAATACATGCAACATCACCAAAGGCACACGCAACTAAGATGCCATTAATCACTTCCTAGAATTGGAAGAGACCTGGAGGTGGACCTCTAATCTACTATTCACTGTGATGGCTGCTTCTCAGCAGCCTTTCTCTGCAGAGCTAGGGATGATTCAAAATGTTGGGTTGGTTGGTTGGTTTGTTTGCTTGTTTTTGAGAGAAGGGGGAGAGGGGAAGTAAGCTCCAAGGAGAAAGGCAAGAATCAGTTGAATTGAGCCAAGGGGAGGAGAAAGAAGCGATAAAGGAGGAAACAAGTGACAGAAATAGTCCAGGCAAATACTGTGTTTAGGAAGGTGCCATGTCCCCCTGTACTCGACCCTGGTGAGGCCGCACCTCGAGTACTATGCTCAGTTTTGGGCCCCTCACTACAAGAAAGACATTGAGGTGCCGGAGCGTGTCCAGAGACGGGCAACGAAGGTGGTGAAGGGTCTAGAACACAAGTCCTATGAGGAGCGGCTGAGGGAACTGGGGATGTTTAGTCTGGAGAAAAGGAGGCTGAGGGGAGACCTTATTGCTCTCTTACAACTACCTGAAAGGAGGTTGTAGAGAGGTGGGGGTCAGTCTCTTCTCCCTAGTAACAGGCGATAGGACGAGAGGAAATGTCCTCAAGTTGTGCCAGGGGAGGTTTAGATTGGATATTAGGAAACATTTCTTCACTAAAAGGGTTATGAGGCATTGGAACAGGCTGCCCAGGGAGGTGGTGGAGTCACCATCCCTGGGGGTATTTAAAAGACATGTAGATGTGGCACTTAGGGAGATGGTTTAGTGGTGGACTTGGTAGTGATAGGTTAATGGCTGGACTCGATGATCTTGGAGGTCTCTTCCAACCAAAACAATTCTATGATTCTATGTTTATACATGTTACAAATGGGTTTCAAACATCTAGCATAAAAAGGGCAACTTCCCTTCAGCACACGTCAACTGCCAGAGCTAAAGGCTAGGCTCTGAGCTAAGCTCTTCCCAGCTATTTGCTCAAGATTTCAGCTGTGGTAGAGTTCTCAGACATGCAATTAATCTCATGTCTTTAGAGTAATCGAGGCAGAACAACAATAAAAATGATACAGAAAGAGTCAGAAGACTGCAGGAGGGCAGAGAGAACCTCATGAAGGATGTGATCAAAGGCAAGTGGAGAACAAAAGATGCTGGTTCCCTTTAACCTTACTCCAAGGAGGACAAATCCCTCTTCCTATCTACATTGATTTTTGCTAGGCAATCACGCTTTCTTCCACCTTAAAAAGCCTGCAGGCAATATGACCAAATAACTTACTTTCCCTCACTCTTGTTTCACTTGCATTTGGCTTAGGGCTTTGTCGATAATGTAGAGCACTGTAGCATTTACCTTGCTGGGTTTGTCAGATGCATATTGCTTAGCTGCTTTTATTTTCCCAAGATCAGGCACTGAAAATGTAGCTCTAATAACTCCCTTTTTTATTGCTGCTGTTTATGTAAACAGGTACAGTCTCTCCCCACTGTTTATTCATCATGTGCTGACTCCAGACACTAAAACTGATCAGGTAATAGAATTGACTGCTCTGCAAGACAGTAAAGATCTAAAAGGTTACTGAAAGGCAGATCAGGCATTGTACAATTCATTGCCTCAAGGACGCAGCTAATTTGATTTACTCAATATGTAAACTCATTTACATATTGTCTATTTGCACAGTGATCCAAGAGCCCAGGTCTATTAGTGATGGGCTTCTATGTTTACTTCCCTAGCTAACATCAAGCACGTATGCACTTCTATAACACCCAGCCAGTGAGAGCAGATGGTCAAACTTTTTGTGTATTAGCCCTAGTAACGACACATGAATTACGCTCTTGGTGACATTTCACTCCACATGTGCACAGATATAGTGAAACCAGATCTCAGCAGACTGCAGGAATGCCACTAGCATGAGAACTCAGTTTGGTCTTCCATCACTCTGCTGGGTCAAGACACTGCTGGCAGCACAAACCACTGAACGCTTATTCTCATCATCCACTTAGCAATCTTGTCCCTAAGACACACACAGGAAGCAAACTTTGGAGCAGTTAGATATCATGTTACCAGTGGCAATTTTTAAAGTAAAATGGAGTGTTATGGCAAATGCTTTTCTGGCACCTGACACCTACATGCTAGGAGAAGCCCAGTACTGCAGATGGCTCAGTGCTGGAAGCATGTGACAAGTGTCCAGTAAGGGCACACAGGCCCCTCAATGAGCTTTTGCACTTAAACACCAGGTAACCGGTTTCTATCCAACTCTCCACAGAAATGTTAAGTCTGATTTGACTCACTAGTCTGTGACATTAGCACAGAACTAGTCTCACATTTGGTGTTACTGAATTTGCCAGCTTTTGCTCATCAGCTGGGATTGGAGCACATGTGTCTCATATAAGGCACTATGAAAGCAGAGAAAGTCAAGCAGGAAACTCATTAAGTTCACGCTTCACTAAGAAGCCTGAATGTACTGATTCATCCCTCCTTACTTCCCCCCAATCCTGCAACTGCCAGCTTGTGCTGAAGTTCTCCAATTATGTTTATCAAGCTAATTCTTCTCCCTCTTTACTTCCAAGGAGCCAAGCATGTGGTCTAACAAACAAATTGAGCTGTACCTTTCGTAGCTTCCCGTAGTCGATGAGCTCTGGACGGTGTCTATGAATTAAAGCGCAGAAACCAAGGCCGTCCTTCCAACTACGAGAGAGACAGAAGAGAGCACAATGATCAGCGCTCAGCCAGGGAGAGACACAGTGATGGGCACAAGCATGAGGGAAGGCACCAAGACAGCAGGACGACTAATTCTGGTTTAGTTGCTAGCTAACAGTGCTTCTGTAAGCACTGGGAAGGAAGCATGCCTTGTACCTGTGTGAGACTGCAAATATAGATTCCTTTCAATCCCTGCAAAAATCCACTGTGATTAGGACTTGCCCTTTGCATTGCCACCTTCTTTTTGCCAGTTCTCTGTACTGAACTCGCTGTGCATGTCCTGTGGAGCATGCAAGAACAGGTGTAGAGCTCAGGGCTGAAAAAAGATGTAGATACAAGCCCAAAAGGAGGAACAAGTGCATGCCTTAGGGAGAAGGCAGATGCCCATTCCTAGCTCCACTGTAGTACTGTCTAGCGTGGATGGCACTTAAGCTCTCAAAAAAGTGCTTTTCTGAGAACATTTATATGGTTCATACAGCTCTCCAAGACGTGCTGGAAAAAGCACAATTATGCAGAATCTTCACTGGAACATCTGCCAATTTGGAAATATTAAGAGCAGAGCAAGAAAACCTCTCATCCTTTCCCAACTCTGCCATACTACAAAGTTTCTGGTGTAACCCTTATTTCATGGCTCCTAAAGCGTTCTGAGTTTTCACAGAGCAAAAGCTGTCTTGCTTAGCCTGCGGCACATATGCTGCTCTCAGAGGACTTAATGCTCTCAAGAACTTTACGAAAGCAGCAATTGTAACCAGAGCGAGGAATTTGGATGTAAGTACTTGGATCCTCTTATAACCTCTGCCTTTAATTTCCTAGGTGTCTCTCTCGACTACACTGTTACTGTGTAACATGCATCTGCATTGCCTTGGGAGGTCTGTCAAGAAGATTGCTGAATATACCAAGAGACATATGAAAATAACACAGATTGTAAAGCTAAATTCTTGCCTGTAACTCACCTGATATGGAAGTTCTGGATGTTTACATTTTTGTAGGGGGCTGTCTTCCTCTGACACCATAACAAAAGTCCTTCTTTAGCAGATGTCTCTAGAGAAAGAAAGAAAGAAACCACACCAATTAACTAATTATCTTAGAAAGCAGGAGTGTCTGGACCACATGCTAGAAAAACATGACCAACTCCTCTTTGGTAGAGACAGCACTGAATTGTGCTTTATTTAATTTCACTTGTCCGAAAATTCCTTGTTTGGAAGAGTCTACTGGGATAGTTTTGTTACTGTTATTTTCTTAATGAGGTTCTGCAATAAGGAGATATCTTTTTGGCATTAGAGAGTTTTGTAGGACTTGTAAAAGATGGGTCCATTCTCAGTGCTAGTCCCTGAACTGGCCTGCAAGAAATGCAATAGATTCCAATATCAAAGTTGGCTTTCAGGCTTAGCCATCCTTTTGAGCTGCTCTTAAAATCTCTTAGAAGAGGAGGATGTGAAAAACTCTTCTCAGTATACCTGAACATAGCCAGAAATGTCAGTGGGATGACAGGGCAGCTTGAGAAGGGTAGCTCCCTAGGATCTTCCAGTGACTCACCTAAGAGCACATTCTGGGCCTTTTAAGTGGCAAAGCCATTTAGTTACCCCAGTTGTTCATTGTTAAACAGTGGCTGGAAAGAACTAAGATTTACCTTCAACTGAGATATCCTGAATGGCAAAACGAAGGATGATGGTCCAGATCATTCCAAGAGTCATTTTAACATTGCCATCCACGATTTCTATGGGAAAAAAAAAAGGTAGAAAGAGAAGAAATAGAAGGCATCAAGTTGCAAGTGCAAATCCTAGTAAAACAGGAGCATTGGGAAGCATTCCCTTTTGCAGATGGGAGAATTGGAATTCCAGCTGGAAACTGTTCTTCCCCGCCTCCCCAGATGCTCTGCTGGTACAGCACAGTCTTGCCCAGTAGTACCCAGTAATCAGACTGGTTCTCTTGCAGTATACTACTGAGCGTAAAACAGACACCGATGATCCAAAAGACCAGGAATAAGGACCAATTTAGATCAGTTTAATTCCCCACAGGGGCCTAAACCCACCTTGTTCAGGTTTAATTCCTATCACGTAGAAGCCATATAAGCCAAACTGGGAAAAAAAAAAGCCTTCCTCTCTTACTCCGATATGTCTACTCCAAGTCACCTACGTAACTGCCCCAGCATAATTATACCAGAACCACCAGTGAGACTTCCCAGTGCAGATGAACTCTGACAGCTGGTTTTGTCATGTGAAGAAGATACCACCAAGAAAATCAAGAAACATCAACATTTTAATTTCAAACAAGCCTAAATGCTTGTTATTTCAGACAAACCTAAATATGCCAGACTGCCTGTATAGGACTTCTTTCAGTCATATAATTGCCAAAAGACACAGCAGAGCATTCCTCAAAGTACATGCATCCTGCTTGAAGAGGAAGCAAAGACTCATGCTGAGCAGCCTGAGCAGACCACAACATAAACTAAGATGTGCTTTAGTGCTCATTGGACTCCGCAATATAAATCAGCAAGGGTCAACAGCTCGGAGGTTTTCGAAAGTGACTGCTTGCATGTGTGAGGTATGACCTGTTCAGGGTGGGGGATCAAGGTTCTGGGGGGAGGTGCTGGGGGGATGCTGGCCCAGAAAGGGGCTTCCACCATGTATAGATTAGTGCCAAACAGTCCAAATGGCAAGCAGCTGGGTCTCAAGTGTTGATCCTCAGCATCTACAAAAATTCCGCACAGACTATATACACACGTTTGTCACGGTTTAACCCCAGTCGGCAACCAAGCACCACACAGCCACTCGCTCACCACCCTCCTCCTCCAGTGGGATGGGGGAGAGAATCAAAAAAAACAACCTTGTGGGTTGCAATAAAGACAGTTTAATAGGATAGCAAAGGAAGAGAGAATAATAATCATAATAATAATAATAGAATATACAAAACAAGTGATGCACAATGCAATTTCTCACCACCTGCTGACCAATGCCCAGCCCCTCCCCGAACAGTGATCTCCTCCCCAGCCAACTCTCCCCACTTTATATACTGAGCATGACATCATATGTTATGGAATATCCCTTTGGCCAGTCTGGGCCAGCTGTCCTGGCTGTGCCCCCTCCCAGCTTCTTGTGCACCTCCTCGCTGGCAGGGCATGGGAAGCTGAAAAGTCCTTGACTTGGTATAAGCACTACTTAGCAACAACTAAAACGTCAGTGTGTTATCAGCATTACTCTCATACTAAATCCAAACCACAGCACTATACCAGCTACTAGGAAGAAAATTAACTCTATCCCAGCCGAAACCAGGACAACATTATAAAATTTACAGCCTTCACTTTTTTGGATAATAAAACTAGACGAGCTGCCTTCTCCTACTCGTTCTCTGGCAGGTTCCTGCATGACAGAAGAATTTTTCACTAACAACTGACAAGTTACAAGCGTATTTTCAGTAAGAAAAGGGTTAGAATTAACGTACTGTTTGGGAGTAGAATAATTCAAGTCCTAACAAGGCTGCCAGAAACCATTTTTGTACCACTGTAGACACTTCTGTGTCACTGCTTCCATAAAGCTGCCCAGCAGGAACACATCATGCTCTGGGATAAGTAGAAATTTACAGTATAATCAACTGCCACCTGTCTGGATCCTGTCACAAAAGTAACAATATTTGAAATTTTCCTTTTAAGTGGTTAAAAAAAGTTTTTTCTCTTGTAAAAAATTTTCAAGATGTGAACCTCAGTGTATTTAAAACCAACAGACAAGTAGCATGCACCTCAAACATATTGTTTGAGAAACCGGGTCCATCTGGTCCAAATTCCTGAAAGCTTGTGATTTAGCGATACATGTGGTGCAACTTCCAGTGTAAATTAGAAGGATAATCTCTGCTGTGCTTTGACATACATCTGCATTTAGGATTTACAGATTTAAGACAGAAAACAAGACACGCCACCTTGTTCTACTGCAGTAAACCCCTGTGTCCACTCCTTTCTGTACTTAAGAGTACACACAGATATCTTGGAGGGGCATCAGTTTGCCCAGAATTAAATAGCCAACAACTTTTCACTGCAGTACAAAAGAACTACAGTTATTGTTGCTGGCATGAAAAAACTATGTTTGCCTGTTGACAGTTTTCTCACAAATGAATTTTTTACAGGTATTTTGGGGTCAGACGGTTGTCCGCTAGGCTGATGTAAGAAAACGTCATGTGATGGCAAGTATATTCAGTTCTGCAATTTTTGCATTCTCCACCCCTCCAATAAAGCACTGCAATCACTTAAAGGAAAATCCTTACTATTGTTACAAATACCTGAGATACTACAGCTAAAATACAAAAGAAAGCGTCTGTGTTTTCAGCTTGTTTGTTTTGTTCATGTGATAGATCTTTGTGAGGATTTTCAAAAAGCAAAAAACCCCAATGCTTGTAAAAACCACAGCAGCTGGCAGGAGGACCCTAGGGTATATTTAAGATCTGAAACTAAATTGAGCTCTTTATTTTAATGGACTAGATTAAAATCTGATGGCAATACTTTAATGTTGAAAATACTTCATGAACACTAATAAATCAATCAGTGAGCTGAAACAGGTAATTAATACTACTGTTCCATGGATTTTAATTGGAAATAAAGGTCAAGATACTTACATAAAACTAGATGGTGTTAAGTTGCTAATGTGGCATTAGAACTCAGCACTATGCTCTGGTCATGTTCTCCAATTCCAGTTTTATAAAAGTTAGCTGGTGGAGTTAAGGTGGAAAGCATCTTTTCTCCCCCAGCCCTCTTCATTGCATTACTCATTTGAAAAGGAAGATGTGTGCTTCCTGCTCTCATGTCTGATTCTTCCTTAGCAGTGCACCAAAGCAAAGCTGCTCTGGAAGAAGCCCAGAATATTTCCACTACTTCATCTCTACATGTCGTTTTACTTTTTCTTGACACAGAGAAAACCCACCACCCACCAAGCAGATACTGATGCCTGTGAGATTAGTGAGTGATCCATCCCTGGGATGCAGATATAACCAACCACGCCATCCCCAGTCCTTTTCGTCTTTTTTTTTTTTTTTTTTTTCTCCTTTTAAATGGAGTTGACAAAACTTATAATTTGTTAGAAGCAGGAAAGCATTTTTCATTTCTAGAGCTAAAAACTTCTCCGGGCAACCTGGTTACAAAGTCAGCCAGCCTGATCAGAAAGGTCATATGCTCTTTGGCCCTCACTCACTCAGTTTTCCACCCCTGCATTCCCCAATGCCAGCCTCCTTTTCCTTTAGGATCCCTTCAGTGCCCTTCAGCTGCTGCCAGTCTCTTTCTAATATAGTGGAATATGGCCAAGAAACAAAAGTGAAAAACATGGTTGCAAAACAGGTTTGCATGAAGCCTTCTGCTTCCTGGTGATGAAGAGAAAGCAACTCCACAGGAATTGTTAAAAAGTTGAAGGTAACACTACAAAGCTAGAGCAATCTAATGCTTAATTAAAGATACTGTGTTTGTTCCCCACTGATATAAGTAAGGCTCAGTAATGTGAGAGCAGTTAACATATTAAAAGGCTAATAATCAGACAGTATCTTCTGCCTGAACATGCTTTCCAAGTGCTCTTCCTCGGCAGGACCTCCGCAAGCGTTGTCTGCACTTCCTCCACCACCAGCAGCTGTTGTCTGAACAGCAGCAGCAAGTACATGTTATTAATGTGATTTACATTCAACTTGGGGGTGGATCAGCTGCTGGCTAAAGCTGATGAGGCATCTGCATCTACTGGAAGGAAATTTTTTGCACCAGTGAATATGCTTCCACCCAGCTCCCATTATTGTACCAAATACCACGAACAAATTATGCAAAAACTACAGTACTCTCATCCATTTGTTTGACAGCCAATTAAGGGCTTCACAAATATTCAGTCCTTAGGAGCAAGACTGTCTGGCTACGTAGATGTGGCTTTTAAAATGCCACCACCTTTTTAAAATGCATGAACTCATTTTGAAAAATGCAAAAATTATTAAGCTTACTTTTCTACCCTGGCCTGGGTAGTGAGCAGCAGAATCAATGCTACAGAAACTGCCGCCCTCTCTAGCTACTTCTGAGTTGCCCATGAGAGCACAGCCTCTGGTTACCCCATGGAGAGAAGGTGTTGCAGGGGATGAAAAACTATCTGGACAGCGTTATGATCTGCGAATTGGAGACATAGAGTGGTGACATAAAATAAAGGCTGCTCTGCATTTTGTTTATCCTAACAAAAGCCAGATAAAGCAGGATGAGCATCCATGCCCCTGCCTTCAGAAAGCTAATGATGGTCTAGCCAGATTTAGGACAGATGGCTGGAATTGATGATGTGGGCGTACATCTCAGCTCCCTAATTGTGAGCGGGCAGGAGATAGGGGCAAATATAATGCTATGTTTCACTCACTGACATGGAGAGACCCTATTCTCCCCCTCTTTTCACTGTCAAATGTATGCTTGCTCTGCCTGGTGCTTCAGTAGGTGTTTTGCTCAGATGGGACTTCTGCAATTATTGAAGTATCTAAGCTTTATTTCTCCTTTCACTTGTGCAAGTGAGAATAGGGATCAGTTCATCCAAAGTTATCTTTATGCTGAACTGAGCCACATCTGTCTAAGAAAGCAGCAATTTTCTATGCAGATTAGAGGTGCAAATAAAACAGTCTTAGGGTCACATACTTGACCTATTCAATCTGTTAAATCCCAGGAGGATTTGATACCAGTATGGAATCTATTACAGCAAAAGAAGGCTCCTGAGGTGTCAGATGAGATTTAAAAGCAGATGAAAAACCATTTGGAAGCTGCACCAGGCTAGAGCCTGCCTTGATCCAGTTTTACACATATCTGCTGTATGCCACAACTGCTTTGATCCTATGGACTCTGGCTAAACAAAGATGTTTAGAATAATCTTGAATTGTTAACAGTCAAAGATGGTTGTAAAAAGCAGCTCTTAACCCTCACTGCTTATTCTGTTTGCTTAGTTCACCCTCCATTTAACGTGGACATGGAATATGTCCTGCGCTCATGCTGTGTGTAGGAAGTCCTCTTCAATTCTGGTTCTCGTTCACTGGGATACGGCTGCAGAGCTTGGCTTGTAAACAGCAGAGAGGGATCTTTATTTGGTGAAATGTGAGATAAATGCCATGAAAACATTTTTGCTGGCATTAACTCTAATTAAACACAATGTTTCACAAGGCTTAAGCTGACCTGAGAGTCTCCTTGGGATTCTTTCTGGAGATTATTTTTTAACCACAAAAAAGTAATAATAAATAAAGCCAGGACACTGATGGCCAATGCCATTTGTCTAATGTACACAGAGAACTAAAGCTGGGCTGCAGACCCTTCACACAGGACCCTGCTGCCCAGCAGAAACCCAGAGATGGAGCAAGCCACCTCGAGGTGAGGAGTGTGCTGCCCTAGCCAGTACCACCACACTGCTGCTGGATGATGGTTTTCTCCTCTGGGAGAAAAGCCACCTGGAAAACTTCCTACATCAGTCCAACCTGACTGAGGCATTTACAGCTCATTTTCTTGATGCAGTGTTATGACTGCCTCATTGGCCTTTATCTTCTACTTTGCTGCTGCATGATGTCTTCTTAAAGTCTGAAAGTAAGCCCTTAAAATTCATGCTCCGGGAAGGTTTATAATCCTTTCCAGGGACAGAGTTACTGCTGTGCTGTTCACAGTAAAAGTCCATTTTTATAGCTGATGTGTAATTTACTGTACACCAAGCACCTGGATAGACTGGGCAGAAGCCCCTGCAGCAGGTTATGTTTCCTGGTGACAACCAGAGTGGCCTGGACTTCATTTGGGTGCATGGACAGGCATGGGGGAGCCCATGATGTGATCATACTTACATGGCCTGAGCTGGCATCACAGCACGGGCCCAAGCACTCAAAAGCTAACCTTGGTCCAAACTTCAGTGCTGTGCTACCTCTGGTAGCATAAAGAAACCCATGTGGGTTCACCATGTAGCTGCATGGACACCAGGACAAAGGAGAGCCAGGAACATTTGGCAGGAGAGGTCAGGATCACCGTTCAGACTGATGTAAATCATGGCTTCTGTCACAAAATGGCACCTCACAGCCTATTTCTGAACAGGGTAACTGCTATGAATCCATACTGAATAAGTGGGCCCTGGAGATCTTTGGTCACAGACCATTTTACTTGCAAATGATTTCTAAGTGCCATGAGGGTACAGTCACAGCTGATTCAGGAGTAGAGATCAAAAAAGAAAAATGCAGTGGAAGGAAAGGAAAAGGCAAACTAGTGCCAGAGAGAGCAGAACCGGGGGGGGGAAGGAATAGAGCAGGGAAGATTGGTTTTATGCATGCTCTGGACTCCCAGAAGGATCCAAATGTCTGTCCAAGATCCAAATGACAGCAGGAGCTATCTTAAGGCAGAAGACGTCTGGCTCCAGGTCCAACTTCCAGTTTGAAAAGAGTCCCATATAGATATGGACTACTGTATCAGACACTGGATGCATCAGCCTTTTTCGTAAAGGCACAAAATGACCTTAGATATGCATTTGTGCTACATAAACAGTACTCAGGGCCAGCAACACCCTCAGGTTGCTTCTGTGGGAAAAGCTGAGAAAATTGAAGAAAAGTTTTGCATGCAAAATATCAATATCATTGAGCTGTTCACCTCTTGTATTTTGCTCTTAAATACCAAATGCAGTAAAGAAGTGTCTGCAATGTCCCCGGACACTAGTTTCAAATTGTTGCAAAGTCTGCATAAAGTTAAAGCAATACGATGAGGTAAAGGTCTCGGTAAGGCAAACATAAGCACGTGCAGTGGCTGAGGTATTCTGCCTGATCTGCCACAGAGCAAGTGGACCATAGGATGGGCACATGTCTTGGAGATGTCCCCAACAGCATGCCTGAAATGCCAAAATTGGGGACAGCATGCCGACACTGCTCTGACCTCCTGGGCTAAGAAGAGGCAGGGCTCAGCCCTGCAGCCCCACGACTCTCCCGGAGGAGGACTGCTCATCCAGAACCGTACCATGGCCTCATTTCCTGGCTCTGTCATGAGTTTCCCTGGAGAAACCACGTATTTCCATCTGTAAGATGGAGATAACAAACCTCCCTCATTTTCCATGGTCACTGTAAAGACAAACCTAGAAATACCACAGAAGCAGAGTGTCTCTGCAGCAACAGTGACAACGTGAGTCCACAGACACTACTCACACACAGGTCCAGAGCAGAGGAAAGCAAGTGTAATGAAAACACAAGCTGGATAAGATGACAAGTTGTTAAGGTTTATAAAAGAGCAAACTATCTTATTAACCTGCAAGTCCTTCTGGGTCTTGGGTGACATATCTGCAAAACACCCACCATCTTTGCTAAAAAGACAAAAATCCTACACAACTCCTGGCTGTCTGCACGATTCGCAAGTTCGTCTTGAGGGCATCCCTGGTGCTGCCCACAATGGTATCTACACAACAATGCACAGGCTTCCAGCCAGAGGACCCAGCTTTCTGGGGTGCACAACAAGAAGCCTGGAAGCCCTGAAAATTGGAGCCTTTGGGGTCCTTGACCTGTGCCGGGGATTGCACTTAGCTTTGACCCATGGGATGACCTACAGCAATAGCCAATCTTTCCCAGCAGCTCTGGAACAAGCTAAATACAAACAGCTGCTATGTTTCAATTGAGGCTTGTCTTCATTTGAGAAAGAAACATCCCAATTAATTTGTTCCTGCCACTGCTCAATGTTTTCCTTAACTCATGAGAACCAGGAGAAAAGCAGGAGGACCTGACCAATAAGCCCAAGTGGGAATCAGGTTTGGCAGCTTGGTGTGAAGGTAGGACTTAAATCCAGAATAAAGGCCTAATATATCCCTCTTTTTTCCTCCATGGCTTATTCTACACGGACACAGTAGGGCTAGGGAGGCGCAAAGGAAAATGACATGCAGCTGTGAGAGAAAGGCAATGGCTAAGCACAGCTTGGGCCCAGACAAATCAGCTGGTTTCTTTACCTTCTGCTCCAATAGATACTAGTTTGACTCCTTTGCTGGCAATGAAATCCAAGGCCTTGTTCACGTTGGATATTTTGTGCACTCGCATTTTGCCTCTTTCAGGCTTAGCCAAACGTTCACCTAATAAGAAAAGAGGGGAAAAAAAAAAGTATTAGAAAACAATTCTGAACCCTTTCTTCCCTGGCGGGTGTTTCCTCACGCTGGTGGCTCCCGCTGCTCAGCTAGGCAGAGGGTACACCTCCTTGCATCCTTTCTCAACAGTGAATGCAGGACAGACACACTCACCGGTAAGTACCCCCAGAAAGAATCAGACAGAAAGGTATCTTTTTGTTGCACCCCAGATAATTTAATAACAGAGGAACTGGCTGCACTGAGTCCTTTCCACAGCAAGTTTGTAACAGAGGTGAAAAGGTCTTTCAAAACCACACGGAGCTAGGCAGTGGAACCAACCTCTGTACCATTAACCGCAGATAACAATGCCTGGAAACGTCACAAACTTTCCTCCCGCCTAAAGACAGGTGAGGAGCTCCCCTCCAGCATTTACAACAGCCAATTTACAAAGCAAATCTCTCCTCCTTGGAACTCCCTACAGTCAAATACGAGGGTGATCTCGTATCTTGCCTTTTCTTTTCCCTAGCCAGGATACAGACCTCCTACCTCTCTAGTCTCTGCACTGAGTGGCCACAATTGCCTGTATCAGGAAATAAAATCACTTCTTTGGCAAGTGGCTTTATAACTGTAAGGACTGTCATCTCAACTCCTTACCATTACATGTTTGATGTATTTCCAACTCTATGCAACGGTCTCTTACGCAGTGGTATGCATTTTAAATGTTTATAATGAGACAGAGAGAGGGAAGCAGCCTAGCTCTGAGGTAAGAGCAGGTAAATCTCTGATAGAAATGAGTCTTAGGGCAAACACCAGCTCCTGACTGGAACAAAGCTGGAAGATTTGGAAAAGCATTTTCCTGACCTTATTTATTTTAGAGAGTTGCATTAAGTGTAGTCATGGCCATCTTGATAGGCTGCCTGTAACTATGCTCACAGCCTACTTTTACTAACACTAACACAACCCACAGAGTAAGCAAATTGAAGCTTGGACAGACAAGTGGACTTTTCAAAGGAACCTCTGCTAGAAATATAACTTGACAGGACATCAGGAACCACCTGTATGTGACACACAACACCAAAAAATGAGCAGAACAGCTGCTTTCAGATCACAAGCTCCAGAATACAAAAACAATCTAACCAAAATGCAAGCAGGTTTTGCACTTTGAAAAAAAAGGTATGAGATAATTAAAGAGAGATCAAATGGGCAAGTCTAGGCAAGTAATTACTTACTTGACCTATTCAGTTCCAAAAGTCTCCTGCTATATCTTGAATCTGAATATTTAAGTCAATGTGAGCTGACTCAAAACCTTTATTTGAGGCTTAAGGGTGAGAAAGGAAAGTACTTTTTAAAGAACTCTTTTTTTCATGCTAAAACTGGATGCCTTCTTTCCTAACAAAGGAGTGAGGAAAAGCTAAAAGGGAGAAAAATAGATTATCTCCATAGCCATGCCCTACAAAGAAAAAAAGTCTGAAAACGAAAATCCTTTAAAAGTGTTTCAGTGATTACTGTAGGCTGGTGTCATTAGCTCTCAAGCTTAAGGATAAAACCAGATTTACTTTCAAAATGAAACACTGATGTCTGACAATTTAAGTAAAAAGATGTATTTATGGTACTACCTCCATCCTAGGATTAAAAAAATCTCTTTTGCTTTAATAGAGCCTCAAGTACACGTCATGGTACGTTGCTTTCTTTTTCCATTCGGGTAATGCTAGTTATTCTAAATAAAAGTGGAAGCACTTTTTGTGACAGTTTCACAATGACATTTTTACATGTAGTTTCACAATAGACTTAAGCAGACTTATGCTGCCAAATGTCAACAAATGGGTTGAGCCAGCTAAAAAATAACCATTTTCTTCAGCTGATGTGACTGTAAATTAGCCTTGCAAAAAGAAAAATAAAGACAAGAGATTAGGTTTCAGCTGGAACAGCAAACAGATCCAGTTCACCTTATGGCCGCACGATGTGCATTGCCAGCATAAGGGAGAGCATCTGACTGCTATCCCTGGGGCTGGGGAGAGCAGGATTGTTCCCTCTGACAGCAATGCGATCCTTGAGCAGTTGATGGTCATTGCAAAACCGCAGTCTCCCTCTCTCAAATACCACAATAGGATATTTGTTTTAGAATCATTTTTTGGGGAACTTAAAAAGTCCCCAAACCCGACGGCTATTTCCTTCAGACTTGGACTTTATTACAAATTTAGATTTCCATAGAAAAGCTTCATCTGGTTCCATGCCATACATTATTAATGATGTAGACTGTTAAAAGGGAAGCCTGCTAGAAATATGTTCTACTTTCAGCTATTTGCATCATTGCTTTATTTCTCAGTACTTCTCCCAGCTGAGACAATGAAAATGGTCTACTCGCTTCCATTCTCTGACTCTCATGTACTAACCCAAGGCTGTACTTTAAAAGCCAAACAATGCAAGGAAGTGTTGGCACAGAAGTTGTTTACAGCAAATTTGTTTAGGAAAAATTGCAATTAGTCATTCCTTCTGTTTGGGAAAAAAAAAAAAAGCCTTGTAACTTTATTTTAAAAGTACGAAACATGAGCTTAGTCTTTTTCAGTCTTGTATTATTTTTAAAATGGCTTTGTCAGGGGAAGGAAATGCATGCGGTGAAAGTGTATCTTTTGGGGCAATTTCTAGGGGGGGCCCAGCTGTTACTTCCCACCATGGAGGCCAACAGGAGAGGACTCACAATGAGGAAGTCCTGGGACTGTCCGTGGAGCTTTCCCCAGCACACAGCGGCTGGGGGGCCGAGGGGCTCTGGCTGGTCTGGAAGGGGACCCATCAGCAGCACAGCTCACCACCGGAAGGTACCAGGCTGAGTGAAACTGAGGCACTCTCCTCTTGCAGAACATCACTGCTTCCCATATTTTGGGAAGTCACGTTGGATGGGAAAACTGCTTCCTGCCTTCCCTAGGTGCCCAGCAGTGTCATGTCCCCAAGGACACATGGGAGGGTCTGCCCCGAAACAGGTGTCCCACAGCCCCAGCAGCACAGTCCCTCTCCCACCCTAGGGTCTCCAGCAGCTGCCTGATGCAGGCTCCATCCTTCCTCCCATGGCAGCGCGGCAGCAAAGGGAGAGAGCGCTCCCTCACTCCCACACCACAGCCAGGCAAAGGAGGTGCTCGGGTCCGCATGGCTCTTGGCCAGCCCGGCCCAGCGCTCTCATGGCTGAAGACTCTTATGGCCATCATCCTCTGGGTTAGAGGAAAAGATCAGCCCGCCACAGAGCAACCCTCCCCATGCCAAATTCCCGTCAGCAGCTCTGCAGTCCACCAAAATACGGGAAGAGGAAGGTGTGGAGTGAGCCAAGAGCTGAAAGGAAAGGCCAGAAGCTGGAACTGGAAGGCTAAAAGCCATCCGGAGACTCACCCTCTTGGCAAGCGATCAGTGGGAACTGTGGCAGGAACATACAGGCAAGCCCTTGCCAACCAGCAGGAGACTCCTTACCCCTACACTGCTCCTGGGCTGGGCTGCTGCTTCCCAAACTATGGGCCAAAGGGGCTACTAGTGGGGCCAGCAGTTGGAAGGAGGCTCACAACTGGAAATGCAGCCATCAATGATGGAAATGAAATGGGAAAAAACCCAACTGTGCTAAATTTCTCCTCTTTTGCCACTGTACCTAGGAGAACTGCGCTTCTAGCTTCTGCTGGCTGTAAGGAAAGGATGCTCAGTCCTTAGTGTGTGAAGGACCATAGTCTCTGGTGGGATGCAGCCCACAGCTGCTCCCCATGCCTTTGCCTGCTGGTCATCTAGCAGCAGGTTGCGGGCACAGAGCTGCTCTGCAGCAGGGGGGGAAATGCCATGCTCACACCACCAGTGTGCTCGGAAGCCGTTAGCTTCTTCCCAAACTGAGGGGGGTCCAACAGGCCCTGCTGGTGGGTTCCCAAGGGTCAACAGGAGAGGAAGAGTGGGATATGAGGCAAGGAAATGAAGCACTGTGAGATATAAGACCCCCCCTTCTTTAACACTGAGCCTTATCCACCCTCCCCTGTTCATGCTTCTCTCCCCTGTCTTCCAGTTCAGCAATTAGAAACTAAGCCATCAAGGCCTATCTGCCCCAGCTTCCAGGCTGCAGCCCCTCCTCTGCAAGGGAACATTAATACAGAAAATAAACTAATAGGACTCTGCTACCTCATTTCTTACAGGCACTGCAGAAGCAATGTGCGTGCTGCAAAGCTCTGACAGTATTTTGAACTCCGATCCCTCCAAACCACTAGCATGGGCAAAACCCCTGAGGTTTTATCCTATATTCGTAAATTCTGAAAAACACATATACTGACAACATCTTTGCAGGAGCTGGCAAAGGGGAAGAGAAGGAAAGAAAAGGAGGGGCAAAGGGAAGGCACTCTGAGTGCTTCTATCATGGCAATTTTATTGGAAAACATACCAAGGTCAGGAGTGCAAGTCACTGAGTTGCTATTACTGGCTCAAAAGCCATCAAAAGAAAGTCTGAGAGCATGCAACCCCAGTTTCATGCATACAGTCTTATCCTCCCTTGATGCCTCCCACAATACTTTACTAAGGTATTTATTTCATCAGCACATCAATAGGGATTACTGCTTACATGAAATAATCCCTGGGAGATATCTGTCAAGTAGTGGGACATTTGTGATAGGGAGTGAAAACAAATCTGACCTAACTTGTTCATGCCACTGTTTTTACTTCACACTGGGTTTTCTGGGATTTTGCTTTTCTTTGGGATTTTTTTTCCCCCCTGAAGGCTTGAGCACTGAGCTCAGATTGAAACTAGAATGGAAAAACTTCAGTCACAGCTGAAACTGAACGACACAGAAGATTTACTGGTTTGACTCCCTTCTTCCAACAATTTCTATCCCATTCCCACTGTCATGTGGCTTTGGTATGATTTGCCAGTGCAGCATTCCCACACTCTTCCCAGAGCTGCTTCATCAGCCCTGCCAAGCAGTAAGAGCCGTTGCCTGAGCCTTCACAGGAGGCTGTGCATTCCTGACGGGCAGAGGAAAGCCGAGAGGCAGGAGCAGGAATGCAATGGGCAGCCTGCACAGGCCATGAGGCTTGGAGTACATTCCAAAGGCACATTAATGGTCACTGCTGGAGACAAGATATTCGTTAGGGAGAAATTTGTTCTGAATCAGAAAGCAGCTGTTCTTATATTCCACCAAAATCTGCAGAATTACAGCCCTTGCTGTCCCTATTCTGTGAGAAAGGGGGAGGACAGATTGCAGAACGGAGATGCTCCGGACATTTGAGAGCACCACACAGAATCTCTCTCACCTGAAATGACTTCCAGAAGTAACATGAGTTTAAGACCATCCCTGAAATCTTCCTCTATGTTCTCAATCTGTGTCCCAGCCTTGCGGAGGTGAGAATTACACCATGCTGTAAACGTCTAAAACACAGGAAAGAAAGAAAGACAGAAAAAAAAAAAAAAAAAAAAAAAAAAAAAATCGGTCAGTAATCTTCCCAGAAGCCAAACAACAGTTTAGAACCAAAGCAGTGCTGCTAGGTACCATGACACAGATTCAAATGCTGGTTAGGTTATCATCTTCCCACCCACTGTCCTTGTGGAGCACAAGCATTAATACCTAAATATCCAAAGAAGTTGCAAGAAGGAGTCCGAGAGAGACAGTCACTTCACAGCTACAGCATTTCTGGAGAGCCCTACATTTTGTGTTTGGTTTAGAATACCTTAAAACTGATGTTAAAGCATGCTAATTGCTCAGATTGCTAGGGACTCCAGCGGTGTTAGATGACACATCTTAACATAATATGAAGAAGAATGGAAAACAGCATTCCAAATCTTCTCATCTCCAGACAGGTGCTTGAGAAAAAAAAGGACCATTCTTCTGCAGCCAACTGCCTCTGGTCTGCTCCATCCCCAGCAAACACTGCAGCCCTTAGACACCGTGGGACAGCCTGCCGAGCTCCTCAGCCACATAAACCACATCCCAGTAGTGTCTGTCCTGCTGCCTCTGTTCTCACCAACTTGCTGCTAAGCAGACCTCCCTCCCCTGCGTGATTGTCCCACCTTCCCTCCACCCTCATGTGGAAGAGTAAATGCTTTCTGAATAGTGATGCTGTCGCCCATCTCAGCAAAAGTGCAGGTCCTAGAAAGGATAAAAGCGAGCATTACTTAGCGACACTACTGTCTAGCACAGTCCCAAATGCCCACTATTTGAGAGCCTCTGGGAGAAGGATCATTGCAGCCACCTCAATGATAGAAATCACAGCCACTCTGTAATTAGTGATATTATGCACCACCACTGGAGTAATAATACGAGTTTGAAGTGTGGGAGGGACTGAGGTCCAAACTGCAACACAGCCAGTGGCATTCAGGCTAAACAAAACTCTTTTTGGAAACGCCTTCCAACCTCAAGTGGTCAGGATAAGAGGATCTCTCATATGAGAGAAATGAATTTCACCACAACTGATGACAAGACACATTTTCTGTGGTTGCAATCTGTCAGCCCACGTTCTGAACAATGGGCATGTGAGACACTGACGGGGAAGAGACCATCTCATCCAGGAGATGTGATAGTAGGGATTATCTCAAAAGAGCACCATGTGAACGGGTCTGAAAGAGAAAACTAAGTGCTACCATTTGACAGTCAAAACACAAGAAGCAAATATAAAATACCTCAGTGTGGCATGGTCTTAAATAGGTAAATCAAAGAGCCCAACCTGGAGATGCAGAAGCTGTTTGACACGAAAGTACTGTTTGAAGAGTAAATGGTAGCAACTAGTTCTTTTAAGGCGGACAAGTTTGTCCAAGTGCTAATGAATGCGTTTCACAATGTTTGAATAGGACACCAAGTAAACCCTTTCCTTTGTACAAACTGATAACCCCTCAATCACTCTTTAAATAGAAGGGTGAGGTTACTCAAAAAACGAGCAGCTCCAAAAGCTCAGTGCTACCACAAGGAAAGGAGGTCTTTCTTTCCTCCCTCTCCCAGATGCGCTCCCAGAGCCAATTCAACTCACTGACCCAGCAAAGAACTGTTTACTTTCTTTGGTAAGGCTAGTCTTCTGCTCAGTTAGTGCATGGAGGCACTTCAGCAGAGTCTAACAAGCCTCTGCAAGAGACAATTGGGCATACACGGGCCAAGCAGGAGGGTGGAGTGGACCACAGCAGTCATGCCATCTTAGGCTGTTGGGGAACCGCAGCAGAAAGGACTCAGCTGATACTGAAGCACAGCATGCCAAAAATTTAGAAATGCTTCACCACTGCTTACACCATGCACAGTTTTTCAAAAAAAAGATCACCCCAAATGGCAAAGAGCATCAGGGCTTGCTCTTATTTGTCTGGAAGCTGGGCTTCCTCTACTAACCTGCTCTTGCATTCGTGCTTACACAACTACAAATAGCGTAGCAGAATCTTTCCTTGGAAAAAGCATTGCTCAACAGCTGCTGAGCTTCCCACTGCTGTGCTCTGGCCTTGCTCTCCGCTGGGGCTGCGGGATGGAGCAGGATAACAGTGCAGCTGTAAATACTTTCATGGCAATGGCCCTTTGGACGGATGCACGTATTGTGAAAGTCTGGGATCTCTTTTTTCAAGATGGCCTCATTTCCTTCCAGATTTGGAAGCTTTAAAAAAAGAGTAAGTCATTAAGCACCTTTTATTGCTTTTTATTGTCATTCCCCTGAGAAATAAAAGCGTGGTTTTTTTCAAATAAGAGCGGTTTTATTTGAAAATGGGCGCTGTATCCTGAAGTACATCCTTTTGGCACTACTTTCGTCATTCCACTGTCTGTGCTGTATAATGTGAGAAGAGGTTCGTTTATTTGTCTCCCTTTTGCAGCCAGGCTCCTTTCCTCCTCCAGAGGGGCAAATGAGAGCAGAGATGCTTTCAAATGCTACATCATCATCACATACCAAAGTATGACAGCAAGTAATGTCAGGAAGGTTGTGGATGCCCATGAACCTCCTCATTTTTGAAAAGCAGACAAAGCAAGATACCTAGAGCTAGTGACTGGCCCTGGGTCACATTACAAAATCCATGTTGAATTGAGGAAGAAGCCCGAAATCTAACTCACAGGCCACCAGATTGCACTTTTGTTTCTTGTATGACTTTTCTGAAGCCATTTCAGGTTTGTTTTCCATCAGCCCAAAGCAGATCAGAAAGTTCTGCTTTAAATCATGGACAATCCCAGTATAGCTCAACTGGGCATCTCTGCACGTTTTGAGGATGGAAGAGTGTGACAGGGTCTATACTGCTAAGACACACAGATGAAATTAAAAGCAAACCACAAATCTTCTAAACTTTGCATTACTATAAAGCCTGGCATGATAACTAGATCACTGGGAGTATTTTTATTGCTGCAAGAGTCACCTAGGGCTTGGTAGAAAAGCAAGTCCCAGAGCCAGCGCTCCAGCTTCTCTACTGGAGCCATCTCCACCACATCATGGCCTCGGACATGCTGAAGCGAGATGACTGCAAAACATTGCCATTAACCACCAGTGGCAGAGCTGACACCTCAGCTCCTCAAGAACATGGACCACAATAGACAGAGCACACACAGTTCCCGCACGACAACTCCCAGATGTGCAGACATTTTCTCACGGCACCCTTCAGGTCCTACATAAACTTCAAAACACCACAAGCAGCGCACAGCATATGGGATCAGCAACAACCAGCAGCCCAGCATGGATGCATCTGGCCACCTTGCAAGAGAGCAGGATTATGAAAGCTTTTAATAAGAGTGGGCATTTATTGCAATGGGATTCACAAACCATGTTCTTCATAGACCAACCCAGAGCAACATCCATCAAAACATAATAATCAGAAAACAGCTTTATGTTGCATTTGCTGCATGTACTGCACAGGAGTAAAATACCTTCTTACTTCAAAGTAATAAATTGGAAAGAGATTTGACAGACAGATAGGAGAAGCCTGGAGAAATGTGGCAGAAAAGTCGGGGGAGCAAGAGAAAAAGGGAGAGCTGAAATTTTTGCTGTCCACTGGGTCTTGCAATCCTGGCAGTCTTGTTTGGAGCCATTTTTACTGACTTGGCTTCACGCATCTGCACAGGATCCTTTTTGTTATTCTGGGAAATCTACTGAAACCACCCACTCGCCCCATCCACCTTCTGGGCAACGCAGCCGCTCCTCCCCACGCCCTGAGTCACAGCTAGTGGTGGCAATCGGCTCGGGGCAGCCTCTAAGCCCTGCTGTGCTGCCTGTCACCAGCAAACAAGCTTTCAAAAGCGGAAAGGGCTGCTGAGAGCAGCCAGCTGTCTTTTTGGCTCAGGCTCGGCCCTAGGAGCAGCCAGACAGAACAAAGCACCTGTATGTGCTGGGGTGAGATGAGGCGCACCCCAGTTTGGAGGGCAGAAATGCACTGCCAGGTGGGAAGCACTGTCTCCTCAGTCGTGAGCTCAAACCACTGCTCTGAGGCAGCAGATGTGCTTCCTTGCTGCCTGCAGACGCAGAATCCTGGAGATTATTCTCCCGCTTACCTCTAACTCCCTGTCCCAAAGACGAGGAAACAAATACTCTGTTAATCTTGAGGCTTACGGAAATTTCACAGAGCTGGAAAACTACTTACCGTTAAATAACAGCACAAAAACATACCATCAACTGGATTTTCTTCACGCAAATCTCACACCATAAATTTTCTATGGTAACTGCACAAGAGGTGCAAACAGGCCTGTGTTTCTTGGCCCTTGGATCTTTCCATACATTGTAGTCTTAATTTCATTTTTGGACACAACAGATCGCCAGAACCCCCCTGCAGGTCTGCCTCTTGTTCAGTGTTCACAATGGAGGATGTCCAATGAAGGAGCGCGTGTGCATTTGTGTGCACACGCATGCATTTCTCATAATTGCTCTCCTCGCCCCTCGCTCCTATCTAGCTATGATTTGTAGCTTTCTTTTTTTACACCCCAGCTTCATCAGCAAGATCCCTGACACTGAGATCAACTCTTGCTATTTGTGTGCTGGACACTGTGTGAACAATAGGACCTTCATATTCTACCACAATATAACCTGTCAGATATTAAAAAGAATAACAAATGCTACTAAAAGCAAGCAAATATGATTAACTGTTCTGCTGCCTCAGCATATGAGGCAGGTTTACTGCTTGGGTAACCTCTACAAGCCGACCTGCATACCTATTTTAACAGGCACGCACACCCTTTTTCTGACACGACATGAAAAGTCCCTGCTTCTTCAGAGTTCACTGTATTAACCCTTGCCCAGGCATGAGTTAACTAAAAAAACCAGCCAGGTGATTGCTGGAGGTCCTGCAGCTAAAGCTCTAATGAGATACCATCTTCAGGTAGCTCCTTTCAGGTATCTCCCAGTCCTGCCAGCTGCAAACTTACCTTTGGTTCTCCCATACACATGCACGCACACACGCACTCTCTGGTACTCTTTGCACTTCCCAAACTTTTGCTTTCGTTCCTGAAAGCCAATAACCTTTCCTCTTCACACTGTCCTTTCCAAATTCAGAACCTTTCTGGTACCAAAGTGGCTCAGGCAACATTCCTGAAACCTGGGGAAGCAGGACAGTAAGTCAACATTTTTAAGTTTAGAGAATGCTTCTGCTTGAAAAGAAGGAGTGCTGTGACACCGCTAAGAGCGGATCTAGAGAGCTCTTTGCTGCAAGAAAACAGTCATAAGGCACTTCAGCCACTGAGCAATTTTAGCAATGAAAATGTTGAAGCTACCATAACCACATAAATGACAGATATTTAAAAAAAAAAAAAAAGGGGGCAGTTCTATCTCTTTGTGGCTGCGACAGTGACACTCCAGCTTTATCTGACCTTTCCAGATGCTCTTTACTTCTCTCCTTGCTAAATCACTCTTCCATGCAGCCCTGCTTTCCATGGGTGAGTGTAAACTTTCTGACACAGCCAAGAGCCTGCCATATTTATGTAACAGCCCCGGAGAAGCCATAACTGAGCCAGAGCAGTGCTGCTTGCCTCCCCTCTGACAGGAGAAAGGTCTGGCTTAAGCAACCAAAGAAAGAATTCACTGGAGCACTGCCTCGCCAGAACACCACCACCGCGCTCAAAGGGAAGCAGTGTTCACGGCCACCAAGGCACTCTCCTTCCTTGTGTTTATGCTGGGGGATGAACTTTAAGCAGCATTTCAACATAGCTCTGCTGTTGAGATGTGTCCACAAAGGTCTGGCTCCTGTTAAGAAGGGGATGGAGCTGCTAGCACACAAATCTCAGCCTAGTAGCACAGTTTTATGCTGTCTGCACATGTGCTCTGCAAAGTGAGGTCTTGAACAGGCTGAAAGCTAAGGGTGCTAGCCCAGGCTTTCTTCTAGTGTTGTAGGGGAAATGACAGGAAGACTCCCCTTTCCAGTCACCAGAAAAGAAAGCAGGATATTCAAACAATACATCATGCACAGCTGGAAAACAAAATCAATTTACCCAGCTGCAAGTGCTGCTTTCTGCTAGTCGTGTGTTCAGAGGAGTGCACCTGGGCTTCTGACTGCACAGCCAGGCTGCATTCCCTGCCTGGCCTGAAAGCAAACTCTCCGTGGCGCCTGCTTACTACAACACCATACATGACAGGACAGCTTAGACAGATCCGCTAATTCTTGCAACAAATTCTACGTTGCCGATTCCACGCTGCAAGGAATTTTATTTAAATAAAATTATCTGGAACAACGACTGAGGCATTCACCTAATAATGACTAATAGTTTATTAAGAGCAGGCAGAAAACTGCTGCACACACAGCTTTTTTTAAACAATAGAATGAATAATAAAGCAGTTCCAGCTGCCCCAAAAGGGGATCCTTTCCACCTTGGTAGTCTGAGAGCTGAATATACTGTATCAACTAAGGAGGATGCTAGCCCACAGTCACCACAAATCCCTTTCTGTTGCTCCTTGAACATACAGACTAGGCCATCATTAGCTTATTAATCGGAAGTTTTGGGACTGAAAGGCTGGGCAGGCCATGAAACAAATCTCAACCATTCAGTCCAAGTTTCCTTGCACTCAGCACTAATTCATTACCGGCATTAACCCCCAGGGTCTCATGTGATTTTCCCCTTCCTGGTGCTATTGCTCTCTGACAGTTTCTGTGGCACTCCCTTCTCCAAGTTCTCCTTTCACACCTTAAAGCACTTGGAAGAATTGCTGGGGTCTTGTGGGCTTGTCACCCTCCCCAGTCAACACAGACTCAAAAGACAGGCTTGGTTGCAGCTTCTTTTCCTGCCCAAGGCTGTGGTATAAGCTGACAAGGAGGTGCTCAGTTAATTAGGGAGTAATTACAAAGTAATCCTGGATCCTGTCAACACCTTGGCACAAGAAAGGCCATGGCTGGACGAGACAGATCACACCAACAACCCTAGTGAAGAAAGCTGGGCATTGAAAGGGCCCTTCATGAACTACAACTGCGATCAGATAAGCCAAAACACAGTCTCCTGGCCCACTAAATAGTTTCTGTGCCCACAGGCTGCAAGTGACAGAAGCTTTATACACATATGTATTAGTGGTTTTCAGCTGCGATGGAGGAAGTGCAGCCCTACAGCCTTCACCTCTGTATGCTGTACCTCTTGGTTTACTCCTTGGTGTACCTGGATATCTGCTAGGATGCCCCAAAATACTCACAAATGGCTGTCCTCTCCCCGCAGAGGAGCTCTAGGGATTGGAGATCCTCTACACAAACCTCATCACAAGTCCAGGGAGCCACCCAAAGCACCTTTTGTTTGAACTTGAATTAAGAGATCAGCCACCATTTGCCATACCCTCCAATTTCATCTTCTAACCCGAAATACCTCCACTGCACGTTGCTTTGCATTTGAAGCCATCTAACAATTTTGAAAAGAAAGGCATTTGATAAACCCTTTCAGCATTTACTCTCCATGGCCATTCTCCAGGACACGGGGGTGGTTCAAAGAGCTCAGTTTGTGTTGAAGAGTTACACTATCAGCAGCTGACCTCTAAAGAATTACAGGTATGATGCTCAATGACATCAACGCTGCGCAATGAAGAGCTTTTGCTTTCCAATGGAGTTGGCCAATTCTCTTAGAAAGGCCAAAGGAATTAAATGGATATTCAGAAAGAACCATTACAGACACTCACAGGCACTATTTCGCCACCTCCACAAAAGGAGTTCAGTACCACTGGCATCAGTGGTAATGTCCTGTTCTGGTTTAATTGCAGCTGCTGAGTTCCAAGTGTGGCTGAAAGACAAAATATAGCCCATACTGCTTCTGAAGTACTCTGTCCTGAAAACAGGAGGTGTCATTACATTGTACTATGTGTTACCAGCATCCACCTAAAGAACCATTTGGTGGCTACGTAAGGAATTACTGAGGGTGAAAAGGAAAACTCCAAGTTTACTTGCATTTCTCAACTCCAGGGCACAGACCCTGCAACTTGGGAACACAGAGCTCAGTCACTGCTTCTTTAGCCACCTCCCAAAACCCGTCTCTGCAGCTCAGGATGAGAACAACACTACGGCAGTAAGAGCCCCAGCCCTAACCGTAACTGCATAAGCTAGGCTGGATCCCACTGGGAACGTGAAGTTCACCACCAAAGCCTCTCCTTTGTCCAGAGAAGCTAGGAACCACTGCATAGGGAAAATAAACCCTCCTGACAATCAATTCATGCTTTGGGACGATGGCAATGAATCAGCACATCACTTGCAAGAAGCACAAGTAAATTCAGTGTAGGAGTTTTCATTTTTGCTCAGTGGAAAATAGTTCTCTGTGTCTTGCACAATTTTTCATTCTCCTCTCCTGGAAGACAGGACACCAAAAAAAAAAAATTTAGAGTCCCTTCCACACTGTTTTTCCACCGGTGTGGTATTACCTGCTTTGGAGTTAGAACAATCCCTTTTAGTAGCTAACAACGGGCTAAAGTGACGAGGGCAGAAATCTCAATCCAGCGCACTTCCCGTCCAACACAAGGTAAATATTTGTTCTTCTCTACATTTGTGCCTCTGGAGCCTTTAACTCCATTTCTGCTACAGAGCTGCACCATTTCAGGAAGAATCTGCTTCTGGCATTTGAAAGCTACTGACCATTAAATCAATGAGTCAGTTGGCATTTCAGATCAGTAAAGTACAAGCTCTCTTTATCCCAGAGTTACCAGGGAGCACTAATAGCTAGGAACTTACAAGAAGTCTTCAGACATGTAAAAACCATGCAAAAAAACTGTACAAGGAGATCAACTGGCTAGAAGTATGGTCTTTTAGAGCTTATTGTGAAGCTCAGACTAGCAAGACTCTTCATTATGCTCTTCTCTCTCCTATGTAATCAGCTCATAAATGTCAACTTGCTTCAAGCTCTTTCATAACAAAAATTAAACAGAGCTTGTCTCTGCACTTTATATGCTGAGCTTCCCAAATGCTTTATAGCATTTGGAGATATACTGGAAGAAATTATTTTACTCAGCACTAGGATGCAACTATTTATGGACTGAAAAGTGGCAACAAACCACTGAAAGCAAGACTGGTATTCATGGCGGCTGAACTCCCAACTGTCCAGCGCAGGATTGGGCCGGGACACCAGGATGAAAACCTTCACGAGCAGCCTTATGTCCCTCATGGCAGGCCTACACTTTACATCTCACCACCCAGTCAAACTCTCTCGGTGGGTTTATACAGACCCAGTACTGATTTCATGGTGAGGTGTCACACACTCGGTCCCAGGAAAAGGCTGGGGGGGAAGACAGCAAATGCCTGGCACTGTAACATGAATCAGGACATGCGGATCCGCTCCAGCCCTGGCTTGTCTGAGAGCATGGGACAAGGGTATGGGACTTCTTTCGACTCGAAGTAGGACAGGGAAGCACCCTCCCTCCGGTAGATTCATGTTGCTCCATAGGCAGATGTAAATGCAACTGCTCTGCTAAAGATTTGTCTTGTGCTTCTGCTCTCATGGGGTGGGGGGGCTATCAGTTTACACTAAGTTCACAAAGCCAGCAGTGCAGGAGCTCATCTGGCTGAAAGCCCTTCTGCAGTGTAGGTTCAGAGACATTTGGGACTACCCAGAGCCCTCACGTCCATCTGGGATGCTGCTGCCCTAAGGGGCTGCTTCCTTCAGCTTCCTGGGAGGATTCACAGGTGTTGCTTTTTCTGTGGCTCTTCTTTGGCTGTTTACTTTGCTGATGAAGGGGAAGGGAGCAAGAGGAAGTTACAGCTTCATTTATCCAGGCTTTCTAAATACAGAGCTAAGTAAACAGGTTGAATAATTGAAACAACTTAATGTATTTGCCCACTGCTCTGTATGGAGGCTGCAAAATTAGCACAAAGCATTGCTCCGGGCTTTTCAGGCTGCAGAACTTTAGTGCAGAACTCTGCAGCTCTGCAAGGCAGAAGAAACTTGAAATAATCTGGTTTTCTAAGGGATGATGGCAAGCACCTGGCTACAAGAAATTATAGCTGCATTTGTACTGAGAAAGGGAATCCAAAGCAGTGTTTGGCATGAAGCCAGAGAGCTCCCTGACAAAGAGCAAGGAATCAGAAAGGTCACCTGTATCCAACAGAGTTTCTGAAGGCTACATGGCATGGATGTACCACATATTTGGGCTTCACTCCCATCACTGGTGACCCAAACTCCTAGCTAAAGTGTACAGGAAGAAAACAGACTTGTGGATACACCAGTGCCCAACTGGGTCTTCCCCTTCCACATCTTTCAATGGCACTACCTCAGTAAAGATGCCACTACCTTTGCTCCAAGTTATCCCCTTGGCCATCACCTCTGTCCCTGACTCAATGTGCTGCCAATGCTCAGAGCTCTCATGCTCATTTACAGCTGTGAAATGCATCACTTCCAGCACCAGAGGATTCGCCTTTTGAACGAGGTCTGCAATTTTTAAGATCATTCACTTGATACAGGATTTTTCAAAATTAAGAGAATAGCTCCTGGGTCAAAATGACTGTGATACACACACACTACCAAAGAAGTAAGGGCCCTGAAGATGGGTAAGGACCTCACTGCGCTAGGGACTACCCAGACACAGGGTGAAAAGCTGCTCTGTGCTCCAAAGCACTTTCAACATGAGACTCAGAGATGAGGGTGGAGACAGTGCATCTCAGAACAACAAGGCAGCATTAGTCAGGGTGTCTGCAAGCGGTCTCAGCGCACCCACAACCTGCCTCTTGTCACGTTCTTTACTGAGATCATAGTAAACTAAAGAGAGACTTAATCCAAAAAAAGACTGACCCTATCTGAAAAAAGCTACAAACAGTTCACAATCTCTACAAGCTACGTAACTGTGTCTGAACAGCAGCCTCCTAGGCAAGACCGCAGAATTGATTACCTCGCACTCTCAGATGGTTATGTTTTTCATGCCTTTACCTCGCTCTCAAAAGCAACGCTCTGCTGCCATGGTGCAATTTATTCTAGCTTGGTCCCTGCAGTTGGTGCTAATTGAAGGGGAGACAACAAAACTGTGGTTGTCTACAGGAGATTACTCTTAAGCAAGAGAGGCAGCACAAACAAGAGCAAGAAAGCATTTGTTTGAAAATGTAATGAGCAAACAGTTGGCATCAGGGGCTGACAGAGGTGGGAACCGACATCTCATAGCAGAGACATAAGAAAAATGGGAGAGGTGACATGGGGCCCTGAAAACAAAGACAGGTACCTCACGTTTAACAAGGTGAAGAAAGGAGTGCTACTGGATAGACTTGAACTGAAGGGCATGTGAATAAGTGATGGGTGACAAAAATTATTGCTGCAGTTGTTTGGGTGAGTGTGATTGGATTGCTTCATCGAGGTCAGAAAAAAAGGATGTTGCAGTTAATCAGACATAAGATAATTGAGAGCCCATGTGGGAGTTGAATGGAAGATCCATCAGCCATTCTGGAGGGAAATGAAATGTCACGTCATAGTAGGGAATGTCACATCTATTGTTGGATGAAAGGATTTAACTGATCTGGGTGTAGGCAAGATATTGAACGTTTACATAAAGGCACTGTGAAAAAAGTCCCACCGCTAACCCATATGAGCAGTAAATGTCTTCTAAAAGGCAAAACAAGGAACAGAGCCTTGGGAACTCTGAACAGGGACCACCCGGCACCCCCTCCCCCTCCCACGTCCATCCCTGCAAGACAGAACAACAGAGAGACCGTGAAAAGGTGGAGCTGCTCCTCTATCTACCCCTAAGTGTGCTCCTTTCATTCACACACACAAAGCAGCAGGAGTTGTCACTTTTTACTGCTGTTACCTCTGTGAAGCCAGCACAGATAATCAGAATGGTGCCGAGATCTGCACCTTCTCGTGCATGACGAGAATTAGGTCCTTATTGTGGCACAAGCTTGCCAGTATGCCTGCTACGTGTCTTATTGAACCTGCAGGCCTTCAGCAGTGCACAGACAAGCAGTGTCAGGATGATCAGATCCTCAGTGAATTACTGGGAGTTGACCACAGGCATCTGTCTTCCCAGGCTGTAACTCTTAGGCGGGCGCACACGTTTGCACAGCTGTAGGTTCAACAGTGTTTTCACTTATAGTTTAAATACCTAGCTCATGAAACAGCTAAGAACAACACAAATTCATACATATCAGTGTCTGTGTGTCCTGTGGTTGTGGGGAAGGGTATTTATTAAGATAACGGTCATATTTAAAATTGAATTGCATCGTGACTTATTTTTAATTGGATACCAAAAGTGCTAAAGCTACTGTGGGTGGTGAGATTATGAAGATGGTCTTTTCTGGGATCTTAAGACATATTCCTCACTGAGGCATGAATGTGTCATCTAAGAGCTAGGAAAAAACAGGATTTAAACTGTGTACACTAGCACTGAGTAGCAAGCTATTTCTCAGTGTGCATCACAGCCCAAGGAGTGGTCTAATTAGTGAGCATCCTCATGGGCCCTAAGGCATCTGCATGCCACTGCAAGTTTCTAACACCACCTTACCACCACATGCCCTGCAAGTGATGGGATCTCATATCTTCACCCAGCTTATATAGCCCTGACTGGCAGTGAGGTGTGCCAAGTCTGTGGGTACACCTGGACAGCACAGTGAAAACCTGCGTAGAGGCGTCTGAGTATCTGAGCCAAGGTACCAGAAACAGCGGTGGTAGGAAGACACAGCTTGGCAAGGGCTATGTGATGTAGGAGCCGTACCAGGGGTCCAGGGCACAGCCCCCCTGCAGAGATTAGTATGTAGCAAGCATAGGAACTGAGGCTCAGTGCTGCAGTGGAGCAAAGAAGCAGGGGAGGTCAGGTCAGGTTTTCCTAGCACGTGTGTTCAGACCAGGATGGAGATCTTAAAGCAAAGCAAGAAAAAAAAGGCAGTGGAAGATTAAAAATTATGATAGGGGATAAATACAGCAGGAGCTTTGCTCCAGACAGCTGTGGTTCAATGTTTCAGACACCCCAAGAGAGCAGCAACTGCATTAAGAGAGATGGAGGCAATGCTGGCTCACCCAACATAACACCTGGCTGAGGACAGCACAGCACTTCTCTGCGTCCCCCAATTTGCTGTCTGTGCTCCGAACTCATGCTCCTTTGCCCTCGCCATGGCCACCAAGACTCCAGACTAGGGATCTAAGTAGAACATGACCTAACTTTAAAGGGATGTACTCTTTAAAGACTTTCTTGATCTCATGACCAAAACCTCATATTTTTATCTATTTTGACCTTAAGTATTTTGTTTGTCTTGAAACTGTTTATGCAGTTTATCAAAGCAAGAAACTCTCTCTAAAAGAAGTCAGATGTGGGACTGATATCAAGGATTAAAAGGGAAAGAGAAACATTCAAGCTTTTTTTTTTTTTCTTTGATCTTTTATTCAACCTGAAGCATGAGCAAAGGCAGTTTCAGTTCTAGGTAGCACAGTAGCTCTGAGATAGTATCTGTTGGTATCGTTTATTCTTTAAAAAGCTTGTGCTATGGTTTTATGGTTTGATTTTCCAAAATTTTTATGAAAGGGAAAAAAGAAAGTGAGGCCTAAAGACACATGCAACAGGAATCTGCAATACTTTGAGAGAGTGTTGAGCCTGTTAGAATAGATGCCCTAGGTAAAGCCTGGGAAATGCAGTCAGCAAACTTTCTGGACTTGACCCAAAGGCTACCAAGAAGAATGTTTCCACTGACTGCAGGGGCTTGGGATCAGGCCCTGCGCTGCGGGGGACAGTGGCAGAACGACAGAAAAAGTCTGGTGACTCCAACCAAGTCCAAAGGAGCCGTAAGGAGCTGCTGCATTTTTTAAAAGCAGACACGCAGAACACTTTGCCAGATGCTAATGGGAAAAATTTGATCTCTTTTTAAACCTAGCAACAAGATTTTCACCGTCCTGATGACAGGAAAACCTATGGGAACACAGAAGGAAACACACTGCAAAAAGAACTGGGAGGAAAACACTACTACCAGCTAGTTCACCCCATCAGGAAACATTTGCTGTTTCTACTTTTCTGCCTCAAAGAGCTGGAGGCTTCAAACAACGTTCTCAGAGACAGAGCACGAGGGGACGGTAGGGAGGCAAGTCCCAGCATTGGTGCCCTGGGCAAACGGACATCCCCATTGACTGGCGAGGACTTGGGGACCAACCCAGGACCACCTTCTGTGAAAGTCACGCTCTGCTCCTCAGCCACCCTCTGGAAAGATGCGACAAACCCAAGTGTAACCTAGATTAGTAAACACCACACTACTGTATCTGGCTGGGAAAATTAACTTGGCACGCCGGGCAGTCAGGAAAGCGTATGAATAATCTGAAGGCAGGAGCTGTAGCAACTCCAATGGCTGAGGACAGAGTGTGATTTAAGCCCTAGCCACAGACACGTTCACATTCTTGCATTGGCTCATTTCTAGGAGATGAGGTCAAAGAGCTCACCACAAGAGAGGATGGGTGATGTAAACTGGATGCTGAGTGCCAGCACTAGGGTTTTTTTCACTGTGCTCTGCACATACCCAGAGCCTTTCCATTTATAGGAAAGGCCATTGGTATAAAAGGTGCATTCTTCAGTGGGCCAGAGGAGGAGGCATCATACTGGGTATAAAAATGTTCGCACTGTTTCCGAAGCTCAGCAATCCCAGTTAAGGGACGAGAGGAAAAAAACCCAATGTTTTCCCTCTCTGAGGAGGAGCTTTCAGGTGGGCAGAGGACTGGAAGAGAGATTCAAGGAGAAAAATCAGGTATTTTCATCAAGGAAAATGAATGCACCTCTGAGTTAATGGTGTCTTAGCTACTTTCAATAAAAAGAGCTAGATATCCTTTCTTTTTTGCCAAGCTTTAGGCTGGAAGAAAGCGGACTGGGACAATTCTTACTTGCTATGCCAAATGTCCCAAGATGCTGTGCATTAATGCAATTATCATCTTGGGAAAGAGAGAAGATAGAAGAAGAGTAAAATCCCACCGGAAATAAAGTTAAAATTATTTTTAGACATTTCTACGTTACTTAACAATTTAAGTTGTTAGGGTTTTCCCTTCCTTTCTGTAGCTCCACTTCAACCCTAACCATACTCCCCAGCTATATTCTTACTAAATAGTGAGTGTTCCCAATCGATAGCTGCAATTTCACTCTTTTTAGAAAAGCGAGTGAGTTTCAGGATAACTCTTGACAATTTGAGATACTGGCTAGAGTGAATCAGAGACACCTTTTTCCTGCTCTACAGAAAAGGGCCTGTTTTCAGCAAGGGCGCATATAAGAGAAGTACTTTGTCACGAGTTGCAGGATTTTGCTTCGGCGGTGGAGTTGTGACGTCTTTCAGGAGCTGTAGTTCAGATGCCTCATGCTCCCATTTTCTTCTACTGCGTAGGAACTCGTTTAAAAGCATCTTCCACAATAAGCTACCAAGTAGGATGGTACTTTACAGGAGTCTGATGGGTGCAAATCATGGGAGATGTAATTCCTTTTGGAAACTACCCCACAGATACAATTGAACTATTAGCTGCATACCCTAATATATTTTGCAGAAGGGAAAGGAAACTGGCCAAAATATTGGGATTTGGGGATTTCCAGTATCTGGCTTTTTTGGTTAAAAAAAAAAAAACAAACCAAAACCAAAATCACCCCAATATTGCTTTTCCCCCATGGAAAACACACACTTTGCCCTAAAAAAAAAGCTGTAATACTACAGTTAAGATTATACACATCTTTGGTCAAAGAACATTTCTAACAGTTTGAAAAGGACTGGTCCTTTGCAGTAATTCCTGAACATCCCCCTAGGTACCAGTCTTTCCCAAAGCATCATCAAGAGAACAGGGCGCGCACACACACAGTGCTGTCATTTTTGCCATCAACCGTGCAGTTCCTAAGTGCGGAAAAGGTATTTTCTCCCCCCTCCTAGCAGGCTGGCCCTAGGAGGACAGTCACTGGGAAATGAACACGGCAGTTCAAAAGATGGTGCTTGGTTGGAAGAGGATGGCAGAGAGGCAAGGGC
Organism: Phoenicopterus ruber ruber; assembly: GCA_009819775.1. NCBI lineage: Eukaryota > Metazoa > Chordata > Aves > Phoenicopteriformes > Phoenicopteridae > Phoenicopterus > Phoenicopterus ruber. The sequence continues at coordinate 38,981,823 of CM020219.1, forward strand.
AGCGTTTAACTTTTGATTCATCTGTAGGGAGGTGCATTCAGTTATAAAGGATGACTAGTAGTTGAGGGGAACTGATTTGAATGGGGTCAGGCAAAGATTAATTTTTATTTGCTTTTGCTGCTGTTTAAAGAGAAGGGACGACGAAAATTGCAAGACGAGAACTGCTTCTGACTTGTCCTGGGACAGGAGGAGGAAAAAGGGGAGGTGGGGACTAGTTTTGTGTTTTCTTGGATGAGGGAAATTGCAAAAATAGCTGGGGAAGAGTTTATTTGTGTTACAAGCTTTAATCTCAGTCTGGCAGTGGTGGCAATAGGCTTTGGTCCAGCAGCAGCTGGAGAGAATGACCATATGAAAAAATCTGTATTATGCATGAACATAAATCCAGAATTTTCCATTCCTCTTCCTTCTGCCTGGAAGCATATGACATCTATTCCCAAAAGTTTCAAATAGCAGACACTGAAATGATCACTAGCCCCGTGGGCTAAGAATTTTTTTTTTCACAGCTCTAGGTCTAAAAAAATTTGTATTTTATCCTTGAACATGATGAAATCTTGCAATACAATTATATTATTACTGAACTCAGGAGAATTTTTAACCTCCCTGCCTGCCAACCAGAGCACAGGAGCTCACTGCCGAGTCCGACAACTGCACTCTGTATGTACTTAGAGCATATGTGACCAGAGGTGCAGTCAGTCCTCAAGGAGATACACTGCAGGATGCACAAGCTACCGGTGAAAGGGAGCATTTGCATGGGTTACCACAGACCTGTGCAAAGCTCTACTACTTTCTGATGAGTAGCTCGCTCCACTAATGCTACTATGTTCAGGTTTCCTTTTGGCGCTCAGCTCTGCTGAAACTGCTCAGAGACCACAAACCACGCTTTAATAAAGAAAACACACACACACACACACAGAAGAGAAATTCCACCACAACTAAAACTCAGCCATCTTCCTGCTCTTTCCACCTCCCACGCTGAGCTTCAACCTTGCATTTAGAACAAGTCAGAAGTGACCGGCTCTGTTCAAAGCATTAAAGCAGCCAGGGTACAGATGCATCAGCAGTTTTATAGTCTTTGTAGGTAGCCACCGGTCCTATGTCTGCATAAACTCATAATCAGGGGACTATTTGACTCCATTTCTAGGCTGAGCAAAATGGGAAGCAGCCAGGACAGTGAGTGTTGTTGGAGAGCCCTGGAAGACGGAGTGCTGTGCTCAGACACCTCGGACCCTACAGGGCACCCCTCCACTCTGCTCAACAGCTGAGATGGGATTAGTCAAGGAGGCCAAAGGGAGGACATGGGGGTAGCTGCAAGGCATACCTTGAGCTCAGAGTCCCCCAGAAACGAACAGCTTGAGCACCCCCCTTGCTACGCACCAGAGAACTTCAGTGTAAACACACCCTCTACTGAAGCAGAGAGCAGTAATATAAACCAGATGCTGAAGGGAATTTTTTCCCTCTTCGTCTGCACTAAATTTAAATACTGAGCTCTTCTTTTGCCAATTCGTTCTTAAAGGGCCTGTGTGCCGCTCTTCATCTCTATCCCACTTGTCTGAATTTAACAGAGAGCTCAGCAGCCCTCCACGTGCTGTGACCACCCTGGGAAGCACGTGTTCTTCATGAAGTCTTGAAGGCTGAGACCTGGCTTTCTAACTACTGCACCAGGAGCCCTCACAACTCCTCTGCCCATTCACCTGGGCACAAAGGGAATCTTGCAGGTGAAAACATGGCATGAAAGCACTGCTTGTTGCTCTGACCACATAAATGCTAATGGATTAATGCAGTGCCATCCATTCACTCGGGTTCTTCCAAGCTGATGGAGGAAGGAAGGGAGAGGTGCCATGCAAGATACACTTCGGAAGTTGGGTTTCGCATTGTAGCACACACTGCCTACTTAACCAACAGGACACATCAACACATTTCAGCATTGTGCTGTGGCTACATCTAAATTTAAGTGAAGATTCCTGGGCTCAAGACTTGCAAAGCTGTAAGAGCAAAAGAGTTAAAGGCAGTCTGACATGCGATGGGCCGTGGAACATTGCAGTACACATGGCTAATTGCACACCATCCAGTACAGCAGAAGCATGCAAGCAGTGTAATTGCACACCGGGTAACAATGTTTCCCAAAAGCTGTTTTTCCAGCTTTAACAAGAGGGTAGGCCCAAAAAAAACCCCTCAGCCATAGTTTTTAAGACAACTTTACTCTGCCCCACTGCTGAACATTGCTACTCCACTGAGAGGTGCAGCAAGGAGGAGTGTGTGCCTGAACTGCAGCTGCTCCACCTCTAGGTCCAAAGTCTTCTTTCAAACCAGGTGTGAGCCCTAGAAAAGTTTCCCCATCCTTGAGGTGTATGCTACTCCAGGTCATTATCTTCTGAAGAGAGATGTGGTAGAGTCAACATAAGAGCTTAATTCCCACCTCATGTATGACAAAGAATTGCACGTAGCTTTCAAAAATTGTACGAGACTTGATCAACACAAAGAAAGTCCCACCAAGAAGCTAGTTTAACTGTGGTGCCAAGAGCAATCCACTAGCCTTCTATGCCAGGTGACTGAAACGAGTATCTCATCACAGGCCTGGCCTCCCAGGCAGACTAACAGAAATCCATTACTTAAGGACACAGGTCTCATCGCAAAGGGCAGCAGACAACACCCTAGGAGTACTGCCCCTCCAGACAACAGGCTCCACATGCATTACCACCATCCCACTCAAATGGGACGGCTACCATAGTACAGCTGAACTGACTGCACCTGCCACAGGCATTAAGTCAACACCATCTTCCTAGCGAAGGCTTTAAGTGATCATGGCTAACCATTAAAATGGCATCAAATTTAAACGTCATTGAGGCTGTGTCCCCATCCTCCCTCCCCTTTGCTGGGCTATCAAAGTCTACAGCTGCTTTGGTTATCAGTAGGGCTTTTTTTCCAGGAAGGTGCCTTAGCCTCCTAGCACCGCTAAGCATCAGCTGTCCTTGGCAACTCAAACAAATCACTAGTCACGTAACAGGCAACGTGCCATTCTTGAAAGATGCAAAATAATGTTAGTGCACCCCTTCCTACGTACTATTGTATTAAATTTCTACTGGGTTTTGGCCCTTCTTGAAAATTAATGCCTCACCCCCAAAGTCAAATATTAACCTATTTATTCTTCGATAACAAGCCATTCAGTAAACAGCGGAACTAATGAAGTCTGTCTTCCTACACCACTCTGGTGCGTGTTCACTGGTTTCTAAGAAGGAACAAAGCTATTTGCCTTGTCCCATCCTGCCACACCTCCAGAAACGAGCATGCAGTTTGCACCTTTCTTCTTTGTTGCCCGACTTCTGACTTACCTTCCCTAACTTTGCTATTATCGTAACATCATTGACCCTTCAAAGGCAAATAGTCATAGGGCAAGAGGGATGTTCTCTCCTGGAATACAAACTAGGTGGAAGATAGAAAATGAAAGCATAAAGTGGCCAGTCTCCATCATGGAGAGAACTAAGCGGGGGGGTTACACAACGTTTCATACAAGCGCAAATATCATCTGATGTAATTATTAGTGATAGAGAAAAATAAGATGATCAGTAAGGTGAAAACATATTTGGCTTTATAAAGCCTAGCTGTGAAGAACTAGATTTAATCAAAGGCTGGTGAGTAACACAATGACAAATAAAAGTGATAAATCCTCATGGATTCACTTGTATTGGAACTACTCAAACATCTTACTGGATCCTAAATTAATTTAAAATAAACTAGGATACAACAGGGAAGAGCCCTGAACAGCTCACCAACTCATCTGCTTAATGCACAGCAATACCCTAGAAGTGAGGCCGCAAGTACAGGTGAGGAAGGAATGGGATGAACAATTACGGACATTACAATAACAGCACACCGCTCCGTGCTGCGCCTGCACGCAGAGCACAGTGGGGTCCTGAACCTGCACAATGAGCGAGCAGGGACAAAACATTTTTGTAAGCAAACTCCTTAAATCATCTGAGATGTTCAATTTACTTCTGCTTTACAGTTCAGTAGGAAAGAGCAGAATATAATTACGCAGCAACTGTTCCATACATCTACGGCAGATTTTGTGTAGAGTTTGACTTAGGTGAAGGTCAGATCAATACTATAGGGCTTACAGTTGGTTTGTTTAGCTTTTTTAAGGCAATACAAAATAAATCTCCCCTTTCCTGCCCCTCCCTTGCCACTCTTGAAAAAGGCATTGTCATGGTACAGAAATAATTGTTGAAATGTAGACTTTCTGTGGACATTGTGGTTGCATATTAACTACCAGCGAGAAACACCACTGACAATAGCAGCTCTGAGGGTAGCAAGGGGAGGTGCCCTCCTCTCATACGCAGAAGTGAAATCATTCAAAGGATGGGGTGCTTTTTACCTTGTGTACTGCACGTTTTGAAAGTTTTACAAAGATAGTCATCTTGGGTGGATAACAGAACTGGGCTGCTTCAAAAAGCAGTGCTTCAGCACCCCCTATGAAACAGGGCATCAAACCCACCGTGAACCATCACAACACATTATTTGCTTGAGTATGCATGCAATCATATCTCTAACCCATATCCTTCCTTAGCGCTTTTTTTTTTTTCTAGTAAGCTCTGATCTCATCTGAAATGTATGTTATTTTAGCTACAAGGTCCCCAACTTGCATACGTTGCTCTTGAAACTCTCAGATGTGGCTCCTGACCACAGGAAACGATCTGTGGTTTAGCCTGTCAGGAAGAACAAAGTACAAGGATGCCCACTGCTTTATACTTGCACACGGGTAGCTGGAACCACTAATTTTACCTAGAAACTCTCCAGAACACAGGCTCATCTTGTTTTCTGTGATGCATGAAACACTCTGCTGCGCAAAATAACGGCCAGTAAACCTGTGCGATTAATGGTTTTCAAAATAGGGGGCACCCATTAAAAAATGCAGAGGTGCTCTACACCAATGGTCCCAAGCTACCACAGAAGTCCGTCACCCTGGGGCCCTGGCAGAGCAGAACAGTTTTCTTTTCCCCAGGAACAAGACAAACCTCTAATCTCATATAATTCCTGAATGGCATTTCTTAATAAAAAATAAAAAAATTAAAAAAAAAAAAAGAAAAATAATCTCAGTTTCTTTGGTAAGTGGCATGGGATTTATTCAACCCAGGAGCTTGATAAAATTCCAGACAGTTTTGAGTTTTCTATGGTAATTTTGGAAAAGCCTATGGACCTAAGCAATGTGCCGGCAGTAAACTGAAGCTGAACTCATTGAGATGCTTCCCATGCAATAAGAAAGGAGATCCCATAGGACCAGAGCTCCTGGGTTTCTATCATCCCACAACCTTTTAAGTCCTTTACCAGTATCTCAATTTAGGCTACGTGGAATTTTTTTCGATCCTGGAAAAATCACTTTGAGGACCCTCAGAGTGTAATCTGCTGGTGTGGTACGATGCACAAGCACCACAAAGGTGTGCTTTCCATATCTGTACTCTCAGCCATTGTCTCTGTTTCTGAGCAGGCTCTTTCGGCTGTGCCCGCTCAGTACACCCCTGAAGCACGTATAGATGGACGCCTGCTCAGCAGCCTTAGTTACCAGAGCTGGTCTCTCAGCTCTTACCCCTGCTTCCTGACACGAGTCAGATGACTTCTGGTATTAGCAGATACACCTGCCGAGTTCCCCGCTTGGTGAACACAGACAAAGCTACACTGAGGAAGCCCATGAATTCACAGGGTGCAGGCATGGCTGGCTTGCTTGCAGGGCAGAGCGTGCTCTCACCGATGGGGAAGGCAGTGGGGTGGCAATCCCCTCATCTTCTGGGGAGACCAGCACCCAGTGCTGCCCCACCAGAGCAGCGGGACCGAGATGGACACGCAGCACATGCGATCCTGAGGAGGCTGGCAGAGGTGAGTCACCGCTGCAGATCGACTCGGGAGGCAGCAGAGCCTCCAGCGCAGGGGAGGGGGGGGGGCACCCTCATTTAGGGATGGGACACCAAGCCGTGTAGGGGGAGAGGGGCACCCTGTGCTGGGCTGACGGGCTGCTCTGCTAAGTACACAGGCCAGAGCTGGCAGAAAGGGAGGAGACTGCTGCCGAAGAGGCACAAGCCACAGGGAGAAGCCACTGCAGCACTGCTGGTATCCAGGGGATGGAGGCAGCCGGGGTTTCACACACATGGCAAAGGCCCTGGCAGCCACACAGCACTGGGGATGGGCCCAGCAGCAGGCCCAAGTACATCTTCCCATCCACTTCTTGTGAGACACCATTTGCTTTCCACCAACCTTTGGAAAAGCGGGTACATCCAAGGAGCACTTTTTTCTTTTAAACATTTTTTTTTTATTAATTGCAAGGAAGAGCGAGTCAGTAATAACAGCACAGGCTTCCCCGGTATCTGCCAGCAGCACCTGCCTCCTCCGGCAGCCGTGGAGGATCGCCGGGTCCTGTCTCACACTGTGCTCCTGAGCACAGCGATGAAGGAGACGCAGGAGGGATCGAGTACAACAGCTACAGCACTACATCTGTAACAGAGCAACACGCACCCCTTGCTACCGTATCTGAAACCCCACAGGTTCAGCAGGCCAATGAGGTTGGAGACGCTCCCACTCCTGATGTGAAGGATAAAATGAGGTCCCTGCCCAGAGAAAGGCAAATGATTCACACAAGACATTTCACTTAAGGATATGATGAGGTAGCAGGGGCTCTACCTTTATTTGAGAGCTACCATGGCTTGCAACAACGAAGATTCCTGCTAAAGAAGGACACAAAACCCATACAGGGCAGCCAGAATGGCAGAACTGCAAGTCCAAAGCACAGCAAGTGGCACCAATGCTCATACGAGAGCTGCCGCAACTCATCACAGCGAGGGACATCCTCTCCGGTGTCCTTCCACTGCAACGGACAAGACATGCAGAAATATCTTGGACTCAGGTGGGAAGAAAATTTCAGAAATGCCTTGCTGAGAACATTTTTCTGCCAGGCCCTTCTGGTTAAAACGTGGAAGCTCTCATCTTGAAGAACTTACACTTGAGCTATGTTGCCACCCTGGCAAAACACTGATTCCTCCCTGCCACATGCTATACATTTGGGACAGGCAAGGAAGAAAGGGCAGGTACTTAGGAGACAGTGCCCTGGCTCCAGCTGAGCCCGGGCTTGGAAGCGCAATGAAAGCACTATGAAACCTCACTGCATGCCGGGATACTGGGAAAAACAAAACCTTCACTCCAAGACTGGGCAAGTAGCCTGGGCAGACTGCTACTAAGCTGTACCCTGACTCTTCCTTACATAACTTTTTAATCTATTTTTGCATAGAATTTAACAATCAACTAAAAAGGAGTCCATAAGACATGTCAAGCACACTCTCACAGATAACCCAGTAGAAAGGCTCCCACATACTGAGGCACATCTCATATGCCAGTTCAAGGTAGGTTTCTTTTGCCTTTAATCATTTCTCCCATGAATAAGTAACGCCTAATGAAAGTGCTCTTACCCTGACAGTATTGGTATTCTGATACCCAACTGCTACTCTCATGCCTCTCCTAAGATAGTCCCTTGTTAAGATTACAGTAGCAAGGGCAGGAGACATGTGGAAGCAGACATTGCCTAACATAAGCGCATAAAGCTGTCATTTAGCTTAGTACCGATTTCTTATTTCAGACTGTAGGCCTAAAGACCGCTGGATTAGAACCCTTCATGGAGTCTTTTAAAGACAATGTTCTCTATAATATGTGCATACCTATACATGACAAAATTAAAGCTGCCTTCTTTTCAGTGGTGCCCAGCGACAGGACAAGGGGCAACGGGCACCAACTGGAACACAGGAAGTTCCGTCTGAACATGAGGAAAAACTTCTTTACTGTGAGGGTGACAGAGCACTGGGACAGGCTGCCCAGGGAGGGTGTGGAGTCTCCTTCTCTGGAGATATTCAAAACCCGCCTGGACGCAGTCCTGTGCGGCCTGCTCTGGGTGACCCTGCTCTGGCAGGGGGGTTGGACTAGATGATCTCCAGAGGTCCCTTCCAACCCCTACCATTCTGTGATTCACTGTAGACTCATCCTCCATTCAGGCAGCTCCACAGCCAATACTGCTTGAGCAAGCACTGCTGCAGACAGCATCTGGTGCGTCACTCATCATTTTGCCCTGTCCTGCTATATACTTAAGAGCTGACACACCAGTACCTCATTCACACTCGTGCTTACACCACCATCAACCTTGGTGCAGTCCCACAGGAGGGAAATCTCAAACGTGGTATCAGTCACAGTCCTCTCAGGTACATCATTTATTTTAGGGGAAAGAGAATGGCTTCATGATGGAGAATGACTAAGCCAACCACCATTCTTCAGTTACCATGATTGGATGTCCACTCAAATTCATCACTGTTGCCCAAGGATTGGCCTTAGAAGTTACTACGATGTCAAGCTCTTCAACCCTGCTGCCTTGTGTTGTGAAGCTGCTTAGAAATATCTACTACACACAGAAAGCCAGCAAGAGCATTTATGAAGCTAGGGGATTAGACTGAACTTGCTTTGATGCATATTCATAAATGCTCATGTTCTTACATGTTTGTGTAAGAAAATGCCAAATCATTTAGTCACAGATAATACGTCACAGTACAGCTCATCTCTTAAAAAGAGTGCCTTCCATACTCACCATTCCTAATTTTGCTGTTGCCTGACAATTTTCCTTTGCAACAGTTGCTAAGCAAAACATTTGCAATTCAGCTTACTATCACAACTGATACACAGTGATTGTTCCTAATGGTTACACAGTAAAATGCATGGCTGTTGAGTCTCCCTCATTTTTTGACCTACCCTGTTTTTGTCAGATCTGTGATACTTGGGATATTTTATTCTTTACGTAGGGAATGCCCAGATCATTTCTACTGCAATATATGCATGCATGTATACAATAGGAATAATAAAACTAGCAGATTCTGCATCATATTACATTAGGAAAAAAACCAAACACAAAACCAAACACTGACAAGAAATAGATAACCCAAAGGGCAGGACATGCAGTTTGTGTGCAGTCTGCGAGTCATCATTTCCATGACGTTTGTCATCTGTTTTCTCAACTAAGGGATCATCTGAGTGAGGCAAGGTGCATGCAGATGACAGATAGCAGTGTTAGTTACCATGTGGAAGTCAAATTACCCCTGGTACAAACAGCCAAGGAACATTTATTGCCACTTTTTTCAGAAGACCTAAAAACCTCATTCCAGCAATATCCATACAAGGTCTGTCAATATCTACTGAAAACAGATATCTTGCTAGCACCCTAAGACATCCGCCACGAGTCTTCTAATTAGAGGAATTTGGGATTATTTCTGGAAGCTCAAGTAGCTTTCTGTTTCCCCTACAATTATCCAGTTCAGTGTGAGACCAATATAGAAAAGTTAATTCAAGACAGACTCAAACTGCTATATTTTTAATATTTGTGGCTAAGAAACTGTACCATAGGCTAGCAGTCACAGCTAGCACTCAACAGAATAGGAAGCAGGAACTCATCTCCTTTCCTGCTGAAGTACAAAAGAGTAAACAAAAGTCAACTTTCTTGAGAAAAAAAGGAGAGTCCTTCTGACATTACTAACAGACACATGGACAGGTTTATTTCAAGCCTGTGCTTAGACCAGGAAACCCCTCCTATTCGCCTTCAGCCCAAGAGCTTCCTAAGCAGGTAGACCCCCAACAACAAACAGGATGGTCAAGAGAAGTTCTTTTTCCATTAGCTTTGGCTTCATCACGTGGGGAGGGGGACAGGCGGAAGCACACCTCTCCATCCTTCCTCTTCATGTCCAATTCATATAAGCTTCATCCATGAATGATGATCAGACTTTCCAGATAAGAGAGAAAGAGGGTGATGGAAAAAGACCTTTGGAAGTATGGGGGAAAACAGACTTCTGCAGTTCCTAAAAGATGATAGGAGTCTTCAGAAACGGCTTTGGAAATCAGCAGCAATGCAGGTTGCTGCCATGCATTGAAGCTCTAAGGAGGACAAGGCAGATCTTCACAAGTGAACTGGTACTAGACTGAAGAAAGGAAAAGCCTCATACTGTGTATATGTATGGGCAGAGATGAGTTTGTTAGGAGAGAGAAAGAAACGGAGGGATCTGCCTTGTGCAGGAGGAGTAGTAGAAAAGTAAATCACACCCTGCCTTGGGCCCCATGGAAGTTTGCTATAGTTATGCCCACACTGATAGCAAGGGTAAGCTATAGACCGTGCTGTAAAATTACACCTTCCCTCTTGTCCAAAACCACACCCCAAAAACTAATTTAAATTTTATACTTGGTTCTCCACCACCACAACTGCTTGTATTCAGTACTGGCAAAATCACCAAGTGACTCCCATCCAGACCCTTACGCCAAGGGGCACGGTCCCATTTCCCAGACTGGTCACTGTCAAGCCTGGATAGCTTCATGTATTAATCTCAGACCAGGGTCCAGCCAGAACCTCCTTTGGTAGAGATCAAGTTATTATGGAATAAGCTAATTCCTGGCAAAACTCCCCTGCCTTCAAGCTTACACCAATGATAAATGCAGTTCAGTCCAACCCAGTCTTTGTTTCTAAAACTGTCCATTTTCTGCTCTCCCCATAGCTCCCTCTGAGGGCTGCAGGGACGAGCAGGTCTCTGCAAGAGAGCTGATAGCAGACTGCATAGCTTGACAGGAATACCAACATGAAACGCATTGTTTCAGGGTCTCTGGTTAAGTGCTAATCTTCTTCCGGATTTGGATGCCAGCCCCGATTATGAGAAGTATGCAGTAAACAGAACCGTGCCATGTGATACGTGCGCTTAACCCTCTTCCTGCTGGCAGCTGCACGTCAGCACAAAGTTGCAGTGGGAACAGCAAAACAGTGTCTCCACAGACTGATTGGCCTTTTGTCCTCAGCTTGGTGCTCGCTGCTGTCTCCTCTGGAAAACCACATCCGCACAACAGAAGGTCGCAGAAGGATGAATGCGATTTCCACCCTACCCAGTCCCCTGGAAGTCTGCTTTATTCGGTGATCTACGCCGCTCTCACCCAAGCATATGGCTGGGCACCAGCCACAGCCACGTCCAACAACAATACTGGTCTACGTGCAGCTTCACAGGCAAAAGGGTATGGGTAATTAAGATCCTGCAGTGGGAGGCTCAAGATGATCTTGCCTGTGGGCCAGGAAGAAATAATCCCACTCCCAACACACTGAATAACCAGCGGGTGGGCTTGAAGAACAAGGGCACAGTTGTCCCAACCCTTTACACGTTACGGTAGGTATTTGCCATCGCCCAGGGGCACCGCGGCTGCTGCGCGAGCAGCCGGTGCAGCGCACCGCACGCTGTGCTCCCACTCCAACTGCTGCCACACGCGTTGTGCCATTATGACCACGCAACCCTATACCAGCACCCTCCGCAGCTTGGGAAGAGAAAGTGACCTGACCCAGCAGGCTGGAAGCCAGGTAAGTAATGCATTTCAGCCCCTCTCTCCCATGGGATCCTCTTCCCTCCCATGGGATCACATATCCCATCACCAAGGCACGTAGGATCTAACCTTTGTGGGACTCTTCCTTCCTCTTACGCAGTCAGATGGCCACAGAGCATTGTGCTTGTAAGGGAAACATTTTCTTCCTGCACAAATCAGGGAATCCAACTCAGAGAGTGGAGTTTTCACAGCACTGAGTTCAACCTGGTACTTCGCAAGCCGAGCTACACTTATGAGTGGCCCAGGACCTCCTCACATCCTACCTCCTACATCCTATGCACTGTATTGGCAACAGCCAGAGGAAGTTAAGTCATTTCCACATTAGACTGTCTCCCATGCCATGAGCCAGCCAGCCCATTGCTGCACGCAGGTAAGGTATTGTTAAGTGAATTAGAATTTATTTCTTCCCTTCTCAGCTGCCAAAACAGCTAAGCCTCTTGCATTGCTTAGCAGGCTACTCTCTAGCACTTTTTTTTCCTGACTTCCTGATGCTCAAGAACCCAACCCTGATAATTTAGAGCCTGTCTCCAGCTCTCTGTGTGGTTTCTCTGTATTTAGGACTGCTGTAGCCTGAGCTGTACCCAGGAAGACTCAGCACGGAGCCCCGACATGTTCATACCACAGACTTTGAACTACACTTGAAGCAACAGTTGGCAGAGCAATACAGGTCCATATGAACAGCGACCAGGCAGCAAAAGCAGATCAGATCAGAGCACTATGCATTTGCTAGGGAATAAAGAGCCAGGCACTCATCAGTGGAGCAGCTGCAGCAGAGCATCTACCTGCTGACAGGGGATTCCTGCTCAGCTCACTGTAGCAGCAGCCAGTCCTGTTGCGTTATCCCAACAGGAAAGCACCAGCTCCCAGGCATGAGGAGCCAACCCACAGCACAGCCCTTTGCTACCCAAACTCCCTACAGCAGCCTTGCCGCTCTTTAAAGATGGGGATCAGACTACTGGTACCTGCTCATGGAAGAAGTCTGGTATTCTGCAAAGCAGCATGGCAACGTCCTCAGATTTTGAGCTTTCAGAGTTGGAGAGCTAAAGACTGCACTTGCTGAGCAACTTTGTTTCCTCAAAGCTTCAGCAACTGGGTTCGCGTGAATTGCTCTGAGCTCTGGCAATCTCCGCAGGGCCTAAGAGGCGGCGGCTAATGTTCCTGCATAGGCAACAGGAGCAGCTTCTTTCCCAGCTCAGAAGCTGCTGTGCAGCGGTTCTTTGACCAGCTATTAAGCACTTGCTTCCAGAAGGTGGGAGACTGCATTGGACTTGAAAATGAGACAGATGCCAAATCCCAGTCCAGGGCCAGTGCTTGGGGAACCAGGCAATGTGATTGTTCAGAACATATATCCACTGATATTTATTTCCACAGCAAAAACAGTTAAAAGGGTTTTTTTCCTAGACTCTCTCCAGCTCTTTCCCATTCTCCTGCTGCTCCCTCACTGTGGGGAGCTATCTAGGTTTAACTCTTCTTCTTATCGTTTTGGTAAATTAATTTTAACACCGATTAAGTTCTTTCATCTGGCTCACAGTTCACGTCCACAAGCAGTTACGCTGGAGCAATGCAGGGGCTGTGCCTTGCAAGAGAGGGGAGGAGCAGCTGGGGACACTTATTTCTCACACAGCTATTGCTAGTGGAGCCCCCTTACTCTGTCAAGCCATAAGCATAGTCTCACTACTTCCAACATAACTTACTTCTGTCAGGCAGATTTCCATTCCCCCACTCCAAAACCCTCCCCCCATAATCTCAGATATCTTGCATGGCTAGAGGTGGTTTTAAGGTGCATTCCTACCTATGGAGAGTTGGCGGACAGTTTATCCTTTTCACATGCAGACTAGAACTATTACCTGGTCCAAGCTGCAAAAATTCAAGGAATTTGGGCAGGGCTTAAAGAAAGTGAGAAAGCATTGCTTTGCTTTCCAACCTAGTAAAAGGTATCCAGAAGCCTGGAACAGAGCACAAACCTCAAGCTCCTTTGGCTGCCGGAGCCAGGTCCCCTCTGCATTTGCTACATCTCCAAATACCATATTGCTGAGGGACTGGTTTCACGGCTGGCATTGACCACTTTATTGACAAGCTGCCATTAAAGTGGGCAGTCCCGCTCTGCATTCACCCTTCATTTCCCCCACCCTGCCAACTCCTCCTTCTCTTAACCTTAGGCTTACAGCAGGATCAACTCTTATCTGGCTGAAAACTCACTTTTCCATAGCATAGGCAAGTACTGATCATGCGTGCATCCAACTGAGAACGAGTGACAGATAAGCACAGTCAGACTGGACTGAAGATTGTGAAACTGTATCTGGAGTGAGTCTTGACCCAAGTAAATGGATGAAGAGAGAACACTCAGCACTCAAATATGCAAAAGTTAAATAAATTAGGTGCAAAACATAAGATTTTGGCAGACCTTTGGAATCATCAGGGACTGCCAATTTGAATATACCTTATGTCACCCTCTGGCAAACCGTCTAGAATACACTTTACAGACTGCAATTACACAATACGTTTATTCACCCCTTTTGTAAGGCTGCAGAAGTACCAAAGTTCACTAGCCAAAAAGCAGATAAGCACTACATAAACTACATTAAGAGCTGTGAAGTATGTTATCCCCAATATACATATGTAAAATATTTTGCCCACTCGTATCTTCTTGGTAAGGCAAAGCAAGTAGCAAATGGGGGGCAGATTAAGCCCCAGTTAGTTTGATAGAAACAGGCATGTCTAGCTAATGTTTCTATTCTCTTGTACTAAGATCAGCAGGGTTGTTGTTCTGGTGCACTGCAATTTCATGACAAATAAGCACCCTTACAAAACCTTGTTAAGGGTTCACATGAGAAGAAGTCATAGGAGAATGTGACTTACCAACCCACCACACAGGAAAATCAGCGGGGAACAGAAACCCAAGCGAGTTTTGCCAATGCCTCACTCTTTGCTATAGCATCAGGACAGCACTCACACCCAGAGACACGCTTGTCCAAAGGACATCTCTTACTGGTTATTGCACCCCTTCACTAACGAAGAGCTCTGCACTTTGCCTGGAGAGCTGTTCCTTTGGCTGGGCTGTCAGACCGAATCCACACCTTCGGTTCCCACGCACTCCCCTACCTCAGGCCTGCCTGCTGCTGCCCTGCTCAGAAGCAGAGCAAGGCTTGCTCAGTTAGGGGCTGCCGGAGCCCGCCGCCAGCGGGGGACTTCCGAATAAGCTCTGAAGGAAAGCAACACCACCAAAATAGTCTCTACGTGAAAGAATGAAGATAATTATTAGAAACATATTAACAAAGTTTCAAAAGCTCTTTCCAGCACCACATCATTTTGTTAACGTATCAGACTACGAAAGCCAGCAACCCACCTAAGCAGAACAGCAATCTTCAATCCAAAGCATATGAGATCACTGAAGACAATGGCAGAGTAAGATGGGAATACAGATTTCCCTTCCCAGCTCCTGTTAATGAAGGTGGGGCAAGGAAGGGAAGGGACAAGAGGAGGAGGGAGAATTTGGGATAGGAAAATATAGGTAGAAAGAGATATAAAAGAGTACCATCAGAGGCTTTAAAGTCAAAGCAAAAATTAACAAAAAATAGTATGCTGGTGATTTTGTTCTCTTTGGCTATGCACACAGCAGAAACTCGCTACAAAGACCTGCAGTAATACACTCGCAGAGTTGGAAGGGTGCGGAGAAAGGGACATCTATACTTGTAATTTTGTAGCAGTATGCTGAAAGCAGATATCTGAAGCTAAAGATGACAGAAACACATAAGCACTGCTCTGAAGTGGTCTACTACTAGACTTCATCCTGAAGAGAGGCTGGGAAGCACTCAAGCAGGGTGTGCTGACAGCGGCTGCACCAGCACCTAAAACCAACAGCAAGTCAAACACATGGTGCTAGTGCAGAAGAATAGGGAATCGAAAATAATTTCTTTGAGTTAAGTGGATTGTAAGCGAGCACCACAAACAGGGAAGCAACTTTTATGTGCTGTAATCAACAAGAGTGGTCTTACGATAACACTTAAAAAAAAGGTCCATTTAAAATCAGTTACCATCGCTTCAGTGCTCATGGCCTTGCAGCATCTGGGAACCACACTCACAGACCAGAGTTCTGCTGTGCAGGGTGCTGTACAAACACAAAGCAGAGACACCAGCCCTTTCCCCAAGTACCCTGCAGGCTGTGAGCGCGGCAAGGGACTGCAGGAAGATGCAGATAGATGCAAAGGCAGAGTGCAAGGCAATAGGCAGACACTGCTCAGGCCAGCAGGAAGAGATCTTGGCACATCATGGGCCCACCACATAAATCTCTGGCCACTGGCACTCTAGAACTTGCTCCTCACCTTAATGACCACTCTGACCTACATGGCAACAAGCACATTTTCAGTCTTTCACACAACTCGGTGACAACAGCAGATTTCTGGGGCAATAAGGTAAGTACATAGACAGCAGTGGCAGATGCTAACACAGCACGCACAAGATCCAGAAGAGCAAGAACATCTCTCCCCTCCTAAGCTAAATCCAGAGCACACGAAACAAACTCATTCTCATTAGAGGCTGTTTCTCAATTCATTTCACCTGCCGGGGGCCATGATGCAGATTGCACATGTTATAGCACCTCTATTGCCCAGCACCACACAGGAATGAAGCCTGGAAAAGTAGCATGATAATTACTCAAGAGCAAAATGAAAACCCTGTGATGGAAGCAGGTTCTGGGGTGGGGGTGTTTATTTAGTTGTTGGTTTTATTGTTTGGGGTTTTGGGGGGGGTTGTTTTGTTTTGTTTTTAAAAAAAAAAACCACCACCACCTTGTCCTTAGGCCAAAAAGACTTTGCAAGAGGCCAAATACTGCAAATGAATACCCAACTCAGCTGCCGAGTACAGCGTGCCTGCCAGCTGATGGCCAGCAGCTGGGCAGCTAGGTATTTTACAACTGCAGGGCCTTTGCTTGTGCAGTTGCATGTACTTACTCACCCTTGCCCCTTCTCATCCAGCAGGGCTCTCCACTTTAAAAGCTACCCATACTTGTTCCTCACCATGGTCCTCCTCGTCCCCAAGAAGGAGCCTGAGTTACAACAAGCTTCATCTCGGGAGGTAAAAAATGAGGAAGCAGAACAAGGGCTGGAGACAAGTGTGCTGGTACTGCTCTCCTGTCAGGGTATGAAGGGGAGGGCAGGAGAAGCCTTCAGGAATACCAGCTCATTGCTCCCAAAAGGAGAAGTGGCTGAAGAACGTGGCAGAGGGATGTGTCTGCTTGGAAACCCCAAGTCCTGCAGAATGAATCTGCAGGGCCAGGAGCTGAAGTCTCTTGGCCTTGGCTATGAAGTTAGTAATTTGGTGGGTGGGGGGAGAACACAGACACTGCGCATAGGGACAAGAGGGTATTCTGACAGCAAGAGGAGACATTGAACCTGCTGCAATGTAGGTATTTTCTTCCATGTAATAAACCAAATGTTAAGTACTATTACATCACACCTTCAATGCCACCAGCTGCCTTGCAAGTTCCACCCAACACCAGCGTACTCCGACACAGCCTGCAAAGAGAAGGCTCCTTTCTGATAAACGGGCAGCAGGAGATCACCATGAGCTGGGCACGCCAGCTCACCTCCATGGGGCTCCTGAGCTTCTCCCTGCTGTGGGAAGAGCACCCAGGGCTTGGCACAACAGGCAGCGAGGCCTGTGCCAGGCTTGCCCTGTGTCCCCTGCACCCACCCCTGGACCATCAACAGTAATTGCCTCTCACAGGACTGCAGGCAAAAGTTGTTCCAAGCTCTGCAAACACAGAGGATATTACGCTTCAAGTGTTTTAGTTACTGTAAGCAGTTCACTAATTACAGTAGTAATGATTGGATTATGGCCAGTTAACAGCTTTAAAGAAACAAGCCATTATAGGAGGGGGAGGGAAATACTCCTTTGGGTCTAGGATGGAAACAGCTTTCAGCGGTCCACCCTGTAGGAGGCTGTCAGTAGCTGGTTGGGTCAGACCATTTGCAACAGGCTGCAACAGCAAGGAGCAGTGTAATGTGTCACTAAATGATATGCTGGCACATGAAAATTATCCGTGTTGGAGGAGGTGTGCTTGTAGGAACAGAAGGTCTCCTGTTCATACGCTGGCCTTGTCGGCTCCAGCGCCTCTGCACGACTGGACCCAGCAGACATGCTGCAGACAGGTGTGTGCAGGCTAAGTTACCGACACAGTATCATGCTTGTGACGCTTTGTTTCAGCATGCAAGGAGTTGTTTCTAAAATGCCTGCAGTCACACTTCCACAGAGACCTGCTAGCTCCAACCAAACAGCCAAATGCAAACACCCACAGTATCAGGAGCCAAAGGCACTCACCAGAAAGAGCAGCTAGAAATTTCCTTTCACTAGCAATTGTTGCCAGCCCTGGAAGGACCACAGAATCAGGCGTTAATCCCTTAGTCCCTCCAGTTGCTAAAAATCTGTACAAGGAACATGCAGGGAGGCTCCCTGCCCACCTGACTCTCACACTTCTCCTTATTCTTCAGCAGCACCTGACTGCAGACCAGTCTTTGTGGAAAACCAGCTAGACCAATGGATCCCTGCAAGAAGTCCTATCCCAATGCACAGAGACTGCAACAAGGAGGACTGCCAGCTCTGGAAGATGAAGTTTTTTGTGGCTGTGCCTTTTCTGTGGAAGGCAAGAGGTCCCAGATGCACAGCCTCCCCCTTGAGGGGCACCTTCTCGCCTGCAGCACCTTCCACAAAAGAGGACAGGAATATCCTATTTTACAGGAGTCCCCAGTGTGTTGAAACCACAATGAAGGGAACAATACTCATTCCCAGATGACTACCCTGATGGTACTGCCAACAGTACGTCCCTGTGGGTTGGGTAGCTCTGCCTAACCAAGGAAAGCCAACCCCCTGCACCTCCACCGCCCACTTTTTCCTCTCCACTAGCCCTAGGAAAAGCGGGTCCCTACACCCCTCACCAGTCCTCACCCACAACAGCCACCTCTTGGTGGTGACACCCCACCATCGTGCCCCCTGCATAAGCTCTTCAGTGCCTCCCCTTCACCCCCTCCTCAGCTGCATCTTGCTCTGCTTGGTCTCCTTGTTCTCCTCTCCCCTCAGAAGTCTTCAGCTGAGGACTGGCAGAAACTGAGTTTGGTATCGCTGGCTGGAGGGTGAGGATTTCTGGCAGGAGAAAACCAGTGGAGCTGGGCATCTTGCCCAGAGTGAGTTCACACTTGGCTCACCACAGCTGGAAATAGCCCAGAGTTCCTGGCCAGAGCTCCCCAACGGCCCAACAAAACCCTCAGGAAACTGCAAGTTTCCACGCGTTAGCCATTTTGAAACAGACTGGTTCACATTCATGAATGTACTCCCCCATTGCCCCCACTCAGCCTTCTCTGCGCAGCCGCCTGCAAACGCCACTCCCAAAAGGTGCTTGATGAGCAAGCACTGAGGAAGCGCAAGGTCTCGCTTTGTGCACAGAGCCAGGCGTGGCCAAGACCAGCGCTTCCTCTGGAGATGCTCCTCCTGTACAGCAACACCGCGAGCAGAGCTAGAGGGAAGGCAGAGCCTTGAACAAACATACCCCCACGCTCCTCCTCCCACCACACCCTGGCATCTGAGCTACTGCTCTCCCCTCCCTCATCGGTGGGAGATCTCCACATCTCCCAAACCAGATAAGACATGTAGAAAACTCACCTGGAAGCATAAATGCGCTTAAAAAGCTGGAGCTGCTTTTGGCTGCAATCAAAGTTTTCCTCAGAAAATGAAGTATTTTCCGTTGTGATAAACCCTAGCACAGACATGGTCTAAACAGCTTTAAACAAAGTGTCCTTTCTTTGGCATTGTTTAGCAGTTAAGAAATCTAATTAACTTGCTTTTTTTCACCTGTGGAGCCAAATTTTCAAGTTTTCTTGGGGATAATACATTTAAGAACCAGAACTAACTCATCATCTACCGAAGGGTAGATTTAAACAAACTGAGGGGGACCACAGGTAAGTACACTGGGTAGCAAGAGAACCTCGGCTGCTATAGAGCCAAGGAATCTGGCCAGGAAACAGGGCTCTGGGAGGTACACATCACTTTCCATGATGAAGAAAAGAGCACTCAGCTGGGATGCAGACACCATACATGGTTCTCTCGCTCTCCCTCATCTCTCGGAGGCCTTTACAGGCTAGCTCCTGGAGCGAAGATGTAACAGCACAACTTCCATTTACAGCAGCGGTGAAGTTTGAGTGCTTAGCATCATATGCTGCAGCGAGGCACAGCAAGTGCCCTGGCTGCCTGATCCAAAGGCCATGGAAAGCAGAAGTCCTTCCTCCGCTGCCAACTGGCCCTGGTTCAGCACCTCTGTAGGACAGGAGAGTTGTCCTCAGCATTGTAAAAGGAAGCATGAGTACTCTGTGTGAAACTTCTCCGGGCACACAGCACTCTGCTCATGGAAGGAGCAGAGCAAACTGGCTGCCCATCCACACTGTGCTGTGTGGCACAGATACAAGATTTCACAAGGGTCCCTCTGAAAATGAGGGTCACGCATAGGATGCGCGAGCAGAGCCCACCTGCACTATCCTGAAGGGCAGGCCCTACACCACAATAACGCACGGTCACTGCAAAGTCAAGCAGACTGCTAAAGAAGCAACCAGCTGGTACATCAAGTCATCCCTGCCTTCCCATTGACCACGAAAGCCATCTAAGAGGATGTGGAACAAGTTGCTGCTTAAGAAGTCTGCCCTGCAGCCCCACCTGCCTATCAACTATCCACACTGGCGTGTTTCTGTAAGATTGCCCAGAAGCCCTGGATTGCTGGCATTCAGAGACCTACTTGAAACCACTCCAGTCTGAGCGACAGACAGGTGATATATGGAGACTCACATCAGTGGTGTCCACTGTAATGAGTGTTAATAGCCAAGACACGGCCTTTTCACCTGCCAGCACTTCCCATCTTGGCTCTAATACAATAGAAAGGCCAGTTTTGCTGTCGTTTCCCATACCACAGGGATGAACACATTTCCAGGCGGCTTTCAGTCTGCATAGATAGAATGACAAATCAAAGATTCATCTGGATGAGAGACCAAAATCCCCTCTATTTATTCATGCATACCCCAGCCCTGCCAATGGGAGCTGCTTCAGTGCACTGAGGGTGGAGGTGGTCTCTGCAGAGCCTTGTTCACATTGTAGTGCTTCAAAGCAGCAACAGATTTGGAAGAAGGCGAAGAGGGGACAACTGCAGGTAAAAGCCTGAGGTCAGCCAGCTGCAGTACTGGTACAAGGGCTGGCTTGCAAAGGCCTGACCCAGCCCTTACCAATAGGATACACACATTGCCAGCTGAGCAGGAAAGACACAACGACAGGAAACCAAGATGGGGAAAAAATGGTTCTGCTTTACTGCCTAATAGGGAGCCAAGAGGTTAAACTGGTACCAGGCCACACCACAAACATCCTATGACCAAGTTCTGCTCTCATGCAGTGGGGGAATGAGAGCAGGGAAGGCAACAGCGGGAAGGGAACAGGAAGCGAGCTTTTTTTGCTCATCATATTAATGCTAGTGGTTTTGCTCACTTAAGCACCTTTTGGGTTGGCCCAAGAAGTCCCCAGTTCTATCTTGGGGATCTGGGTGACTACTGAGAGCCTGTATGTCAGTCTCACATGCCGGGGTCAAAATAACGTGGTGGGTGGCTCCACAGACTTCAATAAAACAGACTTTTCTGGCACAACTAGCACCAGACAGGCTTGTCAGCAGCAGGACCTTCTATCTTGCCACTCTCCACCAACTCATCCCAACAGATCCAAGCTCTGCGTAACATGCTTCAGCCCCAAAATCCCAGAGTTAAAACAAATCTTATGGCTCTACAAAGAAAAGATGACTCTCTGCCTTTCTTGCTAAGGTCATGTTTTTCCCACCTAGCAGTTGCCAAGCATATTACACACGATTGCCCCCCCACATGCACAGTTCACCTATGGCTTTGAGGGGATGACAGGGTTTTACGTTACTATACAAGATTTGTAGAAGTCATGCTAAGCGCGTTCCTTACGGTAACCATCATGTTTCCAATAGTCATACACAGCAAGAAATCAGTTTTATGTTCTTATATAAAAGAAGAGTAAACTGTTGCACTCTGTCCTCCATCCTCCCCAAACCCCATTGCTTAGACTGTACAAAATACCTCTAAAAAATCACAGTGATACATCCAGCAAGCCCCTGGGGCAGATGCAACACATTAAAGTATACCAGTCCACTGTATGTGTTGTATTTTAGCAACTTCCCAACGTTTCCCCAGACAGCTCTCCAGCCTCTTTTCTACAGTGACTGCTTTCTGCACCTCATCGTCAGAAAGAGCACAGCCATCCTCTGCTAGCGTAAGTGCACTCCGGAGAACAGCCTAAGTGTCAGGCACAACAGTGATAATCCACAGGCAGCTGGAAAATGCTCTCAGTCCTTCCCCAGCACAGCCGTGCAAGTTTTCACCATCTCTGTCACTGCTGCTTGTGCCAACCTTAAGAACTCCAGGCCAAAGTCTTAAGTGGATCCCAGTGAGGCGGCACAGAAAAGCACACAGGCTCATAACCTGGCCGGGGAGGCCAACTGAACCCTGCTCCTCCTCCAGTTAAAAATGCATGAGACATGTTAGGCTGTAGAACCGCACCTCTCACACAGCACACATGAGAAGAGCAAGGCGCCTACAGCCGGAGCAGCTGGGGAGCGTATTACTACCATTCACGGTGGTCACCTCAGTGCTGGGAAGAGCAAGGTACCGTTCACTGGGTCTCTGCAACACACACAGCTTTTAAAAATGTGATCCGAGTATTCATGAACACTTTTACTGAACAGGTTTACCAGCCCACATTCTCACAGCTACGATTCAGTTACACTTGAATTTCATAGCCAGGCAACACCACCTCATACAAAAGCACCTACTTCCTTCTAAGGGCACAAGTTCTCACCAGACAGATGAGAAAACTGAAGTTCCCAAACAGCTTCTGCTTAAAGATGCCCTACGTGGCACGCCAGACGCCCCAAGCTATACCACCGAGCACTGCAAGTGGTCAGGGAGAAAAACAATGTTATCCTCTCTAGCCTTTGCACTTACGCACGGCAAAAAAACGTCATTACTAAATCACACGCACAAGAATTTAAACTGGTTGCCTGAAGCAGTCAGCAAGAAATTCCCCAGACAGACACACTTTACATCACTGGGCTGGTAGCTGGATGCCTTTGAGGTGTTTCACCCTTCCCTAGAGGATTAGGAGAAGGAACAGTTCAATCCAGTTTGGTGAGTATTGTGTTCTCATGAGTTGATCCTTGGGATCTGTTGTAGAGCCCCCCAAAGAACATGCAGTCTCCTTTTCAACCCATGCCTGCTTTCTCTTTAGTTTTCCCCCTAAAATAGGATGTTGAATAGGCGAGTAAGTCACTGCAAAGCACACATGCCTCATTCATCATGCACCAAGAGGTTACAATGAATAATAATGTTCTTGTTAAAAAACCCACAAGCGCATATCCTGACGAAACCTGATCACAGAAAGTATGAGGCAGCTCCCACACTCAAGGACAAATAACTGATCTACAAAGACAGATATTTCCAGAGTCCCCTACAGCAACTTTTGAGTTTAATGTTTTGAAGAGCAAGTATCTGGCAATAAGCTACCTATGTTAAACAACAAAAGCTTGATCTGAAAGATAAGATATATCTGGTGACCTATATTGCCTGCCTGTTTGACTGTAAAAGAGCTGAGCAAGCAGCCTTACAAATGTCATCATTTTGCTTCTGTATCGATAATGGTGGGTGCAAAATAAGTCAGAGAGGATCCTCAGGTGCATCAGGGCCACCTTTCCTACAGCACACCCACACTGCAAAGACCACGCAAGGACCATCCCTCGCTATGGCCCATCGAGTACTACGCAGTGTCACTCACAGCAGGAGCAAAGGGACCCAGTGCTGTACATTCACGAGCAATGGGCATTTATTCACCTCACTGCTGAATCTATGATGGTACTGGAAATAATCCTGGCAAACTACAGAGTGGGTGTGGTATCACACCTCTGTGTGGGTCCACAGCAGCTACCACAACTGTAGCTTTCTGGAAATCTAGATAATCTTCTCAAAATAGACCCTGTCTGGACGAGAGGACACTCAATTCAAGGGAGAAGGAAGCTGTGATTGTGACTTTTACATTTTGTCAGAGATATTAGTCACACTTATACCACCTGATCTGAGCATGCTACCAGCAGGCTTGGAGGTGGGGTGTTTCCCTGAGAGACCGGGGCTCTGTTTAACAGGTACTTTCTACCATTAACAACCCCACCTCAAAGAGAGAGGTGACTACCACAGCAAAATTCAAATCATAACAAGAGCAGTAAGACCTGTTGGATGCAGACACAGTAGGACAGTGAGACCCATGACTTTTTAGGTTATGGGATCACCCTTGTATTTACATGTATCTTTACATGCAGTGCGTGGCATAGAGTGGCGAGAGGGGTTCTGGGAGACTGCCACTTTTAACAGGGAATTTCTGTAAATTCATGAATAACTGTACTTAGTAAGTACTTCTTTAGGACAGAAAAGGTGCTCCCAAAGTCTGTGCTATCACTGCTCCAGCAGCACTGTAAATCTGAACAGTGCAGTTCTCAGCCAGAGATATCATTTACTGCCACATTGCCACAGAAGTGCCAACCTGGTGAGGCAGAGCAGCACTGGATAAAGACAAGGCACATTAATTTCATCGATTTTTTTTTTTTTTTTAAAAGAAAAGTATTACTATCGTTCCTTACAGCATTTAAGTTGTATATGGCTGTCTTCTACATGCTGCAAACGAACACTGCTTCCTACTCTCATTGTCAAGACATCAGCTGTCAGGTCAGAAAGCAATTCAGCATTTAAAGTTTCCCCCCCAGCTCTACAGTTTGGACAAGTTGCTTCAGGCCAGATTTTAAAATAAACCCTGAACAAGATGCACCTTGAGCAAGCAATTCATGAAACGAGAGTGGCCAACAGGAGAGCCTGCTGCATGCAGGGCCTGAGGGCTGACCCCCACCAGAACCCCAACGCAGCACCAGCTTCACCCCAGTGTCATTCCTGACCTCCCTGGGACACCCAGCAGGTTGTCCTTCTCACCACTACCCTTCCCCTCACCTGTGAAGACGAGCCAGGCGTGCTGAGCACCAAGTGGCTCACCCAGTCCCTCGAGGCCAAATCCAGCTCCTTCACCAAAAGCCCCCAAGGTGACTCAGGAAACGTTTGAACACTGCAGCTGGCCATTTGTCATCAAGAGGGAGATATGTCCTTGTGGGCACAAGTGACACTCTCTTGGCCAGTAAACACCCATTTATGTACTTTTTACATGGTAAGCTTGTCTACCTCGACAGCTAGGTGAGATCGTAGTAGCAACGGCTTTCAGCAAGTTTTGCTTTGTTACACTGGGAAACAGCAGGATCAATCTTGTTATGCCTCGGCTAGTGCTACTTTGAGGCCTGACTCCAGACAGGAAAGAAGAGAGAAGGGAGAAGAAAGAAAATGCTACTAGAAGAAACTACTGAGATGAGTCCAACATTGCAAAGGGGAAAGTATTTTAATCCCCAGAAGAGATCCCCTGCTCCTGCACAAAAGGCTGTGCAGAGGCTTATATCAAGTGAGAAGTAGCTGAATTTGTTCTGCACTTTATATTTTTTGCCGCTTATGAATAGCAATGCTGCGACAAGCTCTTTAAAACCTCTTAAGAGTCTCTTCTGATAGACATGAAAAATAGGCTTCGTGTGGAAAGCTGCTTTCCTCCCAGAAACTGTCACTTTATCCCTACATTGTAAAACAGTAACTTCCCAGGAAGGGGCAGGTGGGAAGAGGTGCGAGACCAGCGTCTCTTCTCTGTATCATGTTGAAGAGGCCAAACTTCGCCCTCCAAATATGAAATTCACTCTGCATCTCACCTATTTACCCATTTCAAACCAGCTCATGAGATCGTATCTCAAGCAGCACCCCAGAGAGTGAAGGCTGTCGTGTCTGTCTCTCAGCACAGGTAGGAAACCCGCCAACCAGCTCCCGAAAACTCAGCAAACTTGTCGTCCTTACAGCGCGCCTGTTGAGGCCGTTCGTAAAAATCAGCAGATCTTCCCGCTTCTGATGCCTGCCATAAGCTCTGCTGAGCCCGTGCAGCCAGGAGAAGGGGAGCTGGATTCAATTCATCTGTGAGCAACATCTCTAGACTGTTTGCTTCCCAAGTCTCAATTAGTCCCAGCTGCGCAAAGCCACACAGGACAGCACTGTGGCACAGCTATCCCCAGCCCGCAGGGCCTTACTGAGCCGGGACACAAGGGGCTGGGCTGGAAACAGCCAGCAAGACACGGCCACTTCTCGCACAGACATTTGCTGACTGGATTACTGGCCATGCTACCACTTTAGATGTGCCGTCTCCCCTCCCAGAGAGGGCCTGAGCACGAAAGTTTCAAGTCTGCCTCACTGGCTGGCCTCAGTGCTATAAATAATAACAACAACAGTAATTCGGTAGTACTTAAATCAGGTTTCGTACTGTCTGATTTAGTACTTAAATCAGACAGATTTCCTCTGTCAGAAATTCTCTAGCTATTCCTTAGGTGAAGGAAAACCTAAAACACATGAGTCAACCAGGAAAGACTGAGCCTCAAGAGAGCCTACAGGAATATTTGGGAGACATGAATCTCTCCTGTTCACCTCAGTAAGCTATTAACTAACACGTACAGTAATGAACATTTAACTTTAATTACTGCAAGGATTTCATTTCACAGGTAAGAAAGGGTGACAGTTTTACTACACCATAGATGCTAGGCTTATGCTTGGTGGATACCATTATCTCCCCACCTCTGATGGAAGTAAGCCCCAAGACCCTAACAGGACTTTCAGTCATGTTCAGACCCTGGAGAGGGGAACAAGACCGTTCCTCAATATCTGCACAGCCTGCTCAGGCTAGGGTCCAGTCATCGATCCCTCTGAGAGGGGGTTAGCCTGATGGGCTGCAAGTGGGAAGAGCCATCGCTCCCAGACCCGATCTTCCTACCTACAGACACCAGAGGGATGGGTCATGATAAAACTATGAGCTTGCACCCACTGCAGAAGGGAACAGCTTCAGCTGTCCATTGGCAGGAAAAGAAACAACCAAGCAACGCCACCACCAGAGAAGGACACCTAACTATATAGAGCCTTCCCATTCAGCAAGCTGGAGAGTAACACCCAGTACATCAATTTCAACTGGTAGCAGTTGACCATCAAAAGAAATTGGTTTGGATTATTTTGAAGCAGATGCGTTAATTCCTTAAAACTCCCTCTTGGCTTCTCCCCTCCTCTACACAAGTAACCCAAGTTAACAAAGTAGCTCTCTGTCCCCCTCTTGTGATAGGACCAAGAGGCCTTAAAAACTCCTGGAAGGAGGTAGTATTAAAAGAGCGTGGCCCGTAGGGCACGTACCACAGCTTGGGTTTGGGGACTTCTTTTTAAGCCAAAGGTTCAACTCCTGCTTCTGACAATCAAGTCAGCGTTCCACTACATATAAAATATTTCCCCACACCATGAAAGGCAAAAACCCCCACAGTATGACAATCATTTGCTCTCATAGCCTGTGAGCAATATTGCCCATCTCGCTCTGGGCCCCACTGACTGTTCCTGGATGTATTAGCCAGATATTGGCATAGGACTGGAGATACGGATCGCAGCCAGGCAGATCTTTTGAAAAGGAAGAAAATTCCCTCCTCTAAGGAGTACAGCCTGGTCTTCAGATAAGCCATCCAGCACTCACACCCCAGAACAACAAGATTACATTCCTCTTTCGCCTTTGTTGAAATGTAAGCTCACAAACCATCAACTCCTTCTCCGTTAAATACCCTTGTTTGTGTGCTTTAATTCTCATGCTGTCTACCCTCTCCACCCAAGTCTCTCCAAGCAAGGAAACCGAGGAAACCGCTGACAGCAGCTCTGTAGCTATCACCTTCAATTAACTCATCAGAGTCCAGGGGAAAGACTTCTCAGCGGCACCATTTCAGACAGCTATGAACAGGAGAACCTGAAACCCCTTCATCTGGAAGCAGAGGAGGGGGGAAGGAGAGGGGCTAAAGAGGAAGAAGAGTCTTCTCACTGTTTTGCGCTCCTTCCCAGTTGCTCCCAGCTCCTTACAGAAGCCCTGCACCTTGGGCTACATTACATATATTAATATATCATCGACGCATAAATAAGCAATATCCTCCCTGCTACCGTGGAAGGTTTGGAGATTCTCCTGCCTGCTCACAGCTCAGGCAGAGCAAGGCATGATCCAACACACGAGTCCAGCGCGAACAAGTGACGGGCTGGGAAGAGCGGCGGGAGCCTGCTGCACCCCGAGGTGCCCCTGCCATGTTAGCGTGAGTGGTGTTTCCAATTCTGCTTTATTGTTGCCTGATGAAGTGACTAAAACGGAAATGTTTCGGGGATTAGGATTCCAGAGTGATCTAATACAGGATGCTTTTGGTTTAAAGGAGGAGGGAAAAAAAAAAAATATAACTGAAGAGCGGCGAGGCTGGAGCTCCTCCTGAGCTCCCCTCCCCACCGCCACCCTTTCGGTTTAAAAAAAAGGGCTGAATGTTACCATTTTTGGACATGAGCTCCGCGCAAGCCCTGCCCTAAACCACACCATTCAAACGAGAAGCCAGTTACCGTCCCGCCGCCGGGCCGGCGGGGCCGGGCGCGGGCAGCGGGGCGGCCGGCGGGGGCTGCAGGGGGGGCCCACCGCCGCCCCCCGGGGTCCCCGCTCCGCCCGGGCGCACCTGCGGGCCGGGTGCCGGTGACAGGGCGGATATCTGTTGCTGTGAGGGGACCCGCCGCGGCACCTCCCTCCCTGCCCCGCCATCACCTGCCCGCTCCACCCGCCCCCGCCGGTTCGCCTCGCCACGCCGCGCCGCGCCAGCCCCCGGCCAGGCGCGTACCGGTCCCACCGCGGCCGGTGGGGGTGGCGGGGCCGGGTCCCGGCGGCCCCGCGGCGTGTGTGTGAGGGGAGGGGAAGGGAGGGGAGTGCGCCCACCTTCCTCTGCTGCTTCTCCCAGGCCGGGTCGAGGAGCAGGTCCCGGTCCCAGTCCTCCTCCGGCTGCATGTAGTCGTTGGTCTGCTGTGGGTCGTAGTGATCCATGGCTGCGGCTGCTGGCTGTGGTGATGGTGGTACAGCGGCCCGTCCCTGTCCTGTCCGTCCCGGTAGGCTGCCCGCTGTGCCCGGCCCCGCGGCCGCTCAGCCCGAGCAGGCGGCGGCGGCGCCCGCTCCCACCTCTCCGCCTCGGCCGCGCGCAGCACGGCGGGGGCGGGACGCACCGTCCCGCCCCCGCCCGCGGCCCGCCTCCGCGCCTCTCATTGGCCGGGACCCGCGGCCGAGTCTGCATTTTCCCCGCGACAGCGCCTCGCTCATTGCGCCCCCTGCGCGTCCGTCACGGTACTCGTCCGTCGCGATAGGTGGGCTGCGGCCGCCTCGCCCCGCCTCCAGCACCGCCCGACACCTCCCCCGCGGCGGCGGCTGAGGCTGAGGGCGGGCGAGCCGGGGCCGTTTCCCCGCGGGCTGGGCTGGGGCGTTGCGTTGCGGGGAAGCTCAGAGCCGCTTTCGGGGCATTTTTCTCTCAACGGCTCCGCGGCAGGACGGGGCGTGGGTGCGCGGGAGCCCGTACCGGGAGCGGGCCCCTCACAGATCCGCCCTCACGGGCGGGACGGCTGAGCGGCGCGGGGGGTGGCTGAGCGGCGCGGCTCAGGGCAACATTTTGTCACTGGGAGGATGTTTTCGTGTGGTGGCTGGTGGCCCATCCTCCCGGCCCTGACGTGAGGGCGCTCAGTCACACCTCTGCAGTCCTGCTGCCACCCCACTCGAGATACAGCTTCCCCGTGGAGTCACACAGGTGTGCCCGCGCCTAGGATGCCAAAAAGCCCCGCTATTTTCTCTTGCTCTTGACTGGAAACTGCTGGTCAAGGTTAGGATTGCCAGCACTGGCGGCCGAGGCTTCACACCCGCAGTCGTGCGGTGCCACAGCCACCCGGCGTGACCCTCCTCGCACCGCGCTGCGCCAGGCCTCCCAGGCACGTCTGCCACGTTCTGCCCACAAATATCCTGTTTGACAAGAAAACGATAAAGCACATTTGGCTCATCTAGCAGCTTCCTAGGAGAGAAACAAAAACCATTAAGGGGTGTACTGATACACAAATGCTTGACATGGGTTTCCATCAGTTAAACAAGTTGGGGGGGGGGGAATGACAATAGCATCATTAGTTTCCCCCGGTAGTCTCACTGAGAAGCAGGATGGTATCTCACAAAAGTGAGAGGAAGCCCAAAGAAATGCCACTCCACAGCACCATCCAGGGCAGAGCGAGCCCGTGTCCCAATTCATCCAGATTCAGAGGAAATGGAGAGTTTGTGGCCCATGAATGTGGGAGAGAGGGATGCTGATAACAGACTGGAAGGATGCTGCAAAGCGCCAGGATGAATTGAGCAGAAATGCTCAACAGCAGCAGGATTTAGCCCCAAATTACACCAGTGAGCTCTTCTTCCAAGAGAGAGGAATTTGTTTTCTGCGTCTTACAAACATTGGAGGTGAAATTGGATATATTCTTTCATTTCTTGGCATAAATAACTGCACAGACCATAACGGACAGATGCTCTGTATGGTGCTCTGTCTTCGTGTGTCATATGATGCTCCTTGTGTACATTTTCAGACATCATAAACACAAATATAATTATCAATCAGAGTTGTTCTGCACTGTTCAGAGACTTGCATTTACCCTGCCATGCATCACTCGGGGTAGAAAGATTATTTGAATATGTAAGTACAGTAATATCCACGATTTTCAAAAGCAATGCAAGATGTCTCCATTTTGAGACCATTTGGGAAACCAGGCCACTCAGGGCATCCCAGCTCAGGGGAGACAGATCTGAGGAATCCAGGACTACCAGGCACTTTGGAAATCCTCCTGGATGCACTTCATGAGGAAGTGTTAGGGAATTCAAAGTAGTCCTATCACTCTGGAGAGATGGTGATGGACTTGAAAGAAACATCCCCTACTGTTCTGCACTGCAGAGAGGTGCAGATGATGATGGCTGGTTTTTTGAGAAGCAGAGTGGAGGAATTTACATTGGGGAAATATGTAAATCATCAGAGTTTGAAGAAAAAAGGCCAATTTTCATTTCTTACAACCATTTGATGAACAACCAGTAACAGAAATTATGAACGAACAGCTACAGCCTGATCACATGATAGTTTAGAGACAACAAAACGTGTCTGAAAGTTTTCCTACCTTCTAGTTTTTCTTATTTATCAAGACACTTCCACCCTGAGGAATCTGGAAAAAAATGGGAATTGGCAAGATCTGTGGAAAGAAGGGGAGGAGGGAATCAAACACATTCCTTGAGAGAAGTCCTGGGCTTTGTATTTTAAGGCAGGTGGTCCTATTGTATTGCTTCCCCACCCTTGTACTTTAAGAGCCCATTACTGAAAGCCACTTTTCACACCCCCCCAAATGTGGTGAGAGGTCTCAGCCGCTATTCAGTGAGTGAGGATTTTCAGCACTTTCCAAGAGATGCTCAGCACCATTGAGATCCAAGCCCTGAGACATGCGGTGGGTTTCTGTGAGGCTGAATCTTCTAGATCCTGCCTCTTTGGTTCCTTGGAGTTGAGTTACAAAGCAACTATCCCCATCGTCATAATGTTATTCTTCTTAGCTGTGTAAAATACACCCAGTGATCTCTCTTACAGAGGTTGGTGGTACTGTAAATAGAAAAATGTTAATTGCCAATATCCCATTCATTTACCTATTTCTTCTTGCACAGGACAGAGGATGGATTAGATGATTTAATGTACAACATCAGTGCAAGAAAATGTAATAAAATCAAGAACAACCGTGAGGTCTCTAGTGTGTTAGAGTCTCTCTCCTAATTGTCCCTGCCATTTGTATTTCTAACTTCATGATCCTCACTTCTCAAAATTCTTGCCTGGATTTCTGGGAAATATCTTAATTTTTCACTCCTAACCCCATCCCAACTCTTAGCTTTTCACGGAGTCTTTAACAAAAGCGAGGGTGTTCTTGGCCAGAGTTTCATGAACTTACGGGCAGTAGTGAGGGGGGGGAAAAAAGAAGATTGTTTCTATACTTGGGATAGTTCCCGGATCCACTTGACCCTTGCCCTTGAGAAGAATTGTACCGGCACCACGAAGGGGAAGAGACGAGCTCACAATGTGAGAGGGAGACACAGCAGCAACAGGAGCTACAGAAGCCGGTGCCGCTGATGGGAGAGATGCCTGTGACCACAGCAGTACTCTGGTTTTCCTTATTTAGTCTCCTAGAGTTCTCTTCTCCTCCATACAAGTTTGCTGCTGATTTCCTTGGGTGTTATTCAAACCTTGATTGACCAAGTGGGTCTCCAACAAGGTCTTTCTGATCCAACGAAGGTGGCTTTTTGTAGGGCAGCGGGCAGAGCCACCGTGGGAAGAGTTGGACATACATCCTACTTTTTCAGCATGCAACAGATGAATAGAGGAAGGAGCCGAGGGCATTGAGGTATTTCTGGTTATTGTTTGCTGCTCTTTCTCTTAGTGCTTAGCATATTAGCTACAGGCCATGAGCTTCCCTGGGGAGATACCTGTTTTCTTGCCAAGAACATCCATAAGCTTCTGTAATGAGGCCCAGCAGGTGACCTCAGTCGCTGTACAAAAATGAACAAGGCTGTGTTGAAGTGGCCCTTGACTTTTGTTTTTGGAAGTCTCACGGCCAAGTTTCAGTGCTTATATTCTGCAGATACACAAAAACTTTGTGGCTCTGGGATTTAGCATTTAAACTTGAACTGCTTGTTGGGCTCTTACAGTAAAGAATTCAACAAGTTACATTCTTTTTCATCATTTCCACTTCCCCAGTCCAGGACACGTTACCAGTAAAAACTCAGCACCTCTGAAATGCAGACATCAATTTGGTGGAGTTCAGTGGGATATACCATGCTTCACGGGAGACTATGGAGGGGGGGTGTCCTGTGCCCAGAGACTGGGTAAAAGTTGTGCTTTTAAGAAGTGCCATGGAATAAGCGCCATGGTCATCCAGGCTGGAAGCAAGGCAAAAGAAGGAACAACCAAGGCAGGGATGCTGCGTTTGGAGGAGAGGAAAAAGGGGCCTGAATAAAGCTCCCAAGTACAAAACATCCTGTCTCTCCTTCAGGGCCCCTTCACCTGAGTCGTATTCCTCTTCTACCCTGCCCTCACCATCCTAAGTACTCTTTCCCTTTACTTCCCTTCCTATTTACCTGAACTTCCAAAATTGGCTCCCCAGCCCTGCACCCTGGAACTAATGTGACTTCTGGGACTGCACAAGTGCCTGAAGAAGGTGTTACCTCCTCCTTCTGCTGACTGGGGGTCAGCCATGCTTGTTCAGAGCATGAGCTTTAACGCCAAAGTGACTTACGGAGCTGTCTTCACACAGTAAACATTTGCTAATATTGTTTGAAGTGTGTCATTTTGTGAAAATGATTTTTTTTTTCCTCCTGTAAAAACATTGATTTTACTTTTCTAGCAGAATATGCCCTAGATTTTGCCCTTTGCTTTCACAGTGTCACTCGAACAATAGGATCAAGAATTACACATCCAGTCCCGTATCCCTATTGTCACATATCTTCTGTATCTACTTTCATCCTGCAAGGCAAATTGAGTACTTGGCCAACATTGCCCATATACTTCCCTTTGCTTCCTCCCTTCACCCCGGAAGAGGAAGGTGTTTGCTGCTCGGAAGTGCGCAGGAGCATTACGCGCGAATCAAACAGGCTCAACTCGGGCAGCTGCTGAGCTGGTTCTGCAGAGGGTAAAACCATCCAATGTTACCTGACCTACAGAGTCACGTTAGATGCCCATGAAACACACTGTACAGTGAAATGACCGCCTCAGTGGGGTTAGCACCCTTAGTTTACGGTGTGGGCACAGAGCCCTTCAGTCACTCATGGTTAGGGCTTCTTGTTTTCATGTTTTACCTGCTAATTACCCTGTATTGAGGAGCAGGTCTTTGTGGGCTTGTTTGCTCAGCCCTTTTGGTTTTCTGTTGTCAGTCTTTAAAGGACATCCTGTTTCACAGCCCTGGCACAGTACCTCTGTCTAGCCCAAACAATAAGGAGGCTCAGGCACCAGAGATGCTAAAGACAGCAGCATTTCCCATGTTCCTACAAGCGACAGGGAATGGATTGAAGTGTAGAAGAGAGCACGCTTCAAATTGGAGATCATAAGCACACAAATCCCTGACAACTGGTATATCCATGTGCTAATCAAAGGCTTGATCCAGGCCATGCTCAGTGCAGTCTCTTCTGGTGGAGGCAGATGAAGGGGGAGATGCTGACCTGAGGCACAGGGGAAGCCTTGGTGCAGCAAGGGCTGCAGCAGGTACCCAACTCCATGAGCAGAGCTCCGAAAGGCAGATCCAGCCTGTGCCTTTCACGTGGCCAAGGTAGCGAGGAAGCAGGAGAGCCTGCTTACTTCTGGAGACTGTGGATGAAATCCAGGCTGGCTCACTCCTGGTGCCGCCAAAGGGGAGACTCAAATTTGAGTCTCTTGTTCTCACTCTCTGGCTGAGCAGAGCTTGCCAGATGTTGTGCCCGTGGCTTGCAGACGCAAGAGGCAGAATTTGTTGCTCCTCTCGCTTCCCAGGCACCAAAACTGGCCATGGAGCTAGTGTGACAGGCTTTGGAGGCAAGTGTTGTAAAGTCGTTCTAGAAAGGGAACAGTGGCAAGATGGTAGCTGGAAGGCAAGCACAAGGATTTGTCTCTTTCCAGCTCCACCCTTGCCCTCACAGAAAATCTTTTCTTATGAGAGAGTCACTGAACTCTCAGACCTGTCATTATTTAGCCCCAGCTTAAAAACATCACTTAAAATCCTTTTCCTTCACTTTGATGTTCTTCATAATTGCAGGTCTGTGATTTTCTAGCACAAAGTTTGGAAAAAACAGCCTTCCCCCATCTCCAAGTATCACTTGTACAGTGGTATCCTCAGGCTGTTTTCAAGCAGAACCCCTTTCTGGCCACGGCTTGGAATGACTTTCCCGAGAGCGAGCCAACAAACGTTTCATTTCTTCTGAGGAGGGCAGCTTCCTCATCGTACTTCAGCAACAGCACGCTGCACCAACTTCTTTCCCACGTAGCTCTGCCGCTAACCTGCGAGTCTCATGTGGACCAGGGCAGCAGCAGTCATTGCTATGCCATCTGTCACTGCTCTGGGACACGCTGGGTCCATTACAGTTACAGCTAGTACAGTTAGGGCGTGCGACAGTAGGTTACAGTTGTTGCAATAGTGTGTCAGCAATCCCCACCTGACCGAAACCACCACTACGCTCAGGTATGTTTAGAGCAAAGCGCTTTGGGGATGCTTGCTTGCGCTTTCACATGCTGTCTCAGTGGTCTGTAGCCGGCTGGAGACCCCAGGCTCCATCCATCCGTCCATCGTACAGTTTTGCACAAGAGAAGAATCCCTAGGGAGGGATCTACAGGGTATGCGAAGCAGCCATGGGTCTGCTCCAGCGTACACTAGGCCTGCCAAGGATAATGCCTCAGAAACGGATTACCAGAGAGCTCAGTGCTCTGGTCACGCGGCCGCTCCATCCCTGACAGGCTGCTTATGCAGTGGCTACAGAGAGCTGGTGTAAGACCTGATCGTGCATGAAGTTCATTTGCTCACAATTTTTGCTCCCTGCATGATGCAGGCCCGGGATGATCCCACAGGGGGAACCATGGAGGGTGACGGACGGTAGAAATCCGATACAATGCAAAATCCAATACAAGCAGGCCAGGCAGCTACTGCAGTCTTTGGTTCTAGGTAGAGGAGTTCATGGCGTGAGATGGCGTAACTTCGCACTGCATTGCTTTTGAGGCTATGCTAGTTATATAGGCAGAGCAAACACAGAGGAACAGATCTCAACAGATGTGGAGCAGGCTGTACTGCGAGCGGCCAGGGAACGCTGTGCAATTGTGGCAGCATGGCAAGGTATGTGTGCTATGCAGGCCAACGTAATGCCAGAGCTGCAGCTCTCTCAGGCCTTCCGCAAGAAATCCATGCCCAGAAGTGCACATACACAGCCTTCTGTTCCCCTCAGCGTTTGTAAGGCCGTAGATGGAGTGCTGTGCCTGGCTCTGGGTGCCAGTTTTTAAGAAAGATAGACATCAGTTGGAGAGAGTCCAAAGGAGAAGTAACCAGAAGGCTCAGAGGCCTAGAAAACCTGACCTTTGAGGGGAGACTGAAAGAAGCAGGCTTGTTTAGCCTAGGGAAGAAAAAAACTGAAGTGAGACACAGTAGCAGACCTCAAATATGTAAGTTTACTGCAAAGCAGAAGACAGTACACCATTCGCCATAGCTGCCGGAGAATCTGTGAACGGTCAGGACAGCAAAGCACTTGAGTAGACCACCAAAGGAAGCTGCTGAATCTCCACTGCTGAAGACTAAAGAACAAGTAGGACAGCTATAAGAAAGGCTAAACTTTAAAGACAACTGATCCCACCACTAGCTTGGAGGATGAACCCTGTGTCATGTCTTAGG
This sequence comes from Phoenicopterus ruber ruber, assembly GCA_009819775.1. Taxonomy (NCBI): domain Eukaryota; kingdom Metazoa; phylum Chordata; class Aves; order Phoenicopteriformes; family Phoenicopteridae; genus Phoenicopterus; species Phoenicopterus ruber. Next base: position 39,017,708 of record CM020219.1, read on the forward strand.
ATCCCCTCCAGCTCTGTTTCATAGCGCTGCAACACAGTCAGCTTCAGAGGGTAAGACAGTACCATGAAGCAACATGACACAGTTGTAAAGAGACTAACGATGGAATAAAAGCATTTACAGCTGCAGGGATATAAAAATGTAAAATCAGACGTATGGAACCTGACCTAGACAGTCCCATCAGATGCCCATGTGTAAAGCACATTGCAGCATGACTGCAGCAGGAACTTGACTCAGCTGAGAGAGGTGACTAAGGTGAAAGGGGCTGTAGGAAAAAAATATAACCACACATTTATGTACACTTACATAGACAAAAACTGCTTTAAATCCACTTGCAGCTCTCTCATAAAGGAAGTAGCAGTTCTCTTTTGTGTTACAGCTACCAGCAAAATTCACCATCAGTACTCCAAATGCTGAGAGGAGATGCTTCACTCCTAGTTTTGACTTTCAAATGCACCTCTCATGGCCTCTCTGTCTCCTCATGCTTTTAGCATCAATTGTTTAAATCAGTAGCAAGACGGGTCACAGTGACATCGGACAGCAAACTATATTCACAATCCATGCTTGGGTGTGAGGCCACGATAACAGATGGTTCATAAAGGGCTAAGAAAATGCAGATCCACGTGACTGAAGGGAGGCCCACCCCCATCATTAGTGCACCAACAGGACATGAGTGCTCTTAAAATTAAGGGGAAAGGAGTAGGTTAATTCTTACCTATCAGCTGTGATCTTCAGGATGCTAATCGAGGCTCCTGTAATATCACCTAGTGCTCCAAAGGGGAGATCGGGGAGAAGCCGCAGGGTTTTGGTGTCTTCTGTACCATGCCAAGCCACTCACCTCCACCAGCAGCAAAGGTGGCACAGCTTGGCACAGTGTGGTGTGGAAGAAGAGCTCACTCCTTTCAGAAAAGTAGTCGGTACAGCTGAAAAACATATCAACAGCCTTCCAGGCATGCCAGCTTTTTCTCAGCACATAGTGGCCCAGCAGTGAGTGGGAAACACGATGCTGAGCCAGTGAGTCAGTCGCAGAAGTCAGACTTGTCGCAGAAGTGGAGCAGGACCAACACGCTAAGCCTAAAGCCACCACTCCATTAACTTGCCTTCCCAAAGTACACTTGCTGGAGCCTAAAGTTGTCCGTCGTACAAAGACGGATGGCTAAGGGCTTTGCTTGAAGAAGCCCCTTCATCCCACTTCTCTGGAGGGTGCAGGGAGCACCCGGGTGGTCGGCAGCCTGCCTGCCTCCACAGAGCAGGTTAAGCTCTTATGCTCAGCAAGCAAAAATTGCTGCATAGCAGTGGCTGTGGGTTGTGCATGCTTTTGCACAGAAAATCGTCTTGCGTTCATTATGCTTTTCTCCTAACTGGCTCATTCTCCTTGCTCTTTCTTCTCTGTACAGTGGGAGCAACTGCACACAGCTACCTTGAATCAAACCGCACTGTACAAAGTTACCTCCTACCTCAGAAAGCTTCTTATTTGGGGAGCAGCAGCAAACCTTATATCCTTATATTTGCAGTAGCTCCACTGTCAGGAAGGTGACACATGTGGAGCAATACATCCAGTGCTGTAAAATGGAGTTTAGAGAAGACAGACAACAAGCAAGGAAGTGCTGGTGGGCAACAGCACGCAGCAGGGACAGCCACTCAGCAAGCAAGCTAGGTAAGCTGTTCTCCCCAGCTTCCTTTAATCTCTTCTCTAGTAGGATTTCTCCCTCCTCCCCATCTTCTCACTTAACATACACCTGTGATTTTGCTCATAAGAGGAGGCTCCAAACCAGCTGTGCAAGCCCTGAGCTCCCCTGTAGTGCTTTGTCTCTGCTGGTTTTTGTGGGCCATGACTACCTGCTTGGGCCTTCCCTCTAAGCCTATTGTAAAACTACCTTTGAAACACAGTGGGTAAAGAGGGATATGAGAAATGCAGAAAGTGGCACTTTCAGACCAAGGGAGGGAGGCTCTCAGGGCAGCCCAGCCACCCCCATGTTCGGTCTGGGCTGCTGACTGTGTGCGTGCCCCAGCTGTGCTCTCTGTGGCTGTAGCCCCATGGTCAGGGCCAGGGCTCAGAAGTCATCTTCACTGTTTAGAGCGTTTGTCCCATAAGCAGGTGCTCCCCCATCTCTAAGAGCTCCTCCCAGGGCATCCTGCTCTCCATTTATATATTCTGCTTTTTAATACTGCCCCCCCCGAGAAAGCCTCAGCTATTTCCTCAATAGCAGAGAGGGAGATGAAGGGGCTGAGGAATAATAAATAATATGAAGTGGTGGAGCAGACCTCACATTAAGCCTGAAGTCCACCTGTCAAGACATCACTCTCTCATGTCTTCTGTTGGACCAACCAATTAACCCCTGTGGGTACATGTTTCTTTCCTGACCTTTAGGAAATCAGCAAAAAAATCTAGAAAATGCTGCTGCTTCGTTTTTTTTTTTTTTTTGGCAGGGCAGGCATCAAGCAGAGGCCTTCCCTGCAGTTGTGCTCCTGTCCTGGGAAGGACAGATGCGCTCCCATGAGGGATGCCTGGGAATCAAACCATAGGCTTTTACATGGGCTTTTACATGGAAATAGGCTTTTACATGACATCATTTGAAGCTTTAAACAGGGGGTTAGTGCAATTGCTGTCCAGCCCAGCAGTCAGTGACCTGAATGGTTCCCCATGGATAAATGATGCACGCAAGCTGGATCATCGCAGCACCTGTGGACTGGACTCGCCGTTACCCACTCTGTCTCTCCCTGGCTCCAGCGGTGGCCAGCACCTGGTATGGGGACAAGAGCCAAGTGCCCCTGGTCATCCTGGTGGGCCATGCTACCCCCACCCCCCAGGTTTCCCCCACCCTGAGTGGTGCCTGGCCCCCAGGCGCCTGGCTGGGAGCCTGAAGGATTTTGCAGCCATCTACGGTAAGACTGGCTCCCACAGGCTGGCTCGCCCCCCCCCCCCGCGGCACGGCTGCGGGGAAGGAAGGGTGGAAACCTTCCAGCCTTGTATGGAGTGCGGCAGCGGCTGAGCAGCGGCGGGGGCAATGCCGTCCCACTGGCTGGGGGGTCCCAGGCCTGCACCGCCTGCTCGGCGCTGGCTCCCCGGGGCGGCTCCTCTTGCCCTCCCTCCCTCCCGCAGCACCCGGCTCCTCCGTGGCCCCTGCCGGGCTCTCTCCTGAGCCGAAAAGCAGGGCTGTTAGCACCGAAGCTGAGAAATGGAGGACCGAGCTCAAGCTGGGAGCAAGAGGAAGAAATACTGAGTGGGGAGTTTGAGGGTGGTCTGACTGCTCCAGACAACTGTGCTGTTTAGATAACTGTCTAGGTAAAGATGCGCTGCTTTATATTGCCCTCCAGCACACAGGCGGAAAGCGGTGGTGCTTTTCTCTCCGGAAAGCGAAAGCTCCCCTTACAGCTCCCCTGGGTCTTCCCCTGCTGAAAAAGGAGAGGCACTTGTTAATATAAAGGAAGATGCAGTTTTCTCTTGTGTAATGGCCAACAGCAAACTCATCATCACTATTCCTGGCCAAAAAGACCCCGAACATCCCTACCCCATCCTCCTCACAGGGCAGAAGTGGATGGGGTTTCAGCACTTGCACTTTCAGCTCACCGGGAGGCAGCCTGTGGGGGCAACAGGCTCTGGGAAGCACAGGGCACGTGGGCATTCGAGAGGGAGAACAACCTTGCCATGGCCAACGGCAAACTCATAGCCATTCATGCTGCTATGGATATGAAATGGAGGCTTTTAATCATCAGAACTGCTGCACCTCAGGTTTCTGTTGCCTGTGTGCCGGAGGCCGGGGCAGCAGGTCTCTGACCCCAAATATTTAGTGAGAGCAGTGCTGTAGGAGGGCTTGGCAGCTTTAGGGGTGCAGTGGGAGCCCCACTGCAGGCAGAACCGTTCTGGCCTTGGGGCTGATGCAGTGGAACCCACTCTCTCCTCACTCCAGGCGAGGGAGGACCTTGGGGAGAGGTTGTTGCAGCCTTGGCATGTGCCTAGCACAGCTCCTCTGTCACTGAATCACTAGCCCCGTCTCATCTGTCCTATGCAAGCCTTGGCCCAAAACACACTGGACGGCAAACATCTGCTTTTCTTCCATTTGCAGGGACAAGTTGAAATCCATTTCCACGAAAAGCGTCTGGGAAAGGCTACAGGTATGAAGCCCAGGGTCTCTGAAGCATATCCCCAGTGTTGTCTCCCCATCCCCAAACAGCAGTGTGCTACCTCGTGGGAGTCATATCTTCCAGATGAAGGAACCTTACAAAGACAGAGAGGCAGAGCAAAAGGCCTTGTTTTCCCTCAGTCTCATGGTGGCAGGTGCTGCCTGTCCTTTGGAAGAAGAGAGCCAGCCTCACCTGCAGAGGTGGCCCCGTGGCTGTTCTGTATCCTGATGCCTGACCACAGCATTTTTCCACTCAGTTGAGGTCAGTTCCCCAGCCGAGATGCTTCTTACTATGGTCTCCTCCTCCGTCTTAGCATTTTGGCGATATGCAGCCTGGTATGTCTTGCTTTCGACCCACAGCCCTGAGAAGCTGACTCCAACCAGGCACCACTGCCTCAAAGTCGTTGGACAAGAGATGAGGACATCCCCATCCGGGGAAGAGAGATGGCGAGAATGGGCTACAAAGTCAGTGTCCTGGCCTCTCTCTCCTAATCACTCATCTCTAGCTTTTAAAAAAAAAAAAAATGACCTTATTTCACAGGGTATTTTTACTGCAGTAATTCCTGTGATTACTGTTTGAAGGTATTTGGAAACAGTTATAGATGGGGCCAGCAGAAAGTCTCCCGTGGTTGATGGCAACCACAGATCCTGGGGCAGAAAAAGGCATGAAGGATTTTTCTCTTGCAGTAATCATTGCACAGGTTATGTACATTGTACCCGAAGTGTTACAGCTGGAGAAGCGGAGCTAATGAAGCACGAACCTTGGAAAGGTTCCTTGTACTGTTGTGGTAAAGAGCCATAGGCACTCTCTACCCTCCCTTATAAGGGTGAGCTAAAAAGAGCATCTTTCAGGTACTGCATCAGCCAGGATTTTGAAAAGTGGTGATGAAAATAGAAGCCTGGGAAGAAAAAGAAAGTGACCTGGTCTTATTGTAAGCCTCAGCAGCTCCGGGGCTGAGGTGGGTTTGTGGCACTATCCTGTTCTTCTGAACACCCCTGTGACACCCGATGTCCCTGGGACACACTGCAGTCTGGCAGAGGAAATGCCAAGATACTGAGATTTTGTGAAATACCCTGATTATTTCTTATGAGGTCCTGTTCCAGGTCCTCCACTGTCATAGATGAATTTAGATGGTTCTCAAGATACCCCATGGGCTATAGCCCTAGATTATAAGCTGCCTTTCTGTATAGCAACACCCACATAAAAGCAAAACCCTTGTGGCGTTGCCTGTCTGTCTGTTTATAAAGGCAGTTAATTCCTTTTTGAACAGTAGTTCAGTAGTTTCTGAAGGGGAAAATGTGAAAAAATTAAGAGGGCTGCCACTTGTGTAAAATGAATTGACAATATTTGTTTGCAAAATACAGTGAAATACATTATTTTCTACTGCAAATCATTACAACTACTAATAGGCACAGTTCTGTGTTTCCTAATGCTCATGGCCATCTCAGGTTCAGAGCTAGAAATATGCCCTCAGAGAAACAATTCTAGTTCTCTGCTGATAGACCTCCACCCACAGCCGATGAAGCGTATTTTAACCCCTCACTCTGTTTCTTTCAGATCCAAGTGTACCTAAGTGCACCTAAAGTATCTCAAGTACCTGGTACTCTGAAGAATAATGGAGATTGAAAACAAAGAAGTGTGAGTATTTGACTAAGAACCTAAAGGAACTTACATGCAAATTACCCATTTGCAAACCCCACTGCCAAGGCAGTGCCGAATTCAGCCCTAGCCTATGAACTTGGTTGATGAAGGGGTTTTGCTGGGAAGTTCTCATTAAGTTCTGACCTGACAGCACCTTGTTGGGGCGCCCTGTGATTCTTAGCAGTCAAAATTGTGAAACAATTTCCATCATAGGTCTGTGCATAGACTCTGTTCCACATACTCATAATTTCTGAAACATTCAGCTTTGGGATTAATCATGTTTCCAGGCTCTTTATTCAAGGATGATTTTCTGCTAAGTCAAAAAAGTAACCAAACATCCCCCTCCACCTCCCTGGATTCCTAAGCCGCCATTCCTTGAATGACAGGCAATGCAAAAAGTACACAATTGACATGGTAGAAAATAAATATAAATACTTCTATATCACTTGACTCAATCAAGGCTCCATTTTGGATTTTGAAAGGTACCCAGGTCTCCCTTGTGCTGAGTTCAGTTTAGCACCATTGCTTGACTTGAGTGAGAGGAAAGCAGGGAATATATGAGCTTAAGGTTATTGGAATATCACTTTATAACATGCTCAAATAGTGTCTAATAGCAGAGCTGAGCGCAGCTCCCAGCGTGGTGGCATCTACAGGCACATCCCTTCCGCCCAGAGGCTTAGGCTGGGGCTGTAGAGCTGCTGGAACAGGCTATGTGGGTCTCGCTGAAACACATAAATAACCTCACTCCTCTCTGATTCTGTTTTCTTAAACCAGCAAATTAACCACAAGTTACATTGCTTTAGCTAAAAATAAAATGTAAATATCACGGGGTTGTCTGCAGACGTCTGGGCTCTGTGCAGGACACCTGAGATCCCTACAAGTGAAAAACAAAGCAGAGGGCACAAGACTCCCCGTTTGCTCCATGCTTTTGTGGTTTGTTGTCTCTGGACATTTGTCAGCACCGTGCAATTGCTGAGTTTCCTCTCCAGGGCCAGTTTCCTTGTTTGCCCAGACCTTTCAAATAGCTCCGGGGAGAGAAAGCCCAACCCCTTCTGTACAACCACCACAGAGGAGAGGCGAGTCCCAGCCCAGCTATGCAGGTTCTTCTGGGGCATGTCCAAGGCTGATGGCGCTTGCACTTCTTTTGCAGCACAGCGATGGCACAACATCTTCATTGATGCCAGCTGGTCTGGAACAAGTCCACTGACCCTTCTTATTTTGCAGCACGACCCGTCTCGGCGCAGTTGCGCCCCAGCCCTTGGGCACTCTCTGGGAGTGACTCCCATTTGCATCATAGCTTTTGCACTCAAGTAATGAAAACTTTCACAAGGGAAAAAAACTACACACAACAATAGTCGTAATTATGGAAAGAGCAATTAACAAAAGAGAGAGGGAGAAAGAGAGTCTGGGCCCAGTCCAGACTGTGTGTGCCCAATAGCAAAACTGCCATTACCTTGAACAGGACGGAGTGCTGGCATCTTCCTGATTCCCAAATTAAGCTACAGAAGAGGCACACCTTGGATTTACAGTAGCGTTTTCTCTTGTACCTGCTTATCTGCTTTGTTCATTTATCTGTGACTTAGCATTTATATTTACAAAATTCAGCCCATCCAACAGGTTTCTGGGAGCATAGTCACAGTGCAGCTAGAACACCCTGAGAGAAGAAACGAGCTCCAAGAGCTTCTTTAACATCAATAGACTTCAGCTCTGCCAGAGCGTTGGTGGGAGAAATTAGAGATGGGTGCAAACGGCTGAAAATTTCCTGCCAACATTCTCCAGCCTGGTTCAGCAGAAGTACCAACCTCCTTGCAGCAAACTTGTCCCTCCTGCCAGCAGGTCTGTTTCCCCCTGGTCTCTGCCTGCACAAGCAGCCCAGAGGCGCCCAGCCCTCCGTGGCCACTGTTGACGTGGATGTTTCAAAGCAAGGACTGTGGTGTCCCCTGAGCACGGCCCTGTGTTGTGTGTGCTAGCACCCTCTCTCATTTGCACCATCCCCGTTTATTAGGCACAAATTGACATTCAGACCAGCCTGGTGCCAGTGTAGGTCTCTATTTTCAGATAAGCCTGGGATGGATGCCCTGAAGAAGGAACAGGGCCAGTATCTGCCTTCAATCTCCTCTGGAAGAGCAGAAGCAGCATTTGCTCTACACTCGGTCCTGCTGAGAAAAAGTCAGGTCTTGCATTTTAATCTCTAACTACAGACACGTCTCTCGCTCTTTCCAGCTCCAACAGGGAGGCTTGGAAAGAGCTGCCACTGCAGGGTGTTGCCCTCGGGGAGGACGTGCACATGCATGGGCCGCCAGGTGGGAGGAACTGGCTGAGCTGCAAGGCCGGGAGGGTTGGCTGGTGGGGAGCTCTGCACCAGGGGAGGCCCTGGGTGCTTCCACGTGGTTTGCTTAAAAACAAAACCAGAAAACCACATCAAGTCCTGGGCTTATAATGTAAAAAGGCATTAGGAGCTTGAATCTCAGTCTGGTTTAATGTCTGTGAAAGTTCAGGACAAATTTTTCAGTAGGACTGTCATTCTTGAGTACCATCGGGTAATTCAAGTTGGAAAGGACCCCTGGAGGACGTCTGGTCTAATTGCTGGCTCAGAGCAGGGCCAGTTTTGTTCAGGTTACTCAGTCCAAAAAAGCATGATTCCACTAACTCTTACTCATCTTATCTGCTGGCTTGAGAGACTGGGATGTGTTTTTACCACATTTTAGTCACACTAGCAATGCAGAAACCACTGCAGCTCTGCCCAGCTAAGGAGTCAGGTTACCCCTCCGGGTTTATATAAAAATGGCAATTGATAAGACCCCAAACTGTCCTCAACTGCACCAGAACAATGGTCATTCTTCTTGAAAAAAGCAAGTCACGCTGAGCCTCATTATGCTACTTCTAGTGGCCACATTGTCTTTGGTAAAAATAACCCAGGGCTATTCTTTAAAAAACATGCTCCGAGGCCCTCATGAAGGACAAGGTCTTTTCACAAAAAAAAAACATGTCTGAAAGATAGTATCTGCCGTAGCACGGCCTCATAGCACCACAACTAAAACAGTGCTGGTGACCTCTTCTTGTGGTACCTGGGCTTTGCCTTGGAGATCTCCTGGCCAAACAGAGAGTGTGCTGGGTCTGTGCTGCCCGGACACCAGGTGAGCTTGTGGTCCCTCCCTCGCAGCCTTCTGGTTTTGCCCGGAGTCCTGTACCTTGTAACCACTTTTGCTGGAGTCCGTGGATTGGGTGAGGGAAGATGTGATGTCTGGCTTTCCATCATGCAGTGGTGGGTAGGAGAAGCAGCATTTTGGCCAAGCACTGAGACCCGGCAAAGGGTAACATGTGGAGAAGGAGAGGCTGTAAAGAACCAGAGAAGGGGAAGGAGGAAGGACAGATTGGGGCCATCAGGTCACATGCTCCCAATGGAAAACTTGGCAGTGTTTGGGTCTGTCTGGTTTTAGGAATCAAATCCTGCCTCCTCCATGGAAACTTATGACTATGTGGAAAACCTCTGCTCTCTTTGAAAGGAAGTTTCTTGCCTTCAATATCATAAGACCTGAGTCTCTCCGCTGAACACTCAAAAGGTCGACAACATCTCCCACCCACCGGTGCGAGACTGGTGGCAGATCAGGCAGGGAAAGGGGCTGGTGGCAGATGGGGCTGCCCGATGCCCCTGCCCCACACCACGGGAGGGGTCAAACAGAAAGAGTGGTGCGAGGGGAAGATTAACCGGGGAGTGTGACGTGTTGAGAGAAGCTGAGGACCACACAGGCTTCTTGCAACTGTGCAAGACGTTTCAAGCCAGTCTTTGAAAAGGGTACGGAGGAAATACCTGGAATTTAACACTTGGCGTGCCGACGTTTTATACCAAGAAGTAGCATTTTCCTTTTTGCTTGTGAAGGAAACAAGCCATCTTAAACCAAAGGTTTAAATGATTGAAAAATCTCTTCCGGGCAAACTTTGTGGGTGTCTGGTAAGAGGCAAATGAGCCATTTTGATATCACAGCGTCTTCCCCCAGTGTATTTTAAGAGGCATAGAGGCTGCTACTTTCAGGAAAAATTGCCTGAGGGAAATGACAAATAACTGATAGATTGAAAGGCTTATGTCAAAATCCTCCCTCGCTTTCTCCCAATTCAATGTCAAAGAGAGGTCAAAAATAGGGCTGGCACACTTTGAGGGTCCCTAAAGACTTTGGATTTTGTCACTTTGCCCTACAGTCAGCAGATTTAAGCTTCCAGTCAAGTGTTTCTAAAATTGATGTTGTATTGATGTCAATACAATCCTCCAAAGCACAAAATAGGACACACTCGAGCAAGCAGGCAGATTTCCAAACCGTCTGGCCCCTTTACATCATTTCCTCCTCATAACTCATCCTGCGTGTTGTACCTCTGACTTGCACATCTCCGTCTCCCTTTAGATAAGGGAGAAATTCTTCTCATGTCACGTGAACTTCTTCAATTTTATCACCAATCTCTCAGATAAGGGGCTCACGTGAAGCAATCCTTGCCGTGCTCACATTCCAGTCTTCTAACAGCAGAACACGGAGCTTTCCCACCTTATAAGGATGAGTTTCACTGCTCGTTCGAAAGGTGCTGCAACTGCTTTAAAAGATTTCTCAGCCTGAGTATTGCAGAAGGAAATGTACCTGGTACCCGCCCTTCTGGATTAGCTGGCAACCTGGCATTCCTGGGACGCTGTTTCGTGCGCCTGAGCAAAAAGCATTTGGGAGGCTATACGGTCTGCTTTTATTTTTTGTAGATAGATTTTTGTCCCTTTCCCAGCCGAAGCCAGTGCTGGCTGCAGTTAATGCAGCAAGTCAGAAAATTTCTGCAGTGAATCAGGAATTCGTTTCGTAGATGGGAATTCACTTGCCCTGAAGTCTGCTCTCCTTGCCGATGGCTGAACTCCAGGCTGCGAGCGCGTGTCTGCTACTGCCGCCTGAAAAGCAACCAAGCTAATGTGCTTCTATCTAGAAGAACCCCAAAGTGTTCTTTTTTTTATTACGTGTGAGGGAAATTGGAATATAAATGTATTAACAAAATAAGCATTGGCATTTAAAATGAAGCAGAGAAACCAGATGCTCTGTCTCCCTCTTTATGCAAAGCAAGAAGTCAGTGTCCCAAGAAACACCGAATGGTCCCTGTCGTATGGAGACCAGGCTGCCTGTTCAGACTTCTATGCAATAAAATGGACACTTTAAAACACAGCAAATATGCAGTTTAGCTGTGCAGCCTTTGAATTTATTTCTTTTTTGTTTTGTTTCCAGTTTTCAGGTCAGAAGTCCTTGCTCCATTCATAGAAAAAAATATCTGTTTTGGAAACCAAGGACCGGGGAGGATGGGAAAGGCTCCCTTTTGGCAGCTTCGGCTGAACATTCGGGCTGCAACGATGAGTGATGCATTATAGACCGTTTCATCACGGGCCATGCTGTTCTCACGAGGCTTCCTATTTCTCACAAGACTCCCTGCTCACGGCAAGGAGAGCTCAAGGCCTGAGCCGCAGAGGTCGTCGGGCTCCTCTTCCACTGCTTGATGGACAGCAGGCTGCGCGGTGCTGCCTTCTGAGACCTCAGCCGGTCCGTCCTTTCCTCCTCCCTGCGTCTGCCTTCCAGACCCGCCTGTGTGAGGTTTCTCGGTAGGGCAGGTCAGGAAGGGCCAAGGACAGACCTCGGGGCTTACACCGAGTGGTGAGGACGCTTGTGGGTTGTCTCTGGGTGGGAGCGAGGGTGGATGGGAGAGGTTGGAGGCTGGTGTCCAACTCCCACAGCTTGAGCCAAGACCGACGCCAGGAGAAGAGTAGGTTGTTTTTAATGAAACCAACAACAGAGAAGGACCCATGATATTGTTCTTGAATGAGAACTATTTAAAAGAATAAATCATCGCCATGGAAACAGGGAGCTTTGCCAGAGCGAGGCAGGAAATGAAGTTCAGTGAGAGATACCCAAGGAATTTTCAGCCATGATAACAGCAGTAACTGCTCATTTTGGGGTTGCACCTTCGGGCCAGGGGACCCCAACTTGCCTTCCTGAGCCCATGGAGCACGGGGGAGTCAATCGACCCAGGTGCTTGTGGTGGGATGCAGCACCTCTGCAAGGTTACCCACCAGCACCACGTATGCCTGAGGTGGGATGCGAGGAAGAACAGAGACTGCGACAGAGCCTGCAAAAGAGCTTTGGGAAGTAAAATTAACTACACAGGGATTAGACCAAAATGAATCCAGAGGGCTTGAAAGCCTTGAAACATGTTATCAGCCTGGCTGCTTCTCTAAGTCCTGATTAGATCCAAAGGCCTGTTCTTTACCTTGAAGTCCTAACAGGCAAGGACAAGAGCTTAGCTGAAAGGCAACGATCCCTTCACCTCATTTAGGAGTTTCTTACATCCCCCACATTCATCCTACCACCACAGGGAAGATATGGACACCCCATTCTTGGCTGTTGCAATTTTTCATCAAAAATAAGTCTCCTAATTGCATAGGGTGGCCTATACAGCCATAACGAACCTATTGGCATCTCCTGTGCTGTCAGGGAGGCTGACTCCTGAGTAGATCTTTTCACTCAATGTATTTTTGGCCTTTTTTGAGCCATTTCCCTGCTCAGGAGTCCAACCTGGGCAGTTGTCATCTCCTCCACTGCACTCAAAGCCAAGCAGGATATATGGGCAGCTGCTCCGTGTTGTTCTTTGTTGGGTGCCTCTTCAATGCAATTCCAACCATGGTCAAGTGTGCAGGCAGAACCAAAGTTGAAGGCATAGAAAACCCAGAAGAGAAAAATCCAACTGTATAAAACAAGCTGGAGAAGTGACAGCAGCAGAACTCCAGGCAACGATATGGTGGCAAGAAGGCTTAGGGCCGCCTAAAGGAGCAACGCCACCAACGTGACAGGAACCGGCAGCCCCTGTCCTCACTTGAGAGCACGTGCATTACTTATCTGGCCTCCTTGACACTTATCCGAATATTCCATTTTGTGACAAGAAATTCCATCGCTGCTGCATGAAAGCCAGTCTGCAGCGAGGGCGCTGGCGACCTCAGAAGTGACCTCGGTTTAAGTAGCAGCCGTCTGCCTGCGAGTCAGCCTGGAGGCTTGCTGTCATGAACGTGTGTCTGTAGGCACTTGGAAGTCCATCTTGAGCAGCAGCTCTTGGGTGTGATAGAAAAATGTTCTCTGCGGTCAGCACTTTCATGGGATCTAATGCCAGCTGCAGATCCCAGGATGAGACCTCCGTAGATTAGTCCTCCAGGTGGATTGAAGTGGAGCTGGGGAACCTGCTGCAGCTGAGAAGCAGCTGGTTTGTTAGGTGCCTAAATGCAGGGGGGGGGTGTCCTCGACTTCAGCGATCTCATTGTGCATCTCCTCTCCTTTTATGGGAGCAGCAGCCCCACAAACGCCCTGGAGACACGCTGCACCACAGCGCCTGCGCTGGTCCTCGGGGCAGCTGGGCTGCAGTCGCCAGACCCAAGCCAAGAAGGCAGCAGACCAGACGGAGGCTAATATTACTCTTCCCAGAGGTTCAGTAGGTCACCGCTTCATCCTGTGAGCAACTCCAAATTTCAGGGCAGTGAGAGAATTGTTTATATTGGCTACTTGTGTGAATGCTGAAAAAAAAAAAGAGTATTATGGGACTTCTGTTCTTTAATTCCAAAAAGAAATCAAACATGTCTAGACTGTTGCATGCATGTGGCTTTCTTCCAGGCTTCTCCCACCTGGAGCAATAAGCAGGCTGGAAATTCTCCACAAAAGAGTTTTCAACACCCATTTAAAAATGCTCTCACCCTATACACACTAGCCGGTATCAACCAGCCAAATCCTATTAGGAGGCAACGTCAGATAGGGAAAGAGCTCTCAGGCGCAAGTCACAGAAAGCCTCTGTGGTTTCCTCGCTCCCTTTCCGCAGAGGGAGACTGAGGAACCGGCTGGCAGCTCGCCCACGGCCAGGGCACGGGCAGCGCAGGGGGACGTGGCTGCCTGCCCTCCTGCAGGGAGGCTGCGGGAGCAGCAGCCGCGCACCCACCCCACGGGGGCACACACTGCCCTCCGCCAGCCGCAGGTCCATCCCCAGGGACTCACCCCTGCGTCAGACCGTATGCAACAGGGCTGCGATTCAGGCGTGGTTTGGGGTTTTTTTTGTTATCTGGTGAACTTGAAATTGCTGCTGACAAGAGATGTCACAGCTGGTTGTGGAGAAAGACATTTTCCCTATAGCTAGGAAGCAGCCCGAGTTCAGACTTCATTCACATCAGCTCACCGAGGAGCCGCGATGGCAGAGATGGGGGAGGACCAGCCACCGAGGACCAGCAGCTCTGCCCTTGCAGCCGATCCAGCCTGTCCTCTTTGATAAGGCTGACAGCCGGGGAGATAGGAGGGTTGTGGGAAACAAGTTGCAGAAGGGAGCAGGGAATTGCCATGCTGACTGGAGCCTGAGGTCTACCTCATCTGGCAGCAGCCCCAGCGAGGTGGTTCAGAGGGAAGTGGAGAACCGTGTGGTCAGGCAGACATGAGATCGTCATGTACCTTAACTCAGTCTTGGCCTTTTGTGAGGTTTTCTGAGTCTTATAAACACTGAAGCTCAAGCTACCATGACCTATGTTGTGTTCAGTCTTCTTACTGAGTTTACCAGTCCCAGACTTTTCATTCTTTCCCCCCCTATAGAAAGGAAAATCCTTCTTAACCCAGCACTGTAGGCTTTTGTCCAGCAAAGGCTGAGGTGAGACACCAAAGTACCTGAATAACCAGAGATGGGAACAACCGTAGGAGCTGGCTCCGGAAAGCCCCAGGGCCCAATTCCCTCCCCTTTCTTAGCAGGTCTATAGAGCTACCTTTGACTGGTCTCCCTGCTGCACTCACAAAGCCTCAATGCTTTGCCATCACCAGCATCACCCAGCCTTTCCAGAGCTGCCAGGGACATGGGTACAGCCCCATGTGGAGAAGAGGGCCAGGGAAACGGGCAGTGGCTTTCACGCTTCTCTAGTCCAAAAAAGTCCAGATCATGTAATTTTCTGGACATGATGCAAGAGACAAACATTTGAGAGAGGTTTTGAGAGATCTGCTCCCACAACGGTGAAGAGCTTCTAAACTCAGGCAGCAAGTTTGGTCCCTGTTTGAAATATTGCTTAGCGCTGGTGGAATTTTACTACACAGCAGTGGAGCGTAAGTAGATCTAGATCATCAGATAGGAATTTTTCTAAAGCTATAAAACTTGAAATAAACAGAGAGCTGGGGTCAGACTGGGTCAGTTCCCCAGGGCTGGGGACTACGAAAGAAGAAACCCCTGCTCGGGAAGGGGGTGCTGAGCCCATCTGCTGGCAGCGTCCTCTGCCTGACCCTGCGTGGAGCTGGGGTTGGTCTCCACGGAGGAGGGCACTGGACCCACGGGTAGGTTGGGGAGCCCTAGTCCTGCACATACACTTTACAGACCTGCTAGCAGCTTTTCACAAGGAATAAAGGTAGAACAAATCCCTATTTGGTGTTTTTTGACTGCGTCCACTGCAGGCAGGTGAGGAGAGGGGCTCGGACCGTGCTCATGTTCTGTGCCCAGGGTCCACCTCCACAAGACGAGAGCCACCCTTGCCTTGCTTTGCCACAAACCCACTTTTAAAGTCCCCAGGCTCAGCCCTTGGCCAGCAATGTTTTGGCTCTGACCTGCGTGCAGAGCCCTCCACCCTGCTGCTGGCCGCGGCGGGCGGCACTGCGGGATGCCTACACGCGGGTCAGCACCTGCCCCAACGCCAACGCAGGTGTTGGGGGCAGGAGCCCCCATCCTGCCTGCCCAAGGGAAGGAGAGGACCGTCGCTGTTCACCCAGCACACAGGCTGGCGTTGGTGCACCCACCCTGCTACTGACCCGCTACGCTGGTGGTCCGCATCTCTCCTCCCTTTAACTACCGGAGCCGCATAAAAGCGCAAGCAGCCGCCTCTCAGCAGAGCCCAGCCAGGCCCCTGCGGCACGGGAGCCAGGAGCCATCCTCCCCGGCTGCCTGTCGCTGCGGTTTGTCCAGGACCCACCGTGCCGCAGCCTCCTGCTCTTCTGGGGTTGCCACCTGCCCCCAGGGCCAGCTTGTTACTGAACACCCCAGGGGATGGCCAGGGCAGGAGGGAGGGACAGGAGCCCTGTCTCCCCCATGGGCCCACTTAAACCCGAGCTTTACCTCCTCCTATGGCACGGCCAGCTCCTCTCCTGGGACAGAGGCCACCCCAGTTTGGCAGTAATTGGGATCTCTGACACAGGAGGAAGACACAGACCACAGATGGGCTGTGCAGGAGCAGACATCTCCCATCTGGCGGAGCCGACAGCTCTTAGGTGGATGGATAACACTGTGGTTATACAGACAAGCTATGTCCAATCAGCTATTCATATATAATTCAAGATGTATGTGGTGACATGCCTTAAGCCCTATAGAAGAATCCAAGATACGTACAAGATTACCAAGTACTCGCTTTGACAGGTTACCCAGCCCACTGCCTGGTGGCATCCTTGCGGTCAGTACCAGGCATATCCCCCCGTCCAGCATCGCTCCTCCACCGCTGTGATTTTCCATGGCTGGGAACAACGTGGGCAGAACAAGGCAAGGAGCGCGTAATTATCATCATCATCTAAAAATGATTTCTTTGGGAAGCTGAGTAATTTGATCAGATACTTCCATCTTCTTCTGCTGACTGCCCAGGGCCAAGCACGCTGCTTTCTTCACCAGCAGGACATTGTCTTGTTAATATTACATGAGTTATAAAAGGATGAATGAGTGATACCTATAATTCGATTCCATTTCCTGCATGGAAAAAAATAATTAGATTTATTTAAGAAAAGAAGAACAACTGAGATATTATTCATCATGGAGCACTCCACCAGGAAATGTTACAGAGCTAAGGAGAAAAAGCCAAGCCCCAGAGTCAGCTCTTTGAGTTAAAGTAATAAAATTTCTCCAAGAACATTCATAGATCTCTCACCAACACTAATTCAGCCTCTTCCTCTGTTTATGCAACGATGAATTCTCTGACTGATTAAATCAGCTCCCCCATCATACTTTTCATGAGAAGGGAACTTAAATCAGTTCAATTTGTTGAAGGCAGTCAAGTACAACCTTAAACAAAATCCAAGTTTTGGGGGAAAAATCCTCAAGCTGCTACTTTTCAGAGATGAACTGATAACAAAGTGTATAATAAACTTTGTGAACATCACCATGACTGTTTAGTGAATTAGTTTACTAAGCCTCAAAGAGCAGGAATGCTACTGTGGAGGTATAACACAGAACAGATTCTGCGGTCAAAATATCTGTATATCCCATCCTTCCTCCTCTGTTGCCGTGTAGAACCAGACGCCCCCATGGGTTATTCTCCAGAGAGCTGTCTGCGTTCATAGATTTGAAAACATCAATTAAAGATCGGACTAACAAGAAATGGCACGGCCTCGGTGCAGTGCTCTGAGCAGCCCCTTGGAGACAGGATTCAACGATGTTACGATAAACTTTGGACTATTATTGGTCTCTTTCCCATCTCCTCATCTGGTCGTCATTTAGCACCGGTGAGACTCCTGTTGTTGCTGTCTGGCAGGGTGCTGCCAGCATGGCTGGCTCCAGCTGCCCGCTCCGCGGGGCACGTACTGCAGGGCACGGGCTGAGCAGCGCGAGGGGTGGCGGACAATGGAAAGAAACGCCAAAAGAGAAGAATCGCAACCTGCCTTAGTAAGAAAATGGGCTCAAAGGGGCTTTTGTCTTTGTACACAAGGCAAACGTGGCTTTCGCATTCACCTAAAAAGCAGGTGACTGGACCAGCCGGCTGCAGTACCCTTGGAATGGCTCACGTGGGCTTAACGTAGCTTCTGATGGATGCGCGCAGCCTCGTTACCCGAAATGACATTTGAAATGCTTTTTCAGGAGTTCCTCTCTCTGCTTGCCTCTCCAGTACATCAGGCAGGTGCAGGTTCACCTCCGCAGAGCGTTATGCATCGCACCATTAACTTCCAGCAGGAAATTGGGCTGTTTAATAGAAGATTTACAGGGACGCATGTCTGTACTGCCAACGTCTCTGTGATACAGCCGCAGAAGATGCAGGAGAGTCAGCATCACGCAGCCACCCAGCCACCGCTGGCTCCTCTTTGTGAGAAACCCCCAGGTTTGACTTGTGCTGCGGCAGCCAAAGTGGTCAACAGCACGGCAATTAAACGCACGAATCGTTGGAACTGCTTGGAGTCTGGTTTCATTTAATTTTCCTAAAATACGTTAGGAAGAGGTAACATCATTGAGTTGCCTGTTTTGTACCCCTCAACCATACAAATTCCTGCTTTTCCGGATGTGTCCCTCCCCTCCTTGAGCCCTCCAGATCTATGTTATTCCAGCCGTGACACGAGATCCACGTTTACGTCTCCTCTCACTCGCCAGCTTCCCGCACCGGCTTGTCCCTGGCCCCACGCCGCCTGTGCTCCCCGCGCTGCTTCGCTGAGGGGAGGAGATGGCTGTGGCGCACAGCAAGGTGGGCGCATCTTGCCCCCCAGAGTCGGGAGATGGGGCGAAGAGAGGCAGAGCGTTCCTGTAACCAGCTCCCAGCAGCCGGGGCCGTCTCAGGACTCGCATCTTTCCTCTCACAGAAGCCTGTTAAGGAGCCAGCATAAGCAGTAGGTGAGTACGAAGAGAAAAAGCCTTGTGATTTATGTAACAGCTGTTCTTTTTCTCGAGAAATAGGCCCAGGTTTGGCCTAAATGAGCACTTATTTGATCCCTGGTAACAAGGAACATCCAGGTTCTTCAGCAAAGAAGTTTTCCTTTGCCAGCATCAGCCCTATTTTCCCTTCATTGGTCCTGCCCAACCCACCGAGACGCTGCTCCCAGTCGAGCTGCCTCGCGAGTCGCTGCCGCGTTGTACAAATCAGCTGTTTAATCTTCGACAGGCCAAGCCTTCCAAATACCCGGTCTTTTTATCGCATCTAGGATGTAAAAGACAGGGGTTCCTGCACCCTGTGAGACAGTCTGAAGGCTGTGCTGCGTTCAGCTCCCTCACGTTAGGCACTGTCCCGGGGGGGCTCAGCAAGGACGCAACCCCGGCACGACGCCTCAAGCGTGGCCAGTCCCTCCCCCCTGCACTCGGCATCCAGCCCCGCACCGCGGCGGCAACCCGAAACCCAGCCTGGCCGGGAGGGCGATGGCCGGAGGAGCCACCCCAGCAACCTTGTGAGACATCATGGGCTCTATGTGCGGTGGTGGCTGTCACTTGAGGGTCAGGACTAATGAGACCAAACCTTTGCGAGGCTGAGCCCGGCTGCTGATGGCACCTCTGGGCCTTCAGCACTGGTTCACCTCCTCAGTGCCGTTTTCTCAGGTGATGCTCTTGGGCTGTTAAACATCTATGTCTAAGTGCCATGTAGAAACGCCCAAGTCTTTCGCTCAGTTCTTGTATGGACCCACGGGTGCCGAGATGGTCTCGGGTGTCCTGGGCAACAGTGCCTGATCTGGGGCGGGCTGCTGGGCAGGACAGGCTGCAGAGCCCCGTCCTTCTCACCGTGTACCTTTGCTGCTTGTAATACAGGCTGCAAAGGACATAGTTATGCTTGTGTGTGTTGCCCAATTATTAATAAAGATATCAGTAATAAAGATATCAGAACCCATTTCAGGCCCTGGTGTCAACTAAAAGTGCCTCTAATGATGCCCTGCTTGGGGTTAGCGTTGGAAGCCTATCCCTGAGCCAACACTGAACGCACGTTGTTCCGCTTTAATAGACAATGCTTGGACCTCTCACCACTGAAAACACCTCTCCAGGAGCCCAAGCATTATGGCAACTTCTACATATATCAGCTGAAGTTGAAATCTCGTAAAATATGCTTAGCTCAACATGGTCCATTTTCTATGCCATTCCCTATCAGTTTGCACTATTAATTAGCCACGATGATATTTTCTTGCTTATTTTTTAGCTCTTGTCCCATATCAAGCCTTCCATCATTCTGCCGGCGCTGAAAGCAAGCCGATGGGACTGAAATTAGGGCATCTCATTTCCACGGCTGCTTCCCAATCCCCTAGAGCACCCCTAAACTCCAAGGCTTATTAATAAACCCCCCCCCCATATTAGCGGTTCAGAGACCTCTCCGTGTGGTTAGTTGAAAACTCCCGAGTGCAAAGTATCCACTCCCGGTGGTTTGAAGACACCCGGCAAGAGCAGCAGCTGCTTACCAGCTTTCCTGCGGCGGGGGCATCTCACCAGGGACCCTGCACACCCGCTGCGCACGGCTGCCCACCCTGCGTTACTGCAGACAAACCGCACTTTCAGCTAATCCTGGGCAAACAACAGGTTCCTTCTGGTCTGGATTTAATTGAACACTCCTGCTTGCCCTTTAGGCCATTTTTTTTCTCCTTAGGACCTTTGTTTCCCTCATTATTTGCCCACATTTCCTCATTTCTAATTCATGTTTACTGCAGTGAACTTCCCCTTTTCACTGTTTGCTAATTATAAGTACATATTTTATTACTGCATTTACTGCCCCTGAACCCAAGCTCATTTGCAAACCACCAGTACCCAGCAATCTTGGCGTGGCTTTTGGACTTTCTAGGAAAATATCCTAAAACCGCTTTAAGTCAGAGCTGGAGGGAAAGAAGCCACAGCTACGTTATACCCTGCTACCGGCAGCAGGGAAATGGGGTTTTCACATCCTGAAATGAAAAGCAAGAGTGTCATATCGAGTGGTATCAGTGAGGGAGGGAAACGGAGTCCTAGTGACTCCCCTCCCCTCCCTCCCCAGTAAATCACTCCTCAACAGGGCAACACCCCCCCTTCCCACGGATGGCGGGGGGCAGAGCACCCCCCTTCCAGCCTGGCTCCCACCAAACACTCCTGCTGCTCCTTCTGGGATTTTCCTTGCGAGGGAACAAACACGCCAACCCAGGAGAAACCTATCGGCTTTCCACCGGCTTCGGAAGTTGAACCGGTTCCCACGGGAAGCCCAGGAGTGCAGGGCTGCGTGCCTCCATCCCGGAGAAGAGGATTCGCTTCGGCAGCAGCTTCACGCTAACAGACCTCCGCTGCTCCTGAAACCATCAGCCTCCTCTCACTCAGAGTTTGCAGTTTAAATGGGTTTGTTTCCCCAGCTGTACACGGATGAAATCCTTTCTTTTAGGCAGTATAACTGTTATATAGTGTGATCAGCCGAGGATTTCATTTGGTTTAAACTTCACAAATGTAATCAGCTAAGCAATACACTCACTTTGCGTTCTGTAATAATTTTCATCTGGCAAGAGTAAGACTAAAGTAGACTTGCCCTTGGGCTGGAAACAAACGCCGACTTTGGAAACTACAGGATAAAATTGTAGAAACAAAGGCATTTCAGGCCCGGCCGCAGGAGACCTCAGGATGTGTCACTCAGACTGAAACCTTCCGATGTTTGTGCAGGTTTTCAACTTAAGAGCATAGCAAAGTGATTAATGAGCTATTACTCCTGCTGTCTGCTGCAATTTGTGCGTCTCTAGCAAGGTGATCTACTGTCCCAACATGTTCATTAACTGCTGGGAAGCTGGGCCACAAAAGATCTGTATCTTTTACATCTGTATCATTAGTGGAGGGAATGAGAAAATACGCCCTTCCTGGCCAAATACGCGGGAGACGAAAGGTGAAGAGCCCTTGTGTTGGGGGACAAACTGCAAAAGTTTTTACTTTAAAAGTATGCGTAAGTAAATAAAAATCTCCATCTAAGGCTGCAAATTGCTCCCACTGTTGCTCAGACAGATTATCCTAGTCGGTCAGCCATTTAGGAATTCAAAACATTGCTACAGACTTTCCCAGCTTAAAAATAAGTCTTCCACATCATCAAAAACATCTACGAGCTAAAAAAAGCTTCTTTATGGAGGGACTAGAGATCTGCCCCGCAGGACATACCGAATCAATTCTCGGTTCTCATGCTGCATTAAAAGGAAAGGCAGGACTGCGGCTGTTCTCGTCCCCGCGTGCAGGTGAGTGCGTCGCACGGCAGAGTCGGCGTGTGCGAAAGGCAAACCTTGGGAATACTGAGAGTTTAGAGAGGGCTTATAAACAGCTCGAAGCACGCACTTCCTTTCATTCCAAGCCTGTTAAAGCCCAGATCATCTTTCCTTTCTCCCTCCAAAGCTTAGATAGGCAGGAAGCAAACTTTTCTCATGCTTTGGAGAAAATTGTATTCGAGGATATAATCCAAGCCAGGAAATGCCAGATCTGGCTGTAATATACTGGAAATGTCACTGAAGCAAAGAACGTTGCGACATCCTGAACTGGGGACAGTTTCGTTTTTGCTTTCTAGGCACCCAACGCTGCAAGTCTTTCTAGATCCTAGAGGGAAGAAAAAGGTACAGGGCTCCTCGAGGAGATGTAAAAACCTCAGGAAGAGGAAGAGCGAGTTAGAGGAGGCTCCTGCCTTGGAGTTCTCTGTTCCTCCTGCAAGGATGCTTTAGTTTGCTTTCCTCATTTTAACAGCCTGCATAAAGATCACCCTGAAATGAAGCCCCAAAACTTCCTTCCAAGGTCCAAAGGCAAACGTCAACTAAAAATGAAGTGCTTATCTCCAGGGATCTTTCTTCAGCAAGTCCCAGGCGATCCGAAGCTAAACCAGACAGCTGTACAACCAAAGAGACGGAATCAGCCGGTCAAAATCAGGGAGAACCTTGCTGCTAACAACCATTTGTTTCATTCCCTGCAGGCTGCAGACCGCAGAAGCGATCCCTGCCGGGTAACACACCCGTGGTCGGCCCGTTCGTACTGCGCTGCGAGGCACGGCTGTGGCTTCTCGGCTGCTACACGTCAGTCATCTTCAGTCGTCCAAGCTCAAGAGTGATAAGTCACTTCTGTTAACATACGGCTTAGGCTTTCAGGAGCCGGATTTACAAGCAGGTGATAAAATTTTATTCAGAACCTAATTGGTATTTAGGGCGTGGAGGTTTTTTTTGTTTGCTGGTTTTTAAATACATTTCAACTCTTCCCCTTCCCTGACAGAATTTAGTCCTGAAGCTCGTGCTGTTTCTCTTTCTGCCGTACATCCACATTTTAAAGAGTTAAAAAATACCTCATGAGTATTTAACCTTAAATGCTGAGCTAAAGCCAAAGCTCTTTGAAAACACGCATCAGGCTTTCCTTGAAGCAAGTTTTGTTTCAGAGAGGCAGAACTTGACCCCTTTAGTCTTTGTTCTGGAAGCAGGACGCTTACGCACAAGACTTTCCCAAAGACCATATGCTTTGACCATTTTGAAGTGACCAGAATGCAAACCCTGAAGTACGCAGGAGCTGGTGGTTTCAGCTGTTAATGCAGATATAAGCAGCCATGGCTTGTGAAGTAAAATGCTGCAGAGCACTCACTGGCTCACAGTAATGTGGTCCCAGGGGTAGATTCTACCTAGAAACGAGCAACTCCCGTGGTATCTGATCACGAAGGTGCTAGGCATATAGCCAGAAGCATCGTCTGGCTGGGAAGGACCTGGTCCCCCATCAAAACTTCAAATTCAGGCAGGTTTTTTCCTATTTACAGGAACATACAAAATGTTTTTACTCATTCACACCACCTACTTCCAAAAAGCCAGTGTGCAAACGGCAGCTTCAGCAAAGGGGCAACTCCGATCGGCTCTAAAAGGAGCAACAGTGCCAACCTACATCTGTGCAGCAGCTCCAGCGCTGCGGAGGTGTTGCCCGATACTCGAGACTAGAACTGAACAGAAAAATGTTCATGAGACAGAAAAGCTGAGCCAGCCAGCCATATCCCAGAACAAACAGCTCGCTGGCTTGGGCGCTCATTTAGGAGGTTGGTATAACGTGTCTACAGGAAAATAGTAAAAAAAAAAATCATATGCACTCTGCCCGATTTGGAAAGGACAATTCTCCCACGTTCAGGACAAACGGGATGCACAGAAGGCTGGGTCAGCATCTCCCTCTTGCTCTCTGGACCAAAGAAGATGACACAAGGTGGAGAAGGGAGAAAGAGAATCCTCTGGCATTTTCTCAGCAAACCATAAACTGACAGAGAGGGGCTCAAGGCCCCGCTCCAGTATTTGTGGAACTGTTTCCATTTCCTTTCCCCTTCGCATTTCAGACAAAAGAACAACAAAGCCCACTCCTGAATAATGCAACAGGCTGCTTAGGTTGCTTAGGAGGCTCAAGTGAAAGGCAGGAGACCCAAGTTCAAGCCCTTGACTTGAATCAGGCAGAGCACAAACATCAAATTCAGATTGCTTATTTCCTACGACAACACAACACACTGACATCTCTTTTGAGATGTCAATGCTTTCGACCTGTACCACCGCTGAAGAAAACTTTGGCAAACCTAGCACCTGCCATAACCCCTGGGCTTCTTTGTTGGGTCATAACCCCCCTAAAGAATTGCCATTTTCTCAGTAGGCGTTTGAACCAGTTCTCGTTCATACTAGTATAGCATTAGCTGGAGTAATTAGTGCACCCCGACACAGCTGCAGGAGCGCACTGATGTGTTCTATAAATTATGTATGTGCTAGAATAAGCTTATTAAAGAATTCCTGAAGACCTGTGTGCATATGCACATAGTAATTCAGTTGTTGCAGCTATTTGCATTACTCTTTGGTACCCTGCGGACCTTGCAGCAGAGCACTGAGCTTCCCAGGTTTGGCAAAGACATTCGGAGAATCCGAGTGGGTGGAAATGAGAGAAAGCACCAGGTGTAAAGGGGACCCCTCTCCATAGTACTGCCTGTAAAACAAGATGAAAGCTCACTAACACGGAGCATTTTAACTCAATGAGGAAGTCACAAAAATCCTGTCTCGCTCTTGTCCACAAACAGCAAAATAAATTGTAACTGCAAATGAAAGCATCCCAAGACTGTAGTAATACCAAGCCACATCAGCTTCTGACGGCTGCAGTGGGCAAGAGACCTCTATCTGGTCACTAGGAGGTGACAACGCAGGCAAGTACAAGGCCTCGGACCCAACTGCTTTTATTTCCTTGACATTTCATTTCGGGAAGAGTGATTTTGCAGCTACCAAGTGACACGGCTTATAAACAGAGATTAGGACCAGGTTTCAATCACTAAGAGAGTGGTTCTATTATGAGATACAGGGAAAAAAATCCACTGCCATTTTTTGAGAAGATTCTGAAATAAGTTGTCCTTCTCAATTATTACTCCAGCTGAGACAGGCTGGATTTCAGAACACGCTGCATGGTCAAACCCCCGTGCTCCTCCCTTCTCAAGGCAGCCGTATCCTTCTGCAGGCGCTTTGCCTGCGAGAGCGAGCCACTGCTCACCAGCAAAGCACGATCTCCATTGAGCCACTCACCCTGGAGGAGGCTCGCCAGCTTTGGTAAGAGGATCACTCGAGACCTGGAAAAAACCCAGTAGGACTTTGGGTGATAGGTCTCTCATCCTCTCACATCTCTGAAAGGGGTTAATACCCCAACCCAGAAAAGCCTGCTTTGGAGGAAAAGTCAACTTTGTCTCTCTCAGTTTAGCAAAGATGCCAAACAGGTTGGTTTGACATTGATGCTTTAAGCAGAGAGAGCTGAAACAAGCAAATGCGTAGCTTGGGAGCTTACAGGAATATCAAAAAGCATTTCTTTAAAGACCAATCTTTCTCTGTCCAAAGTGTTCTGAAGAGACGCAAGGGAGAGTTTTTCCTTCCCACTGATAAGGTTTTCTGGAGATGAACTGTACAACCTGGCCTAGCAAAGTTCCTGCCGTAA
Organism: Phoenicopterus ruber ruber; assembly: GCA_009819775.1. Lineage (NCBI taxonomy): Eukaryota > Metazoa > Chordata > Aves > Phoenicopteriformes > Phoenicopteridae > Phoenicopterus > Phoenicopterus ruber. Next base: position 39,043,079 of record CM020219.1, read on the forward strand.
CAAGTTGTACGATAAGTAAATAGCGGCTGACTAACAAGGGTAGTTCAATATTTACACAACCTTTTTGTTTCTAGTACATGGCACAGATTACTAGAAAAGGTGAAATCTCTTCAGATAAACTTGTAAGATTTTCCACTGAACAGCTTACTCTCTTTCCCCAGAAACGGGGAGCAACGATCCCAAACACACAGCAACGCTCGGGTCTAGCAGCCCCGGGCACAGCCGGCGCACAGCACGGTTAGCAAGCCCGCGGAGGGGAGAGCGAGCAGACGCACGGCATCGACCACAAAGCAAAGCAGCCCTCAAAGACCAACTCTTTTTGTTGCTGGCTACCTGCAGCAGACACGTTGCTGCTCGCTTGCCTTTTTTTTTTGGTCTTTTCCAGATAATGCAGCTGCCTAGTGCTGATAACATTTATTTACGAGAGAAGGCGAACCCACCGATTCGGAAGCTACTGTTCTTGCGTGCGGTGAAATTTCCTATGAGCAAAAGGTTAAGATCGCAGCCCACCTTCCTCCTCCTGCTTGACAGAAACTAGGAATAACAAGCATGCAGGCAGCACGGGAGGCTGTCTTTGGGAAACCACAGCAAACCTCTCTGCCCAGAGCCTGCAGAGGAGCGTTAACACCAAACCCGGGAGCTTTTATTATGCTTTTGAAAACAAACAAAAGAACCAGAAAGTGAGACCACAAGGCTTTTGAGAAAACACTGAGAAAAGATGACCGTGTCAAAGGAGAGGGGAGACGCTCATTCAGCAGCAATCTGAATGAGGAGGGCAGAAGAAGTGACAGCTGAGAAAATGTTTCCAATGTAAAGACCTTTTAAAAAATAAAGTAAAATAAAAAAGTAGTTTTCACTCAGCAACCTCAAGGTTTTGGCTAAAACCCAGGATTTACAATAAGGTGTTTAAACAACCAAGGAGAACACTCCTATAGTGATCTTGATTGCAGTGATCTAAAATATAATCAGTACAGAACAATTTTTTCAATAAGGTAACAATATATCAGCTTGTTCTTACTGCCACTTTCACTCCTGTTTGGAAACGTCCCTTTCCCTTTCAGCCATCTTACATGCTTCCTAAATACTACATCGTATCTTATTCCGAGTTCTCACTTAGCAAAGCTGACCAAGCGTGGGCAAACAGCCTATGGCACACAGTAACTGTAAGAAAAGTTTTCCGCTCGTGTTCTGCACTCTCCCTCCCATACCTTTCCCTCCCAGCATCCCTTCTGAAGCGCTCCTTGACTTTCATCATGTTTTAACAGGGCATCTTGCTTCTTTCCCCAGGTACCAGGTAGCTGTGCGTATGAGAGAATTATTCTGAGACCAGCGCTCTACAGCAGTGTACTGCCAGAGTCGTACTGAAAGCAAAAATCTCCTGTTCCGTAAAATACTCTAGCCCTTCCTCAGCACTGGGCTGGAAAACCCGTGACAACTACTGGGGTCAAAAGCAGCCTCTTTTTCTGTTGTCAGCACTGCAAGGCACAAACACATAGTTTTCGTGTCCGTTACTGGTGGTTTCTTTTCCCTTCACACACTGACCCCTCTCACCTTGTTGCTAGGGAAGCAAGTGCAATTCCGCCAATTCCAGCATGCCAGAACTGAGAGGACTCAGGAGATGCTCCATTAAAAACAGAGCCCAGGCAAGAAAGGACTCCGTCCAGCTGAACCGTACGCCAGTGCATGGCGGCCGTCACTCAGCCAGAGCTACGCTCTTGCTCAAGTTCTGATTGCCAGACTGGGAGCCCCAGCAGCCCCTCGGACACGGGGACGTTTCTCTGAAGCCCCCCCACCCCCCTACTCTGTTGAATCCATCTACCCACCTGCAGTTTTAAGTATTTGCAGCACGGTGGTGGAAAACCAACCCTAATCACCAATGCCAACCTATTTGGAGCTTTGGGCTAAGAAAAGTGCTAAAAAAAGCGGGTTTCAGACTTTACCAAGTGCTGCTGTTAACACCCATCAGTTACATTATCCATCCTTCCGCTCTTTTCTCTTTGGCCTACTGCCTCCCAAAAGTAAGCACATGGGGGAAGGGGAGGGCACAGTCAAGATACATCCCAACACTCAGAGCCATATTCTTAATAAATAATAATAACAACAACATTAATAATAACGACGACTCTCTAGGTGTTAAGCTCACAGAAAGGCATGTTTCAATGCCTGATTTTTAATAGCCCTTGGTTAGAGTGAGGCCTACAGCATAATACCTTCCTCTTGCCAAACAATCACATTTTAGTATAGTGATGACACTGTGTTACTCAGTTCTTTTCTTTAAAAAAACCCACAAAATTGAATGTCACCATGGGAACAGTCTAAAGTTGATTTTGGAAGAGGCTCATTTCCTATAGCTTTTCTGTTGGCATAAAAACAATGTCACTGAACTGTATCAGAAGCAAGTGCTTTATGAAGTATCATCTCTAAAGATACCATTCAGTTCTGAAAATATCCTCCCTAATGGTTGCATTTCTTTAGTTTCTGAAGCAGAATAAAGGGCCCAGAAAGGTTACTTCCCTGTTTTTCTCAACGAGAAACACAGCCCAAGCTACCACCAGTGTGATCTAATTCAATCATTCTTCAGCCTGTAATGCGTAATAAGTGTCAGTATGGAAAAATTCCTTCTTAGAAGAACAATTACAACTTAAAGCAGTCATCCTGGTTGGCTGGCTGAACAAACGACACATGTTCACACAAGAATAATTCAGTCAACCGTCTTAATACGGATTTACTTTAAACAGAACCTTGTATGGGTACACTAGACTCAGTCTCATTAAGGAGTAAGTTGGATTTTTATACAGCATGAACCATTGGCAATCTAAAACAGACCCACTGAAGAATGGAATGGAGAATCAAACGCAATGTTTCAGACCCAAGCTCTATGTGCCTTTAATACTTTCTTTTTCCTTTTCTTTTTTTTTTTTTTTTTGAGAGAGAGAGTGCACGCTACGACAGACATTTGCATTTATCATGTTTTTAACTTCTTTTCTAAGGATGAACTCTCTGAATCTGCATCTTCCAACTCCGCTCTGTGTCTTTTCAGTCCTCCAAGAGATTGAGTACTCTCACTGCCCACAGGACGCAAGTCAGCAGTATCCTCTCTCGTGCTCACATTGTAGCTGTTGGAGTCCATTTCAGACAGGCAGCAGTCTTTGTGCAAGGTCACACCCATCTGTACAAGGCTGCCGCTATCAGCATTTGAGTGCACCTGTAGTCCTTGCGTCACAGTCTCCTGCTCTCCAAAACTCTGTCCATTGTTGAAGCATGAAGGGCGGAGATGCAAGTGGCCGTTATTGTGGTTAACACAGGAGGTGTCGAGGCTCCTCTCCTCGCTGTCATCAGTCTGGTTTCTGGAGCAGTGACCCGACATGCTACAGATGGCAACAGTGGAGAACGGAGGGATCAGTGAGTGATGGCTTGATGCTGGCTGACAGTTCTGACTATTTTTCTGTTCCACAAGTCCTGCAGTCTGAATGCATGGTTCTTCAGTACAACTATTTAGCCCTTTGCAGTTAGCTTTTCCATTGAGCTTTTTAGTCTCAAAAGAATGCTCGATACCTCCACTGCTAGTGTCTTCAGATGTGTTTTCTTGATCCTCCATCCGCCGCTGATTGTCACATTCATGAGCTTGACCATTACTAGAATTTTCTATCAAACCACATTCTTTTAAAGTTTCTTTGTTGTGGCTTTCGGTAGAAAGAGCTGGGGAACCTTGAGGAACTACTGAACTCAAGTTCCTAGAATCTTCCTTGTTTAGCGAGTGTGCTGTACTGTGCCTTCCACTAGTTCCTGGTTTCCCTTCGTCATTCTCGCCATCTCCTCTGGAGGACTCACCATCTTTACTAGCTGAATATGATATGTAAGAATAATGAAGCCATTTGTAAGCTTTGTAAATCTTTCTCTCCACTGATTCACTGTCTGAACAAGGAGAGGTCCTTTCTTTGAGAACTTCTTTGTTGGCTGAACTCCTTTCTGGCGAAGAAGCTGGAGAAGAAGATAGATCATCTACTTTGATCTGGGGGTAATCATAGATATCCTCACCTATGTAGGGGGTCACATTCTCCGTGTTAGTACTAGTCCTTTCCTCCTTTTGCACCTTCTGTCGGCGCCTCAGTGCATTGCGTTGCCTCATAGATGTGCGTCGTTCATTCAGTTCCTCTTCATCTTCTGTACTGCTGCTGCTGCTGGAACTGCTGGATTCGTTCTCCTCAGGACTCGGGGACCGTGGCCGTGGGAAAAGGTCTGTATCTAGTTCTGCCTCACAGGCATTGTCATCAGAATCAGACTCATTGGAAAGGGCCAGGAGACGTTTATCCTGATATTTTCTCAGTGCAGAGAGCCTCTGCTGACGGGAAGCCACGTCTTCTCTGGCTGAGGGGGATTCAGTTGATCTTAAGGCCCTTAAGTTATAGGCAGTTTCATCAGACTCTTCAGCCACATGTGGTGGGGAGTGATGCAAAGAGGCAGAGGACTCTGACTCGCTGTAAGCAGAGCGTTCACTTACTCCTGCATGGAGCTGCAGGATTGTGCTCTCGCTAAGGTCGCTGTCTGAGTCAGAACTCCAGCCCTCGATCTCCCGGCGCACCAGGGAGTCAAAAAAGGCCATCATCCGTGGATCTTCCTGGACTGACTGGTTGGCATAATCATGGGACAAACCACTACCACTGTTCAACACAAGACTGATGTACTCTTCATGAGTGTAGAGGCAACGCGAATCATCCTCAATTCTACCATCCAGATCCCCTGTGCAGTCAGGCTGTTTGTAAGGGCTCCAGATCTGTAACAGAAAATAAAAAAACCATACATATATCTTTGAATTCATAAACTATTATTACAAGCATTTGAAATAGAACAGTAGCACAAATACCCAGAACAACTGCAAGCTGCAGATTGTTTTTATTAATTTTTACCCCTCAGACCCATACTTACAAGTATTCCAGAGATCTGGGGTTTTTTTCTCCCCCTTCACAAGTGTGTTTTTCCTGCATCTGCTTCACCCATCCAGAACTTAAAAGCCCTCATGCTGCAGAACATCCATCATTTCAACATTTCAGTGTGTAATAATTTCTCCCAAATTGCAGAGCTCTATTTTTATGTAATAGGGGATGCTTACTCACTAACGGTAAGAATAGTTTGTTGCCTACAATACAATCTTGGCACTAATGAAGGCACTTGTTTCCCAGGAAACTAGAGTTACTTGTGCCAGTGATGTAGAGCAACATTTCATCCAGCTGCACAGTCAGTCACACCTGATCAGCAGGCAGGGAGCTGAATGTATGGAGGTGAAAAGCAGGCCTGCACTACTCCCTTCAGGGAACAGCTGTGAAGGAAAGAAAGCATCCAACATACTCTCAAGACACAGCAGCAGTTTTAGTGGGGAAAGGTGAAGAAGAGTTTTTCTGAAACCTACTTTTGAAGTGGAGAGAGGTAGTAACATTGCAAAGTGTAATGATTTAACCAATAGCAACAGCCTTGGCTGTGCTGTCCATCTAGCCTTCCCTCAGTTTTCCTGGTGTGGAGGGGAAAAGGAAAAAAAGAAAAAAAAGCCCCAAAGAAGATCCACCAATATCCCTCCATAGCAAACATAATAGTTGTATCTCCTCACCTTTCTCAGTTTTGCTCACAGATTTGGGGGCAATACAATTAAGGCACTCAATGGACAACCACTATCACTTTATTCTAGATTGATGGTTAACATGATGCACAACACTTACTATAAGCAGAGCTAGTATGCAGCCTGTCCACAATACTGCCTTAATGTTCTGCTTATAAAATACCTGATTTCAGTCATGCTTTGGTTTTACCACACTAACAAGCTCAAGGAAAAAAAATTCTATGCCAGCTGTCTATACCAGGTTGGCCTTTTGGGATAGACTTTGGCAAAACCATCTAACTCTTTTCCCAATAGAAATTAGTCAAGTTTTGTTCCAAGTAGACAAAACTGCTAACAAAAAGAGTGTTTTGCCTGTGTAAATGGGATAATCAGCACTCATCTCACAGATGCGTAGTTAACACATGCAACATAATCTGATACTACCATGACAAGCACTATTAAAAAAAGCCCATGAGAATGCCAGTAATTCTATATTCACAGAGATTTTCAACAGTGTACAGTAAGACTGTATACCTTTAATGTTGGAAGTAAAACAAAATAAATTAATTACTATTACTTGTTCAGCACAGCCAAATTTAAGGTGTACAGGTAACCTTTATTCCGAAGTTCTCCCAAACTTGAATGCCTTTACTTTGTGTCCTCTGTAATTTATGGTTAACAGAGGTTCCACGTATGATCTGGCTATGTAGATAAAAGAGCCACTATTCCAAAACTAAAGAGGGCTGCAGATATACCTTTTTCTGCATGGCAACCATCAAGCTGCCTTTCAGAGCAAAGGCAAAGGAATTTTACATTGCATTACATCATCCTGTTCCTAGGAACATGTCTCAATATCAAGGTGTATTCGCTATTTGTACTTAATTGCTATTTTTATTATTTGCAGTACTTAAGCAAATTGTCTTCCAGTACAGTTCATCAATATACTACTTGAAACCAGAATGAAGACAGTCTCCATCGCTTGGTTCAAGCACTGCACTTACTAGACACATAGCTCAAGGGACAAGCATCCGGATTGCATAAAGATAACAAAACCCAACCTAAGCCCACTATGTATAGACTTCCATCAACATTCTTAACCTTCTTGAATTATTCAAGAGAACAGAAAGAAGCTCTCTTCATCCTCTAATTATTTCCCATGCTCCACTTCCTAAAGACAAGGTAGGAAAGAGTCTTCTCTCAGTGTGATGCGTGAGAGAGATTGTTGATTTGGGGATACACCAAGTTTTTTAATAGAAAAATAGAAATCTTCTTGCTCAAAGAACTATTCTGAGTTGCTGTCTTCTTGATGATTTAACTAGGACATCTTCAGTACCTTCTCTCACAATTTATCAGATCTTTTCCCCTCTTTGTCCCACTACTGAGCATTTCAGCAAGTAGATCAGATCTTTTTGTATTTAAGCAGCATATACCTTCTCGTAAATGCTTCATACTGTATGCCTGAACAAGGAGGCTGGCATGCCCCTTCCTCAAATAGTCTTAGCAGTGTTAGATTGATCACTAGGGTTTTCTAAAACTTTTTTTTTTTATAAGCAAGAGAATTAGAAAACATTTAGATTCTGTTTGAACCAATATAAATGGAGGAGTGGTAGTCCGCTCTGAAGTCCCTCTGGGAAAGGTCTGTTTCATAATGATAAGTCATCTAAAAAGGTACATAAAGTGTGCGCAGACAGATTCCACATCCTTGTTAGTGCTAGCAGATCTTTCTGCTCACTCTGCCAGCATCAGAGAAAATACAGCAGTGTCAAATATTGAAACGATAGCTACAAAGAGCGCATAGTGACGCTTTTCCCTTCTGAGACAGATCTGTCCAGAGAGGAGGAGTAAATAATAAAGAGAAGTCAAGGGAATTCAGGATGAATACCTGTTTGTACAGGATCACATGTCTCTGGAGATTGATATCCCTACTTTTTAGACATTTTGACATGAGAGAGTGCGAGGGCCTGACAGAGTCCCAGAAAGAAATCGGACTAAGAATCTATCCTTGGCAGAACCAGTAAGTCTTTAAACTGGCAGTAACTGGTCCAGTGCTCTCTGTGGCATCTGAAACGGGCTTCTTTGTAAATGGAATGCCTTTGCCTTTTTTCTCATCGTCTGACTGATGCCATGTCGAGGAAGAATGTGAGCAAATTGGAGAAAATAAGTTGGCAAATCATTCCACTGAAGCAACAGTCTCTCAAGAAGTTCTTCCTCTATCAGAGGATTAAGGAGCTGAATATTACTCACTGATGCCCCAAGTACGGATATAAAAATAGGAACAATAACAGAAAACAAGAGTACAAAACTGGTTCTCTACTTCAGCAGAGATGCTCCAGAGAGCATCTCTGAATTGCTTGCATTCCATGGTGGCAAACCCCCAAATTTTAAAACAAAAAAGTAGTTATGCTCATAGCGTGAGAATAATTAAAACCAGCTATGTTAGATTATCTGATTAGGCAGAGGCAGCTAGCCACAATGACATTAATCTGTCACCATAGCAACATGGGCAAATAGACTTTGCTATCTTTGATATACTGATGATTTTTAAACAAATGGGCCCTACAACCGTTGTGCTCAGAACCACAGTTAGAGAGTATTCTATTTCCAATACAAACCAGTATTTCTTTCTGGAAATCCTTATGCACTTTATCTATTTTCCCTTTTCTGGAACTGTTTTCTAACTGCATAATTCTCCGTGTCGCTCCTCTAAGCCCCACACATCAGAGGGACTGTCTCATTTACTTCTCCTGCAATGCAATTCATTTTCCTGCCAGCACATCCCAATGTCTCATACACTTAACTGAGGAGAAAGTGGTATTTTTCTATTTTATATTGCTTTAGCCCTTGTGGCAAATGCTTGCTGCAAATGATAATTTTGGTTCACAGCTGCGCTTTTCCATACAATTTTACTGAGGTTCAGGTTTCTGAAATGGAGAGCAATGAACAATTCTTCCGCATTGTTGTGTCCAGCACACAGTGTCTGGAGTCAAGCTTCTAATATCCTTTATTAATGAGCTTGTTGAGTCTTATTTTAGGTTTCTGAAACCTCCTCACTTGAATATTCACACACACCCCCCCCCCCCGCCTTATCCATTGTATTCTTAGTCCTAGCAGAAATCAACCCCTAAACCACTGAGTTACTGAATTATATTCTTGCAGGTGCTTTACAATAAAATAAAGCTAAAGCAAAAAACCCAAACCACAAAGGTCAAAATCATTCTTATGAATACTATTCATTTCAGCAGGGCTAGGCCTGAGATGAATTTGTATCTCATTTGCAATCAGCATTAAAATAGCAAGTGTGTTGGCAGAAGCACGTGGAATTATTGAATGGCTTGTCTGTATCACGCCTTGATGCTGGTGCTATCAGTTCCTCACTTCTAGAAGTACTAAATTTAGGCCAGCTAGTCTAAAAATTAAGGGCTCAGACAAACAACTACTTGCATCTACATTTTTAATTCATCACAGAGCTTCTACAATTGAGGGAATGGAATAGCAGCCAACCACAGTGAAGTTATCTTCTGTGATTTAATTCCAGAAAGATTTTTAGAAGACACTTGAAGGACAGTAAAAGGAAGGACACTTCCGAAGGAACTGATTATAACAAACAAAGAAAACCCAACAAAGCATAAAAAAAACTGACTACAATTTTTATTTATGGCTCTTCCTCTTGTCATCTCAACTTCTCTAAGCAAGCACATCAAGTACTTATGTGGGGGAAAGATAGCCATGCAAGGGAAGGACTCGTGTTCCCAGCTGGTTTTAATGCAGTAAATAGCCACTCAGAACTGCTGGTGGTGTTTTTCCTGTTTTGCCCTTCTACTAGTGGCCGTTACTAGCCTCTAGCCTACCTGCAGAAGTAGCTGGAATGAAGAAGAAACCACCATTGTATGGTCACCTGCAAACCACTGTTCACTAAGGCAGTACCTTTAAAAAGTGAAGCCATGCAGATCAGACAAGATATGAGCCTTAAAACAAGCTGATCCCCAAACAAGGCACATTACAAGCTGAGACAAAATGACATACAACAAAAAGGGTAAGAAGTTCTGGCTTGTTAATAAACTTAATACATTAAATACCCTTAATTTGTTTCTAGCTTGCAATGTTTGGGGAATTCAGTTCCTTCAAAGCAGCTACACGAGTTCCATTGCACATACTGCGACACAACAGGCGTTCTCTTCTAAGGAAGCATTCAAGCAGAGGTGTCTTTGAAAGAGTTACACAACCTGTGACTGGGCCCTTAATCGAACTAACCTTTTAATCACTAGGCAACCCCCCCCCCACCAAAACCCTAGCATAAGTACACAAAAGCAACACAGGGGATGTTTATACCAATGCTAATCCAACAGTCTAAGCACACTCATGCAGGAAGGATTCATAGGGTGAAGGGTCAGCAGATCTAAAATCCAAAAGGGAGAATTCAGGCTGCGTGAATCAAGTTCCCAAAGCAAAAAAAATGCCTCTGGCAAAACTGTTGTTAAACAGTGGCAGTTTGACTGCTTGGAAATTGAAAAATCAGTGAGCTGCTAAGACTGTTCAATGCACTTTTGTTCAAAGCCTGTATTTGATAGATTTGTGATCAAACCTGTCAGAGGGACATAGATGAAGAAAAAAGTAGAGAAGCAAACTAAAGTACCAGTGGAAGACAGAAGAGAAGGAAAACTGAACTACCATCAGAACCCAAATGCTGATAGTAGCTGTAATGCAAGTGATGCAGCTGGGCACCGGGCCACAGTCCCAATTCTGCTCCATAAGTTACAGAATCACAAAACAGTAGGGGTTGGAAGGGACCTCTGGAGATCATCTAGTCCAACCCCCCTGCCAGAGCAGGGTCACCTAGAGCAGGCTGCACAGGACTGCGTCCAGGCGGGTGTTGAGTATCTCCAGAGAAGGAGACTCCACAACCTCCCTGGGCAGCCTGTCCCAGTGCTTGGTCACCCTCACAGGAAAGTTTTTCCTCGTGTTTAGATGGAACTTCCTGTGTTCCAGTTGGTGCCCGTTGCCCCTTGTCCTGTCGCTGGGCACCACTGAAAAGAGTCTGGCCCCATCCTCTTGACACCCGCCCTTGAGATATTTATAAGCATTGATGAGATCCCCTCTCAGTCTTCTCTTCCTCAGGCTAAAGAAGTTGCAGACCACTAAAACATTCCTTTGCAGGACAAGTTCATTCAGTGAACTTGTAGCTGACTAAAGCATTTACTAATACTCAAATGACCTCATTTATAGCCACATGCAGGTAAGACTTTTATGAAGTCATTCAACAAATAGTTAGAAGCAGCATCAGTTCTCATTATCCGACTTAAAAATTAAATCGTTCTGGTTACTTTCATCTTGTTGATAGACCCAAATTATAGCAAAATTTCTATGGCAGCAGAATGCAAAGTGCATTAGTGTAGCATAATCCTCCGCCTCCCCACCCTCAACCTCTGCTATTAGAAATCACAAAAAAAGTTTCTGCCTTGCTCCCACAGTATTGGCTGTCTTTCCTTAAGGAAAGAAAGTTTCAGAACCTAACAAAGTTTATTATCTCTTTCCATTCCACATAAAAAGGCACAAACTTTCTAAAAATACTGTACATTGTTAGAGGATTCAGAAAAGACGTATTGTGGAATGTATTAAGAGTCCTGTTTCCTCTGGAAGCCACAGAAAGGTATGTTGAATTGATTCAATGCAGAAGTGTGTACAAAAATTATAGAAGGTCTCCTGAGGCAGTACTTGGGCCAAATTCATTCACCTAGGTCAGGCTAGGTTAAGGCTCAACAATACTCTTTGGAGAGATTTTTATTAAATTTTAGCCCAAAGTATCAGAAGTCTTTGGAGATCACATGTTACAGCTGTGATCAAACTCTCCCGAGAAAGACTGTTTGCATGATACTTCAGTTATGTACGGAATGATACTGGAAAAAAAATCCTTTTTCAAGGTACAAATCCAGGAAATTCTGATCTTATCCCTCAGCTCTAAAACCTTTGAAACTGACACTGAATTTAAAGTTGAAATGCCCAATTAAAAACTTGCATCAGTTTAGCCAGCAAATGAGACATACCACTTTACAAAAGAATAAGATGAGAAGACAGGACGGGTGTGGAAAAGAACGATGCTGAGCAAAACCAAGCATGTCTTCCTGAAATATTGAAAAAATACATTTTCTGATAACTAATCTTACCTTTATAATCTTTTCAACGCCAGAAGAACAGATCATGTAAGTGTGAGGATTAAACCGGACTTGGTTTACAATTGACCGATGACCTTTCAATACCATAAAAGCACCATTGACGACCCTGCCAATGCCACCTAGAGGAAAAACAAGCACACACTGAAATGAATAATTAAATCTTCATATTGCTTTCAGTCATAATAATTTAAAGTCTTATTATATTTGACAATGCACTTCAGCTTTATTTTGCAATATTTTAAGGCCTGCGTTGGCTGCAGAATTCCCATTTTATGAGCAATGCCCCTATGAAAAGCTGCAAGTTTGATGAATAGCATCCTTACTGCAAATTAGGACTTGGAAGCTAGCTTTAGTTCAACTATCTAAACAAACAATGAAGGTTTTTGACCTAATATGACAAGTATGTGAATAAGAACAACATACATACTTAATGAAATCATCAGTGAAACCATAGTGCCTAAGGCACGACACTACTCACAGTTTGTAAATTTGAAGCAGAGACAAATAAAGAGGTTGACTTTTTTAATAGCTATACTCTTTTTTTTATTTATTTATTTTCTAAATCACCAATTCATTACTGTCACAGTTGACTCCAGTCTGATGGGTAGGAATCTAAAGGAGGCAATCTTCAAGGCTACTAACCCGAGTTACTACATCACAGCTGGACTTAGCATAGCCTTCCCTAGACCAGGATCTGTAAGAACTCCTATTTCTGTGAATCAAGCTTAAAGAGGGACCTGAAGTAACACATCTGACCAGTGGGTTATATCATTCTTTATCACAAGGCAGGGAATTAGCTGAAGTGGAATGCTTTTGTGCTAATGGCAAAATTCAAAACAGAAGCCAGACAACTTTTCTGCTTGGTCATTGACTCTTACTAGGTCTATACACCAAAGCAAGAAACTGTCACACAGTAATTTTTTTATATTCATAGATTCACACAATTAAAACCATAAATTTGTTAGAAAGCACACCTGTGTATCTGAATAAACAAGTGTCAATCAACCTGCTATGATTAACATCTTCAGTGAAAGAAACCAAACCTTTTAAAAGAGGGGAAGTAAAAACTGAAAACCACTTCAGAGGAAAACAATCTTGCTATTTACAACTTCAAAGGTCATAAGAACACCTTACAGAAAGTTAAAATAATTTCATTAGCTTCTGTGCTACTTATAGTCATCTTTAGTGTTAACAAGTAAACTTTATGTTCTTGCTGGTTTGAGCCCTAAGCCCAATGTTGAACAACTCTGTCTTCTAAAACAGAGTCAGAGTTCTCCTGCAATACACATTTCCTAAAGAAAAACTTGCATTAACACTGAAGAGTAGCAAGACAGAAGGGTCAAAAAAAAAAAAAGGAAGAAAAAAAAGGCATTCCTGTATCACCTTCCATTTGTTAGGTTACATAAAGGATAAAGAACTGCAGGTAGCGAGCTTGTGTTCAGCCCTTCTCCTCTTAGAAAAAGTACTCTATCCTGTCCACTCATTATAACTACACTCTGAAGACCAGACTGATGTGTACATGGTGTACAAACCATGACAAGGATTCAGAAATGAGGAGTCATCCAGCCCTAAAAATCCGCAGACAGATCTTTTCACTGCTTCAGGAAAGTGTTCTGTTTGCACAAATCAATTTTTGCAGACCAAACTGCAGTCTCATGGCACTTTGAGATAGAAAGGTAACATGCCTGAAGAAGGGAAAAGAGATGGCGATTAACTTCAAGGACCAAAAGGCATGGCCATTTTAAAGACTTTGTATATAAAATGAAGGCTCATTTAAAATTAAAAAAACTTAAAAGGGAGTATCACTCCAGTTAACTTCCACATACATTCATTGAAACTGCACTGAGACTGAGTTACCTGGAACAGTTCCTTTATTTGGGTACACTTGTATTTTCTGTAAAGGTTCGGAGATAAGTTCTGCCTTCAGCCATTGCAGCAAGATTTCACCAGTGTAAGCAAATTTGACTGAGAAGTAACTGATTGGACAGCAAGTTCATTAAATGCCGAATTGGGCTCTTTTGATTTTCTTTTCCATTTTATGAGATTCCTCACATCCTTTCAGTCTGCTCACCCTGCTAGACATTCATGACCACATTTATGGCTGATGGCAAGTTGCCCTACTCCCACAGCATTCCTTCCAGCCAAATCACTGTTGTCAATCCAATTGCATCTATCAAGCCAACGGTAGATGGTTACATCAAGTCCAGTTCTCAACGCATTTATCTTGACCTAGCAGACAAATGTTCCAGGAAAGAGGGCCTCAGGAATGAAGAGACAATTTGCTTAGGAAATGTTTCCAAGTCTGTAAGTAATGCCTATTACAAGTTTTAACTATCCACGGACTCTAAGCTGCCTGAATTCAGTACAAAACAAGAAATACGCCCTACGAAACACTTACAAAAGAGTCAGAAGTTAGAGAGACAATGAGCAAAGACAGACTTATAATGGAGATGAAATACAAATTTAGGGCACCAATATCTTGGGCTGCATTTCCAAGTCAGTCATTGGCCTCTTGTGGAACTGTCAGCATTGTGAATTAACCCATGATTATTTTCCTAGTAACAGTGATAACAGTTACTTAATATGAGAACTGTCTTCTGGCATTAAACTTAAAATGTTTATCAATACACTAGGAGCACTGAATGACAAATGCACAGCATGCCATGTCTAGAACACAGCTCTCCCTAGGCTGTAGTCAAACTCAGTGTCTGAAGCCCAGAAAGCCAATCGTATATTGGGCTACGTAAAAGGCAGCATGGCCAGCAGGTCAAGGGAGGCAATTCTGCCCCTCTACTCTGCTCTGGTGAGACCCCACCTGGAGTACTGCGTCCAGCTCTGGAGCCCCCAACACAAGAAGGACATGGACATGCTAGAGCAGGTCCAGAGGAGGGCCACAAAAACGATCAGAGCAATGGAACACCTCTCCTATGAGGAAAGGCTGAGAGAGTTGGGGTTGTTCAGCCTGGAGAAGAGAAGGCTCTGGGGAGACCTTATTGCAGCCTTTCAATAAAGGGGGCTTATAAGAAAGACGGAGAGACTTTTTACCAAGGCCTGTAGCGACAGGAGAAGGGGCAACAGTTTTAAGCTGAAAGAGCGTAGATTTAGATTGCATATAAAGAAGACATTTTTTACAATGAGGGTGGTGAGACACTGGAACAGGTTGCCCAGAGAAGTTGTGGATGCCCCATCTTTGGAGTGTTCAAGGCCAGGTTGGATGGGGCTTTGAGTAACCTGATCTAGTGAAAGATGATCCTGCCCTTGGCAGGGGGTTGAACTAGATGATCTTTAGAGGTGCCTTCCAACCCAAATCATTCTGTGATTCTACTAAGGAACTCCAAAGCTTTCTGCTTTAATATCGAAGTTCCTTAAATTCCTTTTAAGCTGTTAATAGTAAAATCAGAGGAAGCATAGTACTAGAATATGCTTCAGTCCTCTTAGAGTGAAGGTGAACTTCCCTACAAAGCCCCTTAAAACCACTAACTGCCCAATTACAGGAGAAGTCCCCTTGGAGCAGATTACTGCAATCACAAAGCTTAGCAGGCAGCTTTTTCCAGGAGTAGGAGAAGGTTTAATCATTTAAACCAAAAAAGTATTGACTCTAGCAATACTCTGATAATCTTTGTGCCAAATATAATAGACTGCCCCAGAACATCATTTTTGGACAACCCCTTGCCTGATGCAGTTTTAGTCTATCACCTCCTATGCACTTAAGCAATGTCTCTAAATGCTTAACGCAGAGCCTTCTTCTACATCCTTATCCTGACAATGGTCCCTTCACTTTATAGTAGCCCAGCAAAGTTGGTATCATATTACACGAGTATCTGCGTGGCAGACGTTAGCTTGTGTCCAGGCTTGTCTGGAATCCCCCGGTCTCTCAGCAGAGGCTTAGCTGCAGCCATACAGCTTCTAGCCATCTCACAGTGTGAGTTAAGTTTGCTCATGTCTGCTGAAAAAAAAAAAAAAAAAAAAAAAGGCATCTGTACATTAAGTGGAGGTTGGCCATAAACTGCTCAAATTCCTGAGGCCATCTTCCTTTTTGCATGTAATAATTTCTAGTTCTTTTTGCTGTCTTCATTTGAACTGGTATTTTTATTTGTATTGTTTCACCAGAATTGACCTCTTATCCCAACAAAACTTAAGTTTTGCTTTTGAGGTTTGGAGGGTTTTTTTAGGGGATGGGGGTGTTGTTTGTTTGCTTTTGAATTTAGTGGCATGCACAGGTCCTGCAACTGGTTTAGCATGGCATCTTTTGTATTCTTAGATAGTTACCACATTGTATAAGCAGTATTTATACAGAAGTCATTAGCTTACATATATGTTGTTAATTATATTAAAAAAAAAAGTCTTAAAGTCTTCAGAGGCTGATTATGCTGATTTTACAAAGTTTCTAACTTTCTAACCTCTAACGACTGGAGGGAGGGGATAGAGATACACTAGCTGGTTTTGCAATACTTTACAAAAATTGCTATACTTAAAGACAGTTCTGAGTAGTGGTTTAGTGTTCTAGCTGTGCTGGTCCATGGTTTTTTGGTCTGCTTTTATTTGATACACAAAGTGAAATGTCAAGAAAATCCCTCTTCCTCTACACCCTGCAAATAAGTGCTCAAAGAGGAGCAACACAAAGTCTCAAAAAATTCTTTAAATAATATCCTACTATGATATCTGACCAGCTGGAAGAAATAATTTATAAAAGGCTAAATCTGAAGTGTACATTTTAAAACAGATTTCCTCTACACATGTTTGACAAGAATACCATGGCAACACAAGGCATATCTACAGGCTCCGATACAGACAGAAGAAAGGAATAATACAATGCCTTGAAGTAGTAGATGTCTACTAAGTTGCCAAAGTGATTACGTCTTGGTTTGCTTTATTATGTTTTAAATATTAAGCTAATAAAATCCTTGTTAATTATGCAGTTTTGTAAATAAGTATGCAAATGAGTTGACATTTCACATATTGAGCACATGCTGGATGGTACATACCAACACATTTTAAAAAACACTAGTAAATCATAATGAAGGAGAGTGAGATACTTGGACAGCAATCTGACTTCCCATGCACAAGTTCCACAACACGTAGCAGCTTTAAAAAAAAAAAGAAAAAAAACCAACCAGAAGAATGAATTATCTGAAGGATAAGGGAAAAAGTGAAGTGATAGATTATTAGGAAAAGAGCCCTAGTGCAGAAATCCTGTAAGAATGTAGAATAGTCTCTAAACTAATGGAAGTTGCATTGTTCCAAACATTTAAAAAACTGTCAAAGCACCGGAGAACTTGCTGGGATAAGGAACAATCCTCCGCTGGCTCCATAACAGAGGAATTAAATGACCTCATTAAGAAGAACTCCTTTCTATCTAGGACACTGAAAAAGAAGTCCCACTGGTTGTTCATATAAGGTAGAAAGACGTTCCACAGACTAAAGCATAACTTCATACAAGCCTTGTGAATTACTCAAAGTGCTGAAAACTCCTGAGAAGAACCAGATATTTGCAGCTGCTGCCAGTGTGCCATAGCATACCATTCCGCTGTAGTACTTGGCACTACAGTAGAAAGCTCGTTTAAAATTAATTTAGTTTTCATTAATAATAATCAGGGACACGTTTAGACCATAGGCCACTGCCCTGCATTTGAATCCTATGAGGTCACAATGCACTAATGGGAGAGAGATTCCATTGTTTGGAAAGCAAATGCACAGCACAATGCAAGCAAATATGCATAGCACATAGGGCCTCTGCCTTCAGTGCAGCAGATTATGTTTAGACCCCTTAAAAAGTCTCTCTCTGGTCACTCACACACCTGTATTTGTTTCGTACAATGCATGCCAGCAGATGGCTTTGCTCCTCAGAGACCCGTCTGTGGAGAAGCTAGATTTAAACACAAACACTCTTGCCCTGAGAGCACAGGGCCCTGCAGCATCCCTTCTAGAGGGAGCAGGACTCTAATTCCAGCTCTGGCAGCAGCCAGAGCAACTTCAAGGTTTCTCAGCAGCACAGGCAAAACTGACTTGGGTCACATCAAAGATGGGGTGAGAACAGCAAGGGCTGGCCAAGACCCTTTCTCCTCCTGGCATGGTAAGAGGAGACAGTTCGGAGGAGGCACCAGGGGACTCCGGCTTAGTACTTCTGCTACTACAAGAGCAAGTGAAAGGGAGTGTCTCCCCATAAGAAAGCAGCTCCAACTCCATCTGCAGACTGCTTTCTTCGTCACCTTTGAACCCACCCTCCACCTCCCAGGCCAGGTGAAAGGATCAACGTGGCCTTGCAGAACTTCAGCGTAAGCACAGGGAGCAGTGGGCTGGCGTCAGCACCTGCCTCAGGCAAGCTGCTCTTCCAGGCAATCACCTCTTGCCTAGCGTACGCCTAGAACCAGCCCCAGGGTGGTCTTGTGCCTCTGCAGAGGTTCCAAAAGCCAAAGAAAAAAATTCATATTTAAACATACAAAGAATATGCAGAAAGCTGTAGTGGTAGTGGCTATTTTTGGATGTATATTTTCTCCCTTCTTTTGTTGCTGCTAAATATCTGCCATATCTATCTATGCCTTATCTATACCAACACTCCCACCGTTGTTATCACCAGTAGAGCTGAACAACAATATGAAAGCTAAGACAAAATTACTACAGAAATAAACTCTGGCACACCCTTTCCACTCTGCCCCTCTCCTGGTCTGAGAGAGATTGCTCTTTCAGTGTGTTTAACTGCATAGGTTGCAATGGTTTTTACAATGTTGTTGGAGCCATGCAAATTACCACCACCAACTATGCTTTCTGAACAGAACGGGAATAAAATAAGCAAAATTATCACACAACCGATAGCTGGGTTTTTTTGAAAATGGAGGCGTGAAAACTGCTTGCCTGCGCATTTATTTTGTACTGGTAGCTGCAAACACATCCAATACAATGAAGAGAAAGGAGCTTTGGTACAATCAGATGGCTAGTTGCTGGAGACTAAGGCTTTTCCAGCCTCTCTCAGTGCTCAGTGTTATCTTCAGCTTTCTAGTGCTAAATTAGATATTAAACATACTAAGGCCAGTGAGAGAAAAACTCATGCATGCTGAATCTTCCTCCACTTGGCTCCAGCACTATAAAGAACCCAGTACTGCCTTGTTTTCTGATAGATGCCATCAAGCCAGGACATTTCCACAGGTTTCTGGTATTACAATCCACATGACACGGAAAACGGTCTAAATTCCACTGAATACAAGAACCTCTTCTACACTGCCCCACTACTGACTTGCTGCGATAATCAAACAACTGTTCCATAGCACACTATGGTCAACACTGACCTGAAGGAAGAGACAAACTACAGTTGTAAAAGTGAAACAGTTTAGATCCCAAGACCACACCTGAGAAAAATTATTTTTGTTTAAAAATACAAACCTTCCAGAGCACGCTCCCCATTGGGCCAGATGGCTTCCCCCCACCCCAACCCAACCGGTATGTATACATGCATGTGTGCACATATATAAAAATCTCAAAAATAGCTAAAGACATTAAGAAACACTTAATCATCCATTATTCATCTTCACTTATCAGCCTGGAACTTTGAGAATTTAAATGACAAGCTGTCTCCAATGAGATAACCCTGTTCAAATGTTGTGAAAAGATCTATTGCTGAACTCTTCAAGCTAAAGAGGTGTCTGCATTTACAGTGACCAACGAGGAGAAAAAAAGGGGAAGAAAAATTGCATCAGTTCTGCTGCAAATTGGTGCAATTAGTTTAGTAACTGGACCACAATGACAGGCCCTTTCTTGCTAGCAGTTATAGTCAAAGACAGAATTAAAAAGAGGTTTTGAAATGCAGTTTGCTGTTCTGATTTAGTGAAGTTTTTCAGAAGTCTGGTGACAGCCTGCTCACGTAAACTGAAGGATCCCCAACTGTCTTCTCAATCGCAAATAAATATCATATCCCTCACATAGCATCTTTGAGCAAAATTTCAAAAGCAAGAGACAAGCTCTGAGTTGCAAAGATGATTCAGAGTAGTGGGTGAGGAATGTAAATTCCATTTTGCAAAACATTTGGTCTACTAAGCCCTCTATTACCCCACAAGACATGTCAGGTTCT
The DNA here is from genome assembly GCA_009819775.1 of Phoenicopterus ruber ruber. Lineage (NCBI taxonomy): Eukaryota > Metazoa > Chordata > Aves > Phoenicopteriformes > Phoenicopteridae > Phoenicopterus > Phoenicopterus ruber. The sequence goes on from CM020219.1 coordinate 39,062,901, forward strand.
GTCTTGAACAGGGATTCTTTACCAGCTAAGAGACCATGTTTATAGCAGTTAGGTTTAAATACTGCCTGAAGTGCTTATATGTTAACAGTCTTGCTAGGCAGGTCATGTAGGGTTGATGTCTCTTCTCACTTCTAGCTTGCCTTGGAGTCAAGTAAAAGCTGTGGAAACTCTGTACTGCTTTTCTTCTGCCAGACTAATGTATTAATTCTGCTAGAAACTCTGCCTCTGAAGAAAACTGGGATATATACTTTAAAGAGGAAATTGGCTAACAAATTCACCAAACAATCGGCAATTACTTCTGAAGTGCAGTGGAAAGAAAGCTGGGTAATACTTGAATGGAGAAGAAAGTGGAAAAATGAGGAAACTATTCCATCTTCAAAGAAGGACAAAAGGTGGTAAAAGAGCAACCAACCTTCTGGCATAGGAAATCCTGGCCTATTCAGAATAATCTAAGATTGCGGAGGGAGACGGCCAATAAAACTCTTCAACAGAATAGCTTCCTAAGCAATTTAGGAAATACCTTTTTTCACAGACCTCCCCACCCCGAAATAAATCCTGTCAAATAACTGGACTGAAGAAAACCGCTGGCACAGTTTGCAGTTGAGGGGGAATGACTTAATGCAGCCTACTGGAAGGACACCTCTAAATTATGATTATTTGAAAAAAGTAGCAGAATTTATTCCATTTTCCTGGCAAAATACCAACACAGGTAACTGCATTCCTCCAGCTTAAAATATGTTTGCAATTGTCTGACTGGTGTGTTCCTTTACCACTTTTCTTCATCTTTTGTGTAGTAATGTTGCTAACCATTAGATAGCTAGTACTTGCTGCACCTGTACTTAAGCAAAATAATCTATTTCAGAGTTGTCATTAAGGATGCAGCTCTGTAAAAAGCTTTATGCTTGCAAAAAAGTTGCTATTTAGAAATAGCTGATATAATATAATGGAGTTGTATCATAAATATTTATAGCAACACAATGTCTGAATTCAACCGGAAGGTAGAAATCAGTTAGAGAAATATTTTTAATTAAAATACCAACCAACAGTATAGGACATTACATCATCCTGTCTAGTCTGTACAATATTTTAAATGAAAGACCACATTCCACCCCCTTAGATCATAGACCCAAAGACACTCCTGTATTAATCTAGAACATGAGAACAAGGAGTTTTCCATTGAAGCAGAAGCTTTCCAAGGTCTCCACATCCCTACAGTAACTCTTTCTCCAAGAAGGAAGCACAGCAGCCTCTCTAGTGGAACAATTATTCTGAACCACAGGATGAGATTTAAGAAAGGATGTTTCATCACATTCAAAACAGGCACAACCCTTCAAGAAGAGCTGAACGAAGACAAGAAGAGCTTCAATAAGCCTATCCCAGGCAATTTGGATGGCCAATGAGTTATTTGCCACAGAAGCTGAATTCTTAGGTCTAACAAAACAAAGATCATAAGTTTCACTAAAATGTTTCAAATAAGAGAACTGCTCAAGTTACAAGAGACTAAGACATACACCTTCCTGCTACAGGATCTTCTGATACTATTAAGCAACCACTGAGGGCAATTGACATTAAGTAATTAATTTTGTAACTGAAATGTTGCAAGTTTACTGACACCCTTCCTCAAGTTACAAGAACCAGAAACAAGAAAGCTGACTAACACATATATGACATTGTTTTGTGGTAATTCTAGCTATCACTCTTTGTGCAAAGGCCCCAGATAAAAAGTGTCATCTGCAGCTGCCTGGGAAAAAGGTTTTCAACAGCATCACAGCCAGATAAACACAAAATCCCAAATCCAGACTTTACAAATGGAGTCAGGACAAGTATAGGAACACGCAAAAAATGTAATTCTACAGTCCACACATAAAAACTTACAGATAAATAACTAATTTAAATTTATGTAAACTTTGTTTTAACTAAGAGGAAACTCCATAAGTAGTAGTAAAACAGTGTCAAATGTAAAAAGAAATCATACAAATTAAAAGGAGAGCAAGGAGAATGTCTCTATAAACCCTACAGAAAGACAAAAGGCTAAGGTACTGGTATATTTAGCAGGACTGTCTTCAGGACTTCTGGACTGCAACATCAAATGTTGGTTAAATAAGCAATCCAAAATTAGAACGGCGTTTTCCTCAAAACCCTGCCATTAACCAAACCTTTTAGAAAGTACTCATCCTCTCAGCTGTGGATTACACAGCTGTGATTAACAGCCTTTGAAAATGAAACAAAATATTTTCATTTTACCTCTAATGCAGCTTGTAATTTGCTCTCACTATTGCTAAAGCACCTGAGACCACAGGATAGCACTCAGTTGTACTTAATACCACTAAAATGTACAGTTTAAACTGCCAGAGCCATTAAAAATAGAAACAGTAGTACCTTTCCTAAAGTCTTGAGTGTTTCAATCAAGACTCAATACCCTTCTAAAAGAGCACAGCAATTTGTTTCAACAGAAGAGATATGCTGACATTGTATGGCTTAGAGATAGCAGTGGATGATGTCGTATTGCCAAATCCTACACAATACTAGACGATATCGAATTAGGCACTAACCAACTGTGGCATCTACAACACTACTGTTACATCCCACACACACTGCTGCTTTTCTTTACTGTAGCACTCCTCTCCTATACCTTCACACAGAGTTGAGCTAGTGCTACTTGCTTAGCATGTCTACCCCGGCATGGGAAAGGGTCAGAAATGAGTCAGAAGTGGTCATTTACACCAGCTGATAGTGCTCCTTCACGCAGAAAGTAAGGGAGTATAACTGCTTTGCATTAGAAATCAGTGTGAGGGTTTTGGTGTAAGAGGAAAGAAAGAGGGGAAGGGAGGCCAATGTACTGGAGCTGTAAGGAGCAGCTTGTGAACCCAGCACCATTTTATGCTGCAAGCTTCATTATGAGATGAAATTTCTTAGTAACAGATCCTAAGTTCTTCACTGAACTCAGATCAGTTTAGAAGCAGCAGAGTTGGTAGACAAGAGGGAAGAAAGACACACCCTGCTCCAGCCACAGCTCTTTCTCTTCATCAGCTCATCTAGAAGATTTAAATGATCATTATATTAGAAGAGAAATAAAAAGAAAATCAGTACAATAAAAGCTTCAAATGGCATTGTCCACTGTTATCCAGAGACTGGATTAGACATTTGTAAACTCTCCCCATCCAGCTTTCATCAGAATTACTCTAGATTCAGAGGCTGAGTGAGAACAGCAATTTTTCAAAAAAAACAAGCCAGTATCTGTCAGACACCTGCCCCCCCCTTCCCCAAATTCCAAAACAAGAAAACTTACCTGCTTCTGGATCTGGAGGAATCCTCCACATATACAAATTGAAGTCATCAGAACCCGAAAGGATGTACTGTTAGGAATAAAAATAAAAGCAGTTTACCACAAAGTATCACCTGAATTAATATTATTTTATTGTTGATCTAGTTTCTCCAAACTAATGAGGAAAAAAAAGACAATTTGTATCATTCTTTGCACCTCGCTAATCAACTTACCCTTAAATGGGGGTGAGGTACCAGCACAAAAATGTTGCATACATATAAACGGATCAAAATTCAAAAGCATGCTTCATGTATCTGATGCCTACTGCCCAAAGTGCATGTTTTCTTTGCTAAATAAGGCTATGGATTTTGGCTGGCTTTAATACAAGCGTGTCTAGATCAACTCTCATATCTTGCAGCCTGAAATTCTGGTCTTTTTTTAATGTCAAAGTCTTTCATCCTTTTTTCTCATCTCCTGAACTACTGAGGAAAACTCCACCAAACACGTACCTAGGAAGAGAGCTAGCATGTCCATTACACACAAGCACAACATGTCTGGCTCATCACAGTCTACTGAAGACCATCAGAAGTCAGTCACTAAGGATAATCTTGAACATTGAACAAAACCAAAGCTAAACATTCACTGTCAGCAAGTCTCAAGCAGTTTAAAAAACCCCACATTTACCATGCTGTTCATTTTTTTCCTGGTTATAGTTACTCTGAAGAGATAGAAGGCTGCCCTTTTTCAACAGTGCATGAACAATAAGCAATCTCTTTATTGTACAGAAGTTTAGGCAATATGCAATTTGAAGTAGCTTAATATACTACAAACACGCACTGGAATGACAGGTGATATTTGACACGGTAAAAAGCTTATACCTCTCAGTTACAAGAGGCCACAAACTGTGCCTTGTCTCCAAATATCTCATCTCCAATAAACTGTACTCCCTGTCATTTATTTCTCTCTCAAATTAGAGATGAGATGACACACAGTGGAACCAAGGGCAGATTCCAATTCCAGTTATACTGGTGTAAGACAGTGTAAACCTCTAGCCCTCAACTGACTTAAGGCTTCTGCTTAATCAATACAGTCAAGAAGCTCGGTTTTTCATTTTATTATTAGGGTAGAGGGAAGGGAGAAAAAGAATGAAATGGAGCAAGTTTGTCCCTTTTCTAACCTTTGATAGGAGACAAATTCTGTTTTGTTTGGCTCAAATGCAACTGGTTTCTGTCTTTCATTCTCCAGGGATACATAAACTCATCAGGCAAAGTAACATCAAGCAGTGAGGAAACAAGTTCTGGAATAACACAGGACTGAGAAGCAAATAAACAAAAAAATATACACTAACACAGGGAAAACTGCTACAAATTTGCATATATTCTGTTTGCAATGCTAATTATGTTCATGCAGTATTTGGCTGTTTACAGCCACAAAAATGCAATAACCAACCACTAAAATCCCTTCTCTGGTCTCCTACTATCACAATCCAACCATTCTTTTTCCTCTTATTTTTAAGGATGTAGGATATGAGTAAGCACTTACGAATGCAATTCTGCTCATTTTTTGACAGATAAGAAGCACTGGTGAAACAAAAGTTCCTTTAGAAACTTGTGCACACTAGTTCTGCATCACTCATAGACCCATCCTTTCCAAGCCAGAAAGTTATTTCTACAAGCCAACATGTTCATGCACTTAGGCAGCTTCCTTCTGCCAAACTGACCTGACGGTGCCAGGAATACGTGCTTCCCTTTCATTTGACTGCTCATAAATGTTAGCCCACAGCAGGCTGAGCCACTGTGCCAAAACTACAGAAATTAGGGCTCATATAGGCAACCTCCTGGCAATCAGTAAGTACCTCTAATATGTTTTGTTACACAAGAAATGCTACATGGGAAAAAAGTCTTATTTAAAGTTATAGAGATGTTGCCAATTGTTAGTATTTATTACCAAATTGCGTGGTTGAAGCAGCAACTGGTTTGCCTAGGACACATGGGGGAAAATGAAGACTTCTGAAACAGCTAGAAAACTCAGTATCTTGAATTTATGACCATAACGCCCCTCCCTTTTTTTTAAACCAAACAAGCTCTAACAACTCCTCAATATGAGAGTCATTTACCACTTCACATCATAAATCAAACCAACCTACCAACAATGACAGGCCCCAAAGTGGCAGATTTCAGATACCCTGCACCAGGATACGTTACGTACGTGCAGGGAATGAAGTATCTGTGAGACTCTTCAAATCAGCTTCAAAACTTATCTGCAGAGGAACACACTGTGTATCCTGTAAGACTCAATGGCCAGTTGTCTAGGAAATCTGGCATATCATTGCCCCACCCAACAAGAACATACTACTTACAAAGATCACTGATCCGAGTATACTGTCTTGCTTTGGAGATAGCAAAATTTAGAGTGCTCTTGCAGGGATGTGGACTAATGGCAATTTGACTGCACTATCAGGAGTGTAACCAGGCGGTCAAGACGAGTGATTATTCCCGTTACCTGGCGCTTTTGAGGCCACACCTTGAGTATTGTGTCCCGTTTGGGTCCCCTGATATGAGACTGACACTAATGAATTCGACAGAGAGTGGAGGAGGGCCATTGGGGCTGAAGGCACGAGACCTGTGAGGAAAAGCTCAGGGAACTGGCCTTATTTAGCCAGAAGAAGAGAAAGTGAAGGGACAGATGGACCTCAACAGTCTCCCACTGTCTAAAGGAATAGAGAGCAGCCAGGACAGACTCTTCTCAGAGGCGTACAGTGGACGCTCAGGATGCAACAGTCACAAGTTACAGCAAGGGAAATTCCAGCTGAGCACAAAGGACCAGCATGTTCAGGAGGAGCCTAACAAACACTGCAACTTGGCCCCAGAAAGGCAGTGGAATCTCCTCCCTTGCAATTCCGAAATTTACCTGGACAATTCCCTGAGCAACCTGATCTGACTTTGAAGATGTTCTGCTCTGAGAAGCAGCTTAAGTCAGATGACCTCCAGAGCTCTCTTCTGATTCAATTTTTTTCAAATGTTACCAAAGTAAAAAGGGAAATAATTTTCTTGGTGGATTGGGGTTGGTTTTTGGGTTGGGGGGTGGGGAAAGGGGGGGGAGGGGGAAGAGGTGGACAGCGTCAGGAAAATGCCCACCTGAAACCTTTACACTCCATCACACATCATAGCTTCATGAAAACTCCAATGGGAAGACAAACTTAGGCCACATAGACAGAGGCATAAGCTGCAGTTCAGCACATGGACTTGCATAAATTCAGGTGGTCACAATCTGAGAAATTTAAAGAAAGAAATTGGCAAAGTATCTTAAAGTAGTTCACAGAATCATAGAATGGTGGAGGCTGGAAGGGACCTCTGGAGGTCATCTGGTCCAACCACTCTGCTCAAGCAGGGTCACCTAGAGCTGACTGCCCAGGACCATGTCGAGATGGCTTTTGAATGTCTCCAATAGCAGAGATATTCAATCCAGCTATCTCCAAATGAGATAGTTCCTACCTACTTAAAAGCACCATGAAGTCCTTCGCTTCATTACCGTTTTCTAGCCTAATGACATTTGCACCAATCAAATACACTTGGCCAAAGTATTCTGGAGTGAATTAAGAGAAAATAAGCACGAATGAATAAAGCATCTGTACTGCAATTTATGTCTAGTCACAGAACAAAGCTCAGCTCAGGATCTGAGCTGTTCTGAAGAAGTGTTTACAGGTTTAATCTTGCAACTGAGATAGCCATCAGTGTCAAATGCATTAATTTATAAAGTCAACTACACAAGTGTGATATTGTAAGCAATGGGCTGCAAGTTGTGAACCTTTTATACAAATTTAAATTTTATTTTGATAGTTAGCTCTGTCAATAATTATCAGAAATAGATCATATTCCACAAAATACCCAACTATTTGGTATCGCTGCCATTCCACTGACACCACTGTAGCAGCCAGCATTGTTTTCCACTCTCTTTCCCTGTTAGTATACCTCTGGGGTACATGTTTTCCCGCTGTTCTCACAATACAGAATTGAATCCCTAAATGCATTTCTTTTGTCCTTTTCTGTAAGATCAGGTGATAGGGGTCTGAGAAGTAGAACATGGCTTTTCAGACAGAGACCAAGAGACTGCCAGAAGCACAACCCCATGACTGCAGCTATTGCAAGAAGGATGCACCAGCTGAAGCTTCAAGAGCAGACACCCAAGCCGCTAAAGCCGGAGACATGCCTCTTCCATGACATTTGAATAGGAAACTCAATTCCAATTAGTACTCTCTGCACAAGACAATAGGAACCCGAGGCCTCTGGAGAGCACAGCTGGACTGACGTTACTAGGACATTTACATGACCATCTGTGAAAATTTTTCTTTGATGTATTCATTATTAGAATAACAATAAGCCAATAGTTTTCCACAGTAGTTGAAAGTTGGTGAATAAGGATTGAGAAAACGCAAAAGTCAGTCCATGCTACTAGAAAATTCAAAGAAATAATTGCTATGAAGTGCACCAAGCCCTAGTTAATAAGGCTGAAATCCTGAGGGAATGGAGTAGACTTTTTAAAAGGAAGGAACAGAAAGGAATAAAAAGAAGGGGTTGGGGTGGGGTAGATGAAAGAATGTCATGCTACATATGCTTAGACTCCACTTTAGTTGTGGCCAAGGATTTTTGGTCCTGAGGGGATGTGCAAAACATAATTCCTAGTACAGTACCTTCTACTCACTCACTTTAAGAACAAAAGCACAGATAATCAAACCACAGAGGCAAGCCAGTGAGAGGCAATTCACAGAGACAAGTAAATGGCTAAGACAGTGTGCACTCTCCCTCTTCCCGCCCCCCCCCAAGATAAACTCCAAGCAGAATATAACCCCAAGAATCAGTGCCGTGCTGAATTCTGAATCAGACCAGACACTGTGCAAGGAGCTCAGATGCTCAGATGTCTAGGGGGAAGAGACCAATATTAAAACCACCTGTTTCATTGTCTGCATTTTTGCTGCTGTATCTGACCAGGACTTCGGAAATCAACATTCACAATATTCACATGAACATGACATTAGACAGAAAAACAGTTGCTAATAATTAATATTGGAGGTTTTTTTAGAAGGGAAGAATCAGCTTCTGTCTAGCTGTTAGCAACAATGACAGGAAAAGGCTTGCAGATGACTACAAGCTGCTGATTCAGAAGTTTGCCTTAGAAGGAAGAAAACTCTCAGGCGTCGTTAGAGTCTGCTGCTGGAGAAAACACAAATTCAGTCTGAGCTTCAAGTACGCATAAAATGCTTAAAATGAACTATCATCAAGAATCTGGCAAAATTACTTCGGACTAGCACTCCCCACTCATTCCACTGTAACTCTTCTCGTTTTCTCTCTCCCCAAGGAAATTACAGCAGTTGATATAAATAAACGGAGATCTAATCTGCTGCTGCTATAGTCTCGTAACAGTAGCATTAGCATTGCATTTTGCAGAGTACTACCACTCTGGGGAATTTATTTTTGTTCTTACCACTGCCAGTTTGAAAGCTTTCAAAATCCCACAAGCTACATTTCCTCAGGTGCTATTGAATATGGAGTATTTCAATAAAATTGTATCTAAATCAAACCTTATTTTACAGTCTCCAACATCCCCGTTTCCTGTTTCCATAAAATCTCTTCTTACTTATGACCTATATCAGAGACATTTTTAAGCTTTTGGCCCTAGACAAGGGACCAGCAGACATAGATCATTTTTCCAAATGTATCAGCAAGTCTTTTGAATGGTCCTACTAATGTAGGGGAGAACAAGAAGAATGTAGGAGAATTTGTCTTAAAAGCACACACCAAAAAGCACCATCACCATATAATTATAAATGGATGAATGAGACCACAGGTAACAGTAGAGAGATGATAACCATTTGAGAAGTGATTGCTGCTAAGATACTAACAAGAAAATGCTTGTTAGAGACACTCAAATTCCATGCTGCTGCTTACAGCTTTCCTAAGAGGTCAGCTCTGAAAGAGACTAAACTTCTTAAATCTCAGTTCCCACTCGCCTGAGCATGTCTGTCCTTTCCTCAGAGGGGCCAGTGAAACTTGGGGAAGAAAAGATCAGAGTAGACAGAATTTTTCTCAGGCTTTTAGCAAACTGTCCCCCTTAGTTTCTTGAAGCAATGCAAAATCCGCATGCTGAGGAAGAAGCACAGAGGCATCTAAATTTGAAACAGTTCTGCTGGTGCTTTGCACAGCTCCTTTAAGAGGCAGGATGTACAGTCCCTCCATATATTGCCTGTAACATAATATAATTCATGGGTGGGGTGTAGGCTTTTGCTTTTTTCCTATGACAACAGATAAAGAATCTGGATTGGTGGCAGTCTGCTAGGCTGAACACAACTCCTTTTGAGCATATGAGAAGAACTGCCTTGCACATCATCTCTGCTGTGGGATATGCACTGAGGAAACCACAGTTTGACATGAAGCATCACTGAAGTCTGAAAAACATTGATTATTTGTCCAAAAGAGACTGAAATTCATAGCAATCAGCACTTTGGAGAAGGAATCCATTTACATGAAGAACATAAAAACTGTGTATTTTCCCAAGGAGGAAAGGTCTCCTAAGGAAACAGGGCTTATGCTATTTTGTTCTTTGTGGCATCTCTCCATCTCCAAGAACTTTTAAGCCTAATGGCCAATTCCAAATTTCATCGAGGACCTGAGGGTTCCAGAATTATGGACTGCCTAGAAACATTCTTTTACAAACAGGCAGCTACACAGAGGAGAGAGACTGACCCTCTCAGTAGCCACTGAGAGCAAAGCAGTACCGTAATTACACCCCCCTACTAAACATCAGGAAACTCAAATGGGAAATCATCCTTGAACCTAACAAAATCCCAGTGATATTACCATGATCTGCTTCTCGTGGAACTATTTCAAAGGGGATAAGAAATCAAGCTATAAATAAACAAAAGTAAAAAGTAAGAAAGGTCACCTCATATACACATACCTATTTGTGTGTGTGTTCGTATGTATGCGTGTATATATAAAAAATATTGCAACCATGAACACAGGTTTTGCTATACGTTGCGTATTTTGCATGAAAAATGCTTGACAGAACACAATCAAATTTTTTTTTTTATAGCTGCTTCTGGGCCTTTAGTGATGCCAAGACTGCTCTACGCATCTTCCTTATAAATGAGACTTCCTCTGCTATTTTCGCAATTTTTAAAAAATGACTGATACTTAATTTACCATTTGATCAGAATTTAGTTTTAAGTCTGCATTTCCTGCAAGTAGAAAACCCACAGATTTGTTTTCAAATCATCTTTCTATTGTTGGAGTACCCACTGACCAGAGGGGAAACAAGGTAAGGACAGGACACATCTATGGAGGAGGAAAAGACTTCTTCCTATTCAAAAAGCAACAAGCAGCAAACAAACAAGGAATCAGCAAGATAATACAGCTTGTTTGAGATGGGCAATACCAGAGGAATAAAAGAAAAAACCAGGATCTCCCACAGAGCAGAGCACTCCGTTCTTTTCCATAAACAATTAAGAAATAAACAACAGTCCATTGGTCAAGTATTCACATCTCTTTGCGATACCTGATCTTTCTGTCGGCTGTTACCTTTATGCTGATAAATCTAGGCTTTTAGTATAGAGTTCCCGCTGAGTACAGCTTGAAAAGCTGCTGTAATGATCATCTGCTGACCTATTCGGTTGGTAGGTATGCTCTCACCTACATCCCTTGTGCCACCATCAGTGCTCGTGACACACCAGTGGTCTGGTTCAGTTGCTAGAACAGTAACATCCCCTACAAATTGCAATCAGTCATTCAATATATTTCTTCTCATTTATGTATTTCAACCAGCTAGTATAGGGGTCAGGTGGTTGCCAGTACAGCCCAAGTAAAAGTACAGGACCTCCCCTCTCAATGGCATGCTGCCTTGTTTGTACCCTCAGACTGCAACGCCAGTCAGAGTGGCTGCCTCTTCTCCTTTTAGAAGCTCTCACTGTTACCAACTAAGAAGTTTCTCTCCCCAGGGCAGTTAACTAGGGAGTAGGTGTCGGGAAGACAAAGAGCAGTCACCTGTGCAGGCTATTAACCTCCTGTTGCTGTCTCTCAATGACAAAGCCTAAAGTAGAAAAGACATAACTGGGAAAGCTATTTCTGAAATGTGTTTTGGAAAACTTATGGCTAAGAAAATAATTTACCTATAAGAAAGGATACCTACACATTCTTTTATCTTCTGCTTTGTAATAAATTCTGGGGCACAAATCATATCTTTTGTGCAATATTTAACAAATTTAAAGAGTAATCTACAACTAGGGCTCACAGCACTGTGGTATTAAGAAACTTGTTTGCTTTGAAAACAGCTGTCTTTTTTCACACTAGCCAGGACAGCAGCTTGCAACCTGTACTGTTTGAGACTGTTTTTCAGGAAGGTTGAAACTGGCACAAAAAAAAGAGCTTAAAAGTTTTCCATCTTGGCCTGCGAATCAAGCAGGTACATCCAAAGGCTTTTTACAACAGAAATTTGTTCCTCAGTAAGAAGCATGCCTATCTCATGAACTGGAAAAAGAAAAGCTGTGACACAGCAGACTGGAGAAACGCAAATTGCTTCTAGTACATAAAATTCAAAGCCAAAAATTTGTATTCCCACTCCCTAAATCCCTAATCTTATAAGCAGCCAACTCTGCGTGGGGCAGTTTTAAATGCTTACAGAAGCATCATCAGGAACAATCCATCAACATTTTTACAGCTGCCTTTTTGCCATGCAGAAAGGCCATAAGAGTAATTTTATTCATGAACAAAAGTAACTTAGAAACCCTTACTGTGGATTTCTATGGCAGGGAAAATATTCCTATTACTTTCCAAAGAAAGCAACAAGTTTATCTGAGCATATGAAGGGGACTCTTCTGTACATGGCTGAAACTGCATGTACCCCAATTGCTCTCTTTTGTCTTCTTCAGCCATCTGTTACTTTACTTTTTCAAATACACATTAAATCAAATATTCTGTTAGTCAAAATCTTCTGGAATTCATTCTCGCTTTTTCAGTATCTAGACAAGGCCTAGTTTTAACAACTCAACAAGAAACACTGTCAGTGCAGCATCCATTGGGTGTCATTTTTAGCAGTGCATTCCTGCTCACTCTCCCTTCCCTTCCCTCTCCCCAGTCGTGCAAGGGATGCTACTAAACTGCAGATCTCCTGTGATGCACCTATGAGGAACACAAAGCCTGCAAAACTCAAAGTCTCCTAAGTCAGGGTTCCACTCCACCAGAAGTTAGCTTCAGTATGAGTCCCTTTGAGCTAATGCATTACTGTCCAGAGGCCTAAAAACCTCGCCCAAGGGCTTACAGGGATGCAGAAGAGAAGGGAGACGGGAAATCGGGCTGGCAGGATGCCCCCGGGAATGGAGGAAGAGGTCATCAGAATAAGAAGGGTTAAAGAAAACTCCCAGTCCCTTCTCTCAAGACCCTGACTCTGAAGAGACATTTTCAGTATGACCCTCCCATGTCAAATACCAAAAGCGATGAGAAAGAAAGAAAGAAATAATTTCATAGCCAGATAAATTACTCATGTGTATTTTATATGTATGTAATGTTATACATATGTTCATACCAGAAGGCTGTGCTGCCATTCAGCGAGACCTGGACAAGCTGGAGTGTTGGGCGGAGAGGAACCTGATGAGGTTCAACACAGGCAAGTGCAGGGTCCTGCACCTGGGGAGGAACAACCCCATGCACCAGTACAGGTTAGGGGTTGACCTCCTGGAAAGCAGCTCTGCGGAGAAGGACCTGGGAGTCCTGGTAGATGACAAATTCACCATGAGCCAGCAATGTGCCTGTGCGGCCAGGAAGGCCAATGGCATCCTGGGGTGCATTAACAAGAGTGTAGCCAGCAGGTCGAGGGAGGTTATCCTCCCCCTCTACTCTGCCCTAGTGAGGCCCCATCTGGAGTACTGTGTCCAGTTCTGGGCTCCCCAGTTCAAGAAAGATGAGGACCTACTGGACAGAGTCCAGCAGAAGGGCTACAAAGATGAGGGGACTGGAGCATCTCTCCTACGGGGAAAGGCTGAGGGAGCTGGGGCTGTTTAGCCTGGGGAAGAGAAGACTGAGAGGGGACCTCATCAACGCTTATAAATATCTCAAGGGCGGGTGTCAAGAGGATGGGGCCAGACTCTTTTCAGTAGTGCCCAGCGACAGGACAAGGGGCAACGGGCACAAACTGGAACACAGGAAGTTCCACCTGAACATGCAGAAAAACTTATTCACAGTGCGGGTGACAGAGCACTGGGACAGGCTGCCCAGGGAGGGTGTGGAGTCTCCTTCTCTGGAGATATTCAAAACCCGCCTGGACGCAGTCCTGTGCAGCCTGCTCTAGGTGACCCTGCTCTGGCAGGGGGGTTGGACTAGATGATCTCCAGAGGTCCCTTCATACCCCTACCATTCTGTGATTCTGTGATTATGCATATAGCTGGGATTTAAACTGCCATTTAGACAAAGTAAAAAACAAAATACAACCTCATCAGCAATTCTTGGAAGAAGCCAATTTAAGAGAGAGTAAGACATTGATTTTCTTTTTACCCATGCACAGCAACATATTTGCACACTGAGTGCTTTTCATATATTAAGAAATGCTGACTGCAATAAGCTACTATTCATTAAGAAGTCTTCTGTGCACAGGAAACTCGCGCTATATTCTTTAGAAGAATAATCTCCTTTCTTCTTTTTAGTTTTTAAAGCTAGACATTGATAAGTACTACTTCCTGAGATAAACGGCCTTTAAGTTAGATGACACAAAGAAGAACACAGAAGAAAAGTTCTATTTCTTTACAAAGGCAATGCACAACCATGTAAGACCCCTGGCACCTATACAGCTAATCCTGTTCTTGGAAGGGTTACATTCATGTAATAATTCTGTCCTGCTAAAAAACCTGGGTTGTCCCTAACCAGGGCTATTTAGCACACAGACTTCAACACAATGAAGGCTGTAACTTTATAGGGAGTTGGAGCAGACTGCAGTACCGTGAGCAGTGCATTCCTGAAACTCTCCTATACCAGTGTAATGTCAACAGAAAAGGCTGAGTGGTGATGTAATGTCTGAGGGCATGCCAGAGTCAAGACACTTTTTGTTTGATTCACAGGGTACAAGTTATTTCTCCCCACCCCCGCCTTTCTTAAAGCAGGCATTAGGCAGTTGATTTTACAGCTACAAGCATTATAGAGCCTCACGTTATCTGCACAGTGGAAACAAGGAATGAGCTGATAGCATTCATCATTGTGACACACGCAACAATTCTTGAGCGAGAAAAGCTTTTGGTCTATTTTAGTTTGGAGGGGTGGTTGTGTTTTGTGGGGTTTTTGTGGGTCTTTTTTTGCTGCTGCCTATCACCACGGCCTCTGAGGCTCCTACACTTAAAAATGCATTCGGGTGCCTGAAGCCCTTCAATACTTCCTGTATCCTCAGATCCAAGAAGATACTTTACATACCAGTCTAGCAACTAAAAATCCTTAGTATTTAAACAACATTTCCCAAATTCTAATGCTGACAAGAAGAATGGAAACTCCCCCAGTACCCTGACACAACTTGAGATTCTCACACATTTTATGATTTGTATGTAAACAAACACTTGTGCGCACTAGGGTAAAGTCAGTGGGAGTTAGGCGCATAAATAAACTGCCTTTAAAATTCTGGGCCTGAATGCCTATACCAGAAGGATGGATAAATTACGCTCTCACATAAATCTCTATAGCCAACAGAGGGAGTGGGCAGATGAGAGCCATGCTTGATCCATCTAGCCTATCTTATCTTTCCTCCCTTCCACAGCTGTATGACTCAAGTGAGCTCCCGGATAACACAAACGGCATACAATTTTGAACGCATTTACCAACATCAGAGCTCTCCTACACAGAAAAGAAAAATCAGTGTCATGTGAATGAGGTCATTACACTCATGACATGGACAAAAGACAAGAGTTCAGAGAGGAACAAATGAAGGCAATTATAATTGGGTGCAAATAAAACACCAGCTAAACATTGCCTCTCAATCTTTGGTAGTTGTAAGAAACAAGAAAAGTCTGACTGTGGCATTTCTAGGAAAAATGCCTGCATGTACTGTTCGCTGATTCTTAAATCAGGTTCACAAGGACTAGAGCAATAATGCTTTCAGAGGAAAACAACAGTTTGCAAGGACACAAAAAGAAGCAAAGCTGTTCATCCCCCAAGATCCCTGTCACTTAGCTTGTGCTACAACCCACACACCCAGAATACCTACAACAACTCAAAACCATCTAAGCACTTCAGAATGTGTTGTTTTAAACTAAAAAAAAAAAAAAAAAATATCATTGAGGTTAACAGGTGAATCTTCCAGAGTTTTGTTCCTTACAGCATTAATGGTATTTCATTCTTTGTTAAGAGGTTTCAATCTACTTGCATCACAGATGCTCCATTAAAGCAAGCTGGTATGCAGATCACTGCACACCTGCTGGTAGCAGGCTCCCCTCTAGAGTGACAAGTCAGGAGTTCCTGATCCAACTCCGGTTGAGTACCTGTCACGATCTGTGGGCACTAAAAAGACAACACTGAGAAAAAATTAGTATATGGAGCCTAACTGCCATCAACAGACAAACTAATCAAACTGTTCCCCAACTAGCAGTCTGTGTTTTATGTGTGCAAAGAAATTGTATTAATTTAACACACATACCTTGTCAAAATAAAACACCCGATCATTATGGGAACTTAAGTATTTAATTTCTTTAAAATATAAGGGCGATCTCTAAGAGAACTCCCAAGTTGTGTGCTTGCAGCTCGGAATCTGTTCATTTTTGCCATACGGGAATCCAACAGCTCCATATGGAACATGGTGTTATTTACCTTCTCTGTAGCTTTTCACCACTGTGTTACACCAAACTTCCAAAGGCAAGTACTAAGAAACTAACAGTTGTGGGTTTTTAAACCCTGATGGTCATGATTATCATTACAGGAAACTTCCTGTGAGTAAACCATTTTCCATGTATCAACTTCATAGAAAGATTAGCAAAGGCTGCAGTTCTGTGAGGAGTTGAGTCTCGCAGCGCTGAAAGGCCATGTCTCCATCTCTCACCCACCCTCTGATCCCTTCCTTATATTGCATTCAAACACTTGCCAGAGCCCTCGAGTGTCAATATAAGTCATCAACGCAGAAAAAGAAATAAATGCTTCTGTGAGGTTAGGAAGATGAACCAGTGAAAGGTCTTGCATCACCTCTGCTGGATAAGAAAGGCCTCCCCCTTTCAGCAGTTCACTTTTTTCCCAATGCAACTGTGTTCTAAGCACTAATGAGTTAAGGATATCCCTTTCTTGTTAGGGTTAAAATACAGAATCGAAATGTAACTTTATCAGATGAACTAACTGTGCAGACAACACATAATAGTTTTTGAACACAGGAGAGTCACATTTTTAAATTACTAGGCTCTGTATGAAGCATTAAAACCTAACTATTTGAGACAGCTTAAAATAGAAAAAAAAAGATTGTCATCAGTTTAATAAAGATGAAAAGAAAAAAAATTAAAAAAAAAATCGAGGACAGAGAAAAATCAGAGGTGCAATGAGAGTAAATTTCTGAAGAAGCCTTCCTACCACAAGTGACACTCAAATTTGAACACAACTTTCTTATCCTTAGATCCCTTCAAATGAGCCTTAGCCCACACAAAGTTTTGATCCTATAAGGAAATACAAGCAAGGAATTCTACGAAGCTCACTTTGCATGGATCTCAAATGAAAGACATTCTTTATCAAGGCAAATGACAGCAATATCAAATGGGAGAGGGGGCTGGAACCAGATTAAATTGGAAACAGATTTATTTATTTTTTTGGTGAATTCTGATTTGCCGGGGGAGTCTTGTATACATTATTTCATACTCACAAAACTCACCAAAAAGCAAAAGCATACTAGTCATATAGAACGGCAAAACTCAACAAACACTGTAAGTTTTTTTTAATTCATCTTGTGTATCTTACAGTAGGTTCCAACTCTAACCTTCTTGTCTAGACACACTTGGAACTGGAATTGGGTTCTCTGTAAAAGGCAGTCCCTAAGGACTATCCATAGTGTGGCCAGTCTTAGTCAGCTGAATTTGAGCATTACTGGACAGTTACAGCATTACAGACATACCTAGTTGGACCACATGATGGCATTTTCTGCGACTTCATTATCTTTTTTCCTTCCAGTTAGAGGATAGGTACAAGCAGGTACCTAAATGTCAAATTCCACATCTCTCTAATATTCCATATTAAACTTCATCATCCCTATTAGCTTCTTATAGCATTTCTAAGGGAATATAAATGTCTTTTGCTCCAATTTCCAACTGGTTAGTAGCATTATGTACTGCTACTTATCTGAATAGAAAGTCTGTCAAGCCAAAAGAGTATTAAGTTTTTTAAAAATGCAGGCTTCTGAAGTACCACATCAACCTGATACAGAACAGCCATATTCTTGCCATTAAAATAACACCATATCCATAAGAAAATGGCTTAGAAAGCACAACCACAGACACTAAGGCTTTTATCTAGATCTTCAGTAACAGATGAGAAGCTAAACTATACGTCAGAGTGTACACAGGCCTATTCCGACTTAAAAAGGAGAAGAGTGTGTCATCTTTAGGCTGACTGAAAAACAGACCACAAAATCATCATCAGTTTTCTTCTTAAACAGTACATGTATTTGCCCATTCTTTACAGTAAACCACTATTTTTTTAAGATGGTTTCATTATTGCATTTTCACGCTCCTTCTGCCAAAAACTATGTAAAACTCAGAAATGCTGCTTAAGTTAACTGACGTAAATGTATTTCCTACTTGTAATCTGAAAGAAGCTCAACTCTGCCTCCTGCAGCAGCAGCAATAGAATTAATGACCAAATTCTGACTGCAGGAATTTTACTGATGACAGCAAAGAAATTTTCAGATCTTAGTTCTATACTATCATGGCTTGAAAATACATTTTTTTGTCCTTAAACAGTGTTAGTTGTTATTAAATGCAGCTGTCCAAAGACAATATCCAGCTCTGGAATCATATAAACTGCTGTTAGTCACTTCATGTGTGACCTATTTCTTTGTGATTAGTAGTAGGGACAGAGTCCTGCCTCAGTCAAGTAACAAGGTTCCTTCCTAACCACTTGCCATCACTACTTATAGAACACGGAACTTTAAAGACCTATAATCTGATCCAGTAGTATAGTATCAATGGAGAAACATTAGAATTTGAAATAAGAGTCTATAACTCTAAATCCACAATATT
This sequence comes from Phoenicopterus ruber ruber, assembly GCA_009819775.1. NCBI lineage: Eukaryota > Metazoa > Chordata > Aves > Phoenicopteriformes > Phoenicopteridae > Phoenicopterus > Phoenicopterus ruber. Next base: position 39,081,395 of record CM020219.1, read on the forward strand.
TATGTTTTGTGGGATTGCCTCTACTGCACTCAGTAGCAATATTGAAATGAAAGGAAGATGCTTCCTTATCATATGTAGATAATACTGCCTAGTCATGGTTCTAAAAGCATATTAACTGGACCTAAAAAGCCTCTGCAAATATTTTTTCTTGTGAATATCACCTTCCAAGTAAGTATTACATCACATCAAACAAGAGGTAAAATTTATTACGTGCTTTGGTATATGTTTTTCTTCTTCCAGAGCCTATGTTGCAAAACAGTTCTGAGGTAAGCCTACACGTGTCCTGCCTCCTGTTTTATCTCCTGAATCAGAAAAAAACCCAACCCTTACAGAGGTGTTTTTAAACACTCATGGAAACTCTGGAGACTCGGGACAGCACTGCTTGCTTATTACCTGATCACGATCACCTGCAAAACAGCAGCTCTTCATAGTACATGAGTTGAAGTACCCTTGGTTGTCAAACTGGAAGACAGGCAGCCGGCAGTGGATGTCATAGAGGACCGGGGGAAGGCGCCGACGCAGTGCCAGCAGCTGGGTTCCATTGCTGTTGAACCGGACACTCATGGCACTCTGAAGGGAGAGGTTTCCACCATAGCGGAGCAGCGAACTGGGAGAAGACAAAGGAAACAAGTGACGTGGGCTGCGCGTACGAACTGAACTACTTAAAGACAGAACTCTCTCTTTAACCTTACTGAGTCACTTCAAACAAACAAGCCCAGTAAACTATAATCTTATTTAGTTTCTGCTTTAAAGCATCAATTCCTGAACAAACATGATTCAAAACCTGAATGACAAACTATCAAAATGCTAAGACTATAAAGTCTTCAGAAGAGCAAAGTTAAAGACTGCGAGTAGTTTCATTAATAACAAATACATTTCCTGCATAGGAGGAAAGTCTCACAGAGCAGCCTTAGCCTTAAAAAGGCTGGTTTTGTACTTCTGGGATGTCTGCATTTGAGACTGACCCTACCAGCACTCAGCTCTTTTTGTTCAGCTGGTGCCTGAATCCAGCCAGCCCAAACCTTTTTTTTCCTCTGTTCTGGCACCAGATGACATTTTCTCCAATTGTAGATACTCTGACCATTATCTCAATTCTGCGTCTATTTACATTTCTACAGGGCATCAGACGATGTTTGAGATCTACAATCAGTTCCAGCTGCCTTAAAGAAAAGGCCATCTGACTAACAAGTTATTGCAAGAAATGCTAAAATAAGTCACTTAGCTAATCTCAAACTTGCTTCATCTAAAAATATTGCCAAGTAGGCACGACAATTATGCTACCGCATGACACTATTACCTAAAACTCTCACACGGTTGAATTAACTAGTTTCCTTGTCCCATATAAGACTGTATTATCAGAGCTGGAGTATTTGTATCAGTTCTTACTGACATATACAAACTAAAAACAAACAGTCACAAGTTCCAGCCTCTCTCTTTAAAACAATAACAGAATATGGAATTTGTTTCATCTGGGAACCTAAAAATAATCAAAGCATACATGAAATTGAACTTGCATTGTACGAGCTTTCTGTTTTTTTCAAAGACTTAATTCAATCCTTGTACTTGAAATGATCGTGTGTATGGAAAGGGAGACAAAGAAGGAAGACATTTTATCCCTTTTTTGTTCAGTGATCACTAACCTTCCTTAAGCAGTACCAGAGCTCGACCTTTTGTTAACAGGTTTTGAGCAATCCCCATCAAATCTTGTTAAGAGCTGTGACTTTTATGCACCTTCTGGACCAGACAAGGCATGCCAGCACAGAATTTACAGATTCTAGATGGAAGTTTATTCATAGATTTTAATGCATTATACTTTCTGCTGTAGCCTTCTGCCCCAACATTTGTGAAAAAATGAGTCACTCCACATGGATGGGAAGCCACATTCCATGCAGGTCGAAGCACGCATCATTACATGAGATACTGTAAAGTTAAAAAACTGTGGTTCCTAAGACAGAGTTAAACAAAACCAAAAACAAAATAGAAGACTCCACATAATGAATGCACTAGAAATACACTGCTCTCACACACACGCACTTTGTGAACTGAACAGTCAAAGCCAGGGTGCCACAAAAGAACCAGCAGTCACATTTTCAAAGTCAGCTATTAAGAGCTTCAAGCTGGGCACCAAAACTTCTGAATGCCTGTATCAGCAGGAAGAGTCCTGCTCTCTCATGTGTGTGTGCATTCTCCTCCTCCTAGGCAAAGACACTGAGCTTCTCTTATTAAAGTTTATGGCTTTTAATAAAAACATGAGAAAATTTGATACTAGAAACTGTAACCCTAGTGACAAGGATTTAGGATCTTCCCCATCAGCCCTAGTTTCTGTTCACTGAGATCAATAAAGTAGCTCAAAATACTCAGTCAGGCATTAAAAAACAAAACCAAACCAAGCCCAAAACACACACAACTTTCCCCCCGACGTGCTCCCTCCTGATAGGTTTGTGTAAGCCAAAAAATTTTTCTATGGAAGTTTGCACTTCCTTGAAAAAAACAAAACCAAAAACAAAACCCCCAAACAAACACAAAAAACCCCCCAAAACCAACCAAACAAAATCCCCTTAACCCCCAACCCAAAAATCATGCAAAAGAAATAAACCTAGATTTTTTTGGCTATGAAAGGTCAATTTTTCTATAAAAATATACGAGTTCTCCACCATGGATAAGAACACCATAACATATGCACCAATCAGACTTCATGTTAAGGTGTGGCCACTGCTGCACTAAGACTAAGCCCCTCTCCTCATTACCAGTTCTCCTCCTCAATCTAAACTGCAACCCTGAATTCTCTCCTGTCTGCAAGTGAGTGAGCCTACCAGATGCCCCATCCTTTCAAATCTTCAAAGTTTCCATAGTTACTATTATTATGCCCTGCATGAAATATTTTTAGATTATATTTTACAGTAATAGTAGTGTAATATTAAACTAGCTTCCATTCTGCTTACAGATGTTTTCATTAAGCTCCTAGAGCAGTCAAAGCTATCAAAGAAAACACCTCTTGGAGCTGAATTCTGTATTGTGTTTCAGTAACTTTAGTGTAACAAAGCTCTAAAAGAATATTTCACTTCAGAAATTAAATGAAGTAAGAGAGACTAGTACTTCAGAAATTATGATCATATACATACATAAGAAGTCTAGAATTAAGGAGCTGCATAGTTAAGACCCCTTAAAAGATCCACAGCGTTGCCTAACTCATACCCTCACTCCACACAATTCAGCCACCCATGTAATGGAAATACAGTTTGTGCTGCAGTTTCTTGAACATGACATTTGGCTCAAAGTAAAAAAAAAAAACAAAAAACAAAAAACAAAAGAAAACAAACAACCCCCTCCAAAAAACCCCACACTAATATAAAAGGCAGTGGGCTAAGTCTGGCTGATAGAGAAAGAAATGCTAAAATAGCCGTTCACCATTCATATGAGTGACATGCTGATGACTCTCCCCACTTGCCTCAATTCTGTCCCTAAAAATCAGACTCCAGTGCATTTTGCAGTACTAATCGCAAGACAGTGGTTTTCTGTTTTCCCCACCCTGCTGTGTCCTGCTTGCTTCCTCTCTGCCTCTTTGAAAGGGTTTGTTAAATTAACCACACAGTGTTTTCCTTTAACAAGCTATGAAAAGAGGCAGCAGGTAGTCAGGTGGGGATGAGGAGAGACAAACTGACACCAAAACCCCCAAACATCCATTTCCTGACCCAAACTTAGGAGAAATATTTGCACTCTCTCTACTCCTACAAGAGAATGTCTGAGAGATATGGTCAGAAATATGATTGGGGGGGGGGGGGGGGGGTGTATGGAGGGGGTGCAGCTCATGGCTCCATATTGGTGGAAAAGCAAGGAACCTAGCTCTCAAATAGAGGACATAAAGGATTTGAGAAATCTCCCTTCCTCTGCCTCCTACTGCAGGCAGTGCACATGGTAGCAGTATGTAGAACTGAGGAACCCCAGGACTTCAGTATCTTCCATTATAAAATTTAGTTGATTATAGAACAACCACACTGGCTTTAGGAAAAAAAAAAAAATTGCTCAAGATGTCTTCTAGAGTATTCATCTCCATCAAAATTGTAGGAAAAAGCAGTCAGCCATCTCCAGGAAAGACGCTGGTGGAAGTTATGTTATTTTTTACAGTATTAAACCACTACTAATACTCATTAGCACTAAAGAGGATGTCTGAATCAAGAAGCTCTAAAAAAAAAAATCTTCAAACTAATCAGAACTAGAGCTTTTGTTCTTTTTCTTTTTTTGGGAGTGGAGAGGGAAGAGGAAGGGGAGAGCTGTGTTAAAGCATGTTCAGTGCTAAATGACTATCCCCACTTTCCTGGTTGTGTCACGGTGCTGCTCTGTACCTCTAGTCAGTGCTACTTTTGGATTTTTTCACACAGGATTATGTGGGGCAGTGGAGACATGCTTGGATATGTTGCTCATGTTAGAACTGCCACTTCTGCCTACTCCATATTGCATACTCCAGCAAAGGAATTTCAGAGGGAACACCTTCTTGCAGTCACTAAAAAGTTTACTGATGCATCAGACTAAAAGCAATACTCCCATCTCAAAGGCTCAGACCGTGACAGCTAGTGAGAAATGGGAAGACAATCCTAAAAGGGCATCTCTGAAGAAGATGGGTGCCCTTTCTGCCAGAGGCATTATCTTTACGAATCCAGACTCCGACTACTACGGAATTTAGTCTGCTTCCAAATTTGGCTCACCCAGCCAGTCATGGAATGCTGATGTTGCCTACCAGCTCTGGAAGCAATATAGAGACACATGCACTTCTGAGTTTTTAAAAAAAGTCATCTTGTATGATTAAGAGAAATATTTAGTCCACAGATGGAACATTACAATCCAAACACACATGCTGGAGCTGGAGGGATGCTGAGGAGGGAGAGAACGGACAGTTATGTGCAATATGGTCATTTCTGTAGCTAGATATGCTGCACACAGGCAGCACTCAAGTGTTAACTAAATACCAGCTCAGCCAAACAATGGAAGGCTTTCAATCCAAGAGTAGCACCACTAATGTAAATAAATCCGTTTCTACTAGCAGCTAGTGGGGTGAGGGAAGAAGTAGTCTCACTGCACTCAGAATTCGCAGGAAAAGTCTATACCTGAAACAAGCATTTCCCTCTCCTCCTCTCTCCCCTTTTCTAAACAAAGAAGTTGTTTCATCCTTTTTTGAAAAGTCGACTGCCTGAACGGTAACATAAGCTTACCCCAGGCTATTCAAAAGTTAGCTTGGCAACAGACAGTGGCCATCAAAACTGAGAGAAAAATCAGTGTCTTGGAAGAAATAAAGTAAAAGCAGCATGCATGACAGCATTAAATAGAACCATTAAATAAAACCATTGAATAGCTTCTCTTGATAAGCTACAAATCTGACAATGAACTGCAGTACAGACACTGTCCTTGGGAAACGAGTGTCATTTAAGCAGGAGAAGGAAGGAAGGAAGGAAGGGAGAAAGTGTTGATATCATAAACAGCAGTGTGTGAAACTAACTTAATGAAAGAATGACCTTAAAAGGAAAAAATGAATTGAATGCTCGTAACTAATACACACCATTGCATACAACTGTGTTTGTCAGCATTTCTGTAACCACAAAATTGAGGAACGTCTAACTGTGCAAAAAGAACTGGAATGAAACTTGGCAAACAGAATCTTGGCCTGGAAAACTGCAGAAAGGTTTGGGTTTTTATTTGGAAGAAAATTATTCTCTGTGTGTAAAAACACACACACAATTCTTCCTTAGTCTGGAGCAAACACTTAGAAAGAGACAAATTAACCAATGATAGAAAAGCAACCACAGGATCAATTAACATGCATTCTTTTTTTATTTTTTTTTTTTTTTTTTTTTTTTTTTTTTTAAGTAGATTACAAGTCTCACAGGAATCTCAAGATAGTTTCTTTGAAAAGCAGGTAAGTCGTGTCAAAGTGTATGAGGTTCTTCTGTATGTATTCAGAAGTGTTAACAAATGTGAAGGAAGCCCAGCAGTGCCTAAAGATTAAACAAGTACACAAGCCATACCCAGGATTTTATTATTTCTCAGTAACATGCTCATTTTTCTAAATTCTGACATCACTATTTCTTATTATCTCACTACCTTTACAAGAACTCTCTTCAAGAACTACATCCCCCAGAATCCTTAACAGGAAGTAAGGGGTATTTGCTTGGACTTCAAAGAATAACCAAATAAAATACAGGCTGTGTATTGTTAGCAAAACTAAACACCTTTGCTTTCCTTCAAAAAGAACGTACAAGTAAAATCAACTGCACCCACCAAGACTGGAAAAGTAGGGAATTGATGGTGAAGATTTGGAATGTTCAAGAACATGTCGTTCCTTCTGCTCTTTAGTGTTAGCGTCAGGGACATGTAAATTAATATAAAAAGGAATCCCCCATGATCAATAAGCTTTCATGCTTGGCAAGCTCTAAGGTGAACAGAAGCTTCACCTTTCCCTCCAAACCAGGAGGGCAACAATTTATTAATTTTTTTATTAAGAGATATTATCTGATAACTGACTTCAGAATCTGAAGCCTTAAGAACGTCAAACATCACCAGATTTACGTACCCAGAGCAGCCAGACCTCGTAACAGCAAAAGCTTGCATGATTTGGCCCTTATGATCTAATTGAGTCACTGAATGCTAATGTTGCTTCACCGGTGATCTCAGGCAGTTCTCCAGAAAGCATTATGTTTTCCTTTATTCTGCCTTCATTCACAGGGAAAAGCATACAGAATTTCAGTATTTTGAGGAAGATGACAAGAGTAGAGGCATAAAGTATACTAAACTCTCCCCCTTATCTGTATTACTTTTATCCTTTTAGGACTTAAGGCTTACCTCTGCCATTACAGCAATTAAACAGTAGCAAATGACAACAACAACAAAAAAATCCCTGTTTGTTTGAATGTTTCACATCCTCCTCCAGCTCTGTCCAAGGTTTGTTTTGGTCTTACTACAGACCTGTTCCCAGACATTCTCACTGTCCTAGACTTGCCCTCACTACAGATCTGAGAGTCAGCAGGCACAAGAATGTCCTATTCGCACTCTCCGCTTGAATCACCTAGGTGTTACTGTAATGTAATAAATGAGATCTAGTAGACAGTAAAATAGTTTTGCAGGAAAAGAAAAAAACATTTACCCAGATAAAAAAAAAGAAAGTAGAGAATACAAAGTAAAGAGCAACTGTCCAACAACCACAAGCAAACTAGCTAAATCACCTGATCATTTCCCTCCTTTCCTAATCCCTAAATTTTACAGAGTCCATTATTCAGCCTGTTCAGAAATATTACCTTGTAGAATGGACTGTGAGAGAGAACACTGCTCAGCTGAATCCAGCAAAACACAAAGGAGTAGGTTCCATCAGATCACCAGACAGAGAAGATGCAAATACAGCCAGACATGGCATGGGAACATGACCTTTAGGCCAAATGAAGGAACAGGAGCTGTTTCCAAAACGAAGCACACACCGGAGTCAGTATAACGCAAAGAACACAGAGACCAGAGAATGTTACCTCAGAAAAATAATCTGAGTGTAAAAGTTGGTAATTCCTCCTGAAGAGTAAATCCATTTTCACACCTTAGTGTTTATGCAAAAGCAGTCATGTATTGATACTGCAGTCCTACAAAGCATTTTTTTCCTACACACGTCTCTCTGCTGCAGTTCTTGTATTGCATTAGGAAAGCTGAGTAACACCAGCCACAGATTTGTTCTCTCATCCAATAATATATATACACTCAGCCCCCTTCTTTTCTCTAGCAAAGCTGCATGAATTTTTAATTTACCAAAGCTACAAAAGCTGAAAAGAAAGAAAAGAGCAGCAACAAGAAAGTAGGCCTTTCTTTTGACAGAAGTGGCAAGATCCAAGATGCTCCTGCAGAAGCACAGTCCAGTCTTGAATTAGTAAAGCTTTTGCCTCTAATAGGTACAAGAGGAATAGAAATTATCATGTAAAGCTAACTGAATGCAACTGCACACACAACTTTGGTGTCACCAAGTTGGTTCCACCACAGTTTCCCACAGACTGACGTGTCAAAGACTAATTCACTTGTCTTACAATTGGGTTGAACTAACATTTCAGATGTTCTCCCAGTAAATGCAGTAAAAGGATCTCTCCCTTGTATTCAGTCACCAATAATTTTTTTTTAATTTTATTTTCTTTTTTAAAACAAAAAATGGTATCTCTTTTAATTCCTTTCCTCATTTTAACTCCCACCTCATTGAAATGAGGCATAAAGGTGATTAGGGCAAGGCTTATATGATCACAAACCCATTTCCTTAAGAAAGCAGGCTACAAAAATCCATTAAATCAGAGCCTCTTTTGAACAACAGATTACTATTTCATACTTTTAAAATTTGCATTGCAAGGACAGTACTTTGCACTTTAAATTCTTGCTTTAGAAAGGCCTATGTGTTAGAGAATTTCAAAGCTAACAAAAAGATTAAGCATCATGAGGCTTTTGAAGTAGGCAATATTCCCATTCCTTGATACAGGAAAAACTGAGGGCAAGAGAGGTCAACCAACAGACCTATCCAACACTGTGAAACAAAACCAGGTTTCCTGACTTCTTGTTTACTGCATGAAGCTACTTATATTCTTGAAAATTATAAACCTGAATACCACCACTGCTTCTGGGAGCAAGCTGGATCCCAGAGAGCAAAGGGACAGTACCTAGCTTCAAGTGCCTGGCCAGAACCAAATAAGGGCTAGTGTGGGGATGCTGGTAGGTGTTAAAAAGTTTAATCTTCAAATCAGAACATCTCCGTGCATATGATGGAGGGCTAACTGCAACAGATAGTGTAATTGTAACTAATGAAGGTTTGAGAAAACTACTAAATCAAGACAGGAAAAGCTGAACAGAAGAGTCACCATAGCCCCGTCTGAGAACAACAAAGAATTAAAAGCTGAACTACTAACAATACACATTGTTATTATACAGTTTGAACCTCAGTACTCCAAAACTCAGTTGTGTGTCTGATCAACAAACCTGGGGACACTAGAGGAAAGTAAAAAATCGTTCGTTCTGTCATTGAAAAAAACTTCAAAGATCTTCAGTTTGCACATCAGTGGAGTAACCTGAATACATTCCACTACAGCCTAAACATAGAAAAAGCTAAGCTAAACCAAGCTCTATCCCAAGAGGGGCTGACAAGGTCAGGCATAAAGCAGGACTGCAAATGAGATAAGGAATGTGTACATCTAAAACAGAAGCTAAGCGAGAGGGCCCTTCCTACAAAACCGTCCTACTTAATTCTGCAATAAGGACAAGACATAAAGGTGGGAAAAAGAGACTACATCACCTGCTTCATACACTTGAATACTAGGCAGTATTCGGTACACTTGCATGCCTAAGTATTTCTAGACTATCTATTAGTTGGTGCTCACACCAGCAACAGAAGAGATCACTTGCTTCAGAGTAAAAAATACCTAGCAATAAATGCACTGATTTACATGTTTTGCAACTTTAGCAGCACTTCTGTCTTTAAAAGGGAAAAAGAAAAGAAAGGAAAAAAGCATCAACTGGCTGAAAGTGGCAACCACAAAAAAGGAGTCCATATGCAGGAAAGTGCTCTTCCCAGCAGAAATACCACTTAGGGAATCAGCATGACTAAAGCCTTAATGATTGTCACCATCTCTCTTTGCCCAAAGTCAAAAAGGCTTATTTACAAGTACTCCCTTTTTTCTTCAGTGGCCCCCTACAGTGGGGCAGAGGAGACTACCTTAGATGTTTCTAACACTAAAGAAGTCATTTGATTTTGGCTAAACCTGTGGCAAACAGTCTGGAGATTTATTTATAGTTACAACTAGGAAAACAAAGCCAAAAAACATCCCCAAACTACCATCCCCCAGATGCTATTACCATTCAAAAGTTCCTTCAACACATCCCAAAGATTTCCAGAAAAGAATAATTCAATCCCCATGAACTTAAGCAACAATTCACTCACCTTCTATGACATTAAAAGGAACTTTCAAGAAATAATGGAAAACAAATGGGGCAGGGGGGCGGATATCTAAGTTTAGGTTCTGTGTTATCTGGGGCAAATAGGCCAAGTTGGATCTGGTCAGGAGAGCTTCAAATTCTAGGTTGAGACACAGATCAGTTGAGCTGCCTCAGTAGCACAGAAGCAAAACAGATGAGGATGGTACATGTGTGGGATGAGTTGTATTTCCTGAACTGCGAGAGAAGACAAACAGTTATTTGAACTATTTAAGGTGGTGTTGTTGACCCATACTGGTGAGTGCCCAAATAGCACTTAAAATTTGTTATACTGTAACCTAGCTAAATGAATTACTTTAAGCAGCATAAAAGTTAGTCAAAATTCACAACAAATGGTTCAACTGGGAAGGGAAAGAAACGAACTGATAAGCTTGACAATTAAAAAGTGGTTGCCAAGATACACACATTTTTCCTGCACTCAGTAATACAGTGCTATGCTCAGAGCAGGACTGACAAAGGTCTCGAAACAGAAGCATGCAGCATACCTCTACTGAACTGAAATAAATTAAATGGGTAGCTGCTGATTCAACGATGTAGAGGACTCCTCCATCTGCAGGGGCTTTGGCAATCCCAAAGCACACTCATTAGACATGATCAGAATCACAAGCTGCTTTCCTTTACATGCAGGGTCAAAATGCAAAACAGTCAAAGAAAAACCTTAAGTCTCCACGTACTATTCCTGCCATCCCACTCCTGTAGCCATCATGTAACATCTTATTAAAAACCTGTAAAGAAAAAACAATTACAACCAAAGATGCTACTTTGAGAAAATTCCCAATCCACCAGTTTTAGCCTCTAAAGAACCCTGAACCTCACTAAACTCAGAAGGAAACCCTGTGGTTACCCTTCGGATTAATATCCCCTGCAACATAATCATCAAGAATACTAGATCTCACGCTTGCACTTCCAGAAGCTCAGTATTTCAGCCAACATACCAGACATCTTGGTAACACACAGATAAAATTAGGCAACAACTACTTCTTAAGAGTGAGCTCAGGAAGGTAAGCTAGAAAGGATAAAACTCAGCATGTGCATGAGCATTTCTCAGAAAATAACTCCCATCTCTGTTCCTCTGGTATGATCTTTAAGGATCAAATACCTTGAAGGTATGGGCCTGGAAACTAAAATTGGTAACCATTGGAGACCTGAATCTATGGACACAGACTCAGTTTCGATGCTGGTTTTATGACCTTAGAATACCTTCCGCATCACCACACAGCTTTTCTAAAGTCCTCTCTATGCAACAGGCTATAAATATCACTTATGGCACAGAGCTGCAAATACTCATCATCTCCCTTTCCTCCCTTCTCCTGGCACTCCCACCCATCAACAAAAAAAAACACCCAACAAAATAAACCATGCCTCTATTCAGAGGTAATACTTAGCCCTCTCTTGCAAAGATGGTCTATTTGACATGCATCTAACTAAACTCTGAAGAACTGTTCTCAAATTGCCTGTAGTTCTGGCAGCTACCACTTCTATTTCGAAATCGACAAAGGACTTGTGAACCCAAAACCTAGCTTTTCCAACTACATGTCAGCATGTCAATCTAACATAAACCACCTGCAAGACTTCTACATTCTTAGATTATCATGAGCACAGAGATATTCCATACCCCTCCGTAGAAAGAAGTCATGTAGTACATGCAGTGTTTTTCTCTTGCCAGAGACCATTACACTGATCCAGAAACAAGAAGGTAATACTCATCAGGTCTTTAACAAGGCTGTGAACTAAATGAAATGAGTGAAACTCTAAGGCAAAGTAATCAGGAGCCAAAAACTGGATTTTCAGAAGTAGTGAGTACCTGTGATTGCCAGTAGATTTGGACCAGAAGTTAGGCATGCAGTACATTGTTTTAAGAGTTGGATTGTGTTTTCTAGCAGCGCAACGACTAAGCTGAACACCTAGTAATTAGCACTTGTCAGAAAAAGCTCTGCTCAAGACAAAGACTTTAGAGAACATGCTGTCAGTTGGAGACCAGCAGCACAGTACAGCCAGATCCTTCAAAGTCCTCCACACATTGGCAGGCTCAACATACCCTGACATTCATAAACATGCTAAGAAGAGTCCTCCCTCAAGATCCCCTCTGAATCTAATTAGTCTATTACAGGGAAGAAATTTCCATCTCTATATTTTGCTTACTGTTTAATGAGCTAATCACTAGGTGATTCACTGATACCTAACAACAGGTATTCCTCATCCACAGCTTGGGAGTTTGCTTCCTCTGAATTCTCAGTGCAGGAGTCAAATTTGACATTAGTTTGAAGTCCATTAAGAGAGCCTTCTCGACTGGTGTTTTTTGAGACACAAATATTCATTTAATGTGAGAAAAAAGTTTGCTTAAAAAGGCTCTGAACTGCAGTTACTCCTCAGCCAAGACAAAGAAAGAAATCAAAGTTGAATTAATGTTCCTGTTTGGCTTTGTCTGTAAAGTGTTGATGGAAAACACTGAAACAGACACTCCTTCAACTTGGGCTTATTATGACTTGTATGATCAAGTTAGCTTTTAGAAATATGCCATAAGGTTTACAGTCACCAAGGGATACTAGGTTTGCCCTGGTGGTCAAGGATTTTTTTAACTCATCATTGGGCTATTTGAGTACATTGACTTGTAACTACACAGACAGCACAGGCCTCCTGAACTTTCAGAAGAATCTTAAAAAGGTTTATCGCATGTAAGCCTTTCTACCTCACTCAGAGCTTGAATCCAGTACTTGAGTTCTGGGGACAAAAGTGTTCCCAGAACTCAACACTCAAGACCTATGTCCTGGAACACTACGTTGTACTGCAGGAACATAAAAAGTCAAGTGTCAAGCAGAAACACTCTCTGCCTGCAGTTTATTCTCATGAAACAGGCAGCCTTGGAAGGTAAATCACCCCCAACTTTGGTTATGTTTCGCCTCTTCTACTTTGTAAAAAGCCACCAGGAATGCTTGCAAAGAATATGCTGATGAGACAAGAAAAGGGGAAGGTTAGAGTAGCAAAAGAAACTCCAGCAAGTAAAACAGTAATGCCACAAACAGCTGAACATATCTAATAGTTCACTTCTCCTCAAATGAGGAAGATCTTGCTTCCTTCTTATCTCCTGATCTCAGCCTTACAGGCCTCCCTCTCTCTTCTCCATCATCTGTGCTATTCACTGGGCCCTCCCTGAACCTAGTTCAATGTGCTAGGCCATAACAAAGCTACAAAGCTTTTCCAGGTTAGTCTTCTAACTCCTGAGCATCATGAGTTGGCTCAAAAAACAGGTCAACCACAGAATTACTGCAATGGACATAGCAGGAATGAGGGCCTGGGAGCTTTTAGGTAAGCCCTCCCAGGCTCACAAAAATGCCCTGAGATACATATTTTTGATACTGACCCAAGACTTAGCATTTTAACCCTTGAACTGGACACACAAATGGATCCCACTGTGTAAAAAGCACAGGCTCAACACTCCCATCACAAGCAGAAAACACTTCTGTGAACAGCCTTTTTGTAGCATGAAAACCAGTTTAAAAGTATGTGACGGTCATTAATAGGACAGGCCAATAATCATTTTGATCTCAAAAACGTCTAGATTAGTTGATGTAAGTGGGGGGGAGAGAGAACATAGGAAAAGAAAGAATTAAGGGGATAATCATCATATTTTCTTAGGTAAAAAAGCAGCCTTTTGATTTCAGTAAAACATGAGGCTGCATGGAAAAGAGGAAGAAGGTAGAACATGAGTACCTAAAAATAGCTGAAGTTACTTAGTCATTGTTTGAAATATACATGTAAACTGACTTGCTGAATTGCCCTCAGCAATTCTGTAACAATACATATTTGCAATACATATTTTATTGTAAACAGTTTAAGATGCACAGACTTGCCTTTTTTGATTTTCTTAAAAAAGGCACAGCTTCCAGACTCCATCTAGTGGTGTGAGTGCCTTACAACAGCCTCATTAATCAAGACCACATTTAAGCTTTTCAATGCACTGTTTTTAAAAAAGAAACAATACAGTTGGGTTTCAGTTTAATGTCCACCTGAAAGAATGGCAATAATCACACATTCTAAAAATAGAAAAATAAGATTTGCAAAATCACTAGCCAACTTGTAATCACGCTGGACTTACATTAGTTCTATTTTGACAGTGCTTCATATGCTATTTTTGGGGACCCTGCCCACCACATTCAGATCTTATTAGTATACTGGGAGAGAAGGGGGGAATCTCAATTGCCGCACTAAATCTGAGACAGAAGAGATACCAAGCTGTGAATGAACTTTGGAAAAAAGCAAAATGAATCCGCCTCTGTATGCTGACTCAGTCAGCAAGACTAATCAAATTATGACTATTTGAAGTGACCTAAACTTTTCACAATTCAGAGCTGTGCAACTGTCTCTAAATTTCCCCATGCATGCCAAGAAATGCTGGCTTTTCAATTACCTTCTTTGCTGTAGTAGCCAAGCATAAAGTACTCTCAGCTTCCCATCAGAAAGTTAATGAATTTCACAGTATATGAATAAAATCTACTCATAATCAGGACTTTTTTTCTAACCTTAAAAATATTTTATTTTTAATTTGTAGAGGTGTTTAATGTTGTCTGACTAAAGAAGTCAATAAAACCAACTCTCCTGGCTGGAGGAATGTAACAGCAAGCTAGAAGACAAATTCTCCTATAACCCAATTGGAGAAGAGCCATGTATTTTGGAGAAAAATACTCTGGTGTAAAAATCCTCAGATTTTCCGGATGAATAAGTAGATGCAGCTCATTTGTTTCTGACAAGCAGTGGAATCTGTATCTGAATTCTCTAACCTACGGGGATATCACTACTCCATTCAAGATTTTGAAAATTTAGACCTATTAGTTTAAAACTGCACAATTAACCATATTCCACTGACTGCCATACAAGTTTAGAAGTTAACAGCAAATCACCCCTTTTCTGACAGTGCATCATCAAGCTGAACAAAGTTAAAGAAAAACTATACCTCACCTGAGGAGCCTCTGCTGATTAAAACCAGAAATTCAACATTAGGCCTGATCCCTTTCAAATGAGTGAAGGCCAGCTGAATCCTGTGGGCTTATCAAACCTCACCTACATTTGGTAAAGAGTATTACCACACCAGTGCTGTTGGCCATAATATAAGTTATGTGAAGGTATTGCTAGCTACAGTACTGCTACTGGCCACAAAGAGCTAGTCTTTGGAATTCCAGGCTTTTCATCTGCTTTCTGGATTTTGCAGGGGAGCAGCAGCAGGATTCCCCAGAAAAGTCTCCAGTTAGGAAGCAAACCAAGCAGTGGCTTCATCAGTTTAACTCTGCTTCCATCTGAGAACTGACAGAGAACAGGATAGTGGTTGGGGTAAATGAGTTTTACGTGAAGTGTTATACTAGCAGCAAATTATTAACTGTATATAACCATTTCACCTTTCCCATATTAACCTGCTTAACGCACTGGAAGTTACTATTCTGGCAATCCTCAGCAAACATCTAAAAGTATCTACACTTCTTCCCCTTCTTTCTACCCATTCAATCCATAATCCAGCCCCCACTACCACACATCGTGACAGAACAGCTAAAGTTTACCTGATGTAGTTGTTTCTGCTAGCACCACAGGTGGAACCATAGGACTGAAAAACTCCCACGATGGCCACAGTATTATAAAGGATTACATCAGTACTGCAGCAAAGAAGGAATTTCCCTTGACAGCTTATGGCATAAAATAAAGTCCCTCACAAATGAACTTCATGCACAGCAATGGAAATAAAAAGGTAGGCTAGGGAAGGAATAGACAGATCTAGCAATTTTATACTGTAGTTATATATTTTGCTATTCAACAATCTCAGCAAGTTAATACTACATCGTATCCCCCAAAAGGCTCTATTCCCTCATCTTTCCTACACCTGAGGCAGTGTTACGTTTTCTTGGATATTGGTGACAGTATAAAAGAGAGCTACAAACCTGTAGAGAAGCAAGGATTTCCACCATTAGCAGACTTTTTTGACAATGAGAAAAGCAGCTGATGCAGTAGCCCTTCTTCACTGTGCTAGTGTTCTGGCATGCAAGTTACACAGGCAGCTTCCTGTTTATCCCTGGATTATGGAGAACTTCAGGGCTGTTTAACCCATTCTTCCTACAAAATTCATCAGCCAAAACACTTTTGGCACACATCTTACCTGAAACTATACTTTGGGTCCTTTATTATTAATAAGAATACAGAAAATATACACAAACTCCCTCACATACCAACTCCAGTTCTACGTAAAGTCTATCACAAGTACTTACAGCATTATGTGGATTACTTCATCCTTAACAAAAAACTTCTTTTTTTCCCGGATAATTAAGTTCACCATGTATTCTCCCCAGAAGACACTGTAACAAACTAAAACCCACAGATGAAAATCTAAATTCTGGCTTCCACTTCCTCACTGGAGTGAGGACTGTATCTTAACTGATCTACAAAATAATAAAATTGTTTCCTCAGACAAAGTGAATTGGCCCCAAATGCGTTAAAAATCAAGTTCCACATTTCCAGATTAGCAAACTAGATCTGCAGAGACCAGTGGGACTTTCAGCAAATGCTCTGTTACTTTAATACAGAGTAAAAATTCAGCCTAATTTACTGAACTATGAGGGACTCTGGCTGTGGCAGCCCACTAGCAGGACAGAGCTCACTCTGAAGAGTCCTCTTCCCCGAGTTTCCTGAGAACAAACTGCAGTGGCAGCAGAGTGCTTTAGGCCATTTTCTTTCCCTCAGCCAAGCGTACCCTTACCCTTCTCACCATGTTTTGGGCACATCTCTGATCAAGCAAAGGAGGAAAGTTGAAGGCTGTCCCAGAAGAATGGCAGCTGAAAGCAGACTTATCACCTGCATTCATTTAAGTTACAGCTTGCTCAGCCCAAGTCTGAGGCTCTAAATATCAGACAACAGCATTTACTCTGTGAGGAGCTGCCTGTCTCTTACTATTCACTTTCCTGTTTCTGAGTCCTCTGTGAGGAGCGGGTGTCAGGCAGGAAGCATGTGCCTATTTTACACAATGCACCACACCTAGTAGGTACAAATGTTTTAAATTCAGTGCTCAAGGGAACAGCTGCACGGTATACATGATGTATACATAGCGTATACACAGTGTCCAGCTGTACAATAAGGGTGTTGCACACATTCCCCTATGCATGGAAAAAGTGGTGTGACCTATCAACCTCGGGATTTCAGCTCTGTAGTTGCAAGGTATGATGTCTAACCATCACCATTTAGCTTTTTAATTGGAAATATTTACTTTGATCAGATTAGAACCAGAAAACGGTAGCTCTTGTCCATCAGATGTAAGCATACAAGCTTCCACCAATTTAATTTATGCAAGGCCTTCAAGATGACCCAGAGGTTATAACATAAGGCACCGTTTCATCATTCAAAAAAAGACTGTAGAATTAAGATTTGTCAAAGGTTATTAAGTCTTTCACACTGGTGCTAAACCTGGAGAAATACAAGTTACTTGCCAAGAAGCATTACCAATTAAATTCCGTTATAGCTATTTTATATTTGGCATTAGAAAGAACAATGCATTTATCAGGGTCAATGCTTGTATCCTTAGTGATACTTACTTCCTCTCTCTATTCCTGTTAGCCTTGTACAACCTTTCCAGGGGTGATCCCATTTCATTTTGCTACCCAAGTGAAAGACTTCATCTAAATTTTGCATCCATATAGAATTTCTATTGATATAAGCTATACCACTCTACCAACATCATGCCTTTTATATTCACACTCTGAGACATACATGCCTGAAGAAAGAAATGTTTTGGTGTAACTCCCTTTTGAAAACAAGACCAACTCAACCTGCAGAAGTTCTTAAATCACAAAATTGAGGCAGAAGCTGAAAAACAAAGAATCCTGCAGAATCAGTAAAAGGCCAGCTGGCTGGGCAAGAGGAAGCCATCTTTGTCCATGTTAGTTCACAAGGACAAAACAGGCATGAACTGAAGTTAAAATGACAGAAATTTTATGGCAAAAAAACTAAGAAACATGCTTTATAAGAGCAAAAATAACCCTGACATCTTGTATTTCTCTCCCTCTATCCTGTAAATGCTGACGTTAGTAAGTAACTTTCTAACATCAAACTAAGACCTAGACATAAAGAGTTTGACAGGGATAAGAGCAGATAGCTTAGGCAACTTCCTAACTCCCTTCCAGTTAAATTTTCTCAAACCTAAATTTAATAGCAGACCGCACAACAGCTGCCAACAAGGGCTCTGGCAAATTTTACACGTGTGAGCGAGCTATAGAGCCACCAGTATCAGCACGCAAATTCTGACTGAAGCTTAAAAATACAAATCAATTCAAACCATTAATGTTTACACTTTAAGAGTAACAAACCCTCCTGAAACCATAATTTGGTTGCTATTGTAATGGATGTCTAAACATTTTAGAATTTTTTTAAGACAGTTTAATTAACTTCATATCAGATTGCTTTTTCTTTCTGTACAGTACAAACCCAAGAAAAATTTTTAGTGATATGCACTTCTAGATATTCCAAGAAATTCACCAATAAGGGGAGAGTCAAGAGTACACTCGGGAAGATTTTAAATAGCTGAGGCTACTGCACTGTAAAACAAGTACCACCTGTTTTCCTCTCTTTTCACTTTTTTGAAATTATTCTTTCTATGCTTACACTGGTAACTGGAAACATGTAAACATAAAAGTTGGGGGGGGGCGACATTTACGGAGGTGCTCAATTTTTTTTGTTCTGATTATGATGATAAAAAAGGAAATTACTTCCAAAATCTGAAAGATTGAACAAGACTTCAACAGAAGCTTAATCTCTCATGCAGGTGAAACTGGTATCAGACATTGCATACATCCACTTTAGAATCCAGTCTAACCACACTTCATACTGCAAACTTATTCTCTTCTTTTCATTTGTTTAAAATCCTATGCAAACCTGGAAGCACATTATGCAGCCAAACTGATTATCCAGGTGTCTAGGAAGTCATATAAAACTCTTACGCATTGAGTAAAAACTGCCTTGACCACAACCTCTAGTCAGCCACTGAAAACTGAGCTGGGTAGGAAAAACAAACTGTAAATCAGGCAGTGCCCACCACGGCTTCTTCCAGCATTAGAAAGCCAGTGCTAAATATAATGATGCGAACTTGACACTACAATCCAAGTTAATCTGCAGTGGTGAGGCCAGACAGGCTTCCAAAAAATCACTTACCTTAACGTTGAAGATCTAGCCCCATTTTAAATCAAATTAGATCGTGCACATGAAGAAGAATGTTAATTATGCAAAATAATTTAATTCAGCATTGCTAACATTGTTGGTAAGAAAAGATGCAGAACAAAGTTAACATCGTATGTTCTTACTTTTAAAAAAAAAAAAAAAAAAAAAAAAAAAAAAAAAAAAAGGAGAGAGTGGCATGCCATCACCTCTCAAGGGAAAGAAATAGCACAGCGTAAGTCAAGGACAGCCAGATCTTACCTCTGAGGTTTACGAATATCCCAGAGTCCCACACCTTCCTTAGAGTTGGCAGTAGCCAGTAATCTGGGTTCTACTGGATTAAACATCACACTGTGAAAGGCTGATGGGTAGTGTGCCAAGCAGAAGGGCTCTGTTGAAAAAGTTGACATTTCAGACATAGGAACAAACAATGCATACAACTGTTCGATGCAATGAGTTTGGCAGCTTAATATGGAAACAGCATAACAAGATCTGAAGATATGGAGACATGTTCAAACCATTTCTCAAGTTGACACATCCAAAGCAATATAAAAACCGAGGTTTTAAAATCCACCCACATGTACATTAACTTTATCTAAATATGGAAAAGGAAACATAATGGATTTCAAGACACCATTTGGCTTATGGAAGGTTATCAGATTTTAAAACTAGCCACTTAAAGATCAGGTATTTGAATCTTCTTAAGGTTCATGACCAAATGGTCATCTAACAAGGACAACACATGGAGGCACTTCTGAAAGTTGCCTAGCAATATATACCTGGAAGCTTCCACAGCCATTGATGATCACCCAAACTGCAAATGTAGCAGCAATTGCTTATATGGGAGAATAATATTACAAAAAGTGAAATAAGTTTGTATGGAACTTGGCTCAAAGCAAGCTGACAACCCTGGGGAAAAGAGGCCTGCCACCTCTTAAGTGCTGTACCAGCAGCTGCACAAGTAGACAAGAAGGGTGTTCCTCTTGGATAAAAGAGTTTACAGTTGGCTTTTGCTGTTCACACACAGAGTTAAAAACAAGCTCATCCAGACTCTCTCCCTCTCATCTTGACTAGCGTAACAAGACTGTGTTTGGCCTGCTGCTCTGCCCTATTCATTCCCTCAAAATGCTACCTCTGTGAAGAGTGAGAAAAAGCCTTGACTGTCATCTTTCTCTGTACCTTTCTGCTAGCTTTATGGCTTTAGGCACAACCTATTTCTCTTTGTTGTGCGTATCTTTTGTGGCATGCTGCCACTCTTTCACTCAACTAAGAAACAAGAATCAATGACTATTTTGAGCCAGGGATTATGCCAGACTTTTCCATTCACTCTTTGCTTTGATGCAACCACTGTGTTGCTCACGCGCTTGGGAGACTCTCTTATTGCCCTTAGTTGAGCCATTGTGTGCAGGCACGTTTAGCCCCACAAGCACCTCCGAAGGTACTTCGTTTTCTTTCCTCATATCCCTCATTAAGACATATAAAACATGGTTAAACAGATAACCCTCCCAAATTCCCAATGCCTTCTGAAACTATTGCCCATCAAGCAATCGAGACAGAATTAACATTTACTTGTCCTGCCCCATCTGTATCCTCCCCTTATGCTCTATTACAAGCTTTTTGACGCAGGGACTTTCCTTTTCAGTGTTCATTTAGCAATGATCAAAACAAAGGTCTCTGATCATGGCTGAAGCTCCCTGGTGCTATTAATTGTCATAGAAGGCAGAGGTAAAGGGAAGAACAGGAGCAAACTTTTGTTCTGCCAGTCTGCCCCAAGGCTTTAGAGATTGCTGTTGGTCTGCTGGCAGCTCCAAATAAGGTTTAACACCAAAACTGACCTTCTACATTTGCATCATCAAATCAGATCCCTGCTGTGACATAAAAGACTGTGTTATTAAAATGGCAGCCCCCACTGAGAGGCAATGGCCTGCATTAGCTGAGTGGAGAGACAACATCATATTGCCAAATAAAGGAGCTGTTTTTTAAAATAAACTTTTGTGTACATTTGTTTAGTCAAATCATTGTCACTAATTATTGGTGTTTTCCTTCACACCTTTATTATAAATAGCCTGGCCTGGTACCACAGTTTTCTTCCAAAATATCAAAAGTTGCCTTTCAGCCTGTCAAATTAAAGAGCGATTACAGGAACTAAACTAATGAGGAACTAAGTCACTTTAATGAAAAGTAGGGGGATTACTTTTTTATTGTTCCTTATGCTCATTCATGATTGTAGCTCTTACACACTGGACTATGAAAATGCTTCTCAAGGGAGAAGCTCAACACCATCTCTAACAACAATTAAAAATGGGTTTATAAAAATTACTGCATAAATCACTCAGCAGTGAAAGACAGGGAGAAACAGAAAGGGAATGAAACTCCTTTTTAGAGCTTCTTTTAATGCACTATTTTAAACTAGGACATTATTTGCAAGATTTTAATGAGCTGGCCACTCAGGGTAACTAACTACTTAACGCAAGCAGGCATAACGCCTATTCCCATGACAATACCGTTGCAGACAAGGGGATTACCCCAGTGACAAGCATTATATTGTAGTAAACATTGGCAGGGCTTGCATATAAATGCTGACTCAGGACTCCTATATAAGCACCCAAAAGCCCTTTATTTAAAATTCAGAGAACCTAAGACACTACTCCAAAAAAGCCCCAAATGTACCACAGCCACCACTTCTTCGCTCCATTTTCGCTGGTGCGGCCTTCTCATTCACAGTCTCAGCAACAGTAAAAGCAGTAGCAAGGCTTAACTACAACAAAGAAGGACAAACCTCATTTCATACAACTTCAGAAACTCAGATCAGATTGGACATTAGCTTATGATACTGAGCAGCTTCATACAGACGCATTTAAGCATCCAGTCCCACCAACTGTTGACATCCACTGTCAGCAACAGGTAGTTCTCCTAACAGAGACAGATCTTTATGGTGTAGAGTTCAGGACAAGGCAATAAAGGAGCATTTCACCATTTCTAATTTGGAAGCCATATTCATTTGGAAGCCATATTCAGTCTCATCACTTGGATATTATGAAAACAGAAAAATAGGGATGAAGTGACACTTGGGTTTACCAACGGTAAATTAGTCACATCAGACTAACTGGATCTTTCTTTGATAAAGTAACCGATCTTTTATACAGGGGAAAAGTGGTAGATCTAATGAGGACTAAATTCACATGTGGTATAGTATCAAGTTTACTTGCTACAGGCAAGCAAGATACCGCTACAGGCAGTTGGGATTAGCAAAGGGAGTTGCATGGGGTAAGAAACTGGCTGAAGGGAAGACAACAGTTCACTGTGCTAGTAAGGGACTTCTGAGCAAGAGAGAGGTTATTAATGAGTTCCTCAAAGACAGAGAAGAGACAATATAGATATTTTTATTAAAGTCCGTGATATACATATACTGTGTGCATGGTTTTTCAGAATGTTTTAATAAAATTACCAGATAAGAAAGACATAAGGGGTATCACAATTGTACAGAAGAATCAAAACACACAGCAAGAACTGGACTACTGAAAATTGAATGCCACGCTAGTATATTTAATTTTTAGTTATACAAAGGCAATATGCCTGGGGTAGGGAGGGCATCAGTAAACAATCTACTCCGCGTATTCTGGTGGAGCTTATGAAGAAAGACCTAATTCTGGTTACTCATGTTCAATAAAGCCCTCATGATACTAGTGGCTCTAAAAGACTCCTATGAGACTATAAAATACATCTTGTTTCAGCTTTCATTTCCCAGTCAAAAAGGGACAGAATTGCAGTCTAGAAAGTTATCAAATTCACTAGGTATGGAAAAAGCTAGTTCAGTTAAACAGCAACTTTGACCTAACAACAAATGTGTACAAATTGCCACAAAATACATAGGCTGGATTTCAGTGCCATAAAAAACTTTCCTGTAAGACCAGTAGAAACTATGAGTTGAGGCAAAAGTTTATTTTAGCTACGAAGGAAGCGAATCAGATTCTGTACTCCTACAGATTGCTCAGTTTTAAATTCTCGGCTTTGTGTTCTTTAGGATGGGGTAAACTCACAACTTCATTTACTGAAGTATTACTTAAGTATTCATATACTGAAATTCAGTTACTGAAGTATTCCTCTCCAAATTTATGTAACTACAGTTCTAAACTGTGATTTTTTAGCCTTAAAACTACAGCTGTAAAAACACAGATTGCAGTGTTTTGAGAAGCTGCAGATTTGTTACATAAATCAACAGTATTCAGTTCTGTTTTAGAAAACAAAGACTGAAGTAATAATTCAATTTCCCTGTTATCACATAAGGGCTCTAAGTTTCCATACAACCAGAAAAAATTATGCATAAGAACAATTCTCAGTGTCACGTGGAAGTATATAAATATCTTTGGAAAATTATTCAAATCAAAATAGCAGCTTTCTAAACATTCAAAAATCTTTTATCCCAGGCTATAGACAAAAACAACAACAAAAAAATCCACATTCCCAATTGATTTCAAGTTTAGCAAGACGTTGTTATTGAAGAAACATGTCCTCCACTGCTTCTTTACTCAAGTTAAAACCTATTCATACCAAGTTCTATGCTAGCCTGCACTATGTACTGGTACTTTATGAAGTCATTTAAGACAGTAACACTGAACTGTAAAGACCAGGGCTTGCCTATCACCGGCCACAAGAATTATGCCTCACTTTCACCCTTCTTCAACACTCCCTGTCTTGATTGTCCCAGATAAACGTAACTTCTCCCTTCCCTGCCTTGCCCAAATTCTTTCTAAATCAGTGATCTTTTCCATCTAGAGATCTCACCTCCATGGGAAGACTCTCGGATGTCCCAAATAAGAACCCGACCATCATCTGACGAACTGGCAAAGATGTTGTCATTTACTGGGCTCACTGAAAGGCCGTACACTGCATCTTCATGGGCGAACACATCCAAGGTCTCAGTGCTGGAAAAGAGACACAATATTATCATTCTTCCTTCTTTCGCTGTTGTTTTAAAAAGCAAAGTATTTACAGCTTTATCTACCTAGTAATACTTAGTGACAAGGTTTACGTAATTTTGTAAGACGACCCTTGTGTTTAATTAGAGTAAAAAACAAACAAAAAGACCATGTAGAGTGACCAAGACGCCATGCTATGAGGGAAAAAAAAAAATCCTCAGAACAAAGCCCACACATTAAAAACTTCAGAAACTGCAAGATGCTAAGAGCAACCTTCCAGCTGGCTTTTTAAATAAGTTTTCTTGGTTCTCCTGGATAGACCAGACCTATATTTTTTCCATGTAGAAAAAGCAGCAAAAAAGAACAAAATAAAAATAAGTCCCTTGAAAGTACCTAGATTTCAGCCATTCCACAGCTATAAAAAAGAAAAAGCCTGTCTTCCGTTCTTTTCCCAACTTTTTAGATCATTTAAAAAGGAGGAAATAGTGGCACGGAGAGACCAAAAGCTAAAATACTAAGACAGAAGATTCTGGGGTTGTTTCGTTTCTTTGGCAAAACCCCTTTATTTCTTTAGAGAATACACTTTGTATACAATCCCCATACCTCATGGAAACTCCACCAAAGAGATCCCACGTAAAATCAGTGTTTTGCTCACATGGCAATTGATGTTCTTAGTGACAGATCTACTAATTCTGTCTCATGGACCATTAACAGAAAGGCCAAAAAAGCAGTAACAGAAAAAGCCATTTAAAAGTATGAAAAAGCAGTTCATAGACCAAGTATTATCATTCAAGAAGACAGAGTAACTTTCTATAGAAATCAATCAGAATTCAGTGTGTCAGCCTAGTAAGGTTTCTTTCAGAAGATCACACAAATAGCCTTAGAGGAATGAATTCTGTATGCATTACAACTGGACTTAGCATACCTAAAAAAAAACCTGACAACAAAAGCACATTAAAAATACATACATATCAAAAAGACTTGTTAAAACATTTAAGCAAGACATAGCAGGAAAAGACGTGTTATATAGAAAATCGTCAAGGACAAAGATCTTGTAGAAGCTTGAAAAGTCAGAACACAATAAACACCAGCATCTAAAATTCTGACATTTCCACCATTTAATTAAAAAAAACAACAAGAACAACACACCAAACAAAAAATCTCTCAAAAACAAACACCCCAAACCAAACAAAAAACGCACAAAAACCACACACCCACCCACCCCCACCCCCCCAAAATCAAACCAAACCAAAAAACTCCCACCAAACAACATAATATTCCTGAGAAACCATTCAAAGAGTAAGACAAAGTTACTTTGTCCAGCTCTCATGTAAGATTTATACAAAAAGTAGATACAAGGTATGATGGAAGGCAGATGTACACTGATCAGTTCAATGCAAAAGGCTTTGACAAACCTAGCAAGAAATATGTCCAAATTATGTTAACCAGGATTCAGGCAACTCAAAAAGATTTAAGGTTTTATATTTCTCTGTTCTTACATACATCTCTCCCTGCCTTTTCTTTATACTTGATTTTATTGAGTTCACGTTATTTCAACAGTCATTGCTTAAATCTGTACCAGTTATTAGTACAGACCAAAATTTTAACTTAATAGTTTTTCTACTTCAAAAGCAGTAAG
This sequence comes from Phoenicopterus ruber ruber, assembly GCA_009819775.1. Taxonomy (NCBI): domain Eukaryota; kingdom Metazoa; phylum Chordata; class Aves; order Phoenicopteriformes; family Phoenicopteridae; genus Phoenicopterus; species Phoenicopterus ruber. The sequence goes on from CM020219.1 coordinate 39,107,123, forward strand.
CTCAAAAGACATGATATTTAGAGAACTCCAATCTAATACATTACTGCTACTGTATTAATTATATTTTGACTAACGGCCTAATCTTGATGTAGCACAACAAAGCCTAATTCCCAACTGCTTTGCAGTTTTGGTAAAAAGTAAGTATCAAAATAAATATGCTTCACATTAGTGTGGAGAATCAGGCAGCTGCAGCCAAAGTTTTAAAAGGCAGTTAGGTAAGCCAAGCACTAGCTATCTTAAATACAAGTCAGGTGAGTGTTTTGAAAAACAAAACAAAAAACCTGTATGTGCTACAATACTTGTATATGTGCTAGAATAATCTGGCTCTGAATATACTCAGAACCTACTATGCTGCCTGCAGGAGAGCATATGTATTTAGTAACCATTCTCTTTCCCAAGGTCAAAACAATGCAGAATCCAAGTGCTGAAAAAAATGGGGTGATGGGAAATACCTCATTCCAGATATGAATTTAGATAAATAAAAAGCATGTTTAGGATTAAAACACTGTGCTCTTCTCCCAGACCTTTAATTTAAAACAAAAAGTGCCTCCAGTTGACATTAAGGGAGCTCTTGAATCAGTGGAAACACAAACTGTGTATTTACCTTTCAACATCATGGAGTATAACTTGCTCATCATTGCCTATAAAGAGAAATATAAACACTTAACATCATGTTCCAGTGGTTAAAAAGCATTATAGTGAAAAAAATAAAAAACATTTTTTTTTTAAATTTTCTATTTTGAAAACAAAACTGAAGCAGAGAGAAGACCAGTTCAGTTGCCAAGCGGTCAGCCCTCTGCTCAGTTATGTGAAAGGCTCCATGTGACATTTCCAGTCATGATCAAATGCACCAATCCATTCCATCTGCTACTGCCCAACAAATAATTCGACTTAACTGTGTTCCTGATCATTGTTCAGTTTGAGCTTGAGTTTTAGGACATTTGCAGTAAAGAGAAGAATATTATATGAAGCAGCAGAATACCTTTAATTCTCCTGCGAATACACCTTTCTTCCTGCTCAGAGGATGCTCCACAAAAAGATAATAGAAGGTAAAAAGAGATGCCATAAGCAAAACGCACTGGGCTCCCAGCTCAAATGCCGCCAGTTCACACTGTCAGCGTTCAGGGTTTTGCAACCATTGAGAAGGCACAAACGTGACAGCCAGTGTAATGTCTTTTGTATTAACATAAACCAAACCAAGTAACCAGACAATCATGTCACTTTTCTTTGATCACATCCATTGAATACAATGGGAACTAACCACATGCATGCAGACTAAGAGGGTCACAGCTACAAAGTAATTCCACTGGCTCACGCAGTGTTTTTCAAGCTATAGCAACAGAGTATTTTTTCAGTCTCTGCACTGAATATTAATTTATCTAATTTGGCACCTCCTCTTTAGAAATATTTAAGGAGACGCACATTGATATTTAATTCAGAAGAAAAAAACCAGAAAGCCCACAAAGTCATATTTTTATGCTCAGTATATCTTTGTAGTTGTGATAGCAAGTTGTGAAGCTTTCCTAATGTACACCAAAGCCAGAGGTTCAGAAGGAGCAAGATTTCATGTTATGATTCTTAAGTGTTCAGTTGACTCAGTTTTCATTTATCCCATACACGTTTCAATTTGTATTCTGTCCCAACAGAAGAAATATGAGAAAGTTTCTCTTTGACTAATGAGGTGTGAGATTTTTCTACATCCACTTGCTCTTTGCACAGGCTCCTAGTTAAATCGTGCCAGCCTTAGATTACTGCAGTAGCTCATCTTTTCCATGGTACAATAAACAAGTCACTTATGTGTAAGTGCCCTTTGATAATTAATTGCAATGGAAACTGCCCATTATACATTACAGGCAAGGTTTATACCTAGTAAAACTACTCCAGTGCCTATGTATTTCACCAGTGAAAAATGTAGCCTAGTTTCTCCAGCGGCAAAATTTCCTCCAGCAGACACTCCTGCTCCTCGCTCTCCATACAATATGAACACGAGAATCATTCTAGATGTCTGGCTTCAGGCCTCTAGTCATCATGGGATCAACCTTCCCTTCCATCACAAGCTCCAAAATGGGAAAGAAAGAACGAACGAAAGGAGGGGGCAGGACTAACCACTGCTTCTCTCTGTTTTGTGCATGGGAGGAGAAGGTGACGACAAAAATCTAACCACAAACTGCTTGGTTGCTTCTGGTAAGGATCCATCCCTGCAGAAAACGTCACTGCTGTTCAGCCCAGTACGGTTCCCACTTAGTGTTTTACACATAAGCGTTCATTCTTCATTGAGAATAACTGGGTTGTAATTGTATATGCAACTCTCCCATTTATAATCTCTCTTGTTTTGATAACTGCAGTTATGACAATCAGAAGGACAACAAGTATCTGCCATTCCCTTCAATTATACCTGTGAGGATGAAATACAGCAGAGCACATACAGAGGAGCACAGTTAAGGTGGCCTAAATCCTGCATCTGTCACATCAGGCCTCTACAGAAAGAAATTCAGTTTCCTGTAGGTTTATTTCAGCTTTTCATATACCTAACATTAAACGCAAAAAAAAAAAAAAAAAAAAAAGGTCCATGCAGTTTACTAAGAGGGGATCTTTCATTTCAAATGCTGCCCTACTCTCAGTGCGTGTGAACAGAGAAGGCCAACAGTATTCTTCAGGGATGGGAACTTTGAAACTTTAGTATCTTGAGACAATTTTTTCTCCAGAGATTACATGCAAAACACTGTCCACTCAGTTCCTGCCTTCCATTTTTGCAATGGCTACATGTGGTGCATGCTACACATGCGCTCCTTCAACGCAAAGAGCTTTGAAATTCACTGCATGCAATTCAGTCTGTACTGAAGTGGAAAATCCTTTCTCCTCTGCTATAAAGAGCTGCTTTAGGGAAAGGTTGTCAGATCCTAAGTCATTAGCTGTTGGCAGCTTTATTTACAGAATGAATGGAGTTCTGTGCACCTTGTGCTAGTTTCCATACTCTAATGTTTAGGGGGTTTTTTTGAAGTATTCTGACTTCCATGATTTGAATACAACTCCAACTTCAGTATGGAGGGAGATGACAACCAATAGATCTTAGGACCCACAATTCTTTCAGACCTTTTAAGAATCTCCCAGAACATCGTTGAGTTCTGGGAGAAAAAATCATCGCTGAGAGTAAATATAGTTAGCCCCATTTTACTGACAGAGATAAAACAGATGGTACATCTAGGCCATGCAGCAAAATGACTCTTTATAAGGGACGCAAGAGTCAGACTCGCAGCCCTTGCAGATGAGCTCTGTGAATCTTGGTGGAGCAGCTGAAAGAGTTCCTGACTCCTCCAATGGAAATAATTTCTGGCAGAGGCACAGTGTGTTTAGGCAAACTGGAGGAGGAAAAAAGAGATGAGAACGGCCAGTTTATCTGTGCATCAGCTGTCACAGCTCATCTAACCTGGCATCTTAGCAGGAATCCACCATAATCAATGATGAAAATCTTTAACTGCAGGTGTTGGCTGCAGTGGCAAGGTACAGTCAAACCACTCTGCTGCCCCTTCTGTGAAAACAGTAGCCTCTGATAGCAGGGCCCAACGGACAGAGGGTTGAGTTGGAAATGAGAAAATACCATTACAGCTGCTCCAGCAAGATTTGGCACAGTTCATTCCTTGAATATTCATGTAAGGTTCCATTTGTCTGAATTCAAACTAAAGTAAAAAAGACTCCAAAATTTCATTGGAATCACTCGTGCAGACACATTCATTGGAAGACAATGTGGACTGCTGTCTTTCTCATGAAGCAAGCAGCAGTGCCCAGAATCAGAAGATAGGCATCACTTTTTGACATTTTTGGGGTTTTCTCCACCTGAGAAGTATATCTGAATCATTTCATCCTTAAAATTTGACACCATCTTAAGGTTTGTCATGCCTTTTTTTGTAAGGGTTTTTATAGTTTTAACACAGCGTTGAAGGATGGGAAGCTTCCAACCATTCACATGCGCTTAGAAGCGATTTATAGCATTGATCAGCAGTTCACAAATCTTGGTTCAATAAGGTAATGAAGGGCTCTGACCAAGTAGTCTCACAATATCCTAAAATAAGTCTAGCTGTATGTTCATGGACATACTGATGAAAGATAAAAATTCCTGTCCATTCTATTATCATGTCAGATAGAGGAAATGAAGTACAGCAGAAAAACGACACTGCATTTTGACAGCCTTGTGCCTTTTTCTTCTCAATTCAATTTTCCTCCCTACCTCAACACTTCAGAAATAAAGTGGTGAAATGAACCTAAATTCTAGGGATTATTACCCCAGAACAAGTACATGTCCACTTTCCTTATATTCGTTTTAAGACTGAATTAAATTTTCTGTTAAAAAGTGGATTTATATTAAAAAAGATGAAGAATATCAAGGCCAATTACAGCCCAATGTGCCAACAGTTCTAAAAGGCAGACACCTATCTAGTGAGGACTGAAATTAGGTCTGAGAAAAAGTGATCCACCAATAGATGGCAATAGCCCTTCATTAGCCATCTAAGGGTGCATTAAAATCAGGTAGTAGCAGCAGAGATTTCCAAGCATCAGGCCTGAGTGACAGAGAGGATGCAGGGTCCGCTCTCAGTACAGCTAAGAGGGAATAACAAAGACCATATTCCACAGTCTGTAGCACAAGTAGGGGCAGACTGGACCCAAGATTCTCATGATAGCTCGAGACACGATGTGCTTACACCAGGGTTTGGGAAAAGGAGAAGCGTGACAAAATTGAAAACGTGCTAGCTAAAGAATTCCTTGTTTCCAAAGAACCTTCAGCTGCTGATTACGGACACCTTCCAGATCCTTAGGGGACTATGGAAAAGACCTTTCATGTGGGGCAGAACCTCACTCGTGACTTCTACTCTAAGGCATTCACAATGTAAACTCCTGTGAAATCAGGGTGCTCTTCCTTCCTTACCTCCAGAGAACACTTTCGTATTGCCACTGTTGAATGCTAGGCAGAAGATATTAGAGTGATGCTCCCCTTTCAGCTGAACTGGTTTGACTCTTGAGTGGATGGCTTCTTCCATATGCCAAAGTAAGACCCGGCGGTCATCCCCTCCTAGAAGAAAGGAAGGAAATGTGCATTACTGCCCAAGCCACGTGTAACTTGATGACAGGCAAGTTATTTAACTCTGCAGTTATTCATAAAAGGCTTTGCTGAAACCCTAATTAGCATAAAAAAATTTATACCTCACAAGGGTTTGGATATATAGACATGCATTTACATTAAGATGTCATACAGTCAGGTACTCAATTAATATTAATGAAAACAGAGGAATCAGCAAGAAAAGTTTGGATTAAACAGCTGCCATTCTGCCAACACATAGTCACAACCTATAGCAACCTAGAGACTCAGAATTCTACTGGTATGTAAAATTCTGTAGCAAGCTGTAGATGAATTACATGCCAAATTAACATATGCATGTTGGCAAAATGCTTCTACACGAACTCCTTGTTGCCAGCATCACTTATGTTATTCATGAAACAGGAACTTTTCTCTCCCCTTTCACTGACAACTGTATCTCCTCTAGCAGTCTTCGCAAAGCCTTCATAGCATAGGTTGGCTACAAGACTGACATGTGACCATAAAAAGATTTTACTGAAGCGTTCAGAAGTCTTCAGCATGCACAGTTATGTCATGCTTCTAGATCTGTAAAGGTTAAGACAGACATTTCCGAGGTAAACTCCTGACAAAGAGAATAACTGGGGAAAAGAAGTTCATCTCTCCCTTGCTTTACAGCTTGCTGTACTTCTAATTGCTTGCCTAGGTGCAGTGCTCAGTTCAGAGCTCTATGCACAAATATATTTAAGTGCCTCCTTCTCTGTCTGGTAAACAGATAAAAAATAAATATTAGACCCTGTTCATGCTTTAATTGCATTAAACTATTGTTTATTAGGAAGACAAAAAAATTCAAGATACTATTGTATTGGACAGCGCCCTCAAGATCAATTTTGGATGCCTTTAAAAATCTGAATAAAGCTTCTTCAAGTCAGACTCAAAATATTTTTGGTATCTGTCTTTAATAAAAAAACAAAAGAGAATGGCATCACAAGTTAAAAGGGCCACTAGAAACATGCTGATTTCAGTTAAAACATTTTACTGTTTCTTTGCACAATCAAAAGCATAAACTCAGTGCCTTCTGAGCTGCTATCCAGAAGGAAAAAGGCATGAAACAGAGACAAGAAGAAACTGAAATTAATTGGTCTGCAGTTTACTTCAAGAAGAGGTAAATGCATAAATAGAGTTCATGACTACTGTTAATCAGATTTCTTAAAACTTTTCACATCATATGATGCTATTAAGAAGTTTTCTCATGGAACTGAGTTATGTCAAACATCCTTTAAGTTAACAGTCTCTCAGCCTTTAAGTCTCCTAACAGATTTTATGACAATCACTTTGATAGACAGTACAGCTGCACGTTATGCTTACCCATGCTCCATGAAATTTATTGTGTATTCCTCCTCCTGATTTTGTACTTTACAGAGCAAACAAGTAATACACGATAAAAAGATTTGTGATGCATTTGATAACTACTGGGAATAAGAGTCAAATGTGATGGGTCCAGAAAAACTCACAGTAATTTATGGTCAACTAAACTGATGGGAGCTTAGATTCCTTTCCGTCTACAAACAGGAGAGAAAGTTGTATTTGCACCCTAGTGATTGCAGATGAGCTAGTAATAAGGAGACATAGAAATACATGACTGTTGAAACATATGACCACAGTAGTCATGCTAAAATCAAGAAGTGATTGTCACACTTGAAGTGGTTACTTTCCAAAGCTGCCAACAGCCATGTCTTAACGGTATCACCACCTGGCAAACATTTTAAGCAACATTTAAGGCTAGTGAACACCAACATTGCTTCTATCAGACTACATTTACTGTCTTTCAAGACTTCTGTAAAAGATATTTCAGGGCAAAACATAGTAACATACTCTTGCTAATTATTACCATAGGAAACCAATTTGCAAAACCACTGCAGAAAGTCTACACATCCTCCTACCTGACAGCACGGCCATCTAGGTGTCTCACTTTAACAGCAAACTCCTATTCATTTCCACTACCCACCTAGTCCAGATACGAACAAAAATAATGAAGATATCTAAAGACAGCAAACATTACTGTAGTTTCCAGCACACATACAGTATGGTAAGGGATAAATTGCAACCTTTGCAGAAAAATCTTTGACAGTGTTAAAAGTTGCCACTACCTTATTTTTTTATAAATTCCTATACCTTAGTGCCTGTTTCCTCTGCCTTCAGCTTAGAAACAACTCTTCCTACTGAATCCAAATGTCCCTCTCTTCCCAGACAGCTAGATCTCCATGAGACTTTGGTACACAGGGCCCCACTATTGAGTATCCAACACTACAGCAGTCCAAGAACTATGTTTGCCTTTGTGGTGGCACGCGTTCCACAGTTTAGGAGCTTTTAAATGCTCCCCACACTCATGCAATTCTGTCCTTTCTCCATCCATGTATTGTCTTGCACATGCTCATCTTTGAGAACTTCTACACCCCTGTTTCATGCCTCAGTTTTATTCCTCTCATACCCCAATGAGACAGAAAAGCTTAATAAAATGATAATGTTAACTGGGTTGGAAGTGTGTTTCCTTCTAACTTCAATTCAGGTATTCTAGAAATACTTCTGACTTAAGACCAGTTCCACCAGAAAGAAAAAGCCTTACCAATGTGTGCAGTCACAGAGGAGGATTTGCAGCAGAAAGACATTTTACCAGTCTCCACATCCTCGTACAACAGAACAAGAAGTGTTAAGTCACAGGCAAATATACCCAAGAAAAGGCAAGTCCTCTGTGACTGAAACTGGGAGAGGTGCAAACCAGCAAATGCAATCTCCACTACCAAAACCTGACTCTTAGAATAAGAGAGAAGAAAGGAGGGAGGCGCACATGTATGGACAGGTATACTGGGAGACAGCAAAGAAAATGTGAATATATAGAGCTTTTATTATGCAATGTAAGTTACAAGTCTGAGAATTATAGCAAACTCCAGGCCTATAGCATTCATTCTGTACAGTTGACCAGTGAATGCAGATAACTAAGGTGCTTCCAGTTTATGGTGGATTTATTGTGCACGTACACCAATTCTACAACACGTGAAGCAGAAGCCACTCTACACTTTTCAAAAAGCACTGGACCCACTGCACGAACTTGCGATAACTTCGCAATGCTCCCCAAAAGAGAATAACTGTGTATGGCAAGGGTATGTTCTTGGCACGATACAGAGCATATACCAACAGCCAGAGGTATGTTCTTGGCATGATACAGAGCATATAGCAACAGGCTTACTACACAACTGGGAAACCTGGATATATGGCCTCATATGAAAATACCTTAGCCACCAAGGCTCCAGATGTGGATTTTCTAGAAATTGAAGCATCACATAAAGTGTGAAATTTGAAATTTTTCAGTTCACGGTGTCAGAAGTAGTAAGTTTGACACCTATAAAGTAGAAATAGCTTCACTTCCATCTTATTTTGCTGATTCTGTTTAGGATTGCATGACTGACAATTTGAAAAGTAAAAGTTTCGGTGACCCAGCTAAGAATCATACAATGCCATTCTACAGTTTCTTTTCAGAAAGGAACCACATTTTAAAAGATGTAATTAGTCAAGCACTTCAGTGTTCATTATGGGTCAAACCTGCTTCTACATTCAAAATCAAAGTCAGACAGGAAGAGAAGTCAGACCAAAGAAGTATTTGTGGTCAGAGAGGCTGGAAATTTTATCACCTTCCCATATTACTCTTGATGTAGAGAAGAGCAACATTCCAAATTTTTTACAAGCACACATGAATGAAAAATACATAAACACACATTTCTTCTCCTGCCCCAAGTCACTGGAATACTTTGTTAATGCTTTGGGCCTTGGGACTAATGTTGATGAGAGACACAGGCAGGATTAAGGAATTCTACCCAGAAGATGCATAACAGAACATACCCAAAAAAGAAAGCTTGCATTTCACATTTTCAGACAGTTATCCTGAAATAGATTTGTGTTCACCCTTGACAATCTTCTAGTTCCTGTTGACCCAGAGTGGACCCTCCAGAAGAAATAAAAGCGCCTTGTCTTCTTCACGTTTTGCCCGCTTCAGAATGGTCTGTGCATGCTGCACACCCCAAGATTCGGGGGGGGGGGGGGGGGGGGGGGGAAGAAGACAACAGGCTCCCTCCCCAAAATTCTTTCTTTTGTTTTGTTTTGGCTTGGGTTTTTTTGTTGTTTGTTTGTGTTGTTTTTTTTTTAAAGTAGCACAGACAAACACTATAGGTAGAATATGTCTATTCTACATAACTGAACAGGTCCCAAATGACTCAGCATGGCATATATTTCAGCACAAACACTGCCTCCACAGTTCCTAAACCAAAGTATTCTAGTTTTGCCCTGCTTTTGGACTAGTTCTTTTAAAAAAAGGTTTCCTGATCTGGTTACTTTCTAAATAGGCAATCAGTAAATTTATACACAATTAAATTTGGAAGAAGAGTCTACCTCACAGTAACAGTGGTCTACCTGTAGTTCAGGACTGTTCTTGTTAGTCCTAAAATGGTTCGAAGGGGGCCAGAACATACCTTTGCCAAAAGCAAATCTAGTCTAAACAGTGTCTGCATAGCTCATGAAACACACTTGAGCTCTTGCGTGCAAACAGAAGCACTTCAAAATCATACCAGTCAGGACTTAAAAACTGCAGTTTTAAAGTGCATTAACCTTGCTGACTGCACAAAGCTCAAGATGGCTACTCCTCTTTGTCTCCCATATACCAGGTCCAGCCACTGAAGAACCTCCATGGCAAGTGGGCAACACTTCTAAATCATAACATAAAAGATTAATCTTATTGCTTGTATCTACTCAAGAAGCTACATGAATCACAGACAGTGAGATCGGACAGTATTTCAAGAAGTTGATCACTTAGTTGACCCTGGCTATGGGCAAAAAGCCAGAATGTATCAGAATCATTCCCAGTAGATGCGTGTCTAGTTTGTTCTTAAAAAAACACCACTGAGGTAGATTTCACACCCTCCTCAGGCAGCCTATTTCAGTGCTTCATTATCCTTGCCATTAGGCAGATTATCCTAATATCTAGCCCAAGGGTGCAGTTTGACGTTACATATAATCCCACTCCCCCTTGCCATGTGCTCCTGCTATTTTCCCTTACATTGAATTCAGTGGTGATGCAGTCAGAGGGCAAGTAGGTTGAAGAAGTTGACCTGACAGAAAATCAACTGTCAGACAAACAATCTCTCCCTCCCTATTCCTTCCCCCTGTTCAGATGCTTCCATCATAGCACCTTATGACTTTAAGCTATAAAAGTGCCACATCACAAACAACAGAGAGGAGAAATAAGTGAATGAACTACAGGATAAAGGGGAAGTGTAAGATCAAACAGCATCCTAAAATCTTTCTTCCTATACTTTAAGATCATTTCTTTGCCTTATTCCCAGTGGACAAAGAAGAGTTTACAACTATACGTAATAATAATTAAAAACACTTTTATGCAGCTTAAGACTTGCATCTCTACTCAGCTTTTCTTTCAGTAGACTAAACAGACCCCTTTCTTTCAGTCTTTCATTTTTCTAGACCTCTGATCATTCTTCATACCCTCTTCTGAGCTTTCTCTAGTAAAGCCACATCTTTCTCAAAATACAGTGCCCAAAATCAAGCACAGTGCTCCGAGGCTCCAACAGCACCAAATAAAGCAGGATTACTTCACATGCTTTATCGTGTCTGATGATATTTATGTTGTGATCTACTATCACATTTGGATCCTCTCCTACATGACTATGGGCTAGTCTCCATAGTGTATTTGTAGAGTTGACCATTTTTAGTCACATGCTGTAGTTTGCACTTGTCCCTATCAAACCACTTGACATTTTTTTCCAAGTAATGTCTCTTAATTAACTTTAAATGCAACTCCTATCCTTTGAAATTATTGCTGCCTTTCCTGGTATCACCTTTAAATTTTATAATTTCTCAGACATTAATGAAAACATCGCATAATAACTGGACCAAAGATCCCTCCTCACACAGAATTCTGCTTGATACAGAGACTAAGATCAAGACTACCCCTCTTTAAGACATACTTGACACACAATTCCCTTAATTCAGAAATAATATTCCACTACCTTTGCTAAAGTCACCTCATTCCCCTGTTTTAGGCTCATGCTCCTTCAGATTTACATGGCAATCAAACGACAGATCAATTTCCAGTACTTTCTTGCATCCTTACAAATTTGTGATCATACAAGAGCTATTAATTTTTGCATTATCTAGTGAGGGAAAAAGAAGCTGAGAGAAAAAGAACATACGCATGGATTAGTAAGCCTCAGATTACAGTACTTCCCAGAAGTTATCTTGAAAGTGCAGTTTAAAGCAGGGAAAAAAAAGTGGGAGGTTCTGATAAAGACGCTCATGTTTGTAAGAGATAGTAGGCATGAAAAATGAGAGTCAGATAAACAAACAGGAAAACGTACCCACCAAACTTGAGGATGGGAGAAAGAAAGTCTATTACGCAGACTAAGTAAAGATGATTTTTAAGAAGTTAAATTGCAGAAGGAGATGCTTGGCATATCTGAGGGAAGAAGTCAGTTGCATATCATTGCATGGTGAATTTAATTTCCATGCACGGACAGTCATGTGTTTCTCAAACTGTTAATAGAAAAATACCACCACCTAGTATATAAAGTGTTGCAAAGACACATTTTGTCCAATGAAATCTTTCAACTCCATCCAGCAGCTAGTTTTAACTAATTTCAGCCCACTTACACATTTCTTGTATGTTAAGCTTTCCTCTTCCCTTGTGTCATTCTACAGATAGGTCTTTTCTGCTTGTCACACTGCATCTTCTCCCCAGTATCCACCTCCTCTTTTCATTTCTCTCCATTTTCTTTAATTCTTGTCCTTATGCCTGTCCCTTCTTCTAGCACTCCTGCCCCAAAACATTAGTGTCTCTCTCTCTCTCTCTCTCTCTTTCTCACCCTCTCTAAAGTGACACTGTTGAGTTCCACACAGGCATAGCAAAAGCCTACAGACTGGCCCCCAACCCAACTTGTTGACTTCAACCTTTCTACTTGAAAACATGGTTTGGAACAAAATTAATCACTATTAAATGTGTAATCTCCAATACAAAATTCAAAGAAGTTAAGATATCAAAAAGTTTCAAACGTGCTTTCAAAAGGCCTGCTGAGGCTTGTCTACACTGAAGTTCTCTCCAAAATCCTAACAGGAAAACTATCTGGAACTGTAACATAAACCCTGTTTAAGCAGTTTGAAATGTTTACTGAAACAGTAATCATTAGCCTTACAGACTTGCTTCTGGGAGATACATCAAAAAAAAAAAAAAAAGTGGGACACATACCCAAAAAAAGCATTCCAGACAATACTGATGAGAACAGCACTAATTTGGATGCAGGCTAGCATTTAAATGGCATCAGTATAGCCACCACGAATGCAGTGTATCAGCTGTACTTAAAACAGCTCTAACAAGGTCTAAGTTGTTAACAAGTCAATTAGCTGAAGCACACTTCTCTAGGTTAAGAATATATGTATTACTTAAAACTGAACAACTGAAAAGACTGCTTGCACTATCCCTTTTCACACACTCCAATATCCCTGTTAACTTTCTTAGCTGCTATAAGCGCAGATGGAAGCAACTAACATCTCATCCTTACCTCAGCACACTGACTATTTTGAGGGAGGAGAGACCCACATGCCATCTATTCTAAGGCTTTATCTGCATTTGGAAGTCTTCTGAAGCAACTCTTCTAGAAAACTTCAGATTAGAGGCATCTTATACCCTTTCTTTATCTTTCATCTGAGCTCTCCTTCTCACTGTTTCTTCCTGCTTTTGCTATTTCTCAGAGTTTCGAGACTAAGTATGACCTTAAAAAAAGGAGTGTTTTGTGTGTAATTTTAATGAAGCCTGGGCTTATAATGGCATGAAATTTAACAGAATATCCATAAATCTTTTGCCTTTTTATTTCTTATTCTTCACTGAAGAACAAAGCACCTGCCTGGTGTTGCTATGTCACATAAGACATTCTACATCTTATGATCACAGATAATGTAAAACTTTGTTAAAAACAGTTACTATAATTAGAGCTCTTCATTTTCTCAGGGCATCAATACAAGGTCAGACTTAAGGTAGTCTGTTCTTAATTATCCCAAATTTGTGCACTGCTAACACATGTAACTTAAGCATCCTCTTCCCACCTCCACCTTTTTTTTTTCTTTACTTGCTTCCTAGGCATTTCATGAAATTTAGAAGGACAGAACTCTAGTACCATTTATCTCCTACATACGGAGGAAAAGCTTACCCCCTTTAAACACTCTGTAGCTTTACGAGAAGTTAGGAAATTGAAAACTGGACATGGTTTGAAAGTGTTCCTTTTATCTATGCTTCTTTAGATGTCCACTTGTTGGGAAATCTGCCTCCATTCTCTCACTGCACCTACCTTGACTCAGGCAGTTTGGACAAAATTAATTCTTAGAAGTCCCTTCCAGCCCTCATCTTTTTATGCTTCTACCTAAAGCATGGATGTCAACATAGGTAAGTGCACTGATGATACGACAAGACCTGAAGTGTCTCCTGAGGCTTTCTTGAGCAAGAAAAACAGAAAATACTGATGGTGTTTCCATCACTTACTATGGAAAACAAAAAAGCAACAACAGATGCACTTGAGCTCTCCGCAGCACTTTCTAAGTAGAAATACATAGCACTACTTACTACTGGAGAAGGACCAATACAAACCAGCACGCCAACTCCAGCACATCTGGGAACTTTAGATGAATCAGCATTCCCTTCCAACACATACACATGTGGATATACATATATATGTGCGTGTATATCTATATATGTATATTCACAAGATAAATGGATGCATATCTCCAAAGTTGCATGTGCATATAGATAAAAGAATCCCCGATAGTAACACTAAGATCCTTCATGGACACTTATTCCAGACATCACTGGACTTAGGCTTTTAAGTTTCTTCAAGTAAGAAAGTTAAATTTAGGAATGCCTCAGTGTATCAGCTTCCACTCTATGTTTATAAGGTATTTTTATTCTGCCGTTGCTTAAACGTAATCAAACAGCCGTAAAAACTTTTTATTGAATCCCTGTGTTATTTCTGGAGTTATTACGGATACCTTTGATAGCGCCCACCTCTGCCCAGACACCACGGCAAGGCAATAAGCAGCTCGCTCAGCCATGCCCCCGTCACCTTCCTCAGCAGCCCCTGTCGCTATTTACAGCCCACCAGAGAGTGGCCAGGCAAAATCGAGACCCTCTCGCCCCTCGTCCACGCCTTGGCTGGTAACCAGGCCATTACCACTCTCAACAAAGCTGCTACCGCCTTCTGCCAAGGAGCTCTGCAATCCTCCCGAGGGCCGTTGCCCCACACGACAGTGAAGAGGCCCTCCCCGCTGCAGCCCGGCCCCGGGGGAGGGAGCTGCCGGCAGCCCCAGCCCGCGGGAGGACTGGGGAAGGGGGGGCCGTTCTCTCCAGCCCGCTTCCCCGGAGGGCGTGGGGCGGCCGGGACACGACGCCCGCGGCCTGCAATGGACACCGCGCTCAGGGGCCAGGCCGTCCCCGGGGCGGCGCGGCGGGGGCAGCTCCTCCCGGGCTGGCAAGCCCCCTCCTCGCCGCTCCGAAGAGCTCTGCCCCCTCGCAGCGGAGCGCGGGGTCGCCCGGCTCGGCGGGAGAGGAGCGCCACGGCCCCTCAAGGCCCGAGCCCTCGAGGCTCGGCAGGGCCGTGCCATGCCCCGCCGCGGGCGGGATAGGCCCTCGATTCCCCGGCCTGTCGCTAAGGGCCGCCCGAGGAGAGCGCGGCCTGCAGCGCCCGGCCAGGCCCCGGCCTGAAGTTGCCTCCTTCCCCCGCCGCCCCTCCGAGCCTGGAGGCGGGGAAGGAGGAAGAGACACCTGCGCCAAGCGCTGCTGGGGTGGGGGAAGGCGGGCAGCCGGCCGCCGAGCCCCGCAGCCCCTCCCGGCGGGGGGAAGAGGGTGCAGAACCTTTCCCCGTCCTCGGTGTCGCAGCTGATGTCAAGCCCTCGCCTCCCTCCTACCTGACAGCATCCCCCCACCTCCATGGCTCCCTCAGCCCCGGGCAGGCAACAGGGGGGACTTGAACCCAAAAAACATCACCACGAAAATACCCCCCCCCCCTCCACAAACGCGCCCCGCAAGCGGAGGAAGGAGGAACAAAACAAAACCCTACTCCCCTCCCCCAAAAGAAGATGGGGGGGTGGTCCCAAAGTGACCAGTCCCTAAATTAAACCGCTCCGGTTCCCCGCCCGACACCGAGCGGGACTGCATCCCCCCCCGGCCAAACTCCGGCCCGCCGCCCGCCCCCCACCGCTGACCCCCGCCCGTCCCCTGGTCAGCCGGCCCGGGGCACGGCGCTGACAAATGTCACCCCGCGCCCCCAATGCACGCCGCGGGTTTGCTTCCCCTCTGTCGTCGTCCCCCCCAAAATAATAAAATCCCCTTTTAAGGGGCAAAACACGCGAGCCATCAAATAAAGGGGCACCCCCAGCTTCACTCCCAGCGCCCTGGAAACACTCTCGTAAAAACTTTGTCCAGGGCTTCCCTCCCCCCCTCTTCCCCCCAATAACAGAATTTAAAACCTGTCAACCATTTTAGATCCCTACTTGGGAAACATTATTCCCGGGCACCGGTGGGTTTGAGGAATGACTCTGAGCGCCGCCGCGGCTCCCCTCCCCCCGGGCCGCGGGGGAGGCGGCCGAGGAGGAGGAGGAGGAAGAAGATGCTTTCTGGGGAGGGGGTGGCGGGAGGGGGCGAGGGACGGGGAGCGTTCGCTTTACCTGAGACCAGCCACTGGCCTCCATTGTTGGAGAATTCAATGGCATTGACACAGCCGAAGTGGCCCAGGAGGTCCTTCTTGTAGAGGTTCCTGCAGCCCCGCAGGCGTCTCCGCTGGAAGTCCTGGGTGAGCAGGGGGTCCCCCTCCAAGCCCCGCTGGGACAGGAACCCCACCACCGACCGCATGCTGCCCCCCCGGCCGCCTCTCCTCTTCATGCTGCCGCCTGCGCCGCTCCCCGCCGCTCCTTCCCCCGCCGCCGCCTCCCCTCCCCCGCTTCCCCCCTTGTTATGGTTATGATGATTTTTCTTTAGCCAGCCATGGCAGAGAGGTGTTAGACACTCCGCCGCTTCCTGATCCCGCTGGCTCCTCCCCGCTCCCCTCAGCAGCTGATCCTCAGCTGCAGCCTGCGCCTCCCCGCCGCTCCCGGCCCGGCTCTAACGTCGCGCCGCCGCCGCTTTTTAACGCGCTCCTGTAACGGCGCGGGGGGGACCGATAAATTCGCCACTCCGAGGACCTGCGGGAGGACGTTTCCCGCCGCCGCTGCTCGCGGCCGTGGTGCGTTGCCTGAGGGGCGGCCCGGCCCGCCTGAGGGGCTTGCGGCCGCCCCGGAGGTGGCGGCGGGCAGGCAGGTGCGGCCGCGAGCGGGCGTCGTCCCCGATCGAGGGGAAGGGACAGGGACCTCTCCGGACCCACGGCCAGCCCGCCGTGGGGTGCGAGGGGTGCCCCCGGGGTCCCGCGGACAACTCACCGGAGGGAGCATGAGGAAAAAAATACCCTAAGTGCGTACTGTTTGCACTGGGGTTTGTCCTCTCTAAGTGATGAGCGGTCTCTCTGGGATTTCCAAACGTTGTGTCTTCAGAATGTTGTTGATTTTTTTCTTTCAGACAGTTTTTACAGGGCTCTCTGAGGTTTTATTGCTTGCTCTCTCCTGCTCCTACCTGAGCAGGACTGAAAATAGGAGGGTTGCCCCCTCCACAGCGAGTAAGTAGACCTCTCTGGACTTAGCCCCAGAAATCATCAGAAATACTGTTGAATTTTCTTCTCCTCTTTCCCTCCAATATCAACAAAACACCAAAAGGCAGCCAGCTAAACGGGTGTAACTGATCTGTGTTGTACTTCACTGTTTTACAACACCCTAACCTGTGTGTTTGTGGGGAAAAATACCTTTTGTCTTTCACAGGACCCTGTCCCTCACGTGTAACGCCGGGTGCCGTGTAAGGTACAGGAGTGTCATTTGAAGAGTAACAGCCGTGAGGTGCAGCATGTAGCCCCCAGTCCCACCTCGCAGTGCCTGACCACCTACTCCCTGCGCACTCCCTGGTGAGTGGTCCCAGGCCTGCGGCTTGAAACTTTCAGGTCTGTGTTTCCCCACAGGTGCAGCTGAACTGGCACCAGTACCTAAGGAAGTTACAGTTTTCAGAAGGTGAGGAATTAGCCTGACAGTCCTGGCCTTTTCTGTGTGGAGCTGCACCTGCTGGGAATTAGGAGTCTCCAAACTTTAAAATGAGCAAACAAAAAAAAAAAATCCTTCCTCACGTAAACTGTGGTGTGGCAACATTACTGGGTACTGTTAGACTGCTGCCGTGTTCCAGTGACAGCTTTTCAGTAGAAATTGAAATTATTTCATTATAGGAAGTCAATTAAGTGCTTTGGGGTTCTACTTCACTAAGATTATAGAAAGAACATGAAATCCTATAAACCATGCTTCTCAGTGGACAACACTATAGCCTTACTTTTAACATATAACAAAAGAAAATAACAAACTTTTCACTTCTAATCGGAATAAAAAGAATGTAAGAAAATGTAAAAAAAAAAAAGTAAGAACATTTCTTACATTTCAGCTTTGTACATAACTTTTTTCCATATGTAACTTTTTTCCATATGTGTTATCGATAGGTATAAATATCAGAACTTAACTAAAGGTATAATAATAATTTGAGAGGAATATCCAGGCATAGTCTGTTAACTGTTTTCTGATAGAATGATAATTAATAGTGTTAATATTGAAGTGAAAACGAAGAACACTTAATTTCTTCCGCATCTGAGCTATATGAAGATTTTTTTTCTAGTTACAGTTGTTGATGGCCAACTATTGCTATGTAACATGTCTAGCAAGCCTCAGTATAGAGAGGCAAAGACCCTGTCCATCATAATTTATGTTTATTACCTTACCTTCAGACACAGGTAAGTTGCACTGGTATAAATCATATTTTATAGCTCTCTTGCTTGCACGCCATGAAATTTTGCGCCATTACAATTATGTCAGAAACTGTTGCTCGCTTCTGAATTCCCAACATAGGTAAGTGGCATGACATTTTTCTGCCTATAGACTCTAAACTGACTCCATCAATTTGTATTCCATTCTCTCCTCTATAATTTTCATACAGCTCACATCACCATATGATCTGAGCCTTCCAGAAATACATTATGGAATCACAGAATCATGGAGCCGTCGAATGGTTTGGGTTGGAAGGGACCTTAAAGATCATCTAGTTCTAACCCCCCTGCCATGGGCAGGGATACCTCAGGTTTCTCAAAGCCTCATCCAACTTAGTGACAGCTGCAGTGTTCAAGGCTTTTGTCACATGTGGTTCACTTTCTCCACTTTCCTGAAGTATTGCTCAGGTTGGATATCTTTGGTTTCTGTATTGAAATAAATAGGTATAGGAGCCTTCCATTTGAAATGCAACACAATAAAATCTTTGGTGCTTTTTCTCCATGTTCTGGATGCAGTCTCTAGGAAAGCTGCGTACTTACATGGACAAATAGAAGTAAAATGATTGTCTAAACCCCCAGTGCCAGGATTTTCAGGAAAGATTTAACTGAGGGGTTTTTTAATCACATTTGTAAGCAGTCAGAAAGGAGATACCATGTTGTCAGAATCTGAAAGAAAAATAATAGAAGACTGCCAACCTTTTTTGCTAAATGCAATATTTTCTCAAATGACCATATAGGTTAAAAAGTGTTGGTAAGCATTCTTTTCGCTCTCTGATTCCTTTGTTTGAATTAATTTTGAAAATATATAACACCTAAGGAAATAATCATGACCTATACTGGTAACATTTTCCTTTGAAAATAACGTGTTGCTGTGTTAATAATGCCAGAGTGCTGTAATGTGTTCAAAACACATACACTATTGGCCTGATTCATGCTGAAGTAGCATCAATGAAACATCTTTTGCTACTTTAATAGGAACCTTCTGCAGCTTGGAATGGAATTGAGGTATGGACAGTACTTAAACAGATGGAACTTCATCAAGTTACTGTTCTGTTGGCCACGTTAGCTCAGCATGCAGGGTGCTGTACTGAGACTGTGTGAATGTCACAGACCAAACTGGATTGAGCCTGGCCAGACTCAACAGGGTCTGTTTGTACGCACTGCTTGAGCAACTTAATTCTGTAGGATGTTTATAGTCTCCTCCATGCCTCAAAAGCAGCACGAAATAAAGCACAAAAAAAATGTTTTGATTGGAATTTCAACAAGTGGGCAATAGAGAGAAGGAGTCAACTGGAAAGGAAATGGGACATAACGAACAGGGTGGTGACTTTCTGTAGATGCTCTTCGAAATGAAGATGAGTAAATAATGTTTGATGCAATACAGAAGAGGGAACCAGCAGAATGCTTCAAACGGAAGTGATGTGGTCAGAGTAATGATCTACGTAAACAATCTTGGGTTGTGGTTTCAGAGTTGCTAATTCCAGGGCCATGGACAGCCCAGTCTTCCAGCAGTACTAAATTGATCTTGGATCAGGTATGGCCACGGTGTCACGTTGCTCTCACATTAGCTTCTGCCCATGCTACAGAGTTTATGTTCTGCCTCCGAAAGGACTGACAATACCTGGTCTGTCTGCTGGTACAAAATTATCCCTTCAACATTTTTTCTGAACAAATTTGAATTGGCAGAATGAGTTAAATTGCATTAGTGGTTTCCATTTGATGGCTGTGGGGTATTTGATCATTAATAGGAGGCCTACAGTCAGCTTTACTGTATTGTCAGATCATGGCATTTACAGCAGTTAATGGCTGTTGTGTTCTGAGCTGCGTTGGTTAATGCTGGAGGGAGGGAGAGGTGTTGGGGCAGTCTAGGTATGGAAGCAAGAGACGTAAACAAAGGTCTTAGTTGCATGGATGGATCAAAGGACTTTGTCTTAGAGATGCCATCTAGAAGACAACTAAAATTTAGATGTACCCAGGGTGCTAGGATCTACAAAGAGGTTTCAGTCAGAGCTGACAGTTGATAGACAAGCTTGAGTGGCAGGTAGACTGGTGATGTTATCCACAGATATGCACAAAGACGATAATAAGAGGCCTTTCAGGGAAGAGAAAGAACCATGTTGTAGCTCTGCTGAGCTTTAACTTCCTGCTAGTCATCCATAGAAGAGAGAAAAAATGCTATAATTTGAGTCTGGATACAGGGAGATAGCTCTGGGGAAAGGAGCAGATCTGTAAATCATCTGCAGAGAGATGTTAGTTGTATTTATATTTCAGATGAGATAACTCAGTGATAACATGGAAAATAAAAGGAGAAGACCAAGGATACAGCTCTCTGAATCTGTCAAAGAACACTTGGAAGGAAGTTTTAAATAGGTAAAAGGAAAAGATTTTAAGTGAAGCATGGTTGATTGTGTCAGGTCAGAGAGGATGAAGTTTAAATACTTTTTTTGAGCTCTGTTGAACCTTTGAATGGCTTTGGTTAATCCAGAGTAGAAACAGAGAAGTTTAGACACTGATAGGTAGATGTCTATGGAGTGAGTCTAGAAGTGAAATTAGAGAGAGAGCAGTTATTAGAGAGGAAAATGGCACTGAGTCAAGGCTTTTATTCATTTTTTAATTTATACTATTTTTTTATTTTTGAGGGGAAATAGAAACAAAAGGTGGGTAAACCAGGAAGACTATGTCATATTTTAGCCACATGATTTTTTAAAAATAATTTTGCTTGTGGAATTTATTCCCTCTAGTGGAAAATAGATGGCTGCTTTTCTCCTTTTGCTTACTAATGTCATAGACAAGAAAGGTGGGAAGAACAGGCATTGTTCTCTCAATCGTCTCCCGTTGGGACTGTTCAGCTAGAGATGTAGCTCAAACATGCAGCTGAGCCAATCTAATAACTTGTGGCCGCTGAAAGGTGGCTTTCGTGGCTGTGTGTTCTGTCCCTTTCTTTGTACTGATGCTGCTACTCATTGGACCCGCTTGTCTGCGGTTTTACTGAGTTCATTTGGCTCATGGAAGTGTCCCAATGAGTGCCAAAATCAGCACAGGCCAGAGTGCCCAGCTGGGAGTGGAGTTTTGTGAGATGGCAGATGTCACCTTCTCAGCAGCCACAAACTGTGAGGCCAACTTAGCGTGCCTTCTGGAACTGAAACACTGGGGTAGGTTAAGCAGCTCTTCAAGAAATGGAATTGTGAAATTCCTCTCTATGCCTACATAAGCAATGAAAGAGTTGGCAATTAATGAAATCTGATGATGATGATGAATGTTAATACAACTCATCCTCATGGGATCAATCTGGCAGCTCGCACCTCTAAGAGCAGTTTTTTCAGATTCTTTGCAAAACCTGCAAACTCTGGCAGATCCCTGCGCTGATTCATCTTTTGGCTTAGGATGTAGTTTCACTGAGATCTGGCTCTATGGTGAGCTAGTTCAAGGAGGTAAACCAGAAGAAAACTGTTTTTGCTGTGCTAGCTTTCTGCTCACTTAATTCCCTGAATCAAACTGGCACCAGTGTTTGCAGAAGTGAGGCAGTAGAATCAGGGTAATTCTGGGCAGTCTACCTACACTTTAGTAAAGCCTTTGACACTGTTTCCCACAACATTCTCCTGGAGAAACTGGCTGCTCATGGCTTGGACGGGTGTACTCTTTGCTGGGTAAAAAACTGGCTGGATGGCTGGGCCCAAAGTGTTGTGGTAAATGGAGTTAAATCCAGTTGGAGGCCGGTCACAAGTGGTGTTCCCCAGGGCTCAGTATTGGGGCCAGTTCTGTTTAACATCTCTATCAATGATCTGGATGAGGGGATCAAGTGCACCCTCAGTAAGTTTGCAGATGACACCAAGCTGGGCAGGAGTGGTGATCTGCTGGAGGGCAGGCAGGTGCTACAGAGGGATCTGGACAGGCTGGATCGATGGGCTGAGGCCAATTGTAGGAGTTTCAACAAGGCCAAGGGCTGGGTCCTGCACTTGGGACACAACAACCCCAGGCAACGCTACAGGCTGGGGGGGAGTGGCTGGAAAGCTGCCTGGCGGAAAAGGACCTGGGGGTGTTGGTCGACAGCCGGCTGAATATGAGCCAGCAGTGTGCCCAGGTGGCCAAGAAGGCCAACAGCATCCTGGCTTGTATCAGAAATCGTGTGGCCAGCAGGAGTAGGGAAGTGATCGTCCCCCTGTACTCGGCCCTGGTGAGGCCACACCTCCAGTACTGTGTTCAGTTTTGGGCCCCTCACTACAAGACAGGCATTGAGGTGCTGGAGCGTGTCCAGAGAAGGGCAACGAAGCTGGTGAAGGGTCTAGAGCACAAGTCCTATGAGGAGCGGCCGAGGGAACTGGGGATGTTTAGTCTGGAGAAAAGGAGACTGAGGGGAGACCTTATTGCTCTCTACAATTACCTGAAAGGAGGTTGTAGCGAGGTGGGGGTCGGTCTCTTCTCCCAATTAACAGGCGACAGGACAAGAGGAAATGGCCTCAAATTGCGCCAGGGGAGGTTTAGATTGGATATTTGGAAAAATTTCTTCACCAAAAGGGTTATTGGGCACTGGAACAGGCTGCCCAGGGAAGTGGTGGAGTCACCATCCCTGGAGGCATTTAAAAGATGTGTAGATGTGGTGCTTAGCGACATGATTTAGTGGTGGCCTTGGCAGTGTTAGGTTTACAGTTGCACTTTATGATCTTAAAGGTCTTTTCCAACCTAAATGATTCTAAGAATGCCTACAGGTAGAAGCGGGAAGCAGAATTGCCTTTTCTACAGGAGCTAAACCTTCTATCCACCTTGTTGCAGTGTGAAACTCCACCTTTAGGATGTGGCTTCACAGTTGATTGATCTCATTCTGACTTTTTGATGAAAGAAGTGGTCCTACTGCCTCCCTGGTATCAGCCCTGTTAAAATAAACCCTGCTCAAAATGACTTGTTTGAATATGTAGTCATGGGGTTACTAGCATCAACACAAGGAAGATAAATCACATTAGGAGTTGAAATGGAAGTTTGGCTTTCTTCTGTAGCTTGGAATGGGGCCCCAAATAGGGTGTTATTAATGAGCTAGGGGGGACTACACGCAGCTCTCTGCTCATTGTCTGCTAACAGCAATTTAAGTCTTGACTGGAGCCTCTTTCCTTTGATATTGCATGATCATTGATTTTCCTTTGAACACTGTCATTTACCCTAGTCTTCTCCCTGTTAAAGGATAAGCTAATGTGATTATAAAAATAATTTTTTTTCTGTGATCAGCAGAACAAGTGAAGCCTGGTTTCCTATGGACTTGTCCTGATGTGGCACTGCTGAGTGGATTCTCATATGTATATTAAGCAGTGTCTGCACATGCTTGCTTTTTATCAGTGACAGCTTTATTAGGGTCTGTTTCATCGATTCGTCTTTGTATTTCACAGAAGTTACCTTTGTACAAATTTAGATGGAATTGGGCAATGGCTTAAATATGCTTTTTTTTTTTTTTTTTTTTTTTTGGCAAGGAAAGGGGGGAAGAAAGGGGACCCACAGGCAAAAACACCAACAGACAGTGTAATTGCATAAGCCTTCTCTCCTTAGGAAATCAGGCTAAAAATGAGTCTTTTGACAGAGACCTCTGCAAGATCTCAGATCAGGCTACAGAGACAGAAAGAAAAGCAAATCTTGCTGTTTACCATGTAAAGGCTTCCAGGTACCCGCTGCAACAGATTTCTCATAAGTAAGGCTAAGCCAGCAGTTGGTCTTTACTCACTCCGTTACCTTCTCATCTTCAGCAATGTCCCCATCAGGCTTTGGGAACTTGTTTTCTTTGCCAGAGTGCACTCATGCATCAGTTGCTTTCATTTATTTTTAATTTAACCTTTATACTTGAGTAAATGGCTATGTAGGTAGTAAGGCAAGCTGTTGAAGAGACTTGTGGTTTACAGGACTCTGTTTATGTCAGTGATGCCATGAAAAATAAAGGCTTTAAATGCAGCCAAGGATTCAATCCTGTTATTGTAGAAAAGCTAGACTGAGGGATTCCATTATATAGTATCTTCTCTGTGAGACTTTCACAGTGTAATAAATGCTGGGGTATTTTATTGCTTTCCTTTCTCTTTTGTAACTTTACACTTAAGCCCCTATTACCTTAGAAACTAAAATAAACAATTTGTAAAAGGAAAAACTGGTGTGTTTCAGATTTCTGGGCGGATGCCAGTTTAATACAAATGGGTCCAGCTACGAACAAACTTTGCAGACTTGTTCAGATTTGGTCGCTATTCTGAGCTCATCTTGAGCTCTGATAAAGTTCTCTTACAAATGCTTTGCCTACCCTGTAACAGAGCAGCTGGATCCTGGAGCCCAGCCACATTGGCTTCGTGGGTCTCCTTCCAGTCACCTGGGCCTTGAAATAAGTCTGTCGTGTCCCCAGATGTAAACTTTTTCCTTGAACTAGTTTACAGCTGGATCAATTCGCTGATTCGCTGACCCTGTCGTTACAGAAATGCTGGTGCTGGAGCAAGGGAGCGAGCAGTCAATCAGGTTGAACAGGAAATGTGGGACTAGCCTTCCAAGCGGCGCTCCAGGTTTATGGCAGATTACCATGACCATGTAAAACAAAGCATTATACATCAGGGGGTGTGAAGGGAGGAAGGAGGGCAAGGAGGAGGGAGAACATGTCCATCTGACTGTGGGAACTCAGTTATATCCAGACCCCTCCAGCTTTTTCTCCTGAGCATACGTGTGATGCACTTTTCTCCTGAGCATGAGTCACGCAATGAGCTTCAGAGTAGTGCTGGCTCCTGCTGGGTGGCCTCCATTTCAACTGGTCAGCTGTCTGGTGCATCCCCCAGAGGGGATGGACGGAGAAGCTGTGGCCGGGTGGTGACTGTAAGGGAGATGCAGACCTTCCCCGTAGAGGAGAACAAACCAGAGACAAGATGTGTGAGTTACTGCAGTGTGTGTGGATTGCACTGCTTTGTAACCCCCAGTGGATAAATATAAAAATGGATGAAAATTTCTTCACTGTAGAGCAAGATCAAGGGTCTTTGCAGAAAGACTTATTATACAGAAGCTGTAACTCTTGGGTAGAAAGCATTTGTACGTTCAAAATACAGACACAAGTCAATGGAAAACAAACCTTTCTGATGTGACGCCACCACCTGTGAGACCTGACGTGATGGCACCATCCTGGGCTTAGACCAGGTCCTTAGAACAAGCAGCTGTTTAAGCTTTAATGGCGTGGTCATCTTATTTGTGATAGTGAGAGGGCCTTATTTGCTCAGAGAATTGTTCTGGAAACCAGCTGTGTTCCTTGTTTGCCATCAATTGGTCCCTACCTCATTCCTGAGTTAAAAAAAAGGGGGGGGGGGGGGGAGCATTCACCTACAGACAGAAATAATACTGCTTCTGTAGAGCTTTTCCCTGATGACAGCCATTAGCTGCTTTGTTGCACCCCTCGGACAATCTGTCTGCTAAATGCCAAGTCTCTGCCAGGGAGATCCTCCTACCCTGATGATGACATTAAAAGTGGCAAAGTTAAAACAAAATGAAATTTGACACTGGCTGTCAAATTGTCAAAGCAATTTAAAGCAGTATTTCCTGTGGTTTCAGTGTCTTCTTCAAATAGATGCACCTAGTTGGGGTTCTAACGGCACAAAAGTTGGGAAATAGAAGGAATTGCAAAGGAATTGGAAGAAATTGGGTCCTCAGATCCCTTTCAGTTGCAATGGAATTTGGGCTGGAAACTTGTTTGCTTTTTGACAATCTTGGCCTCGAGACTTGATGATGATAGCCCTGACCAGCAGCTGGCTGTGTAGTCGTTACCCGTGTACTGTGGTGTCACGGTTCTAACGTTCACACTTGTTCCCCACACGTGAGCTTTGCCGTAATTATTCCTCTGTTAAACCCTGGACCCTTTCCACTTGATTTATCCCTCTTTGTTTTCTCCCAGTTTGCCGCTTTGGAGACGGCTACGATTTGCTTTGTATTTTCTGGTCTGCCCCTGTTCTTTACCTTCCGTTCTCTCTGCTGCCCGTGTCCCGCGGCTGCCGCTTCCCTGCCCGGTGCCGAGGGCTGCTGGCCGTGCAGGGGGCCCACTCCTGCCCGGGAGCTGGCCTGCCCCGCTGCCTGCCCCGCTGCCTGGACTTCATCTTGCCCGTCTGCTTCGTGGTGCTCTCTGGGCGTGGGTGGCTCCCACAGCCCAGCTGCGGCTTGCTCATCAGGCCTTCCTAATTGCAAACGGGCAGCCTCTCTTTTCACTTCAAAAATCTTCTACAAAGAGCTCGCTTTTCAATGTTTTTACTAATATTTGATACCACAGCATTGTTTCTGAGGTGGCATCTCCCGGCTGAAAGCGTGCGAACGCCTGTTCAGGGGCTCAGCTGGCGTCACCGTAACCCCGCCAGCTCCCGCGCGGAGCTGCGAGTAGGGGCCCGCCGCGGGGCCGGCCGCCCTGAGCGCAGGCTCCGGCCAGGCGGATCCCGCTGCCACGGGAGCGGCGCGGCAAACACACAGGCGCTTCGTGCGTACGGCCGGGGGCCCCAAGTGACCGAGGTGACAGCACACGCCTCCCGCGGAGGCCTCGGGGAGGGCATCCGGCAGGCGCCCTGCTACTGCGGGCCGGGCCGGGCCGGGCCGGGCCGGCACCGCGAGCCGCCGCCCGCCGGGCCCGCGCGGCCCGCCTCAGCCGCCCGGCCAGCAGCTGCCGTACAACATGGCGGCACCCACAGCTCGCTCGCACCGCTGGGAAAGAGGAAGCGTCCGCTCCTGTAAGCCTCCCGGTGTGCGCGGCGACTACCCCGCGGGGGTTCCTGCTGCTGGAGACAAGCGTTCCGCGGAGACGCAGGTAGCGAGCGGGCAGGTGGGCACCCCGGCGGGGCGCCTGTGGGCCGGGCGGCGGCGCGGCAGGGGCCGGGAGAGAGGGGAGAGGTTGCTGCGCACAGCCCGGGGGCGGCCTGTGCCGGCAGGTGCCCCGGCTGCGCAGGCCAGTGAGCCCGCGGCCTCCCGGGCCGGGCGCTCGGCGCCTCCCGCCTGCGAGCTCCCCACGGGGGCGGCGCCCGGGTCTCTTCCCCGTAAAGCCCCGACCAAGCCTAAAGCGGGCGGTGCTCCTTCCCTACCTGCCCTCCTCCCGCCGGGGCCTGCGGGGCGACCCTGAGGAGCGCTCTCTGCTCTCTCCGGGGGGGGCCTGCGGCGGCCAGGCCCCGGCCCCAGGCCCCCGGCCTGCCCCCGCGCGTCGCCCTCGGCCCGCGGGCTGCGCCTGTATCGCCCGGTTCCCAACGAGGTAGCGGCTGTTGGAGCGGGGGAGAGGCCGTAGGTGCGGGTCGCCCTCGTTGCTTTCAGTCTTCTCGTTCAGTGTAAGAAGTGACTTATCTGTCGCTTCACAAGCGTTGAGGCGGGTGCCCGCGCTCTGAATGCTGTTAGTGGCTGTGTTGGGCTGTAGTTGCATCTAGTTGCACCAGTATAAATCAATGGATTCCCTTTAAGGTTTTTGGTGGTGTGATCAACAGCAGCATTCAGTTTCCTGTTAACAGCAGCCTGTCCCCTGACCCCTAGTCTATCAAAGTGAGACCCGCTCCTTCTGTCAGGATCGCGAGTTGCGGCTAGAACCTTGAGCATATTTAATACCTCTAAACACATTTCATTAAGTTGTCTTTAATTGCCACCTCTCTCCTTTTTCTTTGCAGGCCATGATAAAATCCTACAATGCCGTTTTGAGTGGGTGAAGTGAAGGGGGGAAAAGGGGGATAAAAAAAATGCCCAAGCAAACAGCAGTGACGATTACTTTGGCTACCCTGCTGGGTGTTGCAGTGGGGGGCCTGGTTTTGTGGAAGGCAACCCAGCGTCGGAAAGGAAAAGCATGCTGTAGTAGTCAGCGAGAGGAGGCAGTTATAAACTCGGGAGAGGAGAAACTGATTAAGGCAGAGGATAAGGAGGTGCTTTCCTTCTTCAGATCTCCCACCTTTTCCTGGGTAGAGAGGACCCTTGGTGCAGACATAGTGATAGTTTCAGAGCAGGAGGAGTGGGATTGTGTTGAACCTTTGCTGAAGAAGGAGCTGGAGAAGTGGCCAGTGCTTGGAATTGATTGCGAGTGGGTGAGTGATCAAGAATCGCCTCTCCTTTAGATTGCAAATTGCAACGGGAAATCATCGAGGGTGGAGTGATTCCTTTGCTTAAATGGATACAACAGGACTGACTATTGAAATTGTGATTACCTGTCATGACACTAGTGAAGTAACAGCTAATTTTGATTGTTCTCACGTTTAAGTGTGCTGACTGTAAGTTTTTAATTCAGTAGTTGTATTCATTTGCTGAACTCCTGTGATAAATCTACTATACTAAACATAGCAATAATTATATGCTAAATATAGCATTCTGTGTTTTGTATAGTATCTCTTGAAAGGTGATTTACTAAAAGTAGCTTGGGTTTACACCATTTTAAATCCAGCTACATACTTAAGAAATAATTTCTTAAAAGTAATAAGCCCAAAGAGGAGGATAATACAGATATGTAGATACAACTCACTGGGACTAACAAAAAGCAAAGTTCCTCTTCCGCTTGTGCATTTGCCTGTGTGAACTCTCAAAACAGGCTTTGAGTCATTTATAAAGCTCGGCGTTGCCATTATTGTGGCTGGAAATTATTTGCCCCACAGTCATTGGTATAAGCCATAGTTAAACAATGTGTTTGTCATAAACATTTATGCAGTGGGTGGCTTTGTGCTGGTGTGGATTAAGAAACGTGTCTGATTTCTTCCACCAGCTCAGCTATGAGGGGGAAGGGTGAAAGGGGAAAAGTTTCTCTTGTAGGAGTGTGGCAAGAAGTAGCTGTGGGACAGTAATACTGTGAAACAGATCACTCAATTTGCAGTAAAATTTTAGAGACATGTAACAATACTTGACTGTATAGACCGATAGGTATTTCCTGTCTTCAGTGCCCTCTTTTGCAATTTGTTCCAGCCCCAGCACTGCTAACAGTACTGTAACCCAGACTCTGATTTTTGTCTTTATTTCAGGTCTCTGTGGAAGGAAAAGCAAATCCTGTATCCCTCCTACAGATGGCTTCTTCCAGTGGCCTCTGCATTCTTGTTCGGTTGCCCAGGCTTGTTGCCAGTGGACGGACTATCCCAAAGACCCTGTTGGACATCATGGCAGATAGTGCTGTGTTGAAAGTTGGGGTAGGATGCTGGGAAGATGCTTGCAAGTTACTTCATGATTATGGTCTTCCAGTCAAAGGGAGTGTGGATCTCCGGTATTTAGCCATGAGACAGCGGTGAGTGTCTGAAGACAGACGCAGCTCTGTTTGAGGCATCGTTTGAGTTGGAAATATTTTAAAAGTAACTTGCATATGCAGAATGATACCAGGCAGGTAGGCCTGGAGTTCTCAGGGTGGTTTTAGAGCATGGGCATTGACAGCTGCGGCCCAAGAACACATCATGCTTCTATTCTGTGGTCTTCATGAAGATTTCGTATGCTAATTGTGTCTCTTAGTTTTCTCGTGCCATACCCTTACGAGCTTTTCTGAGTATTATGCTTCAGCTTGTAAGAAGTCCAGGCACAGTGATGTAACACAGTGAGAGTCATCACCACGTAAATAGATGTTTGAATACACTGCCTAAAAGTATGGGGTAAATGTGCCAGGGGCACATAAGTGGAACTGTTGAATTACAGGATTTCTTGAAAAATGACTAAAATAAATCAGCTCTAATTTTCTCTTTTAATAACAATGCTTCCATTAAAAGGTTACTATTAAGATCCCATTTTCTCATCCTTCATTCTTCCTAAAATAAAATGTTTTACTTGGGAATATTCTTCACGTAGAGTATATGTATGCCTGGGTGTGTTGTTAGTCATCTGGGGCATGGATTTTCTGACCTGATGGTGCCTTTTTAGCACTGAGGATGGACTTCTTGTCTCTAGTGGCCAGGATTCTTCTGAGTCATTCCTGGCTCTCGTGCTCCTCATGAATCCCTGGGGCAGGCAGTCCATCACTCTATGATAAACCTCTTTAGTTCAGAATTGGGTAGTTCAGAGCCAAACACTTCAGCCTTAAATGTTACCAACTCCCAGCATTGCCTGGTTTGCATATTGCAGATACTAGATAATTACTAAATCTAGAAAGAACATTTTAGCAGAAGGGAGGGAAAGGGCCTGTGGAGCTGAGTGGCAGCTGTGCGCTATTTGAGTGGGAGTCATGCATCATGTGCATTGTGTTCTGGCAGATTCAGGGTGTCTGAGGCCATTTGAATTTGCATGATTGTATAGTTAGTTTTTAATATGTTTGTTTCACTTTCTTTGTTAAACTGAAGGAAGGATCTACTTCACAACTGCCTTAGCCTTAAGTCTTTAGCTGAAAAGGTCCTGAACTGCCCGCTTGACAAGTCTCCTAACGTGCGTTGCAGCAACTGGGAGGCAGAAGAACTGACACAAGATCAGGTGTGTATTCAACTTAGTGTTTTGGGAGGAGAAGCAACCTTCTTAGTAGAGAAGAGATATTGCAATAGGGACATCTGAGCTTTCTTCGAGTTTTGCTTCGAAAGCTTGCGTGTGACTGTGGTCTGAAGTTAATTTCAGACTCTGTGCCTGTGTTTTGCTCCTTTTCCATGAAGATAATTTTCTGTTACTGTCCCTGGATTCTTGACCCTTCTTTTCCTTTAATCCTGAAAGGTCTGTAAGGCAAGATCCCTTGAAGAAATGTTTGTGCACCCCAACCTTTTCATTATTTTCTATCCTCCAATCTATAGCAGTCAGTGCAATGTAAGAGAGAGACCCTGGAAACCTTGTTCACCATCTTTAGACCATTATGATTTCCCTGATTGCTCACTTTCTTTACAGTCATGCTGCAAATGTCTACAAAATCAGTGACCGGTAGAGGGAGTGACAGGATAAATAACCATTCTGAATGTTCATAGTGTATCGAAAGGGAGCTTTTTTTAAAGTTAGGGAGGGCTTGGTGGGGCAGGAGGGTGTTTAAGGCCTGGCTGACCTGATTTTTTTTCAGTCCCTTGCGGTTCCTGGGGGCACCCATGAGTATTTCAAGTCTGACTGACCCTAAAAATGTGGGGTGTGGTGATGTTATGTAAGTGTCACTCAACTGCCAGAACTTTGCGTGAACTTCAAAAGGAAATAAATCCAGCTTCTGGCTTTACTGTACCTAGTGTTAAAGATTGATAATGTAGTGTTTGAGTGTTTGCTGTTTGTCAGTGTCTTGATGCTTACGCTTTTCTGCAGGTTCTCTATGCTGCTAGGGATGCCCAGGTCTCAGTGGCTCTGTTCCTCCATTTGCTGGGATTTGCCAGCCTCCCTGCTACATCTGAAGGTGAAAACTCTGTCGCTGCTTGGGAAAAAGCACTGGGTAAATGCCGCGGCTTGGTGGATATCCCATTTAGAGGAAGAAGGAGTGGCAGTACAGGAGAGGAGAAGAGTGGAGAGGGACGCTCCCCTCAGAAAACAAAGAATCGGAAATCTTTGGTGAACGGCCAGCCCTCTGGAAGTCAGCAAGTGAGAGATCCGCGGAGGCAGAAGCGAAAGCCGCTGGGTGTGGGATATTCTGCAAGGTAAGTCTATGAGCACGTTTTACTCCTCGCGCCGCAGATGGAAAACTTTGAATGATGCTTCGTGCTCTACTCATTAAACAAAGTGGATGATATGAGCTAGGAAAGGAAACGCAGGACCCAATGGTCATGGGAGCCAGATCCTGTTTCTGTCTTCCCCATTTCCTTCCAGGTGGTATTGAAAGTGGGGGCAGCACTTGAATCTGTGCTAGGTTATGAGCAGGTTGAGGGGTTGTCTTCAGCTTTTGCTCTTCCTTCTCCTGTGGAGGCATTAGCTGGAGAGCAGAGTCCCAGCAGGAGGTGGTTGGCTGTTGGGGTGGCATTTACTGCCCAAACAGCTGTTCCCTGTCTCCTCCAGGAAAAAAGGTGGCAACTGCATAGAGCTTGTCCTGTCAGCAGGATCTACCTTGCAGACTGCTGTTTGTACTGTGCTGCCCCAGGTCACTGTGGCCACGGAGTTGTCGGGGTACTGAGCAGAGCTGAAAGCTAAGGTTAGGAGGGGTGAGACACGTTATGTGAGGTGCCAGAGGGCACAGGAAGGAACAGTCTGTGGCAGCATCAAAGCACTGCACTTCTGCAT
The DNA here is from genome assembly GCA_009819775.1 of Phoenicopterus ruber ruber. Classification (NCBI taxonomy): domain Eukaryota; kingdom Metazoa; phylum Chordata; class Aves; order Phoenicopteriformes; family Phoenicopteridae; genus Phoenicopterus; species Phoenicopterus ruber. The sequence goes on from CM020219.1 coordinate 39,139,241, forward strand.
TGGCCAGGGAGAGAGTGGAGGGAATGGTACTATTTTGGCCTTGCAGAGGCAGCTGTTGCTGGATTCAGGATCCCTGTCTTACAGGTGATCTTTGTGGAGCAAATCCTAAATTCTTACGGCATTTTGCTAGCGAAAGTTCAGTTATTTTTAAATTAAAACAAGTTGGAGAAGTCTCTTTAAGCTCAATGCAGTGGAAGACATGGAGAGCTAGTATGTTTGATTTTGTTCGGATACAATCTAATAAAATTAATCACATGGATGTAGGAAATAAAATTGTCTGTAATTACCTTTGGAAAGAAAACCAGTCATTTTAGTATTTTTTTTTCTCCTTTTCAAGTTTATTGGATTGGCGTTGAAGACATTTTAATGCAGTCAATAATATCAATTTCATTAGCAGTCATTAACAGTATTGTGTTGTACACAGCAAGTCCCTTCAGATTTTTTTTTTTTTTTTCAATTGGAGCCTGTGTCAAACAAAGCAGAAGGACTGCACCTCATGGGACGATTAAAATTTCAACAAAATTGCATTCCAAGCTATATTGAGATCTCCCCATGTTTGTTTGTTTGTTTATTGTTTTTAACCACGCTTGACTTCATGAGAGATCTGTAGACTCACTGGGTTTTACAATATCTCCAGCAGTCTGACTCTGGTCTGTAATAAGACTGGATGTGATCTCCAAAGTCCTTTTCCACTCTTCCTTTCTTTCAGCCTGTTTTGTTTTAATGTTTATTCATGTAGAGTTGGGACATACTCAAATTATCACGGTGATTGAGCTGAACTGCTGATGCTCAGTGGAAGAAGACCTCTTGTATCATTATTGTTTTGTTGGGGTTTTTTCCCCCATGGACCTCAGAAGAAATCCTTTTGTCAGATTATATAGCCTGTGAATCAACCTTTTTTTTTTAGCTGGTAGAGCTCTGCTGAGTACTTTTTCCTTTCTTTCCAGCAAGACCATATGAATCTTTCCCACAGTGTATTGTGATATGTCTGTATCCCTGGCCAGTTCCTCCCAGGTGCAACCCGAGCCCAGCCTGCTCTGCTCTTCACTCGTGTTTGAAGGAGGTTGGCAGAGTAAGGAAACGTTTTTGTGCAAAACAGAGCCCTTCCATACGCTGCCACAAACCACTAGAGACCGCTTAAGCAGGACTTTTTGCCACTGCCTAAGGTTAGGTGCTTGTGTTTCAGAGGGCCTTCAGAGGCTTCAGCTTCATTGTTCCCATGGACTCGTGTGTTTGGGTTCCCAGTGCTCCAAGAGTTTTTTTGTAGTATTTCTCTTGGGTGAATGAAGTAACTGCTGTTCACACTTACTTTTAGAAAAGTCATCTTAATAATGCTCATCATCTTTCTTGACTTCAATTCTTTTTTGTTTTCTAATGCAATTTTTTTTTGAAAATGCTGTCATCATTGATGGCATCTCTTGAAAACTGGGATTCAGAGTTACAATTCTATTGGCAGCAGGAGAGCAAAGATACCTTACAGTCAGTTGGTGAACCCCAGGTAAGTTTTCAGATGTTCTGCTTCCCGTAGCAGCAGCCTGTGCAGTGCTCAGCAGCCTTAAGCGTGTGTTTAGGGACACTCCTGTGATTTGGAGGAGGCTGCATGAATTGCAGTGTGGCACGCGTGGCTATAGAGCGCTCTGTTTTTTTGGCATGCTATTACAGTTGCTGTAATGCTGCCCTTGTTTCATAGAAAATCTCCACTGTATGACAACTGCTTCCTGCATGCACCAGATGGACAGCCTCTGTGCACTTGTGATCGCAAGAAGGCTCAGTGGTATCTGGACAAGGGGATTGGAGGTGAGCATACCAATTTTCCTGTTGGTATCTGAAATACAGCGCTTTTTGGGGTGTTTGCCTTGTTTCTTGGATAACTGGGCACAAATTTTTTGTATCCTTTCTTGTTGGAAATATTGTTGGGGATTCAATAGAATGACTCCTATGTTTTAGCATTGTTATTTTAGCTTTCAAATACAAATTTGTCTTGAATATTCTCTATTTGCTTTTACCCTTTCAGAGCTAGTTAGCACAGACCCATTTGTTGTGAAGCTGCGGTTTGAACCTTCAGGACGTCCCGAGTCTCAAGTTGATTATTATCTGACAGTCAAAGAGAACCTGTGTGTTGTATGTGGCAAGCGAGAGTCCTATATCCGGTGAGTTTAGTGGGATAGGAGAAAAATGCATCTCTTAAAACAGGACTGAGGTCTGCATCTAGTTTGGCATCCAGAAGCTTGGATAGTGGCCTGAAACATCATGCTTGTTCACATCCTGGATGGGCTATCGCTCTTTGAATGCTCTGTAGTCGTATGTGTCTGGGTAAGTTTGACACCGAACAGGCCAACCTTCCCTCTTCTTCCAGAGGCAGGAGGTGTCTGTCCTTGGAGAGAACAAAGCGTATGGAACGTGTATGTGCTGCAGTTTGAATGACAGGGGGCAGCAGTATGCCAACACACACTGTTCTGATGGCATCCCCTTCCGAAAATAGCTGTACTATTCCTTCCACTACTTAATCCTTATATTTTTGAAAGGTTTAGGTGAGCCTGAAGCCCATGAGGTCACAAAGCGTAAGATTTTTGTCTTTGCAGCTGCTGCTGTTTAGCTGAGAGGTATGCTTCTCATAGTGCTTTGCTTTTTTTTTTTTTTACAGTATGAATCACCTTTTTTTTTTTTTTTTTTAATTGAAAGCAATGAATTTGTGGAAGGGGGGAAAAAAAAAGAGAAACGTAGAAAACCTGTGGAGAGAAGTAGATATAAAAAGAAGTTGCAGAACCTATTGCTGCACTGAGGGTCCTGACCCTGGTGATCTTTGTTTTCCTGGACTTTTAGTATTAGTTGACCCTTTCTGGGCCAGAAAGAGGAGGAACTGGGGAGTAGCAGCTCCAGGCAAATGTAACGTGCTGGCTGGTTTGTGTTCCCTAGGAAGAACATTGTTCCTCATGAATACCGAAGACACTTCCCCATCCAGATGAAGGACCACAACTCCCATGACGTGCTCCTACTCTGCACGTCCTGCCATGCCATCTCCAATTACTATGACAACCATCTCAAGCAGCAGCTGGCTGAGGAGTTTGGTGCCCCCATCGGCTCTGAGGAAGGTGTGCGTCTGCTGGAGGACCCTCTGCGCAGGCAAGTGCGCTCGGGGGCCCGAGCCCTGCTGAATGCAGACAGCCTGCCTGACCCCCGAAGGGCAGAGCTTCTGCAAAGCATCAAGGACTTCTTTAACACAGAGGCAGTCACCCCAGAGATGCTCCAGGAAGCAGCTGGTCTGGAAACCAGGTATAACAAGCCCATCAGTAGATGTAACATTGTAGTCATTTATGTTGGCACATAAATTCAACAAAAAGTTGTCTACACACAGAGCCTTGCGTAACTATTACTGCAGCAAAATACAAGAAAATCCAGCAGGATTTGCAGAGCTGAGGATCACACATGCTGACTTCCTTGCCTCCCCCCAAAGCTTTGTAATGAAAATAAGACAAAACCCATTGCTGGTCTCCTTGGGATACTGATGTATCTTCCCTAAAATAATGGTGTCAAGTTAAGGAGTGTCTGAATTTGAGACTACTAGGAGTTGATCTGCGCAGGAAAAATGAGCCTCCAAAAGTATAACTTTGTCACTTGTATAAGACTGCACAGTCTGGATTTGTAGTACTTTGATAGATTTAACTAGAAAGCAAGGATAGGAAGAAGATAATTATCTGTGCTGTAGCCTAGGGCTCTAAGCAGACAAGCACACTGCATTTCTTGCTGTGTTTGTTTTTGTTTACCCCCTTCTCCCCTCAACCCAGCAGTGGTCTGTGAACTGCAGCTCTTGTTTCTTCCCCTTTCCCTTCCAGCAATCTCCTTCTGTTCTTGCTCTCCATCTTCTCCACTATTTTATACTACTTTTGAAGGACAGATCAGGGAGGGAGATTGAAAGGCAGTCATATCAGAAGTCTTCTCTCTTCCTTTTTCTCAGAGCCTCCCCATATATCTTTTCTTAACTAGTATCTGGTCTCTGCATGAAGTCAGTATTTTCTCCTTGTTACGCTCACTGTTGTTTGTAATGTGCCAACGTTATAACTCGGAACCTATCCAGGCAGGGAATTCAGTGGCAGGATCAGGGCTCTGGAGTGTCATATGGTTCTTGCCTTGAGAAATTTGCAGTCTGTCTCCTGAGGAGCTTGTAATGGACCTTGAGAGCTTTGTTTAGTATTGCTATAAAAGAATAACGCTTTCTCAGTTCAAAGAAACCAGCTTCCCAGTGTAACTGTGTTCCAGAAAGCAGTCTGGCATTGAAGGAAAGCTTAAAACTCTCCCTCCTGGTTAGCTTACCATGTGTCTGTAATTAAACTCCTCAGCTGAAAGTATCTTCAGTGTCTTGCTGTTCGTTGTAGACAAATCTAGAGTCTGACAGTGGGCTTGCGTGAAAATAAACTCTGCTTGTGTCCTGGCAGGATCTGCAATGAGAGCTACATGCCACATGGACTGAAGGTGGTGCAGTGTTTTGCTAAAGGAGGCCTGCGCTCCCTTATGCAGTTGGAGAGACGCTGGCGGCAGCATTTCTTGGACAGCATGCAGCCCAAGCACCTCCCAGAGCAATGGTCAGTGGACCATAACCACATGAAGCTGATCCGAAAGTATGGGGAGGATCTCCAGATCGAGCTGTCATGAAACTAACTTCCTGGACTCTAGATCGTGTCTAATGGACATACGTAACTGAAGGTGGAAGGACTGTTTTTATTTCTATGTCTCCACTAACATCTGGGCCTGGGTTTGCAAACAGGCAGCAGTGGATCTGCCAGATTTGGCATTTTATAGAGTTAAACCCATTGGCTTGAATTTTCAGGTGGTTTGGCATTTTTAATCCTAGTCTGTCACTGACTAGTTCAGTGCAAGAGTGATATGCTAAAGGAACTTATCTTCTCAAAGTGACTATGGATAGTTATTTTCTACCCCCCAGGATGGCTGATGCCTCCGGACCATCACTCGTAACACAGAGCACAGTACATGAACACTTTCAGGTTTTCTAACAGATGCATCTGTGCCCTTAGCTGCACCTTGAGAGTCTCCTGATTTCAGTGCAGTTGTACTCATATGAGTTCTTCTCAGAGAAGACTCCCTGCCAGAGAGAGATTCCTTGTTTGGAAGTGGCAAAGAAACCTTACTTTTTTTTTTTTTTTTTTTTTCCAGATTCTGAGCTGTATCAGCATTGCATATAGGCCTCAGTGAGTTTTGTAGTGGCAGGTGCCTGATGAGAAGCAACACTGACTCTGGCAGCGTGGAAGCACCCATGTCAAGTCTTTTCTTAAACAGCTTCCAGCACCACACAGTCTATAAAAACCCCATTATTTCCTACTTCCACTTGTTTATCATGAATAGCTCTTGGTGGGTACCTTTTCATATCAGACTGAAATGGGGTCAGGTGTCTTAAAAGGGATGAGAGGAAACAAATTTTATTTAAAGACCAGCATCTTTTAAGAGGTCAGACCGCATGTGGCAGAAAACTGGAAAATCTGGTGTTCTGTTCCTGGATTTGACGTGTGTGGTGGTAAGCAGGTCATACCTTCTCCATGCCTGTTTCCCTGTCTCTAAAACGGGACTAATAATACTTACCTATCTCACAAGGGTGTTGTGAGGCTTAATTAATTCATGTTTTTGTAAAATGCTTTGAAAATATAAGCTAGTGTGTGCTAATTATTACTGTTGTTTCTTAAAATGTGCTGCTGTCTGACTTTCTTAAATATCCATGGTTTTTTGCCTGGTGCTAGCCCTTAGTTAAATGTAACTTTTTAAAAATACATCCCCCTTTCTGTGAAATGGCTTTTGATGATTTTGATTGCATGAGGTGAGTGTGCTTCTCCTGAATGATGAAGTTATGCTCAACTTTTATAGGTCTCCATAAAGAAGTTTCAGTAAAACCCTGAAATTATACTTTACGCTAGTGCGTATAGCACAGTTGACCCATATTTTATTACAACATTTGGGCAGAATCGTGGACCTGCTGTGATCATGGCTGAAACTCTCCCTTATCAGATAATTCCAGAAATTTTACAGGCCAGGGGTGAAAAACCTGTTTGTAGCAGAAACTGTTTGAGATAAGTAGGAGCCATGGAGAAATGGTACATTAATGCCATCCCAGAGGAGCTGCAGTAGCAGCCTGAGCACAAGGAATCAAGGATTCATGATAAATACTACTTATCACAGAGCTGCAAATGAGACCATTTTCATTAAAAGGGCAATTTTATTTCTTTCCTGTACCACTGACAGGTCTTAACAAAAACTGATCTAGCCAAATGTGTTCCGTCTCTGTGCTCATTCACACAGCTGATTGTAATCTCAGCAAGAACCTCCTGTCTACAGCAGCAGCTTGGATATAACTATTTCTCTCCAAAGTATTTTGAGCATGTGTTCAGATAGTGCTATCTCCTGTCTCTAGTGCCATCTGATCAGGGTGGCAAGAGCTTTTTGCATGGCTCGGAAACTCCTTTTCAACGATCAGGAGTACAAGGTGTCCACCTCACTTCTTCATTCTGCTTTGTTTTTTATCCCTTTGTTCTGATGCAGGAACTCCTGATAAAGCTGTCCTTGTTTAACGGAACTGATGGGCTGACCACAGGGCTGCTGTCTTTTCTGTTTGTTGAGACAAGAAAATGATGTTGACACAAGAATTGGACTACAGGTCCTCTAAATTTAAGGAGTCAGTGGTATCACTGAAGAGTTTTGTGGGGGTTTTTTTTCCAAATCACATGTTCAGAAATTGAAATTTGCAAGGAAAATTCCCTTCATAAATATTTTCTTAACTAAGATTCTTTGTTGTTTGTAAGATATTCTTAACTTGCATCATTTTAAGTCAGCCTGAAAGAGGAGGGGAAGCACTCTATTTATTGTGCAGAAATAGATTATTTTTATATGGTTATGGTTTTTAAATTTTCTGCCAGTCTATAGATAAAACTTTTGTGTATGTCTTCATCACTAATTGTTACATTCAGTAAAGATTTGCTCTTTTACCAAACTTACCACTATTGAAGCTCTTTTTTTCCTTTTTTTGCATGCCTGCTTTTTCTCTTCTTTCCCTGTGTCTCACCCTGTGCTTGTGAATCCATCATTCCGTATAGTAACACCAGGACTTCACCGTCTGACTTTCCCCTTCCAGTGCCTTCCCTGGTCTGTCTGTCAGAGATCAGCCGTGGAAGAGCCCGTGCTGGCAGCAGTACTGTACTTCTAAGCAATGCGATAGCAAGTTTGCTCAGGTATACTTGAATTGTTGTTCTGAGGCTCTCGGTGGATTCAGGTGCTGTCCTTGGCCTGGTCGTGTTGGTCGGTCATGATGGCTACAGATCTACCTTTTTTATTTAAAAACTTAGATTTTTCTCAACCTGAGCATTCATCTAGGTTGCCCCAAGTACCTTACCTATACTAGGACCCTCCTCCACTAAATCATGCACATCCATTTTGTCTGTGGAGGGAGAGAATTGCCATGCCTCTCTGTGTGGGCTGGCTTTCACAACATGGGATTCTTCTTTCTGACACTTGTCACTTTGCATTTGTAAGTTTGCCCAAGGTACGATGCCAGAGATGGGGGAGAGAAATTTTCCCTTTTACCTGGCGCTCGATGCCACCTGCCTCAAACTGGTTCTTGCAGGTTAGTGGGGAGCACGCTTCAGCTGCTGAGGTCCCCAAACCTGTCTTGGCTTATGAATTCCCTGCAAAACTTGCCTCCATCCTTCTTGTTTCAAGTGTTTTACCCATGTGAAACGGATGTGCTTTTCTAAGAATACGACTGGGTACATGTTTCCAGAGACGCTCCTCTGGAGCGGGAGTACCAACAGCCCCTGTGGTAGGTCAGCTTGCCTTTTCTTGGCTGTGCAGTGACTTAGACATTATTGCAAGGTGCAGGAATTACCAGCTGAGCGGCATTTTTGATAGTCTGGCAGTTGGAGGTGCAGTAAGTGCTGCATTTCTGAGCAGACCATACATGACATGTTAATTATGCTGCTGACAGACTTGGCATTTGGAGTGCCTTGGTTTCCTTCCTTTGACAGTCTTTAAAGGTCCCTGCTGTCGCATCCGTGACTGACAGGACTGAAGACAACATATCCCCGTGGGCTTCTTGCGTTTTTCCCTGGTACTCACTAATGGTAGGGATGGGAAGCTATCTTCCTGTTGCATTTCTATTGCTCTGGCTCCCTAGGGAGTATCTGAACTCCACGCTATCCGTAACATGGTTTTGGTGGGTTTTTTTTCAGTGAAGGCAATGTGATTAGCCTTGAGAAGTACTTCATTGCCCTGACCCTGTGCCTAAATGCCTTTGAGGAACTGGGCCTTTTGCGCGTGCAGGGAGAGCTTCTGTAATAAGGAGTCACCAAGAGCCCTTGTGAGTGTGCAGTGTTCTGTACTGATGTAGAGGCACCTCCAGTCTGAACCAGTAGGTCAGTTCCCATCACTGCTCCTTGATCTCCTCCTTCCTTCAGGCCTCCACAGTAGTACAGACCTATACTGCCTTCTTTATTCCCACAGTCTGACACAAACTGTCATCCCATTGGTGTTCTTCGGGAATAAGGGCCATTTTAAAGCCCTTTCTCTCATTTCTATGTAGTGCTGTGTTATTGGCATAATGGCTTTTCCCCACCCTCAGGGGTACATTGTTCTGGAGAAAGGGAGAGGCAGTTTGAGATAAATACAAAGAAGACGTATTCTGCTTTCTCTGTGAGTTATTAAGGGAGCCACGGTGTGCCCTCTCGTATTAGCCCCCCGTGAAGGGAGTTCTGTTAAATGCTTTTACAGGTAGAGAGGGTAATGCAAGAGAGCCAAGATGGTTAAGCTTAGTAAAAAGCCAAATAAACATGGATGGAACATAATTTCCCATATTCAAAACAGATTCCTCTATCACTCTGAATTCCATCATGAACAGCAGACAGCTGTGGCAAGGATTTTCTGTTCCAAGGTTAGTGCTGCATCCTCTCTTCCCACTTAACTATCATGGTGCTTGTTTCTGTCTTGAATTAGCCAGTGTGATACTACCTGGGGTCTCAGTGGTGTTGGTCTCCAGGAAACAGCAAAACCATCTTTCTTTTATTATTGTTCTTTGCAAGCTATTGGATAAGTTCAGTTTCTGAGATGAGGGAGAAAAGAGAACTGAAAAAAAAGAAGATGGAGGCTTTTGCTGTAAAATAGAGATGTCATCTTCAGATAACAAGAAACCATTTCCTTGTACAGGAAAAAATCCAACTTCAGCTATAGATGATATAAAATATGGCTTCTATCTTTCCTTGCTTAAAAAATTGAAAGATTGTGCAGTGGTTAAGGAGCAAAAGAGAGAAGACATTTATATATCTCAGCACAAATGTGACAAGTCTGGGAAGAAGGTACTAGGCAGCTGTCAGAAATGCAGGCTTAAGAGAAAAACTGCCTGTCCAAACTCCCTCCACAAAAAGCATTGTAGCGTGCTCTGTGGGGATCTGACATGTATCTGTTTCACATTGATTGCCAGCAAGTCCTTTCCAATTGATTGTCCTTTGAAAAATGCCAAATGGGACTTTGCATCAGCTGAGATCTGCCAATTGCTCTCCTTTTTTTGCTCGGTGCCCTGACTCTGACCAGGACTTTTAGCCATAAATAAAAGCAGAGAGACTGACTGCCGGTGGCAAGTTGTGAAAATCAGAGTGGGACCTCCTTTCAATGCACTGCGAATAAAAAAAATCATTATCCCTACTTGTCTAGCAAGGGCTATGAAGAGCCCAAATCTGAGCTATAAGTATATGTATATAGTTTTAGCTCAGATTTTTGCTATTCGGATAATGCTTCCCATATGTTTTAAAAGCATTACGCCTTCTTTTTTCCCCCTCTGGTTCTCCTGTGATACATGGGTAGCGATACTAGATGTTGTTCAGCTGCACATCGCAAAGCACTGTGCCGATGTCTTAAAGACCAGCTCTGTTTTGCAGATATTTTCCCCACACTAGAAAAAGAGTCAGTCTAAGCTGTAAGATTAGAAATTAAATCCTTACAGAGCCCTGGAAAATACCAGACTAGACTGCCTGTTTTTTAATAAATTGGTTACAAGGGAGAAAACTTAAAACTCAACAGGCTTTCAAGTGCATGTTCTGTGCATGATAGCTGCAGGTGACAACCACTAGATGGTGGTGAGTATTAGACCCCCACAAAATACCCAAGTATCCTTTTTTTTTTTCCCTCTGCCTTGTAAATGGGGATTAGGACTCTTAATGCTGCTGGACTCTGGCCCCATTAGCTCCATGCCCCCCAGTTCTGCTCCACTGCTTTCAAGGTTTCCAGCGTGTAGTAGTGAAGTATTGGAGGGTGGTCTTGCTCCCAGCAGTGTAGAAGCCCTGCTGCAACTTTGGACAAAGGAGGTGGGGTAAGTACAGGTAGACAGATGTAAGAGCTAAAAAAGGTGGGTTATCTTTATTTCACTCAATTGGAATAATCACCAGTTAAAACCAGAACGACTTGCTGCTATCCTGCTAGCCAGCATCCTTTAGTTGGATGTGTTTCGCCGCCAGCTGTGGCTTGTCAGTGGGTTTATAGAAAAAGCTTATTTCTCATGATGGGCTGCAGTAGGAGACAACGAAGAGAAATTGCTGTATCTAGCAGGTTTGCACTTGGGTAATAACCTCAACCGTCTCAGCCTGCCTTGCCCTGACCTTGGAGGGAAAGGAGCTGAGGGAAGCCCGGGTGGGTCCTTGTCCTCCCCACTGCCTCTTTTGCTCGGGACCTGCCACTCTGGAAGGTGAGTCCTGTGCTCTGCAGGGGACACCAGCGTGGAAATGTGGCTCATGAGCAAAGCTCGGAAGAACTGAGTTTGTCTAGCTTAGGGGAAGCAAAGAACTGAGAGACAAGGAGATAAATCAGAAAAATATTGTGGTGAAGAGGAGGGGGATTTTTGTGACTTGCTTTCTAGTCTAGCTAGGACAGGAGGTTATGGGCTTAAATGTCAACGAAGGAGATTTGGACTAGTCATGAAGAAAAGCTTCCTTATGGTACACATTGCTTCACGATACAGGTCACGTCGCTTCCTTACAAGCGTGCTGACTGGCTCCCCAGCTGCAAACCATCTGTGTTGCCCACTGACAAACCTGGAGGCGATAAAAAATGAAGTATTTTAGCTAACTCTGTCCATGGGCGTTTTGCTCTCATACGCGGTACTTGCCCTTCAGTCACCCGCTGCCAAGACTGACACACAGCGCTTCTCTCTGAACTCTTTAATTAATGTGTGTCTGCTCTGGATTTTTATAGCTCCTAAAAAGTAGCTGTGAGTGGTATCTTGTATCAGAGGGAGGTTTTATAGTGCTGCTGTGAAGCTCGCCATTGCTACCGCTGAGGAGGTGACCTTGGCACGTGTTCCCTCCCCTTCGCTCCTCGCACTATGTGTTAGCACCACGCTTTGCTCTTCCGGTCAAATGCTTCAAAAAAGGCCACACGAGCCAAATGAGGTGGTTTTTGAAAAATGCAACTTAGTAGCTTTCCAAAAAATCCCTGCTCCCTTGAGAAGAAATACAAAAACAGACCTTCAGACCTAAACAAACTTTCTCTTGCTAAATAAGCACTTGTGTTTTATATCTCGGAACTTCGCTTAGGGGAGACAATGAAGACAGTAACCTCACCAGCCTTATTTTTCTATAAATCCCTGTGACTTTGTTGGGGGAATTTTTTGTTGGGGGTGTTTTTGTGGGGTTTTTTTTGTTGTTTTTTTTGTTTTGGTATTTTTTTTTCCTGGGAAGTTAAAAGGAACTGCTGGACAAGGAAACAAATTGTGCTGGAATCAAGATGGGAAATGCACACCAGTAAAACCAGCGTGATTTTCTCACTTCTATCCTTACAGGGCTATACTCCTATCCTGAACAAAGATGAAGGAGGAAGTCTGGAAAACACAATCAACTTGAAGGGGATTCTGAAAGCCATGGGATGCTGTGTGTTAGGCACGCTGCAAAAAACCACCCTAAACGATCCACGAGGGCAAGGATGGGGATGTAGGAGCTGCTGTGCTGGACTGAAGCCAAAGTCTAGTTAGTTCAAGATAATTTCTCTGACCTTAGTGGTCAGTAGTGAGAGCTTGGTTCTCCCTAGATAGTTTGTTTTTCACACTTCATATTTTCAGGGTGAAAACTGATTTATATTTCTTGCGGTAGTTTGACGAAAGCTAGGCAGAATTTTTCTAGCAAGTGTCCTACCACCAAGACGTGTGGTAGTGCCTGCCTTGCTGGGGATGAGCTGTACGGTCAGCAGGATTTCATTTCACCTTCCCCTCTCTAAATACCTGGCAGTGAGTAGACTCAATGAGTCGGCTGTCTGAAAAACGGCAGCTAAAGTGTCTGCACGTGTTTCTACCAACAGGAATTCCCAAACTGCATTTAGGGTTTGAAGAGAGGGGAGAAAGACCCTGATTGATACAACACCGCTTCGTTTTGCTTGGCTGAAAGGTTCCTGCGTGGAGGGACTGTTGACGAGTTAACAGGGTGTTTTACAAGGAAGAACTTCAAAGTCTTCACACGACGAATTGATCTTTGAAGTACTCTATTCTCTAGCTGGCTCTTTATTTCTTTTAAGGATGGGAGATGTAGGGAGTAATGGTAAATGAAGTAAGGGCATCTGTGGAACGAAGCGCTGGTGTTCAGACAGGTTTGGTGGTAAGCTACACAAGCTATTTTGCATGTTTTAACCCCAAAGACTTCAATGCTCTAGGTGTGCTGGTTTGATAAGGCAAAAACAGCTTCTCTGCCCTCCTTCCTGTATTTGTTAGTGGATTGTGGTGATAGTAACATAGAAAGATGTTGGGGAACGGCGTCAGAGACATGTAACCTGACTTCCCAATTACAATGTGTGCCAGAGGAGTAGAAACTCCCTCTACGCGTGTGGTAGCCTTGCTGCTCTGCAGATCTGACATGGAAGGGACAAGAAGGAATTCGGGTTGCTTTTGTGGTCCTTATTGCCTCTGCTGAAACTATGCCTGCCCCTCAACAGCTGCACTGTGCAAACAAAACCCTTGTACGGTAACTTGACGACGAGCCAGCTGGGGAGATGGATAATAGCGGCACGGAGACGGATGAGCGGATATCATCTGTTCAGGCTTGAGGAACACCATGGCTGTGTCTTCAGCAGCAAAGTACTTAAATGTCAATGGTCCTTACTCGCTATGCCTATTAATGCCCACTGAGATGCATCAAGTGACCTATGTTCTAAGCTACTACAGACTGTCTGAAGAGGACTCTCTGGATGCATCTCTCTCTCTTATGATAGCCAGAAATGTAGACCTCGCTTACATGGCATTAATTATTATTTTGATTGGGGGTGGATTTTTGCACGGCCTTTTTGTTTATCTAACCAAAATTTGATCTGATGCTGTCAAGGGGGGTGCGAAGGTCTGTTATGTGGTTACAGCTCATTCCCCTGGCACTGCAGTGCTATAAACACCTCGAATCCGGCAGCCGTATCCATCCTGAGGCAGCTGCACTAGTTAAACTCTGCCAGTATATTAAAGCAGTATTACTTATGTATCAACAAGCTCCCCTTTCTTTTAACAGTGAAAACATGTAGTGAGTAAATTACGTTTTTGTTCGACAACAGAGAATAAAAGGCATTAAATCTATGTCCCCCCACCTCAGGCTCCTGGCGAGGTGCGTTTATGCACTGCTGGCAGCCTGGACCCCTGCTGCGACCCAGCAGACTTGTACAAAGGCGCCTGCTGAGGAACTGGGCACTGGAGTCCCGCTGAACCGAGGTGGGAGGTTGTCCCAGCGCTGGGGGCCAGCCTGCCTCGGCGGCAGTCCTGGGGAACGGGGCTCCTCCATTTCTCACGTCAGTCATTACGGACCTCACAATTTCCTCTTTAGCTCCTCCTCCCTGTCAATTTCACGTCAAGGAGACCCAAAACACACACGGCGAATGTACGAAATGCGTCACTGCTCCTTCAGACGGCTCTCATGGGGAAGTCTGTTCTTGTCATTTCTAAGCCCTCAAATCCCTAGAAAGGGCTGATGGTGCCCCAGTGGCTGAGCTCGTGCTTCAGCAGGTGGGGTGGTGGTGGGGCATTGCACCTCAAGCGCAGCATAGCTGGAAAGGGTGTAACACTGCTGGGATAAATGGTTCCCAAATGCAGCAAAATAGTATTTTTTGGGGGAAAAAAAAAAAAAACAACACAAAAATAGAGTGAAACTGGGGCATTTTAAGGAGACCAAGCTGCTGAACAGGATTTTTCAGAGCTGCAGCTGCTCGCTCTTCAGAGAGGGGAGGAAAGTGCTTTCCTTAAGGTATGTCTGTCCCACTTCTTCATTTCTGACCTCCCTGGCATCCAGAAACTATCCTCTGAATCTCGCTTGAAGCTGTGAACTCCTGACTTCAATAAATCCACAGCAAAGCATGATGCATGGGCTGAGGTCAAGAAATGACAAAATCAGTGGAGGCACAAAATCAGAAGTACCTGGAAACCCTTCCAAATCTCAGTGCACTGGCTGTAACTCATTTATTGACTTCTGCTCAGTCTGGGGGCAAAAAACGGGCATGTGGATGAATGTGCAGAGTCGGCCTCAGTTCAGTTCATGGAAGGCAGTGCCAGGTTGCTCGTTTCAATGTTTTATTAGTGAAAGAAACGCGTCTGAGCCAAAAATGAACTGCAATTTTTGTTATTTATACTGTAGTGGCCGGTGGCCTAACTATGCATGGAAATTTGGGTGAGCCCCAGTTCATGATGAATGGGCAATGACCTAATGGTCTGATGCCATCACAAATCATTTCTGTTGCAGATGATTTAAAACAACTTCAGATTTAGATGGGTAAGGTGCTAGTTGCACCCCAGATAGTAGCCAGTGCTTTTGTCGTCCTTGTTCCTCTCCCACGGTACCCCAGATTCACCAGCCCTCAGTTTTGTCCTGCCTCCTCTGTGGTATGAGCAAACCACCTTCCCCTCTTCTTCCTTACCATACACCTAATTTCACTCCCTCTGGTAATGGTGCTCTTTTCTCTTTCCAGCAGGTTTGTCCCAAGGCAGCCCGGGCAGCGCTGAGCATGCCCATGAGAGGAACAGCCTCCCGGCTTTTCCTTGCAATGTGTGGGACACCTGCCCAAGGAATTCCTGCCATTCCCCAAAATTGCTGCTCTGGCGAGCGGTCTCTCGTTGCGGCTCCTTCAGAGACTCCGGGAGGTTGGACTTTCATTTCCAGATCCATCAGACATTTTTCATTGTGATTCCCATTTGTCATTCTCGGCTTTACTGGCTCAGACCTTTCATTTCCCACTTTCTCACACCACCAAAGGCTGTCAACCTGTGTTATTTAATGACAGGGCTAGTTTTCTGCTAGCAAGCAGAAAACGCTTCTCTTCCTTCACTGTTGATTACGCTCTCACATTGCTTATTATTAGCTCTTTTTTTTTTTTGATCTAGAACCTGAAGGAGAAGGCAGGAAGAGGGAGATAGGAAGAAGTGGAGCATTTGCTTCTCCTTGCCCATTAAGGATTGGAGTTTTTCCTTTCCTGAGTGTGGTAGTTGTCCTCCAGCTTGTTCTGCAAACCTCTATCCTTCTCCATCTGTTTGTTTGTTTTTAACTCGGTCCATCTTCCCTTGCTGTGTTTCACTCCCTCCTCGCTGCTCTCCCGCCTCTGGTGCACATACAACCTGCTGAAGAAAACCCGTGTGTTTCTGACAGCATCTCACCTCTGCTCTGCAGGGGGATGCACAAGATGGATTTGGCCCATATAACGTTGCACTTCATCACCGTGTGAGCTGGTCACAGATCAGCAAAGGCCACCTCCAGGTTCAGGTGAATGCTAAGGCTGCAAGGGCAGTGGTGAGATGATGGCCACACAAAGCTGTACTCATTTCAGTCATGGGGCAACCTTTAAGCTCGTTTCCTTTGATGCTTTCAAATCAACTTAAGACATAGCTCAAAGCAAGAGGCTTGAACTCACTTAAATTATCCTTTAAGCCACTGTGGGAAAAATGGCATTCAGCCCAGGTCTGGAGGAACAAAGTTGGATGCACAGAAGCTGATGTGGTCACAGGGGAGCAGGTTGGTGGCCGTGCGTAAGGGGCGTCCAGCAGCCGTCGCCAGCCTGCCGGCGCTGTCCCTCCCGCTCCGGTTTTCCACGTGGTGGGCCATTTGCAGTGATGTCTGCTCAGAGACAGGCAGCTAAAGCCAGGGCAATTCTTGGTGCACCATGCAGGGTCCATCTCCTGAAGCGCCACTGGAACAGCCAAAAACCATTTTGGGGTGCTCCTGGCAGAGGATCTGGCTGAGAGCTGCTGAGAAGGGACTCTGGCCCCAGCCAGGCTGAGAACTGCTGCCCCTGTCCTTCAAAGCGACCCTCTGCCCTGTGCTGTGGGCTCACCCTGCTCCAGCCTGGGGACGTGGGCTTCCCCCACCAGAGGGGAGAGCACCTGGTGACGGAGCTCCCTGGGCTGCTCTCAGGGGTCTGCCTGTGTTAATGAGACAGCCTCATCTGTACATGGCTGGCAGCATCCTTTCAAATAAATCCTTTTTGTTTATTTATTTATGTTTTTAAAGGGAACATTTGCCTATTTCAGGGCTGATCTCCCTCAGCAAAAAGAGAGACTGAGGAGTCTGAGGCTGGCTGGGGACGAAGCCCGATATTTCAAGCCGGCTCTGCGTGATGTACTGCAGTAATGCGCAGTCCTTCTCCGGTTCATCATTGTGCAAGCATTTGCCATCCCTTTGGATATGTAAAGAGCCAGGCCTGAGAGGGTTCACAATAAACTTGTGTATGGGATGTGATGAGCGGGCTAAAATATGGGGATAGGTCTGCCTATGGATTAAACGTGTAACCCACCCTGGGTACAGCTGACGGCGCTTCTCCTTTCCAGCGAGTCAATGTCCATGGGGAAGGTGCAGGTATGCTCCCAAACCAGAGGGACTCACAGGTGCTGAGACCTGAGGTTTAACCACCTCTACATCCCTCACATGGAGGAAACCTTCAACTCTTTGAAATCTCAATTCTACCCTCACATCTGACCCCTGCCTCTGTACTGAGCGAAACCATACCCTCCTCAGTCCCAAATCCAAACCCCCCCAATGCCCTGGGAAGTTTACATCTAGCAGGCCCAGCTTTCATGTATTAGCTCCTCTGCAAGAAAAAGAAGAGCTGGCAAAGGAGGGGAGAGCAGCCGGCTTTCTGATTTACAGGTGCTTTTGGTGTAAAGCACCTCAAAAACGACAATTTACAAGGGTAATTTCTGAGAAACAGAACGAACCTCCTTCCCCATTCACTGGAAATTTCTGTGTTTCATTTTTTCTCCCTCTCTTCCCATTTTTCCTTTTCAACAAACATTGTTATTTCTATGCTTTGAGAATGAAAAGCAGGTTTTTCCTTGCAAATACCAGAAAGGCTTAATCTCAGGCCATTCCTTGAAAATAATTACTGCAGCACATTCTGTCCCAGCTGAGAGGTATGAAATGTGGCTCTTCTCCTTGGCACCCCTGCTCAGAGCAGAGTCTAATGACATTGGATCTCTGCTCTTGAACAACAAACCATCTTAAATCTGGATGTTGGTCTCACTGCAAACACTGGACGAGAAAGAAATGCCCTGGGAGATGCTCTAAAGCCTAGATGTAGGAACTGAATTTTTAAGTTAGGCTTCGAAGCTGACTTTCAGGAGGGTGGTGAGAATGGCCTCTGGTGGGCCAGAGCTTGGAGAGCCCAACCACCACCACTGGGGTCGGAGCAGCCGCCCATCTTTGGACAGAGTAAATCCCAAATACAATGAGGCTGCTTGTACGACAGCCTTTGGAGATGAGCGAGGATGTGATGTTTGGAGAGCAGAAGGGATAAAACAAAATAAAAAATAAAATAGATAAAATCTATTTAAAATCTATTTCATCCTGGATTATCTTGGGAGGGTTGCAGAAGTCCCTGAGGGCTGGAAACCTGTCAGAGCAAACCGGTCCTTCAGAGCTTGGCAGGGACCAAACGGCCCTACGAGACACAGCTGTCCTCTCCAGCCACAGCTGCCCTCCCAGCCACCTCCTCCCTCCACCTGATGGTAAAGGGACCCTGGTGCCTCCTTCCCCCCTTGCCTTGTGCCTGCTGCCCTCAGCTGCCCCTGGGGGTGCCAGGTAGGGAAGAGCTGCCTCCCAACCCTGGAGACAGGGGTTGCTGCCACCCAGCCGGGACAGGAATGTGGCGTGTGAGAGCCTGGTGGGTGTTTGAGGTGCTGTGGTGGTGGGGCCTGAGCCTGCCCTGTGCTAACCCTGGGACAGAGCCCTCCTGGCTGCTCGGAGCAGGGAAGAACCAGGCTACGGAGCATGAAAGGCCAGTATCGCACTGATGCACGGTAGCGTAACTGTCTGCAGGCTGAGATTGCACCCAGCTGTACACAGGGCTTTAAAACTTGGTTATTTTTGTCTATATAGATTTTACTGCACTAAAATAACCTGTAAGTGTTCTTCAGTATGCTATTAAGCAATATGATTATAATTGTTGCATATGTAGTTCTCTTCATCCTCCCTCTGTGGAGAAAGGTATGTTGCAGTGCGCACTTGTAGAGGAATTACATGCACAAGTAGTTATATATTTGCTAGAGATGGCACATTTCTTTGATCTTGCTGTGACCTTCAAACAGAAATGGTCAGGCTTGTGGTGGCTCTTAGCTCTTATGGGAGATATTTTCCTCATCTTCAGCCAGCACCAGAGAAAGTAGAGCCTTCTGCAAACTTGAGTTGGATTTGAAACTAATCTGAGCATGTGAAACACATGCACACATGTGTATGCATGCAATGATACATCTCTGCATCTCAGAAAGCTGCAGTGATGTGCTGAGCATCTCTGCAGACATGCAAGCATTCAATTGAAAGAGTACTACTTCTACTTGCAGTGGCTTAAGCAGTTTCTCCCATTTCTCACTCCTTTTTCTGGCTGCTGTGCTCCCCCGGTGACAGCTCTTCATTGCCAAGCCTTGCATTCAGCTATTGGAGACAATTATGAGCAAAAATGAGGGGTCATTTTTTAAATAGTGAAATTACTTACTTCATAGTTCCCATCCCCTCTCCTATGCAGAAGTGGTGGAGGTCATTTTGTTCAGCACTTCTAAAGCATTCACCTTTAGGTGGGGGAAAATATTTGTCCTAAAATGTGAATCTTTAAAAGAATATGAATGTCACCTTCCCTATTACTAGTACAAAGTAATATCTGTTACATAGCCTTATACAGTGCATGTTATAAAAAGGGCTTCCTAATGATGAGGCACCTTGCCTTTCAAGGAGAGACAAAAAGTCTGTGACCCCTCCATCTGGGGAAGGGGAGGCTGGCCGGGAGGACAAATCACGGAGGCAGCGGATAGCGTGGATGGAGAACTGCCATGCACTAAATCCCCGCTGCTCGAGGACCGGGGGCATTTGGTGACGTGTGTAGGAGGTTTTTTTACAAGAGAGAAAAAATAAAGCATTGTTGTGCAGCGCATAGTGAAGTGGTGGACCTTGCTGTCACCGGAGGTGGTGGAAGCAGATGCTATTAAGAGGTTAAAATGGTGATTATGTAAATGTATAGGCTCTATTGCCATAAAAAAATCCTATGGGGAATAGCAGGACTGTACCCTCCAGCATATCCTGTACAAGAGGGGCCGGTATCCCAGGGGAATATGAGAGGTACGGCCTGCAGGAAGGGGCCAGGTTTATGAGCTCTCCCTAGACAGCATCCCTTGCAACGACTGCTGGAGACAGGGTAATAAACCATTGGCTTCAGTCAGTAAAGCATAACTTATGTTCTTGTGAACTATATCCCAAATGCTACGTTTTCTAGCAGTCCTTTGGGATGTCTTGTAATAATAGCCCCTGGTGTCAGGGCTGATCTTGGCGGGGCTGTCAGCTCGAGCACCAGCACTGGGGAGCTTGGGAGGAAAACTCTGCCCTCAGGCTTGCACCTCCACATCTCCTTTCATTTTGTGGGACCCGATCTGCAAATCGGGGAGCCCCATGTGCCTGCAACAGGACTCGGAGCTGGAAAGGGCCTGCGAGTGCAGAGGTACCAAACAGGGATGATGTGAACTCAGCTCCCTAAAGCAAATGCCCTCAAACCCTCATCACCTTCAGCCGGAGCCAAGTGCTCCCAGCCCCTCGCAGCATCAATCTGAGTCAGGCCCGCGGCCAAGGAGGTTACAGGTACCTGGGCTGAGACCCCACCTGCCTTCGGGGAGGTGGCTCCTGCCAGTGCTTCTCTCACCACCCCGGCTGTCGCACTTTTTGTGCTTCAGTAACTCTGGGTTGCGATACGGCACGGATCAGCCTGGCGTTCTCATCCTCCTGCGCCGCGGCGGTGCTTAACCCCAATGCGGGAGAGAAACGCCGAGTGCTAAAACCGAAACCCCGACAAAATGAACGAGAAGGGCTGGGCGAGGAGGGGTGGTAGGTGTGTCACACACAGACTGCTGCCCTGTCCCACCGCCAGCAGAGCCTGAGGTGCGGGAGTTGTGCGGGGATTTAATCGCCAAGTCTTGCCAGGCAGCGCTGTCACTGCTGAGGGTTTCTCATCCAAAATGACCGGACCTGCATAATCCCAGTGCAAGGGGTTTCCATGCTGGATGACTTTATAAAGTCACGAGAAGACAGCAGCTCCGTTTCTGCAAGAGCTTCAAAATAAGTTAGCGGCACGTTTGTGGAAGCTTAGCAATACCTAGATCATTGTTTAAAGCGATTGCAATGGAAAGGGACGCTGCCAAGCTCAGACCGTGTGCCTTATTCTTAAATCAGAAACAGTGTCGTATTGATGGAGTTGTCCGTGCGCTGCCCCGTGGAGCGCCCTGGTGTCTTCCAGACTGACACAACCGCTTGCCGGCCTGCTGCAGGTCAGCAGCTTTTACTGGTTGCAGCTCCGCCGGGGCTATCGTTTCCATAAATATTCTTGCCACTCTTGAAGTCCCCTTCTGCCACCTCCCGGGGAGTAAAGACGTTCCAGTATAATGCAGGTGGAAAAGGTAGAAACTGATAAAGCTTTAGCATCGTGTTGATCTGCCTGGACCTTGCTCCTGTCATTACAGGGATGCCTGATGTCCTCTGGCCTCCCAGCAACTTCCCTGGCTTTTTTATGCTCTCCAGCAGCCACCTGGAGACAGATCTCAAAGCCAGCAGGCAGAGATTACGGGATCAGCCTCGCTGCAGGGGCACTGCAGTGCCTCTGGAATTGACAGATCCGTGGCTCCTATTTCTGGGCTCCCCTCAGCCTGGAGTTCTCACGCTTAGCGCCAGGGCTGGAATGTTTTGGAAAGTTTTCCATTAATTGCCTGGGCTATTTTGAGTGATAGAGCTTCAAAAATAAATACATTGCTGTGACTTTTAGGAAAGTTAAGCATTTTTCATTGCATTCAACTCGAACCCAGTCTGCTGTGCAGGGTGCAAGCCCCTTTTATGGGATGTGTGAGAAACTGGGGAGGATATTTTTCACAGGTTATTTCCCAGATTGTCGTGTTTTCACATGGAATTCCTCTGTAGCGGAAGACAGGAGCTTCATCATTTTGCCAGATGAGCATTTCAAGCTGCTTCTGCTTTGCAGCCAAGAGGACTGTTACAAGCACTAACCTGGTAGCTACATTGAGCTGTAAAAGCTTTGAATTTCTATGAGGATTAAATTGCAGTTCAGGTCACAGGCGGCGCTGTGATGGGCTGCCAATGAAGGAGAGAAAATTGTCGTCAGATCGTAATAAAAAGATTTTATTGTTAATTAATTCTGAGCACCAGAAAAAGTGTTACGTGCTTTACCATAAAGGTGGGAAATAAATCCATGTCCTAGAAAGGTGCAGCAAGGAAGAGAAGTAAATGATTTGGGGTGAGAAAAGGAGATAAGTGGTAGGAGGGAGAGCAAAAATTTATATCAGGCTCATAAAGTGAATCAGGGGGATTATAAGCGGATCTTCTAGTTAATAAGTTGTATTAATATGTAATTATTACTACTTAAATATTTATTCTGCTTCTACACTTTTTAAAGGTTGCAGGATGGGTGCGTGAATTTAGAGCGTTTTTCGGTGCTGTTGATTAGCTCCTGCCTGATTCTGCCATAACTCCGCTCCCCACGAAGGCTGGACCTGGTCTTGCGGCGGCAGACGGGTGGGTTACCTGGCTCAGAGGGTTAACGGGACCGTCTCCCGAGGGGGAGAGGGGGAGTCCTGAATCCCAGCTAACCTTCTCTGAAGACTCTCCTGGCTCCTCCATGCTGTCGAAGGAGGTTCATCTTGCTGCTGTTAGCCTTTCAGCAGGTGTTTTTCTCTTCGTACTTGAAGAGCGCAAGTGCAATGTGGAACTGTTAATTACAGCTTATTGGGAATTCTTCTCTGTGCTCTCGTTTTCATTAAGAAACATGCTCGTGAAAATAACGTTCAGGTTACAGTGACCTTAAATAGCACTTAAGACAATGTTTGACTGTACAATTTAAAGCAACTGAAATCCTAGTTCCCAGTTAGCTCGATGCTATTTGCCTTGACTTGGCCCTGAGTCACTCCCCTCCGCCACCTGACTGTTTGCATGCTGGCCAGAAACGATGAGCCAGAAGGCGTTTCTGTCCTGGTTGACATATACGCCACCCTTGGCAGCTTATCTTCTGTTAAGTGCAGAAATAATTGGCATCCACCCTCTGCGCCTCTTCCGATTGGGCATGAGGATAAATTAAGGATGGAGCCACTCCTGGGGGAGTGATTTATCTGTCTGGCTTTTTCACGGTGCCTGTGGCCGTAGCATTGGTGGTGAAGGGCTGGAGACTGCCTGAACTGTATCTAGCTCGAGGCAGGGCATGATGAAGACGAGCTGTTGGACTTCTGGCGCACCTTGTAGTTTCCCAGTGGTGACCGAGGCCAAGGATGTGGAGGGTGATCTGTGACCTGAGGCACAGCAACATGGATTTTCAGAAACCCCCACGCATACCCATGCCCTCTGACCAGCATGAGGAAGCTTTTTCAGACAAGGAGAGTATTTCAAGCAGTTTAGGAATTTGGCCAATGTAGACGAGTAATGCAGATGATAACATTTTTTTTTCTGTGCAACAACCACACGGTGGAGGGCAATGGCACCCGCTTCGCCATCTTGGCGTTACGGTATGGGTAAACATGTCTTGGAGGTTTACAGGGGTATGATTTGGATCTGGATGAAGAGAACAGTGGGATGCTACGGTCATCAGAGGGGCCTGTCATCCATTATGGGGAAAGGACTTTGGCTCTTTCTGCCTATTGGGACAAACATTTCCCCTTCTCCCTCCTTTTCTTGGAGTTTTTCTGAACCGAAACCAGGGATGAGCTCTGAGTCCTCTCCCTTCCATAGGTAAATTGCTTTCACCCACTCCTACCCACCTATTCCTGACCTGGAAGCAGGCCATTGACCCTGCTTGAGAAAACACCAGGAGCTTCATCAGGGAAGGTGAGTGTCCAGCCCAGGGATGGGCCAGGGGAGGAGGAAGGAGACACTTGGTGGCAGCAAGTTCAGAGAGAACCATCCTGAGACATCTCACCTCCTCCCAGGCACCCTGCTCTGTCCGTGCAGAAGGAGCTCTCTGAGGAGTGATCGCTTGCGAAAAATCCCTGCTCTGAGGCTGCTCTTCCCTTGTGTAGCTTAGCTAGGAGCCATGGCAGAGGCTTAGCTAAGAAAAGCACCAGAGCTGTCTCAGCTGTGTGTATGGACGGGCTTTGGAGTGAGAATTAAAAGAAGGAACTCCTGCGGCTGGAGAGCTATAGGGAGTTAGGCCGTGTTTATGTCCTTGTCCCTTGTGGCTTTAAAATACATGACCTTCTGGATCGTCAGCCCGTAGCACGTGCAGCGAGCAGGCAGGGCCCCAGCTGGGCGCACAGCACTGCCACGCACGGTGGAGCTCAGCGCCCGGCCAGCTGTGGGCAAGCAGAGCTGCCTTTCCCCCAGCAAGTCCTCTTGTCCCGGCAGGATAACATGCCATTCTCGTTTCTTTCTGGAGCATGACCTGCTCCAGCCCCTGAACACTAATGCTAATTTTCTTTAAATGTTCTTAGCTAAACTCTGGATGACTTTGCTCAAACCGTTTCCAGAGTCTAGACAGACCTTCTGTTCATGTTTCAGATGGCACTTCCATGCCTGGAGGCCACAAATATAGCGGACCTCATTTCTCAGATCAGAGTAGTGCTAAGAAAAACCTTTTGGCGTTCTCCAGATGTTTCATAGTTGAAAGCTCAGCTACGTGTTATGTCAGATGACTGCGAAAGCATGCACTTTGTCTCACTATAACTATAAAGCAGCCACACTTGAATTTTTTGAAGGCAAATCTGGACTATGCTTGTCTCTTTTTGCCCTGCAACAAAGATCATCTTAATTTTATCTTAATTTGGGACATCAGATCTGCTCTCCTAGATGTTGTTACCAAGGCTGACAGCCAAAGACACAAAACTGGCTTCTCAAATACACTTTTTAATATTCGTGGTTCTAGAAGATCTTTTTCCATTGAAGGTGATATAGATTAAGGCCTTCTTGATTATAAAGAAAATAAGATTCTTAACCACCTACATAAACTTTGTCCATGTAGCTGGTCATATTCCGCCCTCCCATTTCTGGATCTAGATTACTCACCAAATACTTAGCCTATGCTTATGTTAAAGCATCAGCCACCTGGATTGTCAAGGGGTCCCTTATATTATTCCACTGTCCAAAACTGCACAAAGTTTTTCACAAAGTAAGAAAAGACTTGACACCTCTAACATGGAAGTAACAGCTATAGAGGAAACGGAAAAAGAACAAGTGTGGTGGTGAGACCCTGTAATTCTGCTGTGAGGTTTGTATAATCTTGATTTGTTTAGTTTAGTATGTTTCTCAGGTCACTTCTCTTAGGGCATTTATTGAATTAGCTGATGCTTTTGCAAAGATCAGCAGTGCAGTGTTACCACTGTTAATATTCATTGTATGTCTACATTGCAGGCTGCGTTGAGTAGAGATCTCCATGCCAGGCTGCTTCTGGTACTCTTGTTATCTCCAACGGGGCTGGCTCTAACGTCTGTATGCAACATTGCAGCTTACAGTATAGCTATACTCGAACAATTTATATTGTCAGAGATCCCTGTAGATACGTAAGGCTAGAACTGTACTGTGCTTTAAAAGAAAGATGAGATTCTGGAGCAAAGCTCTGCAGTCAGAGGTGAAATCATTGCAAATTCTGGCTGTGGAACACAGGACCTTGGGTACGAACGGCTTGGACCTGGGAGCTAGTCATCCTGCAGCGAGGTATTTGGGCCCTGAAGATGACCATTGCTGTGGAGATGCTTTCAAAGCGTGTGGAAGCCTCATGCTGCAAAAGTACATGTCTTTTTTGCTGGAGCTGTGCTGGAGGTCCTGGCTCCCTCAGGTCAGCCAGCTCTAGTCCCTAACCCTTTCCAGCTCAAATAGGTCCCAAAGCTTAAGGAATGTAAATAATGGGTCTCTGCAAATCTGGCTTATCTGTGCGGAATTGGGTACCTGCGGGCAAGCGTGAGCTCCTCCAACAGCTCCGAGGGTGGGCAACCTGGTGCTTTTGCTGGGGCTGTGGGCTAGAGCAGAGCTTCGCTACCCCGTGCTCCGGCTGCGTTTCTGCAGGAACAACCCGTGAGCTCCAGGGCTGACTCCTGGAGGGAGAGGGGAGTAACAATGACTTTCTCCTAGGAGAAAGGCCCCTTGAACTTCAGCTTGTCCTTCCTACATCAGAGCTGACTTCTGTTTGGGGCTCTGCTGAAGCTCGCCTACAGAGCGCTCTGCTTGTTTCTGACACTTACCCACAGGCCATCCAGTGAAAGGGATTTGGGGTCTTCAAATGAAAGGATTACATTATCAGGGTTGTGTTTTTCTTGTAGCTAATGAATTGATTTAATGAAGGAAAGTAGTCATTCTGCACAGGAGGGTTTCTGTCACTTTTGTAAGTTGTCAGCAGGCCACATTACCCAGGTAGTACAAGAAAACTCGAGTTTTTGGTTTTTTCTGTGCTGTTTTCTGAACTGCTGGCAATGCTCGGGGAATAACAGGATGCGATGGGGGTAGAATAGCAAAGAGGGCTCGGCAGCGTGTTTTGCAGGCATGAGAAAGCGCTGCTGAGAGCTCGAGAGCCTCCTCTCCAGGAGCACGAGCTCATTAAGGACTGGGAGCACCCACCGGCACACGGTCAGCTTTCAAGGCTTGTGCACAGGGTGCTTCCAGAGATGAGGGCCAGCTGGGTGCAGGCAGCTGCCTGTTGAACCCTGCCGCGGGCAGTGCCGCCCTGCCCTGCGTGGTCCCTGCACGCATGCACGGAGGTTAAGTCCCAGTACAGCCCGAGCTCTCTGCTGACACGTTCCCCTGGGTAACGGCTGCAGCTCTGAAACACAGCGGGACCGGGTGACTCCGCTCTCTTGCTCACCTGGCTGCGCTTTGCACCGCTTAGCGTAGGGGTCGGTGGCTGCTCCAGGCAGGGGGAGGCTTGGGGCCAAGCCTGAGCCTGTGCTGTGGTATGGACAAGGTGCTGGGATTTATTAGCAGATGGCAAATGTTAGACTGCGCTTGCAAAAGTGAAGTGGTAATGTTCTGAAAATATAGGGCTTCTCTGGCCCTTGTCCTGCATAGAGAATAAAGCGTGAGGCGCCTTTGCCCAAAAGGTGGTGTCTGCTCCGGAAAGGGAAGGGTGCTCAAAATGATGTTGTCCCTAGGGAATCTGAAGAGTCAGGGAGCTGGCTTTCTTCTCAGCAGACAAGGGGAGATGCTGGGTTGATCTTACAGGGAGGGGACTTCCCAGCTGTTAGAGGCTTGGCAGAGGCTGAGATGCTTGTGGGGCGGGGATCACCATCAGGATGACTGGAAGTGGTGAAATGTGGTGTGGGGAGGCAATGGAGACAGCTAGCAGCTTATAGGGTGTGCTAGCAGCTTATAGGGTGTGCTAGCAGGGAGCGCAAGGGAGGAAGAAAATGAACGGCTGCGGTAGAAGGGGAAGCAACGTGCTTGGAAGGGCAGGAGAAGGCGGTCTGTTCAGTTCAAGTGTTGGGGCAGAGGGTTGTCTCCTGGTTCACACACATTTCTCCATCAGTGTTCGAGTGACTTGCTTTTCTGTAAGCACAAGATAGTGAGAAAAGACTAAGAAGGAAACGAGCAAAGTCTGATATGATCCGCACAGTGGTGAAAGAGGAGACAATGTATGGGGCTGGCTCTGCTGCTACAGGGACATGAACATGTCTTTCTCCCGTGTCTTTCCCTTTTCTGAATCCTGGACACAGCTCCTCTGCCTCTCTTCATGTCCCTCTGCAACCCAGGCAGCTGCTGGATCCAAACCCGCATAGGAGAGTAGCCGCTGTTTTTTTTGTAGGACTGTGACAGAGGAAGAGCCCGAAAACAGTGGGAACCCAGCTTCCACAGGTTACCTGTACCAATGGGACAGGTGTGGACTGGGCAGCTCGAACTAATCACATTTTTGTTGATCTCTTGGAGGACTTTGTTTTTGCCTCGCGTGTCTCAAACTTCCCCTTGCCACTGGCTATGATCAGCCGGCCTGGGAAGCTGCGGGTGGTTGATGGGTTGCTGGGAAAGGTACCTAGGAGGATGCAAGATGCTTTGTAACACCTTTCTGCGTCGGGAATGCAGTGTGCTTTGCAGGGAGGTTGGTGTGGAGCCACGCTGCAGCCCTGGGAGGAGGTGGTCCTAGCAATGGCTTTCTGCCTCGAGTGCTAGCACGGTACAAACCTGACGGATGAATTTCATACTGTGCTGTGTGTCAGGAAACAAGCGGTGTGCAGGTGAACCTGAAATGGCAATTTAGCAGGGCAGGTTGTAATTACATTTAGAGGGATTTGGCCAGGAGGAAGGTAGGCAAAAAGTCATTTAGAAGCCCTGCTGCCCTTTTCCGTACTGTAATTCAAATCCTCTAATCCCCTCGTCAGGTGCCTTGGAGGCACCCACATTCTCTAAGCACGCGTTTGCACGGGTAGAGTTTTCTCGGTACCTTCTCCTGCTCTCTCAAACCCTTAAGCCCTAGTTGCACAGCAGCCGCACTGTGCCTAAATGGAGCTTGGTTTCACAAGCCGGATGGTCTGTTGCCTAAGCTGCCTGCAGGGCTGGATTCAACGAGCTTTTTACTGCTACAGCTTTGGCAATGCCCTGTAATGTGGAATTGTATCGTCGCTGCCCCTTCCCCTCCTGCAAGGCTCGAAAGGCCTCGTGGCTGTAGCGCTCACCCAGGCGCCCGGCCCTTGCGTGACCGTGTGTGACGGGTGGGCGGCTGTGTGAGGCGTGACGGGAGCGGGTGCTGGGGCAGCTCCGTTGTCAGCCCGAGAGACCCGCTCCTGTGAACTCCCACGGCTTCAGCGCGAGATGCCTCTGGGGATGCACCCATGGAGTGGGTGCCCACATCCTGTGTGCCGTGGGGTGCCACTGTGTGCTCACTGGCCACCTGCCTTATGGCAAAGAAAGAGTGCCGTGCGGTGCTGGGGCCACCAAGGGCAGCGAGCTGGGCTAGTGGTGCAGGAGGGCAGGCTGCTGTGGCACCCCGTCCCAGCAGCTGTCCCGTGGGGCTGGGTCCGTGTCACCCACTCCCCGCCACGGGGGGCCCTGCCGCCACACGGGAGCACCCGTTTTCGCGGGGCTGCCACCCCCTCCCCGCTCCAGCTGGAGCGCGGGGCGCATCCCCAGCGGCACCCCCGCAGGCTGCCGGCCGGCTGCTCCCCCCGCCGGCCAGGCCGGGTGGAGGAGGAGGAGGAGGAGGAGGCGGCGCGGAGCCCTCCGCCCCCTGCGGCGGAGCGGGGGGGCGAGGCGTTAGGACCCGGCGGCGGCGGCTGGGCGGCGCGGGGCCGGGGCCGGGGCCGGGGCCGGAGCCGGAGCGGTGCGGGGGGAGCCGCCGCGCCGCCGCCGCCGCCTCTCGCCGCCTTCCTCCCGCAGCCGCCCCTGCCCGTCGAGGCAGCGCTCCCAGGCTCCCCCGGGGCGCTCGGCATGAGGAGGATCAGGGCCAATGCCATCGCCATCCTGACCGTCGCCTGGATCCTGGGCACTTTCTACTACTTATGGCAGGACAACAAGCCCCGCTCGGCGGCCGCCGGCAGGTCCGCCGGCAGCGGCGGCGGTAGCGGCGGCGCCCGGAGCGGGCAGAGGGCGGCCGGGAGGCTGGAGATCCGCCGGGAAGAGAGGACCATCCCCCTCATCGTGAGTGAGCCTCGGCGCCGAGCATCCCGCCCTGCCGCGCCGGGGAGGGATGCTCGGGGAGCCGCCGCCTCGGGTGCGGGGGGGGGGGGGGTGGGTGGAACGGGGCGAAGGGGAGCGAGAAGGGCTTCGCTTTGCCTTCGGGTTGCTTTGTATTTATTTTAGCAATCGTGCTTGTCACCATGGCAGCCGTTACAATCGGGGAGCAGGGTGGGCAAAGCTCGGGGGAATAGAGTAATGCCGTGGGTAAAGTATTTGCGAGTTGTCTCCGCCGGCTCGCCCGGGCTCTGCTCCTCCGGCTGAGAGCGGCTGCCCTTGGCTAGGGGAAGCGCTGGGTGAAACAGCTGGAAGGTTTTTGACTCGCGTTCAAGAGGCGCGTATATACGTGTGTGTATATATATATACACACATATACACATGCACACATATATATGTGATCCCAGTTTTTTCCCATCAGGACCAGATAAGAGCCACGACCTCTCGCGAGCCCTTCCTCTGTCCCGCCGGGTGGGCGTTGGGCCGGGGGACATCAGCGGCACTTGCAGTGGGGGACGGTGCAGGTGGTACCAGCCTCTGCCTCGGCCCCCTCCGCTTTGCTGGCAAAAAGCGGGGACCTGGGCGCAGCTCCCGAGTTTTGCCTGTTTTAAGCCAGAGACAGCAGTCTGCGAGTCAGGCTCAGGCTAGGGTTTGGGCAGAGTGGGAGATGGGGGAGCTTTTGGGGCTCCTTGCTAACCCAAGGGGTGGTAGCGGTGCCCTGATGTGTTGCTTCAAAATTGCTTTCAAAGCCCCACACTCTGCCCTCCCTTGGGTATCTGTCAGCTTGGTAGGGCGATAAAATTGAGCTCCTGACTTGAGGATGATGAGGACCTTTCTGCTCTGTCCGTGGAGGACGTTTGTCCTCCTTCAGTCTGTATAATAGCATCAATAAAGCTCTCCCAACTCTAGGCAATTAGCTTCATAAAAAATAAACCAGCCTCTGGAGCAAAAGTGGCCCAGCAATACCATTCCCAGGAGTGATCCAGCTGAAGCAGTTCGGGAGCTGCACTGTGTGTCACTCTTTGGCTGCAAATCCATTTATCAGCCGGTTACGCACACATGGAAGCAAACAAAAGCAGCAGCCTGGTCGGAGTCGGAGCAGGGGCCGGGCGCCGGGGCTCTCCGCTTCCCTCCTCAACTGACGCTGGGATTTTTGGCCTGTGTCTCTCTCTTTCTCTGCCTGTAAACTGGGGGTGGCAGGTGTGTGTGGGGGTGTTTGGGAAGCCTCGTGAACGTTTGGAAAAGGCTGTCGGAGCAGCCCCAACCGGGTGGAAGTCCTTCTGCTGAGACCCTTGGCTGTCGCTTGCAGCTGCCGAAACTCGAAAGTCAAAACTGAGGCTCTCGGGCAGAGCGAGGACATTATTTGCTGCTCATTAGGGCTGGGGGCTGCCAGCAGTTCAGGTTGCTGCAAGACCCGGGCAAGGAGTTCTGTGCAAGTGCTGTCCCTGCTGTAGCCCTTTGGGGCGCGCTGGGAATCGCTCTCAGGCTGGCCAGGGCCCGCTTGAACAAACGGAGGATTTGGAGCGCTGCTGCCTGTCGGGTTCCACCTCAGCGGCGGGGGAAGCTGCCCCCGAGCCCCTGATTTCTTGCGCGTGCTTGAACATGCTGCTCTGGCAATTTTATTTCTCCACTCCCCTGCTTATCCCTTCCATTTTTTTTATTGCATTTACTTTACTCCCTCTCAGAGGGCTTGTGAGGTTACATGAATCCATATCATCTGCCAAGCACCTTAAAATCCTCGAGAGGAGGATGCTGTGGCAGTGCCGCTCGTTGTTACATTGCTGCTGTTTGGGGGAAAGCGGTACGCGCTCATGGCTAACCACAAAGCCTCTCGTTACGAGCTATAGCGCCGTGCAACAGCCACTCCAAATCTGGTCCTGCTCGCAGAACGACATAAGGCATCCCAGCTCTGCTCCGCACCTGAAATCCCTTAGCAGGGAAAAATAACCATGCTTTGCCTCTCCCGTCCCCCTGTAACTGGGGTCCCAGGATGCGGCCGCAGCTGGGACGAAGGAGCACCCTCTCGTGATGCACCTGACAGTGGGGCATGGTGGAAATCTCGCATCCTGACCTGCCACGATCCATTTGCATAGAGGAGGGAAACGGGAGGGGTTTGTGGTGTTCAGGCTTCCCCTCGTGCATGTGGAGAGGTTTCCCAAGGGTTTGGTGGGCTGCCGTGAGTGGCAAGCTGGTAAAAGGCAATACGTGTGCCGCTGTAACTATGCAGCGGCACGGCTACCGGAGAGCCTCACGGGCTTCGCTGCGATGGGAGGTGAATAACGAGCCGTCCCGGCCGCGGCCTCTGCCTGCGCTGCTGGGGCAGAAGCAGGGAAGCGACTGCAGGCAGGCACGGGGCGGGAAGGTCGGCGGGGGCCTGGGGACAGCACCCCCCCGCGGGGGGGGCATCTAGCCGGGGTCTGAGCAGTTGGTCTCATGGGCTTGGCTGTCCTTGTGAGCCTGCGGGGCTGGTTACGTGGGGGCTACAGCTGTGCAAAGCGGTCCTCGGCACGCATCCTTACCCCGGCTCCCGGGCACATGGGGCGCGGGCTGCGGCGCTGCCCACGGCCCTCTCCCAGCCAGCGTGGAAAATGTGCCATTTCAACCGCCCCGCTGGAGAAGGGACGAATCTAGAGAAGCGGCTGTCCTTTTGCAGTGCAGAGCCCTCAACCCCGAGTTCATTCCCCGTGAAGTTAGATGACTTGACTTAATATATAATGGCAGTCTTGTGTAAGAGGAGGCGTGCCTGTGCTCCGCATGCTTCTCGTGTCCCTTGGCCTTCCGCAGAGCCACTGAGAGAAGCTGCCCATTTTGATCCAGCTTTTGGTTTCCTCTGCTCTGCGTGAGTGATGGTGTTGGAGTTTAGGTTTGGGCTCATCTGCAAATAAGGACTCATGTGACTTACGGGTCTCTGGAAAGTATTTTTTCAGTTTTCTAAAATTGGCTGCTTTTCTGTCTGGGACAAAAAAATCTTGTCTTTTGGGTGAGCGAGTCTAACAGTTCTGCTCTTGCGTGTATGCTGTGACATTTCAAGTCCTGGGAATTAAGGTGCATTGCATGGTTTTCAAAAACTGAAGTGCTTTCTGGGCTTGTGGTTTTCTTCTTTTTTCTCTCCCAATGTGAAGAATAAGAATCACCTTAGGTGAAAAATATAGTCAATTGCAAGTCTCAGCTTGAAACTGGTTTGTTATTTGTTGATCTCGTGTTTATTAGCACAACTTTAAGCTTAAAATGTGGATGTCTGACTCCTCGAGTCAGCCAGGGAAATCCTTGGATATTAAAATTGGGGGGGTAGCTGTCAGAGATCATTGTCCCAGAAATAGCTCGTGCATTAATGGTGATCCTCCAGATCCCTCTTTTATAGCCCGAAATCTTGACATGTGGGCTCTCTGCAATAGCCTCTCCCCAAACAGGTCCTACAGATGCTTGAAATAAAGATCCAGAAATTGGTAAAGGGCAGGGCTGGCTCGGTGGCGCGCCGAGCCCCTGCACGCTTCCCCTTCCACCCGCCACGGAGGGCAGAAGCACGAGTGAGTACCACGGTCCTAGGAATGCATTTTTCCTCTGGAGCACAGCACAGTTTCATATCCATTAGGAGGAGCCCTGGGACCTCTGGCAGTTGGCTTGTGCGTTGAGTGTTTCTGGAGGATGGACTTCTTCCCTGGGCTTTTTTTTTTTTTTTTTCCCCCTCCTGGGCAGTAGGTTGCCACCTGCTCCTTGGAAATTTCCCAGAGGCAGAATCGGTGCAATGTGTCTTTTGGAGGGGCTTTGGCATCATTTCCACGCTACGTACGGGTGGTTAATCATTCACCACATGCTGCTCCTCTGCTTTAGCACAGCGCTGATGGGCACAGCCCAGGACTCTGTCCTCCCGCCTGAAAAGACTGCAGCGTGGGAAGCTCGCCCAGCGTACCTGGGTCCCACTGAAGAAAGCAAAGCCATTGCTGCTGCGTGGGCAAAGCCTGGTTGTCAGAGGGCTGGCGAGTAGGTAGCTTTGAAAGAGGAATTTTGCTCTTGGCTGACTGCGAACTGAGGATGGGAGTATTTGCTCCCATTTCCCAGTCAAAAGCTGGATGTGAGGCTGCCCTCGGGCTTCTCCAGCTTGCTGACTTCTCTGGGGTGGTGGGAAAGCAGCAACGTGCCTGGAAGATGGAGACGGAAGAGTATCGTTAGTTAAATGCTCTGCGTCATGTTAGGCTGGTGCCCTTTGGAGCACGTATGTTGTCTCTCATGTTTGTCCTGCCAGCTTTTGTGACCTGTGTAGCTCCTCTGTGACCCCACTAGAGCCTGTTTGGCAGCTGAGGGACCCTGTATTGTAATACTGGCTCACGTTGCCTGGGCTCAGCGCTCCTGGCTGCTCCCTACCTCTGTGCTCAGCCACGTAAAATGAGCACCAGGGAGATACGATCAAGGCGTCCTTTTCCCGTGTAGCAAAGGGTTTCTAAATGCTCTGCAAACGTCACTCAACTGGGTGTCACCTGCCTGTGGTCATACAGCGAGTAGGAGACTCCTCTGGGACGTGCCGCTGAGAACAGGAGGTGTCTATAGGCATTGAGCAAGTTGGCGAGGAAAGATATCAACTGTTTGATTCCCCCCTCTTGTTTAGCCACAAAATAGGCAATGGCTGGGGTCTACCTGCTCCTCTGAGTAGCTGAACTGGCAAGTTTAGCTACGCTTGTATTTGCCACCGTGTAAGACCACCTTGATGTATGCTCTTCAGACCCCGGTAGACTTAACTAACTCGGCCAAACAGTGCGCTCTGCTGCATTTGTTTTCTGTTGCCTTTGGCTGTGGGTATCTGAATCCCGTGGAGCAGGTGCTGGCTGATGTTCACCGTTCGTCCGTGAATGATTTTATTCCCATCCCTTCATCACATTCCCTCTGCGCACAGCTTTCAGGGGATGCTGTTTCCCTCACGACTGGGACAAGCCGCAGCTTTTGTGGATCGATAAGTGATACTGTTTTTCAAGGACTTGTAGCCCACGGGGCTCCTGCACGCGTGCCTGCCTGGAGGCAGGTCTTGTAGCCTCGGGGATGTAACTCTGGGAACCGAGGTGGAGCCTAAATAAAAAACCAAAACAAACAAACAAAAAAAACCCAACAAGAGGGGGAAGAGCACTAATTGCTTGCATTGGCATATTGTCAGGCTTGCGAAGTACAGGTTTGATTTCATGTCCTGCTGTGCTGTGGAGAGAGAAGGCCTAATGTTTAGTGAGATGCCACAGCTCGTTTCAGCAGCCTCCTTGCCGTTTGACTCTTACCAGGTTGCCCACTCTTGAGCCTCCTGCCTTTTGGGGCAACGATCAGGAATGCGGCTGTATCGGTTTCTTTCTGCTCTTACGCTGGGCGGCCGCGTGTCAGTTTGCACACGTGTGAACACAGCAGAGGAGGCTGTATGGTCTCCCCGAGGCTGTATGGTCTCCCCAAGGCTGCTGCGCTGCCTGTAAGCCAGACCGCCCCGGCTGCAGGCACAGGAACCCAAGCCTGGGGAGGCACGATGAGCGAGCTGGTCAAGTCTCCGTGTTCAACAGCTCGTGAAATGCTCTTGTTTTCTTAAAACATCATCTTCCCTTCAAGCTAAAGGAAAAGCAAAGGGGACTTGGGCTCTCCATCATGCCAGCCTGCAGAGCAGCTCCACTCTCTGCGGCTCTGCAAATATCTGGGGTGCTGGAAACGAGATGGAAAAGAAGCTGCAGGTCGTAGTGCCGATGCTTTTGCAGGGAGAAGGTGCCCCCTCCAAGTGCTGGGTTTGTCTGTGCTGTTCAGCCTGGCCCGTTCCCCTGCCAAAATCCAGCACCTGCGTGGCTCTTCCCTGCACCTATATGGCCTCTGCTCTTCCCAGTTTATTTTAGGGTGGAGGGGATGGCCCCTAACGCTTGGGGTTTTGTGGCAGCCGTTCCTGCTGTGGCCAGCCCCCTGCAACACTGATTTTTTTGGATCTCTGTGGGATCTTTCTTATGGCAGATGAGAGGCCTCTGCCAGCTCCCTGGGAAAGGATGACTTGGTAACTATTTCTCCAGGGGTATTACTGCAGGAGGAAGATTCAGTGACAGTTTGACAGCTTAATATTTTATTTACGGTGTTTATGTTTTAAAAATGTGGGAATGAATGCCGTTTGCCTAAATAACAGAAAACGATTTTATATTTAATTTGTCCCGGTGGCCCATGTGGTGTATTAAAAATAAAAGAAATGGTTCACAATAATCATTTTAATACAATCCAGTTGGCAGCACTGGCCTTAGCTGTTAATCGAAGTGGCGAGGTAGGTGCAGCGTGGTCTGGGGCTCGGGGAGCGTGGCGGTCTGGGCAGCCTGGGACGGTGTGTAGCGGTGCGGGGGGGATGAAAGTGCAGTGCTCCTGAAGATGATTTTTCTACCAGAGCCTTTCGATTAAATAGGTGGGGGAAGCAGCTGCAAGCTTTAGTGAGCTGAAGCGTTCTTTCAGTATGCAGCTGCTTCCCCAGTTAGATTTGTCTTTGCGTATACAAAACTGCCCTAAGATTTAAAAGCTAAAAATTTAGCAGTGTTTGCTGGAAACAGAAGCCTTTGAGAGACATCTCAGGTTGCTCTTTGCTGTCATGAAACTTGGCCCAGGCTCTTCATCCCGAGGCGGGCAGGTTGGCAGTCACTTGAAAGGCAAAGAGAAGATCTGGTTTTGTTTCATTGGCACCGAACTGGGAATGCCCGTGTTGGAGCTCTGAAAAATGACTCAATTATTGCTGTTAGAAAAACGTGCAGCGTAGCACAAAGGCAGTGAAATAAATAGAGGCGAACGTGCTGGGGATGATGCACGCGGGTCAGCGGGGGACCCTGTCTCGTCCCTGCCGTGCATCGCCTCCCTTCTGCAGGGAAAGCCCCGGGGCAGAGCGTGCCCGGGCGGGATCTCCTGCTCTTCCTTGGCTCTCCCCAGGGTGCCAGCTGGTTGTTCCTGTCCCACGGCATCTCAGTGACGGTCCCAGGACCTCGTTCTCTCTTCCCTGTTTCGGTGGCGTACGCTGCTCGCTTGTGCTGCTCCAGCCCTATCTGCCAGCTCCTGTAGCGGGGTTGTAGGCTCACTGGGGCTCGTCGTGCTGGTCGTCGCTGCTGTTCTGCCTGTACAGCGCCTAGTGCGGGGACCATGATCCACAACACGTCCCATACTATCGCATTAAGGTAAAGACACAACTAAAGTGAGACTGATGGACTGGGAGTTGAGCTGGCTTACTGACTGAGCTGCGAACTCATCCTCCCTCCAGGCTGCTGTGCCTCAGTTTTCCCAAAGTCTAAAAGAGAGATTTTTATCCGCTTCACAGGGCTTTTGGGAGGCTTAGCTTGTGAGTTTTGTGAAGGGCTTGAGATGAGGTAACCTTAGCAAAAGATTTGGTTGAGTTTGCCCTTTGTATACCTTTGAACCAAGAAGGGGATTAGCAGAATGCAGTGGGTC
This sequence comes from Phoenicopterus ruber ruber, assembly GCA_009819775.1. Taxonomy (NCBI): domain Eukaryota; kingdom Metazoa; phylum Chordata; class Aves; order Phoenicopteriformes; family Phoenicopteridae; genus Phoenicopterus; species Phoenicopterus ruber. The sequence goes on from CM020219.1 coordinate 39,175,753, forward strand.
AGGGAGGATCTGCTGCAAGAGGAAGATGGTAAAGGCGCACTGAACAACAGGATTTATGAGGAAAGGCCGCGTCCTACCTGCCGCTATCTTTCACTGTATTTTTATAAGCACATATGCTTGCAACTAATAAAAGTGATAAAGGACAGGAGGTGGACTGTCCTCATCAGATTTCCAGGTCCAAATTGTGCTTGTGGCTGTGGAGACAGTGAGATCTAGATGAGTGTGTTTAAATGAAAAAAAAAAAAAAGGTCTCTTGGGCCCGATGTTTGCAGAGAAGTTATCCGTGTTGTGATGTGCTTTGAGCACATGGGTAATTTCTCAGTGTTGGTAGAGCCTGGGTTTTTGATGGGCAGCTGTGTGCTCCCTTTGGAGCTGCTTTCTTTCGGCTACTTCAGGGGCATCGTCCCTGCGGAGACCTGCCTCAGCTCCCTCTGGGGTGGCAACGCAGGTCCCGCAGCACTGTTGGTGCCTGAGCCCCGCGCTTCCCCGGGCGCGATCCAAGCTGCCACATGGGGCTGCCCCTGGGCAGGGAAGCTGTTTTGGCCAGTCTGATGATGCATGGTTGGTCGTCCTGCCACGATGGAGCTGTAGGGTTGGCTTTGCAGTTCAGGCTTCAAGGCTGCCGTGGTCAGGCTGGGGTAGTGCTCTAACTTCTGACTCTGTTATAGCATGGGCACTGGTGACATTCGGCTAAAGCTGCAGAAAATGATCTGCTTTAACCTCTTGTTTTCATTCTCCCACTTCCCAAATTTTTCATCTTGTAAGCTGAAACGTGGTCCTTGTGAGGAGGCTTTGTTTTGAAGTAGCAGGGAGAAAGAAAGCAACTGTGCTGAAACCTGCATCAGCCATTTTGTGGGCCTGAGAGAAAAAAAAAAAAAAGGAATGTTTTTCTTGCCTTTTTATTTTGGATAAGCTGAATCCTGAAACAGACAGGGTTTGGCTGGAAAAGTGCTCTTACCCAGTGAAGGTGTCTTCAAAGGTTCTCGGAAAAAGTCTTCCTGCAGGACAGAAGTGGAAAACTGATGCTTTCCATCTGCTCGCATGCTGAGTGCCCCCAATGAAGTATTTGGTACCAGAGTGTGTCATGCTCAGTAATGCCATGTTGTACCTTTGTGCCTTTTGGTATCAAGTATGCAGTAAAAAGCCCAATAAATGAGGAAGAGCATGGAAGAGCTGCAAAAAGCAGTGCAGCTCCTTGGGTAACTGGTGAGTTAGTCTCCGAGTGTGGGAACAGGGATACAGTGGCAGTGCAAATGGGAGCCATCACATCCACACAATGAAGTTAACAAAAATTTCTCTGCTCCCTATGTAGTTTCCCAAAGTAATTTTAAATTGTACAAATTAATAGTAAAGTATCAGAGTTAGGAAATGTGAATGTTGCAAGTGCTCACTGCAGACTCCTACTGCTCAGTGATGTGATCATGCTGTATTTCCCAAGTGCTATAGTATGCATGTGATTTTGGTTTGGGTTTTTTAGTTTTTTTTTTTCTTTATACCTTTCTGGGAGATGTTTCAGATCTAGTTGTGTGGTAGGAATTACCAGCTACACCAGGCTGCTGATGGAGTAGGCTGTATGTGTTTCTTAACCTTCTGGGATATCTCAGTTTGGCTGAAGTTTTACCTGTTTTACCCCTGAAGACAGGGCACAGCATCTCAAAGTGATCTCTGGGCAGATTGATAGGGGCAGTGGCAAACAGGCAGGGCATAACTCTGTCCCCGGCACAGGGACGCTGAGCTGCCGCATCCCCGCTGGTGCTACACTTGCTTCTGTGCCGCTAAGGCTCTTGGTTTTGTGTTCTGGAACAGCAGAGCCGTCTCCCCTGGCAGTACCAGATGCAGGCTGGGGTTAGCACAGTCATGTTTCTCCCCTCGCTCAGAGTGCAATGTGGTGTTTATACTGAGCTTGGTTTGGCAGCAGAAGGATGGATGCTCTGCAATGAGGCAACTCTTTCAAAAAATCTGTTGGAGCAAATCTGAGCAAACTTTCCTCTGTTTGCATCCTCTCTGCGTTGGGGTGGTCTAAGTCTGGTTGTGCCGTGCCCTGGGATGCCCCGTTGCTGTGCCGTGCCCGCTAGCTGAGCAGCCCTGTGGGGCATTTCCAGTCTGTGCTGGGTAAACTGGACCACAGTGGCTGGGCACCCCCAAAGAAATTTCGGGAAGGGCTGGGAAATCGGTGTTCCTTCAGGACTAGCTGTGGTCAGCACAAAGGGTCCGTCGGGTCAGGCAACGATGAGATGCGGTCAAGTGAGGGCTAGCCTCGGGGAGGCTGCCCAAGCACCTACCCAAAGCTCCCTTTGGCCGAGCGTGAAAGGGTTTTAAGTCAGCGGATGGACTGCTGGCTTGGGTCAGGTTCTTGAACAGACACAAATCTCATGCTACGTGTTAGGCGAGCCAGGAGGAGGTGGTTTACAGTGAAAGTAAACACTGTCCTTACAGCACAGGATACGGATTGAGTCACATCGGGTCGTAGGGAAAATCTGCTCATCTGGTTGCATCGCTTAGCTTACAGCATTATTACAAATAATTATTAGTTGTAAATTATTTACTCATTAATTTTCTTGGGCCCAAAGCCTCACCTTCAAGAAAGATGTGCTGGAGTTGAAGGAAAACGTGGTGGGGCAATATAAATGATTGTGCTTGGCAGGGCTAATATGAAAAATAGGTTATTTGCTACATTCTTCTTTCTGCTGCCATTCAGCTGTTAATTGTGCAGCTCTGCCCTGCGTGGTTGGTACCACTGACCTTTGCTGCCCCTTGTACCTGTGAATCAAGTGGGGCTACCTGAGCGCTTCTGCCACCCCCATGGTTTTGGACATTTTAGTCTTGGCACGGCAATGCCATGGCAGTAGAGTCCTCTTGCCCACAGCCAGCGTCCTCGGGGCAGTGGATCTTACCAACTCTCGCTTGTACTTACTCACTGAGGAATCGGCAGGGACAGTGTGCTGCAGGGACCTTTGTTACAGGCGTATGATGCGTGCAAAGCTGAGCCCTTTAAATCTTGGTGTCCTAGTTAAGGGGGGGATTTAGTCCTCCCAACCTGTCACAGCCCATCTCATTTTTCCTCCTCTTTCTTTTTAGTTAGAGGATTATAATTGTCGCATTGAGCTTAAAGGGGATTGGAATGCTCTGTATCTTTCTTCTGCCTTTCCCCAATATCTCATAAGAGGCATTATAAAGAAGGGTGAGAAATGGATAAAGAGGTATTAGCATCGCTGCAAGTGATGAAGAAGGAGTGAGAAAATTCTCCCTAACCTTTCACGCCTGCCTTCTTGCAGGGTCTGCACGGGATGCTCTGTGACCTCCTGAGCTGTGGCAGCTCCCCGACACACTGGTGTTAGTCCGTGTCCCCACATCGCCTGGTACGCAGGAGCAGGGACTCCTAGCAGTCAGCTGGGCAGGAGCAGCAGCTGCAGGAGGGGAGAGGCCTGACGGGAACGGGGTGTATGAAGGGATCCCCTTCTTATTCTTCTGTGCCTCCTGTACCTTAGGAGCCCTGCAAGGTATTATTCGAGTTCCCCAGCTCACGAGCGCGCAAAAGGAACTTGTTGCTGCCCGGGGGTTGCACGTTCAGAAAACCCAGTATGCAGATGCACTCCGTTCCTTCAGCTGGGCTTCAGCAGAATCCAAACCTGTGACATCTAATGTTTAAATGAAATATCTTGACTTTTTTAGGGGGGGTGGGTGAGTGGTGCTATTCACCATGGAAGAATCCTTCAAAGCGTTAGCAAGCAGAAATGCACGGTGACCATTTGAACTCCCTAGTTTATATAGCAATGAATCTAAGAAATGAGGAAATAATGCAGCACACAGCTGCAGCTTAAACGTCCAGGAATTTGCTAAACTGAGTCTTGTGACAGATTCATTAAGACTAAGTAAATTTTGAAGATCCACATTGCATCATCAATTTTCTTGTCTAACTTTCCGTTAATGCTTTCATAATTCCACTAGAAATACCCCTCCCACTGCTATATTTAGCTTACTGGCCCTGTGGGAAGCTTTAATTGTGGCCCATGCCATTCTCTGGGGCAAGGACAGCCATGGAACATGTTGCCAGAAGGTTATTTTGAATCATTAAAGGCAATTCATATCTTCCCAGTCCTGAGTAGGTGAGTTGAATCTGAATGGAAAATATTTGTATCTAGATCAGAATTTGCTTTAAGTTACTGGTTTAATATTTTTCTGCCCAAGGTAAATTCCCGTATCATTGTCATTGTCCCATACCATTGTCCCGTATCTGATGTGGGTAAATTTAGATGCATTTTGATCATTGCCTATCAGTTGGTGGCCCTTTGAGAGTCAGATGCTGCTTAGCCTGGGGTGGGCTCGGCACCCCTGCAATGCAGGGTTCAGATCTGCACTGGGTCGCGATCGGGGTGACTCCGGCCATTACCTGGGTCTGCTTGGCAAGAGCTGGGCGAGTGTTGGCAGTGTGCTGAGGGTTCCTCTGCAAAAGGAGAGACGTGGAGAGAAGCTGTTCTCTACGAAAACTCAGCCGGCTCCGGCAGCTGGTAGCCTTTCCCCTGCCCTGGCCGTAACTCTGTATGCCAGGGGAGTGTGTAGCCTGGCTCACAGCTGGATGTGTATCTCCATAGTAGACTCTTTCTGTACATGGGGAACTTGTTTTGGGGCTCTTCTGGGATGGGAGAGTGAGGCAGGGTGAATTGTTGAATAATAAACTGTTAGGGGCTGCCGCGGGGATGCTGCAAGCCTGCCTGGAGTTACCAGTCGCCTTACCATCCTTTTCTGAGCGACTTGCACATCAAAGTTACACAGCCTGAGATCTCCTGCATGTCTTGCTCCTAGCCCAGACCTCCTGTACAGCCTGTGCTGCTGGGTCCCTCCTGATAGTCTGCAGATCCCTCCTCATAGGGGTGTTTGGGTATCCAGACTGGGGGGTCTTCTGCGCGGAGCAAAATGTGAACAGAAAAGACAGCCTCTGTCCCAGGGAGTTTATAACCTCCATAGAGGAGTAAGATAAAGGGTTGGGGAGAGAAAGCGTTGTTCCCCCCCATTTCCCTGATGTAGAGCTGAGATTAAGCCTCAATCTCTTCTGAAAGGAAGAAAAAAAGAAAAAAAAAAAAAGGCATGTTCGTTATTCAGATCTGCTAATCTCTGGTTGCTAACTCTGATTAAAATACCAGTGAAGCCAAGACAGCTTGGATATTAACTGTACCAACATGAATTCAAAGGACTTGGTATTGGATTCAAGCTACTACCCGGAGACAATTAAAACTCAGTTTCTCCTGTGGTAGCTGCTGTGGTAACTGGCCGTACCTCATTCTTGTTAGGGTTTTACTTGCCTTGGTAATTTGGGTCACCTCCCCACCCTCTGTAGTTTCTATGTGGTCCGCGATGGGTTGGCCCCTTAAAAACCCCTTTGGCACTTTGCATAACCTGAGGGGGCTGAGACAGCTTGGAGGGAATAAATTTGGCTCGTGTATGGAGGGGGTGGGAACTTTCTACACCCTCAGTTACCCCGAGTGCCAGCTCAGGTTTGAATGTGCATTTTTTTTCTGCCTGTTCATTTGGGGGAAGAAGCAGCATTTTGAGCATAAGCAGCTGGGAGCGGGAGTGAGGAGACAGGTTAGAAAAATCTTCTAAGTGATTCCTGTATGTTCAAATGTTAATCATTAAACCTGTTACCGCTTAACAGCATGACTTCTCATCATGATAAGCTGCCCCTCCAGGCTGAACAGGAATAAATCTCAGGGTGTTTGCTCTGGGAGCTGGACTTCAGCCTCTCCCACCTCAGCCCTAATACCGTATGCTGTTTAAATACTCCTTAGTGGGCTGAGGTGGCAACCTGCGTGCCGGTGGGGCTCCTTGGGGCGGCTGCTGCTGCTTCAGTCTTAACTCTGTCTTCGGAGAGTTAAATTCTCAAATTTATCAGGTTTAAGTGAGGTTCCCCATGTTGTGTTGTTTCTAGTGCCAAGTGAGATCTGTAACCAGTGTCTGGATTCTCGTTCTGTGCTCAGACCGGTAGCCTGTGTGATTTGCTCTTCTTGGGGGAAAATACACTGTATGCGCTTTAATCATTCTCTCTGCAGAAAAAGAGTGTCTGCATCTGGGAATATGCTCCTGGCATTTGTAGTATGTACTCGTTTTTTGTCTTGCTACCAGCTTCTTAAAGCAGATGATAGATAACAGCAACGTGAGTGCCTGCACACAGAAACGCTTATATGCCTGTCTGGTGGCACGAGTTGCAGCAGGCAATACCCTCTGACTGGGCGTATGGCCTTTGTGCATTTGACTATTAATAACTCATGGCAAACACAAGCAGCAGCATCTACTTTTGCAGGAGCAGAATTTTACAAGGGTGAATTCAGCTGGTTGTACTAAATTCGCCCCGAAGAGGAGTCTGAATGTAGGACATCCGCTGCTGCTCCTGCACACCCCAATTTTGTATTGAGGAGTACTTAACTAGTTCAGACTCTAGCAGTCTGGCCAACATCAGTTGAATGATGAAAAGTTACAAATGGATGACTAGGCCTTTACCCCTGTTGTATTGGCGAGTGGTATTGGGTAGTATTTGTTGCTAGTAATTCTGTAATGCAGGCAGGGGAAACTCAGAGGTGTAAGGTGTGAGAGCCGTGAGTTACAGCCTGTACCTGAGCTGGATAACCTACTCTGAGAGGCACGCTGGAGACCATCTCTCCTGATCAGGGAGGTGAGGAGCAATGTTTCTGGGGCAGCAGCAACACGCCACCTCAAGAAAGCTCCTAACAACCACAAGCAACTCTTAAATCCCTACGGAAGTCTATCCTGTTTGACATATACTTGCTATTTCTTCTTGAATGGCCCCATATGGCACTATGGGATTGGGACAGAATTGGTTCTTCAGAATGGCTCTGTGCTGTAAGCAGAAAGGGCTCTTCGGAGTTACTTGAGGGGAAAAAATGGCCAAAATAGACTGAAAACCCTGATGATCTAAAGGAACTACCTTTGCTCCTGAGAAGGGCGAGTGGAAAATCCCCACCTGTCTGGCAGGGCCGCTCAGGCTCCCCATAGGCTGTGCTTCCAGAAGAACTATTTGCGATTCTTCTGCCAGTTCAGTACCTCCAGCATTACCAGAGCACGTGTGAAAAACAACTGCATGGGAATGTCTTCGATGTCATTTAGAGGGTAGCTCAGCTGTCTGTCCTTTGGACAGACACCGAGTCTGGCAAGGAGAAAGGCACTTATACTGTGCTTTGGTAAGCGTTGACCTGAAAGAACTTGTCACTGCGCATTTCTCAAAAACCTGTTAGTTTTAAAAAAATCTCTCTTAGGTTTTAATTAAATTGATTTGGTGCATTTCTGAGAGTGTGAAGGTGAACAGCAATATGCTCCTTGGTTTGCTGAACTGGGCTTACGTGAACTTGGAGGAGCTTCCTTGGTGCTCCCGGCGGATGAGAAAGATGTATGAAGCAGCCTGGGGTGCAAGGACTTTTATCTTTAGTATGTTCTCCTAGTGTAGGGTGGGTGTGGAAGTATTAAAACGTATTTAAAATCTTTGAATGTTTGCTGAAATGTAGAATCTTAATATTGTCTTTCTTACCTTGTCACTTCGGCTATTTGAGTTTATTAGGAAAGAAGGGGTTTTTTTTTGTATTTCCTCTTTACACATATGGTGTTGTTTGCGTCAGTCACAGAAAGTGGAGGTGTTAAAATAACTGTATGATCCAGGCAGCCTCCCTGCAGATGCTGACTGCCTCCTGTAGTAATGGCCCGCACTGTCTCTCGGAGCCTCTTGCTTGTTTGAGGAGGCACAGAAACCATCCGATAGCTCTTCCTTCCCTCCGTCCCGTTAATTAGGTTGACAGTACAATACGCAGGATGCATAACGCTGTGGTTTTAGTCTGTATGGAGCCAGATTGAAGGCTTAGGGTCTGAAACCAGAAGGAAAGTTTATCTAAGGATGCTGGGATTATAGAGTAGGATTCAACATCACTGAGCTGGAGCTGGCTGTTCCTTGCTGTAGAAGGAGCTCAGCCACATCCCCTCCTTTGAAGATGTGTGATTTGGGAGGAGGGGACTGCTGTTAGAGAGGCCTGTCTGCTCCTCCAGAGCTAATTTAAGAGCCTACCTCCCATTCAGGCAAGGGAAATGCTATCAGTGGAATTTTTCCTATTATATAAAGTGACCTGGCTGTATGTCGTGGCCTAATGGTGTTACTGCAGAGAGCAGCAGATAGAGGATGATTTTCCTTGAACGTTTTCTTTGCTGTGTGGGAAAGGGGCTGCTCCCATCTGATTCAGCTGCTAGGCAGCCAGATTTCTCTCGGCTGGTCAATAAACAGAAAGTGCTGTTTTATTCACCAGTAACTGGGGTACTGTCTGCTATAGTTATGATTTAGTTTCTAATGTCAGATTAGTTAGGACTTAGATATTGCACCAAGCCAAGGATCTATCTACTAAAGATGTACAAGCTGAAAGTGAATCCGTATTTCTACGTTAAACAGATTTGTAGCAGCATCTGTTTTGCCCAATGGTTTTTACAGGGGAAACAGTCCAGAGACAATAAGATTGAGACACTTCAATTGGTACTTTTGGTAATAAACATTTTTTGCGTTGACACATCTGTTGCACTTGACTCTTCAGAAATGTGGTAAGTGCTTGAGCATCTTCTTTTACAGATCAAGAGTCTGAGGGAGGCTCAGAAAGGTTAAAGTCTTGATTTACACTGATTGCTCAGGCTCCATTGACTTTCTCTTTGAATGTCTTTTCCACTGGGCATTTGACTGACATCCTCATGCTTCAGTGCATGTGCAAATAGTCATGGATCTTTTGCAGGGAGGAGAGGTGGATTAGGAAAAAGCGAGGTGAATATACCCACTGATGCACAGTGCCAGCATGCTTTGCCCCCTGTTCTGGGTGTGCGTGGCAAGGTTTTGGCAGCAGGGGGGCTACAGGGTTGGCTTCTGTGAGAAGCTGCTAGAAGCTTCCCCCATGTCCCATAGAGCCAATGCCAGCCGGCTCCAAGATGGACCCACTGCTGGCCAAGGCCGAGCCCACCAGCGATGGTGGTAGTGCCTCTGGGATAACATAGTTAAGAAGGGGGGAGAAAACCCTGCTGCAGGATTATAGCAGCAGAGAGAGGAGTGAGAAGATGTGAGAGCAACAACTCTGCAGACACCAAGCTCAGTGAAGGAGGAGGAGGAGGTGCTCCAGGCACCGGAGCAGAGATTCCCCTGCAGCCCGTGGTGAAGATCATGGTGAGGCAGGCTGTGCCCCTGCAGCCCATGGAAGTTAATGGTGGAGCAGATATCCACCTGCAGCCCATGGAGGACCCCACACAGGGGCAGGTGGATGTGCCCAAAGGAGGCTGTGACCCCATGGGAAGCCCAGGCCAGAGAGCAGGCTCCTGGCCGGACCCGTGGCCCCGTGGAGACAGAGGAGCCCAGGCTGGAGCAGGTTTGCTGGCAGGACTTGTGACCCCATGGGGGACCCACGCTGGAGCAGTCTGTTCCTGAAGGACTGCACCCCATGGAAGGGACCCACGCTGGAGCAGTTCGTGAAGAACTGCAGCCTGTGGGAAGGACTCACATTGGAGAAGTCCGTGGAGGACTGTCTCCCATGGGAGGGACCCCATGCTGGAGCAGTGGAAGAGTGTGAGGAGTCCTCCCCGTGAGGAGGAAGGAGCGGCAGAGACCACGTGTGATGAATTGACCACAATCCCAATTCCCCATCCCACTCCATGGCTCAGGGAGAGAAGGCAGAGAAAGTCAGGAGTGAAGCTGAGCCGAGGAAGAAGGGAGGAGTGGGGGGAAGGTGTTTTGAAGATTTGGTTTTACTTCTCATTATCCTACTCTGACTTGATTGGCAATAAATTAAATTCATTTTTCCCCAAGTCGAGTCTGTTTTGCCCATGACGGTAACTGGTGAGTGATCTCCCTGTCCTTATCTCAACCCACAAGCCTTTCGTTATATTTTCTCTCCCCTGTCCAGCTGAGGAGGGGGAGTGATAAAGCGGCTTTGGTGGGCACCTGGCGTCCAGCCAGGGTCAAACCATGACACCCGCCAAGGATGACGCTTTTCCTCCTGGGGTGTCTTTGGGATGCAGCATCGAGAGTGCTCAGATCTCTGTTTGCAAGTGTGACATCTTACAGTGCTGCAAGGTGAAGGCCCTTGTAATGAGTGTCTCGAATGAGGCAAACAGTAACGAGTTGTCCAGGGATGGTTCATTGGCTCCTGCCTAGCAGAAGGAAAAGTGTCACTGTGATTTGTGCTTACCTAGCTATGCAACGGAATTTTATCCTCGAACTGGGTTCCTGGTTAAGATAAAATCCCTCTGGTGAGACGCATGCCATTTGCACAGGGTTCTTAATTAGAAGAATTCATCATAAACATGGGCATCTTTCTCTTGTTAATGTGGCAGGGGATAGAGATTAATTGCATCAACAGAAATGTGTCTGTTGTTGTTTACTGTTTCTATGAAATGTGACAGTCCTTGGTGTCTGCAGACAGGGATGAGGTTCCATGTGATATTGCTGTGCTGCCACTATTATGCTTTTCATTGTTTAATGAATTACTGACTTTTGAGTTAAGGTAGTTCCACAGGGCTTGCTCTCTGCTGATCAGGAGATGCTTAAAACTTGCATATTCAAAAATTTCCAGATTTGCAGTGATAAAGGTGGAAAATCATGGCACATTTAAATTTTTAATAGCAGTCCTTTCCTAAAACATCTGTGTTCTCCTCTCCCATATTGCCACTAGCAAAGGAAAGGAGAGTGCAAGGAGACAATTTACTATGATGATTTCAAAATTAACAGCTTAGTTGGAGGCACAAGTAGATCTTGCATCCTGTTTCTCTCCCCTCTGTCCTCCAGTCCCCTCCAGTTCAGCTGGCCAAAGGATGCCATTTTGAAAGCGTCCAAAGAAGAGAAAGTCCATTGGCTGTGCAAAGCTCAAGAATCAGAGATTAAAACTGCTTATTGGGTGGTTCTACACGAAACCTAGCTTCCAGCGCCAAGGATTAATTGCTTACATTCAGGTTTTGAAGGGTCTGTGTCTCTCGCAGAGAATAATGCAAGAATGTCTTGCTGGCTCCAAAGCACGTAAGCATCATTTGAAGTGCCTGCCAGTGGGGTGCAGCAGGGCTCTCCTCTGAAGCTAGCGGGAACAATTAGACCACTGGGGAGCGGGGTTTGGTGGCATTTTTTGGTCAATAATCCCCATCTATCTCCTCAGGGAAATTTTCTTTTAGCTGGTTTGTCTCCTTTCTTCCTCTCCAGATGGATATCATGGTATAAACAGATTCCTAAGGAGAACTGTTTCCGTTCCCTGCCTAAAAAAGAAGTGAACGTATGGAAGCTGTCTCGGAGACAAATTTTGAGTCCTCTTTTAACTTGGCAAAGACTTTACTCTCGCCCCAGGAGCCTTGAGGAGCAACGCCAGTGCGGCAGGCAGAGGCAGAAAGGGAAGCCCACATAGGTGGCTTACAGGAAGAATGGACAAAGTGTGTTTTGAGGAGATCAGTGTTGTAGCAGTTGGGTACACCTATACTGTACTGGACCAAATCCCACTCTGGCTCTCACAGTACATAAAAGTTGTAGTTTTCGGCTGCTTCTGTCCTCTAAGCACAAAAGCTAGGTGATCTGTGGTATTACTAGAGAGGAGACGAGTGTTTGTCCATGTGTTTAATTAAGACCTGCTCTTCAGCAAATGCTTTCTTGCAGATGCTCTCTGCACACTTCTTGCACTTTTCTTTTGGGATTAAAGTGTTAAGCAGTCTTCTTTATCCCCTTGTCTTCTGTGCTCTCATGTCATGAGTTAGGGATGAAAGTGCCTCCTCTGCCAAATACGATCTGATGGAAGATCTTGCCTGGAAGATTTATTTATTTGAGTATGAGGTTTTTCAAGTTTAAGTGGACATTAAGTTGGAATTTAAAGAAATATCTCAAAATGAAGGAGGGTAGAACAAGCATTTCTGCCTGTCCTTGTTCTCAAGTGTGCAGTGCCTGTCACTCTTGGAAGAGGAACAGACTGTTGTGGAGTTGTTAAGATGCTTGGAGAGTCACTGACCTCTGTGGGCTGTGGTGCCTTCTCTGTCCAGAAGAGCCCCCAGAACAGTTTCTGTGCAGTTTTTTAACTGTCTAGCTTGCAGTTTGGGGGCCCAGACATGAATGATTTTAAGATTTGTTGCATGTCTGGGGACAAGAGTTACAGACCCTTAGAACAGGTAAGAGTTTAGTTAAAATAGGTAAGAATTTACTGCCAATCCATAGCATATTGGATTCCTCCATGTAAAAGCTCATGTACAGCACTGAGGATTAATTCATTAAACACTTCTCTAGAAAAGTTTATTCTTTAAGGTGCAAGTAATGTAAAATTGCCTTACTGGCTCAAAAAAGCATAAAAATAGGACTTTAAAGTGGTTGTTGCCAGGCAGAGAATACTGTTATCTGCTTTTAATTATAGGACAATATTTTCCTTAAAAAAAAAAAAAAAGTGAATTCAGTCTTTTGTATCCTTACGGTGAAAGGAAGCAGTTAATTAAAATAAACACTTTGGGGTTCAGATTTGCAAGGTCCTTCAGATGAAGGACTTACTTAGACCTGGAAGTAGATGTTTTATGAAGCTGTTTCCTGCTTTGCAGTTCTCCCTTTGAGCTGAGATGGAAAGGAGGTATTAATCACTTCTCAAGGGCTCTGCAAGATACTGCTGCAGTCTTGTGAACATTATTGATTGTGTCCTCCAAAAGATCTTGCTGGGGCCATGCAGCTGGAAGAAGGGATGGACAGCTGTGGTAGCTTGCTGAAAGAAGCAAGAATATTTGATTTAAGAGCCTGCAGGCACTTATTACTGCTCCTCTTGCTCTGTTAAGGCACTAATCTTATATTTTGCTCTGCAGGTTACCATGAACAACTATGCTGTTCCTCCAGACTTTGCTAGCTGCCAGTAAGGACAGTGCTTGGGAGGTCGAGAAACACAGGAGAATCTAGTCTTACCAAGATGTTCCTTAACCTGTCTGCAAATAATGCTTGTATTTTGTTGTCCCTGGGTACTGCCTCCCTTTTGGCCTTGAAAGAGGCAGGGGCTGAGCCAATACAGCCCCACGTAGGAGACAGGAGCTCTGCTAGGTCATGAGAGGCCTTGGGGGCAAAGGGGTCATCTTCCAATAACTGCAGTTCCAGTAACCAATAACACTGAGGGATGCGAGGTGTATTTGGAAGGAGCATGGGGGGAAACAGGAGGAACGAAAGCCAAGTTGGTCTCCACCAGATGCTGGCTGTGGTCCCTGAGCAAAAGCATTTTTGCTGTTGCCACTGATGCTTGTCCTCAAGATTAAAGCACTTGGGTAGAAGTGAAGACTCCATTTTGGGAATGTTTTGCTTCAGATGAGTTGACGGCAAAGAGAATTCTCGTTGTTAGCCTGGTATTACCCAGAGGCTATGAGTGGGATGATCACAGAATCACAGCATGGTAGGGGTTGGAAGGGACTTCTGGAGATCATCTAGTCCAACCCCCCTGCCAGAGCAGGGTCACCTAGAGCAGGCTGCACAGGACTGCGTCCAGGCGGGGTTTGAATATCTCCAGAGAAGGAGACTCCACATCCTCCCTGGGCAGCCAGTGCCAGGGCTCTGTCACCCTCACAGTAAAGAAGTTTTTCCTCATGTTCAGGCGGAACTTTCTGTGTTCCAGTTTGTGCCTGTTGCCCATTGTCCTGTCAGTGAGCACCACCGAAAAGAGTCTGGCCCCATCCTCTTGACACTCGCCCTTGAGAGATTTATAAGCATTGATGAGGTCCCCTCTCAGTCTTCTCTTCCCCAGGCTGAACAGCCCCAGCTCCCTCAGCCTTTCCCCATAGGAGAGATGCTCCAGTCCCCTCATCATCTTTGTAGCCCTTGGCTGGACTCTGTCCAGTAGGTCCTCATCTTTCTTGAACTGGGGAGCCCAGAACTGGACGCAGAACTCCAGATGGGGCCTCACTAGGGCAGAGTAGATGGGGAGGATAACTTCCCTTGACCTGCTGGCTACACTCCTGTTAATGCACCCCAGGATGCCATTGGCCTTCTTGGCAACAAGGGCACATTGCTGGCTCATGGTTAACTTGTCTACCAGGACTCCCAGGTCCTTCTCTGCAGAGCTGATGACTCTATCACTTGCCTGGTAACATGGAAGTGTGCAATTAAGTGTGACATTAAGTTGTTACCAACTAAAAGAAGTTGAGGGAATTCCTTTCCCTCTTGGTTTAAAACTTGTTGCTTCCCACAGATTAACACAGCACTCTGCAAAGACATTGAAGGGGTGAATGTGTGTAGGAAAACAGGATGGAGATGGGTGTTCTATATATGCTTTTCCCACTTGCTGCTTCCCTCTGTTAAAGGCATATCTGATGGGTGCTGAAGAACTTGTATGAGCTACCATCTGTTAAGATGTTATCAGGTTAAAGATGGCCGTTTGCTGGGGTGGTTGCTGCACCCTCAGCTCCAGTTCAGCATTGAGTGAATGGACTGGGAGGAAAGGTGCTATTTGGAGTAGCAGCCCTCAGTTCAGCTCCAAGGACTGCTGGAGCAGCCTTGCTGGAAATATCCTTGCAGTTTGAGCCACTGGCCTAAATGCTGGCTCCATAACCCAGAGGGTGAATACTGACCTGGAGATAGAAAAGTAAGTCTCATAGCCTCTGACTCAGTGCATCTGAGTGATGTGGAATGGGGAGAGCTTGCAGGGGGCCAGGCAGGATGGATAAAGTAAGTTAATTTGTAGGGGAAGTATATTGCAGCATGGCAAGATAGGACCAACGTTGTTTTCCTGTGCTTTTTCCTCTGCACTCTAGACTGCAGAGAACAGCGTATATTTAAACATCCCTGTAGACTTTCCTCACTTTCAGATGGGGAAAGAAAGGAAGAATAATTTTATAGGAAACCTGCAGTGTGGCTGTGTGCACAGTTTCTGAACTGAGTTATCTGGGAGATGTGTATGTGTTATCTGTGTGGGTGTATATTGTCATCCTCGAGGTTCGTGTTGCAGCATACTATGAGTGCCTACTGTAACGATATTTTAATTGTGATAACTTCTGGAGACTTTTTTCCAGTACAGAGGATTTTCGTAATCTCTCTACTTATTTTCCTGTTTTATTGAAAGTAGTAATTCAGAGCTAGTATTTCTCCTATTGCTCTAGGAGCGCTACAAATGAAATAGTGACAAGCCATTTGACCCCCTGAGCAAAACCATTGGAGGTCAGAGGGACGCCTCCCTGTATCTGCCAAGGGAACTGACATACCTACCTAGTAAGAGACCAAACCCGATCAGTTTGTTTGGTGCACTTCTGTCCCCACCAAGCAGAGGTCCATCTTGGACACCTTTAGTTTAAAAGCCCCAGAGCCATCCTGCAGAAAGGGCTGGTGGCAGGTGGCTCCAAGACCCAGCTGCCTGCCTTCCTCTCGGGTTTCTCTTGTCTGGGGCATCCCTAAGCAGGACTTGGGGCATCCAAGAGCTGGGGACAAGCTAGGTTACAGTCCCCTCCCGTGTGAAGGTGGGCTTGCCCAACATGGGATGACTCGTGCATGCATCCTCTGATGAAGTCACCAGGGAAATGGGTAGCGTGCAGTCCTAGCAAATCAGGAGGATAGGTTGGCAAAAATTGCTCCATTTTATGATGGATGTACCTTACAAAGATTTGATGCTGTGAGACAGTTTTCTATTGTTTAACTTAACTGCTTGTTTCTAATGAAGAGTGTGCTAGTTGGGGCACAGGTTGCTAAAGGGTCGGCTTCCTGAATTACCCAAATGTACCCAGTGCTTGGCTCTTTAAAAAAAATAAGCTTCTGGCAAAAGGACGCCTTTCTTTCTGCTGCTGGAAGGATTCTTCCTTGGGTATCCTTGACTCTGAACGTGACCACAGTTAGTTATATTTGGGGGAGGTAAATGTCTGGCAATCAATTTGTTTCATCTTTTGCGGATTCTTTGGAGTAGCCCGTGAATGACACGCTGAAAATCAAGCTGTTGACCAGCGTATGTTGATATGGCAGGTCTGGAAAACACTCTTACAGTAGTTGTATTGCGGCTTGTGTAGATCATTACCAGACCCTGGAAGTAGACTCTAGCATTGAAGGAAAAGTTGGCTTTACATTATTTGCGCTGATCTTGTAAGCTGCTTTTGGCTGAGCTGTTTAGGGGAGAGGCTGAAAGTGGATGCTCATAAGAATCTGATGATTGTTCTGAGAAAAGTTAATCACAGGAGCTCCTCAAGGAAGTAAGGAGGAAGAGTAGCGTGGTTCTCATCAGCGTGGGTAGGTAGCAACACCATGCGGCGTGCAAGCATCAGAAACGGCCTTGGTGAATGAAGTGGGCAGAGCCCTGCAATCGCAGTGGGGCGTGAGGCAGGAGCTGAGCATCTCCTCTCAGCACCCTGCTCCCAGGTAGCAGCCCCTGCTGCATCCGCAGCGTGCTGTGAGTATTCATTTCCTTCTCACATAACTGGGAACTGGCTCTGTTTGCACTGGATAAGAACCTAGCTTTAAAAAAACCAAAAGCAACAAAACAAACTAAAAATTCCTGTGGTATTGCTATGGTAACAAACATCTAGAAATGCAGACAGATCTCTGTATCAGCTGCAGGCTTGGCTTTATAGCCTGTGTCCTGGTGGTTGCATATGCAATCAGAGACAGAAATGATGCTGTAAAGGGAAACAGCAGCGGGTTTATGATACCTTGGGATCCTTCCAAATATGAGACCTACTGCTCCCTCTGCTTGAGGCAGGCTAGGAGCAGTTGCAGGCTGTTGGTGCGCGTCTGTCATTGCCTGTTCACTACCCGCCCAGGCAATGAGAGATGAGGGGCCAAATGCACTTCACAGCACTGTAACGGCTGAGCAGAAATGGCTGATTATGGGACCAGCATTGGAATATCATCCTGCATTTTGAGTTTAAGAACACCTTGGCCTCTCATTGTGTTTTGGGGGGGGCTTTGACTAGTCGGAGAAGACAAGTTCATTTTGCATATAGTGCATCATTTGCGGCTTCCAGCATCACGTTCAGCGGCAGGCCTGGGAGAAGGCAAAGGGAGCTCAGCTTCTCCCTTGGCATGGTGCTTAGTTGTGTGCGCAGTGGTTCTGGGTTTTGCTTTGTTTTCATTCTTGTTTTCCATTTTCACTCTGTTCTGGGCAGCATTAGTGAAGAAGGAGGGGAGGTGCCAGCAGCAGAGAGCTTTGAGTTTCTGACTGACACACAGCAGGTTCTTCCAAAGCACCCCTAACACATGGGGTATCTTGGTAACTCAGCCATCTTCCCCTCCACAAGCATCTCCTGAAAAATACGGCAGGACTGGGCAATAGGGCAGGAGAAAAAGGGAAGAAACTTCCACCAGGGCAATTACGGAGATGTAGGGGACCTCGCTATAATCGCGGAGGCTGATGTTAGGAGAGAAGACAACCTGTCCTGAGAAGGCCTAGCTTTGAAGAGGAGAAAAGACCTCAAAATGCTACCTCCTAAAAGGGGTCTTGTTTCCCTGCAGCCCTCCCTGAGGGATGATCCTGAAAGGATCCTGGCATGTGAAAAAGAAGCTGCCTCTTGTAATGCAAGGATTTCTCTGGCTTGCTGCTGCTCTGGCTCCCCTCGGGACCACGTCGCAGGCTGATTCTTCCTGACTTCCATTTCTGGCTTCAAATTAGTTGAAGCTACCGCGTGTGAGATATCACTGGGGACTTGCTCTAGATGCTTTTGGCATGCCACTTGTTTCTGTTCCACTTTGCATGTGATTGCAGGGAAGCAAGGGAAGAACTCCCGGGAGCTCAGCCTCCTGCGTGAGGGCACGTGTTCGCATGTAGTTATGCACAGTCGTGCCAGTTAATGCTGGTAGTGGACATGCATGGTAAAACTAGCTTTGCGCTGACACTTGTAATTCAGGATTGCCCTCTGTGCTGAGTGCTTGACTCTACAACCTTAAATATGCCTTTTAATATTGGTTTGGGGTGGAGGGGGCAAGGGAGAGAGCTGGATGACGTTATACATATATTGACAGACAGCGAGGTGCCCTTCATCTAAGGTAGATAAAGTCCTGAAGGATGTGCTCCTGTAAAAGTTTGGTACATCTCTCATCACTGGTTTCAGAGAGCCAGAGCAACTCATGTTGCTTAAACATCTGTTAATTACGGAGAAAGATTGAAAAATGCTGTCCTGGCCATTGGCCGGATCCTGAGCGGTGAACGTTACTCAGTGGGCATGAGAGCTGCTGTGCATGCCCCGGCTCACACCCTGTGGCTGCAGAGATCTCAGTGGGAGCTGCCTTTGTGCTAGTCAAAAATAAGATTTGAACCGTTAAATGCATTTTATTCAGTAGGAGGTGCTGCTCTGCTAAAGATTTTTGTTCTTTATGGGCGTTGGGTGTGTTGCTGGTCAGACCGCCTTCAGCAGTGGCAGGGACAGACTGCCACTATACAGGGCGCGCGGGTGAATGCACTGCTGGGGTGCTGTCGGTCCGTAGTCCTGCCACGTTCAGACTCATTATGTAGAATACTTTTTACATCCAACCAGCTACAGTAAGAAATGCTCATTCCAGACTCTGTAATGCAGATATACCAGTTAATTCCTCTTTCACGTTCACCTTTTGTCATTTAAGGGTAGGCCTCCCGCATCTTGCTCCCTCTCTAACAGTTCTTTCAAGTTTTTAGGTGGTTGGTTTTCTGGCTTGTTTTTTTTTTTTTTTTTAAGTTTAGTTTGTGGTATCTTTGGTGCTGTCTGTCCCCACGCTTGCAACCACAGCTCTGCTTTTGGTTTTATGAATTTTTTTAAAGCTACTTTGAACAAACCTGTCAGCACATTTCCTTTGTTCATGTTTGTTCGTCTCCATCTTCCCTTCTGGAGCCAGAAATGCTAAAACCCAACAAGAGCGAGCCAGAAATGTGAAGAATGTCTCAACATTTTTTTTCTGTTTGGGAGAAAATGAATTGTGTTACAGACTTCATGTCTCTAACAAGCTGTATTGCTTTTAACCTTTACCTCGCCACCACAACCTCCAGCTAGGAATTTATACATTATTTGTCTTCTGGGTAATGAAGGCTATTTAACAGCATATTAGTTAGAATAGTTCCTAAACACAAGCCATTTTCCAGGGGAAATAAAGATTTGGAAGAAGAGGAAGTTCAGTGTGTTAAACAGTTTGATTTTTTCCAATGGATCGTAATAAAATCATGAGCGTGAATGACTGAAAGGTAGTGGAAAACTGGGGCCTCGATGAGTACTCTGTGTGCGTTTGTTTCTCTCTGTTTATATTTTTGTTGTGGCTGAAATCCTGTCCGGCTCATGTCACTGGGAAGTTTGCCGCTGGATTTCACTAGTAATTTACAGCACGCTTAGATTTTTACATTGTGTTCTTCTGAACACAAACAAAGCCTCTGTGCTTCATGCTGCTCTCTGCGGAGAAGAGAAAGCAGAGCTCATCCTCGTGAGCAACCCTGCGGTTTTCTTGGAGCTATGGCTAAGTTTACTTTTCATTCATATTTAGGAAGGCTGCTGAAGGCCCGGGCAAGATTCTTTGACCATCACAGCACTGGTGGGTTTTTGGAGCTGTGCTCTCTCTTTGGTGAAATAAATGTGTGGTGAAAAATGCGCCTGCCCGGTGCTCCTAGGCGATGGGAGGTAGCTGGGCTGTTCCGCTGCCCAAAGACGTGAAGGGAGTTCACTCAGTCCTGCTGGTTGTACTCAGCTGTCATGCTTTGGAAGAAGAGAATTTTTAAAAATGCATCTTGATGGATCTTGAGAAGGGAAAACTGTCTTCCTTGACAGCATTGGTTGTACTCACACAACGCTCCTCTGGGAAGTAAAAGGTTAGGGTCACAGCCCCAGCTATCAGAAACAGACACCCAGATTTTTCTTATGACACATACATGAACTTTTAGTTTGAAACCTTGCTCGCGGAGTGGAAAGCGCTGAGCTGGTGGCTGGGTTGTGAGCCAGCCAGCCGTGGGGGGGAGGCTGGCAGGAGCGCAGTCCTTGTGCGGTGTGAGGTAAGCGGGACCGGGCTGCAGGGCTCGGGGAGCTTTCTGAAAGGGAGATTTGGGCAAAAACTCACTAGTTGAATAGGTGGAGAAAAAGGTCAGGCATATCTTTTAATAAATGAACTCAAAACCAGCAGCTCCCCAAATCTGCCTCATCGGACTTGTGGTTTAGCCAGGCCAAAAACCAGCCGTAGCCCAAGGTTTCTGTAGCGGTGTTATTGCTGACCACAAACATTCAAACATGACTTGATTTGAAAAGCAAGTTTTGTGGTTTTTATCTTCACCTTCTGGGTTTTGAATTTCTAGGTATCCACCTTTTTCTCTTCTGCAACTATGAAGGCAAAAAATTATCCTTTCAAAAGCAAAGCTGTGAGTTCTCCTAACCACGTAATGCAGGAGTTGCATCTTCACGAGATGATCTTACGAGACTGGCAACAGAACTGTGAGCACTGTATGTACGGAGTCAGATGATGGCTGCCGTTTGTATTGGATGGGGATTGACAGAGTAATGGATTTTAAAGATCCTTGCTGGTCACTGCAGTTATTGACTTTATTTTGCCGCAGTTTGCACCTGCAGAATGAGACGAGCGGCCGTGTGAGGGACCGCGGCACTTTGTGCGCAGGGAGAACTGTGTTTCCGTGAGCAGCGGTTTTGGCCATACCTGCCCTGAGCGTATTTCAAGACTGTCAGATGCGTGCATTTTTGTGATACCCGCTTCAATGGCTCTGCTTTTCCTTATATGCCCAGGTCCTTCTTGGTTGACAGCGATTAAATCGCAGAGCAGAGGGGCTGTTGAGGAGGCCTCTATTAATAATGTGAAGTCTAGAATGACAGAGGCCTGCATAGCGTAACACAGGGGTTTTTCATATTTGACAGGCATATATGAGCCCATTGCATGATTCTTCATTGGTATGCACCATCCTTGATTAAATTTGCTATTGGGGAGGTGAATTTAATGCCTTTGCAAATGGAGACCCAAGCAGGAGCAGAGCGCGGCTCTGAGGGTCTTGTCAGTTCAAATTGATTGCTGAGTCCTGGAATTGGAGCAATGCAGTAACTGAAAAATTAATCAATTAAAATGGAATATCATTTGGCTCCTGAACAAAATGCCAACAGCCTGATATTCTCAAATCTTCACTGACAAATAGACAATGAGTTTTTCCACTATTAGAAGACCATGCTGCATGCCGCAGGGCTGAATGCACGGCAGAGAACATACCTGAGTGAACAAAGTCTTGTGCAGAAGGACTCATTTTTGTAATATATCATGGATGCATATGCACCATCACTATTGTCACTGCAGAAAGAGTACCAGTGCAGTCCCTGGGGATAGATCTCATGGCTTCAAACCTCTGAAATACAAGTCTGCATTGTGAGTTGAAGGTCGTTATTGAACAACTCTGAGAAACCGGGTCATGATTCAGTGGTGGCATGAGGAGTTATATTAAGTCTCTCTGTTAAATGCCAGTTTTGCTGTTGGTTTACAGACAAGTTGCATTTTCATATTGGGCCTCGCTAACTCCCAACCAACGGGTTTTGCCAAGAGCCTTTCTGTGTGATGTTCAAAAGCTAATGTGAGGAAGAGCTGTGTGGAGCATCATGGTAAATTACCTGACTCGTCAAGGTCACGTCCTACCCAGGTGTTATTTCCTGGGAAGACCAGCTCCGTGCAGGCTCTGGGGCCATGGGCCGGCCTCCAGGAGCAGCATGGTACCCCGGCTGGCCCAAAGGCAGGAGTGTGGCTCCCTGAGGCCACTCTGCCACCCGGCTCCGTCTGCAGGATGTGCCGTGCTTCCCAGCTGCGTGGTGCGGCTATCTGTGAGAGGCTGTAACAGGATCTGTCCGGTGATTAACATGGGGAGAGAGGAGAGAGTTGGTGCGGAATTGGATAATGTTCAAAATCATGGCTCTTTGAGCAAGACCCACTAACAAAAACATGTTAGGGAAAAATCTTTCCTTGCTGGAAGATGGGGAGAAATTCCCACCTCCTGCTGTGGGGCTGGGTTTGTCCCTGGTGAGGGTGTGAAATGTCCCCTTGTCTTCTGGCTCAGCTGTGCACAGTATGTCTGCAGAGTGTGAATGTTGGCTAGTTGCAAAGCCACACTATTTTATTCTTAATCTTCTAATCTCCATTTAAAGCTCTTAACTCTTGAGGATGAATGATTAAAAAGGTACTTCAACTTCCTTTCTCTAGCCTTAGCAAAAAGCCCTTACAGCATAATCTTGAAGGCAAAGAAAATGAGCCCCAAGCTTAATATAATTAAATATTTTAATGCTTGGGTGAGCAGTGCCTGCTCCTCAGTGCTAGCTGACCTCTGCTCATCTCTTAGGTAACTAGTTCACTGCTGACTACGTTAGCAGCTTACGAGGTCTAAATTTGCTTTCTCCTTCTCTGCGAAAATATCTGTGGCGGCATCTGTCACTCTAGACAGTTGTGATTCACTGGGAGGAAAAGGCTGAACGTAGGTCACTGGAGTTCAAAGGCGATAGATCAGTACATCAGCACGGGAGGCACATACACACGTTGTGTCTGTGCAGACAGCGTAGGTGGGGAAGTGGGCAGAGAGACAGAATTTATGTGACTGATAGGTTTAATGAAGACCTAGACCACCCTCATGTGAACTGTCTTATTGGCTTCATAGATGCTACCAGGTAATCATGAGGGCATCATCTGTCTTGATACAGAGTGCTGTGTCAATCTGTCTTGATACAGATGCTATAAATCAGGGTTCGGGTAATGTCTAAATGGCCACTGAGCATCTGACACTTAGGAGACAAATAACAAAACATTGTGTCTTTTTCTTCTTTGATTTAATAATTCAAAATCACTTGGAAAACAGGGACGTTCTTTACATATTTAAATGTCTGTAAAGACCAGGATATTTTTCCAGAAGAAAAAGTGCAACTTCCTATAGTGCTTTTTTTTTTTTCTCTGAAGGACCTCAAAACATGCTTTTACAAACTGTGTATGTATAACCTTTAGCAGAGCAGTACTCCTATATACAGTAAGTAACCTAGATGGCTTTTGCTAAAGAGGTTTGTTATGTGATAGTCAATAGATGTCTGAATGCAGACAGCTTCATGTCCACGTGACTGTCGTTTCTCTGTACAAAACCTTCATTCCCAGAGGCACTATGTCCCCAGCTACCCATTGGGATCTCTTTCTGACAATCCTGCTGCTTTGGTGGGCTTAGTCCCTTACGTATTCAAAGAGTGTGCTGTCATCACTGTCTTCTCCCTGACACCAGATGTTGTCATGGATATTTACGGATAGAGAGGTGTGCTTGGAAAACAAGCACTATTTCAGGGGAAAACAACCCCACAGACCTCACGCTCCTCTCTCATGCTGGTACTCAGTAATTTTGAAGACTATCCCCTCACTATTTTTCAGGGTTTTCTCCACATTGTTTTCCTCCTGGAGAGAAATATAAAAGCATAAAGGTTTCTGCCAGCAAAAATGGCAGTGTCCATGTCACAAGAAAATTTGCCAAATAGGGAAAAAATGGCTTTCCTCCAGGGAATGAGGTGAAGATCAAATGAACGTAGAAGCCAGATGTATGTATGTCTGGACATGCGGGTGTTTGTACAAAATCAGTGAATGTGAATGTCACAAATATATTAACAACAAAAATTGTAATATAATTTTTCAGTTTTGCATAATGGACATCTGTGTGCGTTAGACTTCAGACTGAGGAAAGAAATAGGCCTTGGCAACTGCTTCACCTCATCTGGGGTCTGGTTTTCCACGGTTCTGAGCAGGCTCATTTCCTCAGAGCTGTTTGGAAGAGAGTGCCCTCAGGCATCTATCTTTGAAGCCCTTTTGGCTTCCACTGCTTTGCTTTATTCAACACTCCTGAAAACAAAAGACTAGAAGGATGCCCCAGGGCATCACGTCCCCTCCCTCCAGTTTTGGGCAATGTCCTCCTGCCTCTGGGCAGCCGGGCCAGGAAGCTTTGCAGGATCCAGCCCTTGCTAACTGCGCAAGGTCTATTCGGGATGACATAGCTGGGTCAAAGATGGACATACTTTACAGAAGTCATCTACTGCTCTATGTTATATCTGTATATGCCATATCTGTCTTGGCCAGCAGTGGAGCATGATAACTGATAGTATTGTGCACCTGTCACATGAAGTTGTATAATAAATTCCAGCTTCTCAGGTTACCATTCTACAATGAATATACATCAGGGCTGTATTCAGAGGGGAATCCAAGTAGGCATGACTTATGCATGGACTGCTAATCTACATGAGGGCGGAGAGGGGTTAGTTCATGCTGAAGCCAGTCACTACATGTGGAAGTGACTTGTTTGCAGGCAGTGTGATGCTGAGCTCATATAAACCAGCGTGGCAGCGAGTACCCCGCGCTCCTTAGGGCTGCTGCATGCAAAATAAGTGAGACTGATGATAGTGTGCTGTAGTGCTGGCGCTTGTGCACTGTGCGTTACTTTTGGCTGTCCTCCAGTTGTCAAGCCATGCTGCTTTGCATACCTTTGGGACCTGGGCAAAGTGATCCAGATGTGCTTCCTGGAAGCATCCCTCCCTTCTATAGACAAGGACATGCAGGGTCGGGATGAAATATCGCAAGAAGAATGCTTCTCCACAGAGTCACTAGAGAGATGGCTCGGTAGGATCATTAGGCAGAGGCCGCATGGCTGCCTCAGAAGCAAGACTGTGAGTTCTTAGACGTGAAAGCAAGGAGTTGGGACCATGGTAGGACAGACACCACCTCTCCATATGCTGAGAAGTTGGATGAGGGTAGTGGTGTGTGAAGCTAACAGAGAACCGCTGCTTGTGATAGACAGAGGTAGTAACTTAATTGCTCCTGGGATTTTTTTGCTGTTCCCCCTGTAAACTTGCCCTGCACTGTTTTCCTCTCTTGTGTTGCCTACTTTCTTCCTCAGAACTGCCCAAAAGACCAGCTTGTCAAACCGTGGCAAGTGTGCTTGAAAGGTAGCGCCCAAGCCTTGTCTCTCAACACACTGTTGTGACCTGTGAGTCGGCAACATCCTGTTTCTAAACTCTTCACACTAACAACCCATGTCTGCTTGTGACAGACATCATAGGCGAGTGTGATGTTCACCTCATTCAGGCTGTAGGCAATAACATGGAAAACACCGTGCCATCTTCTGTGTCTCTTGGAGGAGGCTCTGAAAGTAGCATCCAAAAATTGATGGGTGTGGGAAGAACATTGCTGTGGAAACCAAACAGAAAAATAATTGCTTCCCCTTTCTTGCCTTATACAGGATTTTCACCTTTTCAGGCCGGATGCTTGAGGACACTTTCCTTGTCAACAGCTCAATGTCTGGCAAAACTATGAGGGAAGAAGAGAAGAGCAAAATAGAAAATGTTTGGTGGAATCTCATGACTTCCTAGCCATGAGGCAGGGATGGAGAGAAAGGGTTTCTCAGGGCTAAAACAGAAGAGAGCTGAGGTGCAGTTTTGCAGAGCTGGCAGAGAATTGCCTCTGCATGCACAGAAGGCAATAAATGCTGGGAGACAGTGGAAAAGAGTAGCAAGGTGGAGAGGAACCTTGGGCAAGCAGACTTTCCCTACTTCTCACTCCCACCGTCCCTTGGTGACTATGGCTCTGTCACAGGGCCTGGAGAAACCCTGTGAGCTGGCAACCATGGCCTCTTCTCAGAGGGCGTTGAAAATAGCCTCTGCTGGGGGCTCACCACTGGTCTCTCCAGCCCCATTTGGAACTGGCAGCAGGCCTCAAGACTGTCCAGTGCTGATGGCAGTGGCAGATCTCTTGCGACCAATTAGCTGGCGTGGGAGCTGATCCATTCAAGTTGCTTTACCGCTTCCGTTATATTACTCCAGTTTGTGCAAGCTATAAACAAAACGTTCAAATCCGTCTCTGAGCTCCTCTGTCAGCACTTGCACTTCTCGAAGAACAGAGATGGTTCTATTTAACTGCGGTAATTTTTATTAACATTTCATAACAGAAGTTCCATAAGAGCATGGTTCCTAAACCACATTTGAAATGCTTTACACAGTTAAACAAAGCATGAATAAAATAGGTCTTGTGCTGTCAGGCACAGCGTTTTCTCTTAATTTTGAGCAATTTTTCAGAGAAGTATACGGACTATTTCATGAGACGTAACAAGAGCCATGTGCACAGTGGGATTCCTAAACCCAACTGGAAATGCAACACACCCTCTGAAACAAATGCTCTTGGCAACAGGCATTCAAGAGACGATATCTTGCAGGTTCAGCCCATCAAGAGTAGCTTGCTTCCTGGGCAAGCAGGATCTCCTGGGAATTTCTTGGGAGCTGCTGCAGCTCTCAGCCCTGCCCTGTCTCTGCCCTGTGCCATTCATAGCCCATCCATGTGCCAGCATACGGGTTACAGAGCTGAGCAGCACCTGTCTCTGCGGCATCCCCAAGCACTGCTGTGCTCCCCAGCATCTGATTGCTGGTGGTGGTGCTGTGCTGTCCTGTCCTCACTGGGACATGTCTTCAGGTCACTGGGACAGTGTATGGAGCAAGTGGAGTGAGCCCATGGAGAAAAATTTCACACCGTGTGGGCCCCAGCAGCTGCGCTGTGGTTTACAGAGGTGACTTGGCCCTGGCCTTTGCTCTGAGGGAAGAGGATTTGCCCAGCCAGCGAGGTTGTATCTCAATCCAATGGGTTGAAGCTGGCATTAAACCAGTTCAGAGGGGAAACCTCTGCTGAGGGGGGGTGGATCTGCAGGGCTGGTGGGAGGGAGGTGCTGGCAGGGTTGGGGGTCGTGGCAGTGGCGGTATGTGAGGCTGCGGCAGTCGCATAAATCAAAGCAGGGCCTCGAGAGGGAGGAAGGTTTGGTGAGGCTATTACTCCCTGGATTGCTTTGTGTCTATATTCATCAATTAGACCTTCCTGGTCCATTAGTTTTTCCAGGAAAAGACTCTTACTGGGGATGGCTTGTGATTGATGCTTTTCTGTCCTGGGATTTGATAGAGCTGACACAATCATGAAAATGAGCTTAAAACAAAAGAGAAGCCTGGCAGCCCCCTGCTCCATTTGTTGTACTAGCACTAAACACTTGTAAGAAAGATATGCAAGATCTGCAAAGTATACGTCCTGTCATATAAAACTAATTTCACAGTAACTGTAAAATGATTAATTGCACTTACCTTTGAGGGTTTTGCATACCTTACTCCAGTTAAGTAATGATTCCTCATGACCCCTGGAGTATGGTTATCCTTTTTGAATTTGGCCAAGCCTGCTGTTACAAAAAAAACCCCTTGGGACCCTGAAGTCCCCAACTCCTCTGGTTTTAGTGGCTGTTTGTACAATGACGGAGCTGGTGTGCCTGTGTCTGGTGGCAGACAGTGACAATGCACGGAGGTAAGCGGCACTGTCTGTATTATAGTCTTGCTATTTTACAAGTGATCAGGCCTAGAGGAACGTTACTGTGCTAGTCGAGAAATGAGGCTCTCAAGTTTTCATAGAAGTGCATGGCATTAATTCCTTTCCCTTAATCCCTTGCTTACAAAGTTAATTTCACTACTTAAATAGTTTTTGGTCTCTTGAACCATGTCAAAACACGAATAAGAATGTGCTTTCAACAGCAGAAGAGCAACTCGGTCCATTCTATCACTGAAAAGGGAAAAGCATCTTTGAAAACGAGAAATGGTGAAATGAGATTAGAAGGTTTACAGTGTTTCCTGAAATTTTGGTGTGTGAATTGTGTTGGAGGTCTCAGCAATGTTTGGGACAAACCTTAATTTGTGCAAGCTACTTTGCTAATCCCTAGTCTAGACACTCACATTTCCAGTGCCTATTCATCTTTATTTCTGCTTTCATCTAGCAGGTTTTTTTGGTCTATCACAGAGCATCAGTCAGAAGGAACTGGGCTCTTCTGCTTCCATAACTCCTATTTGATGTTCCAGCCTCAAGCGTGGGGTGGGGATACAGGGTGTGTAGCTACACAGAGAACTTACAGGTATGAACTGTCCTGTGGATGTGGTAAAAGTCTTAACTCTGCACTCAGCTGTACCTATTGTGCCTTTAATATACCCAAAGTTCATATGTGCTTATATTGACTTCTTCCTGAAGTGAGAGGTGTTAATGTGAAGGGAGAGGAAGGAGGGGGTGGACATCAGTCCGCCCTCCTCAGAATGTTTGGCAGGGGACTGACTACTATTTCATAGAGAACCTGTGCTGCTCCTGTCAAGTATGTTTTCAATTAACAGTGAAAAATGTCCTGTAGTCAAACATCTATATTCTAGGAAAAGAAACTGATAAAGCAAGTCAGTCCTTAAAGATAAGCTCTATATTCACTTTGCCAGGCTTGTCTGGGCTCCAGTTAGGATGGTGTTTGCTCTCTTCTCTTTATCGGGCTTTGCTGTTGTGTGCTTTGTAATGAGCTGTAATATCTAGGGCTTTTCTGAGGAGCTGCTACCTTGCTGTTTCTTCCGTGTTTTGTATTAGCGTGGACCTGATGAACTGTAGAGGTCTGTGGGGCCTTATTGAATTGTATGTATTGTTTTCAGACTTTTTTTTTCCCTTTTGTTGAGATAATTTTGAATTCTAATCCCGTTCCCCAGTATGTCTGATGCTTTTGCTGGATTTCCTATGGATTTGATATATGTGCTCTGTCTCAATATCCAAGGTGCTTATGAAAATACTGAATGACGCTGGATCCAGAACAACCCCCTAAGACCTGCTCTCACCGTAGCCCCTCTGCTCTGACAGTGAACAGCTGGTAATTCTGCTCTGACAGCGGCTTTCCAACCAGTTTCACCCATTCTGCATTAGTTTCATCTAGACTATTATTTCTCTAGCTTGCTAATGACAACGTCTTACCAGCCCCTATCAAAAACCTTACCAAAGCCATCATGTATCTATCTACTGCTTCTCCACACCCTTAAGACTGATTACTCCGTCACAGGAGAAAATTAGGTTGGTCTGACATGATGCGGTCTTGACAAATCTCAGTTGGCTCCCATTTATTACCTTGTTATCTTCTTGGTGCTCACAGATCGGTTGTTTGATTACCTGTTGATTAGCTGTCTGTCTGGGAGCTGAAGCTGGGCTCTCTGAACGATCGTCCCCCGAATCCTCCCTTTTCCCTGTTTGAAGAGAGCACGGAAAGATACTGGCTGAGATAAAAATGAGAAAAGTTCTTAACTGACAAGTAATTCCCAGAGCTCTTTTACCACTTCAAAAATTTGATGTGTAAGATTTGATGTATTTGAGGTATATGTGAGAACCATAGTATCTAGAGGAATTACCCCTAAGTTTAAAAGTGTCATGGCCCCGAGGGCACTCATGGGCCTTCCTGTCCCTGCCCTCTCCCCAGGGCTCCCCCGACCCTGCCCATGGCCCAGGACTCTCTTTCAGCCCCGGGGGGCTCCCTCCACCCCGCCCATGGCCCCAGGGGCTCTCAGCTCCTGCCCCAGCGATGCCGCAGCAGGGCCAGCTTCCAGCTCCCCACAGCCCTGCCCTGCCTGGCCGTGGGCCCTGCCAAGGTGGGCCCATGGCCTGGCCCATCCCCGGGGAGGTGCCTCGTACTCAGGGCTGGGGCTGCCCCAGTGCCCCCCGGCTGCCCCACTCCTGGCCGGGGGCTGGGATGTTCCCTGGCTGCCCGGCCCTGCCCTGAGACCCACCATGGGGAGCCCCTGGCCCTTGTAGTGCCCTGACAAAATGGCTCCTGGAGGCTTGTTGCTGCTTCCAGCTTTTTGCACAATGTTCACGGCAATATAAACCAGAAACAGCTGTTGTTTTTTTCCAGGGCTTGGGGAGACAGAGATAAGTAGTAAAGGGCAAGTGAGTGACTGCAAAATATTTGAAGGTGCACGATAAGTCAGGCTTTTGCTACAAATCAGTGTTGTTTTCTATGGCAAGAGGAAAAAGAGAAATGGAAGCTAAGTTTGACAAAATGCCTAGCATGAATTAAAGGAGGAAAACATTTCAATTTCTAGAGGTACTAAAGTAATTATTTTCCTCCTCATACTGAAAATGTAATTCCAAGGGAGAGTCTGGGCAGCAGGCTGTGAAACCAGCCGTACGGATAAGTGAGCCGTTGCCCTAACCCGGCGGCGTGCCCAGCCAGTGCTGCGGTGGCGGGCGCTGCGCGGGGCGGCAGGGGCACGGCATCCCTCGCGGAGGGGCGGCGGGGCGGAATGGAGGCAGACCTCTCTGTCAAAGTGTGCCTACGCGAGTCCTACTAGGGTAAGTCCATATGCAGCAGCTTGGTTGTGCAGTATTTGAGTAAGTTTCTTTGTGTTGAAAGTAGCGGTGCTTTTTTGTTTCCTATGAAATGATGTTTCCTTCGCTCTTGTATGGTGAGGAAGGAAAATCTGAGCATCAGGCTGACCTTAGTTGTATTAGGCATAATTTTATGGGCCACCTTCATTTTTTTTCTCACTTCATTCATCATCTTTCCAAATCGAATAGTCCTAACTTTTAATTTCTCTACATCCTCCAGTAGCTTCCTTCTAGAGACCAGTTTGACAGAACTTGCGCTCTGGCCACGGTCACTGATTTCATATAACAGTGTTCACGATGGTTTCAGTTTTCTCTGTCCCGTTTGCAGTGCACTCAATTTGTTATATTTCCCATCTCGGTGGACCGAGTGTAGGGTTTCATTGAGCTGTCCATGCGGATGCTCAAGATCTGTAACCCGAGTGGTCACGGTTCGTTTGAAATCCATCAATGTGCATGAGTAGTTCAGTTTGTTTCTTCTGATGTTCCTTATCTTGCACTTGTCTGTGCTGAATTTCATTTGCCATCATCTTACCCAACTGTCTGGTTCTCCTAGGGCTGCCTGCACTGCAGGGTAGCCCTTCTCGGAGAAAGGTGCAGTGATGTATGTTCTTCTAAGCGCTTTCCTGCTTCAGCATTTTACCACGGTGCTGGGTTTCTTGAGTCGTTTCCCAGCCCACTAAGATGGCTCAGTCAAAACGCTGTGTGATATTGGGGACCAGTCCCTGGTCTCTTGCCTTCTAAAACTCCTAAAAGGAGCCTTATAGCAGAGGGAGAAATGTGATCAAGCCTAGTATTAGAGGGTATCCAAACTATTTTAAAGGATCTAAAGATCTGGGGATTGTCCAGCGCTTTGAAGAAGTGGATGTGCCAGAGTCTGCCCTTTCCAGCAGTTCTAGGGAGCTCCAGCACTCCTTCGTACAAGGCTGGGAGCATTTTATGGCTTCTTCATGATTTGGTCTATCAAATGGCTACTATAGACAATTCGTTAAACTACTTTTATTGTATAAACAATCCCGATTGCTTTATAAGCTGGTATTTTACAATTTCTAGGTTTTTTCCAACCAAAATCTCGTAAGTAAGAGTTCAGCATGGGCTAGAACTATGCCTGTCCTCCCTCCTAGTGGCCCTAGTGAATGGTCTTCAGGTGCTGGCATTGCACTGACTCTGTGGCCTAGGAAAGCTAGAGGAAAATTAGGAGAGGGATGGCCCGGGTGGTGTAGCTCTTGCGTGGGACTGGGGACAGTCACGTGCAGTTTCCGGCTTTATCATGGACTTCTGTGAGACTGGGCAAAGCTGGGCAAGGCACCGCAGGGAACCTGTTAAATCAGCTGCCTCTGTGTTTGTATGTGATAGTGATTGCCAAAAGGCTGAAACTGTTTTTCCTCAAAATACTGTGTTTCAGCCACATTGGCTGGAAGCTGCTCTCAAACCTGCGTTACCTAGAAGGGTTTCCAAATGCCTGCAGCCTCGTGCATTCTGTGTAACAAGCGCTAAAGGGAATTTGGCTCTGCATGTGCTATCAGGAACAGCAGCTTTCATCCCAAGCTCAGTTGGTAAGGATAGCGAGGCCTGCAATTTTCCTCGGAGAAGGCAATTATAACACCATATCTGTGAGGGTTTCCTGCTTTCCTTTCCAAGCTCTTGCCTGTCCTGCCTTCCCCCATAGCTGAGCCACTTCCAGATGCGTGGCAAACAACCTGCCTTAGTGTACGTGTGTCTGAACTTATTACCTGTGTCTAAACGTGAATCGGCTGCTCTCCCTGATGCTCTGATGCTTGTCTCTGCTTTAGGTGACAAGGCCTCCCCAAGGAGAGAAGAACAGTCGGAGGGGTTTTGACGAAAAGGCTTACTTGTCCTCGAAGCTACTGAAGGCTGGAGAAGACCCCTACCGCCAGCATGCTTTTAATCAGCTAGAGAGCGACAAACTCAGCAGTGATCGGCCCATTCGGGACACCAGGCACTACAGGTACCGTGCAGCCTTTACTCCAAGCCATGGCTGCTGCTTGGTGTGGGGAGTCCACTGCCCTCCTGTGTTGTTCTGCAATGTTGACAAAGGATGGTTTGGGTTTTCCTTTGCCAGCGCCGGTCCGTTACTTCACTGTATTTCATGGTTAATCTGGAAAGGTCTCAAATGCGCAGAGACCCTTGACTAATTCAGCCCCAACTTGTTGCTTTCCTAGCATCTCTTCTCCCAAGCATCATCTTGTTTCAGCACAGCCTTTCCATTGCAGCTCAAATTGCTCGTCTGACAGTTGGTTTTTGCACAACTCCCCTCACACTCATGGCTTCTGTCAGTGACTGTCTGTCCTGGCTGCAAGGTATGCCATTGTTGAAGCCTTGCTTTACTCTGGTGTTCCTCACCTGCTGTGCCCTGGCTGTCTGAAGCTGGTTTGGTGCCTTCTTTCCAGCCTGAACATTATGGTTTGGATGAAGGCTGCTGGGGTGGGGATGAAACTAACGTGTGAATACAGTGAATATTTCATGGCTTGCAAAGTGCTCATCGTTCTCTCCTTGTTTCACTGGGGGTAAATTTATTCTGCTGACTAAACTCATCCTTAAATTGCTAATAATGCTCAGGTCACTGTTTTGTAGTTTCTGGAGTACAAAAAGATAATGTTGTACCTTGAAAACTGTAGGTTTGATAGTGATAGGATAGTGTAAAACAGCCTACTTCAATGGAGGAAAAACAGAAGCAAACTAACCATGTCTGAATTGCTTGTCTATCTGGGCTGGAACCTAGACCATACCTAGGGCTGCAAAGCAACATCTCACAGCTGCTGGGAATGGGAAACCAGGCATTTAACTTGATTGAAACTGTGCAAGGGATATCAGGAGATATGGAGCTTTGTGAGCCTGCCAGCGCTGACAGCCATCAGGGTGCTTTGTGAATGCAAGCAGCTGGGACCTTGGTTGTGAGATCAAAGTCTTGTGCTCCTGTTCCCCAGCATAGTAACTGGGATTGGCTTCCTAGTGACTCGGAGGCAGCGGTGCCATGTCCTGTGTTACTGACAAGTCTCCCTGCCATGCAGAATTGCTGTTTTCTATTAATCTACTGTCATGTTCTGGCCTAAAACAAGCTCACTTCAAAGGTGAATTATTGTTTATTTTGATCTGTGGTAGCATGCAGAGCATGCTTTTTGTGAGAAGCCTCATCTATGCACTTTAGTCTGAAGAACAATGTATGTGTGATTCCCTGGAAATGTATGGCCATTTCAGCCCCAGCTTTGCAAGGATTCCCTTCAGCAATGAGTCCAAAGCAGTGTGTAATCACGGCAGATAAACCTATTTCCATGTTCCTCCCCTTTGCAGGGGTGGCAGTTTGGAAATGAGGGAGCTGTGTTTGAGTACCTTGTCTTGTATCAGTATTGGAATGGTTGCTGGGATGGCAATTTAGGATGAGGACTTATTTCAGCTGGTACAAATCAGATTGTCGTTTGAGGAAAGCCCGTCCTTGTGTCACAAATGGACCTGGCTCCCTGTTTAAGGAGTAGGAGGTCAATAGGTCACTAACATGTCATTGTTTCTTCAGGCACCCAAACAGAGCTTGGACATACTTGACTCCGCATCCTACAAGCTCCTTCTGACCTAGCATGTAGCTGTTTTTTTGATCCAAAGCAAAGAGAGGGCCAACTTTCAAGCACAAACTTTGTCCCTGTCCTCTGCGATGCTGTAATAATGCTGAGATCTTGGGAAGACTTCTCCAAATAACACATACACCAATCTCTTCTGCTTTTCCACTTCCTGATGCCGTAATACATTTTACAGGCATTACATCATGGAGTTATTTTGAAACAATAATAAATGTGGTATGTCTCCTGTCTGGTCTCAGGTTTTCCACTTTAGTCTTTATCAAGGTTTCCTTATATGTTTGAAAATTGCTGTAAGAAGCTGCTGTCCCCTTAATAAAATATTGCAATGAAAAAGTCATAAACCAGTAGGGTTGAATGTAATGATAAAAACAGTAACAGTTCAGTAGTAGCCATAAAAGAATAGTAAGTAAATGTGGAAATACAAGCAGTGGCTGTAAGAACTGAATTGTATTCCCTCCCAAGATGGATTCAGTCTATGCGTGGCCTTGAGTTGTTAAAAACACTAGGCCACAATTTCAGGTGTGGGCTCTTCATCGGGCAGGGAATTAGTGCAGACTGACTGCTGTTTGACACTGGCTGGAAGGTAAGAAGGTGGACACTCTGGAGGAACAGGTCAGCCCAAATCTGCCATTCCTAGTATCTGCCAGAATTGGATCCAGGATTCACATCTGTGAGTTGTTCTCCTCCAAGAATCCTTATTCTCCACAGGGTATGAGCAGCCCTGGTGCAAGCTGATCCTGAGTTAATGCTTGGTTTTGAGTATGAGAATGAATGTATGTCCCTAACATTACAAAGTCAGATGAGAAGATGGGAGGAATTGCTTGCCATTGCCAGCTGAGGTATTAGTGTTGAACCTCAGGAACTCCCTGATGCAGATCACAGCACTAGCTAGTGTCTTCCTTTCTGTAAAGCCCAATGTCCAAAGAATTTGAAGTGCTTTATACAGGGATGCCTGGGTGTACTAGCTCCATGCATCCTTAGCATGTGCATGTCCTGTGCATGAATAAACAAGATTTTACATGAAGCACAGGTGAATCCAGGGACTAGAGTCCATGATGTTGAACCTTTGTTCCCCATGAAACCCACGTACCCTCCTCAGCGTGCAGCATCGTGACTTTAGGTATCACAGCCTCAAAACTTTGCCTTTCAACAGGCACAGTTCTTTTTAAGCTCTGCCAGCCTTGGTGCAGGGGCTGCTGAGGCCTCCCTTGCTGCAGCTCAACTGGGCTGTTTCTGGTTTTAGCATATTATTCTCTTCTCCTTTAGAAATTCTAGGTATATTGCTATTGGTGCAGTGGCTGCTGCTGCTGGGCGATGTTTGGCTTACAATTCTGCTCTTCCATGTTGCAGGTGCACTTCTGTACGCTATGACACAGACTTGCCAGCTACCAGCCTCATCATCACCTTCCACAATGAGGCGCGCTCCACCTTGCTCCGCACGGTGAAGAGGTGAGTTCAGCAAGGGGTGCTGGGCCCAAACAATGGTGCCTGGAAGGGCACTGGTGGAGGGTCAGGCGTTTTCCAGCAGTTAGACAAGCAGGGTGGCTGCAGTCCCCAAGTGCTTGTGATCTGCCCTCGAGCTGGCTCACTAGGACAGGTCAGGGGCTTGGATTGGCAGTGTGGGCGTATCTTCAAAGACAGCATACCTGCAGTTAGCTGCTATATAGCCCCTGTGGAGGGAATCAGTAGCAGCAGGAAAGGGGCTGCTGGGCCTGTATCCGCAGGTGGGAACAGTCTGTATGAGCTTGGTTTGGAAGCGTGAGGAGGGACCAAAGGGAACAGTGTGTGTTGCTAGATGCAACTGAGGGAAGGGGCTTGGGAGGGACTGTGTTCCATAAACAGGAATCAGCAGCCAGCCCCCTGCTAAGGTACACGTTACAGGAGCTGGGGCTGGCTTAGTGAGGGCAGGGGGCACAGCTCACAAGTCTTTCAAGCAGAAGATGATGAACTCAGAGTCTCGTGGAGACTGAGCCCTTGCAGTCTGAGCAGGTGCTCAGAGTCACTTGCTGGTAAACAGTTGCTGAACCTGATGGCCCACCAGATCCCGCCCTGGGGCTTTG
Source organism: Phoenicopterus ruber ruber (assembly GCA_009819775.1). Taxonomy (NCBI): domain Eukaryota; kingdom Metazoa; phylum Chordata; class Aves; order Phoenicopteriformes; family Phoenicopteridae; genus Phoenicopterus; species Phoenicopterus ruber. The sequence goes on from CM020219.1 coordinate 39,211,518, forward strand.
TGCACAGACCCTGCTGAACCTGCAGGACACTTGCTATCTTGTACCAGTGTCTCCTCATTTCAGAGTATCAGCAGTGGCCAAACCTAACCAAGCAAATAGGTGGCATAGGGCCTGACAGCATCCCCGAGTAGCCAGGAGCATGCAATTGTCTGTACCAAAAAGCAATGTTCCAGCTGCTCCTTCCCTTCCCCATCACCCCCGCAGAACCCAGGGAGGCTCTTTTCCTTTTAGTTTTTACACAAAAAATGCTCTCTGCCCTCTCTGAGTTATCAAGTCATTTCTCCAAGGGTCTCTGAAGCCTGCAAGCAGGTCCAGGAACAGCCTGTGGAGGCTGAAGGAAGAGTAAATTGTCCGGGTAGAAGATTGAGCTGATGATATCACTAACAGGAATGTATTATTCATCATCACCACTTCTTCCCCTGTCAGATCCTGTGGGCTTAGAGAAATGTGCTTTGTGAATAAATAGCAGGCTTTTTCAAGTTGACCTCATGGCTAGAAAGCTGGGTTTCTGTCTGCCAGGTTTGGTGGTACTGTGTTTCCAGAGACCTGTATATATTGCATTAACACATTTTGCCTTTTTACCTTTATCATTTCCTTTTCGTTTGAACCATAAAATCAGTTCTACAGAGCCACTGTTCAGAAAATGAGCAGATTTGTTTGGAACCACAGTGCTGCTAGGGCAACGGGAGGAGATTTCTGCCGATTACATCATAGGTCACACAATAAATGGTTAGGTGCTCAGAAACCATGGTAGTAGGATCCTTAAGAAGATCTCAAGGCAGCCAATCAAATAGCCAGATTCCATGATAGTTAAAATGACGAGAAGATGACATTCAGAGCATCAGTAATGCATAGAGAGAGAAATTGATATCCAGATCCTATGGAGGTGATGCGTACTAATGAGCAGATGAGTGTTGCCAATGCATTAACAGGCCAGGCTTGCTCAAAGCAAGGTCAACTATAGTAGGTTGCTCAGGGCTGTGCCTGGCCAGTTTTTAGTATCTCCAAGGATGGAGACTCTGCAACCTCTCATTCCCTTCTCAAGGCTAAACAACCCACGTTGAGCTCTTTCAACCTCATCTCATAGGTCTGATGCTCCAGTCCCTTAATTATCTTAGTGGTCCTTCAGTGGACCTGCTTCAGCATATCCTTCTTTTTGTTGTCCTGGGAAGCCCAGAACTGGACACAGCACCCAAGATGTGGTATTACCAGTCTCTCAGATGGGGTCTTTTGCAACCCAGAGCCCCCAACAAAGACCTTGAAAAATGGGTGACCCATCTGCTCAGATTGGTCCCTGCAATCCTGCTGCCACCGGAGCAGTGCTGTTGTGAGGGAGCGGCTGCACTCTGCTGTGAATGGTAGGGTGGATGGCGCTTCCTCCCAGACCTCTGGCTACAGCTGGAGTCTTCACTGCCAGATGGTTTGCAGCCAGTGCATGTGATTGATTTACTCCTTGCTTACATCAGATGTCAGAACCGTCTGTGATTTATCCCTGTCTGACGAGAGATCCCGAAGGCTGAATTCTTCTTGGGCTCTACAGTATTTTCAGTGTCACACAAGCAAGCATTGGCTAGTAGCCTTGTCTTTGTGGTACGGGAGGTTTGACAACCAGACACAGAGGGGAAGGCTCAGGTCATGGCTGTGCTGTTAGAAGAGGCATGGGGCTGAGTCCCACTTGAGTCCCAGTTGACACTGAAGTTAGAGGGAGTTGAAGATTTCACAGTGCTCTTCAAGGCCTTTTCTGTAACCTGAGAGTCCTGTCTTTCAGCAAAACGCATCTGAATGTGCCAGGCTGAGTTACTGCTGTGAGTATAATTGTCGCTCAATTCGCATACAGTTAGTGCACCAAATGCTGTGTAATTACTTTGCAGCACTTTGGGATAAGTCAAGTATCAAAGGGACAGGACTGTTATGTTCTGTTTGGTTTATGACCTGGCTGTGAGTCTGCAGAGGACCACAGTGATATTAAGCAACAGGAGGCATAAAATTGCACTGCCTGCTTACGTGCTGACTGGTCAGGCTTGCAGTCTGTCATTATTTCTATATCTGTAAGAGCTTTCTTAAGCCAGGTAGAGCCCGATTATTTAGATAATTAGAATTAACCATTTGAGATGCACCTGATGAAGGTTAAATATGATTCTACTGTTATTATGGGCCTTTTCCCAAGTTTAGTTATCATAATTTCACTATGAGGATGCTATAAGAGAAGCGGGGGTGGAAGGGGACAGCTGATGGAAATGAGCAACACTAAGAGCAAAATTTTCTATGGCTGAAAACTGTTTTAGAGGCCAAATGTTTAGAGGTGAGTAGAATATGTACTACCAGTTGAAGTTTTCATACCTGAGATCTTTGCAAGCCTGGCTGGTGAGTGCCTGAATTGAAGCACTCAATCAACTGTAAAGGGTTGGGAAATTCTAGGAAGAAATACATTAAAAGGGTACTGGGATTGAACTGATCTTAAATTAAAACTATAGAGAGCCTAAATGTGTTCCCGTGAGCCAGATGCTGTCTGGCTGTGTTATTCTGACAGCTCTGCAAGGTAACTCAGCTAAACGGCAATGCTGGTACCGGGAGGTCTTGGGAAGTGACCCAGGGATGAGACTCCTGCATTACAGTTTATTTCAGGGTGATCTAAACGTGGCAGCTGTAGGGGCTGGATCCTGATTTGCAGACCCTTCTTGCTAACCACACCTGCATGTGTGCACACGTGGAGTCGCACAAGCACCTCTGGCAGCTCAGCAGCTGCCAAGCTCTCCCTGCTGCCCCTGCCCCTGGGACCTCTGCGGCCAGGTGGAAGCAATGGGAGTGACGTGCTGTTGTTGCCGCTTCAGGGTGGGAGAAATGTTTGTGTATGAGGGAGAGGGGCAAATAGAGGAGCGACTGTGAGGATGATTAACTTCTTCCCTCCAGCGCCTTGTCACTTGTCCCTCCTGGTCCCCACAGGCAGCGTGGGCTGCATGTCTGCCTGCTGCCGTTTTCCTCCTCTGCCCTAGGTAAAGGCAGCAGGCAGCTGGACCTGCTGCCCAGCCTGTGAGCTGCCAGAGGGACCAGGCCAGCACACCGATAGGCAATGCTGCCCCAAATTCTGATGGCCCCATGCAGGCAGTCCTTCAGATGAACTTTGATTTGTTTTCAGCGTAGAGGGACACAACTGGTTAAAAATATCCAGCAAGAGACTAAGAAGGGGAGTAGGGAAAAAAATGGGAAATGGGTTATCCACCAGAACCTGTGAACATGTCAGTTCAAATGGCTTGTTGCTGGCATCCTCGGTCCTGCAGGAGATGTGTGTCAGTCAAGAGCTGCTTGCCTACATGATATCTCTTCCTCAGCAGGACATAGCTGTCACTCTCAAACCAATTACTTGCTTGGCATCCTGTTCTCCTTCAGAAATAACTGTCACTCAAAAGGCATTTTGCGTGATTGATGTCTGTGCCTGATGAGTCATTAAGGGATACCATCACTTCTGCTGTGGTGACCATTCTTGCAGAAGGGAAAATCAGCTGCTTTGTTGTCTGGTCCCTTTCTTTCTCTTTATTTCTGATTTCAGTTGGTATTGCAGGTACTGTTTGGTTTTGGTGCAAATGTAAAGGTGAATAGTCAGGTTTAAGTCAATGGACTTGAACAGCTGTCAGTGGTTCGGTGCCTATGCAAAGACCCTGTATAAATTCTGATTAAAAGGATGCTGTTGTAATGCTAGAGCATTTGGTATAGCAACTCATTACAATGACAATTTAAATAATGGCAAAAGAGGAGATTATTTTAGAGCAAAGGAAAAAAAAGAGATGTTCCTCTGCTAACATGTGGAATAAACGAGATTATCTGTGAGCTGATGAGGGATGGACAGATCAGCAGAGGAGAGCAGCTCATTGGCAATGCTGATGTGGTGTCATGCGACAGAGTAAGGCCACTGATACTGAAAGAAGGAAGCTGTGAGAAAAGACAAAGGAGGTAAGGAATCGATGAGTTGAGGGGAGAACAGTCTCTATTTCTGCTGTAAAAGGCAATTGTTGTTTGGATTTTGGAATCCTAGTAATATATTTTGTGCCTATAAGTAATTGATTGTCATGCCGGTCTCTGCACCTCATTGGAGGGAAATACTAGGATTACTGTGTTCCTTGTTAAAAAGACAGGCAAGACAAAGTGCAAAGAAGATTAAGTACCTTTCCCAAGGACCCACAGCAAATTATTGCAGAGCTGAGAGCAGAACTGGGCATTGAACAATGAGCTGTGGACTCCTCGAGGAGTGTTTTCTCTCTGCTGGGGAATCGGTGGACAGGTGAGGAAGAGAGAACAAAGTGCTTTTTTTTCCCCAGTTATGTTGAGTTGGAAGACCTGAAACTTTCGGACAAAATGTGAGTATTGCTAACAGTCAGGCTGGTGGGAGAAGGTGTAGAATACCATTTTACAGCCATTATCCTGCAGGATGCAGCCTGTCTGGATTGGCTATGTTTTGCATTGAGTTTGCACAGACAAGAATTTCAGCGCAGGGCAACCTTGTCTGTAAAATACGCAGATGATGGCTATGCTCGGAGAAGCCGCACTTAGAAATGCAAAGAGGAACAACATTCCCCACCTCCCACCCCACCATGCTAGAGGATCCAGAGAGGTTATGAGCCAAGAGAAGCAAATGAGATTCAGCTTTGAAAAATGCAAGCCCAGTCATCTAGGGACATATAAACTCAAAATACAAACATTCTCAGAGACATATGAAGCAGCATAAATCTGAAATAGAGTGGGATGTGATACTGAGCAGCAGAGCAGTCAGGATTTTGCTGTGAGATAGCAGAAAACTCTCCCAAACTAAGGAAGCTTTGGCTCTGTATGCAAAGCCATCAGTGATGCTACTTAGCAAGATGGTAATTTATTTCTCTACAGCTCCATTCCTGGGAGTATGGGATTACTCTTGTTGCCTGTTTCCTGTATAAAACAAAAAAGCCAAAAAAAAAAAAAAAAAGGAAAAAAGCCAATGATCTTTCTGCAGAATTGCTCAAAATCAGAAAAGCGGGTGCCACTGAAATGAGACAGGTTGCTAGAACCAAGAGGACAGTGTTTACCTCTGGTTTTTAATTGTCCTGGTTTAGGCTGGGACGGAGCTAGTTTTGTCTTCAGCAGCTACTGTGTTTTGGATTTAGTGTGAGAAGAATGGTGATGGTACACTGATGTTGTTGGTTGCTGCTAAATGATCAAGGACATTTTGCAGTTTCCCAGGTTTTGCTAATGTGCGGGTGCAAAAACTTGGGAGGGGTAGAGCCAGAATAGTTGATCCAAACTGGCCAAAGAGAGTATTCCATACCATAGACGTCATGCCTGGTATAAGTGAGGGTCGGCTGGTGGGCCATTTCCCTTAATGTTTCCTTCTGGTTGCTTTTTGCACCCTGCTTTTCCTTTTTTTTGTTCGTTTGGGCCTTTTTGTTCGTTCATTCAGCTGTTCGTTCCCTCGCCTGCTCTCTACGGAACTTGCTGTTCTGGGATAGCTGGGGGGGATACCCCTGCTCCCTGCCTGCTGCTCGGGACGGGCTGTATCGGTTGTCGGGTGGTGAGAAATTGTGTATCGTTTGTTTTATATATTCTGTTATCCTTAAATATATTATTGTTATCATTAATGTATTTTTATATTTTTCCTTTGCTGTCCTGGTGAACTGCTTTTATCTCAACCTGCGAGTTTTCCTTTCTCTCCGATTCTCTTCCTCACCCCACCAGGGAGGGGGGAGTGAGTGAGTGGCTGTGTGGTATTTGTTTGCCATCTGGGGTTAAACCATGACATTAATATTAAAGTTTCCATAGCTGTCCTCATCACTGGGGTGACTAAATGCTACTGAGCAATCTTGTTGAAGGCAATGAGGACCTGCCTGTGCATAGAGGCATTGCAGAAGGAGGCTCGAAGGGGGAATATGCTGTGTGGTTGTAGTAGAGCCAGGGGAAGGACTTGAAGAAGGTCACAGAAAATTAGTTCAAGCATCTTAAACAAATGAGAGGGACAAAGAGGTCAGAATCAGACTGCTCTGACTCCAGGGTACCAAAGTGCATCAACCTCTGAGGAGGGCAGAAGCTTTTATCCCCCCTCCTGTGTGTGAAAGCCCTTGTGTCCTGCAGATGCAAACCCACTGCAGTCCCGAGGGTATTGTGGGGTGTGGTGTGACCAGCCCGAGGAAAGGTGGGTGCTCTCAGCAAGTGTGGAGGCTGGTTTGAAAGAAAGACAAGTAACAAGCAAAAGAGGAAAAAAAACCCCAAATCCAAAATATTGCCAAAGAAAATTGCCTTCATCCCAAAGAAGGAAATCGGTGAGAAAGCCCCAGCAGGCCTCATCTGTGGCACTGAGGCAGAGCTCCTTGCTGGGGAAAGTGGCAGCTCTCTTTCCGCTCCCCAGCAGTGATGAGCTTTGCCCAGAGCCTGGCAGATGGGAACGGCCTCCTTGCTGCCTTGGGGCAGGTGGTGCTCTCTTCTTTGCCTCTCTGTTTAGAGGCAGAGAGCATGCCGCAGCATCCTTTGCTAGCTGCCCCCAGGCAAGTCCCGCAGTTAGCTTCCTGGCTGTGGGTCCTTGTAAGGTCCAGCTGAGATGCCATAGCTCTCTGGGATATTCCTGCCTGCAGTTTGTCTCCTGCCAGTGAACCCTGGTACAAGGGCTTCCACATTACTGGAGTTTGGTATTCCTGCTGTAATGCATAGCAGAGCAGATTTCTATCAGTCCTACCGTTGTCGTTGTTATGGCAGCTCACAAAGATTCTTTTTCCTCCCTGGGTCCCTGCAGCGTCCTGAACCGCACCCCTCCCAGCCTCATCCAGGAGATCATTTTGGTGGATGACTTCAGCTCAGATCGTAAGTATGGACCCATTTCCCTTGCACTTGTTTCTTCCCTTCCATTTTTCCTCTTTTTGTTTGCTCTGTTCAGTCCCCCTCCCTCACAGAGATTCCCTCTTGTCTATATGCAAGAGAAAAAGAAAAGGGAGGAAGTTTTTCTGTGTTTAGTTTACATCCATGCATGGCAGAGGCCAGAGCTTCTTCCTCTTTTTTTCTTTCCTTTGGGTCTTCCCTTTCTGTCACCTTGGCAGTTTTGGCCAGGTTGCCAGAGATCTCTGCTTAGTTTCATTACGCACCCTTTTGTGAGCTGCTTAGCACAGATATGTACATAGCAATGGTGTACATGAGCAGAGTGGGTAATTAGAAACCGAGAGAGCAAGAGGATGCAATGGAGCCTACAGAAAATTGCTGCCTGGGGTCCTGCAGGCAGACTGGGGTGAGACTCTCTGCCTGCCTCCATGTGTCTGGGATCCTAGGTGTCCCTGCAGGAGGCTGTGGAAGGGTTATTGCTTTGGGCAGCGCCATGCCTTCTCCTGCAGCTTGGCACAGGGATGGAGTGTCTTCTGCATGAGTCCCACCAAACCTGCAGGCTGGAGGCTATGGACTCTTTCCATCTGTGCAGTTGCTCTTGCTCCTGGCTGTTGTTGTAGTAGTGGTGAGGTGGTGGGGACAGAAGACTTCTTGCTTCTCCCATGATGTGCGCTAGATTCAAGGACAATCTAGTTGTGTGGCACTTACAATAATTGATAATTACTCCTTCAGAACACTTTACAGATAGCTGTGAATGCCCACCTTGGCCTACTGAGGTAAGGAAGCATTGCTCTTTTGATTTTGCAGCTAAATACTTATGTAGCTTTGGCAAAAAAAAAATATTTTAAAGGTGGATGCTGAGATTAGGGATTTAAGTTTCTGAGGGCCTTATAGTGTGATTTGGATAAGGACTGAGCTGTGCCCAGCTGTTGGAATTGGGTGTTTCCGAGCACTTCCAACAAACAGTGCTAAGTGTTCCACATTCAGCACCTAAAAATTCAATTCTCAATGGCCAAAGTGTTCTGGCTCAACACTGATGGATTTCTGGTACCTGTCCTGCACAGGGCTCAACCAGAAACTCCCATTTAGGCTCCTAGGTAAATAGAAAGATTTTTAAAAAGCTCCATCCTATGACAGCTCTCATTTTTTTCACTGGCAGCTGGATATTTGTGGATACAGCTACTCCCCTGAGGCACCTGCATGGGGGAAGTTTAGCACATGTTTGAGGTCTGACGCTTTGCTTTAGTATCTGCCTCAGTTCTCCAAAGGTACAGAGAGTCTGTCAGCTCTGGCAAGTAGTTACAGTCAGAGTGATGTTCTCGACTCCTGGAGAGTGAATGACTTGATAAGGATTCTCATACCTGAAGTTGTGACTTGGCCAAGATGACAGCGTTGCCTTCCCTTGTAGCAGATGTCCAACAAAATCTTGATACCCTGTAATTAAGAGCATCTGCTACTTCACTTGGACGATGCAGCAGCTGCCAAAGTGCCCACACAAGAGCAGTATTTCAGATTGCATGTATCCTTGAGAATGGAAATGCTCCTGCAGGAACGTGCCAAGAGATGCACTTTGGCTGATGGGCTTTGTGTTCTCCCCAGAGTGCTCAGTCTGTGGGAGGATGACAGTGGGAAAGGGGAGGTGTGAGACATGAAAAGGAACGTGGAATAAACATGGAAACTGGAGAGAAGTTGGTGGAGCAAGGGAAAAGAGCAAGTTAGAAATTGTTATTCCTGTGACCTCTGCTAGGGCAGGAATAGAGAGATGATGATAACTGAGAACTAAAGACCCAGTGCTCATTGGTACAGCTGGGCTGGAGCCGGTGGCTGTTCCTTTCCGTCATCTTCCCTGGGCAATGTAAATGAGGGATGGCACAAGCTTCTGGCAATCTGCCAGCAAAGCCCTCAGTTAGGCATCCATGTGTTAACGTAATGGTGTCTCCAAGGAAGCAGGTCACATCCCTGTGGCCTTTATTAAATAAAACCAAGCAGAAACTGCCCTGAGAACAAATGGTGGGAAATGCCCAGACAAGCTGCTGAAGGCAAAGAGAGCGGATGAGATCACTTTATAGGACAGGACTCTCTTTTACTTGGCACTTTGGTGATTTGCAGCCCTGGCTCCCTGCGGTCCCTCCGTTTCATCAGTGCTCGGTGCCACGTTGCCAGCGCGTGCCCCGTTGTTCTTGTGAAATGCTGAGCACGGGAGGGCGAAGGCCTGGCCGCTCAGAGTATCAGGAAACACAGGCTCAGCTGTCCGAGGAGGACAGCAAGCAAGCAGTGCTCTTTTGTGTACTCTTTAGACAACAGGATTAGTGCCATCAGGCTGATTAATGTGATGTTAAGTGAAAGCAGAATTTCCCCTCCCATGGAGAAGCAGGAGAACAGTTAATTGGAGCTCTCTGTTAAAGCCAAATAATTCATGCATGTATGCCAAATGTTTTTTTGCCTTCCCTAAGCTGAGGACTGCCAGCTCCTTACCAAGATCCAAAAGGTCAAGTGTCTACGAAACACCCGTCGAGAAGGTGAGTGTGGAAAACTTTGTAGGTACAAAGATTTTGCAGATTTTCCCACATGGCCCTGTTTGCTTGCCAGCTGTTTACATGTTGTTTCTTATGGTTACAGTTTGTTTATTCAGTATAAGAGTTTGGTGTCCTAGTTTGGAGGCTCTGTGGAGGGAGAACCTGGCTTATCAACTCTCAGGCTTCAGGGCTCTCATTTCATACTTTAAATAATGAGAAGTGTTATCCAGAGGCCCTGGCTAGAACAAGGACAGCAGTTTAAGATCTTTAGGAATATAGATGCAGATGTAAGTCTTGTCCTTTTAAACTCAGAGTGCAAGATAACAAGCCATCTAGGAGATGTGGGAAAGGGAAAAGCAATCATATATCTATCATAAATAGATACAATTAAGGAAAGTTATTTCTCGTATATCTCCTATGTGCATAAATGGTAATGCTGACTTTCTGAGCTGCTCTTCAGTTTGACTCACATGTGCTGGCTTATTTCTAAACCTGTCAGTGCACAGCAGGCCTGGAGCGAGGATCTGGAAGGGGAGATGGAAGTCACTGCTCAGTTCACAAAGGACATCCCAGGTAGTGGGATGGTCTGTAAGAAAGTATGGAGACATCTGAGAGCCAGGTTGACATCTCTGACTGCAGGGAAGAATAAAGAACAAGTGGGAATAAAGCAGATGATAAGCAGTAAGAAAGGCAACAAGCAGAGAGTAGAGCTTGGTCCCATGGAAGTGGTGAGAGAGGCAGTGGGGTGCTCTGATGGGAGACACCGAGCAGGCAGCAGCAAGGTACCTGTGGGGAGGGCTGAAAGGGAAGGGGTACGTCATCAAGGCAGGAACCAGATGAAAGCTCAGTGGCATGGACAGAAGTGACAGGTGAGGTCATTCTTTGTGTGCTGGGAGGGCTCAGCTGGCAGTGTGTCCCCCAAGGGATGCCCTGCTAAAGCTGCTCTCTGCTCCTGATGGAGGTGTGATAGAGGAGAACAACCTGCTCTTCCCCTGTAAAAATCCCCACACAAAGTATTTTATTTTTTGAAGGAGGCTCAGTTGTTTCCCTTCCTAATCTTCCTGCTCGTCTGCTGTCCCTTCCTCATTGTAGGGCTGATTCGCTCTCGGGTGCGAGGAGCGGAAGTGGCTACTGCTGATATCCTCACCTTCTTGGACAGTCACTGTGAAGTCAACAGCGAGTGGCTGCAGCCAATGCTTCAGAGAGTGAAAGAGGTGAGCACCATCTCCCCCTCTGGAATGGATAGGGTTGCCCTGTCTTGTGCTGGTGGATCCTCTGCCCTCACCTGCCATCAGCAGTGCCAGTGAGGACAGAGCATTCCCAGGTACTCCTCAGACAGGCTGTCACAGAGGAAGGTATAGCCTGAGCTAGATGGGCAAGAGATCCCTGACGAGCTTTTACGTTCTCCTGCTAATCTGGCAGGGCAGGAGGTGCTCAGTGATGGGATGCAATGGTGAATGCTTGAACCACTAACTTATACCTCAGGTGTCCTGCAGGTGCTGTGCTTCCTAGTCCTGTTCACCTGTACATAGCCACTTCAGCAGCACACACGGTGCTGCTCTTCCGTGGTTGCCATCTCCCTTCTTGCTGCTGGACCCTCCCCTCTGCCTTGTCACTGTCAAAATTTTCCTTCCATTAATGCTCCCGCCGAGCTGCCAAAACACACCACCTGCATACAGGCAGCTTCCTAACACAGAGGAGCTGCCTGTGAGTGCAGGGATGTCCCTTTGCTGGTTCACTTGGGAAAGGATTGACGTGAGGCTGGAAGAGTGAAAACGAGACAGGAATATTAGCAGCTGTCACTCTGCACTGTAGGGCTGGAGGGGGAGACATATGGCTCCACAGTAAGAGCAAAACTGGGGAGAGGTGATGGGAGAAGTCACAGCCATGCTTGCAAGTGGCTGGGATTCATCCCCTCCTCTGAAAGGAGGATCCCATGGAATAATAAGCCCCAGGAGAAGGGGTGGAGGCTCTAATGCTGCCTTGTATTCATGTCTGCTTGGCTTAATATGAAGGAGCAGAAGAAGGTGAAACTTCAGCATTGATGACTTAAAAACTTCTGCTTTTTACTCCTGCTCAATAAATCCTCCATCACAGAAGCCTATAAATGTTTACTTTCCTACTGCTCTTTAAGTCAAGCTGCTGCTGCAGCAGCAGCAGCAGCATAGGGGTCCCTAAGCAGAAAGGACCTCACTAGTTTCTTCAGGGAAGGATCTAAGTTGCAAAAGCTTGGGTGCCGACTCCAGTATTATTTAGTGAGCAGATTTCAAGCCAGTGTATTTCTGACCTGCTTCCTACATTTCTGATGTGCATCCTAGTTCAGATTTCAGTCTTGCCCTACCCAGTCCTAGCGTTGACTGGTTGGAGCAGTGGCTGGAGCACCAGGCTGCCAGGCGGGTGCTGGGGGGGCTCTGGCTGGGCAGACACACTCTTGCTGTGCAGCCATCGCAGCATGGAGGGGAATATGCATGAATAATAGGCTCTTGCCTAGGATGTGCCATCGTAGCCAAGTGGGCCACAGCAGGAGGAGCTATTGTAAGGCACAGAATGGAGGTTTGATAGGAAAGGCATGGAGACTGGCAGCTGTCCGATAACAAGATGCTGTTTCTGGCATTGCCAGCTCTCTCAGTTTTATCACGTATTTCAGCTATCACAAGACTGGCCTTAATGCCCTGTCTCATGATGTTGAAAAATTGTTATGATCTCAACTTCTACTTAATAAAAGGATTGCAAAGGAAAACTGTAAATATCTATACCCCTTAATGCCAATAAAGTATCCCCAATATCTTAATATGTTTTTTTCAGTTTGCACTGTGATTCTTAAGTGTGGGGTCTTGATTCATAGTACTTGTTAAGACGATGCTTTATTAGTGGGTTGATCATGTCTACGCTGATGATAATGAGTTAATTCAAGGATGGCTGAGCGGAAGGTATGCTGTCAGTAGATATCAAAACCAAGCACAAAACCTTTGGGACAGTGACTCGTGCCGTGTGACTTGGGCAGGAAACGAAGAGCTGTTTGTTAGCAGCACTCCTGGGTGTTGGGGTCCCAGGCTCCATTCCCCATGTCCATGGTGTGCAGCTGGCTAATACCCACCATCTCCATGTTTGGATGTAGCGGCCACCGATCGCTTGCTCAGCTACCAGAACTGTACTGGAGAAGCCAGACAAAGATTTACATGTGCAGCTTTGTGTTTTCTGATCTCTGGCAGCCTTGCCAGACCTTCAAGAAAAACCTGACTCCTTTTTTTCCTCTTTCTCTCTCTCCCTCAGGATTATACCCGAGTGGTGAGTCCAATCATTGATGTTATCAGCCTGGATAATTTTGCCTACCTGGCAGCATCCGCAGATCTGAGGGGAGGTGGGTATAATGAATGGCTTGTGTAAGTTAGGCCTGAGGGATGGTGCGTGAAAAATAATATATGTTCTCTTCATCTTTCCAAGAAAACAGAGTGATGATCTTTCCTGACGGGTTCTCTGTCCTCTTTTTCCTGCAACTTGCAAAGTCAGATCTTTTGCAGAGTTAAAACCCAACTAGTGTTTTCCTTTTGAGCTTGTATCACTGTGACAACATTTTGCAATTTCAGAGCTTGCTTAACAGATTAAACATCACCGTACCCTCCCTACACTACACGTACACTGGAGTCTGACAAGCACTTCCAGTTGCTGCTCCTATCTGCCAGGCTATCTCATGGCATCTTCTGAAAAGCATTTTCACCTCTTTCCTGGCAACTGAACCCCCTTACAGCTCTTCCTGTGGTCACCCACAGTGCCTGGTGCTCTTCTGCTTCTTCTGTGGCTGGAGTTCACTGCTGTGCTGCTTGCTTGCCAAAGGCTGCTCATTCTGTGGCTACCCTTAACGGCGGTATAATGTTAGTGACTGTGCTGTGCTCAACTATCCACCACAGGCCAACTATAAATAAATGATAGTCTTCAAAGAGGTGATGGTTACAATGATCTTGCGCCTTTGTTCTGAGACTACATCACATCCCACAAAGTCCTTTGATTAAAGCCTTATAACTTGGGCAAACAGGGAATGTGTAAGACAGACTGGCCAAAATGCAGTTACATCTCACACTGACAACATTGTCGTGAAGATACGGAGTGGAGCTGAGCAGAGATCTGTAGTGCTAATGGATGAGGATGCCAAGACAGAGGCTGATGACTTCTTAGCTACATTAAGATAGACTCATGCCATTTTGGGTAGACCATGAGGAAGGTCAGGGAAGGAGAAAGTAGGGATAGCCTGTGACGTAAAGGTGGAGACTTATCACTGAAGCTAGTAGAAAATCAGTAACAAAACCTATTTGACGTGTTTTTTTCCTTCACAGGGTTTGACTGGAGCCTTCACTTTAAGTGGGAGCAGATTCCTATAGAGCAGAAGATGTCCAGAACAGACCCAACTCAGTCTATAAGGTAGCTGTCTCTGATGGACTGTGTACAGTCCTCCAAATGCCTTTACTAAGCCTTCACCTGTATGGCAAGGAGTGCACAGGGACTGCCTTGCTGAGGACAAAATGGCACAGTGTTCACTTGATGACAAACTCTTCATGTTATTTTCTGAATGCATTGAGGTCTATACCCTAATGCTGAGAGTGTTACTCCCTGAATATTGTAAGAATAGCAATTATTTACTATCATAGGCTTGTAGTTATGCCACCTCTACAAGCCACCTCTTCTTCTATATGTTTGTTTTTGTGGTCTCACTCAACATTCTGAATGCCTCAGAAATCCCTTTGGGGTTTTTTAATTACCTCCATCTTCCAAGTGAAGAATTAAGGAATGAAGCAGCTAAACAGTTACCCAGGAAGTGTAAGCAGACCTGGGAACTGAATCTTGCCTAGTAATTTGGGTACAGAATTATCCTCCCCTCCTAAGTATGTGTGTCCATGGACAAAACATACTCTGTTGGCTGGAACAGTTATTGCCAGCCTTGCTGCTGTGTATATGGCTCTGAGGAATGCAGAATATGACAAATCCTGATATAAAAAGTCATGGTGCTTGTCTGTATAGGCAGACAGCTCCCTGCTTGTAACATAAAAGTATCATTCAATTCCTCTGTGTAATTTGTGAGCCTCTGTTTTGTACTCCAGAAGCAACCAGCTTGCGAACAGCAGAGCAGTATGTTCAGCAAAGTCTCTCACACCGTGTCTACTTGGTGAACACAGTCATCAGACAGTGCCCCTGTCATTCCTTCACACTGTGCTTATGTGCATAAATGCAAAAGACACAGCATTACTCATGTAGTGCTTGCAGGACCATCTAACAAAGGCAGGAGGATGATCTAGTGAGGGGGATCTCAGAAGCCTGCTGCAGGTTCACGTCCCAGCTCTATTATTTTTGTCTTTTAAATGAGATACGATTTGTTAGGCCTAGACAAATTGTCCCCCCTCTAAAATGAAGATAGTGGTGCTACATATACATGTGATTGTTTTGTGTGGGCTTGTGTTTTCTTTTCCAGAACCCCTGTCATAGCGGGAGGCATCTTTGTGATCGACAAGTCCTGGTTTAACCACCTGGGAAAATATGATACTCAAATGGACATCTGGGGAGGAGAAAATTTTGGTAAGTTTAGGGTGTTCCAGGGGAATGACACACTAATGCAGAACCACTTCCTAGTCTTCATCACCTACCAGAACTCTCTTTTTGAGAGATCTGATCTGATCCATCAATGTAAGGCTAGGGACATGGTCGGGTAGAATCCCCGTGTCGGTCAGAATTGTATCACTGTCAGTTTTGTGCAAAGTAAATGGAGGCTTTTTGCGGTCAGGGCTATCACTCTCTTACAGGCATATGCACTATTGTACAGGTGATTCCACAGTAAAAGTAAGAAAGAGGAACCTCCTGATATTTAAATTGTTGCTTGTTTTTGGAAAATATTCCTCCAGTCCTTCACATGACAGTCTGTGTTGCCCCAGCTCTGAAGTGGACAGTCAGTCCTATGCTCTCTTCTTATACCTGTTCCTCTTTCCCAGATAAGTCTGAGTTGCTCTCCCAGCTTGATAGGATCAAAGGGATGTTTTTCCTAATAAAACAAGCCTCTTTGTAAGTGGAACTTGGGTACAAATAGATTCAGAATGCAAACATACAGAAGCAGACTAGCGCATCACAAACATCTGAGGAATTCAGAGGCCCAGGGTAGTCTGTCTACTCAAGTGCTGTTATCTTATAGGGCATGGTGCTTAAACCCATCTCCTTGCACTTAATGGTGGCACAGATATTCCAGGCATCTCTCTCTGCCCTATATGAAGGGATGCTGCAATGTCACCAGGTGTTAGTGACAAAAGGAAGAAGAGTATTCAAAAGAGGTTCACAGAGACCTCAAGTATTCGAGGCATTCATTTAGAAATGATGCAGGTGGAGCTGAAGAGATAAAAGCCTTATTCTGTTTTGCAGTCAACTTAAATAGACTTATCTGTAGCTAACACTGCAAAAAAAAAATAGTTTCTACAGTTTCCATAAAAGTCACAAATTTGTAAATAAATCCCTTTAAAGAAGAATTTATGTGGTGTTTTCTAGCATCGGGAGGACCAATTAGAAAGAAAGAAATAGTCAGGAAGAGGAAACTTTTGTTTCTCTGAACACAGCTGGGAGAGCTGCCTCTTTCTGAAATGCTCTCTGAAACCAGGAAATATTTTTGGCCACTAACAGAATATCAGGATACCACTTTTTTAAAACAAAGTATCTAATAATGAGTGCTTGTGTCCT
This sequence comes from Phoenicopterus ruber ruber, assembly GCA_009819775.1. Taxonomy (NCBI): domain Eukaryota; kingdom Metazoa; phylum Chordata; class Aves; order Phoenicopteriformes; family Phoenicopteridae; genus Phoenicopterus; species Phoenicopterus ruber. The sequence continues at coordinate 39,227,570 of CM020219.1, forward strand.
CTGTTTTCTGAGGTCTTGCTTCAGTTTTATGATATTCATGATATTAAAAAGAGATGTTAAATGGGGCTTGCATTGGGATCCCAGAAGTGCTAGTAGCATCAGGTAAGCACTGTAGGCAGAAGTAACGGGCAGCCTCTACCCAGGCCTGAAGATCCCCTCTCCTGTGTCCCTCAGACCCCTCTGCATAGCCAAACTCAGCTCCTGGCTGTCCCTAGCCCTGCTCCAGCTGCAGAGCCAGCCACTTGGCCGTCCTGCCAGCCTCTGAGCTGCAACTTTGTCAAAGCTGTAAACCCCAAAGATGGAGAAAGACTGTTTCTTTAGGCTTTTGGTTGTCTGCTTCTGCACACCTGGGAGCCCAGTGGTGGTGGTTGATGCTAAGCAGAGCTCTCTGCCGTAAGTGGCAGTAAATTACCTGCATACCCACAGCCCTTCTTGCCCATAGAGCTGATCAAAACCTCCACAGAACTGCTTCATTCTCCTTCAAATTGCTCTTGTAAAGCCTGGCAGTGGCTGGGCCAGGCTGTGTGGGACTGGGCCAGGTGTACGGGGCTTGCCAGTTCTGCCTTGTTGTGTGGTTTCCCTGTAAATTCGTTGTCTCCTGTCACTTGTGTCTTACCCTGCACCTCCACTCTTCGCTTAAGAAGGCAAAGCTAAGTGCACAATGCTCTGTTCAATGGGGCCTGTCCCCGAGCCACATGGCCACACCGCCACTGTGCTGATGGCACTGGAAAGGTATTTTAAAAACAAAACAGATTACTTTTCTTTTTTAAAGCTAACTTTTGTTCAGCTCTTCAGCATAATGTGAGGCAACAAATCAACCAGTGGCTTCTACATCGAGCCTGTTGCTGTTGCACAGCAGAGGGGTAGAAACCAACCGGTATTTGACAACAAAAAGTATTAATTTTCCTTGAAGTATTCAGAATGGTTAATTTACCCTCTTAAAAAAAATGTTTTCCATACTTAACTGAAAATTAGGTTTTGTGATCATGGAAAAATGTTGATAATGTTCTGAAACACTATTTTTACTACAAATTACAATTTTGAGTGGAAAGGACCTGTTTGGATAAGGTCACCTTTTGCAGGTGAGGTGGGAGAGTGGTTCTGACTAATTTGAGTGGGTGAGATGGGCCATTCCCTGCCCATGAAGACCAATTTTAATAAACAGCTTCTCTGAAACTTTTTTCCTGTGAAGAAACAGGATAAGAGAACGTATAGGAAGGGCACAGAGCCGGACAAGCTCTACACACACAGCAGGTACGCAGAAATGATCAGGCAGCAATTACCAGCTGCCTAAATATCCTTCCAGCTGGATTTGAGCTGGTAAGCCCCTTTTTTTCCACTGTGATGGGGAAAAGCCACAGTGATTAAGTCATTTTAAACACATATGGACTAGGTCATGTCCTGGAAAATATACAGCAAAAAGTTCTCCTATGCTTTCCATCAGAGGATAGATGAAAGTCCTTAATAAGGAATGTTTGATCTCCGTTTTCTCTTCTGTGCCCAAAGTCTGCATTCTTTCACCCCTTCTTTAAAGAGTTCTGTCATTTACAAACCCAGACATGCAGCCTGTCTGTGTCCCTAAGATACCAATATGGCATGAGGAATCCTCTCTTGGGAAATGGACATCACGTTAAATTACACATGCTAGATTGAGAGTTTTGTTTTCATTATAGGCCGGAGTGAGTCAGAACCTTATTCCAGGAGAGCAAATGCCAGCTGGACACACCACCAGACAGAAACTTATGTCTTGGCCTTTTTTTTGTTTTTAAAGCCCTTCATCTCTTCAAAGCTGGAACACCCTGTTGAAAAGAGACTGAAAATAATAAGCTTTAGGAAAGAGTCATGGAGAGACAAAAGCTAGTAAGAAATGCCACAGAATACAGTCTAATAAAATGGGTTTTTTTACTTAGAAGCTAGATTAAATACACCATCTTCCCCCCCCCCGTTTAAACAACCTTTCCTAGGAGCTAGAGAGGAAAGCTATGGAGAAAGATGAAGGTTGGGAAGATGTTAGTGTATGTGCATGCTTTGAAACAGCCATTAGATCTGGATACATAATTTCTTTTTAATGTCTAAACATCAGAGCCCCATAATTCAGGCATTACTGGAGGGAGATCCCAGCTGCGTAAAGTTTTTGAAGTAATCAGTCTACACAATCTGAAGCCCTTTTGGTAAGGACTACCAAACTACCCAGCTAATTTTCATTTTTCTTCTTCCTCCTTCTCTTCTCACCGCCACATGAAACGCAAGTGGAAAATCCCTCCGGTGTGGCAGTGATTAAACTTGCGAGGACAGACCCGTAAGCTTGAGCGAGGTCACATCTCTTCTGTGATGCAAATAAACGCCTGCACATCAAAGCTCCATGTTCTTCTAATCCTTTAACAAAAGGTTGAATTTAGCTTCAGGACCAGCTGGATTTCTTCAAGTAGCAGGGTTCTCTCCATATTTTTATAATCACGCTATTAGACTGATTTCTACTCTCAGTAGCTCCCCCAGCAGAGGCAACTGGTGACAAACCGTAACCCAGTCATCCACTTTTTTTTTTTTTTAACAGAGCCAAGAGAACAAGAACAACAAGCTATTGTAGGGTGGATAACGTAGAGGTATGAGGGAGAGGACTCTGCTCTAGGCGTTGACTCAGTTCCTGTGCCCTCAACTTGTTCTCTTCTTTCTCCTTGTCTCCTAAACTCCCTTTATTCCTCACGTGATTTGCTTTACACAGTGAATTATTCTTTTATAATTCCATCTATGTGCAGGGCTGGAGAGTTACAGAAGTCCGAAACAAGGTGGGTGTGGGGGTGATCTCAGTCTGTTGACAAATGCCGTCCTGAAGGCCTGACAGCAACCACAAGGACCTGCTCAAGGGGAAAGGCGTCTCACTGAAATGCTCAATGGACCAAAGAGAGGAGTGAGACTGGAGAAGGCCAGGAAGTCTCTGAGCCACAAGGGTTGCCTCCATTTTAGCAAAGGGAGGACAGTTTTTCAGCTCTCACCGTGGCATCACTTTTCCTGGTTTTGCTGTTGCAGGCAATACATCTAGAGCAGGGGGGAAGGTTTTCAGGCACACTGCTGAAGTTGCCCTTCTTGGAAATGCTGCTGACCTGCCTGCAGCTGTATGACTTTTGGGGTCTCTTCCAGAGCTCTCTTTCCGAGTGTGGATGTGTGGTGGCAGCTTGGAGATCGTTCCCTGCAGTCGAGTGGGACACGTGTTCAGGAAGCGCCATCCCTATGACTTCCCTGAGGGCAATGCACTGACTTACATCAAGTAGGTGTTGGGTAGTTCCTGGTAGCAGCCAGGTCACCTCCATGCTGGGCATGTCTAAATAATCCTGAATTCTTTGTTGTCTTTCTGCCTGATGACAGAGAACAGCTTGTGGCTGAGCATCTGTTCTCAAGGGAAGGATGAGTTGCTGTTTTCTGTGAACAAAACCTGTTCCCTTCTCTGTTGTTTGTATTAGTGCGTCTTGTTCTTCCTCAGTCTGCGATGGAGGGGGGGAGCAGTACCCCAGAGAGAGACCCTGGCCATTCGTGGATACGTGACATGTGCTGGGGTATCAGCAGTCCTTAGTCATCTCTGTTGTCTCTGAGCTGCTTTTGAGTCCAGAGATCCTACTGAGCTGTATGTGCTCTGAGACAAACCCTAAGGACAACCTCCACTTCAGGACAGATGGGAAAAGAAAAACAATGAGATAAAGTGCTTCACAATGAGAGCAGTTAAGCACTGGCGCAGGGCCCCAGAGAGGTGGTGAAATCTCCATCCTTGGAGATGTCAAAACTTGACCAGACAAGACCCTGAACAACATGAGCTAACCTGAAGCTAGTCTGCTTTGGGCAGGAGGTTGGACCAGGTGATGCCTGGAAGTGCTTTCCAAGCTGAATTATCCCATGGCGTTATTCTAATCTGGGGAAAGGGATACCGTAAAGCAGGGTGATGGTGACTCTGCAGAGGGAGCATGTGTGAAAAAGTCATGGTAAACTATGGCTGTTAAAATTTTAACTTCTGAATTGAAGCATCCTTGCAAGGCTTTGTAGACTTAACACATTCAATCTATATCCTTCTGTACTGCTCACTGTGTTTCATGTTTGGGACTGTCCCCCACTCACTCCTGGCAGACAGGCCTTGGGTCTGCTCGCTGGGATGCAGCACTCAGCAAAGCATCTCCTCATCCCCATGCAGGAACACCAAGCGCACAGCAGAGGTGTGGATGGATGAATACAAGCAGTACTACTATGAGGCCCGGCCATCTGCCATTGGGAAGTCGTTTGGAAGGTAAGCTGTCCCCAAACCTTGGTAGGAGGGCTCAGGTAAGGCCCTTGCTAGCAAAAAATAGGTTTTGAATCTTCTCTGGGACTAAGTGTGGGAAACAGAGATGGTCTGAATGGCTGGCTTGCCAGGGAGGTTGCAGCCTCAGTGTCTGGCTAACAAGGTTTGCTTCTAATTCACTTTATTTTTCCCCCAGTAACCCTGCATAAATCATTTGTTAGCAGGAGGCCAAAGGGATCTGTAATGAAATTAAAAGGCCGGATATTTTAAGTGGACAGATGATAAGAATATTTTCTAACGCAGCATGCAGCTGCTCTGGAAACGTGAGCTATGCAGTTACTAGAGCTTGATCCAAAGTTTCTGCGTGGATGCAGAATCCTGGGGCAAGCACGGCTAGCTGGCACGTGGGGTAGGTAGCACTTGGTGCGCTCCCCTCTTTCCTGATGAGCGAATGGGTGGTTTGCCTGGTTTGTAGGGCAGGAGAGAGCATGGCCAAAGGTGAGACATTTCATTTAGAAACACAGTCTGGTTGTGACTCGTCTCCAGCACCTGCTGAGCCCGGTTCTGTGCAGAATTGTGCTCCTTACAGCACCTTTGCTAAAGCTGTCTCCAGGCCACATGGGATTCGCTGTTATGGGCTTAAGCGTTCTTTGTGACCCAGAACATCAGTGATGGATACCAAAACCTGGGATGAGGGGAGAGCTTGCTCTCTCTGCTAACAAACCCCTATGGCTCCCAAATAAATGTAAAAAATCCCAGGAGTGTTGTGTATCTGTGAGTTATACCTGCCTGTGAACAAGTGACTATTGTATCAGCAGAAGGACTTGGCAAATGTGGTTGTATCTAAAACGTGTAGCTACGTGCACTAGGTAATGATGCATCTCCTGCTTATTTGATGACAAGCAGGTTTGGTCTGACCCACGTACACTTTTTTGGTTGTACATCGTGCTTTATTATCATGATTCATTACATATTTTTGTACAAATAGCTTTGCCTACCTAATTTTTCTGTCCTTGAGCTGACTGCAGCGGCTGGGCTGAGGCCAAATAGCAAGTAACCCTGCTGCTTGTGAAGGAAACCAGACTTGCATCTTGGAGACGGATATATTGCTAACATGTTTTAGGGCCAAAACCCGCAGTTCTTGTTCACACAGACTTCCTAGCGGCTTTACTGACAGCATTGGCTGAATAACAGCTGGAGCAGAGCTATAGGATTTGATTTCAGGCAATTTCTTGGCCTGTAGTAACAGCCCTGTGAACCTGCATTAAATCTAGATTTTAGAATGGAAATGCCTCTGACACCGTCACTGTCAACTGGGCCTAAAAGGGACCTTCCTTCCCCGCAATTTTGATGTGAATATAGGATCTAAGTGCGTTCTCCTGAGATATGGGCAGTACAGTGTCCTCTGTGGGCTGAGGATGGCAAGGAGCACGGATACAGTTGAAAGTCCTTCCCAACACACAAATGTGGTGTTATAGCTTGAAGAGCAGAGTCATTAGTGTCACTGCTCAGTAGGACTGCTTGAGGGAGGTCCTCTTCTTCAGCCAGCTAAAGCCAAGCAAATCAGCAGTGGGAGGACTGCTGCAGCAGACAGTTACTGAGATGTGAATTTCCCCTTATACTCCTTCCCTTTCCCGAAACTGCTTAAGAGCAAATAATTATGTTCTTTAGGTCTGAAACCCAACCTGAGCCTAGAGCTGCTGCCATGAGCTAGAGATGTGCTCTAGCACACACGGATCAACCGTTGGTGTATACCTGAGTACAAACACTTTCTAGGCCTTTTCAGGAGCTGATGGTTGTGCGAGTTTCATGGTACGCCTCTACAGGGGCACCCAGAGGCAGAAAGGCTTTCCTGGTTCTGCAGTAGTTTTACTGCAATGTATTATTTACCACTGTAGGACCTGGGCCCTGCCATCGTTTTGAGCCACAGGAAGTGCAAGAATTGCTCTCTGAAGGTGTTTGTGTCTTCCTTTTCTATTTCCTGCCACTTGCCTCTCTCCTCCTTTTCACCTCAGGTCACTGCTAGTGCTCTGAACCCAGCAACAGCTACGTGGGAGAATGAGTAATGGGAAAAAGTCGTATAGTCTCCCTCAAACCTCCTGGCCAATCTTCATTGTTCCCCTCCCTCCTGTTCACTACCTTATCCTCAACAACCTGCCTGTGTTTCCAGTGTTGCAGACCGAGTGGAGCAGCGACGCAAACTGAACTGTAAATCCTTCCAGTGGTATCTGGAGAACGTCTACCCCGAGCTCAAGTGAGTCAGTTCTCCACTTGTAGAAATCTCTGAAGGATCTGGGAGGTGGGTCACAATGAGAAGCTGAGCCTTGGCGGCAGCGGGCAAAAGAGAGACTTATGCTTGGAAAAGGTTTTCCTGCGTTGTTCTTTTTGGTGAGAAACCTCCTGTGATTTCCTGGCTTGTATCATCACAACAACTCTGCAAAAGGTTTGCTGCTCCTGCCTCTGGGAGCCCTCTGCTCTGCCCCACACAGACCTCAGAGATGTATAGCAGTGGTGTTTTCAGAGATACAGTGTAGACAAGTGCCAGAGCACTACATCCCTCTCAGTTATGGCTTGGTCTCTGCCTGTTGGATGCTCTGCTTGGAGGTAGTTGAGTCAAGTAGAGCTGGACAGCCTCAGTGCAGAGGTGTGGGTGGTTCAGAGAAAGCCCTGGTGAATGCCAGAACCAGCTGTGCCTGTGGCTTCCCCTGCCCCGGGCCAGGATGCAGTAGTGTTGTGGCATTGCCCTGCTGGGAGGTAGCCTGGGTAGAGCTGTGTTGTTAGCACTTGCTAGCTAACACACCCCGGCAACACATCTTTACATCTCAGTCAAGCAAAGTCGGTAGCTAGCACAGGTCGAGGCTAAAACATCCAGCTGGAGTCTGGCCTTGACGGATCTTTCCTGTATTGCTACCAATGAGACAGTGAATATGTGCTAGCACTGGGGGGGAGACTCTGGAAAGGGGGGAGGCAGAAGCAGGGTAAATCAGTGTGGATATGGCAATGGCCTCTTTCAGAAGAGACATCACACTAAACTGCTTGGGGTAGACCTAAAGATCCTGTTATGCCTTCTGAAACAAAAGGGTACCAGCCCTCTGACCAAGTTCTCCCTTGCGTTTTGCCTCCTCCAGACATTTCCAGTGGATAGCATGATATTGTTCATTTTCTGTCAAATAAAGGGGACTGTGTTTCGGTCGGGGGCCAGTTATGCCCTTATAAATGTGAAAGTGCTTTGGACATTTCTGTTTATGAAGTGCCATGCAACTGTCATTTTACTTCAAGGATTCCTGAAAAGGAGCTGATTCCAGGAATAATTAAACAAGGAGGAAACTGCCTGGAGTCTCGAGCACAGGATACCACAGGGAATACGTTGGCTGGCATGGGAAACTGTAAAGGGACAGTGAACAATCCACCTGTCACTCAGGTAAGGCAGGCTTCAGTTTGGAGCTTTGCTCCTGCTTCTGCCCTTTTTATTACATGAGAATGAAAAGGCATCTCTGGCCTTGGTGGGTTTGTATAGAGGAAGGAATGAAGGAAGAATTTGGCCCTGCTAATGATTTTAATAGTAAGCAGAAAAAGAAGCTGTGCCCATCTCTCAGAGCTCTGTTGGCTCAACAGACCCAGCAGTCAGGCATAGAGTAGGAAGGTTTTCATCACTCAAAGGCAACAGGTAGCGCTTGAATTCTCAGGGATGTGACTAGCCTGTGCAGTAGGCATGTGACCAGGGTTTGAGTCATGTAGCTGTTCCCACTCAGACCATTGCTTGGGTGTGCTCTGCTTCATCGTCCAACCCATGAGAACTGGTCCTGGGGTGTGCTTGGCTAGTACCCTGGCACGTGGGTAAGAGATTTTCCTAGGATCAGAAACGTTCCTTGGTCTGCCAGTTCAGCTGTAGCTGCAGATGGCTTGAATTGTGCTGTTTTACAGATGCGTTTCAGTGTAAAGCCCAAATAGAGTTTAAATAGCCAAGACCCCAGCTGCAGTAATTTGGTGCAGCTCTCCTAACTGCAGTGGAGCTGTGCTGGTTTATACCAGCTGAGGCTCTGCATTTAGCCTCATCTTTTGGTGACTGAAAGCAGCAGGGAAGCAGCTTGAGAAAGTTAAGGGTCACAGTAGGATATTTTATGCCAGAAAATACATATTCACATCTGTTAACTGTTGGAAACTAGTTTGCAGCCAGCGTTCAACATGCCATTTAATCTGACTCATTGTTCCATGTCATTACATTTGAAATCTCTGAAACTTATTGCATTTTGCATTTCTTCCTTGGGGAAAGTATAATAATAATAGTTGATTGGGTATCCATCTAGTGAGAGGAGGGAAAAGTGAAGTAGCTTGTGCTTTATATGTGCTGGTGATACATGTTAGCCCATGGATATGCTTGCATGTGTTTTGCTTTGCTTGACAATCTATAGGTCCCACATACTTGTTACAGAACATGTCTGCTATGTAAAATATGCAGAAGCAGTTGCACATCATGTAAATCAGGTGTTGGGGTCCTCCCTGCTTTGTAGGCCTGAATCTGTAAAGCTGCAGAGCAGGGAGTTGCATGGGATCCAGAGTTAATCAGACAGCTCAGATGGTCAGGGGAGCCAGCTGCAGGCTTTGAAATAGTCTTGATGCACCAACCCTGAGCATAAACTTCTGATCAGGTGAAGACTGCTGCCATAGTCTTCCCAGGGAGCCTTTGGTAAGAGTTGAACAAAGGATACAGGTTTTTGAAATATCTGATAGAAAAAACTCTTTTTCCCTTATCTGATCACCGTTATGATCCTAATGGAACCTTTCTTTTTTTTATGCCAAAGGAGTGGGTATTCAATGACCCTTTAATTAGACAGCAGGACAAGTGTCTTTCCATTACCTCCTTCTCTACTGGCTCTCAAATCACACTGGAAGCCTGCAATCAAAAAGATGGCAGACAGGTAGGTAACTGTGCACCTGTTTTTAATCCCTTCATTGCCACATACCAGTGTTCCTACATCAGTGCAGCCTGCAGGGGCAAACCTAGTAGTATCAAAGCATATAAAAGTCCCTTCCATCTTCTGCATCTCCCTCTCTGGTGTGTTTCGTAACCTCAGATGTATGAGATTGCCCGTGACCAAAGCGGGGAGCGCAGACCCCACTAGTGTGTGGGTGTCTGCTCTGCCTGGGCCCTCGCCAGCGCGGTTATCTCCAGCTCAGTAGCACCCTGACCTCTCTCCTTGGGTACATTTATGCTCAGCCAGATCGGTGCATGGATGGAGCACAGCATCAGTGAGGGGTAGATAAGCAGCGAATGCTTTGAGATACACAAGGGAAGGGTGGTATGTGCTATCATTTCTTTACTTATTTAGAAGTGAGAGAACTGTGTTCTTTGTGCTGTCTTTGGACATGTGAACAGACTTTTAAAACTGAGTGTGTGCAACTCATTTGAGAATTACTGACTGACATAAAGCACCGTATGTTCCACCCAAACTACTCCCTGAGGAAAAATACACAGCAGCAGTGTTCCCAACAAAATGCAGTGTTCCCAACAAAATGCAGCTCTGTGACTCTTACTCTGTTTCCAAGATGTGCATCCCTGATCTGTCGGGACACATAAGTCATTTTGCCTTACAGCACAAGGTAAGAAATGGCCTCAGAGGTGGCCAGGGTGCCCTCACAGAGATGTGATGTGCCTTTTTATCAGATCTGGGCAAAACACAACAGGTCACAACGTAGTGCTGGCAGACAGGGGACTGGGCTTGTTTCATCACTAGTTCCTGTGCTTCCCTCTACACCAAGAGAGAACAATTTTTCTGTCATCTAAGGCTATGCTGACTCTGTGTTTTCTGACACGTCTATTGTTTTGATAGCCCAAAGGTAGGAGATGACTCAGCTTGCTACCAGTCCTCAGCAGCATCTTCTTTTGTCAGTACTTTTTAATGCTATACCAATTTCTGAATGTAGTTCTTACTGAAAGAAAGCACTGAAATCCAGTCTTGCCCATTTATGGAAAGCCTGTGTAGACTTTCCTCTGGAGGGCTGGTTAATGCAGAAATGTCTTGAAGAGTTGTCGCCATGAATACGCTGGGAAAACTCTGAGTTCGGATTAGCCTTGCAAGGATATCCCAGGTGGGCTGTGCTTGCCTGCTCCTTTTTCTTGTTGGTAATCACTCACCCCCTTGCTGTGTAATTAGGTCACTTAGCTTCCCCTTAGGTGCCTTGCAGTATTTTCCTCCCTGGCAGCAGAGAGGACTCTAGCAGCTGCCAAAATCAGCTGTCTTTCCCTGCCTCCCCTGTCATGGAAGGACAAGGGTCCCCTGAAGGGGGGTGGAGTGCAGGCCGTATTAGCCAGAAGAGAGATTAACCCACACTAACACATGCAGGCTCATTCTGCTGCTGGAGTAGGATTTATTGAGCCTTGATGTGTTGATTATATACAGGCTTATTGTAAAGACATGCACACAGACTTAAGGATGTGAGCTGTTGTTTTCCATTACCTTATGTGAACAAACTGCACTTAAATCAAGGACTTGACCTAGCAGATGATTTAGCCAACTGTAAGCAAGAATTTTGTTTAAGCATTTTGAATAATGAGAGCCTGATTTGAATCACAGCTGCCATTCCAAACCACCTTGTGGCTGAAGGGATGAGGTAGGGATGAGGTGGGAGAAGTCTATTTGAATTTTTAATCTAATTTGGGTTGAAATGCTCTGAAATGTTGGGATTTTTTGGAAGTCCCAAATTCCCATTTCAGATTTCTACTTATAAAGCCAGTTCTACTTGCAATGCTCAAGTTCGTTGTGTTCTTGGGGAATGTTGTTATGGTCCCTTTCTTCCATAAACGCAACAGTAATTGTTGTTAATACTGACATTGGATTTTAATTAGCTAGAATTCAGTCATCTTTGCAAACTATGTCATTCTCTGTCCTCCATCTCTTTTCTAGAGGGGCCACCTGCATCTAATGCAATGTTTTCTGCTTACTTTGCGAACAGACTCTTTCTCTGCCAGGTCCTAGCTAGAGTGGAAAGTGAAGCTAACAGCTTTTATGGGGATCATCTGAGAGTGTATGTCTGGGCTGACAAGGTGCATTTCTGGCAACAGAGAGACAAGACAGAGAGGCAGTCTTGTTCTTCCTGGGTTGGCAGCTTGCAGCACACCCTGCCTAGGATGTCACCCAAGCCCAGCTCCTGATATTTGGGAGGTTGAATTTCAAGGAAACAGCCACTGCTATGGAAACTTTAAAGAGAGAAATGAAAGAGCAAAGCCGGAGGGAACAAATTCCCTCAGTTGCCCTACAACATGCCTATCTCCCTATGGGTACTCACAGCCCGAAGTGTGAGTGCTGGGGGGAGAGCAGTGTTTTCAAACTACACATGGGTGTAGCCACTCCTCAGTTCAAGCGGGCTTCTCAGAAAGCCAGAGGAGCTGAGTGGGAGTGGAGAAAGGGGAGTTGAGCTACTTCAGAGATGTGGAGGTGAGGTGATCTGAGTGGAAGGGGGTGAGCCTGGGCAACGTGCATCACACATACAATATCCTAAGAGGAGATGCTGGCATGATGAAAGCCCAGCTTTGAACATCTCTGGTCTCGTTGTCATCAGAGGTCTGTGGTGGAAGACGTTTGGACTTTTCTGGATCTGGACTTCATGTCTATGTCTGAGTCATGCAAAAGCAAGATTTCTGACAAAAGATGGTGCATGTGATGGCTTCGTTTTTTAGTGTCGCCAGAGTAAATTGGTTAAATCTTTACGGCAGCACCATACAGCTCCTAAAGTTGCTTTATGCTTTCAAACATACTGAATCTGTGCCCATGCTACACAGCTGTTGTGCATTAAGCATGTCCACGGGGCAGATAATTTTGTTGTTATTTTTGAGTGCTAACAACAGTCCATCTAACATATATGTAATACTCCAGTGGAGGCTTTAGGATATTATGAGCTGTGTCTAGAGTATTAACTCAAAATAAGTCTAGAACTTTGCAAGTAGAAGGATACGAGACAATAATCACAATTTAGATGTTTTTTGGTTCTGTCAGACTATTCTCCCTTGGGTTGAAAGAAACCAGGAACAAAATCTATTTGGCACCATGATCCTGTTGATCATTCAACAGCAACAGCTGGCACTGCTAGCGGACGACCAGCCAAGAGCTATTCTGCATAATCAGAACTAGATTTTGAACCAGATGGATGTTATCCATAATGTTATTTGGAGAATAGCATTTTTTAGTTGAATGCACAATAAATTATTGCCTTTAGCTTTGGTTTTGGCTCTGACTGACAATGGGAGTGGTGTTTTAATTTGTATTATAGTGAGGACAAATAGAAGGCAAAGTGAGAGTCAGACACTAAAACAAGAGAATGAAAATGAGAAACATTGGCACAGTATTTCCCAACAGAACAAGCAGCATGCTGAGAAATCCTATTAAACAGCCATATTTCATTAAAATGTGCTGAAGGAATGTGACCCCAGCCTGAGAATGAGGACACCGAGTTTTCTGGTGAGACAAACAGTATATGAAGTCCTGTGTGCCTTTGGACGTGATTGGGAATTTTTTCCCACCTTGCTTCTCAGTGTATCATATTACCTGAAGTGCAGACAAATGCAACTTTATATAGACTATCAGAAAAGAGGAGTGAAAGCCTGTCTGTTCTGGAAACATCTGACTCAGCGTCTTCATGATAGTAAGTAGGTAAAACAGTACTGGCAGTATGCCATAGCTTGAAAGCAATTTTCAGGAGACTGGAGTTTCTCTCAGTTCTGATTCTTAGTTTTACAAATTTAAGTGCTCAAAGGGAGACAGTACTTGCTGGATGCTGGTGTGAGCTTTTCCATCACACTCTGTCTGCTCATATATTTAAAATTTAGTGTTCGTCATCTTCAACACCAGCTTCAGGCTGACCATGGCTCTGCAAATACAGTCAGTTACAACTTGCAGCATCCTTGGCTATTGCAGTTATCAGCTCTCCATACATTTCTGTCTGAAGCGTCTCAGCCCTAATCAACAAAATCTGCTCTTCTCAGCTGTGTTTCCTGAGCTTGGCCGACTCCACTACATTTTCAGGGTTACAAGGCTATCGTTAGGATCTTGAGAGAAACCCTGGACTGATTGGATTGCTGGGGGTTAAAAGAAAACTTTTGATTATCCTGAAAAATTACACTGGTGTAAACACTTTGAGCTCTTGTATATATTGGGTAGAAGAGGACTGGCTATTTCTGACTTTTCTCTTAGTAATTGCACAGGGAGTGCTTCTGTCCAGCCACCTCAAAGTACTTTGCGATGATAGATAATAAAGATGGAGAGAGAGCTTTACAAAAAAAGTGGGGAAATTTTTGGTCAACATTGGGGAGCAGGATCAAGACACAATATTTCAAAGAAAATATGGATTCTTTTTTTTCCATCTCCACTACAAACCTGCTGTGAGCAGTAAACTGTATTATCTCCGTCTGCACAAGAAAGGGAGACCGAGGGAGATTTTCAAGCCAAATTTTTTCAGGTTGTGCAATGCTTATATCTTCCAAAAGCTTTCCTTCTAAGTACAGGCCAGTCATAATGTCTGGGTGTAGGAGAGGAGATGACTCCCTGTAATGTTTGGCTGCGTATGCAGGAGGTGTCTGCTCTGTTGGTTTGTTTTTCCTAAAGATGGGCATCATCACTGTCTTTTAAAAGTTAGCTGTCCAGGCTCCCCTTGTGGTCTGTGGAGAAAGCTAGGCCCTCCCAGAAGGTGCTTGTACCCTGCACCCCTCCATAAGTATGTCACCAGGTGACTAGTTTAGACTAAGTTGCTCACCTCTGAGGTGGCTGACGGTGGGAGACGAGCATCCTATCTCCTGTTTCCACCCATTCCTACTGCCCACACTCCTCAAGAGTCTGAGATATGACGTGTCCCTGCAGGGTTAGGTGTTGGACTGTCCTTAGTAATCCTGTGGTCTGGCAGGGAGGCCTTGTGAAAGGTTCAGGTGATGTCAGGGGAGTTGCTCTGGTGTCTCACGAAGGGCGGCGAAGCACAGTTTCTGACCAGAAAGGGTAGAATCCATTGTTCTGAAAATACCACTTCCATGTGAGATGAGGAGCCCTGCTTTGGCTTTTACTGTCAGTACGATTTATAATAGCTCCATACATAGCACCTCCCTGCAGCCCAGATGAGCCTTATATTCAATTCTCTGTCACCTTCTCAGTGTTCTTCCTCCCCCTTCCCCATCCTTGCCCCACTTTCTGTTGAACATAGGGATCTGGGTGACTTGAAATGCTGGGCTTTCCAGTGGTGTGATTCACTGAGAAGCTGATTGCTGTAGTTTGTTAGCAGAAGAAAATGTGTTCTGGTGAGTGTTTGCTGGTGTCCTGCTGTGTCTGTTGCTGCAGACTCTCCTTACAGACATCACAGTGGGTACCTGCTCAGCATGGAGAGATGACATGGCAGTGGGTCTCTGATCTGGAGGAATAACATGAGCGAGCCTCCCAGTGGTGCTAGTTTTCTCCTGAACGGCTAGCAGGGAGAAGAAAACCAGTGTCTCTTGGTAATTGCCCTTGTCCTCTATCTCAAATCTCATAACAGCATACTCCTTTACAGCAGGGTCTTCTGGTGAGCTATGGAGTGTGTGGGAGAGATGGCTGGCAGGCATTCCTTAGCACGTGCACAGAGGAAGGCAAAGGAGGAGGCTGGGAATTCACCAGTACAGAGAGGCAGGGGGAGGGTGGAGGGCAAGGAAGAGTTTCCCTTTGCACAGTAGATGTGCTTTGGAGAAGGTCAAGAAGCTCTTCACTGAGGTGCCTGCGACCTTGGGAAACAGTGGTGGGGATGTTGTTGTGCACAGATCACACCAGCTAGTCACAGTGTGCTGCTTTCCAGGGGAGAAGACCTCCTGCCTTTCACTCCGTCATTACAGCTGCTGCTTTATGGTATTAACTCTTCCTCAGCTGTTTGCCGGGAGACTTCTGCCAGCTGAGGGCCAGATGGCTCTGGGACCTGTGCAGGCATTGGGTTGCAGCAGCTGGTAAGGGCATTGCAGTGCACAGACTGCATTGCATCTTCCTCTCCATCATCACTACATTCCTCTGCCCCCTTGCCTATTAAAACCAGCTTCTTTCTGCTGCGCAAACAGTTCTCCTTTAGTGGTATCCTGTCAGTCAGGGCTAGCAGTGCTGGCAAAGTGATCCTCCCTCTGGTGTTTAGTCTTGAAAGAATATGTGATACAGGAGCAACAGATTACTCTGGGCTTTGCAACTGCCCTGCCCTGCGAGAAACATAACCAGCACACAGGTTTAGAGGAGAGCTGCCAGCAATATGTGAACATAACTGGATGTCTTAAACCACACAGCATGTGGCAATCTGTTTGCTGTGTTACCCAAGAATTAAGATGTTGGTAGGTTTTGACACTGTCTGGATATTGCAGGAATTTTTTAATTCCCTTTGCATGTCATTTCTGCAACAGCCTTGAGGTCCATCAGTGCTGTCAAGCTCTTTCTTTTTCTTCATCAGTCTCATGGGTTAGCCAAAACATCCTCAGAATATTCCTAAGCTGTTTACTGACTGAGCACCCAGACCCTAATTCTATCTAACTGGGTCATCTGTGTGACTGAAAAGAGCGATGGGAAAGTCCTAGGAGCCTGGAGCACTCAATCCAGTAACCTGCTGATCTCAGCTGTGCCCCACTGGAGGGAAATGGCACAGCCTCACTTGGGAGATCCCAAGTCCACAGACTCATTTCTACTTTTTTTCTCTTCACTATCAGCCACAATGGTCCCAGTTCTTTCCAGCAGGGATGGAAGGTACAGCCCTTTTCCAGCAGAATTTGCAATTCAAGGTTAGGACATATGTTTTGTTTCCTGGAAAAGAGCACAACCAAAGTGGACCTTCAGGAAAGGGTTGCATGTGGAATCTTGTCGATATGCTCCGAGGGGAGCAGATCCAGAGGACAGCACTGCAGAAAGCACAGCAATACGTACTGAGAAGCTGTCAAATGGACACTTATAAACTGAAATGTTGGCGGGGCAGATAAGATTGCGAAGAAGAGCCATCTGAGAAGGATGCAGAGCTGTGAAGAGCTTTCAGTGTAGTGCTGATAAAAATCTTGAATTTGGTGAGAGAAGAGATGAGGGAACATGGAAGAGAGAGAGAGATGATCTAGTCAAGCAGCAAGAAGTGTGGTTTTTGCTTTCTGTGGATGGATTGCTTTTCATGTTGGGAGAGCTTTCAATGCTTCACTTTCTATGGATTGGAAAGAAACCATAGAAGGGTTTCAGGTTTTGACAGGTATCTGGGTGCCTAGAGATGCAGGGCAAAGAATGGCAGGGAAATTGTGAATATAATATGCTTTTGAAAATGGCACTACTTGCTGATTTTTGTGTTGTTTGCCTTCTAGATGCTTCTAAATATCTAGCCCTATAATTCAGCTAAACTCAAACCCCAGGTATCGTTAATACAGGAAACCAGTGCTCTGGAGATGCTGCCCATACCCAGATTTTCAGTCTCCCCAGTTGTTGGGGTTTACTTGAGGTTTATGCTCAACCTTTCTCCTTCAGCTTGGAGGCACAGTTTCCTGATATAATGGATGTAACAGCATGTTTCTTCCCTGTCTTCTCACAGAAGTGGAAGATGAAAGGCAGTTTCATTCAACACTTTGTCAGCGGTCTATGCCTGGAAAACCAGACGGGGAAAGTGGTGACCAACCCTTGCCAAGCAGATGTACCTGGCCAACAGTGGGAGCTGCTACAAGCAACATGATGGTAGCACAGAGATCTCCTTGTTTCTTTGTGCATGAGACTTTGGGAACAGAGGGGGATCGGGAAGGGAGGAATGGTTTTGTATGTCTGACCCTAAATGTTTTCATTGTGCCCATCAGCAAACCACCATTTCAGCTGAGCACTTGGTGTTTTTGAGCTTTTCGAAGAAGAAGCGGGGGTGAGAGAGGGATGAGGAGAGTTGCTGAAATCTTCCCATCTGTTGTCTTAAGTTCTCCTTTGTAGCTGATGTCTGTGCACAGCTGCACCCAGAGAGGGGCGAGGACCCAGCCCAATACTCGGAGTGACCAGAACTGCCTTGCAGCTCTCCCCATCCATTCCTTTCTTTGCATCCAGAGTCCACGACCTTCAGTCCAACAGCTTAGACAATGCTTGTACAAATATTGGTAGCTCTTTGGCTTCCCTGGCTTTTCGCTCTAACATCGTGCATCATTTATGCATGTGTGTCTCTCGGTGAGGACTGGCCAGAAGAAGAGTCATCATGATGAGTGGAGGGGCTGGGAAGGAGCTAGCAGACCCTGGGAGCAGGTTTGTAACCTTTTTGTGGTGGGCCCTTTCCTTCCTCTGCCTGCAATGGCTGCCCTACAGCCAAATGGGCTGAGGTTGGCACAATGCTGACAAGAGAGCTGGAAAAGGGACAGTCTGTTTTAGCAGCATAACCAGGGATTGTTTTGGGGACTATTCCCTGTTGAATTCTTGCTTCCAGTTTTTTTACGGGTGGAAGGCCAGCCCTGCCTCCATGAGTGATCCAAGCCTGCAGGCAACCCAGCTGGACCTGGGTTCGGGGTACCACCCTCCTGCGGAGCTGGTCAGAGACAGGTGCCGACACTTTGGGATGCCAGGGAAGCTGGGACCGTTCTCTGGCTGCTCTTCCTGGTGCTACCAGACGCTGCTCGCTGCACCCCACACCGAAGATGATGCACAGAGCTGTGTGGGCGGTGCACGCTGACAGTGCCACTGCACTTGGCTCAGGCCTGGGGCAGGAGCCCACCCAGTTCCCCGCTGCGAGAGGCAGAAGGGGACAGCCCCTAGGTCATCGCAGGCTTCCTGCTGCTGGCTGGGCGGGAGCGCAGCCCTCTCGCTGGCTCTCCGGTTCTGCGTGGCCCTTGTGGACACAGCCCGGCATGACAAGCCACCCAATCCCTCCGTATAGTTGCTTTTCCCCCTCTCTCTCAGAAAGAGGAAGCAAAAAGGCCGGGGGCTGCTCCACTTGGGACACCCAGCTCTCCTCCCCGTGGGCACTTTGGGGAGGTTAGCTGGTGAAGCTGAAACTGCCCCCTGCACTAATGCTGCCACAGCACAGGCCTGCCCTAAGAGATCTCTCCTTTGTGTTCTGGAAATACTAAAGACAACTGATGTCTCTAGCTAGCGGCCCAGTCCTGCTCCCAGTTACCAGCCAGCTGTAGCTGAGTGTGGGTTTTCAGACCTGCCAGGGGAAGCTTACCTATTCGAATAAAAAAAAATCCCCACAACCTTACCTTTTCCTACTAGATCTGTTTTTGTAAACCAACCTTCCTCTCCAAGAGCTGGCAGGGGAACCAGATGGTGGGGCCACCTTCAGTAGGCAATTGCTTGCCTGGATCCTTTCTGATCTGGTGTAGAAGAAACAGGATGTTCATTTGGATTCTGAACAGCTGGCTGCTTTTGATCATGTTTGTATCCCTTTTTAATTTTCTCCTACCTTCGTATTAGCCCAAACAGTTGACAAAAGAACAGATACTGTTCTTCATACGTTGCATGTGCTCAGAAGTGCTGCTGTGAGAACTGGACGATTTGTTTTCTGTTCTCAGTTCTTTTATTTAAAAAATTAAATCAGCCAGGTGGCAGGAGCTTGTTTCCTGTTTCCCCCTTGACTTTGACATCAGCGCACTGTCTTGATACTGATGAACCAGACGAATGACCTGCCTGCACTGTGAAAACTCAGGAGGCAGTGCTCTTTGGTCCCAAGCTTACAGCATGGTGCAGCTGCACTTCTGTGTGGGAATGGGGGCACTGACTCCGCAGAGATTTCTCTTTCCCTATATAGAGATGCTTTGGGCCTGAACCACTGGGGCCAGGAAAGAGCAGAGAAAGAAAGAAAACAGCCTAGGAACAGAAAGAGGGCAGGGCAGACAGACCCACCACGGGGGAGAGATGCCATCCTACTAGCAATTACTTTTTTAAACGAGAATATGCAAGAGCTGCTACTTCTAGAACAGCATCATTAGGCAGTAGGAGACAGGAACAGTCAAGTTCTCACATACCTGGTTTGAAAAAAATTGATGCAAAGACAGACGAAAGGCCATTGAGCAGGTACTGTACGTAAGCTCTGTATTCAATGAAGTGCTAACGGATTACGTATTTTCATCAAAATGTATCCTAAGTGGATCATCTGAGCTTCCCCCATTTCACTCTCCAGCAGCTTAAGGGTTGTAGCTAACAGCATGTTCACTCCTCCACCAGGTTCTGCTTCCTTCCTTCTTGCTCCCACTGTGTGTGTGCAGCTTTCTTGCAGTTCCTTCTTCATAACTGTACTGGGACTAGGACCCAGCTCCTCTACAAACAATTCTCCTGACTGCTGCAGACCACAGGAGCCCTGCTTATATACAGTCTCCAAGCTCTGGGCCAGCCCTGGTTCAAAGGGCTCTTGCAGCATGCTGGCTATTGCCCTTGGCTGTGTGCTTGGCTCCAATGTTGGAGGTTACTGGCTGCTCCTGGAGCAGAGGTACCTGGACTAGCTGTGTTGCTTTGTGCCTCTCCTCCTACTGCTCACCGCCTGACGGAGTGCGAACTGGCATCCATTTGGGGCCGTGAGCTGGGGCAGCTGAAGGTTGGACACTCCTTCTTCAGGTGCCCCAGCCTGGGGGAGAAAAGGGAAAAGGTGGGCATATGCTAGATGTCAATAACTTCAATTGCCCCTGGAGTTAGCGGCTACTGGAGCCCTAACTCTCCTTGGTTTTGGACATGTTCTCCTGAGGTCACCTCCCCGCTGCTTACTCCGCTGTCAGCTAAAGCCCTGCTTACAGGACCTTCCTGTAAGGGCCAGTGCAGACCTCCCCCACATCATCGTCTGGAAGCCGTTGGTTTCCAATGGATTTCAGCAATCGCTGAAAAGCAGGTGCATTACAAAAGGCTGCTTTCACATGGGGGCAAATTAAACTTCTCCTCAGAATAAACAAACTCTTGTCCAAACTCATTATCAACATACTTTCTATTTCCCTTGCACTGAAGGGAAAGAGGAGCGATGTATCTGTGCTTTTTGCCCCCAAGGTCCACGCAGTGCCGTGTTTTGGAACAGGACTCCAGTGGGGGTTTTGCAAGCGAACTGCCTGAGCCCTCAAATTTGGCCCAGTGATTTGTTTCTTTAACAGACAGAACAAGCAGCTGCTTGCCCTTGTTTTCCTGTTTACTTTAAACAGCCCCCTAGACTGTCCAGACAGAGCATTTGCATTGGTAATACCCTTTAAGAAAGCTGTTATTGTATCAGATCACCCAGTGTAATTTCATGTGCTGTGAACCAATGGGGGTTTATTTAAGAAGAGCTGAAACTACTGTTGTACAGAAATCGATTTCAAAAGGTTTATTTTCCCCATTCAGTTGTAAGTTGCACTTTGCCAGATGTAATTTATGCGGAGCCCAGATTTGTTTTCCCTTTTCTTGAAGAAAGCATGTGCCAGAATCTGTTTAATGCCTGGAATAAAATCCACTTTGAAACAAGTGTTTCAGCCTGTTCTTATTCCCCCTTACTTCCCATCAGAAAAGAGTCTCCATCCTTTCTTGCCTGGTCCCTGCCTCTGTCTCTCACGGGGTTTGTCCTCCCAGACGTACATACCCCAGTTCTTTGCGTGGGTTCCTGGGTTGCTTCTGGAGGGGTACTGCAGGAGCTGGCAGAGGGATTTCTAGGATACAAAGGCATATCAGTTGAAAACGACTGAAGAAGCCCTCCTCGGCTGGCTGGGCAGGAAAGTACCCTTTCTGGCAGAAGCTAAGAGCAGTTAATGGACTGGCTTTTACATGCTGAAAGAAATAGCTGGGGGAGGGGGGAATTAATTCTTCCTATAACTCCCTCCTTGATCTTTTCCTCAGGCTATCAGCCTGCTTATTCCTTACTGAGCCTCCCAAAGGTCGGTCTTCTGCCTCTAGCTTGAGGGCAGGGAAGCATCACCGCCCACAGATGCCTGCTAGCGTGTGCGTTGCTGAGCCTCAAATACTGTGACTCCCGGAGCAGGCTGGTAAGGTTTCCTAATCTCACTTTTTTTTTTCTTTTCTTTTTTTTTCCTTAAAAAAAAAAAAAAAAAAAAGCCCAGCCAGTAATGTCAATTTGGAGGCTTTGAGTTTAAAATCAGAGCTTAACTTGCCTGCTAGATCACCTGCAGAGGCTTTTCAAACTAGGATCAGCTGGGTCTGTCTCTGCAGAAAGCAGCTGTGCCAGAGCCTCCATCTAGGGAAGGAGGGTGAAGGTGTGCTGGAAGCTAGCTGGCGTGGGCGAAACCGGTGCTTCCCGGTGCTGCCTGGCAATGTGTCTGTCTGGTGTTTGAGTGCTGTGGGAACTCGACAAAAAGGAAAAGAGTTGGGGCTTTCTCTCTTAGTGCTCCTTCCATAGCAGGACATCAGTTGGGCTGTGTCCCTGGAGTCCTGCCATGCACGCCCCGAGAGATGACCGCTGTAGTACTCTAGAAACCAGGAGATTCTCAGGCTGTAATGATGGCTGGGAAGACTTTAATTAGTCCTGTCTAGGAAAATGAAATATTGATCTTCTGAAGAGCCAAACGGAGGGGGGAAGGTAAGGAGGGTGGTGAGAAATGAGTGAGGGATGGGTTCCCCTCTGAGGAAGATAGGGTCAGACATACAGTGATCTGGCACATAAATGAGGTAGAGTTTGGAGTAGACACAGTTGCATCAAAGGAGACTAGAACCAAGTGTGGGGAAAATTACAGGGGAGTAATTTCTTTGCAGGAGGTTAAAAACATAGAAGCACCACATCCACAGCGGTCACACAGTTGGGTCAAATTTGGTAAATGCTTTGTCTCAAAAGGCAAATCACATGTTGTTTGGATTTGTTGTGGTTTGCTTTTTTTTAAAAAAATACTCAAATAGTTCATTTTAGCACTCACAAAGCAGATTATTTTCTTAGAAACAGAGATGATCTCCAAGCTGAGGTCAGTATGAACGTAGGTGCTAAGGAGATTTTTTTCTGCAGTCTGTTAAAAGGGACTTGCTTGATGCAAAGACCTTACGTGAGTATCTCTTCATTCTCAAAACCCTCTGCTGTTGGGCTGCAGGGTGTGTTGAGGTGGGTATCTCTGGCCCTCTGATGGGACCTATTCAGCATTTTAGAAGTACATACTAATTGCAGAAGTGCCTGGAAACCTGGTTGCTGCTCTTCCCTCAGGCAAGCATCCTAACACACTTCTTGCATCCTTTCTCTTTTGGTCTTGTACTGCTTGGCCGACACAGCTGAAGAGCTCCTGTATCCCTCCCTCTTAGGGGCCCTCAGATTCCTTCCTTTGTTGTGACTTAGGAGCATTTTAAACAGAAGCAAAGAAGCCCCGGAGAACTGCAAATGTTGAAATTAGATGTTTAGATCTACCTGAAACAAAACTTGTTTTCAGTGTGTTTGTTTTGCTGCTACGATAGCAAAAAATCAGCAGCGCGCTGCCCTATGACAATAAATGGGGCGTTTGCAGCATGCTGGGCTTCTGGCTCTGCTGCTCCAGTGGAGGACTCTGTGCCCACGTGTGGACAGGAGGCCTTGCTCTCCCAGCCACTCTCTCAGCTCGGGCACAAGGTAGCGGGGCTGTTATCCACATTTCTAGGGCTTTGTTTCTGTAAGGTGTTTTGCAAACACTGTGATACAGTCCAGAGCTGCGTGAAAAGCGTTTCTGCGCTGCAGCGTGTTGCAAAGGTGCTGCTGGGCAATGGGAGGCTGGGTACGGGACGGAACTGAACAACCTTTTGCTTTTCTGACTGAACTGCATCTGTTTGAGAAATGCTGCTTAAATCTCACCTGTGACTGACCGGTAATTAAAAACAGGCCAGAACAAGGTAATATTTCTGTGCTGGAAATGATAGTGGGTAAGTGTTCAGACCTGCCTGTCTTTGAGTCGGGGACATCCCATCCAAGTGGAAATAGCGGCTTCTGCTTGACATATCGATGAAACTTGTACTTTAGAGATCTGAGTCATTAAAATAAATCCAGCTTCATCTGTACTGGGTGGTGCAAAAGGAAGAATGAGAGAAAAGATAACAAAATAATCCACTTGGGACAAAATTGTGTTTTAATGTGATTTTGGTGGAAACCAGCTTCTCTGGTTTTGATTTCCATGGAAACCAGTACCGCAACGCTGCTTACCACTGCCTGCAGCGGGGCTGAGCTTGGCACTAACAACGGTAGCAGTGCGCTGGGTGATGAGCTGGCCAGTGCCTAGGGAGATGCTCAAATTTGTGAGCGTGAACTGAACAAAATGGGGTCACTGACCCAAAAAGCCACCCATGGGTCCCTACACACTTCTTGATCTATCTCAACTTTCTTTTTCCAAGGGCTCTTCTCCCTGAATTTTGTGGTCAGAGCCCAGGCTTGCTTTGCCTTCTCCCTGTCTTGGTCTCAATGGATGGGTGGATCTCAGTACCGCCTTCTCTGTAGCAGCCTGAGCTCCCTGTAAGCGTGGGGGCTGCTGGCTCCTAGGGTGGTCATGAGCTCTCACAGGCTTCGCCCCAGCTCTCGAGGTCCCTCTTCACCTCGCACCCTGGCATGTCATGTCCCTGCCCCATGGGGCTGCCACGCGGTCTCCTGATTGTTATTTAGTTTTAACCTATAGACCTGCTGCTGTCTGCTTTTGGCTTCCCTTCAGCAGCTGGGTGGCCAGAACTGGCCCTGCAGTATAGCTGTATTTTGGAAGTGACCACAAAGGTTTCAAAGAAGTGAAGCAGCTGCATACAAAGTAGAGAAAACAGCTTATTTGAAGAGGTGACATCTTTTTGTTTCACCAGAATTTGCGTGAATTTCTTTACCCACCAAAACACCTTGTTCCCCAGCCCTCCCTACATGTAATGTGTCCAAACCAGAAACCCTGTCAATGCTGGTGTGCTTTGAAGGCGATGGTTTGCATTTTGCCCTTTCTAAAAAGAAGCAGTGTTGTTCCCAGTGTTGTGGTGAGCAGGAAAGCGGTGGAAGGGGAAGTGCTGAAATAGGTATGAGGGCACTCAAATGTAGCCATGGTTTCCAGAGTAGAAAAAATGGGAAGATGGCTGATGAGTGCCTTTGAGCCCGATCAGTAGTAGAGCAACTGGGTAAAGAAGAAAGGGGTGTGAAAGGAGAAAGGGTCTTCCTGTGGTGGCTGGAAGTGCTTCTAGGACAAGAAGACTATGGGGCAGGCTTTGAGAACAACGTAGATCTGCCTCTTGTTTCTAATCCCTGCTGCCCCCAGCCCTTCTGCAAGCTGTCCCACTTCTGTTTCAGGGGACCGCTTGGCCCGTGCCAGGCAGCCGTCAGTGCTCTGGCTGTGACTTTCAAGCCTGGCTCCCACCGGAGGGACATTACGCAGCCAGCAGCGAGGCTGCACTGGTACGAGGGTGTCTGTATCTCAGGCTGCAGCAGAAATTGGGGCATCAGGGTGCGCTGAGGCTGATGTCCCAGCCCAGATGTTGGACCCAGTTGCACCCCCACCCGCTTCTCTCCTTGGCTCTCTCTGAAACATGCCTCCTGAGTCTTGTGTCTCAGGATCCCAGTGAGGATCAGAAAGTCCAAGGTTGGCCAAGCCTGAACTAGAAGACCTTTTCCACCCTTTGTCCCAATGATTGCTTTCCTTTTAAAATAAACACGAGAGCCACCAATGCCACAGCTGGAAATTCAGTGGAGAACACATAATGGGGACAGCTAATTCTGAGTTTTGCCTCATCTTACCAGGGGACAGAGCAAAAAGGATGTGTTCTGCTGTCAGCTGTGATCCTCGGTGACTGCAGAGCAGTCACATCACCTCCCAGTACTCCCTTCCCTTCTCTGAACTGGGATCGGTTCCAGCTGGCTGCCACATGAAGTGAACTTTAATTCAGGCCCTTTAGAAAAGCACTTTCTCCATGACAAAGAGGAACCATTTTTGTTATTGGTGTTTCCTAATCTGTCTTCTCCTGCAAGTTGTTTAATTCTTTGTTGAGTTTTTTTCTTCGCTCGATCCGTCGCCGAGTTTGCTGCGCTGGCAGCGCAGCACGAGACGAGCAAGCCCTCCCTCGGGCACCGGGCTCGGCAGGCGGTCGCAGTCTGGGGCTCAGGGTGGGCTGCACAAGCTGCCCGAGCCACCGCGCCGACGCTGGGGCAGTTTGCCCGGGCTGATCCCCTTGCTGTGCTGCCTACAGCAGCGACCAGCCTGCAGCTGGTGTGTGCACCTACGCAGCCTGCCCTGCCTGCCCAGTCGGGCAGGAAAACAAGGGTGAAGTTCTTGCTCTCTTTAGTCTCTGTGTGTTTTGACATCATCTTCACTTAGATCTGCTTTTCTCCTTTCTGGTCTTAAAACAGACTTTATGGGTGAGGAGACGGAACAGAGAAATATTTTTCTTAGCAGAAATTGATGGGGGGCTTTCTCCTCACTGCTGCATTTTTCCTTCTCTTTGTGCGGGGTTGTGGCGGGTGTTATTCATTAGTGCATACACTTGTCAGACTTGGGAAACAGACTCAGTCTAAATCATTGTTTCTGCTTGGATTAAATTTCTGATTGTGCATTTTAATACTGTTGGCTTTAAGAAATGCGAGTGGCTGGGAGAATGCTGCTGGTCAGCAGTCGCTGGCTTTGTGGCAGAAGCAGCAGTAGAGAGCTGGCCCAAGGCGGGTGAGACTGAGGGCTGGGGGGAGCTCGGTGGTTATCCTGCTTGGTTTTTCTTCAGCCACAAACACAGGGAAACTGGTAATGTAACATTTAAATCTTGAAGTGGCTACAAGGAAGGAGAGAAATGCAGCTAATGCTTGAAGCAAGTCTGCCTTCCGTACCGGCGGTGTTTAGGGGATGCTCTGTACAGATCCTCCCTTGGCGTCCAGCATCACCTCTCTTCCCCTTTGAAACACCCTGCCTACCTCAGGTTGTCCATCTGCAATACTGCTCAATACACTGGTACTTCTCCCCATTAAAATCAGCTTGATGACAGCTGCTGTGTGGATGTAGGCTTGACTATGTGGTCATTGTAATATCGTCTGGACTGTCTCTGCTGCTGCACGTGCTGCGGAGCGGGAAGCATCTAAATGGTGTTTTGGCAGCTCCGGCATGGAGGGACCTCTTTGAGGCAGAAGTTGTTCTGTCTAGGTCATTTCTTGGATTTTTGAGGAAAAGTAGCAAATTGTAGCAGAGACTTGACTCTCAATTGCTGTATTTGCTCAGCCTGGTGTATAGGGCTTGCAGGCTGCTTTGTCCTTTTGGCCAGCCCTGAATAGTTTTAAACCATCCCCTAGAGCAGGCTTGCTGGCACAGGTTAACACACGGTGCAGCCTGACTGTGGGCTGAGATACTGAGCTGCCACGGGAGAGCGCGGTCCCTCGTTCAGCGATTGCTCTTACCTCCTGCCATAGCAGGGATTTTCATGGGAGCCTTCACGTCCAAGAGTTTTGTTTAGTCTAAATCACTCAGCCTGTGAGAGCTGATGATGCTGCAGCTGTAAATATCTGTCGATGAAAACGGGCATTAAAAATGCGACAGATGTAGCTAAGTCTAAAAGCATACCAAAGGGTCTTCTGCTTGGGGTTAAATTACAGAGTCCCAACGTTCAGGCTGGTTCTTTCACGGCTCCTCTCAAGGCTTCAGTGCAGCACGTTTAATCTTTTGTATTTTAACTCTCTTAAACACTTTTGTGTGAGATTTGTTGTGTGCGTTTTTTTAACTAGAGGCTATGCGTTATAATGCTGTTGACAAGGACAACCAAATGATGTCAAAGTCCTTCTAATTATCCCAAGCTGAAGTGTCACCTCTGCTTTCTGTCGGAGTAGATGAAAGCAACGTTCAGAGACCCACTTAATACCCGAGCATTTTTCAAGGCAATCAACTGCTCCAAGCTCTTTTCCCCCTAAGCAATCTAAATGCTAAATAGATCTTTAAAATAATTACCATATCTTAGATGAGGAGCCGTTTTCCCCTGCAAACACCTGATGCTCATTAGCAATATTTAACGTGTCACACATCACCTCTGTTTACTCAAAACTTTTTTGGCAGGAGTTTGTCAGGTGTCTGCAAGTGCTGGGCCTACGCTGAAGAGCTTGGGGAAGCCTCTTGAGCGCAAATCCTTTGTCCTGAGAGAGAAGGGGTCTGCATTTCGGCGAAGCTCTTCCCCTTTTCCCCCTTCCCAGCTTTATTTTGATCTTATTAAAAATAAATAGTGTCAGTGAACAACGCCAACCTGGCACCAGCCTAAGCCGGGTCCCCAAATCAGGGATGAGCTTAGCACTGAGGGGCACGGTGGTAGAAAAGCTGGCTTTAACCTGTCTTTGCAGCTCCTCTTTCCCAGGTCAGAACAGGACACAGCTGGGTCACTGGTGGCTGCTTGCAGCATCCGAGAGCCCTTGTCAGGACCCGCAGCTGCCGGCGTGGATGTAGCCCCTTTGCCTGGGAACGTCTGTAGCACGCACTGAACTATGAACCCCGCGGGGCTGTTATAGCAGCTTTCCCGCAGCAAGCAGAGCCTCCTGCTAGGGGAAATCCGTAGGAGGGGTCTGCTCTCTGCACCTCACGTAGCTGTCAGGAATCACTCCCACCCTTGTACCAATGCAATATATTAATGATGGAACAGACCCTCTGGGAAACTGAGGTTGCTCGAGGTGGAGCCGTTCTTAGCTCTGCCTGCTAAAGCTGCTCTACTTTACACCTTGCGTGGTAATAAAGCTTAATTTGGACAAAGGATGTATGATTCTAGCCTAGTGGTTCAAGAGTTTTCCATCTCTAGAGCAAAGCCTGGAGCCCAAGATTGCTTCAGGAGTTACTTTCCATTTTTATTCTGTAACCCTTTAATTTCAAGTTCATAAACAGCCTTTGGAGCAGCGCCGGGAATGCAGGACCTTCCTGCCGTGCAAATGCCCCAGCTGCTCTAGAAAACTGTAATTACTTTCCTTCTGGTGCAGGTCGTCCTCAGATATTCCATACCAAGGATTTCAAAAGAGCCTCACCATAAGACATTCAGCGTCTTGCCCTCTAATCCCTCCTGCCAGCCCCAGACAAGCCTATACAGCTTGGTGAAATAGAGAAAGCAGTGACTGTCCTTTTATTTGTGTGTTTATTGCAATGGCTGTGCTGTGAGAAGACTTACCAAATCGAGGGAAATGGAGGAACACCTTGCTTGTGAGTTCCCTTAGCACTTACTCAGAGAGATAGTCTGAACCAGCTGGGACTAAGGCGCTTCTGGGTACGAGTTGGAGCAGATCCTGAATTGTGAAGACTGAGATGTACATGTTTGAGGTGAATCCAGCTTTGGACAACAGCTGAGTAGAGGCTTTTGGATTCCAGTGTGAGATCTAATGATTCAAATCCCACCTATACCCTTTGGATCTGGGCTTCTGACGCCATACATCCTCCAGGGTACAGCCTGGAAAAGAGTCTGAAATCATCTGACTTTGAGCCCCAGATTTTGGTTAAGATGCCATACATCCCTCTTAACGCACACTTCTCAAAGTTCTTATTCAAATGTCTCATTTGAATAATGTGTCCTTCATGACCACAGGGGTTCTTTATCCCGTAATATACTGCAAACAAGGCTGAAGGTCTTGAGTTTGTGGAGTTCATGGGACCCTTTCATGGGGGTGTCGTGCCTGGTAGTGCTGTCGTCTGTGACCTCTGTGAACTCAGAGCCTCCAGAGACCATGTCCATTAGTAAAACAGATTACAAAATCTCAAAGGGTTTTTTTGGTGTTGCTCAGAGGAAAAGCAAGCACTGCTGTAGAATTTTCCTCTGAATTAGAGAGTAATAAAACCTGACCCAGAGGACTGTGAGCATGTGTGAGAAGGGTTATTTAGGGGCTCTCCCTCGTACCCCAGGGCCCCCACCAGCTGATCTGTTCAATCATGTCTTAATCTGACCATAGTCCCAGCAAGCTAACGAAAGGGAACCGGCAGGAAAGGCTCGGTGCCCGCTGTAGCCATGAGTGACCAAGCAGATCCTGAAAGCTGTAAAAGGTTTTAAGGGGATCAATATTCTCTGTGCTCTCATTTCTAATTGGGCTTTATTGCAGGGCTCTGATTCATGTAGTTCATTAAATGGACTCAGATGGAGTTTCTTTAACCGAGTTTATACTCCTAGGGCATAGGATCAAAATAGCAGCAGCAAGCCATTGCCAAAGCCCCTAGAGCTCATCTGGAGAAGTAATTGCAAGAGTGCTGAAGCATTAGACTTCAAAGAAACATGGATGTGGCTAAATCAGTATTATTAATTGCATTTAAGTTTACAAAAAAAGTTGTCTGCCATGTTAAGAGTCACTTTAAAAACCACTCAGTGCCATGAAGT
Source organism: Phoenicopterus ruber ruber (assembly GCA_009819775.1). Classification (NCBI taxonomy): domain Eukaryota; kingdom Metazoa; phylum Chordata; class Aves; order Phoenicopteriformes; family Phoenicopteridae; genus Phoenicopterus; species Phoenicopterus ruber. The sequence continues at coordinate 39,256,979 of CM020219.1, forward strand.
AGGTATTTCAACTGATTTGTAGTATTGCTTGCATTTTGGGGCAAGTATTTTCTGGGTCTTCATGAAGCCCATGAGTAAACAGCTCCTAAACAGTAACTATATCAGCTAGAGTTTCATCATCTCCAGTTCTCTCATTCTCGTGACACCATGCCCCAAACACCAAACTGGTGGAAACAATGAGGAAAATACGCAGGAATTATACGGAGAAAGATGCTACCTATTGCAACTTCTTATCTACCTTAGGTCTGCATAGACACTTCCATCTTCCCTGCAAAACATCTGTGGAAAACATTAGTCAATTAAAAAAAAAAAAAAAAAAAAATCCAGCATAAAAACCCAACCTAGAGTTGCTTATGTGTATGCGGTCAGATCAAAGCGCCACCATTAGCCTGTTTCTGTCAGTGACCCAAGCCAAGTGTCTAGGGGGAAGCGTAAGAACAGGGCAATTGCATGGTGCTACTCTCCCGAAACACGCTCAGGGCCCTCAGGAACTCCTGCTGCATTGACATCCTGAGCCAGGGATGGCATCCCTGCATTTAACCACCATCGATGCATTTCCCTTTACAGGGCTTATCTAAGTAAATAGGAAGAGGGGTGTGTTTCAATTCTCAGAGGATCTTCTGCATTAACTAATTAGCACTACTTATTACTAGTTAGGGTGAGTGTCAGTTTTTGATGGAAGTGTAGGGCAAGAGGTATCAGGTCAACGCACGGGTGAGGAGGGAAAGGGGGAATTGGACCAAAGTGCTCAGCATTAAGCTGCTCAGCTGGTATTGGGCTGGGACCTGCGTTTTACTCTTACATTACTCCAGGAGCCAAAAGAGAGCCTGGGCAAGTCACACGGGTAGGTTTTTTCCAATCTGGATTATGTGTCAAACACCTTTGAGGCTGGACCTCCGTTCTCCCTGCAACTAGATTTAAGTGATGTCTAACTTCTAATGACAGCATGCCTGGAGGTAGTCACGAATTTTCTACAGAAACAGTTTAAACGGAGAACTCGGATTTATGGAGCTTAAAATGTTTTATTTGAGGTGTCTTGGGGGGGCAGGAGGAGGTTGATTAAAAATTCTACTGGCTGCTGTTCCCCCCGTGGGAGGAATCTGGGGCTCCAAGTGAGATGTCTAGGCTTCCTGTACCGAGGGAGAATGGGGTCTGAGGGGTAAGACAGAGGCCAGCGTGCTGAGCAGAGAGCTGCCTAGGTTATGCAATACGCTAACAAGATGATTAGGCCGTTAATTATAAGATGGAGGGAGGTGCCTATTTTTCCTTGGGATTTTCAGAAGGGAAAATACTTCCTGGAGCTATGGCTGACCTGATCCGGGTGCCTTTCTGCCAAGAAACAGAGCAACACAGTTTTGTGGCTAATGTAGCCCCTGCTCGGCTCCTTTCAGACAGGCTTTGAGTTCTCCGGAATATCCCAGGTGAGTGTCCTCATTAAGATCAACTGCTTGGTTATTCTCATGGGTCTCTTTCTCAAGCTTTCTAGCTGAATTTGTTTCATTTTGTATGAATAATGAGTGCTTTTACTTGGAGATGACAGAGGAAAGGGACAGAGGGCACACTGAGTGATTAGCGAAAAATTAAGCGTGTTGTAAACACAAAAACTACACATGCAATTTTAGGAGGTGTTAAACGATTCATTTTTGGTTAAGACTAAGGATATATCATTACCGCAGTATGAAATATTGGTAAACTTCATTTAGAGCTGCGGGCGCCCAGAATGATAACTATGTTCAATCGAAGACAAACTTAGACAGGAAAAGATGCAGAAAACTGCTAGAATGAGCAGGAGACAAAGCAACTTCTTGTATGTGAAGAAACTACCAACCACAAGTTACTAATTTAGCAAAATTGAGATGGTGAATGATTGCTTTTCCTGGGAGATGAGAAGTACTTGGAGAAAGAATTATAAAAAGATGCTACTAGCACAAAGTGGATAGAAATTGAAATTAAACTCACTTGGCCCAGAATCTAGAAGGCTACTAATGAGCTGGGAAGTGTCTTCTGGAACAGCATTACAAGCCAGGCAAAGAAAGCTGCATTAGTTTGGCACTGGCTAAGCTTCTGGAGATGATGGGCATGGAGAAGAAACAATTCTGGCGTTGAGAAATGCACTTCTTCGAAGAGAAGACTTGAATGCTGACTTTGCTTGCTACACTCTGGTTATGTCTCAGTGCTTCTGCTACGTTCCAGTCTTACAGTGGAATAGATGTACACGCTAAGAATTCCCTCAGGGATCAAGTTAATGTATTGAGAGAGAAGAGATTCTCCCCACCCTCCTTTCCTTCCTGCTCAGAACCTGAGAGGGGGCATAGCTAACAACGAAATGTGGAGCAAGGTTTATTTCTAGTCCTCGTAGCGTTGACTTTCCTCTTCCCCTGCAAGTACATTCCTGGATACTGCATTAGGATGCCTTTGCCTCCCAAACAGATTAGCAGGGGGTGTTGGGGTGGAGGCACGGGAGTGATTGCTTTTCTCTCCATTGGCACACATGGCCTGTTTCTTACCTTGCCCTGGCATTTTGCAATGTCCTTGAGCTTTCCCTGTTGTTACATCACAGGTTTCTGAGGCCTTCTATCTTTTATACTTTTTTTTTTTTTTTTAATTTGTTGAGGGCTGGAAAGGCTTGTGGGGTGTGCGAGTGTATATGGGGGTGAGGGGGGAGGCATCTGGGTGGCAGGTCTGATGACCTCTCAGGACTAAACCTCTATGACAAGGCATTGTTCTCACTGTCCCATGCGAACCTTCATTCATTCAAAGAGAATATCAGACCAAGATCCAATCTGACTATTCTGCACCCCGTCTTTTTCACCGGGGATTAGTTGCACTTTCTGTAGCCCGGTGAATGCTACCGTTGTGTCACGCAAACCCGCTCACGAGTACTTGATAGCCTGCCGTTTGCAGCACTGTCTTAAGCGGCCTGGGGAACAGCGAGTTCAAATGCCTGCATGAAATTGCTCAGGGTGGGGATTCAAAGCTTAGGTTTCTCATTTTTCACGATATGGTGTGTTCCAGTAGTGAGTCCAATAGAACGATGGATAATTTAGGTTGGAAGAAAGCTCCAGAAGTCATCTAGTCAAATCCTGCTCAGAGCAGGTCTTCTAACCAGATCAGGTTGCTCAGTGCTGTGTCCAGTCAGCTCTTGAACATCTCCAAGGATGGATATTCCCCATCCGCTCAGGGCGACAGCTTTGTGTTGGGTGTGTGTGAAACACCACCTTCTAGCTAACCAAGAAGGTAATAGTTTAAACTTAGGAGCCTGTTTCCCGCACAGTCAATGGAGTGATGCAGAAGCTGTCTGAAGAGGAATTAAATATACTAGGTTCCAGTACTGATGCGCTGGAGATCTGGGCCATGTAAGTGTCTTATTTAGCCAGTGGCAGAGTCCAGAAACACGGCCCCTAAGTACACAGCCCAATTTTTCTCTTCTGCAGGTCCTGTTGACTTGCGTGGCACAAATGCAAGGCATGCAGCAGCTATACAGAAGCCGTGTGTATGCCTCTGCCGGCTGATGCTACGATGACGGTGCATAGTAACAGGTTCAGCTGGAAGGACTGTGGAGATACCGCAGGGGTTGCAGCAGCAAATTGACTAGTGCGTGTATGAAATTAGTAACAACCCCCTTGCTAATGCTCCACCAGTGATGGCACTGAGCTGGGATACGCAGCATGCAAGTTTTACTTGCGTGTCATACGCAAACTCAGCACAAATGTTAGGAAGAAAAACCGATAAATTGGAGCTGTGCCCAAACCTCATCCAGATAAACTGTTCATAGAGGCATAGTTCAGATTACAGTAATGAGAAAACTAATTGCTAGAATCTGACGTTTCCCTGTAACAAATCCAGACAGGGCTTGCTTTAACTTCAGTCCTTTTCAGACACAGTGAGGATGAAGCATTTATTAATGGATCAGAATAGAGAGCTGCCTTGTACTATGCAAAACCAAACAGCCCCATTCAGTGTGTTTCAGTGGCAAATTCATTCCCCTGCTATTTCAGTGAATGGTACATTATAGTCAGCCAACACGAAGTAACGTTACAGCAGACAAGACACTCAGTGTAGAAAACCCCAGAGAATTTACTAATATGTGGCAGAGCTTTAAAATAATTTTCTATTTCAACAGATTTGCAGTTTATGTATAGCTAGTACAAGTTATTTATCATTTTATCTTGAGATAAATACTGAAGTCAGCACTCCAGACTCCAAGGGAAAGCGGGTACCTAAGGTGAGTGGTTCAGATGTTTGGCGAGGCTTAGCATCTCAGGCTCCGTTACTAGCCTCAGCCTTGTCTTCTGCTGGACAATTGCTCAATTATGCTCCCTCCCCCTGCAAATACTTCCCCCTCCCCCGATAATGGTAAGACAGAGAATTTATAATTTATTTCTTTTAATGCTCTCCAGGGTCTAGCAGACACTTAACAGTTTCATAGCAGTTGAAAAACAGGAGCTTGGAATTTGTACGTGTAATCCAGCTACCCTTGATTTTTCACTGTTTATTAGTTTTCTTGATGGATTGTTTGAGTTTCCAACATAGCTGAGTTCCAGTACAATCAGGCCGTTACTCAGTGGGAATTGCAAATGTACATAACTGTTTACGTACTCTAAAGCAAAGCAGCTGGAGCGTTCCCCTCCTCCCTCGGAGGGTAAGTCAGTCATCTGAAGGAGCGCCCTTGCTTTCAGCGCATCACCAACTAGCACATTGCTTGGCATATGGTAATGAGATCACAACCAGCCATTTGCAACTTTCTTACCTCCTTCTAATGCAAGTGAAAAATCTCATGGTTCTTCCAACCTAAAAAATACTACGAGAAGTGAAGTCTCCTCTTGCTGTAAACACGTTTTTCTAGAGCACATGCATTAGTTTCTAACAAAGATAACAAGGTTGTCTTGGCTACTACTTACTCTTTTTCCCCGCTGGATGTGACAGGGGTGTTAAGCACGAGAACAGACTGATGTAACAATGGGGATGCTACTTCCCTGCTGTGCTTACGATGTATTGTGATAGACGTCAAGATTTCAGTCTATTTTAAAAGAATGTGACAATGGAAGAAACTGTAGACAAGTATTTTAACCACCTAGCTCATTTCACCCTCAAAGCAGGAACACAAACTCAGTTTTGCTTTTCAGAAGCCCCCTTCAGCATACCGAAGGAGGCTGCAGAGTGAGATTCCTGCGAGAGTGATCTTCTTATTATCGTGGTGTCAAATGCAACTCAAATTCTAATCCTAGTGGGGTTACATCAGACCTAGGTCCTTGAACTGGCCGCAAGATTTTGGGCTGTATTAAAGGATTAATTAAAGTAAGCAACAGAATAGTGTCAGGCATTCCCCACCCCGCCCCAGTGCGTTACTGACTGGCAGGAGCATGCAATGGTAGATAAACTGGTCATATATATATATATATATATATATATAAAAAAAAATATATAAAAAAATTTATCTACTATTTTCTGCAACAGCACCTACCATGCTTGACCTTGTTCTGAAAGCCTCAGATGAGATTTTTTTTTTTTTTAAGCGAGCAGCTACTCTGCTTGCTGGTGCTGCTTGGCAGTCCTTGCCCACAACACCCGGTGTCTCTTTTGTACGCAGCGCGGAGTAGCGTTACGCCTTTCAGCAGCAGTGCGCTGTTAGATCAGCGCAGCCACCTCACAAAACCCCACCTTACTATTTTCTTGGCACAGAGCCATGCCAAGAAATGAGTTGTACCATTCTGGTCATGCCTCAACTTGAAATCAGTAGCAGGCAGTCCAGAGACTGTGCGAGGACTCCTCTATTCCATGACTGGAAAAGGTGCCGCGCGGTTCATGGCTCCACAAGCCAAGCTGGAGTCAGGCAAGCACCGCAGCTGCTCCGTACGCCTGGCGATGGATGAGGCTCATGGATCTCATTGAACTGAGACGAGGCTTGCTTTAAAAAAAATGTACTAAGTATTTCCACCCTTGGAAATACTAGGTCTCTGAATTCCATTCTTTATCCCTGTTTCACAATACCGCACCACTCTCCTGCAGAAATGGCAAATACTATTTACTTTATCATTTACTCCCACGCCGTAGCAGGTATGACCATCACTGCTACTGGCACCTGTCCTTTATGCCGGACGCACCAGACAATCTGCCACAGGGAAAGCACGCACGGGATTGATAACAGATTCTTTTCTGACACGCTTCCTATAATCGTGCAATTTGTTTGGGGCTTTGCTTGCAAAATGCTGCTGACAAACCTCACTCTTAAAGGTGCTGAACTCAGGCAAATGTGTGATGTGCCTGAGTAGAAAAGCGCTGTCTTACGCCTCTGAGGACGGGTGCAACTGGAGAAAGTCCTAAAGGCACTGCTGTCATCCGTTACTGGGAAGGAGCCAAGAAGCAAACTGGAGAGCAATTTTTCACCTGGGCTGCTAAAGTTTTGGCTGCTAATTACTGGAGTGCCAGTCTACTGGCACGTTATACGTTGCCAAATGCTCATAACCCTCTTGGCTATATTTCTGAAGGCAGTCACTAGTCGGAGACAGCTTTCCAGATTCTTCTTTCTAACCAGTTGCACATCAGGTAGATGCTGCAGTGTGTTTTTCCCGTCCAGTGTATTTGGTCAGCTGCTCAGTTAAGCAACAAATCTGTTGTTTCATGAATAGTTAATCGAGTAAAAGGCAACTCTAAAGGAGTATGGAGACGAGCAGCTCAAGAACTATGCACTAGAGAGTTTTAACTAGTAGCTTATTTTTGGGGGGGGGGGGGGGGGGGGGGGGGGAGACTTGTAGCTGGGTGACAAGGGGAAAAGAGAGATACTTGAGTCCCTTCTCTTAAAGTGGTGTACAGACAGTATCTTTCTAGCAGCAGAAGGCCGAGTCTGGCTCCAGAGGTATAAAAGGAACATTTACTTGCATTTTCCAATTCTGTGAACTTCCATTACTGAGATGACCACAGAAGTTTAATAAGTGTTTAAAAAAAAAAATGAAAAACCAAAACAAAACCCCAAACAACTGTGAATTAATTTTGAAGTTAAAGCTTGTTTACCTTCTACTTTCCAAAAACCATACCTTCACCAAGTCCCTTTCATAAAGCAGGAATGTTTATTACCACCTGCTTTAAAGCACCTTCTTCCATTTTCTGCTCTAACATGAGAAATTCATGTTTTGTACTTGTTTGCTGGTCTTGGTTTGCACAGTTATTATACTAGAGCCAAAACTAAAAGAGGAATATTTTTTTTTATCAGACCGAACTTTAGGTTATCTTTGAAGGAAAAGCTGTGCTATGTTCCAAGTTCCTGATTACCATACATTCAGCATGCTCCTTGCACTTTTTACAATCGGGAAAAAGCCCACATGACTGGCTTTCCTTAAATTGAAAATAAGCTCACAGAGTGAAGAAAATATTAAATCAGTATTTGTAATGTGAGAGGGGACGTTTACTTGCCTTCATTTAAAGACTGCAAAATTGCATCCTACTTAGCACCTTGAATGATCCACCATGAGAATATTGGAATTTTTACCAAAAAATTGTAAACATTTACCAGACGAAATCCTCAAACATGTTAGGAAAGAACATGTTATTTTGCTACTTGCTATACAGGAGGATAAGCTATACAAGCTGTTTAAGTAACATTGCTTATGTTAAACCTGAATGTTGTTATATGGGGCAATAGCAAATTTTCTAAGTTTTACTGTGTCAAGCTGCATTTCGATATAAAACTTCCGTACAGCAGTATTTACAGACTTAAGTAACCTTAACCTACCATGTATTGAAAATCACCATTTATTATAAAGGAAGCATGTTTTGACGTTAGCAGACTGAATGATTCCTGGTCACAACAACTGTAGAGCTAGTAGGTCTAATCTCCAATTCGTACGTGTGTTGGGATAAAAGTTTAACACCCGCTCCCAGTATCTTTCTAAGAATTTCTCTCTCTTCAGTAATTTGATTCCAAGTCTTCAGCAGCTATTACTTAAGTGAAGCTATTTTCATTAAAGCTTTGCTATAGACAGTCAATTTGACCTCACATTCTTTTAAGCCAATCCATTTGCTGTGAGGAGGTCCATCAGAAACTATTGATGTGTATTAGGAAGTTAAGTGCACTGGAGAGAATTGCATTCCTCTGTTAATCCTGGAACTGCTCCTGGTTGAGCATACCTGTACGGTCTAAGACTCAAATCTGTACCTATAGTAGACAAACTCCAGACTGACACAAAGGCACAAAGTACCAAGCCAGCCTTGCTTTTGTACCTGCTGTATTTTTTGGTCTAACGTGTCCTCCAATCCAAACTTTTTCAGTACAGCAAAACTGCAAAGACATCAGCATTCAAGATATCCAGGGGCAGATACAATTTTACAATGTGTGGAAGCAGTTAAGTCCTTATCCTTTGTAAAGAGAAAATGCAGTTTGGGGCAGATTCCCATCAAAACAATTTGCTTTGCCTAATCCTTTCTCAGGGGAAGGTTGGAAGCAGACTAATTCATGGGTCTGTGACGTGATACATTCAGCCTGCTCTTACCCGTCACCTATCCCAGAGCAGACACACTTACCTGAATATAAATGCCTTGTAGAAAGATCACGTTTAGAGTGCAAGAGGGTTGCTGTGTTTCCCAGAGATCCCCAGGAAAGACAGTAGTCAAGTAGTCAAAACTAGGCCAGAGAAGTTAACTTTGCAGGCCAGAATTTGAGCCATTCTGTAATATGGCAAACAACTGTTGGTTCAGTCCATGTAACCTTTCAAGCCCTGTTCTTTGGCAAACAGGCAAAAAAGATTTAATTTGTTGTTTGGCAAAAAACCACAAAATTCAGCACTCAGGTTTAACTAAAGGGTAGTTTTTTTTATTCCCCGTTAAGACCGTCTCAAGGACATAACTAAATGTTGTAAACCCCACAGAAGGGCACATACAGTGAATGTGGCGAAGTACAATGTGAACAGCCCCAGGGGTTCAAATAAGGTAGGACCATTAGCTAACCAGAGGAAAAAACCAAATTAAAACTCTGCTGAAGATGTTACACTTTCTTCTCCATTTACACTGAAAAAAAAAAGTCAAATCCAACAAAATCCTTGCATCTCTAACAATACATTCAGTCCTGGCTAAAGAGTTTAACAAGATGGCAACAGGATGACTATAATACAAAACGTTCACTACTACACTCTGTACACACCTGTTGTCCAAGCCCTCCCCCAAACCCATGTAGTGATGGTGCCCCCATTATTTGCTTGCTTGCTGGGCCTGCCTGCGGAGGAGGACGTAGATCTTCTCCTTTATCCAGTCTTTATTGTACGGTTGGTATGTCTGAGTATCAGCACGGTAACTAGAGAGGGGGGAAAAAAAAAAAAAAGTAGTATCAGTCCGTCTTGTAGTACATTTACCGGAAGGACTTCACAAACAATTAAGTGTCCTCAAGTGTATGAGGCAGAAAGTTGTGTACAGAACACTAGTATCAGAATTAGATGGGAATTGCCACTTAAAGATATTTATCCCGTTCCCTAAAAAACAGTTACCCAGCAGATCAGTAAGAACCTGAAACAAAATTAGATGCTCCAAGTACTACTGAATGACTGGATCACAGTGTGTTCACATTTTAATTCATGACTATAATTACTTATGGGAGACAACAAATGGAGGACCGTAATATTCTGGAGTTCAGAATGAAGAATAGTTCCACCAGGAAACAATCTAATTTGTCTTAATGAGCTAAACACTTCTTCAACACTACTTCAAGCAAGCGTTCATGTAAGTCTTCAAGTGTTCCACTTCTGTTTGGAATTTTTAGAAAATTAATAAAAGCACAATTTTCCAGGAGCAAAGGGAGACTCATAAATGGATAACAAAGGATTCTTGCCAGTTGGCAGTAAGGGAAGGCTTACATCTAACAAACAAGGACACTTCATAAAATCAAACTGAAAACAAGAACCCACAGACTCATTTCCTTTGCTACTCAGGGACAGTTGATAGAAGTAGTCCACTAGCAAGATTTCCTGCCAGGGACAGAGAACTCAGTTACTCAAGACACCGTTGAGGGCCAGAGAACTCAGTTACTCAAGACACCGTTGAACTGAAGCAGAACTAGACTGAAAAGTGAAAGCAAATTGTGTGAAGTTATCTGTGTAGATTCATGCCCTCCTTTCCCCCTTAGTCATTAAAGTTGAATGTTTTTTTGATGAAGATGGTACTTTCAGTGAATGCTTCAAGAACTACTGAAGCCCCGGTCAGTCTTTAAATCTTAGTACACATATTTCTGATCGGATAAGAAGGGTGAAATGGTCATTGGTAAGAAGCTAAGTAAAAATCCACAGTTAACTCAATCCAGAATAATTTACACTTCTTACCTAAGGAAAAAACCCTAAGTGTACTGTTTCTAAGAAAGCCTTGTTATTTAAAACCCAGCATGGCTGGTTCAAAGCCATAGAAAGAGTTTTAGTATATATTGATATAGTAGTAGTTCCAGTGCAGTATAAGAAATGTTAGTTTCAGGAAAAGTTACTGATTTCCATCCCTGACGCAATCCATTCATAATGCTACACTGCAAGACCAGATAGCAAGTACTGTAGGAGTCTCCATGAACACCAGACATGTCTGGTACACTATGTGCTACGTGTGCCATCTGGTGGAAAACTATAAGCTAAAGTAAAATTTGGCACGACACTGAGTTTACAAGCCCAATTAAGAAAGGCACAAGACTGGACTAGAAAACAATTGCTACTTCCTAAAGCAAGTAGCTAGCTTCAGTCTGTTAGATAAACTAAAACGAAGTGTGTCTTTCAAACTGCATCAGCCCAGCACTATGACACCTGAAGCGGCAGGACGTCTAGGGACAAGGTAACTCTGCAGAAACTGTAATCCTGTTTTACTTATCCTACTGAAAACTTTGGTAAATGGCATTTGTAATAAGTCATTGTCACTAACATAGATTCTGTATGTACATCAGAATCCAAAGCAAAGCAATTTGATGCTCGGGGTTTTTTTTTAAATAGCTTTTCATTTTAAACTGGAATTAACTGGCAAAGGCTGTTGACTGTGCAGCCACACAAGTACTTGCACTGGGATTTCAGACAGAGTGGTACAGCTGCAGGAATGTCCACACCAGATATTCACTGGCTTAAAAAGAGTTTCTGGAACTTAGAGATTTGAAAGTCAAATATTATGTCTTTTGTTATTTGAATAGGAGATTTGTATCCTTATTCTTACAGAATTTCTGCAAAGTTGATACGACTGTCATATCAAACCATTACCTTGAAATTTATGGTATGGAAAGTACTCACGATCTGGACTATGTGATTTAGTTACAATGTTAAGTAATGTTCTGAATAGTGAAATTTAACATTTGATTTCACAGTGCAGTCAGAATGGGAAGTACACAAGACCACCTTTGCTTACCCACAACTTTAACACACAGATGAGAACTGGAGATAATGTATTCACAAGAACATTTAAACAATTAGCTAGGGCTTTCTGGAGGATCGATCTGTTCCTCAATCACTTCATGAGGATTTACAGAAACTTCCATCTTGCTGTATCTTGATTAAAATAAACAGTTGGCTGCAATGCACTTCCGTAGACTTCTACCATACCACTAGTACAGCCCTCAGCTGAATAAAATTCCTTAATCATTATGCCTCCTTAATAATCGGACTAACTGCACAAAGGCAGATACAGCCCCAATTTAAACAGATTCTAGCATTAATAAAATACGTAGCTGTATTAAACTGTTGGACTTCAGTATGTGAAATGCTGGGAGCTTCAGTGTGACTAAAACCCAAGTGCAACTGTCAGTTTCTAAGCTTTCTTTAGAGATACTTTATTCCAATGCAGGTAATAGGAGTGGGCAACATGGCATGCCAGCTGCAATACTGCTGCCTTACAAACAGTGATTGCAAAAACCACCCAGAACCTTACCAGATTTCACATAAAACATGTGAGAGTTTAAATGGAAGACTTGTGACTTCTCTAAGTCACTGAAATGGACTTGTACAACTGAACTTACACAAGACAGCTGAGGTCTGCCAAGTCATCAATGAAGTCAAACAATTGGCTGATATCATATGTAATGGATGGACTGTTGGGATTCATTCTCTTCAGGTGCTCTTCATACATTTTACAGACTCCTACAGAGAAAAAAAGATTAACAATACAACATTAAAAAAACAACAACTGTATTTGCTGAAACTTCTTCAGCTATTGAACCACAGATATCAGGAAAGTTTAGAGATGAATACCATGAAAACAGAGACATAAACTTCTTACTCAGATTTTGCAGAGTTGAAATGCTTTTGTTCTCACTATTTGCATTGAAACATGATACTATAAAATCAGGGAAGATGCATCGAAAGAAGCATTATCATCATGTAAAGGAAAAAGTTTTAGGTCTGTCAAAGGTGTAACTTTCCCTGCAGTAGGCTCCAATGGAAACCTGATTCCTTCTAATAATTTTAAGACAGCAATTGCAACATATATTCCTACTGTACAAACCCCTGAGAAAGAGAAGAACTAATGTCAAATAAAGCTACTCAAATCTCATAAGAAAGATCATTCTTGATGAAAGAGTCAAATGGGGCTACTGAGGTAAGAGTGACGGCACAAGCCCATATATGAATTTAAATCAGCTTTATTTAAGCTAGCCCGTAAATAATTCAGATACATTTGAGAAGAATGTGATATTAAAGTGAGCACTGAGGCTTTACATGGTCTTTATTATGCTTTTGTTTGCCTCGCAAAACTTCCTGCAATTACAATTTTTAATGTTAAGTGAATTTCCATGTTTAAACCATCCAGTTGTAGTATTTCAATCTTCTTTCCGAGCTCACTATGTGTCTCTTAAAGTAACGCAGGACTTTTTCTCTGGCACACATACCACGAGGCTGCAAATTATGTATCAATTGCACACATACTTTCATTTTATATATTATTTCCAGTAGCAATCTTTTCTTTACATGGCTAGCACAAAAATTAGTGAGAGAGTTAGGCTCTGATCCTGCAATGGAATGCATTCAGGCAAGTCTGCTGCATGGCCCCACCAAGAATATGGCCTACTCCCATGAGCAGAATGTATAGAGAATAACGATTTTTAGTTTGCTAAAACATTAGTAAACTAAAAGCATGATACATTTTTGCTTTTTTTGTGAATTACCTTGGGAAAACATGAACAGCAACTTATTTTCTTACTGAATAAGTTTGGGAATATGTCAAAAATGGGGTTTTAACAACACTTTTTGACTACCATGTCTGCACCCACCTTCCATGCACTCATTCACCGATTCATAATCAGCGTATGTTCTGCCTTCTGGCCTCTTGGTAGGCTGGACAAGTAGAATTGTGTGAGACTGAAAAACAAAACAAACACCAAGAAAACAGGTTACTTGCAAAATTTGAATGATTTTTTTCTTTGAATTCAGTTATTTATCTGAATGAAGCACTAAAAAGAAGCATAATATTAAAACACTAAACTAGCAATGAAGGACACAGACATTTTTCAAATAGCACTTACTGTTCATATAAGCCGCATTAATAATTTTTGTTTCCAATCAGTCCCATCAATACTTACGTAACTTTAAAATGTGCAAAGTCACCAGTTAAGCAGCTATTGTGTTGAAAGAAATATCACGGAAATAGTAGTTTCTATTTGAATAGAAAAGCAAAGCAATAAAGTCAATGTATAAAAGCTATGCCACTAGTGCATTTACTTATTTTATTCCAAATGCAAGCTGTTAGTCTGATTTTAAATACTCCAATTAAAGAGCAAGGATGGAGTCCAACTTAACTTCACTGTCAGTCTCACCTTAAAGATTTTAACATAAATAGCTATTTTGAGTTACTCATTCAACTTCAAGGGAACACAAATTATACAACAAATCTGCACTTACTATTCAAGATTATTTCCTGCAGAACAGATGCACTGATTTTTCATACTTCAGTGAGTCTACTGAAACAGTAATTATGGCACAGATAACTGTTCCAAATGTCAGAGTTTGTAAGCTTGTTCTTCTGCAGGAATGACTTAGATGATTGTACAGTCGGTGGCTTGCGTTATTTCTGTAATATTTTTCACTTGGCTACAGCAAGTAATTTGAGCAAACAACAAGCAAGATTTTTGAAGTGTACACAATCTGTGATCTAATTAACAGGTTACACAGCACAGAAAGTTTGCAAGCATGCTACAAAACACCATTTCCAGTGCTGCTAATTGGATCCAACATTTTCAATGCTAATGTATGAGGTAAGCACACAACATGTAATATTCATGGAGGCAACTGCAGAATAAGACATGCTGGATACAAAGACCAAAGCGTATTATTGGGCTTAAACTGATCAGCTGCTGATAGAAAAATCCTGACCCACACTTTGGATGTATCATTGAAGATACCAGTTCAGTGTTCAAATGCAGTGACAGAAGAGAAAAACGGCAAATATTAGCATTTACAAGGAACATGTAAGAAAACAGTACAAATTTTTATACCATGACTGGTAGTGTTCCCATGCCTGGAATACAGTTTTCAGTTCTTTAAATTCTGCCTCAAATAACATGGTAGAAGGACATTCAGAGAAGCCCAGGAAAAAGTTACACAGAGAAACAGAAGCAGCAAGACTTTTCCCAATCAGAAATGGAAGAAGAGGGGAATTCAGAGCTACTCGCTGTAACAAAAATCATAGAAAGGAGACTAGACCATTTAAGTCCACTTTCATGTATGCCAGAGGACGCTAGATTTGAAAGTTCCCCAAGGGAGGCTGGTATCTGGCGGTTCCTAAGTGCATTGTACTTGAACAGCCATGTCTTACCAGGGAGTCCAAATGACTGCCAAACTTTATTATAAAATACTTTTTCCAGCACTACCACTTTTATTTGCTGGTCACTGATGACAAGGATTGGTTCCATGACTTGCAGCTCTGACTTTCTGGGAGCATCTGACTAAGGATCTCTTATTAACAACAATGGACGAGGTGTATCGGCCAGTTCAGCCAGTGTGTTCTAAAAAAAGCTGTGTTATTTTAGCATCACAATGTCTTGCAAACTACATTTGTGGTGTCTGATTACGTACACACATTTCTCTCTTTCAACTAAACTCAGTATTGAAAAAAAATTTGTGTTTGTTTGACAAAACCTACGAGAGCATAGATAAAACTGAACTGACCAGGAGTTACAGAACTGCATCATAATTGAGTGAATTCTGTATTTGGTCTCTCAGTATCTTGCTGGGAAATCATTTTAGGCTTTCTGGCCTATAAATACCCAGGCTATTCCTCCCATTCTTTGAGTGTTAAATGAATATATGTATTCTGAAATTATCCCAATAATCAGATTATAGAAAAAAAAAAAAAAACCAGTGTGCCAGACATGTAAGCCAGTTCTTTCAGAACTTTAGAGCAGAAATTATTTGGGCTTCTGACATTAAACCATTTATCACTTTAGACACTTTACAATAGCCATATCAGATACTGGCCTGGCAATTATTAAAATTAATGCCATTGAGACCATCCATATTGTAGAATTAATGCATTACATCTCAAACATTTCTTTGGGAACTTCCCATTATTTTACCTTAAGGGACAAAAAAAAAGAAATTGATTTGATAAAATTGCTCCTCCTCTCTTACCACATAAGTACAAAAAAGTGAGAAGTTCAGAAGCCTGAGAGAAGTTTCCTCCAACTATTACCTGCCCTACTGAATATGTGCATAGGTGACAGGGCAAAAATCAGTGTGATTAATAACAATTATGTTTTCCTACAGGTATAAACCTTGTTGTTAGGAAAAAGAAAACTAAAACAAGGGAAGATCCATAAACCGTCATGTGTTAGGATCAGGTTATCTGGAAGAGCCCAATACAGACTCTTACTATTCTGATGCCTATGTTGGGTTTTCTTGCATTTTCTTTAAAAGCACAGTTGTACTGGCTACTGTTAAGCCGGACATTGAATGAGATACCACATGGTTTATATTATGCCAATTTTGAACTTCTAGAAAGCACTTTAGAAAGCACTCCAATTACTGAAGACACAACCCTGTAAAAATGGTTAAGGCAGCACTGACAGCCAAATCAGCAAGACTTAGGTGTTAGGCAGCATTTGCTCAAAGAGGCTTCCACCAATTGTAGTCTATTCAACAATAAAGTGAAAAAACAATAAAAGGGGAAGATAAACAAGTATTGTAAGAATAAGCTGTGCAGCGATGCAGATACAAGTAGTATACTGCACACACCTAAACGCCTTTCAGTTACTTCTGCTAGGCAGAAAAAGTGGTTTAAGTGTCACCTTTCACTTTGGACAACAGGGACAGAGCTTGTAGCTGCTCATCCTAGCAGAAGCTAACTACTTTTGAGCAAGTGCCCACTGTTTTCGAGCAAACACCAGACAGATGTAGAACTCTGCTGCAAACCCAGAAGCAGTTGTCCTTCCACTGCAGGGCAACAACTTGCTTCAGCATATTCCAGTTTATTAAATGCATGCAAGAAACTAGTGTGACTAGCAGGCCTTTGTGCTTTAGCGTGCCATTCAAACAGCCCACCAGCGCAAGCTACCGCCTTTCCCTCCCTCCTGGGGAAGAGCAGGGAAAGTAGCATGGGCAGAAACAGCTTCGATTAAGGCAAATGAGCCATTTAAGGTAGGCGCACTCGGCGTATCCGGGAAGCCAGCGCCCGCGAGGAAGAGCTGCACTTCCAGAAGCGCCCTGAAAAGGGGCTGAAGCTCCCGGGCCAGCCCGCTCCACGCCAGGGCCACAAGCCTCCCCCCTCTCTCCCTCCCGGAGCGCGGCCGGCCTTTGTGCCGGGGAGGCTCCGGCGGCGGGGCGGCACTTCGCGAGGCCGCTGCCCCGCCAGCACGTGCTGCCGCCCACCCGGGCCCGGAGCGGCGACCGCGGCCTTCCCCACTACCCGCCGCGCCTTCCCGCCCGCGGTGCTGGTGACCGCCCCCTACCCTAGGGGGGAGGGAAAGCAGCCCGCACCGCTCCCCCGGGCCGCGCCGGCCCCCCCAGGCAGGCGCGGGGTGCGAGGAGCCGCCGGGCCCGGCCCCCCGCCCGCCCCGCTCACCATCACGGCTCCCGCTCCTCAGCACCGCCGCGGATAAGAGGCGCGCGACGATCCCCCACAACCCTCCGCGCCCGCCGGAAACGCTGCGCTAACGGCCGACCATAGAGCTCGCGGCGCCAGAGTGCCGCTCGCGCACGCGCACGCAGGCCCAGGCCGGCGCCCGAGCGCGCGGCGCCACACGGCGGGGCGCTGAGGATGCCGGGAGCGGCCGACTGCGCCAGGCTGGAGGGGGCGGGGCGCGCAGGAGGAGCTGAGCGGCCGCGCGGCCATCTTTGATGAGGGAGCCGCTTCTTCCCGCCGCGGCCCGCGCGGGGCGCTGGGGGGCTGCGGTCTCACCCGCCATTTTGAAGTCGGGAAGCGCGTGGGGGCAACGCGAGCGAGGGCGGGGCGGGGCGTGCCCCGGAAGGGGAAGCGCTGGGTCGCGGAGGTGCCACTTGGCCTCCGAGACAGCGGGGGTGGGTGGGTGGGTGAGGGGAGGCGCGCACAGGTCCTACAGGTTCCCCGCGCCTTCTCCCCACGGACGCGGTCCGCCTCAGGCCGCACCTCCGCGAGGAGCCGCCGCCTCGGCGCCTGCTGTTCCCCCCGCCTCGGGGGCAGCGGGGTGCAGGGGAAGGTCCCGCTGCCTCAGGTGAGGGCCGGGCCTGCCCCGAGGCCGGGCCGCTCCCTCCCCCCATCCGCGCAGGTGTCTCCTCGCCCGCGGCCGCGCCGGAGCTCCCTGCCTGCCCCCTGCAGCGGTGTCGGGCGCCCCCGGCGGGATAGCGGCTGCCGCACACTGGGCCCGGAGGGGCCGCCGCTGGGGGCCGAGCCGGCCGGAGCCGCCGGGCAAGACAGACATGGCTGAAAGTCTTTCCTGGGAGCTCGGTGTCTGCACGGGTTAAAGCGTGCGGGACAAGGTGGAAAAGTTGCTGTTGAATTTCACTTTAAGGGACTGGACAGAAAGCAGCGAAATGGATGACTTCCGCTCCATCTGCCTGCTGTCTCTGGCCATGCTGGTCGCCTGTTATGTGGCAGGAATTATCCCCTTGGCAGTTAATTTTTCCGAGGTAAGACAGCTTCGCCAAACTGCTCGTTGGTTGCTAAGAGAGAATAGCAGAATCTAGATGGAGAGATCTACCAGGAGGAGTTAGTGCTGTCCCCTTTCAAGTATGGCAGCGCTGTTAGGGGTGATCCTGTAACTTTACAAGATTTTTAAGGAAGTTGTGAAGGCGATATTAACTTTCATTCAAAACTGCAGTGTAAAATTATGCTTATTCTACAATGTGTATAAAAGCCATTTAAACATGCCAAATTTGATCCAAGCATCTCAGCTACAGATGAAGCAAAGTCTCAGCATGTAGTGGAAGGACACGATAGTGGCTGGACATAGTTATTCTTAGAAGCTTGCGTCAGAAACTTCTGAAGTCAGAGGTTAACGTATGTGTCTATAGGCTTTTCAAATTAGGGCTTCTAAAAACAATTCGGAGAACATTCTCGGAAAACTTTGTTTTGGTTCACAATTTTGTTCACAACTTGGGTTGCTGAAAAGTTAAACTTTAGCTCTTTGATCACAACACAGCTTTAAGTTGTGCTCCTGTCCCATGGAACTCAAGGCATTCTTTTGGAAAAATATCTTGGATAAATGAGGTGGTGTTAAAGGAGAGGGACACTTTTATGGATCAAATGAGTTTCCAAGCGGTACAGGAGTTCAGAAGTAAATGTATTTGGGTGCTTCTAAGAGGTGATTGTTGAGGTGAAGATGATTGTTACAGTCTCTGCAAGTCTCCTAATACGTTCTGATGCCCAAGGGGTTTTTCTCTTTCTAAATGATGATTGTTGTATACAGGTGTGGTGCAGTGAGAGTTTGGTTGTTCTCAGGTAGGAAGAGCTCTCCTAGGAGAGGTTTCCCATTTCTACTGGGAGCAGTGCTGCTTTTGGAAAGTGAAGTTCTGGAAGAGAGATGTGACCTGTTCTTCCTTCAAGTCACAGAGCTGGTTGCCCCTGTCCTTTGGTCTCATTATTACTAGGAGGCTTTGGGAGCAGTAGGCTCTGAATAGCATGGAAGGAAAGAGTATTCATTTTGGTAACAGCACAATTCAGCTAAATGGATTGAAACATGACAATATATTCTGCAGTCTTTGCAATAAACATTGACGTAGTTCTGTTTTGCCAGTGCTTTGATGGACCTTCCCTTATATGTCTTCAATGCTGTTGCTTCTGCTGTCTTGCTCTTGAAAACTCACTTTTGCTCTGAAGCCTACAAAGGATTTTCTTGCAGATTTGCTGAGAACACTGCCTAGCATGCTAATATTGTCTATTTTTTAATTTAATTTTGCATTTCCTCATGTATGTGCTTGATATTCACCTGTTGTCTCTGACTTTATATTCAGTGTTTTTTGAAGGTAGAGTTCTTGATCTGTGTTTATGTGGTTTATTTACATTTATATAGTTGAATCAGGGGGCTCCTAAACCTTTTGGGGCTCCCAACAGCTGCAGGAATACAGATCTGTTGTGGATCCACAGGCATAGCATTCTGCATAAGCAGTAATCACACATTTATTAGCCTTTTGTGTGTGCAGTATTTTAGCAACAGTACATGTGTGTGCACCCAAGTTTATTGTGGTATCCTAAACTCTCAGAAATTCTTGATTCAGTTTTACACTTAAATTTGATATTTTAAGGATCCATATGCTATGCTGGTTTAAAAGAGGAGCTGAATCTCTCTGCAAATTATGTGCAAATATGAGCTAATCCTGGAAGTGTCTAATTAGAAGTTAGAATTGTTTTGTTTAAAAATGATTGCTTAGGCCTGTGCAACATGGACAACTTCAAACTGAAATGACCGGATTGTGCATTCTGTCATTTGCAAAAGGTTTTGTAGATGGCCTTGATGAGGAAAAATGCCTCCTCCCACTGGCTACTTATAATGGTTAGAAAACAGGAATGAATGCTTTACATAATATACGCCAGATGCTGGAGAACAATAAAATTATTCATTAGTGTTAATACATTTCTTCAGATGAGGGGTTTTTTTGCTGTAGAACTTATTGGCTGTGTTCTGATTTCATACTGGTTTCTATTCTTTTGATTAGATTTGGCTATTCTTGAAAGTATAAAACTCCAGCAAAGCCAGGTATGACTGAACGGGTTGGTGGTAAAAAGGTACAGACTGAACAGAGCTTCATTTTATATCTGTATGCAGATATACCCTTTCAGCTTAATCCTGATTTACAGCACTCTGTTGGGCTAACTTTGGACTGGAAACAACACTGTACCAGTTCTTGAGGCTATGTCCTGAGTTGTAGCCTAAATGCAAAAAAATGAATATAAATAAACAAAAAGAGTTCTAGCAGATTGAATCTTTTTCTGGTGTAACAGAGGCAGGCAGTGCTGACTGGAGTGGGACTGTTTGCTGCTGAAAGTAGGTGTGAGTTTTTGATAGGTCCAAGTAAGAGCTTCAGTGCCATGCAGATTTAAACCAAATACTGAGCTGTGGAACAGCTTGCTAATTTGAGGAATTTTAAGATTTTTCCCATGTATTTTTCAGCACTATTTACTGTGTTGCTCTTGTTTTTAACAAGAGATATGCGGCTGTTGTTTTTGTAACTGAAATGGTTTGATTTCTTGGATAAAACTAGATGACTTTTGCCTGGCTGCAGTTACTAGATTGCTGTATTTATCGTGCCTAAATATTTTGTACTGAAAAGGAGATGGAGACTTCTCTTGAAACGGTAATTTATTAGTGTGTATTATTTTCATGGATCTTTAAGATTCACAGATGCCCAAATGAAAGCAAGCAGTACTCTGTATTTGCAGTTGTAATAAAACAGTATTACTTCTGACACTTTATTCCCTGTGTTTGTATAAGTATGTATGTAAAAGAGATTATAGTGCTGCAGCATAAAAATAATCTTGTGTTTTCCTTGTTAAATACTATATTTTTGCGAAATGACTTTATGGACAGTGGGTGTTGAAGACTATGTTTTCATGTAGATTGCCACTGTATAACAATTTACCAAGTATAATTGTTATATACGCCAGTGTATGGTGCGTGTTTGTGGAAACTTTACAGGTGTTTTCATCTCTTGCATATTACTATTTGAATTTTCCCCAGTAATGTTGTAATTGTTTCCATAGGGCCACATTTGGCTTGCTTTCAGAAAGCTAGTTGTGCATCTCTCTAGAGCCTCCTATGCCTTCTATGCAAATGTTGCCTGTTTCAGTGAGGTTAAACGACGTGTGTCACCATGGTATGTGAAGGAGAACGGATGGCGTAATAAGGATACATGACAAGTGATTTCCCGTTAGTCAAACACTGACCTCTGTCTCCAGGTCCTCAGTAGTTAACGTTAATATTTTGGTAGCACCCAGGCATCTCATTGTGCATGAAAGAAGATGGTGGTTCTGCCGCAAAATGCCACACAGTTGTTATGAGGATCTAAACTCCCATGGTTGCTACATGTGATGTGATAAGGGCTCTTACAGAAATGATGAGAAACTGCCTCTGCAAGTTGTCGTATTATAGAGTCTATTAGATGTTTATATAACTGGATTTTCAGTACATGACTTTGGCTTCAGCCTGTCAATGTTGTAGTCACAAGGAAGCAAAAAGTAATAGTAGACTGTTCGTATATTGGTAAAACAGAATTTGGTCAGTTTGGGAGGCGTAAGGGGGGGATGATATCTCTCTCAGCTTTTTGCCCAAAATTAGAATATATCTAGGAAGATAACTCTTACTTATTGTGGCCAGTACTTATAAACTCTTTATGTGTGTGGTTTTTAGTCTTATTGTAGAAATTCTTCCTGGAATACGAACTAAACTATTTTTCTTTACTATACTGTAAAAACATTAAGTTTATGTATTTTTTTTTAAAGTTTAATTGCAAATTTGCAATACTTAGGTTTTAAAACAGATTTGTTACATATCTTTGCAGAGGGGAAAGGGGATTGCCATGGTCTGTAATTACCTGGAGAGTGGAATATCATTTCTATTACTCTAAATGCCTTTACAGTCGTTAACTCCTTTTAAAATGCTACTGCAAGGCTTAGAAGTGGTTGTAAAAACAATAAGCACTGGTCTGCATTTATGCATCTCCTAATCAGATTAAAAAGAAAAAAAGACTGACATGAAGTGTATATTAGCACCATTATCAGTTTGACTGATGCAGTTCTCTCATTCAAACTCTCATTTGAGTAAGCCTTTTTAAATTATTTTTTGTAATTCTGGTTTTGGACCTATTTTGGGGATTCAGTCCCTTCTGCTGTATTTTGTAGCTACCTGACATTCTGCAAGTGCTGCGATACTGTAGTTCTAAAACTTTACCTGGCACCTTATTTTTGTTTTTTTTAATAATATATGAAACACATCATCACATCTTTCAAATACAAAAAAGTACCTTTCTCTTAAATTATTTTTTTTATCCACAGTTTTATGTTTTTAAAGAAAGTCTGTTCTTCAAGGATAACCTATTAAATAGAAAGCCATTAAAGTATGGCAGTTTTAAGGACAAGCTTCTGCACAAGAGTGGCTGTTTGATGTAGAGACTGAAATATGGTTCGTCTATCATGTAACAGTCTTGTAGCAGCTTAACTTCATTTCTTCTGCCTCCCTAAACCTGTAGGTGAAAATAGAGCTCCTGCTGCTTTTTTCTCTAAAATCTTCTTCTCTTTCTGTAGTCCTAAAACTTTTCTTAGCTCTTTTCTGTGTTATATAAATATAGCTGACTTAGCAGTTTACACTCATATTTGACCAATGCATCTGTATCTATATGCATTTACATTATTGGTTCTCTTGTCTTTCAGTTTTTGCTTTGGTAATTTAGTTTTCTTTCTTGTATTTTCTTTTATTATTTAGGTTGGCTTTTCTGGGGAACAGGCAACTTATCTTGCGCTGAACCATACCTAGCAGAGATTTTAGGGAACTTGTATGTTTAAGTATGGTTTCTAGTAGGAAGAATATATTTGAAAACAAACCCAGAATGGAGATAAAACATGGAGTTGCAAACATGCTTCAAAATCCAGGCACTTTAAATCTTTCTTTGATTCTGCAGGCCTTACAGTTTGAGGCCCTAGAAGGTGAATTAGACCCCAATAATCATTAGTGCCAAATACAGCAATTCCTACTATTTTCAAGTATGCTATGTTTCATTTCTTGTCTGATATTAACAGTCAAATGGGTCATCTTTAACTTTCATTTCCTACTTCAGTTGTTTGCATCGGACTCTAGATATGTTCACTTTTCAGAAAGTTAATTGTTAGAAATGTAGGACTATGCAACTAGGGCTCTTGAATAAAAATCAGCAAGAGGTTTTGCCGATTATTCGGGGTGTCGTCCCCCCCTTCCCCTTGCCCCAACCTCTGTTAATGAGGAAGAGTAAAGAAAGAATTTTTATTCTTAAAGATGATACTTGTTTTGTACTTGCTTGCAGGAGAGATTAAAGTTGGTGACTGTTCTGGGTGCTGGGCTGCTGTGTGGAACTGCCTTGGCTGTCATTGTGCCAGAAGGAGTACATGCACTTTATGAAGACATTTTGGAGGGTAAGAACCAAACCCATGTCTGTAGATGGCCTTGTTGAAGATAAGTTAGGTCATGGTGCTGTGATATATTGGGCCTTATTTTGAGGACTTTTAAAGTGAGATTGGCAGGAGGGTTTCACAGCAGCATGACACAAAGCCGACACAGAATCACAAAACTGCCATAGGCATGATGTTAGAATCATAGAATCGTTTTGGTTGGAAGAGACCTCCAAGATCATCGGGTCCAACCATTAACCTATCACTACCAAGTCCACCACTAAATCATGTCCCTTAGCACCACATCTATGCAGCTTTTAAATACCTCCAGGGCTGGTGACTCCACCACTTCCCTGGGCAGCCTGTTCCAGTGCCTGACAACCCTTTTGGCTCCCTGTCACCTGTTACTTGGGAGAAGAGACTGACCCCCACCTTGCTACAACCTCCTTTCAGGTAGTTGTAGAGAGCGATAAGGTCTCCCCTCAGCCTCCTTTTCTCCAGACTAAACATCCCCAGTTCCCTCAGCCGCTCCTCATAGGACTTGTGCTCTAGACCCTTCACCAGCTTCGTTGCCCTTCTCTGGACACGCTCCAGCACCTCAATGTCTTTCTTGTAGTGAGGGGCCCAAAACTGAACCCAGTACTGGAGGTGTGGCCTCACCAGGGCCGAGTACAGGGGGACAATCACTTCCCTACTCCTGCTGGCCACACTATTTCTGATACAAGCCAGGATGCTGTTGGCCTTCTTGGCCACCTGGGCACACTGCTGGCTCTTATTCAGCCGGCTGTCGACCGACACCCCCAGGTCCTTTTCCGCTGGGCAGCTTTCCAGCCACTCCCCCCCAAGCCTGTAGCGTTGCCTGGGGTGGTTGTGACCCAAGTGCAGGACCCGGCACTTGGCCTTGTTGAACCTCATACAATTGGCCTCGGCCCATCGATCCAGCCTGTCCAGATCCCTCTGTAGCACCTGCCTGCCCTCCAGCAGATCAACACTCCCACCCAACTTGGTGTCTTCTGCAAACTTACTGAGGGTGCACTCGATCCCCTCCTCCAGATCGTTGATAAAGATATTAAACAGAACTGGCCCCAATACTGAGTCCTGGGGAACACCACTTGTGACTGGCCACCAACTGGATTTAACTCCATTCACCACAACTCTTTGGGCCCGGCTATCCAGCCAGTTTCTTAATCAGTGCAGAGTATGCCCATCCAAGCCATGGGTAGCCAGTTTCTCCATGAGGATGCTGTGGGAGACGGTGTCAAAGGCTTTACTAAAGTCCAGGTACACAATGTCCACAGCCTTTCCCTCATCCACTAGGCGTGTCACCATGTCGTAAAAGGAGATCAGGTTGGTCAAGCAGGACCTGCCTTTCATAAACCCATGCTGACTGGGTCTGGTTGTCCTGTACGTGCCGCGTGATGGCACGCAAGATGACCTGCTCCATAACCTTCCCGGGCACCGAGGTCAGGCTGACAGGCCTGTCGTTCCACGGATCCTCCTTCCGGCCCTTCTTGTAGATGGGTGTCACATTTGCCAGCCTCCAGTCAACTGGGACCTCCCCAGTTAGCCAGGACTGCTGGTAAATGATGGAGAGTGGCTTGGTGAGCACTTCTGCCAGCTCTTTCAGCACCCTTGGGTGGATCCCATCCGGCCCCATAGACTTGTGTGTGTCTAGGTGGCGTAGCAGGTCACTGACCATTTCCCCTTGGATTATGGGGGCTTCATTCTGCTCCCCATCCCCGTCTTCCTGCTCAGGGGGCTGGGTGCCCAGAGAGCAACTTCCCTTGCTGTTGAAGACTGAGGCAAAGAAGGCATTTAGCACCTCAGCCTTTTCCTTGTCCCTTGACGCTATGTTTCCCTCCACATCCAATAGAGGAGGGAGATTCTCCTTTGCCCCCCTTTTATTGTTAATGTATTTATAGAAACACTTTTTGTTGTCTTTTATGGCAGTAGCCAGACTAAGTTCTAGTTGGGCCTTGGCCCTTCTAATTTTCTCCCTGCATAACCTCACAACATCCTTGTAGTCCTCCTGAGTTGCCTGCCCCTTCCTCCAAAGGTTGTAGACCCTCTTTTTTTTCCTAAGTTCCAGCCGGAGCTCTCTGCTCAGCCAGGCTGGTGGTCTTCCCCGCTGGCTTGTCTTTCGGCTCATGGGGACAGCCTGCTCCTGTGCCTTTAAGATTTCCCTTTTGAAGAATGTCCAGCCTTCCTGGACGCCTTTGCCCTTCAGGACTGCCTCCCAAGGGACTCTGCCAACCAGACTCCTAAACAGGCCAAAGTCTGCCCTCCGGAAGTCCAAGGTGGCAGTTCTGGTGACCCTCCTCTTTACTTCTCTGAGAATCGAGAACTCTGTCATTTCATGGTCACTGTGCCCAAGACAGCCTCCAACCGTCACATCACATCACCCACAAGACCTTCTCTGTTCACAAACAACAGGTCCAGCGGGGCGCCTTCCCTAGTTAACTTCCTCACACAGCTGGTGAGGGAGCCATCTTCCACACACTCCAGGAACCTCCTGGACTGTTTCCTCTCTGCTGCATTGTATTTCCAGCAGACATCTGGCAAGTTGAAGTCCCCCACGAGAACAAGGGCTAGCAATCGTGAGGCTTCTCCCAGCTGCCTCTAGAATACTTCATCTGCCTCCTCATCCTGGCTGGGTGGTCTATAACAGACTCCCACCACGATATCTGCCTTGGTGGCCTTCCCCCTGATTCTTACCCATAGACACTGAACCCTTTCATCACTGTCCTCGAGCCCTAGGCAGTCAAGACTCTCCTTAACATAGAGGGCTACCCCACCGCCTCTCCTTCCTTGCCTATCCCTTCTGAAGAGTTTATAGCCATCCGTTGCAGCACTCCAGTTGTGCATGTCATCTCACCGTGTTTCTGTGATGGCAACTATATCATAGTTTTCCCCCTGCACAACGGCTTCCAGCTCTTCCTATTTGTTGCCCACGCTCTGTACATTTGTGTAGATGCACTTCAGATGGGCTAATGATCTTGTCGCCTTTCTGGTGGAAGAAGCCCTAATTCCTACGTGACTAATCTCAGGCGTTTCCGTGGTTCCTAACAGATCAATGACCCCTGTGTCCCTGCTGCCATGTTGTATGTTTATGGTGATTTGACCCAGAAATGCGATCAGGTTACGTATCAGCTGACTCTTAATGAGTGATCCAGTCATTTGCAGGTCCAGGTACTGCACTGTTCGTGGAACCACAGCCTTTTATGCCAGGACATGTGTAGTGTTCCTTATTCTGGGGAGAGTTAAAGTTTAACTTTCACTGGAACTTCAAAGGAGGTGTAAGGATGCCTTTGGCAGAGAATGAAATTGTGCGTTATTTACTGTTGCTTTTTGTAGTTTAGATCACTTCTCATTACAGCAATTGCAGGAAGTGTTTTATAGATCTATACGTACTTGCCCTCGTAAGAATTTCCTCCTTTGAAGCTGAAGAGCATCTTGGAATTGAGTTACCTTAATATACTTGGCTGAAAATTATGGTTATATAGGGCTAATTCACAGAGTAGGAGGCATTTCTTTCTTGGGTAGTGGTATCCATTATACGTAGATATCTGTGCATGGTTCCAAGTTCAAGCATCCAGTTCTAGTCTGCTGTTGCTGGTCTTCAAAACCTCATAGCCTCTAATGAATAGCTCAAAGCTAACAGCAATTATGTGTCTTGAAGGGATGTGAGTGTGGAGCACGTCTTATACCCAAAAGTCTTAGTAAACTTTGATTTGAGGTTATGACATTATTTTAAATAGTCAGAGCTCATTACCTCTGTTTGGAGTGCACTTTAAATCTTGCTTTAGCTTGGAGTCTTGTGCTATTACAATACCATTGCATGTATGAGGTTTTTCCAGTATGCTCAGAATCAGAAATTTGTGTGAAGGTAAACAGCCACAGCCTAGTGGTCACAGGAGAAAGGACTATAAAGTTGAGGCTGTAGAGAACTTTGCAAGCGTCTGATGTACTGTTGTTGCTAATCTGGGATTGAGAGATAATTGTAATACTTTGCTTTTCTTGTACTACCATTTTTTTTCTTGTTTCTGCACTGTGTTAAATTTCTTTTTAGTAATATGCTTTAATTTATCCTGGCTTAGTTTCCACTAAATTTATGTTGTTCTGCTTAGATTTAAAGTAAACAGAAGATAATATATAAAATCATCCTTTATCAAGAAGTGAAAGAACCTCTGATTATGCTTTTATACTGTACTGTAATTTGTGCACTCTAATGTAGGGTGTCTCTAATGAGCTGTAGTTGTGGGTTTGCTCTCCATTCAATTTTAATTCTAAGTAGACTAAATTTTTCTTGTAATGATATGACTAGCAGTAAATACAATTGCTGTGGAGGTTTGCAGGGGGTTTTTGTGTCATTAAATGGGGTATACTGTTATGTATGAAATCTACAGCCTGCTGAATGATGACCCCTCCAAAAGCCTTGTCTGTTCTCATACTGAGAAAACATCGTTTGCTGTTAGACCAATGAAACAATCTAATTAATATCCTAGTTTAAGTGGTGTACACTAGTCCTGTTAATCCTCTTAACATTAAATGTGATTAAAAAATAAACTAAAATCAGTAACATTGTTTGTAGTAAAGATTTTTTAGAATTTCTGGTGGAAACTTCTTGCTTAATCAATGTTGTTCTTTATAGTATTGTCATCAAAGCATTGCTGTCCTGTGAAATAGCAAGAAATACAAAGTGAAAGCAAAGAAGGGGTTTGTGCATGTTATTGTTTCAAGTCACTTTGGAAGAAGTGTTTTTCAGAAAAGAGAGGGAGAGTTCAGCTGATGGACAAAGTCAAGTAGGTCATTCCAAACTTCAGGAAGAATTAAAAGGGATAGATAGGAACAAGTGATGAATACATAAGGCTCTGTTGTCTTTACACCCTCCCATCAGGTATTTATATACGTTGATAAGATCCCTCTGAGCTGTCTCTTCTCCAGGCTATACAGCCCCCAGCTCTTAGCCTTTTCTTATAGGAGAGATGCTCCAGTCCTGTAGTCATCTTTGTGCCTCTCCAGTATGTCCATGTGTCTCTTCTACTGGGGAGCCCAGAACTGGACCCAGCGTTCCAGGTGTAGCCTTACTTAGATTTGAGAGTCATTCTGAGCTCCCCTAATTTTAGGGTAGCTTAGTGAGACAAAGTAAATGTCTTAGAGTGGGCATGGAATTAAAGCTTGTGTAGGGAAAGGAAACAACCACAAAACATTCAACCCCAGGGCTTGGACTCTGGGTTTCTGGGATGGTACTGACATTTCTAGGACAGTGTGCTGACTTAACTGTTGCTCTAATCTGTATCAATGGAGTTTATTGGTGCTAACTTGTTTAACTAGAGGCTGATGCTTTGAGATACAAAGTTCATCTTCTTAAAGATTGCATTAGGTCTCTTAGTGGATGGAACTTATTTTATCTCCTCATCCTGTATTTGCTCACTTAAATGAAGATTATGACAACTGCTTGACAGTATTTCTGATTACTGATAAAACTGGCAACTTCAATTAAAAAAGGAATTATTCAGCAATTTTTATTAATCGATTTGTATTTAAAATGCAGCGTTTTAACAAAGTAGCCTGGCTTATCAAGTATTAATGCTTTCTTTGCTTTTCTGTGCTGAAGATGTATGGTTTGTCAACCAGACAAACATGTGCTTCCCTAAGTAAATGGTCTAAGACTGACTTTAAATGAGGACTTTCATGTTATTATCCAAGAAAGTGTGAGGAACGCTTTCAGCAAAGGAGGAGAAAAGTGACCATACCATGTTTAGTCCCCTGTGTCCTAATCCGTTTGCTTGCCTGCCACAGGGAAGCATCACCCGGCAAGCGAGATGCAGCATGTGATTGAGTCCGAGAAGGTAGCGGAAATCCCAGTTGTACATGAGTATGGCCATGACCATTCCAGGTTGCATGCCTACATTGGTGTATCCCTTGTCCTCGGCTTTGTCTTCATGCTGTTGGTGGACCAGATAGGCAGCTCTCATGTGCACTCTACAGATGGTAAGTAAAGATTCACTTCAATTAGACTTACTAATTAGTCTTAATTAACAAGTTGCAATTTTTTTGAATGCTACTGGGATTTAATTTGACCAGTCACATCCAGAATTTCAGTAGGTGCTTTACAAACATAAAGCAAGGTCTGTGTGAAATGTTTGTGCTGGAAATCTGTCCTGGAATTCAGCATAATTTGAGAGCTTGCTTCGCTAACATGAAATAAGTGTATGAGCACATATGGTGTGGGGGTGGAGGGTGACTTGACGCTTGAGTTACTGTCTGTTTTACAGTATCATGCATAGGGGAATTCTTTGGCTTTCCAAAAAACTTCAGGTTAGTCTTATCTTCGTTTGTTTTTCCTAGTTCATTGTCATACATGTAGGTAAAATTTGCAAAGAAGAAAAAGTTATCTCAAGTAAGACTGCAAAAATGACTAGATGTAAGCTCTAGTCCTTTACTGTAACTGCACAGCTGGACTCCCACACTAGCCTAGAGCCTCACTTATTTCAAAATATGTCCTGCTTAGTCCAAAGATTTCTCAACTTCATTGCAGACTCTCAAAATGCCTACAGTTAGTTGCCTTTGTTTCCTGCCTGTGGCTTCACGCTCAGACTGTAGCTTAAATGCACCAAAGTTGTTTTGTCATCTGAAAAGGTATTTTATTGCCTTTGGCTGCTCATTTTCTCCCACATAATCTCCTCTGATGGTGGAATTTGGCCCTCAAAAATTAAGGAATTGATCTTGAAGGAAAAGTAAAACACACATGCAAAGGAGGGGGGGATATGTTTTGGTTGGATCCTTGGCAGTTCACAGTGCAGCTGCGCAAATGCGTGTATGGGGTTAGTGTGGTGGGACAGATGGGAGGCCAGTGCAGGGGCTGTGTCACCTTTGTGTTCTTGAAGAAGCGTAAATGGAGCCACAGCCACGGCTAGCTGATTTTCAGAGCTTTTCAAAGTAAACAGCGGCAGTGAGGATGTCAAGGGGACGCAGGTGAGAAACTGCCAGGAGAATCCTTGGTTTGTACAGGTTACGACCCTTTCCTATGTCTCTCATCAGAGCAATTACCAGGAGAAAATTGATGATGATCTGTGTTAGAAATACACACTATAAAATAGGATATTAAGTAAAGTTTTATCTAGTCTGTATCTCTGTCACAGGAAATTTAGTAGTGTTTTTGTAATGTTTTTTAAAGCTACTGAAGAAAAACATTTTTCTCATTTGAACATATGTCTGGTAGTTTTGTTATCTCCCAAGTGGCTAGATTTTACTTTGTCTAAACTAGAAAAATTCTGTAGGCCAGAGTGGAGATATGAAATGGAATGTGAACTCTCCTTTTGAGTGTGTTTAGTTCTGGTCAACCCAAAACAAATTTAAAGGAAATGTTCTTTGTGATTATCTCCTCCTATTTGACATTAGTCAAATCGCAGTCATCCAGATGCAACTTATGCAATTAATTGCTCAAATAGGCTCCGCTTGATTCAGAAGATCAATCTGACCGAAGAGAATATGTTAATTTTTAGCCAACTCGCTTTCCTGATCTGACTCACTGAGCAACTACACAGGTGACTGGGCATGAAGAGAGAGACTGGAGGGTGGGGGGGACAGGCAGGAGGAAAGGAATGGGACTGGACTTTCCGTTTTGGTGGCAGTGCAGACTTATTAAGGTAGCTATGTAAGTGTGCTTGCAGTCAGCTTACTGACCACTAGTATAATTAAATACCACCTGATCAACTGTTTGGAATTACAGTTGAATAATAAGATGTTTCTATACTTGTGTAGCACTTGTCTGCCCTGTTAATTGCAGTGATTCATAACAGTCTCACTGCCAGTTGCGTAGTAGTGGATATTGCCCTGTTGTGCTGTATAATGAGCTAACCTGCTAATGTCCTCAGAGTAGTTGCCAAACAATTGCAGTCAAAACACTGGATCTCAAGCAGCACTGGCTACGTTTCTCCTCTGTGGTGTATAATGTTGGAGGGAAATCTTTGCAACTGCTGCTGTGACAAGTAGAATTTATTGCTTACTAGGAATTGCCAGAGAATCAGTGCAACAGAGATTGCCCCAGACTGTCACCTAAGGAAAATGCCAGCATTGGGCTATGTGGAGAAAAATCGTTCTGACTCTTGGAGCAGCTCTGGATTCTGGGGATGCAAAACTAGCTTTTCTTTGCCTTGGGGGCACAGAACTTTAACATTTGGTTTCAGGAGGTTAAGAAAAACAACTGCTTCTGCCTATATCAATGATCCTGTAAATTGCAAAGAATTGTCTGTGATTCTGTCACTTGTTTGTTGGCAGAACTTCAGGTGATTTGAAGGTGTTAGGTATCAGACTATTTTACAGTAAATCTAACGCAGAAATACAAAAGCTGATAGTTTTGAATATAACTGCCTAAGCAGCTGGTGGAGACATGTGCAGTGATACTGACAATTTTTCTTCCAGCATAATTTATGTATTTGTTCCCTTTATCCTAACTTTCCTCATGATGGTTTCAGATCCAGAAGCTGCAAGATCAGGCAACTCCAAAATCACCACAACGCTGGGACTAGTAGTCCATGCTGCAGGTAATGTAGGACCTATTGTTAGCTCTTGACAAGGACTTCCATTGCTGTGTGGCTCATCTTTAGATGTGATAGAAACACTTGGGTTTTGTTTTTGAAGGTGGCTTTTTATACCAAAAAAAAAAAAAAAAAAAAAGGCAGGGGAGGGAGAACTAAGGATCTTCCCCAAAACTTACTGAGAAAACATACTCCAGTGCTCAGAGTATTCCGTGCAGTTTTATTTGGGTAGAGTATTTTCACTCCTTTATTTTTTCTATCTGAAAAGTTGCATGATGCTCACTCTCTGCTTCCTCAGTTCCTTTGCTGGCTGCTTTAGCTGCTAAATTTCGGTACATGCTAACACATTTGATAAGTAGTATGAAACACCTTTGGGTTTGCTTGTCACATTAAGTTTAAAAAAATAATATCTTGTGGAAAAAAGGACATTATAGGGTGGAGTGCAAAGATTTGACTGAAACACATTTGGGCTGACTTGCAAGGACTGAAAAAGTTATGCATGTGTTGCAGTCAACCCATGTTCATGTTGTAATTCTTCACTGTATATGTGTACTATAAATATGATGCTTTTTAATCTCTCCTGCTGAAAGTTATTGTCTAGATAGGTCATAATATGTTGATTAAAAAGATACTTCTTCACTAAACAAAGTGTCTATATATTAAGGGTTAATATATTTTCCATGCCCTATTTCATTTAGACAATGTATTTATGTGAAAAGGTAAAAAAAAAAAGTATTTACAATAGTATTTATATTTGAATATTCATTTAAAGGGTAATAATTAAAATTCTTTTAATGCTTAGAATCCAAAGCAGATTTTTTAATTTAGACAGGGAGCCACTTCTACTACAGAAGACTAAAATAACTAAAGTTGTTACCTGGTTCTAATATGTCAGAATGTGTCAATACTGAATAGATTCTCAGTGTGGTTTTTATGGTCTTGGGAAACACGAGATGTCTCCTGTTGAGGGTTGTCTGAAATCCTGAAATTTTTGTGGCTTAAGAGACAAAGGGGAATGAATCGTGTTGGGCTGGTACTGTTAATGGCATTTTGCGTAACAGGACTTCTCAAATTAACGTATTTTGTACTGTCAGCCATTGAGGGGGTGGGAAAGCTGAAACTGATGTGGAGGAATAATCCATGAATTCACACTCCTCTTTCAGCTGATGGTGTTGCACTGGGTGCAGCAGCTTCTACTTCTCAGACTAGTGTCCAGTTGATAGTGTTTGTTGCGATTATGTTGCACAAGGTAAGTCATCATCCAAAAAATCTTATTTGTTCTATAGAAGACTGTTAAAGCATACAGAAATTACTGAAGATCTTAAGTTTCCTTAGTGATGTAATCTGGAAATGTGTCACGCTATTGAAATGAACAGGTTAGTAGTACAGCTTCAAAGACCAAAGCACTGGTATGATGTATGACAGAATAGCAAATGATGGATGCTAAGTCTGAATGAGGTACAAATGAGAGAGGCTTCTGCCTGCCTACTGCCTACCTTGGTTGCAATGGTTGGGAAAAGTCTCCCTAAAGTAGGGAGAGAAGAATAGCTCATGAAGAAATGTGGCAGTTTCACACTGACTTTTTCTGAAGCTAGTGTGGTGGGGTGGGTTTTTTTAAAAACAAACAAAACCCCTCAAGATTCTTACTGCTGTAAGAGATGTATTCAGAGAAGTTCTAGAGGGTGAAGCACAGAAGTATATCCTAGTGTATTCAAGGAGGAAAAGCAGTTTTATTCAGTGTATTCAAGGAGGAAAAGCTGATTACAACAGTTTTTTGGTTCTGTGATCTTTTTAAGAAAATGGGAAGGCTATTTGTTGTAAAGGGTTTTAGTGCTTAAAGGATTAGTCTTTTGAAACCACTTAATATCAGAGTACTGAATTACAAGTTCTAGTTACCTCTGCTACTGTTGTAGCTTCAACATCAGACATATACCATTTCTGCAGGAAAAAAATTGAAACGTTTTTCTGATGGTAGCAAGCAAACAATGGCTCTTGAAGATGGGAAGATCTTTTTTCCTGAATGTGCAAAGATATCTATTAGCTATATATCTGTTAGTTATATATCTAAACATATGTGTGCAGATGCATATTTGATTTGTGGTAGCACATGCATGTATTACAGTAATTAGTCATACGTTAATCCAAAATCATGCCTGCATGATTGCATGTTCAAAACGTTAGGAAATCCAGGTCTAGTATGTCTTTTCTTCACTGTTCATACAATAAATTTTGGTTTACGTAATCCTCTTCAAAGGTGGCAATGTCAATGTCGCATCTTGCTGTGAAGCTTAGTTTATGGCTATTGCCAAGTGAAACTTGCTTTTTATTGTTCTTAATGTTCAAATGAAAAACTTCTGAAAGTGTACAATTTTAGAAGAGGAAAACTTCCATGAAAGATTATCAAGAAATATTTGGTATTGAAAGCGATATTTATTTCTTCTCTGGTGTCTTTTTTCATTTTTCTAGTCTTCTGATCCTGGCTGGTGCTTTTGTCTTTCTTATCTTTTTTCGTTCACTCATGGTTTCCTTCTTCTAGTTTGTGGGGTTTTTTTTAAATCTGCATATAAAAAATGCTCAATATATTTTAGTTTATGTCTTATCTCAGAAATGTCAGGGTGGACTGCTATTGTCTTTATGCGAGCAAAAATACAGTAAATTCCGTGAGTGGTAGGACAGCTATGCCTTGTGGATAAGAAATTGGATGCCAGCAGAGGGAGAAGGAGGAAGTATTTGTTTGCTTTCCAGTGGGAACAGAAATGAAACTGAATGATGAACTAATCAAAAGAGCTCCTAAGTCTTTGTTCATGTGCAGGCTGACAGTTATCTTTGGGAATTCCCCCCCCTCCATGTTAATTGTAGAATTTTTGTGCTGTAGATAAAGAAACTGTCCACCTAAGGATGCATAGTAGTATCGGGACAAAAAAAGAAATTACTTAAGTTAATGGAGACTTAGGGATTATAGCAATGACTCAAGTCAGAATGAACATTTTAATATTAACAATGACTACACAAATATGTGTACTCTGATAGCCAGAACATGGGTTTCCATTAGGTACTATTATTAAGGTAGGGCAATCTGCAAAATTCTATTGATTTGGGTTAACTGCAACATACTAGTGCTCTCCCTGAATTTCTTCCAATTCAGTGCATTCAGTGTAGTAAGTCATATTTCAACTTTTATCTCAGATTTTGGGGGATTTTAGAAGGTATTGTATTACCAGTGAATATTGTTTTTTGCAGGCACCAGCTGCCTTTGGCCTGGTTTCCTTCCTGATGCACGCTGGGCTGGAACGGAATCGAATTAGAAAACACTTGCTGGTCTTTGCGTTAGCAGCACCTGTTATGTCGATGGTGACATACTTAGGGCTAAGCAAGGTAAGTCTGTGATTTTGTTCTGCCCAAAATGTAGCTTAGTGGTGGAGTTTGGGGAAAGGAATATCATATGAGTTTCAATAGAACATAATTCCAAACTGCTTGGAAAATTGAGTGGAATGGAGATTTAAAAAAAAAAAAGTGAATAAAAAGGTAGCAATATGAATGAGTGAAACAAAAAATAACCCATGCTTTCCCTCAGAACCAGTCATATAACTCTCTATAGAGAGTTTTGTATAGCTTTTTTTAGAAGGCTGATTTCTGTCTTTTCTCCTTTCTACTGCTCCCCACTGAAAACTTAACTATTTACTCATATACCAGATTTTATCTGATGACTGTATAACTGAGTAATTTTCAGTGTTGCTGCATGCATTCTTATTTTAATATGCAGGTAGAAAATAATCTTTACCAGTTTTCCCCACCATTCCGGAATTGATCCTGTATGTTCAAAGTCTTCCTGACGCTGTGTCAGAAATTGAATCCTCAGCTAGAACAGCCTTTTTGGCTCTCATGCTCCTTAAAACGTAGTCTTGTCTTGGCTCTATACAACAAATGGCCTGTGAAGTGGGCCGCTGCACAAGTTTATCATCTCTGTCCAAATTAAATGTTTCTGCTTCTCATAGCGTTTCCTATGACACTCCCGTATTTCTAACTGCTGTGGGCCATGCTGGTGACACACTATGGTGGTGTGTCGTAAAGAATCTAACACGTGATCTCCTGAAACTCAAGGCATGAGAGGAAAGATTAAGTAAATCATCTGGGCTAATCCCTTTACTTGCCGGAAAGGAGTTATATTTGATATTGCAGTACAGGAGACAGCAGAAAGGGTAGAGTTTGTAAATAGAAATAAGAATGCTGTTTGAGCATTCTTTTGATGTAGGCTCACTAAGATTTGGGTTTGCGTTTTGCACTTCAGAAAGAACAGAGAATTGATAAGGCATAAGGGCTGTCACGGTGGTTGTGTAGTTCCAGAGCAGAAGATGTATCTCTGCTCTTTGGAAAAATAACCTGAGAGTATACCGGAAAACTAACATCACACTTGAGTTGGAAATTGTTCAAGAAGCATTTTGAAACTGGTATGAATGGGTTTTCATTTCATTACATTTAATGATGTGTAGCATGATCTTAATCCTAGTATGAATGTGGAGAGGTGCTCAGTTTTGATCCATAAGATGCATTTCTTTATGAAGTTTGCATGGAAATTTAGGAAAAGTTTTGGGTATTTATGTGTGCATACAAATGAAATATTGAAAGAGTGATGATTTGGGACTTAAATCTAGCAAATCTTGCTCTGACCAGCAGGGGACAGATATTTAAAAGCTAACATCTTATTTGAACTTTTTCTTTAGAAAAAGGAAAAAAAAAAAAAGTCAGTCTTGAGTGTCCTTCCTAAAATTTGTGGTTTTGCAATCTGAATTTTTTTTTTTCAAAGCACATTTTGTCATTTTGACGTTTTGTATGTTGCTGTGAGATGATCAAACAAGATGCTTCTGCACAGACTGACCTTTTTCTTCTGTAAGCGTTCCTAGAAGTCTGAAGTGAACTAACTAGATGAGAGGTGTCTTTCTGCCCCCTACATCAACTTTAGAATGCCAGTTGCTACATGTAAGGTGCAAGAAACAAAACAACACATTAAACTGTTGTCATTGTGAGAGAACGAGAGTTGATAGAAATCCTACTGTGTCTGGACACTTACAGATATTTTTTTTTTGTTATTATTGATTGAAGAACTTCTGCTTATCCTCATTTATTTTGCTCTTTCCATTTTTTCCCATTTCAGAGCAGCAAAGAAGCCCTCTCAGAAGTCAATGCCACCGGAGTTGCTATGCTGTTTTCTGCTGGGACTTTTCTTTACGTTGCCACAGTTCACGTCCTCCCAGAAGTAGGAGGAATTGCTCATAGCCACAAACCCGAATCAACTGGAGGAAAAGGACTCAGTCGTTTGGAGGTGGCAGCCCTAGTATTAGGATGCCTTATTCCTCTAGTTTTGTCCATTGGACACCATCACTAAACACTCGAATTTCACCGTTCTCCTCCTCGATCTGACATGAGCAGTAAATGTCGGCTGCTCCCTTTATCATTGTCTCTTACCCATCATCCATCCCATCCACTTTATGGAGTTCAGAGGGAACGTTGATTGCAAAATGAGGAATACTGGGAAAGTTTTTAGTGTAGCAAAATGTACTTTGGCAGCCGGACATAAATTCTATGTAACTTTCTTTTCTGAAGACATTTGCTATTTTAATTGTTACTTCTGGCCCTATTCTCAGGGAAGATGGAATTTGGAGTTTAAGAAAGGTGAGTGGGGAAGAACATAGTGACTCGTCGTGAAATTGCAATCACCAAAGTATCCTACAATTCAGCTTTCACAGCTGAGAGCAAAAACAAAGGATGGCTGCCTTGTGAGAGGTCTTCTAAGTCTTACTAATGAAGAAGGGGGCTCTCCCTCATCGGTTCTATGTTGTCCTGACAGCGTGACTGGTCCTTGTAATGTTTGTCACTAATTGTATTGCAAAAATGGGCTACACTTGGAATTCTGGACAACACTGCTATTGTCACAGAAGTGTCACTGATAGGAAAGAAATGATGTAGACAAAGTGTAGGATTAGAGTAGGAAATCAGCTGGTTAAGAAAGTGCAAATGAATTTTGCAGTGTATTCCATTATTTAAGACAAAGGATAGAAGCGAGGAGAATATTGTTTTGATTGTTTATGCACTTGTTAATAAATTTTGAAAAGGCAGTATTTCTTGGGAGATGGTCTTCTGCCAAGTCAGTAAAGCGTAGGCACCACAAATGTTAGCAGGAATTAGGTATTGGGTACTGTGATCACACTACTGCTGCTGTTGAGAGAGATATCCGTAGTGTCCTTTGAAATCGAACTGTTCTGGGCTCTGAGGAGTAGAAATCTGATGGAGACAGCTGTTGAGGGACCAGAGAACTTTACTAGTTCATTTTTGAAAGTCTGAACTGCTGAAATCAGTGGGGCTGTGTGGGGTTTTTTCATTAAATAAACGGTATTAAGGCTAACGAAACAAGATGTTTAGTTAAATATTTATGCTGCAGATAGAATATGAAGTGTTTCTAAAGCAGTTCTAAACAAAAAAACAAACTGGTGGGTTCCCAGCAGACCTGTCTGGCATTTTGCTTTTCCTTTGGGAATTGTGCATTCGCCTCTTACTGATAAGCGTTAGTTTTGATGAATCTTCTGGAGGACTTACTGCCAACTGCTGGTGCCTCTTACTGCAGAAGAGTAATAAAAGATCCCTCCCTTTCCAAGGCACAGCCTTCTCTTGTCGGGCACCATTTCTCTTATGCAAAATATATTATACTCTAATAACTCTAGTGCATTGAAAAGTCAGGAATGCTTGACATGCACAGACTCAACATAAAATTCTTTCTTTAGGGGAAAACTTTTTAATGCCCTACCCTTTTTAAGCTATATTCTGTCTGCACTTTTTAAAGATAACATTGCCAAATAAATTTTTCTTTTGATTTTTTGTTTGAAATGGATTTTCAAGGCTTGAAATATCTTCTTAACTGAAGTGCTTCTTGTTTCCATTTGAATGAGTGTGTCTGGTTTTCATGACATTTATTACTTATACTACACAGGCCATTGTGCCTCTTAACTTCTTTACATTTTTGTCATTGTCCTGTTTGTCTACTAGTTCAATAACAGGTATGGCCTGGCTCTTGAACTAGTGATTGCTTTGTTTGGCTTTGTAACAATACAGGTGTATCCCAGGATTGAACCTAGTTTTGATCCCCAGGAGTGCTTGTTCATTTGTGTGTGTTACTGTATAAAATCGATGCAAAATTATTAGAAATCATCTTTTCCCACAAGACAGTATTTTCAGATAGAATTAGTGTATCAGGCCTAAACAAGCATTGTTGACATTAGACCTTCAAAAGTTAATTCCGTTCTGAAAAGCCGCTGCAGAATTAGTGACATGGATGAGATCTGCTCCTGCATATTCTTAAACTTTTTTTTTTTTTGCAACATACATATACAACTAGTAAGTTATCTGTTTAAAAAGTTCAGTGTTACAGGTTACCAACACATGTGAAGGATACACAGGGATGTTCACACCAGAGCTCCCAGTGTTCTTCCTGATTGCCCCCTAATTACCTTCTTTCTTGATAATCTCACTATTTTACCTTGCTTAATCTTTCCACATAACGGTTTCCAAAAGCTGGAGAGTTTGCAAGATCTGCAGCAGAAGCAGGAGATAGCTTAGCGCAGCATCAGATGCTTACATTTTGTAAAACAGTAATTTTTTTTCTTTAGACTCTCGCCTGTCAGTTGGACGTGCACCCCACCCCACTAGTTAAGCTGGCATCCTGACTGTGTTCCACTTCAGCCTCATTTTGTGTATAGCAGTAGCAACGGTTCAGGGAGGTACATAGGTAAGGTCCCATTTCACACCTTTTGTTCCGGTGTTGGAGCATGTGGGTAGTACCTTACATGGATGGGTGTGTATTGATGAGAATGTGACAGCCAGCCTTTTCACTGCTGACATAACCTCTGGCGTATTAATCATAAGAGGTACCACTGCTGAGAGGTCTTGTCGTCTGTCTTTTCTCCTGTCCCTCAGGTCATGTTTCCAGTTTCTGGGGCAGCCACTAGAAATGGTAATACTCAGTTTAATGATTCATGAACTATAGAGGCCAAGTTATAGCAGCAGGTGAGGGATTTTAAATGAAAACATTGGCAACTTAAAATTGGCGCAAAAATTCTGATAACGTGTACTTTTCATTTTGGCACTTGGTTAAGTGAGAGAAGATTTCTGTGATTTCCCCCCCCCCCCCCATTTAGAAGTAGCAACAGCATTTTCTTTTGGCTGCCTCTGTTACCTCTGTGTTGAACTACTGTTTTTCAGTTCTGTAGCTGAAACTGCAGTGCCTAAGGAAGCTTTTGGTTATGTGATAAGGAGAATATAAAATTTTAAGCGATCAAACCTTTCCAAATTGTTAGTTCCACATGGAGGATTATTTTCTTGAGGCAGAGTATTTTAATGAGTTAAAATGGTCCATTTTATAATGTCCCTTTTTTTTTTAACCTATCTCCCCATCTGTCACAGTAAATCCAAGCACTGCATGTAGTCAGGGCCATCTGGTATCATTTTCTACTCCTCAGGGGACCTTGGTGCAAACAAATTCCTCTTAGTCTCTCTGTAATAGCCATCTCTGCCTGTGTTTTCTACTGTGAGGTAGGTGGCAGCAGGTCTAGCAAGTAACGCTTTAACCAAGTGCCAGGCACGTTCCCCTTTCCTTCTGTAAATCCCTCTAGGAAATCTATAATCTTCTCATCAGCTGTTTTTTCAGTTAATGATTTCTTAATTGGTGATAGGAATTGAACTAAAGCTATTTCTGTTCATCCCGGTGTGTTCAAGTACTTTCCCTACTGTTCTAAGTATTTTATTGCTCCTTATATAAAGGAGGGAAATATTTCTTTTTCAGCACTTGATGACAGATAGAGAAGCTGCACTGACATTAACTTAAGTGAGGATGGCAGAGCTGTCACACCAGGATAGGTATTTTTGATAGCTGTAGGATGTCAGATGGCTGGGTGTTAAATAGAGAAACCCACTGTTGACTTCGAAGAACCATTTCCAGGTGGATTGTGTAAAAGGCTAATGTTACCCAAGAGACCCAGGAAAACTACTGTGTTTATTCAGGAACTAGTTCAGAGCCTTCAAGGACCTTTTGACAGTAGCAGATGTATCCGTGTGGTATCAGCTCTGTGCAGAATAAGAGAGATGCTGTGGAACAAATGTTGCTGCTGCTCCCTTCCCGTTCTGTGCTGGGACTTGGGAAGAAGAGGGAAGTGTATTTGTAGTCTTTTGGGGGTGTAGGGAGGAGTGGTTGTGGTACGGTGGGAAAGCTTATGATGAATTTCAGATTATTCATGATGAATTTCAGATTCCTGTTCACCTCAAACTTCTTTTAAAAAGAAAATAAATCTTTTTTCTTATTGTCCTTTCACTACATCTCTTAGCAGCCTTGGTTTTCCAGGGAAAAACATTGCGTGGTCATTGCTGTTTACCTGACTTCATGTATGGAACTGTAATTTTAATGTCTCTTTTTCCAAACCATTTGTACACAAAATCATTCCATGAATGGCTGCCTTATAATTTTTCCACTTTAATTGTGAATGGTTAAAATAATGTTGCAGTTTTCAATTTGTTTTATTATATTAAATTTTTACTAGGTGCAGTGCTTTGGAGTTGGCTTGTCATTTACTGCATGGGGTTTTGTGACAGCTCCGACAAACAGAAATGACAGTCTTAAATGGGATGCAAGCGGTGCAGACAGTACATTTTATTTTTGCATAAGTGCGTTTGCTGCTTTTCTTCATGATGTCTGAGCACCTCTTGGAAACCTGACGTGGGAAACTGCATGTTGGGAGGCAGTCTAGCAGGTTGATTTGGACATGGATATGAATAGGTTTAGAGGTATAAATGCAGAAATGATTTGACAGCTCTGCTTGAGAGGGGCATTTCACAACTCCTGTCTCCCACGGAGTGTTTAGGAGTTGGCATTGCCCTGCAGCTCTCTCTTCCCCCACCCCACCTCCAGGGAGATCTCTGAAACTTACAGGGCAGAGACCTCTTTGGAGGGCCATGAGGAGACAATTGGCTCAGGATTGCTCCAGACCGGTGTTAAAAGGCTGGAGGACATGTTTGGGCTAAAGAAAATTGAGAGTATGGGATGGAGTGAAAACGATCTTGTCAGCCCCAAACCCAAAATGAAAATGCTAAGTCCCTCCATTCTTTTTGGAGACTGTGACAAAGTAGCCTTTCCCATATATGTGTGTGGGTGTGCGCCTGTGTGTGATTTGGATTAAAAGTCGACTTTAAATATGCACGCAAAGATGCGAGTGTCTCTACTTTGGAGGAAACTCTAGCCTGCTTTTTGTTCTTGTGTTACAGGGGAAAACTGCTGGTGAGATCTTTCTTGCCCCCGCTCCATTTTTTTTCTTTTTCCCCCTCCCATCTTTTTGCTGTTCTTAGGCACCATGTCAACAGCTCAGCTCTCCTTGTGACTGCCCCGTGATCCTACTGCTTACCTGTTTGCGGCTCTTCAGTATTGCTCAGTCTTCGCTATTGACACAGGTTTTCTGGAAGGCAGCTTACCTTC
Source organism: Phoenicopterus ruber ruber (assembly GCA_009819775.1). Classification (NCBI taxonomy): domain Eukaryota; kingdom Metazoa; phylum Chordata; class Aves; order Phoenicopteriformes; family Phoenicopteridae; genus Phoenicopterus; species Phoenicopterus ruber. Next base: position 39,299,510 of record CM020219.1, read on the forward strand.
TTCCCGCAGTGTACGATGAAATAAAAGCCTGTGTTAAGCCACAGCTATGCAAGTTTTCTCTCTAATGCCAGTAGTGCTGGTTATCGTAACTGAGAGCGGATTGCATTCTTGTTGCGAAGAGAAATTGTCTTCTCAGGCTCCTGAATTTCCCTGGGAGTTTTATTTGCTTCTGACATAATTTTGAGTTGCAAAGAATAGTTGGAAATTAAATTTTAGACATGGTCTCTAAGAGGCGCTCAGGCAGGGGATATGAGGAGAACTTTGAAAATTAATTTTGTTGTGTTATCTGAGCAAAAACTTGCAGGACTGTCTTTTTTTTTTTTTTTTTTTTTCTTCCCCCTACAGGGCATACAGGTCTTTCCCAACCTAAATGATTCTGTGACTTTAGAGCATATTTTTAGGGATTACAGATTTCATTAAAAGCTTCTAAACAATTCAACAAATTGCACATTGTGTGCTGTGATTTTGGAAGGGGCAAATATTTTTTCATATAAAACACTGAATTTCTTTCTTTTAAGAAAAAAATTTTACAACTTTAAAAAGAATGGCGACAGACTCCTCTGACTGAAAAAAGTTACTTTACCAAACGTGGTTGGGACTAGATTTAACATTTTAAAACACATGCAGGGCACAAATAAATGAATAATTTGCAGGACTAAATGCTGTGTAAAAACCAGAAGGGTGCCTGTCTCTTGCCAAAGCATATGTAAGTTACAGTTTCTGTTCTGATGCGTGTATGCTTTCAGGGGTTTGTAGAAGAAAGTTGTTATTGCCACTGCAGCATCCTATGGCTACTGCCAGGATTTAGTGCAAGGATGAGAATCGGAGTTGGGATCCTTGCAGTGACTAAGGAATAATTGGGAAGTTGACTCCCTGTCCCAAGGCAGTCCCTAAGGAAACACTAGCGTGGGCTTTTCAGATCTGTACGTAGATCTGTGGGGTTTGCAAGTAAGTGGTCTGAAACTCTGTCACTTGGCCTTATGTGATAAAACTATCAGCTGGAGCAGTTCAGGAAATGTTAATGGTTTAAAGCCATCTTGGAGAGTGAGGCAACCCCTTAAGCAGCTTGCAGACAGGTAATTAAGGACTCACCTTCATCTCCCCATATGTGGCTGTACCTGGCAGTGTGCCAAGTTCATTAGCCCATGGTGGGAAGGCACCAGTTGAAGGCAGGTTAGAGCACTCATTGCAGAGTGGTCGAGGCTGGAAGGGACCTGGGAAGGTCATCTGGTTCAACAACCCCCCGCTCAAGCAGGACCACCTAGAGCCAGTTGCCCAGGACCATGTCCAGGCAGGTTTTGAATATCTCCAAGGTGGGAGGCTCCACAACCTCTCTGGGCAGCCTGTGCCAGTGCTCGGTCACCCTCACAGCGGAAAGCTTTTTTTCTTACGTTCAGAGGGAACCTTCTGTGTTTCAGTGTGTGCCCGTTGCCTCTGGCCCTGTCACTGGGCACCACTGAAAAGAGCCTGGCTCCATCTTCTTTGCACCTTCCTTTCAGATGTTTTGTATACATTGATGAGATCCCTCCTATAGCTGCCGAATTGATGCAGTTTATAGATATTCTGGCTCTCCATACGCTCCAGCTGCCCAGTAAGCAGGATTGGGTTTTAGACATACATTTTTGGAAAAGAGAAAGGGGAATGATGGTCTTATAGGATAGGTGACATATGCGTTCCCAAAATCTTCATGTGTCCATTTAAGAGATACCCGTGATGGACATGATTTATACGTAATTCATTGAAAAAAAGGATTTTTATTTTTTTCTCCTGCAATTGCTATCCACAGACTTATCTAACATCCTGTCACCTTAACAGTTAGTGTTGTAGCTATTTCACTCAAGCAATAGGTAATCTTCTCATCTAATTGCTTACAGTTGATTTTTCTGGTAGCACATAGGACTTGTGTGGTTAGGAAAAAGTGTAATCTCGTTATACTGGCTTAATCGTAAGAGAATATGATTAATGTAAAAGTCAGTAGGAGAACTGAAACAAATTACAATATTGCTATTGTAGCTAGTACAGGCAGATGCAAGGCAGTAAGGATGGGAAGTCAGTACTTTGCCAGATAGGCTCTTGTTTTTTCAGCAAGTAAAATTCAGTTTTAATGGTGAAACATTATGCAGTATATTAGCATTCTTTTAGGGTGTTTAATAAAAACGTCGTCTCGGTAACTGGAGACTTAACCACTGCAGTCTGTTGTAAATCCTTTTGGAGATGTGAGGAAGTGCTTTGGGTGCATTTATGTTACAAGAGTTACCACTAAAAACTTAAATATTGAGGAGCTGCGGTGTTGCAGGCTTCCTGATGATGGCTGTAGAGTGTTCCTTCATTGGTTAAGGAAAAAAATTTTTCATCAGCATTTTTATCAGAGATTCATTAGGGATGAGCACAGCAGCAAGAAGATGAGCTGTCATCTATTGTTACAGCTTACAAATTAAGCCATTCTTCTACTGATGTGTGCAAGCCTTATCCAAATATCCCTGCAGGCGGAATTGCACAACATTCCACCCTCCCTATCACAGTACTTCTCCCTCGTGTCTGAGATGTCTAGAGATTAACAAACCCTTATGGTGGATGGGCGGTTAAGAAAAAAGCCTCATTCAGAAAACTTGTAGAGCTAATTAAAAGTAACCTGTATTGTGAAGACTGACACCAAACCTATATAGTATTTAGAAAACCTAAAAGGCGAGGTGAAGTTACTAGAAAGAGGAAAAATGCTCGTTCTGTATGCCCATCCAGTGTCTGAAGTGGTAATTACTTTATGATATATGATAACAGTTATGTTGCAGTCTGTGGAAGTTAATGGGCTTCTGCTGCCTGATGAAACACTTCAAATGAGATACTCGTTGCGCTGGGCTGAAGAGGGCTGCTAAAAACTCTGCTTACAAGCCTTAGTACTAATCTGAATGACTCTTGCTGTAACGCCTCTTAGTCAAGCTCTCCTTGCCTGCCTCTAGAAGCTATAAGTAGAATGAGTCGCGTTTTAGGACTGCAATGGATTTCCCATGTTCTGTTTTCTCTTTTTGACAGAGAAACTGAGGGACGGCTGATCTTGAACAAACCTTTGTACTCCTGGTATCTGCTCTGTGTAGGTGCTTCATGTGAACGTGCTTTGGTGCACAGGGAGGGCTAAGCCATGGGTCTGCCTGGGAGTTTTTCCGTGTTTATCCTTGCAGCCTGGACTTCAGCAGTATGAAAGAGGCCTCATCTACAAAAGCTGTGTGGCAGCATGGCTCGCAGGAGGGTAAATGGAGATGGGGGAGGGAGGAGATGGCCCTCTTAGCCTGCTGTATTTTGTGGAGAGCAGTGTTTTTGCTGTCCTTCCTTGCCAGGCAGTCTATCTTTCATCTGGCTGATGGCAGACATACCAGGTTTGCAGTAGAGTTGTCACGGTCTCCTGCTGTGATAGATGGCACTAGCAGATCTTTGTGCCTCTGTATTTAGATAATCACTTGAGAATGCGGATAGGGAGGCAAGAAGAATGTCTTGTTCCTGTCCCGCGTATGCACGCAGCACGAGCCCTGACCTTGCAGTGGCTGGCTGTGAGCAGGACTAGGAAAGAGAGAGAAACTTGGAGTGGAGGCGGCTGCAGGTTAGAGCTGAGGGGTATAGCAGAATGTATAGGTGAAGGTGTGAACAACATTGGTGGTGTGGTCCCTGCAGTTTCCACTCCTGAATGAAGTCCTAATTGTAGTGTCCTTAGCTTTTTATGGCCTTGCCTTCAATGGCCGTAATAATGGTAGGGGTAAAGGGAACATTGAATGTGTACACAAGAGCAATTATGGTCTCTGTGCATGCGCTGGGCATTTTATGGACTTCAGATTAAATAAAAACATATTTCAGCCAGTCCTGTTTTCTGGATATGTATTTATTGTTTAAAAGTTAAGCCTATGACTTCTTTCCCTCTTCTGACCAGAGGGAACAAAGTGGGTAGAAATTGGTGGACTACGATCAATATCTAAACTTTTGCAGTTGAGAAACACCTTGTAGAAAGTAGTCCTGCATGTGTAACCCTGTTTTAGAAACTTGGAGTGAGAGTTCAGATCTACTGAGTGGTGTTGAAACCGCTGAGGAGTGTGCTTCTCCAGAGTGGGCAGCATCAGCCCTGGATCTCATTTAGTGTCCTACTTCTTGCTGGGCTGTTTTGTCAGATCTTAAAAGTGTTGATGGTGCTCCAGTTGTTTGCCTGTGTTAATATGTAGAGGTATTACATTTCCCAACCCCCTCATTATTCTGACAAGGAAACTCCAACAAATCCTTCTCTTTTGCAGGATTTTTTTGGCTGGCCATTGTGTCTAAGCTACTGCACAAGTATATGTATTCTTGTGATGTTCTGGATGTTAGTACCAGTGTCATAGGAGAGGAACTCTGGCTGAGAGAGATACGGTTACATGCTTAAGTCAGGCAGGACATTGCTAGGGCTGGAAACTGAGCCCCGGTGTACTGAAGCCTGCTTCGGTGCCCTCATCACAAAGGCAACACTTTTTACGTGCTCAAAAGCAGGACTGAGTAAGCAATTGCACCTTTGAAACTCTGTGCTGGCCCCCAGAATAACTGCTCTAAACTTCGTGTCTGGTCCATTTGTTAGATCTCTCTGAGTGTCCTGGCACCACAGGCTGCAAAGGGCAAAAAAAGTCTTTTAAAATGCTGAACTGGCCTTTACGTAGTCCATGCTACTCACATGGCACGTGCATGTGTGTCATAGGCAGCCCTCAACTTGGGTGTTTTCTGTGCAGAAAGCTTCCTGCAGAGCTCGCTAAGCTATTGCTGCTGAGCTGTGTCACCTGCTCAAACCATGTCCTTGGGAACTCTTGACTGTTGCTACTGTCATGTTTGGGACTGAGTTGAATAACGTTGATCGCAAGCAGGCAAGTCGTGGGTAAAGCGAAATGCTCTAGGAAAGATAAATAGACATGCAGGTGGCGTGCATGCCAAGCTGCAAGCTTACCAGCTCTGAACACTGCTGCAAAACCTTCTCGGGGAAAGGTTTGTTCTTGCCTGTCCCTGTGTGCGGAGGTTCAGCCACCCCTGTGAGGAGGAGCGCTCCCGCGGCCACTGCGCCCTCCCGCAGCCTCGGACAGGGGACTGGGATTCGGCCGGCTGGAGCTGCCCGAGCAGTGCGGCAGGTTAGGCAGCAGTCGCCACGTACGTGCAGCGCTGCCTTTCCCCGGGGAGGAAGGGAAGGGAGCATGTGCCGGTGGCTCATAATCTAAGGAAAACAAGCAAGCAAGCAGAGCTATATTTGTTTACTGCTGTTGAACAAGCTGCTGGTTGGAAGCAGCCTATTTAACTATTCCAGTACTAAGCATTTTCTGTTTATATAGGCTGTGTGATCACTTTGTGGTGTTTAGGCTTGATGGGGGGAAAAACTGGTGTACTGCAGGAAGCCTAGGGGCTATCTTCTGGAGGAAGCTTTTTCAAATGCAGCTGACCACTCTGATGTATTCTAAAATCCCTAAAAATGTCTGTTTAGCAGAAACTTTGTTTTTTTTAAAAGCAACAGAGTGAATGAGTCTTCTTCCAGAAGAGATTTCTTAGTAGTATTAAAAAAAAAAAAAAAGAGGATTTCTTTTTCTTTTGTCTCCTTTAGATGCTGAGAGAAATGGTCATTGACCGTGGTGTCAGTCCCTGCGCAAGCCACCCCCCAAAAGCCAGGCTGTGAGTGCTTACTGTCCACAAGGCTATTGGGCTGGCTGCTTGCTGTCAAATCCCTTTGCTTCAGTAAACTGGCATCTTATTTCCTATCTTCCTGTAAGTCTTCTGAAGCGGTGCTATATCCACAGCTAATAGTTTGATTAATATGACTCGTGGGCCACCCAACATGGATCTGGGTGGGTTTGAAGGGCTGGGACTGGTGGAGGGCTTTGGCTGGAACAGAGCACTGAGACCATATGATTCTCACCAAGGGATGATGTCAGATGGGGTTTACCATCTACAAGGATGATGTCAGATGGGGTTATAAATCTACAAAGGCTCTTCGCTTTAATGCCTGTTTGCTGAATAACTCTTCTCTTTGAGCTCTGCAGGATGGCTCTGACTTCCTGTCTGACACTAAAAATTTAATCACATGCGAAAGAAACATAATGTGTCAATGTTTCCCACTAGAGATGGATTGATGGCGGTTGCTTTTCTTCTATTTAAAATAGCCTCGGCACACAACTGTACAGCTGGGAAGCTGGACCATCACGTTGATAGGTACATGTGACATTTTATCTTTGCAAGAATGATATATCATAAACGAAACCTGAGCTGGACTTTCTTTTTACTTCTCTACATTGTTCCAGGTACCTGCTAATACCTCCCATAATTGCTAATGGTTCTCTGGGTTGAAAATGGCTACAGTGCCTATCAGAAGCTGTAAGAGGAAAGGCAATCCATACTGGAAGGCAAGATCCGAATCTTTCCAACTCTGCAGCAGCTCTGGTCCAAATCTCAATTTCCTGGCTCCAGCCCAAGGATTAGTTTGTTCTTTTCTGCATAAAGTACTATTGTAAGGCTGCCCAGCACATAAAGGTATAACTTTTCACTTAAAAAAAAAAAAAAAAAATTACAAGCCTCCTCATCGGCTGCAGTTAGCCAGTATGTGCATCCTTACACTGAAAGGGAGCATGTTCCAGCTGGAGGGTGGCCTGTGATGATGGAGTGCTACTTCTGTACTAGCTTGCACTGCTGTCTGCTTCAAAGGCTTTTTTGAGCAAAATTTTATTGGCTTGATGTGTAGGAAAAATAGGGACAACATACTAGCAAACTAATTCCTGTGTCAGTACAACCTGTCTCTCCGCAGGAAGGTTTTCTGAGTAAAGCTCCAGTGCTTCCTCTCCAGGAGGTACAGCTGTGTTTCCCGTACGAGCCATCAAGAATGAAACATCCATCTAAAATCTTTAAATTATTATTCTGGAACAAAAATCTTTCAGAGAAAGAAGGTGAGCCTAATCTGTATCCCTGGAATACAGATTGCTGTGCACGTAACAGATCCAATCAAGTAATGGCTTTTCGCCTCTGCTGCTCTTGTTGTGCGACAATTCCACAACGCCCTCGCTGTGACGGTTACACACCTTCTCATTTATTCATGGCCAATTTAGGCCCATTTGGTTTATTGCAAACATCGACACTTATCAATACATTAAGAGGGGGGGAAAGAATGCTTGAAACTAGAGAGCAGTCAAATTTTCCCCTTCGCTCTCATTTAAACAAGTCCTTTTAGTCTCCTGTCATACTATGGGCTAGCTATACCTGTGATCATCCCTCAAGTCCTCTTCCACGTCTCTTCAGGGCCAGGGAATCTGTTCTGCCAGAACTGTACAGAAGGCATCTCGTGTGGGTCTGGTACAAGGGCTTATGTCTGCCTTCACTTCTAGCATAGACTACAACTGCGTTTTTCTTTTTGCACTGGTGTCACACAATTGTCCCGCTAGGGTCTTGTATACTTGGGTCTCTCTCCTCTGCTCTTATGAAATGATGAAGTCCCAGATTAAATACAAATCGATTATGTCTATCTAAATGTCTATGTGCTTTTGGGCTGTTAGGTTTCACCAAGATCTTACAGCAAAACCCAAATCTGCTTGTTTGCTTGTGCTTCCCTAAGGATTTCTCTCTCCTGGAACTTGGAGGAGGCACTTCTGCAGGACTTGACTCTCCCTGCTCACCCTGTGGTTGACCCTTTTCTCCTGGCTGGGTTTCATGATACTGTTCTTCTGATCTCGAGGTTCCTGGCCAGTTGAAGTAAGCTTTGCATCTGACAGAAGTAACATTGAAGAACCTTTAAGCTGGCCCTCACACCGTTACCTTCTGTTTGTGAGAGGCAAGTTGCTTAGACCTGTTGTGTTGCTCTTCTGCTCTTTCCTTCAGACAGGCCTCCAATTTATTTAGATTAGTACACACATAAAGAAAATGTTAACATAACCACTGTTATTACAAATTACTTTGTCCAGATGCCAGCAGTTACAAAATTCACCCTGCTGCTATTTACTGCCCTAGCATTGCTGGCGCCTGCCCATGTCTAACTCTTGGTCACTTGACAAAAGCAAGCTGCTCTCTTCCTCCCCTGGAGCTGCCCACTCCAAAGAATTTGCTGTGACTACTCAGTCCCTTGCTTGTCCTAAAGGTCTCCAGAGGAGACAATATCTCAGTTTTTTGATGTTTGAAGCTAGAGACCTCTTTTTCTTTCTTGGTCTGTGCAAGACAAAAATAAGTAAAGAAGCAAAGGATGAAAATCTGCTTTTCCTCACTGCAGGTCACTGCTATCAGATCCTTGCATTGCTGGTGCAGTACAATGGCAGGGGCACTGGATCATCCTTACACGGGAGCTCTGTGGCTTTTCACTGCACATATTTATAAATTAAGTTGATGCTGTTGGGCCCAGAATCCTTTTTACTCTTTATGCAACACAATTCCAGGGAAACTTTTCCCTCTCCCGAAACCCTGGTTATGAGTAGTATTTTCTTTTCAGTGCAGTGTGTGGAATGGTCACTAATAGCATTAATACTTCTCTTCTGCATTGCAAGGTTGTATTCCAGAGTCGGGGCTCAGGCGAGATGGAGGCATCTCTGCTGCTCTCCCCTGTTCTCCACCCTTAATGTCACTCTGAGATGGGCTTTGCTGCTGCTCGAGACACGTCCTGTCTGGGACCAAAAGGCCAGTCAAAGCCAGGATGAGTAAGTAACAAAGCATTGGGTTTGCTGACTCTCTCGTCTAGCGATCAATAGCGACTTTTATCAGGACTTGCATCTGTAATTTCCCTAGTACCAAATGCAGCCTGTGAGCCTGAGGCGGGCAGCCTGCGTTTCCTCCATTTAAGATGCTTTGCAAGTGCCTGTGACCATGTAAAGCTAAGTGGGCCTGTGTCCAGTGCTGTGGCCTAGCCTGTGGCACGTCCCAGGTTTCTAATCTCTGGGAATGAGAAAGGACCATGTGTCTGCAGCGTGTCACTTCTGAACAACTGCGTTGGGAAGGGCTGACATTTGGCATAATTTTTATTGCATCAAAATCAATACACACCATCATTATAGCATCAAAATCAATACACGTAGGATGGCACAGGTTAAAACAGGAGCAGCACGTATGTGTCTGTATTGGTTGTACGATACCCCAAAACTCCAGATGCTTTACCAGGCACAATGCAGGAAGTTCTTCCCCAAGTCCTAATCCTGGAGGGAAGGCAGGATGCAGGAAGGAACAATGTGATGCTACTGTGCTTTCCTGTGGGCATCACAAAAGGTAGGGGTTCTTTTGGAGGACTGTTTGTATCTCTGCAGGGAGGGAGGGTTTCAAGAGAGGAACAAGGACTTAGGGAATCAGAATAAAAAGCTGCTTGTGGGAGTACTAAACAGGAGATGAATGGAGACTCGCTTGAGCTGTGTGACATATTCCTATGTCTCCGTGCTGTGGCCAAGAAGGAGCTGGTACCTAAGAGGCAGGGCAGAGGCTGTGCTTGCCGCATCTCCCAGATGCAGGAAGGCACAGAGGCAGGCAGAATTTTGATGCTCTGACTTTGGTCAGCAATGGCCCTTTAAGGCTGAGCAAGGCGTGCAGCACGGACACTGCCCAGTCCAAACCCGGCAGCCACGTGAACTGTACCCGGGTGGGCAGTGCCAGGCTGGCACAGCAAAAGCCTCCCAATGGCAGAGGGAATCTGATTGAACTTGCTGGCTCCCACCCACTCTGCTCCCTTTTTCCTCAGGACAAATGAGAAGAATCTGTCTCCATGTGCAAGATTTTGGGGGTATGTGTCAGAGTTAAGAGATGCCTGACAGTAAAACATCCATCTCGCCCTGATTTCTGCCTCGGGTGCTGCAATGTCGAGTGAAATAACCTTCCAAGCTGGCTCTGGTGCAGAGGTATTTTGGCTTTACGTTATCGCTGGGAGCTTTCTCTCTGTTGAGCTCTTTCTGCCTCTCTGTGTTCCTGATCTCTGGCGCTCTCTGCTCTTTTTTTTTGATTGGGCTGTGATGTGTTCTGTCTGTAATGCATCAGGAAGTAATACGCAATGAGGAAACTCTCATCATCTGTGCATCAGGGAGAGAATTATTGACCGAGTGCTGAGCAGTCAAGTTATTGATTCAAACCATAGCCCAGTCTCTCTGTCTGCCGCTTGGAGTGGCTGGTTACGTCCTTCTGGTTCATTGCATTTAATCGGATTCCCTGAGCCACCGTGCAGAGGGGGGAGAGTTAGAACCAGATCCATCTATAATGTTTGCTTCAAAATCCAACTCCGTATCCCCTTCTCCGTCCATGGAGCAGGCAGATTCAGATGCTCTGGACATCAGCACCAAAGTGCAGCTGTACGGCGTGCTCTGGAAGAGACCCTTCGGGAGGCAGTCAGCCAAATGGTCCAGGAGGTAAGCCACAGTCACTGAGGGATGCTCAGGTGAAATGCAAAGGCTAAGGGTGCTGGGTTAAGTTAGAGCCTGAGTACTTAGCTCTTCAAGTGCAGCTAGCTGGGCAGAGACAAGGAGTGAAACTTTGGGTATAGCTTCCCTGCTGTTCTGAGTCTGCCTTACACACAGGGCACCCCAGTGTGCTTTCTTCTTTATCCACCCAGACCCTGTGCTGCGTGCACTTCAGGGTGGGAATAGGGACGAGCTGCCTCCTCTGAATAATCACCCTGCAATCGTTTCATGAAAGAGGAAGAGTCAGCTCATATATTTTGCCACCAAACTGCTTGACTTGGTTTATTAGCACTTGTTAAAGCTCTTTGAGCTCTTTGGATGTGAGATGGCTAGGTTGAACTGACTGTGTGTGCATGCATATGGTCTGCAGGGGTTTGTGGACCAGCGTCAGTACTGCTGTGCTGCAGGGCGTGATGGCACGCTGGGAACAGCAAACGCAGACTCTCTTCCCTGGGAGGGAGGTAGCTCTGAATTCTCTCCCATCTGGTGCTAGGGAGCTGCTGTGCATTGTGTATCAGCAGCCAGGAGGTTTGGAGCTGGAAAGCATTCGCTATAACCTTTTACCAAAGACAGGCATATGTTCTATACTACTGAAGTGATGGGTCAGTTTGAGGTTTAAAGTTGGTGTAGTTTCTTTATGTGAATTGCTGAATCTCACAGGAGATTTTTCCACTGGTTGGCAAATGATGAGACATGACTGTTTATGGATGGGTACTCGCACAGAAACATGGTACAGCTCTTTCTCGTTGCTCACTGGGGGTACATGATCCAATGGATTAAGCCTTCCAGCATTCCTGGATGGCAGATTAATGTCACTGGTGACAGACGTCATTGACAAATGATTCAGTTAGAAGGCTAGCAGCTGAGAAGCTTGCATTTTCACCCTACCACTGCCAGAGATACGTTTTGTGACCCAGGATTGGTTGTGGTGATCTATTAAAGGAGGATAGTAGTACTTACCCAGCGTTAGTAGTTTGATATCTACAGATGAAAAAGTCTGCCAGAAAAGCAAAGTTATGTTGTTTTCTCCCCCCCGCCCCCCCAGCCCCACCTTCCACTGGGGAAAGGCACAAATGAGTCATTAACAAAAGGCAACACAGGAAGCCTGAGCTGCCTCTGGAGCTGAAAGGCAGGTTTGTAGCCTCTGTAGCATAGTGTGTCTCAAGGCTTTTCGGAAGAATAAATTAACCTGCACGTGAGCAACGTCTGTTGGCTACCTCTGGTACGGACCTTTTGTGGGTACCTTTGTGCGGCAGCCTGCAGTGTATGCACAAGGAAACAAATCTATTTCTAAACCCAGCTTTCCCAGTCCTGCTCTGTGTAGTAACCACAGTGCTGTCCAGTCTAAACCTGTGAAGATGGCATGGCCTGAAAAATAGTTAAATGTTGCTTGGGAAGCAGTTTTGTGTTTGTGGCCATCTTTGACCTGTGTACAGGTTTTATTCTGTACTCCCACCCCCCAAAAAACAATGGCCTTTTTCACCCAGGGGAGAATTTGTGCTGATGCTCCCTACTCAGCTCACGAACATTGATATTTAAATTAATTATGTCTAGAAACTAATGTGACTGTGTTATGGAAAAGAAATGGACAGAATAACAGAGGGGAAGGTACTTTGCCATGGAGGAGACATTCTTAAAAGGCTTTCTTCTTCCTAATCAAAATTTCCTGCAGGCAGATGGTCCGTCTCTGCTCCCTCTGTCATTATTTATTTAGTGCTGTTCTATTCCTAGAAGTCACCCCCACCTTCAGCAAGTGTTAAATATTTTAGTGATAGGAGGTGGGAAGAGATGGGGAGGTTACCATGGGGCAGGGATGATGTGGAAGGTTAGCTGCAAGCACGGCAGCTGAGGGTCCTGGGGGAACAGACAGGTCAGTGAGAGATGAACACAGGGAATCTGTAGGGTTTGGAAGCAAGGGGTTTCTGGAGTAAAAAGACTGGAACAGGAGGAATGGTAAGATTTTTTTATCACAGGAGAGATTTGCTTTAAAGTAAAAAATCGTACATGTTATTCTAAGTCAGTCATTATGGGGGGATAAGGAGCAATTCATCCATTTCCCCCACTTACTCCCCATGCCCAGCAAGACACAGCTGGTCGAGTGCATGATTTTATGTAAAGGAGAAGAGATGTTTCCCACTCCAGTTAAATTAAGAGAAAAAAAATGACTATTGCTAGATACAGTTGAGGATCTGATCTCTGAGCAATGTAAATTTTGTCCTGAAACCTTGGATTACTACTTTTTATCTATTTGGTGTTCACAGGTAGTACCTTTGCTGTGAAGTAATTTTGCACTGGACAATAGTACTAGCCCCTGTACCAAGGAAAGTCTTTCCAAGCTACAGGAGATAAACCAGCGTGTAATGGGAGGATTGATCACATCAGGCCACCAGCCATGCAGATGGGTCTGTGTGGCTATTAAGAGAGGCATGATACTTACTGGCTTGATCCCGTTCATTTGGCTGTAGCAACAGTGCTGCTGGAGACACTGAGAAGAAAAGCAAGTGTTTAAGGGAAGGATGGAGGCTGACTGGATAATGGATCAAGGAAAAAAGTCCAGGCGTGGTGTCCAGTGCTTTGGTGACTGAAATCCCAGGTTTGGGGATTTTGACGCAGTAGAGGTTACACAGGGAGCAGGGAGGGATAGCAGAGCCCTGTTTTAGTCAGGGCTTGCATCTGATGGCACCTGTGAGGACAGCAAGACTTGACATGAGGCAGCTGTCTGGAGCACTTGCAGTCCTTTCCCTTGACCACACAACGGTCTGTGCTGCAGCCTAAGCATTTGTGTGCTGCTTCAGGTACTGACCGAGAGTGGGCTGGGTGCTTCTGGCACTAGACCAACGTAGCTGTGTTTATCTGCCAGGGCTGACGTCTGAGCATGCTGCCTTTCAGAGCTTTATTTTGAAATGCCATTAGCAGCATCCTAGCTCCTATCTCTCCAAGAGAAGAAGTTCTGTTCTTAATGTGAATTTTCTTTCCTTGTAAAGTAATATCCTTCCAAGAGAGACACAGCTATCTCCTGAGTTTACTGGTGCTTTTGACCAGTCTAAGCTTGAGTCACTGCTGGAGTGCCTTTGGAAAGTCATATTCTCAGCCCTTGACTAGTGTTCCTCTTCCTCACACCAAACTGCACCCCATCCTTCCTTCCAATTAACAACAGGCAGTTTAGTCTCTTCCCTACTACAAAGGTTGTACTGGTAACAGCATCAGCCTGGCATGGAGTCTGGAATGAAATGCACAAGGTACGTACCTGCCCTGGATGTGGCATGAATGGGGCGCTGTAGCTTTGCAGGTAGGAAGTGACAAATCCTTCTCTACCGTGAATAATCCCGGCCCTACACAGAAATGTCAGGCTCTAAGCTGACTGTCGCCGTTCAGGTGTGAAGCCTTGGGGCTAAGGAGGACAGTTCCAGGAGGGCATCTGCTCAGTGGTCAGCCAGAGTCAGAAAGCAAGGTGGAACATGAGGAATTGAAAAGAGTAGAGAACAAAACACAAAATATGCTTATACCTCTGAGTAAATCCATCAGAGACACCAGGCTGCTGTTGGAAGAAGGGAGGCACAGCACCGCTAAGAGAGAAATTTTATCTTCTTTTGGCCCAGACCTGGCTGTAGCACTGCAAAGCATGCACATAACCTTTTTTTCCAGCAGAGCGGCTACCAGCATTCACTGGATGTGGTTGCAGGACGGATGGAAAGGATAATTGTTTGGGGCTGTTCTCTGCTCTAAAAAGACGAGAAAACACGCAGCGCCGTTCCTGCTGCAGGGCAGTGTGTGTGTGTGCAGCACAGGGGCAGCAGGTGCTGCGGAGGCAGCGGGGCTGTGAGTTGAGCAGACCGTGTGCTTCCCTCTTGTCCTTATAAACTTCCCACTTGGCTGGTTGCTGTCAGGAAGCATCCACCTCTTCCCGCTCCCTGCCCGGCTGGGCGCTGCTCCGGCTGCCAGGCGCCAGGACAGGAGGCAGGCAGGAAAGCCTGGAGCTGTCAGGAGAGGAAAGGTGAGGGACAGGTACTGCGGGTCTCTGAGCTGACATGCTGGTAAAGATCACTTGCCCATCGTTTTCCTGAGCTGTCCCCAGGGAGAGAGAACTGGGCTGATCTAGTAACGGGGATTTGCTGCTGGTGCTGCTGGACTGGTGCCCAGAAAACCACCCTTGGAAGGAAGGACCAGTGAGACTGCTGCAGTTCTATAACTTAAATACTTAATGTGGGCCGTTGTCACTTCAAAAACTTTTACAAAGATTAGTTAATTGTCTCATTAGCCCTCTGTGACACAAAGAAAGCACTTTATCCCCAGAGATCAGATATCTCTACTTGTCCAGTATGGAGCTGTCATGTCTAATCCTGGCAGATCACATCTCTGCCTTTACATCCAAGTCGCTCTGTTACTGTTCATGCTCTATTCCAGTTTAACTATACTGCGGTTTCAGTGGTTTCTTAGTGCAGGATCTAACGACAGGGGTGAGCGACCCAAAGGAGTTGACCATGCGTGGATGGCTCTTGCATTCCTTGTGCTGCGCATGGAGTGTGCGTGGTTGTACTGGGTCTTCTCACCTCTCTCACCTTCGCTGCTGCTCTCCAGGCTTTTTGAATGCTACTCTGTTCTTAAATCTCTTCTTTTTTTGGTTTCTTGTCTCTATGCAAAATCTTCCCCTGTCTTTCCAGCACTCCTTTTTCTTCCGCTGGCATGCCTGTGCCTAACTCAAATACGTGTTCAGTGTCTCCAGCCCCTCAGTCTCAGCCCTAACTGGGTGTCTCTTCCCGTTCTCCCTTGACCACCTTTGCCCTTTTTGCTCTTTCTCACCTGGGCGCTGCTTCAGTCTTCATCTTGCTCTCGAGTCTTGCAACTCTTTCTCCTCTACTCCTTCACTTCATCCCTCTTTCCATCGTGCTGCATCAATCATCCTTGTATCCTTGTATGGAGACTTTGTCCTGAAAGTCAAAGAGGTGACCTTCCAGGTAAGGATAAATGAGGGAGTACTATCTGAGCATAAACACGTTATGTCCACCAGCTAGCCAGATGTTCAATGTTTCTTCTTTCATTATTTCCTGTGGGGGTTTGTTACTATTTTTTAAACTCCTATTTTGTATAGTTTCATTCCAAATCCCTACAGAGTCTCTCCACATCTGTGCGGTCAGGGATCTAAAAGTTCATTAATCTGCCAGAGGCACATCAGTTCTCAGAGATCTGTAGCATGCTTTGTTCTTTGTTTTGTTTTGGTTTTGTTTTCCACTGGAGCACAGTCTATATTATGGGGTTATCAGTAGCAGTGAGCAGACAAAAAGTATGTTACAAACTAAAGCCTGGCTTTAACTAGGGGTTAACATTTAGCTTAAAAATCACACATAGTTAAAGATCAATATCTTTACTTGTCTTGCAAATGTTTAATGCTGTTAAGACTGAAAAGACTGTTGAAAGTGATGAATAGACTTTCTCTGTTTCATGTGGCATGTTGGTTTTTATTCCTCAGTTTCGTATTTGCGCCTACAGTATCTGGTTCACGCTCTGACCAGCTGGACCAAGCGCAGTCCATTGGCCAGGCGGGATCTGTTTTTTCTTTGAAGATGTTAATTCTGTATTTATTGTGCAGATGGGGTAACATATCACTCTAAAAAATCAAGTCCTTGTTGAACAAGGCATTAGAGACATATAGTGAAGATGTCACCACTCATATGGAGACTTTGTCATGGAGTTAATAAGAAGAGATGGGAGGAAAAAGGAAGCAGGAACGCACAAGGCTGCTGCTCACAGAAATGATGTGGACAGGAGGAACCAGAAACAAGCCCTGTCTGCTCTGTGGAGGTCTCTCTGATATCTGCTTTGGCCAGGGTCAGCTCTGAGCCTGCTGCACGGGTCGTGGCTGCCTTTGCCATTAATGCAAACATAATGGAAAACACCAATCCTTATTTCACCCAGAGGTGAGGCCTTGATGAATCCACTGTATCGGGAATGCGTCCCACAGAGATGTGCCTAATGCATCTGCTAAATGGGCTTTGTTTGCCAGTGTCTCAAGGTTGTGTGACCCGTTCAGCCCCCCACCTTCTCTGGAATGCTTCTTCCCATCCCTGCCTACTGCTGTGAGGAAACCATTCTGGTCCCTCATCTGTGATGCTGGAAAGAGATTTAGGATGGCAGTTCCCATCACAGGGAAAGCAAGTTGTGCCCCACGGACAATCCATCTCCCTGTGCATCTTAAGCGCCTCTTACACTAATACAGAGAGAGTACGGATGGCTTCCGCAGGTGGGGTCACGCATTGCTTTCCCAGGCGAGGGGACATTAGCTGCAGCTCCTCCGGGATATGTACTGGACGTGAGCCCAGGCTGGAAGGGAGATGGTCCCCTGGGTGGAAGGTGAATAGTAATTGTTCCTGCTCAGATAACTTGCTGGACAGGCTGCACTGTGAATGCACACCTCTCCAGCCCTCTACTAACTATGTGAGCTCAGTGCAGGAGAGTGACTTTTTTGCACTGAGTCGTGCTGTTCTGTCTAGAGAGATTTTGCCAGGCTATGGTCAGGAACAAGAGGTGAGGTTAGGCAGTCAACCATGATGTTCCCAGAGTATCAAGCGAGAAGACAGTGTCCTGCTGAGGCAGCAAGCTGGCTGCTTCTCCCCACCTCTGACATCAACACGAACAGGTATAGATGAGCGGGCAAGGAGAAGTAAAAATTTGGGACGCATGAATTCCTGCTGGTCTCTTTACATTCTGAAGATTTCTGGATGTAAATATGCAGATGTTCAATGACTGTCACTTTTAAACATTTTGGAGCAGGCGCACAGTAGGTCCAGAGCTCAAGCTTGCTGCAGGCATTCAGAAGTTTAGCTTTGTCCTGTGTCTTTCAGTGTCTTTGTGAGCCAATGGCTCATGTTTCCACAGTATGTAGCAATTTCATCTGTGTTGCCAGAGCCACGGCAGAACATCAAGAGATAAGAGCTGGTGGAAGTGCTAAAGTTTTCCCCCGAGTATAATAATGATAATTATTATTAATAATAATATACTATATTATAATGATAATTCTCTGCCATCTTCAACTTCTTTCCTTAGCTTTAGGAACTAAACTAGTACCCAATTGCTGTGCTCGTCTGTACTGGAAGCAGCACTTGGCTCCGTCTGACTTGGCCCTCTTCTTCAGGAGAGGAGTGGGGTGGGCACAGGCATGTGGCGGTATTAGAATTGCTCTTGTGGATCAGAGCTCTCGTCCTGTAGCCCATCTCTAACACTGGCTTCAGAGGAAGGCACAGGAAGCTGCATAACTGGAAAGCGCTGCCCGAAGTGTCCTCCTGATCCCTCTTGGTGGCAGCTTTCTGCCCAGAAGCAAGAGGGTCTCCTGGGGATGTTCTCATTACTCGCAGAAATGCCTTATCCTTTCCAGATTCCTCATGAGCTCTTGTCCTTGGGACCACATGGAAGTGATTTACACAGCAGTATTTTGTGCAGTGTAAAAAGGCATTCTTTATTAATTTTGAGCTTATTGCCTTTCACTTTCTTTCCAAATCCCTCTCTTCTCATATCAGAAAATACGTACAGAACAGTGCAACACATTTCTTTGTCATTTACTCTTTTGAAACCTTCTTACTAAACTAGTCCTCATCTTTTCATCTGCTCTTCAGCATTTTTGAGTGCTGCAGAGATTTAGACCAAATTTAAGCTAAGTCAGATATGTCTCCCCTGTACCACTGCCTGGAGGGTAAATGCAACCTCAATTTTCGAAGAGAAGAGGGACTCTCCCAGGGGCATTTTGAACATCCAAATAAGCTAAAAGTGGAACTCCTTTAATCACAATTTTGAGGACACGCTCCAGTAAATTAGAGGCTTGGTTTACAGAAGCTGTGATTTTTTTCTGACTACTATACAGTGTTCATCAGAGCATACCTAAGGCTAACTGAGCAGAACAAGGCATGTTTTAATGTGACACATATGAGAAAAAAAAAATCCAATTTCCTTTATATTTACAAAGGTCAATGACAGGAGACTTTGCCAGAAGCTCCGCTTAAAAATATCTCTAAAATTTATTTCTGCTCCTGAGTGCTCTCATGGCCACCCTTTTGCCTCGAGAGCCGCTTGGTGATGCTAGCCTCCGACTCTCCCTGCCGTGTGACTCGCTGTTACGGTGGGAACGCTTCCCTTCGGGCTTATGCCGAGGTGGGAGGAAAGAGGGTGGCAGGGAGTAGATTGCAAAACTAAGCTTTGAATTGGGCTTAGCCCATGTGAGAGAGACCCTTAAAAAAAGGAGCAGGTCTCTTCCAGTAGGTTGAATCCTAGGTAGAGCGCACACAGGTCAAGATGCCAAAAGACTTTGGCTGTGCTCCCGTCTTGGATGCAGACCGCCGTCCCATTCCCCTGGGAGTAAATAGTGCTATGCTTTGCCTTCGACACTGGTGCATGCTCACTGCGGTGAACTGGAAGCACAAAGCACTTGAATTTGGCGCTTGGTGTTAAGCACTAGCACTTGGCTATGAGCAGAGGTGAGGCACCTCACCTTAGGCTTGGAAGGGAATAGTAAACTCTTCTGCTCAGACAGCAGCTTTAGTTAAGCAGACATTTTCTTGTGCTGTGAACCACGACCTCTGTTCTAGCAGAATTTATTTCCTTTATTTCCTTTCTCTGTCTTAAAGGTTCTTCATCATTAAGGAAAGTTTCCTGCTCTACTATGCTGAGAGTGAGAAGAAGAGCTTTGAAAGCAATAAATACTTCAATATCCACCCTAAGGTGAGCAGCGTTTGCATGGGAGAGGGGGTTATTCTCTTTCTAGCTTTTATTTTTTTTTTTTTTCCCCTCTCCACGGGCCCAGGAAGTGAAGAAGAGGTAAGTCACAAGCTTCACAGATCCAAGGAAGCCTCAAAAAAGCAAGAATCATGTCAGTACCTCTTCAGGCTCCTTAATGATTCAGCAGGTTCATGACTTCAATATTTTTCTTTTACCTGATAGTAGATGTATTCCCTGGTTTGCACGATCTCCTAATCAACTAATCTTGTGGCTATGAGAATGCTGTTGGCAAAGCCAGTGGTGGGGCTAACAGCTTTGGTTGCTGCTTGTTCCTCACCTGTACTTGCACTCGTAAGTGGTCACAGCCAGCCCCTGCTGACCCGCGTGCCCTCAGCCCCAAGAAGCGGCCTCTGTAGCTCCGCTGCCTGGAGCTCTCACGGGGGGACTCTGCTCTGAGTCTGCTTTTAGCCTCTGTAGTCACTGGAGACTGATGAAGGATGTGTGCTTCCAAAGGTGCCGATTTCGCTCGGCCTGGCTAGGGGCAGCAGGCCACCCATCCATCCCCACGCAGACGTGTGAGGTGTTGACCTACTGATGGTGACTATAATGGATGTACAACCTCTCTCACGCTACCGCACTGTGACTCTGCAACGTCTGCCCCTGTCGGGTGATCGCCTCCTGCTTGATAAAAGAGCTCCCACTTCCATGTTCTAGCTAGCAGCCCTCCCTCCAAGCCGAATGCAGGAAAGCCATCTTAACCCCCTTTCAGATACCACTTGGAGGTCTCCTGGTGGTGGTGGGAGTCCCTCTGCTTTTCAGGAACTGTGTGTATTGCCCCTCCTGGGATAGCCAAGGCAGGGCAGGGGCCACAAGTGACCAAGGGTAAAAGTTCAGCTCCTGATTAGTTAATAGTTATACTTGATTTTGCTGGCTGATTGGAGTGCTCTGGTTCGTCCCCAGGGTGTCATACCCCTGGGAGGCTGCATCGTGGAGCCCAAAGAAGAGCCCAATATGCCTTATGCCATAAAGATCTCTCATGAAGACTTCCATGTAAGTAGCCTTTTTTTTTCCTTAAAAAAACCCCCACCCAAACAAACAAAACCCCAAACAAAACCCCAACAAACCACCAAACATTTACTGCTGATGAGCAGAGCTGGATTGGCAGTCTTTCCCATCCCACCAAGGTATGCCTACCCTCTCTGGGCAGACTATCCTGAGAGAGAGGGTGGCTTAGCATCCCAAGTCCCCTAAAGGCTTTGCTGCTGCTCCTGCTTTTACAACCAACAAGGAAACTTGCTCTTTCTGATGGCAGGTCTTATGACACTAGTGGACCAGTGGACATATATTCAGGAGCCCTACAGCTCATGTTGCCCTGTCATTTCATTCCTACCATGACCGCTTGCTGTGTGCATCTCTTTCCAAGCAAGAATGTGTGGTAGGCCTGGGCCATATTTGCTCCCATGTGATGCCTCCCATGGAGGTGGAAGCCTGCGGCAGGCTCTCCTCCTGCCACAGCTCTGCTAGCTGTGTCCAGTTTGTGCACAGAGGCACGTAAGGCACCAGCCTCTCTAATCTGCGCTTTTTTTCCCCTCCCCTCCCCTCTTCTAGGGTAACATTGTTCTAGCAGCCGAATCAGAGTTTGAGCAGGCTCAGTGGCTGGAGATGCTACAGGAGTCTGGAAAAGTGTAAGCTTCTTTCTGTTCCTTATTCTCTTTGATCTGCTCTGTAGATGCGTAAAGGATAAAGAGGAAAAAGCGTGACTAGAAGGACTTAAGGGGAGGCAGAGGAGGTCCTCAAGACAACTGAGACCTTTACTTGCCTCCTGGACCCATCCTTTCCCTAAATGAGAGAGCTGACACAAAGGTTCCCACCTTGGTGTGCAGCGTATGACTCTGCTAACAACCCCAGGCTGTCATCCGCAGGAAACCTCCCTACCCTGCAGATGTATGAATCTGGGGGTAGGTAAGGGCAGAACAGGCAAGGCACAACGCTAGTGAGCAGCTGTCCATGTGGCTTTACACCCTGCTGGTGAGCAGGGACCTCACCAGCCCGATACCTGTCAAGCTGAGGTGTCAGTAACAGCCCTGAGGCAATTGTGTGACCATGGGGCATGCGACCCTTCTGCCCAGATCCAGGCCATGCATTAGCAGCAGGATTTGGCCTCTCGAGATAGTTTCATTCTGAAATGAGGAGTCAGGCTAAATCCCAGGGGAGGAGGTGTTAGCAAAGTATTTCCAGCCCACCCAGAGGGGTGAGAGGGTTTGGTTGCTGAATGTGTACAATACTGAGTTTATAGGCTGCTAAGAATGCTGGAGACATTTGTAGCTTGTTGGCCACCAGCTCTGCAGTCCCTCAGCACCCAGGAGCCTGACAGTACAAGGAGCAGCTGTCCTGCAAAACCAGAGCAGGCTCTTTCTAAATTTCAGCAGATGCAGGAAGAGGTAACACTTAAACGGGGATTTGACTTTCTCAAGCCAGGTGGAAACTTCCAGAGCCGTAGAGCAGAGCCTACTATTCAGCTATGAGGCTTAAAGCAATGAGCACTTTGCCCTTCCTGGCTGTGTTAGAATCCATGTATGTGGTCTCTTGTGACTGTAGGGACAAAAGTTCCTCTTTCAGGCAAGTTTAACTTGTAATACCAGTGTGTGCATGCATGTCTGCATGGTAAAGGCGATGTCTCAGTTAATTCCAACTCTATGAGGCTGAAAATGTTCATTCGTGATTAATGGGGAACACAGCGTTGCAGTGGATCAGCCCAAGCCAAGCTCTGTGCTGCTGCAGTGAGCCTGGCTTTGGTGCTGGAGCAAGCTCGGTTACCTCCATGGTGCTGTATGAACTGCAACACAAAGCTGTTCATTAAAGCTTCATGGGAGCGTGAGCCCCGTGGGACACAAGACCCAAGGCAGAGGTCTGTCACCCACTCAGCACAAGCAGGCTTGGCCACTGCAGAGGAGGAGGGACCCAGATTCAGCACTTGAGAGATTCAGAGGTTTTCCTTCGATAGCGCAAGGCTGCACTTGCCTTCACCAACGTTAGACTTAACTATTGCCAAGGGCAATAATTCGGGGGCCAAATTAATCTTTCAACTGTGTATGGGAGGGAAGGAGCACGGCTGCACAGCTCAGGAAGGGTTCTTGCAAGCAAGCCCTGTGCGGCTGCTTATTTCACAGAGCCAGCCTTTTCTCCAGTCCTTGCTCCAATATTCCATCGCTAGTGTTTAAAACAGGAGCTAGAGAGGCAGCTGCTATCATACAGCAGGCTACCTGCACCTACCTGAAAATCTGCCTGAGACACCCCCTTCCCTCCCCTCTCTGCTTCTGTTCTGGCATCAGAGGAGGAGAGCGACGCAGCTCCAGTGCCGGCCTCGTCAGTGCTGGTGACAGCCTGCATGTGAGGCAGAGCACAGATTATGTGATTTACGTTAGCAGGGTCAGGTTGGGAACCAAGCAGCAGCCAGAAAGGCACAGCATGGGCCAGTAAATTGAACTGCGATGAATGAGAAAGCTAAAAGAACACAGCCGAAATCTTCTAGGCAACTGGCTCTAGCTCCCTGTTGTTCCTAGATGGTTATTGTACTGCTGATGGCACTGCAGCACTTACAGTTTATTGTGATCATCCTACAGTCTCCCTCATTATTTAAAATCAACCAAAGAAAAAAAAAACCCCCACACCCTCAAAATCCCACAATTTCATAGACTGAGATTTTGTTAAATATAGGGAAAAAGGGAAAAATGAACCCAGGATGGGAAGTGTCCTCTATCCTCTCTCCTTTGTTTCAATTTTGTCTGCTGTGTTGTTACACCTGGGGCTGGGTGGTGGGTGTGTGCGCCTGCCTGTGCAACTGCTTATTACCTGCACCATCACAGTCTGCTCAGCGACGCCTTCAGCTCTTCACTCCTTCCCAAGCCTCCTGGTTTGATGGGGAAACCGCTTATTCAATGCGGAGGGGAGCTGATGGTCTCTCTGCCCTTCTAACGTGTTGGGGCTTGGACTTACCACACCTGCCAGACCTTGAAAGCTTTTTGGAAATGCACAAAGCCCTGACTCCCAGTCGGCCAAGCTCGCTTCCCACCCAGAGGGGCTTTTGCTGCTGCTGGTGGGGGAGAGGGGCACACGTACGCCCTCTATGTCCATAGCGGCATTCCCTGCACTGTTAAAAGTAGACCTGGTGGTCAATGGGGGAAAAAACCCCCACACCACCAACTCTTTCTGTTAACAGAAAGGCATGAACAAGGACATGGCTGAGCCCAGCTGAGAATAATGCTGAGTGCTTGTTCTGAGAAACGTGCTGACAGTTGCCGTACCACGTGCGTACCCGTGACACTCTGCTGGGGCCATTTTGTGATTGGCATAAAAGAATAACCTGGCATTTGGGGAAGGAGGAAAAATTGGGTTGTCCTGGTTCTCTCTTCTGTTCTGGAAGATACTGGTGGCTGCCACTGGATAAGAACCAATTCTCTATCTCTCCTCCTTTAGGCCCTTGGCAAAACTACGCTCCTTCCTTTCTTGACCCTCACACCCTCTACTTAGGCAGCCCTACCTTCTTATAGCCTGCCTCCTTGGGTGGCCGTACCTTTGTGACCCCTCTTTCCTCATCCCCATAAATATACAGATGATTATCCACCCTGGGCTGTTACCTAGAGAGAACTAGGTAGCATAGTACATATGTCCTGTGGACCATGAAGTGCTAAGTGTCTCCAAAAATTGGTTGTGGATGCTCCTGAGAAAGATAAAATGCAGGCAAAGCTAGAGCCATGTTCCCAGTGCTGCGAAAGGACTGGAACAGACAATATTTGAGCTGTACAGCAATTGGGATACTGTGCAGCTTTGGGATTTTTTTGCATATTATATGTATATTATAAGGGCCCTTTCTAGTTGTGCCAAGAGACTTCCCAACCCTGTGCATTCCAGCACTTTAAGCAATCTGGCTTTGTCTGATGAAAACTCACTTGGTAATAATAAATAAAATAGAAATAAAATTAAAAAAGCACTTTCTTGCCCCTCAACTGAAGTCATAGCCTGTACCTCCCTGCTGCTGTGGTTACACACTGGCACTAGTTCCAGCAGATAAAAGGAATAAAAGCTTAAATGCTACACAGTGATATAGGTGCATCTTCTAAGTTATACAGCAGTGGGTATAGTAACCTTTGAGTTACGGACAGGGAAGCATCTTGTTAGGGTGGGGAAGGGAGGGAGCACTGAAAAAGTGAATCTAATAAACAGACACCTTAAAGGCTACAGCCGTTTTGAAACCCTCCAAGTAGTCGTATGATAAACTCTGCCCCCATCTTGAGCTGTTTGCTGTTGGTTTCTCTGGGATCAGATCCCTCTTGTATCAGAGAACGTCAGTGGAAAAACACATTCACACCCACATGTTCTCACTCAAGATGAAGATGTCTACCTGTGGGCAAAACATCACCTTTTTAATTAGCGTTCTAATTTCCTCTGCACTTTAGAAATATCCTAGATGCTCATTAGCTGAAAAGAAATTCAGCTGCCTGCAAAGAGCACAAGGCAGTGCCTGGGCTGCTGGAGCTGCGAGCTGCCTGGTCCCTGGGGTGGTGTGCGTTTAATATATTTGTCTGGCTTTTGTAAGAGACAAAGTACAGGCTGCTTTGAAGTTGTTTTATAAAATGTTGCCAACTTACGGTTTCCAAAAAGCTACGATTTCAAATGGCTTACAAAGAGGCCCGGTACAGGAAGGCTTACAGGTATTTAATATTAATGAGCTCCCTTAGGATTTAACAAAGATGGCAGAATTTCTGGGCAGCAATTGCTGTTTGTGTATGTGCATCTATATAAATAGATTGGGATGAATTTTATGTATGTATTTTATGTGTGTAGATTTTTTTTTCCTAATGGAACGTGAATAGAAGTGAGCAGCAAACTCCATTTCTGGTTCTGTTTTTGATTTGTGTGTCCCTGTCCTTGGTATATTTAATATCAGTGTTAAAGCCTTACCCTGTCCATCAGCTCAATCAGTAATGAGCATCTGCTCCATAGGCCTTTTTTGCAGCTTAGTTTCATAATGTTTTCAAGAGCCCTTGAGATCCTCTGGCTGACGGTCCTACAAAACGACAAGGTACTCTTTGAATATGCCTGCTTCCTTTAACTCTCCCTACTCGCTAGCACCTTGTCTGGCTTTTATCTCTGGTTCTCCAGTGTTTTTACAGGGAGAGGCACTTAACTCACAGTG
This sequence comes from Phoenicopterus ruber ruber, assembly GCA_009819775.1. Classification (NCBI taxonomy): domain Eukaryota; kingdom Metazoa; phylum Chordata; class Aves; order Phoenicopteriformes; family Phoenicopteridae; genus Phoenicopterus; species Phoenicopterus ruber. The sequence goes on from CM020219.1 coordinate 39,324,797, forward strand.
TAGGGCCGGACACCAAATCCTAGTGGCTTACAAGTTTAGCAGAGGAGGGATTGATTGGTTCCAGAATGGATGGATGATGGGTGCCAGAAAGGCTGAAGATACAAGGCTGTGGGAAGGAGTTAATAAACTGTTAATGTTTGAAGGAGAAGAGTGGCTATAGCAGCAAAATATTGGAAAGGCTGCAGAAGAAAATGTCAGTGGCAGACGGGAAGTTCGTTGAGTTAAAAGCTAAAAATCTGGTCCTTAAGTCTGTCGGGATCCATTTAATGGGTTCCAGGTACATCCTGTTGCAGTTGGAGGCTGTGCATGTGCTGGGTTGATCTGGGGAGCCCTTAAGGCTAAGCTCAGTGTAGAAATCTCCAAAACACTGGAAAAATATTTGAATAGCTGTGCAGTGTTGACATACAGCTCCTGTATTTAAAAAATAATAAATTACTGAACGTCAGAGAAATTTCTCCAATTCATTTGTGGAGAAAAATTTAGAGAATCACTGTCCCAATTGATGAAAGTCTGTGTGTTTGAATTCCTTGGTAGATTGCTAGGCTGAGTCCCCCTGCCTCGCTTTGTGGGACCCTTAGCTCTCTTACGTTGTCTGCTTTGTGTCTGCTCTCCCTAGGACCTGGAAGAATGCCCAGCTGGGAGAAGCCATGATCGAGAGCCTGGAAGCCCAAGGACTGCAGCTGGCCAAGGAAAAACAGGAGTACTTAGGTAGGAAACTCTTACTTCTAAAAGCCATAAACCCTAAAATAGCCATTTTGCTTTTCTGGAGTTGTCGGTGTGGTCAAGCCAAGCAGCTACAGGTTTTTACTGTTGACTTTTACTGGATGAAAGTTTTGAGTAGTGAGCAGCTGAAATTCAGGTTTTGAAGGGAGTCAAAACATGGAAATGTTAAGGTAGGATCTGGACATCTGTGTGGAGCATGAAAGGAAGCACGTGCCTTGGCCAGCATGCTGCAGCTCCTGGTGGCTGGACCGTACAAATGTTTGCTGCCCCAAGAAGTTTAGATGTGCTGATTTCAGCTGCTCACCAGGCAAAGAGCCAATGCCCTTGTCTTGCTGAATCACACAGGACTGGTATTTCTGAGGCTGATCACAGCTTTTCATGCATAGGTTTTTTTTTCCTCTCCTAGCTATTTTTTGGTCTTACTCTACTTGGTCTTTGTCTGCGTTTGCCCACACTGTTCACGTTGGAAGTGGGAGCGTTTACGTGGGCTTTACGTGGACACCTCAAACAGGTGTCTAATGGCAGTGCCTAATTTGTCATTGCTCTCTCCGAGGGCAATGGAGAGAGAGCAGTTACTTCAGATGAACATAGAATAATTTAGGTTGGAAGAGACATCTGGAGGTTATCTAGTCCAATCCCCTCCTCAGAAACCAGCCTCTGTGTGGCAGTACCTTGGGTGCTCTGGGAGGTCCAGCTGTCTCTCCCCACATTGCCTATAGCAAGAGCCAAGGGAGAGTAGTCTGTTTAACCCAGATGCCTCCTAAGTTGGAGCATTCCCCAAGGTGTAAGAGCTCTTCTGACCTGGGGGCTGCTGGTCACATGTGTAAGCCCAGTGATTTGCCTGGGCAGTCATCCGCTTTAAACAAGGTAGCAGCACCTTTGGGTGTTTCAGGTAGGTGATGCCTTGAGCAGGGGCTCCTGGTACCTACTCCTAATCATCAGACCACCGGAGAAATCTTGGAGAGCCTTTTGCATTTCTGCATCCGTGCTGACCAGGGGTGATATCAATATATGGTCTCACATATAACAGTGATCATGATTCAAGTACCGAGGCCTGTTCATTCTGGCTGTCTAAGAGCCATTCACACGTATGAGTTGAGGGATGGGCTCATATGTGAGGCAGGCAGGGAGGAGTGGTTCCACACCTGACAAAACAGGGAGTGCTCAAAGGAGGACCTGGAGAGATAGGAGGAAAATTAGAAACAGGAAAGTTTTGTCAAAACATTGTTTTGCAACCACCAGAGCAGACTAAAGAGCCCAAGAGACTAAAGAGGGCCACAGTACAATAAAAGACAAGGTGATGGAGGAATAGAGGAGTACATCTTCTATGGCAAAGAGGAGGTATTTGGAATATAAAATATATATTTCACTGGGTTCTTTGGTCCATGACAAGAACATTCACAGCTGGTCAATTGTCACAGTTGGTTACTTTCTTTTGACAGCTATTGTCTATTTATTCCTATATAACTGCTGAGGCTTCTGCCTCATTAGCCTCACCTTCAACGGTCTGTGTCCATCCTGTAGTTAAGCTTTGAGGTCAGGCACTGCTACTGGCAGCAGGTCAAGGCTCCCTGGAAGAAGCAAACACTGCTCTGGGGAATTTTCTGAATCCCCTCTGGAGTTACCTTCCACCTCCGCCCCCAACCCCCAGCTGGGATCCGAGTTCCTCTCTCAGGCCGGGACTTTGCAGAAGCCCACCAAGCCCTGGCTTTGGCCGCCCCCAGGAGGGGCAGAAGAGGGAAGGTGGGAGAGTTGCTGTGTAATTACAGCACAGCTGTGCTGCGTCCTAGCAAGGAGGAAGAGGGTGAGAGAAGGAAGGAAAGGCAGCAGTGGGGGTCAGCAGAGCTTTAGTAACATAACAGGAGCCCTGCTGTGGGCAGGAGGTAGAGGTCTGCCTTCCTTGTAGCAGGAGTAATCTTGCCAGCAGTAGTAATCTCTTCAGGTCCCCAGTACAAAGGGAACTGGTAGCATCCTCTTCACCTGATACAGGGAAGACAGGAAGATCATAAAGTGCTACCGTGAATCTCCCCTGCTCACACAGCAGCCGGGTGGCAGAGCTGAGCGCTAAACCCTAGGCTTCACTATGAGGAACATGTTTCTGTCTAGCTTCCTGTAAGCACGACTAAGAGCTGCCTAAGGCAGAGCCTCCGTTTAAGGTTAGAGTGTAGCACAAGGTAGGTACATCAGGTCACAGTGTAAGCATCAGAGCAGAGTCTCTGGTGGGCATGTGTCCCTCTCAGTAGACAAGAGTAACTGGTGTTGAGGGGAACTATTCCTCACAGCTGAAAGTTTTGTGGCTAAGTTAGGGGATTGATTTCTGGGCTTGGCTAGGACATCCCAAGGTGACAATAGGGAGCTGGCAGTGATGCCCAGGGGGCTGAAGGAGAGGGCGATGTGCTAGGCGGGTAGGGATGCGGCACTGAACTGCAGGAGAACTGACAGATGCTACGCAGTGTGTGACCCTGTGCACCCACTTAACGTTCCTGTGCCTTTGCTTCCTCGTGTGTGAAGCAGAGATAAGGATACTTTCCTGACTCAGCTAGAGGATGGTGAGGGTTAGTTTGTTAATGCTCTTTAAGAACATTGAGAGGAAACCTTAGAAGGAGTACACAGCAATATGCTTGTTTAGTTTATTAAGTTATTTGGCAGGAGCAAAATTACAGAACATCCCATTAGTGTCATCTCAGTCTTTGGAGCCTCCCAGACAGATACACACAAAGCAATAGGGAATGCTGCGTATTCAAGCTCCAAACATTCAGTGTTTCATACTCATAAATATCCCCGGGATATAAATTGCTTTTCTCTGCATTTGGCCTTTGTGTGTGTGTGTGTGTTTGCAGATAAGCTAATGGAAGAAACAGAAGAGCTGTGTCTGCAGAGGGAGCAAAAAGAGGTGAGTGTTCATCACAAGCCAAGTCCTTTCATCTTCCATGTGGCAGGACTGGGAGGTCGGGAGTTGTCGGTTTGAGAGCACACCAGGTTTCAGGGAGGGAGGCTGCAGAGCCAAGAGTCTCCAGCCAACCTCTGGGCCCTGTGGATGAAGAGAGGAATAAGAGCCATACCATGGGGTGGGTCCTGGAGGTGTATCCCTGCTCCCCTTCCCAGGTACTTTCCATGCAATGTGCTTGTGATTATGTCTCCAGGCGGACCAGGGAGGAAGATTAGATTAAATTCATATTCACTGGGTTGAATTAAACACTTGTTATTTTGTAGATTCAAGAGGACTCTGGTAGTCAACTTATGTCCCCAGTTAGAAAGCAAATAAACAGACCTTATATTGTTCTAGTGTAGAGATACCACTGTGAGAAACAAGGAGCAGCAAAAAGCAACGTGGTTTGTTCTTTGGGCACACCAGAGATGGGGAAAATAATAAACATTGCACTGGGGAAAGCCCAAGAGAGCGCTCCCTTAGATGTGACTATTATACCTGAATTTATCAAGTTTATTATTGTTTTCCAAATTATTCCTAACTTATATTTGCTTAATATAATAAAAGTAGCTCATTCTCATATTTACACCAAATCTGTACCGTTTTTTATAGCACCATCATAAAGTTATTGCAAGATAGCTTTGCAAATAGATTGTCCTATTACATGGTAGGAAAGCCTGCGTGGATGTAGACCACTGCATTGCAATCTTGCAAACTGCTGCATGCTCTCTTTTCCAGATCATCCAGAATAGACTGTCGCCCCTCTTTAGCAAAAGACGGCAATGCTGACCTAGGCTTCTCAGGCCTATGTTTTCCCTGTGTACATTTCTGCAGAGCTAAGGTCCAAAGGTAGCTTGGACGCTCCTTTAGGGCTAAGCTACTTCTGCCTTTGCAGGGAGACATCCCTTTCTGGTGAGAGAGCCTGCAGCAGAACCCAGAGCCATAGGGGAGGGAAATGCCCTCGTCTAAAGACCCTGGAACAAATCTCTGCTCTTACAAAGCCGTGCATGGTATCTCCATTGCCCACAAAGAGCAGATGCGGCCAGGTTACTTTGAAGGAGTTTGCTACTGATGAAGGAATGAATATATCGCTCACTGAACTGTGGCGGTCTGACCTTCTGTGAGCCTGAAGGCTTCAGAGCAGCATGTTGGGAAAGCAGCTTGAACCATGTATCTGCACCATGGAGCAAGAGTCTTATTATGAATTTATCTGGTGTCAGTGCTGTTTTGTGACCTGCCTGGGCATGCAGCAGGAGTTCTGCCTAGCAGCTAAGGCAGCATATCTGCAAGGGGACCTAGCTGGGAGCAGGACCCTCACTGTACTTTGTCCCTGTCTCCCTCCATCTGCAGTAGGTCTCTGGACAACTGCCTCCTCTAGACTAGGAGAAGAGACTGTTTCACTGCTTGAGGATAGCTTGTGGTTTTCAGTGCTCTTTAAGCATGGTTTTATTAGCACAAAGACAGTGACAGGCCGATTAAACTGTGCAAAGCTGTAACTGTGCAGTTTGTGTTTTCCTGTCCCAGTGGGGATGGGAAGCAAGGCTGAGCTAGTAGAAATATCACACTTCAGACACGGCAGTGCTGGGGCTGTCACGTTCCTGCCTGGGCTTTCTGTACCTGCCCACGTGGGTGCCTGGAGATGGTACATGCACGCTGGGTTCAGCTTTCCCAGGGAGCTTTGGAACTTCTGGATATGTGCAGCAGAGCTGACCTGTGCGTGGAGCATGTCTGGAATTTCCAGGTGCCTGGTAACCTGGCTGGGGCTTCTGGATATCTGGAAATCCTCAACCAACCTTCAATCCCTTCTAATTGCCCCTGGACAAAAGTGTGGCAGAATTGGCCACTCCGTGGCTCTACATAGCTCAGGTTAAAAGTCCCAGGCATTGCCAACAGGGAAGCCTTTCCTAAGTGTAAGTGTGTCAGCAGAATACATTCCCATCTTCTCTTTCGGTCCAGGAACTTGAGCGTCTGAACCAGGTCCTGGAAGCAGAGAAGCACCGGTTTGAAGAGGTGGTAGAGGAGCTGCGACTGGAGCAGGAACAGATCAGACGGTAAGGCAGCAAACTGCGCAGGGCAGGAAAAGGACATGAACTCCCACGCTGGGCAGAAGTGCTGCTGTGCTGGTGAATCAAAACAGTTTGTAAAATCCACCTATTTTTGTGCCTGTAGGAAGGAGATAAATGCTATATTGACCCAAACAGGAATGGCTGAGATCTATTTACCTCCATTTGCTATCACTTGTGTGACCAATAGAATACAGCTTAGTTTCATTTTTGTGTTCAGAGCTCCAGCAACCTCATTTTCAAAGGCCTGGGACATGAGCAAACTCCAGATTAGCCGGGGTAGCATGGCAACAGACAGCTGCTGGACGATTTCAGAGAGGCAACTTGTTTGATTGCCTGACCAGCCATGTGTGCTCCAGACATCTGAATCTGGTTTTCCACCATCAGCTGAATGACTGAGTGGATGTTGAAGTTGCCTTACCAAGAATAATTTTGTCATTTTAAGAGTTACACTGCAAAATCTGAAGAGCAGATGTATTTAGAAAAGGAAGGACCTAAGTGCTTTGCCCTGAGTGTTGAAAGGGCATGTTTTGGCATTGGCCTCTTCGTTTTCCTTTTCTCTCCCTAAATAACATCTCAGAAAAGACGGTGTGGTTTTGCAAACGTTTTTGCTTTCATAGACCCACATTCCCTTAGATATGACTGCCCTGTCTGAGCTCTTCCAGTTGCAACCATGGCCCTGCGCTTGCTAGAGAAGCACGCCAAGAGTTGGTTTTGGTTTGACGATCAGGAAGCACAGTAAAGTTGCTGGACACCTGTAGTGGTTCAAGGCATGATGCTTGCTGGCATGCTTCTGACTTTCCAGGGCTGCCTGTACCAACCACTGGTTGCAGGTCCTGCGCTAAAAAATCCACAGCCTGTGCCCTCCGAGCGTGGTTTGTGGGGCTGGTGTTTCCCCTGCAATAGCTGTCACCCTTTTTGCTTCTTTAGGGAGCTAGAGCTCACAGCCCGCTCCCTTAAAGGAGTGGAGGAAGAAAAGAAAGAGTTGAGAAGCCTGACACAGTCCTTACAGAAAACCCTAGAGGTGAGTGACCACTTCTCCGCTCTGAGTTGACAGCATTTTGGGAACGATCCAGGAGAAGTGACCAGGGCTGAAAGCAATGCTGTCCCGTGAAATGAATCTAACATCTGCTACTGCTGGAATTAAGCCCCGTGCGGAGGAACAGATTCGTTCAGTAGCTGATACGAAGGCCAAAATCCCCTTCAGAAAAGGACTAGAAGTGTCACAGAGCCCAGCAGAAGTGAACTTTTCTCAGCAGTGCCAGGACAATAACCATAAGCTGCAGTTTGTGAAGCTCATGTTGAACACTGGGGAGAGATTTTTCACCAGACAGGTAGGCCTGACCTAGCAGGCACTGCGACAGCCTGAGGAATCTCCATCCTGGAAGGTTTTCACAACTCGACTGTAGAAAGCCACTGCTGACCATATCTTCCTGTGTTGATAGACGTGCTCTGAAGAGGAGGCTGGACTAGAGCCTACCAAAGGTCCCTTCCAGCCAACGTGGCTGTAATTCTGTGATAGCTTTCTGATTTTTTTTTTTTTTTAACTGCAACTCCTTAAGCCCTAGTGGAAATGTCAGCAGCAGAGAGGTATTCCTTGTTCACACAAGGAAACATGGTTCCCACAGAATCATGTGCTACATGAGAATTTAGGAAACAGAGTGCTGACATATTAAACCCTTTCCTTACCTGGTATCACTCTAGTGGATTGGTGGAAAGTGGCTTTTCTAAATGCTTATCGTTTGTGAGATTTCCATACAGCTGGCCTGCTGAAGCCTAATGTCATCCTTAATGTTTGTGTCAGATTCTGCGAGTTTGTCCAAAAATCTGTTGCTGACATTCCTTTGAACTCTTCTCCTTGCCCACAGTTATGGGTATGAAAAAAGAACTGGAAAATTAGGGAAGGAGCTTTCATGCTCTAGTCGTACAATGGACCGAACACTTCACAGGAAAACAGCACGATATGTCCTATCGCCCCGTAGTTAGAAGTACCGCAGAGGGGATACCTCTAGTTCACACTGAGGAGCAAGGTGAGGAGGGAAGGCAGGGAACCTGCCCACATTGGTGATGCACTAGAGAAGCACGAGGCTCCGGTCCCTGAGCTGGGTCCTCGCGAGCACGTCGTGTCAAAGGAGCCTCCAGCTCCTCGCCCCCTTGCATAGCGAAGGCTGTGGTGCAGGCTTGCTCCTGACGAGGCGGGTGGGAAAGGAAACCCACATTTCGTTACTCCTGTTTTAACCTGAATGAGGAATGTTGATGTAAGGATGGAGGGACTCAATAGGGAGGAACAGGAGCCGAAATGTTAGACTTTGCTGATACTCACAGTCTCTGCCCTTCTTCAAGGAGCTCTCCCTGGAAAAGCAGCAAATGCTGGAGATGCTGGAAGAAAATGAGAGCCAACTCCCACCTCCAACCAGCCCCATCAAGGAGCAAAGCCCCATCTGGGGACTGCACTGCAGCCTGCGGCAGATTGAAGAGAAGATGCAGCAACTTCTGGAGGAGAAACTCCTGGCAGAGAAGAGGTGAAGTGGGAGCAGGGGCTCTTACGGTGGTGCCAGAGACAGGGATGTGGGGCAAGATGCAATCCAGTGGGAAAAGAGGTAGTTTTCCTGGACCTCGTCTGGGGGTTGAGAATGTTCCATTCAAGAACTGTCCACCTGACTTTCTACAGCAATGCCTGTGTTATTGACGTGAAACACAGACAGCGCTCCTGTTAGCGCCTCTTTGCTCAGAGCAGCCAGGTAGTTCAGCATGCCCCTTCCTTCCTGTGAGTTGTGCTGGGGTGGGAACTGTCGTCTTCCTTTGCTGTGCCGTGCACCAGGATGAAGGAGAACGAGGAGCGGTCCCGAGCGCTGGAGGAGGAGCGGGAGTTTTACTCTTCCCAGTCGCAAGCGCTGCAGAACTCGCTCTCGGAGCTGACCGTGGAGAAGCAGCAGACGGAGAGAGACCTCAAGGTATCCCCTGCGTATGTTGCATACTGCTGTCTCTGGGCCCGGAGTTCTCTCATTTTCCCTTTCGGTTCATCTGCTATCAAGTGGGAGGCTTGGTTTTATTTTGTTTTCATTTTGTGGTCACAAATCTTCATTTGCTATGATGTTTCATATCAGGGTAACATGTGAAGTTGCTGTGTTGTATCTATGTAGCGCTACTATTTATTTTCTCATTCTGAGGCCTGATTAACCCATCCAGTAAAAGTCTTTTCATTTGTATTGTGAAAGCAACTAAAGATGGAGGGAGGAAAAAAATAGTAAAAGAGGAAAGTAGACACAATCAAGAATAAAGATTGTTTCAAAGAAATGCTAATATGGACATCGCAGAACTGAGCAGAAATCTTCCCTCCTCACTTGTGCTCAGAGAATCAATCTTAAGATTTGTAAATCTTCAGGAACCTCTGCATGAACTTGAGTTCAAAAGCACAGGAATGCAGGTAAGGTACCAGCCCTCCTTTGTTATCCCAGTAATGGAAGATACCTTAATCTATGCAAAGGTAATTGGACGAAGCGTACCATTTTATTTTAATCTAAATAATGTAAAGGTTATGCTTATTATTAGCTGTTTGACATTCAACCTCCTTCTACAAATATTTTGTCCAAAAATACCTCAGTTCTTCTTTTTCCTGCACCTCCAGGATTTTCTTATCCTGTAACCTTCCACTTGGACAAACTAAAGCTAAGTTGACCTATTAGTTATTCTCATTTGCTAAGCTACTACTGATATTATGCTTTATTTCTAACTTTTCCTGTGGTTCATTTCTGAAACTAAGTACTGTACACTCCTTTGTGGGAACTCACTGACTTTATCTCAAGTCCATCTCAGCTGGAAAGATGTCCTGTTCCTGCTCAGCTGCAAGTATTCACATAAGCACAAATTCACATGTTGAAATACCATCTCTGATTCCACATGGTTCATACAATGAGAGAGAAGCTGTAAAAATGAAAGTCAGAGTGAAGGAGAATTACTAAAATCATCTAGACTTCAAATTCAGATTCTGTCTGAAGACACGAGGAGCAGCTTTTATGTTGTCTTACAATATTTCTATTGGTTTTCCTTACTGTTGTCTTTTCACTTTGATCTGCTTGGTGGGTCCCTCACAGATCTTGTGGGTGAGCAGGATGGTTATTGAGACGCAAGCTGTTTTTCAGCAATGCTTATTCTCTTCCTCAGGCTGAGGTGAAGGTGCGCATGGATCTGGAGAGGAGACTGAGAGAAGCTGAGGAAGCGTTGCAGAGCTTGGAGCAAGGCTTAAATTCTCTGGATCGCAACAAGGAGAAAGAGGAGAAGATGAAAGCAGATGTCAGTAACTTGAGAAGTAAGTCAGTCATCCATCCTCTCTACTGATGAGTAAGCTCTGAGAGAGGAAATATTTCTACCCATCTTCCCAGACACAAAAACCTGCACATAATGTGCGCATAATGCTCTCCCAATTCGTTGTACCTCAACCACACCTCCTTTTGAGGAGCCAGAACGTGCTATGTAGGCACTTGGTGCTTTGCCCTCAAAGGAGGGCACAATTATCCCAGCCTTCCCTGTTGGGTGGAAGACAAACCTAGGGGCAGAGATGAGCAAACGCTTTCCAAAATCTCAAACAGAGAAGCTGTGGTAGAGCTGTAAAGACTGACTAGGTCTGAATTATAGAGAGTCCTCTGATTCCCCTCAAGATAATATTTTCTCAGTCTTAGTTACAAGAACATCAGCAGTTTAAGGAGCATCGTGGTTGCTGTAGCAACATGCTGGTAGGTGACCCAGCAGGTGATGTTTGGATCCTTACTCGGAGCTGAATCACTGCATCAGCCCAGCACTGCTGTGCTGAGACGACTGCAGTCCACAGGTCAGGTGTAAGACTCGGGTTCCTCATAGCTTATCCCTGTTTCTTTGCCCCCCCCCCCCCCCCTTTTTTTTTTTTTGTAAGATGGGGCATTACCCTAGCATCTGGCTTCAGTCAGGTTTGGGAATTGACATTACCAGCTTCAATTGGATGAAGTCTTGCTTGTTTTCCATCCTCAAGCATAGTGCAGGGGGAAGCTGTTATGAAGATGCTGTACCTGCGCAGTTAAGGCTTCATTTCAGCGAAAGGTGGATGTATTGGGCCAATACAGAAAAGTCAAAAAGTCCTGGTGCATTCTGAGCACTGTTACGTATATAAGTATAAATACAGGTATAAATAGTTTTTATATATACACACATTTATAATTTATATATCTAAATATATGTAAATAAAATAAGTATTATTCAGTAGTTTCTACATCAGATTACTAAACTGAGACAAAAGGGCATGATTCTGAACTTAATCCCGCTGGCTCAGAGCCATAGTAAGAAGACAGAGCTAAAGCAGATGTGTTTTGCTCAGCATTCAACTAGAGCTGAGCTACCTGCACAGGGCATAAGTGAGTAACCTCTGGCACTGAATGTCTCCTGACACTCATTTCCAGTCTTAGATTTTGGGGGATCTTTTCTTCAAAAGAGTAAAAAATGTACTAATGAGCAAAACACTAGAGAAAGTGAGGGACCAGCAATGTTTTCTTTAACGTCAGTCCCAGCACAGGTTGCCTCAGTCCTTCCAGGTGATTCCTGCAGCTCTGCCCTGCCCTTTCATGTAAGAGTTGGGAGGCATTAGCACATGAGCCCTCTCAACAGCAAGGGACCAGCGACAGGCAGGAGGACAGCAAGACTGGAATGGCAGAAGATACGCCGGTTAGACCGTAAGAGGGGGAACGGGCCATGAAAAGCAGCTTGTGTGGCAGATCGAGACAGAATAACATTGTCAGAGTTTGGACATGCGGCTTTGCATGGAGCCTGTAATGTGTGTATGTATGTGCTAGTATTTGCTATGCTATTAAGAAATCCCTGGCCATGTATGGCTGGGGGGTGTGTGCCCGTGCCAGTGTTGCGAACACTTCCCTTTCCACCGTTAGACTTAACTGGTTTTAGAAGTCCTTCAAAGAAAGTGCAACAAGCAAGGCTTCAGACCCCTCTGTTTCAAGAGAGTTGAGAAGTTTTATCGTATTATCAGAGGCTTTTGGCAGTTGAATCATTAGCAGTTGTGGGAATGATTGATGGGGAATTGATGGTTGCAGTTCTTTCTATAATTTGAGTATGCATTTGTTGGGGACTGGAGGTTTTTGTCACTTTGAACTTGTTGATTCTGATGGTATTCTGGAGCTTCATGGACTGTTGTTCATGAAGATCTAGGGAGGTGTTGAACGTCATTACCTGGCTCAGCCCATCAGCAAGTGCAGTCCCTTGCGACTGGTTCATTACTTAAAGTGTCTCTTCCATCACTGCTCACAGTGGTGTCTTCTCCTCAGAGTTCTTTGAAGAGTGCATCCGCAATGCTGAGTTGGAGGCCAAGATGCCCGTGATCATGAAGAACTCTGTGTATATCCACAAGGCTGCCACTCGTCGTATAAAGAGCTGCCGCTTCCACCGCCGGAGAGCCAGTGCTTCGTGGAATGACTGTAGGTATCGGGCAGCTTCTTCCTCTATATCCTGCAGGAGCAGATATGTGCAGATGGGGCTGACAGAGCAGCAAGGAATATTTCATATTCCCTAGTAATAGAATGGAGCTACAGAGAGACTTGGAGCTTCCTTACCCAAAGAGCAGGCACTGAGTCTGCATACTGGTTGCCTTTCTCTTCATGTATGTTGAAAGGTAACTGCTGTGATGGTCCTGGGCCCCTAAAAAAACGTATGCTCAAAGCTGACTTCATCTGAATGCTTAATCATAGACTGAGTTAGGTTGGAAGGGACACCTGGACATTGTTCAATCCAATCCAGTGCTCAGAGTGGCTACCTGCAAGGTTAGATCAGGTTCTACATAGAATCCTAAATCAGAGGCAGCTGTAAAGAAGAAAAGTGTGTTTCCACGCTGTCAGCATTTTCCTTCTCTGAAAATAGTAAGCTCTTTAGAGTGCAATGGTTAGCTCATCCCTTGCCAGGCTCTCGGTCGTGTTGATCGCGTGGCTCAAGTGCTCTAGTGAAGCTTTGTCTTCAGTTTGTGTCCCTGACGGAGAGTGCTGACCTTTCTGTGCTGCTTTTGTTTCAGTGAAGCAGTCCCAGTCCTTCATCTTCTCACATGCAGAAGCTGAAAACATTGAGGAGCTGAAAGAAGCAGCCAAAAGACTGAGCCAGGACCAGCACTTCAGGGAAACTCTCTATCAAATCATGAGGTCGCAAAAGGATTCTGCTTCGAGGGACGAAAAGTGACTCTTGTTGGGAGGGGGCTTCTGATCTCAACTTGCCATTCAGCTCCACAAAAGTTACGCCATCAGGCACTAGGGTCAGAAGGGAGGTTTGCCCTTTGGTGGGGAAGGTGGGGGAAAGTTGTGTGTAGGCAGTTCCCTCAGCTAGTGGCTTTGCTTTAGTTTGAATGCTCCCTGTAGCCCGGCAGACCACCTCTGCTGATCACTCCAGATCTGTTTGCTTTAGCTGCTTACGTTAAGCCACGTTTTGCCAAGATACCACGGTCGGTGTTAAAGTGAACCACAGACCGTAGCTTAGGAAGTGCCTCTTCTTTCCTTTCCTTTCCGTCTAGTCTGCCTGCCAAACACAAGTGCTTCTGAGAAAGCCCTCTATCAGCCTACGCTCCAGCTAGCGTAACCTCCCCAGCTGGACACAGCTTACCCTGTTCTGCCTGATCCCCTCTAGGAAACGGCTCGCTGCACACCCCCAGTCAATCAGCTCTTCGGTGGGGCACGTTTCCTGGCACGCTTCCTGAAGACCACAGCAGTCCCAGCCTCCCAAGCACAGGCAATAATATCAGACACAGGGCAACCTCTTGATGCTACATCATTTCAAGCAAACGGTAGCAACACAAGGTGGAGACAACCTGAGGATGCTATGGATGTGGCTCCAAGGAGAATCATGTGCAGAGAAGAGCTTATAGGTAACTCAGCAGCATCGATGCAAGCTGGAGGGAGGGTTGCATTGTGTTGACTGTGGGTAGAACATGCTGGGGCCACCTTTGCACTTTTTTGCATTGGGACATCTGGCTGTGTCACTGACAGAAGGAAGAGCAGAGTAATGTGCTGCAGAAGGTGTTATCTATAGGCAGATTCAGTGTGGAGGACCTTTGACTCAGCTCTGATGGCTTCCTCATCACCTCTAAAACAAGCTGGAGGACAGGTGGGTAAGGAGTGTCCAGCAACAAAACCCACTACCACTTGGAGAATTAAACATTGTCAACAGCAAGCTGTCAAGGCGGTGGAGGCAGGGAAAGTCATCTCTGTGCTGCAGTGAATAGCCTGTGTCCAAGGCTTTATACTGCTCTCTACCAGTCCTCTTAATTGCAATCCAGGCTATCTCGGTCAAACTGGGACGTCTGGCAAGTCAAGGCTGGATTGGGAGAGGCGCTGTGGACAGCCTGTTCAGAGATGGGCTTCGGGCTGGCCTCTGTCCCCTTCCAAGAGCTCACCATGTGGTTATTGCAGGGGAGGATTTGCCCTGCGTGTGGTCATCGTGTATGTGACAGGAGAGGAATCACTTTGTTGTGGAAACCTTGCAGCCTCTCCCACCTCTTTAAGCAAGCAGCTGGCTAATAACTATCCGTGCATTAACAGCACTGCGTGGTGCTTACAGAGCACATGACAAGCACACTCAGTGATGCTGTTATCCTTGCGTTGTAAATTGGGAAACAAAGGTATAAATGATACAAAGGTGAATGAAGTTAGCAGCAGAGGTACAGTTAGGGCTCAGGAGCTCTTAGGTGCAGATTTGCTGGGGCTTTCAGGGGTATATGCCTCATCAGTACCTCTGGGTATTACATATGTCCGGTGACACCAGGGTAGCTGCTTACCTGTCCCATGCAGACTGTGATGCCCTCCAGTCCCAGGCTTTGACTTCTGGCCACCTAAGTGATTCCCTACCAGTTCAGTGCTGTTTCTAGGGAGATATCAGGGATGAGGCAGAGACGGGAGCCCTGTCTTGCCAGCCAGAGTAGAGGCGTTGATGCTGCGTGGAAAAGTGTACTGGGAGGGTGTGATGCTCCTGGAGGGAGTCACTCTGGTGTGACCAGAGGAAAAGCATTGAAGGCACAGCCTGTACTTTCCATTTCAGGCAGTTACTAACCAGTATCCTTCTGCTAGGCAATGCGAGGTTTTATATAATCAGAGGGCCCAGCACTGAAGGCTGACATTTTTGTGATGACAGGTGATGCGATAGGAAAAAAGAATTTGCATCCCTCCTTAACATACCTGATCCTTCTGTGTTTCTTCCACTCATGCTTGCGTGCTAGAAAGCCACAAAGGGATTCTTGCTCCTACAAGGCTGAAGGGCTGTGAGAAAGCAATGCAGAGCTGGTTTTCCCCTTTACACTGTCCTCACATCATCTCTGGCTATTTTCCATTTACAAGGTCTATATTATCTGATGCTGCAAGGGACAAAAAAGGGCAGCCAGGGAGCGCATCTGTAATTCAGGCAGTTAGGAAAATCACCCTGTGGCTTGTGAATGCAGCACCTTTGATCTATTACATCAAAAGCCACAATATCAGACTTTACAGAAGTATTGTACTCGGGAGGTAGCCACATCAGGTCTTCCTTTACTGTGCATATTGACAGCAATAAATAAATAAAAGTTACGCTGACACTAGAGTGAATTCCTGTGTGTTCTTGATACACTGTCACTGAAATGATGTTAAATTGCCTCTGCAGGAGTTGAGACAAATCGTCGTGACACGCTCATTTACTGCCAGGGCACTTCCTCTGCTTCACTGAGTTGTTGTGTTACGTGCTGAACATCACCTCTCAAAAGGACTGGCTGTATGTAAAGTGCTTTCACCCTTGCCACCCATGTCCTCTTTTTAAATGTGTATAAAGTTAAAGCCAGGATGTATTGAATCTAAAGAAGAAATCTCCCATTTGCTTACCCGAAGCCAGTGAGCAGCTCTGTAACCACCAAGACACGCCCTAAACCACCTGCGGTGATGTGCTTGCCATCAGTCTTTCCTTGCTGCAGATATTAGTCCTGCAGAGGAACCTGCTAGCCCTGACCCTGTAAGCTCTCCGACAGAGTCAGCACGGAGTTGGGTCTATGCACTGTAGCATCTTAATGAAGTGACTGTCTCCTTATTCTGTTTCAAAGGACATAGAATTACTGATTGCAATGTTATCTGTGTATTTTTAATGCAATGCAGTAACAGGAAGATGGCTTAGGGAGCAACCCACCTCCGTTCAAATAACCTCCACTAGTAATCCTGGGTCAGATCGCTTTCTCCTGCTGGGAAAACTGGGAATGAGATGAGAACTCCCTCCACCGAGGAGAGTTCCCTAAATTATTCCCTTGTGTCTGAGGGTAGGAGAAAATATAGGATGGTTTGCATCTCTACGATTTCTCTTCAGAAGTTGCAGAAGAGCTAGACTGGCTCTGAAAAGCTTGTGGCCATTCTTCCACCACCTCCACCTTCTGGCTATCATCCAGGTACTCCTCTTCCCTCTGAAGACTTTCCTTGTTGTCCCCTTCAGAGACACTTTAAAATATGGTTTCATTTGCAGACACTGCCAAACGTTGAAGCCTCCTGCTTCTCCTCTGCGTTGCCTTGCCTACTTTTCACAGTGTGGATGGTGGCTCCCGCTAAGGTCAATTTAAGGGTTAATTTTGTCCTCTACATAAGATGCATGAAGCCTCCAGGCTGTTTTAGTCCCTGGTGTAGAAGAGTGGTTCCTGCTGAAGGACAGGGCTCTGGCGGCTCCCCTGGCGCTCGCAGCCCCAAGGCTTTGCTCTTGCACAGAAGTAAATGGCAGCGAAAGGAAGGCAGCGCCAGCCCCGCTGCCTCCCGTATGCGCTGCTTCTAAAGCAGAGAAAGTGGACAAGAAATAGAAGCTGCCCTGGGGGTCAGAAGTCAATAACAAAAGATAAACGGTTGCTGGTGCGTGATATGCATTGCTGTGCACGGCACTCAAGGGGCACAAGCTGGTAGCAATTTTCAGCTACGAAGTATGGCTTTTTTTTTTAGCCCAAGATGGTAGGCGGGCTTTCCACTTAGGGCATTAGTGTATTTCTTTGGCGATAAGATGGTAGTTTTTCACAGAAATAGTCTGTTTTGAATCTTTTTCAACGCAGTCCCTTTCTGTGGTTACTGGAGGGACAGAAGATGGCTCACGTTGTGTCTAGTAAGGAGAAGTTTGCTCTCACGAATGTGGCCATGCTCTGAAAGTTTTGTCCAAGGCTTAGCTTCAGGCAGGTCCTGGGGCTTGCCTGGAAACCCAGTGCTTCATTGTGCTGGTGTGACCGCAAAGGATGCCATTATTTTTAGCATCTGATACACTTGGCATAAGGATAATTCCGCAGTTTTTCACCTAGTCCATGCACAATTTGTTATCTACCTAGTCTGAGTTGTGGCCATGAATGGGAGAAATGACTGAGCTGGAGAAATCAGCTGTAGTCAGTCACCTGAGAGCTGGGTCTGAGGTGGCCTGTTGAGGTGACAGCCACCATGAGCAGGGCCAGATGGGACCATGAAGCTCAGCAACCACACGTGGTTTGTTTAACAACCTGTAGTGCTTTTCTGCCCACTGAGATAACATCTCTTCTTCTATATTAACTCATTTACTTCTTAGTGCAGGCTTAAATCTGAAGCTGAAACGGAGTAAGATCCATCTGAGTACTCAGTCAGGTCTGCGAGTCCTTTCTGCTCCTTTTTGCCACCAGTACTAAGCGCAGGATATGCTGTAGCGCTGGAACCAACGTCTCTTTTTTTTCAATGTTGGCAGATCTGGCACTTCAGAGGAAGAAAAATTATAAAGGCCATTTTGTGGGGGTAGCAAAGGCACCTTTTGCTAATTCAGAGGTGTTGCAATAAATAACTCTGCAGGCTCATGTGTTCTTACCTTGCTGTATTATGAAAAGTGCAAACTTTGCATTGCTCAAAATAATAAGTGAACCCTGCTTACCCTTGAGTTCTTCTTGACTGCACCCCTGCCTCAAACCTCTCTGTGGAAACCACCCGAGAGCAGAGGAACGGGTCCTCTCCTAGAGCCGCTGCTCCCATTGCTTTCTTCATCATTAATTCTGGGGGCAGGAGAGAGCTCCCATTTTCCTCTGTGTGCCAGCAGCTGCCTGCTGGAGATGTCAGCCCCTGCTCCTCCGGCATCAGGAAAACAAACAGGTTCTGGGTTTTGGTGTTGTGGGGTTTTTATGTTAGTGGGTTTTTTTTGGAGGGGGGTGGTGGTGGTTTGTTTTTTTTTTTTCATTTTGGGTTTGTTGGGGTTTTTTCCTTCTAAGCTCTGCAAAATAGGAGCAAATATTTTTAGCATCTCCATTTTAATAAGAGGGCTTGAAAACGAGCTGTTTATGGTGGGTGTGAGAAAACTGACTTGCTGCAATGGGATTAGGCCCTGCTCAAAAAAGGTGCTGTCTCTCTCAGCCCTGGTGGAAGGATGGCTGGAGGCTTGTGTCAGAGTCACTGCTGAAAGCACAGCTGCGAACAGGGCAATAGCACATACGGCACAGCTCTGTCTTTGGGAGGGTTCACAAGCACTCGAGGACCCTGGGTGACAGAGGAAGGCTGTGCTCTTAGTTAGGTGCACTCATCTCAGTGGCGTGTAAGGCAGCGAGAGGAATTAAAATCACATGACAAGAAGGTGGGAATGCTGTGGCTCTTGTAGCAAGACAGAGGAGCAGGCTTACTGCAAAGATTCCCAGAGAGAACGGATTGTAACGCACTTGGGAATAGCCACTGCTTTAATTTATCCTTTCCTTTCCCGATTCTGCCAGCGGCACGACACTCGTGCTTGCTGCAGGCGAGAAGAAGGTGAGGAGGCTTCACCAGGAACGAGACTGAAAGGTAGGAGCGCAGCAGATGTGACTAAAAACTAGAGCACTGCTGATAGCGGGTTGGTGTGTTCAAAAAACAAACAAAAGTGTGTGCTATGGCAAGTGCATCTCAACAAGCCAAAGAAGCTGTCCTGCTCCTCAGTAAGCAAAAACCACCGCGAGTCCCAGCCAGAGTCCAGTCCCAGGTGCTCAGAGAAAAAGCCCTGTTGTTCTCTCCCCAACTTACTGATGCTGAGCAAGACATGGTGAGAAAATGCAGCCAAGCTTGCACTGGCATGGCCCAGCTGGGTTGCGGGAACCTGGCTTACGGTTGTTCTCCTTTGGGGGTAGCTGTGTGGATGCAGCAGCTGCTCAGGGGGGCAGAAGTCAGTCTTTTGGTGCTGGAAAGGTTTTGGGTATCTAAACATTGACTAGAAGAGGCTGGAAATCCCTGCAATTCTCAATGGACTTGGATGTTCAGAAACTCCTCTAGCCTGGAGCAGCAGCCCTCTAGATCCCTCTCTGATCAAGTGTGTGGTACTTCAGGCAGATGCTCCGGCCCGTGAAGGGATGCAGGGAGTAGCAGTGAAGCCAGTGACTCTCTTTCTGCTTCTGCTCCTGCTCCTAAATTTCTGGTGTTGTAGTTTCTCCCTGAACAGAAATACAGAGCAGGTGTGGTTTAATGTGGAACTTATTTTAGATTAAGAGAAACAACGTAGGCTCCCTGTGCAGGCAGAGCTGGCTTTCTTCCCTATGTAGGGGGAACGTGGGCTCCAAAATGAGGACAGAAAATTCCCAGCCATTCAAAGGTACCTTGGATGGTAATATAAGTGCGCTTATCACATGTGCTAAGCTTGGATGAGGAGGAGCAGCAGGACACACTGCAGTAAGGGAAGAATGAGTGAGTTTGGAGAGGGAGATGTTTTAGCCCCTTGCTTTGGCTGAAAGAGCCAGAAGAGAACGTGTCTACTAAGCTCATGTTCTCCTTTTAGCTTGTGGCTGGCTCCTGGTGCTGGCAAGGGGTTAGGTTTGGTGACTGCTCACTGCACAGAAAATCCCTCTAGCTGTGACCACGGCTTGAGCTGCTCCTGCATCCCAGCCTCCCCACTGCCTCTGGCCTCGTGGATCCCAGCACGCCAGGGCAGACCTCTGCCACCGAGCTTTCATCCAGCAGCAGCAGCGTGGAAGGAGGAGATTTAACGAGCCAGCCATCGGAAAGGCCATTGGGAGCAGGTATGGAGCATCCCATTCCCTTCCTGAAGGGAGAGGAGCATGTCCCTGCCCCTGCAGCGCTCTGCTACAAGCACCCTGTTTGGCTCCTGGTGCAGTGCGGGGAGGATCCAGAGGCTGTCAGAGGAGCTGCACGTGGGCTCTGCTTCTTTCCCGGACCAGGACAGAAGAGAAGAGGAAGGGAGACCAGTTGCTTTCCAGGTGAATTGGAAGGAAAGAGCAGACCTAGCAGGGAAGCAAGGAATAGCTGTTGTGGATAGTGCGCTGCAAAGGAGTAAAACATCCTGATAATCTGCTTTTCCTTGTCCAGGCAGAAGGGAGGAGGCTTGAAAGATGTTTCTGGGCCTTGATTATGGTGTGTTCCCTGTACCAGGAGTTTTGGTCCCATCTGTATTTGAAGAGGGTCACAAAGTCAGCAAACAAATTGCTTTACATGAGGAACATCCTTTCCCTGTCTCTTCCCGCTCCCCCAGCTCTCCCCAGCTCCGAATGCAAAGGGCAAGCCAGCTTCTTCCCGCCTTCCCCTCCAGCCCTCTCCCTTGCCTTTCCGTTTGCTCTTCTTTGGCTAATTGTGGCTATCTCCCCGAGGTGGAAACTGGCGTCACCCTGGCATGCTCGGCAGGAGCCGTGGGAGGACGGTGCCGCCCCAGGCGGAGGGGAAACCCACCCCACCCCACCCCGGCGGAGCAGGGGAGCTGCTCCCCTTGGAGAGTGCAAAGGAGGTGAGACGTGGCCTGCAGACGATCGTAGCTGCTCATGCCTTTTTCATAACGCTGGCTTTCTGTCTAGAAAATATTATTCATCCTACTTGCAAAGTCTTTCAGACTTGAGCGTTTCATGCAGAAAATGCGTCGAGATGGGCAGCAAACACCCCAGGCTGCTCACCAGGCACCTTCCTTCCCTTCACAGCCCACCCCACACGTGGCTTTGGGCCAAGCGAAGGCTCAGGCTGGTTTGGCAGAGGCACTGGTCCCGTCCCAGCGTGTTTCGCAGGGGCGAGGGGCAGGCTAAGGAACCAGTGCCTCTGCCAAACCAGCCTGAGCCTTCGCTGGGAGGCTCAGAGGGCCCGTGCTTTAGCGAGTCGGCTGGCGTCATGTGTCCCTTGCAAGCTGCTAACAAGCACTGAATCAGACTCACCTTCACACCCATCATGTATTCACACACATATGCATGCATCCATATGTGCACACACACACGCACATATATATACACACAGACACACTTATATAGAAGGATGATGTGTATTAAGTATGTCCCAAATATATGTTATCTATCAAGAGAAATACTTCATAATAAGTTTTTTTAAAATACTTTTTATTTTGCCTGAAAATAATTTGCCAGGAAATAATTTATGATTTTTCCTCTGATTTTCTTTCCTTGTGGGCAGAGGGCAGACTGGAAACTTTTACCTTCAGGTGAAACATGGTGTGCTTTATAACTGAGTCACCCTAGAGGCTGTGTCTTAACCGTAGCTGCCGTTGCCAGACCCATGGAGAAAGCAGCACGTGGACAAACAGCCCTGGCAAGGACAGCAGCCTGTTAATCACGTAGGGACATTTCTGCTTCTCCACCCCGCAGCAGACAGGTCAGTAGTGGCCTCGGTTTTTCCGAGTTTTTCAGTGACCTGCTCAAGACATGCAGCCGAGCACCTTTCCAGCCGCCCTGGATGAGGGTCGGTGGCGGCAGCTCCCTGCCGGTGTGGCTGGTGTGTGGCTCCCGTGTGCGGAGCGGCGCCGGTGAAGGAGGCAAGAAGCCAGTCCCTGGGCAGGGGCTGGGGCATGAGGCTCGGGGCTAACACGGGTTTTGAGGTTAGCGTGTGGGAAGCCTGATGTATCCTTTTCCCTGCTGCTGCCTTTCTCTGGATAAATAGTCTCAAATCATGAGGGCGATAAAACTAGCACATTTCCTAGCGCTAGCATCGTGTAAATAAGTCAGGTCAGACAGCTGGCGTGCCAGAAATTTCCTCAACATTTTCCTATCCGCATGATTTCACACAATGCAGCTACATCCTAAGAGCTGTGAAAATGCATCCCTCTTATGTGCATCAGGGATGTTTTAAGTATCTCTGAATGCCATGGGAAAGAAAACAAGCAACTGTTTCCCCTTGGAGGAGGTGGTGTGCGTGTTACAGACAGTGGGCTCGTGGGGAAGATGAAGGGAGGGAGCTGCGGAGTTCCTGTAACTGCAGTGCAGCACGGAAGAGGTGGTGTTATAAAGAAAGATCTCCTGATTTAAGACACTGAATACATTTGAATTGTTTTGCAGAATAACTGGCTTGCACTTATTACTGCTGTAATGGGATAGCCAGAGAAGCAGAAGCCGTGGCTGCTTCTGCAGCAGGAAACACAAATTATGGAGGAAGGAGGACGTGCTGTATAAGGCCAGGAGACAGTAGGACAGACAGGACTATATTCTGCTTTTTCTCTGCCTGTCCAGGTGATGTTTGCCATGATAGAGTGTGAGTTCCCAAGGTAACATAAAATGAATCTTGTCTCCTTTCTAAGAAGAAATGGGTCAGTATTTGCTATCCCTACAGCCCCGATACCACAGCCTGCCACGCTATGGATGCTAATTACAGTAGTAAGGTCATGACTTCAGCTCACTTTCTGGAGCTCGTGTGTGGAGAAATGTGAATTATACGGAAGCGGGATGTGGGTACTCATCTTTGGATGGACAGCTGCACCAAAACCAAATCAGATTTTATTTTATGGAATCTCTTCTCTCCTTAATCTTCAGAGATTTATTGAAAAGCTTAAGGTTAGAAAAGACCACTATGGCCTCTAATCTCTTCTCCAATCTGCCACAGGCGAGTACATTTCACCTACTTACCACTGGGTGAATTTTAGTGCTATCCTAATCTATGGCGAGAAAGGCTTGGGAATGGGATCTGCATCACGCTGTCTCTGGCACTTACTGGGGATTTCCCCACCTGCATTTACATTGCCTGGACTGACACACACCTAAACACGCCCCAGCACAGACCCTCCGGGAGGTGTTTGGGAGCAGCAGCCGGCCGGGGAGCGCATGGGCTGGCAGGCCTCCACGGCTTGGCTGCGCACGGAGAGCTGGAAGGCAGAGGGGTCCCAAAGGGAAACCTGGCAAACCCAGCCATCAGCGCCGGAGCAAGGGGAAGGAGAGGAACTAAGGTGCTTGGTGAGGGAGCCCATCTCACACAGCAGGAAGGATTCAAGCCACACCATTTTTCATGGAGCTGGCACCACTAATAGGGAAAAGAAGGAAAGCAGTGACTGGCCCAGGCTCCTCACACTCACTGCTAGACGGGTTGTATTTAATTACGTACATTTGCCAAGGGCTGTTTGTATCTAAACATATATGGACTGTTTTTGGGGGGAAGATGTATTGTTATCCAGGCTAGTTGCTCTAGCTTTTGGAGGCTGGGGGCCGGTGAATCCACTGGAAGAGATGATCCTGTTCTTGGTGGCCATGCTGTCAGCTGGAACATGGTGGAGATGGAGAGAAGTCATGAGTAAAGTGTACTTGGAGGGAAGAGGTGAAGCTCAATGAAATGGGAAAACTAGCCCAAGCAGAGGTGCCAGGCTGGAGCTTTGTGGGAGGAGAAGGCAGCTCATGCCATCCCCCAGCTGACCCGGTGAACTTGTGTAGCCATTGCCCTTCCTGGGGAGCAGCTTGTCACTTGGCCAGAACAAGTTCTGGGGTACGTACCCAGCCACAGCCTGCAGCAGCAGCCCTGTGGAGAGAAGCACGCAAAGGACAGGTAGAGCAGTGCTTGATTTCCATGAGGTTAAAAGGGTCCCTTGCACATCTGTGCCCTAGAGCTGAGATGTAGTTTTGTGAAGGGGTTGTCCAGCTTTCTGCTATGGCCAAAGTGACTTTGAGGCTTGAGTTGTGGTGGCTGCAGATCCTGGGGCTGCAGGGACAGTGGCCACGGGAGGGATGCTGAAGGGACAGGGGCCCTGGTAGGCTGCAAGGCAGACAGCTCTCAAATGCAAGTTCCCCTGTCTCTGCTCTTGACAGTCACTTAAGGGTGAGAGGGATCTTTTTTCCTAATTAAGAACCATATAGACATATACATAATGTCAGATTTCCCCAAAGGCGCAGAGAAATGCAGGTGGGAAAGGGAGGGGAGCCGAGGAGCAGCAGCCGAGTGGAAAATCCAAAGCTTTATTAGCACTCCATTTTCCACATGGAGCACCGTGGGGTTTTATTGTCTTCTCCTGAGACAAGAGATGGGAAGAAGGACCTTTATTTGCAGCTAGCTCATCCAGGCCCCTTGCAGGGCAGGCAGGTTACTTATTCCGCCTATAGTTTGTTTAAATATCTCTGTCTCTCTACTGTGCTGTTGGAGGTGGGTGTGTGGAAAGGGCACCGACGTCTGTGCCCTGCCCCAGGAGGATGAACAGCACGCACGTAACCTCAGTGAGCCCCTCTTTGGGGGACACGCGCTCTTTGGATGCAACGCATTCAGCTCAGAAAGCTTCAGCTTGCCAAGCTGCCCATCTAGCTAGCTTTCCTAACAGAATTGGCAAAAGTGTTGGCAAGTTGCTCTGTCTCTCCCACCTCCCCACAGTTGTGACCTCTGTCCACCAAGCTGAAGAGAGACACGGAGATCTCAAAGATGATCTGACTCCTCATCTTTCAGAGCTAAAAGTAATAAAAACATTTTTATTTTGATTTATATCCGAACAACAGTGGAATTCGCCAAGCGGGCTCTGGGCTAAGCTTGTACCTTGCGGTGGGAGCTGCTTCCCTCGCGTCCCACGCCAGCGCTGCAGGAAGCGTCTCTCGGGGGGCAGACGGAGGAGACCAGCGCCTCTGGCTGCAGGGTGGCCCTTGCTGCTCACAGGTAAGGCACACGGACTTTGCAGGGTGTGGGTATTTCACAGACAAATGATAATAACCATGATCTTTAGGGAGCAGCTGGGCTGCAAAAGGCGAGACGTACTGAGGGAGGTGGGGAAATGCCGTTTGATTGCTTAGCTGCTTTTGAAAGGCACAACAAGGAGGATTTAGCACATGTGTAATTTCAGCCAAGAGTCTTAGGGGCCTGGGCTCTTGGCTAAAGCGGAGAGATGGGGGTTCCTCCTCTGCAGTTACTGTCATATGCATGACCTCGAAGGAGTCATTTGGGGAGCTGGAAGCTACTTATATCACTCAGCTTTGGGTAGAGAGCCTCATCTCAGCCTTTTTCTGTAATCTAAGCTTATGCCTTCCCCATCTGTGGAACGGGGCCGATCTCGGGC
Organism: Phoenicopterus ruber ruber; assembly: GCA_009819775.1. Taxonomy (NCBI): domain Eukaryota; kingdom Metazoa; phylum Chordata; class Aves; order Phoenicopteriformes; family Phoenicopteridae; genus Phoenicopterus; species Phoenicopterus ruber. Next base: position 39,349,709 of record CM020219.1, read on the forward strand.
AGCCACCAGGCAGGGGACAGGGGCTCATCCTGCCTGGATGTGCGCAGAAGGTCCCGAGGCGCCTGCAGCCAAGCTGCAGGAGCTGATGCCCCACGTTAGTCCCTAGTAAGAACCTGGTTTCATAGGTCGCTGTGCCGGTTGTTCTCCTCAGTCTTTTCTGGTGGCAGCAGATCTGGATTCTTTATATTTAAATCTCGAACAAAGAGCTTTATCACCGATGCCTTCAGTTGTCCTCTCACAGCCCAAGGGGGCTGCCCCTGTGTGCGCTGAGCTGTGGGGCTGGCAGGCCCCCCAGCTCTGCCCCGACGGGCTAGCTTACGTGGGAACAGGACTTCCCACCTTCCGCTGAAACTAAAGCGCAGGACCTATGCCCTCTGAAATCGTATTTCTAGATATATGTGTTTCCCTCCGAGGTCGCTTCTTTCCTGGTCCAGACTTAGTGCTCGGTTAGCTCTTCACAGTCTATTAAAAGCTCTTCCTGCGTAACGTTCTCTCTTTAGTACGTGGTGCCAAATATATCCAACCATCAAAACCTTTTGCTCTCAGAGGGACGGGTTTGGCATAGGGAGTGTTTATGGGAGGGGGACATGTGCGCACAAAGCTGAATACTGTTTTTCCTGTGTTTATCTTCCCCTGTCACCAGAAGGTATCTCGGGGCAGGTGGGAAAAGTCACTCTGCATTTTCATAGCATCTTAGTGGCATTACTCTCCCAGAAACAGCAATAAAGCCGTGGCCTGTGGGCTTGCAATGACAGTTCAGCTCCTCGTTTCATTCCAAGCCCTGGCTGCGTTATCTGTCAAGAGGATAATTCCTTGACCTTGCAGTCAGGGGATGAGTGCTTTGCTTAGCGATTAAGCCACTGCAGTAGATAACACACCACGTTTAATCCCTTTGGTAGCTGGTCCCGGGGAGTGGGGGCAGGAGGGGCTGCAAAAATACATCGGCTTGCAATAGGTCTGGAGACCTCAGAAACGGTGGCAACAGTGCAGAAACTGTGGCTGTATATGCCCGTCCTCCTAAGTTAATTTGGTGGCAGACTGGAAAACAACCAGCATATCTAGGGCACTATTTTGTCAAGTGACAGAGCCATATGGTGCAAGAAACCACAGTTGTCTGAGGGCTTAGGCATGTCAGAAATCAGGGAGTCCCTTTGCGTATTGATCCTGTCTGTTAGCTAGCATATATAAAAAAAGGTTTATAATTATTTTTCCTCCACTCTGTCGATGGGGGAAGGGACTCCTGAATAACCACCTAATCCCGCTGACTTGAGCTGGGGGAGGGAGATGATACAACCTTTTCTGCTGCTCCAAAGTTGTGGCTGGGATATGTCTGTGAAGCATCTGGCTGGCATGCTGGAAAGCCCCACAGGCCTGCCTTAACGTCCAAGCAAGTGCAACAAATGCATCAGAGTATGGATGCATGTCCAGATTTCAGGGTTGTACAAGTCATCAAGGGTTGACGCCCAGTTTCCCTGGTGATATTTAGGGTCCTGCCTGCAAGTGAAATCAGAGTGAGAGGTTTGACTGACAAGGTCTGACCTAGGAGGTTTCATCCTCCCAGCCAGCTGTCTATCCTCCCTTTCTGCTGAGAGTCTGCTTCTTGCCCCTGCCAAAGAAAGAGAAGATGGGGACATGAGCCCACATCCAGCCTGCCAGTGGTGAGACACTATCTTTCTTGAGGGAGATCCATTTTTTTGAGCAATCCTCTCTTCCCATACTGTCACTGCATAGTCGAGGATTATGATTCTCTTTTAATCTGGCTTTTCCCTTTCAGAAGGTCCCTGCCCTCCTTGGAAACAGCCCCAGCCTCAGATTTCCTTTGGCCATGGTGTCACCTCAGCTTGGGCACAGGAATGTGCTAGTTGTCACCATGTGCTTGCCTTTGGGCTATTGACCTTACCGGGCATGAACCCAGCCCCACGGTCTGGTGACTGAATCAAAACGATTGCTTACAAATAAAGCTGTGCATGGATCTGGCCTTTGTGCAAAACTGCCAGCCAGCTCTCTGCTTTCCTAACGAGAACGGGGCTACAGTCATGTTGTGGGTCTCTACCAACCCCTGGCAGTTTGACGTTAAATTTGGTCTTGGGGGGGGGAACGAAAGAGCAGAATTAACACAAGCTTCAGTAGAAACGTGCTTCCTCATCCTGTGCTAGATACCTCTCCTGCAGCTCATCCTCCTGATCCTAGCATTGACACGCAGGAAAATCCTTTTAGTGCCAGCTCACATTCACACACTAAGAAGAGAAACATTCCTCATCCATCACCCTCTGCTTCGTAGGAGCTCCCTGGGCACCCTTGGCTGCTGCCCCGGAGCCCAAAGGGTGGCGGGTTAGCTCAGGCTCCCTCCTGCTCTAACGTCACGGGGTGCTGCCTGCCAGCTCCCCGGAGCAGCCCCGTGCAAGCCTGGGGTGGAGGAAGCCACCAGGCTGGGGTGCTCCAGAAGGCATTGCTGTGTTACGGCAAGGGAGGAAGGAGCCTTCAACAAGAAGGAAACCTTAAAAAATTCAAAATCCATCATGACTCTCATGTAGGGTCCCAGTCCTATTTTCATTATATTGTCCATTCATTTAAGTCCTCCATGCGCTTATCCTAGCCAGCTCCATGGAGCTGGCTTCTCTTTTCGCTTCTCTTTTCCCTCCTTACTCCCACCACGCATTCAGGACATGTTTCTTTGCTGTAGGGGTATGAGAGCCCTCACCATTGAGGATGTCTAGAACAGCTTTTCTACGTTTCTCCACTCAGTCAGCTTTCCAGCAATCCCCAAACCTTGTTGGAAAACACCTCTCCTTTCTCACCTGTAGTCTTAAGTACCTTCCACCATTCTTCAGTCCCTGAGGGTATCCGAAATGTTGTGTGAAGGGAGCTGTTTGGCCATGCACGTTTCTGTTGCATGAGACCTATAAACCACATCTCCTAAGATTTGAAGGTTATTTAAATCTCCCACTTTGCCATTTCTTTCTTCTCTGTCATGTTCAGCAATTCTTTCCTTTCCTCTGGGGAGACATTTTGTCCCTTTGCATTTGTGCCTCCAACTTCCCCATAGGAAAGACTTATGCTAACATTATACTCTATACATCTGATCTACTGACTGCCTGGCTAGCCTCGTCTGCTTGCAGGATGCCTCCCCGTACCTGAGGACATTGCAGTGGGCTGTCATGGAGAGGATTCAGACAGTATTGCTAGGTCAGCGGGTACCGTACAGCATGCAAGTTTGTACAGTGCTGGCATCAGGACGAACGGAAAGGGCGCCTGTGGATTCCAGGAGACTCTGCGGAAATTCCCCTGGTAGCTTACAGTAAATTTTCTGTGTATTTGGGGATTCGCAGGCTGTGACTGAATCACGCGGCATCTGCGTTATAGTACGGTGTCTTTGCAGGGAGGGATCTGCAGGTTCCCAGAGACCGTAGGAGCTGCAAGAAATCTATAGAATAGCACAGTGTAGTCTGATCAGAGACACTTAGAGAGGGCAGTAGCTCTGGGTGTGAACATCACTGCCTTCAGGAATCTGTACTTCCACAATTTTTTTTGCTGGAACCGTAAATAAAATGCATTGAAATACCTGACTGTGCAAAGAGGTATGTGTGGGTTCTTTGAAATGCTGTAGGAATCACAGAAAACTTGTGTTACGAGACAGAGTGCCTTCTGCCTGGAAAATATTAGGACTTGCAGCACTGAAGAGATGTGAGTTGGAGTGACAGCTACCATGCAAAGTGATGCAGAGTGTATCCGCAGCAAACCTAAGATGTCAGGTGCTCTAACTAGTGTTGCATAAAGCCGTGAAGGATCCTTCGGCTTGCCCACCATTTTCTGAGAGCAGGCAGGTCAGCTCTGGTTTTCTGAAACAATCCTTCCTGGCTTTACTGCCACACAGGAGGAAGTAGGTGAGACTGCTAGCAGAAAAAGCAACGTCATGACTCAGAGCTGTTAAGATGTGTCTAAAATTCCTGTCATGACAGGTCATGCAGGCCTATATAAGCTAATTATGAATTTACTGGTAGAGCTCAGGATGGGTTGAAAAGCCCATAAGGAGAAGCTGGAGAATACTGCACCAGTTAGCCCATCCTAGGCTCTGCACTGTTGAACTGCTAGTGGTGACTGAGCTAGTCTGTTTAACACTGACTTGGTTATACCCACACCTCACTGGCACTCATTGCAGTGCTGATAGGGTGGACGTATCTTAGACAGGCTGCCAACCCCACCCCAAAGCACAGACGATGATGACTGGAGGAAGGAAAGCTTCTCTCTCATGCAAGAAGGGGCACCACTTCCCATGCCAAGCACTGGTCTTGCATGGAGAGCAAACACCTAATCACTTCTTCTGGTGCTGCCAGTGCTCGTCCCATCCATGTTATGCTGTCCGGGAAAGCAATGCAAGGGAAGCAAATTAGCAGTGGTGCTGCTATTTAAAAATCAAACAGTAGCATCCCTTTGCTACGCCGCAACATCCTAGTTCTTCTGTAGGTTTTCAATCTACACCACCCAAAGGCCCAAAGCTCGGATTCAGACAGTTTCCTGTAGTTGCTCATGCACTGGCATGCCTCAGTTTAAGGAAGAGCAGGGCAAATTAGTTGGCTTGAAGCCTCTACAGACAAGTGGAGACTTGGCTGCACCCTGTGGCCGGCTCCCCAGGTACCAGGGTGCAGGTGTAGGCAATGGCAGCAGGAGCCTCAGGGCCAAACTGGCTAGGAAATAAGGACAACTTGAATCTGGTGGGAGCAGAAAATGGTGCAGAGGATCTTTGTGTCTGGGTGAGGGCTGCAGAAATCCCCTGATGAGAGCAAAGTGTCACTCCTCTGTCGGGCTTCATGTTAGACGTGGGCTGAGTCCACCCAGGGCAGCTACATAGTGGACCTTCTACAGTGAAAATGCTGCCTTTCCGTTCATGGATCTCACCTTGTGTTTCTTTGATCTCACTTCTTCCTTCAGGTTTGAGGAAATAGCTGTTACTGGGAGGTAAATGTGACGCCTGTCTCGTTCAGTGTGGACAGGAGACAGGTGCACAGGTAGCAAAGGTTGTGAACAGAGCGGGCCCCCTCCTAGGATCTAACAAAATGCATGCAACTTGGCACTTGACAAAACTCTCAACTGCTGGTGTAATGCTCAGGGCTTTTTTCAGGAAGGAAAGGAAAATGTCTTTCTGCTTTACCTACACATCTGTGTTTTGAGCTCCCTTCCTCATTTATTTTCCCATCTCTTATAAATCATTAAGTAATTGTCAAAAATAGCACAGCTTACTTTGGAGGTGATTAAAAATGAGAAGAAATTATCCCATCACCCTCTTACAAACCAAAACATTCCCAATAGCATCCAACAGACACAGAGCCAAATCTCTTACTCCCCACTGTTTAGCTTGCTGTCTGACAAGGTGCCTCTGTGCCAGCTGCTCTTCCCCTTGGCTGCGCTGTGCTGTTTAAGCAGACGTTGCTTTGCAAACACCCAGAAACACAGCGTGAAGCACGGGGTATTGACAAACTCGTCGTCATGCCCAAAAACACCAACCGATATCTGACCCTCCCATCCCGTTGCCCGAGTACAGTGCAGGCAGGGCGAAATTTCCACCGGGCTCTTAGAAGCGTAACCTATGCCAAGGCATTGTGATTCACATAAATAATAAAAAGGTTAACATATCTAGGCTGTATTCATTCCTGGAGTAACTCTGCTGGCTCTAGGGAGGCAACTAATGGGATGAACTGGGCCCTGTAACTTTAATGTGCTGAAAGAAAGTGTTATTGTGTGCTGTCATACATATAGACACAAGGGATTCTAGCTAGCCAGGATGGTATAAGTATTCTCAGTCCGTGCCTGCTCTTTCATTTAATGTTTCCATCTGTAGCTCCTGCCCATTTCTGCTAATGCACCTTCCTCCCCTCACCTTCAGGCCCCCCGTTTGAAAGCCTAAAGAGAAATTTTACAGGCCCTTCAAGTGCCCTAAGGTTTGGGGGCGATGCCCAGAAGTGGAGGCTGGCGGCTTAAAACCTTCATCCTCCACAAAGCACCAGCTGCAGAGCAGGAGGCAAAGGAGCTGCCACAGCAGGGGCACAGGGATATCCTTCCCTTGCAACCAGGAGTGGTTCATTAAAGGGCTGCTCGAGGAGCAGGGAGGACGTGAGCGAGAGCTCCAGCTAGAATACCGAGGCCAGCATGGCCGGGGGCAAGTCACATCAGTTCTTTCTGCTTCAGTTTTCCTCTACTTAGGCTGGGGGCGATAACTAGTTTACCTCACAGCCGGGTCCTGAGATTAGATGCGGGGAGCTGTGTAAAGCACGTAAGAACAAAATAACACTGGCAGTTTGGTTTTGTAATACAGGATATTTCTTACTGTCAGAGTGGTTTTGTAATGCGGGGGATTTCTTGCTGAATGGCAGGGATGTAGGAGATGAGTGCAAACTTGCCAGAGAACGATTTGGGTCCTTTCAGACTAGAACATTACAAAAACAAGGTCGTGTTTCACAGTGAAGAGCCAGACGCAAAGAATGGGCTAAGGACAAACAAGTCAGACCTAGAACTGATTGTTTTTATGCCCTAGCATTGAGAGGCATAGGGGATGCGGGGCATATCCCATGATGAAGGCTCTGAACACTGGCCTTCCCCAGAGTGCTGGTTGCTCTGCATAAACGGAGAATGTATTTCCAGGTATCTGGTACTGAAGAGTTTTGCATTTTTTCCTCTTCCTAGTGTTTTCCCTTCAAAACACCATCTAGTAACATCTCACCAAAAAGAGGGGCAGAGCTGCCTGCTGCCTAGAAGCAGCAGCATTTTGATTTTCTCACCACGTCTCAGTACTGGCTCTTTGCAGTGGGTGCCACTTGCTTGCCAAGGGCTTGTGGGGCTGCACTCCCACATGGAGTTGCATTAGGGGCCCCATCACCTCACCTTAGAACATGCCTGCACTGTGCTGCAAAGTAAATGTCATGGGGCTCATTTCCAGAGGGACTGGGATAAGCCAGTGTCTTCCTGTTCTTTGCCTACGACAGCCTTCTTTTACAACTACGACAGCAAAGTCCAGTTCTAAACAACTTAATTCCCTAGGACCTTGACTCAGCAGAGCATTAAACAAGCTTAAACTTGCAAGCTTTGAAGGGAGCCTGTGTGATCTGAGAGGCAGATCCCTCCCAGAGCACCTCCGCTCTCCTGGATGTGGTGGCTGCTCTACTAGCACAGTCCCAGGTCTACAATGCAGAACTGCTTGCGGAGAGAGACACAGTCATCACCTGTAGTGTGCTGCATCTAACTAAGTTTGGCGGCTCATCTCTATGCCTCCCTGCATCTGCTTTAAGAAGAAAAACTAACAACAAAAAAAAAAGATACGGGGAAAAAAAGACATGCAAAATGGCATTATAACTGTTACATTTTTGTCTTCACCACCAGAGGAGGAACGCCCACAGCTGAAGGCAAATCTCGTTCTGGTGTAACGACTGGTGGCAATGAGAAGCCATCCTCAGGTAGGATGTGATCAGCCTGGCTCTCTCTGAGGTCAGTAAGGGCGCAGAAAATGTCACTTCCCTCAAGCAGTCACTTCCCTGATAACAGTTAGCAGAGGTGGCTCTGGGGCCCTTCTTAGCAGAACTTCTGGAAAACTAGTGGCTGATGGACTTTGTATTGCAAATTCTGTGTTCCCCACATCCTGTCCAGGCTTGGCCTAGTAAAGACACGCACACTGAAATAAGTCTCCTCTCAGACCTGTGTGCATTGCATATTCAGCATTGGTTTGGTGAACAGTATTCCCCCGTCATCAGGAGAAATTTTAGCACAGAATGAGCCTGGAGCTCCATAAGCACCGTAAGAGAAACACAATAGGTAACCAAGGTGAGAAATATAATCCTCACATCTCTCTTATCCATGCGGTGAAAGAATTTATGATAAACTGGGTTAAAAAATACCTTGTAAAATATTAACTAGTTGTGGTGCAGCTGCTCCTCCTATTACCTTTTGAACGTGTCTGCCAAATTCAACCTTGACAGAAAGATCGTGTTTTAGTGATGAATTTTGTGTGAAGAGGCAGCGTGCAGAAGAGATTGTTGGTGCTCTCACTGGCATTGAAGGGCTCCAGCTTTAGCCCAGATGCTGTTAAAAACTAGACAGTCCACATAAACAGGACCTTAGTCCGTGAACACTCAAAATGGGTGAAAGATTCATCCAGAGCTCATTCAAAAGAAACTGCTCTTTAGTCGATGCTTCTCCCCCATGTATGAGTTCTCTGATGTCTAATACAGGATGAACTCATCCTGCAGCCTTGGTTTCACTGAAGAGAGAATCACAGGGCGCCCACCCAAGGAAACCAGGCTGCACAGTTCTGGGGCCTCTGAAATGACTTGTCTTATTCTGCCACAGCCAACGGTGTGACAGACTCTTCTTTCCTGATACTGTGTGCTTGATCATGTTGTCTCATTATGCAAAACATTAGTATATAATGATGGGAGTTTTACCTGAAAATGAATCCCAGGACTTGGTCCTGTAATTCTTTTTAGGACATTTAAATGATATTGGAGTCTTTCTCCCTAATGTTTGAATATCTCAACTTCAGAAACCCTGTAAACGTTCAGAGTGGTTTCTAGCAGGTCAACTTCTAGCAGTAGTCCTAGGCAACAGGCAGTAGTAAGCAGTGCAGTGGTTTTCAAGTGGGGTTAGAGCTGTGTCCACACGTCAGTGTTTGGCTTTAGATTTGAATGTTTAGTGGCATTGGATCCAGATTTTGGGTTGTCCCATTAGATCTATGGGATCCAACGTGAAACCTGGAGTTAAATTCCAAGTGTTTAGGAATTGAAACCTGGGAATTTGATGCTAGCTGGATCTAAGATGTGCTACCGGTCACAGAAGTCTCCTGGTAATTGTCCTTTTGTTGCTGTTGCTTTTAAAGTGCAGGTATTTCAAGGTGGAGTGGTCATTCTGTGGCATGCACGCAAATAGCCTAGAAGCAAAGCCTTTATTATAACCTTATGATTATAATACAGCAATAACCTAAAATGTGTTTTCTAATCCCAGGAGAGGACCAACCTAAGTTATCTTTCTGCAGGACCTAACCAAATATCATCAGCTGCTCCTCTGCTCTAAATAAGCCACGATCTACTTCTGAGCTGTGAGGTAACATGTTGCTTGCTGTGATTTTTAGTTCTCCCTGGCCTGGAGCTCAATATCAAAACCACCAAATAAGCCTCATCTAAAAGGGCCATACTTTTACATGTGTCCCATGGTTTAGTTTCTGTTCCCACAACAATCCAGAAGTAAAACTCCTTCTCAAATAAACAGAAGCATAAGCAGACCCAAGAAATACCTCTCATGCCTCCACCCAACATGCTGACTTGATTTTCCATGCCACAATTTTAAACAACTTATAAACTCCTTTGACTTTCACAGATTTTGGACTGGAACCACTACAGAAATAAAGAATATCCATACACAGATTAATGTCTTTTGAAAAAAAATATTTTTTTCTTAGATTGCACATTCAAAACCTTAGCTGCACACTGCACGGTATAGGAACAGTAGTTTGCCAATCCAATTACCACCGTGTTAGGTGTGTCTTGATTAGTTCGGCTGTAGCCCCAAGGTGTCAAACTCAGTCAGCAGCCGGAGACAGACCCCAGGTGTAACTACAGTCAGTGGCCAAGACATGTCTCCTGGGCTGTAAAACATTCTCAGTCTACACTGGAAATGCCCCGTCAGAGGGAGGTTTGGACAAAGCCTTCAGGTAGTTTGCAGTAGACCTTTAGGGAAAAACCGATTTTCCAGTTAGAGACTGTGTCTGCTCATTCGCCCACCACATTTTGCCACCTTTTCGCTGTTTCCCAGCTCTCCCCATTCACCCTCTGCTAAATGGATCAAGCAGTGAACTTCAACCGCAGTGCGATGACGCAGGGAGCAGAGCCCTCACATCCGTGCTGGCAGGCTTTCTCTGCAGCCCTGAAGGCTACAGACAAGATGAAATGTTGGCTATGCTGGAGTCACTGCAGGTTTTATCCCAGCTTCAGCGCTGCCAGGGAGCAAGGGAAGTTTAGTGTAGGCTGGATTTAGGCCACTGGGCAACTCTTTTCTAGGTCTTTGCAGCTACAAGGGCATAGGTGGAGCACTGCCTGAACAACACACGAAGACGACTGGTTTTTATCAAGGCCCTTGTCCAGTGTTAGAGCAGGATTGGTTTCGCTGTTCAAACTCATTGCTGTTTTGAGGACGAGGGTGAGGTGACAGACTCCTAGCTGGAAACGGTAATGCAGCTGTCCTTCCCACAGCTACCGATATTTTTAGATTTTGGTGTTAATTAGTGCTTTTCACCAACGGATATGTTTTAATAACCACTCAAATAAATAAATAAATAAATAAATAAAATGGTACTTTGTGCTTTGTTAGCATCATTTGTCCAAAGTCTTTGAAGCATTTTTCCAAGCTGAGCGTTACTATTTCCTGCGAGTCCCAGCAATCCCAGGAGCCTGACTCTGCTTCCGTTTATATCAATAGGAGCAAGCCTAGCCCCTGAGGACTTGCCTGGCGTTACACAGCGAGCCAATGACTGACAGAGCAAGTATTGCTCAAGTGCCCTAATTCCTACTTTCATGCTGCCTGCCCTCAACAACACCAATTGTACCGTGATTCAAAGAGCAAGTTCCATCAAAATCAAAGAAAATCCCTACCTGCTTCATTTTCAACACTGTTTGTATAATGTCTCCAGCCTTGCAGGGCACCAGGGTGTGCTTGGTCTACTGTTGTTGCTGTCCACTTAACGCCTTCCTTAAAGAGGTTTTATTTACCTGCTGTCATCTCCTAGGGAACTCTGGTAAGCAATCTACGCGTGCAGGACTGCATGCCTGTGCCGTATGTCAACTTTCTTCTGGTTTTTTCCTTCCCCTGTGTTGTATGCCAGAGACATCCACAAGGAAACAAGATCCTGGCTGTTCTTGCTGCTTCTCCCCCATGCTCCGGGTCCGATGCCATCACCACAGCAACCCAGCGCGTCATCATGGATGGCGGAACAGAGAGCTGGCACTGCCCGAAGCCAGAAAAAAGCAGCAGAAAGTGCCTGGTTTGGATGTGTGCTTGTCACTGCAACCCAGCAGATAGTAAACGTGGAAACCTGGAGCAGAACACTGACTTACTTGAGTGCTGTGCCTGGGGCACAGGTAGGCCTTTTCACATTTCCAGCGCACTAACAGCAGAAGGACTGAGTTCCCTTTAAATGGTATTGAGTTAGAGTTATAAAAAAGCCGTGATCCTCATCCAAGAGAATCTGTAATGTATCTTATTTTGTGCATCTACTCTTTCTTGTGCCATATATAAGATTACAACTGTTAGCACCAACGGACAGACAAACGCTGCCCTGCTCGGTAGACGATGATAAGAGTTGGGTGAATGTCTCGTTGTACGCAACTCATAGAACCACTAGGTTGGAGAGGACCTCTGGAGGACACCTGGTCCAACCTCCTACTCAAGGCAGGCCAAATTGGATAGGGTTGCCGAGGGTCTCCTCAAGTTTTGAGAATTCCCGAGGGTGGGAATTTCTTTATGCAATCTGTTCGCAGATTTCCATTTACAAATGGATCCGCGTGTTTGCCACAAAGGCCAGCCTCCACAGGTTCCTTCACCTTTATATCTTAACGAACAAGTGGGTTGCATGGGTGCCCGTCAGTTTGTGGATTGCCCACAAACTTCTCTCCTTTTCCCCCCACCTCCGAAAGAAAAGAAGAAATTATACAAATGTTTGTAAGAAAAACTTGGAAAGGAGAAGGAGAGGTGAGGATACCCGGGAGGGGCAACAGTTGCAAACAGCAAAAGTGAAATTGTATTTGTGAGCACTTCTAACAGCTTCTGCCCAGCTCTGATCATAACGTCTACTTACATGGTGTTACAGTCTTGATCTGTGCTTTCTCTTGCTGGGCACCAGCAGTGGGCAAAGGGACACCCAGGGGCATATGACGTTCTCTACCCTTGGGCATGGGAGTGCAGCGGCTTTGAAAATGCAGTCCTGTAACTCAAACCAAGCTGCCTGTCACTCAAGCCAGAATCAGCTGGGGTGGTTTCAGTTCTTTGTCAGTAGTCTCTGTTGTCTGCATTTCCAACTGAAGAGCGCAGCTGTAGTCAGCTCTGGTGTAGACAATCAATCGGTAACTCACAGGCTTCACACAGACTTCTTCTGCAGCCCCCTCTCAGAAAATACCTGTGCTTGTGGGGTGGAGGACACAAAAACTCGCCTCCCCTCTGTAAAGATGACTGAGGTCGGTCCTTAAAACACGCCCAGAACAAAAACATGTTTTAAAAAGTATGTGAAATAGCTGCCACGTTTTTGTGCGGTACCTTGCTCCCCCAAAATAAGAAGTTAGGGTGGTTGTTGATTGTTGTTGGTTTTTAAATGTTAAAGCGGAGGAGCTTTCTGACGCATTATGATGGACTCACTCCGTGAGTGTATCCCCGCTCACCCATGACAAGATCTTTCATTTCTTATTCAGGTGGGCATGCAGTTCTGCTTCCAAGGCCATCTTGTCAAAGGTGCGCATGTTTGTCTCCTCCCGTACCCTTTCCCGGACATGGAAGGAGGCCCGAGCGACAGACCTGGCATTTTCTAAGACAGTCTTCTTCTCCTTGAAGATCTGCTCACTCCTCTCCAGTTTCCTCTCTATAGAGAGGAGGATCTCCTTGCGCCGTAAGTCCTCGTACTGTTCCACCTTTTGCTTGTTCATCTTCTGCACCTTCTCCTTCTCCAGACGGCTCAAGACCACCTTGCGGGCTTTTTCCTGGACAACCTCTTCGGCCACCTGGGCAGCATGCTGGAGCTTTCTCTCTGTCTCTCTAGCCAGGGCCTCCAAGTGCTCCTTCTGCTCTCTTTCCTTCTTCTCTGCTGCCAGTTTGGCTCTCTGGATCTGCATGTCCTCCCGCCTGGCCTTCTCCCTCAGCTCCTGGTTCCTCTTCTCTACTAGCTGCTCATAGTTCTCCTGAGCCTTGGTCAAACTCATCTCCAGAGAGGCCTTCAACATCTCCTTCTCTTCCGCCTCTTGCTTGGCCAGTTCCTTGAGCAAGGCCTCATGCTTCAGCTTCTCTGCTTGGTTGAGCAGTTTCTTCTCCTTCTGCAGCTGCACCTCCTTCTTCAGCCTCTTCTGCGCAGCTGTGGACAGCTTCTCTTGCAGGAGCTGCTCCTCTCGCTCCCGGTGCTCCTTCTTGCCTTCCTCCTTCGCCTTCAGGTTGTGCTCTTGATGGAGCTTCTTCTGCTTGTCCTCCTGGACGGCCCTCTCCAGCCTCTCCCTCCGCAGCCGCTCCTGCTTCTCTGCTTGTTCCCGCCACCTCTCCTCGCACACCAGGCGCTGCCTCTGCTTCAGCAGGGCGGCCTCCTCCTGCTCCTGGCTCAGCCTCCCCCGCCGCTTCTCCACCTGGCTCTCCCACATGCGCTGGCCCTGCAGGAGGGCCCTCTGCTTCTCCTTCTCCTCCTGCTCCTTCCGCTGCTCTGCCAGGCGCCGCTGGCTGTCCCACTGCAGGTGGGCCGCCTGCCGCTGCTCCCGCAGGAGGCTGGCCTCCTGGTGCTTGGCGATCATCAGCGCCGCGATCTTCTTGTCCCTCTCGGGCACCTCCGAGAGGCCCTTCTTCCTCTTCACCTCCCGGACGATCCTCTCCACCCTCTGGGCGGTCTGCGGCGAGTGGCTGAGGTCGCCCAGGCTGAAGCTGCGCCCCAGCAGGGAGCCGTTGGCGGCAACGGTGGCTCCCCCCCGGCCCCGGCTGCCCCTCTTGCCCCCGCGCTCCCGCAGGCTCTCCCCGCTGTAGGAGGACGAGGCCCCCGACTCGGAGGAGGTCTTGCCCCAGCTGCCCTCACGGCGCTTCTGCAGCGAGTCCAGGGAGTGGCTCTTGGCCTTGGCACCCCCCGACGCCCCGGCCTTTGCCCCGCCATGGGGCCGGGGCCCGCCGGCGGTGGCAGCAGCGGCGGCCCGGGGGGCGACGCGGGCGGCGGGCGAGGGCGGCAGGCTGCCGAGGGGCGCGAGGATCCGCCTCTTCTCCTCCCGGATAATCCTCTCCCGCTCCTCCCGGCACTGCTGCAGCTTGCGGCGGCGCTCCCGCTCGTAGGCCTCGTAGAGGCCGGTGGCCACCCGCATGGAGCGCCCGGGGGCCTCCCGCAGCAGCTCCCCCAGCGCCCGCGGCAGCAGCTCCACCGGCCGCACGGCGCAGCGGGCGCAGGCCTCCAGCGACCGCGGGCTGGTCAGCACGTACCGGCTGCCCTCCGCCGCCGCGCAGTCGAAGTTGTACAGGTCCAGGTGCAGCATCGGCGACTGCTCCCCGGGGCGGGACGGCTCTCCCCCCGCTGCTGCTGCCGCCGCTGCCCCCCCGGGCGCCGCCGGGCAGGGCTGCGGGGGAGGCTCAGCCGGCGGCTCCACCATGGCTCGGCCTGGAAGGGAGAGAGCGGCGGCAGGTGAGCGGGGCGCAGGGACCCCTTTTGTCTACCCGGGAAGGCGCAAGGGCAGGGCGGGCAGGAGGAGCTGGAGAGGGGTGGCAGGGTCTGCACCGGGGGGTGCCTGGGCTGTGGGGGAGTGCAACTGGGGTGTGTTTGCGGGGGGGGGGGGGGGGCGGGCAGTGTTTGGTGGAGAGGGGTGCCTGGGGCGGGGTGGTTTTGGCGCGGGGAGGCGTGTTTGGGCGGTCAGCGGGGGTGTTGGGAGTGTGTGCTTGGGCGTGGGGGGGCGATGGGGGAGTCTCTAGGGTGCGTGGGTTGTGCATGGGGGCGTTTGGGGTGACGTGGGGTCCATTCAGAGTCCCTGCAGTATGTTTGGGCTGTGGGCGGAGGCGTGTCTGGCCATGAATGGGGGTGCTTGGTGTCTGCCTGGGCCAGGGGTGGGGGAGTTTGGGGTGGGGGTGTTCGGGCTATGAACGAGGATGCCTGCGGTGCATCGGGCTTGGCAGAGCGGCGGACGGGGGTGTTTGGGGTGGGGGCGCCTGAGCTGCGGACGGGGGTGTCTGGGCTGTAAATGGGGATGGGGGTGCACGGGGGTGTCAGGCAGGTCTGGGTGCGGGACCGGGACCTCCCCCTCGAGCCGCTGCCCACGGCGCAGGACCGAGCCCCCCGCCCGCCCCGGGCCCCCCGCGGCACTCACCGGGCGGGCGCGGCGGGCAGCCCCGCGCTTTGTCTCGGTGCCGGCAGCCGCGGGGATCAGGCGGGCGGCGGCGGCGGCTCCTCCATGGCACCCCGGGCCCCGCGCGGCGCCCCCACCTCCGGGGCGGCGGCGGCGGCGGCGGGCACGGCGGCCGCCCGCAGGCTGCGGCGCCCCGCGCTGCCCGCTGCAGGCCCCGCGCGGGGGGCGGGCGGAGGCGGGCGCGGGGGGAACCCGCCCCGCAGCCCCGCGGCGGGGCCGGGCTGGGCCGGGCCGGGGGCAGCGCCGCTGCCGGGCGAGGGTCCCGCCCCCCGCGCCCCCCACCGCGAGGGGCCGGGCCGCAGCAGCTGCGGCGGGAGCGGCGCCGGGGCTGGCTCGGGCGGTGGGCGAACGCCAGGCGCGTGTCCTTCCCCGCAGGCTTCCTCCATCCCCGTGTGCGCATCCCTCCACCCGGCGTCCTCCCGTGCACCTGCCCCTCCGTGCACGCATCCCTCCGTGCACTTGCCCCTCCGTACACGCATCTTTCCCTGCCGACCTTCCCCATCCGAGCGGCACTTCCAGGGTCGTGCCCCCTATTTTGCGCTGTGCCTGCACACAAGCAAGCCCATCGGTATCTACAGTTAATATAAACAAGGATAAAAGGGGTATAAGAAGGAGGAGGAGATGCTAACCCAGTTTTACAGATGGCAGACTGAGCCACAGGGAGATGAAGGTGCCTGCCTTGGGCCACCTAGGGAATTTGTGCCAGAGCTGGAAAGGAAAGGCACAGCTCTCAAATTTCAGTTCAAAGCGGTTTCCAGCCATGAAACCCTATTCCCTTTAGTGCTAATGCAAGCTATTGCTCGCTGCAGGGATGTGTCAGGACTGACAAGGGGGGAACTAGAGTGATGTTATAGGCAATACAGTATACCTTTTCAGGTACCCACTTTGAACACGCTGGTTGCAGTTACTTTGATAGATCCCCTATTTCTACAGGGATCCTGGGCTCAACAGCCTCAGGGGGGTTGAGGAATGCCCTGCTCTAGAAACACCATTCAGCAAAAAGGGGATCATTTTTGGCCGTGGAGCTGCAGAGCATCTGTGCCACATAGTGGAGCAACTCTGCTTTTGTCAGGCAGAGGACAGTAGTAGCAGATGCACCATTAGCCCCTGTGTTACGACTTCTGTGCTTTTGAACATTTTCTCATTTAACCTCTACAGGCGCAGCTTAATCTGCTTTACTTTAATAAGGAAGGACATGGCACTCACCAAAGGACTTTCAGGATGGCCCAGGACAAGGATACAGAGCAACAGAAAGACTGAAGAAAGGCCTAGGGAGTCCTTGGGAGAAAGCTGCAGGTTGGTTGTAGTTTCATATTGTAAAAGCCGTGAATCGTGCTCGTCCCCGTGCTGATGAATGCACACAGTAATGATGCATTCACAGTAAGTGGGGCAAACTCCACCAACAAACCGTATTGACTAATCTGTTCTCATTCATTCATCATCATCATCATAGTCTGCAGGGGACAGTTATAAAGCTTGGTATTTAGTTATATGAAAAATCCTCAGGCCAGGGAACAGCTCTCTGCTGTCTGAAGAGCCCAGCTCACGGGCTGATGGGGCTAACCATTAATACTAGCTGCAGCACCGTAGCTGTCAAGCCATGGCTGTGTTCCCTCCTCATGGAAAATATTAAGCCAGTAAGTGTGTACGCCAGGTAAGGTGTGGGCTTCTTGGGGCTTTTGGCAGGTTGCTGATTCAGCCTCCAGTGGGGCTGTATTTGGGCCTTGATCTTTCAGGTTTCCTTGTGGATCTTTAGGAGTCCCATAAGTGGTCTCCCAAATGCAGTTAGAAGAGGATTTATCAGGAGATTTTAGAAGCAGCTGGATGTGACTTCAGGAGGCACTAACACACACTATCCAAACATGGAGTCATATCCCTACCTCATCAAGACTAAAGGAGATTTGGGATGGGGCAGGAGGAGATCTCTGGAGGAGGTGAAGAGGATCGCTGCTCTGCTAGCGAGTCATTTTCCCACACACAGTTATAAAACCTAATTCTCTATTGGGTAGAAATGTCTAGAAATCTACGCACTCAGGCGGAGCAGTACTATAAGGTTACACTCCTGCTTTAATAAACATTTTCCTTCTTTGCATTGCTGTTAATGATAGCAAGAGATGCAGGGCAGTGGAAAATTGGGACTACAGATTGTAGGGGTGGAAATATTTGTATCACTTCAACAAATTCTTCTGTATGCTCTTCATTGTGCATGTATTAATTACTTTCTTCCCATCCAACTTTACAACTGCCAGTACCTGGGTTTTTCCCTGCTCTCTTCACCCGAGCTATTTCACAATCTACTAGAGCTCATTGCTAAAATGTTACTAGTTAGTTTCAGCTTTGTTTTTTCCTCTTTGGTTTACCTTCTCTAGTAAGGAATTTGCCCTCCCTCCTGCTTGGGTTTATGCCTTGCAAATGTTTGTAAACTGTTTCCCTATCCCCTCAGAGCCAAGGAAAACATACCGTCATTGCAAATCAATCCCCTGTCGTTGCACAATGAGCTATCACCTTTCTTCTCACCTCCTCCCAGTGTGTCGGGCTCTCCCAGTAGTTGCTGCCCTGAACTGAGCAGTGGGCTCCTGCCCAGCACTTACCTCTGTGCTGCCTGGCACAGGGTAGCTGTGTGCACGGTCCTGGTGCCAGTGCGTTGCCTTCCTCCTCTCTAACATCTCCTCATGTCCCCTTCTCTAATTTGCTAGCTCTCCTAAGGTTTGCTCAGCACAGTTCGGCTTTCCAGAACTGTTTCCCCCTCTGCCATGGGAACATTAATTGGTAAATTATTTCCTGCTTGCTAAATAGCTTTTGTTTTCCATGTTGAATCCTGTCTCCGTCTAGTTTGCAATGTCTACTCTCTCTTTCTCACGCTGTGTTTACACCGTTGTTGGGAGGACCCTGACCTACCTGTTGTGTAGCTACTTCATCTCTCGGCCTACTCACTCCTGTTTAAACTCCTCCTGGTTTTGCTCCAGAATACTCCTGCTCCTTCCTGAGCCCTGGAGATAGGGGGAAGGTGACAGCCTTTGGGAGAGGAGAGCAAGGAGCCCTCTGAGAGAGTTTTTAGTCTACAGGATGCTGGTATCTCCCAGGCACCGTGTCCTCCTCTTTCTAGCTGCAGATGGAGCGCAGGCACCCAGTGCCTTCCCGAGGGGCAGCTCCTGCGCCCCTCTCAGACACAGCAGAGCCTCTCCAGCACAGCCTTCCTCTGTCAGCTGGATGGTTTAAGTACTAGTTTAAAACTTTAATGAGGCACTCAGTCTAAGGTCTTACTGATCCCCATCCCCATGATACCCTTGGTCCCTTCCCTCTAAACAGCCCCTTGCCACATGACATAATCCTTTGTTTCTGATCCTGCAGCCCCTCCACCTGAGTTATTTTGCAGCCCGCTCTGAGCTAATGCTGAACATAAAGTCCCCTGAGGCTTTACGTGCTGGGCTTGCCTGGTAGCCAAGGACTGAGACCCAGCATGCCACGATGTCGGTGTAACGACCTGGCAAAAACCAAAGTTCTCCTCCAGGAGATTTCAGTGTTGGCTCCTTTTACCCACTCCTGTGCTTTGCCTTTGGCTTTTGTCACTCCCTGCTTCTGCTCTGCCCGTAGCCCTGGCACAGCTTGCCTTTCCCCTGGCACAGCTCGCCTTTCCCCTCCTCTGCGGGCAGCGGGACGGGTGTTTGCTTTCCTCCCCTCTGCTGCCACAAACTGCCTGCCTGGGCGATGCAGGCAAAGCCTCCCTCCTCCCCTGGGTCGCAGGCGCTTTTCCGCATCCCCCCTGCCAGGCTGTTCCAGCGCAGTGAGCACGCAGCACCCTGGGCCACTTCAAAGTAACTGCCCAAAGCCGAGGCACTGTCCCCACCGCTCACAGCCCAGAGGCTCTGCTTGATGTTGTCATCTGTGGCTGGGTCTCAGCCACTTCACGCGAGTCTCTAGGGAAGTGGAGCTTCTTGCTGGGGCAGATGCGCAGAGCAGGGAAGCAGGGAAGAGATGGGGCGTGAGGAGGTAGCTGGAGACAGCGACATATGGCGAGGGGCAATGCAGAGGGCTACTACCAGAAGGAAAATGTTTGGCAGCCACTGGGGACAGACTTGCACTACAAATACTACATCCTTCACTCTAATTTAAAGCTGGAGCCTAAGGCCAGCACATGAACTGTGCTGACAATGAGTTTTTATTAGCTGGGTGACACTACGGTGGGTGCTGTTTGCTGTCTCACCAAAACCATTTGGTCCTCAGTAACAAAACGGTTTCACTGGTCCCTGGCTGAAAGGATCTCCAGACAGTTGGCATTCTCTGTATTAAGGACTGGTAGTAGTGTTGCTGCACAGGTGCTTTCTTGGGATCACGCTGAACAGCTCTCTACTCGGCTTTGTGCAAGTTTGGCACATCTGCAGTGGTCTTTGTATTTGGGTAAAACCTGTTACCAGGGCTGTCTGAAAAAATACGGTAGGCTGGCAGAGAAAGTTTTGAAAATAAGGGAAAAAACCTTGTCACTGCATATTTCCAAGGAAACAAGTATAGATATGAGAGTAGATTTTATTTGCTTTTGGGGATATTCTGTTGTCAGTGGTTATTTTTGGAGAAATTAGAATACTGGCATATTTTGGCTCAAAGCAAGTCCAAAATTCTGCTACTGAACCTCATGCATGCAGTTCTCCTGGTCAGGCTTGGCTTCTTATGGGGAGCTCATGGGTCGTGAGGGTATTATGGAGCCCTTGCACATGGTGAATCATGGAAGATAGATTTGGCCCCAAGGTCATAGAGCAAATTTAAGATGAGGTAAACAAATACATGAATCACTCAGAAATTAGTATGGGGAAGTTTTTGTTGTAAGAAAGGTCAGAGTACACCATTGGAGTGGTCTGTGCAGGACTACAAACTAGATCTCCATGAGCTACTATCCATATAGAAGCACTACGGCTTGCTTTTTTCATCAAAGAAAAAGCAAACTTTTCTGTTGAGCTTTATTATTTTTAATGTTCATCAAAATCCAGCTTGGCCAGACCTCATTGTCCTGTGTGCAGAAGTATCCTTGATGCAGACCAGGCCATAGTCTGACTGTTCATTTTGGGCAGGGAGTGCCTGTGTACTGCACCTGACCCCTGATCAGGACCCCAACTGTTACCCCATTATTACTAAGACTAGTAGTAAGCATTGACCCGGAATCATCTCTAATGAGCCAGTGCTATCGAGTGCAAACTCAACAGGAAGATTACACGCTAACGCTGGTTACATTTTCAAGCTGAAGCTGAAATGCAATTATGTTCCATTCATTTACTTGAAAACTGTTTGTTTTGAGCAAATGATCAGTCTTGCATGCCGCTTCAGTTTCCAAGCTGTGCTATTTATTCTAGCACAGCCTGGAAATCACAACATGAAGCTATTGGAGAACAGTGGGAAATATGACATTCATTGCTGGTGATGCTCTTCAAGGGAAGTAAAATGCAAAGTGTAATCAAACAGAATAAACTGTTAGACTAAGACTGGAGATTTTAAATTATTTTAGTTTTAACTAATCTGAGATGTTTATTAGCTGAATAGTCAGAGAATCTTTCTCTTCCTGCATGATTTCTACCTTGACCATGGCATGGATTTTATTTTTAGGAGAACTAAAAAAATTTCACATCACTCCTTCTTCCCCTATCAGAAGCCACACCAAAACATAGTTTTTCAGGGTATAGTATTTAATGTTCCAGTCTAGATGTGAGCTACTTTTGCGTTCCTAGATTGTACTTGCTCTTGCCTAATGGTACTGTGCCAAGGAGCTCACAGGCAGAAGGAAGAGAGTCGCTGTTAGTTTCTGCTCTCACCTGGGAGTGAGGTGCAGCAGGGAGCACGAGAGAGGGGTCAGGAGCTGGACCCTTCCTCGCTTCGTTAGCCGCATAGCCATGCACATCGGCCGTAAAAGAGGTATATGGGGGCTTTGCATTCAGCCTGCATTGATGCACGTTACGGCCTGAGGAGAAAGGCGAAGCAGTGTTAAGCCCGTGATGCCTGCCTGCTGAATCCGGGAGAGCTGAAAGACAAATATCACACTCGTGGAAGCAGAGCGGTCACACGCCCACATGAGGCCAGCAAGGCGGTCGCCCAGGGCTGGGCTGCCCCTGCTGTTTTAACACTGTTTAACGATAACCCGAGCCACCGAGTCTGCCTTGACTACAGCCAACCCCCTTATGAATAATGCTGCTTAATTACAGGCAAATGTCTGCAGCTGAAGCCTACTACTCATAATGATAGGATTACATTTAAATTCTTCAAAATTATACCTATATCTGCATGTTTAGACTTTGGAGGGGATAAACTCTATTATTCATCTACAGCAAGAGCCGGGATTCCTAGTTCCTTAGGCATCAGAGAGCATCCATCCTGAACCCCAGAGGCCGTACCAGTTCCAGTGCAGTTCAAATCCCTTCATCTGAATCCCGTGCCATCAAAACCTCCCTGGGAAGGGAAACCATTCTACCTGAAGAGTGAGAGACTGCAACTGGAGGCAGTGCCAAATAGATTTTTCTTTTCTGTTGGGTTGATATCTGGGAATAAAGCCAGCTGGAAGACCGCTGGAAGGAAATCTTCCTAACTCTGATCATATTTGCAATCAGTTTTTATGCCAGATGTTGCCTCAGAAAATATGAAAGTCAGCAGACAGTAGTTTTACTATGCAGCTTTGCAACTTGAAAAGGGCTGAGTTTTATAGAAAGGAAAGAAAATGAAGATTTACTGCTTCCTTGAGGCGTACAGACTCACTATACGTAGCCAAACAATGCAACATCATGTGGAAGGAACAGATGGGAATCCAAGAAGTTAACAAATGTCCCTTAACTAAAACCTACTGTGCAACAGAAAGATTTTTACAGCTACCCTTCATTTTGAAGAAGCATAAGTTAAGAGATGCCTGACTTTCTTAATTTAATTTTCAAAATTGGTAATGAAAGGAGAAGCCGAGAGTAAATCGGGCTGCTTTTTACAGGAGAACCTGGAAAATGAAGTTCTTGTTGGAAAAACAGAATGGTTGAGGACAATGGGTATTAGACAGGAACGGGTTCAGTTCTTTGCTTTGTCACTTTTTTACATAACTAAATGCTATGACTGGGTATCTTTGGGGATCTGGGCCTCCCTCTTCCATCTGTGAAGAGGAATAATAGCACCTTCCCTAAGCAGTGCATAGCCAATGTGATAATGAAGCCGTATATTAGATATATTAGATAAATTTGGCAGCAGGAGGATCTCAAGATGGTTGGAAGGTAATTTAAATTAATCACAGGATTTTACAGTGAAGGAGATCTTGTCCTTCAGCCTCCTTGGAACAGAATCCCTCAGACAAGCAAAATGGGACCCCCTGTACCTATTTATTGTAGCACGTAGCAATGGTACAGCTCTGTATCATTGAACAGGTACTAAAGGGGGTAGGACGCATATTTTCCCATAACAGTTTTGTAGAATTGGTGTTTCATATATATATGCATATATAAGTCAGATTCTGCAGTTTTTCTGCTTGCACCAACAGTTTCCCTGGACTCACTAATTTAGGGTTTGTACCTTTTCTTCCTGGCTTTCTAGCACAGCGTAGGGATGGGATTCCTGAGGTGGTGCTGGACAAGCTGGTACAGGTCCATGGCACCGTAGAACACCATGCTGAGACACCCGTGCAGGACGGCTGCTGTGCAGCGGCGCTGTGCCCAGGCGAATCGTTCTGCTGGGATCTGGGCGCGCCTCTCTCGGACAAGGGGTGGGTGCCAATTGCAGGGCGGCTCCGAGCTACCCGTACGCAGCAAATGCTGAGAAGGCCAATGTGATCTTCTGGTTTATTGGGAAAAGGGTTTCTGGTAGAGATGAGGGAGCACACCACCGGTTTGCGAGGTACCGAGGAGACCCTGTCCAGAACGCTGCGTGTTACTCTGGTGTTAGGAAATCCTGCAGGCAAAACTCTGGTGTTAAGAAAGATTAAATGAAGTTTGAGACAGCAGGGCTAGTCAGGATGATCAGTGAACCAGTAAGCTAGCCTTAGGACAGGACACTAAAAGAGCTGCGATCTTTGAGCCTGTAAAAGGAAATTTGAGGCAGGATGTTGCCTGGTCCCTTGCATATTTTTAAAGATCTGCAACTTGCTCAGCCAGTGCCTTCAATGTATCCTGCATTTTGCCGTGCTAACCCAGAGGCATGTCACAGTCAACCTCAGAAACACAGGCTCTGAAGAAGCCGCTCCTGTGAAAACCAGGGTGGTTTCGTTGTTGACTTCAACACGAGCAAGACGTACAGGAAACTCCCTTTTCCTTGCTCTGAACATGTAGCCCTTAAGTGAAGTGGAATTAATACCATTGTGCTGTGTGGCTTGAATCTAGCACAACTGGAGCAGAAGTCAATTTGCTGTATTTGAAAGAAAATTAATTAAGGCCTCATTTATTTCCCTCAGAGAGAAAAGCTCTGGGTAGTTTCCAGGAGATGATTTTTTTTTTTTTTTTTTCTGAGCTCCTTTGGTACGGGCCTATATGTACACAACAAATGTTGTACAGCTTCAAGCTCCAAATCCCTGTAAGCTCCCAGGCCGCGAGCTGGGTCTCCTGGCTCCCACGATGGCGAGACAGCCCCAGCGGCTGCTCCACGACTGCGTGCTGCATTTCAAGTCACAGAAAGGGAAATTATCTCAGCGCAGTCAATGTTGGCGGTACTCCGAGAAGGGAAGTGTCATGGCAGGGATGATGCTCGTAGCCTGGTTTAGCTTGACCTGTCTTCTATCAGCAGGCTATGAACTGCGCAGAGAGGGGGGTAAAGGGCCGCGGAGACAAGGGGCTCAGCATCATCCCCTCTGCTTCTGGAGTGCCCCAGCAAGGTAGGAAGGTGGACGGTGTGCCAAGTTTTCTGTTTTACTGTTGTTTTCCCCATGTTGCTTCAGTAGTCTTTTGGAGATGAGCTTTTCTGTTTACATCTACTCTGAATATTAATAAATGAGTAATGCCCTGCTAAACACGAAAAATCTGCGTGGGTTCCAGTGTATGATCCTGGAAGTGTAACAGGGGGCTGGCAGAACAGTGTGCAGGAGGGAATGGGAGAAAACAAAGCAAAACAGGAGAGAGAAACTGTACAGGAGGCTAATGGGCTGTGGGGATTTCAGGAGCACTTAAAAACTGATTTACTGCTGCACAAATCCCACTTCAAACAAGCTGACAATGAATAGGCCACATAGGTGTTACCAGCAAGAAGGCGAAGGAGCAGGAGCGTGTGTGGCTGTCATGTATGCCCAGGTGGGAGGTGCCGTTTGCTAGAATCATGCCTGGCACGCTGCTGGCTCTGAGGAACAAAAGGCACCTCTGGTGTGATGCCAGCTACCTGCTTTCCCACCGGAATCTGGACCACGGGGGTTGATGGAAGCAGCCAAAGGTGAGTTAGCTCTCCTGCATCTTAGTAGTAAGAGTTTCGGAGCTGTCTCACTAAGGAGAAAAGGTTTGTGAGGGAGCTCTGTGAAGCCAAAAAGTCTTTGGTGACTGAGCTGGGTGCTGAAGGGTCTCTGTGGCAGCTTGCTCTTGGAGCGCAGCTGTCTCAGTCGTTGGGCTTGCTGGCTGGGCAGCTCTGCGGAGGAGGGAGCAAATGGCGTGGAGCAGGTACAGCACTCCCTTCTTGTCTGCAGGAGCACATAGCACTGGGGAGGAGGACATCCCACAGGATGGCAACGTTACCAGGGCTCACGGGCAAGGATGGGTTGTGTGACAGCCTGAGGTAACGTTATCTTTTAGGTTATTTTTTTCTTCCCTGATAGTGCTTAGACTGTCATGAGACCTTTTCCAGCTGAGCACTACCATCAGGAATCATATTTATCTGTGGCTTCTCGCTCAGGAGGGAAATTCACTTGAAATTGGGGTCATGTTAGATATGTGGTGCCTGGACAGACATCAATAACTTGTGACATCCATCATGGGATGGAAGGCCTGGGCAGGTGTGTGTGTGAGGGTGAAAGGTACCATTTGTTATCGCGAGGATATGAAGGGCTTTCAGCAGTTTGAAGGAGAGGATAAGAATTTCAGGGCTGGGATTAAAAAGACGTTTCTTTTATCTGAATAATCCAGTGGCAGGTCTGGATCTGGAGGGCAGCAACTGTCCCTGTGGGGGACTATCAAGGCGTGCAGAGCAGCGTGCGTTCGCTGCACTAGAAGAGATGCTTTGTATTGCTGTGAAATGGGTCTTCTCCCCAGGGCGTGAGCAGCCTGGCCTCCCTCGTGATCCTGCTGCTGCGGGCTTGCCAAGGGCACTGGGGCGAAACACGGTGTGGGGTGCCCCACTGTCCTGTCCCCCCCCGCCCCCCCGTACGGGCTGCCCTCTTCCCCCGGCCCCCCGCCAGCGGGTCGCAGCCCAACCAAATGCCCGTCGGCGTCTCTGCCAGGAAGGAGCGTATTGATGGGCTAGGACTTGCACAATAGTCATATTCTTTCTGTGGAATAAAAGCAATGTCCATAACCACCAGATGAGAAATTAATTGTTTAATCAGATGGGGCTGCACAAAATAAGGGTGCTTCCACCGTCCAGTGAAGTTTGGCAGCTTTCATGCTTTAAAATTTCTGTTACCCAAAAATTAAATGTTTCAATGATTTATTTCTTTTCATTTCCATTCAAGAAACCTGAAAGCCTTTGAACATCAGGAAAATTGTGCTAAAATACCTGGGTTGAGACCATAAGCTTTTCACCCGGGGAGCGGCACTCTGGTAGTGGCAGCTCCTGATCTTCCTTTATTGACACGTGCGTAATAAAGGGAAAATATTTCACCTCCCTGTTCAGAACTTGGAGCTCAAAAAGAAAAGAACATGGAACCAGTAGGTCATGGGCACTACGCTGTGAAAAGGGAAGTACCTGTTTTGGGAGCGGTTGGTGGCGTTTACTTCCTCTGAAGCATCGGCTGTTGGCTAATGCTGGAAACGGGATGTTGGATTAGACAGATCGGGGGTCTGATGCAATATGGCAAATCCAATGTAAAAGGCATTAGTTAATGTCTGTGCGGTACTTTGGACATATAAGATGGTCTGTAAATGCTGGTTTCTGTGATTCCACGATAAACAAAAAAACAAGCACAGTCACATTGGTGTATCTGAGGCCCCAAAGGAAGAGCGTAGTGTTTTTTATTATGGCTTGATACAGTTATAAAGAGAAATATATATGAATGAGAGCTAAGGAAACAAAGTATAGCATAGAAATGAAAAAGTACCTCTAAATATTCAAAACCATTAACTGTTCAAACTTGAGAACGTGACCCAGCCCCCAGTGAGAGGCCATTTTAGTGAGGACTTGCCAGGAGTTGCACCTTTTTGGGTGCGTTAATGCTCTGAGCAGAGGGAGCAGCGTGGCAGCCTCCTCACAGCTCTTTTCCTTCAGAGGCGTGTGAGTTTCCGAACTTTCCCTCCAGGTCCAGGAAAGGAGCACCAACGGGTCAAACCAGAGCAAAATGAGAAGGTGGAAAGGACAGAGGGAAAATACTGGCTCGCGCCCAAGGTTTCACAAAAAGAGCAGCTGTGTGAATCGGCAGGTTTGTGTGCAGCTCTAGCTCCCGCTCTCTTCCTTCCTGCCTTCAGGCATGTTTTCCGGATGACCATGTAGGTTTTTTTCCTGGTTTTTTTTTGGTTTTGAAGTGCTTACAAGGGATGTATTTATAGGGAATGTTTTGTCATGGGCCATATTCATCTCCTACATCCAATCAAGTGATGGTAAGCTGTTTCTATAGCCTATTATGGGTTTTTACTATGAACAATCACTGTGCTATTGCAGAAAAATAGGAAAAGTAAATTTCCCTCCACCTTTCCAGTAGAGCTGCATACGCTTCCCCCCCATATAAGAGGGAGAAGAGCTCACTCTCCATAGCAAAATATGAATAATGTAGCAGATCTACAGAAGGTAAGTGTTAATTCAAGGAAGAGAAAGGAAAGCAAAGAGATCCTTCTTGATTCCCTGCACGCGTTGTTGGATACAGAAGCGTCGTCTTGGGAGAGGCTGTAAACAGCAGATGGAGAGGAGGTGGGAAGAAGGTACAGAACTTCCCCCTGCACCTGCGGGCTCTCCCGTGACCTCCAGCAGTGGCTCAGCCTTGGACTTTCCAGCCCACAACCTGTCGCTGCCAGGTGCGGCTTGTGTTTCCACAGGCCTGCCACGAGCAGGGTCCGGCTGGGAGGGCGGCCGAAGGGGCTGCCAGCAGGTAAGCGAAGGAGACAGGGCAAGGAAGGGGCCGGCAGATGGACATCTTCTGAAACAGCAGCTGCTGAGGGGGGCTCAGCACGGCTTCTCTGCCGCTGTGGTATATTCACAGCGACATGCCCGCGGCAGAGCCTCTCCCCTGCCCGAGCTCTGGTATGATTCACAGCCGTAGCAAAGGCAACGGGCATCTCTCCGGGAGATAAACCGCTCAGCCTGGGAACGAAGGGTTGAAAACGCAAGGAAACGACTTGGATTTTGCAGCAGCATTCTCGCGTGCCGCTGCGGAGCCGTTCCCGCTCCAGGAGAAGAGCAGCAGAGGGCCGGAGAGGGCTCCGGCTCCCTCCCCAGCCAGGCGCCGGGCCGGCAGCGAGCGCCACGTGTCCGTGCAGCGGCAGGTCGCCCCGCGGGGCGGGGGGCTGCGGCGTTCCCGCAGGCCTCCGGCAGCTGCGGTTGCTGCTTGCGGTGGGGCTCCCGCCGCTCTGCTACGTCTCGTGCACCAGAAGCGGCAGCTGCCGGTTAGCCATGCCCGGAGCTCGCCGGGCGGGATCGGGCCCCGCTCCGCTCCTCGCCCTTCCCCTCCCCGCTCGCGGCGGGCGGGACGGCCGCGCACCGCAGCGCCCCCCGCCGGCCGCGCCGCGCCACCGGCGGCCGCCGCGCGGCTCCTTTAAGGCCCGCCCCGCCCCGCCCCGCGCGCCCCGGCCGGCGGCGCGCGGGGCGGGGCGGGGCCTGGCGGGCGGCGGTCGGCGGCCGGGGCGTTGGGCGGGCGAGACGCCGGGGCGGCCGGGGCGCGCGGCCGCCGACCTTCAGCCCCACCGCTGCGGCACCGCCGCCCCGCCGCCGCCCCTCCGCCGCTGCACCGCACCGCACCGCCCGCCCGGCCAGGCGCCGGCGTCGCCCCGCCGCCGAGCCTGCCGGTGAGCCGCCGCGGGAGAGGGTGTGCAGCCCGCTCCGGGGGGTGCGCCGCTGAGGGGCCGCCTGGGCCCGGCCGGTGTGGGGGGCGGGGGCAGCGGCCTGGCTCCGGCGGGGCGCGGGGCCTGCCGCCGGCGTGCGGAGGAGCGTGCCGCCTACCTGCGCGGCTGTGTGTTTCGGCGGAGGGCTTGGCGGCGGGGGCAGGCGCCGGTTGAAGCGGAAGGTCTCGGCGGCGCTTCCCCGGGCGCGGGGCGGAGCGGCCCCCGCGGGGAGAGGGAGAGCGGGAGAGACCCGCCTGGCTGCCGGCCCCTGCACGCGTGGCCGGGGGCGGCGTTGGCTCAGCTTGGGGCTGGGGCGGGAGCCCCTTCCCGCCCGGGAGGTCGCGCTGGGCTTTCCACAGCCGGGTCTGTTACATAACGTCACCTGTGGTACCTGCGCGTCCCTCGTGTCACAGCGGTGCGTGGTCGGTGGTAGCGGCGGAGTTGGGTTTGGTCTCGGGTCTGCGATCTTTGCAATGAATGTTTAGGCTCGTGGATCCTCCCTGGCGTGGGATGAACCTCTAGGATTTAAAAACCCTGAGTATTCATGGCTCTCTTCTGTTTTTCCTTTAGTAGAGCTTATGGGTGCACAGAGAGACACAGAGGAAAAGTGGTGTCTGAGATGAAGGTATTGGCGAAGGCACTTCTGCAGACGACTTAGTGTCACAAACTTTGTGTTCATTAGGGCTTCATCTTTGCTTTCTTATTATGGTGCCTTAACACAGTGCCTAGAGGTCAGAGCTTCCCTAGCAGCTGCCTTTACACGTGTGCAGTGCTTAGGGTGAACCTGTACATGTGTATAACAAATCTGTCGTAAATCCCTCAGAGGACCCGGAACTCAAAAATAGCCACGCTGGGCTTTTGAGAACTAAAAAGCTGAAAAAACTGTTGTAAGTATCCCTAAAATTGAGCAAAAATGAAAAAATAACCGTAATAAATACTTCTTATTTCTAACATATTTACGTAATGCAAATAGTGATGCATTTTTTTATCTTCATAGTGTTCTTTTAAACAGATTAATGTAAATACAGTAGTTTCAAGTGGGTTTATTCTCAAGAGGCTTACGTTATTGTTGGGAATGGACTTGATCTCAGTGTAGTTACAGTGACGCAGATTGTGTTGGGTGGAAGGAGGTGAGAGGAAGCAAACATATAAATTAAAAATATCCTGAATTCATCTTTGGAAGAGTCGAGAGCTAAACTGAGCTGATGGGCAGAGAGGATTTTGCACTTGTCTGGTTGCGCTTCCTAGTGGCTTTTTGTGCGTGTTCCCATAAATGCTATTATGTAATGGTGCTTCTCTTGGCAGGAGTCTATTGTCACCGTAATTCCTGAGGTTTCTGGAGCAATGCAGTTTGTTCAGGAGAGTCGCGGTCAGAACAATGGGAAGAAAAGTTCTTAAGAGGAGGTTTTAACCTCTTTAATTTTTCATGCGATAGGACTAAGCTCAAGACATCTGGATCTCTTCCAGAGTATCTTTACTGTCCTCTGTTGTTCAGCTTGTCTTTCTCTTCTCCTAGGCTGTGCTATAGATATCAGGCACCAGCTTGCTGCTTGCATCCTGCGTCAGAGCTGGCAAGACGTTGCCGCTCTCCTTTAATAATAACGATTTTCATACTTCTCTTTTTTGTGTGGTGTGTTCTTTTTCTTTTCCCATCTGAATAGAAACAGAAGTGATACAGTTATTTTCAGAGCACTTAGAAAAAAATACTTGAGATAATGGGGAAAGGGGACTCTCCCCGGTTTGCGTCTCTAGTTAGAACTTGTCTGTATACATCAAAGAGAGGCAAAATGCCTAAGTAGAGAGAGAATTTGTATATTAAATGCCCGTGCTCTAAGGATCGGTGTTTCTGTGTCTGCAGTTTATTGTTGATTTCATCCCCTGCCTCCTCTTCAGGTGTCTGTCACAAATCTCTTTGCAAGTCTGCCTCCTTTTCTTCTTTTCGTGCCACACTATTTTTTGGCAGTATATTTCTATGCAGAGAGAATAATTCTTTCCAGTATTGTAATCTGGTGGCCAGTTGTGGCACTGGCAGTTTTACAGATCACACTTCTGTCTTTTTATAACTTACATGTTGTTTCCTGGTAATAATTCTGTAAGCAAAACTTGGAGGAGAAAATAACTTTTTTCTTTTTTTCTTGTTTGGAGTTTCATCAGCCCTGTTAAATTGGCTTGTCCTGTTATATAAATGAGTGTTTTATGGACCACTAGAGAAGAGAGTACTGTCTGAAAGCAGGAAGGTGTGTTTCTTTAAGGGGCCACTGGGATGAAGGAAATGTGCCTGAAAGACCTTCAACCTAATCTAACTGGCTTTTAAAATTGAAGATGATTGTTATCACTTTATGATATTGCACCTCATTGTAGAGCAGAGTAACATGTGACAAGGGAGCCATAACCTCCTCTTAGACAAGTCCTTTTCAAAACCCAGCTGCCCTCATGTTCCTACTTTAAAGGGTTTTTTTAATATGCAGATGCTTCAGTGAAGTCCAGGTCTGAGAAAGTACTGATCTGGAGGCTGAAATTTCCCAACCACAGTATTACTGTAGCAGAGACTTTGATTTCGTCACTTTCTCTCCGCATGTCATGCAAATTGCCCACCTGTGGTCTTTGAGGAGGGCCCGGTGTCCTTGAGTTCTTCAGTGCACTGTGTCTCTGCGGAAGCAGTTTCCAGACAGTTACCGGCAGAGTTTATATTTAGTGCAGCACGTGAAGGTGGTCTGGGATGGCTGCTTGAGCTCACAAGCTGCCTGGGGAGCCACCGAGTGATGGTTAGTGAAGTCGCTATAAATGTGTGTCCTGCCTGTAGTGTAGTGATTTCGATGGGATTAGTTCTGTCCTGTGATCATGCTTGTTTTCAGCTATTTTATTCCTGCCTGGAGAATTGTTTCAGCTCTCAGTAAGAGCAGTCTGCAGTGGTCTTAACCTCAGTTCCTCAGCTGTGCAACCTCTCAGCTGCAGACTTGGGTTTCTGTGTCTGCGGCTGTTCCTGTTGCATCACTTCTGCTTTTTATCAGCGTACTTGCTCACACCACAGCCACCTACTGCTATACTGCCCAAATACGTCTCTTGCTTGTTCTGCTTTCCTGAGAAAACAGATATAAGCTGCTGGCCTCTGTCAGTCCAGGAAGGTTTGACACTGCACCCAGAGTCTGTGTCAGGCCACTGCTGTCTTTTTTTTGCCCTTTTGAAAGTTGATTCTCTTCTTGCTAACCTGAGATCCTCCCAGAGAAGCCCATTGCCTGCTGATACCTGCATGAAAGGTCAGTAGCTTGGAAGCCTTGCTCCAGTGTTTCCCAGCCTGTGTCCTGTTGTGCTCTCTGCCTGGTGCTTGGATTCCCCGCAGCTCCCCTGCCCTCTGAGCCGCTTGTCCGCTGCTATAACCAGCTGATCCCAGCTGATCAGGCTTAGCTGGGAGAGAGGCGATCTTTCACTGGCAGGGCTGGGCTCGCTTGCCTGAAATACTCGGTGGGGTGTGGGGGGGAGGGAGGCAGCAGGGATTGAATTCTACTTTAGGAGTATGTAAATAGAAACACGCAGGCATTTCCTAGAACAGGAAAAGGGAAAACTTAACCCATACATAGCGAAGATGCTTGCTCATAATGTGGTATTGGTTACAGTAGATTTCTCTTGCCAGAAATACAGTAGTCTGTAATTACGTTTACCTAGTCATCATGAAAAGTGTCATGTCTTTATAAATGCTATCATACATGTTTAATCTCTGTTATGAAAGCTGTTCTGGGTACAAATGGAATTACTTCAGATATAACAATTTAACCCCTAGCACAGAGAGTAGTAGTAGTTAGGGACAGGTAGATGACTTTGATGAAGCGCTCTCTGTCTTTGCAAGTCCTTCTGTGTAATTCATCTGGCTTTGCTGTTCTGTAGTTATGCAGACAGTATTTTCCTTGACTCTGCTAGCAGGCTCACTTGCTGATCGGCTGCAAAAATTGATTTTAAGTTTAATCAGAGGAAGTGCTTCCTGTAAATTTCAGGAAGTGAGCTTTTGTATGTAGCAAGAAATATTTTCACCCACCATTTGTGTGCTGTTTGTTTTGTTACTGAGTAGCGGCAGCTAGTGCTCTCTCACAGGAAGCTTAGTGTTCCCACATGGCTTACTTTGTGATGCAGCCTGCAAACGGGGTATTTTCAAACTGAGCCCAGTGATGCTAATAAGAGACCAGTGGAAGCCTGGCCTGTTGTTTGCTTGCTTATTTATTTATTTTAGACTGATGATATTTGTGTGTGATAATTAAGACAGTTTGTTGAGGAGGTTCACACTGTCGAAGAGCTGCCGGATGAGAAGTTAGAGGTATAAAACCCCTACCCCCTCTTTCCCGCTGCTTCAGTTGTCCCCTTCCCCCAGCTTCTGGCTTTCTCTGCCTGCGTGTTGAATGGCGGGCAGGCTCTGAAAGCGAAGCCTCCACCGAGAGCCTTCTCCACAGCGCAAAAGGTCGATGTGTCTCATGTGCTCTGGTGATTCCCCGAGGGGAACTGCGCTCCTGGCAACCAGCCCACTCAGCAGTGAATTTGCTTCCTGGTATAAGTGAGTGTTAAGTGGAATGGGTTGGTCATCGCCTCTGCGGCGGTAACCTTGTAGGCAAGGTAACGTACAGCTTTTGGAGCTGGTAAGAGCAGGTTAAAGGGAAACTGGCTTCTGGAAGCACTTTTATGTGGAAAATGAAACACTGCATCGTATTTATGCTATGGACTAGAATGGCTTTCGGTCCAGCAGTGTAAACTCACTTTCCATAGGAATGACTTCCTTGTAGATGCTTGAACTTTGCTAGGCTGAAATGTGCATTATTTTAACCTCATGCTCAGAAGTGAACCAGTTTCAATACTCTGTCTCTGTCCGTAGCTTCCTTAGCTTATGCTTTAAAAGCTCCAGAACCATTTGAAAACTTCAAAACTGTTTACATTTTCCCTCAACTCGTTTTCCTCCTGGTTTGTAATTAAATGTTGCTGTGGTTTGCTACTGTTCCTGTTTGTTGTGTTTTTTTTTTTCCCCTGCATTGGTTTAATGGGATTTTGTAATAAAATGAGTGGGAATTGAAAGAATCTCTGATCAAAACCAAGTCTGCATCTTGTTTGGGAATGAAGACAGATAAATAGTTAGGTTGGAGTATTGTCTCTTTTTCTGCAGGACTCTTAAGGGAGCGTGAGTTTTAAGAGGGAAATCCTGTTGATACATCAGTCTTGTTTAAAAAAAAAAAAACAAACCACAAACCCCCAAAAAACCCCAACAAAAAGACCCCAACACCCCCCCAAAACAAAACAAAAACACTACCCCCAAAAAAAAACCCAAACCCGAGAAAACCCTAAGCCCCCAGTTTCTGTAAGTGAGCTTGAGAGTGATGTTCTTATGCTATGTACAAATATAGATCTTTCAATAGCTAAACTTGCAACTTGATTTTCAACAGTAGCTGTTAAAGGCAGCTTGCTTTGAAAGGAGCTATAGTGTGTACGTATAGTTCTAAATATATAGATTAGTGAAATGCTTGCATGTCTCTGACCTATTTAAGATGTTTGGGTTTTTTTTTTCTTCTTGGTAAATAACTTTTGGAAAGTCTTCAAGGAGTAGATATTCAAGCAGTCCACACTAATACAATTATATTGTGGGATGTGCCAGAATCTCCTTTGGGTATTGGAGCCCATTTGTGCCAATCACTTTCACAAGGCACTTAATTTGTTAGACCTAGTAAGGTGCTCTAATGTTAATTAAAACTCCTTTAAATGAGGGGTGGGGGGAAGGTAAAGATGCATGCTGGGTATGTGTTGCTCTCTAATGAGCCAAAAGGCAATAGAAAGCTGATGTGCAGTGAAGAAGACTTAACAGTAATTTATCATTCTCTGCTGTGTGTGGTTTCATTATACTTGAAAGCTAAGGCAGAAACTGCCCCCAAAATACCCTGTATAGGTTATCCTCCGGTGTTGGGACACAGCCTGAGGAGAATCCTTTCTGTGCTGAAACACCAGCCTGGAAGGGTGATTGACATCTCTGCTTTTCAAGAGAAGTGTCAAAATTGCAGAGCATTGCTCAGAGGGTATGAAAGCTTCACTTCTCCATCTGCTGCCACGTATGGCGCTGGTGACCCAGTGGCCATATGTGGGATCATCCTGAAAGCTTTAAACCCAGCTCCTCTCCGAGGGCCCCTCACTCCTTTTGAAAGTGTAAAAAGGGCATGCTGCTTGTTTCAGGAGAGGGAGGCTCCCATTTTCCCCTTAGGAAAATCTAGTGGTATGTCTTTATAAAACTAAAGCATTATTGTAAAGAGCTGTGTGATCCTGAAAAGCTGCAAACTGGTTCTGTGATGTGCAACAAAAATGCTGGAGACTCACTGCAGGCTTTGCCCCGGCTTTGTGGGCAGAGGCTATAAAACCATACAAGCCTGCTAACAGAAATTCATTAAAAGCTGCTTCATGGGTATGGGGAGCAGAGTTGTATGATCAGGGGTCGTGTCTTTTGGTAAGCGTATGATTATTTAAGTTGAATGAGAGACACGAAGAGGCGTTTGCTAGGTTTGCTTTTAATTTCGTTAGCCGTGAGAACCTCCATCTCAAGTGTGTTTCTGGTTTGCTGTCTTGCAGGGCTTGCACACTTCTTAGACTCAAAAAGCTGACATTTAAATGTGACAATGAAATGTTTAACAACAAAGGAGATCTTTAAGCAGGCTAGACAAAAATTCCTTTCAGCTGCACAGCTTTTACTTTCACTTTTGGATGACCAGTTTGCCCAGTTCGCAGTTGGTTACTGTGCCTTCTGAAGTAGAGAAGGTTACCTTATTAATAACCATATTTTCTTTTTAAGTCTTGGGATTTTTAGTGTTAATGCTGAATAAAAAGGTGTGTG
Source organism: Phoenicopterus ruber ruber (assembly GCA_009819775.1). Taxonomy (NCBI): domain Eukaryota; kingdom Metazoa; phylum Chordata; class Aves; order Phoenicopteriformes; family Phoenicopteridae; genus Phoenicopterus; species Phoenicopterus ruber. Next base: position 39,384,757 of record CM020219.1, read on the forward strand.
TGGGGGGGAGCGCGTTAAGAGACAATGAAACATACCTGTGTTTTTTTTGGCATCATAGAAATAAATTTCCTTTCTCCTGTGCTTGTTTGGGAAGTATGCGGTATTTGTGATCACTAGATTTTTATTTGTAGAAGTGTATGTATGTATCTGGATGGACTTGATGCAGTTCTAATCTGTGTATTTCAGGTAACTTCTCAGAAGTTTCTGTCCATTGAAGAAAAAAAAAAAAACAAAGCTTGAGTGCTGCTGAAAAACATTTTTGGTAACACTCTGCTATGCTTGAAACTGATCTGTTTTCTTATACTTGAGATTTTTAAATGAAATGTGTGAGGGTAGTTTTGGATATTCTTTGATTTTGAGTAACTTGTGTGGTATATCTCAAATGCAGATCTGACTCTTGCAGGCAGTGCCTGTACTTGAAGCATAGCTGTTTGTCTGTGTCCTGAAAACATAATAGAGCTGCTTCTAACCCTCAGCCTTCTGGCTCTTTTATGTGACAGAGTGTCCTTATCCCCTATGTATTCACAGCTAATACTTATTTTTGTGCATTCCTAGGTGTGTGAATCAACTATCGTCACTGAATCATCGCTTTAATCATACTAACTTGACAACCATTGTATGCCAGCTTGTGTCAACACCAGGTAAGATGAAAGCTAATGCTGTTACTTTATTTTTTCTGACTCTTTGCTTTTTAAACCTGCGTTTTGTCCAAATGCCAGTGACTTTTCTGTAGTCTAAAGTCAGAATGTGCTGCCTTCCATGTTCTCCTCCTGCAGCAAGACAGCCACTTACTGTTAGCATTATTTCCTGTTTCGAAAGCTAGTGTTCTAAAACGTTCTTAGAGTCCAACTCCTTTGTAACCATGCCTTAGCATTTTTCCTGACACCTCTGTTAACCTGTTTTTTGTAGTGTTCAGATACCACAAGCTGTTTTTTCCCCTTGTATTCTTCACCCCCTTACCACTCCCCTGTTTTGCTGTAGAAACTGTTGAACTCTGGCCTTCCAGAGTTAAGCATGCACAATAAGCCACCTGTACTATCTGACCTTTTCTCTTGAACAGAAAATGTTGTTTGGTTTGGTTTGGTTTTTTTCCATACCTGTCCCCAGATGTTACCTTTGAAAACTTATCACAGAAGGATCTTACTTGTGTATTTTATGTTTTAGTGGTAAGAAACTACCTGGATATGTCTTTCAGAGACCTAAACATAAAGCTGTTTTTTGGACCTCACCCTTTTATCCCCCTTTAGAGAAGGGATGTAGGTGGGGTGGGGGGGGAGGAGAGGAGGAAATCCCTCTAATGCTTTCAACAAGGTTGTTATCCAGTACTCTAGGGGAGTCCTAGTGCTGACGAACTAATGTGAGCCTTTGTTCTGATGCTAATCAGAATAGGGATAATTCCTCTGACTACGCCCTCTTCCCCTCAGATCCCTCTAGCATCGATGAGGCATTAAGCTCCTTTGCTACTGCTCCTCTTGCTGTGCTGGCCTGTTGTCCTTGTGTCCTGCAATTGCTGCCTTGAGTCTAAAGGCTTGAGTTTTGAGGGGTCTTATTAGGATCACTCATCTAAATCTTTAGACATTTTTTTGGGGTGCTCCTGAGTGGTACTTGTATACTTCAGTTAAATAGATATCTTGGTGAATGTGTGCATGTTTATTTTTGTATCATTAAATAAGAAAATAACTTTTTGTTGATGCAAGACACATTGGACTTGAATATAGTGGCATCTTTTGCTATATGTTGGGACATGTAACTGAAAGAATGCAAGTTGGCATGTAGCTGAAACTTAGAAGGAATTTTTCCTTCTGCCTTTTCCTTCTTCCTTCCTTGGCCAGAGCAAGCAAAGTTTCACACATACTTTTAAACACCCTTAAAGAGACTAACTTCTGATCACTAGTCCAAAGAGCTCTGTAAATTTTCTAGGATGAATGTGTATGCAGGCTATATATTGTTTTGGTTTATGCCGATGATCATCTGCCAATCTAAAGATGAACTGCACAGCAACAGAGAGGGGAGTTTGCAGCCTAGATATATAGCGAAATATGACTTTGCATGTAATATAACACACAAAATTAGTCCATTAGAATGATGTCTCTTCACTAAATCTTATTTGTGGCTGTGGGGAAAGGATGCGGTGTGGTGGTAAATGCACTGGTTAGGTCTGATGCAAAATGATCGCATCAGGCAAAGCTATTAGAAAATGTCTTGCAAATCAAGAGAGAAGGAGAGAAGTGTACTGAGTTAGCCTTTTTAGCCTTTCCTTGGCAGTATGAAGCTGATGAGAAGCTCATCCTTGTGCTTCTAAAAGCAGGTTTCCTGGTATAGCTGTTTGGTTTGTGATAGGGGGTTTTCTGAGGATAGTTGGTGGCAATCCTCTGTGGATAATCTGTCCTGAGTCTGGCTGAGCTGGCCTTCTGGTGAATTTGTAAGGGAGTTTGCTGTCTTTCACTAGAGGCTGTTCTCTCTGCAGGGTGGTTTGAGACCCTCTTTAGTATCAGTACAGAATAGAGGGACAAGAAGGATTTAGACAAGCTAAAGAACTTCCCTAGAAGACAGAGATTGACTGAATGTGCCTGCACAGCTAGCATCTGCCTATCGGTGCAATGCTCTCATAGGGTTTCATTTTGATGGAGAGTGTTTTTTCCTAATGCAGAATTGGAAAAGGCCTGCTGTGACAATACAAAAATCTGATCTCTTTGCAAACTGTACATTTTTTGGCTGTGTAGACATAATGTCTAGATGAGCTGAGCTCAAAAAAGTGTGCAAAAAGGTATTGGGGAGGAGAGAGACTGATTTAAAGTGTTTTTTGCTAATGACTCTGCACAGGTGGGGAGTGTGTGTTACAAAGGCTGTCCAGCGCAGCTCCTTAATGTGAGCCTGCGTGGAAGCATTGCCTGCAGAAAGGGGTTTATGAGCACTTCCAAACAGCAACTGTGTTTTAAGGTTGATTCTGATGACAGTATCCTGAAGAGACATCACTAACAGATGCAGTGTTACACATTTTATGTGGGTAAAATTATGGGCTAGACATAACTGCCTTTGCCTAGCACTATTAACCCAATAGTTGTTAAATCCCAGGAAATGCTCATTTTCAGGGTGGCGATTGCTTTTATGACCTGAAAATAAAAACTGGAAGGCATATGTAGTGTTGGTTTTATCTTTTCTTTACTCTTGATTGGCATATGCAAGGCATTTCCTGCAAATGAGTGCCCTGTACTGAGTTACTCATATTCTATCACTTTTCAACATCCTGCTCATCTTTCATGATTTGAAACAATTATCCTGAAATGATGCATGTGTGTGAGAGAGAGAAAGACCGCAGAAAAGTTACAGTACAGAGCACAGGATTCCTCTCCCCCGTTATTTTTATCCTGTGAAGCAAGAACAGGAGGAGGACGGCAGAAGCATTTCTGAACAGCTTCTGTGCAAAGCTTCCAATAAGGCCTTGAATGCTCTCTAATCTGCGCTTTCTTGTCTGTTCCCCCCTTGCCTGCTTGAACCATTTGTAATGTGGAAAGCCTAAAATCCAAGTGCTTGTAACAGTGGTGTCTGCTCTGGGGCTGGCCAGCATTCACCTGCATCCCTTCATACGTATTGGGGTTTCTCCTTTGTGTGTATTTTGACTTGTGGTTGTGTGGTTTGTTTTTTGTTGTTGTTTGGGGTTTTTTTGTGTGTGGTGTTTGGTTTTTTTTTGTCCAGTTCAGTATTTCCTTTTCAAGTGATATGCTGTAGCATGAAACTCCAGGGGCATATGGCATTGTTGGTATTAGAAATTAAGGAAACAGTACAGAATATTCAAAATTGATCTGTTTTTCTCCCCACATATTTTCTTTCTGCTCCACTGATAGGACACCAGAAGGGAATTCCTCTGCCTGTTTCTTTATGTATGAACTGAGCGTTTTTAGTGGGGTGTTTTGGTGTTTATTTTAAGGTAACTTTGGTGTTTATTTTAAGGTAACTTTGGTGTTTATTTTAAGGTAACTTTGGTGTTTATTTTAAGGTAACTTGAAGACCATTTTAAGCCTTGTGACTCTGGTTTAATCTCTAGTAGAGAGGTAGGAAGACGGGTTTTCAGTGGCTGCTATATCCTGGAAACAGTATATTGTTCCATTTAAGCTATGACGATTGCTTCTTCCCCCCTCCTCCCCACTTCCCCCCCAACATTTTGTGGAACAGACACTTCTTGATTTTAATTTTTCATCTGTATTTATCCCTTATTGTGAAGCTAGAGTTTTTAATTAGCATAGCTTATCATCGACTAACACATTGCAAAAAGGCTCTTTGACTTTTGATGTGACAAAAAACTTGCTGTGTGTGAGATTGGGAGGAAGATCCCCCCCCCCATATCCTTGTGCTCCCTGGCCGATTCCCCTCCGGCTCTGTTACCTTCATAGCCAATTGTGTTTACGGGTAGAGCGTAGCATCTTGGGGAGTGCTTGGGTCAAACTAGCTGGTGATCAGGTATCTCACCTAACCTTGGAGTGGCAGGTTGGAACCCAGCACTACCTGTGGGTGCTGTTTCCCCTCTGACTGTAGGAGGGGATCAGGCTCTGACCATATGCTCCTTAAACAGGAGTTGCAGTGAGGCAAGCTGCGTTCACCTGGGATGTATAGATTGAGGTACTTCTCCTTTACAAGGATGGGTCCTTCAGATGAAAACAAAGGCATGCCTGGGGGAACGTGTGTTGCCAAGGTCTTTAGTGTGGCTGTTCAAGGAGATTGGCAGCTGGTTTACCACCTCACTTGCTGAAAGCCTCTGTTCTCTTTGCCTTTCCGACAGGAAGGCCTCTGCAGCTTGTGACAGAAAGCAGACTGCTCTAGTTCAGCAAATCTGCTGTAAGAGTCCCAAGAAAAGACAGCTATTTGTAATGGGCATCAGAGCTGTTGATACATAACTAACTTTTGGGGCTCTGTGTTGGTAGAGTTGGCAGAGGGCCGGAGATGAACTCATCAGTATGATATACTCATCTGAAGAACAACTCGGTACATAAAATCTCCTGTTTGAGAGGTCACCTGAAGATAGGCCTGTTTCAGGATAGGTTGAAATCTGTCAGTGCCTCTGTTTTTTGTTTTAAATGATTCACAGGAAACACCTAGATTTTTCAGAACAACTTGGGGTGTTGTTTTGGTTTTTTTTAACTAAACCCAGGCTGCCCTCCATAAAGCGTGTGGCAGCACAGGGAGGTGAGAAAGGAGATGTGTATTGTACTTTTGAAAGGGCCTGAACACTGAAGTTCGAAGGAATTGAGGCATTTGAGCCACTGAATGCTAACAGTTGGCACTAACATGCTTCTGGCCTCTGGCAGCATGGCTGAGACAATAGCCCTGGTTGCACCTTGTACAGATCTCTATTGCCTTGGTTGATCTGTGTACCTGTGCCCAGTGTTTTCCACCATCTCCAATGCTGTACTAGTGGGTTGGTTGGTGCTGACTAAAGAGGAGGATTTGAGTCAGAAATACTGCTTCTTACAGAATGGTGCACATGCTGCTGCCTCTCCAAGCATTGTTCTAGATGAGTCTTGCTGAATTTGAGATACGTGGTAAGACTTCCCCCCCCCCCCCCCCCCCCCCCCCCCCGAGGTACTTGGTGGCGAGCAACCATATTTGCTAAAGCAAGCTAGTATTTTATAGTCCTCCTGCGTTGTGCATTTAATTGCTGCATAACTGATTCCTGGTGTCTCAAGTGCACATTGATTTTTCTTTTTTTGTGCCAACTGTTTAACAGGCTTCCAGTACGTAGGGGAATTTTACGCCCTCTTTCTACTTAAAGTAGTATTTGGAGCTGTTGAGAGATATTATTCAGCTTAGACAATACAGTACTGTGTCTTAACAAGGGCATGTGCGTATCCTAAATTCTGTGAAGATATAGCTGGGCACTGTCTAGCTGCTCAGAGAAGTTCAAGGTAACACTTTTTCCTTTCAGCATCTCACGCTGTGTGCTCAATTTGTTTAATCCCCAGAAGTGGTGAATTTTATGGGATGGATACAGTAAAGAGTACAGAGGGGGTTTTTTTCTGTCTTCCAAGCCATGAAGATCAATATTAAATGTAAAATCAGTAAATTCTATCTAGATTTTTTTTTTTTCCCTCTAGGCCTCACAATTATCTTAGCCTTTCTTGTCTTTGAGGTCTTCTCTGTCTCCTTTTTGGCTATGGAGCCAAAAATGTTGTACGTGATGATGGTAGAATTTGCTGTAAGTGTAGAAGACAGCCTGTTTTTCAAGTTGAAGCAAATTTTGGGAGGTACGTGAGGTTAAGGAGGAGCCAATAAGGTATTTTCAGCAGGCTTTTTGAAGCTGACTTAACTCATTAGTTATACTGGGATGAGCCCATGAATTCAGTAGAGTTATTTCAGACTTGCGGTGTGCGGGTGATTGCTGTTACACCCTCTGTACCAGGTGTTTGAAAGACTACTGTGGAGATTCTCTTCCCTTTTTGGAGAAGGAAAGGAAAATAAGAATATTGCAACAGAGTATATGGAATCCCTTGGCGTGTGTGACACTGTGCCTGCTACCCAGGAATCAGATGCTGAGAAAGGTATTTGACTTACACTGCCTGTGAGAATAGACTGACAGCTCTGAAGACTGAGGGTCTGTTAGCCTCTAAGAAGAAAAAACGGGGAGGTTAAGAAAGGTGATTAGCGTAAGCAGTGTTCATGCAAGCTTTGTATAGTGCCATGAATGTTGTGTAGTTGTTGCCTGGGCTTCGCTATGTGCTTCCTGCCTATCAAAGCCTCTACCATCTGCAGGAAATGGAGCAGTGAGCGAGGTGAGCTCATTTTGATCACATGTGAATTTTTGCACACCAATATGTGTGCAATTTTTGAGAGTAGATGAGTTTCCTCAGCTGTGTATCTGTCTGTAATTTACATGTAATCTACAGTGTGCTAGGCAGTGCTCTTGGATGGGGACACAAATCACAATTAAAGGCCAGTAGCATGCGATGGAGGAAGGTAAGAAAAAAGAAAGTACAGAAAAATGTAATTAATTAATACTGAGCTAGACTGTTCTTTTATGTGAAGCTACTCCTAGGAAGGTGATGATCTGAGTACATTTGGGAAAACAAACCTCTCAGCAATCTCCCAGTCTCCTGGTGTCCAGGAACTAGTTCTTGGAAGAGACGATGCCTCTTAGCTTCCTGGTGAGAAGGAATAGCTTTGGTTGTGAAAAGTCAGAGTTAATAAAGGTTGGACCTCTGGAGCTACTGTAGACCCAGCCCCCTGCTCAGAGCGGGCACTCAGGTTATGTAGATCTGGATGCAAGGGGTGGGTCTGGATGTGTTACATAGTGGTTTGGGCTATATGTAGTAGGTGAGTGTCCCTCCTGAGACCTTCCCTCAAGAGAAATGCTGAGCTTGATTCCCCGCTAGCGAAATCACTGCTACTAGCCAGAGAAGAATAGGAGGCTCAGAAAACATTGCAAAGGCTTCTCTGTTCAAATCCACATGTTTAGGTGATATTCAGCTGGCTACTGGGGTCTGGGCTTTGAGGCCCTTTATTATTATTTCTGTCTTTGGAGAATCTAGATCCAGGAAGAAGTGGTAAGAGGTTATAGGTGTCCTCTCCAGAGAAGTTGTTGCATTTGTTTAACAAAGAAGGAAGGAAGATTTCTTGCCTTGAGTTCTTGTCTTGTATAAAGTAAAAATATATTTGCCTGCCCAGATGTGACAACCTCTCTCCCTCCCTCCCTTCCCACCTTCCTTCACCCTCCGATGAAAGCATGTGTTCCAGGACATACATGTCTTAGAATAGATAAACATTTTCATCTTCAAAACCATGATGTTTTCAAACACTGCTTCAGTGTCTCATGCTGTCAGTGGTACACCCTGAGGGTACAGGTGTTATTATTTGGCTGTAGGTTTTTGCCTTTAGGCTGTGTTTGGCAAAAGAAGTTTTAAGTAAATTCAATTCAGTTTACTTTGTATTGACATTAAAAGCTTAAACTCCATTCTTTCTCCTTGGTATTTCCATGGAGAAGACATTGCTGGGGTGAGACTTGCACTTGGATAACTTGGCTGTGTGTTATAGGTAACCCTCTGTAACACAGGATGAGCTTCTCTGATGTCTTCTGGAACAAGAAGAGCTAAAATAGCTGAAATACAGAAGCAAAAACTCATCCAGTTGAAAATGATATGTGGATTTACTTCCACAATGAATGATCATTTCCAGTGTAATAGAGTGTAATGCGTGACTGCTGCATGCCTTGTACTGTGGTGTTCGACTTCATTGTGTCGTGGTTTTCCCAGTGTGTGGCTGTAAGGTTACCAAGCTTTCAGCTGCTGGTGTAGGGTTGTGCCAGCCACGCCTGGCACGTGGGGAGGTGGTGACCTTGTACGTGTGTAGGGCATGGGCGGCCGTGGGGAGGACGAGAGTTTTATGTACTGCACGGGGCAGGGTGGCAGGCGTTGGCATTACTGTAGCCGGGCACAGAAATCTTTATTCGTTTAGTCATTTGGTCTCAGGTAAGTGCCGAACTTGGGAATATGGGACTGCTACCCGGCTTGGAAAGAAAAACAAAGTCTTAATGTGGAAATGCTGTTCTCAGGTGGAAAACGTTAAGATAGAAAGAAGCACAGAGGGGTCGCTGCTGCTGCTGCTGCTGCTCAGCCAGAGGTGGCCTCTGGAGTGCCTTGCCCTGCTTCTAGTGGTGTTGCAGGCTGTGGAGGTGCATGTTTTGCTGTAGTGGGCATTAAATAAACTGCTCAATTTATCTGGAATGCAAACATGCAGTGATAGCTATACCACAGAGGAAGACTTGTATGAATTTCTGTTGAACAGAAACCCAAGATACTTTGTCCTGTATTTTTGGCTTGAGATACCAAATGCCTATGCTTGAGGGTGTACTTGTCTTTGTTCTAGGGGAAGGTGAATTTGAGGATCTTTTCCCGCAGTAGCACTGAGCTAGACCTTATCTCCTTTTGCATCAAACAGAAGCACTTCCTTGCCGGGCTTCATTGGGCAGGAGAGCTGAAATACGTGGTGTTCAGAAAACAAAAAAAATCCTATTGCTCTGGGGTTTCTGAATGCCTAATGAGCAGTGACTACTTAAAGGGACTTGGTTAACTGGGAAGTCCTACCTTTGTCTGAAAAATTTCTGTACATCTGTTAATGTAAGATTATGAAAAAGTTTGGATGGTGAAATGTTACTTTCTCCTTTCAGATCATAGTGTGCTCATTAACATAGGTATGATCATTTTGATATCCCACAGAATAAATCTGCTCCTTCTAGGTTTGAAGGCTTGGCTACGCTTCCATTTTTCTTCTCTGAACTGTGTGATGTAACGAGCAACCAAGCTATGATGAGTCTAAAGTTCAGACCATGGCAGAGCAGCTTGAGGGCATCTCTAATACCTGAAGCTCCTTTTAATTTACGGAGAAAAAGAATCCTTTAATTACTGGATAGGTGACAAATATGAGGATCAAAGTGAGACTTTTGAGGCAAAGCTTAACTGCTTTTAAGCAGGAAGTAATCATGGCTGTCCTTGCTAATGAAGTTTAATGTTGGGACTACAGAGCTAATAAGGCAGACTTGGGAAGAGACAATGTGAAAGACTTATTTTTTGTTTGCCCTGTGAAATATCAGCCTTTCCCCCTCGGCAGAGGGCAGGTGCCACGTGCAGAGTCATTTTGGCTACTGCCACTTTCCTGCAGTCCTGTGTGCTTGCGTGGGGGTCACCCACGCAACTGCTGGTCTGCTCTGACCTTTTCTTCTTAGGCTTCCACTCCTTCACACCCCAGAGTGTGAAGAGGACACCACGTCCAGCTCTGGATTCAGGTGATCCTAAAATGGATAGGCTGTCCCAAGTTCCACACAGGGGAAATAGTGGATTTTGTTTGTCTGCACAAAATCTGCCTTTTCTGAAAACAGTAACAAGGTTGCTGTGGTTTGATCACTGTTAGCCACAAGCAGAGTTAATGATACTATCCAAAAAAAAAGACCCTAGAAATGCTTGTTATGGAAGTCCATATTTAATCTCTCCCAGTGGCCTTTGACTTGCTTAAAGCTGTGCTACAACCTTTCTGATTTCCAGGACTATTGATTGCCCCCTGTGTCTGAAAATGCATTTAATTCTATGATGCTTTTGCTGGCAATAGGTCTTCCTTTTCACATGGAAGAAATGTAGACTATAGATCTTGCTAGAAATTGATTGGGAGTAACTTCTGGTGGCATGGAATATCTTGTATAAGAATAACATAAGCTGTGTGCAGAAGCCTGAGTGGCAGAAGGCTTTAAAGTCAGAAGTCTGCATCCAGCTTTCACCTTCCATAGGAGGTTGCTACACCATACGAGTGCATTGTTTCTGCTGCTCTCTGGTGCAAAGTGTATCCTTTTCTAGTAGGATCACCAGTAAATGAAATAAGTAAGGAAGGCAAAACATGGAAGAAAATGATGCTTCATTTTACAAGCTTATCATCAAAAGCTGACTTTCATAAGCGTAAAGAAGTTCCTGGTGCCATGACGAGACTGCTAGCTACCTCTCTCAGTACATACTTAGCCTGGCAATAGCTAAATTTCAAATATTGCATCTCTTTTTCCCTCTGGTACTTTCTGACTGGGAGGCTGTTAACCAGACAGTTGCTATCTGTCTCTCTTGTGCTGCATTGCTTTGCCCCTTACTACTTGTGAGGAGGCTGACAAAGCCTTGCTGTCTCAGCAGCGGACTTGATGTCCACGTGAAAGCTATACACCAAGTACCTGGGAGACTGCCTTTTTGTTTTCCTATAAGCAAATGCTTGACTCTGCTGGAGACCCTTGTAGATTGCTCTTTGTGTAGGAGTGTTCATCTCTGGGTTTCTTGCCTGAATTCCCTTCCACGGGCGGAGAGTGAATACAAAGTGAGATGTGTGGGTCAGGGCAATAATATACCTGGTCTCAGACTGGAGTGTTTTAAAGGGATAGAGGGGGAAGACTAGGATATGTTGTGACCTGGATGGATCTGGGAAGTAATGCTGGCGCTAGTTAATCTGGCCTGTCATTTTCCATTTTATTTACTCCTGGCACTTGATTGTCAGAGGCAGCTTTTATACTGTGTTCTCTTTGTGGCTTAGGCTACTCTGCGCTGCTGCAAATTCTTTCTAATCCTTTTTGCCATCCGTCTCTTGCAACGAAAACTCAATTGACAAAGTGAATACTTGAATTTCAGAGAGCAAGTGGGTATTCAGGTTTGGGAAGAATGAGGAACCAGCAAATATGGCAAGACCTTGTTGGGACTGAGGACCTGTTACAATAGGTGAATTAACTTGTGTGCTATCTCTTGACAGCTGTTGAGGGACTTTGCTAGTACCAGGGGTCTTATCTCCTTGCATGAGACTTTCACAACTAAATGATACCCACCAACAGGTGCTCAAATAGAAAAAGACCTTATTGATCTGGTTTTTAAGAGATTATGAGGATGCATTAAGATAGTCCCTCTTGACTTCTGTATCCTGTATTATAACTTTACTGTGTGGCAGACTTGTATGTGGGGGTAGCACTGCTGAAGTAGAAGCTTTCTCAGCTAGCGTGCCTGTGTTCTGCAAGATATTAGAAAGCATTGCTGCCGTGTGTCTGGCCTCGCATTTGGTGAAGAAAGATGTGTTCTTGGGTGCTCTGATCTGAACCAGCTGTGCTGGTTGCAATTCTGGGCAGTGCTTTCAGGAATTGAAGACGGATTTAGGATAGTGATTGAGATTTACCCTGCTAACCATGCTTACTGCTGCCAAATGCCTCACAGCTCCAGAGCACTACTGTAATCGGCTAGTGACAAAACTGGTCTTTCACTGTTGCAGCTCTGACTGGGCTGTAGATAAACCAGGCTTGTGTTGGGGCTGAGCAAAACTCCTACAGGAGTGTTCTCATCCTTCTCATTCTGGCATCCTGTCATGAAAAGTGCTCTGGGCTTGACTGTCTGGGCCTGAATGCTGGCAGCACCGGTTCTTCAGAAAGCCAAATCTGGACTGGGGATGATGGGGCTGGAACGGGGGAAGGGGAACAGACATTTTCCCTCTTATCTTGGAAGGAGTGACCTATTACTTTTGCTTTTAAATATGAATGAACTCATTCTCCATACCTCAGATACCAACCATATGGTATTCCTGGTAAAAGTAGCAGATGTTCCTCTCTTGCTGTGTTTTGCTTTGTTACACAAATTCTCCTTGTTTTCTTTCTACTCTGTCTGCAATGGGCTGTAATAGTGTTCAGCTCCAGTATATCAGGTTATTGCCCTGAATTTTAAATGTGCATTTACAAATAAGATGGGGGCTGCATAAATTGTTGCTTGGATTGTGGACCTGATGCATGTGTGTATATAGCTGGTAACTGAACTCTGTATTCTGGGTCAGTATGCTCAGCTGAATAGTTTCTCCTTCTGTTTCGCTGTTACTTATGGCCTCTGCACTTTGTTCTTCAACATAAACCAGAATGTTCCACCCCACCTTCTTTGTGGTAGTTTGGTTTTGCTAGTGAATGCAATTTCTTTGCAAATCTGCATCACTTTGTATCCCAGAGCAGTGTTGTTTTAGTGAGAGAATGGGGATATTTTTGCACGTAAGTGGTTGTTTTCCATATTTTCCCTGCCAGTATAATTGTTTGCCCTCTTGTGTACCTGTGAGCTGCTGTTGCAGTTTAGTAAGAGAGAGTAGGCATATGGTGGTGGACTGCAGCAGATAGATGTCTGTGAGTGCCAGATAAACCATGACATCCCGCAGTCTGGATGTGGAAATTAGAGTTGCACCCACAAAGGGTTGTTCTCTGTTGTGTCTTTGTGTGGTGTTTAAAGCACTTGACCCAACACTAAGAGAAACTTTGGGTCCATGCTGGTGAGAGTTACTCAGCTCTTCATAAATCACGTTTCATACATTGTTAGGAATCCTCATGTGGGATGGACCACATTATTTTGGTACTGGAGATCTGTTGCCCTAAGGCACTGTCAAAGGCCCGTGCTGTGCTGCCACGCTGACCTGCGGTACTCTATTGCACGTGCAGCTGGAACAGGTGGGGTTATGAACCGAATGCTGCTGTGAGCTGCTTGTTTGGGCATAGATAGACAGCTCCTTCCCCTTTCCCTGTAAATCTAGCCCTGGTCAAAATTTCTTTTTCCCCTCTCCAGGGACCCTGCCTGCTGGTCTTCTGTGTAAAGATGAGTGTGCGTCAGTATTGACGTATTTGCTAAGAAGGGTGTCAAACAAAGAAGAATGTGGTGGTAGATTTTTTTAAGATTTCTGGAATGGGGCGGAGGATTTGCTGCTAATATCAGGAAAGCTGCCATGGTTTAAGAAGAAAAACTTTTCCATGGTTCAGTGAGGTATACGGTGATGGGATTGCTTAAGGTGAAACAAATATTAGTTTTGTCTTTCCTTTTTGAGAGAATACAGATACCAACTTTCTTTATATATAAATGACTGTGGAACAGTTCAAAGTGTGTGTGTGGGTGTTTGTGCTCACTGGTTAATGTGGTACTGAGAAGAGGCACTAGCACAGGTCTTGTGACCATTCTGATGTGTTGTCTCTTGCTTTACTTTGGAAGGCTTATGGCAGTGCATGGATTAATTCCCCTTTGGGGAAAGCATGAGCCTCTAGAGCAGGGATTCTGCCTTTTTGGTGAAGGAAGCAGAGGTGGGGAGATTATTATCTCAGGGCCTGAGCGGTTTGCCTCAGACCATGCACTAAAGAGAGCTGTGGTACAGAACTGCCCTTCCCATCTCTGCTCAGAAACCACTTGTCCTTTCTGGAAGACTGATGTCTGGGTGCTCTTGGGCCGTCTGTTTTCTGTTTGGGCTGTAAGTCACCTGTAGTGGCATGTTTGTACAGTGCTACTTAGCATGTGAGGGCTTGTAGTTGCTACATTCAGTGAGACATGGTGGTCTTGTGGGCGGCTTTAACTGCAAAATACTGTAACTTGCAGGTAGTTCCAAACTTAATGTGTCCCCCTGGCAGAGCCAGTCAATGGGCCACGCTGTTTTAAGCATTTGCTCCTGTAGGAGACTGAAACCTAAAGGACTGTGTGTCTGAGGGAGGAAGGGTGCGTCTGAGGACGTTGGGATTAATGGTAGAGTTATTCAGTTATGATAGATTGCTCTAAATTTTTAATGCTCTTCTTAGTAGAAGACAAAACCACAGGAGTGAAACCTGCTGATAGCCGTGTTTGGGAGCAGGCTCAGGTTCCCTAAGAATCCCACGGGGCCCAGTTACAAGGATGCAAGGAGGCAGTGATTTCATCTTTGTCCTTAGTCAGAAGAGGAACAGCTGCACTAGGGGTGGTGAAATGCAAGGAAAGGCCAGATAAATGCTAAGACATCCAGAAGAGATAGAGATCTCTTCTTAATGTTCTCTTTTCTATTACAAAAGTTACCTCAGTCTTCGAGGTGCTGCCAGAATGTACACCCTTGACACACAAAAAAAAGAGGGGAGGAGCTTAAACTGATGGACATGATCAGTGTTCAAGATGACTGGAGATATTACGTAGTGAACCTGTGTTCTCTGTCCCACTGCTCTCAGTAGTTTACTGCCCACTGCCATTGCAGCACCCTGTTGTCTGTGCTGCAGGCATGCCTTGGCTTAGTATCAAGCTTTGAAAGATATCAAGAGCTGCTGCTGAACATATCAGCCGAGGAGGGGGTGTATGCTTGTGCATAGGTTCTGTCTCTTATGGAGGCATGACTAAACTGGGGAACAGTTTAAAAAAAAAAAAAAAAAAAAAAATCCAAAAAACACCCCCCCACTCCCATCCCCCCCCCCAAACAAACCAAAACCCCCACTGCAAAACCTGTGCGCTTTCTGAAAGTACATCTGGCATGGGAGAGGAGCCAGTTTGCTCCTTTTTCCCTGGAGCAGGAGATTCCTGTGTTCCCAGTTGCGGTTGTTTAGGGAAGCCTAACGCAGGTATCTGTAGGGTGGTGATAACCCCTTGCATGAAGGAACGTAGCCTCCATTACCAGTATGCAGCTCATCTCTGCACTGAGCTCCAAAAAGTGAGAGTACAGCTCAGCCCTTGTCAAGGGGGTGGTGTGCCTGCACAAGTCTCGCTAGATTGCTAATGCTGCAGCCACACAGGACCTTTGCAAAATGCACAAAGTAACTGCCCTCAAAACCTTGCAAACTCATTCCTATATGCCCAGGGGCGAGTTTTTCAGTCATGGGAAGTCCTGGAGACATTGTTAATGAGTTCAGTTGAGGAAATAGCACAAGGAACTGTGGGAGAGGGAAGGCTCACCCTTGCGTGCGAAGCGTGAACTGGAGTGTGTGCAGAGAGGGTAGGGAGGTGTGGTAGTAATCTTAAGAAGGAACAAAAGAGAAGCGAAAGCAGAGGTGAGGCTGTGTTAAGACTTGAAGACGAGGGGAAAGAGCTTGGAACTGGAAAGGCAGAGCCACCGGCAAGGAAAGCTTTAGTCTTTACTCCTTTCATAAATCTGGTTTTATAAATTAATAAGTATCAAGCTCGTGTCAGTGACTGCAGCTACAAAAATAAAAAGGGAGTTAAATATTTACTGATAAGAATTTGAGGAAAGCCTGTTTCCAAGCAGTCTTGCTCTTTGATTCTTGCTTCTGAGCCAAATTATTGGCATGCTCTGGGACAGAAATAGCTCATGTATCTGAGTGACCTTTTAATTTCCTTTTCAATCTTCTGAATCCACTGTAATGAACAAAGAAAGCAGTAAGAACAGGCGTGGTGCAGATTTTATTGCATGTTTGCAGTAGACCAAATAGCTCTGGATTTCTCTGGGTGTTATATAGCAAGAACCTGCTGTGAGAGTAAGATCACAGGGAACCAGTTGTGGTTCAGATTGAAGAGGTGGTTTCTCTCCGTGTGATGGTAACTCATGATATCTTTGTAGCAGTGGTCTTTTTTGTTCTGTGTTTATACAGCACCTAGCACGGTGTGGTCTGATTCCTAGGCTCTGATTTCTGCCTCCCTTGGCCCTGCAAATGCTAGTGAGGCAAGAAGTGCTTGTGAAGGGCTTTTTTTTGCCTAGTCACAGACCTGTCCGAAGCAAAAGTTTATCCTTTGGCATGTGCCCCAGGCTTCCTGCCTGCATCTCCTCCCTTGCAGCGACTTCCATAGTGAGTCACAACAACTAGCTGTCATGTATGAAAAAGGATGTTAAAAAACATGTGCTAAAGACAAGGGGGTAAGAAATGATGTTTCAGCCAAGAAACGTCAGCTTTCATTGGGGGAGGGGTTGAAGGAGGTGCATGCAGCAGAGGAAGAAACAGCATGAGATCAGTGGGCTTTTTATTCCACAGCACGGAAAGATCCCACAACTGAAATCCGATCTAACCTTTTCTTTCTGTGTGTCTTACAAGAAATGTTTTCCGTATAAGGCACAGGAGAGCCTGCTGTAAGGAAGCATGTGGCTGTCATTTATTTCAGAAAATGTGTCTCAGCATTCAAACATAAGAAAACAAACCAGATAGATCTGTGGTAGCTGCAGCCTTTATTGCCCACGTTTATGCTATTTAAAGACTAGTCTTCTCCACCTTGATTCTAGTGAAATAACAGGCTTGCCTAAAGGCTACTGGCTACATGTAGGTGAGGAGAATAAGCCAAGCGTTGCTGGGATAGGCCTGACATTTCTCACGTCAGTGTAGTTGTATTAGCCAGCTGATGGTAAGCCGAAACCCTTCCAGAAGGTTTCTAGAGCTCTGGTTTGACTGTTGGTAAAATGATTTCTTATATAAGTCATCTATACAAAGCAGCACATAGTTCAGGTGTAGTTTTAAAAAGAAGCATTGATTATGTTAATCACTCCTCTGAAGTTCTTCAAGACTGGTTCATTCCCCTGATACCCTTTTTCCCTCATACTTTTTTCCTGGCATATGACAGTGGAGGAAAAAAATTTCTGTCTGGGAAATGGATTTAAGCATTTCTTGTCTAAAGAAGCAGAGGATTCCTTTTTGCCTCCTGAAAGAAAGGTTTGAAGACCTTGGGTTAATCTTCTTAATATCTAAAAAATAATTCTAACCCTTAACATCGACTAATTCCATGAACCGGACCCTCCCAATATTAAGCATATTAAGCCAGTAACATGCATGTCCCCTGTTCCAGTCTCCTCAAGCTTTTTTTAGGCTTCTGCAAAGTCTGAGAGTCTCATTGTACATTATGCATCTTTATTTTGTTGCAATGTCTTTCACATTACTAGCATAGATCTTAATTCACCAGTCTCAAACCTTTTGCATTTTGTGTGTAGGCCTGGGTGAACACTCGTAGAAGTGAACCGGGATCCTTCTGCATATCGTCATCTGTTGATGATTGGTTTGTAGGCGAGCTCTATAGCCTGCTCTCAGGAGTGTGCAGTGGGCGTCGAGCATTACCGTGCTCTGAAATGACATGGCCCTCACAAGGCTGGTTCTTTCCTCTTTCTGCACTTCTTCATTCTCATCAGATCAGGAGTCCTTCCTGCAGTTAGGAAGTCTGATGGTCAAGCTTATTTCCCCAGAAAAGAGAGCGCCAAAATTTAGGGTTGGGCATCTTGCAACTGCTGACACTGCAGACCATCACCTGCTCTGCTTTTCTCCTTGCAGGTGGAAGTACCTGGAGTGTTTGCAAGAAATAGTTTAGTGTTCCCTTGATGATGGTGGTGTTGAGGGTGTACCCGTCAATTCTACAGAGGCCTCCCTCCCTGAGAGCCTTTGCCTCTTGAGAAGAGTAACTTTTTATGTCATGTGATGCAGAGTTCTGAGACTGAAACTTGCTGTCGGTCTAGTGACAAAACCCAGCAGCTTTCTTTGGTCAGAAATAAAGATTTCTGAATGGGAGTGCTTCTTCAAAGAACTGAAACTCCTGCCCTATGACACCTGTTTCATAGCAAATGTCGCCTAAATACAATTAGCTGCTTCAGATTTGGTTTGTTTGCAAGGAACTAGTGAAGGCTTTTGATGTAAATAAAGCATGGCCCTGCTTGGCAGAGAAGATGAAACTTAACCTTGGTCTCTCAGAAGTAAGTTGTTGGGCTCTGTCCTCACCAGCAGGTGGTCCTACCTTTCAAAAGGGCCGGTAATAGCATTTCAGTGCGACTTCTTTCCATTTGCGGGGGTGGTGTGAAGCAGACTTTGCAGTGATTCCCAGCAGCTATACTCAAGCGCCTCTGAGGAGTGCGGTGGGGGTGGGGGGGCTGGAGAGGAAGCTGGAGGCTGCGGGACTGTTGCTGGAGGCTAGGGAAGGGGATGTGGCTGTTGGAGAAAGGACTTCTGATAGCTATTGTGCTCTGTAGTATGCTGTAAGGAGGGTGGTTTCCTCAAAATGTGCCTTATAGCATCCTGTGGAGCCTTAATGGAGCTATTTATTTTCCACAATGCAGGCTTCTCTTTGTCCTCCCCCCACTTCCCTCTCCATGCGAAACAGTGACTCTGCTTCATGAGGAGAGTGGATGCTGAAGTGCAAAGGGAGACAAAGAAGATAGTTTGTTGTCCAGAGCCAGCTGTTGCTTACATCTGTTAAATGTCATGTTCAGCTCACCCAGAAAAGCAGCTTTAGGTGAGCTAGAATGTGTATAAAAGCAGGCGGAGGCTAGCCTTTTCACAAAATGAAGCTTGTAAGTGGCATTTTAAAAGATGCTGATGGAAGCCCGGACAGTTGCAAATGACAGACCACCAGCTCCTCTGGATACTGCTGCTGTACATGACATTCACAATACAATCTTTCCCTGAACTTTATAGGTGGAGCTACAGATGACATCTGTGTTGTTTTTTTTCAACAGTTGTTTCTCTGTGCATTTAGTGAAGAGAAGTGAGGTTAGCTTAAAAAAAAAAAAAAAAAAAAATCTTTGTCAGTTCCTATGAAGGGACCCTTTCTGGAAACTCTGCATAGTGTATTTTTTCTTGTGGATAAGAATGAGAAGCTCAGTTCATCTGTGCATATGAGACAGTTCCCAATCTGTTGATGTTTAGACCTTTCTCCAAGATACAGGTTTTCTTACTTGTAAAGCATGCCTTAGTTTAAGTGGTTGCTCTGTTTCTTTTGAACTGTTGCTCCAGTGCTGTTACTTTACTGTCACTTCCTATTGTCTGTTCAAGAGATGCCAGAGAATTGTTGAGCAAGTTTCTCATACTGGTATCAGGCTAATTACCCCCCCCCCTCCCCCGACCCCTAGCATTTGTAGGAACTAACACTTGTCTCTCTGTATGTCTTTTATTTAAAATGTTTGACTTCAGAGGAAAAGGAAATTGGTAACAATGGAAGATGGAGCAAATGGATTTAGCCTATTGTTTTGCAGCAAAGTCTTAGACTGCAAAGGTAAAAGGAGAACAGCTTTGGTGAGGATGACTGCTGACTCTCGAAAGACTGAACTGCATGTCAGATTGACATAAAGGGGAAAATGAATTTAATATTAAGAGTACAGTAATAAAGGGATTGGGTGAATTCCCTTTGAGAAACTCACTTGAAAATAGATTAAACGAACATGAAAATCCTCTGCTGTTGAAAGTCGTTTTAAATCTTCATCTCGCAGTTTGGCGGGTTTTGCATATTAATTGCGCTATCCTGTAAGCTCTTGTAGCTGATCTCTTTGTGCTGCTGCTTGGAGTACTATGTTACAGGTAAAAACACGAAGAGGTTGACTTTTAAACTGGCTTGCTTTATACTAATTCTAATAACCTTTATTTAATCAGCTCACTCTGAGGGAACCTTGTCTCCAGAGACAGGAAATTGCTTGAGGATTACTGGCTGTGGCAGGACCTTCATATTTATTTGCAAAATGTCGGGGGTGGGTGGGAATCAGTCTTCCTTTAAAGGCAGTTGAAGCTGGAGTTGCTGTGCTTTTCCCGTGAGGCTGAGTAGAGGTCACTGGGAATTCTGTGCTAGAATGTTTTTTCTAGACATAGTTTGATGGCTTGAGTGTACTTGTGCAGGATACTTGGAGGCGCATCAAAACCCCAAGCAAAGCAGAGTGACTTGTTTCCCAAGTGGGATGTACTTAGCTGCTAGTGGCTTGACAGAGTTGTTTCCTGCCCTGCAGATAGCGAAGAGTTAAACATGTCTGCTCTAAAATGCCCTTTTCAGGGGGAATGGGGAAGGATCTTCCACTCCTCAGCTCTGTGTGCACAAGAGGAGCGTGGGGAGGAGGTGTCCGGGGCAGCGCGTGTGGTGTCCTTTATGCTCATGTGCCCAGCCTGTTGATATTTGAATATAAGCATGCTGGAGAAGTAACAAAATGCAGAAATCTAATGAAGACTATGCTCTCTTCCTCTTCTTGCTCGTGTTTCACGGATGCTTACCTGGTAGCTGGCCCATTCAAGGGGTGGAGGACTATGACTAGAGCCAGAAGGGAGGCAGCACCCGGGAGCAGCGTGCTTGGCTGAGGGACCCCAGGCATTATGTATTGCTTTCAGGGAGGCAACTGCCCAGGTCACTGGCAGGATGCTTCCACTCTAGCTTCTGGTCCCAGTGGTGAAGAGGTATTGTCTGTGGCTTTATCCGGGGTTTGTCGTTGCACATATGAGTATTGGGAGGGAATCTGATCTTTAGGATGGTTTTCCCTGGAGTTTTGAGGCAGACTGGACAAAGCCTAGCTGTGCTTTTGCAGTCTTGGATGGTCCAGTGAAAATGCCAGGTGTAAGGCAGAAGGTTAAATAACCTGTATCCTCTAACTTTTGGGGGTATCTCCTTCTGACCTAGCATTGGCACGTGTATGATTTTTGCCTGTGTGCAGCAGCACTTCACAGCCTTTCTCACGGTTGCACGAAGCTGTAAGATTTACTGCCAGAGCAAGTTGCTGACTCCTGCTGTCCTGCTTAGTACAACTTTTTCCCCTCTTTCGGCTTCGATTTCATTTGACTTACTCTAACTAGGCAAGCCTATGTTGCCTTTGGCTATCGTGGAACACTGTCACACAGCTTTCTGGCTTTTAATCTGCATGGAAACCAGGATGCTCAGAACCCTGATTTAGAGGGAGGGTTTAGATCTAGAGCATCTTTATGCATAGTAAATTATTTCTGCCACGCTTTAATGTGGATTGAAAATGGAGCTGGTTTTAGGAGCAAGAAGCCTGTGCAATTACTTGGCCCAGCATGTTGTACAGGTTAAGTCAGAGAGTGGAACCACTTGCTTAAGTCAGAGAGTGGAACCACACACTACAGGCTTCAGCAGCAAAGCTGAGGTGGGAGTTTCTTACCTCTCCCCAGCTGCTGCTTCCACTGGCCCCAGAGCTGTGCTGGTGCAAGGACCCAGTTTCCCCAACAAGCTCCTTAAAGTTGCATCAGTATTGTGAAGGTGATGGTTAGCTGCGAAGTGGGTGTGGGAGCAGCAGCATGGGGGTGTCTAGTCACCAGCAGCAAGGAATCATCCTTCAGCCAAGGTAGCAGCACAAGCCTGTAAGTGCTTGGATGGTGGAGGGACAGGCCTCAACCCCAACTGGCTCTGCGAAGGGTGAGCGCTGATGTACAAGGGCCAGACTAGACCACAGGTCAGTAAAGGCTGAGGAACCATTGCCACTATATAAACAAGGTGCTGAGAGCTGCTGAATGAACAATTACCAAGCGTTGCTCCTCAGCTGCCTCAAGACCCTTTGCTTAACATTTTCTTTGAGTTTGTTTGGTAGCGGCTAGGCAGAGGCCCCTCCTTGGGGAGCTGAGGAATGGCAATCCCTGTGACACTTGCAGGGTGGGTGCTGTGAGATGGGTGCTGGAGGCTGTGGATGTGCTCCCCCTCCTGCTGCAGGTCAGAGCAGCCTGGGTCCCACCTCTGGGCTGTCCTAGTTCCAGCAAACAGTGTCCATACAGATTTTTTTAAAATATTTTTTTCATGAATAGCCATGCTTTGGGAAGTCTAAATGTCACTGAGTCAAGTGAGGGAGAAGTTGAAGCTTTGAATTGACTTTCTCTTGAGATGCAATTTAGAGGTTTTATTTATGACACGTTTTATTCTGCGAACTCTTACTTCTCTATTCTTCTTTCTGGTATGCTTCTCTCCCACCCCAATTTAATGGTGGAAATCTTTAGTGCGCAACCTTTGAATGGTGGTTATAGGTCTTGGGAAGCCAGCTTGCCACCCTATTAAGAAAAGGACCTGTCCCAGGCATTCTGCTTCGAGCACTTGGCCTCCTCATGGTGCATGTGTATGTCCCTTTGTGACACGTAATGAGTAGTGATCCTTCTTGGAGTGCCTCTCTGAC
This sequence comes from Phoenicopterus ruber ruber, assembly GCA_009819775.1. Taxonomy (NCBI): domain Eukaryota; kingdom Metazoa; phylum Chordata; class Aves; order Phoenicopteriformes; family Phoenicopteridae; genus Phoenicopterus; species Phoenicopterus ruber. The sequence goes on from CM020219.1 coordinate 39,406,837, forward strand.
TTGATGCTGCTAGCTTGTGCTGCTCAAATCAGAATATAATTACAACTGATCCCTTGTTAGAAAATCAAATTAAGCATAGCCTGTTCAGGGAAGCCAGTTAGAGAGAAAGGGCTGTGGGGGTCTTCTGCATAGTGGTGTGCTCTCTGTGAGCTGGTAATTGCGAGAGTGCTTTAAAAGAAAGGAAGCTGTTAGGACTCCTATTTCCCACCCCCTCTTCTGTCAGCCCTTGAGTGTTGACTTTTGAGATTAATTTATGGCACCTTGCCTAGAGTCTGAAAGCCTCAGGCTGAGTATTGGGCTGGGCACTGGTGTGCCTGCTGTCGGCGAGGGTGCCCAGCTGGGGAGCCTGCCCAGGCCACCTTCTGCAGCCACCCTTGGCTGAGGCCTCACGGGAGCGGGTCTGCGTGCAGGTGATGTGCTAGTCGTCCTACAGTTTTAGTTGCAATGAGTTTGAATGGCGATGCAAAATTTGAATTTTCCTGTTTCAGTTGTACGCTGGCAAGAGTGATGTGGCTGGGCTCTGTGGAGTGAAACGTGCCCAGTGCCACTGTGATCAGCCTCTGCCACAGTGAGGGGTTGTGGCAATACATGTGCATCTGTGATGTTAGCACAGTGCATCCTAAATAGGAAAAGCAGTAGAAAACATCTAATGACTTTGCTGCTACTAAAAAAGAAAAGGGAAGTAGCTAATAGATACAAAACTGAGCCATGGTGCTGAGACCTTTTGAAGGCCTGCTTTTTTTCCCCCTTATCGAGATCTATTGAAGTAATTCTCTGCTGTGTTAGAATCCCAAATGCAGTCTTAAAGTCAGAAACAGAATTTGAAACTGTGCTTTTTAACTTTCTCAGTTTGGTCAATGATATTAGGTTGTTGGAAGATTAGGTTTTCAGAGGACTTAAGGGGCAGTCTTATTTCTCAGAGTTTGTCTCTGTGTGTGTGTGTTTATCTTTGAAAAGACCTTTGTACTGACGGACATCCAAACATCAAGGATTTGTTAGCCTGGAAGGTTCTGATATTACAATGTGCCTATTGCAGAGGACTTTCTGTAGAAACTGTGATACAAATAATAAGCACTGCACAGCAATTGTCATCAGCCCTTGAAAGTGGGTGAGTGGATGTTTTCATATCTGAGATGGCAGCTTCTAAACTCGAGTTGTCTCTCACAGCTTGTGGTTTTAGGTAAGAGTGCCTCCATCTTTTAGTGTAGTTCCTTATTTAAATGTCAGACAGGTTCACTGAAGTTTATATATAGAGGGCTTTGATAGGAAGAAGATTTCCCAAATGGATGTTGTCTTCAAATGACTGTGCTGCCTGTTGGTATTGCAGCTGTGTGTGTAGCAGACTTGATGCTTATAGCCCCATCAGTTGAAATGAAAGCACAACAAGTGGTAAGGATGGGGAGAAGCACATTCTAGTAGTGAGGGATTATAAAATAAGCCTTTACTGTACATGGGCCTTGTGGTGCGTTCCCTGAAACAGATTAACACAGCTGCATAAGAGAAAAGCATCCTGGATATACAAGTGACCTTACCAATCCAGTGCTGCTTTGAGAACCCTGTTCTTACTGAAAGTAACATTTCAAGCTTGTATGTGGTTCCAAGAGGTTCTGCCTTTGCACGGCTTTTCTTTATTCTTCTTCCCTGAAGCCATTTCAGTTTACTGTGAGTTTTCTTTTTTAGGACTTATTATTTTTGGAAAGCGTTCTGGAACATTTTGTGCATATGGTCCTCTGTAAATGTGCTGTTGTACTGATTAAAGCTGGAAGTATGAAACCTAGCCTAGCCTTTCTGATGCAGTGCGGCAGGGGAAAAATGCTGAAACAATAGTTTCCAAAGGGAATGCTTTTCCAAATAAAGACATAGTGAAAAAAAAAAAAACAAACCAAAAAACCAACAACTCCAAACTGGGAACGATTGCGTGTGAGGTATATTCTCCACTATCCCCGAGTCTCTACTTTCTCCTATAGATTGCATAGATGTCAGTATATTTAAACAAAACAAAACAAACTCTTAAAGCAGATCCAGCATTCCTTTTTTTTAGTGACTGGTTTCTCTTAATTCGCTGGTGACGTGACCCCATTGCTATAAGCATTTTTGTAACAGCACAGAAATCTGCCACGCATTGGAGTTGTGTGCATTAACCTGTCTAACTCTCCACCCTGCCCCTCCACGGCTCTGCTTTTCCTTCCTACTGGTGCCTGGAAGTTCACAGCCTGCCCGTAACTAGCTTCTCCTTCCCTGTTGGAAGGACAGTCGGATTTTGATCTCCTATCTTCCTCCTCCCAAGTAAAATAGAAAAAGTTTCCAGTGAAATTCTATGACTTTCAAGGAAACTTCTTAAAATTTGGGGAGCTAATGATATCTAGGTCTTTCTCTCAGACTTACCAAGGCAAGGAAAATTGGATGATTTTTTTTTTTTTTGTCATAAAATTCGAACCTTCTGTGACTGTCAGACCTGGCATGACAACTGCAGTACTTGGAAATGGGGAAGGATCTTCACAAGACTGGGGCTGTTTCTAACAATTTGTCTCTGTGTCTAAAAGTATGAGAGTGATATTTGCAAGAATGAAAACCAGATCCTAGAGCAAGCTCTGCTGTGGTGCCCTCTTTACTGTGTCACAGGATGGGAAAGCAAGTCACTTGGACAGAAAACGTTTTATGACGTAAAGGTTATGATGTGAAGCAATGTTACTACAAGTTGATGTATCAGAGCACCTTGCTAACAGTTTGTCCCCTGCAGTTGAGTATTTGATGCGGTTGGTCCTGAATTATGTTTTTTGGAGGCCTACTCTAATGTCTTCTTGGGAAGATGGAATTTACTGCTGCAGTTCACAGATTTAATTAGAAGACCAGTGTGGCTGGTTGGTTGGTTCTTAAATCTTTAATATACCATGCAAAAGGATGGCAGTTTAGACTGTAGGAGATGCAAATCTGTGAACTGTGACTGACAATGATGTAGCAATGGACTTTTAAAGTGTGCGGTGAAAATGTGCTTGCTCTGCTTTTCCTTGAGGGATCCAGGAGCCCCTCACTTGGCTGACATATGCCCAATAAATTCATCTTCCATACAAAATGTCTTCAAAACGCCTGCATATGTCTTGTGATTCTCAAGGGGATACTGCATAGAAAATGCTGGGGGTCAGGGGTTAGGATCTGAGGGGTCGTCGTCTTTCTGGTGTTTCTTGGATGTGCACAAGTGTTTCTTAAAGAGGCTCTAGGCCTCTTTTCTTGTTCATTTTCATTGGCTGAGTAATTAGGAACAGAGGGAGCTGGCAAGCAAGGTGTCCCGAGCAGCAGCAGTGTGTTGGGGTCCTCGTTATGCTTAAAAATTGCCCTGTGCATCACCCTGGGCTGAGGAATGGTAAACCATTTGGGGTTAATCCGCAACTGACTTCAAAGTTTCCATCGTGCAATGGACAGTGAAGGGTACTGAATACCACCCCTTTTCCCCCTTGGCAACCCTGCACCTCTTCTTTGTACACCTTAGAGGTCCCTTACCTCTAAGGGGACTGTTGGAGTTGCAGCTTGTTTGGTCCACTCAGGAATATCTTTGAGCTTGCTGTGCCTTACTCTTTGGGCTGCAGCAGGGAAGAAGCTCATATACAAAGACTTATACCCAACTGCTAGCATGGAAGGGAAATAGATGGAGGAAGGAAGTGGTCCCTGCCTTTAGCCCACAGAAGAATATGCTCGGCTAACCTCAGGATGACTTCTTGAGGAATGTCAAGTGAGATAAGGAGGCAAGCAAGGGAGGGGTGCAAAAGCATGATCTAGATGCAAACAGGACTTTAGACTGTGATAGGAAGGATAGAGAGGAGGAGGCTGGGGCGTAAGCTATGCAAATTGGTGAATCATGGAGGTTTGTTCACTTGGGGTAGGAACGTTGGTGTGACTTTCCCAGTTGTAAGGGACTGGTTATCCAGTAGTGAAAAATCCAGTTTCCTGGCTTAAAGCTTAAGTGTGCCTTAGTGGGGCTGTGGAGAGTTAGGCACATGCTGTTTATCAGAGATTAAAATGGAATTTCAGAATTTAGCCTGTCCAGCAAGCTTCTTTCTGAGCAAACTCTAATGTTCCCTCTTGAAAATGGGAGTTCTGCGTCACCAATAATTGCACTAGTGTTTTAGAAACCTTCAAGAGAGAGAGGAGGTGAAAGCTGAAACAAGATATTTACGTGAAAGAAACAGCTGAATTTACAGGTCATAGCCCAAACCCTGTGGCACAGTTGGGGAATGAGGAAGGAAACCCAACAATTCAGGTCCCACTACAGGTTGCAATGAGGTCTTGGTTTGCAGGAGGATGTGTGTTGATTCCAGTATCTGGAATAAGCAGCTCAGTCCGCCCTAGTGATTCTTCTCTGTAGCAGGGGATATGTGCAGTTCAGCCCCCTGGTTTATGCTGTGCCTGTGCTATGCAGAAATCTGCCTTTTTATAATTCAAAGATGAGGATGTAAAATGAAGCTGCCAAACACACATGTTCTAAATCATCATATGTGTGTGTAGGGGGAGGGAGTGTTACATGGGTGGTTTGGCTTTTCTTAGTTACTCTCTTCCTCTTCCGTGTTTTCCAGTTGTCCTGGATAATTGAGAGTTGGCTGTGCTGAAAAGTCAGACAATTAGATTTTTCTAAACGGCCTGCAGGTAACTTTGAATGCTTTGTTTTTTTCTTTGTGTCTAGTTTAACTGAACAGTTTAATTGAAATGTGAGGTCATCCCAAAATGTTAAAAATACAATTATATTTCTAAAAGTTTTCAATTAAACTCGTTTAGCTACAGAAAGTAAGTAGAATTAGGGATTTCTTTCCTCTGCTGGCACTTGGACTTGATTTTTTTTCTGTAATTTTTCTTATTAAGCAGCCAAGAGGATGACTCTCTTGTTTTACAGCTTGACTGCTCATTGAAAGCAGACAAAGTAAGGATACAACAAAACCAGCAACCCACTAAGGGTGAAGGTTAAATCCTCTGAACCACCCTGCTCACATTAGGTTCCACCTGCAGTGTGACTATGAGGCAAGAACAATCCTTCTGCTTAGCCTTTCAAAAGGTATGCAGTGCACACCTATTGCTCATCCCCCTGCCAAGACCTTTGCTGTGTGCATTCAAGAGATAGCAAACAATTTCTGAGTATTATTCTGTGAGGGGAAACTATGTGGATAAAGTAGAGATTTCTGTTGTGCATGAGGATAACTAATTTTCTTTTGGCAAGTTTCAAGTACGGTATTTAAAAGCAAGCCAGTAGCATTCCAAACATACTGAACACTTCCTTAAATAAACTGTGAAGAATCCAGGTTGAAGACCTGGTTTCCAGCAACGGCGACACAGGACATAGCTGTGCCAGGCACCTTGAGCAACTGAAGAGGCGACTGTCCCGTCTAGCCCCCTGACATCCTATGTCCTTAGTGCACCAGAACTACCCGAATCTGGTTCTCTTTCATGTCCTGAGAATATGACCTTCCAAAGAACACTTTTCCATGGGGACCTAGGAGTCCTGCTGTGACAAAATGGGGAAAAAATCAGAAAATTACACATAAACCTGGGAAAATGTATGCATGCTTACAAAGGGATCTTGGATCAAGGGATATGAGTTGGCAGATTCCGAAGGTCTAGAAGATAAATGGCAGAGGTCCCCAAACAGCTCAGCTTAGAAAAAGCTCCTGCCATATGTGAGTGTGCCATCTTTGGAAACGGCTGATTGCGGTTTAAGAGCGAGCAGGAAGTCTGGCCCTCATGGTTTCAGTGGAAGCTGATGCCTGCTTCAGGGAGTTCATGTAGAAGCGAACTACGGCTCATTGTGAGAGCAGGGCTGGCCATGCAGCGAGGGGGACTGATGCTGAAGCATCACTGGGAAGGTTGCTTGACCACAAGACTTCAAGAAAAGAAAGAGCTGGGGATGGCTGTAACCCGGGAGCAATGAGCATTTTTTCCCTTGTTAATAGCATTCCCTGAGAGGGTGTGTGGCTATTGAGTTTGTGGCCGTAGAGGACGGTTTATTTTCTTACCCATATTTAGTAGGTGTTTTTCAAAGTGCATGTTAAAAAGAAAGCAAAAAAGCCCTGCTCTATTGACTGACGTACTGTTAACAGAGAAGAATCGCATCTCCCCTCCTTACTGTATTTATGGAAACTGCTGGCTATACTAAATGTTATCTTTAAAAACATCTCTGTTTAAACTTAATCTTCCCATAACCCTTCAGCCTAGGCTGTGGCATGTGAAATGGGTCTGAAGTGTCCTCGCTCTGTATTCTTGTGCTGCTGTTGGCTTCTGCCTCATTGTTTCTAGGATCCATTAAAGAAACCAGCCCGTTTCTTAGTGCTGAGTGTAAACAGGGAATCGCTTTGATTCATGTGAACCCATGAATTGTTAAGCTATCTCTCTAATAGTATGTCTCTGACAAATGTGTGTGCTCTACAATGCACTCTAGTTAACTTCTGGAGGTGGAGGCCTCAACAGTTGTTATGAAAGCTGCTTCCCCCTGAACTGTAGGTATAAGGAATGTGCTAAAACAACGGTCAACTTTCAGAGAATTGAATGTCTGTCTAAATAGCTTCCCAACCACCAACTCCCCTCTGGGAAGAAAGGATACCTTCTTATCTAGCCAGAATCTCTTTCATCTTCTGATTTTGCCAAGGAAAAGTCAAGGCTGGGAACAAGTTTTGTAACTTGGCTGAAGCCCGAGGGAGGATCCTCGAAGGCGGTACCTGTGCCCATTGTCTCCTAACAATTCCGAGGGGTTTATCGATGCTATCTTCCACTAAATGGTTTTGCTGCCTTTGTGTCTCCTTCAAATCCCACACTGAACTAAATCAGCTTAGTGGGATGTTACTGTAGGCATAGCAGCAGCAATTTACAGCGTTCCTTGTGGGACAGCCCTATGCCTCTCACAGACAGGGTCCCTGATAACCTGGGACTCAAGTGACTTGGTAGCTGAAAAGAGATGGGGAAAGCGTGCCTGACTTTAGAAGAAAGGAGAGAAACAGCGCTGTGCTTTGGAGCAATCTATTAGTGAATCGAGAATAAGCAATAATTGATTCCCCCAGAAGATATTCTTGTTTTAGGTATCTCTAACTTGGTGGTTGTTCAGAGATGAGAATTGGACTGCTGGCTTCCACATGCAATCTCTGGGAGAGGAAAATGCCTCTGGGGCAAGGCAGCACACCTCAGGCGGCTCAGCAAATTACGTGGTAATTGCATGCCCTCTTCCCTACCTCTCCTTCTGGCCGCTGCTATGTCACCTGGCAAGCACTGTTCCAAGGGCAGGGAAGGAAGGCCACCTTTAAAAGATAACCTTGGTGAGACTTGCAAAGTTTGTTATACTAATGAGGCTTCATTAAATTGGAATGGGGAGGACAGACCTGTCTTGATCTAATCAGAAGGGCCATTTGCTGAAGATGCTGCATTGCTTTGTCAGAGCTGTAATTCGATGTAGAGCAGTGACTCTTAGAAGAAAGCAGCCAGCTGTTGGCCTGGAGTAGAGGCCAGATGCTGGCCTCTTCCAATTGAATACGTGCTTAAAATCCATGTGAGAGATCTGACTTGAGAGGAGAGGGCAGATGTACAGACTAGCTGGCTTGACTTTCTTCACAGAGGAGTATTTTTTTCATTTTGGGGTCTAATTGTTGCTGAAGGAATTCTAGTAGGTGAATGGCAGCATCCTTACTCCTTTCTGCATGGTAGGAGTTTGGTGAACAAAGCATTGGCTTCCCATCTGTGGAGGATGTGAGAAATCTATAGGCTGTGCTACAGGCATAGAGTGGGATAGCTTCACTTCTCTCCCTCCCCCTCCAAATGAAGCAAGAAACAAAAGGGGCAGACACAGAGTTTATTGTAGCATCAGCTCCAGACTTGCCACATGGCAGTTTAAATGTCATCTTGAAATGACATTTCAAGGCGGGGGTGTATGCAGACAAAGAATTCTTCTTTGATAGAGACTAATTGGCTTGAAAGATCCATATTTTAAAGATAGCCCTTTTGTGAAGTAAATATGAGCAAAGTAGTGACATGGAACTAAGGAAACCCTCTTTTCGCTAGGATGACTTCTAGGTTTAATGACAAATCTACATATTCCCTTCCATAATGCAGCTGCTTTTTTGCCTGAGTAATTGGAAATGTGAATTGTGGCTGTTTGAGTTGTGTTTCTCTGGTCAGTGCTGATGCTGTTGGCTTCATCTCAGGGGTACTTAAGGATTTGAAAATCATACTGCCTTCCCTAGTAGTAGGAGCACTAATCCAGGTCTTCTATCTGTTCTCACAGGGTACGAAAGAGTACGATACCCACCTCAGCACCTCTCAAATTTGTTTGGAGTTATCCAGCAGTTTTGAATTTCTGTGTGAAACTTGGCCAAAAAAAAAAAAAAAATCCCCACTCAGTATGAATATCCATTTAACTGAAGAAGCTGTGGCTGAACGGCGTTTCCCTCAAAATTAAAAGTATTTCTGTGGTCAAGTGTAAAGAAACGTTATTTTCTGCAATTTTTTTTTCCCTGAGAACTTTAGATGTTTGTGTAAGGAATAGCATGATAGAAGTGTTGAAATGTGTCTCTGTGTGGTTTTTTGGTTGTTTTGTTTTTTGTTGCTTTGGTGGTTTTGTGTGTGTTTTTGTTTTGTTTTGTTTTTTTTAACATCACTCATCCAGTTATCTTTATCCCAGTTTTCTCCTTCCTCCTTTGTAAAACCAGTACACACAGATTTTTAGTCCCAACTTTCTTTCATGAGCATTGGAGTCACGCATGACATTGTTATTCATCCAGGTCCAAAGTTACCATTGGAGGTTTTGCAGGCTAAAACCATACTAGGCTGGTGGGACATGTATTCTCATGGGTCTTTTTCCTTAATTAAAAATAGGGTTCAACTTTGTGCTTTCTTGATTTCCCAGCTATGCTTTGTGTGTTTGTATACGGGTCTGTTTTTGCTGTGACAGTGCCTGATAGGCTATGGCTGAATCCCTCAGTCCTCAGGTATGAGCAGTGTCACATCCTGCAATTTTAATTGCTATGCTCTGTACTGCCAGAACATTATACCTGAGGTTTGCAAGCTGTTTTACATTCCTCCTCGTAAGCGTGTGTTTGCCTGCCTGCTGGCTGGCTGTCAGGTTTGCTGTGCCTCTCCAGGTGGCTGAAGAAGCATTTGATTTATTTATCCTAGCTGTCTAGTACAGTCTGCTGCATCTTGGAGACCTCTGAAAGGTGGTGGGGGTGTAGGAAGGCTGGCTCTCTTGAAGTTATTTTGAAACAAATTCTCCAGATGCTGTGTCCTCTGGGGTTGTCTTGAAAGGAAAAGCTGAAATTAATTGTAAGCTAGGCAGTCTTCACACCTGAAGTATTAGAGGGTGAGTGAAGAGTTCTGGTCTCTTTATAATGCAGCTCCTTTTAGTGTTTTCTGTGCAACAGATTGCCTTTTCTGCTCTTGTTTCCTTGTGAACTGTGAATACTTGGTTAAGATTCCTAAATGCTAGAACATGAAAAAGGTCGTTCTTGTTTGTTTCTGAATTTTCCCTTTTACCCCTCTCCCCAGATGTTGTAGGTGTTTGGCTCAACAGTTACTTTTTCTTTTTTTGTCTTTGTTTTTGTAGACCAAGGTGCTCCTGATCAACCAGATCTTTCAGGAATTTTTTAAAAAGAAACTTTGGTGGGTAAAAGATGTGCCATGGAATGGTAGCACCAAAGAGCAACACAGGATCGTCTCTTGCCTTGACTAGCCATGGGTTATTTCTTCTGCTAGTTATCTTTGGTACCTTTTTCTTGGAAGCACAGGCCACAGGTAAGTGAAACCTTTGCATGTGCTGCAGGGAGGGGGAGATGTATAAGTGTGGAGGTGGCATTATATTTTTATGAGGAAGCCGGTGATGGTTAATGCAGTTGTATGCATTTTTCAGTACTCACAGGAAAACTTGCATTGCTACTTGTTAAGTAAAGGGCAGTGTCTGAACTGAACAAGTCTTGCATATTAGTAAATAAGTGCTTGTCCTTTACCCTGTCACTTTGATTCCCCCAACTTTTTTCCCCTCCATTCTCATCCCTTCACTGCAGCTGGGGCCACTTGGACTGTCTCAAGAGTGGACCATGTTTTGGTTGAGTGAGATTCTCATGTAGACATTCTTATCTGTATGCCTGTAGCGACTGCTCGTGTGAAATAGTTTTGGAAGCACAGACTGTCTTCAGCTCTTCGCACAGCTGATGAATCTGTTCAGTGTTTCCTTGCGTGCTATCTTTTGACACCTCAGCACCTGCTAACTGCACCCCTCTATTAGAACCTCTTTGCAGCTTGAGTTTTCCCCCTTCCCCTTTCTAATTTCTTGAGGTTTATCTTATGGACAAGTGTGGTGAATAACGTAAATAGCAGTACAATGGGATGTTATGTAAAATGTCAGCAGAGATGATCTGCCTTTTACAAATGAGTGGAAGAAAATTACACCAGATACTCACAAGGTAGTACATGATGTGAAGTATGTGCTTGTTTACCCAGTATACCCTGAAATAGTCTTTTCTCTCAGACCAGCCATGATGTAGTTTTTGTCTGTAGAGAGATGCGTGATCATAAGTGGCATGGGATGGAAGGAATAACTTTGTGTGCTCTTGCACAGAACCTTAAAGGAGGTTAGTTCCAAAAAGGCACATAGATTTAACTTCAGCAGCTGTTGCAATGTAGAGCCACAGCTTACCTTTGAAAACAAAACTTCAATTCTTGACTTAACTCTAACAAGTCCTATTTATTTGGCATGTCATGGCACCTGAAGAAGTCCCATGACCAACACTCCTCAGCATCAGTGAAGCTTGAATTGGCCTTTGTATGGTAGAGCAGAAAAAATGTTAGTTGCCGGATGCACTCAAAGCTGAGGTGATCCTGTATGGAAAAGTATGCTGCTGCTGGGAAGTGCAGGAGGAGTTGATCTCCTTTTAGTATTTCTGGCTCTTCGAGTTGGAAGGGAGAGGCTGCTGAAATCAGATATTCCAGACTTGTATGTCTTCCTGGCCTGACTTTGGCTTTGTAGGTAATGAGGGGTGGCGGGACACACATGAGAGTGACAAATTGGCAAAAACTGATAGTGAGAGTGGGAAAGGGACAAGGTCTTTTTGGACCTGGTCTATCCTTTTTTTCCAGTCTTGCTGTTATTGGTGATAATGTCGCTGCCTCATTTCAGCTATAGCCCTGTCAGATATGCCTCCCAGCCTGGGGCTGGGGTGCACCATCCCCGTCTGAAACTCCCATTACACACTGCAGCACCTTCATTAGAGTCTGTAATCAGTATGCAAATGCCTTGTGCTGCACGAGGCTGCTGGACGGAGAAAGGCAGCCACAATACTGGCAAGCCTTTTCAGTATCATTTTTGAGGCATCCAGTCACATTAACAAAAGCGCTAGTTAAGCATGTCAGAAGACCCGAGAGTGGTTCTGCATTGTTTCCCTTTCTGTGTTCCTTGTGCTTCAGGACCTGAAACCAGCTGTGGTAAACTGATCAAGGCAAATCATCAGCTAAACAGGATTATAGTAGCTAGACATGAACCATTTCCTGCAGGGGAAGTGAGAAAGTGAATGCATGTGGAGGGGAGCCCAAGATCACAGCAGAGGGCAAGACATGCAGGGGAAAAAATCCTGGGGGAGGGGAAGGGCTCGCAGAGGAGTGCTTCCATGTACAGGTTTTCTGAGACTGGGAGGTAGCAACCCAATTGCCAGTTGCTGGGAGGGATGGGGGTGCTCAGCGGTGCGTCATGGTCCCGGAGAGCTGCACCTGCAGCAGCACGCCAGCCATGAGTAACATTAATGAGCAAGTCAGCCGAGGAGCGGAGAGCCAGATGGAGAAACAAAGAATACTGGCGAGGCGCTTGGAAAATCATCTTTCCCTTATCTTTGTCCCCCAACCACCTCACCATCCTCACTTTATTATTTTACATGGCAAATCATTCAGAGCAGGCAGAGCAAAGCGATGTTAACATGAAGCAAGAGATTGTATTATATCTCTTGGTGGTAATGCTTATCTTGAATGCGGGGCCAACGTGACATGCTCACAATTGCTACAAAAGCTGAAGAATGTTCTCATAAAAAGACAGACAAGCATGGAGACAATGGCTGGCTCAGCTCTGGGTGAGAAAACAGAGCTTGTGATTCATATGTTTAAAACCATATGATGTATATTGTATTGCAATAATTTTGCTGTTTAGAAATTCTATTGCGTGAGTTCCAGGAGGCTTAGAGATATATTCATGTTCTGGGCAGGAATGTGTTCTCTTTGCCACATGGTTAATGCGGAGGGCAGACTCATTTCCAGTCAGCAAGCATCTGGTCTGTCCTCTGGTAGTAAATTGATTTTATTTATGCATGGATTTTTAAGAAAAATCTTCAGCACTTTGTCTCAAGCAGTCTATCCAAATATCCTGGAGTGCTATGAGATGAGTATGATAAGTTGCTTAGTCACTAAGCACACTGCAGAATTTGGGGAAACTGCTCCCTTTTCACAGGAAGATATCCATGAATATAAAAATAACCGCTGCGCACATTTTAACAGAAAACAAATGCAGCATCTGGTGATGGGCAAGCAATGAAGCAATGTCAGAAGAGGAGGATTTAAGGAAACTTCAGTGCTGTTCAGAAATATTTTTTGAGCTTTATCGTTGTTGTGCCTTTTTTCCCGTCTGGCAAGTTCTCCAAGATTAGTTGAGGGAAATAATGAAGGAATGAGCAGGCGAGGAGACTTGGAAAGCAAGGACCTGAAATGCTGAGGCTTAGTTCTTTGTCTGTCTCTTCTGTTTTCTTTGAGGATTCATCTGGAATGCAGCTAAGAGCTGGTGTGCATAGTAGATAGGGATGGGGATTTTTTCAAGCGTTGGAGAGGAGCAATAACCACCATTTTGTCTGCTTTTCTACAGATAACACTTCTCTATTCTTTTTCTGCTGCTGTGATTTTGTTTGTTTGCTTGTTTTTTTCTTCCTCCCATCTCTGGCCCTCAAGGTTATTCCCAAGCTCTCAAAGGCCTTGTGTTTATATCTCATTCACAATGGTCCTCCTGTCTGGCCAGGCTATTTTTGGAAGGATGACAGTGGATCAGAATAAGTTGTTCATTAAATTTTAATGTATAGTCTCTAAAGTACTCTGAAAGCTTCCTATCATTTGTGTTCCAAATGGTGTAATCTCTCTTGTATTCATAACCAGCTCTGTCAGAAACCTATCAAAACATAGGTTGGGCCTTTCATTATTGATGATAACATCACCTGGTCCTGGGAAATGCACGTAAAGGTGTTGGTAAAAGTATTAAACATCCTGAATTAAGCAAATATCAATACCCATAAAGGAGAAGGTTTAAATATTAACCTTTAAAAATTAATAATAATGCAGACTCGGTGAATCTAAGTCCATTTAGATTTAGACACAGCCTGATTTTTGTTGACTGATCACATGTGAAATGCTATAAAGCTAGCTCTTTAATTTTTAGGATTGCCATTAAAGTGATAAATTGAGCTTGAATAAACTGAAACGACTTCATTCCTGTGTGTTGTCTCTGACGCAAATGCAGCCAATCTGCTGCTTGCTGTTCTAAGGTCTTTTCAGTGCCAAGGTTATTCTGCACAGAAGCTCTTGGATACCACTGGTATTTGTTTGCATTGCATAGAACAGCTTGTTAGAGCGCACTCCAGTCATTGAGCAGATTCAGACTTGTTCCTATTCTTTGGGAATCTGTGCAAAGCAGAGGTTTCCTTTGTCTCTAATTATGCAGCTGTGAAAGGAAGGCATTTATACAGCTAGGGATGAATTCAATGGTCATGAAAACAAGGACACTGTAACATTGGATAGCCAGACAGAAATGTGGGGAGGTGTTGTGCATGAACAGAGGATCTTGATTCTAACCTGCATGCTTTATGTAAGTGTGGGTTTGGAGAAATTACAGGGTCGGCCCAAAGAAGTGTGTAGTTCTCCATGGAGAAGAAGGGGGAGCGGTTTTAGGTGCAATTCCTCTTTCCAGTCACTTTGGAGAGCTTAGTAAGAGCAGAGTGGTATGGAAGAGCATGATGAGGACCTGCAGGGTAGTGGCCAGGCCGCAAAGGTGGCTAGGAAGCAGACACAGATGGGCCTAGATTTATTCAAATAATAATATTCACACTATTACTACACTGATCCAGGCAGTGCCATTTAAGCAACTGGCTTGAAGGGAGTAATAGGGATCTCAAGAAGCCACATAACTTATTTAATTTTAACCAGTTCTAATGGTTGAAGGATGAATTAAAGCAAGCATAATAGTAATTCTGAATTTTCCTTTTGTCTGTCCTAGGTTGGCTCAGTAAATCCAAAGGACCTGCATGTGAGTAGACTTGTATTTGCTGCTGTATCATGAGAAATGAGTGTGATGTTTTACTGGTTAATAGAAGTGGCTATGAGCTAGGATTGCCATTGTACTTTTGTTGTGTTGGATAGGCTGTGATCCATCTCTGTGCCCCATTTCCATTTTTGTCCCTTGTATTTGGGAAAGATGACTGCCCTCAGTTTGAGAGAGGGAGATCAACTTCATATGTTTCACTGTGCTTGAAGGGATCCCTGTGTCTTCTATAGCATTTAACTTCACTCAAGAAAAAACAAATAGAATAAGTATTTCATTAAAACACAGAGATGCTGCTTTTGAGAATTTTGAGAGGCTGCCAGAGAGGATTGAGAGGACAGGGAGGGCAAGCTGAGGCAAAAAACCTTTTGTTTCCTTTAATCAAGAAAGGTGAACATCTCATCAGAGAGCATGACTCTGGATATATTCCATTGGATATGCCTGCTTTTCATTTCCTGTGCTTGGAAAAAGTCTAAAATCTTTCCTATGTGCATGTTATGGATGTACATAACTTTGGGAGGAATTGGGAAGCATATTTGGCTTCTGTATGTGTTCTAAATATATAAAATTTTGTGTACATCATTGTTGAAATCTGAAATTTGATCTGTTTAGTCTGAACTTTCGCCCTTTTCAAGAAAAAAATGGAATACAGGAACAGACTCTGAGGAGATTGGATTCATAATGAAGTATTTAAAGGTGTGGGAAGGGAATTTTACCACCTACCAAATTTTGATCTTCAAGGAGTGGGAGATGAGGGAAGAGCTGATGGAATCCTCTGAATCCTGGATTTTTATTCAATGCCTGAATTTTACTCCTGGCAAGACTGGTATCACACACACCTAGTATTAAGAAGCTTTCAATTCTTGGCCGTGGTTGCTAGCAGGAAAATAAGCTGCTTTAGGAAATAACTCAAGAGTTGTCTGGTCCAACTCACCTTAGCTTCTTGGGCTAGAATGAGAAAGATGGAAACTGGTAGGAGCTTCATTGTAGAGGGAAGCAGGAGGGGTGCTGAATGGTGTGGTTTGTTCTTCAAGAGAAAGTATTTGTGAACTTCGGTCCAGATTCTGACTCATCACAATCCTGGTGTCCCTTGATGACTGCTGCCCACTAGGTTGAAGATACAGACTTTTCTGTTGTCTTATGCAGTTTCCTTCTATGACTGAGTCCTTCCTCTTTATCTACTTGAGCCAATCATTTGGAAAGAGTTTGGGTTTGTTCCTAGTCTCGTGGGAAAAGTCCTGACAGCCAGACAGAAGAAAGTTTGCTCGCTGTCACCTTGTGCCATTTGACAATTCCTTTGCTGCTTCTGTCCCTTTTGAGTCCTAAACTGGTTACCATTGCAGCTGAGGCATTGTCCTGGTTTCAGCCAGGATGGAGGTAGTTTTGTCTCCAGCAGCTGCTGTGTTTTGGATTTAGTGTGTGAAGAATGTTGATAATACACTGATGTTATTAGTTGCTGCTAAGTGATCAAGGACGTCTTCCAGCTTCCCAGGTTTTGCTAACGTGCAAGTGCAAAAACACGGGAGGGGTATAGCCAGTATAGTTGATCCAAACTGGCCAAAGAGAGTATTCCATACCATAGACATCAGGCACAGTATAAGTGAGGGTTGGCTGGTGGGCCAGTCCCCTTCTTTTTCCCTTTTTTCATTTGTTCGGGCCTTTTCATTCATTTGTTCAGCTGTTCGTTCCCTCGCTTGCTCTCTCTGGAACTTGCAGTTCTGGGATAGCTGCTGGGGAGTATTCCTGTTCTCTGACTGCTGCTCTGGACGGCCTGTATTGGTCATCGGGTGGTGAGAAATTGTGCATCGTTTGCGTTATATATTCTATTATCCTTATTTATTTATTATTATTATTAATATATTGATATCTTTTCTCTTTGCTGTCCTGGTTTTCCTCCAATTCTCCTCCTCACCCCACTGGGGAGGAGGAGGAGTGAGTGAGCAGCTGCGTGGTATTCAGTTACCATCTGGGGTTAAACCATGACAGGCGTTATGTTTTTAGGACATGTTGAATGTTTTTCATCTGTGCAACCCACGTCTGCCATTGCTTCTCCAGGCCTTATGTTTAACTGTAGCAGCACAAGCAGTTACCACCTCCTGTTTATGCTGCCAGCTATTACTGATTCTGCAGCGGAGATGGCAGAACAAGAAGTAAATTTGCTCTGGAACTGTGGCAAACTTCAGCCTGGGCTGTTACTGCAAATACTGCTGGAATGGCTGGGGTGTGTGGTATGTAAAGCTGTGGAGTAGATATGTCCTCAGCATGCTTACATGGATGATAAGCGGGAAGCAAGTGGTAGGCCAAGGTGGGTTGCTGTAGACTGTCGAGTCTTCAGCTTTTGTGGCTGAATCTGTCAAGGCCCTGTGTTAAACAGAGCAATCTTGTGTCTAGATGAGGATTGCTAAAACACTGCTGGTAACAAGCTGCTGATAGTCGAAGAATGAAGGTAGAGCGCTGAAGGCACTTGAACAGCAAGCTCAAAAATGCTTGTACGTTCGTGAGTAATTGGAACCCAGTGACAGGATTATGGCATTGTCTCAAGAGGTTGTACCTGCTTATCTGTGTGCACTGATCTGCATCTAAAAAAAACATTTTCCTTTTAATGAACCAAAACCTCTGGGGAGTGTTCATCTTCCTCTGCAAGCAGGAATTCCCCTGAGGCTCTGCTTCTGCGAAGTGTTGTACTGGAGTTGGAGGACTGGTGAATTGCTTGCTTCCAGATGTTGTTGAAGGGACTTGAAGTAACCCCGTAGGTATGGGGCTGCTTAGATGAGTTATAGGATGTGCTAGGTGGATTGGGCTAGAGGGGGCTTGTTGCTAAAATGTTGAACCTATTACAGTGATCCTATTATTATGGAAGAGAAAGGGGAACTTTTGGAGTTCCTGTGCTGAGAAGACTGCCTAATCTCAAGAGATTGTGGGGATGCTCCCTCACTGCTTGTGTACCTTGGCCTGGCTGGTGCTGGATGGAGATGCTTCCTGTGTTCCTTCTCTATAGAGCCAATGCTATGAAAGCAGGGATAAGTGTTTTTATCCGCTTGGCGTGGTAAGATGCATTTCAGGGGAAGCAGAAGCCAAAGAATTGAACAGTAGGGTAACAAAAGAGCATCTTTAAATCCTGCGGGCTCAGCATTTTACGTCTAGCCAGTCATCTTAATTCAATGGGGAAAATCTTTCTGTTTGAGAGCAGAAAGAAACATTGCTGCTGCTTTTGGGATATATCTTTTACTTTGTCAGTAAAGGGAGAAGCATGTCTGATATGAAAAATGTTGCCTTGCTGTAGAGTGAGATAAGCACCTCTGGTGGATGTTGTTTTGAGTTTTCAACCCACAGACAGGGAGGAAACATGGTAGGCCTGACACATGCAGAGTTATAACTAGAAAACCAGAGGCTGCTCCTGCTTTTCTGGCTTGAAGGAACATTTTCTATGTCCCAAGAAAAAGACCAACATGGTGTATAATGAGTTTTGTGTGAAACATACCCTTAGGCACCCATAAAACCATTCATCAGAGAGAGAATAAAGCTGTTTTGTGATCTTACCAATTTTGTTGTTTAGGCAACTTTGCATTTTCTTCTGCTTCTTTTTCAGCAGAGTTGTCAGCTGCTGAGACAACAGGTGAAGTTTTTCTGGTTTAGGTAGAACTAGAATATTTTGAAGGAAATGGAGCTATCTGGAGACTCTTCAGGCATAGAAAAAGACTAGAAGTGAATGGAGATTTGTAGGAAGGTGGTAGAACAGATGGAAGGTGAATGAGGATCAAGGGAGAATAAGATTCTAGGAAGGAGAGGAGGGGGACAGAGGAGCGCAGCAAAACAGAAAGGTGAAGGTTTCCAAAGGTAGAGTTGTGAAAAAGATCCTGGTGGCTTAAAAAGCCAATTAGTGGCTTGGTGGTTAAGTAGTATAAGTCCTGAAAGAAGGTAGTGTTTTAGTTATGCAAGCAGATTAGAATGGTTGAGAATAGTATGGCCTTGGGAGGGAGGACTCAAGTAGAAATATATATATATGCGTGTGTGTGTGTGCGTGTTTATTTTTTAATGGTTAGGTAAGAGCGTCTTAATGCAGGAGGATGCAGGATATGCCTTTACAACATCAGGCTTTTGAGGCTTTTCTATATGCAACAGGTCTGACTAATGAGACACTGACAGAGTTTAAGAACTTGTGGGTTACAAAGTGTGAGTGCCCTCCAGGGACTGAAGCTTCAAGGCAGGAATCTCCTCAAGGCAGGAGCAGAGCAGGGTGATGATGTCAGTTACTGGAGCACTGGCTGTGTCTGCCTCCAAGTGCTCTAATGTCATGGCTGGGGATCTGCGAGGAAGAGAAACTGCAAAAGACCATACAGCAACTGTGTGTGAAACAAGACATAGGAAGGAATTTCAAGTGGAAGTTGCTGCCGTGTTTAGAGAAGTATCTGTGATTTCTCAGAAAGTTCTACTTTTCTTAGGTTGTGTTCAGTTTTATAGTTAAAAGCTGCTTTGCTCTTCTTGCCCATCCTGCATTTGTTTGGCTGCTATGCCCGCTGCAGAGGAACCCTTCCTGTAAACAAGATGAACCTATTAAAGCTGCTAGACCCTGCATCTTTCTCAACACCCAAGGTATCACTCCCTGCTGATGGTGATGCTTTCCAGGTGGGGTCTGTGTGTCACTGTATGTGTGGAATGTTGTATCAGAGTGGGTTTGGGACTTCTGGTGCTGCCTCTGTTCTGGACCACCAGGATCCTGGAGATTTATCTCCAGGAGACTTACCTGATGCTGCAGAGGCCTTTAGGAACGTGCTTCTGGTGTGTCATACAGAACCCACAGCTGTTGGTTTATCCCTGGCTGGGAGGGGAGACTCGTGGGTTTTTAACATTGTTTCCTATGGCCCATTCCACTCCTCCCTTCAGAGCAGCTAACTTTGAAACTCAGAGTCCTGGGGATGCGCCTGCTGTGTAACCCATCTCCAGTAGTTCAAGTTTTAGGCCTGCTGATGTGCTTTTTGGAAAGGACCAGTACTGTCAAAGTTGTGCTGAGCCACGTGTTACGCTGCAGCATGTCTTTACTTCTCTTTAACACGGGCAAAGGACCGTAACTGTAATGCTCTGTATTATCCTAAAGCTGGTACTTCTTCCATTCTGTCACTGGTTTTGCTTTCCCTAGCAAAAGTAACCTTTGAATGCTCCTGGAGAACAACCTTAAGGTTTCGTTGTAAACAATTCCTTGGGTGTAACTGACTTGGGTTATAAGATACTAAGAAAACATAAAGGCTTCATCATTTGAGTGTTTAGGTTCAACTGTCACTTTTCTCTCAACTGAGGAAGTTACTCATTTTTAATATGCAAGCTGGAAAATCTGATCATAGTCACAAGCTGTGATGAGTTTGCCTTTGAGCACAAGTCTTAGTGAAATCTGTGAAGATGACACGTTTGTTTTTCCATTTGTATTCTTTTAGTCCTCCACTACTTTGTCTTTCCCAGCAAGCTAGTCTTGTTGCAAATGTTATTGGCAGCAGCCCAAAGCAGAAATGAGTCTTGTTGTGACGTAGAAATGTGGTGTCCTTGAGCTAGCATAATTTTAACCTTTGCACTTTCCCACTTTGAATCTCTTTATTTACATTTACTTCCCAATTACTTAAATGTTATCTTTAAGTGGACAGTTTGCGCTTTGATGGCAGCTGTTTGCTCCATGGCATTTAGTAAGCTAGACTCCACTTCTGGAAGAGTTGGGGGACATGTACAGTGCTGGGGGAGCTGAGTTCTCTATTGGTACAGGATCCTTGTTGAATTTTGTGTCACTGAAGCGGTAGTGAAACAAATAGTTGGCAAGTTTGATCTGAGGCAGATCACAAGACTGGCAGTCGGGCACTGTTAGTGCACTTCTGCTATGTGGGAGAGGAGGTGCATGCACTGGTGGCCAGATCACTGTCATCTGGCGCGAGGCAATGCCCCTGGCGGGCCAACACACTTGAAGTGCAGTGTGGATGCTGTGCTGGAAGAGGTTAGCCCCTGTGAGAAGTTCTGCTTCCTCTTAGTGCCCTGGAGAACTGACTGCCTCTTGGCACGTGCCTCCAGCTGTGGAGACTCCTCAGGGCTGGAGCACCTTTTCAGAGCACTGGTAGTTGGTTGGTTTGTTTTTTACCCTTTATTTTTCCTGTCAGTGTTGCCTTAGTCATGCTTGGTCCCACTTTAACCAACTCTTTCCAGTCATGAACTGATCCCATGTGAGAGTTGAGTCCTTGGGTGGGCAGTGGTATGACTGCATGGGGGAAAGGGGACGTTGCAGCCTGTCATCCAGTACACAGGTAGGGCTGCTTTTGGCATCCTTGATTTTTGCTGTCAGTAAAACCAAGAGAGACTGGTGGAAGCTGCTAATTGGGGGTGTTGTGAGGAGATTCATTCTCTGACTACAGTCAGGGTGAGCAAAGACTTAACTATTTTACCGCATACCTCTGGCCACCTGCCACTTGTCTGAGGCAGGTCAGGAGCGTTTCACGCTTGGCTGCATCAGGTGCCATGGAGCAATTTGAGACGATTAAAATGGATGTCTGTTTTGCATCCTCTGACAGCAGGGAAGCATCTATCACTAACTCTATTTCCGTCCGCTGATCTCTTAACTTAATTAGCTGCTTTAAATAGAGGAAATTTTTTTCCTGACATTGGCTAGTTAGTAGCACCAAGGGAGGGTGTCTGCAGAATAGAAGCTTTTGTGTTTTTCGTTTAAAAATGACTTGGGTTTGGTGGCAGCATTTCAAAGCTGCTTGCCAGTGTGCACCCTGCATGAACAAAACCAAATACATCTCCCTTTCTGGAGCAGTCTGTCACCTTCCTTCTTTCTGTGGTAACAGAGGCTGGCCGCTTCGTTACATGCAGAGATACTTTTCCATAGGTAAGAGTTTAAACACCTAAGCAGCAGTGGGATGACCGAGCTTTTCAAGGTGAAATAGTTCCTGTTTCTTTTCCGGCAGAGGGATTTGGGACTCTTATGTGTTTTTTCTGTGGTGTTAGAGTAGCTTCACCTAATCTCATAGTGAAGTGGGAATCAGTGTAAATGCAGCAGTGTGTGTGAATGGCAAATGTTGTTTCGGTCTGTAGCTCTCCAGTTAACCTGTATTTCACCTGGTGTAAAACTTAATTTGATTTTACTTCTCAGTCATTGTGGTGATGGTGTCCCTTTTCTCCTGTAGTGGGAGGCTTTCTGGAAGATGGTAGGAAATGGTAAGGTGTAGGAAACATTTTTTTTCAGCAAATTCTATAGCATTTGAAACAGTCATTACTTGAAGTTGGTTTTCCCTGGTCATTCCCTGACTGGTATCGGAGGCAATGAAAGCTGAACACTAAATTGAAAACAACACTAAAAAGCCCTCTGGTAACCTGTCAGTTCTTATATATCGCATGGTGGCAGAATCAAACTCGTGGTGCCCAGTCTTGTCTCTGATCTCCCTACAGCAACTAGTTCCAGTTGCTTTTGCAGGAAAGTTGACCATTCTCCATCCCTTTGGAGTAGCTTTCTCTATGGGAGGGATTCTTCCCCAAGCCTGAGCTGGTTCCTGGGGTTGTGAGGATAAATGTGTTTATGTTGATCAGTTTCTTTGAGCTGTGCTCTCCTATACCAGTATCTGTTGTGCCAAGTCTAATGACCAGCTGTAACGATTTTTGCTGTTGTGCAATTGTTCAGCAGTAGCAAGAGAGCAGTTGGCGAGCTTTTGCTTTGCCTTTTTTCAAGTCTTCCCCGAGCCCATCTTTGCCCTCATGTGTGCATTTGGAGAACACAAGGCTGTGGTGTGTGGCTGCTGCGCCCCAGGCCCCCGCCCTGCATGCGTGAATTCATCAGCTTGATCTTTCCACCCCTGCTCCTCGGGAGGGTCGGATGGCAGCTGCAGCTCCTGTCAAGCATGATGCCGGGCAGGGAGCTTTGGGGAGGAGAGTTACAAAAGGCCCAGTTTAAATCATCTGTGTAAGGGCACAGCAGAGGCTCTGTCACCCAGGCCCCACGCTTGTCTTCTGGTGCTACGGTTGTAATGACATTAGCATTTCAAAAGGGGATTACCACAGCCCCCAGGTTCTGAGGGGAGGATATTTTGGCTGTTACTTGAAAAGCTTCTTTCTGGCTATCTTTGCTCCCCCCCCTCTGCGTGTGGATCCTGAAGCGTTGGGGAAGGTGGCCACATTATGTTAAAAGTGGGTTGTTGCTGTTGCGAGGAAGCTGGTTGTTTATTGGCCTAAATGTGGGCTGGTAGATATGAAGTTGTCACTGATAGCATTTTTTTCTTGCTGATTTGGAGTGGCTGTCTAAGAATTTCCTAATGGAAAAGTTAAATTAAAGGGTCTGTGTTGGGATCACAACTGTATGCTAGAGAAGTATCCTGAAGTCATACTTACAGGAAGAAGTTAAGGTAATTATGCTAGTTTGTCTTGTGTATTTCAACCAAAGGAAATGAGCACACACATCCTATTCATTGTCTGCCTTCCACACCTCTTGTTGTACCAAAAAACACTTTCTGTGCCCAGGCACAGGATTTCAGGGCGGTTCCTTGGGAAAATGATTGTATTTTTGTAGGGTCCTCTTTTTAAAAACAAAAATTCCTTTTGTGAAACTTAACTCCTGACTCTTGCAACTCTGTTGCATTACCCTCACCTCGGAACAATGTTCAGTTGGTACTCATTTTTCACTAAGTTCACTTTCCCTTTCCGATATTGCTTGTGCTGGAAACTTGCGTTAAGACCCTACATACCCTGGGGTCTAGTAGAAAATCCCCACGGTTGCTGTCTCCTCTCCAGTTCCATTAGCTGTAGAAATGATGGGATAGGCCAGGCAGGTTGGCTATCTGGTCCGTGGGGCAAGAGAACAAAGGGAATTGTCTTGTTTGCCTATCAGAGAGAGGCAAGAGTACTTTGTGCAACCTCTTCAACCACGTATGGGCCCTGAAATTAGTAGCTGACTCACAGTGTCCAAAATAGGAGCCCCTTGGCTTGACTGTGTGAGCACGATTTGAGGGAATGTAGCAGAAGATGCTAGTGGTTGCTTGGAGCCTTGTCCTAAGCAGTATTGCTAGTGCTGTGTGTATTGAACTGTTGAATAAGAAGGGAAAGGTGTGTTTTGAAGAGATGTTGTTATATGTGTAGGTTGACATGTTCACAGGCCTTAATCTTTGCGTGTGCCCATGAGGACTTCTCTTGCATGTTCACGTAGGGCATAGTTCACCAAGTGGTTTTGCAAAGCAGTGCTGGCTTGAGTCACAGCTGCCCCTTGCTCTGGAGGGAGCAGCCATGAGCCGGGCCTCCTGCATCCAGTCACGGCTCCTGCAAGGGGACAAACAGCCGGAGACTGGCTGGAAGAACTGTGTAGCTCTTCCTCAGAGAGATGGCAGCCCTAGGCCGTAGATAAGCTGTCCCTCAAGGCATCAAGGAGGAGCAGAAGAAGAGTTTCCTCTGTAAACACAGCACAGGGTACTTGGTGTGCTGAGGAAGGGAGGCATTTAACTTCTCTGCGTGAAAACAGGAACTGTGGAAGGCCTTCCAGGAATGTGATGGCTGCTGACAAGGTGTGTGTGCTTATTCAGCGTATTTCTAACTCTACCAGTCTCCAGGCCTGTTCTAATCTGCTTATTTCTGTAGAGCACACATCTGTCTATAAACTTCAACAAGGATGGAGCGTCTTGAACATTAGATGCTATTGAACCTGCACTGAGCGAAGGTGGAGCTTTTGGGTGCCCTGTGCCTCAGGTGAGCTGGACAGAAAGCACAGGGTGGCAGAGCCACAAGTCGCTATGGTCACTCTGTCTTGTCCTCTCCCTTTTTCTTTTCTGGAAATGCACCAGCAGACACAGCTATGCAAATCTGCCAGCTGTCTCCTTGGGAAGTTAGTCACTGAGTCACTGTGCAACCAGCTCTAGTTGCACAGGCTTTTGAATTTGCAATTAAACTTAGCTACTGGGCATCTTTGCGTGGCTGGTTTTGGGATGTGTGAATTTCTGCATCCTCTTTTCGAAACACCTTTTCTGGTAGTGATGATAGAAATGAAATATTCAGTATTATGGTGGAAGCAGGCTGGAGAAAAAGTAAAACTGTAAATCTGAATGCTGTGAACTAAAAACCTAGGAACTAAAGAATCCAGGAAACAAAAAACAGCCTGGTTTCTGAGGGGATGATGAAATTTTTGATTTGCTGGGGGGGGAACCCTCTGTCATTCTCCCCAGTTTCAGGGCAATTACTGTTTTAAGGCTTGCAAGAGAAAGATAAGGGCAGCAAAAAATAGAATGAATAAGTGCTGGTCATAACATTTAGTGGGATAAGAACATTTATAATTATTATGGAGTAAGAGGAGGAGAAAAAAGCATGAAGGAGAAAGTAGTTTTATTTCCCTTGCTCCCTGTTTGGATTAATGAATTTAATTACTTGGAAATAGCTAGTAGCAAACTTGTGGGTTTTTTCAAATGTACTTTTAACAAGACTGCAAATTTTAAAGGAAGAAGAGGCAATTCAGTAAAAGTAATTGAAGCTGTAAGAACTTAACTGCTATATCCCCCGTTGCAAGTGCTTTGTGTCTGTAGATGTTAAGAGAACTGAATTAATATGCCTCTGAGGTACTGGGAGGGGAGAAACCAGGGCAAGAAGGCACAATTCTAAATGCAGGGAAGCAAGCGAGATACCAACTTTCAAATAGATCCTTATAATAAAGTCGTTCTTTCTTTTGTTCCTGTCAGCATAAAATAGAGATGAATATGGAAAGGAAATGGCTGAACAGAGTAATGGGATTCTGTGTAATAAGCAGCAAGAGTACATGAGGTGGGAGAAAGGAGATGGGGCAGAATGCCAGCAAAGGATCTTTGTATAATAAAGCTTGTGTCAGAAATTCCTCCCTTCTTGATGGTATAGTTGAGTTTCCACTAAATTGTTTGCTATTTTGTCAGCTTAAACTGGTCTTTATAAAGCGATACGGTGGCTAAACAAGTAAATAGCAAAGAAAAATAGCATTGGATCTTCTTTAAATTAGGGAAGATATCTGGTGGGATGGCTCTGATGTCAGATACATTTACCATCAAATGAAATTTTCCAAAGTGCATGTGTCCCACTGGTAATCAGTTGGGAGAGGATGTCTCAAGTCATACAAGCACTGCTGAAAATTTTGCCCAATGCGTTTAACAATCTGAAAGAGGGATTTAGTATCCTGCTGCTTAAATTTGCAGGCAATACAGTACTGAAGGAGAGCTTCAAAAATCCCATGACGACTGAGTAACATGAGATTACTCTGAGTAACAGAGCAACTGAGTAACATCTGGAAATCCATGAAGAGAGACTGAAGCTAGCTTTCTCCAAAGGTTACTTGACTAGTAAGCAGATTGAGGCAGCATTTGGAAGAAGGCACAAATCCATTCCCTTAAACAATTCGCAGTGGTGGCAGCCCATTCTGAGTTGTTTCAGGAAGGCAGGGTAGAGCCATATGCCGTTTCATTTCCTCTTGGTGGGTATGTACCCTCAGGCAATACTAATTATCTGTAGTAAAAGTCTACCAGCAGTACAAGAGAGCTTCATATTTCCAGCTTCATATTTCCAGCTTGTCCAATTCTGTGATGGGAACAGACATGTTGCCAGAGCTGGCTGGGCCCTGAATACTGATGGAGGGAAGTTTAATTCTCTAGCTGCAGTTCTACCTGGAAAGATGCTTCCATGTTTCCAGGTTGACCAGTAGCGCCAGTGTGAGGGCTCCCCAGGGCATGATTTATTAGAAAACAGTATGCTGAATAAAGCAGTTTTATGCAGCAATGGTGAGGCAGTTTCTTGTGGTTTTCTTAGTGACCCTTTCCATCAAGTCATCAAGAGGAGTGTTTGAAAGGAACAATGCAGTGTTTTGGTCAGTCTCATCAGGTGCTCAGCCATGGAACAAGCATGTCCCCTGACTGGGGACAGTACCGAAGCTGTAGGACAAAAGTAGCTGTTCGTTCTTGTCCTAGGAGCACCTCTTGCAAAACCATCCTTCCTATTCCTGTCAGCTACTGCAGCCCCGGAGATCTCCTTGAGTACAAGATAGTTCTGCCTGTGAAGGTATTTTACACTTCTAGACAGTAACTCACTTCAGTCTTGTAGCCGTGATTGCTCAAGAGGACTTCCATGTTATGTTCCCATTGCCCTGAACCTTTTTTTTTAATGTTTTTAACCATTTTTACTGAGGAGTGCCAGGTCCCTTAATACGTCTTAATTTTGTACCTGCAGTTGTATGACCACCTCTCAGAATGGAGCTTTATGGAAAAACTACTTTTCTGGGAACTTTTTGCAGGGTCTAGACTGGAAATCTGTTGCTAGTAAATGTGCTAGACAGGGATTAGAAGGTTCTAAGCAGTGGTCTTCAGAACACTTAACAATAGTCCATGTAGTTCTGCCTGCCACATGATGACAGCTTCTTACTTTCAAACTGCTTTAATTGTGTTAAAATGGAGCTTTAAGTGTGTTTTTGCTTTCCAGTGCAAGCAGTTTCTGTAACTGGCAGAGGTATGTGCCCCTGAATAAGAAGGTATATGATCACAAACCGCCTCTGTTATGGAGGAATGCTGATGAGTTTCAGAGGAGCGGGAAGGGATAACTTCAAAAAGCACAGCTATTAAGGGGAACACGCGGGTGCAGTTGTGGAGTTACTGCAGAAGGGACGCTGGGCCTGGCAGCGTGGTAGTTGCAGGATAGTGTGCGATTAGTGTCTTTCTGGAGCAGCGGAAGAGATGTTGTGACTCGGTTTCTGTTTACCCTGTGAGCTAAAGAGTAAATGTCAACTGTCTGATTGTCTCTTCCACCCCAAGAATTGACAGTGACAGCTTTGATGTGCAATAACTAGGTTGCTGTGATTTGCGTTCATGGCTTTAAGTTCTGATGCTGTGGGGGCAGGGCTATGAAAGTAGATCATTGCATTTAATATAAAACAGACACCTCCACCCACCTCATTAATGAAGGGAATTTTCCCTTTTCCACTCAGCCATACTGACTATGAAGAAAGATGAGGAGAAAAGAAAAATCCAGTGTCATAATCCAGGTGACCTTTCCCAGGGCTTGGGAGGCCTTTGCCTGCTTTGTCCTCACAGAAGATACGAAGAAAAAGAGGGTGGAGGAGAGCAGTGGGTCTGTCTTTTGAGGAACACCCTTCTTTTCTAGACATTAAATTGTTTCTACTTCTTGGGAAGTCACCTTTACTTCTGGTGGGAGTTGACCCAGTATAATGGTGTGTTTACCCACAAAATGGCCTTTTGCACAATTGCAGCATCCATTTAAGAACTAAGAACCCATTTTAAGGTTTGTCATTGGGTAACCCTTTGGGAGAATGAAAAATCTATTTCTTGGCAGTGCTAGGTCTTGAACATGTATGTTAGAAACAGTAATTTTGAAATCCCTGGGTACTTGGTGAAAAGATCTAATCCAGAGCTTTTGGATTAGATCTAATCCAGGTTTTGGAAAAGGGCTTTTTATACTTTGACCCTAACATAAAATCCTTGTATGAGGTTTTAGAAGGCTCCTCAGTGTACACACAGAGGGAATATGGTGTTAGCTGGAGGATATGTGGTCAAACTCCAGTTAGGTGCTCTGATTTGAGAGGAGGAGCACTGATGTGGGAGGAGAGGACACAGAGAAACTCTGAGTTTACATCGGGCTGTTCAGTATTCCATTAATACCCTGATGAAAGATACAAATTGTTATGAGGAAGTCCATTTGTGAAGTAGATACTTTTTAACGTTTCTTCCTTCTTTCCCAAACTTGAGCTACTTTCCACTGAGGCTGAGCGGCCTCCTAGGAGAATTGTCCTCTGCTCTCCATGTCAACTGCCAGAATATAGCTGTTCTTATGAGTAGCATCCTGGATCCTAAGTGTGGCTAAAGTAGCCTTTTCTAAAAAGTGAATAGGAAAGGCAGGGGTGGACAAGAGCCAGAATAAAGGATGGCACTGCAGGCTGTCTAACATGATCAGCACTGTGAAATTGAATGCAACAGCCTTCGGACAGTCTTTGACTATAATTGTGTTGGCAATGGGAAGAAAGTTCTGACAGTGTCTGTGCTTGATGGGATGTATCTCATGAGAGGGAGCAACTCCTGTGTGCTGAGCAAATTGTATGGGGATGGAGGAGATTGGAAGAAGGAAAATTACCAGAAGTTTGAAAGAAGGGGCTGGGGAATCGTTATACTGCCTCTCGTCCTGGTAGCTCTCTGCTGCCTGCTAAACATGGGTGCCTCTTGCCTTACTAGTAAGACAGTGGGTTTTCAGTTATTTCCTTCCCCTAAAAGACTTCAAATTCGATTTTCCCCAAGCATATGGAGGAGATGGGGAAAGAAATGAACAAAACTAGGAAAGTTCTGGATAAAGGAGGTACTGTTTCTGTCTTTAGTATCACAATGGCTTTGTAATACCTGCTGTTGATCCATAGGCTTCCTAGATGGTGTATGTTCAAGACACCATGTGTTCCTAGCAAGCTTGACCCAAGTGATCAAGTTTGTGTCTGGAGGTCTCTGATTTCTGTTTACATTGTTACCCCTGTAATGCTTATTCTTCCTGATTAATTGCATGTGCTGTTCTCTGAAATTCTCTATATTGGTGTAAAAAAGAGATCAGTTACGGAACAGTAACTGATAAGTTCAATAAATGGACTCCTGATTTTTCTCTGGAACTCTGGTTTGCTGTCTGGACACTAATTTATCAGCATCAAAATAACCTTCCTCCCTCCTGTTTTTTACCACTAGTTCTCAGGCATAAGACATCCATATCTGTTACTTAAGCGTTCTCAAGGAGTCTGCATACACAGTTGGGAGAGTTCCCAAGTGTGTCTCTCTGGGGGGCAGCATTTCTGCTATTTTTAGCATGGTCTCTTTGGGGCTTCCACTTCCTTTGTGTGAGAAACTTCACTAACTGGCAAGAGGTTGAACCATACAGTAAACGTATCTCAAAGTTACAAGGGAAGCTTTCACTCCACTACCAAAAAACCTGTAAGCACTATCTGGGCATTTTCACCAAAGCCTCCGGTAGACTTGAGCTCCCCTGAGCAGCTGAAGAGACATCATGATGTAGCCTGGCATAGTATTACTACATTTTGGAAATGGCTGGTGTAGGGGCACTATCTGTGTGCTGTTTATTTTTGCTGTGTCTGGGGTCTTCATTTGTGTCAACTGGTAAACTCCATCTGGCCATACCGCTTGGTGGTTTATTGCCTCTCTGCTGAACTACAATTCAGAGGGTGCGATGGGAGAAATTTGAACATCTGCTGCAGGGAGAAAGAAAAAATGCATTAAATTGTGAATCATCTATTCAAATGGGGAGGAGAGACTTTGCAGTTCAGGGAATTCATGGAGTGTAGAGAGACCCTGAATTCTATAGGGGACATGGAGGCAAGGCTAGATGACAGTTTAGAAATGGCAATAGGGATGTTGAACACTTCCCATGCTAACTAATTCAGATGTAGACACGGTGACTGAGACTAGGCTGGAGGCAGTGGCTTGCACATCTGGCCTGCCCTTCAGCTGCCTTTCTGGAAGGGCACAGGTCCTCCTGAAGGCCCTGTGCCGTATCTACCAGCCCTGTGTGGATGTCTAGTGCCTCCGAACTAACTGAGCCTGAATTGAACCCACTGTCTGGGGAGCCCCATGCAAGAGGTGCTCGCTTCAGCTGCGTGAAAAAGTGACTTGGGAACATGCATGGGGTCAGCTTTTAGGACAGGGGGTGCCCTATGTGTTGAGGGATCTTGTGGGTCTTGCTTTTTCTTGAAAGTGTCAGATGATCTGCTTGTGAGCTGCCTCTTTGCAGAAATGGGGCTTGCTGAGTTAGTGCCCAGGGCCTGTAGATGTCTGGTTGGAGCCAGGCTTGATGGGTAGAAGCCTAGTGAGACCTGGGAAGGTGTGTGTAAGGCAGGTTCAGCAGCTGGATCTGTAGAGGGAGGGAAATCTAGCTGCAGGAGCTTTACCCTGGCGGTGGTAGCAACACTGAGGCCTCTGGTGAGAGAACACAGAGAAAAAGAAAAGCAAAAAGTGTAACCTCTGTCCTCCCCTGGTTTAAGCTTTTGATAGTATAAGAACTCTTACTGGAAAAAAACAGATGCGCTTTTTTTTTGTCCTTTTTATAGGTTGAGGGGGGTATTAGATGGGAGCACTGATACTGGGGAAGAACTGGGATTTGAATACTTGCTTCCTACCACATGCATTCATGTGATGATGTGGGAGGCAGATCTGGGTCCAGCTGTGTGAGTGTGAGGGCTCCCCAGGGTGTTCTCAGCATTCCTCCAAGCTCTGACCCCAGCTCTGCAGAAGCTGGGAACGCTCCTGAATTTTTTTCCCCGTTTGTGCTCAGCAGAGCACTTCCTGTGGCATTCAGGCATGCTGCAGCAGTTTCCTCTACTGCGTTCTTCCCTGGGGAGCATCTGAAATGCTCTTTTTCTGTGTAAGGAACTTCTTGAAACTGCTTTGTTCTTGCATAATTTGGGAAAGATTATGTTGGTTTTAGCTGACAGGCTGTAACTTCTCCTACTGTCTTGGTTGCTCTTGCTTAATGTTTCCCTTCCAAAGCCTGAGTCAGAAGAAGGTGGTTGTGAAATCTGTCTGCTAGATCGCTGTCTATAGATACGAGGTGTGTTCTGTGTTGACCAGAGTAGTGGAAGGGGTTTTTATGTAGTGGATACTGTTATTGTCCACTGGCATTTTTACTTAAATATCACTGAAACGTACAAAAACTGTCCTTGCAGGTAAATGCTTAAAAAAACCCAACCCAAAACAACAACAAAACCTAAACAAAAACAATACACACCCCAAAACCCCAGCTAACCACACCATCTCTTTTATGGAGCTAGGTAGTTGAAACAGGAGTAGAAATTGTCTGATGTGAGGGAATGCTGGAGCTGAGCAGGAATTTTCTCATGCATATTTGATGGAAGATGGCTGTGAGGAGGAGCAGTAGGACCTTAAGAAGGAAGAGGCAAAACTGTAAGAATCTAAAGCAGGACTTGAAATTTCTCCAACTTGGTGCTGTAAATGATGGCTGGAAAGTGCATAGGACAACAAGCAATGAAAATGGTTTCATGTTGTTTTGGTTCTCATGACATTCAAGGAAACAGGGTTTTGTAGCAACATCTGCAAATCAACTGAGTTGTCTGGAAGAAACTGTCCAGTCATGAAGCAAGCTTACTGATAGCTTCACTGGGTTACCTTCCTTCATTCCAAAAAACAGTCTCCAGTTGCTTGCATTGCCAGTAAATAGAGAAGACCACATACTGAGTAGCTGTTAAGT
This sequence comes from Phoenicopterus ruber ruber, assembly GCA_009819775.1. Taxonomy (NCBI): domain Eukaryota; kingdom Metazoa; phylum Chordata; class Aves; order Phoenicopteriformes; family Phoenicopteridae; genus Phoenicopterus; species Phoenicopterus ruber. Next base: position 39,438,353 of record CM020219.1, read on the forward strand.
TTCAGTGCAGGTTATACAGGGTCTGACACCACCTTTCCTTCTGTCACCTCCCTAGCTCTTGAATTGTCCAGCAAACACTGTTGAAGTGTTGGGCAATTTAGAAAGGTGTATCACAGCTAGCTCTTAGTAGAAGAAACTTCTTTCTTTGCTTTTAAGTTTAGTTCTTCACTCTGTGTGTCTTAGAGATTTTGAATTATTAGAGTCTGGAATGAGTCTGTATCAGCTAATCAGTTCAAGAAAATGTAGCTGAGAATGGTTGAACTTGCAGCATAACTGGGAGGCCCTAAGACTTTGTGGTCTCAGGGAAAGATAGGTTTGCCATGTGGAGTACTTCTGTCACTCTAGTCTGAGGTGCCTCCCACTTCCAATAGGATGACTTGAGGAGTGTTCAAGTTGGGGCTATTTTTGTTTTCCTGCCAGACTCTGCAGAGAAGGTGCTTGCGATGCTGAGCTCCTGTAAAGCCAGCAGAAAAGATGACTTAATATTTACAGCTAACCAAACCACATCTAGAGTGAAAATATGAAGTGTGCTTAAGAGAGGCTTTACAGTGAGACAGGGCTAATAACTCTTTGCAATTCTGCCCAGCCAGTGGTAAATGATTTGAGTGCTTGTTCTGACAAGTCCCATGACAGAGATGAGTCATTCTTAAAGGATAAACAAATCTGCCCAGATATTAGGTTCTGATATGTTCAATGGTCCTGAACAGAGCCAAAGGTCAGAAGAGAAATGGCATGGCAGGATGAAAAAGTATTCTTCAGTGTGTGTTGCCTAGCAAAGCTGTCTGTGGAAGTACTGCAGAGGGAAACTTCAGTAACCTAGAGCTTTGAGCTTCCCAGTTCGGTTTCCACATAGATGAAAGTGGAACAACGCTTAGCACAAAGCGATCTCCTGTGTGCTTGCCATTACTAGATCAGCCTTGGCCAAACTTCCAAATTAGTACTTTTTGGATAGGCTGAGTCAGAGGCAACAGCTGCTGCTGCTGAAAGGATGAAAAATGAATCAGCTGCAAAAAGCTCATTAGTGAACGAAGGAGGCCTACCAGGGCAGAGCTTTAAAGTGACTTGGCTAGTGTAGGGATCTTTCCGTGCACATGTAAGAAGATAGGGCTTCTTTCTAAACTCTGAAATTCTTACTTCAGAGATTCCCATGTCCCCTCAGAGTTTAGGACTGCTTCTTGAGCAGATTCATGACTGTGCAATGACCCATGTCAAGTCACAGAATAAACCAGAGCAGACCTGGGGTTAGAAGGTAGGCCCGAGCTGGCCTGTTGGGTAAGGGGGAGCCGAGTGTTGTGTAGGTTGGTGGTGACTGCCTGAGTTCCACCTCCCAGTGGAAGGAGAGCAATGGACTCCTGCTGCTATTAGTGTTACCAGCCAGGTGACGTGTCATCCAGAGCTTGAGTAGCTGTGCTGGAGCCCACAACAGGGACATATTTTGGGAAACTGCCATAGCAAGAACTTTTAAGGCCTTATTGGAGAAAGGAACCCAATTACTGTACTAGGCTGAGGTGTAGGGAGTGGAAGTGTTTTGTAGTCATATGGAAATCCACAAGCAAGTTGAGCCCCCTAAGGCACTGCTAAATTGCAGGCCTCTTGTCACTTGCTGGTAGAGATGAGTTTTGCTCTGCTGTGTCCTGGAGGCATGTTTCCCCTATGTCCTTACCTAGCGTCAATAGAGGGACTGTATTTATTTCAGTCAGGACTTAAAGACCAGTCAGTGCAAATCAGTCATCTCTGTCCTATCAAAACCTGGTGTCCAAAATCAGCATGAACATCTGACAGTTAATTTTCTTATTGTGTCTCATTGTTTTTGCTGAAGAGCCAGATGGCTTTCCTGAGACCAGAGCCCATAGTGTGTGTCAGGCTTTTATCCTAAAAAGACAGCCTTGGGGTATTACTATATCCAAATTGAAAACCCACCTAGGAACAGCCAAGGAAACAGCAGAGTTTATTTCAGAGACCTCCGAATTAAGACCAATTTTTAGTTTGGTAGGTTTCTGGAAAGAGGCGAGCAGGGACAAGATGAGAAATGTGTGAAGAGCGAAGTTGAAGTTTAAAATTAGCACCAATAATTGAGGACAGTGGATGTTCAAATGCCATGCTAATACCTTTTCTACTAACCTGCCTCTACATAGTAGGTGCTGTAAGTTCCTGTGCAGCTGCCTGTTCCTTTTTTGAAAGAACATAAAATTATTTTGACAATTCTTTGTTATCTTTTTAAATAATCTCCTCCTTGTTGCAATATAAAGTAAGATTTAGAATTGGATGAGCTGCCAGTGAGAGGAAGAGAGGCCCCTGATGAGTGTTAGCTGCCTCTGCCCAATACGGTGAATGCTTTTGGACTCTTTACATTTCTTAATAACCAGAATTTCAAACTAAACCCTATATGCAACTTTCTTAGGGGAACCTTCTTAATCAAACTTTTGAAGGGAGGGGGGAATCCCTAAAACTAGCTGGGTGCTACTTAACGACAGTGGGTTTGGGTTTCAAAAGCAGAATCTGGGATTCTGCTGATTATACAAAGTGTTGTTACAGCGCTTGCTTAATTTCCTTCTCTGAACACATGGAAGTAATTATGGGGTGGTTGGAAGAAGGCACGGGGAGGCCGGAAGCAGCCTTGGAAAACAAAAGCAAATGAAACATGTGCCACTTGGAAAGCTGCGCTGTGCCCACAGGGGAGAGCAGGTTTCTCTATTAAACTGGCTGTTCTGGAGCCGCTGTACCACTGGCTCCAACTGCAGCCCAGATGCAAATGATTTATACTGTCCTGGCAGTATGGGATGCTGTAAAGTAGCGGTCAGCTGGTCTTCATCCTTACTGGACCTGAGCAAGCTGCACGAGCTTCCACATACATCACCAACAGCAATTTTTATTTATTTATTTATTTGTGTGTGTGTGCAACAATAAGATTGCTTTATCAGAAGATCTTAAAAGCACTTCTGCAGTTTGTTCCCGGTTTGTTTCCTCCTCCTCGTTAACATTTCCGGAATTAATTTAGCAATCCTGGCTTTGTTTAAAAGCACCAGGTTTTTGTCTTATGATTTGGTGTTATCCTGATGTCCAGAACGCCCGGTGCGGATGAGAGCCCCACTGCAGCCCGCCCTGTGCAAACATAACGCAGAGCCAAGTCTGCAAAACTTGGCAGTGTTAGTTTCAGAGACTGTCAGGCTGAATCATTTGGGAATGTATCTGAGGGGAGCACATTACAGGTGGGCCTATTACAAGGAAAATAATACAGTTGTGTCGTGGTTTAACCCCAAATTGTAACCCAATACCACGCAGCCGCTCGCTCACTCCCCCCCTCCCCGCTGGGGTGGGGAGGAGAATTGGAGAGAAAGGAAAACTCGTGGGTTGAGATAAAAACAGCTCACCAGGACAGCAAAGTAAAAAATATGAAAATATATTAATAATGATAATAATGATAATATATACAAGGATAATAGAATATATAAAACAAACGATACACAATTTCTCACCACCCGACGACCGATACAGCCCGTCCCGAGCAGCAGGCAGGGAGCAGGGGTATCCCCCCCCCAGCTATCCCAGAACAGCAAGTTCCAGGGAAAGCAGGCGAGGGAACAAACAGCTAAACGAGTGAAAAACAAAAAGGTAAAAATAGGGAAACAAAAAGCAACCTGAAGGGAAGCTTAAGGATTAGGGCAAGTTAAAGGTCTCAAAAGCCTCAAAAGCCCAAAAGACCAAAAAAGATCTAGAGAAAAAAACTAGTGGCCCACCGACCGACCCTCGCTTATATCAAGCATGACGTCTATGGTATGGAATACTCTCTTTGGCCAGTTTGGATCAACTATCCTGTCTCTACCCCTCCCAAGTTTTGCATCTGCACGTTAGCAGAACCTGGAAAACAGCAAAATGTCCTTGGTGGTTCAGCAGCAACCAGCAACATCAGTGTGCTATCACTGTTCTGCTCACACTAAAGCCAAAACACAGGAGCTGCTGAAAACAAAACTAGCTCCATCCTGGCCTAAACCAGGACAGTATCCACCCCTTATTCCATACCATTTACGTTATGCTCAGGTCTCTCACCTTCCAATTAATCACTGCCACTTTGTCTTTAATATATACACACAGATACCATCCCTTTAGTCTATGGACCATCCCTCCAAAATGTCTATTGAGTTCATTTAGTCCACAATCCTGGGTTCCATCTGTCTTAACAGTCTCTCAGGGCAGGAGAGATGGTGTGCAGTGTCGGATTGTTGCATGCTGCATCTGGAACTTACAGCTGGTGTATCTGGCATGGCTGGTGTAGCTTGTCCGCAGTTGGCAGATCGAAGGTGTTGATCTCGACTGTGCGCCAGTTGTTGAAGTCAGCCCATCACTGCCACACTTTGCTCGGTTTCATCAGAGTTCACTCTTCATTGAGTCAGGTGATTCTTCCTGTAATACCTTTGATACAGAACACAACTATAGAAATGATTATATACATGATTATATACAATATATACATAATATAAATGATTATATACAGTATATGATAGCAATTAACATCACACAGTTCAGACTATTGGCTATTTTCACCTAAAATCAGATCTCCATGAGGTACACATCGGACTTCTCCATCCTCCTGCATTACCCACCAAGTGCATCCAGGCCCTTGAGCGAAAGCAATCCCACGGATGGGTTTGCCTTTGCCCGAGGCAGGAATAACCCAGACTGTCTTCCCCAGCATGTTTTTTACATGCACCACAGGAACTTTGTCCCCTTCTACAGTACGCAAAGGTTTTGACTGGGCAGGGCCAGCCCGATTGGTGGATCCTCTAGTGTTGACTAACCAAGTGGCTTTTGCTAAATGTGTATCCCAGTTTTTGTAGGTTCCACCACCCATTGCTCTCAGTGTAGTTTTTAGTAGTCCATTGTATCGTTCGATTTTCCCAGAGGCTGGTGCATGATAGGGGATGTGATACACCCACTCAATGCCATGCTTTTTGGCCCAGGTGTCTATGAGGTTGTTTCGGAAATGAGTCCCGTTGTCTGACTCAATTCTTTCTGGGGTGCCATGTCGCCATAAGACTTGCTTTTCAAGGCCCAGGATGGTGTTCCGGGCGGTGGCATGGGGCACAGGATATGTTTCCAGCCATCCGGTGGTTGCTTCCACCATTGTGAGGACATGGCGCTTGCCTTGGCGGGTTTGTGGGAGTGTGATATAGTCAATCTGCCAGGCCTCCCCATATTTATATTTCAGCCATCGTCCTCCATACCAGAGAGGCTTTAATCGCTTGGCTTGCTTGATTGCAGCGCATGTTTCACACTCATGGATAACTTGTGCAATGGTGTCCATAGTTAAGTCCACCCCTCGATCACGAGCCCATCTGTATGTTGCGTCTCTTCCTTGGTGGCCTGAGGTATCATGGGCCCACCGAGCTAGGAATAGTTCACCCTTACGTTGCCAGTCCAAGTCCACTTGAGACACTTCAATTTTAGCAGCCTGATCCACTTGCTGGTTGTTTTGATGTTCCTCAGTGGCTCGACTCTTGGGTACATGAGCATCTACATGGCGTACCTTTACAACAAGCTTCTCTACCCGGGCAGCAATATCTTGCCACAGTTCGGCAGCCCAGATGGGTTTGCCTCTGCGCTGCCAGTTGCTCTGCTTCCATTGTTGTAACCACCCCCACAGGGCATTCGCCACCATCCATGAGTCGGTGTAGAGGTAGAGCTTTGGCCACTTCTCTCGCTCAGCAATATCTAAAGCCAGCTGGATGGCTTTCACCTCTGCAAACTGACTTGATTCACCTTGTCCTTCAGTGGCTTCCGCAACTCTTCGTGTAGGACTCCATACAGCAGCTTTCCATCTTCGATGTTTTCCTACAATACGACAGGATCCATCAGTGAACAGGGCGTATTGCTTTTCATCTTCTGGCAGTTTATTATACGGTGGGGCCTCTTCAGCACGTGTCACCTCCTCCTCTGGTGACATTCCAAAATCTTTGCCTTCTGGCCAGTCCGTGATCACTTCCAGAATTCCTGGGCGACTGGGGTTTCCTATTCGAGCTCGTTGTGTGATCAGTGCAACCCACTTACTCCATGTGGCATCGGTGGCATGGTGTGTAGAAGGGACTCTTCCTTTGAACATCCAGCCCAGCACCGGCAGTCGGGGTGCCAGGAGGAGCTGTGCTTCAGTGCCAATCACTTCTGAAGCAGCTCGAACCCCTTCATATGCTGCCAAGATCTCTTTCTCAGTTGGAGTGTAGTGGGCCTCGGATCCTCTGTATCCCCGGCTCCAAAACCCCAGGGGTCGACCTCGAGTCTCCCCTGGCGCTCTCTGCCAGAGGCTCCAGGTAGGACCATTCTCCCCGGCTGCGGTGTAGAGCACATTTTTAACATCTTGTCCTGCCCGGACTGGCCCAAGGGCTACTGCATGAACTATCTCCTGTTTAATTTGTTCAAAGGCTTGTCGTTGTTCAGGGCCCCATTTAAAATCGTTCTTCTTCCGGGTCACGTGATAGAGAGGGCTTACAATAGAACTGTAATTTGGAATATGCATTCTCCAGAAACCCACAACGCCTAAGAAAGCTTGAGTTTCCTTCTTGTTAGTTGGTGGAGACATCGCTGTTATCTTGTTGATCACGTCCATTGGGATCTGACGACGTCCATCTTGCCATTTTATTCCTAGGAACTGGATCTCTTGTGCAGGTCCTTTGACCTTACCTCGTTTTATGGCAAAACCGGCTCTCAGAAGGATTTGGATTATTTTCTCTCCTTTCTCAAAAACTTCTTCTGCTGTGTTGCCCCACACAATGATGTCATCAATGTATTGCAGGTGTTCTGGAGCTCCACCCTTTTCCAGTGCAGTCTGGATCAGTCCATGGCAAATGGTAGGGCTGTGTTTCCACCCCTGGGGCAGTCGATTCCAGGTGTATTGGACGCCTCTCCAGGTGAAAGCAAACTGTGGCCTGCACTCTGCTGCCAAAGGAATTGAGAAAAATGCATTAGCAATGTCAATGGTAGCATACCACTTGGCTGCCTTGGACTCCAGTTCGTACTGAAGTTCTAGCATGTCCGGCACGGCAGCGCTCAGTGGTGGCGTGACTTCATTCAGGCCACGATAGTCCACTGTTAGTCTCCATTCTCCGTTAGATTTCCGTACTGGCCATATAGGACTGTTAAAGGGTGAGCGAGTCTTGCTGATCACTCCCTGGCTCTCCAGTCGGCGAATCAGTTTATGGATGGGGGTCAGGGAGTCTCGATTGGTGCGATATTGCCGTCGGTGCACCGTTGTGGTAGCAATTGGTACCTGTTGTTCTTTGACCCTCAGCAACCCCACAACAGAAGGATCCTCTGAAAGACCGGGCAAGGTGGACAGCTGCTTAACGTCCCCTGTATCCACAGCAGCTACACCAAAAGCCCACCGGTACCCTTTTGGGTCCTTGAAATACCCTCTCCTGAGGTAGTCTATGCCAAGGATGCACGGAGCATCCGGGCCAGTCACAATGGGGTGCTTTTGCCACTTGTTCCCAGTTAGGCTCACTTCGGCCTCCAGTAAAGTTAACTCCTGGGACCCCCCTGTTACTCCAGAAATAGAAATGCGTTCAGCCCCTCTATAGTTCGATGGCATTAGCGTGCACTGTGCGCCAGTGTCCACTAGAGCCTTGTACTTCTGGGGGGCTGATGTGCCAGGCCATCGAATCCACACAGTCCAGTAAACTCGGTTGTCCCTCTCCTCCACCTGGCTGGAGGCAGGGCCCCTCTAATTCTGATTATAATACCCGCTGTCAACAAATGGGTTCGTGTGGGACGCATGGGGTTGAATCTCATCCCTGTTTCTCATTTCTTGTAAGTACGACTCAGAAGCCCTTCTACCCCATCTGGGGAACTGCCCACTGGAGACTGGAGCAGCAATTTTCCTGGAAGAACCCTTATTTGTAGATGTTTTCTTTTTCAACTCACGTACCCTTGCCTCTAGGGTCGAGGTGGGTTTTCCATCCCACTTTCTCATGTCCTCTCCATGGTCACGGAGGTAAAACCACAGGGTACCTCGCCGTGTGTACCGTTTCTCTTGAGCAGGGGAAAATTTTCTCCTAACAGCTGAGATTCTGGTCCGTACAGGTGGCAAGTAGGACCTTTCCTCTTTGAGTTGCCGAAACTCCTGGCACATTCTTTCAGCCAGTTTTTCCACAGCCGAGACACAGGCCCGTATGGAGGAAGAGATATTGTCCTCATACTGTCGGAGTTGGTTAGCCACTGCACGCACCAGTGGTGCCTCATCGTCTTTCCAACTCATTGTTGCCAATGAGTTGGCATACGATGATGGTGCACTATGTAAAAACTTCCGCCACATGGGTCGGGTACATTGGACCTCATCTGGATCTACGGGTGTCTGCGGGTTATCCAGGTCATGATAAATCAATTCCCGCACAGCTAATTCCCTCAGATACTGAATACCTCCCTCCATATTGGTCCACTTCTTTGGGTGGCATACAATGTCTTCCTTAAAGAAATACCTGTCCCTCACACCTGACAGGAGTCTCCTCCACAGACTGCGGGCTTCTGCCTCTCTTCCAACTGCCCTGTCAATGGCTGCTTCCTTAGACAAGGATCCCAGCTGCCTGGCTTCCCTGCCCTCTAGTTCCAGGCTACTGGCCCCATTGTCCCAGCATCGGAGCAGCCAGGTGACAAGCTGCTCACCTTGATTACGGCTGTAATCTTTTCGGATATCTCGCAGCTCAGTCAGGGATAGGGGTCGGGTGATTATCTCTGCTTCTGCCTCTCCCTGTTCCTGTGATGTCCCTGGTTCATCCTCATCTTTTGTGGGGCGAGCTGATTTCTTTGTGCTTTTCTTCTTTTGTACAGGGGCAACTGATACCGGCACGGGTGGATCTGCAGTGCCTGTCACAGCAGCCACGGTGCTCATAGCTGGGGCTTGAACAGCCGCGGTGCCCACGGCAGGGACTGGGGCAGCAGCGATGCCCATGGCAGGGGTTGGAACGGCCGCGGGGGTGGAGCAGCTGCAGCGCCCATGGCCCGTAGCAGCGATTGAGGCAGCAGCGGTGGCCGCGGCGGGGGGTGTAGCAGCGGCGGCGGGGGCTGGCACAGCCGCAGCGGGGGCTGGAGCAGCCGCGGTGGCCGTGGCGGGGGCTGGAGCGGCCATGGCGGGGGCTGGCGCGGCCGCAGCGGCCGGAGCGGGGGGTGGAGCGGCCGCGGTGCCCACGGCGGGGGGTGCAGCGGCTGCCGCGCCCATGGCGGGGGGTGGCGCGGCCGCGGGGGCCGCAGCGGGGGCTGGGACGGTCGCGGGGGCCCTGGCGGGCCCTGGGGCGGCCGCGGTGCCTGCGGCGGGGGTCGGGGCCGGGGCAGCCGCGGTGCCCGTGTGGCGAGGAGCGGAGCAGCCCCGGTGCCCGTAGCGGAGCGTGGGGCGGCCGCGGCGCCCGTGGCGGGGGACGGCGCGGCCGCGGGGGCTGTAGCAGGGAGCTGGGGTGGCCCTGAGCCTACGCCTGCACCGGCTTCTAAGCAAAAGCAAGATGTGACACAAATGTATTCCTACTGATAGGAGTAACAATCCGGTCCGAACATCCCACAAGTATTCCAAGTTTTCAGAAACTCCCGTAACTAACCAGGAGGGCCACGAGAAATCAAAGGAAGGCATTTTTACCCAGGAGGGGAGAGAGAAAGCGAAGGACGAAGTTTCCCCCTGTTGACCCCCCGGGAAGGAAAAAATAAAGGAATAATTACTGATAGTCCCCACCAGATTGGTCCCGAAGTACGAAGTTGTAACTGTTGGTGACGCTTCGTTCTGCACATCACCCCCCCCCCAATGTATATGAATACAGGTAGTAAACTGGTCTAAACACCAATGATTTTACCATGCCATAAGCCAGTGCTAAACCACACACCGAAGCAATAAACCTAATCAAAAGGCCAGAGGTAACAGACCACGCATAAATAGTGACCAACAGCATACAGTAAGGTGATACACGATACAGCTCTGAGAAGCACTCGGTAAACAAGTCAAACAACATTGTGACCAGCAGCAATTAAAGTAATACAACGGATGCTTATAACAAATTGTTTTAACACACTCTGGTCAAGTCTGTTGTTATCTCAACCCTTTGAGCCTGATCGGGGGCTTTAAACCCTGGACCCTCAATCTGATGCTCTCTCAGCTGAGCTGGCTGGACTCCTCTCGAGCCCCACGTTGGGCGCCAAAAAGGACTGTCGTGGTTTAACCCCAAATTGTAACCCAATACCACGCAGCCGCTCGCTCACTCCCCCCCTCCCCGCTGGGGTGGGGAGGAGAATTGGAGAGAAAGGAAAACTCGTGGGTTGAGATAAAAACAGCTCACCAGGACAGCAAAGTAAAAAATATGAAAATATATTAATAATGATAATAATGATAATATATACAAGGATAATAGAATATATAAAACAAACGATACACAATTTCTCACCACCCGACGACCGATACAGCCCGTCCCGAGCAGCAGGCAGGGAGCAGGGGTATCCCCCCCCCAGCTATCCCAGAACAGCAAGTTCCAGGGAAAGCAGGCGAGGGAACAAACAGCTAAACGAGTGAAAAACAAAAAGGTAAAAATAGGGAAACAAAAAGCAACCTGAAGGGAAGCTTAAGGATTAGGGCAAGTTAAAGGTCTCAAAAGCCTCAAAAGCCCAAAAGACCAAAAAAGATCTAGAGAAAAAAACTAGTGGCCCACCGACCGACCCTCGCTTATATCAAGCATGACGTCTATGGTATGGAATACTCTCTTTGGCCAGTTTGGATCAACTATCCTGTCTCTACCCCTCCCAAGTTTTGCATCTGCACGTTAGCAGAACCTGGAAAACAGCAAAATGTCCTTGGTGGTTCAGCAGCAACCAGCAACATCAGTGTGCTATCACTGTTCTGCTCACACTAAAGCCAAAACACAGGAGCTGCTGAAAACAAAACTAGCTCCATCCTGGCCTAAACCAGGACAAGTTGTCATAGTAGCACTCTTCTAGGGAGGCAAATCTGTTGCTGAAGTGCAGTTGTGTTTTGGTTGCTGCTTTCCATCACAGAAATCTTCCTTTCACAGATGAGGTTTTTGTTAGCCCTGGATTATGTGTCTTGGTTTTCACTGCCTAGCATGCAGCAAAGTCTGTGCTCCTGTTTTGGAGGGGGACAGGAACTTGAAAGGCATAAAATTTATTTTTCTGCTAAAATTTCAGTGAGAGAGGGAGTTGTCTGACTGAAACAAAGCTTTCTAAGGAGCAAACAGAGAGAAGTACATTTTATGTCAAGACAGTCTGTAGCACTCTAGAAGCACCAGTGACAGCTTCATATAGCCTAAACATTTTGACTCTTGTAGAATGTAAATAGAATTTGCATTTTAGAACAAGCTTTAATGCTAATGGTTTTCTTTTTAGGAGAGAGATAAGCCACTAGGAAAAAAAAATCGTATTTCTAATAGAAAGACAGACAAGACCCATAATTAATGTTGCACTAGCAGGCTTCCTCCATGGTTGGCTAATCACAGCTGAGTGTTAATAAGCGTAGAGTTTTTTTAAATACTGTTGTAACATGTTAATTAAGATAATTCGGCTCCATGTGTCTCTTGAGTTACCAGATGGCGACTGCATTGGTGGAAGGCTGCAATTAGAGTCTTTTCTTGCTTTTTCTTCCTCTGCCCTAAAAAAAAAAAAAAAAAAAAAAAAAGAGAGAGAAAGAAAAAAAAAAAAAAGAAAAAGGCAGCTTTGGTGTGTATGGGATGGCTGTGTGAGGGGTGCCTGTTACTGTACACAGTGTAAGTGCTTGTGTCTAATTATATAAATGCACAGCCATATGATTATATATACAAATCTCTTTGCTTTGGTTTCTTCTCATTTACCCATATTATGACATAAAGAAAAATAAGCCTCCTCGTCAGAGTATGCCCTTGCTAGGGAAACTGTAATTTCCCCGTAAAGGCTCCAGTCCTGCTCAGTTTGCTCTTCTGTTATTGACTTCAGAGTAAGCAGCATCTGGAGCCAGGAAAGACAGAGAGCTTATTTTTCAGTGGACTTTGGCCTCTGCTTAATACACAGAGCCCAAAAGAGGGTTATGTTTTGCAGTGTGTTTTTAGGAAGGCTTAAAATATTTCAGGGGCAGGGTCGACGAGAAGTGTGTGCACTCACAATGGAGGCCTTTTATTGACTTCTGCCTCCTGTAAGTAGAATATAAAGAGGTCCTTTAGCCTCAGCTGTTGTGACTGGGCCCCGGCAGCAGCTGCCGTCTCAGGTTTGTCCCTCTGGGAAATGACCCATCTGCTCATGTGCTAGAGAAAGCCAGAGTGCTGAAAAGGAGAAGGTTCAAAATCTGTTCTCCTGGTTCCAGTCCCCATCTCCACCCCAGAAATTACAGACCAGTGGAAAACCTGGGCATCTGGTAATCTGTCTTTTATGGTGTGAATGCTGCCTCCGACTAGAAACACACTGAGTTCTCAACTGTTTCCAGCTGGCAGAGGATAGCTTCAGTCTGGGTCCCTCTTCAGATGTTGTATCTGCAGCTACTGTATTTGTATAGTTAAAACATGGAGGTTAGCACTTGTGGGCAATAAGCAAAAAAATAAACCCACTAACACCTCGATCTACCTGAAAGGGGAGCAGAGCATGCTTCACCTCCACTGGGAATGGCCCACCTGTCCTCTAGGGAGAAGGCTTTCTAATGACTGCATGAGACATTTGTGTTGGAATTTAATTATATAGGCTAAAAAATGTCCCTCCAAATGTCCCCAGGATGCTGGATGTTGGGAGAGGGTAGAATCTCAAATATGATTTCCAGAGCAGGTCATTGATGTGTTTCGCAGAACCAGCCTGCCAAGAGAAACCCCGGTCTAGAGCATGTGGCTCTTCGTGTTCAGCACAGACCTGCGGTTACAAGCAGTGACATTTATCTGTGGAATACTTGATGAGCCATTTCCTAGCCTAATACTGGTATTAATCCAAACGCTCTGACTGGGGAGGACAATGCAGGAGCAGAGGGTGCACACTGGGAAGCTGCTGTGCTGAAAGCTTTTGAGTGCATCCAGGCATACATCATTGGTTGGAAACCTGAAGGTATTTAGCACTCAGAAATGGAGCTGGCACTCTGATTAGCTGGAGTATGTGGGTGGAGGCGACTGCTTTTGTATCTGCCACTTGTGCATCTACCACTAAAGCGCATCCCCTTCTCGTTGCTTTCTCAACTGGAAGGAAGGTGTGGGTGGGGAAGAGGCAGTACTGTTGATGAAAGCCTTCCTAGGTGCTTTTTCTGTGCAGACCAGCTGCCTGGGAAGTGGTTTTTGCTATGGTAAAAGATGGTGTTTAGTTGATGTAGCTAGTCTAAAAAGGGTATGAAATGATAACAGACTTGCTGTTAAAACTAAACTGCTGCTGAGGGAGGGGCTTTCGAAAGTGGCTTCTACTGTTTATAGACTGGTTTGTGTGCACAAGGCAAGAGAGGAAAAACAAGGATGGTGCCTGTCTGGATTTCACACTGAAAGCAAAGCTGGCTGGTCTTCTCCCCCCATCATTTCCCTCTCTGCAGAAGACTCCTGGAGCCAAACACCAGTCCTGCCTCAGGCAGAAGGAAATGTAATGTGTGACTGAAGGCCCTAGTTTAAGAAGAAAAAAATCTTGACCCCAAGAGGAGCTTGTGGAATTTTTTTGTTCGGCAGTCATGGTGTCACTGCAGCCATGCTGGTCTTCCCCTCTTTCCCCAGAGAGTGACGCAGCAGGAGGCTTGGGTTAGAAAGGCCTGATAGGTAGCTGTAAGCTCTTTGAATCAAATAGATGTGGGTTTTTTGGTTTTTTTTTTTCTCCCCTCCTCGAGGCAGCAAACCACCTTTAGCCCAGACTCTTCAGGGCGTAGGGGGTGAAGTTCTCGTGAGAAAAGCAGCTAACTTAGTGAATTTCCTGTCTGCTAGTTGGGAAGAGTTTATAAAATAAGAGCTTGCTGTTGAAAATGGCGTGTATGCCAGTTGTATACATGCCTTTAGTTTTGGTGCCGCTTTTCTAGTTTTTTCTCTCAGTAGGTATATAGTGGGGTTTGAGTTCATCATATGCTAGGTAGGGATCTGTCCTACCCTAGCAAATGTGGGGGGTTTGACACAACCACTCCTCTAGGAGGAAAAGCTAAGTTTAAAAACCAAAAAAAATTTTACTTGCATGAAAACTTGGACAGTGTGTTCTGTTAGGTGTAAGCTGAGGCACTGTAGTCTCTCTGCAGGCACTGGGAGGCTGATGTGTTGCCTTTGTTGTTGCTCAAGAAGCTGGTAAGTGAGCTTGGCAACTCTGGCTGGTTACCCTGCTGCTGTGGCTAAGGGCAGTAGTGACACTATTATCTGTTGTGTCACATTGATGCTTCTCTGAGCACCGGTGACAGAGGTTGGGAGTATATCCAATAAATAGAAGAGATCCAAGAACTGGGCTAAGGGAGGGGTAAATTGTTTCCTTATTGACTTACTAAACAACCAGGAGATTAGCGGAGAGGTTGGGTAGTGCCCTGCTGGCAAGGACTGAAACTCTGCAAAGAGAGAAAACAATGCCTTTTCTCCTGTTAGCAAATAAGGCCAGAGCTCTTGCTACCAAATTCATTCAGTCGCTTCCTGAGGCGAAACTAATGTTCAGTGTCACCGCTGAGTGGGATCCATGGGCAGCACTCTGCTAGAATCGCCAGACACTCTAGAAGCCAAAGTGAGCATTATTGCTGGTCTCTGCATTGCACTTCTGGCCTGCTGGCTGGCTGGCTGCGTCAGGCTGTCACATTGTTATTGTGAAAAAGCATTGTGTAAAGAAGATGAAGTTCTGTGTATGAATTCACAAACAAATAGCAACTGGGGAAAAAAACCCAAAACAACATCAACAACAACAAAACCCCACAACTATTGCTGCAAGCCCATTCAGGGCTCTAACTGGAGAGAAACAGCGAACCTCGCTGTATTCTTTTCAGCACGGTGTTAATTAAACCTGAACCTCAGGTCTGTGATGCTGAAAATGCACAGTCTCCGCAGAAGGCTTCAGATGCAGCTGGAGTTTCAGACCACCCATTTAGCTGTGGCAGAACCCAGTTGAAGAGGGGAGTAGAGAGGGAGGGCTACTCTCAAGGATGCCTTAGAGAGTTTGGGGCTTTTTGAAGGTCCTTGCCAGAAGTTAGTAATAGCTTTTGCAGTTCCATCTGTTGTACTGAAGTGATGCACACACATGAATTATCCAAGCTGAAAATTGGAGGCCTCCATAGCAGGGGCAAGTAACTGGAAGATGGGGATATCTTGTATTTATTTTGGATGCTTTTCTAGATGTGCTGTTTCTATGGCTAGTGGCAAGTCCTGGCTGAGAGAATAAAGGTGGTGGTGTTTTGGAGGACTGGAGACTGGGACAGAGAAGTGCTCCTTGCCACCGTGGAATGCGCTGGAGCACAACTTGGAAGAGAGTAAATAGGCAAAGGCAGTGACTGTGACCAGGAGGAAACCTTCCTGTGTGACAGGAGATATGAAAAGAGACAAAAAGATATACTTTAAGGCAAGACAAACTTTTTTAAGCTGCTCCACAAAAATCCTACTGTAGGGGAATCAAGGTAGTAGAAGAAAGTTAGGATGAGGCTTCAGAGGAAACAGCATGAAGGAAATAGTGTGACCTCTAGTACTGGGACAATTTAACTGGGTGCTTATGTGTTCTGCTTCACAAAGAAGTTTGCTCACCAGGCAGGACATGCTGGCGTGAGACTATCATGACCGGTTTAACTAGACTAGCCAGGGGAATGTTCATCTTGTTAGATCAGGAGGGTGGTTTTTGTTTGTAGGATGTTTTTCCTCTGTGAGTCTTGATAATACCGATTAAATGGAGTAAATCTTGTAGATGAGGAAAGGGAAGTACTGAGCTTAGGATCTTCCATTTCCAGTCTTCACATCCCACAAAAGTTGGGCTATGTCTGAAAGGCCAGGAGGTGTTAACATAACTGAACAGGGCACGTGTTCAGAGGATCCAGCAGAGCAGTCGTTGTCTGCCCAAATTGCTTCCAAAATGCTTCAGCACTGACATGTAAGATTCCTCTGACACTGCTCTGAGGATGGTCAAATATGCTAGAGCACTTATGTAGTCAGTGAGGAATTCACCTGAGGCTCAGTCCAGCTTCCTCTTGAAGTTGCTGGGATTTGGGCCTGACTCATATAAACAGCAACTTTAATTTGTCAAAACTGTTCCCGTCCTAGCTTTAGTGACCTTCGTGCCTTGCTGTGGAGAAGTAGAAGAAATGTTACTGGATGTTCAGTGCAAAACATCCTTTTGTTAAGCAATGTTATACCCATCTGTCCACCCACGTAAGGTGAGCAATGCAATGGTTTCTTCTCCCTCAGTTACAAACCTACGGTTACGCACTCTAGCAGGTGATGATTAGTAGTTGTCTTGTTCTGTTTTTTTTTTTTTTTTTTCTTATAAGAATGCATTGGGTTAAGGAGGATTTGGTTTTCATCTCTGTGTGGTCAGACTGCCCAGCAAAAGAAGTGACTGACTGAAATACAGTTGAGGTGCTTGAGGTGCAGAAAAAAGGGGTGTAAGACCCCTGCTAGGATCCCGGAGTCTTACTAGTTGAAAAAAGGAACACGCAGTGCCAAGCAAAGCAAACGAGACTGTAGAGAGGTGCCTTTTGGTCACCTCTTGTACAGTGTTGTGCCTGTGCAAAGGAGGTCAGTACTGGGGAGCTTTTATAATTCTGTGGCAATTATCCAGTCAGATTGAAGTATGCTTTAATCTTGCATTGTATGTGTAAGTGGAGTGTATTGTACTTGATCCTTGCCACAACAGGCTCGTCCTGCTTGGGCTTTGGAAATCTTCTGCTTATCTGTGAATCTCACTCACAGAGATCAAGGCTTAACTGTGCTCCTGTGGTTCATGTCCTAGTATGTAAAACCTTCACTTCTATGTCAGCACACGAAATACCACATGCTTCCATCTATGGTATTATCTGTGACCATGGCTTGGTTTTGTGTCGTTTTTACATTATGTTAGAAATGCTTTGTAGAACTGCATCTGGTTGGCGTTCAGGACCACAGCTCAGCTTCAGCTCAGCCAGGACATGGAAGATCCATTTCATCCTTTGGTGATTAGGTTAATCAGTACGGCCAACTGACATCTCTTACTATCTCTAAAAGAAGCCATGTTCCAATCCCTCACAGCGCTTTGTGAATTTGGTAGAAGAGCAGGCAAGTGGAGCTCACTACTACTAGTGGAGCCATGGGAAAGGGAGCTGGTAAAGATACAATGTGATGACACTGTGGTTGCAACAAAAAAGAGGTTCCTTAGTGTCATGCTGCTTATTGTCAAGTTGGTAACAGCTATTCAAAGAACATAAGAGCAGTTAACCCTCCTTGAAGGTGGACAGTATTTTCTCATGTGACCTAGACACAGAAAAATATGGTGCTTACAGATGATTTGATGGGAAACTGGGTGGAGGTGCATGCTGGCTTAGTATTTTTTCATTTGTGTATAAAAAATTGTCTATATATTAAATACCTAGTATTTTGGAATGGCGTTTGCAGAAAGTCCGGTATGTAACTTTATTTCTGCCTGTCAATCTGGAAATGACAGTTTCTTTACCTCTGAACAGAGTTCGGTGATGTTCAAAATGCTTGGACTTCTTGTCAGTTGTTATCTCCTTCCTGTTTTCCAGCAGTGTATGCTGGCAGAGAACCAGCTCTCTCGGGAGATGTCATAAACTTCAGTGCCTCTTAGAAACAGGGCTTTTGGGAGTAGAGCTCTGCGCGCGCGCACACACACACACACACACACACACACCCCCCCTCCCCCCCCCCCCGCCTCCACACAGTGCTGGAATGTTCAAAACCACTGTTTCTGTGCGTCCTCAAAGCTGGGAATAGCTTTGCGAGCCTAGGCTGTCAGTAACCCCCTAGGAAGTTGATAACTTCAGTAACTTGGCTCTCTTTCTCTTCCCTGCCTGGCGTGAACATTTGTTTTAGGATGTCTCATAAGCTCTGGGATACTTCCAAGAACAAGAACATGTGTTTCAGGGAGGGAGTTGATGAAATTCCTACATGTTTCTTTGTATTTCAAATACAACCCAGGGCCATTGCGAGTCTAGGCTGATGGTATTGGGAAGGGGGTTGATTGTTACAATTTATGTACTTAAAGTGTCCCTCAAATTTAAAATAATTTTTGTAACCTTTTGGGAAGCTTCAGTGTATCCACTCTGTGCCACACGCCTTTGAAACTTGGAAGGAGTAAATCTGGGGGTCATGGTTTTGCTGTGTCCCTTGAAATCTGCCCAGCTTTAATTGGGGCTGAAATACCGAAAAACCCTCCTCCATGGTTTAGTTCGCTTGCCTCAAAAAGCATCAGTGTGCCAAAGTAATATCTAAACAGCAGCGCTCTAGCCTGGGGCTGAGCCACGCAGCAGCATGCGAACACTGCTGAGGGTTAAACGCAAGCAGCCCACTTGGGAAGCGTGAGCTGGAAGGGGAGCTGGGTCAGGCTGCTCCCAAACCCAGTACTGAATCGTCACGACAGCCACGCTCTGGAGTGCCGATAAACAGTTCACACAGGCAGCTATTCCCATCCCTCTGCACCTTCTGGCTACAAAGCGTAGCCAGGAGCAGGCTGCTCTGGACACGCAGTCTGGCAGCAGTTGGCACCCAGCTCTTTGGCTTGTTGATAGAGTCTTACTGCTCAGTCATCCTGAGTCACCGCACCCCTGGTGTGTCGGTGGCTTGTTCTGTCAAAAGTGGTAAATGGGCCGCTCTGCCTGGTTCTGTATTGCTGTGGGTATACCAGTGCTGCAAACGCAGGGCGTGAGCTTTGCTGCTGTTTGGTGAGATAGAGTCTGATTCTGCACAACCCTTTACTTTTTCTTCTTATAAATATCTCAAGGGCAGGTGTCAAGAGGATGGGGCCAGACTCTTTTCAGTGGTGCCCAGTGACAGGACAAGGGGCAACAGGCACCAACTGGAACACAGGAAGTTCCATCTAAATATGAGGAAAAACTTCTTTACTGTGAGGGTGACAGAGCCCTGGCACAGGCTGCCCAGGGCGGTTGTGGAGTCTCCTTCTCTGGAGATATTCAAAACCCACCTGGACGCAGTCCTGTGCAGCCTGCTCTAGGTGACCCTGCTCTGGCAGGGGGGTTGGACTAGATGGTCTCCAGAGGTCCCTTCCAACCCCTACCATTCTGTGATTCTGTGATTATGTTAGCCCCAGTTTAGAGCACACATATGGAGGCAATTGAAGACACCCATTGTGGAGCATGTGAAAGCTGAGGGTACTGAAAACTTAGGAACAGGTCACTGTAGTGGAAAGCTGCATTGTCTGTCCTAAGCTTTCTGGTTGCCTGTGTTATGTTGGGCTAGGCCCTGGTTTGCAGAGGTGCTGAGCTCTGTCAGAGATGCCAGGGAAAGGGAGCTGGTCCAGCAGGGAACAGAGGTGTTTGGCTTCCTCAGTTTTTCAGGCACCACCAGTCCATCATCTTACCCACCCAACCCTTGCCTGGGCTGCCTCCAGCAATCTTTAAAGCTGTCAGCACTGTGTAGCTAGTCCTCTCCAAAGCTGCAGGCCCTGAGACACTCTGCTCCCCTGAGGCTGCCTTGCAAAGGACAGTTTAGGTGGTCTTCCAGGGAAGCTGGGGTTGCCCAGAGATGCTCAGTCAGGTTGAGGGTGTAGGATGTTGATGTTGTGGCTGCCTGATCCAGATCTTTTTTGTCTATTTCCCCAGAACATAAACAGTGTTCTTCTATCACAGTGAAGGTGACATTTTAAAATACTTGTGATGCTCTTGGATGCTGTGATGATAAATGACCTGAGGAGGTGGGGAAAAAAAAGGGGGAGGTGACTAATTCTGCAAGCTCTTCCCTGTGCGAAGAGGACAAGTCAGGGACAACTGACTGAACACACTTACCAGCTGCTTCTCTCCCTTTGTGCCAAGTGGCCTGTGGAGGTGAGGAGGAAGCCAATCTGCAGTGGTGTAGCTGCACATCTCCTCCTGAAGGCCTTGTGCAAGGAGGCCAAGTCAGGGTTTTGTAGGTGACTGATGTGGTGTTTCCAAGCCTTTGAGAGCGCTATTGCGATGTAAATGAGTGCTTGTTTCTTGTTGGCTGACTGAATTTTGTACAGATCTGAGAAACCTCATCAGCGTAGGTGGCTCTTTATGGTAGAAGGGGAACCAAACAGTGAGCTGCTGCCTGGTCCAAATGGGTTCCTGGTGTAACAGCCACACATGGGTACAGCTCAGGAGAAGGGGGAACAGAGGGAACAAGCTCTGTTTGCTGCAGTCAGTTAGCAGAGAGATGCTGTGCGTGGCTCCCAAGCAATTCCAAGTACCTCCTGTGGCATAAAAAGATGTAGGGAAGTTGTCTTCTCTGCTTCTGTGTTTCGGTGGCTGCTGTGGCAACAGTAGCTTTTCCCCACAGCTCTTTACCATTGCCTAGAGAGGTACATGTTAAACTGCTGAGAATATTTCTGGTGCTCAAATGGGTCCTTGCAATTTAGCAGGAACCCCCTCTCCTGGGCTGCAGATGAAGCAGGGCATTTGTCTATGTGCCTGAATGTGAAATGTGCCATGAATCTGTCACTTCAGCTGATCCCAGCTGACTCTGTGTTGGACAGGCTTAAAGCAAGTTTTAGCCTCATAAGGCAAAGGGTTAAAACCTTGGTTACAAAACAGGAAATTATTGCAGAAAGGAAAAATAAAGAAATGAAGAAGAGGCAACAGTTAATACTCATCAGGCATGGGACAGTGGCTTCTCTGAAGCTTATTTAAGAATAAATCTCCTCAAGAACAAAGTTGTCTTGAAAAGCTGCTGCTTAGACCCCTGTTAACCTTTTCTCTCAAGAAGTAAATTGAATTGCAGCTATAAAGCTGGCAGAACTCATATCAGAGGGTTTTGGCACTTCATCTCAGGGTTTACTGGCATTTACAAGGCACTACCTATGATGCGTTCGCACATGTGATTAGGTTCAAGGGTCACTTGCACTGCAGCAATGTAGCAAACTTTTCCACAGTGGAATGAATCTCTAAAGTTTTCTTTTGCTTCTTAAATCTTGCCCAAAATACGGTTACTTGAACTTTGCCCAGCTGTTTCTTGCTGTTTGTCCCACAGTAAGTGGGACACTTAGAGGCAGAACCTGGGAATGCATGCTGCAGGGTTTAAGGGCAGGCCTGGATGACCATGCTGTGATGGAATAGGGTGGGTGGGTTGGTTGGTTTTCCATGCCCCAAAATCTCTCCAGAGAGATCTTTGATGTATTTTCTTTTGTGAAGTTTGGGAAGCTGATGTGGATTTAAAGGGAAGAATCTTTATTTCTCCCTCTTTCAGCCATGCAGCTACGTGGCGTCAGCGTGGGGTGTTGGGGCTGTTCTGCAGGGTCACTGTGATCTGCCAGAGGAGAGGAAATTCTAAGCAATACAAATATCCTGTTTTCAGTGCAATTTCCTCATTCATGGTTTGTTGTTTTTATTTGAATGGCTATTGAAAATTCTACAAGAAAATTTCTGGCATGTGCTATGTCTATACGCATTAGTCAGGATAGGGGATATTCAAATAGAAATGTAAATGCATTCAGCCCTCCAGACTTCACATAGGTAAACAGAGGGTTTTTTAGAAATGTCTTTGTAACGTAACTAATTCCTTTTTAAAAATAGGCTAGCATATTTGGTCCTACTGCAGCAAAGCTCTGTTCTCCATACTGTTAGTGGTATATCTGTGTTAAAACAGCTAAAATCAGTATGCTCTTACAGGCTTCCGGGGTGCCGTATGGGGCAGCACTATACCTTGACGTTGTACCCATAGTACAATGGAGTGTTTGCATTCTTCATTTGTTTCAGTAGGAGGTCTCATGCTTTTTCCATATCGGGCTAATAGGGAAGCCTGGTTGTTAGGTTCCCCTCAGTCCCTAGTGAAACAGCTGTGGGGAAAAGATAGCACCAAGGATTTTCTGGGCGCCTCTTGTGTGGAATCTGTTGTGACAAACTTACATGTCACTGTTCAAAAATATCACCAGTTTGATGCCTGCCAACTCAATTGTACTACTGGGATAACAAGCAGTATTTAGCAATCACAGAAGACATATCAGAGGTGAAACTGAGCAGTGTTCTTTGCCATTGTGTAACAGTCTGTCTTCCCGATTATGGTAGTTTCTTAATTTTAGTGGGTGTTCGTAGGTGGAAGTCTGCCTATGTGCTGTATCTATTGTGCAACAGATGTCTTCCTCTGAGGTATCCTTCATGATGCTTTCTCTTTTTTCCAGATTGTCCCCAGCCACCACAGCCTGAGAATGGAGGCTATAAATGTCACCCTAGCCCCTGCAACAACCCTCTGACTTCAGGCAGTGTCATAGAGTATCTGTGCGTCGAAGGCTACATGCTGAAAGGAGATTATAAATACCTGACCTGCAAGAATGGAGAGTGGAATCCAGCCATGGAAGTCAGCTGCAGGCTCAGCCCACGTGAGTGCTCCCTGACTCCAGTGGGACAGTCAGAATTGCCCTTGCATTGACTTTCCAGATTATCCTTGAACACCGAGTCAGTGTGATGCTGAGGAAGGTCCATACAGCTGCCTCTCTTTGCTCCAGCAAATTCATAAATGTGGCTCACAGTCACAGCTCTTTATTAAACATGTCTCTTCTGTAACAGCCCATCAGATGCAAGCTCCGAGTCCCTCATGCAAGGAGACAACCCATGGAAAGGAATATAAAGGAGGCAACTTGTTACTTATGTGGAGCTTCTTATTTAGGCAGCTCTCATCCCAGAAATGGGGGAGGCTCTAACTGAAGCTTTTTCCATGCTGTCTGGTTTTGCTCCTGATGGGTTTGACAGTACATCTCCCTCAGTGGTGTACCCGTCTGTCCACATGTGCGTGCATGTGTGTGAGTATGTAGAGCCGATCTTCCTTGCAAACGGGTTAACTAACTGTTGGCCTCCTGTGGCAAAGAGCTTGATGGTGCTGCTTTTTGCTGTACTGGTAGGAAAGGACATTGCTGACAAATGATTTCTGCTTCTCTCCAAATGGAAGTGGACAGCTTTTGTTTTGTGGGTCTCTCCCAGCTGAACAGGAACTCCTCCATCAAAGCAGGAAAGTAAAAAGGTTTGCAGGAAAATGTTCATCATACAGCTCTTAGTTTGCCTATGTTCTTCTGGTTTTAAAAGCATGCATACTGGATAAAGGGAGAACTCCCTCCCCTCTTCAAGTTTGGCTTGTTGATAGTGTCTTAGTGCTCAGTCATCCTGAGTCAGCAAGATGTACATCTGGGATTAAGTCTTGTAATCCATGAAGCAAAATGTGTTAGCTTAATTAGAAAGAAACAGAAAAGCACCGTCTTTAAGCTCATTATGGTGCTTGCTGCATATCTGTGATCTCTGGAACATCCTGTCCTGTCCCAAAGATACTGTCTTCTCAGTGCCTCCGTCACAGCCACTCCAATAGCCCCTTCCTATGATGTATAAGGAAGGGAACTGGCAGTTTACCTGGCAGCAACTAGATCCTGAAGAGGCTGTTCAAATTCAGCATAAGCTTCCTTTCCACAGTGGTCCCCCTGCTGCACCCGTTGCAGGTAGTGTTCCCTGGGTGGCATTCCTGCATGGTGGCACTTGGTCTACATCAGGGCTGAAGAGGTTGTGATGTGATGAGCAGCAATCCCTCAGATTTCTTTAGCATCCTGAAGGATCAGTGGCCTTATCAGAAATATGGGGCCTCAAAAGTCTAACCTAGCCTCTTTCATAGGGCTAAAAGGAGGAGGAGGAGGTGGGAGACTGTAGAGAGAAAGGCAGTAGGTCTTAAAATGATTGGTAATGGATAAGATCCGACCTGCTCCATATAGAGTAAATGAAATCCCTAGCAGTTATCAGATGTTTTGTGTAGTTCTAAGCCTGTCAGCCGCATAGCCTTTTGACAGTTTATTGTATGAGTTAGTGAGCATCTTGTTGGAATGAGATGGTGAGTGTGCCGGTGTGTCCCCTGGGTATTGAGCAGTTTTACAGTATTGTGTACTGATGCTGAAAATGGAGCACCTCTATTTGCCTACCCTCTTCCCTTGTCAGCGTACTCAGTGCCCTCAGTAATGCTGAAAATAGAAATCCTCTCTCAACCCTGTTTGCCATAGGGAAAAACGTACCAGATGTTGTTTCCCCCTGGGGAGAGGTCAAGCTGCTTCTGAAAAATTTCAGGAAAACAAGTTCAAAACAACTAAACCAATAGGTTTGACCCCAAGAGAAGATGCAGAAAATGCAAACTGGTTTTCCAGTTTACATGCCTATTTTGGGCATAGATTTCAGGCTGTAGGCTTAAAAACAGTGGTCCTCCAGCTTTTTTCTTCTGTTTGCATGCTCTTCTTCCCCTCATCCCTACCTGCAGATGTGTCCTGCATCCCCCTGCAGTTTGAGACCTGTGCTCCCGCAGAAAGTGTTGAATGTAGCAAAAAGGAATTGAGGAATTGCATACATGGGAATGTCCTGAATGTGAAATGCACGATAGTATTTGCCAATGGGGAAGTGAGGTTTTTCAGGTCTCTACCAAAGACATAAATTAGGGACAGAGGCAACACATGTACAAGCAGTTATTTGCTCTAGGGATGTGAAAGGACTAGTGTAGCATTCTAGGCATGATATGCAGTGCTCAGCAATACCAGCTCCAGGCCATTCTCTCTCCACTCCCAATTTATTCCTGTCTTGCAAGGGACCTTTAAAAGCCAAATTGGTTCCCATACAGTCACACAGCACAGCTGAGGAAGGGTAGGAAGGAGTAATGTGAACAGGGCACATGTGTCTAACACTGAAAACTCAGCATCCTGAAGCAACATCTGCCTTCCCTCTCTGTTCTCTGGCATATGTTTGTGTGAGAGAGAAACTGAATACTTGCTGCATCTTAAATATACCCAGCCAGGTGACTTCCACTCCTTGCTTTGGGAGACTGTTCCATTATTGTGCTAGACAATTATTGGCTTTGCTGGTGACATCAGGGCATTTTTTAGCTTTTGCTCAGCCAGATCTATATATAACGTGACCCTTACCACCATCTATCAGTTCCCGTGGCCTGTTTACACTGCTTTTCTGTTTACCTTGTGTTTTTCCAAAGGACCCTTGTATGTGCATGTTTTCTTTTGGGTTCCTATTACAGCTGATGGAGAGGTGTCAGCTTGAGCTCTGAACTGTCGTATAAGAGGTAGCTGGTGTGCCTTGACTGTGTGGGAAACTTGGGCTCCTCACATGTGCACCCCAGTGTAACTCCTGAGAGCAGGCACTGTGGATGCTTTTCCTTCCCTATGGCAGTGATTTAAGGGAGTGGATCGTTTTACCTTGTGTTCCTCTTGGTTTTGTAGAAAAGGACTCTCCTCCAACAATGGGAGTACCCACGTTGTCCATAGTAGCCTCCACAGCAAGCTCCGTCGCCCTGATTCTGCTCTTAGTTGTGCTGTTTGTTTTGCTGCAGCCAAAGCTGAAGTCGTTCCATCATAGCAGGTAAGTGTAGCTGGGGTTTGGAGGGGCTCAGAGACATCTTCTTTCTTTGCAGCAGAGACCCATTAAGGTACTTGGTTTAGGCCTTCATTTTGGAGCAACTTACCTCCTCTCTTCTCTGCTCCTGTTTTAATCACCTCAGTGGCACCTCTGCTCCGTGGTCTAGCAGTAGTCTGAAACGGTGGTCTGCAATACCCAGCTGCAGTCCCCATTCTAACGTGCCATCTGATGAGTGGTTTCCTTGCTCTTTTTCCTTGGCCTTGAATGTGAAAAGTTATGAACCCTGCTAGTCTGGCTATAGATCAGTCTCCTGCCTCTTCTAGCCTTGGGTAGCTGCTGAAATATGTGTCTGAGTATATATGTATCTCCCTCAGTCTATTTGTGAGATCCTATGGACGCGAATTCCAGCAGTACTGCTGATTAGATACACATGCAAATCTGCCATCGTTCCCTGCTATGGGAGGAGAACCCTTCTGGCCTGGGTTTGTGGATGAGAGGAGGGACTCAGCTGTAACACTGCTGCCAGCTGAGGTCAACAAAGTCACTGTGGACTCTCTTCTGAATTGGCTACTAGTACTCCTTAAATAAGAGCAGACACATGGCTGTCCAGCAGCGGGGGAGGCTGAGACGTGGCACCCTGGAGTCTGCCCTTTTCTAAAGAAGTCCAAACTGCTGGAAAAGAAAAATTCAATCTTGGGACTCTGACTCATGAGCCTAGGTGATTCACACTGTGCCAGTTTAAGAGCTGTCTGCTCCACCCCACCAGAGGTTATCTCACCAGCAGCAAAGGTGGCAGAACAGGCAGCACTGGGTGTTGCAGAATATAGCAGTGTAACGAGCTGAAATCAGCAGTGGTCAGAGCTCTTCTTTATCTGCTGGCTGTGACAGCAGAGGACTCTGAGTCATGATCTTTGTCAGATTTAGCTATGGAGGCAGGTGAGGTGGGAGGCATTGTAACCTTTTCAGCTCTTGCTGCTAAATCCATCAGGCAGTGTGAATTACAGCCCCTGCTCGTGCTTATGGCAATTCACAGTAGGGCTGAAAGACCATGCTTGCTTGACCTTGTTAAACCACCATTCATGTTTCTGTCTGTTCTCCCCTAAATAAGTCAATGGTGAGCATTAGAGCTCTGCTGTGGGAGGTTACTGGAGTTCTCAGTAACATATATAAAAATATAAATGCTCAACTTGATTCACACAGCATTCTTTGTTTCTTTTTTTTGAGGCGAGACCAAGGTGTGTCTGGAGATCAGGTCTCTATCATGGTGGATGGTGTCCAAGTGGCCTTGCCATCCTATGAAGAAGCGGTGTATGGCAGCACAGGGAACTGCATTCCACCCTCGGACTCCAGAGTGCAGATCGTGCTCTCGGAGGGAGCTGGGCAGAATGGAGCCAGAGAGATGCAGCAGCAGGACCAAGGGGTTCGCAATAGCTTTGAAAGAGAAGATGAAGCCCCTGGACATTCTGGACTGTGTGAAGCCAGTTGCTCTCAGCGCTCTGAAACTGTTCTTGTGCATCAGGCTGCTACCTCTTCCTGGGTAGCTGGCATGGCTAGCAGTAGACCTCTACACAAAGAGGTCCAAGATTCAGAAAGCAGTGACATACAGAGCCTTTTATCACTCACTTCCTCCGAGGAATACACAGATGGTACGTGTCTTGGGGAAGGAGCACTGAATGGGACCCTTGTAAGAGTAGAGTCCACAGTTGACTACCTAGGATGAAAATGGCAAGGGATGCCCCTATGAATGTCAGGAACCAGAGGAGCTTTCAAAAAGAGGTGTCACAGTCTCCATGGCATGTTTCACAACTTAGATGTGCAAGCACTATTTGATACCTTCTTCTGAAGTATGCAGGACACTCAGACTGGGAGCCTAGGGCAATCTGGAAAGACTGTTGGGGTTCTGCTGCTCACTCTTGTTGTCTTAGCAAAAGATTTGCAGAGAAATGCCAGCCTCCAGCATCATAGTGCAAATGCAGTAAAATAGCTGTGCTTGTGGAAAACAGGTTGGTGGGAGTGGGAGGATATGCTTGGAACACAAACCCTTTGTGCTGTTTGGGCTTCTTCGTTTTCAGACTGTTTTAGTAAGCAGCTTACTGCCACAGTGCATGCAGTGCTGCAGCCCTGGCATGCAAGAAGACCTAAAAGGGATGTGCTTGAACTTACTGTACAGGGCAGAGGGGCAAGTCTGTTAAACAGTCAGTGCATCTTGCGTTCTTGACTTCTGTTCTGCCCTAAAGGAGTAGCTTTACAGTGCCAGAGCTGATGTGAAGCTGGAGCTCAAGATTGCTTCTGTAGAGACTGCTGTGTCTCAGGCAAGAAGTGTAACTGGCTTGTAGATAGCTCAGGGCAGAACTTCTCCTTTCCATGGTGTCAAGCCCTACAGCCGTAGTAATGCCAGCCAGAACCCTTGCAGTAAAAACAGTTAAAGAGGATTTCCGCTAAAGGGCGGACATGGCAACGTGCCCTGAGATGGGCATTAAACCTCAAGGGTGTAACCAGCAGAAATCCATAAGTGGAGCTTAACAAAAAATGTCCATAGTGTAGAAATTAGAGGATGTTGCCTCTGCACTGTGTCATTTTTATCACTGCCTGGAAACATGTATTGCCTCTAAGGAAAGCATGTTGTACGGTAGCAGGTTGCCCCTTGCAGCAGGAGACCATAAAGCTTGTGCTTATGGCTCAAAGATGAGGAAGCTGCAGCTACTGGAGGAGGCTGCATTTCTTCAAGTTAGATAAGAGCAGGTGTGATCCTTGTATTTCCAACCATTCCTGTCACAGTAAGAAATGTGTCTTGGACATTTTGAGGAACTAAAAGATTGGTAAAGTCATGGGAAAGAAGGAAACTGTTACTCTTAAGGGAAGTTATTACCTTCCCCTAAACAACATTGGTGAGGCTTTACTGGGAATACTGTATCTTGTTGTGGGACCCCCAGTTTGAGAGATGCGGAGAAATTGCACAGGCTCTGTTGGAGGCCTGCCAAGATAGCCAGGGGCCTGGGGGGCAGTGACTGAGGGAGCTGGGCTGCTTCAATCTGGTGAAGAAGCAGCTGAGGACCAAGCCAACAATTGACTGCAATTACTTTACAGGGAGTTGAAAAGGCTATGGAGCCAAATTCTTCTCAGCCAGATGATATAACATGGGGCAATGGCCACAAGCTGTAACTTGACAGATTCAGATTGGGCATTAGGGAAATATTTTGCACTAGGAGAGCAGTGCAGGACCAGGCGGGCACACCCAGAGAGGTGGTGGAGTCTCTGTCCTTGGAAATTTTCAGGGCTGGAACTGGCAATGGTGCCGCTCACAGGGGCAGGTTGGAGCATAGCCCTCCAGAGGCCCCTTCTGCTGTGTTGTGATGACAGGAAGACCACTGCATTATCACATTATAGAAGTGGGAGCCTGTCTTGCTTTCAACAGTAGTTTTTCTGGTGTGCATTGAACTGCAAAAGTTTACTATTTTTTCTTTTTTTTTCTCTCCCCACCATTCAGATATTCCCTTATTGAAGGAAGCATGAGGCCTGCTGTGTTTGTCTAGCCTTCTCCCTCTTGGATTTCTTCCTCCTCCCCTCCCCCTGCCTTCAGGACAGAAGCACTCTGTGCAGCCTTCCCCGTCCTCGCGAGCTGTGCCCTGGATACCTCCAAGCAGAGACGCCCTCAGCTGAAGATCCAAAGGATGTCGCCAGGTTGCCTCCTGGATGCACCAGTGGAGTTGGTGCAGCGCTGGCTTCCCCATTCCATCTGCATCAGGGGCTCAAGGAACAGAGCGGATTTGAGCTCTCCTCTCCTCTTCCCCAGCCAGATGTTTGACAGCAGTCTCTGAAGAGCTGCTCTTTTCTCGTGCCTTTCTCCTCCTCACACCGGCTTGTTGCAGCTTATCAACCTCTCTAGCCCTTCTGCCGCCCAGAGAGCAGGAGCTAAAACCGCTTGCTCACTTGGTGCAGACAGTTTATATATACGTATATATGTTATATAGGCTCTTCTTCCGGCATCTTCTTTGTGATAGGGCAGGACAAAACGCCTCACTGGGACTGAAGCTGAGCTTGGGAGGGATCCCGGTTAAGGGGCAGCTTGTGATGTCTAGAAGCGCCTCAAATGAGATGGGCTGTGTGACAACTTAGCTGTGCAATAACAGTTCATTGAGAATTGCTAGGGCGCTGCAGGCTGAGAAGTCCAACGTGTAGGAATGCCCTCTGCCCCCTTCTCAGAAACCATCTCTGCAGGAGTCCATTCCTGAAAATCACTTTTGTCTCCGCCTTTTTCTACCTGTGCAGCCCACTTGCTTATGCTGTGTTTCTAGAAGTTGGGACTGGGACTGTACTGCCAATAAAACGGCCCTTTCAGCTTTGGTCTGGTGCCAGAGCAGCTCCTGATGGTAGGTTGTAGAAGAGCCTTGGAGAACGGCCAGCGGTTAGCAGGGTCCAGAAAGTTTAGAGGATGTGACTTCCAGTTAACCAACCCTGTGTTAACTGTGAGTTGGCCCCATTCACTGAGGCATCAGGACTGGAACCAAATTTGTGGCGCTGCTCTTCTGAATAAGCTGTGTGTCTCAAAGCTTTTTCAGTTAAGGTGGTTCTGCGCTAAAGCTTGGGTACCTTTGGTCAGATCTTCAGGCAGAGGTAACGCTTTTCAGATGTAATCTGGAAGTGGTTCAGGTGTTTGAAAATGTCAAGAGAGAAAAATGCCCGTAGGTGGTGAATGCCTAGTGCCATTGGTGCAATCCCAAATTACCTTTCCAGCCACACTAGGTACCTTGGTACTTGACTCCTGGGTGGCTGCCATCTCAGAGGCTAGTGTGTCTTCCTAGCTTCGTACAGCAGGAGTCCGCTGTTTTATCCTAATGGGCTTCAGTGTGCCCACAGAGAAGGGCTTCTTCCTCATGGCTGGGGGTAAGCAGCATCTGTCAAGTCTCTCCTAAATACAACGCAGTTGCCTGTTGCCATGAGGGAAGGTTGGCTACATTGACAGCAGTGCCAGAAGACACCATAGCTTATTCCTGAACCTGTTTTGAAGATTGCTTCAAGTTCTGGTAGCAGGGAAAAGAAAATCCAAATATATGTATACCTCTGCCCCCGACAGTTACCTACAGCAGGTCAGAATATCCTGGTTGCTGTTAACAGGACTCTCTTTTTGCAGGAAGCCACGTTCATCAGGGGTAGGTGATCCAATCACAAAAGCATTGTGGTGGTTGTAAGGTTCTTCACTGAGGAGGTCTGGACACTGTTCCATGGGATTGGTTTCAGCAAGAAGAGTTGGCTTCTTAGATGAATGTACCTTGTCATAACTGTCTTGAAGTAACCAGGGGAGCGTTTGCCCTGTGAGAAGCTGCTAAATTTTTATTTGAGTTGAAGGAGCAAAATGTCATGGCCTTACACATCATGTGGTAATATACAGGTAAATAGGGATGCTGTCTTTGCTGCTTTGCTTTTGGTTTATGATCCTCACCGTCCTCATCCTTGTTGTTTCGGGAACATACCATCACAGCACTTGATAAAAGTGACACACCACCTTTATATATGAAATCACTGTGGCTTAGCTCCAATTCCTGGAAATGGGGATTGGCCATAGTATCCAGCCATGCACCCACTGCTCCTGTTCCTGGTTAGCTGTTTAATCCCAGGACACCTGGGACAGCGCACACCTGTGGATGGAAGAATCCTACTTTTTCCTATCCTTGTTTTAGAGGGATATTCTTAATTTAAAAATACAGTATTTTAAACTTCCTTCCCTATTGCTCATGTTACCTTGCATTAACACAAGGATTTGATAAATCCCGTTTGGGTATTTTTTTGTTCGGTTTGGATGATGAAAATCCCATGTTGTTTTACAGTGGGCTGCTGTGTCTCAGCTTCAAGTACTGTAGAGGGCAAATGTTGTTTACGCATCTGCTATTGGATTTTTAGAAAATAAGCATGGGAACACTTTTATTTAGTTTTTAACTCCTACCTTGGAAATGATCTAAGCTTGAGCAAATTGTCTCATTCACTGGTTTCATCAGGGCAGGTGGAGGGATCGAGCGCGTGTCGTGGTAAGGCTGAAGGAGTGTGGAGGGAAGAACACGTGACTTCTTTCCTGCTACCGAACCAACTCGCAGCAGGAGGAGTTGCTCTTTACGCATTTAAAGTCCTGTCTACTCAAACTGACTCTGAGCAATCAAGGTGTAGAAGTCAGGTACGTGCTGTCTTCCTGCAAGGGACAGTCCTTTAACTCGGTGTTAGCACCGGGTTGGTGGGAAAATCCCGTAATGAAGCTGGAAGCTGATCCCAAGGCCTGACCTTGCCCTGGACGAGCGCCTGCTCTGCCAGCAGAGAGCACGTACGGTGTGGCCCTGCCTCCTCTCTCTGCTATTGTAAAGCCAGCAGCTGCCAGTTTGGGAGAGAAAATTCAATTTGGGGAAGAGGAGGAAGCAAGCTGCACAGAAGAGGGAGTGCTTAATTTTGTTTCATTTATAGAAATTATGGGAAATGGCTTTGCTAAGGAGGGGGGGAAATGCAGAGGTGGAGGGAAATATGCAAGCGTAGATCTTGTGATCAGGCACAAACAGGCAGCTTCTGTTGGCTTGCTGAGAGGGTAAACCAGCAGCTCCCAGGCCAGTCTCTGCTGTGCTGGCTGGTAACCCCAGCTGATGCTTCCAGCGCTTGCAGAAGAGCCTGTCCCCTGCAGCAACGCCTGTGGGAACGGGCCCCAAGGACCTGCGCAAGCCAGAACATGAAAAACAGGGTTTGGGGTATCACATTCCTCTTGCCCAAGTCCTCAGCTTTAGGGTTTATATTTGTATAAAAAGAGGTAGAGTGGCTGGGGAGGAACCTGAGAGATGTCTGCTTGGCAATTTTTTCAAGGGGGAGCAAGGCCTCACTTTACTGATTATCAAGTGGTTGTTACTCACTTGTGTTTGTTTTCATTCTGCAGAGGCTGAAGGATTGGGAAGTCTTTTGGGCAGAGATTTAGGAAAAACTAGATTGCACAGTCCTGTCTTTACTTAAGGGAGCAAGAGCTGAGGCTTAAAGATCCCTCAGTCGTGAGCTCTGCTCCGTCTCAGGAGTGTTCACTACCTCTGAGCAAAGAGTGTGTCCCCTTTGGCTGTTGCCATAGGTAGATGCAGCCTGGATCTCAGCGTGGTGGATGCGGAGCACAGGGGCTCAGCCTTGCAAGATGTAACTCAGTAAATGACTTTTTTGTTTTGGTTTGTTTTTCTGATGGGGGCTACAACCCCCTTATCTTTTTCCCCACCTATTCCTGGCAAAAGAATTCAAAGGGAGGCATTTTTTTCTTATTTAACACTCCCAACATAATCATCTCATGTTCTGTCATACATGATGGATCTGTGATATTCAAGAACATTAAAATGACTACATTGGAAAAATAAAAATAGCACTTATTTTAAAGATTTCTGTTATTTTTGGGGTCTGATAGGTTAAAAAATTAAAAGGGTGTTTCAGAAATTTCTATGTGCAATAGAAAAACCTCCTTGCTCTCTTTCAGTTGCATAGTTTTTTAAAAAAATAAATAAAATGCAACCTACTGCAGTGTTTACAGCCCAAGCGTTGCAGAACTTGGACCAGTCTGAGAGAACCAGAAGGTGAAGCTGACAGTAACCCCTGGGGAGGTGGGGCAGGCTCCTGTCAGGATCTGCATCGTGAAGCTCGGCTCAGCCGATGAGCCAGCTTGGATTGTGTCAGAGCCTCCTGCCGCCTTGCAGGGGGATCAGTGGCATTGGCGCGAGAGATGGGTTTGTGCGTTCTGGTGTTAAATAGCTTTCCCCACCAGTAACTGTAGAAGAGGTAAAAACTGAGGTCGGGAGGAGAGACGTGCTGCAGCACGTGAGCCTGTGGAGTTGTTGCTGAGTTAAAACTTCATGAGTTTGGGAGGGAGAAGAGCTTAATGCATTTTTATCCTTTTTTTTTTTTTTTTTTTTTTTTTTTTTTTTTTTTTTTTTACCCACCAGGGAACTTGTGTAGAATGCTTTCTCAGCAAGCATGCTGCTTGTTGTTCACCCCTTGGACATCTCCCCTGAGGTTTCTCCTTAGCCGTTCAGCTCCGGTGTGGTGAATCTTTTAATGCATCTGGAGCCTTTATTTGGCCTTTCAGCACACAGAGAAGTCGGGTGTGTTAGGAAGAAATCTGTTCCGCTTGCTTTGGGAGGAGACATCCCAAGATGCTCCCAGAGGTGGGTGACTTGGGTCGACGCTGAAGAGAAGGGTCTAAGAGAGCAACAGGCTCAGCCATTGGAAATAGTCTAGGATGGTGAAGTCATTTGCAGCACAGAAAAGGGAACACGAGGCGAGGGATAAGGAAGAGCTGCGACTGAAAACAGAGGTGTGCTGCAGGCTAATGAGCTCATGCATTCATGACCGGGTTGTGAGGAAGCTTGTGCTTTGTTTAGATGATTTAGCAGACACCAGCAGGCTTGCTGTATGAAAAAAAAATTAACGTACAACTGATTGGACACACGCAGATTTCCTTGCTGACCTTTTTAGAACATATTTGCAAAACCTGGTTTTACTGTTCTGATCGCAGTTGTTGGGAAAAAAAAAAAAATCTGCCTTATTACTCTATCCAGTTAACTAATTAAATCAATTTCACTTTCTGGTTTCTGTATATAAATGCAATAAATCCCATCCATTTTGCACATCCTGCCTCACCCTTCAGTCCTTACCAGGGAGCTGCAGATGGACTTGCTCTTGTGAACACCTTTCTTTGCGGAAAACATACGTTCCCTGTGACACGCTTTGAAAGCGCAGAGAGGTTTCCTAGAGCAGGCTTCATTTTAAGGTGTATTTCTACACAGGAAATAAGTCCTCTTCCCATCCTCCATCCCCCACTCCTGCGCTTCCACGCCAGGACCGAGCACACGCCACTTCCCGCCCTTCTCTTCAGGGCCCTGTGCTCAGCGCTGCTTCCAAGCCCCACGCTCCGCAGGCGATGCGGGTACGTACGTGCCCGTCGGGATGGGTTCTGCTGCCGCTCCGCACACGCGCTCCGTAAGCTGTGCTTTGGCATCTGCCCTGGGGTCAGCAAGGACAGAGGCAGCTGAGCTGTGCTGGAAAACTTTTCCGTTCCGATTCTCAAATTTGCTTCCCTCCAAAAGAAAACGAAGCAAAGCTGTCCGTGAAGCAGGTGTCCTATGATGCGGTGGGCAGCCTGCTGGTAGTTGCTGATGCAAATGCAAGGGGAGCTTGATTGCCTTTGTGCATTAATCTTTTTCTTCTTTCCTGTACGTGTTTTCTTTTCATCTGAATTGCACCACTATGGGATTATTTGCAGAATGGTACTCCATATATATGTGGGATTTAAAAACAAAACCATAATTGATGCTGTGCAGGATGTCACTCAATTGGTTTTATTTTGCTTTATTTTATATATATTTTCTGGTATCCTGTACATTGCAGTGGGTGTGAAGATAGTATTTTAATATTTGTACAAAGTTTAATTTAATTGTTCTATGTATATAACTGCATTTCTAAATTAAAAAAAAAAAAATCTTTTGAAGTGAATCTGTAATCTCTCGTGTATTTTTTTTCACTGCTTGGGCCTTACGGGCGGGAGATCCAGCAGATCACTAGTGAATGCGTTGCAGCGGCGCAGTGCCTTCCATGGGAGGTCCCTGATCTCATGAACAGAGTTGCTGCGTGAGGCTGGGCAAGGTATTTGTTTGCCTTTACTTTCTATAGCACTACATGCAGGCTTAGCAATTTAGCGCCGTGCGGGGGGGAAAGACCCCTGCACGCGCTCTGTCCCTTTTCCTGTTCCCCCGGCTAAAACGTCGTGCAGCCCACGTTACCTGGGAGCAAGCAGCAGTGATCGGTCAGTGATGGCGTGAGCTGGGAGGAGGACACGGCAGCCGCCGGCTCTGCCATGGCAGCAGCAGGACACGCGTGAGCAAAGGCAGTAGCAGCAAAGCAAGGGGGGCTGACTGCGTCGGGAGACGTGGGCTGGGGGAAGCCATGGGGGGCCTCAAAGAGGGAATAAGGTTGGGTCTGGATTGGGTGTAAGGAGAGAAGGTGCATTTCAGGGAGTGTTTGAAGCAACTGTTGCGTGGTTTTCTTGGTCCCCTGCTTGCTGGGCTGGGAACCTGCAGTGGCGACTAAGGCAGCAATAGCTGATGGCTGCGGCAGCGTCTCCGTCCGCTGGTGGGGCCCTTGGGAGCAGCAAGCCGGGGGAGGCTGGCCCAGCTGGTAACGGTGGGAAAGGCGAGGGGGGAGAAAGGTTTAAAGAGCTGATGTATGGCATGAGAGGACTTCAGAGGGGAAGAAGTGGTGAATATAATAAATGGCTAATTAATCTTGGAGACTAGATAAAGAGAGCAGTATATATAGGAAGAGGATGTTATTTTTAGAGGGAAGATAGGTCTGATTGGCAAAATACTGATCCAAAGAGGGTAGCAGGACAGCATAGGAGACGTTGGAGAGGTCTTTCAAATACGTGGGGGTAGCCAGTGCGGGTCCGAGTGTGGAGGTGAGGCTGGGCACAGGCTCTGCTCTTCCCTCTTCTGGGTAGTTGTGCTGCACCGGGATGGTGGCAGAAGCTGCAGAGGAACGGACACTCGTTCTTCTGTTAGTGCTATATTCAGTCCTTTATTATTATTATTATTATTATTATTATTATTGTTTGCTTTGCTTCAAAGACCTAAGGTAACGCTGCCCTTTGAGGCGACTGTACTCATGAGAATTCATTTATTTTAATGAAATCTACTGGTAGCGTAATGGGAAAGGGAGGGAAAGGGAAGGAGAGAGGAGACCATTTTGGCCAACTGGTTCAAAGCAAAGTCTTGAAAGATGTTACGAGATTTGTTGTATGCTCACATATATTTGGGGTTTTTTTCCCCGCTGTGGAGGAAGAGGCAGGTTAAAGTGAAGGGAAGAGGTGACACCTGCCTTCCTCCCGTTTCCATTTATTCCTTAAATTATTCCCACACAACAAGCTGATCTTACTGTAGTTTTGCTGCTGTGAAACTGGAGCTCTGTGGCCTGTGCCCGCCCTCCTGTAGCAGACGGTTGGCACGTGGGAGTCGGTGGCCTCCAGGAATTGCTTTTAAATTATTACTATTTTTCACTGGGCTGTGGTCTCCTGCCACAGCAACTCTGGCAGCCGGGAATGTGCCGTTCTTCTTGTTCTGCAGCTCTTATCTATCGGACACGTTGGAAATAATTTGTCACCTCTGGTTTGTGCCTGCAACGAGAAATGACTGCGGGAGCCAAGCCCGAGGGAAGTCAGCCTGAGGTGGGTGGTCTGGGAAATCCCCCTTAACCGTTGGCCCTTCGGCTGAAGGGCGGAAAGGCCAGGACACGCAGGAACACCTCCGCTTCCAGAAAAACAGCCTCACCACAAAGACATCGACCCCGCCACAAAGCCGCTTTGAGAAACTTGCTCGGGAAGGGGCACAGATGGGCTCCTGCCCTTACCAGGCGTCCTGCCAGCTGTCACGCTGTACTGCCCGGCTCCCAAACAGGACGTTCTGTACGTGTGGATTTTCCAGGAACACAAAGCTGTGGACGCACCAGCCCCATTACAACCACGGGCTTTAACTCTTTAACAGGACCGAGCGCATCTGGAGCCTTTCCTTGCCGCCCCTGGCTGCTGTGTGCCGCATCGCCACCATCGGAAAGCTTTGCGGTGGGATTGCGTTCTCAGATCATCCCTTCATGTACTGTAGCTTCGCCCCTGCTGGAAACCTCCCCGCATTAACATCTCCCCCAGCCTCTGACCTGTTTTTAAGGGTGTCACAAAATGCAGGATTCCCCCTCCTGAAAGCAGAAGGATGCCAGCAGGCTATGTGCCAACAAGCCCCGTGCTTCACAAAGCAAGTGTGCACGCTGCTCCTCGCCCGCCAGGGCCGTGCAGAGAGACCCTTGCGAGTCCCTGGAGAAGAGAGCAGGGTCTGGCCGGGACTCGCTGCCAGCCCCCATCCCTCATCGGCTGCGGTACTTGGCAAAACTGCAGTGGTCTCTCTTGGCACCAAGCCGGCATCCTGGGGTGCAGGGAAAGGGATGGACAAATGCAGACAACGGACTTTCTGATTCTCTCTGTTCCCTTTTGCAGAAGGATGATGTTTACCAGCGAACTCCTCACCTTAACCGTCAGTGAGACCTGGGCCGGGACGCAGCAGAGCTAAGGAGCCCTGAGGGTGCCTTGGCATAAGGTGGTTGTCCTTTGGCAGCTCTGTCATCTGGCCTGCGCTGAGCTCGTGGTGGGTCTGTGGGACACAGCTCAGGCTTTTCAAGTCACATCCATGAAAAAAAAAAAACCCAACAGACTTTGGGGCAAGAGGGCACAGACCGGTGCCAACGCGCTGGCGTTCAGGGCACAAACACCCCTGTCTCCTTGCCTGCTTCTCCAGGCATGCCGCTCAGATCTCCTCGTGGCTACTTTAGGGGGTGGTGTTTGAGACCATGCTGTGTTTAGCAGCTCTGCCTGGCAAGCGGGGTTTGTCTTCCAGGCCCGTGGATCCCAAGTGAGGCCGAGCGACCTGCTTCACGGGGCAGACACGCTCTCCCAGTCCCCACACATGCCAAACCACGGTGCCTGGCAGCCTGCAGCAGGCGCAGGTGGGTGCCGCTGGGCGCAGGGCTGACGCTCTCGGGGAAGGAGGAGGGAGCCATAGTGGGCTGGAGCGTGCTCCGGATACCGGAGAGCACCAAGGAGGCCTCGGCAGCAGGTAGGTGTCCCTTCCCTTGCCGCTGCTGTCTGACAGGTTGTGTGCTTGCTCCTGCCCCTGTGCCTGGGGCTGCCGCCTCCCCGGGGTTCAGCGGCAGCTGGGGGCGGGAGGAGGACAGGTTGGGGGGAGCTGGCAGTGGTGGCACACGCCCCTCCTTACGGGTCAATGGCAGCTGGGGATGCTGTTTGCTGGGCTGGGGCTGGGCTGGGCAGAGCTGCTGGCTGCAGCTGGCACGCAGCTGGCACACAGCTGGATTTGCCGCCGCACTGGCTGTGCCCATCAGGCAGGCCCTCCCTTAA
The DNA here is from genome assembly GCA_009819775.1 of Phoenicopterus ruber ruber. Lineage (NCBI taxonomy): Eukaryota > Metazoa > Chordata > Aves > Phoenicopteriformes > Phoenicopteridae > Phoenicopterus > Phoenicopterus ruber. The sequence continues at coordinate 39,476,701 of CM020219.1, forward strand.
GAAGGGCTAACGTGCTACCCATATTTAGAAAGTATATAATGGTCATTTTTAAACCCAAGTTTAAAGTCTCCCGAGCGTGGGGCTCCCTGAGGGTGGGACAGGACGGCAGTCTTGCACAAACGACTTTCCTCCATCTCCGTGAGCTGCCTGAGACGCCCCTGTAACGGCTGCTTCCGAGAGATTTATCATCCTGGGTTCAGCTCTGCCGACAAAGTTGTTACCATCCTACAGTCTGTGTCTCCCCTCATAAACGTAACCCCGCTCCAAATAATTGCTTTCTCTGGGAAGCTTTAAAATAGTTGATTTGTTACTGAAACTGTTCAGTATTTCTTTTGTGCTTCTCTGGTGCATTTTCAACAGCCTGACAAATTAACTGGGAATTTATCTTTGTGGCATCTCAGTGGGTGGGAAGGCCCACGCTGTCCCTGTTGATGGGGAGGGGAAAAAACAAAGCACAGAAAACTGAAGTAACCTTCTCCAGGTCATACCAGAGGCTGTGTTGCAGGCGAGGAAACAAACGCACCTAATGACACCTTCAGCATGTCTTCTTCCAGACCTCTGCTTTAACTGTGAGCTCCTGGTGGTTCCGCGCGTGGTGATCCAGCCGTCGCCCCGAGGGACGGCCCCTTTATTCCAGCACAGGCTGTGCCCGGAGGGAATGGCTGAAATGGTAATTCAGAGATATTGATTCTCCTCATCGCGGATGCGTAATGCCAAGGGCAACACCTGCTGCATAATCACTCTCTTCTTGTTCTGCCTTGTGGCTATCGAGTTTGAGATAAACCAGTCAGGGCAGTGCCCTGGGGAATTAAATGGAGGCCCCGCTGTTGCCTGCGCAGGACAGGTCAGCGGGGCCTCTGGGAGAGTCGTACAGGAAGGTGAGCTTGCTTCTTTGCTGCATTTCAGCAGCAAAATTAGGAATTTTGGAACAAGGTGGTAAAAATGCAACTGAATGGAGCGTGGGAGGGGTCTGGATGCAGGGGCACGTGGTGCTGGGGTACCTCTGAGATGCTGAAATTGGGTTTTCTTGCTTGCTAGTGCAACAGGGAACAAAGCGTGTTGCTGTTTTGGCTGGTTTATCAGTTGTTGGGCTGGTGGTCCTGGTCCCTGTGAGTTGAGGACCAAGGATTAATGCCTTGTAGTTTCCCCCTGCAATTGGCAGAGACAATTAGGAGAGGTCCAGGGAGATTAAATGTTTCTTCCTTTGTTTCTTCCCTGTTCTGCATTTATACAAAGCCATCCCAGTCATTTTATACTGGGGGTTTTTTGTCTGGTTTTGAGGATGCAAATTACCGTTGCATCTTGACCTTTCCCACCGGAGGAAAGACCCGCACAGCGACACCTTATCGCTACTCACCTGAGCCACGGTGGCGAGGAAGGGACGTAAATGGGACGGAGAGCAAGCAGTCTTCCCCGGCTCCCGCCAGCACTGCCGGGGGTGACGCACTGCAACCCAAACGCGACGTTTTGGGGCGCGGGGGGGCTGCTGTGCCACCCAGTTTACCTCAGTCTGACGCCCTGAGGATCTCTTTCGCTTGAGTTCCCAAAGCGGGTTTAAAACCCGTCCGGGGTGCTCTCCGATTTTGCCGGCGCCGCCAGATCTACGCGGGTCGGGCCTTGCCTGCAAAACCCACCGCGGGGGGCGGCAGCGGGGTCACCGGCGCTGCCCCGCGGCCGGCCCGGCCCCAGCGGTCCGACACCCCCACCTAGCGCCCACCCGCGGCCCGCCACCCGCCGCCGCCACCCCGGCTCGGGCCCGTCGCCTTCTGCGCGGCCGCGCAGCCCCCGCCACGGAAGAGCCGCGCGGCGCGGGGGCGGGGGGGAAGGCCCACGTACCGCTTCCCGAGGGCGCGCGTCTATTCCCACGCTGTCACGCATTTCGCGTGCGTCCTCCGGCGACCAGCCAGCGATGAGGCGTTACAAGCGAAAACGTGTTCCTCTCACCGAAGAAACTGTTTCGGGAGGGAATAAAGAGAAGGTTAGTTGTATTTAAGATCAAAATAACAGACGTTTTGCAAACAACAAACAACAAAATTTCACAGCAAAGGTACTTTAGCAACCAGAGTGCCGGCACAGGGATAAAGGGGTCTAAACTAGCCATGATGGAAATTAGGCCCGAAATCGGGATCACCACCGCTGGTTAGACACCAGGCAAGCCCCGTGGCAGCGTCAGGGGCAGCCGGGAAGCTGACTGGTTTTAAGACGCCGTACGATTACTTTATAAAACGTCAAACGCTTGCCTGAGAATTGGGCCTTGCAAGTGTTGTTCCTAAGCTGGGCTTCCTAATTATTAAAACAACCCTCCATTAGCACTCCAGGAGGGCTTTAATGGTGCCAGCAACAGTGACCAAGTTGAAAAGGAGCTGGTAAACACGACTGCCAGGACGCCTGAGCCAGAACAGGCTCTCAAGATGGCAAAATCGGAAATAGCGGTGGCTTTGGTCTCAAAGAGCACGCGCTGCGCTGTGACTGCGAAGGCACGGCGGCAGGGCCGGCGCCACCAGGCACCCCGAGAACGCCATCTCGAGGACAAGGGCTCCTCTCCACCGGCGCTGGCCTGGCGCTTGCAGCTGCAGGGGGTCACAAGCCCATCCTAAACCAACTCGCCTGGCTTGGGCCAGAAACTCCTTGGCGGAAGACTTGATGGTGGAATGAATTTTTTTGCTTTGCCGGGCAAAATCCTGATGATTTCTTCAGTGCGAGGGTGTTGAATTTGTGGGACGTAATGTCCTCCTTTGGGAAAACAAATCTCTGTAGCTGCCCGGGTGATCATCTGCTGCCCGCAGTTAGCAGAGCTGGCTTCCTTCTTGGCCAGAGCAACGTGGAGTCGCTTTCTTATGTGAGAGGAAACAAATTCTCCAGACGCAATGCCCTTCTGGGCAATTATTGCAGTTTCCTCTGAAATTTTCAAAAACACAAATTATGATTTTTTTTCTTTTAAACATCCAAAGCCCCAAATATTTTTCTTCTTTTATTGGGTTCCATAACTGAAAAAAAGGTTATTTAAAACTTTTATGTGTCTCCTTTTTAGTCTGGTGAGGGAGCAGGGGGATATTAATGCTTGAGGGGGATTCCCTCCCTCCCCTGCTTCTCAAAGAAAGCTTGCCTTGTTTTAAGTGTTTTCCTTCTGCCTGTCTCCATAGAAAATATTAGGGATATGAGGTCTGGTATTCATTATAAGCTCCCAACAGAGTAAGATCAATGAAACTTTAAATAAAGCAGCTGTGAGCCAGTACGTCATTTAGCTGGTGAAGTTACAAGCATGGATAACAAAAATGGAACTTAACCATTTGGTGAGGGCCTTTACTCCCTCTTTCAGAAGGTTGTGTGATGTTGTCTCGTTGCTGACGCTTCGTAGTCACATGAGGCAGATCTTGCCTGAACGTTCCCCTGTGTACCTACCTCTCTACTGGAGTACGAAGCCTAGATCACGGAGCACTCAGCTGTTACAGAGCCACGGCTACTTTATCTTCGCAACCAGAGGTGCCTGACGGTTTAACCACAAAGCCACTCTTTTTTTCCTTGACTGTGAAAATAATTAGGTAAAACAGAAGAGCTTAAAAATTGTCTTTTCTTTAAATACGGAGTGAAATGAAAAAAAAAGTCCTTTCTTATTTTCTCTTTTTCTTCTTCATTTTTTCTAGCTTTGGGGAAAAAAACAAACCCAAAAAGGACCGAATGAAACCCCGGTGCAGTTGTCAGGAACGCTCCCGGTTTCCCTGCGTGCACCGTTTGGTCGCAGCGTATCACACACCGAGTGCAGAGCCCGGCAGTATTTTCCCTGGGTCACCGTCCTCCTCCGCCATGAAGCTGCCTGCCAGAGCCGGTGCCTTATGTCCGTATTTCCATCTGCATCAGACGGCTGAGCTAGGCTCATGGAGAGCTTTTTTCACCGGACAGGGAGTTCGTTTTCCTTCCTCTCTCAGCAGCACAGCCCAGAGCGGCAGAGGTTGATCGGGGCAGCCTTGTAACCCAAATTCAACCCCCGCCAGAAGAATAAGCCTCGCGGGCTGCCAGGAGGTTCACTCTCACCAACGGATGGGAAGGAGGGGTGGGAGGCACCCGGGGGAGCAGCCACATATTCCGGCAGCGTGATATTTATCGTTTTAATCAGCAGTATTGCAGTTCAGTCTTAAGATGCAGGAAAGCAGGGGAAAGGTCACACAAGAGCAATGAAACGATCAGAGGCTGGAAGGACTTACAAGAAAAGATGAAAAGGGATAAATATGCATATCTCAGCTGAGCAGGGACAGCTAAGGAAGGTTGATATTACCATCCAAAGGGAATGGTCCCCAGGGAGAAAAAGGGAGCCTTTAGCCTACTTCAAGGGCTTGTAACTCAATGTGACAGGAGGAATTTTGAAAGGCAAATACGGGTTAAACAGAAAAAATACACTCCTCGTGATGTCATTTGTTAAACTGAAGTGATTTCCCCCAGGGAGCAGCGGAAGCCCAGGCTCTCGACTTGTCTGTACGCCAGGGAGGGGACGCACTTCCCTGTGCTTTAGGAAAGGCAGGAGGTGGTGACGAGGAGTCGGGACAAATACTGAGCGATGGACTGGCCTGCCAGGCTCTTCGTCTTCCAGCTTTCTGCCTGCCAGAAGTAAGGGCCTGTTGCCTATCCTACATGCCTTCCGATGCTTGAATTTGGCAATAGTAACAACAGAAAACTCTTCTGTGGGTGTATGTGCTGGGAATTAGCAACTGGGGATGTTGGAGGGTCGTGTAGCAGAATCAGACCCCTGGAAAAGCTGATGCAGCTTTATTTAATGCACTGTGCAGCTCAGGGGGCTGCGTGAGAGACGCCTTGGCTGTTTCAGAGCTGCAGAAACGGTGCCAAATAGAAAAGAGATCTGCATAATCATGTCTTTTGTTGCTGGCAGACACATGGTCAGGACATTGTGGTGGCTGAACGCTTAGTTCTAGAGCGATAGGTGCAATATGTGCCCCTGAATGGTCTGGGGGGAAGAGCAAATAGAAAATGTGCCTATTCCTCAAAGCATTTAATCTTCCTAAAACAATTTTAAATGCGATTTAAACAGTAGGCTTTCTGGCCATTGTGTTCGTGAGCAAAAAGCCCAAAAAGTATCTGAACAAAGAATTTATTTTCACCAAAAGGGATGTCCTCAGCTCAATGCTGAAAAAGTAGCAGAGTCACTGATCTGAGTGCAGAATTCGGGAAGGCAGCTGCACCACTGACATTTCCTTATGGGAGGTGACACCAATTCCTGTGCCAAGCGAGCAGGCATTTTGGAGCAAGAGCTGCGGAAAGAGCAAAGCTAATGAAAACAGATAATGATTCACTGGCAGGAACCAGACACCAGCACTCCTGGCCTCGTCCTCTGCAGATTCCCAACAACCCCAGGGTGCCTGACTGTGCATTTGTGTTCTAAGCTGGAGCAGGGAAGCTCTGCTCCTCTCTGGCTCTGGAAGGAGAAGCCGCACTCCGGCAGGCGCAGCACACGGTGCCGGCAAGCCCAGGGCAGTGCAGGCGCTGCTGGTGAAAGGTCTGGGAACCGAGCTGCCTTCCCCTCTGGAGTGGGCAAGTCGGGCAGAACAGCCTTGTGACGGACCTTGAGCTCAAACTCTGAGCCAGAGGAACCCCCCATCTCTGAGGCTCAAAGTTTAATTAAGTTCTGGCACCAGGTTAGCAGGATGGCAGATAATTAACCGAAAGCACCAGACCCAGCTAGACGTGGGTCTGGAAACCAGGCTGAGATGCTGAGGCACTCCATGTGAACCTAGTGCATGGCTAAAAACCTACTGTCAAATCGAACCATGTTAGTAAACCGCTGAGGGAGGCTGAGGCTGACAGCTCGGTGTGCTGCCTGTGCTCCCCTGCCCCAGCTGGGCGGCAACTGGCCCCTCAGAGGCCCGCCGAGGTGAGGGAGAAGGGGAGGCAACGCTGGAGACATCTGTGACTTTGGGTTACTGCTGCTTTGCAGCCTGGCATGACCAGCAGCTCGCTGCGCACTGATGTCAGCGCTCTGAGGTTGAACTTGGTACGAGCTGACCCTCATACCTTGATATTGGCCTTTAAAGCCTACACAGAGAGTAGCACCGTTCAGTCAAAGCTGGATGCTTAAAGACCAAGAGATGCATGGGAAATCTTCTCCCGAGCCGGCCGTTGCACCCTGAGGGCTGTCCCACCTTGACCTCTGTATTTGCTGGTGCAAATCACTTCTTAACGCCTGAGAGTGCTTTGTAGCACCAAACACCCACTGTGCTGATGGAGTGCTTCTTGCAGAAAGAGCCCTTGTCTGACGATAATATGAGCCGAAATCTGCTGAATCTTATCTTTCGTTCAGACAACTTTTCCAGCATTTGTGACTGAAAGTGAAATATTCAGCATATGAACTGTTGTCTTCTTGAAGACTTGGGTGGCTATCGTTACGGGCTAGGGGAAGGGTGAATTCTAGTGTCCTCCCTAATTATACTAGCTCTGCGCTGTTATACCTGTCACACAGCTCACAGGGTGGTTTAAAGCTCAAGGGCCTGATGTCATGTGGTGGCACGGTGCCCAGCAGGGACAGAGCACTTTAGAAGTAAGTTCTCTGGTGTGGATACTGTGAGATGTGGATCTAGTTACTACTCCTCTGACAGCAGAGCCCTGTCAAGGGGGAGGAGTGATTGATAGTTTGGATTGAAAAAAACCAAAATAATTGGTATTACAGTCGCCCTGAAAGTTGAGTCGGTAAAACTGAAGGAGAGAAAACAGCAAGTGGTAGAAGCTGGGAGCAGAAATCTCCAGAATTAAGACTGCCGTTGAATTGACTGTAGCATTGTTGTTACAACTAGTAACCGAATACCACACAGCCGCTCACTCACTCCCACCCTCCCAGTGGGGTGAGGAGGAGAATCAGAAAGAAGGAAAACTCATGGGTGGAGATAAAACCAGTTCACTAGGACAGCAAAGAAAAAAATTAATAACTACATTATATATAATAATAACAGTAACAAAATATAATAGAATATGTAAAATGAACGACGCACAATTTCTCACCACCCAATGACCCGATGCAGCCCGTCTGGAGCAGCAGTCAGAGAACAGGAATATTCCCCAGCAGCGATCCCAGAACAGCAAGTTCCAGAGAGAGCAAGCGAGGGAACGAACAGTCAAACAAACGAACGAAAAGGCCTGAACGAACAAAAAGAGGGAAAAAAGGGACGAATGAAAAAAAGGAACTTGGCCCACTGGCCAGCCCTCACTTATACTGTGCCTGATGTCTATGGTATGGAATACTCTCTTTGGCCAGTTTGGATCAACTATACTGGCTATACCCCTCCCGTGTTTTTACACTTGCACGTTAGCAAAACCTGGGAAGCTGGAAGACGTCCTTGATCACTTAGCAGCAACTAATAACATCAGTGTATTATCAACATTCTTCACATACTAAATCCAAAACACAGTAACTACGGGAAAGAAAATTAGCTCTGTCCCGGCTGAAACCAGGACAAGCATCAAATTATATCTATAGAAAGACCATGTATTCCTGTATCTTTAGGCAATGTGAAGAGAAAGATCTCTGTATTGGTATGAGTACCTTCAAAGAGTTATAATGCTTAAATATACCTTTTCAAAGTAACTGTAGCGGCATAAAAGTTCCGTGCATGCTAGGCATAATTCCTGGGTGGTTAAACAGTCGGTGAAATTGCAGTTTGTTTTCCAGCAAGATCTATCAGAAGGTTGAAAGAACCAGGATGTCATACAGATGTCATATATATATATATGTAAGCTTTGTGCTTTCTACTTCGTGTTTTTACCTGTGTAACATGACAACTAGTTTAAACAGTCTCTTGCGATTACAGCTTAATGATAGTTTTCCTGGATTGTGCAACTATGCAATAGTTGTTTAATAAAATAAAATAATGTTGTTTTTGCTTAGTATAACAGTTGCCTAAAAATAAGAAATAAAACCACTAGTGATGGGGCATGTACCATCCTCCCCAGACTCGAAAAGCATGTGAAAGTTAGGTGATATAAACGTGACAAGACACTTGCAGCACTGATAACACTCCAGCCTTCTGCAAGGGTTTGACCTCTACTTCTTAAAGATATCACAAAGCTCTTCATGAACTGTGTGGCAGCCAAATGCATGTTGGAGCAGTACTGTGCCATAGGAAAGCTGAGGTCATTGTTAAATCTTACTTACCTTACTGTCATTAAGTAGATCATCACTTTTCCCTTAAATATCATACCCTCTGTTGCCACATCCCAGAATAGGTTTTACCTGTTTCTGCAATGCCAGTGTATTTGTTGAGTTATTTTTTTAGATTGTGATCCACTTTAGCTCAAGCCCTGATAGATGTTACTACTTCCTAAATGGGTGTTTCTGATTTTGTACTGGTGGTTTAGACTTCCTAAACAAAGTGTGCCCTTGTTCTTGCAGAATTTCATCTTGTTGTTGAATCATTTCTTTGGTTTCTGAGACTCATTTTGAATTCTGTTCTTGCCTTCAGAGTGTTTGAAACTCTTCCCAGGCTGATTCATCTGCGTGTTTTAACACTGCATGCTCTAATCTGCTTAACAAATTATTAATGCAGGTGTTGAATGGTCCTGTGCTAAGAAGAGATCCCTGATTCCACAAAGGAATGAGCTATTTTGAATGCAAACTCTGAAAAAGTTTTGCTTCTAGCTTACAATGAATTTTATCTTGGCATTTTCCTACTTGCTTAAGAAAAATGGACTAAAACCTTTAATATAGTCAGGTTTAACATATCTCTATTTTTTCCCCTTGCCTGCTAGCTTAGTTATTCCAGTAAGGAGTATTGGATTCATTTGAAACAGCTTGTTCTTGATTGCCTGCCTTGTTGGCATGAGCAGCTTACCAGTTTGCTGAATAAAAGTGCTTGTAAATCGATGATTTAATCTTTTGTTCCACTGCCTTTCTGACCTTTGAAGTTAAGCTTGCCAATGAAAAAATCCCTGCACTGCCAGGAAGTGGGCGTTTGAGATGGTGCTAGACATTTCTTGGTGATGGTTCATTAGTTACTTCAGGGAGTTTCTTAAGGGTTAAAAGTGCTGGCTGCTTGAGAATACGTGAACTTTCTTCATCCTATTCTTCCCCTATTACGACTTACGTTCTTCACACCCTTTTTAAGATGAATACTGGGTCTCAATGGAGCAAAAGGTGAAGATGACATGACATGCTCAGTCTTTGCAATCTGCCATCTGCTGAAAACAAAAACTGTTGCCAATGTTAGTCCTTGGGTCTGTGTAAACAAAGAAGATGGTTTGTCAAAACAAAGACATGGTATGATTTGAGCTGCTTGGAAATGTAATGGTAGACCATGGCCATGAATGCAGTGGTTGCATTTGGGGGTACATCTAACATTGGGTTAAATCAGAAGGGGGCTCAGGTGGCTTTCAGGAAGGGTCTGAAAGGGCCAGCCAAGGAAGGACACATGATCCTGCAGAAGCTCTGTTACCCTCTGAAGGTTTATAAATAGCTTTGACCCAGTAGCATGTTTTTGTAGCAGTCTACAGCTTGCTGTCAGAGTTGTGAGATTTCCTCATGAGTTCACATTCAGCATCTACAACTAAACACACCCAGCTGATGTAAACTTGTTCTGACAATTCAAATATTAACCCAAGGAGAAAAAAAATCTGTTCCACTTTGTACCTGTAAGCTTCATGTTGGACCAGGTACCACCTGTCCTTCTGCAGCTGGCATAAATTCAGTGTAAAAACATAAAACTAACCTAAACTTTGTTGCATGTACTAGGCAATGTAAAAAATGTGATGGTGTGTAATGCCTTATTGGTTTTAAATCTCTATTGGGATGTGATCTGATGTGATGATGCACTATTCTGCTGTCAGTCTGCCTTAGCTGCCTTACACAGTGGCAAACTGCAGAGACACAGGCAATGCCTGCTCCATATCCTAGAGAAGAGGAGGTGATCAGTTCCTGCCTCCGCTGCTTTTTCCTGAGCCACAGCCATGAGCACAGCCCTGAATAACAGACTCACTCAAACTAAGAGCGAAGGTCTGCAGCTGCAGTGATGAGCTACAGATCCCCCTGTTACCAAAAGGTACCACCGGGACTAGTTGAATACTGCTGTGGAGCTATAATTAATAGGATGTTAATTATTATGTTTGGCTAGGAAAGATGAGCGTGAGGAACTGTAGCCAAAGGGTTCTAGCAGGAGCCAGCTGAAACAAGGCCAGTTAGGCAGTGAGGATCTGTTTGGACTGTGGAAGAGTAGCCCTCAGTCAGGCTCCGTAACTCCACTGACTGCCCAGTAATACAGCCCCGTGGCAGCACGCTTCTCTCTGAATTACAGTCCAGTGAAAACAAGGTGCTACAGCTAAATATATTTCTGGATGGTGGGCAAGAACTCTCAGCCTGACGCTAACATATGAGAAATCTATGTATTTGGATGTGAGCAATTTGAAAAGTTGAGCTTTCCTGAAAAGTGGAAAAATAGAAAAACCCAGTGGCAAAGTTATTTCTGAATGTCTGTTAGTCTATTATTTCTAGGTCAATTTCCATTTTCTTTCTCCAAATATTTTGAAGGAAAGCAATTGGTGCTCAAAGGTTAAATTCTCTACTTAGTTTTTGCCATCTCCTTGAGACTTTTGCAAAGCAGCTCTTGAACCCTCATTGCTGCTGCCTTTGAGAGCTACACTTCATCTAGCAGTAACAGAAATATGTTAGTTCACAGACCCTTGGAAAAAAAGGACAGAGAATGTATAGGTAAATAAGTGTACAGAAAAGGAGAAAGTAAAGAAAAGTAGAGGATATTAACATGGAGAACCATAGTGAAAGTAATAACAAATATATTCACTAGTAGCAGGAGAGGATGCTAGCTACATTTCTGCTTCCATCCACAGAACCGTTGCAGAACTGGGCAAGTGCTGAGTCTTTGGCTATATGGCTTATACAAGCAGCTTCACCGTGGATCTGAGGGGCAGTAGTTTTTGCAGAGGGTCTTCAACAATGGCAGGTAGAGTCTCTGAATTGGAGCTTCTCTTTTTTTCCTCTCCCTCGCTCCTCCTTTTTTTTCCTGTTCCCTCCTCCCTCTTGGTTTAAAGCTGTCTGTAGGGTGAAACCATATAAACTTCCTGTATCCAGAGCATCCTCCAGCAAGTTATGCCAGAGGTCTACTACCAGTTGATGAAGAACAACCTCCTTTTGTGTGTTTTGAACCTGGACTTCTTTAGTTTCATTTGAGGACATTTAATTTTTGTATTTGGAAGAGACAGTGAAGAGTTAATCCCTATCGACTATTTTCCACAAGCAGTAGCAGATAGTAATGGTGGCTGGCTGGGACTTTATTTCAGCTTTCATTTAGTCTTCTGCTGCCTCATGCCCTTTCTGCTTCCAAACAGTGACTGTATTTACCTAGTTACCTAGATGAATTAACTAGAGGGATTTCAGCCTGCTTGTGTGGCTTTCAGCAACCCAGAGCTGCAAAGAAGGTAGGGGTGTGGACATTACTGGGCTAGCAAACGGCAAGAATAGTACCAAGTCCTAGGTGGTTTTCAAACAGCCTCAAGCCAAAGGGAGAAATACTCCTTCCTTTTAACATAAAACTCATAGAAACTGGATAGGAAACAGATGTGTCTGCTCATGACCCTCATGTGAGCTCATGTGAGTAAAAGAGCGTGTGACCTTCATGTTGGTAACACCCTTGGGTAACACAGGAACCTTTTAAAGAGTGATTGTTGCCTCCTGGATCCCCTCCCCTCACTTCCGTCCAGCACTAACCCTTGTTTTTATCCCACTGCAAGCTGGTTTTCAGGGAGTTAAACTAGCAGAAATCTGCTTGCTGCCTTTTCCAGGGCTAGTTTTTGCTGGTTTAGCTTTGTGAACCAGCTCACGCTGCAGTCAGAAGAGTTCCAGTGTTGACAGGAACAGGACTGCCTGTTCCCATGGCACCTGTTAGAGCACCATAACTCATTATGAAATTAGCAGTGTTAAATGTTAGATGGCACATCTGAATGTATCTTCCTCAGCAGGTAAAGGTTACGATCCACGGGGATAATCATAAGTGTTGTCTTTCATTGCTCAAAGTCCTCCCTCTACTGCAGATTCTTCCACGCGTGCACCATCCTTGCTTTTCTCACAGACCCAGATGCTGCGCAGGATGGAAGTACGCATCTTTGTCATCCAAGAGAAAAGCAGGCGATGCTGCCAATTGCCCTTGCTAAACCTTTAACTGCACTGTAGCCTTTCTCATCATTGCCTGCAATAGTAGAAATAACTTTCCCAGTTTGGGGACTCTGCATACTGTTGCAGTTTGCGGGGGAGAAGGGCAGTCATTTAAAGCTATGATGTCAGTGGTGTCATGTGCAGTATTGTTCCAGGGAAATTTACTCTACGTCAGTGACTAAGCATGAAAAAGAGAAGTTTGTCCCCATAGAGCTGATTAATAACAGACACCGGGTGTAACAAAGATGGCATTTCACAGTCCACAAGGGGAATGGGTAGGGGGTAAGACTCGAGGGAGCATGGGACTCCAGGTGACGAGTCAGGGAAATGCTATCAAAAGGGTCATACTGTCCTCAGGTCAACCTGATGTAGCTACAATTGCCAGCTAACTCTTTGTGTAAAGCCAACTGATCCAGCAGTGCACAAATCTGGCAATGACAGTCACAGAGCTGTAACCTCCATCTGTATTAGAAAACTCGTGGGCGTATCTTCAAGTTCCAGATGTCTTCTGCATTTTGAATGCCCCTTGGGATAATCTGTTGCCTTTACTGCAATCATCTCGAAGCCAAGCTGTGATAAATTCTGCAGAGTTATGTAAAACAGGAACGAAGCTCAGCTCTCTCCCTTGTCATTACGCACTTCATTCCAAATGAGGATGCAAATAGATCAGGTGCTCCTTACGTATTTTTCTCCTTTCTTTGCTCATCATGGCCAAGAGAGAAACACCTGTTCCTCCTGCAAGACTTTGCCCACCCCTGTGCCTGCCTGGCGCACAAGCACAGTAGAGTTTTTACTCTGTTACGTTGTGCTTAACCCATCACCTCAGCTTTAATGACAGTGCCATGCTACGCAACGCTGTGAAAATCCAGGTTTGCTTGTGCTTTTACTGCCTTCTCAACATGGCTTCCAGATGAAGTAACACGCTCTGCTTTCCACGCTCCGGACCAGCGTTAACGCCACTGCCAGTTTTCTTCCCACACAGACAGCTTTAGCACACGGCCGCTGGTTACCTAACCCAGCACAGCTGCGCTGACCAGCAAAGGCGAGTACGCCAGCGGCCATCCTCCCTCCGCGCACCGAGGAGGGTCTCGGGAAGGCCTGGTTACGGGGGACAGGTAGCAAGGGGCTGGGGGCGCCCGCTCCCACGCTCCTCCACAGGCAGGGCTGTGCCCCCAGCCCCACGGGAGGGCTGCGAGCGGCGGCAGCCCCGGCACGGTGCGCCACGGCCGGGCCCAGGCCCGCCCCCTCCCCGCCCTGACCTAGATTCCCTGGGGAAGGGGCGGGGCCGCCGCCTCCGCCAATCGCCGCACCGCGCTAACGTCACGCGGGGCGGCGGTGACGCGCGGGGCCGCCTCCATTTTGCAGCGCAGCGGCGGGGCTTCGCGGCAGTCCGGAGCTGGCCGTCGCAGAGGGAGCTGACCGCTAGCCGAGCGCCGACTGTCCCGCACCGAGACCTGCAGCCCAGGTTCATGACAGGCCCCGGGGCTGGGCCCGGCCCGGCGCGGCGGAGCGCGGGGGCCTCCCTGCGGAGCGCAGCGCCGCGGGCGGGCGGTGTTGGGGGAGCAGGGTTGGTGGCGTAGCGGGGCCCGGCTGTACAGCCGGCCAGTCTCCGGCCGGTGGCCGGTTTTTGCGTCGCTCTGTTTTACTCTGGTGCCCTCCGCGGAACGGGCGCCTTTGGCGTCGCTGTTGGGCGCGGCCCAGGCCGCCATTTTGTGGCGGAGCGATGGCGTTTGCTTTTCTTCCATTGCTCGATGGGGGCGGCGCGCATGCGCCATTGGAGAGGCGAGGGGCCGCGTCGGGCGTGGGCATGTTGTGGGCGGGGCTGCAGGCGGAACGCTGGGTTCCCATTGGCGCAGGCTAAGGCGGACCCCACCTGGCTCCTTCCTATTGGGCTGGAGCGGGGGCGAGGCCGGGCCGCGGGCCTGCTGCGGACTGCGGCAGGGAGGGCGGCTACGCGGGGCGGGGGTGTGCTGAGTCACCGGGCAGGGCCGGGGGGCGGCGGGCCGGGGGCGCTGACGGACTGGGCGCCGCGTCTCCCGCAGGCAGCTCCGCGCCCACAGCCATGAGCGGCTGCCGCGTCTTCATCGGGAGGCTGAACCCGGCCGCCAGGGAGAAGGATGTGGAGAGGTTCTTCAAGGGATACGGCCGCATCCGGGACATCGATCTGAAGAGGGGGTTTGGGTTTGTGGTGAGTGCGCCCCTCTGCAGGGCTCTGCGGTCCCTGTCCGTTGGTGGTCACTGTCGTTCACGTACGTTTGATGTGCACGAACTACTTCTAAAGATCATGCCATTAACGTGCTCATATGAGTATAATGTGGCAGATAAGTATTTGTTCTTTTCTTAGAGAATTTTTTATGTTTTTGCTGCGGTGGTTTTGCAGGAATTTGAGGATCCGAGGGATGCAGATGATGCTGTCTATGAATTGGATGGAAAAGAGCTTTGCAGCGAGAGGTGCGGTACCCTATTTCGTGAATATATAAACTTGAATATCTAAAATAAGAAGTGAGTCAATTTTAACTTGCATTGTGTTATCACTTGCATTGTGTTATCAGTACTGTTTAAACTATTTTGTGTTGTGTGTCGTGTCCCCCCACCCCAATAACTATAACTACGAAGGAACATATAAGAAGAAAAATGTAACAGTGTATGGTTTTCCATTTCATTTTTTTCCCCAGGGTTACAATTGAGCATGCAAGAGCACGCTCTAGGGGTAGAGGCAGAGGGAGGTACTCTGACCGTTTTAGTAGCCGCCGTCCACGTAGTGACAGGAGGTATGTATAGCTTTGAACTGATGTAGTTTAAAAAAAAATACTGTGGGCTTATCTGATCCAAGAATTTGAGTTAGAATGAGATATTAAAAGGTATTGTTTGCCTCTGTAGTCAATCATTTGATATGGCAGTAGGGATAGTGAGGATGACAAAACTTCTCAGATATACTTGTAGTCTTTATGCTCCCTCCCTAAAGTACTTAATGCTTCTCCTAGATTACTCAGGGCATTCCATAGTTAAGTTGTAGTAGTAATGGTGATATGCTGATACTGGTTATTGGTACAGCCTTTGTTAATGTTAATATGTGGTTATATTTTAATTACTAATAAAAGTCTCAATTGTTTATTTCCAAACAGAAATGCCCCACCTGTAAGAACAGAAAATCGCCTCATAGTAGAAAATTTGTCTTCCCGAGTCAGCTGGCAGGTTTGTTGAAACACGATTAACTATTTTGACTTCGTTTAATGGGTATGTAATGTAATTATTTTGTAAAGTAATTAATTAAAAATTAAATCTAATTTATTAAAAATGTTTATGTAATTAATGTAATTTTAAATAATGTAATTTAAATATTTTGAATGAAAACTAGTTAATTTTAATTAATGATAATAATAATAATAATGATAAATGTATATATTTGAGGATATATATTTATTTTTTTCTTGTTTTTTAAATCCATTTTAACCACATATTAAACCCTTTATTTGCCAGCCTATCTGTGTCGTTGGCCTTATGACGAGGAGTGCCTGTGGGTTATCCTAATCGTTCTGTCTTGGTCACTCTTGGTTGGGCCTGGTTGACTTTCCAGTCAGCTCCTACAATGTCACTTGGCCACCTCTAGATCTGTGTTTGCCGGTCTAGACGTAATCGATGCACTCCTTAAAGTACCACATTGCAGCGGTCCCAGAGCGTTAACGAGATCTGATTCCTAAGTTGAGAGCTGTTCTTCCTGTAACGCTTCCGAATAAAGAGGTCCTGGTCGAAAAGAGTTGAAAGATACGAAATTAGGTGGTCGTTGGAATCCTGATCGCAGTAAAGTGGTCCTTGGTAACATCAAGCATAGAGAATGTCTGGATCCGTCAATAGTCTCCTAATAGGGAGGGCAGTGCGATTAATGGCTTCCATCGACTGGGTAGTGTTCGTCAAGTGGGTGGCGAAGAGCCAGTCGGGCATATTTCATGACGGTATCTCCGGTCGCTTAATGCAGTTTGCTGCTTGGCTAGCCTAGGGAAATGTTAATAAAGGTAAAGTAAACTATATTTTTAATGACATATGGGGCACAAAATAATTGGTGTTATGTAAATGTAATTCTGTATGCATATAAGACTCGTAATGTAAATGGAGACTGAAATAGTACAAAAATATATGGGTAGTATTTCACACTCAGTCCAGTATATATACAAATGTACTTTATTCTCTCTCTCTCTCTCTTTCTCTCTCTCTCTCATTTAATCTATATAATCTTTGTAGACTAATATTTTCCTTAATGTTAAGAATTATTAGCATTTTGCTTAAAGCAATATGCTTTTTTCATTTATTTCGTGCCCTGATAGAGATAATTCAATTTTGATAGAATACAAGTATGGCAATTGCCATGTTTGTAATTTATCTAACATCATCTTTTTCAGTAGTCATAAGTTTCTTTTGTTTGTTTTTAACTATTTTTATATAGATAAGTATTCTTTTCACTTCTTTGCATAACATAACTGGTCTTGTGTTAGGATCTCAAAGACTTCATGAGACAAGCTGGGGAAGTAACCTTTGCAGATGCACACAGACCTAAGTTAAATGAAGGGTAAGCCTCTAAAATAATCTCTTGAAAGCCATAGAGTATTATTTGCACATACTACGTAGATATTTGGGGAGGGAAGCTGGCTACTTTCAGTGCTCAGCAGCTGTTCATGGTTTAATTTAGCTACCCTTTGAAAATGCATTCTCTGTTACTTGGGGATTGGAATTCTTCAATTCATGCTTGAGTTACGATGTGGGATGACTACACTGAGTGGTGTGAGTTTTTTTGAGTTGGGTTATTTGGTTTGGTTTGGTGTGGCCACCCCGCACCTCCCCCCCCCGAGTATGTTTTGCTCTGTCATCAAAAATACAACTTGTAATAGTGACCTGTGTGGTTTTTGTGTTCCCCCCTCCTTTCTTTTCTGTAGGGTGGTTGAATTTGCCTCTTACAGTGATTTAAAGAATGCTATTGAAAAGCTTTCTGGTAAAGAAATTAATGGAAGGAAAATCAAACTAATTGAAGGCAGCAAAAGGCACAGGTATGGATTTCTATTCTCTTAAATAATGCTTAAATATTCATTGAGAGCTTTGAATTCGGTGACCATGCAACCAAACTGGAGACCAGTGAATTGCCTGGTTATTGTCGTGGTCCGTGACGTTTCATCGCTAACACCAGTGCTCTTTGTTTCCTCAGTAGGTCCAGAAGCAGGTCACGGTCTCGTAGCAGAAGCTCATCCAGGTCTCGTAGCCGTTCCCGTTCCCGCAGCCGCAAGTCTTACAGCAGGTCAAGGAGTAGGAGCCGTAGCAAGTCTCGATCAGTTAGTAGATCTCCAATGCCAGAGAAGAGCCAGAAACGTGGTTCTTCCAGTAGATCTAAATCCCCATCATCTGTGGATCGGCAGAGGTCTAGATCGAGGTCCAGATCTGTTGACAGTGGCAACTGAACTATAAGTAACTTGCCCTGGGGGCCCTTTTTTAAACCATACTTGCTAAAACTTGTGGTAAGTATGTGACTTTCTGTGGGGAAGGGTTTGGATGGGGGAGGGGGGAGGGATGGGGGTACTTTGTAGATGTGGACCATGGTGGGAAGGGTTATTGACTAATTGTATTAAATGTTTTTTGATAACCCTTTTCTTGCTCACATTTTTTTGTGAATGTCTGAAGTGTATAGTTTGTGTATATTGGCAGAGCTCTTTATAACTAAAGCAGACAACCTAAATTTTTTTGTACTTCAAAAAAAGTCGTCTGAACACTTAATTCCCAGTATATTCAACTGTGAATAGCAACTCGGAACACTAGTGTAATATCTCAAATTAAACTAATAGCTTTAGGCATCTAAGAGCTCTACATGTGCTGTACATAAAGCTTTATTTCAGAGGGTATTTTTTTGTGCTTTTGAACCATTGTTTCAGTTATAGGTCAGCAGATCAAGTGCTGGTCAATACTGGTAATAAAAACTTTATTTTAAAAGCTTTTCATTTAATATGACTTGCACTACACTAAGAAAATGCCCATTTCACTGCCCTGTGCTAATAATATTCTATAAAGCACCCTAATTCTTGATACTTAAGAATTAAATAGCTCAAATAAAGTATAAAGAAACATGTCTCTGCTTCTAGTGTTTTCTTACTGTTAATATTAAGTGTTTGTGACCGCGCCTCATCTTGTTGGACAGTGTTAAAATCTTTTCTTAAAGATGGGTCTACAGCAAAGCTGTTCTTGAGTGTTCTGGGCATGAGGGAGAAGTTCCTTTTAAATACATCACGCTATGTCCTTAGATGTCTTCATGTTCTGAAATAAGAACCTTGCTAACAAGGAGAATCATGCTGTCATAGTTCATAGCAAAAAATGGAATGGACAGGTCATTTTGGTTTTAATGGCTTTGGGTAGTAAGTGTGGAATGTTGAAGACGGATGTAGTCAGCATACTTCGTTAGTGTGTTTGTGCGCACACGTATGAGAGAACATCGAGGTGCGGATAAAACATTTTTATGGGCATTAGTCCTCATTCTGGAGGAAGAGGAGGGATTTTTAAGTTGGTGAGTGGGAGGACTGCAGCACTGGCACCCCGCAGTTCGGCGTTTGGTGTTTGTGCCTTACAGGGGCAGCAGCCCTCTGCAATCCCCGTGTTGCTCAAGCCCTCACCCATGTTAGAGAGAGCTCTAAAATTTAATTTAAAAAAATAACGTGTTTTCTTCACTTGTGCCTTGTGAATCTGCCTGTTGAGGTGGCACTGTATCAAGCTGCCACGCGCTCCTGGGAGCAGGCGTTGAGAGGTGGTCAGATTGCTGCGTGGTTAATTGGATTATTACTAGTCAGCTTTGGGGAGTGGCAGGCTTCAGTCTCGGATGCTGGAACACCTTACGAGGTGTGGAGGAAGAGGGCTTTAACCTCCTGGGGTACAGGCACCGTTGGCGCTCATCGGGGCGTAAGGTTAGCTGCGTTACGTCAAGCTGGTTGATCCTGCTTGCTTGGATGGTGACGCGCATCTGTGTTCAGGTGGGAGGTGGCTCCAACAGGAACCCAGGTGGCTGAAGGCACCTGATGATTGGAAAGGGGTGGGATTTCAGACACTTCCTCATGCTAAGTATGAAGTACTGTCTGCTCTATAAATAGTTGTTCCGAATTCTGTTTCTAAACCGCACCGCTTGCCTGGCAAGCAGCGTGAATAGACGGCTGCGTTTTACTTGGCGAGCTGGCTGTTGTGATGACGAACTTCCAGTTTAAAACAAACTCCCAGGCTTTGCGTTATGGAGGGTTATCTTGACTTCTGGCCAGAAATGATTCTGTTGAGTGTAGGGTCTTGGTCTGAGCCTGTTTATTCTTAGTTAAGATGGATTACTTCAGGGTACAGTGCATACTTAGCACACTGGAGGCGTTAATGCCAGTCTTCCCTCCTACTTGTATTTGTAGCGTGACAGTAGCTAGATGGTGTCCTGAACAGCTGGTGTGTTTAGTTCACCGACTCCTCCAAAGCAAGGCACCTTCAAGGCTCATCTGTTTTCAGAGGTGCAGCTTGCTGGACCCGAGCTTGACATACTAAGGCCGTGTTGAGTTTTTGTGGCCTCTGCTGTGCGGAGGGCAGTGGTACACCGCACAGTGCTTGGGTTTTGGAAAATGGGAGAGATCAGCAGTCCACGGGCTGCTCAGCTGCACACTGGGTCTCCGTGGCTCCTGCTCTGAGAAGCTTTCACACCTCATTTTGGGTCTTTGTTAGAGAAATTACATTAATCTTCAGCAATGTCTTCAGGAGCTGCTTCCAACATGCGCCAGCGGGACAATTACAGGTAGGTGAAATTAAAAAAGGAACTGATGCGGGCAGTGATTTTTTCATATGGGCAAAACGGGGGGCAGTCACTTGGGAGCGTGGCCCAAAGCTGGCCCAAAGGGTTGTCACGATGACTCGGGCATCACTGGAAGTGTCCCTCGTGGGCAGGCAGGGAGAGGCTTAGTCTGGGGCAAGATCTCCGGGAAATAGCAGTGAGAGTGCGGGTAGCTCCGTGGTGATCCCTTTGCCTGGCGTAGAACGAGCGTAGAGATAAAACTCTTACACAGAACTGCTGGAGACCTGTAAGCCAGCTGCAGAAGGCGGGCCCCGGAGGGGTTGTGACAGTGGCTGCCGCAGAATCTGTCTGTATTGTTTTCCTGGTTTCCCACTGTTTCTGCAGGTTCTCGACACTGGTTTCGTTTCTTGAGCAGTAACTGTGTCCGCAGCTGCATGGATCCCTTTTGGTGCATCTGAAGAAAAAGAAAAATGTAGTGAGAATAGGCAGTTCTGAACCCAGGTTATGGGAAGACTCTGACACAGCTACAGTTGGTGTTGCTGGGTGATGTAAAGCAAAAGCAAGGAATTCGGAAGTCCTGTCAAAATATTTAAACCTTTTTGTTTCCAGTCCGTTCATGAATCGGAGCCTGGAAAAGCTGCCCTTTTTACGGCAGTCTTGCAAGCACCTACGTGGCTGTTTCCAGTATCAGCCACTTTCCACTGGAGGCACACCTGAGGATACTAATTGAGTGGGTTTTTTTCCTGTTAACAGCCATCCTTCAGCTATAGCTATAAAATACGGTAAAGTGCTCCTGTAGTGGCCCCTGGTGCTGCTCAGCTGCTGCTCTGTCCCAAGGGACTGGAGAAAGCTGGTCTGGAAGCATCAGAGGGATGACTGGTGGAAGGTCTCCTTCAGCAGTGCATTCTCCAGCCATCTTCGCAGATACTTGGCTGGGCTTTGGCATCATGGGTCTGATAAAGTTGGAAAAGAGCCTACCTTACATCTATACTAATACTGTATATGTTTTTTTCATTAATCTTGAATCTATTATGTCCTTTCCTAGCAAAAGATCCAAATGTTTCCTTTCTTCAGCTGCAGTACTTGGCAGTTCTGTCCTTTTCTTCCTCCCCCCACTCCAAAAGTGACACCCTTCTGTGACTCTCCAAACACCTTGCAGCAAAACTGGGATTTGTTGCATTAAAGAATACCTAATGTTCTCTTGTAGTTTTAGGTCTGTGTGACTGTTCTTTGCATGTGGTCGGTGCAAGTCATAGATTTTGCAGGATGTCTGTCCCAGTTTAAACACAGGACTCTGAAAACCTCTGAGCACTGATAGTATAGATAGTATATCGCTATACAAAACATTCTGCTGATGCAAGAAGTCATAATTTCTAATGTCTTCAGTTACCTCTGAATTTTTGACTGGGATTTGTATTTAATGTGTTGGGTATGTAACCCTGAGTTAAAGGGCAACTGGATTCTGCCCCTAGAAAGCAGTAATTCGTTGGTAATTACATTGTCAGCATATGTGGTTTGGATTGGAAAGTGTAAGCAATACAGGAGCAAAGCTGTACTTGCCATTTGGTTTCTTTATTCTGTCATGGATCCTAAAGACCAGGATGAGCAGAAGTCCCTCTCCAAGCTGGAACACCAAGTAGAGCAGTGGGAAGAAGTACAGGGGGCCGATGACTTCTGGGGCGAAGGCAACCTTGAGGATAGTCGAGCAAAGCTGTACGTTCTGGCAGCCGGTTTCCATGCACACCGTCCGCCTGCATCTGAAGGAGGAAAAGTTAAACCCTGACAAGTATCACAGATTTAATCCATGTTGAAACAACCTAAAAAGAAGCCTGTGCACCTTGCTGTTGCAATGCTTTGTGCATTTGCCTGTGCTAAAAGCTGGAGCTATCATCAGGAGCAATACTGGGATCCCTAGAAGGTTTTCCCTCGTGCTCCCTTTGCAGTGGGCAGACAGATCACACTATAAATGTCAACTTTGTGCTTAACGGTGTCTGGAGGCCTTGTGTCCCACTCTGGGCTCTGCGGCTTCCTGCAGGGACAGAATCTGCTTCTGAGGTGAAAAGAGGATTCCAAGGTGTGAAGGTAAAAAATAGTGAGGACTAGCGGGCTTCCTACCTGGATTTGGTAGGATGAGAAAGGGAAGGAATGGGTTTTATATGCAAGGTTTCCATCCTGAATTCCTGGGGTTTTAGCTGAATGCACTGACCGGTTTGGGGTAATTACCAGTTGAGGAACAGTTGTGTCACTTGGGGTTTGGTCTCTGTTAGTATTCCCTAATTCTTTGTTGTTCTTTGGTTGCTATTCATTCTCTTCTTCCCCCAGCTTTGTTACTGAGAGCAGAGGCTGGTAATGTAGGCGTAGCAGGTCACTAGCGACCTTAAATCTGCTTGTTCAGTGAACCTGCATGATGGACTTCCACTCCTTCCATGGTGGTCGGGTACTCGTGTCAAAAACTGCTCCAGTTTCTCCTCCCTTGTCCGCTGAGCAGAGCAGAGGTTGAACTCATTTTTCTCCCCACTCAAGGTGTGGGAGTGTTGATTTGGGACCAGCTTGCAGCGTGTCTGCTTGCGCTCCTAGGGGCCCGTTTTGGGAGACTGCAATCTGTTTGTTTTAAAAAGTACATCCATGTCGAAAGCTATCTTTTCACCGTTGCTCCACACACCAGAGCTGCCATACCTCTCGGTTCCTTCTGGTGACGGAGAGTGAGGTGAGGGGGAAGTGGAGGGACATACCGGTCATTAAGCTTGAAGACTGCAGAGAGAACGTAGCCCAGCAGGAATCCAATAAAAGGCATCAAGGCAGAAGATCCCAGGAGGGATGGTGAGAAGACATCCATGATACTGCTTCCCACATTGGCCACAGACAGAACAATTATTGCAGCAGATGACAGTAGAAGCACAACCATCCCTGCCTAAAATAAAGAGTGGTCAAGACATGGACAAGATAAAAATTCCCAGCAAAATTGGTTGAAAGCGGCTGCGCCCAGTGCCCTGTCCATTGCATATGTAAGTATATAGTAAGAGTGCGTAAGTGCCTTTCATGCACATAACTGTTACAAGTAGACCTTAAATAACAACGTATCTTTCTGGTCTACAGGCAAAATGACAGGCACTTGCTCCACCAGCCACTTGTTCCTCAGGCATTGCTATGTGTGTCTCCGTTGAAGTCCCTTTGGGGGTCTAGCATGACATCCCTTCCACCCAAAGCAGGTGGGGAGGAAACCGCTTTACTCACAGGTAGAGCCTGCCTACAGCAGGTGTGGAAAGGTGGTGGCTGCGTTTTCAGGTCATGTCACTGGTGTCTGGTGATTCAGCAGATGAAGGACCTGGGGAATTTTGGGAGGCAGAATACACAGCTCTCCTGCCTGTCTCTCCACTTCGGAGTCCAATTTGGACCGAGTTTCCCAGGTGTTTTTTTAAAAGTGACTCTCTACCCCCTTCCTCTTTTGTAGAGAAGATAAATGGAAAGGTGGTGTTAGCAGAAAGGAACCAAGGGTCAGCTGGGCTGGTGTAGGTCTCCTTCTCATGCCAGGCTTTTAAAGCTTCTTTTGAAACAGTCCAGTCATTGCTGCCCTGTGCTGGGTAAAGGAACCTTTGAAGAGCTCTGGTCCTCCTGCATCTGCCCTAGCCTGACTCCCGGGTTCCCACGCTTCTTAGAGCTTAGTGATTCCTAATGTCATTTTATCGGGTGCTGCTAGTGGAGCTCTTGAGTTAAACAATGGTGTAGTTGGCTATCCAGATTTCTCTTTTACTGTTTAAATGCGTGATGTACAAAGCAGGCAGAGAGATGAATCCAGGCATAAGTGGGCGCTTAGTGATCTAGTGGCTTCTACTGGATAGGTATCTCACTGATGTGAGCAGCAACTTTGTGATGTGACTTTTGCCCTGCGCTAGACCTGAGAACAGTGGGGTGGGGTTTTTGTTTGTTTTGTTGGTGTTGTGTTGGGTTTGTTTGTTTTAAATCTAGCGTCTGCTTTGATTACAGCAGTAGTCGGGGCAGTGCCTATGCAGCTCATTAGTGCTGCTTGTAGCAAAATAAAATGAAGTTAAAACTGAAGCCAACAAAGGAGAGCAAGGTAAGAAGTTGCCGAAAAACTGTTGTTTCTCTGGAAAAGGTGGAGGACTTTGGGAAAATATTTTAATGATTAAAGTGGTGAAGTGGATGTCTTGAGCTCTGTCCTCAACCCTTTCATTGATTTGTGGCATGCCTTAAAGAAGTTAATATTTCTGTGCCTCTACTTTTGAAAACTTCCTCGGGGCCCTTGCTTGAAAGACAACTAGCACAGGATGCTTCTTACCTTGATGGTAAAGCCAGTGTACTGTGGTTTCTTCTCATTCAAGATGATGCCGATGGCACAGGGAATTAGCATTAGGACCAGGGAGGTGATTATTCCTTTGTAAGGCACCTTGCCCTCCAAATCACCCTCGTACAGTCCTCCCGAGTAAAGGTACAGAAGCAGAGGCATTAGTCCAATTGCCAGGACCGTTGAGCATGTGGTCATTACAATGCTGGGATGAAGAAAGGACTCTTCAGTAGAAGAATGACACTTTTTAATGGAATACGCTCATTTTTCTTACTAACCTGGACACACGATTTTAATGTAAGACTTTACCTCACTCTTTCCCAACCTGTCACTGAGGTTTTCCCATCACTGTCAGGTTGTATAAAGATGTGACATGAATAGAGAGGGAGGAAGATGATTCGAGTTCTATAGCAGCTCAGAAAGGACCCTCGTTATGGGTACAGCTCACACTTCAGAAATTCACAAGTGACAGAGAAAGTAATACTTCCTATTTTCCCCCTGGATCTTGTTTTATCACTAGGGTTTGTTGGATTGAGGGGTTCTGCTAGTTCAATGTTTCTCACTAATGCAGCCTCTTTGGACTGTGGGCATAGTTTGCACAACTATATGCTGCTATATGGATAGATATAGTAGATATATGCTATACGTACTACCATGTGGAGGCAAAAAAGTGTTCCTGCACCCGTTTCATCAAGAGCAGCATGCCATATGCTTCACAGAAAGGTACAAAATGCCATTTTATTGTAAAATGGGGACAAATTGGCTCATTGAGCAATATGGGTGCTTTAAAAATATTCTAGACTTAGTATTTCAGTCTTTGTCCCCCTTCTTGGGGATTGATAACGTTGATCACGCTAGCTTCTGAACCAGTCCTACGACTAGATTGGCCTAGGCAACGAGCACGTACTCAGCTTGCCTTACCTGAGGTTCATGTCCCCTCTTAGTGCCAGGCTAAAGATGTTGGAGAGGTTTCCCCCTGGGCAGCAGCCGCAGATGAGGATGGCCAGGGATTCTGTAGCACCCAGCTGGAAGAGCTTGCCCAATACGAACGCTGTCAAGGGCATGACGCCGTACTGAGCCATTACAGCAATTGCCACGCCTTTGGGTTTCCTGAGGTAAGTTGTGATCTTGGCTATCTCCATCGTACACCCCAGAGATACCATGACGATGAAGAGGACCACAATAAGGATCGCGTTCAGGGCTTTGTCCGTGGCCTGCTGGCTGAATGCAAACGGTGGTGCCACGCTGGTCAAGGAGGTGCTCTGTGTGCGACCTCGGCTCCAAAACTCTGGGCTCTCAAAAGCTCCCTTGGTCTTGTTCATCCTGCTGAAGGGTTTAGAGGTCCCTTCTGTAAGTGGCTGGGAAGGTGAGGAAGGGATTGATTCAGAAGTCCAAATAACATCCAATTAATTCAAGAAAAACATAAGCTCTCCTTCAGGCCACCACTTTTTATTGTTCAGCAGCTGTTGAAACAGAAATCCACCTTTGAGTAATCAGCTGTGAACCCCATTCACTTCAGTAATACGTTGTACAGTTTGTGTAGCTTCTGCTCTGGTCCCCCACCTCTTCCAGCATCTGCTCTCACTATGAGAATGAGGACATGGCCGGTGAGAGCAAGAGGGAGGCTTGTTCAAAACTGGTAGAGGTGGGCACTTCATGCAAAGGAAAAGGAACCAGAAGAACTCTCATCCACAAGATATTGCTGAGGCCAGCGGTTAAAAACACGATCCATCCAGAGTATTTTATTTTTAACGAGGGTAATAAATGCTTATGCTTCTGGCCATAAATCAATCTCTCAATAGGAGGGCTAGAAAGAAACTTCCTCTATGGAGAAGTAGTTTCTCTAGTAAACTCTTAGGGGCCTTCATGCCTCTTTTCCTGATGCGATAAGTCTGACACCGTCTAGAAATATTTTGATTGCATACAAGAATGAATTTTCAAGCCTCACCAACATCCAAAATATTATTCCCTCCATAGCGTTGAGGGGCGGTTCTGTGTGGCAGGAGGCTCGACCGACCTCTGCAGCGCAAAGCCGTGCTCACTGCAGCACAGCAGTGTTGCTTTCAGGGCCCGAGGTGCTCCGCATTACGATCCAGCGAGCGGTGTAGGCATCACCCAAGCTCTCCAAGCAAAGCCAAATAGGCGGCTTTTACCCACCCTGGGCTGTAACCTGCCTTGTGCTTTCGGTTCAAGGCTGCACAGCACGACACACACGCAGAGCTCTGATGTGCAGGGAAATGGGAGCTGGGTGGCTGGTGCTCAGGCGGGAAGAGGGACCAGAGAGGTGGCTGATGAGGATTGTTACTCCAGCTGTTGCAGAGGTGACCTCTGCTCATCCCCCTGCTGCTCCCTGTCCCCTGGCTGTACGGGGGACGCGCTTCCTGCATCTGCCACGCTGCGGAACGGCACATTGCCTGCTCCGTCCCCAGGTGCCGTGCTCCCTGACCCCTCTGCAGGTTTTGCCTTCATTTAAGGCAGTTACTGCCTTCAAATCAACCTGAGACAACCCCCTGTTCTGGTGTGGGACTCTAGAAACATACAGAGCTGAGCACATTAAACCAGAGCAAAGCGAATGCTGTTACCTTACATGCCTGCGGATGCGGCTGTAGGAGACTTCGGTGAGACTACCCGCTGCTCCATCCCTTCCTGGCCAAGCTTGGTGAGCAACAGCACTCTTCAGTCCTTCTGCTTCAAGAAAATCTTTCCCTCTTGACAGAATCTTGTCCTCCGCTTGCAGAATATAAAGCCTGGGTCTAAAAGAGCCTTGTAGATGGGGAAGTTGTTAATTGATAGTTGCGTTGTAGGACTGCAGTCTTTTTCTCTCTGTTGCAGGACTGGGGAAGGGATTTTAACCAGGGAGGTCTGCTGCAGTATGGCTGAGCTCTAAACCCTTTGCTGCAGGGCATTATAATGCTGCAGTAATGTGTCCATCGCTCCTATTCATCTGGGAGCTCAACAGGCTCAACCTCTCCAGCCCCATTGCTCTGGAAACGCCGCTGGTGGCAGGCAGGAATGTCAGAGCCGTTCTTCCTCACTTGCTCTCGCTTTGGTTGGGAACTTTGTTTTCCAGGCTGGCAGCCAGGCCGGAAAAGCACCAACAATAGCTCTGGAGCCCAGCACGGGCACCCCGTATCAGGCGGGGAGGAGCGGTGCCTGCAGCAGGGCAGGACAGAGCCACGCCAGCAGCTCCCGGTGGCACTGCGTGTCCGTGCCCGTGGCTTCTCCTACGCCCTTGTGAGCACCACAGCACCATGCTTGTGGACAAGAGCCCTTCCCGTAAATCACAGGTGGTGCTTTGAGACCTCTGTGTCACTGTGGTGGCCAAGAGTACAAATAAGGGTTGCTCAACTAGCACATGGGCAAGGCCCATAGGAATTAGGAGTAAATGCAGGAGCAAATCCCACAGCAATTCCTTCTCTCTTTCTCTCCCTTCCTTCACATTCTTCTCCAGTAGATTCCCAGCCGACCTAAGGAAATGCTTGTTTTCACTATGTTTGCCTTTTAGGTGTATGCCGAATTTTGTCAGAAGGTTTGAGAAAGGTCCAGTCAAGCAATTACATGGTTATAAAGCATCACTGGCTCAGCAGTGCCCAGACCGCCCGGCAAGCTCAGTGCAGCTCAGGGTTTTAAAACAACGATGTTGAAATGCTCTCACCCTTTGTCTTTGCAGGGCTGTAGAAGAATGTTTCAACTACCCCAATAATTAAAAAAATGCCTGCTAGTTGTTTGCTCTTCAAGTGTTCCTGCTGGCTCCCAGTAGTTAACACAGGAAACGCCATGGGAGCCAAGGGAGAGGCTGGTTGAGAGAAGCAGAATAAATTAGGATCATTATTTCACCCTAATTCATGCTGGGGATGTCCAGTTGTTTTACACGGGCACTGGAGCTGGGGGTTTGCATTCAGACGCGGCCCAAGAGCTGCATCTCGACTCTAAAGCCACTCACTGCTTGCTGTGGTGGGACCTGGGAGGTGGGACCATGGAGGAGCGTGGCAGGAGGAAGGAGCAGGCTCCCACGCTGGGAGGCAGTGGGGCCCGGGTGGTGCACGGCGTGCTGCTGGTAGCCCGCGATGGGCAGCCACTGACCTGATGGCCACGTCATCTGCGTCGGCTCAGAGGAGGAGCCGCCTGCTCGGTAAGCCAGCCCCTAGTTTCATCCCTAGGCAAAGCGTCCTTTTCCTTCCTTTGACCGTTTTCCAGGCTCAGTTCTTAAAAGGTGAATTCCTAGATGTTCTTTACATGGTCTCCTGTTTTTCCCCTCGCGGCCCAAGTACCCTCAAACAGCTTGATCCTCGCAAAAAGGCCTTTGCCTGTGCCCTTGCTCTGTGTAAAGCCAAGGAGATTCCCGAAAGGTCCTGCACAGCTCGTGCCACTTGAGGGCAGTGGTTGCATACCCAGAGCCTGGTTTCTCCCTAAGGATAAAAGACCTCATAAAACAGCAAAGTCTCACTGTAGGTGCCATAGCCTAGATCGTTTTTATTGAGTCAGATACTCCCAAATTCAGAGATACGGTCTAATACAAAAGGCATCACAGGATGCTTAACAAGTGTGAGGCACTGAAGGAGACATTAAAAAAAAATCCATATATGGGTTTGCAGACTTCCTGTTGGAGCTCGAAATGAGCTGTGTTGTGGACTTTTTTCTTTTTTAAAGACACCAAAGGAGTCAGTGCTTCATGCTTTCATAATGCAGCTTCATAAATTCACTGGATAAATATGAAATGGCACACATGCCCCTTTCACTGGTGGGGAGCTGAGGTCCAGTTTTCCAGTTTGCAGTTGGGATTGTCACTTCTGTGTTTTTACAGAATTTAATGTAACTGGAGCTCAGCCCAGTTGTTACCCAAAGGCCATACTTCAGCAGACGTGCCCGATAAGAGCAGCGGTGACTTGATTTGTACCAGATTTCACACTATGTTGGCCCACAATCCAGGACAAGACCTCGGCATCTGGTGTCCGTACTTTGCTCAGGTAAGGTTTTCTCACTGCGTGGTTATGCGCTTGGCTAATCCATTTTCTCATTCCTCTGTGCTTTTGAGGCAATTTGCCCACCAGAGCCCTGCCTGCATGATGGGCACCGTGCTGGAGTGGCTGTCAGGGGGTTGAAGAGGGAGGGCTTCTGCAGGGACAGTCACGACTTGTCACATCTGTGGCTGCCCTAGGCCACAGTTTTGGTCCTATCTGTGTTTTTTCACTTCTATCACCACCTGAGGATGCAGCCCACTTAAATGGGATGGCTCCCAATTAAAACCTAGGTCTGGTATGTCCTGTCATGGGAGAAGTTGTGTGTTTGGGGTGGTGGTTAGCTCTGCTTGCGTCTGAGCCTGCTGCAATAGGGTCAGAAATGAGAACAAATTGAGTTGGCTTGTCTTGAGATGCAAACCACTGACCACTTGGCGTGGAGCAGTCTGGGGATGAGCTGCCACGTACCATCAGCCAGGGCAGCTGTAGCCTGATGCCATGGTGATGGCCACGCTCCCCTCTCCTCACTCCCATGCTGGTGCCATCGTGTTGCCACGACAGCTCCACGTTGGGGATGGCTACCTGCGTGTCACGGGGAAGGGGCACATCTGGAGTGGGACAGGGTGAGGGGGGGTCTGGAGAGGCTCCCCCAGCTCTGCGTGGTCCTGCTGGCTCCCTGCAGCAAGGCCGAAAGCCCTGCTGTGATACCAGCAGCACGCCCTGCAGGCCTCCCGCAGCCGCTGGGACGTGCCGGAGATGGGCAGCGGTGCGATCTGCAGCTGTGTCAGCTGCGGCATCCCGGCACGGACGGGGGTCCCATCCCGGCACCCCGCGGCAGGGTGGATGGGACCGTGTGCCCCTGCCTTCCCGGTGGCAGCTGTGCCCTGTCCCCCACCGCCGGGCGTTCGCTGGCTCCCTGCCCCGGCGGTGCCGCTCTCTTAGCGGTCCTGAGTGCAGACAGGAGCCAAAGTTGTTTACATTTATTCAAATCCCATTTAGCAGCCATCAGGCTTAAAAAATCCCATGACTACCCTCTTTTACAATTTTATTTGATAGGAAAATAATTAATTTTGCAATTAAGCTGTGCCTAGAACAAATGATGTAAGAGCACTCCGTATGGGCTAAATTAGTGCCTGCTGAGACACAGCGCCAGCATCTGTCTGGTTTAGTGACACTTATTTTAAACAGCCAGAGGAGGGGACAGTGCACCCTCATGTGATTTTTTTTTTTTTTTTTTTTTTTTTTTTTTTTTTTTTTTTTTTACTGATGGCTTCGTCTCAGCCAAAGACTCAGAGAGGACTCAGCAGCGTTAGCTGGAGCATGCTCCGGTCGGTCAGCAGGGAAAAATGAGCTTACTCCAATGCCTCTCCTCTGTGTTAAGGAGGTCCTTTTGAATTTGAGCTAGCTGGCCAGGTGGGCATTGCTTTGCCTTGAGTGGTGTGGGGAACTCTGGAGAAAGAAAAGCTGCTCCCGAAAGCGTGAGTGGGGCATTTCAGCCATTGAGACCAAAATTTCAGTAGGTGGCCTCTTCCTCCTAACTTCTAGAGCAAGGCTTTCCACCAGCACGGTGAAGTGCCAACGGGCCTTGGTGGCAGGGAAGGGTCCTGCCCCGTCCTTTTGGTGGTGTTACTACCCTGAGGCATTTTAAGTTACTCCAGACAGAGAGCTCCGCTTCTGGAGAAGGGCGATGTTTAAGGTTAGCAAACACAGGTTGCCGTGGATATCTGGCTGCTGCGATAGCTGCTTGGTTTCCTCCAAGGAGCCCGTAGCAGCCAGTGCAACGTAGCGATCCATGGGAGAGGCTCTGTTTTCCCTTGGTGGGGAGCAGTCGGCAGGTCTGGGGCAGAAACCCCCCAGCTGATGGGAGAGGGATCCTTGCATGGGTTGAGGGGAGCACTGAGGGCACCCCACATTCCCAGATACAGAGGGTAGGTCTGACTTTGCTACTCCTACCTGCAGGAAGGGTGTCAGCGTGGGGCTGGAGCAGGTTCACCTCGAGGGTGAATGTTTTTGGGGGAAACTCCACAGAAGGAAGTGTGTTCATGTCTGTGATACTTATTTTTCCTGGTGGGAAAAGAGATATTGTTTATTGTCTATTGCAGTTGCTTGTTAACTGCGTAATTAGTGGGTCTAGTTCATCTTGACTATTCAATTTCCTTAGGGACCAGATGTCAAAGACAGCTTCATAAAACTTTGACAGCTTAAATTTCCTTGAAACTTTGGTAAAATGCTGTTGGCAGGCCAGCAGGACCTTCCTTAAGCCCGTATCCGATTCGTATAGCCTTGACTACTGCTCTTAGCTTTATGGAGGAACGAGCCTTGTCTGCTGTTCTTCTGATCTTTGCAGGGTGACAACTATTCAGAAAATGCTGTGTTTTCTCTGGGTCAGGTGAGAAGCCTCTTTGGTACGTGCTGGGAGAGCTGATCGGGGCAGCAGAAGGTTCTCTAGTCCCTTGCTCAGCTTCTGGCTGTGGATGCCATACATCTGCGAAGGGCAATTGCACCTTGAACTGAGGTGAGTGTGCTTCATCCGTATCAAAACTTATTTTAAATAATTTCATTGGGTATATTGTGCTCAAGTTCTACCTCCATAGCTTGCTCTGCGCTGCTCCATCAGTGACATGAAGTAACTCTTCTTCCTACATGATGAATAAGAAGATTTAATGAAGGAGATGACTAGGAAAGTGGGAAGTAAGAAATAAGGTGATCAGGAATAGCCAAGGATTAATGAAAGAGTCCAAGACACTTACGCAAACCCCAGGGGAGAACCAGGAGGTCTATGAAATGGCAGACTCATCACTCAGTCTTTCCCCTGCTCTTGCTTCCCAAGCTGCCATCTGAAGGGCAGCCAAATTGCCTTGATAAGAGAGAGAAATTTCCATGTCAAGGAGAAGGCATGGAAACTACCACCAGGGTTTAACCTTAGAAATGAGTCCCCAGGTGGCTGTGTGCAAGACTTCTAAAAAGCATGTTAGGGCCAGGCTACATAAAGGGGCTTAACTCCAGGCAAGGTGCTCCAGCGGGCGCAGAGCAGCAGTGCAGCAGAGCCACTCAGCTTGGTGCCTGCATGCGAGGGCCCCGTGGGAGAGCTGGGGCACGCAGCACTAGAGGGCATCTCATGCTCCTCAGTGCTTTTGCAGGCACTGGTGGGATGCCAGCAAAGCCTAGGTCCTGACGCAGCTCTGGAGACCATCCTTGAGCTTGCTGAGAGAATGCTCCAGCCAGCAACCAAGCAGCTTGAGCCACCTGGAAACTTTAATCCTCACCTGCAAATCAATTTGGGTAAATTATCTGTTGATATGCTGACCCCCATATGCTCTTGTCCCTCAACTCTGTTGCGATGCCCTCAGCCATCGTCCTTCTCAGCATGAGAAGGAAAAAATCTCTCTTTTGGAAAACAAAAAGAAAAAATAATTTAAGTAATGCCGTCCAAAACAGAGCTATGTGTAAGTGCATGCCTGACCTTGTAGGACCAAGCTGACCCTTTGGAGTTACAGGGCTAATGAGGAAGAAAATGGTGCTGCCACTGTGGAGTCCATAGCTTTGCCTGGTTCTTGTCTGCTCCTTCAGCATCCTTGCATCACTGACTGCGGTGCCTGGAAATGATCTTGTCTCTCTTCTCTCTTTACTCTTGTGGTTACTCATGGACTTTGCAGGGAAGCTGTAGACTGTCCATATTAGAAGGTCAGACTTCTCTCTCTCCCATAGGTGTGTTAGGAGCTTCGAGAAGAGGACATGTTAGCTTGCTTAACAGTGAAGAGCTCCCTGAGAGGCAGAAATGGCTGCAGCAGCCGCACTGCACTTGTTCATGAGGCTCAGGACCAAGAAAGTCATTGAGCGGTCGGCTGGGGTTGGTCTAGATCTTGCTCCCTGCTTTATCACCATCTTCTGTGTGGGGAAAGCAGTGAGGAAAGCTCCTGAAGCGATCTGAGCTTAGTAAGAGATGAGCATAGCACATTGTAGCTACAGAAGGGTTTTCATTTAAGCCTGCTTTGATTCTCAGCAGCCACAGAAAGGCTGGTGTGAAAGCCCGGCTGCCGTAGCACACCAGGGCACCCCAAGTGTGCCAGCCCGAGGGAGCGCCCTGAGCAAGCACAGGGGATGGCAGAGCTTTGCTTATTTGGGTACTTCATCATCTACCTTCACCTTTTGCAGCTGCTTAGGCCCACGTGCGCTGAGCTCTGCCTAGAGCAGCACCTCCGGGTGCTGGATCCTGATCTGGGTGCCAAATGTATTGCTCGTCCTCCTGGCTGTTTTGCCGAGTTTCTGGGCTGGTGGAAACCTCCTGGCTTTGAGTTCCACTGATGCATTAGGCACTGTTGTCTTTTGGTTATTGGCGTTCCTGTGGTCAAGCCCCTGTGCTTGGGCTTGTCCAAGCACCCGGGCAACAGCGAGCCAAACTCAGCAGTGCAATGCTTTTGTCTCGCTTTAATTGGAGTAGGACACAATTATTAGTGGCATGTTTTTATTTCCATTTGTTCATTCTGACAGCAACCAAAGGAAGCCATTATCTCTACAACAGGATGTTTCAGCAAGTCTTATGGTAAATAAAGCTAACAGGATCAGTGCAAAAGAGAATATCATGTTCTCTTAAAGGCAGCAATCAATAACCAGGCTGTTACAAGCCAGATCCTTTCAAGAGGCATGATACTGCGTCCACACTCAGATCAGCCTTTAATCTTGGAGGATCACTGAGCTCTTTACAGGCTGATACATTTATCACAGTCTATCTGCCCCGTAACATGGGTATCCCTGTAAAGACATAGGGCAGCTCTTTCAGCGCCTTCGGAGATGAAGAAATTAAGTTGGATGGCACCCACCTGCCCCTTCTGGGCAATATGTTTCTGTATGGATCAAGCTAAAGATGGAAGGTCAGGTCTGGGTTTGACCCTGGATAATGTTTCCCAGCCTTCCCTGCTCTGTGAACAGCAGCAACCCCGAGTACACAACGTGCTCTTGGAAACTGTGTGCTCCTCCGGTCCCCTTAGCCTGGGACGGCAGCCTCAGTTTTAACTTTTCTGCAGCCCTTGGCTGCAAGCAACATTGTTCTCGGAGGCGAAATGTCACTGAAAACCCGCTCTTCATGCTGGCAAATAAAGTACTTAAGCAATGTGATGTTTGTTAAAACAGCAAAATACCTTCTAAAAGTGTTTTTGCACAACGCTGGAGAAAAATGCCAAGAGACACGTATACTGCAGGGTGTTCGTTCTTGAGATCTCCGGTATTTCCTATTCTCCTTATTTTAGCGCAAGTCTTTTGATCTTTGCTGTTTGCCCCAAAGCTGTGGGCATTAGGTGAGCTTCTCAACTTTATTTTATAATAAAAATGTAGAAGTCTGTAGCCCTCAGGGATTTGGAGAAAAGTTTGAAAATGTGATCATAAAGTTCAAGAAACCAGAGTGCAATTAGGAAAAGCTCAAACATTTATAATTTTCTTTAAAAACAGAACAAAACCCCTTGTGATTTTTAAGCCATGATTCTCTGGAGCCTGATGCATAATTTTTGAGTATGTGGGGTTGGCAGTGCTGGAAAAGATGATTTTTCTCTGCCCAGATCATGTTTTTCTACTGGGAATTTTATTTACGAGCTACTTTAACCGTTTCTGCCCCTCTTTCTTGGCTGACCTCTCCCGCGGCTGAGGAGCCCTCTCCATGTCTGGGGGGCTTGGGAAGGGCCACCGGTGGCGGCCAGGATTGCCCCGGCGGCAGATGTCAGGCTGCCCTGCGTGGGTGCGTCTGGCCACGTGCTTCAGACCTGCCGGGCAGCAAAACCTCGCTGGGGTCTTGAAGCCCGCTGTCCTGGCGGGGAAGGACCCGGGGAGCTCGCCAGGGGCAGCAGCACCCCTTGTCCCCTGCCGAGTCGCAGCCGGAATGCGCGGCTGCTCCTCCGCAAACTGACGGCTTTGCTTGGAGGATTGTCTCCAGCCTGCAAAACTCGCTGGAGGGATGCGATGTCCCCCGAGGGCTCGTGAAGGGAAGGGGCTCTTTCCTTCGGGGGCTTGTTTGCATGGCATGGTGGCTCCTGCAAGTGGGCTCCCCCCCCCCCCCCGCCCCGCATGTCCCTCCTCTCGGCAAGGCACGGAAAGGCACGGCGCCTTCCTGAAAATCCCACAGGGATGCGGCGACAGCAACGGTTTCTTCCCCCTGCTTCTCCTGCCCCGAGCCGCCCTCCCTCAGGCACTGCTCTCTTATATTTTTAGAAAGCACAGTTTATATTTTTCAGCGCTAGCTTTGCACGTCAGCAGCCGCTGCACAATGAACTCTCAGGGGCCCGTTTATTTTGCAAGCAAGGGTCGTACCCTGTGACAGTGTTTTCCGCCACATCGTCAAAAGCACCCTGGGCTCTAGCTGCTTCAAAATGGCAGCCTATTGTTCAGTGTCCCAAGCCCTGCTTGAAACTAGGTCCTGCCGACACCCATTTTAATAGCTCCTTTCTGTGATCTGTTTATCTCTCAGCACTTTCAGGGACAGTGGGGAAGGGCTCGTTCCTTTTTTTTAGGGACCAATGCGACAACGTGCTGCAAGCAGCCCCTTTCTCTGCCTCCCTCACAACTTTTTAGGGTTGTCCTAGCTTAATCCAGTGCAAGTCCCTTGGAGAACTGGAGGGTTTGGGTGCTCGCTACACCAAGCTCTTTGCTGCATGGGCACAGCCCAGTGCATCCTTTGCAGAATGATGCCTGCACTAGGGAAGTCATGCTTTGGCCTGCTCAATCAAAGATAGCTTTGAATTATAGAAAATAAAATATTAGCCCTCTGGATAGAGGAGGGCAATGATGAGCAGAGCTTTGTTCTGCAGCTATAGGATGACCATGGAGACTGGGGGAGCCCTTTATCATTTTTTGTCAGAGAAGATGGCAAGACCAATAGAAAAGTGCAAAGAGTACAGCCTGGCTGGGCAAGGCCAGGATCTCCTCTCTCGCTGGCTGGGCTCAGGGACTCTGACAACTCTCCTTGAAATGACTTCACTCCACCTGGCCCCACTGTATGCACCCATATTAACGTTGTGTACCCATCATTTCCCATAAAAATAGCTTATTACAGGGAGCTTGTTTCTCCACCCCCCTCTTGTAAGCACCTGTGAGTTGTGTGGCTGCTGTGGAACACCCTTGGCTAACCTGTACCATCTCAAACGAAGCTTTCAGGCCTTTCAATGTTTTCAGAGTTTCCTAGCTGGGCTGAGCGCCCTTCCAAATCGTCAGCCTGACGCCACCCATGCTGATTTATGTTCCCTGAGAAATGCAATTGTAACTGTTTCCATTAAGAGAGCCCTCAAAGCCGTAAATGGCTCCAAAGTTGTGAAGCATGCCCCAGTCTGGGACTGCAATGCCCCTGGCTCCCTAAAAATTGCCCATTGTATTTTCCTGAATTTGGCTGTAGCCAGTGCTTCAGCTAGAATGGTGTTTTTTCTTCCAGCACGTGCACGCATGCAAGGCACGCTATCTGCTTACCCTGACCTGGTGCCCACACTTTCAGACTCTACCAGGACTACTTTTTCCTGCTAAGGCTTCTCCCCAGGTAAGTGCCTCTTTTGATTTGTCCCGTTCCTTCCTATATTTGCTCACCCACTTTGAAAATAAGCTCTCCAGAGCCCAGGACATTACTGTTGTTTATTTGGGGCTTGTTGGGGGTTTTGCTAGCAAAGAGGGCACAACTCTTGCGTGGTTCTTAGGACAATGCACTTTATTTCAGACACAAGCAAACCCTAGCTTGCACTTAGCACATGCGAGCCGCCGTGCAGCGCTGCATTCACCTACGGAGGTATATAAAGGGTAATGATAATGTTGCCCAGAAGGCTAACACATCAAAGGCCAAGGAGCAGTTAAAATGTATTACGAGCTGTTGGCAGTGATTGTGGGGGGTATTCGTGTATTGCTGGTTTGGACGGCCCAAGTAAATGAAAACCCTCTGGATTAATTGGTACACCAAAGAGATTTGGAGGAAAATGGAGGTTGATGGAAAATGACAAACAAGGGAAAATACAGATAGCTGGGCGTGCTGACCTACGTTGGGGCACTGCTGATTAACTTGCGGCTCCCTACTGTGCCCTGGGAAGCCGAGCAGAGCTGGGGGTGCCCCACCAGCAGCTTGCCCGGCGCTTCGGTGGGAGCGGGCTGAGCCCCACGGGCAGCATCTGCAGCCCTGCTATTCCAGCACAGCTGAGCGGGTAGTTAGAGGTGAGACTTACCAGGTGTCTTGTGACACCTGGACACCACGGGACAAGAGTTTAATTATTTTTAATGATGTGGGGGGTGGGGGAGGGAGGGGAGGCCATGTGGTGCCTGGTGTCACAGAGCAACTGGAGCTGGGAACTCCAAGATCGATTTGCACAGAGACCGCTGGCTGAATCAGATGATGACCAACATGGGGAATATTGAATGATACGATCCCATCTTTTACTAGGATACCCGCATTCCAACTACTATTATGTGGTTTATTACTAATCCTTCAATTATACACAAACGGCACCTAACCTGACATACCATGACAGCCATACAAACACCAATCATACCGGCTCATTCACATGCTAATTGACCGGCTGGAGCAGGACCACCACCTCTCAACACAGCACGGCCACACCAGGTAAGTCGTGCCCTTGCAGAGCACCCGACTGGTGAGTGGGGCAGGGTACTCGTGCTGATGTGGGGGTCTTTCACCCATCCACACTGGGGCTGCAAGGGCAGAGGGTCCTTGTCTTCTCTCTGATCAGTAGCTGGGTTCACCAATGGGTTTCCAAAAGAATTTTGCCAAAGCCAACCTGTCACAACTTGTGCTTGCGCCGGTGATCTCTCATCTGGACATCGGTCTGACGTGGGTCATCCTGTCGAGTACTTCCTCAGTTCTCTTGCCACAATCTTACCGGTCACCGACTCCGGTAGATCATGCTTTTCTACTGTTAGTCTTACACCTTGCAGTTTGGGTGGTTTCCTGTTACACCAGTTCCCCCGCAGCTCAACAGTTCGCTTCATTCCTGCACCCACCATCTTAACAGTTCGCTTCGCATATTTGTCTCTTGCAGACTTGAAGAATCCTTGTCGTAGGAAGAAAAGCACAGACGGTGGTGCGCTTCTGGTCACCTGGTGATTTACAAGCTCTTTTCCTCCTTGCATTATCCGCTCAGCGCATGGAAGAGAGGAAGGAAGAGGCTGGTCAGACTGGCACATTCTCCCGATGACCACGTGTCCTTCTCCTGGCAGCTGTGTGGGTGTGATGGGGATGGAACGTAAAATAACACAGGGTGGGGGCAAATTCCAGGGGGGTCTTTCTCTGTCCTTTCCCTGAATGTACTTAGGAGAAAATTACGCGAGTAACGAGTTGGCAGAAAGACAGCGAAAAAAGCGAGACGCTGTCTGCAGTGGTACCTGCGCAGGTAGGATCGCTCGTCCCCCCGAAAGTGTGACTTCTGCTGACCCAGCTCTGAGAGGCTCCCGTCTTGTCTCCCAGCTCATTGTCACGCATGATTTAAAGCACGGTTCTGCAGCCTCCGTCACTACCCATCCCACCGTCCTTCTGCTGGCAATCTCCTTCCTTCCATAAGTGTCGCAGGAAAAGCCTTGTTTTCTGTTTGTGCCAGGGAGTGTTGTGGCGGGGGGGGAGAAACAGCAATCTTTTACACTTTGCATAGAGTAAGGGCAGAAGAATGCCAAAAGGAGACTCCTGTCAGCATCACCAACTTATTTCTGACATGTTCCTGAAAAATTCCTTGCTTCTCCCATAAATCTGAGACATATATAAAGAATCTGCTTTCAGTCTTAAAGCTAAAGACGTGCATCAATTTTAAAATCTGTTTTTAAAGTGAATTGCATTGTAATTTATAATCTTAAACTGAAGTTTTTAAAGTGCTCTCATCCTTGAAAAAAAGAGACCATTTCATTTTTGGTGATTAATGATGAAGTGTTTTCTAAAGGTGACTGAGCACAGCACAAAGAGTCCTAAATATATTTATTAGCTTATTAAACATAATGAATTGAATCTGGATGCTAATATTAGCTATGCCTTTGCAAGTGAAAAGCACTTTTGGTTAGCTAGACAGTTTCTTCTCGGAGAACAAAACCGCAACATTAAAACATATGCAGCCTACTGAATAATCATGTTATTTGTCAGACAAGCAGAAGAATCATCACTGAAGTGCTCTCCAAGTGCCAAATTGGGTAATATACATAATTAGGCCCCATTTGATTAGATACGTGCCCATGGTAACAGCCACACTCATGATTCACGTATTAGTACAGCCTTGAAATAATCTTCACGGGGGATGATGGCAACAGAGCACATCTGAAGCCTCACTGGGAAGACTTTTGGAACACAACCTACATGCCGATTTCCTCTGTTCCTGTGGTTATTCTTTATATTTTATCTTATTATCTTTTATTTTTAAAACAATGTATGCCTTGGTTCTCAAAGGTGATATACTGCTTCCACGAAATGTCACTACACTTTTAGCCCTAAAAGGAAGATCTCTTAATCATCATCTGCATCACATTTTAAAGCCTAAAACCTTCCTATATTTAGGGATGCATCCCGGCAATTGGCAAGGCTGCTGCAAGCTGTTCCTAGGAGGTGAGAACAATCTCCACCTGGAAGCCAGCCCGTCTCAGATCCACTCTCCTCTCGCAGCCCAGGACAGCCCAGTGATGGATAAGGCCTTCTGGATGTTCTTTTAGGCTTTTGCAGGAGCCTCGTGAAGAGACCGCAAGGTCTCAGCGAGAAGACTGATTTTGCATCGGATCCAAGCCTCTGAGAGAGCCTGCAAGTGCTGAGCGACTGCCAACCCACAGGGAATGAGTCCGGAGGGTACTGTTTGGGTAACAGTGGAACCCAAGAGAGTTTGTTTAGCTGTAGATGCAATATGAATTGTTCCTGCAGTTTATTTTTACATGCTTAGAGGGTGAATGAGTTTGGAAAAGAGAGAATCGGAGAATTAGCAGGATGAATTAATAAGGGTTATTTATGCAAAGTAAGAGAAATATATCTCCTGGTGCAACGGTGTATGTCCAGGACTGATGAGAGTTGCTGCTTTTGCAGTAATGCCTAATGGGAAATATTTAAAAGAAGCTTTTTCCCCCAATAGGGAAGAGACTAAGATACGGAGAAGTTCCCCTGTATGAAGGCACCAGGGCGAGACCGGGCTGTAGCAGGGAAACCTAGGCAACAGATGCCGGGAGTCTGGCAGGAGAGGAGTGTGGAGCCCCAGTCCTGGCCAGTTTGGTCCAGAGGGCTAAGGCAGATACGGCTAGTCTGGCCGTGTCAACCATCCCACCAGTGCAAGAGAGCCATAGCGTACCCACGTGCAGACACCTCACCCCATGGCATCAAGGGACCCTGTTTGGGGATATATGATGGAGCGGAGATTAACACTGAAAGACTGTTCAAAATAGATGCACAAAGATGATTTAGGATGTCTTTTAGCTTTTGGGAAAAAGAGGGCTATCCCAAGTGTATGGGAAACACAGAACAGCTAAAAAGCTTTGGCGGGGGGGAGCACAGGGGACGACTTTATTCCCTGGTTTGGCTGTTACCTGGCAGAGAGCAGGAGCGCTTTCTCCAAGGGGGCAGCGACTCACACAGTCATGTTTGCAGCCTTCAGCTGGAGGGCAAGAACACTGTAAGTCATGTCCACACAAAGTCATCAAACCGTTAACAGATGCCGTGTTAGGATTATACCTACTGAGCGGAAAACAGACCTGTGGATCCACCTTGGGCATGCAGCGCGTGATTAGGAGTGTGTCACCTTTCTCCATATTAGCGTGGTCTTAACCACGCTTTGGGGGACAGGATTCATAATGCTCAGCAATGTAAATTAAGATCACTGGGCAAATGATACTAAAGTTGAGAAATTCCCATACCCCTCCCTCTTCTTTTTCAGCAAGTGCTGTTTTTAGCATTGCTCCCTGAAGCAGGGGATTATTCAAACTAGGTCCTTGCTATTCACATTGGCACCAAACTAATAGGTCCGAAATGGGTCAGACCAAAACCTGTATCTGCCCTGGCCGAGAGCAGGAGGACTCTAAAGGGAATTGGGTTGTGTGTGAACCCTGCGGTGACGGTAGTGATGGCTGGGCCAGCCCTAAGCACCCTGTTCTTCAGGTACCTTGTGGACAGCCACCACTCGTGTTTGACAGCCCATTGCACTGGGTATGCCCAGGCAGTTGTGACCTCCTGCAGACTGAAGGGCATCCTCTGGTCCTGGGGCTGGAGGCCTGGCAGCTATACGGGTGGTGAAACTAGACTGGAGAGAGGCCTGGGGGTGCCACTGAAAGGCGCAGTGGATGTACCGTGTGCGTGAGCGAGAGGGCTCACGCACACACGCGTGTATAGGCAATACTGGTCCCTCCTGTGATAAATGGCTCTAAGTAGAGCTATGTGAAATTTTGAATTTTTGTTTCTGTTTTCCAGAACAGAACAAACTGGGGCAAAAAAACAGGGAAAAAAATGTTTCCTGGAATTGAAACAGTCATGTTCAGAAATGTCTCCGTGTGCTGTTTTGACATTTTTTGGATCAAAGTGAAGCATTTTGACGTTTCTGAGGTAGGAATGTTTTGTTTCAATTTGTTGAACTGACATGAAATGTTTCGTTTCAAGTCTGCTTAACATTAAAGTAGGCAGCGCCTTTCCTTGGGTTTGGGTCCCATTCTCTCCTCTGGGCTGTGCTCCCTGGGAGCTCTGCCCAGCTCCCATAAAGCTTGGGCAAGGTCCACGTTGTTCTCAGTAAATGCAGCTGAGCCGCAAGCCCCACGCACAGGAAAGAAGAGAGGCCTTTTCGGGAAAGTTCATTTTGATGCTGAACTCGACTAAAATGAAAAATTTAGGGGCAGTTGAAGCAAAGCACTCCGTTGCGGTTCACCTCGAACAAAACGTCATTTCTTGTCAGCAGCATCCCTGTCTTCCCACAGGCGCTTTTTGTGTTGCAGAAGCTGTTTTCTGATCAAAAAAGGAGGAGATCTCCCAGAGAGTGCCTGCATAGGTGTTGACATGATCTACACCAACAAGCTTCCCGAGGGCTGCCGACTGGTCCCCTGGACTTAGCGGTGAAGCTGTCCTTTAGCGTCGGTCGAGCAGATTCCCTGACAAGCTCAAGACCCCCGCTCGCCTGCTCGGGGCCGGCTGAAGCCAGGGCAGCCTCCAGCTCGGCTGTCCCCAGGGGGGACGAGGGGGCTGCAATAGGAACGGGAGCTTTTCCTAGGACGTCGGCAGGGTCTGCTCTTTTCTGGAAGTGGCTGTGGGGTCTTCCTGGGATTTCTGATGAATTTTACCTAAAAGTTGATTCAAAAGTTGCTTTGGTTCACTCTCAACAGCTCTCAATAGGACCAGGCAGGTCCTACTACTTACTGTGGGGGATAATTGAACCCTTCTCCCTCCCCTTTTCCTGGGCAACAGCTTCAAAAGATCCCTGATTTTGCTCACCAATCAAGCAATCTCATTTGCAAAACAACTGCAAGGGCCCTGCGAAAGCAGAAGGACAGCTCCTTTGTTAAATAGTCCCTTTTGGTGACACAAAGGAACCATAAAGGTGATGGAGCTGCAGCCTGGACAGCCGCATTTCCTGGACTGTGCAGGCTGGCCTCCTCCCCCCCGCTGTAATTTCAGACCCCGAGCCTGAGGATTATGCAGGGCTTGAGCCCGAGGAGAACAAGGTGCATTGCAACTATTCTTAGCTCCAAAAATTATTCCTGGCTTTGCTTTGAAATCTGAACCAGGGTTAATTTCTCTCCCCCTTCCCCCAGTCTGTTTCCTCTCCTCTTTCATGTACCTATTTGCATAGACTGTCATCGTAAGAATCTCCATTAAAATTGAAAGCCTCCTTCCTGCATGTCACCTCTCGCAGCCCCCTTCCGCTTGCCCTGTGTGACTTTTGGAGGGCTGGAGAGCAAAGGTCCCGCGCTAGCATCGCCTCCCTGAGCCCTGCCTTCCCCCTGCCGTCAGCCCTACTCCTCCGTTGCTATGGGAACGTCTATCAACTTGGGAGTGCCAGAGAAAAAGAGCAGAGAATTATCTTAATTATTTAATGATTGATTAATATGTGTTTATAGAGCACTTCAAAACTGTGCATCCTTCTGTAAATTGTTTATTAACCAGGCGAGCGGTATAATTTGCTGAACATCCTCCACTCTCATCGGTTTCAGTGGGAGGAAAGGGTGGTAGGCAGCT
The DNA here is from genome assembly GCA_009819775.1 of Phoenicopterus ruber ruber. Taxonomy (NCBI): domain Eukaryota; kingdom Metazoa; phylum Chordata; class Aves; order Phoenicopteriformes; family Phoenicopteridae; genus Phoenicopterus; species Phoenicopterus ruber. The sequence goes on from CM020219.1 coordinate 39,520,042, forward strand.
TGCAGGATGTGTGATGGTTATATTATTAAGAGTACTAGAAGTTCTGCTTCAGGAAAATAATTTAAATATGAGCCTTCCCTTCAAGTTTTTGTAGGCAGGGCTGCTCCCAACACCTGCCACTGAGGTTACTCAAACGCCTCCTTTGTAAAGACCTGTGTTCAGCTGGTTTTTGGCAGATTTTACCCACCTGGAAAGAAGGGGCAGGCTTGCTTCTCCTTGAGGCTGGATAAAGCGATGAGGCCTGGGAGAGTGTGTGCAGCGTGGCTGGCTGGTGTGGGGAGGCTTCTGGCTCAACCGCTCCTCTCCTGCTGAGTGATAGTGTTTTTAACAGGAGGCTGTTGCTAAAATTTGTGTGTTCTGTGCCTGTAGCCTCGGGTTGGAAGGACTGTACAAGCAGGCTGTGCTGGCTGGGTGAGGAGGTATGGAAGCAGGAGCACGGTGCTGGTGCTGTGCTCGTTGCCTTGCTCCCATATCCACTTGATGCTAGCTAGACTCGCATCTGCTGCCCATGCCGGCTGTGAATCCTGATCTCCGTCCCGGGTGACCTGCTGAAGCTGGCCTGCCTCTGCTCCCTCCTGCCCCCGGGACCTTCTTCAGACTCTAAACTGTGAGTGAGCAAAATCAGCCAGCGGCCGTTGTGCAGCGCCCTTTCCCTGATGCCTGGCCTCCCTCCGGCTTCCTCGTTGAGAAATGAGACTTGCAGTCTGAGCAGCTTTGGCGTGAGCTGCCAGGCACCTTGGAGACCTGTAGGGTTGGTATAACCTTGGTGTCAAGCCTGATTGTCCTTGTAGGTGCGGGCGGTGAGAGGGGTTGATGCAGTAGGATACCGGCAGCTGCCAAAAGCTGGAGCTCTCTGTCCGACTAAGGTGGGCTCCTTCCCTCAATAAGGACTGCAGGATCGTGGCTGCTGTGATGGAGGATGATTGGGAGGGTACTAACTATAGCTAGTGCATGCGTAGGGGCTGCTTTCCCCAGGTACCGCTCTGTATGAAGCACCAAAGACCTGTGATGCCATGGGATGGGTGTTGATCAGGTGTGTGATGCGCACAGCTCCCTAGTTTTCAGTGGAAGTACAGAATGAATAAGGAGACTTGCAAAACAACACAGATTTGCCCTGGATTCACATTGGTATTTAGGAGGTATTAAGACCTTACTGATTTCAAGGACTCTCAGGCTTCTCAGTCCCTGTGAATCCGTCTGCTGTAGAGCAGTCATCCCGTAAAGATGCCTTCACATGTGGCAGCCACCTTCCTGGTTCATTTATGGGGCTTAATCATGGATTGCCGCAGAAAAGTCCACGCTCCAGCTGAAGAAAGCAGTGGCAGGATTAGGTTGTTATTCTGTAGTGGTTCAGCACTAGAGGGGGATGTAGCATGTGCTTTCCACCACATTTCGTATGTGCATGCAACAATATTTTACAGCAGTATTTATGAGGAGGCTGTTTTTTTAATTGGTGACACGAAGATTTTTCTCTTGCAGGGGCAATTTTTTTGCATAGGATAAAAAAATCAGAGAGGCTGCTATTTTCCAAGCCTTAAAAGACTGTGCTTGTAGCCAATGAATTTTGTTATGTTTAATGTCTCGGATATTGGGGCCTCAGAACTTAAGGTGATCCTCAGGTCTTTTTTTTTTTTTTTTTTTTGTCTGACACGAGCAAACAGCAAATAGAAGCTGCTCCTTAGCTTGGCTGTAGCTCTAGTCCAGGCTGCTGGCTGGCAGGGTCTGAGCTCTGCCCTTCTTGCCGTGCGGACCCTTAGCGCGCTGTGCCGGAGAGCTGCAGCCCGATTGTGGTCGCGAGTCCTGCGAGCGGCTGAATGAAGGCGTGAAGCCAAATCCACCCAACTCGGAGCGCTGCACATTTCTGTTCTGAGCAAAAATGGCTCTTTGACTTCACAGACATCCCGGCAATAAAAACCAGTTGTCCACTTCACGCACGAGCAGAACACTTTGCAAAAAACGCTGCTGCCTCGTGGAGGTTTTGCAAAAGCTGGTCACATTCCTGTCCTCTTCCCTTTTTTTCCTCCTCTCCAGGGAGCCCTCCTCATCCCATGGTTTACTCCACAGTGCAGGAGCGTGTCAGTGCAGGGAGGTGACTTGATAGCCCGTTAGCCCAGGGAATTCCTCCTGGTGCGTTTGGGTCTGGTATCTCGGGAGAAGAGCAGTCTGGCTTGGTGTATGCCACGTGTACGCGCAAGCACAGCTGTAGCAGAAGGTGGGAATGGCACTTGCTGAAGAAAACCCGTATTCAGGCTAGACGGTACAGACTGTTGCAAATCCGAATTTTGCCGGTTTGCTCTGTCTATGGGAGACCTTCACGCGCAGCCCCGCGCCCTTCTCTCCTCCTCGTACCCTGGACATCGCACGGGGCTGAGGTTCCCACCTCGCGCTGAGGGCAACGTCAGCTAGCCAGAAAAGACGTCCCCATTCACATTTCCACATAGAAACTTTTCTTCCCCTACTTTTAGTGCCTGTAATTACCTCTTTACTCCAGTGCCAGCAATCTTCCATCAGGCATCGTTATTAACGGAGAGAAAAGAGAAGGGGAGGGAGGGAGGGAGGGAGAGCGAGAGAGCCACAAAACTTAATTTAATCGCAGCACCCCATGCTCAATTTAACAGACACAACAGCTCAGAATGGGGTCCCTGTGCAACGGGAGGGCAGGCAGTGGAGCGTCCCTGGAAAGAATTAATTGTGGATGACAATGTGTAAACAGTGCAGATGAATAGGGCACGCAGGTGTGAGGCACCGGGGCCATCCCGGGGACTTTTTCACACGAATTTCAGCTCCTTCACTGCTGACCTGCTCCCGAAAACGTGATTAGTGTCGGCGTTGGGAAACCATTCAGGGTGTCAGGATTTGGCACATATTAACTAGCCCTGGGGGAGAGGGGAGGGAGCGCATGGGGGCTATGAAAGGAGGAAGTCTGGCGGACAAGGGGGTTGTTAAAGGGCCAGAAAATCCTCATTGCTCAGAGGTGCCCTCGCTGCTTGGAGGAAAAGGGAAGGGAGTCGAGGCAGAATAGCACTCCGAGGCATCCTAGCCCTAACCGAGCTATGTGGAAAACAGGGCATTGCATCGTGGAATATTTTTTCTCTGGGTGTCCATCATAAATATTGATGATGTTTATATTACCAACTTTTTCTTGGCTGTGGCTTTCATGGTTCTAGACACTTCAGCTCAAGAGATAAACAGTCAAAACAAGCAGGAAAATTAATGACACAGCAGCACTGAGAACAGGAAATATCTCCTGGGTAACATATGGATGTTATTCAGCGTGCAAAAATCCCCCTTCATCAATATATACTCTATATGTAAGGTGATACATACAGACAGGGGGTTGTATAATGGGCCCAATTTACCAAGCACGAGGCTAGACGCTCTTAAATTATGTTCCCACTGCCAGCCTGGCCCTCTGCATCCAAACGGAGGATTTAAGTGCAGAGAGCAGCTGAGGTTACTGATCTTTTTCCCTACTCGGGAGAATGATGCGACGGGAAGGACAGAACTTGATGAGGATTACTGTGAATACCCGTGCCTCTGCTGGACTCTGTTACGCTCTTTCTCCCTTGCTGGGAACCCTTTCCCTGCCTGTCTGGTGGCTTGGACAGCATGGTATGGGTGCTGTGCGGATGCCTGCTGAGATTCCCTGCTTTGCACTGCCCAGATCGCTGCAGTCCAAAGGCTCAGGCCTCACGTAATATAACAATAATAGAAGTTATTCTAACTGCAAACACACCCGTGGATGTGAAGGTGAGGCTGGATTCTTGCTGGCCTGCTGAAGAAAAAGGGTATTGCTACCGTACTGGTTTGGGAGCGCAGACAGCTGTGTGGGAGGCAGGGTGGGCCAGCCCCTTGCCAGGCTGTTTTGGCTTGGAGAGATGAAGTAGGTGGTGAGGAGGGGGCATGAAATGTCAGCACAGAAACCGTGAAGGCCAGTACACCCAGTAGAAATCTTACCTCAAATTCAGAGTTGAACTTAGTCAATTCCCATTGGAAAATTAGCTACTTATTTTGCTCAGTAACCTACACATACGTGGCAGTCTAGTTAAGCATCCTTTTGTGAAAAGTCTGGTGGTGGCTGTCGCTGCCTTCACGGGGTGTTGTGGGGCTGAGGTCACGTGGGAAAATATCGCGCTGGGGCAGTGGAAGTTTTGCCTTTGGTTCTGATTGTGGCAATTGCAGATGATTTCTCTGGTAAATCACAGCAATGGCTATGTGGGAAAGGTACCCCATAAGTGCTAATATGACCTGGCAACACTCATGCACGCAGCTAAATTGTGGGCAGAAGAGTAAAATTTGTTTGCTGTTAAGCCCTGTGATATCTGTACGTGGTACCTAGCATAGAATCAGAGCCGGGCCAGGGTGGTCGTGAAGGGGCTGGGCTGTTGGGTGTCATGACCTTTGCAAAGGTGCTGATCAGGTCATGGTGCAGGTAGGAAGATCCACTGCCCTCCCCATCTGCAGAAACCCTTGCATACGAGCTCGTTGTGGCTGTGGATTGAGTGATGGATTTGCCTACAAAAATCTGAACGGTTTACATCAGAATTGGTATTCCTGATGGTATGCCTAAATTATCCTGCAGTTCACATTGCTCCTCTTCTTCCTGCTTTTCTTGCCATCAGCTGCCCTTTTTCAAGCCTGTATCAGCTTGTTGACAGAGCCTAGACCCACATGCCTCCTGAGCCATGTCTTCAGATCCGTCCCACTGGTTAACCAGGGGAAGAGCTCTGCTCTGGAAGCAGATGTGACTGAAAATGAACTTGTCTGCCTGACGTTTCTCTTTTATGTGAGAAGGGAGCTTGATATGACAAAAGGAGAAACCTACCCCTCCTCCAAACCAAGGCAACAATACTGAAATATCTCCTTAACAGAGGGGAAAAAAAAAAAAAACACGCGGGGTAGCCAAAAGGGATGTTGCTTACAATTAAATAAAAAGGCAATTGGATAAGTAGTTCAAATTCTGGAGAATTCTTCATGGCGGTTCCCTTTGCCAGCTGTACTAAAGGTCCCCAGCTTTCTCTTGCTTTCTCATAAACACTTCTGCAGTCGATATTGGTTATCATAGCTGATTAATTCGATGATACACTAAGTCCGGCTTTGCACATGTTTCTGTTCTGCAAGAGAGCATTCAGCGAAATATTTGGCTTCTTTCAGCCCCCTGCCAGTGTCTTGGCAACACTGGAGTTTTCCGAAGTGCTCTTAGATACAGAATTGGAGTAACTTATTTTCCTTGTAGCGAGGCTGGAGGAAAAGCTGCCTTCAGAAGAGGTTACAGCAGAGGGCAAGGAAACAGGAGCTCTGGAGTGACAGAGAGCAGTCTGCCCTAGGAAAGAAGAGCTGAAGCTCTGGGTGCTGAGGGCTACCGGCTTCCCTACACAAGGTCCAAGCTAGGACAAAATCTGGACCTGCAGAGGGAAGGAGACCTGGGAACATGGAGGAAAGGCCGTGAGGGGAAATTTGCTGCTCTGTATTCAGGCCAAGGAGAGATGTCTCACAGCTTAGTCTCCAGGGGGTCATTCATCACCGTAGCTTAGCCGGTCTGCTCGCAAGTTGTGCTCGTCTGGCTGCAGCGCAGAAATGTAGTGGTATGGCAAAAACCAATATGGAGAAATTATGAAAAGGAAAGTCTCTGCTGCTTTATAGGTGATCTGAGGGACGGCGAATGAAATGTTGTGGAGCTTTAAGTCAAAATGTATTTCTTTTAGGTTGGAAATGGGTTGACTAATTCCAGTAAAATAAGACTGTATCAAACCTTCAGTCAAAGCTCAGATTAAGTAAATTCTGAGTAACTTGCTTTTCCTGACACGTTTTTGAAGTCTGCATTTATAGCTTCTGCTGGGAGTGCTTGCAGAACTGCTAAGATCCCTTCAGAGACAGACAGGCTCGTTGCATATTTTGTATTTCCTGATCAGTGCCTGCACTGAGGAGAGGCAATACTGATTTCTCAGTGCAAACTGTTTTCCTGGAAGACACTTTTCTTGGGTGTAGACCATGAGTTTGAAGGTAGACAAGGCACTTTCTTTAGTCCCAAGGGTTTATCTGTATTAACTGAACTGAAACAAAAAAACCCCAGAAAACCCTAAATCCTATCTGTTACGAAGTGATGGGCAGTTGCTAATGCCATCCGACCTGGAATAGGCACCAATGTGGTGATGTTGGGATGCTCAAACTGTCCATCCAGGTGTTTACTTGCCAGCAAGTGAAAGCTGCCCCCTGCACTGGCAGCCCCTCTCCTCTGCCTGGGGTGGAAGCAGGTCTGACTCTTCTGGCATGTCCAGAACAAGGGGTTTGGTTTATTGTCTGGCTCCAGCTGCAGTGATCAAACATAGGGCTGCTTGACAAATGCTCCCAGACACCCTCAGCCACATGAATTGCATATCTGATTATCCACGTCTGTGTTTCTTGACCCCTTGTTTTGCCACCCTCGCATCTCCCTTTCTTTTCCTCAAAAAAGAGAGACAACCTGCACCTAACTACTTTTTCCTCATTAGTCCCATACCATTAGTATCCATACCTGGATTTGTTATTTCTGATACTGCTAACCAGATTATCTCAGCCTTACGTGCTATTACCCGTATGGTTACCAGGCACACTGGCCTGGTAAGGTCCTATTTCCCAGAATGTCCCTATTTCCCAGAATGTCCCCAGTGCTCCACTCCAGCTATCTGTGTGGTTTGGTTGTTGCTCACACACGTCCCCCTTAACCACCCGAGGGATCCAGCCAGCCCTCACAGCACCGTCTGTAGCTTTTGCCAACTTCTCACAATATCGCCTCTCACCTCCAGCTTTCCACGCGTCACATCCACTCTTGCATCCATTAGCTTCCACACCTTTTCCAGGTAGCTCAACCTCAGGCCAGGGCCCAGCTGACAGCCTGGTGCCTGCAGTGCTATCCCCATCCCCATCCCCATCCTCCAGGCTGCAGCATTATTATTTGCTTGTAAATGATCTATATGAAGACTATTAATATATTTCTTTGACAACATAAATCTAAGTCATTACTGAAAAGTCTTGCCTTTTTGAGGATAGATGATAAGAAAGTCAAGGCAGAGGTTGCCTCTGAGCAGTCGCACGTTCAGCTTTCCAGCTAATGCCAAAACCCATGGCTGTTTAATAACAAAGCGGACTCAAAGAAGGTGGTCGTGAAATGTTTGTGGATGTCCTTGCATGTTCCTTGGCAAGTCTACGGTATCACCTCTAGTACCCCGAGGGCGGTGAAACGATTCAGCTTGGTTGTTTCTTTCACACCTTCAAGAATGTGTGAGGTGTCATTTTGGATCTGCTAAGCGATGCTGGATGCCTGCCCAAACCAAAACGCTGGCCGTGGGAACAGTTGAAGTCCTTATGAGAGAGACTTGGGGGAGAGGAGGTGAAAGCAGCCAATGGCAAAAGGGGAAAGCACTCGTGAGATGCTCCCTGCGTCTCTGCCCTTCCCCTGGCTCTCCAGTTTTGCTTCTCTGCTGAGCCCCGGTGGAACCGGTTTCTCCTGGCCTGCCCAGGGCAGGGGGATGTCTTCTCCACTCAGGGGTGCTGGGCGAGATGGAGCCACCTGCGGCTGTGCTGCTCGCTCCCAAGAGGACCATGCTGCTGCCAGGGGACGGAGCCCTGCCGGGGTAAAGACCTGCCCCAGGAGGCTGCTGCGGTTCCGCAGCCGCTGCAGCTCTGTTCTCGCCCTCCTGCCATCCACCCGCCCAACTCCAGCTCCCGCCGGAGCCGACCGCAGACCTGACGCTGCTGGGCTCTTTGTGTCCCGGAGGCTGCCGCACCTGGGGGAAGATCCTTTACGGGACTGGCCCTCGTGGATCTCGGGCATTAGCACCACAAAAAAATTGTAATAAGGTGAAGAACTTGCTGTTGGGCCACAGGTGTGACAAATGAGTAGGTAACCCACACCTGAGGGGAAGAGGTCTAGTTCAGGCTACTGTTTTCTACCGTGAGAACTCAATGAGACTATCCTAGCTGTGAGTGCCTGCTGGATTTTTATCCAGTCACAGGCTACAAATGGATTGCAACAGCATCACTGGTTAATCTTCATCTTGCAGACTAAACTTCTGCTGGTTTAGGCCTACAGAATACGAGCTCTCTGGGCACAAACCTTCTGTTTGTCCTCTGTTTGCACGGCAAGATCTTGGCCTGTGATTATTTCCCTAATGTGCTGGGCTGCTGTGTATCCTAAGTAAGAATAATATAATTTACATCACCTACTTATATAAAGCCAGAGAAACGTTGGGGGTTTTTTTTAGAGAAGCAGATTATATTTAGAGAGAGAGGGAGACACTGAAATATCTGAAAACAGCTACTAACAGAAATACACAGAAACCTCTATTTAACCACACCAAAGAGCCCCATTCTCTCCATATTTAGGGCAACTTTTTCTTCTTTTGCATATATGAAAGGTGAAGTATTTGGCTAGTTCCCAAGTGAGATTGCACACCCGGGATTTCACTCAGCTTCTCCGCTCCAGTTGTGCACATGGCTTTACCTGCTTTGCCAACAAAGGCGCTGGTGGGGCGTGCAGCCTTGGCTGGTACTAATGCTTGGCCTCAAAAATTTGAGTGGTTAGTTGTTGGTGGCCACACTGGGATGGCTGCAGAAAGTCTGACTGAAAATATTTTCTGAAAAACGTACAAGGATCAGTCCTCTGACAGTACATACATACGTGCTATTCTCTTCTGCTCTACCAGCTAGCTTAGCTTACTGAAGAATCAACTTTTTCTTTGATGCATGGTGCCTGATAATGTATCTCCATCTTTCGGGCGTGTTCAGGAGACATTACAGGAGACAATTAGAGATGACATTTTACAGTGGGCCTGCTGGCTTACACGGGTATTCAGGGGCCAGGCCAAGAGACCAGTGCCAGCATCTGACTCGGCTGGTACTGCCAGACCTGAGACAGGCCCACAGGTACCCCTACCAGTGATGCCCTATCTGTATTTTGGAGCCCAGAAGGAACTTCTGGGCTGATTCAGCCATGAGAGTGTCACCTCACCATTGGTAAAAAGGGATGTGTTGCACATGTAAGCGGGGAATGGCTGTCTCTTGCTGCTCATGGTGGAGGGCAGCGAGGAACTGCTATGCTGGGGAGCTGGCACGTGAACAAACTCTTTTTGTAGCTTGAAGGGGCAGAGACGCCTATGGCTTTAACATGATGTCTGACCAAGAGCTTGTTTTAGCACACGGATAGCACTCAGAAAGCTTTGTTCCAGGCCTGGAGCAAAAAAGCTTGCCTACGTGTCTCATGCTTTGGGGAGGACCTGCCCGGCCCAGAGGCAATGGAGGCTCCTCATGGGACTGGGGCAGGTCGTGTGCAGCCAGTCAGTCCCTGCATCCATATGGTTGGTGTCACCATCACCTACTTTTGCCCTTTCTCCAACAAGGAGCTAAGTGGAAGGGAGACATCTTTGACTCTGCTGGAGTGGCATGGGAGTGCATTCCTCCTGCAACCCAGGAGCGTTTCTGCACACCTTCATGGACCATGTGGGTCAGGAAGAGGCTGTGTAAGAGGCAGACTTTAGGAGACCTACAAATCCTGAGGAGACCATAGATATGCCCTCAGGTCTTCTCTTTAAGTCAAGTTGCACGTGCTGTGAGGACTCTTGTTTTCTCAGCAGGGATGGGAGCAGCCTTTGGCAGAGCTGTCATATGTATGGGGCTCTGGCGCCCACCTTCAGTGCAGTTAAGGCAGGTCTGCGTATCTGGGAGGCATTTCCACACACATGCAGGAGGGGTAATTGTACACAAATATATATATATTTTATGTGGCTGTGTTTCTTTGAACTGATCCAGTATCCCACTGAAGTGAATGGGAGGTGAGTAAAGCCTACTCACGGGAGTACCCATTCATATGAGCACGTCTTTGTTTTTGAAGCAGACTACTGTTCTCAGCAGATTGCAGCCCTTTTCCCATCTCCTTTTGTATTTTTCAGTGCGAAAACGCTGCGTGTGCTTTGCCTCTCTGAAGCCTTCCCTTGCGACGCAAGAAACACGTCTCTCTCAGTGCTCTGTACAGCCTCAGCACCTGAGGAAGCAAATGGCAAGCAGTGGGGACTGACGGTGCTCAGCACTCCGCTGGGAAGTCGTCTGGATCAGCCCCACAAGCTGTGGTCTCTTCCTGCTCTCTGCTTCATCCCCAGTGTGTATTACACTTGCCCCAGCTTTGCAGAGATAATTTGCACTCTCCTAGTTCATTAGCTGCTACCCCCTCCTGTCCGTGGGCAAAAAAAAGCCCTTACTGTTCAAAAGAACACATGCAGCAATCATTAATGCTGACCCTAATTGTGCCAATTCAAACCACTCAATAGCTCTAATTAAAACCTCTCTTGTGCAGGGCACTGAACAGTAACAAAACTGTCACCCCGAACAATCAAATCATGGAGCTAAGAATTTTTTTTTCCCCTGTTGTGTTCAAATGTTGTTGCCGCTGTCGGAAGGGTCATCTGAAGGGATTAAGTATGGGGCTTTTGTAGGCTGCAAGGGGGGGGGGGGTATCTAAAACCAACCAATACCTTTTGGTCACAGTTTGAAATCAGAAGACCCCAACTCTTTTCCAGGTCTCCTTTCATCCACTTTACCCACCCCCATGCAGCCAGCAACACCTGCAAAGTAGACAGGCTCTTGGTTATGAGACACATGGACACCACAAGTCAACTTAAACATCTGCAAAGGAGGGGGTGAGGGGGAAACCCAGGCGTTCCTATCCCTACAACCTTGTTTCTCAGGGTCCCTGACTACGCTTTCCTGTGCGCCATAAATAACTCTGCAATTACATTAATTGGTTGCATATTTGTTGACACAGGGGTGGACAAGGGTAGGTTATGGTGGGAGGATTTTTGCTTTCAGTGCAATTTTATACTACTTTCTTCAGATGTCCCTTAATCCCCAGTCTCCCCTCCCCCATTATTTAGGATTCGCATGTCTTCCAGAATAACTTTATAAGCCCGTGGGTGGGAGAGGGGGGAGAAAGAGCGTTAAAATTCATTTGATGGCACCCATGCACACACATCTGTTCTGTTGTGTTTCCCTAGCAAGGTCTATCAATCAAAAGAAAAAGGTTGATATGTATCACAGTGGGATATTTCAAAAAGCTGGTTGCAGGCAATTGTGTGCTGGAAGGTTTCTTTCTGCACCGAGTTTCTGACGGGTCAGAAGAAGGAAGCAGTATGCGTGTACACCTATATTTTTTTGTACATTTACCACTTTTTAAGAAAGTAACAAAATTAAAAGAGCGATAGCATTAACTACCACAATTCCAGTCTCGGTATCTTTTGCTCTGTTTATTGTCGAACGCGTTCTGAAGCCCGAATCTGGGATCAAATGTAAAAGCCTGAAAATGCTGCGAGCGCTTTTGTATCTGTGGTTCTGGTTTAGATCATTGCAGATGCTAGCTACAACATGCGGCTCTGGGTTCAAACCACTGTCTCCGAGTATTAGGTATGGGGTACTTGACTGCGTCTTTTCTTCCAGTGTCTCCTTGGCTTGCTCTCTTTTGCTAGCAGTAATCAGAGTTGCAGTAAGAAAGTTCATGGCGTGTTGTGTTTCATCTTCCCTCCTTTCATCTCTCCTGAGCTGCTGTCCCAGCTGAGGACTAGGGAGTAGGATGATACCCGTAGAGCCCTGGCAGTCTGCCTCTTCAAACACCCTGAGCGCTTTCTGTTAGAAACCACCTTCGTCGTTTCTTGTTCCGACTGCTGGGTTGTGCTGTGCGCCGTTACAGCATTGCCTTGTCTCAGCAGTGAAGCCGTTTCATTTAGCGATGGGTAAAATAGCCCACATTTAGAGTACAGCTTGACTCAGCCTTTAAGTATTTAGCCTCGGTTAGCGACTAAGCACAAAATCGTGATGTATAAACACATATTCTTTATGTATAGAAGCAACGGGACAAAACTTAAGAATGTTTTTAAAACGCTTTGAGGTGAACAGTCTCTTTTTGTGCAAAATCATAGCAAAGTCAGTCATCTGAGCAGATACGTTCAGGATAAGGTCGATTTTCACCAGTTTGCCTCGGACTCTGCGAATCCTAGCCTAGGGGTCAGCAGAAGGACCCCGCTCTTTTCTAAAAGTGGGGGTGCTGCACTGTGATGTGTGACGGTGCTGACCTGCTTCTGCCTGCGTGTCACCACCGACCGCTATCGCAACACTCTGTAGTTTTCGATGGTAACGTGCTCTCACAATGGGACGAAGAGGAATAGGTGACACTACTATATGGCATTCAAACGAGTACTTTTCAGAACAAGGTCCCTTCACCAGCAGCACTGGAGAGAAGGAACCAGAGCTCTTTGACAGTTTTACTGTCTGTTGGGGGCTGTGGGAGATAGCACAACATTCACATGAGGCTCTTATACTTCTTGACACTTGCTCAAGTGGGGGAAATAAGGCACAGTGAGCTTTTTTGACTGGCTCTAGGTCCTTTTAGCAAGCCAACAGCCAAGCTGAGAACAAACGCGGGAACCTCAGTGTTATCTCTAGCCTCTGGAAAGCACCAGCTCCTTTTCTGAGCTGCTTCTTGCCTGTCTTCGTACGCGAAGCTCTGCGCCTCTGTTGATCTGTGAGCTGAGGGTAGGGGATTTCTGTAAAATACGCTCCGGTGTAGATTCCCATCGTTTTCTGTATGGATCTCCCACGGTCTCCGTCTGCCCTTCCGTCCTCAGTCCTTGCCCCCATTTTCTAGGCAGCAGTGCTGGAGCCTATCCTCTTGACTAAGCTGTTGCACTTTAATTTTCAACAGGCCCCTATTGCTCTTGCACCTTGTGTGTGGTCTTTGAACGTTATGTGGCTCGGCAGCTGGGAATAGTGAGTGGGTGGGCAATTTAAAACAGAAAAGACTCTGTATCAGCGCACGGCTGAGGTTTCAACTCTGCTCAGCTTTGGATACGTGTAGCTGGTTCTCAGGGCTGTGATTTAAGTGCAGTTTTGCTGGTGTCAGTGTGAAGCCTAAATCAGTGCTAAGAAACTGGTAGGGAAGAAAAAACAAACTTTGCCTGTCCGATAACGAGTGTTACTCTTGGCTCTGATGAAAAATTGCAGGATCAAGGCATCTTAGAATTTGTATCCTGCTGTTTTGTCACCATTTTGCCTTCCCAACTCGGAAGACAAAGAGTGTCTAATATGATGCCAGGGCTTATTTGCTGAATTATGTTTCTGAGCTGCTTTCATGCCATGCAGGACACAGTTCTGATTCTGAGTTTCCTGAGGATAAGGACTGCTGATGGAGGGAGGCAGACAAGGGGGGTGCCAACCCGTGACACAAAATACTTTAATCCATTCATCTGAGCAGCTCTTTCAGACGAGGTAAATGTGCTCAAGCAACAAAAAACAATCCCAACGTCATGACTTATTGAGCTCACAGGGCCTGATCCTCAGCTGCTTTCTCGTCCTTTTTGCTGTTGTCTGTGCTGGTGGAGGATCACGTGGAGGGGAGGTCAGGCAAGAGATCCTGCTTCCATCTGCCCTGGCATGATCCCCCCCAATACACTTCTTTTGCACTTTCAATGGTAAGCCCACTCCACGTGGGCAGAGAGTGCTCATGTATGGGAGATTCACTACCTGCTCTCCCTCACATTTGCAGCCCAGAGTACCCAGTCCTCAAAATTTCAGCACGGAGGTATTTCTTTCCCCACCCAGTTTCCATCTATCCCACCCAGGTAGACAGGATGAGTAGAAAGAATCCTTGCCTTGATAAGATTGATAAATGAGGTTGGAACAGAGCTCCTCTCTTCTGGAGTCCATATGGAGTCCAACCCAACTTCAATCTCGCAGCTGACTCAAAATAAAAAAAAAAAAATTGGCAAGTTCCTAAGTACTTTTAAAGATTCTAAAGGTTAAAGATATGGTCGATTGGCATTCTTTTTAGAGCCTGGAGTGATATTATATTTACTTCACGAAATTCAAAAAGTGCACAATGAACGTTAGAAATTTGTTAGATAGATTATTGGAAGAGTCATTTAATTTTCCAGTGCCACATAAATGCCCTTCATTCACCACCACTGCACTGGGCCTTATACTGGTTCTCAACATTATGCCCTAGAATTTGAAAAACATAAGTAAGAGTGAAAAGGCAAAAAAGGAGAATATCCTTGTTTTCAAGGAGCTGGCAGATTACAGGCTAACACCAGCCAGATCATTGTAGGGGTTCCATCCTTAAAAATAGGTATGTGCTTCAGCACCATGAAAAAACATACTGAAGCTCAAATGGGCTTTACTGCCTCTTTACTACATCTTGCACTTCACTGCGTTCCTTTGTTGTTGTTGTTGGTTTGGGTTTTTTGGGTTTTGTTTTGATTTGTTTTCATAATAACACTGGTGTATGGCCAACAGTCTTTTCCTGTGGTGGAATAACATAAGGGCATGAAGGTATGGCTGGGTAGTAGGATCAGATGGACAGGCACTAGCGAGAGGTGAGGGTTTGGCAGTGATGGGGAACTAACCAGAACTACTAGCACCTCTTTGGGAAACCAAAGAAGTGCAGCCAGGACCCACACAATTTAATATACTTTCTAGAGAAAAGCTCTGCACAGAATTTCTATATGAAGTATAATGAACAAAGTGGCAGACTCTAGACAGATTTCATGGAAAGAGACTTGCAATCCTGTCATATTTTTAACAAAGCTTTTTGTTCAAGTATAAGTGAACGTTCTGCACAGAGCTTCAAGGAGGAAAAGCTCAATAGGACCCTTACTATTACTAACAGGGTTTCTGTTTCATTCAGGCATATATATAATTAGCTTTCATAAGAAGCTGAGACTCCTTTGTGTTGACATAATCCAGCAAGTGCACCCCAAGACATACTAACAGCAATGTGCCTCTACATCTTAACAAGTGTGAATACTTTGCCCACAGCAGTAACCGTGCTGACAGCGGGATGACACTGTAAAATTGCCTTATGCTGTGATGTGAATCGTTTCAAACCCGATGACTTTTGATTTCCAGCCTCACAATCACTATGAGTCAAACTTACTCCTCCCCCTACCCCTATATTCAACCTGTCTCTGGAAGGCTGGGGAAATTGTATTCTACCTCATTTTAGGGTGACTGCACAGACTCTCTCATCCTGTGCTTACTATTCCAACCTGAGTAGGGTCATGAGTGTGCCTAAATGTGGCTTTTCAGTCTTTTTTCTGGGCTGCCCTGAACTCGCCTTTGGATGGAGATTTGGGAGTGTCAGCATAGTAGAAAAGGCTCTTCCACTGCTGCAGGTTCTCAGCAATTCAGGCCTGGCAGCAATGGATAATTCTCTGATTATAATTATCCAAATGATTCAGTAGGCATGATGTTCAAAAAATTTTGCATCGTTACAACCTACAACAATCAATCTCACAGCAAATATCCCATATTCTTCTTTATTCCTTTTGCGACAAAAAGTGAACTAAATCTAGACCTGCTGCAGGAGGATTGTAGCGTCCACTGACTTAAAAAAGAACCGCTAACATTAATTTGGTCCCTAAAAGCAATTAGCTCATATTTGGAGGCAGCAGATTATTCTTTATTGAAATTGTGGGTAATCATTTCTGCTAAATGTGTGCAAGAGGGGATATGTTCCCTGATAGAAGCTGTGGTAGACAGATCCCATGATGGTTCTGTTGTGGGTGCCAATACTGTTCAAAAGAGGACAGCAATCTTCTGAAACTTGTCCGAGGACAAGACAAGTAGAAGCAGAGGCAAATAATCAAAGCAATCAAACAGCTCTCCCTGAACAGTTGTCAAGACCACCAATATATACGTCCTGTGCCATGGGTTTGCGGTGGTGCGCATGATATGCATGCACCATAGCAACAAGATATTAATCATCAACACATACAGGCACATGTTGGGGTAAGTCTTCAGAGGTGCAAGTTGTAGGCTGTATCTGGTATACACAACAAGCCCCAACGGTACCAGTTTCAGTGCTACTTCCAGCAGCATTGCATAGCTGAATTCATTACGGCTGGGCTTACATCTTCCTCGGAAGCATCCGAACGTTGGTTCTGGCATACGAATGCCTGGACATGAAGAACAACTTCTTTTCTAGTTCTATGCCCCTCTCTCTTTGTAGTTTTCAGTAAAACACCCTGGGCAAGTTCTTTGCTGGTGAGACACCACTGACTGAAGTGGCACTGTGCCAGCACAGCGTTTGGCACTGCAACCTCACAGTGATGGCAGGGATTTTTGGAAGAGCTCAAGTGAGAAGGTTAGGCACCCAGTTCCTCTTACGTTTGGACACTAGCCTCTCAGCTCATCAGCACCTCTGCAATGCCACCGATGCCCAAGGCAGGCACTTCCCACTTGCCAGCAACCTGGAGAGAATTAATAGACAATTTAGTGGCACAAAACTTTCTGTTTGGGCAGTTTGTTTTATTTACCTAGGTTTTTCTTTGAAGATCACACACCAGTAAAGTGCCCCTATACCAATCGGAGTACCAGGCCCCGTATGCCGAAGAGTTAGGCACGCATTTTCAGTGGTGAAGGTGATTTATCATTGGAACAGAGACATGTATTCTCTCTCTTGCTGGTGTCTTTAAGCTGGGGCTGGATGTCCTCCATCCACCTGGATGGTGCTTTGCTAAGGTTTTTGGGCTCAGAACAGCTCAGTGAAATTTAATGGTTGTGATACATAGGCCAGGCTATGGGGTCTCTTCTGGCCTGCTTATTGCACTAAGGCAGTTACTATCTGCAAAGGAAATATACGTCCCTACAGAGAAACACTTGGCCATGGGAATAGTGGTCAAAGCTGGAAGTACATGCTGAAAAGTTATGAACAGCTTTGACCTTAAAGGGGTCAAAGTGTTCAGTTACTGGGAATTTCTGACCCTCTCTGGAACTTTTACTTGGTATTAAGATGTTGCTGGTGTCAGGGCCTCATAGGCATTGGAGGGTAGGCTTCCAGTGTAGCTGGTATTCTCTGTTAGGGAGTAGGAAAACAATCATTTTTTCATAGCGGTAATGAGCACTTATACAGCAGAGAGATTCTGGTATCCATAGGTTTGTCTGTGGAAAATACACCAAAGACATTAATGTTTAAAGTGCAAGTGATAAAGAACACATGAAGGCATCACACAAAGTAGGTCAGATGCAAAAAAACTCCCTCTGAAATTGGAGAGGGGAATGTAGGCAAGTGGGATATTGTTATCTGGACTGGAATTTAATCAAGACTTAACTATGAGGTGATGCGGTACTTCAGTGGTGGGATCACCGCCTCAACAAAACTGTACTAGATTCTGCCTGTCTTTTCACAGATGTCAGGTGTGCACTGGTATAACTTGTCCAGCCTCAACAGAGCTGATCCTGATGTGCACAAGGACACTCATATGCAGATTTCCCAGCTTTCCCCCTCCTCTCCCCCTCAAGGTCTCTCTACTCATGTCATGTGGAATGGCAGAAGTTCAGGTGTGGATCAGAGAGACTTTGAAATGGAAAATCAGAGGATACCGCAGGCCATATTGAAGAAAAGCTGGCAAAGCTTAGGACCAGGATAGCAGAGTGGTGAGGGTTAGGACTAAGGTACATCAGTAGGCTTGTATGGGGTGCTGGGTTTGGAGCTCCAGAGACATCTGCAAGCCAAGAATAATGAATACTGGCAGAGCTCCGCGTGAGTAACAAACGGCTTATCCTGCCTAGGCTAATGACAAAATGTTACGTACTGGCATTTTTTTAAATAATTTTTTTTTTTTTTGAAAGAAAAGAAAGATTAAAGCAACCGCTGTAGCTAACCACCCTGCTTTGCTCTGATAAGATGCCAGAATTATACGACTTCTACTGTGTAACAAGGTTCTTCATGTGGGCGTAGCAGCCCCTCCCCATACCTAGCGGATACACTCTAGGGAATTTTCACAAGTGTGAGTATTGCCTTTTGTAAAGTCACTGAGTAAAGAAAGTTAAATACATTGTATGAAGAAATTGCATGTCTTGTGTATTTCCATAAGAGCACCACAAAACAGTCCCACAAAAAGCTTATTATCACTATTATGTGCACAGCAATGACCTCCCATGCATATTATTTTGCAAAATGTTGGGCCTCTGCCCTGCCATGCCCACCATCAAACTCATGCTTGCAATTTAAAAATGAAGGACTCGATGTAAATGCAAGTCAGTCTGGTTCACAAGATACCTCTGTCACTCGGTCAGCAGGTAGACAGAGGCTTGGCATTGCTCTCCGCCTCCATCGCTCAGGGTCTACAGCTTACTGCCATTACGCTGCCACGGTACGTCTCTCTCTTTAGCTCCTAAGTGGGCAGACATGCCTGCAGAGACTGCGCCCTGCCGGTAGATGCATCTCCATTTTTTCCCTCTTCCTGCTCCACAGCTGCAACCACTTGCCTGTTGTGTGACACAACACTCACTTTCTACTCAAGCTTCCCGTTATGGAGTGCCTGGTTATGCCTGGACATATTGGGACCCACACGCAGCCTAGAAGGTCTTGTTGTCTCAAGAGATACCAAACTTGATCTTGGGATGGTTTTCCAGGTGCGAGGTATGTATTACCAAAGCCCCCAAGCACATCACCTCCACAACACGGTCTCTAGGCTTCTGGGCAATGTAGGGCAATGGGCTGTGGGGCTACATTTGCAGTTGGGAAAGCAGGGGAAGATCTTCAGGGATGGGTAGTCTCTGTGGTTGTGGGTCAGCCATGCTTTCAGCCCTGGCACGGAGGTGACAGGAGGACCTACATTCCCTGAGACACGACCCTGTTTCTACAGCAGCCTTGGCCCGAGGGTGCTGAACCAAAGGAAAGCAGCATGTGGACCAACAGGTAATTTCCTATGCCAAATTTATTTACTCATTGGCCCGACCCGACTGCACGGCTCAGCTGTCACTGCCAGGGCCGGCCACCGCAGTGGGCCTGGGGCTAGGGATGCCCTCCACGGCTTTGGGGCGGGTGGAGGGGGCAAGTGCCGGCCGCGATGGCCGGTCGTCTCCCGCAGCACCGCCGGGGCTGCCTGGCACCCGCGCATGCCGTCCGCGCTGAGGGCGCGGCGGCCGCTCCAGGTGCTGCCGGCGCGGGTAAGGTGCCCGCCTCTCGCCCCTCGCCGGGCCGCGGGCAGCACCGCGCCGCCCGGGGCCAACCTGCGCCGCCTGCCTCACGCCCGGCAGCGGCGGCGGGGCGGGGCGGAGGGCCCCGCCGCCTCGCCATTGGCTGCAACTCGCGGCGGCCGCGCTGCGATAGGTGTATGCCGCAGTCAGTGCCGCCCGGCCCCGCCCCGCCGTGGCTTTATAACGGGCATCCCCATGGCTGAGGCGGGTAACCTGCCGCGGCGGGAGGGGGCAGAGCCGGCTCGGGGCACCGCGCGCGCCGCCCGCCAACGGACACGCCGCTGCCGGGCTGAGGGGCGGCCGCCCGGGAGAGCCGCCTCCGGTGGCCGCAGAGCCCCGCCGTCCCGCCGCTGCCCCGCCGCCCCCTCCGAGGGACGATGGTGCCGCGGGCCTGGCGCAGCGCGGGGGCTCGCCCGTTCCTGCTGGCGCTGCTGCTGGTGCATCTGCCTCAGGGTCGCGGCCACCGAGCCACGGGGCCCCGGGTAAGTGAGTCGCCGCCCCGGCGGCGGGGCTGCCCTTCTCCCGCCCGCCCCGCCGCGGCAGGTTGCCGTGCCCCCTGCCTGCCGCCCCCGCACCCTGTCAGCGCCGCAGGTGAAGCCCCGGCGCTCGCCGCCGGGGAGCCCCGGCCGCCCCCGGCCTGCGGCGGGCACGCAGCGCCTCCCGGCCCGGCTCCCCGCGGGCGCAGACCCTCGCAAGGGCCTCCCTGCTTATTAAAAGCCGGGTACCGGCTGAATGTGCGAAGTATATACATCGGTGTTAACTTGTTGGTGTTTATTGCAGAAAAAAAGGGGGTGGGGGGAGAGAGTTTGGCAGGCTGTATTTTTATATTGCTCGTCTTGCATTTAATGTAGCTGCTGTTCCCAGCACATAGCTTTAGGACTTTTCTTTTTTATGTTCCCAAGTAGGGATTAAATGAATCCCTGCAATAAAGCTAGATGCCTTCAGCCCAGACTTCTCCCTGTAGGAGTCTAGCTCTGTTTTTTAATCTGACAATGTTTGACTCTTACTGGGGCTGTTAATTTCACTTACCAAACTATTACATTGCTCTGGGGGAGAACCCAACATCTTTTCTAAATATGGTCCTCCCAGTGAGCTAACGTTACTGCTGCAGCACCACTATGGAGTAGCATGAGAGCTTTCAATTATAAAGCTGCAAAACAGTAGCTGTTCTTTAGCCAATGCTGCAATAAAAGCACAGCTCTGGGTAAGTGGAAAAACTTGATCTCTCTGCAGGCGTGTTGGATGCATTGACCATGTGCATTCTTGACCCATCAGTCTGAAATGCTATGAAATGTAGTACCTAATTAACTTACACCATGGTTAGGCAAGACCAGGAGTCTTTGGAATCCCTACTCAGCCAAAGTAGAACAATAAGAGACTTTAGTGCAATGTTCTAGTTTTTTAACAGAAGTGCTGTTTGACCATGATGGCTGTTAAATGCTTCTCAGAGCTGTGGAAAGTGTACTGGCTGCACTGGTGTCCTTGTGTTCAGCTGTGCTGTGTAGCCTCTTTTACGGCCAGATGTGTAACAGCAACTGTTAGAACGTGGCAGATCAGAACTAGCGTGTGCCATAAATTCTTGAAG
Organism: Phoenicopterus ruber ruber; assembly: GCA_009819775.1. Taxonomy (NCBI): domain Eukaryota; kingdom Metazoa; phylum Chordata; class Aves; order Phoenicopteriformes; family Phoenicopteridae; genus Phoenicopterus; species Phoenicopterus ruber. The sequence goes on from CM020219.1 coordinate 39,540,629, forward strand.
ACCTGTTTTGAAGGATGGGGAAACATAGGGGTGCTTATGCATATATCTGTATTACCTGATATCAAGCATAAACCTTAAAATTGGAGTGGTGCCAAATAGAGAGGAGCTTTGAGGTGATAAGCAAGAGTCTGGCTGGATGACTAGGGCCTTTCATCAGCACTGGTATCTAAATGCTTTAACGAAAAGCAATTGAAACAAAGAACAAAATAAAAAAAAAGCCTGATGGCAGTGCATAATTGCACAATGAGCCTGTCTATCAAACAGTTTCCATATATGCCATTTTTATATACTGTACTTTACAAGGCAGTTTAATTGCTCCCTGTGCTGTGTCGTCTTTGGAATGGGAGCTACTTCAGGAGAGTGGAAAACCAAATACAAAGGACTACTGATTTACTTTTTGCTTGAAGTAAATAAGTTTGCTATTGCTCTGACTTTGCTATTTCTCCCTTCATGACAGGGGGGAGAATATCAGCTGTGAGCACCAGTGTCTACAGTTTTGTATAAAGATGTGCCTTAAAGTTTTAACTTACTTACGAGCTCTTAAATGGAAGGCTGTGAATTTCTAGGATGTTTAACTCATGAAGCCTGTCTTCTCACCCTTCTAAGTGTCATGCTTAAGTGCATGTGAAGGTGGGGAGTTTGATTTACTCATTTGCAACCATGTTGATCGATATGATAAGCCCCTGAGCTTCATCTCTTCTAGTGATTAGACATTGCCAGTAAAGTTGTCATTAGTATAAAGGTGCCAACCTTAGATTCCAATGTACACAAGAAAATTCTTTATTATTCATTTTTTTAATGATGATTACCAACTTACACCAGTGTTTCTTGTGTTGACTTGTGATCAAGAGCATATTCCTGTCAGGAACTCTCCCTGGATGCAGGGGGTCCGTGTGGCAGTTCTGGGGTCTGATCCTGGTGTTCAATTGCTAGGTGTGATATTTACCCTTTCACACATTCTTTTCTGTATGGTAAGCACTAGAACTACAATATTTGCAAGCTGAAATGCTTTTAAAGGTGAAGAACAGTTTGTAATCCTAATTAATGAGTTTAAATGAGCAGCAATAATGCTTGAAGCAAGTTCTTGATCTTTCTCCTTGTATTTCCCTCTCACTACTGTAGTGTTGCTGCTCAGCTAGGTGGCCAGCACTGTCACTGAATACATAGGCAGAGGAGTATGGCTTGCTACTGTGTGCAGAAATGATGAAAAATTAGGAGTATTGAAGAAAAATAGGTATATCTACATCTCTTGCGCCAATAGAGGATCAAACTTTTGGATGAAGTGAGTTAGTTCAAGATGATTACTCGAATACCAAGGTAAATTAAAGTGCAACTAGTATCTACTGGCCTGCTGAGGTACTTCTGGTTCTCAAAAGATGTTGTCCAAAGCTTGCTGTTTGCTGTTGTAGTAAAACCATGAGCAGTGACATGAATCCTTTAGACTTGGGAAGTGTCAATGACCTGTAGGAAACATCTGGCTTTTGTACATATGCTGTGGCCCACTGACAGTTAATAACTGTCCCAAGTGAAGCCCCATAGTAAGTATAATATCTTGGGTGTCCTAGAAATAACTTGGAAGCCCAAGGCTGTTGTGTGACTTGCTTCCTCACTTGACAGACTCCAGAAAATTTTCTGCTGTATTACACAATTGCTTGATCACCTACTCTTGTAGGTCTAAAGAGCACTGTGGAAGTGATCAGCTGACTATACTTGGAAAATGTCTATCTGAAGGATGTTGCCTTCTGGAAAAAGATAATCAGGCTTTACTTTCTATTCATATTCTCTTCCTGTGTGCCTCTTTCTCTCTGCTGGCATGAGATCTGGAGTTGTGTGACAAGCCAGGTCTTGCTGCTTCCCCTCCTTGACCCCAAAGTGCTCTTGCATCTCCTACTGTGTGGTGCATTTGAGCAGTACTTTCATTCGTGGCAGATTAGATTGTGCCACTGAACTCTGTTTCCCCCATCTGGACAATAAATTGTGACCTTTGTCTTTCTAGTTCAGAAAGATAGATCTATGTAGGCCCCCTGCTTTTTGAGTATAATGCCTGACCATTATGAACTTGCTCCATTTATAGCAGAGAACTGTTGGTGGCAGTAATGACAAATATAGCACAGGAAAATGGTGGGTGCTTGTAGAAGGAGCAGAACATGACTGCAGCAGTCAAAAGCTGTCCTAGGAATGGGCTTGGATTCCTGGAAGGCTGGGGATCTGTACCCCTTAGTGACTGCAGAGGACTAAGAAATGGGAGGGGAGGGCATGGCAGTCACTATAACTTTCTGCCTAGTTTCATGAATGGAAACATGCCATATCCCTCCTTGAAAGGCATGCTGGTTGGAGATAGGAGGGGACCTTCCAGTTCGGTGCTGTTGTAAAGGGAAGGTAGTAGTTAGTAAAACTATGAAGATATCCACAGATTCCAATGCATAAACCGGAGTGCCCCAGAGCAATGGGAATTCCCTGCTGCAGCTGGCTACTAGTTAGAACCCCAAATAAGAACCTTGATAAAAAGTGCTGAAAAAGCTCCTGCAGCTTTGCCATTCCCTCCGCAGGAGGAAGCAGCATCACAGCTTGTGCCAAGGGGCCTGTGTTCTGCTGTGTGTTCTCACTGCAGCCCTGCTGGGAGGGTTCCACAGAGCAGGTGTCTTTACACATGCTCTACTAAAATTGGGGAGACTGTTCTTCATGGTGGGAAGAAATTAGAAAAGGACATGATAAAAATATAAAGCAAAGGGCTCCATATGAAGGAGACCTAGAACAGAAGAGTGAAACTTAGGATGGGTTTTCAATGACTGAATTTTGTTTCTTGGTTTGAGCTTAATCATCACTCTGCATTGCAAAGGTCTACACTGATAAGTAACAACTGAAGTGCTTTAATGTTTTAGATTTCCTTACTGTTGGAGAGACTCATTTTAATGAAGGAATAAGTACCCAAAGGCAAGTCTTTAGAAAAGCATCCCCTGACAGGACAGATTTGTTACTTTATGGCAAATAGCCTTTGGTTACACATACTCTGTTTTGGTTGGGTGAGGTATGTTCTTGCCTAAGTGAAAGCTCTAATTGTACATAGAGTTATACTAATTATTTCTCTCTCTCTCCTTGCTCCTATTTAGACCTTTAATGTTAGACAGCTGAATTCCTTGATGTGTACCAAAGAAACAGATCAGTCTTGCTTTTTATACATTATGGAACTGTGTTGAACAGGATTAATTCTTGTGTGGAGAAGTATTAAAACATTATGTTCCAATACATTAGTATTGGAACAGTGGGTCCTGTTCTAAACAGGGAAACACTGCAGGATCCAACTTGCTTGGTGTAGTCTTAGAGTTGGTGTTTTAACTGCCTGAGCTTCTGAGTTGGCTAGAAGAATATTTCACTCATGTTAATAACCTCTGCTGCTAATGAAAGATTTCTGGCCACCAAAAGATTTGATACAGAAAAAGAAACTGCTCATGTATTTCTGCTGGTGGTGGCAGCAAGCTCTGTAGCTGGTGGAACACCTACAATGATAACCTCTTGGACTAGTTTTCAAGTTTCTAGCACTAGTCATGTGCTAAGGTAATCTTCACTGCCATCGGTGCAGAGCAGATGCTGTCTTGGCTTCTTTCATTTCCAGATGGCCTGAAGCAATTGGTAAGATGACTGTAAACCTCATTTCAGTGGTATAGTAGCTCTGAAATATTAATACTGCTGTTTAAATGTCTTAGATGTTCTTATCCTGCCATCTCAAGCTAATTGCGACATTACTATGTCAAAAAAACCCCAAACAAACAAAAACCCATTTGTCTCTTACTTGGCTGCTGAATCCTCTGTTCTTCTGGGGCTGGCACATCTGACAGTGCAGTTAAGTGTTACACAATAAACTTATGCTGACATTAAAAGCTAAACATGGAGGCAATACAGGTGAAACTGAAGCTAATCCCTGAAGGCTGCTGTGCTGACTGTCACCCTTAGCCTCCTGTGTGACAGCATGATGGCTTCCTGTCAGAGCCCCCCAGCAGCTGCCACAAGATCTCTGGTGCTGACACAACATCCAGGGACTTTGTGGCACAGCAGACCTTGAGCCAAACTTGGTGTGCCGTGGTGGTAGTTTACTGCTTTGTCATCAAGTGAAGTTCTGGCAGAGAAGCAAATGTTATAACTTGTGACTTGAAGTATGAAGCCTACTTTTTTGTTGTGTTACAACCTTAACTACTGTCATTGCATTGGTAGGACTCTAAGCTTCCTATGCTTGTTCGTAAGAAGCTCTTCCATTTGTGAGGTTCTTGCCCCAACACTGAAGGCTGCCATTGCTGTGGGTGAATTGCTTCCGTGCTGGAGCTTTCTGGGTAAGGTGTGAGGTCAGTGTGAGATGTTTGCTTACACAGGGGAACTACCAGGATGTGATGAATGTGGTGTGTAACTGTCTCCTTCTGACTGGCTCACATTAGCAGTTAAGGCCTGTGTTCAGCAGCTTACATGTGAGCTCTGAAGCTTTCTGTGTGTGGTGGCTTTACTACCTGTAGGTATGAGGAAGGAGTATTCTGGCACTGAAACCCTTCTGGTAATGACTGAGAATGCAACTCTGGCCTTTTTTTGGGAGGCATTGTACCTATAGGAGAGTAACCGCAGGAGAGCGTAGCTGGTCACACCAGAGTGTAAAGCTCGCACTCAGGGCAGTGAAAACAACCACCCAGCACACAAAGGAGCTCTTTGTATGTGACCTCATGTAGGATATTGGCAGCTCCCTCAGGATGAGGCCTTACCTTGAAATCAGGCTCATGGCTCCTGTCCTGGATGATTTTTCTCCATATCACAGTAGCCTCCTGATGTAACTTAGACTCCTGTGGGATGCTGCAGTAACACTGTAGATGGTGTTAGAGATATTCATAAACATTAGAAAAGAACCATCTGCTCGTTTGGTGAGGAAAACATTGCCTTGTATAGAAGGCCTGCCCACTCACAAATGCTATTCCCTACAAAATTGCGGAGACAAATATGGTGGTTATGCTCCCCTACAAGAATTGCTCTGAGGGAAGCCTGTGCTATCTGAGTAAAAGACCTACATGCTGGAAGTGCAGTCCGTACAGTGTGGGGAGGGGTGATGGAGCAAACAGAGGCTTTGGCTTGTGGAGGAATTCATTCTAGTCTGCATGACCCTTCCAAGGTAGCCTTAAGACTGGCCTGGGCCTGACTGGATGATGCTAAGGTGCCAGTGGTAGCCTGGAGTAACAGCCTTGGTGGAAGGCTGCCCTGTCAGATGTTTCTCATTCTGGCTTCTCTGGGGCAGTTGTGCTTCTGTCCTGAGCAGTGGCCTAGAAACCCACATAAGCCTCCAACCGCCTGCACTGGCACACTCTTCCCCAGTGGTCTCCCAGCTGTAGCCTGCTTGGAGGACATGCCTGTATGTTGAGTTTGTGTATTTTTGCCTCCCACTGGCTTGTGGCTGAGCCAGCTGCTTTTGAGGACCCACTGACAGGTGTTCTCATTTGGAGTGGCACGTAGCTATGCAGTGGGGAAGTGAGTGGTAGGTGTGAAATGAGAGCAAACTTAGACCTTGAGGGGAAGCACCTGTGCGTAGAGATGGGAAAATAACACTAGTCACTATTAGGAACAGAGGCTGCATCATTAAAGGTTGGCTTGGGATTTTGTCAAGTAGAGTCTGGCAGCAAAGCCTAGACAAGCAACCCACCAGTGCTGCTGGCAGACTCTTCCATGCAGGTGGAGGAAGCCATACAGAAATGGGTGTGTGTAGGCAGATAACTTGCTCTGTCATGGGCACCCAGACTCCTCTCCTGGGCTGGAGCTGGAGTTCCTAAGGAGCAACTGGATGAAGAACATGAATGAATATGGGCAGGAGAGTAGTACATGGCTAAGTGCCACAGAGTACCACGCTGCTCAGTACTTGAGTACAGACCCAGACCATGTGCCATGGTTCTCTAAACTGGGTTGCCTTGCCCCAGACACCTTGACTTGGAGTGGCTAAGGGGAAAGAAGCAGACTGTCTGCATGCAGTATTCTTTCAGTGCAGGGCACAGACTGAATCTATTGAGACTGGCTCAGTAGGGTACGTGGCAGCCCTTGTCAGTTGTCGGTCTAAAGTTAAATTTGACCCACTGCTGGAAGAGCATTGGCCTAACATAATTTTTCCCTATTCTAAGTCCTATGGCAAAGTGAAAGAATGTCATTTCACCCTTTTTCAGAGTGGAAGAAGCCTGCTGTTCTGTGACCCTGAGACACTTGATTAAAGCTGGGGTTGAGGGGGTGGTAAAGGTGAGGGCTTTCTCGTGGGTGAGCTTTTGATAGAAAGAATCATAGGAAGTAGAAGGGAAGGTGCGTAGGAACAAGGAAGATGCGGGAAGTAGGACAGATGAAAACTTGCTTTTCTGAGCTTTTTCTTGGCCACCGGTCCCATTAATGATAGTTGGAATCATATCCAGAGGGAAGTGCTGATCCTCCAATGGGGAGAAGAGGTTCCAAACACTTTGCGGGCAGATTCTGTTTCAGAGTTTCTCTTGGCTACAAGTCCTCTGTTACCATTAGCTGGGTCACAGACTAGAAGGAATGTGGAAAATGTTGTCCATCCCTGTTCTCTTCCCTGTTCCATGACTGAGATCAATCACTTACATTGCATGGGGAAGGCATACTCTGTCCTCTGAGAAGTCCACTAGCTTAGCTGCTATACTTAGGCTTGTTGTGATGCATGGAATAGTGCTTGTTCTATATTCTTCTGGAGTTCCAGAATACTGGGTTAAGAACTTTTTTTCTTTTGTTATACAGAGAACCTGAAATATGAGATCATCTGATCCTTCAGTTGTAATTCTAATGCTTTAGGGTTTGACATTCCAGCAAATTAAAACAATCCAATACAGTCTTAACGTAAAGGCAACTAGCTTATATTCTACGGCCACCATGAAACTGAGTGCACTCATGGCTGCTTCTTTGGCTGCAGAAGCAACAGTGTGGCTACCTCAGGTATAGAGGGGGAGTGAACCAGGAATCAAATAGATAAGGAAGCATCCTCAGGTGAAAACACCTGGTAAAGGTAGTGGTATCCTTTAATGTACAACAGGGACACGTGCCTAAGAAAGATGTCCAGATGTACACTGTCTCTAGATCTTGCTTCTGTGTGTACCAGATACACACTAGTCAGAAGTAGATAGGATGATAATCTTTTGTTGCAGCATAGACTCCCTTGAGTAGCATGAAGATTAAAGAGCCTACTCTAGCTGGTACCTCAAACCATTTCCCTTCCCATTTCTTTGAAGCAGATTTACATGCAGTCTACACTTATGCTTAAACAAATACTTGGTGGAATGAGGTGCAAGTTAAGAACTAAAAAGCCAGAAGCTCTTGGGTGCAATTTCCAAGTGAAGGATATTAAATGAGTTGGAGTTTGTGGATACTGGCCAGATAAAGGAGTTTCTGTCTGAGCCAAGTAGCTACTTCTGATTTGGGTCTAGTTACCATACAGAATGGCGGTAACTCTTGTTGGCTTCTGCCTTGAGTTTTGCATTTGGCTTGTTCCTCTGCTCTTAAAAGTGAGCAGGCAAGTGTTGCAAAAGTAGATAAGCTGTGTGCAAAAGAGGCTTTTAAAAATGTGTATGTATCTGGAACGCTAAAGGATAATCTTCTCCAAACTTGTAAGGGAAAGGTGAGTTTTAATGCGTACATTTCTCGGTCTTAGTGGAAGCAAAATACCTCTAAGGTAGAAGTCCATAAGAGACTGATACATATAAAATGAACAGGGCTGTTCATGCAATGAACGCTGCTTTTTTTGCTACACAGTTCTAGAAATTAACTTCACTTGTTTCCCTTTCTGTGTCTTAATCTAAAAATATGTAAATCTAGAAGAACTTGCTCCACCCTTTTAACTTAAATAACATCAATATCTACCTCCAAGGCTTTGGAGTTCTGTCAGGTAAGGGATCTGGTGTAAGGCAGTAATGCAGCACTGCTGCCATATCTTTCTGCTGTTGTAGTAAACTGTAGCCAATTGGATTCGTAGTGCTGCTGCAGTTGGTATTATTTGCCCTCAATTAGACGCAATGCATCTGAAATATATCTGAAAATTATGCTAGATGCAGACATCTATCCTGCTAGAGCTTTAACTTATCTTCTGAAAGCGGTTGCCATGGGATAGGATATCTTAAGTGCACTGCACGTGTGTACAAGTCCACGGGTTTACTTCTTCACTGTAAGAGAATGATGCTCTGGCTGCTGTACCTAAAGGCCTCAGGTTATTCTAGAGATGCTGTCCTGCAGCTTTATAGGTAAAATCTGAAGTGATGGCAAAGTGGCTACTGCTTATATGAATAGGTAATACCTAATGGTGGAAGAAGGTATTTCAGTGGTGGCTGGTGGCTGTCCTACCTAATGAGTGGCTTATGCTTTCTGTAAGGGAGTAAACATTGAAGGAATTTGCTATGAATTTTTATCAGGGTTGCTACCAGCATTCCTCTGTCTTTGTCAGTGTTTATGGGCTATCTTTCCTTCTTTACTGTTACACAGGTACTGCCAGTATTTTAGGAGCAGGAATCAGATCCTTAGGTGCAGCATTGAAAGTCAAAGATGACCTCTATAGGCTTTAGCTTGTTAGGTGCTTTGTAGAGCCAGTGATGTTCTGCTGCATCAAGGCAGGATGTTTTCTCAGTGGCAGTAACTGGTCTTGTACTAGCTTTACTCTTCCTAGTTTAAGCCTGAACTGTAGAAGGAGTAGTAGCTGCAATTTCTACAGACATATACAAAGTGCTCATAAACATAATTTGCTGGTGATAGCGTATTATAATGGTGAAACCCATTGTCTGGAAGTATGGGGAAGTATGTCAGCCCAAATTTATTTTTTTGGATGCTCATCTTCAGGAACTTCCAGGGAGCTGAGCATTTTCTTCACAGTGAACTCTGGAAGTGCTTTATGCTCCAACTTGGTGGTTTGCTTTTTTAATTAAGGACTCTTACATTGAGGCAGGCCAGTTGGCTCCAAAGCACTCTGGATGTTACTGGCTGTAGCTGTTGAAGACTTAAGTTTTCCAGGGTCACCAGGTTTTGTCCTTTCCTCAGTTCCCCTGAAGTAACAAGTGTGTTGGCAGAAAAAGAAGTATTCTGCTGGACTTGAGCTGTTACCTAAGCTACTACCCTTCTTAAAACTTGCAAAGTTGTTAAAATCTGACTGCAGGAACTCTCCTGAACTTCACAGCTCATCTATCAGGCACACCCTGAAAATCAGGATTACATTTAAGGTGGCTGATGGAGCTTTAAATAACTAGTCAAGTTAAACTTTTGCCATGTCGTCACTAGTGTAGTTGCCTCTTGAGGGTGAATAGGATGGGGAATGGGAAGCAATCGGTGTGAAACTAGGGCTGCTGATGCTTTTCGTGTCTTAGCCTCATTGACAACTGAGGACAATCTAAATTTCAGGATTTTTATTGTGAATGATAGATACCTAAAGGAGTTCCAAACTAGCTGGATTTGGAACAGAAAGCAGCTGAGCTTTTCTTTACCACAAAAGAAAGTGCTGCTTTACCTGAAGCACTTTGGCAGCAGTATCGGAACTGAAGCTAGCTGTTGCTCATCAACATACTGCAGCGTATGGTTTGCAGATTTCTAGTGTGGATGTAAAAGCACCCATAGGACAAAGCACCTTAACTCATCAGCTCTGTTTTGTAAAATCTGTCGGTGTATAAACACCTATAATGTGTAGGTATGTTAGCTCTTATCCTAGGAGGATGAAGCTATCCTGGTTTGTGTGTGTGGTTCTTGCATGAAAGTAATTTAAAAAAAAAATCAGGCCAAACTTCCAAATTGAGTTTTGCCTGTAGAGTTAACTTCAGAAAAACTCAGTATGTTTTCAAGAACACTGGGGGGTTTTGGTGCTGAAATTGGAACTGAGTAGGAGGAAAAAATCTGCCACACTTGAGTAAACTTGAGCATTCGTAAAACCTGCCCTTCAACATCTCCGGAATTGACCCAGTTGTATGACAAGTACATTTTGAGCTTAAAGGTTTGAGACTCTGATCTAGCTTGAATAGCTGGTGAGTATCAGAAGTAAACTAAGTTTTTTTCCAAGTTTCCTGTTGGAACTCTAAGAATTTACCTAAAAGTCTCCAAAATTTGCTTCTAGTTCTGCTGGCATGAAGACAAACTAAAACCAAAAAAACTTTCACAATTGCTTCACGTAACCCAGGGACTTCTCTCCCAGGAGCCCCAGAATAGATGGGAGGGGTTCAGTAGGAAAATCCCATGTAATTTGTAAAGAGAAGGATTTGATTTTAGTTGACACTTTAGAAACCACAAGCAACACTTGTGCTGTTGAGTGAATGACAGTCCCAAACAGAAAGTTTAACTTCATCTGTCAGCAGGTTTTTCTCTGTAGCAAAGAACATTGAGTTCCAAAGGCATCTCTCTTTTTTCCCAACGTTAAGGAGAAGGTAGGTATCTTGTCACAGCAACTGTTCTTCCTGTTAAACTTGATACCTTCTCAGGTGTCCCGTGCAACTCTTAGCTCATTATTGCTTTTCTTAAGAAAATGTCCACATCTGACCTTAAGTGGGGAGCCCCTACTATAACTACTTCCAAGTTAACCTGCCCACTGGTAGTGTCACCTTGAGAACAGGTATAGATAAACTTCTGACTAGCTTTTTCCTTATGTTGAGACTCTTGTCAAACTCTGCTCCACACCCTCCAAGATGCCCTGCCTGAACAGAGGCACAGACACAGAGTATGCAAGAAGAGTGGGAGAACACAGTTCTGAACTTGGTAGTTCTTGCTGAACCCTGCCTGAAGCCTTCCTCCTGGCAAAGGTGAGTCCAACTTCAGGAATTCCTGCTTTTCTTTGGAAATCACTGGGGCAAGTAAATCAAGTTAAACTGCACATACATTTTCCACCTGACATGCTTTCCTTCAGTTTGTTCAGCTTTGAACTCTTCTCAGGTGTAGAGATGTAACCAACCTTTCAGTGCAATGATTAAGTGCAGCATGTCAGAGCAAAAGCTAAAGAGGACTTTCACTTCTCTTTCTTTGTCTTCACCTTGCATGAAACCATGGAGAATACAAGCACTTATATTTAGGAAGTGCCAGAAGGCTGATGATAGGCATGATGAGGTCACCTCAGATTAAGAGGACAAAATAGGGTGTTATCTTTGGCTTGACTCTGGTTAGTATTTATTAGAAAGCAAACCTAGCAATTACCACAAACAACCTAAAGCCAAGCATGTCAGCTCTTTACTGGATGGCAGACTAATGTTCATGCATATCCATGCATTTCCTAAGGCAACCAACTAGGATCAAGTGAGAAGAGATAATCTTGTTAAATCTCATGCCAGTGTTCAGATGGGTAGAACTATACTTATCTAAAATTGCTTTAGTGGGACTTGCTAGTGGCTTTTCTTTCACTAGCAGGTGCTGATGTAAAAATACGAGACTCTCTTGGCATCTGTTTTGTTGTGAAGTGATTGACACTAGTGCTAGGCATTGTTTACACAAAGCATCTGAATGAAGACACTACTGGATTCAACAAGATACTAACTGAAGACAGCATTTATAAATGCTGACACTGAAGCTTTCTTAGCTAATGCCCTGTACTAAATTGCAATCAGGATTTGATGGCTCTGAATAGAGGAAACCTCTTAAAATAGGCAGGGGACAGAGTTTGAGGAAGAATTTCTTTCCCAAAGAGTAGGGAATGTTCCTCATTTCCTAGATCTGTCCTTATTTTTGCTGATAAAGCAGTTGCTGGGTTGCAATATCAACTCTTTAACTGAAACTCTGGTCAAGCTGCTCTCTGGCTTGTTATTCATCTTGAGCACTTGGCTTGGAGCTCCAGATCCCTGAAGTGAAGGGAAAGCATGTCTTGGATATTTTTGTGGGGAGGAAGCTGATGGTACCCAGTGTCATCTTGTTCTCAGTTGATGGTTACAATGTACAGCTGGCTCTTGGGAATCTTTCTAGAGGTACTATAGGGCAATATCTGTGTTAAATCTAGTGCTGTATGCGGAGGCTGCTCAGCTTGAATGGTTTTACTTGGACTTACTGCTTTCAGACAGTGAACTTGACTTTGTAGGAAGCTTCCCTTTAAGTGTTATTTCCCCTTTGGGAGAAATCTTTGTGGAAATTGAGTAAGACTATAAAGTCAACCCACTTTAAAACTCAAATGGCAGTGATTCAACAAGCACTACAAGCTACTAAGGAGGCAATTGTGGAGGGCTGAATAAATAACTGGCAAGTATCTGTCCTAGTTGAAGCTTGGAATCCACTGTGGTAATTGCAATATAAGCTCTTAGGCTAGAAAAGAAAAACAAAAGGCAGATGTTTCTTTATCAGTCTGAAAGGTCAACAGTTCTCCTGGAAAGATGGGAGAGCTCAGAACCTCTGACTTGGTGTCAGTCAACATGACAAGATTAAACTGAACTGTAATTAATCATTTGCATTCACTTCATTCCCTTGGTTGATTTATTTGCTGGATTATTCATTTATGCTAGGGAAAGCTTGCTTTCTAAATTTCAAACTATCCTTGTATTTCTTAGCTCTCACTTATGCTACAGTCACCTCTAATGACAAGCAAGATGGCACTAAGTTATCCATAGGACCAAATGGCATGGGCAGTTCTTGGCTGAAGATGTGAGGATGGTGCCTAGAATCTGCAAACTGGAAAAGTTTCTGCTTTTCTCCTTGCTGGTGTGGTTGGTTGACCTTGTCCAGCTGCCAGACCCCTTGCCACTTCTTCCCCTGCTCCAGCATGGGTCTTTCCTATGGGCTGTGGTCTTTCAGAAAAAAACTGCTCCATCATGTGCTCTCTATGGGCTGCAGCTTCCTTCAGGAAATGTTCAGCTGCTCTGGTGTGGCATCCTCTCCATGGGCTGCAGGGCAATACCTGCTCCACCATGGCCTCTTCTATGGGCTGCATAGAATCTCTGCTCTGGCATCTGGAGCACCTCCTTCTCTGACCTTGTTTGTACTGTGGCTTCTCGCACTTCCCCCCCTGCCATGTGACATTTTGCCTTTTCTTCAGTGTGTTTTCAGAGGCACTGCCAACTTGGCTGATGGGCTCACCGGTCTGCAGTGGGTATGTTGTGGAACCAGCCGTGTCCAGCACGGGGCAGCCCCTGATTTCTCACAGAGGCCACCTCTGCACTGTGCTGCTACCAAAACCTTGCCATGTAAACCCAACACAGCTGGTCAGGGCAGGTTCTACACTTAGTCTTCAGGCTGAAGAAACAATGCTGTGTTGGCCTGGAAAGCCTCCAGTAGAATTGGCAATGGATGTGCCTGTGCTTCTGGAAGTACCACCAACATGGAGTTCACGTCAGTCAAACTGGTGGTGCCCGAAGTCAACTGCTTCAACCCTTTTCAAGGCATTGTGGATGTTTTACAGGGGTTGCATATGGTTTTGCTGTGAAAGGTGCCAGTGTGCCTAAACAAACTCAGAAGATGTAGTTTAACATATATATTCTGCTGTCAGTGGTTTTTATTTTTTTTAAGATGTAGCCTCAAATTGACTGAGTACTTCTGGGTTCTGTTCCTATATGAATGTAGATTTCAGTGTTGATTGTGCTACTCTGGTTTTTCCATGAGTGCCTCTACTTTGAGTACTGCAGATCTGTACTGATTGTGAACAGCTGCTCTGCAGCATGTGTGTGACTTACGGGGAGTGAGTGACTTCCATAGTAAGGGAGGGGAAAGCCTGGTCACCTTACTTAAGGAGTTCTTCGGGATTCTATCTTCTACACACTACTGATGTTTCAGGTCATGGGGTACTGATGCAAGTTCTCTGGCAGTGAGCTGGGTGGGTGATGGGTGCTAAATCCCACAGGAATTCAGGCACCTAGATGCTATTCATTTCTGTAAGTGCTGTCTCCTTGAGGAGCCTCTAAAAATGTTGGCGTGGCACTGCAAGGCTGTCACAGCCAAACCTAGGGATTGGCTTTCATCTTCCCCTTTTGGAAGGGGGAGAGAACACATGGTTAATGATGGGAAGAAGTGCTATTATTGGTCCTGATACTGAATAATTCTGAAAGAGGAGTGCCAGATATTGTAACTCCTGACAAACTTCAACCCAGGAAACTTCTAGGAGCATCTATATAGCATCTGGATCTGGTGTTCTGCATCCTTGGGTGTGGACAAGACCCCATGCTTTGATTCTCTGATGAAAGTATGTTTGGCCCTTATCAGCAAAAAGCCTAGCTAGAGTTATGTTAGTGCTATCCAGTGAGGCATAAGATCGTGATAAAACTTTATACCAGTTTTAATTTGTGAGCAATTTTCTTCTCTTAGAATTCAAGTTGTAGATGCTGAGGCTTGACATGTAATAGTGCTAGTGCTCTGTCCTTGATAGTGGAAAGGAATATGAAATACTTGAACAGAATGCAGCTTCAGAGAGAAGCTACTGCCCAAATACTTAGGTTGTCTACTTAAATATCCTGTATGTCAAAGACCAAAACTTCACATCTCGTCTCTTAACAAGTTTTTTTTACTGTTGCTTGAGGCTAAAACCTTTCTCTGATAGTTGTCTCTAAATTCTGTCTTTTGCTGGGCAGCAAGAAGTTAGTAATTTTGGTCACAAACAGTCTCCAAACAGGATAGAAATAAACCTTTTTAAGTTTCCAGAATCTGCCAGCTTCTCTAACATTTTCATCTGAGGGTTTAGGCCTTTAACAAATTGTTTCCCAAAGCCTCGTGAAGGCTATGCCACTGCAGTAATTCACAAGCACTTACTGACCTTATACTTTAAAGCAGTAATAAAACTGTATTTCTGTTCTTGCATTGCTTGCTGCCTTTTGGCAGGATTTTGTGGAAAGTACAAGCTTTAAGTAAAATAAAGCAATTTATGGAAAAAAATAATGGTCTGTCCTAGCTGTAGAAGCACCACTGCTTGAGTTAAGATTGTTGGCAATTAAGGGCAATGGACAGCAAGCTTAGTTGGGTACTCCTGAGCTGTAACAGCCTCCTGTTTCCAGTCTGGTTTTTTTTTTTCAACCCATAACCAGTTATTTATGCTGCATCCATACTCTTGGTTTGTGTCTCCAAGCTCACGTCTGAGTGTTTTCTTGTCTCCGGCTATGTGTTGAACTTGTTACTTCAGCTGGTGGTGAGCTACAGCCAGACGACTTACTCCTGTGGCAGGACTGACATTTAAATTTTGCCTGCCAGTTATATGGCTGGAACTGGATTTAGTCACTTGCCTTGGTGGTCAAGTCTGGATGAAGGACAGCTACTGAAGGCAGTCTAGACAGTTCTAACCTCCTGGTTGAAGCACTGATATATCTTGGAAGTTGAGCAGCTTCTAGACTACAGGCACTCGCATTATGATACAGTTCCTGAAAGGCAGCCTGTGCTGGCTGTAGGGATGGACCATGCTGAAAATGAGCTCTTTCTGTTCCTACTGACTGAGCACTTCTAGTTATCAGGCAATTAAGACACTTGGAAGTGCTTCAGCTGTTTCTTTCATGCAACATACTAGTGAATTGAATAAGGTTAACTTTTGAAGTAGCTTCTAAAAGCACAGTAATTAAATGCATGGCTGCTTGCAACTGCTATCTTTTGGAGACTGGACACTCAACTTACATTGACAGTAGGCGCATCTCTCCTGTTTCAGAAGCCCAGCTTCTTACCTGCTTTCAAAGACTGGTTAACCAACTCTTCCTATCACTGATAGTTGGACTGCTTACACATCACTGGATCGGAGATGTTGGTTCAGTAATAGTACCTGGTATTTAGCCTTAAGCAAGAGGCAATAGCGTGACTTATGAACACTGGGTAGGTACATGATGTGCAGTAAATCCTAAGAGTTGTACTTAAGAGCTCCAGGCAAAGTCTGGAACTGCGAGTTATGAACTTTAATGCGGTCCCATTATATAACCCCTGTGAAAAAAGGAGTTAGAGCTCTGAGTCTCTGCTACAAGTTAAACTCTAAAGATAAAACACTACTTTCCTTTCCTGTAGAGTACACTTGGGAGCTATGCTAACTTAGTTATGCTTCCTACCCTGTGTTCCGAGTAACAAGTGTGGAGGTTTTTTTTGTACTGTTCATAATGCAAAGTTCTTCATGCTGTCTTAGCAAAAGCAGAGCTTGTGTGTACTCACCATGAGTTGCAATAGCTAAGAATAGGAGCAAATGTTAACATCTAAAAAAAAAATACAATAGACCCCTACTCCACCCAGATTTGTGCCAAGAGTTGCAGTGTTCTGGTACAATGTTCCAGCCAAGTGTAAGAGCAATCTTACTTGCATGAGGCATAACTTTATTTCCAAGGAAGTGTAAGACAAACTGTATTTCGTCAACTTTTTGAAGATAGAGTAGGCTAAGGCTCTGCATAAAGCTAGTGGAATAGGGAGGATTTATCCCCCACCTTGTATAGGGTATGTGTCTCAAAGCAATAGTAATTATTTCTTTGCTAATGTGAAATGAGGCAGACTGGTTCAATGTGAGAATAGTTAAGGGTGTCTGGACTAACTTCAGCTGAAGGCAAATCTCTCTGCTTTTAACATAGGAACACTTTGCCAGTGTCCTGCGCTAGCAGAGCTTTCTACCTACGCTGCACCTAGTGTAGGTATAACTGAACACCAGAATTGTCCGGGCTTGCTTTAAACATCCATATTGGCTATCTACAAGAACTTATCTGCTAAAAGAAAACTATACATCTCTCCAGCAGAGATCTGGGGTAACTTGTATGTCCCAACCTTGGCATTATAATTAGTTTTATCCTGCCACTTGTCTGGAAGCTTTCCCTGCATACCTGGTATAGTGGTGGTGGGTAGATCCAAATTGTTTATGTGTACTTTTGAACTCTGCAAGGATGCCCACCTTTGCCAACAACTGTAGAAGGCATGCCCATGATCTGATGAGAGCATTGCCTGGACTTCAAGGAGCTGGGTGGATGAATTGGAGATGCTCTAAACTCACATATTTTACCATGTTGTACTCCCACTTACTGAACTGCACAAGGGCAAGATGCAACCCACAGAATAATGTGGTTGTATCACACCTGGTTATGACACTGCTGCGAGATGCCCTGGGCAAGCTTGTTTCAAACTGGATGTGGAGCAGCACTTGAGGGAATGATGTGGCTTCTCGGAACAAGGAAGAGTGATCTGCAGCGTACTAGAAACTGAATTTTCAAGAGGCTTGGGTGGATGGGTTTGGCCCTATGTATACCCTGAAACATCTTTACCTGAACAGGGGAAGGAAACTCTGAGCCCTCAGGTATGGGTGTGATGAACTAGATTTAGCCTAGCTAGGGCACACTAATTTGGGCTTTTAACATCTACATTCTTTTTGCTATTAAGTCCTGTGGCCAACCTGTGCAAGGTTCTTGACAGCTGCTTTTTATTGTCCATTGTCAAATATTTAAGTACTTGCTTGAAATAGAACAGAGAGGTGATTCAGCTGAGTGCAGGGCTTCTCTGCTCATCTGTTGCTTGTTAAATCTGAATGCAGGATTGTCAGTTGCCTTCAGTTCTCCTTGTTTAGGTTTGCAGCATGCGAAAGTGAAAATCTGTCATGGGTGTATGTAAACACAGTATGTTAAAGCATTCACTCTGCAACTGTGAACGAGGCACTTGATGGGAATGAGGAAAGTAGGTCTGGAACATGTAGCAATGCTGAACTTAGCCTAGAAGGGAAAAAGACAGTATTGCTGTCTGCAGATGGGGCAGAGAATGCTCAGAAATCCTTTCTGCCTTCCAAATTACCAAAAAACTGAAATGAGATGGCAAAAATGTGACCAACGTACACAGTGGTGTGCCAGGGTGGGAAGATATGGGTTGATGTGATTTGTGGCTTGATGAGGTGAATTTGCTGATGTAAGCTAAAGGCTCAAATCTTGCATTAAGGCAGTTATGATAACCGCAAGATGTCTTTCATGTGGTTCTAGGCATGAGCATCCAAGCGGTGATGTGATCCCTGCAGACAGAGGACTTTGAGTAGAGAAAGCCAGTATCAAAGTCTCTGACTTCTGTATAAAATATAGGGCAAGGCCTGTCTCTCACACAATCTTATTTTCAGAGTAAATGTCAATGCCCTCTAGTGGCTTTTACTGTACAAGGAATGGCTGGCTTATCTAGAACACCAACCTCAAGTGTTTTGCTCAGCAGGAAGAGGTAGCTGGAGGTGTGTGTTCTGGGGACACAGCTATACTGTAACTGTATGAGGAGGAACAATGGAAAACACCCAGGAAATACTTCCCAACTTGAATTATTTAAATATTACAGAATGCAAAGCATTCCCGAAGTGAGATCTGGGGGTACTTTAGCCTTTTTAGGCTGGGAATAAACCTTCTCTGAGGAGTCCACTGCAGAAGAGTTTCAGCATTCCCTTCTGTAAGAGCCTGGGTTTTAAGAAAAGAATCAGATACTCTGACACTAAAATGGGAAGCTAGCTAAGACAGACTTTCAGAATCGCACAGTGCAGAACTGCATCAGCAGGGTGAGGTAAAACCTGTTTTACCTTACTCCATGTAGGTAAAATGCACACTTTTACCTGCTGTGCAAGAGCCATGGAAAACTCTATAGGGTTGGGGACTCGGAGCAGTTGGAGGTCTGTATGGGCAAATCAGCTACAGGTGTCAGCTCCTAACAGGTTAATCTCCTAAAGTAACTGCTTAGCTTTGAATGGTGTTGCCTGTGTGCTCTCTAACGCTGTTTCTTGTTCTTTTGATGAGTAAAAGCTGGGATGTTCAGTGTTTGTTTGGCTGTAGAGGGTAAAAAGGTGTTTGGCATAATTGGCTGTCTGCACTTGCTTACTACCAAGAAGGAAAACTGGAATATGCCTTAAGGAGTTTTCAAGATCAAAACTGCTTGCAAGACTCTTGCCTTTAAATCTGATCTTTAAATTTACTGTGGCTTTTAATAATGATGTAGTAGTTCAACTTTCATTCAGCATGTTGTTGGTGAAAGTTAATTAGATGCTTTAATTCCACTTGAATAGTCTGCCTGACCAATGATATAATTAATTGGCTGTTTGTGCCATTTGGAGGTGTATGCATTGGTGTGCAGCATACTGATAAGTTGTCTCAAAGATGGCTTTCTTGCATGCTTAGTATAAAGTGCTTTGAACTGGAAATTGAGCAATTACCTCTGGAAGCAACTAATAAAAGCAGTGGAAGTTGTAGTTAGTAGATTGTACTGAATGAACAAAGATTGGGTTATGCATCTGGCTTTTGAAGACTTAGTCAAATCTGAGCGTGCTTGTGGACTGGAGAATCTCTGTTCTGGTAACTTGCTCAGGTTGTGTTTTAAGTTAGAGAAGTCCTAAATAGCTTCAACATGGTAAAAAAAAATGAGCCCAAGATGCAATAAGACTTGTCTTTTCTCTTTAGATTGTGTTCCTTGAAGTGGTGCTCCCCCAGTGTGTTAAGGCTTTGTCCCAAGAATTGAAGGATTTCATTTCACTAGGCTTAGGATCTTGAGTAACTCTTCAGTGAAGTAAATCACATAACTTTGTTTTAAGGATACCTTGTCCTATACTAATACAGTGGATGTATAGCTGCCAAAACACTTGCATGATCCTTCTTTTTTCAGTTTAGTGGTTTGTTTACTTCAGTAGGAAGAGAGTAAAGCTTCTGAACAAACTCAGTGCCGTGTCTCTTTTCCATCATGCCTACTGCAGCTTCGTATTTCTTAGTTCTAAAGTTACGTTGCCATGTAGTACTTCTGCACAGACATGGCTAGATGTCTGAGGGGTTAAGCAGATGCTGACTGCTGCTTCATTCTGTACAATGGACTTGCCTAAATAAGAAATAGGTAAAGGTAGAAACTCAACAGGCTTCTGCTCAACTCTAGATATTGAATCATTATTCAGCAGGTGAGGAAATCCTTTAATGTTTTCAACCACTGTTTCAGCAGATCTGTCCTCCAATGATTAAGCATTGAATTGAACTCTTCAGCTTTTGGTTTTATCATGGATACTGTACTTTGTTACAGTTGTGTTGCTGAGTTTATCCAGTTAATCCTGTTTGAAACTGGACTCGGTGGATGTTCCTGTGCTGGATAGGGAGGAGCAATACTGAGATGGCAAAACAGTTGCTAAAGCTGGCATGAAACTCTGTAGCTTCTTTGAGTAGTTGGCTTGGGTACATCTGCCAAAGCCTATGGCTGTTGGTCTCCCACAAAGGTACGTGCCTTAGATCTGATATTTTTAACTCTGAGCTTGTCAGAAGCTGAGTGGGTTTCTTTGTGAAAGGGAATGATGTTAACAGCAGTCCTACTTGATCTTCTTGTATCGTAAGTATACTAAGCTGGATTGTCAGCAGCGTTTATATTCTGCCACAGATTTGCAAGGTGGGAACAGTCCAAAGGAATTGCCCTGGAAGTTTTCAGGAAGAATCTATGCAAGCTGTGAGTCATCTTGAGAGTTAAATGTCACATCAGACTGGCTACTTTTTCTGGCTCCTTCCTTGTCTGCCACTTGTAAATTAAGAATTTGAAGGGAGTCTCTGCTTTTTTGCATGTGCTGCCCCATTGCTTGTTTTGGGATGCCTTACCCTTTTCCCTGTTCCTAGTTAGGTGGATGGGTGATTCTTTTCTCTTTTATAAAGTAGCTGCCATGTGTTTCTAGATTTGAAGCTGAGAGGAAGTGCCAGCACTGGAATAGAAAACAAACTCATCCTTCACTGCCTCTCCCAATGCTTTCTATCCCGCAGGCCAGTTAGGTGACGGGAAGGGATGGTGCCTGGACCTCCTGTGCTGTGCTAACCTCTGAGGGCACAGGGTGCTCCTTTGAGATCCTAAATGGTACTTGGCTCTGCTGTAGTTGGGTTGGTGCCATGTTTACACTTAGCTTGCCCCAAAGGTGGGGAAAGGGAAGGAAGGAATGTCAAGTATCTTCAACTTGCCACAGGATGTGATTAGGTAACTTAAGAGGATTTTCAAGTCTTTCAAACAACGAGTAAACATGTCAAATGTGATGGAAAGCTCCAGAGTCTTATATGGACAATCTAAGTCTCTCTGTCAAACTTGGAGCATCAGGTTAGTGTTGAATTTCTACTCCGTTTTGACCCCTTTCCTTTGAGGGGGAACGTACCAGCTGTTGTGGGAGGGGGAGCAGGCCTTTGCAGGCTAATAAAGGAATAACTTGCCCCTTTGCTACTGAGGGTTAGTATCTTATGGCTTTAGGTAAGCTACTAATGAAGTTATAATCTAGTTTTAAAAGAAACTATGGCATGTTACTCTTACAACTGCATGGATCTGAGTCCACTTAACTCTTGGACTTAGATTAGTATATATGTAACTTCTCTAAAAGCCCAAACAAGTCAATAAGTCCACAATAAACATGCCATGTATTCACTTAACTGGACTGACTGTAGCTTTTGTACCACCTTTTGTGTGTGTCTACCTAACCTTTCCTTGACAGGTGAAAAATCTCAAACAATGCATAGTGGCGTTCTGTCTTGTCCCCAGTGCAATACTCATGCAGTAGTATAAAACAGCAGCGATATGTTCTTGCTTAACTCTTCCCTATTGAAGGGTGTTCACTGCACTAGTTAGGTTAAAGCAGTAGCACCACTTCATTCACTTCTGTCCAATGTTACTCATCCGTCTCCTGTGTTAGGTAGCCAGGCTGCGTCAGCAAGCATTTTCCTGTAGTTCAAACACGGCATTAAGTGAAGCCTGTGCTTCCTTTACAGCTGTAATTCCTCAGAGGAAAGAGCTCTGAGGGATAAGGAGTTAACTACATACTGCATCTCACCACAGTGACGCATTATTGTACTTTTTTTCTCTTGGATGTGCTTTTGGTGAGTAACTGAACATGACCGGAGGCTGGGGGAGCAGAGCTTCCAGGCATTAAATACCTGGAGAATGGAGGTAGCTTGCGCTCTCTTTTATCTTTTCTACTGGCTTGTTTTGTGAACTTCAGTGAGTTACCATCTCTAAAGCTTTTCACCTAGAGTGGGGTAATGCCTGCCTTACAGGTATGTGGCAGAGCCTTTTTCCTAGTAAATATGCTGTAGTCCACAGATAAAAGAAGTCTTAGAAGTGCAAAACCTCTGAAGCTGCACAGCATGCTTATAATATATTCCCATTAAACAGCTGTTTGGCAATGTCTAATGCAATTTCCAGTTAATGAGGGATGTTTTCAGGCCCTGCCAAGAGAACAGGTGATGTTTTAAACTGATATTTTTAATAAGTCATCTTTATTTCATAAGGGGCAGCCAAGTATGTATCCTGTTGCATTTGATGGGATCCTGGCCATTCTTGTTCTTAAATAGGACCCCAAATTATTCTTGTTCATGTGTTGCACAGCACCTAAGAGAATCTCTGCCTTAAAGCTCAAACAAGAGCAAAGAATGTCTAGGGTGGTTTGTGTCTGTCGGTTTGGGAACAGCAGAGAAGAAACTCTTTCAATATCATTCCTGCAATCTGGTAAAACTTAGAATAAGATACACTAGAGGGTCTAGTATGTTCTCACTTAGATTTAAGAGCAGGAATGTGCTCAATAGGAAAAACTGTTCCTCCGAACAGTTTTTGTTGCCACTCATGTGGCAAGTGCTTATCTCATGCTTTCTGATAAATCTGAAAAGGGGGTGGGAGGAGTAAAGGGGTGTCAGGCCCATTTCACTTAGGATAGATGGTGAGCTTGGAGTTTTAGGAACTTGATAAAGATGCTGATGTAAGTAAGCAGGGTCCTTTGCCTGTAATTCAGGGAGCAAATAAGGATTTTGAACTGGACAGGCTGGACACACATGGCAGGGGGGTGAAGGCCAGTGTCTGGGAGAGAACTGTAGGAGTAGTATCTAGTGAAGCCACTGGCCATTAGGAAATGCAGAAGGGCTTGAGGGGGGCATATCTGGTGCATAAGACTGATTTCCAGCAGACACTCCCACCCTGGTGGCTCGAGTCTGGTTTGCAGCCTCTGAAATAGTGATGCTTCGGGATGGAAGTGTAGATGTGTCCCTCCCCTTTGCTTCTGGAGTACTGGAGCTGTTGCTGGGAACACCGTTTCCATTGCATCAGTATACAGCAATGCTCCTTCACTCAGAGGTGCTGATTACTCAAGGGACAGGCTAATATAGTAGAACTTGCCCTTCCCCTCAACACTATGCTCCTGCACCCCAGATCCCCAGTGCAAAGGGTAGGCTTGCTGAGTGGCAAGAGATTACTCAGCTGTCTTGGGGGCTGGATGCAGCCTGTAGGCTACCAGCTGAAGAGTCCTGACAAGTTACCTAAGAATGCCTGAGATGGCAGTAGTCTCTTGCTATTTTCTGTAATCCTCAGTTATTTTGGGCTGCTTATTTATAGGCATTAAGTGTCAGAAATAGAATTCATGCTAATTGCTGTATTGG
Organism: Phoenicopterus ruber ruber; assembly: GCA_009819775.1. Taxonomy (NCBI): domain Eukaryota; kingdom Metazoa; phylum Chordata; class Aves; order Phoenicopteriformes; family Phoenicopteridae; genus Phoenicopterus; species Phoenicopterus ruber. Next base: position 39,563,878 of record CM020219.1, read on the forward strand.
TTTGCTGCAGAAGCGCATGCTTGCCATGTAAGAGTTCTTATGGAGGGGGAGGGAGGTAAGAGGTAGAAGAGGGATACTGTCTATGAGCTGCCTTGGCACTAGATATGCTGTCCTCACTGCTGCTAAAACATCTCAGAAGGAAAAAAGCTTATTCTTGGCATTGTTTCGTCTTTATTGTGAAGTGCAAGGAGCTAAATCTTACAGAAGATTGTGGACAAGAGACTTGGACTGAAATACTCAAGTAGATAGAGATCATTCCTGATAAACCATATTTGGGTTGGCTAGAGATGAGAGTAATTAAAACAACCCTTGTGATGGACATTGTTTTGAAAACCTCATATAGTCTTAGGAAAGATCTTCACAGTTAAATAGTCTGTGGCTTTTGTACTGGGCTTTCATTTGACCCTTTCCTTTGCCATTCTGCCTGCTGTCCTTTAAAACTTGCTCAGTATCTTTCCTGATGCTCAGTTTGGTTTTGCTGCAAGTTTTCTTTGCAGGTATCATGCTTTTTCCTTAAATGCTGAGTTAAAGCTCCTTGCTGATGCTTAATCTCTGAGGCTAGAACACTGTGGTGGGTTGACCCTGTCTGGATGCCAGGTGCCCACCAAATCCGTTCTATCACTCCCTCTCCTCAGCTGGGCAGGGGAGAGAAAATATAATGAAAGGCTTGTGGGTTGAGATAAGGACAGGGAGATCACTCAGCAATTACTGTCACAGGCGAAACAGACTCAACGTGGGGAAATTAGTTTAATTTATTACCAACCAAATCAGAGTAGGATAATGAGAAATAAAACCAAATCTTAAAAGCACCTTCCCCCCACTCCTCCCTTCTTCCTGGGCTCATCTTCACTCCTGACTTTCTCTGCCTCCTCTCCCTGAGCCATGGAGTGGGATGGGGAATGGGGATTGTGGTCAATTCATCACACGTGGTCTCTGCTGCTCCATCCTCCTCAGGGGGAGGACTCCTCACACTTTTCCCCTGCTCCAGCAAGGGGTCCCTCCCATGGGAGACAGTCCTCCACGGACTTCTCCAACATGAGTCCTTCCCACAAGCTGCAGTTATTCACAAACTGCTCCAGTGTGGGTCCTTTCGATGGGGTGCAGTCCTTCAGGAACAGACTGCTCCAGCGTGGGTCCCCCATGGGGTCACAAGTCCTGCCAGCAAACCTGCTCCAGCGTGGGCTCCTCTGTCTCCATGGGCCACAGGTCCTGCCAGGAGCCTGCTCTCTGGCCTGGGCTTCCCATGGGGTCACAGCCTCCTTTGGGCACATCCACCTGCCCCCGTGTGGGGTCCTCCATGGGCTGCAGGTGGATATCTGCTCCACCATTAACCTCCATGGGCTGCAGGGGCACAGCCTGCCTCACCATGGTCTTTATCACAGGCTGCAGGGGAATCTCTGCTCTGGTGCCTGGAGCACCTCCTCCTCCTCCTTCACCGAGCTTGGTGTCTGCAGAGTTGTTGCTCTCACATCTCACTCTTCTCATCGCTGCTATATTCCTGCAGCAGTTTTTTTTTTTTGTTTTTTGTTTTTTTCCCCTTAACTATGTTATCCCAGAGGCACTAACTGTTGCTGAGGGGCTCGGCCTTGGCCAGCAGTGGGTCCATCTTGGAGCTGGCTGGCATTGGCTCTATGGGACATGGAAGAAGCTTCTAGCAGCTTCTCACAGAAGCCACCCCTCTAGCCCCCCCCCACTACTAAAACCTTGCCATGCACACCCAGTACGTGGCACCAGCTTGGCATTTGTATTATCACCATGTAAAACAGTTCTTAAGACAGTCAAAAGCTATGGGATTTCTCTGGTGTTTCTGATGTATTACCAGTATCACTTTAAGGCTGAATAACTTACCTTTCTCAGGCGATATTGCTCTGCTCTTCTTGACAAGGAGAACTTAAGCTTGGTAAGCTGAAGATTTCAGTGGACTTTGAAATCCCAGTGCCATGTGGTTAGGACACAGATATTCTTCGAGCAGCTGAACCCTGAGCAGACAGTTTAGCGTGTGGGGAGGAAGTCTAGAGGTGAGTGGACAGTTCTGCTAATGATGACCGTAACAGTAAGTCCTCCCACAAGCAAGCAGTTGGAAAACCCTTGAACAGATTCCCTTGTTAAGTTTTCTTGTTGCTGTATGACTTCTTATAAGAATTGCTTTCCATGCAACTACCTGCTGTTTTCTGACTACTGGTTTAATTCTTTAATATCTGCCTCTACAAAAAAATGGAAGTAACTTCTGTATTTGGATAAACATCCTTTGCATACACGGACATTGTTTAGGGGTAATACAAATACATGGCTTGGTAGTCAGAACATCTGTGAAGAAAGTTATTGTAGGAGCTTATGATCAATTGCTTATTAGGTGTCTTGAAACAGACCTTTAGTGATATTTGTGCAGTGCAAGTGTGGTATATATTTGTGTTGGGACAGATGGCTTGTGGCTCTTGCATCCTGTATTCCAGTTTGTGAAACTTGACTGTGTGAATGGGAAAAGCAGTGTGTTCAGGATTGTGATACTGCTGCTTTCAGTGGGCTGGTCCTGATCAAAGAGGTGGGGGAATATCTTGGTGCTTATGGGGAGAAGGATGACTGGTGTAAACCTGAAAGTGGTAAACTTTATCAGAAAATACAGTTATGCTTGGGGAATGATTATAAGTAGAAAATGGAGTGAGATGCCCAGGGACAAGTTGACAAGCTAGCTAGAGTGAACCTGTCAGGCAGGTCCCTAGCTACTCATTACCTGTGTTAATCCATCCTGGTACCATTGCCTTTGGGTAGCTTGTTGCTATGGTTGTTGACCCCCCTTTTTTGGGGGAGTCCTGACTAACAAGTACTGAGATGAAGATAAGCAGTTCCAGTATCATGTAGTTGTGAATCTATCGTGTGGCACCACCAGCAGAAGTAGAGCTACTCCAAACCAGTAATGGTCTCTTTCTGCCTGAACTATTTAGTACCATGTGGGAAGAATTTTATCTGAAAGTAATGTTTGTTATGGGCTGCTTCTGCTGTTAAAGACGACTTCTGCTTAAGTAGAAAAAAGATAAGGAAAAATAGGATTAACTACTAAGAGTGACTTGGTAGGGTTTTTTTCTGTGTACTTACTACGTACCTAATGAATTTGACCAATGAATTTGGGTTAATTGCTACCTGTTGAACAATATGTTCTAGCCTGTAAAATGTTGCAAAGGCTAGATACTGATTTATGCATCCTCCTGTAAAGGCAATCTGGTTTTGAGCTAAAAAGGAGTCTTTTAGATCCTTTTCCTTGCAGGGTGCAATTCTGGAGAAGGTCCACTACTTCTGCCTCTTTGAGTTGGCATAGGTACTGGACAAGAGCCCTTTTCTGCATAGAAATATTAATCGGAGCTGCCATCATTTCACAGAATCTTCAGGTCCTTGAATTTTCCTGGGAAGGCAACGGTAAGACAACCATCTTCTAACAAAAATCTCATCTCTAAATTCATACTATACTGAGTTTCTGTGAGGATGCTGTGTTTCCATTCCTTGGCTTGATCTTTTCCCAGCTCAAGCTGAGCCTTTTTTATAAGTACTTACCCACCTGAAGCATTACACACCTTCAGAGCTTGCCAGTTCAGAGAACTGACTTGAATAAAAATGTTTGGAACAAGTGTCATTAGCTCATGGTGACGTGTGATTTGGGGAGACTAGGCACTCCAACTTTGTTTCCTGCTCTTTAGCAATTCATTCAGTACTGGGTTTTTAAGGAATCCATACTTACGTTTTGGCACTTCTGAAGAAACTTCTTTCCATACTCAAGGATATATGCAGGTCCTGCTTCAAGGCTTTCTCATGTAAGTTACCACATAGAAGTAGTTCATTTGTTGATTGCAAACCTGGGGTTCATCTGATTTGGAGGACTTTAAGTGACTCCAGCAGTGCTCAGCTGAAGATCTCTGCTCCGAGGCAGTCCTCATACTCTAACAGAATCACTTCTGGGTATGAACATGGAAAATGATGAAATAAGCAAGGGATTGCGTATTGGAGCCAAATGCTGCTGTCAACCTCTTTGCATGCAAACTTCAGACCTTCCTAAGAAACCTTGCTCACAGGTGTTCAAAATCTGGCTCTGGTTTTATGTACTGAAACTTTCTCTCCCTTTTACCTAGGGATTAATGATGACTAAATTACCCTGCAAACTTTTCTAAGAAGTTTGTGTTGGGCTCTGCTTACAAATGAGGAAATTCCAGTGGTGGGGGGAGAGGCAAGAAGGAAGCTCCTTGGCAGAGACTTCACAGTGGGAATTGCAATGAGTCCTCGTCCTGTGTGAGTACTAACATACCTGTGCTCTTAGCAGGCTCTGGGTACATAAGGGGAAAGGTAGTTGAATCCAGAGATGGATTCTCTGCAGGACAACATAGTTTTCGGATGGTTTGTATTTTCTTAAGGATAATTTGAGTTTGCATTTTTTCTTGCTCTTTTCCACTCTGCTTTTATTTTAGGTAATGCCAATCCTTTCTTGGCACTATCTTGATACCCAAATGTAACTGCAGTGTGGTACTTCTAAAAGATATTTGCAAGAAACTGAGCTACTGCTTCACTGCCCTGTTGCCAACAGCTATGTGATATCCAGGGGCTTGTTAGCAATAGGAAACTAGGCTATGCTTATCTTGCTCTGTCACTGAAAACTAATAGGAATAAAATCTGCTTTCAAGATTTAAAATTTGTCATCTGGCTTGATGGATCAAAACCAGGGCAACATTGAACTGACTTATTTCTCTGTAGTCTGGAGTCAGAAGTCCTGGGGAGAAAAGTAATATGCTGGTACTTGAGCTGTAACCAGCAACAGAGGATTGGGGATTGAAATAGTATCCAGTGATAGAGCTGGATTACAGACTATAATGAGGGTTTTTGAGGGTCTGGTTAATAACTTCCTTTTTCTACTTGAATTCTAAATGAGAAATTGCCTAATGAAGTTGCATGAGTTTGTAACTGACACTGGGAAGAGAGAAAAGGTCTAGGAAGCTGGACAAGTTGAGAATGGGAGGGGAGGAGCTAGAACAATGAGGGATGGGAATGAACCAGCAGCCTAGCATGTGAATAAATCTGGGAAGAAGATGCCTGGTGCATGAGCTGGTAACAATATTTGTGTATGTAAGATGTTAATATAATTGCTAAAGGAAAAAAGTCTTTCAAAGTCAATTATAGAAGTGGTCTTTCTGTGTGCAAGACCTGGCAAACTTCAGCTGGGAGGAGCAGAGATGACCCTTCTTGGCTGTAATGTTTTCTCAAAGGTTTCAGTATTTTCCAAGCAGGTACTGGAAGAGAGCTGATTAAATGTGTAGGACCTCTCTGAATCTTAAGCAGATTGGAATTAAAAAGAAGCAAAGACAAAGAGTGAGCAAGTAAGAGTGAGAAACTGGGAGTGTCTGGTTACAAGGAGACTTGACTGGAGAAATGTGCGGAGCAGACAGTTATGGCAAGACTTGCAGTCATGGCAAGAGTTGGGCCAAGTCAGGATTGACAAGGATAAGCAAGCTGATTCAGACAGAATTAGGCTCGAATCTTTACTGGTGGCCACATCTTTAATTTTCAAAGGTCTGTGAAGTCTTACAGCTAGGCCAGATACACAGCCATTTCTCATGCACCTACAAAACCAATTGTAATGTGACTGTCAGCCCAATTTCTTAAGCCAAAACAGATATTTCCTCTTGGGTCATAGATGACCTAAACTGACTTAGTATCTGCCTGGAGTCCTATCAAATAACATAAAATCAGTTTTTTCTAACTCTTCTCTTTCTGTTTGTAAGGCTGAATTTCCCTGAATTTCTTAAACGTCATTCCCCTTCCAATTATCTCTTGCCTCCTGGTATGGACCAAAAAGTTTTGTAAGAAGTGGGATGATACATGATTCAGCATGTCAAGATCTTTTTATTTTTTTAAGTGAAACTAGGAATTCTAAATGTTTGCTAAGACAGCTAGTGGCTGGGATAACTTTTCAGCTTGAAGATGTTGCTGAGCTCAGGGGAGGGGAGAGGAGGAGGGTCTTTTGCTCCAGAACACGCTCCTTCTCAACCAGAAGCCCACTGAGAGCTAGTTGCCCTGGATGCTGCTGCTGCTAGTCTTTCTAATATTTAGATAACACTGAGCTGCTTTTTGGGTAGTGGATGCCAACTGCCACAGGCTAGGCCTTCATTGTTGCTATGTATCTACCTATTTTTAAACAAACCTCAACTGGGGTCTGCAGCACTTTACAGCTATAGTGACTAGAGGTCTCCTGAGGCTTACATTTGAGCAGGGTGAGGGAATGTGATTTGCTGGTGTCTTGTTTGGATGAGGACAAATACATGTTGTAATTCCTACATGGGTGGCTGCAGGTGGATGGGGAGAAGTGATTACTGATACTTCATCTCCCTTGCTCCCTGCCAATGCATGAGCTTGCCTGCTATCCCCTCAAGCAGTATGGTATCACATGAGCACTAATCAGCGTACCCTTCAGTTGTGCTATTCAGTGATAAAGCAAGTCCTGCTTCTTCTGATCCTTTCTACTGGTGCCACTTCTTCCTGGGCTTATCTTCTTATAGGCCATAGTCCATGCTGCTGGAAAGGTGGGCAATATCCTCCAGTGAGAGGAGGAACCTTGATCATTGGGGTCAGAAAAGCAAATTCCTTCACATGAGATCAGGCCCAGCAGCCTCCCAGGCTGTAGAAGGTATGAAGAAAGAAAACTGCTTAACCCTGTGCCAAAGCTCACTGTACTCTTCCAGATGTGGTGAGGGTGTGAGTACTACTTACTCTTCATAGTCTGAAGCAGTCACAAAAAGCTGTACATGGAAGCTGGTATCACAGCCTGCTTTTAAGTCTGTCAACTAAAAATGTCAGTTTGGTCTTTGTCCACTGTGAGAAGTCTGACCAGTGAGCCTGAGTATGTGTTTGTATTGAGGCCAGATCTTAGACGAGACGGAAAGAGATCCAGAAAATCTGAGGAATCCAGATAAAGCCACAGCTGTTTTGCCACAGCTTTCTCAATAACATGCCCTGAAAAGGAAGATGAGAGACTGCAATAATCTTGCCAATTATCTGTGTCAAAGATTTATTGTCCAAAGGTCTCATATTTGCTTATATTAAGACTGATACCCTGCTCCCTTCAGGGAGGCAGACAGCAAAAATAGACCAATATGTATGTTAATAATTTTTTTAGCTTCCACTAAAGAGACATACAAATTGCAGCACAAAGTTAGCCGAGCGCTTCCAGAACCCCAGTGAGTGCAACTGGAGGAAAGTTAACCTGTGTGAATTTGGACTAGAGGTGGCTACTGGTATGGAAAGCTGTCAGTCCTGGACAGAACGGCTCGTGTGAAGATACCCCACTGGCTTGGGTGGCTTTTGACTACAAGGCTCTTGGTGACAATGAAAGTTAACTTCACTTGTGTTTAAGGTGAAATGCTGTAGAGCTAGAAATGCTCAAAAACTTGCTTCCACAGAAAATAAGGAAAGCATGCCTGCCTCTAGCAACAAGAAATCAGCATGAGTATTCTGCAGCTCCTCACCGTAAGTGTGAAAAATAGTTCAGTGTAGCTGGAATCACCCTTTCTGCAAGTTGAAAGTAAACACACTAAAATAAACAGTTCTATAGTACAAAATGTTGTGAAAAAGCTGTCAACCTGAGAGAGTGAACAGCCTGTATGAAGATCAGTCACTAACATCTTTCTGCTTGGATGTGGGGATTAAGTGTATGTAGTGGTGGATTGGGGGGGATGGGAAGCGCTTTGATGGGAAAGGAATTTTGTATCTTGCTGGGTAAACTCATACCAACAAACCTCAGAGCAGCAACTCTCATAGCTTAGTGATGTTCCCCCTCACTACAGGAAGGACATTGAGGTCCTGGAGCGTGTCCAAAGAAGGGCAACGAAGCTGGTGAAGGGTCTGGAGCACAAGTCCTATGAGGAGCAGCTGAGGGAACTGATGTTGTTTAGTCTGGAGAAAGGAGCCTCAGGGGAGACCTTATTGCTCTCTACAGCTACCTGAAAGAGGTTGTAGCGAGGTGGGTGTTGGTCTCTTCTCCCAACGAACAGGCAACAGGACAAGAGGAAATGGCTTCAAGTTGCACCAGGGGAGGTTTAGATTGGATATTAGGAAACATTTCTTCGAAAGGGTTGTCAAGCATTGGAGCAGGCTGCCCAGGGAAGTGGTTGAGGCACCATCCCTGGAGGTATTTAGAAGCTGCATAGATGTGATGCTTAGGGACATGGTTTTAGTGGTGGACTTGGCAGTGTTAGGTTAGCGGTTGGACTCGATGATCTTGGAGGTCTTTTCCAACCTAAATGATTCTATGATTCTCTTCTCCAGTTCCTTGTAGATCTCAGTGGGAGAGATTCTGCTGGGATCATCATACAAACCACATCTGTCACTTCAGTATGGAAAATGCTCCTGACCTGTGTAAACAGATTTTCATGCTGAAACAGATTTTCGTGCTAGTGTAATAGTAATATTGCTGGGTAGTTCAGCAGTAGTGATAAAATGCAACATCTTACTCCCAAGCTATTGGAAGGCATCTGAACTCTACTTGAATAGGCTAGAAAACCTTGTACACTAACCACCTGCTAGTTTGAAGTGGTGTTGCCTAGTTTGTCTCTGCGTAAATGGCAGTGCTGTAGTGATGCTTGACCTGTTTTTTTTCCTTAAGTTCAGCAATCAGCAGCTAGGTTACTGCTGCAACTTTACAGTAGTTACTTATGTCTTTCTTCAAAGGAATCCTGTCTGTAGAAGTTGGGAAATGTATTTACTCTTCAGTGTATACAGTAGCACTTTTCTGAATGTTATCTGTCACTGACAGCAGATGATGGCATTAAAGTTAACCATGGTGCAGCTAACAAGGATCCTCCATCCTTGCCTTGCACAAGCATTTTATCTTAAAACTGTCTCTGTAGCTTTTCCAACTCCTGAAGCAACTGGTACATGCATTTTGTCTGTTATGCAAAGGTTTTTATCTATATTTAGATAGTCGTATTAAGTGACTTTTTTGAGGTGGGAGCAGGGAGCAAGAGTTAGTTTCATACCAGCAGAACTGAAGTTCATATCCTGAGCCTTCTGTGCACAGCAGGTTCTTCCATTTCTGATCCAGAAAGACTTTTAGTAGTGGGGAAAGCTTCTCTGCTACTGCCTGCGCTGTCCCAGAAAGCTTTGACTTCCTGAGAAATGCGAGGAAGCATTGTCCAACACTTAATTCATACAAAGGGCTAAACTCTGCGGGTGGTTACCCCTACAAAACTGAGGGAAGCATTTGGTTTAAATGTAAGTAGAAAGACGAGAATTATTGTAAACACTGTAAAATACAATGCAAACAGAATGCAGAACAAAGTAATGAAACAATGGTGCCTTCCTTTAGGGAGTTAGGGGGAAAAGTTTATTTTGTTTTCTGACTTTTGACAGGAGTTTCAGTTCTGTTTCGTACATGCTTTCCTGATTCTTTCCCTCTTGCTCTAAATTCCTGGCTGGGATATTTCTTTTCTTGGTTAGCAGGACTATTTTTTTGGTTCTGAATTTAAACCTTGCCTTAGACTTAATTTGTCTGTTTGGGTCACTGTAGAGTCCACCAAGGTGGGTTTGCACTTGAAGCAGTGAGTGTGCTGAAGCCTGGGATCCCTACGATGACAAAAGCACCCTACTGGAGGGCTATTCTGAAGAGTCTCTGACCTGCTAAAGCAAGAGTTAAGATTTCTAAATGTTGTCTTTAAATGTTATCATTTGACTTGTATGAAGTTGAGTCTCTGAAACTACCTGTCTGTAGATCAGACATAGGCGATCTTAATGTCAAATACCTGCATGTATTGATAGGTGGACATCACTACTGCAGTGTTTTGTAGGGGAAGTGACAAGTACCTCCTAGCTATTAACTGAACAGTTAATACTTCTGCTAATGAGAATGTCTTTATTGTTGCCTCTTCATCCATAGGCTAAAAGTTCAGTGATAACACAACCTCTATGATATTAGGAAAAACCCCTTTCTTTTTGAGTGCTGGAATAATGTTAGCCATAAATGTGAGAAAGCTGCTGCTCTCACAATATTGGCAACATGAGCTACTCTGTATTTAATATAGAAACATAATATTATGTATGAATAAGGTGAAACTCCTGTCATCTTTTCTTCAGTTTCACTGTCTTTGACACTTTAGAGGAGTAATAGAGTAAATAAGGGCAACCTCCTTTATTACTCTGTATAGCTGATGGGGCCAGAACCCAACTCTGAACATATCTCTGGAGATAGCAAGGTAGGCCTATAGAAGGAGACATGTCAAGATAGTTGTGTCCCCAGACAGGAGTAGTAATAGTGCTTCGGAAGCTTTGACGTGGAAGTATTGATGATAGTACATGTGAAGTCAAATGAAATGGGGAGAAGACCCAATGCAGCCATCTTCCCCTGAGAGTTATCTTTGGTTAATTATTGTCATTGGATCATGTAGGGGTAAGAATATAGCTAAGAAAAGTGAACCTTTTAATGTTCACAGTACCTCCTTTTTTAATATCCCTCCTGTGCAATGGAATTTCAGTCTTGGCATTCAGTTAGTATACCTCTGCTGATGGGCAGCCAGCCCTTGCTGAGTTTTGAACTAATGAGCTCAGCTATTTCTAATATCTACTTCTTGGTTCTGCTGTTTGGCAGCAGTAACAATAACCATAATGAAGGCTGGATGCCAGCTTCAGTTTGAATGCCTCTTTCAGCATTTTAGAAGAATTGATTTAAGAAGGACTGAAACTTGTAGAGCTATGGAGTTTTAATGGGTGGCATTTCCCATCCTGGAAGATCTACAAGAACAAAACACTTGTGGCCTAAGGAGTGGCTTTGTACAGTTGTACTTCCATTGGAGCTCAACTCTGAAGATATGATTGCCAGGCTGTGTTTGTAAACTATGTTTAATCATCACAGCTCCTCATGTGATGATCTCCTAACAGAGTAGAGCAGTTCCAGAGATGGTAGTCCTCTTCATATACCTGCCTTGTTTACAATAATAGTGTCTAATACATACGGCTGTGACTGAAGTGAGACACTGCCTGTGGTGTAGGCTAGACAGTGGGAAAAGAGTATCTGGCTTGATGTAAGCTCAGTTGTATCTGTTTTGCTGTGTGTGCTTAATGTGCCTTGTGTGCATGCTAAAGGGAATTGATGGTACTCACCTAGGAGAGTGAGTTTCAGGGAGTTTCAAAGGTGTCTTTGGTAAGACTTGATATCCGCTTTTTGCAGTGGGCGGTCTCTGGCATGTACAGAAGGCTTTGTCTTATTGCAGAGAAGAGTGATGGGAGGAGAAAATGTGTGTTTTATCATCTTGACAGTTTGGGATGTTTAGAAAGCTTATCAATTGACTTGGAGACTCCACTTAAAGTAGGTGCCCTGCTCTTCAGCAATAACTGTGGAAGGAAAGGGCAAAGTACTTTGAGCTCTTGAGAGAAAGACAGCATGAGAAGGTGCTTGAGAAGGGGGTCTGGATGAGTTGATGTCAGGCGATGAAGCCAAAATTTAAGGGCTTTGGATTTAAAGGGAAGCCCTTTATAGCTATCGGGCTACTGATGGAATCTCAGAGAATTTGTACTTCATCAAATAGATTAGTCATTTAAGAACGCTTTAGCAAAACTTGGTTGTAATCAGGCATGCTTGCAGTTCGTGTGTATCCCCGCATTACATACCAAAGACTTGTGTGAGAAGCTTATTTGATATTAAGACTCTTCTGCCCTTTGAAACAAGGAAGGAGTGTTACGCTGTTCATTACAGCATAGAGAAAGGTATTACTGTAATGTTGACAAACTCACATTAGTAGAAGTTTTGAGACAGATTGAAGGGAAGAGTCTTGCACTGGTGTTCTTGAGCAGTGATAGGCCCCAGAAAGGTTCTAGTGGAATTATGAGGAAGGAACTAAATATAGGTGGAGGGGAAGATTACTGTGGATTACACAGATGGATCTAATTAGGTAAACTTCCATCTTCTAACACTGCAAGAGCCCAGAACTGATGGCCCCACAGCTTACCTATTCTGTGTGCAGTAGTCTTAAGCTCCTGTAAATGGGGAAGAAACTATCCTAGGCTGACTGCATAGCCAGTCCTACTAGAGGTAGTACAAGCGGGAAAATAGGCTCAAGAAAGTATTCTTTCATAGCCACTTTGTGCATGTGGCTAAACTTCCATGTGAGTGCACAGAACTCTACATATCCTGGAACTGACTTGTAGTGGTTTATACAGTGGAGGGTAAGAAAGCATGTACTTCAATCTCCTCCATGGTTCAAGAGAATCAGGGCCAAGAGGGTTTGCTCCAGATCATAAAGAACACATGCAATGGTTTAAAGCATTCAACATGATAGCATTTGTGTAAGGATAGGGATCACTCTTCCCAGAAATCTTGCTTGAGATACTGTCCTTTTGTTAAAGTATACATCTGACATTACTTCAACCTTCTGCTTTCCAGAGAGCTTCTTTTGAGGAAAACGTATCCCATTACAATGGAATAGCTGACTTCTCATCTTCTAGTGACAGCACAAAGTTGTAATCCTGCTACATTTGCTAGGGCAGAACAACAGCCTCAACTATCATTATGACAAACTGAAGTAGGGGATATGGTTACTCAAAGGAGACTAACTTGGCATAAATTATACAGAAGGATGTTTTGAGTTTGTTTTTGAGTTATGCTGAATAAGCAGAGGACTTCCTAAACCAGAAAGACTGGATCAGGTTATTAAACAATACAGTTTACTAAAGACAAGATTCCACCTTTTATGTCAATGGAAGTTTTGGTCTCATTTTCTTTGGGACGAGAAGTTCATTGCCTGACTATGCAAACATCTGGATTTTCTATCTGGTTCAACATGTATAGAAGCAAAGCTAAAGAGAAGAAGTAGTCCAAGTTAAATATGCCTTCTCTTGTCAATGTGTTTGACAAATTAAATTTAATCTCAAGTTTGTTCTAGGCTTGCATGTCATCTTGGCTGCAAGAATAATCTGAGTAGGAGAGTGAGCTTTGACAGAAGCTGAAGTAATGTTATTTCAAAGGAATTAAATCAGTCTCTACCTTAATATTGCCAAACTTACTAGAAGGGTTTAGAAGTCGTGTGTTAGAAATGTGAGACTTGAGCTGAAATTTCTATTTTGTGTTTTAGAGTTTTGGTTTCCTCCTCTGTTTAGTTGATTGATATACTGATCTGTGGTACGACTTATGAAATGCTTAAACTCGATGTTTATAAAATCAAAGTCACTTTTTATAAAGGTGATACAGGCATATGGATAAAAATTCTGTGGAAGAAGGGATTATTTTAAAATCTGAAATGAACTTATCCTTGATGTCTCTGGCATTTTCCTTCCCGCAAAGTCAACTGTAGTTAAGCGCTTGCATAAACTTGCACCTCAAAAGCAAAAAAGAGATGTAATTTTAAAAGTTCACTCCTGACTGCAATGGCTTTTTTCTGTTTTAAAAAAACCCCAAAAAAACAAAACCCCCACAAACAACCACAACAGAAAACCCAGTAGCGCTTCTCTGGGATGAGGTCAGATTCTAAGGGTTTCTCCTGAACAATTTGTTGTAGGTGGGCTCTTCAAATATGCCATTAGGCAACTTCTTTGGATCTAGTACCTCATCGTCTAAAAGCAGAGCTCAGCTGCTGCATCATGTTTGGGGATCAGTTTGTGAAGAAAACCAAAGTACTATTTCCTAGCTAGAAGTCATCTAGCAGATGAAGTACAATACTTAAGCACTCTCCTTCACTGAGTGGCTGACACAAAACAAAGATTGAGGGAGGATGGTGGGGGGGAAGGGAGAGAATCACTGTAGAAAAATGAGGTTTCTAGCCTGTAAGGGCTGAAAACTGTCTTGAATTCAACTCATACAAATACATCTAGAATTTACCTGCTTTGTGGTGGGATCCCATATGTTTGCCCAGCCTTCACCATCATCAAGCACAGGCTGTGTGCTTTGAACCCATTCTTGTTTGCACAGCTGGGGGCCTGGGGTTCAAACATAAGTGGTGCTTTAACTTAGGCTAGACTCTTCACTTTGCAGGTGGGATGACTCAAGGAACAAAAGTATTACAATATCCTTCTCCTAAGTCCCTCCTGTCTGGGGAAAATGGTCCTTCTAAAAATTGTTAGGAAAACCTTAAGCCTTGGTATAAAACTGTAGGATACTAGAAAAAACCCACACAAGGACTGGAACTTGTGTCCTAAGATGCAGGACTTTGAGAAACTTTGGTTTAAAAACATATTCTTAAACCAAAGTCATCCAGATGCGAGTGAAATACAGACTTGTGAGCGTTTCCAAAAAGGGAATATTAAAATAAATCAATCTCTTCCTCCCCTGCCCTAAAACACATGACAGACTTCCCAGGAAGCTTGCTTCAAAAGCCTTTTTTCACTAGATAGGTTCTGAGGCTGCATGGGCACTTTCAGGACAGAGGCTGGACACCCTGGTCAGCTGTTGGGAGCTGTGGTGGTTCTGTCTGGTTGATACCTTTCTGCATGTGGAAGACTGCAAGCCCTGACAGTCCCATCTCTGCCAAAGTTTCCAAGGCTTTCAAGTTTTCTCTTTGTATTTCTAGAAGCCGAGCATTTTGAGTCTCTGGCTTAGAGCAGGGTCTTCAACACCTTTGAGGCCTGCTAGTCTTCTGGTTCCATGGCAGAAAACTTGGCTGAAGGCCCAAACCCATGGTTGGAGTCGAAGTCCTTGCACCCTGTAGGCAACCTGCCATGGGGCTGAGAGTCTAGCCATGATTAAAACTGGGACTTGGATCTAGCTCTGCCTCCAGTATGGCTGATTGCACCAGTTTGGAGCCTGAAACGAAGGGATAAATCTGTGAGGTTAAAACTAGGAAATGTGAAATGATGCTTTCCAACAACAACAAAAATGTCCAGAAGTTTATAGTCTCCTCTAATGTGTAAAATGGTATGGTCTTCCTGGGGAATTCTCCCTGGGAAAGACTTGCTCATTTGTACTTAGGACAGGCCAGTCTGAGTGCTTAGACAATGGGTGGGTGATCTGTGCCATATGAACATACCTAGATTGGTCACTTTTTCCAAAGATGTATTCTAAGGGTCTTGAAACTTGAAGTCTGCCAAAACAGGAGTAAGGCATTGCATGTGCTCTTTTCTTGATCTCGCTACTCCTTGGTTTTGTTAGGCAGCAGCCTGCAGTACTAATCGGAAGTGAAGCTGTTAAACAGCGGAGGCACCTCTGTTTTGATCTGTAGTGGACTCTTGTCTTGTAGATTTGTTTCTTAATAGACCTCCACTTTCTCACATTCATGTCACTTGTGTCCCTTGCTCCCTCTTTCCCCTGAAGCCTTGCTAAAGCATGTTGCTTTGGTAGTGCAATGCCTTGGCCATTTCTCATTACCCCCATCACAAAGGGCTGTGCTGTTCTGTTTGTGCTTATAATGTACCCAGATGGTGCATAGAATGAGTGACCACCAAGCTCATTTTCACTTGTGGGGTCAGACCTTTCTCTGCTAAATGACACAAGTGTTCCCAGCTGCTGTGCAGCTGCAGGGAGTCTGCTTTCCTTCACAGGCATTAAAAAGCCTTTAATCAGTGTTTGTTGTTTGTCAGCAGTGGTGTTGAGGTGTGGAGAAAAAGAACAGATACGCTTTGTTGGCAAAGTTAACTTCATTCTGACCTCTTATCTGTCCTTTTTCTTTTCAAGTCTGAAGAAGCAGAAAGTAGTTTGGGAAGTGGTTTCTGCAAGCACCTGTGTAAATGTATTTGCTAAAGGAGGAGGTTTATATCCTTATACAGATACAGCATTTGACATAAAAAGATGCTCTGAGAGCTGCATTGAACTGGAAGCTCTTTAGGGCAGGGACTCAAACTGAGTGGTGTAGGAGCTGTGCAGGCTCCCTTAATGTAAGAAAATGCTATGAAAATACAAATAATTGTTGTCTAATACTAGTGTTACTTATGTATGTTTTAATATTGAGTCTGCAAATGGTATCCCTTAAATGTAATCTGGTCAATTTTAACATTTCGCTGGAAAACAGATTATTCCTGCTAGTTTTTGTGTGATTTTTGTGGAGTTTTGTGGTTTGGGGATTTTTTTTGGTGTGGTGGTTTTTTGTTCTGCTTTTAATACTACTTCTCTCATGGAGGAAAAGGGAGGACAAAAAAGGACTGGTAAGCCAGTGATACCATCCATCCCATTTGTTTTGGATGCTGAAGCAAATGGGAACATGGGTATCAAGACAAAGCTTTGAGAAATCTCAGAGCTAAGGTCGTTATTTCCCTCTTCTTTCTAGATGAAGCTTGGAAACCTGCTGGTAGTGCACATGTTTTTGCAGGGTTACTTTTTCCCTGAGTCAGATCTGTTCTCATTGTGTGTCTGTGTACAGCACCAAGCATGGCTCTGTGAGTGATTCTGTTGTTTGCAAAGCCTGTTTGTGGGGGCATCCTGAGGCTGTTAGGATCACAAGCTTTGATTTGAGCTTCAAGGGTCATGATAGGACATTTGCTGTTAAAGGCGGAATACTTTATCTTGCTGTGCTTTCCCTGGTTTGGAGGGACCCGAGAATCATGTTACTGCCTTGGGTGCATATTGCTCCAGCTCTGCCTGCCTCTGCAGTATCTCCAGCAGTGACCAAGGTGCTTTTTTGGAGCAGGGCTGTGCTCCTTGGAAAAGGGGTGCCTGCTTGCTTGAAGTAGGAATAAAGAACTGGGAACAAGTAACTTGCAAATTGTAGTCGTGGCTGTTAAAATGATAGATTCAAGTGCTCTCCCCATGGACAGACACATATTTCAGCATTCATCCAGTGTTTTTCTTCAAGTGGCTGAGGCTGCTTACAAAGGAGAGCAGTTGTTGTGCTCTGACAGGCAAAATGCTAGAAAGAAAACTCTGTGCTGGGCAGGAGGGGATTGACACTCAAAATAGGTACTATGTTAAATGTCTCTGGGTAGTCTGTGTTGATGATCACTTCTGTAGCATGAAAGCTTACCAGCTAGAAATGGGACAAAGAACCATCATTTTACTATCTGAAAGCTAGCAGGGCTGCCAAACAAGGATAGAGACTCTGAACTATAGTGGAGCAGGTGTCCTACTGTAAGGGGGAGTTTTTGAAACCCTTCAGTAATATCTCCAGGAGATCCAGCCTTACTGGCAGTGCTGTCTGATCACATGAAGAACCCTGATCAGACAGGCATGATCCTGGATCCTTCAGGAAATTAATGTAGACTTTTACAATTATAATCTAGCTGAACAAAACAAGCACCATCTTGTGCAACTATGTAAACTATAAACTTTTTTGGTGAGGCAGGTGTGGCATCTTCAGTGTCTGGAAAGCACCTAACATGCTGTGTGGGCTCTGTACTGTAATCCAAATTACAAATGCTAAAAAGACTTTGATTTTTTTTTTTTTAATATAATGTGGTTCTTGGCTTAATTTGGGTAGGCAAGAACTTCATAGACTGCATTGGGGCGCTCTGCATGTTTCCTCAGGCCCTCATAATTAATCAATGCTGAGCTATTCTTCCCCATCCCTCTGCAAGGAGGCACTGGAGGAAAGCTGTGCTATAGCCTTAGGTTTAGCTCGTTTGTGTCAGCCCTGAGAAGGACTTTCTGTTCTTCAGAGATGCCCTTTCTGGGAGGAGGGGGCATCGTGGCCTGCAAGTGTACTAAGTATTTTGGTACAGGCTGCAGAAGGCTTAGGTGAGTTTTCATGATACAAGCCGAGTTTTCAATAAGTTTGTAATATGGCTTGATGCTGGGAACCAGTATTCTAGCTTTTTTTTTTGCACACCTCTGGATGCCTCTGGTCCGTAGAACTCAGCTTCTGGCACAAGGAATTTGCAAAAAGTTTCATGCCAGTAACTCAAGCCCTCGAAGTTGTGATAAATGGCAGATGCGTGTGTTCCTTCTAAACTAGAATGGCTTCTGTGTTTAACTGAATATTTAATCGCTGTATGTGCACCATACTGTGCTATCGGGCAGCTCCGCTTTTAAAGTCTGTTTATACAGACAGCTGAAAAGCCTTGCAAGTCTTTCAGGGTCTCTGACATCATGTGCTGGGAGGAAGCTTCAGCATCTTCAGTCTGCTGCTTTTTGCTGTATGTTTACAGACACTAGTGATCTTTGAACCACAGGGGCTACAGAAAGACATTACTGTAGCCAAAGCAATTTCAAGCTAACTTGTGATAGTCCAACCCCTGACAAGAACTGGGCAAAAATCTGGCCCAGTTTTACAATGTTTTTATAGTCTAGTCCAGGTCTCTATAAACTATTTAAAATTGCCTTCAGGTTTAAATTTTCCAATTTCCCATTTGGAACAGGTGTTGCCAGGTTATAGAAAGTCTTGCAGAAAAGGAACAAAAACAATTTAAAAACTCTGTGCTGTTACAAATTTTGGCAAGTCTCTGACAGATGAGATTTAAGAAAAAAAATTGCCCCACCCAAATTAAAACAAGTGCAGGCCTTGCTTACTTTTCCCAGCTGTCATGTTTAAATTGGGTTTTTAGTAATGCATGAGTGTTCAAGAGATCCAGCAGTACAGAGCTAAAATGTTTTTATATGAAAATATGCAACTTCTCAATTGTTTTTCATCTCATTTAATTGGGGAGAGAAAGAGGGTGAATTTTTTTTTAAATGTCAAAAAACAAATTTCAGAGATGCATGTTTTTGGAGTGGTTAAAAACCAACCCAAACTAGGCTGCAGGCGATGTTTTTTCAACAGCTTTAACCTCAAAGCATAGAGCAGACAGCTTTGTAGGCAACTGTAACACCAAGGTGATTATGGCAATGACTCACACTTCCCTGTAAGGCATCCAGCTATCAACACACTTGGAGAGCGGTGGCTTTGTGCATGCAGGCAGGGTGTCAGTCAGTGCCCACTTGCCAGCCAGCTCTGAACTGCTGAGCTCGTAACTGCTTTGACAGCAAGCGGGGATACTGGTGTATTAGAGAGCAACTCTGGTCCCCCCAGGCTCGCAAGAAGCTTAAGAGATGGGAGCTTGGGAAGGGGAAGTGCAAGGCAGGTTTAACTTCCCTTTTCTTTGCTTAATCCTTGTGAGACTTGTTTCAAGAGTCCCCTGAAATCTTCCTGTAAGCAGGTTGTTGGATTTGGGTAATAGTTAAAGGTCTGACTGGCTAACCACTAAGTGGGGTAGCATGGGAAGTGAAAAGGGCTGCTACTATCATGTCCTGCCAAATCTCTATGCCAACGGTTCTAGAAAGAAGACTGACAGTTGGGGTCCTCAGGAAGACAGTATGAACTTGGGAAGGAGACCTGGGTATCCCTATAGGCAGCTCAGAGTACAGCTAAAGGTACAACAGTAACCTTCTGCCGTATGTTGGGAATTGCAGGGAACAGGTGGACAGAAAATGGGGACTCATTCATATGCATTGTGGGTTTCCCCATCTCCAAAAGATAAGGCAGAAGCCAAGCTGCCTTCAGAGAAGGGAAACAGCAGTGATGGTGGTATGGAGGAAGTCTTCTGGGTGAGGAATAGGGAGACTGGGGTTGTTTGTATTGACAGACTGATGAAAGGAGTGCCACGTTTATACAAAACAGTCTGCATCCGAACTGAATGCTTGGGAAGAAGTAGTATTCAGAAAGATGACAAATTCAAAATCCTGAAAGGAAATAGCTTTTCACATAGTGTGCAATTAGATTGTGGGATGCATGGAATACAATTGCTGGCTGGGCAGGATGTCGTCGGGAAGGAACAAAACATGGCTTTAGGAGTGTGCAGGTATGCTATTGCAGGGGGTATACACAGATGACGTAAGTAATGCTTTAAAAAACAAAGAATGGGTGATACAAAGCTGGCCACATACCAAGGTTCAACTACCAAGACCAATCTTGATAGGTTATTTGGGTTCCTCCGTCCTTGGTGGTAAGTTTCTTGCACCTCTGACTAAAATTGCTTAGTACCAGATACTGTTTGCAGCAGGGTGCTGGGCAAGCTGGGCTGTTGTGACTCAGTATTGCCCTTCCCGTGTGGGTTGTGTTTGGCTTTGCACATCTTATGTTTTCAGAGGTGAGGCAGAGTGAGTAATGTTTCCATTCTATTAAAATGCAATGGCAAAGACCCTTAATTTTTTTTAAGACATACGTGTTTCATTTTAAGTTCCCTTCAGGCAAAGTCAGCTTTGGTAGGCAACTTAAACTGCATTATAGACCATATTGCTATTGTCATTAAAACAAAATACACTGTGCTCTGTTTTGGGAAACCAAACCCAATATTTTTTTTTCCTCCCTCCCTTCTTTTTTCACTTCCTTCAGTTTTTAATAAGTGACCGTGACAGAGACCCTCAGTGTAACCTGCACTGCTCCAGGTCCCAGTCCAAACCTCTCTGTGCCTCCGACGGCAGAACATACGAGTCCATGTGTGACTACCAGAGGGCCAAATGCCGGGAGTCAAGTCTGAGTGTGACACATCGTGGCCGGTGCAAAGGTAGGTGGACTTCAAATGCCTTTGAAGGGAGGAATGGGAGTCCTACTTCACAAGAAACTGCATTCTTAGACCGTAGAGTTTAGTACCATGCTCTGTGAGTAATCTGATTGAAATTGTGCATTCATGTGAGCATGGGTATCTAAGTCTGGGTTTAGGTGGCAAGAGTAAGAACCGACCGAATTATCAATTAAAGAAGGCAAAGGAGCCAGAGACATCACTGAAAAAGGGCTGAAATATGTGTCTGCAGAGATGAAGGAGCTGGCTCTGTGGAAATGCAAAATCAGATCCTGAAAGAAGAGATCTTCCTTGCCACCTGTGCTGGCGAGGAACTCAGACACCTCTGGGCGACAGGAATGTGGAGTGGGGAAGAACGTGCAGTGCACATTGGATGTCTCATCCCTTTTCAGACATAGCCTTTCTGTGCTTAGCTAATTAAGAAGACACAATGCATGCAAGGCTCTACATGGCCTCTTTTTTGCCTGTTTGCTATTACGCAACTACTTAAAAGTGAGAATATTGTTTCTCTTTCAATTCAGCTCTTCAGCATAGTCTAAAGACAAAGTTGCAACTTTTTTAAAGAATGTTGGTGTTTTGTCACACAAATGGTTTGCTTCTGCAGTGAAGTGAAAAATCAAGTTGAGTGCATTTTCTGAGAGC
Source organism: Phoenicopterus ruber ruber (assembly GCA_009819775.1). Taxonomy (NCBI): domain Eukaryota; kingdom Metazoa; phylum Chordata; class Aves; order Phoenicopteriformes; family Phoenicopteridae; genus Phoenicopterus; species Phoenicopterus ruber. The sequence goes on from CM020219.1 coordinate 39,584,893, forward strand.
ACAATTGACTCAGAGGGCAGATGGCACAGATGTGTTTAGCCATTGGTTAAAACGACAGGAGAAACTCATTAAAATCCCTGTGGAAGGATAAATAGGCATATGTTTAAGCCTGACTTTTGTTTATGAAGGCTTTTTTACTATTTAAAAAAATGTATCTTTGTCATAAGTACTTGTTCTAAAATGGAAATACCTTTTCAATGTATTGACAAGCTTTATAGTTTAGGTGAATTATGAGCATGACCTCAAATATTGCTCTTGTAAACAGTTTCTTATTGGAAAAAAGCTTACTTGTATGATTATTTTTTTTTTCTTCTGCACCACTGCTAGGCTGCTTTATGGCAGCTTCTGTACCATAGCATAGCAAAAGACCTTTGAGTCATGCTGCTTTCTGAGTACTAGAAACCCAGAAGCTTTCTTCCCAGGGCCCAAGGAGCAGTAGGACTTGTTCTTGCAAGTAATGCATTTTTAAGTATCACAATAAGAAGCAGTAGGGTGGGAGTCCTGCTTTTACTTTCATCACTTGAGCACAGTGGCTTAGATAAGCAACTCCATGGTTGATATTGGCACATAAACTAGCACTGTTCAGTCACTTAAAACGTGACCTGAAATGTGGTACATCCATATGCAAAAGTGTCTGTTTCTGAAAGTGGAGAAAATGTTGATTGCCAAACTACACAGCCTACTGTATACTGTGATTGCAAAGAGTCCCAAAGAAGTAACTAAAGACTTTTTTGTCTCAAGCACAGGCAAAGTATACTTTCCTTTCCTTTCTGCTCTCTCAGACACAACTGAAATGTTTAGCTGAAACTGCTCGCGTTCTCCTTTCCTTTTCCCCTTACTCTGTGGTATTACACAGTACCTAATAACCTAGGGGTGTTTGATAAAACCCACTAACACTCCTGTGAATCCCGGGGAAGTAGGAATATTCTTTTAACTATCACATTCAAATTTAACCTTGCTGGTAATTTCCATGTGTGCTGCTATGGAAAGGTATTTTATTTTTCTAGTCGCGTTAGGAATATGACCTCTAGTTATGCATAAAGATCCCTGTTCTTGGCAAATTAGACAGTTGCAAGCCAGGTGTGCCTAACTACAGGTGGTTGGCCAGATCTGTATCTAGTACTCACACAAAGGAAGGTATCACCAGCAGTGTTCGAGCACCTTCTACTGCTGCAGTAGGACACCAGGTTCACCCTGAACAGCCTTCATTCCTTCTGAATGACAGAGGTGCTCCACAGGGGAGCTCCCATAGAACTGGAGGAGATTCCATGGGCCATCGAGCCCAGTCACATGCAATTGTGATAGATACCATATCCAAGAACTTATCCTTATGAAATGAGCAATTTTAACTTGTACTTCCTTTTCTGGGGGGTGGGGTGTGTGTGGAACCCAGATAACTAAAATAAGGAAAAGAGGAAGTATATTGTGGGCAGCAAGGCATAGTTCTGCACCCCAGATTACCATAGGTTTCCAATTTCATATGCCAATAACTTGAACTGTGCTTGTGCCAGGGCAAGCAGAATGGTTTCCATAGTGAGAACAGAACCTTTTTGATTCAGCTTAGCTCTCTGCTCGCTCTCAAGAAGCTAAAGGCCTTTAAAGATGAAATCTTGCCAGCCTTTTGGGAACCATAACTCTTATTCAGCTCTCACTCCTTGCTAGCTTCCTCACGTGTTTTTCAATGAAATTCCTTCAGCGCTAAATTATCTGAACTCCCTCCGAACTCTCACTCACACATCACAAAGGGTTAAAAGTCAGGAATAGCTTTAAAATGATCAAACTACGGCATCCATGACAAATGAATGAGATTCCAGAGAATAGTTCCAGATGGCGTAGCTGTGCGTAAAATACACAGCCAAGCACTCCTACCTGGATCTTTTGTCAGCAGGCATCTTGAGATCTGATGTCAAATAAGAGCTCTGCCTCCAAACTTTGCAGGGATGAAGGACAAATACTTGTTAAATGAGTCGTGGCAAGCTGTCAAGAATATGCAGTGATTGTTAAGGGTATATTGGATATCTGTGGCTTAAAACACATTTAAGTTCTGTGTTAACTGGTGGGTTTCTAGGAACTTGTTTGGCTTATTTAATAAAAAAAAGGTGGAGTGGGAGTGTTCTAAAAACTTCCCTTTAGATTTATAATGGTTGGTTTTGAAAGTCTGCTGCTATGTAACTTGTGATCTAAGAACAAGTTCTTATGTAGAGTGAACCTATCTGTAAGTTACTGGTGGGAGCTGTAACAGGGGTCTTCAGCCTGGGACACCTGGATGAACACAACTTTTGGCTCATGTGCTGGAAAGGAAGGTCTCCTTCGGACTAGTGATGGGTTGTTTGAAGGTAAACTTTATCCTCTAACTACTGTTCTTATTGGACAGGAGATGATATTTTGAAATCGCTTTTTTGTCCACTTGCTAGATCCATGTGTGTTGTCTTTGAACTTTCTTATTCCTAGTCAAGGGAGAATAAAGTGTCTCTCCTTGGCAGTAGTTAGTCAATAAAATCTGAAATGACACTTTCAATCACTTTGCAAGTTTAGGCATGTTTTTAGGTATGCTCCAAATAAGTCAGGGTGCTCTGGAGTAGAAATGGTATGTGGGTATCAAAGAAGGAGCAGAGCATGTCAGCATGAAAGAAGTTGGAGACTCCAGGTGTAGGACTTGTCTGAGATGAAGTGGAAAACAATGGGGAGAGTGAAGAATGATTGACACTCTGTGGGACAGATGGGTATGTTTTAGTAGTTTGCTCAGCTTCCATTTTTGCCTGTTTTATGCAAAGACACAGATCATTGGAGTAAATGGGTATGAATCTGCTGACTTCAGCATAGCTGGACTGCTTCATGCCTGGTGGGGACCTGGCCTGTTTGTGAGACAGTTACCTAATGGAACTAGGAATAGTTTAAAAGTTGCTTGGATCAATTTTTGCCCTTTGAGCTTTTGATAAAAACAAAGTAGAATTAAAATTAAATAGCTAGATTTTTGTGGTTGCATCCTATAGATTTGCTGCTAGTGTTATGTGGATGCCTGGAGATGTTTCACTTTGTATTATTAGGATAGCTTGGGTCTTTATACCATGATATTGTGTGGTGTCAAAACTGCCTCTCTCTGAAGACAGGATGCTGGAATTCTTGCAGCCTATTCAGGAGTGCACTGTGTATATTATGAGGGACACGGTGGTCTCATTTGAATAAACTGTTCATGGATAAGATCAACCATGGTAACTAGCCAACTTCATTGCAAAATCCAAAATTATGTGCACCTGCATTCTGCAGACTAGGCCACAGATGTCAAAAACATCACTTGTAGTTCACAATCTCCTAGTTGCCAGCTACCAACTTGAGAATGAATTTTCTTTAAAAGGCAGCTTTGAGCTGCAGTAAACTTATCTCCAAGTTTGAAGATATTTAAAGTTGAATTATTAAACAGCTCTGCTTTTAAAAAAGTAATCTTGTTTTGTTTTTTCATCTTATGTAAGGGATGGGAGAAAGTCCTATTTAGTCTGTCTGGACCGTGAAAGTGGAATGCATTAATGCCATTCTGTTTTATAAGTTTGGTGTTTGATACTCCAGAGAACCCTTTTTAAGAAGAGGGAAGAAAGTGCTGGAACACTCAGGTAAATAATCAAGATGCAGAGTAGGGTATACAAGCCTACATCATAACATCAGGCTTTAGTAAAATTTGTAATGCATCTTATATTTGGGGGGAAACTACTTGGCAGCTACTTTAACACTTGGCACTTATGTGATATTTTACATTTTCTAATTAATAAAGCAAAAATAGCGAGGTGAAGTCATCCCACTGAAATCACATGTTGATGCAAACATTATAAAAATACTAGCCTGTGGAGTGAGGAAGAGAAAGATTGACAGTCCTTTTAAAAACAAACTGGTAACTGCTGATATTAAAGGCACTGTTTTTACTGGAACTGAACTGTGAAATGACAGACAAAAAAGATAGCGATATGCACACGCCTCCCCAGCCAGTGCGGTATAGGTGGTTGTTCCAAGTCTAGGCTGTAAAAGGACTGGCATGACCTTTGGAAATCAATGAGGGAGGATGGGAGAAGTAATCAGGGCTGAGTGTTCGTGAACAGGAGAAAAATCGTCTGTCTTCTCTGCACTTCAGCAGCAATTTGTGAAGAAACATCACTTGGCTCAAGGGTTGAATTGCAAAAGAGGATGCTGCAACAATGATGAGCTCTTAAACGCTGTGGTGTAGTGGTGGTGCGCTGCACAGTGTGATCTACTGGGTGGTAGTAGAGCCTTCAATCTATAAAGGCCAATTAAAATTGCCAGGAGGTACATAGTCACCTTAGCAGTAGCACGTTTATATTAACTTCTCCTTATAGTAAGGGCTTGATTGTGTGCACATTTGCTCATTAGACAAACTGGACAAAGATCTGAGTGAGTCTCCCTTCTGCCTGGGCTCCTCATGCATTTGTGCTACAGGGAGTACCACAAAATGTTTGTTTGTACCAGCTATGTGGTAAAGCATCCAGTTTCAGTCATGTAGTTGTGAGTGCGCCAGCACTAAAGGAGATGCTATGTGGAAATGCTTTACGCTTCTGTTTTATGTTCAGGAGAGGAACCAGATATGTCTGTCTGCAGTACTCTCTCCTCAGATGAAGAGACTAGAAAACACACTTTCATTTGTGAAACTGTGCTTTGATTGTTACATGAGAAATTTGCAACCTTTTTTTTTTCCTTTCCTTCTACATGTACATCTGCATAATCTATGCTGATTCTTTGCTACTTAGTTGCCTCCTGTGAAGCAGAACTTGAAGGTGGTTTTAGTCAGACAGTTAGCTATAAAACAGAAGGTGCAGCCACGCCATCTGGTTTTGTAATAATGTCCTATGTCATGCCAAGCAAGATTAGACTCTTAAGCTTGAACAGGAGATCTGCAGGTTAGGTGTTCCAGTTAACAGCATTGCCAGTGCTTCCTTTTCAGCTGAAAGAACGAGTGCCTGTTGGAAGGGTCAGTCCTGTTGGCAGGACTGTCCTCCAGTGGAGGTGTGCAAACACGTCTGATCATCTGGTCACTTTGGCAAGCAGTGGGGAAAAGGGAAATTCCATCTTAGAGGTTATATCATGGCTAATTAGAAAAAAATACTGCTTCTCAAAATTCAGTGTAAATTTTATTTAAGAAAGTCTTTTCATTCTGTGGCAAGCTTGCTCTTTATACAAGCTTATAATAGGTCCACCTGAGATCAAAGCTCCATGTGCTAAGGGCATTGTGCAAACACCCCCCAAACAAATTACAGCCTAAAGATGATTGACATAGGATCAGAAGGGACAGAAGGTCATAAGGAGGTGAGGTGACTGACTTGTAGTCACTCAGTGGGTCAGTGGCAGAGTTGATATAGGCATTCTTGCTTTGTAATCCAGTGCCTAAGCTACAGGCATTTGTGCTGAATACTATTGACTATGAAGAATGACTTTTTCCAAAGAGAAGGGTTTGATTTCCATAATTTCGGAAGAGTTGTGAAATCCTTCTTGGGGAGTAATGTGATATGTTTAAAATGAAACTGTGTTGGCAAATCGGAAACTTACTCTTGTGTCATCAGTTGTGTAAATAAAGTATGCAGCTTGAAAGCTTTGGTCTATGTCTTTATCAAAACTATTTACAGCATTGTCATAGGTTTCTGCATCTAGCTATGCTTAGATGGAAATTGCTTCTATTGCCATGCAATGTGAATTCAGTTGATCTGAGAACCCAGACTGGCTTTCTAATTCAGTGCTGGTATTAGTGATTTGGTTCAAGTTCATGTGGTCTGTGAAGCAGAATATGGAATCTTCAGGGATCCAGTGGAATTTTTTTGTTAACCAATGTGATTTCTGTGCATGGTAGAATGGAGATTCAACCTTGATCACTCTCTGTGGTGCTGCTGAAAGATTCTGATCAGATTTTTCAGTTTCTGCACTGAAAATCTTTCAGTCAGTGGATTCATGGGAAAAGGAAGAAGGTGCTAGTCGCTGTGTCAGAGTCCCATGGAAACAGATGTTTGCCATTTTTTCTTCTCTTTCTAGACTGAACAGCAGTACTGTTAGACAACATGTTTTAAAATGTAAACAGTGAGTCAATCTGTATCTCTACAGGGCAGAACTCTCCTCTTTGACCCCTCAGTCATCAGTGTTAGGCTTACCAGGGTCTATGCTCTGTAACAGTGAGCTGGACATGGAAGGGGTTAAGGTCATGCTACGTGCTGCTGTCATCTGAAATAAGTGCAGAGCTGAGATCTTAACTCCTTTAAGCTCTGCTTGCAGAGCAATGTTTTCTTCTTGGCAGCCAATTGAGTAGCTGATATGAGAAAGTATAATGCGCACCTGGCTGTAAGCACTGGGACTAGAGGTAGAAGCTGGATTTCAGGAAAGCACAAGCAATGGCATATCTACCTTATCTGAATCACACAAAGGTGGAAGATCTGATGGGTGGCTGGTTATTTTAGCATCTTACTGGGAGAGTTGCTCAGAGAAGAAGCTTTGCTCCAGCCATCCCTTCTTCCACATTGCTCATTTCTGGGCCTGAATTACTTGGCTTAGGCTCAGCCATCCAGTTCCAGGCTGTTAATAGTAGCACAAACACAACTCCCTCCAGGAAGGATTTTCACTATGTGGACATTGTGCTCCAGCACTTGTTGGAAGAAGCTTCCAGAGCCCTTGGATGACCATAAAAACTATTGCCTAGGAAATTAGGCAGCTCTTCATTAGCTGGCTTGTAGTTTGATTGTCTAGGTTCATATTTGTTGTTGGGATCATGAGTGCTAACTCCATAGCTGCCTCCGTAACGTGCAGGTAATGGTCCTTGATGCCTTGTATTTGTTTGGGGTTTTTTCCTCCACAGCTGCATGGTGCATCTGGTGGCTTTTGAAGAGGCCAAATGGTGTTTGCAATCTAAGTGGGTTTTGCTTTTCTCTTTGTAGATGCTGGCCAAAGCAAGTGTCGTTTAGAGAGAGCTCAAGCACTGGAACAGGCAAAGAAGCCCCAGGAAGCAGTCTTCATCCCAGAATGCAATGAGGATGGATCATTCACGCAGGTAAAACTTCTATTGGCTTCCTTCAGCCAGGGTCCCAGTGGCTGCAGGAGTTTCACTGTTAAGGCATGAGTGAAGTGATGATAGCAGCATGGGTGCACACTCTGACTCAGTTACTCAGGGTGCAATTGTTGAAAGCTGGGGACTTGTTTAACCAACTGGAATCTTTGATTTGGTCACCATACCTTAAAAGACACATACATATGTGATGGCATCTACTTCCGATGTAGCACAAACCCAAATAGCATCAACCTCCAGCATAGCACAGAAACAAAAACAAGTTGCAGAGGAGGTCAATTTTTCCCTGAAGATGAGCTGCAAAGAGAGCTGTGGCTCACACAGAACAAGGTGGACCAAGCTGCTTCTGCTGTTACCTGTGCTTCATCTATCCCAGCAAAAGAGTGATCTATGGAGCCTCTTCCCTCAGCAGGGTACTTGTTAGTGACAGACTCCTGTTTCCTGTTCTATGCCCTGTTGTGGTTTGGGGGTCTGGCAGTGAGGTGATGAGACTGCTTTATTTGGGTTTTTGATTCTTCACTGTTCACTTGCTGGAACTAAATGATGTGCTAGGATTGCAGACTGTTTCATAGTGCTGCTTCTCTTGAGAAGCAGTTATCTCAGGCAGGGGTAGCAGAGGAGACTTATGGTTTGTTGGCCTTTAATATCTGTGAAAAATGAATAGTCGGTCCTGGTTACTGAGCATCCTTCAGAAATAACTGGACTGGGAGAGGCCCTGCAGAATTCCAGGGAAGTTGAAGTAGTTACGGCAAAAAGAAAGCCCTCATGAAGGAGATTTTTGAGAGGAAGAGTAGTTTGCTGAGGCAGGGTAGAAATGAAGAGTGATCCTTGGTTCTGTTACCACTAGTGTATTGAGTAGTGTCCCAGTGCTAACTGAACTGGGTGTTAAAAATGGTTCATGTGCAGTTCCCTAGCAGGTAGGAGGGGTATGCTGTCTGCTCAGTTTGGCATGCATCTCAAAAGCCAAAATCCTGCAACCCTGGTGACCTCTACTTTGTGAACATAGGTAAATCACACAACTTTTTGCTTTAGCTTCACTATATCTTGCACTGCTCTAGATCTTGTGCCTCAGAGAAATTTTAGGATTCATTAGTTATTGTTTGCAAAATCTTCTGAAGGTAAGAAAAAATTCCAAAATACAATCAATATTGGCTTCAAAAAGATGAGAAAGACAAAAAGCTTTGGGGTTGGTTCAAACACTTGGTGATGCCTGGGGGAAGAGGAGAGGAAAGATTTTTTTTGTGATAACTCACCAAAAATTTTTATTCCCCCCCCTCAGCCTTGCCCTCCCATTATCTGGTGTGTGGGAGTGTTTGTTTTGATTTTGTTTTTTAATGGTGAAGTGGGAAAAGTTTCATCTGTCCTGCCAACTCCGCATACTTTGGAGCAACATCATATTTGTGTAGTGTGGACTGTCTTGGGAAGGTGGGAATAAGAGAAGGTGGCTGCAGTTTCTTGCAGTCTAACTACATTCTCAATTGTTGAAATTTGATTTTGTGTAGAGCTGCTCATGTTATGTTGGCACTGGAGGGGAATACTTACAAAACCTAGCACAGTGGGCCAACAAAGTGTTCTATGTTTAACTTTATAGTTCAAGAAAAAAGAGAAGGAAAACTGACTTTCCAATGTCTGTCAACTGTTGCTCAACCTCTTGGAGTAAAGTAGGGGGTGCAGGTGACATGTTTATCGTAATTAGCTGGACTGAAAGTGCAGTTGAGAAAGCTTTGTTTCAGACAGGTATATTTGGAAGGTTGGTGCTGGTGTCTGGATTGCAGAGCAGTTGCTGGGCCTCTTTTCTGCACATTCCCTGGCCAGTGTGGGTTGCCAGTGGAGAGGCAGCATGAAACTGCTTAGAAAAATTGTGTGTTTTCAGCTGGCAGCCAAGCAATATTTCATGTTCTTCTTTTCAGTCCTATCTGTGAACACTAAAATGCTTTTGTTTTACCTGGCATGATGACGGAAGCCTCTAATTCCTTTGTAGCTGGAATTAACTGAAATTCATATCATTCCTTGGATCATAAAAATACCCCATGTTCCACATACCTCAGGAACCAGCTTCATCATTTATATTGCGGCATTTAAGGTCATTGTCCCTGCACAAGATGTGAATGAAAAACAATGTCCAAGGAAACTAGGTGGTTTCAACCTGCATTTGAGACAAATACTTCTTTTAGCTTCTGGTCCAAATTAATTAAACTTTGATTTTGAAAGGATGTATAAAACTTAGAATTTTGGTGAAAAGTCTAAACAGTTTTTGCTTCCAGCTACTCATGAATAAATCTCATCTGGTGGAGGTGGTTTGGATACTGCATCTCTTGTGCAGAGAGTTGGCACCCCCATGTTCTGCTCTGCAGGGAAGCTGTGTAGGCCAGTTCGTGAAGTCCTTGAGGCCTTGCTGAAGTCAGCTCTGAACTGTTATTAGTTTATTCTGGTTCAGTACCCAGAGAGTTGCTCCATCCAAACTCAGAAATCTTAGTTGGGAAGTCCAGAACAAACCAGCATATCTCAGCAAAGTTTCTAGGAGAAGTACCTACCATGCTCTTCAACCTTGAATCCCCATACCAACAAGAATCTAAGCAGATGCATACGCTTCAGGGTATACCCTGTATGTAGAGTTGGCTAGGGAAAGTTTTTTCAACAACTTCCCTACTTCTGTGTAACCCTTATTGGAGGAATATTTTGGGTGGAAGAAAAATTGTAATCAGAGGGGAAACAAAGATGCATGCATGTATTTAGAATATCAAATGTCTTAATTGTTATAGCACTCACTCAAGATGTGGATGACTTGCCTTCAGGTCTTGATCTGAGCCTTTTTTGTAGATGCCTGCACAGTAGGTGTTCAGGCCCACATCATTGTCCTTGCCATCAAACTTCAAAAGATCTGGGTTTTTGTCTAATTAATTGTTGGAAATTCTTGAAAGTTTTGCAGGAGTGAAAGCCATGAACGGTGCAGGTTTGGGAGCTGCATTTGGTAGTGGCAACTATGTTCACAGAACCTGCTTGGTCTTAACTAGATTGAACTGTTGCTTTCTTTTCTTGATTAGAAACTAAATTGCAATCTCTATGGGTAAACACTGAAAGCAGCACTAAATGAGGCTGTTTCTCTGAAAGCAGCTCAAGTCTCCCCTTTCCAACTCCTGGACCTGTATGCAGTACAAAACTGCGTGAATATGGGGCTGGATTCACTGCAAATTGGATGGGACTGTGTAGGGTGGTGAAGAGAACATAGCTACTCTGCTGTTTTGTGACCGGCAGCATGTGCTGCATGGGGCAGTGGCTGCAGAGGGGAGACCACGCTCGCCTTACCTCCTTCTGCTTCCCTGCAGGGCAACTGCATCTGAGACCCAGCAGTCAGATGTGGTAACAAGGGTGGAAGGGAGGAGGGCCTGAAGGCAAAGACCTTGGTTTGGCTTTCATTTAAACCCTGTGTTAGAGAGAGATCCTGTGTGACTTAAACACTTGTATAATCTGTATTTTTTTCATTGTCTGTAAAATCTAGACCAAAAAACTGTTGCCACCAATTCTCTTGCTTGGAGGGCCAGTTTTCCTAGGCATGGCTAGTTATGGGTTTTTTGTACTGCATGAAGAGGAGCAGGCACCTGTCAGTTCACTGGTTTTCATAACTGTTTCTATGTACCATGTCTGCTGCTTCCCTTGTTCTGGAAGTTTGTGTATTGCAAAGATCTTATCCCTTTTTAGCATTGCTTACACATCTAAAAATGTGGCATGGATTTGCAGCATGGAAGAGGTGGTGGCATTGGAGGCAGGATGACTGTAAGTAGGAGCAGACCTGAAGAATTGCTCTGGAATTGCTATTTCTTTATATTTCAGCCTGCATGGGGAATATTACTTCCTATAACAAAAGCTCTCTGCACTTAGCCCACAGTAATACAAGCATGCAGATAAAATTTGAGTTATTCACAACATAAGAATGTTTGTTTGATATGAGTAATTTGAGTAATTGTATAAAACTGAGGTCACGTACTATTGTGCAAAATTGGACATGACTAAAACCAGTTTCTGTTCCCAGGACTTGCTCTCTCCTTTTTGCTGTTATGCTGTATTTTGCATAAATGCCATTCCCTTTCCATGCTGCACTTAACCTGCTGTGATCTGTTCTTCATAAACAACAGGCTCTATTGGGTAATCTGCACACTTTCTTTTGCTGCCTAGTGCCATTGGGCTTGTTGCCATGGGCTGAGAGAGACTTGCATTCTTCATAGTTTTCCCCCAAGCAGTTTTTCAGAAAAGGTTGCTGAGGTTTTAAATGGGATCAGTTTCAGAGAGATTAATATGAACATGAGTAACGTTAACCCTGCTTTGGGGGTGTAGTCTTGTGGGGCTTTTTGCGGTGTCTTGCTATTTGCCAGCACCTTCCACTGTCTAGCTGTGGTTTCTTTTCCTTGCAAGTCTGCATACAAGTGGCTGAGAGCAAGTCTCCTTGGAGAGTTTCTTTGAGTTTAGGGCTCTCAAAACTGCAGCTGCTGGTGCAGTTATGACGCAGCACTGAGATTTCTCTTAAAGCGAGTGCATCAGTCAAACCTGTCGTCTTATGATGGGATCAGTGCCTGGGCTGACTTTGTCACAGCAGTTTTTTGTTATCAAATAGCTTCCAGAGCACTCACACATCTGGTAATATGAGTCTGTTTGGAAAGTGTGGTCTATATTACGGTCCACAGCAATAGTTTCATTCTGTGCTATGCTAATGTGTGTACAAAGTCTCCCAAGTCTCACAAACAGATCCCTTTCTAAAGAAGTAGAGAACCATTTCTTTCAGCCTTCAGTGTGACCTCATGATCAGAGTCCTTTGCTCTGCATTGGGCAGTGTAGCATGATGCTGGGCAGAATTACAAACTCATTCCTTAATGTAGCGTGGTGCTGCAGGGCACTGTGTAGATGTGTCCCACATTCACTGTATGCTGTCTATTATTCCATTATTAAGTGCTCATACTCTAGCAATACTAAGCTCTCAAGGACTTAACCTCTCCTTTCAGAAGGAAAGAACACAGTCTGTCTTGCTAGGTTAAAGAAACTTTCTTCATAATCTGGGCTTTAATTAGTAGATGGTTCTGGCTTTTTTTATTAAGACATCCTTTCTATAAAAGACTGTAGCTGGAGCTCTCTGTGAATACTACTCTGCAGATTTGTCTGCTACTTATGCACTTGCTTTCTTCCTGCAGCTCTCGTTGTTTCTTGTTTATATTGAGCTAAAGATAACTCATGGATGGGTAAGGAGGCAGTCACTTTGGTTATATACGGCATTTCTTCAAAGAAGTACCAGTCAAGAGAGCAAAGGAACAGATTCTTAAAGCAGGAGTGGACATCCTTAAGGAAAGTGAGTGTAAGATCATTCTTAACTTTAAAGGGTCACATTCTGTGTCAGAAACAGAGAGCCTCTCTTGGGGATCCCTCTTCTGAGCTAAAAATGATATCTGTGCCAGAGTGTGTGTTGGGAATGCCTTTGACCATGGCTAAGACTCTTTTGCCACAAATCCCTTCTTTTCCTGGTTATATGAATAGTGAAATTCCTGTGGAGCAAGCATTTCTTGAATGGTGCATAGACTTGAGGGAGGTGTCTGCTGCATAAAGCCCTGGTGGAAATATTTGTCTGCACAACATCATTTGGGAAGAATTAAATGTGAGCAGGGAACAGAAAAAGTGACAAAAATGATTTAAGGGATTGCAGTCCCAAAGAAGCTTAAACTTAAGATGCAGACTGATTCATAGCTCCCTAAAATTATCTGTAAAGGTAAGGCAGACTTCTGACAATAGTCAGCTGACTCAATCTAGCAGAAAGTATAACAAGATCCAGGGTCGAAGCAGTACAGCAAGACATTTAAATGAGAACAGAGGCATCACCGCCTAAGAGTTAGGATAAATAGCCATCAGGCCAGTGTGCCGATTGTGCGCCACTAACTTGGGTTCAGAGGACTTTCTAGATTAGCCCCTATGGCTCGAACAAAGGAAAGGCTTGATTAAAGAATTGCTGTGTGACGCTGTGTGGCTTCTGCTATCTGGGTCAGACTAGGTGACCTACTGGCTTGGAAGAATTTATTTAGCTGTTTTTACAGCGTTCACAAGGAGCACCAGGGTTTGGAGCCTTGCCTCATGCTGTGAGTGTGGGCAGTAGTTCTGCTGCCTGCCCTCACCCTTAGCAGTGCCATTCAAAAACTTGATGTGTTTTTTTCTTCTCTCACAGAATTATTGCTTTGAATGCAGAAGGAATATTTTTCTTCTCTTCTCCTCTCTGCCCTCCATTATGGAAGGGGCCAGGAAATGTTTGTCTGATCTGTGATGGGGTAGGAATCGGTTACCAAACTCTTCATCTGAACAACAGTGAAGGGCTAGTCTGAGTGTTGCGGTTCCTGTACTCAGCCCAGTGCTTGTCCAAGGCACTCTCAAGCCTCTTACAGCAAACTGCTTCTGTCTGTAACTCTGTAGAGACTGGTTTCAGCCATCACAGAATTACTGCTTTGCCCCTGTTCTCTCCCTTGTACATGCAATTTCTCTCCTATTTCCAATTTATCTTTTGGAAACAACTCCTTGATCCTCCTCTGTCAAATGGCTGTAAAGAGATGCTGCTGCTTGCTTGTTGAGAAGCTTTGGACTGCTTGGGAATTTGATTCTGGCATTGCCAGTGAGATACTGAAGAAACCTAAGCTGCAGCTTCTTTTTCCCCTCAGGAAATTAAGAGGCAGTCATCTGCCAGTGACTACACTCTTAATGTTTTCATATTGTAATGAACTTGATGAGAGCAGGTGTTTATTTGTGCAGCCAGTGGCTAGTATGTTAGCTGCTGTTTGATTTCACACATTGTAATGGCAGGGGGGAATAGAGGAGCTACTGCTACACTCTTAATTTGGACAATGGTGGCAGAGCAATTTTTGTTGGGTTTGTCCCTCATGCTTTTCATCCTTCATGAGAGTTTTCATCTCTCACCCCTGAAAAATAGGAACAGCGTCCTTCTGCACGATCAGATTCGGGTGCTTGCAGGGCTTTAAACTGCAGTTTGATTTTTTTTTTTTTTTGAAAGTGTAGATGTTAATGGGGAATCTGAAGGACCTCAAATGATTTGCAGATTTTTTCTGATTCCCTATTATGTAACTTTAAATGTTCAGCTGTTGGACAGGTGTATATTAATTTGAGATGTCAAAGTCTATCAGTAATGAGCATCTGAAGCTGCAGCTTGGCTAGCAAGCAAGTTTATTTTGTATATAAAATTGATAATGTATTTTCTCTGACAGAATGCTTAGTTTTAGAAGACTAAGAACCAAAAAAAACTCAAACACTTTTTTCACCATGTATTTTGGCAGAGCCCAAATTAACTCAATAACTGAAGAACAGATCTGTGCAGTAAACAGGTCACTTTTACACAGTCTTCTGATTATAACAGTATTTTAAAATCTTGCTACTGTGGGAGTGGGATTAGAATGAGGTTGAATTTCAGGTAGAAGATTTTAAAATGGGATTTAGAACAAAAACTCAAACCTAAGATCACTGGAAAAATTTAAAGTAAAAACCCGAATTTTCAAGATTCCTTACTATAGGTGCTCTAGAATAGTTGACACTTTACAGAGTTTGTGTTTACACACGATGTTTAGAAATAGTACTGGATCAGCTATTGCCTTTACATTTTTTCAATGCCATATTAGTGCTATGTAACTGATAAAAAGTATACTAGATCTGTTTCCCCAGGCTTTAGGCTGCAAACTCTAGACTGTAGGCCACTTGTTATGACACCTAAATATGCTGAGATCTGGTCAGGTATGAAGGTAAAAAGGTAGCATCTCTCAACATGAAGATAATCACTGCAGTTAGCTTTTCTGAATTTTGAGATTTCTGAAGTGGCTGTTCTTCATGGGTAGTTGTCTGGCCTTTAGGATAAGGGCTGAGATTTCATTGCTGCTATTATCCATAGTAGGGAAGTCCTTTGGTGCTGCAGTAGAACATGTGGTTGTTGTGAAAGTGCTGTCAATCTGAGATTTATTTTTTTTTCTTTTTTTAATGGAGGCAAGGGGAAGAAAGGGTCATGGAATACCAGTCCAAGGAAGACTAGCATTCATTAGTTTATTTATAAAATTACTTTGCTTTTATGAATGTAATGTGCTTGGCTTGCATAAATGAGTGTATGTAATTGGTAGCTCTCCATTGAGATGAGTTGCATAACATGCTCTTAGTTAATGCATCTATCCTAAACTTATGTTAATACATTTTTTGGACTCCTCTGCCATGTACTTTGTTGTTTTCTAAAGGCTTGGCTAAAGGACATTCAAGTCATTAACACTTGAATTTTTTAAATGCTGGGTACACTGGATTTTTTTCTGTAATGTAATATGGAATGGTCTTGCCCTATGAATTCAAGACCCTATCCTGGAATTTGGCTTCATCTCTGGGTAAGATTTTTACAATTAATGCTCAGATGTAAAGACAGCTGCTTGTGCCATTGAGAATACCGTAATGTGTGTGTGATCAGTAAAGGTAAACACTAATCACAGAAACCCAAGCAGTTCCATTGCGCTCGTTTTGAATGTGCAATTGATTAAACTGAGCAATAAGAAATATTTTGCAACTTGATTATTGCTAATTATATTCATAGTGCTTTTGAGTAATTTGCAATCAATTTTGTGATATATTGAGAGAATAAAATGGAAGTGTGCAGATAGCAGTGACAGTGACTTTAGTAACATGGGTACATGAGATTATAGTTGATTTTGGCTGCTAAAAGTGAATTTGCTTGAGGCAAAATGAATGATTTGCACTTTAGTAAAACTCAAGATAAACACGTGGTACTGTGTTATAATTGCTCTTAGATCATGTTTTATGTGATACTCAAAGTCTTTTAAGAGACTGTCATTAAGTCTCTGAACAAACTCTGCTACCTTAGGGAATCAGAGCCAGCTGTCAGCAAGGGGGAATGACTCGTTTAGCTCTGAAGGATCCCTAATGAAGGTAAAGGCACAAACACCCCATCATTCTTCTCCTCTGTGTGGAGAGGACTAGAATGGGAAATCAGCTTCAATGAACTTTGGAAAAAGAGAATGGACAGAACTCAATTTACAAGTAAAATAAAGAGGCAGTTTCTGAAGTGATCTCATTTCATAGCTTTTTTTTCAGAAATCTATTGAAGGAGCCATCTCTAGCTTATAGTAACATAGGCATTTCTATGCCATTTCAAGATGCTGGAAGTACTGATGTGCACACCCAGCCACAACTGAAAGTGTGTTTGCTAGAAAGGATTTTGGAACCTGCTGGTATTTACACAGATGCCTGTATGATGATCACTTTTGTCTCAAGGGAAGTCAAAGGCATCCCGAATTTCATCCAAATACTGACCACTCTGTGAAAGCTGAGGCAAAGGCTGTAATTAGATTGATTAAGTTGGATAAAACTATAGTGCCACTGAACTAGTATCTCCATAGATCTTACTAAGACCAGTCTGCTAGATCGGGATTTATTTATTCTCACTTTAAAGGTCCATCTGAACTAGTCATTCTGGTGTCCTTCTGTAGTGAAGGAGGGAACTGGGCACCTCTAGATGTTCAGTTCAGAAATAGAGCTTCAAAGTTAAGCAAGATGAATCTTATGCTGTTTACCTTTTGGCTCATTAGAGCGTTCATCAAACGTTCTTAAGTCCTTGTCAAAACATGAAAAGCAAGCATGTTGGATCTTGCTCCTACTGCCTAGGTTGACATAGTAACAGGAGAGTGCTTAAATCTATCTGGAGAAGGTTTGTTAACAAGTCTGTGTTGCATTTTTTCAGCCATGTTTACTGAACAAAATACTCTTGAAATGCCTACAGATGCTGTTCTCAAGCAGCAGCTGTGGAATTGGGCCAGGGTGGCCTTTCCACATCCCAGCTGGGAGGTAATGGGACAACTGTTTAATGGTAGATAGTAAATGGGATTTAGGAAAGAGTGGAATGAGCTGAGACACAACTGCTGCATCCCCAAACTGAAGTGTTCTCAGCTGACTATGTGTAACTTCTTTTGCCTCCTGAATTGCAGCTAAAGGAGTTGGAGTAGAAGAAAACCTTTCTTTGGGGAGGGGGGTGATGGGAGAAAGAAAAGATAACGATATCAGAGATACTCTTCTGTGTGACCTCCTCACTCTGAAGCATGTGTTTGTGATGTGTCTGGGTTGGGCCTTCCACTAAGATGCTAGATTATAATAAAAGTGGTGGGTGATGAAGTGAGAAATGAAATGCCTGCTCTTTGTTTTATCAAACAGGTGCAGTGCCATACCTACACTGGATACTGCTGGTGTGTGACACCCGATGGCAAGCCTATTAGCGGCTCTTCTGTACAGAACAAAACTCCTGTATGTTCAGGTACTGTGGGAGTGGCTTCAACAAATACTAATTTGATAACTGAAGGGGGTTAGGCAGAATGCATCCTGTTGAGAGTGCTTAATCTTTTCGGGTGACTTGGCCAGTTTACCTGATTTCATGCTGCAGTTGTGCTTATCTCCCTGTGTGCTTGCTGGCACTTGGAAGCTGCAAGGGAGCTTGGACTGGGGCATGCCCACCCTGCAGTTAGGGTACAGACACTCCTGCAAGGCTCACTCAGGAAAAACCATTAAGGTAACAGCCTGTGGTAGCCAAGGCAAGAGTGACAGTGTTGCTGTGTACACCAAAACCAGATTCCCATAATAGATGGGATTAACTTTTTTTCCATGAGCTGTATTTTAAAGAAGTGGTTCTTGGGCTGTGTTGAGTGGGCCATGGAGTCATTTTGCCTTCAGAGTGACTTCAGTTCAAAGTCTGATGAAGTGGTTCTGTGAGAAACTGGTAGTTGTTGACTACTAGCCCCCAAATCTGGGGTCCTGCTGTTATAATGGGTTTGGGTCTTCTGATTGTGTTGCTCAGTTCCAGGATCCCCCATGTTTGTGTCACGGGTCTGGACAGCACTGGGCTTGCACCACAGCTCACAAGATGGAGGTCCAGAGCCAGACTGTTACTCATGGGTTTAAGTGATGAGTTTCTGGGCACTCAGCCTGACAGTGCTCTGTCATCCTATGGTTTACTGGCCCCAAATCCATAATTTTCTGTACTTAAAACAGAGTGGTGTTGTTTGGTTTTTCTCCCCACCATTCAATATGGCAGCCCATGGCTCAAATGAGATGAGGTTAGGCTCTAGATTTTCATGTGGCCCTGATCACTAGTGTACAGTCTAGCTTTGTGAGCTGTGGTGAACAGAGCTGCTGTGGCAGCAGCAGCAGATCTGTGATGAACTGATCTGCAAGTGGAAGTGCCTGGGCAATAGAGTTTGTTTAGAGTTTGTCTTGAGCGGACTCTTGGGCCTGTCAGAGCTGCCTCCTTTGGACATGACGTTTGATCCATGTTTCCCGAAGGATCAGTAATCACTGGAACTGTTTAGTAATGGTGCATGGAAGAATCAATTTCCTGGGAATAAAGCTATTCCAAAAAAACCCCCAACCTTGCCATAGATTTTTATGCACTTTGGTAATGGATTTGTTCAAAAAGCTTTTTTTATCAGTTCAAGTTTTAGTGGAAAACTGTGATGAAGCACTAAAGCAAACTGCAGAAACAAGTGCAGAATCATATATATTATGTGAAGATCTAAGTTATATTAAAAAACCGAAGATGTGTTCTATTCAAGTACATGCTGGATCTTACTCAGTGTCCCTTTTCAAACAGCTGGGGATGTTCAGGGGTTGGTTGAAATCCATTTTCTGCAAATTGTCCCACTTAATCCTTTTCCTTTAGAATATTGCCCCTTGCATTCCCTGCACACTCCCTCCACCTGTTTTTGATTTGTTCTTCCTGACATTTGCAAATGAAAGAAGTGACTCTTATTGATATTTCCTTCTTGCCCTTGGATTTATTCCAGGTTTCTTACTAGCATACTGCTGCGTTGAGCTCTTTGAAATCACTGGATCCAGCTACTAAAGATTTGTTTACCCTCATCCTAATTTAACATCCTTAATATATAAAACTTCCTTCTGCTGTCCGAGTTGGTTGAAGCCACAGTCTCTCTGAATCCTGAACTGAGCTGTTGGCAAGTAAAACACACTTTGTGGGTTGAGATATTGACTGTATTAATGTGACATTACATGTTCTGTGTGATCATGCAGCATCTAAAAAGATGTCTTTTTTCTCTCCACCCCACCCCCCTTTAGGTTCTGTGACTGATAAACCATCAAGCCAGGGTAACTCAGGAAGGAAAGGTGAGTGGAGTCCTGTGCTTCAGCAACTTGTTCTGTTATAGCAGCTGCCCAGCCAAGTTCCTTGAGATAGGTCAGAACCTGGGTTCCTAACCAGCTCTGTGTGTGGGAGGCTTATGTGCCTTTAGACCTTCCCCTTCAGTAGGAGGAATAAGATGACAGTCTGTTTATGCACCACCCTGTGGAGTAGAAAACAGTGTGCTCTGCTCTGTGCTCGTCAGCTGAGATGTAGTACATGAAAACAGAGCTTCCCAAAGGGGTGGCTGGTACAGAATAACCATTGCTTGTTCACCTTGAAGTTAACTGCTGAGCATTTCTCGGTAAAATCCCTAGAGATTAGGAAGGCCATCAATATGGCTAGGACACTGGGAGTCAGGAGTGCCAATGTCATGATTGTGACTTTATATGCATTGAAAGGTGGGGTTTTAACAGAGCATAAAACCCTCTGGCCAGCTGGAGCAGTGCTGGATTAAACCCTAGCTGTGCTTGGAAACCTCCCTCTTGTGCATTAGGCATTGGTCCTCCTTTACACTCATTTCTTCAGTCCTTGCCTTTCCTGAGCAAGGCACTAGATGTGTTGTCGTTCTCCTTCTCCTGTGTGTATTCATAGCCCTTCTGTGTCGTGATTTGCATTCATTAAAATAGTCTTGGGAGGGGTGACCACTGAAGTATACATTGAGCAGTCAAGTTTGTCTTTAGGCCTTCTCCACACCCTGATTTTCAGCCCTTCTCCCCTCTACCGCCCATTCAGAGTCAACCTTTGAGCTTGTCTCCTTACTACAGGAAAACAGTGCTGAATGCATCCTTGCTGGTGAGGATGAAGGCTATTTCCTGGGAGAAGTTCCTGTTTTGATATCTAAAGCAGGATTTTTACTGCTAACTCTCTAAACCAATTATTCCTGACACTTCAAAATGCAGGAAAATTGCCTACCTTGATGACAACACTTTAATTTGAAGAACAGTTTCCATGGTGGGATTATCATTCCGCTTCTGAAAACACCTAACAGGAATTATAGATTGCTATGTTCAGAGCAGTGATGCATTTTGAGCATATCTGCTCTCCAGTCTATTGGTTGTGTATAGTAGCTTAGGAAAAGGTAGGGAGAAGACGCAAGGAAAACTACTTAGTTAAGACTGAATGCTGAAGCCTGCTTCTTCACAGAATCACAAATGGTAGGGGTTGGAAGGGACCTCTGGAGATCATCTAGTCCAACCTCCCTGATAGAGCAGGCTGCACAGGACTGTGTCCAGGTGGGTTTTGAATATCTCCAGAGAAGGAGACTCCACAACCTCCCTGGGCAGCCTGTGCCAGTGCTCTGTCACCCTCTTATTTTAGATAAGGGTATGTCTATGTAAACCTGTAATTATATGTTAATGTATAATTGGCACCTGAATGCATTGTTATTATTCTGTTAATGCAATCATTGCTAGTCTAGCCTGAAGTACAAGCAAATCAAGTAGCTCTTGAAATCTGCATTATTTTTGAGTGGGGTTGTTTGTAGGCTTCCTACCTGAGTAGTCCTGGCCTGTTCTTCTAGAATTGGAATCAGCTGACATTAGATTTCATAAGAAACAGGAGGAAAAGGAGAAAACATCTGAACTTGTTTTTCCTACTTCACTCCCTTTATTAACTCAGAGGTTGGAACATGCAAAAAAAAGAATTGTAAATAGAATGAATTAATCTAAAATTTGTAATATAAATTGATTCTTCTTGGTGCTGCCTGTGGCATCCTGTTTCAAGAATGGTACACTTAGTCATGTGCCTGCAGAAACATCCTATGCATTAGCTGTCAAGAAAAGGAAAATGTTTCCCTTTGGGCCAGCATGCTTCAAGCAATTGTGTAAACTTTCTGTCCCCTCCAATTCTGAATCTGTTCATATCTGTTGGAAGCTCCCCCCCCCCCAAGCCACTTTGGCCGTTCTCCATCATGTTAGAAAAATGCTTGTGAGCAATTATTAAATAGGTCTTTTAAAATCAACACGGCTTTTAGAAGCTGAAAGAATTTGATTTAAAATTTGAGGGACTTAGCATTACCTTTTCAGCTAGTGATGAATGCCTAATCTAAAAACTAATTTGGCTGTCTTGTCAGTGTTTTTTCTTGACTTACCTTGATTCCAAATTCCAGTATCGTGTCCTGTTGTAAGGAAGTTGGAACAAAGAACAGCCCGGCTTCCTTAAAGCAAGGTGGTCGCTGGAGGTCTGACTTCTCTGAAGACTGGTGGCTAGCCAGCATACACGTAACCATGCATTCTAGCCGAGTGTTCAGACTCGGCAAAGATTGCCCTTGCAAGAAGACAAAAAGGGCAGGCTGAAGAGGGGTCCAGCAGGAACTGGGTCAATGATGACCTTTCTGTTGTAGAGGCACATCTTGGAAACTTCTGACATCACTTTGGGCAACTGCCATCTGACTTGGGAGCTTTTGGACTTTTCCCACTGCACAGCAGGCTTCTCTCTCCATCCCTGGATGGGGGTCTCTGAGTCAAAGAGTGTTATCTGCACAGAATAGGTGCTCTCAGGAGGAAAAGGAATAGCTAAGACTCTCAAAAGTGATTTCTTTTGTCCCATTCATACAGGAATGTAAAATATGAGGCTAAAACTCTGTGTGATGCTGGTGCCTTTCAAGTCTTCAGGGCAAAATAGTTTTTTGGATGGAGGCTGCTCTGCCTTAGAAACAGTGCAGATGGGTAAGCTTAAGCTGTTGGGTAATGAATGAAGACTTTACTAGCATATTAGCTCTCCTTTAGAATAGACAAATTAATGTTGGAAGGAGAAAAAGGCTGGTTATCGGTAATAATGCTCTTTCTCCAGATGTTTTGGCCTCTTTTCCATCCTGTTTAGCCCTAATTTCTGGGGGTCAATAGGTATGATGGAGTCACCAGAAGATGTGAGGTAACATGTGATTCCACTCACAAGCTTTCTCACTACTGATGAAAAGAAAATGAAATGGCTTTATGGTCATGTGGCTTGGCATGTAGTTCCAGAAGTGGCTCTGTGGAGCTTTCTGCAGAGAACAGGCAAGAGTGCTGGCAAGAAATCCTTTTTGTTTTTAAATCCCATGCTCTGGTTGCTCATGTTTACATTGCTGCTATTGCTGTATGATGCAATGCCAGTTACTCATACAATTTGCCCTGTAAGGTAATTTAAATCAAATTAAATTGGCACCAAACTTAAAACTTTAAAATAGGACACATTGATTTGTTCTGTGTCTAAGTGCGCTGTTGCTGGAAGGCAGAGCAGACCTGGGCCTGGGGAGATGGAGGCATGTTGGTATGAGGTGGAATGGAAACCCAGGCTCTCCAGGACATGCCAGTGTGTGGACTTTGCAGCTCAGTTACCACTGTTCTTTCTATGCTGAATTCAGCCTGCAAGTGAAGAACAAGTTTGCAGGACCTTTGTCAGGGAATGCAGTTATTCTTGGGTGTGATTAGGATATCCAGAACCTGCACATTTCTGTTGCTGTCTGGTCCTTATTCCAGCTTTTTCCTTGTACAATCCTTTCTTGTAAGGAGCTTCTTGCACTAATTTACTCCAGTTGCTGCTTAGTTTGAAAGGCCTGAGAGACTTGGAAGATGCACGCCATCCCCTAGAGGGCTGGATATCCCCCCTTTCTCCCACTGGGAGGTTGTTAATGTTTTAAGAAGCAGTGAAAGGCATCCTTGGAGCCAACACGACTGGATTTCTTCCCTGCCTAAAGAATGCAGAACATTCCTTTCCAGCCAAAGGGAAATTGTGCCACACGTTTGAAACAAAACAAGCAAACACGAAACAAAACAAAACTGTTTTCTTTATCTGAGGAATGCTGGGGCTTTAGGAGCTCAAAGCTATGGATTTGGCATATTGCAGCCACCAAGCAGGTTTTAAAAAGTAGGATGGTCAGGAGAGGGGGATGTAAAAAGCAGCCATGTCATTGTTTATCTCTATAAAGTCACTTGATCTTCCTTCTTAAAACTAGAAACTGATTGAATTAAAAGTGGAGAGATTGGAAATGAGTGAAGAGGGGAAAAAAAAAAAATCTAAGTGTGGATACTGGTTCGTTAGTGATTGTTAACTGTTCTGGACACTGTGTGAGAGATGTTGATACTATTTTTAAATCACCTGAATGAAGGAAATGGGAAAGGAGACTTGGTTCTATAATCTAGGATTAAAAGATGATGCGAGTACAGGGTAGATATGGGCTGCATAAACTGTTGGTGTCAGTCATGAAGAGTCTTGAGTGGTATGAACTCCCTTTTTCTTTCATAAAGTCTCTTGCAGTGCATAAAGTTCTAAGCCTGTTTTGACTAGCTTTGTTTGCCTATTGCAAAAGCTGGTAATAGCATCTACAATTCCCTGAACCTGGGGCAGGTGCAGTGAAGTTGATGGAATGTAAGCTCTGATGGCCCCACAGAAGGCAAAACCTGGGTTAAGCTCATTTTACGCTTACTATCTTACATGTAGACATGGCTCTTATATGGAGTTGCGAACAGCTTTGCCCAATGAGTTTGCAGCATACAAGAAAACACTGAAGCAATTTGAGGAACCAAAGATGAACTTAAAACTCCTGTCAATTAAACATCTAGAATTGGGTTCCTTTTTGTGGGTTTAACTGCAAGAAAGGGGCTTGAAGGCAGGCTTCGTTGCAGGGAAATTCTCTGCTGCAATTGTGGGCAAGTTGGCCCATTCTGTGGCTCTTTTCCTGCTGGTTTCCAAGAGTCTTACCTCTAGAAAATGTTAATGGACTAGTTGTGCAGCCAGTAGGCTGAGCAATTTGAATCAGTAATGAGCCATTAGTCCGAGTCAGTAATTGGTCTGAGCAGTAAAGGGTGAACGCTCTCCTCAGGCAAACCCAAGTGGAGGACGGCTTGTGCTGATGTAAATAAATGGAACCATTTGTACATGGAGACCTGAAAGCTTTGTCTGCTGGTGGTAGGAAGTCAGGTGCAGCTGGCACTAATTCACCCGCTGTCTGCTTGCAGGGAGGGGAGCATACTGCCTCCACAGTGGCTAGTATGTCTCAGAAGACAGATAATATCTTGACAAAAATGTCAAATTGAAATGTGACCAAAACCTGAGAATGGAACTTTGGTTTTTACCTTCTCCAGTTCTTTCTGGATTCACCTGGGTACTGATCAAATCTGAAACAAGCTGTGCTATTACACAAACCAAGCTTCAGGTGCCCAATTATTCCTGCCTCTCCAACCTCATAAATAATGAGAAATGCTTTGTGATGTCTTTAGCAGCTTGTAGTGGATACAGGAAAGATAGAGAAATATTGTATGGCCTTCATCGTAAGATGAAAGAAATGCAAGTTTACTGGGGCAGTATGAATACAAGTGATGGTTCTAGTTGGTGAACACCATCTTCGATGAATTTCTTGCAGAACATTAGCAGGTACTAAGTCTCCGGTGCTACCCAAACAATTCTTCTGGATGCCTTATGTTTTTTTTTTTTTTAAAATAAATAACATACTAATTTATAAGTCTGGATGAAGGAGAATTTTCATGCAAAAGTTGCTTTCTGAACTGTTTAACTCTGTCACTTAATATGTTCCTAGACCAGGGCTGACATGTTTCTGTCAGGTCTTTTCTGGGTAAAATATACATGTGTGCGCATACAATTTGATGCTTCTGGACAGAGCCGCATGTGTAGCGTAGCTATGTGGAAAGTCAGACTGTGCTATGCATGCATAATAAGTCTGCTTCCTCAAAGCAGCAGATTTGCAGTGTGTGTGCTACATGAATGCTCCAAGTCCTCTGGATGTGCAAAAGCTTGATTTGTCCTACCACACACTGATGGTGACAGTTTCTCGGTCTGCCCCGATAAAATTTAATGGGGGCAGGAAATCATCTCTGGGAGAAAAATGAATGTGTGCTGCTTTTCATGAAACTGGGATAAAAACTTAGGTGACTGAGAAGTAACTGGGAGAGATTACTGCAACAAAAACTGTCTTTCAAAGGCCTGAGTGGGCTGTGAATAAAAAATTCTGTAGATGGAATTTGTAGCGCATAAGATTTTGGTTAGCTCATATTTATATTTCCAAGCAAACTTAGCATTGGAATTGAAGTTTTCTCTATTATAAAAATAGTTCTGCAAAAAATACCATTACTTTAATCAGTAGGTTTGCCAGTTTGTAGATATTCAGAATTCTGTCTGGTTCCTATTGCTGTCCCTATACTGTACATAATCTATGAAATTCTTTATTAAATTCCAATTAAACATAATTGTAGAAAGCAAGTGAATTTCATAGGTACGGCAGATTGTAGTTGGCCAATATTACAGATTTTGCAAGATAAAGAGAACCCAGCTTTTAACTGCGAGTTATGATCAATTTTTGTGAGAAGAGAGGAATGTAATTTTACAATACTGTGTATACTGGATCACTTTTCCAGAGTAGAGCAATGTTCTAAGAAACACTTAGATATAGCTTATAAATCAAACAGATTTTTGAAATATTAAGGTCTAGAAGAAAAATTCAACCTCAAATTTGCTACATAAACAGTAGAATTAAAAACAATCCTTTTGGGTCCCCACATCACTGACTTGTCTGAAATTGTTTAGTTTTCATCAAGACATTTTTTGTGGGCCTCAGAACATATGTATCAAATTTGAAGCTGAAGAAAGTTTCATTGGCAAGTTTAAGCAGAAGGCAAATTCTGTTTTAAAGTATATTTTGTTTAATATAATGCAAGAATTCTGCTTTCATCTATAAAGCAAGAGTTCTAATCGGTAGGTTAGTCTATATAATATGACTTAATAAAATTGTAGTTTACAAGTGTTATTATAGCAATCTACAGACTAGTCATGTCTGTAATGTCTTAAGGACAGCTGTAAAGGTTTTTAAATGATTAAGTCATGGTATTGAGCAGCCTGGTGAGTAGATCTAATAAGCAGACTAACAATTGATTAAGCAACATCTGTTAAGGTATTATTAACTGTTTATGTGCTATACACAGATTTCTGGTGTCTGACCAATTACAGGTTGCAGAGAAATGGAATGGTTCTGCGGACCGTGGGTTGTTTGTCATTTAAATACTTCATAGCTATGTGGCCTCAACACCTTTTCTTTTTTAAAGAGTTGTTAAAAAAAATTCTTCCCATGCTCTTTGAGTGTCTGGATCAGCATGCCAAGATGTTATACTATTACGCTATGTGTTTCTCTAGATCCTTTAAAACAGCATCATTATAACTTTGAAATTAATAGTCCTAGACTTCCTGTCTTCTGTAGCTGTTTTTAAAAATAAACCTGAGAATGAGTTGGAGAAATTGCTGGGTTTGCAGATAAGTGAAGCTAGAAGTTGCTTTCTTGTACCAGCCTAACATGACCCTATTTTGTTACAGTATTTGCATCCTGCAGAAGAATCTAGACATCAAAACATTAGTGTTGTTTTTTCAAAACAGAGTAATGCAGTGGGAAATGTATTTTGTCATGGGTGCAGGGATTCAGTTGAGTGACTGGAGGTAGTTTTCTTTCAACTCCTTTGCCCCATGAGCTCTGTCAAGGTTTCTCTGTAAGGGAGATAAACTATGAAATTATGATGGGAAAGCTTGAATGCATGCAGAGCATGTGTGCTTGTAAATAAGATAGGGGGAAGCTGGAGAGGCAACCACAATGTTTGTTCAGGTTCCTGAGATGGTACCTATGGGAATTCAAGCTTCTTTAGGACAAATAGCTGGAATAATAGCTTCCCTCCATGTGCTCATCTGGGTTTTTGTTTTATGTTGACAAGGGAGAAATGCTTTGATAAAGGCCAGGGATGGGAGAAGTCTTTCTGACAGACTGAATTTCAGAGTTGTGTCCATGTCTTACATGTCACTGTGCTCTGCTTGGTGCTCAGGTTCTGATGGGACCTTTAGATGCTGCAGCAAAGCAATTTTCAAGTGTAAGGACTTGACAGGTTTCATCTTGACTGTTCAGCTCCTCACAAATATGCTTTCAAATGATGGTGGTTCTTAAGATCAGTTGTCTTGGGCTCATTTTGAACAGTCAATCTGTAGATATCTGGCAGTCTGTAACTTTGAGGAATGATCTTCCTCCTCTTAAAATAAAAATATTTTAATTTTGAGAATGTGGTGTCACTTGTACCCTAACTGTGTACATTTTTTAGACGTGCTTTGTTCCATATGTACAGATTTCCTTCTGAAGCATGTTAGATCCTTTGGAGGCCCTTCCAGCACTACTCAGTTACTCTGCCTATCTGCCACCTTCTGTTCTTCTCCATTCCTTCCCTCATATAGAAAAACTATTCCTTCATTTTCATAATCAAATACAAAACCTCCTTTAGACTAAATTCAGATACTGGGGTGAACTAGCTGGGGCAACATAGCTAGAGAGTAGAGTTGTGCTCACTCACTAAAGCTCTGAACCTCTACTCTTAATGGTCCTGGGGGGGGGAAACCTGCAGAAACAAGCGGTGAAAATAGTATAGTTAGGTGCTCTCCCCTTTCCCTCACTTGCACACATGCAATACAGACATAGCAGTGAGGTATCCATTCTCTTTGCCTGTGAGGAAATGAAAAGGCGTATTGTAAGCCCAAGACTAGTCTGGTTGTCAGCCAGGAATTAGTCCTCTAAAGGAGAAAGGGAGAGGGACTGGCGAGAGAAGAGGCTGGGCAGGGGGAAGGGGGAGCTGGAAGGGGGAAAGTATACTTTGAGATAGGTTCAATGCACATAGCTAGAGATGGAAGGGGTCTTGTGCTTCCTCAGCATGCAGGTGTTGGGAGAAAGGAAGGGAGCTTGTGTTCTCATACACAGGCATGTGTCTGGGGGAGCAGGGTCAAAAATTTAGACTATTTACTTAATCCCTTGGAATGGCTTTTTTCTCTTCTGTTTTCTTTTTGTGTTTAACAGACTGCTTTACAGGGGACACGTGTGGTAATTAACACATGCAGCTGTAGGGCTTCAGCCATATGTCTGAATTTCAAATGGCAATTGATCTGGGAAATTTGCTGCTGTCTCCACCCCCCACTTATAGGCTGTATTCCTTGAAGATGTGGGGGAATTTATAGAGTCTTTACCTTGAAGAGACCAGAGCTGGAAGGAGAGGAGTGAAAGGGAATGTGTGTGATGTTGGGGAGAGAGGGAAGAGAGACTCTGAATTCCAATCACACCCTTCATGCCCCTTGCCTCAGGCCACCATATATTTCACGTCGCTACTAAAGCATTCCCAAAGCTAGGGATCTGATCATTACTCATATGAAGCTTGCATAACAATTGTCAATTTTTTTCCTCTTTCAGCAAAGCAGTCTAAGATCAGAATCACGATGTCCTTGCCTGCTTTTTCAGATACGTGCTCCCCTTTCCACAGCTGCAGGTATCTGGCCTCTTACACAGCCTAGAAGTGGCAAGGTGGAATTGATTGTAGACTCTGAGCAGCCTTTCAGGAGAGGTAGTCAGGGAGGGGGGGTGTGCGTCGGGGGGAACAGATAATACTTCACATCAAAGCAGAGGCTCCTGAAAGAAGATGTGATATATTGTAGGTAGAATCAAACCAGAGAGGCTAAATTAAACAATCATAGGGTGGCTGTTGCTTTTGCCAACTGTGATCAGGCAGCTGTTGACAGTGCTATAGAGCTTTCTGCAAACTTCTCTCCAATTTTGGGGCAATGTCAAGTGCTAAAATCTTGCTATGAGATATGGTGCCTTAAGTGAAATATTTCTTTGTGCGGAAACTTTTACTCCCTGTTTCATTTCAAATGTCACTCAAGGCAGTAAGCCAAATGGAAGACGGTTCAAAATTAAGACACTGTGGTTTAAAATCCTGCAGTATCTAGCATACTTCTAGTGCTTACAGGGTGAGATAAAAATGTGTTCTACCAAGTAGGAAGCTATAAAAAAAAAGTAAGCCTCTCTTCCCCTCCTTCAATCTATTTTTAAACTTTCTCAATGCTGGCTGCTGCTGGTTCCTTGATCTCATCACTCACTCCACAGTATAAGAAACACTGATACTTTGGAGGTGTTTCTGCTCTGGAAAAAAAACACCCAACAAACATTCCTAATAGTGGGAAATAACTCCAACTCTTGCTGAAGGTGGACTGTGATTTACCCAGCCCTTATAATATTGCTGCTTTGTTTTTCTGTGTTCTGTCCTTTCCACTTTCCCTGTGAAGCTTAGTGCCAGGACTGTCTGGAGCAGCCACGTACTGTACTGCCTCTTCTGACTTACTTCCCTTTTCTCCCTTTATTACTATGGACAGTGCTCCTTCTTGGGACAAGATAGCCTAACATCCCTTCTATGGATTGGCATGACCTTTTCCAAATAATCTGGTTGTAACCTATATTGATATGCACTTGGATACAACTTTTGTTACAGAGAGGCAGGGCCTAATTCTTTATTCACTGTTTATTACAGCTGTTTTATTTCCTTTCAATTATTTATCTCCCTGAAGAATAAAGTTATTCCTATTCATCTCCTCTTCATTACCTTGATCCTTTTCTTTAGAGAAAAGGGAAGTGCTGGATTTACAGCCATGTAATTTCTGGGTAGCATTTACCTACCACAGCAAGGCTTTTCTACCTCAGCTGACCCGTGAAGGTGTCTGCTGGTCAAAATGAGCCTTGGAGACTCAGCTTTGAAACTGAGTGCCATCCCCACAGCCAGCTGCCATTGTCCATTAGGCAATATGTCATGATTCTTCAGCAAGCATCAGGTAGTCATGATTTTTGGTAATGGGTAGTTTTTGATGCTATGTTGAATGAAAAATATTCTTTACTTCCATAGGAAGCCTCTTTCTGCAGCCTATATGAGTTCTTTAGGTTTGAAGCTATTCCGATAGCCTTCTCGTGTGTCACTGTAGCTGAGCTTTTTATGCCGCTAGAATTGCTGCTGGTACGTAAGGAAAATAGCCACGCTCAGTGGTTGGTCGCAGGTTCTCATCTTTAGCCATGCAGAACGTGGCTAGAAGCTGTGAAATGTCAGTCTGCTACAACAGACAGGCTATGATCCTATCTGAAAATTTAGTAGATGACCAAACCAGAGCCTGGAAACTGAGCTGGGGCTCTGAGCTTTGCTCTACTTCTCATTCCTCAACGAGTAGTTGAACTAGTGTGTGTTAACCAAGCTCATGTGGCTGGTGAGGATGGGCTCGCAGCTTGTGTGCTGCAAAATGCTATGTTCTGAAATTATCTGCTGTGAAATAAACAGGTTTACATGTAAATGTATGGCGTTTACATGTAGCATTTCTAGGCAAGCTGTACAGTGGGGCCAATGGACTCCAGGCCAAAGAGGGATTTTAGTGTTGTCCTTGCTGCTGCCTAGCTGATTTCCTGAGGTATATGAAAAATACAAAGGAGGATGAATTCTGACACTGTGGGACTGGAAATATGCTTGTTTTTCAAGATGAAAGTATTAGTTTATACGGTCATTAAGAAATGACTTTTTTGATTATTATCTCAGCAGGGTGGCAAGAACAGCAGCAGGATAGAAAAAATGCAGCAATATCAGGGAATACTGCCTTCTTCCAAAGAATTATGACACTTTGCCTATGAGGGAAGGGAGGAACTTCTCTCAAAGAGAGAAATGGTCAAATCTGATACAGTGGAAATGGTAGATTAGCAAAAATATATATGACTCGCATCTTAGCAGCTCCTTCAAGAGCCTTTTAATGGATGATAAACAGGTTCTTTTAAGGTGTGTTTTCCTTTTTTTTTTTTTTCTTTTTTTCCTTTCCAATTTGAGCCACTCTGGGAGTGAATTGAAGGTTTTGACTTAAACCAAGACAATTAAAACTGTTGCCAAGCTAGCTGCCATTCTCTTTGGGGCTGGGTCATAACTGAAGGAGTTAAGGCTTGGTTCTGTAGGTCAGGGCTGATGACAACAGGGTGTATTTCTAAGTTGTATGATGCCAGGTGACTTCTGTCTAGCTTCACAAATGAAACTGCTCTGAGGAGTGTTGGGGGAGGGTGGGAATAACAAGTCTTTGAAGATGGCAGGGGGACAGGGGGGGACAATGCCTTCACAGCTTGAGAGTGATTCCACATTGATCAAAATAAAGTTGTTTGTGCAACTCTGAACTGGAGATGGTATCAAACTACCCTGAGCTTTATTACCTGCTTCTTCTTTTTAGCAGATAAGGTTTAAATCTGGCCTTGGGCATTTATTTTCCCATTACTTTCAAATCTTTGAAGAGACCTGTTTTGCCTTTTGGGTAGGAATTTGGCTGTGGAGTCTGAAAATTGTAAAACCGCATAAGGTAAACCTATGCGCAATGACAGGTCTTCTCTATCCAGGCTTCCTTGCATTTGACCTTAGAAATGCTCTATTAACCAAACTGAAATCTGATCATCTGCTTCTCTGCACATCTCTTACGAACAAATTGCTTTGATAGAAAAGATCTCTGTGTTGGACTTTGGCCCAAAAATGAACTGAAAATTCTAGTTAAGTTCAAAACAGCAGGACTGTGTGCAGGTTTCTTATACTCAATTACTTCTGTATTCAGGCTACTTGAGAGATACTGCTGCTTCTTGTCGAAAACTCCTCCAAGCCTGCAAAATTGGTTGACTGTGGCTTACTGTTCACAATTTGGAGAGAAACTGGCTGAAAACCAAGAAATCTTATTTCACAGGTTTCAAGGTTTTGAACCCCTCATTTATTACTTGTTAGAACAAAAGAGAGATCACAAACTTGTGGCTCCCTGCTGTCCTCTTAAATGAGTTGATAGTACTATAGTTGGGATCTTAGCTTGAGAAAAGGGAGAGCAAAGAGTGGGTCTCAAGTTTGAATTAGGCGAGTGCTCTAAATGCTGCATTTAATTATTTTAAGGCTCTTGCTTTGTCTTCTACTTGGAAGCATGGCTACCTTTCTATGAGTGGGCTAAAACAACCTTTCACAAGTACTGAAGCAAATTTACATCACTAGAAAATTCACAACCATCTCGGCTTAATTCTCTGAGCCTTCATGGCTGCTGCTTGTTGCTAGAATAACATGTATGTCTCTCTCTGTGTTGGCACCAAAATCCATAAGAGTTTTGCTATCAAAGTGGTAAAGTATAATGGCTTAGTTTTCAGCTGCATTGTCCTCCATATAGCAGTACTAGGAAGATTTTTTTTTTTCCTCCACAGAAAGGTTCGTATAACTTATAGAAGTGAGTCAGGTATTTAAGGGGTAATTACTATAGGGCTTGGTTCAACCTGCAAAGTTCAAATCTGAATCTGGATCTGAACTTTCCCAGAGGCAGGGAGTGTGTTTGGACATTGTGTTGGTTTGACCTATTATAGTGCAAGCTCTGAAATGCAGGTCCAGATGTGGACTGGGATTCTGTATCTTCCCAAGTATGAGACATTCGGGGCCACTTGTGCTTAAACTGACTCCTGTTAAATGATACATAATTGAAGTAATATAAAACTGGATCTCATTTTGGGAAAGGTGTCTACAGCATTGTGTCTGAAGGGTAATATCTTGCTGTGTCTTTATTTTTCAAAAGGAGCTGTTTGCTGAAAGCTACAGAGAATGAGAAGTTAGAGGGCAGGTTTGTTTTGGCTAATTACTGTAGAAGTAGCTTGAGAACTTAAGCAGTAAATGAGGATTTTGGGTTTTAGAGAGATCCTATCTGAATCTCAGGATTCAACAGTTTTAAAGCCACCGAATGCCAGAGACTAGAGCATTGCCATTAATACAGAGTGCTGCTCCAGACCCCTTTTGACACGTTTGCTTTTGAAGGACCAGGCCCAGGAAGAGGGAGCTCTTTGTTTGCGGTCAGAATAAACTCATTGTACACCCAGACAATTAACTCTTCAATCGACTTGCCAGCCTCTGTAAAGCACTCCGGTCCCCCTCTCTGTCTATCTCCACTTCTATTCAGGCATTTAAGCACACCAATGTTTTTTGTTTATTATTCTGAAAAAGTCCTTCACAAGAATAGTCGGAGCGGATCAACATTGTCCTCCCAGCAGCATTTATCTCTGCCTAGCAGTGAATGTGTCAATCAGGAATCAAAAAGCCAAACAGAGGAGGCTTTGAATTGTGTCACGGGGGTCAGAGTTACTTCCAGCTGTCTGTGCGTGGGATAGGCTTTCTCGAAGGGCGAAGAATTGTGCTGCCATACAAATGCACTGACTACATTGGACCACAAAGTCCTCGGGGCTTGAGTGGCTTTTTTCATGTTGATGCACCTGCGAGGGAGATGTGAGGAGGAAGCGGGGGGAACTAATGCCTTCCAGAAGGCACAGGGGAAGGCTTCTTGTCCTATCTGGATGATGCCTGGAATGCAGCGTTAAGTAAACACTGCCTGGGTCTGTACGGCATACAGAATAGTTAATGTAGGAAGGGAAAAATCACTGCAGTGACGGTGCAAGTCAACCTTTGCAGTTAAGAGCTCCTTAAGCCATACGGACCCTTTCATGTTCAGCACTTAGGCACATTTTCACCTTTTTAAGCAAAACACTTCCGTATTTTGGTCCATGTCCAAGTGTTTGTGGGTTGTTATATCCAAAGGGAGCATATTGTTGCTGTTTCTTAAAATGAAGGCAATAAGGAGTGAGAACTTGCTTTTGCTGATTTGGTTTAAAAAGTTGGGTTTTTTCTTAACAGCTGTGGGATCTCCATGCATAGAAGTGGAAGAGGTGTGAAAAACTGGCAGGGAAGTCTGTCTGCACTGGTGCATTTCCATTTCAGCTGCTTGGCAAGAAAGTATCTTGATTTGGCTGGATTGTAAGAATTTCACATTTTCTTGCCATGACTGTTAACTTTCTGCATTTATATTGGCGATATATGTCTCTGCATAAAAGTTGCATATGCTATTAAATTAGACTTGCTGAAACTGTTGCTTTAATCACAATCCTTTCCTACATCAAGTGAAACAATCTTCCCCATGCCTGTGATATTGGAAGGGATGTGTATGTTTGTGTGAGACCCCATATAGTGCAAACACAGGTTTTATTGTCTTTTTTTAATTACTTAAGACAACATCCTCCAAGCCTGGGGGCAATACACAGAAATGTCAAAGTTATAAAATTGCGTCTTCAGGATTCAAGAACTGCATAGGTACAGGGAGCTTGAGTTGACCTGGCAGGTCTTTGTTGCGTCTGACCAGAGTTACTAAAGACACAGAAAGGTGTATGTGTGACTTAAGTCCCTCAGGAGTGCTCAAGCCTAAGAAAGCTCTTCTCCCTTCCCGTTGGTTTGACAGACTCACTAAAGGTGGGCTTTGCTGCATCAAACAGAGCATGCTAAGAATTCACTTATTGTCCTGGCTATTTGTGCTCTAAGTTGCCTATTTAGCTTTAGCTATGCTCTGTAATGGCTCACCCAAAACCAGATGATGGTAAGTGAAGGAATTGCTTGATACTGGAAAAAGGCTGCTTCCTTCTAGGGCAGAGCTATGCACTTAAACTTGTCATCCTCTTAGTCCGTCAGGCTGACTCAAAGTCTGGGAACCGTTGATGTTCAAGCTATAGACTTACAAAAAAGACTAGATTTTGTACAAGGCCCGGATGGTTGACCCCATAAACACTAGCACTCTTTAAAATGGTAGCAATGTTTAGAGTGCCTCATGGATTCCAGTGAGAACACATAAGTGATATACTGAAGGTTGAGGTTGCTTAGGAAAAATACAGATCTTGCTCTGTTAATGTGATGCAAGTATACAGGTGACTTTTGCAGTGGATATATTTTCCTGGGTAGGAGATGTGATATGGGATGTTAACTCTATCACCTAACTTTTCCCCTTTCTCCAGCTTCCATTAGGTGGCTTGAGGCAAGAACAGTGATTCACAGCAGCAGGCAGTTACTTCACATTTTTCCGTAGTAATTTGTGCTTTTTCTATGTCAGGGAATTTATTTTTCTCCTGACATAACTCGAGTTGCTCATGGCCTCAGTGCCTGTCATTCAGAGTACAAAGATCACTTTAACAGTCGTCTTTCGCATGAACTGAATCTCCTTGTCCCTCAACCCCAGTGTACACTGCAGTCGTTCCAGATGTGGGTGCTTGCTAGATATTCTGCAAGGATAAGGGTAAGGGAGGGGAGTCCTGGTGGGAGCATAAAGAGTTCTTGCCCACCACTAGTAGTAGATCTGGACACGCAAGTAATTGTCCCTGTTTTGAATTATTGTCAGGCTAATGCAACAAAAACTGTTCTTAAGCTTATGGGCCTCCGATAGTAGTAGCGCAAGTGGGCTTCTGGCTTATAGCCATGGTATCTTAATGTGAAAACGGCTTAGGAAGAGTTGTTTGGACCTGCCTGTTTCACTCTTACCAGTGATAAGATAAAAATACCATTTTTAAGTTGCTACTAGTTGAGCCAGAAAAATCAATTCAACTTTTGCAAGTGTACCCTAGGAAAAGGAGGCTTACTGGAAAGGAGTTTTATGGCTTTAAAATGATGTCCCATCAGGAGGTATTCTGTTGAGTGATGCTGTCTGTATTCAGTGGTTGTCTTGAAAAAAGAAAGTAGGTATTCATGCTGGGTTGTAAAACGTGAAAGGGAAGCATGCCAGCGCACTCTTCATCAAGGCTCTGAGAATATTCTGCAACCAAGGGAAATTATCTTTGATGGTTCTGCAGTACGTGAGCTCCTGATCTGGAAGCATTGCCATCTAGAGGGATTGGGAAGCACTTACTTGACCTCTCTGAACCCTCTGTTTGTGATGTGCTCTGCATGAGGAACTATTGCAGTTACATGCCTCTTTTGAAAGTGTGGAATTTAATAGCTTTTTGAAGAAAGGAATAGGTTGTACCTGATGTACATACCTCATTACCTTTGACTCCAAAGTAACAATATCCTGTACATCTCATATAATATCACAGGAGACCCCAGGTCTCTGAAATAGCTTGGTTTTTCTGTTCTATGTTAAAATGCTTCTTTAAGGAACACAAAATGTTTGTTCAAAACTTTCAGGTATGTAAAATAGAACTTATTCCTTGTTTACCAGGAGCAAACAGGCCAGTGGAACAAATGTTCAGTGTGATAAACAGTGTATTGAGTGAGGGGAAAAATCAAATGAGAGTAGACAAGCATTAGGGTTGTTCTTCTGCCCAAAGGGAATGGCAGTGAAACTTTTTGCCATAAGCTAATTTGAAACACTGAGACCTACTGAGAATTCTGCAGTTTAAGAAATAGATTTGGTAGTTTCAGAGTAAGAAGCTGGCAGCTGGGAAGTGAGCATGGTGTTTTTAATAAAGTGCAATTTTTCTTTTATGTAACTATTTAATGATCTTTAAAAAAATAATCAGAAATATCCCTGAGTTTTGATTTTTGAAATACGGTGAATGTAATTACAGGGCTCTTGTCTATTGTATTTTATCTTGTATGTGTGATGAAAGAACTGTACTTGCTCGAACAACAGGGGAATAATTCTACTTCCCTCTATTTGCAAAACCCTTAATACTGGGTGCTGCTACAATGTGGACTTAGTGACAATTTGGCCTTAGTAACCCAGTGAGAAAATGACTGTGTAGTTCACAGAGCCATTTTACTGAGATTATCTTAAACCACTCAGTTCAAAGATTAGTTTGGTATTTTTGTCTATTTGCTGCATTTATTCTGTCACTGTTTAATACTCTCCAGTAGCTTAATGGCTAACTTTATACAAAAACTGCTACAAAATTCTATTTCTTTAAGAATGTATTTCCCAAACTGTAATTGCTACTGTCTCTGTTCTTCACACACACATGAGCCTAAAAGAAACCCCTTGAACCTGAAGCGTCCTGAGTTCTGCCAAAGTTCACATAATGGTTCAGAGAAAGTGCTGTGGCTCAGATCCACTTCTAATTTTTCTCTATTGTTGGCTTCTGGGTTGCTGCTTTAAATCTGAAAAGCAATTCTGTAATTAGTCCATGCAGAAGCATTCATGAGAACAATAGGAATAAACTTATTATCATACTGGTAATTTTTTAATGCCAGGTCT
The DNA here is from genome assembly GCA_009819775.1 of Phoenicopterus ruber ruber. Classification (NCBI taxonomy): domain Eukaryota; kingdom Metazoa; phylum Chordata; class Aves; order Phoenicopteriformes; family Phoenicopteridae; genus Phoenicopterus; species Phoenicopterus ruber. The sequence goes on from CM020219.1 coordinate 39,621,942, forward strand.
CTTCCTATTTCATGTAACTTAAGAATTGTTCACCTTTCCAGTTGTTCAACGAGTATCTTTTGCAGTTTTCGGTTGGTTTCTGAATCTGTAAAGCCAATCATGCTGATTACATACTGCTCACTGCTTCGTTACAGTGTGAAGTGTCATCCTAAATAAATAACAAGCCATAGCTGTGGTTTCTGGGGTCTTGCAGAAGCAGAGCAGCCTATTCTGACAAAAAAGTGAAGATCAACTATTGACTTTTATCCAAAGATTTCTTTAAAGGGCAAAATCTTCCTTCTTGTAAATTAAGCAAATTTCAGGGAACTCTGCCAAGAAATCAGTTGCTCAAACTTTTAAAGAAAAATACTGCTTATCCATGTTACTGGTAATACCCAATAACAGGAAAACTCAGAACAAGAGCTGACTGAAGAATGGTAAGTATTCTTTCTTCCAAATATTTTTTGCTATGCTTGCAGTTAAGCATAAAACCAAATACAATGATGAAGAGGGGAAAATGACAACAGGGTCTCTCTTGCTCATTTCTGTCAACCTCCTTTACTTCAGTGGATCTCTGAGGTTGAAATGGAATTACCAGCATATTTTTGCTTTCTGTGAATTAAATTGCTTTCTGTGGAAATGCATAAAATTAATGATCTGTGGAAGAGGTGTTCAGGCTTTTGCTCACTTTATAAAACTGCAAATACAGGTATGGATGGAAAAATAGTCTACAAGCCTCTGTTTTCCATCTCTGCCCTTCCTTTCCCCTTCCAATGCTCTCTTACTTTTGTAACTGGAACTAATACAAGGGAAGGCTGAGCACAGTTATTGCTACCTCTAGGAGGGGCTGTCCCATGCACCTTTCCTCCAAATGTTGTCTGCCTTGTGCATCTGATAGTCGTGGAGATGGTGGCAGGCCTGGCTTTTCTGGCACGGACTCCTCCCTCCAACTGATTTTTGCTGTGTAACTTTACATCTTAGGTTACTGCCCACTTTGATACCTGGTGTCACCTTTGCCCATAACATATGCAAAAAACAGTTGTTACAAATTGTGATTTTTTTAAGTCACTTTTCCCCTTTTTGGAACACAAAAAGCAATTCTAGGCTAATCTCATCTTAGTTTACATCCCAACAATATTCTATTTTCTAATCTTGCAATGTAACAAAGGACTTTCCTCTACAGTTTGTTCAAGCTTAGCTTGCCCACAGTCAGAGGTTTTGCCTCACTTAATGCTATGCCACTATTCTAGAGCTGTGTAAAGATGCTCCAAGCTGGGGCTTGAAATCCAGGTCCCTCTGAATGCTGAGGAAATTAGACTCAGCCTGAATCCAAGCTGGGCCTGTAGATATGATGGATAGGATTACTAAGCCAAACAGAGTGTAAAATGAACACTTTTCCCTGTGGTCCATCTCTAAATATTGAGATTTATATTTCCTGTGGAATCCTTCTTGGTTGAAGCTTTTAATTATGAAAGACTTGTGGTCAGAAGACATGGAGTGCTCTTGCACATGAGAAACCGAATATAAGAGAAGTTCTTTTTCCACAATTTTGCAATTAGAAGTCATTGCCACAGCGTTGCAATTAGAGAACACCTTGATGCAGACATTCTAAGAAAAAAGATTTGCTATTGACCATCCCTTTCTAACAGCTCTGCAGTGAATGCTGGTGCCAGGTTCTGCACAGGTAAGTTTCAGAAGAAGAGGTTTTTCTTTTGAACAAAAAGAATAAGGAGAAAGACACAGTGGGACAGCAATCTCGAGACCTCTGCTGTCTCAGGAAATGACCTGTGTGGGATATATAGCCCCCTGAAACTAAAGGCAATTGCCTGGTCAGTGCAACAAGGGGAGACTACCAGGTGATGCACACCAATGGTTTGTGGAGGGAGGGGGGGAGGCTGCTTTTAAGCCCAAGGATAGTGCTTGATGCATGTTTGCTGTGTAAAGTGTTATTGCTGTTAGCGTAAACTGTTTTCGTTCTGTCTGTCTTCTCTCTCTTCTGGACTTGGCCGGGCCATGTACAAATCCCAATCATTCAACAGTACTGGAGAGTAGATAGTATTTACCTCAATAATGGTAGTTTCTTTTCGATTCTTTTTAACCCTCAATTCAGATGACGGTTCGAAGCCAACGCCTACCATGGAAACCCAGCCTATTTTCGATGGAGAAGGTAAGAGCATACCTTAAAATAACAACAACAACAAAAACTACTTCCCTCTCCCTTTCCCTAGGATTTATAGCTCAAATGCTTTCTTTATCCTGCAAAGCAGAAAAGCCAGTGAATCTCATAAGTTATCCAAATTTCACAGTGCCCTTGGGACCTCAGGCATTTTCCCTAGTCCTTTTACATCCTCCCCTCTTCCCTGGAATCCAACAATAATACCAGTTGACCAGATTCCTGGGGTAACCTCGGAGGAAAAGGTGTCACGGCAAAAGAAATGTGCATCAAGTCAGAAATGGCAACTTCCTTTAGACTGTCCTTACCCCCTCACTCTCTCCACCCTCATGATACCCATGCTGGGAGTTTCATAACCTCTGCAATGCGTTACAGCTTCGTGAAAGGGAGGGTAGTGCTAAACCACAGCTTGTGAATGTTGACTTGGAAGAAAATTGCTGGGAGGTTTCTTTATTTAGCAATTACTTTCATTGACGCACATACTATTTAAGCAAATTAAGTCAGTGTCCTGGGCCCACTTAATTCATGGCCCACCAAGGCAGTTTCCTTCTCAAATGGGCTAATCTTGTGACTTTATTATTTTGGAGGGGGAATATCGGGCCTTAGTCCATTGGAAGCCTTGAAACAAGGATAAAATGGCTGAAGGTTCAAGCCTTTTACAGATACAAACATAAATACCAGTGAGGATAGTGGCACTTGGTAGTGAATGGGCCTATTAGCAGCTACTTATATCTTGCGTATTGCCTAGAAGTAGTGCATGTTTTCTACAGATTTAAACCCACAACTATTATAGTCAAACTATGGGCTGAAGTCCAAACCACTCTGACCTGCCTGAAACTGTGGACTGTAAGGCAGTGAGGGAAAGCCTATGCATTTTGATACTGAACTGCTGTACTGATGCTTTTTTTTAAACTGGATCAAAAGCAGAAATGGAGACTACTAAGCAAGAGTAGGTGGTGGTGTTGATGCCTCCTGCCTTCTTGTAAAAACAGGTGATGGGGTGGGGTGGCTTTGTTGCTAAAATAAGCTTATTTAATGGCAAGATGCTGTAGTCTTGTCACTTCCATTTAGTGATTGTAGGTTTGTAAGAATCTGCTTGTGAGCTTTAAGAAAAAAAGCAAAGTCCTCAGAGCAAAAAGCATTCTCAAATAAACAAAGGAGACTGAAGCCATACTGACTATCTCTTGTTTATATGAAAAGAAAGTTCCTCCTGGCAGCAAGCCGACATTGTATTAAATTGTTGTTTGTAATTATAAACTTCTAGCCTTTAAGTTTTCCGCTGAGAGGGTGCCCATAGATACTCAAAGGAAAGAATGCACTAGTAAAATGCAGGAGTGAGCTGATCTGGTTAATACAGCCTGTTCAGAAGCTCTTTCTAGGAGAGACTCAACATCTTGGATATTCAAATAGAACTGGGCAAAGTGCTTGAGAAATGATGTAGTGAACAGACCTTTTCTTGTCTTTCTGGTGACAGGCAGAGTCTGAAAAAAAATCTTATCCTATCTTCTATGAAAAACATTTTCAATCAAACCCCTTTGCGTTGATTTGTAAGTGGAATCAAGTCTGATAACTGGACTTGGATTGTATGATGAAAGATTGCCTCTCACAAATCTTGCAATATATTATGCAGGACCATATCTCCTAGATTTCTAGAGAGAATGACTAATGCAATGGCTTCCTGTTGTATTAGCAGTGTCCCTTATGACTTGGGAGAAGACAATATGACAGGCAGGTTAATCAAGCTATGCATCGATGAATAACCTCAGCTAAGTTTGTCACTCTGTATTTTTGTCATCCCTGTTAGTAAAATAGGACTGACTAGATTTTGGTGGTGGTTGTAGCAATAAGCACAAGAAAATCCATTCTGGGTCTGACCAGAAGTTTGTGTAATCCACTACCTTTGTGTGTACTGTCTCCAACAGTGGCTTAAAGTGGGTACATCAGGAAGAGTGTAAGAAGCATTTAGCCCAGAGAAGAAAAGACTTAAAGGTGACCTAATAGCAGCCTTCCAATACCTACAGGGAGGTTTATCAAGAAGATGGAGACAGGCTTTTCACAGTAATGCATGATGAGAGACAACAGTCATAAATTGAAACAAAATGTTTGGACTTGCTGTAAGGAAAAACTTAGTCACCATGAGGACAGTGAGGCAGCGGAACAGATTGCCCAAAGAGGGGATATTATGTCCTTCCTTTCTAAGCCAGTTGGATAAAGCTGTGAGCAACCTGGTCTGTTCTTCTAGCTGACCCTGTCTGGAGCAGAAGGTTGGACTAGACACCTCAGGATGTCATCCTGAACAATCCCTTGATTCTATCCGAGCAAACATGTCATGATACTTCACTAGAATACTCTCCCAGTGTCTTGGGTACGTCTTCCTGAGGAATGTCTTGTACTTGGTGTCTGACACATGGGTCAGATGACAGAAAAAGGCAAAACAGTTATCCATTCACCTGTCAGGTCTGGACTCTTCATAGATGTTCAAAGGAGTTAAAGTCCAAATCCCATTCAATTTCAATGGGTTTGAGATCTGCTGAGCTCCTGAAAACCTGTGTATTCAAAGTCAGTCAACCAGGGTAGAGCTGATAGCAACACAAATGGACAATAAAAACGTGGAAAATTTTTTCATGCTTTGTTTTTGGGTGCCTACCTTCAATCCACAAGGGGCTGACTTTTTTCAAAGGGTGTTAAATACTCAGCTGCCCCTGAAATGCATGATATCTCTTGGACCTCAACATCTCCAAGATGAAGGTTCACCTTTCTCATGTTTTCACCTACATTAGAGGGTAATGAAAACTCACATTTTGGGCATAATAAGTTCCCCTCCCATCCTCCCTGAAGGCATAACAGAGCAGTGCCAGAGATAATATGGATCAGATAACTTAAACTCTGCTGTCGAAGGTTTGAATCATAAAGCAGCCACCTCTTTAAGAATTATTTCACTTCATTACAATGCAGATCTCAGCGATGTTTATAGTGAATCTCCTTTTAGGACAAGATTCTCCTCTGCAGAAGAGTATTTTATTAATGGTCCTTGCTATAGTTTTAAATGTGAAAAAAATTTTATTCCCTCCTGCACTTCTATCTTCTTCGCATCCACCCTCTATTTAGTTTCAATGTGCAAGTTGTATTCATTTCCTAAAGAAGAACTTCTTTAAACATGGTTTAAAGAAGTTTCTGGTTTTGGTAAACTTCACCTCTTAACTCAGTGGGAATCTACTCTTTCCATCGATCTGTTGTTCACAGGGCTCTATGTTGCTTACCTGTATTCCAAAAAATGTCTGGGTTAACTGGATGGAAAATACATTTTTATGGTAGATCCCAAAGGATTAATTTCCTTTTCTTTTCCTTTCTCCTCTTCTCCCACAACTCCTTTTTCTGCACCTTTCAACCTCACTTAAAGATATGCACCATTGTGTCTCTAAAGGCCCTGACCTGTTCTTCGGTATCTGTTGACTTTGGTTGTCCCTCCTTTTTCAGCTGTAGACATACCCAGTCCATACAGTGCAGAGCCAGAGCTAAATTTCATCCCAGATTTATGAGTTTAGATCTAGCAATTTGGTCGTCTTTTTTCTACTTTTGGGCTTCTCCCCTTCCTACCTCTCACCTCCAGTGTTTAATTTGATGTAGTTCTCCCCCAAAAAGGCCCAAAGTATGTAGGTGTATGTTTTTATAGGAGCACATCATGACTGAGTGATGATAAAATAGTGTGGTGAAACCTGCAGATAAGACAATCTTTTTTTAAGCAAACTTCTACTACTGGTGGAATATCAGTGTTCAACCTATATTTCCGTACGAAAAAATGTCCTGAACATGATTACAATAATGCCTACAATCAATGTAGCTGAAAACATTTAGGAAGGAAAAATTGCCTTTCCTTTTTCCTTCATGCTCTTATGTATAATCAGTTTCTCCTGTAGTCAGACAGCTTCTCCCTTGAAGCAGATCCATGTAAATGTCAACAAGGGAGCAGGAAAACTCTTGTAAAAACTTCTTAGAGGAACTTAAGACAAACTCCAGGATGTAGTATTTAAGGCATGCTCTTGTGGAAACTGAAAATTTTTCAGAAAATAAGTTATGAAAATGTCACTTTCGGAGCTCTAGCCCATGGTATCAAGTACTGCTTTGCTCAATTCTAATCAAATGCTGATGTGTCATTTCTGTGGCTTAGGGTGGGTTCTGCTGTGTTTTGAAGTTGATTTGTAACACCTCAGAGGAGGTGCTCTAAGCACTTTTTTCCACAAATTTGTTTGGATGTCTTGGTTGTAGTGCATCAGACATGCTTTTCTAACCAGAACTTGTTTCTTTAACAGACTTCCTTTCAAGTCTTTCCAGAAATATCTTCATTTCTCTGCCTATTTATTTCAGATTTTGTTATTGCGTGCTTGTTTTAGGGAAACTGACTGTGGTCAGCTCTTCTTGGGCTGTTAAAGCAATATTTAAGGTCTGGATTGACCTTTTTTAATCTGGATTTCGTATGTACTTTAATGGAAACCAATATATACTATAGCACACAACCTCTGAGATAACCTTTCTCTTGAGGAGAAAGGCTTTAGACTTGAGAATTTAGGAAGTGGGGGGGTAGAGGGAGGGGAAAAAAATCTTTTGCCAGCAGAAAGATATTCTCTGGAATGGGAAGATGATGAGAACCTTGTGGAAGATTTGCCAATAGTGGTTCATAAGAGGTGGAAGACCTCACCAGGGGATGAACTGATCTCTACAAAGATGATGGATCAGTTAAAGTATGATTGTAGCAAACATCTTGTCCTTATGAGTAACAACCATGTGTATTCACTAGTTGCTGTAGTTTGTTATTTTTTTCTCTTTCAGAAATCACAGCACCCACCCTTTGGATTAAGCACTTGGTCATCAAAGATTCCAAACTGAACAGCTCCAGTATAAGGAATTCAGGTAATGTTCCATCAAAACAAAAAAAGGTTTCTTTTAACTAGGCTGCAGTCCCTCACTGTCTGTTCTGGTTTCATTCATACTTTGTTGTAGCTATCCTGCTGCTTTTCAGTGTTGCAGGACTTGAAGTGCAGGCTCTAAAACAATTCCAGATAGCACCCTTTTTTGCGTTCAGAAGGCCACAGTCAATGTGTGATAAGGGGTATTTGTTTCCCCAAAACCATAACTGGGGAGCCTCTAATTTCTTCATCTGTTAATTCATCCCAGCCAGCTGTCATCTTTATTCTGTTTGCTGTTCAGCAGTCTTTCATGGATGTACGAACTGATGCATTTGGCTCCAAGATCAGGGCTGTGGTTTTGCTAAGCACTTGAGAAAATACGGGGGGAGCTTCTTTTTTAGCAACTTCAAGATTCTTCTCTGCAGGGGATATTTTTTGACAGAGAAATGATTGGATTATTTCACAACTGAAAGTAGGTTATTTATGTCTGGGCCTAATTAAATGTTGAGAGTATTTTTGTGGGTAATAGAGTGGATGAAAGAAGACCCAAGCATAAAAACCAGCAAAGAAAGATCATGAACATGAGTGGGAAAAGGAGGAGCAGGAAGATGTGAAGTTAGGATGTAAAACTTGAGATTGGAGACGAGGGTGAAACTGGAGTCACTGAAATCACAAGAAACTGGAAGAATCTGAAGAGGAAAGTTAGGGATTCTTGGTAAGAATGGTTTCTATCTGATATATTTTAACTGAAGTGGGAGAAAGGAAGAAGGCAAAGGGGATATCAAAAGAAGAAAATTGCCCTAAGAAGCCATGGGTTTACTTTAAGGTTTAAATAGGAGCTGCTACTATTGCATATATTTTATGAAACAATATATGCCAAGAACAGCTGTTGGGAATAACTTCAGTCCCCAGAACAGATAAATTGTGATAGCTTGAAGTACCTGGTCCCCTGATATTTCTGGATTAGCCAGAGAGCATTCATGGCACTCAGCAATTCCCTTAACCTTCCTGTGCCCCTTCTCAACTGCAGGGTGAAGTCGGTGCTAGATTAGTTGAGATTCTCTTGCTGTGGAGTGGAGAAGAGCTCTTAGCAGGGAGGTATCCATCATTGCCCAGACCCCAGTTTCAGAAACAGTCTCTTGTGCCTCACCTCCCGATTGTTTTTGTAGCAGGGTGGTCTGTGTAGGAACTACCAGTGGGAATCATCCGGAAGCTTCAGATGATATAGGAGTATCAGCATCCTTCTTTAAGGATGTCTTTCACAGGAGAGCAAACGCAGTTTGTGTTTTGTGAGCTGCTGGGACAACCAATAGCTCACAGTGCAATTGAAGGTGACAGTTTAATATTAAAATCCTACGTAATGGGTCCTACCTACCTTGGAGACCAACTTTCCTTCTAATGCAACAAACCTGGTAGCTGCAATGGAAATAAGACTTCCTAGATCTGGGTTCTAGGAGGCTACAAAGGGACTTGGGAGTGGGAGGGTCTTTTACTTGAGAGCCTGTCAGAGGGCCTAGAAATGGTGGGCCCTTTGTTGGCCCAACAGAGCCAGAGTAGGCTGGCTTTCACATTGTAAAGGCGATCGGTTTGTTCCAGTGTTTCCTCAGGAAGTTGCCTGATGTAAACCAGAATTTTGTTTATGGAAGAGTTCCTTTTGTGAGTTTACTTTTGTCCACTTTTTGTTTCAATTGGTTCTGATGTCATTTCTGTTATTCAAACAAGATGATTGTGGGTACATGCTACAAATCAAAAATAAATGATCTTCTGGAAAATTCAAGAGTTCCATAAGAGGTGGTTTCTACAGCAAGCTAAAAGGAGGTGTGTGGTTCATCTGACTCAGTCTTACTGATTGCCCTGACAGACACTCATTCACTGTAGGATCTCATTAAGAGACTGGATTGGCAATTCTTAGACACAAATTTCCACATTAGGCCATACAAATACAGAGCCATCTTTGTTTCTTACACCAAATTATGGATATCAAGAAATGCTGCCATCGAAAAAGGGCTATGGCTTAGCTGATGTGAGGTGTGGACTACTTTAGTCTGTCTTTCAGCCAGTGAAGCCTAGTGCCCTTCTTTAGTACCTTTCATTCCTTTCATCCCTTGTCATATCTGTTAAAAGACAATGTAGGGTAGGTGGGATCAAACAACAAATTGCTGGGGAGGATAATTATAATTTAGAATCAGGTTCTTCAAATGTTTTTTAAGTCTATCTTTGCTGAAGATGATGAAACAGCATGTCCTGAGATGGGCATGCAAAATTAGGGGACGTTTGTAATTGCTTTTGGCCCTTGTCAGCTTGAAATATTAATGCTGAGCACATTTCTGATTTCTCATTTATTTTTAAAGGATTAAGGTAAGTGTTACTAGCACAAGATTGGATTTTTGGGTTTGGTATTTGCTCAGTTATATTGTCTCTCTGAGCCTGTACTTACTGTCTTGAAGCGGATACAGCCTGGTATCCTCTTGCAGCAATTTAATGGGATCACTGAAATTAGAGGTGAGAAAAGACCTAGTAGGTCGTCTAATCTACTGCCTTAGGGCTAGTGAATGTTTGTACTGTATGAAGAGCAGCATTTTCTAGTGTAGCATAAATGCCTGAGGCAATAAAGATTTTGCTTCTTCCCCCAGGAAGCTGCTCTGCTGTCTGAACTCCATCTCGGGATTTTTCTTTGTAATATCCAACTTAACTCTTCTTTCATTTCTGTTCTTTTTCATTAGTGTTGAGTTCTTGAAAGCCTGCCCTATTCCTTGGAGTTTGTATACTGAAACACTTAACCCTGATCTCTCCCCTCCCTGCGGAGGGTTATATAGCCCTGTCCTTTGCAGTGAAGAGAAGTCCAGTAGGTACTACTGTCAGAGGACGTGTGCTGCTCTCTAATCAGCACTGACATCTTAGAAAGCTTAGCACCATCACTGTATCAACCATGAAGAGAATGTAAGAATTGCTATATGGAGACAAATAGGCTCTGTAATTTGCTGTCTTTGTCTCTGGTCACTGTTAGGCTTCAGAGTGAACCAACCAGGAGGTAGCCGAGCATTGCAGAGCTGGTGACACCCTGTGCTGCGTACGCAGCCTGTATCTAAGACCTGCATTTGAAATATGAGCATTCCACCTCCCATTTATTGTTGACAAACAGAAGAGGTTCTCCTGAAATGGTCCTCTCTTTTGGAACATTTGCATTTTGCTTGGCATGTGTAAATACTAATTAAGCTCGGGATCAGGAAAATCGGAATGATTCTAGCCTGGTGATTAGAGCACTTGACTGAGAATCTATGTCTCTAGGCATTTTGCCAGTGAATTTTTCTATGCTAAGTAAAACAGCATTGCTAGGAGGGATTGCTAGTGCTGTTACCCCAGCCCGCCTTAAAGAATGAACTCTTTCTCAGTGGGGCAAGATGCACGTTCAAATCCTCTTGGCCAGAGGCAGGAACCAAAATATGAACATGCTGTAACACCTGGACTGAGGAATAGCAGAAAAGTTATTGTTTTTCTGTGCTTACAAACTAAGTCTTCTGCCTTTCCTTTTCGAGACAAATGAAAGGTCTAGATCAACACAGTATTTTGTTTGCTATGGCAAGAGGACAAAAACATTTTTTGATGTTTGTTCTGAATTGATTTCCACCTTCCCCAAACATGCACACCCATGTGTGTGTGCACACATACCCCAAACTAAGCCTGTTATTTAGCACTGCCCTCTGTGATGTGTCATTTACTTTTAACACTGCCAGAGCAGGAGGAGATAGCGATGGGACCTTTGCAATGGCCGTTCTCTAATCAGCATGGGTGGGAACTGTCTTGTCATACTACTTTTACCGTTTCAGCCTCTACTTTCCTGCCTCCTCCCTCTAGCCTATTCCAGCCTGGAACAGTCCAAATGATTCTTCTTTTACAGTTCTTAATCTAGGGAAACACTTGATAATGCATCCTGCTTCTGAGAAAATAAATCCAATGGCTGCCTGTTTGGGAGCACCCCATCTCCGCTGTGGAATCCATGGTTGTTCCTCATTTCCAGAGTTGGGTTATCTCCAAATCCATTTGTGCTACTTAGTGATTTGGTTTTGGTTAGCAAGAGATTCCAGCCTGTATGCAGCTTACCCTGACAACCTTTAAGAAAACCACAGAGTGATGTAATGAGCTCATGCATGGAAAAATAAACAGCTCTAGAGAAACCAGCAGTAGCAGCCTCAAGTAAATATTCTGCAGTCACTGGGGTTTTGAACATGACGTTATTTGAAAGGAAGAATGAGTAATATATTAAGGTTAGCAGCTGAAGACAGGTTTGTGTGTGCCTAGTTTTAAAAAAAAAAAAAGAGAAAAAAGCCATAGCTGTGTATTTCAAAATCTTGCTTGTTGAATGGTGGCCAGCTCCATGTGGCCTGTTCTATTCAGCTCTGGCACCCAAGCATCATGCAGGCATCTCATGTGACAGCTTTCCAGTGACAGAGCTCTCTGCTGTCAGGAGCTCTTAGTGGACAGACTATAACTGTAAATGAGCTTTGAAAACAAGAATGGTGTTTTTGTTAATTGAATTCACTTGGAGCCCAAACTTTAGGGCTTCTCAAAGGGAGAAACAGCTTGAAAGCTGCATGTCTCTATATACTTCCGCAAGAAGCAGAAGCACACCCTGCCATCCACCCCAAAGGGAGTCTGTGGACTCTCAGGTGCAGTTTGTCTCCAGAAATCTGCACAGTGAGGTGGGATGTGATCATATCAAGTGTCCTACCAGGATCTGGGTTCTCTGGTTTGTCTGTGTTCCCTCCTTAAGTTTTTTCCCACTTGCAAAAAAAAAAAAAAAGGCAAGAAAACCTACATGGCACCTCAGAATAGCTCCCTCTTTCTAGTATTCACCTAGGAAGTGATACTATTTTGCTGCATGCCTTTCTTAAGGATCAGGGGTAGTGATTTCTCCTAGGGGGAATGTACTTATGGTGTGTTGCCTTAGTCATATGGAGTCTTTCTAGGATCCCATACGTTAACAAGGAGTCTGCTTTTAAGCCAGCTATATTGAGAATCAGTGTAGTTGCTCTGGAGTCAGATTGTCAGGTGAGACCAACCAACATATAACAGGGCAGGTCCTGCTGATTTGCCCTTAAAAAGGAATATGACAGTTTTGGTGGGATACACCAAAAATAGCCGAGGTTAGACAAAAGTTTGGTTTGTTTTTAGGACTTTACTTTTTAGCAGTGAGGCCTAACCTCAAGGAGCTTGAACACCTGTATCTTGCAGAGTGGGGAGATAATGCACCTGTTTGTGTTGAATGGATTATTTGGAGTTGGAGAAAATTTCCTTCTGCCTTGGAAATATGGAACACTGCAGAGACTAGGGAGCCAGAGGCAGATTTGGATGGGGCTCTGCCTCTGCAGATGATTTGCCTCAGATGAGGCCAAGCACTGCTTTGAACAGGGGTAGTTTCTCACCAGTCTTTATGCCATAGTCTCAGCCTTATTCCTTAGCTGTCTTGTCCTACTCTTGGCACTCAGCACTCCCCACCTCATGCTTCTGCTTCTCGTGCTACTTTTTTGCTACTTTTCTATTTTTTGCTGCCACTAAACTGGTTGTGTTAGTTCCAAACTGACTGTCTTTCCATGCCAGTTGTTTTAATGTTGGTGTCCAAATGTCTATTACAGGATCGTAGGCTCTTCCCCAGAATCTGTGGCTGGTTAGTCAGGCCACCAAGTGGAGGAGATGGGCAGAAGCAAAAGTTGATCTCACTTTAGCAGGAAAGCAGGGTGAGAAGGAGACATAGCCAGGCACAGGTGTGATTTAGTGACATCTGAATATGATGTTACAGTGGCATTGGGACTGGGGAATTTTGGTGCCTGGAAGTGACATCCTAATGCTGACTGCAGTCCTCCTTGGTGAACATTTTGGTGGTTCCATCCCCTCCGGGCATAACACCTGGGAGCAGTGGCTTTTGAACTTATCCATAGCTGAAGAGGAAAAAAAGTCTCAGTGATGCTGTCAAGAACAAGAGTTTGTGGGAGGGAACCGATGAGTCAGAAAGCTTTTGTTTTTTCTGCTATCCTCTAGTAATGCGTCCTCCTTGGCTCTTTTCCTGCATCTTGAGTTAGTGCCTCCCAACACAGTGCTCCTCTGACCTGCCGAAACTATTGGGCAAAAATCTGTCACTTTACTCTCCCACCTGCCAGAACTCAGACCTTTGTATTAGTCCTTCCACTCCTTCTTTTTGTGAGGGTTTGTTTTGGTTTGATTTTGAATTAATTTTAATTTAGGTTCTGGCTTGATACCAAATGAAGCAATCTCAGAAGAAACTCCTGTTGAGTATGATATGAAAACTTACTAATTCCATTAAATTTTCACAGCAAATCTCTATGCTCTTCTCTGCTGAGTTCCTGCTTCCCTAGAAGCCAAAATGTGTGGTGATATTTCTTCCTTACTCTCTATCCCTTCTTTCCTTACTGCTTTATCTGTGGATCAACTGCCCCTTCCTCTTTTGACCACTGCTTGGGAGGCCTCTGTCTCTTCCCCCTCCTGGAAGTTCTGAGAAGGTATGATGTATGTCATAGCCAAGCGTGATTATCCTATGGTCTCAGTGTTACAGGTGTGGTGAAGAAGGGAGTATGTAGAGGAGAGCAGAAGCAGGGAGAATGGAACAATCTAGGACCAGGACCCTTCCCAGACAGCCAGCAAACAAAGTCATAAATAACATGCCATTGGGGACCAGTTAATCTGCTCTATGAAAAGGTGCAAAGTATACAAGTGGGAAAAATAACATTGTATAATAATCGGCATGCAACCATAGGTGTTAAACCATATGCAGCTAGGCAAATAAATGAAGCTCCCTCTGAGTGCTCTGTGATAAATCACTCGCAAAGAATTCAGTCACTCCCCCCTCCTTATCCCCCAAAGAAAGAAAACAAATTACTCTAGACATGGAGTCATAACTGCTGCTCTACAGCTGCCAGTTAAGGCGAGTGGACAGGGAGCAGTAGGAGGGAGGCAATAGGTGTCAAAGGTATAAGAAGCTGGGGTAAAAGGAAAAAAAAAAAAGAAACCCTGCATTTAAAATGGCTGAGGATTTAGAGGGGAAAAGGAAAGGAAATAAGGTCCAGCACCAGACACTACCTGGACATACAGGGAGAAAGGGAGAATGGAGAGGTCAACTTTGTGGAGCTTGCTTTGCTTTTTAGCAGAAGCTGGTTCATATTGAAAGGATTGCATTGACTTGCTGAAGTAATTGCTTAGCAGCAAAGTGCTTCTCACTGTATACTAGCAGCATTCAGCACAGGCTTGTACGTGGATCTGCACTTCAGACATCCATTTGAACATATGTTGATGCCTGCAGCTAGACTAAATGTATTGACTCACCTTCCTGCCTCTCTTGAAATGTTCCTGTCAGTGTAACAAGAAAGATTATAAAGTTTCTAAGGTGTCACAAATAAGTAGGACCTGTTTAAAAATAACAGCTTGACCTGTGCCCCTAGATTCCACCTGGGAAAAGGTTTAGACCTAGGCATCTCCCAAAAACAAAAGCCCTAGTGGGGTTTGGAGATTACAGAACTGAGGACCCAAGTGATTTGCAAGGAGACAACTGAAGGAAAAAAAGGGTTCAGTGGTACACAGACCAGTGTATCCGCAAGAATGTCTGCTGCCCCCAACATTGTCCAAGGTGGCCATGGATATCACCTAGTAGAGCACAAGGCTGTGAGGGAGCAGAGCTGCATTCCAGAACTGCTGGAAAACCCTACCCCTCCCATGAAAGCTTCCACCTTCTGGTGCCAAGCTTAGAGTAAAGAAGAGGTTCTCCGCTTTGGGTCTTGGTGACAGAGTAGATGATAAGAAGGGAAATGTGTGAGGCCCTGCAGGAATATGAGTAGGGCTTGTGGAACAGTAGCGTGAGATGTTTGAGGAAAATATAGTATCGCTCTGTAGTCCTTCCCTTGCCTTGCCTTTCAACCCAGAGTATGGAAGAGGGCTACCTCCATCTCATGACACTGAGGCAGTGGGTGCAGTTTCTCTGTCCTGTGGCTGATGTGAATCCCATATATTAGATCATTGAACTTCCAAAGCCTGAACCTTTTTCCCAGAGTCAGCCTGGCTCGAGCTAAGTGTCCAAGAGTGAGTGCTAGCACTCCTGTCAGAGGCAATTCCCTCTACCTCCTTGTAAAGTGCTAAATACTACAGGAAAAAGTTGATCTGTCATTACATGAAATAACTCATCACACTATAAACTTTCCTCTCTTCTCCCCTTTTACTCACCAGGAGTAGCATAAAAAAAGGAATGTTACTGTAGTTAGGTAGACCAGTCTGAAATATTTTTTACCTGCCTGTGACAGTTTTCAAAAGCTTTTTATTTGGTGTCCTATAATTATACACTTACAATACTGTAAAAATAGTGTGCTCATATACTCCAGCCGGCAGAGGTAGGCAAGTTCTCCCACAATTGCTGTGCTAGTTGTTCCAAGCACTATTACGAACAGGTGTGGAAGTGAAAATAGTTTCCCAATAATGTTAAGGCTCCAGTGGAAACACCTATGGCTTCTCATTTTATTGAATAGCATACCTCAGTGTGGAAACAATGCAGCAAGAAAGGAGTATAGGGAAAATGAACGAAAGTGTTCAAAGACAGGTGGCTTATCTCAAAGCTAGGTATGCCACAAGCTAACAGTGCTTAGAAACGATGTGAAATGGAGAAGAGGTGTTAGGGAAGAAAAAATGCAGATTCTGGGTAGCTGCTTCTCAAAATCACAAGGGCAGTGTCTAAGGTTAGAAGCTGAGGAACCGTCCTGGTGTGAAGACCTGAAGAGGACTGCATTTTGGTGCCAAACTTTCTCTGCTCAGACTGCAGAACCTGTTATTGTGAAGGTACTGCACAGCTACAGCTGTCATGCAGAATATGGAAACCAGGTGCATCAGGAAGATCAGACCCCAAAATGTGGAAACTTAAACCAGATCAAACATCTTGAAGATTTTAGGCTGTGTTTGCAAAGAGGTTGTCTCAGTCATCTAGGATCTGCTGGAGCTTCTCAGTCTGTGTGAGGAGAGTGGAAGAGACCTGAAGAGGTCACATAGTTTTTTCCTCCCCATTTTAACTTGGGGTTATATCCAATTAACAGCAGCTCTGACATGTATAACCTGTTCCTAATGCAGCGGCAGGGATCTCGCTGCCTATTCCAATGAGTGAACAGTTAATCACCAGAGCTTTTTTTGTCAAACCTAAATCTCCTTTCTCCAAGTAAGCTGCCTGCTACTTGAGCTACCCATGGGGAAGAAAAAAAAATGATCTATGACCGTCTTTTTTTTTTTATGTAACAGCTTTCATGTCTCAGAAGACTGAATGTCATCCCCAGACTAAACAAATGGAATTCTTTCAGCCTTTTCTCATAGATCAAGTTTCCTAGACCTCTGCCTGTTCCTTTGCTCTCTCCTGCGCTCTTGCCAAATGGTCCACCTCTCCCTCAAAGTGCGGTGCCCAGAGCTGGACACAGGGCTGATTTAAAGGCTCACCAGTCCTTAGTGCCTGTTTCTTGTGTGAGGCCCCTGTCACTACATGCCACAGCTAGATTTACCTGTTTTGATTTTTTTGTTGGTTTGCAGTGTCATGAAGTTGCAGACTATTTTTGTGGTCTACCTAAGCTCCTGACCATTTTTTTCCAAGTCGTGCTGTCTCGCCAGTAATTTCCTCTCCATGCGCTGGATTTCTCCTTGCTGGTTGTTATAGTTTGTCCTTGCAAGTTGCAATCACACTGATTTAAAACCATTTATCAAGATGACTTTGAATTCTTTCCTCAATTTCAGTCTGTAAATTGGATGTTATGTTCTACTAGCCAAATTGATCATTTAATTTGATGCAAGGCAAATGTAATGATCGCTTTCAATACTGAAGGACTGTTTCACAGAGAACTTTTGAGACCTCTCCTCTTGGAGCATGGTTTTCTTAACCTGCGGTGTTAGGCAACTATCTCATAGTAATTGTATGTAGCCTACATTTTCCTTGTTTGCTTATGAGAATGACACAATTTATAATGTAGTCTAATGAACTGGAATTTAATCAGAGCTCTGTCTAATGCATTGTGTATGAACATGCAAATCTTTGTATTTTTTTGCCAGGATGATGTACTGTAGCCGTAAAAAAGTATTGTTCTCTTTCTGCCATCCTTCAGCTAGTCTGGCTACAGCTCTAGGAGGGCTAGGACTGTGTGACTCTCCTTGAGAGATGGGGTGGTAGAAAGAGTCCAAGCCCTGCCTGAAAGACAGTTGAGTTAGAATTGCAGGGACAGGTAGCTTTCAACCAGCAAATTTCAAGGTGCACACGCATGGAACTTTATTCCTGAGTGGTTCGGAAACCCTGTGGAACAGAATCCTTTCCTAGCTGGGCAGCACCCAATGCCCACAGGTTCTGCAAATTGAGCATGAGTTGTGCATCAAAAAGTCCCTCATCAAGTTCACTCTAATCCCTGGGACAGTGCTTCCTTCAGCCATTCCTCCTTATTTTAAGCTAGAGGGTAGATACTGAATAGGCTTCTCATCACATAACACTGGCAGGAGTGCAGAGCAGCTTTATTGCTTTGAGCAGAAGGAAAATGGCAGGGGAAGGATGTGTTCCTGGATTGCTTAAGTTTAATGAGCCACTTGGAACAATGTGTTTTTTAAAAATTATAAGCCACCTCTTAAACCTTTGCATTGTACTTGTTCAGCACCGGAACGTGTAGTAACCTCTGCTTCCTCTGTAGCCTATGCCTTGAGAAATGAAATTGAGTGAGTACTAAGGTAAAGCAAGGACTTCTTAACTGGTACAGTGTGGGAGCACCTGCAAGGTTTGTTTTTTCTCTTTACCTTTACATTAGCCAGAATACCCTGGAAGGACCACGGTCCCAGACAGAACAGGGTGGAGCGGGTAGCAGTGCTGATGACTAACAGAGGTGAGGAGAGATTTATGCTATCCCCATGAGCTGTATTTGCTCAGCTGTTATTGTGCTCCTAGTAAACACAGAAGGGGTTGTTTCTCTCCCTCCACCCACAGCCCTGCTCGGGGGACAGGCAGCTAGTGCCTATTCACTGCATTGCTTTGCTAGTCCTGTCAGCCCTTGTGTATGTCTATACCCAAGGCTTTTCAAATTCTCTTTCCACTCCAAGGTGCAAGGGATGCAGATTTGGGCCACTGATATGACCTGTGCTCAACTTTCTCTGTGGAATGAGGCTGCGCTTTCTTGCTGCAGCTTTTGTAAGCACCATACTGGGATTGAGGCACCTGTTTTCCCAGAGCGGACGTGGGTCCTGTTCCCTTGGAGCACCTTTGTACAATGCAAAATCACCTTTAAACTGGTATACGTGGTATGATACAATAACCAGTTCAAGGCTCCTCTTCTCTGCCGGAGCAGTGTAAAGACAGGCTAAATAAAAATGAGAAATCAATCCCCTTTGAATTAAGCTTCTCTGGGAGACAGGAAAACTCACTGAGAGAAAAACTGAGGCACAAAGACATTTAGTCCTCACTTTGGGGTTGGCACAGGTTGTCAGTAGGAACTTGGCACTAGATATCCATACTGCTGCATTTTGTTCTGTGCTGTGCTAGTTCCTTGCAGAGGGGAGAGCTGGGAGTTGAACAAAAAAAATTTGGGAAAGGCATGTGTTTGATTTTTTTTTTGTAATGGTATTTTGAAGTTAGGTCCCTGTTACAGCACTAACAATGAGGGCTGGTCAAGAATCCTTCAGTAAAAGACCTTTTCCTCCCCTTCTGATGAATGCTTGTTCGTTAAAACTGAAGCTTTTTGTGGGAACTCCATGGGAAAAGTTTCCCCAGTCCAGACAGAATTTCTGGTCAAAAGAAGTGACAGAGGGAAAGAGAAGGAAATCTACCCTGCTTGGCATAGCCTGTAGCTCTGGGGTTAGGCTATTCACATGGGTTCATTGGGGCTGGGCAGAAGCACAGAGGGAGGTTACGCCCTCTCTTTTGCCTGGTTTGGAAGAAAGACTCCTGTCTCTCAAGGGTGTAGGGATCTCTCCAAGGTGGTTGGTTTTGGTGTCACAGTCTCCCTCTTCTTTTAATAAGAAAAAAAATGGGTGCAGAAGAGCAATATTCAAAAAAATAATCTCTTGTGGTTGAATGGCAAATCTTCCTTATGTCCCACCCTAATCATCTACAGTGTCCTTGCAGCCCCAGTGACTGGTGCTTTGGCTCTGATAGCAATGAGAGTTATGTGTCAGGAGAGCAGCTGGAGGAGGCTGCCTTGTCCCCAGAGCAGCGCGTTGGCTGCATCTAGCCCTGCAAGCTGAGCATGAGAACTGTTAACCACAAGCCTTTGGTTAGATGCTGCTAGACACCCTCTCTTCTGAGCTTTGCAAGGTAAACAAACACCCCATCTCTTTAATAACCATCTAGTTTATTAGACAGTCAGATGAGTCCCTTACCTCATCCATCATTTTTGTTTTTATTGTGCAGGCACTAGATGTGTGTTTGAATGTGTGTACTTAAGGGATCGGGAATGAGAGACCTTTTTATGAAGCTGACCGTGCATTTCTCAGAAGGCCATTACTAGGGGAAAATTGTTGCATAAATAATGTACAACTGCAGATGTCCAAGCCCTGTTTCCCTGCAATAGCTCATGGCTTCAGAGACACTACTTTTAAAAATGTTTTAAGGAGTGTTAGAAGTAGTCAAGAGTAAGAAGGAACAAACAGCATTTTAGAGCTGAACAGTTAAGGTAAAATGGATATTTCTGCCAGTGATTCTCTTTTGCGTGTGCATGCATTCCCTATCTTTTTTTTTTGCTGTCATTGGATTTGTTGTAATCTAGATTTGCTGTCTCTGGAAGGTTTCACTTCCCAGCAACAGCAAGTTGGCAAGTGTTACTCGGCTGCTTTGCTGATGGTTGTCTTAAGTCAAAGCAGAGATGGTAGAAAATGGGAATGTGACAGTGCCTTAAAAAAAAAAAAAGGGAGGGGGGTGTGTGTAATACTATTGTTGGTCCTGGGAAGACTCTGTCCCACTGACTTGCCCTCTTAAGTGTTCTTCTCTCTAAGTGTTTAATACAGGGAAAAAAGGAAAACCTTTTTTCTTTATCTTTCTGTGCCTGCAACCCTCATTAACTCAAACAGGGAATAAGCTTCTGAGTACCCTGCACGTATAATAAATACATGCTTCTTACTAAGATGATGGCTTAATTTCATAGCTGGCATTAAACCTTCTAGCTTGGCCATACATAGGCTTTCACTATCCTCCATAAACCAGGCCTTGGCAACAACAACAAAGTTTCCAGTAAGCAGTCTGACTGGAACAGGCTGACTTCAGTGTCCTGGAGCTGGGATAGCATTTGATGGTCCCTTCATTACCCACGAGACCATCTTTCAGGGTGACAGTGTACGCAGTTCATGCCAAGTCCCGTAGTAGGGAAACTGATGGTATGGATTTCCCAGCTGATTTTGCTGGCTGCTGAAATATACCCCAACTGTTACTTTTCATGTTTATTTTTTAAGGGAATTAAGTGCTGTTAAAGTGGTAGCCTGGAGGAAAGAGCCTCTCTGGGGGCTAGTGCTAGTTAATACTTTCTTCTGCTTAGTAGACAGATGTCACTGAAGGAACTTTCCACAAGGCTGTTGTCAGAGTCTCCATTTAGTGTTAATGTGTTTGCTATTCTGATCCCCTCTAGCTCAGGAAAGGTCTGGTGGATCTGGAAAGGATTCAGAGAAAGAACTGAGTTAGCTGGGACTCTTCAGCGTGTAAAAGCGATGAAGTAGGAATCTGTAAAGCAGTGAGAGGCAGGGAGGGAGTGACTGCAAGCTGTTCGTTGTTTCATCCTCCAGAACTAGGATCAGCAAACAAAACTAGTTGGAGCCAGGTTTAGATCAAACCAAAGGATGTGCTGTGTTCCACACAGAACATACAGTCAAACCACAGAACTAGCTGCAGGATGTCATAGTCAATAAAAGTTTGAGGGGAGACATGGCAAACTGGTGGAAGAGAAAAACTGTTGCTACCACTAAATACAAACTCTGCGCCTGTCTCTGCAAGTTTCTGATCCACAACTGGTTGAAACATGAAATACATGGGGGAAAGAAGTATATGCTTGTCCTGTTCCTCTGTTCTCCTCTAAGCTTTTGCTTTTGGCTGCAGCTGGAGGTGAAACAGACAAGTTGGGCCTTTGGTTTGCCCCAGTATGTCTGTTTTATGTTCTTCAGGATGTAATGGAATAGATGGGACTTTCATAGTTGCTACTTCTAGAGCATAGAATAGTTTGGGTTGGAAGGGACCTTTTAAAGGTCATCTAGTCCAACCCCCCTGCAATGAGCAGGGACATCTTCAACTAGATCAGGTTGCTCAGAGCTCTGTCCAGCCTGACCTTGAATGTTTCCAGGGATGGGGCTTCTACCACCTCTCTGGGCAACCTGTGCCAGTGCTTCACCACCCTGATTGTAAAAAATGTCTTCCTTATATCTAGTCAAAATCTCCCCTCCTTTAGTTTAAAACCATTACCCCATTGTCCTAGCACAACAGGCCCTGCTAAAAAGTTTTTCCCCATCTTTCTCATAAACCCTCTTTAAGTACTGAAAGGCTGCAATAAGGTCTCCCCAGAGCCGACTCTTCTCCAGGCTGAATAACCCCAACTCTCAGCCTGTCTTCATAGGAGAGGTGTTCCATCCCTCTGATCATTTTTGTGGCCCTCCTCTGGACCTGCTCAAACAGGTCCATGTCTTTCTTGTGCTGGGGACCTCAGAGCTGGATGCAGTACTCTAGGTGAGACACCACCTAGAGCAGAGTAGAGGGGCAGAATCACTTCCCTCGACCTGCTGGCCACGCTTCTTTTGATGCAGCCCAGGATACAGTTGGCCTTCTGGGTTGCGAGCGCACATTGCTGGCTCATGTCCAGCTTTTCATCCACCAGTACCCCCAAGCCCTTGTCAGCAGGGCTGCTTTCAATCCCTTCATCCCCTAGCCTGTATTCATACTGGGGATTGCCCCAACCCAGGTGCAGGACCCTGCATTTTGCTTTGTTGAAGCTCATGAGGTTCACATGGGCCCACTTTTCAAGCTTGTCCAGGTCCCTCTGGATGGCATCCCATCCCTCAGGTGTGTCAACTGCACCACTCAGCTTGGTGTCATCTGCAAACTTGCTGAGGGTACACTTGATCCCACTCTGTGTCATTGATGAAGGTATTAAACGGTACTGGTCCCAATATGGACTCCTGAGGAACACCACTTGTCACAGGTCTCCATCTGGACTTTGAGCCATTGACCACTAACCTCTGGGTGCGACCATCCAACCAATTCCTCATCCACTGAACAGTCCACCCATCAAATCCGTATCTTTCCAATTTAGAGAGAAGGATATTGTGGGGGACCTTGTCAAAGGCCTTACAGAAGTCTGGACAGATGACATCTGTGGCTCTTGCCTTGTCCACTGATGTCACTCCATTGTAGAAGGACACTAGGTTGGTCAGGCAGGACTTGCCCTTGGTGAAGCCAGGCTGGCTGTCTCAAATCACCTCCCCATCTTCCATGTGCCTTAGCATAGCTCCTAGGAGGATCTGTTCCATGATCTTCCCAGGCACAGAGGTGAGCCTGACAGGTCAGTAGTTCCCAGAGTCCTCCTTCCTACCCTTTTGAAAAATGGGGGCAATGTTTCCCTTTTTCCAGTCCCCAGGGACTTCACCTGACTGCCATGACTTTTCAAGTATCGTGGCGAGTGACTTGGCAACTATATCAGCCAATTCCTTCAGGACTCTGGGATGCATCTCATCAGATATATGCTAGAAATGAGAAAAATCTGATCTCCCTGCTATTTCAATTGTACTGCTGTCATTGCTAGTGACGGGCCCTTGAATACTGGTGACGATGGTGGATTTTGCATCATAACATCTATTTGATGTCAACTGAACAAAACCTGTAAAGATTTGTTTCACTCAGCCTTTAAACATCCTTCAAACAGGAGTGACTACCATTCAGTTCTGTATTCTGGTAGTAAAGGCTCTGACTATTCAATTCCCACAAATTTCTGTTAATATGTGCAGAGAATTTTTTGCAATTTTTTATGGCATAATACAAATGTGTGTGTGAGTTTATAAATTTATATTCTGTGTAATTTGCATACCTAACTGCGAATGTATGTAAAATAAGATACTAACTCATTGAAAGACATTTATTCTTTTTTCTTTCTTTCTTGAGTTCAGTAAAAGTGGCCTGTTTTTTTGTCCTGACACACAAAAAAGCCACTTTATTTTTTTCAGAGACATTTTTAGTGCTAGTTTTGCAAGACTCAAAGGACTTGAGAGATCTTAGTTTGACTTTGTGCACTCAGGAAGCTTTGGGGATTTAGACAGAAAAATTCCTGGAATGTAGTTCTCTTCAGCAGAAGTTTTTTTTTTCTTTTGCTTATTATATAAAATGATGATAGGGAATTCTGCCCCTGTTTTTACTTCCCCAAGCTGCATGAATGATCCCCCTCACCTGAGGGCCAAGGTGTGAATTGCTGTCGGCAGACTGAGCGCAAGCAGGGGCCCCTCGTGATGTAAGTGGTTTGTTAAGGAGCCTGCTGCCCCTCGCTCAATGACTTCTCTGTCCACGTACAGCTTGAGAACAGTCACAGGGCCTTTTTTTTTTTTCAGATGTGAAATCTGTCAGCAAAGTGAAGTCAGCTTAAATATCAGCTGAGGCTTGAGCTCCTTTTCAGTTTTTGTTGACTTTATCCCCTCCTGCTCCTTCCCGATCAAATTTCTCTCTGCTTGAGTCAGACTTGCCGACACTTAAAAGTTCTTACTCTGTGTTTCGGTTGTGTGGATTTGTGTGTGGCAAAGTTCAGGTGCCCTTCACATTCTCAGCCTTGACAGTGATCTGAAATACTGCGGAGAGCGAGACCATTCTGGGTCTTTGGGACTCTCTAGCTGCTACAGGTCAATTAGAAACCAGTAAAAGTGCTTCTGGTACCCAAAGCGTGCTGTACTCAGGTGATGCTGTGCAGACCTGCTGGAGTTTTTTCTTTTGTACCTGCTGCTGCCAAGCTGAGGAATTCTAGGTGTGAATCAGCACCCCTTTTGTCTCCAAATACGGAACAAAAATTACTCTCTGCCCCAGAATTTATTACCAAAATATAAGACATAACTGATGAGGTACAGGCAGGCGAAATACACGGAAACAGTGAGCATGTGTTGGTTGTGTGCTGAGCCTGTCCTGGGGGCAGGATGCTGAGGTCATGCCATGTCTGCTGGCTGACCGTGCAAAAATGTGCAGATTTAGGATGAACCCGTGGTGTCATTGCCTGTCAGTGTTGAAGCATTTTATGTATTGAAAGCTTGAGGGGATTCTTGGCTGTGGCAAGGAATTTCAGGTGTTGTGGCTTATTTCTGAAAAGAAAAGAATAAACAGAGTAAACTGCAAGGGAGAGGAAAGCTAGGGAAGGAGAGAACAACTGTTCCTGCTTCTGGTTTTTGTCACTCTTAAGGATAAAAGTTAGGAGTTATATTGTTGTCTTTTTTACCCTAGACTTAGGCATGTTTTGAATCCTATGATCAGCTGCCTTGACTGCTTTCTGTCCTACATGCATGCTTTTTTTTTTTTCTCTGTGATACCTTCAGTGGTTGAAATAATTTTCATACTCCTCAAAGAGCCAGAATGTTTGAAGACTTATAATTGAGAAGTTCTGGCTGTTGAGACAAATAGGTCTTAACATCCCGCAGGTGCTCTGTGCAGGAGAAGGAGGGTGTTTGCCTCTTTCGTTTAACTGGAAAATACAAGTCACAATTGAGGACTTCTCAGTATGCAAAAACATCATCTGGGAAATGCTTACCCTATGGCTACAGTAATAGTGACTTATTGTTAGTTGCTAGCTCTGTTCCAAAACCCAGGTGAACAGGAACAGTTTTTCCTGCTGTTCCTGGTTTGCTGGGCACCTGGCAGTTAATGTGTATGATCCATAATCTTGTTACGTCACAGCTGAATGTAGGAGGAAACTCTCAACACAGAAGTCCCTCAGTTCCTAGGGATGTAGGCATACTGGTGTTTGCTGGGAAGGATATCCATATCCTGCTGAGCTGAGGAAGGTGATCTTGATTTGACTTTTTTTCTCTACCCCCTCCAACCTCCCTCCTGTCTTCCAGAGAAAGTTCACTCCTGCGACCAGGAAAGACAGAGCGCCCTGGAGGAGGCCAGGCAGAACCCCCGCGAGGGTATCGTCATCCCCGAGTGTGCTCCTGGAGGGCTCTACAAACCAGTGCAATGCCACCAGTCGACTGGGTACTGCTGGTGTGTCCTGGTGGACACGGGACGCCCCCTGCCTGGTACTTCCACTCGGTAAGAGCTATAGGCCTGGAGAAGATGAGATATAAAAAAAAATACTGTTGCTGTATCAGATAAGTTCCTCCTTAGAGCAGTCAGCTCTGTACTACCTTCCTTAGAGCTGGCAATGCTGTATGTGATGTTCCCTATTGAATGTTACTATGCAGCTCCCTTTCTGTAGGAGCTGGTGCATGGTAACTACTGCCTTTACTTTCCTCTGTGTTAAGTATTCATGCAAAACAGCCATTTTTCTCTGGCTTGCAGCTTTTGGGTGGTAGCAGGAACCAGGGCTTTGCTCAAGAGTACAGGTCAGGGGCATGAGCTGTGGAACGAGAAGTGGCTTTGTTGCATTATCCTCTGCTTTATACTTCCATGCTGCAGCCACTTGGATCCTGACCAGTACAGGTTTAGAAGACTGCTTGGTTGTGCGTTGATAGATTTTAAGCCAATTATAGATTTTTCTTTAAGTTACTCTGTATCTTAAAACTATTTGGGGAATTTTTTCTCACTTGGGGTTTGGAAACAAATTGTGGGTCTGGCAAGTTATAAAAACAGGCCAGTAGGAGTTGAAATGTAAACTCTGCTACATACAGTGATTCTGCAGAGCATGGACAGCTTTGGAAAAAAGCTCAGCATGTGCCCACAAGAGTTGGAAGAGGGCCTTGTGCTGTTTGTGGGTTTGGGCTGGTAGCTGGTACTGGACTTCAGAGTATGCTCTTCCTCCTCTCTCCACTTCTGCTGCTGTTGCTGACTGTCCATAAGCAGACAGATGCTTGAGAATAATATTTCTTCTGCAGGTTTATTTGTTTCCCTTGCAGTAAGCAGATAAGAAACAATCCCTTAGCAACCATCTGATGCACTAAAGCTATATCACATAGTTTAGCATCTACTGTTCTCCTTTTTCAGCTATGAGACCCCAGTGTGTGAAAGCGATGCCAGATCGAAGAGCACAGAGATTGATGATCCATTCAAGGACAGAGAACTTCCAGGTCAGAGAGGAACAAGATCCTGTCTCTGCCTTCTCCCATTGTCTCACCTTGGGACTCTTAAGAGGCCAAGAATATTGTTGAGGAGATGGGGTATTTCCCTCACTGTGCATGTTTTACCATGGGTTTTATTCTGTGTTATTTTGGATCACCTCCAGTTTCAGCAGTGAACTGGAAAAGGCTGGGGGTGCCCTGGGGGCTGGTTTATTGCCTGTCTGCCCTTCTTTCAAAACATGTCTGGGAGCAGAATTTTCAGGGAAGAAACCTGGATGCCTGGAGGTCCCCTGGGGGAAGAACAGGCTGAGTGCTGAAAGTTGTTCTTCAAAGCCTGGCCAGGACAGTATTCTTTCGATTTAGCAGGGCTTTTCAGCAGCTTGATGCCCCCTGAGCAATGAAAGAGGACACAGCTTGCAATTGTCAGTGGACCAACTGGCTCCCTGACACTGCAGGGACTAGGCAGGGCAGCGTTCCTGGTGCGCTAACGTCCCTTAACTAATGCTGGCTGCTCACTTAGCTGGACTTTATCCCTCATTTTTTTGCCTGGGACCCACTTTATCCTCCATTGCTACTTGTTTTAAATTCCGCTTTTCCCTCTTAACAGAGTGACAAGCCATAATTTACTGTTTGCCTACCTTGTTTCTGCTAGGAAAATGTGCTGGGCCTAGGTGTCTGTTCAGCTCTTAAAAATGCTATCCTACCTGCCTGTGCTCTGGTCTTTTCTTCCCACCACCTTTCTAAGGAGCAGAGTGAGGGGCCCTCACTGACAGGTTGGCTATTACTCTCCTGGGTGGGGGATGACTGCTTGAAAACAGAAGCTACAGCGGATCCCTCTTCACCACGAGGAAGTGGTAGAGACCAAGAACTCTGCAGCAAGAGCTGGTAGCTCTGGATCCACTTCATTTTCTCCTGGTCCCTTCTAGGGCTAGCATAAACTGAGTTGTCCCTGAGCAGGTTAGCAAAGGAAATGAGATTTGTTCCAGATTTGCCTTCTATGTCTCCTAATTCTCCTCCTGCTGACTACTTACCTTGGGCCCCATAGCTTTCTGCTTCGCAACTCTGCCCTCAGCAGGGCTCTCTTCCATGCAGCTTCTCATTTTCTTAAGTCGTGTAAAAATCTCCTATCTACCTCCCTCTCACATTTGAATGAAATTGGCCAATTGGTTCAAGTATTACTTTGGGGGGTAGGGGAAGGGAAACCAGCTAAATGATTGCATTAAGGCTCATTTCCTTAGGAAGTCATGCTAAAACAGAATAACCTTCCTTTCTTCCCTATTGCCTTCTCCCCTTGCTTTGCTGCCTCTCCCTGCACTTCCTCCTGGCTCTCCAGGACTCCTCTGTGAAAATCCTTTGCTTTTGGGCTTTTTCTTTGAGACTCTTTCTGATCTCTCAGGAAGACAGAATGGTTTCTTTTCCCTTCTCCCTCCCCTTCTGCACTGCAGCTGGACAAAGGGACAAGAACTGCTTGACGCAGAAGAGGACACATGATGCTCTGTAGCTTAGCGGTCTGGTCCTAGCATCAGACTCCAGGAGAGTTCATGTCTCAGCTCAAGCTGCTTTCCTGTGCCTGAGTAAATTTTCAGCACTGTGCTTGGCTGCATTGGCTGGCGTGATGGGTCCTGTCACTGAAAATACCCTAGTCTATGGAGAGACTAGGACATGGAGGATCTGATCCTGGCTTGTCTGCCTGAGAGATGCTGTGATGCATGATCTTTTGCAGACTTGTGGTTTGTTTGATTAGCTGCTCTTGTATGCAAAAATTGACTGGTGAGCCAGAACTGCAGGGGGTGAGAGAGGGTGTTTCTTTTTACTTTTTTCCACTCTTTCTTAGCGGAATAGAATTTTAAGAAAAACCTCTGCTTTACTTTGAGACTGATCATTCCATTTGCACTCAATTCTGTAAGGGGGATCCCTTACCTTATTCCTCATCTAGAGGTTTGCCCATTCTTCAGGCTCTCAGTGCTGCAGGCGATGCGCTGCTTGGCCTGTGTGAAGAGACCCTGCAGAGGCCAAGGTGGGGGAGACATAAGTCTAAATCCTTGCACACCTACACATACCCTCTTCACACATTGTGTCATGGCTGTGGCCAGAAGAAAGAAAGAAAGAAGGAAGGAAAGTGTTGCTTGCACATAGCAAATGGCAAGCTGCTAATTCCTGCAGACGGTGAGATGCTGAGGCCCCAGGGAGATGACTTCTAGCAAATGGTTTTTCAACCTTCTCATTACTGCAACAAAAAGCTCCTTTAAGTGAGTGGTCTACTCTGGCTGCCATAGCAGCTTACCCATTACAATGCTGACATTTTCTGGACCACGTGCCAAACGAGTGCTGAGGGGTGTGCGTGTGTGTAATGCACATAATATGGAGACAGGCAAGGGACTGTTGGTTAGCTATTGCAGAGAACAGAGTCTGTAGTGCTGCAAAGGAGGGAGTTTTGTCAGATCAATTTGCAAGCTGCATTCAGCTGTCAAGGGATTACAGTAAGTTTCTGGTGCTCTGTTTGGGGTACACGTGCTTCTCTGCTTGTCTGAGAAAAGGAGAAAGTGTTGACACTGCTGTATATTGCTAGTGGGAGGCTGTTTTCTGATGTCTGCTGCCTTAATCAGCTGACTAATTGGTAGTGCATAGTGGTTTGGGGAAAGAGAAGAGGTGAGGGATGTGGTGATGGCTTCTCTGTCACATCAAGAGAAGACCATAGGATGGGAGGCGATGGGTTTTGGACAATGGTTTTGGAGATGGTGGGTTGAAGTTAAGTATGCTTGTTCCTTAGTAGGCTAGAGCAATTGTTACAGTATAAATGTGGTAGTAAATGAATTATACTTTTGCTCCTTTAAGAAGCAAGGAAATAGAATAGATTGCCTCATAAAGGTGAGGAGATGAAGAATTTCGTCTCAGCTGTGTCGTAACAGGCTGGCACTGTTAAGGATAGGAGGCTCTGTCAGTCTGTGGTTATGATGGTGGGAAACTAGACGGCCTCAAGACTAAGTAATGGAAATGGTTACCAAGCTTGTCTTCAGCCCACTTTGTCCTGCTTAAGCCAGCAGTGGCTGGGGGTGATTACCACGTGTTGACTTAGACTGACGTATTTCCCATGCAGTGTGATCATGCAAAGAACTGAATTATTGTGGTAGCTGCTGGCAGGCAACACGCTCTGTGCCTGAAGAGGAGAGTGCAAGCAGCAGTTCTTGCTTGGGCCTGTGCTTTGGGAAGCTTTAAACTGTCAGTTAGGACCTCAGAACAGCTATGTTTTCAGAGTAAGATGACCCAGGAGGTAATGAGTTGTTTTGTAAACTTCTCTGCAAGTGTCACCATGGGAACTCCCATCTGTCAGGCACTTCCAGCACATCCCTGTGGTTATGCTGGTAGGGAACTGGGAGAGGCCATAAAGCTAACCACATGGTCTTCCTGCCAGATATTGTTGGTGACCCTACGTGTGCCTGGACAAAAGCTGCAGGACAAATTGCCACGCAGAGAAACCCACTGAGAGCTTCCTCTGCCTTTCTTTAGGGACTGTGATGATGGCTGCCGTGTTATAAACAAAGGAGATTCTGGGTAGGAGACTAATCCTGTGTGTTCTTGCATTAAACCTCCTCTTTTCTTTCTGCAGGCTGCCCAGAAGGGAAGAAAGTTGAATTTATTACCAGCTTACTTGATGCTCTGACTACGGATATGGTACAGGCTATTAACTCAGCAGCACCTACTGGGGGTGGGAGGTGAGTCCAGAAAGCACTTGGGCTGAACACCACCAAGGTGGCTACAGAGCTCTGGGTGCCCCTGAGGTGGGGGCAGGAGGGAAAGGTGTTGCTCTGTGCTGTTTGGGTTCCTCTGGGTTGCTGGGAGAGGAGCTGAGGCTGCATCTTCAGACCCTGCTCTGTCATGTCATCCTAGCCCTGCCTGCCTCCCTCCTCCTGCCCCTCCTCCCTGGCAGCTGCTCCACCATAAAGGTTAGTATAGCCCATTTGAAGTGTGAAATGAGAGCTCAGTGGGAGGAAGTGGCTTGTTCTTTTGTCCCCTGGTGCATGAAAAGACCTAATAAAATGCAAATGGATTGAAGGAGACCGTGTGGCCTAGTGGCTACCACAGGGAGTAAAGAATGTGAACCGAATTCTTGGCAGTACCAGTGCTGTGGTTTTGCTGTGGGGCTGAAGCCAGCCTGCTGATGAGGAGAGGAGCTGTTCTTCACGGCCCTCCCCTCTAACCAGCTGCATGTTCATCCCTCTTGGAAGGAGCAGCAAGTCAGGCCTGTTGCAAGAGGTGGGCACAAGTCTGCATTTCTGGGGAACTGAGAAAAGCTGAGGTCTTGTCTCCCCCTTCTGCTTGATAACAGCAAATCCCCTTAGTGCAGCAGCTGCAATGCTGCAGCAAGACAGACCGTTGAGAACAGATTGTGATGAATTTAAAAGAAGTGCTATATTGCCTTGGCTAGGCAAGACTTCTATGGTTCTGGGTTCCTCCAACTATAAAAGGGGTCAGTGCTAGTTTAGCACACAGGGATGCCACAACAAAGACTGTGCTCGTGTTCATAGGGGTGTAGAGATGAAGTAGGTACCTCCGTGCATGTGTTACTTCCATGGGTATTGCTCCAACATATTGAGTGATGTTGATCCCCTGCTTTCCTCCTTCAAAATGTAGAATGAAGCAGTGCCATCTTTAACTACTCAGGACAAAAAACTTCCTGGGTGGCACCTCTGTGCTTCTTGGTTTCAGTATGGATTTCTCGTGAACCCATATGGTTTTAACTTTGCATTTGGACCTTACAAATCAGGCCAGTGGCTGAGTGCCTGCACGCTGAATATTCTATAACCCATCGAATTAGCAGTATACGCCTAGCATGTCTGTATTCATATAAACAGGATGAAAAATGCCCCAAGGATGGGAAATACGTCGTTCTCTCCCAGCCATAAGCATTCCAATGTCAATTCTGTCTAATTTGCATGGTTCAAATGCAATGGGTAGGGGTGGCGGGAAGCCCTGGAGAGTATTTGATATTTATTTGGCATCTTTGGCACAGGGACTGAAACCCAGCCAATGTAATCATCGCTCTTAAAATAAAGCTTAATATAAACCAATATTGTAGAGACCAGAGATGTATGCCCCCACTGCACTTCTATAAACCAGCAGGCTTGCTTCCTAATGTTCCCCAAGCTTTGTGTATTTCTCAGCTTTCAATAGAGGCCTTTCTGGTGGAATTTTTCACTGCCTAGCTCTTCGCACAGTCGTCATGTTGATTTATTTTCAGCTCCAGTGTCGGCAGCCCAGTTGCAAGGGGAAAAAGAAATCTTTTAGTAGGCTGTCCTTTCTAAGGCGAAAGACTGCTACCACCCAAATACTCTGCCTGCCCACAGCCATGATTAAATTCAGGAAGCTGCTCTGGCATAAACTTCCATGTGCATCAGCTAGGCTAAGCGCATACCCCAAAGAACATGCGTCAAGATTTTCCATCCCACCATGCCATGATGGGACCATTTATTTTGAAAAAAAAAAGCATTTCAAGGAATTTTTGGTAGTTATATAAAAACTTAATCAGTACAGCTTTCATTTCATATGAGTTTGCAGAGTTGGGAAGCTGTCTCTGTGCAATGAGTCTTGCTTTCCAAGGATCTGAATCCTTTCCTGAATCCTCTCTTTAGGAATATCTGAAATTGTCTGGGTGACCTAACTTGACTTTGGCACTGGAAATGAAAGCTCTTTTCCAAGAGGAAGGGATATTCTACCTACAGGATTAATCATAGGGCTAATTCATTTCCAGCCTTAACAACTAACAAAATACTGGATTTATGACAATGCTTATCCTGTATCTCCCTGGCCCAGGTTTGCTGAGAAGGTCATGTGGACAAGAAGAGCTAGAGATCTGGGTTTTTCTTAATGTCAGTTTTAATGTCTTAATGTCATTTTTTTTATTTGTGCGGCAAGCTTCACTTATTGCAGACTCTTCTCCATCTTTGCCACAATGATGGCAGAACAGGTTCTGTACTTAGTTCCCTCTGTAGCCTCCCTCTTTCTGTTCCCTTAGTGTTCAGCATTTCATCCTCCTGGGCCTTTTTTTAGAGTTTGAACAAATGCATGCAATGATCTAAGGTAAATTTTTAACCTATCAAAGCTTATGCCTGTTGCAGAGGGCAGGCCAGGCAAACAGCAAGCCGTACCCCCATGTCAGTTGGCCCCATATATTGTCCTATGTATTTTAATCAGAGAAGCAGCACGTAGGAGTTTTAGGGAAGGGAGGGAACATTCCTGTTTCTCTGTGGCAGCAGAGAAATGATACTGGCATACAATATGCATCTTTAGTATCAACATTAAAAATATGGGAACAAACACTAAGAAGAACCTTTCTAAAGTGTCAAGGGCTGAACAAGCCTAACGGTGAGAATCTTAAGGAGCTCAGCCTTCCTTAGGGTATTAAAAGAAAGAAAAAAAGGTTGAAAGATGATGTCGTATAGTCTGAGTATCTCTATAGGGACAAAAGCTGTGCAGGCTCTTTAGTTTAAGCAGGGAAGAACATGATTAGCTGAATATAAACAAACTTGTGATCAAAATTTCTTTAAAGCAAGGGCAATTCTAAGGCAGAATGAAGTCATGAGGGAGGTGACAGATTCCCTCTCTCTAAAGCTTTCATCTTAGGCCTGATGCCTTTCAGAAAGACTTGCTTTAGTCAAACCCGAATTATGGTCCTAAGAGTAATTTGACTCACATTCTGTAAGTATGATATACAGGAAATCAGATTAGATGACCCTGCAGCCTTCAGTCTGAATCTGGATGTGCGGAGTGAAAACTTCTTGCATTTGCTGAATGGCTTCATCTTCAAAGACCTATTTATGCTGCAAAGCTATCTGTGGCTTTGCAATTAATGTCCATATTAACTTGGGGGGGGGGGGGGCGGGGAGGAGCATGAGGAGAAATGACAGAGATCTGCATTTAAAATACTACATTGAGCTGTGCTAAACTGCACGCTTCATACTTGGCACACACAAAAACAATCTAGTAGCAGCAAAGTGAGGCTGTACAACTCGGATTGCTGCAGGCCATGTAAGTAAAACCTGATAAGACTTTTTTTATTGGGCATGCTTAAAACAACCTTGTAATCCCTTATAGGTCTTGTCTCATTTAAGCAAGTTCAAAGCTATTGACTTTAATTGAGTTACTCTTGCTTTACAATAATGTAAATGAGATGAGAACTTCCCTTCCTCATGGCCCTGGTTTATATTACAGCAAAATAGCCAAGTAGACTTCATTTAGACATTTGAAACAGAAAATCTCTGGTAAAATTCATTCTTAATTTTAAGTTTATGTAATAACTCCAAGGCACATCTTGTTACTGTATGTTTTCAAAGTAATTAAGGGAGCACTTGTAGGAAATTGGTTTATTAACCAGTGTTTGGTATCCTTTTTGAAAAAACACATAGTTGAAATTGTTCATGTAAAAATCCTGTATAATAGGAGCAGCACTGTTTAAAATTTAGACTTCACTATAGTACATTTTAATCTATTTTCTAATTCGGACATATTCATATCACACAGGGCCTAAACTAAAATAGACCAAAGGAGACCCTGGCCTGGGTTTCCCTGACCTGAGAAACTCCCTTTGGTCCTTGTCAATTCAGAAATGAATTTTAGTTGCCAAAATGTGCACTATGGCTTGCTACATTATCAGCAAAAATATTAATGCCCTGTGGAATTTTGGGTTAAAAGGGCATCTTACAACAGCCACCCTTATCATGTACCACAGCAGCTGTGTCCCTTCATTTTAAGTTGCCAATTATTCCCCACGTAATAGCCCTAAAAAATACTTCAGAACATTGCCCCTGAGGTTCCCTTTCATGCTCTAGTTGAGCAGTTTGAAGCAGGCAAGGACAGCTCAGCACATCTCCGGGGTGTTCTGAAGCTGAGCCATGTTTTAATAAAGATTGACACTTTCAAACAGTGCGGGGAAGTTAATGCCCAACTCCTATTGCATTTCAATTGAAGTTGGATACCAACTTCTCTTTGTGCTTCTATGGAAATTCTAGCCTAATTAAAGATACGGCAGAGTTCATGTAAGAGGAGGATCTTTGAACAGTCAATGAGGAGTGAAGGGACGTGATTTTTAAACTTTCTAAATTATTTATCCTGCAATCTTTGGAAAAGTTGTGTTCAGAATAATGTTTCATACACAGCTGGAGTAGAGGAAGAAACTGGGCCTGTAATAGGAAGATAACTTAAGTTTTAGCTGTAGAGGAATTATACATTCCCCATAATGAATTTGGACTGTGTAGTTCCCTTTTGTTTAGTCTGAACACAGCTTACTTTTTGTTGGCTTCTTGATTCTTTTGCTACAGGAAAGGGAGAATAATAAAACAAATACACGATCCTTTTGCAATTCCATTAGAGTAATCCTCTTTGATTCAAGCCATGTTCCACCGTTACAGCTTTTAACTTTAGAATAGACAACCACAAAGCACAACCAAAGGAGAGTAAGAAGTGGAAGCAGAGTAAGAACAATTCTGAATTTTTACCTCTGCTTGTTAAACTCTCATCGCTTTCCACCACTCCCTGCAGGCACCTTGGTGGACATCATGAACGCTGCTATGGATGTTGACTGGCAGGGTCAGTTCTGTCATTTCTTTAGCTTTGCTCACATCTATCCTTTGTTCAGCAACAGCACCAAGCAAGGTATACATCCTTGTAAAATATTTTCAAGTCATAGAAACATACAACTTTTAGTAGACGTCCTGACCACAAACATACCTTGTGTGTTAGGAGTGGAAGCTGGACTAATATTTTTTCTACTCTTGCTTCTGCTAGCAGCTTCTTGTCCATCAGTGTTCTTTCATCCCAGAATAGCTCCCTCTCATAGTCTCTGTTTGCAGTCCAGAGTTAGGTGATGTTAGGCTGGTCTTACTCCCCTTTCCCCCTCCTGTCGCAGCTGCTATTGTTGCTACATAAGGTTTGTATTACAAAATAATAGGTTTTCTAAAGGCCTTCAAACAGGTGATCATCTGCTGGGTATGTCAGAGATTACAACCTTGCTTTCTCTAAGCAGTATTTTGTGTTAGGATTTTCTGTCACTGCTACAGTACTGTGAGTCCATGCAGCCTGTGCAGTTGGATGCAACAGGGCTGCGAGTGTTCAGGGAGCAAAGGATCAGCTTTAGTAGGAATGGACTTCAGTTTACTCAGTAAAACTTAGTGGGTCATATAACACTTTGGACAGCACAGTTCTATGGAGGATAATGTGATTGCACACTGTACATGGTTCTGAATGTGCATAATGTCTGACATTTGCTACTCTTGTATACTTTACCCTATATACCTCCTCTTCTTCCCTGCTTCTCACTGAGTTAACTCCTCCTTTCTTGCAAGGGGCCTCAAGGGCTGGAAAATATTACAGACTGCATGCAAAGTGCATGTTCAAGCTGTCTATTTGATATTTTGGCATATTCTCTCTCTGCTCCAGAATTCAGTGTGGCTGCAAAAAGCGCATGCCCATGTGTTTTCATAGCCTCTTTGCTTTCTGCCTGTACCCCAGTTACACCAGATGATAGGAAGGTGTTCTGTGGAAGTGTGTCTTGACTAGAAAAATAGTATTGTTAAAAGTAATTGTTAGTACATTAACCCAGGTATCTCCAAGCATTATCCACCCAAGAAATAAGTATTCTCCTCCTACGAGGGAGCTGATGGCATGTTATACAGGAGGAGGAGCAAAAGCCTGCTTAGAGAAGACTATATACTTGATACCAGCAAATTAGTAAGAAAGCTGAGAGTGCAAGTTCCCTGTCCTAGACTGTTAGTGACAGACCATGCTTCTCTTCCCTGTTGGACTGTGGGTGGGCTTATGCTGCATAATGGAGCTAAGTTTGCTGGCTTGTGTATGGAAGTGATCCAGCAATAGCAGCTTAGATTTGGAAAATCAACTTGCACGGAGCTCTTTGATCCCTCAGTACTCATTCTTTAGGATTGATTGTTTTGCCATAGAGTGCTAAAGAGGAACAATTAGGAAGAAAAGTAAGTACAGCTGTAATGTAGTCAACACGAGAAGACTGAAAGACTGCATTTTGGTAATGTCTGTCTTTACTAGGTCGTACAAAGCTGCTACAGCACTGCCATGAGAGACTGGAATTCAGTGGATTTTTGTTTAGAGCAAGAGATGTTGTTTTGCTAGGAGTTGAGAAGGTACAGGGTAGCTTTGTTGTCTCTTGTTTGTTTGTTTTTTTTTTTTTCTGATTCCTTTATGAGTAGAGAGGCAGTTTCACAAATGAAGTTTGCATCTGAGGGCTGATTTATTTCTCTTGCAAGAGCAATGAAGAGGTAATAGAGGGAAATTCCCCTGGAATACTCCTGCAAAGTCTGTGCTTGCAGGACAATTAGAGCCCCCAGATTTATTTCAGCTGACCCAGCAGGTATGCTTGTTGTCATGGCACATCATCAAAGCTAGGTGGCTTAGCAGTGCTGTGAAGCTGCATCAATTCACGTTTCATGGATGGTTCGTAAGTACCTTGCATGGGCAGCCATCAAAGTCAAGATAGTTAGATACGGTGTTGTAACCGCAGCCGCCTTTAGTGTATCATGTAATTTCATGAACCAGGGAGATATGGCTGCACTGAGATGATGTGGATCCTTTCTGTGCTGGGATTCTGGATGATCATCAGAAAGGACAGGCAACCAACTCAGGAACTACAGTCCTGCTAAGCCAGCCAATGGGAAGTGGTAGAAACTCAGAAATTGCTATATCTTCCTTCCTTCTATTATCACAGCACTTAAACTAACTCCCTTTAGCTCCATTAGCATGCTGCAGTTTTCAACATGAGCTCTCAGTATGTTTGTAATGGCAAAGATTGATGTATCATCACCTCATGAGTCAATGTATTTGTATTAGCCTGTGGATTTCCCTGATTTTCTTCCTGGAAGTGCTGAAGAGTGCTATATTACCTCTCTTGGTAACTCATAAGAGCTCTTCCTTGGTGTGCCTCTGAAAAAGAGGCACTTTAAAGTCCTGCTTCTGCGTATTTCTTCAGCAGTTAGAGCAAAAGCAGAATGTTGTCCCTTGCAATACAGAACTTCCCTGTGGCTGTTGGAAACATGCTCGTCTTCAAATGATAGCTAGCTCATTTCCAAAAGGGAGAGAGGCCAATGGCTGTGTTCATAAATGTCATAAAAACAAGCCACAGGATGTGTTTTTATTCTTGCCTGTCATCCTGCTCTTTGCATACAGTTTCAAGGCTCTGAAAAATCCAGGCACTCCCTTCGCATCCTGGGGAGATTTTTGCAATTTTTGCTTGTCCATAGGTGGCTCCCAAAACTAAGCCAAACTTATTCCCAACCTCTTC
Organism: Phoenicopterus ruber ruber; assembly: GCA_009819775.1. Taxonomy (NCBI): domain Eukaryota; kingdom Metazoa; phylum Chordata; class Aves; order Phoenicopteriformes; family Phoenicopteridae; genus Phoenicopterus; species Phoenicopterus ruber. The sequence goes on from CM020219.1 coordinate 39,659,515, forward strand.
TTCCTCCCCCACAGCGTTTATCCCACTGTACATTGACCAGATGCTGTGACTGAACACCAGGCTGCTTCTCAGCTAAGAATTAAATAATGGAGATAGTTTCAAGTAAAACCTTGGCAAAAACATGCAGTTTATTTGCCTCTCCCTACAGTGTGTGTTTACTTCTTTTGGGGATCTAGATGTCTCTGGATAGGGGCTACCTTTCTAAATTTTATCATCGTTTGTAAAAGCTATCAGAGAAGGTTAATGGGGATCTCTGTTTTCCACCTAAGCTCCAGTGCTTGCTTTCTGCACGTTGCAAACTACCCTTCGCTAGTGATTTAAATGACCATCGCGGTAGGATGGAGTTTTTATTTTTCAGGCTCTGTAGCTGCATTTTAGAGGCAAAACTGGTCATACCAGAAGGTCAAAAGTATTTTGTCCCTTCTAGTTCCCAACAAAGAAATTTTCAGTGACCATTTAAATATATATATCCTACCAGTTTCTGAAAGAAGGTCAGTGACAGTCTTAAAGTGCATTTTATAAGGTACCTGGGTTCACATTTCCCCATCAGCTAGAATGCCCCAAACTCACACCAGAATCTGGCTGCCTGCAGCATGCAACTCCCTCTCTCCTTGCTGGGGAAGGAATTTAGGCAGCAGCTGGAGGTGTCTCCTGGAATAAGTCAGAGCAACCAGTGCCAGTGTAGCATGTCTGACTACCTATCCACTAATTTCCATGCACTGAAATGCTGTATTCTTGGGAGGAAAAAGGCTCAAGTCTCGGCCCCATTTCAGCTTTCTCTATTGGCACACTCATCCCATGGAGAAAAGACAGACTAGCTTACTGCAATTTAAAAGAATTCTTCTTTCTAAGAGTTTCTTCCCTGGTTCTTGGTATCACTGAGGAATAAACCCTTTCCCACTGCTGTGCAGAGCACCAGGCACCGCTTAAATGGTACGACATAACAGTGCCTGTTCAGTGATGGCTTGATGTTGAATGGCAGCATTCTCTATTCATGCATCTTCAGCTGTTGCTTTTCCTCTTCTTCCTCTTCTCCTCCGCTCTAATATTGTTTGTTGTTGTCCACAGAAAGAAAATGTGAGCCAAATAACGTCAAACTTGTAATATCACAATGAGTAAGAAATAAAGCAAACTGAAGTTGCCAGTTCTGTAGTATTGCTTTTAATGGATTTGTGGTGCTTGTCTGCTGTGGAATTCTTGTGTATAAATCAACCATATGAAAAACATTAAATATGCTGAAAATACAGCACAGGAGTTCAGATCGTATGAATAGATACAGCAGGAATGTTGCATCTTGCCAGGCACATTTTCAAATAATGAATGTATCTTGCATTAAATGAATTTATTCCCTTTCTGAAGTCTAGATGTTGCTATCACAGAAACTACCATGACAGCTGACACTCACGGCTCTCCTACTGGTAACTTGAATGGGAGTCCAAGGGTCAAAAGGACCGTGGAGATTGCTTCTTGCCCTCTAAAGGGGGATCCTTCTGGGATTAGGCAGAGTTTCAGCAACTGGTGTGAGGAGAACCAGAGCTACTGAGGGTATCAGGCTCCAGGAATCTCTTGGCACCACTTGTTAATGCTAAAGGAGGTTTTTAGAAAAAAGTTCATCTCTCTCAAAAGAGCACAGCTAAAAGGAGGAGATTAAGACCTGCGTACTTTGCCTGCTTTAAATATGGCATAGTGCATGTCTGACTTGGTGAGCAGCTCTGGCTCCTCAGCATGTGTTTGAGTATGTTGGTGAGAGCACCCACTTGTTGGGGGCCTGTGCTTCCTCTGTTCTAGGTTCTCTGAGCCAGACCCCAGCCACACACTGGAGGAGCGAGTGGTACACTGGTACTTCAGCCAGCTGGACAACAACAGCAGCAATGACATCAACAAGCGGGAGCTGAAGCCTTTCAAGCGTTATGTGAAGAAGAAAGCCAAGCCCAAGAAATGTGCCCGACGTTTCACTGACTACTGTGACCTCAACAAGGACAAGTCAATCTCACTTCAGGAGCTGAAGGGGTGCTTGGGAGTCAGCAAGGAAGGAGGTGAGTGCCTTTCCTTCCCCATTGCATGAGAATAAGACTGACATGGAGTTACAGCAAACTCAGGAATCTGTTTTCTCCCAGGTGATTCAAAAGTGCCACAGTTTGTGTGAGAAAATGAGTGGGATTAATATTCTGCCATGCAAATGTAGTTTACTTGTGTTATGGCTCTTTCTTAAAGCCCTTATCACGGACCTTTGTGCTAAGCACTATAGGGACACAGGGCAAAAAGATGAGCCTTGCCCAGAGCCCTGCCTATACTGTAAAAGTCCTTAGAAACTGTAGTTCAGATCAGGTCCCTTCTGAGTAATACACTAACAATATTCTGTTGTCTCAACCATGTAGGTTGGATGATGTATGAGCCAGCACAGACCCAGTCCTTCTCCAGAGACCCTGTTGACTAACAGAAATAATATTTATTTTCATTGCTAAATACAGCATGCAGGAAAGTGGATGACGCAGAGAGCGCAACTCGGAAAGAAAGTGCAGGGCTGTACTGTTGCCCTTTTTCAGAGTTAAATTGCACTTTAAGATTGGGAGAGAAATAAGGCATATGAATAATGTATTTTCCTTTCTGTTTAGTGCCTCAGCAACCAACCCACCCTCCTTCCTTTTCTTCCTCTTTCATCTTCACCTCATCTTCTGTTGGGACCTGAACCAAATTGATATTTTTGGAAATTTTATGAATTGAAACTGTTCAACCCAAATTCAATAATTATCAGTCATTCTTGACTGTGGGCAGACTTGCTTGGCAGGAGAAGGCAAACAGGGAGATTCCAAGGGTCTAATTTCCTGTGCAGGTGTTTCGGCTGTGTGGACAGCTCTTGTTATAACTGTCGTGTGAGTTGGAAAGGGTGGGTAGCTTGCTTTCTCCAGGCTTAACCTTTCCTTAGTTCTTTCCTCAGGTTTAGCACGAGTGGGAAGGGAGTCGGTGCATTTGGGTGTCAGGAAGTTGCCTTTTCTAGGTGCTTTGCAAACATCTTAGTTATCATAATAAGCCTGTTGCATTATTTGTCAGCTGTGAGAAGCATTCAGCTTCCCTAGCTCCGTGGAAGTTTTTTTTCTTAGTCATCAGTACCTTACTGAGGAATGACATACCAAAATAGCAATCCTGTTCCTTAATTTTATTACCTTCCCAATAAGATGAATATGCCAAATGAGTTTTATTGCTATTTGGCCTGGAATAAGACTCTCTGGAATCTGCTGCCTTGGCCAACCAACTGTTCAAAATTTAGTTTATGGAAGGGGGGGAAAAAAAAAGAGAGAAGGAAGAAAATGTGAATCTTTGAGCCTGTGTGAAGGGGAAAGAAAGCAGCAAGACATTGTTGTGAGCGCCTGATTGCCCAACTATTTGCTGAGAACACAGCCTTGACCTTTCATGGTTTCTTCTGTCGTATGAGGACAGGATTGTGTGCAAACAGGGGCTCTGACATTGTTTTATCAGAGCTCCACATACCTACTAAAGGCCTGATAGGTCTTGAGGATCAAAGATAAATGGGTAAGTTAGTGGAAGGAGGACTGAGGGGGGCTAAAGGATGGTGAGGGCTAAAAAGCAGTAGAGGGGGCAGTGCAGGGAGGAGGTACTAATATGTAGGAAGGAACTGAGGGAGAGTACTCTAGAGGTGCAGTAAGCAAGTTTGTGATGGATGTTTTTATAAAGTAATAAATTTGTGAGGTGGTAGATGGCATGTTTGCTCTGCTTTCTATTCACAAGAACTTCTAAATTAAGAAATAACTGGTAGCTTACCCCTTCTCCAGCTTTCCCTTATCCTGATCATGGGTGCGTGCAGTCAGTCAACTAGTCCGTGTATTTGCTCTCTGTTTCTTTCTCCGTATCATGGCCTCCAAACATGTGCTGGGGCTGAGGTCACTGTGGGTCCAAGCCAAGAGCTAGTTGGGAACCTTTTTGATGACGTACTTTCAGTTGTAAACTGCCAGTCAGATGAAACCAAAACTTTTCATGGAAATGTTTCTGTTTCAACAAAAGCTTTGCTGGAAAGGTTTTTCTAGTCTGGATTGGATGAGGAAGGGTTGGAGGGAAGCAAGGAAAGTTATCATTTCCCCTTGATATACTTCATTACAAATGAACTTGCCTCAGATGTTCCAAATCCTGGTTGGGTATCCAGCAGCATAAGGACATCATTCCAGGTGAGTGTGCCTCCTGCTAGGCAAACTGAACACTTGTAATGATTTTGCAAATAAAATCTAATACAAATTTTGTCGAGTTTGGGATGCTGAGGAAAATGAATGTTAAGGATTCTACATTTTTGCCAGTGTTTTGCTTTTGGGGTTTTCTTTGTGACCAGTTCCATCCAAACATGGAAATAGTGTTGCATGAAGGAAGCACAGGGCATAGATAAATCAGCACTGTTATATGCCTCTTGGGCACTAGATAGTCTAAATAAATAAGATTTATGTGGGAGGATTCAGCTGGCAAACCTGAATCTGAGCTCTCTCCAGCTTAGGATCAAATCTGTCTGAGGTGCATAGTTCTTTGTCTTCCCCTCCTCAGCAGGTTCTTTGATGCCTGTGGTAATCTAATATGTGGGTGCTGCCAGCCAGTGGTTCTTCGGTGAGGAAAATAGCTGTCCAGTCCACCAGCAACCCTCCTCTTTTCCATCCTTATGATGACCCAGAAAGTTGGTAGGAAATCCGCTAGGTCTGGTCGCCACTTTGCACAGCTCTTGTCCCTCTGCTTAAACCACACGTTTCTATCAGGGGCAACTTGGATGGAAAAATGCCATTCCTGGATCTCTGAATGGAGTAGCCACATAGAGCCAGCCTTTGAGGGCTTGCAGAAGCCTGTAAGTGGTTTCTTAAACTGGGATAGAACAGGCAGGGAGGGCTTCTAGCTCGGAGTACACCAGAAACAGTCTTTACCATCATTTGATCTAGGATTGTCTGTTTGAGGAATTGTGGAAGGAAAACGGACAGATTTACAGCCTGTTAAAAGTTAGCATTCATCGGTGCAATCTGCACAGCCTGAGTTAAGGGGGGAACCATCTGTGATCAAAGAACAAATCTAGCTCTATGCATTAGTCAAAAGGCAGGGTCCTTGAGAGGAGATAGACACGCACTGTAAAGCTTTGCTGGAAAGTTCTGGACCCAAGATTAATTGGAGTCCAGTGATCTCAGAGAGGAGGACTGTAGATCTGAGCAAGGCTTATGCTAGTTGTGCTGGCTGCAAAATGCTGGAGTTGTTTTACCTCTATATTCTTCCAAATTCAGAAGACAAAGTCAGCATTTTGTGCCTGCCCAAAGAGGAGCTAAGGGATTAAACAGCGAAGAAATGTCCCTCCGCCAGCTGACGGGAAGTTTCCTTCTGCCAGTTCAGATCCCGTGATTGCTTTGCCATCCAAGAGCTTGTCAGATGGTAGGTGTTGGGCACGCTTCACAGGCCATGAGGACTTCTGGGGTGGAACCCAGCCACTGTCTGTGCCAACAGCCAGCTACCAAGAGCACAGTCCAGAAACAGGATCAAAATGTCTTGATTAAAGAGGATGTGTGTGTAATTATACAGCATGTCACTTTCTACTGGAGCTGAGCAAATACTACAGAAAGAAGGAAAAATAATGGACAATCTAAACAGCAGATTTAATTCGGTGATGTTTGGGACCCTTCTGATTGGTATCCGCAGAAGTAACTGATTCTCTGCGTGCTTGGGAGGCTTCTGGGAATGAGGATGCTCTATATCACTGCTGTGCAAGCAGCTGCGTGGGAGCAGGTAGCAAGGAGCAGTCACCTGGGAAGGGCCTCTGGACCGATGATGGTAGAAAGCTGACAACAGTCTGAGAGGCTATGAGAAAACTGTAACCAGGTAATGACTGAGTTAAAGGAAATTCAGAGTATGTCTGATTACAATTAGATTAGAATGTAAATGAGCTCCGCTGGTTCAGTGCTTGGTTTTGTTTGCATTGTTGTTGAGATATCCCCCTTTGGAGGTCAGTAGAGATGCTGTAGTTTGTCTCCTTTAATCTTGAGGAAAGTTACTGATGGTTAGTGTGAATCAGGACATCAGTATTGTGTTGGGGACACAAGACAAGGCTTGTGGTAGCGTGCTCCTCCCCCATCAAAGGTGAGAGCATTGCTCAGTACGTCTGAGGAATCATTTCTACCTATAAAAAGCTGCTGGGATTCCCTTGGGGCTTTTACTTTTGAAAGACACCTGGCCTAATCCAGCGTGGCTAGAATTGTTACCCAAAATACTGTACTTGTGAGGCTGAGCAAATACTCTGCATTATGAAACTTACTGAATGATGGGATGTTACCCTATAATACCCAAGGGCTTTCCAGGTATATGTTAGTAACCCTCTGTCACCACCTGCCATATTCCTTCCTCTCTTTCATGTCAACTTTACGCTCGGTGCAGTGTTGTTTTGGCAGGGTTTTGTCTTCTGTAGATGTATGTGGCTGCTCTGTGTTTATATTGAAGGCAGCCGGATGAAGGCGATACTCTCTGCCTTTGGCGTGACAGGTGATGAGCTTCAGGGTAGCTTCCCAGCATGGATGTATGGGGCCAGACTCACGGAAAGCGCAGAGCCCTCCCAGGCTGCTGGAAAGGTTTGCCCTGCCCGCCTGGAGCATCCCTCCCATTTCATCAGGGATGCTCCCTGCCTTTTGCGTCAACTAACCTGGAGCTCCTCACCTCTTTCTGAAGACAAATAAGCCTTATTCGCAGCAATGCACAGTGGTCTTAGCTGCACTGGGTGCAAAAGGTGGTTTTTTTCGGATGCCTCCTCGCTTGCCCAGGCGGGCGGCCGGGGCCGGGCAGGGCCGTGCGCGGCCCCGCAGCGCCCTCCAGGGGCCCGGCCCCGGGAGCGGCCCGGCCTCCGCGGCTCCAGCCGGCCGGAGGGTGCCGCGGCTCGTAAAGGCCCTGGGTTTTTATTGCCATCCCCTCGGGAGAGGCCCAATTAGCTCTGGAGGAATCTACCTCTTGGCAACAGAGCTCTGCTTTTTATACACGGGCGCAGAAGTAAGTGAACAACAACGGTTCCTCTGATCTCGCCAGGGCAGATGGCCGATAGGAGGCCAGCGTTCGGGGGCCTTGAAATAACTCACTGTGTTTATGCAGTTTCTCTTATTAGTGATTGCTAAAGCCAACAGGTTATGCTTTGCAACCCATTTCAAACTCAGCCACCGCCACCTTTCTTTCCCTTTCTCTTTTCCTTCCCAGCGGTTCTGCTTCTGTCCTGCAGCCCAGCCTCCCATCCCCCAGGGCTTCCCCAGTCTCACCCCTGCTCTCTCAGCTTCTGCTTGTCTTGCTCTTGCACAGAGCTAAGTTTGCTTTAGCTGTGAGTGTGCACAGTACTTGATGTGCAAAGCAAGCTGTGCAATCAGGTCAGATGCATGCACAAATCAAAGATAAGTCTTAGGCTGGGCCAGAGTGGACGGTGGCAGCAGGCTTGCTGGTTCTGGCTGGGAGCAGGAGTTCCTGTTTCCAGCTAATCCCTCATCTGAAATCAGACCAAGCAGCTAGCAAGAAATGTAACATGCTTTCGAGAGCTCCTGTAATCCCTGAGCTGTCTGTACTCGGCACATGGTAGGAAAAGGTTTATTGTTGAGGTGAGAGCACTTGTCATGAGCTCCATCTGGTGTAGGGTACGTGTGCCTGTATCTCCTGACGCAGTCACAGCTCTGCAGTCTGTCCCTGCCCTTCTGCCAGGTATGAGTTCAGGTCTTTGATTCTAGGCACCTGTTTGCTTGTTCGGTCCAAGCTAAAGATTTAGTAAACTTGGGCTGTCTGTATTGCTTACACCTTCACTCTTCTGGCTGTTCTCTGTCTACATGATGTTATTTTGCTTGCTCTTAGCAAAAACTGTTTTGGGAAACTTCCTGGCACTACTTGCATCCTTCCTTTCTTCCTCCTCTTCCTTCCACGGTTTAGTTTCACCTTGTAATTGTTGCTTCTTGCCTTCTGGATTTCATGATGTTCAGATACTAAAACACCAGGTATTTAACATCTTTCTTCTCAAGCACATTAGTCTGGCTCTTGCATGTGAATCTTAAGGAGTGCTGGCAGGACTTGCTGTGTGCAGACTCAGAGGAACTCCTTTGAGCCTGCCCTCCGGCAGCAGACAGTGGGGAGGCTCCTTTGTCATGCCATGGCATTTATTGCCTTTAATATGGTTCTTGGATTTTACAGGTAGCCTGAGCAGTTTCCCCAATGGAAAAAGACAAGGCCTTAACCCTTTCAGTGAGTATCTTGTCAAAATGTTTCCTTTTTTTCTGTGATAACCATGTGTCCCAAAACTCATTCTCCCCTGCTCTCCTATGTTCACAAATATCAATATAGAAACAGCTGGAAACCGAAGTTGTTCATAAGAATTGTGAATATAATAACATGCAGCTCAGCTGCATCATCTGCTTTTTTGGGTCTGTCTTCAGCTGGGGCAGAAAGTACATTGCTAAGGAGCTAGAATAGGATACAGCAGCTATGGGATGAACACTCTCCTACCCTATTCTCCCTCTGTCTAGCAAGCAATGATTTAGGTGATTTGTTGTGTTTACATTACATTACTTCATGGACAAGTTCCCATGAAGACCCTTCTCTGTCCTGGTGAAGGTCTGCTCTCCTCTGTATTTTGTGGCAGTGAATTGCACCCTTTCATCAGGCATGAAGAACAACTTTTATTTTGCTTTTAGACCTGCTGCCTCATGATTTCATTGGGTGCTTCTCATTTTGGAGTGTGAGAAACAGCGAGCAGTTCTCCCGTGCCTATCTTTCTCCTGCCACTTGTTGTTCTATAGCCCTCCAACATATGTCTGGTTAGACTCCTTTCCATGTTGAAAAGACCTAGGCTATGTATTTGCTTAATGACAGAAGTCTTCCCATACCTCTTGCGATCCTCCTTACCTTTCTGGGTACCTTATCTGGTCCTGAACAGCTAACTGAAGATAAAGATCAGCTAAGCCTTATACACTGATGTAGTGATGTTTCCTGGTGTCCTCTGTTCTGAGCATGTATTTGATTTTTGTCTGCTGCTAAAAGCTGAGCAGAGACATTAAAAAATTGTGTACTGTGGCTTCAGCCTCTTTCCTAGTCACCCAGAGTGCTTAGGACAGGTCATCCCTGCTCCCCACTCATGCGCTGCATTGCATGTATAGACATTGAAGTCAATCTGCTGTTTTTGAGTTGTAAGCACCTTTAGCAGAGCTGTGTAGTCAATTTCAAATATGACTATCTGGAATAATTTTGCATTTGACAATATTCACCTGCTGTGGCAGGCCATGTCGATTAGCACTGATCCTAGTGAGGCCTGTCTGGTAACCTTTCTCCTTTCTGAAAACCAAATCCATACTCTGCCTTCTCTTTACCATGTTTTCACCTGTAATTAATCCACAGAGCTCTTTGATCCCTTAAGAGCTTTGATTCTTTAAGAACCTTCGAGGGGCTTAACAAAAGCTTTCTGAAGAAACGAGTGTGGGGGTGTGCGCACCCATCTGTCTCACTAAGAGTACGTTTGCATTATCCACTGGAACGCTCATAGCCCAGCAGGGTCCTTCGACCCCCAGCTCTAAGCACGCTGTATCCGCGCCACAGATTTCAGTAGCTTGGTAGGCTTCAGAGTGCCTGGTGCAAGCAGGTCTCTAAGAACCACTGCGCAGGGAGACGGCTGCGTTGTGCTGTTGCAGAGGTGGGGAGAGGTGGCTTGCCCTCGCCCTGCACGCCTGCCTCCTTCAAGGCCTGCTTGCCTGCTAGGGGAGGAGGCAGCTGCCTGCGGCTCACAGGGGAGATGGTGGCAGGGCAGCCTGGCAGCAGCGGGCTTCTGCATCAGCCGTGGCAGGCAGAAGAGCAGACGGAGAGATGTCGGACCAGTTGTTTGCCCAGACTGCATGCCCATTTTCAAGGAGGGGGAGGGAGAGGAAAGTAGTGGTTTATGTTTAAAAATACATTGGTCCCTAGGGCTCCGTGTGACTCATTCAATGCTTTTTTCAGCAAGGCTGTCTCATTAGCCCCTGATTGTTTTCAGCTTCACAGCTTACTCTGTGATCTCAGCCTTCTGGGGCCATAGCTGCAGCAGAGGCTGTACTGTATCTTTATCAGTCAGGTGCGCTTTTGGTTTTAATTTGCCTTTTTTCCTCACTTTCTCTATTTCTGTTTTGTTTTTTTTTCTCCTTTCCCACCCCGCCCTTTCAGTAGGTCGCCTGGTGTAGCAGCAGAAGACAGGAAGGGAAGGCAGGAGCTGACCCAAAGGAAAAAGATCCAGCGACAGACGGACAGACACCTTGCTGCTTGTGAGCAAGCATGCAGCATCAGCAACATCCAACGTATCAGAAGTGGCACCCAGAATGTTTGCACTTTTTAATAATTGGTTTGGGTTTGGGTTTGTTTTTAATTGCTTTTCAATGCCATTATCTAATACTTTGGAGAGTGGGGGGAAGCAGGATCATGACTTTTTAAAATTGGAACAGCTACTGATGACGTAAAATGGAGTTCACTGGGACTCAAAGAAAGAGAATTTTATATACTGTATATAAATATATATGTAAATTGTACAGTTGTCTTGTACAGGGGTTGGAGTCACTGTTCTGTTCCTCCCTTTGCTTTTGAAGGCTGTTAGGGTTAGAGGGACACTTTGCATTTAATGGGTTACAGTAATGCATTCGGTTCTGCCACCAAACCATCACTCAGTTGCAAACCTTTACACCCCCATGCAAAAAGGAGCAAGTATATCAGCATGCCCTATGCTTGCAGATGTGCACACAGTGCCCCGGATACCAAATGCTTCTTGGGAGCAGCTGAAGGCCGCCTTTTCTTACTGTAAAGCCCTGTGCAACTCACAGGCAATTAGGCTGAGTATTGGTGCACTGCAAAGCTGCTTAAAGTAGGGATAGAAAAGGGTTGTATTAAGGACACACAAAAGTAATTTCTGCACCTGTTGCAAGTTGGGCAGAAATGAATTGCAAATGCATTACTATCTAGGCTCAGAAGACGTGCTTAGCAAAGATGTGCCGTGCCTCGGGAATCTAACACTGTAGGAAGGACGTGGGAGCCGTAGGCCTAGTAGAGTCAATGGAGTGAAGTCTTGCATCTTCCTCTCTGACAAAATGTTCATCTATATGTTGTACAACAATAAAAATATTGAGAAGCCTGCTAAAAGCAGCATCAGCCTGCCTGTTGCTTTGCTGAGGAGAAAACATATTTGTCAGTGCAGAAAGACACAGTCATGCTGCTGGTCCCCAAGGGTCTGGTTTACTCGTGTTTCAACACTACAGCTTGGGCCATGCTCACTGGTGAAGGTCTGTCTGCAATGACTATTCTTGTCTTTGGTGGCTGTGAATCCAAGCTCCTCTCCTGCACAGTGGTGTGCTTGCCTAGCCTAGAGCATCCACTTCACCGAATTCGCTGTTATCAGTACCTCCTGTGCTATTGCACTCCAGCGTCGCATCACAGTAACAGTGAAGACTTGGATTGAGGAGCCTGGTCTCTTGGAGGCCACAGGGGCTGTTTCAACTACCAGCAGTTTTTCCAGAATTGTTTCTTTCTTAATCTCAGATACAATTGTAAAGTCAGCAGTAGGGCAGGGACGCCCATATTGGCAATCCTAGGTTTGGGCAGTGTGATGGGACCCAGCTTTTTGCATTTCTAACCACTGGCAGCACTTGCCTGTTCATAGGAAATGTTCTGAGCAGCCTCCCACTTCAGACCTGGCAAGTCTTGTGCCACTCATCTCTGGACCAAGAACCCGTAGTCAGAGATGATGACATGCCATGCTCATGAGATCACACAATTGCTTCTAACAGCACTGCATTACTGTAGAGACCGGGCTTGTTCTTTGAGGCTTTGTTGCTTTGGTAAAAGATGTTGCAACACAGCATCTTCACTCTGTGGCGTGTCATCATGATGATAGCATGAGATAAACACATCGCAGCAGGAGTGTCCTGATTCAGTAAGTTAGTGCCTTGTTGACAAAATGGAAACTTTAAAAGAAGAAAAAACAAACAAAAAAATCTTTCTAGAAATAATTATTTAAGAGTAGTAATAACTCTTCCTCTGGGAAGTGGATTGGAGCTAAGTAAAGCATTTGGCATGGTTGAAAACACCTCTGGTAATCTCTGAAGTATACATCTCACCACCATAATATAAAGGAGTCGTCTCTTTAGCAAAAGCAGATCCTGCTGCTGGATCTTCATGGTTTCTCAAATACAATGTATGTGCTTTTCTGGCCTGTAAGCTCCTATCTTCTTAATTGCATCTTCTTTTTTTTAAATGCCCAGGGCACATCTTTTGTGTGTTGAAATGATTTGGTTTAGTGTATAATTAGAAATGTCCCTGTCACTCATTAATCCTATTGTAGGAGTAAAGAATGAATCCAACTGTATAAAAAAAAACCTGTCCTTTTTTAATATGCTAGTTTTAGGAATTAAAAGCTCTGGCTGCTGGGTTGGTGTTTGGTGGTTGTTGGGGGGGGGGGGGGGTGGTTTTTTTTTTTAATGTATAGTTGCATCCAGCAAAAGCAGCCACTTGGATGCCTGTAGGAGTTCTGTCAGCCAGCCACTGTGGCCGGGCAATGCCCCACAAGATTGCGGGGGGAGTGCAGAGCTGCTAAAAGTCACTGCATCTTTTCTTCTGGAAATGTCAGTAAACCAGCCGGCCAACGCTCCTGCCTGTCACAAATCCTCCCGCAGACCTCCTTTTTCTCATCCTCGTGTCCCTCCCCTCCAAAAGGCCTGCATTCACACGTAGTTTGCAATTAAAATTGGGTCGGTTCTTCAAGGAAGCCAAACAAGGGGTGGCTGTTGATGTTAGCTTTGGTGTTGGTGGGTATTCATGTTGCTATGCTAGAGCTGACCTTATGGATGGATTGGGATCCAAGCATTATATTGCTTTTCCCTTTACTTTCATGAGACAAGTCCAAGTCCCCGCATCCTGACTTGCTGGGTTTGCACAGGCCTCTGAGCAGCTTCTGGCAACGCTTGTACGTTGGCATGCAAGACCCAATCAGCATGATCGTGTAGCGTCCGGATGGAGGCTGGGTTACTTGTTCTGGGTTTGTGTGTTGGAAGATCATGCAGATGGTACTGGTCCTGATTCATATAACCCATCCTATGAGTTGTCCAAACAGTCTGTACTCGCAGAAGAGAGCAGTGCCTCAGCTCCCCTCTTCCCTTGGTGCTTTTATTGCCAGATAACTGGTCATCCACCTGGCTGCCAGGCCAAACATGTCCTTATCTGGCGGTGGTAAGCGTTCTTCTGCTCTGCCTTGCATCGGTAGCATCCTACTGAGGCTGCAGCATGGGGAGTGCCAGCGTTGTGCCTGGAAGCAGACCCTGGGCATGTCTCTCCTCATCTTTCAAGTCCTCCTGGGCCTCTCCAGCTCTACTTTGAATGACAGCTGAAAACAGCTGGGACAGAGAAGAGAACCAGGGCTCCGCAGTGCAAGTCATCTGCTCTTCCTGCCAGAAGCAAAAATCTTTCCTTTTTTGCGGATCCTCCAAGGGCGTAGTGTGTTGAAAGGAACTGCATTACAGTGGGATTCATCTGTGTGAAGGCACCTCTTTCCATGGCCTGAGTTTATATTGAACTTACCCTGCGCCAGCACATTTCTGCCTATGGCATTGTTTGTTAGACTGAAAGGCATCCGTTTGGTTTTGGTTTTGTAATAAAATAGATAACTTTTGCTCCAGTGTCTTGTGGTGGTTTCTTGTTGAATCTTTTATTTCCAGAACTTATCTTTTTTGCATACTGTTCTGTTACCTATGCAGTGCTATAGGAGAGGGGAGGGGACTTTCCTCCTCCCAGAGTCCTGTGTCAGTCTTTGGTTGGGATCTGAGGTCCTTGCATGTGTGTGAGCCTCCAGGCTGAATTGAAACATGTGCCAGAGTGCTGCTCTGCCGTTGGACGGCTGCCTCCATCTGCGCAGGCTGCTTCAGAAGGCTGTGAAGCTTCAGTGGGAGAGTAGAGGTGACCGCAGAAGGTGGGACCCACGGCCAAGTGGTGTCTCATAGCACAGTCTCCCTAAGCCAGGGGCGGAAGACAGGCACTGCACCTCACATCTCCTCATCCCCGCTCACCTTGGGAGCTTTCATACTTTACTTTGGCGGGTCGGGCCTTGCTACATGGGAGCCTGACATATTGCCCCAAACCTTTTAATCCTCAGAGGTGACAAGTAGCAAGCTACACTGGGAAGCTGCTGCTATTGTAAAACATGCTCTTTCCTAGGCTACAGGGAGGTGCTGTTCATCAGAGGCTGCAGCACCAGGTCCGTGACAGAGGAGGCCACACACCCTTCCCATCAAGCAGATATGACCATTTTTCTCATCACTGTATCATTTCACTTGATCACATGTAAATCTCTTGCAGTTAATAAGGAGCCAGCTCATTTATTGCACATCGAAGGGGAGGCAATTGCAGTGCCAAAGGGAGGTTTTCTGCTTGTATAGTGGCCACAGGCCGGCTTGTTTGTAGATGGGCAGAGAGGGGGTCGGCTAAAACTGTTGTCTTTAGATGCAAGCTCAATGATGAGAGGAGAAAATGCAGAGATGAGCGACAGCCAATGTGGATTTGTCAAGAATAAAATGGCAAACTGAGCTAATTTCCTTGTATTACCAAGGTAACAAGTTTTGGGCTAAGGGAGAAGCAGTGGTTGTCATCTCTGGAGTTCTAATTAAGTTCAACTTAATTAAAAATAGGAAAAGATTAATTTTTAAAAAAGCAGCAATTCTTTGGCCATGCTTCCTGTTTCTAGGGTCAACATAAGGTACCCCGAGAGGCCTTCACCCCTCCCTGGTGGTGCGGCCATTCTGTAAGCAAGGCAAAAGAGCTACGAAGAGCTTGCTTCTGCCTCTGCTTCCAACAGTGATATCGCCAGAAGACTTTTCCTCCTCCCCCGCCTCTTTCCCCCTTATCTTTGACATAACTAACAAAATCCACATGCAGAATGCCGACCTTCCGACTTCTCGGCAGCCAGCCCTTGCAAGCCATTTCAGGCAAAATAACTCGGCAGCCCTCCAAAAGCTGATGTTAAATTGGACAGCGGGATCTGCAGAAGTGGCGCTCCTTAGATCGGAAAACACCTTGAAAACGAAAAGTGGGTTAAAAAAACACCACCTCAGGAACTACGAGTATAACAGCAAGTGTTTTCTGTGGAGCGTTTGCCAGAAAACCTGAGGCTGGCTGCGTTGGGAAGCAACGATGCTGTCTGCCATTCTGTGTCCAAGGGCCTGCTTGCTGGTTTCAATGGCTGGTTTTGTTTTTCAAAGGTGCCTTGCCTGCGCACACCAGGAGGTGTCTAGCTTTGGTTCAGAGAACAACACCAGCTCTGTGCTACGTGGCGCAGCACAAACCTCTATCCCCACCTCCCGCAAAAGCACGAAGGAACGTTTATTCCACATTATGTTGTTCTTTCAGCACATTGGGACTGGGCTGGGGGTCTTCTGGCTCTCGGCCCGGGCAGAGGAGCCGTGTCCTCACTGCGTACTGAGCCCGTCGGCCTCCCCTTGAGGCCAAGGCGTTGGTGGAGGGTGGCTCTCTGCTCGCTGCCTGAGCTCGACCTGCACTGCGCAGAGGGGTGGGTGCGTGGTGGGTGTCGGAGGCAGAAGTTGGTGGCTCCCAGAGGTTAAGGTTGCCTCCTCTCTGGTGCCAGCAGGAATAGCAGGCCCAGCTCTCCTGCATGCGATTCACAACCAGGTGGCCCAAGTTTGGAGCTCGGAGTAGCTCCTCAGTGCAAGATCTGGGAGTCTGGAGTGCAGATGAGTTCAGCTCACCTTACTAAAACAGACAAATTCAGTCCCAGTACAAAACAGATCCTTAATTCATGTGAAAGATGGACTCGGAACTGTGTGTGACCTTCATCCTCAGTTTGGTGAAATGAGTTGTTCTATAGCACCTCAGTGCTGTGCTTCAAGCAATAAAAACCGCAGCGTTTGAATGTCCATTATACAGGACAGCTCTGGCTTTGCATAGCACAAAGTACCGTTGCTGTCTCCCTCGGTCATGATTTTGGCTGGGACCACTCAAGTAATCCCTGCTGACTTCACCATGTCAGAAAAGAGTTGACGCAGCATTTGGCTGAAGAAATGGAGCTATTTCTGAAGTGACTTGGATGTTCTTGCTATAAGCTGGCAGGTTGTAACAGGCAAAGCTATATGAAGGTGGCTGAAGTTGGATCTGTTCATCTGCAGCCCAACGTGAACGTGAATTTCTGCATCTCTTGACCTGTTATGATTGTTTCAAGTGCTCAGATGTTTGCTGCAAGCTTTTTCTCCTCAAAATGCAGTTGAATACCAGACCTTTGTAAAATGAGTTAATCTAAAGTACTTAGACTGAAAAAAAAAAAAAAAAAATCAAATATCAATGAATTCAGACAACTGGTGGGCGGGCTCTGTGAAGAGACGCCCTACAGGATAAAACAGATCTGAGAATTGATAAAAGAGCTGGGGTCAAAGGCCCAATAAGAAACTACCCTGCTGCAAGGGAAATGAAGTAGAGACCAATAAAGGGGATCAAGAGCTCTTCAACATCCTGAAGCATGACAAGGAAAAATACGAAACGTGGGATTGGTGTTGGAGCATTGTAGACTACATGTGAGATTCCGGGGAACTTAAGGATGACACGGCAACATCACCTAACTAGAGATGAAGCAAAACCTAGGGAATTACAGACCTGATGTCCTAATATCTCTCTGTGAAAGCTTACAGGAGCGAGCTACTGACCAGTTATTCTCTAATCCCCTAGATAGATTTATAAATTTGTAAGAAAATGTCTGGAATGGATTTGTTGATGTTTTGCTGAGGACAAATCATATCAAACTAATTTGATTCCATTCTTTGACAGGATAACTGGCCTCATGGCTAGGGGGGTCAGCACTAGATGTGATATGTCTTGACTTTGGTAAGGCTTCTGGCGCTGTCCCAGAAGACGTTCTTGTAAGCAAGCTGAGGAAACGCAACCTATTTAGACTCACAATACATCGAGCTCAGCCACGGTGTTGATAGAGGCACGGAGGCGCTCCGTACAGGATGCCTTAGTGCCAAGGAGGTGCCCAGGGGACCTTCTGAGAGCACTGTTGAAGCTTTTGTGTTGCGATTTTTTTTTTCCCCTACATCTTTTCCTTGCATCCAAGTTGTATGCAAATAATTCTCACGAAATGGGAAGAGTGTTTCTGTAATGCAAGCTTATTTTCTGAGACAACAGAGACATCTTCCTGCGAAGATATTTATAACTTCACATCTTACACCCCCCTAAAAAAAAATCTTGCTTGGATGGTTTATTTTTTAATTCACCTAGACTTCATACCCGTTTCAAAGTACTTCCTAGACTTGTGTTATTTTTAATTGCGTTCTTCAAACTGGGCCAATTTCTGAGCGCATGCCCAGCCATGAGTAGTAGGTAGGTCACGATTTTTCCTTTAGCCACAGCTCCCGCTCAGCTTGCCACGTATGTGGCGATAGCAGCTGTACTGAGACATCGGTGAACGCTCAGCTTTACGTGCAGGAGGAACATCTGATGAGCTCATCAACCTCACACCATGCCTGCAGGCTCCATGCCTAAGCTCAAATGACCACCTGAGGCCAAGCGTGGGGTTTCCCAGTTCGACGTGGAGAGGGGCTGAAGGCTTCTTCTGCTGGCAATGGGGGCAAGCGTGGGCAACCCCCCGGCCACCTGCCGCGATGCCCTGTGGGCCTGGGGTGCTGGTCTCTCTCCATGCATGCTGCCGGGCAAAGCACAGACCCCCCCGGGGGAAGGGAAGGCAGACATGTATGGGTGTGAGGCGGGTAAATCTACTCATGGTGTTAATTATATAGATATTTTAAATAGCTCATTTAAATACTGGGAGGTCCTTAATTCCCTTCCCCCTGTGGAGGCAAGTTGGGAGCCCTGTCTTCTCTGCTGGGTGCTAAGCAGCGCTGGCGCACATAGCTCCGTTATTAACACGCTGGCTGCCACTGGCACACGCTCACACAGATGATAACAGTCATTAAAACCTTTTTTTTTCATATAATACTCCAAAGGTTATTCTTGGTGACAAGTGCTTTTCAGCTTGTGGCCAGGGCTGGCCAGGGCTCAGCAACTGCTGCTCCCGTTCGTGCGGGCTGGCTCCTACACCAGGGTCAGGGCTGAGACCAGTCCCTGGTAGAATTAACCCCAAAAAGCTTATGTCTGTTTCCCCCCCCGCCCCCAAAAAACGCAATTCCAGGTGAACGATATGAGGAATGAACTGCTGCCACTTACACCAAAGTGTGACTAAGGATGGGTTGATATTTCCTGGCTTTGAATGGTGACATGTTCAAGCATGACCAGATCTCCTGGATATCCTTCTGTTACTATCTACATCTATCCTATTGTGCTATCAAGAACTGGATGATGGTCATTCCTCAAAGGTCTTGTTACCAACCCTTTACCTCAACAGCGTCCCGGTACAACAGTACCATGTGTCCTCCAAAATGTTTTCCCAAAGAAAAGTGCTGTGCTGGTGGGGACACGCAGGTAGGCATCATCCCACCGCAGCAATGGGCCAGGGTGGCTGAAGCCTGAGGTGGCACACGCAGCTGGTGGGGGCTTCTCCTTGCAGATGGTGCTGTGAGGTGAGGTTGTGTTGCTGCTTTGGGATGGAGGGTGATGGGGGGGGGGTCCTCCCATATCAGGGACAAGTGGCTTACAAACCAGTCCAGCAGCCCCCGCTGTGGAATCAGAGGAAATGTGCATCACAGAATATTTTTGTGTTTAATTTGTGCTTGTCCGGAAGAGCCTTGATCACACCAACAACACAGTAATTGCCAAAAAGGTGACAAAGCCCATTCTCAGAGCTGCAATTTCCTCCTCCCTGGCTTAGAACCTTTGCTCAATGGCTCTAGCAAACACTTCATTCTCACTGTTACCCTACTGCACCCCATTCCCGCATGCCTGTATGCTCCTGTCACTCAGCCCAGCTCGCTCCGGGACGGCGCCCTTTGGTCCTGGACCTACGCCTCAGCACCTGTGGGGACCGGGATGCTCCTGCGCAGCGGTGGCAGCCAGCCAGCCCCAAAGGGTCGCAACCCCCCCACCACCCCCAGCCCCTTCAATGGGTTCTTTCCAAGCCAGAGCCGAAGCATGTGTGCTCCCCCCTGGGTCGGGGGCAGGCAAAGGGGGCATCCCCGGGCTCCCACCAGGGTTACGGGCCGCGCCAGCCGCCCCTTTGCTGCAGAAAGGCACGCGGGGATGGTTCTGGCACAAGGCTCACTGTAAACGGGATTTGGGGGGTCAGGGGGCCAAATACAAGTGGAAAAAGGCAGGCAGTGGCGATGCTGGGAGGGGAGGCAGCATGGTACCGGCCAAACCCGGGGGACGATTCCCGGCCAGCTTGAGGGGGGATGGGCGAGCGACTCCTCTTCGCAAAACTGATTGTTACCCACAGGCTGATTTTTGTCTGGCATCTGTGTGGTGCAGCATCACCTGGATGGCAAAACCCGTGGGGGGCTGGGGGTGCCCCCCGCGTCAGCAGCATTGGGAAGGCAGCCAGCTGGCCCCACACCATGCGTGGTCCTTGGACTGTGACCCTGTGCCGTGGCAGGCCCAGGGACACAGCAGCTCCTCTGATCACCTCGGCTTTTCCCTCCTCATGTCAGGGCATGTTACTTATCCTCAACCGCGGCAGCGAAGGGGCCGTGGCGAGGAGTGGGAGGCCGAAAGGTAAGCGTGTGCCGCCCAGAGCACAGGGGCTGCCGGGAGAGGCCAGCGGCTGTTATTGCAGGCTGCCTCGGGACGCTGCTGGGAGAAACAAAGGGGAAGGAGCAGCGGCAACAAAAACACCAGCAAAATCTCCTCTCGGTCAACTAGCCAGGGGCAAGCGCTGCGGGGTCCTCCCTGAAGTACCGAACCGGAGGGCTGGGGCGGAGGGCGGGGGGCAAACCAGCCAGAGCCAGTGCGACCAAGTCCAGGCACCTGCCCAAAGGAAGACAGGAGCAAGCAGATAGCTAGACCCAGAATAAAATGTAAAAGCCTCAGCAAAAAAAAAGATAAAAATCCCCAAAGGCACCAAACTTGCTTTTTTTTTTTAGCTTGCATATTTTTTAATGAAGTAAAAAACAAAAATAAAAGAAACACTCCATGGATGTTGTCGGCCTGGCGCGGACGGCCCCCGTGCACGGAGGGCACCAGGGTCCCCATGCGGTGGGCACTCATGGCAGCCAGTCCTCCCCCTGCGCCCCCTCCCCGAGGTCAGCTGAAGAAGGAGGCGGATGAAAAGCACATGGTGGGTACAGCACAAGCAACAGAAGAACAGCACGGCAGCTCCCCAGGCCGGGCTTTACCCGGCGGTGGGTGAGCTGGCACGGGTAAAGTAAGAGCTCAACAGACTTTTGTATGTCCAAATTAAAAACAGCAATGATAACACCTCCCCTCACCCCCCCAACCCCTTGAGAGCTGCACTTTAACCCCCCCCCCCGACAGCATTTGCGGGACTTTTGTAATTTTTCTTTCAGCGTCACACGTGTGCGCTCTGGGGTCTCCGGCTGGCGGCAGCGGCTGCTCTCGGTGGCTGTCGGCACGGCCGGAGGCCAGAAGGACCTGCAAGCTCGGCAGGAGCCTGGCCTCGGGGTTTCTTGCCCGTCTTTTTCAGGCCCTTGCCCAAAGGCATGGCGAAGGGAGGGTAAGGAGGCAGGAGGTCGGATGCTTGAGGGCTTCAAACCCAATGACTTTCACCCACGGTGGGCTCCCACCGGCAAAGCTCCCGCTGCTCCTCTGAGAAGGATCCTTCTTCTCTGCCTTACAGGTATGCACATTTATGTAGAGCTATAGATATCTGATAAACATTTTGTATGAAAATAAATACTTCATCTGCATGTTAAGGACCATTGTCACTCTCATCTAGTCACCTGCTATAATGTTACATCTCTTTTTCGTCCGTGACCACCTTGTTCCCTAACCCACGGACACCTCCTCCCTGCCTCCCGGGGCAGCAGAAAGCACTGCAGCCGGCAGAGACGTACCTTTTGGCAGCCCCTCTCTTTCTTACTCGCCGCCTCCCAAGGTTTGGCTTATTATAGGGAACTTTATGAAGAAATGCCTCCCTTTACAGCACCTGTTTCTTGATAGAAGAAATTATCTTCACCTTGAAAACACTTTGCAAGGTTTTAACATCCTCTTCCCGGGCTCTCAAAGAAGAAATATGTTTCTAGATAGCACTGTTTATATAGATATAGGTATAGTTTTTATTTATTTTTATTACCAACCCAACATTTCAATTTGCAGCCATTGATGTAATTCATGACATAGTCTCATGGTGGGTTTTTTTTTCCTTAAAAAGAAATGCACTTCGAATGAAAAGGATGACTTTTTGTCTGTCTGGTGTTCCTAGAAGGTACTCAAGATGACACAGGAGTCCTGATGTGGGTGGCAGTTTTTAAGCCCGTACCTTTCAATGGCCTGAAGACCACCAGTGAGATGTGGGTGCTGGGAAAACCGGGGTAACACACGAGTGAAAGGGCAGCCACGCCACAGCTCGGGGTGGGACGGCGCTGGGAACAAACGGGCACGCTGTCCGGGGTTCCCTCAATTCATTTCCACCTCCGAGCAGGAGGAGCGCGCAGCAAACCCACCACCACCACCACCACCACCACCATCCCAAGGAGCCGGCACCGCCTTCCCTGGCCCCCTCGCTCCCCCCAGGGCAGGCTATTCCTGGGTAGCCATTTATTTCTTTATCGGTTGTAAATTAACATAATTTTGTCTCCCTGCAGTACCACAAGCTCGAAGTTAATTATACAAAGAGAAAAGCCATAGTCAAAATATACATGATACATATTATATTAGAGGGTTGGGGTTTGGGTTTTTTTCTTCCCCCTCCTTTTTTTCTTAGCCCAGGCAGGTGATTGAGATGCTACATGCTCCAGCCTTTGTCACTGAATGTGTGTGTGTCTGTATTTGTATTAAAAATATATCAGTCTTGTGATGTTCTTAAAAAAGAAAGAAATGGAAGGCGGCGAGGGAGGAAACGGGTGATAGTGAAAAAGTTCTTTGACTGTGTCACAGTCTTTTGTGGCTTCAAAAGATACACATGTTCAATTCCAGCACTGACGGCAGCTTGAAGCTTTAGAGTAGACTTTTAACATTTTTCTGTTTTAGTAGTAAAAAAGAAAAAAAAATAACCAAGCAGCATCCCCCCCCCAAATCAAAAAGCAACAAGCAAACAAAAGAAAAAAAGGGAAAAAAAAAGAAATTCCTGATCAGACTTCTGCAATTCCCAACCAGTAAAAATAAGAAAACATCTCCTTACAGTGGAAGGGCGCTCGGGAGGAAAGGAGACAAGCCCCTATGGGAGAAGTGGCCTTTGGAGATGGCTGAAACTTCTTAATCTCATTGAATGGGGTCAGTGGCTGGGTTTATTGTGTTTTGTTTTATTTCAACACTTGCCATTGTTGTTTTCTTTTCTTTTGTATCGTTTTGGGTGGGTTTTGTTTGGTTGGTTTTTCCCCTCTGTGATGGTTTTGCCCTTCTTGGCGCCCAGCCATCCGACCGTCTGGGCAGCAGCAGCCCTCGATGGACAGCCGTCCCCTCCAGTGAAACCGCGCTTCCAGGACCGGTGTCCCGTGAGGTAACGGAGGAGGGGGTCCCTCCCCCCGGCAGCACCGTCCCTCCGCCGCCTAAAACCCCTTGATGTAGCAATAGGCCTCCAGGGTGGCGAAGAGGATGTACAGCAGCCAGAGGCTGACGAAGAGCAACGTCGTGGCCAGTTTGCACCCCCGGGGGCCGCCCAGCTCCCCCCCGACATGGGGCCGCCGGCGGTAGAGGAGGACGCTGATGCAGATGAAGGCGAAGATGGTGAAGAGGGTGACGGAGAAGGCCAGGGTGCCTGCCGACACCTGGAACTCCTGCCCCTGCGACGCCCAGTAGATCGCCGCCACCGACCACGCCAGCCCAATGCCCAGGAAGACGTTGACGGCGTTGCTGCCCGTGACGTTGCTGATGGAGGCGTCGGCGTACACGTCCTGGATGGCCGCGGCTTTGCTGGCGAATGTGTCTGGGGTTGGGGGAGCAGGGAAGGAGAAATCACTGGGGGTCCAACAGCAGAAATGGGCAACCCTTCACGCCTGGGGGACAAGGGAGGCTCAGGTATGGCACTGGCCAGGTTGGGACACGGACCTCTCCTGGTGCACCCCCTCTCCCAGGTCCAGGGACCCCGTGTTGCCACCAAGTGGGGTGCAGACCTTGCCTGGGGACAGGGCTTTGTGGAGCCCCTTCCCAGCCTGAACCCCATGACAGAGCTCCTCCCTGGGGGCAGGAGAGCCACTGGAGGACCGTCCTCCCACCCCATCCCCTCCCCGCGGCCATCCCACCTGGTACAGAAGTGCCGAAGGCGACAAAGACGACAGCAGTCACTGAGTCCTTGAGGCCGATGGTGCAGCCGAAGTGGGAGGCAAGGTCGCCGATGACAGCCGTGAGCATGCCGATGATGAGGATGGAGACGACGAAGCAGGCCCAGCCGTTGCAGTACTCGGTGGGGGGCACGCAGGCAAACAGCACCTTCCAGAAGACAGTCAGGAAGTGCATCACGTAGTCAAAGCAGGACGGCAGGCGCTCCTCGCCGGACTCGTCCTCATCCTCGTCACCTGCTGCAAACAACGTGGAAGGAGAGGTCCAGCACTCGTGATGGGGCAGGTCAAGATTACGGGGGTGGGCTGCAGCCCGTGCTTGGCCCCCCCACCAGAGGGCTCCAGGGATGCCACTCTCCTGGGACCAGGTGGCATGGTGCCGGCCACGACAGTGGGCTCAGGGCACACCAGGTCCCTCAGTGATGGGTGAGGCTTGGCAAGAGGGGTGCCTCCCGGGACGCCCCAGAGCCTGCAGGGCTGGGGAGTGGCAGAGCAGTGTGTTGTACCTACGGAGAGGCAGCCCCATCCCCATCCCTGATCCCAACCACAGGCAGTCACAGAGTATGTAGGCAGCCTGTGGCGATCACTGTTGAGGAACACCATGAAGTCACACAGGCAAGTGATGTTTTGGGGGGTAAAACAGCAGAAAGTGATAGAATTGGGAAACCGGAGTGACCTCTTGGTCCTCCTGCACCAGAGCAGGGACTGATCACCAGCAGCACCCCAGCAAGACATTTCTCATCTGCGTGAGGACAGCAGCAGCAGCGCTGCAGCCCCTGGGAGGGATTCCCTCCTTAGCCTGGTGGGCCAGGTCAGCCCCAAGGCTGGAAGCACTGCTGGTCTCTGTGCGGATACAGGATGATGGAAATAAATTGGAGGAAGAGAAAGCAGGTAGGGAGCACAGTGCAGATGGCAAGGGAAGGAGAGAGATGGAGGAAGAGAGACGCAGGCCTGCTAGCTCCAAGGATGGAAGTACTGTTTCCACAGAAGCAGTTTCTCTTACTTGCTAGAATGAAAAAACCTCAATACCCTGCATCTCTTCTTTCATGTCAGAAGAAGCCCTTGTGACCACTGGTGACAGCTCCTGCTCAACTGCCGGCTGCCTGCACTACGGCTGGGTGGAAAACAGCCCTTCAGGAAAGATGCCAAGCCATCAAGGAAAGGTTCAGAAAGGTGCCACGTGTCATTAATGGCATGGACATGCCTAAAATGTTTGCTTCACAGCTGCCTGACTCTGGAAGGGGTGAGATCTCTCAGGCTCCCCGGGCAACAGCTGGCAGCTCTCTGGGCCTTTCCCTCCACCAGCTGCTGCCCTCGTGGGGCAACGTCTCCTGTACGTATGTGGTAACGCTCCCTACTCCCAGAGACTCTACTGGCCGTGGCAGACGGGACATCCTCCAGTAGCAGGAGCTACCTGAGCAGGACAGCACACCAGGAGCCAGCAGCCCAGCCAGGATGGGATTTTGCTGCCTGTAAGCTGCTTGTCAGGCCACTGAAGCAGCAGGAGCACTGGCAGCAGATGTAAAGTCTTTGAAAACTGGCCTCCTGGATGGCTCCCCACCAAAAGATGGATCTCCTGGGGTCCCAGCTAATGCATCTGCAAAAGCCCAGTATATTTGGAGCAGAGGAACTCTTTGGACTGGCTTTGCTGATGACCACCATGCATGTAACAGCTCAGCACCACTGACCAGGCAGATGCTGTTTCCTGAGCCCAGACAGATCTCATCCCAGGCTGCATGAACCCTTCAGATGCTGGTGTGGGTTCTTCTGATGTCCCCCTCACCTGCGCTGACGGTAATGGCCTCCATGAACTGGTCCCTCCAGGAATGTGTCCCTACAACCAAAGCCAGGTTTGTCTTCTTAATCAGCTTGTCCACAGTGCTCTGTTGTGGGAATAAAGATGCAGAGCAATTAAGCCAGCTGTTAGTGGGCAAGGCTGATCTTGCAGTGCACCATGGTCTCACAGACTCCTCCCAAACTGTGGAGGTGCAACAAGCACTCTCCTACCAGCCAGATGAGGCCATGACTGGAGCTGGGCCCACCTTCTCCCTGGACAGGCTGACCCAAACCTCACCAGAGCCTGCTTGTTTGCCACCCCTTACTCCAGACAAGGTTCCTCCTTCCTTCACCCCTGCCTCACTAGAGACAGCTTTGCTCCTGCCCTCTCCTGCACACTGGCTTCATCTGCTTCCAGCAGGGCTCCCTTGTCTTCCTCCCTCCACCTCTGCCTACCCCCAGCTACATCCCCTGGCATTTCTCGTAGGCTTTCCCCCATGCGTTATTGCATTTTCCTCTTCCAGCAGCCCTTTCCCTGCACATGCGGCCACCCCCTGCCTCCTCGGTCCTGCTCTCCGTGGCTGCTCTTCAGTGCCACGGGGCTGTCCTCTTCTGGAAGACCCCTGGGACAACTACTGACCTTGAACTCATAGGACTCCTCAATGATGACTTCTAGTTTGGGATGCTCGCCGAGTATTGGTTTGCCCATCTCTGCAATCCTCTTGGCTTCCTCCTCTTCAACCGTCAGCTTCCTCTCAGCCACCTCTGTGGAAGCAAGGTCAACACCAAGCTGTAGAGAGCAGCCCTGGAGCACCAGGGGCACCGCAGGGGCTTGTCTGCAGGGCCTGAGCACGGGCTTCTGCAGCCCCTTCACAGCTTGCTGAGCCCATGCAGCGATTTGGGGGGCAGTGATGGGGTTTTGGACCGCAGAAACAAAGGACCAAGATTTCTGAATATCAGTTAGTCACCGAGAACATACAAAACAGGGTTTTAGTTTATTAAAAAAAAAACAAAACCAAACGATGTTTCTTCAGCCTGCACTGGCGCTCTTGTATGACATATGCCCTCCCATCATCCCTGCAGCAGCCACATCTTTGGTGAGACCGAGGTACCGATTCATGCTGCCATTTCGCACAAGCGTCCTTTAAGACAGCTTTAACGCCCTGGCGTGTTTCCTGGTTTGAATGAACAAGAGACAGGATCTTTTTATTCCCCTTTGATTAGAAAATCACTGTTGGCACCCTGTGCCACCCAGTGCTTGATCTAACGCTCAGACAGACACACACAGTCACAACCGCACAGGCACAGAGGCACACATTCCTAGCGTTTGGAAAAATGACAGGAAGAAATAAGTCAGGAGCCAAGTGGGTTTTTTCTTTCATATTACTGGATGTTTAGTTTCTGCTGGAGGAAACTGAACCAGGACCTCAGGTCAGCAGCATGCTGAGATGACCCTGTGTTGGGCTTTTACCTTGCAAACCCCAGCAAACCAAGGAGCCCGGGGAGCTTTTGGTTGCCTGGATGGGAAGGAGCACCCCAACCAGCAGGAAGGGTGCCCTGGCACTGTCCCCAGCCCTGACCAAGGTCTCCTCTCCCACCCACACACCCAAGTGCAGGCACGTGCCGATGGGCTCTCTGAAAAGCCTTGACGTCTCAAGAAAGAAGCTGGGTTTCCCCTGGCCTGCCTGCGCCTGACCAGCCGGGGTGTACGAGCTGCAGCACGGGGCCCAGCTGAGCCTGGGAGCAGGAGCTGGAGCTCCCCAGAACCTGGGGGGGTATCACAAACATAGAGCATCTTGTTCCGGCTAAGCAGTGGGTCAGATGTTACCCAAGGTTTCCTGTAGCATTTGCAAACACGCCAGGTGATGCCTCAGATGTGATTAATCCCATGTGGGCTCCAGCAGATCTCATACTTCGCACCAAGAATCACACAGAAATTACAAACTCCCCGTGAAGTCTAGTTATACACCCTGGCTTCTCTTCATCATCCCGGCTAGATTGATTGCAAAGACTGTAAGCCTCGCAAGACCTGCAGAGTTTATAAAATATACAATAACTCCTGTGGCAGGTGACATTATTATAACCCATCACAGAAGCAGAAATAACTACATCCATCATTTGAAATCAATGACGTACATCAAAACCATCAGTGCCTAGCTCAAAGACAGTGTACTCTGGATCTGGGAATCCCCCAAAGTTTACAAATACTGAGACGGGGGAGCACAGCACCTGGAGAAGACGGGCAATGCAGCCAGGCAATGCAGGATGCCGGAGGGGTAAGGGGGCAAGTGGAGGCAAAGGCCGAGCAAGCACAGAGGGGAGGAGGCAGCTGGAGAAGTACAGAAACAGGGGTGAACCTGGACAAAATGTTCTGCTTCATGCCAAGGCATGAACTGATGATCATCAAGAACAAGATTCAAGTTACTTATATTCACTTGAGCGAGGAGTTAGATGAAATCTACATCTCTTTTTCCAAGACAGAGATCAAGAAAGTCCAGTCTGTGCCTCCACCTGGAAGTGCATGAAGATGACAAGCTGTATCCATCGTTGAAAATGCAGGTGCTTACACATCAGTTGCTGTACCACGTACGTGGCTCTCACCATAACCTGAAGCTCAGGGGAGGAGGCACCCTCAGCTCTGCAAGGCCCAGCCTGGCAGATGGGCTGAGTGCGTGCCAACGTGTGCTGACAGTACTGAGCAGAGCAAAAGCACAGCAGCCGTCCCAGCAGGGCTGCAAAGCCCGGTCTCGGTGACAGTCTGGCTCACTACAACCTTCACTGGGAAGTAACTACATGAGAAAAGCTGCGGTCGCAGCTGGCGGCACGGTCCCCTGGGCTCTCGCCCACTGGCTGCAGTTGCACAGCGCACGAAGCAAATGTCTGGAACCAGAGGAGCTGCCCTGAAAATGGGGAATATTGGGCAGAATTTCCTTGGCCTAACAACTCGAGGAGAAATGACGCAACACAGCCTCAGTCTCCACTTTACTGATTTGACAAAAGCTTTTGGCATGGTAAGACAACAGGGAGCCTCATGCAGATATCAGCTATCCAGGCAAGGCTGAGCTGCAGGCAGGTCCCTAAGCACACGCAGTGCAGAATGCCTTCTCCTCCCCGCAGGGAGCAGTATCCAACACGGCTTTATCCCAGAACCTGGCGTCTTGCTCATGCTGGTTTATGTACCTGTGTCAGGCAGGAGAGCGCAAGACCTGACACCCTCCTCTGAGAAGGAAGATCTCCTGCTTCTCTTCTGACTGTGCGCCAGGTCCAAGGCTGTCGAGCAGGCTGCATGGGGATGCCTGTGTCCACGGCCAGAGGCAGGACCTTCAGCTGCTAGCAGGTGGCTTTGTTGTCTCTGCAAGCCACTTGCAGATCACCTGCTGACTTGATGAGCATGGCAATCACTTGCCAGGCAGCTCTTAGAGTAAATCAACCTACACGTCCATGTCCAGGAGCGGACAGATTGCTCTAAGTCTGGAGGCTGGATGCAGTGTGAGCACGGGACCGGGCACTCCACCGAAGTGAAGGTGCTGGTATTTACTACAGCACTGAAGGGCTGTGGGGCTTGCACTATTTCACAGGGCACCCTGTCAGCAGCAGAAGCGCCATCAGAGGCACCTTCAAGCCCTAGGAAGGCCACTCGCGGTGAAGGGACAAGCTGGCCAGTGATGGAGACCTGCAGCCTGCTGACAGCATGTCCACCGAGACATGAATAATGGAGGCCCTGCTGCCACCACGCAGCTCCGTATTCATCCACTGTGAATACAGTGAACTGGGGTGCAGAGAAGGAACACGGTTGCCCAAGAAGACACGTCAAGGATGTCCTATGGGGGCAGCTGACTGAACACCATTCCCAGGCCAAGTCTTTCAACGTCAGCTGCAAGCAAACCGTAGGAGAACAGGCACAGGCAGCACCTCCAAATGGGTACCTCGCAGAAATGTTAACAGAGGAAGCTTGCAGATAATGAAAAAAGGAGGCAATTCCTTCACGCCTCATTAAAAAGCAGTCACATTTGTGAGCGTGCAACAGGAAAGTAAAGCACAGAAAGCTAACAAGCCTCAAAGGTGCATCTGAAAACATTTAACCTGCCATTGTATTTTCACTGAGCTTCTATCTTAATGTAGGAGACAAACAGATTGAGTGTCACATGTCAATATCGTGCTGGATCTTGCCCAATGCACTCGTGCAAGTGACCCGTAGGTGCCAAGACACCAGGGTGCTGGCTGTCCTCTGAAGTTAAGGCCATTTGTGGCAGGAAGGACAAGCTTAGGAGCCCAGTTGACATCTCTTGCTTCAACCTATACTCGCCATACAGTTAACAGGGAGAGCTAAGCACCTCCAAAGAGCCATGCAAAGCACCTACATGAATCCACCACTTCTCCCCACCTACTGTTTAGGACACCTGAGCACCCTGTAGCAGGAATCAGTGCCAACCTCTGCAAAACACCAGATCCCAACCTGAACCTGCTCCAGGCCTGCTGCGTCTATCTGTTCCGAAGGGATGCTGAGGACTGAGTTGAGCCCCGTGTGTACAGACCCAGGAGCTGAGCGGGAATAAACTTTTGCAACATCCCAATGGCAGAGCACACTCCCGGTGCCTTTCAGAGAAGCACTTCAGCCAGCAGCAGGGTGCACCAGCCTGCCTTTGGAGCCGCAGGAGGCTGCTGTCTCTGCAGCAAGCGTGGGGCATGCTCCCACGCAGGCTCTGGTAGCCACAGGCCCCCACCGCCTGAGGGACCGGGTGTAGGGCTGGGGTCTTGGAGGGCTTCTCCAGGAAGCAGGGACAGGGCATCGGTGAGGTGTGTCGCACATCACCGCGGTGCGGCAGCCTACAAAGACGACTACCAAGGGCTGTGATAAATAAAACACAAGGGGCAGGGGGGACAGACAGACTTTTAATTTGGAAGGTCAAGTCTGTCAAGGTGAATGCTGCCAAGCTGCAGCTTAATTATTAAGTAGCCTGATTTCTGTTTGTATCAGCATCAGTACCTACTTTTCAATGCGGATTGCACCCTGGACTCCCTGCTGTCAACCCCAATTAAGCCTGATAAGGTCTGGCTATGCCCAGCAAACACAGGCACTTGCCAGACCTCCTGGGCTGCCTCTACCTCCTCCCTGGGAAAGGGAAGGTGGGGAGAGAGGGGTCCCCTAAACCCTGCCTGCTCTGGCACGTAGGTGTGCGCTACCATCGAGCGCTACCAACCTATCGTTTGGGCTACAGGAGCATGCACAGGCTACTAAGGCCAGGCAAGCTGGGGCTGCTGCGCCAGGTGCTGCGCCAAGGTACTCTGCTCCTCGTGCCAGGGAGCCCACGGGTTAGAGAGGAGACGCTACAAGCAGGGGAGATGAACAGACCTGGTAAGATCAAAGGCTGGGTGGGAGGAATGAGAATGAAGTTTGCTTTTGCCCAGGCTGTAGCAATGGCCACCTGCTAGGCGCTGGACCCAATGCTTGCCTGCAGGAAGCAAGGAGAGGTTTTTCGTTAAACCACTCCGTGCTCTCACTTATTCTGCCCCATTCAGGGTCAGTTCAGATCCTTAAGGGTAGGACAGACGAGGGGGGCCAGCAGCTCCTAGTTACGGTCCCGCCCTGCCATGCTCTGCAGCCCTGCTGGGCATCTCCCTGCCACGCTGATACACAGCTCTCACCCGCACGAGAACAACTTCCACCCGCAGGGCCGTTCTGGGACTTAATCTGCAGCTATTTGCAAAGTGCTTTCCAACCTACACATGATAGGCAGTTTCTTGGGCTCAAAATACTGTAAGCAGATCCCCTCCTCCTCTTATTTTTTCCAGGGGAAGGGGAGCACCAAGCAGTGTTCCCACATCATACATTGCTCCTTGAAGGCAGGTACTCCACGAGTGCTTGCTAGCTCAGCCTCCTTCAGATCAGGGGGACCAAATGCGAACTGGGCATTGCCTGAGACCCTCTGAACACACCATAAATAAAAGTTAGATAAAGCCCATTTCCATGGGGTAATCTGGCCACTACACCTTCTGAGCTGAAACAGGCGACGGGAAGGCCCTGTACCACGGTTAGAGAGGCAGCTACCCATCACCTGGGCAATGCTGCAAGACTACCAAGCAGCCACGGACCAGTTTGTATTCCCTGTCACTTGCTGAATAAATTGGATTAAAACCAGAAATGTATTCATGAAAGAGTCCTATGAAGGCCATTTCACACCCCTCGAGCTATCTCGTCTCCATCCATTTCTAGAACGGGCATGTATCTGCATGAAGGTCACCCCTTCTGGGGACTGCGCTGCTAGGAAGAAATTAAAACGACAATTAAAACGGGATTTTTTTTGTTGCGGCTCAATAAAATATAATCCTGGCTAAACAAAGTAAACAGTGAGCATGAATGAGTTCCTCTCTTCAGAGTGCTGTCAAGCCGTCAGTCACAACTGGGGAAGACTGCTGCCTAAAAGACACTCCGGCTTTTGAGGTTAGCATATGGATATGCCCTTTACTGAAACACACGCACACGCACAAGCACCGGCAGCCTGGGCTGCTTTCTAAAAAGGAAGGAATCTGCTTACTTAGCCCTGAAAGCTATTTTTGAGGCGTGATACATCCCATATACATACCCCAGCGTCCTTAACGCTAACTGGGAAACGCTGCACATTCATGAGAGGGAGGCTAAGGCACAGGGCTGGGAACTGCACAATATTCCACTGCTGGCTCTGCCTTGAGATTGCTGTTGACACGACTGTCCCCGACAGGCCAGTCAACTGGCATCTCTGCTCCCCAGTCTTTCCCACTGCAAAGTGGGCCCATGAGGTTTAATGCATAAATAAAGAAACATATTTAGAAATAATTTTCTTTGATCTGGGCGAATATGTGGAAATGAGGGTAAAGAAGTATCTGCCATTTAGATAATTCCTCATCCCTTTAAAGATCTGAACCTCCTGAGCCCCAAAACTTGCAAGCCAAGGCTCTGCTCAGGCTTTCAGTGACTTTTGCAAAGGCTGGAAAGACCATCAGAGCAGCTCGTCCACTGCTGGCCGTGGCAGGGACAACTGGAGTAGCTATGCAATTTCGTACCAAGTATTTCCCTGTATAAAGAGTATACGGAGAGATCAGTGCCAAAAAAAGAGCTTATGCATCAGAGAAGTTAAAAAAAGCCAGGTTTGACTCTCAAGTCACTCCACAGCCTCCCCATACTACTGTGGTCCTCTGCAGCCCCAAGAGCTGGCACTGGACACTTGGCCAAGCAAGGCTTTCAAAAGCTTTGCACAGCCTTGCAAGTCTGGCTCGGAGCGTCCGTTTAGAGGAAACAAATGCTGAGCTGAACCTGCGCCAAAGGCTCTCCCCAGCCTGGTTACTTTGCCTTGTGTAAAATTCACAGCCCTGTTTTCCCAGGGGGGGCTCTGCGAGGCAGGGGGGGCAGAGCCAGCGTCTCCCATTTACCCCCAGGTAAGGGCTGCTGGGACAAGAGTTTTCATTTTCGCTCATCTATCAGGGCACCCCAGGGCTTCTGCAAAGAGACGGGGCTACTGCAGTGAGCAGGGGTCGTGCCGCTGCTGGCCCCGTGGGGGCTGCCGAAGACACGGGAGGGTGAACGCCCCAGGGCTGCAGAGGAGAGCCCGGGTGCCCAGCGGTCCCAGGGAGGCAGCCCCAGGGAAAGGGGTGCTGCCCGGGAAAAGCTGGGCGAGCTGCTCCAGGAGGGAGGGGACGAGGAGCGGGACCGACAGATTCCACTGAAACGTTCAATAATGCAGTTTTTTTACCAAGATTCCTGCCCGTCTGTGTAATCTAAATCTAATATGACATGCGCTAAACGAGGCCGTCACTTCTCTTGCCGCTGATTAGCTGTGATTGCTGCCGAGTGACACTCCGGCACGTGCCTCTGCGGCGAGCGGGGCTCTGCTCACCGGCCGGCCGCGAGCTTGAAGGGCACACGGGGGCCGGGCACCGCAAGCTCAAACCGTGGGCCAAGCACGCGCCATGTGCACAGAGGGCACCCCGGGGCAGCCCGGCAAGGGGGCACCCCAGGGACCCCCCCTCCCAGACAGAGAGGAGGCTTTTCTTTATTAACTGGAAAGCAACTTTCCGTAGCTGGTGACCAAGTTCTCCAATAACGGCTGCCAAAAGCAATCAGGCTGGATCACAACAGAGGGAGGAAAGTTATGTTATTTTAATAGAAATTATTTGGTTCCCGGGCTTCTGATCAAATTAGGCAGCTACTGAATTAAAGCAATGAAATTACTGGGAAGGAGGCTGTGCTCAACTTATTTCCAGTCCTCACGGACCTGAAGAAGTAACAAAGGAAAACGTCCAAACCACTCCGAGGAGTTTTCCATAAACACCCTAAGCTGATATTTGGGGAGCTGGGGACTTCTGCCTGCCACTAGCAATTTCCTAATTAGCCCAATATCCGATGGGCTCAGGCCATCCCCTGTGCAGCAGATTTGGCATCCTCCGAAAAGCAGCAGAGACTGAAGCTTGCGTGGCAGATGCTGCTCCTTTGATTTGCAGCCCAGCTCAGGCGTGATGAACGCTTTGGTTTTGAGCTCTGCTTGCAAACCTGTCAGACTCCAGCTCCTCTCTGCACCCTGCGTGCCCACCCTTATCTTTTGACAAATGCTTCTTTAGTGCAAATTCAATGGTATTCATATCTGGAATTGAAGGAATAAGAAAAATACAGGAGGCGTACATTGCACCGCAGTGGGATCAAGAGAGACCAGCGTAACGGGGATTTCGGGCAAGGAAGCCGGGGGGGGGCTCAGTATTAATACACATAAAATCCTGCCACAAGGAGAGGAGATGAAGAGCGCAGAGCCAGAGCTGAGGGTGAGGAGGGAAATGGTGCTGATGCTTATTGTGCCCTGGTAGCGCTGCCCTGGTGCTGGGCACACCCCCGGGACCCCCCAAGGGCGGGAGATGGAGAGCACCCGGGTGCATGCACTGAGGGGTGATGCATGGCCCGATCCTGCACGGGAAGGGGACACCTGCGCAGCCCTGCACCCTCTCCCACCCCAGCCAACACCACCCCGCACCCCAGAGGTGCCCTCCCCCTGCAGAAAACCCCCATGCCCCCCAGTGCATCAGCACAACCCAAGCCCCAGAGCTGCCTGAAGAGAGGGTCAAGTCATGGTCCTGGACCAGCCAGAGCTGCATGTTCTGCTTTGCAACGCTGGCTGGGTCATTTCCCCAAACTGCGAGGAGAAATCTGGAATATGGGGAAGGCTCTTACACATCAATCAATCATCACTGTCATGTTCATAGAATCATGGGTTTGGGTTGGAAGGGACCTTAAAGATCATGTAGTTCCAATCCCCCTGCCGTGGGCAGGGACACCTTCCACTGGACCAGGTTGCTCAAAGCCCCATCCAACCTGGCCCTGAACACTTCCAGGGATGGGGCATCCCCAGCTTCTCTGGGCAGCCTGTTCCAGTGCCTCACCACCCTCATGTTCTTAATGCATTGCTCTTAACTAGGTCCTGCTGTGCTGAAACACCATGAGCTGGGGTTGTCTACGACACAGCAAAAACACAAACTTGGGGGGGGCAGACCGAAGGGGATGAAAACAGAGCCAGAGCAGGCAGAGGAAAGGAGAAAAAGCACTTACCTTGGGTGAGCAGCAGGGCTGTGGGGAGAGAAGAACACGAGAAAGACAGGGAGAGAGAAGAAAAGAGGGGAAAAGTTAATATCCCAGGGGGAAAAGCTGTTTTGCAGATGACGGCTGTCAGTGAGCAATGGACGTGGTGCAAGGCGGCGTGCGAGCTCGCCGGGCCGCATGCCGGGCACAGGCTGGGGAGCAGACCCTGCGGCAGCGAGATGGAGAGGAGGCTCGCGAGCACCGGGGCGCTGGCTCCCCGAAGTCACACCCCTCCCAAGCAAAGGCAGAGGGATGGGATGTGGGTGGAGAGCAGTGGGGAGGGGAAGGGAAAAGTGAGGGGGGGTGGTTACACTTGCCATCGGGGCCTGATGCGACCCAAACTGACCCGAAGGCATGGGGGGTGTCCCCGCTTCAGCTGGGAGTGCGTGGTTATGGCTTGGCACAACAGAGGAGGCCTCGGTAAACCCATGGGTGGCTGAGAAGAGAGGGTGGCCAGGGGTGGGCAGCTGCGATGGGCAGCTCACTGAGAAGAGCATCATCAGGGGAAGGTGTTGATAAAATGGGTGCTGGCCCCCAGTGTGAAACGGGGCAGGGTGTAACAGGGCTGTCATCATCCCCGGGACACCCTGGCTCGCCTACGCCTATCCCGTGTCCCACAGGTACCGCTCCTACAGGGTCGGGGTGCCGAGAGGAGCACAGGCACACATAGAGCATCGCCGCTTTGAGTCCTCCCGGCTCTCTCTGCTCCCACTTGCAGGTCTGCCCGACAGCGCTGCACGGGCACGTGCCACGCGGGCAGTGCCACCGCAGCGGGATGCAGCTGCCTCCCGGGAAATCTGACCGCGTGGTCCTCTGAGATTAGAGGTGGGAGGAGGGGAGCGGAAGGGGGCAAAGGTCCTTGCGAGGGACGACCTTACCCTGACTTTCCACACAGGCACAGCACAGCCCTCTTGCTGCCGTGGGCAGTGACCTCCTGGCCCTCTCCTACCTTGATTTCCCCACTCCTCGGAGCTGTCACAAAGAAACATCTGGCTGGATCCCCCTTAGGTGTTACCCCTAGAAAGCCACTGCCCGCATCCAAGTTTCCAGCTAACTACAGGAGAGCCCGTATAGCAAAAAAATACCGAACCCTCTTTGAGAGGGCCCAAGCACCAGCTCTGTGCCTTAGCTTTGACTTCTACCTGTCCTTCAAACAGCAAACCAGTCCCTGAAGACTTGGTTGCATGCGATGACGGTATTGTAATTACTAACACTTATTATCATGCACGTCTAGTCTCAGAAGCTTAAAACTCTGTACAAAGACTGAGTCAGTATTAACAGCCCCATTTGACAGATGGTGAAGCAAGCAAAGAGAGGCTGAGGGAACATTTTGCAAACTCAGAAGTGGGCTGGAGTCCAAAAGTGCTAATTTACCCAGGCTTGCCGGTTCAGGCCTCTGAAAAGCAGGCACTCTTATACAGAGGCACCTAATTGTATCTGTGTTGGTTTGAAAGTGATTTCCTAAGCGATTCGTCAAAGGTTGCACAGTGCATCAGTGGCAGCGCTGGGGAAAGTAATCCCGAGTCCCGGCTCCCAGCCACTTCCCTGCTCCGTGGGGCAGCATCCATGGGCAGAGCTTTCCCAACAGCCTGTGGAGAGCCATCGTCTCAGTCAAGATCTCCATCCACCTATCCATCTCCCCAGCTGGAAATACCATGGGCACTCCGGGAGATCCCCCTTGTCCGTGCCGGCAGGCAGAGGTGCAGTGAAAGGGGCAATGAAGAGGCTCCTTGCTGAGCATCCCTTATGTTTCAGGGTCAATTCCTTTGGAGAGTCAAAAACCTTTGGGGGAACCATTCGTGAATATGTTCTGCAGGGCGTACGGTGCCACAGAGCCATGAGGCACAGCGGGATGTTTGCTCTGCCCGCACCACCTCCTGTCCTCCACCCAGCTCTGCCTGGAAGTCCCCAACAGGCCTGCCACTGCCCCTTGTAGCACGGATCTTGAGTCTCCTTGTAGCTCCGTCCTGCTGCAGCTCCACACTACCTTGTCCCCTCCTTACTGTTCCACGGTCTTCTGGTTCTCCAGACAATGTGGGGAAATTTAATCTGCCTTTTGCAATTACAAGCATTAGTACAATGGGTCGATTCGGTGTTCAAATTTAATACAATGAAATATTACTGGGCCCCTAAGCTACTGTGGTTATTAAAAAAAAAAATCATTGGTTCCTCATGTTTTTTAAAACTGTTATTCTAGTGCTCTGGGATTCGAGTTTATTTTTTTCCCCATTTGCTTCTGAGCCTGCAAAAGAACTATTTTTCTCCCTTTCAATTATGATATGATATATGAATATTTGAAGAAGCCTGTAAAGCTATGAATGAAACATCAAGAATACGGCATGCAAAAAGCCAAGGGATTTTTCTATCTTTATATTTCTGAGTGAATGCTGTGCATGCAAGCAAGAAAATGATTTCACGGACTAAAGCTCCCTTCCTGCACATGCATCTGCTAATGTGCCCTTAGCCCTGACCTGTAATGTTTCCTGACAGTCCATCTGGGGATGCTGTACCTGTACCAGCCCCGCTGACGGCCTCCGTGCTGTTCCCATCCCCTCCCTGTGCTGCCCCCAGCCCACGCTGCATCCCTCCATCCCCCCCCAGGGCACCTCTCCCCCTCCTGCTCTGCACGTCACGCTCCTCGTGGGGCCAAGCCAGGCCACCTCGTTGCTGTTGGCATCTCAGGTAGTCTCAGAGGCTTGACATGCGTATTCTTACAGGGATCTGCTAAAATTAGCTCCGCAGTCAAATCCAAAATAGCAGTCCCAAGTATCCCTTACCTAACCCTTGCATGGCGTGAATGCAGAGAAACACGCGTGCCCACAGACAAGGTAGCTGATGTGACTCTCTCAGGAGACCCAAAGCCTTCAACTCTGGATCCCAGTTCCTCCTCTTCTGGGATTTCTCTGCCCTGCAGGCCTGTTTTTTACTAGGTAAAGTCAAAATTGTGTGCATGCACTCTGCTTCCCCTGCTACCCCTGAAACTGGACAATTTAGACTTGAATTCAGCTGCTAAAAAAGCTATTTACTAACAGCCTATTTAATCTGCATGTTTTCAGTGTACTTTGGGGTCAAATCCTGCTGCGTGACATGCGTGTTGGTGTGGGTTACAGATCAGGAATTGAATTCCCCGCTGCTTTAACTCTACTGAAGCCGAAGAAGGTTAAACCAAGAGGAACCAGGCTTGGGATAGGAGCAGACCAGCAATCGGGCAATCCTGTGGTTTACAGCAACCTGATGTACTAAATGTGTGTCCCAGCCTTTTTCTAAACAGTGAAATACCTTTTTCTGCTGTTTACCTCGCAGAGAGGTTTGACCACACTGCATGCGTTATTCTAGACTCATTCTTCATTAACATAGATCTTTTCTAATCAATATCCTTAAAGACTCTGGGAAGCCACTGCGTAGATAAGAGGATCCTTGTTAAAGGCCTGGGATGTACAGAGTGAGCTGAAATGAGGGAGAGGAGGCTGGATTTTGAGGAGACCCTCAGTCACACAACAGGGCAGCCAAAGGCGAGGAGAACACATTGCCTGCACCCCGTGTGCACCCAAAGGAGCTCAGTGACCATACAAACTGCGGGCTCGGTTCCCCAGAGAGGTAAGGATCCCCATCTTCCCGATGTAACTGTCCACAGGCTCTGCCTCCAGATTTGCTCACTGAGTGAGCAAACTGTTTCCCTAATGGACTGTGAAGAGCTATAAACATGCTTTTTTTTTTATAGGCTAAACAAGGCAGGGATTTTGCAGCATTGACCTGAATGTTGTTATTATTAAACTCAATAGCAAAGCTCTTGCAGAATCCAAGAGACTCATCTCCATCAGGAGCATCAGCAGCATTCAGCTTAATCACAGAGCTGCAAGCAAATTATTAAACCTTCGGGGAAGGAGGTAACAGCAATCTAACATTTCTTTGCTATTCCCATCAGCAGCTGATGGAAGAAGGAGTTTCTTAGCATCTGCCCACGCATTTCAGAAAACTGCAGCACACGTGCTCACGTATCGATGCAGCTTATCTTATGTAGGCACAGACCTTTGTACCAAGTCACATCATTTCATCAATATCTTGATATGGATGACTTGCTGGATCAATCCAAGCTAGGAATCCTTCTTCCTTCGCAGTTTAATCCTTACCCTGCAACTGCCAGCCACATCCTCCCCCTGGGGCACGAAGCTTTCACGTCAGGGGTGCCGACGCTTGAGTAAAAGGAGATGTGTTAGGAGATTTGTCCACGCCGGTTGAGTCTGCGCTGGGAGGGCTGAGAGGACTTCAGACAAAATCTTCCCAAGCCAGGCCATGCTAG
Source organism: Phoenicopterus ruber ruber (assembly GCA_009819775.1). Lineage (NCBI taxonomy): Eukaryota > Metazoa > Chordata > Aves > Phoenicopteriformes > Phoenicopteridae > Phoenicopterus > Phoenicopterus ruber. The sequence continues at coordinate 39,698,516 of CM020219.1, forward strand.
CAAGCTGTTTAACAGTGCTCAGCAGCCATCTGTGCTCCCGTTTCCAGTGAAGCTGTGTCTTGTGGGAGACACACTTTCTGAAGCAAAGTTTTGCATGAAGGATGTCGATCCCTTTTACAAAGCGTAACCCTCAAGGCTCAGCCTTCGCGCACCAGCCCTGAGGTTAAATCTTCCACCGCTGTGCCACGAGCTGAAATCTCACGAGCAGACTCCCAATTGCCCTCATGAAACATAATTTTCCAAATACTATTTTCACCATTATCAAGTGAAATCTTCCAAAGTAGCCTCACTTGCCCTTCGGGCTCCATCAACACTAAGGTTAACCACAATTTAAGCAGAAGACCGACTTTATCCAGGGAAAGCAAAACAAGTTTTTCTCCTGTAATCCAGGACTGCGGAAAAAGTGTGAAAACTGATGCGTGAAGAAAGTATTTCTCCAAAATCCTGCTGGGCTGACAGCAGCAAAATCCTCGTTCCGAGTTGTGAGCTGACACAATACCAGAGCTGCCATGAGAGCAAGAGTCAAACCAACAGACAGCATCTTGTCATAAAGGAAAAGACTCGTTTCACTGCAGGAACACTTTAAAAAGGTGCTGAAAAAAGGATGGCCAGAAAGGTGGCTCAGGGTGCTGGGAGGTTTCAAAGCCCTGCAGCGCTCAGTAGACAGGGACTGGGCTTATGTGACTGCACATACAGAGGAAAGGTGAGACAAGAAGGATTCAGAGATTAATTTCTTAGAAATGGAGAAGACAAAAAAAATCAGGAAACCTGGGAGATGGCCAGGAGAATAGAGAAAAGCGACATTTACCATCTTTGCCAAGCAAAGAATGTGAGTCTCTCTTTGATTTCTTTTTACTCATTCACTTCGATATAACCAGCTTGTGGCCAGCACCATCTTTGCCAGCGCTCTTTGCATCTGATACGCCACTACTGAGTCAGTGTCGGTCTTCATCACAGAGCAGGCTGACAAGATACCCATCACAGACCTATTCTCATCTCTCTGAATTATTGGAGCTCATCAACAAAAAGAGCTGCTCAAGTAAAACTACTCGATGTGATCTGTTTGGATGATCAGAAAGGCTTTGAAAAACTCCAGCTGCAGAAAGCAATTGGTGAAAAAGAATAAATGGGCTGCAAGACAAAGTTTGGTATTGTAGATGTAACATTTACACAGGGGAGAAAGTAAGGAACAGGAGTAAAAGTGGTCAGCTCTCCTTATGACAAGGATTAACAACGGAGTGGCCCGAGGCTCACAGCAGCACAGCACTGGTATAATTGGGGGTGAACAGTGAGGAGTAGCATCTGGAGATGATGCAAAATATGAAACCAAGTGAAGTCCCAGCTAAGTGGCTGCGGTTTGGGATATCCCCCCCTGTCTGTGGGTGCAGGGCAACGGCAGCATCTGTGCAGCGCTGCGGGGGCCCGTTTGCACCGAGGCGGCTGCACTGGCCTTGCAGCCTGCGGGGCTGAATTGGTCGTGCGTGTGCTTTGCAATAGGTAAACCATCCGAACTCTGCCCCTGCAACAGCGCGGTGACGGCAGGAACGGTGCGCGGGAGTCAGCGTGAGCGTCCCTTCCCGACGCTGTACGGCAGGTTGCGTGCTTCTCGAGAGCGTGCAAGCCCCTGCGCGTCCCGGGCTGCCTCCTCTCCGCTGGGAGCCGGCTGCTCACATGTGCACCCCGTGAAGCTGCCGGCGATCACTCCCGATGCTCCGCATGGGAAAGCCTCGCGTAGCTCCTTATTCTTCATCCCAGGCACAAGGCACGCTCGTCGGAGATGCCACGGCGTGCAGCACTATGGAGCTGGGGATCTTTCCAGATGCCCTGGAATTAGTGTAGCGACTGTGCCACCTTGTGCCAGCAACATTTACAAATGCATTTTAATCTCCCGCCTCTTAGATTTTAAAACCACAGTGCTCTCAATCTGACTTTTCTCTAATGAGGCCAAACAGGGCTCCACGTCTCCTCCTTGGCATGGTCCTTTACTTCCTCCAGTAAAGAGGGTCTGTCCGAGGGTGCGCCCTCCCCTCCGGCGGAGGGAGCTGCTGGCCTGCAGGCTCTGTGCTGCAGATCATTTAGTCCGGCTCTGATCTCCTCTCTGCCTGTTGCAAATCAGACAGTCCCACTGACTCCAGCTGATGGTGGTGTGATTGAGACACACACAATACGGCAAACTGGCATCACAGTCATAATACTAATGAGGAGGACATTTTACAACTGAACCACCTTAGGGGCTATTTGGATTTTTTTCAAATAAGTATTTTTATTCAGCCAAGATGCAACATGACCTATACGGGAAAAAGAAATGCAGGACTTCACAAAAACCAGCCCAATCCTGACTCTGTATCCCGAAACTCACTGGTTTAGAAAAGGATGCAGGTCCCACAGAGGGCAGACAACTGAGCGGAAACTTCAGCGTGACGAGCCAGAGGCAGGTGATTTTCCTCCTGTACCTGCTGAGATGGAGGTGGGAGCCCCGTTGACAGAAAAGGGCACATGCGGAGAAGAGACCCCGGGGTGATTCTAGGGCTGAAGACTTTGATCTAGGGCTGAACACTTTGCTGACACAGATTCAAAGGGGTTAAACTCCCACGAAGAAATCTGAGTGTAATATGGGTATAGTGAGCAGGTACCCAAGCAGAAGCTGTGGCACGCTATAGAGTTCTTTCATCTGATGGGGAAAAGTAGGAGAATAACCAGTGGCTACAAGCTGAGGCCAATTTCTGCCTGGAAGCCATGCTCACATCTTTACCCTGGAGGGCAATTAATGGCTGGGACATACCCCCATGGGATATGGCAGGTTGGTCACTGCTTTCTGCTCAAGGGCAGTTGGACTTTGGTGAAACCCGAGGGCCTGTGCTCGACACACAGTGAAACCAAATGTCCCTCATTTCCTATGGGCTGCACGAGGTGGTCTAATGGCATTAAACTATGAATCCGCTTTGGGTTTACGTTTTACAAAGCCACGGATGCTGTATGACATTGTCACGCTAATGCAAGCTGTGTCTATCCCGAACGTCCTGCGGAGCCGTGCGTGGGCGCTCGGACTGGCCAGCGGGCAGCTGCTGTGCTGGCGAGATAAGAGACAGGAGACGTTTCAGCAAGGGAAAGCTGCGCGGTGCACAGGCAACTGCCAGGTGTTCCCATCACCTGCAGCAGCACCTGGGAGCAGAAATAAGCCCATGGGCACACACGTCTGTCTCTACTCCTTATCAGACACCCAGAAGGTGGATTTGAATCCCCTTTTGTAAAGTGCTTCTGTTTAAAGCTTGGCCCTCCCAGGCCACCCCAAAGCTGGTGAAGCCAATGGCAAGACTCACTCGGTGAGAAAGAGGTCAAACGCGTATAGGACGAGGACAGATACATGTAGGCAAGGCACAACCGTAAGTCAGGGTTTACTCCCACTATAATCCTGCTCTGCTGGGAGATCCTGGGTTTCACTGCTGATGAAGTAGGACCTCAGCAGAGCTCCACACGCTCTGCACGACAGACTGTGATCGTTTGTGACACATTAAGGGGGTTTTCAGGTAAAGACATGGAGAACCATTTAAAAAAAAAAAAGGCAAAACGAGATACCTCACGCCTTCCCTCTTTTCCCATGGGCTTTTCACCGCATCTCATAGGGACCCAAGAGCACCAAGGCAACGCCACTGGCAGGCAACAACAGAGGGGAGGACAGGGGGGTGTACGGGAGGAGCCGAAGGGGCAGCCATGCATTACGCCCTTCTCTTGCCTTTCAACATTCCCCAAGGTCCTGGCAAAGGAGCAGGAGAGGGGAGAACAGCAAAGGTGTGCTCAGAACAAAAAGCAGATCAAGACAAGGAAACCCAATCAAAATAATACAGCCTCTGAGGCTCAAGCATTGCGCAAAAGGAGGATCGGAAGTAAGCTGGGCTCTAAAACGCAGAGATGACACCGAAACAGGGTGAGAGCGAGAATACAGGAGGGCAGAGAGTAAAAGTCGATCCATCTACAGGAGGAGGAGAAAAGGAGGGAGGGGAAGGAGGAGAAAGAGGGTTATAATTTCTGGATTTGGGGTTCAGAGATTGGATTCTGATTTTTTTTCTTTTTTCATTTTTTTCATAAAGGATCTCACACCTGATATTCCTCGTTCCATCCATTTCGGTTCACCAAGGGCAATGAAGAAATTCTCCTGCCTTTCGTATTCCTCCTCATCTACTATCTTAACCCTTACGGTCTTCCTGTAGGGACAACAAGAGAGACAACCGTGTACAGCGGATCGGCCGGCCAGAGGCGAGGCGGCGGCAGCGGCGGCGGCGGCAGCGGCGGCGCGGGCTCCTGGCACGCAGCCCCTTCCCCGCCGGGGCGGTGCGCGTCGGCCTGCCTGTCGGACACGGCGCATCCGTCGCAGCTGCTCCTTGGGGAGCGGGAGGGTGTTAGGGGGAGAGGGGGCCGGCGAGGGGGTGAGGAGGGAGGGAAAAGGGGGGGCGGGGGGGTCAGACCTTGCTGATGGTTAGTGGGAGGCGACTTCTGCCGTGCATTTTTTTCAGTGTCACATGGTAATGGAAAGGGTATCGGCTGCCTGGAAATCACCAGGGACCACCCGGGGGTACCCACTGCGTTTTAGCTGGAAAATCAATTGCTTCTGCTACCCTCACAATTAATAATAAATCTGCAGGGACTCGGCTGGGAGCCTGAGGAGAACAGAGAGAGAGATGGGCGCCCTCAGACACGTTCCCCAGTGGGGTGAGGTGGGTCTCTGCCGGCCGGCTACAGCTCTATTAGCTGCGAAGGAGGCTGATATTTCTAATTTCCATTTTTAAAATGGCACATCTTACTGCTTTTTCTCCTCAATAGCGTCTGCCTCTTCTCCCTGACCTGCTCTCCGAGCGAGGACACAGCTTTCCCTGGGAGCGGACAGCTTTGCTGGGACCTTGTGAGGGACGCAATGGGACTAAAATGCCTCCGAGGCTCGAATGGAAATACCCTGGGCGCTGGAGTGGGGCTGGCCCCTTCTCCCTGCTGCCGGCTCGCCCGGCTCCCTGCAGCACCCCTGCAACGCACACAGCTGCTGTGAGCCCTCAGGTGAAACAAAGCGGGGCGTCAGCTCCTCCCTGCCCTCATCTCCCACTCCCAGAGCCGCTCTGCAGCAACCGGACGGGGAGCAGCGCAGCCTTTGCCGAGTCCTTCTCAGAAATTACAGGAGCTGCTTCTCTACCAGGCCTTGATTCCTGTCTTTATCTAACATGGGTCTGACCAGGACACCCCGTAGGACCAAGGCCAGGCGATGATCTCCTGAGATGCTGGATGTGTTTCTAGCCAGCATCTTCCTGCTGACGCTACGAACTTTGCTTGGACCCTCCAGCGGGGATGGCAGAAGGTCCCTCCCAAGCCGCCACAGAAGTACGGACAAGCAGGACTGCTCTCCATCCTTCTCTCTCTGCCCCCCTCGCCACTTTGCCCCCCCGCGGCCCCAACACCGCTCCCCCCGTGGGTACCATGTGACACGTGTGTGCGCACAGCAGGGGTTAGGGCAGAGCGGTTGGAGACAGAGACATCAGAGGATGAGGAGGAGAAGAGGAGGAAGGAGATGGAAGAGAAGAGGAAAGAAGAACGTTAATGTTAGTCTGGAGGGCCAGTACTACACCTTTCTGTAAACTCATATCCACCATGCGGGGGCTCATCAGCTCAATGAAGAAATTCTTGTTTTTTTCATACTCCTCATCATCAATTACCTTGATGTGAACTGTTTTGCTGTGGACGGAAAAATAGTAAGTGTCATAAAGGGGAGAAGGGAACAGAGAAGCAACAGTGGAGGCAGGTAAAGAGTTGAATGGGGACATTAGAGAGTCAAAGTTTTCTCACCCACTGAACAAGCTCAACACGGCCCTTGAGAAAGGCTAAAGCCCCATTCCTGCAAGCGACACTGGCCAATTTTCTGTTTAACCCAGAGGCACGATGGCAGGCCACACTGTACAAAGTGAAGTTCGGCAAAAATAGCTCTGATCCCTCTGCAAACCAGCAAGGGGCTCGGGAGCCGCCAGCACGGCAGCTCACAGCTCCGCACGCGGGCAACGAGGTCTGATGGCCAGCAGAGAAGCAGGCATCCCTCACCCTGCTGCCCACCGCACACACACACGCGCACACACGTCCAAAAGCAGACGCACAAGCCCACCCCCCCCGCGGGCACCGCGCTGCTGCCTCCCTGCTGGCAGCACCCGCCCGCCGGGCAGGCACCCGCTGCCCGCACGGGCCATGGGGAAACCCTGCAGCTCTCAGAGAATTCGCCTCAGAGGGAACCCTAGGTGATGCGGGTCCATCAGCTGCCGAAGGGGCAGCCTCACCAGCCTGCTCTGAGAGGTGCTGGCTGCTGGAGCAGCCGAGCAGCGCATCCTACGTCTCTCCTTAGGCAAATTTCTTACGAGTTCTTGGAGCATTTTGTAGGAAAAGAAGAGAAGAGCTCACTGTGCCGTGGTTTCTTTCACAGCAAATACATGCCTCATGCAGAGGTCACTGTCCCTCGGCTTTCGCACGCAAACAGAACAAGGGGAATGAGTTGAAGGCTCTGCCAACCCGCTGCCTCCTTCCAGCCAGGGCTGCACTGACTGTCGCGGGCTGAAAATGACCCCTGCGCTCCCCTCGCTTTCCTGGGGGCTGCAAGGCTTCATGCAGTCTCATCCCTCACTTGGGACAGAAGGGATCGGTGCTTTTATTCCGGGCCGATCTCACACTCTCTTAAATGCAATATTGTCTGCATGTGCACCAGCACATACAATTACATGCTCATATAAATGCAACCACTCTGAAGGGGCATGTGCTTGCCATCTCGGGCCTCCTGGACTTCCAGTCAGCCCCAACTCCAAGCTGGAAGTGCATTTTTAAAATGAAAAGTCAGTTCCACTTAAAAAGCATTTCTCTTACCCCAAAACAACTGCTCCCAAGAGCCACCAGGCCAGCTGCCCCTCCTGCCGGTGAATGACCCCCCCTTCCCACAGCTCCGTACCCACATGTGGCCCTGTGGCTACGACCTCCCCTCGCTCCCTGCCCATCCTCAACGTTCAAATCAGTCTCTGGCGCATTTTGTGCACAACTGGTCTTGGCCAGGGATGGAGAGGAGGAGAAAAGCAGGACTGGCCATCATAGAGTCTGGAAAAATAGCCCCAAGCTTCAAATCCCTATCTGCCTCAGCTGGTAACCCTTGGCATTAAATATACTCAGTATCTTTGATCCCACAGTGCTTCAGAGAATGAGCAGTCCCTCCCTGCATCCTGGGGATGCTGCTACTGCCAGCGGCCCCCTGAAAATCACCATTTCACAGCAGAGAATTGGGAGGGTTGATTAATTGCCAGCTTTACTTTTGCCAGTGCTGCTTCTGCCCATATCCTGCACTAATGCCAGCAAGCCTCCTTTCCCTTCTCCAGCCCCTTTCAATCTCCGCTAATCCAGCCTGAAGGATGTAGGATTTTAAATGATATGTGTCTGCTGTAAATGTTGGTGCTCGGCTAAGACTTCATCACGATGATTTTGTTGCATTTTCTTTGGAGAAGGTGACTGAATTTGGCTTTTGAACCACATGTTGTCTGGGCCCCTGGTACTTTGCAAAGTTTGTTCAATTTGCTGAGTTAAACTTACAGCTGATTCATAGCTCTGATCTTTTCCTTGCTCTTATACTACAAAACAGAAGGTGGGATTTTCAAAAGCAGCCAGTGCTTCCTGAACATGGGTTGCTTTTTAAAATCCTATTCATAATTACCATTGTTTATGGTTTTTCTATTCGAGGAGCTCCAAATTACTCAGTATGGCTTGTCTGCAGAAACTTGAGAAAAACCCCGCAGACCTTGATTCCCGGGGGCCAGCTTAGGTATCGTGACAAAGCGATAAATACCTAAGGCTTTATGCAATGAATATTACGCACACACACCATTTGAGTTTGCTTTCGTATAGCAACTTCCTTTTCCTTTCTTTCTTTCTTTTTTTTTTTTTATGAGGTGGCTCTCCCGTCTCCACGAGTGGTGTGTGCGCACACCAGAGCAGAGGAGAAACGCTCATTTAGTGAGGACGCGTGCCCGGCTGGTGATCTCCCCGCTCACGTGCTGTGTGTATGGAAAGCCTGATTTCACGCAAGCCCCTCATCTGTGCGATGAATACTCAGAGCTGCGGACTCAAGGAATAATGACTCACTGCGTGCACATTCTGTTAAGTACAGAGAGCCCTATACGGCCTACTAAGTAGTCCCACAGAGGTGAGATTTCCTTAGAGTAGTCTTTTTTTAATGTTTTTAAAAAAAAAAAAAAGAAAGAAAGAGGAAGAAAACATGGTGGGGATCCCTAAGGAGGATGCACGGTGGAATGCTGGCTTTGCAAAGCAAGTCCCCTTGGGACAGGAACCCGAGAGAGCAAACCCTCCGGACTCCTAGACCAGCTCAGCTCTGCTGCAAACTGGACCGTTACCACACACTCAAGCCTCAGGTGGCGTTTCCAAAAAGGGTGTCTGAATTTGGTGACCAATCCAGTAAATTCCTGGTTTCCTCCTTCGCTACAAGCCGTAGGGAGAAAAGGACCTTTAACCTGGCTCTGAAACAACAGGTGAGGGGCAGAACTTCCACAAAGCAAAGCTGCAGGTGCCCTGCACGGACACAGGCAGGACCTTGCACCCTCGCCCAGCCTGACTGAATCCCAAAAGAGGAGGAGGTGCCTGACCTCTCCAGCTTTGCTGAGAGGCGGTGAGTGCTCAGCAGGTCCACCGCACTGCGAAAGCTTTGGGGACCCAGCACAGGAGCCCAGAGGTGTGGGCTGTGTGGTGTGGGGACCCTGGCACCACCCGCAGTCGGGTGGTGTGGGATGGAGGGCTCCAGCCAAACCACAGCCGCTGCCCGCTCTTGCTCCAGAGCCAGCGCGTTGCCAAACCTCCCCGTGCAAGGAGAAAAGGAGCACGGCAGAAGTTTGCAGGGACTGTGCAGTGATGCCGGGAGGTGGGTGAGGGCTCACAGACCCAGTGCCACGTAACGGGGAGCGGTTAACCTTCTGCTGGGATTTTGCGGCAGAGGGAAGAGCAGCATCCCCACTCCCAGGTCGCTCTGCAGCCTGCAAAGATTGGGGCACAGGGAAGTGCCCTTCTCTCCGCTGGCTGGCTGCTCCGGTGACTGTCACCGCAGAAAGGTCAGTGCCGACGGAGGGCGGTTGCGGTGGCCCGTCAGACCACCCCTCCCAGCCCACCACAGCTGGCGGGGGCTGCCCTTTCCCGGGCTCTGCAGCTTCCCTAGCCACTGTGAGCACCTCGCTCCTCTCCAGGGCTACGACAGCAACCGTAATTACAGCTGCATCCTGAGCTGTCGTAAATCGTCTGGAGGCCAAAACACAGATTGCTCTCGCGCAATCTCATCTCTCACCTGCAGCCACACTGAGAGCCACCTCCTCGGAAGGCATGGAGAGCAGAGGAGATGGATGGGGAGAAGGGCTGGAGCGTAACACTGCCCCGGGAAAACATCACGTTAATGCGAGAGATGTGACAGGAGGACACCGAGAGGCAGAGAGTGCGCGGGAGCAGGAGGCTCGGGAACGTTTTGCTGCAAGACCATCCTGACAGTTTCTTGAAATTAATGGAGGCAGAGGCGGGCACGAGGGGGGCTGGCGGCACAGCAGCCCTGACGGGCACGCTCACCGCGACGGGAAGCGAGGGATCTGAAGCCCACCTTGCTCGGCCAAGCAGCTTTCATTCCCCAGCCTCTGGTCTCTCCGCCTGGGGAAAGGAGGACACTTTCTAGCCTTCCTCTTTCTCTGACAGCTTCATTATGGCCAAGACGTACCTCAGACAGCTCGAAAGCGGAGAACAACAGATGCCATCCAAAAGCCTCTCCTGGCAGCGAGGAGCCACTCTGCAAACCCCAAAGCCCCACCACCAGCACCAAGCCACAGAATAGTCCAGCCTCAACCCCTGCACGGGTACATTGGTGGGAAGAGCTCTTTAACTCGGGCCTCGGTGTTTTCTTCAGCAGACTGAGCAATGCTTTCGGTTTGGGCTGTGACACAGCAGGGCAAGCTGAGAGCCGGCATTCCCAGGGATCACCTGGCCGTATAGAAGTCAGGATAGCTGCTCGCTCTCTCCTTTTTCTCTGGGATCATTGCAAGCTGCCACCAACAGCCCTCAGATGATGGCAGTCCGGGCTCTCCTTTCAACATGCACTTAGAAACAATCACTGCTTTTAAAAGTTAGGGATGAGAAAGCTCCTCTGGGGAGCAATATTAAGTATGAGATTTCCCTGAGTAAGCAACAGAAGATGAAATGAATAGACATTGATCTTCTCCTAAAGGACTTTGTGCACGTGATGTTGCTAAATTCCCCATCTGGGAAGTACAGAGGATAATCTATAAAATCGTTTTATTTGACAACACGTCCGCTTCCAACACATAAGGCAACAACTGGATGGTTATTTGATTAATGTGCTAGAAAATATTGAGTATCTCTCTGTGTGGAGACTCTCATTTGCAGGAATTATTGCCGAGGAGGTTAAGAGGATGTGTCTGCGTGACTTTGGAATGTGAAATAAGGCTCAGCTCTAAAACCAGCGTAAGTCAGGAGATGTCACATAGTGTATACCATTGAAACAGGCAGGGCTGTGCAAGGGCAGGATTTACAGTCCCTCATGGGATGCTGTTAGCCAGGATGGAAAGCAGTCAGGACAGCAAGGTAAACATCCCTGGGACAGTGAGAAGTACCAGGAGATCTTTAGTAACTCATTAATGTGAATCATTAGTGTGTACACCTTGGGTCAAGACACAGCGTTCTTGACACATCTTGATATACCCAAATCCTCATCAGATTTGCTGTGGGTGCAGGTCCCTGCAGCGTGAATTTCAAAGCGCGTGGTGCCAGTCTGACTCTTCCCCAGAGCTCTGCACTGGGCTGGGATTTCAACATGAAACTACAGACAGGACCTATTCGCTCTGCCAGAAGATCTCGTTGAGAAGTCCTACTGCAGAAATGCTGACTAGGTAAGATGTCAACATTTGAGGCAAACCAGGGAGGATTAAATAAGGCTATGCATAGTGGGGAGCTGTCTTGGCTCGGCTCACTGGGAGGCGGATATTTAACAGAGCAACGTGACAGTGCTGGCAGGCAAGGTGAAGAAGCCAGCAAGAGAAGCCCTGATGTGATGCACGTGGTCACATGTAAGTAACCCAGGGTGGACAAGCTGAGCCATTTTGAAGCAAAGGATTAGGCTGTCACATAGCACAGACAAAGACGGGAGGTGTTTGAGGAGGAGAATCATTAGATCCCAAAGCAGATTCACTAAACTCACCAAGGAGATGATGAGGGATCTTAATTTCAACAGAAAATTACGGTAATTTAGGAACCTATCCAGAGTATGAGCAAGACAGACAGGTTGCACATTGGTCTTAAGATCACGCTCATGAAAGATTTTTGGCTCCCACGGGGATTATGGAGGGAGGAACATGTTTTGAAGCATCCAGCTGCAGCCACTGGTGACAGTTTGTTCTAGCAGCTGGGTCAGAATTGAAGGTGCCTTTAAGGTCAAAGCAGACGTTGGTACCAATTACCTAAGCAGATGTCAACAGGATAGACAAACTGTCAGGATAGAGTTTCAAGCAGATCATTGATGTGCAAGTTGCTGATGTATGAGTTATAGAAGAACTGGTGCTAGTACAGGAGCTGGAGACAAGCCATTGTGGGCCAGTTTCCAGGAACTGGCTGTGTCATTCATGAGGACCTTGGAAGAGCAGCTGTGCAAGAGCCATCCAACTCTGTGCAGCAAGCACATGGGGAACAGCCTGGACCACCTCACTAGCAGACCAGTTGGCTGTAAAGCGTCATAGACAGAAGCACCCTCAGAAACGGTATTTTTTTTGTCTTCAAGTTGGCCTATGGGATAACCAGATGATAACTAGTTATTGTCTTATTAAAATAGGGTTCTCTGCAGTGCTAATCACTATGTACTATTCTACACATAGAATACCTATGTATTTGTCCAGGAAAGTCTGAAGCTATCCAAGCAAGTCACTTGATACTTCTGTGCTTCAGTTTCTATATCCATGCAGTGGCTGTCATCCTTATTTCTCACAGGGATTTGATAGGATACAGTCCCTACTTGCTTTGAACTCCTAATCATAGAATAGCTTGGGTTGGAAGGGACCTTTTAAAGGTCATCTAATCCAACCCCCCTGCAATGAGCAGGGACATCTTCAACTAGATCAGGTTGCCCAGAGCCCCGTCCAGCCTGACTTTGAATGTTTCCAGGGATGGGGCTTCTACCACCTCTCTGGGCAACCTGTGCCAGTGTTTCACCACCCTCATTGTGAAAAACTTCTTCCTTATATCTAGTCTAAATCTCCCCTCCTTTAGTTTAAAACCATTCCCCCTTGTCCTATCACAACAGGCCCTGCTAAAAAGTTTTTCCCCATCTTTCCTACAAGCCCCCTTTAGGTATTGAAAGGCCGCAATAAGGTCTCCCCGGAGCCTTCTCTTCTCCAGGCTGAACAAGCCCAACTCTCTCAGCCTGTCTTCATAGGAGAGGTGCTCCAGCGCTCTGATCATTTTTGTGGCCCTCCTCTGGGCTCGCTCCAGCAGGTCCATGTTCTGCTTGTGCTGGGGGCTCCAGAGCTGGACACAGGACTCCAGGTGGGGTCTCACGAGAGCAGAGTACAGGGGCAGAATCCCCTCCCTCGACCTGCTGGCCACGCTGCTTTTGATGCAGCCCAGGATACAGTTGGCCTGCTGGGCTGCGAGCGCACATTGCTGGCTCATGTCCAGCTTTTCACCCACCAGTACCCCTAAGTCCTTCTCAGCAGGGCTGCTCTCGATCCCTACATCCCCCAGCCTGTATTGATACCGGGGGTTGCTCCAACCCAGGTGCAGGACCTTGCACTTGTCCTTGTTAAACCGCATGAGGTTCACCGGGGCCCACCTCTCGAGCTTGTCCAGGTCCCTCTGGATGGCATCCCATCCCTCAGGCATGTCCACCGCACCACTCAGCTTGGTGTCGTCCGCAAACTTGCTGAGGGTGCACCCACCCCATATTTCAACTCTTTATCCCTAGAAAGTTCTTCTTAATGTCCACCCAGAATGACAAGGTATAACTTGCTTGGGAGGGGAGGGGGAAGAAGCCTTTGGCGCTGCCTCCTGGCACACAAGGCAAGGAGGGCTCCCTATGCCCCTGCTGTCCCTCCCCACACAGGCAGGGGCTGGGACCTGTCCAGGCGACCCAGAGTCCTTCCGCATGCCCCTACCCCTGCCATGCATGTAGCACACAGGGCACCTCCACTCCGCTCCTGTGAGGGCCAGGGCCAGAAACATCCATCTCCACTACAGCAGGTCACAGGGAGGGGGGGAAAGGTCTGCTGAGGAAGACACTGGGCAAGAAGCGGCTGTGCCCCAAGGTGGTGACCAGGACCCCAGTCCGAAACCCTGCATGCCCCTCCATGCCCATCTCCCCGGGACCACGTGGGACTCTGCTCGGGATCGCCGGGAGCTCAAGGGCTCTGCCTGGCTGGCTGTCAGCAGTGCAGTTTGGTCACGTCGCAGCAGGTCTTCATAAGGGACAAAGGAGGAAATATTGACACAGAAAGGCAATTTCCCTTTGTGTATTCCCCATGTAATCTTGGCTAATTAGTAAATTGGCTCATGTTTCAATTAGAACTATTGAAAATGCTTTAGTAGCTGACACATGATAATTAAAGGGACATAGCCAAGACTAAAGCCACATTTTTTAAAGTCTCTACTTGTATCAGAAAAGTTCGAAGTGTTACCAGTAAAAAATGTATAGGGATAGCTGGTAATTTTTTTTTTTTTTTTTAAATAGCCTGTTATCCTTCCTCCCTCCTGGACGGCAAAACTAAAGGGGTCACTTTGTGCTCGTGGTCAGCTTCACTTTTCAATTTGTGCTTGTTTCCTGCCACGGCAGCCCAGCCCTCGCTTCCCACTGCCACGCAACCCTGCAAAGAGACGTGACACGCTGTCAACTTCACATGACAGCGTTTCACACCTACTTTGTACCAGCGCAAACAACTGTACCAGCAACGTGTAATCAGAGCTGCTAAGCTGCAGGCAGGTGAGCCCATTAAGCACTGTCACGCCTCGCAAAAAAATCCTTAAGTACGCAGTATGTTATTGAGGGCAACTCAAGAGATGCAGTATATCCACATGTGTCAGCCACGGGAATCGGCACCGGGGCCAGTAAATGGCAAATGTCTCACGCTCAACTTGGAAGCCCTGAAGAGCTGGAAAAGGCATGAAAGGAAAGCACAAAATTGCTCAGGGAGTTTCCTTAATGCAGTCAGCCCTGCCAAACAGGTTTCCAAAGCATTCTGTATTTCACTTTGTTCAAACATGACAAAATGCTCTAACACATCAAGGAAAGATGCCACAATTTGGTTTTAAGAACTTCTGCAAAGAGGGGAAAACCACAGTTCGTTAAACCCCCTTTCTCTCAGCTGAGTCCATGCTGCTGGTCAGCTGAGTTGAGATATTTAAGTTGGGTTCTACAAGCATAATAGCCCAGCTCCACAGGTTTTTTTTCTATGTTCAGTTCAATAAAGCTATTTTTTTTTCTATGAAACTTTTTCAGGTTCAGCTATAATCTTTGTTTAAGCTCCTCTTAAAAAAAAAAAGAGATCTCGGCCGATCTGTGCACCACCTTCCAGACTGTTGGCTCCGAATAGTGAAGCTGCGTGTACAGACACAAGCGGGCCCTTGCGTGGCCTGCTGCAGGTCAGCTTTTTCTTGCTGACCCTATGAGCCTTGATGCTTCAGGGCCAGAGGAGAGCAGACAAAGTCTCGACAGCCCGTGGAGCTATTTGTTGAGGTCTGTACAATAAGCGTTTGTCTTGTACAAGTAATAATTCAACTTGGCAGCCCATGAAACCAGACAGTTCTGGTGGGTATCAGCCTGGCGTAGGTGCAAAGCAGTGCCAGGGCCCTGGGCATGGACATTTCTCTCCTCCCTATCTTGGGCAGGTTCCCAGGGGAACAGCTCCACTGAGAAGCTGCTGTGCCCTTTTTCTCTCAGAAAGGAATTTTAAAAGGAGCAAAAACTCAGCCGCAACCCCACTGCGGTCACACAGTACAAAATTTAAGAAAAAGTAGAGGGTGGAGAAAGAAGGAAGGAAGAGAATTTGTTCCTCACTAAAGGTCTTTGAATTTTCCTGCATCCAGCTTAGTCTAACACGTGGCCACAAAAGCCTATGATGTCAAAACCCATCATGGATGTTGATGGCCGAACGAAGTACTGGAGGTGCTTTTGTTTGCTCTAGAGAACGGCTCCAAGACTTGACAGGGTGCAGGAGTGGGAGCACCCTGGACAGGAGAGGGTAGGCTGGACTACCTCAAAGCCCCTTGAGATGTCCTGAGCAAACAGGAAACTGGCGTTCAGCTGGAAGTGACGCCCGTCCCACCACAGCACCCCCAAATCCCACCTGCAAGACACTCTTCACTGGCTGGTATCGGCAGCCCAGTGCTTCGAGCCGTCGCCCCTGGTTTTAGACTTTTCCCTGAAGGCATGGAGATTTGGAAGCTATATTTAGATGTCTTCTCTATTCTCCAGCAACAAGGTTGCCATGGAGATGGCTGGCAAGGACGAGAAGGTGGGGACGAAGGGGGAGAGGAAGTTGAGGAATGAGAAGTGCCAGATTCAAAACAACCCTCACCAGCCCAGGAAGGCTTTAAATTCCTCCTAGGGCAAAATTTGCTGAAGCTTGTTAGCCAAAATGAGCCCCTGGCACTGCCCGGTGGGCCTGCCTTGCATCGCTCAGTGCTTCGTCACGGCAGGTTTGAAGGGACCCAAGCGACTGGCCTTTGGGCACTGCTCTTCTGGGAGAACGTGCCCCCATCGACCTGAGTTCGCTGCCCCGGGGTGCGCACTGAGCACCAACCCCTGCCTCAGCTCATCACTCCTGTGAGTGCCGATAACCACCCGCCCCCTCAGGTCATCCACCCCCGGACATCCTGAGGACAACCACCCACGTCCTTCTCTCTGGGCACAGCTCTGGAGGGCTGCATGCCACCCGCTGCTGGCTGTAGCTCAGCTGAGCTCTATGCAACTTCTTTGATCGTTCTTTAAAGTTCAGTTCTCTGAACTCCCAACAGATTCGCAAAAAACTTCTGATGTGGGGTGCCCAAAACCAAACCTGCAGCGCCGCATGGCGTCCCAGCAGAGACACGCTAGCCGCTGCTGCCTGGGTGCCAAAAGCAGCCCCCTGGGAGCTCCACTTAAGTCCTACTTGCGAGCACGGGCAGGGACACGCTGGCACGCTGGGGACGAGCCACCCAGCACAGGCGGGAAGGCTGATGGCCATGGAGACCTCAGCTTGCTGATCCTACTGCCACGGGAGCCAGGCTGTGGTGGGAGTGAAGGTGGCCACTGCCAGCAGAGATTAGAGACCCTCGATCTCCCCCATGACACATCCACGTTCCCCAGGCCGGCATCAGCCGCAGGCACGGCCCAGACGCGCGGCTGCCAGCAGAGATTCGCACCTACTGCCCACAACACTGCTCTTTCCAGCTCAGACAACGTACGTGGAGACCAAGGGCTCCTCTTAACGTGGCTGTTCCCAAGACTCGCTGTGCTACACTTAATGCACTTGCAATGAAATTTGGCTTTCTAAGAAAGGTCAGAATAGCCCCCCCAATTCCCAGTGCAGGAGCTGGCATATCTCAACCCCCCCGCGCCTGCCCAGACCTCCTTCCTGGCTCCCGCACGTGACAGCATCCGAGACCTCTGTGCTAAAAGCACATCAAACACAGTGGGGAGCAAAGCAAACTTTCCTATCGCAAACCTCTCCAGACATCAGCCTCACGAGTCGCTCTTTCCCCTCCCTCGCCCTGCTCCCCCCCCCCCCCCCCCCCCCCCCCCCGCAGACGGTGCTTTCAGCTCAGCAGGGCTGTGTTCAGCCCAGCCACTGGAGTTGCGCTACATTCAACGGAGCAGCAAGGCAGCAATCTGTAGGAAATTAATGAGCTGCAAACAACGCTGTGCAGCTGCCAGCCTGAAACGAGCCTGCTCTGCACGCTGCAGATACAATTATTATATATGAACAAAAGGAGCTGGAGCCAGAGCCGGGGTGCTTTGGCTCCGGTCACAGCCTTCTTGTGACCAAGATAAGGGACAGCACGCCGAATTGCCACAGCAACATCAAAGTTGCATATCCAACCATTTACACAGAGCCAAGATACTGCATCTTTATCTAAGGCCCTGTGCATTTGACCAGGTTCACTGTTTTCTTCTCTTCTGTAGCACTGAAAATAGGGGAGAGGATACTCAGTTACACCATTCCATTTCTTTGGGACTGTTTTCATGCTATTTCTTACCTATTAAAACACACTGGAAAAACCAAACAGGGCCATTCGTTAGCTTCCCGGAGCTAATGCCTCAGGAAGAGCTGCAGGTTCCCGGGAGGAGGTCAGCCCTGCTGGGCTTGTGCTTCCAGAATCCAGAGCTTTGGACCACCTCCTTGTTCATAAACTGAACAAAAATAACGTCATCAGTCAGCTTTGCAGCAGAGTGTTTCAGAAGGGTTAAACCTAGGAGCAGGACAACCTTCAAGCCTCACTTAATTCTGCCAACAGCCCAGCTTCAACTCCCAAAGAGCCGGGCTGCCGGACGCCCTCCTGCCTCCCCACAGCCGCTCCCCTCGCAGGAGAGCCCGGCTCAGCCCGAGAAGGGAACAAGTCCTGCATACTGGCATGGCCTCGTCAAACAGACCAAAGCCTGCACAGCCCTCACCCGCCCAAGCAGGTCCCCTTTAATCAACATAGTCCTCTTACCATCTTACGGCTATAATTTCCACCCCAACACTTAGTCCCGTATCAGCCTTCACATGTGGATCCAGCTTTGTGGGAAGCGGTTTTGGCAAAGCCCGCTGACCAATCCACATCAGAGATGGATTGAACTCCTGGGGTCCCTGGCTGACAGACAGGCGTCTCCTCCTGCCCTCTCTGCCTCGTGGCAGAGAGCTAGCCCCAAGGCCCTTCACCCGTCCTAAGAGCTAGCCCTACCCCCATCCCAACGCGCTCCTCAACTCCCGTTCACCTTCTTGCTGTCTAAATCCTCCTGTTGCAACTCCCTCAACACCTCGAATGCTCTGTCTCCTCCCTTTCAATTTTTGATGGCACCGCTGAACAACTGTTTGATTTGACCTGTCCTGACAAAGCCCAGCCACGCTCCTGATGCACTTTGGTGTAAATCCTTTCAAACTCCCACTGAACGCTGGATTTGCAGGCTGGTCTCACACATTTCTCACCATCCGCAGGTTCTAACTGTAACCTGATAACAAAAACCAACAATTCTCCCAGCACTGGTCTTCCACTCAGCTTGGTGGTGGGCGCAGCACCCTTCACTCTAGCATCAGCAAACATGCCCCCGAGGGCTTAGTAACATGACACAACTGCTCTGAAGGCTAAAACCTCATGCAGACCTCTACAACAAATCCCTTGCGGTTTCAGAGGAGGGGCTGTTGTCTAATGAGCTCCCCCTTTGCCCTCCTAGCCCTCTCACCTTAAAAATGTAACTCCCTGACTCCATCCAGAGTCCTTCCCATTATGGGACCTAGAAGACTTTTTAGGACTTGAAATCCCAAGATAAAGAGCTTCTGAAGAAAAAGGAAAAGGTGTGCTTGATTTTTTTCAAGCTGACTTTGTTTTTTTTCTGAAAGGAGATCCCATCCCAGCTCTCTGCCCAGCCAGAACATAATTGGGTTGCAAAGCCATTGGTGCCTGAGCATCGCTCCCTCCCTGCTCCTTGCTCCAGCCTCTGCTTTCTTCCAGCTCGCTTCACATGTGCCCTGCAGTGAGTGTCAGCGCTCTTACAAGGAAACTGCTATACTCCAGGGAGACTGTCAGGAGCAGGAGCCTTCTGCTCTGTCTGTCTGTTTACTGGGGTGTCTGTCTGTGTTTATCAGTGGCTTACTCTATTTTTCAGATGCTGTCCCTAGCTCTGCTCCCTGCCATTATCCATCCACCCCCCCCCCCCCCCCCCCCCATTCCATTAGCCATCCTAGAGAGGCACTGGAGTAAAATATATGCTGAGAAACAAACTCTCTCTAAATGCTAGAAGCCCCCCAAACTGATGCTGATTGCCCACAAACTGGATCTGAACATGCGCCTCATTGGGCTGAGGTTCTCCCCTGGCTCTGCACCCGTGGGTAGGCTGCAATTATCTTTGCTCTCCAGAAGCAGAGCTGAAGCAGAGAGGATATCAAAGACTTGCTTGGCTTCATAGGCAGCAATCAGCTGGAGCAGCCGGGAATGAAACACACGAGCGAAAGCCCCCCGAGTTGCTCCCCGGGCACTCGCCCGGCCTCCCTGCTGCCGGGAACACCCCTCGCACCGGGGCTGGTGCCGGAGCAGCGCAGCGCTGGCTCTCTGCCGCAGCACAGCAGCCTATTTCTGTCCCGTGACCCTTTTGCAGCAGCATCGCTGGTGCCCAGAGGCTGCAAAGAGCACAACGAGAAGTGCCCTGGGCCTGCCAGGTCCCTACCCCACGCCTGCCCTCCCGGGCGAGGGGGTGCCGCCAAGCAGGGAGCTCGCCAGCTTGGGTCTTTGAAGGCAGAGTCGGGGCCTGAGCAAGAGCCAGAAGACGACATTTAGGGCTTCCTGTAGTAGTCTAGCAGCTCACTTCAACTCCGGCTGTGCAAGACTCAAAATCATGACACTGGAGTAGGAGAAATGAGGCTGCCTGGGCAAAATACCACTCGCCCTACTCATAGCAAGGCTGAAGGTGAGTTGCACATCCCACAACGGTAGAGGAGAGCCAGTGAACCCCCTCAAGCCACAGGCACTGACTGTTTCGCGGTCCTAATGTTGAGAAGGGTCTGCAGAGCCAGCCTTGAAGCTGGAAATAACTCCCCATGGAGGACTCAGAGGTGGTCTACAGCAGAGACAGCCTGCAGCTGCAAAAGCTGGCTTTGTCGGGCACACTCGCCTACAAAGAACCAGGTCACATCCCATTTCCAGCAAATTAGAAATAATCCTGGGTTGGGTATTGTTGGGTTTTTTTGGTTTCTTTTGGGTTTTTTTGTTTTTTTGTTTTTTTTTTAAAATGTTTATTTACCAGTTGGTGCCTCCTGCAGAGACAGACATTTGGAGATCTGTGACTGTGGAAAAAGGAGAAAAAAAAGCTTCTAATGATATTGCCATCTCTTTAAAAAGCAATGATAGTAACAGTGCCTACTAGCCCTTGGAGCTTCACATATGACTGTGCTCTGATGGAGTGTGACTGTACAGGATGGCAGCATTGGGCTCTATTTTAATTTTAGCCCAACTGCTCCAGATCAAATTTTCACAGCCTCCAAAGAAAGAGATGGCTTTTATTAGAGACAAGAGTTATTAGTTTACAGTCAAGCTGGACTCTTTCCTTCTCATGCCTCAGCACAAATAATAACAGTTTTGCAGGCTAAACGAGGCTTTCCTGGCCATCTGTGAGACCCACTGAAGACTGAAAGACTGCCCAGGTGCAATTCAGGATAAAATCTGGTTTTTGGAGCATTTAGCACTGCTGGGATTCAGTGCTGAGAGAGAGAGAGAGCGGGCCCGGCCCTGTGTTTTGAGCCAAGAAATCCTGATAGTGCTGAGACACTAAAACCTCCCCTTTTTTTGTCTTCCACTGCCAGCAAAACTGATTTGAATTGACCAAGAGTGAACATGTGGGCTGTTTTGGGTTTTTTTTTGTTTTGTTTTGTTTTTTTTTACAGTAAGTGCAGATTTCGGAACCTTCAGTGCCTTGTGTTCCTCAAGCAGGGAGATGGGCTCAAATTCAGTCCTTGCAACAATGGAATTTTTTCAAGATTGGCTTCACCCTGAGCATGTATGGCACCATCTAGCTCCATTTCCTTCTTTTTGGGGGCTATGCGCTTATATGTGGCATCACTTTCCCCCAAAACATTTATGACTAGGAGTGCAGTCCTGCCCTTCAGCTGAGCTCAGATGAGTTTCTTCCTACCCCTCCAGGCGTTAAGGTTTTGCTCAAGTCAAGAGAGATTTGTTATCTTGAGTCTAATCTGAAGAGACCCCCGTTCTTTGGAGCCCCTGGTGCTCTGCAGAACTACGCCACCACCCAAAAACTTGCTTGGCTATTAAGACCAGCTCTGTTCGCTGCACCTCCTCCGTGCTCAGCTCTAGCAACACCCGGGGCTGCCAAGGGCTGTCTGGCCCGAGAGAGCTTTCCCGAGCGGGACATGCCTTTTGGCTGGTGGTCGTTCCCGGCAGACCTCCATCAAGGCGAAACGTAAGGCACATCCCCGTCCCATCCTGCCCCCGTTATGCAACCACCACCAGCTAAAAATACAGCCGCAGCCCCTGCAGCCCCGGACCAGCGAGATGCAGCTTTAATGAGGCTTCCATGGCAACGGGCTTCACTTCGGCAGGGACCAGGATGCAGGGGACAGGGATGCTTGGGGAGAGAGGTGCTCCTCGGCCAGGGGAGAACTGCACGGTTAAAAGCTTGCGGCAGGAAGGGGGGGGTGAGGTTTTTCCTCACTGCTATTAATAAAATTGCCGAGCATTCGGTTCAGTTAGCTGCAGCCAAGGAGGCAAGCTGCGTAGTATTTTTAACAGACAAACCTGGACCTGTTTCTGTCATGAGGATAAATATTTACTAGCCAGCCTTAATTAAGCTCAATCACCCACAGGCAGAAATGTTAAAATAGGGATAAATCAAGGAGCCTGTTTCAGTCTACCAATACTATAAACATCTTTTTCAGTAAAAACAGGCTCCTGCCAGAGCTCACAAAATACAGTGGGAGAACTGGTTGATACAGAGCCAGGAGACCCGAGGACAGCTGAGGTCACGGAGGAGGTGGCATTGGTTGATGTTTCAGGGATGATGTCCTCTGTGCCAGGGCAGGGGGCAGGAAAGAAAAAAAACAAAACAGGACACCCCCCCCCCCCCCCCCCCCCCCCCCCCCCCCCCGTTGATGAAAAATCTGAGATAAGAAGATGTTGTAAGCTTGGCTTTCAAAGAATAAAACTGAGACCATTGCCTCCTGTCCTCCTACTGATCCTCTTACACTGTCTGTAAGAGTAAGAACACCTGCCAGCCAAAATCCCACTTTGGTGTGCATAGCTCTAAGTATTAGATCAGCAGGGGCTATCCTGTGGCTGACGAGTGTTTAGGGATCCATGGATTATTTCCATGAAATGTGGAAAGTACCTCAGGAAAGCTAGCTTCTTACTAGTTGGTTAATTTTGCTATTCAGAGGGTGACAGCTATGCTGGAACATGCTCATGGGGTCACAGATCAAAGCACCTGTTTCTATTATAAACATACAGTATTTTTCCAA
The DNA here is from genome assembly GCA_009819775.1 of Phoenicopterus ruber ruber. Lineage (NCBI taxonomy): Eukaryota > Metazoa > Chordata > Aves > Phoenicopteriformes > Phoenicopteridae > Phoenicopterus > Phoenicopterus ruber. Next base: position 39,720,763 of record CM020219.1, read on the forward strand.
AATGCAGATTTTTTTTCAGAAATTTCTTATTTTCTTTACAGAGTAATACACCACCTTGTACTGGAACACTACTTCCTACCAAAGGACCAAAAAGAATAGAAGCAACTCAAAAAATAAAGGTAAATATTAACATTTTCCACTTCAGTCATGAGAAACCAAGGCACGGAAAAATATCATGGTGAAAGGGAATGCCCAGCCTCCGCCCAAATCTACGTATTTAGCACTGGGAACATAAAAATCAAGGCCCTCAGAATTGCAGCTTGTTATTGAAAACTCTGGTGAAAATCAAGTGCCTCTAAAAATAAAGTACCCCTAAAATCAAGCACCTCAGCCAGGTGCCCAAATCTGGTTTGAACCCCATACATCTAAACGTTAAAACCAAAAATCACTGTTTCCCACTTCTTTTGGCTCAGCTCCTCGTATTCCTTCAGGCATCCTTCAATGCAGAGCAATCTGCACAGTACCCTTCTCCACAACGAGCCATTCCTGTTGATGTGAAAAATCATCGCTTGGAGGCATCTAACCCCTATATGAGCTGATTTTGTATACATTAGCTCCCACCAGTTATGTCTCTCCTGCTAAACCAGGTTCATGTCCTGTTACAAGCCTGTTGAAACACAACATGAAGCATTTCACAAACTGTAACAGAAAATCATCTCTCCGCCCCACGGAAAGTGCCTGCTGCTGGGATGAAACGTGGCACATGTTAAACTACACACAGCAGCAAAGCCGATGCCACAAATTAAGATGCCAAAGCCACCGGGGAAATTTAGGGACATAAGATGTCATTACCCATGCAGAAAACTGGCTGCTGCCGCTTGCTAATGCGGAGATGTCCCCAGCACTGCAGCAGCCCTGGTCCTGACCACCTGTGGTTATCAAGCTGGAAAGAAAATGCTGCTTGTTCGGGCATCCCCCTTCCTTCCTTCCTTCTTCTCATGTCCCAAGGCTGCTTGGCTGTAGCCTCACCATCAATTTCCCCCCGAGCTGCACACAGAGGGGTTGACGGGACCTCCCAGCCTCCATGGCACCAGGCTCACGCTGGTTCAGTAAAGCCAGTCTCTAGAGCTCGCTCTGGTCTCCTCTTTGGAAAGGTGATGGATGGACAGGTTAGCCCATACAGACCTTTCTCAGGAAAACTGTAGTCTGAACCACAGTGGTCACAGCAATGCAATTCAACACCCAAACTCATTACCCCACTGAGTTCTGAAATAAATGAGTGAACATCAAGGCTCTGTATGTCCTCCTCCAGGACAACAGATCACGGTGCGAGGGAGGAGCTGGTGCAGCATGTCCTTGATCAAAGGAGGTGCCTGGGCTGCTGGAGTGCAGCACTGGCGGGAAACGGGGAAGCCAGCCATGTCCACACCTTCACCGAGATGAAAGCCAGGTTTGGTTTAAAATTACAGCACAATCCAATATCACGCCTCATAGCGTGGCGTTAAATTACGAATGGCACATAGTGAGAGCAGAGGCCTCTTCCCCTTCAGGCTCCTTAGCTTAACCTAGGTTTCCTAATCAGAGGAATCGCAGCACTGGAGATGCCACCATGCGGTCCTTGCTCTACCTCTGCCAGCGTCCTCCTTTGCAGCTCCAAGAAAGTCACTTCTTTCCCTGCTTGTAAAATGGGAACAAGCGCTCCTTTGCCTCTGAAGCATGTCATAAGCAAGAATGCATTAATATTTCAAGATGCTTCAATATTATGGGGGAGAGAAAGCTTAAAATGCATAAATAAATAGAAGCAAGGTTTTTAAGGAGAGGTAATATGCTTTACTAGCTCAACTAATATTGCTGTATGAGCTTCTGAGCATAAGGGATTTGTGCCCAAAACATACTCGGTTTCAAATCTGGGATTTCTGTTTAAGCCTGTAAAAACGTTTGCATTGCCTCAAATTGCCTTTTCCTGGGAACTCACACCAATCAACTGGGCTCATATTTCCTCTCCCTAGAGACTTTGCCACTCTCATATCCTTAGGCCATCACAATTTGCAACAACATAAATAGCTAATTAACTTTTTACTTAAAAGAAAGAAAGCAATCAAGCCGGCATCCTCATCAGCTTCTGGAAACACTTCAGCTCTCCACCACGGCTCTGGCTTCAGACAACCTACGACGCAACCTAAAATATTCGCTGCAACAATATATTCCACCATTGTTGCACCATATTTGTAGCTGAAGTCATAGGGAAGGCAACACACAGAGCGATAATTTGCCCTACAATCACCCGCCTTGCTACACAAGATCATACAGTCTGGTGAAACAAACACTGACTTACAGGAAACGGCAAGACATGGAACTTAATAATACTAGGCCAAACCCTTAAGAAGGTTCTTGAACATCTGTTCAGTCCTCACCAGAACTGAGGAAAGCCTGCCTGAGAAAAGCTCCTGTGAAAACCGACCTCAGTCTCACAGCAAGGGTAGGTGTTAGCTTTTAGGAAAAAGGAAGATCCTCCTGGTCTCTTTAAAAGAGGAAGAGCCCAGGCGAGTCTACCAAGGATGCAAGAAAAGCACAGTCTGTTTGGAGATGCGCGGTCATGCTGCAGGAACCAGAACCACGAAAGCCATCAGAGAGACTGCCCTGCAGAGCCAAGGGCCCTACCCAGGAGAACGGGAGCGGAGACGATGCCCCAGAGCCCCCCCTCTCCTGCCTGCCCTCCTGCAGCCATGTTGCTGAGCACTGTCATTCCCAGGCAGACTGGAAATCTTGCTTTACTATATATACAAAATAAGAGAACGCCTTTTTTGGCCGCAAAGCAACTCTCGCAGGCTTTGCACATGGGTTGTTTTCACGCCTCACAGTGAGGCGGGTAACTCTGGCAGGTTTCCCCCTCGCCAGGCAGCTCGGCCACCTGGCCTCAGACAGCCTTCATGCTTTTTTTGGTTCTCTCCCTTTCCACGATTTTCCTTAGGGATGCTCTTAGCAGGACAGTCTTCCCGGACACTGGCCCCATTTTCCTTCTCTTCCCACCCCTCCCAGCTCCACTCCCAGCAGTTCCTGTGCAAGGCTCTGGATCCCCAGGAGGACCAAGGCGGGACCAGCCTGCGGCACAGAGGCAGGCAGGGAGCTGCTGTAAGGGGGACGAAGCTGTCAAGAGGGGACAAGCTCGGCTGCCATGGACCTTCTCTCTCTGCTGGCAGGAGGGTGTCCCGCAGCGCGACACCGAGGCAGGGACACACGGCACATAACCCGAATGAAGGCTGGGGTCGGCTGGGCTCCTTAGTCCACTCAGGAGCCCTGCTGCGTCTCCAGCTCTCACAAACCAAAAAGTCAGCAGATCTGTCAAGAATGACAAAACCTAGCCACGCACCCTTAGACCTCTGCTTGTTATCAATTATGAGGCTCGCTGGCAGAGCTTACGGGCTTGCTGTGAACGGGTAGGCCACAGCCATTTCAGGCAATCTGGTCTCTTACAGGACCCTTAACGTCCTCATGTCTCGCGCTTTCATGCATTTACCCTCGCAGCACGTCAGTGAGACGGGAACCAAAGGAAGAATTAAGGCAGGAGCTGTGGGTCCCACCCACAGCGCCCAGCAGGCACCACAGAGCCCCTGTGGCTCCCACGCGGGGAGAAGACCCTCCCCTAGGCAAGGGTTCCTGTAGATGGCAGCTAGGGATGGAAAATGATGCCTGAACACTGCCAGGGTCTGATGCCTCCAAACAGACTGTCCAGAGATATTTCAGTGGCTGAAACTCCCACCCCATAAAGCAGAAGCGTGCGTAGCTCCCCATGGCTGCACCAGCCCATCAGGGACGAACCCCTCTGAGCAGGGCCACGTTGGCTCCTGGACAGAAACCCAGTGTAGCCAGGACCACCAGAGTTAGAGCTGAACTTATTGAACAGGCATGTCTTTAAACCTACCAGCTAAGAACTAGGCAGCCCGCTTCTTGTCTGGAGCCTAGAGAGAGTGCTCAAAGCTGGGCCCAAGGCGTGGAGAACGTGCTATGGTTTTGAACCACTTGCAAATGCATCTCTACTACTTTACTGCTCTTCAAACACCAGTAATGTGTGGGCCAGGAGGAGTCAAGCTTTGCATTGTATTTGGCCTGATTTTCAGGAGCTCGTAAGACAAGACTACACCCAAAGACAGAGAGAAGCACTTTTTTTGTTATTTTGTCTTACGAATAGGCACACAATCTGGTGTGCTGGCTGCAAAGGGAAGTCTGTAGTAGATTACACCCTCCTTGCAGGCTGTTGTTGCATTTGGGTCAGGTAACAGGAAAGGAAAGAGGGATAATAAAATCATTGCCCCCTTTTTTTATTTTTTAAATACTCTGGATTTTAGAGAACAAGCTAGAGATGAAGCTTCTGTTAAAGCATGCTTAACAAGCGACTCTGGTCTGCATCTCACATGTAAGTGATTCTCTCGCCTGAGTCCTGATCATCTCTGGAGAACAGCCTGCCAAAAGTACCAAAGGTAACAGATTTGTAGTGTATGCCTTGGATAAAAGCCTGTCTTCTGCATAAGGTAGCTAAGAGACGATGCGTAAACTGAGCCTCATCTTATTACCCAAAATGAAGATATCTATAGGCAAAAGAGCCCCGTTAGCTATTGTTTTGTGAAAGGGAAGGAAAAATAACCTCTGTGATGGAAGAGGAGGAAATATCAGACAAAGACGAAAGCAGCAACAGCAGAAAACCTACAGGCTGAATGAGAAACAGGATTCAGTCTATGCAAGTATCTGGCTCTCTCCATGTTCTCTTATCCCGGCCAGCCCAATCCTGGGGCTAGGCAGAGTGAAAGGTTTGCTTTTGTCCTTTGGGGTTTTGTTTTTCAATCTAACTGCTCAGGTTACAAAGGGCGCCATATATCTAAACTGTCAAAAGGAAAATCATTAGTTTGAAGCCCTAAAGAAGACACTCCTGAGGGCTTGTACCAGCCCCCACATCACTGCTAGCGTGCCACGCTCACTTCCCACCCCATGTTAGAAATCTACCCCCTGCTTTAATGTCATTTTCTGAAGAAGCTGAGCATGAACTCATGAAAGAGACCCTGTCTGTTAAGCTCAACAGGGGAAAAAAAATCTCACATAAATGTAGTGAAGTTGTGTCCACTCCTACATCCACCCAAGGAGCCTGCCATGCTCCATAAGAGTAACTTCTGTTTGTCGCAAGGCGGATCTGCAGTCTCTTTCCCCCTAAGCCCTGACACAACAGGCTGCAAGGCTGAGTTTATTGCTCTGTCTGGTATCTACTCATTTGGCTCTAATTCCCTCCAATATATATGCAATATTTCAAACGCTCTTGCAGAGATGGGGCTCTTCTGAAGACCTGACATTTTTATAGTCCTAGCAAGCCATCCATTTCTATTTAATTTAGTTCTTGACACAAATAAATATATGCACCGAGATTTACATATGGGTAGACTGGCCAATATTTTCAGGCTTGCATGCTGAGGGCTGCATCTGTGCTGCAACCACTGCTATAACTATAGGTGGTGTCAAGCTACTCATGTCGGCTATCACCAGCTAGACTGGGGGCTGGTAGCAACATAGCCACAACAGTGCGGAGCTCCTCAGGGGCTAAAAGCTACCTGCAAATCTGAGTAAAAATTAACTGACTCTATTGCTCTCCAAACTACCACAGCTGATTTAAAACCTTCAGGTCTGCTTCTACAAGCTACGGTCACAGCATAGGCATGCCCAGAATTAAAGGCCTAAAACAGAGGTTTTATCCTTTCTGTGCCCCAACTGCCCCCCAAGACGCTGCACAGACACAACTCTCGCTTCTTCTTCACATTTATAGTCTTATTACCTCTGCTTGAGACTTTTGGCTGTAGCTCCTCCAGATTGCTCACCAGCACTCAAAACCGCTCACCAGCCCTGGACGGAAGGTCTCCTTGATGTAAGGACGTAGCTGGTGCCTACACCACCATGGCTGCCTCTGTTACCACTGCGGCAGGGGAGGGGAGAGCTGGAGCAGGCAGCACTTGATCTCTCCCCAGCTGGCACCAGTTAAGGCAGCCCCTACCTGCTCCCACCTGGGCTACAAGGTGAAAATCAGCCCTCAGGGAAGTGGTGGGAGGGTCTACTCAACCTCTCCTCTCTCCACGGGGCTGTACTTGAACTCTTGGTGGGTGCTCTCTGGGTTGGTATTTTCACTTCCTAGCTGGATATAAATTTTTTTCTTCATAGAGCTCTGTTGTGGTCCCAAGTGCAGAGCTCCATGGCTACAGGCTGGAGTTGACTTTCCTTGCTAGCAGCACTGCAACGGAAAGGGACAAAAGCAAAGGGAGAGAGCAGGTTCAGGAGGCTCATGGCTATATGGACGATGGGTACATAAGTGATTTCCCAGGAAAAGTGCTAGACTGGCTTTGAGAAAAACAAGGAAATAGAGCTCAAAGCTGTGAAAGCAGAGGCCTGATCAACACACTACCTTCTTCACCCATCCTGTGGCCCATCAGCCAAGCCCAGGGCTCCAGATGTAATCCCGAAACCCTGCCAGAGCTGCGCCTGGGGAGCACCCTCCAGGCAGCAGCCTTGCGTGGGATGCTGGGCACTGGTGTGCCTGGGTACCAGCAACCATTTCTCTTTGCTTTGTGACCTTTACTGGGGACAACAGCGTAGTGGAGGGTGACCAACTGATGAATACTTATTTCTTACACACTGAATCTTTTTACCGTGGCGTGGGTGAATGTGCTGAATGAGACTGAAACTGTACCTGGGAGGAACAACCACAGGGGTTTGAACAACCACAGGCTGGGGGCTGCCTGGCTGGGAAGCAGCTTGGCAGAAGAAGACCTGGGGATCCTGGTGGTCACGAAGTTGACCGTGAGCCAGCAATGTGCCCTTGTGGCAAAGAACGCCAATGGTATCCTGGGCTGCATCAGGAGATATATTGCCAGCAGGTCAAAGAAGGTGATCCTTCCCTTCTACTCAGCACTGCTGAGGCCATACCTGGAGTATTGTGCCCAGTTCTGGGCTCCCCAGTACGAGAAAGACATGGACATAGGATCATAGAATATCTCAAGTTGGAAGGGACCCATAAGGATCATTCCCTGCTCCTTACAGGACATACTGGAGAGAATCCAACAAAGGGCCACAAGGATGATTATGGAAACACCTCTCCTATGACGAAAGGCTGAGAGAGCTGGGACTGTTCAGCCTGGAGAAGAGAAGGCTCAGGGAGATCTTATCAATTTACATAAATACCTGGAGGGTGGGTGCAAAGAGGATGGAGCCAGACTCTTCAGTGATGCTCCATGACAGGACAAGAGGTAACAGGCACACACTGAAACACAGGAGGTTCCCTCTGAACATCAGGAAACACTTTTTTACTGTGAGGGTGACTGAGCACTGGCACAGGTTGCCCAGAGAAGTTGTGGAGTCTCCATCCTTGGAGACAGTCAGAAGCCATCCGGACAAGTTCCTGGGCAACTGGCTCTAGGTGGCCCTACTTGAGCAGGGGAATTGGACCAGATGACCTCCAGAGGTCCCCTGCAGCCTCAGCCACTCTGTGATTCTGTGAAACCTGTGAGTAAGCAGGACACTGAGATGTCAAGTGCTCTAGAAATGAGCAGTGTGAGATTCCTCGCTCCAAAGGAATAAACATTCCCCAAAGAGCACAACGAACCAGAAATGGCCCAGCAATGGTGGGAATACTGTGAGAAAACTATCACAAGCAGAGCATGTGCAAGCTGATGCTGTATCTGGGACTCGTGCAATGGCCTGTAAGACTCAAACTGATGACAGCAATAATGTCTCTGGCTGTGAGCTCGGTTGCACTGGCCTACATGTGTTTAATCAACACATCAGTACCACCTCCTTCGGTCCTGAAAATGCTTGCTCTCCCACTGGATAAACACAGGGAACAGTCTCCCCCCTGCTCACTTGATTCAATGACATGTCCACAGGGGAAAGAGGATTGGTGACCCCTGTTCTGAGATGGATTAAACAACTGGCTGGACTTCCATGAGCAGATTAAAGGAAATGACTGCCTACCCCTCTGTTCTGAAAGGAAAATACAACCTGCTCATTATGAAGGCTGAAAATTGCTGAGAGAAAAGTCAAACCTTGCACTCCTGGGATCTTGAACTAGAACAGCCAATGCAGAGCAGTAAAAGGATTGAAAGAACACGAAGGCTAAGTTATTAAAAATCCATATGGCAGACAGTGGCTCTCAGACTGTGGTCTGTGGGGCACCAGTGGCCTGCAGAGCGTCCCTACGTGGTCGCCAGACTGGCTGCTGTCGCAATGGCAAAGCATCTGTCACTTTTTAAACAGTGACCTGCCCTGCTCTTCCTACTCCTGTCCAAGATTCACAGAGTTTCCCAAGTCTATTTTTGACCAGCTGGGCTAAAAGAGAGCCTTAGCCTGTCTGTCTGCACCAGGCTCTCCTGCGGCTCCTTTTGATGGTTGTCTCCTATGAGATGGCTGTCTTCTATGAAGACAGGCTGAGAGAGTTGGGCTTGTTCAGCCTGGAGAAGAGAAGGCTCCAGGGAGACCTTATTGCAGCCCTTCAATAGTTAAAGGGGGCTTGTAAGAAAGATGGGGAAAAACTTTTTAGCAGGGCCTGCTGTGATAGGACAAGGGGGAATGGTTTTAAACTAAAGGAGGGGGGATATAGGCTAGACATAAGGAAGAAGTTTTTTACAGTGAGGGTGGTGAAACGCTGGCACAGGTTGCCCAGAGAGGTGGTAGAAGCCCCATCCCTGGAAACATTCAAGGTCAGGCTGGATGGGGCTCTGGGCAACCTGATCTAGTTGAGGATGTCCCTGCTTATTGCAGGGGGGTTGGACTAGATGACCTTTAAAGCTCCCTTCCAACCCAAACTATGCTATGATTCTACGATTTGAAGTGTGTAAAGGGAGCCACAAAAAATGCCAGGCAGAGGACTGCAAACCATGGAAGGAGCACTGCAATGCATTTATCAAAGGGTCTGCAAAGAAAGCAAGCAAGCAGCACAAGCGGCACGTTGGGCAGGGTGCTCTAAGCAGGCAGCTGTGTCTGCTGCACTGAAAAGACTTTTACCTCATACTCTTCCTATGATGTTCGCTAATATTTCCTTTTTAAACAATTAGCCCTGGCCTTGTATTTACCTCAGGGAAGGAATGGGGTCAAGAACCTAGAGGCTGGAAGAGGAAGATGATGGGGAAGTTAAAAATGTCAAGAGGATCAGCTCAAGGAAATCCCCAGTTGCCATCCTGAAGGATGATTTTCAAAAGCAAAAGAAGAGGAATTCCCAAACCCCCTTCATTTTTAGCTCACTTTGAAGAGCTCCCTTACATGGTTATCCTGAGTAGATGCATCTCTGATAGAAAAACCTGACCTAAAATCTTGTAAGAACAAGGTCTCTTATGTTTCTTTAACTTCAGGGCCAGAAAATCCATGTAAGCAGCCTTCCTCTATTCAGGGTCTGCGGTCGAGTGCCTTCTAGCCGTTCATTAAGCAACATGACTAACGCTTGTCACGTGTGCTTTGTTATCACTCCCATCCTCCCCGCAGGCTCTGGATGCAGAAGGCACGGGATGCAGCACAGAGTTTTGTCTTGGTAGGGTTTAGTGGTTTGCTTTTGTCAAGGTACTTGCTGCTGCGCGGTCCTGTCGGCCGCAGCAAGCCGCAGGAAGGCACCTTGCATTTAGAGAGGGAGGGAGCAATGTCTGGGGATGTCCCTTGCTCCTGTGGGAAGTCACTCCGCTGCCTGGCACGGGCTGTGCCTGGCAGAGCAGATGCCTCAGCACCTTGGCATTTACAGTTCAAGCTTGGGGAGAATGAACAACAAGCATCGCAGCAACGTGTTATTGATCCTGAGCGTGGGATTAGAGAGGGAGATGCCTCTTGCTGGAAGAGAGGCCACCTATGCCTGACAAACCAGAGGACGTTCCAGGACGCTGTGCCAAACACCTCACATACCTAAGCGCAACCGGCAGCGGGCTAATCCCACCTGGCACAACAAAACAGGCCAGCTCAACACTAACTAATTCTTGACTCTCCTTCCTGATACACGTAGTTTAAAATCAGGCATCTGAATGAAGTCAGGGCTGTTAAGAAGGGGGCCCTCTCTGTGGGTAGCATGTAAAGGGTTTTCTTCCTTTCTTCTCCGCGTGGGCAAACGGCATCGTGAAAATCCCAGCTACTCTGATTTGGTGACCGGAGGCACTAGGTGACCTTATCTCTCAACCAATCTTTGCAGCGGCTCCGTCTCCCTCCCCCTCCGCGCTAGGGATGGCAGAGCAGCGCCGCTGGCACGCACCGTGAGTCAGCAGCCCCGCAACTCCCCCGTCATGGAAGTGCTCCCGCTCCCAGGGCCTCGCAGCTTTGCTACTAACACGGGGCACCCCAGCTTTGACAAAAAACGTGCCTTACGAGGAGGAAGGTCCTCTAATGCAGCCAACACGCCAGTCAAAATTGCTGGGTCTGGGCCAGGGGATACGCAGAGAGCTGGTCCCGACCGCAGGCAGCCTGCAGGAGCCTCGCTACAGGCTCCCCTCTCCAGTCACCACAGAGATGAGCCACCTTTCCTCCTGCTCGCAGGGCCTGCAGGTCTCCCCAGGCGAGGGTGGGACGGTCACGCAATATTTCTGAGAAGCTGAAATTGGTCAGTGAATGAACGGTGTTTTTTGAGTTTCTCAAGCCAATGATCCTGGGAGTGAAGTGTTACTATAACAAGAAAAAAAAAGGTTCTCTGAACTTTTGTTGCTAGCATCTGAACTGAAGCCCACTCCTGAGATTTCAAAGGACTTTCTTTAGCTTTTTAACTTTTCACTGCTCTTTGCATTTCCACGCCTGGACAGTGAAAAGGCTAAGTAGACTAACATTGTTTTCGCAGTGTGCGTATCGTGTTCAGCATCATACTGGCAACACCAGGCCTCTTGAAGTGAAGTTCCAGCCTCAGCCTCTCTGAAGAGGTCTGAATTCGTTTAAACACTCCAATTTTGGCTACACTTTTAATCAAACCCTCTGAGGCTCACCTTTAGGGCTTGCTGCCTTTGTTCTGCAGCCAGGAGCATGTCCCACGCCTTTATGCTGCTCTGACTTCAGCCATAGCCAGTGGCTCTTTTCAGACTGAGCAGCACTACCCAGTAAGGACCAAACCCAAGGCTTCTGTATTTGCTTTGTACGGGACCAGCTAGTCCTGCAATAATGAGGCCTCCACTGCATTTCCATCACAGCTCAGCCACTGTGCATCACTGGTCCTCTAATGAGGATATTTCTGAGAGAAGGTGGGCTGAACTCTGCCCCATCACTGCCAGTGGTCGTGTGGCTTTTTGCCTGCCTCTCTCAACATCCCCTACGAGGTCTGGCTGCCTCTGAAAGGAATTAACACCCCCGATGGACTTCTGTGGTTTCACCTCCTCTCCAGGCTGGCAACCAGACAGCGTCCTTTACTGGCCACTCACCTTCTCACCAACGGAGATGTCACCAGGAAAGCACGCTCCTTTGTATCTTGCATAGGAGGTGTTGAGAGTCTCGTAACATTGATTCAAGGAAATATTCACCACAGAATTGCACATACTACTTCCAAGTAGTTTGTACTCGGTCTTACTGACTTTGTCCACAAAAGAAATCGTAGCCGTTTAATTAAAATGGGGTGAAAATCGCATAGCTTTAAACTGGTGCAAACCACAGTAGAGACACTAAGTAGATCCTTGGGTTACATATATGTTTAAAGAAACACCATAATTAGTTAAAATTTTGTTCCTTAGTGTACATACAAGCTACAAGGCTAATCTAGTATTAACATCCAGATTTGCAAAAAGCAATAACCTGTTCAAGGATTATCTGTGCTAAATCTGACTGTGGATCACTCTTTTAAATTTAAATAACAGCATATTACGATCACTATTAGCAGAAATGGCTATATAAAACATAAAAATATTAAAATATTCCCATCAGTCTTTAAAGATGCTGATTATAATTTTGAAATTCCTATTGACCTCAGAATTAGACTCTACGTATCCATCCCCTGCTGCAAATTCACTCCTGAAATCAAATCTGTCAGTGGCATGGAGTTTAATTTGATCTTGTGACCCTCTCTGGTATTTGCTACTATGCTAACACATTACATTCTGGACAACATATTAAGCTGTGATATAACATCAGGGTCACACAGAGATGAGTAAGAAGCAATATAAGAGTCCATGAGTACCCTGATCCTTCACTGCTGCCCGTGCTTTGAGTTATTCGTATTCTGCAAGGGCAGAAAGATGATACGGATTTCTGCTTAGAAGCCTGAACCGCGGTGCGATAATCAGAAGCCAAAGGTTAGTTTTAGTCCAGCACAGAGGTGACCGCTGAGAAATCACCCAGAAAACTCCGACCCAGAGGGCTGGGGTGGAAAAGAGAGAGAGATGCACCTGGTGTTCAAGTACAAGCACCTCAGTGGGCTGCGTGTATGAACCTTTGGCGGCTCATAAAGAGCAGTCATCTGCACATACGCCTACTCATCCCTGTGGTGCAGACTTCCAGAGAAGAGGTAGTGCTTCTCTATAGTACAAATGATAGGTGTGGAGACACACAGCAATGCATGCTAACAGAGTGTACCAACACTGATACCTACATGCTTAAACATCACCCTCGCTAGGAGACAGGGGAGCTCCTGCCCGCCCACGCTGTTTCCTCCAGGAGAGGATGTGCCGGAGTGCCAGCCTGCAGCGCCTTCGGCAGCAGCATCGCCCACCGATGGGGGAAGGATGGGGGCCAGCCTGGGGCGGGGGCTGAACATCAGGCAGAATATCTTCTTTCCTCGTGGTTCCTGCTGAGGAGGCCAGGGTGAAGAGGAAAGGAAGGGAGGAGGAGGCAGAAGGACGCTGCCAGGTGGCCTCCACAGGCTTGGCCCATTGGACAGGGTAATGGGAAACTTGCATATTCAGAAAACCATCCATTTGGCCTAAGGTCTGAGGATTGAAACCAACAGCAGGACAGAAAAATGAAGGCGTCTGTGAAGTCTTTATGGTATAGACCCATCCATGCTGGGTCTATAGACCCATAGACTTAGATGGAAGGGCTGAAAGACAACAGCTTGGTGCCACCGTACAGATGGGGCTTCACTGCCGCTCCACCCTTCTTGGGCCGAAGGAGAGGGACAGGTCTGAGCCACAGAAAAGGAACTATACCTCACAAGGGGAACAGCATTCAATTCCCACAAACAAACAAAAAAGAAAGAAAGAGAAGAGGAAGCCTTGTCCTCAGTATCTACATCAGACAAGGGTTTGGGCAAAGCTGGGTTATCAATAACTCCAAGAAAGGGCTCTCAGAGGGCTCTTTTCACAAACTTTCACCTAGGATACCTGCCCAGGAACAGACAGCACTCATGTAGATTCTCCTCCCTCCTATCACCGTTTATTTAGGACTCCTCTTTGAACAACTTATCCTCAGTCACCCAGAGAGCAGAGCACTCACAGAGATAACCGTGGTGTGTTTTCCAGATGCAGAGCCAAACCTACTGGAAACTCAAAGACTGCAGATCTCATGTTTTGATTCCTTATTTCAGAGCAAGGATGCTCAGATCTGGATCTAGAGCAGCCAGAAATGTAGGGCTGTTGGTCTCTGGGTTGCTCTTGTTGCACCAGCATGTGACAATATTGGGTCACCGCAGAGTGAAGCAACTCTGGCTTGCGTGGCACTGGACACAGCGACTGCTGGAGATCTGGGCCAGGTACTGAGGGACAGACCCGAGAGCACTCTCTGAAGCATTTGGCACCTGGAAGGCTAAGAAAAAAATTCTCTTAACAAGCTTCTTGCTAGCTTCTCCCTCCTGGACGTTTTTGGCTCTCATGAATGTGAAATAAGCCTTTTCTATAAAGATGCAGATGACACAGCTGGCAAAATCGTTCCTTGAACATGGTCAGGAAAAACTAAGGAAAGGGAAAGAAAAGTCATTTCCGTGGGCTGCTTTGGTCCTCTTTGCATCGCCCACTGTGCAGGGCCTGGAGCGAGCTGCCCCACCTCCCCACGCTCCAGGCTGGCTGGCCGATGAGACCTGCCGTGAAGGAGCAAGCTAGAAGCAGCCTTAGTGGAGCCTGCCAAAACTAGCCCTCCTCCAGAGCCTCAGCAGGGACCTTCACCCTCTCCTTCATCGGGGAGCTGCTTTTCAGCTGAGGCTCTTGCCTCTGGTCCCTGCCTGAGCTACAGCGCAGGCGTGTGTGCGTCGCAGCTGCGCCTGGCTGCACGTACCCCACTGACACAGCCCGCACCTGGGCCGCTCCCCATCCCCGTCTCATCACCACACACCTCTCCCCCCACACATCACAGCGTTTCCACCACCGGGCAGTTCTCAGCCTGAGCAGCTGATGTTCACCGCTGACATTACGCACCGCTGAGCCCTCCAGGTCCGGGCACATGCAGGCAGCTTGTTCTGCCTTCTGGGCATCAGAAAGCAGGACACTAAAACACGTATGGACACACGTGCTTTCTGCTGCCGCCTCCCACATGCCCTCCCAGATGACCACCCGCAGCCGTAAGGCAGTCCTTGCAACTTAGGCTTGATATTACTCATCCCTGGTTTCCAAAGGTGATTTCCAGTCTGGGAGCGGGCGAATCTAACAGGTCAGTAAGGCATCCCAAGGTGCCTTCACGAAATCAGGACTTTTATAAAACATAAGTGTGTGGAATATCAGCTGTATTGCACATCATCGTGCTAGCTGCTTCTTGCTCACACCCAGGTAAACAAAGCAGCCAAGAGTATGCAGCCATTTCATTTATTAATTAAAGTGACTGGCATTTATACAGCACCAAAGTGCTTTGCAAATCTTAATTAAGCTTCGCAGCAGCCCTGCGAGGTGAAACGTGTTCCCATTTACAAACAGCAAAAAATGAGACACAGTGAAGTAAGCGACCTGCCAGTGCGCTCAGGAGCTCAGTGGAAAAAAATGGGAAAGAATCCAAGATCCTGCTGCCTTCCCGCCCCTTTCCCTAGCCACTGCTCCCCACCCCATGCTGCCTCGTGGCTTTAACCGTGACTGGGCACCACGGGGACCTCTAGCCCAAGCAGCCACACGTGGGTGGGAGTAACACCAGCACAAAAAGCTGAAATGTTCTCCCATGCCTCAGGGATCTATAAAAATTTTATTATTTTTCATATATTGAAGCAGGTGGAGAATGTACAGCCAAGGCTTCAGTACGCCTCCAAAGTTCATTTCACACTGCCCAGGGCCACTGATTTTTATTGCACTAACGCTGGAGAAGACTAATGCTGGGTGTCTGGGCACGGAGTTATTCCTGCTGAGGAACGTCCCCAGCAGCCAGGGGAGAAGCAGGGAGACCCTGTCCTCACCCGCTTGCCTGCCCTGTCCCCGGGGGGAGCCCCCACGCGTCCTCCCCACGGTCGCACTGGTGCCGGGGCAGCACCAGACCCCGCGGGGGGCTGCCCACAGTGGCCCTGCCAGGCACCACAGCCTTCTGCAGCCGTCGGCATCGGGGGAGAGACGGCAAGGTGGCCGAGGTGAGGAGGGGTAGAGGGGAAAGGGGGAAACCCACCACTTGAAACAGCACTGGGGGAGAGTCTTGTTGGTTCGGGGGGAGGAGGAGGAGTGGGGAATGGGCAGCTTGGTGCTCTACGGCCGTGGGAGGGATCTGTTCCCATCTCTCTTCAGGTGGGACCTCGTGCTGCGAGAGCAGCGCCCTGGAAGCGAACGCCTGCCTGAGGGAAACAAGCCTGACAGATATTTTGCACAAATAATTGAATTATTTTTAGATGCTCAACACATCCACTTGCAAGACAGCTAGCCACGCAGAGCCGAACAGATCTCGCAGCCCCTTACTAATCCACTGAAACAGCTAATCTCCTTAACCCTTGCAGCTCATGAATAATGGAAGACACGATTTCCTTTGCAAAGGCACTGCACCTCATTACTTCTACCCTAGATGCTGTGCCCAAAGGAAGGAGACCTGCAGCAGGGCCTTTTTTTTGTCTGCTTTTTATTTTATTGAAGGGAAAGGTGGGTCCAGATAGGATGCCAGCAGAGAGGGACCAGGACCAACCATGTGGGGAGGTGCTCCTACAGCAGAGACACCTTTCCTTCCTTCCCTCCTTTGCTGTTTCTTGCAGCTTGACATACGCACAGGCATGATTCATCCCTGCCAAAGCGAAACAGGGTCATCAGCAGCCATCCCAAAAGCATGATAGCTGGGTTGAGGGAGGAGAGGTTATTGTCCAAGTGTCTCTAAGAGCCCCAAGCTTAAAAGCCAAAGGCTTGGTTTGGCTGAGCATGGAAAAGAAACCCCTGCAGTCACCTTCTGTTTTTCTTTGACTTTTCATTACTTTCGCTAGAACAGTCTGAAGCATCTTATTTTGAAAGACAGCTCTGTCTCAGTGCTCTGCGTATACCGTTTACGCTCAGTTCTGCCCTCACCCTTTCCAAGAGCGAGGGTAGGACTGTGCACAAGAGGAAGGGTAGCGTCTGATTCCCAAAGGCTGTATCATCACCTTTTTGTCTACAATGCGTGCTTTAAACAGCAGGTCTGTAAAATCTTATCAGTTGAAGTAAACTTGTGAGATAAACAGCATATGGAAAAAAGATCCCTAAATACATGCATGTACACACACAAAGCTCAGGAGAGACAGGGGCTGTACCTTGGGCTTTCTTTTCTCCACATAGCCAGGACACAAAGACAATGTCCTGATATTTCAGTGCTGCTGAGGAAATATCCCAACAAATACAAGTTTGATTGTATTTCAACCAGCTCTATCAGCAAATCTGCAAAATTCCCAGAATTGGGACAAAAAGGATCACACAACATATCCACAGTGGCAAACAGATGTTGTTGCATCCAGAAGAGATGCGGGAATTGCCCAGCCACGGATGCTGGTATGGCTGTACCAGTTCGGCTGCTAAATGCTTTGGAAAAACCTCTCGACTGCTGCAAAACAGAGAGAGTTGTTCTTTTCTAAAGCCCTTGTTGCATAATACTTCCACATAATCACATACCTGGGTGGATTTCCAGCACAGTCAGGGTGCAGGGGCATGCGGGGGGGCGGGGATATTTCTACATGTCATGACATTTGCGTAATGGATCCACAAAGGGCTATGATTTATTTTAACAGCATGCCCTGCCCTGAGCATATCCCTGCTCTGCTGCTGGGAGAACCTGTGCTGAGTTTGGCCAACCCAGCCCGGCAGTGTTCCAGCAAAACTAGTAACGAGCCCTGCCAGTGCACACCAGTGTACACCAGTGCACACCAGTGCAGAGGAGAAGGCCTGGCCCTTCCCAACACCTGGCCACAGCACCGCAGTCCTGCCTTATCAACAAACATCCACCAAAAAGTCTCAAAGTTGTCCGAGTCCAAGCTCAGGCCAAGGTGCACTGAAGCGAATGCCAAAGTCAGCCCTGACTTCTGCAGAGACAGCACAAGTCCCGTAGTTGGCAGCGGGTCTGCAGCAGCAAATCTAATTTATAGATTACTTTTCCAAATTCAGCAATATTTTCAACATAATTACAGCAGTATGAGGCTCAGTGTTCAGGTCTTGGAAGATCTCTAGGCATCCTAGTATCCGTGTGTGTCTACTGTTAGTTACCCCTGCTGCTGTGGCAAGGGAATCCAGTTTTGCTCTTTAGGGAGACCCTGTTTGGCAACAAGTGGTTTTACCTGCTCTGGAAACCTGGATCTGAAGAAAAACCCTCTGAGATGCTGCACCAACACATGAAACTGTTCCCTCTGGAATGACTACAGCTTTTTTTCCTAACCTGAAAAAAAAAGCTACCACTACAAGATGGTGGTGGTTTTGTTTTCAAAAGCTTTTCCATACTACTCAAAGAATCAGCAAAATGGGCAAACACTCTAAAGAACGACAGATTTTCCACCAGTCTGCAGAAGAGCACAGCAAAGCATCTGCTCTGTCCTTCCCGTCTCAGTTTTGTAAGACTAAGGCGTCTAAGAAGATTTCAGCTTGTTAGGAGTATCACAGTAGTACCTCCTACCAGCAACAAAGTCAAAATTAATGTTAAATTAGCATTAATATTTAAAGTAAGTTATTCTATTCCATGCTTCTCTGTTTGTGAGGTGACCAGGGTAATCTCTCTGAGGACTTCCAGCCGGCTTCCCTGCCAGGGCATCTGCTTGATGGGAACTGATATTCTCCAGCACTTGATCTTGTTAAATATTACAGCATCTGGAACATGGTCGAGATGCATGGCTTCTTCAAAGAAGTCCTTGCCTGGGACTTCTGAGCAGGGAACGTGGTTGGATTATAGTTAAAAATTACAGATTTTGGAGCAAGGAAAGGTCCTTTATCCTGCTTGCCCTTTCCAGCAGCCTGCCCTGTCTAGGGGTGTCCTGACATGAGTCCTGCTCCCCCATCTGACTGCACGGCCTGGCTCCCCACTCCTCTCCCTCCTGCTCTGCCAAAGCTGACCTGACAAGCACAAAGCCTCCTCCCTGCCACTCCGCTCCCTGTGCAGGGCTCCTGGATGCGAGCGTGGGTTCCTTCCCACGCCTCCCACCGACCAGGGCACCGCTGACACCTTCTGACCTTCCTGCAGCCAAGGGAAATCAAAATGTAGAAGCTGTGACTCATGGGGAGAGCAAAATGCGACGCTGCCTGTAGCTCACGGCTTCTCCAGCCTCGAAGCATGGCTGGGATCACTGGGGACAAACAAGCTAGATGTTTCCCTGCCAGACCTTGCTTCTTTTATAACCAGGTGTCTCCCCTGTGAGACTGCAATGTTTCCCCACTGGAAACATTCCACCTGCAGCAAGGGGGAATAGTGCCGGTGCACACCAGCCACTCTAGAAAAGACCCCGGGGATGGTCTGGCAAAGGGACAAATAGATGCTTGGTTGAAGCCACGCAAACACTCCTTTAGTATAACTGCTCAGCAGCATCCCTAAAAGCAAACCTCCCCTGCATGCTGGGTCCTCTCAGAGTGTGCGCCAAAGACAACCTCCCATCTCCCCCTCTCCCCTATCCCATTAGCACCCTATGGAGGCAGGGGATGCTCGGCCTCTTCCCAAGAAGGAGCCCCAGCCAGTGCCGACCGAAGACCCCCTGCCTGGGACAGCTGGCACCACGGCGCGGGGACAGCCCCAGCCCTGTCCCGTCCCCAGCCCCAGCAGCCCGCTCGGGCATTCGGCACACAGCGACTGCTCTGCAGTAATTAGGTTGCGGTCAGAAACGAGGCGATGGCCTTTGACCGGAGGTGTCGGGGGCCAGCTGGTCGAGCTGTGCTAGTGTCCTGCTGCACACTGGTCCTCTCCCCTGGCCCGGCGGCCATGTGGTCCAAGCGCCTGGCTCCACGTAGGTGAGACTTGCAGGGACGCTGGCCCAGGAGGGAAAGGAGATAGGTTTCCATGGAGGATGCAGCAGAGGGACATGGGACCTGCACAGCCACAAGCAGTGGCAGAATGTCCCCTCCTGCTGGTCCAGGCATCTGCATCTGGTGGCCACTGCCACTGCACAGGAGGCAGCTGAGGAGGACATGTGCAGCTGCCCACAGACCCTATGCCACACTGCAACAACCACCATCCTGAACGGTGGTGGGAGCAGGACACGAGCCCCTTGCAGCGCCTTGCATGCCAGGGCGAAGCAGTCCTCCAGAGAGACCTCCTCCCACTCACGCCCTTTCTCCCAAGCCGGTCTGTGAGCTCAGGTGTCCGGAGAGAAGGTGCAAGGCCCAGGGTATCACCACATGTTGTGGTGGTATTAATCAAACCCTTCTCACGTTGTACTGGAAATGCAAAGCGTCCTCCGCCGGCACACAGCACTGCTGGTGAGATGCCTGCTGTCTTCACAGCCCAGGTGTCCCCCATGAAAAACCCCAACATGTCAAGTCATCAGGGTTAAACAGCACCAGGCCACCAAAGGGCTAAAGCCAGAGAGGCTGTTGCAAAGGAGATATGAGATGAGACAGAGCTCAGCCTTAATACATTGGAGGGTAAAAACCTCAGGGAGGCTTTTGCTGAAAATCTTAATAGGATCAGCCTACGCGACCCACTTTCATCCAGAGGTCAGTGCCACCTACCAGCTAGCAAAGGGGCCAGGTGCCCTCCCTGCACCAGGCTGGCTACAAGGAGATGTCCCCTACAGCCCTGGGGAGCCCACAGCTTCGCCTCTCCTCAACCCGCTCTTTCTCAGCGGGAGCCAGGTAGCTGCTCCCAGGCTCCCGGCTTTCCCTGCTCGGCAGGCTGGTGGAGGCCCAGCTCTCGCCTTCGCGCTGCCCAGCGTATCAGCTGGCCCTCGTACGGGGCACAGGTCAAACTTCATTCACTGCAATGGCTGTTAAGCAACATCCAACAAAGAAGCTCCACTTGCACTTCTTTGGCTCCCTCCTCATATCCAGCGTTATTTTGTTCCATGGAAATAAGCCTGCAGGGATCATTTCATTTATGTTACTCAGCACTACCAACTCCAATACCGTGATTCCTCAGTTGCATCACCAAGGGATGTAAATTTGCCCCAAAGAGCCCATGATCCACCCACAAAACTCTCCCCTGAGCCAGACAGAAGAGGAGCAGAGGGAAGAAAATAATGGCTGGGACAATGTAGAATAACTGGGAAAAATCCAGGAGGAGAAGAACCGTGAAGAAAGGGAGCAGGAATAATCTGTAATGTACCCTACAGATTCTTCAAGTGAAGCTGAAAAATGCCATATTTCAAAAATCCGCCCTGACCTGGGCACACCTCTAGCCACCGCGTTGCGCCCCCGGGCCCCTGCTGCATTCACAATGAAACATGAACAAAAGCACGGAGAAGATGCCTGTGGAGCTGGGATGCTGGAGTGTCACAGCTTATCACAAGGAGGAGAAAAAAACACCCCAGAGCTCTGACAGCTCAGCTCTGCGTGTCACATCAGTGTCCACTGAGGAAAGCAGGCACAGGCGATGTCTTGGTACAAAAACACTCAACACAAAAAATGCCATGTCTGGGGGGAGGGGGGCGGGAGCTCAAGGGGCCAATGGAGATGTTTCCAAGAGGAATGAAAGGTTCAGTTTCAAGCTACCTAGAAGACTAAAGTTAAAAAGACCACGTCTAGTTGTACAGCTTCCTACCAAGGACTGAAATTCCTTTTCCATCACATTTTGCACAGTGTTGGTGGCCAAGGTATCATGCATGATATTTGTGTTGTGCTTAACACCCTTCCAGGAGGTGGAGAAGCACTCAGGTTTGGAGCAGCAGGCTCGGGGCAATGCATACATCTGGATGGTGACACCAAGTTTTTGTGACCCAAGCCTGACCTCCCAAGGGAGAAAAGGGCACTCTGTGGGCTCAGGCTCACGCAGAGCTTGCTCCTGGCTAGAAGCCACTGATACGGTGAGTGGCATCAGCATCCCTTCTTTGCACAAAACAGCTGAAAGCGGATGCACCCAAACCCCAGCAATGCATGGTGCGTGCAGGACCTGATGAGGGAATGGTGGGAGAAAAGCTGGGACTATTTCTCATCATTTGCAATTTGGGGACCAAATAGTTACAGATTCATTACAGCATCTCTCCTCCTGCCTGCAGCTCCTGCCCTGACTGGTGCCATCACAACCACCATACAACGTTGTCTCCTTTGAACTTCAGGCATTCACCACGTAAGAGCTCACCACAAGAACCAGGACAAGATGAATGTTTTCAGAACAGTTTCCAGGGCCTGGGTAGCTCAGAGGGTTGCCAGCAGATCTGGGGGACTTTCACCTTGAAGTTGCTGGTTCCTACACAGCCTCACTAGGAAGGCACACTGATAGCTGATGGCCAACCTGGGGTCCATCTCACATACGATAAACGGGTATGACATCCCAGAAAAAAAGAGCAAGCTTCAAAGAGGCAATAGACATGCTGGGAGTACCAAAGATATAGAGTTAAAAGTAACTAATGCTAGAAATGCTGTGTAAAGCAAACATTACACCAATCTCCAGGAGTGACGTTTTAGAAGATACTCATGGAAGCAGTCCTGGACATAGCCACAGTGAAGTTTTATGCACTTCCCTATGTCTCAGAGGGGTGGAAACGATTTTGAGATCTCTGCCTGATATTTGCTGTTGAGGTAACGTCTCCCAGAAGTGCCTCCTGAGATCTTCAAAAAGGCAGAGAGTGAAGGCATCCCAGGTAATCACTCTACCTCTTCATCTGCAGTTGTCACCACCAGCTGTGCCTGCTTTTCCAAGAGGAAAAGCCAACTGGAATTCCTTACTTCCCAGAACGTGCTAGACTTCCCAGACGTGCTAGGCCCTGTCTTTACCCTTCCTCCCACAACAGAATGGCAGACATCTGCCACATCGAGCAGGCGACCTGTTTGATCCACCTCGACATCCTGGCAGTGCCCAACCCCAGCTGTTTTGGGCATGGTGCTTGCAGCACGCCCACCTGTGTCAGAGGTCTCTGAACAGTCTTTGCTTTCTCCTGGCACTGGCTGGCATTCAGCTCCTATCTTGAGGCTTGAGGACTCCCTTCCATTCTAGTTTGTACAACTGCTGATGCTATTCTTATTCAGAGAAATGTCTAATTCATAGAAACGTTCACAAATGGGAGCAAAAGGCCTTGTGCACTGGAGGAGAAGCTCCTACCAAATACAGGGTCACAGCAGAGCTTACGCTCCCTTCCCACTGCAGCCCCATCTGTCATGGCTTTGCTGCCCTGATGCCATTATCTGCCAGACCATATCCACCTATTCCCTCCTCCCCATCCTTTTTCCTCAGGCTATCTCCAGGCCCCAGGCAGATCCACAGACCGATCTAACCCATTTGGTTTGAGAAAGAAAATCTCTTCTCCCTAACTCCTCTCCCAAAAGCCCCAGTGCTCTCTCCAGTCTCTTCCCAACTCAGTCTCTTCAACTGTCTGATTATTGATGTTGCACAATACTGAAACCAGATTTGGCACCTAAAGGCTCCTCCGAGAAATACCCAGCTCCATCGCCTCACTCAGGTGACTGCAGGAGAAAACAAGAAACTCTTGCTCCTTTCCTTGTAGGATCTCTGGGGAGTTGTTCACACATCCCTTGCTCACTCCAGCAGCGACTCTCAACTCTCAGCAGCTCAGAGGATTTCCAGAACAGATTAGTCATACCCGGTGCCTCAGGTACTCTGCCTGCATGCAGCTTTTCGGGGATGGCGGACGTAGTTAAGGGATGGCATCCCCATCCGAGTTCTCAGAAGACCTAAACAGCTAAGTCCAGGCTGTGTCAGCAGCACAGCTAAACCAGAGGTGGCAAGGGAGCCATCTCCTCCAAGCTACTTCCAAAACCTTCATGGACACAGACAAGCAAGAGACAGAGAGTGAGAGGAAAAGTGGGAGGAGGGAATAAGGAGGGGTGAAACCCTGGAGAATTTAGTCATGAGCCCACCGTATATGGACAGAGGAGATCCCACAGCAAGGGCAGGCACCAGGAGGGGACGCACCCTGCCAACCCCTGTAAGCGTGGCTGTGTGACGTACCAGCATCACCCCTGTGTGGGGAGTCACCAACAGCTCTGCAAACACACAGGGCACCACAGTGCCTCCCGCCACCCTGCCATTGCGGCTGGGGAGAAGCGCGTTGTGAATGTTTAAATCCCAGCCCCGAGGTCTCCTGGGTCTGTAAGGGGACTAGTGCCAAGACAGCGCATGTGACAGCGGTGGAGGGCACGTCCTGTTTGATAATCTCCCTCTTGTCCTCCATCCAGGGAAGCGCATACCTCTCCCCTTACTCCATCTTCAAACTAAGGCTCAGTAGGAATACAATGTCCCCTCAGACACACCAGGAGCTTTCCTAATTAGCTAAATGATCTTCCAAAAATAGGATTAAGATGTCTGCCCCAAACCAGTAGTATATTTCAAAATATTATCCGGATATGAAAAAGAACATTGTTAGCATGTTACAGACTTCACAGTTCTTCAATAAATTTAGAGAGCTCGACGGGCACTAGGGAAGTCCTTCCTCCCCCAGCCAGAGGGGTGACAAAGACAACTCGAATGCAACAGGAGGAGAAAGGCATAGGGGTCATTTGCAGCAGCCAGTTAAGGCTGAACTCAGGTATATCAGGACAGATGGATCTCCAACAGCTTCATAACAGAGTGTGTGTTATAAAGCATGATAAACAGTCACCTTCTTATAGGCAGGGTGTGAAGTGAATAGTCCTTAGGCCTGAGGGTTTGTGCTCAGCAGCCAGCGCACCCTGGCAGAGGCAGGAAAGTAGATGTGCTGGAGAGCACTGGGAGAGGACAAGGAGGACTTACAGTGGCACAAAGCTGAGAGGGAAGGGTAAGAGCAGGACGAACAGCCCCAGCAGGCATATTCAAGCCCCATCAAACGGGGAAAGCTTTGCTGACCACAGTGCTAATTACAGAGACAGATGAGACCCACTTTTAACTGGCTAGGAAAGGAGGCAGAAATCAGGGTTGGAAAGAATGAGCATGGGCTGGCAGGACCTAGAGAAGGTGGCAGAGATAGTCATGGACCAGCTGTCCTGGGACCAAATCCATCTCTCCATGCTACCTAGAACTGGAAAGGCCTCAGTTGGAGTACAGGGTCCAGTTTGGGGTGCTGCACCTCCAGAGAGACATGGACCAAATGGAAGAAGTCCACAGAAGTGCTAAGAAAATAAACCAGCCCTGCTCACCATCCAGTTGTTCGAGGAAAGGTTAAACGAACTGGGATTACCCTACAGAAGAGGAGAATAAGGGGGGTGAAGTGCAACTTTCAGGCACAGCATTCAAAGGTGTAAAAGGCTTGTCCAGGAAGAACCGAGGGAAGAAAGGATCCGGGAAAAATGTATTTTCCATGTCCCCAGTGGACAGAATACACAATATGAGGCTGGAGTTGGAGCAAGGCCAAGTTAGCTTAAAAATTAGGAACCTCTTTCTAATGGGTTAGGATAGTGAAATCCTACAACAGATTGCCTAGGGATATTGTAGATGACTCTGCACCAGAGATCTTCAAGAACAGGCTGGAAAAACATCCGTCAGAAATGACATAGGTGAAAGAGGCTCTGCCTTAGGCTGAGATGGTGTTGCATGGTGCATCTTCTAGATGGCCATGTTACGCCCATGTTTCTCAGCTGAGCAAGCAACAGTCATTGTGCTTAGCTGGGACAGCGAAAGAGGGATACTCCTCTCTTCAGAGGGATCATCTCTTGAACTTTGTAGACTGTTGGCCATCCTTGTAACTCCACAAACTGAGCTGCTTCTCCAGAGGGAATTCACCAAGAGCTGCCTCCTTGCCTGCCCACCCTTCCCTGTAAGACAGGGCACTGCATTGACTGCAGTGGCGGCAGGCTGGCAGCGGGGAAGTGAGAAATCTCTGCCAAGTTAAAGCAGGCATTAATGGTGACTGTTGATGGTAAAACTACAACAGCAGAGTAGCGGCATTCTCCTCTATAAATATCAGAGCCAACAGAAGACGAGCAACAAGGCTAATTTGAGAGCTGGCTAGTTGGGAGAAGAAAAAGCCCTTTGCTTACCCAGCTTGACCTCAAAAAGCCAGAGCACTACACTGCGTGCACTGTGGTAGAGACGCTGTCAGTCACCTCCCTTGACAAGACATTTGGCCCCACTGTTCAGGTGAGACAGACTATGAATCAAGGATGTGAGAATTGGTTTCACAGAGCTGAGATCCATGTCCATTTTTATAGCATCACCAGTTTTAGAACATCATTAAGAATCTGACGTTTTATACATTTCCCCCCTATTTCTTTTCATTTTCTCTTGCCAACAAACTGCCAGATCCCAGCCAGAAATGCAGTCAGTGTGCTGAAATCTAATTTGAAAAGATAGTCTTGCTTCTAGATGAATTACTATAAGAAGTATCCAAATTTCACAAGAGAGACAGGAATGTCCCTTCTAGGCGTGGAGCCTGCATACAGGCCTCATAGTCCAGCATTTATCTATAGGGGAGAAGAAATGAGGGGAGCGTAGGGAGGGGACACAGACCTCTGTGTGGGTCTCTCCTGTTCAAGGATGGGGGGGTCAGACTGCAAGGATGCTTCGTTATGGGTGCATGTTCTCAAGGGTTCCTTAAGGTGGTAATTAAGGGACATTAAAGCCAGAAGGATGAGATACAAGCCACATCAATACCTTTCATGCCACGAGTTATAAAAGCTGGGCTTCCTAGCTTAAGTACTAGAGAGTCCCTTTGCTAGAGTTACATTTTGCCTCTGCTGCTCATTTGAATGACACCAGAGGAAGAAGCGACTGTCATTGCTAGAGGGGCCACAACCACTTCTGCCATCACACTGAGCTGGGACTCAGGCTCCCTTTAAAAGAGAGCAGGGAAGTGCTCACAGAAGCAGAGAGATGGAGACTCTCATCTAAGCTGCTGGACTTGCAGGGGTGGAGTGGGTGGGAAATGACATTCAATGAAAAATCCAAGGAAAGGATCTCTTACAGGCAGACCGCTCCATTATTTGTCTGACCTGGACTGCAGGCTAGAGGTTTTATGGTTTACCAGCAGCTGAGGACAGCACTCTAGCCTTACCCTAACAGCAGGATGCTGCTAGCTGTAGGGATCCTTGGACTTCACCTGGTTGACACAGTTCTGGTGGGCTATGGCAAAAATAAAAGAGAGGAGACATTGTCATTCTTCCCAGTCTAGAAGAATCCAGGTGACACACAACCCCTATCATGTTCTTACCAAAGAGTCTGCGAAAGCACATCTGAAGGAAAATCAAAGGAGGATGTAGTTGTGTATGCATGTGCTAAAGTTAAGAAGTGCAAGTGTTACATTGCTGCCTCGCATTTAAATGTGACAAAGTGGGAAGATCTGCATAGAGAACCCCAGTAGATTTACTGCCTAATAGCTTTTTTTTAAAAAAAAAGCTATTCATAAGTATTTCAAATACCATTCACAATGTTTTGGTGGGTACGAAATACTTATTTACTATGGAATCTTAGAGTGTGCTCTCTCTGAAGGCTGCTGGGAAGGACTGTTGACACCTATGCTCAGAGCTGACATCCACGTGATGACCCTGAGGTTTGACTGCATTAATG
Organism: Phoenicopterus ruber ruber; assembly: GCA_009819775.1. Taxonomy (NCBI): domain Eukaryota; kingdom Metazoa; phylum Chordata; class Aves; order Phoenicopteriformes; family Phoenicopteridae; genus Phoenicopterus; species Phoenicopterus ruber. Next base: position 39,747,580 of record CM020219.1, read on the forward strand.
CCTTCTGAAAAGGTACCCAGGGCCTGCGCTCCAGCCGCGGTGCAGGAGGAGAGGCACGGCGCAGCACTACGCAGAGCTCGGTGTCCCCTCTCTCCCACCCGTCCAGCTGCCCAGGCTGGACCTCGCAGCGCTCTCGAAGCTATAGCCCATGGCCTTCCAGGACACGCGACCACTGATGCTACTGCCTTTGCTCCGGCCATGACGGTCCCATCTCCACGCTGCAGGAAGCGCTGGTGCTGAAGGGCAGGAATCTCACAGAGGAAATCGGGGAGAGCCCCTTGCCAGCACTGGCGACCACCTCCTCCAAGCAGCACAAATTTTACCTGTGCCACTCCTTGACACAAAGCCGTCTAATCTATTTTTTTAAATCCTCCAATGACAGAGACTGTACCAGCCCTGCAGGCTATCTGCTCTGGAGTTTAATTATCCCAACGGAAGCAGGAGAAGAACAGGGATTTCACTGCTATCACAGAACTGCTATCACCTCTAATTTAGATGCTGCCATGTGCTGCGGCACTGGGGGCTGCCAGGGCCAGCCCCGCTAGGCTACAGGGAAATGTGCAACACACCAGCCCCACTGATTACATACGTTGCTTTTGAAGTACAGAGAAGAATTCTTTAATAGGAAAAAATCAGTAAGCCTGAAAACAAAGATAGTTTGGGCTTTGGGGCTGTAGATTTGAAAAAAAAAAAAAAAAAAAAATTGGCTAGAACAAAGCAGCTAGCTGGAAACCCTCCGGAAGCCAGGCGGCCGAGCATCGCATTGGTGCCAGCCAGGATGTTTCAGGGTAGGTTTTTCTTCTGTCAGATTTATATCACTCCCAGATTGCTGAAGATCTGCAAAGACACACTGACCTGAGCCCTGGAGAAGTGGATGACCCATCTCACTCGGCTGCACCGAGGCTGTAAGCCCAGCTCCATCTCAAAGCTGAGCTCTGTCTGCTGGTGGGTCTGTGGAGCCGCAGTGATCCCCTGGGGACCGGGCTGGATCCCCACCAGGGCCTCGGCGCTCTGCTCACCAATGCCAGCCCACCTCCCTCTTCAGATTTACTGCTACTTCTAGCAGTCAATAAAAGCCTGCGAGGCAGGAAACCTCCCCTCTCCATCCCTCCCACCCTTCCAGCTAGAGAGATCTGGGAAGATTTATTATAGCAATAAAAACAAAAGAGACTGAAAGATCCGGGGGAGTCTCCAAGCCAGGCAGCGCTTCTATAAAGCCCAAGCAGGCTCTTGGGGGGATGCTGATCTCCGGGAGAGACCACACCAAACAACAGCAAGCAATTCATCCGCTGAAAGGGGAAATGTCAGCCCACGCTCATGTGATACTCCAGCAGGAGGGCAGGAGAGACAATTCAAACAGGAGGGAGTATCAGGCTCTGGGTTTTAGAAGCCCCTGAGTGGAAGAGTAACCAGATGGGATGGGAGATGTTCGAGCAGGGGAACTGAGATGCAGCCACATGAGAGCACCCTCCTACTCCCATCACTGCATCTCAGGCCCAGGCCACAGTGGCAACCATTGCTCTGGTCCCAAAACTTCACCCATGGCACAGCACCGCCCACTCTCCCAGGGCAGGGTGGCTCTGAGGGGCTGCACGGTCACCACATCACCATGTGCCTTGTGCTGCTGCAGGCAGAGATAATACGGAAACTCCTCTGCGGAAGCCTTTACTTACATCTGCTCCTACTTGGCAGGAGGGACAGTCAACAAAACAAAACTCCAGTCCTTCCTTCCCAGCCCCCAGGGTCCCTTACTGAGACCCTCAGGTAGGTAGGACATGAGATCAGGTCTCCCTGGCTCAGGACAGGCACCATGCAGAGCTTGCAGCTCCTTGCCGCCCTTTACAAAGCCCCTGCAGGTCCACACGCTCCCATGCTGGGACCTACCCACAGGCAGCCCGAAATTCCCTGCAACACGCACTCCCCACGCAGATCTCCATCACCCTCAGCACCCAGACTGGCTCCTCGTGGCCAGGCTGGCACCCACCAACCTTCTCCCTGGACAGATATCATGTGTGGTGTAATGCCACAGCAAGGGCTGTGCTTCTTCACTTAAGGAGAAAGGAGAGAAACCCTTTAAGCCTGAGGAAGAAAGAAGGAAAGAGAAAACGTGTCCTTCAGGAGGAAGAAGGAGAGTGGGTTTTGTAGCAGAGAAAAGCCCTGGAGACCCTGGAGGCTTCAGTCCCGTTCTCCCCTCGACAGTGTCATGGTTTAACCTCACAAACCTGCCTCCTTGCCTTAGTTTCATCTGCAAAACAGGGTGTTAGATCTGTAAGGGGTGCTAGAAGGTGCCACTGAAGAGCAAAGCTGCTGCTCCTAAGCACGCTGTAAGGCAGGTCCCTCCCTGCCTGCAGGAGGGTCCCTGCCCCGCTGCCTCCAGACCAGACCGGGTGGCTCCACGGCGGGACATCGCAATGGGGCTGGGATACTTTAAGAGTCCTTTTATTGCTTGAGATTTTCACACTCACAGAAACAGATGTTCCCTGAGATTAGCCACCAGTTACTCTGAAATTACTTTTAACTCAAGCCTGGATTTCCACATGGTAAGACAACACACAAATCTCAGTTAAAAGCTATTCTGTACCCCAAATCTTGCCCAGATACAGATGTGCATTCACACCTGCGTTTTCTGACAACACAGAAACAGGATTTATGCCTGCACGTAACCAACCAGTACCTCCTCAGTGACTCTAGATAAAGTGAGCCTATGGGTCTACACTGAGGTTGTGTTGACCAGCCCCCTGTCCCATCTCAAAGATCTCAAGATACAACAGCAGCTTCACTCCAGGACCACTGCATTTCAAAAGAAAAAGAGGGAACACAGGGTACTTGGGAAAGCGCAGCACTAAAATACAGTAACCCCTTCCAACACTGATTTATTTGGTACTCTTGACAAGACAAAAGCAACTACCAAAAATCAGGTAGAGAATAAATAAAGGAGAAAGTGATTTTCAGTGCTCATTTTCAATAAGTAAATGTATCTGTGCTTGAAGCTTACTGTGCTCTTAAATATTTGGTTAATTCTTTCCCCCATGCAAAGCTCTCCAGTTTACCTTTAAAAGAAAGAGATGGATGATTTAGAGTCCAGCATCCCAAAAGCAAATCTCCGCTGCCCACGCAAGAGGCAATAATTCAGCACAGCTACGCTGCCATCAGTCATGCTTCTCAACTTCCCAGCGCACCTTTCCTGTCACTCCCTGGCAGGGGGAAGTGGATGGCAGAAGCTCCCCACTATGTCAGTTTTGGGGGTGGGAAAGATAGGAAAGGGGTGACCTCGCAAACACTGCCAGCAAGTCACATATGTCTAGCTCAGAGATGGCTGGTGGTCTCCTTTGTGACTGCCTGGCTTTGCTAATTCGGTGCTTTAAATGTTAGAGGGAGACATATTTAGCTCCCCAGAGTGTGGTTAGTGTTAGAGGGACTCTGTAATTCGTTTTTTGTTGTTGTTGCTGGGGTTTTGGTTTGGGGTTTTTCCCCCTGCACTGGTTCCTATATGAAATAGGTTCAGTTTTCAAGTCAAAAGACTACTATTTTTTTTTTTTTTAATTTATTTATTTTTAACTGCCACTTCTGCAAGCCCAGCCCAGGATCTGAGAGTCAGACAAGGCCTTGTCTGCTTTCCCCAGTAATAAAGGCCTTGTAATCATAGAGGAAAGCCTTGTGCTGATGGACAAGCCAGAAGGCATCCCAGTCTATTTTTCCATAGCTACCCTGTTTGTGGAAGACTGAGAATAGCTTACGCATGCTGCCTGCACAAACAGAGGTAATTCACACAGAGAAACCAGGCCTTGGGTAACATTAAAGCTGCAAAGTTAGTGGAGAAAGGGAAAGGACAGTTATTTTAAGTCCTGCATCCATCATGTCCCCTGCGGCTCTGTGTACGGCACAGGTAGGGAAGCACACCATGCCATGGAGTCAACATCGTGTCGACAGCTCTCCCACAGCCACCGAGCCCGCCTCTAGTGGGAAAAGCCCCCACCACAGTGAGAAAGCCAGCCACCAAGCCTGGAGGAGCCAGGGCACCACTCCCCACCGCTCTTCCAGCACCGGTACCTCACGGGGAAGGGGCAGATCTCAGGGGCCGTGCCCTCTCCAGCAGGCTGGAGCAGGACCCCTCTCTGCCGGGGGGGAATTCATACCAAACCCTACCGGGATTTTCACAAGGCTTCGCGTTGCCACATTAGTCTCTGCTGACCCTGTCCAGCTGTCTATTTTAAACCAAGCACAAATGTGGTCCTTCAGCAACGAAATGCTCTATTGATCAAGCCTCCATCTGAAGAAAAGACAATTCTTCTACCCTTATCTCTTTGAACAAGCCCATTAACTTTACTCCAGTTATCAAGAGACACCTCACGCCTGTGGACATGTCCAAGCCAGGCAATATCCGTACCAGGAGAGCGGGGAAAGTACAGGTCCTCACAGTAGCACGTGACCTTATGTGAGCAATGAGAAGTAACTCAGATTTAAAAAATGGCCTGTTTTAATTACAAACAGTGAGATTTATAACACAGGTAGGAACATTTAGATAGTTGTTCAAACACTTCTTTCTTTAAGAAATACAGTATTGAGATTGGTAAGCTGGCAATACCCTGAAAGTAAAATTTGAAAGATCTTTCCTTCCATCTGAAAGAAAATGTTCTTCTATGCTTAACATATAAATAAATACATTAGACCCAGGGGTGCAATGCAGCAGGTGATTTCACTCCATTCGGTCCAACGCCAAGTGATAGTTTTCTGCATTACTACTGAAAGATGCTAAGCTGTGAGCTAATGTGTAGTTCAATGAATGCACTTGAAAAACCTGTTTGGTCCCCACAAGGAAGAGATGCTCAGTCCTGTGTGGACCATGACACTGAAGATGCCCTGCCTTACATGAGTTTTGGATTCTGCATTTCCCTGATCTCAACCCATGCTGTTGGATATGTGTAAGGGTCTGATCCTACACGGAGCTCCGCTGAAGCCAGTGCTCTGCCGTACTGGCACTGAATGCAGGACAGGTGCCTTCAGCTTCATCCCTACCTGCAGCTGGGCAGGCTGGTACGGCAGCGGCCTCTTCTGACTTGGTTTCAGTCTTCTTCAGAATCACTCTGACCCTTCCTACATGTCCCCTGTTAGGGCAGAGATGCTCTGTTCTGGGCTTCCCTGGAACAGAGCAGTGCAAGAAGCAGACAAGACCCAGGACAAGAGACTTTCCATGATGGTGCGGCACTAGAAGAGGTAATGGCTGCTACATTACCCCCATTTTGCATACGGAGAAATGGAGGCACAGAGCAGTGAGGTGGCTTCCCCACAGCTGCACAGCAAACCAGAGGCAGGTCCAGGAGAAGAAGACAGCTTCCCCCATCTTATGTGCTACAAAGCAATGGTTGGAAAAGGGAACCAGCCGGGCAGGTCTGCAGTAGCCACAGGCATGTTTGTTAGAAACAGATTTAAACAGATTTTCCTGCTTGCAGCTGCCTCAGCTACCCTGCGAGCACTCCAAGCTCACCAAGTCTGGCCGGTCGAAGCACCACTACACAGCCTTTACAATAAATCAGGAACCTTGGTCCCGGGCTGGACTAGGTGCCCCCTCACACACCCTTTCACCACTGTTTTGCCACAACGGCTGCTAGTAACTGAGCAGAGCCACTTCCTAAACTACTCCCCTTAGGGCTGCATCGTACAAGGCTGTTAAGCATGGCCAAAATGGGAAAAAGATACTCAACTGTACCACTGCTGAGAAAAAATCCCAACAGAAATTCTATCTGATCTAATACTAGCCTACTCAGTTCTGGCAAACAGAGACGTAATAAAGGTCTGATTTCCTTTTTTGCTAGCAAAGGTGGATTTTGCCCCAGCAGTTGCTGGGAGCGCGGCACAACAGACCCACATCAGGCCGAAATCCAAGCTGCGCCTGTACCAACTGCTGAGAACCCCCATTGCCAGAGCTTGGGGGTTCTCCTGGGTGTGCCGGTACGATGGCACAGTCCCGCATGGCGACTCAAAGTGGTGTTTGATGGTTTCTTTGAGGACTGTAGGCTTACTGCAGCCTGTCTGCTCCCCCCAGTTTCTAGGTTTAGCAGGAGGAAGGACACATGCTCCAGACATCACATAAGAAAACTGCAATCCAGCAACACTGGGAAGGGCTCATGTGCCTGGGGACGCTCCAGAAAATTAAGCTGAATTAATTAGGAGTGGGAAGTTAAGGCATGAGAAAGCCCTGTGTGGACGCTCACGCTCTGAAGTAACGTGACCTCAGTTCAGTTCAGCTTAATCTTCCTGCAAAGGCAATTAGGCTTGAGTAAGGCCCCGGGAATGAGATCATCCACACAAGGATTTAACAGACTTTAACTAATGTCTGCAGACAATCCCTCAGTCAATAAAAATACAACTGGCCCGGCCTGGTTTTGAGAGACTCGAGTCTGACTGTGCTCAGTGCACGGCCACCAGCCTAGACACCAGTGGCACTGCGCTCCAGTTTTGTTCCTTCTTCAGGTTTCCCACAGCTTCTGGGCATATCTTCATCTCTTATCTTCATGCTAAGAACCAAATATTGTAACAGCTACCAGAAACTTCACGTCCATCGTCACGGCAGAGGCCAAAGCCACCACGAGCTTCCTGGAGAGCAGCATGGCCACAGCCTGGACTCAAACACTCCGAACGTACAGTTGCTACCGATACAGCCACAGGGTGTTTAAACAGCTGTGAACCACTGCGGCCGTGCTCTACCCTGCCAGCTCTGGTCAGCAGAGAACATTTCTATATGTCAGCCTATCACTACCATTTGGATGTTATTTTATTATTTTCTTGTGCCAAGATAAGCGCTTGTGTCTTGACTGCAATAGTAAATCAAGAGAAAGATGTTTGCACTCAGCCATTTGAAAAAAAAAAGATCCCCACTAAAAAGCTTGATTTGATTTTGCTACAGAAAGTGATGCTTGAGCCTGCAGTCTTAGCTCAGCAGCGTTCTGGCACACGTACTACATCAACCAAATTAAGGGGCAATATCAAGGAGAACACTATGATGGCAGAATTCATTTTGTCCCATGGCATGACAGAGATGCTTACGCAAACGTTATTCTTTCTCTTTACACACCGTGCAGACATCAACGACACAACCACGTCTCGTCGTTTAAATACCACAAAGCCACATTATATCGATAAGTGCAATACCTCTCAGTACAGCGAATCTCTTTATGTATTACAGACAGAACTTCTCAGAGTCATTCATGAGAAAAGAGTTTAGTACACTGCTCTTACACAACATACTAGAAATTCAATATAACAGGACATAATAAGAGAGAACCGCTGCAGGCATATTTAGGCCACCTAAGTTTTGCAGCTAAAATAACTCCGAAGTTAACTGTTTCACCCTCCAAAGCGGAGTGCTAATGGACAGTGAATGGCACAATACACAGCCATTGACTTGGAAGGGAATTTTTGCCTAAAAGGCTTAGAGCAGCCGCTTTCAGCCTGCCATTTTGATGGCAGACTGCAGACTGCTCCTGGGGGATTCACGAAAGGTTACCGCGAAAAACGAGATCGCTGTGCACTATAAAACAAAGTCGGATGTTTCTAAAGGGGCTCATATATCCCCCTAGAATATTTTGAAGGTGCCAAAAATTGAGAAGGGCTGACAACCCCTATACGAGGGACAAACTCATTATTTTATTTTGCCCGGTTTACACCAGCGTAATGCTCTTAATGTGAAGGGAGCATCTTCTGATGTATACCAGTGGCTCAGTAAAAATTAAGAGAGAATTAGGCATAGGGTCAATTCAGCCGCACATGGCAGGCTCAGGATAATTAAATTGGTGAGAGTACAGTGGACTGCAAAAATCCGACAAGATGTTTCACATATGAAGCTCTGCGAGTAGAAGACACCGGGAGTACATTTGATTATCAGATAAACAGTTTGTAATTGTGTAATTAAATATCATTTTATAACTATACACACTGGGGGCAGAATTAATGTTCTGCTTGGCATTATTGACTTCTAGGACTTAATCATGCAAATGGAACATTCTCTTAACAAGATTTTTTAAAATAGCCTCTCTTGGGTTTAAACGGAGAATGCAAGAGAAGTAAGGCGGCCCTCCATCCCAGGGAAGGATTTCGCACAAAAACACCCTCCGTTGGATGTGCCACATGCTCGCCCCGGGCAGCTGCGCTCAGGAGGCCACGGGACAGAGGTGCACCCCTGCAGATCCCCGTAGCGAGCATCCCACCCCAGCTCCCACATCAGGCAGCGCGTGCGGGCGTGGGTTACTGGGGCACGGCGTAGCCACGCTCAGCTCCACGCGGTTTACTACGGAAAAAAAGTCGTCCGAACAGTGGAAAGGAAGGCCAAGGAGAAGCAAAGCAGGAAGGGCTGTAACACACGGTATTCACGAGCAGCTGTATCGGAAACTTAGCCTTGCCCAAAAGTCTCTGTTTCGTGCAGTTCCCATGGCTGAGCACAGTTCAGCAACCACTAGTGCAGAACAAAGCTATGTTCCCTGCCTGATGCCAAAAGTGCCATCAAATGTCTGTCCCGCTTACACGTACTGAACATTAAACACCATTTAGCTGGGCCCAACGATGTCCCAATTTGCCACTAATGGTCCTGCGTCAGGGTGCAGCACTCCGTGCTCTGCACAGCTAACTAGCGATGGCAGGAGGTAGCTTGGCTTTCCCAGCATCAAGTCTAATTCAGGAAAGAGCAGAAGGGAACATGATGGTCTCCCCTCCGTGTTCCAGCTTCCAGTCACCAAGAACTTAGGGACCATCTGCGCCCCAGTCTGTACCGACCACAGCGTGCTGAATCCAAGGGGCTGTACGACAGGCTGCCCTTTCTAATCTCCTAAAACTCGCTTACTGGAGGTGACACTGACATTAAGTATGGTGTTCCTCAGCTTTTCTTGTATTTGCATTACTTGCCAATCCTGGCTCCCTTCTCCAAGGACTTTTAAAGCATATGGAGCAGAGGTGCACGTGGAGACGAAAACAAGCAAACTGAGAAATGAAGGAGGGCTAGAGAAGGAGAGGAGATAAAAGATGCATATAAGAGTATACACAGAGAAAAAGAGAGAAAAAAAGAATACGAAACTCCATCTGTCTTCTTTCAAGAAAAATGGAGGCTTGGTCCCACTCCCCACTGCACAAGCCCCTATTGTTTAATGGAGAATCAGTATTCAAACAGTGAGGGCAGTCAGCCCCACTGTACAATACTCAGTTGTCCTCCATCCTCCCAGGGCATGTTTGATGAATTCATTCAATGCTGCTAACCTTAGGCTGGAGTGTGGGCGGCTCTGTCACAGGATGGCACAGCTTACACCGGGCCAGTGCCAAAAGCACTAATTTCAAGACTGATCTGTTCTAGCATTGGTCCGACAGCACAACAAGCTGCCGTGCCAACACCCGGCACCCAGAGCATCCCCTCTGGGATTTGCAGGCTGCAATTAGCAGGTGAGCGTGCCGCCTTCCCTGGGGCTGATGAAAGCACCTCCGTCACCATTGATTGCCAATCAATACCCACTTCCCATCTCTCCCTCTCAGTTTCTGCAGTGTTAGTAATCAGAGTGGCAGGCTGATAAGATCCTGCTATCAGTGCACCAGCAAAATGGGATTCTAGATCTAATCTCCGATGTCGCATTTCCAACCCTGATCACTGAGATTTAACCCCTCTGATGACTGAAGTACATAGCCACAGCTGTAAGACTTGCAGGAAAACTTACCAATCTCCATCCAGGCCAAGAAAGCCAATGGAAGAGCCGAATTCCTGCTCCCACTGAAACCCAGGGAGAGCAGGAGCAATGGCAGGAAAGGCCCCTAATGGTAGGGATTACCGTTTACTGCATCTTCTCATCGCTTCCCATTGTACTTCCAACTTACTGCAAGAAACAAAAATGCCGTGCAGCCAAAGTGGTCTAAACTGCCATTTTATTTCATTTTTCATGAAGAAACACCACTAAAAAAAAATTGAGGTTCCCAAAGAGTATTTCATACACCAATCTTCTGGGCCTGTGAAGTCTCCACACCCTCTCAGCTAGGAAAAGAAAGTCTTTCCATCCCGTATAGGACTTAAATATTTCAGCACTTGCTTGCACTCCAGTCCTGGCAGACCTTGGTTAAAATCTTACATAAATAGCCCGGTTTCATGGCTATTTACCGATATGTCCTCATGGCACATGGCCATCTAGAGACACCTGGACTGCCTGAGAAGGGAAGCTTTAAATAAGCTGCCATGACTGCATGGCTTCCTTTCTTCCAACCGAGCAAGTCAAAATGACATCAAAACAACTTTGCCAACAAACCAGCAAATACTAGCATGGTTAACACAACTCCCTCCACCCGTTCTAACTGCAGGAGTCTTTCTTTCACACGTAAGAGGCTTCAGCTCAGGCCCCCAGAGGACTACTCTATTAAAAGTTGAATGTTAACAGAAAAAAGAAGAAGAAATTCAACCAGACATCAGGGTTGAAAGACAGCCAGGCTGGCTGTTGTGCTACTCTGCATGAAATACATGATATCTGAGATCTCAAGAAGATGGTGCTTCTGCCCTCCTCATCATTAGCACTTTTTTTGACTATTATTTCTGGAATATTTCTCCTGCTTTTTCTCCCTTTCTGCCAGATCTCTGCCAAATCTGCTACAATGCCAGTGTCTGGAAGAGAAACCTGCTCTGGAGTCACCACTGCTGGGCCCCAGCCAGTTTCACACAACGGTGTAGCCCGGTGGCACTTGCTTCTGCCCCCACAACCTCAGTGCTGGCCTCTTAGAATTTAGAAATACCACCCAAAGGTCAAAGCAATAGATCACCAGGAGAGCGTGCTGCTGCACATCCTCAGCCATTTCCAGCAGCCAACAATGTCTGCGTAGAGCTGCGCAGATGGAGAATCAACAACACCTGGTGAGTACGTATCACACGTAGCAGTGACGCAAAGGGACATCCTCTAATGCTGCCCAGGGGCTTCAGCAAGGAGGACACTTGCCAGTTTGGGATATCCCAGACTGCTATCGCAGGGCTGTGCTCTCCCCGAGAGCTCTGCTATGTGTCTGGTAACCAGCATCTCAGCTGGTCAGCATCTAAGAAGCACTCATCTGTTTCAGATGGGAAAAAGGCACAAAATGGACACTGGGTGGGAAATTCTAGCTCACCAGCTTTGCCTGGACATCCCCCAGAGCAGGGGAGAAGGTGGGCAGCCCAGGGAGACCTTCCCTTGACATCCCAGTGAGGGCCAGAGCTGCTTCCATCTTTTACAGGGAATAAACCTCTGCCAGTGCCTGCAAAATCCCAAGTCAGTAGCAGTGACTTACTGGGCTAATATTTAAGATGTGCTACACTGCTGACTCACATCCACAGAGATCGCCAGGTCCGTGGGGTCTCATGGGGCCCACCCTGGGCAGCAACAGCCATTGAGACACCACCACCATAGGGGCACGTAACTGTGCGCATGAGCATAACTTCTGGAGATCGGTTACAGAAGGTGCTTAGAAATTTGTAGTTGAACACCAGCATCGCATACGTGTCCAGCACTGTGGTTTCTCCACTGTGTTGTTGGTATTGATCCTCCTTATATAGTTCACTGATTGCTGGTTAATTATACGTCGCTGATAAATCAATGCACCCCTTCAATCCTGATTTGGTTTAAACTGCACAAACCAAGCAGTTTTTCCCCGCAGCACAGCTCCTTCCCTGCAAGAGCCGCTCCCAGCCAGCTGGCCCCTAGCCCGCACCAGGGCAGTGGCTGACCCCGTCCCAAGCACCGGCCCTCCATTTCTCTTGCCCAGCTTCCCGAGGCCCCTGTCAGCCCATTTCTGCTGCACACCGAGTCCCCTCCGACCAGCAACCCACACTCCAGCGTAACAACCTTCCCCTTGGACCATGGTCGCCAGGGGCTCACTGGGGCAGGGCTGCATGTCACCCCATCAACCCTGGCATGGATGAAGATGCTGAACTGTTCAGGCCTTATGTCGACTCCTTAAGGCTGTGACTAGGAACTGGCTACTCGTTAAACCTCAAAGCACTGAGGTTTCCAGCCTGACAGACCAGACAGTTTTTTAATCCATCCTGTAGTCACCTATCAAGGCCATATCTCCCCAGTCTGGCTATAATGATGCTATCAGAGAACACGTTAAAAACTGAAAGCCAAGGTAAATGACGCCCACTGCTCTCTCCATGGCCAGCAACTCAGACATCTCATCACAGAAAGCAATCAGGTTAGTCAGACATGATCTGCTACGGTAAACTCATGCTGACTGTTCCCAGTCACCTTCCTGCACATAGAAGTAGCACAATCTAACATATATCCACTCCAAGTTCGTTGTCCTTCCTTGTAAAAAAAGCTTTTCCTTGTAGGTTCTCAGGCCGGTCAAGGCTAAAAGGAATTTAAAGTTGCTAAGGGACCCTAACGGTCTCTGGAGGGAGGCCTAGGTGAGTAAGGGCTTATTGCGCAAGTTGAGAGGGACGTGTACCCACACCACACGCCCTAACGTCAGCTAATGAGCAGCCTGTGAGCAAGACCCTGTCACCTTTATGGACGGGACTTCAGTCTCCACAGTTCACAAAGGTACTCAGCAGGGTCTGGGAGAGGGTCCTTAGAGGAGACAGTACGGGCAGCACGAGCGGAGGAGACAGTGGCACCACCACCTTCCTCCTCCTGCCCGCAGCATACGTGGTGTGTGTACAACACAGAGGGGACGGTGTGCCCAGTTGTTGCAAACAGGTAAAACAGATCAATATTTCCACAGCTGCTAAGGGGTTAGCAAGAGGTTGATGCTTTAAATGGCGGGGCTCTGGTGAGCCACCACAGCCCTGCAGGAGCCTCGCAGCAATAGCTGACATTCAGATCCAAGCAGGCTCTTCGGAGAGGGCTGTGGGAGCTGGGGGCGGCGGGGCAGCAGTGCCACAGCATGACGCAAAGCCCACCAACCTATCTCTGTTCCCAAAGAGGATCGACGTGCCCCATCTGGGCACAGCGACTGAAGCGCCTCAGAGGCGACCCCGGACAGGCCACCCCAGGGAGGCTTTGTCCCCAGCGCCTGGTGCTACTCGGTGGCCATGTGGGAAGGCAGGCTGTGATTTCCACAGCAGCGGTGCTCTTGCTGAAGGAAAGTGTGCATTTTGAGTTCCTGCATCCCAGCCGTGCCAACCACCCTGCTCTCCAGAGCCTGTGTTTTCAACCGAGCACCACAAAACTCTCCCTGATCACCCTTCCAGCACTGAAGGATGCTCAGCGCCCCGGCGCTCACGCCTCGGTCACTGCGCACTCCCCAAGAGTGGTGCACCCCACCTCGATGGTTCAGTATATTCTTTCATGCCAAATCTCTCGCTTTGCTGCAACGTTTGGAGTTGGGGATCATCATTACAGACACTTAGATGCCAAGAGGGAAGGAGAAGACGTGCATGGGGAAGAATACTGCTTCTCTCTTTGCTCCAAGCCATACTCAGTTAAAGGCAGTGCTGCCTGAAGAAGATCAGACGGCTTCCCAGTGTGACCCGAAGCATTCACTAGCAACAGGCAGTGGGAGGAGGTAGGCTCCAAGGTGCTTTGGTTTGGCGGGGGCAGGGGGTGCAGTGCAGAGTAGCGACAGCAGCAGGGGAAGAGCAGGAAGCAGAAAACGGCTCCTCCTTCCCTTGGCTTGCCTCAGCAAGGCTGAAAGTTTCTTCTCCTACCAGTTAGTGGAGGAAGAACTAGGAGATACATTTCAATCCACCTCCAAGACATCCTCACTGACTGAAGCCCTAGTTGAAGCCCAGGCCTTGCAACAAGAAATTAAGCCCTGGCCCCATTTTAGGGGAGAAGACCAAGGCCTCATTGCTCTCAGCAAGTAACTCTTATCCATTTCTTTTTCTCAGTACAACCACCTTGCTCTCTATCTGCCTTTCTCCAGAGTATTTGGCAATTCACAGCTAAGCTCCTTTGAGCCCTGGACATACCCCCACCAGGGCCCTGCTGGCCAGCGATTCCCCACGTACTTGTCCCCAAGGAGAGAACAATGCCCTTTAAACACACCCCTGCTCCACCTTTGGTGATTCACACCCAAAACGCCAGTCAAGGACATGCATTGGGATTCAGATCCGTTGCCTTCAAGGTCGGCACAACGTTCTCCTGCCTCCAAACGGGAGCAAATCTCACTTGGCTGCTGTGTCCGTCATCTCTCAAAGGTCCCTTCCCTCCCCTCTTCCCTGCTTCCATCTCATATTCCAGAGGTGTCAAGCTCACTCAGAGCTCTGGGATTTGAGGGCAAAGAGACACCTTGGTGCTGACAGCCGGCAACGCAACAGTACTTGCAGCAACTACAATCTTGTGACAGGCAGATGGGTTTAATTATTCGTGTGGGTGGACGAACCTTCCGGGAGAACCGTCTGAAGCCACTGAACCACAGGAGGGTTGGGGGCAGTACAGTCTCGGCAGCGCATCGTCAGACCTGCACGGACCAGGGCTATCCTTCGATCACAAGGCAGCTGGAAAGCAGATGACACCGTTTCCCAGCAGACTTCTACTGCAGGGAAGGAAATTCCTCCACGAGGTTTCTTTAGGTACTCAGAGTCGCTCCAAGGCCCCACCCTGCCCTCCCTCTCTGGTGTTCTGCAGATTGATTTAAGCTGATGCCTTTGGTGAGAGTTAATTGGAACTGCAGTATCCCACGGAAGTCACCGACACGGTGGTCAAGTTCGGTGTTCCTCACTTCTAGCCTTAAACCATTTCAGACGCTGTGATGCTGCAGTTCACACTAGAGGTGGCTGCTTTCCAACAGGGACTACAGTTATTTCTCTCTCCAGGACATACCAACTTGTATCGAAATTTTACAGGGTATCAGCAGGAAGGTGGGACACTGCCTATTACAGAGCTCAATCCCCTCAGCGCACACTCTGCATCACAGGCTATTACTACCCAAACAAGGCAAAAAGACAAGTTTAAAGGGTTAAAGAAAACTTCCCATCCTTCCAAATTTCCAGGAAACTTCAGAGACCAAACCAGTCAGAGAGGATGGCGAGGGTGGAAGCGAGCAGCCCCAGTCGGAGCGGTGTGAGGGTTGGGAAGGGGGATGTAGGGGCAGCGATGCTCGCGTGCTGCTAACAGGTTTATTCCGCTGGCAGGGATTCCCTTCAGAAGCATTTGGGTAAGTGCTGTACACCACCGAGTTCAATCTGCGCTAAGCAGATTAGTTCCTTACCGGTGAAAGGTTCTGGGCAGCAGCAGAGAGTTGCTCACCATGTGATACGAGGGGGCTGTCATTACGTTTCATAGATATGATATAATTATATGCTCCCTGGAGGGTACTTCTAATTGAATTATAGGGTGTCTCACAAGTATTCTGGGCAGCAGTTCGAGGAAGCTCTCACTACCCAGAACAAGATAGAGATACCCTTTAATTCCATTAGATGCACCCTCCAGGGAGCGGGCCATTACTCTATGCAGCAATTCACTTAAAAAAATCATCTCCCCCCAAAACTGGAAGTTAGGTACCCTTAGCAGAAGTTTGCTGTTGCTGCGTACTTGTTCCTCAGGCCTCTCCCCTGCAAGCTTGCAGCCCCGTGAAACTCCCTCGCCTGCCGTCCAGGACAGCCCTGCACCGCAAGGGAGAAATCCCTCACCGGGGGCAGTCGCAGTCCCCTGCCCGGGTGGCTGGTGGGCTCCCTTCCCAGCCTGGGGCCAGGAGACACGGCGCCGCACGAGGTGTCACATGCCAGGCTAGATGTACGACAGAGGTCTCAGCCTCCTTAGAAAAGCCCCTGAGAAGTGGTCCCCAAAGGCAGGACATTAATAGTCCCAAGCCAGGCCAAACAGGGGCTCCAGTCATTAGAGTGCATGCTGGCAAGGTTCCCCCCGCAGCCTGCCCATCCGTTTGTCCTGCCTTCAAACGCCCCGGAGCTGCGAACAGCTACCCGGGTCCCTCAGAGAGCCAGAGCACCCCGGGACAAGGCAGCTCAGTCCCCCAAGGCTGGCCATGCTTCCGTCACTTGGGTGCCCAAAGCTATGCTCCCAAGGGCTTATTGCAGCCCTTGGGTTTTGCTCTCTGTTTTAGTCCAGACTCATTCAGTTTTTTCTCATGAACCAGATCTTCCCAGGCGAGCTGCAGCACTGAGCTTGCAAAATCAGCTGCCCTGCTGTCCCAGCACAGCCTGCCTGCAAGCAGCGCGCTGGGGACCGGTACCCCTAAACCACCAGCAGACACCTCTGCACCGTGGCACCTCACCTCCTCGGGCTCCCAGCCAGCCAGAAGCACTGCACAGGGACACATGTGGGACCTACTGCTCCCCACAGAGCTCAGGGAAGAACAAAATCCCACCTGTCCACATACTTACGCTCTCCCAGCACCAAAGACAACAGCTCCTTTGCTCCTTACCCTCTCCTCTGGGGGCTGTGCACCAAGGAGACCACCCTGCACTTCTCTCATGCTCCACCACTGCTGTCTACAACTTACTGTCAAGCCAGGGGAGGTGTCACATCTGTTATGCCTTTTTTTACTGCTCTGTACCATACAAAGGATGGGATAATCAGACCCTGGAGCCTATTTTTTTTTTTTTAGTCACCTCAAGGGAAAGCCAGCACCAGCTGCTCACCACAAAGTCTAATGACCTATTGAAGCTGCCACAAACCCTGATTCCCAGAGACCACGTCTAGCACTGCTCCACTTGTCAGGCCACAAAAAGATCAAGACAGACAGTTACGCTAAGAACTTGCTAATTATAGAAAATGAAGACCTTCCTACAGGACAGGCACCACGGTCGCCGCCGAGATAAAGCACGCACAGCTCCTCACGCTTCCACGATGCTACAGCCTTGCACACCAGCAGTAGCCAGGCATCTGACACGCTCCACCCTGCTACAGCTTTCAGGTATCGCTCTGCAGGATACAGCTGATCAAACCCTAGGAGCTCGGCTGCTAGGCAAGCAGTTATTGCTCATACATAGTTCGTTCGCTGCGCTTTTGCATTATTCACAGCTCTGCCCACCTCCGGTGGTGTCAGCTAACAGGACACATCTGGGAAAAACTGCCAATTCACACGTTCTCCCTCCCCAACTCCACTACAGAAAGATAAAACTACTGTGAGCTATCAAAGCTAACCACAATCAACCCCAAAATAAAGAAGCATTTCTGATGTCTTAGAAAAACGGAGTGCTCAGTGCTTTTTTTAGTCTTGCACAGTCAATACACTGGTCCTGGCACATCCTTCCTAAACAGCATCATGGTCCAGTTGTCTTTACTAAGGGAGGTGGAGATAGTAGTATTAAGCCAAAACTCTCAAGCACATGAGGTAAAGGAAAGACCAATCCAGGAGGGAAGACAGGTAAAGTGGAGATAAGTGGAGCAGAATTTCTACATTAAATACGGACGGCTTTATCACACTTTTTTCTCTAAAGGATAAAAGCAGAGCAGCACGGTGCTCAGGTGGGGATTCTTATGAGGGTAGGACCCATTTGGCTTGCTTATGGAAAGAAAAACAGAGGCACAAAAGGTAATTCCTGCCCCATTTCACTTTAACAACATACTTTTACATGGAGCACCAAGGAGGCGCAGCAGCAGATAAACCATCTACGACACACTCAGCACAACAGCTGCAACACAGGCAGGAGCAACCACTGCTGGAAACTCTGCTTGGAGAGGCAAACGGGAGAGAAAGAAAAAGCCTCTTCCCTCCTCAGCACCTAGAACCACTGAAGGAGATCTTCCACAATCTAACAGAGACCAGGAGATCAGAGCCATGGCTTTTGCTCACATGGGATAGAGCATCAAGTCCCGGCCTCTTTTTAATACCCAGAAGGGCTCCTCATCAGCACCTGGGAGGAGAGCAGCAGGACACAGCGGAGGCTGTCAGGGATCTGACGGCCAGAGGAGGGTATCCAGGAGCTGCAGTTCAGCTCTGAGGCTGCGCCACACTCCACACGAGGCTGCTCAGGCTTCAAGGTAGCTCAGCAGATGTCTCCGTCAGCCTCCTAAGGACAGGTCCTGCAAACCCTGGCAGGACGAACTGGTCCTATCTGATGTTCAGACTTCCACCCCACTGCCCTTCCAGCATAACCCACCCAAAGGGCCCGACACGCTGAGCAGCCAGGGCCAGCTCAACACCGGGACTGGCTTCAGCTGAAATGCTCACAGCAGTACGTGCTGGCACCCAGGCAGAGACTTGAGGGGCCTCATCTGTCAACAGCCCATCTGCTAAGACAGCTGTAAATATGTACCAGTCCACATTCCTCCCAGCTTTAAATCTGCTGTTTTCACTGAAGCTAAACAGAGGATGAACTTGGTCCCCAGTGCTTCTATCAGCTAGTATAGCAAATTCTCTTATCGCCTTTTATCCTGACACGAGGTAAATAAGAAACAAGCCATACTGCTAGCAACAGGTAAATCATCTCTTATTTGAAACAGCTGCCACCTTCTACCAGGATCAGCTGCTTCTATTTAGTCACAACAAAAATGTGCTGGAGGACCTCTGGCTGGGGAGATTTTAGACTTTGCTGTTGTCCTCATCTCATTTAGAAAAGGATAAGCCCATATTTAACTCAGAAACTTTGTGGCACTCTGATCTGTTAGAAGTCACAGACACATTACAGCGATGCTGTAAGTAACATTCCTGCTGTGGGTAAAAAAAAACCCAGCACGTGCTTGGAGTGATACATGGTCTATCAAGCCTTTCCCACCAGCATCTCTTCTTATCCCCTGAAGCTGCATCATTCAAACTGTGCCTTCTCCTCCTTCTTATAGGTGGGAAACAAATATGACCTGTGCCTCTGCAAACCTGTGCGTAAAGGGCATGATGTCTGAGCATCAGACATTTGCTCATTTGCAAAGGTTCTGGCCCGTTGTTTGTTTTTAAACCCGAAACTCGGTTGTGTCATTTGGCAGGGTGAACTTCCCTGTGATTGCTCTAAACTAGGAATATCGCTGCCCTCTCTGATACATCCCAAAATGTCCCTTCCAAGGGCCTCCTACTTCAGGAGCCCGTGAGCTTCCCAGGGGCTTCTCTGCTAGATCAGAGCACGCATCAGCTCTGAAGAGCAGATCTCTACCACGTGCCTCTCTTTTCAGCTGGGGTCTCAGGCCTCCCCTGTTTAATGCTGTCACATAAACTCATACAAATGCCTCCTTTGATGGGCAAGAAGTCACAGTCTCCGAGACGGGATGTCGTTCATCCTTCTTCATGGACAGATGGCAAGTATGTCCCCCTGACACCTGCCAACAGGACTATCTGGGAAGGTAAAGGTCACCTCAGGGCTTCTCTTCTTCTCAGGATGGTGCCACAGTCTCACATTTCTGCAGGCTGATTTTACATATGCTCCAGGAACGGTCTCCTGACGCCTTACACTAATTCCCCGCAGGTCACACCACCTAGACCTCACAGCGGGACTAGAGCAGCAATCCAGAGCGTGCATGTGTGTGTCTGTAAAGGGCTTCAGTTAAATTAGAAACTGGTACTGTTAAGAACACTGACGTGAGAATTTTGCAGCAAGAAGCAAACGCAACAGCCTCTCACCACTGGCAACATAGTGGGGGAAGGGTTTTTTAACTGGAGGACAGCTGCTACTGTTCGCCCTTAATCTGAATTAAAATAGGAATCAAGAACTTCTAATTTATGTGAAGGTGTAGGAAGAGAAAGCCAGAAGGAGCTCACCCACTGATAGAGACAAACTGGGGAAGAGTTTGGAGGATTCAATCTCAAATTCAATCTCAAGAAGGCTCTAACAGGAAGGAAGCGTGTCCCGAGAGGAGGAAACCATCAGCCTCACACAACAAATTCTCATTGCCTGGAGTCTCACTAATTAGTCTTAATTTTTTGAGGGCTGTTCTCCTCAGAGCCCAGAGCCTTAGGATCAGTGCATGGTGTATGAGAGCTGTTGAACCGGAGTTCAGACTAGATTACCAAAATGATTTTTTTTACGACCTCGGTCATTAATTGGAGTCATGACAGCTGATACAAATAGACCGAGGTCTGCAGACGCAGCACACCTCCGTGTCATGTGACCAAAATTTAATTTAGGAAAACGAACACCCAAAACCGCAGTTAGCGTTGACAGCTTGGGCGAACAGTGAGATATTGCAGCTACTGCCTATACCTGTACCAACCACTCACCTCTCCCCAGCGATGGCTGGGGAGAGGTCAGTGAATCGGCACAAATTCACTGTGGTCCTGAGTCACGGGAAATGACAAGCCTGATGTACACAGACCTTCTTCTGGACAGAGCACAGGCCAGCAGTCCAGGGAGATCAGTTTTATTCCTGTCTTTGCCTCTGACCTGCTGGGTAATCCAGAGGGAAGAAAAGTCACTTTCTCTGTATTTTTCCCCCATCTGCAAAATGGGAATAATGTCCCTCAATCTCTTTTCCAAAGTGCTACGAGATCTACTGACGAAACACCGTGCAAAAGAGCTAAGTATCATTAATAGCATTCCCCTCAAAATGCCACAACCATGACTGCGTAGGTGACCAAATTAAAACATTCAGTTGACAGTTTCCTCAAGCGCTGAAAGGCAAAAAGGAAGGACAACTAATTACACCCAACCTAGTATGACAACCTTCAAACAGACACCGCCATTCACCTTTCTCCACTATCACCTTCACCAGCTCTGCTGGGGGAAGATAACAGCCACCACGGCAGGACCACGAGCAAGGAGTTAGGGCCCAGGCATCTCTGCGTCCAAGCGTGGGTGGACAGGAGAGGAAAAGGAGGAGGAAGAGATACTGACCTTCCCATCAAACAAGGGTGGCCCAACACACAGGAGAAAGGGCGGCAGCAGCAGCACGTGGTGGCTGCCGGGGGCAGTTGTTAACCATCAGCCTTGGCGCACAGCACCAACCTGAGCTTGACCCAGACAGGACCACCTCTAGCACAGCTCTGGCCTTCGTATACATACATATATTCCCACCCCATGAGCCCCCCATGCCAGAAAACGCGTGAAGCCCCCAACAGGAAGAAATGCACGTGGTTTTCTACTGCTCAGTGTCGTGGCAGCACTTCGGAGGACCAGCCCCACGGACCTCAGCACGCACGCAGAGACAGCCCAAGGCTCACGGTGACTCCGTGGAGCAGCCACAGCCACGCACGCAGCAGCGTCTCTGGGGAAAAGCAGACAAGGAGACGCAACGTGCAACTTGCACACAACGTCCTGCTCAAATCCTAAAGGAAAAAAAAAAAACTGACTGCTTATCGAGGCAGGCTTAATATGTTTGTCTCCAGCAGTCTCTGTACGAATGGAGGAGGCAGCCCTTCTGTTATTGAGAGCTCTGCCTAACACACGCATAGATAAATGACTGCAAGTTTCCACATTACCAAAGTTCAGCCACGCTGACTTTGCAAAGAGGTTTTGCGGGCCATTTAATACCAGTTTAACTCCACAGCATCTCTCAACACCCGGTTCCTTCCTGAGCCACAGGCAATACACTGAGAACTACAGACTCAGGGCAGATGGCTGCACCTCTAGGAGCCTTCAAGGCCCTGCAAGTAATTGAGCAACCAGCAACAAAGGCAAGTAACAAAGTAAGTATCTTGGCCTAAACCTTAACTCAGTACAGCTGCTGCAAGTGACACGGCCACAGCAGAACGTGCCACTTTTTATCTTCTAGCTGGTGTATCAATTAGTTACTGGTAACTTGGGTATCTTCCTAAACTTTCTACAGCAAGACCCAGTCAAATTTCCATATGAATTTAAACAGTTTTAAATAGAGGAAACAATTTAAACAGAGAAAATTTAAATTAAATTTAATGACTTGCTGGAAGTTTCCTTTATTATGCAAAAAGAAAATCCTTTAAAACCTGATTCACTTCTTGCTGCTGGCTCTTAATGATTTCTTTATTGCTTGGACATGATAAAGCAGCTGGGTCAATCATTCTTCTACATGTTCATACCTCCAAGAACCTAACATTTATTTCCATACAAAATCATATAATAGAAAAGCGTTCGGTCATCTTGCAAAAAGATTTAAGTTTTGGGCTTGATTTCTTGAGAGTTTCCTTTTAGTCAACAAGAGAACTAGGATTCTGCTTCAGCTGCTTGGCTCATTTCTGACCCTCACTGGAGCAGGAGTTTGGAAATAACAAATGTATTGAAAAAGAGGCAGCATAATCAAATATTTGAGACCTGATCAATTCCCTTCTCAACAGATGACAGCGTTCAAGATTATACAGTTTGATTTATAGCTATCCAACACCCATACGCATCCATACACACACAAACACACACACAGGGCGTAAGACCGTATTTCAGTATTAACGGCATTGTTTCAAGCCTCCTCATCTCAGCCTACTTTCTCTTGTGCTCCCACCCAAACGTGAGTAAGGAAACTTTGACTGTGTTAGTCTAGAAAGAATCACAGAAGCAATAAGCAAGACCCGGTGGCAGGATCCATTTCCCTCTCATTCTGTAACATTTGCATCAACTCATCTTTTTTTAGTCCCACATATTTTAGGGAAAGCCTCTTAAAAACAACCCTGAGAGAGCTTATTGTATCTTGTTATATTTAAGTGAAGACCCCTCCTCTGTTTAGTTTTCAAGGAAAGTGCTTATCCTTGGCCCTGCGGATTTGGTAGATGGCAGCGCCTCTCCTATAGTCTAGTCTGAAGGATGCTGTGTAATCCAGTGCCCCTCACATTAATCTACCCATTGCTACAAACTACTTGCAGATCGCCTGCCGCTGCAGAATGCGAGCTGAAGTTTTTTATTTCATGTGTCGGAGAACGAGCCGAGAGCACAAACTGAAGCTTTTACTCTCCTCCGGTTTACGCTGATCAGTGCTTCTTTGCGGCTGCAGTTCTGCGGAGCCTCAGCATACACACATAGCCACAGCAAAGCTAAGCACTGTCTTACGTATTTGCAAGATGCCATTAATTCATTTGCTTCCTCCCTGAGTCAAAAATCTTTTCAAAGTGACTCTGCGAGGAGAATGACAAGGCTAAAGCAGTGAGGGAGCCAGGACTCCACCTCGAGTTTGTGTAAAACCACGAGCAGCTCCTACACCAGAAGGGAAGCTAGAGCCCAAGCTTCACCTCTCCTAAGCGACGGCCTAATGATTAGGCTGAAGTGGGGAGCCCGTAACTTCCCACTGCTTCCTGACTCCCTGTCCTTGGCATTGGCTACTGACGATCTTAATCTTCCTGCTTTACCCTCCTGTTCTGCACCGGGCTTTGTGGACCCTCAGTCCCCCCTTCAGTGCGTAGGGGACATCAGTACCTCACGGTGGGCTCCCCTCAGTGGCAAGGCATTTAAGAGGCAGGGGCTCAAATATTCAGCCAGGTGACCCCCCGGCTATTTGGTGACCCAGTGTCTTCATACAGCCTTGTACCAAGCAAGACCATGACCAGTCACTCATGCACTGTCCTCTAGGTCAGCAAAACTGCCCCCAATACCCTGCCCACCCATCTTCCCAAACCGGGCAGACCAAAACTAGATAGTGTTTGTTGGAATAGTAGCATTAGGGGTCTGAACTCCAAATTCAGACCTGTATCACCTCAAGTTTGTTTGCAGCCTGAATATTTGCTCAAAATTAATTTTTTGCATTCAGATTTAGAATGCAAAAAAGAAAAAGGAGGAAGAGATTAAACCCACTCGTTAACAGCTTCCAGGTTTCTACAGCTGCTTCCACCCACACCTCAGAGAAGAGCTGGCAAAGTACAGCAACTGACCTCTGTTCACTGAATTTAAAGGCCAAGAGCTGATTACTGAAAACTACCTTCACATGTTTCCAGCCCAAAACTCCGGTCCCAAAAGACCTGGGTGTTTAAAATGAAACCCAGGAGTGAATAAAGGCAGCCTGCTGGCTGACATGATCTCCCTCCCTGTTAGGCTTATTAGTTTGATTAAGTGCTATGTTGAGCCAGCTATACTAATTCTAGCTTCAAAAGAAATTAATCTCTGCTAGCCACATGGTCTCCATGGCCACTGTGGCTAGCAGGCTTTGTTCCCAGCAGTCTTCTGATGCAGCAGTGAAAGCCAGGTTAATGCATTAGGTGTGGGCACAGTTTTAAGTACACCACAAAAGTCTCATCTGTGCTCTAGGGCACCTTCTCTGGGTCACAAACCACAGCATTAAGCAAACTCCACATACTTGTTTTCTGGACTGCCTTCATTTTCATTAGAGTCTGTCCCACAAGGATGCACATGGTGCTGCTGAACGTGATTTGTTTTAACCCAAGTGAAGCAACCATGTAGGTATGCTCTGACCTGTCACACTTTTCAGAGACAAAAAGAAGTCTTCCATCAGCAGGAAGATGAAAGAAAGGGAGTACCGTTCAGAGTAAGATAGCTCATGGGCTTATTCTCTGTTACCCCAAACCTGCTGGCCTTTCACTGATGGGTCTTTTTCAAGCAAGAAAAGTCTCTTTTCTTCAAGACCTGGCTGAAGCAAGGTAGTACCCATTACACTTTAGGTAGCCTACTCAGAGGAGACTGCTGACATTCTTCTCCACTTTCTCTAGAGAAATCAGCTTGCGGCTCAATTACGGAGACTAACCTGCATGGTCCATCTCCCTGAAAAGGCAAAATGAGGACAGCTGATCCTCTTCCATCTCTGACAGTGGCTGAACCCAGCCAACCAGGAGCTTCTCTTCCTTTAATAGGAAGAACATGTACTTATAATCAAGCATCAGGACTGTGGATATTAGCTGTATTAAATGGTTTAGTGGGCTAAGACAGAAGGTGCTATTGAATTAGGGCATCCCTACTCCGTAGCATTTAATATATTAACATCCTTCGGGTACCATATTGGGAGGCTTGGTACAAAGATTTCTTTTCTCTGATGCCAGTTGCAAGTCTGCACAATTCTTCCTTTGATGGCTCAAGTGATTAGGTGTTAACAAGAGGAACCTAGGCACTTAACACGAGGGAGTTTTAGCACCAGGTTCACACCCTCCTCCCTATCCCTACTCAGCTAAGGGATTTTTCTCATTCCCCACTAATGTTAACAGCAGGTACTTAAAGCAATTAGACATTATCGCTTCTCTGGTCTTTATTACTTCCTAGCTTCGTATCAGCTACTTTGTACGCAATAAAAGAGCTGAATTAACAGGACTGGTGCAGGCTATTCTGCTTCCCTTCTTTATTCTGTATGAAAACACTGGGTCATGGAGCCACATGGACAGGCTGTGAGCTGCAGTGCTTTAGACCATTACTGCCAATTGCCATGGTACTTTACAAGGGGAAGAACCGCAGGTAGTAAAAGAACAGACATAGGGAGATCATAGAGAAGGTGACGTGGGCAATATGGGTAGACCATAGGTACATAAAGGCTGGAAGGATTTCACAAGTCCAGCAGAACAGCTTGCAGCTGTGCCTATGCTGTGAATTAGCTGCCACATGGACCTGCAAGTTGCACAGGCAGCCTAGGGACACAGGTACGATGTATTGCTCCTGTGAAAATAAAGCCCCATGTCTACTGAGCAGCTCTTGCTTGCCTGGGAATAACTGTTGTAAACTTTTCACGTAGGGATAGCAATAAACTCCTGTGCCCTCTACGTTTGGTGTTCAAAAAGAGGCTTTCCTGTATTTGCCCAGCTGGGTAAAAGCTCGCCATTTTTCTTCTCTCTCTACCTTAACTCTCCATTAACCCTTAGCTTTAGTGCAGGACCTCAGAGAATGATATATTTTCCTCCTGCCCTCCCCTGCGGTATTTCTAAGCCTCGTCATTCCCAAGAGGGAAGGGACAAGAGCTTTGAGCTCTTAAATCCTGCTGTCGGTTCTTGCCTGAAAGAGGTAAGTAGGGAAACTGAAGGAAAGCTGAAGAAAGGAGCCTGTCCCTTGTCAGCATTCACCTGTAATGGAGGCAAAACGTGGGGTTAAACACCAAAACTAGACCCAGGAACAGAAATAAATGGGGTACTTACACGGTTTCATCATTCTTGAACTCCAACTCCCCGTAAGTGTCTTCAAAGTCTTCTCCACCTCCTTTCGCTGTCCCTTCTACTGTCCTAAATGGCACTATGACTGTACCCCGAGCACCTGATGTCCTTAGCACTTTGACTTCCATCACACCAATGCTCTCACTGACATGTATAACATCACACTCAAATGTGAAGATGCCAGCATGGTCATCATCCAGTATAGTCACTGTGGCCACACAAGGAGAAGCCAATATGGCCTTTGGGTATGGGGAGTTACTGAGCTCTGGAGGTTCCTCACTCTCCACCACACGGAGGTTACTAAGCCGCACAAAGAAATGCTCATCTTCCTCAAAGATGTCATCATCAATAATTCCCACTGAGAACTCCTTCTGGGTCTCCCCCGATTTCAAGACAACAGTCCCCTCTGTGAACTCATAGTCAGCACCAGCATTGGCAGAGCCATCCTCTGTTTTATAGTCCACATAGATGGTCTTGGACACGTCCCCTCCTTTCCGCACCACTGTCAGGAGAACGGCACCGCAGTTCTCAAGACACTGGTAGGAGCACGGGTCAAAGTAAATTTTGGAGATGAATTCCTCAGGTTCATCTGGCCGCACCTCATGCAAGCTGGTGCTCTTCTTGGCTTGCTCAGCCGCATGCTTCTTCAGTATATTGCCAGCTCCTGTCATCATTCTGGTAGCTTGAATGCGATAAAAGGCTCTGCTCTTTTGCTGATGAGACAAGGCATAGTAGTTAGCCATTTCCACCAGCTGGTCCAAGTCCTTTTCTGGGTGCTTCTGCTTCAGGTCCTTAAGGATCCGGATCATCTCTTTGCGAGATTCATCTACCTCCGTCCCCTCCACAGTCACCAAGTTTCCATCCAGAAAGTGGGAGTTCATCATCTTGCCATCCATCTCAATTCCCTTAGGGTGATCGCCTTCTGATTCTATGATAATGCCCCTGTGCTTGTCAGTACGGTACTTTTTGTGCATATACTTATAGAAAAGCAGACGTCTATCTGCTATCCAAGCCAGAAGGACGCAAAGTGGAAAGAAGAAAAGTGTGAGCAGACCTTCCCAGACCTGAACCACACCTGGAGAGAAGACAGCAAGGATCATGTACAACCAGATGTAAGCAAAGATGCTCCACGCAGCTGTGACAAAGAAAACCCTCAGGTGTTTTATCTTTCTGGTTTCCCCATCAGGGATCACATAGACACAGATGGCAATGATGATAAACATATTGAAAGCAGCACTGCCAACAATTGTAGACGGCCCCAGGTCTCCAGCTATGAATCCATGCCCACACACTTCTATCAGAGACAGAAGGATCTCGGGAGCAGAGGAGCCCAGAGCCATGAGGGTCAAGTTGGAAACAGTTTCATTCCAAATCCGAATGGTGGTTGTCGTGGTCTCTCCATTGGGTTTCTTAATCGTGATTTCTTTCTCTTGCGATGTAATGACCTCTATAGATGCCATGAAACGATCTGCAATGATGGAGACTCCAAGGAACATGTAGATCAGTGCTACAAAGTATACGATAACACGGGCAATTTTGTCCCCAAGGGATGGGTTTTCTGGATACCATATTGGCAGGATAACACCTTCCTTGCAGTCAAAAGATCCTGAACACGAGCTGTTTTGTACTGAACTGGTTGAGTCTCCCGTCAGGCCAGCATCCACCTGCAAACCATGCAAAAACAGCACAAAAGTAACCAGCCCAAAATGGAGGAAGGCCGAGGTGACAGGCTGCAAGCTTAACCACGCCATACACAAGATGCAACTTCCACTGTGTAGATCCAAAAAGGCCGAGAACCTGAAACAAACAAAACAGAGAGGGGGGAGGGAAGCATGAGAGAAAAGGAAGATGCAACATTTACCCAAACGCACTTCAGTATCTCACCACTGAAGAGTACTGGTAGAGATGCATGGGTTGTCTCTCTGTCACTTTGAAGAAGGTATTTAGCAGGGACTCTAACAAACTGCAGCATTTACATGCCCAGCAGATGAAGATCAATTGCTAGAAAAGTAACTCAGAGGAAAAGTGTATATATATAATAGCCCACTCTTGACCTACAACATGTGCAATCGGAGTACTGAGTGCTCGGCTGCCACTCACCTAATGATGCCATGGGGTTCCCTAGCACATCGCTCTTCAACTCAGCACAAGGAACCAAACCTAAAGGCTCCCCCGTCTCACCACCCAGGGGATAAGACAAGTCAAGGAATCTCTAGCAACACAAGAAGCACCATTTAAGGCCAGTGAGCAATCTCCAAATGAAGTCCATTTGTAGGACATAATTCAGTTATGAATTATGGGGTACCTTAATGGCCAAACCACCCCCACAGCCAGCCCCTCCTCAGAGGCTGAAGAGTCTCCAGAAGGGTCCTAGGGCCAGGCTCCCCTATGCTTCTGAGGCACAGGGCCTCCACATTAGGAGGTAAAGATGTCAGCCCAGAAATAGGGAGGACGACTCATGTGCTCGGCAAAGCGCCAAAGGCCGTTTTTCACTAGCCTTTCCATTGTGATCTGGATGATCACATTTTACATCAATAATCCTGCTTTTAAATGGTCATAGAAACCTACAAAACCACCACAGTTAGAAAAAGCTATGCTCATGAACCCAGAATACAGAGCAAAGTGCATGTACCCATCAATATTCCCTCTGCATCCCTAAGAAATTGTTATATTTCCAAATACCCTCTAAATCGAAAGTAATCTCTAACCTAAAATACCATGCAAAAACAAAGGATCTGATTGATGTATCAAGTAGATTTGGCATATCACTGCCCAGTAATGCCTTCTATTACTTACAGACTACATCGCTGTAGGGCTTGCACCACTTAAAACTGGATTCTGAACCCTTCACATTGTCATGGATCACACTATTCTCCCTCCTTTATAACAGGAGTCTGGAAGAATTTGGTCTCAGGCTTAGCTGACGAATCACGTTTGTGAGTCCAGACACAGCCAAGTATCTCACAGGAAACATCAAACTTAATAGCGGCATTATCTAAAGCACTTGGAAGGTTCAAGAGCCTTAAGTCCCACTAACTTTCATTGAGGTTTCTACTGCCAAATCAGTAGGGCTGGGATTCATTTCCCCTACTGTAACTATCTAAATCTTGGGCAGTAAGTTAAATGAAGTCGCTTAAGCTCCCTTTGTAGTCAGAGGAAAGAGACAGTCGCTTCCAGGGGACGATCCTTCCTATCCCACCCCTGTTCTGACCCAAAGGATGTACTTAAGACACAATCTCCAGACGGGATTTTGTCCTTTCCCATCTCTCTCCATGGTCTCGAGAGGGTGCCCAGACAGCCGATTTAGAGCAGATGCCTGACCTTCAGATGGCGGCAGTTCGAAGAGATGCACTGGCCCTTAAACACTTGAGGAGCTCACTCCCCTCTCCCTTGCACTGTAAATGTTCCAGGCAACATTTTAATGTTATCAGCATTAACAAATGCATCTCGAATGGCTATTTTATCATCATGTTGTGTCGCTCGCCTCTTTCCAAAAGCGGGTGCAATCTTCACGATAGCAACAAAAACGTTTTCAACTTTCAGATAAAAATCTATAAAGACAAGCGAAACAGGAAGGAAAGCACGAACGAGGACTGCAAATGAACAAAACCGCTCCTGGCAAAGCATAGCGGAGGGGAGAGAATTGATTATGCAGTATCAGGATCACAAATCCGTATCTGACACCCTTGATATGAAAAAACAATACACTTCCTCATGCTACCTGGACTAATTCAGAAGAGACAGATTCTCCCACATTAGCCTACTTATCTTCTCTCTCCAATGCCTACTCATCTGCCTGTCTACCCTAGCCCTGGTGCCTGACCGAGCCCCCGGGGATCAGAGGGGTCCCAGCCCCAGTGAGGGCTGTTAGCCAGCCCCGGCCCCAGCCTTGAAGTCTCGTTAAAACGCCTCGCTGCCTGCGTAGCTCGGGGTCACAGGGAACACTGACCTACCCCGCTCATACATCTTGGGTTCAGTTCGACACTCCCATTTCATCTTCCCTCCTGCTCCGCATGGTATTTTACCAGATCTCTGCCCGCAGGATGTTGGGAAGTCCCTGAGAACGGGGCAGTGAACATGTGCAGCGGGACTATGAGCAGCAAGCCCGAGATCTCTGGGCCGCAAGGTAGATGTGTGCACATGCACAGTAAAGATGACGTGTTCCAGGTGCCTCTGACTCAAGGTGCACACAGAGACCAACTGCACAAGCACAGCAGCTCCAAAACCACCCTGGGCACATCAGATCATCCTTTTCTGTACCACAATTGCTGGCAGGTATCCACCAACCTCTTGACTCTTCCAGCTCCCAGCTCCTACTTAACTGTACAGCAGTAGGTGCTGTGTCTTCCAAGATCAGCCATGTAGAAACGGCTATGAGAAAGACAGAAGTAATTTCAAAAAACATCTACGTGACTCAAGAACCTAAATTTGGTTTCAAAAATGACTTAAGAGTCTAAGTATCACTTAAATTCAGAGCCTTGTCTAGGAATAGTACAATGACTAAACTGCCCTCTGAAATAAATCACTGCTACCACCAACCTCCCTCTCTGTGGGACAACCACCTTCTGTAATTAATACTATCTGTCTACCTTGTCTACTGCTGTGATGGTTTCTGTTGCTAGCCGTTCCTCAACACACTCCAGGACCTTGCCAGTCCTTCTTAAATTTTTAATTTGATTTTAAGCAGAGGGTAATTTTACTACTATTCCTCAAACTAATAGTATATTATTTCAAAAACAACCTCTACCAGGGTAGCCTCTGTTTCTGTGTTTGGACCTCCAAACTCAGGCTACGGGTTGTAGACTAAAATTTCAGAATTCGGGAATACGTTTCTTCACTGGTTTTCACTTTCTCGGACAAACATTTTAATGCTAAGTGGAGGTCACAATCATTTTCTAAAATGATACAATAATGACCTGATCCTGCAAATCTTTGACACGGATAAAACTCCCCAGTGAGATCAACAGGAACTTTGCCCACAGACACACTGTCTAATAAGATCTTATATGTGCTCATTAACACGAAAAGCATTAACCTAACCAATCTGGAAAACACAGTGAAGCATTCTTACTGTCATCTCCCCCTTGGGAACTGGTACAAAAGTGCTTTTTAACATAGAATAAAACTATTAAATTTTAAAACTGCTGTTAATAAAACATTGAGGTAACAGTTTTAACATTCAGATGACAGAGGATGGAAGAGTTAAAACTCACTCTAGCTCTAGGTCAGCCAGGTGGCTTATACAAGGCACAAGTTTGCCCTCAGATGTACCTACTAAACTCAGTCCTGAAATCACTGGAGGGGATCTACATAGCTCTGGCCTGCCCAGAGTGAAGTCGACACGTCCCCTATTCCTCCTCTAAGTAGCAGCATTGATCTCAGCAAGGCCAACCGTGACAAGAGTTGGTCATCCTTCAGCACGAGTCCTGCTCTGAGGACCGAGCCTCCAGGCGGGCTTGCAGCACAGTCCTGAGTCACCGCTAGTCACCCAGGAGGCGTCACGGTGCCACTCCTCCGGCGCCAGTGCGACACAACACATCCACATCTGGCGCAGAGCGGCGTCATTCCAGCAGCGTCGCTGCCCTGGCCCTGCGGGATGCAAACAACAGAAAGCTGCAGCCACAGTGGAAGGTCAGTTGGTATTGGGTCATCTTCGGCTTTATACCATGAGGATCATCACTTCCACTACCTCTTCGCTACCAGACGTCATTTTCTACCACCGGTCTCTGCCCTGCTATCGCTATCACATTGAATACATGCAAGTAAGGGCATTGGTAGCAAGGGGACAAGATAGTGTCCCCTATCTGGTAGGATAAGTTCAAAGCATTCAATCAATGCAAAAGAGAGACCAAATGCCTCAAGCATCACTGCACTAGAGTGAGCTAGCGTTCAATAGCAAGGCTCTGGGAAGATGCATAACAGTTATTTTAGCGGGGGGAAGTCCTTCTACAAGAGTTGACAATGGCCACGTAATCCATAAATCCATAAATAGAACCCATAAATACAAAGATCAGTTCTTGAAATACTTCTGGAGACCGTCCATAAAGCAGCATGGACCACGCTTGTCACAATTAAGCCTGCAATAGAAAATAACTTTTACACAACTATCAAGCTCCTTACATCTTTTAAAATAGCTGGGTTTCAGAAGACTGATGGTTTGTCTGCTGTGGACCTATAGTGAGGTAGAAAGCTGGGAAGGCTATGCTGATCCCTTATAATTTGGCTTTTTGTATACAGCTGCTCACATGACTCTAAAGGCAAGGATATTTTCAAAAGGAAGCATTCACAACAAGAAATCAAATCAAGAGGCAACAGAACACAGTGATGGCTGCTAACACGTAACCTCCACGTACCAAGTTCCCAAGATCACTGCTCAGTAAATACAAAACCAAAGGCAAACCTCTAAGTCCCTATTAATTTCTTATTTAGGCAAAACTCCCCTTAAACCATCATAAAAACCTTTGGATTTGACCTGCAAATAAGATTAGGTTGTCCGGCACCTCCCTCTCCTTCCCCTCTCCCTCCCACCCCCCAAATAAATCAGACACACGAGTACATCTGTGGCCACATATCCTCTCCCCCCTGACTCTAGACTAGCCAGGAAAGGCTGCTGATTAGATCCGAGCGCCGGGTGAGCCCCGTTCAGGCGTGGGCGCTGCACGAGGGCCAGACAGAGACATCTCAAGATCAAGGGTTTTGTCTGCTCGACAAGCATCTGCCCCAGAACAGAGCGGATACAGCGCTGCTATCAGTGTCATCTTATAATCCCGCTCCGAAGCTGGAGGAGACAGAAATAAGGTTCAGCTTAATAACAAGACCTCACATTCCTCAGCTCCAAAACACATAAAAGCTTTTTGATTGAGCGCACTTTTTTTTTTTAATAAGCGTCAGCAAAAATTGAAATTATAGCCTTTCTGCCAAAGAACACAAATAACCGAGTTTTCACAGAAGAGGTATTACACCTAATTCACACTCCTCTCTCCCCCAAAATAAAACCATAACGAAACATTTAATGCAAAACAAAGCGTGTTTTTCAATTATCTCCATTCAATCACTATTGAGCCCTTTGCTCATCACTACAAGAGTAGTATCCAGCGCGTAAGTTAAGATTTACTTGCAAGCCAAAAGCCAGAGCAATTAGACCCATTTTGTCAGACAAATGCAAATTTCCAAGCACAAACCTAGCCTTAAACCATCACACTGACGGCACGCACGTACTTGATACGAGCACGACCAAGGACCCCAAGCCGACTTTACATGGGTTATTGCACAGCAATAGGTAGTTTAGCTCCCTACGACCGCACCAGCTAGGTTTTATGAGGAAAAAAGCACTGTAACTCATGCTTAGGCCATGACAGATCCCCGCAGTTTGGCTCCATGGAAAAGTTATGGCAGGGAGCCGTAGGTGCTCGTTGCTTTGCGCTTCGCAGTAAACATGCCAAAACCCAGAATTAGCTGCCTACAGAATAACCCCCTCACTATGTGTCAAAAGCAGCCTTTTTTTCTCTCAAGATCATGCAAAAAGCTACCATAAAAAAAGAACAGTTCTTGTAGCAAGTCTTTTAACGTTTACAAGCTGGTGCCTCTACTAATTTGAGTAGTTCCTACCATTCTGGTGTGGGGCAAATGGGTGTTAACTGACACAACGACTCAAGTCTACTAATTCCTCATAGAAATGCTGCAGCGACGGGATGCAGGTACATTCGAAGGGCTGACCCAACAGTGCACGGCTAGGAGCAACCTCCCAACACTCAACTTGCCCCAGGGAACTGTTCCACGATGGTTTTTTTCCTGTATTTTAGTATCCATGATGCTCCTGGAGAAGCAGTGCCATAAATAGCTAATCCATAAAGATGCCCGTACTTAATCGTCCCCTTCCAATACCGCACCGGCTGCACTTGACTGGCCAGGCATTTTATTTCCTCACTCTCACCCCAGCTGAAAAATATCTGTACAGGATAGATGGCTATCTACGGATACAGGAGCTGCTGTTTACACTCTGTGCACAGACAGGTAAAGGAGGAGGCGGCAGACGCTGAAGGAAACCCTTCGGCGGGTGGCCACAGCCACACTCCTGAGAGCCGTCCTTATCGATGCTGCGGGCTAGCGCAGCCTCCTTGGGAGCCGCGGCACGCTTGCTCTTCCATTCCCAATGCACGTCCATATGTCTGAGATCCCTCAGGCTAAGGGACAGCGAGCGTTACCCTTTTCCTTTTTTTTCCCCCAGAACTGTAGCCTTTTTTACATTCAGAAAACAAAACCTGGTATTTAGGCTGACATATAGATTAGTAGTGGTCATCCTCCTGCTTAAAAAGCAGTATTATCTGCTCTGACATAGACGAGGGTTTTTTCTTTTCATGAATATTACACAATCTCACTGTTGTTTTTCCAGCACTTTCGAGTGGCCAGTTCACACAGGAGAGAGCAGGGACCTCTGGACATCGTTTAGTCCAACCCCCCTGCTCAAGCAGGGCCACCAAGAGCCAGCTGCCCACGTCCAGTTGGCTTTGGAATATCCAGAGGATATTCAAGGACGAAGGATGGAGACTTCACAACCTCTCTGGGCAACCTGTGCCAGTGCTCAGTCACTCTCACAGTAAAAAGTAAAAAAGTGCAGGTACGGAGTCCAAGCCTGCTTGGGACAACCACATCCAGCGTGAGCGCACGGGAAGCCAGAACAAACTCACGCTGAGTACAAACTGCACCGGGAGCTCACTGTAGCGCTTCAGTGGCAACCGCACGTACGTTTGGCAAAAAGTCACTGTCGTGGGTTTTTGGAAGTCGCTGGGAAGCCTCCATTGCACACTTAGAGGCAGATCTTCAAACATCAGTCTTTTTATTGCATTTAGAGGTATTTCTAAAGACAATTAAAGCCTTTAGGTGCTTGAATAACAGTGCACATCTGAAAACACCATTCTTCGCAGTCTGAACGGCCCCGAATTGAGAGGGCAGGTACTTTCAAGTGCATTCTTCAAGCCCTTGATTTTGTGCCTATGATGTGAAAGGCCCAGTGAAGAGGCTGAAGGTCCTTCCTTTGAGGTTTAGGAGGCTGAGGGAAATAAAGAAGTGGAGTTACTGGGTCACCCACTCCGTGGCCCCCCTACCTCTTCCGCGGACTGCGGCTGATGGAGACAACCTGGAGCAGCCGCTCGACAACACGTGGGGTTGCAATAGGCGCTGACTCCTCTGCTGCAGCCTTCCAGGCAGTAGTTTTCATCGCTCTCTGTCTTGCTGGTTTATAACGAGCAGCAAAGACCATTTGGGGAGCAGGGGGGAAGGGAAAAAAAATTACTCCAGCGGTGTGAGGAAAACTTCGTGTCAGTAAAAGACATTTTATGTACTGCCCGTGGCAGCACACAGGGTGTGTTATTTACTGCTCCTGCTTCACGGACATATTATACTGCTGGTTCAGGTGCCACCATCAGAGTGCAACTTATCACCTAGTGACTCACAGCATCCTAGAGCAAAGATGACAGCGGCAACTCACAACGTTTCTTTAGCACTCTGGTGACAGATCTGCAACAGCTACAATTAAAGACCCTAGGATTTGTTGTCCACAGTGCATTTGTGCTGCAGAGCCAGCAGTTATTTGTACGCAGAGTGTTAAATAAAAGGGGAAAAGGCGTTGTAGTCATACCTCACCCTCTTCAGATCCAGAATTAGTTAAGAAAAATACAAGTTTTCTGACAGAAGACACTAATTTGAGGTAAACAAAACAAACCATGTGACACGCTGGATTTGAGGCAACAAGTAGCCGGGCAGGGAGCCCTTCCCCTGCCGGCTCGTGGGCTCCCGGGGCAGGCACCCACCAGCCACGCTGGGTGCTAGCCCCGGCAGCTGGGGCACACACTGCTCCGATCCTCCAGAAGCGGGCCTGTTTCCTTCTTAACTTCTCCTCCAAGGAAGAATAAAAAGAAAATTTGGCAAAAAATATGTTTTTACCAAAAATGCCACATCACATAAAACAGAAATTATAAGCTCTCCAGAAGTCTATTCAGAAGGGCTCATTCCTGGCCCGATAAGAAAGGAAATATTTAAAAAGTGAATGGAGGCAGAAGCAGCACAAATGGGGCAGTGGGAGACTGGGCAGAAAACAGGGAGGGGAGAGGAGGAGGAAAAGGCTACACTTCAGAAATCATCTTTACCGCTGCAGCGAAGAACAGGCGGTTGTCATTTGTCGTGTCAGGCTGAAGACTTCTTCACTCCTCTGTGCGACAGGCACAGAAATGGGGTAGGTAGGAAAGGCTCTCACTTAGCCCAATTAGCGCAGGTTTCCCTAATTTCAGAATTAGCTAGACCAGAGCCAGAAGAGTTGTCTGGTCCATGCCTCAGGGGCCGCCGCTGCATTGTTCCCCTTGTGAACATTATTTCCTAGCACTTTGTCCAGCGCAGTTTTAAATTACCCAAGTGATGGCCTTTCCACAACTTCCCATAGAGACTCTGCCATGATGCCATTTATCTTGGAGGTTTTAGCTGTCTTCCTTATATTTAGGATGAAATTAAGAAAATTTATGCTGCTAGTTCTCATTATCCTGTCCTTCGAGCACTCTCCACCATTCTCCTCCCTGCCTGAGATTTACATGCTTCAGATACTTGTAAATAGCTGCTCTCCTCCACAGTTATTCTTTGGCCAAAGCACACAAATTTATTTTAATCTTTGTAAATTAGCCCAAACTGCCCTTTAATCATTTATCTTCATCTCCTCTTGGTTCTCCATCTTCGAGGCGGTCAGAGGCAGGCGGGTATCTGGGAGCATGATACCTCAGTGCCTGTTCCCATCAAAACCAGCAGCGGGTCTGCTCTCGTTGGAGCAGGCAAGCCGAGCCTGGGCAGCGAAGTCTTGCCCCTCAGCTCTGCCGTACAGCAGGTTTTCAGGAGGTACTGGGCTGTTGCGAAGATTAAATCTAGATTGATGTACACAAGCTCACTTTCGAAGGTCTCTCCGCCCGTTTGCTGTGTCCCCAGCGTGGTGGGGCTCGCATGAGGAGCGCCGTGCTGACTGGCATGTCTACAAGGAAAACAGAGATTTCCAGAACTTCAACCAAAAAGTCAGGGTCTCCAGCTGAGAGGAGGGAAATACACTGTAATGCGCTCACTGCTTCTGCGGATCTGAGCACAGCAGGGGACGTGAAAAATGCACTGAGCTATGGGTTATCCTCAAAATACCTCCCACTTCACTTGGAAGGTGCCAAAACCTGTAAATTCACCCATTTTAATACAGTTATCAAATAAGAATTCACACAGCACCCCCACCCTTTACTGACACATATCCCCACGTATCTTATATTGACAATTTAGATATCTTAATCCTTCAGTGTTTTTTCAGCTGTTAATTCTGCAACTGCTTTAAAAAAAATAAACCCTCGCATCTACCATGATTAATTCATTCTTCGTAAGTCCAGGCTGTTTATTGCTCTTTGTTCATTTATGCACTAGCTGTTTACAGATTCTCTCTTAATATTAGCTCTGTTATTTGCTAGAGACTCAAGTCATATTTACCATATGGTAATTGCAGAGATGACATGGACAACAAACAGTGGAAGCTGAGCTGCGACGGCAATTACAATAAGCGGCAGCAGTCTCCAGGCTATCTGCCGCCCCACCTTCATTTCTTCTCCCCCCACCCTCTGACGGCTTTCCTTGTGGGCTGTATAAAGCCATATGCCACTCTGATCTCTATAGCAAAGACAGGCGGAGATTTGCTCGTCACTATGGCACTACCAGACAGTTTTATTCACCTTTTCCCTTTCAGACTGTGTTTCAGCTGCAGGTCTGCCCTCCCTGGCTGGCCGCCCCACTCTGTTCTGCCAAGGGTAGGTAATCCAAAATATCGTCCGGAGCTAGTCACCCTCAATACCCACATTTTCTCTCTCACTGTTACAACAGCGCTAACTTGCTTCTCTGCCCCATCCATTATCTGCCCCATCAGATATTTTACCAAGGGAGTCGCAAAGGACCAGATTTCACAGGGTCGTTAGAAGCTTAATGGAGCAGCTCTTTAACCCACTTGGACACCTTGACCCCATTGAAATCACAGATTTTCCACTGGACACCTAAACATGATTTAAAATTCCTGCAGAAAACCAAACAGATGACTACAAGAGGCAACTGCTGTCTTCTCCATAGAAAGACATGAGCTTCCATCCAAGAGCACTGGGCAGGTCCCACACCCAAAAGACATAGGGCTAAGCCAGATAAATACGTGACTTGATCCTTCAAGAAGATTCAAAAAAATCAAGATTACCTATATGTGTATGCCAGCTTGGGAGCAGTGCATCCAACAAAGCACCTTGTCTGAAAAGGATGAGGCTCCTCCTTTGCCATTTCTAACGTGCCTGCAATGACAGTCCCCTAACTCCCAGCAGTCAGCAAGTCCTAACTTAGAGACTAGTGAGGCACAACTGAAAACTGGATGCAGAGCATCGTGTATCAGAAGAATTTCCTAGCAAAGTACATAATAATCATGCTGTTGCTTATCTCCAAAGTTGAAGAAATAGTATTTTCATTGTATTCAGAGCACTGCTTACACCAGCTTCCCTCCCTTGACCCTCCCCTCCAAAAGCCTCCTTGTACACAAAGTCATCTTAGAAGTGAGGACTATCTTTCCAGCCCAGGCAACCTGCATACCATCAGGTGAAGGCTGGCAAGGGAGAAGAGGGAGAGGGTCCTTAGGACCAGATTTTCTCTGGCGTAAATCAGCATAGGTCCAATGAGCCCAAGTCAGCCAAGCCAGCTTATTCTACTGGAAGAGCTGCCTGAGGAGCTTTGGCAACATTTCATATAACATAAACTTCCAAAAGGAAAGCTTCATCTATTTCCTCTTTGCAACTCACGTCACACACATCAGCTGGGGGGCATCTTCCTGCTTCCTCCATACCAAACGTATTCCTGGCCATCCCGCCCTGGTTCCTCCCTCCTCCCAATGCTCCATGCTGGCCCCGGATTTGCTACAACTAGTCCTGCCAACAGGAGCAGCTGAGTCATGGGAGATGACCACATCAGCCAAATGCACTGAAAAGAGACAAGGGAAGGAGAAAATCCTCCTTCCTCCCACAATCCCAGACCCCAGCAAACAAGGCCTGGAGTCTCTCTTCTCCACCATGTGCCCAGTGTCACCTTGGATCAGCATCCTGAAGCGCCTCATCCTGGTGGTACAATGACAGGAGTCATCAGATTAAAGCAGGTGCTTGGATAACACGCTCATCACATGCAGCCACCCGCCGTATGGTCTATTTAAGCCACCGAGGCAAAGCGAGAAGACAGCCTCTATCCTGCCCCTGAGGGGCACAGCCTCTGTTATCGATGCTAGTAGTCCCACATCTCCATCAGTTTTACTGAGGAGCTCGAGTCCCCTTCAGCCACTGCAGAAATTATCTTTCCATCCATTTCTGCAGAGAGAAGATTAAAACTGAGATGTGCTCTACTTGCTTTGAAGTCCAAATGTCTCCTAAGACAAGGCTAAGGCAAGAAAATTGCAGGGTCCCTCTCTTACTGGGAGTTACAGTGGAGGACTGCCTTGAGCAACAGCTGAGGCAGGAACGAACAGCCTGTTTTCACAGCTTTGCTCCACACTCAGCCCCCATCCCCTGCTCCCTCAGCCCAGAAAGCCTCTCCCGCCCAGCCGTACTTCTGTGGTGGTGCCCCAAACCCAGCTCTTCCTGCCATCGCTGATGACAGTAACTCCTGTCATCTGGGAAACCTGTCACAAGTGACGGAAAAATCTGCTTCGCACGGGAATGGAGCAACAGTCCCCAAACACCAGCGGGTGAGGAGCAGTGGGACGGGGAGAGTATTCCCCCGGGCAGAGCCACCATTACTATTTAGTTCAGGTCAGTGACACAAACGGGTAAATGAACAAGCACAAAGGGCCTTTGACAAAAGGACAGTCACTTTTAAAGACAAGAAAAGCCATGAAATGAATCCATTTTGCTGTGGGAGCTCAATGAGCAGACAAATGAGTAAAAATGGGTTTCCAATGAATTTGAGCCCTGTATCCCAACAACCCTCCACTCTGCAGTAATCCTTCCTCTGCCCAATCTCCCTGCCCTCGGCCCTCCCCGCAGACACGCACACAAACGCTTCCATGCCCCTTCCCGTGACCCTTCTTCCCACAGCAACCCCCGTGGTCCTTCCCATACCCAGCCA
Organism: Phoenicopterus ruber ruber; assembly: GCA_009819775.1. Taxonomy (NCBI): domain Eukaryota; kingdom Metazoa; phylum Chordata; class Aves; order Phoenicopteriformes; family Phoenicopteridae; genus Phoenicopterus; species Phoenicopterus ruber. The sequence goes on from CM020219.1 coordinate 39,787,519, forward strand.
CCAGCCAAGCAAGAGGCAGCATGTGCCGCAGCCCCTTCTGAGCCCCCCGTGCCGGCCAGCCGGTCAGCAAGCCACCAGCACCAACGCTGCACATTTCATGAAGTGCCTAAGAAGGTGACACCTGAGAGACCACCACCCTTTTGTCAGAGGCGATTACATCCAGCCCGTCGTGCCTGATTGATAGCTGTTGGCTTCCATACAGATACTTGCAAATTATGACCATGCCACCTCTTTGTGCTCTCTTTGCAACCGTAAGTAGATGAGGTTTCCGGAATCCTGTATGACCAAGCACAACTCCCACACCCCCTCCCTCAGCCTTCTCTGGGAAATCAGCTCTGGTCAGACGGACAGAGCGGGTCAACCAGGCCAAAAGAAGCTCAAGGCTAACATCAACAGAAAGCTCCTAGGCTCAGGGTTATTTTACCTAGTGAGCATCGGAAACTTTTTAAGTTCATTGCCGTGCATTTCTGCAATCTGTGGAACTCGATGCCATAAGAAATAAATGAAGTACTGGAAGGCTCAAAGGAAAACTCGATGTGCATGGAAATACTCAAAATATCCATGGGTTCACCAGCCAGGATGCATCCATCCTCTTGCTCCAGAGCATATTCCAACCACTGGCTTACCAGTTTTTGTGAAACTCGCTAATGTGCCTGTACGGTGAAAGCTGGAAAGGCCCTTCTTAACTGAGCATCTGCTTCTGGACTGGGCCAACCTCTTTCTTTGTCCCAGCAGCCAAGCCCATATGGCCCTGTGAGACTGGCAGAGAGCCACACACAGAGGGTAAGCGGGGGGCTGAACACGTGAGGGATGCTGGGAGAAGACTGGGAAGCTAGAAGGCATGGAGTTGTTGCGGAAAGTGGGGAGCTGGGCCAGTTACTGGGGAATCATGAAGAAACTGATATATTTAAGAAGGAAAAGCAGAGGAGGGAAAAGGCCAGAGCCGGGGGAAGGAGGGGTGGTCGTGACTCACTGGGATGCATGAAGCAGCAAGGAGATGGGTCTAGGCAGGCAACAGGCAAGCCGGTAGTTTTTTGGGAATGACGTACGTGCACCAAGTGCAGCTGAGCATCTTCTCACCTTCAGTCTCCCGCTGCGATTCCCCAGAGGGGAGGCAGCTCCGTCGTGCTCTGAAGGTTAAGCTGTGCCTTCTGCCTGGCACAAGAGCACAGCGCAGCCAATGGGTAAAACTGCCTACCTACTTAAAAGCAAACCCCAACACTGCCAGGAGGGACAGGCTTTATTTTTAGCTGGGACACCAGCAGGGTCACTGCTGGTGCTGCATTTCCCCACGGAAGCCAGGGTTTCATGAAGTGTGCTGTGTGCGCAGGGTCACTGCGGGGGAAACATCTGTCAGGTCAGCTTTGGGGAGATGGATTATTCAAGTTAGAGAAAAGGAAACATTTACTAGAAGAAGTGAACCTGAAACTACTCTGGAAGGTTAAAATGGAAGGAAAAAATGATCCTTAAAGAGTCAGAGCAGGTGGCAATTTACGTGAGGGCAATGTCTAGTGCACTCGTCTCCAAGATGCTCAGACAGGAGAATTCCCCATCACGTCTAACTCCAGCAGCATCCCCTGTGCTGGCATTCTATAACCCAAGCTCTGAGAGGCTCTTTCTTGTCTGGGGGCTGCCAAAACAAAACCAGCAGCATGTCGTTATCCCTCATTGGGATCCTTCGCAAAAGAAAAGCACGCAGAGAGAGACCCACCTTGCCTTGCACCTTGAAGGCAATGACACCAAGACCTATCCACCTCACTCTGGTCCTCGGGTCCTCACACAGGGAGCCCCCAATTAGCCCCGAGGCAGGCAGCTCCCCCAGGACTCATACTGGCTAAGCACAGCACCCTCAGCAAGCGCAGGACAGCAGCACAAACTTAGCCCGCTGCGGCCTCGTGAGGACAAGGAGTCAGGTCCTTCCCTGCTAGTGGGTTTCATGGGTGCAAACCTAATAAAACAGTTGGCACTGCTCCCACTTGCACTGCCAGGGAATGCAGTCTGGAGGCTTCAACATGGAGAGATTGTTGTTGATGAAGTGCTGAGTGCTAGTGTGAAGCTTTCAAGGGACTTGAAAGAATTGAGAGCAGAGGGGAAGTTCTCATTCTATTCTCCTCTTGAAGAACCCGAGTCCATTTGGCATGTTGCATCTGAGAAATAGCTTGGCCTAGGCTCTGAATTTTTTTTTTTTCCAATCAGGATCAACCCCTGTGCATGTTCTTGGGAAGATTTTATATTAAAAATTATTTTGTCTTTTTTTTTCTGCTGATTCTTGTGCCTCTTAATAGCTTAAGAAGTGCTTTGCAGACCCCATCACTCTTAGGTTCTTTGCAACTAATTTGCATTCAGGACTATCCATCTCATCAAGAGCAGATTTCAAGGCTGAACCTACTCCAAGCCTTAACTGCTGCAGGCAAGTCAGGCAGCAGCCTTACAGGTGGAAGAAGGGCTTCTTAAGCCAAGCTGAACATTTTCCACCTCTGGTCGTTTGTTCCCACTCTGGACTAGCTGCCACTTTTTCGTTGGCGTAACTGCTTGCACGGCTATGCCATGAATAAGGACCAGGAACCGATCTGTCTGGAACACAAGCTGAACCCACCACCTGGCCACACGTGCCACTGTGCCAGTACCCTGCAGGGGGTGGGACAGGAGCAGGAACGAGCAGCCAAGGTGGGAAGGCTGTAGAAACCAAGGTACCCATGACAACTTGGCAGGGGCATTAGCTGTATGGGCAGGGGCAGGTTTGCCTCTTGCAGCAGTGAATCCTGCAACACCTCCTGGACCACTTAACAGCCTCATCCTGCTACACAAAGGCAGAGACACATCTCCACCTTCATCTTTCCCAACCAACATGCGTGTCCAAGGGTCACCGAGTAATCCCAATCAAAATCATGGAAGAGGATAAAGGTACTCATTAAGGCGAACTTTCAGCTCGACATCAAGATACTACTTCCCGCCAAGGAAAGTCCACATCAAGGTGGTAAACAGAGACATCCAGGCCTTAATGCCCCAAAACAAATTTTCCTGACAGCAAACAGTACGGAGGGCAAGAGGATGGCTTCTTCCCACAGAGCCTTACTCCGAGTCCCCATCTGTCACCAGCCGGGGTGGGCCAGCAGTGCAAGGAGGAGGCAGCGCTGCCTTCCTCAATTTGGGTGCAGGGAGCTGTGGCACTGGGGCAGCGGTGGGTTTCACAGCCTGCCTGGACCCTGGTGACAAGGCTCTCTCCTACCACTACTTGCATGGAGGGGAGCCAGGACATGTCCAGACTGACCTGCAGCCCGACCGCAGAGTGAGGTGCAGACACGCTCCAGCTCTCCCCGCTTTTGTCCCTGCCCTGGCCCAGGGAAGGAAACCATCTTTCACCAGCACGCAGCATGTGAATGCACTGGCAGGGCACCTTGCGTTGTCGGTACTGGAGGCCTCCGTTCACTCCTGGACACGTCACCTTCAACACAACCTCAGCAGTCAGATCTAAGTGCCCTCTCACAGGTACATCCCTGCATCGCTGTATTTCTTTTGATTAAAACCATATTCTGCTTCGCTGCTGGAGAGTGCTGCTGTTTGCTTTGAGACAGCCTCCAAGTACCAGCCTGGGAGAGGGTGACGATGAAAGCGCCGGCCGTGCAGTCTCATATGTCTATAGTTTCTAAAACTCTTTGACACCTCCCTGGTTGCAAAACATGCCCAGCAGCATAGGTTATTTAGTATTTCTGGTTGCTCTTGACCTGGCTGTCTCTGCTGCTGTCCTGAGTTAGGAGGCTTTTAGGTAAAAAGACAGCAGGGAAGAGGAAGGAAGCAAACAGAGGAAGTCCAGTTGTCCAGCCTTGAAATAATCTGCTAGTGAATGGAAATGCTGAATGGAAACAGAAGCTTCTCCCTAAATCTGAGTGCTCTGGAAAAGCTCCCTGTTTTATTATGATGGAAAATCCTCATTGGAGTGTTTAGTTAGAAAACAAGCTATATCATAAAAGAAATGTTAAGAGCCCTAAGCTCCCCTCTCTCCCATGATGTCAACTGTCAGAGACATCAACGACAGCTCAGCTGTGTGATCAAAGGCTCCAGCAAGCGGATTTAAAGACAGAACTACCAGAAAATTGAGAGTTGAAGGAGCATGGGGGCCTGATCATCACCTGTTTATAAATGTGTCTTATGGGGTGAACTAATTATTTTATGATGCTGTGCCACAGGAACAACGGCACCGGGGTCTTCTCATTGAGACACTGGCAAGATGGGGGGGGTGGTGGTACCTTCAGAATGGCATGACACATCCCTACCGCCTGGTGCCTTGCTATTCCTGCAAATCCCTGTGACAGACATGCCCAGCGGGGAGACTGGGAGGCCATCGTGCTGAACTTCGCGCATGCACATTCGTGATGGCCCCTCAACCAGAGCTTGCAGTTTAAAGCATTAAGGCAGAGAGAGCAGAGGGGAAGGAGGGAAGCCAACTACTGTCTATACCATGTTAGACCCCAGGTGGCCCAGCAGCCCGCTGAAGCTGCAGGAGATTCAGGTGGTTCCCAGATTTCATTCTGGAGGGGAGCAGGGTCACAAAGCTCGCGTTCGGCCCCAAATCCCACAGCCCCACATCACTGAAATCAGCAAATGTAGAACGAGCACAGAAGGTGCTTTAAAGGTGCCCCAAGAACAGCTTGTCATCTCATGTATCTCTCGATGCATAAAACTCTTCAGGACAGAGACTATCATTTATTAGACGTTTGTACGGCACTTCGAAACATGGGCCCCCAACCAGGCTGATGCCTTTAGGAGTTACCGTTATCTAAACATTAAATCAACAATAGCATTAATCTACGCCACAATACCTAAACAGAGTGGGTGATGGTAGACAGAGCATCACGACTATCAATTTCTTGGCTTCAGAGATTTTTTTTTCCATTTTAAGAAGATTTTTTTTGTCCGTGTAATTTAATTTCCTTCACTTTTTTTTTAAATACAGAATTAGATATTACTGCCTGATTAAAAAAAAAAAGAAAGAAAGAAATTTGGCCGGCAATCAAAGCCATCTTTTTAACTGTTGAAGCACATGAAAGGCATCTGAAACACGACAGCAACAAAGAACAAGGAACTATTTATCAATGCCACTTGGTCATTGGGGAAGCTTTGGGGAGGAGACTGATGCTGTTTGTTTAAAACAAGCAAACAAAAACCTGACAGACAGACCATTTATCTGTATAGTGCTTCACTTGAAAATATTGGTGGAGGGAATACATCTTAACTTGGTTTCTAATAAAAAGTGCTGACACACTCCGTTACGGCACTTCCCTGCCTTGGGGATGGAGGATGCCTATCACAAGGAAGGACCCTCTGAAACCGAGGGACACATGCGGGATCAGGCACCACACGGCAGCAGGTCAGCCCAGGCCCTTAGCAATCCCTCTACCTCTCCAACCAGCAATGCCATAGCATCTGCCACACTCAGACCGGCCTCATCTGGCTTCAGCCCCACCAGCTCCAGAGGAAGGCAGAGAAAGCAGGGCGGCTGGATTCGTCCCTGGGTACCTCTTTCCTTCCTACAGGCCAGCCAAGCTGAGGAGCAGTGCCCCGAGTGCCCTGCGACCACCACGGAGACCAACTGCCCATGACTCCCAACAACAAAGTCTGCTCCGGCCAGACCGGGCAGCTCCCGCCCTCGCACCGACCCAGCAAGAGCCTATGGAGCACAGCACGGTGCGTGACCCAGGCCATGCTGGGTATCCCGCTCCACGTGCGCTCTCCTGTTCCGGGTGCTGGTGTCCGAGACAGCGCAGAGCGTGCTTCCCGCGCTGCCCAGGGCGACGGAAAGGACTATCCCACCTGGCGCTGCCATCTGCAATCCCGGGTGCCACCCTCTCAGGTGGCAGCTCTGCAGAGGAAGGGGGCAATCTCTCTGCAAGCGACAAGCGCTACGCAGAGTGGCATCAGGATGGCTACACACCCGCCTTCCCTCATTCAGTAGTTATTGCAACCATGTCCTCACCAAATCCCCACGCAGGTAGAAAAATATCATTAATGATACAAATGAGACGCAGGGAGATGAAACGATGTGCCCAGCAGCACGCTGGAGGCTTGCCAGAGACCAGGAGCCTACCTGCATTTCCACTGCCCTCACACAGGACCTCAGCAGCGGGATTACCACAGTCTGTCACACCTTGGGCATTTGGGAAATCCTTGAACCACCTACTTAGTAGAATAGGACTCACAATTGGCTTGGGGGAAAAAAAAAAGGCAACTGCTATACTGCATCTTTTACCTAGGGCTGTCTCTCTATTCCCATTCAGTCCTCTCCTTCCCCAGCCTGGTTGATATTACACCCTTTTATTTACCATAGGGGGTAACCGATGTGACTGCCATCACGTTGCACGCTAGCACCAGCACCGAGGGCTCCTGGGCTGCTCTCGCTCCTCCCCAGCCGGCCCTCGGCCGGAGCTGGACGTGCTCTTTTCTAACATCACTACTTACGCTCAGGAAACAAGTCTTGTTCCAGTTGACCGCAGAAGCCCAAACGCAAGCACCGAACACGACTTACTTTCTTAGCTAAACCATGATCAGGGTAAACAAACGCCTGCAACAGCAGTGGATGGAGCAGGATTAGGGACTCCCTAGAAATGCTTGTGCCACGGGGGAGCGATGCCTCTCCCCACTGCGCCAAACCTACAGAGCACCTTCAAGGCCTCTGTGCCTCAGCAGTCCCCCAAAGCCAGCTCTGCTCTCCCCGGCCTCCCGCCAGGCTCCCAGAGAGCACGGGGTGAGCACTCCTCAATGGGAAGATGCTGCTGACTGTTACCTAAGTCTTCCAGCCCTGTCCTCTCCAGAAATAAAAAACAGCTCAACAAAATCACCCGTGTGCTCTATAAAGAGATTCGACGAGTTAAAGGAATGTAAATACAAGCATGAGGAGGGGATGCGCGTAAGGCACCCCTTCTCACCCCCTCTGTTCCTCCAGTGTCTCGCCTTAAATCTGAAACAGATTTTTAGGGCGAAATCCCCAGAATGAGCCCAGGAACAAACAGAGGAGCCAGGAACCCAACCATTACACCACAGCTCCACTTGGGGGGGAGGAGGAGGAGGGGGAAATGGCCATAGCCTCACGTTTTAGAATAACAGTAAAAAAAAAAAACCCACAAAACACTTGCAACGGTTTCATCTCCCACCCAGGGCGGCCGATACTTTTGACACAGGTGAAAAAAATAAAGCCCTGAAGAAAGGCTGGGAGGGAGGAAGAGTATGAAATTACCCAACATTTAGGTCAGCTCGCATGCGTGCGTGTGTGCGTGTGTGTATGATTTCTCTCCCCCTGCCCGCCGGGGGCTGCGGGGGCCCCGCCAGCGGCCCCGTGCCCTATTTAGGGCAGAGCCTGGCGCAGCAGCTATATTTGACACCCGGGGTAAACAAGCCGGCCCCGGCGGACGGAGCGCGACAGCTGCCCGGGACGGCGGCCCCGGCGCCCCCGCCCCGCGGCCGGGGCTGGCCCGGCCCGGCCTCCCCCCGGCGGAAAAAAAAAATTAAAAAAAGGAAATTTAAAAAAAAAAAAAAAAAAAAAAAAGAAGAAAAAAAAAAAGGAAATTTATAGCACTGCATGAGAGCCGCCCCCCCGTGCTCCCCGGCATCCCTGCGGGCCGCGCCGAGCCGGGGCACCCCCGCCCGGCGGTGGGAGGGATCCCGGGGCCGCCGCGCACGGTGCCGCGGGCTGGGGCCGCTCCCGGCCGCGCACGCCCCGCCGGAGCCCGGCGGCTCCCACCGCTCCCTCCCGCCGCCAGGCCCCGGCCCCGCAGCGCCCGGCCCGGCGCGGCCCGGCGCCCCCTCCCCGCCGCGCATCCATCCCGCAGCGCCCGCTCCGCGCCGTATGCGAAGCCCTCCCCCCGCAGCACACACGCACGCACCCACACACACACACACACACACGGAGCCGCCGCGGCTCCGGGAAAAGAGCACGAAGGCAGCGAGCTCCCGGCGCCTGGGCAACGTTAAATCCCCTTCTCTACCCCCCCAGCCCGGGAGATGAGCCTGCAAAGAGCCCCCCGGCCCCTCAGCCCCCCCGACTCCACGGCCATTCGCATGCAAGGCATGAAGCCCCACTTGATAGCTGGAAACTTAACCGCCACGCTTGCGTCTCCTATGGAGCAGGGGGGAGCACCCTCTTACTTACCCCTTCTGGTGGCTTTCCTGACTTTTTTTTTGGAGGGTCGGGCGGGGGGGGGGGTGTCCGCTCGCTCCCCAATACAAATCCTTCCGGTTCCTAAAGGGAGCTCATCGCATCTCCCGGTGATTCACCGACGGTGTGTGCGGGTACGGGGGGGGTTCGCCTTTGCATGTCAGTCCAAGTTGCCTTGCTCGCTACAAAACCTGTGCTCTCTTTTGCAGCTGTCAGGGTGAGCGGGGAGGTGCATCTGGAAAAGGGGGTGGGGGTGGAGGTAAAATGTTGATAAATCCACCAGCCTTGATCTTCAGCTCCGTGCGGTGGAGTTTGGGGAGGGAAGGGAGATCTGGCGAAGAAGGAGGAGGACGAGGAGGATGGAGATGAATGGGGGTCGAGGGAGGGGGGGAGAGAAAATGGATTGTACCCCAGATTGCCACTGAACCTGCTGGGCTTCCCCTGCTCCCGCGCTCACACCATCGGGGCTTGGTCCAGGCTTCCCAGCATTACGGTGCACGGCAAAGCGCTGAGCCTGATTTCTGGGAGCCAGCGAGGTTTGCACAACTGCAGCAAGAAGCCAAATCAAAAAGCCAATCTGCGAGCCTCCAAACTCCACGTCACCCTATCAGCTGGGAGCGAGAGCTGCAACAGAATTACAAGCCATGCATATTTATTCTTCGGAATCCAGGGGGGGATTTTCAGATCGTTTCAAGCAAGGCACGACAAAAGCAGAGCAAACCCTTCCAAAATAAATAAAGGCATGTAACGTGCGCACACTCACACACACACACGTCTCTATGAGATCTCCACGGGGAGAGAGAGAGAGAGAGAGATACACTCACTGAGCGGCGATCACTCCTGTACCCTCCAAGTATATTGACTTGACTTTGTGTATTTCAAGCAAGGGAGGGGAAGAACACGGTAGTTGAGCCTCAGAGCAGAAGATATTGATTGCATATCTGAAATTTAAAGCATCTGCCAAACACTTCTGAGAGATTAAATATAGGCGATGTAATTACACGGGCAGAGTTGGTCCTGGTACCCATTTGACGCTGCATGCTTTGGTTTGTGCTTGCAGAAACCACCCAGTCATTTTTTTTAACCAAAGTCAAATAACACGTTGTGAGACAGCAAGTCATTTTAAGGTAAAAAATACACGTTGCCTCCAAAGTTGCTATTTGACTTTGGCAGAAGATGACCGGGGGCTGGTTTCCAGGGCCGTGGAACAGGACAGCAGCTTTATGCCTTGCACGAGACACATCATGATGTTTGCACGTAGGTTTGTCTCTCCTTGTGATCCCCTCTGTTCTTGCCACAGCAGTTACGGGCAGACGTGTGCCTCCAGGAGATTTACGTTCTGGCATGGTTTCTCACTTATTTAAAGAACCGGCAAGCCCATGTACTATAAGGCAATGATTCCTGACACAAGGCCATTCTGCCAAAGGATGGGCTGTTTCATCCTCCAGAGAGAAGCTGTCCCCACTCCGTTGTCGGCAGTGACTCCCCTTGCCCCGTGACGTGATGAGGGAGCAGAAGCTTCCTGGAGAGACTCGAGCGCATGTGCAAGTGCCAACTGTCCCTGTCAAAAGCAGCTGCATAAACTGCCATGAGAAACCCGAGCCCGAGTCCTACACTGGGCAACAGCTTTTACCTCGGCCAGGCACGGGCAGGAGATGTACAAAGAGGGAAGGGGAAAGGGCAGCAAAACAGTTACTGGGAGGGTGACGCGAGAAATAGTCACATCTACTTCATGCTGCCAAAAACAGGTAAGGAAAGCTGCGAGTGGGCTGTGGTCCCCTGCAGGAAAGCATAGACCACCGAGTCCCTGAAAGTCAGCTGGTCCGTTGTGGTTACGGCGCTGCAGGGCAGCCCCTGGCCCCACACCTCAGCACAGCAGGGATCCAGGGACCTGGAAGAGCAGGTACCCATTCTGGTCTGGCTACTTACAGTTATTAGTTAGAGCAGAACACAGAAACACGGAGACAGAGGAGCAGCCGGAGGAGGCCACGAGGGAGCACAGTTGATGCCAGGTGGGGTGAACGAGCAGGAGGTGGCAGCACAGAAGATTGCAGAACATCCCCTGCGTCCTGGACTCAGCCCTGTATCTCCCCAAATGCCACCTGCTGCTCCTACTGTTCCCAAATAGCCCAAGCAAGGCAGCGTACCTGGTGGAAACATGGCATGGGATGCACGCAGGCCAGTGACAAGGTGAGATCTAACATGTGCCAAGGTGCCTGAGCTTGGGGTGCCGGCCAGCCCCGCGCCGGGCTGCACGCCTGGATGATGCTTCTGTGTGACTTCAGGCTTCCCAGTGCCTGGGGGCACACAGGCACACGTGCACGTGTGGGCCAAGGCATTAAAATGCCCAGCAGTCTCATCGGAGCTGTGGAAGAGCCCTTATTAACACCGACACGTAAAATCAACAGCACAGCATCAATGGCTGAAACCCAGGACTAGGTGGATGCAGGGACCCTGGTGCTGGCCAATGTCACCCGATCTCCAGGTGGCCACCTCCAAACCTCACACCCCTGCCAGTGGGGACAGACCCCAAGGGTGGCAGCTCTCCAGTCCGCTCCAACACCGAGGGGAGGAAACCGCCCCGGCCGGCACGGGGGAACTCTCCCAACCCACGGCTCATCATCGGGCGGTTCAGAACAACCGCTTGTGTTTAAGGCTCGGCGAGAGCGGGTCTGGAGTCGAGGAACGGCGGTACAAACTGCTCGTCAGCGGGAACAAGCCCTGGGGGCAACACACAAATGTACAGTTGACAATAACTTAAGACAGACAGAGCTCCTTATTGTACACAGATGTTTCATTTCACCTCATCTCCTCAGCTCAGTACATAAAATCATGCCTAATACGTTTAAGAAATGCTCCCAGACATTTCCCTCTTTCTTTCCCTTCCATATGGGCCTGGTCTTACGTTGCTCAGTTCAGGCAGAAATTGTTCATCACAAGAGAGAGTATATGAAATTTTTTATCTCCTTAGTCTTAAAGGTGTGCTTGCAAGGTACTAACCCGGGATGAAAGCATCCAAACCCTTTATAGAATAATACTATAAAAAAGTAAAAAAAAAGAAACCCTCTTGTTTCTGTTAGCTTTAGCAAATAAAATACAGGGATTTCAAACTCCTAGGCTGCTTAGCATAATCTCACTAAACAAACCTGGATGTCAGTTTTTAATGAAAACCAAGACCACTTGATGTTTCAAGTGTTACCTCACCTAAATCAAAACCACTGGAAGACTATCAAATACTAATATATTGAAGGAACACACACTATTTCTTTCATAAAAGCTTTTCTCACTCTCTGTGAATGACAAACACAATTAATACCTACATTGTGCAGCAACAACAACAACAAAAAATTGTAAAGCAAAACCCATTCCCCTCCAGATTCCTCCACGATCACCTGAAACAGAAACCACAGGCAGGCAACGTCTCTCATGAACCAGAAAGGCATCTGTTGGGTGCTTTTCCCATGAGCAATCAGGACCTTAATACCGCCCTCAAACCTGTCTCCAAGCCCTTGAGATTTGGGGCGGAACAAGAAATGCAGGCTTTGTTCTTCCTTTCCTTGTCCACCTAAGACTAGAGAAGATTTTTCTAACTTAATCCATGGTTTCAACACCCCATGGCTTCAGTCTTCTGCTGGCAACCGTGCTGACAATAAAGATGCTGACAGCAGAACGTAGCCAACGGCAGCGCTGTTGGTAAAGACAACAGGCGTAACAGGCATTGACTTGCTCTAACAGGCCAATGTCATCTATTGACATAAAAAACCTGCCAGTGTCCTACAAGTTCCAGAGAAACTCTGGGAGTGTGTTAGCTGAGTCAGACAGGACCTACTCTTTCCCCTTCATCCACCAACTGTGCACTTAGCCCGTATGGGTAAGAATTTCGCATGGTTGCCATGCAGAATTTCAGATGGATATGGCCACATTACTGCTGTATTATGGCAGACACCACAAGCTGCAGGTTTGTCTCCTCCTTGGAAAATTTCTAGCTGAGCAAGGCCATAGGAATTGCTTCCACCATCTTGCTGTCCTCCTTCGATCTTTCAGCCCTTGGCCGAATGACCCAAGAATGGCCACAAACATGATCTACATTTGCCCTTGTTGCTTGAATACAAGCAGCCCGACTGCTCCTGCCCCAAAGTTTGCATCGAACGGCCTGGCACAGCCCCCTTTTCTCGTTCAAGACTTGGTCTCGGTGAACCTGGGTTACGTGGCAGGTTATTTTTTCATAGCTTTGCTTTTCCTCCCTCATCAGCTTTCATCAGGTGCCTGCTCACGTTCGTGTCAGAAGAGATGGGATAATGTGACATTTATTAGTATGATGCATCTGCAGAGCCTTGAAATGAAGTGCCAAATCTGAGAAAAAATTACTTTCTAGGGGAAAGAGGAAAGGAGCCACCATGTAGGAGGCAGCTTCAAGGCTATCCGTGATTACAGAGCAAATGAACCCAGTTTAAATGTAAAATTCTGTGCTTTATTTTTTCCCCCTATAAAAGCCTGCTTTTCAAACATGGCTGAGGGTCCGAGAGCCAAGCCGGGCTTTACACACACATTCTCAACAGGGCACAAGATCCTGTCGGACAAGCCATGGGACACCTGGAACAGTCCCAGGGACAGACTCTCTTCACGGCACTTCCGTGACCAATGGGCAATTCTTCCACAGGTCCCGGCAAGTGGGTTTCTGCCACAGATGCACAAGGAAGGGTGAAGCATTGCTCATTCTTTGTGTATCCTTTGCGCACTCATCAGGAAGGAGTGAAACATGGGTTTAATCTTTCTGATCCACAGATGTGGCTGTGACAGGTGTAGGTTGCGATAAGATCCTAGTCGCATTGCAGAGCTTCCCAGGAGGTTTAGTCTGGGGTCAGAGGCCATGATCCTCAGGTCTGGCTCAGAAGAAAGGGCAGTTCTTTGTGCGATCATCTTCACCATTGCAACTGAGTGCAGAGCGACGCAGGGACAAGCCCACTTGTAGGTGACTGATACCACAAACGTGTCCTGATCTGGGCTTGCCAAGGGTATTCTGTGTAAGTGAACATGGACCTAAAGGAACTTAACGCAGCATTCAGACACCATGTACAACCCCCCCAAAAATAAAAAAACCCAACTAACTAAAGACAGCAGCTAGTCACTGGGAGTCCAGGGCAACTCAAATCCTTGAAAAGTTTTGATGGGAAGTGACATCTTCCAAAGAATCCACCTGACAATGGAGAGTGAGGACACACACCTCACAACCAGATTTTGATCATGGTGGAGTCCAGGACACATGTTAATTCCTAAGTTTTCCGTTTTAGCATTGGCTTCAGGAACTGTGTTGATCCACAGATTGACCACTGCAGGGTGCGGAGAAAGTGGACATCTGTGGTGGAGCATACCCACTCAGGACAAACACCCTGGGGCGAGGCCTGGCAAGCCAGTGCATCCTGGGGCAGGAAACAGGCACTCATTCAAGGGGGATTTTTCCAGCATTTTTAAATGCCAACCACAGGTGGTGTTCAGGCGGACCTTCTCAGGTTGAGGAACTCAGACTTTCCTTCTTTGTTGGCATCTTGGAGCAATAGCTCAATACCAACTGTTACAAACTAGGGTATATGTTTTTGGAGGGGTTTTATAAGTTTTTTTTTCCAGGAAGGCCCAATGGGACTCTATGGCTTACAGCATCAGGGTATGTGCCAGGACAGAGGTCACGAGCAGATCCAGAAGGTCCCTTTCAACTGCAGTGACTAGTAATTAGCAACCAGCACCAACACTGCTGGCAATGCACCCATTTTTCTCAGCTGCAGAACAAGTACAGGAGGCTTAAATTACAGCTGTGGACTGGATCTGCTCCTCTCCCCACTCTCAATGAGGACCAAGAAGCCTGGCCTCAGAGGAGGAGGTCTGGCATGACAGACAAGAGCAACAGATATTAGCATGGTGAGACGCCTGCAAGCACATCAGGACATTCTGATGGGTTCTCATACGTGTCTTACAAAGCCCTAGAAGAGGATTTGGCTCCCAAAGTTGTCAATTTATTTAACAGCTTCCCAAAGTCATTTTGAATTCCAAAAATCAATGGGAAAAGCTCGTATTTCATTGATTTTCAAACCCAACAAAGACAAAAATCGATTGTACCTATACTACTCTGGTTTCCTTGTTAAATACTGGCACCAAGATTTTTTTTTTCCCTGCTCCCTGCAGCACATGCTGGCTACTAACATGAAAAAAATCCACGTTTCTAAAACTAAGCCAGCTCTTCGTGGAGAGGAGGATTCACAGCAATTCTAGAGCAGCAGCTGGTGCTTCGGCCAAGTGCCACGCACAGGCTGGCTTTCTCACGCCTCTCTCAAACTCTTCCCCCTTCATCTTGTGCCTGTACCTTCAAATTCTGGGTAAGCTGCTCCATGGCCAGCAGGCTTGCTAACAGGCTAAACTGTGCTGCTATTGGTAGTGAAAAATGGTTAGGGTTACGTTGTACTGCAAAGAGCCTATAGGTAGCAGGAGCACGTTGTCCCTTGTATTGGTTTCCAGTTCCTAAAGGTCTTCCACAGCACCAGCAACTGAAACTCTCCCACCCGTTTTGCAGCCCAAGTGGCCCGTGGACCTGCGGCCGCCTGCCTACACTAGCAGTACCCGGCACGGGGCTGGGGGTGCTCAGCTCACGGGCACCAAAATGCTGCTGTGGCTGTGGGCGCCCCTGCCCGTAACCTCCCGGCAGTTTCTGTAGGGGCTGCAAACAAGGTTTCACACTAGGGTTTGTCTCCACTTTCAGCATGCAAGATGCCAGAGCTGAAGGCCCCTGACCTCAGGGAATGTTACCAGACAGCACAACTACAGACCTTGATAGCACAGTCCAATGGGGATAACAATAAATGCTGGATAAAGATAGAATAAGATTTTTACTATTCCCCTAAGGTCAATGTAACAATTTTCTTAGCAAAACAGCTGAGACCTACTGGGGAAGGAAAAAAAAAAAGTCTCCTGTGCAATAGTGTCTCTTCCTTTAAAAATCTGGGACAAAGTGAAGAATGCCAGATTGTCTCTTCCCCGGAGCAGTTAGAAGAAAGCCGTGCTTCCCTCCAGGAGGCTCTGATCCTGGCTTATAAAAATCAGGGGAAAAAAAAGGAGCTATAAAGTAAATTAACATCAACTGTTAATGAAAGTTAATGGTTTAATTAAAGGAGAGAGCGGCTTGTGCACGGAGAGATTGGAGAGATACATCTGTCTCTAGGATACACGTGGCCTCTGTCCAGGTCTGGCAGGACCCTGGAAACACATATGGGACGAGCTCTCCTGGTGCAGGGTCTGACCCCAGGCTGCTCTGGTGACGGTGGTAGGGCAGAGACAGTCTCCCTGGGAAGAGGCCTGCCGTCGGGACTCCACGCACGGTCTGCCACCACCCTCAGCACTGACGCCTTGACGTCAAGTCTCCAGTTACGTCACTGAATTGTCCTTCTGATACGTGTCATGGTTTTGGATTAAGTGGGTCGCAAAACATTGATGATCCCTTAAAGTATTCATTTATTTAGGCTCTCCTAAAAGTTGAGTTTATAAGAGTATTGTCCCTTATTTCAATGTATAAAAAACCACACAATCACAAAAGGACATAGGTGCATGCAACATATACCTATATATGCTTAGATCCTGCTGAACACAACCCACTTGTCCTAAGCACACCGTCATAGCCCGACGCAGTCCCACAGTATTGCTCTGACAACAGGATCCCACCCTCAGAGTAGTCAAAAGGATTCAGACGGAAGGAATTTAATTTATGGAGGAGAAAAGCACTCTTGGACACGTGCACAAAAGACGAGGCGGTCTTTCATAGCCCAGCTTTTCTTTCTAAAGGGGTTTCTTTTCCACACCATATGTATTTTGACCTGTACTTTGTACACAGTCCTACCTTCAGCCTCTGCCCTGTCCTCTGCCGCTTTCTGTACACCGTCTCCCACCCGCTCGTGCTTCTTGCCACACGTGCTCTTTAAACCACCCTTGATGTTGTTGCTCTTTGTCAACACATCACACAAACTGTGAGCTTGGAGTAGCTCTGTCTTTTTCTCCATGATAACTAATTTGCATCCCGTAATGTGCAGAAGGAGTTCTGGAGATAATAGGTGGAATAACTGGGAACGGCAGAAGCACTTTGGCCTGGAGAGTCTCGGGCTGCCCATCTCTGGCCCTCAGCACCCTCCTGGTGCTCCTGGCAGAGGGAGGCTGTGGCCATTTTGCACAGCCTCTGGTCTGTGCAGTTTTTCACATTCATTTTTACACTGCTGGCCATCTTGCAGCTACAGAGAAATACCTCCTGCTTCCAGGAGTCCCAGTCACACGGGGCTGCTCACAGAATTGCTTTCCAAATACACCAACCTCACCCCAAGGGCCACAAGCAGAAACACCAGGTAGAACAAACCACCTCATCTCCACATGCTGGTAGGAGATTTGTCAAGGTTCACAGCTGCAGCAGCCACCTGAACCACATTTGACAGGAGCGGCCCGATGTCACTCGGCACAGCTGGGCAGACAAGACCCAGCTGGCAACACTCAGTGTCTCGCAGTAGAGCCCCAACAGACTGGGTGCTTCCCTCAGCCCGGGCATCCCGAGCCTCTTCTTCCTCCCCCCCGTCTGCCTTATTTCTCACAACTGGGAAATTAAGATTTTTGGGAACTGCTACCTGGCTACCAAATGTCCCTGCAGTGGGCTAGCAGGTCCCAGAGCTACGGGAGGGACCACCAGAAGAGCACAGAGAGGTACCTGCTGGCAAAGGAAGACCACACAGCCTCCTTGCCTCAGGAGCCCAGCCCAGAAGTCACAACAGGGCTCTCAGCAGGTACCATGCGTGCAGATTAAGTGCCAACCCCACGAGCCCTTTACAAAGGCTAAACCACGAGAAAATGCCATTTGCCTTAATGGGAAGAGCAGCAGATCCTTATGCAAACACCTGAGCTCGGAGGAAAAGGAGCCCCAAAGGCCAGCAGCACGCAGGAGCTGGAGGCAGAGCCGTGTTCCCTGCAGTGCCGGCAGGAGCTGAAGCGGCAGCTTTGTGGTGCTCGGGGTGGCCCAGCTCACCTGCGCAGCGAGCGGGTGCGTGCTCAGAGCGGGCTGCCTGGCAGGGTGGCAGCAGGGAGGTGACAAGCTGCAGGTGGGGTCCAGCCCCCCAGGAGTGTGCTGCCTCCCCAGTGCCGCTGCCTCTGTGGAGGGCGATGGGTGGTGCCAGGGAGCAAGATCCTGGTTCAGATACCTGCCTTTTCCGTGCCCTAGGAGTGTCCTGCAGGAGTCCTTCTGGAGTGGCAGAGCCCTCACCCCTGTCCTGCCACCAGCTCCCCTCCCATATGAGCTCCCCAGCCGCTGCCTCCACGTGCTGCTCCCTGCCCCAGCCGGCACTCAGCTCACATTTGCTGCATCCAAGGTCCTCAGAAGGGCCTGGATTTACTCCTTAACTGGAAGTCAAAGGTACTGACAATGCTGGAAGCAGTTTCCAGGTACATCTCCCAGTCATCACCCATGCAGCAGAACAAGCTCCCGAGTCCCAGCAGCGTGCAGATCAAGTCACTTGACCAGGAGGCAGGAGACCTGCTGCTCCCAGCCCTGCCCTAGCTTACTCCAGGGGCTTCAGCAGCGCCAGGCAACTCCTCGAATGCAATGGGGCATGGGCATTACTCGTCTCCCAAGGCTGCTGCAAGGGCTAATTGGTTGCAATGCCCTCCAGAGGATGAAGGTGTGGTTCAGCACACTCATTATGTGGCTCATTATAGAAGTTAGTATTTACCAGACAAGGGAAATGGCATCCCAGGAGCGGCAGCATCGCGACGCAGCCTCCTTCCTTAGCATCATGTTTTTGCTCACACTGCGAGAGCAGCAGGGCTTGCGGTGCTTGGATTCCTTTTCAGCTCATTCTGCTACGAACTGCTGCGCTCCCTCTTCAGCTGCTGTCCCTGCTGCCATGGTCTCACTGGTTTCAGCTGCACCTAGAAATGGACTGAGCCCTTACTTAGCATGGCTATATTCCTATGGTATTCCACTTAACATCTTTCTAGTGCCTCTTCAAGTACTTTCTTGTTAATGAGAAGGAGAGGGGAGGGATGGCTCCATGTCCTACAGGGCACAAGCAGTGCTGTGACTGCTGCCAGGGGACTAGGGATAGCCAAGCCATCGGCTGCCACAGCCACCCCTGGGGAAAAGACCAAGGCTCCTCTCTTCTCCGCTGGCTGGTGGAGCGTTATCCCCCCTGCCCAACACTATCCAGCGGATCAGCATGTCTCCAGGCATAGAATCATAGAACAGAATTGTTCTGGTTGGAAGATACCTCCGAGATCATCGGGTCCAACCATTAACCTATCACTACCAAGTCCCCCACTAAATCATATCCCTTAGGGCCTCATCTAAACGTCTTTTGAATACCCCCAGAGATGATGACTCCACCACCTCCCTGGGCATCCAGGCTGCCTGTCAGCTACTGCGCTCAGAAGCCTGGCGGCAAGTCCCTGCCTCCCCTGGGCTGGGTCCCTGCCAGCCCACGGGTGGGATCCCAGGGGAGGCGAAGGGCATGGCTCCCCCTCCGTGTGCTGTGAGGGTTTTAATCCCATCCCTGCCAGGGTGTGCAGGGACAAGAGCATGCAATAGTGCCGTGAGGTGAAGCTCATTTCATCATGCCTTCAGAAAGACAGAAACTAGGAAATACCCTTTATCCAGCCTCTGCATAGATACATTTTTGTCCTCATTTCTTTATTGGTGGTATCATAGTTTACTGCCTTCGTGAGACAGAGAGCTGCTGCCATGCGGTCAGGGGACAGGCTGCAAGAGCAGCTCCCTTGCTGGACTTGTTTGGTGGGAGTATTGAGATTTTAAGTCCTTTGCCAGCTTCCACAAACAATGAATGCATGTTCAAAAAAGGGGGAAAAATAAAAGAGAAAAAAAAAAGATACCATTCGAAGGAGCAAAGCCTCAATGAGTCCCATCACTTCCCCCAGCTGCTGCTGTGTCTAATCATTTTCATAGTGAATCAGGAAGTGTGAAATCAGCGATTAATTTTATGACTGCGATTTTCATCACAGAAGGTAGGGACATGAAACCTTTCTCTTCTGAATGCAATTGCAGCTGTGGGTTCATTCTCAGCTACCGAGTCTCCTCCCTTACCCCAGGCACCACTGGGGAAAGCGATGAGACAAAACACTCCAAACCAGGTCACCTCTTTTCTTTGGTGGAAACACGCAGACGAGTGCCAGTCCTTGCTACAGAAACCTCCCGGGATGCTGAGATGCTGTGCAGGGGAAGTTCCCTTCACAGGTTTCTCACCAGCACACAGTAAATAAGACACGTGCACACATCCTCCAGGGCTCTGCTGCCTGGAAAAGGCTCTGGCACCTCTCAGCAGCAGCGAGGGCAGAGGCCTGAGCCCGAGCACCCCGTCTGCGAAGCATCAAGCACCCAGCCTCAGCCTCAGGCACTGTCTTAACTGTCCAAGCATTGCACCGCTCTCGGCCAGGTCAAGCGTCTCCACGTCTTGTAGGACCAATTCATAAAACGCAAACTCATGAACTTTGGACAGCCTTCTCTGGGCTGTTGGAGAACCTGAGGACAGTCCATCCTCACCCCCATCCACAGCTGCCAATGCAGGACCTCTCCCTCACCCGATGCATTTACAGAGACAAGTACAACGAGGTCCTGACCAGCCCAATGTTACTGCAGTGCAGAGAGGGGGATGCAGAGAGCTTCTAGTCACTTTAGCAGAGTGGAGATTATGATGAGATCAAGCTGAATCCTGACCCTATGGAAATTAGCTGGAACTTTGTCACTGTGAGCAGTATAGTCCACGCTACTCTATGGGAGCTGCTGAAGAGCCTGGAGAAGCAGCGCAGAGCGGTCAAGGGCAGGAAGCGAAGCGCGCTGCGTCCGACACCTTCCAAGGGGGATTCGCAGAAGCAAAATGAAATTTGGACTCTGCCCAGAACATCACAGCCACCAGCCCCCCTCGCAGAGTATAACAGACCTTTAATGACAACTGCTGAGTTGATGTCTGCTACTAAAAGGCAAGATCACAGACAAACAGGTCATTGGTTTGCTCCTGACCCTGAACTGGACTGGAAGCTGTTGCAGTCCCACTGGCACTGTCTCAGCCTCTCAAAGAGAGGAGTGCAACATGCATGGAGACCTCCTGACACAGCCCGCATCCCCCTTGCACGCTGCAGGGCCTCCTCCTTCACACACCAGCCCAGCACAAGATCGCTGGTCACCCTGGCATTACGCTCTGACTGTTTATTATTTAGTGAAGCAGATGGGGAAGGGGATTATCGGGGGCAGCAACAATTCTCCCGCTTCCCTGGCATGGGATAGTGTTAGCCAGCGCGGGTGAAGTGACAGCCCAGGAAGGCACCTGCCTTGACCCTGTCCAGAAGGGAAGGCTCGCGTGGGCCAGGTTAGCACATGTGGATGCTCGTACTGCCTGGCTTCCACCAGTGTCCAAACTGGACTGAGCACATCAGAGCACTGGGACAGAGAGAAAACCTTGAGCCAGGATACAAAATTAAATCAAAGTTTTATGGGCTAGGATGAAAGGGGAAGTACTTCAAAGACTGCAAAGCATTAATTTTCCCTTTTGCTGTGGTTTTTCCTTCCCCCTTGTTTTAATATGATGGATCACCTGATAACGACGGGCGGCCGCTCTGACTGACATTTACACCAGGATAAAGGAGAGCAGGAAATTGGATCTGAGGCTCTATACTGTATTTCAGTGAGTTCTGGAGCCACCAGAAAGAGACACCTGGTCGGATTGCTAATGCCATCGCATTCCCTGCAGCCACAGCCATGCGGTCCTGTGTTCAATTTCCTGCCGTCACTCGTTGTGTCTGGTGCACAGCCGAAGAAGAGGAGTATGAAGTGTGTCTGATTTAGAGATGTACACGAACGAGGCACAAGCTCTGGCTACAGTAGGAAATTGAACTGTTGATGAGAAAATGGTTTTCACCAGGGAGCCTCCTTCTCCTCTCCCAGCCTCCCCCATTCTGCGTTGTCCAGGGCTTAAGGTCACAACTATTGCCTCTTTCACCAAGACGTCAATGGACTGGTTTAGTACTTGCTTTTCTAGCCCCGCTTTTTCTGTCCACTGTGAGGAAAGCTCTCTCAAAGCGCACGGAGCTCCTTCCTCCCTGTCCCAGCTGCTCTGTGCCATGGCGGAGGGAACACGCTGAGCACACAACCTTAGTTACCCTTCACTCTGCCGCCTTCTGCATCCTACAGGAAAAGCTGGTTTGCCTGCTAAAGGGGATGGAGAAGGGAGGGGGACCACAACAGGGCAGGGTATTTTCTAATACATGGTGAAATCTCCTTTGGGTTCAGACCTGGCCTTGCAGGAGCTGTCAGGACATTGGGAATCCATTCCTGTTGTGGGCTTTGCTGGGTCCTCAAAGCCAAATCCCATCACACGCTTCCTCAGCTGTTCGGCAGGCAGGAGGGCACTCTTCCAGAAGGACTGCGAGACTCGCGGGTGCAAAGCCAGCCCTGACGTGGCACTGGGGCTCTAAGTCCTGGAATCCTACCCTGCTGATGTTTTGAAGGAGATGAAGCCTGTGAGTTCCAGCCTGGAGAAAGGCATTGCTACCGGTGCCTCTCTCCGAACTGGACTCGAACAGCTTCATATCCTAGAGGTTTTGGGGTCCAGACCCTGGTTCACAGCCCTCACGCATCTCTTGCTACAGACAGCTGTTTGCACTTCTAGATTGAAGCCTGGATCAAAGACAGATGCGGCGAAATACTCAGGCAAGGTTTTTGTTCAAGTACAGCCAGCCAGTCCTAAGCGAAATACTCTGGATATTTTATGAAAACCGTGTATTTTTATTTTAGATCTATGGGCTGGACAAGCATCTGAACATGCATGAGTTTAAATTGCTTCCCAGCTTTGGGGGATCTGCACTACATCCCCCTGGAAAGCTATTTTAATTGCCACACCTCCTGGAAAACCACCCAGCAATAATATTTCTTGCCTTGCTGGCCCATCAGGCTGGACTGTAACAGACAAGATATTGATGCAGCAACCTGATGTAATCAAGAGCTATAAAAGGCAAAGCAGTAAATCATTTGGATGCAACAGTCTGTCTGTGCACTTAGCTGTTCTTTATGTTTTCTAAAACATCCAATAAACAAAATTGCATTTAACTATTAACAGTCACACAGCAATTTTCCTCGCAAAATGTGCGCTCTCGCAGACAACAGGTGGTGGTGGGGAGGGAACATGGCTGGGAAGTAGGTCAAGAAGTGTCCAGAATTAAGAATTATTTTTCTTTCCTACAGGTGAATCATCTGAAGCTTATCTCACTGTTGAGCACAGCTGTTGGAAAAGGTGTCTCTCACTACTCCTAGGGTTAAAGAGTCAACCATATTCTTTACCGAGCTGAGTTCTCCCTCAGTGCTCTTAGGACTGACCATCAAGCACACTTACAAGACCTAAAATGAGAGCTGCAGCTCTGCGGGAAGCTTGTGCAACACTAGCTGGAAATGAAGAGTTAGGTCTGTCTCTTACGCCTCAGTTAGGACCATCCAGACCTGCCCTGGAGGGCAGGAGCTGCCTGGGCAGAGGCAGAAACGCTGGCCGCAGCTTTCCTCCTGAGCAGGAGCTGCCGTTCCCCAGAGCTGTGAGTTCAGGTAAGCTGGAGAAACGCACACAAGGGCGGTAGCAAAAGAGGTTCTCGCTAGAGGACCAGGAGACCAGAGTCCTCTCCACAGCTCAGAAGTGGGTCACGGTCCCCTCCCTGCCAGGGACTCGATATTTCAGCCCAACCCATGGAAACACAAAGCACCTTATAGATTTCAGATACACTAAAGCACATTTTTCTTGCAGCCCACGAGACGAGCTTTGCTTTTCCTCTGCATCTCAAGACTCTGGGTTCCAAATAAAGAATCAGTCGAGATATACAGAGGGTAAATGAGATCAATAACTCCTATCAGCTTTTAAAGTGACTAAAGAGACAGCTGAGGAGCTGGAAAGAACCAGGCAGAAACTGAGGCATTTTCTCAGCTGCTTCTTTGCCAGATTTCCTAAGAAGCAGGGGAAGACAGAGCCACTTTCTTTACCTACCTGGCCTCAGCAATAAGACAAACCCTGAGGCCTCAGGAGAGAGAAGACAGTACCAGCAGCTCAGGCTTTGCTTAAAAAACTGTGGACCATCTCACCAGCCTCACCCCAGCAAATTCATTGCAGGTGAGCGGTATCGAACCAGCCAGGTCTGGAGGTGGGTGGTTGGTGGCCGGGTGTCCCTGACAGCTGTGAAGCTCCTTTAACTTACCCCAGCTGAAAATTTTCCCCATCGGCTGACATTTAACTGCCCTGTTTTTTCCAGGATTTATCAAGAAGTCAGGCACTCAAGGTGACTCATCGCCCGCTAAGCCGGAGCCAGGCAGAGCTGTCACACTGCGCAGTACTCCGGCTGCCCAGGGGGGCAGGCAGTAACACAGAGTGACCGGATCCTCCCTGGCCTGATTAACTTGGGCATCAGCAGCGTGTTGCAGGGCGTCAGCCAGGTTGGATAAACCCCTCCTGTGCGCTAGAGGTCTGGATGATGAGGAGCCTCTGCCTCTGTATTGCAACGGGGCAACGTGCACGCTAATGCCGCAGCAGAGTTCAGTTACACCAGGGCACGTGCCGAGCAGTCCAGCTGGCTTGCGTGCAGCTACACCGGGGTAAATAGGAAGAAAATCCCTAATTATAATCACCTGTCAAATAACTTGCGCCTTCCCCCGCTCTCCTCCACTGCCTTTATAGCCTGTCTGTCTCCCTGGCAGCCCGCTCTTGATTTTCAATGGGTTTGCAGTATATTTAGGCTAAGGCTAAAGCTTACATGCGAGCAGGTGAACTGGAGGCAGCAGACCAGCACCCCACAGAGCCTGGAGGAGGAGGAGGTTACCTGTGCTCCCAGAGGAGCTGGGCACTGTGGTCAGCAGCGGGTCGGCCATCGCCAGGCTCTGATAACACACCCGTGTCTGCATACAGCAGATATTTTACTCCGTGGGCCCCCTTCCTTCTCCTTCTAATCCCAAATGCCAGGCCTGGACCACAGGCATGTCTCACTAGAGGGCAGCAGGATGCATTTAGAGATGGAGGCAGCAGAGCCAGAAGTCGGTGCAGCCTTCTGGATCCCCAAGAACACTGAACAGGACAGTACACGGCCGTGGTCCAGATGGGGCCACCGCCACAGCTTGCGCATGGGGCCAGGAAGGAGCTGGCCCAGCAAAGCTCTGGCCGGGGAGATGAAGGGAGGGTTTTGCTTTCGGAGTTACGCCAAGGGGTCCAGGGCAGCACTGCCTGACATTAATAAGCTTGGCACAGCATTAAAAAGAGGAGCAAATGGGATAGGAGGCCAAAGCAGCAGCCTTGATGTAGGACATGAAAGGAGACATTTGCTATCAGAAGATCAGAGACGAGGAGGCGCCTCTTAAAAAAAAAAAAAAAAAAATCCAAACACTAAATGAATGGCTACGGTAGAGGGTTCAGCTGGCGAACAACCGCGTGATGGGCAGGAATTTGGAAAGAGCCGCTTCTCTCTCAAAGACACGCGCACACACAAAAACCTGCCTTTCCCTGCCTTGTTCCAGAGAGAGGAGTTACGCAGGAAGGAGATGTGGGACGAAGCTGTGTTCAAACAACACAGCTGCTAAAAGCTGTGTAAAACTGAATTGAATGCACAGGATGAATTGAACAATAACACTGAAGCGACACAGACTTCATCACTGGGATCTCTGGAGTGAAAGAAAAGAAGTGGAAATTACTCAGTGTGGGCAGGCGCTCCTCTGTTTGAATAGTGGAAACAGCATTTCTAGGCTTACTCTGAGAGCCAGATTAGCCCAAGGGCACTGAACATAGCGCTCATTTTGTGGGCCAGGGATCTTCCGTTCCAGTGCAGGCTGCTCTGGAACGCCTGCTCCAAAGGCATCTTTTCAGGTAAGTGGTTCAGTTCTCCTTAAAGATTAGGCATACTGTAGGTGACACCATTAAATTCTTGTCCAAGCTGGTTCACGCTTTACTATAGAGAAAGCAAACTGGGAACAGACCAAGCCCTGCTCCGTGCTGCAGAAAGCAAGGGTAAGCACCAGCCACGGTGCAGTTCATCTTCTCCCAAGGATCAAACAAAACCTTTGCAAAACCTCACAAACCTCCCAGAGTCACCCCATCTACCACCGAAGCGAAATGGTCTGGAGGCACACAGCAAAGATGTCATTAGCCATAACCATGCCACCTGCTTTAGGACAGGAGCTGAAGAAGGCAACATCCAAATAGCACTGGGGGATATGTTTCTGCAGGTAAAGGCAAGTCACCGTCACCGGACTTGGCTAGGAGAAGGCTCTTAGGGCACCGTGGGATTTCAGACCTGGGAGTACCTGCACAGACAAGGGAAGTTTGGCAGGAGCCAAGAACTGGATAGAGTCAGGCCCCAGACGTTGAGTTGTGGGAGCAACCTGCCACTGGTACACTGCCTTCTGGAACATGGCTAGCTTTCAGTAACTTCAGATCTTAAAATTAATATCTAATATTTTTAACTGATCTGCTCTATCTCAAGCAGAAGTTTTGGGCCTGAGGCAGGGATTACTCGATGAGTTTCACTGGCATGGCTTGTGCAAGAAGATGGCCCGGAGGAGGTCTAGCTCTTTTCCAAGATTTTGTGATGATGCCCATGTCAGAAGAGAGGACTCCTGAATGACCCCCACAATTTGTTTGCACAAGACGCCATCTCTTACAGCTCTGCTCGGGTAGTTGCACATCCTTCTGGCCCTGCAACATGGGCAGAGGAAGAGCTACCCATGGGAGGGGGTCCACGCAGCGGTTCTGGCCTACCACCACATCCCGCCTGCGATAACACCTCCCTGAGCCCAAAGCGGGAGATGGTGGTACAAGAGGCACCACAAAGGGTCAGGCCCCCTCAAGGCAAGTGAGAAAGGAACGCAGAGCAAACAGACCTATAAAAAAAGGGCAGGCACATGAAAAAGTGAAATCACCTTCTCCGAGCTTCGGCAAATTGGCCCTGACAAGGCAGTGTGAATCATTAGAAGAAAAGGATAAACTGCCCCCAGCCCTGCCTCTTGTACTTAAAAATCACACAAACACTGAATATGTTTTAGCTCCTCAACCTGCATTCCCCGTCTTTACAAGTATGGGTCATGTAGGCACCGTGAGACAGACGAGAGGGGTGACAAGGAAGGACAGTGGCAGGCGCCCCAGAGCGGTAGTTACACAGCACTCATTTCCTTAGGAGGCAACACCTCTTGCCTCTGGCTGCTCTCACGCCGTAGCCAAAGCTTGCCCAAAAATCACATGGGGACAAGGTGACCACTCCCTCTGAAAAATGCTGTTTGGGAGACACCAACATCGAGGAGCTGATGGACACGGGGCATCGCCTGCTGCTGTTACCGGTTCAGACCTGTTCCTGCTCAGGAGCTCCCTGCCTGGCGCAGTCTGGATATCTGAGCGAAATAACCTCCCTGGCCTCATTCTGCAGACGGCTGTCTCTGGTGGAAGGCTGTGGTCACAGTGGCCGGTCAGCCCTCTTTGTTCGTAGCCTTCAATACTGGTTTAACCATAAGGGAGGGGCAGCTTGCGTTGCCCTAGTGCTGTCCCCCCGGGACATTGATAGCAATTTGGAGAAAGCACTGGCAGAGGAGGTACGCGAGGGCTTCGGTCTGCAAAGCTGAGCTTGCTAAACATCAGGTAGTCCTTGGCCAGGCGGTGATTCTGGGACACAGCCCTGCCACAGCAGCTGGCTGAGGACAACCATGGCCGGCTCCTTCCCAACCCACCCATGGAGGGAAAGATCCTTTGAAGAAAGGGCTTGGGGTTGGAGGACAGCCAAGATTTGGCCCTGTGCAACAGGTAAATAAGCTTCTTCAGCTATACTTGGACCTCTGAAATGCTCCCATGTTTTGAGATGGCTTCCCAGAGCAATGAGGTGTTCCTACGGGTCTGTATGTTCTGTCTTTCCTCCCGTCTCTGTTATCCTCTGATCCCAGCGGCTGGAAACATTACCCAGGCAGAACAAGACAAGAGCGCAAGTAATTTGCCTGTGTTGTTAGGGAAATGGGAGCAGGACAGCAAGCCCCAGCCCTACAAATGGTTATCTTTGAGTACATAATTCTTAATTACATACTTAAGCGAAGCCTAGAGTAATTTAGTAAGTTAAGCATGTAATTCCACTTTAACTGATGGGTAAGTCCCTAAAGCAAATGCTTATGTGTACGCAGGGCTACTCCCTAACTCAGCCAAGACTCCCTGGGGAGCTGGAGAGGCCTCACTCGGGCAGCATTGGGGGTGCTTTAGCAAGGTACTGTACCCGTGTGCACACAAGCGGATGACACAAGCCATGCCCCAAATTTGTACGACAATCCCAAGTCACTGGGAGAGCAACTCTGGATGAGAACAGTCCGCTTTTACCAGAAGAAAGGTAGATGTTGGGGAGAGATGCAGGCTGAGGAGGGCTGCCTGGCCCCATCCCCACGCTGCAGCAGGCAGCCCGAAAGCCTCCCCAGCAGCTCCACACCTCTCCCTCTGCCAGCCCGGCTCCAGCGGCCACCCCACCTCTTCTCGCCCCGCACAGCTGTGCTGCAAGGAGTTTGTTGCACAAACCTGTCTACTTCTTAGTTTCCCCATTGATAAAATTAGGTTAAAAATAGACATCCACCTTTAGAAAAATATCTGGAGGTCCTTAGGTGAGTGCTGTGCCAACAGAAATTGTCATCATTAACAACCAGGTAAGATGAAAAAAGAAGCCGGGGGGAGGGGGAGATCTACACTGAGCCTTTTGATGGGTCTGTTGCCTGGGGAAAAAAAAAAGGTAATCTATTAAAGCCACATTTACTCTTTGAAAAATTTCCTCATCTCTGATCAGGCTTTAAAAAAAAAAAAAAAAAATTGGCGCGCAACGCTGGGCAGGCAGCCTGCCTCTGGCTGCCTCTGAACCCGCACCCCTGCCCGGTGCCGAAGGGGTGTCACCTAGCCCTGGGAGACGGGGGCAGAGCACGCCTTGTCTCGGGAGCTCCAGGGGCAGCACAGTGGCTGCGGGAGCAGGCTGCCTTCCAGCCCGGGTCAGCTTCCTCCGCTGATATTTGCTTGCTGCCCTCGCGGGCTTGCTGCTCTCAGAGCAGCCCCCATGCTCTTAGCGTGACGTTTTCCATTTCTGCCTTCAGTCAAGTCACGAAGCTGTGTATCAAGTGAAGATACACAAGACAGAGGAGAAAGCCAGCACCGTGGCTTAATTAATCTTACGGGTGGCCGTCATGCAGCGGGAGGTAGCGTAAACGTGAGACCAAAGTCTTGGCACACTGAAGAAACATCACACTTCTGCCAGTGCCAGTACAATGGGGAATGGATTTAATATACCGCTCCAGGGAAGAAGCGGAGGGAGGAAGGGGAAAGAGCCGAGTGCGACAGACAACCCTCCTCAAGCAATTGCATTCCTCCTGCTTCTTTACCTGCCAGGGGCGAAAACATCCCACTTGGTACTGAATAATGTGCTGAAAAAACCCAGTGCAAATCAGCTGGTGCCTGCGTGCCCCTGCCGGAGCTGAGCCAGGGGGCACAGGGTGAACAGCTACAAGCTACAGTGGTTTGAGGTGCATGCTAACAGCACCAAGCAACGTATCCAGTGCAGAGGGTCATTATTTTGGGTATTGTGTAAATGCAGAGAAACTAGGTTTTGCCTTCTTACCAGCCTCTGAAGGCTAGGCAAAGGGTAGGAATAAAGGGGAATTATTCCCTTTTCCTGGATGTAGCAGCGCAATGACATGATCGATCCATGATTACAAAGGGAGACTGTGACAGACCTTTTCTACCTCCTTAGAAAGTAAGGGACAATTTCTTTCAAGAGCAGCATCCGTAATTTCTCCAAGGCCAATAATCAGTTCAAACTAGACAGCACAAATGCTCATTGGCATTTCAGAGGTGAACAGCAAATAAACATTCATTGTTGAACAGATGCCCTCCTCTCTTCCTTGTGATAGATCTGCTCTCTTCTTAGGCAAAAAGATAAAAAGAAAAAGGCATTGCTAAGTAGCTTCCATTAAGGCACGTCATGTCACCTTGCCAGGGCTGCCTGCCCTCTGGGCAGAACTCTGGGTGAACATCCCAAAGCATCTTGCACGTGCCGGGTTTTATCCCGGCTGGATATAGTTTGGAGGGTAGAATCACCTGGGAAGAGATGCGTGAGGAGACAGCCAGCAGAGATGCACGACGGAGGAAGCCAACTGAAACTGAGGAGCTGGGAGGGGGAGGAAGCGTGCAGCAGGGAGGAGATGGGTCTGCCCTGGCCAGTGCCAATGTCACTCAGTCAACGTGTGACTCAGTCAATCCACTCTGCGCATGACATTTCTCTTGGTAGAACATGTCTTCTCCCCAGTTCCTCCGCTCTAATGCACCGATGCTTTCATTTCAAAAGGTGACACAATTACAAGGGATGCTAAAAATACACATGGGCTTTCATTCCACTCCCCCGTCTCTGGCGGAACCGAATTCCCAGCTTTCCCATTAGCCAACAAACAGCGGTTTAATCTGAGAGGTGTTCGGGGGGACAAGAGCATTTATTTCTTTTCGTTATCTCCTTCCTTTACACAACACTAACAACCAAGGCTCGAACTTACAGCCCAGTCTAGTTCTTCGGATGACCGTCGGTTAGCCCTCCCCAGCCCAAAGGGAAGGGAGCCTTTCTCCTGCCCGTCCTTTAATCTGCCAGCCCTTCGGCACGATTAAAGGTCTAGCCCAGTAGTGCCCAAATTCCCCGTGCTGTTGGCCACCTTAGCTACTCTTCGAGGCCCTCACAGCCCCTTCCTCGCCCTAATACTGAACATACAGCAGACACACAGAGCTGGGGGTCATCACACGTGCAGCAGCCAGACGCTCCCCCAAAATACAAGCCTCCCAGTAGACTGGCACCACAAAAGCCCTGCCAACTGCCTGCCGCTCCCGGGCGGCCCTGGGGAGAGAGGGGCCCGGGAACCAGGGCGCAAGCTGGGTAAGTTGTCCTTCCAGGGGGATACAGCTCATGGATGCGAAGATCACATGCTCCAATACTCATTCCAGACCAGCGATGAATGTCCAATCAGTCTCTATTTCACAAAGCCAGCTTAGCATGTAAAAACAGGATGTTTTAGATAACAAAGAGTTAATTGTACAAATGTTAAACTTCTCTTGCTCCAAATGCTCAATGTACTTGCAATTCTGCTAAAAAAAAAAAAATCAGCCTATGGATAATATCAGACAAACTTTATGCAGGGGAGCTCTTCAAACTGATGGGAAAGTATTTAATAAAATTACAGTTTATTCATATAACATTAGGTCGCTGTAAACTTTCTCTAGCTTTAAATGCTTTTACCTCACATCTGAAACATTTTCTTTTTCTGCTATGGTTTGAAAGACATACCCAAATACTAAGCTACAGTAATTCCTGCTTATGCGCTAGGTATTCAAAATAGAAGCCTTAATTGCAAGTTGCAAATGCTATAAATGGCAGGCAATAAATCTCAACAACAGACGATCAAAAGGGAAGAAAAACCAGCAACATGGTTGTTTTTATCTAAACCCAGGACATACTAGTCTGGTACAAAACCTCAGTTGTTAGAGGGAGAGTTTTACCTCAAGCGATAGATTCTGTGAAACACTTCTGTATTAGGAAGATTAAGAAAATACAAACATTTCTACTCAGGATCACTGTCAATACCCCAAAACTCAGGAACTGACATCATCTTTTCTGATGACTGAAAGCATTTTAACCACATCTTTTGTGTTCCCCAGATGTTTGATTCACTTAAATCAGGCATTTACTCCTACACATCGAAAAACCCTTTTGAGGTGGATGTTTTGTAGCAGCCTACAAGCCTCATAACACCTTTGTAGTGAGGTTAGATGAAGAGGACATCTCCAGGTACAGAAACAGCACGCTCACTTTATGTTCTAGTTACTGATCAGAGATCGTTTAAGTATAAAATTTGTATTAAGGGCTAATGAATTACTCCTTTGGGAATGTGGAAGCGAGTTCCTTAGTAAACTCAGAAACATGAGTTACCTCTCCAGAAAAATTAAGCAGAGGAGATGACCTTCTGGTTCGATTACAGGATATAAGAATTCATTACTTTAAGATATAACTTTTAAATTAAAGACACTTTCACGTGTGCTTGGACCAACTGAAACAGGTTTTTCAGCTCCTATGAAAAAGTCAAAAGTGAACTGAATATATCTATTATATATATGTGCGTGTGTGTATAAGTAAGTGCTAAGGGAGTTTCAAAAAGCTCCAAAGACGTTCTGCAGAGCTGCTGCCACGGGGACGGCGCAGCCCGCGCCCCCTCCGCCCCCTGAACAGGCCGCCTGGTCGTGGTGAAGGAGCCCTGCCAGGACGGAGGCACCGAGCTGCCGCGCTCGTGGGAGACCCACACCAACGCTGCCAGCCCCTCCCTGCACGGTATATTCCATTTCTGCAGAAACTCGAAGGAAACAGATTGCTTTTCTCCCACCGAGCAGCCAGCAGCGCCCTGCCCTCCCAGCACGGAGGCCCACGGCTCCGTGCGGCGTGCCCGCTCTCGCCGCCGTCGCTCGCCCCAGCCCATCGGCGGCTCTGCAGCGAGCCAGCAGCGCAAAGCAGCGGCTTCCCGGGTCCGCGCTATTTCTGACACCAACACATCCCCCGACCGCGACATCGGGAGGAGCAAGAGGCTGGCAAACCGGGCCAGCAGCTGGCGTGACACTTCTCTGGTTCAGCTTCTAATGGGATAATGAAGTGCAGTTTCAGGTAGTAACAGCTCCTGTTAGACATTGCAGGCCTGAGGCCACGCACTCACAGGGAGAAAGAAGCTATCCTCAGTAAACAGATCTCACTTGGACTGAAAATGTTCAGTGTTTATTCACTGAGTTGTTTCAGGAAAGCTGTTTCAGTGGCTTCCCTGCCATTATTGATTCAAATACTTTTGCTGATTATTTGGAACGCAGTTCACATTTGCCCAGCTGCTGCAGTTATCTGGGATTTACCAAACAGGAGTCACCAACTGGCAAATGTGGTTCTTCTGTCAGAGAACTCATCGGGTTACTTACACTGGAGCAAGGCTCACTGCCACGTACGGAAATGAGGACTTTGCTTTCCCCTAAGGATAGCCCAAATGCTCCTAGGTCTGTTCAAAGCTCTTCAAAGAGACACAGAGAGAGACAGAGATTGCCTTCAAAGTAACCGTGGTTTATTATTTATTTCTACCTTTTCCTTTTTTAGTAACAAAACAGCCATAATTATTAATCATGATTGTTTTGAGTGAATCTAATTGCAGTGTTCCCTAAAGCATAGCAACAACTCCCTCCACGCCCAGCCAACCGAAATAGAAAAATCACATGCCAAAAATAGCACCAAGAGACAGCGAACAAAACCTGGCCTCCCACAACTTGTGTCATTAGACCAGGCAGATCTTTGAAGCAAAAATCAGCTGGGAGATTAAGCCCCTGGAAGACATTGCTGCCTTCCCACAAAAGCCCGCCAGAGGTTTCCTGCAGCAGAGGTCTCCTACATCCCTCCCTATGCCAGGGGACGTAGAGCTGGCTGGTGCTTTCCCAAAAGCGGTTTTGGAGGGTCCTCGGCCAGCCCTCCCTAGGTGGAAGGCAAACTCACAACATCCTCCATGTACCTCCTCTACACAGGGTAGCTGCAGAGACAAGGGTGGAGTTTTTAAGCGATCTCTGCTGACACAAAGACTGGAAGATACCCTGTAGTTATTGGGTTTGATGTAGGAATGCTGGAGTGAAATTCCTTTGAGTTACACACGAGGTTCCGCTATATCATTTTATGGTCTCTTCCAGAGATAATATATATGATTTCCTGTTCCACAAGTGACTTAGGCAAAAAAAAAACCTCCAACCAAAAGCCCCGTGCATCATGTAATTACACTGATGCAACTGTTCCATATAATTCCAGAGGTAGGTCCACTACAGAAAGCAAACCAGGGACTGCTCTGAAAAGAATTCAGCTGAAAAATGTGCGCAGATCTCTGACCAAAATCTGCTAGCAGAGTGCTCCTCACTTGGAGGTTGGACCGCTGCAGTTACATCAGGGTGAAAAACAAACTGGGAAGGAAGAGACATGCCACCTGCATTGTATCACAGGCTCTGACGGCGGCACCCATCTCCTGTCACAGTAGTTTGAACGGGTCACAGCTCAGGAAGGCAAGGCATGAAAAAACCCAGTGTCCCAACAAAATCCCAGATAAAATAGCATCCAAAGGTTTTTATCTGGGACATCAGCATCTTCCCCCCTGTTCTGACTGCCCAACAAACTCCTTTTCATCATAAATTAATAGACCTGTGTATAAAAGCCAGGATTAGGTAAGGTCTTCAGGCACTAAGTCTGGCTGGCAATTATGGTGTCCCTTGTGGATACTTAGCTTTGGATTTAGGAAGTTTACAACTACCAAAACTAGAAAAATATGGACATATTATCACTGTATTATCATTGTAGTATTTTAAGGTCTTCCTGTGTACGAGATGTTTTTTGCCTGGTCCCAGAACCCCATGATGCAGGGGTGCAAAGCTCTCAGAGGGCTTACCTGTGTTGTCTTCCTCCAAAAATTTTTGGTTTTATATTTCCTTTAAGCATTAAAGTAACAAAAAACCCAACCAACAAAAAAAGAAGACTCTCCTATTACAGAGAAACGTGGTTTTTTGTTAGCCTCCAACAGAAAGGAACCACAACCTCCAGCTGCATCGCAGTTCCTCCCACTCTAGAAAGCAGTGGCCCACCTGCCTCTTGAAACAGAAGTAATTGAGGGCAATGCATCTCAGCTGTACTTGCAAGGCACGTTACAGGGGACTTGGCTGCTAAAAGCTGCCAGGTCTCTTAAAGAGCAGGAAGGATAGTAGTTACAGATGGAAAAGAGCTAGGAGGTCACGGAGCCCAGCCCGCTGCCGGGGCAGGATGGAGTGCCCAAAGAGAGGACACGTCAAGACTTCAGCTGATACCACACTTGATCTAAGCCAAAAGGCCAAGAAGAGATAATGGGAAGGGGACTGAGGATAAAAGCGACTGGCGGCTGCCTCTATGTGCTCTGCAGAGGAGATTCAGGCAAAACCTCTTTGGAATAATACTTAGAATTTATCACGTTAGGCAGATGGTATTTGACTTGCTGCTCTTAATACATAATCCTGAAAGGTCCGTGCCGGTTCTCTACTGTAATAATAATGCTGTTTTGCATGTTACAAGAAACCTGAAGCAGCATCAATAAAGTAGTCTCACAGGGCCAGTTTGCTGACATACTGTTCGTGCCCTTGCTGTGCACAAGGTTATCTTTAATGGCAGAAAATATCTTTTTATTGCTCCCCGTTGACTTGGAGGAGACTATGGATCCTCTGACCTTATTGCCCATACAACATGAGCTCTGGCTGAAGGATCATCTAAGCAAAACTTTGCTTTTGAAGTACGAAAGATGTATTTCCTTAGTTTATTTCATCCAGCAGACAAGACTGCATTCAGTCCTGCCCAAGAAAGCCTACAGTATGACTTCCCCTTGTCCATGCCATGATTCCCCTCCTCAGAAAGGTAGCTTAGATACATTACCTCTGTAGTAGGCAATGCTGGGATTGCAATTTCTGTCTAAACACCAGCGTGGCAGAGTGAGATATTTGCTGATCTTTGTAATAATAATTTATTGAGATAATCTTTATTTAAGCTGTCAAGAAAGCAGCTTTTCAAGACAAAGAAGAAATAATTAATTAAAAAATTATGGCAATATCAGAGCTGCCCTAATTTTCAAACGCATTCAGAGCCCACTACCCTGTCCCAGAAGGTTCAGGGAGAGAAGCTCGAGGGCACTAGCCGAGGAACACAGGCCCTCACTGTTCTTGCAAGCACCAATCCAAAGCTTTTGTCTTAACTTCCAAGAAAGCCAAAAGTGGAGTTCCCCAGACTGCTTACTAAATGAGGAGAATTCTTGAGATCCAGCTCACCCAAAGCTAGCCTTATAAAGGCAAAGTGATCAAAACTCATCATCTAAGTGCTTTCCAAGATCAGCAGGGAAGAAGCAGTGGAGCACAATTCAACCTTGGTAGACATCTACCTTTGAATGAGGGGATCACTGTCTGGATGTGCCTTGATGTTAATGTTTGCCTTGATGCTTGACTTCTATGGAGCTACCATGTACGTTGGTGGGAAAATGAATTCTCTTCTGTGTAACCTGGGCAAGCAATCACTGCACAGAGCCCGTTCCTGCTACGGTTAGCATCCTCATCCCTCAGAGGTGATCCCTGCAAGTCCCCACCTTGGCAGGGCAGTGACTGCAGAGGGATGCTATGCTCCAGCTCTCCATTGCGTGTGCACAGAAAGGAGAATGCAGTCTTTGGGGCTGTCTACATATGTGTGTGTCTGTCTGTCTATCTATTTGATACACAATGCACACCCTCTAAAAAACGGCTTTAACAGTCATGTGGCAACACACAAGAGACCTTAAGGTATTATGTATTTTCCAAATTTCAGATCTTCTGCTACACTTCGCGCAAAGAAAGCAGAGAGTGGTGAATCCTCCAAGGGCAAAAGAAACTTCTCCAAGGACAAAAGAACAAGGCACAGAAATACCTTGGTCGACTGCTGTAGGAGTTCCTAGATCATGGTATCTCTGGGCAGAGAGCACAAAAGAGAACTAACACCTGGTCTCCCTCTAGTTTCTTGGCATTACCTGAACACACAGAAAGGGAAATGTGAAAAGACTGTACAGAATATGTGGCAGAAAGTGGATAGTGTTTGCCAGCAACAGAACTTTTTTTTTAAAAAAAAAAAAAAAAAGAAAGAAAATACCCTTTTTGGGAGAAGAAATATTGATGTTTTTAACCTTAGGGAGCTGTAGAAAATCCTATGCATCCTCCTACTGCTAGCAAAGATGGGGGGAAAACAATAGATACCTCAGGGATAAATAACTGGGTGACCCCTGTATGATGTGACACACGCAGAGGATACTATCAAGTTAGTGAGGTTAATTTAAGGTAGTAATGTGCAAATCTGGCTTTGACAGGAAATTCTATCTGCACTTTTAAGATCACATGCAGTATGTACAGAAAAATGGACCTGTCAGATAATGCTGCACATCCCTGTGTAGCTTCAAGGGACAAAGATCGCTCAATTTTTAATTTCTGTTGTGAATAATTCATTACAGGGGTAAGAAATCTTCTTGAATAGATGAAAGATAGATAAAGGTCTCCTCCTCCTGTTCAAAATCACTGACCAGACAACTGGGTCTGTCCATAGAAAGTACATGTTCCCATATCCAGCTTTTTCTTGCAAAGTCTGAATAACCTGGATTAGTCAGAAACCTCAGTCCACTCAACAAAAAGGGACATGTTCTGTGCTGATCATGGAAGATACACTAAAACAGACATTAAAACAAACATTTAAGACATTTAAATTTCTGATTATTTAAAATATAGGGGGGGTTAGTGAAACTGAAACATACCGTGAATATTCCCAGCCGTTCCTCTGCAATGACTTCCCTAAGTCAAGTTGCAAAACACTGTCTGTCATAATTCACTTTTAAACCTTCCAAAAAAACCCCGTATCAGGGCCAGGGTGAACTTTTAAAAATTCGATCAAACTGCATTCATCTTGATTTAAAGGATGATAAAAATAAAACATATGATTTTGCTGTCTATTATTCCGGCAGAACCGCTAAGGATGTTTGCACTTCACAGGGAGCACATGGCCCAAAAGGCCTGTTACAAGAAATGTGCAATCTCAGACTTCTGCACTGAAAATACGCGTTTAACTTTAATCACACCTACAGGCCAGTCAGGATGTTTGCAAGGCAAAAAAGCATCTGCAGTGGGGTGGAGAGCCAAACAGTGGTAAGACATGACTCCAAAACTGGATGGATTATAGTCACTTCAAATATATATGAATGTGAGTAGGACACAGAAGTGGAGGGAATCTGGAGCACCTGTCTCCAGGGATAGGGAGAGCTCAGTGTAGCACCAGTGGGTATCCGGCTGGATGGCTCCCAGCGGCAGCTATCTGCAGCCCAAAATGCTCACCAGGTCTTTGGATGAGATCAGCCCTGTGGATCCTGCTTATTGAGTGTGTTTCTCCTATAGCACTTCAAATTTGCAGACTCGCCCAACAGAGAAAATGCTCAGTATCTCAGTTCAGCTGTAATACAGATGAAGGAGAGACTTAGCAAAAGC
The DNA here is from genome assembly GCA_009819775.1 of Phoenicopterus ruber ruber. Taxonomy (NCBI): domain Eukaryota; kingdom Metazoa; phylum Chordata; class Aves; order Phoenicopteriformes; family Phoenicopteridae; genus Phoenicopterus; species Phoenicopterus ruber. The sequence goes on from CM020219.1 coordinate 39,824,806, forward strand.
TGTAGCAACTGTGATCCAAAAAAGGTTTCAAAACCTGCTCAATAGCAGAGCAGTTGAATTTCAAAGCTCCCGAGTACATCTGGATGAGCAGCTGGGTGTTAAAAACTTTTAGAATCAAGATGCAGAGAACAATCTTGCCAATAGTGATCCTCCAAGGTCTTGGAAATGGCTCCAGCTACCCCAAGAAGGTAGGTTGTGGCATCATAAGAGATGAGTGATGGGAGTTTTAGACCAGGATACAGATGCAGAAACTTTTCATCTTTGATTGCCAGTTTGTTGCTAGACAGGTAACTGCGAATGACGGAAAACCTGGACCTAGCACTTAAACAGAGACAATGCCTTTTTTAGACTAGGAAAAATGTTTGTTTTCTTCTTATTATATTAGGGCATATGAGCATGCTGGTTGAATATTTAATACAAGATGATGTTACTTAAGATGAACTAAACAGAAATCAATTTAGGTTGTGGCATTATTGAAAGCGAGGAGAACGGAAGACTTGCTTTTACAGGCAACTTCATCAGTTTATGTAAAAGTTACAATGTCATTGCCTGAGATAGCAGAATATTGGATGCAGTAAGGGGTAGGTCTCTTCTTATGAGTTACTGAGTAGCAAAATCCTCTGTTAAATTGCAAGCGTGCAACTTTCCCCATGCAGCTGCGCACACCTGGTGGGGAGAACGCCGGCGCGCACAGCCAGAGGTGTGCAGTCACGCACTCGTCAGCGCGTCAGATCAGCGTTCATCAATTGACTACGGAATTGACTGGCACAGCTGGTAAAAAAAAAAAAAAGTATTGTAAAAGATCTTTTATCCGGTTGATTGAGATTTTGCAACCTGTTCATTGAGCGGGGTCTATTTTGATAGATCTTTACTCTTACTGAGAACACTTTTTGTGAAAAGTTTTGGAAACTGTTGAAACATTTTGTGCTGACAGTCTTTTAAGTGAAAAACGTGCTTTTAAGATCAGTGGTGGTTTTTCATTTCCAGAGTTAAGCCACCTGAGGAAAAAGAATCAAGAATGGAAAAACATGAAAAGCAAAATAAAACATTGCAGTTCACCCAAATAAAAGTATTTCTAAAACCACTAGCTTGCAAAATACTGTATTTGACTTTTCATTCTGACTTGAGACGAGTATTTTTTGAGCTCAAAAGTTTTTCCTGAGACAGAAACAATTTTCCTTCCTACTCTATCCAGAGGGACCAGTCAGAAAGAACACTCTGTTTTCTATTACTATTTTTGTCCCTAAGCTTTTTTTCTTTCCACATTTCTTCTTTTCTCTTATTTCCTTTTTTTCACTTTAATTTTCCTTCCTTTTCTTTCTTAAAATGCCCTATCTATTGCAAAACAGAAGCAACTTGAGCCTGAAACCCAAGATTCTTTGCTCTTGCTCTCCTCTTTTCCTCTGTTTATTCAGGAGTATGAAAAGAGCTATATTAAGCTGAAATTTTATTCTGCTGTCCTCTGTTCAACAAGATAGTCCACTAAAGCCACTAAATCACAGATAACACTTCTCTGGGCAACATTATTAGGAACTGACAGCTGGCGATAGATGAAGATCTCATCTTTTAAAGAAAAAAAGTACATTTAATTTCCTTTGTACATAAAATAGAGAGCACAGCATTGTGTATCTAAAGATAAAAAGAGACCCAGTGTATGCTGGGTGCCATACTTAGCGGGATATAATATGGGTCTGTCGTTCTGAGCTTACATTTTACAGGACATCTTCAAATTAATTTAGAAATCGCTATTCTTCAATTCTTCGTAGACAATGAACTTTAAAGAAAAAAGAAGGTGACATTTTAAAGCCAGCTCCATTAGAAAAGAGCAGCTCAGACACCGAGCTGTTACTTTTTAGGACGAACACTGGAAGACAGGACAGAAAGAAGAGAACGGCTGCGTAGGGCAGAGGGATGGGTTTGCCCCTGGTCCTGCCTGGCATGAAGCCGTACTCCTGGGAGCCACTGGGCTTCCTTGAGGTTGGTACCATAATGGATCTGGTACTGAACACGCACAATGGAGTTGGTATTGAACATCAAGGATCTCATCAACTACCTTGAAAAAGACATGTTAAATAAGTATGGTCATTTTTCCATCAACTGAAGCACATCAAGCCAGACTCAAGTATGGTGCATAAATTTCTTCTACAGAGGCACTGGCGACACACAGCACTCCCTTATTTCTGGCTCTTGTGGGTCTTTTTTTTCTTTCACAAATGACCTGTGACTATGACACATACTCTACTTCTCTTTCCACATTTGCAATGTGTTACCATATTTTACATGCCCCTTCTGCAGCACTACCAGCTGCTGCTTTAGTTGAATTTAATTTTAACACACCTCCCAAGCAGCACGGAGATGGTGAGGGTGAAACTTTAATTGCCTGTCTGTGTTAAGCAAGACAGTTAAACACGCAGTTAAAGCATGTTTTCTTGTTCAACAAGAAAATATGGTCGGTCTGATTCCAGTGGTAGGAAAGACTGCTCTGGTGTCCTGGGCTGAGGAAAAGTTTAAGAAAAACATCTGCATGGAGGTTTTGTTTCTACGTCTAGAGACTACTTGTGCTTTGGCTGAGTCTGGCTGCAAGTCCTTGTAGGAAAAGAAGGCCTAACAGTGAGAAATTACCTTCCTTTGATTAAAACCTTCTAGCTAGCTAGTCTAAAATAGAGTGGAAATTTTTTTGTGAACCTTAGTCCACTGAAGGATGAGAAGAGGTTTTCCACTGAAAACACAGAACAAAAAGCAGCCTTTTTAAACATAAAAGTTTATGGAAAATTCTGTGACCATCTTCATGTAAAAATAGTTATTCTGCTTTCTCTAAGACTTCAGATCATTCCCTTCTTTTCTCTGTTTCTTTACTATTTTTTTTTTTTTTCCGGTGGACATAAAGTAGTTACTAGCAAAGGACAATATTAGGCTTTCCCATTTCTTACAGAAAGAAAAGCCTCTGGAAAATACAAGATATAAAAATGAAACTTGCCCTGGACTTCTGCTAGAAATTCAAACATAGCGACTCAGAGCAAATGCAAAACATCAAGTAGTACAAGGGTCTATGTAGTTATTTCAGAAGGTGAAACCTACTGCTTTAAGTTTCACCTATACACGTGCACATACAGTTAAACAAAAAGTGTCCATGTAAAACATCCAACAAACAGTGACCTTTAAATCACTCCAAGTTGCTGCTTCTCTGTGAAGAAATTGATTTCTCCCCCTGCTTTTTGGGATTGGTCCCCAGCTGGTGATGGGGTATGTTTAAGTAGTTTTTCAGAAGTTTCTGCATTCCGTATCCTGGTCTAAAACTCCCATCACTCATCTCTTATGATGCCACAACCTACCTTTTTGGGGTAGCTGGAGCCATTTTCAAGACCTTGGAGGATCACTATTGGCAAGATTGTTCTCTGCATCTTGATTCTAAAAGTTTTTAACACCCAGCTGCTCATCCAGATGTACTCGGGAGCTTTGAAATTCAACTGCTCTGCTATTGAGCAGGTTTTGAAACCTTTTTTGGATCACAGTTGCTACAGCTTTTGCTAAGTCTCTCCTTCATCTGTATTACAGCTGAACTGAGATACTGAGCATTTTCTCTGTTGGGCGAGTCTGCAACTTTGAAGTGCTATAGGAGAAACACACTCAATAAGCAGGATCCATAGGGCCAATCTCATCCAGAGATCTGGTGAGCATTTTGGGCTGCAGATAGCTGCCGCTGGGAGCCATCCAGCCGGATACCCACTGGTGCTACACTGAGCTCTCCCTGTCCCTGGAGACAGGTGCTCCAGATTCCCCCCACTTCTATGTCCTACTGGTTTTTTGTTATGGAAGATCCCAGAGACCAACCTTGCCATAGTTTCTTTGAGAGATAAACACTTTCTCGTTTATTGTCAAAACAGGGATTTTGAAACTGATTTTTCAGTCCACATACACACAGGCACCTAGCCAGATTTCCTTCTTTAATTTCTAATTTCAGCAACACTGACGGGAAGATCTGGCTTCTTCAGTCCTCCTCTCTTTTACCCATTTAATACTTCACACCTCTCACTAAAGCCTTGTTTTCATTCTCCTCAGACTGGCATATGGCAGTTACCAAGCAGGATGCAAAAATGTCAATCAGTGTCTCAGACTGACAATTGCATTTAATTACCTCTGACCCCCTCAGCCACAGATGTGTAGAGTAACAATTCAGGAATTCAACAAGGTTGTCCCCAGGTGCCTTAGAAATAACCAGATCTGCTGTAACATGGCTTTCAAAAGGATAGTTCAAATAAGCAGCCAAACTAAGCACGAGTCCTGAACCCATTGAAGTTTGCCTCTCTTGCTAGTGTTGCGAACAATAATTCTCCACGTTTCTGGAGTGCCTTCTACTTTAGGATGCATGACAACTTAAGAGACTTTAATTGACTCTCAACATGCCTTTCATAAGTATTATTTCCAATTCACTGGCTAAGAAAAGCACAGCACAAAACATGTCCAAGACAATGCCATGGCAATAAAGAGAAATTGCTGAAATAGCTCTCCCCATTTTATGAAAAGTACAGCTTCTGTAGCTGCCAAAGGTTATTGTTGGTTTTCTTTTGCTTTTTTAATTCATAAACAAGTCAATAGCGTTAAAAAAAAAAAAAGTGGGATTTTTTTTTTAGTGGACTATCAATAGATATGGGCTGGCTCTTAAAAGGGAACTTGAAGAGAAGGGCAAGTTGGAAAATTTTCCAACTGCATGTCAGTGTTTCTCAGAGATGCTGAGATAAATCCATCACTTTGCAGAGATGCCACTTCAAAGGTAGTTACAAATATGCCCTCAGAAACTACAGGAAATGTATTGCCTATAAAAAAAAAAAGAGAGATGGGGGGACTCCACAACCAGCAAGCAACCAACTAAAACTGGGTCCTAAGTTATGACATAAAAAGTGTTCTCCATAGAATTATTTACAACTACACTCCAGACCTGCTGAAATAAGATGACCGTTCCCAAAACAGTCTAAATTACTAAAAATACACAGGGTATTTCAGTGAGTGCTTTGTTCATCAAGAAAACTGATAAGCCTAAGGGCTTCATGAAAGAGAAATCTCTTTGCTTCTTCCCCTGGGGGAAGGGGTAGCTTTTCCTACACACGTTGTTCCTCAAAAGCCGTGCGTTTATTTCAGGGGTAGTGTTGGTCCATGTTGTGAGCCAATGCTGCAAGACTGGGAGCTGATCATGTCTCTCCATATGCAAAGCGATGGCAACTTCCCCTCTCCTTCAGTCAAGCCTGGGAAAAGGAAGATGCGTATCCTCTGGAAAAGACACAGTGAATTTGCAGAGTCCACACAAGCTGGGTCTATACTGTGGAATGTAAAGAAACATTTCCAGTGGTCCAGCCAGTACCATAACTGTAGCAGTGATGCTGCAGGAGCCCTAACTCAGAAAACACTCTGTCAGTGTAGTTAATGCACTGATGTCCTTTGAGCTATCAATCTTGCTGCTGGCACTGGAACTGCACAAGAATTTGAATTTAAGAGTTGAAAAAATGCTTAACAAGGTAGGGAAGATTTACATGAGGATAAGGAAGCTACCCTAAATAAAGTGTCCAGAAGGGCATTTAGATAGCATTTGACACATCTTGCAGAGAGGAATAAGACCACACCTCTTCCAAAGACAGTTCCAAAAAGATTTACATATAGATGTCACTGAATGCTTTGAAACTAGAAGCTACTGTTAATCTGTGCTCTACTACTCCATTCCCCTGGAGTTTTACAAGTCTGTTGTAACACCTTATCAAAAGCTTCATTTCATCTGAAAACTTAACTAGATGCATCTTTGTTGAACTGTCTCAGCTTGGTTTCCTCTAGCAGCAAACATTTAGCACACAAAGACAAATATAAAAAGACAAGCATTTCAGAAGAATTCATCAAAAGATAAAAAATTTCCATGCACGTGCACAAATATACATGTAATAATACATCTAAGATGAGTTTTGCCACTGTATAGTGGTTCAAGAAGATTCTGCTACACTACTTGCTCACAGAGAAACAGCACAGCTCTTAGTGAGGAAGAATTCTTCCAACTTAAACCGAGAAGTTCCAGTGCAAAGGCCCTGCCTGCACAAAGGTATCAATAAACTAATCACAAAAATCTAACCACAGCTAAACAAAGCTTATTTGACCAATTACCAGATGACACTCCGTACATGCCTCTGTACAGTCAAGTTCCTGGAAATGAAACACAAGATTATTATTTAGCCAAAAATGGACTCACTGTTCTGAACAGCTCATATGCCCGTGGAGTCCCTTCCAAGCTCAAGAGCCTGAAGTCATGCAAGGGCTCCCTGAGGCAGCGTTTATCTGGTCACATACATCTAGATGACAGCACTGTTGTTCTCATTAGGATGACAACTTCTGGTACGAACAAGTGACTCCTGAAATGTTATTCCTTGCTGAAGCATCTCAGTTTTGAATGATAGGGATTGAAAAACAATGGGATATTCTCAGCAGAATAATCAGCTAATTTTTTAATTGAGAATTCATATATACAGCCTGTGGAACTCTGTGCAAATGGATGCAAACAAAGAGCTTCATATAATACAGTGCCTTTCGGATTGATCTCACAGTTACTTATATAACTGGCATGAATTGCTCAGTGCAATACCCCCTCCCACGTCTGTTCCTGACACTGGATTAAAAAATAAGACAGTCCAGCCTGAGACTTTTTTTTTTTTTTTTTGCAGAGGCACCAAAGTAGGCTTGCTCAATCACTCTGTCTTGAGATGGACAGCCTCCCGCCGTTGCTTCTGAACAGTCCTGGAATCTTCCCACAGACGGGGTCCTCTGATGTTCTCCCAGTTATCCAAGTCAGACTTTTCCAGCTTCTGCAGATAAACAGCACAAATAACAGTGTCACCTTGACAGCCCCATGATTTAAAGTACATATTATTCTAAATTGTTTTCTTTTTGCACGAGAAACTTTGTATCACTATTGGGTTGATGAACTTTCATCTACCCTGCAAGAGAAGTTCAACAACAAGGGAAAAAGGGGAAAAAAAAAAAAAAAGTTATCCATATAGCTACATAAATGACTAAGGTGGGCATTACTGCATCTGCTTATCAACAGATAAGTAACACGTAGGACAGGAAGCACTACAGCATCTGAACACGACTGAAGATATCTTGTATTTTTTTCGTTCTTCTCTCACCTTGTTTTCCAGACCTACTCTCCAACTGCAAATCTGCCAAGTACTGAAGTAGTAGGAGTGATAAGCATTGGTATAGCTCAAACAGAAGATTAGTAATTAGTGACCTGAAGTATCCTGTCAGCACAGATACAAAGCATACTGGAAAAGATGAATTATCTAGCACAACGAGAGACAGTTACAGTGCAATCCCCTTCAATCCATGTGGTTTTAACTTGTGAGAGGTATGAGATGCTTTCTGCTGGCTAGTTTCTCACAGCACCCAACCATCACAGACAGGTCTCTCACTCAGTCATACATGAGATATGCCAACTGGCCAAACTGTCAGATACTTAAAAACTATCTAGATTTTAATTACCTCCTTGCCTATTCCTATCATCCCCACTCAGAAGTGCCAATGACTGCAGCATTTATCTAGCCTTAGAGGTGCACGAAAATGAAGAACAGGCGTCCTCCTGACCTCACCTACCAAGTGCTGCAGTTGAAGACAACAAACATATACTGCATCTTCACAGTCCTACTGGCAGAGACATGGAAGTCTCTTCCCAGCAGGCACAGACCTCAAGTATCACATACCAGCCTGGGGAACAGTACATCGGACACGACAGGGCTCTGGGCGGGGGTACGCACCACTGTACGTCGGACACAACCGGAGACTGAGGAGGGGGCGTGTGTCACTGCCAGAACCAGGGCTGTTCTACATGCTACTAAACAGGGCAATATAGCATATCGTTAATGATATGTACTGCAGTGGGAGTTAAACCTCTGATTTGTGATCAGGGCCTCATCTCAGAAAATGCTGTAAAAATACACCAGAAAATACCTAACCCTGCCCTGAGCCTGTGGTCTAATTTGCCTACTATCAATCATCCAAATAAATGGCAAATACTGAGGGACTTGAATAATAGTCGCAGAATAATTCAACAGTGTCAGAACAGACCTGCTGCTATTAGTTCATGTTATGTAAAAGTCTTCTGCCACTTCTACAGTTGAGGAAATCACAATGAGGTTAGTCAGATATCAGAAGAAATTAGGTAACTTTCAACAGAAGATATATGAGAACACATGCGCAAACACAGCTGACTTTCACAAGGTAGGAGCAACTGAATTTTTTATACAGTGGAGTTGGCATACGTCTTTCTGAAGAATTGTCTTCACTACTTTATACATCTTATGATTAGCTGGTACTTCATTTCAACTGGAAGGGATCTGAGCTGACATGGAAGGAGGGAGAAGGAGGGAAGGTACCCATCATCCCATGCAGCAGCAACTATCCACTCTGATTGCAAATTCAGAATTTAACATCTGATTCTAAAGGAAGCTTCAAGGAAACTACACTGAAAATAACCTTATTCTTTAACAGAAGGGAAGCATGTCAATTTTTTTAAACACAAAGGTATCACACAGCTGTCAGGTTCTAAGCTATTCCCAAAGGTGCTCAGCTCCCAAAGTCTGAACAAGAATCAACATTTTAAATATATACAACAAAACTTGTAGTATCTAAAGATAGGCTACATAAAGAAGTCTATCAAAAGAGCCATGCATACAGGAAATCCTTACCAAAAGTTCCTATTAATCTGCCCGTGAAACTTCACAAAGGCTTCTGAGAGAGGAGGTTTGTCCAAAACCAGGAAATATTTCAGAACTATACAATCTAAACAAACCAGTAGAAGAAAGTATTTTGGCAGCTTCCAACAGAAAGCATAAAGGTACCTGGAAAACACACTGTGATATACTGACAGACTACAACAACCAAGGGGTATGTACAGTAAATGGCATTGCCTCAAACTACAGAGTAGATGAGATCTGTTGACAGAGTTAATTTTTGTCACTTAAAATATAAAGAATTAATGATTCTAATGAATACATAGACTGTATTTTTATTTTTTCTCTCATAATATTTATAGAGATCATTAACATTTTGTATCACGTATAAAGACTGTGTTTGGTACCTTACCGCAATTCAAGAAGAAAGCACCTTCCTTACTGGCACATGACAGTATCTGCAAAAATTAGCCTACGGGACAGGTATCTGTCCAGTCATCAGAAGGCAGCATGATTAGACAATCCGATTTTCTAAACTGATGCTATTAAATTTTGAAAGAATAGAGAACTCCAGTTGCATGTGGATAAACGTAAGAAGGAGTATAACTGGTGAAAGAGGACCCGAAAATCTCAGTTCTGCAACGCTTTCCTACTGTATGGCTATTTTCACATGTATCTACCTCACATACAACTAAACAAAACCTAACTTTTTTGCTTGGTCACTGACATGAAAGTTCTTACAACAGTATCACCACAGAATAAATGGCTACATTAGATGTAGGCCAAACACATGCACATAGCTACATTTTAAATTACCATTAGCGCTGACAATAAGATCAAACTGACAGTCCTTCTGTGGATTAGGTGCAGCACAAGCTGCAAAGTTACACAGCTCCTTCAGATTGCCGGAGCTATGCTGCTGTACAGTGAGAACTCGGGCAAGCAGATAGTTCTGCTCCCAGATTAAGTCAACCTCTTTCATTCTAACTGCCTGGGCCTTTTTAGATTTTTTTTCTTTTCTTTTCTTTTTCTTTTCTTTTTAGCCACCTGGACTCTGCCCACCTAACTTCACGGAGACATCACATAAAGATGGCAAACTACTTCCAGCTTTTACTAAATTGAAATCCATATGAACTGGCAGTCTAAAAACCAAAAAGCTTTCTCTCCCAATTCAAATGTACTAAATAGTCAATCATTGGAGACTACAATGAAATGTAATCAGATCAGAGCAGCACCACTTTTCCCGCTTGCCTCAAATAGCCCAAAGGATATTGAAAATTAGCTGTTTAAAGTAAGATCAGTGTAGTCCATTAAATCTACTCATTCACTTCCTAAATCAGCTAAACTGCCTCTTAAAAGTACAGGACTGACAGAAGCTGTAAATTCAAGAAAAAAATGCAGCTCTGCAGACAGGCACAGCGAACAAAAAAAAAAAAAAATGTTCAACTATTTGCCACACACTTGATTTTTAAGACTTTTGTTAAACAGCTTGCCTGGTGCAAAGGTACCAATAAGGATGTAAAGAGACCTTCACTTCTTAATTGCTGGTTCAAATGCCTGTCTTGATATTAAGTAAACGCCCTAATCCTCTGTCAGCCTTAAAATAAAACAAAATTTTAAAAAGAGTTTGAATTCTACTCTTGCAGGATAGTCTTCATGCCACAATAAACAAACTGAAATCTGCAGAAATTCATTTAGAGCTATTGGTGCTCAAGCTGAGTTAATTCAAGGTGGTCACTTGCAAAAATTGTTTGGCTTTAGTCTTTGTTTCCCACATGTTGAGAGGAGGGATAAGAAAATCCTGTTTACTTTACAGCTTGATGCAATAAACTCTGTGATGAGCACCACAGAAATAAATTACTCTAATTCAGAGAGACAATTATTTCCCATAATATAGTAAGCAAACCCATTTGCAGATAAAGATGAGCCAGGGAAGAATATCCTCATGGCTGAAAAGATGCAGTGAAAGAAATGCATGAAACCAGTCTGTTTTTGCAAGGGTGTCAAAACAGCTTGAATACCATAAAAGATATATCGAGGAACTCTAGGATGACACATAGATGCAGAGGTACAGAATTAAGGCTAACACTGAATCTGCTGTCTTGTGCGTGACTGAAAATCTTAAGTTTATCATCACACTGATATGGCCATATTGGGGGTTTTACGTCTCTTTTCCAGAGCCACCTTTTTGACATTTCATTTTCTTAATATAAACTTAGTGTTACTTACTTTGTTTAGGATGTGACATAATTTAATACCTGCAATTAGTGATTTAATAATCTGTGATTCAATAACCTGTGATTAGTGATTTATTCCTCAGATTAATAAGAAGTATTTTTTCCAACTAGAGAATGTTTAGGTTTTATGTTTATTAGTATACAAGCAAGTCAGCAAGCAGCATGCTGTGGCCAGAATAAGGTGGGGGGTGGGGGGGTTGGTTTGTTTTTTTCCTGTAAGCATCCAGAGATCTGCTTCTCTTCTGGGCTTTGCCAAAGACTGGCAAAAATCGCAATGATGAAACCAGCAGAGAGGTTTTCTTGCTAACTTCAGTGGGATCCAATACCATTCATCTATGGCACAAATAATTAACCTATGGTGAACTGATTTAAGAGACTCTTTCCCCATAGGTGATTTCATCCTGGGGGATGAAGGGATTGAGAGTAGCCCTGCCAAGAAGGACTTGGGGGTGCTGGTGGATGAAAGGCTGGACATGAGCCAGCAATGTGCGCTTGCAGCCCAGAAGGCCAACCATATCCTGGGCTGCATCAAAAGGAGCGTGGCCAGCAGGTCAAGGGAGGGGATTCTGCCCCTCCGCTCTGGTGAGACCCCACCTGGAGTCCTGTGTCCAGCTCTGGGGCCCCCAGCACAAGCAGAACATGGACCTGCTGGAGCGGGGCCAGAGGAGGGCCACAAAAATGATCAGAGGGCTGGAGCAGCTCTCCTATGAAGACAGGCTGAGAGAGTTGGGCTTGTTCAGCCTGGAGAAGAGGCGGCTCTGGGGAGACCTTATTGCAGCCTTTAAATACTTAAAGGGGGCTTGTAGGAAAGATGGGGAAAAGCTTTTTAGCAGGGCCTGTTGTGATAGGACAAGGGGGAATGGTTTTAAACTAAAGGAGGGGAGATTCAGACTAGACATAAGGAAGACATTTTTTACAATCAGGGTGGTGAAGCACTGGCACAGGTTGCCCAGAGAGGTGGTAGATGCCCCATCCCTGGAAACATTCAAGGTCAGGCTGGACGGGGCTCTGGGCAACCTGATCTAGTTGAGGATGTCCCTGCTCATTGCAGGGGGGTTGGACTAGATGACCTTTAAAAGGTCCCTTCCAACCCAAACTATTCTATGATTTTCCCTTTAATTATGCCAATTCAGTAATACGTGGGGGCTGTGCCCCAATCAGAAAAATGAAATAGATTAGGAAAACAAATACATACTGTTTGTGAATGAAACCTATTTAAGCATAAGACTATGCAAACACTCAAACTGGCACAGCCAAAGGAATCATACGGCGGAGAGAGAACAGAAGCATCTTTAGGTGGCTATGTTGCAAAAGATGTGTATCAAAGAACAGCACCACCAGTTTGTCTGTGCATCATTTTCCCAATTTGAAGAATGAGAACAGGACTTGCCTCCATCTCAGAGGTGTCATAGAGTTTAATTAATGTTCGCAGGGTGCTCTCATAGCTTTGTGTGAAGATGCTATGGTGACACAAATTACTCAGTAAACCAATTACAGAACTCGGTTAAAACTGCATGGTTACACAGCCTTGAATCTTTAAAATAACAGAAAACAACATTAGGCAGATAGACTTCCATCTAGGAATTAGGGTTTGCCATGATTTCCTCCTAACTGACAGTTTCCCTTCTTAAAATAATGTCTTAAAACCCACATCCTCTGAGGATAACCCAGTGACATTTATGCATTACACCCGCAGATCACCCAAGATGGACTTCTCGCTCCAAAGGATTCACAAGCTCTATGGGTAAAGTCAAGAGAACTCATGCATGGGTCATTTACTTTCAGCTTATCTTCTTTTCTCAAGCAAAAATAAAACTCTGAAACATCCAACATATAAAGAATAGCATGAGTGCAATAGTACACCTTCAAGATCAAACATCCAAAATTCAGCAAATTCCACTTTTAATTAAGCAATGAAGTCCATTTAGGATAGTTTTAATTTCCCTTGTACATGGAAGTTTTATCAAGCTATGGTTAATGTGCCCCAGAAAGAGAAGTGCTATTAAGGTTTATTGCTGAATTTACAACTTGGGAGAGCTAGCCAAGTTAATAGGACCAAGGAATTTCCCAACTTTGAATGCTTGATCTTGCCAACTTCATATCATATTAAACTTTGTAAAGATATGTCCTAGTTTCTGCAGCAGAACCCTCTGAAAGAGGAGCAGCCAGGGACAGACTTTTGGGATGTTTGCAGGCTCCTTTTCAACTATATAAAGGTGAGGTTGGCTGAAGGGGATATGTGATCTTTTACAGTGCAGCAGTGCAGTACAAGCAAAAAATGACAGTTCTGTGGCTGGCAGGAAGAGTATATGGATTTCCGCAGCATGTCCCTGTCTGGAGCCCACAAAAGCCTGCTGACACCACAGAGAAGGTTTATTTCAAACATCTTGCTAGGACTATGAATACTTGGAAGCGTGGACAATTTTTTTCACTTTGTGTATATAAAATTTGGCACAGTATGTCCTTCTAATAATAATAAAAAGATACTCTAATGAAAAAAAGAGGTATATGAGGATCAAAATATTAGACCCATGAGTCACGCATGGTGTTTTTCCTTCTGAAGAGATCTGAAAAATAAGCTTTTACAAGTTTCTCATGTGAGAGGAAAAAGCTGTGATGAATATCACAGGGAAGGGGTAAGAGATTACTGCAACAAGAAATGATCAGTTGTCACTATGAAACTACTAACAGATGCCTACTTATGTGTGGGCATAAGAAAAGAAACAACTAGACAAGGTTTATGACAGTAACGTCAAATTAAACTTAAATCCAGGCCATTAAATAACTACCTTAAAGTAACCACGCTCCTTCAAATCAGCAGTCAACCTCAGTAAGCAGTCGACCCTTCTGAATTGGTGAGCTAAATCCTCTGCCTCTCACATGCTGCTGCCTCTATCCTGCCCTCAGGTACCATTCACAGGGAGTTCGTGTAGTTTAGGACTTTTGTTTCTTACCTACACTTCCCTGCTGATTTTCCACTCATGTCTCTTCCAGAACTTGCTTGTCAATTTATATGCTGAAACAGAATGCTTTTCTCTGTGTAGAAACTATTGTTTTGGCTAAACGTTAACAGAGCAACTTCAATCCTTTCAGCCATGAATAGTTTTTTCAGTGACACCAATGGCTACTGTTTGATTTGTGCTGTTGGGCAAATTTCTCATAGGAAAAAAAAAAACCCTCCTGTTTCTCCTCTGTGGCTAACATCCCCTGTCTATTTGATTAGCATAGTAATATGAGTGTTAGTCCCCCACTATATTGCCAATGACAGTGAAGCTACTTATCAGCAATACTGCTGAATATACAGTACACAAATAACCTGTGAATAAATCTACCTTTCATTCTAGCAGAACCAACAGGTCTTCAAAATCAAATCTGAAAGATTTCTATCTGAGAAAGAAAAGGGCACCTATCTAAATTTTTACAAGAATGAAGAAGAAGTTTTAGAAGGTAAGGTCTAGAGTCTTTCTATGGTTGGAGGGTATTTTAGTTTTGAAATGCATCGTGCTTAAAGACTCCTTCTTTATGTAAGATGGCACAGTGGGACACTGGCTCTCCAATGACTTGCTGGGAAGATGCCATGAACAAGATGGAGTATTAGATATTGAATCCCCAACAGCATTTCCCTCAGCCTCTGAACTTCTCAGTGGTGTCTCCCAGCTATACCTGGGCAAAACTCAAGTCTTACCAGATGTACGATGAAGTCAGGGGTTGAAATAGGGAACTTTTCCATTCCATTTTTAAAAGTTCGATTATTTAGTTAAAAAGTGTGCAAACTCCATGGTCAGTCTCCACCATCATCTTGCATCTCAATTTTCCTTTTGCTCAGTAAGCCTCTTAAGACAGACAGTGACCTACTCTCTGACAGTAACTTGCTACTGCAGAGTACACTTGTACAGTATAGTCTGAGTATTAAATAAAGATGGGTAACAATAATTTGAGAAGCAAAGAACATGTGAGAATTGTATAACAATCTTTTAAAGTATTTCAAGTTTAGCCTGAGTGTCCATGTGGGCATCATCTGGAAATATGCTGACAGTCACAGAATATTCCAGACAGTTTTGAAGGAAGCTTTTGTCTCAGCAACCAGACAAAGTGGCTTTTTGCAAGAATATCCTCCTGTTTGTTTTGCTTATTTTTTTTTCTTCGGTTTTTTGGGGCCAATTTCATAAACACTATCTGTTTTGCTGTATCCTCTTCAGAAGTAGTCAATGAGAGGAATGTATACAGCCTCAGCTGTGTAGCTAAATTCCAATACACCATACTAAAGCTACTTCAGAGATATTTCATACCAAAGATCTAGCAATTCCCCACTGGGGGCCCATTAGTATGACAGAAGTGCTTAACATTTCCACCTAGTCAGCTGCATAAGAAAATGTTCCCAATATTGCCTGGTAGAAGCTAGCAGCATCCCTTAGGACAATAAATGAAAGAATTCAGCCATGCTGTGTGGATGCCACTTTCTCTACTCAAACTTTTCTTCTGTGACTGAGACAACACACAGTGTTGGTCCTAACGTGGTAAGAGTTGGTCGGTTCCTCTGGGATTAAAAAAAAAAAAGCATATAGGGAGTGCAAGCAGGTACAAAGGATTCTACGTTGGAGAGAGGAGAAAGGGTGAGAAGAGAGTGTTTATAACAGGCATTTGTATGTCCCGACCATGTTTTCTGTCTGATTGCACTGTTAACTGCCTCACTTTCTTTTCTATCTATGAGAAATCAGTATCTTCTTATGGGATAATAAAAGTGCAAATGTGACACATGAAAGAAACACCTCACAGTTAAGGAAAATCTTGCGCAAAGAGATCTGTTATAAACATGACCAGGAAAGAATTTACAGGACTATTTAATAGGGATGAATTCCAGAAGCAAGACCAGTAAGAAGTGATACCCTGTGAACTTTCCTTTGGAGGCTAAGTGTCTGTCTGCCTGCAAGAAGGCTTTTCCACCAGAACCCTTCCTGTGCCATACCCACGACCAGATCCCACCTTCTTGTGTTTCTCTGATGACATTTTGAACTATGGCACAGAAGACTTTTGAGATGTCAAGAAGAAAAGGAGCAAACTATAGCTTGGCTATGGACTGTACATCCACACAGAATAAAATGCCTGTCACAAACTATTCTAACTAAAATCCTTTCCCATGGCAGTTTCCATTAATGATAAACAAATATCACTTTGTTCTTCTCTACAAAAACATTAAGTGATGAAGACTCTCAGTGAAATAAAAACTCTCCAGGCCATTTTACCTGTGAATAAACTGAAGTGCAAGAAACTCCACTTGTCCCAGACATAACCTGGAGGGCAGTCAGAATCTAATGGCTAGGCTGGACAAGGCACCAACAAAGAAGAGAGCATGGAAGGGATGGAGTGATTAAAGGAGGAAAAAACAGTATCGCAACCTCATTTAGTGTCACAACAGTCACTAAGGAGGGATTTTTTTCCCAACATCTTTGTCGTCTCTCAAACAGCTCAAGGTATTTAGGTACTAGTATCTTCACAGACACTGAAGTACATCAATTTAATATGCTAATCTGTTAATTCTTAAACAACAAAATCAGTAATCCTCTGGTACGGATAATGGCAGCAACAAGATACTTGCAGATTTCAACTACTGGCATTGAGGAATTATCTTCCTTCTAGAGTAGTCCTCATGTCTGCACACTTCGATGCATCTATTTAATACTATAAATTACTATGTTATTACACTGTCCTTTCCTGAAAAAAATGTTTCATCCATTGTACTTGGCACTACAATCCCCAAAGTTAAGTCAAATGAGCATTAAGTGCCTTGAATCTTTTTTAGAAGAGTTTATTCAAATTCTTCTTTTACTCTTAAGACAGTAAATGCACAGGTTATATTCCCAAGCCACCTCTCCATATACCAGCTTTTATTTTTTAAACTGTCCTGAATAAACATTTTAATACTGCAATTACAATACTTTTGCTGTAATTCTCAGGACAAACAGTTACACAACTTTTGCCCAGAGCTAATGCTGACCTTTTGTTCCTCATAATTTGATAAATCACAAAACCTGCTCAATATCCATATACTTTAAGTCAAGAAAGCAGCCTTCTCCAGACTGACTATTCGCAGACCAACATATTCCCTCACTTATCCTGTGCTGAGCCCAATAACTTGCAACCAGTTAAAGGAAAACTTTTAAAAGTTTTACAGTTTTGATATTCTGAAAGACAGACAACACATTTTTCTTGCTGGTGTGTTCAAATGATGTTCCCATCTATTAATAATGGACCTTACTTCTAATTTTAGTATCTTTGCTGAAATAAAAAAAAAAAAATCTTCAATAGCTAGCACTTTCTTCTTATGAAGGTATTTATATATAACTAACATTGGGTTTGGTACCCTTAAAAAGATTTAAATCTTTAAGTTTCTTTTAAGGCATTTTCTTGAGCCCTTAGTTGATATATTCAGCCTGTTCTGCAACATATCCCATTTTTAAAGCCCTGTTCAAAATGTGGGCACCAGAAGCAGATCCAGTATTTCAGTACTAGCCTCACCAGTGCCACACTCAGAAGTAAAATCAGCTCTTCCTACCATCTACCATTCCTGTTTATATTCATAAAGACCGAATTAGCTCTTTGTGCCACAGCATCACAGTAGAAGATCAATATCTGAATTATTTATTCATTGACTCCTAAATCTTTTCCAGAGTTGCAGCTTTCCGTAATGCAGTCCACTCTGGCCTGCATTTCCAGTTTTAAAAAAAAATAACTTTGGCTACTTTAAAGGGTACTTTGCTGATTTAATGGGCCCAGCTTACCAAGTAATACGAACAGTTCTCTGTCCCTGCCTTGGCATACTTTTACTAGTTCAATACTTTCGTGTCACTTGCGCAACAGTAATGATTTTACAATTTCTTCCATATCACTGAAAAAAGTACTCAATAATGCCCAGATATGCCCCAAATCTCACAGAACAGTTAAAAATATCACCTTCCTGCCCAGTGATGATTCCCAGAGAACCATCATTCCCAGACTGAGATTTTCAGCAGCCACTGAAGTCTTCTAATTATTTTCTTGGAACTCGGCTATAAACCGTCAGAGCCTAATAGATATTAAATAACATCTTGTTTGGTTATTAAGAGGTTTGGAAGTACATCCCTTGTCTCTTCTGCTTTGAATACAAAGGACTTTTTCCTCTAAAAAAAATACAAACATATTTTTTGAATGTCGCTACTTTGCCAACATGGTTACTCATGATTTTACATCCTCATTATTTCATTCTTAGTTTGCTGCAACACCGTTGTCTTACCCATATCTTTGTCAGCTTACTTATCAGACAACTCTCTAATGTCCTTAGCGTCTTTCATCAATCTTCTCTGCTTTATAACTTCTCATTTACTGTTTCCATAGCAATTCTTCACATTTTTTATTTATTGTGATATTTTTCCCTCTGCCTTCAATTGCCATTGGTTCCCACTGGATATCACATATTTGATTCAAATGTAACTGATTTTGCCATTGTAAAATGTTAATAAATTCTTCTTAAAGTTGTTTTTATTTGCTTGAAAAACCCTGGACAACAATTCTTTATTTTGGGGTCTGATGTAACTGGCTGAGGCCAGATTTTTTAGTGGGTACTAGACCACTAATTTCACAGAAGTACAGAAACCAAGTGCTAGAACAATTGTTATTTTGAGATTGCATTTAAACCAGCAAAAAGGAATGTTCTGTGATTGTTAAACATCCATAAGAATGTTTTTCACTCATCACATTGAGTTTTTTATCTCCCTCTTTCAAACAATATTTTGTGCTTTCAGATAAAATACTCCAGGCTTTTGTCACAGGTCAAACACTTGACATTTTTTACAGTGTGTTCTACAAGGCCCAGCTCAGCAGCAGAACTACATTCACATTAGTACCAGTGTCACTAGTGGACAGAGCAATGATTTATTAGGCAAAGGGGAGCAGCAAGGACTAATTGGCCATATGAGGACACATAAGTATGTGAGAGGAATGCATAAACAATGGAGAACATGTGCAAAAGTAGCTTGCTCCTCTGGCACATCCCAAGGCACAAGTTAAATAGCATTATTAACAGATCTGAGATATAAGAAATGCAGTACAAATTACACATGCAAATTCTTTCTTCCTTAAAATACTATCCTGGCCAGAAATACTCCTACATGAAATAAAGTAAATTTTGTATAGCTTGAGAAGATATAATTTACTAAATTAGAAGGTGAGAAAAATTCTTTATGTTAATTTCCTCACAGTAAATTGATTAAATCTGTGATTACAACTTTTTTCATCACCACCACCACACTGAAGACAAAATGCAGACTTCAACATGTTTGAAAATACTGGAAATGTCTTTATCTTTTGCAATATGCCCATAAAGGTGTATGCTTATAATAGAAATTATGACATTCTAAAAGAATTCAGTATGTATTCAATATGTACATTTCTGTAAGGACAATAAGATAGTTTTAAAAGTCTTAGGGAGAGCCAATGGACATTTGCATGCATCAGGCAACCATGCTTCAAAAGAGCTGGCTTGGTGTCCTCAGTAACAGCTGCAGATATCATGCTAATAATGTTGTAAAATAAGGCTTTATATATCAAAACAGTAACTGTTTTTTTTAACTGCCCTTGATCTCTTATCATACCATATTTAGTAACAGCCACCAGTGTAATCCTCCAATGTGACCTATATATAGAATTAGAAGATGTTCTTAAGAGCTGTATTTTGGACAAGTAAAAAAATAAAGAAAGGGGGAAAAAATCAACCCAAAACCCTCTAGCCTGGAACACATGGGGTCCACAGAAAACTACTCTCCTAAATGTCAGCTGTAACTCAGTGATTGGTTAGATTTTGTCCACCAGAATAATGAGGTAACATTGACTGAAATTGTCACACACTCAGTGTGGAGCCTGCAAAGTACGTCCATGACTGCTGGTAGTTTCACAAGTTTCACTGAAGCAAGAAATGAATGTGCCTAGTGCTTGCAAGTTGGTGCCCCTGGTAAAGTATATATTGAGAGTGGAGTTCAAAACAATAATCTGAATCTATTTTCATTATGTGGAAATGCAAATCCATTTGTTTTGTTGAACTGGTCTGCCCTCTATAACACCCAAACCCTACTTTGGAAGAATTTCAGCCTGGGAACTCTGCAGTTTAGATTAAGAAAAAAAAATAAGACTGCTTTTGTTATTTCTGTCCATCAGGAAGGAGCCTCATTACCCAAGTAGGCCTGTAATATGTTGTTATGCCAGTTGTATTTTATTACCATTGATTTATCCATAAAGTTAATGCAATTATGGCCATTTAAATATTATCCTTCAACTATTTACTTATCTTCTGGAGAGAAAGCAAGGCATATCTGAATACAGATCAGTTGATTTTGAGGTTAGGTAGCAAGTTAAACAGAGAGATGTGGTTCTTTTTACTGCTTGTGGTTCTTCCACATAAATAAATCAGAGCAGCCTTACAGTATATTCTATGGAAAGTGAGAGACACAATAATCCCAGAAGCAATCAGAACTTAATGGATTTGTATGTTCTGAGTTTCCATTGGAGCTTTCCATATGTACTCAGGGATCAAATCTTTTTATTCCCTACACCATAAAACACAGTTCTTTGTAGAAGCGGGATGGCCCAAAACTGTTTGCAATAATGGTAAAACACTATCACAAACCTGGCAGGTAGGCAGATGTTCTGTGAAATTAGGCATGTGAAAATACAAAAGCTAAGTTTTATTTTTATTTCAGACAAATCACAAAAGAGTAATATAATAGAAAGGTTTTATTAGCAAGACCACATATTGCCATTTGGACATTAAGTATGAGAGCTATGGGTGCAATCGAGCTCTTCAAAGGATTGTGACAGGAATGTGGTATGGGAAGAAAAAGAAACCTGTGTTTAGCGTAGAGACCATAGAGATAGATAAAGTGTTAGCTGGACATTTGAGCCAAGTAATTTTAAAACATTAAAAATTATCTTAAATAGCTTTATCCTTTGTTTCTAGATACAAGGAGGCTTTTTCCAGTTTTCCTAACATGACTTTTTGCAGGTGTGAAGATTTATGAAACTCTGGATATTAAACTGGCCAAAACAGCCATTTTGAAGCTCAGTAATGTTTGAAGAAAATGCATTGCTGAGGAAAGAGTGAAATATTGCTCTATAAAATCTTCTGAAATAGTGAAAAAGGAACGGCAGTTGTTTGAAAGATACACGTAAGTTTCAGAAGCAAGAAATAACAGTAAGCACGTCAAGCACATTGTTCTGTAATTTGGTCTAAAGATCACCAAAACTCATGCAGTAGAAGTGTTGACATACATGTATACACATTCCTTCAAAGGCCAACATCAGCTCTACATTTATAGACTAGGTTAACCACAGAAATAGTGGAATTTGTTCCACTGTACTTGGCACCTGGACATCAAAGTAAATCTGTGTTCAGAAAGCAGCACTGCATGTTCAAAAACCTTTCTTTACATAAAACCTTGTTTTTATTGGACATCAGTGAGTCAAAGGCAGATGGCTGATCTAATTTTAGTTAGGGACAGATACAACCCACCAGCGGCCGGGGTAATCAAGGGTAGCCAAGGTTATGAGCCCCAAGCAACAAATTTATTTTACCTCATATTCAGATTCCAGTGTCACAGTGTTCTGTTTTAATTTTTCTTTCAAAGCTGGATCAACCTGCAAGAAAAACAAAAATAAAAGCAAACATTTTTGCTGTAAGAATTTTTTTTAAAGAAATCTTAACCTCCAATAAACTAAATATTGGTACATGCAAACTCTCCTCTCCTCTAAATGAGTTTATGTGCTTTTTGTTCAGATACCAGGATGACGAACACAGTACAAGAATTGGGCTAAAGAGAGACAGGTCAACAGCCAAACTTTTCAAATCAAAAAGAAAGCACATTTGTAACTAGTCCTGCACTTGCATTACCTTAGATACTTAAATCTGTAACTGTTTAGTTTGAAACTGTCAAACTAAACAAAGCCTTAAACAAATGAAACAAGAAAGACCAAGAAAGAGAAAATTGTGATTGCATTACATATTTCACCCCTGAACGTTGTGTTCAGTGAATAGGTACACAATATATTCTGGTTTTCAAAGTCTAAGCACGAGTCAAACTTCCAATTTTCTGGTGAACACACAACTCTTTCCTAGTTTTGATTCTGTACTGACAATGCTGGTGATTCCTGCCACTTTTCAGAGAAGTTTGTTCAAAGAACAAATCTAAGAGCAGAAATGTCAGTGAACCACAGTAGATGCATTCCACATTTCAACTTCTTCTGAGCCCAGAAGAAGTTATGTTCATCCCTCCCTTTGCTAAGTAACCTCCGTCTCCTGCAGGCCTGAGAGTAGAAGCAAAGGGGAAAAAGATAATTAGCATTCTTCATGCTTAGAGAAAGCGTTTTATGTTCCCCTCAAACAGACATCAGCCACATATGCAGTATTCAGACATAGTCTTTAGGCAAATCAATTAAAATAGCAAATAAATCTACCATGAGAAAACATTCTCATTTTTAGACCTTAAATACAACCAGTGTTAAACAAACCAGATGTGTAAGGAGACTGATAATGTGTTTAGTTCTACATCCCTGGTACACTAGTCCAACTATGACTAGTTCAGTGAAGAAAAGTTGTTATTCTTAATTTGCTGCTTCTTGATCTGAATGAAAAGGGCTCAGTTACCCTTGTCACAACCAACCTCAAATGTCTATAAGCAGTCTAGAAAAGAAAAAGGAGGGAACACGTTATAGAATTTGCCTGGTCGATGAGAAGATCCACATTCAGATTCTGCCCCAACACAAGCTCCCGATCCTCAGAGGTACTTAAAATACACACCTACTATCTGTATTGATGGGAATTGCTCTGAAGAATTTCCCTAGGCCATAACGTTCCCCGTGATTACAGACACTGCCTGATAATTAGTATGCAGCCTGTGAGACCTCAATTCCTAAGGATGCTCAGACATGCAAGTCTCACACCATCTGTGCATGGCCAGAGGTTTGATTTCCCAGTCTGATCAGAGATCTGGCCATAGAAATACATGCATTTGCAACCTCCACTCATTACACTTGGGAACTAAGCCAAAACATCTAAAAAGGTTAATGTTTGTACAGGATACAGCTCCCACCTTCTTTGTAGTAAAAAACCCCAAAACTTGTAAAACAAGGTACTGTCTCTGCACTGGCCCTCTACATCAAATAAAAAATGAAGTGCTACATCTCTGCCTTGGCATTCAAGGCCTCCATAGAACTGCCCCTCATCAAAGATGGATTGCCTCTCTCCTTCTGTGACCACGACCTCCAACAACAGCCATACTTCATTAGAACAACGAACCCATCCATCACACGTGCAGAAACGTGAACTCTTTGGGCAGCCAGACAGGCTTCGGAGCTTGCTTTCAGAGATAAGAGTGATGGTGGACCTTACTGTATTCAGAACTAAATTCAAACACTATTCATTATGCTTGATGTTCTCGCAATACACGTATGGACAAGGGGAAATAAATGCTCCAGAAAGTAAAGAAGCAAGTGAGTTTCATTGCCTCCTATGTTTTCTCTTCATTTAGTAATAAGGCACCCATGATAACATGGTTGGAGCAACATTTTTACTTAATTAACCACAGCCAGAATTTAACTTACAAAGACAGCTCAATATCCCCATTATCAAGTTTTATTTTAGCAATTTTTAGTGTGTTTGTTTAATGTGTGGTGTTTGCAGGGCCACATTTGTGTAAGGCAAAGGGAAACAAGCAGTGAAGTTACTGCTGCTTCTCCTCCCTCCCAGGCCCTTCTGTCCTCAGACTTCCTCGTGTCTTTGTTCTCCTCTGCCTGCACAAAGGGAGAAGACCAGCTAAAACTAAGGCACAGCATCCCAATACTCATGATTGTTTGATGCTGTAGCTTTAATATTGACAAAAATGCAGAAATAAAGGAGGCTAGTTGAAATTTCTCAGGAAAAAGTTATCCTGTAAATGAGAAATGAAGAGGAACTGCTTTCTCCTCTAGAAGAAGAAATTTTTTCCAGCAAATTAATTTACCAAAAAAGAGTAGTTAAACTCTGTTTTGAAGGCAAACTATACACACATCTTGGCAAGCTCTTAATATTTAACATCAGGCACATGAAAGGCTTAAGTCCACTCTGCAGAACATGTTATTTTGCTCAAAGCTCCACAAAAAAAAAAAAAAAAAAAAAAAAAAAAAGAAAAAAGGAAGCAAGTATGTATTTCCTTTTACCTTTACCTTTGTTGTTCCCTACATACTTAACCACAGAGAGTAATTTAAACATACTTGACTCCATACAGAAACTGAGTCATCTGCACGTTCTAAAGCCTTGGTTGCAAACCCCTGCTTTTCAGTTGCCAAATGGAGACAGAAAAGTTACAACTTGTTTTCAGAACCAATATGGCAGTTGAGAAAAAGCATATTCTAAAGCTCTGTTTCCACGGTGTTTGTACCATGCTGCACTATCTTTGCAACATCACAAGAACAAAAAAAGGAAAACAGAACGGTGCCATTTTCATTCTGAAAAGGCAGATAAACATCAGTATGAGCCACGATCACAGATCATAACCAGGGAACACTTAAAATGTGAGCAGAGCCAGGAAAGTGCCCATGCCAGAGTGGTAGCTCCTTTATATTACACATCTGCCACACGATCCAAATACAAACACATACATTTTGCTTCCATGATGACTGCTATGCCAACACACATACTGCCAAATGAGCTAGAAGTATTCAGCTATGTACTGGCAAATGAATCGTCAGCTAAATTATGAATACAAATCTCTATTAGTAAATATGATGGCGGCAGCAGACAAAGCCCAAATGCCATACCAGCCTGGCAGTGTCCTCTGCATCATTATCTGGGAGGCAGGAAGGAACAGAAAACAATATCCCTTTATTGTAAAGGGCTCCTCCTTGTCAAGCAAAATCTCAGATGCACCTTAAGATCCATTTGAATTCAAGCTTTGTCTCTAAATATGGAATTCAAAGATGTGTGGACTTAAAATTACAGCATAACTTCACATTAAATTCTTACTGAAAAACTATTGAAATACTTGATGCAAGTATTCAGACAGTTTTCATGAGATGCTGTTTGCAAGGCTTCAAAACCAATACTGTAAATATCAT
This sequence comes from Phoenicopterus ruber ruber, assembly GCA_009819775.1. Taxonomy (NCBI): domain Eukaryota; kingdom Metazoa; phylum Chordata; class Aves; order Phoenicopteriformes; family Phoenicopteridae; genus Phoenicopterus; species Phoenicopterus ruber. The sequence goes on from CM020219.1 coordinate 39,849,860, forward strand.
TTTTCAAGGGTTTACTATTTTTTTTTCTGGGCAGTGGAGGTTTTTTTTCCCCATATGTAGCACTTGCGGCAAAAATGAATAAAACATTGTCAGAGTATTTTGCACTATACAGGCTTATTTCATATTATATCAATTGGAACTGCAAGGGCAGGTATATAGACAAATCTCAAAAAAGGTTTAAGAACAAAGTTTTCAAATTAGAATTTTGTCTCATTTTGCACTCCACTGTTCCTTCAGATTTACCCTTATTTAACTTCAAAACGTTCCCAAAGATAAAGACTTAAAAAAAAAAATTTCTTAGGTGGCTAGAAGTAATAGAGGTTAAGCACAAAAATATTCTTAGAAATCTTAGTAGGCAGCTATTTGAGGCTGTAAGTACCTAAAAACCTTTTAAAATGTGGCTGCCACTTCTCATTTTAAGGCTGACATTTCAGTTTTTCAGTTAGAACCTGGACAGAATTTCTAGGTGGAAAAAAAGGTGCACCTCAGGGTGCAGACAAGGGGCATCACTTAAGAGCAAAGCAGGAATACCTGGTGCTCGCAGCCCCGACCAAACCAGAGACTCCTGCAGTGCACTGCGATAAACTGTTGGCCTCTCTACACTCATTTCAGTAAAGGTAAATTTTTGTTTGTGATGCAAATATTTCTGGTACAGTTATAAATCTAGATGTGCTGCTACTAAGAAAATTCTCTAGCTAACAATTTTGTGCTTATCCTCAGTGACCACAGTTCATTTCGGTTCAGAAGCAAATAATACAGACAGAGAGTGACTGTGAAATTTGAGAATGTCGCTAATTTTACCTCCAGGATATGGAAAGGATAGCTCTTCCACAAAAGAACCTAAACACCACCATCACTATCCCCTTTTGATGTTCAGAGGGATGGAACACCTCTCCTATGAGGAAAGGCTGAGAGAGTTGGGGTTATTCAGCCTGGAGAAGAGAAGGCTCCGGGGAGACCTTATTGCAGCCTTCCAGCACTTAAAGGGGGCTTATAAGAAAGATGGGGACAGACTTTTTAGCAGGGCCTGTTGCAATAGGACAAGGGGTAGTGGTTTTAAACTAAAGGAGGGGAGATTTAGACTAGATATAGGGAAGAAACTTTTTACAATGAGGGCAGTGAAGCACTGGCACAGGTTGTCCAGAGAGGTGGTAGATGCCCCATCCCTGGAAACATTCAAGGTCAGGCTGGACGGGGCTCTGGGCAACCTGATCTAGTTGAGGATGTCCCTGCTCATTGCAGGGGGGTTGGACTAGATGACCTTTAAAGCTCCCTTCCAACCCAAACTATTCTATGATTCTATGAAACACAGGAATACAAAGCAGATTAGCAGTGTCACTCCTGTTCAGCATTCAGAGAGGAGAAGCAAGCTGAGTCACGTTTTAATTTTCAGGGTAGCATACCAGTCGTCCACAATACACATATGCCTGGATCTGTAATTTAAATAGCCCACTTTCACAAGCAGTCTCTCTCTCAGCTATAACCATTACTATTTATTTGTCCACTTACTATTTGTGGCCGCGGGTTTTAGCGCAAACCAAGTCTTGAATACATTACATCTTCTAAAATTAAGGGTTCAGTTACTATACAAGGAAACTGTCAGGAGACAACCATGTCATGAGAAGAGGACTGTGCTTTTAACAGTCTCCCCTCACATAAGTCAGTGCAGTAAGTTGTACACTTGTGTCCAGAGACTGGCATGTACTGACCAAATATTTGTATGCCAAAGTCTTACAAAACTTTCCCTCCAGCAAGCATTTCCAGAAGGTGGTAGAAGATGCTTCTACTCTAAAACTAGTTAGTTGTTTTTACTAAAACATGAGTATTGTTTCCTACCCTATCCTCCACAAAATATCCCACTGAGAAAGATGTCAGCTTTTACTCTGGAAATGCAGAAGGACAATGGCGCAAATGTAAGGAATGTGAATTAAGCTTGCCTTTTTTTTTTTTTTTATCTGCTCACACCAGCATAAATTCATTGGACACAATTCTCCTGCAGTATCCGCAACACAGAGTCCACAAAATGACTGTTTATATGAAATTCTTCATTTCGTTCTCCCCATCCATTTTTTAAACTTAGAGTAAACCAGAACCACCAGTTCTGGCTCTCCCAATAGAGTATCTTCTTTGAAAATGTCTATCATATGTCTAGCTCCTCTAAATAGAAAAATCAGCAATCTTGCGTGGATCAGTCAGCTTTAATCTTCCTTGAGAAGAAAAGACTCCCATAAATCGTTACAAAAGCCTATGTCATAAATACTCCAAATTGTGGTTTACGAGCAGAGTGAGAAGCTGTAGACAAGAGGATAAATCCCAGGACTCAGGAAGTGCACTGTAAACTACAGCCAAGCTCAGTGCCGTTCTAATTAAGGAATTAAAGGAACAAAGCTTGTAAAGGTTGTAAAGTACAGCAAAGGCTGTACTTATGCCAAACTCTTTGGCATACAGTCTTTGGTAACAGAGAAGGGCAAGGCAAAACATACCATTTCATGCAACTGCATTCACAACATCCTTTAACTACATTATTTATAATATTTAATACATGAAAAACACTTAGGTAAGGCTACTGCATATGCTTGGATAGGAATACTTCTGAACACTGGGGAGACAGCTGAGACTAGATACAAAACCTGGCTTTGTGTCCTTTGACTCTTTCCTAAGATCTGCATAGAACACAGACAGTTAAACAAAAAAATATTTCATCCAGCCTCTGACAGAAATCAATGCAGACATTTCCAAAGGAGCAATATAAAATCTTATTACAGCAGCAGTTCCCAGAGTTACAGTACATGGTGCACCAGTGAACTCTCAAAATCCAAATCTTCTACTTGCTCCCAGATAGATCAAAAAAAACCCCACATACAATCCCAAACTCTGGACCATACATTTTCACACGATAATGCCATGGGAAATGCAATTTATTGTTATTAAGGCAAAGGCTAATATGATGACCAAACCATCCCATACTTCAGCAAGCACTTAAGCATATCTAGACTTCTCATATATAAGGTCATCAAAACTAACAAGGGTTCTATAGCTTTCAGTTCCGAGAAGAAAGTACTCAAGTATTTAATCAATGATTTGTATGCTTTCACATCCAGCTTGATTTACAGGTGCACATTTATTTATTTGATTTATAAAACATAAATTAGTGCCTTAAACCCTGGCTCTGAGTATGCTAGCATAAATTTCATTTCACAGTAAAATTCAGTGCAAAAACTGTTCTTTCCAGTATAAAATAAAATATTCCAATAGAGAAAAAAACTCCACAAGTCTGGAACTAACAGCAAGACCGTTGGTGTTTTGAAAGGTCCCTGCGAGGAAAAGTAAATTCTCCTGCATGCCTAAAGATGAACCACTTCTAAGTATAGACCCAACCACACCTCTCACCTTAAAGTGAGAATGGCAGAGCTCTCCAACACAGGATCATGAAACTGCCATTCCTGGGCTTTGCTACATCTTGGTTTCCCTGCAACCCAGTAGTACAAAGCGAGGAACTTGCTAAGTATTCTGTGAGGTTTTTCCCAAATTTCCTTTTTACTTTCTTCCAAACAAGAAACAAAAGTGTAAGACCTCCCAGGTGAAATGGATAGAACATACTGAAGACCCATGGTGTAAACTATGCAAGAAAGGCAAGAGTGGTTCAGCCTGATTTAATATCAGAGGATTTAATGCATTTATTTATCATCACAGAAAGGGGTGAAAAGTAAGGCAATACCACATTCTTTCCTTTGGGCCAAAATGTGGACCACTGGTCACAAAAGAAGGTTCTTAGCCTGGAACAAGAGTTGCAGAATTTGCTGAGTCAGTCATCACAAAACATTGACAGATTAAATGGCAAGATCAACAACTGGCTCCGAGCCTGGTGTCACCGGCAGGACTTCGGGTTCTTCGACCATGGGTTGGTTTACATGGCACCAGGCCTGCTGGCGGCAGACGGGGCACACCTGTCCCAAAGGGGGAAAAGGATCCTAGCACAGGAGTTAGCAGGGCTCATTGAGAGGGCTTTAAACTAGATTTGAAGGGGGAAGGGGATAAAACTAGGCTTGCTAGAGAGAAGCCTGGGGGTGGCACGCCAATGAATGAGGGATGGCGTGCCAGCGAGGCCCTTCGGTCAGCTGTCTCAGATGAGGTAGGACAGAGAGACCCGTGCGGCAGCAGGGACACAGGGGTCATTGATCAGCTAGGAACCACGGAAATACCTGAGATGGGACATGTAGGGAGTAGGGCTTCTCCCACCACAAAGGCAACAGGATCACTAGCCCAGCTGAAGTGCATCTACACGAATGCACAGAGCATGGGCAACAAACAGGAGGAGCTTGAGGCTGTTGTGAAAGGGGAAAACAACAATATAGTTGCCATCACGGAAACATGGTGGGATGACACACATAGCTGGAGTGCCACGATGGAGGGCTATAAACTCTTTAGAAGGGATAGGCAAGGAAGGAGAGGCGGTGGGGTAGCCCTCTATGTTAAGGAGAGCCTGGACTGCCTTGAGCTCGAGGACGGTGACACGAGGGTTGAGTGCCTATGGGTTAGAATCAGGGGGAAGGCCACCAAGGCAGATATCATGGTGGGAGTCTGTTATAGACCACCCAACCAGGATGAGGAGGCAGATGAAGTATTCTACAGGCAGCTGGGAGAAGCCTCACGATCGCTGGCCCTTGTTCTCGTGGGGGACTTCAACTTGCCGGATGTCTGCTGGAAATACAATGCAGCAGAGAGGAAACAGTCCAGGAGGTTCCTGGAGTGTGTGGAAGATAACTTCCTCACGCAGCTGGTGAGGGAGCCCACGAGAGAAGGCGCCCCGCTGGACCTGTTGTTTGTGAACAGAGAAGGTCTTGTGGGTGATGTGACGGTCGGAGGCCGTCTTGGGCACAGTGACCACGAAATGATAGAGTTCTCGATTCTCAGAGAAGTAAAGAGGAGGGTCACCAGAACTGCCACCTTGGACTTCCGGAGGGCAGACTTTGGCCTGTTTAGGAGTCTGGTTGGCAGAGTCCCTTGGGAGGCAGTCCTGGAGGGCAAAGGCGTCCAGGAAGGCTGGACATTCTTCAAAAGGGAAATCTTAAAGGCACAGGAGCAGGCTGTCCCCATGAGCCGAAAGACAAGCCAGCGGGGAAGACCACCAGCCTGGCTGAGCAGAGAGCTCCGGCTGGAACTTAGGAAAAAAAGGAGAGTCTACCACCTTTGGAGGAAGGGGCAGGCAACTCAGGAGGACTACAAGGATGTTGTGAGGTTATGTAGGGAGAAAATTAGAAGGGCTAAAGCCCAACTAGAACTTAGTCTGGCTACTGCCGTAAAAGACAACAAAAAGTGTTTCTACAAATACATTAACAATAAAAAGGGGGCTAAGGAAAATCTCCCTCCTCTATTGGACGCGGAGGGAAACTTAGTGTCAAGGGATGAGGAAAAGGCTGAGGTGCTAAATACCTTCTTTGCCTCAGTCTTCAACAGCAAGGGAAGTTGCTCTCTGGGCACCCAGCCCCCTGAGCAGGAAGACAGGGATGGGGAGCAGAATGTAGACCCCGAAGTCCAAGGGGAAATGGTCAGTGACCTGCTACGCCACCTAGACACGCACAAGTCTATGGGGCCGGATGGGATCCACCCAAGGGTGCTGAAAGAGCTGGCAGAAGTGCTCATCAAGCCACTCTCCATCATTTACCAGCAGTCCTGGCTAACTGGGGAGGTCCCAGTTGACTGGAGGCTGGCAAATGTGACGCCCATCTACAAGAAGGGCCGGAAGGAGGATCCGGGGAACTACAGGCCTGTCAGCCTGACCTCGGTGCCCGGGAAGGTTATGGAGCAGATCATCTTGAGTGCCATCATGCGGCACATACGGGACAACCGGGTGATCGGGCCCAGTCAGCACGGGTTTATGAAAGGCAGGTCCTGCCTGACCAACCTGATCTCCTTCTACGACGTGGTGACCCGCTTAGTGGATGAGGGAAAGGCTGTGGACGTTGTGTACCTGGACTTTAGTAAAGCCTTTGACACCGTCTCCCACAGTATCCTCATGGAGAAACTGGCTACCCATGGCTTGGATGGGCGTACTCTGCGCTGGGTAGGAAACTGGCTGGAGGGCCGGGCCCAAAGAGTTGTGGTGAATGGAGTTAAATCCGGTTGGTGGCCGGTCACAAGTGGTGTTCCCCAGGGCTCAGTACTGGGGCCAGTTCTGTTCAATATCTTTATCAATGATCTGGACGAGGGGATCGAGTGCATCCTCAGTAAGTTTGCAGATGACACCAAGTTGGGAGGGAGTGTTGATCTGCTGGAGGGCAGGCAGGCGCTACAGCGGGACCTGGACAGGCTGGATCGATGGGCCGAGGCCAATTGTATGAGGTTCAACAAGGCCAAGTGCTGGGTCCTGCACCTGGGTCACAACAACCCCAGGCAACGCTACAGGCTGGGGGGGGGAGTGGCTGGAAAGCTGCCTGGAGGAAAAGGACCTGGGGGTGTTGGTTGACGGCCGGCTGAATATGAGCCAGCAGTGTGCCCAGGTGGCCAAGAAGGCCAATGGCATCCTGGCCTGTATCAGAAATAGTGTGGCCAGCAGGAGTAGGGAGGTGATTGTCCCCCTGTACTCGGCCCTGGTGAGGCCGCACCTCGAGTACTGTGTTCAGTTTTGGGCCCCTCACTACAAGACAGACATTGAGGTGCTGGAGCGTGTCCAAAGAAGGGCAACGAAGCTGGTGAAGGGTCTGGAACACAAGTCCTATGAGGAGCGGCTGAGGGAACTGGGGATGTTTAGTCTGGAGAAAAGGAGGCTGAGGGGAGACCTTATCCCTCTCTACAACTACCTGAAAGGAGGTTGTAGAGAGATGGGGGTCGGACTCTTCTCCCTAGTAACAGACGACAGAACAAGAGGAAATGGCCTCAAGTTGTGCCAGGGGAGGTTTAGATTGGACATTCGTAAAAATTTCTTCACCGAAAGGGTTGTCGGGCATTGGAACAGGCTGCCCAGGGAGGTGGTGGAGTCCCCATCTCTGGGGGTATTCAAAAGGCGTTTAGATGAGGCCCTACGGGATATGATTTAGTGGGGGACTTGGTAGTGATAGGTTAATGGTTGGACCCGATGATCTTGGAGGTCTCTTCCAACCAGAACAATTCTATGATTCTAAGAGGAATAAGTCGCCTATTTTAAAAACATTAAAAGACAATTTCTTAAGGTGCCTTTGTAAAGTCTCTTTAGTATGCTACACCTGTCCTGCTACAGCCACTTAAACATCGTGAAGTACAGGACAAACTAAATACCCTTAAGGTATCAGTTCAGAAAAAGGAAATGTTACACAAAGCAGCACTTAAAAAATTCCTTTTCTTCTCCTCAATGTGTGGGTATAATTTATGAAAAATTAATGAAGTTACTAAAAGATTTTAAGTTCTCAAATATCAGTTTCATCATCCCTTAACTTACATGCGAGCTCTTTGCAATGTTTTAACAAACCTCTCAAAATTTCTTATAATGCATCTGCTGTTAATATATATATTTGACATTTACATTTTCAAATGCTTTTTGCATATTTCAGTTAACCCATTACCATGTTATTTAGTTACTATTAGTACAGCATTAACCAGTGTATGCAAAAGGAAAGCTTTGCTTTTCTTATATGTTCATACTGTTCTTATATGAAAAATGTCAAACTCCTGCAATCAGAATCATGTGATTTTATTGGCAAAAGCAAAAACTTTTACTTTGAATAAAAGTTGCACAAATACAAAACAGGAACTTTAATAAGAGTTCTTGAATATTTACTAAAGTATGGTATGCTGTATCCAAATTATAGAGTTATTTGGTTCCATCTGCACCAATTTTCTGAGAGCAATGGACATGCTACTGAAAGCATACCTAAGGTGTATATAAGGACTCACATAGAATGCGAGTTTGTGACACCAGTATTTAGGCAAAAAAACCCTTTTCGCCTCTAAATGGAAGATACTTAATAACTGGAGATAATAAAGACAGAATACAACCTTTGGATGCAACTCCTGCAGAGTCAACAGTTCTTATCACATTTTTAAAAGATTGCTTTTTAATGGCTACGTGTCTACTATGCAAGTTAAAGCTGGAAAAATAGTGCACATATAGTTTAAGCTTTTCCTTATCGCTCCCTTAGTCATATCCTAATTCTGGACAGAATCAATCTCTTTGCTGATAACTCCTAAAAACAGAAAGGCCACTTGAGTTTCTGTTAAAAGCAAGTAACTTCAAGAGAGAAATCGTGAACTGGCAGCTGAAGCCAGCATGCAAAGCAGTCTGTGTTCCTCTCGTCTGAATCTTTTCATTGCTGTGCTAGCAGTCAGAAGAGGATTGGAGAGGGTGTCCTCTTTAGTTCTGTACTTCAGCAGAAATACCTGTGTTCAGGTGTTCACTGACTGTTTGATTAGGCTTGTCCTGGTAAACTAGTCCTGGTAGCAGCTTACTTCAACAACATAGCAAAACCAAAGGCACCATGCAATAGCTAAACCACTCTCTCTCGCTTGGTGTATCAGTTCAGAAACAGAAAGAAATTCATTTAAAGGGAAAAGTCTAACTATCTCATAGGAGACCAAACCTTAAAGCTTCAATAAAAGCACTGGAGCTTCAATAAAACAACAACAAAAAACCTCCAAAAAACCCCAAACCATCAACCTTCTTACATAGAAACAGAGAGTCCAATTCTTCAAATGTCATATAAACACATAATACAGTTAAAAGAATGCACAAGCACACTTACAGATTAGGAATGCTTTCCTTAATCAAACTTAGACATATATAACTATATATGCATGTTTTTTCTTTTCTAAATGTGTAAGCTAATGCCTAAGCCCTGTCTTGAGCCATACGAAAATATACTTGCTACCCTCATACAAACAAGTCCAGTTTTCACAAATCAACAGCAAGTAAATACATATTAAAATTTTTGCTGACTCAAAATAATAAACAATATAAAACAAAACCAAAAAGTCTGCTGTGTTTTAACCCTGAATAATTGTTTTTAATTATGTTTTAAAATGTCATTTTGATTTACAATACAAATGTCAAAACTTTCTATAAGTACTGAAACAAATTTTGACTTTTTTATGTCTATTTGAACAGAAACAATTTCCGGAATTCAGTGTGAACTTATCAAAATTGCTTTCATTGTTCTGAAACTGCATTTCTACAAATAAATTACATATTGAGAAACTCCCCAACTACCAAATTCTAATAACTGCCATCCTAAATCTGCATGTATTAAAGGAATTAACACTTCTCATTCTACAGTTCACATAGCATTTAAGTAAAAACACTTTCCACACTGACATCTAGTGAAGTTTTACAGTAAGAAAAAAAGCCTATTTAATAGTTTGCACTTACAGAAAGCTTTTCATTTTCCAAATTACCTGTATTTTAGATGAGTAAAATTTGCAACACATTTGTACATCATGCACTATTTTCTTTTGAAAGATATTTTGCCACTATTTTTAATAAATAACACGTTTACCTGCCAAAGGCTCAGACATTCTGATGGGTACATTAGAGAAAGTTATAATAAGATCCGACGTAATTAAATTTAAAACATGACTAGCAAAGTTACTCTTTTCCTATTATGCCAGATGTACTTATAAGGGCTAAACATCCAACATTAACAAAACAATTCTACTAAATTCAGTGGGCATTATGAATGCAAAAGATTTTAATTCATACATTTTAGATATTAATAAGACAAGTAATGTCTCTTCTCTATGCACTATCCAGAAAGCTTGTATTCCTACATTCTCTCTGTAATCAATGAAGACAGACAGGTTCCTCTGGGAATACCTAAATTAGTCCCCTGCTCTGAATCATCCCAGAGCTTACGCTTGGTAGGCTTTATGAACAGCATACATAGTCTTGGAGGGTGCAGAAGCGGAGGGACTGTTAGGGAGAGCTTGTGAATTTCTTGACCCCATAGCTGCCTGTATGCTTGCAGAGGGGCAACGTACAATCTCAGATACCTTCCACCCTCCTTGAGCTGCACTCCAGGGAGGCAAGACATGATGTTGTACCAGCTACAACATTAATTTCAGCACTCATTAAGGTTCTAAAGGCAAAGTCTCATTTTTATGCCTCATCAAAAAAAAGGCAGTTAAGCACTGCCTGACACAACATACAAGAGGTTCAGTGCTGACTCCAGGGAAAATGTATCACCTATTGAATCACAAGCAAACCTATAAATACTTTCCGCAGTGACAGATATTTGAAGAGAGACAGATTATGCATTTTCCCCTCTCATTAGTGGTTGTACTCCAGATATGAGTTTGGGCTCTGCTTTTTCAGACCGCCACGTAACTGTAGTTCGCAACAGAACCAATTGACTTGAGTCTTTCTAGCCTCAAAACACAAAGGAGAAAAAAGGGAAGGTCTGTTCAGACAGAGATCACACTTAAAATGGAAACATTCCCAGGCAAAAGGTCTTCAACACTTTCTTGGTAAAAATTGTAGTGATCTACAAGTCAACAAGTGCAGAAAATCCTGGTCTAGGGACTGGGACCCCAGTACTTCTGTTTGAGCTTCAATCTGCTGACACCATGGCTACTGGCTTCACCAGATGAGTCTGGAAAGCTAGATGTCTTCTTGGTGCTTGAGGGAGATGAGGGGAAAAACAGCTGGATATTAAATTATGTTTTGGCTAAAAGCTGCCTGAAGCTAAATTACACACTTGTAATCACTTCAATTGCAAGGCAAAAATTCTAGTAATTAATTGTGGCAATGTGACAGGATTTAAAGCAACCAAATAGAATTCTTGGTAGTATATAAAATGTAAAAATTTGAAATCTATCAACATTATATGTACTGAAATTAGTTCCACTTGCAATGACATCAGAATGAGTTTCTCCAGTTAATAACCTTCTCTTCATCTGAATCTAATCTTGACAACAGAAACATCATCAAGAATTATGAAATGGAAAAATGGCTTCTGTTTAAAACAAGGAACTCTTAATACTTGCACTCTACTTTGTATTTCATCATAGAGAAGCTCAATAATCTGAGGTAAAGCTGCCAGGTGTCCAGGTTTCTCCAGACATGGCCCTTTTTTTCCACACAGAAATTCTGTCCAGGCAAAAAAAAAAAAAAAAAAGACAAATTTGGCCATTTGCCTGGAATTTCCAGATGCTAGGCAGCATAGTCAGGTGGTAGCTCTAATGTGGCTGCTTGATGCTTGGAAATCCTGGACAATGTATATCCACCAGGACTTTCGTGCATCCAAACAAAGAGTTACCTTGTGTGCAGAACACACCTAGCATACTCTCTTTACTGAGTAGTCCCAAGTAAGACATGCCAGATAGGATCCAAATTCTGTCCTGAATTTCCTGGACAGAAATATGAGAGCCCTCCCGTGAAGCACTCTAAGGCAATCTTCTAAGGGCATCCACAATTTGCATATGCATATGAGAAAGTCAGAACAACGCATAGGGCCACCAAGGTATCTACTAGTTCAAGATAGGTAAATAGCAATGGGCACATTATGTGTTAGTACACACATCTGAAGATTCAGAACTAGATTTACAGGGACCTAGCACCTGGTTGTGTAGCAAAATCCACAGCCTGAATTAGACTTCTGGAATACACACCACACCCTCCCCCCATCCCTCCCCCCCCCCGCCCCCCCCCCCCAAAAAAAAAAGGCAAGAGAAGATGTAGATGCTTAGAAAGGGGATACACACTGGGCAGCAATTAAAGCAGCAGTAACTACAGACAGACAAGAGGAAAGACTGAAGAGTTTGTCTTCATCCCACAACTCTAAGTACTAGACAACTTATTCTGAGATTTGAGAAGACACTTCCTTTCAGTTAGGATTCATAGCCTTTAGCCATCTCAGAGTGAGGTGGACCAGGTTTTGTTTGTTTGTTTTGAAGAAAAATTTAAAAATCCCTCATTTCAGAGAAAGAGCAATACCCTGAAAAAAGGGGGCCCAGCTTCAAGATGTTTAATATCACATACTCATTTGATAAAAATACTGAAATTCTAAATGGCATAGGAATTACAAAACAGGTTTCCCCTATTTCACATACATAATCTAACCACCAGCTCACAATCACGTTAATCCCTCATTCTTCCAATTTTTTAACTATTCCATACAGAGATGAGTTTTAAAAAGTAAAGCAGATAAATTCGTGGATTCCCTGGAGCTGCAGGCATTATGGTTACTGCATGTTTCCCAAAGAAAGAAAGGAGATGTGCCTTGAAACTCTCATCCACATCCTGGATACCTGCCCTCTGGTTGAACGAGCAGGTCACAGGAAGCAGCATCCCTATTTCTACAGCCATTTTGTATGAAGCCTCACAAGTTGTACTCAACAGCTCGCTTAGCGTCGCTCACGTATCAGCTAACACAGATTGAGGAACATCTATTTAATGGAGCCTAAAAGATTTTCTATACATTTAATAGATGCCAAGCTATGCAGCACCATGAAAACTATGGTACTAGAGCGCTTGGTCAACAGCGGAATTTTAGGTACGTAAAGGATCTTCAATCCAAAAGCGATACACATCCAGGTAGCTGCAGAATAGAATTTTAAGAATCAAAACTTTAGATCTAGACAGATATTAAGCCCCTGAAACTTTAAGTCTATTTTTTCCGATCTTTGTAAAAAGCACAAGACCTCTCTGCCTCTCAGAGACATGCCATTTTTGATTCAATGATGTTTATTAACGTATTCTTACACACAGGATATAGCATGACATCCTAGCATGGACGGCACAAAAATCCTGCAATTTCTACAGTAGTAGTAACCACTGCATACAGGGAAAGTGATAGGTAAGGGCTTTTCTTCATTAAAAAAAAAAAAACTTATGAAAAAGGTTGACAAGGATTCAGTGAAACACTCTATCATGGAAACGCTGAGTATTATCATTTAGGGTCTCTGGCCAAACTCAGTATCATTAACAATCCCTTTTCATATTCATTGCCAAAAAATTATGCTGGCACAATATTACAAGATTGAAACTAAAGATTCATTTAAAAACCAGGTATTTTAAAGTTAAAAATTAGTACAGCTTTAATTCTTCATCAATGAACACACATATTACCAAAATAATCTCTGTATTACTAATCATTAACATCATCTCACCCAGATTTAATGAGACTGTCCGAACTTTCAACAACCATATTGTGATTTTGAAAGCCCAAACCTGTTTCAGGTTATTAATATAAGTCTTCTGGGATTGACAGGTCTCCTGGTTTCACCAGAACAGGCTAGATGGCCTTGGTCTCATTTTTTTCAACTTGATACAAGATGGTATGAAAGGGCAGGTATGGGCAATACCTTATCTCCAGGTTGTCCTGTAGTGCTTTAAGCTGTTTGTGGTGACAATAAGCAGTGGGTCTGCATGGATCCAATCACTGGAAACCATTCAAAAGCATGCACACAGTGTCAGCCTCAGAATGGGGCAACAAAAATCTTACTGAATCCCAGACTGACTCTGTATTTGTCTTTTATCAAAAATGGTGGTTAATATGCTAAACTGAAAGGATGTCTGAAAAATAAAAACATATACCTCTGTCTGGTATCAAATTCACTAAGGAGCTGTTTAGAGACAAAGTGGGGAAGTCATCTGAGCTCAAGCAAAATGGATTGGTAGTGATAGGTTAATGGTTGGACCAGATGATCTCGGAGGTCTCTTCCAACCAGAACAATTCTATCATTCTATGATTCTATGATTAGTTTTTGCTGAAATCAATGCAAAAACATGAACCCAACGCTAGCAGCTGAACCGCAAAATCTTCAAGAATAGCATGGATAAAGAGCTCATTTCCATACAATCCCTCTGGACTGAACTGAAACAAGAGAGAAGACTGACATCTGAACATCTGGTACCACCACAATACAGAGCCTGAAAAGCTCTGCTACCCTTTCATTTCTGTGCCATATTGCAGGACTGAAATTACTACCTTGGATGATTCTGAACCATGGTCAAAAGATGTAACAAGTTCCAAATTCCCCCTGCCAACAGAAACAAAGACACTGTAAGGGCACCTGCTTAGCCATCAATCAGGAGCCCGGCTGCCTCACTTAACATCCAATTCTAAAACCCTCTACTAAGCAGGCCATGCTTGAAAGCAAGGTCTGCTTTAATTTAGCAAAATGCGCTTCATTACATAAAGATAAATGACTGACAAACATCTTTTTTTTTTTCCTACTATAAGCAATCATAAATGTATGCCCCTCTCATTCTCTAAAGCACCCAACAACATTTCAGTGTATTATTTTCTTAATTTTTGGAGGACCTAGGGTCAAGCATTAATGAATTTAGTCTTTGAAAATCAACTAAATCTACTTACACAAGGAAATTAGCCAAAGTTTGTCTTCATTAGACTTGAGACTCAGGCCAACCTGACCTGCTTAAGGAAAGAAAGAAGAAAACAATAATCACCAACATCAATCCCTTGCCACACTGTGCTTGTGTAATTAGCTTACTGAAACCAATTAAACACACGAAGATCCATTTATAAATAAATAAATGCTAAAATGCTAGATGAGAAGACTTAATTGTTCTTCTAAGTTCAGTGACAGACACTAGAATGATTCCATGTTCCCTTGCTGACAAGTTTAAAAAGAATACTTTTCCCATCCAAAAAATTCCACCAGACACCAGTGAAAGGTATTTTGATTTTGTTCACACTCAAATCAAACCTCCAATGAAATCATGGAGTAAACTCACCAGAATCACAGAATACCTCAGACACAAGCAACGGATTAAATAAGAGTCCCTCTGCCTTCAAGCCATTTGCTTGTTTGTCAGTGAAGCTCCAGGGAAAGAATATTTAAGGATAGCTTCATCTCACCTAATTTTATCCATCTAAACTTTTGACTAGAAGCATAGAGTCTCTATTTAGGCTGCTCCTACAGTCAGCTGAATAGAGATGGGCATTTCTAGAGAAAATAAATCCCACTTTAAGATAAGTGTCCAAAAACCTAACTCATCTGCACTTGAAGTTAGGCAGAGGCTTATCTCGCCTACCATTCACTGGTCAAATTAAATATAAATATATTCATACACTAAGGATGCTACTCACCTCACTGAAATGTAATAAAGTGTTGAGCTCAATCTCTCTACTTTTCCATTGGTCAAAAGAGAACAACATCTTTCTCAAGCATCTATTTTAAAATTGAATAAAGCATATAATGGGGCCGTTTCTCTCTCAAACAATCCATATGGGCTGCCTGGATAGCTATCTCGAACTAGGCATTTCATTTAAGACAATGGAAACATGAGCAAGACGAATCCCCGACTTAGTGCACAGCACCACAAACGTACATTTAGATTTAGCTGAGCAGATACCGAGTGTTTAAATTTCACTCCCCTAACTCTAATAATACAAATAACCCATTTAGAGTATTTTGAGTACTAACAGTGTTAATTTAAATTGACCTTAGCATTGGTAGGGGGTGCCGGCGCACCAGGAAGTCTAGAGGACGAGTCTAAATCCATTTGGAACAAAATGAAAGCCTGCAGAACACAGAAGACAACTGAGTGCATGGAATGACCTGGGCTGGCAACAACAGTGTTAAGTCCGTTAGTTGTCATTAGAACAAACTACATCACCGTGGGCTTTGCCAGTCCAGTCCAATCACAATGACTTGGCCTATCCAGATTACTCCTTGAAATGGTGAAGTCAGTCAAGTTTTGGTCAGACTTACAACCTTTGGGAACACCGGGGTGTAATACGATTTCAAGCATGGATGCTTATCCATTAAGAACTGCAATAAAAACACCTTGCAATTTTCAGTCAATTGAACAATTTGGGGGAAGAACGTGAAAAACACATCTTTACATCCTGCTACAATACTGTTTGCTATCTCAGTTAAATTCTTAGTATCTTTGATAGCTTTGCAAATGGAGCAAATACTGTTTTCTAACACAGATGCAGGTCCTCAAATAAGACAAACAAGACACCTTGCAGTAAAGCGGCTCTATCTAGCACGAGTAGCTCGCAGTATATCTAATGATGGGGACAATCTGCTGACATTCCACAACTATAAGTAAAAAAATAGCATTATTTGAGTAATTTTAAATGCTACAGACATATTCAGAGGTTTCGGTGATTTGGTTTTGAAATCTTCACCTCATATGAAATACATTATTTAAAGGAAGAAAATGATACGACATATAGAAACATGACAGATTGTTCAGAAACCATACTAACTTTACCATAACCTTTTAAATTACATTTAATTCTGTAATGCTTCTTTTTCAGAAAAAAAAAACAACCCACAACAAACAAAAAAAACCAAACCAAACTTCTCCTGGGGCACAGAAATCCTATCCAAGTGGAGTTCATACGTAGGTAAAATAGAAGCAATAACCAACAGACCATTTTAGTCGTAACACTTCAGGGCATGCCTAGGTGTGCAACTCCTGTAGACATACCTGAGCTAGTTTACATAATGACAGCAATATGAATGTGCCAGCCAGCAACACAGCATAGTCTTGTCCAGTCACGCACAAATTTGTTCCCCTTTTTGGGTGGGTGTTGCAACCTCATTTAAACAATGTGCTGCTGCAGTTGTCACCATCTCAACTCAAGGGTTTGAAACAAACTGCAGTATGCCTGTGAAGCAGGGTAATGTTTTGACTGCAACACAAAAGCATTCTAATAGGCAGATGCCACTTACTTCTTGACTATCCACTTATAATAATGAGAAAATGCTGGACTGATTTCCTGGACCTTCCTGAGGCAAATGACAGTTATGTTCTCCCCTGATATAAAGACCTCATGGAAATTGGTCAGTTCTCTGCTCCCATTTCCTCCTAAACTATTTCACCTGGAACACTTGAATTAATGGATCTCACCTGAGGAAATCTTTTTTTAAATACTCACTTGAATTTAAATAATTCCTTCTATTTGAATTAATTAACTTCCCTGTTCCCTATGTGAAGTAGAGCAGCATTAATTATCTCCTTTTTACAGACTGAGAAAGTGAGACTCACTAAAACTCAATGACTTGCTCATAGGCAGAGAGGAGCTCCATGGTAGAAGCAAGAACCTGAACAAAATGGAAATAAAGTTTCCAATGAGATCAGTAGAAGTTATTTAATTCGCATGCTGCTGTGGGTCCCCTGACACCCATTCATGAGCTTCAAGACACAATGTTAAAGGCCAACATCAGGGACGCACCAACAACATTCTAAAACTGTAATACTGAGTCTAACCAACCAGACAGACAACACACTTAAATCGCTATCAAGCCCAATTATGAGAACAGCTGTAAATCAGTAAAATGTCAGTGTCATAAGTCATCGTATTAGCCTTCTTTTCCCTTCCACTTCTCATTCTTTTCTTTTTCAAAGGACAGAAAAGCTTCCAGGATAATCCTCTACGTACCACATATGTTGTTCTTCCCAACTCCGAGGTCTAGGATTATAAAATGAAAGCTGAGATCCTCACAGTTGTATCATTTCATGAGTTAGGTCTTCAAGACACCAGGTAAATGCAATAAATGAGAACTGACAATGGCAGCACTAACACCTTGCAGGTGTCTATAAGCAATGTCTCATGGGTAATTACATGCCAGTCAGTTGGTCAAAAAGATTAGCTAAGGAGCTCAAAACACTGCTATTCCCTTTACACAAATTTTAAAGGTAATCTACTCAGTCTGCATAAAGAAAGCTTTACACTCCTAACATGCTTACTAACGAGCATGCTTCACACCCCCACCATCACTCCTCCTATACTCCTTCCGGGTTTACAGTTTCATTGCTTATAGAGGATGGCATTCTGAAAGAAAAGGTCAGGTATTTTCATTTTCACTTGGAATTTAACTCCTGAAGTGCCACACAATAGTCATACATATTTTAATGCACAACAGCTGATTCAAGGGTAAAACTCACATAGGAGAAAAGACTGAACTTCTGTCATTTTGACTCTTCACTGCCTCTACTTTCTGCCTCAGTAAGACAGAAAACATTATTCTTCTCATTTCTTAGCATTCTACTTCTGGGGTGCACTCACTTTGCATAGGACAAAGGAAAAGTGAACAGGATCTACATAGTTTGTAAACACTAAAGAGGTCAGTGTAGTAACACTGTCATAGATAATCCACAGCAGGAACTATTTGCAGACTTCAAAGGCTAATTGATGTTTTGTTTCCTGACAAAATGACCTAGAGATTCTAGCTTTCCAAGAAGTGGTTCTGCTTCATGTTACCCTGGAGGAACTTGCTCCATCCTATCCCCTCCCCATACTCTGAGAACCTGCCTCACAATAATACTTCTTCAACAAAGCAGTTTTGGAGCTTACAAACTCTATTCTATTAGTCTAAATGGTCTGCTGATGGGCCAAAAGCCTATATTTTCCCAGGTAGTTAATATGTTGCTTGTCTTCAACCCTCTACAGTAACTATCAGCCAATAGCACAGACCATGCTACATGTCCAAGATTCTTATATCCAAAATTAGATCTGAATCAGCAAGTCTCTACCATGCCTTGAATGACAACAATGGGCACACAGTAAATAAAAATAATTTATTATATACTTGAAATATTTTCTGTATATTTAATAGAAGTCATTTTCTGTAAAAAAAAACTCCTTTAAATAAGCATGCCTACTCAATTACATACACAACGAGAAGTAAGACAAAGAAAGGGCCTAGTTTTCCATTTGAGAATAAAGGTGTTTGGAACGATGCCTATACAAACCTACTCATTTCTTCTCCATTAATTCCACATGATTTTCCCGTAAGCATACCTGGTTTTCTATAATCAATTTTGATTTGCATAAATTCTTCCCAGAAAAGAAACAATTACCTAACCTAATGATTTCTCCATTAATGTACATTTTGGCAACAATAGATAATGAAGAAATCCTTGATTAGTTTCAGGAGAATTCTGACTAGCATAAACAGGCATTTACATCACTAAGAGTCTCAGCGTAAGTTCGCTTTAAATGCAGAACACTCAGTGTGCTGAGGGAATACGACTGATTTAGGTATCCTGAGTAAATTACGGGGTACCCAAAATGGTTTTTGCTTTTGTAAGGGATGGGCATATACAAAGCCCTGATATCCAAAGATGCTATTCTGAATGGATAAAACATCTGCTCCTCTCCAACTACAGCTCTAGGCTCTGCCTCTCTGTCTTACACATCGGCTGAGCCTTAGCTCAAGATCCCAAGCCAGGGCCCAAATGAACAAGAAGGCAGAATTCCTTTTGCAGTATACCCTTCCCAGCCCCACTCCAGCTACAGCTCTAGGCTCTGTCTCTCTCCCATCCCTAATCCTAGCCCCAGACCAATGCATCACCACCAAACAATATTCCCCCAAAAGTCCAAACCACCGTTTTCTCTTCAATTTTAATTCCTTTATCAGGGAACGTTCTTCAAAAGCCAGTTTAACGTTAATAACATAGGCATTATCACTAATGCAGCTTTTGCTCATTAAGCCACAAGAATACAGAGAGAAAGTGGCAGTTGAACCCTTAGTCACTGAAACACAGGCACTACTTCTACTATAATGCTTCCTTTGAAATATCACTGTCAACTGAGAACCTGTCTACTAACTGGTTTGCCTCTCAGCACAATGAGAATGGTTAGACTGAAAAAGGAAAAGGACAAATGCTTTTGAAGGGAAGGGATCATAGTTTAGCATTTGAAATGTAGTAGAGATCTACCACAAGGGGATCGTCTAAGTCCTGTCTGTCTAGCAGTTGAATTAGCAAGAAAACAAGTTTAGGACTCATGCTTACAAAAGGGGGCATACTGTAGTTTCCACATCCTTAAAACACAACCAAAAAAGATAGGCACTCAGGTATTACAAATCCTAGCCTACTTTTGGATGAGTTGCTTAACTTTTTGCAATCTCCATTTTTTCAGTAGTAAAATGGAAATAATAATCCTGCCTTTTCTGACATTAAGGGTATGAAACTTAATTCATTTAAATTCTGTGAAAGTCTTTTGAGCTCCTTGTGTGCAAAGTGTTATTTAATTAAACATTGTTATTATTCCAAAGGATCAACTGCAACAAAAAAACCCATTTATTTTATTGCCTATTGCAATTTGCATATAACTGACCAACCCCCCAAAAGGAGCGCTTGTTCCTATTCTGATAAGGACTTATGCTAGTCAAAGTGTGTTATATGAGAGCAGCATATTCTGCTCCAACACAAAAACATTCTAAGCAGTGGCAAATTAAACAGATGTTATGACCATCAGGATTTTTAATAGCATTTTTAAATTACTTAGATTAATGTTCTTTTCCTGAGTTTCATGTACATTTTAAACTAGGTTTGTTTCTCTTTATCAGTTAAAATACATCCTAATCTCTTTTGCCACCTTATTTAATGAATTAGAATGGTTCTTAACTCTATTTTTATGGACACAGAAACAGAAACTAACAGAACACATTGATTTATCTGCCTACAAACAAGACCAAAGTTGGTGTTGCTAGTTCTCAGCCAATACTGCATCGTTCTTTATTTAAATTTCATCCATTCCTAAATAAAATCATAACGAAAAGAGAAAAAAAAAGAAACACAAAAGCAATGCTGCAACCTTAAGTAATACAGGTTAGAGCAGAATCCAGATGTCGTCTTTTAGCTTTTCAGAGCTTAAGAACTCCAGGGTGTAGTAGCTTCCCCTCAGAGCTTTCATGTACTCCTGTCTAATTCGATGATGCTTTACTTGATTATAAATGCTGGGACAAGGAGCCTCATAGATCTGAACGAGCACAACTATTACTGGGTTTTTTCCCTGGGCTGCGATCACAGTGCAGATCATGGAGGCCAAATGTAACTCACTGAGCCTGAATCTGACCAAAAAACTGACAGAAGTACAACAGGCAAATTCTTGCCCCTGTTGTGATCCCCATCTGGTTGGAGAAAAACTTAAAGGCTCCAAGTGGTCCTAAAAGCCCAGGACTGATAGAAAATAACTACCCAGAAGACAGCACTGGAGAAAAGATTTGTAAGATTACTCTCCCCTGTCTATGGGCTATGTCAAATACTGGACTGAGCAGGAGTGGACCACATGGTGCTTCAAAGGCCGCAGCTAGGTATGCAACACAAGGAACAATGAGGAATGATTAAAGTAATTTAGATGGCCCACAACAACTGTCTAAGACAAAACAAGGGGGTCTCCAAACTCTCAACAGCTCAGGATCTCAAAGATTTGACCACAGTAGAAAGCCACAGTGTCCAGAGTCTTATACAAATTTTTTTTATATGAAGTGCCATATAGTCTTTAAAAAAGCTTCATGCCACCTTCAAGTCAGCAGCACTGAGACCAGAAAGCCTCTCTGCATTGCAATGGCAGACTCGCATATTACAAAGTTAGGGAAAGCAAGCCAATATTACTTTCTGCTGAAATGACATGCTCTTTTCAGATCATTTCATACACAATTTGGAACTAGTGTTACACTTGGAGGTGTAAGTAGCGCTAGTAAGCAAACTATTTCCCTCATTCAGAAGGTTTCCAGTTTGTTTAAAGAAAGGCTTCTTCCATATAGTACGTTCTGACATACTGAGTAAAGACTAGCACCTGTTTCTTTCACAGAGCTTAAAGAACAGGATGTAGCACAATGTTAAAGGTATCTGCTTATCTCGGTCAATGCAAAGCCAAGCCCCAAACAGCATCTAACATTATATACTCAATGTCAAGTACTGTTTGAAAACAGAACCTTTTAAAATACCAGTTTTCTTAGTCTAAATCAGATACAATGTCTTTGTAATAACCTCCTTCTAGATGTGCTACACTTCTTTCTCGGGATTCAGGATTGCCACTTAAAATCAATCAAAGGAAGAAAACGTTGATCCATTTCACAGACGGTAAAAGGATTCATCATCATGTCAGCCTCTTTATTGTTACCTACCCTACTCACTGCCTAAGAGCCTCAGCTGTAGCCCACGACCCAGTCGTGAAAGGCAGATCAATACCAATAGTCTGCTTGTCCTAGCAATCCTTTAGAAGACAGTACATACACAAAATGAAATGAAAAGGAAAAGTAAAGAAAACCATTTCAACTACCTTGCCATGTAGTTTGTGGACATCATATCTTATTTGCGCAAATTCACGGAGTCCAAAAGATCCTCCAACAAGATACAGCTGAAAAACAACAAAATGAAAAGAGACGTGTTAGGACTATTACGAAAAAGAACATTTTGCATACTGACCCAATTCATTTACCAAGGGACCCTACTATTCTTCCAACAGAAACACCAGGAACTGAAGAAAATAAGCAATTGGAAGATACATATAGGAGAAGAGGGAGTATATGTAGTCAGAGTCTTCTTCCACTCTCTGGGCCTGGATTTCACAAATTTCCTCCTTCATACAAAGACAGCTGCTTCATGACTCACATTTTCTAGGGACTTGCCCTCCTCTTACCCCTTCTTTTCCCTCCCCATAAGGCTTCCTGACATAACCACAGCAAAGGAACCTTTACCTCACCGCCACAGGATTTATTCTCATCATTTTCAAGCTCTATGGGGAAGTAACAATGCCACATTGACTTATTCTCGTGTCTGTGGGTAAGAGATCTAATTAAGCTTCTGAACAGACCGGCTGATTGGAGCTGTGGTTCAATGATACATTATCACATAGGCTAAGAAATTGCATCCAGAACACCTGCACTTTTATTATTGCCTCCTTAGCTGTCTTGCAATTCCCTCCACACCTATGAAGCTTATGAACAAGAATAATAAAGGGAGAAACAGCAGGGGTGGAAACCTTCATATCCACATAAAGAAATCGTTAAATTATTCTTTCTTATGACAGAGGGATATCATAAAACTATCTATGTATTTTTACCATTAAAAATGGACAGACCAACCAAAAGACCAAGTATTGTTAACAAACACCACTAAGGACTTGAAAATTAGCTTAGAAATCTAGCTACATTCTGGAAGAATCAGGCCTCTTGCTTCTGCTCTGACCTGACAGACACTGTCTGCTCTGCTCTGTTAAGGTAGATGCACAGGAGGCCAAAAGGCTTCACATCTAGAGATGCACATCTAAGGACGGCAGAAGCATGAAGAAGCTCTAAGGACCTGGGTGGGAGAAAAAAAAAAACCAACAAAACAACCAACCCCAACACCACCCTATATTATCACACCACATTGCTGTTACATTCCTTCGTTACAGGCTGTTGCTCCACTGGTAACTGTTCATCATGGTTTAGCCCCAGCCGGCAGCTGAGCACCACAGGGCCACTCGCTTGCTCCCCCCCTCCCAGTGGGATGGGGGAGAGAATCAGGGGAAAAAGAAAGGCAAAACTCATGGGTTGGGACAACAACAGTTTAACAGGACAGCAAAGGAAAAGAAAACAAACCAACCAACCCCAACAATACCAACAACAGAGCGTACTTAGCGGTGCTGAAGCAGGTCACTCCACCCGCAGCCCCACGCCCAGCCCCTCCCCAGCAGCGATCCCACCCCTGGAGCTGGGCCCCCTCTATATAGTGAGCGGACGGTCACATGGTATAGACTAGACACTCCCCCGCCTCCCCAGCCAGGTCCTGGTGAAAATTAACCCTGTCCCAGCCATAACCAGGACACTTCTACACAACGCAGGCTGATTTCTTGCTACATATTAGGTCTGCAGCAATAGCCTGTGTCCACGAATTATTATAATTATGCTGCACAGGTAGTCAAAATGTATGTTCTTTCCAAAAAGTACGCTATCCAAAGTTCAGGTTACTGAGGCCACAAAGCCATACTCATTCAATTTACATTAAAACAAACAAACAAACAGCCTTCTACATTTACTCCTTCTAAAAACTGCAGGACTACGTGATTTCTCATCAAGCAGGTAAAACTACTCACAACCATGTGAGCGCACTCCCCACACACACTTAGACGCCGGTAGGTTCCAGGCTGGTACCCAGAAACTAATGTGCCCTGTTCTCAGAACAGGGAACCCTTCACCGACAGCCAGGAGTTAAAGGCTCCACAGTCTCCTTCTGGCCTGGGTCCTTCAATAAGCCTGAGAATCTAGCTGATCATTAGAAACAGACCGACCAAAATTTTGCGATACGAACATCCAGCTGCTAGGCCACAGAACTCTCATTTCAGAAAGCCAATCAGAAAATCATCATGTGGTAGCAAGTTAACTTCCAGCGACTAGAAGCTTGACCTACCAAAAATTGGATGGCACCACACTTGTATCATAACTGTTCAAGGAATTAATGATGCTCTTGCAAATACTGAATCATCAAAATACAAAATAGAAAAAAAGGTATTCATATAAAGAGAAAAAAAAAAAGTCTTCCTCACATGTCAGTATTTTGGTAAGAAAGA
This sequence comes from Phoenicopterus ruber ruber, assembly GCA_009819775.1. NCBI lineage: Eukaryota > Metazoa > Chordata > Aves > Phoenicopteriformes > Phoenicopteridae > Phoenicopterus > Phoenicopterus ruber. The sequence continues at coordinate 39,874,093 of CM020219.1, forward strand.
ATAACAAGAAACAGAAAATAAAGTATTCGAAATGGTTAAAAAGAACCTGAACATTATTCAAGATTTATTCAATCAAAGCAGAAGATTTGTCAGCTGAAGATATGGTAACACATAATGCTAAAAGTCTCAAGGATCAGACTATAATTGAATTTTAGTATGATTGACACCTCAGCATAAATTTTCATCAGCTGATCTTCTATAACTCCTAACAAGTATTATGTTAATTAACAGCCAATGAGTTAACTTAACAAACTCGAAGTTCTCATGAACAGAAGTCAGAAGTGCTATAGACAAGTTCATGGTTGTTACAAACCACACCTTATTACCTTTGTGTATATTAGTACGTTGTCAAAGAGTGGCTATGGCACGGCAAATGCAACTGCACTAGAAATGGTTCAGCACACAGTTGTTAAACCGTGCAGGAAGTAGCAATTACTTGTGGCATCAATTAAAAATTAGTTTGCCCAACAACAAACTTGCATGAAGTATATACTGTTATGAGATGCAATATAAACAAGTGGAAGACCTTTAACTGGCCTGTTCCTCATAACTGAGCTATTATTTAACATAATGAAAAGGTACACCGTGCCTCACAAAGCCATGCTCCAAGCTAAAAAAGAAATATTACATTCTTTGGCTTTGATAATTTAAAACTATGTAATGTACACTGTAACTAAGGGAAATCAAGTAGAAGGTTGTTGCATGAAATGTCATGTGCTACTCATTTTGTCTCATCACATCCTATCACTTGTTTGACAGCAACCATCTATTATACAATGCATTTTACATTTGCCGCTATACACATGATAAAGAAGCTGATATTCGCACACCTCTCAGTTCCTTTAGACAGGTTTTGGCCTGAGACTGTCATTTTACTCAGATCACCTTTACACTACAAAGGGAAAAAACCCAGTTGGTTTCTGATGTACTTTTGCTCTTCATACGGCATAAGCAGTATAACTAGCCTGGCAAGTTGGCACATTTTGCTTATCAGGCATTACCAGTATAGTCGCCTTTTACACTTCCAATATTGCAATGGTTGATTTATCTTATGATGAAACATCAGTTAGGCTGTGTCAGAGTCAAAGCACAGTGGTGCTGTAAGAAATCACAAATGCCACTGAAATATTACACAGTGTAATGCTGGAAGGCTAGGATTAAGATTAAATACTTTTCAAAAGCACAGAAAACACATGAAAATATAAATAATATGTTTACAATTTTACTTCACCAATGTTATAAAGAACCAAACATGATGTCTAAGACTTCATTGCAAAACCAGACCAGAATCAGTCATATTCAGCACTTATTTAATCAACCAACAACATGTCAACACAGTTAGCTGACAACCCTGAGCATGAATTGCCTTGATCTACACAAGCCAGAGCAGCAATGGACAGCTATTCAATTAGACTTTTGAAAACTGTGTTCAAAAGCCAATAAAAGAAGGTATAAACGAGGTTATGCAACTATAATAGCATTAAAGGTAGTGAAGGACTCAGTGACTGACAACACATTGAGTGGAAATATTAGTCCTGGCTTAAGTGTTTCCCTTCTCTTTTTTGCATTATGAGGGAACATGTCCTCACTACGCTCATTTAAGTTAACTGTATTTAAAGGGAAGAATGCATACAGCAAACAACAACAAAGCACCAAGAGTCACCAGTCAAAATAACTGTAAGTGGGACAAGATTCAAATTAAAAATTCCAGCAACATTATCAGCTCGTTGGCTCTGCATATTCTGTATGTCTCACATACATTTCTAGATTCCCAATTTGTAAAATAGAGCACTACAATGGATGAATTTGCTCAATGTAAGCCAAGGGCAACAGCAAAGTCCAGCATGTTCCATCCACTAGTCCAGACATAAAAGAGACAGTAGAAGCTATTCAGGATGCCATATAAATAAAACAGTTAGGCTGGCAACATTCTGATGAAGTCAGGCTCAAGTTCACTCTCCAGTTAACTGAAAGGCAAAAAGTAATGCCACATATAATGAAAATGAAGATATATTTTTCTTCATTCCAATTTTAGAATCAGACAGATACTTAACTTACATGATAAAATGTTAAGGCACTGGCATCTGAAGAGTACTCAAGCTGGAAAGTTTAAATATACTTGCATTGTGAGGAAACATTCGTTTTGTACGCTTCAGAATACAGAGAAAAAAATGTTATTACGTAGTGAACGTCATCTGTCTAGTTACCTGAATGCATTCAGCAGACTGATGAAATGATAGTAACTTCTCACTTTTCCCTTTACACCTGAAGTTTACCTTAAGAAGGCAAAAATCATACTAGTTAGCCAGCACTGCTAGTACAACCCCCCATTAAAGATCTCACATTGGATTATTCCTTTATGTTTCAATGAGTACACAAAAAAACCCTACAATGTTGTAATGCAATTATGCATGCATCGAAGACCTGCATGTTGCAAAACAAAATGAAAGATAGGATGTGACATAAGAGCACCATCTGTCACATACACTCAGCAACCTCAATAAATGTTTTATGTAAAGAAATGACAGAAAATTCTCTTTAATAACATTCTTTTAAAAATTCTAGTTGTTCACTTCTCCATTGGGAAGTATGTTATGCAATCACTTATGGATGGCATCAGACTGATCCCTTGAACTGCATCTTAGGATGGGAAATACTTGTATTTGTCACCAACTACAGTGAGACATTCACTGAGGGCTCATAACAGCAGAAGAACTTGGGACTTACAGCAGATCCCCACTTTTTTAGTTTCCTGCATAATTTAAAGCAGACATCTTCAGTTCCTCGGGTTAACAAAATAACAAGAAACTATTTCTCTGACAGCACCAGCAATTTGCTGTATTACAGACATCCTTGTTGTTAGAGAAAGCCATTCTTGCTATAGTACCAATTGTGAAAGCCAGATTACAAAATTACATTTGTCATAAATCCCTAAATTAGCCAAATCACAATATTTAGTGCTGGCAACACAGATCATGCAGTGGTGGAAAACGTTATGATACATATTACTGGAGAAGGAACATGATAATTTTCTAACCTCTTCTTCAAGACTGCTGCTGCAAAACCCTCCAGCTATTCATCATGAGCTTCAAAACTAGAACAGTCATGTGAATTATTTTATTTTAGTTTGCAGTGATCACAGTAAAAAGGTTTTTGGGGTTTCCTTTTTAAAGAACTGTCGTATGTGCAGTGCAGGACTGGTGAAAGATGGCAATTTGACAGCCCAGAAGACTGAAGTCTCTTATTTGTTCCCTAAATAAAGCAGCAGGGCAAACTGCCAGTCCCAGAAAAGACCCAGGCAAGTCATCTTAACCTGAAGCGCCCCCCTCTGCCAGCTCTAACTCTCCAGAGTTTATTTCCCGCAGCCATTCCAGCACTTGGCTCTAACGCTGAAGCTGGTGGAAGAGAGAAAAACAGCACGGTCTTCTCAGACACCTACTAAATCCTCTCCCCACCCTCGATGGGAGCAGAAGGGGGTCTACCTTGGGGGAAAACAAAAACCAAAACTAGGCAACCCTTAGTATTTATTTCATTCAAAAGCATGACAAAGTAAGAGAATGCACTAACTTAATGCGTATACCAGAATTCACAAATTGCAGGACTGAACTGCACTACATTCAAAAATGGATGAAATATGCCAATAGATGACCGCATAGATACCATGCTGACAATGCGGGACAGCAGCTGATATAAACTGGAACCAATCTTAACTGACTGATAAAGCAGGAGAGTGTAGTTTTCACAGCATGTAGAACTCTGCACAGAGTATTAAACTTGACCCAAGGTATCGGATTAATTGGCTCAGTATGGACTATGTTCAAAGCAATGATTTTAAAGATTGCAAATATGAAAGGCTACAGGCCGAAGTACAACAAAAACTGACCGTATCCTTTCAATGCTACTATTCTATGTCTTAGGAGGAAAACAAAACCGTTGTTTATTAAAATGTCCATTCCATAGCAGGTTGGAAAGCACAGAAAATGCATTTAATAGAAACCAATCTAAGAACAATGCAGAAGAGACAGAAACCCATATGTTCCTCAGCATGAGCATTAGCGAAAAAGGGCATTTTCAGCCACAGCACTGTCATTTTGTATTACACACATTGCTTGGGCTGGTCAGATGACAAGGGAATTTCACTCAGCAGCTGCAGCTGTTGGAAAACCAAGTCTGCCGTGGTGGTCAAGCTGCAGTTTCTGAACACCACCTTCTCTTTCTTCATAAGCTTCTGAAAGCCAAAATTTTGATTCCTTATGAAAATTATCATTCCCGTTACTCAGAGGTTCAAATCTAACCAAGGTACACTACAATGAGAAACTGTTTACATCTCATGGCAACCTGGTGTTCTTGTGATGTGTTAGGCCCAGCTCAAAATAGCAATAAACTGAAACCTGCATTAAAGAACATAAAACAAAACCACCACTAGTCAAGTAATACTTCCCCATTGACAATGCTGGGCAGGGGATGAAGATGAAATGTACTAGAGTAAATACTAATCTTACATCTTTACCTTCACCACCCTTTGAAGAAGGTGGAGACTTAGAGCAAGACTAAACACACAAAGTGAAAACAGGCAAGTCTGTACTTATGTTCCTGTTCTGAGGCTCAACACAGAACCTCAGTTCCCCCGAGTGCCAAATTAGTCCATTCTAACAGCATTAAACAATGCAAATACACTCCTTATGTTTTAAAAGGAAACAGAGGGGAAATCTGGAATACTAAAGAGCGCCTATTTGTTTGTCTAACATTTATCTGGAAAATAGTACTCAACGATTAAGAATCAAAAGAAAAGCTTAAGGCGTTGATTCAAAAGATGAGCTCAGAAATTTTAAGGCCTGACAGTCAACTCAAAGATGGAAGTCATCTAATTCAGACCGCACGAGCTGGAGTCCGCAGAAGCCCATTCAGCTTGAACACGCTGGCTTCCACTCCGGCACAAACAGTTCCAGGGGGTGGTTTTGTCTGGAACAGTTCCACACTCCGCTGTGGATTCAAACACACACAGATGAACAGGAGCTGCAAAGCAGAAGCGCAGCAGAAGTCGAAGACATATCTCATCATAAGCTTAGAGACCCAATATTTATAATACAAGTCATTGAAGCATGAAAGCGACACTCTGTGATTCGCTGATTGGGAGCAACCATTTTAAAATTCTAACACAGTTTTGTATTTATTGCTTTTCTAGGCTACAAATGTAATACGTGTGGACTTTTACAGGCAATCACAATTTATCTACAAATATTACAAGTCAGAATTCTCTTCTCATGGGTAAGTGTTAACTTCTATTCATTTCTCAAAAGCGTATTAACATTTAAATCAACTGTTCTGCATATGTCAAATTTTATTGTAAAGTTACATGAAGTAATAGATATTAATAAAAGTCCTGCAATTCAATATTATAAATTGTTTGAGGTGATAATGTGAATGATGTTAACAATAACACTCACATATCTAAAAGTGAAAAATGCTGATTGTAGTAATACTTTTTCATACAATATCAGAAGATAATGTAATAACAGTTTCTACACATAGACACTGACAGCAACAATAGATCTCAGAAACGTGATTACTCCATTTTTCTCAGCGTTCATGTCATCTTTTATGGCCAGGTCCTCCAGAATTCGTGGGAAAAAGTGTGCCTTGTATTCAGCATACCCCAGGACTCAGAATCCAGCAGCTTTTTATGAAATGAATTAGGAATGTTGTCTTTAAAGAAATCTTTGGAAACTTAGTTATTTAACTACATTTAAATGATCAAAAACATAGTTTCCCTACCCATTAACCCTGTAAAACTTTCACTTTCAGTGACTCACAGCACAACAAAATAACATTTCACAACATTTGCAAAACATTTCTGAGCATCAGTCATGGCATCCAGATGACTCTGACTTCATCAGTGAACAAAACTAATCCAGAGACATATAAATTCATGTCCCCATGTCTGGAAAAGGTGTCGTGTTTTGTTTTGTTTGTGAAAAGGATTGAGAGACAACTGGTTCATTAAGAAGGCCCTGAGATGCCACTGACCTTCTCCAATGGTGCCTGGGAGCACTGACCACACTGCTGCAGCATTGTTAGCGACTCTTTCTAATCTGACCTTTTTTCTTGTCCTGTACATTGACATGCTCTCTTGACGAAGTGTTTATCAAAGTAACTTGCACTGTTCAAGGCAGCAATGTAGATGGCAATGTAGTACAGTCTGTGTGCATGAACACTGATGCAAATAGATTTTAGAAACATGTTTATCCACAGAAAAATCTTCCACAGTTTCAAGCTACCCCCATCTTCTCTTTTGGCCACGCTATGCACAGCATGTGAAACACCAAAGACAAGATCCTGAAGGAGAAGGAGATGCACAGGGAAAGTACTTGTAAAAGCACAGTCATTACAGAATGAAGGGAGAGAGAAAACAAACAAACAAACAGAAAAATTAATAGAAGTCAAACTCCACAGCCATAGATTCGGAGACTGTTGCAACACGCTACAAGTTTGAAATGTGCAACACTTCATATGTGGTGCAATATACTTATTTCAGGTGTGCAATAAAAATCACCAAATGAGCCACAGATTGTATTTTCTGTCTGCTGAGTTGCCACTTCAGATCCTCAGAATTTAATTCTTCCCTCGTAATATGCTGACAGCAGAATGGGAACTGCATCTGTACGTTCCTTTTGCAACTTAGAGAGTATGAAAGATCTTTGTCTAGAATCGGACAGACAGAACCACAAACACAAGTTTTCTAAAGTGGCGTGAGCATGTGAAATGATGTTTGTTAACATGTGTTTTACAACTGTGACTGCTTTGCAATTTTAAAATCCAAACATGTTTCCTCAATGATCTAGAATCACCATTTATACTTGTCTGAAAAAATGACTTCCAGCCACCTTCAAACGTTCTAACTACACTACAGAAGTAACCTTACACATTCAGTGTCTCATAAGAAAGGTATGACACTGGATCCACTAGCTGTAATACCAAAGAGCCTTGTTCTCTCAAGAGCTTACAAAAGCATCACAGGCGCAATAGGACACTGATAGACACATCCTTTTTGGTCAGGTAGAGTTGATTGCAGAATATAAAGCAGCAGTGACTAAAGCTCTTCCTCTATAACAGAACCAAGTATCCTGAAGACTTGCAAGTTAAGCTTCACGTGATAAAGAAAGAGTTCCCATTATCATGATAGGAAACGGAGATGTCAATATAGCTGGCAAAAGATGTTTAAGTTACCACAGAGGTAGCACAGCCCTCCATCACAACAGCAAATTCTACAGATACATCTGTAAGCTCACTGGAGTTCATCCCAACATATACACAGACGTTACCATCTTTACCAATGCTTTAGACAACTCACCCCGTAGCACTCAAGCTATTAAGATATTCCGCGCCAGGTTACATCACTCCCTCCTGCACGCTTACTGTTCTATGCCACGCAGAGATATCTTATCTGCGAGTGTTACAGAGTTAAAGAAAACATTCACAAATCAAGGTTTCCTGCAGGTTTAATTCCTACCCCCTACGGTCTTGTTGGTGCTCACAAAGAAACACTCTTATCTTCTGAGAAAGTATGACTGAAAACTGTGATTTACACATCTTACTCTGAAAGCTGTTGTCAGTCTGAGGTTTTAAAGATCAACCAAGAAAATTCCTTCTGCACTGAAATCTTCTAACAGCCCCAAAGAACAAAGAAAAAAGGATCAAGATAATTTACACTAGAAAGTAAGAAATATTTTTAATGTATATGTGCATGTATGTGTATAATGAGACACTCATCTGTCTTTGAATTACGATCTCTTTAACCTTGGAGCCTTTAGAAAGAGTGGCACAGGGATTTTTCATTCAAATATGCAGTGTAAGAAGGGAAGATATGGAAGCAGTTTGATTTTTTTTATATTAAAAAAAGCAAATATGGTACTGATGAAAAGTCCAGCAGTACTGAAGAATAAAGTCCTGTACCTGTCTAGTGAAAAAATGATGTACAGGATGCAATAATCTATCAGAAATCTTTGGTTTCAATAGCATCTACAAATTCAGCAGAATTTGAAGGGTTACAAAGGCACGCTCCTTCTGATTCTGTGCATAGATTCAGTGTCTTTTCTGCTGTAATTCATCTTTTAGCACAATTCTGCTCAGCTTCAGAGATGCTTTCAGAGTTCAATAGACAGCTGGAGAACTGACAAGAATTGCATGAATTTTCCTTTTTCTTACTCCTTGGGAAGCCTTTGGGCAGCAACACAGAAACATTCTGAAGTATTCACAGGGGAGAATAACTTTGAGGCAGGGAGACGTGAAACCCTGGAAAGAAATATAATAGAATATTTCTCTATATAATATTGTCTCTGGAGGAAAGAGCTCTTGCAGTAACAGAAATGGAATGAAATTAGGCAGTACAAAGTCAAAGAAACAAGTCTCAAAAATTTCTGCTATGACCTATGGCAAATAATGCAAAAACACTAGGAGGGCCAAAAGGACAACCACAGGTCTACCTTGGCCTGGGAAGCTGAAGTCCTACCTCCAGCACTGAAGCAGAACAGAGAAAATCTATGCCATCCCTGCCAGATGGCTGTTTAACCTCTCCTTAAAAACCTAAGTATGTATCACAAGTGCTCCGTCCTGACAAAGGGTAATATTTTCCTAACATCTGATCTAAAGCTCATTTATTTTGGTACTTCTTTCCTAAGCTATGAAAAGTAATCACCACTCTCAGTATATGATGTACAGAACTTCTCAGACTTTTCTAAAATAAACTAAGCCAATTCCTTCCAGCATTCCTTAATGGTGGAATGTCTGCTGTAGCTTTTATGTTGCTCTCCTCTAGACTTTGCCGTTTGTCTTCATCATCTCTACAATAGCACCACAAAGCTGGAAAATTACTCCAGCTGAGGACTTTGAGTAGACTGGAGGAGTCCTGTTCCATGTTTTACTTTACTTTTGACAAGTTTCTGTGTCTTATAATGACATTTCTGTTTTTTCACAATATTACAGCCCACATTGTTTCTGCAGGACCCACCCTACCTAAGACACCTTTCAATTTGGAAGGCATCCGATAACTACATTTTATAATATTTTTCAATCCTTTGAGAACACAAAGGATAAGAAGCCATACTTTCTCTAATGTGCAATTCTCACAGGGAAGGTAATGTAGAAAGCTTTATCAAAGTCAAGATCTTGCGTATCAGTTGCATCTTCTCACCTACTATGCCAGTTAACCTATCAAATCTGATATAGTTATTATTATAAAAGCTATAGTGACTTTTTTTCCACCAGGTCATCACCTCTAAGTATCCATAATTTAATCACATAACATTTTCCCCAAACCTTTTACGGAGTTAAAATTGAGCTGGAGAGTACTAAACTGCCTGGGTTCCCCTCATTTTGAAAGAGAAGTAGCAAACCTCAAATAATTACATAAACAATAGGACTGTGACCTAAAACTATATCCAACCTTAAACATCTAAGAAAGGTGTTATTAAACTAAAGAATAATGTCAGAGCACTCAAAAATTGACAGGAAAAATTAGAAAGCAAAATAAATTCAGTCTAAGCATGAAAGCACCAAAGTTCTGGACAGCCTTTTAGGTATACATGCATGCAGCAGGATATCTAAACAGCAGTAACACTATGCTTTATCACTTTATGAAAGGTGTTATATGAAGACGTCTGCAGTATCAGGGAGTGGAGCTGCTGATACAAATGATTCACACGGTTGTAGTATTATCACACTAGTTTATTGGTTGGTTGGTTGGTTTTTAAACCTGTTTTCATTTCTTACAAATGTCTTCATCAATATTTTGAGATACTTCAGTGTATTCAATTGCATGAATATTTCCATTCAAAGTCCTTACTCTAGAACCTCCATAATGTCACTTTAAAATAAATGGCCTTAAACTTTTTTAACTCTAAGAAGTGTCACTGTCCTTCTTTGGGCCACTCCCTTTTTCTGAGGCATGCTGCGGAAGGTATGAGGAGGATAACACTAATTTCTCTAGCAGCATTATAAAAATGTTGGAATTATCCTTTATCCTACTCTTTAGTCATCTAGAAATTTGCTTACTTTTTCTAAACCAATTGTATATACGGAAAATGAGATATGAATTGCATAAACAGAATCTTGTCACCACACTGTCCTGGCTGCTGCTTTTGTCTTCCTTCCTGAGTTTTTATCTAGAAGGGCATCTGAGTTGTTTAATTTTTCCTCTAATGTGCACAGGTAGTTAAGATATGCAAGTGCAATTATCATGTGGTCTGTCCCATAATTGTGTTTTATTCCCTTGACTTCATTGATCTTTTCTATTGTCAACTATCGTAAATAGTTATGCCTCACATATCACTTTGAGCGTAACTGTAACTATAATCTAAGAACTCATTTAACTCAAATTCTTTCAATTTATTTAGATAGACAAATTATCAGACCAACACTGCCGCTGTGGTTTAAAAAACCATTAAAAAAAGCTAAAGTAAGTTAGACAAACACATAAGCAGTGTTTTAAAGAAAAAAATACCAAGATGTATTTCCCTCGCTTTTAAGTTAGGAGTATCTTTAAGAGCACGCTTTAAAACCCTCTCCCTGGCCTCCAAAGGCGCCGCCGAAGCTGCGGGCAGAGCGGGGCACACGGCTCCCGCCCTCCCTTCGCCGCCTCTCCGGGCGGACGCCCCTCCCCTGCAGCTCCTCACGAGCGCGGGACACGGAGGCACCGTCCACCAGCTAACGGTGGACTCGAGGATCTCACAGGTCTCTTCCAGCCTGAGCGACTCTATAACGCAAGCCCCTTCCCCGTCAGCACACGTTCATCTGCCGTGTCCCCTTGACACCCACGGAGATCCCCTCGCGGCGTGCCGGCCCCACGCTGCCTCCCTGCCCCCCCAGCGCACGGCAGAAGTGCCCCGCAGGCGCACACGGCCTGGGCCGTGCCCTCAGGGGGGGCAGCTGCCCCGGCCCTCAGGCAGCGGCGGGACCGCGGCATCCCCAGAGCCCGCTCGCCCCGCCGGGGCGGGGCCTGGCGTCGCACCGGCCCGCCCCCAGGCTGTGCCGGTGCCGGTGCCGGTGCCGGTGCCGGTGCCGGTGCCGGTGCCGCCCCCCCCCCCCCCGGTGCTCACCAACAGGGGGACCCCGAAGGTCATCGTGCGGCCCCTCCACAGCTTCCGGAGCCGCTCCATCCCCCGCCTTCCCCATAAGCCCCGGGCGGTGCCCTCCCGCCCCCGGCCCCGCCTCGGCGCTTCCGGCGGGGCGCGGGTCCGCCGCCACAGCGGCCCCCTCCGCCGCGGCAACGCGCCCGGAGAAACTGGGTTCCGCTGCGGTGCCCGGCCCCTGCGCTCCCGTCCGTGCCGCGGGGGCTGTGTGGCCGAAGGAGCCGGCTCGGGCAGCGCGGGCCTGGGCGGGCAGCCAGCCCCCGAGCGGCCTCAGCGAGCGCTTCCCCCGCCTCTCCGGGCAGAGCTCAGGGCTTGTTGGAATAACCCCCGCGGAACAGCGCGGTCAGAGTCGCTCAGCGAGCCGGGCGCTTCGCCTGACGTGGCCGCTGCGGCCAGGTTCCCAGTCGTAAATCCACAGGGTGCTTCTAGGTTATACGCACACGCGTGTCGCAAAAGCTCTTCAAATTAACAGATGTTCACTGAACATACACAGCCGATGTGCTGGTACCAGACTGGGCCCTGAATGGTTTCACCCACCCCACTGGCTTTCCCCAGGAGAGGCGTTTGTTGGGGAGCGCGTCCCCGTGTCCGACAGCAGCTGCGGCTGAGTTGCTTAGGTCTTACACGGCTTCCACCGCATCCGTGGGAAAGAAGGGATGGGGCTGGAGCCGCGCTGTCGCCCACACAACTACGCGGCTAGGATTTAAGGCCAGGGGATGCCAGTAACAGCATGTGTGTGCTGAGGGGGGAATCGAGGCTTAAAATGGTCTGGCTCCATGGCTGCCGAGCCTGGGCTGTCCCGAAGCCCCTCTGAGGTTTCTGCCCCCGCTTTTTTTCATCTGCTGTCTAAGGCATGTGGAATGAAATCTCCCCACCCATTATTCCTTCTGGAAGCTTTTTTTGTGCAAACGTGCTATTTTTGTTAGGTGTTTGTACCACACCTAGCACAGTGGCCTTCTCATTTTTGGATTAGGGCTGCTATACATTATGCTGTTACTTTGTAGTGTTGATTACTTTTGGTATCTGTAAATGCCCATTCACTAATATCACAAAACATTGTACGAGTCTACTGTATTATCATATTAGGGTAATTACATCCATGAGTGGCAGTTCAGTCTGTCTGTATGCCAGGACTGAAAATTCAAAGTTAGTCACCGCAGCCTAGTCCCTAATGGTGAGACAAAAGCACCATCCACAAAACCGCAGTAACCCAGGCCTGACCCTGAATTACCCTACTAAGATAAAATTCCCTTTGGATGTGTATGGCGAAGGGGAAGAGGATTTTGCCTTCAGTAAGGTCACCTCTGAAGTCAGAGATGAGAAAATAACAAAAGACTACAGAGAAGACTCTCAAGATAACTCTGAGGCTGATGAGGAGCTCAGTGCCACCATGTGGCCGGGTGATTTGCCACAGGAGGTCTCTCAGGAGAAGTTCCCTTCAAGAACCTTGAAGGTGAAAGAAAGAATATGTTTCCCCAGACACGTCCATTCCAGCAGACAGAGGAAAAGGCTGCAGCAAATAGTTTGGGAAGAAACGAAGGCTCATGCTGTGCATAATGAAGAAAAATCCATGCAAGCATCAATAGCTGCCACAGCATTCCCAGCAGTGAAGAGAGTGCTCTTCTACCTGTCAGCATGGGAAGGATTGCCTTTTCTTGCTTGAGGAGCTCTAAGTACTAAAATCTGGAGCCTAGAGAAGATTTAGTACTGCATATACCTACTTTGTAAGGACTTCCAGCAACAGAGATGTATTTCACATGTGTAGGGTTACTAGCTTCTGAGCATACCTATCTGTTTTGTGTTGAACATTTACAAAGACTCTCAAGTGAGAGGACATGACTCAGATTCCTGACCTTTTTCCGTGTTCTGAATTTCTTTTTGTGCTTCTGTGGGGTATTTGGTAAAAGGACTTGACTTGGGTAAAGTGGACCTCAAAGGCAAAAATCTGCCACTCTGGAAAATCACGATCAAATGATGACTAGTTCAAATGACTGGCTAGTTCACTGACTCTCAACAGAGCTTGGGATTTCACCTCCCCACACACATCAGAAACACCAGCCTGCAGAACTGAGGTCATGGACATGTCAGGAAAGCAAGTGGCACAGAGAGACTAAGAGCTTCTGCAGCTTGCGCCTGGGATACCTTGGCAGGGTAAGAGGGAGAGCAGGACTGGAATAGCAGGAAACATTGCCATTCAGGATTGGTAATCATGGAGGACACCACTGGAGAGAAACATACGCAGCCTCTGCCGTTTTCAGTGAGAGCTGAAGGCTGTGTTAGTGTTCACCCAGTGGATGGTCACAACTCAGCCAGCTGAGTCTTTACTTGTAACAAGAGACAAGCCAGCTCAACACACTTAAGCTACACATGCAGTCCCCATTAGCTTTTGAAGGTGAACACACGTCTTTTCTGAGGGCCACCTTCTGCACTTTTGAACTTTCCATCAAAGCTCATTGATTAGAGCAGTCATCAAGCTCTGGCCAGTAGCCATGTCTTTCATTCTGTAGCCTGGTTTCCTAAGGAAAGAAGATTGCCATGATCACACTGTCTGTTTTCCTGCACTGTTATCCCTTATCCCAATCACATTGGACCCCCAGAAACTTTTGTAGCCTTTTCAAAACAAAGCTGGCTACAACAGCACCAACGGACAGTCTTACTCTGAGATTTACAGCCACTAGTCATTTGTTGTTGGTAGTCATTAAATGTGCCGTGCCATCCTCTCAAACACCTCTCAGCTACAGCCACATGCACACAGGTGGGCTGCTGACGTGTTGGAGATAAGAGCGTGTATTCTCCAGGCACAGGCTGTGATGTTTTCACCTGTTACTGCAGCCAAAGGCTCTGCCATGTTCTGGTAGCTTGTGGCAACGGCAGAGTGGAGCTGGCGGAATGAAAGCTCCTCTTTTAAATACTTCCCAAGTCACTACACAGCCTTTCCACAACCCAGATCATTACCTGATGGTGAGTGGAGCAGGGACAAAGTGGAACAGGGCACCTGCTGCCTCAAGTCAAAGAGTAATTTAAAACTCTTTGGAAAGTGAAACACTAATGATTGCTTCCTTTGGTCTTCTCCATTAATCACATCAAGGAATTGGTGGAGGTACTTTACTTAAGTTTTCTGAACCTGTCAATAAGCCACCACATATATACAAACTAAAATGAGAAGAAAATCAAACACATATAGTAAGAAGATAAGCTAACATTATTGCAATCCAGTGGCCCCTAACTTGTTCTGGGAGCCTGTCCAGCCTAGAGACAAATAAACAGAACTGAAGAATAAAAAAAATAACACAGCAGGAGGTGACTGCTTCTTGAGTACCTCCATAACATGAAGGCAACATGGGTCTGAATTCCAGAAATGCGAACTCTCAGCTGGGAGCGATGAGAGCAAGAGAACAGGCCTGTGTCCATCTCTGCATTGTGCTGAGACTGGGATGAACTCGTCACAGGGCACAGGGTCAGTGCTGGGGGACCAACTCACCCAGGGCCTCTGAAAGCACAACTGTCCCTTTTAAAACTTCATAAGAGTTTGAGAGATAGAGGCTTCAAATCACAGACTCAGGAAGAGGAATCCAACTGACAAAAAAAAAGCAGTTAAGAATAATCTCTTGACATTAACAGAGTTGCTATTATAGATACAGACATGCTGAGAAGAGAGGTGATTACTTACCTCTTTCCTCTCACCCTAACTTTCCCTAGAACAGTTTGTCTTTTAACTCTAATATTCCAGCGTTAGGCTAACCTTACCTTCATTCATACTCACCTGAGTGCTGTTAGCTCTCTGCTAGAGACGTAACCCACAGCTGCTGATGCCTATGCGCAGAGTTGGTGCCCTCCCATCCCAACTTTTAAAAGGGCACTAAAAGTCATGGCAGTAAGAAGAAGGGTTAAGAGTTTGTGCCTGTGCCATGGGGTGCTCTTGTCAAGATTCATAAGCTGATCTTTTGTTTTCATTGGTCACTGTTGGTATCTAAAATTTCCCCATGGTGTTATGCTCTAAAACAGCAAGCAAATATGAAACTAAATACAAATATTATAGAATTATATATTAACAACAATAATTTTGTAATATTTGGAAGGATAAGAAAAGTGCCTAAAACAAACATGCTGTGCCAGAGATGAACAGTAAATTAGACTTTTAAAATGTCTTCATGTTTAATAATCTAAAATGCTGTTAAATTACAGAGATAAAGCTATCATCAATATATATTTTCTTTCCACAGTGTCCCTTTGTTCTTGTCATTGTTGGTCACCTTGAACAGAGAGGGGGAGGGAGAAACGCTTTTGAAAATTGGAATATATTCTAGTTTGGATTTACAGCAGAGGTTTGATGCCTCCTTGATGTGACCCCTACTGCCATAAACAGACGGACAAACATAAAAGTAGATAAACAAACATCTGGTTTTTATGACATTGACAGCTTGCCCCAAGTGTTGCTCACCATATTTCAAGCACATATTCATGTCCCCAAGGAGGCTGAATGCAGCTTTCTTGTCTGGGTTACAATACAACCAGTTAAGCATTTTACTTTGTGAAATACTGTGAGCGGGTTTTCTGTGTGAAACGTGCCTCTGGAGCCCCGGTTCTCTCCTAGGTGTATACATGATGCTTTATCTGGAGCTCGGGTGCAGAGCGGAAACACGAGGGTGATGGCTGGCTGGCTTTTGTCACATCAGGGACTAGGTGTTTCTGACTGCAGTTTCCCTGGCCTAGACAAAAGCTCTCGGAAAGGCTCTTCTCACTTTGCTCCAGAGTAGGACCTAAAAAGATATTTTAAAATTCACTGCACGTAATGTGCTGCTGGCTATTGGCAGGCACCCTGGGAACTTCAGACAAATGGAGCTTGCACTGCTGGTTTGGGCTGCAATGACCATGACTGCAGGGGAAGAGAGAGTGCAACAGTACATTGCGTAACGTTGTTTCTGGGCAGCGGGGTGGAAAACAGGATGGAAATCTTATTAAACATCCCTGGACAAGCCAGGGTAATCAAGACTGGTGCTGGATTGGATACCAGGAGCTGCAGAATTGCTCACAATGCAGTATTGGCTGTGAGTAGCCACGGTTAATAAGGAACATTACTTTAGTTCAGCACAGAACTTGCAGCAATTTGCTCAGAGGATGAAAATGAGAGGCATTTGTGAAGGTTTTGTTGCCCAAACATGCATCACTTCAGGAGGTGGCGGCGTGAGGCTGTCCTGTGAGTTGTATTTCCATCCAATAGATCTCTCCAAAGCTTCCTGCCTCAATAAGAGTGTGCACATGTAACAAACCATTAAGTGCCGTCTGTGCAGACATGATGTACATCATAGCCAAGACCTTCAGCCCTGAAAGCACACACTTCTGTATACCTGAGCTAAAGAAACAGCTGGTTGGACTTAGCATGCTATTGCAAACCATAAAAGGAAACAACCACCCATCTTGAGGGCTTGTAGTTCTTCCTGGGTGGAGGGTGGAAGTCCTGACTTGGTAGTAGATGTTGAGAACAGCATTTCTAAAATGGCAACCCCCTCTCAACACTATGCCTGGTCCGTTTTCATCTTCCTTTGTGTAGCCAAGAGGAGTTGCAAGGGAGAGAGGGGGCCTGGATTTCCCCTTTGATCCTCTCCTACATCTTCTGACTAGAATTCCTAGTGAAGTAATTGAGTGGAAGAGTTGGTGTACCTGTCCTTTCCTCCTCCTCTGCTTTCTTGTCAGCTGTCAGAATGAGCATAAATACATCCAAGGACCAGATTTTTCTCAACAGCCAGCCTGGAGAGGCCAGTGAGCCAGCTGTGCCTATTTTTCTTGACACTGAAATAGTGCACACAACGGAAGGCACTGTGGTGGCCCACGTATGGGAAGGGTCATCCACGCTTTCCTGATGTGGTCCTAGGTTTTCCCCCTCCACCTCCAAAAAGGGAGGAGAAGGAAACAGGTTGACATTCTTTGGGTTCACCACTTATTTTTTACCTTCTTGGACTGGCTCGAAAATAGGCTGGGGAAGGGTGGCTCAGGACCCTCGATTTAGGTCTGTGAGTGCAGGAGGAAAAGCTGAAGGAAATACTGATCTTCCCAACAGATTCTCTCTCCTCCTCCTCGTGCTCAGGAGGGCCATTCCACCAAAGACAGCCAGCAAATGTCAGCTAGGAGAGAGATTCACCAGGGAATCCGGGGAAAAAAGGAAACCAGGAACACTGCCTAGAAGTAGGGGAACTGAGAGGGGTCTGTGCCAAAAAGCACCAATATGGTCAACAGTCATCTCTGCACCTACTTAGTAGCTGCCTCTAAGCACTAGCCCCATCCTCTTTTTGATCCCAAAGAAAAGCCACAGTAACACATTCATTTTCTAGATTCTTTGTTATTATTTTCAAGAGCAGGACATTCATTCGAGCTCTTAAAATTTGAGTACTGAAAACTGGTGGTTGTAGACAGCAGCACCTTTCATTTGTCCTTCACATGAGTTAGAAACCTGATAATTACAAAAGGGATGGGGCTGAGTGGATCTTGTTGCTGGTCTAAGAGATGAGAAGACTGAGTTCTGGCTCTGCTTCCTTCACTGGATGCGGGCAGAAAATTTGCCATAGGGGAATGGCAACCTCAGCCAAAATAGAGAGGAGGCTGCTGGGCTCACATGGGTGGGGGAAGAGATAAAAAGATAAAACAGTTCCAGAGAAGGAACATCACAGTATGGTGCCCATATGCATGCTCTCATGCCCGAGAGAGCCAGCAGTTCTCCGTGGATCGAGGAGCATGGGGGCCCTGGGAGGAGAATCCAGTTTAGTCGCCACACTCCTCAGCTCAGCATTGGGGTTCACAGTCATTTTGCCAAGCAACTGTAGTGGCGGCCCTTTGAAAAGGGACTAGAGCTTCACCTCCTCAGTAGAAGGGGTCTTCCCTCCCCTGCGTTGTCCGGAGAAGAAAAGAGAGAAACCAAGGTGTGCAAAAGGGTGAGTGAAGAAGAAACAGTACAAGAGAGAGGGGGATGTTATTTGAGGGCATTCTGGGCACAGTTTAGACCCGGGTATGTCTACAGGTTCGCGAGGTGCCTGAGGCTGAGGGGGCTGCAGAGGTGGAGGGGGACTCCTCATCTGTTGTGTCCCCCTGCTCCTCCTTGTGGAGGCCGAGGCTGATGTGGCTCTGCAGGGCTGCTGGGGTCAGCCACTCCTTGGGGAGGCAGCTCTGGAGGAAGGGGATGCACGAGCTGAAGTAGGCCAGGCGGTTCACCCAGCGAGGGATCTCCTTCCCACATAGTATCTGTGGAGCAAACCAAAAAGGAGCATGGTTAATTGTACCAACACAGGTGAGGTGGTAATGTCATCCCCATCCGCACCACCACCTCAGCAGGGTGAATTCCCTGTTGCTCAGAAGAGAGCTGTTTGAAATGTAGGGAGCATCGTCTGCAATCAGAAACAGCTATAAATACAAATGCTAAACAACTGCTTGACACGCACAGAGAGCCCTGCCAGCCATAGCCCTTGTCAGCATCATAGGAGAGACCGGGGAAAACAGTTCATGGCCCTCAATGTCTTTGGCCACTCTGTTCTCTAGGCAGCCCGTGGGTCAAAGGACAGGCCTGCTGGTGCCTCTCAACCAAGCAATGACACTCATTTTCCAAGTAGCTCAAAAATTTTGGAAAAGGGTTTAGGCTGTTGCTGCCCAGACCTTGAAAAGCCCAGAAGCTGAGCCTGACTAAGTGGATGGAGATGTCTGAGAAGCTATTCTTTCTGCTCACTTTTCTTCCTCGGGCTGGCACACTAGGTCAGTCAAGTTACAGTATCTGGGGGCCCTTTTCCTATTCTAGCACATCACCCTTTAATTTCTTCTCATATGGTATTTCCTAAATTTGGGAAAGAAAGCAACAAACAGAAAAATACTAGCTTCTCACTAGGCATGTGTTTCATCATAGATGCTCCTGGCACTGATTTGGGTTACACTCTGCTAGCACAGATACTGTTTTCCAAGGTCATCTCGTATTTAGTACAATGAAACAACTCACTGAGTACGGCAGACCCTTTCTTCTATAGCATTTGACCACACATAAATACAGGTGCCATATTTTAGTAGCTGTATCTGGCTTAGGCCACATATGGAAAGTTTCCCTTTACATTTTACCATTTCCCTTAGCGGACACAGAAGAGGCACCTGGATCTGATCAGCTGGGGTGCCTCAAGAACCTGTCTTTAGTAAATACACTGCCTGCACGGCCCTACACCAGTATACTAGAGCCTGAAGTCTGTGGCAGGTACGGTAGTCATAATACCCAAATTCTCCTTCCCACTCGGTGCTGTCTCCCATGGAGCAAGACAGGCAGGGAGGAAACTCCACCCCGCAGACCTTGTCCCACAATTTATGATGTGGATTAGTGGTTCCAGGGTTGTCCATGCTGCACCTTCTGCCAATACTAAATTTCTTTGCTCTTCCTCCCACCCTCTTCCTATCTAAAACTACACTTAATTTAATACTTCAAAAACTAAGAGGGTATTTGTAATCCACTAAGGAGATTATTTGGTGAGATGTCTGTTCTTGACAATGGAAATGCAGCGCTTAGAGGTTTCAAGAGATTTTCAGGGAGCACCACTGGAGCAGTTGCTAGAGGATGGGCTGTGCCACATTATAGTTCTCACAGCTGATGACCAGCTGGTCCTTCATGTGTATGGCCTGGGCAGAACAATCTAAGCCCCACTCCAGCAGTCACCTTGAGGATAAAGGAATCAGCTTGCTCTAACAGCATGGAGTTTCCAACGAGGTGTAGAGAAAACAGCAAACCTGTGACCATGCTAATTTGACTACGGAACTCACTTTATTTTGACATGCATTGTTTAAAAATCAATGTGTGAAACTGAAGACATTATCATTAGGTATCAGACGATGAGCAGAGCCATTTAGCTGCTAAAATTACTTGCAAGCATAGACTGTTCTTTACCTAATACACCCCAAGGATTTTATTTCAGTTCTTACCAGTGCTGCATTCTACTTAACCTCAGGCATGGCTATATGAATCTGTATTTTTGACATTTTTAATCTGGGGACAATTACTTTATTAGCAATTATTTATCTCCATCCAGATCCCTGGTTTCCATTGCTAGAGCTATTGCGTGAGCCTATAAGCAGATGACCTCTCCACCTGCGTTTAAGACTCATTCATAGAAAATTTGCTAATCCATTTGATTTTCTCATCAGACATATCTGATCACAAGAATGTAGGTGTCCCGTTTTGTGACAGGTTAGAGCTGATTAAAACAGCAGTACAGTAAAGGTCAACGAAGGGACACAGCAAGGCAATAGAGCTGAATTGAAACAGCAGTGCTGTAAAGGTCAATGAAGGGACACAGTAAGGTAAACAAGAGTAAACAGAAGCAGTCAGAACCAGAAAGAAGTTTGTTGTTACACTAAAGAATTTCTTTGTTATGTTTGAGTGCACAAAATTAGAATTGTTTTAACAGGTGTTAGAGCACATGTAGTAAATAAGGAAGCTTTATAAACCCCTGTAAGTGTGCATTAAAGCGTCTCCGCTTTCCACCTATGCCAGAGTCCGTGCCTTCATTCCCTCAAATGGTGACCCCGACGTGATAGGGTAAATCAACGCTGCACGAGCGTCCGAAAAAGCAACGCTGCATAAGCGTCCCTTAAAGCAACGCTGAACGAGCGTCCAGTAAAGCAACGCGAAGCGTCCGGAGGGAACCCAGCCGAACGAATCAAGCTAGCAGCTGGACTGCGGCTTCCACCCCGGGACATCGCCTGAAAAACAGGTGAGCGGCTGGGCATTTATAATGGGAACTAATATTTCTGCAGAAGAAGAAGCTATAGCTAAGTTATTAACGCACCTTTTGACAAAAAGGGGAGTAAAGTATGACTCTTATAAAATCAAACTGTTGCTGAAGTTTTTGCAAAAGCAAGGAGTCCCCTCTACTGTCTCTGCTGTGTTTGATGTAAAGACGTGGGAGCAGGCAGGAGAAACGATATGGGAAGCAGTCTCTAGAGGGAATACAGCTGCCGTTGAAATTTTGACTACATGGCATTTAGTAACTGAGACTTTAAGATCATGGCAGGCGGAAAAGAAGGTTCAAAGTGCTGCTGTTCAAACAGTACTCACACCTGATTCGCGCTCAGAGACAGAAAAGACATCGGATGAGGGAGATTTGATAGATTTAAAGAAAGCTGAGACACCACCGACAAAGCCCGACCCAATGATCCCCTCGGCTCCTGCACGAACCTCCGCCCCTATTCCGGAGGGGGTCGGAGAGTTCAACCCATGGGCACGATGGGAACAAGTGCGCCGGGAAGCATTAAAGGAGGGAGATCCAATAGGATTAGCCCTCCCCGCGTGGCGCGGACCGGAGCAGCCTCCCCTCCCCTGGCCGCCAT
Organism: Phoenicopterus ruber ruber; assembly: GCA_009819775.1. Taxonomy (NCBI): domain Eukaryota; kingdom Metazoa; phylum Chordata; class Aves; order Phoenicopteriformes; family Phoenicopteridae; genus Phoenicopterus; species Phoenicopterus ruber. The sequence goes on from CM020219.1 coordinate 39,895,563, forward strand.
GGCTCTCTAAGGCCGGTATCGGGAGCGGAGAGCGGAGCTCAGCGAGCCCGGAGCAGGGAGCAGCCCCCCCACGGCCGGCCGCAGTCACCATCACACCGCGGGAGGCGGAGCGAACAGCCAGTCGCCACCACCGTCCGCACCGAACAGCCGCCGCCGCCCGCCGCCGAAGTAAAAAAAAAAAAAAAAAAAAAAAGGCAAAAAAAAAAAGCATACATGCAGTTTATTGATAGACTACGGGACTCTTTAAATAAGCAGCTTGATAACCGTGAAGCAAAAGAAGCCTTAATGTTAAAATTAGCTGTGGAAAATGCGAACACGGACTGTAAAAAATACTCCAGGCGATGCCGGTGAACACTACAACATCACACCGCCGCGTTAGCTGGAGCTTTTGCAGCAGCTCTGCAAATCGGAGGCAAACGTTGCTGTCGCTGCCCCCCCCCCGTCCCCCCTCGACCCGTCCCCGCTGAAGGGATGGCACTGCGCGTGCGCAACTGGGAGGAGTTAAAGGCAGCGAACTCATTTTAATACAGACCGCCTTTGCGAACTCATTTTAATAAAGACCGCCTTTTCGGGGAAAGGTGATGAATATGTATAGACGTATGATGAATATGTAACATTTTGCTGACTAACTGGAGTGATAATTGTGTGTCTTGTTTGTAAATGCCCAGGTATTTTATGTTAAAGGTATTTTATGTTAAAGGTACTTTATCGTACTTTATGGTACTTTACGGTACTTTATGGTATTTTGTGGTGGTTTATGCTAAAAGCATTTGTGTGTATTTTATGTTGGGAGCATTTGTGTGTGTTGTGGGGGTGTGTGTGTTTGAGACGCAGCGCTGCGAAGCGAGTGAGAGTCCTGATTTGTGGTTCCGTAACTCCGTGTGGGTCCCGTTTAATAAAAAAAAAAAAAAAAAAAAAAGGTATTGGATTATCCCAGAGATTTGGGATGTTTGGGAATGAAAACGAAGCACAATAGCTAATAAGAAACAATCTAGAAAATAAGTATAAGGAGTCAGAAGAGATGGGTAACACTCAGAATAAGGGTATTTTAAAGAAAAGCCCCCTTGGTCGTATATTGACACATTGGAGGGATATTGTTGGAACCGGGGGTACAGAGAATAAGAAGACTCTCATTAAATATTGTAATCAATGGTGGCTGATTTATAAGGTGGAAGATGGAACTAAGTGGCCACTTAATGGGTTAGTTCCACTTCATGGGTCAATTGATTATAACACTATTTTGCAATTAATGTTGTTTTAAGGAGAGAAGGAAAATGGGATGAAGTGTCATATGCAGATATGTTTTTCACCCTCCGAAATCACCCGGAGTGGCAAAGGGACTGTGGAATGGTGCTGCCACAGGACCCTATGGTACTCGCCCTCAAGCGGGAAAATAACAAAGAACTTAAAGGTAAACTGAAGCGGTGTTGCTCGGCATGTAGTATCGGACAAAGGTGTACTAAAATAGATAAATTCACCGGGCATCAGAACAAGATCTAACTGATTTGCTTAAGCCTCCCCCTCGATCACAGAAACAGAATGTATGACTGAGATGGAAAAACAATTAATTTTTAAAAAAACTGCAGGGGATTTGGCTAAGGACCATATCCTTTGATAACCTGGGGGCGAGGATATGCTTGTGTTTCCACAGGACGAGGACCACGATGGGTACCAGCCCGTGGCGTGCGGCCTTGGTTGGGATCATCATCCTCTACTGTTGCGGTTTCAGTGCCTCATGGATCTCCATCCAACCTAGAGCAAACATCTGGGTCACACTTGCCAACATGACGGGACAGAACCACATGTGCCTCTCGATGGCCAGCGCAGCCAACCCGTTTACGACATGTTTAGTTGGAATTCCGCTTTCAGACAAGGAAGTTGTGACTGTTGTTAATAGTACCTCAGTAGGGCATCATATTATGTCTAAATGGAATGTTAATCTGACGGGAAATGCTAGTAAGGAAGCGGTAACCAACTGGGATGGCTGGGCAAACTATTTGCCGGTCATTCCATTGGAGCCATAAGAATTAGATATTTTGGGAAGTGTGAGTGCCTATGCCTGTCTAAGCTTTAATTATACTGGACGTGATAACGCCGCAATTGATGTAACAGCAAGTTTATCCGTCTATAAGAACGCATCTGTGTGGTGTAATTATACCACCTCTAAAATATCTAAGTCTTCAAACAAACCTTTAGCCTTGCCGGCCGGTGTGTTTCTCATCTGTGGGGACCGGGCTTGGCAAGGTGTTCCTTCTCATATTGCAGGAGGCCCTTGTACTCTGGGCCGCCTAACATTGTTAACACCAAAAACGTCCATGATTTTAAATATTAACAGACTTCATGGGCGATCAAAACGATCAGTGAATCATTATCGAGAAGATTGTAAGGACAATGTGGATTTTTGGGAGGCAGATAAGACTATCGTAGCCTCAATCTTGGCGCCTGGTGTCGCTGCCGCAAACGCCCTTGCGACACTTAATAAATTAGGATGTTGGCTTGCTAAGCAAAACAATGCCACATCAAAAGCTTTAAGTGCTTTGCTGGTAGATACAGATTCTATTAGGCACGCCACTTTGCAAAATAGAGCAGCTATAGATTTTCTGTTATTAGCACAAGGACATGGGTGTGAAGAGTTTGAAGGCATGTGTTGTATGAATTTAAGCGATAACTCTCACACAGTATTTCAACAGATAAAGAAATTGAAAGAGCTATCTGAACAATTAACCACAAGCTCAGTAGGATTAGAATCTTGGCTGAAAGGGTTAGGATTAACAGGATGGTTAGTAGAATTAGCGAAAGGAGGATTTGTTTTGCTTATTGTATTAGTTGCAATTATTATTGTAGTGCCTTGTCTGTTGCAGTGTTTGCTAAAAAAATGATCGAACATTCAATACGCTCTATTTGGCTTGTAAAAACAAAGAAAGGGGGAATTGTAGGTGTCCCGTTTTGTGACAGGTTAGAGCTGATTAAAACAGCAGTACAGTAAAGGTCAACGAAGGGACACAGCAAGGCAATAGAGCTGAATTGAAACAGCAGTGCTGTAAAGGTCAATGAAGGGACACAGTAAGGTAAACAAGAGTAAACAGAAGCAGTCAGAACCAGAAAGAAGTTTGTTGTTACACTAAAGAATTTCTTTGTTATGTTTGAGTGCACAAAATTAGAATTGTTTTAACAGGTGTTAGAGCACATGTAGTAAATAAGGAAGCTTTATAAACCCCTGTAAGTGTGCATTAAAGCGTCTCCGCTTTCCACCTATGCCAGAGTCCGTGCCTTCATTCCCTCACAAGAATACTGCTGAATTTTTGAATTGTATTCAGTATGTTCTATTTGAACGTTGAACCTGAGCCAAAGCCAAAAAATGAAGCACAATTGCCTCTAGATTTTTTAGCATTTCTCTTCCTCTCCAGAAACTTAGGCAACATATTGCCAGTGTAGAAAGTGACTCAGTTTAGGCTCCTTTAGGCATGCATGTGATGTATGCGTGCATGTGAATTGAGTTCTCAAGCAGTCATGAGGCTTAATAAAGACTTCCCCCCAGGCATTAATAGGAAGACAAAACCAGGGTATGATTCTTTGGAAAATGAGCAGAAAGAACAGAAGAGCACAAGGTAAGTCTGCCTGAAATGGAAATACTGTTTTTAAGAGTTGGCTTGCTTTTCTAAGCAGATCCCCTAGCAACTGAAATAGCACTTCCCAATGTGGAAGCAATGCTGAGATGTTTGCCTTTTGTTTATGAGAGCTTCTTCACCCAGAATGAATCAGTGAGGGAAGGAAGAACCAGAAAAAGAATGGAGATGTGCGGGCATCAGGCCAGCAATCAGAAAAGGGCAGTTTGTGGAGCTTAAGGATAATGATGAAGTCAAAGTGATTTCCCTTTCCTCAGTCATGCTAGTCCTTGCCTCTTGTCAGTGCAGCCTCATTACTATTCCACAGCAAAATACAGTGCTCAACAGGAGCAAAAGGGCAATGGCAGGGAATGCCACTAACGCTACAGCCTGCTTCTGTGTTTTTCACTCCTTGCCATAAAGCATATTGTGCTGGAGCATCCAGCAGTACTTAGCTAATGGAGAAACATCAAATAAACCTGACTGCAATGGGATTAAGCCAATTGAGTTTAAATAAAACAGCATAGCAAGATGAAGTGGGTGTTTTCCAATTGCATGTGAAGACAGAAAAATCTCCCTAGTGCAGCTCTTCAGGACAATTCTCAACTGAAAACCTCACACTGGAACAATAATCTCACAGAAGCCTGTTACCATCCATTGTTTCCACCAGCAGAACTCTTTTTTAGAGGTTTGTAGAGTTTAGGCTTTTAGAGGGTTTTTTTTGTTTGCCAAACAAGTGGGATTTTCTCTTTTGAAGGAGGTAAACTAACTTCTCTGTGATGGGTCATGTACTTGTCCTGTCAGATGTAGCAGATAAACTGCTATGGGTTAGAAATCACTGGTCCTGACCATCGTATAAGATTGTCCTGCTACCATCCCTTCAGGAAACTTAACATACCTGTAGTGAAGCCTGAGCTTGACACTTGACAAGAAAGCAGCTGAGCCTCTTAAGCTGACTGGAGAAGAAACTTTAAAGAAATGAACAGTCACAGAAGAGCTAAGCCTATGTGAGATATAAGTCTGAAAGGCAGCTCGGGGTTTAGTTGTAGCTTCTCTGAGGCAGAACAGTGTTTGGGATGGGAAACCCTGTGGAGTACATGAGAGGCTGGACTACTAGCAACAAAGCCTGGAACATCTCAGCCCATGCAGGGCTTCCCTAAGCTTTGCAAACCTCCTGTGAGTAGTGTCCAGCTATCATGGCCGAGCATAGCTCTTCCTCATCTTTCTGTCACTGTCAGGTCCCCGAAGGTGTGAGCTAGCCTCACCCCACAAAGCCAGCCAGTCCCTGCCACAGACTGAAATCAGCATTTCGGATAGCGAGCGCAGCTTGTGGTTGCCCACCAAGAGACCTGTTCCCATTTCAGGCAGAAACTTTGGCGGAGGCTGCATGTACTTGCAGCTTCCACTGAGCGGCACCTCGTGATAGAGAGCCAAGTCTCCCATAGCTGCGGCTTCTTCTGGGGACTCTGCGTAAGAACTGCGAATGACCCAGCTGGCATCTGCAGAGTCCAGTGGAAACAGCAGTTCAGACATCCGTAGCTGAAGCCAAATGTGCAGGAGAAATGGGACATGACAGTTTGGGTGCTATTTCTGGGCAGCTGTCAGATCCACACCAGGATTTCAACTCATCAAGAAACAACTGAACTGGGATACAAAAAGATCCTCTGAGCATCTTAAGCTGTGTCATTTTGCACTAAACAGTCACTGGTTAAAATGTACAAACTGCCCGGGGAGTAAGGACTGCACCCCATCGCTCTTCGCTCCCCTAAGTGCCCAAAGAACTAGGCCTTAAAGTTCCCTGCAAAGCTTTACTCTGGGCCGGGGAGCAGCCTAGCAGCTGGGAAACATGGGTCTAAATGCCATCCAGCAATGGAAGAAGCCGAGTCTCCTGCCGTCTAGAGGACAACACTATCAATGTGCTGCATTGTGTGGGGGCTTTGGGTCTATAGGCATATGCCGTTACAGTCTAAAAGGCTGAGCCCCTTTCAGAATAAGGTGAAGGGCTGATGAGGCGTAGATCCTAAGAGAAGGCTCATGAATGCAATAGGTACTGCGCTGTGCTGCATGACGCAATTGGGGCAATTCAGGCCATGCACAGAAGTATAACTCAAGGCACTCAGGAATTTATTTTTAAGTAAGCCCTCCCAAAGGCACCGTGTAGTCCTCCGAACCATGAAAATCAAGATGAGCAGAGGCAACATTACATTCCTCCAACAATACATGCTAATTACTTCAATTCTTGTCTTCAAACTGAGGCTCGGAGAGTTCAGCACTGAACATCTGCTGAACCACCCACTGCCACTTCCATTTAGCAGCCTTGCTAAAAGTGAGGTGGTGTCCATATGGGGCACATATCCATTTGAGCTACTGTACAGTATTCCCCTTGGTGTGTCTTAGAGAATGCAAAGGGCTTTTATTGCTGCCTGAGGAGTCACATACACCCCCCGTAGCACTTTAAGAGCAAAGCCTTTAGAGCTCAAGGGGAATCTTTCCAGTCTTTGCATGAGTTGGCTCCTACAAGGCCTAGACAATATAGCATAGATGATGCGTATCAGAATTTCAGAATAAGGCCATTAGATGCAAACCAGCACATCTGCCCAGGCAAAGCTTCAAGACAAGCTTGACAACACGATGAAATTAGTTACTTGGACACATCTGGAATAAACCATTAACCCAATGCACAGGGACATCTTTTTTACAACCTTGCAAAAACTAAACTGGTAGTATAACTGCCCAGTGCTGGCAGAGATAAGGGAGTCTGAGTGCGTCAGTGAGGAACATACCTCTAGCTCTGCGGTCCTGATCGGCCGATGCACATGGTGTATACACTGAAAATAACATTCCTGAAAGAGAACTGACATGCAGCCTTCACAAAACACCCGAAAGCACAGTCGCACCTTGGCGGAGCTGGCATGCTAGGAACGATTGCTTGAAACAGATTTATTATATAGTTACTGCGTCAAAATGACAATGTCTACTCTAGGGAATATAACTAGCCTGTGGGGATCAACAGTATAGATGAGGTGGCACTGGGCCATGAAGCGGCATGCAGCACGCATTCAGCAGAGCCAGGAACGGCCTACGTCTTGCAGAGGGAAGGGTACAGCTGAGAAACTGTAGATGAGGCTGAAGGAGCTCAGTAGTGAGGCTGCGTTCTGGGAGGTAGCGTCCCAAGTCAAAGGGAGGAAAGGAAAAACCTTTTAAATGAATTCAAGCAACTGTCTAAAATGCCCCCATTCTCCTAAGCAATCCCTTTTTGTTCCACAGCAGGCAGGGCACTACCACTCCTATGGGTCCTCTCCAGGACTGCAGGTGTTTCTCCCATGTAAAGCAGAAGAAGCATCTGCACCATCTCCCTGAGACTAGCCATGAGTGAGGAAAAAGGAAAGCATTGAAAGGAGGGACTAATACCCACGGTCTTCCTCCCCTCGTGATGCTAGTGGGAACGTGTCAGTCGCCTCTGGGGTCCTGTGGTGGAAGGGCAGAGCTGCCTCTATGCAGGAGTCTGCATGCAGAGAGATGCCAAGAACAGAGACGATGAAGTAGATAGCTCTGGGTCAAACGAGACAGCTGGCTTATAGCACCTCAGCACTCACAGCACTGTGTCAGCTTCACTGGCCAGGCCACCAGTGGAGAGGCACAGTGGCTGCAAAGGTAACATCTTGATGAACCACATTCAGAGCTGAATTCTGAGTGGCATCACTGATTAGTTATGTACCAACACTGAACCATGGCAATACCCTCTTTGAGCATGAAGTTATAGAATCATAGAATCATAGAATTGTTCTGGTTGGAAGAGACCTCCAAGATCATCGGGTCCAACCATTAACCTAGCATTACCAAGTCCCCCACTAAATTATATCCCTTAGGGCCTCATCTAAATGTCTTTTGAATACCTCCAGGGGTGGTGACTCCACCACCTCCCTGGGCAGCCTGTTCCAATGCCCGACAACCCTTTCAGTGAAGAAATTTTTACGAATATCCAATCTAAACCTCCCCTGGCGCAACTTGCGGCCATTTCCTCTTGTTCTGTTGTCTGTTACTAGGGAGAAGTTCCTTCTAACCAGGACTTATAAGTACAGACAGCGGCTGCAGAATGACAAGGTAGGCAGCAAGTGGCCTAATAACAGATGACCATTTTGGGAATGCTGAGTATAATTAAGTTTGGCCTTGTTAGTGGCATTTAAAATAACGAATGTCCCACCAAATGAATGAACAACTGCAATTCATTTGTATTATCATGATGGCATGAAGAGGAACTGCTTTCTCCTAGCAGGTGCTGTTTCAAGATCAGTGGCTGAGACCAGCTGTTGCCTAATAGGGTCATCCTTTCAAGTGTTATGGACATGCCGAACATGACCAGACCAACCCATGTGCATAGAGGGATGGACATCAAGAGCATCTATTTTTTTTCCTAAATAGCTAACCAAGAAAATCTTGTGTTTCAGTGTCAAGCCTTGTTTCCTAACATTAGCGAGCAGCAGGTTACTGCGGATGGAGATACAATGAGAAGAGAGAGTACAGGAACTCGCAGGAACAGGGAAAGACCTTCTGTCTGGCAGCGTTGGCAGGACTCCTAAGCAAAAGGTTCCAGTCTCAAAAGCCTATCAACACACTTAGACAGTTCGTTTACACTCCTGACACTTTTCATTTGTCAACAGGCAGTGGTGAAAAGCACAGGGATTTTCCTTGCCGTCTTCATTTGTGGAAAAGAGGCGTTTGTTCTCTCAGGCATTTGCACACACAAAGGCTCAAAGGCTCCACGATGGTGTGACTACAGATGAATTCCCCAGATAGCGTGAACTAACTCAGCTTCAAGGTATTATGCTTATTTATAACAGATAAGGACACAGGGTTTTTGCTTTGGTAAGACAGATGCAAAAAGCAGATAAAATAGACGGTACAAAACACCCACATTTACACCAGCCTCAGAGAGCTTAAGATTTTTTTTCTTTTTAATTTACTCTTAAAATATCTTCACATTTAATCTTTTTGGCTAGATAGATCACATCAAAGGGAAAACCTGAAATAACTGCAGAGGCACGTGTGGCAAAATCTGCCCATTTTCAAGAAATGGAAATGATGTGCTAAAAACTTGCCATTTGGGGGTGTTGATTTCTGTTTCAAATTACTTGCCACCTCATACTATTCCCCTGCACAAGTAGATAGATAGGGGAAAGAGAATGGACTGCGAGCTGAAAGGTGCATAAGAGTTATCCCACTAATCATTTTTGTTGGGCTAGAGGACTCATTCAGGATAGCAAGGCTAGAAAGGTTAATGATGGAAAAAGAAGTCTATACTTTTATAGCAGCCTTCATTTTAAGGACTTCCCAAATACTTCATCAATTTCAACTAATACACAAACTACACCTAGAGATCTCTCTCTACCACTGCAGAGGAGACACATCTAGAATGCAATATAGCAGCTTACTAACCAGATGCAATCAAAATTGTGCATACTTCCAGGCAGAAACAAGAGAAAAAATGACATCCATCTGAAACCATGAGGATAATTTATGGGTGCAGGACGTCTTTATTAATAAGCTTCTTCTAAACGTATGTGGCAGTTAAAAACCAGAAAACAAACACAGCCTGTTCCCCATAGAGCTAACAACATTCAAAGGCTGCTGCAATGAAGCATGTCTTTCCATCAGCTTCAGCGAGGACTGGCTCAGGCGCCAGGAAATAACGCTTTCCTAATGTTCTTTCATGCCCTGTGGTGGTTTGTTTGTTTGTTTGTTTGTTCATTTCCTTCTTTTCTTTCTGTCTGTTGGGAGCGTTGTGTCCCCTGCCATTAACAGAATCGCACGTAGGCTTTTACGCAACAAAACACCTATCTCCTCCTCTACAACAGAGGCAACTGAAAAGCAGTTGTTGACTAAAGAAAACATGGGTATTACTTGTCTACTTAGGATCTGCTGAAGACTGGTTTGTAAAAGCTTCTGCTGCTTTTGACTGTGACTCACCTGCCACCTGAAGCTCCCTTCTCTGGTGTTTTATCCTTTCTCTGTGATAGCTTTCAGGCTAAGGAGAGCTTCCTAGTTTTTAATAACATTATGATAGAACTCATGTGTGCCTGGGCATGGACCTGAAAAGCTTTAGGCTTGAATTATTCACCGATGATTAAAAAACTGCCCTCATTTGGTCCTTGATTCAGCAAACCTGCTTTTTTTCAGAGAATTTACTGAAAGTCAAGCTCCTCTAAGGAAAGCAGGATTCTGATGTAAGTTTGTTGTATGCTGTCAGCTTTGCCTTGGGTGAAAAAGGACAGGTGAATAGCCAGAGAGAAAAGAATATGCACTGGCTACCATCTCCTATCACTTCAGCACAGATCCACACCCTCTACCAGGAAAGTAAGATCCCTCTGTTCTACCAAAGCTCTAACCACGTTGACAAAGGACAGCCAAGACAGCCATACCATCAGGGTGTATACATCGACATAGCCCTAAAGCCAATCACAGGGATGTCTTACGCTGCGCTTCAGTTACGAGAGATGCGTATTCCCTGCTATCACACTGCTACACAACAACAAAACCTCTCTCTGCTACTATTGATAGGACAGATCTTTACCAATAATCCAAAGAAAAGGGGAAAGAAGCCCTAGCATCCAGCCTACGGGTGACCCACATGCAAGCAAGCCTGATCGCACCAAGATCGTCCCCTGCCTCCCAAGGACATTCGGATTGTGTGGCATCGCCAAGCTTTTCCATCCAATCTGGCATGCAGGTTTAATAGTATCACTGTGGTGTCAGCATCAACAGTGGGTATGCCAGATGCCTGTTTCAGTCCTCTGTAACCATCAGGCTGCAGGATTCACGGCGCAAACTCCATCTGTTCATCTTCAAGGTATTTCCTATTGCACACCATCCTTTTAGGCTGATTTAAGAGAGTCCTGCTGACTTTGGGAGGCTGGGAGCTATTTACTGCCCAGGTTGAGCATTGCAGTGCTGCAGCTCTCAGACCCTGGCTGCAAAGCGTTTGGTTGTGACAGGGTCCATAATCCCTGCCCTGTAGGAGCCGGCCTCATCTAGGATGCTAAAGAATTTTCCAAGGCTGCCCTTAGCCACCTCAGATGCTTAGGAGACTCTCTTCCCCTCCTGTGTCAACAAAGAACGGGCCAAGCTCACTTCATTAACCTCCAGGTCTATTTTCCAAGGCCCTTTCAGCCCAAGAACATTCAAAGGCTGCTGTTCCCTCAGTTCCCCAAAGTATTTTTCTCTCTCTGGAAACTTCTCCAAATTCTACAACTTCAAAATGAGCTTCTAAAACCACAAGCACACAAATTCTGTTTTAGTCCTCTCTCTTCTCCTGCTGCTCCCTGTTTATGTAAATAATTAAAGTAGGACAGTTCCCACAGGAGAGGCTGAGGCTGCTCCAGAACATCTTGTGGCTGATATTCAGGAGAATTTTTGCTGAAATACAGGAGAAAAGGTAAATAAATCTTTAGTCCAACTTGCTCTCCCACACCTCAGCAAGCTTCTCTCTATCCAGGAGGCTCTCAGTTACTTGCAGATGAGTATGTCTCACCAGCTAAAAGTTCTGCTTGAACCCACAACAAAATGTCCTAGCAAAAGTTTTATTAAAACAGTCAGATCCCTCTAAAAGGTTCTGCTTTTGATCATAGAATCATAGAATCGTTTTGGTGACTTGGTTTACTCTGAAAATCCTAGTTCAGCTCTAATAATTAGTTCAAATTTTAGCCATTTACCCAGATGGCATCTCGGAGCACTGACCTCTGGATCCAATCCTTTGGAACAAGAAATGCTGAGCAATAAGGAAAAAGATTATTTAATATTTAAAGGAATAAAAGGGTGAAAAGGTTCAGTGAGTACAAAAGGAAGCTGGATAATGAGATACCAATCTGTTTTCCTCAAGGGTTTTTAATCCCTCAAATCCAAATGACCTTAAAGAGCCTTCTGAAGAATGATCACATGTGGATGTGAACCATGCGCACTAACTTTAGAGTTGGTTCTAGTCTTTTTTAATAGCTTTCTCTGGGTATAAGAGAAAGTCGTGATAATTTAGGAAGCAAATAGGGATGTTTAACCGTGCCTCACCATCCCTCAGTCATGCAGCCAAATTCTGCTTTCGGTGACTCTAGGGGAATTCGTACCAGATCACTCAGGTGTTTCTGAGCCAGGCTTTTCCAGGGGGCTACTGCAGATTCTCTGAGCATACTTTAAAAAAACACAAACGGGTCCTACTAACACAGACTCAGCCTTCTCCTGCCTGCCTTCTCCTAAAAAAAAAAAAAAAAAGAAAGAAAAAAGTAGGGTAGTTTTAGAGCAGCTGCAAGACACATAAATAACTCCAGGCTGGGAAACTGCTACAAAATACAGAGGGTTTTGACCTTTTCTGGTACTTAAAATAAATTAAATAAAACCTTCTGTCACTGCTGTCCTCAGGTAAAGTTCCAACATCAACAGTTTTTAAGGTGAATCAAATCAGTGCTTCTCAATTCCTTTCCTAATTATGAGGAGCATCAACTTCATGTCTTATCAAAAGGGCCCATAATATCCACTGAGTTTATTGCTATTCCACCACCGGTAAGGCTATTGAGGGATAAAAGGGGATATCTTCTCTGGTGCTCAGAAGCCACACTTCTTTGATAATTATGTGTCGTGTGTCCTATAGCAAAGTGCTGAAGAGTTTCCTTAAATAGGGATCATTCCAGTTGCTTGGCAGTAATCACACTGATGAAGGGAGAAGGACTGGTTTTCTCGAGTCATTTCACTTATCTGCCAGTTCTGGTGCTGATTCAAAGGTGTTTTTCTCCCTTCCCGTGGTGGTTTGCCCTTTTCCGAGACATGCTGTAGCAACTGTCATCACTCTGGTAAGAACACAGCTCCATAGCTTATCTTAGACAGGAAACTTCAGAAGCATGAAAAATTGCTGGTGGGAAGTCAAATGAGTCATCTTCTGTTTGTGAATGGGCTCAGCAGCGAAAGCTTTTTCAGAGTCTTTAAGCTGCAGTGACATGGTGTGATCCTTACATTCAATACCGAGCAATATCGCCAGACTGGAGAAGAACCTGGAGGCAGAAGACCTTCATCCTCCCTCTGATCCTCTAGTTACTGCTGTCTTCTCTAAAGAAGCTGTCCTCAGGCACTGTACACTCGCCATACGCCTACAGATCAGCAGGGCTTATATTCTTATATGCCCATATTTGAACCGCTGGCAGTCAACCTTTCACCTTTACACACGTTTTGGGGGAACAAGCCGCGCCAAGCATGCTTTTGCCTTGCCTAGTGTCTGCCTTCCACAAGTCCAAATTGTACTGTAGACTTGTAGGACCATCATGAGCCTTGCTCTTGCGTTGAAAAGAGCCCTCTGACAGCAATTTCACCATTCCCTGTATCTGCATGCACCTACCCTTATCTATGCCCAAAGGACAGTGTTGGTGACAGAGTGTGTAACTGCATGTCTGTCTTGGCACCTCATGGCGTATTTCCTTGTGGCCCACTGCTGCAGCGACAAGTGCTCCTGCAGAGCAGTGCCATGGTTGGGACCTCAAACTGTGGGTCCTTGCAGGGGAACTTACAGCCCAGGAATTACTTTGAGTTCAGCTTTTTCCTGAAAGCACAAATGTATTCTTTTTCCTTTATGTCTGCTTTACAGCACTTTATAACTGCCGTCCTTTTGCTATCTCACATCTCCTTGTTCTGAAAAAATCAGGAAATTCAACAAATCACATTATGGAAAGAACTAATTATTTTAGCCTCTCTTTTTGTTTTAAAGGGTTTTTCTAATGCTCAAAAGCCAATATTTTTTCCATCTGGCAGAGTTTAAATAGCCTCTTTCATCAGCCATGAGGACAACTCATAAAGAACATAAATATTTTGCAATTCCTTGAAGGGCCATTTGAACATATTGCTGTAAGTATACATGGGGGATTGTTAGGAACATAGTGACTTAACAACAGATAATCAAACAGAAGGCCTTCAGCCAATATTGATGTGGTCCTAACTGAATTCCCCGCCCATGCATAACCTTATCAGAATGCCAAAAGCCCTGCTGTGTGCCAGCAGCATTACCGGCCTGGAGTACTGACTCCCAGAAAGGTACAGAAGCTCAGAACAGGATGGGAAGTTTGGGCTGTGCTGCTGATGGCTTGACTGATTTTTCTTTGCAGAAATTGCGGGCATAAGTCCCCCCAAAGGACTGCCCATCCTCCTGGACACTTTCTTCAGAGAGCACGATATTGATACTGCTTGATTTTGGAGACAGTCAACATAAGCAACATGAAAGGAATAAGCTTCTTGTAGGCAAATTGCTAATCCCAGTTTGATGAACCTCTTCATTTTAACCCACAAATGATTTGCTTAAGTGCTTTATAAATATAGGTACCATGGGACCATGTTGCAATAGTCAGAGTGGCTGAGGCAACCCTAACTAGATTTTCACTGCCTAGATCAAGCTCCCTTCACCTTCCCACACTGATACAGATTGTGAGGGTGAAGGGAGATCGCAAAGAGGTATTAAGTGGTGCGTCTACCTTAAATTGAAGCTGGGCACATGCACGGGGAGTGCATCTGATTTCTCTCTCATGACTATCCACTAGGAAATTCTGCCCTGCTTTACATCAGAACTTCCTTCAAAACTGTAATGAAGATGGTGTGCGGCACTTACGAGGCAGAGACTTATGCTCTCCGGTAGTTCTTCACTTCTTAAATAACCCAAAGTTCCCCGATGAAGAAGAATTTCTCAGGAAATCCATAGGAAGAGACTCCTGATCATGCAGCACGTTCATCACTGAGTCGCTCGCTGAGAAAGCTGCCACGAAATGGCATTGGAGAAGATGGAGTCTGAACTGCTGCTGAAACCAGGGCATTCTCTGTTTTCTTTCCACAGGAGCTGCTTTGTGAGGAGACCCAGCATTGCCTCTTTGATCCAGTAGCTGCTCGTTAGAAGTCCACAGGGAACTGGGAAAGCGGGGAGAGATCTAAGTCTTGCTTAAGTATGAATATACTTGGCAGTCTGCAGCAGGGAGTAAGGAAAATTCAGAGCTAAGTGCCAGTGAGGGAGTAGCAAAGCCCCTTGCAGCTTACAAGGGAGCGTGGGCAGGAAGATCAGAAAACTCAGAAGAGATGCGTGGCATTGTGGGGACAGGCTCGGTGCCACAGCAGCACGCAATTAGGCTGCAACGGCACTGCAAAGCGAGTTTTTTCAGCAGTAGATAGCAGGTCAAAGGCGTGCCCAGTGGTTAAACAGAGCTTATCTGCCTGTGCTGGACTTGCTGCAGTCCAGGGATTTTTCAAGATGCATGGCCAAATGGCACAGTCATGAACGTAGGTCTGGACATGCCCCTAACCATTATCAGTCAGTCTGCATCACCTACTTAGACCACAAATTTTATAACTGCTGAAGATATAACAGTTATCAGTTATCATGGTGGGACCTGAGGCATCATTGTATTAAACATGAATTTGACAGAATTCATAAACAGATGTAGATGGAATATTTCTGGATGGATGTTCTATTTGCTGAGAAAACACTGGTAAAGGACAAGAAAACAAAAACTTTGAAAGCGTAGTCCGGCTCCTGTGGCTTCAGCAGTCCTTCTGAGGATGGGGAACCTGTCTTACAGGTCCTGGCAATTAGACGCCCGGACATTGTCTCACGGTGTGATCCTGAGAAAGCTGACCTGGGAGGGAGAGCCAGCCTTACACCTCCCTGCCATTCCCTCTGCGGAACCGTGACCCCAGCCAGCAGGACACGTGGCTGCATCTGCCCGCAGTCCGCGTGAACAGATGGTATCTTCCCAACCCACGGCCCAGCCACCGGGGCAACATCTGTATGGATACTTACTAATTAGCAAGCCCACAGCCAGATGAGGAAATGAAGATGGCCAAACACAGCTACCGAGCACATGGCCGTACAGCCAGACCTCAAGGCCTGCCCGACAGATTTGTGTGAACACACATTAACTCACGCGTCGCCACGTGGCTGTAAAGCTCTCGCCCTGGTTTTGCGTGCTGATACAGAGCAATACGAGCCATAAACCAGCTAATTAACCTTGGCAGGTAAGAGAGCTGTCCCCAAAAGATTTCAGAGCCCTTTTCGAAGGAAAGAAATGTCCTCCCTTGTATGCTGGGTTACTTAGGCACAGAGCAGGGATGTGACTTGCCTGGCATTAGCCAGGAGGCTCAGAACAACCATCTCCTGAACTCACCACAACTGCTTATGCCCATGAGCAGAAAGGCCTAAAGGGCTGTAGGGAGCAGAGCCGGTCATTCCCTCTTTCGTGCTAAAAATTAGCCTCCACCCCGACCCCTCTCTGTGGTGAAAGGGCATTGCGGTACTGGTAGCATCACCTTTCCGCTGGGCTACAGCAACAGAGAGACCGAGAATTTATACTCACTTAAAATCCTTGGCTGCTTTTTGTGTGGCTGGAGTTAAATCCCGGTTTCAGTGAGCAATTTTAATTCTGTTGAATAAAATTTCTACGTCTTTTCTTTTAATTCTTTGAATACTTTTTCCAGTTTCCTGTCTTTAACTGCCACATAACACAGCTATGCATAAATAGACGCTAATTATTATTATTATAATTGCTGCTTCACAGATGAAGAGTCTGAAGGAAAGGCCGATACAAACACTAAACAGACTCGTCTCAGAATTGGTTTTACGGCACAAATATCAGTTCTGTTTCCTGCCCTCTATGGTGACATATATCTACACAGTCCTGAGAGCCACTCCTGTAGTCAGCATGTTCTGCGCACTATAAGGCTGCACCTTATAGCTCTACGTGGTAGGGCCTGGAGCTTCCTAATGTGGTGATTTTTGTTTTGTTTAGTTTTAATGGGAACTACAGCAAGAAAGCAAAAAAAAAAAGGCAGCACTAAGGCTGTAAAGTTAAGCAAGCATTCAGATGTTGGGAAAAGAGAATAGAAACTTTCATTGCTTTCAGTTCAAGCAGGTTCTGTCTCAACAGATTTCAAGCAGTCTTTCCTCCCAGAGGTCAGAGGTATCCCAAGATAAGCTGTGCTACTTCTCACCCAGCTCCAAAACACAGTGATTGCCAAATTACTGTGTTTACCAGAAAGGGTGGAGACATCTGTCATAAGGCAGCCACATGTATTTCTCATGTTGCTGACTGAGGCACGTTGAATGGCTAGGACTTTTGCTTAGTGTCTTAACACCAGCTATTTCTTTAAGAATTTCGGCTCCTGTTTTCTTTATCTTCTACTCCTGGGCCTGAAGCGCACCTCCTCTGCTTTTTCATTTGTAATACTTTAGAGGGGGGCAATAAACACAGGCCTATGTGAAGAGCAACAGCAACAAGAAATCCTGCTTGCCTATGATTTAAACTGACCTAAATCTTGAGTAAATTCTGCTCCTGGGAGAAGAAGTGTCAGAACGAGCCATTTAGGCTTTTGTTTTATTATCTGGGCAGGTTATGGGGCAGTGAAGGAGCACATGGAATCCACCAAGAAAGCTCTTGCAGGAAAACTTAACCCTTAATTCCACCCCTGTAAAGGTGTTCACTGAAGGTGTATTGAAAGCAAAATTTAAAACACGCTAGTAGGTTTTTATTGAGATCTATCTTGTTTGGCTTGTGTTTGGAAGGTTGGACAAGGAAGGGGCAGTGAGCGGTTCATGGATATGTAGCAGCAGAATCAAGGAAGAAGGGCTTTGAGCTTATGGCTTGGAAATGAGACATTTTACATATCAAAGTACGTAATAAGCAATGACCTTATTTCACTGCTGCAGGTAAAGGTTGTTGGGGGGCGGGGTGTTTAGCTTTTGCTAATAATCACACAGCTTTCTCCTGGGTTTCCTTCATCATTTTTAAAGTTCCCATTTTCTGCTATAATAATTTGATCATTTGACTCCAAAACAGTAGTGCGGCTAACATTGATTTGATCACTGTACCGCTTGAAACTTCATTCTCTGTTTGTACTAATACAATTCCTTCCTGTTCATTTTTATTTGATAATAGTTACAGAAAGGACTCAGTCATTTTCTTTTTCAGTAATTAGCAAGGATGAAACCAATAGAGAACTGGTTGTTCTAAGAGCCTAAGCAGGTCCCTCGTAAATTAATTGCTGTTTCACAGATTCACTAGAGGTTTTCTTACAAAATCATACAGTGTTTTTTCTACAGAATCTCACCTCACTCAAGATCCCCGATAGGCCTGTTTGGGGAATGAATGGACACTCGTGGCAAAACAGGTTATTGGCATAGGACAAGGGGCAACGGGCACAAACTGGAACATGGGAAGTTCCGTCTGAACATGAGGAAAAACTTCTTCCCTGTGAGGGTGACAGAGCCCTGGCACAGGCTGTCCAGGAAGGTTGTGGAGTCTCCTTCTCTGGAGACATTCAAACCCCGCCTGGACGCAGTCCTGTGCAACCTGCTCTAGGTGACCCTGCTCTAGCAGGGGGGTTGGACTTGATGATCTCCAGAGGTCCCTTCCAACCCCTACCATTCTGTGATTCTGTGAGTCTTGCCCCATATGGTGAAGAAGGGCGAGAGATGTGTAATGAACGAGGATGGGGACTCCAGAAAGAGAAATGTAAGTTTCTGTGTTAAAGCAGTTGGACTCTATTGTGAAGAATGAGATTCTGTCCTCACGTTTGCCATAGAACACCTATGGAAAACACAGAAACAGTTTTTATGGAAGGTCACTTCCATTTTGTGCTTTTCATGTCTTTTTCTGGCACTGAGTCAAGATCCTGAATTCAGATTTACACACGTGCCGAATCCTCACACCTTAATTGAAACACTTCAAACATCTCATCTAGGGGATGAGGGGGAAGGCAGCTTCCCCCCAAAATATTCAAATCTTTGGGAATTGAAAATCAAATATCCCAAATTAGCAGATACTCAAGATAAATTTGTGCTTCTCTGTGCTTCAGTTCTCTCTGAAGAGAAATAACAGCTCTGTTATAATTCACAGTGTTTTTGTGAACATGAAAATGAGTAAGCAAAGAAAGATGTCTATGAGAAAATCAATACTTTTTTATAATGGGTTTTGGATGGTGCATATTAAATAAGGGAAAGGGACACCCACTTCCTGAATACTGCAATTTTTTTTTTGCAGAACACTGATAAGCCATTTTTATTCCTTTGCAGATCATGTAGGGTTATTTGTGCCTGTTATTAAAATGATGCACATTTGCATGCTAGCCAGGTCTGTCCTTCCAATTCCTGCTCAGCGCCTATTCAGTGAACCAAAATGCAGGCATTCCTGATTTCCAACACAGTTTAGACCAAACATGTGATAAACCTGCTGCATCTCCACCTCCTGATCCCATCCCTTTCCACAGCAAAGGGCTTCCAAAAATATTAAGGGCAGAGACAGGAGATTTGGCTATGGGCTCTGGCCTGGCAGGCTGTGCTGGCCCCAGTTCCCTTTCTGTAAGTGCTACTGCAGATCTGAAGCAGCAAAAAAATAAAATTTAAAAAAAAAATTTAAAAAACCGCTGTGCCCACCTCAGCCAGAGCAGCAGAGAAGTGATTACAGTTCTTGTGCATCAGGTGGTACGCGTTGCCTTTGTACTCCTTGCCCAGCTCTTCCATAATCTTATCCACATCCTCTTCTGTGAAGTCTGTAGTGCCCAAGGCAATGGATTCTCTAGTTAAAAACACAACATGCAACAGGAAACATAGAAAGATACAGTGAAGAGAGCAATACATGCCCAGGGAAAAGGAAATGATCAGACATTGGCAAGAAGGACAGGCTTAAAACATGGACATGCATGTCTGGGGCTATCAGAGACTCCTACTGACAAAATGGCACAGCAACATCCCCAGCTTATCCACAAAGCAGGTTACAGCACAGGCAACAGCCCCGAGAGCTTCCTGCTCTCCTCCAAGGAAGCCTCAGCCCTGGGGGTCTGCTCCCACTCTGCCCATTAGCCCCTCAATAGAAACTTCCAGTAGGACAGAGGAGATGATTTTCTCATGATGGAGAGGGTTTCCGTGGCGTGGACCAGGAAGGAGCAGACCGAGAACTTTATGCAGAAACCTATTGCTTCTCCCAATATTCAATCAATAGCACTCACGCTTCTAAAAGTTTCTGACCACCCTCAACATAAACTGGCAGTCTAGGCAGGTCAAGCCCCACTTGCCATGGGCAGTTCCTTGACCCACAGCCCCACAGCCTGAGCACCTTGAACGACACATTAATGCAGCATCCTCTCAGCCTCCTCTAGCAGCTGGCCTGTCCCTTGTGACAGAGTAGCAATAAACACACGAGATGGCTTCTGGTACTCTGTGCAGTAGCCAGAAAGAGGTGATACTCATAAAAAGACTAGGTTTGGGGTTTTCCCGTGTGCACTGGCTCTGTGTAACACACAGTTACTCCCGTTCTTGCTGACAGGTGAAACTGGGAGCACAGAAAACAAAGAAAATGGGAAAAAAAGAACTGCATTCATTTGTAAGTATGCTTTTAAACCCTGCCAAACACAGTTCAGCACTGTTCCCTGTTTGGTGTACATGCTCTTTTATCTACCTCCAAAATCCCTGCAGGGCTGCCTTTGAACCAGGATCATGTAAAGGATGCAATGAGGGCGCTTATGAGGAGAGGGAAAGGGGAACCTAGAGGAGAGGACTTCCCTGCTCCCTCTATACCGATGGCTACCGGGGGGAGAGGGGAATAGGTAGAAAAGGGCCCTTACTTGAATTTAAAGGTCTCGCCAAGTTCTACCGCACTGCCAGGTGTGATCTCGAAAATCCCACTGAAAGGGTAGGGATGCCCTCCATAGGCAAACTCTGACAAGGAAAGAAACAGACTGTGAGTAATTGAATGAACGCAATGTCAGGAAAGAGTCTATGGCAGCTGTCTGCGTGGCTCCGCATCAGCACCAGGCGCTAGGCTACTGTCAACATCGGTTTCAGCCAGACTCTCAAAGTCATTTTCTCTGTCCGGTTACCTATCAGCCTGAGGATACCCTCACAGCCTCCCTCCATGCTCACACTTCTGCTTTCCCACAGCACCAGGACAACTCTCCGAGTCTGCCTCTGTGCCTGTCCAGATGGCTTCCTCTCACTGGAAAGTTCTGCGGTGGAGGCATCTAGAAACACTACGAGAAGCTGGTGGTGGTGGTACTGAGCTGGAAGAAGGCTTTTCTAGAGTAGGGAGAAATCAGCCTTCTTCCAGAGGGATTTACAGGCAGCAACCAGGAATTCTTTGCAGAAAGCCAAGCTGATTGCGCTCTGCTGCCTCAGCATGCAGGTTGAGCCAGGAGGTCCCTCCATGTTATACAGACCATCTTGCATGGCCTGTGAAACACAACCTGTGGACCTCACGGTGTCATGCACACCACCTCGCACGCCCTGTGAAACCTTCTGTGCTCAAGATGGAACGTGGCACCCCAGGGGGTTTTATCTACTGCATGGCCCTGGCTAAAAATGCTATGAATGAGAAAGCCCAAGTCATTCCCATTTAATGCTGAAGAAGGAAACAAAGTCTGTGATGCTAGTCTGTCCTTCACGGCACTACAGCTCTTTTCCCAGATCCCTTGACTGCTGCTTTTGCAGTGGGTGCTCTAATCAGCTTCAGTCCCATCCAGACCGTTTCAAAAGTCGTACAAGACATTTTCTTTTCCTTGTAACTCTGCTGTTTCAAAAGAACAGTTTCCAAGATCTGGAAATCCAGATGCCATGATTTCTAGGCCATAGACATTTGTAAAGAATTACTACAAAACTGATTTATCCTGACACAGAACTAGCACAAACGTTTCTATGCAGGTCTCAAGACAACTACTGATCCGTCTCTCTCTTCCCCTTCCCCTATTTCTCCCCTTCTCTTTCCCCCTCCTTCACTGCAGAATGGCTTTTCAGCATTACTTGGTCCCTCCTATCTGCCGTCCTGCTACGTGCCTGCACAAGCTATAGAGGCTGCGGTTGCATGCTGAAAGTAAGAAGGGCTACATGGTTCATGACAGAACTGCACGAGTTCCTGCTGAATGCCACAACGGACTCTAAGAAGAGAACTGGCTGAGATTTTCCTCAAAACATCCCTTGCCAAAAGCTATAAGTTTGGGGTGCTTTTCCATATCAGACTAGCCATACAGTTGTCCCCATGTTCTGCAGGTAGTGAAAAGGAAATACTTCATACCTCTGCCGTAGATCTCGATGCCAGAGTGGAAAACACCGATCCCCAAGGTGGAGGTGTATTCATTTATCCAGTACTACAGTAAAAGAAAAGCCACATTTGGAAGCATTAGAGGAAAAGAAACACACTATCTTGGTCTAGGATATATCCCCCATCTCCTGTCCTCAGGGCAGCCTCTCTGAAGGACAAGAGTGATTCTGAAATTATCTTGAAACAAACAAATTGAGACTCCTTACAGACCAACAGAAGTGAGCACTGTGTTTATACAGCTGACTGGGATTTGGTCTCCAAAAAAAGCTCATCTAGTCCTTTCCACGTAAGGCATCTCCCTGTATTCCCTGATATAACTGGACCTGAACATGCATAAGTCCAGCTGCTACAGGATGTGTGATTTTTATCTATCTTCTCACTTAAATAGCTGACACTGAGCCAGTTTTACCAATTTACTTGTCTTATCTGATCTTCAAAATCTTGAGTTTAAGAATCCCCAGATACTTTCTGCACACCATTTTACATCCCCTCCCAACATCTACTTTTTATTAAGTTGTTTTTAGGCAATGAGATCTTAGAGACAGAGTTCCATTCCTCCCATAGGTCAGAGGAGCACCATTTGGTAGTTATCTATATGACACTGGTAACTGCTTTATAGAAAAAAAGAAGCTCCGAGCGTACTAGTCAACATTTTGCTTAGAAGCACCATATACTATCAAGCATCGTTTCCAGAAGGGACAAGGGCTTGCAGCTCCAAAATTAGTTCCAAGGTGACCACAACTTCACCCAAGTCAAAGACAATTTTCCAGAGGAGCTGTTAAGTGACTTCATCGCTCTGGAGTCCAGCACTTCCCCGGTACATTCAGAGCAGAGGAATACTGCAGTCCGGTGCATGCAAGCAACGCTCCTCCACCAAGCACTGCTCACTCTTTCCACCAAACCATGAAGGACAGTGCAGACACCCAAACAAGTCCCAGCTAAGCTAATTCTGGAGTGGGAAGGCACACAGCCATGCCAGGGCAGTGCTGCATTGGAGATAATTAGCCCTGCTCAGCACCAGTATTTATTAGGTTAGCTGCAGAGCTGTGCTGCTACAGAAGGGATGTTTTCAGGCAATGAGTGGAAACTGCCGTGCCTGGTATATTTACAGTTCGCTTACAGCTACTGTGCGGTGAAGCTGCATCTCTAGTAACTCAGAGCAACTGAATTCTTATTTTAATCAAGCACTGCAAGAAAAGTGAGTGTTATTCACTTGTCCCCATACAATGACATGACGGGTTCATTCAGTTAAAATTCTCTTTTGGGTCTGGTAGCCGCTTCTGGTGGAGCCAGAATAAGCTGCACCTTCCCTGGTGTCTGGTGTCACTGAGCTGCCACGGCATGAGTGAGAACCCCTCTGCTGTCAGGTAACCAGAGGTCTGGCATACTCCATCTGCTTTCCTCACACTGCTTGCTTATGTATTTTTGATGACTGCAGTAGCTCTGTAAATCACCTAGAAATGCTTTCTGCGAGACCACTGCTACCGTGGAAAAACACAGTAGCTTTGATATGAAAAGTGCAGTCCCAAGCCTGACTTAATGTATGGCCAGTCTTGATACCTTAAACCACGTCCCCCAAAATGCTTACCTCTGGCAGTACAGCAGTTTCCTTTCCCTCCGGAAAATGCTGTAATGCTGCTTGTTCTTTGTGAGTTTTGGTATCACAACTGATGTATTCCTGCAAGAAGGCAGCAAACCGCCTGACCCTCGCTGGACCCCTGCCCACTGCTCTCTTCAGACCTTGTATAACCTCCACTTACCTCTTCACTTGAATTATGCAGACTCTTGTTTTTAGGATGCATCAGAGCATTGGACTGGAGCTAGGTCAGGTAGCTCTCAACCTCTGCCAGCACATTAGCAGTGAGCCCTCTGTTGAACACCATTGCCTGGTATTTAGGGACATGATGTGCCCTTGCCTTCTGCTGCCGTTCTCCGCGGATCTCTGTTGCCCTGTCCTCTGCAGCAGGAATATCCCTGCTCTGACTGGGGAAGAAGATACAGAGGCGGAGGCTGCATACGGGAGCCCATATGACACCAGCCACATCTGCTGAGGAGACCAAAGAGGTCCCATGGACCAAAGAGGTCCCACATCATAGCCCTCAGTTCAGTTCTTTGATCTCCCACATCTCATGGGTTAACTCCTCAGACTCTCAGTCTCAGTAAGCTTCAGAGAAACACTGGTTTCTACCGAGTCCCACTGCAACAGCTCCCAGAGGATATGGTAAGTAGGTTGTCTTCTTCCCTCAGGCTGAGCTATTGTCTCACAGCAACAATACAAGCACAACATGCCCAGGTCACGCCAGCTGCTTTGCTTGGAGGAGTAACTAATAGGAAGAGAAGGGAGACTTTTTAAATTAGAAATGCTCTTGCCAGTTATCAAACTCAGGGATATCTGCAGAGGCTCGTCTGCATCAGGCTTTGTATTTCAAAGAAGAAAGTTAAACTGAAAGCCACTTTCAGCTGTAGCTTTTTCTTCTTCCATGTTAAAGTTTATGTTGGATCCAAACAACAAATAAGCAAACAAGCAGAGAAAACCAAACCTCTCCTTGATTACCATGTTAGAATAACGCATGGAGACCTGTTCACCTCACTGCAGAGCACTGTCAGAACACAAGTCCTCCCTGTCCCCCATCTGCTTGCACCGCTCTTGTTCCCAGCACAGAGCCACAGCCCCCCAAACCCACCCTGCCCAACTGAAGCAGCCAAGAGCCAGGCTGCAGGATGGCTCTGGAAATGCAAATGATGAGGACATCCCACCAGAGATAAAGGAGGGACGAGCAAAAGTATTTCTCTGGCTGATACCAGGTGTTACGACCATCACATGGACATTTCTGTATTTAAATGGTGTATTTTTCACTATGAATCCCTTTAATGATCTATTATGGACTGAACTGCAACAACCTCAGCCGCACTTGAATTTGAACTGAACAGCAGCTGTACTGATTTAGTACTTTCTTTCAAATAACTTCAGTAACACAAGGGCATTATTGAAGCGGGATCTGATTTGCATCTCTGTTCACTACAAATAAAAATTTTCAGTATTATATCTATTAGCAAGACCAAAATGCAAAGCAGCTCTGAATCATGGCCGCTACTGTCCTCATCTCACCCCTGTCTCCAGGGTGCTGCAGAATCTGCCTCCGGTGTGCGTCTGAACACGCAGTGAACGCCTCGCGGCACTTTGGCACAGCCCACGGCTTGTCTTGGGAGGAAGCTATGCTAAAGTGAACATGTCAGTCACTTGCTGAGCTGGAAGAGAGAATCCAAGCCAGATTTGAAACCAGGTTTGTACACACATGCACGAGCTGGCCTCGTTTTCCAAGGGGTTTGCAATTCCTAGCATAAGAACAGCAGCAACAGCCAGCAAATACTCATCTCTGGAGTAAATTGGCTATTGCTTAGATTAAAAACAAAAATCTGCAGCCTGTTCTGAGTCAGATGGAAGAGCCAGGGAATTGAATACAGCAGTATCTTAAAGGGAGCTGTGATTCATGCCTGCATCGCATACTGCCTGCAAAATCGTGCCGTAAACCCTACACAAAGGGACTTGGAGCATTCTGTCTCATTTCCATCTTCAACAGAGACAGAGAACAGCTCAGAAGCGAAGAGAGGCAGGGAGGAAAGCTAACCAAACTGCAACGGCTTCACAAAAGCAGCAGATAGCCCAGGACTCAAAATTCAAACTTGGAGAAGAACCTCTTTGCACTTACAGTTTGTAGTGTATGGGTTAAGAGCTTTTAATGCAGGTCCCTGACAAAGTAGAATTTGAAATTTTCCAGTTTTTATTCAAATCTTCCCTGATTTCTTGGTTGGCTTGGTTCAAAGATCAAAGCATTTAGTGAGATAGTTTAGATTCTGGGAGACACTCCGAGCCAGTTGTTGTGTTATTCACTTCATTTATCCATCTTTCACACAGAGGTAGAAGTGAAAGTCTCACCAGGGCAGTGAGCTATGCCCTAACTTTCCAGAAAGGAAAGAAACTAAAAAGCTTTATTATATTGATATGCTTCTGGTAGGTCTAGGATGGAGAAGCAGATGGTGTGATACTAGCAGATTATGTCATCCTGGGACTTTTCAGAGCGGGAGTCCCTGGGAGCTCCTACCAGAAACATGGGTTTCCAGACTGGAGAGGCCCATCCATGTAACCACTAACTTCTACCATCAATTAGTATCATATTATAACATTGAAGTTTCTATCACTAACTTTCTCTTCACCTCCCTACTTCAGACCATTATTTTCCATGGTGTATCACCAAAATCTTTCCTGCATAACTGTGCTGAGCAGCTTAACTAACCAGCTCCCTAGAGGCTGGAGGCAAGACCACCTCGTGGCTATCTCACATATTACTTTGTCTGAGCAGCCAACACACTAAGCAATATGCCATTTATCACCCTAGTACAGACTGAATATTCCACTCCACCGCATCCGTCCACTGCTGAACAGACACTATCCCATCCTTTCTTATGATCTGTATGAACACATGGAAAAGAAACCCATTGGGAGCTGCTAAACAAATCTGGTTTTGGCAAATAGTTGCAAACTCTGAGTATTCAAAGGAAGTGTTGGAGATCCTTGCCATGCTCTTCTGCTCTTCACTAAGTATCACACACAATCATCATCGGAGCCAGAATACCAGGCTAGACTGGGGTTTTATTCTGACCTAGCCTGATTCTCTGATGCCTATGCATGACCACACACACTCTACTTTGATGAAGACACCAAGGATGGGTGCAGATGATGAACTGGTAACTAACTTAACGATATCTCCTCTCAAAGCACCATCTGCATATAATTCAGTAGGATTACTTCCTTTTCCCTGGCAAAGCTTTGTTTCTAGGAGCAAGAGAATAACAGTAAAGGGGGACCAGAGCTACAGATGATATTCTGACATTGCTAGTGAGCAAGGACCTTATTAAGGGACTGAAGGAAATGGCCACCTCACCTCACCCTCTGCTAGTCTTCAGGTCATGGAGCACTCCTGGCAACACAGGTCCAATAACAGACTGTCATCTGCCCTACCACCTAGGCTTGATTTTAATCCTTTCCGCTTTGAGAGCCAAGTCACACACCCTAACATGAAGCTCTCCTTTGTACAAATGATGTCTCCTCTCTGTAGGATGGGGGAGCTTGCTCACCGCAGAAGAGACCCTTGGCTCAACAAATCCCAGTGGAGGACACCCAGGCCTCCAGCTGCTAACTAGTGTGCATGGACTCCATGGAAGGAGTCAGACTGGCAAGGAGCATCTCGTCACACCTCTGCCTTTATTAGATACACTGTGTAAAGTCTTTTCCCAGAGGCTTAGTCCTGGGCTTGGCAGTGCTTGGCCTCTGTGGTCAACTTACCTAGGCACCCTCATGAAAACATGCAGAGGAGTGTGTGTACTAATAAATGCACTGATCTATCATATCTCAAACGCCAGGAAAATCCCCTGCTATGTTAAAGCTCAACACAAAAGCCAGTATTAAAGGCAACATCAGATTGATGCGGGAGACCAGCCAGGGAGCATCAAAGTAATATCTCAGGATTATTTTCTGAGATGTGTTGATCCAGATGTGAAATATGAGAGCACAAAAGATGAAGCTAGAGAACATCACCTCAGGAAACCAGCGAGTGAAATCCCAGCCCTACATGGTCAAGTGCAAAACACTCAGCAACTTCAGAAGAGTTTCAGTTTCCCCTAATAAGTTTTTCTAAACCAGGATCCAGAATCTTGGGCCCACAGAGGTGGAAGGAGAGAGTCCAAAACAGGTCATAGACTTTATTCCCTGCGTAATGCTTGCAGTGGTGAAGGAAGCATTGCCTCAACTACAGACATGCAGGACAGGGGGCTTCCCGCAGATCTTTGCCAAGGCACTTCAGTCGTATCGCAGCAGCGCTCACTTATGTCCCACAGCCCTAGGCATGCACGCAGTTCTGCCAATATGTCTCGGGTCCTTCTGCTGTTCACCCCTTCTGGCCTGGAGCTCTAGTAATAAACACTCACTATCATGTGGAATGACATCAAATTATACAGCATGGCTGCTATTAGTAAGTTTTCTTTAGCAATTGGATGAGACCCAAGCTCATTTCCGTGTGAACTGTGTCTCTCTCACACTTAGTTCTCCAGAGGTCCGAGGCTTCTATATTAACCAAGCCGAAAATGCTATTTTCCTAATATATTGTGAATACAGATTAAGCAGGAAAGGATTTAAATGCATGTGGGCAGAACAGCAACCAAAAAAGAAGCTTAACAGGATATTGAGAAGAGGAGTGATGACACAGACCTGTCTTTGGTACCTCATACCTGGGAAAAGCTATCTGGGTGGGTCCTCACTCCAGCACAGGCGGAGCACTACTCTTCCTGGCAGGAGGATCACCTCCTGTGCCGGGTCCTCTGCGCTGGTGGCAAAAGCTATCAATCTGCAAGTCATGGGCCAGGGCGTGACAGCCCGTCAGGTCACTCCAAATCCAATTAGCCAAAAGCACCTGCTTTAGTCAGGTATGCTAACTTTCACTTAAAATGTCAGACTGTTAAAGAAACAAAATACTGCAGTAAATAGGTCTCTCTTTATAAACAGGCTCAGCCTCCAGTTGCAATAGGCAGTAGCTTGCAAGTCTCAAGAAAAACAGTTCTCAGAGTGTGGTCATTGGCACATTTGCAAACAACTCAACCGGCAGAACTGATCAAAGCTTGAGGAACTACAGGGTTTCTTCCAGGAGAGCATCCAAGTGCTGAGAAATCTGCAGCTTCAACGCAGCTGGAGAGCTTGATGTAGCTCTGATGAAGCAGGGATACAGGGTTATACAAGGACCCTACTCAAGGACCCCACTTCAGACTTGGACTGGAACACTTCAGACTTGGACCAGGACAGGAGAACTGGCTGCAGAATAGGCATCTGAGGAGCAGAATCACATTACAGAAAGAAGAGAAAAACAAGGCATCTTTTGATCTTGGAGGTCTCTTCCAACCAGAACTATTCTATGATTCTATGATTGGCATGCAGCTGACTCTGCTCTGCTGCATTTTGAATGAAAGGAGCTTCTGCCGAGGACAGTTCTCCACCCTTCAGGTTAATACACTCCAATAGACTGGGAATTTCCTGGGAAATGACAGCCTGAATTTACAACTTATACTGCTAAACATGTTCCCTCATTCCCTCACGCAAACCCACAAATGCTAAGAGAAGAGACACAAGGCAAGATGCTCAACTGCACCTTTGAGAGGAAGGACAGGCTGAGCCTCTGTCGGACCGTGACAGCCAACTCTGTCTCAGCAGCTCTTCTGTTTCAGCCAGGTTCTGCTCTGCAAAGGATCTTCTCCTCTCAGGTTGGGCTAAATACATTCCTTAGCTGTCTCTTCAGAAAGAATTTCTTTGGGGGTTGCCGTGGCTTTTCAGACATTATAATATGCTTCTGAACTGCCTGGTGCATAAGCCAACACTAAAATCTTGGCAATCATGAAGCGTAAAGAGCTTATTTCAGTGGCTTCTAAAACGCTGTATGTGGATTAAAAACTGATGCTGCTGCTGAGGGAGAGTTGGAAATCTACTTATGCTTCCATATTGTGACGCAATGCGATTTTACTGGAAGAATAGCAGGACAGAAGAAAATATTAAACATGCTGCGGAAAGGAACCAGTATGCATTTCAGCAGTTAACTTTTGGGTATATTCAGAATATTTTTAATTCAAAATCATAAAAAAGCTTTAGCTGTGAGAATGGGATACTTTCAGTGTTTACACTTACAGCCTCATCCTACAAAACGGCAGGCATAGTCCTGGCTCAATATACTGGTATTGCTTGAAGTCTCTTATAATTTTCTGCTTTCTCCATCACTGTTCCACTTTCTACCCCGTTGCACTGATGGCAGGTGGTGTCCTGAGCAGAGCTTCCTTCCTGCAGCCACATCACAGGGGAAGTTTACCACTGCGTATCTTTTGCCTCAAGCCATACACACGTGTAACCTGCTATTCAGAAGGTAGCTGATCCAGCGTGCTCTGCATGAAATGCAGTTGACTCTTGTTGGGGACAGTGAACACTCATCTGACCTATGTTTCAGGGCTTGAGTGGGAACCTGCCTTACCAATGGAGAGAGAGTTGCCTAATTTAGCCAGCTAGTTGCCCTATTTTCTGACCCTGCAGAATGAACATCCCTGTCTCTTCTGTTTGCAACTTCATACAGAAGCCAGCAGAAGTTAATCCACCAGCCCAAGGGTATGTCACACCAGTGGTGACACTAATGGCCCAGCTTGGGTGTCTGTGGACACAACTTGGTGTTTGTAGTAGATTGTGCGTATGAGAAGCAATATGCCATTTTTCCAACCTCCACCTGCTTCCCTTAACCTCAGTCCTGACCGTGCCTGAAGGAGTCGGCTGAAGGGGCCGGGGTGGGACCAGGGGCATCAAATGGAAACCACTGAGGGGGAGGTGCTGGAGATGGGTGCAGCATGGGCCAGTGCTGAGAGCCTGTCCCAGACAGTGGTCTCATAAGCAGCCCTGCAGAGGACTATCCATGTTACTGCACACCACTCCACATGCTGTATATCTCCTTAGTTTTGACAACTTCATGTACAATCTTAATCTCAAGTATATGGAGCCAGAAAAGCACACGTCCATTTGCAGGGCTGGTTACACTGAAGTGTATTTACCAAGGGAACGTGCCTGAGAAACTTGGATGTGTTATAAACATCACAAAGTGCCAATGCCTTTGCCTTAGATGCAGTCGCAATGGCAAGTTGAGAGGTATTCAAAAAGAACAGCAGGAAAATGATCAGGGAAATGGCGAGACTGACTTATAAGACAATTAATTCAGAAGAGTTAATAGCTTGGCAAAGCAATGACTACAGATGACAAATTTGCAAACATTTGAAGGGCTGACATGAATTATGGGAGAAGACTTAAGAATGATACGAAAGGATTCAAGTAGGAGTAACATACTCAGCTTAAAAAGAAGAGGGACTTTGGCTAAGTGTTTAGAAGTTTCCTGGCAGTAAGAAAGCACAAGAAATCATTTGTATGACAAAGTCAGATATCAAGAAAGCCTTAGTGTGCCTGTGCAGGACAGAGTATTGAACGGTCCAAAATGTTTTCCTCTGCTAATGCCTAGGAGGCTGTTAACATCCTCAGCTGAACATATTTCAGACCCTGCACACATACGTGCATCGTGAGCCCTTGGCCCAGTCTTCAGAGCGTGCCAGGATGTAGGCTTCCCGTCAAACAGGATTTACATGACTTGAAAAAAAACATAGGGAGATAAATACCCTACACCCCGGTTCACCAGGAGATACCTGAGGCACAGTGCAGATGCTTTGACTCCGGAACTAGCTTGGCCCTGACGTGCCTGGTAGGGTCAGCAATATGGCCCTAGGGCTCTCTGTCCTTCATCTTGCAGGAAAGATCTAACTTAGAACTGTAATAATAAATAGGGCTGTTTTAAATGATTTCTTGGATATGGAGTAATGCTGTGGCTAGGCCCTGCTCAGACCAAGAAACATTAACATCTCCTTCTCCTTGTTCATAAGGATCCTTGCTGTCTTCTGCAGACCTCTACCAGTCTTTCTCTCCAAAGAAGAGACTAGCCCTGTCCCAGTGTCCAGCATCACAGAGGGAAAACAGACATTTAGTGCATCCTTTGCAAATGCACTCCAGTTTACATATCAATCTTGCCTAGGCCAAAGCATCTGCCTTTGTTCAGAGAATTGGGCTGCAGGTAACGTGCACCCCAAGCCCTCCGCAGAACGGCTGATTGCCTAACAGCCGTAGCGTGTCCCTGAAGTGCCGAAAAGCTCGGTTCATCTCTCTGCTTTGGCAAATTGGCAGCAGGGATTTGAACTAAAGCCTTTCATATCCAAAATGAACACCCTAATCACCAACTATAGCTTCTCCATCTAAGGGATGCATGCGCATGTAAACAGCTCCAGCAGAGGAGATTGAGAGATCCATGCCACCGAATAAACTGGCAGTTAAGACTTTTCTACCACGGGCTCATCTAGATCCCTGCTCAGGTTCCTGAATTTCTCTCCCATAGTAGCAAAACACTAATATTACACTGATTCTTCCTCATTGGCTTGCTCTCTCTTGGAGTGTTCCTGCCTGGCCAAACACAAATATCTACTTCTTGGCTAGCTCAGGCGCACCAACAGTCCATGCCTGACCACCTAAGGCAGATTTGTTGGGATCTTTTCTCTGGTTTCTAATGCGAACATCCAAACCACTCATGTCTTTCAAGCTACCGCATGGTTTGAAACACAGTAGTTTGAAACACTCTCCACTATGCTGTCTCCATTCACAAGTAATTGAGGAACGAAGTATTGTTCAGCAGGATCCAATTCATAGGTGCAGCCGTTAGAGCCTTTGGGGGAGAAAATTAATACCTATGACAAAAAAAGTCTGCCTGCTCATCCTGTTAACAAGGGGCAGAGCTCCATGGCTTGGTGGACTGGAGCATCTGCTCTTCTTCCTGAATGGTGTTTCTTTCAGTTATCCTCTGACAGACACTCAGACCTGCCAGGTGATCCAGACAAACATACTCAGTCCTCATTTCATATCATAAGGCTTGCTTACCTGCCAAGATCAGTCTGCCTTTCCTCCAAACCATATCTAGTCAGTGGTAGGGGAAAGGAGAATCATCTCCAAAGTGCCAGGCTGCGACCGTCCTGAAGGGATGGGATGCAATAGACCAACAATAAAGCCCCTGTTGTCAGGGGTATGACCTTGAAAACTTTGATCGGCTGCACGCAGGCCACTTTCAACTTTATTTTGGCAGGAACAGGAGTGGGGAGAAAAACTCTCAGAGATGACTACCAAGTGGAAGGAATTAGGAATCACACTTGATTCAGAGCTAGAAATTTCTGTAAAGATGAAAGGATTAAAAACCAAAAAGAAACAAAGCAAGGGGAGAGAGAGCATGAGAGAGACAGACAGACAGACAGACAGAGCAGATTCATCATCATCTGTCTCTTTGCCCATCCCTGGAGAAGTAAACTTCTCTGATGTAATACTAGAGGGGAAAGTTGCTCAGGAATTGCTGCTCTGGAAACCATGAGGCTGAAGATTGTTCCTATGCATGGCAGAGAAGGCAACTATTGAGGTATATGCTTTCTATAAATTTACAGATACACTCAAAGGGCTTTGGGGTTTTTTTGTTGTCTCAGGTCAGGCGATTGGAGTACTGCGTCCAGCTCTGGGCCCCTCAACATAAGAAGGACGTGGACCTGCTGGAGCGGGTCCAGAGGAGGGCCACAAGGATGATCAAGGGAATGGAGCACCTCTCCTATGAAGACAGACTGAGAGAGTTGGGCCTGTTCAGCGTGGAGAAGAGAAGGCTCCGGGGAGACCTTATTGCAGCTTTTCAGTACCTGAAGGGGGCCTATAGGAAAAATGGGGAGAACCTTTTTAGCAGGGCCTGTTGTGACAGGACAAGGGGTAATGGTTTTAAACTAAAGGAGGGGAGATTTAGGCTAGACATAAGGAAGAAGTTTTTCACAATGAGGGTTGTGAAGCACTGGAACAGGTTGCCCAGAGAGGTGGTAGAAGCCCCATCCCTGGAAACATTCAAGGTCAGGTTGGACGGGTCTCTGAGCAACCTGATCTAGTGAGGTTGTCCCTGCTCATGGCAGAGGGGTTGGACTAGATGGCCTTTAAAGGTCCCTTCCAACCCAAACTATTCTCTGATTCTATGATTCTATGATTCAACAACACTCTGCTTCTCAGCTTTGCAATTCTTCCTAGGATTTCAAAATACTTTACAAGCATTAAATTGTTAAGCCTGACAGCACTTGTGTGAAGTAGGAAGACATTCTTCATTTTAGAGGCAGGCGAAGAAAATACCAGCATACAGCTTGTGCTATGACTACGAAGACACAGCAAATCGGGAGCAGACATGAGCTCAATATCCTGGCTCAAAGGTTAACAATCCAACAACACTTCCATACTGCCCACCAAAAAGAAGTGATCTACAGGACCGTCACGAGGTTTGTTGAAGTGGAAGGGAGTGAGGCTGAGCCAGCATAGCTCCTCTTCTGAAAAGGCGTATCACAATGGCTTCCTTTGCCAAAGACGCTATAACCTACTGAAAAACTAGCATCCTATTTGACAAACAGAATTAGAGAAGAAGAGTATGGAGGAGGCTTTTTAAAAGTTTCGGCTGTGATTTTTCAGCTTGAACTGTCTCCTGAGGAGTTCTAGCCTTAAAAGTCAAACCTCTTACTGACAACACTGTACTCATATTTGCATTACAACCCAATTCATTAATGCTTTCACCACGGACAACAGCCTCCTAGATACACAAGGCAAGGGCATCTACTCTCTTTATACCAAGAAAGTATAAGAAACTAGTTAAAACAACTTCTGACTTCTGCCAAGTTCCTACATGGATAACTACTTGGAGAAGACTGAGGTAACAACAAAGTCATTGTAATTACAGCCGTCACAAAGGGATAAGAACTCCCTTTACGATGTCACAGAAGGACCAAGAACACCACAGGCAATGGAATAAATAGTTCCTTTTGTTCCATCCCATTAATGCAGAGCATAACAACATATTGTTTTCAACCTGTTGTGCAGAGACCCAAGGGAGACAGCAGACTACTTCAAAGGAATCTGCAGGCTGGCAGGCTTACATTTGTTAGAGAAAAGCTGACATCTTCAGTAGAAAAAAAAAAAATTAAAAATGAGAGGCACACAGACTTTAAAGGAAAGAAAACTATTGCCCAAAAGAAAGCAAAGAAAAAATCTTGGGTTCAAACAGAAGGTGGAAGCATGTTTGAACATCCATAGTCAAACTGATAAAGGATAGTCCCATAGCTAGGATGTCAAACAAGGACTTGAGAGGTTCATAATCCCTGCTCTGCTACGGACATACTACAGATTTACTTCGGACCAGGTCAAAACTAAAATTTCATCAGCATGATACTACATTCAAATTCAAACCCGATCCTCCAGATTCTTCAAATTCCCATTTACCCTGAAGTGTTTAACACCATCAGTACGAGCAATCTGAATGGAAGACCTTCCCACTCCACTACAGCTAAAGCAGGTGGGCTCCATACTCAGATGATGAGAATCCCCAACAGAGATGGGGATCCCAGCTCTCCTTTCCAACACTGGTCGTTTGCTCCTGGAAGTCCACAGACATAGGCCTCACCCTGGGGTTCCAAATGGCAGCAATAGCACCTCATAGCCAGGAGTTAAACCTACCCACAAGTGAATCTGGATCCCTACAGAAAATAAAAGTAACTCTCCCCAGATCTCCTCTCCATGCAAGTGCTATGTGAGGTAAAATCCAGCCCAGCGCTTACATGTCGTAGAGGCATGTAAATTCTCACTCCCTGTCTCATTCCCACTTACGTGCCAAAAACAGTTGTGCCTGTCCTGTGAGCCAACAGCAGCAGTGTCAGAAAAGAGCAGGGTAGGGGCTGTTTGCACCTAAGGAGTCTATACTTCATGCTGGCTTTGGTGGCACGTGTTCAAAATACCTCATGGTGCCCATGACAGAAATTGGCTGCGTGCCATTAACATTAGTTTGCTATTGCAAAAAAAAAAAAAAAAAAAAAAAAATCAATATTTATCTCCAAGCTTCTGAGAAGGGAATCTCTTCTCCAGCACGGATGGGGGAAACCCTTTCACAATGTGAGCCGAGATTTTTTTCCTGGAGAGGTTCCAGGGGCCATGCCTGGCTGGCAGTGTGCCTAACTAGCTTAGCTTAGAAAAATACTGGGAAATATAGATTCCTGCAGCTAGTGACTTGTCCTTTTTCCCTACAGTGCTTTGTCCTGTCTTGGATAAAACTCCTCAAATATAGAGCCAATTTCATACAGCGTCTCATCTCTCTGCATTGTCTTTTCCTACAAGAAAAAGGATATGGGTGCATTTTTTGCCGTAATCATACACATCTGCTGTTCTAGCACCATTACCGAAGAATCACATTGCAGTGATGTCTCCGGATTAGAACTTAAGGGATAAAACAGAAAGCAAGGAACCTGAATATAGCAATGATAAAATGCTGTTGTGCCATGGAGATTCAAATACATCTTCCCCCCAAAACCCAGTTTCTGCTGGTCTGAAGAAGACAAAAAAAAAAAAAAAAAAAAAGAGTAGAGCAAGGAACATTTCTTCCTTGAGAAGGGAGCTGTCTCAAGAAGGGGTAGCTGTATAGCCTAGCCCAGTGCCAAATTGGGTCGTTGGAATAATTATCTTCTACAAAGCACAAAACTGATATAAAAACAGCAATTGGGGAAGTTCAGATAAAAACTCGTTTATAACCCATGACCCAAGGGCTTCTATGTCGAGTAATTTTAGCACTGTTTAAAATGACCAAAGATACTAACCACTAATAGTTTTGGAAATGAGTAATCATTTCTGATTGTTGGCATTTAGCTATTGGATGCTGACAAACTGCTTTAAGGATAGTCCCGTTCCCCCCCCCTCCCCCATTTGAAGATGCAACAGAATGATTAATATGTGCAGCATGCCATGAAAGCTGGGAAAAAATTAAAAAGCTGTGGGAGTATCTTAACAACTCTGATGTAATGTGCTCTGCTTTGGTTTGTCTGGGGGCTCCAGGGGATTTTTTCTTCTTTTTTTTTTTTCTTTTTTTTTTTTTTTCTTTTCCCAAGGATTCCCACTGCCTTTAATGAGCAGCATTGGACATGCAGCTCTGCAACACCATTTAATAGCCATCCCTTGCTGAAAGACGGAGCTGACGGTTAGCAGCAGTGCCTGGCAACAAATCATCAGCATTTAGTACTATGAATATACTGTTTTGGGTGAAAACCATTTCAGATTAAAACATGGGTGTTTGTCCCTTCAAAGGGCCAGCCTCTGTGCTTGCTTCTTCCAAGAGTCACACACACCCTCTTGCACCGGGAGAGGCACAAACATGCCAGTGCAGCTTCTTCGGAAAACACTAAGTTATCCTTTCTTTCTTCTCCTT
Source organism: Phoenicopterus ruber ruber (assembly GCA_009819775.1). Classification (NCBI taxonomy): domain Eukaryota; kingdom Metazoa; phylum Chordata; class Aves; order Phoenicopteriformes; family Phoenicopteridae; genus Phoenicopterus; species Phoenicopterus ruber. The sequence continues at coordinate 39,932,172 of CM020219.1, forward strand.
GCCCCCACCCTCTGAACAGCACAGCACGTATGAGACCAGTGTTGGACTAGCATTCGGGCTGCCCTAAATATTTCCCTTCTGCTGGGCATAGTAATAATTTTACACCTGTGCTAAAGCAAAACTTGTGTGCTAGTCCACTGTGCGTTGCGTACATCTAGAAGCAGACCCCAAATGACCCTAGTGATTCGGCCAACTGGCTTCTTCACGGACACGCATCTCACAGTATCTCTACATCTGAAATGTACCCAGTGAGATCAGGGATTGAAGGGGAAGGGGGAAGATAAGGAAATACTTCAGTAAGATCGAGGAGAATTTGCCTTATGCAGCAGGTTTCACTGGGAATATCGCTTCCCCTTCCTCACCCCCATTTGTATTTATTTCTATAAAAATCCATTAGATACTGCAACTGCACCTTGGCTTCTGTTTATTTTAGTGAAAAGCGAAACGGTTGTATATTTGTACCACGGCATGCAAATGGCATTGTCTGTCAGATCCCTCAGAGACCTGCCAAAAAATTCTCCTGCATGCAGAGTAGACATCTAATCTGAACTATGGCCAGGCTAATGTAGGAGAAAGAGGTAAGCACTGTAAATGCCTCCTCTAGCTCACAACTTCCTCTAATATCAAAGACATCTGTTCTGAAATTAAACCATCCCCCTGGTTTGACCCTTTTAAGAACCTTCTAGATGCCCAGATATCTACTGTAGGAAAACAAGGCCTTATTCAGCCCTAGCTGACAATGGCCCACCACCTTTCTCAAAAGCAGATTGTAACTCATTTCTAGGAGTGAAGAAGCACACTCCAAGTACACCCCCATTTTGATTAGTACCCAAAATAAGAGCCCATGCTCTTAATAATAGGACACTACACACATAAGTCATATTCCATACTCACCCAAAAATGCTTCCCAGAGAAACAGAGACCTAAAAAAAAAAATCACCACGCTCTTTCCAAAGTGATCCATAGGGCAGCAGAACAAGAGCAGAACTCCATACAATCGGGCCCAGCTTAGATATGGACACGGCTCCCACAAGAGATGAAGGTTATTGTACAACAGATGTGGATCTCAGTTCTCCCGAGTTGCTTTTCTTTAAGTTCACTCATGCAAGCTAGGGAATTCATAAACCTATAAATTAAGCTAATTATCCTGCAGACCAAGAGAAAAGAAAGATTTCTATTCCTATATAACAGGGAAGTATCTGGACACTCCAGCAATGAAAGTCATGCAAGTGATGCATCATGCAAGTGATGAATGGATAGGTCTGAGACCATTCAGTTCCCACTCCATATATCTGCCTTCTCCAGAGTTAGATGGATGCATGCAAGAGGTAAACAGATTCATCAAACAAATAAGATCAGCATCCCAGCCTGAGATATATTTCATCGTATGTGTGTCTTTCTTTTGCTCTATGAAGTATGAGTTCGGTAGTGTTTATATAATTCATTTTACTGCGCTTCCCTTTAACACCTCAAAAATCTTGCCTAGCCTCTCTTACTGGAAGAGACCAAAAAGAGACAAAAGAAAAAAAATTAGTCAGTATAAAACTTCACAGAGGAAACAAAGTTGTATTTGACTAGACATTATGACCAAAGGAATGTTTGCATCAGTGGGAGATCTCATCTTAGAAGGGGTTAGGGTCACCAGGTGCAGTTAAAAAAACCAGTCACTGTTTGCATGCATCCTGTCAGATCTAGATGAATCGTAATCTCTTTGGAGTCAGAACTCTCTTGTTCCCATTTATACAGTGTCTTCATGAAATACGGTGGAATCTCAGTTCATGGCTACAGCTCATAGTTGGTATCACAAATAATTCATTAACAGCAAGACAAGGCAGATACCAGCATGGTGTAAGCAGGAGACCATTACCTCATTCCACAGGAGAACATAGATAAAACTTGCACAAGCAAATAGGATATATTTGCTCATTCATCACATGTACAAACATAAATACAGTCTGTACGTATACAATGAAGTCTTAGAGAACAGCAGCGTTTTAACTCTCTGGTTTATATGAGGGGCATGTTTGCTTATCGCTAGCGGGACACAAGAGTGTGTACAAGGCCAACCATGGCTAGACTGACAATCAGCCTCCTTTCACATACGCTATTTTAGTAATCAAGCCTAGAAACAGGCCCAGTATTGCACCAAACGTGTCCTTGGCAAGTCTCCTTATGGGAACAATCTTCTCCTAACCATCCTCCTCCAGAAGATGGTCACTTGCACAGGAGTGCTGCTGAATCCCTAGAAATGCCTATGCTTTCTGCAGCAATAGTTAGCCTGCTCAGAGGACAGGCTCCTTCAGCAAGTAAATTCCAAAAAGAGGCAAATTTCTTAACTCTCTCCTAGCTTACTTTATCCTCCAAGGTGTATTTGTACATTGTGAACCATGAGAGTAAATACACGGCTTGGTTTGCAGCCCTTCAGCAGCAGCAACTTCCAGGTAACCAAGCATGAAAGCAGTGCTGGATAGATAAATACTAGCCATCGATGCATCTTTTTCCTCTCTTTGTAAAAACACACCACACACTGACGTGAGCTTCATTTCTGTTTTGTATAATCTTGTACCCATGGTTGCTACCTCACTTGATCACTAATACCATTGGGGTTTGGGAACCTATGTTTGCCAATACCTTCTTTGCTTACCCTTCCAACTCCATCGTAGCAAGGCACAGGCTCTTTTTCATCTGTTCGATCAGATGGCAAACCACAACGGATGTGAGCAAGACCAGCCTGATGCTGAATCGCTGTGTTGGTGCCAGTTCTAAAGAAAAACACTCCATCTGAGAGAAAGAATACCGACGAGGTTCAGCAGAGACAAGGGACGACAACGACATGTTTCATGTCACAAATGAGCCTTTGGAAGATGGTTGAAGTAAACAGGAATCAGTCTTGACTTTTCAAGCCTTAAGAGCACCCAAGCTTTTGGAAGCACCCAGATGTTCTGTTTCTTTGGAGTGTGGAACTAATTGGCATTGTAGCACACAAACCTTAGTTCAAGCACAGTCATGTAAAAGATTTAGACAACATGCACCCACAAATTAGGGGTGGGAAAATCCCCACTGCAGGCAGAGAGCTCTCGTACTGATCATTCCTCATCCAAATTGTATCAGGGCCTTGAGCTTTCAAAAGCAGATGAAAACATTTTCACTTGTAGCTTCTAGGTAGACTTGAAAAGAATAAGGATAGCCTCTCCAGTAACATTTAGCTAGTTCTTCAATCCTTCCCCCAACATGTCGGAAAAGACCAAGTGACAGCAAAACTGTAAAAGGAGGACTTAGACCTGCCACTGCTGTTGCAGAGAAAATAAATTAAATCTTTGCATCAGAGCTTTCTTGTTTCCACCAGAAGAAAACTGGTGAGATTCCCATGCCTTAATCTCCCACTTTTATTTTTGTAGAAGGAGTAGGAAGAGTGAGGAAATCAGAAGATGCTCTGTTTAAAGTTGACAGGGGTGAGTGTATGATACAAACAGACAGAATTGGCCCTGGAGGATCCCAGGAGCAGAACAACACTTACCCACGAGCAACAGAGGAACGACAGGGACAGAGTAGCTGAATTACTAATGATCATGGACAGCCTCTCATGTAAAATGTCTCTGGGACCCGAGCACCAGAAGGCAGCAACTGTAACTCCAGTCTTCAAACAAAGGTCCACATGAGAACCAGGGAATTACAAGTCTGCAAGCCTGGCATCTAGACTGGATTAATTACTATAAGTGATAACAAAAGATAGCATTAATGGACAATACATACAATCTTTTGGGTAAGAGTCAACATGGCTTCTGCGAGGGGAGGTCCTGTGACACCCACTTCTTGGTACGCTTTGGAGAAATCAGTGATCTCATTGACATAGTTAACTTATTTCAAAAATGTTGATTACATTCTTCAGAAAACGTCTTTAAAGATGTAACTAGTCATGAGACAAAGAGATACGGTAGGGTTCTGCAGGCAGCATGAAAAAAGTAGATAGGAATTGACTATTCTGTCAGATATAAAACCTATCAAAAGGAAGCCATTTAAAAATAAATAAATAAATAAGGACTTGGCTTTTCACCACGAGGTAGTAGATCTGCAAACTCCCTGGCAAGGGATGTCTATACAAAAGGTTATGTTTGTTCAAGATAACTGAATGGAAGACAGAGCCAGCAGGAATTAGTAAAGAGACAGAGGTTGAGCTCAGAGAAGCCCCAGAGCTGAAAATGTTTGGAAGCTGTCAAAGTGTTAGAACGAAATGTCATATATGCTCATGCTACTCCATCTCCAATAGCAGCCACAAGCAGGCACTGAGGGAAGAAGATGATATTGGACTAGATGGACCCTTAGTCTGAGCCAGTTTGGCCATTCTTATGTCTGTGTGTTCTTCTGTGAGAAGAAGAATGAAAACATTGAAAGGAAGCCTTGGAAATAAGTTCTCCCATCATAGCACAGTGATTTTTTTTCTTCTTTTTTTTTTTTTTTTTTAAAGTAAGAGAGAGGTTTTATTTCCCAGAAGAGGGGGAAATATGAAGAGGGGAGCTATTTCAAACACCCATCTGAAAGACTCTGGGCAAGCCTTATGAACCACTGCAAGAGAATCTGCCTCACGTTTTGATAGTCAAGATACAGTTTAAGCAAAGGTTTTGAGATTACATTGTAATTGCCCAATTAGCTCTTGCGTGCAAAAGGGATTCTCTTGCATTTATCCATATCCAGCAGGGCAGAAATCCAAAGCTTTCTGCCCGCTGTGGATTTGCTCTTCCAATTCATTAGGATTAATTTCTTCACCACCCACACAATTCTCTGAATCTCTTCCTCCCCTCCCGGCCCCATTGCCACCTGTCAAAGTTGTAAAGATGATTGGTGCTTCTTAAAAGCAGCACAGAGCATCTTTATCCATCTATTTACTGACAGATGCTTTTTTCCCCCTCCTTTGCTAGACTAGTTCTTTCCAAAAGCTTGCAGTCTGTCAAGCTGTCCCCAGAGCACATATGTGCGTACAGTGTTTAACCACATCACCTCCTGTAACCCTAGCGTGTAATGTAACTCTGTTCCCATCCCCCCAAAATCCGAGGTAGCATTTTATTTTAACAAGTCCCAAGTAAAGCACAAGAAGATTTTCAGTTCCATTGGTCATCAAATTAAATGATAACCTGTGTAAACTGGCCAGCATAAAGACTTCAGGCTGGTCTAGAGCAATCGTTTTTATTTCTAAAGCGGAGGATAAATTTTGGTAGATTAACATGCATGCAATCCTGTTGTCGAGTCTCCTTACCTCTTCCTATCTCAGCCCAAGGCTTGTACAGAGTCATGGGAAACAAGGGGGGAATTAATCCTGCATGCTCTGGCTTATCTCCTCATGTTTACTAAGTGACATCTTTTCAGAAAGCCTCTTGAATTACATTACCAGAGCTGCTCTGTAAATTAATTGGTTTGGGAAGAACTATCTCTGATCCTGTTGGCATCACAGTACGACATGAAATCCTAGGAGTTTTCTTTCAAATTGGAAATCACGATAGCAACAGAAAGCCTGCACTTTTATTTTAAGAAGACTGAGCACTGGAAGAGTGCTTCTGACCCACAGTTCCCTCCAGTGCTGGGAAGCTATCTGAACTCCATCAAAAGGGAGCACAGGTAAACTGGGAAGCCTCTATAAAATGCTTTGCTTTGAAACATCTGTCACAGTCCTTAAAAAGAAATAAGAGCATTTTCAGCAGCCACAGCTGGAGAAGAGGAAGAACAGTCTCACAAACATAACTCCACATCAAAACCCAAGAGATGGCACAGCAATGAGGCACCTAATCATAGAATATCTCAGGTTGGAAGGGACCCATAAGGATCATCAAGTCCAACTCCCTGTTCCTCACAGGACTACCTAAAAGTAAATTATATGACTAAGAGCATCGTCCATACGCTCCTTGAACTCTGACAGGGTTGGTGCGATGACCACTTCCCTGGGGAGCCTGTTCCACTGACCAACCACCCTCTCAGTGAAGAACTTTTTCCTAACGTCCAATCTGAACTTCCCCTGATGCAGCTTCATTCCATTTCCTCGTGTCCTAGAATCAGACGAGTCAGCCTCTCTGCATGCCAGTGCCTCAGCTGCAGAGTGGGAATTACAGCCTTCTTCTCCAGAGAAATACCGGGAAGTACACTGGAGAAGACTGAGGAAGGATCATGCACTGGGGTGGAAAAGGCTAAGCAGATCTCTTGGGTACCCTCCTGTTCCAGCACCTGCAATAGCAGCACAACACGGAGATACTCAAATTTGCTTTCAACTGGCAAGTACCATCAGGAGGCTCCAGAGCACAGAACTGCTCAGCGGAAGCTAATGTATCCTGGCAAGCAGCACAGCACGCAGCCCCCTCGTGCCGCATTGTTTTCTTACCCACTGCTTCTGCATCCTCAGTCCCTTGAACAATATCCACCGCGCTGCAACATGCGTGTCTGCAATTTGCACGCCGTCATCTCGAGTTGCTTGGGCTTTCCTGACAGAATTAAATGAATAGCAAATTGAGTGCTGTCTTTCCCTCCGCCTTGCTTCACTCTCCCCTTGCTTTTGTACATGCTGAAGTAAAAAGCTTCCTCTGAATCAGATTTCAGCTGTCACAAAGCCAGCAGTTTTCTCCTAGGAAGTCTGGATGCTAATGACAGAAATAGCAGCTGCCTCTAAATACTTCATCTGCTATAAGCGGTCAAAGGGCAGTAAAAGCCGAGGCCAGGAGCAGGTGTGGGGGCTGACTGATTGCAGAACCTCCCCACCCTCCCCAGGCAGGCTCTGGTGGGGAAGGGAGGGGGACCACCACCTCCTGATGGACAGGAAGGCCAGGGATGGCTGCCGAAGCAGCAGGAGTGAGGCTGCAACAGGGCACGTGCCACCGGGGCACAGGCGAGGCGGGTGCTGCCAGCGGGATGCAGGGCTGCTGCCCCTCAGCCTACTGCCCAGAAGCCCTGCTGCTGCCTCCCGTTCCTCTGGGAGCCGCATCAACCCAGGCAGTTACACCTCAGATGCCAAAAAGCCGTTAGGGTTTTAACCTCCCAAGCATCCCATAAGCATCTCCTCCCACCCCAACAAGAGCACTCTTTTCCTTCTTACAGGTGAGACAACCCAAGGCAAAGAGATTGAAGTGACTTGCTAGAAGCACGGTTGAGGTGGGAACTAGGACTAGAGCTTTGGTATTACTTTTTCTCAAAATCCAGTGCTTTACTCGAAATGAAGGTTTGGTTGTTCTCGGCTAGGGTCCAAGGACATGCTTTGCTGGCAGCATTACACAATCTATTTAGAGCTTTTTGATTCCCACATGTTCAAAGCACTTGACACCACAATGTTTTGTGAAAAGTACATTGAACACGATGTTATGTTTGAACTGCAAGGAGGAAAAAAACATCTCCATCTATTATTACACATAAATAAGAGTTGGTCTCCTACAATCATGCTATCTTAGTAGAGAATGAAATATGAGTGAGCTTGACCCTAGCTGTGCTAATTAGTGATGATCTATCATCAATTTACTGAGACAAAAAAAGCATCCTGTCAGATCCTCCATCATTTCTTTCACTCTGCATGAAGGCATCCTGGGATAGAAGGAAGGGTGGAGGAGAACATTGAAGTATCCGAGGACCTAATCATATCACAGGGACACTAAAGAACACAGTTTAAGTCCTATATATGGCTTATATAGGACTTAAACTGTTACCTTAAAGTTAAAACATTAACCTGTTTTAATGGGTTCACTTACCTGCATCACCCAAGACTTCTCACAGTAGGATTTTAAATGGTGGCAGGAAAGTATAATATTGCCTCCACTTGTCAGCTTCAGCAACTCATCAGAAACACGCTCTTACTGGAGCGAGCCTTCGGAGTACTCCAGAAAACTTTTGCAAAGGGCACAGAGGCTGGCAGTGTCGCAGTGGTAGCTCTCACTAAACAAGTGCCAGCTGCAGGCTTTGCGAGATAGTTTAGTGAAGGTATCTTGTGCCACATTGCTAAGAGAGACTTCAGGAGGTTTCTTTTTATTTGGGTGATCCTGAGAGTATGACATTATTTAAAATGCTTCTTCTGCAGACAGGCAGAAGGAAACAAATTTATTCCTTGTAAAAACTGCCCTACAGATGAGTGGAACGTAGCCAGGATTTTAGTTTGTTTTCAGATCTGCTTCAACGTATGTTATCAAAACTAAACCAGAAATAAAGCACTGGTGCCATTCCATTTCCACTGGAATAGTCCCAGCTAGAAGGAGACAGGGGTCAGGTTCTCATGTCTGAACACTCCCAACAGCAAGAAGTGCCTTGATACAAAGCCGAGTGATTTTCTTCTTCTTTCGTGCCTACTCTCTGGTCTGTCTCTGCTCAATCTCTCTCTTTTAGACTAGCCTACAACCTGAAGACAGAGAGCAGGCAAGTCCTCGAGCCCCACACGAGCTCACGTGTCTCACTGTTTCTAGAGCAATGGTAAGCAGCGGCATCCCAAAGAGAGGCACAACAGCCAGCCGACAGTCACGGGAAATCAGTTGTGCCCCCCAGGGATCTTTCAAGGGAGCTAAATACTTCTGTGGTTTTCCTAGTAGGTGCTCGTAATGGGCCATATACCTATGCTGCAGTAGTATTACAGTTCTAAACATATCCAAAGGTACAGCACCAGTTCTGTTGCAGGATCCATGATACAGAACCATGATACAGGTGCTTCTGGTTTCCCAGTTCGCACACTTATTGCCCCTGCTGGCACCAGGTCATCTGGTGTGGGGCTCAGCTGAGATAACTATCACTTCTGGGTGCTTAAGTTCTTGGACAGAACAACAACTTTACAAATAATAAGTGGCAGGGCACTAAAACCTTTCTGACTTGACTGATAAAACAGTTCTCCATGCTCCCTGGGCAGTTCAGATGCTTGACATAAGGGATATTGTGATGATTAATAATTAACTGGCTGGAGACACTGAGAGCCCAAGGACAGATGCCTCTCATCTGCAAGCTCTGGCAGCTGAGGCTGCACTTTGCAGGAGGGAGGGAGGGGAGCTGGTAGGGCGAGAAGGTGACAAGGTTGGTGTGCCCCTGGAAGTCAGCAGCCTTTTGGAGACACTTTGCCTTTTGTCTCCCAACGCAGAAGAAGGTGTTATCCTGCACTGCTCCAGGTGGCTTTCACTACCCTAGCCACCGAGGGACCAGAGCAGCAACGATCCCTGCCAATTCCTGGTGACGACTCACCTAAATGAGATGCATCATTAGAAGCTACATTCATATATTTAATAAGCTTTAACATCAATTTTAATGAGACACCTCTGAGACCTCAGGAGAGGTAACAGACAGCTGGAAACATGCTTCAAAGTCCTGTGGGTATGAGAAGTAGAATTCGAGTTCAGAGTACCAAGTACAGGATTTTTAAGCACCTGATGTGTTAGAGACTATTAAATTGTTCTTTACGCCAACTTTAAAATCTCCATCTGCATAAATTTGTTTGATCCAGCAACAGCTTTAACTGTATCAAGATTATCCAAAACAGCAGCTGCAATAGGCGCTGAACTGCGTATCTCAGAGTAATTGCACGTTACAAAGGGAATCCTTGAAGCATTTCAATAACATGCCATATTACAAACAGCACTTAAAAAGCCACAGATGGATGTGTGAGCCTCCTAGCATAACTTTACTGCAGAGCCGGATTTGGAAGATAGGATGTCACTTTTACTCCAGCTTGCCTCCTGCTTCCTTGCCTTTCTCTCAGAAGTAGAGGGTGTTTTAAAGAGTGTTGAGAAAGTTCAAGTTCTGGTGGATCCCGTGGGGTTGAAGACTGTGAAAGAGGGAAGTATAAGGAGTCTCTCCCTCCCCATCGCCCTTTCCTCTTGCCTCCCTATTCAGCTCTCAGATGAAGTGTTCCCTCCCATTAGCTCTGCCTGAATACAAGGGCCAGAAGAGTACGCTCAGCAGTCAGGGAGACGTGTGACCAATCCAATTAACAGGGTGCTGGGACGAACGCCTTTCTGTCCTCCCTTGCCCCCCAAGGGGTGTCCTGCCTGCTCGCCTGGCTTTGCCAAGGCCTCTGGCTACCATGATGCAGAGCGTCTCCTGCCAGCAGCACTCTGCCCAAGGGAAGAGCCAGAATTTGACCCAGACAATAAACACAACTGAAATTTTCATGGATCCATGTGGTTTGCATTTGTTTATCCTTCCTGAGGCTTTTGCTCTGTAGAAGTCACAGCTCTTTTGCTTATATTATGCGACCCATGGGAAAAAAGGGGTTTGTAGCACGTACTTTCTTCTAGAAGACCTGAGCTTGAAATGGACCCGTTTAGTTTGCCTCTCTCTCTGATCTGTTTCTTCTTGGCTTACACTGGAATTAGTCTGTTCTATTTCAGTTCAATACAACACATTCCTCAATGCAGTTGCCCCCAATATTCTCGCAGTAGCAAGCACAAGAGGCACAGTGCTCCAGCAGCAGAAAATAGAAGAGGTCTATTCCACATCCCAAAGAACTGCCAAAGAGAAGATAGCCAGCTGCCTTGGATAACGAGCAGCCATAAAAATTAGAGTGAACAAGGGCACAGCAAATGGCACTGCAATCAAGAACAATGAATGTTAGAACTGGAGACAGATGGTGGGTGGATTTCAGCTCGGGACATGCATTTTTAGCTCTGGCCTCTGCAGATTTGGAAACGTCCAGCACTGCCTTCCCACCTTTCCACAGTGCCTCCGTCACAGGGGTACTCTAAAGATGCACTAGGCTGTGTATTCTTAGTAACTGACTGTCCAGGTTAGGCAGCCAGTTAAGGAGGAAAGGGCAGAAGAGATCCTCTCAGGGCTGCAAAGCCTGACATCTGTCTAAAAATGCCCTGAATGGAGACAAAGCAATAGGAGGAGGGAAGAGCAAAGTTAGCCTCATCTTACCAGGAGGAGCAAGTGCTTTCTGCTTGTACCTGATAACCAGGAGTCCAGACACTTGTCCAGGAGGGTGCAGACCAACTTTCTAACCACCTCAGCCTGCCAGAGGGGATTTGGCTCTCCACCTGCCTCAGAGGGAAGCAGCCTGGTCATCCTCTCATAGTGTACCTGGAGTCAGGCATTCTCAGTCCTTCATGGTGAAGCAGTTTCCTTTTATACAAAATACATGTTCAGTGGGCCAGAGAACAAGTGTGAGTAACAGTATAGCCTGGCTCCAGCCTGGACACCCTCCTGGAACAGCCAGTACCCACTGGAAACATCCACTCTTCTGCTAAGTGAATATTTCAAATAAAAACAAAATGTTTTGACACAAGAGACCCAGAACAACCAAATCCAGAGTTTCCTGCTGTCTGCTTCTATGGCAGACCTGCGTGAAGGGGCAGTTGTGTTTGAGTCCCTCAGGGATTTTAACCAGGCCTCTGTCACTCCAGATGCATCAGCACACTAGATGGTAGAAGTCAAATGCAGAACTACTACTGATCCTCCCCCAGCACAAATAGTGCTCATGTTAGAGCCTCTGGGCACGTCATGACATCTCAAATGCCCTAAAATATTCAAGACATCTCTACAAGGTTGATAGCTATGAAACAGGATCCATGAAGGAGGAGATCTGGACCTTTCCTGAGAGGAAGCCAGAGGTCAGATGGATATCCTAAAACGGCCCTTGATGTCTGTGCTTAGGCAGCTGAACGGAGCCTTTCATTTTCTAGATAAGTGATTTGCTAAGAAAGCACCTCAGCCCTGCCTGGAAATACCTACAACGTAGGCCTCTTCTTATGCAACTAGAAGAAACCTGCTGAGGCTCTTGCCCCAGGTACTGCCCAAGAGTGCAGGTTAATGACAGAGGTAATGACTTATCAGATTAGTCCCATGCTTAACCTCTTGGTCTTCTCTTCCTGTCACTTCTCACATTCACCAGGCTAATCCAGAGCTGGGGGAAATGACAAACACAGGGCAATTATAAAATCATCTGCTCCAAGTAGTCCCAAACAGAGCAAGACACACACATGAGCCAAGAACAGATGTCGAGAAGAACATCATATACCTAGGGAAAGCTAACCTATGGCAAAGCCTATAATTCACTCTGGAAGGCAACACTGGGCTCCTTATGCACTCTAAACCCTGAGGCAGCAATCAGCATCTAGGAAGCTTTTTTCTTGCGTCAATATCCAGTATAAATCAATCACTAGCAGAAGATATTGAAGAGAACAGCAGAGGGGTTGATAAGTTCCTTGTGAGTTTAAGTAAGACTACATGGAAAGCACAGTAACACATCCAGGGTTGAAGATTCAGCAAACCATGTTATCAACAGAGCTTATGCTGTGCCAAGTCCTCCATCTCCCAGAGATATGGATCTATCAGTAGTCACACAGCATTCGACCCATGTGTTGACCCACATGATGAAGGCACTTACTAAACAGGCTGAAATGCTTTCAGCATTTCTAGCACCTGACACTTTATTCTGTAGATAGGCATCCCTGCCTATCAGAGATCATTTGTAACCCGTAGCATTTCTCCTTCACTTACTGCTTTTGCAGACACCTTAAGATTCATGGCTGAAAAACTAAGTTACCAATTAAAACAATTTTCCACTCTTAGGACATATAGCTTCATATTTTCCTCTGAGATGGGAAGTCTCACAGATTGACATGCTCATTAGATATAGCTCTGAAGTAAGGAGATATCTACTTTCACTCCTCTAGATCTTTCATACCTAAGAACATCCAGTGTTTACCTAGAGTGGTATCAAACTTTTTTTTTCCTTTGCTAACAGTTTGAGTCCATTTGCTAGAGAAAGAATCATGGACTTGTGAATGTTGCTTTTTTCTTCCCCAGCAGAAATACAGATTTTATGTATTGATTGATCTCTGCCTCCCTCCCCAGCTTCAGCTACGCCATCTTGGCATAATGACAGGAACAAGAGAGACTGAAACAAACAGATAATTAGAATAATGGCAACCCAGGTCATGAACGTAGCTTTGGGCCCTAGGACAGCCATTTAAATTCAGTCCATTGCACTAATGCACAACTATATACCTGCCCATCACCACGCTTAGAAATGGATCTGACAGCTGTTCCAACTTAGTAGCCCTGTTTCTATCACTAATGCTCAGCTTTCCCCGGCAGAAGCTCCCACCGCATGCATAACTGGTCCCTGTGGGCTGCCTCGATAGGAAGCTGGATGACCAGCTGAGCCGTGACACCAGAGCAGCTCAACCTATAACCCAGGGATGAGGGACAAAAGGCAGAAGGGTTTGCTTTGCTACTGCCAGCTTAAATTTATTTGGTGGGAGAGTAACAGTCTCCAGTACTGTCAACACATCAGTTTTCATCAATACTAAGAGGGTTTTTGTTTGGGTTTGGGTTTTGTTTGTTTGTTTTAAAGAATAGCCGAGTGACATTAGGAACCTTGACAGCCTAATGAGCCGGAGGCTAGATCTTGCTGACAGAAGTGTCACGTTCTAAAAGGAGTCTGCCTTGCTGTTTGGGGAAACCCCAAAAAGCACAAGACAAAATTCACTGGAAACCAGCTTCCATATGGTTTCAAGAGGAAACAGTCATTTCTCTCAGAGTTGCTCAGAGACAGGCCGGGGGATTGTGACTTTGCCTGTAGATGAAGTTAAAGGACAACTTCCAGTAGCAGCAAAAGTTTTCTGTATCTCTAGGTTAGATAGACCTTACCTTGAGCCCCTGGGCTTACACCTGAAATCCTGCCCGTAAGACTTCTGACTCCACAAGAGTCACGCTGCCTTGACATGAGTACTAGAGACACTAAGTCAGATATTGTCATCTGCAGGAACCAACTCAAGAGCACTGGTGTGGGAACTGGGGTAATGACAGGACCTGTGAAGCTTTGCTCCAGAAGCAGAGTTCACACATTTTTTACACTGTGTTAGCTTTCCTAGGTTCTCTTCACTCATAAGGGTTTCTTATATTTGTTGATGTAAAGGAGAGCACGTTGTGGAGCAGTTTTCCTAGCGCATGCAGGACTAGCAGAAGTGAGAACTCCTGTGTTGCCCTGGATGAGTCAGTTCAAGTCAGTCCACTGGGCAACAGAGCACTGGTTCAATGAGCTTGCTGATGGGATGAATGCCGTAGCTGGAGATAGCAATACGCTGTGTACAGTCAGGAGACAGCTCTTAAAACATCTCATGCATAATCATGGAGTAGTCAGCTGAAGAACTGCAGTGCTGGAGAAGATCAGCAGTAACATGGACAGGTAGCCAGCTTGTCACCCTGACAACATCAAAACAGACTGTTCCCCTGATGGATAACACATCTCCAGGCTGTTGCTAAGACAACAAAAATTCATTTATTATGCATAAATGGGCACACTTCATTGCTGGACTTATTAACTCAGGCCGTGCCACTTACTCTTTAGCTTCTTAATTGCTTTAGATCAGATGCCATGTTTGGATTCCTTCTTCTTGAAGGAATGGACTCAGCTGCAGCTCAGTGTATCAGCTTTTTTTATCTTTTCTTCCTCCAATTGATTTCCTCTCTCCAAAGATACCAGAGAGAAGGGGTGTCTAGTTGCATTTCATCATTTTCTCACAGGTTCGAACCAGGCACTGACTACAGCGCAGTGCTCTGCCTCACCAAGCTGCTTTCCTTTTCCCTCTGCTCCCGAGTTCAAGCAGGGCAAGGCAGCAATCCCACTCTATGTCTGGCCTGCCTGAGGTCAGCCTGTTGTAAGTTGTCTAGGAGGAAAAGAGAAGCAGAAACAAAGCGTAGTTTTCCTCACCTGCACAAACTACCAGGCTGCTCAGCCTGATTTATTTGAAGACTGTAATGTACTGCCATCAGATTTGCCAGAACAGCTTTTTTTTTAAAAAAAATATTTTTTTTTTTTTCAAAGTCAAGAGCATTTGCACTGGGAAATGTTGCATCCAAGAAAAGTGAGGCAGTCTGGATAGTCCTCTCATATCTTGGGCTCAGGACTCTGCTGACATCCAGTGAGAGCAGCTTTCTCTGCCTCCTGTCTCATTCGCAGCAGTGGTCTATCTGGTCTCCCTGGCCTCTAACCAAGAGTCTTCCCAGGGAGTTTTTGGGCCCATAATAACAAGTATCATAGTATGACATTACTGTCACAGATTTTGCAGTGGGACCGTTACTTTACCTGAGTGATTATGAACCCCAGACCTATTATGCAGCATAAGCATAGTTTAACAGTCTAAACGCAGTCCTACTGAAAAAAAAAAAAAAACCAAACCAAAAACCAGCATAGAAGGCCAACTAAAAGCTCTAGGAAGGCACATAAAACAAGAGGGATCTACCTGATCCCTCACAGTACTGCCTGCGACTAGCACTATGTTCAACTACTCTTAGAAACAAAGACAGTTTAGCACTTACGTGGGACATATCCCCACGTTACAGCACTGTGGGGAACCCATTACTGGACACCAGGCACCTGCTGTCTCACCATTCTGTTTTGTTATCCAGTACGCTGTACTTGATATGGTTTGAAGACAGCAGAATGAATAAGGCTATGGATAAATGAAGAGTCAGTGATAAGGTAAAATTCCAAGGCCAAAATCTTCCCCTTTTCCTTCAGGAATTTAAGGATTTACCTTTGACCTTACCCCCACAACAAGCCCGTGAAGAAGATAAAACACCCCAGATCTTCCTTAGCCAGGGATTATTCATGGAAGAGGGAATTCTTATGAGCTTTGAGAGTGGGCACAGAATAAATAAGAACATGATACACCTACGAAGCCCTTCCAAGAACAAGGCGAACTTTTGAGTGAACAGTGTGTTTTGGAGAACTGAAATGATTCAGATTTGGCAAATAATTTTGGCCAGAGATAATTGGCAAATATTTTAAGGAAGAGTCAAAACATTTCATTTAATGTGTTTTAAAAAGTGGTGATTTTGTTTCAGAACAACTTTATATATATACATATTAGGAGGTGCCAGAATTTAATTAAAATCTCCCAAAGGCAATATTTCACATTTTGCTCTCTGTTTGTTAAATACATTCTGTTTGGCCAACATATGAAGGAGGAAAAAGAAAGAAGAGATCCTAGTGACTCTCTATCACTTTTAATCTCTCAAGACCACAAGTTGCTTTATTGGCTTAGAGCATCTCTTCAGCTCATCGCAGCAAGAAACTCCACAGCTATCAACCTACTTGATGAAAAAGTCCCCTTGCTTTCCGTGTGGCTTCCTGGAACACCAAATAGAGTCAGGTGATGCTGCACTTCGCCACACATAGCAGCTCACAAACGTTAGCGAGTAGCGCAGAGACAGGGCCACCACCTGCAACAGGATTTCTCACTCTTCTGACTAAGTGAGCTGAGAGCATGAGACCTCTACCAACAGTAATCACAAACATGTTGACATTTTTCTGAGTAACTAGACTTATTCTTTCCTCCAGAGAGATAATAAAATGTTCCATGATCTACTCAGTGCTTAAAACAATCACTTCACAGAATGAAGCGCTCTGCTTGCAATCTTGTTGCTGCTTCTAAAATAGACTCAAAGGCTCCTTATGTACTGAAGCTAGAGGTACAAAGCACCTCTATTCCTTCAGTCCCAAAGCATTTAACTATAGTGGCCAAGAGTCTCACTCTCTCTTTTCCACTTGCATAGGAAGCCAAAAAGAGATGCCAGGATGGTGAGTCTGTGCTCGTTTTCAATGGTACACACAGGTCGTCACCTCCAAATCACATGCGAGCAGTGGTTGTTAAAGCAAAATGCTGAAAATGACAGAGCTGAAAAGCACAAAAGGAAAAGTAACTCCCACCTCCATAATACTGAAGTTTTATGCGTTTATTCTGTGGCCATAAAGACCCTCTAGCTTTATGCCTTTCCTCACAGATAGCTGGTGTGTCCTCTTCATGCAGGGACTCTCCCGCAATCCTTTTCTCAGAGCACATAAAATAAACAAACCCCAACTTTCGCCCTATCCCAGGGTCTGCTGCAGAGCCCCACATACAGCTTCCCACACCACAACTTCTTGTTTAAAAATCCTGCCTCCCTCCCTCCTGGGACTGACAGAAAAGCCAGACTGCTTCTTGCAACTTCTCCTTCTTGACTCAGCACCCTCCTGCCAGCCCTCAGTCCCTGAGCCCAGCTCTATGTAGAAGCAACTGTAAGATGACAGACATTTGTAGAGCCAGACAGAAACAACCTCATCAGAGCTCTTCGCCCCACCAAAGCCGCTCACAGGCTGTGATCATCTTCTGATCAGCCTCTGCTGGGAGACCACCAGCTGACTGGCTACGCAGAGCATGGTCAATGTTTCTTGGTGGTACAACTGAAACTACTTCTCCTCTCTCACGGCGGAAGATAAACTCATTACAACCCCTTATGGTTTGTAACACCCCTTCCTTCTTCTCTCCCTCCCCAGAAATGCTGCCCTCTGTGCAGGTGCAGCCTCCCAGGATGCTCTGTTCCACCACACCAATAAAAATCAGGAGTGAGATTCATGTTCCTGGAACTCTTAGAAACTACATGCATGACTATAAGCTTTTACATCCTTAGCCCAAAATGCCACCCCTACTTCAACACAGGCTGCTTGTATATCACAAACACAAAACAGGGGCCTTGATCACTGCTGTGGGGACAAGAATGCTATTGTGTTTGTTTTTCTGTCAGGGCCACTTGGATGATCCACTCAGTGGTGGGATGGAGAAAGCAAATTAATGACACCAACACCCACTGATCAATGAAGCAAGAGAGACCCCAGTCAGTCACCTGCAGGGCCACCCTTTGCCATGAGCCATTGGCCTTCAGCCATTTAGCTGCCAAATGATATAAATGATCTAAAGAACTGAAAGAATATGGGAGGACCATTATAAATAATTACATCTTGGCTACCTCTCTGAAGTTGGAAGTCACAGGGAAAAATCTCAGAGCTAGTGTGTCTACAATGACCTGAATCTTATTTCCCTCTCATTCACTCCAGAGAGGATGACAAGTAACGACAAGTGGAATCAATGGAATAACAGTGGGACAAGGCTGAGAAAGAGACTCACCCCTCTTGTCCAAGCAGACCCTGCATCATTGTTCCCTGGCTCCCTGCTGACCAGGGCTCTCATTCTCCTCTGCAGCACATCTCAGGGGCTCAGTTTCCCCAGCATAAAGAGTAAGCAAAAATACCAGTAGATCAAAATGACAGTTTTGTATGTTATCAGCTGCAAAGACAGTGGAAATTCAGGACAACGATATCTGTAATAAAAGAGGGACAGCAGTGACATGAATATCTTTGCTTTTAATTTGATAGCATGAATGTGCTATGCAATAAGCTGAAAATATTATGAGAGCCCCCAACTTGAATCTCTGCCAAGCGAACTATTTTTAGTGGAATGTGTTTAGCTTGCTTGTTAAAGATTTAAACCTAGGCAATAATTGCCGTTACTCTTCAGTCTGATTTAAGTAAGCAACCTTTATTAAAGTACAGTGATTAAGTCCACTATTCCAAAGTAAGCCACAAAGACTTAAAGCGAGGAGGAAACGGGATGATATCCTGGATGAAGAAAGTCAACCCTATGATCTCAGTAAGATCTGATCCATGATAAACAGCTTATTAAGGCGGGGTGGAGGGAAGAGAGCTGCAAGTTATGAAGGGGAATTTGATTTATCCCTCTGAAGGCAAAGTGATAAATGACTGATCAGAGCAAACTCTGTCATAGATTTTATAGACCCCATTATTTCATGCAGGTTTCCGAACAGCTGTTGGCTTAGAGTAAGTCCATGCAAGAGCTGGATTCAGACTGGGAAAGAGATTCATCCGTGATCAAACCCTTGATCCATGTTGTTATTCTGTGTCCACACTTACACCTTAAATCAGAGTTCAGGATCCTGCATATTTACTCTTTAAAATGTCCCGGTTGAGCAGCAAAGCTCTCCTGCCCTGTCTGTTTTGCCAGTGTACAGGTGTGTACAAGCTCTTTAGCAACAGCCAAACCAGGATATAATCACCCTGCGTGCTGGGGGTGAGGGAAGTTGCTTTTGATGATGATATTCTGAACACGTGGAATACCCAGTGATTTTTGCTTATTCTTTTATGCTGAAGAAAATAAGTCTACAAATAGATCTACCTGCTTCAGCTATTTGTGCAAAACACCTCATTAAACAGAAGCACTTTTTTCCTAAAGAAGCCTGGTACATATCCAATGGGTAAAAGGATAAATGGCTATAATCTTTGAATACACAAGACTACACAGAATGGGTATTTCGTAGCTGCACAAAGCCCATAATTGAACTTCTGCCCTAGGGGTAAGTTTTCCTGCAGCGTAAGTGCTTCCAGATGCCATACAGGGGTCATGTTCCTTGTCAGGAAAGCAGAGCTTTACATTCAGTTAATTGTTATCCCCAGCTGTCTTTTTTTTTTTTTTCATTGAGACTAGTTTTCCAACAGTCATTCAAGCAAATGTGCTCATTTCCCAGTTCCCCCGCAATTCCCCACCACAGTATAACAAAGTGCAGATTTTGCATGGCTACATTCCAAACTCCGTGGTGTTAAAATCATAGCAGCGATGGAAAAGCATGTAGCCTCAATAATCATAATGTAGGACTTGAACTAGAGGTGACTCAGTGGTAGTCAAACAGATGCTATATGAAAATAGAACGTTTTCTATGTACAGAGCATTAACTTGTGGTTAACCCATGGAGTTAGTACTCACACATGAAGGTTTTCATGGCTTGCTAAGCAGCAAAAATTACTCAGTCTAAATTAAACTGATGACCTCAATTCAGTTCACTGTGTCTGGGTGTCCATCTCGGAACACAGTGACCATGAACAGCAAGTCTCTTCTCCCATAATTCCTTTGGGCTTCATCTTTGGTGTCAATCACACGAAAAAAAGGTAAAGACCATGTCCATCCAGTATTTGGATCTCTTCAGCTCAGCAGCAAAATATTCACTGATTTGGGACAGCTCAACAGTGGCTGAGAGAGGAAAGTTCAGACCACAGCCTGCTGCAGAACAAACTAAAAAAACTGCAAGGAAGACAGTGGAGATGATAAAAGGGCAACACAACCCCTTTATCTTCCTCAAAGTATTAATGAGAAACTCTGGTGTGTGCATTTGCAATGCCAGTCCCTTGTTACCAAGCCCTAGCTACCACCTGCTTGGGTTACCAGACCTGGTGAAGACCTGTTGTTGGTTGAAGAACAGCTTGGGGGAGTCCACAGTTCAGGCTGCCAAGCAACTGACCATTAAACACTCAAGACCAAAGTCTAGGGAAGGATTTCACACCAACTTGCTCAATTTTACCAATAATAGCTCTGGAAGAGGCAGCTTCAAGCCATTGTAGTTCTGCTTTTCAGACCGTCCTCCAATACAGATACAGTCCTACCTAAATAGCCCATACGACTCCCTCTTCCCTCAGAAAGCAACCCAGCTTTTTAGTCAACAAAAGATCACTTAATCTTTGTAATAAGAAGAGGTTTGACATTTGCAGCAACCCACTCCTAATCTCTTTGGTGTCTCTTCTCTGGATTCCCCCAACAGGGAAACCCACACTATTCTGTGGGCTTCCTGTTGAAAGATGTCACTGCCTGATGACAAAAAGCAAATGTATGCCATAATCTTAAAGGTCTGGAGCTAGATATTTAGAGCTCTGTCAGCACCTGGGCTTCATAAGGTTATGTTTTCCCCAGCAAAGTTCACTAAATTTTTGGAAGATCTGAAAACTACTCTTTTTTTTATCATTAGTTCATAAACAAAAACTGGAGGGGAAGCACATCACCATCAAAATGTTCCTCATCTGAACATGCCTCTCCTAAGCTTCTGTTGGACCAGAAAGCAAACAGGTTGTGCCAAGCCTTCTCCTCTGTGGGGGCTTGTACCAAGGCTAGGATTTGGATCTTCTGATTTGTTAGCATAGATAATTCCCACTGACATTCGCCCTTGCAAGAGGAGGGCAAGGAAAGCCACTTGCTACACCGTGAACTTCCAGGAAACATTGCCGAGTAGCATGTCCCTGTGCTCCTCCCTGTGCTGAAACTTCACCAGTTCAGACAATTTCTTACTCCTGTTGTTGCAATTAACCTTCAGAGAAAATGATTAACTACAATCTTATGCAGATGAGGGACTGATCCACATTATTAGCCTAGAAACTATGTCCTTGCTGCAATTCTACAGTGGTTTCTCCTCCCTGGATGAAATCCTGACCCCTTCCCCACAGCCTGGCAGTGCTTGCTCACTCAAAATTAAAGGACAATTAGCTCCAACAAAGAGAGAGGTGATCACATCTCCTTCCTTAACTGGGACACTGGAAATTAAAAAGTCCTCCCATCACCCAGTGCTGCTCCTGAAAGATCCTGCAGAAAAATCAGGCACAGCTTTACCTCTAATCTGGCCCAATAAGCTAAACGTTTCAAAGAAAAAAGCCGGGGTCAGCATCATCTCCGACAGCCAGAACATAACATGCTTGGATGAGGAGTTTGAGGGGGTGGGGATCAGCCTCTCTGGGGATCTGTGCTTGGCTCCTCTTCATACAATGCCTGCCTCCAAGCACAAACTCCCACCCGGCCCCACTGCCCCCCTCCCGCCCCCAATCAGTACTGTTTCATACTCACCATGTCATAAACATTCAGAATCACCGGTTCATTTGCCATTGTTGATTGCAGTAGAGGCTGGATTAAAATCTTTCAGTCCCTGCCAGATGTGTGTTGCTGCCCCCAGGGTATGCTTTTACCCTGAGCCAGATAGAAGGAAATGCCTCATCCTACAGTCTCCGAAGGAAGAAGCGTGGAGGGAGGAGGAAAGGAGGGAACTCTCGTGGTTGGGGGGGGGGTAAAGTTGGTTGCAGGGAGGCAGGAAGGCTTGGGCTGGGTTTGCTGGTTGTATAGGGTTTGTTTTACCCCTCCACAGCGCGACGGATCCGAGGTTTCTTTCTAACTCTGTAGTGCACATTGAGGTCTGTAGACTCATACACCACTGTAACTAGGCATCGTCCAAGCTTGTAAATCCCGATTCACAGAAGACAAACAGACTCTGAGCCTAAAGATAAGCCCTCTTCTGGGTCCGTGAGAGAGGCGGGTGGTAGTGTGTGTGTGGGGGGGGGATCTCTCGGCGTCCTTCTCAGCAGAGCGGCGTGCTGCTACAGCAGAGGGCTGCCAGCAATACGCAATAAACCAGGGCACCAAGGCATGGAGCAGGTCCGGAGCCGGGCACCGATGTCCCTTCCGCGGGCAGAGCCCGGCGGCACCCGGCGCCCTGCGCGGCAGCTGCCGGCGGGGCTGGGGCTCGGCGCGCCGGGAGCCGGGCGCTGTCCGCGGTGCTGGGGCTCGGCCCGCCGGGCGCTGTCCGCGGTGCTGGGGCTCGGCGCGCCGGCAGCCGGGCGCTGTCCGCGGTGCTGGGGCTCGGCGCGCCGGGCGCTGTCCGCGGTGCTGGGGCTCGGCCCGCGCTCAGGCGCTGCGGGGAGGGCTCTCCGCCC
The DNA here is from genome assembly GCA_009819775.1 of Phoenicopterus ruber ruber. NCBI lineage: Eukaryota > Metazoa > Chordata > Aves > Phoenicopteriformes > Phoenicopteridae > Phoenicopterus > Phoenicopterus ruber. The sequence goes on from CM020219.1 coordinate 39,954,469, forward strand.
CTGGCAGGACATCGCGAAGAGGCTGTGCCAGAGGGGCTCCAGCGCGGGGCTCGGCGGTGGGAGGAGGAAGAGGAAGGGGCTGGCTGCCCCCGGGGCAGAGGGGGGTGGCTCCAATCCCCATCCTGCCCGCAGCCGTGCAGGCAGACCTGGCGTCGGCGCCGAAGTTAGCGGGCAGTTCTCCGTGGGAGGTAGCACGGGATTACCCGGCGCCGGGGCTGGAGGGAGGAAGATGCCGAGCGGGCGATGCTTCCAGGCACGGTGCGGGGCCGGGGCTGCGCACCCCCAGCTACGCGTGCTCTGCTCTCCGCCAGGGTCAGTCCTTATTTCGGGATCAGCTTGTCCCGAGCTGGGCAGCCCCTACTGACTGACAGCCGGGGGGACCTACCCCGTCCTCTACCGGCTGGATGCATCTCTGCATGGCACACGGTGGGAGGGCGGGGAAGGGACGAAGCGACTGGGCAGGGCGAGTAGTTGCACTTCTAGTAGCAGCAGCGTCTGGAGTTTCTTCCGTCCTGGAGCTACTTTACATCGTGTGAGGCCCGGGCAGCTCTGCAATGTCTTGCCAGCAAACACTCTCCTCTGACCTGGATGTGAGAGTCAATTATAAAATCCACTGCGGTAAATTCATCTTCCTTTTGCTCCTCCCCTCTCTTTAAAGGGAGAGCAGGGTCTGTGATGATGCTAGGAAAGGGTGCAGCTGGGGGGGGGGGGGGGAGTGGGGAGGAGGAAGGGGGTTCCTGCATCCAAAGATTTGCAGTGCTGTGGGGATTAGCACGCTGACCTTAAACGTTCAGACACCACAGACTCTTTCTGAAGCAGCCCAAAAGGAAAAAAAAAAAAAAAAAGGCAGATGACCTCATCTGAGTTGGAGGCGTATCTGAGGCTCTCTGCCAGCTGACAGCCAACCAGATCTGAATGAAAATTGCAGGGAACCCGTTACATCAGCAAAGCCCAGCATGCCCCAGCCCTTCCCGATACTGTCTTCAGCCACATGGGAACCATCCTGTCTGGGAGAAGGGCTCACCTCGCTTTGTTGGGAGCGGAAGGACAAGACCATAGAGCTGCAGCCTTGTAAATGACTTGTTACACGGCAAGCAGGAGGATTTGTGCTGGAGGCAGGCAGCACAAAAGGAAAGCGAGTCCACGTCCTGCGTAGCTAAGTGCCAGCCTGACAGAGTCAGACATAAAACTTTTCCCCCAGCCAGTGCCAAAGGAGACCCAGAACTGCTTTGCCCTAATGGTATGCACTTTCATTTTGAAAGGGCAAAGCCACAGTGTGGGCCTGGGCATGCAGCGTAGCAGGGACTCCAGCACAGTAATTTCATCTGGGGTAGTATTCCACGGGTAGGCTAGGCACTTCCACGCACGTGGCACAGAGGCTAGGCCAGCAACCCGACCACCGCCCTGGCCTGCCAGCCCACCAACTCCAGCTTCCCTGTTAGGTGCCTTTAACCATCTGACTCAGCAGCCTGGGCCTGCAGGAGTAGTTTGTTCACGTGGGAAAAGATGCTTCCTCCTCCTCCTCTGCCCTACGATTGATCCCAGAGTCCAGATACTGCTCAGAGGACAGATTGAGCCCCCACCATCATCTTAAAGACTGTGAAGCAACGAAAAGCTCCCTCTGTAAGGGGCTAAGCACCATCATTCATGCCCTAACTTGTAAAACAAACCTCCTCCTGAATCCCACAGGGCTCCTACTAAACTGTCAAAGATACCCTGAGATTGTCACTTTTGGGTATGTGTCCTGCTCTGGTGATGGTGATGTTTTAGGAGACTTGAAAGGAGAGGGAATAGCTGATACTAGATGGACTGATGTAATTCGAAAAGAAAAGCAGCACACAAGTTCTTCCCACACTTGTCCACATGCTTACTTGCTAAATTAACTCCAATGTCTGCTGTGCCCAGAGTTCACTAAAATAAATTAAGAGACTTAAAACAGATCCACATTCCAGGGACAAACATCTATAAATACTTAGGGTTTGAGAAAGGTGACAGGCAGGAACAAGCTTAGATGTTTTGTCCTATGAACATTTCTAAAATAATCACCTAGGGGAAAAACACCAAAAACCAAAAAACAACCAACCTATAAATTAAGAGCAGAATTCCACTTCTAAGTTTTAGACATAGAAGAAAAAAAAATTTAAAGCTAAAAGCTTGTCTTTAAACTCATCTTCTCACTTTAAGAGATCAAAGCCAGTCTAAATGTGCATTTGTTATTTAAAGGACTTTTGCTGTAGGGGAGATGGTAAATGTCACTTGCACATTAAGACCTGTATTCACTCCCCCTAACTTGAAACTGCAAGAGCTACATTACAAATGTTGCTCTAGGCTCCCTGTGCATTCACGGAAAGAAGCTGTTCCACATGGTGACTTACCCTTATCAGTGTTTCAGTGATCCTTTGAAAGTTCCTTTTTCCACCCCATTCTATTCTAGGAGACTTACTGTAACTCCAGACAGAAGGGATCAGTCTGACTACAAATGTCCTAACATTAATGTAAGCTGTTTATCACTCACATAAACTCTTCACAAGGCTTGGTTTGCTCTGGGCTGTGTTGAAGTGTTTCACCAGGAGCTCAGGCTGATAGCAGTCAAGAAACGGAACTGCTCTATTTCAGGTGCGCAAGCCCAGTCCTGCAGATGATAGCCCTGCTGCCAACAGGCACCATAGTCCGACTCTTGCCCTGTAAAAGCATTCAAATTTAAACGAATTGCAAATACAGAGGAAAAGGGAGATTCTCCTTACTACTGATTAGAGCAGCTGGAACTAGAGCTTTGGGATCTGTTTTGAATTCTTCTTCTAACCACTCAGGCTACTTTTAGGACATAGCAGAAACACACATTTTTCCCATACATATGCCTAAAGCTAGACAACACCTTCATTCACATTTAAACAACCCGTTGCAAGGCCTGATTTTCTGAGATTCTTCACATTCCTGGCACTCCCTTCAAAGGGATTCATGTATTTGAGTTTAACTGTGGTCATCCACACTTACTACTCATGGCATAAGTGAGTGTGCATCTTCAAGGATCACTGTCTCAAGCACACAATGTGGTCTTATGTGTGTTCTTAAATTAAGAAAGAGGTGAAGTGAAAAGGCTTAAAAGGAAAATAATGCCACCATCCAGCCTGGATTAGAAAACCAGGAATCAGGTACACCATTCAGTAATTGCCTGGTACATTGACCAAGGCAGTAGCTGAGAGCTTCAGCCACCTCCTCCAGGTCTCAGTCACAAAAGTAGCAGCGCTGCACACTATAAACAGTGCTGTGACATTCCACTGGGGACAAGAAAAAACGAACAGCAGTGCAAGAGAGAACTGATGGATGTATTAGAGACGACGGTCATATCTGAGGGTCCGTCTACGTGTGTTGCTATTCAGGAATTCTAGTTTAAATTAACACCTTTCCTTAATTTACCCTCATGCACTTTCAAAGGCTCCTTAGCAACCCAGTAGACAATGGGGCTTTCAAGCATGTTTCACAGCAGGGCTGCCCAGTTTAAACTTCAAGACACGTAATGGTCTTGTCTCCACGTCAGGTACACCACCCCTGGCTGTCCATTATGCTTTTCGACAACTTGTCATTTTGGATTGTATATAGTGCTTTTGCCTGTGTCAAGTTGTCATTATTTTCCCATTCTGAGTACATTAGCCAAGACTATCCTTTTTAAAGGAAGTATAAAATGGCCTTTTAAAAACTAGAGACAGTATTTTTTCAGGTCCCTGAGAATGGTGAAGGGTATTTGAGGATGTAAAGAGAGTTGCATTGCCCTTCTTCCATCTACAGCAATAAATCATCTCCTGGGTAGGTGCTGGAGCTTTGTAGCCTTATTCCAGGAGTGTCACAGGAGGCATTTTGATTGAAAGAGTTTTATCTCACTTCTACCCAAGACACTTGCATATACCAAGGAGCTGACTGATTCTGGTCTGACTTGAGTGTGGGATATGGGAAAAAATGGGGAGAGACAATCAGCACAGGATGCCAGCAATGACAGAGGGCTTGTGCTTTGCCCTATGTAAGGCACTATGTGAAATATTTAACTTCAGATTGCACCACAAAGGGAAAGAACAACAGTCAAATCGGACCATTTCAATCATCTCAAAGATTTTATCCAAGACTCTGGGGATCTGTAGCTGAAAGCTAGGTGCATGTTAGTAGCTGGGGGAAAAAAAGTTAATATTTGCATTGAATTCCTCATCGAGTCACTCTTGATTTTGCCTTTTGTCTCCCTTCTCATTGCAGCTACACTTCCCAACTTTTTCATATTAAGTTGTTTGTCAGGGAGCAACAAAGGTCGGCAGCTCCTGAAGGGATGGGGACCTGAGTGCAATAACATGGTTGGCAGGGCACGGACTTCACTATCCAGGGCCCTGCCCCACAGCCCATGAGCAAGGTCCGCAGGGCAGGCCTGGAGATGGCCACCACGTTCAGCCAAGAGTCCAGATCATCAGGCAAATTCATAGGGATAAGGCAAGTCCAAAGTCAAGCTGAGACGTCAGCCCATGGGTCAGGCCCAGCAGGGCAGGGCTGGAGACCAGTATCCTACCACGTCACTGGGGCGGGCATCTCTGGGGCAGGGACTTATGGCCCCAGGCTGGGCTGAAATGGTGCTCCTGGGCCACGGGCAGGAGCCCTTGGGGGGAGCCCCAGGGAAATACAGGCAGGGCCATTTGGGCCTATTTGTGCCCTCAGTGCCCTGGCAGTTTGGACTCTTTATCACTTCTGTTTACAATAAAGCAACAGTGTCAACTGATAGCCGAGCAATGTACATAGAAACTTTCAACCAGGAAACTGAGATGAAAATGCTGAACATTCATGTTCATTCTCATGCTAAGGATTAGGCAAATAGTTATTATTATTATTACAAATTCACAGCACAAACAATAATGGTTCAAGAGCAGCCAGTGCACGCAGTTAAAAGGGATAGTACACAGTAACAGTAATTCGTGTTGTATACCTGAGAAGCTAAGCAGGTTTTGTTTCAGAGGGTTTTTCCATCAGCAGCATCTTCAGATTATTTATTTGCATCATATTATAATAATGTTTAGAGGATGCAGGGGTAAGCAGGAACCCACATTATTGGACACTACATGAACATACAGGAGGATACTGCACCTACTCAACGAAAGGTGGTCATTCAAAGATATGGTACAGGTAAATGGCAAGGGGAAAGACACATCATCAACTCTGCATCACAGAGGCATGGGCAAGCAAAGTGACCAAACTTCAGCCAAACAGCAAATCTGCCATACAGTCAGGACCAAAGAGAACTGAAGCGAGGTGCAATGCCACACTTGTAAAGAAGATAGGAACTGACATCATAAGCTGTGATCCAAAAAGCCAGGTGCTGCTTAACCCTTAGTGTGTCTAAGCTGCCTCCCTCTTGGGCCAGGACAGTCTTTGTCCCCCTGCTGAGCATGCCCCAAACTACCCCAACCAGGGCACCGTGGTTCTTGGCTCCTGTTGCAGTCTGACAGAGACCCAGAAAATCAGCATGGTGGCACGTAATACCCCCAGGTAACTTGGTCTGCCTGATGTGCTCTGATCCCTCCTACCACATGTTGGCAGCCGAACAGAGAATCCAGAAGAAAAGGCCAAGATCCTTCAAAAACACACTGCTGGGGCCACTGCCTGCTTTTTGTATAATCACCTGTTAGTTAGATTACAGGGAACTGGAAACTTGGGCTCTGTTAGTCCTGCAGATTTAAAGCTCACCCCATCAAGGAGGACACCCAGACCTTCAGATGACAGAGCTGGTGTAGGTACCTTACATCCTTCTTGCTCACCACACAGCAGAGGATGCAAGAGCCCTGGGCTTCATTCCCAAAGCAACTTACGCATTTAACATTGGGTGAATCCACAGAAAAGGAGATGGGAGCTCTGGCACTTGCTCCTAGACATGTTCCCTAGCGATTAAGTTACACGGTTCCAGCGCCCTCAAGCTGCCTATTGATTAGTGTCCAGGCATTAGATGCCCAGTTATTATGTCTTTTTTTCAGTCAGGCTGAGTATCATGTTCTGCATGACCTTAGCTGCGGTCCACTCATTCTAGAAAAGTTATCTGTCTAAGCTAGTGGTACAGCATATTCATTAGAGACATGCATATAAGCATCGTAAGCTATTCACAGAATTTAGGTATTCCTTGTTCTATACCTAAGCCTCTCTGTGCAGGCCTTTCATAGAACCTGAACGTAAAGGAAATGAAGACATCACAAAAATATCGAAGTGTCTCCAAGTTAGTCCTGATTTTTAACTTTTCCATTGACTTTTTTTCATTGTATGTGCAAAGTACGGCAAAATGCAACTTGCAAGCCAGTCTTACAGCTTGGTAACAGTGGTTAGTAACTACAAGTGCTCTGCTGTCTTTACCATGATTGTATTAATTTCTTTACAAATCACTGTGGTTGGTTGTTTGGGTTTTTTCTTCAGTTTAAGAATACTAAAACTTAATTCGCTTTTCTTATTTTACTTGCTGTAGCCTCACGTTGGACGATTAGCCAGCTGATACAATAGCATGCTGCAATTCTCAGGGGCTATCATAGCATCCAGACAACACAAGGAACCTTTTAGCTTCTAGAATAACATGCCATAACCCACATCTGATGGCAGGTGCAGCCACAAGTGTCTTCTGATAGGTTCAAGACTACTGTGCTCTGCTGATCAGCACCACCTATAGGTACCTCCATGCCAGCTTTAGTTGGTTCATTTTTCAACTAGTTTTAACCCCTGCCACTCAAAAACCTCTGTTAATTTTAAAGAGCGAGATATCAATCTGTGCCTAAGCAAAGATGGTAGCTCTCTAATCCCCCTGGAGCACCTCGTCCCTTGCTTGGTTAGATACAGAGAGCGGGCAGCTCATTCCCTCCGAACAACAAGAGGGTATGGCTTTAGTGTTAGACCCTTAAGTCGATTCATTGGATCTCTGAATGTGGATAGCATTTTACAGTTTTGCAAGGCTCAGTGATGGGTTTTGTTTAACCCAATATATTCTGTAAGACATACCTGGGGGCCCCTAACAGACCCTTGCACGTAATCTGTATGAGCAACCAGGCTGTGGCTAACCATTAGACATGTGTACACTACTCAGCCCATTCTTCAGTCAAGCCAAAACCTGCTGCAGCATCTTCTCAAACAAAATTGTTCATATATAAAAAAATCATCATACAGTGAAGGAATGTCTGTTGACAAAGAGGAAAATCTAGCAGGATTTCGAGACGGAACTCAATAGATTTTTTTTTTTTTTGCCCCTCACTCCTACTGCCCCCAAATTTGCATAAACCTGCTGTGGTACACGTAACATAATCTGGCTACCAATGGTTTTGAAAACTGCTATAATGTAAGCTCAAATCCATATCAAACAAAACCAGTAATGGTGACCCATCCCACCCATATTCATTGAGCTTAGTTTGAGGTCTTACTTGGCAATGACAAACTAACTGACAGAGCCCACTGCACAAAGGCAGCCTGTGGCAGCGCACGTTTTCCATTTTCTGCCTATTTTTGTTCACACCATGAGAGTGGCCCCAGGTTTAGTCACCATTTGCAGTCTTTCACAAAGAACCTATGTGCTAAACTCTTTCAAGTCTAAACGCAGGGAGATTCTGGTTAATGGTGCCAAACCAGAAAGCTGTGTGTTTGTTTCTACAGAGCCACTGAAAACCAAAGCTTCAGACTAAATACATGTGTTATTTAGGAAGGCAGAAGCTAACACAGATGTCTTGAAAGTGTATTGGTCAGAAATGGATTATTTGAATTTATTTTCCCGATCACTTATTAACAATCCTGTAACACAGAAGTCAGATCAACATCTGAACAGCAAGCAAAAAATGTGAACCCAGCTACCCAAAGGGTGAGGTAAAAACAGTTCTGTGTCTTGCAGCTGTGATGGAGAAGGTTCAACTGACAGGGCAGAGAGACTGGGAGCGGCACAGAGGCCTCTTGCAAAGCTGGTGCAGTTCGTGGATGTAAGGACATGTTTCTTACCTTTCACTAACCTCCTGCATCCAACCTGATTTTGGGATGCTGTTCCCACCCTGCATCCTTGCTAATGTCTCAATGTCTTCCTCTGATTCCGGGAGCGTGGCTCCCCATGAAACACAGCCAAATGGCTGTCCTGCAGCCAATACTCTCCAAACCCAAGTACACCGATTTCCTCCCACCCAATGAAGAAACGGGGAAGAAGCAGGGAGGGCACAGCAGCAGACCCAGCTCCCCAGGGCACGCATGGGCAGGGTAAGCAGCAGAGCCTTGGTTCCCTTCCCCAGGGCCGTTTTTCCCCTCAGCAGCCTGCCCTGGGACCTGCCCACGGACAGAAGCCAATTCTGCACAACTTCTTCAGGTAGCAGAGATGCTAATATCAGCGTCCCAGCAGAACTCCATTCGCTGCCTTCATTTCCCCGCATACTCTTAACTCGTGAATGCTATGAAATGCCACAAAGCACTACTGGTGTGTCACTAACCGCTCCGACTTCACCACAGAGGTGGCAGCTCCTGACAGGACTACTATCAATAGTCTCTGAATCAATTTGGGATGAATCAGACTGTTAAAATATTTAATAGTCATGTACCAGCTTGGCTGCTTCCTTACCAAGCTCAGACCTTACAAATTGTGAGTAATACTTGCATTGAGCAAGGAACTAACGTTTTGAAGAAAATCATCCCCATTTCTCCCCTGCTTTTTCCCCCACTAATACTAGGGCAATGATTTCCAGAATGCTGATGAAAATCTTCTGATGAGATTGAATTATTACATCTTTAAACAAACGGGGAAAAAAAGATCATTACATGAACGTTTTCCAAGTTGGTTTTATCCTTCTAAATATTCATGCCATGCTTCCTGCTCTCCAAAGGCTGAGGAGGCTAGGTGGCACTGCAGGCTAATGGACTAGCTTATTATTACAGGAATTAATTAAGTGAATTTGGTGATCTTATCAACAAGCTCCATGGCTAATATAGATTTCTTCAACCCTCAATCACTGAAAAATTGAAGGCAACAGGCCTAAGTATATAATTTTGCAAGGTCAGTCCTGGAATGAATAGCCCATGGGAGCTGACTTTTCCGCTCATCCTCAGAACTTTGCTTGAAGTAATGGAGTAAGTACATAAAAATGTCAATATTGCTTCAGATATATATCAGACTTTGCCTGTTCTGCCAGTTCCTCACTGTAGGTGTCGTGAATGCTAAAGCACACTCATTCCCACCTACAGCCATAACCTAACCCAACAGAGACAGTGATATCTGCTACTTTCTGGTGAAAGCCCTGAAATAAAATTTAAAAGAAAATAATAAAATAAAATAACATCTTCCTTCTTCATGTGTTGCCTTCTCTGCCTAAGCAGCTTGTTAGTACCACAAGCCTATGTATGTTCCTAAAAATGACATCAGTAAAGGTGTCATGCACGTACAGTCCTGCTGGCTCATAAAAATATACACAAGGTCCTATTTCTGCCAACAAAGCAAGAATCCCTTGCTCCTCCCAGTGGACTCTGTGCCTTGCTCCGTCAATGTCATTCCTGGCACCTTCTCTCTCAGTCTCACCGCCCCGCCCCCCCCATAAGCGTCTGTGCATCTTTGGTTCTCTGCCTTTTCAAAGGCTCCCAGACCACAGGCTTTAGCCTTGCTCAGGCCCCATCTTAGAGTCTACTGCCTGCTGACTGCTCCCACTGTCTCCAGTTATTCTATCCCACAAAGAGATTTCGTTTATCTTTCTGCATGTCTTGAAAGAATACATAGTGCCTGCCTTGCCCTTACTTGCATCTTTGCACAGCAGTGATCACAGTCGCCTTCTGTAACAACAATAATTCTCATGTATAAAATAACTGCAAAGAAGGATCTCTAGCTCTGAATTACGGTGAAGATGTTACTTTGAAGGACAGGCGTTTCTAGAATAAAAGCTCCTGCACGATTATTACTTAGAAAATTACTCCTTATTGAAAAGCAAAATACACCCTTAGCAGTATTCTAATGGAGGCAGGGTACGTACAAGACACAGCACTTGGGAGGACAACAATAGACTGAGATAGCAAAATCTTCCAGCTTCACAAATCTGACACTCCTACTTGTATAGTGTAATTTTTCTTCCATGCTTTATGATTTACATTTTGATTGTCATGTGTTAAATCTAAGATTATGACATGCCTTACAATGACATGAGGATTGTACCTTTCAGTCTGCAATAGATCTTGTCTAAAGAACCCGGGGACTTAAATTATGCCATCTGCTCTTTCATCTGCTCCAATAGCATAACCCTGTGATCCTTAAAGCACGTCACACCTGCTACCTTGATTTCACATGCCCTTTTGTTCCAGTGACACCAGCACTCCGGAATACATAGCGACACCTTAGTATCATTGCACTTAAGAGACAAAACAGTTGTCCTTTCACACTAAGCCTCCAAAGATACCAGTTACACGCAGACTGCACTCGTGTACTTCAGATGGGTGTGGATTTACTGGAGCAGGGTCTTAACCTCTCCGCAGCCCTCTCCTTTCTTCCTGCCAGGGGGCTGTGAATTCCCAGACCAGTGCCTCTGTTCCTTTCTAACTCCTCATCTCACCCGTCAGATGTAGGGAATGGCAGAAAAAAGTGACAGTGCTGTGGCAGGAGAAAAGGAGATGAGCAAAACCCTCTTCCTGTGCAGAATTTGCTGAGAAGGAGACAGGCTGATTTATCTCCCACAGGGTCTGTAACAGAGTCCTGGGGTAAGAAATGTGCAGGAATAAATAGCCCCTACATATCACCCCCACTCCCAAGCCAGCACCACTCGCCAACAGGACCAGACAATATTCTTCAGCTCTTCTGTTTTCTGGTCTTACCCATTTGCCTCCCAGGTTCCTCTTGCCATAGAAGTTGTCTTTGAGCTCAAGAGGAAATCCTTGCCAGGGAGCTCACACTGACACGGGATAGATCGCAACAGCTCCTCTGCAAGGACAGAGGAGCAGCCTCTCTGCTTCTGTAATCCTGGAACAGCCAGAAGAGGGAGATGATTTACAGGGAAGCTGATGGGAAAGAGGAAGGGGAGGCAGCAGCTGAAAACTGACCCTTTTTCAACACATCCTACCAGAGTCTTGGCACACTTGCGTCTCAGATTTTCAGAGGTGAGGAGACACCAGGCTTAGCTTCTGGTCTGTTCCCAACCTGTCTCTTGATTTCCACTAAGAAATCCAGTTAGTTCTTGTTATCTATTATTTGATGAAGGGCAGGGAACTGATCTGGCTGCTGGCAGAATTTCTTTTTATTTTTAGATGTGATAAAAAAATGGTGGGAAAAAAAATAAATTGGGTTGCAAATCAATTGAGTTGAAGGGGCAGTCCTTGCTGATCTAGAAACCAAAACATGTCAAAGTAGTCATGGAAATGGCAACTGCTTCTGGTACTCTACAACAGCTAAAAAGCTCAGTTATAGCACTGCAGCAACACCACATGTATTCTTCGTGAAAACAAAGCCTTACAGGATACATAGACCCAACTGGCGTGTCCTGTATCATCTCCTGCTCACCACTAAATAAGACAGATGAAAATGGCTGGCAGGCAGTAGCAGACCAGCGCAAACCCTTTGTCAGCTACCATGTGCCAAAGTAGCAGATGAGAACTCCGCCGCCTTAGCACTACCAGCAGAGCGCCCTGGTTTGCAGACACACCAGCCTGCTGCTGCCTGGGACACACCTCTTCGAGGTGGGAACAACGAAGACTGCAATTGATGTATTTATAACAAGGGGAAATGCTGCTAGCCAGGTAAGAAAGCAGAGACACTTCTCCCAGTGCCAAACGGGCAGAGCTAAGCCATGCAAGGCTCTGCTGTAACACAAGGGCATGCTCCTCACCTTGAAAGCACTACGGAGTGCCTAAGCCAAGGGTACAGCCTAAATAGGCAGCGGAAAAAAGAAAGGAAAAGAAAAATAATTTTAAAAGATACAATAGGAAGATCTGCTGTGTTGAACTGGCTGGGTGGAGGGTAATGAAGGAGAAGCACATGATCTGAATTCATCAAGCCTCCACATCTTGCCCCAGAATGACCACCTGCAATGCTCTGGAGGCCCCTCTGGGATTCAGGAGACTCTACCAATTTTAGCACACAAGGATGCAGAGGTTATAGGCCCAACACATCATCAGAGAATGAGGCAGAGGGGGCCTAGACAATGAACACGGTTCGATCCAACATAAAGACTAGAGACAACTGAAGGGTAAACTCACAGGTGCAGGTTTTGACCATCCCCAAAGGAACCGGGGTTATTAGGACTGAAAAGCAAAGTCTGATGAAACTGAAAATATTGGCATAGACATTTTTCCCCAAAGGTGTTCAGGGTTTCACTAAATATATATGCATGTGGGTGTATATTCATATGTACACATAGATTCACATACATATAAAACACTCAACTTTTGACAAGAGTTCAGTGCATTATTCTTCTCACTTTGCCCTTACCCACTCCCCAGAGTCTCTCCACGGACAACAGAGAAGAAGGGAATTTGCTTCTTTTAGTAAATCCCACTGAGACCGAGTGGGAAATCAATGTTTCCTGGAAAAAACAAAACAAAACAAAACAAAACAAACAAAACACAAAACCAACAAAAAACACCTAGCCTTTTGGATGAAAAAGACAGTTTTTGCTAAAAACACATTGCAGCAGAACAACTCCTGTCATTATAAAGAAAGAAACTGCTTGCAAAATGGAATCCCAGCAGGCGCTCAACCTTTCTCCTTCCCTAGCTTAAAAGCATCTCAGCCTCATCAAGCATCAAGACCTCAACGAATTCATCCTTACAAACGTAAGCAGCACAACTCCGCCTTTAGCCACCAAGTCAGTCAGTCAGTCAGTCAGTCAGTCAGTCAGTCTGTCTGTCTGTCTGTCTGTCTGTCTGTCTGTCACCCCCCCCCGAGAGTTGTCACACTAATAAATGCAAGGGGGTTAGCTGTATTTTGTATTCCGGGCATACTGCAAAGGGGCTCTTGAGATCTTGCTATGCTGATGGAATTCAGCTTGGCCTCATTTGCAGCTGTTACTGAGATCCCAAATGGAATCAGATACAGGTCAGGTGTTTTCCATTATATTGAACTGCATTGCTTTTGAAATCACTCTGCTAATCACATCTCTTGTACACAGTATGAGAAGAGACATTCAGATGACAGATTCCAAAAAATATTGGTTTAAAGGAAATTTCTTAAAATCTGCTTAGTGGCATCCCCTGTCCCTGCCACTCAGGTAAACTCATCCAACTTGAAATTGTATCCTGACCCCAGCAGCTGAGGGACAGTCAACAATATCCTTTGCACCAGTTCAGCTATATTTCTGCCGAGATACACCTGTAACAACTCAGAACACCTGAATTTTGCATCTATGAAACTCACTGCTGGCAGTAAGGAGACTTTCATGTATGAGGTCTTTTTAGATATGCGTAGGGTGTGTAACAGCACAGGAATAACCCTACCTTCCATTCCAACAAGGTTTTCATCAGGGCTACATCCCCATCTCCCTTGTACCCATCCTGTTACTCATCACTGGCCAAAGATGAGCTTACGTCTCCTGGGACTACAGTGGAAAAGAAGATTGATCATTCCCATAGGAACTAAAGAATCCACAACAGAATAAAATCTGAAGCGTTCCCTTGTATCAGAAAGTATAAACTGCCCTGTGTTGCCTCATCGCAGCTGTAGGAATCTGTGTTGTGATGTGGAGAGAAGGAGGGAGGCAGCATCCAGAAAGAAGAAAGTGGGATAGTTCAAAACCAGCATCCAGCAGAGTGCCCGAGGTTACAGAGTTTGGCTCAGGACCACAACTTCTTTGTGGTACACAGCAGCACAGCAGTGGCAGGCAGTGGCTGGAGCCAGAGCAGACAGGCAAGAGGCGAGGATTTGGGAGAAAGAGGCAGGATATGGAGCTACAGGAATCAAGGTGCAGCCATCAGAGCCATGTTTCACAGGTGCATGAAGACCAGCGCTACACACTGTGCACAACAGCACCTCTGTCCACTCAGGGCTTCTAAGGACACGTCTTTGTGCAGACGCTTGCCACATCTCGAGGCTCCACTTTTCCTTGATGTTTGTTCTACTGGAACAGTTACAGAGCCAAAATACTTTGGTAATCATCTAATCTTTAGATGTACTCAACAAGGGTCATACCCTGTCCAATGTCTGACTTGCTGAGGCCAAGCTAGAAGGAAACCGATACCTTCTCTCTCATTCGTACCAATCCCACCCTTCTGTCATGCCCGGCCCAAAGCGTACTTCATTCTTTCATACACAGTCAGTAAAACACCAGCAATACGCAGGTCTTGGAGTTCTAATGGTCCATGTACCTGGAGTTTCCCAATCTCATTGCCTTACACTAGTTTCTCAGGTGAAGGGAGAAAATGCATAGGCTCAGCAGGAAACATTCTGTGCTGTTTCTGGTGGATATAGCATATTCCCCGGAGGGTGCTCCGCTAGCAATGCTGTGAGCATGATGCCATTTTCCATCTTCTTCCCACCTCCCCTTTGATCAGCCCGCAGTCACACAGACACTGCCCAACAACAACAGCGCTCACTTTTGAGCATAGTTTGCAGACTGCAACTGTCCCTGCCCAAAAAGGGTGTGGGGAGGGGGCACTTCTCTCTGCTCCTCCCTCAAAAGTCAGCACCAGGGCTGTTGGATTTGTCCCCGGAATAAGCTCTGTGTTGATATCCGTAAGAAGCTAAAAGAGACCAGGAGATGTGAAAACTCTTCAGGGAACCATTTTAGAGCCAGGTCCTCTAGGAAAGGTTTCACCTTTCTCAGAGAAGCCCTGGAAGGTCAGGAGATAAAAGCTTTGTATCAGATGTCCTTTGCTCAGCCTGAATGTCTGAAACCTCTTCTGTTTGCTGGAAAAAGGCCAGGCCAGAGCTCTGAGCACTGACAGGAGAAACCCGCTCCCACTCAGGTAGGAAGTCAAAGTCAGCGAGAGCAGAGGACACAGCTGCAAACGTTTTGCCTTCTGGCAACTCAGTTCTAACCCAGCTCACGTTGTGCCTCCGAACCGCACAGGGGACAGATGTGTTCTGCTTATTGCTTACTAGAAGAGTGCCAAAGAGAAAGGATTCACTGATCGTACCCTCTCCCTTCTCCACTACTGAAGAAAATGCTATTTACCTAAATGAGGAGGAGGTATTCAACCACACAAGACGGCTACAGGATGGGTGCTCAAGGAACCGATACACTCAATTGAGCAATGTAGAGTGTGTACGTACCAAACAGAAGCCTATTTCCTGAATAAGCCATACCTGCCAAGCAAAATATCTTGTTCTAACACATGGTGTCTTTGACATTTACCTTCAGTCGTGAGGAGACTTACAATTCACAAGTGCCATAACCATGTATGATTCATCAGCTGTCTCCACAGGACTGAAAAATAAATGTCATATCAGATTGAAACCATCATCTATTTTATAGATGCTTATTAACATGTTATTTAATGTGCCAAGTTTGTTTTGCTTTGCGTAGTTGAAGGATTTTTTTAGGATTTTTGTTTTATATACAGCTTGAAAGTACTTTGCCATAAAATTAATTACACCTTAAAAGTGCTTTCCTGCTCAGAATTCATGTTGTTTGCTTTGCTTTTTAAAAACAGTGTCCCTCTCCTAATACATTGAAACTATGGGCAGAAGCCCCACTGAATCCAGAAGCAAAAGCAGATCCAAAAGACACAGGGAGCAGAACAGATTTTAGTGCTAAGAAACAGCAGCAATTTCATGGGTCTGGGAATCGCGGCATGGGGGAAAGAGGAAGCATTCTGCCATGCTCGGAGAGCAACACAAGGGTGTACGGAAAGAAGGCAGAGCCCTTGTGCCAGTCTAACGTGGGTGATGAGGTGCAGTCCAATTCTGCACGGTGCTGAGGGCTTCTCGGACAGCGATGAGAGCATCTTGTGGTGCCAAGTCTCTGGTCACTGAAGCCTAAATGCCCCTGTAAGATAATGCTCTTAAAAAGGAATTGCGAATGATTTCCCCCAGGAAAGAAGAAAGAATGCCCCTATTCTCCCTGCTACTAGGCTTTCTTGCAGTTTTCAGCATGTGCCCACTGGCCGATGCGCACTTAGCCTAGCTGGACTCACCACGCTGTTTACGGACAGTAGCAAAGGCTGGACGTGGCCGTGATTCTGGGGGGCAGGACAGAACTGGCCCTGGGCAGCAGCCCCTCCGGCATGCAACACAGACTGCATCACCACGCACACGCTGCTAGAGGCGATCCCCGCCAGTGCCTCTGCTGATCCCCAAACTGCAAACGTGCTTCCCGTGGGGCTGTGACTCACGGGCTGTAAGTGAGCAGCACTGCTACACTTTTTAGATGAGCTCGTAAAGACTGTAATTCCTTTTCATGCCCTGAAAACCTGGAGCACAGTGACAGCTTGCTCTGAGCACTGCAGAAACTCCGTTCAGTAAAATTTCACTGGCACACGGGTCCGGACAGCCCCAGTCTCCGCTTCCTCTGCCCTTCCAACCCCACACTGCTGTAAAGGCTCCGACTCCTTCTGCTCTGCTTCTAGATGGCTGGGTACCAAAACCCAGGGGCACGAGGTGTCGTCCACAGCATCGACATTGCATGACCGCTCCATCACAGGGGAGGAGTAAAAGATGCCAGGAGCAGAAGCTAACAGGGACCAAAGTAAAGTGCAGGGACCTTAGCAGTGCAAGCAGCAGCTGCTGCAGTATTCTGGGATGCCCCAGCCCTAAAAATAGTGCTACAAGTTGCGACCGTAGAAGAGCTATTTTGTTGACACATGTCACCACATAACTTGACACATGCTGAGCTGGCCTTACCCACTGTTCTTTACAACAGTCGTGTTTATAGCTGCAACCTGGGAGGTGTTCTAGGATTAAGTGCAAAGCCTGCTACCAAACGCAGACACGGACACACACTCTCATGTCTTGCACATCAAAACATTGACTTTTCAATAGTTCTGAGACACCTGGATTTTGTAGGTAGCCCATATACACTACAGGCACGCAGAAATATGTGTATTTAAGCTGTACCTTTGCAGGGGAAGCTTATAAACATAAAGCTGAGTGCATGAAAATGGAGATGAAGTAGATGTCAGCCAGAAGTGACAGCCTTCAAATACGATCACTCCTGGTTTAACTTTCATTAAAAGTGACAGGATAAAATGGCTCTCACACAACTGTGGTGCTATGAGAAGGATCCACGTCCAGTGCAGGTACCTCCTAGCAGACAGCATTATTCTAAAGAAGAACTCAGATTATCAAACTCATGCAGCTCTAGTCCACTTAATTAAAACATTACTAATTAGGGAACTCCACCGGCTTCCCTCTTCCCTCCTGATCCTCCCTATCCTTGAAATTCAAATCTGAACTTCCCTGAAGCATGGAGGATGTTTCAACTCTGGATTAATTTCAAACCAGTAGGCAGATAAAGCCAAGCAATGGAGTTCAAATCAAAACTCTGATCAGAACTTCCTTAAAGTTCAGGAGAGTAGGACTGAGATCTGAAGTTTGGAGTATTCTCCTCCATTCACAGACACTAAGGATATGTTCAGCCTTTCAATCACATCAAGAACGAATTTGTCCCATTAGTCCTGGTAAATCTGCACAATCTAAATTGGGGCCAAATAGAAGTAGCAGTTACCAAATATTTTCACCTCACTGGCATATTGATTGTAAAATATCTTTTTTACCCTACAACTGGGAACAGTCTGAGCTAAGGAAACTCCCAGCAGACAAAAAAAAAGGATGCACTGAAACATAATATAGGCACATCACAAAAACAGTCTGCAGAGTGAGGGTCCAACAAAAGACACCAACAGCAGGAGGGATTAGATACAGGTATATTGGAAATCAAACCCTGGAACACTAATACCTAACTCCATAGTTGCCAAACCTACTTCTACCACCACTACCTCCATTTGTGGAAAACTTGCTAGGCTAAAAGAACGGCATTGCATTAAAGCCAGATGAGAAAGGCAATCACAACATCCTCCTTCTTTTATTCTTGAAGTAATCCAGAATCAGCAACTAAGCAGCTCTTTCAGTCCTAGTTTTGCAACACAGACCATCTTTTACAATCCTGTTGCTTCAAAATGCACTCCATTTTGTTCTGGAAAATAATAAATAAATAAATAAATAAATAGAAAGCCATCTTAAAACCTTAAGCCTCGTTTTCTGCATTTGTATGCATCATGTTGTTCAGCTCTGGTGGAAGGTTTAGCATGAGCAATATGTCACCTCATTAAGTCCAGCTACCCTGCGAGCTCAAAATGCACTCCGTGCCACTGCTAGCAATGCTACTGCAATTCTACCACTGTGCTGTTGAATTCAGGAGAGGCTCCAGCCTGTGTTTCTGCCCATTAGGAAGACTGCCAGCTGCTTATTTGCCTCCAACCTTCCTGTTGCCGTAACTGTTGATGTTTGAAACAGGGAAAGATAAAGACAAGGAAAGGAGAGGGCATTTTGTGGATAAAAGAACTTTATCCGCCAATATTCTTAAGTGATCTCCAATTCTGAACAAGATACAAGGGGGGAACAGCCTGGAAATGGAAAGGAGCTGTTAGAACACCACTAATTACTTGGCTCTCCACAGAAGTAAGATCAGTACCTCTAAGGGATGCATGTATTACTCCCCCAACACTATAGCTTTATTAAATTGTCCCTGAAGACAAAGCACTACCTGTTACGTTAGGAGCTCTTCCACTTGCTTCACTGCAATATTATTAGATCGCTCCTTCCTGACTCTTTCTGGGTGCTGCCATCTGTAAAGGGTTGGCTTTGGCTGCTATACAATCTCAGAGCTTCAGGGAGTCACAAAACCCCAGTCAGTGACTTCTCGATGAGCTGAGCACTGACAGCTGCCCAGAAGAGTCCCTTAAAAAGAAACACAGTGCCTTCCAGAGGGAGTCTTTCGGGTTGGCGCTCTTCTGACCTGCAAAACATCAGCAAAACCACTAGAGAGTTAGTGCAGCTTTCCTTTGGCATCTCAACCAAAAATCAGGCTCTCTCTTAAGATCAGCTTCTGTTCCAGAGGACAGGAGTGTAGAAAACACTGTATGATGTTCCAGAAAGGCACAGGAAGGAATCTGGAGAACTGTAAGCAGAATGAGTCTTACTTTTTCTCCTGGTAAATTTGAGTAGCGAGAGAAGAGGAAAAAGTGAAGTTCACGGAGGAGTGAAGCAACTAAGAGCCTCTGCCCAGAGCTCACCTGCAGGAGGAGGGACCAGAGCTCTCTCTTTGGAACAACCTTTGCATTCAATGACACATTTCAGCCGCATCAGCACCCTGAAGGTACCTCCATGTGTGGAAGCTCATCAGAAGTTTAGCTGACTTGAAGCTTGATAAAGAAGGTAAGAGCCTATCATAGTCAACATAATACGTACTGAAACTAGTAGAAAAACTAGAACTTATTAGTTAAAATGCTATCTGAAAGGGTTTAGCAGTCTCCACTCCAAACATGAGCATACGTCACCGCCCAAAGCAAAGGCGTTTCTGGGGCTCTAGAAAAGGGACTAAGGTGTACATTGCTTTTGGTAGAGGGCTGCACGTACACAGTTGCAGGAGGCTGAGAGAGGAGTCAGGAGAAACGCCACAGCAACCCGCACAGAGCAGGCGAAGAAAGCAAAAAAAACCCTGGCAGAACAAGCAGAAACATGGCTTGGAGGACAATTCAGCAAGGGAGTTTTGGGGGCGAGATCTGGGTATCTCCTTGAAAGAGACAAGGAGAGAGCACAGACACTACCTGCTGTAGTAGCAGAGACAAGGACCTTGAATATTTTTGTAAATTAGAAGGTAACATCAAAGATTCCTAATTCTACCATCAATTTCTTTAGTATAAACAACCCAAAGGGATTTGGACTGTGAGCAGCAAAGGAGGCGGCCTAGATGTAGAACTTTCAAGTGACTAGATACCTAGTAAAAACATGCAGCCTTATTACGACCAGCATCTTTTCCAGAGAACTGAAAAACAAGTTTGTTTTACCTAATTTTAAAAGGCTCAGATAGTAATCTGGGCAAATTAGACCTTGCTTGCCTTCTTGATAAATCAGCTGAATAGCTCCTAGAAAGCGGAATCCTAAAGACACCCCCAGAGGATTACGGTGCAAAGAAAAAGCATCCTCTGTTGTAATTCTTTGATTGTATCAATAAAACAGTTAGCAGGACAGAATTAGTGACCAAATTCTATTTTTGGAAGGCATCCAGCACAGCTCCTCATGGTGAAGTAATGAATAATTATTGTTTGAGCTGCAAGAAGTACAGTTTGACCGTTCTGATCTATGACTGAGGGCACAAAAATGGGAATAAATGAGCAATTTTCCTCCATGACAGTAGGTCAACGGCAGGATCCATCAACTTTCAACACTTGGATGTATTTTGTTTAAAATACGTGCTAGTGAACTGGAAGAGAAGACAAGCAATACGATAACAGTATTTCAAGTGATACCGTTACATAGAAAAGCAAATTTTATACAGGGAGGTGATACCTTTCATTTGACTGATGGATACAGCTGGTATAAACCAGCCAGCATTTAGGCAAGCTAACTCTCCTCAGACCTGCCTGTCTGTTTTCAATTCTATTAGCTGATCAAATAAAAGGATACTAACATCTCCCCGTGAAACTTGCCATACTTGTATCTGTAGATAAAGGTGTTTGTAACAGTACTACCAGCAACAGTATTTAGGAGGAGAATTTTCAGAGGGACCTTGATGCTTCAAGGTAATGACTAATTACAGAGGTTTAGAAAAAAGACCATCTCCTCAACGCTTCCTGTGGGGTCCATCACATCTTCATCTGAAACAGCCAATACTGGTTCCAGACACAGACTGGAACTAGAATCAGTCCTGAACTGGAAGGATCTCTCAACCGGTCAAGAGCAGTGGCGCTTCTATCCCTATTACTTTCATGATACACACTCTACTTAGATCATCATTGACTCTTCTTCTAACATAGGCTGTTTTAATATCACTTTTTAAAAAGATGGTTTTACCCATGTGCCTCCACCACTACATTTCTTTTGCCAGTAACAGAAGTAGTATTCAGGGTTCAAAACAGGCATCCGCCCCTTAGTAGAAAAACATATCGTGTGCTGACATACCTCACCTGCAAGATGAATTCCCACAGCTCAGAAATTCAGTTCATTTATTTATGAAGCAACTAGTTAACTTTAAATTCAGCACAGGTAAAAGCACAGCAAGAAGTGATAATCGGGACTTAAAAATATACTCAGCTCATACTGAATACAAGCTTAAAATATAAAAATCACTTAGCAGGTTTTCTAGTTAATGGCTTCATTTTCCCTTTTGCTAAGCCTCTAGGCTAGTAGAAAGTATCACTTAGCTAGTTCAACCACTAGATCTCCCTGTTGAGAAATTGTTCTTCAAATATCCAAGAGGTTTGATCGAACTTTCTCCTTAACTTCCAGAAAGCACAAAGCAGCTTTGTATTGTTAATAGCAAGGGCTGTAACCAAGAACCATTCGGGAAGCCAAGCATACTCCTTCCTGCAGCATTTCCCTGGTAGGAAAGCTAGTAGCCAAATTTTGTTTCTTTTCCAGACAAAAATGTACTCCTCTATGGCCAGAAAAGCAGAGTTTCATGAAAAGGGTACTAAGATAGTGTGTCTTGTCTTCTAGGCAAGAATTTGGCTTCAGAAGACATCAAAAGCTCTAGATCTTCACGGTGTGTTTTTATAGCTTGTGCTACTAACGGGCAAAAGAGCACCTAAATATACTTCATATTGATGACTCTTTCATGAATTCCGTATTCTAGGGGTACAGTTGTAGCAGGATTTGTGGCCAGATGCATACGGTATGGGACATGGCCAAATCTCTTTGCACTTGAGAGCAGATCTTCATTGTTGCAGGGCAGCTGTGCCTTTCCCTCAGCTCCTATAAGCATCTGATATCTCTTCAACACAAGTAACTCCACTGACAGGCAGATTTTCCTCCTGGTGTATATAACTAGACACTTCCAATGTGCTACTTATTCTGTTTCACAAAGCTGAAGATGTGCTGGGTAAAATATTAAAGCTCTCCATTCTTCCGCCCTCTTCCTGCTCTCTTAAGATTATTTCAATAGTCAACTTGTATCCTCTTAGCCAAGGGAAAACAATACAGCCAGTCACTGATTCTGGCAGAGATCATCTTGCTGGAGACCCTCTCCATGCAGCCACGTGTGCAAGCAGCTGTGAACAAGTGGCTATGAGCCTCAGCTCTTGAACAGTCTGTGTTGTTAAAGCCTGGGATAAACACACAGGCCCCCAAATGATAAGCTTAAACCATACTAACAACTGTTTGAGAAAGAGTTCCTTCATCAATAACAGCTATTAGCACATCCGAGTCTGACTCATCTCTTTCACCATCTGCGACAACATGTCATTTGCATTAATCCCTCATTTTCCTTGCTCCACATTCTTCTTAGCATTCATGCTTCCCAACTTGCAGGAACATTTGTCTGACCCTTCCCCATAAAACAACAACCATCAACACGTGTATTTAGATGAGCCACTGATCATAACCAAGAACACTGCACTGATTTGATACTGCCATCTTGGGAACCAACGAATTGAGAATTGCTAATGAATCGCTAATGCTCAGTGATTATGTATCTTCAATAGGCGGTGATTGTATAGATGGGTCATTTCCATGTGTACATTTTTTTTCATCCCTACTCTACTACACACTTAAAAATATGTTCATATAGAGAAAGTATATCAAGTGCCCTCATGAAAAGTATGGGGGCTAAACCACACAAGTACTATGCATCAGAAAGAATTTACCAGGGCAATTGTTAAATGACAGAAATACGCCATTACTAGTGGTTTCACAAAACAAGCATCCTACTTTCAACACCTCAGATTTAATCCATACGGGAGACGTACAGAATACCTTTAAAAGGCAAGCCAAGCAATTCGAATTCATCTCTGAATCAGAATCTCAAGACGACAGCTTTGGGGCACACTAGCATTTCCCTCCTGCTAACCCATCCCTGTCCCACAGGTGACAATTATCTCTCTGCATTTCAGTAAGGGCAAATAGAGACCTCTTCTCCACAGGGAAAACAACACTTTTCTCTCTCAAGTTGTCTATCTGATTAACTAATAAAGTTAAATTCAGAGAAAATGCATCGGCCTGTATTTAGCCTCAACTTTGTGGTTTCCTTTTCAGGCTTGAAAAAGTTCTTGTGTCCCTCCAGCGCGTGGAGGAGCTGGTGGCAGGCAGAAAACTGTCAGAATTAGGTGGAGAAAGGTCGCATATGTTCTTCTGATGGCCCAGCAAAAAAGCAATATATTTCAGGCATTGAAAAAAACACTAGAAGACCATAGCAAAGCAAAGTTTTAGAGAACAGTTTCCAGTTTGGTGCTCTTAAAATAGATTAGCATTTGACAAGCAAAAGAGACAACTCTCTGCCATCCTCCTTCTCCTCCCCACTGCCAGGAGAAGCATGGCGGGAACACCGGCCTAACATTGCTTTTCTTTTCTCAATGCAAGACGTTCATCTTCTGTATCCCCTGTTGTTAAGCTCTGAATCAGAAATGGTTGCCCCTATTAAAGGGCAGCCTACAATCTCACCTCTAAAATGTTAAATATCATGACTGTCAGAACCTATTTCAGTCAGTTGAAGCCGTTGAGAGCAAATTCCTTTAACTTTAACCACTTTAAAATCAAGGGCATGTTGGCTTTATGCAAAAAATAAGCCTGCTTTTTGGGAAAGTAGGGCCCGCTTCTCGAAGAATCAGCACAGATACTCACAAGACATTGCCCAGGGCACACGCACACAGTGCCACAAGGTGGCCCAAACCTGATCCTCTAGCAACAACTGTTGAGTCCTCGGGGTTATCCAAACCTTTCTCCCTCTCCAGTTAATCTTTTATAATCGGTGCCTTTCACATCCAGCCCACACCTCCATACTGCGGTGTTCGCCTTGAACAACAGCATCCATGTTCTGACACCAGCATTTAAAATAGCACGTAGAGACAGCAGTGGCAGCGTACAATAGTTTCCCTGAAGCAACATTTTGACTATGCCTTTTTTTTTTTAACCACAGCCACAGAAGTCCATGTGCTGGATTGTGTTTGGGTTTATTTTCCAGCTTCATACCACAGCTTCAGAACTGCGTGTTCTCATTCAGCTGATCAGCGCTCTTACATCCTCCATGGTTTATAGTTAAGTGGCAAAGCTGGTACCACTGCTAGGGAAAAAATTCAAGCAATTTAAGAAAAAGGACTCAGGGCTGAAATTTCTTTGCAGAACTGTGATCGTCAAGTGCCGGGCTGGCAGACAAACTGGCTTTTTTTGCGGCACTCTTGCTGTAATTCAGCCACGTGGCCTGTGAGAGCTCAGCTAGGACTCAGAAGCCCCACACTGCTGCAGGGACTTGGATGAAGAGGCCAAGTGGTTTGGCTTCTGCAGGGAAGCTCCCAGGGTAGCCAGGCAGACCGCATCTCTGCCACGTGTCCCACGGATACCCACCCTGCTTCTGCAAGCCCACTCTGCCTTTTCTGGCCTGATTTCCTACCTGATTCCTGCTCCCTTCCCGTGCGACCCCATCACGGCAAAGCCAAGAATACGTGAATACTTCCCTTGTATAAAAGCACTTTACAGCCAAAGGTATTTGCCATTAGAGTGCATGACCAGCCTGCCTTTTTGTGCATCAGCTGACAACAGCCTGTGGAGGAGCAAAAGCAAAGCTGCATAGTCTTATCTAAACTCACTAGAAACCCTTCTGAAGAATATTATTTACACAATGAAAGATGAAAAAATTCCACATAATCATGGATTACTACTCACTTTTTAAAATTAAATTTCCAAACTATATTCCCAAACTTTGTACTATACTTGCTATATGTAGAAAGAAGGAAGTGAAAGAAGCCCCAAATATTACAATTCTTTTATCCTCTTTCCTTCCATGTTTTATTGTTTCAGCGATTTAGAAGTTTACTAAAACATGTTGAGGAGCAACGAATGCAAAAGACCATTTGGGGTAACTGTGAACCCACTATTTCATGTGTTGCATTTGGACTCCTATACAGCCCATGTACTTAAGTGAGACAGCAAGTATTTCCTCAATTAACCAAGTAATTTCTTTCATGCAGTCTCCAGTTCCACTTGGGAATCCCCATGCTAACAACTCTTAACACCAGATTGCTAGTATCTCAATCATTCTAGATTTAAAAAGCACCTGTAAGAACCCAAGCATCTGCCTGCACTAATGAATGTTAAATAACCACAGAACCATCTAACTTAGACTATTTCCCATTTAACAGCTTGATGTCCTTCAATTAATGTCAGCAATCTACCTTGAAAACTATCTATGAACTCTAAATTTTAAGTGATTCAGAGAAACAGAGCTTCTAGTCTATTTGCATGAATGTTATTAACATCCAGAGTAGTTCTAATGGTTCATCAAGTGCTTATTACTAGTTGGACTAAAGCAGCTGAAGCAGGTGGCTGTGTCAAAGATGAAAAACCAGCATGGCTAATATCTTACACTGCTACTTCTCCACTCCCAGAAAACGCTGTGTTTAAATCAGCCAGCCCCAAGTGTGTTCCCCTGCTTCGCCCCCCCTCCCAGCCCAAGCAGTTCTACTGAACCAGGTTCAGACATTATTTCTTTTAAATCTCATTTCCTTTTCTTTAGGCGCACACTTCCCTCGCACACCCACTATGAATACGAACAAACAGGTTTTCTTCAGCCCTTCCTTTCTCACCCACTCTAAGTCTCTCCCCAAAACTTTTCCCAGAGATGTTATTAGCCACGGATATATAGACAACCCTGCTCTCAGCACAAGTCCAGCCATCTTTCCAAAACTCTGCTTGCCATTGCTAAACTTTCTCTCTCCTTTCTCTGGAAAAACTCTGTCCCACTAGAAGAATGACATGCTTAGCACAAACCACACTTCTGCTGCACTTTCCCAAGTAGTGGATACAGAGTCATCTGGCCGGTGAGCCCTAAGATCTGCCTATCCTGCCCATCCAACCCGCAGCAGGAGATGGGGTACAGCTCTAACGTGGACTGCCACGCTCTAACAACTGGAAACGTCTTTGCTCCCAGTACCAGCCCAGATCAGGAACTTGGAAAGGTGAGTCAGACAGACACATTGTAAGGGCAAAAAGGGCAGGTCTGGAGCTGGGAGTTGTCATAACATCAATACAGGTCTTCAGAGGCATTCCCGAACTGGAATTCAGCCGTTATTGCTGTAGAGACTGGAGCGTCCTGCTTAAAATACTGATATTCAGCAAGAGCTTCTAGTGTCCACGTAATCACAGAGGGAAGCTCTTAGGGCTCCTTTGGGCTCAGTTCAGAGCTGATCAGAACCTCTTACTGCTCTAAGTGTACAGCCTCCGCTACCTGAGAGGAGAACGCTCTCGTGCTTGCTGTTCTGGTGATCTGTCCTCCAACGCCTGATGCAGCAGCCAGAACGAGGGCAGTTGCAGAACTAAAAGTGCCAACATTCATTTCCAAAGGGAAGAGAAAAGGCGTAACACCAAGTCCAACAGCTAGTTCAGAGCAACTAAAGGGACACAGCTGAATTAACAAATACTAATATCTGCTGACACAGAGCAAAAGCAGCAATTTTTCTATGACAATTGCTTTTGTGTCGCGGCAAAAAATGCAAGCCAGGCACAAATGCTAGGCTGCTGAGAGGTGGTGAAGAGGGATGAGAGGGAAGAGAACTTTACCAAAGGGAAACATGGCTGGAAGACTTGGACACAAACACAAGCATGAAAGCTTGGTGAATGATCTCCAGTCATTCACATGCCATTTTGAATAATTACCCTGCATACTTAGCACAGTTAACTCTTCTTTGCTAAGAGTGCCAGCCGAGGAAAGTTGGGTTTGGCAGCCAGGTAAGAGATACACAGCTCGCTCTACAGTGAAGTTTGCCTGCCATCAGTTAGAGCTGCAGCAGCAAGGACAAAAGCTTTCAAATTTGACAAGGAAAGCCATGTTTTGAGCCCACACAGCATCGTTCTTCAGTTAAATCAGTCTATGCTCTCACTGCATGTGGATCCTTCTTCAAGGAAGCTTTGAAAGGCCTGGAGTCCCCCTCAGCTGCACGTGGGGAGAGACAGAGCAGAGCTCCAGGGAGGACACACACCAAGCACGGCAGCACGGATGCAGCATGAGTCTGCCTAAAGCTAGTCATGAGGAAAACCCCGATGACAAGGGTGTAGTTAAAGCCCACCCTCAGACTTTCCAGGTAAGCCTCCCCTTCAGCCCCCAGCTGGTGGGACACTGTCCCGTACGTAAGTTACCTGCTCATTCCTTCAACCTGAGCAGGGGAAAAGACTTCCAGAGGTAAAACCCACATCAATAAGTTAGGAAAGAGGATGGGAGGGGGACTGGCTCATAAAGCTGACCTGACCTAATTATTACCCTGGTATCAGCTTCTGCCAGCAAGAGAACAGATGAAGTTTACCGACCACTCAGATGTAATCTACTTAGTACTATGCAACATGCTGATACATGTATTTTTAAAAATCAATGCTATGCATTATCAAAATGCATCCATTAAACAGAGAGAGAATCCAATAATCAGGAAGATACCAACAGTTACCAAAAGATCATAACCACGGGGGGAAGTTGCCTCCATACCAAACTCCATTCAGTATTTTCACCAATGCTCTGGCAGAAGACAAAACCAGTAGTGCTAAAGATAGCGGACTGGTGAATAATACAGCAGACAAGGCAGAGAGAGAGAGAGAGATCTGGGCCCGTCAGCGTGGGCAGCCAATTCAAGCAGGAGATGCAGTCATTCAACAAAATGCAAACTCAGACACCTTCACCCACACCACACAGGTCATATCTGGGTATGGGTGAGGATTTAGAAGTCAGAATATCCAGGTGCTTAACACTCGTTTCTAGTGTCACACTGACGAAAAGGGATTGCTCTTTTTGATCTACAAACTGGAATTAGGAGAATTTACCTCTCATGTGGCAATAGTGTTTATTCTGTGGTTTATAGATTTCTTACGGCACTTGAGAAAGCAAACAAAGAGGGGAAAAGCTGTATACCACTTCTAAGGGATTCATAAAAGTTACTTAAGAAAAGCTAGCTCTTAGGTGTTGGCTTAAATTTGCTTTGCAGGCATCTGCACCTTCACCAAAAAAAATGCTAAGGGTTTGCAGATAAAAATTATATGGAAGATTTCTAGTATATGGCACTGGTATGCGCAGTAGGGAGACTCTGCATGTGGTTGGGGTGTCTGCATTTTACAAAGCAATACAGAAACACTGGAAAGGCTGCAGGAAGCCACAGCAACTACTCCAAGATAGAAAGTGTCTTACACTGAGAATCTTAAAGGGCTCAGTTGGCTTCATTTCTTAAAAATAATGTGAGAGGTAAGGCAATTACAACACACGAATCCCCTCACAGGGAGGGACTATCAGTTATTAGAGGCCTCTTTAATCTAGCACGGAACAACCTAACAAACCAGTTGTTGGAACCTAAAGGCAAACTGAAAGCAGGGCACCTTTCCCTCCTACACCCTCCTTTCTCCTTTGTTTTAATTAAAGAGTGCCAGAAGTAGTGCATCTTCCTATCTTCAGATCAGATCTGGCTGCTCTTTCTAACTGTTATGCCAAAGTCAAATACATATTATCAGTACATACAATTCCGGAGACTCAGTGAGATACAAATGCCTAGAATATACAGGAAGTCAAACTAGATGGATTTGTCTTTAAACTATGGATATGAAAATCCAGGCTTCAGCAGGTCAGTAAGTTCACAACAAGGTTGAGGGAACAGATGAGAATGGGAGAGAAACATGGGGATTTAAGTTTCAGCTGCCCTAAGTATTAATGGAAAATGAATTCTTAAAAAAACAACAAATTTATAAATTACACAGGATGCTTTTTATATTTGTCTTCAAGATTTCAACTTAACTTTTTTTCAAAACCCAGAGGCTTAAGTTGTAACAAAAACGAAAACTCTCTCTGATCACTTGCATTTACAAGCTGTCCTCATTAGATGTTTTTTTAATTCACTTCTTCTGTAATGACAGAGAATTCCTACACAGTGTTCAGTGTAAAGATGAAACTCAAGGCTACAGAAACCACACGGTGGAGAAGACTTTGGAAAACACACAAAGTTTAGGTGACACAGTCCAGTTGCTGAGAGTAATATGAGCCACAGCTCACAGGAGATTTAGGGGTCGAGGTGTATTTTCCACAAAGATTTTGTCAATAAATGGGACAAGAAGTGGCTGGGGATTGGAAAAGGGATTGTTTGGTACTCCTCAGACACTGGTTTGAAGGCGGCAGACACAGAAAGGTGTTCCTGAGGGTTAGACTGCATGGTTTAAATTCTGAGTAAAAACTACTATTTTAACTTCTGGAAAACCACTGAGTTAATGCCACGGTATTAAATTTGTTCAGTAACTGTGAAAAGAAATCCAAAGGAATAGTATGCACCAGAAGGGCCTTTTCTTGCTCAGTAAGCCACATCAATTATCTGGGCATTGGATGTAACCCTCCCCCCATAATAAACTGCCTGCAACACAGATGGCAATCATGTCTGAACAGTACCAAAATTCCAAAGCTGAAAGGTAAAAAAACAACCAACGAAACACACACAACCCCACAAACCCAAAGGCTTTGCTTTCTCTGCTTACTTCAATGGGAAATGAGTAAAAATAACCACCTCCTTCTGTAATTCCTCATCCTCCTAGCCTGTTCCACACACTCCCTCTCTTGCAGAGACTCAACTCAGCCAAGGGCTACAAGAGGTTTGTCCCAGACCTTTTCTTACTGTCTGCATCCTTGTTCTGATGGCTGTGATACAACAGCGTCAAGTTCTAATCATCCATCTTAATACACATGCGTGCTCCACAGAATAATGAAGAACAGAGATAAGTAAAGCACTGAGACACCATTTTTTCTTTGTTCAAATACATATATTGCATGTGATTTTTTGTTTGTTTGTTTGCATCATACAGACCAGACCATGCATTTTGCTTTTCTTTTACAAAAAGAACAAAACATATTGATTTCTTGGAGACAAGAGAAACAGGTCTTACCCCACAGAGCTCATGTCAGCTGGGGCATTTAAAATTATTCAAGTCACAGTGAGGAGATGAGACCCTGCAGATAAATTTAGCAACACGCTTTCCAGAGCAAGGGTCTCTCCCTTTGGTTTTACTCGCTAAGCCTTACCCTGGCTTATACTCGCCAGTCTGTCTCCTGAACATCACATCGGTCTTCACCAAGAAGCAATTGCCAGGACGATCCCAGCCTGCTCTCAGCTTCCCCCTTTTTATCATCATAAGATTTTCTGACTGCAGAAAGCAAGTTAGCTGCTACAGAAAACCTTATCTAAAGTATTCCCCATGCAAAAAATAACCCCCAAACCAGACTTTTAACCTGAAAGATGCAGACTTCAACCCACTTGACGGATGGAGGGACTATTGCTTCATTACTAATTTAAAGACTCTTCTGCAGCTTCAGCACGCCCACATCTCTTGGCACTGCTCATCCTTGCGATTGAATTGTCTGCCTGTCTCTCTCTGGTATGCTAGCGTTTTGTGGAAAGCTTTCTCTTACAACTCTGACCCAAGAATGAGCAGTCATTCTGACAATCAAAGTCTTTTTCTAGCAGCAGGCTATCTTCTATCCTTCCAGAACTGGTAGAATACCTCACCAATACTGCATATTACTGCTAAATCAGCAGCTACACTGATGATTTTACCTGTGAAACCACAGATTAGATTTTATACATTTTTCTTAAGGCATTTATTTAGCAACAACCAACAAAAATTCAATGGAAAAAATAATATACCCTCCGCATTGCTTCTCTTTATTCACGGTTCAGACAGGGATCATTAGTTTCAAGAAAAATTCAGTGGAAACAAGGCAAAGCCTCTAGTAAATGTTTTTGATTTAAAACCACCCCAACCCCGACTCCCTTTAACCAGAAGTCACACCTTAAAACATGGAATAGGTGAGTGTGTTTGAAAGTTCATGGTGCAAAATAGAGGAGGATGACAAAACCTCCTCAGATTAGTCCAAAAACCAGCTATCCCACTCTATACATGAACACGGTCATCTCCCTTCCCCTTTTCCTCTCTGCTTCCATCCACCTTGCAACAAAATCAATACATAAAGAACATCAGCAGCAGCTCTATGATAGACAATGATCCTTTTTGACATCAGTCTGTGATAAGATCGTTGATTCTCTATCTTTAAATTACATCATAGCTGTGTAAAATACGCAGTGATATCCAAAACGTGAACTCTTCACATCCGCTGTCGATACCTCAGCAAGATCCAGACCGCTGCCGCAGCAAGCGCCAGGCCTGGCACAAGAATGGCTGCTAGAGGAAGCCCACCTGATTCTCCATCGCCTTGATGACCCACAGGGCCATTTTGTGGCTGCAACTACAAGGAAAAAAAAAAGTATTTGTGTCAGAGCCCATCACAGGAGAGCCCCCAGTTCGGTGTCAGGACCAGGTGGTTCTGTAAGGATGTGCAAGATGGCCTCCCCAGGTACCTGTACACTCCACACATGGAAAGGTTAGAACGGCTTTGGACGGACTGAGCTTTACTACGGGGTACCCAGTCACTACTAGGCACCCTCATGTTTCTCTGCCACTTTCTAAGCTAGGACTTTAACGGCTGGAGCAGGGTACATCTCATACAGCAGAAGCAATGACACACAGATACCCAGTCATCCCTTGATGCACTTCCCACCACACCACTTCCTGGTGTCTTTACCAAGAAAAAGGCATCACTAATTCTCTCTGGTTTTCTTACCTGTCCCGTACACTCATCCAGAAGATTTACACCTTTTATTAAGGGAGCAGAAAAGGGCCTCAACCCACCTCTTCCTACTAGCATGCTTCAGGCTGATCAGTATTTCCTTTGTCAACTTCAATGCTAGCCCAGGATGTTCAAATGCCAACAGTGGATTAAGGATTCCTCTCTTTCTATATCCAAAATGGTGCCAGTACATTTAAATTATAGCAGCCCACGTTTGTTCCTTTGTGGTGGGCTGCACACACATCTCAACACTAACATGAGCGATGACCTCTGAAACAACAGGGGAGTTTTGTCTCCAGTAAGATTCTGGCCTCTGAAACGAAACTGGAGAACTTGAGATGTTGTCTTCATGGACCAACCTTTGCCTCTGAGAAAGGAGATCTGTGAGAAAACATACCATACTCCAGCAAAACAAAGACCCAGGGACTTCTCTAAACTCACCTCTTCACTGATACTGTTACAAACAAGTAATGCACAGCTGATTACAGCCGAGGTCAACTAGAGAAGGCCATAGTTCAAACAAAATCTTTATATGCATAACTCACACTGAGCATCTGGACATGGTATTTTTCTGCCTCATGAAATAGAGAGCTATCAATCATAGAAACCAGTCTAAACTGAGCCAGAAATAACCCTAAGAAGCAGGTAAAACATACCCTGCGCTGAATTTTCAGAGACACATCACAGCCTGCATTCCTGAACAGTTCCACAGCATCCTTGTGCCGCAAATCCTTCAAGTCTCTGCCATTGACCTAGCAAAAAAGGAAAAGGAGAACCAGTTGCTGAAGGGCAAAAAGCAAATTTTTAATGATGCAGGCTAACATAGGAAGGATAGGAGATAAAAATCTTCGTCTTTCACAAAATTCTGCATTTGGGGCATGATACTATAGTCAGCAAGATCCATATTCATCCATTCCTATTATAGATGCATTTTTACGTTGAGAGGTAACATGAGAAACTCCAAGCCAAAAAACAGAGGTACTGAAAAAAACTACCGAGAAACAAAACTAGAATATAAGATGACAGTTGTGTCAATAGCAGTTTCTTACGCTGTTGCTTTACTGGAAACAAATCAAAGGTGTAACTCTGACAGCTAATAAAAATAAAAGAACAGCTATAGTAAAATTGTTATTATGACTATCTTTCCCACATTGTTCCGTCTACTGGTCTACCTTTGTCAAACAGAAAGGTTTCAGAGTCTTGCAAGCACCCATTTAAAAGCAGATTGATGTAACAAAACAAAACATAAAAAGACTTGCATACATATTGGCACCCACTTGAAAGTTGGGATTTTTCTTAAGTTAAAATAATTTCTCATGGCAGAAGGTTTTATAACCTACTTGATTTCATTCACTAACTAATGATATTCAGCCCAATTTTTCTGTTTCATCCTCATTACCCCTAATTGTACGCCCTGAGATCACATCCAGTGCCTCCCTTCTCTTGATATTTAGACTCCCCAAACTCAAGTACGTAAATATTAAATTGTCAAGAAAAGATAGGATAATATTCTGACATTGAACTTAATATCATTTTCTGGATCAACAATAGGCTCCAACTAGTACAAGGCACTCTATTTATAGAGGCTAAAAAGATTACATGTGGAACACAATAAGCAAGTATAAAATAAAATAAAAGAGTATTAAAAGATTGTATATCACACTAGGAGAGGCTACTTTGTCACTCATCACTTTGTAAAGCATATTGTCTTGTATGATTGTCAACTGTCTGAAGAACCAGGGGGACTAAACCTCAGTCATTTTAAAACATTTGTGTAAAAGGAGATGGAGCCTGTATTATTCCTGATGAGCCGCAATGAAGAGTTTTATGACCTTGAAGTTTTATAGCCTAAAAATCCTCCTGAGCAAAAGGATCAGTAATCATGGACTACCAGCCAAAAAATGTAAAATAAGAGGTGGAAGACCTTTATTTACATGTGTGTAAATGACGATCCATTGAGAGCAAGAGAAGGTCTGACGGATTCTAAAACATTAGGGAGCAAGTCACAGAGGAAGTACCAACACAGCACCAAGGAGTGCTTCTGAGACAAGTCAAGAAGGCAGAAGAGATGGGCCCATGTGTAGAGGCACTCACCTCCCTAGCACTCAAAGCTCTCCCCAGACCCCCAAGATAGCTGCTGCATGGAGTTTGCTCAGCAGCATCTAATTGCAGTCATCACATCCTTCCCCTCTGTGCGCTGCGATGGCAAACCTGCATCTCGTATCACATCACTGACCACAGCATTTCAAGAACACACGGGGCGACACAAGAAAGGGCTTACCGCTAAAATTTTATCTCCTTCTTGTAAGCGGCCATCAAGGTAAGCTGCCCCATTCTTTTTGATCCGGCTGACATAGATGCTGCTGTCATTGGAAATGTACTGCTGATCTGTCCCACCAACAATGTTGAAGCCCAGCCCTAAGGTAAGCCAAAGAAAAAGCTGATGAGAAAAAGCTCAACGTGTCAGACATTATTGCTGTTGTTGGGGACTGTACCCTCCCACGTCGTCCTGTTTTCTCCGCAATACCGAAACTCACAGCACACATATCTGCGTTATCCTTTCCAGTCATCACTGTCTAGACAAGTCATTCTCACGAAGCTCATCCTGAAAGCAGAGGAGAGACCCTGAATGTCTGAGGGCCCAGATGCTTCATCCCGTAAAGCATTCATAAGCCATATTCAGGTGGGTGTTGGGGAATACAGAGGGACATGCCGTCTTTTCTGAGATGCCAATTCAGCCCTCAGCAGGAACACACCTCTTCAGCACCGCACGAAAAGAAAGGAAAGCATTCTGCATTTCACAGGAGGCTATAGTAAATCATTACCTTTGAGCAACAAGAAATCATGCCTGACAAGCGTTTCATGAGCTGGGAAACAGAGTTAGGAAAGGCAAGAAGCATTAGACGCTGTCTACAGATGAGGAAACAGGCAAGAGGAGCTGTGCTACCAGCTCGAGGGCACCTAGAGCTCAGAAGGCTCCCCCTTCCACATCGCAGGAGCTGGAACTGGCGTCCTTCGCCTCCAAGAATAAGATTAGCTTAGATGCAGCTACTTCAAATTGTATGTGATCACTTTGTTCTGTTTCAGGAATTCAAAACACGACAGGAAATAAAGACAAAGTTCTCAGATTCAAAGCAAAACAAACAGGAATACATATACATTAAAGAGAACTGATGTCCACTTCACATTTTTGCTATGTTTCGTACTGTTCTTTAAAGCAAGCCTCGATTACAGATCTCTAGCTGGAACTACCTGCTGGATTAAAGTGCAGTTAAAGATTAAGATTTCTTGCTTCACCAAAATCCAGAAGAAAGAATTCAATTCAAAATCTGGGAAACCACAGGTTATGAGAGCACATTCCCCACTGCACATGCAGCAAAGTTTCTCTGTAAATAATAATACATGGCAAGGGATGGGAAAGATTCCCAAAGAAGAGGCTTATCATGAAAAAAGAAAGAAAAGTCAAGAAAAAAGAAAAAAAATCAAATATACAATCAAAGTAAATGGAGAAAAAAAAACCCTTTTTTTTTCTGACATAAACCAGTCATCCAAAACCTATAGTTAAGAAGAGCTGAAGGCAAATTCTCCCCACATTCAGCCAGGCTGATACATTTATTTTCTCTTTCTTTCTTACTTTCTCGCCAAGTTGAGACTAGAAACTTTGAGAAGGAAAGTTGCAAATGAAAGTAAAACCACCTTGTGCCTGCTGAGAAGCAGCATTTTACATCAGTCATAGGAGATCAAAGGATGTACAAGATGAGTCATGCTATTTTAAGTGTGCATCTACAGCCGAGAAGTAAAGAAATATTAAGAGCAATCTTGCCACACCTTTTTTTTTTTCCCCCTCCCCTTCCTGGCAGCTTCAGATAAACAAGGAAAGTAGAAGCAGCAGCGGATTGAAGAAACACTGACATTTCAGCTAGACTAATATCTATCCCAAGAAGGGACAGTTGTGCACAATAACACACCCTTCAATAGGAACTGGAAAAAAAAAATCAAAAAAATCCACAAACCTAAAAATTATTTGCCATGAAGCCAATAACCTGGGGACAGGGGGAATCAATACTACAGAAAGTATAAGGTTTAATCAACATTTATTAAAAAGCCAGAAAGAAGGAATCAGAGTTTCAGAGTATGTTGATTCTCTCTCACATATATAAAAAAACCCCAAATATATATATATATATATATGAAAAAAGTATACATTTTGCAAGTTTTCACCTATGACTGGAAAAATAATCAAAAGTCACGGCTTTCATCAGCAGAGGCAACATGAGGTAGGAACAGATTTTGGTGACAAAAAGAGGCAGCAGTTCATGCTAGACCAAGTTAAGTATTCACAGAGCTTTTTCACTGTCTTTCCTTTCAGCACTTAAACTTCCACTCTGGCTAAAAATATCCTCCCTATCATTCCTTGAGCTCTCTGCTATTGTCCTCCTTCCAGCTCATGCGGCCATAGAAAGAGACACAGCACAACCGGGAGAAAAGGAGCGAGGGGAAGAAGAGAGCACACGGCACTAAATCCCTTGTCTACAAGAGACCAGAAGTGGAATGGCAGAGCTTTAAAAGCAGGCTCTGGGCCAAACTTCTGACCCCACCTGAGGCTGCAGACCTCCCTATGCCTCATTTACCCCCCTGAAACGTAAAAAGACATTTTTTAAAAAAAAAATCATGATTGGCAGGATTAGGAAAAGAGAGGTTGAATAATATTGCAAATTGAACCAATTAAATTAAACCCAGATTTTTCTGCCTAATTTCAGCCTAGTACTTCAGAAGGAAATTTGAAAAAGAGGACGGACGTACACACACAGTTTTGCCAATGTAAATACGTTCACCTCCTCAGCAAACTTTTGCCAGAGATGTTTAGCATCAGACCTATTTTAAAAAGTTGCAGTCAAAACTCCGATTAGAGAGATTACGGGATTACACTGTGCTTTACAGATAACAGCGTTTTGTTCCTTCCACAGAAATGAATAATAATTCACATGGTAAATGCATCAAGGTCGTAAGGGGCTGTAGGACCTCCAAATCAAGTGACATAGTTAGAAACCTAACTCTAAAAATACACAGCCCATCTTTTAATGACAGGACAAAGGCTGCTCATGGTAACCAGATTTAAATTGCCGTGGCCACATTCAAGACCTCTCAACTCTGCCCTTCCACCTCCCTCAAAATTTTAGATTTCCAAATGTATAAAGCAGCTTTCCCATCAGAACCGTCTTCATTTAGCAAATAATTTTCACTGACAAGCATGGCTTCATTAGCTCGGCCTTGTGGCTGTACAGGCAGGGTTATGCAGCTTTCGGACCTGTAGCCGCTCCGGTGAGCAGGGGAGGCAGAGGGCCGCCCGCCAGGCTCACCCTTTGGGTTGCGATCGCTGGCATGGGGGCCAGGACCGACGCTAGCCCCGCACGGGAACTACCTTCACCCTGGAGAAAGGAAAATGGCACACACACCAACAATGCAGGTGCTGCGGGTCCCTGGGGGGGCCATGGAGCCAAGGCTGGCCAGCAGCCGCACCCAGCAGTTGTGCGGACAGAAGGGCTGCCACATTTTCCTTCATGCTCTTTTTAATTAAAGAGAAGGGCTTGCGCACCAAAGTACAGCTCTAGCTCCAAAACCTCCCCGGAGCCTGCGGTTCTTTGGAACCAGGATTTTGTTCCGGAGCCGTACATTTGGTGTTATCTTGCTGCCCTTCTGAAAGTGTGATTTGAATGGCATCATAAATCCTGTAAATATATGAGGGCAGACAAGCGTCTGCACGTTTTCTATGAGAGCACTCGCTGCTGTGACAGGAAAACCAAAGCCAAAAAACTGCCCCACAGACTGCCCTGTTTCCTTTCCCTTCCAGCCAGCGCTCCTCTCAGTCACCACCCCAAAGCCCTCTCTAAGCTACCCCGAACAACTAACAGGAAGGTGACAGTATAGGGTACAGTCACTTTGACAAACGTTTTTCGAAATGCCCCTTAATTTTGCACATCCACCACGGCTAAGTGCTGAGCACCTGCCACCTCTCTTGAAAGCAACAGGAGCTGCAGGGAGATGGCAACTCCTGTGAAAACCTGGCGCGAGGTGTTTCCAGGCTGGTGTCTCGGCAGCTTCTGGCCGCTCTCACCACAGAAGACAAAGCCTGACCCAGCTAGCTCTCCCTCACGCAGGTCACGGGCTTTTCCCGCAGCGGTGTATCCGCCACGGGCGATTTCCATGGGCATGCCGTGGCAGGCGAGGCCGTGGGCGCCGGGAACCTCAGGGCTGCCGCGCCAGGGCCCGGGAGCGGGGCTGTGCTCATCGTCCTCACCGCGGGGACCCTCCCGCCGACCCGGTGCCCGCTGAGCCCCCCCGGCCAGCCGCCACCACCACCGCCGCGCTCCCACTCCGGCCTCCCCGCCCCGCCGGGGGCTCCGCAGGCCTCGGCGCGGCTTCCCCGGCCCGGGAGGCGCCGGGGGCCTGGCGAGGGGCGGCCGCCACGGCCTTACCTGAGGGTCTGCGGGTGAGGCTGATGACCTCCTCGGAAAAGTCGCCGCCGCCGCCCGCCACGCTGCCGTTCATGCTGCGGCCTGAAGGTGAAGTCGGCTCCCGGGGCAGCCGCTTTCGTTTCCTCGGCCGCCGCCGCCAGAGGGCCGCGCCGCGGAGCGCTGGGAGTTGTAGTCCGTGCCGCGCCGCCCAGGGACGGGCCCCCGCTGCCAGCCTATGCCCGCGGTGCCCGGCCCTCACAGCCGCAGCGGCCGCGCCGTCAGAAGCGGTGCCGCTACGCGCCCGGAGAGCGGTGCATCCTTCGGGCTGAGGGCCCGGGAGCTGCGGCGGCCTGCGGAACGGGGCTTCTCCGCCGGCCCGCTAGTGCCGCGGGGTGGGCTCCCACCGCAGAGGCGGAAGAGGACCGGGCCCCGGGGAGCCCCCCCGGCCTGCCTGCCAGGGCCGCACGGCAGCACGGTGCCCTCCTGCCCACAGCCGCCTGCCCCTGCCCAGCGCCGTTACCTAGCCCCGCTTTGCTCCCCACTGCGGAGGTGGGTTTATCGTTACGGTTAAGGAGAGGGTGATGGTTTTCTAGGGTGGACATAGCGGATAAACGGAGAGATGCGTGACCTGCTCCCAGCCCTTTTAACCAGATAGGCCGATAGGCCACACGACAAACTATGAAAAACCGATCAGACAGTGATGGGCAGAAGCAAAAGCCCAGTGCAGCTAGGTAGCACAGAGAGCATCCATGCCAACTCCTAGTCATCCTGCGATGCGATACGGCGGTAGTATTGGTGTGTAGTAACTCTGTTACTGCACAGTTCCAAACCCCAGAACCGCTGTGCTGCCCACCCCTGCCGGGAACGATGAATACTTAACTATGTCCTGCAGAAGGTGTTCAGTTTGAAGGTTGGGGAAATTTCCTCAAAACTCTACAGAACAGGTAATTACTTAGCAATAAAAGGCAAAGTAGTCCAACTTTCCGTCTAACAGAGCAGCCACTTCAACTTGGGACTCCTGTACCTCAGGGAGTTCTTGAACCAATAGATTATTAGGGAAAAAAAGATAGCAAGGCAAAATTTATCCCTATTTATTTCCTTATTAAACTTTATCCATTTCAGCATGTGCTACAAGTGTGCCAATACAGACAATGACAACAGGGAACAATGAACAGGGCCGGGGAGCAATTTAATCACCTAACTGCTTGGCACTATTGGGACACCTGTGTCTACACACTGCAGGAACTTTTCTGAAGAAAATGAGGACCAGGTGCTCTAGTCTTCAGTGTTACACTACTGATTTGTTTGTTCTGTATTGCAGCATGGATGACATATTTTTGACTGTGTTCATTCCAAGATTATCTGCACTTTTGGATTCCTGAATTTAATAGGGAGAGCCAGCTTGGGTGCTGGATCTCTGGGTTAGAGGAAAAGCATGCCACATGCCCTAATGCTACAATATTAATGCTTAGCACTCAACTGAGTGTTGTAACACCTGCCTTAGAGGTGGGAAACAGGCATTCAAGCCCCCAATACACCTGCAATGACAAGCAAAACCATGACCTGTCTATCACAGGAGGATTTCTTAAACCATGAAGCCCAGCGTGCAATTTCACACCTGTTTCAGTCCAGTTTCCACAGTTATGTTGTCCTTGATATCTATACTTATTTTTTTCAATGGTTAAGAACACTGGAAAGCAAAACTTGTACAATGGCCTTCAATTATTTTTTCTCCAAACTCAGGTTCTACTAATACCATACTTGGCACACTCCTTGAAGATATATACTGTTCCTTAGCAGCAGTTTTAATGTATTTTAGAGATGACAGTCTTGGCTTAGAACAAAACCAATTTTATCTTGATCTGAGATAACTGCAATATTAACTTGTTTAGCCAGGAAGAGATTTCAAACAAGAAACATGGGTAAATTGGTTTTGCTTACTCCTAGGCAGCTCCAGGCTTCACCCACCACATGTTAACAGCTACCTAATACCTTGCTGCTCTGGCACAAACCATTTCATGGGTCTTCAGTGTCAGACACTTCCTTCTAGCACTCTTTTACGCACTAGACTGACCAACATCTCTTGGGAGATGGTGCAGCAGCATTTGCAGGCTGCCTCTTCCATGTTCAAGCAACTTATACATTAGCCAAGTTCTCTCATCCATTTAAAACATTAAAAAAGGCAATTAAAACTAGAAGGAGAAAAAAAAAGGGGGGGAAGGGGGACCAAGAAGATTAGGGCTGAACTTAGACTTGCACCTTCATACAACAAGAGTAGTCAGACATTTCTAACAAACCACCAGAAATATCAAGTTATTTGTTGCTATGGTGAAATCAGACAAAAGAAAACTGTCAAAGACAAAACCTCAGCAAGGGGACTCACACATTTTATAAAACGTAGACTAGGTTTGTTGGGATGCACGTTTGTCTTGTTCACATAGCCTAAGCAGAAATAGAAGAAAAGTATACAGAAATACACCTGTCCAAAGCTTGCCGAAAGCCTCCTCCCAATTAACAGTGATGGGGTTTTAGATCAATCTTTAAGCATAGAGAAAAATGGAAACTACAGCATTTTATTGCTTTGTTTCTTCCAAAACTGCACTTGCAAGTAAGCTTTCTAGCCTAAATTGCGCTTTCATTCACACCTCTGTCTCTTCAGTATGTATGTCTGTAAATAAGAACACTCTGACTCTCTAAGTGTTTCTCTGGTCTCAGCAGAGATCTATACTCAGCAATTTATGGCATACTATCAATCAACAACAGTAGGCCATCAAGGTGGCACACTGAGACTTCTGCCACTGATGTTTATGTATTTAAAAAGGAAAATTAAAAAAGTTGGCCAGTACTTAGAAGTTGTGAATAGCTAGTGGGATGGCTGGGTGTAGTGCTTGTGTTACTTTTATCTCCCATCTTTCACCTAATCCACATCCCCCTTGTTTGTCACATATCCCTTGCTTCTCACACCTGAATTAAGATTGTTATTTCTCTGAGGAAAAAAATACACCACCACCACCACCACTCCTCCCTCCCCCAAAATAATAGGTCTCTGGTTGTAAGGACTAAATTTGGGGTGTTAGTCAAGGGGCAGTCTCTTGTCTTTTGACATAAATGCAGGATTAGGTTTTCTTCATCTAATCAAAGCCATCCATGTTGCATCAAGATAACAAGTGTAGCCTGCTGAACAAACAATGTTGTCTCCTTTCCCCAGACAAATATAAATAACAATTTAAGGACCCATTCGCTTTAGACAAAAAGCCATGAAGACCTGTGAATCACATCCTCTGTATTTCACATCCAATCATAATGTAACCATCCCTTTTTGGATGCAGAACACAGTCATTTGGAAAAAAAAAAAAAAAGGTACTGGAAAACATGTATTCTAAAAACATAAATGTCATACTTGGGAGGCTACAAGAGTTTACCATCATCATTTGTAGAGTCACCAACGTCTTTCTTCACAAATGTTGCAAGTGTAGGGGTACTTATCCTGTCTTTACAGAATGTTTGCTAAAAATATGGTCTTTGCTTTCCAAATACAAATAATTCTTTTGGTAGCAGAAAAGTGCATTACAGCCCTTAATCCAGAAACACCAGTCCTTTAAAATGAAGTTTTCACTGTAAATCTGGACTACAGACTCCTCTTTATACTGATCTGGTTTAAAGATCTAGTCACTGCTATAATACAAATAATAAAAATAAAACTTACTAAGTGGTATTTCCACATCCCTGGTATTTTTTCATAAGGTAGACACATTTTATCTTCTGTTAAAAAATGAAAAATACAGTGCTTCTGTGTGGCACTCCGCAGAGCTGCAAGGACACATTCAGTAATAGCTTAAGAAGCAATCACATAGTAAACCAAGAGACACCCCACCACCACCACCACCACCCCCAACCCCCCACCCCCTCCCCGAGATAGATAAAACATCTATCAAATATTGCAAGAATTCTGTCTGGGGGAGACTTGCAGAATAGTTCCAAATATTTTAGAAATCCAGTTAACCTGTGCAACCTCACAGACAGCTCCTCTTAGCGACAATAAAATACATAGCACTTCTCAGAAGAACTCAGCAGTCAAGGCATTGGAAAGTTTCCAGAAAAGAAAGACTATTTGTTCTTGTGAAATGTCAGGTTTGGTGTCACTATCACTCTTGATGTATATCTGATGGTTCAGAAATGTAATGCTTACTGGCGTGATCTGGATAATACTTCTGTACTGTCTCACAAAATGAAGACCCTGTTCCCTCTGATCTACCTCCCTCCTGAAGGGCTACTCCCTGGAAACAGTTGGAAGGGCTTATGCCACAGACACCTGCATCTCACTGCAATACCCGTTTCTTGCCTGCCTGCGTGTCACAGATGTGAATTAAATGAAGACTGCAAGAGCAATTTTTTTTCTCTTTGGCTGTTAATGAATGATAGAACCAAGATGTTCACAAACATCTCTCCCCCTGAACTGGAGAAAGCATTAGATGAAGGAATAAATTGGAGCAAATCATTTATTTACATCTGTTTTAAGAAGTTTACATTTGTAAACTGTTGATATGAAGCATAAAAGCTATACCTGCTGTTTGCCTAACTACTTCAGTGTAAGAGCTCAAGGTGCAAAGAAAAAAAGAACAGCACACCTTACTGCCTGCATTTATTAACTTAAAATAAACAAAGATAACATTTACTCTGCATTTAATGATATTACATGAGATTAGAACTATTCAGAATGTGTTGAATTATTTTGATGAGTTATCAGCTGGCAACTGCTCAAGGGAGATTTCCCCAGGAGCATCCAAAGCTACCGCTTGTTGGTCTTCAGCAAGTGCCTAGTGGTGAATTTTGACTCACCAGCAGGTGTTCTCCTTTAAGAACTGCTGGCATTTCCAGTACTCGAAACAACTGCTGTCTTCTTCTGTAGAACTGGGCCTTTTTCCTCCTAAGCCATCCCACTATTTCCCGTTTATGACATACAGTAAGGGTAACTCCAAGGATACAGAGAAGAAAAAGACCAAGTAGTGTTACTCCTATTTTTACAGTCTGAAAAGTCTTCCTGGCTTGAGGGGGTCCACTGTCAATGCTCCCTCCAAATCCTTCCCATTCACAATACGGAGGAGCCCAGCCATACCTGCAGTGACAGTTCTTACGGTTGTTACACACTCCTCTGCCATGACACTTTGTCACGTTACAGTCGTAGTTCAGCAGCGATATGCTGGTACATGTCCTGTTGATACAAAGCATTTCACTACCACATGGCGTGCCATCTTCCACAGCCCCCATGTCAGCTATTGGGATCCCTACGTGATAGTCAAGACCCCAACACTTTTTATCTCTAACAGGGGTTTGCACTAGCGTTACGTGGTTCTGCAAGAAAGGCAATTTGTCTATGTTTTCACACTGGATCCTACCACATAAGACATTCTCAATACTGCATTTTTTAAAGTAGATATTGTTACGCATACCACAATTCCCAAACCGGTCACCTCGAGTATTCACTGCTTTGAAGCAATCTAAAGGAGCAGCCCTGGCATCTTTGCCAAAGAGACGCTGGCACTGTTTTCTATGGGAAGAACATTTTCCTCGATAGCAATAAGCACCATCTTTGCAAGGGGTTCCATCTTGTATGTACAAGTCTGGTGGGCACCGAGGGGAAGTCCCATTGCAATACTCTGGCAGGTCACAGTCGCCAGTACTCGGTCTGCAGAGCATTCCTGCTGGAAGGACGTGACAGCT
The DNA here is from genome assembly GCA_009819775.1 of Phoenicopterus ruber ruber. Classification (NCBI taxonomy): domain Eukaryota; kingdom Metazoa; phylum Chordata; class Aves; order Phoenicopteriformes; family Phoenicopteridae; genus Phoenicopterus; species Phoenicopterus ruber. The sequence goes on from CM020219.1 coordinate 39,998,357, forward strand.
CTTGCAGCATTTTCCAGAAGCACAGACTGAACCTGCAGTAAATGTACAGTTCGGGTGACAACAAGGATCCTTTCTGCAGCTTGATTTTGAACCACAGTCGCATTGCTCTCTGCTTTCTACTATCTTGTTCCCACAGTATTCACGCTTCATGGTGTAGAAAGTGCCAGGTGCTGGTGGTTGACGAATGCAGCCAGCACCACGCCCAAGCAGGTCAAAGTAGTCTTTGTAACTGCAGTCACTGAATGCATCCGTGTCGGCATCACTTTCATACATAATGCATTTCTTTCGTCTGCATTTACAGCCCTGTACATCATGGCGCATCCCAAGAGTATGGCCCAGCTCATGGGCAAATGTGGTAATAAATGAGGACAACTTCCTATTAGTGAAGGCAGCAACTGCTGACGACCACTGGTTATCACACATGGACCCTAGAAACGCCAATCCCAGGCTCCTTCCAAAGCTCTGAAATGCAAATAAGTGAGCAGTATCATGGCGAATCCGTAGAGACAGGTCTGACTTTCGCCATTTGTTGAAGTTGTCAAGTGCCTTGTTGACACTGTTCGTAATGTTTATAAGGTTGGTTTTGGTCCAGATCTCCAATCCCACAAGAAACAGCCGAACGGAAAGCTGTTCGTACAAAGAGTCCCCAATGTTGACAACTTCTATGACTTGCCTCAAGACTTCGGATTCGTTCCTGCCCGACTTCACAAACCGCACGTTGTCCACAACCACTACTATCTTCACATACCTGATGTGTGTCCACCAGTCCTTCAGCATCTCGTCGTCCTCCACCCGGGGGGCCTTGAACCAGGGCAGCAAAGCCTTTTGGTGCTGCAGCTCCTCTGGGGTCAGCCCACAGGTGGGACCCATGGGGTCGTTAGCCTCCTCCATGCGGTAGATGACGTGCCGGAAGGCCGGATCTTTGGGGACGGGCTCGATCTCATAGGTGCCATCCTCCATCCAGAGCATGCCGCGGAGGCCCATGCCACAGGTGCCGAGGGCCACCAGGGAGCCGGGGCTCCCCTGCACCTCGCCCTGGTAGAAGCAGTTGTCCTGCACGAAGGGGTGCTCCTCCCAGCGGGCCCCGTCCTTGCCGTAGGTGACCAAGGTGAAGGGATGGGAGACCAGGCCCCGCCGGGGCCGCAGGCGCAGCACCCGCGGCCGCCCCTCCACCTCCAGCCAGTAGGAGACGGCCATGGGGTTGGTGTCGGCCCGGGGGCTCAACTGCCGTGGCACCGTCACCCACGTGGCGGCGACGCGCATCTCCCCGGGCAGCTCCCCCGGGGCAGTGGGGCACCCCACCAGGCCCAGCAGCACCAGCAGCCCCAGCAGCGTCCCCATTGCCGCTGCCTGGCGCCGCCCCACGCCCCGCTTTGTGAGGGGATGGAGCCCGGAAGGGCCCTGCCCCAGGGGGAACCACCCCAAGGCCTCCAACCGCCCCTCGGCGGGAAGGGCCGCAGCTGGGGAGGACCAACAGCGCTGCGGCCCCCTTCGCCTTCCCCCCGTGGAAACGGCGCCCCACTGCCTGGGGGTACATCTCGGAGGGCTGCATCCCTGCTCTTTGAGCATGTATGTAGGTTCTTGTGGGGCGAACGAATAAATTAGCCTAAGACAAGCACATTCCCAGCTTTTTATAATTTTCACTTTCAAATTAATGGGTGTTTCTCCTGAGCAGACATAGCGAGGAGGGGCCCCAGCCTGGCTTCACACTCCTTGTCACAGATGTTTGTGTTGAGCAAAGGGATCACTTGGTTAGACCATAAGAGGGAAAATCTGTTTTAATAGCTCAAAGGCTGCCTTCTGCTTTGTTCACTTTTTTTATTAAAGGATAATTTGTGAGTGTAGATCAGGAACAGACTATTTCAGCTCAAAAGAATATTTGGAAAAGCTTAGGGTCTGAAATGAAAAAGTACAGAAATACTAGTCTCCTAGCTGGTTACTAGCACTCCTTGGTGCCCTTCCTTAGCATGTGCCTTACTATAGCTACTACAACTATACACACACCCCCCAAGAAAAAGGTCGAACCAGGGAGGAATTAATTTCCACTATGTTTAATGATATAGAGGCAAACTAATAGCACCAAGTATAAAAGCATAAAGCCTATCTACGCCACAGCTGCTACATGCCTACAGCAACGTGCCTTAACCACAGACATCACTGCTGCAACAGTCATTTTCCCACATCGTGGCCTTCCTAAAGGTTCGTGCTTGCAGAGCACTGGGAAGAGAGAGCTGACAGGTACATCCACCACTTGGCTGCCATCCCTGTTTTGGGGAACAGCTCCATTAAGACACAGCTATAAGACAGTGATCTGGATTGTGGTAAGACAGAATGTCCTGTACAGCACAGCTATGCACACCGTTTTTTTGGCACGTAGTGCTGGGATTCGACACAGTCACAGCTGTTATCTTTTGGGAACTCTTCACAACTTTCTTTTCAGCACTGAAAGCATGTCTGGGATGAAATCCAACCTGCTGCAGCCCTTATCTTTCTCAGCTGCAGGAGGTGCACCCTCCCACCACCCCATCTCCATCTCGGGGATCCTTCTGGGTGCCGACCACCGCTCTGGCACAGGCAGCAACGCTTAACATCTCAAACTGCTCGAGACAGGCACTGCCCCTCAGGAGGCTGAGCAGTGAAAGAAGCAGCTGGGAGTGCTCAGAGCCCCCTCTGCTGCCTCGTGCCCCACGGTCCCGAGGGGGCCGGTACCTTGAGCTGGGCACATGGCAGGCCTAACCAACAGCTGCAGAGGTTACCGACAGTCGCCCAAAGGGGCTTCAGATTCAGTGAGCTGGTACTTCGTTCATTCATTCTGAGCGTGGCCAGCGTTGGTAGCGCACACCTTGTAATACAGTACCTTAGATTAAAGAAAAGAAAACAGGAGGATGCCTGTTTCTATTAGGACCTTTCTAGATATCCATAATTGTATATTGTTTGAAATTTATTACTGCTTTACCTAAAAGTGAACAAACTCATGGCCTGTGTAACTCTTAGATTTATTTTATTAGTTTTAATTTTAGAATTATAGAAACTATTTTCTGTCAAGTCCTTTATGTGCAGTTAGTTGTTGAATAATTGTCTGCTACTTTTCAAGTATCAGTTTTGCATTTCAGGGCTGTGAACTATATCAGATTATGTCTCTTGAATATATTTATATAACTCAGACCACAATAGCTATAATAGAAAAATTCTATTACATAATCTTTGTGTGCATTGTCTGTAGCGCTGTTTTTAAATGCATACTTCTGCTGTGTGACCACTCCTTAAGTTATAGAAAAGCCCCTACTAAATCACTTTGCCAACTTGCTAGAGACTTACGTCTTATCCCTAGAAGCTGCCTGCTACTTTCTCTTTTAATATATACAATAACTATATAGTTAGGACTAGAAAGTATTCAGGTCCCATTGCTGAACTCATGGGAGGTTATTTTGGGGGAGATGTGTTAACATAAGTTTGTGACACTGTGTTGAGCCCCTTATGCAAGCCCTTCAGCACCGAGTTTACATAAAAGGATGATACTGTTGTGTTCAGGTTACCAGAACATTGCATTTCTGTACTCTGATCAGGTAAAGATCAAACGGGAAAAAGGGAAAGATTCCCACTATATGACAATAAACAGGTTAGAAGAAAAAACGACTGATCTTACAGTAGAGCAGGGAAGAAAGATCATACCAATCTAGCTACTTCAACTGCAGAAACATTTGTTTGGCAGGTGTAACTGGCTTTCTCATGATTCATCAGTGTTTTTCAGATTTTTTTTCAATCTTATAGCCCCCTAAAATTTCCAGTGAAGGTGCAAGCTCCTATGGAATTGAATGCTACCAGCAAGAGGTTTACTTTTCTCACTTACCTTCTGTTGAGTCTTTAGGAACATGTCACAGACCTCCAGCAGCCTTGTGGACCACAGGTTGAAATCCGCTGTCCTGGCAGAAAGAAATGAAGCCTTCTGGTTGTTGAGAGATCAATAATACACCATAACTCAACCCACCGGGAAAATTTCTCCCCACCACCCATCCATCTATGATCCACATAAGGCTACAGAAGGACGCTTGTCACCTAAGTGACCATTTGTTTGTTCTGTGCATGATTACAGGACCAAAGCAACACTTTATCAAAAATTCACCTGCCTCTCCAAGAAAAAATAAAAGCTGTCTTGAACCTTGAAAGCCTAGTTATCATCATTTGCTCTGCCATTGAAAAAAATTGAACAAGTGTATGACATCAGCTTTTGTTCATAAGCCATCTGTTGGTTCAGTAAAGCCACAATCTATTTGCATAACATCTTCACCATTTTTCTCACAGGAAACCTCAATGTCTCAAAATAAAGCTAATCTCTCCCCTTTGCCTTGTCCCTCTATTGCCTATACCCTTCTAGCCTTGCTCCAAGTACAGCTTGCTTCGGCAAACAACATGTACTGACTGTCCAAATGGCATCTAACTGTCTTTGCTAGGAAAAGGTTACCAAAATACCAAGTATGGGGATGGAGGGGCAAAGAGGAACGGGTGAGAATAACACAGACTGGTCAGACCTTACTTGGCAGAAGAGGAGAAGATGACAGTATTTCTGCTGCATCTGAGACACCATTAGCTTTACATAGTGAATTGAGGTAGCTAGACCGCCCCTTTTCCTATAATCTGGCTGGATTTTTGCATATATGTGTATATATATGCACATGTATATACACGTATGCATATCTGTTCATGTGTATACACACATGTATACGTACTTTCAGATTCTCAGGAGAATGTTTCTATTAGAGTTCTAGGTCATTTTTAGCTCCTGCTACCCCATGATTTAGGCCAAGAAAAGCCCTTTTAAAGTCTGAATGGTTATTATCTAAGAGCAAAAATAGAGAGAGCTCTTATGTACAACCAAATCTCTCCTTTATGCAAAAGTGACAGGTCAAATTTCAGAACTGCTTGCTTATTTCACTTTCATCTATAAGCTTTACAAATACTGAAAGTCCTTTAAAGGACTTTGGACTTCAGCGCTCAGGCTCCAAACCAAGAGACCGTGTATAAATACCAGAGAGAAAAGGCTCAGATTCTCATACACTGAAAAACATTACTGACTAGAAGATAGCTGCTTAACAGCTTTTTGACAGTAAATTACTTGGAGTTTAACAGTAATATCTGACATAATGTCACTTGAGTAAGTTAATATCAAAGCTCACTTAACTGATAAAATTATTTTAGAATATCTTGTCAGCAAGTAACAGGATCAGAAGAGATTTCAGTCTCTTGTATGACATGGGGGAACGCATTGAAGGACATCTACTAAAGAACTGACACACTCATTGGTAATATCCCTTACTGCTTTATAATAGAACTCTCTCCGGAAAAGATCATTCCCCTGGAAGAGGCTTATCACATTTGAATGCGTTGTTTCATGCATGGAAGCCATTTTTTATCCTCTTGATAGCTTAGATGCTGGCACGTTAACTCAGATGGAATCACACCAGAAGTCCATCCTTATTAATGCCCACTGACACCAGACACTTCTGTAGAAACCAAAGAGGCTGTTAAGAGATGCAGATGTGAGGACAGTCTGTGCAACACACTTTATTTCAGGTGAAGTCCAGTGACTGATAGAATACTTTGCTCATACTATGTGTCCTAGCATCCAATTTTGACCACAGGTGTATGTGCCTTCAGCAATAAGCAAGATCTCTTTCTTCTGCTATTAATGTTAAATCTTTCCTTGGTGTAGGCGTAGTTAATTTTTCCCCCCTCAAAAAACCAAAAAAATCCCAAACCTTAGATCCTCATTACAGTGCAGTCTAGTCATCTTCCTTGCTTAAGTTTTTCCAAATGACATACAGGTTCTTAGTAATACGAATAACTATAGAGAAATTCAGCTCTTTTAATGGCCATTTACAACGCCTTTATTCTGAACATCAAAAATCCAGCAAGGACTCTTGAGGTTCCTCATCATTCATGCCTCATTTCTGGAGATCCCCCTTTCCATCATGGGGTGGATGAGATGATGGCTTTGGTGCTTCTTGAGCTCCTTGCTTTCAGAGGAATTTCTTTAATACAAGAAAGAATCAACATCCTTTTGTTCTAAGTGCACTCACACTACCTTGTAACTATTCAGTGCTGAATAATTAGCTCTGTCTTGTTTTGAGCATCCCAGAATAACTGCTTTCTGTATCTTTGCTTGATTTAAGAGTTCACACTAGCTTATTATCTACTTCTATCAACATTTGGAGAAACAGCTGTTCAAACTTGACCCACATGGTATGAAATGAAGTTAATACACACTTAAGTACACTGATATATCAATTTTAGGTCTGTATCTGCATGAACAACAAACAGCTATTGGCTTATCTACGTCTTTAATGTTACAGCTTTGGATTACAGGACAAAAATTACACGCATCCTTCTATCATTCAGTAGCTACCCAGTCAGAGCTGTTTATTAATTACTGAGAATCTCTTATAATCTCAAAATAAATTTGACACAGCTATCTAAGCATATCTTACTCTTCCTTCCTATCTACATTTTGTCTGCTATGTACAAACCTTTTCTTTGTTTACCACAAGAAAGCAGTTAACATTGCTAAAAGCAAGTAACCTATTTCAAGGATTGCTCCATTACTTCAATGAAAAAACAAACCCAAACCAATAGTCATTTCTTTGCAATGGATGAATTCTAATTTTACTGAAAAAAAAAATGGTTTGTGTAAGCATCATGCTTAAATAGCAAAGTGTATAGCTGTCAGTGATGTTTCTCTTCCACTGTCCTACCTCCTCAGGCCTAAAAGGCAGATGACTAATCAAGGTGATCAGATGCAGCAAGAAAGTGCTAGAAGCACAGAGGAAGAAATGTAATTGATATATTTGAGTTACAGTGAAAAAAGGAGAAATATAAACAGCTTCACTGAGTGTGCAACAGCAATACATTTTAGCCTGTTTTATGTCATCATAAATCTCTCTCACAGAACGCTAGCTTTTATAATAAGAGACCAGCTTAGTCATTAAGTAAAATGAGTGCCCAAGAACATTTAGAGACTCAGAGCAGTTTGACATCTAATTACATGGATTTGAGCTTCCAGTTATCAAATCTGTTTATCTGTATCCCAAGCATACTAAAGGCACAGCAATTTATAGCAGGCAGCCTAAATCCTTTAGTTGAACTTTTCTTCCTCAAAATAGCACACAATATACTCCAATATCCAAGCAAAAAAATGCTGCCAGGACATACGGCATATTTGCTTGTAACAAAGTAAGCATTTAAGAAAGGCATTCCAGCAGCCAGGAGTTTTATTTGCCAAGAATTCTTTTTATATATATGTATATAAAAGTTTTTCTTTTTACATAGGAAACTAAGACAGAAGGGATGCAAGAGTTTGTGAAGATTTCAGGAGGCTGCAAAACATGTCCATGTAAAAACCATTCTCAGAAGCCAACATTCCAAATAAGATGAAGACTGAAAACACCTTCTTTGAGGCAGCTCACATCCTGACATTAACATTGGTGTGACAGAAAACGCTGTTCCAGGGACTTCAGGCCCTGAATTGTCAGTCTCAGTGGAAGAGCTTAAATATAAAGAAAGGGGAGCAAGAATCTCCTGTTTTCCAGGTACTGACTAATCCAGATGCATAACCACCTCTCCCTTCACTGGAGTCTCATCCGTTTTTCAGGTGGTCCTTTAGCGCCAGCACTCTGCTGAGCATTCTTTACAGTCTCTTTTTCCTCTGGCTTGACAGCTTCAGGGGCAGGTTCTGGTTCCTTCTTGATTTGATCCACTTAAGAAGTAACAGCAAAAGAAAGTTAAACCTCCAATTTTTATTCCTAAAATACTGTTCAGAGTACTTAGAAAATACTGTTGATGTCAAAGAGGCAAAATTAATTTCAAAGGTGTAAGAATAACCAAGGACTAAATTCATATCTATATGGGTAAAAAAGTGGAACAGATTGAAGAGATTCAGCTCATACTTTTCCTGTTCTGAGGTTGCTTACGATCAACCCAAAGCCTTCACGTGCTTTCTTGAGCTTGTAGCACCATGCAAAATCACTAAGATGCTGGACTGACTAAACTGTTCCCTCATTCACCCTTTTACCTTCCTCCTGCTTTCAAAGACTGTTTTTCCTGCATTTGGACCTTCAGGCAATACAGTTTTACAAACAGAAAGGGCAGGAGTAGAATACACATTTTTTCAATTTCACTCTGGCTGTCACACAGAACTTTTACCTAATACTTTGCACAATCAGGCAATGCCAGAATTCCTAACCACCTCAGCAGCAGCAGCAAAGAGCTTATATGGCAACTGGAAGACACTGCTATATAGAGTCGATTTTTTTAAGTCTTGTAAGAATATTAGAATTTTACCTGGGATAGGCTTTTCTCCAGGCTTTTGCTGGGGGGGAGGAAGGAAAAAATAAAACACATCAGTAGAACCAAAGTCATAATTCTTAACCCTACCTATTATTCACTTAGGAATATAAACCAAGCAATGTGGTCTTATACATAAGAGATGAGGGTAGAAGAGATCACTAAATACACTTTAAACAAAATCCAATTAACATTTTATAACATCCAGTTTTTCCTCTGACACCTGAAAAGCACTAAAGCAAAAAATACGCAGTTAGCCAGTGTTTCCCACATCTGAGGAGTAAACAGTTTTGTGAGATGCTGTAAACATCATTTCCTTTGCTCCCAAGGAGAAGACTTGGTGGAACAAATGGCTACTAGAGACAGCCAGAGGTAATCACAACAACTTCACAGCATGCCAAGAATTTCCACGCTAATTAATGAGCCTCCAGAACAATGAAGTAAGTAAAACAAAATAGCTGTGGTGGCTTGATTGAGCTCACAAAGCAGGAAACTGGAAGCAGCAGCAAAATCTGATAGCTGACAAGAACAGACCCTCTGTGATTAGATAAGGAATTTGCATAATAGAATTCGCCCTCACAGTTTTGCCAAGGTCTTAATGACTCCTGCAATTACAAAGGGGAATCCTACACTCCAATCAGAGCCTTCCATTTCAAATTTATTATCTAATCCATGTTACCACTGCAGAAAGCACACAAAATTCCCATTCAGTTTCAGCTGTTCAAGTACTTATGACTGCCTTAAGTTCTAAGTACGTTACAGTAATACTATGGCTTATAAGTGTCATACCTGAACAAATCTGGGTGGAAACTTTTGTCTTAGGTCTAAAAGCAAAGCATCAACCCGTTGCCTTTGGAAAATAGAACTTGGTTCTTCCTTCTTCTTGGCTTTTGGTTTAGCTTTCTCTGCAAGTCACAGAAATGTAAGAGAAAGCTGCATTAAAAGTTCTGTTCTCTTAGCAGCTCTTTGTTGTATGACAAGTTGGTATTCATCTCTCCTCTAAACTTCACCTAAATTTTCCCTTTGACATCAGGGTTTTTTTTGTGGAAGACAGATTAAGAACAATTCTTACCTCCTGACAAACTGGTTCTGAAAACATACTTTGGTCTCCAGTGGGTTGAAGAGTTGCCCACTTCGTTGACACATGGCTCACCATTTTCATCTCCCACCCATGCCTTGATGTTCATCCCCACCAGCACAGAAGAGCAAGATTCCTTCCACCTGACAGGGAGCCCTAACTTACCCTACAGACAGACACTTAACCTCATCTCTACACCATCGCTGTGCACTGCCTCAAGCTTTTTCCCCTACATTACCTTTCCTCTCCCAAAGTATGCAGGAGCAATTAAAAAATCATACCTCGTTCTTCTTGGTCTTTGAAATGCCACCAGTAGCCCTTGGACGGGTGATAGCGACAGTAGGACATAGCTTCTTCAAACGCAGACTGAATTCCATGCACTGCAGTGAGCTTTCAGAAAAAGAACATAAGGCAGTGTTCAGAATTTAAGGAGAAAATACAGTATAAGTTTTTGAAAGCAGGGATTTTAAAATTAGTATTCTATATTCATTTTTGTTCTGGGAAGGGAACTTGGGACATCTAGTTTTGGACCAAGAATGTAATCTCTTTAACAGGCTCTTACAAGAGCTCTTCTGAAGTGCTTTTCTAAACTGACAGAGAAAAACTTGCAAAAGCACTAGTTTACTAGAACAGAAGAAATCAAAACAAACCCGAGTGCCCAATTTAAAAGGAAATACCACATCAACTTAAAAACATAAGCCTCATTTAAAGAGAAACATAACATTACCTTAACATTAACATTCCAAAGCAAGCTTCACTTGAATATGTATTTAATTACTATTTCATATGTATTTGTCATGTAATTTTTCTTTGGATTATTCACACCTCATGCTGTTCCGCCAGTTGTGTAGCTTCAGTTATTCCGATCCGTTATCCTTAAACAAAGTATCCTACTTTTTGGACCATCTTGCACTCTTCCTGGATCTTTCATTTCCATGTGGGATGCACACCATATTAACCAGTGGGGTTTGTTTTAAGTTACTATATACTACACAAGTCTTTCCTCAAAACAGTGAGGGAGGGATTTAAACAGCCTGGGGAACAAGCAAGAGTAAAAGCAGATACAAACTGGTATACATCAAATGCACAGAACACTTACAACTCTGGAGTTAATGACAGACCCCAAGTCAGGTGCCTGATAAATCACTCCAGCAATAATATAGTAGTCGGCCAATGGAATAACTGTGGGGAGGGAAAAAGAGAAAGAGGCAGGATCAATTTAAAGCTCTGGCTGAAGACTCTGTATTTGTTGCTGAATTTCAGTAGTAACAGCAGAAATTGCAATATTCATCTCACCACCAAATTTTCTCCTTTTAACCTTTTCCTTCAAGGTGCTTTATTTGCACCTTAGCCACAGACTGATAAGGGTTAAAAAAACAAGGTCTGCTTTACAGATAGAAAAGCATCAGCTTTAAGCCCTGTCCTACTGCAAACAAATAATTGACCTTACAAGAGTTGGGGTTTTCAGAGCTACACAAGAGGAGTCAAGTGAACTGCACTGGAAGTAGTTCCACTTGCCTTTGCTACTGGCAGAAAGCCACAACGACGCAAGATCTCATTCTTCTGGCCTCAGCTTTCTCCAACTCGTACAGTCCTCTTAGCTAGACTTCCCAGACCCAATGGCAGCTAAGCACACACACAGCATGCCTTTCTAATTTAATAACATTCTGCCAAAAAAAGACTACCTTCCAAAGGCATTTGCTAAATCAGATTTGGAACCTCTTCTGACGGATCAAAAATTCTTGTTCATTAGAGCTGCAGAGCAGAGGAACACCAGAATTGCCTCTGCAATACTCTGCCAAACATTCTTCAATTGAGAAACTACAGTAATGCTATCAGCTTCGCATTCCTAAGGATCTTACCTGCACAGACATTTAGTCCAGTTCCTCCATCTGTATTAACACATTCTCTCTGAACTTTTTTACTGACAGGACCCAATTCAGCCAGTACTTGCATTTTATGAAGCTTGGACACCTGCCTAAATTAACAGACCAAGACAGCTGAGCGCATATTACAGCCAGTACCCACTTCTCAAAAGAAAGAGGATTCTCAGCATTTCCTTAGAAGTGGAGCAAGACACGGAACAGCAGCTTTACTGTCTCACAGCTCTGTACCAGAGCAGCGTACTTTCCTAGACAGGTGACTCTTCCCTAATCATTGGATCTAAAGATTTTTCCAAAATCATTTCAAACAGGCAAAAACTTGGCTTAAAGAATTCAAAATATAAATATACATTTTCCTAAAAACCACACAGAAGCCATAAGACAGGCCTGCACCAGTTCTATCTGAGTACTCAACACTAGCTGCGGACTCATGAAATTTTAGTTTTCCATCCCCGTTCTCGTGTCTCAAATACACTAATATTTGTACCATGATAAAATGAAACACATGGGTAACATTTGAGCTAGGGGACTATGCGACTCAATCAAGGTACCCAGCATAAACTGTACAGTCACAATAAGAAAAATGTTACCAAACAAGTCCCAGTTAAGTTCCACCAAACATACATTTGCATTACAGCAAAAGTCTGAACACACATTGTGGAAGCCCCAACTCTACTCTTGATCTAAAAAGTGTCAAAACAGGAAACTAAGGGCTGCATGATATTTCCGTACTCACCTTTTGAAAGCTAGATTCAAAACCTTTAATAAAGAAACAACTCAAAAAAATCCATTAAAGAAGGAATCATGTATGTTCTTTTTCAGTATGGAACTGCAACACAAAGAGGCCATTACCTGATATAAACAAATAAGAAGCATTGCTAGGCAAGGCAAAGTCCTGTACAAGACCAAAATGCATATGCAGAGCCTAAGTCATTAAAAAAAAAAAGTTAAGAAAGAACTAGCATTAACCTTGCCGTTCTTTTCTGTAAAGCTTACTCTGAAATAACCTAAATTATTCTACATATACATGTAGTAAACACAGAAGACAGTCCAATAACTATTGAAATGTGGCTACTTTTTTAATTCATCACACACGTGCAAACAAATCTAAGGTTAAAAAGGACTAATGAAGCCAGTTACACGCAAATGGGGAAAAAAAAAGCTAAGGTATTTCATTTAAAACTTGGAAAGGTCATCAGTGACACTGTAAGAAGGAGTGGTGCTGTTGTCACAAGATCCCCTCACAATTCCGAAATACTCAGCTCTCAGAGGAATAACCAAAACAAGAAGCATTTGCAGTATCTCATGGTCATTTTTCACATGGGTTGTCATCTTCTACTGACAAGATCCTGCTCAGCAGTACAACCAATCCACAGTTGAAGGTGGAAAGAGTGCAGAATAAGAGAGTGATGTGACACAAACAGAAGCGTGAACGATCCCTCTCCTTAACTAATGGAAATCATGGTTCTCCAAAATAAATAAATAAATCACATACTAGCCGCTTCAGATGCTTAGCTCAAATTAAACTAAGCTCATCAGCCCCAAGCAAGGATATCGTTAGCCTTATAGTCAAATAATCAAAATGAAAACTCTTGCATAGCCTAACAGATAAACACTACATGGCATGAATGCTATTACCAATTTCCCATGGCAAAACATACCACAAGGCAGCACTTTCTCAGTGCACTCTTCACATTTCACCACAAGATGGCAATCCCTGCTATTAGCACACCAGAGGTCACACTGCTACACGAAGTACCTCCACCCCACCACAAAGCCTCATACCTTTTTATTTAGATTTAAGATAAAGACAGAAAAGGGAAACCAGAAGTGCTTAAACACAAATTAGGAACAGATGAAAGGGACTAACTGATGGGCCTTCTCAACAGTGAGAAGAACTGAGTGACCTTACCTTGTGTTGGAGATTGCCTTTGCTGCTTTCGGATAATGAAGAGAATGGGCTCTTGAGCATGAAGAAGGATGTACTCCACTCCAACCATCTGGCTGAAAAAGAAGCAACCAGAGTAAGTACCTTCCTCAAGGTAAAATCCGTAGGATGTGAAGAGCTACCAAAGGGCCTGGCAGTAAAGGAATGAAGTTCTGAAGCTCTTCTATATAACGTGCAATAAATAAAGGCATAGGGTTTCCTGAGCTAGCTATCAAAACCTAGCTGTGTATATAAAGGGAGTTACAACAACCTGACACAACATCTAAGTAGAACATGTTAGCAAACAAATAAATAGCACGAAAGATAACAATCTGTCATCATAGAGATGTCATTTAAGCACAGAAACAAAGGGCCAGTGTATGATGTGACCATCTATGTGTCTGATGTGAAAGGCTCTCTGCAACCACATCTGAGAACAAGTGACTTTACCAATGAACTTTTAGCTCAGCTTGCACACTCCCTATCATATTGTCAAGTCTTTAAATAGTTCTCAGACATCTCACTTGTGCTCAGTGTAGCAGATGGGGAACTGCAAAGAAAGTTAACTTGCGCATGCTGCAATCTCATTACACAACCATCTGTGATCAGTTTATTTACAACACTCACTACTTTTATTATCCATACTAAAAAGCCAGCTCTTTGGAGGAATTATGTACTAATTACGGCACATAGCCAGCGGGATATGGAAACACAAACTATTTACGAACAAAAAGTATCCCCTAATGTAAACCCTATTCACCATAAAAAAACATTTAACTACATTGCCATTACTCGGGTTCTATTGAGCTGGGAGGATGAGAGAAGACAGCTTTTCTAATTCAGAGAAATATCTGAAAGGTGATTCGCTGCAATCTCAGAACATAAATAGAATCCTTCATGCTTAACACTTCCTTGAAATGGCATAAGAGGAAGTAGAAGACATCCAAATACAAAAAAAGCTGGGCTTCCTGGCAAGCGGTGGGACTAAAAAGCACAGAACAGAAGGAGGTTTCCAGCGTGCTTCCATTCAACCATCAAAGCCTCTGGATGGAGGGACAAAGGTCACCACACAGGAAGCAGTTCCAAATTACAACTTACTTCAAATGGTCCAAGGTCATCCGCTGCATTTTGACAACTTCATTGTTACATGTTCGGTCATAGAACGGGTTACTTCGCTCTGAGAAATAGTCCAACACACTCCCATTGTTTAATATTGGAATCCAGGAGCTGTCAACCCAGGAAATTCCCAAGAGATTATCTGGGAAAAGAAAGCTACACTGAGTACCAAAGCAGCCAGAAACACTATAAATACCTCCAAGAGTAAATTGCCACCAGTTAATGATTATAGCAGGGGAAGGAGGTGGAACACAGCCTCACACAAACCAGTTCTAATTAAAAATGTGTTTCACAGAGTTCAGATAATAATGGATATCCTTTAACCTTCTGCAGTACTGTTGTAGGTACACAACAGAAATATAGTCGTCTTTTATTATTGCACTTTTCTTTCCTTGACCACTAGCTGCTGGTATACCTTTATGTCTCAAGAATGTCAGCAGGGTCTATGTGCACATGGGTGTGCGCTGTGTTGGTGGGAGTTAATTAGCTCTGATATTATATACAATATCATCATACTACATCTACTCGGTAGTATTATATACAGTTTATTTTATGAACCACAGCATGAGCTGAGTAGAAAGACAATCCAAAGCATGGTTCCTTTTGAAAGCTAGGTCTCTGGTAAGTCAGTCAAATTTACTAAACCAAGTTAGAATCAGTTACGGGAGGGGGAAAAAGTGATATACCCCACACTAAATCTGAGCCTGGTCATGTTTAAAACAGTTTACTTCTTATAAAAATACTTTCCAAGCTGTAAACTATGATGCTGAAAAGTAGGTAAAACACTACAGAAATCTACTAAATAAACCAAGAGTTTTCTTTTGCTAAAGCCAATGAGTAAACTACTGAGTGAAACAAAATAGTGGTATTGGTAACATTTCTAAGATGTTCTGTTATTAAAATACATACCTCTATGGTATTACAACATCTGATACTGTTATGTTTCAAAGATTATTATTTTTGATGTGGGTGAAATCTATAATGAACAAAAAAACCCAAAACAGCAGACACAAAGATGCTATCTTTGGGCAGATGTTTCCCAGTAGTCTTGAACAAGAGATTCTATTCCTGACTCTACAATTAATCTGTCAAATTGCTTGCAGCAAATTACTTATTCCATAACTCAGTGGATATTACAGAAATCTAACTATAGAGTATTAACAATGATATAAAAAAGTAAGCTTTTTAAATGAAACATACTCTATAACCTGCAAATCATTATATGCCAGGTAAGTTCCTACAGATTTGGGGACATTTGAATTAAAACCCCTGGATTTTATTATCACACTGCAGCAAAATGATGTTCCTCAAGCAGACCAAAGAAACCAGTGTCAACAATTGGTTCCACAGTCAACAAATCTGCTAACGTTGAAGATCCATGAGGCACCTTGAAAAGCACCCTGAAATTCATCCATTTTAAATTGCAGCAGCAGCAAATAGAACTTCCAAGACACAAGAAAGCAGGAAACAAAGGCATGCATTGTTTAGAATTAAAAAACATAAGTGATGAGAAGTCACTGAAGACTGAATGAAGAACTGAAATTCCCTTCTCAAAGGAACCATTCCCTTACGTTCACGCATTATATACATACCCAGAGCTCCCACTCATCATTCCACTGTGAATATTTTACTTCTGTGACAACTCTGCATGCTCAAGGATGACTGGATCAGTTCCAAAAATGTCAGCTCATATACTATTAGCAGCTTCTCTGAGGAACATTTAATAAAGTAACACTAGCTGCCCAGCAAACCAGGAAAAATGCAGCATAAATGGTCGTGTGTAAATCATTTTGCCTTGTTAATCTCAGAATTGCCAGCCTAACTATTTCATAGAACGGGGGGGGGGGGGGGGGGGGGGGGGGGGGGGGGAAGGCTAGAGGCATTCCTGTTATTTCACATACACTATTTTCTATAAAAAGGAAATCTCGGAAACACAGCACTAAGATCCATTATTAAGCATTTAAGTTGTGGTAGCACTGATTATCCTGAATGCCTTTCAAAACCAAAAGAGAAGCTTTTGTTCTCAACAAAACCAAAATCTTAAGTGCTTGCATTCTTGCCATAATAAATTCCCATATTACATTTCAAATACAAACTTTTCTTGCTTGTATGATTAACAATAACTACATTTCTCAAGAGGAATGTCAGGCAAGCTTCGTATATATAGAGAGAAAGAGAGCACTGTAATGCTGTATATAGACTGATAAATGAATCGTAAAACAGAATATAAAGTTGGGCTCTAAGGCTCAATTATCCATAGCTGCTTAGTGCCAATATTTATAATTGCCTTTATAACTAGCAAGATTGTTCCCGTAAACTATTCTTGGGAAAAAAGGGGAGAAAGAACAAAACAAACTATGAACATGACGTGCCTGTTGTTCTCACTAAGAAGGGAGTACTTCTGTTTATTTTGGGTATGAGAAAGAAAGGATGGTGTTCCTGCTTCCCTGTTCAAAAACAGGACATCTTGTTCAAAGCATTTTTTGTGGAATTCAGATCACAGATGCAAAAGTAAAGTGCTTGTGACAATACTGCCAATTTGCCATGAATGTCAGGACAAGTTGGGAGACAAGCCAGCAAACCATGGCAAAAAATAAGAGGAGAGCAATTCACACAACGTGCCGTACCTGGCCTTGCCAGTTGGATTGGCCAACACTAGGCTTTGACGAACTGAGAGGAACAGTAAAATAGTTTGATAGCTTAAAAACAGAAGTATGCTTCAAACTCAATATATTGAACCACATTAGATACAAGACTTTGAGGGAGCTTAAACGATCTGGATTAAGATAGAAGGTTCTCACAACAGCTAATAACTTAACACAGCACTCCTGCCATTAATTGTCCACATAGCTCCTTGCTGCAATCTGAAACAAGGCAGTCAGAAAAACAAACAGGACTGCAGACATCATTAAGTAAGAATTTGAAGAAAAAAAGAGAAAACATCTGTGGCATTATCAAA
This sequence comes from Phoenicopterus ruber ruber, assembly GCA_009819775.1. NCBI lineage: Eukaryota > Metazoa > Chordata > Aves > Phoenicopteriformes > Phoenicopteridae > Phoenicopterus > Phoenicopterus ruber. The sequence goes on from CM020219.1 coordinate 40,015,657, forward strand.
ATTAAGTCCTCACAAGCGTTCCCTAAATATCTACTCTTGGTCATTCCCCGAGACTCCCACTACACAGGCTTTTGGTGTGATTCCATTCAGACACTCTTATGGTGAAAAATAATTTCCTTTCTCATGTTTTCAGTTACTTCAGCTTACTTTCTGGCTTTTCTAACACCTGGCCTGCCTCATCACCTCCACCCGAAGCGCTGCTAAGATTACCAGCCTATCTCACTGCTTTGGTCTCGTGCAAGTCCCACGCATGCCAGTGTTTCCCACTTTCCTCCACACTTCAGAGCTAAAATTGTGTTTTTTAGCTGTTCCCTTAGGTTACCATCTCCCCCTAGGACATCCTTATTCTACCTGAAAAGGCAGAAGCATACCAAAGGGAGGCTTGTTTTATCCCGGGTGCCCTGAACACCCCCCCCCCTCGCCTGCCTCCTGTCCAGGAAAACTGCTTTTTGGACAGTTTTTCCTCCCAGTTCCCTCTCATGACATAGATGCATTAACAATGCTACTAAACTCTCTTGTGCAGAGTTTTCAAAGACATGCAAACGAACTTCGCAGCTCCATTGCCCCTGCAGAGCACTAGCGAAGGAAGCAGCTCTATTATCCTCGCACCTTTGGCCACACCTCACCGCCCAGCAACTCGGAGCGAATACTATTAGCACAGCAACCTCCAGCCAGCCAGGGCAGCGGCCAGCACACCAACCTCCTCCGTCAGCCGCAGCTGCCCCGGGGCAGCCAGGCCCGCCGCTCTGCCCCACGGAGGGAGCTCATCCCTTCGCGCTCCGCGGCGGAGCTCAGCGCAGGGCGGCGGGCAGGGCCCACAGCTCGACACAGAGGCGGCGCCCGGAGGGCCGTTAACGGGGAGCCCCGAGCGCCCACACACGCCCCGGCCCTACCTCGGATATCCACAGCCGCCATGGCCGCGCCGCGCCGCGCACTTCCGCCCGGCGCCCCGACGCGGGGGAGGCGGCGAGGACAGGAAGCGGGGTAGAGCGGCGCCGGCAAGCGAGACGCGCGGCGAGAGCGGCGCCACGCCCGGCGGGGCGGGAGGCGGGGCGGGGCGGGGCGGGGGCGGGGCCTCCGGCAGCGGGGCGGGGCCAGGCGGGGTGAAGGCGGTCCTCGGCCAGCCTTGCCGTGCCATGGGATCGGGTGGGGTGGGGTGGGGTGGGGTGGGATGGGATGGGATGGGATGGGATGGGATGGGATAGGATAGGATAGGATAGGATAGGATAGGACAGGACAGGATAGGATGGGATGGGATGGGATGGGATGGGATGGGATGGGATGGGATGGGGTTGGATGGGATGGATGGGATGGGATAGGTGGGATGGGATGGGATAGGATGGGATGGGATGGGGTGGGGTTGGATGGGATGGGATGGGGTGGGGTGGGAGAACATCCCTCGTCCCAGCACGCAGCCACTGGCCGGGGAAACGCAAGTGTGAATCGAAGGGTTGTGCTGCCCCAGCCTCCCACCACAGCCACAAGGTGACCTGCTCTTTACCCATGAGTGACACGTAACCAAAATGATGGCATTAATGATGAAAACAAACTGTATTTTTAAGATTAGTTCTGAGCTGTTTCTTCAAAAACAGAGATACAGGCATTTTACAACCATTTTCACCTCGTCTTGGTCCTCTGGTAGTTGTCAAAGTTGTTTCACAGTGAAAGAGATGTGGGCTGCAGGTTCCTTCTGAGCACCCCACCCATCCCGGTCGAGCTGGCTGGGGTAGCCCTGATTTAGATTACATACGGGAATAATACGGGATGTTTGAGATCACACCATCAGAACACTGCACGGTTCCTGTCCTGAGGTTTGGCCATTGGCATTTTGACTCTTCAGTGATATCACCAGTCATCTATAGGGTGAAGAACACCATTCAGTGGATGGAAGAATATACATACATTGAGAATTAACAAGCTTTTTATCGAGACTGACAACCACAACCCAGCAATCTGCTGTACCGAGCGCCGAATACCCCCATGTCCCGCTAGCGCAGCTCCACGCGCCCATCTCGGCCGAGCCTTTGCGGAGGGCTGCCAAGATCAGCAGTTCCCTCGACGGGAGCACAGGGTCTGTGAAGTGAGCCTGGAGGTTATCATCGCCTTAATGATGGCACGTTGGAGAGGTAACTGGCGATGCAATTTCTTCCCCTTCTGTTAGAGAGACGTGTATAGGGTGTATAAAGTACAGGAAAGGGATATTATTATTATTGTGTGAAAGCAGTCACAAAGTTAGGACAAACCAGAGCTGATGCTGCTTATTTGCTCTTCATTCTGTTCTCTTGTACAGATGCCTTACAAGACAAACTTCAATGGCATAACCACATACTCTTCTTTTTTTTCCCCAGGATTCCTGTCCCATTCAATATGTTAGAATCACTATATGACTCGCAGATATACCGGGTTTCACAGCTGTCCAGTAATTTCAGTCCCTTATTTGTTGCAGACTGATACCAGGGATCTGATCTATAGATGTGCTGAGCCCTTGCTGCAAATGAAGTTATGATGGTCACGCTTTGTGTGTTTTATAATTCTCTGCACTCTGAGAAGTCAAGTTCTCTGAAATCCCTCTCAGATTAAGCACCCAAAATAAGATTTTTGTAATCTCTGTGCCTCAAGACTGCATCTCTAAAAGGGGGGTGATAACAGGTCCCTTAACTCAGAGTGGTTTGTGAAAATAAATTTAATAATGTCTGCAAAAATATAATGATGCTGGGGTGATTAGTGTCATGGGGAAATTAATAATTCCTGCTTCAAAACAGGTTTTGCTTAATGTGCAAAAAATAAGTAAAGAAGATTGAACAGTGGAGGAAAATAAAGTATTGGCCAGGAGAGCACCGTCCATCCTTAACGCTGAATACAGAAGGAAGCCGTGAAAACATGGCACTTGACAGTCTTTAATGGCACAACTACATTAAAAAAAAAGATAACCTTAATTTTTCAGTTTTCTCATTTCTGAGTGCTTGTCTTTGCTACTGAGATAATGTTCTGCATAACATACTTTCCCACCGGGTAGTTCACATGTGCACACACCCCGCAGATCCCCATTCACTAGTTAACTGCTACTTGTTAGCAGTTTCTGCCTTTGCCAAACACACCTCTTTAGCGTTATCCACAGCAGAGTGTTTCCAAATAAAATTACGATAGGTTGCCATTCTAAACCCAATATTTAAATATCCCTGTCGTGAACAATCCTCCCGGAGAGCAGAAATGCCAACAGACATAACAGCCACCCTTCTGGAGCATCTCTGACGCCCTGTCTCATTCTATTTTTGTGCAACCCGTTTCTCTTCAGTAGCAAATGGGAACTCAACCTCCATTTTAATTACTCACGTTGTCTGTCTTTCCCGCTGACTCTGCACCTCTCCTCAGCAAGTGTGTCTTCGGATGAGTGCGAGGCTGAAAAGCAAAGACTCCTGGATGGGAAATAATGGGGGCTGATGGCTTACCATAAATCTTCAATTACATGGTAAGGCTAGCTGAAGCACTGCTGGAAAGAATTGTTCACCTGGTAAGGTTTTCACCTTCAGCATAAAAGTCTAGGGCTTTTTCCCTCGCCTTCCTCTGAAGGGAGAGTCCTAATGAGTATTGCGGTTCTGCCCTTGTTAGCAGGAGGTCCGGATTACAGAGGGAGAGCTAATGAAAGCTATCAGGTAAAATGAGGAATTTATGCACGCTGCTTTTAATGTCAAAGAAAGGCACCTTAAGCAATTAATATTTAGACATATTCATTTCATTTGCGTATTTTAAAAATGCATAAAATACTTGGATAAAAATTGGCACCTTTTCATGCCCCAGTGTTTGGATGTCATTTAGTGTCACCCTCCCCCCAGTGGGACTATTTTTATGTACTTCTGTTACCAGAGCTAATGAGGAATCTCGTCCTACTATGCCCCTCTCTGCTAGGCACCACACATACGTATACCAAAAGAGGCTGCCACTAGTTTACAATGTTCGTTATCTCCAGCGGATGCAGGATTGGTAGCGTTGAGCAATCCGATCACGTTAGGGGTACAGTGGGGACACTGGCAAGGACTCCCTTTATAGTCTCAAATAAACACGGTCAAATTGAGAGGACAGCGTCTACAAATGGAAGGAAAACCGTCTCTGTCCACATTAGGTAAAAAGTGTTGTCTATGTGTCCTTATCATTATACTCTGGGTAGTTTCCAAAACATATTAGAGGCTGCTGAACAAGGGGATCATCACAGCGCCGTGGATTCTGCCAACCTGCGTTTGAACTCGCAGATTAACAGTAACAAGCTCCAAGTCCCATTCAGTGTTCTGGGCAAATCTAGTTCTGTAGTGAAGCGCAAGGGAGATGTAAATTCCTATGCTAATACAAAATTGCTGGGCTTGAATTACTTAAGAAATGAGCGATTTGGTACTGGTTTTATAGTAAATAGGAGTGGGAAGATGTTCTTTTAAATGCTTATCTTTTGGTTTGGGGAAAAGACATCAAAAAATGAACAAACCAGTGATAAAATTATGGGCAATGCAAGGAAAACACTGAAATCACGAAAATTTAAAGGGAGGAAAGGGAAGGTGTGAGTGGGCTACTATGAGTTCATTGCCCTTATTTTGTTTTAACATTTTTGCTGGTGAAGTGTTCTTCTTTCCACCTTGAAAACAATGACAACGCTACCAGTATCTTCAGATGGCACTACACATGCAGTCAGTTACAGAATAGCTTCCAGTAGGCCTCAAAAGCCATCGTTGAGTCGTGCTTCAGAAACCCATAGCACAGCCAAATTGCAAAATTCTGGTTTTTAAAACCTTAATCAAGCACTTTTGCTGACTTCAAAGTCTGTTAATTTCTCCTTTCGTTCAGTGCATCTGCCTGTACTTTTCCTTTTCCTGAGATGCTGTTTTCTGCACAGTTTTTATAAATACCGCTAATCACATGCATTGACTGTAGAAAAAAATAGCCAGGCTTGTGTGCTCTTTTTTTCTCCTGGAAAAATGCCACGGGGAAGATATAACTGAAGTGGCTGCAACGATGGCTGCAGCTGGTGCCCTCTTCAAAACTGGGGCCCCCCTCATTCCTATCAGCTCTGGGCTGCAAAGAACAGAGGAGCTGGGGGACAGTGAGAAGAGTGATGCTCCTGGCATCCTCAGAGCATGTCAACACGCCTCATAGTGCTTTATTACAGTCACCTGTTCGAAGGGATGGGGAAAAAAAAAAAGATAAAACCTTGCTAACAGTCTAAAGGCTTCCCGAAAAAAATTCATCTCCCAATAAACTCCAAAAGGCTATCGGTCAGGAAGTTAATAAAGACAAAATGTCAGGATGCCACGGGGCTGCTGACAACTGCAGGCAGGAGGGGAAATTAGCTCCCAAGCAAAGCAGCACCAGCTTTGTCATCTCGTGCACGATCACTTATTAAAACCACACTGAAGCTCCGGGTGCTGGCTTTTGTGTTTCTGCAGGCATCTCCGAGCGCAGCATCTCTGCTGCTGCATTGGCATTATCCACGCAAAAGCCCACGACGGAGAAGGATGCAACAAGCCCAATCTGAAAGTGCTGGATCACCCAGAGGGGGCTGGTGGGAGAAGCAGACGCTGCCCTGTGTCCCGAGAGCTGCACGGGTCAGACGCAGACCGATGTCCAGGACGAGGCAGAACGAGATGTCGGGTCACCCCGGAGCATGGCCTCCATCCCGCACGGCTCTACTCGTCTGCATTTCTTTGCTGGCTTGGGAGTCAACTGGTGGTTTATTTACACCCAGTTTCCAAAGGGCAGATCAGTGTCCCGGGAGCAGAGCCCCGGCCTCGCTCGCTGCCAACGAGCCGGCAGTGACCACTTACAGCCAAGGCTTGCCCCGGAGAGGGAAGGGAAGAAAAGCAAAGCAATCACCTCCCCACGCATCCTCTGTATTGCACGTGCCTAACCATCTAATAATCCCCGTCTCCAGACCGCGCTACAGATTTAGAGTTTGTAGGATACCTCTCAGTAAGCTTTGAATGCCATCATTTTATTGTGCATTATAAACCCTAATATGGCCAAATTGCAAAAAGTCCTTGATTTTTATGCCCTTAGTCAGGCACTTGGCTGATCTGAAAGAAGGTTTTAATAAACTAAAAAGTCTCTCTAGTCTGATGAATGAAATCAGGATTTGTTTTCCTGGTTTACTGCATATTCTATTAAAAAAACCAGAGCTTTGGTTTGGCAGCGAGCCCTGTGCTCCCCAGTGGGAGGATGCAAAGGGAGGAGAGGCTGACCAGATCAGGAAGGGAAAAAGGAACAATTCCATTCTTTCAAGATTGGAGAGAGCTGCAAAATCCAACAAGCAGCACCAGTGGCAGAACATGAACGAAACCTCTAAAAATCTCTCTGCTTGAACAACCCCAGGCCTTACAATGCTTAAAATAAAGGGGTTTATTACATTTCAGTGAAGAATTTTCATCTCTGCTCTGTCCGTTTAGTCACATACCTTTTTTTTCCTGCATCTTCTGCCTACCTAAAACAGATTTCCTCACCTGCTACGAAATCTTAATGTGCTCACTCCATCACTGTCTCAGGTGCCTCATCGGCCAGGCGGGTCGCCGATTGGGTCCCTTCTTCCCCGCTCTCCTTTCACGTTATTTTTTACTGGTGTTGGTTGCCTGGTAACCCTAACACTTCTGCTTCCTTCCCAGCAATTTTACATGTTTCCCCCCAACAGGTAGTGATAAAAAAACATTATTTCCATCCTGACAGGTATGTTCCTTCTTCACCTGTGCCTCCACACGATGCGATGTTGAAGGCAGACAAGCCGCCCAAGCGTTGTCCCCATCTCCACGTAGCCAGGGCTGCTCATCCCCGGGCCCGGAGAGAGAGTGAGTTAACGCTGACGGCTGAGCTAACCTAAGGTGGGGAAGTCGGACCATTTTCTGGGCCTGCGAAAAATGAGCTGTAGCAAAGTGTTCCTTCTCTGCCAGGTAATACTGCATTATCGAAGGTTATTTAGAATCATAGAATCATAGAATTGTTCTGGTTGGAAGAGACCTCCAAGATCATCGGGTCCAACCATTAACCTAGCATTAATTGGACGCTGTTTTGGGCAGAGGAAAGTTTGGTTTGGTACAGGTGGCAGGAGTTTATGGGGGCCTTTCAGCTCAACAGCTACATCGGGCTTTTGCCTGCTTAGTCTGCACAAAGTATTTTCAGAGAGGGTATTTACACGGTCACTGCAAGTGTGGCTGAGAAGGTGTGGGTTCCTCTTCCTTTCCATTCAGAAGCTGCTGCGGAGAGTGTCGCTATAGGCTTCACCTTGTTGCCCTCTAGCCTCTAAGCTACAAGGTCCTCTACATGATAGGAAACTACTAGTGAATCAGTGCTCAACATGGGCTCTGGGAACTAACACAGGTGCACGAGTCTGCTCAAATAGTTCTGGACTGCAATTTGCAGAGGAATCCCATTCTCAGGAGCATCCATCCCTTCTCCTGCAGGAGCAGTAAAACTCCTGTCACAGGCTGCATTAAAAAATGATAGGCTTTCCTCCCCAAATACAGATTATCTCATCTTTGGCATCAGTATGGTCCCAAAGAAGTAAGGTTGATCCCTTGGGTATCAGAAAAATATCAGCCCATCGTGCTGGTGCTGCACTCTCCATCATCAGAGGCTGAGATTAGTCTGGCTATGGCACTTCACAGAACCTTAAAGAGGCTCTAGTCCTGACCCTGCCTTCACAACGTACAAAGCTGGAAACTAGCTTGAGAAGAGCACACTTTCCAGTACATCTTACACATGACAGAAATCTCCATCTGGGGATATTCTCTCATCGAGATCAGCCAAGAGTGGGCCAGTTGTGAGTATTTTACATCAGACTTTGATAGGAAAGAGTAGGTTAAATTAATTAAGCTCCCATCACAGAGATTCAGCATATGCTTCCAACAGGTGACAAACCTGCACTGATGCCAGAGCTTCATCTGTATAGTTGAAAGTGCCACAGCACCTCTCTGCCTTGCAGATCATACTGAAGTCAGTAGGTATGTGGCAACTAACAGAATACGCTGGGATAGTTGCGCACCCAGCAAAGAACTAGTCATGTTTTTCTGTTGGTGCCATGGAGAGTGGAGCAAGGACACCTACGGATTAACAAGCAAAAGATCTTGTTTGATCATTCCCCCCACTCCCCTCTCCCCAGTGTTTTAAATATCCCCTTTGTTGAACAGGAAAAAATCAGGATAGCAAGGCAGGAGATGATACACAATATAGCTGATCTACTGGAGAGAAGCCAAAACAGCAAAGCCAGGCATGCGTTTCTATAGTACTTAGCACAGTGGGGCTCCACTGGGACTCAGAAGCTATCATGATCCAGTGATAAATAATGATAATAGGAACATCAGGAGATGAATACAGACAAGCTGTATGTCCTACAAATCTGTCAAAAATTAACATTTACCATCAGCAATACACCACATGACTGACCTTCATAGCTTGATTGAGTGCCATGAAATGTAGACTGTTGTCTGAGGGAACAGAAGGTAAGGCAGGGCAATGAGCACCCTCCATCAATAGGGCTGTTTCTCCAGGACAGGCTTCCCCAGTATAGGGCAAATCAGCAGCCAGGTGTTTCATTCACATATTGAGCACTGCATCTGTAAAAAATTGCATCTGTAAGAAATTGCATTTCTGCCCAGCAGGAAATGCCCTTACAGAATCAGCCTGGGCTCCGTACTGACAAAGGACAGGCATCACGAGCCTTACCAAGCTATATGGTCTCGTTCACTCAGCCCCAAAAGATGCCATTAACCCTTGTTTAGTCTCTGCCGCTTTACTAAATCTCTAAATCATGTTAAACTTTTTTTTTGATTCCAAGTTATAATGAGATTTGGATTTAAGGAAGGTTGAGCTAAATGAGTTTCCTTGTCTTTGTAAATCCACTGTCAGAGCTGTGGCAAAAGCAATATCCCTCAGACTTAAGCTCCAGGGTTGACTGGAGTATCTTTTCCATCTGTATTATCCATCTATGCAACTCAGGATGGTTGTTCCTTCCTAAAAGGGAAAGGTGAACGGAGAGGAACATTTTATGGCTTCAGGCTTACTAGCCTTTGAGCCGAATCCTTGGACTCCATTCTGGGCAGAATAACTGGTCATTTCAAACCGTATCTCAGGTGAGTATCAAAGATACAGAAGCTGTAGCCTGAATTCTTATATTGCTCATGGGTTTTCTACTTTCTCATTCACAGTGGCTTTTATGGCAGATCAAATGTCGCCTCTGTCTTTGAACATTTACAAAAGTGGACGTGGAAATCTGTATTCATCACACATTTCTCTCTCTGTATGAGTTTCATTTGTTAAAATTCACATGTCTACCTATGTTTTATAGTCATTACTTATCATATCAGTACATTTAAAAATCTCTTTCAGTCTGTCTGCAGGAAAAATACAGAATATATTAAATGTTGTAAATTTTGGGATTTCACCTCAAAGATCTCAGACCCTTCAGGTCAGGAGACATCGACTTTCCCATTTGTGAATACTACATTTCTGAAGCCTGACTGCCTTTCACTGCTGATGGAGTAGAAGTGACTATATACAGCATTTGTTTTCCAGATACTAATGGTATCATCTCCCATACCAATTTTCAGAGCAACAGCTTGTCTCAATGACATCCAGAATCTGGTCCTCTCTAGGAGCTGTGTTTCTTATTTCTGTAACCCTGAGACCTCAGTCAGTCGAGCAGATAAACACTGGATTTATGAGTGCAAGGGTATGTCAGAATATCACCTCTCAAACAGAAGAAAAAAATCATCAATGAAGCTCCAAAGATGTTGCTGCTTATCCTGTCTGTCTACACAAACCAACCTTTTCATAAAATATTTGGTGCAACACAAAAGTGACCTGCTTGCTTTCAATCTGTAGAAGACTGTGTTATACAATGATTTGATTTGTAATGTGAGCATGACACTAAGTGATTATATGAATTCCTATATCCTTAATGCAGCTCAAATACCTCATTTCAGCATCCATCCAAATTTTAAAGCACTCTTAATGCATATGGTAACTATTTAGAAGCAAGTTTCTAAGTCATCTAAGCCTGTCATCTCTTCATTCCCTCATTCACTAGTAAAATGCTAAAACCACATCATACATTGATAGGGTGGCTTCACACGGACACTGATATTGGCCCTAGCCCCCAGCCCCCGTAAGCGATGCGGCCGAGGAGCCTCATCCCGGCAGGAGATGCCGCGGGCCATGTCAGAGGGGCTGGGTCAGTGGCAGAAGTCGGGGAGACTCAGGGGAGAGCGGTGGGAAGGGAATTCGGCTGAGATGCTCAAAGAGGTTGGACTTTAACCTCAGGCCCCTCTCATGTGTCCTGGATCACACTCCCAAAGGTTACTGCCCTGCCATGCCAGAGGGGTCAGTCTCTGAAATCAGCAGCTTCGAGAGCTCTGTGCTGCCCATGAGGGTGTGTTCACCCACTTTGTGTTATCAGCTGAGGGGTTTGTCTCCTGCTCGCACGGGTACCTGTCTACAGAGGGTAACACCTAAGAACAATTGGAGTAAACTGTGTGCCTTACGCGGAGCCCTTCACATTTAGTAACATAAGACATATAGATATACATATGAGCTTCTGTAGGAAGAGCCCTTAAACACAAAGAAAAAAGAATAATCAATAAACCAAACCAACTACTAAATGGGTTAGCAAGTAAACAATTAGAGGACAATTGCGACACACCCCATTACTCCCAGCAGACTGGCTCAATTCCCACCATCCCCAAAGCCTCCCAGTACGGAATGAGAGATCTTGCTAAGAAGGTCAAGCATAGCTTGTTCTTCTAACTGCTCTACATTTTTCAGTACTGGTGTTTCTCAGCTTAGCGCTGTGATGAAGTCACTCAAATAACTGTGCAAGTCCATAAAGGCAACAGCCCAGCGAGAGATTTTTCTTAGGCTGATCCTCATGAGCAAACCGTCCTTAATTGAAAACCAATGGACTAAGAATTAAATGAAATCTGGATAGTGAAGTCAGTGGGTAGCTGACGGGAGATGCAATCAGAGAAGCAGAGGCATGGTCAATGAGTAATTTCATAAATCCATGTTAATACAGATATTCTCCTATTAGAGGAAAAGTGTCCATTTTCTTTCTTTTCAGCCAGTGTAGATTTGGTTAATATAAATTATGAGAACAATGAGGGCAAGAAAAGCCTGGTTTCAGATGAATTCCTCATACACTGCACCTGACCTCAGCATAAGAAAATCCTAGAGAGCTGCAAAGTCTGTTATCTACTGCCGATGTGGCAGGTTTGCAGACAGGCTTTCAGAAAGTCTGTCCCATATGCCCATGTACTTCACTGGTATATGCACACGCCTCTGAATTTATCCAACAGGGATTTTGCAAGTCCATCTTTCGTAGAAGGGGTGTCTTCCTGACTTTAGCTGGACCAGATCAAGCCTACAACTTTTTGTCCCTGTTTAGAAAATGAGTTTTCTCCTTAACCACCTTTCTCCACTGTGCCCCTCTTGGTAAGTTTGATTACTCATTTGGGAATAGCACCTACTTTTTTTATTTGTAGAGATCCATGCCTTTGGAGTCTTGACTACAATCCACCTCTGGTGCAATCTGGAAAACAATCAATGCATGTCATTTCACAGATTTGTCTGAAGAAAACAGTGAGTCAGGGCTCAGACTAATTCTGCTTACCGTTCCTGTCACAGGGATTACTAAAAAAAGGATGGTCATTTTTTTAATTAATTTAGGATTAAATTGGCTTCTCCAGAGAACAGTCATCTGGATAGCAAATGCTACCTGTAGGGTAATGACAGATAAGAGGGGCTTGCACATTTTGCCTGTTTATGCCTCAACATGGATTTTTCACTGCTACTGACATTTAGCTTTGCTTCCTCACTCCTGTGCTTGTGTGGCCTCTCTTTGTCCCTGCTCTAGAAATCCTGGTGCGTGTGTACAGGTGTTCCAGCCCCCAGCTCCACCTTCAAACATCCATTGCTTCCTCACTGAAATGCAAAGGTACTGTTTTTATTGTAGTATTTTCCATTTTCTTCCTCATCCACGACATCCTTTTAGTTCATCTTTTCCTCTTTCCACTCTGTCTTTGTTCTTTCATATTCTCACCACTTCTGATTTCAAAGCTCCTGTTCTGCTCCTTCTCTGGAGCATCCATCCAATGCTCTCCAGACCACCGACTGAAAGGAGGTTGTAGAGAGATGGGGGTCGGACTCTTCTCCCTAGTAACAGACGACAGGACAAGAGGAAATGGCCTCAAGTTGCGCCAGGGGAGGTTTAGATTGGACATTCGTAAAAATTTCTTCACCGAAAGGGTTGTCGGGCACTGGAACAGGCTGCCCAGGGAGGTGGTGGAGTCCCCATCTCTGGGGGTATTCAAAAGACGTTTAGATGAGGCCCTAAGGGATATGATTTAGTGGGGGACTTGGTAGTGCTAGGTTAATGGTTGGACCCGATGATCTCGGAGGTCTCTTCCAACCAGAACAATTCTATGATTCTATGATTCTATTCTATGACTCTCCATTTTTCAAATCCCTGCTGGAAATATATTTTCTTCTTTCCCTAGCTGGTATTTAACTGCTATCTGCCTTGAAACCATGCAGTATTTTACAGAAACATTGGATTGGAATAAAAAATTACTTCCAGCCTCCACATCCAACATTAATCAGGACTGTATCTCTGGTTTTAGTAAATACTATATATTGTATATACTAAAGTTTTCAAATAAGACATTATGAAGGAGGAAACACATTACTGATGTATCAGAACAGGAAGCTCGTAGCTGCAGTCCCAGACAAAGGAATTCCCAGCTTCAGATGCTCAGAGCAGCAATTTCCCAAGTTCTCTGACAACATGTGCTATATTTTTTAATTATTTTCTTACTCTGAGCCTCTAAGGCAAGTGCAGGGTAGGGAAAGAGGATCATGAATCTAGCTTACAGTGGCCCTCTGTTTTGAGAAATTTGGAAGCACTGCATTGAAATTACCTTTTTTTACCTGGCATATTCTGACGAAAGGTATTTTATGTTGCCCTAACAGTCATACACAAAATATTTCAAACATTGTGTCATTTAACCTTGTATTATCTAAGGCACACAATTTGTACAAGGTACTTTCTCCACAGCAAAACTGACCCACGTTACAGCTTGCCCACATTTTAGATGGCCATTGTATGCGCCCTAATTTAGAAACAGCTCAAATAAATAGAGAGTAATGCTGAAAATGATCCAAAATAATGGCAACTGTTTATTTTAAGAACCAAAGTCTTCGGATTGTATTCCCATTGCTGCCGGTTTAGCTAAGGATTTTAATTGCTGTGTGTGTACGTACAAGTACATGTATATGTATGCAGAACTTACATTTTTGCATTCACCAAGGACATTTCATCAAAAGTCTTCACATATTGGCTGTCAATGATGTTTGACGGCCAAGGCACCAGGCCAAGGATCATGTCACTGTCACACAAAATGCAGAAGCAAATTAGGAAATCATAAAAAAGGCACAGAAAAGGCCCAAGGCAGGCCGCAACAAGAAAAAATCTCAAAACATTAGAGAAAACTCAAATGCCACGACAGCAGCCAAAATCTCCTCAACACCAGGAAGCCGTCCTTTCCTGAGCTGCCACGACACTCCTGCTCGGGGCTAAGAAATTATCGTGACAGCTGTGTGCAGACAAGTAGGGCCATAAAGGCTGCTCTTCGGACTCTCCTCAGGGTGATCCTGCTAATAGAAGCTGTGCCCAACGTCTTACGGGGAAAGAAATACCTTTTCAAAGGGTATAACAATGCAGCGAGAGCGTTTTGCAGGACCCACTAAACAAACACTAATTTTCTGCAGCGGAACCCACGGTGAGCTTCGATTAAATAGTGATAGTCGTACTCTCTACATGTCCACACTTGGGACCTCACATTTGCAATATCACGCGGCCCCTCTAAATGAGTTTGAAAGGCTTTCATAGACCAAAGTCCATTAGAATTTCTCTTCTCTTTGCAGGATGAAGCAGTGATGTTTCCTCACTTAAGGTTCACTTAAGCTCCCCGTATACACAGAGTTATACAGATACCACACCGTACTGGCCACCTTCCATCACTGCAGTGTCCTGGGAGATGAGGTCTGGCCTGGAAAGCTGCCTGGATGGGGAGCAGAACCATTTTTGCAACAGAAAAAGAAAGCTGAGAACCTCACATGTGAACTGCAGGCCTGATGCTACTCGGATCACGCACAGGTGGTAAGTCTGTGACCATGCGGCCTGGGGCTCTGCGCTCACCACACCTCACAAATTTGTTTCTAGCAAATCTGGGATTGCACGTCCTCAGGAAAACCCCACATGCTGCAGGATCATGAACGTTGGGGATGCAGCAAGAAGCATTCCTCTTGCAGAGCTTTTCTCCCCTTTTCTGCTTTCTTGTGCGCAAATCACCCATACATGTGGTAAAAGACCTTAAAGATCTCCAGTTTCCACTGCAGCTTTCACTGAAGTCGTTTCACTCAAGCACTTCTTTAGATACAAGAACCCCCATGCTCAGAAATGGATCTGTCTCTAGGATGAAGCGAGCCATCTGCTTAGCTGTGCGCTGCAGCACCCTCGGCATGCTAGGAGAGCGAGAAAAACGAGCAGAATAACTATATGCAACCAGAAAAGCAAGTGCGAATGCATTTGCACTGAAATTTGACCCGGGCCCTGCACTTTACACTTCAAACTCAATAACAGCACAAGCGTATGAAAGGTCAGGAGCATAAAACACCTTCATCTCACCTCCCTTCCAAAGATAGCAGAGCCACCGGAGCTGCAGGGCCTGCCAGCCTGCTGATGGAGTGGTTAAGTACTCTCTTAGGGGAGAGCACCATTTACTGCATCATCAGCCACACTTCCTGAAATAGCCTGTTTCTCCTTGGAGGCCACTCATCTCATCACCATCTACAACTTGCAGCAACTTTTGAGACCAGACAGGAAAACGGTAGAAACTTTCCCTTTGACATCAGCCCAGTCAGGTACATCTGGCGCAGCAAAAGCCTTCCCAGGGGCCAGGGTTTGGCACCCGTCAGGCAGGTAGGTACCCTGTTGGTACCCGTTGGTACCCGTTGGTAGGTATTGAAGCCTCACCTTAGTGAAGATTGCCCCACGACATAAGACAATAAAAACAGATGCCACGTGTGAGACGATTCACCAAAGTCCTGGCTTGCAAAGATGTCGCCGAAGTAGGAGCTTTCCAGACAGCTCTGCTTGTTGTGAGATCATAACTCCTTCGCACGTCACTGGGACAGAGACGAAAAAGGCAGGCGCTTCTCTAGCAGGCCTGCTTGCTCTGTAAAATTAGCGCTCACAGTTTTCCTCTTGCAGTTCAGCTGTAAGATGGGTTGGGAATAGCTGTGCTTCGCACTATCTGGCTGTTGCACAAAGCAAGCAATTAGAAGCACAGGCGTCCCCATTTGCTCCCACGCTTCATTTTTTATCTCATAAACAGAGATGGAGCCACAAAACTGAGAGAAAGAGATGCTTTTTTCAAGCTTAGGGGTGGTTAGATGCACGTTTGATCTGTGTCTATATGTTACCACGGAAGAATTCAGCTGAATGAGAGTTACAGCCATACTTGTGAGTTCAACCCAGTGGTGCTGGTGTTAGTTATGTAGGAAACGGGCAAGTAAGGATAAATATGCACTTATCCTGGAGTGCAGTTGCAATCACAGCTTGATCCTGAAGGTGTAAGCATGATGTAAAGACTAGGTAACAGTCCTAATGGGCACACATAAACTGAGCAGGCTTTACTGCTGATGGTCACTGGATGGCGTTTCACTTCTGAGTGGCAGCTATTCAAGATTTACGTGGAGTCAGTGCATTTTAGGATTCTTTTTATGTTGTTCAGTAATTCAATTTCCAGTTATGCTCACATACTGTCTGACTAGACTCAAACCCAACTTATTCCACGCTCCTGTACAGATCTGACGCCAAGTGTCATCTGGCCCACCTCTTGGAGTTGAGTGATCTTTACTAACCTTGAACTACCTGCCATTTACCCGGGCAGTGAGAGGATGCCAGACGTAAGCAGCCCTGCAGTAGCTGCTTCTGCGCAGTCTCTTATTCCCCACTAATGCTGCACAATATGCAGTCTCTCGGCGTTACAGGAATGAGTGTCTCCACCTTCATGAGGGGTCAGAGCAGGCACCCTGCCAGTCGTGGTGAAGCAGCTGATGCACGGTGACTCGAGTCCATACTGCCGTGGCAGAGCATGAAGCAGTTCTGCAGGTCCCCCTGGGGCAGTAGTAACGGGGACGATGGAGCGAGGGTCTGCTTCCTTAGGGTCTCAGTAAAAGCATTGTTCTTCAGGCACATCTAGGTCACTGCTCACTCAAAAAACTCACACCATGCGCCTTTGCCTGGCGTGGATGTGCCTTCAGAATTAGGACAGCCTTGGATGCCGGTAGATAAGATAGAGGAAAAATGAGGGCTGAAAGATATAGGAGTGCCTACTTTGCAATTCTCAATATCTGCCTGATAAGAGAGATATGGGTGGGTTTTTTCCAAATCTGCTCTTTTCACGCACAACAGAGGAATCAACCTTGTTGCTCTTTAGTCCAGTCTGAGTAAAGTGCAAGAGCTTTCCCAGAACACCGGGGTTCACTTGAGAGATTACAGCTGCAGCTTGCAGATGGGCTGTCAACAACTGATATTAAGAGATTAAAAGTGTTTCTCAAACTTTGCCGGCAGCATTTCCTTCCAGTGCGACCGTTCTGCAAATCAGAGTACTCATTTTTAATTAAAGTGCAAAAAGAAACACTGGGAATGATGATAAATCGTCTCGATTTGGCCTGTCCTGGCTCCTTTAGCCTCCATGGCTAAGCCTCCTAGTTACCAATTTGCTATCGTCTTTATGAAAAAGAGAGAAAGAATCTAGTATGTTAAAAACAGAATTTGGAACAGTCATTTTAATTCTGAACAGCTGTTCTGTTTAACCATCTACCTCTTAATATTCTTTATCAGCAAACATTTCTGTGACAAAGATGCTGCTCATATACACGCCCAAGGCTTGTCACAGAGACGCTCTTATTTGCCTGCAAACATTTCTGTTGCCTATTCTTCCTTGATTGTATACTATTCCCGGGAAATTCATTGTAGTCCTGATTAACCATTCTCAACCAGGCAATCAGCAGGCATCAAACAGCCCAGCAGGACGGACCGACTGATGGCGCAACTCAGGCTGTGGATGAAAACACATGCACAGTACTCTCTAAGTGAAGTGTGTTGCACTTGATGAGCACTTGTAAACAAAGGATCTCTTGTGCTGAAAGAAATCGTTGACTGCAACAAATAATACGGAGAGATCAAAGGAATTTGTACCAAGGTGGCAACCTTTTCTTGCATATGATTTTATTTCCCTTTCCTCTCTTCCTTGGATATAACTACACAAGACAATCTCCCAAGCAAAGGATTTCAGGGGCTTCTCTGCTTTTGTTTTCCCAGGTCTTTCAGAAGCTCTGTCTCTTCTCTTCCCTGTACATGGACTAAAGGCTACGGTGCAGAGCTTTACATATGATTTGGAAATAAATAATGGATGATTGACTAAGCTGGTGACAGACTGTAGCAGCAGCAGCTGCGTATGCTGGAAGCTTGCTGCAGCTTGGGAATTCTCTTTCCATCTGAATGGAGGCAGCGAGGGATCTCTTCTCCCGTTCACAGGGGCTTGACACCATTTTCATCACAATCTGGTTTTGGCCCATTTAGAAAGGGGTGAGGCTTCTGGTTTGCCTCTGTAAGTGTTCATAAAGGACTCGATGAAACAATTCTCACATGGCCAACAGTCCCAGCAATGCCAATGAATGCACAAGGAGAGCTGGACTGAGGCCTTACAGCCTACACTGCTTTCCAAATCGATATCTGTTTTTGAATGTATACAGACTCGAGTCCTCATAGCGGCCCTTAAAGTTTCAGTTTGTAAAAATCTCATCCAACGGCTTCTCCTCAGAAGCTTTTCCGGTTTCCTTATAGCGCTGTCCTGAAATGGGAGGAATCTGTCCCACATCTGTCTGTAAATTAATCACCCCATTGGGCAGACACAAACAATCACAGCTAGAGGAAGGTCTGAAGATCTCACAGATATGTGTCCAATATTTCTCAATATTTACAGTTTCACCCCAGAACACATCTCCCCACCATGAAGAGGACCCCACAAAGACAATTTTCTTCAGGTAAGCTGCGAGCAGGAAATTATGGTTTAATGAGTCACGGATCCTAAAATATCACTACGAAGCATGTAACCGCTGGATAATAATAATAATAATAATTGAGCAATGCAAGTGTACGCTTTTGGAATGTGCTAAGGAAACCTCAGTGCGGAGGAGGAGAGACAGGCACACCCAGGCAGTTTTAGGCACTCATGGCACCTAGGGGCATCCAGCCAGACAGGCATGCCCCGTCTATTACAGAACGAGACAGATGAGCACGTTCTGCTTCTACGGACAAAAAAAATCACCGTTGGACAAAAGACAGACACGACAGCTAATACTGACCAATACCATGACCTCATCTCATGGCATACAGATAACGACTGCAAACTGGCTTCATTTTGTCTGAACGTATGCCTTATTTCACAGTCCAGTGTATTTATATAGTCTATAAACCTACTCTTTCTGATGCTTTCAGGTTCCTGTCAGGTTTTCAAGTTGGATATCATTAGAGCTGTTGACCATCTGCAAGGCTGTACGGGGAGTCTAGTGGGTCCCAGGCAGCTGAAATCTGGATCCGGACATCACATCATATATTAAATTAAACGTGAGGTATCACTCAAGTACAAATGTTGTCTGACTTGGGAAGGCAATAGCTTCTCATGTTTTCCCTCAAGGACCACGTTCCCCTTGAAAAAGAAACAAACAAAAGCAGTCCCTTACAAGAACGGTCTATGTGGTGACCCAATGACTGACATTGTGATGCTTCTCAAATATTATAGTGCAGCCAACACATCGCTTGGCTCCCCTCTAGGAGGAAGGAGCTGATGGGCTAAACTGACCTTTGCCAGTCATCCTGCACAAATCCTACGGCAGCTTTAAATTCTCCGGCTGAGAGATCCAGCTCTCAGCTGAGGGATACTGTTTGGTATCAACATTGAGTCTAAGTTGGCCAACAAACAGCAATCATTCAGACACTTCTGTTACCATCTATTTTGGGATTTACACAGTTGTGACATTCCTCTTCATATTCACCAGCAATCTGTCAGGAAGAGAGCTTGGACATTTCTGGAAGAACTACAAGATGGAAAACTCATTTGGGTGCTTAGGCAATATTCAGGAGTAAGCCACAGTTCGGTATATTCAGTACAGTTCACAGAGTGAGGAGCACCCAGTTTTGTCAATATTATGTGACCTTTTCTGACCAGATCTGCACCCATATTGGCAGTGACCACTGTCAGAGTCTTCTGTAGGAAAACTTCAGCTTTGCATAGCTTGTTTCAGTCATCCGCTGATGACCTGTAACCAAAAGAAGAAATCTCAAAGATTTCCTTAAGGCTAATGCATAGGTGGGGAGAGAAGGAAAAGTCACCTGTGTCTCAGTGCCCCCTATACCGTGTACGTCCATGGGCTCGGGCAAACTCTCAAAGAGGGAAGCAACATCACCTCCCAATCTCATTTTGCTGCACCACCCTCCAGGAGACCAGTCCCTTATTCGATTGCTTCTGCAGCTGCTCAGATCTGAGGAATTAAACCTCTGTGGCAATCTCCTTTCCTCTGGCAAAGTCAGCGTTCCAGCACAAGACACATACGTTGTCCTTGTGAATTCTCCTGAACAGCAACCAGTAACAGTACGACGCAACCTCTCAAGTTACTTTGTGCAGTATGACTAGCAGACAGATTAAAAAATGACCCAGGAGGAATTTTCCTTCCTTAATTTTTAGGTTCCACGCATCAATTCCACTCTAGCTTCTGTGACTAATATCCACCGCCACCACACCCGCCCCCCAGGATTTCCTGATTTCTAGATCACGCATACTTTGAGCAAGACTTGTGTGTAACTTATCTTATTCTTGGCTTGAGGTACCTGAAAATGCTGAGCATCCATTTTCATAAAGTAAGAGTTCATGAAGATGTGTCTAGTAGGGCACCTGGAAATCAAAGCACTTGAAATCATGTAATCATTGCTGAATACCTTAGCTCTAATTTCTCTCATGCAAGTATTTTCAAAATTATACTTTTATCACAAGTGTGATGCTATTTGCTTCTCCTTGAGGCTCTGGCTCTTGGATTCAAGCGAGTAGATGTATGTCTGTACCACACTGCGATCACAACCTCAGCGAGATCCGGAAGCCTAGCAGCGGTGGATTCACATTACCAATGCATAAAGCCCAACTTATTAGCCCTGCTAACACGGAATTACCCAGGCACCAGTTCCAGACCTGCTTTAATACCTTTACATGGAGCTGTGCTGCACAGCTATCCCAGTTTGCCCAGCACGGCACCACCGCATGCCATCACACTAGGCTGGACATACCTCAAAGAGAAACTCAAGCCTCCATTTTAAAATGTCCTTCTGGCTGCAGAGTGAAGCTTGAACACATTGTACCACAGCTGCAGCTTTAACATGTAAAAGTTACATGGGTAATGAAAATATGCCTCCCAATACATTCCTGAGAGGAAAAAAAAAAAAAACCTCACTATATTTTCATCCATCCTCTAATTTTTAAGCAGGAGGTACGACCTACAAAGTATCTTGGCACA
Organism: Phoenicopterus ruber ruber; assembly: GCA_009819775.1. NCBI lineage: Eukaryota > Metazoa > Chordata > Aves > Phoenicopteriformes > Phoenicopteridae > Phoenicopterus > Phoenicopterus ruber. The sequence goes on from CM020219.1 coordinate 40,036,312, forward strand.
ACAATGCACCCAAAATACATCAAACTGCTCTAATATACAATGCAGACATGGTGTTTGGCCTAACAGAGCAAAGCCTGGTGCTGACAGCAGCTCTTCCGCTGTCTGCGAGAGGAGAGCCGCTCCCCACCGATACCCCCAAACCAGGAAATGTTCCAGGCATCAGTGAGCATCGACCCATTTTTCAGCAGCACGGGGGAAAACCTGATCCAGGAAAGTCAGTGTCCCGGCGTGGCTGGGGCCAGGACAGTTCCTGGGCCTTCGCTTTTGTCGCCCTGATGCAGAGGACGCGGCAGGCTTGTTTGCCTAGCGCTTGTTTGCCCAGCGGTATGGAGTACACACACCAACCCACCTTGAGGGACCATGAGCAGGCGGAGGTGGTGGATGGCCACCGGCGGGATCTGGGAGAGGCGAAGGAGAAGGGAAATTGGGGTGAGGAGGGGAAAGGAGGAGATGGGAACCCAGCCTGCAGACGGGGGCATGAGACCCTAAGGCGCAGGAGGGCAAGGCACAGGGAGGGGAAGGGACTCGGCTACCGGGGGCTGGAGGGAGCCCAGTCTGAGGGAGAGTGGGAGGGCAGGTGGGGGGGGTCTGTGGGGATGGCCAGTTTGGGGAGCAGAGGGGCCAGACATGCAGTCGCCCCTTGCCGGGCCAGCGTGGAGAGCAGGGAGCGGAGCAGGGCACCCCCACAGCGCGGCCTCGCCCCCGCCGCCCCACGCTGCGCGGCGCTGGGCGGGGGTCGCGGCGGCGCGGAGGGCGGCGGTGCCCGCGGCGGGCGGCGAGTGGCGGGGGCGGGCGGAGGCGGGCGCCCCGCGGGCTGCGGGGCGGGGGAGGAGGAGCGGCGGCCGCCGGAGGATGGGAGCGAGCGGCGGAGCCGGGGAGCGGCGCGGGGGCAAGGCCGGGAGCGCGGCGGCGGGCGCCGCGGCATCGCCCGCGTAGGGCGGCGCGGGAGCCGGGCGGCGCCGCGGCCATGGAGAGGGCGAGCCCGGCGGCGGGGAAGCTGAACGCCGGCGGCCGCGGGGCGGGCGATGGGCACGGCCCCGCGGGGGGAGCCCAGCCGCGGGCGGCGGCAGCGGCGGGCAGCGCGGAGCCGGGCGAGCTCATCGGGCGGGCGCTGGATTTCAAGAGCGAAGGGGCGCAGTGCTACAAGGACAAGAAATTCCGGGAGGCCATCGGCAAGTACCACCGCGCCCTCCTGGAGCTCAAGGCGCTGCTGCTGCTGCTGAGCCAGGAGCCGGCCGGGCAGCGCCCTCCCGCCGCCTCCGCCGCCGCCGGGCTCAGCGAGGAGCAGCGGCAGGCGGTGGAGGCCATCGAGGTTGACTGCTACAACAGCCTGGCAGGTCAGCGGGGCCGCGGGGCGTGGGGCGGCGGGGTACCCCACCTGCGCCGCGCACACCTCCCTTCCCCTCCGCAAAATAGCGCTGCCTCACTCCTCTGCTCATTTCATCTGCTTTCCTTCCGTTGTCTTCCATTTTTATTTTTCGTTCTCACGATTGGCACAGAAGCGCTGCCGGTGCCCGGCTGCCGTGGGTAGCGCTGGGGAGGGGGCGCAGGGCCGGGCCGCTCCTCGCCTGCGGCCCCGCGGCCCCCAGCCCTTCCCCGGGGCCGCTCCAGCCGTCGCCCGCTGATCGCCGTGTCCTCTTCCCCTGGGAGACAGGTGATAAGGCAGCGGTGCGTACGTGGGAGGCTCAGACTTACAGAAATTGCGGCTCCTGAACCGGCCAAGATTGCGTGCTGCGGCTTTCCCTCAGCCCGAGATGTCCTTCAGCCCCTTCCCCACGGCCCCAGTCCTGGTGCCTGTAATTAACAGTATTCCAGAGAGAGAGACTCCTTCTGCCACGTTTGATGTAAGGAAGGGGAAGGGTTTGGGCGCTGCTGCAATAGCTCCAAATAGTACTAGATATAAAAAGAATTTTTTTGGCCTCTTAGCAATGAAAGTTGAAAGCAAATATAGTACTGGCTTTTCGCTAGCCGCCAGTCACCACTGTGGTCAGTGGACATTTGATCGTCGCTCCCTTTGCTCCCTGCCATCTGTTTAGAAGTGCTGCAGGAAGATGGAGGGGAGGGGTGGGGGGTTTAACTACTTTGCGGTCTGATTCTGAAGTCCTTACAGAGACAGAACTCCTGTTGACTTCAAGGAGCTTTACCCAGGCAAGAACTGCAGGATCAGAGGTTATTTTTGGTCGCCAGCAGCGCATGGATTTTTTCTTTCCAAGCCTGAAAGCATCTCTCAAACAAAAACTTGTGCCTAGGTTCATACAGGGAAGAGGGCGTTCATAACCTGAACAAGGTGCACAAAATGGCAACATTAATAAAGCTTTGCTGTTTTCCAGAAGGATGAAGGGTCACTCGCTCCCCTTTATATCCTTGGGGGAAAAAATGGCGAAAATCAGGACCTTAGTGTGTCAGCTGTCACCATCACTTGGCTTTTGGCTTTCCAGACATAGTTGGTTAGCTTTGTTTCCTGTTGGCTAGTGCTAAAAAAGGATGCAGAATAAAGCAAACGTTTCGAAACACCAAGCCAGAATCTTCTCTTGTCTTAAATCCATGCCGATCTGTTACACTCGATATGCCTTTTGGGATGTAATGGGGGGTACAATTTATCCCCCTTTCAGGTTTTCAAATACTCTTCCTTCAAAAGCCTGTTGAAATCGCGTAGAGGGAGAGGCAGGTGAGATTCCAGAGCGATACAATAATTGCACAGCTGTAATTTTGCCTCTCTCCAAATTTCTGTTGACAGGTTTATTAAAATCCATTGTATTTGGCAAGGATAATTTAGATTGGCAGGGCTATACAGAGAGCCCGTAATACTCTGAACAATATAGCTTGGCGAGTTCCTGGGCTTGAAAAAGTACTCACAGGAAATATCTCTGCTAGATACGAATGAGACGTGGCAGGTAGAAGGTAAATGAAGCGGGAGGGAGGGATGCGATTTGCTTCTATGGCGCTTTCTGCTGAGTACACGAGTTCCACTTGCTAGAAATGTGCCTGCTCCTGCTGACAGAGTTGTCCTGCGTAATGGTCATTGTCCAGCTCATTTATTTCCTGTTTCGGGTTTTTACGGGGAATTTTTTTCACTGTTGGTTGTATTTGATCTTGTCGGCAGTAGCAATCAGACAGCGTGAGAAACGTGCTCCATCTTTAACCTAGATTTGAACAGATTTTTTTCCTAAATTTAACCAGTGTGAACACGGGAGGAGATGAGTATAATTAACCCTGGAGATGCGAGCAGTGCTTTTCCTGGGATAACCTCGCCACAGGTCAAGGTGTCATTTTGCACAGCCGGTTGTCACATGTTTTCAGCAGAAGGCACGCACAGAGCAGAGAACGGCATTTGTCTCGGAAAGGCATAGCTGCATGGGTGTCTGCTGGGCTGCCTGCAAGCGATGTTAAAGGAATGCCCCGCATGTTGGAGAGGGGAGTGTGCAGTTACACTGCAATCGCAGTGTTCCTACTCCTGGGAGTAGCAGTCCCAGAGCTCCCATTCTAGCAAGAGGATCTGTGAATGTGTGTCTGAAGGGAAGGGAAGAGGGGGGAGGGACTTTCCCCAGAACTGTCATAATAATTAGTATACCTTTCAAAGAGCAACTTCAAGAAGCGCAGCAGTGGGACTTTATTTTCTAAGTGGTGCAGCAGAAGCCACCAGTTCCGTTACACAGTGGGCTCCAGCAGAGGCACCAGCGCATACTGGTAGAGTTGAAGTCAGTGTTACTCGACATGGGGAGGAGAGGAGATGCAGGGAGTTTTGCTTCTGAGCACCGAATGGGTGCCTAGAGCTGTTTTTAAGATAAATAAATCTTTACAGTGCAGTGAGCATAACAGCAGTACATCTTAATTCTAGAGAAGGCATTTTTTCACTTAGCTCTGATGTATACCCAGCAGCATTAGCAGCTGTCATCCGAGTGTCCTTATTATCAAGTTCTTTTAGCACCTCCGCTTACTCTCTAAGCTTAGCATTTAAGAAGCCCACCTTGCTTTTGCCCTGTCATTTTTCATGTGGCCACCGCACATCCACCTGTCAGAGATGGTTTTGCATCACAAATATAGATGCACGCACACACACAGTTACTTGTTTAGATGCAGCATACCAGTCGGAGAATGGCAGCAACTATAGATAAATAAGCGCTTAGCCAAATAAGCAGGTGAGAAATATACACCCAAAGGGGATTTGGGGCAGTCTCACGGGTGAAGGCTGGGGTTCGTTGGGTTTTTTTTTTAATCTGACTGATTACATGAGTAAGAACATGTGGGCAAACGCTAAACTGTTGTCAGTGCCTGTATTGCCTTGCAGAATGTAAATTGGGGCACAAACATGCACACAGATTCTTGTTTAGCTCCGCTTCTTTTGTAGAGCACCTCCAAAAGGCAACTCTCACACTGCGAGGTGGGGTGGCCACCTCTTGTATTTAATCAGAGCCCCATAATATTCGTCGTGTTTGTTTTCTCAAGTCCCCTGTTGTGGAGCTGTGTGGCACCCCCATGACCTGAACTATTTAGCCTCTTTCAAAGGATCCCAAATCTGCTGGTGATTCCAAATTCTTGTGATTTTTTTTTTTTTAATATATTTTAAGTCGGCCTAGGATTTTCACCGCTTGCCATTGGCGGTGCTGCTGACATTTCTTTCACTAAGCTGGGCTTCAGTTTAAGCTCCAAGAGTTTTGCCTTAAAGGGACCCCTCCTCATGTCTGCAAAATCCAGTTCTTACACGGGCCTGCCGATACCCCTTCATTTTACCACAAGCCTCTCTGACAAATGTCACCAGATGCAAGAGCAGCAGCATGGTCGAGGCTCCCAGAAATTGCTAGGGTAGGCAAAGAAAAAGCCTACCAACAGCAGAGCGCCTCGCGGAATGAATGCCGGCCTGTAAGGCAAACAGTCCGTCCTTTATGACTCACCGACGGTCTCTGACCTTGAGGAAGTCACTTGACCTCTTTTTGCCTCTCTCAGCCCTATTGAAAAATAAAGAACGGGGACCACAATCTCATCCTGGTGGTGCATTCAACTGAGTTTCCCCCAAGTCAGTGGTTTGTGTTCTTCTAAAAAAGGATGAATGTATGAAGAATGCCTGCGGAAAAGCAAACTGGCCCAGTATCCCTCACATTTTAGTCTCTTTTCCACTCCTACTGCATCTTTGATCCAGAAGAAGCTTAAATACTTTATGTACTGCATGCAGGTAGGGATCATTTACCTACTACAAATGCAACCATTACTCCGATTAAACGCAATGATTACTTTATTCCAGCATTACTGCGTAAAAGTTTCCAGGATCAAAAGGACTATGTCTGCTCTGCAGAGAGAAACAAGTCCTAGTCATTCCAAAGCAGCAAAATGCTAAGAGTAAGCATAGTTTTAAGCTTTTCTGGTGAGGGAATGTTGCAGTGCGATAAGCAAACCTTTGCTGGTTTTCCTAAGCACGCAGAAATGCTAGAGCTAATCCTGGCAGGAGAAACAGAACCAGAGGGAGAACTGGGGATGAGGAGTGGCGCTGGGGGATCTGGGTTTCTAATCCTCCCTCTCTGCGCTAACCAGTTGTATTATCTTCACCAAATCTTTCCATTCTTTGAACCTCAGTTTATCCATCTGCACTTACTTATGATCCCGTGGGAGTACTGGAAGGCTTTACATGAATGTGAGTTAAATGTGATGCATTTATATCCTCTTTCAGGTATGTTTAGTTTACTATAGGAGTCTTGGCAGGCGGGTACACATACCGGCACAGAGTATTACAAAATGTAGCCATCCAAGATAAGTCCCAGCCTGGGTAATGAGGTTTGGCCTCCTACGCTGGCAGAAACATGCAGTGGTACCGTTCATGGCTATGTGAAGGTCATAGCAACAGTCCCACAAAACACGGCACTTCCAGCAGCATAGGAACCTCCTAGCACCCTTGAGCTCTAGACTTGGGTGTAGGTACTACTCCCAACCATCACCAGTTGCACAGACGTTGGTGAGTAGTCCCACTGAGAAAGCCAAGTAAAAATACTTACAATACTTAATCCAAGTAAAAATATAACTAAACGTGAGAAAAGCTGGTAAAACTTGTCTCCACTGACCACCCACTAGGACTCCTCACAAAGAGCCTCTGCTAAAATCCCATCCCAGTGTATAGCTGTTAACAAGTACAGACTCTACCAGGACACATGGTGCTGTGGGTGTTAAAGCAGTCTTGGATTGTTGCTTGTTGTGAAGTTTTTTTTTTTTATGTATGATGTGCTGCATCAACAAAAAACACCCTCTGTAAGGATGCCGTGCAATGGGAAAGAGGGCAGGCAGCAAAGAGAGCAGGAGGTCTGCACTTTCACTGATTGGGGGGGGGGGGGTTCCCGACACTCTCGATTTAGATACGTCTACCCAGCCAGAGTTCATGGGAATATCTTGTTTTAGGGGCCTGATGCAATTACTGCTCCACGTAGGTGCAATTGCAGCAGCGAATAGACACAGATGACTATGTGTGGTTTTTCAGTGATAGGCCCAAACCCCGATGTGTATTTAAGAAAGAAGTGGGATTTGAAGCCATTGTCACGAATTACTCTTTAGAAATACTCTGTATTTACCTATTCCCTTTTATTTTGGAGGACAAAATTCTCCCTGTTTGGGGGTGGGGTGGGGTGGGGACGGTTTCTTGTGCATTGAGGGGATGGGATGGAAATACGCCCAGATGCTGGGGGGGGAAGAGAAAGGACGGTAAGCTGCCTCCAAATTTAGTTCAAATGATACATGTCTGACAGCATCCCTCTTGCTGAGGCAGGGCTGAGTTTTTCTCTCTCTATATGTCACTGTTCTTCCCAAGCCTTTTCAAAACTTGAGGCTCTGGTGGGGATTTTTTGCAGCCACTTCTACCACGTGTTTAATTCTCTTTGCATAAGGAGAAGCCTGTCCCAGGTGGCCTTGTTACCATTTACCTGAAACAGAGAGTATTGGGAAGGTATGGAGTCCCTTGCCAGACTGCCCCAAGGAGCTGCAGTCTTGGTGAGCTGAGATCCGTCCAACCCTAGCTACAGCTCACCATGGGAGATGAAGCGGGAGGTGTCAAAAATCACAAAGCTTCTTCAAGAACAGAGTGGTGGTTAATTTGTTTACCTAAAGAGTACTGGTTGTTCTCCACCTTGAGAACATTGATATGTTTTCTGAGAGGTCTGTAGTAGCACCTCCTGCCAGCTTTACTCCATCCTCTTCTGAAATGCTGTCCTGGAGTTTCCTCCAGCAAAAGTCCTGCAATGAGTCACAGCCTCTTACACCTCCACAGGTTTCCATTAGTGCTGCGCTGAAAAGGGTTCAGCTGGTTCAATAAAACCTAGTGTCAAAATCAAAGCTGGTTCCCAGTTTATTGCTAAATCCACCCATGAGCTCCATGGTTACCTCCTTTTCTGGGAGCTGGGCCACCTCTGCATGGTTTGGCAGGTGGGGCATCCTTCTCTTCCTCCTGTTCACTTGGGCTCAGACCCAGAAATTTCTAACCCAGCTCCAGATCTGCTTCTCCAGCCTTTCTCCTAGAACTGCTTATCAGTTCAGCAGCACATCCCCAGTTCCTCATCAGTGTCCTCTGAGCAGTGCAACTGATGCTGCAAGAATGAAGGGTCATCAGAACCTTTCACATTAGGATTTTAGGATGAGGTCTAATGCACACATGATGAAGGAGGTTGCTGTGAGGAAAGGAAGAGTAAAAGAAAATGGTATAAATAAAAGGGGAGGTCTAAATGTTGCCAGGTCCCAGTTTCTTCTTGACATTGTGCCACATCACAGAAAATAACGTACAAGAGAGTGTGAAACTGAGGAAAGAAAATGAAGAAAGGGAGAAAATACATAATGAAGTTTTGAGAAAATTTACTGGCTATTTGTTTTCTTCTGTGTTCTCTCACTTCATGGATGAGAAACAGTGATATAGAAGGAAGACAACTGTTTATTAATCTTGATTTCAGCTTGCTCAGGTAATCATACCAGTGACTAACACTGAGGGTTAAAAGTGCTTTGAAAGAGAGTCAATACTAACTATCATTAACTAGAAAGTTGTTACTAATGGCTGCTCAGGAATCTGTCTCCTTTTGTTCATTCCTGCACTGCATCTTGGATGGGAAACAGTAAGCTTAGGACATTGATCGATGAATGCAGGTACATCTTCTTGTGGTGGTGTGGAGTGTTACTATTCTGTTCTCTAACAAAAGTTGTAGAGTCAATGCTGTTTCTGGAAGCTTTATTGGAATTGCTGAAGGTAGCTTCAGCTGGGGCACACTCACTTGTGTGAGGCTGGGAGGTGGTGGCAGGACACTGTAGCTTGCCCTGTTCTTATACGCTTGCCTAGGCATTGAAGGTGGCGTTGGAGTCGAAAGTCTGTCTCAGTATAGCCATTCGGAGTTCAGGACACTGCTAGAAACAATACTAAGACAATTCATGGAAATGAATTAAGCACAGTCACGTTTTCTCTCTGTGATAACCCATGGCAGAAGAGACAGCTGGGAGCAATGTTCTTTAGCTGTCATAGCTTGACGTGCCAGAGCTCATCTGTTACTATCCATAGGCAATAGCTAATGTCATGATCTTTGCTTCAAAATCCACTCCATTCTCCCCACTCTCCAAAATTCTTGACATGCCATCGCCCTGAGGCTCATAGGCTGGATAGCACCATCTGCTTCTCCTTGGCTTTGTCCCGTGTACCCAGTTCTCCCATCACGTTTCTCAGCTCAGGAGTCGGGGCTGCTTACATAGCCCATGCCTTTCCCCTTCGAATTCCTCTCCTCACTCTCCCAGTTGCAGTGCAGCTATGTTAGACTTCTTGACCTCCCAGACAAGGTTTTGTCCGTTTCCAGGCTTCCCCCGTCTCTGTTCTGCCAATAAGGTCCTCTCGTCCCCTTTCCCTCACAGCACCTTGTTGCGCCCGATTCCTTTGAGCTGATTTTGCCTGCAGTGTCTTAGCTCAGGCTGGACCTTCTCTCCCTTCCTGGCTCTCCTCAAGGCCCATCTCTGCTGTGACACCTACAGGAAGCCACCAGTCAGTTGGTGCTGGTTACCTATTTATGCGTAACAAGGAGGCGCACCTCTCCACAACAGGGTGTACATGTGCGAGCATGTGACTGTATTCCATATCTTCACACCCTTTGTCATTCACCTTTGTATGTTGCCAACTCTTCTGATCAGGGGCGTGAATTTTAACGCATGCTTGTCCCATGTAGCCATGATCACAACTTTGCCTGTCACAGCAGCATGTCCTCATCTTTAAAGCCCTAGGCTGTGTAAATCATCACCCCAAAATGGTTCTGCAACAGCGTCCCAACAGGAGCCAGGGGAAGAAGCAGACTCGTGCTGTTTGCATCTCTAGCAGTTGTGGATCTGTTTGCCAAAGACCCCGAATTGCCTAACAAGTCCCGTGTCCCAAGCTCCTGACTTTATCATGACATCTCAGTCCTGTTCGCTCATATGTACCATCAACAAGGCAGGAAGGGCAACTCTGTACACGCCCCTAGGTGGAGAGAACCACCATCCCTCGGTTGCTGCATAAGCCTTTCAGGATGCAGGACACCGATTGTTGGTTGCAAGGCGACAGCATTTTTCCTTCTCCAACACATCCACATTTGACAGGTCAAATCCCTGCCCTACTAAAGCAAATACTTTTTTAGCCACTGCTCAGTATTCCCTTTCTTTCTTTAGTAGGAGCACTGCCCGTTGCATTTACTTGCTGCCAGTTTAGGGGGCTGTCATGTAGATTGTTCTGCACCGATGGCAACAGCAACTCCTCTCATAGCAGAGTGGCAGGCAGCAAAACTCTGCTAATCCAGCCGTCAATCTCGTTGCCTGGGAGCTGTTGGAAAAGAGCAGCTGGGTCACCCAGCAAAGAGCCACCAAACTAGTGTTCCTCAAATTTTGATTCCAAAGTTCCTGTGATGCCCTGATTACAACTGTTAGTTTTCACGTCTCTGGTGTTACTCTGGCCTGGCCACATCAGGGACATCTAAACAGCTCTTTTCCTGCTTGAGGAAACTCAAGCGAGGTATCTACCTTGCTATAAGTCACCTTATTCTGTAGAGCAAGAGTATTCAGGGCCCTCTTGGTAGAACCTAATCAGGCAGTGGTGGAAATTTGCTGCCCATCTGATGCATCTGTAAGGCTTAGCCTAACATGCAAAGACTGATTTCAGATAAGCCCGGTTGGATGCTACTTATCTTAGGTCTTTTCCAACTTGAAAGACTTAGCTCTTGACTCCAGGCAGCAGAGCTGTTGTTTACTGCTATCTGAAGGAGATGGAGGGGAGAATAGACAACAAGCAGTGGGGTATCTTTGCCCTACAGATTCCCCAGTGTAGTGTGTGGGAGAGGAAATTTACTCCTGGAAGCAAATTAAAAGCAGAGGAAGTGTCTGGGACTTGAAAATTTATGTCAGATCCTTAATGCTTCCTTTGGCTGTTCCTGGGCTGATGGGACTAACAAACATCTACCTCCGGTGTGCTGTGCTGTCCCTGCAGTCACCATCTAATCCACAAATCCACTCTGATATGAAAAGCATCTTTATGATACAAAGAGTGATCTTTCAACCAACTGCAAGGAAGAAGCTGAGAGAATTCTTATTCCTCTGCCCCACTCCTGCTGCCAGAGAGGAAGAGGGCAGAAAGATTTATGTTTCATCCACTCCTCCAGAGAATAAATGGGCCCTGTGGAATGGCCGTAGCCTCTCCCGAACAGGAGCTGCCCAGGGAGGTCATCACCCCACCCAGCTGATCTTGGAGAAGCAGAACGATGAGGGAAAGCATTTGTTATGATGCTCTGGAAAACCATCGTAAGTCAGCCCTAGCCATTGCTCTGCAAAGGCACCTTTTTCCTCGTCTAGCGCTTCAAAAAGAATCAAATCAGAATCTCTGCCCCATGTCTGTAGCAATGATTGTCTCATCAAACAGCGTGGTGCAAAGTTAAGCCTCAACTCCTTTAGTCACCATATTTTTTTTAATACTAGCATAATTCAAATCCTAGGTTACTATCCTCTTAAATGCTTTGCAGTGATTAATTGCTTAAGACACAGTAGTGCGTTCTAGTTGCAAGGAAACCAGAGCAGCATAAGATCCCCACCTATATTGGAAGTACGAAGAAAACGTATTCATTTTCCTTTATACATTCTCTAACTACTGTGGTGGAGCTCAAACTGAGGCAGCTCAGGAGCTTTGCTCCTGGGGTGGAGGGGTAAATTAAATTAATAGATTAATACAAAATAATTTTTAAAACCCAGGACTGATTAACTTGGAGTACAGTGCCAGAAGGTATCATGGAGTTAAAGAACGTAATAAGGTTAGAAAAGAAGGCTTAGACACATAACTAATCAGCACATTCACTGCTGTATTAGATAGGATAAAAACTGTAAAGCAAATATTACATTTTTCATGCTTGAAACTGCTTAGTGGTTTGGATTTATGAATAAACTTCTCTGAGATTTTCATTTCCCTGTCCATGGCCATGTCACATAAATGACTCAGTCATCCTGTGACCAGCTAGCATATTCACATCCTTTTCCTCTTTGGTTATTTCCAGCCTATGAGCTCACAGATTCTACCAGAAATTCCTATTAGTCCCAAAGAGCATGATCTTAAATTTTGTATCATCGACTTCCATCCCAAATAAATTTACTACTGTCCACCAGGTCTTGTAGTTCTTTTTACATGGCATTGTCATCCTCATCCATTTTGACAGTACCTTCCAACTTCACACTGTCAGTGGGGCACTCCTACTTTTACATCAGGGACACTAACAAAACCACTAAACAAGCTCAATTCTGAAATTAATTCCTGAGGTATTCTACTAGTGATCTCTATTTACAGACCAATATGCTCATCAGCAGAACGTATTTCGGCTTCTTTAGCCACCACATAATTCTTATACTATGTCTTCATCTTCCCTATCTTAACCAAAAAGGCACAGTCAATACAGAAAACTATTATTGGCCTGATCCAGTACAATTATTTGGGTGTTCCTGGTGCCTGAAAACAAGCTCCCTACTTGGGGTGCAAGTTATTCTCCGTGGGCTTCAAATCAGACACACGCTCCTGCCTCATTCTTCCACTGTCAGCAACGCGTTGCGCAGACATGGTTTATGAAGGGTTTGGGAATCATCTGAGATCTGAAGCCTTTGCCACAGCTTATATTGAAGAGAAGACATCTTATTAGAGGGCTGGTTTATACGCTCCTTCACAGTTCAAACCCTGACTTTCTCAAGCAAATAATATACTGAATCATCCCTCTGGTCTTTAGTTTATTTGTTTTCAGCCTGATTTCCAAAGGAAAGGAGTCGTAAGCAAGTACGTTTTCTGTGGTCTGCCTGTCAGTGCCCTCTCAATAACTTTCAGACCTGTTGGCCAGCTAGATTCGATGGAGAGACAGATGTCCCAATGGTACTAAGTTTATATGGTATAAATGGAGGGCAAGGAAGAGGCAAGGACGGTAGAGGCCCAACCACAGGAAAGGGTGACGCTTAAGCTCGCTTTACACCGGCTGTCAAAGCTCAGCCAGGCGACACCGCCTGACACAGCCAGGGTTAGTTGGCTCTGTTGCTGACAAACCACTCTTATGTTTAAGTTTGTTTAGGGCATTTTTAAGGAAAGTAAGGTTGAGAGCTTTGTTTTATACCTCTCTCTCTTCAATTAGTTAGAAAACAGTAGACTTGATCGTCCTCTGCCTCTTTGATTCTATCAGTTGTTCTCCTCTCCATCCCTCCCACAACGGCCATAAAGGTTTCCCTCTGTTTCGAAACATCATTAAAATGGAAAGGCTTTGGGCTACACTGGACTTGGATAAAACACATGAATGGGTTATTATTTTAACGAAGGAAATGTTCCTCCCCATTTGACCTCTCCATCTGGCCAGATGAGTCTTTTCAGCTAGGGAGAGCTCAAGTTAAAACCAAAAGCATTTCAGTCCCTACCAATTATACATGGTATGAATACACAAGGAGGTGGCCGCAGAGACAGCCTGCTCTCCACCCCGTAGCGGACTCTGCAGCGGTCAGCTCTTTCACGTGTCCTGGGAGGTGAACAGCGAGCCACCACGGGGCAGAGCACGCAGATGTTACGCAGCCACGTCATCCCGCCCTGTTTGTGGTACAGGATAAAGTGCTAGCTTTCATCCCAAACTGAACACGCCGCAGTAAGCCAGGCTTGAGACAATCGTGGCGTAGACAACTGTCAGTGACTTCATTTGAGAGCCTTCAAGCTGTTCCAGCTGCATTTCACAGTACTGCTGTCAGTTGTTTGAACCACTGTGAGCAAAGGATGCTTTACCCTTCGGTAGAGAAGGCACCTTGAAATCCACCACTTCCTCCAAAGCATCTCCCTACTTACAGAAATCCCCTCCTTGTCTCAGATGGGTTTAAAAAAACCCCATCATGCCATTAAGACCTTAATTTCACTGTGTAATATACTCTGGTAAGAATCATAAAATATTTGATAGCACTTGTTAGAGCTGGACTGCTGTTGAACTCCAGGCACTTACCGGATGGTTGTCACCATCTGATGGTGCTGATCTCTGATAAAATTCTATGTACTGTTGCCTTGTGAAAACGACTCAAGAGACCAGATTCCTCCAGTGGGTGCCAATAGCAACAGGAGGCCAGAGGAGGAAAGGGAACGATGTAGAGAAGGTGCCACAGTGAGAGAGTAAAGCAACACAAGGTGAACAAAAGCAAACAGCAAGGAAGAGGCGGTGGAATAAATAGCAACTGGAACAGTAGATCTGAAGGCCAAACGTACCTGAAGTCATATTGACTGGACTAGACTGGACTAGATGAGTACTGATTTTAGAAGATAAAGACAGGTCAAAGATTACCAGATAAATACAAAGTCAGAGAGGAGGAAACCTCCAGGGGATTTAACCTGGCAGATCAACAGTAACAGCCTTGGCAGAAACAAACAGAAGGGACTTGCATCTCTTCTAACGTGGCTGCAGGAGGAGCTAGTATTTATCGATATTATAGAACCAAAATGATCTAGTAGTTAAAAGCTGACTGAAGCTCTTGGTCTACCAGTGCTTTGCTAGGACTTTGCTCCTACCTCTCCTGGCTGAGAAAATCAAAGGCATGGAGATCAGAAGATGCAATATGAAGATCATCACCACCTTAACCTCTTTATTTTGGTAGAATAAAGATTTGCTGGTACACAGCTGGGGGCAAATTTTGGCTTCAGAAAGTAATTCTTGTTTGCTTGACATCTAGGTTTTAACTACTTCTTTAATATTAGCATAGCTAAGAATTTTCAGTAAGCCTCTGGTTTTGATTTGAAGGGCCAGTAGCTACAGGAACTAGTAGGTCAAAATACTATTTCAAAACAGGAGCTACGAGGATCAGATGAAAAGTTTGCTGAAATTCCTTGCTTCTCAAAGCTTCGGCCCTTTGAAGGAAAACTGTAGTATTATATCACTGGATTAGTGACAAAAAAGAAGAATAAGTCACCACAAACTTGCCTTAAAGTAGCTTAAGAACCATTTAGAAATAATGAACACTTCTAAAGAACTGCACTCTTGAAAATCAGAAAAGTCTGAAATATGGAAACATAAGCAGACAGCAAAGGCAAAAATTGTTCATGCCTGCTGTTACTTAGGTGCTTACCTATTCACATGTCTGGCCGGGATGTTGCTCTGGCGTCCTCCAACAGGACCTTCTGATAGGAATTAGCACTAAACGGCAGCCGTCAAGGAGAACTGAGGACCGTTTGTGCTCCGAGTGTTACGGAACAATCAATAGCAGGACGGCAGAGCTGAACGGCAATTCAAGAGTCTTCTATCCATACCCGTGCGTGGTACAAGGGTACAGATAAGACATATCCCAGGTAACGTTTGCTTAAGCTGTTCTGGAACACTTGCAAAGCCAGGATCCTTCACAACTTCCCCAAGCATCTCTTTCAGTGCTTCACTCTTCGCTGCTAGGAAGTTCTTCCTAGCAAGAATCTTCCTTGCTGAAATGTAAGCCCTCCTCTTACTTCCCAAGTACAAGAAGAACAGATTGTATCCTGGTTAAACCCTTCTTTGCATGACAGTTTTTTTTTCTTTTTACGTATATGAACACTGTTAGCCTATCTTCCCTCACGGTCTTCTTGAGGGCTTATATTCTGTCTTCTCTGGACCACTTGTTATTGTCAGGGTCCTCCTGTGGATTCTATCCACATCTTCTTTCAAGACTGGCATCCGAAATCAGACACTGTGCTCTCACACGTCTTGTAAACTGCTTCTTTTCATACATTTTGGTGTGCATTTTTCTGCATTAACAGTGTAGCCCTGTTGACTTTAGCTGATGATGCACTTCACTCCCCAGATCCTTCTTCAGCAGAATTGCTCTCCAACCAACCATTCCCCTGCTGTACTTACCCAGTGGGGTTTTTTTTCCCTGCCTAATTGTAGGACCTTTCACTTGCCCCTGTTGAATCGCATCCTGTTTTTGTCAGGACACCGCCAGTTTGTGGGGATCCTTTGGAATTCTACCCGTCTTCCAACAGACACCAGCTCCTCGCATCTTGGTGTTATCTGCAAATTGACAAGGCAGTCTGCAGTCTGTCGTTTAGGTCTTTATTGACAATACCGAGTACCACGGGGCCTAGGACAGATCAGTGCAGAACCCTACTTAGTATCGTCTTTCACTTTGTTAACAGAGTTAAGTCTATTCATTTAGACCATTCTGCTTCAATTTGCTTAAGAAAATGTCACTAAAATTTGCCATTTGACTAGTGTAAAAGCCAAGATATGTAACATCCACTGTTTCTCCTTTATCTTCAAGATTGATCACCCTATCGCAGGCTGAAGTTAAACTGATTTGTTCTGACAGCTCACATTAGCTGTTACTTACCTCCTTGCTATCAACCCTGTGCACTCCAAGGCCCGAGAAGGGACCGCAATAGGCAGAGTCCTAGGGTGGGCTGCCAGCCACAAAAAGCCCGACACACGGGCTCAGCAGCTCCTGTGAGAACTGCTAGATGCCTCTTAACGTGTAGTCACTGCTACTGTCTCTCTCTCTCCTAGAAAAGCTAATTGGAACGGTGAAGTCAGGGTCTTTCTTCTGGAAGAGGTATGAAGGACTCGGGAGCAGCAGAGAACTGAAGGAGACCATGCTACGTACTGGAAGGAAAGCATGGCTAAGAAGGCAGGATGGAGAGGAACAGTTGGTATCTGTCTGTCTACAAATTGAGAGGCAGGCTGGGAAGGGGAAGGCGGCTTGGAAGAGGTGGCTCTCTTTGGGCTCTCCAAACATTTGTGGATCCACACCTCATTTAGCATTAATCCCTCCCTACAGAGAGAGACAACCTGTCATACAGTTTGGATTTTAATTTTCCACACATTTCACCGCAAGTAGAAACATACGGGCATGTTTAGGCCTTTTTGGTACCTGGAGAGGAATAAATGAGAGCCTCTGGATGGAAAGTTGTACTGTCATTGTGATATTCCCTTTCCATCCCATTGAGGTTGTCCGGGAACTAGGAGTCAGCTGATCAGATTATTGCCAGACATTATCAAGCTGTCTATAATTAGCTTTTTATTGGTGAGAAGCCAGAAAATCCTCTTTGTTTGCAAGCTTGGACTATAGAGAAAGAAGAGAAATATTTCCTGGAAGAGATTGTTTGGAAACTGCAGATCCTAATTAGTGTCTCAGCATTGTAGTGAAACTGCATGCGGCATTTCTCTGAAAACAAAAAAAGATGCTTTAAACATCTTCTTTTGAGGAATGCTGGGTTGCATTCTTGAGAGGCACAGCACACATGGGGCTCCGTGCAGAGACGGATGCTTTACCACCTCTGCTCTGTTCCCTTCGTGTCGGCTTCTTACGTTCCCGCATGTTATGTGGCTCCTTTTAGTGCCAATCAAGATTGAAAATGTCATACAGGTTAAAACATAGGTTAAAAATTGGGCCGCGTCATCCTCACGTAACCTGTGCAGTCTGCACACTCAGGCTCAGTAACTTCAACTCCAGAGAAATTTGGATAAGCGTTCCAGCAGTCCAGATCTTTTTATGCTGTACATTAAAATTACAGTAGTTTAAGTCCAAGGTGACTTTTAATCTAAGATAACCCTTTACATTTTCAGCATCGTGTTATGAAACGCATTTTACCTGATTCATTTTAGAAGTTAATTATAATTTAAATTACTAACACATGGCTGAAATTTTCCATGTCGTGTAGTATTGGTACCGCTTTTAATTCCTCCACTGGACGCTGTAAGCTCCATGTGCTTGTTGTAAATGCCATTTACACAGACTGCAGCACGCAGAGATTAATGATGCATCTGTTAGTGGCATGGTTAGAAGATTGCTGTCTATTCCAAGACAAACATTTTTTCCTTTTTTTTCCTTCCTTTTTTCTTTTGTTATATCCCAATAATTTCTCTTCCCAAACACTTAAATCAAACCAGAACTTATCACTATCATGTTTTTTCTGAGGAAGAGCATCACCATGAAGGATGCCAAGCCTTCTGAATTAACAGAAATATGAGACTCTCCTAGTCTGCCCCATTATTTCGAGTCTTAAAGAGATATGAGAACAAAGCCTGTTCAATGATATATAAAGTTCTTAATCAAATGTCTGAATAAAACCCTGAAGCAGTTATACCAAAGCATCAATCATGTGTTTTCCAAAATAGAACGAGAACAAGAATACGGACCATCTTCCTGAGACTTAAACAGATTTTAAGCGAACTGCTGGCTGCTATACTTAGGGCGAGATCATATCAGAAAGCAAAGTATTTTGCAGAGTGTAATTGCTGGGAATGACACTGTCAGTTTGTGAAATACGCATTGAGTTTGTAGTGGTTGGAGCACTTGCTAGCACTTGCTAAGGAGTAATAATCCACATAGGCTGTTAAACTCCAGTGGTAGAGCCAAGAATAAATACAGTAAAGACGGAATATCCGCTTCAGGTTTAAGCAGTAATGGCTTTAGCTACTTCTCTCTGCTTTGCAACTGAACAAATCAATACAGGCTTTATTTTCTTTCAGTCTAAGGGGTGGAAAACAAAGGCCATTTGGATTCAGACCCTTTTGTGTGAGTATACGAGAGTGGTGACTTACTATTAGCTCTTGCATAGGACACCTGCTCCAGTCTCCAGGGAATATTTGCAAGGACTAGTTTTCGGCATTGCAGGTTAGTATCCCTCGGTGAGTATACTCAGCAGAGGAAAAGATGATACAGAGCAGGAACGTGATTGCGCTTAGGTGGTCTGCTAGAGGAGCTGCTCTGCCGTACACACCTAGGGAGACCAGTTTTCTGTGCTTGGATTTCGCTGTTGTAAATCATAGAATCATTTAGGTTGGAAAACTTGGTCCTCAGGCTAGCTGCACTGTGTCTCTATGTCCTTGGCACCTTGTCCCAAACTCTTAACTCCACTTCTGCCCCCAGATTTTGCCTCCTCGATCGACCTCAACTGCCCACTCACACACCCCTTTCACCACCCCAGCAGTTCTGTGCCTCTGTCCCCACGCGGCTCTCGGCCCCGGTCTCCTCCCCATGCAAGCATCTGTCTCCCCGTCTTTCTGTCATAACTAAGAGAACCCCTCTCAGCTTGGTTTTCCCTTTTGCTCTTCTTTCTTCCTGTGACCGGTGAGCCAATAAGAGGATTTTCTTGCTCTCTAAGTTTACAAATCCCCTCTTTTTCGTAGATCAGATTGTGGCCAGGGCAGCCTGAATATTCCATGGATTTGGGTACCAAATTCTAAGGCACGTCTATGGAGTACTATATGCAGTACTATACTGGGTTTATTTTCAGAAGGTTATCAGTTGGCCAGCTATAGATTACCCCGGGGATAACAGAAGGCACCTGCTTGACACAAATGATATCTGCCAGATTTCAGTTTGCAAAGCCAAATGATGAGAGGGCATGAGACAAATCCAAGGAGGCAGTCACCAGAGATCTTTAACAAGGGAAAAATAAGATACGTTTCCCTAGCTTGTTTTTCAAAAATACCTGAACAGTCTTGGCTGACATTTTCCAAGCGCAAACATCAAAGGCAGACATTGCACATGGAATATTTTAGACCAAAAATTTAAAAGACCAACAAAGTTACAAGCAGCTGACTCTTTCCTATGGTGGACGGCACAAGGCGACCTTAAAAACAGGCAGCGCTACCAGCTTACCTGAGTGATAGCGATCTGCAAACAAGATGGGAGTTTGTGAAATACGAACTTGCAACCCAAGATAGTCCTGTAGGGCAAGGGCATTTTCATCTCCCAGGACAGCAGCAAATGGAATTCCTGTTCTGACGAACACAACGTGCAAACCCAAGGAACATGCCACGGGGCAGGGATATGCTAACGTTGTTTGCACAGTAATTTGGCTCACTCTCTTAAGTGTTCTGTAGCACGGATAGGTCTTGAGCCTTGCCTACAGCGGGAATTTAGCCGCTGGTGTAAACTGTGTCTGGAGCATTGTTCTGGCACGCAGATTTACCCTTTGGTGAAAATTGCCAGGTAGGCAAGGCTCTTGATATTGTTGTTCAAAATCTCCATGTTAAAACCCGTACGTCCTACTTCCAGACTTAGTTCTTAGCTCAGCCAAAATTAGAAGCCAAAAGTTCGGGCCAAACTGAGCTATTTGCATAACCTGCAGGGGTATTCACACAGAAGAGGTTTCTCTGGTAAGATGCTAACTGACAGCACTTTCAGTTGAACGTCATTTTGAGGGCTCGGAGAACAGCTATAAAAGTGAGGAAAGCTGAAAAATATGGGTTTTTTTAATAAGAGACTCCAGGCACTTCTTTATGCAGGCTATTAAAGAGAAGATGGAGTGACTTGATCAGAGGCTCAATGCAACAAGCAAACACAAGCTTCTCAGGGTAGCAAAGGTGTGGCTAGTAATTGCACCAGTGGCTAGTAATTGCAGCTAAACAAAAAAATCAGTATAGAAATGTAGTGATGTTTCTTAAACAATTAAAGTAATTAACCTTTGGGAGAAAAGGGCTGTCATGCATGGATCCTTTCCCACTGGCACCTGTCAAGCCTAGATATCTTCCTGAAAGATACTCTGGAATTCAAAATTAATTCAGGGTGGAATAAAGTAGAATCCAAACCCTCAACTGCCGGGATTTTAGTTAAAACTTCCCACTGTTGCTAACCACAGCTACTGGCAAAGGTTAAAGGTGTAGATGTATTTTGGCTCTACAGGTGCTTTAATCTTTGTTTTGCCTAACCTTGCGCTGAGCAGGGCAACACAAATTAGCTGTAACAGTACAGTTACCTGCTGGTACCAGATCTGTACTACACCTCTCAAATTGTTGCAACGCATGGAACTGGCTGGTGTAGATTGAGTCCACAAATTAAAACTTAGAAATCTAGGCTTAACACTACTCTTATGAAGAAAAACAGCCAAACTTCCTATTTCCTTGCTTAAACATCAACAGTCAGCTGGGAAGCGTGATGGACAGGGCCCCTCCATTGGAGCTCATAGCATTAACCACCAGTTTCAAAACAGCTTATTTTACAGCAGGTAGGGACTCTTCATCACCATGTGACATACGGGGTTTTAAAAATCAGGAGTTACTTATCGCTTAAGCCAACACAATAAATCAGCTGCCAAATTGAGAATGATAACCGAGTACGATGGATAACCGTCGCACGCTGCGGGGAGGCAGGACACCCTACATTCTGAGCTGGGAGATGGAGCCGTTGGGCGCTGTGTTACAATGACAACGAGACCTACAGGGAATGGGTGGCTATAGGTTTGCATCTGCAAGTAAAGGGCACCCTTCTAATCGCCACAGAGCTACTAGAGAGGGTGCTGTGCGGGATCAAGCCCATTCAGTTTCAAGAAAGCAGGAGAAGGAGCTGGATAAAGCTCTCGATTCAGTCTCTTTGAGTGAGCTCTGTTCCCCAGAAGCATTCTCTGGGGGCCTATTATGAGCCGAGAAGGAGGGCGATGAGGTATTTGACGTGTTAAACAAACACTCCCAGCCAGGGATGCACGTGTCTGTTTAGTAAAGCAACACGTTTTCAAAACAATTTCAATTGCAAATTTCAGTGCAAGGATTCCATACCTCTTCCATTTCTGAAAGCTGAATTACTAACAGCCTCAACATTTGCATTGAGTCACAGTCCATTAAGATCATTTCAGTCCACCAAGAACTGAAAGCACACACCTCTAAGTATTTATACGGGAGATACCCCCTCCAGGTTCATCTCCAACAGCCGCTTCCAACGCTGCCTCTCCAAATGGCCAACTCTTCCAGCAGAACTGTTTCCCGCACATCCATCTGCTCGCTTTGTTCAGATAAACACGCGTCTCTCCCGCTAGCCATGTGGTACTGACTTCTCTCTGCCGCCTGCACGGTTAGTGGGGATGCCCCGCAGAATCTTTACTGTGAGTGTGAGTCACAGAAAGAACCCAGCTGGATATCTGGAAGCCCACTTGGGTTTATGAATTAGCAGGATGTGGGAGACTTTTCTTTTCTTTTAAACCAGTCCATGAAGCAAGTCCAATATGGAATTACTGAGTTAATGTACATGAATAGACTGCCTGTCATTTTTCCCAGGGTCATTTCTATGACTCTAACTGGAAATACCAAGTAGTCAATGAACAGAGAGACTGAAATCCACCCGCCCTAGTTGCTCTGAAAGGCAGTTTCACAGAACGTGAAAGGCTGGATCAGATTGGCAGCGTGCAGAAAGCTACTGCCACTGCTGTACATGCTACTGGTCAGCAGATAAACAAAGCAATCCTGTTTCCAGGGCTGCGAAGCCAGCAGTAAATTTACACAGCCATCTTTTTAATAGCTTTGAAAAATAAAGGAAAACAAGGCGCAGTCATTTCAAGCTCCATTAGAAACAGAGTGAGAAAAATCAATGTTTGACAAATAGGAAGGGACAAATTCTGGATAAGGAAATGCTGCTAAGCTTTTAGAAACATATGTGTTTTTTAACTGGCAATCAAATAGCGAGCAACCAGATGCCTTTGAAATACCTATACGCTTTAATGGCAGGAACTGTTAAAATATATTGAGAGTCCATCATTAGAGCAAATGGAACAAAGCTCTCGAGAATAATTACTGCGTCACTCAACCAAACGTACCAGCAGTGGGGCTAGCTCTGCAGTCCTTGCTCAACACATCCGTACCATCAGTTCTCTACTGGCAAAAGCCTGTTTATGGTTGTTCCCAGTTAGCTGTTCAAGCTTTAAACGTGTACTTGGGTTAGGAACGTATTCTGTCCATGTTAACTGATCATAGACTCGGACTAATTTAGGTTGGAAGGAATCTCTGGAGGTCATCTAGCCAACCTCCTGCTCATGAAATGTAAAGTGAGATACAGAGAGGGTGCAGGGCTTACTTTAGGGGTGCAGGGGAAGGGGATCAAGAACTGTATCATATTCCTGTCCCAGCATCGTATCATCTCAGCTGCAGGCTGCAGTTACCATGCAAAAAATGAAGTCTGGCTGTTCGCTGGTGACACCTGAACTGTGACGACTTGGATTTCCAGGAGCAGCGAGTCTCCTCCTTGCCAGAGACACACTGAGTAACACCACCTGCCATGGGAAATTTCTCTCTGTGCCCTGGCACTTGACATTGCCAGCCTCTGAACTGAGCCTTGCGGCGGCATCCTGCCTTCCTTCCCCCCTCCCCAAATCGTGTCATTCCCAAAGTTGCCTTGGGTTGCAGCGCCAGGTGGGCTTGCGGACAGCACGACTTTCCTCGTTTCACCAAAGAGTGCGACTGCACCGTCTCCTATGCTTGTCAGTGTTCCTCAAGCCATTCCTAATGCCCACTATGCCTAGTGAAGTTTAGCCCACCAGAGTAAGCCCTACAGTAAGCCACAAACAGGGTTGTAAAGCATGTCTCAAAGATCTCCCCCATTCCTCTTTATTTCACCCCTAGTTGCGGGAAACTCACTATGGGGGATTTTCTTCAGCTCCTTGACATGTATGTGACAATCGTACTTCTGCACACAGAGCCCTCAGCGCGCCGTGTCTTCACCGCGTTTACCTTTTCCTTTGGAAGTCAGCGGAACTGACCTCTCGGGATGAGCTTGTGCTGCGATACTTTGCAGAAAGCACACAGCCTAGCACGTTTCTTCCCCGTGCCGCAGCTCCAGGTGCCTCTGCTTTGCTAGCAGCACACTCCCGTGTTGCCTCCTATAGCAAAACTCCATACAGAACCTCCTGGATAAAAGGCAGTTACGTATTATTTGTAAATCTAACAGCCTTGGATTAAGCCAAATATAAAATTTGATCCGATTTAGTCCCTTTTTTCCTTGTCAGACGACTATTTGTTTGACTGCCTTTTTGTACTTTCCTGAGCTCCAGCCCTCAGTCTGAGCAGTTACTTTACTACAAACGAAGCCAGTCGCTGCCACGAGACCGTACGGCGTTCCCGCTCTGCGGAGGGATGTTTACGTTCTCGCTCTCCCCTCCTCCAGCCCCCCCCGGAGCAAACACAATCCCTTCACTTTGCCATGCCAAAAATAGAAGCGTTGGTATTTAAATTGCGAACAATCAGGGTTGGCAAACAATCCGTATGACTGTACCCTTTCTGAATCATGAGTCTGAGTCATTTCCCTCACCTAAGCTGCTCTCTTCCCCCGCGCAGATTACAGGAGCAGGGAGAAATATGGCACTAATGTTCTCCTGTCTGTCTGTCTGTCTCCCCCCCATGCCCATCCCCTGCAGCCTGCCTGCTCCAGGCCGAGCTGGTGAATTACGAGCGAGTCAAGGAGTACTGCCTCAAAGTGCTTCAGAAAGAAGGCGAGAACTTCAAGGCGCTCTATCGATCCGGAGTGGCGTTTTACCACCTGGGTGACTTCAACAAGGCCCTCTACTACCTGAAAGAGGCAAGATCCCGCCAGCCGACAGGTACGGGGGGGAGCGGGGACGTGGCTTTGCATGGAGCGCTTCTGCATTTCTTTTCACGAGTCTTTGTCCCTGACTTGGTTGCGTTGATTTCCACAGGGATGAGCACGACTCCCTGTG
The DNA here is from genome assembly GCA_009819775.1 of Phoenicopterus ruber ruber. Lineage (NCBI taxonomy): Eukaryota > Metazoa > Chordata > Aves > Phoenicopteriformes > Phoenicopteridae > Phoenicopterus > Phoenicopterus ruber. The sequence goes on from CM020219.1 coordinate 40,060,202, forward strand.
TCCTTAGCTGTACTCCCCTTCAAGCACTCTCTCGTAGTGCAGCAAGGTTGCAGTGCCCAAAGATTAACCACTGCCGAGGCTGCAGCACAACCTGGAAGATAACGGTATTGCTGGAATGCCGTCTGTGTGGAGGCGATCCTGCCTCTCTTGCCCTCCTTAGGTTATTTTTGAAGAAGAAAGCAAGATGGGGAAGAGTGTATCCCGACCATTACATTTTGTGATGCTGAGAACAAGCTTTTTCCCCTTAGCAAAGTCAGGACACTATTTGTAATCCTCAATAGCCATGCCTTCCACCGTCTCAGTAAAGGGTTAGTATTTTAATTTGATCAAAGGGACAGGCATTTACTCACAAAACATTCCTCAGGAACGCTTCAACTTTTGCCATGAAATCAGCCAAGTATCTGTCATCCATGTGTCAAAACCCAACAATTCATTTTGGGACAGAAAAGAAATTACATATTCAAGCAACTTGGCCTTGCCAGAGCAACCACCTTTACGCTAACATCTACCCAACCTCAGAAGGTGGGTAGAAGGCCAGGATGCAGAGATGGTGCTTTTATTTTTCAAAGAACTGCCTAATAGGGAGATAAAACCACACTATTGTTTAAACCATTTTTCTAACACTCATAGAAAAATTAAAGGCTCATGAGAAAGCAAAATGGAAGCCATGTGCAAAGAAAAGTCCCCAGAGCAGCTCTTCCACCTGAACCTGAGAGGGAAGAGTGAAGACTGGGCATGAAACAGGAGCGAACCTAGGTCCTGACCGAGCACGGTGGAGCTGATGTTCATGGGACCGGCAGAGGCAAGGGAGGCTGAGCTGGCTGTGGTTGGTGTCCTACAGGCATTGGCCCTGCAGGGCTCCTGCGGTGGCTGTGCCCGGGAGGAGCACCAGGGAGGGTGAGCTTAGGGGTGTGCTGGGATCTCCTTCCTCTCCCACCGCCCGAAAGGGTGCCTGGTCCCATCTGCCGTGCTCGGCCGCGGGCGCCGGGCAGTCTGACAGCACAGCTGCGCACCCCACACTCCCCGAGCAAATGTGCTTAAAAGCTCAGTTTAGCCTCTTTCAGTGTACAGCGTGCCCTTCTGCGTTCAGCCCTTGCCAGAACCTGGAATGGAGAAGCCTACGCGAGAGAAAAAGTAGACAGAGGAAAATAAGAAGTGATATTAACCTCGAGGTTCTGACTAGGCTCAGATGTGAAAAAAAGTCCTTTTAGCTGAACTGCTTTGCTTCCATTTTTAAATATGTATTTCTGTGCTCCTCACCCCCCCCTCCCAGTGATACTATTTATCTGGTATCCCTCATTGCTTCTTGAAATAAATACTAATTTATTCAACAGCAACAGCTTCAAATACCACAGCTTGCTGCAAAAACATACCAGAAAGTGTCCCCAAAGGCCCTTAATGTATACAAAAACCAGTTCTGGCCTTCAGCTCTGCATCAGAGACTCTTCCCTGTTATTGTTAGACCATTCAAGGCCATTGTTCCACTGTTTTATTTATGATTATGGAAAACTTGAAGGGTAGTCGGGGGAAAGAAGCGAATACATACAGTAAGAAAGGATGCGGCTGTTAAAATACTGCAGTAGGAATCAGGTAACACTATCAAGACTCATTATGTGACCTGGAATAAGTGATTCTCTCCACTTCCAGTGTCTCCATCTGCAAAATGCAATTGTTTTCCTTTATTTGAGGTTTCACTAGGCTCACTGGTAAAAGCATTTGGTTATTATTACAGTCATGTTCTGTGTGTTCTTTTTTTCCCCTCTAATAAGGAATGTTTTGGGCATAAATCATTGGCAGTTATTCTCTTTGGTGGGGCAGATTTTAAACGGTAAAGAGGAATTAGCTAGCAAAGGGGTTTACTGTTCTAAAGGGCTGTCAGCATAGCAAGTCCCTTATGGCTATTTACTCTCTGTCAAGGGTGAGGGTTAGGTCTGGCCTGATTTCTTATGCTACCTCAAAAAAAAAAAAAGAAATCACAAAAGCAGATGGAAATAACACAAGATAATTGTATAACCCTCCTTCCTAAGGGAGAGGTGTTAAGTTGCGCAAAGCGTACGCACAGCCCTCCACAAACGCTGTCCAGAAGCTGGTGCAGCACGTTACGAAGCTGAACTTGGGCAGCCACACGTACACCTGCCCTTCAAGGCTTGCTCAGCTCTTTCCCGCTGATGGGGCCACGTTGTCGAGGTAGGTACTGACGGGGATTGAGACCGGCGCATCAGCTGGCATGGTGATACCAAAGACCCGCGGTTAGCGTCTGCTGGCCCCGCGCTGAACGCTCACGTTCAGGCATGACGCGGACTGAACGTACAAGCCACGTTTCCCGCGCTGCAGGCTCACGGCTGAGCTCAGGAGCTGCCTTCCTGAACACCTGCGACTCGCAAGTCCGGGGAGCAAAACCCAGACCGTGGCGTCTGCGCAGCAGATAAGCGACTGGGCTCTGAAACCACAGGGAGAAGCAGAAATGACCTTTAAAATGGCAGGAGGCCACTCTGCACAAGGACGCAGGCGTGGTCCTAAGAGCCAGGAGATGTTCCCATTGCAGCTTTGCCAGCATCTCTTTGCATGGGTCTGACCAGTCACCCGAGTTGTCCTTACCTGTTACTCCCACATCAGCAGGAAGGGATCACTTCTTCTTCACTGAGAGATGAGAGTTTTCTCTTCATTAACGTTTACATTTAGCTTTGAAATACTTCTGCAGGCGGATTTAGTATGGTGCAATATTACTGGATGGAAAAGACTTGACAAAGACGGGGTTCCACTTCTGTAAACAGAGTGCTGCTCTCATTATTTCTCTTTGGTAGAATAGTGGCCCTCAGAAAGGAAGCAAAACACGCCAAAACCTGCCCGGGAGATTTATAACTAGCTCGCAATGGGAGTATCTCCCGCCCTCTATCAGGCTACACCTTGTTTTGCCCCCGGCTTCCCAGGCGTGTGGAAATCTCCCAGGTGAGTGAAGTCGTGCCATGAGCAGCTAGCTACCTCACCCGCAAGCCACAGGGAGTCGGCAACCTTTTTCATTGCCCAATTATGCACGGAACCCACCTCCGCCCCTCGGCCAGGCCGGGAGTCCCTGCAGGCCCAGGCAGGTGTGATTTCCTAACGTGCCTTCGCAGTTATCATCACCTGCGCCGGGCAGACGCTCCGAGCGTGAACCTCAGCAGCGGGGAGGTTTACCCAGGCCGCAGCCCGTCAAAGCCCAGAAGGGCACAGAGCAGAGACCGCAGCGAGGTGCGGGCAGCGCAGCAGGGCTCTGGCCGGGCTCTGAGCCTTGCCTTTACACTGCTGGGCATTAGCCACCTGCCTGCCACGTGCACTGGTTTTATTTTAGGCTTAAAACTCAGGGCTACCCCCTTCAACTGAATTTCTTCACTCGGGGAGGCTGCGCAACTAAAGCCAATTCTGTTTTTAAACGAGCTGCTTTAAAATTTGCTGGGCTGGTATGAAATGCTAATGCATGAGCAGCCCGGGATGCTGGTGAGCCTTGTCTAACACAAGCAACACCGGAGATTCTTGGCTCATTAAGAATGCCCCAAACGGGGCAAGTAACTTAATCACTGAATCCCCCCCTCTGGACTGACTAGGATGATGCAGTTGAACCTGCAGAAGACTCAGCAGGGAGACCCACCTCACCAGAGACAGCTTGAGGAGTCACAACAGCGTTGCCGTCAGCCCGCTGCTGCCCCATGGCGTGTTTGTGGAGAGCTCTGTGTGAAGGGAACCCGATCTGTCTCCCGCTGTTTCAGCTCCGGCTGAGGGCACAACAGAGATGTCCCCTTCTCATGTTTAAAGGAAACTTTGCACCCACAACTGCTTTGGTGGGTGCAATACCCACACTTGTTAGTGCTGGACGTGTTACCAGTAATTTGCTCATCTCTTTGAAAGCTCAAGCACTTCTCGTTTCCCTAGCTGGTGTGGGGCACATATTGCTGTTTGGATGAGGAGGAGACAAGACCGCCCTCTGACTGTGGACTGCAGTGCACTTTGGATTGGTTTCTGAGGATCTGATAACTTAAATGGCCTAAGCTGGCCCTGGTTGGCTGTCTGAGTAAGGCTGTGAGCAAAGAACCATTTTTAAATCAATACATAAGTGAAAGTGGCTATTTTTTTGCTTGCTTGCTTCTGATACTGCATGGCTTTTGCCACTACGTGGGTGCCATGTGCATGGGAAGTCACCCTCGTGATAGTAAATCAACACGATTTGAGAAAGGACTGACCGTGACTGCAGAATCACGAGGTCTGTCTGGGGATACATACTTGTTTAGATCGACCCGTGCTTCAGGGTGAACAGGTTCCCTCACTGCTGGGGCCAGGAGGTAAAACAAAGCTCACGTGTTCTGGGTTGATGCACTGAAATGCTGGAAGGAAGGTGAGGGCTCAGCTTACCACCTGCACAGTACTGGGATCTCACAGCTCTCTACAGGGATGAAGCAGTGGGTCCTTGCCCCTAGGAACTTCATTAGACAGGATAGACAAGGCAGTCTGCAGCATACCGCATATGACAAAAATGCAGGTAGCGTCATGGTGGAAGGACTTCCAAATACGAAATTTAAGGAAAGCAAGGGTAAAAAGAGAATGTGAAGGATGCTCTTCCTAATTCAACTCATCGTGAAAAAATGTGAGAAGAGTGAAATAGGCTGTAAAAGGGATGGGAAGACAAAAAGGCAGAGCATAACTGTACGCCAGCTGTCTAGGGGCTTGCATGCAGGCCCTGAGGGAAGGGAAGCCAATGGAGGTGCCACTCCACAAGAACAGGCAGGGATGACCTGGATTGTTTCAACTGTGTGAATTCAACTGTGCTGACCAAGGGTAATCAGAGAGAAGGTAAAAACTAGCTGAGGCAAGATCATGAGCAACAGGGATGGTGAGCGCAAATCAGACCAGGTTCTCCAAAACCGAAGCAGCAGGGTTTGGTTCAGAGCCCCTTCCCACTGATGCTGTTGCTGCAGGCAGCACCGGAGCCATGTTGCTCCCCAGGTGATGCACCAAGGATGAAGGTGCAGTGTGTCTGTCTTTCACAGGGAGTCGTAACCACCGTACGTGCGTGTGTGTGCTCTTTCCCTGCAGATACCAATGTCATACGATATATCCAGCTGACAGAGATGAAGCTCAGCAGATGTTCCCAGAGAGAGAAAGAAGCCTTGTGAAAATGAAGCCGCTTCAGCTGAAGTGCCCAAGGGGGAACATTTCCTTCCTAGAAGCCCATTTGGTGGATTTTCCTGTTTGCTCTGCCTCATCCTCATCTCCTCATCCATTCACTCTCCCTTGCTCTTCATTGAATCCCAATTTCGAAAAAAAGAGACTCAGACGCTGGATATGGCTGCTTGCCAACCGTGGTAATACCCCTTCCCCGTGGCAGGAGAGCACAATGGCTACAGCCAGCCTTGCTCCAAGACAGTGTCACACATCTGGAGTAGGCAATGCTGGGGGACCTTTCTGGTCCTGAGCTGACTGCCTATTACCTTTAGGGAAGCAACCCCCAGAACAACGACTTCCCGACCAGGCAAGTTGGAGACAAACAGTTTCTGCTCTGAGTGATCACTGGAGCTTGGAAGAGCTAAGAAACCAAGAGAGCCACTGGTCATTTCACAGGGGATAGCAAATGCCTTTTTACCATCGGTTCCCTCTGCTTCTCCAGTGTGTGTTATCCGTCTCCAGTGAGAGCTCACACGCTCCCAGGCTAATGCCAGTGAAAACTGTTTCTGAACATCCTCTTAATGAAAGCACAGAGCACCCTACGACCCCCCCCGCAGAGCTGTCCCGGTGCCAGAGGAGAAGGCTGTGGGCTACCACAGAGCGCTGAACGGACTGAGAAAGTGTGGTGTACAGTGTGAGGGAAAAACTGTGAAATAATTCATTAAAGGCAAATAAAAATGATTAATAGGCAACAAGTCCAGGCATTGCTTTTCGAAGGGACCTCTTGGGTTCCCCGTGTCCAGACAGGCAACCTTGTCTAGTGGGGGGCAGCATGGGGTGGGGAACAAGGGACATCTCCATTCTTATCTTGGCTCTGCCAATGCCTTGCTGTGTGATCTTGGGCAAGTCACTTAGCCTCTCTGTGCCTCGGTTTCCCCATCTGTACACTGGGGATAATAATACTTCCCTACCTCGCAGGGGTGTTGTGAGGATGTATTAGTTAATGTTTGTAAGTAACAGTACAGTGATGTACAGTGCTAAGTATTACTAGTACATTGGATTGAGGTCTTGATTCTCCCACCTTGTGTTGGTGCTTCCTGTGTCCTGTTTTTTCTTTCGTAGGAGAACATGGTGCTGACAAACAGGGCAGGACCAACAGCTTTGGAGCCTATTTCAGCAGCCCATAGGGCCTGTTTAGACCTCCTCCAGCAGTCTGATCACTGATCACAAGCTCAGGCTCCTTAGCTCCAGGGTCCTTTTCTGAAACTGCCGGTAATGGGATCAGTAAGTGCCACAAACACATTTCCAGTGTGACTGCCCCATCAGTGGCCCATGGGCTCCCAGTCGCAGGATGTACATGAGTGGTCTCATCCCACGGTGGTCAGTGTGCAGTGAGTGTACCCAGAGCTACTTCACTCGTCCCTCAGCTGAGACATGGAAACTGAAACACAGAGAGCTGAACAGTCAAAGTTCAGCCAAGTGCTGCGTGCTTTGGTCCCAGCGGACGTGGTGTCTGCAGACAGTTAGCTATGGCATCCCACATTCCAGCTGTGGTGTCTCGCCACATTTTTCTCTAGCCAATATTTGAAAGGGTTGATTGATAGAGAAACATCAAGGGAAAAGGCAAATCTCTACCATTGTCTCTGAAAAAAACGAAGTCGTATTCTTTAGTTCAGGGACAGATCCAGCCCACATTGAGGGTGGTGAAGAAACCATCTTAAAGTGGCATATAAGTCTCTGAGATAAGGTGAACCTACATCAGTTGTGTGAAACATATATTACCTGGGATGGCACCAGAAGTTTATGTTCCTCAGGTGGGTGGTGGAAAGCAGCTGCTTCCCAAAATTGGGAACACTGCGTGCAGCTACTGTGAAGGAAAGGGCTGTGTCCTGGAGGCAGCACAGTCACCTTCTTCAGATGGCCCGTGGTTCATACATCTGTGCCAGAAATAGCAAGCACCTCTGCCCACACTATGCATGTCTAAGCAATAAATGAGGCTACAGCTGCTGCTAGGACAACAATTGCGTTAAGGACAAAGAGGACAAATGAGGGAAATTCTGTAGGTGATTGTTAACTAGACCAGAAAAAAAGGTTAGGCAGAGGTGTGCTTGGGTGCATGTAAGGTGTACCTGGTGCTGTATAAAACACAGAGCTAATAAGATTCTGGTTCTCAGGCACATGCAGTCCTCCATATCCTAAATACATCACAGCACGCAGCAAATTCAAATAGAGGTGACTCCCCCCTACTTCATATTGCTCCTGACAGTTCATCCCACATCTGCGCGTGTCTCTTCACTACGAGTGAAATGAGGATTCATCCTGCAGGCTATGCAGGAGGAGAGGACACCACCTACACAAACAGTCTCTGCCCCAGGAAAGCTCAGGCAGGCAGAGGCAGGCTTGTTACTCCTGACCTTAATGTAAGAGAAAAGGCATTTTCCAGTCACTGGAGATGTAGGTCCATGGGCTGTCATTTTGTCTGGAAATAATTTTAGCCCTCACAATGGCTTCACTGACATGCTGTCACCGCATCAGTCCCATGTATACATTAGTATAAAAAGGGCCCAGCAGACTCCAGAATACAGTCTCCTCAGCCTCTTTGCCTCCAGAAGCACTGCAAAGTGTGGGGGAAAGTGGGAAGTTTGTGAATGTGCATGTGAAAAAGATCTCAGAGAGCCTCCAGGTGATACACAACAACCTCCCTTCTGCAGGAAAGTGGTTGTCCGTACATAGCTTAACACTCAGGGTACCTGCAAGCAGTGCACGCTCACGCCAGGAGCGGGAAGAAGGAACTCATCAGAGAACACAGAATCAGGGACTGTTTTGCAAGCTAGGTAGCATCTGTATGTTTCCACAGTGAGACAGAGCTTGAGCGAAACATGGACAAAACTCCAGGTGGGGGGCCCTCCACATGTCAAGGAGAGAGACAGCAGCAATGCCACCAAAGCCAACAAAGCTCCTGTGGACTGCACTGTCCCCACAGTAGCCAGCTCTGCCTTGCAGTATCAAACAGCCCAGTAGAGTTTGCAGTCTAACTGGAAAGATGCGCAGACACGTCACCACTTCTACTGCGTGTGTCAGGGGAGCAGGGAAGAGCCTTTGAAACTTCCTAAAAGGCTTTGTCTTCTGCAGAAAGAAAGAGAAGGTATATTTGACATCCAGCACATCAAGGGGCTTTTCAGCTCTCGAAGAGCAAGGCCCTAAAAGACCATGGGCAAGTTTATCTCCTGGCCACTGCTGAACGTAGGAATACCCAAGGGAGAAGCTTGTGGTTTTGTCCAAGAACTGCCTTAACAGGAAACAGAAGAGTGAAATAAGGATTGGCTGTAAAGGGGAGAACCTAGTATCAAGCCCCCAAGAAAGACGTCTAGGTATACAGCAAGACCCTCCAGAGTCCGTAGTTAAATAGAGTTATACACCTTTTCCAGTGAGTGATCCTTAACAGCCAGATGTGGAGGTGTGGGCAGAGGACACCCAATTCCACCCAAGTTACCCAGCCATTGCTGTAGGGAGTTGGAGAGACAGAGAAGGATGCTCTGCTGGAGGTGGTCGTGTCCACTACAAGCTGATGGTATTTTTCTGTGGAGCAGTCAAATGGCAACATGAGAATACACATCTTGGAAGCCAAAACAAGCAAACAAGGCTTTAGCACAGCCAGGTGGCATATGCGTATGTCCTCAACATGCGGGACACAGGGGAATGAACACAGGCCCCTCCAGGTACCCGGCAGGGCTAAAATGTCTCCAGTGCAATGGGAATTGAGCCCATTCGCCCGTCACATGTGAAAACAGCAGGAACGGAATGGCATGGCAGACACCAGGCAGAGCAGGAGGAAAGCTGACAGCAAGCAAGATCCGAGGTTGAAATGGGAGAGGGGTGAGCTGATCATGGGACACAAAACACAAGCCAAACCCAGGTTTGTGGGCAGAATGAGAATTGAACTAGAAAAAACCTGGCCAAAGGTTTAGCCACATTATTTGCAATCCATAGCAAGACCTAGTTTTAATTGGCAGGATACATAGCAGGAAAAAGGGCAGTAAGATTAGAGGTGATTTTCCAGCTGGAGGGGGCAAAAGAGGGGGAGGCTTCCTTCCTCCAGCACAATCATTTTTGAAAGTGTGAGGAGAAGACAAACACATGCTGGCTGCAGAATTTTCCCAAATATCTGTTAACCATTGCAGTTGGTAAAAGGGGCCTGGACAGGGTGGAGAAGTCTTTGTTTGAATTAAGAAGAGGGTATGACTGGTTTCCAGAACTGACAGGAAGGCAAAGTTCTGGCTATTCTTGCTTGCTAGTGAACTCAGGAGCCCGTAAGATGAAGAGGAGGATCTTGAGTGCAGAGCAACCCCCTTAGCTGTGCATCTCCATTTTGCTTTCCCAGAATTTCTCTGCAAGTTTCATCTGTATAAACGTTCTCCCCAAACTACAGCCCAGCAAGCCCAGGAGCATCTGTGTTCTTGTGATACTTCACGTGAGATCTCCAGAGGCTTTGTCTGCATTGTTTTCTTTATGCTCAATCCCTTGATGATACCCTTTCTCTTCTTTTTCCAAGGGGCAGGAGAAGGGAAGCAGGGGGGTATGCACTGGGCAAAGGGGAAATCAAACCAGATTCACGCAGGACCTGCTGACTACCCCTCTACTCTGCTCATTTATTCACCTTTCCTTCTGCACCCTGAAGCACTCCTTGCTCTGAGCAGGAGTTCAGAGGCTTGGGCAGGGGTTACTTGAATAAGGAGGAGCAGTGGTGGGCCAAGGTGCCACCCAGATGGGATGCTTGGGAGGGTGCAGTAACTTGTCAGGTTCCTTAATACTATCCATGGGTTTGCATAACCAATTAGTAGGACTTTGTATTCCTGCAGCTGGTATGAGATGGTTTCCAGAGATTGTTCTTCCTATGGGTTCCTCGGTTATTAAATGCTGCAGGCTATACTACCACACCAACAACAGCCTCGATGCTGCCTCAGTGAAGGTGATGAAAAGACAAGACGCCCTTCTGGCTCCCCTGAGAGCTACAGTTGAAGGAAGGTAAATTCATGGATACTTGATAAGAAGATGAGAGGAAACCTGTGGCAATATGCGACTTCAGCAGCCTGTGAGGTGGAAGGGGGTGTAAGTAGTTCCACAGGTGCAGGGAGGGGAAAAACCCCCTCTCTTTTGCTTCCCAGAGACAGATGCTCCCTCTGTCACAGCAAGAGGCCAGCTCAAACTCTGTTCAGCCTGGAGAGCTGTGCCTACAGCAGCCGTTTCCAGCAGTGGTTGCGGTGGGGAATCAGGAAATAAACAGACCCTGTAGTGCCCGGGAAATTACCTTGTTACCCTAGTTTCATGCTCACTCCTTATCCTGTGGAAAGTATCTGTTGTGTTACGTGGACAGATAAGGGGACGTGTACGGCACTGTTCAACCATGGCAGTGGCGAGTGAAGCTGCTCTACAACAGAGGCTGACTTCGCAGGCCCTGCCCACAGCCCTTCTCCTTCCTTTAGCGCCGGCTAAGTCTTATAAATAGCAGCAGCTCTGCAACAACTAACTTCCACAACTTTTCTTTCCTTCCAGAGGGCTCCCCTTCACTCCGTTTTGCCTGCTGGGGAGCGTACCTGTGCCAGCTCGTAGCTGCCTCTGGCACCTCCCCATCACTGGCGAGGAAATAACCTGTAACTTGGCCAGCTGGAACTGGCAAGGGAATTGGGGAATAAGAAGACAAATTTGGCTGGGGCTTTGGGGCCAACACGGATCCTCATACATGTAGTGCCACCAGGTCTGCAGTGGTTACACGTGCCCAGACCCCTGTGACACACAGCTCTCACGAGAGCTCCCTGTTGCCCACCACAGCCTACAGAAGCAACGGGAGATTTGCTCGGAGGAAGGGTGAATCACCAGTGTACTCTCTTCGTTATACTATTTTCTCCCCAGAGCTGAGCTAACAGAAGCACATGAGCATATGTTCTCTTGTCTATTGTCAGAGCTACAAATCAAAACTGTGATTCACGTGAAACTGTACATTTTCCGTATTAGACCCCAGCTTACCTCAGTACTGTAAAGGTTTGGTGTTAACTACTGTGAAATACTGACATCCAAAATGCAAGATATGAGCGCTGAAAATGACAGAAAAGCTTTATATAAAGAACTCTGCCAAGAAAAAAATATCGCTTTGAAAGGAAAGGAAAAAGACCTGGTTGCTACTAACAGGAGCTAGATTTAATATTAAATCATCTCGACTGGCGACTTCGTTGGCAGCATTTACGGAGGCGTTCCTCGGTCTACGCGTGTGTGAGTGTGCGTGCGTGCGGGTGCACGTGGGGTGCAGCCCTGAGAGCAGAACTGTACAAGGCAGAGCTGGACCAGACCTCGTCCTGCCGTCCAGCCCATCCCACAGCAGGACCCGCTCTAACTCAACCAGTCCTGACACCTTTTTACTGACTGCTTCGCTCTCTTGAAATGAGAGCAGGGCAAATGTTTGGTTACTGATCACTGCTTTTATGAGTTCCCAGTTCTGCAGGCTTTCACCTGGCCATGAATCTGCAGTGAACATATAACTGCTTACACACGCTCCCCGTGGAAGGAGAGGAGGGAGAAAATATCCAAAGGGAAGCAAGAGCTTCGTTGAATGTGGAAATCAGCCTGAGTGAAAAGTCTCACGACAAAACAATCAAAGCAGATCCAGTTCACAGCCCAGGATCATGTTTGGGTGAGAAAGGAGAATGAGAGTATCTCAAAGGACAGTTTAGGTGGGAAAGGGAAGAGAGGAGAAAGAGACACAGGTGCCTATAGCTGAAAGTCTGAAGGGCCTGGTAGGAGCTCTGACTCTAGGGCGGCAGTGGGGTTTTTGGAATGGGAGACACAACAAGGACTGAAACACAAGAGAAAGAGGAAATAGAGAAATGGAATATGGTAGAAAAATGAAAAGATGGAGCTGGTAGCTGGTTCCCATCTGTGACGCAAATAGGACTTGTGCACTGGGTGAACAGGCCCTACCATATCTCTGACCCTGGAGACAGAGGGAGGAAGACTGAGACCAATATCTTCCTGAGGACACAAGGATGAGACCTCAGGCAGTGGCTGTCTGCTGGACCTCTAAATGCTCAGCCCTTTCTTTTGCCTTTGTATTGCTTTCCATATGGTGACCCAAGAGACAGACCAACTGCCTTGCCTTAATGTATTTTTCAACACGACAGCAGCATTGGGGCGGGGGGGGATGGGGACAACACGCATGGGGTCATCATTTTAAGACCGGTATTAGCCAGAAGTGGTAACCCACCATCATTATGTGTTTTGGGGACAGAGTTATTTTAAGACCTGAAACAAAGCAAACGAGAGCTTTTGTGCAAGGCTGATTTTCTTGATGACTTCAGATTCCAGCCCTTCTGCCAAAGCTGTCCCTAAAGCAGGCTGCTGTTCCAGTTTGGGGGGGAGCTTTTGCTGTCAATGTCTCTGCTTCAGCAGTGGTTCAAACTCAGATGCAGTTGCACCTTGTTCCTCCTGCAGCAGCGTCTTTAACTCTTGTTCTAGATACTACAATTAAAATGTATTTTAATGGCCGCTAGGAAAAAAAAGTACATCTTCAGATTACCCAGAATGAAACAGATGGACTAAGCGTTTCTCTGATTTTGCTTAGCAAAGACAGCTGGGGGATTTACAGTTGGGAACACAAGGGTTTTCACTTTTTTAACCAACAATGGATGGTTTGCAGCCAATCTGGCTGCCAGTGTTATTCTCATTTCGTGATGGCAGCCCAAAGAAAGCAGCTTAGTAAGGTCTGGAATAGCCTCGGGGGAAAGTCAGGGGTTGGATGGACTGGGGTATCAGCTCCCCGCAAAGAGCTGGTGATAGAGCTACAGGCTCTGCAGACTTCCTCCACTTCACACAGCAGCAATGCTGGGTTACAGCAAATCTTTTGGCATCAGATAAAACCCAGCTGTTTCATATTACCTCCTACAAACTTCTGGTTAGAAAAATGGCCACATGCAAATGGCATATTCCTTCACTCGGAGCTGGTCTCCTGCATCTTGCTGGGGCTGAATTAGATCCAACCAACAGCTTGCTGAATTCAGTAGGTTGTCTCTGAGGCTCTGCTGCCCGTTGGCAAGCTCTGAGCATTGACTCAGGGAGAGCACGTAAGCCCATTCCCTGAAATAAGCTTAGCAAGGCAAGACGCAAGCCCTTTCACAGGGTCCTTTAGATGGCCTCTGGCTGAGCGAGATACGGGGGCTGAGCCTGGATGCCCACAAAAGGTCAGGTCTCAGCATCAGCCGGGCAGAACAGATGTGTGACCCATTTGTGGTCCAGAGCCCAATCTCTGACATCAGCAAGCTGCGGGGGTGGCTCATGAAGCCAGGGCTGACCTCTGACTGGCATATCCCCATTGCTAACAACTCTCATGGTTTTTGACTCTCCCAGTCTTTGGTGCTGGGACTGCACTGTCATCCTGAGGTAGAGGTAGGTCTCTTTCTAAAAGCTCTTTAAAACCTGACTAGTAAGGACTCCGAACATCAACAGGCAAACTGTAAAAATCCGTGAGGTTTTTGAGCTCTCATGATTCAGAGAGGCTCAGCTCATCACTTCTTGCTGCCTGCTGATGTATCACACACGCCTGGGCTTTCATATACGCACGGAAAAATAGTCACCTAGTCAGTGGCCCAGCAAAATGGAAGGGCTGAGCAAGAGAAAAGCCTGCCTTGAACATCACCAAAACAACATGTCACAGCAGCACCCCAAACTTAAGTTTTCACCTCAACCTGGCCAGCTCAAGTTGCTGTTCAGCAGAGTTAAGGCTGTCAGTCTGGGAGATTTGATTGAATTCTGTATAATTATTTCCATATGAGAGAAGAAGACGAAAAGCTGTACACAGGAATAGGGTCTGAATCTGCAGATTACAGGTAACTGCACAGCTTGACTCTCAGATCAGTACCTGGGAATACAACACTGTCAGTTAGGAAAATCCTCTAATTTATAGCATACACAGTCAGAATTCAAATCAACAGAAAAAAGAGGAACCCCATAGTGTCATTAGTACAGGTTCCCGTTATAAAATGAGCTCCATTTTTCTTCTCAAGCAATGCATCTTCTTCTAAGACACATGCTGTTGTTGAGAGACATCTCTCTTCATTTCAGTGTTCTGGGACAGCCATTTCCCGCTCCACCTGTTATTAGTCTAGAGATTGATATGGAGCTCTAGGGATCCCAAATGTTTATGTCTCTGTGATCCAATGTCAGATGGACTCAGTTAACTAATGAAAGATGGCTGTCTAATAGAAGATGGGATCTCTCCTTTTCACTCGTCACTGGTATAAATACAGATTCCCTGCAGGAGCTCCACAGCTCTGTTCACGATGAGCAAGCCAAGCCAAGCCAAGCCAAGCCAAGCCACGTAATCTCACACCATAAATCTGAGGAAGTACCAACTCTGAAAACAGGACTGGAAAAGATCCTCAAGAGAGCATCTACATCACCCCATTGCCTTAAGGCAATTAGGTCAGATTAAGTTAAACTGCTCCTGAGAGATGTTTATCATCTAACTTGTTTTTAAAAGTCTCCTGTGATAGAATACCACAGCCCTCATAGGTGGGAAGTTAAGAGACTTTTTACTAACTAGTCTCCTCTGCAGTGATTTAAACCAATTACTTCTTGTTTCAGCTACAGTAGATATGACCAAAAAATTATTCTCTCGCTTTGCGGCCATTCCTGATCTGTGAAAGGCTCTTCTCTAGGACTAGGATCTTTCAGCTTCCATCAACTTTTCTGCAACTCAGCAAGTTTCCTAGTTCCTTGGTTGTTCTCCTTGCTCTCCTCTGGATTTCTTCCAGATGACCTACATCTTTACTGGAGGACAGTGGTGAAAGCAGGATAGTTCTCCAGGTGTGACCTTCCAGTGCAAGATAGGGCAGAGACATTATTTCAGAAGTCCTATATATGATAGGCCTGCTTATATATTCTTTGCACTAGCAAGACATCATTGACTCATGTTCAAGTCTTGCTCCAGACTGCTTTGACTCATCCCAGTTTTTCTTCTGCAGTGTCGCCATCAGGTCCTTTTGTACCTATGTAGCCAACTCTTCCTGCTTTATTGCAGCATTTAACTCTCCTTACTGACTTGCATCCTATTTGACTGAGAAACAGCTAGATTCCAGGAAATCAGACATCACAATTCTTTTTCCACAGAAAGAACAGATCTGCGTCTCTCTGCTT
This sequence comes from Phoenicopterus ruber ruber, assembly GCA_009819775.1. Lineage (NCBI taxonomy): Eukaryota > Metazoa > Chordata > Aves > Phoenicopteriformes > Phoenicopteridae > Phoenicopterus > Phoenicopterus ruber. The sequence continues at coordinate 40,075,520 of CM020219.1, forward strand.
TTTAAAGGATATATGTGGCCAAATTTTAAGACAAAGCAAAAGTAAGATTCTGGCATAAAGTACCAGCTTTTGGGTGGGGAGAAATCGATATATCTGTTCCACTTTTGTAGTATTGCTAACAAGTTCTACAGCTGCACAAGCTCTGCAGTGCTTTAGGAGCTAAGAAAAACACTGCTTGACAGTTGAGAGTCACAGTCTGTTGAGAGCATCACTCACAGTTGTCTTTTACCAGGCAAAACGACTCCTTTCTGCTCTTTTAGATTACCTTGCAGAGTCAGGCACATTCAAATCATCTAAAACAAGTAGGATTAATAATGCATCAGCAAGATGAGGGCATTTAAGAACAACAGCACAAAAATCAAGAGCTAGTGTGTTGTTTAGCACACCGTGCAAGTTTTCTCCCTGTCTTCCCCCAGCCAGACAGAAGATAGATGTTTCTTTCAAAACCTTCTAGGCAGAGGTCACAGGCAGTGCAACCCATAGATTTGAATCCCCAGCTCTCCTGGGTGCCTTGTTTTTTTAGCAGCTCATGCACCTGACCACGAACAGAAAACCAGAAGATGCTCAGCAGAAATGCAAATTCAGAATGAGAGATGGGGGCAAAAAAAAGAGGGAAAATGTTAGTCAATGTTTGTCCAGATTCCCATGAAGATTATGGTTTGGATTCTCTTATTCATAGATTTTGATCCTGTACTCACAAGTAGTGAGTAGCTCAGTGTCGTCCAGAAAGACATTCTGGATGTCTTGCTTGTTGTTTGCCCTTTCCCAACAAGCGAAAGCGTGTGCAACAGAGGATTTGGTTGGGTAGGTCATGGGATTTGAATGCATGCATTCCAGTGTTTCCTTCTTTAACAAACACTGAAGAAATGTGCCCCCCACAAGTCGCGAGCAGTGTGACGTTTCTGAAAGCCTTGAAGTGATGTTAGTGATCTCCTAACATCACCGAACATCTAATTCCCGGGCAAAGCCAGCTTTGAATTGGACCTAATACTGTATGGGAGACCTGCGGCAAGAGCAGAGTCAAATGCGTAGCTGCTTGGTTACATCAGACCAGGCTGTAGGATGCTGCTAGAACTCCCTACCCGTTGCGGGCTCCGTGCCCAGGTTCATGTTAAAAGATGTTAATTGCTGAGACAAGATCATTGCTTGCAGGGCAGGTAGGTCCCTGACTCTCCAAAACTACCAGTGATGGCGTAAAGCCTGTGGTGTATGCTGCTGTGTGAGATCTTCAGGCAAGCTCGGGATCCAAGCGCACCTCTGAAGTGCAGGTGAAGTGGCCAGGCACAAACACGCAGCATCCACCTTCACTGAATAGTATGTTGCACATGCAAACTCAGCCTGTCCTCATAACCCAACTTGACGGGGTTCAGCTTCTGCCCAGAGAGGAAATAATCCACTCACCACTCTTGATGGCAGCAGTAAGGTAAAGACATCTGAAAAAAATGTTAAGCGTCCCTGGGAAATCCATGGGAATTTAGCCCGAAAACGTGGGCTGGATCCAGACAAACACTGGCATCTCCCCAAGGCATTGAAGGAAATAATGCCGGTTAAAGTAGCTGAGGATCTGGCACATGGCTACATTGCTGAAAAGTAGCTCAGAGGGGAAGAAAGGTTGTGTAGAGCAGTAGAAGCTGGACTTGTCTCCTAGTCCTGCAGCTCCCTGTTTTACTTGGCCCATGTCAGAGAGCTGTGCTGAACTCGATTTCTCACTGCATTAAACTAGCCCCATCTTCTATTGCCGAGTATGGAAGGATTCAGCAAATAATGTTTCCAGCACACTTTTGAAGGGACTCTGTGAGCATGAAGTATTGTTGCTGCTGTTGTTAGAAACAAGAACACAGTCTGCTGCTGAATAATTCATTTGATGTGAAAAACAGCCAGCGAGTTGTTGAACAAAAATGCCGTACAATGAGACATAATTACAGAGTGGTTGCAGGGAGCGGGATACAGATGGTGCTCTCAGGTTGGCTGGCGCTGACATCAGGCCACGGACAAGCACGGACGTGTGTCGGGTTGCACACTTCGTTTTCTGAATTATTGGAACACTTTGCCTTTAACCTTTGAGACCTCGAAGCACGTAACAGACTAATTCTGTCCTCACGACACCCCTGCGGCTTTTCAGTTCTGTTTTATGGATGAGCAAAGTTAAGCTCCGGAAAGCTAAGAGAAATGCCCACGGTGGTAGAGTGAGTCGCAGAGTCCTGGCGCTCTGGCTCCTGCCCTAGCAACCGGAGACCATTCCCACCCTCCCTCCCTCCTCGCAGTATATTTTAGGCTGCTTTCGGGATGTTGTAACGCACTGAGCTCCTTTGCTTTTCTTAACCCTGTCTTACAACTAACAGGCAAGTTATAGTCGTCCCCAAATAGCTGTTCCTGGCTGCTCCCATACGCTATCCCTATCTGCCTCTATTCACATTCTTAAAGTAAATTCGTTACATCTCGATTATTCCTGACTGAGAGCTACAAGTTCTGGATTCCTTTATTTAATCACAGAAGAGGTAAGGCATTGGCAACAAAAGTTAAATTCTTCTCTCAAGGGCCACCTGATTTGGAGGGACCATCTCTGGTGGAGAAAGGGGATTCGATGTTCCCAGCTTTTTTGATACTTGACCTTTCTTCTAAGAGTACAGAAGCAGTAACTAGTGCTGACCAGGAGGTACCGTCCTGTCACGTCAATACTGTTTTACTCGACAGGAGGAATGGGCAGAGCTGCTCATTCCCAGCAAACGTGCCATGTTGCGGACACCAAAGCTTTCTGTGGCAGTTTTTTTTAAAATGCCAAAGAGATTTCCTATCTCAGAGAGCTGTTTGAAAAAAAGATACCAGCATGTGCAGAGCCCAGCCTGCAGCGTGGGAGCTCTAGAGCCAAGTCTCTGTTCTTCATCACATCACACAGGAAAACCTCCCTCTGCTCTGGCTTGGGAAGAAAACCCGTTCCTGTCCCTAAAGCTATATCCTTTCCTCACACATGGTCAATCACTGGCTTGAAAACAGATACGAGACATCAAAAACTGCTGCAAAACCGTACTGTCATTTATGTGCACAGAGCTGCGGTGCCCTGATTCTCGTCCAGGGACTGTGAAAGCTTTCAGCGTACCAGCAAAAACCAGGCTCTAAACCAAAAACTAAACCAGAAACTGAGACCTACTTCAGCTCACTTGTCATCAGAGTAAACAAAAGCCAGAACTTCCAGATACTACTGACGGATTCAAGCCTGTCTTAAGAGAATGAAAGACAAAAGTCCCTCCTGCATCCCAGGTCTCCGGCTAATTCTGGCCTGCGAGCCAGATTCAAGGGATGGGGCGCCTGGAAGAGATGGGTGGCTTGGAGCCAGGGAGAGAAAGTGGAACATGAGAAGAGGCTTTATCATGCATTTTCTTTATAATAGCCAAAATACCCTTCTGTTCTTTCTCATATATCCTAGAGAGAGCACAACTGAAGTGTGAAGAACGGTTTAATGGATTTAGCAATAGTATTGATCTTCTGTCATTTAAGAAGGGACTCGGAGCTTAATCAGATCTGTAGAAGTGTCTCGTTATTTACTTTGCCAAAGGAAAGGATTAGATATCAGAGAAAGAAAAGGCCCTTCAGCAGGCATGGGTTTGCTCTGCAGGATGAAAATCCATCCATTTACTCTTACCCATATATGTATTTAAATGGGAAGGAATCCAAACAGCTCTCCATGAGATTCTGCCTGGAGGAATTAATACGGCAGCAATAAACAGAGGCAGCTCAGCAATGCAGCAAACCGGCTCTTAGCTTTTGAGCACCCTGATTTAGCTCCGCAATCTGGCCACCTGAGCGTTAATGGTGGAAGTTGTATCGCTGGTAACAGTCAGAGACAGATTGAACAAGTTTTCACCTTCCGAGGTGCCTTCCTGCCACTGGGATACAAAGCAATGTTTACTTGCAGGCTGAACATACCTTACCGGGAAGCGACACTGAGAAAGAATAAACCAGAAACCCTTTGATGCCATTTTTACAGTCACCTTTGAGACAACAGAAAATCGGGTCATCGCACCGTTGCCCATAATGACCCCTCAGGAAACACTGAGATGGTTTCATTTCCTTGACACTTGAAGCTGTAACTCCCCAATCTGTCTTTCAGGGTGGCTGCAGATGAGGCGGCCGGTTTGCCTATCTGTGTTGTGGCACTACTGAAGCTGTGCTGACACGGCGTAGAGGCTGGAGAACTGGCTACTCAACATGAGTTGCCTCTACCAGCAGTGAGCAAAATATTTCAGGTTGAACATAAACAGTGACTTTGCAGTGAGAATTTTTTGTTAATCTCTCAAAAATTCTCAATATATTGCAGGATAGGCACACACACACACACATATAGATATACTTGCAGGATAACCACGATGAATAGTCTGGTTTGATTTGGCTTGCAGGAGATATAGATACTCCAATTCCATGCAAACTCTACACAAGTTTCTACCGCTGAATCCCACAAACAATAGAGGGAATTCAAGAACCTCTGTATTTCTCATCACCAGAAAGATTTCTCATCAATTTTCTTTCATGTACTTCTTTTTGGAGACTTTTACTTAAAACACCTCGCTTCAATATAGGAAGCGTGGCGGTGGCTTGCTTTCTTGGATCAACATCGATCTACCTTGATCAGCACTGCCATTGTACCCGTGCATCCTGATCCACGCTTGCACGTAGTCCTGGGTTTGTCATTGCCCTGGCAGGTTTGCAGCGAAGATAATGGAACGTTATTTGGGACCTGGAGGTTTTGGACATACCCTGCCTCCTAAACATATATGTGAGGAAAGGAAGGTGCACAAAACCGAATGACAAGAAGGGGTTAATCCTTTCATTTTCTGACCGTAAGGAACCTTCTTCCAGGGCAGAGGTGGGTTAGCAGGTGAGAGGGTATCTGCTTGGAACAGCGCAGGCAGGTGATCCCAACGTGGCCTTCAGAGCACAGGAACATCCCTCCCTGAATCGGAGACAACTTCAGCGTGGCAGGAAGAGCCACTGCCAAATTTTAAGAGAAGCCTGAAGGCGCCCGTCAAGCCCGCAGCCTGTGCCAAAGCGGCGGAGAGCAGCAGCGGGTGTACCGCTCTGCCACGGGGAGCTCTGGGGTGCCGGCGTTTGAGAGGCGTCCCCCCGGCTCGTGGCCTGCTCCCGGGGCGAACGGCGAGCTGGCGGTGACTGCCGGGGAGGCGGAGGGCGAGGAGGAAGGGACGGTGGGAGTGCGAATTCTCACTCCTTGTATAACCAGCGGATTTCACCCGGCAGTCACTGGCGGATGATAAATTTAGCTGAAAAGGAACACCATTTTTTTTTTTTACTGTTCCTATTAAGAAGGTGACAGCATTGGAAAGGTGATATTTATTATTTACCTACCACTGCAGTATGCTACGTATTTTAGTCTGCCATTAGAGTCCAGTATCTCAGAGATATTTTAAGAAGCCTGTACCTTTGAAATTCTGATGTAGATCCAAAAAGCTGGCAGAGGCATGAATATCCAGCAGCTACAAATACATTTTCTGATTGCAGGAGTCCCAAGCGAAGAGCAGCTTTATCTAAAAAAAGAGAACTTTCCCCTTATGCTCAACCATCTATTTCACACAATAATTGAATGTCTGCTGAAAAACTGTCTTGTCATCTGTTGCAATAAAAACAATATGTTTGATCATAGCTTGGCTGTGCTTACTGAAATGCCGCAGCCCATAGCCTCGAGGGCAGAAAGCCCGACAAGTTCCTCCTCAGAGCACCCCTCGTTCGTACAGAAATGCTCTGGTCCCCTTGCACGTTTTGCCTACAGTGCCGGAGCCTTTCCCTTCCTAAGGCAAAAAGTCTTCAAGCTCTCCTTCCACTGTCACAGTATTTCTTACAGGGGTACCTTGGGCTTTCTATCATCGGGTTTGTAACCTCCTCCCCAGATTTCATGCTCTGTATTATATCTACAATCAATTACAAAAATAGAAGGTATTTTGGACTTCCAGAGTTCAGTCTGAACCCTACCAACTTTTAGCAGGAGAGGGGGAGATGTGGTGAATTCATCTTAGCTTGTATCGTCTCTGCACTGCACCTTTTTAGCTGTAGGAGGACCCGCCATTTTATGAGAGCAAACTACTGCAGCGTGATCCAGAAAGCAGCTAAATGCTTTAATTCTGTTTTTTCACTTGTCATCACATTTAGTCTAAATCAAGTCTTTTACAGCCTGAAAAGAGACATTCCCTAGAAGTGTAGAAAAATCAGCAAAAGTAAACTGCCTTTTTTAGAATTGTACTCTATAATAAGCAAGTGTTACTAGAAGTGCTAATATCATTAGGAGCGAGGAGAGAATTTTGTTTTGGTTTTAAGTCATGGTTTCTTGACGCTGAGAAGCGTACCACAGTTGCTCTGGGTTGTTCTCTACCGGCTGCTGCAACACCAGCTACGGCTCCCTCTTGGAAACTATAAAGAAGGGATGTGCTGTTCTGAGCTGGGTGCGGATTCCTCCCCGACACACACGCTTGGGCGCACCTGTGGGAAAGGACGCGAATGCACAGGCACGTGCACGCTTCAGAGGTATTTTATATGATTTCCCTTAGCCCTGTCCCATCTGCAAAAGGAGATTGTTGAATCCTGGCCTCTGAAGCTCAGGGCGGAGCTATTCCAGACTTTCCTTGGCTATTTGCTCCCTCACTTAAACCGCTTTTAGTTCTACACCAGACTTCCCCTCATTAATTAGATTAAGTTCATCAATTTTTGTTTGGAGCTGGGTGACCCAATGACACCGACAGATCCCTGGTCTCTTGCGTGGCCCCTGCCCTCCGTCGCAGACAAGCATGTCTCTCCTCAGCCATTTTTCACCAGCTCAGCTGTTCCCACTCTGCCCTCAGTCCTGCCCCCAGGCAATAATATGCCTGGAGTGACAAACCTTTTACATTTTGTTGCTCTTTGGTACGAGCCCGAGGTTGCTTGTTGGAGTGATGCCCAGAGCATCATCATCTGTCTTTGTTGAACGCACGTAGGTAAGAGAGGGCAAGGGCATAGGGAGAGAAGGACATGCCCAGGAAAACAGGGGATCTCTTCCTCCCCTTGCCATTCAAGGTGAGATAATTCTCGTCTCTCCTTTAATTTAAAGTTGTGCCAGGGTCTTGACTTGCCTGTCTCTTTCTTATCTATAGGAGAGGATGGTATCTAGCACGCCAACCATCTACCTGTTAGGGGAGGTCAGAAATTATTTTCCTCTCCTTGTCCCCCGCTGGAGCTAAAACAGCAAAAAGACTGCGTATGAGAAGGATGTATTCGCCCTGTAATGCCAATCAGAGGGGCATTAAATGGGATCAAGACCTAGAAATCAGCACCGAGTAGCTGTTAGGAACACCTGGTACTTCATGAAGTGAAAGCCAGTGTGCAGAAGAGCATCAAAGACCAGCTTCAGGAGTAAGAGCAGTTCCAGGATGCACTACGTGCAAAGGCAAAAGCACCTTTAGTTCCCTGGGCTCCTGTTCCCTCACTCATTTCCCCATCAGTGGAGGACACATTAACTTACAATGACAGCTCACAACGTAAGTCCATCTCTCCTGTATCACTCACCTCCTTTAGCTGCTATGCTGGGTCCTAAATGGTGCAGAGCAGAGCAGGACTTTTCTTCCCGCGGTTATGAGGAGAGCCCTGCCCCTTTCTCCACCAAATGGTATTTTGCCATTTTCCCTTTTACGTTAGCATTCGTTGTTAATCCACGGGCAACTCTATTTCCAGCCTTAGATCCTTTTCTGAGGTTCTGCTTCAATCCAGCATTTCCCTGCTCTTTTCATGTCTGTAGAGCTTATTCCTTTCCTTTGAATCAATACAGCTTTATTTAGGATGGCATCTTTCGTAGAAACTGCATCCTCAAATGCCTGTGAATAACTCCAGATCACGGTCTGTATCTGGGACAAATTACTGCAAGCAGTAAATATTGTACGAAGCGAGAACATTCAATCACTATATTTGTTTCACTAAACCTCATGTTATTGATTCCTTACCTTTTCTGCAGCTCATAGATTTCGTATCTGCATACTTTTCCTCTCCCCTCAAACACTGGGGTTACTCAGCTTTGTCCTTTACGCGGGTCTGATTACAGCCACATGAAATCCTGAGGAAGGAAGACGCTCGCCATTAAAATATGTGCCCAGCCTATATTTGCAACGGGCATTCGAGATGCCCAGCTAGATAGCTCTCTGCCTCCCAGTATATCCGATCTCATTAGTTCCACCTAATTTATTTAAAGTATTGGTTATTCAGAAGAGGTGCTGAGCATCGACCCCAGGATATCAGCACTGAAGTGTGTAACACGCTACTGTAAGAAGTACCAGTACATACATACACTGAAGGACTAGTACCTACCCCCATAGGCATGGGGGGGCCCTAGACATGTATAGTCTTCCCAGGTCAGTAACATCAGGCAAATGGCCAAACTGCAGTAGGAAGAGGATGAAAGGCACATAGGTGGCCTCCTGGAGGGCACTAAAAGGAAAAATGACGGTTCTTCCCCAGCAAAGCTTCAGACCCATCTATATCCTCTCCCTATACATCCTATGGCAACCTCCCAGCCACCGCCTCCCTGTCTCCACACACACTGATGCAGAGGTATCAATACTGACTTTTCCAGAGGCATCTCCTGTGTGCTGAGGATTGTGCCCCTGAAATGCGAGCAAAATAAAGAGCAAAATGGGAAGAAGAGCATCCGGCATTAAGACTCAGTTATTTTTACATGACCAGAGTGTGTGAGAACAAGGGTTAAAAAGCATTAGCACGTGCAGTGAAAACTGGAAGCAGCAAAGATCCCACGTACTCTGATCCCAGAATAATTTGGGTCCCCTCAGGACTCACTGATGCTAAGGAGGGGTCGCTCGCCCTGCCCACCGGACTGTGTGGCGGATAACCACCATCTGCCACAGGTTGCCAGCACCCACCCGAATCCTCGGGCCCGGTGGGCTCAGGAGGCCCATTGCAGTTCTCCGACGGGCAAGGAGACCCTGCCACCCCCAACGTGGGGAGGGGGGACAGTAACCACTGCACAGAGACCGTCTCCGGTGGCGTGCACAAGGGAACCCGTGGCTCGGATTACGCGGGCTCAGCACTGCGGTTGAGCGATGCTACGTGGAACGTACGGCACCGCTGAGGGATGCTGACACTCGCTGGATATTTTAAGCTTTGACCAAGAGAAATGCTTTATCATTAGCTGTCAGTAACTTCCCTTTTATTAGCTAAAGCCCACAAAACTCACAACAAAACGTTTGACTGATCCTCTGGGTAGAACGCAACATTTTCTTAGGAAACAATTATCGAAAACCAAAAATAGCCTCAACTTCTGTATGTCATTTTTCTTCTTAATGGGCCATTAAAAGGCTGGTTCTTGCACTACATTACTCAGTACCCAGCCATAGCATTCATCACTTTCCTGGTAGTGCTGCTCTTACTGGAGCGTCCTGTGCTTCCCTGGAGACCTCTAGAGATATCCAGCCATTTTGTTTTAATATCATTATCCTTGCTAACAACTGAATGTAATTGTCCAAGAGAGCAAGCTAATGTATACCTCAAGTGAAACACACTTGTAGAAAATCAAAAAGAAGAGAGCTGTGGCCCAAAAAGGGAATTAAGAAGCAGGACTCCCAGGCTCTACTTTCAGTCCTGCTTAGAGCTTGCACCTTGGGAAAGATTTTTTAACCGTCTTTTGCCTCAGTTTCTGAATTGTAGAATGACCCATGGAAGAGGCTTGTTTGGAATATTAAACAGTGTTTGCAAAGATCCTGGATTTAAGGTGCTAAGGGCACACACAAAAAAGTCAGTCTGCACTTCCTATGCCCCTTAATCACACCATTTTCATCCCAAAATGGCAATTCTACCCATTTCCTTCTCCCACCCACCATCCTCAAGTTTTTCTTCTTAAGAGTTTTTCCTCGGTTTTGTTTATTAAGTGCACGCATTTAAATTGCAAGGAGACACACCTGTAGTGGACGTGAGGAAAGCAATTCTAACGGGAAAGATAGCGAGGTGATGATCATTTTCCCCAACACGTATTTAAAGGAAACGAAATAAGCCCATAGAAATGCCTGCCCCACAATTACTCTGTGTAGCTGCCAAGCGTTCCCGATCCTCACGCCACGCGGCTGGAGAGGAGGTCACGGCAGTGCAGTGCCATGGTTCCACGTCCTTACTGTCAGAGCGGCTTCGCCGCCGTCTCTCAGCCTTCCTGCCTGCAGCATATGCCAGTTATCTCTCGTCCTTCAGCACGTGGCTTTGCTTTGCCTCCACCAGCTCCTGCACTCAAGGCCAGGAACGATGATGTGCTGCGTGACCTTGGCCTTGCTGAGTCAGAGACGCCATCCTCGTGTAGATGTGTGCGTGCAGTTCCCTTCCTTGGAGGAACGCAACTTGCTTCAGCGATCTGCGCTTATCTGGCTCTCTCCTTGAATCTAGAGAAAACAAAAGTTCTTGGGTTTGAGATGTGTTATGGCTTTAACCACCTCAAGGACGTGTAAGGGTAGCCAAAACACAATTCACAGCTCACTGAGGTAATTTAGCCAGTGAACAACTTACAGAAACCAGAAGGGCCAGGAAGACATTTTAGGGGGCTGGAAGCACATAATTTTGCACTTGAATCCTGATACTCACTGCCAGACAAAATCAGCACAAGCCTTAGCCTGCGTCTGGGACAAAACCGACAAAAGGCTGAGCCTTGATAGAGAGAAACAGAGGAAAAAAATCTGAAAAGCCATTACAGAATCAAATGTAAGCAGCTGCAAGAACAAAGCCCAGTTCTGTGACGGCCATATGCTCACCTTGGTTATTGTTTTGTACCTAGTTAGCAGTCTGTGATTGACAGAAAGTCGGCTCAGCTGGAAATAGATGTGATCTACACCAATTAGTATCTCATCCGCCCAAAAATACAGAAAAAGGCACAGCTACGTAAGCTGCAAAACTGAGTGCTAGAAGATGAGGCTCTGGAAATGCACACGAGAAGGTTGGGTGGGAATCAGGGAACTAAATGGGTACACATGGAAGCAAGAGGAGGAGAGGAAGGGTATATAAGGGAGCACGTGGGGAGCTCCTTACTCCCAGAGTTAGCAAGGGGATGTAGGGCTTCACGGTGCCCAGTTGCCAGACTGGGATGTGCAGGCATCCTTCCGTCTGACCACTCACTCCTGACCTGCGCGTAAGGCTGCTTTGGGTGTGAGAACAGGGAACACCGAAAGCCCGGTGGCACCCGAGAACGCCGGCATTTTGCAGCTTTTGAAGGCATTAGCTGCACGCTGGCAAGTCGCCGCATGCCTACTGTAAAATTCCAGCCCTCGGTGAGATGCAATTTCCGCACAAGCTGCGTGCCGGATGATGAGAGGGCAGCACGGTGCAGGGACCGAGCACACACCCGCTCCCTGCCGACCCACAGCTCCCCACCCTGCCCGGGTGACACAGGCCGGAGCCCAGCCGATTCCTCCCACGGATCCTTTACAGCATCGTCTCTTCTCTCTGGAGCCCCACTCCGGTGTGGTTCGGGCTGCAGAACCCAGATGGGAGCTCTGGATGTTTTCCTCTCTCTCCACAGAAGCCCTTTTATCTTTCAGCTGCCGAAGAGGCACGCGGATCCTGACAGGAAAACAATCAGCAAGTCTCTTTATCAGCCAGAGACATCAGGGATACAGGCATGTTCAAGCCTCACTCCTGTTCCCAGCCCTTATCGGCCCGTACGCAGCTGCGTGGCCCCTGGAAGAGCGCGAGCTGCTCCCTCACCATGCCCTGCGTCCAGGGTCGGGATCGGCGAACTGCCCGGATCCGCTGCAAGCCTGCTGCCTGGCCAACCCCCTGGGAACAGCCCTGCCCTTTTGCCAGCCATCTCCGACGAGCGACAAGGGGCGTTGAACGGAAAGGGAGCTGTGACACCCACGGGGCCCCTCGTGACTTGTCACCTGCTAGTGCGGTTCTTCCCACTTCCCCTTCACCCGCACTGAACTGGCACCACGTGAGCCACATCAGACACTGCTTCTTGGCTAATAATCATGCAAGACGCCCTTAATCTATTTTTAAGTAAAGGCTGAGTACACTGAAAGATGAGGGACTGGGGAAAGGAATATAACTAAAAACAAAACAGGAAAGAAAATACACGCGTGTTCCCAGGGTCTTCCACTACAAGCTCCAGAAAGGTTATGCAAGGTGGGCACTATGGTATTCACATCCCCTTTCTGCTGCTGTTCAGAGCTGCTGCACAGTCCTGGAGATAAGGAGCTTTCAGCCCTAGGATAGATGCCTTCAGCCTGTCTGGGCAGTGTCCTTCAGTTCACCCAGGAGCGAGGCAACTAGCAGTAAAAAGAGCATGTAATCAGCTGTAATTATCATAGAATCATAGAATTGTTTTGGTTGGAAGAGACCTTTAAGATCATTGAGTCCAACCGTTAACCTCTTGCTGCCAAGTCCACCACTAAACCATGTCCCTTAGCACCACATCTACACGTCTTTTAAATGCCTCCAGGGATGGTGACTCAACCACTTCCCGGGGCAGCCTGTTCCAGTGCCTGATAACCCTTTCGGTGAAGAAATGTTTCCTAATATCCAATCTAAACCTCCCCTGGTGCAATTTGAGGCTGTTTCCTCTCGTCCTCTCGCCTGTTACTTGGGAGAAGAGACCGACCCCCATCTCTCTACAACCTCCTTTCAGGTAGTTGTAAGAGAGCGATAGGTCTCCCCTCAGCCTCCTTTTCTCCAGACTAAACATCCCCAGTTCCCTCAGCCGCTCCTCCATCACACGTACGAGCAAAGGGAAAGGCTTCAGACAAGACATCCCCTGCTCCCAGGGAGAAGTCTCTGTCCTCACAAGCCTCCTGGGAGGGAGCAGGAGCCCTTTTCTCGCAGGGAGGAGACCTGCGGGTCACGCGCGTTAACGAAGGGTTACCAAGCAATTGCGTGGCTGGGCTGGGGGCAGGTGGGTGCAACGCCCCATTTGTAGCGCCCAGATAAAACACCCTTCAGGTGTACAACAGGCCTTGAATGGGGTGGTGGCGTCTGCGCTGTGCCTGTCTAGGGGAACCAAAACCTGTACAGCACATAGCCACCCAGTGCCTCGTGCCTCAGAGTGGCTGCTGGTGACCACACGACCTGAAGCAAATTAAACCCAAGGACCGGTCTGAGCAAGGCTTCTTTGCCACGTTGTCTAATGCCCGTGCAATAAAAGAAAGTGTTTTATTTTTGGCCCGTCACTGACACAGCATAGCACTGAGACGCAGATGTGGTAAATTTTCTCGGGCATTAAAGTGCTGAAATGAAACAGTCATTGCAGCAAATTTTGTCCTTCAAGTTCTTAAGCAGGACACAGACCATCACAGCCTGAGTCATCCAGCCTCGCAGCAGCACAAACTTGCTGTCTATACCCTGGGTTGCCTTTTTACGGTAAATCCACCTCCTTACCGGCCTGTCATGGCACAAAGCATTTAGCAATTAATAATATTTCTGCACCGGTAGGAACGTCCCCTACAGTTTGAGGATGCAAACAGTTTCTTCCTGGCAATCCACAGTGCAGCTGCCAGAGGCTACCAATCTGAGCCGGAGCCTCCGTGTTATTTTAAGCACCGTTCCCAGCTGCAGCAGCACTGTGTTCGCCAAACCCCTTCCTTCTAGAAAGGCAGAAAACTAGCCAGGCTGTATGGTGACTTTCAGATAGATCAAGTGTTGACTCTTTCCCAGCCTGTCGTGAGGATAAAATTAATCCACGCTTTAGCACAGCTGGTGAAGAATCCTACACACGTTGCATGTTCAAATCCATGGATTCTGCCTGTCCCTTTAACTCTAAATTTAATACAACCCCAACAACCAGGACCTAGATGAATATCTTGTTCGTTCCTATCACAGAAGAAATCTGTGGCACAGTCACTGAGCTGTATTAAAAGCCAAAGATAAGGCACAGCTGTAAGCGTGGGTGAATGAGGTCTTTGAGGGATAGGAGGTCGGTGTCAGACCGACACAGAGCAGAAAGCCAGGAAGAATTTGCACATTTCTGATGCACCTGTGGCTAGGTAGCCAGCTCCCCTGCACACCTGCACGGACCCAGGTGGGGGCCTCAGAGTCATTTCCCAGTTTGTCACTGTCCTGATTAGAATTGAGGTCGGGGTAGAGAGCTCCAGACACACGGAGGGAGCATCGATGCTTTGGGGTCAAACTCTGGCTAACAGCGAGTTGTCCCGGAGCACAACCCACGCAGTAAGAGCGCCACGCGCGCGTGTACTATCCCAGACGTAGGCAAGAGCAAGCAAAGGAAACACAAAGGCGCGCGGCGCTTGCCGAGGGCCCTACTGCTCGCAAGCTGGTGACGTGCATGCATACCTGAGAAGAGCGATTAAGACAAGGGCTCCGCTTCAGGGTGACCAAGCGCCTCTGGGCAAGTCCTGCTGCTTTTCTGCTCCCCTGCCTGCGTTGAGAAGCTTAGACCATCCACGAGGTACCTGGGTATAACTGTAGCAGGGGCCAGGGAAATGCCCTTGAAGGACAAGAAGAGCTACGCCCTTCCCAGGGGATGGGGAGGCAGAAGCTCCCACCCATGTCCGCGGTGCCTCCACGCTCCCTCCCGTGGCTCTGCCTGGCAGCACCACCCGCCCGAGGGACACCCCACCCGTGGCGGGAGCTGGATCCACACCCCCGCGGCTCTCGGGAGGAGCTGCAGGGCCCGGGCAGCTTCACCCGCTGTCCCACGAAAGCCTCGGCCGGGATGCGAACAGACCCAACCGCGGGTCGCAGGCGGCACCTGCGAAACCTTTCAGGATGCCAGCGGAGAGGTTTGCCTCCCCACACGCGCAGGCAACACAGGGCACAAACCCAAACGGCTTCTGTTTCAGCCACCCGTCAAGAAAAACACTCAACTACCACGTCAGTCAATTTAGCAAAGGGTTGCTTTAGATAAACCAAAACTGAATACAGGTGAGAGCCTTGTATTGTCTAAATCACATTTACTCCCCCCCACAGAGTAAATTAAAAAAATCTGGTATATTGTGCACCACGGTCTACTGAGAAGTATGTGTCTAATAAACATCCCCATTCTAAAAGCGGTGAAAGGAGAGGTGTAATGAGCCATGTAGGAAACACGTCAGGAAGATGAATCCAAGCTCTCGGCCAGCTCTGAGGTCTCCCAGCTTCAGTCTGCTCTCCTGTGGTGGATCTCAGCAGTCAATGCGAGCAAACTGACACAGGCCGGTTGCGTGAGTTGTAGGAGTAGGTCCATGGCACTTCAGGTGATGGTTTGCATAGTGCTTCGGTCACAAAGGAGAGGCTGATGGGGATGTTGCTGGCCTTGGTCCCAGCTGGTTTTGTTTAGAATATACGCAGGCAACATCCCCATCACACTAAAACCTTTGGAGAAGAATAAATTTGCAAAGGGTCTGCCACAAGGTTAAGACTGCCAGTCTGAGATGGAGCCCAAGGTGACAAGAACTGCGTCAAAATGAGGCGGTTCAAACGTGCCGTACAGCCCCACGGGAATTTTCTGCTGGATGAGAAAAAAGAGGAGTTGCATAGAGCTGGTCAGGGCCTTGGATTTCCTTCGCCGCATGGTCCCAGAGCTCTGCTCTCAGTCTAGAAAGCTTGTGTGCAAGCTCGCCAGCTGTTACCCAACCACTGCACGGTTTGGATGCGGAAAGGAAAACCTTTCCCGACACCCTTACTGGTTGCTCGTGCGATACTTACATTATTGATGCTCAAAGGCTCTCACGGCAGCTTCTGCCTTGGGCCTCCCTAGTCTTGAAAGCCCTGTTGTTCTGGAGAGACGTTAGATAGCACTTACGTCCTGAAGTCTGTGTAGATACAAATCCAGAAAGGACTTGCATAAGTAGCAGGTTATTCCAGCAAATTCCTAGGCTCTCCAGACACTTTCAGTTTTGCACTGTCCAATGACATTTTTTTAAAAAAATCTATTCCATGTTTAGTTGGATGGGAAAGAATTTGTGATCAAGAGGTAGGCAACAGTTTTTGTGATAGCTATTTAAGTTGAGAATGGATAATGTTGATTCCTCATCCATGTCTCTAGGCAGGGGGAAAATGATGGACATTGCTTGAAATAGCACTGCTTGAAGGTATGTGTATAATCAGGGAAAAAAGAAGCGGCTGCCCTACCTTACATGTAATTTGTGAAGGGAAAAATACTTCAGGCTAACCCAGAAGAGCTGACATGTGGCTGCAAGAACAGCGTGGTCCTAATGTCAGAACGGCATGCAGGTGAGAAATCAGTTGGCAAACACAGTTATGACAGACTGCTCCAGAGAAAGATTTCTGGTTGCAGAAAAGGAGCTTGGATTATAAAGATGGAAAATTGCATGGAGGAGGAGAAAGCCAGCAGAGAATGGGGTTCAATCTCAGCTGTTTGAACTGGAGACACTAAGCACTGAGGCTGCAGGACCTGCTTCTTCCACCAGACTCAGCAAAAGCGGAGGTTCCGAAGCCCCCAGCAGTAGTGAAAGCTCCGGGGTCCTGGCCCTCCTCTCCTCCTCTGGCTGCACTTGATTACAATGATGAACTACAGAACCAGACAAACCCAAACCGAAGCCTCATCACAGCCTCTGCTGGTGCAATAAGTAGCTGCGTTTTCTTGCCATGGTCTTTGCCTCAGCTAAAGGATGACCATGGCCGTGCCTGCCCAGGTACCTTGCTGACTCAGCCCGCTCTCGCCTTCCTGGCTTGGCCTTGGACCTGCCGCATCCCTATGGACTTGCCTGGCAATGACTGGGCTGTCACTGGACCTGCTCTGCTCGCCTTGCGCAGGTACCCCGGGACTGCATCGGTGAGGCCGCTGCCGTGCTGTCACCCTTTGCTCCAGCTCATCTTCCCTTACGGAGCAGCACCTGACATCGCTGCTCCCTGACACAAAAACTTAAAATTAAGGAAACCAAAGTGTTACAGGTATAACCTTGATACCACTGAAGATAATTGCCACCAGCAGCAACGGCACAGATAGGCTCTTCAGAAAGCCTTGACTTGCTGCGTGACTATATGGATCGTTTTACCAGATGAGTAGAATAAAGTTTTTAAATTAATAAAACTACGTGTGTATATCTGGAAGTTTTGCTCATGAGTTAGCAACGTTATTACTGGTGTGATACCTTCCAAGGAAGGAATTTGTTTGGTTTTGCTTTGGGCAGATCCGAACAGTGTTGACTTGATACAGTCCTGAAACCACCCCAGAAATAACAAAGGCAAAAGCAGCAGAAATTACAGCTGTGCTACAGAGCCTGCTTGAAAGGCTGCTCTTGCCCAGAGACACCACTGACATTTGCTTGTTTGGAAGAAGATGCAGCGAGATAATTGGGCCTATAGAGACAAGGTTCTCACTCAGTTTGGCAGGGGCTGAGACCTGAAGCTGATGATGGGGCACCTCTCTCTGCTGCCATACCTGCTTCTTGTCACTCTAGTCATTTACCCTGCTCTTTCTACCCTCAAATACAGACAGAGAATGCAAATTCTACCTCCCTCTAGTGTGAAAGATAGGGTGTGAAAAGCCTAGGTTTGGTTTTTATTGGAAACCTCCTTTCCCTGGCTTAAAAAATCACCCTGAGCAGATCAGTATTTCAGGCTTGGCTTGCTTTTCTACTCCAGCAGAGCCAGAACTGGACTCTCCTCCACCAATGCTGCAACACATTAACATGGGAGTGGTTACCAGTCACGCATGGAGAGAGGACAGCACAGCAATAGAGGCAAGCACAGAGACCTTAAGGCAATGGACCTAGAAGGCTCTTTTGGGAGGGCTCTGGGAGCAGAAGCTTTGGATAGGGTGGAAGATAGATAGAAATCTGAATTGAGTGAGTGAGGGTAGTCCTGGGAAAGGGCAGAGAAGCAGCCCCTGTGAAGAGTGAGGGCTCTGTCTTAGGATAAGGAGGAAACAGAGACTGTGCTTAATGTGGAGGTCTTTGGGACAAGAGCGATTGGAAGTTAGGACCCCAAGTTCTGTTTTGCTGGTGGAAACCAGCTACTCGATCAGGTATCAGCCAGGGTATTTCCTCTTCTGTAGCAACTCTGCTGGTTTCTCCTTATTTCCCGTAGCATCCCAGCAAAGCTCCGACCCACATTCTCCTCGATGCTGGTTCCTGTTCCTCCCATCCCTTCTCTTCTGTGGGTAGACAAGCATAAAGAAACTAATCATCTCCCACCTTTCCCTCCTCCCCATCCCCAGAACTCTTCCTTTGCCCCTGTTTCTCCAGTCACAAGTCATCATCACAAGCCACATCAAGAACCATTCTCCTTTAGAATGCACACCAGCTTAGAAGATTTTCTTCCCTCTAACTCGGTCCTGCAACATCTGGTCACAGAGATGGGGGTATCTGTAGAAAAAACTAAAGAGCCAGATACAACTGCAGGAAGATCACCAAAAATGCCAGACTGCTACAAAAATAGTAAGCTCTTTGTACAACGATCAGTTCTCCAACTACTGACTCAGGGTCCCACTGCAGAACACGATGGCGTAAGACATTCACATCCATCAGAGCTGGTTCTTTTAATATTATCTGCAACCTGTGACAGGTAACCCTATTCACGCTTTTTTGAATATTCAAACCTGTGTTTTATTATTAAAGTTAAGATGCTAGAGCATGATTTTTGTAGAAAGGAATAAACTTCAGAGCAAATTTTGCAGGCATGAAGCGTACGGGCTTTGGTTATATTTAGTAATGCGATTATGGTTTTGTTCTACTTTGTGCTGGAGTGCTATCAGTTGATCCTGCCTCTTTTCATTCCACTTGGATTTGTTCTTTGTTAAATTAATGAGGACTTAACAGAAAGCAAATCACATGCCATTTAATAAGGTTTCAGATTAAGTAGTAAAAAGAGCCACAAAGCATGTTGAAGTCTACTTGAAAGCCCCACAGCTTTACTCATCCTTACTCACAATCGTTTCCTGAGCAAACCGTAGTGTCGTCAGTTGTGTCCAAGCATGCAGATAAAGCTTGTTAACCCTTGTTAAGATACTCCGATGTTTGTTGTTCACTCATGTTCACTCCAGCGTTTTTTCTAAAGCCTAGTCCCCTTCAGCCTCATACCAATTTGCCTGCAAACATCTCGTGTTACAATTAATTACGTTCTTGCAAAGCCTAGCGTTAGTGGGACAGCCTCTCCCTGTTCTTCCATGTGAGAAGGGCCAAGCATATCAAAATTTCACTAGAAACAACCAATTAATTTATCGTATGAGCTGCAACTGCATCATCTAGGAAAGCCTGGGCTCTTTCCTCTTAACCTGCTTAGCCTTGGAAGGCTATCAGAAGTTACATCAAGGTATGTAGTGGGCTTTCAGGGCACCACTTACATATACTTATTCGTATAGTATATTTGTGCCATCTAAGGAACGTGACAATGTAACACGTGATTATTTCCTCACTTTGAGTGTATTTACAGCTGAAGGCCTATGTAAGATTTGTAACCCAACCCTTGCCTACACATCAACAACTGAAAAACCGCTCAGCCTAAAACATCTGCTGGTGTGTTTGTACTACATCCAGGCTGACCCTGGCAGCTTTCATTTAGGATCCTCCCTCTCTGCTACAAGTAGATTCCCCTGCTTAGAAAACTTCTAGTTTTATTTTTGTGTTCAGCCCCAGTGCCTTGTGTCCCTGTTGTTTTCTACACAGGCTGCACTTGCTGGAAGAAATTTATCTGCCATGATCATCTAGATTTTCGCTCCTGATGAGGCCAGCTTGAACATTATGGTAACCTCATGGTTGTGACATGTGTGAGCAAATTGACATAGAAAATCTGATTCTTTTAGAACAGAATCCTACTCTACAAAACATTACAGAAGGTAGAAATAAAATACTTGTTTCAGTTAGAGGCATTCAGGATTTGGGGGGAGGGAGAGTTTGAAAGATAATCCATTGCAAGACAACTTTTATTAAAACAAGTGAAAAGGCAATTCATTTTGCATGCCCTTATTTCTAACTAAACTTAATTGGCTGCCTGACCACTGTCCTCCCAGCCTACGACAAAAACCCCACCACTACAGCAGTTTGAATGGAATAGATGGCTAAGGATACTCTACCTATGCATCGTTCAGTCTCCGTATCTGCTGGAAGGGTGTAGGATTTCTTGCACATAACCACATTAGAGAAAAAATTATTTTCAAAGGAAATTATGAAACTTTAAGTTCTTGTAGCGCATAGTCCTTCATCAGTGCAGCTTCATTTCTTAAAGAAATGTGAAACGATAGCTTGGTGGCAGAGAAGAGCGAAGGCACAACCTAGGAATCAAACATACAACCTAGGAATCAAAACCGTGTTGTTCTGGCTTTCATACCGACAGCAGATGAAAGATGGCTTGGAAAGATCCTTGTTCAAGCAACTGTGTCTCACTGAATGATGTGGCAGGGACAAAGGCACAGCATCAGAAGTGACTCTAAACCATCTGTTAAATGTCATCACGCACAAAACGTGTTACTGCATTAGCTCCAGATCCAGGCGTTCAGATTCACATTCTGGCTGGGATACTAAATAAAGAGCAGAAAAATCTTAAGCTAACAGAACAGAAATATTAACCTTAATAAAAATGGTATGCAATTAATTGCCCCACTCAGAGAAAAGCCAGAAGGGGGATAGCAGATGGGTACTGTGTGTCAAGACTGTGCTAAGCTGTCTGGGGTTTTACAAAAACAGATTTCAAAAACCCTACAGAGGACCCAGAGCTGGAATAGCTGATCAGGACCGAGGTGCCTCACAAAGAAAAATAAACTTCTGTGGCACTGGGAAAAATTCTGAGTTCCGCAGAGCAAGGTAATACCACTGCTATTCTAAATACCTGCTTAAAACTATTTGAAGCACAAACCAAGAACACAAGGCCTAAAGACGATCACTTTTATAACAGTTTTATTCAAGTCTGTGTGCTCTAGTGTCGAGACAAGGCCTAGATCAGCATTACACTGTAATACAATAATTTTAGCCATTGAACCAAGCCTGCTTGGCATCCTTGGTTTACAATTTACAGTACATCCAAAAAAAAGAGCAAAGAGAAAAGAAATCCCAAAACGCCAACAACTTTCATTAGCTCTTTGCTTCGCTTAAATATTGTTCTATAACATAAAATAATTTAATACAAAAAAGAACTTTAATCCAAATACACATAATACATTGACACAGAACAGAGGAAAGATACAGTAGATTATGCACAAGAGTATTCAGTTGATGTGTTACCTACAGTGAAACAAACTGGACATTAATATAATTTAACTATTTAAGCCCAGGAGGGTCAGAGGCAACAAGTCCGGGTCACAAATAAAGCTTTTTAAAAAATAATGCAATCTTCTTTTCCTCTAAGCTTACTGCTGTACAGAAGTTAAAGGAAGGCTCCAACAAA
This sequence comes from Phoenicopterus ruber ruber, assembly GCA_009819775.1. Taxonomy (NCBI): domain Eukaryota; kingdom Metazoa; phylum Chordata; class Aves; order Phoenicopteriformes; family Phoenicopteridae; genus Phoenicopterus; species Phoenicopterus ruber. Next base: position 40,096,811 of record CM020219.1, read on the forward strand.
TCACTTAATTTGACAACATTTCATCACACAAACAAGAAAAACTTGGTGGCCTCCGTTATTTTACTCAACTCTGGGGTACATTACCATTTGCTAATGTAACTGCTTCATTGCAGGTTCTTCGGGCAAAACACACCTTCAGGTGCTACTTCCATAGCAACAGACTTTTGAACACCATGAACAGAAGAGAAGACATACAGAGGTCTCCAAAACCAGACTGAAATACTTAAGTTGTAAGATGAATCCCAGTCCTGCAGAGTTTGGAGTTCCTTATGAAGTACCCAACACCCTCCACACAGTGATTTCAACACAAGCAGGAACTATCCCGTATCTCAAAAGAACAGACATGGGGGCATGATCTCACACTAGAGTAATCTACTCACCTGGTTCTTCAGATTTACAACATTGTACCTAGGAAAGTCAGGTCACTGATTTTTGCATCTGGCTTTAAACAGAAGCAGGAGCAGATCCACAATTCATAAGGCAAAAGAAAGAAGTAGCTTATAAAAAGAGGGAGGAAATACATTCTCTGGCTGAGAAATTCTTGGATTTTCAAAGCCACAGAAGAGACATTGTTAAAAGCACAGGTATTTTCCCTGATTTTTCCACCACTGTTGCCCTGCCCACTCCATGTAAGCCTCTCAACTTAAGTCAGGCAAAATATCTCAGATATTTCCAGCTTGTCCTGAATTTATGACAAAGAAATCATATATACCAGCACGAAGTGCTGCGCCAACAGCTGACAAACAAGAACCCAAGAACTCTAGTAACAGTGGTGGATGTTGAACACTGCTGAACTCGTCAGGTCTGTCCACCCGCCTGGAGGGGTACATTTTTGAAATGAGAAAAACACACCTGAGAAAAGGCCTCAGGTTAAGCTGACATTTGCACACACAACCTCCACGCACCACTTACTGCCCCTTTCCAGCTAGCAGTCTGCTAATGCTGAAGTTGTTGCTCTTTCTTCCTGTGTCAGAAAACATTCCCAAAGCTTACCCTGTTCATGGTAAGAAGCAGCAGTCAAATAGGCATGGCATGTGCAGTCATGGAAAGGCCGCAAGAGTCAGCAATCGAACTAGCATTTACCCAGAGGCTTGTGAAGCAACTCTTTCCTCAGGTAAATTGACTCTTTCCTCTGACAATCAAAGTACAGAGCCTGGTCCTTCACTGTTAATCTCTACAGGACAATCCCCCAATTTAGGTTAAAAGAGCTTTGTTGAATTGGGGTCTTGTGCATTTTGACCCACAGATACATTCCACTGACTTCAGTGATGTTTAAGTATGTGAAGAGCAGCTTTCTTGAATTGAGGCCTCTTCCCTTTCAAGTTAAAAGTTAATTACCCTAAATACAAACTTTTACTACTAGATGTTCTTGGCTTATTCTAACTGCCAAATATGAGGCGCACTGGTGCCTACTGACTTTAAGTGGATCTAGGTACATTCTCCACTTTGAATTTAGCCATCCCCCAGAGACCTATGTTGCACAGGAATGGATTTTTCTCTCTGCAAAGAGCACTGGCCAAACTCAACCGTTCAACTAGCAAACACTCGTATGCTTGCCTTTTTTATTTTTCTTTTCTTTTTTTTTTTTTTTTTTTTTTTTTTTTTTTGCTGTGGCTTTATTCTTTACAGTCTAGGATTTCTGGATGTTATGGTTGTCAAGATAACTTTGAAAACAGAGCAATGGCAGAACTGATGCAGTAACATCTGCTTGAGATGCAGCGTGAAAAGTCAGCTCAGAGGTATTAGCTGCCCTATTCAGATACAAATGCTAACCCTGTTGACACTGTGAAGAGCTGCTCACTAAAGCATGCAAGACAGAAGAACAAGCCTACTATGAATATCTGGGCAATCAGTCAAGGGTGACAACTCATTTTGTGACGCAGACTGAGCCTGGGAGAAGACACATTACCCAAGTTGAGAAGTGGCCACATCCACAAATTCCAGAAGAATCCAAGGAAGCAGCTCAGTTCTCCAGATGTAGTTAAACTCAAGCAGCTCAGTGGGCAACTGAGCTGTGCCAAACAGTAATCAGAGGCCAAGTTTGTTCTGAAACTCAAAGAGGATAAACCAAGTACAAAGGGTCCCAAAGAACTTGTTCATTTATATATGGAAATCTGCTGTTAGCAGCATTCTTATCAATGAAGCTTGGAAAAACACCAGCATGTCTTCCTGCTCCATTATGACTTCTACTGCTAAGAGAGTGAGAGACAAAAGGATCAGGACATGGCTCGAACAATGTTTCTTCTTTCTCAGACCCTTATGTCTCTCGAAGACAAAGGGATTAGCTTTATCCAACCTCAACATCTGTTCTTAAGAAAATGCTGAATTGGAACAATCAAGGTAGAACAGGGAGACAGTGTCAATCACTCTGAAATAGCATATATAAAATGCATTATTCTGGTCTCATGTTGGGGCTTCTGCCAACAACTTTTGAACATTTTTGTAGGTTCTCACTAGCTATCCTGGAAGCTAAAATTTCAGCATGGACAAGATCCTAAAAAAGTATTTCTGAATAATGAAGGGCCTTCCCCCTCCCCAACATGGTTGTTTTTCAAATAATTTATTTTAAGCAAACAAAACTTTGGCATTTGTCCTGCAGATTTGTTCTAAGCCCCCTTTTGCTAAATGTGCATCCATGTGACCCATGAGCTACAGACCTAACAGTAGCCCACTTTAGGCTGACCTTATAAATCCGCTACACTCCACACTAAAAATGTGTCATGCTTTCTTAATATTAGCTATATTGGGCCGTCTGCACATTATTAGCATTCAGATACAATAAGGACTGTATTGGGATCAGATACGTTAGGAAAACAATACTGCAAATGCAAGGAAACAATCAGGATTGTGTGTAGGTCCACTTTAAAAGCACATGAGATTATTTAAAAAAAAAAAAATCAGTTTTAAAAAAATAGACCCTCACTTTTAAAAGCAGTAGTGATCAATATGAAATCACCACCTTTTGCTCTGTGGACAATCAGGTCTTCCACAGGTTGGAAACCACCAAGAAAAATGCTCTGCCTTGTCATTCATTGTTTATTTTGGAGACATACATAGTAAAAGCAAGTATAATCTTAACTTATAAAACTGAATTGCTGGTTTTATTTTTCCATCAGGAATTTGCATGTCAAAGAGCCAAATACAAGCAATTGCCTCTGTCCTCCCATCATTCCAGCCTCAACTGCCTACCTAGAGCAATTCTTAGCAAACCTTACACTTTCTTCCCACTCCATCTCTACAAATGAGGTAGCTCAGGGTAAAATAAAACAAACCAGCCAGAAATTAAGTAACTCAAATTCTTCTTTAGGACTTCACTTACCTATGATGCCAAGAGATTACTGGACAGCTAGTATCCTCTGACTGCTTATTATATTAAGAAGGATAATTTCACTCTCTTATTTGCTATTTCCTGCCAACCTCTGCTTTCGCTTCCCCCAGTTGTGTCTTATGCTTCTGGCTTGGAAACATTTTAGGTCAAAGCACACCTAAAACATGTATTGGTTTCTGTCTTAGGCCCCCAAGTACTATGGTAACAAGAACTAATAATCGATAAAGATAGGATAGGGGCAGAATTCTAATGGAGAGATAAGGAGAGCCAGTGATAGCACACTTCTTTCCACAGGGGTGTACACACATCGGTAAATGGGAGGATATGAGAAGTTTACAGTGCTGGTATTTGGCCTGATGTGTGATGAAGAACACTACAGTACTGAAAGCTACAACTAGGGGTTCCCTCCAAAAAACAACCTCAGGCCCTAGCAAGGAGGCGTGTGAAATAGAAGGCACCTAGGAATACAGGATGCACCTAATACATACATATGTATTTCACAGGCTTAAAAAACAAAAACGAAAAACCAACAACAAACCCAAAACCAAATAAACACACCCCCTCTACCACCCCCACCCCCCCCCAAAAACCCCAAACAAAAAACCCACCAAAAACCCCACAGTCCAAGCAGCCATAATCAGTAGGAAAATTATATTCCTGGTCATTTAGAACCACAGAAAAAAAGATTTTTCACTCATGTACAGGAGGAGATGAAATGTGTTTCTTGTATACAAACATTGATGAAATGCTGAAGACTTTCCAGTTGCAAAAAAAGGGTAATCCTTGTTAGAGAGGAACAATAACAATTCTGGTAGCTACATCAGACCCATCACCTAGTCACCAGTGGGAAATTACCTTTTAATCAAGCACACGTACTTCTTAGCCTGGGAATGACTATTTTTAACATACAAAAATAAAGCTGATGTAGGCCATTTCAGAAGCCGTATTCATCTCTGACCAATGGCAAAGCTGTTTAAAAAAGCTGAGCATGAGAAAAAACAAAAGCAAATGCACATTTTAACTGCAGCATGTGACTTTCTACTAGTGTGTTCAATAGAGAGAGCAGCAGAATAAGCCATAAATGCATTTCCATACTGCCTCATGAAACTGTGAAAGTAGGGCTGAGGAAACAATAAACAGAAGTTCTTCTTAAGATTCTTGTTTGTTACATACAAAAAGAGGAAAATCTAAACCACAAACTGGATTGGAAATAGGAAAAAAAAAAAAAAGAAAAATTTGGTTAAAGATCCTTTCTGTCCAGCCAGACACAATACCGCTGGCTGTGCAAACCACCATATTCTAATCTTACAATAGGAAACTTAACAGAAAAACATAGGAAGGCATTCTTTCCTAAATATATCTTAATTATATGATCAACCAAAGGTTTACGAAGTCTGAAAGTTATCCTCTGCGACTGCATGAGTATGTTTTGGTTCTCTTTGCACATACATGCTGTATTTATTGCTTGTTTGCAAACATGTTTTAACACATGCCTATCCCCTCACTCTTATTAATGTCCAGTTTTACCCAAATCATAGCTTTAAGTGAGTTATAAATATGGAAGCTAAGAAACTGTTCTGCAGTGACAGGATAAGGATTGGAAATCTTCATTTCCAAATATAGGCGTCCTTGTTTCATATTGAAAAAAAGTGAAGCCAAAAGGAGGATCTGTATCACTGCGCAAGATGTAAGTCTCCTTATTTGCCATAGAGTTGGTAAGAGTTCTTGAGAATATTTCCAAAATGCATGGAAAAGGTTAGAAAGCAGTAAGGTTTTTTTCCAAGAAGAAAGGTGTCAAAACCCCCAAATAAATAAAAAAATTAATATTAGCTTAAAATTACTTACAAAAGTAACAGGCTATCATTGAATTTTAGGATACAGTATTAGGTTTGGTTCCCTACATATAATGGGACTCCAGCTCCCATATTCATCCCACAGAGATGAATTAAGTTTCAAATAAAAGTTAGGTTCAAGATATAAAGGTGACTCAAGTTGGGAAGTTTCCTGTCATTTTCTATTTGATACAACACTCCAGAGGGCAAAGACCTTTCTTTACTTGACCGTTACTGCCTCACTTTCAACAGAATGAGAGGTATCCGGCTTCATGACAAATCCAAGTAACATGAAGGAGAAGGCGACTACTCCCATGCCTATAGGTACAGAAAAATACTTCATCATAATAGAAGCATGCCAAACCAGAACAGGTCCTCTCACATCAATAATGAAAAATTAACTTTGAAAATACTCATTTTGTTAGAAAACCATTACAAAAAGAATATTTTCACTGAGGTTCTCTGCCCCATACCGAATATCAACGCACTGCAATAATAACCTGTAGGAAAGAAATACCTATAAAAAGTTACATTTGCACCTCTGAAAAGGACTGAAAGGAGGTAAGACCTACTTGCTGGCAAAACAGAGCATTGTGCAGTCCATAGGAAGCAACAGTATTAGAAAAACATCCATAACTGTTATCACCTTAGTTTTGACACAAAAGCTTTCTTCTCTCTACCTGTTCCACACTCAATTTCTGTGAAATCAGTAGAAATCTATCAAAAAAAAAAAAGTCATTTTTTTGCACTGGTTGCTATGTCTGTGCTTTCCCCTCAGTTTTACAGGAAAAACCAATAGGATAGCATATTTTGAAGGGCTGGCAAACTTTCTTCTATTTCCTAAATCAGCACAGCAGTTACATAAATTAGTGATATATATTGCCAGCTATTTAAAAGAAAATACATGTCTATTTCCAGACCAGAAAAATTTCTCTCAGCAGCAATCTTACTACTGTTACTATCAGTTACAAAATTTGTCACTACTTCTTTGTGAGCCCTGTAATTACTTTAACACATTTTACCTGATTCTTTTGTCATTATGTTTTAGACTGCTTAGTGATTTTGTGCTCTCATGTTATCTTTTTCTCAGTTGTTCAGCAAAAAAAAGTGCAACTTATTCAGATATTTAAGAAATAATATATTTATTAGAATTTTTTTTTCACCATCTTCCTCAACAACACTGCTAGAAAGGTATGTCAATCAACACAATTCTGAAGCTTTTGTCTCCCTGACAAATGGGAATACTAGTAACCAGTACAAAAAAAGATCTGTGAGCTGACTGGCTCCTATCTTCTCAGTATCTAGTGGACTACAGTGAAGCACTCCTTTGGAGATTTGGAGCATCTCAGTTCCCACATCTGGGAAGGAAAAAACCCAACAGATTAAGAAAGGAAAGAAATCAAGCCAGGATGGGATAGATGGATATAGGGAGAGGTTACGAGCTAGCTTAAACATGCACATAGCCTCTGGGCCTCAGGACACCAGTTGCAACAGCTTTTGGGATGCATAAGGTAAACTACCTGACAACTCTTTGCCTTGAGAGCCCCCTCTGCCTGTCAGAGAATACCCCACCACCTGCTAAAGCCAATAGCTTCATTTCTACAACATACTCCTCTTGCCGGATCCCTCAGGTTAGCCACAGGGCTCCCAACCCAAAGACAGTTAAGGGTTGACGCTCAAAGACTACCTCATTTCATTTCACATGCTAGATTCAATGAAGATAATTGCATCCAAGGAGTGTTTTTAAAAAAAAAAAAAACAGACACCAAACAATGCTTCTACCTAGTCTTTCTGGCAGCTTTGTAATAGAGAATATCTAGGTTGGAAACCCTGATCTGGATCCTTGACTCCTTGTCATCTGTCCTACCCAGTTCCTTTGATGTAGCAATGTCCATTTGGTGTTAGGGAAGATGCTCTTGAGAGCAAAATACTTTGAATAGGTCAGCTACACACCACTTTCCCCAAGTGATTATCTAAAAGAGAGAGGGGGAAGGAGTTTTGATACTTCACCCTCAGCTTTCCTAAGCAAAAGAGGTGACAGAACAACTTGGCTTTACAGCTGTCTTGCCTGCTGGGAACTTGACAGAAACCTTACGGTTCACTTGATGAAAGCAACTGGCCAACTATCAGAAAGTTTAGTGGTCTGAGTTAAAACAATGTGACCTAGAAAGGTCATCTCCCATTCCACACAAGTGAATGGATTTTAAAGATTTCTGTTCGAATGGAGCTATTCCAGGTGATGTCAAGCATCTTTGTCCTAGATGCTTCCTAGGACATTTGTAATGATACTTTTTGGATAGAAAACATTATATTTCAGAACAGCTGATCCTGTTTTGTTTCAGACTTTTTAAAATGGTAAGGGAGACTATGAAAAATAGATAGTTTTAATCTCCTGCTTTTAAGTCCCTCTGACACAGCCTCTGACTGGGCTTTCCTTGAATTTGTTTCTATAGCATCATCGAAATTAACCATCTGTTTGGGTGGGTTTTGCATTTTTTTTAGTCTCTGGATCACAAACCAAGTTTTCAGAAATGGAAAGCAAAAGAATGAATGCTTAAGAAATCAATAATGCTAAAGGCCTACATTTAACAGGAGTGCCAGAAATGTAAGTTTTCTTTTTAAAGTATCTCAGCCCCACATCAGAATACCTTGCCTACACAGTCAACAGTCTATCCAGCTTCAGCAGCTAGTGTAGCATCATTAAGGCTAGCTCTGGAGCATTCAATAGGGAAGGCAGCAAAAAGTAATTCTGCTGTTAAACACGTTTCATGGAATGTGATAAACGTGTGACCTTTCTATGAAAACATACTGTAATTGCTTGGAAAAAAGGATGCACTTGACTAATGGCAACATGCTGGTTTTAGCCCTCCAAAACAGAATTTAAAAATCCTAAGTACAGTACTTCCCCACACATGCTGGTTTTTAACATCAGGTTACAAATATCTAAATGCTCGGGTTCTCTGTGCTGACAGCTGCGAGAAAGTATTTGGCTACGCTGCCTTCACAACAGGACTAGACTGCCCTAACAGGTTGAGCACTGCATTGGCAGCACTGTCAAATCAGTTATTTGCACCCGAACGGTCAGTAGATTAGCAAAACGAGCACAGACCTGTACAAAAAGAGAGAACAGATATGCTGTACCCTGCAATAAAGCAGACTACCCTATTACACTCATATAAAGGCCATATCCCTTATTTATAATGCCGAAACCGGGGAAAAGTGAAGCTCTCATTAAAGCCAGTAAGATATACCTGCAGAGGCACAGACACGCTTGCAGTCTCTGTACAGAAAGCTGTGAGCATAGGCACACCCTATTTGTGTGACTTGGTCTGTTCTTGCTCCAGAGTTAGGAATTTTTACATATTTGAACAAGAATAAAAGTTTTACATGTCTATAGTGCCTTTTACTCAAAGATCTCAAAGGACTTCATACCTATTACATATGTCCCAACCCCTCCCCTGTGAGGTAGGTATTATCCCTGTTATTTACAGATGGGGAAATTCAGGCACAGAGGTTACATTATTTGCCCAAGGTCACACAGTGAGTCAGTGACAAAATAAAACAGAATCCAGATGTTCTGATTCCTGTTTGCACAATCCAACTACTAACAAGCCTCAATTTCGTAAGAGCCTTAAACAAGTATCAGTGTGCATAAGAACAGTCTTGGGTTTCAAGGGCCACTCCTAAAAAGTGTAAGAAAGGAGGAAAAACAGGAAGAAGAAGGGGGGGTGGGGGGAAGAGTGAGGGGACACATAACTTACTTCTGCAAGCTAACACAGCTTTAAAGAAAGAGTTCCTGCTAATTCCCTTCCCAAAGCTGAGGCAGCTTGATTATGAGCCTGGGATACAGGAGGTGGGAAAAGGAGGCTGATGGAACCAAAGTTTGAAACAAAAAAGCAAGCTAGAGTTAACAGCCATACCATAAGCCTTCATCTTTTTGAAAGCCCAGGGTCATAGAAAAATAGGGCTGAGAGGGACCTCAGGAGATCATTGAAGTCCATCCAACCTGCCTTGAAGCCAGGATCAACTACACCTACTCGTTCCCAACAGTCTAGTTAGTCTGTTCTCAAAGACCTCCATCAGTGGAGATGCCATGCCCTTCCTCTGCAATCTGTTCCACCTTGCGCTGTCACATGAGCAAAAGAGGACAAGCGAGTCTAAGATAGCTACTTCTGCTCCTTCAGTGGGGGTACCACGATTCCCAGGCCTATCGAATGATCTGAACACATTTCAGAGAAGGTAGTCTCCAGATATTTACTTGTTCCTGTCCTGGATTCCTTGGGAAAACATCAAACACTGATGTCTGCTGTCATGTAATAGTTGAGTTTTGAAAATACTGATTAATACCAGGATAGATACCAATATACTTACTGCAAGTGCCAAATCCTACAAGGTCAGTAACAAAGACTTTGATATGATAATTTGAGCTCATTGCAGATTCAAACTGCAATAAGAGGGCAGGGAAGACTACAGAAAAACCCCACAGCAAAAGTCAGCAGCTCAGAGTTGCCAAGTTTCATCCAACTGCAGACAAAAATCAGGCAGTCGAACAACACATCTTTAGCAGAGGCAGCACCATATGATCTCTGTAGCATCCCTCCATCTCATCTGTCTTCAAAGTGCATTCTCAGTGCAAAAAGTAGGATTGAATTTAGAGGGGCTCACTGTCCCCAGTGGATTTCATACTAAGACCAGAATTCTTGCTTGAGTTCATATGCTGCAGCTTTGTGTGTGTTAAGTTCACTTCTGCATAGCGGAATGGTGCTGTCCTGGCTCTGCCCCTCAGCATCTATGTCCAACAGTGTCCGCTCCTCTGCAGGAAGACCCACTTGGAAAGGAAGCAGTGCAGGCAGTCCAGGTCTCTCTTCTACAGTGCTGCTGCTACTAGCAAAACAAGAGTCCAGATTGCTTGGAGTATCAGTACTTGAACTGTTGGCAGAAGATTCACCCTTGGCATTGCTGGGTGACACAAACCACCAGGGATCAAGCCGCTGCCGACCGGCTGCAGGACGTGGCCGGGGCAGGAACTCCAGTGTCTTGGGTCTTTCCAGTGTGGGGTCCTGCTGTGCATTCCATCGTCTCGGGGTTGGAGGAAAAACAAGGTTGGGGTCTGGCAGGCGAGGGACCTCACTGGGATCTCTACTTGGACTAGGTGTTTTTAATACACCTATCCAAAACAGAGAATGTAAGAAAAGAGGGAAACATGTTAGATGTCACTGCTAAATGGTTCCAGCAGATCTTAGTTTATTGTATGTACACTGTGAAAACATTTTCAAAGCAGAAAGCCTCCATTCAGAATCTACAAACTCTGTATCTTCAAGATTACACCAATCTGAAGTGAATAACTGGCTACTTTATGCCTACACACTGTTCTCAACACATCGCAAGACATCTGTTTCACTGACCTAGCACAAGTAGCAAGTTTTGTTCATTCTCTCGTTTGCTTTCTTCAGTTTTGAGACTGGAAAGCATGGATTTGACCTCCTACCAGAGCTGAGGACTCTCCAAAGCCTTTGGAGGGCACATTACCCATTAACAGCTTGAATGGATCAGGGAGACACTTGCACAGCAGGATACGTGACACCTGTTTGCAGCGAGCAGGATCACCCTCATGGAAGAGCCATTTAACACTACCTGCTGTGGACACTTCCTAGTTTGTTTTCATTTAGGGGTGGGGGATGGTGTTTGGGTTTTTTGGTTTGGTTTTTTTATAAACACAACATAACTTTTAAATTTTCATGAACACCATTTTAATGAGTATTCTCAGCTGCATTAACCCACATTTTACTGCAGACTGCCATTCGACAGACAACCTCACATTTTGTTTTACCGTTGGGAAAAGTCTCATTAAATCAGATTTTAATTTATTATTCTAGTCCTATTTTTTTCTCTGAATTACTAGGGCAAGAAAACAGAAAAGTATTTTTAAGTTATCAAGTCACAGCCACTCCTAAAGACTGCAATAGTGAGAACACTGCCTACCCAGGAAGGTCCCTCTCGCTTGCAAAGGAGTAAGAGCAACAGTGGCGTAGCCCCAAACTGCTTTAGAGAACCGGTTTTCAGTGCCTTAAGGATCAGAATTTACTTTGAAATTGTAACAGCAATACAAACAAGTGTATAAAGGCAATGGAGATGGAATCCCAAGGAACTGCTAAAAATGTGCAGTATTTGTACTTTGGTATCATCTTTGTCTAAGAAACAATACTACACTCTGCCTCACAGCACAGGGCAGCAGAGAGTTTCTTAGTGCAGAGATGCTGGAACAGAGACCATTACTGCATTATTCTGTTCATTATTTGTGTAAAGATAGCATTCATAAGCTCTTCTTGTGGGCTGGCCATCGCAACGGATATTGTATAAGCAACATGTTTACTTCCTAACAAGTAATTATACTGTTTGGGTCTTTATTCTGAAGAGGAAAAGGAAGATGGCTGAAAACCTACCTGCTCCCAGTGCTCCAGTTAAACAGCTACTGGAAGGGCATCCACTGGTTGGGCACCCATTGACAACTAGTCCACTCCCTTTGATGGCCCCATCAGAAGGTGTGCGCCTGTGCCCGCTTTGCTGGGTGTGGGAAGAGAGCGTCACATGCGTGGGAGTCAGGGACTGGTTGGGGTCTTGTTTGAACCTCTCAATCTGGACATTGACTAGTGGGTTGGTAATGGCTGGCAAGGGAGCCTTGACTGTCACTGGGCTGACAGGCATTTCATACACCACAATCTCATCACTGTCTGAGCGCAGCAGGGACCGGGTGGAATTACATTCGGAAATGGAAGACAGGGAAAGAAGGGTGAGGGATGTGGATGGCTCGCCTAGCAACAACATGGGATCCTCTTTCTTGAAGATCTTTCGGGAAGGTGGACTAGTGCTCCTGCGTGGGCGTCCAGCTCGCTGAAAAATGCTGTCACGCTTCTTCTTCTCTTCCTTGGGTGCCTCTGGCTCCTCCTCAATCAGCAGCTGACACTTCCCTGCCTCTAGCAGATCAAAACCCAAGCCTGCAGCAGCCAGCACTGCTCCACAGCCAAGCAATGCGACCTCACATCGCTTGTGGTGGGAGCCACTACGTTTGAGGCTGTTGGTGGGTGTCAGCTGTGGGGTACTAGTAGCAGAGTTCACAGGGGTGGACTCCTCATTGGCATCACTAGAAGGGCCATCCCAGTCTTCATTCTTCTGAAATGGGATGCAGAGGTATGACTGATTGTGCCCAGGTGAAGGGTGCACTTTTCCCTCTCCATTAAGACATTCGCTGTCTTCATCATCTGGAAAGCAAATGAAAATAGACTTTGCATGGATGTAACGTTTCCACTGGCAGATTTCACTGTCTTACAAATACACATGAAAAAAAAGCTGCTCCTCAGAAGATGCAACTATTGTCCTCATCACAAGCATCATTCACCAACTGCCAAATACTCACAGGCTATTGTCTCCAAAGCAGACAGGCTGAGACAAGTAACTGGAAACACTATCAAAGCGGAAGAAATTAGTGACACGTTCATCAGTTTGGGATCAACTGCAGAACAGCATTTCAGAAGCAATCTACATCGCAATTACTTGCAGAGTAAATTTCTATGTTTGGGAGTGAGGAGCAAAAGGTAGGAAAATAAAGATCTCTCCTTGCAAGTGAAGGTGTAACCATGCTGCACACCTAAATATCATTAACAGGAAAGGAGTTGAGAGGCAGCATGCAGCTAGAGGAGAATTAAGAGAAGCTTGTTAGTATGACAGATAGGAAGCACAAGCAGATAGCTGAACGAAAAGAAAATCCAGAAGGAGAAAGTAGTTACTTCACAAAGAATATAAGAAAAACTGATACCACCAAAATGAATTGCTGTAAGGTACCAAGTGAAGGTCAGGAAAGGAGAGGTTCATTCAAACGTGAATGGAAGTGGGGATGAGAATATGAAGTCCAGGGAATTCCTTTACCCATCTCTGCTAAACTGGTGAATCCCGGAAAAGCAGGTGCAGTTCTCTGGATCTTCCCAAGGTTTGGTGCACTGGATGACCACTGTTTGTATCCTTCTACCAGAGCTTTCAGACTGAAATAGTAGAAAGATAGGAGAAAATGTACTGTGCTCACAACCAATTTTCATTCCCCCCCTTCTATGTTCTCTATTGCGCTACTTAGGGTATGCCTGTATCCATCTTAATTACATAGATTTGAAGTCCTCCCATAGCAAGACATTTTGCAACATCTTTACAGCACCTTAAAATACAAAAAAAGTCAAAAAGTCCCTCCCTCATTTGTTAGACCACAGCAGTCAAAAGACCTCTGCTGATAACCAACAGCTATGAATGCAGAATAATAGAAAGCATCACTACAAAAGTCAGGTGAAACGTTTTCTTTTTAAACCAAGGCAAACCTACCATGGCAGGTAAAAAATAAAGCGCTCAGGAGGAGGGGAAAGATATCTCCAAAACCGTTTCCATGTGAAATACAAATGAACAATGAAAGTCAAAGATCATTCACTGGGATAATAACATGCTAAATTCATTGTAACAGCAAAGTCATGCCTCTACATTATAAGCCCCAGTCTCTCTCCTGTAAAGAAAACACTGCATTGAAGTACAGACAGTTAAAAGTATAAGTTCTAGATTATGGAAAAATAGGTAACTAAAATCATAAGTCATGTCATTGTTTCTTTTAGTTACAGACAAAAAAACCCAAACAAACAAAACAAACAAGTGAAAAACCCAAACCCAAATCCCTTCTTTGAAGTCATCTGCATTTAAATGTGTGTCACTGGGCACCTGAGCTTATTAGTAGTCCTTATTCATAGGTATTCATTACCATCATCCTATTTCTTCCCTGCAGTACTTGCATGACATCAGAAACAGCTTTAGTAATTGGCATAACTTTCTGACATATCAACACTCAAAGTTTTATTGTTCAGTTATCAATATTGTCTGAATTGGAAGATTTGTGGTGCCTTTCTCCAAACTCCAACATGAAACATATCGTAGCATTGGTGAAAAGCTAACAGGCACTTCGGATAGTCAGAAATTGAATGAAAGGAGCAAAAATATCTGTGGATAGTCTGAATGATCTCAACTGGACATACAAGAGCATCTACTTGCTATGAAAGAACAGAAAACTTAAAGAGATGAGACCTCTTCCAGCTCCATTACTAACTTGCATTGTTCTTTGATCAAAGACACATAATTTCTATATGCTCATATCCTTCTTTCTCTGTAAGGGAAGAATTGTAATGAATTATCTCATGATTCTCATTTTCCACCAGAATCATTCTGCATTTCTAAGATGGCTTCCATCACAGGATTTCAAAACTCAAAGTTTCACTGTATCAGTTTTTTTTGTCTTGGTATGTATTTTTCCTCTATTCTCTACCTAACTGGCATGCCCTACTTGTCACCAAACTATATTGCTATAGCAAGGTCACAAGGTCTAAAGTTGATACAGCACATGTTCAGTTGGTTGATGACCGTGCTATAGGCAATACACTAAAAGCATCCCATACAGTTCTCAACTGTCTTAAAAGTGCATCCATTTTCCCCCATTAACCATTCTGGCACATGCAGTACCCTGCTATGAACCTGAATCCAGACAGCACAGTGCGGAATCCTACTTGTCAAGACAGACAACCGCATGGTTTTAAAACAGAGATGCAATTCAGTGTTTGGGTCTCTGTCCTGATTTACTCTCTCCGTACTATACTCAGCTATGTGTAACAACCCACCAAATAATGTATGTTCTATCTAAATTATCCATGTCTACAACATGCATAGTTAGGATAAATACTATAAAAAGAGCAGCATATTAAGGGAAAGCTGGTGAATGAAAACGAACCATGTTAGCAGTGTGATCATCTCCAAAAGTAAATGTCAAAGCTCTTACAATATGGGTAGACAACTACAAAGGAAGGGGATATTTCCATGGAGCTGGGAAAACACATGCTGTGTTCTCTGTATGCAGAGATAGCAAAGATGTAAGTGATAGGCAGCACTAATCTTCAGTTTAGCCTTTACTTTACAGTCATAGTTATCTAAAGGGTCTTGGGAATTGCCCTTTATTGTACAGCACGGAACACAAGTTTGCTTCCTTTTGACTTCTCAGAGCAATTTTCCCCTGCAAAAAACAGACTGAAGATTTGCTCTTACTGACAAAGCGCAGCTCAATCTGAACAGAAAGATAAATAGCTACCAGAATAATTTCAAGGCCTGCTACATTTGCCTCAAGGTTATAAAATCTTCATCCTTCCCTTTTATTTTTCGCTCCTTCTCTCTCTCCCCCAAATTATGAGCAGACCCCGAAGAGCTGTGCAGAGGATAGCTACACATCCTTTTAATTAGACAGTAGTGTGCATCTGAAAACAATTCAGAATATACCGACTTAGAGTGCATTCCTACTACAGCAGTATTATCTGTTACTGCTCCAAGGAAAGAGTAATCAGAACGATTTGAAAGCACTAGCAGCAAAACTATCTATTTCAGTCACCAGCATGACAATTCAGGAACCTATAGACTTCTTAAATGTAATCTATTTGGGTTAAATAGCAGGAAGGTTATTACTCTGTTTGTTGTATTATGGTTGAGTTACTTCTCTGTCGCCTTTTATACTGGGAAGTCAAAAGCACCTCTCTTTAGGAGTGATAAGGTGACAAGGCTTATTTCCTCAGCAAATTGCAAAAAAATGTCCCTACAACTGTAAGACAGCATCTCTGGTGTCTTAATACCATTCTGTAACACCATGTTGAGGCATTCATACAACACTGTCATGAATAAAAAGTGTCTGTTCCCAGGCTCACCGCTATTTCGCTTGCAAAATCTTAAGAGATAACAGCTGAAGGACTATGACTACCCCAAATCCAGTGTCCCCTTCCATAAAATCAGTTACACTACCAGTGTCAAAATTTAAACAGGGTAAAGATCACCCATGCCACAGTAACAGTCTGAGGCTAATCAATGTCAAGTTTAAAGACAATCAAGATTTCACCATATATCCTTGAGAATATACCATAAGATCACAAATGAACTGTCACAACACTAGTCCAACATAAAGCTTCATCCAGTCTCTGCAGTCCAGCACAGCAACCTTCTGCTGCTGTGTATATTTCTTACGCTCAAAGATAAATGCAGAAGGGTGAATAATCACTGTATAATCTTTTCATGACCACCTTTACTTGATGTTAATTATAGGTCAGTTTACTCATGCTAGAGGATTTCACTGCAATTCCCACAATGTCATTCTTGCATAAATTTGGAATTACCTCCTGTGGAGAACACATGGAAAGTGATGAAAAAGGTGAAGATTCAAGTTCCCTTGATCACAGAGTTGTGTAAGCGGCTGGAATAGCAGCACTGCTGCTACCGGAACAGTATCATGGAGAAGGCTTGAACTGGACTCTTCTATCTTAAGTTTAGCTCTTCACTTTACCCCCAATTTTTATCCCTCTACCCTCTAAAATTACAACTAAAAAATACTAAAAATAGCAAGCACTCTATCTTTTGAGTCACTAATGTTTACTGCAACTCTGCTCCCTTTAAATAAGTCTGCAGTCTGTCACGATCTCAGCAAGAAGCAGTAGTTCATTGTATGTTAACCACACTGCCCTCTCAGCAACACTATGCCATGTTTCAGGTACTCTGCAAAATGCCGTAGCTGTATTGAGTCTCCCTGGAAAAGGTGATGAATACTATAGGACATGTCGGTTGTAGAGAGAACAGGATAGTTTTCAGAGCAACCATGGTTAGCAAGCAACTCCCTTCCAGCTGTCGATGGCCAAAAGTAATTCAATGCTTCAGATTGTACAGTAACAAACAGAAAACTGAAGAGCTTTATTCCCAGAATTCTAAGAATATGATTTCAAGGTAGAAGTGTTTTTCTACCATCTTCAGTGATCTCCTGCCCTTTTATATAATTAATGATTGTATAATGTGACATCTGTTTTAATTCTGGAGAATGCTATACTTCCTCTATAGGATAGGTAAAGCATGGGCAGCAATCGAAGAAGCTTCCTCCACATTGCCCTGTTAACATGTCAAGAGTACCTTTGAGGGAGAACACATTTCAATGTCATTAGAACACTTAGATCCAGGCCCTCTTGCAGAGGACCGCGACACTGATGCGTTAGATAAACATCTATTTTCCAGGAATTTCACACCTGAGTACGTAATACTAAGTTCTAACCAGTTATTTTATTTTCCCTGCTAAAAAATATGGCAAGAGTCAAACTACCAATTTAGCAGGGGAAAAAGTTTCAAACTCCATTGAAAATCACAAGGCATTCAAACCTCTTAGAAGATCAAAATACTCCTATGTTTAAAGCAGCATTTCAGCAATGATCCATTGGAATCCTGGTATAAATAATTCACATACAAAAAAAAAAGAAGCCACAGAGCAAGAATCTATACAATAGGGCCAGGTACAACCTGTATCTCTGCAAAAATCACTTTCAGGATGTATTCACTCAATGTACGTGTCCTTTTTGAAAGCCTGAAGAGAAGATATTTGCCTCGGTCTACCAGATACTTTTTAAATAATAGCATTTAAGACACGAAAAAGCATAGCTGAGAATTGTAAAAGAGAAGTATTTTCAGATATGATATGAAACTACAGATAGTTGAGCCTGAAAATAAAGAAAAGCTACCCAAGAAACAGTTTTGCACAGCTAAGGAGAAGTTCTCCTGCTTACAGATACACATAACAAGCTAATAGCAGACAGTGAAAGCATCAGGTCAGTGCCGGACCTCTAGTAAGGGACTGAATGCAATGCAGTTTTGTAATCTGTTCTGAATCTCTCAACATCTCTGGTACAGCAAGTAAGTTTGTAAGCAGAAAAGTCCTTGCACAAGGATAGGCAAATCTCCCATGAGCCAGCTCATAACCAGTTTTAGAACCTGGAAACCAGGCCTGGAATTCCAGGCCCTCTCTTACCCATCTTCTCCTGCACCTAGCTCCTTGTGACAAAGTGAGCTCGGTCCCCAAGTGCGTCCCTTTTTCTTCTGGCCTCTCTTCTCTTCTTCCTCCCCTTCCTCCTTCGGAAGGACTGAGCTTCGTCCCCATGTTTTACTGCTTTCAGCAGGAGTCACTTCACAAGTGGGAAGAACAGTGGAAATGAGAAACAAAAACAGATACACAAATTAAAGAATAGGTTCCACAGCAACATCAAGAATAAAATAGGCCAGAACAGGAATAGTAATGAAAACACCCATTCAGGTTTCTTTCCCATAATTCTGACCATTTATTAACACAGATCTAACAACCAGATCCCTTCAAAATTAGTACAGATAGGCTTCACAGCTTTATTTCATCACTGGTTTCTCTTTTAGAACCACCAGTTTGATACCAGACACACAAGTGTCATGATATCCAAAGCAAACACTACCCATTAATTAACATCCCTTTCATACTTCTAATACATGCTGGTCTGCCTAGTTCTGTTTTATTATGGGAACACTGTCTTCATGACAAGCGCTCTTTTTTTTCTTTCCTTCCACCAATAACTTAACCCACTTCAATAATGTTTCACAGACCTACTCTGCAAATAAGTATTTTTAAAAATTAACCTGTACACCTAAGGAACGTAGTTTCTATACAATAAAACAGCACTATTTCAAGAACTTGGGTAAGTAAGGTTTGGACTCCTAAGAAGGTGATATTTCCCCCCCCCATCACCACCACACTCCATTTTTCTCTCTAAATGCATACATGCAGGGCACAAGGCAAACATTTTAGGAACTCTTTTTTTTTTTACAGTCCTGTCCTAGATATGGAATCTTGGCATCTTACCACGCTGACAGACTGCACATTTCCCAAATTCAATACTACATTGAGCTCCTTACACTGTATGGCCCTGAGTCTGGGAATAATGGTAGGACTTGCAGGAGGGCTGGAGCAGCTACTGATCAAGCTTTTCCTTTTATCCATCGTTGGAGAAGCCTGCACAGTGAATTTATGCTGGAAATCTGTTTACCAAAAAAAAAAAAAAAAAAAAAATCAAAACAAAAGCAGAAAGACAGTTAATTTTTCTTTTAATATAAGAAGAAAGAATTAATAATTTATGGTAACTTTCAAAGAGCACAATTTACAGGATCTATGTAGAAATGAAGTTTTACAGCTAATTGCTATGTCCTCGTCATACACGCAGTTGCTTCAGAACAAAGATGTGCGCTTACACTCATGAAAATGTATCTTCTTAGTGTACGTGTGAGATACATGGGGATCTGTGTGTGTATGTGTTGACTGACATTTATGCCAAAGTATATCCCTGTATAAATTCCTTTCACCTTACCTCTCAGTTTCTTAAGCTAAGCAAAACCACCAGCAATAGGGGTTTACAGACCTCAGGAAAGGCATAGTTAACATGCACATTTTATCATCATTGTTTTCTGAGAGAGACTGGCTGTTCAGAAGAGCAAGTAATATAGCGTAAGCCATCATCCTTGAGGTAGCGATGAGCCTTAGGGGATTTACAAAACCCCACACTTTTGCTTTTTTACCAGCTTGAATCTCCATACAGAATCCGCATTCAGTATTTCTGAAAATCATCATCTTCAGTCTTAAGAGTGACGTCCCCGACACCTCACCAATATTTAACATTTCTTCTAGAAGGGCGGTATTGGAGGTCACTTGTGTGTTAATATGAGTTCACATATGAACTAGCAATGTTGTGCTGTAATCTCACGGTTATCAATGTATTTTCGGTAATTTTTACATTCCTGCACCAAGAAATCCAGTAGATTATGGTTTCTGCTGCAGCATTATTTAAAATATTCCCAGAGCAAGAACCTCCATCATTTTTTATGTACATCCTTTATTAAACTGATCATTTTGAGTATTAACATGTTAAACTGCAACACCAACATTTTTACCATGAACCATATACAGTCACCACCTAACAAACATGTAACATCTCAAATTTACTTCTGGTCTTCATACTTGGAACTTTGGGGAATGCTAGCCACAAGACCATCAAATTTAGTTTCTTGATCCCAAAGAGGTATGTTTTTCCCAAAGTACATCCAATACTTTCTAATGCATAAATATTAGTAGAAAGGAGCTACTAAAGCTACAGGTTCACCTGTTCCTCACATTTCACCTGACACAGCTTAACATGCCACTAACCTGAAGGTAGGCTGATGTGGTTGCCATCTTTTAACTTGAGCCGGTTCCTCTTGAACTTCCCCATGCGTTTCTTCACCCGAGGTTTCTCCTGACACAGCTGGTGGATGATGATGTTGAGCTCCCTTTCCAGGATGTCGATCTCACGTTCTGCCAGCTCCTGTTCCCGCCTTCGTAGCAACTCCTCATGGTTCTTCTGTTCAACAGCAGCACGAGTCAGCTCTTCTTCCCATGTGCGTAGCTCCTGCAAGGAGATCAGAAAGCAGAAAAGTTACCTTGTGACTCGTGGGTTAAGATTAACGTTACCTATTCTGAAGGTACAGCAGCAATGACTTGTGTTCACAGCGCTGCTAGCGCCACTGTTTAAAGGCTCAACTGAAAGCCAAAAACCTTAAACAATCCTGAAGAACTTCTATGCTTGCCATTCAAGGCCCTTCATATAGAATCATAGAATGGTTTGGGTTGGAAGGGACCTTAAAGATCATCTAGTTCCAACCCCTCTGCCATGGACAGGGACACCTTCCACTAGACCAGGTTGCTCAAAGTCCCATCCAACCTGGTCTTGAACACTTCCAGGGAGGGGGCATCCACAACTTCCCTGGGCAACCTGTTCCAGTGTCTCACCACCCTCAGAGTGAAGAATTTCTTCCTTCTATCTATTCCATATCTACCCTTTTTCAGTTTAAAGGCATTACCCCATGTCCCACATGCCCTTGTAAAAAGTCCCTCTCCAGCTTTCTTGTAGGCCCCCTTTAGGTACTGGAAAGCTGCTAGAAGGTCTCCCCAGAGCCTTCTCTTCTCCAGGCTCAACAAGCCCAACTCTCTCAGCCTGTCTTCATAGGAGAGGTGCTCCAGCCCTCTGATCATCTTCATGGCCCTCCTCTGGACTTGCTCCAACAGGTCCATGTCCTTCTCGTGTTGGGAGCCCCAGATGGGGCTGGGCACATGGTCCTGGGCAACTGGCTCTAGGTGGTCCTGCTTGAGTAGAGGGGCTGGACCACATGACCTCCAGAGGTCCCTTCCAACTTCAACTATTCTGTGAAAAGGCACTGAATCCTGAATTCAGTGTCATGAGAAAAGATACTGGATATCTGACATGAACATGTTTACAAGAGCCACTGGAGAGTACCATGCATATGGGAACCCATTTTACAAGATTTATTCGTAACATTGAAAAGAATTAATCCTTGCTTTCCTGTTCAGTAAGTACCTACGTTAACTTCAGTATTTACTTAAACTGTTTAAAAATAACCTTGCCATCTCAGGCATCATAAAATAGCATGAAGTACAGCTCTAACATAAAAATCAATGAAGAAAACATCATCAGGAGATCATTCACATCAGTTTCCACCAAGCATGGCTGCTCCTTAGGCATAAAGAAGCCATAAGGCAAACTGTTCAATCTTTCCTTTGTTGACAAAATGAATCAACTGAAATTGTCCTTGAGATCTCAAAATCTCTTCTCACTGCACTCCTCTCACCACACAGACAAAAGAATTCAGCACTGTCCTGGTTTCATCCGGGATGGAGATCATTTTCTTTCCAGTAGCTACTGTGTTTTGGATTTAGTGTGTGAAGAATGTTGATAATACACTGATGTTATTAGTTGCTGCTAAGTGATCAAGGACATCTTCTTCCAGCTTCCCAGGTTTTGCTAACGTGCAGGTGCAAAAAACTTGGGAGGGGTATAGCCAGTATAGTCGATCCAAACTGGCCAAAGAGTATTCCATACCATAGACGTCATGCACAGTGTAAGTGGGGGTCAGCTGGTGGGCCAGTCCCTTCCCCCTCCCCCCCCCCGCCCTTTTCGTTCGGGCCTTTTCATTCGTTTGTTTCACTGTTCGTTCCCTCTCTCTGGAACTTGCTGTTCTGAGATAGCTGATGGGGAATATTCCTGTTTCGTGATTACTGCTCGGGATGGGCTGTATCGATCATCAAGTGGTGAGAAATTGTGCATTGTTTATTTTATATATTCTATTATCATTATATTTTATTATTATTACTATTATTATTAATATATATTGTAATTATTATCATCTTTTTCATTGCTGTCTTGGTGAACTGTTTTCATCTCAACCCACGAGTTTTCCTTTCTCTCTGATTCTCCTCCCCATCCCACTGGGAAGGGGGGGGGCAGTGAGCGAGCAGCTGCGTGGTATTCGGTTACCATCTGGGGTTAAACCACGACAAGCACTCAGAATAATTATCTCCAGATAGCTAATTCCACTGCAGAAGGTAAAAACTGAAGAATTCAAGTTAAACTTCATTTTATCAGATAAATTTTAGTTTAGATAATGATTATGTGAAAAAAAAATTGTTATCTGTCCCATCACTATGGAGGTTTGGTACATTTTACTCATGAGGTGAATAGATTATAAAATTCTCCTTCCCCATTGCTACAGAGGAATACAGTACTCAAAACCTGAAGGCAGTCTAGCTACTACTGTTTGGTATTCTGCTTGTCTGTTGAAGTTTCTGGTTTTCAAAAACTGTTCCAACACAGTTACATTAAGGGACAACACAGTGCAGCAGGGAAATGCCTATTAGCTATTTTATTTTTCCCAAAAGCTCCTTTAATATGTGGATAAAAACGTTTTAAGTATTGTTGTGAGACTTACCTGCCCTGCCCCAAGGTCTCCTTTTCTTTCTCTCTGCCTCCTAAACCCAACTTCTGAGCCCAAATCAAGTTGGCTGTTTATTATGAATTTATTTTCAGGCAAGAGGCCATAAACTTACAAAAACATTATTACTTTACTGATTTCACTGCAGTATTTCATATCAACTGTAAAGACAGTCTCTGTAAGGAGTTTAACATAGATGCAGCAAGCTGTGCTTTCTGCAAGTATGTTTGAAGAAAACTTCAGCTTTTTCACTTAACTTGTACTCTTTGAGGCTGACGGTCACAATTTTTTTTATTCCTGCTAGCATTTTCATTTCCTGCTATTTACCCAGGTGGACTTATTATTATGCAACCATTCCCCGGGCCAGCACTCACGTTTATTATAGTCTATCCACTTTGGCTGTGCTCAAAACCTGGAAAACACAAACCTGACAGAACCAAAGCTGCAATGTTTGCTAGAGTATGTATGCTGAAACTACCCCTCCTACTTTTACTGTTAATTGAGAAGCCAAATGATAATTGTTGGGATGCTAACTGTGAAATAATTATCAGATGCATTAAACAACGAAGACAAATCATCATAGCAGTTTGCACAGTGTATAATGGAATCTCACTACAATATTAGAAAGACTATCAGCTCAGGATGCAAATATTTATTTTACTCATAATTCTGCTCTTGTGTGCATCATAACCTGCCATTGATCGGGGGACTTATTACAAGCTCCAACAAAGCACATACAAAATTAACTCTAGAATGCACCAAACAATGATCCCTGTTTGAATTATGAAATGGGAAAATTACAACCCAGAGAGCACAAGCATGGAGTTTTTCTCTACTTACCTTTTCTTTGGCTCTGAGCTGATCAAACATCTCTTGGATCTCTTGTTTCCAGTCTTCCTGCAGGGAGTGGAAGGAATCTTTGGGCATTTCAAAGAAACCAGACTCTTCTATGGCAGTGAGATGGTCCAGGATAGTGGTAAAGGAAGGTCGTGAGTGTGGGTCAGGGTTCCAGCAATCTAGAATAGGACAAAGACAAGCAACTGTTAAGCATCTCTTAGCACAGAGGTTTGAGAGGATGAGCAGTACTTTACTGATCCCCAGTGGCTAAGAGTGGCATGCACACTATCTGTGTTACCCCATCTTTCCCCTTTTCCACTCACATTGACTATTGTCCAGTCATAAGTCAAGTATGGAATTCATGCTTTCATGCTTATACAATATCCAACATCACTTAAGATCTTGAACTACCGGGTCTCTAGGTTCTATTGGAATAATATGCCAAGTAAAATAGAGGTTTACTAATTTTACAAGAAGTTACATTTTCAAGCATATATTACAAAATCATAAATAATTTCCTTAAATATTTTGCTTTAAGTTGTATGTGCTCACAGAGTGGAGATACTATGCAAGACTCTTGTAAACAGTTCTTTTATCACACCTATACCACAGAGTTAACAGCCATACTGCAGAAGGATATCTATCAGAGTTCGTTCTAATGCCAAACTCTAATGCTAAGCTGAGTCATTATGAATCGCTTCCACAGAACTGAAAATCCCTCTTGCAAAGCAGACTGGGCATAACTTGAGTGAAAAGAGGAGATTCGAGTCAATAATGACACCAAATAGTGCACTTGGAGTTTTCTTATTTTTAAGGGTTCTTTTTTATTATTTGAGAGCAATTTGTTTGATCAGACTTTCTTCTTTTGCTTTTAAGAGAAACCACAGATAAACAAGCTTTTTCATTTATAATCTAATGCAATGACTTACCCAATTACAGAGCTCTAAAAATGCAGAATTTAAGGTACCCATCTTACCACATGAGGCAACTCAACTAGCAATAGTACAAAAAGGTACTCCTTTTACAGTGATGGGAATTGAACATTGAAGACAGAAATGGAAATAGAAGATGGTATGAAGTAACATCTCAAGCTACAAAATCATTAAGGAAGTGTTTATAAAAGGCCATTAAGTCAAAACGTTTGACTTTTAACAACACTTTTGAACGGGATATTCTTACTCATTCAGTCCTCCCTCTTACTTCACCCTTATTTCTACTCCTGCAGAAAACATAACTTTCTCATTGTATATTGTCCCGTACTGGCACTTACGCAGGTTCTCGTTCAACAAGTATCCTTATTCTCTTTAGTACTGCTAGGCTCCTGCATGCCAATATTTGAGAAGAACCAAACAGAAAAACTCAGAATTCAAGTATATTTCTAGGGAATACAGCTTTTGTGCATGAATGGAAAAAGTAACACATGGGTCTCAATATGCTCATACTATCATTGCTCTAAATGGTCATTGGATTTAAGACACACATTACTGCAGCACGAGTCAAGAATTACAAAAACGTTCTAAAGTTTCCTAGACCTTACAGTTGGAAAAAAGGAAGCATTCTTAAAAAAATTTTGGTGATATCCTAAAAGACATTCATTCATCAGTTTTGTGTATTGAAATACACCAAGGAGCAGCTGTAATTAAAAATAAATAACACTTCACAAAATCTGTGCAACTGCTGAGGCTTGGTTTTGCAGGTCTTTTCTTTGATTTTAGCATTACTGAGATTTTGCATTTGGGAGCTTTGGTTTCAAAACTGCTGGTATCAAGATGCTGGTATTTAAGCATCTGATCAGGTTCCAGGAGGCATAATCTGGAACACATTTGTGTTTATGGATTTCAAATTGCTTCTCTTGTCAAAATAGAGAACTGAGGATGTTAGAGAGTGCTCCAAAGGTCCCCTGCTGCTGACCAATTAGTAGTAATGGGTGAAACAGCTGGACTGTCAGTGCCATAATCCTTGCCTCTTTACCCCAGGTTTTAAGCATGGCAAAGCAAACATGACCCAAAGTAAAACAAAATGCTGCAGCCAGCCAAACGCATGAATGCGTGAACAGGATAACTATGCAGGTGGCCCGTGGCTTTTATTTTCCCAGGCCTAGATCTGCCATTATTTGCACTAATGAGGACAGTTGTAACACACAAGTCTTTTCTGTGAAGAGGGAAAGTTCAGCTTTGTTGTCTCAGTGAAGACCACCAGGGCAGCCATTCAAAACCAAAAGCAGCATTAGGCGAACAAGAGTTCACCCGAGACGGGAAACAGCCTGTTTGAAAAACAGTTTTGGTGAAGGGGCAGAAAGTAATTGTTTTCTTGTTCTCTTCTTCCCCCTGCACATGGAGAAGCCAAGCGTTCCAAAACCATGTGGGTGCTCACCCCTGTGCTGCTGGGTTCAAGCGCAGGCCATATGCCTCTACCCGACTTTCCCAATAGAGGGCATTATTTTTTAACCCCAGCAGCAAATAATTCACTTATATTTAAAAAATCCAGGGTTCTTGTTTTAGGGAACCATGTCAAAATAAACTGTCCTGGCACAACACTGAGCTGGTAGTTCCATTAACTCTTTCAGATGTTGTTTCTTGCTTTACATTGCTTCCAAGCTACTATACCTGCAACTCTGCTGCTGTTTACTATCCAGTAGGATATTTCTTTTTTAGCACAACAGTACGTGAAATTTTCTACTTCAACTTAACTGAAGCCTGTAACCTACAGAAAAGACCAGAGAAATGCAGAAGTATTCTAAAAGCAGAGAATTCCATCAGAAACATTTTCTTGCATGAAACAAATTCCTTTCTTGGGGCTAAAAACACCACCAGAGGCCACAGAATGTCAGTCCTATGTTCAGACTCATTCTTTGCGCACTAAGACTATAAAACATGTTTGATTTCTCTTTATCTCATTTTTTCTTTCTGCCAGACAGGTATAAAAATGTTTATTACATATAAACACCTGGAAATCCTTGGGAACAGGAGCACTGAAAAAAACACTAAAGGTACTACTGTGAGAGAGGGAGGGAAGCAAGGAGGGAGGGAAGAACAACTGAAGCTCAGGAGATACATAAGCAGTTGCAACAGCCAGCAGAGCAGGTCACATAGGTGCACCCCAAAAGCTACCTCACAGAATCCTTTTTAATAACTACAGCAGCTCTGACAACAAACTCCTATATTTCTTTCACCCACATGTAGCCCGTCTTGCGTATGAACTATCTCCACACACAAAGCAGAAAATCACATCATTCTGACTGAAAATTTGGGTTGTTTTCAAATGTCAAAGCCACATTTAAACATCCTCTCTCCCTGAAATGTCAGTAGGATAAAGTTTCTTTCCAAATCAGTCTGACACTGCCTAGCAAGATGTTCAAGCTATGAATTTCAAAACAAGTTGAAGACTTCAAACTAGACCAAAATATGTGAAGTTTTGGTGTCGGTGAGTCTTCACTACTAGAAAACAACAAGCTAGATAATGACAGAAATAGCCCCCATTTTCCTATAAAGCCAATCGATTGATAAAAAATGGCAGGGAAATTTCTATCACATACTACTCCTGTAATAGAGTAACTGTCACAGCGCACTAACAGCCAAGCCTAGCTCCCATACCTTGCACCATTGAATACAGCCATTTGAGAAGCCTGTGCTCTTAGGTATCAAATCCAACACAAGGAGGCAATGCTCAACAGCGCTCTGGAAACAGCACAAACCATACTCACACCACAGCTGGCTTACCTTCCATGAGTTTGGCAAAAGGCTCTGGACACGTGGAAGGGATTGGAAGGGCAAGTTTATTCATGGCAACACCATATGCTACTGCAAGACCATCAATTCCTCGGAATGGTACTTCTCCTGTTAGCAGTTCCCAAAGCAGCACACCGTAACTACCAGGAAAAAAAACAGAAAAGAGAATAGGTGTTTGACTTTAAACATTCTTTGTTAAGCAACAAGAAAGTACCTGAACCTATCAGGGTGAGCCTGGTACACTGAAGAAATTGCAGTTTTCTGGACAAGCTCACCACGGCTGCCAAGCTGGTCAAGTGCCTTATTTTACTTGCTTTTTTTAATAGGACTGAAATACAATGACATTTTCACCTTTAGGCAAAAATCATTCTCTCTCTGGAAACTGGGAACAATCTGAAAAACATTAACATAAATATTCTAACTAGTTTAGTAAATTTCAAAGCAGAACCCAGTGAAACACTCTCAAAAATGTGAAGGAGGGTTGTTTGGTGGGTTGTGATTTTTAAAAATATGTGAAAAATACTTGTTCAGAATTAATTTGGTCGTAAGATGTTCTATGAAATATTAACTATGAAGTTAAGAAAATAGTTTCAGGACTGTTCTCCCCTCAGGTATACAGCAAACAACATTCTCAGAATATTCTCTCTGCTTCTAGGAGACCTGAGCCAGAGATGGCTTCTTCATATTTAGTGGCCTGATGGCTTTTTCTTTCACTGATCTGAGCCCATTTATCGTCCACTAGGTTCTGTGGTAGCGAGTTCCACAAATTCAATGATGCATTGCCAAAAAATACTTCTGTGTGTTTGTTTTGAGCTTGTCACTTGACAATTTCATTTGCTTCCCTGTAGTTCTTCCAATACAAGGAAGAGTAAACATATGTTCCCCATTAGCTTCTTCCATACCATGATTTTACAGGTTCCTACTACATCCTGCCTAAGTCATCTTCTTTCCAGCTCCCCAAATCCTAATCTAGCTAAATCCTAATCTAGTTACTCTCCTGAACAGAAGCCATTTCATATTTTTTACTGACCTTGACATCATATGTACCATCTCATTCCATTTTAACCTTTTTGTTGGAATGACCAAAAATTACAATGTTTTAAAGATATGGGGAGAGGCACGGCATTTCCTGTTTTCTTTATTTCTTTCCTATTAAATTTTAATTTGCCACTTGCCTTTCTGACTCCTTACAAAATGAGCTAGGTTACTCACAGTAACGCCAATATCTTTTTACTGAATCATAATAGTAAAATTTAGAGCCATCACCGTACATGTGAAATTCTCCCATGGGTAATTACTTTGCATTTATTACCATTTCATCTATTTTTATCATTCAGTACAGTAAAACTTTTCCTTAGCTCTCTGCACTAGATTAATTTTTCTCTTCCTGAAAAACTCTGTATCATCAGCAAATGTCATTACCTAATCATTTATTGCTTTTGTGATTATGTTGCACACAAGAATTCCCCACCAAGAAAACGGATGTATTCCTTTAGTACTTAAGAATTGACTAAGTGATGAGAAACAGATTTGTCCTCTTTTCCCACATCAATTTATTTTGTTTAAAAGCTTTTGACGAAAGACTTTGTTGAAAGTTTTTGGAAATCCAAATATGGTATAAGCAATCTTACCACTTGTCCACATAGTCTGCAAATCCTTCAAGAATTTTCATTGTTTCAGAAGATAGAGTTTCCTTCTCCAAAAGCCGACTCTTCCCCACATATGCTCATACGTCTACCAGCTCCCCACTCTTTAGTACTGTTTCTACCATTTAGTAGAACCGAAAATCAGACTTGCTGATCCTCAGGAAGCTCTTTTAAGACCTGTCATCATGTTTGCTACCTTCCATTTCTCTGGTATTAAGGCAGCTTTAAGGAACAGATTACACACCACAGCTATTAACTCAGCTGGCTCACTCGTGTTCCTGTAGAAAACTTGGGTGTTGCTGTAAATCCCAGTGATTTGTTACTGTTCTTTTTATCAGTCAGTTTAAACACCTCTGTGGACAGTACTTCAGTAGGAGATGTCCTCCAGCTCAGCTCCCTTACAGAGAAATTTTCAGCTTAAAAAGCCTCTCTTTGCTCCCTTCTAGCAGACACAAGTCACTAAGTTTTTTCTGCTATAGCCTTATCTTCCTTGCACTCTTACATCTTGGTCACCTCTGAGCCGCGTGTTCTCCTGCAGGGTTTTCACCTGTGCTGCATTTGAAAGCAATTTATTTGTTTTTATGCTTTTCACAAGACTCTCCTCAAAATGCTTTTCATCTTCTTGAGTGTTTTATGTTCAACTTGCCAGTACTTAAGTCCATGCCTAATTTTCCTCATTTGGATACAGGTTCAACTTTTTGAAGGATGTCTTCCAGTAGTCTCCTCTACATCGTCTTCTTCATTCATTTAAAGTCTTTCCTATGCATTCGCTCTGAGCTTTAACCTAGTGTCCTTAAAAGATATCCATGTTGCACGTTCCCTTTTCATTGTTTTTACACAAAATTCTTCAACGTTGTCATTAATCTCCTTGAGATTAAACACTACTGTAATGGACTAATTTTTCTTAATTGCTCTTGCAAAGATATTGAATCTAAGTATACATATATTTTGACTATGGTCACACTGTACTATTTTGAAGGCCTCCTAAGCACACTTGAAGACCAAATGAAAAATTGCTTCTCCTCCTAAAAGCTCTCTGAATAGCTGCTCCATGAGACAGTCATTTCTGAAGCTAAAAGATTAATCTCTTCTTGTTTCAAAGCAACAATTGCCCCATCCATTTGGGAGTAATCAAAATTTTCATTATCACAATGTGTACTCTTGCAATCTCCTCCCCATCCTGCCAAGTCTTTAACATTCATTGTAACTGCTGTCACCTTAGTTGGACAGTCTTAATACTACTTTTCCTATTTAGATATGGAATTTCAGTCACTAGAGAGTCCACCTTTGCTGCTAACACAGCTAGTTTACTTTATTAAGCAAAATATAATATATTTTCACCTATACAATCTTTTGCATTTTCCTATGTAATTCATACTCTTGATATTCTAATTATAATTATTTCCTTCCATCAAGGTTCTCAATTTCTTACTGTGTCAAGAGCCTCATTTGAAAAAAATAAACAGGAGTTTAAGGATTTCCCATTTTCTTTTTGGCCTCCTAGGATTCACAAGACATTCAAAGAAAATGAATACTGGACTGTATATATATTTGGCCTGTCTAAATCTGATTGATCGTTCATGTTACTCTTCAGTTTGGATGCGAGTGTTGACATCAAAAACAAGCCACGACCAAGGAGTTGTGTTATTTACCACTAGTGCTGGATAAAGCATGTCTTAGATATTTCTCTTAATGGAATGGTTAGGAAAGCACTATTGATGGGCTCAAAGTATTTCTTCTGCAGGGTAATTTTTAAAAGACAAAGGAATTAGACGGGTGTTTCTTCTAACATGTCACTAGAAGTGCTGGCAAGGTCACTTTGTTTCTGACAAAACTGAATGCCACCTCTTCCTCACATACTTATGAGTTCATTGCTGAGAATACTGCTTCCACAGAACTAGGGAAACACTGCTTCATGGCATTTGAACAACAATCATCCCAAGTGATTAAACAGCAAGAGAGGTGCTGAACAGAATGTTTTCTGTTAACTCTCAAGCAGGGGATTGGGAATTACAAAGGAAAAAGCCAGAGACAGAAGAGATTTGTATAAAAAAGGCATAGGAAGAAAGAATCAAATGCCTCTCCTCGTTCTCAACAGGGAGGAAGAAAAACTGGTCAAACTAATTTATTTTTCCAGCACCCAGTAGTAATTTTTGGACTTTAATTACGAAATGAACCATGTGATACAGACCATGAGTCCAAGTCAACTGACACTTGTATGAATAATTAACCATCTCCCAGTGATCAAGTAATCCCTTAAGCCATTTAACATCAGGTTCAATCCCACACACTGGATTTTCAGGGAGAGGCAGGCTGGAGGTCTCTGGGATTTCACATGTGATTTTGCCACCTCCCCTTATAAGTCTGTGAACTTAGAAAAAAACCCAGGAAAGTCTTCTCATTGTTACTGTTCAATGGCATTTCTACCATAGGTTCCTCTTGTCCATCTTCCTAGGTTCAGCACTTTCCACGAGAAAGGAACTATCAACCCAACAAAGAGATCCCAGCAACAACAGAAACTACAATATTACTTTTGTTAAGAAAAAAAACTTCATTACATTTTAATGGCTATTAACAGTTAGCATTTTGCATGTTATTGGACTGGCAGTTCCAGAGATGACATTTCCTGCTTATTTCACACCAGTCAGTTGCATATACTTCTCCCACGTGAGCTTCTACCAGTATTGCTAGTCAACACTTATCTGCCAGGTACTGAAGTCTTGCCAGTGCTTCATTTCACACAGAAGTCTACAGCAGCCTGCAAGCAGTCAGTTGTGGATGGAAGTGCTTGCCAACACTTGATTCAAATTAAATATTCTAATGACTGAAGTTCCTACACCAACCACTGAATGCCTGAAACATCTTGATCTGCTAATCAGATGGTTTTAGGTAGTTCTGGTATTCCATTCCTAAATGAAAATTTAATTCCTAATTACTTCACTGGTCTCAGAGTAGATACATCTTAAAAGCATCTAAATTGAGGAACACGGGGAACTCAGATGAAGGTTGTATGGTGGCTTTATCTTCCGCATACCAATCATATTGACAACATGACTGTCTTTTAAGCAGCACAAGTCAAAAATGTAGTGTGCAGCAAGCAAGAAATACATTTAAGCAGTTAAAATGACGGGGAAATTTGAATTATATGCCTACTAACATTAGCTTGCAATATCTGTGCTTCAGTTTCACCCCTGTAAATCCAAAGCAAATACATAACTCTCCTCTCAAACACATAAATAGATTTACAGGAACTGACATACTGAAATAAAACCGTAGCTTCTTTGTCCTCTGGGCAATATAAGCACCAGGTTTCTGCTGTATATCTAAAGCTTGTGAGTGCAGCACAGCAAAATTCATAGCAACAGATTTTCACTAGCAAGATGTACTAAGTACTGCTATTACCAACAAGCTTTACAGTGGCCCAGACCCTGGTGATAGACACCAGTGTGTGGGAGCATTCCGCAGCCTTGTAAGTTCTTTGCCAACCCTCCTTTAGAGTGGGACAAAAAAACAGATTGAGTTTTTTAAATGGAGCTTGATCCATGTTTCAAAAGGAATTGCACGAAGCCGTTATTTATGATGAGATAAGACTGACTCAGGAAATTTAAGTCCTGGCAAGCATCTTCTCCAACATCTTCTTCACCTATTTGTGCAGCAAGAACACAAGCAGAATAAGATTCTTGTTAAAAGGCTGGGCAACAATTCAGCCAGCAATATTATTCTAATAAGCTTTACAGAAAAGGTGTTGAAATAAAAGACTGTATGAATGTTAGGGACAGAGACAGCCGATTTTGTTGATGCTGCACAGACTAACTGGAAGGTTATCAGGCAAAAAACTCCCTCGACTCCAGTGATTAACCAAGAGGTTGAAGTGGACAAGAGAAGGGGCAAGTCTAATAGGATAAAAAAAAGTTCATCCTGTTAAGAATTTCAGATTGCACCCTTGGGTGGGGACAAGATTTAGTACACAAGTCCATGACTCTGTGTGTAAAATACAGTGCTTACAATCATTGACACGCTAGTAATGACCACACTGGCAAGTATTTGTCCTCTGCATACATGCCTCAAACACCATGTTCTTTTCAGCTTATTTAACTATGACTCAAGGTTTTGGCCACCAGAGAGAGAAGGCTTATTCAGAGACCATATAACAGCTCTCTTAATGGTGATGACCTTCTGCTTAAGGAAGAGCACTGGAAGGAACTCAACCTGTTTTCAAGGGAAGACTGGTAACTATAAAAAGAGAAAGTGATAAAGGAATCTTAAAAAAACAGTATTCTGAAAAACTAACAAATAATTTAAGTGATTTACGATACTTAAGGACTGTAAATCACTTCAGGACTTAAGTCAACGACCAAACTGGTATTTTTTGCACAGGTATAGAAGCACTTGAGCTACCTTCATGGAAATCACCAGCTGAGCTATTAAGTCTTATCGTTTTTAAAAATGAGGTCATACTGATACAGAACATCTACTGATCTGGTCACAGTGTGTCTGTATTAGTAAAGTTACAATTACAGGGAAATTGTTTCCCCTTCCCTTTTCCCTCTCCCCCACGTTACCCTTAAAGGCCATTCCTGGCACTGTTTCAGAGAAAAGCAAATTGAGGTTTGAGCTTCACAAGCTGTGTACAAACCAGTACCGTCAACATGTGCACAGAAAAAGTGCACAGCCTTGAGCTTTTCATTTCTGCGAGACTTCACTCAGAATAAAAGCCTGGATCTTGCTCAGTTTGTCTCAGATTAACTACAAGAGGCTACCACATTTAATTACAGAGTCAGAATTTTATCCACACTATTAGTGTGCAAAATACAAGTTCACAGACTTACCACAAGGCAATACATATTATCTATTCAGTAAAACTGGATGAGGAAAAAAGAAAATCCCTACACCAAATCTCTGCCACAACAGCCAGGCAATTCTGCCAGCTGCAATATTTCTTTATCCTGACAGATTTCACAGCATGCACACACTTGTGTGGGAGCGTTACTGGCCAGCGACAGAATTTTACTGCTCTAAAGACCAAGTCACCCTGACATTTCAATACCTCTCTCCCCACAGGAAAAACAAAATTCTGTCTACTCCGTCTGTTTCAGATGTTCAGTACTGATTCTATGTCACACAGCATTCAGAAAAGTCACTGTCCTAGAGCTAATCACTGAATTCTGGATTTACCGATACACTTAATAGTCGTATTCAAACTCATTTTCTGGAAGTCTATGGGCCAACCCTTACACTCCTCCCCACCAAAGTAGCTCCTATTCTCAGAAATCCCAGTGCATGAATGGAAAAGATACTGTATACATGCAAATTACTACTTATGGACTACATACTCAGATGGACCTAGAGAAGAGCTCTATTTTATGTGAAAGACTAGAAGGGTGGAAATAATTCATAAGATTATTATGAAAGTGAAAAACATTGTACTCAGGCTGAAAGTGTAGGGGGGATTTGATTAGGTAGTGTGTTTGTGTACGTATACATCAGCGACAGGTAACTACCAAAACATAAAATGATCTTACTGTTGGTAAAACAGTAAAAAAAGTAGTAATTTTAAGTACTTCACAGATTGTTTTATGGCCTTTAATTATGTCAGCCAACAGCCAAATAAGCACAAAAAGTTTGTTTTAGATAAAGCAGAAGGAATTGGGATTATGAATCCTAGGATAATCTGAATATAAACTTATAGAACAACAAAAATTCAGAGGCATGCAGGAGCTGGTCCACCACTTTCTACAGTAAAAAAATGTTTACAATTAATACAAAGTAGTCTGAGAGTCTGATAGATGGAAAGCTGGTGGATAAATTCTTAAGACCTGAATTTTAATATTTGGTTCACCATGACTCATTCTTAAACATAAAAGAGGTTTCCTGGAAGGTCTAGTTACTCTTTAATATCCAGTCACTTAATGCCAAATCAATACCTCCACACATCGCTGCCTTTGGAGAACATGGAGGAGCGGATGACCTCAGGAGCCATCCAGGCATATGTCCCAGCTGCGCTCATTTTGGTAGTTTTATGCCATTCCCTGGCCAAGCCGAAATCCGTGATCTTCAATATCTTGTTGCTCAGATCTCCATTTTCGACCTTTTCGAGTATCAGTACTGGAGAAAAGGAGGGGGGGGAAATAAAAGGTATGCAGAGTAAACCTAGTATTTATGCAAAAAAGATGCTCCTGGAGATCTCCCAGATTTCAAGATTCTCCCTGACTTTTAGTTATTCAAACATACCACACTCCGTTACTTCAAGCCAATCCCTTCATCTAACAAGTGAACAGCTGTCTAGCAAATAACTTCAGATTTTACCAAAATACTAAGCCCAAGAGAACAAACAGATAATAACATAATTATTTAACACAGTGCCCAGTATCATGCTGTATAATAATCATCTGCTAAGAGGAAGTGAACCACTGTAACTTCTAGAAATCCAGATAAGGGAAGACATTTCCTAATTAATCCTCTCTCAGCAAGCCAGTAATAGCATCTTTTTCTTGAACTGCTTAGAGGACTTTTTTTTTTTTTAATCCAGATACACAGACACAGGCTGGATATACCCTTCATGTAAATGTGTGAGTAGTGGAAGCTCAATGTACACAGAATTTTTAGAAGTCACAATTAAAAAAAAAGATTAATGATCAGTAATAACATGCCCAATTCAAGACTTCAGATATACCACCATGTTATAGATTCGCTCCCCCCAGCATTATGAAACTATTTTTTTAGTTAAGCTGACAAAGTTTCTACCATGTTTCAGTGGCAAAGGAGTCTATACCCAAGAACTTTAAAAAAAACCCTTGAGGCAGAACTCAAGAATCTTTGGTATAAGGCACATATTCCTCTTTACCCAGAAACTGTACTGTCACACCACTGTGAAATGAGTGTACATCAGAGGCCAGAAGTATCCAGTCTGCTTTAGCAGCACCTCATTATCCTCTTTCTTGATCTTAATGTAAAGTGACCACACAAGTTGCACCAACAATATAACATCAAGCAACAGAATAGGCCACTAAACTTCCATAACCAACGTAGCCATAAGCCTGTGAAATGATTTTCAGTCACTTTACAAAGGGCCACAAAGAAAAAAATATTTGTATTATCATTAATCCAATGACTTCACAGCAAAAGGCATCAAGCCACTAATACATCATCATTATGCAGCTATTCTGTTTTTAATGTTATTACAGACACTGGTTCTTAGAGAACAAGAGGGGTTTTTTCTCTCTCTATGTATGCGTGTGAATTGCAAAAAAAACCCCCCCAAAAACCCCAAAGCCACAACCAAACAACCACGAATCATAACGAAACATAAAAGGCAAAAAGCATTGCAGAAATTACAGCACATATAAAAATCATTTCATGGACTGGTAAAATGGTCCTGAAGAAGACTCAAGTATCAGTTTCAAGCTAACACAGCTGCTTTTTTTTTTTTTTTTTTTTTTTTGGGGGGGGGGGTAGTCTAACATTCATTCTCATACTTCCCTCCAATAACCAAAATGGGATTTCCCATGAAATAAAAGCCAAAAGTGTTATTTGAACCCTTCTGCATAATAAGTAATACACATCTAAATGTTAAAATACTGCATTTACTTTTATTAAACTGCTTGTTCTCTGAAAATTAAAAAAAAAAAATCAGCTACCCATTCTACAAGGCTTCAGAATTCACAAAATACTACTTCATTAAAGATTTTTGTGGGATTTTCATTCAAAAGTTGTGAACGAACTAGGCTTATGGTTAAGCTCTTGGTTCTTGCTTCTTTTGTAAAATTCCTTTCTAACATGACTGAATGCTCCATTTTCCTAATTCCAGAGGAAGAAGTTGTTTAAGGCCTAGAGTTGCCATTCTCTTAATTTGGGCATAAGCATATGTATTTTTAGAGCCACTCTTCAGCATACAACAGAACCACCACAAGAAACAAAGGTACAGAAGAAGGCTTCCTTTGTGTCTCTTCTAGTAAGCCTAACTTTTTTTCCTTCTGAAGCTGAAGAACTGCTAAGAGAAACTGCTAACAAGTTGCTCATTGATTGCAAGAGTGAAAAACTTCATAGAATATACTTAATAAGTTTCTTCTTCTAGCATGTACCCACTCTGCCCGAAGAGCTGGCAGAATAATAAAATCTAATTTTAAATTTAAATGCAGTAATATATATAGATACACAGCGAAGCTGTAAAGGTGAAGTAAAACTTTGAAACAAGAAAGCATGGGTTTGGGGCTTTTTTGCTTCCCTCCATAAGCACAACGAGCAACAAGCAAATTTGTTGTTCACAAGGTAGGTCATGTTCTGCCTGAATGAGCTCAATAGCAGGACAGAGAGCCAGATATCACAGCTGGGTTGTACATACCTTCCTAGCAAGAGGTTATTTAAATCTAATTACCTTGATTTGTATAAAATTCTAACAAAATAATTAGTACTTACACAGATCTTTTGTATCCATGAACTTGTTCTTTTGTCAGATGTAGGCTAAGTAAGACAAATTACCATGACAAAAGACCACAGAGAAGGACAATGAAAGAGCTGGATTTACTGCAAGTCCTTGATTCCATAGTTACATCCTTGACTCCCCACCTATTTCCTTGTAATAACTGCTTGGGATAATAACCCCGCAACCCAGAATTGTAAAAATTAAAGAATCATATCTCTCTCCAGCATCTGTTTCAGTTCTCCTGATCTTGGTCAGTGTCAACAGGCTCACTTGTAACTGCTAGGAGTCTCCCTAGCCCATCTGTCAGATTTTCAGCCCGAGAACCTTGACGCTCCCTCTTGCATTTGCCTGGATTTCAATGATGAATCTTGTAAATAGGTGAAATATGAATTCCTTTCAGTTTCCTCCTTAAGAATCTCTTTTATGGAGAACACAAGCCAGGTTGCTAGGACACTGCAAATGCATTTTACTCACGCTAATCAACGTGGTCTCATTTGCTTTATCTACAACCAGTTATTGCCTCTTGTTTAATACTTTGAGTGCAAGTTCTCTTCTGTAAGCGCTATTTCTTCTGCACTCATATTGGTCTACAATACGAAACACAAATAAACAATATATTTCCTATACTTAGAGTTAACATACTTTTCCATCTTTGCATAGCTCTGTCCTGAGTGATCAGACCTAACAGTGGCCAGATGATCAGCCTAACAAAAAAAATCCAGACGCAAATATAGAGCACCTACACCAAACCCCCAGCTAATCTACCAAGACAGTAAATCTCCTCATTCTGGTCTGTTGATTTAAAAGATCTGCATGAGATAAAGAGGTTAAGTAGTTAGAAAATGGAATTAAAAATCGTTCACATTCCCAGCCCTAAAAAGATAAATTGTTTGGCAGTAAAGATCCTGGGCCTAGTTTTCAGGCAACCAGGGAAGAATGAGCGCTGAATCAGCAGGAACATGCAGAATGTGTGTCAGCTTGTTAGTGGTGGATCACCATTTCCCCGTTCCAGCAGGGCCCATGCAAGCAATCTCTTCCTGTGTGCATGCACAGAGCCAGCCAAGTTGTAGATGAAGGTATGCTATGTACTACTGCTCCTAACAACTCAAAACCATCTTTTTCCTCTGTAGCACAGACTAAAAGCTGATCTTAAGTAGCACAGGTAGGAGCCAACTGGCAGTGTGCACAAGGGACTGGTGAAGCAAACTGGGTATTACAAGCACATTCAGACAGCTTTGAGTATCCAACTGCTACAGCAAAACAACTTAATATAGCAAATCACCAATACCATGTTCTTCGCATACTGCAAGTGCGAAGCAAAGCATGGTGGCCTAAACTAGCATTAAAAATTGTTAGCAACTTTAGGTGAAGGGTATCATGGAACATGTGCGCTTACAGGAGTAATAATCCAGAAGTGCTCACATACATTTTCACATATTCCTGAAAGACCTGGAACTTGTCCTCTGGAAAATAAGCATTTGACAATGAGAAATTAATTACAGCTCACATTAATTCTGTCCAGCAGGACAGCTCTTCCATATCTCAAGGTGCCCCAGCTCAGACAACAAGAAAGGAATATGATCCAAATGGGTCTTAGTATCTCCTAGCAAGACCTTGCCTGGATCAGGCAGTCATCCAGATACAGGTACGTATGATTTAGGTGTGTAATTTCAACTACTAAGAATTTATTAAGAACTTTATTACCACAAGGAATCTCAAGAATCATTACTGGTAATGATTTGACCCCACTGTTTAATTTCTTGAGAGCCAGGCAGACTGCAAGTGCTGAAAGACAACAGTCAATCGAGACACGTTAGGTCTGAACTTAGAGATATACAAAGGTAGAAATTAAACTCTGGGCCTCCTCTTATCTAGGTTATGATGAAGACCAGTCTTTATTCTTTGAAACGAAGATATCTATTGAGGTTCCTCCATATTCTTTGAGAACATCTTTGGTGCCTTACAGAAGGCATCAAGGATATTTTCATATCAGACTCTTGTGAGAAAGTTTCCTGAAGTACAGAGAAAGAAGTAGCCACCATATAAACAAAGGGGTGGGTTAGGTAACCAAAGGCAATAAGCCAACACTTACCGGTTTGATGACAAGACAGACTAACTAGCAGAATAGCGTAAGGCATAATTCAAAGATCATTTGACAAGACTCAGTCTGGTGCAGTCCTTAGTCATACTGTCAGACATTACAGCAAGTAAACAAAAAACTGTGTATTGCTAGAGATGAGAAAACTTGTCATCGTTATATTTTCAGTACTTTTTAACACAGGTTTCCATCTATGTGATGCTTTGGCTTCTGCTCAGGACAAAACAAGTTGCTGTAACAAAGAGGAAAGGCATCACTGCGTGGCTTGCTTTCATCACTAACTTCACAGCATTTTCAGTCATCTCTGAGTAGTTCAGAGCTATAGGTGGCAGTTGGTAGCCTACTCTCTGAAGATTTAGGATACTCTATGCTTAGGACTTTGATACTTCATGGACAATTACCATCATGCTCACAGTACTAACTGCAGCACCCAGGCCTGCAATACCATCCCAGCTACTAAACAGCCTTTCTTAATTGTGTCCTTTAATTGGTCTTTGTTGCCATGAGTTAACTCAGCAATCAAGATCCATACTATCAGAGAATCATCCTTAGTCAACAAGTCCTGGCATTTACCCCTTCAGAATCACAGTAATGTCGACGAGTATAATTTCCACAAGAACAAGTCCAGTTGCTTAAGATATGGTTTGATTTAGTTGTTTTGACTACTGAAGCAATAGTTAAGAGGTTAACTATTTGGTTAGAGCCAAAGCAGACTGATAAAGTTTACAAAGAGCATCTTCAGTACATTCTGCAGATCACTGAACGCTGGCCATTAACTAGACCTTTCACCAGGTCTAATACTCTTCAGTTAGTAGGCAACACCAGACGTTGAGACAGAAGTGTCATTAGAGACTTTTCTGATACAACTGGAGTTTCTCATTCCAGTTTCAATCCACACAGAGTGATGGGGAGTTAACTTAGCCAATGCTGGTACCATTTAAAGAAGGTTTCTGAGTTAGAAGGGGGGAAAAGAACTGATGATGTACCCAGGATCCTCTTATCCTTGTTTGTGATTTGAGCTAGCAGCTTTTCTAGCAGAGTTGGAAGTGATGGAAGTCAACTTCTTGAGGTCAGGTGAAGCCAGTTTACCTTCTCCAGTTTAAGTATCATTCTGTATGTGCATTAATAGCTAGCAGGCTTTTGACAGAATCCAATGTCAGTCTTAGTGAAAGTAATCAAGTCTTTAGAAGTACACAAATCCCAGTAATAACAGATCCCAAAGGGGATGATTCTTAGTTTCATGAGTCACAGTTATATATCAGTGACATCAAGAAGAATGAGGGTTTTTTTTTCTAGAGCCAGGGCCAACTCAGATGCTTTTGTTGTTTAAACAAAGATTTGTACTGCAAATAGACCTCACAGAAACAGACCCACTGAAGTATGACTGACACAATGGTATCTGACATAGAGTCAGCTCTTCCTCCAGCTCCACCCCATTCCACATTATTATGCTTTACTAGAAAGACAAAAACCATCTGCCTTAGTATTCAAAGCAAT
This sequence comes from Phoenicopterus ruber ruber, assembly GCA_009819775.1. Classification (NCBI taxonomy): domain Eukaryota; kingdom Metazoa; phylum Chordata; class Aves; order Phoenicopteriformes; family Phoenicopteridae; genus Phoenicopterus; species Phoenicopterus ruber. Next base: position 40,137,899 of record CM020219.1, read on the forward strand.
ACAAAAAGCTACTTGATTAAGATTTCTAAGATACCTTTATATCCTTCAGCCTTCATGTAATTGCTACTACCGGATCTTCAGTTCAGTCTTGTCATCACAAGTCATTATGCAGATGTCTGCTCTGTGGGGCACTGGACAATGCAGGATTATTTAACAGAAGGACAGAGTTAAGGCTGCTGTTGGTCTAATGAGACCTTTAACGACAGTTCCAAAGGTGGAGGTTCATGTCAGAACATTGAACTTTCACTAGCAACTCATGAACTTTCACTAGCGTGCTTAGGATCAGGACTATATGTATCTAGGACTACTCTATGTCCTTTCAGAAGAAGAAGTCACTGCAGTGAAAACGCTGAAGCCTGTAGCTTTAAAATTTTGTTACTGCAGACATCCTGTACTAGTACCCAAAACCGCTGGTTAATTCTGAGTAGGCAAAACAAAGGATCAACAAATTCTGAAAGAATACAGACTGGAGTTAAAAAAAATAACAGATTAAATGCTAGCCAAGTTTCAACTCTGCCATAAACTATAAGATAAAACTATAAAAGGGCTGCCCTGGAGGCAAGTGATAAACATTTCTATAGAGACGAAATTCTGTCTTGCATGCATGAAATAGATGCACACGTACCACAGCCTCACATGTTTAAAAGGCAAATTTCTTCCCCTTCTCCCTCCTCCATCCTCATGGAACATTACAGTGAAAGCTGGCTTGGATGAAACAAACTCACAGCACCTCAGAAGGCAGTCTTCCTAGGCTCCCAACATAGTCAGGAAAGACAAAGCTTCTCCAGAATGGGATTCCAAGCCTAAGTCTCATATACGTGCTCCGAATTACTCTCTACAGGAACCTCTCTGGACAAGAGGCACATCTGTGCTACACGCCCAAACTCAAACCACAGGAATCTCTGTGGTCCGGTATAAGTAAGCAATTTCAATTAGAGAAGTCCCCAACACACCAGATGTTAGAGAGCCATCTGGTGAAAACCAATTTATTCATAATTGCAAGATTATCTCAGTGCTCTGAACTTTTCTTAAATTAAGTTTTCAGAAATATATTGTTCTATTAGTAGGACAGCTAACGTAGGTCAGCCTGGTACTACTGCTAAATCAGTCTTGAATAAAACTGTCCCTTGGCCCACAAAGGCAAGATTCATTGCATCTTGCACTACTCACCTTAACGATCACTGAATCAATTGAAAAGTCAGTGGTGAACATCTTTGCCAAACACACAAAGCCTTACTGCAAGGAGGACCCCGTTTCCAGATATTAAACAGCTGTATTTTCATTACTCATGCATCTACCAGAAAGACATGAGATCAGATATACAAATACACCATGACAAGATGAAGATAGGGGTATAAAGGTGTATATCCTTTGATCTACTTGTACCTACATTTTAAGAAAACCCTGAGAGGACTGGGTAAACCACATCTAATATGTCAGTATCACTCCTGCATCTTAACCATTGCGGTAAGAAGTTTAAAATTGCTGAGCTAACTTTGTTTTGGGAATATTCTCAACCTTATTATAGTGTTCCAATGCAAGTAACTGCATTGTTGATATATTTTTCATTCTGCTTAACCCAACTTATTTCTATTACAACATGTTTTTTCCTCTTTCCAATTATGCTAGGAGTACTAATTGGTCTGGACCTCTTCTGCCAGAATATACACATTTCTATCCCTTTCCTTTAATTTTCTTCTTCTCAAACCCACCTACTCTTCTTCCAAACACACTCCTCTACCCTACATAAACAGATAAACCATCTGCACTAAATCTTTCAATCCGATCACTAAAACAAACATGATAAAGCTTTACTTAGGTTCTAAGATGGTCACTTTATAAAACCTCAGTAATACACCTCCTATTTTTCATCCAGCACCATACTACCTCCAGTACGCATGAAAAGATAGTTTGAAGGGGTAGATGACTTTCACAGAAGGATGTTTTCACAAGAGAAATTAAGAAAATTTTTTAGCAACAAAATTAACAGCTACCGTTTTAATCCTCTGTTCTGCTCATATTACACCTGCCAAGACAGACATGATGTTATAACCTCCTCTCACAAACACAAAATTCCCCTGGAAGGCAGTAACACCATCAGATTTTTTGCGTGTTTCTTTTGGGACTGTTATTTTTCACCTACACTTTTGGACAGTTAGGACAGCATTCTTAGTCTCCAGTGGGCCAGAGTAGTGGGAAAGAGTAAGTAGAGAAAAATGAATGCTTTAACACACACTGATCCCGTTGCTAGTAACAAAGAACTGGTAGGAAGTGGCTCCTCATTTCATCTTGCCGTCAAAATTAAGTGACAAGGCAGCAAAATACAGTCATATAATTGCTTTTTTTCTGGTTTCTCAGCCTAGAGAAAGGATTAGGTTTATCTGCATGGTGTAGTGCTGAACAGAATACTCCTTCGCTCTGTTTGTGCTAAAAGCTGACTCATCACTTCAGAAGCAGAACAACGTTCAGGGAGGAACTACATTAGTGTGATCACTCTTTGCAAAAAGAGCACATTTTTATAAGAAGGTAGAGGAAAGGGGCTGCTGCCTACCATCTACTGCATAGAATAGTATGAACAGCCAGGCATACAAAAATTTTCTGGCTGTACTGGCTTCAGCTTCTTCAACTACTCTGCTGTTGTATTCCCAATTTATTTAGCACACAGCACACCAAGAAAATAAAGAACTTCCCAACTTAAGAGGCAAAAATTGAAAATGACAGAATACCAAAGAAAGCAAGATTACCTTGCAATACCACCACAACAGTTAAGCACCAAACTGCCCATCACCCCCACATTTCATGACAACAGCTGTATCAGCACCTTCATGCTCCCTTTCCCAGTCCAGAGCATGTGCGCATGCATGTGCGTGCATACGCACGTGTGTGCATGCGCGTGTGTATTAAGAAACAGGAAAGAAATTGAAAAAAATCCAAGACAGTCTCTTGTATGGTCCAGCCTACAGTTCACATCAAGTCATTTACTTGTGCATGATGCTACTCAGTAAGCCTGGCACACAAGAACAGAAATCTATTAGCTAATGAACAACAAACCTGATGGAAATGGTTACAATCATTAAGTGAAGGGAGAAATAAAAAAAGTAGTCAGAGAGGGACTGAGTGCAATGAGAACTGAAAGCATACAGGAAGAAACACGGAAAGGAGCAGGCTAGAAGAGAAGGATCCCTACCGTAGGGGGAAAAAGCTGGATTTGTTGTCTGTGGTACACTGAGATATATCTCTGACTTGATGAATGATTGCTGGCTTCATATTTAACTTCCATATAACTTTTCCCCAACTGAGACAATACAGTCAGTATTTTAGTGCTGGAATACCTGTCATTATTTTATTTAAATACTACAGCTCTAGGTAGATCATGAAACAACAGGGCTACTGCCTAGTGATAAAGCAACATTAACTCACATGTTGTTATATTTTGAAGCTTTATCAATTCTTCATAGAGATGGCTACCATTAACAGCGTTTCTAGTGGGCTAGGGTGGGTAGTGGTGCTTTGAAACAGGTTGGGAGAACAATCTGAAGAAAGTATCAGAAGCTCGTTTGCCAGAAATGTAAGAAAATCTAATCATGAAGGTACTTCAAGTTAGCCTGAGCTTAAAGGGAGCTCCTGGATGTAGAGACAGAGAGAGTGGTGGAGGTGCCTGGTGAGGCTCTCACTGTGAACTACCAAACAGACACAGCAACTCGATGATGTAGAGTTGAGAAGGCCTGAATAACCCAAAGGTGGTGGAAATATCTGAATACCTGTGTTAGTGCACTTCAGTAGTTCTGTTTCAGTCTTCACCAATATTAGTGCTGCTGTGGGTCAAACACTTTGCCATCCAAGATTCCAGGAATGAGGAAGGCAGTCATATCAAGACATGAGGAAAAACACCAGCAAAAGGATTTAGCCTGGAAGCACATCCCACTGACACCCATTTCCAAGCGCCCCTACTCATTATTTGGTGCTGTACTTTGACTCCTTAGAGCCACATCAGCTGGTTTCACAGTCCAAGAGCTAGATGGCAGCAACAGCAATGGGTGGCTGAGAGTGACAAGAAGAAGGACTATAAATAGGATAAATATGCCATCTTTGTTATTTTACTTGGTGTAGAAACATTTAATCCTAATATTTAAATCATTAATTAGCCATCAAACTGCCTGCACAGACGTAGAGAAGTTTCTTCCCCAGTCTCCCATATTCTTATCTGGACTCTCAACTAGATTTCTTCTTCAGTCCCAATGCTTCACAATATCTATTCCTATTTTGTTAGATTGAAGAAAAGTGAGAAGATCACTGCTTAAGACCTCAAAGGCTGAAAAATGGCAAAAAGGAGCTTAAACTCACATGGAATGACAATACTCTACCTAACTTACCTTTTCTTTCCCAGAATACCATGCATTTTTGCTGCAGTCAGGTGTTTTAAAGATCACTCCAGAGCAACTCAACCACCTATAGATACAACAGCCTAGTACCAGATTTGTTTTCCCATAGGCCTTTGCTCATCTGTTGCTGTACAATCACTGTTTTCAACAGCAGGAAGGTCAACAGGCAGCTACAAAGAGGGGAACTAATGCTTACCCTGTCATAGCTGGAGTGTGAAAGACCATTGCTGCAATTGAGTACTCACTGTGTGTGGGAATATTGGATGCATTTTATTTCTTCCTCCATCCTGCAAACAGAACAGCTTACTGTGGCTTCACTTACCAAAATGCAAAATGGCAAAAGTTTTGTCAGATAGTCGATAAGCATCAGCCCATCCACTTCCTCCATTTAGATAATTCAAGTACTGCAAGGAGATGTATCAGATACCAAGTCCATTAAATCCCAGGTGCAAGAGCTTTACAGAAAGAAAAGAACAGCATAAAACCTTTACGGAAACCAATGCTTTTTCACTCCGAGATCCTTCAATGCAAAACATGAGCAGGGTTTCAGTTCTAAAAGCTGCAAGTCTTTTCCATGGTAGGATTTAACAGCAATCCAGACCTGTATGAGGAGGTACTACCATTAAACTTCTCCCTGCCAGCAATACAGCAGAAGTCTCAAGTGCAAGACTTAAAGGAAACAGAATATTTCCATTTCCGAACAATTCCAAATTTATCAAAAAAATGCTTTACACAAGTTTCAGAAGTCAGCAAAAGGCTTACTGAAGCTGAAGGTGTGCCAGACAGGAAAAAAAGTCTGATTAATATCACAGGATCCAGACTCTCCCACCCACCCATGGCAGAATGTGTCCAAAACCAAGCCAATCTGTTACAGGAAACCTCGTCTTGAACAAAGAATCTCCTCACTCAACCCCGTATGTTTTCTAAGGGTTTGTTTTTCAGACCACAGAATAAAGTTATCTGAGCTAGGACAGCTCTGAAGGCACTTTCTGAGAACTTCTACTCGTAGCCTGAGGGTCCATGAACACCAAAATACTAATACTACAGTTAAATTTCAATTTCTTCCCTGACACACACCCACCGTGGAATTTCACAATTGGGATAGCCAATTTCAGTTTACAGTATTTTTTGTACTCACCTCCCCACAATCTCAGTATAATCTTCGCTTTGTCCAAATCCCTTTGCCTTCTAGATCTATTTCCAGGACAAACACTTTCAACTACTGGAAGGCTGTGAAATTCATGCAAATGTGGATTTATTTTTTTAAATGGAGACTAATTCAGAAAAATGAGATAAGCATCTTTCACCTCTTGCATGAGCCAATTACTACTTTTTCTACTTCCTTTTATCTGAAAAATGAATAAAAACTTCCACTGTACTCTGAAGAAACACAACGCATTCTGAAATCTTCAGGGTTCTTATTTGGAAGGTACTATAGTAATAACAAATGTTAACCATAGTCCTATAGTTCCTGAACAGTCCTTATTTGAAGGAGAAAAGTATCCATAAATCAAATAAAAATGCTCTTGCATAGAAGATGGTTTCACTGAACTTACTATGATTGTTCCAATCCCATTTTCCCCTCCCATGAATAAGCAAAACTTCACAAGATACATTTCAGCTCAGATGGTGGTGGTGGGAAATACTGGATGTTAGATAAAAAGATAGTCTTAATATATTGCTTCATGCTGCTGCACTGCCTGAGAGTCCTGGTCTCAGAGAGCCAGAAGCTAGCTAGTAAGTCTGCAGTTTGCCTAACAAGTCAGAAAAGCAGCGTTATTGCAAAGGGGACATGGGATTGAGCTTGCCAGGTGTTCCTTTTTTTAATTATTAAGTCCTATTGGCAGTACACTGGCATACTGCCTTGAGGACAGAACTAAGCTTTTGGGAAAGGACTTCAAAAACTTGCTCCAAAATGAGACCTCATATTGTAGTGGTTTGCCAAAATCTAATTTGCAATTTTAGCTCTACCTTCCATAGTCGGCCTGCACAGCTTTGCTTCACAAGTATTCAGATAATGAGCAATCTGCTCTTGATCCTGCATTCAAAGTACTTAAAGTGATTAACAGATCTGCACATGGACTGAGTCCGGGCTTTCCGCATGCAGCCTTTACCTACCTTCTGTTGGGTACTCTGCCGTTCATTTCAGTTGGACTGCATCTTTATTCTAATATTTGTTTGTGGTGCAGAAGACTAAAAGTGTTGCATAAGATCCTGTAGAGCACAGAATTTAAAACTCACTCAAAATTTCACATCTTAGAAGGAAAAACAAAGAATACAAATATTGTCTCTAGTAATAAGCAAATCTTTTCTCTCTTATTACTAACCATCCAGCAACAACACATTTTTTTAAAAATATATACCTTGAAAGCAAAAGCTTTTTAATTACTGGGTAGGCGTGAGGGTTCAGCAAATCCATAAAGCCGGCCGACTGTCCTCTTCTATCAACCCAGAGGAGGTGATGGATGTGACAGCACAGCAGTTCTTGGATTTTGAGCTGTGCAGTACAGTAACTCTAAAGAGCTAATGCATAATGGGGGAGGGGATAGGAAAGGCCTCCAGAGCCACGATATATTTAGAATCGATCCTTTCACCTAGCCAAGCTGAAAAAAGTCTTATCGCTTTAGTGATCTGGTACAAAACACTTTGAATGCTCCTGGAGAACGCTCAGGTGAGTTTCCTGGAAAAACGGAGCTGTTCAGCTCTAGTTTCAGACTAAATCCTACCATACTGCTTACAGTGGAGCTCAGGCATGGATTATTGTACTCTTCATAATCAGTTAAATGCTCCAAGGAAAAAATATAATTACAACTGTACCCACCACAGTGCTTTGCCAAATCATATCAGTTTGAAAGCTTGCAACAAATCAAGAATTGTATTAGGCAACAACAAAAAAAAGGAAAAGGGAGAGTAGAATCACATGAATGACATTCATTAATTGTCACTCAAGAGACTGTCTGAAGAGAGATTTAATAATAATGCTGGTTCAGTGGGAGCCATTTCCAGGCAAATAGAAACATGAAATTCATGATGAAAAAAGTAGTGCAGAACTGTTTTCCTTTGGCTTCAATTAAGACATCTCTATGAAGCAGTCAATAACACCAAGTACCATTCATTCCTGGAACAGGCTGGTACTCCACAATCTAGAAGGTAAGGAAGACAAAAACTTCACAGACAGCAGCACAAACCACACCAGAAGTTGGGGGTTTTGGTGTTTTGTTTGTTGTGGTTTGTTTTTTTTTTAAATCAGATTTAATTAAAAAACCTCAAGAAAAGGGAGAGAGGTGTATTTCCATTCATCAGAACAAACATTAAAAGGCTGAGATGCACAATCAACACCAAGCTACAGCTGACAACAGTGAAATTCAGACCTTCTTGAATACTGCAGAGTTTTACCTTAAGCTAGGCAGAACAAGTTGCCAGCTGTTGAGAAAGAGGGTAGTCCTGCACTGTTGCGTGTGAAAATCCATGCAAGGTAACAGCTCATGCAGTAAAGCTATCAGAAGGCTGTTCACTTTTTGATGTGTTAGATTTCTGTTAGTTTTCTGACCCAGCTTACTCTGTGATCAAAGAGCATAAGTGACTACAGAGTACCCTGATGAAGCATTAGGAATATCCCCCAGTTACCACATGACCAGAATCATATCAAAGCCACACACTGTGCAACTGGTTACATCAAACAAGAAAAAGCAAGTCAATAAAGCCAAGGGCAAGATTGGCCACACTTCAACAAGCAGAATTAGGCATATCGAGGTCTATTGATCAAAGTTATGGGATTTTTCTTATTTTCAGGATCCTTGAACAATGCAAAGTCAAAAGCAACTAAGACTATTCTCTCTAACATCTTTTCCTAGGCCCATACTCAAAGAGGAGAAACAGTAGGAAATCCTGTAATACTTCTGTGGCAGGTGGACCACATGGCCTGCTTCACATACATTCCGCTGCCCTTATACACGCCATCTTTATAGCAATTATCCATACTAGCACTTCTTTATAGTACCCCAAGAATCCCCCAGGAATCCCCAATTTAAGCACAGCAGTTGTTGCAATAAGCAAAACTCATAGTGGCAGAAGTATTTATTGTTACTAGTAAATGGAGCTATTGGCACATTATCATTTGCTACACATCTAAACAATAAGTCTATAAATCAGCAAGGTTGAAGCCACATGCACATTTTAAATGAAGGTTTCCAGTTGTAATACAAACAGCAAATCTTAACACTTCTCAACAGCCAAAGCAAATTCCAGAAGCCTGTGTGATGACGCATCAGAGGAAGATGTACAGCTAACTAGGAGTTTGGCTTGTAGCTCTAAAAATCATCCAGGACTTCAGTAAAGCACTCAAAGAACATACAGGATTTTAGACATAACTTGGAATCTATATGCGTATTAGATAAAGTTTGGTGTTTTGAGAGGGTACTTTTGTTTTTAATTAAAAAATGGTGTTATAATAAATGCTTGAGTAATGTAACAAAGCTTTTAGATAGCGGAGCGGAAGGGCTGTATGTGGTAGTAATGCAAACAGCTCATAGGAGGGCTGTCTATCCTCTGGCTACTTCCTTCTGAAGAGAACCCTAAATGATGCTGCACAATCCTGCCGTTACCACCATAATGACTCTTCTACAGGCTGGGACCCAAGGATTTACTATTAAGCAACGCAGTCCTCTTCTCCCTGATCTTAAGAAACACTGATGAAACCACACAATGTAATTATAAATCCTTATACATTACAATAGTTTCTCTTCTTAGTGCATGAGGTTCTGTTACCATTTCTTTTTCATATCTAGAAAAAGTTCAGATGTGAGGAAGGCTGAATTTACCTTTCCATTAGCAGTAGGACAATTAAGCAGCAATTATCAGATATGCCAGCCAACTTTGGCAACCTTTTGCAAATCAAAGTCACACCAATCTAACTGAAACTATCCTAGAATTGGAAAGTAAGCACGCACCAAAAAGCGGCTACTTAAAATCACGTGCTATATCCTGTATTCTTTCCAACAGCTTAAGGACTTCCTTGTCTTGTCATAAGGGAATATGCACCATCTTCAAAATGGGATATTACTTAAAATTAAGGAATCACCTTGGGTGATGAATCATCACTTCAAAGAGTAAGACTGTGCTTAACTTCTGATGCTTCAAGAGTGAGTTTGCTTGCTTCGGATATGTTGAAATTCTGAAAGGAATTGTTTGGTGAGAAAAGCTAAAGTGAAGCTGCTGACAGAAATCTCTCAAAATTCAAATTAAGTTTATTGACTTGGGAGCAACAAAAAGGAGCTGAAAAAGTTATTCCTGGAAATGCCACAACATGGCTGTTCTCACTCTTGACTTGCTACATAGAAATTTCAGAAAAACACAGATTTATCCCAGCTCTGCCACAGACGGTCAGACAGCGAATTCATGGGAGCAGCACACAGATGCCTAGGTACACCTCCTGCATGATGGTGCTCAGGTCTGCTCGTATCTGTTCTATCGTTCCATATGCACAATTTGGAGAAAATGCTTAGCGTCATAACTCTTGGTTATTTTTTTCTTAGGAGAAGAAAGAACCCTGCAGAAAAATATATGCAGTGGCACAAAGACATGAAAAGGATATTAGCTAGGTTTTTAAAAGTAATAGGCACAATTTCACTTCTTAAAGATGCGAGGAACTCTTTCCATTCTTGTCTAGAAAGATAAGGGATTCCATTTGTGAAATTGCCTTTTTGCTACTCAGCGTGGGCAGGTGAATACCGAAGTGCTCCTGTGGACATCAAATTTATTCCATAAAGTCTTTCTATTTTTGACTTGCAATTAACAGTGAAGACATCAATTCATATTCAACTAAAACAAACCATTTACAGAAGATGTATTTTCATTTTAGAACTCTCAGAAATCTACTAAAACATACTGAAAATAAGACTGCAACATGAAAGCATCTGTCAAGCCTCTCAGAGAGGAAAGTAGTTGCACTAATTCAGACAAGCTAAGAAAAAAAAAAACCCCAAAGTAAACAGTCACCCTACTACTGTGAACTCCCAGTGTCTCGATAGCTTAAAAATTAGCATCACTTTCAGGTATAATTTACATCTTCTGAACTAATAACACATGAAATTAAATTTTTTTTCATTCTGTTCAACAAGAAGTTGTAGTATTACTGGCATGAATTTCATCATCATATTACCACATGCAAAAAAAAAATTATAGTTATTTGGATTTTTTTAAACCACAACACAAGTGACCAGGATATCAGCACAAAGGCCAATACTCTGGGGAGACAGAGAAATAAGCAGAGTAACCAGAACTAGGAGTTATGCACCATTAGCAATATCATATAGCACGTCCATAGAATCAGATAATTGCTTAAGGGCAGAACCTGAAAAGTCATCTTTAATCACCCTTAGGAGTACATTCAGGCTGTTTGAAAGGCTTGATTTCTACTGTACAGACTGTTTAATCTAAAAAAAAAAAAAAAAAAGGTTTACTAATTTTTGCTCCCTGAACTGAACCAGAGAACATCTGCATAAAATTAATCTTCCAGCTGTTGTCATGTGTCAGTTCCCCCTGCCCCCCAATCTCACATTTTTAGCACTTTCCTCTTACAGGGCAAGAGACCACCAAATTAAGTGCAGATCAATTATTCACCCAGCATAAGGCATTCAGATGCCACTGAAATAGTTTCACTATACTTTACGTGAAGCATTACTCACACGCATTTAATTGCACTGACAAAGGAAATCCATTCTGATAGAAGGTACAACATTGGAGAGTTAGTCAGCAAATTACACTGAAGTACCAGAAGCAGCAATAATAGTGCAGACTTCCAACCTGCTCTGCCACCATATTTTAAACAGACCCTGGAAGAGCTCTCCTCTACGACGCTGCCAGACAGAGGAAGAGGTTTACATTACATACTTTTCCTTCTCTGAAAAGACCAACAGAAGAATGTCCATTATAAATGGACTGGGATATGAATACTGCAACAAAGAATGAGATAACTAATCACGTCCTCAAGACTGATATGCAACATTCAAGTCCTGTTGTCCTTGGGTTGGATTTGAACTAGTTGCAAGGAATCCCTGCTTCTAAATTCTGCCCGTACTTTAAAAGAAATAAAGAACAAGGAACATTGTAAGTCCTAGGAACAACTGCCCAGAGGCCATGTGAAAGTCAGCTCTCTTAGCATCTTTATGAACAGAAAAAGGCTTAACAACTTCATAAAATAAGCAAAGCTATAGCAGAGGTTAGAATTCTTTAGAAAGCTAGAGCTTTGAATGTCAGGATATCATAAGCTTACCTTGGTGGTCCAAAAAGTAGGAGAGGCAAATACCTTCAAAGAACTACAAGGGAAGAACTACTGACTTGACTGAATTAGAATTGTTGGGGTTTATTTTGAGCTCTGTCCTTACCTCTTTCTTTGACCTTGGCCATGTCACTTTGCTGCTAATCTTCTGTGCCACTTTGTGCAACACAAACATGGTGACTTTTATAAAGCACTTTGCTAACTGGCATAAACACCCTCAGCAAAATCTTTCAATGTAGTGCAAATAACAAACGTATCTTGCTGAGCCAGTCGAAAAAAAAGAGCAAATATGCTTTTGCTAGTTCTCTGCAGCATTAGTTAACTGGCATTATTCCTACAGCAATGCTGGCATATCTAACATTGACAGACAAATAGAAACAAACAGGGCCAGCTTCATTATTGACAATACTTCGCTAAAGCCAACAGGACTGCCCTTTTTGATCCTAAGCATTATATGCCAAGCACCTTCCTCTGGCCAGAAACGAGACTCGGATAAGAGATAAGAGAAAGGGAAACTCTAAGAGCTGTGCTAAAGACCGTGATGTTGACTTTAGTGGGCGTTCCTAGTTGCTTTTTTCCATATAGCTCAGCATTTAGATTATTTAGGAGCCTTCACATTGGCAGAGGCCTACTACCAATTCTGCAACATACGCTCAGTGGAGCGCCAACATGCAGCCGAAGAGGGAAATATCACCAGATGAAGAGAAGAAAAAGTAGCCAGAGAGGATTCTGTCAGATTAATAAGATTAATTTTCATATGGAATAAATTGAATATCTTGAATCAAATGCCAAAAAAAAAGAGAAATACTTATCTCCTCACACAGCAGAACAAATAGCTTTCCTGGGTTATCTTCTTTCTCTTGTATAGTTATATGACTGACATGCAAGTTGGTAATGCCACTGGACTGCTCACCTACCAGACTCACTGCCAACTGAACTGACATTCAGCAAAAGAATTTCAGGGTCTCTAAAAATCATAGGTGTGCAATTTGTTCTGTAAAGATCTTTATGTACTCATTTCCTGATAGCATCCCCAAAGCAATGAAACAGGCAGCCCTCAGAACCTCCAAGATTTACAATAAAAACCTGCCTCAAACAGACACGGTACTTAAAACACACAGGGCACTTTTCCTACACTCTAAATGTATTAGCATTAAACATAAAGCTATGATAATGAATGAAAAGGATTAAAAAAAGAAGAAAAATGATGGAATAGAAAAAAATGTCTACCTTTTTGGTTAAAAGAAGGAAGACAGACAATTGGTTTGGAGAGTCCTTTTTGATGAGGAGAATCTCAAGAAACAGACACTTCCTGGAATCTTCAAATAATGCCCTGAAGTTCAGTCCCTATACAAGATGAAGTTACCTCCCAAAGCAATCAAAACCTTATGTTCTTTACTATGCCATAAGAAATGTTGGGAACTATTTTGAGCATTGTTTTGGTACCTACTACTTGAGTCCACAGAGCTGCAATAGTTTAGATTAAAAAGGATTTTTTTTTTTCAAATCCTTATACATATGTAACTTGGTAACTTCTCAGACTTGTATTAAGGTGCCCACTTGACTTATTTTATTGCTCAAAATGTAACGTGACCTTCTTAAAAGGTTCATCATGAAGTACTGTCCTTATGCATTCTGTATCTGCCTAAATATAGGTAGACATCTGAAAGCAAGGCATTCTCTGATTTTCTTCTATTCTAGTAGAAAATTTCATTAAAATAGGCAACTCTGTTCCTTCCCACTCCCCCACCTTGTTACCTAACTCCCAAACTAACTCATCCTGCAGCTTCAGATGGATAGTGCAGGTCCCAGCTGGCGCCTGAAGGCAAGATGAGATGTATGAGAATCACTATCTATTACTGAATGTAGGCAGTACCAATCAGTAGATCAATACAGCTGATGCTCCCATGACAGCTCAACAGTACTTGTAGATGTTTAGTACATGAAAGAAATGTGTCTGCAAGAATCTTTTCCAAGTTCTTGCAAGCAGAAGCTGTTCCTTCTCCAGAGACACATTACTGCCTATCAGTTGGTGGGTGGTAACTTCTGCAAAGAAAACGCTACAAGCTTCTAATTCTACAGGCACAAAGCTTACAACATAACCTGTTCTTGATTATCCACAGTAATTGAGAAAACTAAGTACATCAGAAAAACACAGAAAACACAAGCCATATATAAATCAGGATGCAATAACATACTTAGTCCACTAATCTTTACAAAACTTGTAAAAAGCTTTCCATAGAAAACAGAGAGAAATTTCCAAGATGCTTATTACATATAATGGAAAAGGGATTTCAACAATGCAGTGACAGAGCATTCAGGAAAGACATGACAGTCCAAAGTTGTTTATCCTACAGATAACTATGAGTTAAGTCTACCTGCATGTATAGGTAATAGACACTGTTAGGGGAAAAAAGGGAAAAAAAAAGACCGACAGTGCCCCCCCCCAAAAGCTCCACCATTGTCATAATCTAATATTTATGATACTTGCTTTATAGATACACCCAGAAAAGAACATATATTTTCAAATGTTTAAAATAGTTTACATTTTATAAAATTTCTCTTCCACCACACAGCACAGAATGAAGATCTCTGTATTGCCAAACTAAACAGCTGTTGTAATATGGCATACCCATCCCTGAGGTTACTAATTCATCTTATTTCAAAACAGAGTTACAAAACAATTAATTTTCCTTAAAATATCCAGAGTCCTTCCCTCCAGTACCAGCTCCTACATTTACGTAGTTTCCCAAATGTAATACTGCTTTCTGCAGACTTAGCTGGGCTAGAATCTTCTTATACCCATCATTTCTCTGCTAGATCCAATGGTATCTTTGGTCAAGACCACCATGTAAATTCTCTACCTCTCCCCTCCAAACATAGGATGTCTTTGAATCCTTCCACAGGCATTCCCACTCATTCTTCCTCTTCCTTTACTATTGCTTCCTTCCAAATGAGGAAAATTCTAGTAATATACATAGCAAACCCCTCAACTTTTCACTGACAATTTACAGTGTAGCACAATTACGTATTGCTGATTCACTGTGACAAGAGACATTTACTCTTGCTGCTCACAGTACAGATGTTTTCTAGCATCCATATCTGTGTTTGGTTGGTGACACTGTGCACTGGTGTCCCTGTAGTTGGGATGATTCTCTGGTTGATGTTTCCCTTTTACAACTAGCAGTCTCCAGTCTGAATAAAATATCGGGAGCTAACAGCTTTTTATCTTAGAAATAACTTTCATTCTAAACCTCAAAAAAGTTCAGATAGACATTAAGCAATAAAGTCTTAATGACCTGTTCACAAAATAAGCAAGTATGTATTTTCTTAGGGAAGGAGGAAAGGCCCAACACTTAAAGGCAACTATTTCTTATTCACAGATGCAGCCAGTCATCCATTAACCAAGCCAATCAATCATTCATTTTACAGCATTTATCAATATGCTCATATATATACTGCCATCTGTAAGGGAAGGGTTTAGATATTAGGAAATCTTTATAGACATTAAGATTGCCTTACTCTAACAAAAAGGGAAACTTTAATAGTATAAGAATAATATTATAGAAACTAATTTGAAAGGTCTCATAGTTCCTATTTTCAAACTCACTAATGAGAGTTAATAATTCCTTCACAACAACTATGTAAATCCACTGCCACAAGACCTGAGGCCAAAAAAACATTGAAAGATTCTGCAAGGCCTGGAAATTTACAGCATTATAATGGTTAATGCCAGCTCTACTGAATCTATTTCAGTTATTAAAATTCCCATCTGTCAGACCTCTTTGCTAGATATTACTGCCCTCAAAGCAACACAGAACATGTGCCTGCATCCCAGCCACCCAGTTCATGGCGCTTCTTATTAAGTCAAGCCATAAATGAAAATGAGTTCATACTAATACACCTATCTAAAACACTGCAGCCAACATGCAGGTACGTGTTTGCTCTTGCCATCTAGACATAGACAAGCAGAGAGAAAGGCTAACAGCTGCATGCAGGCACGAGGAAAGAAGACGATGATCTTTAAACCACTGCAGCAGTTTGCTCCCACACTCATAAATAATGTTCTATGAATGTGTTTGACTTCAAGGCAATTTTAAGTTTGGGAAAACAGACAGACTACGAAAACAAATACCCAAGTGGCAGACAATAATGCTGTTAGTATTACAGAGTAGCTATTCACCATGATTCCCAGAATCATAACTACCAAAGTTCAGCCCCCATGCTCTAATGGGTCAGCTGCATCCCATGTAAAGCACCACAAACATCAGCTGAAGCCCTGGCTGTACAAGGGAACCCACTGGGACAGTTCATTTACTTGAGTTAATGTTTCCGTCAACACCAGCTCTATAAGGGATAGAAAGAAGATCCAATTCAGCAGGGATGGGTTAAATCTCCCATAAGGAAAACAGGCTTGCATCTCATTTATATAGCAAAATCTAGCAAGCAAAATGAAAGCTTGGGAGCATTTATCTTTCCAAAGGAACATTTATCCTTCCAAAAAGCAGAAGGAGAATACACATTTTAAGTTCAACAAGACTTTCCAACATACAGGAGTCTGCTAAAATGCCAATAAAACTAAGACACTGTATATATATATGAACTACTAGAGAAGTATGCTCGATTTACAGTTGCTTTTGCATCCAATCATTCAAGTTGCTTCTACAAAGTGAAAACATTTACATGTTTCCTGCAGTACGTAGCACCATATTGTAGAAAAATAAACCCCTCTGGGATTGAATTAGAGGATACAGTGGTTCACAAGAAAGGATCACTAAGTTAACATTACTCCCCTCTTTTCTTTGTACGGTTTCTTTCCAAAACCGTATCCCAGCACCCTGGCTGTTTGCTGTGTAGCACTTACTGTTGCTGGACTTCAGGTCACGGTGAATTATGGGAACAATTGCTTCCTCGTGCAGGTAGTTCATTCCCCTCGCAATCTGTACTGCCCAGTTCACTAGTATGTCAGGAGGTATCCTTTTACCAGACAACACTCTATTTAGCGATCCTCCACGGGCGAACTCCATGATCAAGCAAAGATTAGGTTCCTTCAAACACACGCCCCTGAGGGCAATGATGTTGGGATGCTTTAACATTGCAAAGAGCTTGGCCTCTTGGCGGACATTCTCAATGGTCTGGCTGATGTCCTCATCAGGGTCATAGCGAGCTGCCTTGACAGCAACCTCATCTCCTATCCATACAGCTCGATACACTTTTCCGAAGCCCCCTATGCCAATGATTTCCTCCAGAACAAGCTCTGAGAAGTCGATTTCCAGGACTAGGGAAAGAGGGAAAAAACAAAGATGTAAACATTCAGCAACTACACAGCCTGTCCACCAACTGAAAGTCCATGTTGCCCAACCTCACCCTTACCCTTGGAGGAAGGGCCAATTTTCACTGCAAAACTATACAAATAAAAGCAGCAGTCCCTTCTGACAATCTTTCATTGCCAAATAGTGTGGTAAAACAGATCTTGCAGTATCATAAAACCTGTACGAAGTACTCACTGTGAATGGTGATGACCTAATGGTGGTGAATGACACACTTAATAAAACAGCCTCCTCTTAACACACGTAAACCCGTATAACACTGACACTCCCTTAAGGATAAACCCTAATTTCCTGCCCTCAATGACAGTACAAGACTCCAAAAAAGAAACACACCCCCACAGGCTAATCTTCACTGACTTCACTACAGTGCTTAATGTGACATAGCTAAAATTCAACACAAAATGCATCTGCTCCTGCATTTGTCCCTTATTTGAATGTCTCTTATTCAACTGCCACTAACAATCTTTTAGTCCTTCCCAAATCACGCTTATTCTTCCACACCTCTACAAGCTTTGCAGATTTATTCCCCACAAGAGATCTGTTAACCAATTCTGACACTGGTGACGATAGTGTGACAAACAGATGGATCAGACCACATACTGAGTATGCAGAGCTAGCAATAACAAAAACATTTTTTGATTAATGCATACTGCATTTTTACAGAAACTATATGAAATAACAGAATCATCACTTTCCATTCCCATGCACTCACAGCTATACTTTACAGGCTGCCACAGTAACTGGTGGCTACTTGGCATCGCATAGTAAGAATCTACAGATGCAGATGTCTTAATTCAGCATATAAACTGCATCTGGAGCAAAAGTGGTGAGAAAATGTATCCTGTACAACTGTACACTAAACAGTTTATGCTCACAGATGGTCAAAAGAACCCATCCAATACTGACTAATGCAGAATGGAAATCCCACATACTGACCAATGAAAACATGCTGACATGGCTGAATTTACAGTAGTGGTAGGCCACTGGTGAAGCTATTCTGTCTGATATTTTTGTGGTTACCAATTACAGTCAAAGAAACTTGACTTTCAATGCTTTCCTGCATTTGAAATGCCAAACCTGACATGGTTCCCCTGCTTTGTTTAGTAGAAAGGAAGTTAAGTCTGTAATGGACTTACTTGATGTAGGTATTAATTCAGAGTACTGTATTATATTATTAGGTTTTGTAGTTATCGATTGTATACATACAACTCTCCACTGTTTTCAAAAGAAGTTACATAGTCATACAAGGCAAGGGAGCCGGTTAGATTCCGCTTAAATAAAATACTTTACGTATTCCAATCAAATGTCTTTCCTAAGTATAAGCCTGTATTACAAGACGTCATCACAAAACTGTGTGGAGTTAATAAGAACTCTGCTGTCCACAGCTGCAGACTTTTTTTTTTTTTTTTTTTGACTGAGCTCTATCTTCCCTGAACATGATCTTAAAAAGTCTGGCTTACTTCCATAAGATCGTCAAACCTATGAGCCAGGAGTTGACTACATATAGGGATTATATCATCAACCTTCCTATGCAGCACAGCCAATAATACATCTGAATCCTTAGCCAGTGTAATAAGGATGCCTGTGCTCTTTTTCCTAGTGTTCCATGGACAAAAGATTGATAGGAAACAAGATAGGGAACTGACCAGGGACGTCGTCCTAAATGAAGAAAGGCCCTTTCCAGTCCAGAACACAAAAAGAACTTATTTGTCTGTTACTGTGAGTACATCTTTTGGGTAACACTCTGAACTTGAAGGATTTGCACAACAAAGAAGGTTTCTCTCCTGCAGCAGCAGCCTTGGTGTTCAAATGCTCATGAGCTACAGATTACTAGAAAAGATGATGGAGTAGATTCTGACCAGAAACACTGGAATTTTAGAACAAGACTGTAATGACAGTAACTCCAGATACGAGACTACCTGTCACTGAGAACACACAAAAGGAGCTGCTCTGGTATTTCTCACGGATAAAAGAGCTAAAGAAACCAGACGCTGAGTCCTATCACCTTCAGTCAGTAGAATTTCAGCACTGGTAGAACGCTGACTTAACCTGCTCCTAGGGCCAAGGTCAATTAAAAGAAGCCTGAAAACAAACGCACGCGTATGCCACAAAGCGAGATGGACAGACCGCCGCCCGAACTCCCGACACACCCCACGCAGGTGGTGTTCACCACCAGTGTTTTCCTCGGGCCCCTCCCGGATTCAGCCGGCAAGAGAGGCAGACACGGAGCGAGCGCTGCCCGCTGGCCCGCGGGTGGGCGGGGAGCAGCACAGCGGCGGCGGCGGCGGCCCCGACGGTGCTGAAGGGACAGCTCCGGCGGCGCCGGACGGACGGACGGACGGCCCGCGGCAGCGCCCTGCCCCCCCCGGACAAGCTTGGCCCAGCTGCCGGCGCGGAAAAGAAGGGCAACAGGAAGGTGGCGGGCAGGAGGAGGAGACGGGCCAAGGAAAACCGGAGACACGGGAAGCAAAACTCTTCCTGCCACCTGCTTTACTTCAGAAAAGACAGACCCCCGCTGGATGCACAACTAGAACAAGCCTGGGACGTAAAACGGTGAGATTTTATGCTTCCAGGTGAAATTTAACGCGTGACACTGCAAGTTATTTTGCAAAGAGAGTTTTCTTTTATTTGCAAGTACGATCTTAGCTGTACCTTGAAAACGTATGCTTCCTTACGGCAGACTGGCCAGCTCACCCTCCTGGGTACCTCAGTCAGAAAAGACCAACTCCTCTTTAGAAAAGTGTGTGGGTTTTTTAAAGGTATTTTGTGTTGAATTAGTTTCTTCATTTTCACAGACTTACTTACACAGATACATTAGTGCAGAAAATACTCGTTTTTCTTCACCTTTCTAAACACACTAACCCCTTTTCCAAACTCCAGTTTAACTTGGCAGACATGCTGTACTGGACTGTAAGAGCAATGGGAATGTTTAACAGGCATTTTTTTGCCTTAGGACTTAAGAACCGAAGTGCTATCATTCCTCTGGGGACCGACAAAGAATTACAGAACCTGTACGCCATGAACCAGTGGCCATGTTGACAACTGCAAAGTAGCTGCTGTTTAATCAGCATTTATTATGTCGTACGATTAAGCTATTTAATTCAGCCTGCAGTGCCTAAGAGCCCATAGCGCAGATGAGGGTCCTTCAAGTTGGCCCACTGCTGACAGCCTCAATAGGCTACTTTTACCATTCACGGTACCCCCACCGAGGTACGACTCAAGCACACTATGTGGATGGCTGAAAGACAGCAATTACTAACTATACTACTACAGCTCTCAGCAGAAGCAGAATCTCTAGGACTTCAACATCTTGATCAAACATGAAGATAAACTTCAGGAAAGCAACTAAAAATAGCTTCTGCGCTGAGGCGCGCATGCCTGGAATGACACCTTGCATTACTCCTGCAAAACTTTAATACTTCATAGTCCCATAAGCAAGTTCACAGTAGACTGTTACTCCAAACAGCTATCAGACTAACATCACCAGCTTTAAAAGTGGGTATCATTCCTTGCAAAGGGATTTCTAACATTAAACTTGAAAATTCAATTCAACAGCAACCAACTTTACCCCTTGTCCAAATTGCATTGTTTCTTAAAAAACAACCAAACAACAAACAAACCGTACTCCTTTAGCATATTAAAAATTTATTGGAGGGAATAAATTCTACCTTGTCATGAACATATGGTTGATGACTTGAGAGAACAGAAGTAGTGTAGTCCTGTTGTGGCACTAGAAGGGTAAGACAAGGATAAAGGGGGAAGGTGCAACTCCACAACTGTTCCTGAACCATCAAACCACAGAAAGCGCAATAAGGCGGGAGAATCCATAGTTACAAAGCCTGCACTTGAACAGTCAAAACAGGAGGGGAGCTGAAGCTTCAAGAAGTTCTGTAGAAATGGTTTTCCTAACTATCTCAAAGGCAAAACCTAATCAGCATTCACAGTGTTTTCTCCATGTGGGGAAAAAAAAATAATTTATCTATACTGTTCCAGCATGAAAAAAAGCACCACCACTGCCCAACCTAGTCCCTTCACAATCCCAAGGGCAATACTATGAATTATGGAGTTTTTACCTAAATGCTTTCAAGCGGAACACAGAATAAGAAAAAAAGCTATTAGTTGTATTCCTTGGAGATATGTCCTAGATAGGACAAAGCAACTTTTTACTCCTTTTACTTTCTGGAAAAGCCTACTAGTCTGAAGACTTTTCTCTGCCTCTCCAAAAAAAGCTTTATTCTTGCCTGAATTGTCAATAGTCATAGATAAACAGGATCTAGAAACACACTGTTTCGCCCCACACTGTTTCTCTTTCCACAATTGTACGTAGTGGCTAAAAAAAATGGAGAGATGAAATGGCCCTATTCTCTGGCTCCAACAAAGGCTTCAAAACTGCACTGAAGTTCACAGAAACAAACCAATCCCTTCATGCCTTCAGCATCACAACTTAGTCAAGCAACCCTCAAGTAGGCCCAAACATCCAAACTTCGACAAAACTCATTCATAGGTATTTTAGAATAGAATTTGTAAGAAGGCAAAGGGCCAAGGAAGAACATGGTAACACAAGTCAACTTCGGAATTTTTAAGTCAGAAATAATAAGCTTTTGGTTAGGAGAAAGGAAGGTACTGAACACACGCTAGCAGTGAATCAACATCGCAGAAAGCAACTGCTTTCCACCCAGCAACCTCTCCTTAAGGATATTCTTAAAGGGAGAGCCACCAGAGCCCCTGGTGACTCCACCACTGCCTAGCCACCGAGCTTCAGCCGTTTGGTGAAAATTTATCGGCCCCTGGAAACACAGGACTCGACAATGGCAAACCGCTCCTGGCATCAGTGAATCGCTAACGCGTCTCGGTGAAACGCGAACACACGGAGCTGGGCTCGGCCTCCCCGGAGAGGAGCGCCAGGCTGGAAGACAGAAGGGCACTGGAGCAGCGGGAATGCGGCTGCGGGCGGGAAAGCGAACCGGACCGGAGCACAGGGCCGGGGGCAGCCCTGGCCCAGCCGAGCGGGGCCGCCGGCCAGGGGCAGCCCCAGGGCGTGAGGGGCCGGGCCGCCGCAGCCCCTCCGCTCCGCGCCAAGGGCCACCGCGGGGCCCACTCGCCCCTGCCCCCTCCGCCGCCGGCCGCTCCCCACCGGGCTGGGCCTTCCGCCGCCGCGGCGGTCCCGGCTCCCGCCAGGGCCAACGGAAGGGCCGGGCCGGACCAAGCCTCCCTCCGGGTCGGCGGCGGTCCCGCCTCCCCTCAGTGACCTCGGGAAAGCCGGGCCGGCGCTCCCCCCGCCCCATCCCGGCAGTCCCGGCTCCCGCCGGTCTGGTTCCCCCCCTCCATGACGGCCACAGCCCCCCCCCAGGCCCAGAGGGCCAGGACCGGGCCTCTCCCCCCCCTCCCCGACTCCCTCCCGCCGGGTGGCGGCGAGGGGCCCCGCCGAGCCCCCCGCCCTGGGCCCGGGCTGCCTTACGCTGTATGGCGGGGGGCGGCGGGTAGCGGGCCCGCAGCTCCGGGCCGGCCCCCTGCACGCCGCTGCTCACATAGTTGCTGGGGAAGATGCCGACGCGCTGGTCGATCTTGCCCGTCCACCAGCCCTCGTCGCCGGACACGTGCGAGTCCCGGGACAGCACCTGCACCACGTCCCCCGGCCGCAGGCTCAGCTCGTCCTCGCCGCACGCCTCGTACTCGAAGACGGCGGTCCAGAGCGGCCCGCCGCCCGGCGGCTCCCCGCCGCCCGCGCCCTCCTGGCTGAGCTCTGTGAGGGGCTCCATGGTGAGGCTGCTCCATAGGGGGAGGCGCCCGCTGCAGCCGGGCGCTGCGGGGGGCGGCGGGGCCGGTACCGCCGCCTATTGTTCATGCGGCCCGGCGCCTGCCGGCAGCAGGTGCCGCCGCCGAGGGGGGGGGGGGCCCGGCGCGGGGCCGCCTCAGCCCAGCGCGGGAAGAGGCAAGGGCAGGCAGCGCGTGCCGCCGAGCCGCCGCCGCATCCCCCCCCTCCTCCTCGCCCGCCTCCGCCTGCCGCCGCGGCCGCGCATCCCGGAGCCACCTGACTCTCTGGCAGCTTCGGCGGCGGGAGGGGAGGGGAGGCTCCGCCCCCTCGCCGCCATTGGTCGTCGCTACCGTCTGTCAACACCGCCCTCACCTGATTGAGGGCCCTCGCCCTCTTGGCCACGCCCCCTCCCCGCCCAGCCGCTGGCCTCGGTGTCCCCACTCGCCGGTGTCCCCCCAATTGGCCCCCGCCTCGTCAGCTTTCGCTTCCCATTGGGCCTCGCAACGCTTGTCAGTTAAGCGCTCGAAGCTCCGCCTTCCCCGCCGCTTCTCATTGGCTGAGGAAAGGGGCATGACACGGGAGAGGGTGGAGGGCGGGGCGACCTTCGCCGGCCGGAGGACGGGGCCGCGCGGGGCGCTGCTGGCCAGAGGCGCCTCCTGCTGCGCGGGGGTGGCGCACCTGAGGCCGGGCCGGGCCGGGCCGGGCCGGGCCGGGCCGGGCTCCCTGCCACCGGCACCGGCAGCGCGGAGCGGCTCAGCGGTCCCAGGGGAGACACCGCTGCTCTCTTCTTAAAATCGCCGTCCCTTGGCGCGGCCGTTGCCCGGCGTCGAGGGCCGCTCCGCCGCCTGTCGACGCCCTCCCGCCGCTCCCGGCCGCCGGGGTCCCGGCCGGGCCTCCCGAGGGGTGCTGAGCCTGGCCGGGTCTCCTGTGCGCGCAGGCGGCTGGGACTTAGGGTGACGGCCGTGTGTCGCCAGAGCTGCCTGTCCTGGCACGTTTTCCGCCCTCGCTGCGGCCCGCGCAGCGTGCTGCCGGCCGGCCGCGGCCCCTCCTGCCCCCGAGGGACCCTCCGGCTCTGCTGTAGTCGCCTGAACAGGGGCTTGGCCAGAAACCGAATCAGAGCAGGGGCCAGGAATGTCTTGTCTTTTCAGTTACTCCATATTCCTCCATATTCAGTCTATACGTAAGCACAGGTGTTGTGTGTTTTTTGTACAATGTTGGCACGGGTGCATCCCTGCTGAATGCCTTTATTAAAAATTAACAATTTATTTCTCACTCTTGCAATCAGTATATAGCTATAGTGTATGCGGAGGGCTACACAGATGATTAGGGGACTGGAGCATCTCTCCTATGGGGAAAGGCTGAGGGAGCTGGGGCTGTTCAGCCTGAGGAAGAGAAGACTGAGAGGGGACCTCATCAACGCTTATAAATATCTCAAGGGTGGGTGTCAAGAGGATGGGGCCAGACTCTTTTCAGTGGTGCCCAGCGACAGGACAAAGGGCAACGGGCACAAACTGGAACACAGGAAGTTCCATCTGAATATGCGGAAAAACTTCTTCACTGTGAGGGTGACAGAGCCCTGGCACAGGCTGCCCAGGGAGGGTGTGGAGTCTCCTTCTCTGGAGATATTCAAAACCCGCCTGGACGCAGTCCTGTGCAGCCTGCTCTAGGTGACCCTGCTCTGGCAGGGGGGTTGGACTAGATGATCTCCAGAGGTCCCTTCCAACCCCTACCGTTCTGTGATTCTGTGATTCTTGGTCCTGAAAATACAAATTCCTTCTCCCTGCTACCAGCATTTTTACAGCTTGTGAAGATACCAGATCTTGGGAACAGAATCTGTTCATACTTGGTGATATAAAAGGGAGATTTTCTTTCCATTTCACTTCAATTCTCTTTAAAATCCTCATTCAATTTTCAGTAGTAAAGCTGGAAATGAAAAGTCTCTGTTCATGTTTCATTGTAACAAAGCCCACTGATGCTGAATGAGAACCCCAGGTACACTGACCACATAATGTCTTCCCACTTACATGAGATCTTGGGCTTACTTTTTCTTTAGTGTTTTGTAAATGGAGTTACATGATTCTTCTCTGCAAGATGAATTTTTTTTTTTAAGTTCTCCATTCCCTAGTGAGGCATTTGTTTTGGTTTATGTACAAAGTAACTGCTAATAGTTCTTAAATTTTGTGCAGCAGGGCTTTGTCTGTCTGTTTATCTATCCTTGCGTTAGCCCTATGCCGCTGCACTTAGGAAGCACCAGGGTTTAGGCTTTAAAAAGAATGATGAAGATCTTAAGAATAGTGTGCTCTGAGTTAAAGAAGTCATTCAAAATCCTTATCATTGTTTGTAAAATACTTGAATTGGCTTGTCTGTTTTCTGGGAAAACACCTCCACCCAACTGAAACTTAGTACCAAGTATTGCAGAGAACCCTGCAGGGAACTGAAATTTTTTTAGTTCCTTTCTTTTTTTTTCACAAATGTCACAGCCTTTATTTGTGACAGAAACCAAAAATACCTTGCCTAGAAAGAGCTGGTATATTAATATCCTTATTTTACAAATAAGTCAAAGAGCAAAATATATCTAGTTGAGGTCAAAACTAACATTTCAATGTGACACACACAAGATTTAGGCATGCTGCAGCACTAGTTTTCAAATTGAACTTTTCTAAGAAATGAGCTTTAGACTTTCTCCCGTATCTCCATCTCCTCGTGCCAGTGAGGGTGGAGCCGAGGATGCATCCTCTCCACTATTCTTTTGTTACTTAAGGGTGTGTTTTCACAATCAGCGTAAGCTTATCCAATATTATTCTGTTGCTGAAAGGGACTTTCCTGCCCCTCGTCACATGCTTGACCCACTTTCCTGATTGCAGCAGCAGTGACTGCGCGGCTGTAGAGTCATTTCAGCTCATTTATCTAACCGAAATCTAAGCTGCCAAGTAAAAGCAGCTCGTTTTCAGTCAGTTTTTTTAGGTTGATCTGACTTGCGTTAGGACTGTACGCGCAGGCATTAAAAGCCAGCACGACACAAGGAAGCAGGACAGGGCAGGTGAAAGGGACAGCAGAGCTGGCCCTTTCAGCAACAGCCTGTAGTTAGAATCTGAAGGACTGATGTTAATGTCCCTAGTTAAAACAGCCTCAGTTGCATGCAATACTTTTCTGTCCGATTTTATTTAGGGAAAAAATTATTTCTTTAATTCACATAGTGGGGAATTATTATGCTTTATGTGAATATTATGCTTTAAAAGTTGTAATACAAAAATTTTAGTGAGACATAAGAAAAAAGAGGTCTCCTGTCTTTCAGCTGTTTGACACTTATTTTGATTACTGCTATAGAACACTAAAAGATTTAAAGTACAGAGTTATATTACAGATAGCGAAAACTATGATGGGAGAAAAATGACTTGTGCAGAGGCTCAGGTTGCCTGCTGCAGTGACCTGCCAAGACAGAACCCTGCCATCTTGTGGAACGCCTTAATATTGAAGTACACAGTGAGCTTTGCTTCTCAAAGACATCTTGCTTTTTTTTTCCTTCCCTTTTTTTTTTCACCGATGATGTGTTTGTTTCTACAGAGACGGTGTGACTGGCTCAGGAAGCCCAGAGCAGCCAGTGCCTGGAGCTGGGAGAGTGTCCAGGGAAATGCTCTGAAGAGCCATGATAGGATTTTCCCATTCTCACAGACTTCTCTTGGCATCTTTTACCAGCCATGTCAAAGACTAGTTTCTGAATGAAAAGATTTGGTCAGATTTGGAAGGCTGTTCTTAGGATCAAGGTACATAGAAGAGTCAGTAAATGTTAAGTTCATATTTCAGTAACTGGCAAAAGGCAGAAGAAAAGAACATTAAAGACTATCTGCGTGCAGTCTGTGAAAGATGACATTTTAGTGTTTGCAAGATACAGAAAGATTTTTGAAATGGTGCCTGCCTTTCTGATGAAGATATAGCCTAAACGCTACACTAGAGGTTTTTTTCTTAAGCATTTTCTAATAAGACTGTATGCATTCCCATTATTATTCAGCAGATCTGAATAACGGGAATTAGATTCTAGATATAACAGACGCAGTTCTCAAAATCTGTATCCGAATGCACACTCAGTGCTTCCCAAAGTTTGGATATAGATTTTGTTATAATATGTTTAAAAAGTAGAGTCTAATCTGCAAAATGCAGATGATACTCTGAATGTAGGTCAAAGTTCCCCCAAACTGGGAACTTTGGACCAAGGATTTTAATTCAGGCTCAATTTTGCATCTACATTTAAAAAAACCCAACAAATTATTAGAGGGTAAACAAAAAGGCCAGTCTATCCCTAGCCCTTGTTTTAAGAAGCTATGGAAAGTACTCTGCTTATTCAATTCCATTATTCATATAAATTTAGGATGATCATCTCAGCTTTTGCCCTGCCTTTTCTAATGTTTGTGCAGACTACTAAATTAGTACTGTCTCTTTCAATGGATGCCTTTCCTCCCTCTTCAGTGGACTTAGCAGCTCTATAACAACATGTTACCACTGCACCAGTCCATAGTTAGAAATCTACACTGGATATTAAAATGTTGGCACTCTAGGCTCCTAGTCTCTGTGCTCTGTGAGGGGAAAAAAACAGAATGCTAAAAAAAAAAAAAAAAAAAAAAAGGAAGAGGAATGTCTAGAAAGAAGAAAAAGTACCAGCACAGTCAAACTACACCACAGTACTAGAAAACCACTGTACTTCCAGCTATAGCTATGATGAAAGCACAGCTCTACCAGCACAGTAAGAAAGTATAAAAGATTTAAGGAGATGCTTCTTGGCACATCGCTTAGTGCAGCTCACTCCTTTTACATCCCGTGGCAATTTATATTGCATCTTAAATTAACCCAGCACTAATGCTCTCATTTGGGTTTTATACATTTCAGAGGATATATCTCAGCTGTGTTCCATGATTATACCCACAGATATAACCCTATGCACCACTCTGGAGATGTGTCTCATGCCAATAGACAGATTTGTTTGATCAATTGCTGATAATCTCTCCTCAAACAATGTTAGCTTTACTGACAAATGGATTCTTCTGTCATTATAAATCGCCTCTCTGCGTGGCTGTAAAGCTGGACTGTGTTTTTTTCCCCACTTTAGAACAGTACTGCTTTGCCAACATCACTTTTGTGCAGGTTTGTTCTTCATGCAGGGGAGAGAGGTAAGCCACTGGCAACAGAAGCTTTACGAACTGTGCTGTGCTAGCTAGGAGGCAGGCTGCGAATCTGGGTCTTTAGCATCTAAGTCAGTAAAAGAGAGAGCTCTACTCTGCTTCATAAAATATATATGCTAATCTCCCAGATGGCTACATCTTCTTTCTCCATAGAACAGATGACCTGGAAAATAAAAGAAGACTAAAAACACTGGAGAGTGGAAATTCTGGGCCAAAATCTGGGAGCTTCCAGTAGATCTTACAGACAGACTTGGCTTTTAAATTTAGTTTGAATTTGTTTTGATAACAAAATATAGCAATGATTACATGACTATTATTACAGATCACGGTATAATTTCACATGTAACACGAGCCATTCATACATTTATCAGCATCCCTATAAGAAAAATAAAACAAAGGAAGACTTTCAAATGAGATTTCTGCCTGGACGAAAAGATATACAGCTAAGAGAAATAATGTTTAACTTTGGCTTAGTAATGACTACCATTTGCATACTGTGTATTGTCTCAATCCAAGCCACATTTATAGCTCTTGTTTAATTTGCCATTGGTTGAGTTGCTGCTCCTGTAGAGGAACACCAGAACCGCACTGCCACACTGGCAACATCGTGCCACAGTTTTGCAAGTGCGTGGAACAAAAATTTAACTTGTTTGAAGAGAGAAACCGAGATTAGTGCAACACAAATGCTCCCACTGGAGTTCAGCAAAGACGCTACAGCAAACCTTTCGGGTTTCTGAAATCTTTATAGGTGCTGGTGGCCTCGATCTTCCTTTTTGTGTTTCATGTGAAAAATGACGCAGCAACACAGCACCCTTCAGTGCCACAGCCAGTATACGGCGCAGCACTTGCTCAGGGTGTTCTGCATGCCTGCCGCACCTGGGCTTCCCTTCAAGGCCTTCTGCCCAAGGAATGACCCTTGTTTGTGAGGGCAATGAGTTTTTGTTTGGAAATAACAAAAACAAGATGGAAAACAAGATACTAGGTAGTCCATGGTTTTGTTTAGGCTCTAAGACTGTCAAACAAAGCGTTTGGGCCAGTTTTCAGGTCGCTGAACACAAAAAGGAAGAATCCTGCATCTGAACTCAAACCATAGGAGAGGAATGCAAACTTTATTCCTAATTCTAATAGTGCATTAGAATTACAACATACAGAGACATACAACATCCATTAGATACCAGCATTCGTATCCAAATCATAGCTTTATACCCAAATCATGACTCTGCTAACTCTGTCATTACAAATTTATGGACATAAAATAGACAGCCTTTTCATTTGGAGTAAAACAATCCTTTTGTTGATTGGGCTGATGTCTTTTTTCTCTAATTTGTATTCAGTTAAGTTAACTTACTATTCAGAATAATAAAACTCAATCTAAAATGAGACCAACTAGGTCAGTGCAGTAGTAATTGTTTTTTTCCATGTCGTCTTGAGGGAATAGGCAACATTTGCCGGCTGTCTCCTTTTATTTGCAATCACAGTTTAAATCCTTAGCAGAATTAGTTAGAGGAGCCTCTTTCAAAAAAATGTATGATTCTTTATCAGAAAATTTTCTGCCTTGATTTTCCTATATAGCGTCTACTCTTTGCCTGGTGACTAAGCTCAAATATGAGACTGTATTCATTCAATACTTCATAAGGCAACTGGAGGGGGATTTCGTTGTACTTACATGGAAATGGACATAATTCTGTTTTGATCTTTTAGTTAAGTGTGGGCAGAGAGACACATCATGTTTTTATCGTGATGCCATCTCTCAGTACTGGCAGGACCAGATCCATAGGCAGCCAGAGACAACCACCCATTGAGCAGGGATTACATGTTACACTGCTGCAACCATCTCAAGGAGTCTGCCTTTACACTCCAGAATTAATTTGCATTATCTATTTACTTTTTTTTTCTTTCCCTAATTGGCAGTCTTAATTGGTGGGCTGTGGTCCTGCACACCGTCAAGGCACTGTACAGTTCACTGTACAGCTGAAGCTCTTGCAGAATGAGAGAAGCATGATTCATGGAGTTAGCCTACACCGACCAGTCCCAGGCTGCAGACTGTTGAGTGTCTTTGACTCTAAT
Organism: Phoenicopterus ruber ruber; assembly: GCA_009819775.1. NCBI lineage: Eukaryota > Metazoa > Chordata > Aves > Phoenicopteriformes > Phoenicopteridae > Phoenicopterus > Phoenicopterus ruber. The sequence continues at coordinate 40,167,886 of CM020219.1, forward strand.
TGGTACCTGAGTAGTTTTCAAAAGATAACATTAAACATAATTAACTTCTGAAGGATACATGCCTCCTTCTTTCTCATGGTGTGGTATCTTCCCTCCAAATTACGCCACTGAAAGGGCCTGTAAGAGTAAGATTTGTGAGTGTATGAATGACAGGCTTTCTGCCCATATATTTTGCTTAAGTGTAAGTCTTCCTGCTCCACTGCTGGTACAATCTGAAATTTTGTACCACTGGGAAGCGGAGAGTCTCAGCTTCAATCCCGAAAGGTCTCAGATAAGACTCTACCTACAATGTTTATGGACAGACAAGTAATAATCAGATCTTTCTTGAAGTCAGCTTTGACCCTTGTATTCAAAACAAGTAAGAGACTTGGCTTTACAGGAAGAGTGCATTTGAAAAGAGTCACAATAAAAGGTTTTGTAATTCTCACGGGTTTTTTATACCTATTTTTCTGTAACTTGTGTCAAGCTAACAGGGAACGGGGTAATGATGAACCAGCACTCAAGAGAATAAGCTACATAATTCACTCACAGCTTTAATGCTCATTAAGTGTTCACCTCAAATTCATGCCAGCAGAGCCTTTCCATTACGCCACAAGAGTATCTACTCTCGTTAGACTCTGTGGTGCTCCCACTGGAGTCTAAAAGGATCGAAGCCTGTAACACAAGCAAGCACCTCCCTGGGACCGCAGACAGGTACCTCATGGGATTAAAACACTGAACAGGACCCACCATTTTCTAGTAAGGTTCAGGAAAACCTAGCATGCTATTTGCCTATATTATTTTGAATGCAGATGTAAAATAGTTACAGTGAGACTATTTTGATGGCTACAAAAAGTTCATTTCCCCATTTTCACAGTTACCTCACCCTTTCTAGTATAGCATAGCTGCTTCACTACCAGCAAAGAAATACGCTTCCTTTCTACCGAATTTTAGCGTACAAATTGTTTTGCCTACCTAACCCTAGCAGAAGGTATCCATCCTTTAATTGCCACTATTGCGCCAGAATTTCTTTACGCGGATAATAAAAAGGCGAGGCTAGCGAACTCCAGAGCTGTCCGGGGAGGGGGATCTCTGAGGAGGGTCTCTAAGGTCTCATTGGGGGTGCGCCAGGGGAATGCCACCCATGCTGGGGAGCTGCAGTGTCAGCCCCGGGGCGGTCGCTCTTCTCCTCAGGCTCGCTCCGGAGATACAAGACATAACGTGACATTTTAACCTCCCAGCACTTGTTTTTGGTCATTCTTACCGGTGAAGGAGAATCGAGATCACCTCACCGGCAGGAGCCGTAACCAGTCGGCACCGAGACTCCCATCGGTCTCAGTGAACACAGCAGAAGGATGAAACCTTTGACTGAAGGGGGGTGAAACTCCCGCCTCTGCGAGGCGGGTGTCGGTGAGGCCCCGGGGGCGGCGGTGGCGCGGCGGGCGGGGAGGCGGGCCGGGGGGAGGCGGCCGGGGCCCGCCGCGGCCGGCGGTGCCGCCGGGGGGCGCCGGGGGGCCGCGCCGCGGGGCGCCGGCAGAGCGGGGGCAGCCCGCGGCCCTGCCCGCCCGGCGGCGCCGAGGCTCCGCAGGCCGCCCGCCCGCCCGCTCACCCGCCCCGCGCCGCCAGCGCCGCCTGGCAAGGGCGGCTTCGCCTCCATTCTGCGGCTAACAATGAGGAAACTCTCGCCCGGGCTATTTTCGGTCCTGCTGGGGCCGCACGCTGTTTCCTCAGGGCTCCGGGCTCATTGTTTTTATGCACTTAGATGGAACAATTGTAGTCTGCATAGGACATATTTGTTTTCCAGTTCTTCCAACCATTATTACCTTTTCCTGTTCCCCTTGAGAAAATGGACCTTTGATACCCTGCCAGGTTGCATTATTGAATTCCCTGCCCCTTTCAGGGTGAAATCACGACAAAGGCAGGCGCTTTTACTGAAAGGGGAAAAAAAAAAAAAATCACAGAAAGAATGTGGAAGAAAACCTCACTCTGGGAAAAAAGCAAGTTGCGTAATAGTGAAGGAATGAGGTAGTGTGAGTCATCTCGCTCATGAGCACTTCATCTGGTTCTCACCCATCCAGGAGAGAGTTTGCCAGGCCCTGTTTACATCCCACAGCCAGTAAGCCCAGCCAGGGGTACAGCACCGAAAATAGAACTGTATCTAGTCATCTCCAAGCATATATAAGAAAAGATCTCACGGCTGCCCTCAATAGAAGCATAAACTCTCTTTACCTGCATTTTATTACGTATGACACCACTGAACCCAGCCTCATCTAGGTCCGCAAGGAGGTTTGGAAGACTTAGGCCCACAGGTTCCTCTAGACACTCAGTTCCTCCTTGGAAGACCCCTTCTCATGGTCCATGCTTCTTACTACTCTTACCATACTTCTCCTCCAGCTTCGCCCTCAGAACAACTCCTTTTATCCTCTGAAACTGGGGTTGATTTCAGTTCTTTCCCATTTGCCCTCCAGTTTACCCTTTCTCATCTTCTATGGGACTTACGTGTGCCATTACAAATCCTGAGGGTGCTGTAAGAGTGAGAAAAAAGAAACATATGCTTTTGGGATGTAATCTTGTTTCTTTTCCTTAAAAACCGTGCAGTAGGGGGAGGCAGGTTAATTAATTTTCACTTAAATTAATCTTAATTCAAATGTAACTGCACATGCGCATCTAGGACTCCTGGCTTTTTCCTCAGCTCTGCTACCGACCGATTCAGAGAACACGACGGTTTCCACAGAGACTGACTAACTCTCAGCACACTTCTACCCTTATTTTGGATAGAAAGTGTTAGAAAGAAAGACGGATCACAAAGGCAATGGCTGTTGCTGTCGTATTGGTGGGAAGAAGACGAGGTGTTATTGTAAAGGATTAGCTTTCAGCAATGCAATCTCTCTTTTTCCTGTAGACTACACAAGGCCACAGACGCTGCCTGTGCAGCCACCTCCTACTGAATTTCCTTGAAGGTCACTCTAGCTAACTGAATTTGATGGATTTTTCTGGACACATCACTCCCACTCTTACTAAACACTTCAAGCCTGGAGCTGATGTTCTTCCATCACTCCATTAAACTCGGTCCCTCTTAATTTCTCTGTTGTATTTATGAGCAAATCTGACAATTTAAGCACTTGTCTCAAAGTTTATGAGATGATGAGGTTCATAGAACCAGGAGATGCAATTAGCTAGTGAGAATAGCATCCGACAGAAGCTTCTACCAGGCCTGCCAATCACACAGAAGTCTTTTTGAGAAAGTATGTGTTGTTTAGATCTGTTGTAAGGAGTAATGCAGAAGGGAAGCTAGTGAAAAGTTCGATTATTATAAGCTCTGAACTGTTTACCTGTTAAGACCCAGATCCTACAGACTTTCTGCATTAAAAAAAAAAAGTCTTTTGCAGTTTTCCTGATGTCAGTAGAAGCAATAGTTCTGCATAAAGATGCTTTTCAATATATAGCTTGCAAAATTATGCCTGAAGCTTTGACCTTCATCTTTTTTTTTTTTAAATTTAAAATGTTTTGCTTGTTTTCCATCATATGCCATTTAAAGATTTACGAGAAAGCCTTTAGTTGCATTGCTACCAACATAACTGCGAAGCAGCAGTGTGTACAAGAAATTCAAAATTCAGTCCAAGAGTCAAAATACTTTGGCCACCTGTGCTTAATTCTGCTGTTACCACAGCGAGAATGTTTTTCGTATGATTTGTGTAACACTCAGTATTGAATTAAATCTTGGAAGTACATTTTCTACTGCAAAATAGCTTTTTGTGGTTAAAATACTGCTTGCAAGAAATCCTCCTCTTTTCATGTCATGTCACATGCTGAAACAATGGCAAAAAGATAAATCACTCCAAATCTAATTTTAACTGCTGCAAATTTTGTAATAGGTTCACTATTTTCTATAATGTTTAGAACGCTGCATATAACAGCTATAGGCATATAGCTTACAGATTTCTGATGCAACCTTCACTGGCATTTCTGGGTTCTATAAGCAGCACGAAGCAGAGTATAAATCTCTCCAAAAGGGTTGCTTACTGCACTCTTCCTTTCTTTCAAAGTCGTGTCTGATTTTTTGCCTTTAGGGTTATTTTTAATGTTAGATCATTTCAATTGTTTATCTCCAGAAAAGTGTTTCCAGACCATTTTGCACTCATCACTGTTCTGGGAAGGCCTATGAAAAGGTGAAGGTTATATGTTTCTCTGGCAGATGTGGTCAGAAATATGACTGTCATCAGCATCATACACCTATATCTAATTCCTTTGCTCTCTAGCAGTTTTCTCCCTGATCATTTTCATTGCTTAATCCATCAAAGATTTCCCAAGGGGCTGACTATATCTTTCCATGCCGCGGACTGATAAAGAATGCACCAATGAAATAAATAGACTAATGCTATTAATATGGACAGTGCTCTGGAGCCAAATCTGGAGCCCAGAGCCCAGCAGCTGTACAAGGCATCCGTGCAAGCAGCCTCGGGAAACACAGATGCCTCTGGATGCCTGAAGATCCCTAAGAATCTGCCCTGAGGGAAGATGCATGAAGCTGCTCCATGATGGGCAAAAGCCCTCATTCCTAAGGAAAAGATCAGGAAGGAACTCTGCAAAGTTCCTTCTGCTCATGGATCCGCCCTCTCAGAGCGTCTCCTTTGGGTTTTTCCATCGAAGGGATAGACCAACAAGCAGTGTTTATAGAAAAACCTTTCAGCTGGCTGAGAGTTGGAATGAATCTGCCTGCGGTTCTCTGATCTATGAATTCCATCACTATTGTGCTGTTCAGTATCTGTTCTTGATATGAAGTAGGGAAAAATCTCATGTGATAAATAAATATAGAGGAGGAATGAATAGCCTTAGTTTCATTCCCCTGCCTTGCCTCTGAACCAATAAAAAGCTCACCTGTCTCCTACTGACTCTGCAGAAGCTGTGACAGTTTGTACAGATGCTCTTTATGTTAAACATCAGTCTGTTTAATGGATCAGGACCTGGGAGATCTGGGTGCTGGCTTTGTCAATGGTTTACCTCGTGAACCAGAGTAAATCACTCAATTTGCAACAGTTTTAACACCTGTACAAAAGAATTAAGGATGCCTCCTTTGCAAGTTGCTTTCATCCACAGATAAAAAAACTATTTATTTCCAACACGTGCACTAGTATCAGTGCCACTTAACAGATAACGTGGAGTTGCAAAAAGTGAATCTATTTTTAAGGCCACTTTTCTTGGCTGCACATAGTTGCCTACTCAATACGGTGCCACCATGCTCCTGCTGTTGATGAGAATCATCAGGCCTTACCCGTACGGATGAGGGCAAAGAATTCTGACGACAGACCTCATGGACACAAGAATAAATGTAAAAAGTGAAACACAGCCTGATGTAAAAACAGGCTGAAGACTATCGGCTAATGCAGCTGAAAGAATATTTGCATGAAAAATTATGCTGTTTCAGAACCCGGGCTGTATCTATATATGTGCATGAACACATGGGTCTATATACATGCATATGTGTGCTCGGTGTTCACAGGGACTGTCTTACTGGGTTATAGCAAAGAGCCAGCTGAAAGTAGGGGCTGCAAGAAGAGGCTGAGTTGAACGTGTGTATGTGTTTCTGTATAGCTATGGATTTCTTTTACAGTAAGAGCTTCCTCCTAAATCAGCTTAACATGAAATGCTGTTTATGAAGAGTAGGTTAAAAACAGTTGCCCATTGAATGCAACAAATCTATTCAGCCAGCAGGGGAGGGAGAAGATCTTTGTAGCTGCTGTTGTTTTCCTGACGAATAATTATGCCACCTCCAGCTGGCTGCCAAAGACCCTTTCTTTAAAAGCCATATGTCCTCTCTAATAAAGCTCTCATCACACCTCCTTCAGGCTTCCCTCATTCTGCTGTCCTTATGCCTGATTTCTTTTGGTTCATGCAGCGGTACGGCTGTAGGATGATGGCTTCCTTAAGGTAGTGCTTAGAGAAAACATGGCCTAAAGAAAAAGGAAAGATTGTCTGGGACAGCCTGGGTCTGTGCCTCTGTGATTCCTGGAATGTTACTCACTGGGTAGCTCATATGGGTTTTCTTTTTAAATAACTCTTTAAAGGGTTGCTGGAATCCAAGTCACTTTAGATCTGCCATAAAGTGGCAGTGTTTCAGGGCACTCCCCCCAGATTAATCGTTTTCACATTCTGAAATCTGTCAACTGCACCTTCGGGCACTGCCAATTCAAGCAAATACAGAAATAGCAGTCACAACACCTCATGGCATGATTTCATCAGATCTTCTACACTAAGCAGGTCTGACCTGCTCAATATTTGTCTGGGAGACCTCCAGAGAACAGAAAGAAGAATACAGGAAGGGGCAGATCTTGTGAGGAAGCTGAGATTTCTTGCCAGTATAAATCATACAACATCTCTGGGAATTTAAACCTTGGTTGTTTAAAAAATAGCACTGCTTCTGCTGCGACCGACCTATATTGGTGCTGAAGCAGTGTGTGATTAGAGATGCTACCTTCCAAAATGGATTTAAAACTGAGCTTTTGCAGTTCTTTTCTCAAATTCAGGTTGTTAACTATGGCCACATTCCATCTGAAGGCAATGAATTACATACTGTTTCCAATAGTCTTGAATGTCAAAATTATTCTTCACACCTCCTACTAAAGCACACAGTCACTGCCATATTCCACTTCAGACAAGGCTGTATTCAGCAAGGAATCTTACATACACAGTTAGCAAAGGAGTTGAAATCAGACAGAAATGTAAAGTTAGTTTTCTGGTTATTCAGAATGAAGCTGAAGTCCAAGAAAGATCTAGGGAAGCTGCCAAGGCCTGCAGCGCCTCTCAACTAAGCTGCCCAAGTGGACCCTTGTACTTGTATGAAATCCAATCGCATCAAATTGTGACTTATACCCCCTGCAACATTGTCGCCTTGCAATGCCACTAGTTATTCCACAGATTTCCACAGTTCCCTGTTGATAAACCAGTCATTTTAAGACTATTCTCCAGATTCTGCCCGTATTTCCTCCTTGGGGTTCCTAATTTTGGCCTCTTTTCATTACCCTGAAGTTGGTAGGCATTTAATATTTTTTATAATTCTGCCTCTGACAATGTACTTTAAACTGAAACCCTCTCCTAGGCAGGGAATGACCAATTCAAAAGGCTTAACTTTCATAGAAAAATGGCTACAAAGAGCCATAAGAGAGAGGAAATCCTTTAAAATTGAGAAGATGGTCTTGGGGACACATTCACATGCTATGGGAGCTTTGTACTTCAGACAGAGAGTTTTAACTGTGAACAAAGATCTTAAATAGGAATTTATCCCAGTGGCACCATGAATCATTGTTTGGTAGAAATTTCTTACAGTGAGGCACCACTGTGCTGTACTTTAAAGAATGTGGTATAAATGCTGCTAAAATACTGTCAGCTCGGTGTTTGGATATTCTAATTTTAGCCTTGTTTATTATGTTTCATCTCCATGGTGTTTTTAGGCAATTCTTGTACCAACAATGCTAGCAAATTCCTCTTTTTCAGAGAGATCTTGTGGTCACTGGGACACTGATGACGCTTCTCTGTGTGATTTCTGTATGGCCACGTTCATGCAATTAGGTCCTGTAATGTGAAAGTGGATGATGCCATCGCAATTTTCTTGTAAGAGACACTAACAGAACTATGTTTAGGAGGAAGATTCATCTTAAAACTGCACTCTCTCTCTAGCAATGGGACCCTTAAGCCATTCCAACTGATTTTTCAGCCATGCTGAAGCAGCTGCAAAAGGTTAGGATAAGTGAGACTGGGGCCCACGTAGCTGCTAAAAATGGGCAGCAGAAAGCTGTATAGAGACAACTTCTAGACAACAAAGAAAAGGAGTGGAGTTGAAGATGCTGTTGTTCTAGTGGCAACTTACAGAAGGTTGCTATCAACAAGTTGGTAAGAATTCTTTTTTCTTAGCTGTCATGGGACTTCTTTGTCTGCATGGATCTATTTTAAACAGTTTTCCCCTTTCAGCACTCTCTGATAATAAGAAACTTATGTAAGTGCTCTTCTTCGGAGAGAATCTCGCTTTGGTCTGCTTGTTTTGTCTTGAGAAAACCACAGGGCTCAGAGAGCGTACGAGAAGAGCTTACATACTCCAAAGGTGCAGCAGGCAGCTGAGACGAACTGCAAGGGCAGGATTAATGGGACTGTGAGCTTCATGGTTCAGCTGTTTGCAGATCAGTAATTAGCATCCTCCACCCACTGCATTGATCTCTCCCTACGTAGCACTGTGAAGTACTATGGAGAGCTATATTAGTCATAAGGATGGTTGGAAAAAAGAAACAAACAAACAAACCAACCAACCTTTCCTCCCCTTTCTTGGTTTGTGAGGTCAAGAACTATGTTCTCCCATGCTGAGAGAGAGGGCATGGTTTGGCCTGCCCCACAAGCTGCTGGGCAGGGTGTATCCCGAAAGGGCAGGTGGATCTGGGAGCGTGTTTGGTGCTGTGGCTGTGATAAAGGTGGGTGCGGGCGGTAGCCTGGCACACAGCTGGGGCTGCATTGTGTGCTGTGAGCGGTGAACCTGCTAGCACAGCAGGGAGAGGAGGTCTCCTGCCATGTAACCTTCCTGCGGGTAAATCTGTGCCTGGTCTGTACTGAAACAGTAGAGAACAGGTGTGTTTTTCTTTCTGTTTCTAAAGGCTGTATTCCAGTTGGGAGTAGGGGTAATATACAGGGCTGAATTTCACAGAGTAATTTCATAGCAATCCCTTAGTGTGCAAGGCTGAACCTGGTGTGACCCCTCTGCTAGAAAGGGAGTGTGGTCTGTGAAAGGATCTGGCTCTTGTTTAGAAATTTGTTTAAAAACTGTGCAAATAGCAGATAAGCTGCCATCAGCTGCTAATGTGATGGCAACATGTTCAGTAGAGTCCTGGAGTTATCAAAAACCACTCTACTGTAATTAAAAGCAAATCTAGAACAACTTCCCAACAGTTTTTTTTAAGAAAATTAGCTATCTTACAATGAAACCAGGCTAACAAGTATTATTGTAGAATGACTTTCTGCTTTCTATCACCCTTAGTAAATAAGCCTACTTCTTAATTCTCGTATGAGATAATGAGAGAATAAAATGCACTTATCACCATTTATGACAATGTTCTGAATTCAGATAAATCCTTTTTTAACCAGGTTGTAATTACAGGGGAATGGTGGGAAAAAAAAAAAAGTCAAGACTTAAAATCAGCAAAGACTTTTAATGCTCGAGTAGCAAGTATACATTTTAACTATTGCTTCTTCAGGAAATCAAAAGGTAGGTGCACTTCTCTCCTAGGCTGATCAACTATATAAAAAATTGACTTTTGTCTTTTTCTTTCTTTCTTTTTGGAGCCAAATTTGCTGCTGTGGATACTGTATCCAATCCACAGTAAGTAGTATATGTCAGCAGGATCCAAAAATCGGTGTTGAAATGCTGCTGTCTAACGATAGATCCTGAGACAAGGAATCAATAGGAAGAAGTAAATAAAAGTTGGTAGTGAGCCACCAAGGCCTAGTTTGTCAGTCTTCATCTGACAACAAACGCTGTATCCAGCATGGAGAGAGAAGTGCTAACCCTCGTAATTGTAAAGTAAGTAAATCGGTGTTTTTCTTATTTTCTGCTGATTGTTTTATTAGCTACTTACAGCTTGGTATCATACTGTTATGATTACTGTAACAAAAAATTTCAAGGAAGTGCCAATCATAAGCTTGTTTCTGGATATAATCAATGTCACCCAATTTAGGCAAAATACTCTTTTTAACTTCCTGTTTCACCTCTTGTTCTAATTATCTAAGTTATGTTCTCATAAAACTTAAGAATTCTCTTGATAACTAATTTAAAAATGATAATTTTGGGTATCTCACAAAAGATGTCTGGAGGGCAAGTATAGAACTTCATTCCCTTGAATGAGAAGATAAGAGAGACTGAAGTACTACTAATGGTGCAAAGCATGCTGCAATATTATTCTTAGAAGGGGCAACATGTTGAAGCATTTTTGTGGTAGTTTTCAGTGGTTTGTTACTGTTTTGATTAACTTCCTGTTCTTATAATATCACACATTAGAAAAAGCATGCTGATAAGGCTGGTCAAGAAATTGTGATTAGTTTATCCATCTGAGTAGTTGATATAACCTGTGTTTTACTGTGTATCACATATAGTGTTGCCCTGGTTTTCCAAATGCCCTTTCAACCCACTAGAGCGTGGCATGAAGTAAAGAAAAATGTTGCTGTATATGATTACAAGATCATTCTTCCTTGGCCCAGTCCAAGTCAAAACAGCCATATCTTTAATATGATGACATACCTAAGAGAGACAGTAATATTAATTTGCTACGGAAGTTTCTCCAATAGCCTGCAGTTGTAAGGAGCGCACTTGACTGTGTACATATATAAAGAATGTGAGGAAAAATGGAAATGAAGTATTGTCTGGTCAAAATACTAGTTACAAATTTGAGTTGGTCTCCTCCTGCATAACACTGGCTTATGTGGCAAATAACTTCTTTGCCTTAGTCTTGTATACTAAATTACAAGAGAAATGCTGGAGAAAAATAGGTTGATATCCAATCATTTGATTTAATGCCCCCTCTCTTAAATATTTCATCTAATAAATTGTTCACTCTTCACTGATGTCATGTTCTATTTCTCCTAGAGCACACTCTTTTCCTGTACAGAGAGTAATACCCATCCTAAAGAAGTACTATAAGGCTAAAGTAGAGTGCAGAAGATAAGCCAGTTATTTGTTGGATTGCAGAGGTTTGATGTATAGATTGAGTCTACTGCTGTTACTTTCTACCCAGATGTGGATTGTTTGTTTGTTTCTCTTAAAAGCTAATAATGATTTTTTTTCTTTCCTTACTTTGTTAATGATGCCTACAACTGAGCTTGTTATAAATTTTACCTTCGGGCATGGATGGATTCCAGTAATATTATTTCCCCATCTTGTGTCCTAATGTTTTCAGCCTGTCTGCATTTAAATAGCTAAACAATGAAATTTAATTGTCCTCTCAAGCACGTGATATTCTCTCACTTATTTTACTGGACGCAGACTAGATCATCCCATGACGAAGTGCTCTTGAACAGGGCTGTCTGTGCTAAACTAGGTTATGCTGTTTCAGATCAGGGTTGAGCCTGTAATATTCATGCTTTGCTTCCTCTGTTTTCTGATTTAACATCCCCCCCCCCCACCCCCCCCGCCTCTATCACTTCATGGCTGGTCCAATGACTTCTAGGAGCAGGGCTGGGGAAGCAGCCGTAAGCTTCCACAGCATCCAGCCTCTCACACAGGGGCACTGTTTAATGGGAATCATTACTATGAGGCTGAGGCTAATCTGAACAGATTTAATCAATGGCTCCTAAACAGAAGCATAAAGGTTTTTAAAGCATTTACTGCAGCCTTCAGACACGTTATTAATGAATGTTATCCCTCTTGCTTCCTTTTTGTGGAGAAGGTGAACAGCTTTTATGTAACATTCATAAAACAGCTGCTAGAAGAACTAATGCTTCATAATCCTGATTGTTACAGTATCATAGTATATTTATGGATAACACATCCTAAAAACTTTACCTTTTAACAGCTGTATTTGTAATTTTAGTTTTTTAATGGTATTTTGGCAAATGATGAAATGGGCTTCATAGTTTTATTTTTTGTGAGGCTTGTCATGCTTGGCTTTATCCCAAAAGGATAAAGGGAATTCCCCCTCCCCATCCATGATAATCCTCTGTAGGCTTCCTGTGTTGGGTCTGCCCCCCCCCCCCGCATCCTTTTTTCCTCTCATATCTCAATCCTGTTTGACATAGTGAAAAAATGCTCCTTTGCAAAATACTGCTAGCAGTCTTGCATTTGAAAATGCACTATCTGAAACAATAAAGTTAAAAATGGTTTATTTGTTTATACTGGGGGGAGAGAGCCATCATGGTTGGGGTTTTGTGTCCATCCCTTCTCCCTACTTTCCCACTGGGGAAACAAAAAATAGATCATCTACATCTGCTTTGAGTCAGTCACTTCTGTCTTCTGGTTTTCCAAGAATAGCCAAATGCTGCCATTGGTTCACTAACTGTCAGGGAGAAAAAACACTGTGGAGAATGTGGCATTAACGCAGCCTCTTGAAAACACGAGCCCAAATGCATGCTCATCATGAGTCACGGCTGAGTGCTTGGCTTATTTCATTCCTGCAATTCCTCCGCAGTAGAGACCCAGAAGGTGCTGCTCCCCCATCTTGTATCTGCTAGAGTGGGACAGTAACTTTGTTTCAGGACAGAACCTATATGGGATCCTTCTGCTATCACAGCGTGGCCTCAAAGCTACTTTTTCCCAAATACGACTGGAGAGTCAGGCAATTTAATGAGGGATCCTCAGGGTTTGAAGGGAGAGACCTCCCCTTTCCCCTGCTTGACAGCACTCTCAAAACTCCTTCCCTAATCTGTCCCTCTCTATCTGCTGTGTGACTTTTGGGATGTGCTTGTCTAAGGGGAAAGCTTGAAAAGCCAGGACTTCATGAGAACCAGTGACCTTCTGCAAAAATAGGTGAATGTGGAAGTTGAGACTTAAATTTGTGAGAGACTCGTGGTGTACCCATGGCCTGCTGTGTTGTGTTCTCCTTTCTAATTAGTCCAAGTGATTCTGGCTTTGTGCGTGTTGAAAACAACAACAAACCCTGTGGTGGGGACAGGCACGCAAGGGTTTTGGTAAAATCATGTATAGACAGTAAATGGAAGGACTCCAAGAATGGCAAGGCGGTTATCTTGCTTTCATTTTAAAGAATTAAAGCGTACGATGGGATAATGTCCTTCTGCCCTGCCACAAGACGAGGATGCTGTGCCTCGCCTGGAGCAAGGCCCTGAGCACGGGGAAGGAAAAGCCCTTGGGGATGGCTGCATCTCCCTCCATTTTCTAGGACCATCCTGACACCACAGGGGCTCAGAGAGCCACCCTGGCCAGGCCGCAGGCGTAAGCCCGCCTCGCTGACGGGGGAGGTACGTTCCCCTCGGGTGCTCCGGGCGACTCCGGCCTGCCACCGCCCCGTAGCTGGGGTTTGGGCCCCGGATGGGGATTCGGGCCAGCGGCTGCACCTCGCCCGCCCAGCGCCGAGCCGCCCCGCCCTCCTCCGCGCCGCCAGGGGGCGCTGGCGGCGCCCCTGCCCACCTCGGCGGAGGCGGAGGCAGCGGGGAGGCTGCGCGCAGGCGCAGTAGCAGGCGACCCCGCCCCCGCAGCGTTGTCCCTCCCCGGCGACAGAGCGCGGGGCGGGCGTCCCCTGCCGCAAGGGCTGCCGGTCTATCGGCGGCGCGGGGGCGGGCGGCCGGCCCGGGGCCCGGACATAAGATGGCGGCGGCGTTGCTGGGGAGGCGGCGGCGGCGGTTGCGGCCGTGCGGGCTGTCGCGGAGCGCGGGCGGTGCACGGCTCTGCCCGGGCTCGCAGGGCGGATAGAGCGGGGCCGGCTCGGCGGAGCGGGGCCGCCATGGGCTCCCAGGTGCTGCAGATCCTGCGCCAGGGCGTGTGGGCGGCGCTGAGCGGTGGCTGGTACCAGGACCCGCACCAGGGCGCTGGGGTCAACGCGCTGCACCTCTACCTGTGGCTCTTCTTGCTCGGCTTCCCCTTCACCCTCTACATGGTGAGCGCAGGCCGCCGCCGCGCCCGGCGGAACGGTGTCGGCCTGGGCCTCGGGGCGGGCGGGCCTTGCGGGGGGCCGCCCGCCTCAGTGGCGGCGGGGAGGCCCGGCGGGGGGGCGGGAAGGGCCGTGGGGCCGTCGCACGCGCGCCCCCTGCCCGCGGCGCTGCCTACGCGCTGCCGCTGCCGGGCTGCCCCGGGAAGGGGCGCCCGGGGCCCGCCTGCCCCCGGCATCCCCCTGTCGGCGCCCGCCGCTGTGAGCGGTAGCCCGCGGCGGGCCCGGCAGCCGCGATCGAGGTGGCCCGGAAATACGCCTGAGGCTGCGGCGTTTCGGAAGCTCGGACCTGTTACCGGGAAGATGTGGGTGGGTGCTAGCGGGACGCGTCGGGCGCGGCAGGGCTTCAGTCGCTGGCACTTTGCCTTCTTTTTTCTGTTTACTTTCCTTGAAAATTGGGCATAACTGTACTAGTTTCCGCTGCAGATCTACTGGTAGTCCAGGAAAGAGTACAGTTTCTATAGAAGCTGTCAGATCTAGCCAGTATGGCTGGCAGATCTATCACTGCAGATCTATCACTGATCTGGCTGGCAGCTCTATCACTTTCTCTTCTGACTTTTGAGACTGGGGGCGGGATGCGCTTCAGGGTCTGTAACCTAGCCATAGTGTGGTATACTGTGTGCTGGCTGGCAGTGCATCTGGACTGTGTGTTATTGACAAGAAGTTACTTTGGGTTTTTTGCTTGTGTCCAGACTTTTGTATACTTGGTTTGGGAGAATTCCTGTTGAATATGTCTTTGTATCTGACACTTCAGTCAAAGCTGTTAAAATACTAACCTCTAAACCTAGAAATTTTTTGATATTGGGACTTGGAAACAAATATAGGAGAGGTATGATCAGTTATGAGAGAAGGGGGCAGTTTTCTGTTGGCCAGTGCTTTTCTTTCTGTGTGTAACTTATGAAATGCTAATATTTCACTTCAGATTTCTCAGTAGAAAAGTGATCATACTAGGTGTGTTGTGACCAGTTTTGAGCATATGAGGTAGAATGTAATTTGCAAGCCTGCCAGGTCCAGATGCTGTGACAACTTGAAGTAGAAACTGCCTTGTGAAAAAATGTGAGTTAGTGAATAAAGCTTTGGAGGAAAAATTCTGTGTGAGTGCAGTTGCAGAGATTGAGAGCTCTGGGGTCAGGCATTTGCTTTGTTAAAAACCAATTTGTAAGACTGCAGTATGAGACACTTCATACTAAGAAATAGCTAATGTGGAAGAGGAGGTTACAGCCCTGTACGGTTAGTTTTTAATTCATATTACCATGTCTTGGAAAAGGTAGCTCCAAGGCTTTTTGTTTGAAAACTTTAGACTGCTGGCAAGGAAACCGCAGGCTGAGACAAGCTGCTTTTAAAATCAAAGTTAACGTGACAACAGCGAGATAAAACTTTCAACTAAGCAGATCCTCTCTATAAAAACTGTGAATCTGTATCTGTGCAGAGTTCCACTGAATATGGGGAGAGGAGAGTCCTTTTGGTCTCAAATTCTCAAATGTTAGATGTATTTTGTTTTGGTGGTTTTTTTTTTTTTTTTTAGAAGTACTACTCTTCTGCTTTGACAGAATAGTCTGCTTAATTAGTACTGCCTTGCTGAGAAAGCTGTTCATAAAGGTGTGGTGAGCTATATCCTGCATGCACAGGAGACTTTTGAAGGGGGGGGCCCTCTTCGATATTGTACATGGGTCTTTTGTAAACTGATAAATCTGGACCAGCATTTGAGTTTCCTGCTGCTCTTAAAGCAGCAGTTAAGCTTCAGTTGCCCATGCAACTTCAATGTTGCTTGAACGTCTTTTTCCTTTCCTGTGCAAAGGGAAAAGACAAGCAAAAGCAAGCTGCTTCGGGTTTTGTTGAGGTCAGAGAAATTCTCTTGCTTCATAGCTCTGGACAAGTTAAAGATGCAACAACAAGTGCCAACTTCCCTGAGAATAAGTAGGGAGATTAGTCACAAGTTAAAGCAGATTGAATCATATTTGGCTGTTTTCCCTCTTTCCACCCTCTGCAGTTTAAGTGTTGTCTAGACATAAACTAAACAGGCAGAACTGTGATGGTCATCTTAGCTCTTTAGCATCTCTTAAGCTCTTTTTCAGAATAAAAAGCAGTAAATGTTGCATTGCTGTAGGACATACATAAATAAGCAGAGCTTGCTTAAAAAGTCTTAGGTAATTGTAATCTGAATTCTGAGCATGGCTCACTGGTGTGTAGGAGGGAGTTTCTAAGCTAGCTTCAAATGACTTGTTGCTGGCAGACAATCCTGTGTGTTTAAAAAACAAGGGTTATAGAAAGACTTAGAATGCTGGCAGGTTTTGTATCACTCAAACTTCCTCACATAAGGAATCCCAAGATCATAGTGTTGCTTTGATGCATTGGGGCAGCAATAAATAGTCATTCATAAGTTGTTTTGTAGCAACAAAGGCAAAAGGATCCCCTAAGAACTTCGCTTGTAGCTGGCTCTCAAGACTGAATGCATTTTACAGTAAGCTAATCACTTTTTTCAAATGTTATTTAACCCCCAACAGGAATGGAACACTTAATCTCTTTAGGATATGGTAACTTAGATGCACTTATTGCTTAAAGACTTGGTTTATTGCACCCAACCTTGCTAATCTTTCGTCTGTGCATTCCTTCTATTGATCCTGTATTTTCAGAATGGAATCTGGTAACGGTTGTGGTCAGCAGGTAATACCATAAATCTGTGTGTTTCTTTGCATGCGTATGCCAGTGCTGTTAGGGTTGACGGGCTTAACGCGTGGTGCAAACCAACTGAAGAAGTTAGCAGTAGAATTCAGCTAGCCTTTCTTCCTTGGTCCCTCATCTGCCTTCAGAGCTTAAGCACATGAAAGTGAGGTCTGTACCCTATGTGAAGAAGAGACAGATGTATACATAAATGTATCTATATTACAGATCCAGATACTTTTCTTTTTCTCATGTGTATTTAGACACTTAACCTGTCCTTGTTGGAAGTAGGCAAAAAGAAAAGCGTAGATAATGAGGAATTGGGGTGTAGAGGAAGAGAAATGTCTACTTGAGTGAAGCTGCTTGAGTCTGTACTCTTGGATCTGTGGCTTGGCAGCATGCATACAAAAATACTGCTTTGTAGACTAGTTAAATCTATCCTGGTTGGATATTTGTATTCAGTAACAGACTCAACTGTGCTTGTTGATCTGCATATCTGTCGTAAGAGCTGATCCTTGTTTTTACTCTAATCCAAAACTCAAGTTGGGAGAAGAAAATATGCTACAATATGGGAAACTGTACGACTAGGTTGTAAAATATAGTGGTAGAGTTGGAAAAAATACCCTAAATGCAGAGGCCAATGTTATGTATCAGCATTGCAAGAGGGAGGGGAAGAGAGGAGGCTGCCAAAGCACTTCCCCTAGTCGGAATGCTGTTTCAGCCCCACCACGTGCGCAGGAGGGGATGAAGTCTTGGCTCCAGCACTCGGGGAACTTTGCCAGTGACTGAAGAGGAGCCAGGACTGTACCTTGCTTGGGGTGATGGGCTTGTATGTACCGACAGAACTTGTCTGTCAAAGTCAAGCTCATTTAGACAACAGTTCACTTAATAGGCACTTGATTTCCTGACTTGTGTACATAGTTATAGAAGTAGGTCATACAAATGTAGCTTCATGTGAAAGTCTTTTTCCAGTGAAGTTTCTGAAATAGGTGCTGTTTCTCAAACTAAGAGTTTAAGTACTTGAAGTTGGGTGTATGATGGCAGTCCCTGGTATCCCACATTGCTCTAAGCCACGTCTAGTTTCTTGGCTACTCAAGTTTCACTTGTACACCTTGAGGTTTCAGTCAAAAACTAGATAACTTGTAACTGAACATGTTTCCTGATAACAGCAGTTCTTAAGGGCTCTGGCTATTCGTAAATAAAAAATGGTGACAAAACTACATCTGCGGTTTCTTATCTTTCCTCTTCTCCAGTATGAATGTTTCTATAAAATACTGGCCTCAAAGTGCTTGAACTTGAAAGCATTTTACAAGACAACTGTTACTGCTTAATGAATGTTTGATTGATATCACTTTTACGTAAGGACTTGCAATCTGATTTGGGTTGGGAGACTTTCCTATGAATGTTCTCAACAGGTAACACCTACACATCTCTTTTGGAAAAGAATCTGGAAACTTCCTTACATCTGTAGTGTCTAGCTAAAGCTAGATGTGATTAGGTAAGGTCCATATAGTCTTTGTTTCTTTGTAAGTATGCAGCACAGCCTGCAATCAATGAAATTCCCTCTGGTTCCTGGCGCTTACGTACTTGAAACGTTGAATCAAGATACAGTGACCTTTGTAGTTCAAATGGGAATCTTTCAGTCCTGTAACTAGTGGTCTGAGGTTTCTTTTCTGTTTTAGGTTGACCACTGGAATCTAGGAGTGCTTAAATCTTTTTCTACCCACTCTTTCACAAAAGGTGTGCTGTGATACAACTGAGCTGACGTAACAGCCAGCAGCTTCCAGAAGGGGCAGTCCCACTCCTCAAGTGTGCATTCCTGCACCTGCATTCCTGCATCTTACCTTTGTCCACGTATATAGTATGGATTTCATAAGTTGTCTTGAAAAGTTTAAATTTGGAAAGTAACCCCTGAGGGAGAGGTGGTAGAAAATCATCCTTCCCCTCCCCCTCCATCTTTGAGAGTACTACTTAACTTCCCTTTAAGATTTAGGGAAATACTTTCAGCTAGGAGTTTATCTAATGATTGGGTTTGTTCAGTGGTTAGATGACTGAAGTTTTCAACAGAATGTAATTAAAGCAGGCAGTTTTTGTATGGTCATGTCTAACTTTCTTCTCTCTTACAAGAGTTTCAGTTGTGACTACTGCTGTTCAGTGTGTTTTCTTTTAGTCCTAATGGAAGTGACTACAGATGTGCAGTAAAATGGGATGTTCTGTGAAATGCTGTTGCAGCTACAGACTTGTAGCCAGCTGGTGTCTGCTAACAAGCTCTAACCTGAGCTTTTTAGTCTGTTGTGCCCAATAAAAATGCTTTAGTACTTGTGAAAAGAACTGAAATGAGATCTAGCTGCAAATTTGTAGGAGTTAGATTTGTATTCCAATTTTCAAGATGGTATTGTATAGGATGCTCAGTTATGCTGGTGAGAGTCCTCTCTCTCCTCAAATGTGGTAAAATGTCAAGCACAGTTTAAAATACTAATCTCGCTTTAACTTGCCTTGGCTTGTGGAGAGAAGACCCCAAATGGAAGTTGAATGCTTCTAAGTTTGGCAAAGAAAAATAGAGAAGGCACCAGTGGTTTAGGTTAGGTTGCAGTAACTCTTCCTCTTGAGGCTGGAATGCAGACAAATTGCTGGTACCGTGGGTAGCACTGTTGTACCACAGCATGAGACTTAATATATATGATCAGACAGCAGAGTATGCTGGACATGCTAAAACTTTGTCTGTTCCCAGAATATATGCTCTATCTGGAGGGAAGTAACTACTAATGAATACGAAGAATGAAAAGTAGTGAGTTATCTTATTTTTTGCTTTCTGCAATCCTGTGGAAACAGGATGTGAGGAAAAAGCACCTTTTAATTCTTTATTGGGTTTGCTGCAAGTTACATGAGGTGTTTTGCCTTTTTCCCAATTGTTCTCAAAGCTTTCATTTGCAGAACAGGTTGTGTAGATTTTGCATTCCACAAGATAAACTGGATACACTGTGTGACCTCACCGCTGACGGCGTAGAGGGGAGAAACTGAAGAGCTTTCCAGATAGTCTATAAAAGACATGCCTATATTTTTCTAACTCTAGATTTTGTCAGCTAGTGTTAAACTGACTCTTCTGGTAATGGCTTCTGAGCACTAGGTACTTGTAAAGGAGAGAATAGTTAAAGTTGTGTTTGTGATTGGGTAGCAGACTGCTTAGCAGGTACAGGAAGCTCATACGTTTTGCCAAAGTTAACGGGCTTGCCCTTGCCTGCAGCGAGCTAGCTGCCTCTGAAGTTCTCGGAAGCGGAAGCACCACATTTCTTGAGGAATCTCTTGTAGCATTGCTTCAGGGGTTGTATGGATGCCGTTAGCATCATTGTGGCTCCTGGTTGCTTACTGATGCGGTTTTTAAATAGCTTCGTTTCCTCTTTCTCCTCCTGAGGTGGTGCTTGGTAAGTGAATCTCCCTATCCATTAGGGTCTTGTCCAGCTCAGCATGCAAAAAATCTAAGTTAGCTTACCTCAGCTTAGTTTGCCTGTCCTACTTCAAATGTTATATTAGGTGTTGACTTAACTTGTTTTGTAGGAAGAGAGAGGTTAAACTTGACCTCCTTAAGAAGAGAATCCTAATAAGTAACCCGCCTCCTGATTGATTCCAAACTCAATTATTTATACTTGTTTGGCTTTAGAAATGTTATATTGATTATTTGTTTTTGCTTACTGCCAGAAAGTGAGCAGCCAGGTTAAGGATTGTTTTTGTTCTGAAGTCAACAGTCAATACAATATTTAGAAATGTTTATTCTTTTATCCCCTTCATTAGTACAATAGTTTGTATTTGGAGATCTCTTCGAACAATGTTTTTCCTAAACTCATGGCTTAAATTGTGTGATGAACACTGCCAGTAATTCTAGGACTAATAAGCTCTTGAATATATAGAAATATTAATGTTTTAATCAGATCTCTTTTAAATGACTAAAACTAGCTTTATGTGCAGAATAGAGTGGGCTCTCTGTCTTATTCTCCAGTCATGTTCCCTTTCTGATTCCCCAAGATGTGCATGGGGCTTTTGTCACCGTAAAGACTCTGCTCTTGCAATGGTCTGTATAGGGAGGGAGACTAGATGTACAAAACAAGCTGGAATTCTCCTTAGGCTAGGAGGTCTAAAATGATAGTTCATTTGTTTTTCTCATCTACTAAATTAATGTTCGTGCTGGGTAACAAGTGATGTTTAATTCTGATTGTCATATGTCTCTGTATAAATACATTTATGACTGTTAGAATTTTATATCAAACTACACCATCAGTGGGGTAAAGGATAGTGATGCAGCAAAGTATTTGAGAACACAGACGTTGCTTTTGTAAGGAAAGTGGTGTAATTGTGGATGAAGACTAGGAGTTAGTATCTCATTTTGTTTAGTGACTGCCTAGGGAAATGGCAAAATTATAAATATGAGTAAAAGGTGAATTAGAAGGGTGAAAGCCTTGAAGTGAAACCTGAAGTTTAACTAGTACTCTGAACAATTCTTTTAAATAGTTATTAGGCTGCACTTAATCAATATCTGTTGCTGAAGTGATTGATCTGTAAAAGCCTTAGGGGCCTCAGCAATAGTTGCATGAGAAGTCTTAACTCTGAGTGGAATTTCAAAAGTTGAATTCAGGACTGAGGTTTTTCATGTGGCTTCTGGCCACCTTTGACACAGCTGAAACATTTTCTTCAGAACATCTGCATTGGCTGTCTTTCCATGGGCATGTAATGATCTGGCACAAATAATCTTTGCAGCATGTGGTCTTACAGGTTATTGTGGACTACTGCTCAAATGTGCAAGCCACAAATGTAAACAGCCTTTTTTTTTTTTGTATGCAGGCAGGGAAAAGTTTGGCTTTTGTGACTTATCAGTATCTTGTCATGCAAGAGTAGCTGTTGGAAACTGACAAGCTGAGTCAAAACATCTACATTGGGTAGTGGAGCAGGTTTTCTCCCATCCACTGTACTGTCAAACTCGCATCAGTTTTTTCCAAAATGGACTTGGTGCTGTGTACTAGCCCTGAAATAAGGTCATACTCTGTGCTTGGTTTAGTTTAGTTTTCAAGTTGCTTAGAATCTTCCCATCTTTTTTTATTCATAACAACTGATCAAAAATACTGGGTGTGACACAGAAAATCATGCTAGCCCCACGTTTCCTAGTCTAGGTCTTACATTCCAATAGCCTGGAAAAAGAGAACAAGAGTTGAATTTGGTTCTCAAGCTCCAGTGATAGGTCTCCTTAGCTTGCTGCTGTGGTGCTTTGGTGTCTTGTACTCCAACTGGTCCTTTTTTCTATGTTGCTAGACTTCTAATGATCTCCACACAAAGTTTGACTGTAGGGTGTGTGTGTTTAAACCTTCATTTTCAGTATGATCAATATGTTCTGTATGAAAGAAACTGTTAAACTCTAGATAGCTTTTATGTATTCTTATGGACATTTGACCTTGTGTTCATTAACTCTTTCTTATTCTCTTTTGAAAGGCCCTTCCTTCTTCCATGATGATAGTAGCTGTCTACTGCCCGGTGATAGCAGCTCTCTTTATCGTTTTGAAGATGGTGAATTACCGTTTGCACAGGGCACTGGATGAGGGAGAAATTGTGGAGAGGAATGCCAGTGAGCATATGGACAGAGGTGCAAAAACAGAACAAAGCAATGTTTCAGCCAAGAGGAAGGACAGCAATGGGCCCAGGTAAGGTATCTGCTGATGTCTGTGTACTGCTTCAAATGATAAACAGTCCTGTCTTCATCAGATGTGTAACTGGAATGGTGGTTGAAATAAACGCTGAGAAATACAGAGGCAGACCTCCTTATTTCTGAAAGACTGTTTAAGTCTGGTCTTTAAAAGCAGACTTATTTATGTATTAGGTTTGAAATGATGGATTCATGTTAATTTCCTGATTCGTCCCCCAAAGGAGTTCCAGAACAATATTGAAAATGCTGGAAGCACTGAAACAATAGCATGGAAAATGTGTGCTGATTAGGTCACTAAATACTTAATGAACACAACCGGTACAAGTAATCTTATTTCAACAGTAGACTTAGTTTTAAAAAACTAGCTGTCAAAGACGACATACAACATGATAAGTGTTTTATCACTGAAAGGAATGTCTGATCGGGTTTCAATTTGCTTAGTTTTGCAAAAGCAGGAGTCAGATACAATGTTTGACTCCAGTCATAGTCTTACTTCAGGAGAACACTGTCCTGTGAATTTGGAAATTCTGGAATTGCTCAGCTCAGTAATGAAGATGAAGGTTCTTAAGTACTGTCAATAGGAGGCGATTCCTTTCCACGGATCTTCTTTGCTGTTGCCAGCATAAAAAACCCAGAGGTTTTCCTCATCTGACCAGATTATTTGGAGAAAGAGCAAAAGATGACTCATCAACAAGGCCAGCCTAACCAGTCTGATCAGACTGTGGATGTGTTACAAGCTCTGTTATCAAAGCCTCTGCCTGGTTCCAGATAATTGAGGCCATCTTAAGAGTTAGACTGCATGAAATAAATCAACCTTGAATTGTTAGCTTTTAAAGACCTTTCTCTTGTCTATGAGTTTCTGGTACTAGTAGCCACGAGTAGTTTTCCAAGTGAGGCGATTAGTGTGCTATCCTGACTCTTAAAAGGTTGTGTGTGTTTTATTAAAAAAACAAAACAAAACAAACCTGAAACTTTTACATGGAGACATGTGCTATAAGGAAATGTAGTTGAAAGAAGCCTCTTAAGTCTATTTATCAGGATGTTTAAAGAAAGGAAGCGTTAAAGTGATGCTCTTTAAAATGCTCAGCCTAGAAGTAAACGGACTTTACTGTGCATATGGGGTAGCTTCTCATGAGATGAGTCTTAAGTTCTTCTGTATCTGCTCTCAGCTCAGGTATTGTTAGCAAAAACAGTGTCTTAGATTCCTTTAAGGTTGATATTCAGTAACTTCTTGTATCAATCTTTTATAACCTGACCCTTTTTTCAATGCTGTGTTTGGTAACTGAACCTGCTGATTTTTAATTGTGACTCCATTTAGATCCCCATATACCTTACTAAAACTGTATTGAGCTATTTTGGCAGAACGTTTGCCTAAGTGTATATTAATGCTTATTCTGCTTAATAAAATTCATGAAAGTAAACTAGTGGTCTGTTCTGTTTCAATGCAACTGTGCTAACACATGTTTTTAGCTGTGATCCTTAGATGTGGTGGTGGTTTTGTTTGGGTTTTTTGGGGGGGTTGTATTTTTTTCTTGTTGTTGTTTGGGGTTTTTTTTTTGTGTTTCAGGGGGTTTTTGTTTTGTTTGGGTTTTTTAAGCCATGTAGCTTTTGCTTCCAAAACAGTAGCCAAGGCTTGGCAAGGAACTTCTTTCTACTAGTATTGTGAATTACTTCTGGATGTTTCGGAAGTTCTGTTTTGTCTAAGGAGCAGTTGACATGGGACAAGTTACTACATTATAAGCATTTGTGAGCTCAGAAGTAGAGGTTAGTTTGATGCTGTGTGTCCTGCTTGCCAACTAAAGTTTCATTAACTTTTATATGATCCTTGTTCCCACTTTCAGGTCTCTTAACTAGAACTGGGAACAAGGTCAATGCAGAAATTACGGAGTTACTTTTTGGTAAGTGGGATGTACAGTATATACTAATCTTTGCCTGGAAGCTTACAAGAACTCTGGGATAACGTTCAAACCAGTAGAGGGGCTGTAGAGTGAGTGTTTAATATTGAGCTGTCACCTTAGTAAGTTAAATCAGAGCACTAATAAAAAAAAACTGTCTCGGAAGAAAGTGTGTATGTAGGGGTTTCTTTTTTTTTTTTTTTTTTTAAACTCTGCTCCCCTAGCATAAGGTGGATACAGAGGAGATCTTAGCAGACATACTACCTTAAATATTTGCATAATGAGAATATTAGTTTTGATAGCTTAGGCTGCAGCATGTGATACCAAATAAATATATATACAGTATAGTGTGCAAAGATGTCCTAGAGTTTTCACCCCACCACATGCACCCTCCCAGAGACCACTTTAGATATGAGTATTACTATTTTTGAAGGATTAAGCAATAGTCTGGTTTCTGTTCAAAAGTTGTGTTCAGGATTCTATTTAGCTTCTAAGAACTGTTGTTCTTTCTGAAGATGTTTATCTGCAAAGTGGTGCTTTCAAGTATTTGACAAAAATTATGTGCTGTCATTTGTAGGTTTACATGAACTGCTCATTTATCTTTGGTTCATACTGGCTTGTGAATAGGATCGAACTCTGAGGGTTTTTAATCTTTTCATAAAACTTTGGCATGATTAGGCGAAGAGCAACAAATGCCTTGTTTATTTTTTCCTCATCCTCTTTATGAAGCTGAAATTCTCTAGTTAATATTTTTGAAAGAAGTTAATGTTAATTTAGAGATAGGAATGGGAGTTGTCTTCTGTAGCTTCTAGTGCAGTTGCTGCTTTCATACTTAAGGGGGTGGTGTTAGTAATGCTTTTGTGAGGTTTCATGAAAAGAAGTAATGGGGATTCAGGCTTCTAATCTCACATAAAAGATAGAACAGTGCAAGCATAGTCTTTGTTGGGTATCAGTGGACCCACATAGATACCTTAAAACACTTAAGTCAGTCTTGCTTTTGGGGATGTGAATATGGCTGCTTTCTTGTGTCAGTGACTACTATGGTTCAAAGTATCATAAAGCAATAACTTGGTGACATTGGTGTCCCTGATCTCTGCATCAGCATGGGGGAGCTGTAATCATGATGCTACATGAATTTCACGTGTACTTATCCTACAAAATAAAACTGACAGCTGGAGAATGTTGCATCTTTGAGTTACATACAGTCTACTTAATTTCTCTTGCTCATACTTGTTTAAAAGAAAAAGAAAGTAATCTCTACAACTCTTGCCCTACCTTTGCTATTTCTTTGCAGTTTTCTGTGGCTGGCAGACCTGTTCTTGAGCTTGGAGTTGTTTTGCCTTTTGGACTTTATAATTAGTGATTCGAGCTTTAAAGAAAACTTCTCTTAATACTTGAAACTGTCGTGGTCTAGCACTTGCAGTACATGCTGTGGTCCTTCTGTGTTTTGAGAGCAGCCTCCTGACTAGTTATCCTGCTATTTCAGTTGGAAATTAATGGCAGAAGAAGGTGTTCAAAAGAATAGAATAAAACTCTTCTGCTTTGTCCTGAAATCAAAATTGGTCATTCCAAATTCTCTCTGGAAGTTCTAGTCCGAATATCAGATTTCTTTAGTCAATCAGCCTAAGTCAAGTTTTGAACTTCTGAATTCATGTAGACTTACAGCTTCTTCAGACTTTTTGTTAGTCTCTGACACACTAATGTAATATAGCTGCCGATAGTAATTTTAGATAGGACAGTTACTAATAATTAGAAATACTAATTTTAATTTGTTTTGTTCAGTCTCTGAATGCCTCTTCCACAGCAATCTCTGCAGGTAGCTGGACATAATTTATTCAGTCTTCTCAATTTGTGTAGTAACTTCAGGTTTTTTGCTTGCAAACTGAAAAGCATAACACTTGCTCTAAGATATGAAGTCGGCAAACTATAGGAACCTGATTGTAGTACTTAATAGCAGAAAGGAATGGCCACAACACTTGCAGAAAATAGCTCCTAAAAGATTCTACATGCTGTTCTAGTGCAGATCCTTACGCGTACAATGATTAATCCTGGAAATCTGTACTTCCTGCTTGTTCCTGCAGACTTTTTTGTTGTCATTTGTTACTAGCTTTTGTTGAACCATTAGTTTGTGTGTGTGCTGTCACAGAGTATAGCAGCTGTGAGTAGAGTGGTGGTGTTGGGTTGTATCATTGCTTATGCTGATAACTCTTGGTTCACTTTTAGACAAAATCACCTCCTTCTCCCACCCTGGCTAACTACCCAGTTCTATGCATGAGAGCTTATTTGCATTGACTTATTTTTCTACTTCACAGGACATACTTTAATCATGTGCAGTGTTTCTGAATGAATTATTCAAACAGGAAGGGAATTTTGTCTTTTTGTGAAAGGCATTCTTTGTTATCTTCAGTTGTCATCATAATGTATGCTGAACTCAAACATTAAGTGAGAATTTTTCAGTTTAGTCTTTAACTTCACGTTATGTCCTTATGTGTTCTTAAAATGCTTACATAAGGAATACTTTGTTTGGCTAAAGCTAGTGGAAATTATTGAAGCTGAATTCTGTTGTATATTTTTTTTTTTCCTTACCTGGTTCTGCTTTAGCGTAATTGATAATATCAGGTCAGAGAGGGCTCTGTAAACAGCCATCAATAAGAGCATGCTTATGTCTTACTGCTGAGCTCTACCGAAGTGGCAGCACTTCACTTTCTTCAGTTTGCTGGAGTCAGACCGTAATTGTTCTGCTAGCTCATGGCTGGTTGTCTCTTAAGTTAACTTATTTTTACTGAAGTAATATATTCCTAACTTCAAACTGTCTTTTTTGTCATATCTTTGATGTAGGAACATTCAGGGTTCTCTTGCATGATCTACAGTGGTTCCCAAGGTTGTACCTTTATGCCTCTCTGAGATGACAACAGCTTGAAATGTCATGCTGCAGAATGAATGATGTTTCAGGTCCTTTAGTCTACAGTTTGTTTGTAATATCCTAAATCGATGTCCATATATTACAAAAATTATTAGGTGTTGGCCTTATTGCATGAGACTTACTTCTATGAGACTAGCTGTCTATTAAGTAAGTCCTGTAGTGCTTCTGTCCATTTCTGTGCCCTTCTCCAGAGGAGCTTCATCTTTAGTTTCCTTAGTCCAGCAGGAGAAGGGTTGTGCATGTGTTCTTTCTCCAGCAAAACGTTGGCATGGTCTTGCCACAGCTCTGAATCATTGATCATTGGGAGGCAGTTGTTTATCTTTGGGAGGGAGCAGAGAGTGTCAAATTACTCTTCAGTTACTTCTGTTCAGAAGTCTCCTGGATCAAGATGGTTGAAGGGAACTGTATTGGGAGAAGAAAAAGGATTCCTCAACTTCTCCGTCTTTGCAGTTAACAAACAGTGCTAGGTTGGATCCCTGAGTTGTAGTCCCCAACTCATTTCACACCCCGTTGTCCTAATGGACAGGTCCAACTTGCTTTTGTTTCATAAATATCTGCCTTTGACAAGCTGAATTATGTTGAATGACAATTTGGTGATGTTGATCTAGAAAATACTTTCTAACCAATACTTATTAATCCTGAAATGGTGAAGTCACTAGGACATAATATATATATATTGTACCTCAAAATATTTCTTGGGAGGACCAGTAAATTACCTGAAGGGAAGTTATTTTCTGGTAGAAAGAAGTGATTTGCATCCCTGGGAGAGATACCGTGTCCCTGATGTCTCTGTCTTTCCAGTAACTTTTACTGACAGTGTGTGGCTTTCTTGGTTAACCCATCCTTACTTTTGCTTTTAGATTCAGTCTAAGGAGAAGATCTGGAGTCCTTTCCCTGCTCTTCGAAAGAGTTCTATTCAGTACTTTTTCTATTGATTGATTTCTGGGTATTACAGTTGGACAGATGATACAAAATTTACATGTGTGTACATATAGACAGAGAGAATTTCATATGTCAGCATTTCAAAATACCTTGTAGCTCCTAAGTCTTGATGGTTTGTGTTGGCTGGTGACAGTGGACTTCACAAGGCAGCAGTTTCTGTGACAGTATATAGGGTGTTCCAGCTCTGAGCTTCCTGCGTCAAACGGGCAGTACTCATTTGAGATACTGGGATATATTTGAGCCCCTGATATTTGAAAAGGGAAAAACTGGTTTGAATCTGCACTCAGTGTAGATAGCCAAACTTCTGTTTAACTGGTAGGTTAATGTTCTTTTTTATTCCTCCTATGTTTCTCTCAGTGACCCTGGTGGAGGGATTGAGATGTCAGAGTTCATACGAGAAGCAACTCCCCCTGTTGGCTGTAGTTCACGCAATTCTTATGCTGGGGTAGATCCAAACAACCAGGTAAGAATTAAAGCTACTGCAGTTGTTGCTTTAGTACTGCTGGCTTTACAATCTGTAGAGTAATATTTACTGTTTTTTTTCTTATTATTTTACTTTTTTAAATTGTATTAGGATAAACAACTTACCTTTCTGTATTTCTTAACTGCTTTATTAGGGTGGCACTGCACTCTCCCAGCTGCATAGCTCTTGCTCATCCCATCTTGTGTTCATTTTGGAAATGGCTGGATTTTCTAAGGCAACGTACTGTCCCATCAGAAAGTATTCCCTTTTGCTCAGTTAACTTTCTTCTGATTTAGTAAATCAAAAAGGCTCAGAGCATGGTCAGATAAGTACCAAGACCCACTGTGGTGGGCTTCCCTCTTCCTTTTGGTATCAGTGGGCCAATAGATAGCTCAAGCTGTAACTTCATCTTTATGTTCTAACTTTGTTTTCCTCCCTTAATTTTGTTTGATCTGTCATTTAGATGCTTTATTGGCAAACTGCAGTTGTGCTGAATTTGAGGAGGCTTCTGTTAAGTTGTCTTAGAACACATCCACTGCTGATTATCTCTTGCAATGCTAAATAGCTTTCTGAAAGTTATTATTCCTGACAGTTCAGACTCTGCAGTCAAAAATGTTAATTTGCTAAAGTACAAAAGCAAGATAAACTGGTAAAAATGGAAAGACTAAAACTTTATTGTTGGATGACCTCTGCAAAATCTTCACTGTTTTGACACTTTAACAGGGGTGGGAAGAAAGCAATAAATAGGGGCTACCACGAACCAGGTGGAAGTGCTGAAGAACTTGGCTTTATTAGATTTTAATGCAACTTCGTTATGCTCTAGTTGCCCTGTAATTTCACTGGGGAAGTTGTTCTGTTTCCTTATTATGTCCGCTAGATTTACGCATTCGACTTCCATAGCACTGCATGTGCTGTTCCTTCTATTTGGCTTGTGATGTTTAGCCAGTTGTGGCATCTTTCTTTTACCAACTCTTCATGAGGACAAGTAGATTGACTGGCCAGACCATAAGGTTATGTTGACAATGAGCAATGCAGCATCATATTAAAGGTACAGAAGCTATTTTTGAATGACGTGGAAATCCTTGGTGTTGTATTACAACATCAAGTCCTTCTAATTAGCTCTCTGAGCAAGCAGTATATAATGTAGTGCAGTGTTATGCTAATGTTTGGTGTTTTATCTGAATAATGCTTCGTTATGCAGCATAGAAACTCTGAGATTTTCTCCTTGGAAGAGAGCAGGTATTTGGTAGTGTTCAAAGGAATAGGAAGCGATGGTCCACGTAGGAAGACAGAACTAGGCTGGGGATCATGTTTCTTTGACTGGTCTTTGGAAAAAAGCTATTCCAAACATAC
The DNA here is from genome assembly GCA_009819775.1 of Phoenicopterus ruber ruber. Classification (NCBI taxonomy): domain Eukaryota; kingdom Metazoa; phylum Chordata; class Aves; order Phoenicopteriformes; family Phoenicopteridae; genus Phoenicopterus; species Phoenicopterus ruber. The sequence goes on from CM020219.1 coordinate 40,197,416, forward strand.
TCATAACAGTTTTAATGTTAAAGCATGTGAAGAAGCTCTGTGTTCTTTAATGCTGACAGTATAACACAGTTAAAGCTACTGTGAAAGGAAGTATAGTGTTTAAAATGTGTTTATGATGATAAAATTAGTGCTCACTAGTCTCTTGTGACTGAATTTGCAGCATCAAAAGGGTATGTGAACAGTAAGCATCTGAGTTCTGTTCAGTTTCTTGTGCAAAATGGCTTTCCCATGTTGATACATTTGCATTCAGCTACAGCATTCAGCAAGGCGTGTTACTGAAGGGAAAAAAACAGTTGAAACATGGCAAAATGACTGACTAAAAGTGTGCATGACAGTGTAGTAAAGAAAATGCATTGAACAAGCTCCAGCTGCTTTTTTGCATTACATGTAGTAAAGCCATTGTTCTTCTGTAGTATGGTTGAATAAAATCTGCATACATCTTCAGATTACCTTAAATTTGCTGTGCTTGCAGAGAGTTAGTAGAATTATGCTCTTTTCCCCAGAGTCATTTGAACTAGGGATTTTTGAAAAACAACATCCCAATAAGTATACAGTAAAGTCAAATTGCCATCATTTTTATATATCTTGGGTTTAGATTCTGCCTTTGAGTGCTCTCCTGTCATTTCTGAGTGGTTTAATTATTTGACACACGCATTTTTGCATGCTGTTCGGTGTTCTTTGAGAGAGGTGGTATGGAAATATTATTGAAGGAAAGACTAAGTTCTCTGTAGCACCTCTGCAAAATAATCCGCTACAGATTACAGGATGTATGCAGAAAGGCAGACCACAAACCTAAACAGCTAGCTAGTTTTTGTATGAGGAGGTATATGCCTGCTCGTTGGTCGTTGAACATGGCTGAAAAGCAGATACTATAAATTTGAAATGTGACTGTAACTAATATCCAAGAATAGATCAAGGAGTACTGGACACTCTTCCACTAACCAGTTTACTTGCTTTGAGGTGACTGTAATCCGTGTACTCGGAAACGGTCTTCAGAAGAAAAATTGCATTTGCAGGAATGAGAGGGAGGAATAAGATAGAGTAAAATGATTAGGTTAAATTGCTTTAAGTTTATTCAGCTGCCAGCAGGGATCATCCTGCCATATCCCCTGTTCATGCTGCTGCCATTTTCCATGTACCAACACTTAGGTTCTTGCGATTACCTGTTCATTGGATCAACTCTGACAGACCTGAAAACTAACCCTGGTAAAAAAAAAAAATGTCTCTTCCAATGGGAGCGGTTTCTGGATTTAGCTTGGTGTTTACTATGTTGAACAGATAAGTTTAATATTAACATGGTGTTTTCTTTAAGCATTTTAGGCAACTATGATCATTGCATTAAACATTCAGCTTTATAACAGCAGTTATTAGTGTACCATCACACTAGTGGTTTTTTTCCACATTAAGTATTTTCAAGGAAAATTCCTAGATTAGAAACTGTTTTTAAAATCAGCATAGCAAAATCTCCAAGTTCATTGGCTATAAAACAGAATAGTGCAGTGATACAGTGGGATGCATAATTAGATGCCTTGTCATCTTTGTTTGCAGTGGAAACGTTCTGAGTCAGAAAAGATTTTACAGCAGTGTGCTGTTGAATGCTTTTGTGCCTTTGAAAATCTCTCCTAGGTGTATAGGCAAATGCATGCATTGCAGTAATGGGAAACAACAGTTGGGTAATTTCTGAAAGTTTACAGCTTTTTACATAATTCCCTGTTTCTAGGTTGGATCTGGGTTATCTCGTCTGGGAACAGCAGCAACTATCAAAGGTGAGACTTTTGGCTACTACTTAAAATTATCTTGCAGTAGCACTTCATATCGCTATTGTTCACTATGTTGTTTCCAAATACTGTCTACCTTGTTCATCTTCAAAAGTTTTTTGTGAGCTAAGTACGGCATTTACTAATTGGAAGAAATCTTCCTTGGAGTTGCAAATTATGTGCCTAAAACACTAGGAGAGAATATACTGGAATCCATGCTCTGTTTTCCATGTAACAACAGGTTTTTCTTTTGCTTGTAAATGCAGAGCCAAGGGGTTGCTTTGAGTGGACTTTTCCCTAGTATTTTGAGTTCTGTGCAACCAGTCACCCTTTTGGTATTGTATTTCAATGACTTGATTATTTCTAGTTGCTTGGCATCTAGCAAAAGTATTGTCCAGGTCTGCCCTTGTGAACTCCTCCAAGACGAAAAGATAAATTATTTGTAATACGCAAAGTTGCCATCTTGTAAATTTATTAAGCCGATAATAAGACAAAAGAAAATGAGAGAGGACTTTTTGTCACCTTCCTGATTTCTCCTTACCTTTTTTATCTTTACAAGTATTTTGTTACAATCTACCCCTCATTTTTATTGGCAACCATGCAAAAAGGAATATTCAATGCTCTTCTTTCTTAAAATTCACAGGAGATACTGACACTGCCAAGACCTCTGATGATATCAGTTTAAGTCTTGGCCAGAGTTCTAGCCTATGTAAAGAAGGGAGTGAAGAACAAGGTAAAATTTCTTCTTCTGCATATTAACCATGGTATTTTGTTACCAAAGACCCTTTGCTTAACATGCTAAATAAATTCATGCAATTTGTTAATAGGCTCTAAGAAAGGGTATCTGGAAGCTCTCTGTTTCCTTCCTTAATTACTCTAAGTTCCTGGGATGCATAGCTCGAATACTTCTAACTTTATTCTTTGGCTGTGTGTTTCTTGTTCCAGCATCTTCCAGCAGGTAATAAATATTTACTGTCTCCTTACTGCTGAAAGATAGCTAGCTTATGTGTCTCTAGACCATCTCTCTCATACTGAAAGTGGTCTGGGATTCATGGACTTCATTGTAGACTAATTTGCTTTGGTTTCCAGTATAGCCAAATGATTTTTTTTAAATTGGGCGTGCTTTTCTGTGAAGTAAATAATCCTGCGCAGAGTTTTGTGTTTCTGGAGCTATCGACTACTACTAATACGCAAGCTATCAGAGTTTTGTAATTGTTTTTTCCTAGTATGTGAGGAAACTGCTAGCTCGTATTCTTCAGTTGTCCAGTTTTGTTTCAGATCTCACTTTTCATTTAGCTTCATTGCCAGGAAAAAGTCTGTTCAGACTAAAACAGAGCATAAAACTGTAGGGAAATCTTTTGTTTGCTGATTTGAAGGTACCTGGTGATCAGCAGGAGGTTAACTCTGGGAATACTATAGTTCATTTTGCCCAATTTAATCAGACTGATGGGTTCCTTTCAGTCGTTACTGTGTGATTCGGTGCAGAAAGTACATTTAAAATAGAGGATTACAGGTGGCTGTGCTGGTGTAATAGGCAGCAGGGTTCTACTGCTTTCAGATGCGTAATGGAACTGTTTGTGAAGTCTCTTAAGTTACGCATGTGCAAATACACTCTACAAAAATTTAGCAATTGTAGTAACTCCACTTGGCCTCCAGATCTTCTGTTTTTAGTGACGGTACCAAAAAGGAAAGTGGCCTGACTTTCAATACTACCTGCAGGTGGACACTTTTACAGGAGACTGCTTCTGATGGATGACAAAACCAATTGTTCTGACCAAAAGCTAACAGCAAATCCTCATGATTTGCTTTAACAGCAACAGTTTTAGAGGTAGTAAAACTCAGTAACTTCGTAGGGAGTTTCATTATAGTACCAATAGACCTGTGCCAGTGCCTGCGTCCTTGCTAACTTTGAGTTTGCTTAGTATCTGGTAGGAAAGGTGATTTTTGTTGGGTTTTTTGTGAATTCAAAGTTAATGGGGTTTAGTCTGTTTTCTTTAATAATTTTAAAGTTTATGTGAAACAAACAGTTTACTGCATGTAGGAAACAGAACAAAAGGCAGGTTTCCCTCTTACAATTAAGAAACTTTGTGATACATAAAAACATTAAGTCTGAGACACATGAGCAATAGAGGAGGTTGGGGCCTTGTCAGAATCATGTTGTCTTTTATTAGCTGCTAAGATTAAGCTGGTGTTACAGTTTCTTTTTTATGAAAAAAGTCTGTCAGGTTTACTCAGATGCTAGGAAGTCTTTTAAATGGTAATGTGATGCATAGTACTACTCACAAATGGATTTGTCAGTTTATTTACTTTATCAGTTGTAAAGCAGATTGTATAACTTACATGAACATTGTACATGAATATTTTTAAATATGTACTTAAAACAGATTTGGCAACTGATCGGAAGCTTTTTCGTCTGGTGTCGAATGACTCGTTTGTCTCCATCCAACCTTCATTATCCTCTGGACAGGATTTGCCAAGAGACAACAGTGACAAAGTGTGCCTCTCGAACAACCAGCTTGTGGACCAGTCTAAAACCAGTGCATGTGACGCAGAAGTAGCTTCGCTTGTAACTCTGCATTCTCACTCCTATAGGAAGGATCATAGACCACGAGGTGTACCAAGGACTTCTAGCTCTGCTGTCGCTTTTCCAGATGCTTCACTAAATGACTTCCCTCTCTATCAGCAAAGACGAGGACTAGATCCTGTCCGTGAGTTAGAAGCTTCCAAGCCCCCCTCTGGATCCAGAGAGTCCTTGGCTGAGAACTCTTGCATTTCAGGAGTTTTTCAATTAGATGACATTCTGAAAAGTAGCAGCCCTCAACCATTGGCTAAGAGTGGGAAGAGCAAATCCTTGAAAGCAGACAAAAGTGTGGACAGTCTGAGAAGCCTGAGTACTAGAAGCAGTGGTTCAACAGAAAGCTACTGCAGTGGGACTGATCGTGACACTAACAGTACTATCAGTAGCTATAAAAGTGAACATACTAGCTCAACGCATATAGAAAGTGTGTTGTCAGAGCACGAGGAGGAGTCTCCTAGAGAAGAGAAAAAGGATGGTAAGAAAAAGGACTGTGGTGTTGACTCAGAGGATGACAGTAGTTCTACTACTGACAAAAGGACTAGTAGTGAAAGGACTGCTGTGGAAGTGAGCACTAACAGTGGTGTTCAAGAGGTAAAGGGTTCTAATGCATCTGATGAGATGCACAGTCAGAAAGGTCTTGGTGCCTCTGCTTCAGAAGAGGCCAATAAGAACCCACATGCCAATGAATTGACTACGCAAGCTGACAGGCCACCTGGGAAGGCTGCTGAACAAAGAGATGAGCAGAGTGAGAAACTAGTTGTGTTAGTAGATTCAAGAGCTTCTAAAGAAACAAGTGGAAAACAAAAAGAAGGAGATGTTCGACCAAAATCTTCTAGTTTAATACATCGAACAGCCTCTACCCACAAGTCCAGCCGGAGAAGGACAGGAAAAAAGCGGGCTAGTAGTTTTGATTCAAGTCGGCACAGGGAATATGTTTCCTTCCGAAGTGTATCTGGTACTAAACCTCACAGTGCTGTGTTTTGTCACGATGAGGACTCCAGTGATCAAAGTGACTTGAGCAGGACATCAAGTATGCAGTCAGCTCACCAGTTCAGCAGTGATAGCTCTTCCAGCACCACCTCCCATTCATGCCAGTCTCCTGATGGAAAGTACAGTGCTCTAAAGACCAAATATGTTTCTAAAGAACGTGGGGGCACAGACTCTACCCATGTAAGCTCTGAAGGAATTGGCAAAAAACGATCTACACGTCGGACTTCTAGCACAAACAGTGCCAAGAATCGTGCCAGAGTATTAAGCCTGGACAGTGGTACTGTAGCTTGTTTAAATGACCCAAATAGTTTAATGGCACCAGGTAACATAAAACAGTTAACCACTTCAAAATCTGATTTGGAAGCCAAAGAAGGAGAGGTGCTAGATGAGCTATCTCTGTTGGGAAGGGCTTCACACTTAGAGTCGGTCACTCGTTCTAGGAATAGCTTACCAAGCCAGGCTACATTTCCTGAAGGGGAAGAGCAAGAATCAGCAAGTGGAGGTAAGTAAATGACCTACCAGAAGTACCTTGCAGTATTTTGTTAATGAGTCTGGTATCTATGACTTAAGTTACAACTATACTTAAGTGTCTTCCTGTTTCTTCGGTCTTGCCTAGTAAAACTGACAAAGCATTTCCTTCATAATCTTTTGGAAGGTCTACAGAAATGGGAGTTGAATTCAAACAAGTGTTATGAATAGATAGAGGTGTTACGGATTTGTAACTGGCAGTCTTTGTTAACCAGAGCTGTATCTTAAAATTATTATTTGTGATCAAATCAGACCTGCTCCATTGTGTTACTCAAACTTCAGATTATGTGTACTATTTTAAAAGTTAACAATAAAAGAGAGACTATTTTTGTTTGAAAGATTGTGCAGTTTAGAAAATTGGGAACATGGAAGTGATTGCTTGAAGTTACTGCTGCCTCTTAGGTGAACTCTGGCATGGCTTGGGGTGATATCAAAAAAACCCCAACCTACCAACCAAAAAAAAAAAAACCCCACAACCCAAAACCAAACCCCAAACCCTTATCGTGCTGCCTTGAATTGTGCATTCTTATGATGGTCTAGTTACTAAGCTGAATTCTCCTAGGGATGTGATTTTGCTTAGCCTTGCCATTATTGGCTAGACAGTGTTGTTTACTTTGGGGTTGTGTTGTGGGGTTTTGGGTGGTTTTTTTGTCCTCATTATGAGAACACAGTAGCCTTCCTGTGCTGGAGAGAAGAACGTAGTTTCCTCTTACTTTCTAACTATTGCTTTGCTTGGTGTAACGCGAGTACTAAGCTTATCTGTAGTAGCTCGTATTAATATAGATTAATAGGGGTGTTTAAAAAAATTTTTGGAGCTCTTAATAGTTTTTTGTTTATCACTTGTTATGACGTTTCAGTCTCTTTTCTTGATTAGCCATATTGACTGCCTTAACTGGAAGGCTTTTTGTGTCATGGAAGATAAATGGGTTTAAAATAAGTTTTCAGAGCAGTATGAGATTGCTAATTGCCTCAGTCTGACTTTTGAGATTGTTTGAGACGAATATCTACCAGATAATCTGGATCTTGTTAGCTAAGCACACAAATGCTTCATAAAATTGTATTTTAGATCAAGACACAGATAATTTTAAGAAATTGTAGCAAATTTAGCGTCCTTGTTATTTAGACTGCCTAGACAAAGTATAGTGACTCTTCCATCTTAAAAGGAGAGAGTTCCAACTCACAGTGAGATGAGATATGACCAATAGTTCTCCCCCCCCTGCCCCCCCCGTCCTGCCCCAACACTGATATAAGAGCAAACTCTTAAAAATCAGTACAGTTAATTTTTTTTTTTTTTGGGGGGGGGGGGGGGGGGGGGGAGGAAATGTGCTACACTGAAGTTCAGCTGTGTATTGATTACTGATCAAATCTGACTGGTTTACAGTTAGTTCAGACCTATTTAGATGCTTTCACTTAAAAAAAAAAAACCAAACAAACCAAACACCCTGCATATATTGGTACTTTTTGTCTTTCTGTTATTCCTAGTCAGAGTTCTGCAGCAGCTTTAATAAGAGTCCAGGTTGCTCTTTTAGTACTAACTCTGCACGCTAAACACTTAACACACATTCTTATTATGCCTTGTTAAAGTGACAGCTCTTCTTTTATGTCTACTGAGAGTAATTTGACTAATAAAAGGTCTGCTTTATGTGCTTACTGTTTTGACTCTATGCTCTCCTTAGCACAAGATTTAATTTCACTTTGGGTTGTGCTATTGCAGCTTAAAACTGTTAAGGTTCTCTCCTTATATGCAAAGGAGGATTAATATACTTTACCTTACAGAACACGTCAGACTTTATATGCACTCACCAGTCATCAGTAGTCTGAAAGAAGCAGTGCATGACTGATGCTGTATATCACCAAATATTTTGATTGATCTTTTAAAGAGTGAAATGGCGGGGAAGACCAACCCTAACACATTTAAAAGCAATCTTAAAGATACAAATCTGTAGCAGCTTAAGCAGGGAAGTCTTGCTGTCATTGTTGCTGGACTATTCTTTTCAGTTTCCACTTTAATCTTTGTTTAGATAATGGTCGTTTTAAAGTTGTTCGTATTTTTAATAAATGGTGAGCACACAAATATTACTTGCCTGTGGGTTTCAGGCTGACTTTAAGAAGCAATTTGGATTCAGGTTCTCCAGATTTGATGACATCATATGATTAATAACACTTGCTGTACCTTATGTTTCTTATTACCAATAGAATAGGAAATCTTTCCTTTTATAATTGTAAAAAAAGAATGTCATTCTGCTTTTTTGAAAGCAGAACAAAAATATCACTTACTTTTCTTTAGCATTACTTAAATATTTATGCAGTCATGTCTAGTCTCAAGCCAGTAATTATTTTGAATTTATCTGTTCATGATTAATCTGAATAATTCCTTCATGTTGTCCTTCATTTCTACTGTTTTTTCTTTTTGTTGGGTCATCCCCCCGCATTTATGGCTTATATGGCAAGTTTTGTTACAGCTGTGTCTTTAACTGTGCCTTTCTTCTTTCGGCTTACCTGTGACTAATAGTAATCAGAGAAGATGTTTTAACTTCTTAGACTCTAAATTGCTTTATATTCAGTATTTCCCACTATTAAGTCGTCTTCACCTTTTGAGTGTTTTTGAAGACATACATGTGTAACATAAATATACATCATATGTGTCTATGTGTATAGAAATTATTTGAGAAAATTAAGAAGTTATTTTATTTACATGTAGCAGATGAATTACAGAATAAACTTGGTTCAGATTTTCATAAGATCAGAGGATATTGGTTGGATGGGACTCTTAGAAGTTGTCTGGTCCAGCCTCCTGCTGAAAGGATTATTTTATAATTCTATATAAATTTTTTAAAATTTCTATGATTACTTAGGATGACTTTCTGAAACAAATAATTAACAGATGCACGCTGGATAACCAAAAGACTGATATTAATACCGCCTCCTCTTTTTCAGTCAGCAGCTTTCAGATCCTATTTTTCAAATATGACTTAGATCAGTAATTACAACTTCATTTTATCTTTAAGGAGTAAACTAAACAGTACATCCTTCCTTGTTTGTGTAACTGCTAAAATGTGTTTCGTAATGGATATGGCCTATAGTAATCTTTTACTAAGCAGGATGCTATACAAACTTGTACATATTTTACTTCAGCAGATACAACTTAGCAGTTTCATTTCTATCTTATTATGCCAGGAAGTGGTGAATGACTCACTTTTTACAAGGTAACCTGTGTATTTGAATAGAAATTGCAGTTCATTAAAATGCAGACAAACAGCGTTTTGAGAATTCTGTAATTGAATACATGTGGTGGATTTATGACAAAAAAATAGAAGATATCTTACAATAGTTGTTATCTTGTTTAACTACCCAGCTTCTAAGAATAGCTAGTGAATTGATGGGTTATGGGTTAGATGAAGTTGTTTAGATGTCTATAAGTTTGCCTAGATGTCTAGTGATATTCTGGAAATACCACCTTGATACTCTCCTACGCCTGGCTTCTGTCAGATGTGTGCTATTTCTGCATTGCTATTTGTGAAGACTTAAAGAACCAGCATAATGCAGTGTATGACACAGTGATGTTTTGTAAAACTTGAGCTGACTATATCACTTTTTTCGTACTATGCTTATGTTGCGTATGGTCTGCAGTCATTACTTATTTTGCCTGTGTTGTAGAGCTGTTCTGTGCTTCTGATGGCTTTAGTTTGATATGCTTTCTGCAGGTGAAATTAATACAGTTACAGAAGATGGGGCTTCTGGTCTGTTTTCTGGGAGTCTATCAGTTTGCATTCAAACTGCTAAACCAAATGGTTTGCATGAGAAATCAAACTCTGAAAGAGTTCAGAAATGGTAGAAACTGAAAAAATGTGTAAAGTTGCTGTAATCTGGTTGTGTGTGTGTTAGCTGTCTCTACTTGTGTGTTCAGCAGGACCCCTCCTGTAACTGGATCAGATTAAGCAGATTAGCTAGTAGAAAGGGCTCTCTTCCATATGAGGTTCTTTATTGGAACCAAAAGACTGTGTTCCATTACTTGATTTTAGATGTCAACTAGCAATGTCATAATGTACACAGCATTTGGTTCAAGCACGACATAGAAATTTTAATGTTAGCCCTTACCAGTGTCTGACTTTGAAAAGCGTAATGTTGTTCTGTCACAGCTTTTGTGTGTAAAGGTTGAGTTTTACAGAACTACCTCTGATTTTGGATATCTTCTTATCTCGGTAGAGATGAGATGTTGCCATTTAACACTTAAAGATGTAAACAGCATTAGGAGTGATGTGTGAGGCTGAAATGGAATTCTGCAGTTTTGGACCTTAAGAATGAAATAACACTTGGAATGAATCTTGCATCTACTAATTGTTAATCACTACCTATTAAAGCAAAATGCAGTTTCAGTATGCTGTGTGGGGACTGCGTCTTGCCTGTTTCGTCCCCTTTCTGGTATTTATGGATAATACAGGAGCTTTTCACTAGATGACTTATGACTAAAATAACTACCATCTTCCTGATATTTTGTGGTTCCATGAAGGTGGTGATGGGGAACACACAAACAAAAACCTCAGGTTTTGTCCAACTTGCAGAGGTGCCTGTTGAGAGCCAGGAATGTGTGTAATTGCTTGGCAAAAGCCCTGAGTGCTACTGGTAAGAGACTTCCTGTAACTTGGTAGAAACATGCTCCTTTAGTGTGTCATCTACACAGTATAAGATATTCTATCTAATGTTCTGCAGGGCTGCATAAGGGAAATTCAGGATACTTGGTGAGAAATGCATGCCACAGCATTACAGCATATACCAAAAGTTAAAAATGAAACAAAATACACTTCAGATAATTGTTTGTTTGTTTTTTCCATGGGACTATTATTTATAAAATATGACCCTGTTTAAATTCTCTTAAACCTCCCAAAGAAACCAGAAATAGTAGTTCTTCTAAAATATTTTGCATTGCTGTGGGAGTGAGTTATTTATATGTCTTAGATCAGTAGTGTTTGTGCAACTACTTCTCGCAATAATTTTTAATTGATTTGGAAAGAGTGGTTCAATTTTGTTGACAAGTACCAAGTGTTGTTCGTAAATTTGCCAAATATTAATCTCAAACAGCAGCTGAGTAAGAATTTTTGATACTTGGTATAAACGAAGCTGCATCTACTAAAGTTTATAAGCTGCTTTTTTCATGCTCCTTTATAGATGTACCTGGATTTGTTATGCATACAGCTGAGAAAGTTCTGAGAGCGCTCTGAACTGTAATGGAAGTGCTCACATTGCTGCCAAATGTAGCTATGAGATGCAATTCCAGGATATATCGAAGTTGGCTACTGATTAACATTTGGTATTAGAGTTAATAGAAGCCTATTCAAAGCAAACACGACTTTCTGTGTATGATATACTAATGTAGAACACCACTTATGCTGGAAAGAATGTGTTCTAAAGATTTAAAGCATCTTTTCCTTAAGGTGAATACGTCCAAATACAAAGTCAGAATTAAGTTTCATAAAGGTTAATGTAGGTTATGAACACTTGTCTTCTGCATGAACATACTACTAGCTATTGATACCCAAATCCCAAACCCCTGTTTGGGCAGGGGATCAGATTAGGTTGTAGCTTTAGCTCTTTGACCTGAAGTCCATCAACATTATATTCAAGAAGTCTGTGAGTAACACCTAACGTTTTTAAAAGTGGAAGAATTCAAGTGCAAAGCACAGTGAAGTAGAATAACCGAGACTCCTAGTTTTATCTTTGGCATTAGTATGGAAATTTCTCTATCAAGCTGGTCTGTAAAAATGTTTGGTTCAGAATTGAAAACAGATGGTTTCATTGTCCTGATTATTCCCTGCTTGACAGTATTTTGCTTTTCAGATTGTTGTAGTGACTGGTTTGACATAATTGTAAATATTCCTCTGGCCTAGTCTCAAACTTGTTTTTTTCATACATTCAACCAAAACACTGAAGTCTTAGGCTTCACTTCCCTTGTTTCTCTTTCAATTTTCTTTCTTTCTTCTTTTTTTTTTCCCCCTGTGACAAGCTTTCCTTCCTAAATTGTCTGAAATCATGTGTTGTTTTCCTCTGCCCTATTTTCTAGCAAAAGTTTGTATCTTAGACATGTCCCTCTGTTCTTCATTGTTTCTCCTTTGCTGCCTACATCTCCAATCTTCAGAAATTGGCATTAGTGATATTTTTCATGAAATGTCCACAGTAAGTTATAATAATATAAGTCAATACTTTGCTTTTTCATCAGAGTAGTATAAGAAATCCCTGCAATTGTAGGTCTTATAATGGTGCATAATCCACAGTGATTAATAACTGTATACTGAAGATATGGACTGAACAGACGCCTTCTTTCTACTTGGGTATCTTATAAGTATGGATTTTAAAATAGTGTTAGGGCACATGAGAATAAACTACGAATGCCTCAACCATGAGGACAGTGGTGGTATGAACCCATAAATGCATGTGAGAAGTATGGCTTTTCTCAGATTTTAAGCATGAATGAGATATAGATGCTTGATACAGAAGAGCAAAATTTCAGCTGTTTGGTTTGGCAAAGTATGTTCAGTGTTAGAACACAGATTTCATTGCTTATGTGAATGCATGAGCCATAAACTATTCATTTCAGCTCTCACTGAGAATTTGTAGGGTTGGTCATTACAAGTGGTTGAAAATAGTTAGATCATAATTTCCTGTTTGATTGGGAGAGCACTGGCCTGTCCAAGCATCACTCAGGTTCCATGCATGCGTTTAATCGTGCTTAACCTGACTAATGTTCAAAACCATCTAGACTTCAAGTGACATATTTTTGGTTTTTTCTTTCCCGAGAAGAGTGAGGGACACTGTTTCCATTGTGCGTGGGTGTTTTGGGTTTTTGTTTTCTTTCCAGTCAGACTAAGTTTGCAATTTTTATCCTGAGAACTCTGGTTTTCCACATGGATGCTTTCCCTCTGTATTACCTCCATACCGTATCTTTCCAGGAATCTTCTTTCTTGGGAAGAATTTATCTGAGGCACTGGGTTTAGCGTTTTTGCCTAGCAAAAATGAAATGGGACTTGTTATGCAACAAAACTTGAAAATTCTCCTTTTTATCTCATGCTTCTTCAGTTTGGGTTAGAAGCAGTGGTATGTACATGCAGGGTGATGTTGTAAATGTTTTGGCTTGTATGTGTAAATGTTCCACTTTGAAAGAAAATACTTGGTTTTGATGTTTCTTAAAGCTAGTTGTATTGTATGACAATTGTATAGTTGTAGTATAAAACTTTGTGTCTTCAGTTATGTTTAAAACTTTAAGGAACTACAGAAGTTTTAAATCAAAAACACTTCTGTAGTGTGGAAAGAGAAATTTTGGAAAGGCATAACCTGCAGGCGGGATAGTTCAGCCTATGTTTGGATATTCCCAGTTTGACAAAGGGATGTGAATTATTTGTTGTTCTAGAATTTTCTCTACGATAAATTTTGATCCTTTTATTGGGAAAGTATCATTCCAAATGTGTGATGATGAAATTATATCCTCATGACTTTCTAAGTGTGTAACTGCCAATTTAGCTTTTTTCCAATCAGAAACATAATGAAAAAAAAGGATGAATTTTAATAAATATGTGTTCATATGCGCAGTTGCATTAACAAATACAAAAGTAAAATTATTTCCTCTTTGAAATTATATGTCTTATAGTTGGGAATAGGTGTGGGAGAGTTAAGTTTGCTACAAGGTTGTCATTAGGTCTCCACCTCTTACTTTATTGATCTCTGGGATGTAGGTTTGTATTTCTAACTTGTGCACTTTGAACTTCAAACCTATTTTTCCTGTTCTTGAGAACAGATAATGTTGGGGGCTCAAATACATATGACAACATGCAGAAGAAATTTAGGCTTAAATTTCTTGACATTAATGAAGTGTAGTGTTTCAACGCAAAAGGTTAGAATAAAGCAGAAAAAGAACAGACTTCAATAACAAACACTCTGTAAGTTGAGAGGCTTGTCTTCCTTTACTGATTTACTTAAAGTAAGCAGGAACTGTAAAAGTATAACCTATGTTATCTCTCCCTCTTAGATCTAGATTTTGTACATGAGTGTAGATGTTGGATCTTAAGTTTCTGGTGTCTAGATTAAGTGGTTGTAAGTATCAGCATCAGAAAAGTGAGTGATGGTCTAAAGATGTATTTAAAAAAAAAAAAGCTGTCCTACAGGGATACTTTTTTTCTTTAGTTTTGTTTTTAAACATCAAAACATTATGTTACTTTGTAAATATTAAAGGAAGCTAATTTATGTTAAAACAAAGTATTTCCTTCATGATTAAACTGCTCTTGGAGCATGACAGAGGATAATTTAGGAGTTTTATCTCACATCCTGCTGGTGAACTCACAAGCAGCTGTATTGCTCCTTCTCATTAAAGACAAGTAGAAACACAAATAATATGGATTAGCATAAGTAGCTTTCCATACTGGTATGTATGTGTGGGGTTGTCTTTTTTCAGTCTTGTGTACTCTTTAAAATGAGTTTGTTTTTTGTTGTGGTTTTGTTTTGGGTTTGTTTTTGGTTTTGTTTGCTTTTGTTTTGTTTTCTTAAAAACCCTACCAAACCCAAACTTCGCTCAGTTTGGCTTTCCACACTTCAAACAAGCTGTAATCCTTTCTGTTCAACTAGCTTTACCTTTTTTTTTTTTTTTTTTTTTTTTTTTTTTTTTTACTTTCTTAGTCATGGTTTCAACATTTATCTTGAGATGTTGCGTAATGTTAGCAGACTCGGAGCTTGTTGGACTGAAAAGCTCTGTGGTCTTTTGAAAAGAACTTACAGGCTTGTTTAGTGATCCTGTATGTCACCACCTACAGTCAGGAAGAGCGTATATAGGTGATGTGCATTGAACAAAAGTTTCAAGATAAATCAAAAATCCCTTGGTAGATTAGGTAGAAAACTACACCAAAATCTACTTGGATTTTTAAAGGTTAAAGTGAAATAATAAAAAGTTATCAAATGCTGGAACTATTTGCCTGTGCAGCTTTGAATTTAATCCCCAAGTACATATGAATTTTGATTTTAATTTTTTTTATTTTCAAACATGTTTATATCTCTGTTTTCCTCACAGGACACTGCCTCAGTCAGTGCTTGAGGTAGACTTCCTTTAGTGATAAATTGGAGCTGTGTAGGAAGGACCTCTAGTGTTTCCGTAATCTGGGCTTCAGTTGTTGCAGAAGGTGATGTTTACTGAATAAAGGATATGAAAAGAAAACCAGATGTTGTCAGTGTTAAGTATGCTGCCTTGAAGAATTGCACTTGAATGCTATTTTTGCTAAGTAGGTGCAAATGGTAATTAAGATGTAATGCTGATGTTTACCATCTTAATGGTAATTAAGATGTTTCCATTTCTGTTGAGACTAGTCACTGTTCTTTATTTCATGATGCTTAACTATGGCCTGATTAGCAGAAACGTGTGGAATTGCTTTTGCATCTGAAGTCAGTGGAAGCTGTGTTGTGAATATATGAATTTTTATATGCTGATGTATACACTGGAAAAATTGAGCTTTACAAATTGGCACCCAAAATTAGTAGGCAGTTTTGACCTCTTGTGTGTTAACTTAATCCATCAGAAAAAAGTCAGGATTCATACTGTCTTGTTTAGTGTGTTCCACTTTGCCACTACTTCAAGTATGAGAGCTATAAAGAAATCCTTGAAGAAATTAGGCTGTGTATTAAAACAAAGCATAAAGCTGTATATTAAGCCACAAGATTGAATTCTTGCTGAAATACACTGAAAAGGAAGTATCATCTATTCATGCTTAGAATAACAAAACCAGTTGTGGAGGAGTGATGAGAAAGTGAGCAATCCCACAGTTTTCCTGAAAGGATAGGAAAGGACTGAATTAAGGATGTCCTTAACTTTTGACGTTTTGGTAATGAAATGCTTATAACTTGAATGCTGGTCTTAAAGTATATCTCTTCATGTAGCTTCTTAGCTTTTAAAGCAAACTACAGATTGAAGTCTCATGTACAGTATTCACTTGATAACCTGTGGTTCATGGGTGAAATTAGACTCTTGTTCCATTCAGTCTTTATTGCTTGAGCTATGGCAGTAATACACAGCCGTAGTAGCTTGCTATAGGTTCCTATTCCCTGTAGACCAGCATTAGAGTCTTTCCTGGTAAGTTTTGAAAGCTTAATGACAGGAATGTTGTAACTTGAAATGTGCTTAAGTGAACACGGACTACTCTGCCTATGATCTTTCTGCCATAAAAAAGCATTGTTCCTTTAGTGTTTTCTCTCTTTTTTTTTTTTTTTTTTATTTTGGCTTGACACAATCCCTGGTTTTCTCACTCTAGTAACAGGCTTCTTGGCTACCAAGTTGTGACTTCCCCTTCAAGATTGTGATTCTCCTCTTGCACTGACTTCATGTCAAGTTGGTTTGTTTTTGGTTTGAGTTTTTTGGTGGTTTTTTTTCCCTCCTCCTTCACTTGCCTGCCAAAACCTATTTTCTCTGTGACCCATTCATTTGGGCTTTCTAGTGCTCTGCATTCAAATTGGTTAGTAGCTTCCTTGGTTCAGGAGGAAGACTCTGATTGTAGATGCACCATGAAGCAGTTCAAATCCAAAGTTGTTCAGACTGTAAAGCTTAGGGAGCACAGGTGGATTTTGGGGGGTAATCTGTGGAAAAATCTTAGACTCCCTTGAGTACACGCAGACTGTTTTTTACAGTGTTGCTTTATAAGTGGACCAAACCTTTTTTTTGTTTGTTTTTTGTTTGGGGAGCTGAAATAACAAAACCACCAATCCTTACAAAGAAGTTATTCTCTCACTTAATCTCAAGCCCCTGTTCCTCCAAGTCAGTGTAACTAGTCTAAAATGAGCAACATGTATCCCTTGGTGCTTATGGGGAAAAAGAAAAAAGCAACTCTGTTTTGTCCCCTGAGGAGGTGTGATGAGGTTAACCTCAACCCTACCTGTTTGGCAGAAATTATAAAATTGAGAAGAGAATATTATGGTGAGGAGTGGCAGACAACCTTTCTAGGTTGTCCTTTAGGCTTCTCCTTTAATTATCTATTAAATGAGCTAAAGGGTGAGATCAGTCTCATCTCTTCCTGCCCTGTGTAAATGGAAGAGATTTGGGATATACAACTTTTTGCAACCTGGCAGTTAAAAAAAAGTAAACCGGATATTGAAGAACACCCATCCCCCACCCACCCAAATTTTTACTAATAATTGTGTGTTGTGATCCTGTCTTGAGGCAGGTTATTTGAACAGTCAGTGCATAAGCTGCTTTTGTTGTTGCAAGTCAAGTTCATTAACTTGGGGAGGGTCAGGGGGAAGAAAGGAGTCTTAAGTTACTGTGTACGTAACTAGGATGGGTTCTTATTTGACCTAAAGTCTGTCTTGATGCAGCAGCACAAGCCAGCGAGGAGACTGTCACATTTCGTCGTGAACGCAGCACATTTAGGCGTCAGGCAGTACGACGCCGGCACAATGCAGGGAGTAACCCTACCCCTCCTACATTGCTCATCGGATCACCCCTCAGGTAGGGTATCTAAATGTTCCACCATATTTAGCATGCATGCAGCAGACCACTTCTCCCCACACCCACCAGTGTTGCCAGAAAAGCACTTTTTACTTCCTTCCCCACCATAACCTCCTTGAGCTGTCACTGCATGTCACTGTGGGCTTGTTGAATTGTGCATGTATATGTGGCACTATTTTCAAAATGATCAGGACAGCCAGTCTCTAACACGTTATAGCTGATTTCAGATTGATAACAAAATGAACTAATGCTAACAAACTTAGACTCAGTGAGTGTTTTTTATCAAAAACTTTTGAAACTCTTACTTGAAGCAAGGAGAAAAACCCAAGAAAGTATTACTCACCACTCCTCATTTTGGTTTCCTTTCCTTTAAGTAAGCAAGCATTGGAGACACTTTTCATGTCTGTAGATAGTGAGAGATAAGC
Source organism: Phoenicopterus ruber ruber (assembly GCA_009819775.1). NCBI lineage: Eukaryota > Metazoa > Chordata > Aves > Phoenicopteriformes > Phoenicopteridae > Phoenicopterus > Phoenicopterus ruber. The sequence continues at coordinate 40,215,164 of CM020219.1, forward strand.
CTAGTAACAAAATGGCAGAACATTATAAAGAGCTAAATTGTATTTGCAAAGGTTCCACATCTAAAATATAGGTAAACCATTGTATGAACATCCTGCAGCTTTTTACAGCAAAAGAGAAATAATGAAGTAATAGTTACGTCTTTGTTATAAAATGCACAGTATTGTTCAGTATTAAATCTGATTGTGTGGCCTTGTGCATGCCTTGGCGATGTTTAAAATGTACTATATACATGTATCCCAGGAGTTCCCAACCTTCATTGGCCCATTTGTTAACAATACTGAGCCTAGTGATAATGTTATGTACAGCAACTCTGTTTGGTCTGTCAGCTTGAACAGTAGAAGCAGCAACCACAGGAAGTTTTTAAAATTGCTTTTTAAATCTTTCAATCCTGTGGTTGCCTACGGTGCTGGAGAATCTGGCGAGCAGAACATTGCCTGTAGAGGAAGGAACACTCCCCCCATACGTATCTAAGTAACTCTTCCTCCAGTTATATGATAAATGTGCAGGAATAATTGTATACATTGTGTATTCTTAATGATCTTCCTTCATACACTAAGCTGTCTTTTAATAATAGGAGCAGTCTGCTTTTGTGTTTCAGGAATACTTGTGTAATTCTTTTAACTGGAAAAAGCTATAGAAACTGAGCAAATAAAAAGAAAATAGTTTACAATAGAGGATGGGGGAGGAATCACGGCATCTTTGTGGCACCACTGAAATAATCAAGGACTAAGTTTGTAAATTTTCCTCAGGCAGGAGGATTGCAAGAATGGTACCTAAAATCTAACAACTGAAGAATTGACTTCTGCCACATCAAGGACTGAAACTAGTTAGATGTGTTTTCACTGGCTAGTGCAGTATGTAGGAGTAATCACATCATTCCAGATAATTTTGTGTTAAGCCTTCTGGTCTTGCTGAATGTAGCTTGTTCAACTTTTAAGTTAGTGATTTACCTCATATTGAGGGATGCTAAAACTTTGCATTCTCTTAGATCACTTTTGCTCTACTCTCCATTGCGTTCACTTGCTTCTGATATTTTTTTCTCCTTTTTTTTAAGAGGAGGGTAGTATAGTTTTGTGCATTGGTTGATAAGAGGCTGTGCAGACTATTCAGAGCTCCTTAACTGCATTAGCCAGAAAACAGTGAGTTTTCTTTCTCTTAGACAGGTAGAACGTAGGGCAAATAGAGGACTCTGTTTTAAACTGAGGCTGACAGCTGCCTCATTTTCACATGCTAGTGCAGTCATTAAGGTTCCCATGGCTTAACCTGGACTTCAGTGAGAGATCATGAGAAAACTGAAGTTCATGGAAGTAACTTTTTAATTGCACAAGATGTTCAAGGGTGAAAAAGCAGATCAAATATTCTAGCCTTGTATTTCCTCTATGCATCTTCCAGTTATCTAAATTTGTTCCTTTCTAAATTAAAAAAACCACCCCAAAACTCTGTACTTTCTCTGACACAATGACACACATTATCAAAAATACTTCTATTGTAAACATATGTTCAGAATTGAATACTTAGTGAGGTTACTTTGCTCAAAGCATTGTTTTTGATGCTAAATGACTGTCCCTTGGAGTGGAGTTAAATTGCCTTAATCCAACCAAACACCGAAGTGCTTTCAGATTTGTTTGATATAAAGTCCATTTGAACTACCAACTGTGGAATGTATCTGAAAAATTGTATTTATTGCTGTTCTGATTTCTAGATGGATAGTCTGAAAAAACTTTCCTTTATATGGGTAGCTTAATCTTAGTGTAAATTCTATGTGTTGCTGGAAGAAGAAACCCTTAACAAAGATTAAAAAAAAGTCATGCATAAGGAAGAAATGTGAAGAAATAGAGATTTTTATTTTTTTTTTTTAGCCAGTTACCACCAAGATCTTTTCAAAAATATCACTGCAACTGTGCTGGCATTACTTATGTGCTAGTGGTGAGCTGCCTCAGTCTAGTTCCTGATACTGCTAATCCATATGACTTCAGATGTTAAACTTCTAACAGTATTAGATTTACTAATCTTTAGTTGCCCTGATGTTAACTTCTTTCTTATTCTTGCCAGCAAAACTTTAATCTCGTAATCTTCTAACTCTGGCATAGAATTGAATGTTGTGGGGATGTTCCCTTAGAACCTGTTGAGTTCAACCTGTTTTGTTTTTTTTTTTTTTAATTTCCTATCCATTATTGCAATTACTTTTCACTTCCTCTGTGGAATGTTTAGTAAAAGAGACAATGGCATTATATGTGTGTGTGTTTGGCAATGGTAGACACTTAAGCAAAATCTGGTCTAGTAAATTCCGCTGGTTTGATGCTAAATTAGACACAAGAGTACTTTGCCTGGTAACTTAAAAACAAAACAAAACAAAAAAAACAAAACCCACCCCAAAACAACCAACCACCCCTGCTTTTGTCTTGCCTAAATGTCAACAGTGTTTTGGGCACTTTAAACATAAGTATTCATTGGCATCCTATGTAGTCAATGGTGTATGCATGTGTGTCTGCTATGAGAACATAAGTGACTGTCTGAAGCAGAATTTTGTTTTTATAATTATTAATTAGGCAGAGAATAAATGTATCTTTTGCATAGCTGTGCAGTCTGTTAATGTCACTGTTTTGGGTTTTTTATTGTGACAGATAATGATAACCACTGAAAGGGCAACTTTGTGTATACCTTTTGATATGTAGCTACTATTTAAGGGAAAGCAGTATTGTTCAGCATTGTTTTGGTGTTGCTGATAATAGTTAAGGGAGACAATGAAGGCTGGCACATCTGTGAGCTTCCTTAGGGCTTTTGTTGCCATGTAGCTCACTGAAAGCCTTGTGTACAGCAGCAAAACACCAAATTTAAAGTTCAGATTAAAATATGTTAGAATATGATAAATAATGAGTTGCAATTTTTTACCTCGTGAGCTGTGTGCATGTCTGCTTTATTTTGCATGAGCTTTTCCTAACACCTATTCTTGTACTTATATCCATATTTTGTTTTCTAAAGGTGCTCTAACAAAAGAACTGAAAAGTAGAGGTTCTAGAAAATATTGTTAAAAGCAACTACATCAGATAGAACCCTTCAGCTCTTACTAAGATCTTGCTTTTTCAGTTGCCTCACTTGTCAACTGTAGCATCACACTGTAAACAGTGAAATGTTAAAAGCAACAAGTGTTAAACACTCTTTTGAAAAACAGTCTTTATTTTCCGTAGTCTTTAAAATATGAATTTTTTTCTGTCTAAAATGTCTTAATTTCATCACGTCCCACAGCTAATGACTGTAACGTGTAACTTCTTTAAATGCACAAAATGAAGGATAATAAAACCACTAATCTTGCAAAGTATACAAGTGTAAATGTCACGTATTCTGACACTTTGCCATGTTTAATATTAAACAAGCTATTAAAAAAATCTTTGTTAAATAGCTTTATAAAGCAGTTTTGCAATGAGAAGGCTGTGAAGGAGAGAACTAACATTTTCAAGCATTGTCTACTTATATGTCTGTAAAATTACAAATTTCTCTGAAGTCCGAGTTGACTTTTAAAACCTGTTCTTTTGGTGCAGGTATGTGTCTGGGTATAGAAGAATGTCTTTCCAGTAGCAATACTGAGTGATAAAGGTTTTGCTGTACTGTCAAAATAACTTCAAAATAGACTTAAAATTTTTGCCAATTAATAATTTGGTATAAGCATTTTTAATATGTTTAAAAAAAAATTCTGAATTGAAACGTTTAACTACAGTTACCTTCAAGGTCTATGGTAGCATATGGCTACTAACAAAGCTTAAAGACATTTTCTAGTTGAAGTGCAGATTAATAGCAAGAAAGGTGATGTTGTTGTGACCAGAAAACCCCAAATGGCCAACTAAATAGTTGGTCAAGTCATACCTCAATGAGCGAAAAGAACCCTAACTGTCCTGAGACGACTGGAATAGTCTCTACTGTATGTAGGTGATACCTCAGGTTAGTCTGCAGTTAGACTAACCACCAGTAATTTGCCTTTGCGCTCCCAAATTAAGACTTAGAAGAAGATACTTGAGGGTGACTTGGGGAGATGTTAGAAAGCAATACTGCTTCTAAGAAGTAGGACAGGAACTGTATCTCTAGATAACTGACGTAACTAGTGTCCAAATACTCTGTTATACAGAACTCGTGGGTTATCTTAACCCTAATAAGTGGCTTCTTAATGCTATACTCTTAAGTTTTCCTCTTTAAACTGACAAGTCTTGTTTTGCTTCACTCCTAGCTATTTTTCTCTTCTTCCTGGTAATGTGTCCCCAATCCGTGTTTTCTCGTAGCCTTCAAGATGGTCAGCAAGGCCAGCAGCCCTCCTCCCAGGTCAGAGTGCAGTCCCGCCCCCCTTCCCAGGCAGCTGTGCTCGGCGCTAGCGCCTCCTTGCTGGTGAGAAATGGGAGTGTCCACTTAGAAGCATCACATGCCACTGCATCTGCTGTAGGCGGTAGCAGTTTGCACGATGAACTTGGTATGCAGGCCTTATGTAACCTTGGTGACATGGAAGTTGTAATACGGCAGATATATTGGTAATAATGCGGTGCAAATCAGCTAACCTTAGCTTTGTTTCTGAATCTTGTAGATGTGTTTCTTAGAAGGCCATGTTGCTCGTAAATTCCTTGCCTTTCACGATCACCTTTCCAGGCACTTTTATCTAACAAATGCACGATGGGAAATGCTCTGAGGATGCATAGATACAAGTAGTGATGGCGTGAGAGCTTTCGTGACTTGAACAACATAACATGTGCAATGCATAAGTTTTTTTCTTGCGTTGTCACAGGTAGTTGGGCAGAGATTGATACCAACTTTGAGGAACTTCTAGTTCCTAAAAACATATTTGTTACAGTCCCTAGGAATTCTTGATCTTACTTTTATAGATGAGTCTTGCTTAACTGCTGTTTAAAAAAGAAATCCTTATCTAAATGAGAGTGCTTTACTCTACATGTATACTTCAATTTAGAAGCTTGAGATTGGAAGGAAATCTAGACTTTTTCTTACATCAAATGCCATTGTTTCATGGAGCCTTATAGTGCCCCTTAGTTCTTCATGGTCCGTTTTATGTAGTATTCTTAACGATTTATTAACTTCTATGCAGCTAGTAAAATTGCTAGGGAGAAGGAGGTTAAGATGGTCATAATAAGTAACTAATCTCCTGTGGCACAGTAATGCAAGGGCAGATGTGGAAAAATTCCTGGCGGGGATCTTTGCAGCAGCTATCTATACATGGCCTGAATTACTTATGACTTCAGCATTAATATGGAATTCTTCCTCAAATTATTAAAATGGGCATCTTTAGAACTGACAATTATTAATGACAGTATTTTGAACAGTTGTCAGCTGTAATAACTTAAAAGTACAGGGTAGCTCAGAACACTGACAAAACACTTGTTTCAGACCTTACTGTAACCCAGTTCTAAAAGATAAGTGAATTGTCATCTTGTTCCACTAGCGGAGAAGACTTCAAGAGTTGCCAGGCTGCGGTACCCCTTTAAATATGAGTTTGGCTAACAAGCTGCCATTCTTCTGCACCACCTAGCTGCAATATAAGGAAAAAATGAATATAAGCAAAACTGAAAACAACCCTGGCATTCTCTGAGGTGTTTTATAATATTTAGCTACAGTTGTGCTAAATACACACAATCTATGTATTTGATAATTTTCATTTTGGAGTCTGTGGCTCTACTAGTTTCTAGATAGAAAAATCGAGACATCTCAATGCTTGTTTGTATTTCTGAGCTGTGAAAGCTTATCACATGAAACTACAGATTTCTTTATGTAATTTGGACTTTTATTTCTTGTTTCAAAAAATATTGGAATATAACTATGAAATTCAGGAATACTGGCTATATCTATCCAAGGTTAGTGTTGAGATTTATTCTTAAAACCACCATTATTGTATTTGAAGGGTTTGGTTCATCTTACCCAAAGTAATACAATCAAGTTTTATAGAATTCAAGATTTAATACACATTCTAGTTAAGTCTGAGTTATTTAAGAACTTGTATTACTATGTTGTAGTAGAAATCAAAGTGGATCATTTAAGAAATTCAGCATTGCATTCATGCTCTCTAAAAAGGCATATTGATTGCACTTGGCGTGTATTGGAGTCTTCAGGAATTTATGTAGCTAAATTCTTCTGAAATTTTGTGTACACTGTGTTTACAGTTCTATGGGGCTGCACATTGTCTTTGGGAGGCACAAAACTTCCGGGATCTAATCAGTTAAAAGCCTGATGTATAATAGGGATTTATTCCTGATTTGAAGTGCTGAGCAGCTGTTTAGAAACCTTCCATGCATGAAAGCAGCTATTATAGGCAAGATCTATTTTTATTAGGAAAATCAAATTTTCTAGTTTGTGTAGCAGGCTTTATGTGACAGGTATGATCTTTTTTTAGAGTAAAATAGTTGGCAAAATGGTGCAAGCTTTCACATGCCCGATTCCTTTATCGGGCCTGACAAGAAGGGAGAATATCTTTCTGTATACCTGATACATGGTTTGGTGGGTGGGTGTGGTTGTTTTTTTGTTTTGTTTTTGTTTTTTAATCCTCAGTCACGGATGAAGTAACACTACTGCTCTGTTTCCCTTAAGTCTAAGGCTGTTGGTTTTGCGCTGTTGTCCCAAGATACCTCACAGTGAAAGATGACCCTGTTGCTTTACTCTAGATTGTGTATGGTTTGGGGGTAGGGGAGGGTAGTAGTTTGTTTTTTCTTTAACTTTTATTCTGATGCTGATGAAAGCAATGCAGGTGGTGTGACTAATTCTTTGTCACTGTGGAAATCGCTGTGACTGCCCAGGGCAGAAAAAATATTGAGAACAGAGGCTGGGGAAAAGATATGGAAAGAAAACCTAATTTACAGCAACTGGAAATATAAATGACAAATGTAGTAGATGGGGTTATATATCTCTGTACAATGCGTGTAAGAATGTCTTTTCTTACTGAAATTCTATTAGCATATTCCAGCTCTTCTGGAAGACAACAGGACATGTTAATTTACATTAAAAGCCCCTACATTTAGGACTCCTTTTTTGTGCAGCAATGCAATATGTGCTTCTACATTCTTTCCATTTGTGTGTTGGTGTCAAGCTGCAGCTCTTAACATACACAATTTTTATTTTTTTGTTTGCTTTAAAGATTTGTGTCTGTTAACTTGATTCTGGTGGCTTATTTTACAAAGGATGAACCTTACTGTGCTATACCTAGCCTACATCCAGTCTGGTGACTATACAGCCGTCTTCAGCTGGGCATTGTCCTGAGAGTAAGGCAAGAGATGCTTTGAAGCATTATCTCTGGTCTTCCAGGTTTGAAGTAGAAAGATTTTTATCAATTATGTTGTTGTTTTGTGAGGGGGAAGGAACTTGAAAGGATGGAAAAGGAGCTTAATGTAGAGCAGTAAACATGAAGTAAATCATAGGAGGAATGCAGGACAGAAAGGAAAGGTGGCAGACCAGATGCTACGGTTATAGGCGGGATTAATATAATATGAATCCAGAAAGCAGCAAAACACATACCATGACTTAAGTGGATGACAGTCTTCAGAGCACAGTGTGACAGTACTGATGACTTTTATTCTCACTAATATCTGATTCTTGAGACATGTAGGTGATGGGTGGGATTTTCCAATTCTTGCAAAGGCTGTAGGTGTTACAATTTGTGAAGTATTTAGGAAACCAAGTACTGAGTTACAAGAACAGACACCCAGTTTCTGAAACTGAGGTGAAATAAGTCTCTTGTCCTCAGCTAGATGACTTTTTTTTGAGGAATATTGCTTTTGTGATTAAAAGAGATCTGGTCATCTGGAGCTTTACAATAGTTACACTGCTATGTTGGACTTTGAGTTGTATCACTTATATGCAAGTAATAATCTTTCACATTTATTGAAGTATTTTACTTTATGAAGGCAGTTGGATGGTCTTGAAGATCAAAACTTTTCTCGAAATATAAATGTATACACTGATCACTTATTTGATTAAAAACAATTTAGAATCAGTTCCTCAATACCTTTTTGTAATCAAATAGACTTAATTTATTTGGGATGAGTGGGGGAGTATTTTCAAAGGTACAAGCATAAAATAAATACTCTTTCCATTGTTCCTATTGGAAATACCCCTATTGTAGTCTCTGGAATTCGGCATAATGGGCAAGTTACTCTTTTGACAAACTTCATACAGAAATAAAAAAAAAGAACCACTTTGAAGTGTTCTACCTAATAACTTACAAGTCTTCATACTGCGGCTGAAGGTAAAATTTTGACCTTTGGAAATGATGGCTCCTTGCATGCTACAGAGTATTCAAATTCTGATGGCTTTGTTGGTTTTGCTGACTAGGATTTAAAAAATATTGTCATAATTAGTAGATGAATGCATCTTAATGATCTAATGATGACATAGGCTTCAACGTGTCAAAAAGTGTTAGCAATTTTCAGAACTAGTTTGAGAGGTTTAAAACAAAGTAATATTTATTAGATGGAAAACTGGGAAATGTGCTGAAAATAACTTGGCTGAGGAAACCATCAGAGCACCATTTTAGTTAGGTCCTGTGCCACTTAAGTCTTCCAGGTTTCATCTGTGTAAGCTCATCAGCCTGTTGCTTTCGTTGATTCCCGTAACTGTGGGAACACCAGTTCGTACAGTGTAAACTGTTACGTCGTTGTCTCTGGACTTGGTGATGAGTTATTTTTGTCTTTTGAAACAAGGAAACTTGTTTCAAAGGAAGAACATTCATCTTTTCCTCTCTTCATGTCAGAACAAAGATGTATTTTGGATTTGTGTGCCTGAGTATCGATTATTTGGTTTTGTTATTTTTGTAACCTGGTCCGAATAGAATATTGTTTGGGTGACTTTAATTTGCTAAGAACTCACAGCTCTCCCTTTGAGCGGGAAGGGGGGGAGAAGTCACAAGCATTTCTGTTCAGTGGACAAACATGCTATTGGCTGTATTTCTTGATTTGAAAAATTAAACTTTTTACTCTCCCATTTGTTCACATCTGGATAAAACTACAGTCCTTGGACAAAGAAAAAACTTCCTTAAGCTTCTTCAGTGTGATGGTGTTAAAAATATTTTAGAGAATGCTATGGGAGAGCTAGGAATGGGAGGGAGAGAAAATTGCTAGGGTAACTGAAAAGGCTAGAGATACCCATACATATTGAATGTTGTGAGCGTTGGGATCCTTCCTTAGAGTTTGAGAGTGCTGTGAGGAAGCTGCTGTTACCTTGCACAGTTTAAAAAGTATTTAATTGATGGGAATCTGGAGCTCAGCTGTAGAATCTCCAGTCACACCTCAGGGTTTGTGTCCTCAACAGCACTGAATAGTCACTACTGTCATCTTTTCTACTTCAGATGAGTTGAGGCTTTTCTGGAGAGCCTTTTGATTTAAATAAAAAGAAGGGGGGGTGGGGGGCAGGCAACTTTGTTTTATTGAGAACCCATGCTTTTCTTGACAGAGAGCTAACTTTCAATAGGAAGCCTATATAAGTGTGTGTGTGGGGGGGGGGGGTGAATTGCAAGTATGGGAAAACCTGTGTCTGTTTTGTAGTTTGTGTGTAAACAATTGGAATTAAGTGTGTTCTCTGTTTGCTATGTCTCTATTAACCAGGTTTGTTTTATCCCACCACAACCATACAGTACTTACAGCAGCAATACAAATGCAGTAAATTTTGACAGATTCAAAGATGAGTTGGATGCGGGGGAACTGTAGGTATTTTCTGACGTGAAGTGTTTTATGCTAAATTTTTTTCATAGTTTGAGGCCCTTTTCAGACATTGGGCATGAGTGTAACAGTTCGGTAAACTTTTTTGAAACAAATAGATCTGGTGTATTATCTCAGCCCAAGAGAATGGGAAGTTATATCTTGCAAGTAGTATATTCTAATTTCTGTGACTAGAATTTCATTAATTTAAAAATCAGAAAGTTTAATTTCCAGGCTCTTAATTCAGTACTGCAAAAACATGAGTTTAACCCAAACTCATTTGTCTCTTTTAAGGACTGGTTGCATGGAAGATTTTTTCATAGTAAGTTATGCATAATTTTGTCCTGACTAGAACCTCAAGTGTATTATCTAATACCTTCATGTTTGCTGTTGAAAATTTATTTACTGATACAGTTGAGAAATAGTCCTGTGTAACTGAGGTTATTTATTAGTTGCTGGGAGGAAGATTCCTAATGTCTTGCACTAGTTTAAATTTTAAACTTTAGTAACAACAGAGAGCTGTTGCATTACTGAGCTGTGACGCAGGCTGTATGTGACTCCTGAACTATGTAGCTGACTGTCTTGTCAGAATGGTTGGTCTTAGCACGGCTGCGGTATGTGTCTAGTTGGTCTGAAGTGCCCCCGCTGAGGGTAGAAAGCTTTAGGAAGATATTTTCAATATACCGATATTTTTCCTTAGTTTCACTGGTTTTAATCATCCAGTTTGAGGTTTTTAATCTTATTGCTTTCAAACACTTCTAAATCAAACTTAATTGTTTGTGGGTCTGAAGAGAAGTTGGAGCAGGATCATAATGTGTTTTTAAAAAAAGAGTATATCAAATCCCACTATATCAGAAGCAGGTTGTATTCTCACAGAAAAGGGAAAGATGGGAACCTCTGATCTTGTTAGGTATTGCTTCTGGCACTGCCTGTATCAACAGAAGAAGAAAAAGCTGCAAGACATGCAGCTGAAAGGTGTACACAGTATTTGTTTCAGATGCTCCAAAGTGGGATTTTTTTGTTTGTTTTGTATAAGCAGATCTTAAAATAATGCGTGCTTTGCATCATGGCTTAAGGAGGGTTTTGAGCTATAAGAGATGGAGAAGTTGGCAGAACGTTTCATATGAGATCACACTTTCAAAAATCAGCTTCCTGCATTCAGAGCTGCATTATATTGAACCTGACCTTCAGGGGAAATTACAATGCTTATCTCTGATCAGACTATTGTGGGAGAAGGGCACTGTAAAAACATCATATTGTGAGTAACGTAATTTATCATGTGAGTTATAATCTTTGGCTATTTTTTGTAAATTATATGTGTAGGAATAGCTTGATACTGTTCATGCAAAAAGTTGTTATTAAAAACTTTAGGAAATTATGGTTAATGGAGTTCCAGTAACTCCAAATGGTTTATCTGAGAAGTTAGTTTGCAGTCTTCTCTTCTTACACTGAAGCGTTTGCTTCTGGCTTGTAGAATAAATCTCTGCTTGTCATTCCTTTTTTTTTTGTTTTTCTAGAGGTGTAACTTATAAAGCATCTCTGGCCACTTCTTTCACTCTTTGTGTTTCTTTTCAAATAGACATGTGCCTCTCAAAAGAATTTTATTCAGGACACTTGAGGAATCTCTGCCTTAGCTAAATGCCATGGTTCTTAAATGCTGATAGCGAATGATTTACTGATTGTTCTACTGGGGGGGGGGGGGTGGGGGGGGGGTGCAGGGAAGAACTGAAGAAGCTGGTTATTGCAAGTTCGCCTGGTTATCCTCTAAGGGAGGTGGGGGAGGAAGGCTTACATTATGCTTCTGTTGTGTTAATGGTAACATCTTATAAACACAAACTCTTAAAATTTAATTCAGTATTGCAGTTTACTGTATATATGTCATGTAAAATGGTATGAAAGAGGACTGAGTAGCTAATGTCTTGTCTGCACTGGTGACACGTTAATGTGTAATCACATTTTATATTCTGAGACTGATGTAAATTTAGATGTCTAAATTGATCTCACTAGTAAGTTAATAAATAAAAACTAGTGCCAGTGGGATGAAACGTGATGAAATTTTGACCTGCTTTTGACCTTTTCTTTAATAGGTAAGTTCAGTTCTACGCTCTACGAGACAGGGGGCTGCGACATGTCACTTGTGAACTTTGAGCCAGCTGCAAGAAGAGCATCCAACATCTGGTGTGTGTGAAGGCCAGTCAAGAGTGATGATTCTTGTCTTACTGCAACAAAATCTTTGATTTTAATTTTAAAAGGTTATTTAGTATGGACTGCAAAAAAAATCAATATAAAATATTATCCATATACTTTTTGCTTTTGAAACCTAAGTGATTTTTACTAGATGATGACACTAACTGCATAAATAATCTTCTCTACTTAAATAAATCACAGAAAATGAAGACCACTATTAGCTTAAGCAATAAATATCCAAACTGAGAACTTGACAAATGCATTTTTGATGGGCTTATAGAAAGCCTTTCTTAAAGGATTTAACCTAGGTTTTGGGAAAGTAGGTGGCTTTTGACCATAACGGCTATTAACTTATTTACAAATGAACTTCCAAATGTGAAGCAAATGTAAACTGATAAATTTGTTCTCAAGTTCATAGATGGCATGAAACAATACATGGAAGTGTTAACATGCCTGAGGTTAAAATTTGACTTACAGTTGAAATAGACAGCTACATACTGGAAGGTTCATCTGCTGTTGGAAAAATGCCCTTTCCCCCTTTCCTTCTCTGAAGGGACAGGAGGCAGAAGAAACAAAAAACCCCAAACCTTCTGTGCACACACCCCCTCCCCTCCCCAATCCACTTCACTACATAGAACTGCTCTGAAGCTATTGCGTCATGCTGAATGCTACAAATTCCCACCACGTGTAGGTGGAATAGCTATTGGAATTACGGAGTAATGAATATAAAAGCTCCCATCTTCAAATCTCTCTTGTGCAAGTGCCTTTTGTAGAGTTGAACTTTGACAGAAAGTTCTGTGTTCCTTGCACAAAGCTGCCAGTGCCTGCCTCTACTGCTTGCATGTTCCAGATGCAATGGCTTTGCTGATGGCTGCTGTTATGAAGTTATATGTGCTAATGGCAGGAACAAATTGGCCACATCCAAATGATCAGATCTCAGTTTTAGAGAATACTTGAGTTTCAGTGAAGTAAAATTGATAACAAAGAATGTTTTTATCTTAAGGCAAGGAACTGAAGGGAAGTTGCATAAATTTGATACAAGCCATGTGATTTACATGGAAAACAAACATCCAAAAGCTATCCAAAATTGGGGAAAAAAAGCAATGGTTGGATATGGACTCTCGTACAGTAAGAGAAATTTCTCCTCATCTCTAATGAATGGAAATTGCAAAGTAATTTTGCTCTTCTTACCACAGGTTTAAGTTTATTTAGAGTTAAACTTTTCAAAAGCAATTTAAGATTAAGTAACTCAGCATACTTGTGTTAAGTATGTACTGTTTTTGGCAGTTTTGGGACCTTGGTAAAAACAGTAGAGAATTAACAAAAACTCTGTATGTGAACACCTAGCAGACTCTGCACTCCTTTAGAGATGTGATGCATGTTTACACATCAGTAGCTAACAGATTATAAAACATCTTTGTTTTTTTCAAGTGGAATAATTACTATCATGATAATCCTTGTTAGACAATTTAGGGACTAGGTGTTGAGAAAATTATACCAAGGGTAAGGGTAAAGAGTCTCCTGATTTACTACACCTACAGAATTTACCACAATACACAAGACTAAGTGGATACTTGTATTTAAAATATGTGATCAAAGGAAAAACATAGAGAAAGATTTTTAGGTAAAACTTGCAAGGAGTCAAAATTAATTTGGGACACTAGAAAATTAGAATGGCCTGTTGAAATAAAATGTAGTTTTATAATCTGAAGTCTTTCCCCTGTTCTTATAGTGACACGGACTCTCACGTATCGAGTTCTACCTCAGTTCGCTTTTATCCACATGATCTAGTAAGTTTTTCTTATTTATTTTTAAAGCATGCAAAAAATCAGAAGACTTTCCAATTTTATAGCACTGATTAATCATCCTATATGGTAGTTCTTTGTTCTTAAGAAGGATTTTTGCCTGGGTTTAAATGAAGATGAAGTGTTTGTTTATTGTTGTAGTGTCTTCATATATACATACAAATTCATCTTTCTGCATAGCACTTTAAAATTTAAATATAAATGATTTTCTCTGATCTAAAGCATCGTGATTTTCTAAATCACATGGAAATTGGGTTTTCTGAGATACCTTGTAAAGGTTTCCAGACATGACTGGACAACTTGGACAGAGCTTTCCTTCTGTGCATTACTAAGATTAGCAGGCAGGAGAAAGAATTCGTGTTCTGACCAAGAGAAACTTCAGTAATTTCCCTGAAAGGAATTTAAAAATCTGTTATTGGAATCTGCTGTGCAAGATTTTAATTCATACACAAGGAGTGACTGGGAAAAAAGGCAGAGGCTTATGCTGTTTCATAATGCACGTAGCTTTAGAATTCCTGAGTCTTGTGATCTCAAACCTTTTATATTGTTGTCAAGTCCAGATGTATCTGTGCTCTTAATTCTGAAGTCTGATATTGCTGTGTCATGAAAACAGTGCAAATGGTCATGATTCTTAAGGTTGTGATTCTTAAGATAGGAAACCAAAGTAAAGTATATTGAAGTACCTGATGACCTAATCAAGAGGGAAAATGAAATACGGATTCAGCACTTGGCAGAGAGAGCAAGAGAACTCCATTTGCCTGACCGTGCTTTTGATCAAGAATGTCAGGAACTTTCTTTGCTTTCCACCACCCCCGTTGAAAATGTAGCCTTCAAAAAAGAGGCTACATTACCTGTTATGTGCTGTTGGTTTGCCAGTGTGGTCCCATTAGAGGGAATGATTCTGTTTAAGGCAAACTTGTATTTATAGAAGCTTAGCCCATGTGCCTAAATGGAAATTTCCACTGAAATTTATTGTTAGTGTGATGAATGTTATGTTATGGTGATTCTGCCTTTGAAGAAACCAAGTTTTTGAAAAGTTGTGCAAAAAGCAGCTGTTTTCTGACACTGCTTATCTTAGATAGTATGTTTTGTACTTTTGAAATGCCTTTAGAAAGGGAGTGTTCCTCCCTGTTGTTTTTATTATTTTTCTAGAAATGAAAAGCTGGCTGAGCATAGTTACAGTACACTGATGCTTTAAGGGGTCATGAAAAAAAATTTCAAAAATGAGAAATTGAATGTTAAACTTTAAGATAATTGTAAAAAAACCAAACTAAAACAAAAGAAACCACCCAACAAAACACAAACAAAAAACCCACAAACCACCACCCCCACCAAAAGCAAAGTATAATTTTGACACTTAAAAGTGACAAGAGTATTTAAATTTTACTCTTCGCTTTAAAAGATTATGAAGATTTTTCATTAAATAACATTTTAATGATGATATTGTTTAAGAAAAAAAGGGCAGTGCGTTAAGATGTTTCTTGGCCTGTTAATGGAATTTATAAACTGGGTTAGATGACATGTACATACTGTAGTAACATTACTTTTTAAACCTTCTGAGTACTCTCCTTAAATGTCTTTTATGGTTGTTAGTATTACTGTGATCTCAAGAGAACTCGAGTGACAAACTACAAAATAAGTGAGAAATGTAGTCAGTCATAAATAGTACTTGACTAGTTAGGGCAGAGCTTTTTTTTAGTTTGTCTCTGAGTATATTCTGAATATAGTGAGTTTGAATTTGACCACTGATGCATGCATATGTTGCTTTGTCATGCAAAAACAACCATTCAGCATGGGTGTGCATGCAGATTAGCTGACTATGAGAAATGTGTTGTACTTTATTTAAATTCAGAATGTGATTATTCTTGTAGTATATGTTATTCCTGTTTACATATCAGTTTACTTGTCTTCAAATTTGAAGTTTTCAGGGTAAATGGGATAATGTGCTTAGAAGACATGTTCATACTTCATTTGAAATGAGGCATATGCTAAAATGCCAAACAGTTGTGTTGTATGCAAACTATTGTTGCTGCTAGTGCTATTCATTTGCCATGATAAGGACAGGAAAAGTAAGTAGAAGCCTCAGAACTGACAGTGTTTAACATATAATTTCTTAAAAGTCAAACTAAACTCTAGCATTTTTTCCAAAGCAGTTTTCAGTAGAATACAGTGATATAATAAAAATGAGCTTTTGTTAATACTGACTTTCTTTTAGCTTTCTCTTCCTCAGATCAGGTTGAACAGGCTGCTAACCATGGATACAGATCTGCTGGAGCAGCAGGATATTGACCTGAGCCCTGACCTTCAGGACCACATGCAACCTCAAGAGGAAGCAGCTCAAAAAGTCAAGCAGTACTATCGCTTTTGGATCCTGCCTAAGCTTTGGATTAGTATCAATTTTGATAGATTAACTCTTCTGGCTTTATTTGATAGGTGAGATCCTCGTATGTTACTAGACCTCATAAAGTAAAGATTAAAAAATAACTAAACTGTGAGCAATACAGATAAAGCTATCCCTAGAGAATTGTACTTATTTACTGTACTCTGAAAGATGAAAGAATAATACAAAATGTAGTTTTTCTGAAATAGTGAAGGCTACTCTCCCTTTTTCTCTGGCAATGCTAAAAAGGAGGAAAAAAAACCCAAAACAAAACAAAACCCTCACTTTAAGTAGGGCAATAACATATTTGAATAGTCAAAAAGAGAGAATTGTTGCTAATCTTTAAAGCTAGAAAAGAACCTTCTCCAAAAAACTAACTGAAAGTGTCTAGAACTTGGCATACACTTACATTATTTCAGCAAGTAGAGAGAATTTACGTGCTGTTTCAAAGCATTTTTTCGAAGGGTCATCTAATACTGTAACCTGTTGTCCCTGCTGCATTTATCTAGTGGAATAAAATGAAGGTAACCGCCCCGTTACCAGCTTTTGGAATATATAGAGTATTTAAATTTTGGTAACAAACTTCCTTGAGATAAACAATATAGTAGTGATTCTGTCCAGGCAGAAATACTATTAATTCTGTTCCTAAGCACTACTGATATCATACAGAATTCTCTTTATTCCACTTGGTATATCTTAGCCAAGTGAGGGTATTTTTAGTTTCTTCATTACAAAGTCATGAATGACAGATAATATACAGATAAGCTATCATGCATATATTTTTCACAGGCTTGTAATCATCCAGTGTGGGCCTTGAATATAGATTTGTGTTACAGACCATGCTTCTGGTTGAGCATTTGAATTATTTCTGAAGTTATCTGCTGAAGTTATCTTCTGCTGTTTAAAGGTCAATTCCATAAGATACTAATTGCTTTCGGCTATCATTGAAATCCTGGTAGCTCCTAGCTTTGCTAAAAGACAGTATGCTAGTATAGTCTATGCAAGTTCAAATCTATTCTTAACTACTTTGCTACCAGCAATATAACTCTAACTTCTGACCCTAACTGTTCCCTTGCAGCTTTTTCTAGACATAGTTAGCTTTTAATTCTGTCTCTCTTTTTTTTTTTTTTTTTCTCTCTCCCTCTAATACAGGAATCGTGAGATCCTTGAAAACGTGTTAGCTGTCATCCTAGCTATTCTAGTTGCATTTCTGGGCTCTGTACTTCTTATAGAGGGCTTTTTCAAGGATATTTGGGTCTTCCAGTTCTGCCTGGTAATAGCCAGTTGTCAGTACTCGCTGTTGAAGGTATTTTAATTTCTATCTTCACTTTCTACAAACAATAGAAATAACTTCGGTGGGGTGTTGCAGGTTAGTTAGAGAGAGCTTTAAGGAAAAAAACTGCATGTTTATCATTTAGAAAGAAATGAGTAAACTTCAGCTTCATGGAAAGTTTGATAGACAGTCATACAAGGTCACTTCACTAGAATGGTTCTGCGTATGTTTGTTAAACAACCTTTTATTTGTTGTTCTCATGCGCTTTTTGTTTTCCCAAAGAGGAGCACATTCTCACTGGTTGAAAACAGCCTACAAACTAAACTTGAATTTTTATTATTCTGATGGGTTTTTTTTAGTGGATACACCTTAATGCATTCATATTAAGCAATTATATCTAAGCATATTTTTAATCAGAATCTTAGTTTTTATTAGACAATTGTTAATGTTTTTTTTGTAATTTTAAGTATGATTGTTTATTTCCTTATGATTAGACTATTAGGGTGGAAATTAGATTTAAAAATAAAGTGCATAACATTTTATATTTAAAAAAAGTAAAAGATCTAAAAATGAGGGATTTTCTTAAAACTTTGGCTGTAGATGTATACTCTTTGAACAGATTTTATGGTTTAATACATTGTGCTGTTTAAAGGCTGTAGAGTGGCTTGACAACTGTAAAATTAATTGTAGATATTATTAAAAGAACTTTAATCAAGAAAGTGGGGGGGGGGTGGTGGTGGTAAATGTACTTAGCTGTAGATTGGGTAACTTTCCTCTTTCCATTTTGGTTTCAGAGCGTTCAGCCAGATTCTTCTTCCCCTCGACATGTAAGTCATGGGCATGTGCCACTGTACTAACCCTGCAGATGTAGAACTTCCACAGAGAATTGATCTTTTTGGTTTGATCTTTTTGGCATTTCCCTTATGTGCTTTCTCATAAGGCACAAGAGGCTTATGTTGTCTTAGTGTGTGAGAAGGAAACTCATGCTATTTTTTCCTCCCATGCACTTTGTTTGTATTTAGCTAATCATATCCTCCCCGTTTTAAGCCTAGCTTTTGCTATAAAGTCATATCATGATAGGGTTTTTGATGAATCTTTAGTATTCAGGCACTTATACTGAGAAGTACTCTTAATGTTATAATTTGCTATACTGGCATAAACTGACACAGCTTTGATGTTCTATTCTGGTCTTATAGATCATTCCATTGTCCTAGCATGCACACAGCGTTATGTTTTCACTCTAAGCTGAGTATGCAGTGCTCTAGTGAGCATTAACATCTCAGTATGGAAATGTTATTGTGCTAGTGTTGCACAATATGTTTATATTCTATTGTGCATCTGCTAGATTGCCAAGACAATATTTTTGTTATGTCCTAAATAAGGTATGAAAAAGCATTATTCCTCTGCAGCAAGTCAGTCATATTATTTTAGTTAATAAGTTGTATGTTTAATGATCAAACAAACACAGATTACTCTTTTTTTTTTTTTTTTTTCCAGCAGGAGCAGTATCTGAGTAATAAACTGTAATTGCTTTTTCTTCAAAATTAATATATTCTCTCTTGCTTATGAAGCCTAGTCAGAGTTTCTCTGGCATTTAGTACTGCAAGAAACATACTATAAAATTTAGCAGAGAATAAGGGTAAACATAGCTTAGTCTAACTTAACCTAACTGTTTGTGTCCTCATTATATCAAAGCCACAAAAAAAAACCAAACCAAAAACCCAAACAAAACCAACAAACTTGCATCACTGCAAGGCAATGCATTAATGACTTTATGAACAAAACTCAAGGATGTATTGAGGTGACAGCACATTAATTGATGAAAAATTATTAATTTTGGTTCTGAAATTATCTGTAATAGAAGAGTAACAATTACTTTTTCTGCTAATAATGAAACAAATGTGTATGTGTGGGTTTGTTTTTTTTTTTTTTTTTAAACAGGGTCATAATCGTATCATAGCCTATAGTAGGCCTGTATATTTCTGTTTATGTTGTGGTCTTATTTGGCTGTTGGATTATGGCAGCAGAAACATATCTACAACAAGATTCAGGTTGTATGGAATGGCTTTCACCAACCCATTGCTGCTGCTGTCAGCCAGGGACTTAGTTATAGGTGAGTGGCTTTTTCATGGATTTGAATTGTTTGCTTCACCACGGTAGAAATCTTTTTGTTTTCCACTCTGCATCCTGTTATGACACTGTTGCATCATCACCTTCTAAATGCAGTTCACTTAGTTTCCTTTGGAAAGAGCAGTTTTAGCTTTGCTGAACTTTATGGGAAAATTCCCCTCTTCTCTGCAGTTGTTAGAAAGCTACAGATGTCAACTAATGTGATGTCATAGGAAAAAAAAGAAAAATGTTAGCTTTTTAATTATCTAGTATCTTAGTCCTCATCCCTGAACCTTCTGTTCGTTGTTCTTAACTTGGACCTGGACATGCTACCCTGTGCTTGGACCTAGCTGCTCAGTAGTTAATGAAACGTTTTGATTTGGACTCTTTCATACTTTCTAGAGGGGCTTGTGGCAAATGAGTAAGAGTTCTCTTAAATCAGATTATTTGTGTTTAGCAATCAGGAAGAACAGTACGGACGTAATTTTTAAAACCATTAGAGACTGATTAAATCTCATTTAATGTGTCCCTTCTCAGAACAGAGAGAGCGAGCAATACCAAAAATATAATTTTGGGCTGTGTGAGGTACTTTCATTGTATTCTGAGTAGCACAGTACACAACACTGTTGGCATTTAACCCCCTCCACCCCCTAACCAACCCAAAAACCAAACAACAACACCCACCCCACCCCACCCCACCCCCCCAAAAAAAATATCAACAAACCTTTCCCCTGTTTACTTACAAAACTTATCAACATTTATTGAAAATAGTAACAGCTATGTAATCTCATGCAGAGCCCATAGAAAGGAGAGCAAGAACGTAAACATTTGAAGACCGTCTTATCATGGGAACTTTGTGCATATTCTTTAATGGAGCAAAGTTATTGGAGTGATCCTCTCTGGATCACCTCTTTGGAGGGGAAAGAAAATCTGTAAGAATTCATCTAAATTGAACACACTTGCTCTTCTGTTGTACCAAAACATCTGTGCATGAAAGACTACAGCAGTTAAATGTTATGACTGCATGCCTCCAGTTCTTGGACAGTCTTCTGTCCAAGAAAAACTAAATACCGGTCTTGGTTTTGATTCTTCTTCCTTTTTTTTTTTTTGACTTTTTTTTTTTACTTTTAATTGATTAATAAGAATTACTGACTCGGGCATTTTGGGAATTTGTTTTTATTACTTGATTTTAAGAATATCCTGAATTTCATACCTCATGCTGTTTCCCCTTTTGACTTTCTGCTAGTAAAACTGTGTTTAAATTTAAATGTCCAGAGGGAAAAGGTCTAAGCCTCTTATTTATGAACAGAGTATCATCCAGGCATTTCCAAAGGTGCTTTTCTAGAGATTCTATGGATCTATTCATGCACTGGCATACTTCATTCTGTATCTGTGATGGAAAAAGAAGTTAAGACAGCAGATACTTTTGACTCATTCAACATACAAAACTAGCTTCATTTCCCCTTGTTTGTGCTCTGTCGATTTCGGAAGTCTTTTCTTCCCTTTCCTGTCAGCTTCAGTCATTGCCATAATGTAAACCCATATACCCATAAGGTAATACATAAATTTATATGTAGGCTGTGTGTTGTATTGTGAAAGTAACCTACTTTTAAAAAGTACTTAAGAGTCTTTTCCAGTTTTAAAAAGATGTGCTGGCATCTTCAGCAGGTTGTGTCCATTTTGGGATTTGCTTTTAAAACTTGTTAGTTCAAGAGTTCTGAATGCTTTTTGATCCTTACGTTTTACTGTTCTTCTCAGGTATCTTGCACCAGCTTATGTGGTTTGTATTTCTTAGCAGTTCTACCAAGAAAAAAATCAGATTGCCAGAACAGCTCTTGCTTCTTAAAAAAACCCTAAAAACCCAAAACCCCCACAAACCAAAATAAAAACCTAACCTCCTCCCCAACAACATAGTACCACCCACACACACACCCTTGCCTTTAGAGCAACTCTTAGCGTTGCTGAAGCACTGTTTCAAAAAGCTTTGTGTGTACTGCAAAGCAAGTTTGGCTGCTAGCAAACATTAGCACAAAGTAAAAATCTCAGCTGCCTTTTTTCCCATTCCCAGGCATAGCTACTAGAACAACACAGGTGCAGGGCAAGGAAAACTTTATGTTTAGATAACATAATTGCCATGTCCTTGCCAACAGACAAGTGAGGACTGGTATAAATTTTTTATTTATTTTGTGTCCCACATATTGGACTTGATCAATTGCTCTAAATCTGCTCCACATTTATGACATCTATTTTCTGTTTTCCCCTAGGTAGTCCCCATTAGAGAGCAATTCTGTTATGGACCTTAAAAGCCATCAGAAATGTTAGCTTTTTGCTGGACTACTCTTTATAAATTGTGTTTTCCCAGATCTATTTTGTAATTTTGTTTTCAATGGACCCAAGACAGTTCAACTTACAGGCCTTCATGAAACAACTTTTCAACCTGTCAATAAGAGAACACTTTATTGTTTGCATCCTGTGTAGGCTTCCTTGAGTAATGATTTGAGATAAAGGTTTGACTTGAGAATTCTGAAAAATATTCTCTTCAGGTCCTGAGTAGCTGGTCGTTAGCCTTATATTTTCTAATTTGTATCAGTAAAAAGATGCAGAACTCAGTTTTGTTCCCAAGCCCTGAGCCTACACGTTTTTAAACAACATTTAGTTATTTAACTTTACCCGGGGGGGGGGGGGGGGTGGGGGATCAGATTCTCAGTACCTGTCTCACTGTAGATATTTCTAGTGTGATGTCCTTTAGTATCCAACCATTCTGTGGATATAAAGTTAGAAACTTAAAAATGAGACTTGTGATTCTTTATAGGATACTTTAAATATGGTTTCTTCTTTTTGGTCACTGAAGCTACAATCCAATAAGATTACAGAAAATCCTTCCTAAACTGTCAGATTTTTGTCTTCTAGGGTTATTTTTATGGTTTGATCTTTCTATCCCTCAGAACCTAGAACTTATGATATGATGCTGCTTGTGAATTATATCGGAAGTACTTAACAGTTGTATAAAAGATTGTTATTTCTGCATCTTTTATTCCTTAAGATGAAAAGTAGATGGTATGTACAGGTTGGGACATACCATTCTCTGTGTTAAAATTAAAGTGGCATTCATTTATCATTGCATTCTTAAGTCCTGTAATTTGCAGAGGTTTTAATGTTTTATACAGTTACTCTTTTTTTTTTTTAAAAAAAAAAGTCATGTAGGATTGGAAATTTTCAGAAGTGGTGTGGGAAAATGAGTACAATTTTTCAGACGTTACTAGTGGCAGAAAACTGAGAGGTGAAATGCCTTGGCCTCTCTTATGTCAGTGTGGCTGGTGTTAGCTTGCTCTTATAACTCCAGACATGCAGTTAGGCTTGGGTAAGCCTCACTTACAATGAGTGAAAATTTACAAATCTAATCTGTAAACACTCTTGGCTGATCTTTGCTAAATAAAAATAGAAAGCCTGAATTGGCCTGTGTCCATTTCTTCAGCAATTAAAACAGAAGTACAAGAAATCTTCTGGCTATAGGTCTATGTAACCTCTATATTCAGTCAGTTCTGAGTCACTGAAGTAGAGATTTACATAATGGATGTTTTCCTTAGAAATAATTCAGTGATGTTGAGTTAAATGGTGTGTGTGACATGCTAGAACTTAAACTGAAGAGTGCATTACTGTGCTGTATTTTTCATATTCACCACTTTTTCAACTGTGTTTTTCCTCCGTAGTGTTTACACTATGTTTCCCTATAGTATTCTTCATTGGTCTCCTGCCTCAGGTGAATACATTTGTGATGTATCTCTGTGAACAGCTGGATATTCATGTCTTCGGTGGCAATGGTGAGTGGTGTTTTTTATGTCTGTGGCAAAAGCATTAGATTAGGAGCAGTCATCAGATTAGTAGGCTAGGTAAAAAATTTAGTGGTTACACTATTTGTATTCCTACCCTCTAAACATAGAATACTAATTGTATTTTTTAAAAGGCTAGAGGTCTTCTGATTGATTATTGAGAAATAGAATTACTGTCCTAGTAAGTCTGTCAAAAAGTATACTGTCTTCCTCGACTGGTTTCTGTTGCAGCTGTTAACCATTCCCATGGTAATGCTGTGTTGAATAAATGAGGAGGTAAATGAAGCCACATAAACTGCTCTTTAAAAAAAAATCATTTGTAGGGGAAAATACAAGTAGTTGCTGTGGGTTGGATTTTTTTTTTATTTTAGAGAGGTGTTGCAACTAGGGGGCCGATACCTTTCGTAAACAATCTGAAGTATTTTGTGTTCTAACCTAATTACATAAAACTGTTTAATTTTTCTTTCTTTTCTATGATACTCAGCTACCACAAGCCTGCTTGCAGCACTTTACAGTTTTATCTGTAGTATTGTGGCAGTAGCATTGTTGTATGGACTGTGCTATGGTGCCCTGAAGGTGAGCAAAATTTTAGATGCAGCATACGTTAATGTTTTGGGGTTTGTTCTCTGCTTCCTTGTATCTTAGATACTTAAATATGCAGACAGTGAATTGGAAATATTAGTCTAATTTGGTAGGATTTTATACTTGCTCAGCTGTGATGTCAATAAAAGAGATACAGTGCAGGAGCAAAGCAGATCTTTTGCTTTTAAAAGATGTATGATTTGTGCCTGCACTAACAGGCTATTTTTTTGGCCAAAACCATGTGACATTTATCTTCAGTTCCATTCTACATTGGTTCTTGAAAAAAATCACATAAGTGACTTGTTTCTAGCACAGTCTTCATGTATTGGTTTGTTAACTTCTCAAAATGGCTTATGTGAATATTTTTTCCATTGCTGCAAACCAGAAATAGTATTTTCAAATTAATCTTTACTTGGGGGAGAAAAAAAAAAAAAAAGAAATACCTCGTAGTGTCAAAGTGAAGATGTGTGCCTATCTAAAAGGTAGAGGTAGCTGGCAAAGGGAAAGGAAAAAAACACCAAACCAACAGCTTTTCCTTGCTTGAAATGCCATTCTGTTTGAAAACAGTGTGGTGGTGGTTCTGTTTGTTGGTTTCAGGTGTGTATCAATAACCAAATGCTCTCAGTTCAGTTAGCTGTAGCATGTGCACCTTCCAACTCGGAGTTGACTGGCTTTTTTCCCCACTCTGTCACAGAGAGTAAAAAGTTGCTAGAGGAAACATTCCCATGATGCTATCACCTGCAGAACATCATTAGCTTTCTGTGAATTTGTACATTTGCCTCATTAGCCTTTTGTAAACACATCTGTTCAAGATAAGCTTTAGCAAAGAATCACTGTCTCATCTTTGCAGATCCAGTACAGATCATGAAAACAAACAGAAAACCACTGGTTTAATCTGAATTCAGCACATTAGGAAAAAAAAAAAAATCTGAGTAAAAACATATGTAACCTTCAAAATTAAGAAGTGACTAAATGCAACTCTAAGAACCTGTGGTCTCAAGGAATGCAGGAAATTCTTCATAAGGGTTATGAAAGCTGATGACCATTTAATGATTAAGGTGATGTAGGCTTAAGGGATATACACTATGTTAGAGTCTCTGATCTGTAGTTAGAGGTAAATATTGAACAATATTATTGTACTAAAATTCTTGTTTCATTTTTGAGGGATTGTAGTTAACTTTTCCATTCTCTTACTGTGATATACATAATTCTTGTATGTCAGATAAGCGTTAGATACTTTGTCTCCTTTTTATTAACATTTCATTTCTGTCTCCAGGATTCTTGGGATGGGCAGCATATTCCAGTTCTCTTCTCCATATTTTGTGGTTTGTTAGTGGCAATATCGTATCATCTCAGCAGACAAAGTAGTGACCCTTCTGTACTTTTGTAAGTGACTGAGTTTGTGTCCCTTCCCCAAGGAAGAAGCAAGTCACAAGGGAACATTATTTATAATATTAGATATTAGTACTGTTTGAACTGGTAGTCACCAGCATTATAAAAAATAGTATGATATTGGTTCAGTAGTTAGAGAGAAATTCTCGAATTTTGCACCTACAGGAAATTTTGCATTTCCTCTAACAACAGTCTGTCTTTGTGACTTCTGGCAAATCACTTACATGCCAAAATCTGATTTAACTGCCTGCTAATGTTCTCCAAAATGCCAGTCAGGTGCCATCTTTTTGCTGGTGCATTTGTGCTGAACAATCTGTACCCGTTCTATATTTAAAGAGGTGCTCAAAGCACTAGTTTGAGCTGAAGCCCACATGTGGATTTTTTGAACTGTTTCTCTCACTTAATTTGTTACTGTGTTCTTATCTTGAATGTACGCTCAGAGCACTTGTTCAAATAATTTCATCTCAGATGCAAAACAATAAGGATCTGTTTTGGTGATGAGCGTTCACGTCTAGCATGGGGAAACATGTATTCGTGTTGCCATTCTGAGTTGGAGTATTGATCTGATGATGAGAGTATTTCTGATTTAGTTAATAATTATGTGTGTAAAACAAAATAGTTCCAGTAGGAGAAACACCTCCCACAGAATAGCCAATAGAGACTCGGTCACATACCTGGGTTAGGCAGAGCTTGAACTTGGATTTGAATTTAGTCATGATGTTGGAGGATTTTGATAAGCAGTAGTCTGGGGTGGATAGTGAGGCATCTCTTCTGTGAACAGGGAGATTAATGATTCGTGAGTGTTCACACAGAAGGAAAATTCTTATCTTTGGTTTGACAACTAAACCTTGTCCTGTTCCTCTTAGTTCAGGTGACTTTACTCAGTTGGTATGAGGTCCTTGTCCCTAGACACCTGTTCTTTTGTTCTTTCCAAGTACTACAGTCTGGACGCTTATATTTGACCTGCAGGTTCACCTGTTTAGCCAGATGTGGCACAGTTAAGCACTGGAATACTTAGCAATATGTAATTCCCTTTGAAGATCTAGGGCTCATTCTGTAGTGAGCTTCTTGTCCATAAAATGAAGTAATACTTTTTTCAGTACCACATAGGATATTGTAAGAAAAATCACATTGAAGGGTTGTGAGACACTTAGGTATGACTAGTGGTGCTGCATATGGTCGTCTAGAAGCTTACGTATAATTTTGGGGGGCTTTAGTACCAGCAATGTCTGCTAAGAATTGAGTAGTTTGGTCAGCATGGCTAATTCATTAATTAATCAGGGCGGTGTAGATTGTTGTTGTTGCTGTTGAAGTTTGAATTAAACCAAGGAATTCTTGGTTTTATAATTAGCATTGACAAATAGACCACTTCTGAACTTTGCACCAAGTTACATTTCTGTTCAGTTATTTATGAACTGAAGTTTTGTTTCATGACTACTAAGGACTCCACTTAAAATTCAGTATTTGTTCAGTTACTCCTGTTGGTACTGGAGAAACTGCTGTTTGAACAACATCTGGCTACTTGTCTTTAATGGTGATCATTGTATGCCACCAGAGAACTAATTCTTCTATGAAGTTGAGATCTCATCCTTGTAAATTTGCTCAGCCATGTGAAAGCCCTAATATGCCAGGATTATTTTTTCTTGTAATCAACTTGTAATAGAACTTTTTTGACTTTGTTATTCTTCTAAAACCACATAGAACAATACATGCTTTTCAGTGGTCTTTTTGTCTTTTTTTAAGCTCTTTAGTGCAATCAAAATTTTTTCCTAATTCTGAAGACAAAAACCCTGAGGATCCTCTGTCTGAAGTAAAAGATCCTTTACCTGAAAAGCTTAGAAATTCTGTGGTAAGTAGGCGTTTTAATTTTTTTTTAATTCAATTTAAGCATTTACTTTATGTTGGTTTGTATAGCATCAATCTGGATGTTACTTAGCTCACAACACTTGTTAATTACCATGGTGTTGATTAGAATGGATATTGGAGCATTTCCTTTAAACCTGCAGATGAACCAATGTACTACAGTAAGAATATAATGCTTATATTGCAATTTAAGTTATTTAAAAGGAGGCACGTGAGAGAATTGGAATTCCCTAGTGTGAATTCAGTGAAGTATCATTGAGGATTTTCTTCTAGCTCATATTGATAATAATAAATGATACTTGCTTTTGTGCAGAAGCTAGTGGGAAAGAGTTAATGGTGGCAAAACTGTATTAACTCAGTATTTCTAGTAATTGTGAGCAAGAGCTTTGTGCGCGCTGTTCCAGAAGCAGAAAATAAAAATGGTGGAAAGTGTTGTGGGGTTTGTTTCTTTGTTTTTTTAAAGAGCAGATGTAACTTGTTCCATTTACTTTAGCACATACTTTAACTTTTAGTGCAAATTCATTCTAAATATTTATGAAAGTAGTAATATTTAAACATTACTCTTTTTCACACAATGGAGCAGTAGGTAAAAGACTTAAGCTTAGTATGTTTAACTTGTACAAAAGAAGGTTGAACATTCATTTAACCTTGTGTAGGGCTTGGCTGTAGGGGAATAACAGTATAGATGTGCCTGGTGTACTAGGAGAAACCCAAGTGGTGAGAAGGTGCAGTGTGTGGAAACTGCAAGTAAATATTTAGAGCAGAGAAACTGCAATTCTTTTAGCCCTTAACAGGAGAGAATGACTATAAGAGCTGTAAGCTCCTCTCTAGCTCTCAAACTGTGTTGTTAGTCACCAAGGGGGCAGGGGAGCTGAGAATTATGATGTATTCTTTCTTTCAGTGTTTTTTAAATCTGTACTTACTGATTTAAAAAAAAATAAATTGTATCCCAAGAAGTTAAGACTTTGCAGCAATAATTGCTGTGTGTAATTATTTGGCCGATTTTGGAGCAGCTAATCCTGTAATGATTTTTCTGGGCTGAAAATACTAATACTGTATTTACAGAGCGGGAACAAGTCTAAACTTGGAGACTCTGAGTTGTACTGGCCCTAAGTATGTATTGCCCCCTTGTGACTGAGTCTGGCATTACTCGTTTTGTTATTTTTTGCCCGTTATCAACAGCTTGTCTTCATTTTTTAGGAATAACGGAAAACTCAAAGTCATTCCTCAGGGTCATTCCAAAGCTATCCTTTACCCTTCTGCAAAGGAGGGGGAAAAAGGTTTGAAGAGCCTAGTTGTTCTGCCTGGTCGTTAGCTCTGTCTAGGCAGCTGTCTTCCAGAGCTTTGAATGGCCCCATAGTCTAAGCAATTCTTAAGTCATAAATGGGAAATTTGGTTAGCCCTTCCAGCTCTTTCATCAGTGCTGTAGGGCAGTCCTTATGCCCCTTCGCAGTCCAGAATGAGAAAATATATTGGGTATACTGATTTCTCCTGCCCCACTTTGGGTATGCATCTTTCCACTTAACTCACTTGAACTAATGCTCTTAGCTGTAAGATTTATCTTGTGAAATTTCTGGTAACTTCAACGGAAGTAATTAACACTGGCATAATTTGAAAATCTTTAATCAGTTTCAGTGTTACTGCTGATGGGCATTAAGAATCTGAAGAGGACAACCAAAGCTGATATTCTCTAAAATTATTTTGTTTTGACTCCCCAGAGTGAACGATTGCAGTCCGACCTGATTGTGTGTATAGTCATTGGTGTACTCTATTTTGCAATTCACGTCAGTACAGTATTTACAGTTTTACAGGTAAGGTGTTCCATCGTGTCTGCCATTTATCTTCTATATACGAATACTCTAATGTGATATAACACTTATTCTGGTAGTGCACAGGGTCTCCTGACTAGTTTCAGATGGTCTTTAAATATATAGTGTGACAAGTACATGACTGAAGATCTTCATGTTCCAGTTTTATGTGCTCAAAAACTCTTCTTCCCTTGCTCTTTCCTAGTTTCTTCTTACATTCTGGATTTTTATTTTAGTCTCTGACACAAAATGCCCTCTTTTGCTTCATCTATCTCAGTTAAATAGTGTCAGGATCATTTTGGAGTAAGGAAAAATGAAACTTAAAAAAAAAAAAAAGTTGTTTAAAAGGTTTGATTCTTAAAGATTGAGGGGGTGAACCTTGACTCAGCAATTGCATGCTAGCATGGCTGTTTGTAGACTATAGTCTAGGGGAGTACCCCTTTACTGGAATTATTGTTTACACGACTTCAAAGAGCCTGAGTTTCAAGTTTTTACCGTGTCAGTCTAGTTAATATTACTGCTTCAGATAGTTTTAATGTGTATATATGACTCCTACTTGATGATGATGATGACATGGGACCAGATCCTGTGTTTGAATTTGTTTAAGTAAAGGCATTTGCCTAAAGAGTTGCAGTTACTGAATTTCTTGTTTTGGTATTCCTGTAATGGAACCCCTGGTCTGCTTATGAACAGCCTTATATCTGGCAAACAGAAGTTTCTTGCATGTATTTTAGAAGGACTTTACCCTCTTGCTGCTGCCTACAGTTAAAGAAAGAAACTAATTTTAAAAAGCATACGTGTTTAGGTAGCTTCAGGTTTTCAGGCAAAGTATCCTACTTAAGCAGGTGTACTAGTTTTTTTCTAAGGAAAATATCTCTTCTATTATATAGCTGAACTTCAGCACTCTTCCCAAATGTTGGTTTCTCCCATGTTTGAGAAACTTGCCTATATGCTCTTCACTGGTCGTATAGTTCAATAGCCTTAGACTTCACAGAATTTCTGAATCAAGAGCTTATAACAAGGTAATGCAATCTTGATTTTGCGATGACGTATCTAGAAATTTAGAGAAAAAATTAATGTATAGAAAGCATTACTGTGAAATCCGGTCTTCATACCATGTTAATACAGTAGTATCTTGTGACTTCTGTGAAAGAGTTTGGTCTTGGTAGGAAGCTTCTTATTCACCTTCTTCTCAAGAAAATATAAGATTAATGATTTGTTTTTCCTCATGCTTATACCTCCTTTTATCCAGCAGATGAAAATGTAAATTGGGTTCAGCCTTTAGAGGATAATAGCTTTATCCTTTATAAAAGGAAATGCAGATAGGTCAGAAGCAATGGACTATGAAGGAAGATTGGTGTACTATTTTTACTTTAAAATACTTCTCAACTTAGTGAAAATGTGTTAGAAATAGATAGTTTATTCTCTCACAGGCATTTCTTGTTTGATCTTAAAGTTGGTAGTACAGCTTCTTATGAAGAAATACATTCCCAACTTACCATTACAGGAGCACCTGCCTAGATGCTGAAAAAGGTACTACATTATTAGTGTATGATTTTGTTTATAAAACACAAACCTTAATTTCTTCAATTCTTCTTTTTAGCCTATTTTAAGTTATGTTCTCTATGCATTGGTGGGTACGGTAGGCTTTGTGACCCATTATGTTCTGCCTCAACTCCGAAAGCAACTTCCTTGGCATTGCTTTTCTCACCCGCTGCTGAAAACCAAGGAATACTATCAGTTTGAAGTCCGAAGTAAGTACCATTCGTGACGCTTTTTTTGAACTTGCTGTAGTTTCTGACCAACTTGTTACCTATTGACACACTTAATCTCTTTATTATTCTCACCACTGGAGTATTTAATGACATCTAATCTAGAAATGTCTTAGTTTGTCAGTTCCTCATGCTTTGATTCCATGATGTTTTATGTATCTCTTAACTGACAATGATAATACATTACATGTGCTAACATTATGTCAGAGCAGTCCCATTAAAGCACAGTCTTCAAAATTTTAAGTTGCAAAGTTTGTGCTAATGATTGCCTTAATTTTTTTATAAAGGTAGAGTGTGTTTCAATAGGTATTTCTTCAAGATAGTAAGTTTTCAAACGTTTTAGAGGATTAGGTATGGTGAATGCTGTTGGAGATTGCATCTTAGCATGAATTTGATTCTTAATGGTATTTTTGACATGCTAAACAACAGAAAGTAGTGCAAGTGGCCTACTAATGGAAAAACACACTAAGGGACCAGTCTTGCTAGTTGATCTGCATAGACACACACTTGCACCTTGTGTTAAAGTCTACTTTTCCACGGAATCTTTCCCCGGAGGCTGCAGAAAATACAAAGTTAGTTATACTGCTGATCAGTTTTCCAGTATGGATAAATTTAGCGGTAGATTGTGAGGTCTCGACTATTGGAACGTTTTTATTGTTAACAGCAGACTTAAGCCATTTTTGATAGAAATTTCTTAGAAACAACTGAAGCTATTTTATTTTTTCTCTTCAGTTAATTTTCAAGGTGAGACAGTAATGAAAAGAAAGCGAACATTCTGCTGCTTTCAGAAGCAGAGAATTATCAGAATTGATTCACAAACTTCCTACCTTTTGTAGCAGCTATGCAGTGTGTCTTTTCACTGATGTCTAAATTGTGGGCTTTTTTCCAGTGGTTGGATGTAAAGATGGATAAATATGAATAGTAGTTATAATATGATACCAAATGCTATCGGGAGGAAGAAGTGAAAAGTGCAATTGTATGCCTTAGACTTTTAAACTGCAAAACTAGAGAAGCTACAGGTGGTGCCCTTTTGCTGATAACTGACTTCAGTATTTCCATATGTAGTAGTGCTTTCAGGAGAGATGGAAGTCATATCCAGTAATGTTAAATATAAGTTTGTAGCATCTCCCAGTTTGGTCCCTGTAACCTAAAGAGAATTCATGCTGTGTCAATGACTAGATGTCCTTATGGCTTCTCTTGTAGAAAAGGAACTTTGCTGGGGCAAAGTTCCCCAAAGTTTTTGTTGGGGTTTATCTAGGCATGTGCAGTCATTCATAGCAATGAAGAGGAGCAGGCCTTTTCTAGCCTCTTTCAAGTATACCTTTAACCCTTTATGTATGCAGTAATGTTTAACATAACTTTTGACATAGGCTCTTCCAGCCTATATTTGTACTGCCTTGTGAAATAAATTTTCTCATTATATTGATTTGCATTAATTTGAAACATAGCAATCCTGTTATATTTTGCAATTATTGTAGAAATTTAAAAGAAGTTCTTAAGTTTCAGACATCTGTCTTGACAGGTTATGTGTGCTCCTCTACATTGTAGACTCGTAAACCAGAAATCTTTCAGTTTGAATATGGTTGGAAAACATCCTTTTGCATGACATAAAATGCGTAATATCAAACAGCTTCATCAGTACCAATGTCAAAATTATTGAAGAGGTGGCAACTCAATTTGTTTCCTGCTGTGTGCAGTAAGCAAGTAGCTTGCAAACTGTTATATTGTAATACATTTTGTATAGATGTGTAACAGTTGAAAAACTCTATTGGGGCTACTGACAGTACCTTAGAAGGAGCTTCTCTTTATTTCGATTAGGTAAAACTATGAAAGCGCAGTGTGAAAATACAGTTAGCATTTGGCTCCACAAATTACTTGGATCAAGAATCTTTATTCTGTTAGCTGAGTTTGATTTGACAGTGCAATCTGATTTCTTCTTTTTAATATGTCTTGATAGATGCTGCACATGTTATGTGGTTTGAGAAACTTCACATTTGGCTCCTTTTTGTAGAGAAGAATGTTATCTATCCACTGATAGTCCTCAATGAGCTTAGTAGCAGCGCTAAGAATATTGCTAGTCCAAAGAAACTGGATACTGAGTAAGTAGAAAAGGCTATCGAGTAATCTGAGTATGTCTGCTGTGGTGGGAAATTAAATAGTGAGTTCTGGCCTCAATGGGAAGACAGTTAACGGTATTGCCTTCAAACTAAGTCAAGGAATAAATAGTTTTTTGTTATTTGAAATCTCTTACAGAACCAAGTCACCTTGCTGATGTAAACTGAACAGAGTATTACAGTGTTAAACTAGGAACCCACACAAAGATAAATCATTCAATTCATAGTATATGCTATAAAGATTGCAGGTTGCAGAATTATCTGGTAGCGTGATATCAGACTTTCCTTGTTGATCTTCAGAGTCTATAATATGATTGCAGTTCAAGATAGTGGCAATGCATTCTGGTATTTTGTCAGGTGTAAACTTAAGACTTGTGTAATGTTCCCTGAGTTGGTGTGCCAGCTTGCAGCCCCTCTACAGCTTTCTGCTCTCATCAAGGAATTCCCCAGGCCTTCCAGCCCTTAAGTATAATCTGTATCCAGATGGAATTGCACACTGCCTCTTAAATTGAGCCTTAGTTATAATCCCTCAAGCAGTGTGTCTGGCTGTCTCAGCAAATGAGAGTCCAATAATAGGCCCTGCATTTTTTTGCCTCGAAGAACAGTGACCAGGTGGCTTTTTTGGATTTCAAGTTCTAGTGATTTAGAACAGAAGTGTTGCAGAGAAGATAAATCTTGAAACAAAATGGAATATGTATTTTGGGGGGGGGGGGGGGGGGGGGGGGGGGGGGGGGGGGGGGGGGGTCTTGGATTTTTTGGGGTGTTGGTTTGTGGTTTTTTTAAATTAAATAATCCCTGGATTTAGTAAATCCTTGCTTTGGGTTCGTTACTCTTGTCACTAAAAGACCTTTGGGAGGAATATTGCCATTACATTACTTTAATGTTATTTTTGTAACCCTTTGATCTGTCAGTTACTGTCTCTAAAAAAAGAATATCACTAAGTTTATCATTAAGTTGCGGTTCCCCCAATATAAGTTAGAGCAGTATAATCATGCAGGAAATAATGACAATCCAGCATTCATTAACATCCTCTTGCTGGTTAATCTAGAGCATTTCTAGCATTGTGCATCTCAATATTCATAACCTACATTAAAGACCAGGTTTCCGTTCATAGTGCAAGAATATTTCACCTCCTAATTTTTTTTTTTTTAGTGAGACTCTTACAAATAATGCTATCCTTGAACATTGATTGGCTTGAGAATACTGATAGAAAGACTTGGATAGTAACCTTTAAAAAAACAACAAACCCCCCCCCCCCCCCCCCCCCCCCCCCCAAAGCAAACCCAAATCTAAACCCTGAGTTTGAAGAGATTGGTATTGCATGACAGCAACAATTTAGGTGATCTTTAAACCCCTTTTGGAGAGCAGATAAGTAACTGTTTTGTGTGAATTTCTTACACAGGTTGGGTGCTTTAATGATCACAATAGCTGGCTTGAAGTTACTGCGTTCATCATTCAGTAGCCCAACGTGCCAGTATGTCACTGTTATTTTCACAGTGCTCTTCTTTACTTTTGATTACAAAAGTTTTACTGAGACCATGCTGCTAGATCTCTTCTTCATGTCCATACTCTTCAGCAAGGTAACTTTAACTCTCTATTTCTAGGTGTTGCAGGTCACCCAAAAGGGAAACAGATAGTCCTAACTGATAGGTAGTCTTCCACGTCATCAGTCCTATTGGTGCCGTAATCAATATGCTCTAAGACAGCTAAGACTTCTCCTTCCCAAAGCACTTAACGTTTGCTTGAGAAAGCATATGTAACTTTCTAAACATCTCATGAGTTTCTGTTAGTAAAACAATGAAATGTGTATTATGTTACTTGCTTCATTATTACATCCTTCTTGTAAGTCTCAAGGCTTCTGGTAGACCAGTAAGAACTCTAGGGTGACCAGTAAATTCCTCAGGATATTTGTGTACTGCAAAGCATGTTGATTCTCAGCCACATCACTAAATTTTTCTTCTCTTTTTTCTTTTCTTTTTTTTTTTTTTTTCCCTGTAGCTTTGGGAACTCTTTTATAAATTGAGATTTGTATATACCTACATTGCTCCCTGGCAGATCACATGGGGATCCGCCTTCCATGCTTTTGCCCAGCCCTTTGCTGTGCCACGTATCCTTTGAAAATGCAGACTGTTTCCTGAAGTTGTGTATTTCTAACTTCTGAATGTTGCATTATAATGGGTTATGTATTATGGGCTAAATCTAATGAATGAACAGGTTTGTCTAGTGCGTATTTATGAAAAACTGTGTGTGCTTTCTGCCTTGCTACAATGCTATGAATTATGCAATAGCAGATAGAGTAGGAATAGAATTCTGACATAAAAGAAACACGGAGCAGGAGTTATTTCATTCTGAAAATGACACAGCTTTTCTCCTGATAGCCATTCCTGTTTTCAAGAGTCACTAACTATGGTTTTAGTTATTGAGTTTTGTATTTTAAGCTTCTGTAGAGGGGTTTGAATGGAGTGTTACTATTCTCTGTAGAATTTTGAGAAAGAGAATGACCACCGTGTCTAGTGCCAAATTTTCACCTATTTATGTTTTTTAAAATAAAAATAATCCCCTTATTGCTGGAGATACTGTGAAGATACTTTTGCTGCATAAAAATTCTTAGAGATCTTGTTTTGCTCTTAGTTGGTGTTGCTGTTTATTTCGGGTACTATCACAGAAGCTTGAAAAAAAAGTAGTTGTTGTTTCGCTTTCCTTAATTCTGTTATCCTACAGATTCTGCAATGTTGTTTGTCCAAGCAGCTGTGTCAGCTTTCTTCTCTACTCCACTGAATCCTTTTCTGGGAAGTGCAATATTCATCACTTCATATGCCAGGCCTGTCAAGTTCTGGGAAAGAGACTACAAGTAGGTGAAATAAGACCTTTAAAGTTTGTGTCCTTTTGTTTTTAATAATGTAACTATGGCTAAATGTGTTGGCTTGGGGTTTTTTGTTTGTTTTTCCCAGAGCAAACTAGTTTATAGCACTGAAAGTTTTCAATTAACTTGTTTCTGAAATACTGTAGCAGCTGTTTTTTCTACTAGCAACATGTGCTTGAACTTCTTAAGTAATTTTTACTTAGAGTATGCCATCCTGGTAATTTTTTTAAACATAAAAATTACAGTCTTTGAAGTGCAATTTTAATCAGAACGTGAATTTATGTATGAAAATGTTTTGAGGGGCAGTTCATAACTGTATCTGACCTGTGTTCATTATTGCTCATTTCACAACTAAAACTGGCTAACCTCAATATAAAAACCTTTAAAGTAAATCTTTTTTGATCAAAGTGGGATCAGTAGTAAAAGATTCTTCATGTCAGGTTATACCTCCTTGTGGTTTATTTCTTTAAAGTCCACTATTGTTGATGGAGTATCAGACCAGTGAAATGTTAGATAAATAGCATAGGGCAAGATGAGCAGAATAGTTCTGGTATTTATGGAAAATTAATTTTTCATTTCACTGCTTTATTGCTTTTTTCCCTTTTAACACTAGAACAGTTTAAATACAGTATTCCAAATCTTACGTTAAAGAGTTAAGGTTGTAACTTCAGCCAATGAAATAATAACTTTCTGAAAGTTGCCCTTTCAGTAAAGCCTACTGGAGTGTTAGATGTGCTGATTTAATTGTTTTTAAGCTTATTTATCACATCTAAAGCTTCATGATAAGAAAATATGTATACACTTAGAATAATCTTTAGCTTTAGATATATGGCTACCTACTGTGGACAAACTTTATTAGGTATTGGATGATAATGCTATTATAGGCAGAAAATACTTCTACATATGAGAAGAGCAGCAAATTTGCATATAAAATTATTTTAAAATAACTTGTATACACTATTTCACTGGGAATATTTTTTAACAATCTTTGTTCTGTTAGTAGTTTCTTCCCTTAGATTTTCTTAGAGTAATAAATATTGTGTTAAGTATGCTTTATTTTATTATTTTCAGCACAAAGCGTGTGGATCATTCAAATACAAGACTGGCTTCGCAGCTCGATCGAAATCCAGGTAGCTTTCCTAGTCTGATTTTCATGGGTTTGGGTTGGTTTTTTGGTGGGTTGGTGGTGGTTTGTTGGTTGGGTTTTGATTTTTTTTTTTTTCCCCCCTCCCCTGGATAGTGGTGGTTTTTTTCAAATGTAAATGGCTTTTATAAGATTTTTATTGGATACATGATCAGTTTGCCCTCTGATCTTCTCCAACCCTCCCCAACCTTTCTGTTGTTCTGTGTCTACTGTTGTTTTCTCCTCCATTATCTCTCTCGTGCTTTATTCTTTAGACTCTCCTATAAGTTTTTTTTGTTTCCCGCTTACCTTTATGTGTGTCTGCTTTATTTATAATCATAGTATACATTAAACTGTTTTGCTTTTTATTCTTCTTAAGTAATTAAAAGCAGCCAAACATTATTTGAGAGTATCTCAATGTCATGGTGATGAGACCAGTACAACAGTCGTTACTGAGATACTTCTGTGCTCATTTGCTTTCGCACTTTATTATGTGGAATAGATTGATGGGAGATGCATGAGTGGAACTGAAGGAATAATTTGGAAAATGGAGGAGTGACTAAGTAGGGAAAAAATTGGTCAAAAATACTAAATGTCACTTAGCATTAATTTAGAGTAGTTGTCCCTTAAAAAAAGGGGGAGTGGGGTGTGGAGAACGACCTTGAAACAACGTTGCTGTTAAGAAAAGTGTAGGATTCAATGTGAAGCAATAATTGACATTCAAGCTTGATGTTTTTCTGCAGATTCAGATAATAACCCAAATCCAATCTTCCTGCAGGTTCAGATGATAACAACCTGAATTCAATCTTCTATGAGCATTTAACCCGTTCCCTTCAGCACAGCCTATGTGGAGACTTGTTGTTGGGTCGGTGGGGAAACTATAGTACTGGGGACTGCTTCATCCTAGCCTCTGACTACCTCAATGCACTAGTACACCTTATAGAGATAGGAAATGGCTTGGTCACCTTCCAGCTGAGGGGGCTTGAATTCAGAGGTGAGTGTGTTACACTTCCTGAGGTGTCTGTGCTAAAAAATGAACTTCTGTTTTGGAAACTTAAGTTATTTTCCATTCCATCCTGTACATTAATTGTTTTGGAAACGGGCTGCAGGGCCTCTTTATGCCCTCATCACTTGTGCTTTAGCAGAGTTGATGCTAAGTCTCTCTTTCCATTTTAGTGCAACATGGCTACCATAATTCATTCTTAGAGACACCTAACTAAAACGTGATTCTAGAGTGATAAATTAAGCTATCCAAATCTTGTGTTCATTGGCAGATAGTTCACTTGGTATTACAGAAACGTAATTGGAAATGGACTGGATTCTAAACACTTTTAAACACAAGTCAACATTAAAGCAATCATATAAAGTGTTCAACTCTTTCTTCTTTTCTCTATTTTCTCTTAAGGAACATATTGCCAGCAACGAGAAGTAGAGGCCATCACTGAAGGTGTAGAAGAAGATGAAGGTTTTTGTTGCTGTGAACCAGGCCACCTTCCTCACATGCTTTCCTTTAATGCTGCCTTTGGGCAGCGTTGGCTGGCTTGGGAAGTGCTTGTGACAAAGTATGTTCTGGAGGGCTATAGCATCACTGATAACAGTGCAGCTTCCATGCTTCAAGTCTTTGATCTCCGGAAAATTCTCACTACTTACTATGTGAAGGTATGATGCAGATCAGTACGACCCTGGGGGGAGGTAGGCTGGATTATATCTGGGAACCTCTAATGTCTTTCATATGAGGATCATAGAATGTGGTACAGATTATAGATGTATGAACACCTTCATCAAAGGAGGACAGTGTTTGCTGTACTGACGATTACTTGATACTGTGGTGCGTGAGCAAGACAAGGACAACGTAGTCAAACAGAGAGAGGACACTTTCTAGCTGAAGCTGGAGTAGAAACTTGAAAGCTGTTACCCAAATGTAATAGCTGTGTTGTAAATGAAAAGTTAAATAAATAGTGTGTGTCTCTTGGAGAAAGCCAAGCTCCTTCGGTCTTTAACAGCTGTCCAAACCTATCTTTGTTTTTAAGGGGGGCGGGGGGGAGAAAAAAGCCCTGCCCTGCCGTTATAAGAGGACTCTAGGCCTCATATCCCTTCAGAATAATCAGTTTACTAATAGAGATCTTTCATAAGCTACCCTCTTTCAGAGAGCTGAAAAATTTCAGGTTGAAATATTTCCAAGGTACTTACTCACACACACAAAAGTTGTTGTGTTCCCTTCACAACACAAGGGTGTTAAACTGTCTTGTCTTTTATTTAGCATTTGAATTCTTTACAAATTCAATATCTAAGCCTCCATGTTAACTAGATAAAAATTCCTATGTATTTGTTTGCTTTTCTGCAAAATTACAGTGAGGGTCCTGTCCCATCCTTTTCTCCTTTCCTCATTCCTCCAGTGCATGCTTCAGAAATCTTGACAGTCTTTGAAAAATATGCCTGTATACAAACCTATATTGTGTTTTCAGTGCAAATTTGTTGCATCTGTGAGCTAAATAAATGCTACTGTTTATCAATTTTGTTCATTTCCAGGAAAATAATGCAAATGAGTTGAAACAATTGAGATTGCTGACCTTTTTTTTATTGCAATACTGACTCATATTTTTAACTACTACTGTTTCAGGGAATCATCTATTATGTCACAACATCCCCCAAGCTAGAGGAATGGTTAGCTAATGAGACAATGCAGGAAGGACTGCGGTTGTGCACAGACCGCAATTATGTTGATGTAGACCCAACATTTAACCCCAATATTGATGAGGATTATGACCACCGTCTAGCAGGGATCTCGAGGGAGAGTTTCTGTATGATATATTTGAACTGGATAGAATATTGCTGCTCTCGAAGAGAAAAGGTAAGTATGAACATGTGAGGAAAGCCATTCACTATTCTAGGATGGTCTCATTTTTTCTCTGTTGGTTTGACTTACAAGCTGGTTTACTATTGATTTTTAAAATAAAGATTTATAATTGAAATATTAATTTATAGTTTACTGGTTTTGATCTTCTACTCTTGAGATGTGAATTTAAATAAATTCTGTAAGTAGTGTATGATTTAACCTGTTTATTACCAGCTCAAATGAATCAGTTGAATCTTAGTCAGGCATTTATCTACATACAAAAGGGTATGTTTATAGAATTGATGTTTTGTGCTTGGATGTCAGTGTTTACAAATCAACCCTAACTTAAACAAAAAACTCCAAAACACCTCCCCCCCCCCCCCCCCCCCCCCCCCCCCCCAAACCAAATACCTGTTCCCAGCTTGTAAGACCGACTACTACTTTCTTAGTGGTCATACTGTACCATTCCTTTGGACCACTGAAATTGTTGACTTGCGAAAATGATCATCCAATATTCAACCCTTTTCCTCTCTCAAAATCCTTCCACCTTTTAAATAGAAACATTAGTATGTTTGTAGAGGAATGCTTTGACTTCTTACTGTTTACAAAAAAACTGTGTGTGGTCTAGTCAAAGTAGTGTTGCCTTTGAGAATAAGCAGAAATTGATTGAGATTAAAGGGACAGGAATATAATTGGAATTTGTGTTTAATGAAGTATCTGAGACTTCAGCTTTACTTTGGAGGCAAAAGATTAATTAGAAGCCCATTTTAACAGGTGTAAGACTTAAAGCGTTCTGCAGTCAAATGACAAACAACAACCGAAGAAAATTGTTTCCCTCTAAGTTGTGATCTTGTGAAATATTTTGTGTAGGTATTGAAAATCAAGTATAATCACTTAAATGGATGATACTGTTATCTAGGGCATTGTATGCCCCATACAGCTACTACTGGCTTTGAGCTGAGGGCAAGTTTCCCCCAAATAAAGCTGTTGGCCAGTGAAGTTTTCAGTTAACTCAGAATTATATACTCCTAACCAGTAAGTGAGAGTCCACTTTATTCACTAAAAATATTTTTGTCTTAACTCCATAATTTTGCTAATCAACAATTTGCATACAAGATACACAGTATCCATGAAGAATGTTGCATGCATCTGTTCAGCTTACAATTTGTCTTATTTCAAATATTGTATGTGTGTCTGCCTTTACAAGTATTCTGCATACTTGCAAAACTTCTTAAAAAAATAATTCCTATTGAAAGTCTGAGCAAGAGTAACTGGTGTAGTAGGTACATACGCACACTTGAGTTTGTGTACCTTTGTATGTGTTCGGGTCTTTTTATTCCTTCTGATAGAACGTTTTTTCTGGGGCGATTTCTTTGCTCTGTTTACCTTACTATTCTTTTTTTCCTTTTGTTATTACAAGCCACTGGATTCAAGTAAAGACTCGCCCCTGGTGACATTGTGTTATGGACTGTGTGTTCTGGGGCGGAGAGCGTTGGGAACAGCTTCACATCATATGTCTAGGTAACAAAATGTTGTTGTTGTAAGGTTCCCTTCCTCAAAATTCCTCAGGGTTCCTAGGTTAGGTATTAGATGAGTACCTCTTCATAAAAGAAACGGATATTTGTCATCTTTCCTTAAACTGGACAGATATGCTATGTAACCTGTCTTTTGTTATAACAGCCAGTGAAATGTAAACAAAGAACAGCAAAAGAGGGAGAACTTGAATTTGAGCATTTTGTTTTATTGAACTAATGCAAGGTGAGAATTCTGGTGTGGGTAGGGACCAGTTATAACTGATGAAAAAAAAACAAGAACTGGTTGAGTTCTAAAAGTAAGTTCCATTGTCTGCTCCAAGTATGTGGGAATGTGGAAATAGAAGAGGAGGACAGCTTCTTAAAATGAAGAACACGCATGTCTTGATGGAAGTTAGATCAGACCATGATGATAAGTTTCACAGTTTAGCTGTCTCTGTGGCAAGCAGTTGTGTTTTGTACAAATCTCCTTCAGCTCAACTCTGTCATCGTATGGCAACTGCATTTCTTGCAGACTGACAGCCTCAACTTACTTTAGAAAGCCAATGTGAAATATAGTTGTATGTTTCAGGAAATCACAAGGTGATGGTTTAAAAAGAAAATAAAAAGAAGCATAATCAGATGTGGAAGGTATTGGTCAGCTGGGTGCTGACTGTAAAACCTGTTCTACTTCACTTTCTGGGAAACTGTTGACTTAATTCTTCTGAGTACTAGTCAGTTGCCCCCTGAAGGTCTTGCAGATACGCAGTTGCAAGATTGATCAGAGCCTATTTGATTTTTCATTCTTAAGTTAGCTTAGTAAAAGGAAATGATGCCTTTAAGCCTGAGAAAGTTGTCAAGGTTTTTGTTCTGTACTGAAGTGTGCACAACTGAAGCTACGTATCCTCCTTAACTGGTCCATTATGGTGTTATATTCCCTGAAAAGTGTTCTCTTTAAAAATCTTCAGAATAAAGTCAGGCATTCCTCAGCGTTCCTGTTTACTTTAGTCCATGTAAATAGTTTATTCGTTACCTGTATAGTGCGCATAGACACTTAGTGTCCAAGCTTTGTTTACACGCACATCCTTACTCATATGTTCTCTTCTCCCTGTCTTATCCTGTAAGTTATCTTTATGGAGAAGAATTGTGTGCCTTTCTGTACAGCTCAGTATTTTCTACTCTTGTCAGTAATGATAATTGTGGATATGTTTGTATTTCTGTTAATATTTGGACTATTTTCTTCATTTTTTCCCTTCAACAGTAATCTGGAATCCTTCTTGTATGGCCTGCATGCCCTATTTAAGGGTGACTTCCGTATATCTTCAATTAGAGATGAATGGATCTTTGCTGACATGGAATTGCTGAGGAAAGTAGTGGTTCCGGGAATACGGATGTCACTTAAGCTACATCAGGTGAGAGATTACACAGGAAAATGTGTCCAGTTCTTTTATTTCTGTGCATTCATTCTTTTAAAAATAAGCGGCTGGGAGAGAGAAAAAAGAGGAACAGAATAAAAGGGCATCTGATAGAGATGGACAACTGAAAATGAGGGAGTATCATGTCATGTCCTTTGTTTTATTATAGC
The DNA here is from genome assembly GCA_009819775.1 of Phoenicopterus ruber ruber. NCBI lineage: Eukaryota > Metazoa > Chordata > Aves > Phoenicopteriformes > Phoenicopteridae > Phoenicopterus > Phoenicopterus ruber. The sequence goes on from CM020219.1 coordinate 40,257,869, forward strand.
TCATCTGGAAGGTGATATAGAGGAAAAGGGAATGCAGTTTATGCTCAGAGCTTGAAAATTACATCAAATGTAGATCAGAGAACATGTCAAGCCCTGTTTCATATCTATCTAGAGATAATTCCCTTATGAACGGCCTCTCTGATATTTTCTCCTTCCTCTTCCCCTCCCCACATATATGTAATTGGCTTAAAAGGTTATCATGCCATTCAAAGCTGCACAACCCTCTCCTCCAATGGGAGTTGTTTTTCTGGTTCTTTTTTCTTTGAAGTGTTGTAATAACAGACACATTGGCATTACTCATTAATCCTGTCGGTAAGGTTTCAGGTGAGAATGAGAGGTTGCTTTTCAATAAGCTGAAATTGGGGTTGGTCTTTATAGTGAAGTGAGGGTGAAGGTGAACAGTCTCAAATTCTGTCCAGCATGTCTATTAAGCTCAGCAAGTACAAGAAAGCATGTACTGAGTGATAAGCACTTTGTGAGGGAGGAAAAGTGTTGGTACTCTAGAAGAACAGATTGCTTGAAAATCAAGTAAGTAGGCAAATCTTAGTTGCACTTCTTTAATAATAATTAAAGTTTCTTTTTTTGCCTTCATTGCAGAGTCTAGAAGTCCCCCAAAGCTAGCAGTGATTGAATCAACTCCTTCATGTAACACAAACTCCCTGAATTTAGCAGGATGTGTTTAAGTGTTAGGAGTACATGTAGCAAAGTAGAATAATTACAAAATCATTGTTGAAACCAGCAGAAGTACCACTTCAACAGTTCTGAAGTGTTCTCAGTATATTTGAGTTAGTGTGCAGAATGGGCTTGAATTAAGTCAGAGGATGAAAAGTGAGAAAAATACAAATATCTCTGACAATAAAAAAAGTTTTTTCTGAACATTATTGTATTAATCTATAAGGGTGATTTTATTCACTTGCAGTGCAATAGCATATTGAGGTTTCAGCCAGTGTTGGAAATTTAGCTATTAACCACTATCCGTTTTTTTAACCAGAAAGTAATGTGACCTAATACTGAATTGAACTTGCAAATTGTGTGTTTCTATTTGACTGGCAGTAATGTAAGTTGCGTGATAGTATCTGATGCTGAAATAGTCTGTCATCAAGTATTAATGTGAATCTTTTAATAGAAAATACAGATAAACCTTATTGGTTTTCTTCCTATTCCTATTTTCATATAATACAATCTCAGTGAATAATCAGTGCTTTACTTAAGTGTGTTTTATAGTTGGAGACTTGTGAATAAGCAAAGAAACTAAAATGCTTCTGCAGACAATATAAATAAATATAAATCTAGTGAATCTAAGTTCAACTAGAAATTTACTTGAATCAATAACAGGCAGGTCCTTCCAATCCTGTTGTTTTTAAGTTAAAAAAGGAAGCAAACACAAGCAAACAGAACTAATCTGTTGGAAGAGAGGTCATCTTTAACAATGTTCTTTAGTAGGTGTCTGATATTTTTGATGTGTAACTTTGTGTAATGCACTGAGCCTTTCAAGAGTTTGCGGTGTGAAATGTTTGATTTTTATATGTAGTTACGTCTGAAATGTTCATCATATCTTACTGAACATGTGTTCTTGGAAACAGGATCACTTCACTTCTCCAGATGAATATGATGATCCTTCTGTCCTTTATGAAGCCATAACAACCCATGAAGAAAATCTAGTTATAGCACATGAAGGTGACCCTGCCTGGCGGAGTGCAGTTCTTTCGAATTCTCCCTCCCTCCTTGCTCTGCGTCACGTGATGGATGATGGCACCAATGAATACAAAATCATTATGCTGAATAAGCGGTATCTCAGTTTCAGGGTCATTAAGGTAAGTTGCGTGCACATTCCACAACATGACAGTATGTTGTGGTATATTTTAATAACTGTACCAAACTGCTACTTCAACTCAAATCATTACTTTTTTGTTACTGATCTGTCATTGCTAGGGCTGCTTCTTCTCATATAGTGGAAGTATTTAATCAGAAAATCAGTTCCTGACTTAAAATACCTTATTTCTCATCCCATTCTTATATTTACTTTATTCTCACTGTTGCAGTCTGTGTCCATAAGTTTAGCCTTTTAAAGAAGTGAATATGAATGCTTGCAGTTCTGCAGTGCAATATTACATACACTTGTGAAGGCCTAGGTATAGCAAAGCAGTCATCACACACTCTTCTTGTTTCACTTTCTGACACAGCATTTCTGCTTGGCTTTTCCAGGTGAATAAGGAGTGTGTGCGTGGCCTGTGGGCAGGACAACAGCAGGAGCTTGTCTTCCTGCGTAATCGTAATCCAGAAAGAGGAAGTATCCAAAATGCAAAACAAGCTCTGAGGAACATGATCAACTCCTCTTGTGACCAGCCAATTGGATACCCAATCTACGTCTCCCCTTTGACTACTTCCTATTCAGATAGTCATGAACAGCTTAAGGAGATTCTCGGCGGAGCTATCAGTTTAGGAAACATCAGAAACTTCATAGTGTCTACATGGCACAGGTGAGCTGAGGAAATGAATTCGCGTTAGTATGTGTTCATGCTCTCATATTCCATTAACTACTCTCACACATGCCCAACACAGCATAATTTCTAATATTCAGTTACATAAAAATAAGCAAGCCTTGACTTTTATTTCAGGCACATCTGTAGCATATGGCAACTGCTTTGGTACAGTATTAATCTTCAAGGCCTATAAGTAATCCGCCACAAACTATGTAAATGAGAGCTCATTAAAAACAGGACGAAGTCTGGATGCAAGAACTACAACTTCAGTTCTAATGTCAGGCCTGATAATGAGACACAATGCAACTTCTGTATTTTTTTTTTTCAGTACCATCACTTTTACAGTCTATAATACCATCTTTACAGAATCAGGACTATTGGGTAGGGTTCCTGGTCTGGCAATCATTTAGCGTGCAGATAGCGATATTAATGTTGTTAGGGTGTGCACATACGTAGTAACACAAGCTTTAGAATTTCATGAGTGCTTATAAATATCCTGTATGTCAGAGCCAGAACAAGTAACTGGAGTGACAATAATATAATCCTCCTTCCACATGACCCCTCAGTAATCCAGTACAAGCTCTTGCTGTGCTGTGTTTTATAGGCCATGAGAACTTTTACTGCACTTCTGTCCCCTTTTGACTGTGACTCCAAAAGCAACAGTGGCAGCTGTGTGTGGCATTCGGAAACATGCATCCCAGTTCTTACCAGTTCCAGGACTGGTGCCATAGTTGGAACAGTCCTGTAGCAGTTCTGATGGTCATATTTACACGTAGACATCTACAGCACATCAAAACAGAGCGTGCTGCTTCACCCCAAAATATGCCACACTTACTGTGGTGTTTGTCTTCTCTCACCATCTGCTTGTGCGACACGTGGATAGAATAACAGGTGAAAGTATGGCATATAGAACAGTATTGGGATCCAAGCTGTGTATGCTTTGGGATTCTGGATCCCAGGGGCAAATAAAATTGGAAAGGAGTGCTCAGTGTATTTGAGTGCGATACAAAAAAAGAGAATAATAAAAAGTAGGAACTGAAGGGAGGAGGAATGTGCTGGGTTTTTTGTGTCCATCTGAAGTTTATTAATGCAAACAATGTGGTGAAAAGCCTGTACGTACACTGGAAAATGTTGGTTAACCTACTGTCTGAATGTTCAAAATTCACATGAGAATTTGTGATTCAAATAATTGCAATATGTGCTTCAAACAACTGTGAGTACATTACTGAAGGTAACAAGAAACCAAATACATCAAAAAGAAAAAAAAAAACCAACACAAAAAAACCCCTCAAACATTCTTTTTCTGCTCATCTGAATAAACGAAGATTTTGCAGTATGAGAATACGCATATGACTGGTACATTAAGGAGCATAAATTTTTCTAAACTGTTACAAACTAACCAGGATGTTCTACCAGCATTTTATATTTAGAATTTTACAGCTTTATTGTACTTTAGAGGTGGCTTGATTTTTTTCAAAAGCTATTTTATGTGAGCATTTGGCTTATCATAAATAACTGTTACTTGAATAGCTGTCACGAAGAAAATTGCAATCTGTTAGCAGCATTTATACTTGCAAAGCATATTCTCAGAAAATAAAGTCAAGTTTTATCTGATTTTAGGGAATGCTGTGGATTGTGCTGAGTAAAGCCTTTTGCTTGTCATCATAAGGCACTTCTTAGAATCACGATGATTAGGCGGCCTGGCTTAATATGTCAATTGCATTATGTTTTCAGACTAAGGAAAGGTTGTGGAGCTGGCTGCAATAGCGGTGGAAATATTGAAGATTCAGATGCTGGAGGTGGAGCTTCTTGCACAAGTAACAATGCAACTATCAATGAGTCGCAGAGCAGCATGTCGCAAGGAGGAGGGAATGCAACTACAGGGCAGGGACCTGGAGCAGTACAGCACCCTCCTGTTGCAGCTCATCCTGCAACTCTTCCTGCAGCTCATCCACCAACTCATCCCTCCACTCTGGGTAAAGTTAAAATAAAACAAAGCAACAATTTTATACAAGTACAATCGTATGGCCAGAACTGGCCTTTCAGCTCTTTGGATCAGGCCTAACTTAAAAGAAAAAGCAAACAAAAGTGACTTGATTATGTAGCGTTAACACCTGCTGGATTCATCTCAAACTAGAGTGCTGTTTTATGCAATGCAAGTCTCCCAAACAGAGGTTTGAGCAATAGGGGTATAGTTGTGCTGGCAAAATAGGTTCAATAACTTTTTGTAACACATCTCTACAGATTGGATCTTTTCACTTCTGTTGTATTGTCTGCAAATGCTAAACTTGTCATTTTTTGTGAATGTCTTTATATTTCTTATTTATACGGTGGAATGAATTCTCTATTTCCATAGTGTTTTAGCTGAATCCTATCCAAGAGTCCATAGTGATCTGTAGTTAGGGAGGTCATAAACAGTAAAGCTGCGAAAAAGCTTTCCAAACACTGCCTGTACTCACAAAGAATATAAAAGTGTATGTAGTTGAGTGAACTTTTACACAACGTAATTAGGTCTATCAGCTGTGGAGAGGTATCTACAAGTACTTAGTATAGGAAAAGCAATGATACCAATGCTCATAAACTGCAATTCCTGTTTTTTACTTTAAGTGCATTAGATTTTTATGAATTTGTTTAAAAACAGCTTTTGCTCTAACAAGTTTTCTGACTCAATCTTTGGATGCCCAGTCAAGCATATTAAGAAAGGCTATTTAGTATTTTGAAATATGGACAGCTCTACCTGCCTCAATGCTTTAACTATGGGAAACTTAAGTGTTAATACTAAGAAAAAAATTGTTAATGCGGGAAGAGCAAGGCTGAAGCATTTTTCAAGCTACTTGTCTTCCAGGGATTGTGAATTGAACAGTATATGGAATTCCAAGATAAGATGAATGGAATGTATTCAAATGCTCTGCTACATGAAATGCAACAGATCTTCTGCAATACAGCTGTTTCAGATGATGTTGATTAGACCTATCAGTTTTGTATCTCAGCGCTAAAGCATTTGTGTGTCGGAAATCTAATGTGTGTGGGAGGCTTTATCAAACTCTCCTGATTCTGTGTCTTTTACTTTTAGGCACCAGTCACAGCTCTCACTCTGTGCAGTCAAGCCTTGTCAGACATTCCCCTGCCCGCGCCTCGGTAGCTAGCCATTCATCCTATTGCTACGGCAGTCGTCATTCATCTCTTCGCACGTCCACAACAGGCTTTGTGCCTTGTCGGCGCTCTTCCACCAGTCAGATATCCCTTCGTAACCTCCCATCGTCCATCCAGTCCCGCCTGTCTATGGTGAACCAAATGGAACCTACTGGCCAGACTGGGGTCAGCGCGCAGCATGGACTGCCCTCTTCTAGCAGCTCCAGCCAAAGCATCCCAGCCTGTAAACAGCATGCCCTTGTGGGCTTTCTAGGGACAGAAGGAGGGAGTAATGCAACTGAAACTCAGTCGGGTGGTAATGCAAGCCCTGCAAATCAAATGCAAGCCAAAAAGGATGACGTTATTTACAGAATCCAGGTGAATAGTCCAGAAGAACAAGTTAACCTATGCTTCCACGTGCTTTTGTTAGTGTTACCTTGTATGTTGTTGAAATCACTACTTTTAAACACACAGTCTGGAATGTCTTGGTATACAACTATTGTGCGGTTACATTTGAAGAACTAATGTGAGGAAAAGGTTTTCTGGACAACCAGCCGTCCTGCATGCTTACACATCCCTGTTTACATTACTTATATGTTTTGTTGTAGTGCAGCTTTGAGAATGTCAGCTGAACTCAGTTACACTTCATACTTAGTTTGCCTTCATTCATTACAACATGTAAAGCTAAACAGCTTCATTTGCAGGGCAGAAAGCAACTACCTTTTTTCTTTTAATCTAAGTAGATTTTCCACAAAAGTAAGTGTAAAAATACTTTCACTTTCATATGTATTTATTCATTTTCATATGTATTTATTCTTTGGTTATTGCTACAAGTCTGGGTTTACTGAGCAACAAACTACACCATTGACTAAGTTAATCATGACAGCCTTACTCGCCTTGTGAAAATCCAGAAATTTGTGTTCTTGCTCTTCTAGCTTTTATTAGCCCCACATACACGTCTTTGGGAGTGTATTAGTGGGAAACATCAAGAAGTGTATTTAATAGGATACACCATAAAAAACATGATTTCATTGCTGATATCACCTCATTTTAGAGTAATGGTTAGTAAACTGCATTATAGTGGGCAAAGTTAACAAATTAATTTTGCAGGTCTGTGTTTAGTAGCTTTTATTTACAGGCAAGGACCCTTTTATGAAACTGCTCAATTCCTCTGTGTGAGGAGGATACAGGCAAAGTTGACACGTGCCCTTGGATAGTGGACGTTATGTGGTTCTCTTTGTCCTTAAATAGGAAGAATTTTTCAGGAGTTTTCTCCTGCTGCCCCTGTGGAAAGGCCAGTTTACTTCAAAACACGGGGTGGGTCTCAACTAACCATGCTAGTAGATAAATAGTTCTTCAGCCTAACAATAAATTCTCCAAGACCATGATTCTTAAGATACTCTGTAAGAAGTCATGAGCCAGTTTTAACAGCTCATCATCACTTAACTCTTCCCTGCTACTGGACCATGTGCTGCCAATGCTTATGTTGTGCCAGCTCCTCAGATGCTGCCGTGAGCCAGTGTAACAACTGAAAGAAGGGGTGGGAAAGGGAACCAGAGCTGCTGCTTCAGACAGCAGTGAACTTGGTATATTGTCAGCTGTGTCTGAAACCACAGCCTAATTTCCAAATTCTGTGCTGCTTGGGCTTTTTCCTAGCCTGGAGCTTGAGTTTCCAACATTGAAATTTGTCAGAAATTGATTTCTGCGGGTTTAAGTCAGTTCTCTGGAAGTATGTAAAAGGTTACAGTTTATCTGTTTCTTTTTAAATTTTGGCTGAACTAACAGTCAAAACTCAATTCCTACTTATAGTTAATGGATCCCAGTCAAGTACTGGAAGGGATCAACGTGTCAAAAAGGAAAGAGCTGCAGTGGCCAGATGAGGTGATACGGCTAAAAGCTGGAAGAAACAGCTGGAAAGACTGGAGTCCTCAGGAAGGCATGGAAGGCCATGTAAGTTTTGCTTAGAAGTTGACAAGCTAATTTTAAAAAAGGCGATGTCTTGATTCTATGGCAGTCTGCCTAGATGTCAAGGCCAAAGATGTCCTCCAAGTTGCTGTTGCTGGAAGAGCAGGTCTAGAATCCTAATTTGAAGCAGAGGGATATTTCTGCAACTGTATCCAAAAGATGCAGGATGACGATTCAAATGTTGTCAACCACCTCTCCTTCCTTGCCTTCTTCCAGCTCTTGTCATGAACTCTCAGGCATTGCACTCATTCATCCAACCTTCATTTTCCATCCCTTAAACTGTCAGTCCTTGAGCAAATACAGAAGGTCAATTTACCAATGAGTCCTTAATTGAATGGTTAACAGTATTAGTCTTTAAATTATTCTGATGAAAATAGAGCCAAGTAAGATTGTATTTAAATGTCTCTTTATTGTATAATAGGTCCATGACAGATGTTTACTTTCCTTTAAGAAGGAAATCTGTAACTAAAACTTGCGAAAGCCTATGACTTGAAACTCTGTCTCCCTTTTCCCTAGGGGTGTTAGATCTGCATTTTATTAAAATTCACTGCATTAGTTAGAAAACTTATCTTCCAATTTAGGCTCTCTTTAGGAGGAAAAAACCCCAGCTCTATCTTTGAGGCTTTTTGGTTTTTACTGAGGCATGCGGTTTTTAGACCTTTGTGTCTATAAAGATGCTCCAGTGGGTATTTTTTCAGTGATAAATAGTACAAGGGAAGAGTCACTGACATTGTGTCTGCATTGGTTCATCGATACAATTGTATTTTCATTTGTCAGTTCTGACAATTTATAAGAATTTGCTTTGATTGACTGCTTACCTCAATTTGGAGGCATTAGTTATACATCGGATTCAGGAGCTGGATTTTGCTGTCTGAAAGTCCACATCCACATCACAGTGGATGTATGTGCAAGCTTCAGGTAAGAAATGGCAATATGCTGATAACACAGTGTGTGTCAAATCTACCTTGATGTTTTATGTACGTGAAGGAAGGGGCCTGGAATAAATTCCTTCCACAAATAAATGTGTCATAGTTGACCATCTACTCTTAAGATAGTACGATTATCTTGTAGGCAACGCCTAGGAGTAGAATGCTGTTGTAAACATTCATAGTTATGTTGGGTTTAGACATTATACTTTTAGAATTTCCTTGTTAGCTATTGCAGATCAAGAATGTCGTAAAGATGGTGAATGTAAAGGGCTATATCAAAATGTGTCCTGTTGCCTGGTATCATTGGACAGTTTTTTCAGGAGTTCGTAAGTGTGTTTTGCAAATGGCAGCATCCTGACGTGTGCAGTGATTGATGTTACAGAAAGATTAAAACAAGAGGATTTGAAGGTCAGAGTAAGGCTACTGTTCTGAATGCTTCTCATCTATTTTTGGTGCAGCATACTGGCACGTTCTTTTAGAAGAGCATCTTTTAACCTAAGAAGAAAGGGGAAAAGCACCAGATTATCCTATGTGTGATTAGGAGGAGAGGATTTAACTTGATGACATAGTTTTCACTGCCTGCTTCAGCTCCCTGTGGTTAAACATACTAGTATCAGTAAAGCCATTAGCTCTTAGAACAGTCTTCCCTTTCTGATCCTGCAGCTGCGGTCCTTTCTGCAAACAGGCAGAAATGATTCTTACTTGCTGAGATGCTGCTCATCGAGCCGTTTACCAGCCAAAGCCTTATGTCAGTGCTCTCGGTATGAAGTTCGAATTCAGAAAAAAACACGTCCTGGTACTATCTATGTACCAACAATTATGGCCACATTCTGAGCGGTATATAGATTTTCCTGTTGCATATCAAGGGGAAAGAAGCACTAGTCAAAAGCAGAAGTAAGTGAAGGAAGGATTGGAAGTTGGTAAAAGAAAAGAAGAAAGAGAAAATAGAGGAAAAGAGAAAACCACATTGTTCCTGGGTTTTGTGCATGGACATACAGGATAGGGATTCAGGAATTGAATTATGACAAAAGTTTGGGAGTCATTGCACTGGGGGGGGGGGCGGATCTCGTTTCTTGAATTGTTTAAAGTGTCAAAATGTATTTTACTGTTGTGATGAGTGAGGAGCAGGTTGTTAGACCCGATGCTGATGATACGACCCTTAGTTAATACTCATCTAGGGATGTTATTACAGGTGACATCTAAGGGTGAATTTCTGAGCACTACATCATCTCAGTTTTAAAAAAAAAAGTTTAAAACTTTTTTCTACTACATAGAAAAAAGCATTTTTTTTCCTAACTTTGCTTTCTATTTTGCTGAGTATACAGCACAGTATATATAATACACAAAGACATTATAGGACTTCTTCAAGGAAATGAAATTTAGCAATTATCTTTGTATTCTAGTTACTTTTTCCAGGACTTGGAGATTAAGGTATACTCTACATTATCTTTCTATGATACCTGACACTGGCATGCAGAAGAACCCTTTTCCCCCTAAGAGATTCTTCTCATCTCTTGACTATCTAGTGACATCATTTTGTGTGTTATCAGTCATTTATGGGCATCAAATAAATGCCAATCATGACAGAACAGATGGTAAAACTGGGGGTGGGGGGTGGGGGGTGTGGTTGCAGTGAGTTATAATCTATGTACAACTTCTGCATATACACAGTTTTTAAGGAGCCACAGTATTGATGCCTTTGGAGTCAGCCCTTAGCTATCTCAAAGGCACCAGTTTTAAGTTGGACAACAAGGATGTAGTACTTGGACTTTACTGGGAAATGTTTTATGTGTCTGGGGATAGAATATTCCTGGCCTCACTCCATACAGCAGCATAAAAAGTTTATTTGGACAGACTTTGAAGTCAGACTTGAACAGGCCATTTAAATTCCATGCTGTTGCATCAAAGAAAGGGGAACGGAAGATGCCATGCTTCCCTGGCTGGAGTGCTCTCCCCGTGGATGCGGTGTAGATCTCATGCAGTGGACAAAGCCGAATCTCCTTCATCCAGTGCTAGAGAAATTGGCAGCTGTCAGCTGGGTGTAGTGAGGATTAAGGGGGTCTCTTGGATTTGGTCTTGGAAGATGTAGATTACTTGTGGTTTTCTGTCCCTTTTTTCCTACCGATATCTTTAGAACTCTTGAAAACTGTACTGTCCTGGATTTTGTAAAAATTAATTTTATTTGCTTTTTACCTCACTTTGTCTTGAATTTAGGGTTCTTTTCCCACAACTGGCAAATTTGAGATAATTTTATTTCTATGGAGCTGGCAATACTTAAAGCTGTGCTACTGGAGCATCCTTGTGGTTCCTTTGAGGTGCCCAGAAGCTAAGGATGTATTTTTATGGAGGCAGCTGAGCAGAGAGTTCGTCATACGAGGGTCTGTATAGAAAAGGGACCTTCAGGTGGGATCCTTCGAAGCAGCAGATCAAAGTACCAGGATTCTGTAGATCCAAGGGAGTGTGGGACAGTAGTTTGTGGCACTGTTTCTGAAAACCTTCCTCTTTGTAATATTTTTTCATTTTAAATTATCTTTGAATAACTTAATTTAAAAGATTAACCTTGAATTCACAGTGAGTAGGGAACAAAATTAGGGCAAGGGATTTGACTTAGAGGACACATTAGTTTATACCTAACTCCTGATAAACTACAGTTCTGTGCGGTTAAGTGCTACAAAACACTGAGGTATTTGAAGACTATTACAGCTAGAGCATCAAAATATCCCAAATCTGGACGTGTACACTTTTTTCAGTTGTTACTCACTTTGCATGAGCTGTTTGGTTCTGATTTGGGTCGAGTTGTTTGTTCCTGCTGAAATTCAAATCAAAGGCTGGCTGTTCTCAGGTAAGCTGCAGATCTGCAGCAAGACTGAAATATTTGAGTAGCTTATCTGTGGGTATGCTGTCACTGAAAAATGAGCAACTAAGTCAGTATAGCACTTACATTATTGCTTTTTTTTGCCCTGTTAAGGGTCTTAAATTATCAGCCACAACTCTGATATGGCAGCTCTAGCTATGGAACTTATGTTTTGTTATACTTTTTTTTTCCCCCAGGTGATTCACCGCTGGGTGCCTTGCAGCAGAGATCCAAGTAGTCGGTCCCATATAGATAAAACCATCCTGCTGGTTCAAATCGAAGATAAATATGTTGCTGTTGTTGAAACTGGAGTCCTTGAACTTGGGGCTGAAGTGTAAATCTCTCTGAGACTGGAACTTCCCCTTCTCCAACGGTTCAGAAGAGAGAAGGGTCCAGAAGAAGCAGCTCCCAGGACATGAAACTTTGGTCCGGTTGTAGGAAAGGACTTGAAACACAGATTTGTCTAAGTCCCTTTCCCCAAATAAACAAGTGTAAGATTTTTTTTTTAAGTTGTTAGCTGCTGAAGAAACATTTGCATGAAGGATAGATTTGTTGAGACATATCTTTTTGTTTATAAATTTTGTTTATGCATTGCGTAATGCTTTAAATCAACAAACTTTCAGTTCTAAGATCAGAGCACCTCATATTTTTCTAATTGTTTTGCCAAAAATTGCCATGTCTTGTCACAGAGTGTGTGGAATTCATCCACCTTATTTTAAAGAAATTGACTACAAACCTTCAGTTTGGTGAAACAGTGTAAAGGTTTCAGGTGTGGCAAGAAGAGACTGAACAGATGTATAGATTCTTATTCCTTATGAGCTAAACATTAATGAGAACTGCACTAATTTTTTTACAGCAATGCACTAAAAACAACCCTGAGATTGCTGAGAACATTTATTTATATATATAAATATAAGTATATAAAATACCATTATTTAAATTGCCTTTGGGATTAATCCCCTCCCTCTCCATATACATGTTGATGGTAAGGGCTGTGCCATGGGTTTGGTTCTATGTTCTGTATTTCGTACAAGTGCATTTGCTGCATCCTCTTCACAATAAATGGTAAAATAACAAATATATAGAAAAGCACCTGAGTATCCCTGTACTACATCAGACTCTATTGTGGTGGCAGTGGTACCTCAAATCTGTACGACACGTTTAGCTTTAAAGTGGACCCCACTATACAACCTTTCATCTGTCCTCCCTTAGCTAGCCGTGGCTACTTTGCTTCTTCACACCCGGAGCTGGCTATGTTGTTTCATTGGCTCTTCTCTGGCAGAGACAGTTGTTTGCGTTTTGTAGGGGGAGGTGCAGGTCCATGATTACTTCATGGATGCTTGAAGGTTTTTTTTTATTCCATCCAATTTAAGAAGAAAAAACAGCAACAACAAAACCCCCCAAAACAAAACGAAAAAGCCCCAACAAAAACTTGACTTCAACTTTTAAAGAGCTTTTATAGAAGGCACAGCCCTAAACTTGTATCACTTTTACCACCTTGCCTTTTCTTTCCCTTTAGTCTTCATTCTTTTCTATGACTTGAATTTTATTTTCTGTGATTATATATTCTATGTAAGTGTAATTTGAGTATTTATAACTGTGAAGTTGAATTATTCATGTGTTACATATCCTAGGTTTTATTGTATTTTTTTAAAAGTGTGTATTCAGGGAAACAAGTAACTCGGAACTATCACAGGAGTGTGAGAGGGAAACTGGTTTGTTCTTGACTTGCAGTTCCTATGACTCACTTCTCTTAATCCATAAGAAAAAAAAATGTACCTGTTGTGATTGTTTCCTGTTTCTGACCTGTAATTATGTAGGACTCTGTGGGGAAACTGCACACAGTCCTAGTTTTTGGGAGCAACCATCTTCTTCCCAGTCACCTCTGCTTCTTTATATGTCACGTAACCAGAAGAGACTTCTGATAGACCACAGAGGTTATTGTAATTATTTCTCTGACATCAGAGAAACCTTGTCCATTATGTACCTAATGTAAGAGTGAAATTATATGGGATGAGAAAAAACAAAGGAAGAAACAACTACCTAAGAAATATTGGTATTCCGACTCAAGTCACTGTTTGCCATCTAGCCATGAAAGGGTAAGTCTGTGTGCCTGCTAGCTAGTCCATGCTCGATACTGTTCCCAGTGAATTATACTGGGACCTTGCTTACATCATACACTATGCAAACTTGTACTCGAAGTACTGTGCATCTTACAGTTGCGTATTACTATTTGGTTTATGCATATGCAGGCCCATTTAATCTTAGTATAAATGCACAGTTCTGGATCTGCCACCGTTGAAATAATTTTGCTGTTCCACGTAGTTTATCGTATGTGCACATTACAGTGTAGTTGAATTCATTTCCTGCATATCTGAAAGTAGTACAGTAGATGAACCTTCTTCAGCAGTCTGGTAATGTCGCTGTCAGGAACAAAGAAAATGTGTAAGTTTTGAATTGAAGGTGTTTTAGTTAAGTTTTTATTCTGTGTCCTTCCCTTCAGGTAATTACAGGGTTTCCTGTATCACTAGGAGTATGCTCATTTTAGAATTTGTTTGAAAGTAGGCCCTCATTTCATATTAGGTGCACAAGGTTTTTTCCTGTACTGAAGCCTTGAGGTAAACAAATGACTGAAAAACAAAATACATAGGGTTTCGGGTTTGGTGGTGGTGGGGTTTTTTTGTTTGTGTGTTTTTGTTTTGTTTTTAAAACTTGACTGAAGCAACTTTCAGTATGTTAACCCTGGCTCTGAACAATCTCTTTCACTCTCTCAGGGCAAGATAATGACCATGTCCATTGCTGGTAATAGGACATGATAGGAACAAATGGCTTGTGACATAAAATTCTATAGAGATTATCTAACTGCCTAGAATTAGATTAGCAAACAGCAGATGGGGAAAAAGAAAGGCTTTTTTTAAGGGGCAAAGAGAATTGATGGATTTTCTATTTATTTTTTTTAATCTTAAGGCTTCTGGTGTGTTGCCTTCAGGAGACAGATTTTAATGTGGCCAGTTAACAGGTTAATACCTTCTTTCAGATACTCAGTAAACACCTGTTGTGAAGCCTTTTACATATAGTGCTTGTACCTATTCCACATCTGCTCAACAGAAGCCACCTAGTTGAAATTTCACTCTTGTGTAAGGCTTTGGAAAATCAACTTTTTAAGTTTTCCTGCATTCTGAACTCTAAAGATTCATATATGATTGTTATGTCGGTTTGTGCAAAGTTTGTGTCTTGGTTTCCACTTTGCAAGTGACAAAACCATGTTTGTTTTTCTTCTAACTCCCCACAGGATAGATGTGTCCATGGAACCCTCTCTTCTAGATGGAGATAACTTTATCTTGTTTTCTTTTCTTTGGCCTTTGTCTTGATGCATAATATTTTTTCTCCTATTGTGAGTATGGAAAAGACAGGTATTTTCAAATTAGTCCTGTCAGTCAAGATTGAGCTCAGCACAGAGCAGATATTTTTTTTTAAGATCTTTCTGAGCTTTCATGAAAACCCATTATAGATGAGTGCTTTAACTCTGTCCACTTACGTTGTGTGATATTCTCTTGCCATAAGAACATTCCAGTTAAGTCCTGTTGTTTCAGCTTCCAGGTAGATCCCAATCTATTTTGTTTCTCTCAGATTTCTTTAAAGATGGTATCTATGTGTACATACATAAGGACTTACTGCTCCCTAAAACAAATACTCAATTCAGAAAAGTGCTTGAAACCCCACTAATCAGATTATATTCATTGGTAAAAATGGCTGCTGCTTAATTTTTCAAACCTCTTCCCATTTCACCTCCCTATGAATATTTTAAAATGTTCTGAATTCATCACAAGTACATACAAACCAACCCCTAAAACATGTATGTGACACCACTGATATGACACCTAGACTTGTGTGCACTGTATGATACTTGTGATGAATTCTTGGGATCTCTCTCATCATTCAGCATTTGTGAAATGATTTCAGAGTTGGAGGGAGAGCAAGGGGGAAGATGATGATGGTGATTATTTTTTAAGGTAATTCCATGTAGGTCAAATGGTCCTACAGCCACTTTGCCTGGGACATTTGGCATGTTTCTGAGTGGTGATCTCAATTTTCTGGTCAGCTGCGTAGTTCATCACCAGGCATTCCTTACCCCATGTTCACAACCCCCTTGGGAACTGAAGAACTCCTGAGAAGCCTAGGTGACTGGTGAGGTGAAAGATGAAGACTTGTGTGGCACAGGTCCATGCCCTTTGGCAAGTGGCCATAAAGCTTTGTCTGGACTTGGGCGAGGGGGGAGAAGAGAGGCCTTACAATTGGGTTCAGCTTCAGATCGTTTCTCTGATAATGCACACACCACCATACGACCTAGGAGTGTAGATGCAAAGACACCGCTTTAAAGATCTTTCTCATTTACAGAGCGCTCCATTCACAAAATGGAGCAGGATAGGTTGCATTTCTTACCGTTAACAATGTTATTCGACTTCTATTGGATTTGGGGTTATACCACCACAGGTTTTATGTACTTAATTTTATTAAGGAATTTTATACCTATTATATAGGCATCTATTCTTTTCTTGTCTGGCTTGCTATTTGATAATCTAATGCAGTACATTCAGTGACGCTGGACTCTTTCAGAAATTATACTGGTAATTACTGGTGCCTTAGTAAAAAAGTGGGTACATAACACCTTGGTGGAAAGTAAAGCATGTGGCTTGTTTCACCCCAGCATGATGACAAGCATATTTCCAAAAAGGTGATTAAGGTGGCTGCTCCAAAAGATTTCAGGAGTATACATACATCACTCGGTCACAAACATCTGAATATAAGCAATTTTTACGACTTCTGGTATGTACGGTTTGAATAGATAATCCCGGCACACCTAGTCCACAACTCTGAGAGATGGCGATCAAATAGCTGGGTATGTTAACTTGTTACACAGACACCCCCAAAAGCTTGACAATAAGCTGCTGGTTAGGAAACGGAGGGAGAGGGGAGTAGAGCGTAAATGAGAGGACGGCTTTGGTTTTTAATGGACAATGAAAATATATATTGCCTCTACCAGCAAACGGATACCTTGCCAGGGATAGGGATATATGTACCCGCGTGTCTGTGAGTGTGTATGTGTCTGCGTGTGTTATTGGAAACAGCCTGTAATATTGTAGCTGTTTAAAATGGCGAAGGCAGAGAGTTTTTTGCAACATGTTGCAGTAAAAGGACAGTATTGACAGTGGAGAAACACTGAGAAATAAAAAAACCTTTTTTCACTTGTTGTCATTATTGCACTATTACATTCTGTTAAGATGTCAGTCTCACAAACTTCCCTGCAACCACTATTGTAGGTTTACTCAAATCACCCTTTAATGAAGGAGTCTCTTACTTTAAATTATTTCTCTTGCGTAGCTGTAGCAGTAGAAAGGAGAACCTCAGCTATTCCTGTTTTACTGCCAGTATCATACCTGTTTTTATGCTTACATAAATAGTGCCAAGTGCCCTCTCTTCTGCAGTTAAAATGTTTTTCTGTTGTCTTTTGTTGAAGCAGTTTCTGTACTTATCATAGATTTCCCTTCTTCTCTCTGAATCTTTTTCAAAGCGCAAAACACTATTGTACTGTCTCTATGCTCAGTAATTTTCCGTTCTTCATACTTCCCAGGGAAATATTTTACCTTGTGTGGTTTAATCAGTGATTTCTAACTTTCTGCTGTCCTTGATCTGATAGCCAAGTGCAGCATTGTGTGGAGTCCTGATGAACGCTATGCTTGCACGAAGCACTTGTTGATAGTGATACTAATTTAAAAATACTCAGCTGCTGTCTGTACACGGTCTCAAATGTCTTCACGCTAGTACAGAGAATTACAACATTTTCTCCCTCTGAGTTAGAAGTGAATTTTTCAAATGTAAAAATGATGGTGATGTATTCATGGGACAGCTCTGGGTGTTTCAAACTAAAGATTGGATATTTCCTTTTTTTAAAAAAAAAAAACCATTATCCATCTCCTGGAAATTGCTTCTGTTTGCCTGTACTAGACAAGGTGACCAACAGCTTCTTCAGGCCTTAATTTATGAATGAAAGAGAAGAGTACAAATATAACAAGTGTTCTTAATGAAAAACAAGTCCTTTTTATTAAAAGCTAGTGAGTCTCATTGAAAAGATCGAAAGGTCTGTAACTGATGTGCTTACAAAAAGCAGCTGAGGTTCCAGCTGTGTCTTTAACAGTGACGATATCAAAAACAGACACAAGAAGCACGACTTCTTTTCCAAGGCAAATGCCAGCACTATTTAGGGGTGGCGAAGGAGAAGATGGATTTATGCTGTAGCCCACCGTTTCCTGCTCTTGGTGTCAGGCTAAGGAATGCAACTGGTAAAAAATAGTGGTCAGAGTCTATTTACTGGTTTAGTTTTGCCTGGGAGGAATCCAATTCACGTGCTCCAAGACTCTGTATCCGTGTGAGCCAATGTCTGGGAACTAGGAACAACAGGACCTTTGCTTCAAAAATCTACACCTCGTCTGTGTGAGTGTAACGCCTTGGCTTTCTTCTATGATCCTGTATTTTGTTTTTAATCGTCCTTCCTCTGAAAAGTCATGTTTGTATAGAAAGAAGGAGCCCATGACTGAGCAGGTGCTACTTTGCCACCCTTAACTTTTGAGCATTTCTTAAGAGAGTTTTCCCTTCTGCTTAGATCAGCTTGAACGGATTTTGCCCTGACTCATCAAAAAGTTGTTTTGGGGTTGTGTTTTGTTTTGTTTTTCTTTCCCTTCCCCTAGATCCTAGTGCAGAACGCCTTGTTGTATCACAGCACTCAGGGCACAGACCATTCATGATGCAGGGTACCCAAGTGCTTTTGGTGGAAACTCAAGTTACTCAAGAAGCGAGCTCACGCAGTTAAACTTAAAATAAGTTTTAACTTATTCCTGGCAATTCAGCTTTCCACTCTTTGCTTCATCAACAGAAAGTGCATCAGGTTCTGCTGTGACTGTAAACAGGAGAAAGCTTTGGATGGATGGGCGTTTTGGCTGAGCGTTTGGTTCCTTTTCAGCTCTCTTCTCTGCCTTCACACTTGTGTCACCGAAAAGGTTATTTGGGGCTTTCTTTAGTCTATCGAGAAAGTGTCAGAAACAAGGCTGAGAAGGGTAGAGCGGCAGGGCAGCAGCTCTCTCGCCTGGTGCTGGTTTTTAGGTTTGATTATACCGAGTAAGATAAGCACAGCCGCTGCCGTAGGCTGTGAAGCTCCGAAGAGAGATGGCAGAAGAAAAAAACAGTGCTCTCTGCGTTCTAGAGCGCGCAGGGAGAGAAATGGTCGCCCTCAACGGGTGCCGGCCCTGGGGGGCTGGGGCTGGAGGGGCCTCTAAACCCGCCCCCTCGGCCGTGGCTGTGCGGGGGGCTGGAGGCCTCCTCAACCCACCTGCGCCACGGCCGCGCGAGGGCCCGCGGCGGTTGGCGGTGGCACGCGCCGCGCCCCTCCCCCGGGCAGCGCCGCCGCCGGGCGGCCCCGCGGGTGCGGGGGTGGGGGGGGGGGGCGGGGGGCGCCCCGCGGCCGGCAGGTGGCGGCAGGCGCCCGCCGCTGCCCGGCCCCGGCCCTCGCGGGGGGTGGGGGCGCGGCTGGGCGCCGCTGGGGCCGGGGCAAAGCCAAGCCCCGCGCCGTGCCCTGGCCCCGCGCCGCTGACAGGGGCGAAGCGCGGCCTTCGCGGGGGGGAGCGGACGGGCAGGGGCGCGGGGCGGCCCTTCGGTGCCCGCCAGCCCCAGCGCTTGCAGACCGCTGCCGGAGAGGACGCGGCGAAGGACAATGCCTGTGACTGCAGAGCCGGCTGTCAGATCCCCACCTGGCTTTCTGCTTGCTCATCCGTTCCAGCGAGCCTTCGGGGCTGCGTTTTTGGTTGGTGGTTTGGGTTTGTTTTTTTTTCCCCAGTGATGCCATTTTAATCTCCACCCCCTACCAAAGCCCACAGATGTTTCTGCGAAGCTACGCGGCAAAGCCGATAGCGGCGGTCACACGCGGTAGGTTAGGGCTGAGCTGCCCCGTTACCCCTGCGTGGAGAGGCCGCTGCAGCCCTGCCCCGCGGGGCTGGGGGGCTCCGGCCACGGCGCCTGGGGAGAAAGCTCCTGCTAGTTCATGCCCTTGTGCTGGGGCTGCCACCTCTCCCCTACGTTGTCGGGGAACTGACTCTGCTTTAAAAATAGAAGCCTTTCCTCTCTACCTCCAGGTGGGAATGCAAGCCCGGCCCCAGCAGCCCTGCGATGGGAACATGCCAAGGGGCAGGGCAGGAACAAGCAGAGGGCAGAGAAACGATCCTTCCAGCGACTGCAGAGGCTGAACGCTTCATTTAGGGATCCCACACTCCGAAATAAGGTACCTGGGACCTTGCTGAGCCACCCAGTATTAACATTGATGAGCCTCCCACGCCCATCAGTGAAGACTGCTGAGACAGCCTTCACGTGGTGTGGGAGCAGAGCAGGCCCTGTCCCCACGGCAGCGCGGGCAGCATTGCCTGCCGGTTACGGCACGGTGCCTCGCTGCCCTCCATCCCGCACCCCACACCTCTGAGACACTGATATACCGAGGCGGCTGGGACTGGCTCCAGACCTGTGCCCATCAGGCACCCCGAGAGCGACCGCAGCATGTGCCCTGACCGCTGCCACAGCCCTGGCGTGAGCTCGGGGCACTTTTCTGGGAGCCCTTCGCCCCCATCGGCTCTGCTGCCAGCTGGCTTCGCTCGCGTCTGCGTCCTTCCCTCCGTGGACCAGGGCAGGGATGAATGAGTTTGATGGGGGGGGGGGGGGGGGGGGGGGGGTGCTATTGTTTTACAACGTCCTTTCAGGTGTCAAAAGAAAGGAAAACACCCAATCAGTAATTTTCTTAGACTGTCAGTAATCTGTAGCCAGAGAACAAAGTAGGAGAGAGGAGCAAAGAGCAAGAAAAAGGAAGACCAATGTGTTGGGAAAGGGCATGTGAGGAAAGCGAAAGACTACCTTCATCTTTCTGGACGCTGCAAGAGATGAAGTGGGCAGCTCTGACATAATGCTTAGCCTCTTTCCAGTAATTCCCCTGTGTTTAAGTGAACCAGAGGTGAATTCCTCAAAGGTGCTAATTAATTTTGGAATACAATTCTGATTTAGCAAACACCAGTCTTGGAAACTACTAAAAAGGTTGTAATGGGCCACTTGTTCACTGTAATGTTTCGTGTATATTATGGTGCATTGTCATTCTCATGCAAAATTGCAGATTAAACCCTGGATTAAGAGCACCGTGTCCATGCTCCTCTGCGACTCTGGGAATGAAATAGCTGCTGTTTCCACATTGCAGTCTTGGAAACACACACTAACTCCTGCAACCCAGGACATGTATCTGTACTGCAGTTGATCGAAATGTAGGTGATGAGGATCTGAGTGGCCCCTGCTGCTTTGTCGGCCCCCGATCCCTTGCACCTGGCATAGCAGGTTTCACGGGATGGCTCGGAGAGGTGTCCTGGGGAACGGCTCAGAGTTCGTAACTCTTTTGCGCTCTGCTGTGGAAAGAAATCCTTGGGAGCTGCGCCCTTGTGAATCTCTCTCTCAAACCAGCCTGCCCATCTGATGTGGGTGCCAAAAAATAGAGGCAGGAAATCGTTTTCTACAAAGACAGCGTTGACTTACCAGTGACAATTTCCTCCTCTGTCAGTGGAGTGTGGTTTACACGTTCTGGCAGTGGCTGCCAGGGACGGAGAGGCCATAGCGATGTTCGCAGCAACAGGAACCATTCCTGCCCTCCTCCTTTTCCACTGCGGGAACATCAGGGGTTGGGAACAAACAGGCTCTCCCTCTCCTGCGCTGTAACCACCACGGTACATTAACTTTTTCTCTCTTGCGCGCTTCATATGTACCCACTTTGAACAATCAGCCCTCGGTGTTCCCTGACGCTTGTTGAGAGGAAGCCAACGCCGTTTGCAACGCCTCTCCTTGCCGGTGCGATCGCAAGCACTGTCATTCAGATGTGCGGAAAGCAAAATTGGTAGCAGCTCGTCCCTCTGCGGGTTACAAGATGGTAGCTCTCTCTGGAAGAACAAGCGCCCGGGGTATAGTAGGAGCAATTACAAACGACAGCTTCCCCTCTTCTTGTCATTCGTGTTGTTTGCTATTAATGGAGCGTTTTGTTCCATTAACGTATATTGTGTACATCTAAAGCGAGACTGGGGCTGCTTCCTCCCCTGGAGCTGAAGAGAAGTTAGCCCAGTGGGGCTGGCGATAACCAATTGCCCGACCCCTCCCAGGCTCCCTTGCCCGGCCACGACAGAGCCCAGCAGCTCGTATTTCTTGCCTTCTCAGGGTCTTTTCTATGAATAGCAAGGAAACCTGCTTGCTGCACCCTGGGTTTAATGCTCTTCGCTCACCTTTGCACAAGGCTTGGAAACCTCTGGGCTGTAGCTTCCTGCAGCAGTCTTGTCTTTTGTCACTGAATCCGTGAGAATGACCCCCGAAAATGACTCCTGGCTGTGACCTGGGTGATCTGTTTTATGGGTGCCTTACCTGTTTTTTTTTTTAAAAATTGCATTTGAAAAATGCCTCCTCTTGAAGGCAGGTTGTTTTGTTGCTGTCGGGGCAGTACCTGGGTGAGGGCCCCTGACACACGTCCCCTGGCCGGCCAGGGCTGCTCGCTGCCATCCCTGGAGCCTGGATGTGCCCCTGAAGCCACAGCCGCGCTCCCCCCGGCTCTGCCACTGCACCCCATTGGCACCGATCGCTTCCAGGGCAAACAGCGCCAGCCCGACGCTGCCGCAGGGCCGGCCAGGCAGAGAGAGGGTGACCCAAACCAGGAAGGGCAGCAGCACCGACGTGCTCACCGGCAGCGCCTGCGCTGAGCCTTTCCCCGTCCCACCCCACAGCTGCACGTGCTGCGTCCAGTTCCCCAGTAGCCCCTCCGCCTGTGCTGCCCCCCAGCAGGTCCCACCGCCACACCTGCCAGCCCGTTTGCCTCCCGCCGGCTCACAGGGAGCCAGCGGCTGAGGTCTGAGAGCTGATTTGCTTTTTCTACCTCTTTTTTTTTTTTTTTCCCATTCAGCAGCAGGCAGAGTGTGTTAGGACCGAGGAAGCCAGCACCTGTGAGAAGAGATGGCTCTGACATCTCCATCATATGGAAGTGCTACCGCTTGGGATCTCCGAGACAAGCGGGCAGGGGGAGGTCTTTCATCTGCTGTGCAAACCCTCCAGCCTAAGTAAGGATTAGCTGACGCCTGGGAGCTTGTGCCGGGATAACAAGCGTGCTGGATGGGTACCCGTGTGGGGTAGCATCACAGGACAGTTTGGGTTGGAAGGGACCTTCAGAGATCATCTAGTCCAACCCCTCTGCCAGGGGCAGGGACAGCTTCCACTAGGCCAGGTTGTTCCAAGCCCCATCCAACCTGGCCTTGAACACTTCCAGGGATGGGGCATCCCCAGCTTCTCTGGGCAACCTCTTCCAGTGCCTCACCACCCTCATCGTAAAAAACGTCTTCCTTATGTCCAATCTAAACTCACCCTCCTTCAGTTTAAAACCGTTGCCCCTTCTCCTGTCACTGCAGGCCCTGGTAAAGTGTCTCTGTCTTACAAGCCCCCTTTATACACCAAAAGACAAGGTACCTCCTGGCTGTGAGAAGCTGGGAGATCCAGACAGCAGAAACAGTGCTACCTGCTGCCAAGCTGATAAACAACTAAGATGATTGATGTTAAACAACCAAGTGGGACCAAAGCAAGGGGCAATTAGATGAAAGCTCTATACGTTTCTGCCTGCGCCTCGCGGCCACTGCAAGAAGTTGGAGGCCTTGGGAGCCCTGGACGTGTGCCGGGGATCGCTGTGAGCGACCAGCTGCTCCCCTCCCTCGCCTTGCGCTGTAAAACCCCCCTCGTGGATAATAATGAATGGAAGTGACCTGCGTAATGAATAATTGGCTTGGAGCGCGGCGCTGGCCGCGATTACGAGTTCATCTGTACATGATGTTACGCTGCACGGCTCTCTAACTATTTTCGACACAATTGGTTTTCATTACGGAAAATGCTTTCCCTGAAGGAGAACGGCAGCGGTGCTGGCAGTGCTGCGCAGCGGCACGGCGGAGCTGGGCTTCGTCTCAGGCACGAAACGCACCACGTAAACACGAATAAATGTCACAGCAAGTCTGGGGGAAGCGATGCTTTTCCCACTCCCGTGCCAAGCCCAAAACGCGTGCTCGCCCTTCCCTATGGCCAAGGAGCTGTCAGCACTGGGGGGGGGAGGGATGGGGGGGAGCACCCCTCTCCTCTTTCACCTCTGGCCACCGCCACTCCTGGGGCCCCCCTGAGCTCCCGTCCCCCCTCGCTGCCCTGCTCCCCCACCACGGAGAGGGGGGAACGCCGCGGCTGACCCCCAGAGGCCTTGGCACGGGCACGGCTGGAAAACTGTACGGGGGCCATCCTCCGGCTGCCAGCTCGGGGTTTAGAGGCGTGCCGTGACTTACTGCTAAGTTATTCTCTGTTTTATTAAATATTTAGCTGCGACTGTTCTAGAGATTAGTGGTGAATGATAGGAAAAAAACCCAAACCAGCACAGATGACTTTGACAGTCGGGTTTGGTGTACCAGTACTCCTACGCCCGCGTTTCTCTCCCAACAGGAGCCAAATTGCACAGCTTTATGTAACCGGCTATATAAGGAGCGCCTCGAAGGAAGGTGAAAATGCCGCCCACCCCCCCGCCCTCGCCCCCAGCACCCCCTGCCCTCCCCCAGGTGTGTGGGCTGCTCACAGCCCAGCTGCCCCCCAAAAGGCACCGGCACCCCAACTGCGGCCCCTCAAAAATGCCCCAGGGCCAGCTACCAAATGCCTGAGGCACGTCCGTCCCTGTCAGTGCCCCGGGGAAGCTGCTTCTAGCCCTGGCGTGTCACTGCCGGAGGGGTTTCTGTGGTGGGGGGGGGATGGAGGAAGAGGAGGGGGCACCGTGCAAAGCATAAACCGGGCAGCGTGTTCAGGCTGAGAGCCTTCGCTCGCCCGGCTGCGGAAGGCATTTGGGCAGGGCGAGCAATGATCCAGCCTTGTGGCTGGTCTCTGCGGCTCTCAGAGTAGCGCAGGGGCAGTCCCCGGATTGCTCAAGAGATCCCAGGACATATCATTCCGTGTGTGTATATACATACGTACGCACACTAGCTTCTGAAATGCAGGCTGCCTTACGGAGCCGGGTCCTGGGATGTCTGCAGCAAAGCAGGCGTCGCACGAGGATTTAGGCAGAAAGCACGTGGGTTGCATGAGCTGGAAGCTCGGAGAAAATT
Organism: Phoenicopterus ruber ruber; assembly: GCA_009819775.1. Classification (NCBI taxonomy): domain Eukaryota; kingdom Metazoa; phylum Chordata; class Aves; order Phoenicopteriformes; family Phoenicopteridae; genus Phoenicopterus; species Phoenicopterus ruber. The sequence goes on from CM020219.1 coordinate 40,282,458, forward strand.
GTAGCTGTAGCTCAGCATTCCTGCCCAAGCCCAGCGTGGGGATTTGCTACGGGGTGCTCGCATCTGCGCCGCAACTGCGTTTTCATTTTCATCCTGCAAACGATTTATAAACAACGCCTGTGGACAAGCATGGCTTCACCGCCTCGCGCTCATTCATAAACATGCAGATGCTCACCTTTCCTAACTCTTCGCTAAATGTTTTCCTCGCTGGTTTTAAATGACGCCTGAGAGGATGCGAAGGGTGGCAGTGAAGGGAACTGTGCCTCCGTTGTGCACATAATTACAAAACAGTCATGTAAAATACATAATCGCTTGAGCGAGAACTGCTTAAAATATGAATTCTGACTCAGCTGGCAGCTGCTGTACCAGGGGCCAAGGATGCCGTGGGAGAAGGTGTCTGTGCAGAGGTTACAGCTGAGCAGCAAGGCACGGGGGCCTGGGCTGCAGTCAAAACTGCTGCTATGGTGACTTTTGGATCATTTTAGTTCTCTCCACCTCCCTTTTCATACCTTCTCATAGGTGAAAACAGTTTTATCCACTTCATGGGAGAGAAGTGTTGTGGGAAGCAAATTCTATATATATATATGTCATGCTATAAAGGTTTTCGTAATACTGATGTAGATGTGAGCTTCAGGTTTTCTCATTTTCGGGGGGAGGCAGAGTTTCTCAATCAACTCACTCGACACAGAGCTAGAAGCCGGCTCAGAAAGCAGCCCAGCTCCGCGAGCGCTGCCGTGCTCAGGGGTGTTGGAAATCTGAACTCACGGCCTGGAGTTTTGCAGTCGTAGCCCCTTCCCCTGCAAGAGCTGGAGCCGCAGCTCTGCGGGGGGTTCTCTGCACCCAACGCGCTTCGCAGCGCTCAGGAGAAAAGCCTTCGGAGTGGTACAAATATGCGATGCGCCAGCGTAAGTCCAGTTGCCCGTGACAGGGCTGGAGGCTAGAAGAGGGTTTTCTGGGAGAAATACCTGCCCAGGGGAAGAGGATCTGCTCGGGCTGGTTTCACCATGGGAGTGGTGTGTCTGAGGAACTCTTTGCTCTGGAACCTACTTCCCTGGATCGCTGCTTCTCATTTTTTCCCTTATGTACCTTGCCATAAGCTAGATTCAGTGCACAGATCTGGTCTTTTCTAGGTTGTACAGCTCCTTAGACAATATGGCCTTTGAGTGCTTATCATAACGTGATTATTTTAAGCATTGGCAGCTGTTCAGATTCCTGGGCACGGCTATAATATTGTTTAGATACTTTTTCTTCAAATGTGAAAGTATTGGTAATGCAGGCTGTGCTGGTAATGCAGACTAAAGCAAGTTTATTTCAGTATGTATGAGATTTCTTCCTATGCAACATGGGAACCTTCCCGAAGTCGAACACGAAATGAGTCATTACTTCCTTATAAATCCACCCCACACAGTCCCCTCCGCCGGCATTAGCTCAGTGCCATCTCCTCGTTACACCACTTGCAGAGAAATGGCTCTGTGTGTATCTCTGTGTCTTTCTCCCTCTCCCCCCTGCCCGTGGCTTTCTACGGTAATTGCCATTCTCCTCCATTCCCACAAGTACAGGGAGGTCTACAGGAAATTATATTGCTAATTAAACTGTGGAAGAGAGTACAAAAGCCCCAAACTATAAATACTCCATCTGTGTTAAAAAACAATGACGTGTATTGTCGTTGCTGGTTGGAAGCCAGCGCAGCCTAGGAGGTAGACGGAAACTTTGGGGAGCAGGCAGCGCAGGCAGAGCGCTCTCGGAGGGTCCGTGACTGCTGCCCACAGACTCGAGTCATAGCGTTGCTGCAGCAGGAGATCAGGATCAGAAGCAAAACCACGATTCCTCAGTTATCCGGCTTTTCTAAATACAGACTGCATCAAATTACAGGTGATGTCTATAAGATTTTTATGTAGCGTCACGCTTAAAGTAGCTTTCTAGCAACAGCGATGCTGCTAGTGTGGTGGTGGCAGGCAGCTGAAACGCAGCTCACAGCCGCTGCAGCAGCATCCCCGACGAAGGCACGCACTGCTGCGTTGGCTCACCCCGGGCCCCCCGCCGTACCCCAGTTACAGACCCACTGCGGCTGCCTGGAGCATCGACCCGGGGCAGAACCTGGAGCCAGCGAGTGCCCGTAGCAGCTGTATGTGCCCAGCTCATCCGCACCCGACACCTGCGGGTCCTGCCCGGCTGGCGGGGCTGCGGGGGCCTTTCAGAATGACGGGGCTCAGGGTGCGGGGTGTGGGACGGGTGCCTGTGCTGGGTCCCATTCGTGTCACTTCTGCCTGACACTCTCACGCCACAGTGTGCCTGCGCGAATCTGTGCTTCGTGTTGTCGTCTGAGGTCCTGCCTGTAAAATCCTGAATTGCGGTGCAGAGGTGTTAAAACCCTTCTTGTTCTTCTGTACTAGAGGCGAGCGGCCGAAGAGGAGGAGCGGGCGCTGGGAGTGAACGCCTGCAGCTGAGCAGCCCTGGCCGGGTTTGCCTTCTGCTGCAGCATCTACAGACTGCGCCAGGCTGCCAGTTGTTCTCTCCAACCACAGTAATCAAAACTTTTTCCTTTTTGATGGAATTTAACATTTTCACATTCTTCACAGGCAAGAGATTTAAGAAATAATACCAAATCAGAGAGACACAATAACCTTGAGACTCAGCAATGCTGTGTATGCAGAAAAAATACCATTTCTAGGTCATGGAAATAGGTTAATTCAGCACTTACAGGAGCTGAAATCTGGTCCACCAAAAGTACTTCGAAAATGCTACTGGTCACTTCCGGGTGCTTCAGTTCAAAGTTTCGATCCTCAAGACCTGTGCTGGGATGCTGAGATGACAAACATGAAGAAGTTCTGGCCCATTAACCAGAGCTACAAGAAACGCCGGCAGCGCTCCCTCCCCCTAAAACGGTCCAAGCAGCACGAGATCAATTAGCTGAAAACCCGACTGTTTCTTACACCAGCGGGGCCACGGCGCCGCCTCATCAAATACAAGCTCGTGCACAACCGGGCATTACTTCAGCTTGGTACATTGTTCTGTTGGATACAGGTTCTTTATCGCTAAAAAAATCGGAAGTCTTACGCTAAAAGCTACACGTGAAAGGACACATTTCCCGATGGAAGCACTCGGAATTAAGGCATTTACAGAAATAAAGTTGTGCTTCCCTCCTTAACTTTGTCATTCAGTGCCTTGTTGTTACAATGCTGCTTCATTACTGAATTATGTGTCCCTCCAGCATACGTTTCTTGCCTAACGTGCTGGATGTTGTGCAGTGACTGAATCGGAGTATTGGGCAGCCCATCCTGCCTAGCGAACGAGGCAGGCGTCCTGCAGGAAAATAATGCTACCATCAGCCTCTGCTGTTATTTGTGTATGCCAAGAAGCCAGATCAAGGTGTTTCAAGCAGATTTCATCTCACCTCTGTTTCGCACCAAAGGGGAATTTGCGCCTTGCAGCTGATCTGATCTAACGGCTCGCAGGCAAGGGGTCGTCCCGCTCCCGGCTTCTGCTCCCCTGGGACTTAGGGGGGGGTTGCCTCTGCCAGCTCAGGGAGCAGAGCCAGCTCAGAGGGCTGCCGGGGCTGGTGTCAGTGCAGGGAGGGAAAAGTGGGACTTTTTCTTTCCTTGGCAGCAAGCTGTTAGATCAGCTCAAGCCATAAATAATACCAACCGCCCTCTCCAAGGAAGGTCTTTATCCAACAAGCACATTGCCCCAGGAAAACTGCTCTCAGTTCTTAATTAACTGCCCAAGCAACAGCACACACACTCTCTTCTCTACAAAATAAAGTCCCTGCAAAATGAACTTCCCAGCTCACCACATCCCATCCCGGCTGAGAGGACTGTTTGCCCACAGGGTTTCCGTGCCCAGCCCCGGTGCGGCAGGATAACCACACAGCAGACGCTGATGAAGAGCAGACCCGGCTGCTCGCCAGGAGGTTGTTTCCCACTGGACACCCCCTCCCTCCCTCCCTCCCTCCCCAGGGAAGGGACAGCTACAGAAGGCTTTCAATACCCAAACCTTTGGAGGAAAGCCTGTGACTGTGGTGGGTACTGCAGGCTCTGCCTCTTTCCCCTGGTCGCATGAGAAGGACGCATCATCCCATCTCCTCCCGCACACCGCAGGTAACAAACACCTTTTTTCTGGTTAGCAGTAGCCGGTTATCTGGTTGCCCAGTGAGGGTCAGAGCTGAGCACAAGCCACTAGATTGCTGCAGCGAGCAGTGATCGCAGTCCTGCAGGATCCCTCTACAGTCAGCGGAGGGAGATAAGCAGAGCAGAATCATCCCCTTTACGTTCCCACAGGTGCAGGTTAGGCGATCTGCGCCTGCTGAACCCGTGTGCTTCACTGCCACGACCCTTTAGCACTTCTGGCATCTGCCCGGTCCTGCCTTCACGTAGTGCTGTAACATACTTTCACCTTTTTACTTGGTGGTTGTACGTAAGCTTTAACAAAGCTGAATATAAGAGGATGGGTGTTCAATCTCATAGCAGCCTCCATGCTCAGGGTGCCTTCGCTTTCAGTACAAATGTTTCTTGTGATTTTTCTCTTTGAGAAGCTCCCAGCTGTGCTGTGGAAGGATGAACAAGCCCCTCACCTGCCTCACGCAATTCCACTTCGGTAGACTGAGCTTGTTAACTATTTCCCCTCTTTTCTTTGCATAACTTAGAAAAAATGATGGTCTCCTAGAAACCAATAACCAAATACGCCTCCTGAGGAGAGGGAACACCCTCCCTACAGCAAAATGCTGCACATGCTGGCAGGGGAAACCAGGGGCTTCCTAATGCAATTGTTAAAGCTTTCTCTTCTCTCTGGACCAGCAGAGCACCAGTAGCTCAAACCCCAACCCACCATGAGCTCAACGCCGAACAGAAAGCGTGTCAAGATGAACAACTTCATCGGTCGGGGCCCTGCTCAGCGGTCCCCTGTGAGCCAATTCGAGGGACCCACCTGCATACCCGACAGCCATCAGCACCAGCAGGCAGGGATGAGGATGGTTCCCACGACCATCCTCCAACAGCTCCTTCGCTCGGAGGGACGCTGCTTTCGGCTGTTGGGTAACACAGCTAGTCGCACAAGCCACACGGTGTTAGCCCAGGCTGAATAGCTGACAGGACTGGATTCGACATGTTGCGTGTGCACCGAGACATCACCTTTCTAACGACACAATCAGAGCCTCTCTTTTCCATTAGATCTCTGCTTCATTAAGCGTCCACGAGACACACAGAAAACTGTCAATTAGTCCCTGCGCAATTTTCAGATGCGTGCGCCCTCCGTTAACTAACCTGTATCGGCTATGCCGTAACATGGTGCGTGTGCTTATACATGTGCATGTGCATACATATTGCATAAGGTGCGTGATTGCAAGGCAAAGATTGGAAAAAATGTTCTTCTTGTGTTTGAGAATACTCCTATCATTTTGCTAATGGAGAAAGTAACTTTGCATGAGTTTGGACATGCAGTTGTATCTGGATTTGTAAATAATTTATGTGTATTTTGTGGACAATTTAAATTAAGTACTATAAATCATAGAGTCATAGAATAGTTGGGTTGGAAGGGACCTTTGAAGGTCATCTAGTCCCAACCCCCCTGCAATAAGCAGGGACAACCTCAACTAGATCAGGTTGCCCAGAGCCCATCCAGCCTGACCTTGAATGTTTCCAGGGATGGGGCTTCTACCACCTCTCTGGACAACCTATATATAGACCCTTTTAGTTGAAAGCATTAGGATTTACAAGGCTAACTCAAATACGATGTAAGCATAATGCAAGCTGTACAACAAAAGGATAAGACTTCCTGTTCCCTCAATTGGGCTGTAAAGTGGGGACTTACGTGAGCGTGCATTTGTGTTCACCTGATGGAAAGATCCAAGCCTGTTCAAATGGCTTTGGTCCAGGTACCAAGGCAAAAAAAAGGTCTTTATCCTTGTTGTTGTGCTTCGTAATAAAACAAATACCACGAGGTAAGAAAAACAGATGCCATTTCGCCATGTCAGGTATCAGTACCTTTAATGAGTAAGTCTGTATGTCTGTTAGTCTGGGTGCGAGAGCTTTTTCTTTCCTTTCTCCAAGGGTGACAGCTAGTTCGGAAAGCTGGGCTAATGTTCTCCGTGCAGAAAATGCTGAAGGTGGCATTTCACAGCTGTTCTCTCCCGAGAGCTGAGGTCGGAAAGGGATGATTTATTTCCACCTGTGAAATTCCTGGGTTTGCTACCTGAGATTGTGCTTTCTCTCACCAGTACCTGAAGTAGTTATGCCACTTGCGGGTGCGATAACGATGAAACCAAATGTACCTGTGGGTTTTATTATCTAGAACCATACAAAATCCTTTCAGATCCCCAAAAGGCATAGTTGTCAGGCTGAATATTCAGCCCGGGTCTCTTAGAGAGGCACTGCCGTGAAGGGCAGGATGGTAACGGTGAGCGTGAGGTTGGAGGCGAATGCCGTTGCCGCTTTCTGAGAAATGGGTGTTTATAGCGTATTAATACCAAGAGAAAGGAAGGCCTTTGGCAGTAAGTCTCTTTGGAAAGGACACGGCACAGCGAGGTAGGGAGGGGTGCTACACAATGCCGGCATCATTTATGCCACAAAGCGCAGGGAGAAGCGCAAGGACCAGAACCTCTATTTCGGTTGCTCCGCGTGGCGAACCTGCCGGAGCTGCAGAGCTGAGGGGGGGCTGCACCCGCACAGCCGCGACGAGGCACCCCGAGAGCTGCGGGGCACCCGGGAGAGCAGCAGCGTCCGCTTGCCCTGCTGCAGGGCCACCTTCCCCCCGGTTGCCCTGTTTTGTATGGGAATGGCAGAAAAGGCTCTGCTCGCCTTGCAAAGAGCAACGCTTTTCATGTTGCGGGCGGGCCCTAATGACCTTATCGTAGAATCATAGAATCGTTTTGGTTGGAAGCTGCCTCCTACCCAATTTAAGGTTCTCCCGTGGAATGACAGATTTGTGAATGGATGGGGACGCTAGCCTGACTTTTTCCGAAGTAATTGCTCAAATTTGGAAACGGTTTGTTCTCTGGCCAGGATGGCATTATTAAAATGTGTTGACCTTCATGAAAATCTTGCTGATTAACTGAAACGGGCAGAAAGCAGGCAGACGTGCAGCATTCCCAGTGCTGCTGGCCAGTTTTTGTGTCAGATATACTTCCTTTATTGCTCTCAAGTGGTGCAAAGAAATTGATTTTTTTTTTAATGCTTTAGATACCCATCCATCACCTGATTTTTTCTCGATATCATTGCCTGCTCTGGGGGGCATCTGGCATCTGTTTACTCGGTGCACCGAGAGCTTGCCTAAATGAACTGCTGATAGAAGCATTCGGCATTTCTCTGCTCATCAGAGCTGTTTTATTTGTTAATCAGCAACTCTGTGCTCTTGGTTGTCTGTACCCTGTTAGGCAGTGACTGTGCCTCCGCGTCAGTATTAGATGAGGATTACATTGCAATTCAGCTTGATCTTTCCATTCAACGTGCAGCTGCGCTTACTTTTTTTATTTGGGTTAGGCCAGAGCAATCACATGCGACTGAGCTACATCAGTTATGCCCGGCGAAGGGCCCTGCAAAATGCAGCATTCTTCAAAACGCTGCAAAAAGCAGACGCTGATAGATTAATTGCCCACAGCACCAGCAATGATCAAAGCAATCGCTCTCAAGTGAGGCTGTGAAGAGAAATAGGGGGAAGCCACGATGATCACACCATTGCCTGAAGGGAATAATGGTGTGTGGCCTCTCCCTGTGCCTCACTGACTCTTTGGGGTAAGCACTCGTCCCTGGAGGCTTATTTTTGTGATGGCAGGAAAGTTGGATAAGAGGTGTGAGAGATTTGCTGTCTGCCCCACCCCCCCCCGCCGGCTTGTTTATTTTTTGGAAGTCATAGCAGGAGATGGATGACGAAGAGGAGCGTTGAGACAGGATGAAGAAAGAGATCTGTTACTGTCCAGTGAGGGTGTGGGTTTTAGTGATCTTGTAGCAGGCATATTAGAATACATACATACATACATATATATATATATATATATATATATATATAAAAAAGACAATACCTGCTGTTTTCTCATTGTAGAAGGGACATGAAGAAAATGACTTTCAAGAGGGATTTAACTGCAGTTTGTAAAGGCCCAGAGAGGGCATTTCAGACAGGACCGGTAATGCCATGTAACCGCGACAGAGACACCCTTCTAGAGAAAAATAAATTCTTTGTGCTTCATTATCAAGTCTCACATAGATATCTGATGTCTGATCGTTCGTGCTGATATTTTACTAATTCTTTTTGCTCCTAATTGAGGCTTGCTATTATCCTGGAGGAAGGCTAGGGGACATGGCACGACTAACAGACTGATCCACTGGGTTTTCTGTATTCATGAGGCTCCACTTCCATAAAGAGGAACTGGAAATCCTTTTCACCGGGGAAGAATGTACGAGGCTCAGAGTGGATGAAGTTTGTGTGCTCTTTTTAATAAGCACTGCTTTTCTTTCTATAGGCACTCGAGCTCCCTGAATTAGAGCTCCGCCTGAAGGGACAGGTATTATGAAAAGAGCTGCCAAAGCCTTTGTGTGTCAGTGGGAAGCCCCTGATTATCACAAGAGGATCTAAATGGAAAGGTGACATTCAAAAGACCATTAAGATAAAAGCCAGGATGAATTTCTTTCCAACCTCACTTAACAGAAACTTTTGTTTAAAATCACCTTTCCTGAGAGAAGGAAGGAAAGTCCGACCTGTGTGATTTGATATACACAGCTTAGCCCTTAACTGGGTACAGCCAGCTGCTTAAGAAAGCAACAGCTTAGCCAGGAGAGGTAATGAGATTAATGGCAGAGGTAATAAGAATGTCAATATATGTGACAAATATGTATTTCTAATCTTTCAGCCATGAAAGCCCAGTGGAGAACATAGTACCAGCTCCTTCCAGATGGTCTTCCAGGACAACAGGCACAGACATGGTGTAGACAAAATCCTCTGTACCAGGAAAGGCAGCTTTCCTTGTGCCTGGCTTTGTGGAGCTCTAGGAAATTGAAATAGTTATTTTTATGGCTAATTTTTGAGTTTCTGTTTGCTTGCCCTCAGGACTCCTGGCAAGATTGTTGCCTATAGCATTCTCTCCAATGCTCTTGGCAGTCTGGTTTTGAATGAAGTATGAGACTGGGCTGTGTCCCTTCTGCCTGAAAACTGTCCCACGGTTTAACAGTTCTCCCTGCTTGGCCAGGGCTTGTAGCCGAGACACGTTTCAGTTTTGTCCCATTTTCCCCTGTTATAACCTTGTGACTTTTCCCAGAAAAACACATGAGGGGGCGTATGTGCGTGTGACTGGTTCTGCCTTCTGAGCGTTAACCCGACCGCAATGGGAGCCTGAGACTTGAAAGTGTGGATTGAGGAAAAAGGGGTCACAATCGCTGTTAATAGTGGTATTTGCCCAGCCTAAAATATATTAGGCCTGATTTCCATCTGGCCAGTCCTTTCCCTGTCAGCCTGGCTGGTCCCTGGGAGCTGCTGCTGATCGCAGTTATCCTGCAGCTTCGAGATGCCTCTGGCCAAGATCTCAAGACCCAGACTAGTATCTTCACAATACTCCCCTCCGCTGCGATAACAGACGTTGGCAGCAGCACAAGTCTAACTCACTGTGTCTTTTCTCTCCCGACATATATTACCCGTGTGCGAGTCTCAGTAGTAGCAGAAATAGGCAGTAAATGGATTGCTTAATTTGCTAAAGTCAGATCTATAGATATCCACTTGGCTGTACGCTGATGTGTTGCACCGCACAGCTGGGCCTTATAGTTCCCAGCTACTGTCGGAGGAAATGCATTAAACGAGTAGGTCGCTTTTATTATGTAGGATCTGTGCCAGTTCAAAGCTGCCTGCTGCCTTCGTGAGTTATAGCAGGCTCTTTCCACAACAATTTCCTTTTTTCCTAAGGGTTGTCTCTCTCTTGCAATGCTGGATCAGAGGTCCTACAGCCCCTCCACCAAACCTGCAAACGGGTATAGAGCCAGATCTGCGGTGTATATCACACCGTGCCTTAAAGCGGGCGCTGCAGGAGGGTGGTTGCAGAGTTGCCCTCGACTCCTGCCTCCCACCCAGCTTCTTGGCTCACCACCATGTTAAGGCTGCCTGCAACTCAGCACCTCGCTCGGTTGCTTTGCAAGGGAGCTCTTTTAACCTTTGGGAGTTTAAATACTCGTATTAAATTCTCACCATAGTAGGCTGTGCTTTTGCTAACCGCACTTCACTGAAGTCCCTGTTTCTGTGCGTGACTCTAATATTTAGTCACAGCTGGGAGAGTTTTGTCTTCAGAAGGATCTGAGCAAGAGACAGCAGATGAAGCACACTTGGCAAACAGTCCCATCCACCATCATGTTATCAGGGTTACCCTGGGGAAGGTGGAGGAAGCGATTTCGGGTCGTGCAGGAAATCAGTGGTAGAACCTGTCACAGCCCAGCCCTGACGCCCCATTGTCACAAGAGAGAGACTTTTTTGCAACACCTCCTGTACAAAATGCCTAGTTTAGTCTGGGACCAGAAAATATTGATGACACATCTCTTCTACGTGGCATACTAGGGAAGTATCGTCAATAGTCCAGAGGTGTAAATTCTAGTCAGGATGCTAGAACAACTGTTTATAATGTAGTAAACTGATTAGATCACTATATGTGTGTATATATCCTATTGTTTTGTTTTCTATCTACTACTAAATTTCTCTCGTACACACTATTTATTTTAGAATTTTGATTTGTGTTGGATTTTTCTTGATTTAGCATAGAGTCGAAAAGCAGTCTCGGCTCTCGTGGTTTTTCCTATCCTTCATAGTTCTGGCAAATGTCGTAAAATCTGGCAGCACTAGTAGTAGGTCCGGGCATAGCTCTCTGTTACCTGCTACTGGGTGAACGCTTTTGGTTTCCTGCTTAGAAACAACCACGCTAACAGCCCGCTCCAAGGAGTTGAAGATGAAAATAACTGTGCCGGGCTTCCTGCTGAAGCAGAACTGTATCTTGCATACGCTTCACTATCGCTTTGGTCCAACTTAATTGTAAATGTACCAGCACTGGAGCTTCTACCACTTTACTCTTGGGAGATAATTTCGCATATCTCACTGCCACGAAGTCCTTCCTGATACTCCACATTTTCCTTTCCTATCTTTACCCTTGAATGCTAATTCTATCCTGGTCCATTCTGCTAATTGCCTCCTTGCTCTTCATAGTATTTAAACCCTCTCAGGTCTTCCCTGTCATCACTTGACTGTGCTGCAAGCATTAACTCTTTGAGCCTTGGTCTTCTTTTCTGTTTGCAGGTGATTCAAGTTTTGTCACTGACTTAGGAGGCAACACTGCAAATCTTCAAAGCTGCCTCATAGGCAGAGTGGTGGAAATTATTCTTTGATGCACTGTCTGGAAAAAAAAAAAGAAGGAGAAAAAAAAAGTCAATATGAACAGAGCAATTTCCTTCCTTTGAGGAATAATACATTAATCAATGCATACATAAATTTCTAATCAAATGTTGATTTTGATTAGAAATTGCAAAATAAAGCTGCGTTGTTTTTAGCAGTCCACCTGGATCTTCTTTGCAGTCATTCATTGCATTCTGTGTAGTTTATTCCTCTCTCTCCACTAACTTCCAGCTACACGAGCTAACGAAAGGGTGCTTAGCCAGGCAGATCTTTAAATGTTTGCAATATCCACGAGTAAGAAGGGTAACAGCCCAAATGATCTAGCAGTCGCGGTTGCCTACAGCATGAAAGCTTTCTTTTGCCTTTTAATTACTTGCGAAGCCACAATAGGTTGTTGCGAGATACTGCGAGGAGATGCATTTGGCAGGTGTTGAAGGACATGTCCCTGCAGTACTGAATGTGGGTTGTTTCTTAGAATCATAGAATCATTTAGGTTGGAAAAGACCTTTAAGATCATCGAGTCCAATACTCTTGCGGCAGGTATGGAGCGCACCAGGGGTGTAGAGACCAGAGCTGTCCTATGAACCACCCACTGAACTAGCTGGCTGAGAGAGTTGGTCTTTACCTACAAAGTTGCTTATTCAAACAGAAGCCCCCAAACTGCTGTAGGTAAAGAACAGACAGAGGACTTGGGGTATTTAAAAGCTAATCTTCCACCACTGATTGTGGTACATCAAAATTGCTGTCTGCGTGGGGACGGTACAGGCTTGGGGGGGAGTGGCTGGAAAGCTGCCCGGCGGAAAAGGACCTGGGGGTGTTGGTCGACAGCCGGCTGAATATGAGCCAGCAGTGTGCCCAGGTGGCCAAGAAGGCCAACGGCTTCCTGGCCTGTATCAGAAATAGTGTGGCCAGCAGGAGTAGGGAGGTGATTGTCCCCCTGTACTCGGCCCTGGTGAGGCCGCACCTCGAGTACTGGGTTCAGTTTTGGGCCCCTCACTACAAGACAGACATTGAGGTGCTGGAGTGTGTCCAGAGAAGGGCAACGAAGCTGGGGAAGGGTCTGGAACACAAGTCCTATGAGGAGCGGCTGAGGGAACTGGGGATGTTTAGCCTGGAGAAAAGGAGGCTGAGGGGAGACCTTATTGCTCTCTACAGCTACCTGAAAGGAGGTTGTAGAGAGATGGGGGTCAGTCTCTTCTCCCTAGTAACAGTGATAGGACAAGAAGAAATGGCCTCAAATTGCGCCAGGGGAGGTTTAGATTGGATATTCATAAAAATTTCTTCACCGAAAGGGTTGTCGGGCATTGGAACAGGCTGCCCAGGGAGGTGGTGGAGTCACCATCCCTGGAGGTATTTAAAAGACGTTTAGATGTGGCGCTAAGGGACGTGATTTAGTGGTGGACTCGGCAGTGATAGGTTAACGGTTGGACTCGATGATCCTAGAGTTCTCTTCCAACCAAAACGATTCTATGATTCTGTGATTCTATTTTGTGATCAGCTCTTCTCTACTAACAAAATACCTTCCCTTCTGCAATCCTCTGGCTCTTCCTATCACTTCCCTACTAGGATATCTGCGTGCCTGACAAACCGTGAGCTTGCTGGGTACAAAGAAAACCACTTCAAGAAAATCTGTAAATGTAGATACTGGCACATGGATTAAGTTACAGGGGCCAGGGATCAAAGGCAACGGTGTCACTTGGGACGTGCAAGGCCAGCACATCCCTCTCTCCTCACAGGGTGTGCAGCTGCCACTTCAACACGTGTGTATCCACAGCCAGTGGGCCAGCAAACCCAGGGCTAGGACCTGTCCCGTGTTTCGGTAACGTGGCTGTTTATAGCCTAAGCCACACATTATTCCTCTCTGTTCTGGTATTTCTTTCATAGTTCTTTACACCTGGAGAGCTTTTTGAATTGGGCTGCTCCCTGAATAACAGAGCTATCTTCAGCAGTGCTGAATAATTCATATTTTGTACATATTTACAGACAGTCCAAAGCTTTTTCCTAATGTCCCAAGTGCTTAAAGGAAAGGATGCGTGACCCCTCTGGCATCAGATAAATATGTTAATAAACCATCCATGCAAAACTGTAGCTTAGTCTTTATCCCCCAAGGCAGGTCCTCTGGATGCTGCCCATCTGCCTGACTTGAGCTGCTGTGAGCTCCACAGCAATCACCAGGTCGAGGGAGAAATCAGATATTCCTGGCGGACTCTGGCAATGGGATGATGGGGGTTTGGAGCTTGTCATCGCTATCGATTGAGCAGAAGACAGGAGTCTCTAACAAGCCCGTGACCCATCAGAAGTCAGCATGAAGTTTGCAGAGAGATGAAATCTCTTTTAATGAGTGAACCACCGCAGGGGCTGGATGTGAACTAAACCCTTTTGGACTTTGGTCTTTAGACTTCCCAGCCACAGAAGCTTGCCTGAAAGGCAGTTTCCTCAGAATGTGGGATAATCAGTCTGACAAACGTACATATGCCCCAGCAAAATGAATTTTAAATGAATCTATCAGCTAGAGTTGCAAGCTTAGTAGATTCAGGGGGCATGTGATAAGGTGGAATATATTTGGGTCTCAGTAAAACATTTAGAAAGAGTTCCTCAAAAATCATCCAAATTGCCTTGGCTGCTAATAAAGGATAGCCGGCAGCAAGGTATCAGTAGAGAGCACGGGAGAATCGCGGGGCGGTCCCGAGATGCGCAACATTAAATAGTCTGCAATCTATATTCAGAAATATCCCCACGCAGGAGCCAGGTGGAGGAATAAGCATCACCTGGCCGCTGTTCCTGGAGCGTACTGGGCAGGGAGGAGCTGTGGGCTCACAGAAAGGAAGAATAACTAGAAATAATAGGGTGGAATTTGTGGAAAATGCAATGTGATCCCAAAATATAGCTACTGACTGGGGCAAGTCTGGGGGCAGAAATCTTGAAAGAGGTTTAAGCTTGGTAACAAACAGTGAATGATACATAAAGCTGCAGCGCAACAGGCTCTCCAAGATATTATTCTTTACTGATTTCCATGGTATCTGAGTGCTGCAGAGATTATATAAATAGACACTTTCTAGAGAAATTCTTCTCCCTGCTGGGATATGTTAGGAATTTTATTTACCAACTTTTGTATTTTGCAGTGAAAGGGTGGGCTAAATTGAGAAGACAGGGGCTCGTATGCAGGCTTGGTTACAGCAAGATCATCCCTTTCCTGTGAAAGAAGAATGAAGGCTGGACTGATACTATTGCTGGTGACACTCCTCTGTCCTGAACTCGTGCAAGCTTCACCCCGGTGCCGAGAGGACTGCTGCCCCTGGTAAATGCTGCCCATGTGAGTGCTTGTCTCCGAAGCACGCTCCTGCTCGGGAATCAGAGCTTGAATCTCATCTGCTACCAAAGGACCAGCCCGAGGACTGCCCAAAGCACCGGCGTGGTACCTTCACAGCAGTGTGTGTGGGAGAACATGTGGGCTGCTGAATCTTCAGGCAGATGACATGATATTTTATTTCGCTCTATTTCTAGAAACCCCGAACCTTCATTCCTAAGTGGCGTACGGTGCATTAGTGACGGTGGGAGGTGGCAAATGCATGATTCAGCGTTGCCTCGGTCTTCACCCTTCAGTACAGGCCCATCACAAACAGAAGAAAGGGCTTTTAACTGAGGGTGGCCGTGGGCTATTTGGCTGTGAGGGCGGTCTCGAAGGATGCCCCTGGGAGAAGGGCATGTGCCTCTGCGCATGCTCTGGCTCTGTCCTGTAAACCTGCCCCTCTTCCTAACATGTCGCACTCCTTCACCTCGTTTTAGGTATGGTTTAGACCTGTTTCCCATGGAAGGACGTTTCATGCAGTCTCACGGACTACTCATTTTGTCACCCTCCTGTTCGAACCTGTTAGCCAATTTCAGCCAAATTTGACTAAGAGGGCCTCAAAAATAGCAAGGGTCCTGCAAGTTTCACCAAAAAAAGTTGCGTGCAGGAGCATCATTCCCAGGTTTGCCTCCGAGAGCCACCAGTGCTGCAGCATATGCCAGCCTGCGTGTCGTCACCAAAGTACTCTTCCAGGGGAGAGCTGTAAGGCAAAAAGAAGCCGTATTTTATAGGGGTAGGAGGAGATAAGAGCGAGTTGTACTATGATTCGCTTAAAAAGCCAGTCAACCCCAAGGCACAAACGCAGAGAGAGCATGCCTGGTCACTTCTGTTGCTCACTGGGCTGCTCCATCCCGCTCTGGCCTTGTCCCAGCCCCAAGCAGCTGGACGGTGCTGGCTGCACAGGGTCAGGGGCGGAGGTTAGGGACAGCTGAACAAGCCCTGTGTCTCTGCACAAAGAGATCTTAATGGGAGGAGGAGGAGGAGGAGGAGGCGGCAGTGTCCAGGGTGTCCCTGGATAGTACACTGATGTCCATGAATCATAAGCTGCTCTGCAATCGCAAGACTGAGTCCTGTCCTTTCGCCCCAGTATAATCCTATTAAAGATCACAGGGTTGCAGCTCGTTATGCGAGAAGAATTTGACCTACGCTTCCCCCCGAGCTGCCGTAATGAGGGCTGGTCTGCGGCGGGGGCTGTTGCTATGCTGCGAGGAAGGCAAATGAGGCAGATGTTTAGGGAAGACATTGTGTTTTCTTAGTTTTTAACTGCTAATAGGGCAGCAGAGGAGAACAGCACATTGACTGATTCAGTGTGTCTTGGGGCTGGAAACACCCTCCGTTTGCAGCTGCAGGAGCTGCTCCGCTCTGTTAGCCATCCACCCTGGAACAAACAGGACATCAGCTGGAGAAGTGCAGCTTCTGTATGTTTCCTTTCACGTAAAATTACAATGGTGGGCTTATTCCATGCGGCCTTAGCCTAGCTACAGCTTAAGCGCATTAGAGCCCCACCCTGGAAGAGGTTGAACTGGAGCTGAAGCATGAACATTAAGTAGCACAGCAATAAAATTACACTCTTCTGTGTGCTGGCCCATCACCGGCACAGGCTCCTCTCGGAAGCAGCGCAGTCCTCAAGCAGGGACCCAGGCAGAGGGAGTTTGTATCGGGGCGGTCTGTGCAAATCACAGCGCATCAGTCCGCGAACATTAGAGGTCAATTAATATCGAGGGTCGTTTTATCCCCAAAGGTCCTCGAGCTTCCTGCCTCGCAGTAGGTCAGATGCCTGCAAGGGTGTCATGCTTCATGGACACTGCCATCTGTGAAACAGAAAAAAAGAGAAATCAGCCAAGTGACTTGCAACCACAATAATCTAGAGATGATAAACCATGAACAACAGCAGAGTCGTCAGCTCTATCCAAACCGAGCATTAACAGTTCCTGTGAGTGTCAATAAAGGAAAAAAGGTAATATTTTATGCTGCCCTGGGACCTTCTGCTTGTACTTTATAAACATTGAATTTCAACCGACTTCCCTGTGTGAGGCAGCTTGTGCTATTGCTAATACACTGCCCGAGAGCCTGGCAGGCAGCATCAGAGGGCTTTGGCTGGCGCTGTGCCGCAAGCCTCTGAAAGAAGGGTCCCCCGCACAGGGGCTGCGCCCTGGCCCCGCAGCAGCCACCGGTCCCCTCCCGGATGCTCGGAAAGGCCACCAGCACACGGTGTTCTCAGGGGATTTTGAACAGGTAAGAAGCACTTTTTAAAACAAACTTCAACCCGCCAGAGCAGCACAACTCGCTGCTACTGGGGAAACGAAGCTGTGCTCGCAGAAAGCCGTGGCTGCAGCCAGGCCTGGTAACTTTGGTTTAGGTGCATTACAAAAAGCCATTAAAAATATTTTACTTTTACCCCTTTCCATATACCTCCCACACCCCTCAAGAAGTGCTAGCATTTCAGCTGGATTGAGAAGACCTCCCTAGCCTGGCTGCGCCGGGGGCATCAAGCGTGGCAGGGGACGTGCATGTGCAAAGGGCTGCTCGAAACTTGGGGTTCAGTGTTTGTATGAAGCCCTCGTCCTTGGTTTTGTTCCAATGCTGAAATGAAAATACTCTTTTCAGAATTGCCCAGGAAACAGAAATCACAGGAAATTCATACTGCCGACGTAGCTACTTTTTTTCTCCCTTTTTGGTGAAACACGCTTCACAGACCTGGGGTAGTTGCTGCTTCAAATCTCTGCCGCTACAGTGGAGAGGTTTGAGTGCAGATATTCAGCTGTAAAGAGTGGTGGAGATGACAAGGACCATGCCAGTTTTAGTCAGCAGTTGCCAAGGGCTTCCCGAGTCCCTATCTCCCAGGAAACACTTTATCAGGGAGTGTAAAAGCCCTGCGTTCCCAGCTATTGCATCTCTTTCAGGGAAGGGCTGGGGAAGCGTGGCAAATGTTGGTGGCTTCCTGAGGAGCAAGGAAACCTGCGGGAAAACCCACGTGCGGTACTGATGCAATGCTGCTTGGCAAGCAACTTTGGAAACCTTGCTTCATGTTGTTTGAAAATTCATGGAAAATAAGTTGTTTCTGAGTGATATTAGCAACTTAGTATTTTCCCACTGGAAGACATTTTCTTGCAAAATTTACTAGTTTCTTCTCATGTCTGTAGGGCCTTTATTTGGTGGAAAATGCATCTTGGCCAGTGTTATTTTCACGTGGAGACAAATAAAGCACACGGGTGTCTTCTTCACGTGTGCTAAGGATGAAACCCTGGGTCGCTGTGGGTACAGATAATTCCTATATAGGACAGCCCCTTACACATGGCAGACAGAGCAGATGCAGGCTCTCAAGCCAGATATCAGCACAGAGGCGAGAGGTATCCTTCTGCTTTGCTACGCAACTTGCTCTCTTACTGAATAACTTGGCTGCAGCTAAACTTGGCTCTGCCCTCCAGACTTCTTAAGTCTCCAGAAAGTTTGATACGACATCCCTGCTGAATAAACAGAAACCAATATCGAGTGGATTTGCTGGAGAGTGCATTCAAGACCTCAGCTATAATGCCAAAGTTCGGAGTGGTTCAAAGTACCATAGATCCCTTGTGATTTATAACCTTCTAATCAGCACTTCAAAGCAGTTATGGGCAGGCAGAGAAAGCACGGGTGACCTACCACGAGTAATACTTGCCCATGAGAAAAGAAAGAAAACAAAATGAGATGATAGCACCATTCTGGAAGCAGTCTGAAGCCCTGATGTGCCTCTAGATACCTACCTGAAAAGAGACGCCCCGTAGCCCCAGACTCATGAGGCTGGTGGGGATATTTGTACTCATTTCAATGGGGCGGGCTCCAAAGCAAGCGCTGTGTAGCCCTTCCTGCGGCACAGAGCAAAGGCGACACTGAGCCTCAGCCAGAACGGGGACAAGTCATCTGTAGTTAGCTGTTTCTCCTCTTCACCCCTCCATGTCCCAGTGAACTCTTACCAACCTCTGCTGTTCCTCCAACTCCGGATGGTGTGGGCAATCCGCATTTGTGTGCTCGCACCGACCGCTTGCACCTAGAAAACCTGCGTCACGCCAAGGGGGAGGCAAAGCTGGAAGGGGCTGCACTCAGCAGGGGAGGTTTGGGGGGGACAAGCGTCCAGGGAAAGCCACCAGGGAAAAAAGCCTGAGCGACCACGCGGGCTGTTGGAGGTGCTTACACAAGCAGGCCAAGACCAGTTGTTGTTTAAATGTTTCTAGGCTTTCCACCGGCACTGGGGAAAAGTTAATTGTCATCTGAAAGAGGAAGCTGCATTTTGTGGTTGAAACAGTATTTCCCAACCTTGTGGTTACCAGAGTAGTCCCAAAGGGGCCACAGACCAGAGGAAAAGTGCATGGCAAGTGCAAAGGGATAGGGGAAGCTGTGTCTGATGAGTATCTGCTTCTGCTGCATGGGTGATAAAAGGATCTTTCTTCTCCCTCTGCTTTCTGGCTGCCTCTAACATAGGTAGATGCAGGTTTATCACAGCAGGCTGCTGCCAAGCAGCTCCCTAGGACAGCACCATAGATGACTGTCAGGGACTGCTCTTTCAAGCTGCCTTCAGATGGGGAGCGTAGGAGAAGGTGCCCCTGGAGGAAACGTCACAGATGGAGAAGCCAAAAGGAACAGCTGGGGGAGGAAGACCAAATAAGAAAGGAGAAAGATGCTAGAAGGTCAAAACAAAATGGGAGGGGAGGTTAACAAGCAACTGAAGAGCTGAAGAAGGAGACACCAAGGAACACAACACACAGACGAAGGAGCCAGTGATGAGGTGCTCCAACAAGGGTTAACAACAGGATGGTGCTATAGGACTGATGTGGATGTCTGAGAGATGTAGTTCCCAGCTTAGGTTTAGACTCTAGGGTTAGCGTGTGTTGGAGCAGTTTCCAGAGAGGAGCTTTAACATGATCAGCAACAGCCGGCCATACCAGCGCTGGCTAGGAAGCCCTCTGAGCAAGCTGTAAAAGCAGCAGAGAGGCAGGTCAGCATTTGGACGCCCAGTCCTGCTGCATCCTTCACTGACACGGCTGCCACGTGTGCCGGGACTGCCGGCGGCTCCGACCACGGCAAGGGCCTCCTTTAGCTCAGGCTCCGGCCAGGCGCCCTCCTCACGTTGCCGCTGCTGGCACCAGTATCTTGTTCCAGCCCCAGAGCACCTGAACACCATAAGACTTCTTGCTCCAGCGAAGCAGAAAAGAGTTAACTCCCCCTCAGTTCTCCTGCAGAAGAGAGAAGATGGAAATGTTTCATACCGTGCTATTTTTAAATCGTTCAAGAAATATATTACTAACAGAAGAAAAGCATAGCTGACATTTCCTAGAATCAGCTGATGAAAGTGCACAACACAGCTCCTCTTGGGCAGTCCAAGAATGGTAGAACAACTTAAAATAGATTGCAAATAGAAAGAAAAAGCAGGAAACCATTGCAGAGCTCTGTAGGCAACACCCCGAAGTCCATTTTAGCTGTAGGCCATTGTACTTAAGGCGATAGAGAGCAATTAAGCAACGAGACCGCTGGAAGGTTTGTTTCCCCATTGAATCCTAAAAATAGCTCCAGCTCATTGCCAGTGAAAGGTATCACACTGACAGGGCCAGAGACCAGAGGCATCTACCCAGATGTTACAAAAACCTCTGTAAGGAGGGTCTTCTTTAAAGTGGGGGGGGTCCCCAGCCATTTAGGCTGTGACCTCTCCTGCAGGACGGACACTGGGGAGCACTCTGTGATGTTGACACCTCTCCGCTGGGACCCGGGCTGAGACCCACCAACTCGCTTCACATGATCTGCCAAATGACTCACATCTTCCCTTACGGAGGCAGCATGTGGCATCAATTAACGTACTTAAAGCTCACTCAGAAACAGGCACAGGTAGGACAACTCATAATAGCTGCATATGAGAGGGTCTGAAATGTCCCATATAATGAAATAATTACTGCTACGCTCGGGCAGCAGAACGTTGTCTTTCTGAGGGCTTATTATTTCTGAGGGCTGTTAAAGATAGATTTTGCAGTGGTTATTCCAGACTAATTTTCGTGTAGAATAAATTCAGATACGAATGAACTCAGGCTCTTCTGTGGCCTGCATGAGGCAGGAGGTCAGGCGAGGAGATTACCCTGGCCTCTTCGGAGTTTATAACGTCGGAAGGAATGCAGCTCCTTGTCAAAACACACCAGTGAGCGATAGAGCTGGCATTGCTGGGAGGCGCGCTGCAGCGAAAAACAGGTGTCCTGAAGAGCCTGTCAGAAAACACCCTTCCTGTTGGAAGGGATAGTAAAATTTCTACCCAGATGATAAATGTGGCTTCCCCACTTCCCCTTTGTTTTCATTACAGGCCAAAAAAAACCCCAAACCCTTTCTTCCTTGGGTTTGAGGAAGCAGTTTGAAATGCAGTTTCTGTGTTGCAGCTGAGCAGCTCTCTCGTTGCGAGGAGCGAGCAAGCTCTAAGGCGAGCGTCTCCTGCCAGCTCAGGAACACCGTCCTTCGACAGCTCAGGATGCCCCAAAGTGCTTTTGGTGCTACCTTCAAACCTGGCGCGCGCAGCAGCCCCCGGAGCTGGGCACTTGATGTCCCGAGCCCAAGCCGAGCTCCCAGCACCTGCCTCCTGCGCTGCTGCAGTGGGGGACGCTGGAGACGACAGCATCTCCCAACCTTTGAAGGGTTTGCAGGAGAGAGCAAGTTAACAAGCCTGCGAGCGGTACAAGCAAATGTAATGCGTGACTTGCTGTGCCTTCCTCGCTTACAAGCCATCATTTGTAAATATTTGTGGTGGTACCTAGCAGGAGGCAGGCGAAATGCACGGAGATGGGGATATGTTTTCAGTCGCAAAGAAGAAACATTAGCAGATACCGGTGGTAGCGTAGACGTGCCCTTGGACAAAATACAGCCACTAGGCACTTCTTGGGGACCTGGTACGGGTTATACACTGAACAGCTACCGTGCACAAAGACGCAGGTACGTTTTGATTCAATCTTTTTGCTGCAGGGCACCTTTTAGATACAAGGAGCCTATCATCTACTGCAGGGCAAGTACTGCAAGTTTGTTAGAGGTGGTTGTTAAAAGATCACTAACGTGCTTTGTTCTCCAGTAGAAACTTTGTTTTCATCTCATGAAAGGGATCTAGAAGCCCAGTGGGGACATTTTCAGTCTGACTGTGATGGAACTGCATCTGGAGGAAAAAAGTGCTCCTGCAAGAGGGTTTAAGACTTGCTGCTCTCCTTTCAGGAGACCCGTCTCTGTACAAAACCCAGGTTTTCTTTCACAATGAGATTCTCTAAAGTGTCAGGCAGATTTGTATGAAATGAGTGGGTACTTCTGTCCTCTTACACGGACTCCGCTAATGCAGGCCACCAGTGGCTCCCTGGTATGGTCAGGCACCTTCCATCAGGTGGTGGGGTCACGCTGCGTGCAGCTCCCCAAAGGCCAGGGTTTGTCTGTTGTGCCTAGAGCTGAACGATGTCCTATCCAAGGAACAGACCAGCGGGGCTCTGGCCTGAACAAACTCTTAATACTCTTCTGTCAATGTCCTACCAAAGGAGGTCTAAGCTGCTCTGTTGGACACTTAATCAATGAGCCGAGGGATGGGGTGGAAGGACACTGCTTGTCTCCAGGCCATATAGATGCAGAAGCTGTGGCAAAGAGGGGTTAAGACACTTGTCCAGGGCTGCAAAACAAGTGGGCAGCAGAGCCAGGAGCTCACCCTCCCACTTCTCTGACCCAAGCACTAGACTAATCTTCCCTCCTGTGGACGTAGCCCTAGGAAGGACAACTGAGAAGGAATAGGTGTGGGAAACACTGTGTGCAGGAAAAAAATAAGCATATCCATTTTTATTCTACATTTTGCACGTGCAGAGGGGGAAGAGGTGGTGCAATTCGCCTAGAGGGTGGTTTCCACGACTGGAAATATTTAATTAAGTGAATTATTTTCCTAGTAGTACTTTAAAAGGTTATATCCCCAATTAACAGTACATTAGACCTAGCCTGAGCCCCATTTTGATATGCTCAGTGGACTGTGAGGAATTTACTGTCAACTTAAGAGAGACAGAAAAAGTAGAAGTCAAATTGGTGGCAAAATGCAGCCTCTGGCTCCTTGTCAAAGCACCCGCATGCCTCATTACCTTGGTTTAAAGCCAACAGACTAGCTTAACAGGGCTGTTTATTACTCCCTCCCCTTCCATCTATACCTTAAAGGAGGTTTCAGCTACAAATCCTCTCTTTGCTAAGTTGTACTTTGCTTTTATTTTGGGGGATATATAGCCTTTCTCAGACTGCCTTACTCAAGCGTGGGGTTTGCACAGAGCTGATAAATGCCACCTGGTGACGACGTCTCTCGGGCCATTTCGAACAGTATCCTGTCTCCGTACCAGCTGTTTCTGCTGGGAACATTATTGTACTGTGCTGCCAGACTTGGAGCCAAATGATCCTGGGGAGAGGGTGTTAATGAGATAATAAAAGGGTACGCTCACTATTTTCTGCTGCAGTCTAACTGTGGCTTTTTCTTGATTATAAAGCCCGTTTAGCCACTGGAACGTGGCTCCGTCAAAAAGAAATGTTGATTCCTTTTGTTATTGCAGCCCTCACAGCATCGCACCACATGAATTGTCAGCCTTTTCTGCCTCTCTTTACCAGAAAGCATCTGTCCTGTTTTCCTTCAGGTCCCGTGTAGCACGGACACCCGGCGTGGCGTTCGATTCCTTTGCACCAACCAACCTGCCGTAAAGACACCCCCAGGAGATGGATATAAATGAGGGGCATAAGCGCCCCCGCTACAGCGGTATCCCTTACTGCTTAGGGGATGGGACCAGCTGAGTGTCTCCACAAAAGAACATAGCTTCAGAAAAGGAAATAACTGTAACACGTCCTAAAATTGTCTGCCCATCTCAGGTACAGCAAATGTTCAAAGGGAAAAACAAAGTCCCGACGCACAACTGCCGCGGCTGCTGCCGGAGCAGCTCAGCCACGGCCCCGCTCCCACCCCCTTTGGCACTGCCAGGGCAGTTCCACGCGCGGGAAGGCGGCAGAAAAAGGGAGCAGAGAAACAGGGGACCTTTCTTTCCTGCTCATCACTCATTGAGAGCTTGACTCCCACCTCTGAACTGCTCACAGTGCCATTGGCCATGGCCCTCTAGGTCTTTTTTCAGCCAAGCGCTTTCTCCTATAAGGCTGTGCCAGGTCCCTGTGGCCAAAGCCTCTCTCTTCTCTTTCTGCAGGCTCTGCCGAAGAAGACGCTGCTGAGCCCAGACCTACACCCTGCTACACGGCGTTTTGCAGTGATTCAGCTCCTGGTGTGCTGAGACCACCGCCTGCTGCACTGACAGACACGGTCTCAGCAGTTCATTGTGGTCTCTTTCTTATCTGTATCTTTCTTTTCTTCCTATCTTATCCTCAGTGTGTCAGCTGCTTGCAGCAGGACCCTTCCTCGTACGTGCCAACCACCTCCATCAGCAAAGCCTCCCAAACCACAAAATACTAAAAGTTAGTGATAACGGGAATAGTCATCTTAGGGCAGCAATGTTTAAAAAAGCCAGAACTAGGGGTGAATAGGCACACGACTGTGTATTCAGCTGCCCTAAACTTTAGCAAAGCTTTGGTCTGAACAGTCCTACTATTCCTGCAGTCTTTCCTTTCCTGAAGGGTCAGATTCCTCCTTCGTACAAATGCAAGCAGAGCTCCCAGAGAACCAGCCTGTGAACTTAGTTAATTAGTCAGCGTGCTCGGGGGGGAACACAGATTAACACCTGGCTTCATCCCTGCTGACGAGCTGTCTTCAAAAGCCTGTTTAGGAGGCAGGGGAGCCCTTCAGCTGAGAGGAGGTTTTAACAAATGTCTGTGTGCTAACCCGGAGCGGCGCGGCGAGGACTTTGTGCAGCCTGTGCGTAAGTGGGGATGTGCGGAGTGGGATGGGGTGAGGGGCTCCTGCACCCTGGCCCGGCGTTGCTTCGCAGAGCGAGCAGGACACGGTGGTTGCTTTTTCCGTCCTCACCTACTTCCCTTTGGTTTTAACAGGGATTCATCACAGCTGTAAGCACCACTCTAGTTCTTCTGAAGCATTGTGAAAGAATGTGATGATGTAGCTTGATTATTTTTAGCCTGTTTTCCTAAGTGAATTATGCTTACACAACTACGTCTCCGCAGCCCTACCCTCCCTGCCCCTCACATGCAAGCACCCATAGCTTTCACATCCATACACTAATTTTAAACAAATTGGAGAGGGCGCAGGGGTCTCAGAGCTGTGAAGGATAGCTCACGACACGGGCGTGTGGGTAGATGAGAGACACACACCCCCGCTTGCGAGCCCGCCGCTGGCAGGTAGGCAGCAATAACTCAGCCCCGGTCCGTGCCAAAGGCAGTTCCCAGCCAGCCCGCCGGCACGGCCGTCCTCTCCAGCCTGCCCTCGCCGGGGCTTGCCCTCGCAGGCGTGAAGGAGATGGGCGTGGAAAAGACCGGGAAGGGTCAGGGATGGGACAGGGGGGAAATTGCAGGGAAGGCTAAAGGATATAGGATGCAAATCCGTGGCAGATCGGACTTCAGCAGCGCTGGCACCGAGGAGCTTCCTGCTTTGTCCGAGAGCAATTGGTGCCTTTGGCACAGGTCTAAAGCAGTTTGGCTGGAGTACTTCTCAGTGGGACTAAACTCTGCTTGATTGGATTAAGGAAATGGCGGTGGAACTTGCTCCAGCATGTTTGCTGATTCTGTTTCTGGCTTAGACGGGACAAAGGACAACCTGAGCCAAGGGAAAAACAAGGGGAAAATGAGTGTGGGGGTCATTCGCTCTTCCTATGAAAAATGAGCCTGAAAATGTAAAAGAAAATCCAAAAGCTCATAGACCCAGGCTTCATCCTTCCAGGTGAAGATAATTCTCTCTTCATGTGCAAAGACTACCAAAGCTGTGAGGCATTTGTTAAAACGCACACAAAGCCCCGGTGAGGTGAGAAATAATTTGCGCAGGCGTTGCAAAAGGGGTTGAGCGAGTGTGGTGTGAGCTGCTGCCCTGCTGCGTAGGGCATCCCAAGCCCTCCAGAATACTAGGCCAGTCTGGCAAAGCGGAGAGGCCGCTGCATGTGAGGTATCTCCCAGGCACGTCAACAACCTGTGTCTGGTTTCTGAGGCTTGACAAGCCAGCGTGAATGGGTGGTGGGACTTTCTGGGTATAAATGCAGGGTACGTGGGTGCCTGTGTCACCGTTCGTGATGGCCTAGGCATTTGATATTTAACATCTGCCTGAAGAGTGGTGGTCCTTAGACATAAGATTTACTGTGTACAAAGGATGAGGAGATAACTAGCTTCAAAGGGCTTATGATGAGTTCATGAGATAGAACATTCAGTATGCATGCACATGGCATGCAACATTTATTTATTAACCCAAGTAACCGATAAAGTAATTATTTTCTCAAAAATGAACCACATTAGGTATGTATCCTGATGACAAAACAGAATACAGCATAAATAGGTCTTCGGCAATGCGAGCACCACTGTGATCTATTACACTGGGTAGCTGATGGCAGAATTACACCTTGTCTTTGCCTCCTGCTACCGGTATGGTATTGGCTGTCCAAACAGTCCAAGGCAGCCCTCGTTCTTTCAGCATGGCCTTCTATTTTTCAAGTGATGCAGGTGCAGCAGTTTGGCCTTTTATTTCTGCCCGAGCATTGTTCTTCGACATTTTCCCCAGCAGAATGGTCCTGCTGGAGAATTGGGCTCTCTGAGGGGGGCATTTCTTTGATGGTGCTGGATACAAGATGATATTTAAAGGCAGAGCCACAGCTAACACTAAGTCTGTTTGGTGGCATTAAAGCCAGCCTGAGTATAAGCTTTTTTTGTTTATTTTATAATTCAGACTATTTTTTAATATTTTTTTGAAGTTACTATGGCCAATACCCAATCTTTCAACAATTAGGACATTATTCCGCTCCATCAAGCATAAAGCTTAGAGGAAACTCAATTCCATTTGAAGCACCATAGGGTAAGAGAAAGAGACACTTACCGTGAAACTGGAGCGCTGCTGACTGTCAGGAGACCTGAGCTGCCCGTGGGGTCAGCCTGCGTGTGCCCTGGGAAAAGCACTGGGATCAAGCTCTTTTCCGAGTAACCTCTCATTTTGGAAGTCTCACTATTTGCATGCCTCTCCTGAAGGCTCTAATTTCTATTGTTGAAGTTGCTGACAATTTTCAGCTTCTATTGTTCTTGGCTGCTTCCAGAAATATAGCATGTGTACAAACCTTTTTTTTTTTTTTTTAAATTTTTGGCTACACCAGCTTTGTATAATTGTGTTCCCATGACTATATTACAGTTGACTTTTATAATCACGAGAAGCTCATAATCAAAGAGAAATGGAAAATTACTAAAATATCAGCTTAGCTATTATTTTTAAACTAAGGCAAGCACTTACATGAGAAATGTACTTGAAAATAGTCAACTTACTCTGACATTGTGATTTCACAGTAGGTCAGATCCAAACCTTATTAGAAATCTATAGAAGATGATGCCTCGGTGACATAAAGCAGAAGTGCCATTTCTCAGGAGCTAAGTGGAGTTCAAAGGCAGCCCTTTCTGCGTTCGAAATGCCAAAATCTGATACGAAAATATTTAGACTACTCATCAAAATAAAACAAATCCTCTTTCCCCACCATGACTGCAAGATATAACAACTCTTTTATATTTAGCCCCTTTAGATGGTAAACTGCCTACCACTGGGCAATGCCATTCCAAGGAAGACAAAATAAAAGCCACTAAAATCAAAACGGTCCGATCATCAATGACTCAGGCAGCGAAAACCAAGGAATTAACTGAAAGCACAATAGCTTTTAAAGCCATAAACCACTACAAAGATCAGTTCCTACCCATTGTAGAGGACAGTGAAGGGTGATAATGGATGTGGGTGCCTCCTGCTATCATTCCTCTGCAAAAAGGGAAATTCCCAAAGGAGCCTGGGAAAGGCTGACCTGGTAAATGGGACCTGCAGGGATCTCCTCAGGCAGCAAGGGAACAGTGGGAGGCGAGGGGAGTTGCGGAGGAGCGGGCGCTTGGCCAAAGCTTGATCCTGCTGTACCCCGTCTGTGCTGGCTGGACCTTAAGAAGCCACCTGTGCCAGGTCAATGGTTTCCAGGCATGAACAAAAGGCAAGCTGTGACTGCCGGAGTTGGAGCATTTCTGAGCTCTGTATCTAAAATCTCTGCCTTTTAATGTGCGGGGAAAACGTGACAGAAAAGGCATGTTCCTCTCGCCCCG